>OX621238.1:0-5770000 GCA_951640165.1 Pseudoips prasinana | reverse complement strand
ACTAATATTTGAATAGATATCAAGCCAAATCTATGAATTTTTAACTTTTATGTTTGCTATAAGATTCAGATTGAAATCATTTTATTCCTTTACGTGGAATCCCCACGTTCTTTTCGCTCGCCTAAAATCTTTGTAGGTTCGGTTCGGTTTTAAGGATTTTTAACTTAAACGATGTCTTGTAATGGACGATATCAGGCTAATAATGAAGCATGATCTTGTCGTAGATACTTCTCGTCTCCAAAAAATCTGTATTATAGGACATGTATGTAGTATAGTAGTATACGCTACTGCAAAAATACTTACCAATAATATCAGACAATTGTCGGTGAAATAATTTAAACCACTTAATAGGGTGAACATCAGAATGACTGGCCCAACTGATCGATCAGCTTTAAAATATTACTAAATTTTAATACTTATTTTCTACTATTTGATACCTTTGTTTAAATAATTGGTACCTAATGAACAACTGAGAAAATGAATTTAAAAATTGGCCAGTCATTCTAATGTCTGAATGACTGCCCACATTTAGAATCTCCACGTAAGGGCTCCAAAATATCAATTCGCTTTTACAAAAATTTAGTACTTGATACCTAAATATATATTTTTTCTAGATTTTTAGGGCAAAGATTAACGATTTTCACTTTCTCTAGTTATTAGTTTCGTAACATATATGTACTTTTTGGATAAATAATCATTTATTTATTTTTAACTGATTTTTTTACTATATTAAATAATATATTTTTTACTATGTTAAATAATACAGAAAGACTTTTTTCTTATTTTTATTATTAACTAGCTGTACCCGCGACTTCGTCCGCGTGTTAATTATTTTTTTTTTTTCAAAAATAAAAGATTTTCAATAATAAAAGTAGCCTAAGTTACTCCTTATTACATCAGCTACCTGCCAATAAAAGTCCCGTCAAAATCGGTCCAGCCATTTCAGAGATTAGCCGGAACAAACAGACAGACAGACAGACAAAAATTGTAAAAATATATATTTTGGAGTATGTACCGTATATATATTCATATACATGTACAAAAAATTGGCTATTTCAATATTACAAACAGACACTTCAATTTTATTTATTTGTATAGATAATCATTTATTTATTATTAATTATCGTTTAAATATAAATTAATTGCAATGAATACGGTCATCATAGCCTAGTTGGTAGTGCTCCTGCCTACGAAGATGGTGGTCCTGGGTTCGAATCCCGGTAAGTGCAAATATTTGTGTGATGAGCACGAATATTTGTTTCGGAGTCATGGATGTTTTCTATGTAGGTATATAAGTATTTATCTATCTGTATAAGTATGTATATCGTCGCCTGGTACCCATAGTACAAGCTTTGCTTAGTTTGGGGCTAGGGTGATCTGTGTGACATTGTCCCCAGGTATTATTATAAAAAAAAATCTTTCTGTATTATTTAACATAGTAATGTATTATTAAATGTAGTAAAAAAATCTGTTAAAAATAAACAAATGTTTATTTATCCAAAAAGTACATATATGTTACGAAACTAACTAATAACTAGAGAAAGTAAAAATCCTTAATCTTTGCCCTATAAATCTAGAAAAAATATATGTTTAGGTATCAAATAGGTACTAAATTTTTGTAAAAGCGAATTGAAATTTTGGAGCCCTTACGTGGAGATTCTAAATGTGGGCAGTCATTCAGACATCAGAATGACTGGCCAATTTTTAATTCATTTTCTCAGTTGTTCATTAGGTACCAATTATTTAAACAAAGGTATCAAATAGTAGCAAATAAGTATTAAAATTTAGTAATATTTTAAAGCTGATCGATCAGTTGGGCCAGTCATTCTGATGTTCACCTTAATAAGCCAAACTGGCAAATGACAGTGGGCGTGGCACATGCTCATAGAAGTGACGGTCGTTAGAACAGAAAGGTTATAACTTGGCGACCACGAACCCGAAGACACCGCGGGAAGGCCCGTACAAGGTAGACGAATGTTCTTGCGAGCGTTGCGGGAAGACGCTGCAGCGCGCTGGATACGGGCAGCGTAAAGCCGGCCATTGTGGAGATTCTTGGGGGAGGCCTTTGTCCAGATGTGGACTTTCTTCGTCTGATATGAAGCCTAATTGTGTAGCATATTATAAAAACATGTCAATGACTAAAATAGTTGTAATTGAGTCGCTTTAAATCGACGAAATTAACTAAGAAGTTGCAGTTAAATTTTAAGTTTCTTCAAAAATCGAAGCCGTTTTGACGATTTTTTGGCAGTATTTCTCGGTAGCTGCCACGCGTAATGCACTGTACGGTAGGGCAAAACAATATTTTTTTTTAGTATACAAATGTATGATTATAATTAATGATATCATCTTCTAGGTAATAGTAGAAGACTGCATGCTGACAGTGAACAAGTTCATAAAAGACGGCAAGAAGGTTGACTACATATTTGGTGATCTTACTGATATTCCCATCTCTGACTCCGCTTGTGGTGAGCTGTGGGAGTTCATGATCACCATTCTGAATGCCTCATTCAAAATTCTGAAGCCGGACGGGAAGTTCATGACACATGTGAGTATTTATTAAGTTAACTCAAGATTATTTGTGTAGACAAAAAAATAATAATTTCCTCCTGGTCGAATTTCGGCCACGACGGCCAGCCTCAATGAAGAATAGACATCTGCGCAGGCATATTATACTAAGTGCATAAGTGTGTGTGCAAAACAGGTGCACTTTCTGTTCTTGAATGAGGACAGGACCGGCGCGCGACGGGTTTACGTGCTCTCTGAGTCACGGGGTGTTAATAATAATAATAATATAATATAATAATATAGGGACAATGTCACACAGATCATCCTAGCCCCAAACTAAGCAAAGCTTGTACTATGGGTACCAGCCGACGATATACATGCTTATATAGATAGATAAATACTTAAATACATAGAAAACATCCATGACTCAGAAACAAATATTCGTGCTCATCACACAAATATTTGCACTTACCTGGATTCGAACCCAGGACCACCAGCTTCGTAGGCAGGAGCACTACCAACTAGGCTACGGTGACCGTCAAATAATACTCGACATGTTCATGCAGACAAATATTTGTCCTGGGTGGGAATCCAACCCACGACCTGACCAACCACGCCAAATATTGTATTACGATTACCAATATTATAAGTCTCTGGGCTACTACTGTGAAATGTTTCTTTACAGAAAAATCACTTTTTGACACGACCCGGAATTTCGATACAGGATCTCATTATCTGCAGTTGAACACGCTACCGTTAGACCAACGAAGCAAATAAAAAATCGTCTATTGTTTGCCTCATTGATCTAGCTTGTCGAGTTGTGCTTTCGACCATACGACTGCAGTATAACTGAGTGAAATATACACTCACCGGCACGGAAACTTGGCCACCAATAACTTGCCGATAATTTCTATTTAAATATTTAATTTTCACTATATTATGGGTTTATGCACTAAATTAGGGTTTTTTTATGGTTTTGTAACTCAGTTATTGAAAAAATGATGCACCAGCAGTAATCTTTAAAAAAATAAGCAGTTTCACAAAAATATTGGTTTTAACACTGTCAATTTAAAAAGAACACAAGATGAAAAATAACCAAAAAGTCTTCGTTGTGTTTGCATTTTAATATCGGGTGTTTCCTCCCCTAGCCCCGATAACAGCTTGCATTCGTTCTGGCATACTTTGGATGATGTTTCTGATCTCAACTTGTGGTATGCTTTCCCAAGCGGTCAGTGCTGCATTTTGAAGCTGATTCAGAGTTTCAGGCGGGTTGGAGGAGGACTTTATTTTTCTTTTAAGCTTGTCCCAGATATGCTCTATTGGATTTAAGTCTGAACTACGAGCTGGCCACTGCAATTTTTGAATACCAACCTCTGTAAGGTATTCCTCCACGCAATGTGCAACGTGTGGGCGCGCGTTATCGTGCATTAGGAGGAATTCGTCAAATCCAATAAACCCTGAATATGGTAACACGTGTTCCTGAAGAATCTCCTTGATGTATCGTGTTGCCGTTAATCGGTTATCGACGATAACTAACTCCGTACGTGCATCGGAACTTATTCCTCCCCAAACCATTATAGAGCCTCCATGAAAACTAACAGTTTGTGTGGTGGTAATGGGTAAAAACCGCTCTCCTCTTCTTCTCCACACTCGCTCCCGACCATCTGGAGCTCGTAAAGCGATTCGACACTCATCTGTGAACAGTACTCGAGCCCACTGCTCATGGGTCCAGTTGGCGTGTTCTCGTGCGAATCGAAGTCGAGCTACTCGGTGACTTCTGAGAAGTTCTGGGCCGCGTGCTGGTCTACGAGCTTGTAAATTCACTTCCTCCATTCGTCTTCTCACTGTACGTTCACTAACATTGACACCTCTTGTGAACTGGAGTCGCTGGCGTATCTCAACAGCGGTGAGGTAGCGGTTTCTCAAAATTTCCAGGACAATAAAGCGGTCATCCCGGGCTGATGTGCATCTGACGCCTCCGCTGCCTGGTCTGCGGGAGTAGCGGCCTGTCTCCTGGTATCGTTTCAGCGCATACTGCATCGATGAACGTGGTACATTCAGTATAACAGCAACTTCTCGCTGTGTCAGCCCTTGTTCGATCAATGCTACAGCTTGTGCAACCTGTGATGGTGTTAATGGCATTTTTATTGGAATTAAATCACCTTTAGTTATTGAAGTAACAGTACGATATCACAATAATTGAACAACCTAACAATAAACTTTCACAAAACACAAATTTAAAACAGCAACTTAGTCGCTCAGATGTCCGGGTTCAACTAAAACTTAAAAATAACGTCATATTGCACTCAAACATGATAAATTACCCTCTTGAACTAAAGGTAAACATTTTTTAGACCAACCTTCATAATAAATACTCATAGGAAACACTTAAAGCTCTTGTTATCGCGAAATACGCGCTTGGCCAAGATTCCGTGCCGGTGATATGTTTATTTGCATTCATGTGTACATAGTTGTTTACATATATTTTAGTATCAACATGAAACCCTGTAGGGCACACACAGCAAGTACATTATTAACAACTTAGAAACTAGGGCTTATAATTTATTACATTGTTATATATATATATATATATATATTATCTATATAACTAGGGCTTATAATTTATTACATTGTTATATATATATATATATATATTGAATCTATTTTGCTAATTCTGTTCCGAATTAGCAAAATCGATTCACAAAATACAACGTAACATTCATACAAATAAAAAAAAACCAATCATTATCTCAGCCGAATACCTAGACCGCTAGACATAAGCTTTTGCTTATGTCTAGCGACATAAGTCTTATTCTAGTACGTAGTATGGATCAAAAGTTGACGTATATGCTTTATAAAAAGTAATTGTCATTTATATGTGCATTTTAATGTGAAAAACAAGACCTCTGCGCACCGGATGCGATAATAATATTAATACATTGACATCCGATTTACATATCCTCGGGTGAGGATAACTCGGATTATCAGTATTAAAATTCAGTGGCGCAATTTAATCCGAAAAATTGCGTTGTGTTATGAAACCACGATGCACGGCGTAAAATTTATTCACTGCCGGATATTTTCGCATTACTTAACCGGTGTGAGCCAGATGCTCACATGCTGTGCTAATTAGTAGTATTGAATTTCCGATTTTGCTCTTCTAATTTTGTCTTTGATAAATATAAAATGTAAAATACATGTACTGTATTTTACATTTTATATTGATAAATATAAAATGTAAAATACAGTTGGAGATACTGGAAAGCAGTTGATCAATCACAAGGGTCAGTCAATTGAGGCCAACTAACTCTTAATTCGCGAGTCCAAGTGACAATTCACGATTTATTGGCTACTTGATAGGCATCTTCAAGACATGAAAACTGCGGTTTCAATTGTACAGTCGTTGGATTCAATTGCACCACAAAATCGACCTTATTACCTGCGTTGTAAATACACTTTCAAAGTTGAAGTGTATCCAACTACGTGTTTTAAAATGCTCTTCAATCAATCAGAAATATTTGCATCCGTTGAGAAGTTTAATTTTGAGTTTGTACTAAATGTAACGTATGAAAATCAAGTTCTCAAATTTGTCATCGTCAACGTGATTGGTTTTGACAAAATAAAATAAGTAAGTTGAAAATATAAAATGTTTTATAGTTTACTACATCGAGGGTTGACTACATCCTGGGTTCCAAAAGGAAACCAACCCTTTTATTGGCATCTTTCTTACAAGAAAACCACCCAGTAGGCGGTAAGTTCACTTCGTGAGCTCGACAAATGGATTATTAACACTTGTGCTACTAGAATGTCCTGCGATGCTCACCATAGTTCGAAAGCACAACGACACACTGAAGCTTGACATTACTCTAGCTAGAGCGACATGAAGAATTATATCTTAATAAATATCTTTGGACAACTGACACACTGCCATCTGATCCCAAACTAGGCAAGCCTGTACTATGGCAACCAGACAACATACGTATTACACCCAGACACAGAACAAATAATCGTGTTCATCATACAAAGATTTTTCCCGGGCGGGAATCGAACCCACGACCTACGGTTTAGCAATCAGGGTCACTAATCACTAGACCCACAGGCCAGTCAATTCTAACTCGATAGATTTCCTGATGCGGCTTTCGAATCCGTGACGACGGCTGCTTGTACCACTTAGACAGAGGTGGTCACTATTTATTCGTAGACCTTCATTTCTTATACATCATCATATCAGCCTTAATGAGCCCATTGCTGAACAAATTCTCCAAAGATCCATCATTGTTTTCACTGTACAGGGTTAATATGACAATAATTTCCGTAGTTTTAATTATTTTGAAATAAAACATTACCTAAGTATATTAAAAATGATATAAATCGATTCAGTAGACTATTTTGAAGAAACTATTTTCAGGATGTGCTTTAATTAAGTTACATGTTGTATATTTCCTCGGGATGACTTTTACGCCCCCCTACGGGATGAAATGGGGTGACGATTTCTTTTGGCCGTCAGCCACACACGCAAACCATCTTTCTAAAGCATACAATCTTCTTTTCCAGGGTAACGGTGCTGCATCTCCCAAATCTCTGGAACTCTACGAACAGGAGCTGGAAAAGCTGAAGCCTCCTGTCAAATACACGAAGAGCAAAGCTTTCGTGCCGTCGTTCCTCGAAGACTGGTTCTTCTACCACATATCATTCAAAACCACTGACAACGGAGACGCTTAACACATCACCAAAGACATAACAGTATTCAAATAACTACTAAGTCATAATGCCATATGTTTACGATACCTAAGTATATTAATATTTCCTAATTATCCTAAGTTTAATTGCAAGAACCCAACGAGTGGCTATGAAAATTATTAAATATCGAAAAGGTTGGCCTTCTCTGTCTTATGAAAAGAATGGTTTTTTTTATTCATTGGTTTTAGCTTTCCTATTTTAAACACCATAAAATGGTCATGAAAACTGTAATATTTTTACGGTATTTGGTATATGTATTGCTAGCTGTGCCCCGCGTTAACCTTTATAAATTATAGCCTATGTGTTAATCAAGAGTATCAGTCGTGAAGAAGTAACAAACATACACACTCACAAACTTGCCTTTATAATATTAGTGCGATAATGTCGAAGATACATTTGTGGTTCTTAAATCCATCAAGACGATTTTAGTAAAACCTTGTTTTTTTTAAGAATACAGCGCGCGTTTTTGTTATATAAACCCTTGTATAGCGGGGGTCTTTACATACATGTAATATACAGAGAAAAGACCATATAGACTCAAACATTTCTGGGTCACATAAAAAAGAAATTGGGGATTGAAACTGAGCGCGCCGAGGCCACAATTGCGCCACACGTGCAGTCCAAAATATCCATCGTAAAAAAAAAAGTAAAACTGCTTGCTGGATTCTATTAATCCTTATCTGACTTCCACTGGCTGCACGTGTGGCGCAGCGACTTTGACAGTCGCCTCGCCGCTACGTGTCGTGGGTTCGAGTCCCGCGCCCGACCTATAAATAGTTTTTGTGATTCTGGATGTAATTTGTGTCCGTCTATTATATGTTTGTAAATTGCCCCGCGACATAAGGATGAAATACCCTAATGCGTGTTTGTCTTTAAAAAAAACAAAATAAAAAAAACTGGCTAACAAAGAAATTACATTTTAAAAATACCGCCATAGCCTGTCTCCGTTCGCAATTTCATTTCGAGGCTATAATTTATAGAGATTAAACAAATTACATTTGAAATCGCGTCACTGTTAACCAGGATCTAAGGGGGGAATAGAAAGAATGAGCGATATTCCATATTATTATGTCATTAAAGTATGGGAAAGTTGTGTATGTTTGTATGCGATAGTTTTACCACATGAAACGTTTCCCTAAATTAGCTACATGTTGTAACTATTCTAGGACTGAGGCAAGCTATACACGAAAGCTATTGGAGAACTCTTAAACTGGCAAGATTTCTATGTCATTTACGATGTCCAATGGTCTATATATCGGCGTTTAAGAATTAAACAATCTATAAATCGACAACTTAGAGGGAAACATGCATATTCTTACAAAAACTATATATTTACTGTTTGTTTGTCCAAATTAGTAAATGTAAAAAAAAACTGTCCAAAACGGTCCAACACGCTCTAAGGTTTCCGCACCGTCGGGAGACTATTTTCATAATTTATTTTAATATGATACTAGTCTAAAATCACTGTCAATTTAAGTAGGTAAAATCAACCAGATTACGCTAACGGGACAACTATCATTTGTGCCAATTTGGGTTTATTACAATTACAACTCACGGAGACCCCCTTTTGCGTCATGTATTAGATGGTCGGGACACGTACCCTGGCAGGGCTCTGGATTGTCCTCCCTATACGGAGATAGACCTAATTTTTTTATTTCCCAGGACAGCCAGATATTGTCGATAAAAAAGTTCTTCATAATAGGCAAAATCTCAACTTATTATTTGCATTCAATTATCCGATCTCTGTTGATTAATTAACTTATTTGTTGTTTCCTCGTTGTTTGCGAATACTTTAGGAATGGTCACCAACGGTCTGTCTTTATACAGTCCGCTGTCTGACTGGTAAGCAGGTTTCGTAAGTACATTTGGCATACGCAACCCTACAAGACATTAAATGCTCCCCTGTAAGATTGAGGTTTTGTAGATAGGGTTGTTTGGTTCTTAAAAGACTCATATGCGATGGAAGATGTCAGATTCTACTCGCTTAGTTCTCTCCTTTTGTCCTTTTCGTGTATAGTTTACTTAGTACCTAGAAGTGGGATAACACTAGATTTTAAGTTTGGCTATAGAATATAAGACAAATTGTAGTGATACTACAACTTTCTCCGTATTATTTGTTTTAGTTGAATTTTTATTGTTATTTTAATTGATACACACTTGTTCCTTTGATTGTTTTAGGTAATAAAATTATTTTAGCAATTATTTGTTTTTTTACTTTACTGGGTTATAAATTATAGCCTGTTTTTCGGATGAATAAGCTATTTTAATATAGTTTCATCTAAATCCGTTCTGTAGAGTGAAAGGGTAACAAACATCCATCCGTCCATCCCCAAAAACTTTCGCGTTTATAATATTAGCAGGATTTAGGTTTTTAAGAGAACGCCCGTAATTGGAAATAAAATCTATATCGTGGGGACTTTACAAACAAGCAACAACAGGCGTAACACAAGGCTCTCACAAAAAAATGAATACGGTCTTAAGACATTGTTACAATTATCCTTATTTAAAGTAGAACGACAGTTTATAATATAACGACTGTAAACAATTGTTGGTGAGCCTAAATAAATGAAATAAAAATATATCACCGCATGCATTCACTATGTTGGCAGACCACTGTTGACGAACGTCGTTGTAGAGTTCGAGAGTTGAGTCACAATGGTGTGTGTAATCCGATGATATATGTAGTGTGTATAGTGTTGTTTGTAGCGGTAGATAAGTGAACTGTGTGTGTATTGGTGCAGCACATACCACCACTCAATGCAGTGTGCAACCTGAACGCAGTTCCCATAGCTCACTACCTACTTCCGCTATCACTACTACAATTTTCCCCTTATATTCCCTTGGGATCGCCACATAAAAACTGCCATTACGTGCGCTCGTTCTCAACCAGCGGTGTCAAATATAAAAGTACGTCGTCGTGTACAGCCATCTCCGCCTCCGCGCGTGCTCATTGGTCAAATCAAAAAGCGCGTACACGCGTGCTCCCCCGGTTTCCTGTAACACTAGCTCGCCTCTTTTCCACAATCTTTCCCACACAAAAATATCCGCGAGTAAGAACATACTAATTATAAAAATTACTTGTGCGGTCATCGGACATTCACTCAACGAAGTTCTTTATACTTTTCTTCCACCTCCGAATGTAATTCGATATAGAAAGAGATTTAGATTGTTTTATATCGCACGTGTCATAGAAAAACTAAAGAAAATAACAAGGAAGAAAGTCATGGGCTGTGTATTAAGGGTATAACTACAACTAACTACATATATATATATATATGATATTTAAAAGGCTGTTCGAAACACTAAATTAAAGAACATACCCAAAATAAATGAAAGACAACCAGTTTTGAACATACATACCTAATGCGTCAGTTGATCAAAATATTTATATTGTTTTTGTGTAGGATTTTTTGCAAGTTATACAGTTTGTTTGGTTTTATAGACTTAAGCCGCGTACGCACGTACGAACAAAACGCAACAACTTTGTTCGTATGTGTGTACCACCAACGAACATCGAACACTGTTCAGCAAACATGTTTGCGGCGATCATATTTGCATGTTCCGTATGGACAGTGTTCGAATAGCTTTAAAAAATGTTACGTGAATCACTGCAAACACTAAAAACCATTCTGCTACGAATTGACCACCTCCAACAACGTTGAGATAGAGCTGAAGACTGTTGTGGTCGAACTATGTTCGCGTTTGTTAGCTTGGAATCGATATAATAAGTATATAACTATATATATTACATGTTGGTAGATAAAATAATACTAGATTTATAATTAAATACGGTATTAATAAAACAGCGGTAGCCTAACATTTTTGTGGCGACGGGCGTACGTCATACTTGTTTGTCGCATAAGCACGTTTCACACTTGTTTGTCGTCTATTATAAAACGTGTGTCCGGTTCGGTTTGAGAATCATTCTTGTTCGAAACGTTGACCGGACCGGAGCTCTCGGTAGTTGGAGGGACGATTCAGTTTGAAGAAATTTAAATTAATAGTTTTGCTATTTGTGTCGAATCTATTGGAACTGCCGTACTGAACAGTCAAAGCGATTCAAAGCTAAGTAAACTTTGTATTATGTTTATGTCTCAACGTGGATTGTTTTATTAAATGATATGTTCAGCTTGTATTTCTTGTATTTAAATGATTATTTCCCTATATGGTAAATAAATATACCTTATAATAGATAACCTGGTTTTTCATTATATTTATAACCTCCATCATACATAAAGTATGATGCTTTGTTGTTCGTTAACGGTGTAAAGTAATCTTATTTATAACAATTTATATTTTAGAGCTTGGCATATCTGGCTATATCTATACTTATCTAAACATCTATTTAGTTTTACCTAACATCAGAATTTGGGATAGAATTCGCCCCATAATTTAATTTCCTGATATTTCCTGTGTTCCTGATTGGCCTGGTTCGATTCTGATCAGAGATTGCAGCAAGCCGAGGCAGCATTGCCAAATAGCTTTAAGGCAAGCTATTCTTTATTCAGTGAAGCTTATCCATTAATCCATCAAATAAGATAAATACTAAGGTTAGTGGAGTGTTTGTGATCAAAGTGTAGTGTGGTGAAAAAAAGATGAAGTGCAGTGTTACAAATGATGGTGTAGGTTTAGTGAAGTAAATACTAAGAACTGTTTCCACTTGTGAATCTGTTGTGGTGATTCGATATGTTTTACAAAAATCATACAAGAGAGGAGTCATGTTATATGAACAGTGCCACATTAATATAATGTTGATATTGTCCGGTGGAGTAGTGAAAGCCTATTAAAGAATAACAGCTGTAGATTTTTATTTGAAAATTGTTAAGAATAACAGCTGTAGATTTTTATTTGAAGACTGTTGATTACCTTTTGTTTGATTTTCAATGAAAGCTGTTCTATAGTATAGCATGATTTGCATCTGATATTATATGGTTTGACAGTTAAAAGCATTATTAGAAATATCTAATGATAATAATTACTGTATGCTTTATTATATGCTACATTACTATGTGAGAAAAGGCATTGTGGGTCTGATTATCTTTAATAAATGGTGGTCAGATTTGCAAATGTTGAATAAGATTTTTTGTTTATTTTTTTTCGGGACTAGTCCCTCCCACTTACCCACCACTGCAACTCCTGTGAGCCAGGATCAACAGTGGCACACAATGAAATGACACTGAGCGGTGAAGCTCCAGAAAAAAGGAGGAGTTAGAAAATGAATAGTTCCACTTCCCTCCGGAGCAAAGCGGGAGACAGAATGATGTAAAGAGGCTATAGCCTCATAAAATGAGAGATTTGCAACTAGAGAAGCCAGCTGCAAAAGCACCGAGGATCAATTTAAGGGTCCTAAGTGAGCTGTTATATTTGATTCCAATAGTAGGTATGGCAAAAACGCTTAAACGCACGGAAGTTGTTCCTTGTTGCTACAAGATCCGTATAATAAACTACTCCAGATATTGGTTGCAAGCTGTTTAACATGATTTTGCCAGAGATCACACTCCCACAGGATGTGGTGAGCAGTTTGTTCATATTCGTTACTGGAAGTTGAGCACAGACAGATTGGTGAAGATACTAATTTGAAACTATACAATTTACTTTTAAAATTGCCGTGTCCAGTAAGAAATTGTGCAACACAATGGTCTATGATTAGCCAAGTTTTATTTAACCGTTCGCGTACGTCCGGAAAGAACTGGTGCAGGTGGCGACCCTTGGTTGACGTATTCCATCTACATTGCCATTCATTTAGTAGTTAGTTATTTAAGTCAGCTATAGGCATAAATAGCCTGGTTATTTTCTTACGGTCGCGTAATGATAAGAAATCATTTTCTAAATTATCGCGCGTAGAATAATACATTGCTGCTCGTCTTTGAACTTCAAGATCAACCGGAAGTACACCCGCTAGGACAGGTAGGGCCTCTGTGCTTACTGTTCTATAGGCTTTACACAGAAATATCAACGCCAACCTCTGGCTTTGTAGTAATTTACGGCGAGCAGCTCCGATGGTAGCCCTATCAGCCCACACAGGTGAGCCGTAGCATATACACCCAAGATAGGTTGCCCCGTAAATGATTTTAAGAGTATTAAAAGAGAGGCCCCAGGTTGCCGTCGATATCCTTGTAAGTGCAAAAAAGTTTCGCTTAGCTTTACCCCAACTGATTTAATATGTTCTATAAACGAGAAATTCTTTTCTAAAACTAAAGCCAAATAACAGGTTGATATCTTGCGTTTTACAGTAACATTATTAAGTTTTACGCTCGGGGGGGATTTTAGTTCACCTTTAAGAAGGAGTTGGTAGGTTTTATGAGGAGCAAATGTAAGGCGATTTCTTTTACCCCATTCACTTATCATACTTAAGCAAGTTTTAGCCAGATTTTCCAACTCTCTCCTGGAGTTACCCTGTATAAGTAAACGGCCATCGTCGGCATATGCCGTTAGAGAGCAGCGCGATGGCAAGGGTAATGTCAAGAAGTCATCAAAAGCCAAGTTCCAGAGATACGGCGCGAGCACTGAGCCCTGGGGGCAACCCATGGTTAACGATTTAGTGACTGAAGTGACCAAGCTTAAGAGTTGCAGAGCCATGTACAAAATAAGATGTGATTATCGAATATATATTACTGTAACAACCGCGTAACTTAAGTTTTTGTAACAAAATTGGCCACCAAGTATTATCAAACGCCCCTGAAATATCTAGGAAAATGGCCAAAACGTATTTACATTCGGACGAGTTTACAGCTTTCCTCACTGAGATAGCTGCGTCCACTGTCGATTTACCCGCAGTAAAACCAAATTGATTTCCGTGAAATTTTGGTCCTCCTGGCAGCAATCGCGGTACGATAAGTCGTTCTAGAAGCTTGCCTAAGGAAGGCAGTAACGTTATTGGTCGGTATGACTTAGGGTCTTCAGGCAGTTTATCGCCATTTTTTGGTATAATACGAATAAAACCGCTGCGCCAAGTGCGCGGAAAAGTCCCTTCAGATATGCAACGATTAAAAACTTTTAGTATTGAATCACCGGATTGTTTTGTGGCTTCTATTATCATATTGTTGGATATTTTATCTTCACCTGAAGCTTTGTTAACAGGTAGCGATTTCACAGTATTCATAAACTCATTAATTGTAGGAAGACTAGACATATACGTAGCGGGTGGATTGTTTGCCCACTGTCTAATCTGCTTATGCTAGTCATTATCGTTCAAGGAACTATCATCAGGTATGAGCGAATTAAGTAGGGATTCCGTGGTCTCCTCTATGCCACTGGTGTAGGTATTATTGATTTTTATGTTTTGAATATAAGCTAAATCTATAGACCTATTTGCTTTAAACTCATGGTATAGGGGTGACCACAGGCCTTCTTTATCTAATTTATCGATAATTTTTCTAATAAGATTGCCTTTGGATTTCTCTATTGTCGAGCGGTAACGTGAACGAGCTATTTTGAAATTTATATATGCATTATTTAAAACATCGCCTACAATTTTACGTTTTTTTAGTTTATTATATTTTTTACGTGTTCTCCGAAATTCACATCGAACTTTAATTAAGTAGTTATTCCACCAATCGCATCTTCGAATATTAGTGATAGGGACGCGGCCTATTGCAATATCGGCACAGTAGGTAAAAGTGTCGGACATCATTACAGCACATTCCTCTATTGTTAGTTCATCCCGGGTGAAATCCCTGGCATGCGCGGCAAAAAGAGCTTTGAAAAAATCCCAATCGGCCCCTTTGAGCCGATATCTATAGTTACCGTAAATAGCCGTAGGTAGGTCTTTATGCCAACCGAGGAACAAACTCGTACACGATTAAGCGGTGATCACTGGATGAAGCGTCAGGCAAAACACGCCATCCATCTATTCGGACGTCTGAGCTTGAAAAAGTGACGTCAATAAAGGATTCGCCAGTAGGGCTACAATAAGTAGGCGGTGCATCAGGAGTGTTATGTATTGATAGATTCATCTCAGCGACGAAATCTTCGACGGCGTTCCGCCGTTCTGTATCGCTTGAACGGTATTTGCCATACCATAACGTAGAGGATGCGTTAACATCTGCGCCAATAATGATTTTGTGTCCTTTGTGGGACATCAAAATATGGCGCAAGTGATGTAAATGGGGACCGACAGGATCTGAATACTGAAAATAACAGCTCACTACGTAAACTTTCCAGGATGGGGATGATATTTCAGCGACAGCACAGTGTGACGTCATGAGGTTTCGCATAGTGCTTACCGTAAAATTAGTACGCGTGACGTAAATAGCAGCCCGTGATTTGTTGTCTAGCTGCAACATCTTATTTTTTAAACGTCCATATTGATATTGTTCTTGTACAAGCACTATATCTAAGTTGTATTCATTGACTAAAGTTTCCAACTCTGATGTCGCAACCCTATCGTTGTGAAGATTTAGCTGCCCTATTTTTAAGTAAGCCATATTAATATTTGGTATTTAGCACTAAATACCAAATATTAAATTTAATAAGATATAGAAGAAAGTTGCAATGGTGCCATTGCCAACTTATGGATAATAATTGTCAGTATGACCGAGCGAAACGTCTGAAGTATAGTTACCTACCGAAAATAATTTATTAGGTGATCATGGGTATTCCAGTTTAGTAAAATCAATAATTAGTCAATTCAATGCACCAGTAGGCATTGCAAATATCTATTTATGTGGTGTACAAGGTTAAATAAAAACTAATGTCGCCATCTACCAGTAAATAAGATAGAGCCAATAAAATGAGTGGTCAGATGGATATTACCGGAATAGAAAATAATATTTAGTCATTGAGCTATGGGTGTTGGACATTAATTGCTTTGAATAACTTATAAAATGAAATATTTGCCTTTTGAATTCTAATAGCCTCCCATCTAATTATCCCAATGAAAATTCTGTTATTTTATCGGTTCTTTGTTGAAATTTATACAAGTAGTGACTACAAAATATTACTAGTGGAGACTGCGGAATACAGGTTGTTCTGAGATTATCATATTGACCATTCAAACGATATTATTTCTGATTAGATTTAAAGAATCCATCAATGGAGTTATTCTTAAATAACATTCTATGATATTACATTTCACAAAGCACCTAAAATTGGCCATTCTGGCTGTGCCAGGATCAGTGAGCAGATTCATAACTTAATTTGCTTCATGGTTTTTATATTGGTGGGCCCCATTGTAGCTACCTATCTAAAATAATAACTTAATTCACAAATTTGATTTGTGGTGTCACTGGTTTGGTTGCTTTGATTAATCTTAAGGTTATTATCTTAACCTTAGGGCTAACCTGATTAAAATTAAAGAATTGAAGAAACATTTCTGATTGATGTCAATTAGCGTATCAAGTAGAGTTTTAGCGTGTTGCAGAGATGTGTTTTTATATAAATATCTCAAAAACATTGTACCTATATTCCGCCTAGGTACAGACGCCAGCACATCAAGCTAACCCAATCTGTCAAATTTCCCCAATTGAAAGTGAACCTTATGCTTATGTGATAAAGTCGAAAATGTTTAAACGAAATATGACAGATTGGGGTAGCTGGATGTGCTGGCGTCTGTACCTCGGGACGAAGTACATGTCAAAATGGCCGTGTGACGTTCAGTTTAATAATTAATAGTGTACATAATTAGAATAAAAGAATTGAGTCCACTATAGCTTCGTCTATTTTACTGTTCTACGATCTTGGATCTCGTTTGAGTGGCAAATTCAGCAATTGAAACAGAGTTGGTTGGCTGGTAATTACAAATCATTAAAAAAAATCGCTTACATTTATTGTGATGGAATATATAGTACATAGTTTTTCCATACAAGTTCTATTACGTACCTAGTATAATTATGGAATCGGTCATTATTGATAAATTAAACTTTAGTTGGTAATTACATAGACCAGGGTCGATAATTTTTAAATGAATAATATATAGACCAGGGTCGATAATTTATAAAGCATAAATTTTGAGGTTATGTGAAAAAAGTGTAAATACAAAGGTTTTAGATCTTTTTATTACCTACAACTTTGCCATTTGACTTTTTTCGATAGGACTTTTAGTTTTGCCGGTAATCGAGAAAAGCCGTTTTTTACCCTTAAAAACTCACCCCCATCCCCTTCCCGACCTCAGATCGCCCGTAAATTATTTTACCTTTCATTTTTATAATATTCCCCTCCTTTTCGAATGGGTTTCATCCTACTATTATTTTTTTTCACTTTTTATTATTTTTAAAGGCTTCTACCCTGGTCTAACATGGGTGTAGTATATTTTAAAATGCATATATGGTATTGTGGACTATTCGTGTTATTAAAAACATTACGTTGCTTGTAGAAAGTTAAATTCGTTTAAATGACTAAGATTTTAATACACTTAATGTCTTGGTGCTGATTTGTCTCATCAACAGCAGATGAAAGGAATCTGCATGTCTATGTTGCAGTCTCTGTTATAATCCGCTGGTCTGTCAATTACTTGGTGTCAATATTGCCAAATATTTGTAGATCATTCATGTTTTGTGTTGGTCAGTTGAGAGACTTATACAGGTAGTTCTTGTCGAAGCATATTTGATTCTCATAAATGTGACAGCATTGGGCAGGTAGCTAATGTTTTCCATCTCCAAGAGTATAATTATTGATTATAATGTACTGTGCAGTGTTTTTATTAATATGTGAACCGCCGGTCTCAGCCTTCTGTTTTGCGTCAATTAACTCACTGGCAGCGGGTGAATGCTATTGGCATGTCTGTTTAGTTGGCAATTAAACTCTAACCGCTGGTCGGCCTTCTATTTGGTGTCAGATGGTATCTCACCAGCAGCGGGTGAATGTTTCTGACATGTCTATGTAGTTGGCAGTTGGAGTCAATAACCGCTGGACGGGCATCTATTTCGCGTCAATTATCTCGCTGGCAGTGTGTGAATGTGATTGGCATGTCTATTTAGTTTCAATGAAACTCTAACCGCTGGTCGGCCTTCTATTTGGTGTCAGTTGTCTCACCAGCAGCGGGTGAATGTTTCTGACATGTCTATGTAGTTGGCAGTTAAGAGTCAATTGAACTATATAAATAATTAAAAACGAAACCTGTAATTATGAGACTTATAATTGATGACATATAAATAGAAACAATGTTATTTTTTTATGGTATATCAATATTAAA
This sequence comes from Pseudoips prasinana, assembly GCA_951640165.1. Classification (NCBI taxonomy): domain Eukaryota; kingdom Metazoa; phylum Arthropoda; class Insecta; order Lepidoptera; family Nolidae; genus Pseudoips; species Pseudoips prasinana. The sequence goes on along the minus strand of OX621238.1, from coordinate 5,751,624 downwards.
ATTCAATAATCAATAATTCCGTAAAATGTTGCCTTTATGTTTTTTTTTTCATTTATTTATTTATTTATACATACCGTAAAACCGTACAACTTGCCCAGATTTCTTGCAATTTTTGATTCCACTTTAAATATATTTTTTAATAATGTTATTTTCAATTTGTGATCGTCCTACATTATTGATAAATACTATGTTCTTTGCATATAATTTACTAAAATATCAAAATAATGAAATACAACGTGTTAAAAACAATATTTATACAGCGGGCCAAATACATAGTGCTTTTTACAAGTTTGTATTTTCTACTTTAAGAACATAAGATTTTGGGTTCATTTTAGGAAAATAGTCAATCTATCGTAGGACCTTCATACTAACCGTTAAAATCTTCATATTACCTGTCAAATTAGAGTGGGCAAAGTCGCAACACTTTTTTTGTAATTTTTCATTCAAATTATACTATGAATTAGGGTTGTCACTTTTTATTGTTAATCACAACGGTGTACTTAGGTACTTTACAATCATTTATATATAAATATTTAAAAAATAAAAACTATCAATACTTTAAAGCAAATGCACATGAGCTTTAAAACAATATCTTAATATACCGGGTGTTATTGACAGCCCTCCACAAAAACACAGGATTGATTCAGCTCCTTATTCTGAATCATATTCCACTGGAAATTTTCTCAGGAATTTTTTTATTTTTTTTGCCGTTTTTTCTGCTGATTTCCTTTATTTCAATGTTAAATTACATTCTCTGTATGCAACACTCCATTTATGTTAATAAAACAGCTGAATTAAAAAAAACAGCAATGGATGTTTAAATCTAAAACGAACGACGCTCTTGAAATCAGCTGTTCTCTTTAGTAACGTAATAAAAGACGTGGCCCAGGTGCGCCGGGGAGCGCGCGGGGGGCGGGGGCAGCTTCGCTCAAGCTCGCTGCGCTGCCGTCCGCTACGTGCGTTTTGCCACGGTAACGATACATTGCGTGTGAGGTAATAAAACAAATCTGTTTTTTTGGATACCCTTAATGTTCCTGAAAGAATTTTATGTACCGGTCATCTTAATATGATGTACTGAAGCCACCCTATCAGTTTGCGGAGGGCTGTCAAAAACACCCGGTACATACATAATAGGAACATTGACTACAAATACCTACTCATACAAGTGAAACAAATCTAAATTAAAGACGAATCTTTCAAAAACAAACTTAAACTTATAAATATCAACAATAATTATCGTGGTACTTCTTGAGGTTATTATTATTCTGAAACAAAAAAGGAACATTATTTTCTGAGATCAAGATAAATTCAATATAAAGTCCTCCCGACTTGACATCCTCTTATTTTCTACCAATTATCTTGATTGTATTTTTTGTATTTAAGCTTGTAATTTCTTTGATTGATGCCTAGTTTCACAGTTTGGGGTATTTTATTTAGTAAGGTTGGTATTAAAAATTCAATTGTGCGCCTCCCGTAATAGTTCTTACTTCTAGGAACTATTAATATACCATTAGTAATGTTTCTAGTGATGTTTTTATGTGATATGGGTATTTGAATGGTTTTGTTGTGATGTTGTTCTATTAATAAAAGTTTTTGGACGTGTATGTGGATGGGTAATACATTACAATATGCGAAAATATCTGATGGGTCATTTTTATACTTTATTCTAATTTTATGAGGTACTATTAATTTTAATATTCTTAGTTGTAGGTTATACATTTTTTCAATATAAGTTTTAAACGTTCGTCCGTAACTCGTAGCTCCATAAGCTATAATTGATTCTGCTAAAGCATTGTACATGTTTAGGAGGGTTTTATATGGAAATTTTGGTTTTAAGATGTGTAATTTTGCTAATATAGCTCTCAATTTATTACATACCGAGTCCACATGGAATCCCCAGTTAAATCGATTATCAACTATTAATCCTAAGTACGTGTGGTGTTTGACTTGTTCAATTGCCTCACAGTTACAACTATTAGTTAAATTTGGCTTATGCAGACAACTGTGACTGTGTGCGGTTATCTTAAAAGATGGTGTGTTTTTAATATGGCTGGAGTGAACATGTATGATTTTAGTCTTGCTAGTATTTAAAGCCAAGCCTGCGTCGTGTGCCCATTTGGAAATCCGAGTAAAGTCTTGCTGTAGCCATTGAGCTGCTGTAGTCACCTCTCTATGGGCAGCTAAAAGGCAAGTGTCATCTGCGTATTGGTAGATAGAGCACTGGTCGACCACGTTTTCCATATCATTGACATAAGCGAGATAATGTAGGGGCCCAAGAACCGAACCTTGTGCGGTTCCTTCCGTAACTTGAATGGCGTCACTGACGTCGTCACTCACTTTAACACTGTATTTACGGTTCTTAAGGTAGTCTCTACACCACCCAAGTACTGGACCTTGCACTCCTGAGTTGTAAAGTTTTCTTATGAGCGTGTCATGCCTTAGCGTTTCGAATGCTTTACTTTACTATTTAGTATCTAGATGCTTATTGACCTCATTGGTGAACATCGACAGTAGATGCGTTGTGGACTTATTAGGCTGGAACCCGTATTGTGAAGTAGATAAGACCTCATTTTTTAAATAGAAGTGGCGCATCTGGTTGCATACGTATTTTTCTACAATTTTATTAATGACTGGGAGAATAGTAATTGGTCTGTAATTCCCATAGTCAGCGTGACTTCCTTTTTTATATATTGGTCTTACGATACCTGTTTTTAAGTCATCCGGGTATCGTCCTTGCTCTACATTGGTATTAATTAATTTGACTATGACATCTACCATTTTTTGCAAATGGAATTGATGTCAATGCACCTAATGTTATCTACACCGGGGGCTTTTTTAGTGTCTAGATTTTTGACAATTTTAAGTACACTTTCCCTAGTGGCTTTTTGAAAGTACATAGATTTATTCTGAGGGAACGTATATTCCGATTCGTCTATAAGCCGTTTGGTACATTTGGGTAATATGTTTTCCACACTGTTTTTAAACTGTATAGAAAAATTGTTTGCTATTGTTCTTGTATTTATTTGACCATTTTTGAATGCAGATATAATGGTTTCATCCACCGAATTTTTGGTACGTCCAGTCATCATGTACAAAATCTGCCATAATTTTCTGCTATTTGTTTTGTTAGAATTAATTTGTTCTTTGTAATATTTGTTTCTAGATATTTCTATTATTTTGTGTGTTTTGTTTCTTATTTTATTATATTCTAACCGTAATTCTTTATTGCTAGTATCATTCTTCCATTTTATGAATAACAAGTCTCTTTTTTTGCACATATTATTTATTTTATTATTTATCCCGGGGAATATATTTCTTTTGCTATTATTGTTTATTTTTTTTATGTATTTTGCTTCATTATAACAAATCGTGTCAATCGTGTAATCGTAATGTGTGTTGACTTGGAGCGACTTGATCTCTGGCCCATTCGTCACAAAAATGGTCATACATTTTGTAATGTGCTGCTACACAAATTTCACTTAAATAATTCTTATGAACTTATTCGTGGATGTTTCTATAATAATAATTCTTTATTTTGCATAGAATATAGGTCATTACAATATGTGATGTTAGAAATAATAAAATATGCCGAGTACATCCTGCCAATTTGGCATGCAAACATTGCAATGACTTTAAACTAAAGTACAACTAAATAGGGAATCAATTAAATAACCAAATTAAATTTCTATCTAATTAAATTAAATTACAGAACTATAATTCGAATGAACCATTTAAGTAATCCGTAACTGAATAGTACCACCTTTCTAGTAATAGAGTAATCAGACTATTCTTAAATATGTTATATGGTTGTTGTTTGATTACTGGTGGAATTTTGTTGTAGATTACTGGTGCCATACCAAATATACTTTTTCTTAAAGAGGGAGATTTTATGATTTCCGGTGCTTAACATATTTTTATATTGAGACCTTTGAGTTACGTTTCGCTTTCGGGTTTCATTTAATGTTGGAAATAGGATTATATTACTTTTAACAAATTTGGCTACTATTAATGTGTAAAGACTCTGAAAAGTTGACAAATTATGAGCTTTGAAAATAGATACACAACAGTAACTATCAGTAACACAAAGTTTAAATATTGCTGTTGTGCATCGTTTTTGGGCTTTGAAAATACTTTCTCATTCGCTACAGTTACCCCAAAAATTTATTCGAAATCTTAGGACCGAAACTCCTAGACCGTGATAAGCAATTAGTGCTGTTTTGTTATTAACTTTATTGGTGAAATGAACTAAGCTTTTTACAAATAGTTCTTCAATATGACTGTGAAGTTTGTGACAGAACCATGTAACATAAGGTTATGCTTATATCTAACGTAATTAATGATTTTTACCTATCAAGTGTGTAATAATTAATAGTATAGTAATTAAAGATAGTAAATATAACTTCCATTGACTCTCTTCTCTAAGATATAATTAAAACATTGGTTCAATAACTGTGTTGCTTTGTAAAGTGTAATTTTATAGCTAAGCATAATATCTCAATCTCATTTTCGTTATCTTATTGTATCTCATATTAGGCAAACAAGCTTTTTTAATTCGTAATTAGTTGTTATAACCTGTTTCTTATCATAAGTTGTTAATCCTGTTTGATTTACTAATAAAATAAAATAAAAAATAAAATAAATAATTAAATTAAATAATACTTCGTGGACGAAGTATTGTCAGTATGGCCGTGTTAGATTTATAATTAAATACGGTATTAATAAAACAGCGGTAGCCTAACATTTTTGTGGCGACGGGCGGGTGTACGTCATACTTGTTTGTCGCATAAACACGTTTCACATTTGTTTGTCGTCTATTATAATTTATAAAACGTGTGTCCCGATCAGTTTGAGAATCATTCTTGTTCGAAACGTTGACCGGAGCGGAGCTCTCGGTGGTTGGAGGGACGATTCAGTTTGAACAAATTTAAATTAATAGTTTTGCTATTTGTGTCGAATCTATTGGAACTGCCGTACTGAACAGTCAAAGTGATTCAAAGATAAGTAAACTTTGTATTATGTTTATGTCTCAACGTGGTTTGTTTTATTAAATGATATGTTCAGCTTGTATTTCTTGTATTTAAATGATTATTTCCCTATATGGTAAATAAATATACCTTATAATAGATTACCTGGTTTTTCATTATATTTATAACCTCCATCATACATAAAGTATGATGCTTTGTTGCTCGTTAACGGTGTAAAGTAATCTTATTTATAACAATTTATATTTTAGAGCTTGGCATATCTGGCTATATATATACTTATCTAAACATCTATTTAGTTTTACCTAACACGTTCGTTTCGAATATGCCATCCATACGAACAAACCAAATGTTCATGTTTGATGTGTTCGTGTTAACTATGTACGTTATACCTTGAATGATAGAAAGAGCACTCTCTTCGACTTCTCGAAGCATAACTCCTCTATTCTACTTTCTCTTTCACTGCCGCAATCGGCATTAATTTAGTATCAGAAAGGCGTTCGTTAAAAAGGTTTTCAACTGTTTGATATAATAAAACTCACCACGTTTTTAAACGCGCGTTTGTAGCGATACACACGCGCGATATCATCGCGTTTGTATCGATACAAACAAAAAACCAACTGCTCTGTAGGATAAAAGCGCCACGTTCCTTTAACGCGCGCGTCGACGGCGCGTTTAAAAAACGTGATGTGCATAGGCCCTAAAATAAAACAAACACGTACTATACATAACTTTATAAGATAATTTACAAAAAAATACAAGAATTAATATTTCATCTTACTTATTATATGCCTGTTACAAACATGGTGATCACAGTTAACTAGCAAACCTATTGGAAATAATGCGAAATTAAATAAATAGATACCATATAGATAATTATTTGTTGCTTTTAATAATAAAAATAATAATTTTGCACCGTATAACAGAATTAGTGTGAAGTATTTCAGGCCCAGACTTTAGCGCGGAGCCATCTCGCTCGCACGTTTTGTATAAGGTTGTAGGTATTTCTACTTTATTGAATTTGATTTTATGACACGGCAATAGTAGTGGCAATAATTGCTACTAAATTTGGATTTGTTTATCGTGATTTAAATTCTTCTAATTGGGACGTTCAACACCAACCTTGTGTAGGGGAGTCATTGTATCTTGGGACACTTTTCTTTTTTCATAAGAGAGTATTTAGTAATTAAGCAGAAAAGCAATCAGTTTTTAGCCGAATGGGCAACTTGGATGGATTTAAACAAAACCGCTTAAAACCATCTAAGTTGCCTATTTGGCGAAAAATTGCGGCATTCTGACGTGAGGTGAAGGGACCTCAACATTTTCTTTATCTATGTTCAACTTCACGTAACGGCCTAATAAAGATTTTGTGACATTTTTATGAGCTTTTCCCGAGGTTCAATTTATCCCAAGGTACAAGGATCTCCCCTATAAATCCAATAGGGCTGTACATGTGTTTCCGTTTATTGGGTAGTTCAAGCTCTTTACTTCACACTATTTATGTTACACTTTGCATAGAAGGAATAGACGAGAGAGGCATTACAAACTGCGACCAAACAGCACCGACAGTATAAATTTAGAAGGAATTACTCGCCATACATTTTTATAATGATATACAAGGTGTAAGTAGTGGAAGTAAGTTAAACAGCTTCATTTGCCAATGAAACTGAACAACTCGTGAAAAATACATAAATATTAATATTAACTCTTCATACAACACTACGATCAGCTGATGCATATTATACAGGGCGCCAAAAACAATATCGTATTACACAAACTGGTTTTGTTTAATAAGTTCAGTTTCATGGTCAGATAGCGCTCCTTAAGTTACTTCCACTATTTGTTTCACCTTGTATATAAATAGGGGAGGACAGGGAGCCCAATAATCCCATTAATTTGGACACATTATATATAAACAGTTTGTGAAAACAAACAAATTTTCGTATCGGAAGATAATCCTTATTTTGTGTTTGGGTTTAATTTTTTGACGTTGTTCAGGTAAATGGATAAATAAACTCCATAAATTTCGTCCACAATTCACATTCACTTTTATTAACTACTGTAAGAAAAATATTATGTGTAATTTATTATTGATCAACATCTTTTTAGGTACTAAATGTTATTGTCTGTGAATGAAGGCTGCTATATCTCACAGATTAAAGTGCAGCGTCCTTCCGCAAAACTGGCAAAGCTAAATCCATATTGTTCGCAAGATTTCGATCAGCAATTTTACGAACCCGCTAAATTTTTTTCAACGTTCCTTTCTTTAGGGAAAAATTATTATATTTATGTTCAAATTTAACCCAGAGGTGTAACACAATCTTTCCCAATCTTAAAATTACAATTTAGAGTGAGTGGTATTTTAACCTCTTGTTAGAAAATACTGTATTCTTTCCTATCGACGGAATGACGTTGAGTAATGGGATCAACGATTTACTTCAAAAGCTATGGCTCCTGAGGATGATATCTTGATAAAACCGAAAAGTTACTGCTCTCAAATTAATACCATGGGTTACCCGTTACAGTTATCACTATGTGCTTAACTTCCCCCTTGAAGAGCTGATTAACCAATAAGATTTAAGGATCAGTCCGTCAAGTGCATTTGAATTCGCATACGAGCTGAGTTTAATTCTAAATATGGGTTTAATTCTCTAAAACCAGTTATAGCCAAATATTGCGCAATAGAAATAGCTCTTAAATTCAGTAATACCACCTAAAAGATGTAAAAAAAGTGAGAAATAACTTGCTAATGTAGGTCAAAGTCATTGACACCAATTATGACATCAACGAACCGCCTCATAGAACACGCAATATTTTTCTGATGTTGGTATCTCACCTTTTAAGTTCTTTATTCACAACCAATGTTACCAACTGAAAAACATAGCGTTTCTCAAAATTGCCCAATATTTGTCTATTGAATATGGATCTATTTAAGTTTATTTCTCCTTCATAAGATCGCGTGTAACATAAAACGTAAATAATAACTGTACATTTGCGTTGTGGTCTGGCCACGAAAACAGCGGTAGCGACAAGCGACTTCGACTAATGACAAGTAATTTTCTGGACCCATATCTGAACCAATAGACTCCGTTATGAAATATTGTAATATATCACAATCTATAATACTACTTAATCATGAACCAACTAACTCGATGACACTGAATTGTGTACTCGGCTCCAGTCGTTACAAACGGGTAAAACGGGTGTCTGACAACCCCCCAACGCCTGGGCATGAGGCCTTCTACACTTGTCATTAGTCGGCAGTTGTTGAAGTAACTTGGTGGCGTGGCCGCTATTCGGCTTGTCGTAACCTGGCGAGTCTTTGCGTGAGCTCGTCCTGTTCCTGTGACACCACGGTCGCGGTGCCCACTGAAGTGCTGGGTACGCCTGACGGCAGCTCCATGTTCAGTTCCAATCTAGAAACATGAGACAAACTGTGTTATTTTTGTAAGACTTCAAAAAAACATTATATGGTTAACTAGCTTTTGCCCGCGACTTCGTTCGCGTGGAATAGTGACTTCCGGCAGATTTTTGGTTTTACCCACATAGTTCCCGATCTCGCGGATCTCTATTTCGATCCCAACGCCATCTATCGAGCATAGTGATAACTCGGATTATTTATCTATACTCCGTTCGGGCATTTTCTTTGTACTAAAAGTTTTATTATATTGATATTATTTTTTTCATACCTTTTTACTATTTATTTACTTTTTTCCGATGAATTAAAACAATAACATGAACCGAACTCGTGTAACGATCGACACCATTGCGCGATCACCAACTCGACATATAGTACTAATAGAATTATCTATACTCCGTTAGAGCATTTTCTTTGTACTAAAAGTTGTATTATATTATATTATTATTATAATATTTTCATACCTTTTTACTATTTATTTACATTTTTCCGATGAATTTTCAGTACTGAATTGATGCCGACTATTGACCAATAGATGGCGCTATTTTATTTTTTATTTTATTTTTTGTAATAAAAACTATCCTATGTCCTTTCTCAAGTTCCAAACTATGTCTGTACCAAATTTCACACAAATCGGTTCAGTAGTTTAGGCGTGAAGCAAAGACAGACAGACAGAAAGACAGACAGACAGAGTTACTTTCGCATTTATAATATTAGTTTGGATAAAAAACACTGTCGCTTGTTCAGAATCAACTCAATCAATTTTATTGTAAAGAACTGTCAACTGTATATACCACAGATACAAAATAAAACTAAAGACAGTTTGTGCAGGGCGCTCATGATCATAAATAATCATTTTGTTAATTGAATATCTAACAATGGTTATCAATTCGAAAGTATGTTTTTCTCTTTTCGTTGTAGGTATCTACGTTACGCGATTGCAGACAATCGCTGTGACTCTGTTAGTAGTGGACGTGCCTTCTGATCCAAACACAAATATTTGTGTTTGTGAACATGTCTATTTGTCTTGGTCTGTCTAATTCGAAAGCTTTTCTACACAATTAAAAAAAAACTTATAAATCGGTTCCCAAAACACAAAGTATTCGGTGTAAATACACCAAAAATAAAATACAATGGAATTGAGCACCGCCTCGTTTTTGAAGTCGGTAAAAATAAGAGGTATCAAGGTCGGTTTACAAACTACGGAGAAATAAATATTCGGAACATATCACACATAGCCATCTAGCCCAAATTAAGAAAAGCTTGTATTGTGGATACTAGACAAAAGATAGTAATACTGTTTTTATTTATTTTTTAAATATATACATACATAACACAGAATAGGGCGTATTCTGAGTTATGTATATATATTTATATAGACGAACCAAATAGACATGTTCATGAACACAAATATTTGTGTTTGGATCAGAAGGCAGGTTCACTACTAACAGAGTAACGTATATTAGGTTCTACCTGACTCACATCATACATACTTTAGCATAAAATACACACCATGATTAGGCTGTGTGGCTAAAAGCAAAAATATCATCACCCCATCTCATCACGGGGGGCATAGAAGTCGTCCTGAGGCAATATCTATCAGAGAGCCGGCAGCCGCGCTGTCGGTGTATCTAATACGATGGTCATAGTACACAGAGTGTGTTTGTTGTACTGCGATCCCTGACACATCTACCAAGCGTGGCGTATATAACATATCTCAGCAAATTATGGACTCGACTTCATTGTGAAGAGCATCATCCCTCATTTAACCAACTTAAAAAATAGGCAACGCTCGCGCTTGGGAATCTAATCCCTGTGTTGCGGGGCAATTTACAAACATATAATAGACAGACACAAATTAATCCAGACTCAGAACAAAATATGGGTCACACAAATAGTTCTCCGGCGCGGGACTCGAACCCGCGACACGAAGCGGCGAGGCGACTATCTTAGCCGATGCGCCACACGTGCAATCAATTCCTTTTCCTTGATTTCTGTTGTAATACTCTGTTAGTCCAGACAGTATTCTCCTTCTTATGTCTGTTAAAACATGAGTCAATAATATTCCAACAACAACATACCCAGCTTCATCAGCAACTTGCTGTAATAGATTGTCCACATCTCCCTGTGGTACTGTAGTGGTTGTAGTCTGGGACATGGCATTCTCCATGTACGAAGACTGAACATCCAGGTCCTCGAACTGGCTCTCAAACTTGTCCATTAATGTGGATATCTTCTCCAAATTCATCGACTTCATTGCAGCATCCATCGCTTTTACTACTCCTGCCATTGAGTTTGTTACCTGAAAATGATTAGTTGTAATGGTTCAATATATGCCTCTATATAGTGACCTGCAAGTATGACATCCATACTGAGGGTTTTTTATCAAACAGAAATCAGAACCCTTGACAAGTGAACTTGAAAATATTATTCCCCATTCACCCAATTCCCATAATCCTTTCCCTTGTTGTTCATTTCATAAAATTTGGTGTTCCCAACATTAATAGTTCTGTCTTTATTTATAAGTAATAATAATATCCTCGTTACCGAATTTTGGCCATAACAGCCAATCTCAATAGAGACTAGCCATCTAAGCGGGACATATTCTAATGCACAAGTGTGAGTTAAACATAGGAATACTTTCTATTCCATCACTCTTATGATACAATAGACAGACTAGCGACACGACCGGAAAGAGGTTAGGCGGGCGAATATTGAGAAATTTCCTTAATAGAAAAAATTCAATATCACTTTTTGGCCCAATGCAGGATTTGAACCAAAGACGTCATTATCTGCGGTTAAACATCGCGATCGCTAACGCAACAAGGCACCCAACTAGTAATAAAAACATTACTGAAAATACCAAAATTACCAGGATATATTTTATAGTTTATGATTTCAACTTACAATAAACAAAACATACCATTTAATTCTAGCTCTCATTTAAATCAAAGTATTAAAATTGGAGAAAGATTTAATGGTATCACGTCATAATTACGAATTAGTATGTTTAAATCAGATGAACATAATAATTTAATATCTTGGGACAAATATGTTAATTATAAATTACATGTTAACAAAATCAATGTATCATATTCTTTATTATCTGTGCTAATCATGTACTACTAGCGCCACTATATGTTGTCTGTGATAATAAAAAGTTAGTCGTTGAATAGCCACTCATTGCGTTTTATTAGGTTATGTGCCCAGCGACAAAAGTATTAGTTTATCGGTGATAGCAAGAAATAATAATTGTTAAAATGTCGGCTAACTATTCAGTAAATGTGCCAAAATTGAGAGGGCGCGAAAACTACGATGATTGGGCGTTCGCAGTCGAAAATTACATGATTCTGGAAGGCGTCATCTTGAGCGACGACCAAACCACGTTATCTCAATCTGCTATCGAAGACCGAAAAGCGAGGGCGAAGATTATCATGACTATAGATCCGTCTCTTTATAGTCACATCAAGGATGAAGCTACGGTACAAAGTTTATGGAGCAAACTAAAAAAATTGTTTGACGATTCTGGTTATATACGTAAGATCAGTCTACTGAGAAGCTTGATATCTATCCGTCTAGAGACCTGTGACTCCATGACTAGTTACGTGACGCAGCTAGTTGAAACCGCACAGAAATTGAAACGTACGGGTTTCGAAATAAATGATGAGTGGATCGGATCGCTATTGCTAGCAGGACTTCCTGAAAAGTTTAGCCCCATGATAATGGCAATTGAACATTCGGGCATAAAAATAGACACGGAATCTATTAAAACTAAATTACTTGATATGAGCACAGAATTTGAAGGTAAATCTGAAAATGCATTTTTTACTCATAAACAGGGTAGGATGCATAACAGTAACGGAACGCAACCATCTGTCAGTTCTGTCAATAACGTCAAAACGCCGAAAAAAGAAATTCGTTGCTACAAATGTAAAAAGACGGGCCATTATAAAAATCAGTGCCGTTCGAATGAAAAAACAACGAAAAACGCGTTTAGTGCTATATTTCTCACAAGAGAATTCAGTAGACAAGAATGGTATGTGGATTCCGGTGCAAGCGCTCATTTAGTGTCAAACGAAAACATGTTATCAAATATTTCTTATCAACCGATAACTAAAGAAATCATAGTGGCTAACCAGACAAGTGTACAGGTTTTATGCTCTGGAGATTTAAATATTACAACTGTGGTAAATGATTCAGAGTATAAAATAGAAGTAAACAATGTTTTGTGCGTGCCTAACCTCACCACGAATTTGTTATCAGTGAGCAGGATTATTGAGAATGGTAACAGAGTGTCCTTTAATAAAAATGGATGTTACATTTACAATGCTCAGAATGATTGCATTGGTGAAGCGAGTCTAGAAAATAATGTGTACAGATTAAACATTGTGAAGTCAGAGCAGGTTATAGTAGCTGCTGTACAGACTTCATGTACTACTTGGCATAGACGACTGGGTCATATCAATGCCCGTGACCTTGACAGTATGAGACAAGGAGCAGTAGAAGGTGTGTCATACACAGAAAAAAATGACATGAATAAATCTAATTGTGTTGTGTGTTGTGAGGGCAAGCAAACTAGGTTGCCTTTCCCTCCCAGTCAAAGTAAAACCACAGAAACATTGCAATTAGTTCACACAGACTTATGTGGGCCAATGGAAACTAAATCACTTGGTATGGCAAGATATTATTTGTTATTTGTTGATGACTATAGCCGAATGTGCTTTGTTTACTTTCTGAAAAGCAAAGATGAAACCTTCAAATACTTTAAAGAATTTAAAGACTATTCAGAGAACCAGCAGTCAAAAAGAATTAAAATACTCAGATCTGATAATGGTGGAGAATTTTGTTCTAAAGCTATGGAAAGCTATTTGAAGAGCAATGGTATAGTTCACCAGAAAAGTAATGTTTACACACCGGAACAGAATGGCCTAAGTGAGAGATACAATAGGTCTATAGTAGAGAAAGCTCGATGTCTTTTGTTTGATACACAGTTTGATAAGGCATTATGGGCTGAAGCTGTAAACACAGCGGTGTATCTAAAAAATAGGTCACCAGTAAGTGGTCTAGATAAAAACGTTACCCCTTATGAAGTATGGACGGGTAGCAAACCGAACCTTAGTCATTTAAGAGTGGTAGCCCAGTTATGGTTCATATACCAAAAGAACAACGCAAAAAGTGGGATAAGAAAGCTCAAAAATTGTACCTAGCTGGATATTCAGAAACTACTAAGGGCTATCGCTTGTACAATCCTAAAAGTCGAGCAATAACTATAGCTAGAGATGTTGTAGTCATGGAATCTAACAAGAATGACAGTTATACAACGAATATCATGGTAGAAGAGCAGCAAACCCTTCAGAGTTCTGACAAGGAGAAGGAGGTAAGAGATCTTGATAAGGCAAAACAACCAGGAGAGAAAAATGATGACAAGATATATGTTGAAAGTGGATCTTCAAGCGATTCCGAGGAGGATTTTTTTGAGCCCTTGACAACAGAGGATTTGGAGCTTGTATCTCAGACAGTCCCTGAAAAAGAGAAACGTTTGCGTCGGAAACCAGATTTTTATGGTATCAGCAACCTGTGTATTGAAGATGTGACAGGTGAACAAATAACTCTAGAGAAAGCCATGAATGGTCCTGAAAGTGAGCAGTGGACAAGAGCTATGAAGGAAGAATTGCAGTCTTTCAGTGACAATGACACATGGGAGTTAGTGGACAGACCAAGTGCTGGCACAATAGTTAAAAATAAGTGGGTGTTCCATAAAAAGTATAACAATAATGGTGAAGTGCGTTATAGGGCAAGACTGGTCGCAAAAGGATTTACCCAAATCAAAGGTTTGGACTTCCATGAGACGTTTTCTCCAGTGTTATGGTACTCTACATTAAGACTATTATTTGCATTAAGTGTACAGCTTGATCTAAAAATGAATCACTTAGATGTTCCTACAGCATTCCTGAATGGTTATATTAATGAATGTGTATTTATGGAAATACCAGCAAATTCAGATTATGTCAATAACTGTAAAAACAAAGTGTTAAAGTTAAAAAGAGCAATTTATGGCTTGAAACAGTCTGCCAGAGCTTGGTACACAAGGGTAGAAGAAAGTTTATTAAAATTGGGGTATTCTAAATCAAGTTATGAACCATGTTTATTCATGAAATGTCATGATAAAGTAAAAATATATGTAGCATTATTTGTAGATGATTTTTTTGTATTTTACAACTGTGAAACTACTTATAATCACTTAAAAAATGTACTAGAATGTGAATATAAGATAAAAGATTTAGGTCAAATATCAAAATGTCTTGGTATGAATGTAAAAGTTACAAAAGGTTGTATTACTATTGACCAAGAGCAATTTGTTGATAATTTATTAGAAAAATTTAATGTGAGCATTTGTAAACCCTCAGATACTCCTATAGAAACAAATTTAAAATTGGTAAAAGATTTAAACAGCCAGATTACTCAGTCACTTCCATACCAGCTGATTGGTAGTCTGATGTATCTATCAGTACTTCCAGACCAGATATTTGTTTTAGTGTCAGTTTTCTCAGTCAATTCAATCTGTGTTACAATGAAACTCATTGGAAACATTTAAAAAGATTATTGAGATACTTAAAGAAAACAAAAAATTATGGTCTAGTATTTAAGAAAAATCATAGTAAGTTACATGGTTTTGTTGATGCAGATTGGGCATCATGTACTATAGACAGAAGGTCTTACACTGGGTATAATTTTATTTTATCTGGTTGTGTGATAAGTTATGAATCTAGAAAACAGAAAACTGTGGCATTATCTAGCACAGAAGCTGAATACATGGCCTTAACTGAAGCCTGTAAAGAAGCTTTATATTTAAAACATTTATTGAATGAAATGGATGTATTAGATAATAGCATTCCTATAACTTTGTATAGTGATAACCAAAGCTCTCTAAAGTTGGCTGAAAACCCACTATTCCATAAGCGTACCAAACACATTGATGTTCGGCATCATTTTGTTAGGGAATCAGTATCAAACAAGAGTGTAAACATAGAATATTTATCAAGCTTTGATATGCCTGCAGACTTGCTTACAAAAGGTCTGTGTATAAAAAAACATTATAAGTTTTTGAAATTAATGGGCATCTCGGAAGTTTGATAGATTTTCCATTGGACTTATTTTACATTATTTTGTTATGGGAGGATGTTAATTATAAATTACATGTTAACAAAATCAATGTATCATATTCTTTATTATCTGTGCTAATCATGTACTACTAGCGCCACTATATGTTGTCTGTGATAATAAAAAGTTAGTCGTTGAATAGCCACTCATTGCGTTTTATTAAAATAACATGCTGTCATGTCATCTGATATCCCCAACTAAGCAGCCTGTGCTATTGCAACCAAACAACTGATAAACACATATATATGTTTATGTGTTAGGTATATATATGTTTATCAGATGTGCAGACGATTGTCGATTGACGCAAGTCTGTTGCAGACGATTTACGGCGCATTGTCTGACAGACATTTCTTTTGGTGGCTAAACAAACCGATGCGAGAGCGACATAGCCTGCCGCAGGCCTGACAAGAGAAGTTTGCGGTGGTTGGTGCCGAACCGACCCTCCACTACATGTTTGCGCCATTCAACTCTATTTTCAGCGAGCTTTTCCGAGCCACAGTGGTCAATTTTAAAAGCGGCCATATCCCGCTTGGTGCAGTCTTTAAAGCGAAGCAGAGGTCTACCGACATCGCGCTTCGCATAAGCTACCGCACCCAACAGAACACAACGTGTCGGTCCCGAGTATGACCTTAAACTGCCTCTATCGGGGGCTCTAGAATCGAAGGATTCATTAGAGGCCTACGATAGCAGGGGAGATGAGCCTCTAAGCACTGGCCTGCAACTCATCTAGGAGATGGAAAACTCTGATAAACATACAATAAACATAATCTCTTTAATGCATTCAAGAGGTGGAACTTATTCATATGATTATTCCTTTGTAAAGTCATACCAAGCTACCAGGATGTGAACAGGGCACCAGATTAATGGTACTAAATTAGTATAAAATCAGCTTTCAAGTCAAAAAATCAACCGCCCTGCTAACCTAGGCTTATGATATGCTGAGTTGATTGTGGTTGATGTGAAATTACTTAAGTAAACTTTTAAGTGGATTTGACTGAAATTTGACATCCAATGACACATCTAAGAGGATAAATTGTAAATCATTGCTGCAGTGATACTTAAGTGTTATGTCTCTGTATGTAAATATGACTGCTTGAAGAAGATAATGGTGGGCTAATGCCTCATTTTATCAAAAAATAATAGTAATTTAATGGTAACCATCCAACTAGGTAGGTCCAACTTCGAAAAGGGGGTCAATCGTAGAATCCAACTCGGCTGGGCAGCGTTCGAGAAGCGACGTAACATCTTCTGGTCCCAAATACCGTAATGTGTCTCAAGTCGAAAGTCTTCAACCAGTGTGTGTTGCCAGTGATGACTTACGGAACAGAGACGTGTTCACGCACTATGTGCCTTATCAGGCGGCTCTAGGTCACTCAAAGAGCAATGGAAAAGCTATGCTTGGAGTTTCCCTGCGAGATCGAATCAGAAATGCTTAGATCCAAAGTGAACCAAAGTAACTGACATAGCCTGAAGAATTGCCATGCTGAAGTGGCAGTGGGCAGGGCACATAGCTCGTAGAGCCGACGACCGCTGGGGCAGAAAGGTTCTGTAGTGGCGACCACGAACTGGAAGACGCAGCCTGTCCACGCTGCGTCCCTCCTACAAGATGGACTGATCATCTTGTGAGGGTCGCTGGAAGTTGCAGGATGCGGATAATACCGCAAGACCGATAATTGTGGACATCTTTGGGGAGACCTTTGTCCAGCAGTGGGCATCTTTCGGCATTCTTTCATTTGTGATGATGATGATGAGTCATTTAAAATCAATTGCATTTTAACTCACCTTTCTTGTAGTAAGTGCCGTCTGTACTCTACTTGAGACTGCATCAACTCTTGCTGACATTCTTAAATAGTTGAGGGCTTGATTCTTCTGTCTTATCGCATTCTCTGCGTGTATTCGCGCTCCCTCCATATTACCTTTCTGTATTGCCTTCTTTGCCTTTTCTTTTTCTACCTTTTCTTCTTTTTCACATTTTTTCGAGTTCCGCTCTAACTCTTTTACAGCAAATTTTAAATTAAACAGGTGTTCTGAAGTATTGAGTCAAGGATATATTAGTGAACTATGAAATAACTATTTTTTAAATAAAGTGTATCATACCTACAGCTTAACTAATAGGCATTGCTGTAAGTCACATACCTGTGCCTAACAAATGGAGCAAAATTAGTTCATGTCTTTCCCTAGTGTACCTTTCTTTATGTAAACTTTCATCACACAACAGGTTCAGCAGTTTAATTGTGATAAGCTAAAATATAGACAGTTTTTTTTTATTGCTTTAAGAAGCAGACGAGCTAGCGGCCCACCTGATGGTAAGTGGTAACCACTGCTCATGGACATTCGCAGTGCCAGGGGGCACAGCAAACCGCTGCCTACCGTGATATTAATACTCTTTTTAAACCTCGTTTGAAGAAGGACATGTCGTAGCGCTGGGGAAACACCGCAGCAGGTAATTCATTCCAGAGCCGGCACGTACGTGGGATGTATGAACGCTGAAAGCGAACCGTACTTGACGAGATCGCTTCCAGGTGGTACGGATGAACCTTACTGCGAGTGCGCGTGCGCTATGATAAAAAGGGGACGGTGGCACCAGCTCAAACGAATCCTCAGAGAATTCCCCGGGAAAGAGATGGTACAACATTCAGAGAGATCCAAAGTCTCTCCGCTGCTCTAGTGACTCCAATCTGTCTGTAAGATTGGAATCCCTAACGAGAAGATCACCAGCTGAACGACCGTGACGGGAGCCATACTGAAGATCGCTTATCAGCTGGTGCTGCTCTAGGTATTGTAGGAGTTTATTCTTAGAGTTGATGACTCTCTCCATGACCTTGGACAGCAAGGATGTAACCGCTATAGGTCTGTAGTTCCTAGAGCCCGACCGGTCACCCTTTTTGGGAATGGGTGGACGTTGGCTACCTTCCACGAAGATGGAACCCTTTTAGCGCTATAAGAGAGAGGTTAAGGCGCGTTAAAACCGGGGTCAACACAGGGGCGCACGTCTTTAGCACCACTGAAGGAATGCCGTCCGGCCCGCTCGACTTATGGACGTCTAGGGGCTTAAGCTCCCGCCTAACGTTGTGTTATGCGGATTTCCGGCAGAGGGCAATCACACCGTGCGATGGAAGGGGGTATGGCACCCGCATCGTCCAGTTCCAAGTCGAGTTTGAGGGAAAGGTTTGGCAAAGAAGATCTGCCTTCTCCTGAGCACTATGGGCTAGACTGCCATCTTGTTTGTGCAGTGGTGGGAGATTGGACTGGCAGAAGTTGCGTTGAGCAGCTTTGGCGAGCGCCCAGAAAGCGCGACTCCCGGAGGGCTACTTTCCCGGTCGCTCGCCAACTCTGGCAACATGTTCTGCCTTGGCCTTGGCAATAACTCTCTCTTGTAGGACCTAGAAGCGGCATTGAACTTCCGCTTCTCCTCCGTAACTTCCGGATCTTGATTTTTCCGGGCCTTATCCCACACCAGATATGCAGACTGCTTGCGGCACGCGGCATCCCTACTGGCTTTGTTGAACCAGGTGCGACTGTGGCCGCCAACGGGAATTTTGCCACAAGGGATCCAACAAGGAGGGCTCATCGTTCTCTATGTCTGGAATACGGGTGGGCTGTATTACCACTTGGGAGAGACATTAGGCCGAGGCCCTTTGAAAACTGTATGACCAGGGAGGTCAGTGGTCCGGGATCCCAACCACTCATTGTGGTGGATGTTGAAATCTCCAAGGACCACCACCTCTGCGGACAGACACTGTTCCAATATTAGGTCAATCCCCTTTTGGATGTTCTCGATGAGTTGAATCGGCCCCGGTTAACTGCCAGGGGACCTGTACAGACACGCGTAGATTAGGGTGAGCCCTCCATAGTCTATGCGTAGCCATAAAATGGACAGGTCACCCTGTATTTCTTTAATTTTTAAGAAATAATGCTTTGTAATTGAATCCCTGTGTCAAGGAGTACTTTACAAACTTATAATTGATGCACACAAAGCATATCCATACTCAGACCAACTACTTATAGATCCCACGTATTGTTGTCCTGTGCGGTAATCAAATCCAGGCATGCGGTAATCCAACCCAGGCCATGAAGAGGCAAGCCAGCTTGTCATCAACCAACCAGTTGTAACTATGTCACCACATGTTCAGTCAATTTATAATATTAGTTCTGAACTCTATGTAATATTACATGTACAAGGTGTAATAAATAGTGGAAGAAAGTAATGAGCACTAACTTGCCATGAAACAACAAATTGACCCTTTACAAAGAAATGTAATAATAATATCCTGGGACATTATTCACACACAGCCATCTGATCCCAAACTAAGTAGAACTTGTACTATGGAAATCAGATAACTGATATACTACTTTTCTTTTGTAAATACATACTTATATAGATTACTAGCTGTGCCCCGCGGTGGTACTCGCGTTAAATTTTATAAATTTTCTTTGCTATAAACCTCACGGAGCCCGAGACCTTTCCAACGAATGCAAAACCGTGGAACTCGGTTCGTGCGTTCTGGAGTTATAGCGTCAGGAAGGAAAACCCGACTTATTTTTATATAGTAGATTACACCCAGACTTGAAACAAACAGACATGTTCATTCGCACAGTATGTTTATCAGTTGTCTGGTTGCCATAGTAGAGGCTCTGCCTAGTTGGGTATCAGATGGCAGTATGTTAGTTGCAGTTATTTTATTTATTATTAGTTATACTTGCAGTCAAGTAACAAAATTTTCAGGCTATTTATATTTCTAGGAGTCATCAAAACAAATGCCTAGAATTAAACTGGCAGATGAGTCATGCTGATGATTTCACAATACACATTTTAAGAACAATAATTGAATGAATAGTACTATCACTAAATAGACTTAGATCACTTAACATAAAACTTTTATTGTTTTTTGGGCTATTTGTGATCAGCTAGTTAGAAAATCATATTATGTTGTGTGAAATAAACAAGCTTTTTGTGAGAACTACATGCACAAACATTCATTTGAAATGGGGTATTCATTAGAATACGCCACAAAACTGAGACATTGGTTAATAAGAGTTCTTATGTAGACTGTCTAAATATCTCAGTGACTAAGCCGCAAAGCATTATTACACCAAGCTATTCCGCGAAATTCCATCTGAATACTACACAAATATAAGTATTTTAACAAAATATTTGCACAGAGTAGACATTACACATGTTGGCGGAAAACTTACGAAATAAAGAATCTTCTAACGCTGTAATTTTCGACATGCTAAACACAAGATTGTCAAAATACCTACCAAACTTTGAAAAAGGATACTTTCCATAGCGGACGAAGACATTTCGTTCCCCAGTTTGACGGCTTTTAAAAAACTTTTAACACAAAAACAACAAAGGCACTAAGACCTATCAGATTAGCAGGAGGATCAACCTAAAATTTGTTGAACTCAATAAATTATAAAATAATTATTTAGAAATATGACTCATACGTTAAGCCAAAACAATTTCTCTTATCTCTAGCTGTCAAAGTTAGTGATGCCCACAAGTGCCTGGTGTACAGTGTACATGTCGCAATAAACTGGTATGTTGTATAATAATATCACGTTTATAAAACCTGATCTAAAATTACTTACAATATTTGTTATGGGTTTTGTAAACTGACGTAATAATGATTTACAATTGTTTCAAATTTATTGAAAAAAGGTCGACAAGTTTGTGCTCCACATTATTCATGTTACATAATTATTGTTTATTTGAGCGCTTATTCCGTTAATGCCACCGTAAGCCCACTTCGAATTTCGAAACCATAGACAATATGAATATGTCTATGGTTAGAATATTGTCTGGAGGTTGGCTAAACTGTTAATTCAGCAAAATGTCAAAATAATAATTGAAACAAAAAGTGTTCGCTTCTCCGCTCGCTGCCTGATTTTATTTGGAAGTGAGAGAATCAGAGAGTAACAAAAATCGTTAAAATTTGTAGAAATCCTTTAGGAAATCAGTTTAGAAATAACAATATTTTACTTGTAGTGTTCATTTTCTTTAAGTTTTAATATTATTTTTGGTTTAGCTGAGTTAGTGAAAATACCAGAAACCCATAGTAGGATCGGATAGCTAGAGGACATTCGCTGGGCGTAAAAAGAAAATGGCGTGTGCTACTCTCAAAAGAAATTTGGATTGGGAGGCGCAATTGCCTGCGAAAAGGCGAAGATGTTCTCCATTCGCAGCCAGCTCTAGTACAAGCCCAGGAGTTAGAGTTACTGACACTAGACCATCTTCGTTTGGAGAAGCCGTTACTGCACCCGTGAAACTGACCCCAGGTTTGTTTATTTTTTTTTTATAATGGCTTCCATACGTAAAACAGCAAAGTCTACGGAAATTAAAACTCTAAACTAAAAATAATAATAATTGGTATTGTATTTATTAATGAGCTGTATTATCTAACGCCATTGTTTCCCTGTATCACGAATATTTATATCGCGTTAGAGCGAGATGACTGATGCATGAAGACCGTTGCGTGGATTTTTTCATGCCCTTTTGTTGGTTTTTATGTTCAATTCCCAGCTTGGAGTTCTTTGTAATGTAATGGTTGGTAGTTTTTACAGAAAGTCGCGATTTTGCGTGTCATTTAGAACAAGGTAGAGTCAATTTGGAATACTGCATAGTTAGCTAAATTATGGATTCATTTCGCCTACCTACCTACCTTTATTGCAATTTGTCATACTCGGCAATTTATATCAGGTATATTACCACCATGACTTGTATGTAAAATCTTGAAGTGTTTGATTCTTTCATGACTTGACAGTAAATAATGTTTACTGAACATTATTGTATTATAGACTCCTTATGAATATTAACACTGTCTTCTGATTTTTCACATGAATATCAGGTTGGTAAATATGGGAAATATAGGCAAGAAACAGCTGTCTGTTACATCTTTCTATGACATTGCATTTAGGCAAGTGTAATTGAACATTGTTCTCTGCCCATATTTATTTATGGTGCAACATAATGAATGTTATAGTATTGATAAAAAATCTATGCAAGGCCAAGTGCAGGTTTTTAAAACAATGGAAACTGTTAATTAATATGAATGCAGAAGTACATAACTCAATAGTTATTTATTTTTAAAGGTCATTCTTTGCAAATAGCATTGATATTTGTATAATAATTGCTTAACATTCTCTTTGAAAATTGCAATACCTTTGTTACTGTTGTATGGTATCACAACAAATACCTTTATACAAACTTGCATCCTTTTTAACTGCCTTTTATGGAAAGGGCTTATCAAATCATTGTATGTTTTATTTTTTGGATGTATGTTCCATTATTTCTTAGTTCCAAACTGAGAAATTTTTAATATTATGTATTACTAGATAGGGAATGGTTTTGGAATCATTCCCTTGCAAATGGTATTGCAATCAGGTTCTGTTTTTAAAAGATCTCAATAGCTTTTTTTCAAACAGTTATTTCTGAAGAAAAGCATAAAACACTATGTAAAGATTGTTTTGTTAGTCTGTCAAATGAACAACATTTATTGTTTTTCTTTATAAATAAGCGGTTGCCTTAGCCTAAGATACTTGCAGCATTGCTCAATATTAACATATTTACCTAGAATGACATGAAAAGTAGTCTGTGGTACTTATCCAACTGATTTGCTTCATTAATTTATCTACCTTACAGAATAAAAATGCGGACAGCTTTTTGTTTACTGAAATGGTTGATTAAAATAATAGCTTTTTGAATATACTCAACCAACTTCAACTTTTGTTTACAGATTTAAACACTTTTTTTATAGAATGTAGCAGCACACCATATTTAATAAAAAGAATTTCAAAGTGAGTGAGAGAAAATAAACATTTTCAAAGTCATACACCAACACCAGTTTTGTTAACATGTATACAAAAATGGAGCATACTAGTTGAATTTAAAGGACTTTTAATATAGTGACCATAATAAATCAGTAACTTCAAACAGTCATTACATTTATATTTGTTTTGTTAATAAAGCATTCATATGTGTATTTTAATTAAGTCTAATATAATTAATCACACAGCACCAAAAACCTTATCCACCCAGTGGCTTAGTATTTACATTGAACAGATTTGGTATTAAAAAATATTTTAGGAATATAGACCATATATTCTGAATAATTTGCAGAGGTCTAGGATAAACCTATTTTTGTTTTGAGTTGGGCCTCATCTAAGTTATAAGTTTGTTTATTAGGGTGCTTGCTCTATGCAAGTACAGTTCACTGAATGAGTTTCTGAACTAAATTGTCTTAACAAAACAGAATTATTCATAAAATCATCATTTATTTTCACCACATTGTAATACAGTTGGTTTATATTTTAATTTCTATGCTGATTTTTTTATACCAAGGTAGTAATGTGGTTTTGCCTATTTAGTAGTTGTTAAACTTAAACATTAATTATTGCTAAATGTTTTAACTTAAGTGGAACTTCAATTGAAAATAACTCTTAATCATAAATGCTTAAAATTTAGTTTAATAAGTTATTGATTAACTTCTGTTGTAGAGTCAAGTCACTAATCTACATAACTAAACTACTTTTGAATCCATAGATACCCATCAATGGGACCACCAAAGAGGGTTAATTTCTGAATGTCTCTGTGCTTTTGAGTGCACATTAAACTATGAGTCCTGGTTGTAGTCAATATCCATTGCTAATCCATGTCAGAGGCACAACTGACATGAGGGTAACTGCATATTTATTGCCCATTGCCCATATGATAAGTTGGTATTAATAATTCTGTAAACAAATTTAAGGATTATCTAATAGTAAGCTGTGTTGCCTTATGTTTTGTTGAAGTTATAAATAGTATAATAAAATAACCATTCATTATTGTGTTTATATTATCATGGCCAATTTGAAGGTCTATAAAGATAATTTGATCCTAATTTAGCCAATCTTTGCTCATACTGATCTGGGTTGATTTTAAAATAAAATAAAAAAGGTTTTTATTCACTTAGACTTAAAAAAAGCGCTTGTAAATTTAAGATTGTGTGGTGTAACTCAAACAATGTCCCATTTGACTTTGTGCCCTGAATGCCTTGGCACCTTCATGTAGATTGTCACAGTGGCTGCCTCTGAGAATGCTGTCAATGTCTTATCTAAGTAGAAGTACAAAAAATATTTGTATTTTGCAAAGAATAGTCTGAATATCAAATTTTTTGTTTCACTCTTGTTAGTTGCTTGCGTGTCTTTTTTAGCATATGGAAGATATTGATAAGTAACAGAGATTAATTTTAGGTGACCACTAACTGATGAGATTTTACTGTTGGCCTCCTTTCAATACATTGTTTTTACTGTATGTTAGATAGTTTAATTAATTAAATCTGATGTTCATTTTTACTTAGTGTACTCATTTCTAACTGCCTTTTGCAAATTTACAGAATGAATATGAAACCAATTTATTGCTATTTGGACAGTAGAATCTCTGATGGGCCAGCTAGACTTAACAATAAAAGTATAAAGCATCAGATTAAGATATTAACAATGTTTTTCAATCTATTGATAAAACATAGAGAATAAGTGCAGAATAATTATACAAAAGTAGGTATTGTTATTAATATTGATTATGCATGTATTCTTTGTGAATTTGTGATGACCTTGTATGCTCTTTTATAATGAATTAAAACATCATGCATGATGTATCTTGTAAATAGCATAAATTATTGCTTTGTAATTTTGCTTTTGATTTTATTCACTTATATTGGTCATCTAATGATTGCATCTATGATGCTGAGTGTCACAGGTCTTTGTTAACAT
The DNA here is from genome assembly GCA_951640165.1 of Pseudoips prasinana. NCBI lineage: Eukaryota > Metazoa > Arthropoda > Insecta > Lepidoptera > Nolidae > Pseudoips > Pseudoips prasinana. The sequence continues at coordinate 5,726,310 of OX621238.1, read as the reverse complement.
GACTATGACTAACAGTTAGTTTAGGATACATTCACTGCTTTATGGGATAATAGATGCAAACAGTCTTAAACCCCCTAGTGCATACACCAGCACATCCAGCTACCCCAATCTGTCAAATTTCTTTTATAGTATTTCAACTTTTGTGATAAAAATATAAGATAAAAATAAAGTATAAGGTTCACTTTCAACTGGGGAAATTTGACAGATTGGGGTAGATTGATGTGCTGGCGTCTGTACATAAGTTTAAGCTAATTTGGCTACATTACCAAAGGGCACTCCCCTTGGGCCTAGAAGTTTTTGGTGGAGATTGACTTGGGGTTGCGTAAGGTCGGTTTTCAATCGCAATCGTCGTTCTATGTTAATACGGAAAGACGCCGGCTGCTTATCAGAGCTTTTATGCCTAGCACCAAATAAGTTAACATTTTTATGTGGGTTGTGAAAATGCAAATGCATTTGATATAAATAAATTATGCATAATGAAGTGACTGTGTAACTTAACATAAAGCTAGTGACAACAGTTGCCAAGCTTTTGTTCAATAGATATTTAAGATAACAATGAGATTATTATCTCTCATCAGGGAACATTTCATCATAATAACTAGTTACTTCGCTCAAATTATTGTCGTTATTAAAAGAATCTGACCCTTAATATAATTCTCTAGAGCCTGACTTTTTTGACTTAGTAACCATCTACTTTGATGAGTACTGGGAACCTTATTAAAACCCAGAACCACAATATTAACAAGTATTCTGTGATGTGCAGGCACATCCCCAGTTGAGTTGTTCATGGAGCAAAAGAATACTACCCTACTTATTTTAAATATTCACTCTTATGTATGGGACTAGGTCTTTCCTTGCCCACCCCTGTAACTCCTTTTTGCCAAGATCAACAGTGGCATACAATGAAATGACACTGAGGAATGGAGGCTCAGGCATGTCCCAGGGATTCGCTTCTACTTTCATGCATTCTGCAACGAATTTAATTAATTAGAAACAAGAAGTTCCACTTATTCTAGAGTAAAGCTTTGGGACAGAAATATATATTCAGGCTAGACATATAGTACAACAAGTAGAGAAAGCAGATGGCAAAGCTTCAAGCATATATTTTAAGGTTCCTATCCAGTAAGATGTTATATTTGCAGCCAATAGTAGGTATGTCCTTAAACATACGGAAGTTGTTCCTTGTTGGTATAAGATGTGTATTAACTAGTCCAGATATTGGTTGCAAGCTATTTGACGTATCCCGTTCGTTATACCAGAGATCACAATCCCAAAGTTTGTTACATCATTATCAGACGGAAAGACGCCCACTGCTGGACAAAATCCCCTCCAAAGATCTCCACAATTGGTACGCATTTCGTTACATACGCCTTCACGCTCTCCACCACATATTTTGACATTCACAGCATCTTTTGCAGTGGGCTGCTTTTGTAGAGAATGTGTGGCCAATGAAGGTAAATGTGGCCATAAAGTATTATTATTAACACAGTTAAATTTTTTTTAGTGACGCGCAAGCTTTGTATTTGTCAGTCTTTGAAATTTGGTTGTGATGCATGTATGTTGCAGAACGCATGGCACAAGAGATCTGTGACGAGATCAAGCGCCTACAGCGGCGTCGGCAGTTGCGCCTGACCACGGCAGCGTCGTGCTCGTCGTCCAGCGGCTCTGAAGGCGACTGCTCGCCGCCACATCGCTCCTCGCACAACACGCAGAAGAACACGCACAACCGGGCACTCTTCACTTTCAAACAGGTAACTAAAGCTGAATTATGGTCTTGTTTAGATCATTTTAGGGTAACTTCCTAAAAAAATACAAGAGATATTTAACAGGTATATTTATTTATTATAATAGATACATCATCAACTTAACACTAAACATTTGAAGATTACAAGTTATTGAGTTTAAGACCAGGTGTTAAATATCTACGGATGTATATATATCTCATACATTTTGATAGCGTGTAGGTCTATAGGCCTGTTTGGCGAAATGCTGTGAGGCATGGCATACGGCGTTGCTATTTTCTCGGCTACTTCAGAGATTTTACCTTGAGAAAAATGTCATCCCATCACTTTTATCATACACAATGTTAAACATGAAAAGCATATTGCGTATGTCAAGTCAAGTAAAAAATTATTTATTCTGTAAAAATTTTACATTATGTGGAATCGTCATATTTTTTTTACCCTACCGTGCAGTGCAGACGTGGCAGCTACTGAGAAACACTACCAAAAAACTCAGTAGGAATCCTTTTTTTAAATAAAATATACTTAAGACTAATTACAATCATTTGTGTTGACTCAGAACATGTCAATCCCAAGCACTTTTATCACTTAATTAATCAGAAATTTTGTGATATGCCCTGCTACACAATTTGGCTTTAATAATTCTTTTAAACTTCATCATCATATGGTCAAAGGCCTCCCCCAAAGATCTCCACAATTGACGGTCTTGCGCTATTCGCATCCAGCAGTTTCCAGTGACCCGCACAAGATCATCGGTCCATCTTGTAGGGGGCCTGCCTGCCTGCCTTTTAAACTTATTCGCAGACAATTCTCTAAAATCTTGGGGAAGTTTGTTATAGAATCTTATACATTGCCCCATAAAAGAGTTACTTATTTTTTGGAGATGGGTAGTATGGAATATGAGATTATTCTTAAACTTAATTCTAGTATTTACATTATGTGTAACGCTCCATTTACAGAAGGAATCAATATTTTTATGCACATATTGTAGGTATTTTCATATATATACTGAGATGGTACAGTTAGAATGTTAACCTCTTTGAACTTTTCTCTTAGAGACACTCTCAGGCCAAGATTATAGATAGCTCTTACAGCTCTTTTTTGCAATATAAATATGGTGTTAATGTCAGCAGAGCTACCCCAGAGAAGAATTCCATAGGACATTAAACTATGAAAGTAACTGAAATAAATTCTAGCTGTGTCAACATCAGTCAGCCGTCTAATAGTTTTCACTGCATATGCTGCAGAACTTAAATGGCAGTAGGTAGAGAAAGAGAGAAGAACTGACGTGATGGGCTAACATAGTGCAGACAAATGGTAACTAATAACTCACGTATTAATGTTATATTGGATTCGGCCAACGGTTTCGACATCTTCAGGGCGAATTCAAATGCGACATCGTGCGGGTCGCATTCGCCCTGAAAATTACTTTCTAAAGAAGTCGAAATTGTTGGCCGAATCCAACATAAAATGAATTATGTGAGTTACCCGTTACTATTTATCCCTAAGTATATGCCTTTAACTAAATCTAGTTTATAATGGGGGGAAGGACTAGTACACTGGTTTATATAAAAGGAGTCTTTTAACTGTCCCTCAATCGATATAATTGACTTAGTGATAGGAAACAAAGTGAAAACTAACTGGCTAAGTAGTACCAACCAAATGTTACGAATCTCCTTTCTGTATCTTCGCTTCCCTTTTTACAAAAGCATTAGCAGTCATTTCGCTTGTATAAAGAAATACATGGTGACTTCACGGTCGACGATGAACGTATATGAGTATTAACTCTCGGGTCATCATCATCATCATCAAGCCTCCCTCAAGAATCGTCTTGAGGGGTTATGCCATAATCGCCACGCTTGGCAGGCGGGTTGGCGATCGCAGTAAGACAGTCATAGTAATTAGAAGGAAGCTGCTGCCCTTCCTCAGGTAGATATTCCCTCGGGTCGACTTCTACGCCCCCCACGGGATGAGATGGGGTGATGATATTCTGATTCTGATATTTGTCGCCGTCACCACCGTTGTTTATTCACTAAAGGAGAAAGCGGGTAATACCTCATTACATCTTCTATTACCTGCGTCCTTTTTTTTTACGAAAGACGTGGAAAGAAATGTGACCGTTATGGAACGTCCGGCAGATGTGAAATATCGTAATTAATGGCAACTAAAGTAATTTATAATAAAAATACCGATAATTTTGTAGAACTGTTTCTAAATAATTTATTGTGTATACATTTTTCTGGTACCAGAGTTAAGTTTTATGGAACTTCTGGCCCCCTATGGTCTCTATTCAATATACGAAAAAATTAAAGTTTAATAAATCGTAAATAAGATGTTAATAATTTATGATGTACATAGTTGATCGTTTAGTAATTCATGTGGGTGAGTTGCCCACTCTGATCCTGAATAAATAGATAATAAAATATACTTCTTTTATTATAATTGACATTTTCTTTACTATCTGATACTTATATATACTAAAATACATAGTGGTATCTACTGTGTGTTTTAGTACACGAATCACATATATGTAGATAAAACACTAGGATATTAAAAGTTGAACATAATCAATTTGCCCCCTTGAATTCGCAACCGGGTGACGCAATGTTTGTGAACCATTGGTAGTTTGTTTACATATTATTTTGTCGTATCTTGTAAGGGGGTAATAGAGGTTTTAAGGATCAGTGAAAGGGTTATGCCCAATGACGCAATAGAAAAATGTTTCAGATAAAAAAATGTAAGTAGTATTTCTCGATATTGCAACTAGTTTGTCGCTTGTGCAGGTGCGCATGATCTGCGAGCGGATGCTGCGCGACCAGGAGGTGGCGCTGCGGGCCGAGTACGAGTCGGCGCTCAGCACCAAGCTGGCCGAGCAGTATGAAGCCTTCGTGCGCTTCAATCTGGACCAAGTAAGTCTACGATTAAGACCTTGTTGTAATCATTAGCACAAGGAATATTAAATAAATATAACATACAAAAGGGAACATACATCTTTACAATTTTTTATTTTAAAAGACCTTAGCCCCTTAACGAAATAAAACCTGTTGGTTACTATACTAGAGACATTACAAACGTGCGAACTGAGTCATAAATCATTTCTATCAGACCTCTCGCTCACACTTATAGATATATCGGAAGTCTCGCTCGCACTCCTAGTGTTGTGTGTAACAATAAAAAAAGGATTTGTCGATAGTCAATAGCATGTAATGAGGGAAAGGTTAAGGAAATAATGCAAAATATGTTCTAGCATGATTTTTTTATTTCATAATTAATTTACTACATTTATACATAAAACATTGACACAAAACATAAGTACAATATATTAAATGTTATAAAACTTTATTAAGTACATACAAAGCAAAGTTACTCGTACTTACAGATTATAATATAAACAAGCTTAGAATATTAATCTATGTCTGTGTCATCTTCTGAGCCGTCACTGTCATCTTCCTGTAAATTTATTATCAGAGGCTGTATTGACTGATCTCTCAAAATTACCTTGGCTAAGTCCTGATATTATATATGCACCGCACTTAAATTCAGGCATCTGTTCTTGCATTTTCTGTAATATTTTATCCACTGTTGGGTATTCGCCGTTGTCATAAAATGAAGAAATGGTGCGTTGCAACAAACAAACTTCGAAGTTATCGATATTTGTGACTGTTTCTGGTTTCAAATATCTTTCCCTTGGTGTACATGGATAGCCAGTTTGAAGAATTTCTTTCTTCACTTTGTCCACAGTTCTCGTACTAACTCCACAAAGAAGTGCCGTAATATCTCGTGGTTTATTTAAATTTAAATAAGTAATTTTTTGCGGGTCACTTTTCAATTCGTTAAACACTGTCAACACATTGTGAATAACCGTACGGGTTTGGGCGTTAATATCGCCTTTTAATTTAAACAAATTTAAGTTGGAGAAAAATGCGTCCATGGTTAGCTTGTGATAGTCTAATGACAACTAACACAATTCTTATAAACACCTGCCTACCTACATTTTTGCTAATGACAAGTACCTAATTGCATTAGTCATCACCGCGGAGTGTCCTAGCTTAGCTACCTGCGCAATTGCGCCCGAGCGGCATCCCTTTATCGATAACGAGTGACGCGGCATTGTCACATTCCTATGACAATAAGATTTATGACTCAGTTCGCACGTTTGTAATGTCTCTAGTATAATATGATTGTAATATATCAATCGCAATGCTTCATTCTCATAGAGCTGGAATTTGTTTAATTACTGTATTTAACTGCAAATCAATATATCTTCATTTGTATTGCAAAAAAAAAACGTATTCTAAGCAAAAATACTGATTGCACACCAAAATAGTTATCTCAAAATATTATAATTTTAGCAGCAATAAATGTTCATGGCGCATTGCAATTTGAAAGTGGATAGTTTGTATAGTTTGTATATTTGTTTCTGGCACTCGTCGGCCGTTACCACGCTCGGATTGTGCGTTATATGGTAGCAATTCTAACCTAACCTCCTTTCCTAGTAGCAAAATTAATTTCAGTTACGCCCAGATCAATTTAATATGCATCAGTGTATTTGTCGGGTGATAAGTTCTTTGATGAGCATTCAAAAATATCCCAATTTATATTATACTAGCTGTGCCCCGCGGTTTTACCCGCGTTAAACTTTATAAATTATCACAGCTCCTCCCCCGTAGGTGATGATAGTGTTATGTAGCCTATATGTTGACCCGACCTCTTAGTAATATTCATGCCCACTTTGAAGTAAATCCATGCACTACTTTTTGAGTTTATCCCGGACATACATACAGATAAACAGACAAAAATTCTAAAAACTATATTTTTGGCTTCGATATCGATTATAGATAACGCCCCAAGTGTCCTAAAAAAATATACAATGTATAGTTGTGACTTTCCTACGATTTTATTATATGTATAGATGTTTGTGTGATGAGAGCTTAAGTGTCGCGCTGTGTGCAGGTGCAGCGCCGGCCCCCGCCCGCCACGTGCATGCCGCTGGGCATGGACGCCGAGCACCACATGCACCAGGACCTCGTGCCCAGCTGTCAGTATAATAATATAATATCTTTATAATATAATACAACGTCACACAGATGATCCTAGCCCCAAACTAAGCAAAGCTTGTCCTATGGGTACCAGGCGACGATATACATACTTATATACATAGATAAATACTTAAATACATAGAAAACATCCATGACTCAGAAACAAATATTCGTGCTCATCACACAAATATTTGCACTTACCGGGATTCGAACCCAGGACCACCAGCTTCGTAGGCAGGAGCACTACCAACTAGGGTACGGTGACCTTATAGCCCTTCACTCTTTTTTGTTATTTTCAGCCGGATAACGAACCATTTTGCGTGGTTGGTAGATACTTCCTTTCACGCCGCAGGTCGTGGGTTCGATTCCCACCCAAGACTGCTATCATAATTTGAATTTAGAAGCACTATTATTATGACAGACAGAAATAAATACATGTCGAATAAAAAATAAACATAAAGTGATTTATACGACATGAATTGGCTGCGTACCCGTTGGACCTACAAGATTAGACCCTCTATCGCAAAAGTACCCGTCCGACCTCATTTTAAGTCCCTTTGGACCTTCTTTAAAATATAATAATCAATGTGCCCATTGGACTTTTAAGTACCCTTTGGACCTTCAAAATTAAAACTACTAAAGATGAACCTGTTGGACCTCAATTCTTATACCTTTTGGACCTAAATAAAATATGTTTTTATTTAGTATTCGCCCAGCGTAATTTTAGTAAAAAAGGTACAGTTGTGTTGAAAGTGTTTAACCAGAATTCTAATAATTAGGCGAAATAGCATAAGCGAATACAGGCACACTAACAACAAACAGCAATCCGTGGTCAGTAGAAGAAACACAAGAAATTATAGTGTAAACTATATTTCTCTCAAATTTACAGGTGTGTAATGGATAAATATTTTAACAAACCCCATGTACAAATATCAATAATACTTAGGTAAACCGCATATTGTAATGTTTTATATGTAAAAAAACTTCTTAACTTAAAAAAAACTGTGATTTATATACTTTATTTTACTTATATACATTATTTTAAATTTACAAAAAATCTACGAGACTAAGACTGTGATTACTTGAAAAGTTATTTACAAATATGTAAAATACAAAGATATCTTATATTTACAAATTTAATTAAGTTGCTGCCTGTAAAACCAATCTTCACAAATTCAGTTGCTACGGCATACAATTTAGATTTACTTACATTATTATATCAGTGTTTCTTTCTTTTAAAATGTGATATAACATTCAAAATTAATATATAGTATGCATTTTTATGTATGGTGACGGCCTAAGAATATCACCACCCCCTCTCATCCCGTGGGGGGACGTAAAAGTCGTCCCGAGGGAAATATATACACCAGAGAACGGGCAGCAGCGTTCTCCTGAGTACCATGTCCACCTTACTGCGATCGCCAACCCGTCTGCCAAGCGTGGCGATTATGGCAAATCCCCTCAAATGATGGACACAACCAAACCGCGGCCCCCAGTCCCCGGCAGCCCTGCTATTCCCAGCCGTGGTAACAGCCGTGGTTACGGCAGGGCAGGGGGTGCTAAGAATCCCCGGCAGATTCTGCGTTACCAACACCGACGACCTCTGGCCCTGGCAACATATAACACACGTACACTGCGGTCCGACGAGAAGATAACCGAACTGGAGGAAGAACTGAGCAGGTTACATTGGGATATTGTAGGATTATCTGAAGTCCGAAGAGAGGGGGAGGACTCGATAATACTGAAATCCGGAAACCTGCTCTATTACCGGGAGGGTGACCAAATATCCCAAGGTGGTGTCGGGTTCATAGTCCACAAGTCCCTCGTGAACAACCTAGTGAAAATCGAGAGTGTGTCGACGAGGGTTGCGTACCTTATACTCAGAATCACCAAGCGGTATTCGTTGAAGGTTATACAGGTATACGCACCCACTTCAACACACTCCGACGATGAAGTCGAGGTTATGTATGAGGACATATCCAGAGCCATACATACCTCTAACTCCTATTTCACTGTGGTCATGGGGGACTTTAACGCGAAGCTGGGCAAACGATTCGGTAATGAGCTGAGAGTGGGGCAATTTGGAACTGGAGACCGGAACCCCCGGGGCCAAATGTTGGCCGACTTCATGGAGAAGGAGGGACTCTTTATGATGAATTCCTTCTTCAGGAAGCCGGATCACCGCAAATGGACCTGGGTGAGCCCCGATGGTAAAACTAAAAATGAGATAGACTTTATCTTGTCGACGAAACGACAGATGTTCAATGATCCGTGATCAATGCGGTTAAAACCGGGAGCGATCACAGACTGGTCAGAGGCTCATTGAACCTTAATGTCAAACTCCAGAGGTCCCGACTGATAAAGTCTACGCTCCGACCTTTACCTATCCACGTCCAAAACCCCGAACCATTTCAGCTCGAACTGCAAAACCGTTTCGAATGCCTAGCAGACTGCGAGGAAGTGGACTCATACTATGACAGGCTCGTAGAAGCTGTCCATACGGCTGGGTCTAAGGTCTTCAAGGCCCGTCGTACAAACAGAACTAAAAAGATCTCTGACTTTACCCTGCAACTTATGGAAGATAGACGGAAAATGGTTCTGACATCCTCAGATGATGCTACCAGATATCGGCAGCTCAACAGACAGATCTCAAAGTCTTTGACTCGCGACACGCGGCAATTTAATACAATTAGTATTAAAGAGGCTATCGAGCGGAACAAAGGCTCTAAAGTGTTCGCAAGAGCTCTGTCTGTTGGACAGAGCCAACTGACGAAGCTGAAGACTGAGGATGGTAGAATCGTCACGTCTAAACCTGAGTTGCTGGGAGAGATCGAAAAGTTCTACGGACAGTTATATACGACAACACAGCCACCTGTCAAAAGTCATGCCTCAGATCCCAGAGCACGACTAACCCGACACTACACCGAAGACATCCCGGACATCAGCCTGTACGAGATTAGAATGGCTCTCAGACAACTCAAGAACAACAAGGCGCCTGGTGATGATGGAGTTACAGCAGAGCTTCTGAAGGCGGGTGGTACACCAATCCTACGGGCCCTTCAGAAGTTATTTAACTCCGTCATACTAGATGGTCAAACGCCACAAGCATGGCACAGAAGTGTGGTGGTGCTCTTCTTCAAAAAGGGCGACAAGACCCTACTGAAGAATTATAGACCCATCACACTGCTGAGCCATGTTTACAAGTTGTTTTCGAGGGTCGTTACGAACCGTCTCGCGCGCAGGTTTGACGACTTCCAGCCTCCCGAACAAGCCGGTTTCCGAAAAGGCTTTAGCACCATAGACCACATACATACGCTGCGGCAAGTTATACAGAAGACCGAAGAGTATAACAAGCCACTGTGCTTAGCGTTTGTGGACTATGAGAAAGCCTTTGATTCTATCGAAACATGGGCCGTGCTGAGGTCTCTCATAAGGTGCCAAATTGACTACCGGTATATCGAGGTGATAAAGTGTTTGTATGAAAACGCCACTATGTCAGTGCGACTCCAGGACCAGATCTCGAAACCTATCCACTTGCAGCGAGGCGTGAGACAGGGAGATGTTATATCTCCGAAACTGTTCACCGCTGCATTGGAAGACGTCTTCAAGCTTCTGGACTGTTTCCAGTTTCCAGTTTCCAAGGCTTTGGCATCAATGTCAATGGCGAGTACATCACTCACCTTCGATTTGCCGATGATATCGTAGTCATGGCTGAGACCATGGAAGACCTCGGTACAATGCTCGATGACCTCAGCAGAGTCTCTCAACAAGTGGGTCTGAAAATGAACATGGATAAGACGAAAATCATGTCAAAAGTCCATGTTGCACCCACTCAATTGAAAGTTAGCGACTCTGCACTCGAAGTTGTAGAGAACTATATTTACCTAGGACAGACCATCCAACTAAGTAGGTCCAACTTCGAGAAGGAGGTCAATCGTAGAATCCAACTCGGCTGGGCAGCGTTCGGGAAGCTACGTAACATCTTCTCGTCCAAAATACCGCAGTGTCTCAAGTCGAAAGTCTTCGACCAGTGTGTGTTGCCAGTGATGACATACGGAACAGAGACGTGGTCGCTCACTATGGGCCTTATTAGAAGGCTCAAGGTCACTCAAAGAGCAATGGAGAGGGCTATGCTCGGAGTTTCCCTGCGGGATCGCATCAGAAATGTCGAAATCCGCAGGCGAACCAAAGTCACCGACATAGCCCGAAGAATTGCCAAGTTGAAGTGGCAGTGGGCAGGGCACATAGCTCGTAGAGCCGACGGCCGTTGGGGCAGAAAGGTTCTCGAGTGGCGACCACGAACCGGAAGACGCAGCGTGGGCAGGCCCCCTACAAGGTGGACCGATGATCTTGTGCGGGTCGCTGGAAAATGCTGGATGCGAATAGCACAAGACCGGCAATTGTGGAGATCTTTGGGGGAGGCCTTTGTCCAGCAGTGGACGTCTTTCGGCTGATATGATGATGATGATGATGATTTTTATGTATACCTCCTACGGTCTTGAAGATTTGTCAAATTAGAAAAATGTAACTGGAATATGTGTTTTTATTTGTTACGTAACGTTGTGATCTTTTATATTTTTGATTAATAACATTGATTTATGTTGTAGTGTTTTATTTTTAATAAGGTGTGTCACTTTTGTGCACGAGTGTATTTTAACTTTTTATACGAAGACATGTGAATGAGGTCCAACAGAACTCGTTGCTTAATAGAGGGTCTAATGGGTAATCAAGTATAGACAACATCCAAGTTTGAAGGTCCAAACGGTACAAAGGGGTCCAAAGGGTCATCTTTTTAACGAGGTCCAAACTAGGAGGTCCTACGGGTACGTAGCCCATGAATTGGCTAGTCTGTTTAGTCTGTATCTGGGTGTAAATATCTATATAAGTATGTATTTACAAAAGAAAAGTAGTATAATTATGTAGTATATCAGTTATCTGGTTTCCATAGTAGCTCTGCTTAGTTTGGGATCAGTTGGCCGTGTGTGAATAATATCCCAGGATATTATTATTTGACTGTGTATAGTTGTTATAATAACTATAAAAATACTTCCTAAAATGAACCGGGAACACAATCAATATAATTTATTATTGATGTGACTATTTTTATTTAACGAAACAGTTGGTTATTTTACGGATAGGTAATGAAGTGACGTAAAATGCAACAAGTTACAACATGTGTTGACGTATTATACCAGGTGTTCGCCACGGTGAGCGGCTGGCAGCAGGTTGATGACGTCACCAAAAGACGTGCAAATTTAGATTACGTCATATGATAAGAACTGGTCATTGACCCAAATGTAGTTTTATTGACTTCTAATTAGTTACAGTGTAAATGTTATCATGGTTTAGACGAAGTAAATGTTAGAATTTAGATAAAAATAAATGTGCTAGATAAGCCACTGTCCCTGAGCTGTGAATAAACTATGTATTTAATATTCTTATGACAATAAGCACCTAGTCAAAAATTAATTGAAACTAGTTCCTTCAATCTGTAAGAATGCAATAAAGGCTTCAAACTTAAAACATCCCACATGTTGTATGACAGTTTAAATATCACACAAATTTGAATTGGCATTCATACATACATAGACACACGCCTATTTCCCAGAGGGGTAGGCAGAGACAACGGACTTCCATTTGTCACAATCCTTGCACTCAATTTATCATAATATTTTGTTGTTACAGATCTGTCCTAATGATGATGGAGGTTGATATGCGGTACAATACTGCAACTATATCAAGACAAACATATTTTGGTATATGTGAAAATTATATGCGGGAGTGAAGTATATCCTAATCAAGACATTGTGATCGCTTGTGGAATTGCACTTTGGCCAATATTGTAAAAGGGCTGTATCTTATGTTGTCAATATTTTGGCACATCCTGTATGAAATATTGACAAGTCTTTATTTATGAATTATTTAAATCTCAAAAAGATTACATTTGTAGACTGTCTAAGATACATATTATAGATTAATTATTTTGCAATTTTGGTGAAGACTTGTCAATGTTTCCTATGTCATGTCTATAGGATATGACAAAATGTTGGATAACCTTGTTATGATCCACATATTTATGCAAAATTTCCCATTTATATTTAGTTGCCCATATCAAATTTCAATGTCTAAAATATAATATTTGCTTGGAGGTTAGGTACAGGGTGGACAAACAGTTGATACCAGCCAGGTGTTAAGTTAATGTTTTCCCAGTGCCAAAATTTCACAATGAAATAGATATCTGGATGAATATATCTTCTGCCTATGGGGTGAAGAACTACCAACGATTTGGCACAGTATGATGGAAAATGAATTAAAACAGCTATATCAAATTCAGACCAAAAGCAAGAATATTTTTTGGGTCATTGTCTGAACAAAATAAATAATTAAATATTGGCACTGGGACTACTCCGCATATCCGTTAAATTCTACCGAAACAAAACGCATTTTAGTTTTGGTATTTGTTTTTTTAATATTTCTGCAACAAAAGCCTGTGATAGACTATCTTCATAAATGGGTCAATTGTTCCCTTTTCAGTCTTTTCCCTGGCCCATTATAGCTACATTCTTATAAATCGAGCTTGCGCCTTTTCGCAATATTATCCAGGTGAAATTCCACACTTAAGTTCATGCCACATACACATAATTAGCTTTTAATGCTTTAGGTAAGGTACGCTGGATAATTGTGTTCATAGACTGAGGATCGATGGAGCCGACGGACATGGCCAGACCCGTCGGTATTGAGTTGTGGCCAAGTTTTCGTTGAAACACGGGTTTGTTAACAGAATTGTCTTTAATATGGACGCCAAGTATATAATATACAAGTATTTTGTATATTTTCTAAAATAATGTGATTGAACCCTAGTAACTTGTAATCTAAACACGAATAATAAATTCACGCAGAGTGCCTCTTTAATCATTGTCCTCGAAAGTGCGAATTAGTTAGCCATAATTATTTTTGATTAATGATTTTTTTACTGTACTTTTCTTTATATAGTGTTGTCGAATTATAGTTGTAGTTCGTAAATTATATTTAATTTGTTTGTAACATTATGTGGAGCGGCGCCACTAGCCTGCTCTGGGAGGAGACGGCCTCTTGTATCAGATAGTTTGGGATGCCTCTAGTACTCTATATTGTAATGTATTCTTATCTATAACGGCCATCTCCGGCCAATTATTATAAACTACTGAACTTATTTCCTCGAAATTAACTCACTGATACATGGCTTATTAGAAAATGATTAAATTAGCTTTATTTAAATTTTTAAGTTATTTTTTCTCAATAATGTATTTAAAGCTGCGTCTTAGGACTTTATTATTGTAACCGACAGATGCACGAGACAGAACATTATTGGGACTTGTTTTATTTTAATTTGTTTAGTTAGTAACTTTTTATTGAATACAAAAAAAAAACGATATTTGTTACCAAGCATTATTCAATAAAAACTAGGATAGGACTTTTTTAAATTGTATTATCAGCTCTTTATTGTAGGTTATTGGCGATTAAGAACTGAAAATAAATTAGCTAAACACCCATTATCGGATTTTTATTTTACTTTCCTACATTCAACTAAGGAGGAAGTTTTTTATTGGTGTTACCATAGCAGGTTTATCATGCTCTTCAATCAGGAATTTCCAGAAAGTTGTGCTTCTGGAGTTTCTGAACTCCCGCCAATTCGACTGACCAAGACGCTCTTCCAGCTTACGGTTAGTACACCCTTAGTGTAAAATTGACCTGAATCCAAACCGCTCCGGTCTTGGTATGCAAATATCTAGATGATCGCGACAACTGACCGTAAAACCATTGTAGTTTTATTCTCTGAAATTTTGTCAAGCCAATCTAATCACTGCAAAAGGTAGATACAAATTACGTGACAAGCTACGCAGTACGCTTAAATGTGTGCTAGATGTGTCGTTCTACCTGTGGATAAGAGATGGCGTTAGTAAGGTCACTATTTGTGAGTATGTGTTCTTAGGGCCTATGCACTCCACGTTTTTAAGCGCATCGACGCCGCGCTGTTATCCTACAGAGCAGTTTGTTTTTATTTGTATCGATACAAACGCGCGTCAACAGCGCGCTTAAAATACGTGGTGTGCATAGGCCCTTATACGTAAAATTAGATGACACATGTCATGTAGACTTGTAGGCACTGAGCCACTGACTGAACGTGTAAAACCATTCGAATCACATAATAGTGTGCGTCACGATTGCTCCGCCACGTTATCCAAACAGAAAAAGAAATCGCTATATTTTTGTCAAAATCGAAAGAAACAAACCAAAACTTTGTCAAAGCAGAAATAAAGAAGTTACCGGGGTTTTAAGTTGGCCGCGCGAACGTAACGTGCACGATTGCGCGGCCATGGAGATCTCAGTAACTACTTGGGATAGAGATCTAAATCTTTTTGTTAATTAAACATTTCATTTCTCAACAATTGCCGAAAAAAGAATTATAAGACTAAGATCAATATTTCACGAAATATTCACCTTGGAAGTTATGGCCGCGCAATCATGCACTTGATGTTTCTTTACTCTCGGTTATTTCTTCAAAACTTAAGATTTCATGCAGTAAAACTGTTACTAGAAGAAAGGTCTTAATATGTCCAAAGTACCGAAAGCATTCAATGCCACCGAAGTTTATTTAAACTGACGAAATCAAGGCAAAACAAATGTTACGTGGCCGCGCAGTCGTAACGTTACTATGAACGCTGATATCTCATTATCTATAACTGTTAAGATTTCGGTGTTAACATCCATTTATTCCTAATATTAACCTAATCAGATTGACATAGCGATTTACCCTCAGGACAATTCTCTACGCGTGTAATCTCAAAAATGATATCTCTTATAATGTTCGAGCAGAGTGGATATCTTTTGCTCTACTAGACGAAAATGTACCTGTTAGGAATAATTGTTGTAGAATTGGCTAAAATAAGAGTTTAATGCACTTTCTTTTTTCCGTTTGTCAATCGACTTTTATGTTTTGTTATGTATTGACGAGTTATAATTTTATCAATGAAACAGTAATGGCAACAGTATTTCTTGAGCTGGAGTTTCGACCATTTACGTAAAATCGATAAAGTAAGTATTATTATTACAAGTTCACTGTGTGGTGGCGGCGTAGAATATCATCACCCCATCTCATCCCGTGGAGGGCCTAGTAATCGTCCCGAAGGAAAACCTACCAGAGAACGGGCAGCAGCGTTTTTCTGTGAACTTTGCGGTGGATTTTGTCCAACAGTGGACGTAATAATACCTACCGAAACCGAATAATACCTACTTCAAAATCAAACCGCAAAACTTCGACCATTTACACAATCGAAGCCGCATAAGGAAGAATGGGGTAAGCTATCCTATCAAAAAATATTTTACATGGCAATTAAAAATGTATGATATTTCTAAAAAAATCCTTAAATAAGGGAAATTTACTTCTACCATTTGGTAAAGGAGTCCTCCCTCATGTTGTGGATACAATTTTCACGGTACTGATCATAATATATATATATATACATAGTACTCTGTGGTACTGATTTATTTATTGGCGTCAACTTAATACTACCATTACAGGGAACCTATTGCGATAAAATTTGCAATTAAATTGCCTTTCATGTATATTTCTAGTCAACTAATAACATGCTATCAAATAAGTAGCCCTTGTGAGGGCGTTCACTGAATAAGCAAATTAGTCCACCGTTTCAGCGACCTGGTGGCATGTGCAGTGCAGCGCACGTGTCATTGGCGCTTTATGTACCCCGAAGACTGTGGAATAAGTTTAAATAATACACACAGTAACTCGACGATGACTTTGTTTTATTCTTACTCCTAATTTTTTTTATATTTGAACTACCTTAAAAAAGAATCTTTTTTCTGATAGTATGCTGCGTTCTGTTTTTAATGTGGCGACACTGTTCTTAAATTTTCATTCAATCTCACCCTTATTTTCATTCATCGTTCGCCCAAGACAATCCATTCGATATACTTTTGTCATTGTCTGTCATTTGTAGTTATTTGTCATTAATTTGTATCAAAGGTGTTATTGAAAATATTATTATTGAATTTCCCGATTGTGCAGTGTTCTTTCTAAAATCCACTAGAATGAGTTTCGAAACAGCGACTAATAATGGCACTGAAAAAGAGGAAAGAAAGTATTACGACCGCAACAAATCGGACGACTTGCAAATTTCGAGAACGGATATGAATATGTTGATAATGAATTATTTGGTAACAGGTAACAGATTTTAACTAAATATGAGTACGAAATGATGTTATCTTGTAATAATGATGTAAACCTAATGTGAAGGTTCTATTAGCATGTTGGGATTTAGATCGATTTGTCTAATACGCAACAAAGAAATTTGGCTATTAACTGTGTGTCAGTTTTGTTAAAACGATTGGACGTAATCGAACTACGATTACAT
Source organism: Pseudoips prasinana (assembly GCA_951640165.1). NCBI lineage: Eukaryota > Metazoa > Arthropoda > Insecta > Lepidoptera > Nolidae > Pseudoips > Pseudoips prasinana. The sequence continues at coordinate 5,709,117 of OX621238.1, read as the reverse complement.
TCATGCATTTTGGTCAAGCAATTATCAAACATAACACAAGCATACGATATTGACCTTAAATTATCTAGGTTATCATGTTGGGTTGATGAAAAGCATTTGGCATGTACAATCAGCTGCAATATGAATACAGCTAGAATAATATCGTGTCTTCTGTAAAGCGGGGTCTTAAAATACTTTAGTCTATTGACATTGATTTTTGTAGTTAAGTCATTTGATGCCCTAGCTTTTTCCTACCATTGCACCTCTGGTAATCAGCAGGATATTCATCCTTGAGTTATGGAAACCGTATGTTCTCAGATAGTAAGATTTGGCAAGACTGTCTCAGATGCATGATAAGCATGAGGAATGAGCACTTTGTCATGGGTTTCTAAAGAGATTACAACATGATGCTCTTTAAAACAAGTTGATAGCATCTGAATTGTCAGTAACAGATGTTGCATGCATCCTTAGATATAGAATAAAAACCTTTTTTTATTTTTAAGAAAAGAGCCATGTGGTTCCTAGCCTAGAGAGAATAACAGGGCAATCCTATACCCTCCCATTTCTTTTGAAGTTATTAATAATAAATATCCAGGAAATGAGCATGTCCATGCATCAGATTAAGCTGCTGGTCCTGGTTGTTGTTGTTAGAGAAAAGCCATGTCAGAGGCCTACGGGGTTGCTTAAACAACTCTATCACCAGGGTAACCACTGCCTATAGGATAAAGAAGGAAAGATCTGGGAAATATCACACAGCACCATCTAGCCCTAACTAAGAAAAGGTTGTACTATGGATATTAGACAATGGATGGAAATACTTTTTACTTTTACCATGTTGTCTTTATTTTGTTTGGATAGACAATTACTATAACCCAATTGATAAACTTTGTTCCATATACAGCTTTATCTTTAAAATATTACTTTTAGTTATCAAGGACATCACACTTACATTATGAGCCAATTTAGGTGCACATATTATTATTATGACTGGCTTGTTGGTCCACTGGTGGGATCCAGACTGTTAAGCTAGAGCTTAGCTTTTTAGAGGGTTAATAGTAATAATAATATCCTGGGGCATAATTTACACACTGCCATCTGAACCCAAACTAAGCAGAACTTCTTGTACTATGGAAAGCAGATAACTGATATACTTCTTTTTTGTAAATATTTACTTGTATTGTTAATTACACCCGACTCGGGACAAACAGACATGTTCATGCCCACAAATATCCTGTTGTATGTTGTAAATATCCTGTGGTTGTGGGTTCGTTTCCCACCTGGGACAAATCTGTGTGTGATGAACACAACTATTTGTTCTGTTTCTGGCTGTAATTCTCTAAAATTTCTGTATTTAGAAATATATCAGTATGTTTATCAGTTGTTGGGTTGTGATAGTACAGGGTCTGCCTATTATTGGATCAGATGGCTGTGTGTTAGTTGTCCCAAGATATACATTATTGATTGTGATGTAATATACAAAAAACCGCTTCATTTTTACACTAATATGTACATTTATATCAATTTGGTAATATAAAACTGAACACTAACTCACATATTTCAGAGGGTTTCAAAGAAGCAGCTCTTAAGTTCCAACAAGAGGCAGGGTTACAAGAGCCAGCTCTATGCAGTTCACTGGATGAAAGAATCATGATACGCGAAGCTGTTCAAACCGGCCGCATTCCTGAGGCCATCGCTATGGTCAATTCATTACATCCAGAGTTGCTTGATAATGACAGATATTTGTATTTTCATTTACAGGTAAGTTTCTTATTCACCAACATTTCTGGCGCTAGACATCTAGGTGTCGTTGATATCTTGTGGTGCCTTGTGGCAGAGTTGTTTTTATTTTTACTAAGCCTCTGACATGACATACTGTTGTTGCATTGCGACAGTAGCCAATACGTAAATATCTATTTTGTAAAGACAACTTTACCCGTGATACAGGACTTTCCAATTATGAAAATGACTGACACAAATAACATCCAGACTCAAAACAACAATTTATGGTGATAAAAATATTTGGCCTGTGCGGGACTCGAACCCGAAACACTAGGGCGCCGAGGTAGTAGTGAGGCGACCAAATTAAGCCACCACCCATCTATACTGACAATTGAGAGTTTAAATTCTGGTATGGACCAGCCAAAGCATCATAAAACAACAACAACAAGTCAATTTTTATAATACTGTAACTAAATAGATAAAATTTATCTTTGAGAATTCGTTCCCCTAAGCGCAAATCTCTTTTTCTTTCTCTTCGAAATTTCAAGGGTATTGATTTGGAGGCATTGCAGCGAGATGCCAATTGTATTGATTGGTCGGGTGTATATAATGCTCTCAACCTTGATGGTAAGGTGGATGCTTTTAACTCCATTATCCTGAACTTATACGACCGTCATGCTCCCAAACGACGTGTTAGGATAAAGCATAACCCAGCCCCGTGGATCAATGACTCTATTAAACAATCAATGGCTTGTAGGGTTAAGCTAAGAGAAGATACAAGCGGAATCCTACTGAGGTAAACTTAAATAGGTATAAATCTTTACGTAATGTATGCAATCGTCTGTGTCGTGATGCCAAGAAGCGCCACTTCTATAAATCTCTTGATAACCGCGATCCTTCTTCAGTTTGGAAATTCCATAAGTCTAATGGTATTGGCAAATCTCCTTCTTTGTCATGTAAAAACTTTGATTTAAATGCCCTTAATACTCACTTTTCTGCTCCACCTGTTACTCTTGATACACATATCAAAAACAAGACACTACTTGATCTTTCACATTCTCCAATCATATATGATTCTTCTTTCAGCTTTACCTCTGTTACTAAGGAGGATGTAAAATCTGTCCTTTCTATCTCTTCAACTTCTGCTGGACATGATAATTTATGCTCCAAAATGATTAATCCTATCCTTCCTTTTGTCCTTCCTATTCTTACCCATTTGTTCAACTATTCTTTATTTTCTTCCCGTTTTCCTACTGCTTGGAAACAAGCACATGTCATTCCTTTGCCTAAAGTCTCCGATCCATCCGCACCGTCCCAGTTTGGTCCCATTTCTATCCTCCCGTTCCTTTCAAAAGTTTTGGAGCATATTGTTCATAAGCAGTTGTCTGATTTCCTCTCTTGTAACCGTATCCTTAATCCTTTTCAGTCTGGTTTCCGATCTGGCCATAGCACGGTTACTGCCCTTATCAAAGTCACCGACGACATTCGCTGGGCTATGGATAACAAATCTCTTACCGTTCTTATACTTTTAGACTTTAGTACAGCATTCAATTCTGTCGATTTTGACATCCTTTTTTTTTCTGTGTGGGTAGGCATACAGTATAGTCATATTGAACAGTGCTCCTATTTGATTTTACAATTAGAAATAGTATTTCAAATCTGGTTACCATAATTTATGGATTAATCTGTTGCTAAACTCACCCCAACTTGCTATTTTTATAATTTCTCACTTAGTTAAAACCACCAAACTTTTAACACACACTTTAAAATATGGATGGCCAATTTGAGAAGAGTTTTGAAACATTTGAGAAGCTGATGAACACCCGCATGCAGTCTCATGAAGAAAAACTCCAGAAAGCCTTGACTAGCACTGGACCATCTGTATCTGCAGACTTAGGCACCCTGACATCTGAGTTCATGGAATTCAAGACTTTCTTCCTGAATACAATTAGACATTTCAAGGAACAACTGCACCTCCTTTCTCTGGGCTTGGATCGTCACGAAACAGTTATGAGAAGAAAGATCCTTTTACTACATGGGGTACCAGAAAATCATGATGAGAAGTTAACTTGCACCACCATGAATGTGTTAACCAACCATATGCAGTTGACAGACATTGAAGCAAATAACATTGAGGTCTGTCATCGTTTGGGCAATGTCTCTAAGAAACCTCGTCCCATACTCATCCGGTTTCGTAGCATGGAACATCGACATCTTGTTTGGGATAGTAAAACAACTCTTAAGGGCAGCGGCTATACTATCTCTGAGTTTTTAACACAGACCAGACATCAAGTTTTCACAGCCGCACGCAGACATTTCCAGATGAAGAACGTTTGGTCATCTTCTGGTTGTATATTCATTCTGACACCGGGAAATTCGCGTCGGAAGATCGAAACGATGAGTCAACTCGAAGCTTTGATTTCGCAGTTTCCCGTGAATGCGACAGCCCCTTTGGTCACCGAACAATCAGCTCCTTCTGCATCTACCGAAGCACCCAAAGGTACCAAAACCCGTAGAACACGTAAAAATTAGTGATAGATGTTCTCTTCAAATATATAAACATTTGTAGCACTCTCTGCTCTCTTGTATTCCGTCGCATAATACCAATATGGCACTTTTTGTAGCGTTGTAGGTATGTAAACTTATCCCTTCTTGTATATTTTCAATTACCCTTTTGTTTAATTGCTTCTATTGCAATTATAATTTATGTATATCAAACGAAGGCACTCAGTGTAAACATCAATTATTTGACAGATTGTTGACATCTGTCAAATATGACATCTGCGTTTCGTTATTTCTATTGTTTTCAAATTAAGTATGCGAATAAATGTCATATTATGCGTATCATGTTTACGTTTAGTTTGCTATTGTTATTTTTGTTTTCTATTTTATAATTGTGTTTTGGTATTATATTGTTACATGTTGTGAATGTTATGTGCCAAATGTATGCAGAGAGTTTGTTACGGTTGTTTTACGTGTTATGTTTGTTTAATACTAGTGTGTAAAATTATATACTATCTGTAAATTTCCAGTCTTACCATCCAGTTTAACTAAAAATAAGTTATTTCTTCTATTTCACCAGCGAGTGGGAGAGTTTAGTGACGTATTTGTATTGTTATTTAAGTTTTACTTACTTTACTTATTTTATTGACATTATATTATATTATATTATATAATTATATGTATATGTGTATTTGATGGATGATATTATTAATTTAGATGATAGTTTTTTCTCGTGTCACTCGTCTTCAAACAGTTTCTTTAGTGCGGATAGTGATGATTCTGACGTACTGACGCTGCATGATCAGTTGTCCTCTGTCCTATCCGACGTCCGTAAAAATCTCAACGTCGCTCATATCAATGCGCAGAGTGTTCCCGGTCATTATTCTGAACTTCTAGCGTCTTTTAGTAGTTCCCCTATTGATGCTCTATTAATATCTGAAACCTTTCTGAAACCGTCTATTCAATCTGTGTTCGTGGCTCTCCCAGGGTACGTTTTAATCCGAAACGATAGAACTGAGAAATGTTGCGGTGGTGTTGCTATATACCTTCGAGCTGACATTCCGTACAGGATTATCAGCACCTCGCCGTCACAATATTCTGGGTCTGCTGAGCATCTCTTTTTGGAAATCATTTTCCATCACACCAAGATGCTACTCGGAGTATATTACAGCCCCAACCTACGAGTTGACTACTTTGATTCTCTTGACTCGCTGCTTAACAACCTGTGCCCTATTTACGATCACGTGGTCCTGATGGGTGATTTTAATACATGCCTGGTCAAAAATGATTATCGATCACTTAAGCTACTCTCCCTTCTGTCATCTATAAACCTTCATATTCTACCACTCATGGAAACTCACTATGCTCCTACAGCACTCCTTCCCTTTTGGATCTCATGATTGTCTCTTCTGCTGAGCGTGTCGCTACCCACGGTCAACTAGCTGCCTCTTTCTCCTATCACAACTTGATCTATCTGTCTTTTAAAATTCGTTGCCCTAAACGTAAACTTAATTTCCTTTCTCTTCGCAATTTCAAAGGTATTGACTTGGAGGCATTACAGCGGGATGCCAATAGCATTGATTGGAGTAACGTCTATGAATCTTCTAACATTGACGATAAGGTGGATGCATTCAACGCTAATATTCAAATTTTATACGATAAACATGCCCCTAAACGGCGAGTTAGGATTAAACATAACCCTGCCCCATGGATCACTGATTCTATAAAAGACTCTATGGCTCTTAGGGATAAAGCCAAGAAAAGGTATAAGCGGAGCCCTTCGGAGGCTAATTTAGCTCGGTATAAATCTTTGCGTAATGCTTGCAATCGTCTGTGTCGTGATGCTAAGAAGCGCCATTTCTACAAGTCTCTCGATAATCGTGATTCTTCTTCTGTGTGGAAATTTCTGAAATCTAATGGTATAGGCAAATCTCCCGCTCCGGTTTGTAAAAACATTGATTTAAATGCCCTTAACTCACACTTTTCTGCTGCTCCTGTCACTCTTAATACTCGTGTCAAATCTAACACTCTAGAACAACTCTCACAGGCCCGGACTTCACATAACTCTTCTTTCAATTTTACCCCTGTTACTGAGATGGATGTCAAAAAATCTCTTCTTAGCATTTCATCAACTTCTGCTGGACATGACAACTTGTGCTCCAAAATGATTAGACCTGTCCTTTCTACTGTACTTCCTATTCTAACGCACCTGTTCAATTATTCCTTATTCTCTTCCCATTTTCCCACTACCTGGAAACTAGCCCACATCATTCCTTTACCTAAAGTCTCTGATCCATCGACACCATCCCAATACCGTCCCATCTCTATACTCCCTTTCCTTTCCAAAGTTTTGGAGCACATTGTCCATAGCCAGCTGTCTGTCTTTCTTTCTCGAAATCGTATCCTCAGCTCTTCTCAATCTGGTTTTCGGTCTGGCCACAGCACGGTAACTGCTCTTGTTAAGGTCACCGATGACATTCGCTGGGCCATGGAAGATAAATCCTTAACTGTTCTTATACTCCTTGATTTTAGTACTGCATTCAATTCTGTCGATTTTGACATCCTTCTCGGTATTCTCTCTTCACTCAATGTTTCTCCTTCAGCCTTAACCTGGTTTGACTCTTATCTTCGGGGTCGCGCGCAGTGTGTACGCCTTGATGAGTCCTTCTCTGATTGGTGTGAACTCAGTGCGGGTGTACCTCAGGGTGGCGTTCTTTCTCCATTATTATTCTCCATTTTCATCAACTCTGTTACCAGAGGCATCTCCTCAAACTTCCATCTCTACGCAGACGATTTGCAACTATATCGGTCTTTTAATTTTGAAGATGCTGATGCTGCCATTGCCGTCATGAATCATGATCTGGGACTAATTAGTTGTTGGGCTAGGTCCCACGGACTTCTGTTAAATCCTGCGAAGTCCCAGGCCATGATCATAGGCAGTAGGCATATGCGCAGTAGGATTAATCTTTCGTCTTTTCCAACAGTCAGCCTTGATGGTGTTACTATAAATTATTCGGATACATTAAAAAATCTTGGACTGACGATGGCTTGTGACCTTTCTTGGAAAGCTCATGTTGCTGATGTCAGCAAAAAGGTTCACTATACATTCCATTCGCTGAAATGCCTCCAAAACTTTTTACCTTTGAAAACGAAAATCGCACTTGCCCAAACCCTGATTCAGCCCATCATAGACTACGCTGACAGCTGCTACCCAGACGCTACTGAAGAGCTTCTAAATAAACTTGAGCGTCTACAAAATCTATGCATTCGGTTTGTATATGGACTGAAAAAGTTCGACCATGTTTCCAAGTTCCGTAAAGACCTCAAGTGGCTTCCTATTCGATTTCGTAGGAACACTCGCGTATTGTGCCTCCTTTTCAATATCCTGCATAATCCTCTGTCCCCGTCCTATCTGCGAGAGCGGTTTTCTTTTAAATATCCAAATGATGCTCTGTGTAGATCTCATCTGAAATCCATCCTAAAACTTCCAATCCATAAAACAGATTTTTATTCCTATTCCTTTACTGTTCATGCAGTCAGACTGTGGAACTCTCTTCCGATAAATATACAAAACTGTAAAACTATTCACACTTTCAAAAGACTAGTGAAAAATCACTATCTTTCAATTTCATCCTCATAGAATGTATTATTAGTATTTAGTTTATTGCTAAGTCTAAATTGGATATAATATTTATATGTATTTAAGTATATATGCAATTATTAGTATGTAAGTGTATTATAGACCTACACACATTATTATAGCTCATTAAAATTTTTCCTGTCGCGGGTCTGCTGGAAGAAATTTCTTGCGAAATAAGCAGCACCTTTGTACTGTTCATCTCTTCGTATTTTTGTCTATTTATTGTATGTTTTGTGTGTACAAGAATGATTAAATAAAAAATAAAAATAAATCCTTCTCGGTATTCTCTCTTCACTCAACTTCTCACCTTCTACCTTATCTTGGTTTGACTCTTATCTTCGGGGTCGCTCGCAGTGTGTACGCCTTGACGAGACATTCTCCGATTGGTGCGAGCTCAGTGCGGGTGTGCCTCAGGGTGGCGTTCTATCTCCCTTATTATTCTCTATTTTCATTAACTCTGTTACAAAAATACCTCTTCGAATTTCCATCTCTATGCAGACGATTTGCAACTATATCGGTCGTTCACCCTTGATGACGCTGATGCAGCCATTGCTGCAATGAACCACCACCTGGGGTTAATTAGTCTTTGGGCTCAGTCTCATGGTTTACGTTTAAATCCTGCGAAATCCCAGGCCATGATCATAGGCAGTAGGTATATGCGCAGTGAATTTGATTCAAATTCTTTTCCACCAGTCTACCTCGATGGTGTCCCAATTATTTATTCCGACACGGCAAAAAATCTTGGACTTACTTTAGATTGCAATATCTCGTGGAAAGTCCAAATCACTGAAGTTAGCAAAAAAGTACACTTCACATTCCACTCGCTGAAATGCCTTCAAAACTTTTACCCTTCAAAACTAAAATCTCTCTTGCCCAGACTCTGATACAACCCATCTTGGATTACGCTGACAGTTGCTACCTAGACGCTACAGAGGAGCTTCTAAATAAGCTTGAGCGTTTACAAAATCTCTGCATTTGGTTTATATTCGGCCTGAAAAAATTCGACCATGTCTCTAAATTTCGTAAAGATCTCAAGTGGCTCCCAATTCGATTTCGCAGGAACACTCGCATATTGTGTCTCCTTTTTAACATCCTTCATAATCCCCATTCCCCTTCCTATCTGCGAGAGCGCTTCTCCTATAAATCTGCTCCTGGTGCTCTTTGCAGATCGCCCATGAAATCCCTTCTTAAATTTCCCCTCCATAAAACCGATTTCTATTCCTATTCCTTTACTGTTCATGCGGTCAGGCTGTGGAACTCTCTTCCGCCAAGTGTTCGGAACTGCAATTTGATTTATTCGTTTAAAAGACAAGTAAAAAATCATTATCTATCCATTTCATCCACTTAGAATGTACGTTAGTGTATTTTAAATTTAACATTGGGTATAATAGTGGTATATATTCGTATTTATGTAAATTATTAGTATGTAAGTTTATTATTGACCTACACACATTTTTGACTATCTTCAATTATTTTTTTCCTTTCGCGGGTCTGCTGGAAGAAATTTCTTACGAAATAAGCAGATCCTGTGTACTCTTTGTTTCCTTTTGTATATTATTTTATGATTTTTGTGTGTACATGAATGAATAAATAAATAAATAAAATAAATAAATTTGACTTTATTACCGAGTGTGAAATGTTTGAATATACTCATAATTATTATAATTAAAACTGACGTGAGGAGCTAATATAGTGAGAAAATGTAACGGGTAACTCATACAATCCAACATAAAAGTAATTACATGAGTTACCCGTTACAATTGTTTTTACTAAAAGCTGTTGTAGTTGTTTTTTCTGTAGTGCGTTAAAAAAATATCGAAGGGATTGTATAAATTCGAGTTTGAGAGCGAAGTGCGGTGGAGGAGCGATTAACGCACATGGAGCCGGACACCTTGTGGGTTGTGGGTTCCATTCCCACCCGCACTTAAGGTTAACCTAAAATTAATTTTAAAATTTTCTGAATCTTTTACTATGCTCTTAATTACTGTTTAATAATAGGAATCAAACTTCAACTATTCTATTGGACTGATAACAAAAAAAAATGGATCCATGTATATAATATTATTATGTACCTACAATAGTTAAAGCATCTAATACAAAATAACTATTAAAATCAGTTCCCATACAAAGGAGAAATAGTGAAAAGTAGATACAAAAAAATAAAGACTTAAAAAGAATGTGGAAGGTGGAACATAAGTATGTAGTTCAGAAATTTTAGAACCGCAATCTGATGATGATTGGTCTGACCGATTTTCGGTCACTGCGAACACTTCAACCCCTTCGGCGTTGGTGCGCGCAAAGCCGGCTGCCGATCTTCTTAGTAAACAGTCATGCGCACTGAGCGCTCGTGAGTTTCCCATCAACATAATTGTATTGAATAGTCGCAGGTTGTCTGGCTTTCAGCTTATCGCGTTTTGTATCTAGCTCAGCTATTCGCTGCTCTTCAAAAACGCGTATTATTCGCTAGACAAGTCCGCGCCATTCCGGTCCTGGTCGCTGCCAATTAAAGGCCCCACTTAAAGGGCTCGATATTGCATCTTTTCATGTGCCGTTTCTTAACCTATCAAACTAAACAAATTATGGAAACTATTTTTAGAAATCCGAAAAAAGCCTGTTTCCCCATTCAAAATTTGTCAGCTGATCGATCGATCTTTTAATCAGAGGTTAATCTTTATATTTTGCAAGTTGAAGTTTGACTGGCCTATTGGTCTAGTGGTTGGTTGCCTGACTGCGAGCCAGATGTCGTGTGTTAGATTCCCATCCGGGACTAATCTGTGTGTGATGAACACGATTATTTGTTCTATGTCTGGCGGTAATTTATTTATAGTCTGTGTGTATTTAGAAATAATAATAAGTGTATTTATCAGTTGTCTGGTTGCCATAGGCTTTGCCTACTTTGGGATAAAAAGGCAGTATATTAGTGTTCCAAGATATTTAAAAGGTATTTATTTAGAAGTACACGTTATTATTCAGATTCATAGGCAAATAAGCTGCTTAAGTTTCTTTCAGTATTTAGGTTACAACTTGTATTAAACACAATGGTCTTTACAATTTGTATTTCCATTCCCATTTTAAAACCAAATTCTGTTAGTAAAAACATTTTATTCCAGCAACTTCAACTCCTGGAGCTAATCCGCGGAGGTAGAGCGGAGGAAGCGCTAGCCTTCGCGAGTGCGACTTTGGCAGAAGCCGGAGCGAACGACCCCAATGCGCTGACGGAGCTGGAGCGCTCGCTGGCGCTGCTCGCCTTCCCCGACCCGCACGCCTCGCCCTTCGCAGATCTATTGCTGCCGTCACATAGTCAAAAGGTAAGTGTTTACATACATACTGCAAGCTAGGGCCACTTTAGTAGAAGCCCATTATTATGTACTAATATGAATGCTGTGAGCTTTTTGTCGTCTCATAGATCTGAAGGTTAATCCTACTAATATTATAAATGCGAAAGTTTGAAGTCCCATCTATATACGGTATGGATTTTTGTTACTCTTTCACGCAATAACTACCAAACGGATTCTGATGAAACTTAGGTAGTAGTATAGCTTATATATCCGAATAGCACTTGGGCTATAATTTATAAAGTTTAACGCGGGTAAAACCGCGGGGCACGGCTAGTTTTAAATATACGAGTATAGTGCTCACAAGGCCTGTAACCTGGGCTTTCCGCCTCTGATGGTTAACCATTGACAAAACAACAAAAGTTTTCAAGTATTTAAATACTTGTTGTTTTGTCATCCGAGAGTTTATAATCAAATGAAATTTCGTCAAATAATTGAAGAGCAGTAATGTTTTTCGATAAACATAGTAAGCTTCTGATGCTTTCACGGCTTCACTGGACAATATAGGCAAACGAGGTACAAGCCGTTGATCAAATAAATCTACAATGTAACTCTATGCAGGTCTAACCTCGGTTCAAGGCGTTACTGACGTAGAGATGCAGTCCATAAAAAATATATTTACATTGATATAATGTATAACCTTGTACCTATTTGCTTCTCTATTATGCTTTTGTAAGAAAAAATCCCTCACAAGAAGTTTTGTACAACTTGTCTATACATATAATAAAATCGTAGGAAAGTCAAAACTGTACATTGAATATTTTTTTAAAGGATACTTGGGGCGTAATCTAGAAATCGATATCGATATCGATGCCAAAAATTGTAGTGTTTAGAATTTTTGTCTGTTTATGCTTGTCTGTATGTATGTCCAGGCCAAATTCAAAAAGTACTACATGGATTTACTTCAAATTTTGCATGAATATTACCAAGAGGTCGGGTCAACATATAGGCTACAGATTATCACGCTATCACCTACGGGGGAGGAGCCGTAATAATTTATAAAATTTAACGCAGGTAAAACCGCGGGGCACACCTAGTATGATATATAACCAAATATGCCAAATTAGGCATCAACAAATACTAAGGGTAAACTATAAAAACTCACACCTAACATATCGGTTGTCACACTCACAATGTTTAAGTAATAATAACAAGAATGTAGCAGGACGCAAACCTTTACTTACCAGTTAGTCCACTACCCACCTCGTAACATACGACATTTGAGGAAACGCATAGGTCCCCTCAATATGTTTGAGCTATAGACGCATCCGTCTTCACACACGTACCCACACGCTCATCACACGTACCCACTCTCACACACAAACACACACTCTCTCTCGCACGCACTCACACACCTACCTAGACATATACATAGACTGCTATTTCTTTCGGCTATGTGATGTGTAATACCCACCTTTCTCGTTAATTTGTTGTAGATTGCAAGTGAGCTAAACGCAGCCATCCTAAAGATGGAGAATCAGGAGTACACGAACCCCAAGCTGTGCTCGCTGCTGCGCATGATCCTGTGGTCGCAGAGCGAGCTCGACAAACACAACATCAAGTACCCCAAGATGACGGACCTCGCCAACGCCACTATAGAGAAGCCAAAGTAATACTTAGCTATAAATCAATCTTCGTCCATGCTTGCATGAGAGTTATTCCGTCGACACTTCAAAGTCTATTGTACAGTTTTACTTAAAATACAAATAGATATATATATATATATATGTATATATTTCAATCGATAAGAAATAAAAGTAATTGAGTGTCGGATTTGTCCATCGGGTGTTATGTACGTTTTTTATGGGCGTATTGTATTAATTTATTCTTCTGCGACCAAAAGTCGTTTTTAATATTAACTATCTTTATGAATATAAAAATACTGCACTAGTCAGCTTTTTATCCTTAATGTTGTCTATCCATTTCTCCATTAACGGGCTTCGCATATAACGGGTTGGGTATGCTATAATTTTTTTAAATGTTTATCTTACCGAAACCGTAAAAAATATATATTAATAATCTATATGTTATTCCGCCTATCTAAATTTTTTCTTCTTTTTTTGCATGATCTATACTTAAAAATATGTTTATAAATTATATGAAAACGCTTGCAATATTTCACACTTATAGCGGCATATTTATGCTTACAGACATATGGAGACGCACTATAAGGTTTCCTTTTGTATTACCAAATTCCGGTAAATGAGTAATGTTTTGTTTTTATCTGACTGTGACTAAGAAGGCTCATGACTATACAGGATTCAACCAATGAGATTACAGAAAAACACAAGTCTATGCAGCGGGCATAGGGATTGGTTATTGCTTTACAGAGACTGAGAGTGAGTCTTCATCGCTGTTTTAGTTAAGCTAAGCCCTAAAATGTCGATTATTTACATTCGATAAAGGAGAACTAATACAGAACGATTAAAGTCCACAAAACATTAAGTTACTAGCTGTGCCCCGCGTTAAACTTTATAAATTATCACAGCTCCTCCTCCGTAGGTGATAGCTTAATAATATGTAGCCTATATGTTGACCCGACCTATTAGTAATATTCATGCAAAATTTGAAGTAAAACCATGCAGTACTTTTTGAGTTTAGCCCGGAAATACATACAGACACTCAGACAAAAATTCTAAATACGATATTTTTGGCTTCAATATTGAACGTAGATGACGCCCCAAGTATCCTTTTTAAAAAATATTCAATGTACAGTTTTGACTTTTCTACGATTTTATTATATGTATAGATAAGATTAGTATTAAAATCCACCATGTTATAGAAGTGTCGTCGAAAAAACTCTTATGTAAACATATCACACAGGAAATGGTTTATAATATAGTTACCTTAACACACACCAATACACTCTTGGTCCTTTGTGTATAACATAATAAATGCATGCTTGCGGTATATGTTACAGTAAATGTGATTAATCTAGAATTATTAATAATGACCAGAAACAATTAGTATATTGTAGTAAAAAAATGCAAATTAATAAAATAATTTATTTATACTTTATTAATAATGACCAGAAACTATTAGTATCAAAGTATTATAGTAAAAAAAATGCAAATGAATAAAATAATTCATTTATTGATTTATACTGCTGTACAATGGTAATGTACATAGCCTAAAATGCCAAAGGCATTTTCTACCAGTCAACCTTAGGGTAGCGCAGAGATATCATGTCAGGTGCACGTAGTCATAAAAAATGCATTTACCTATATATTTTAAATGGTATTCTATATGCACAATATTTTTATTTTTTTCAGTTAGTTGAACACATTTTTGAAAACTTATTTTAAAGCTAAGGTGAAAATATTTAAATTATTTATTTATCTCTTTAAATACTTATAATTCATTTTGTATGTGAATATAAATATTTTAAATAGTTTCATTTCCAAAATTTTGGACTTCGCCGTTTTGTATAAAATACAGTCTTTTACGGAAACAAGGTGCCTAACGATAATTTTTTGTTGTAAAAAATTCTGTTTGTAAATTTAGGAAATTAATCTATTAAAAACATATACTTGCATGCAGTAAATATATATATATACGCGTATGCAGGATAAACCATCATCATATCAGCCAAAACTTTTTCTGATCTCCCGAAACTTCTCACTGCCGTGTGTCCATCAATTTGGGAGATATGCCATAATTTCCACGCATGGCAGGTAGAATCGTACTTGAGGAAATACTCTAGATTGGTGAAGTTATATTCTTGAATGCCGCTGAACAATTCAATGTTTAGTCCCCAGTTTTAATTTAAATATATATGAAACCAGTTATTATGATTGATGTCACAAATTACACCTCTAACTGTAACATATATAGGACGCATGTGAGTGTATATTTTGTGTGTTGGTAACTGCATAGTCGTTAATTTCTCTGTATGTTGAATATAATTACCTGTTTGTACTTATTGTGTCTTTCGATCCATTTGCGAATGAGTGTCATGTTGTTTTAGCCATTGACTGTAAATATTAGTTTGTTTAAGCCTAATTTATGTATGTAATGTATGACAGTAATTCAGCAATTTAGTACAAAGTTAATGTGACTTTTTAATGTTAACAGTACCTTAGCCCTTAAACTGGGGAAGTGCCAATATATGGTCGATGTTGATGATTTACTGTTGTGTTTAGAATGCGGTTAACATATTTAAATACTGCATATATTTATATAAATTTGATTTCAAATGGCAGTGAAAAATAAATGGATTCAATGATATTAATAAGAGAAACTGTTTTATATATTTTGTTTGGTTTTTATACTTTAAATAATAGAAATATCCAGAAATGATTAATGTATTATAGATATTGGAATTTTAGGCATGGCCGCAGACTGTGATCGCCCGCTGACGACGAAATCCATGGAATAAAAAAGGACAATCACGATGTAAGACAGAATACTAGCATTTTCTTTTATCAGTCATAAGGTTTGGACACGACCGACTCATACAAGTGAGTTCCGCGCTATGCACCCGCGCCTCCGACAGGTTGAGTAACTTGTAACACATTGTATTCTCTTCTGGCCCCGACAAAAGCACCTTTAACACGACCCATCTGTTATAATAGAGGACACCAGAACTGTTTGTAATATCTGGGTAACAAAGCGATTTAAATATGAGGATAGGTGGATACTTAACCCAAATTTGACTAAAAAACTTTCTAGCCTTTTGACCGCCAGTCCTGTATAGATGACATACCAAACGCACGCCACGGTGACCACTATGTAGTCGTATCGTTGTGCTTGGCATATTTTGGTCTGAAATTTATCCATGTCTGTGACAGTCAAAAGATTGCGCGGCATTAAAACAGCTATCATTATTATGTCAGACGTAAATTGCCACTGCTGGACAAAGCCCTTCCCTAAAGATCTCCACAGTGGAGTTGTGTCCACTTGGACATGCTCGATGCATGTCCAAGTGGATCACTTGGATATGCATGTGGTCGACAGGTTGGCGATCCTAGTATAAGTCATCATAATACACAGAATCGCTGCTGTCCGCTCTCTGCGGACATACTCCTTCATCACTAAGCCTCTCATGGGATAAGTTGGGGTGATAATATTCTTTGCCGTTAGCCGCGCAGCAACTAAAGCTTATGAACGTCTAAGCAGTGGAACACCCTCCCAAACGACGTGTTTCTAGACTCGTAAAGCAATTAACATGGGTTTATTCAAGGTGAGAGTGAACGCGGTTCACCTTCCACCACATCTACACTTACCATCAGGTGAGATCGTGGTCAAGCGCACCCCATTTTGCATAAAAAAAATGACTGGGTTACCGCTGGATATTATAGGGCGCGTGTAGTTTAAACTATAGTTTATTGCAACAAGCAGCTCAGTGTAAAATAATAGTGCGAAAAAGTTAATTTACTCAATTTTCAGGGCAAAGTAATGATTATCTTGGGAAAATCATTTAGAATTTCTAAGTTTTCGTTGAATTGGGACGAATACTCATTCGTGGTAGAACATCGGATAGACTCAAAATATTAAGGCACTTATTTATTAAATATTTATTTATATGTAATAAAATATTTGGCCTTGTCGAGTGTCTCTGAACATTTCAGACGGCGTCAAATTGCGACAACTTATGTTTAATTTGCAGTTTATATAATTAAATAATGTTGGATTATTAAGTCATAAAAAAGTTGTATTAACACTTAATCGAGCAATAGCTAACCCATCATTTTAAACTCTACTGTGTTGTAAAAAGAACTAAAACCTATTGACCGCTTAAGGTATAAAAAGGACTGGTCAAAATTGAAGCGTACAAAAAAAATATTCAAAATGTTAGTCGAATATTTTTTGTCAAAGTACACATAAAAATCATGTGCGATCGTGGGAAGTTAAGCATAAATTCAATAACAAATATGTTTTATCGCAATTTCCAAGCGTTCAGTATTGAGGTAACACAACATACGCACCATGCTCATTTGCTCGAATCATCATACTCGTACGCACATATACTCACGCATATATCGCACGTGAGAAAGAGAGGGAAAGTCACATGAAAGGAGGCATAACGCTTTTTCAAGTAAGTTTGTCAATTATGCAATTTCCACGGTGCATATAATCCGATGTTTATACTGAATGTTGTAATTGAATACAATTCTTGCATAAGTCAGATTTTACCGTAAACGTCACTTCAGTTCTTCTTCTCTTAATGCTACGTATCAAAGACGTTGTCAGTCAGTGAATCCAGCAAACTAAGCATACGAAACTTAATGAAAGTAACGTTAGGCGCGCGCGCCACTCCTTATGGTGAATTTGGACATCTTGTGTTACGGGTCGTATGAACATATTTATTATGCTAGAATTTAGTCCTAAAATGTATTTAACTCTCTACAAGAACAGTGTCTATATAGGAAGGCGTTTTTACCTCCTTCCAATTTTTTTTCTAGGCCTTAGATATTATTGCAAGGCTCAAATTTTGACAAGAGGGGGCAGTAATAAACTTCCACTATTCATAATTTTTCCGAAATTATTATCATTATGATCTTCATAATTTAGTATTGACTGATACTAAATTAAAAATAATTGTTTATTTATATTTTGGAAGGTGACAAAAAATTCAACCAAACCTAATATATATTATAGAATGTTATGTTCTTGAGTAGGTATATCGAAAATATTATTCAGCACCACAGGGTGTTGTCTCGTTCATCATCGATTTCATAATTAAAATTTCTAGTTGAATTCTTGGTTACTTACACTTTCAAACTTCTCTCGTATTAAATTTTTAATGACGGACTAAAATAATTTCACTCAATAATAACAGATTTAAAAGGAAAATCTCTGTAAATTAAGTATTTTATATGTAATTATTAGTAAATAAAAATAGTTATTAAGAAGTAATAAGTTCTTTTATTTATGTTTTCATCAGAAAAACATTAGCCTTTTAGGAAAATCTAATTTTTCTATTCTTTACAGATGATGTAGATATGCAGAAGAATTACACCTTTGTCTCTATATTAATAATAACCAGTAGCTTATTTAAAATTGAATTACAAATAAAAATATTGCAATCTTGTTTGTTGTACAAACATGATTATTAATAATTACAATGATTTTCATTACAATTCTTAAGGGCCCGGCGACCGTTCACCTCATTCATATTCACAAGATTCTTTCCTGAACTTGCATTTCATTCAAATTTCAACTATGTCTTGAACATTGATTGAAGTGTATCGCCATCGCCATCTCCTAGGCGATTACCTTAACAGCTTAAGGTAATCGCCTAGGAGATGGCGAGTTCGAGACAGGACAAGCAATTTATTGTTTGGTCCACATATAGTTTTCCGACATTGGGTGTGCTATTTTTAAGACCCTAAATCATTGTTCAAAGTCGACTGGCCTTTTGGTCAATTTTTTTTTCAATCCAACCTGCCGATTAAATAATGTATTGGTTAGTGACTAATTGCTCTGCATTGTCTGTCTCGGACTGGTCGTGGGTTGATCCCCACTCAGCACAAATGTATGATCAGCACCATTAATTGATCTCTGCCTGTGTGTAATTTATCTATATGTATACAGGATCTGCCTAGTTTGGGATATATTTGTTATCCCAAGATATGTACATATTTCTTTATTTAAAGTGTTTTCATTCACTTTAAATAAAGAAATATATACACCAAGACACAGTACAAATAATCTTGCTGATCATACATTTCTTGGGTGTGGATCGAACCCACAACCAGGAAACTAAATAAAAATTCGGTTAGGAATTATTTTGGTATAATGAATGATTGTAAACGTGACTCGTCACCGGACCCTTAAGGCTTTAACATAAAGGTTTTCATTATAGTTATAATAGAACTGGAAAACATGCAACAATCAACATTATTATGTAAGAGGTAGTACAGTGACCTGCAACTAAATATAAATGTACAATTTTATTAATTAATTATATAATAATCCATAGTTTGTGTTACGCTGCCAATGACGGGGGCCCTATACAGTCAATTTATTTTTTAAGCAAGAGTGAGCAGTGTGTCTACCACATCTGTCCGTAGCAGAGTCGTTCGCGCAATCGGCTTTTATCTCATCTCATACAACAATCAAGACACTGCTTAAAGTACCCACTGCAGTACGAAGCCACTGAAATTAAACCAATTTAGCAGTCCCTTATTTAGAAGACCATGTGTCTAAGGTCTTAAGCTCGTCTTAAGGTCTTAACCGATGAGTGCAATTTTGAATTTGAAATGACAGATATCAAATGTTGACTCTATACAAATTTCTTTGTATTGTCGTTGAATATATATATACCCAAAAAGTGTATAGGTAGATAAAATTTATTTTAAAATATTCTTAGCGTTATTGAAGCAATAATAAATATTGCTTCAATAACACTTATTTTGATTACTTCGCTAAGAATTGAATAACTTTAAAAGCCCCCACATACAGCATGAACTATTTTTTTAAACTTATCTATTGATTAGAATTGCATTTTACTTTATGGTAAAATCAATCCATATTAAAAAAAGTAACTGGGACATTTCGGAGTCTATGTGGCCATTGCAAACTCCGTCAGTCAGAATAACTATCATATAAGACATACCAAGTTGCACACAAATATATCAATTTCATTACATATCCTAACTTGGCTCTTTCATACAACTTGTTATACTAAGTATTAGATACTTGCGTTTATTTGCCAATAATTAACTTCAACTCTTATTTGTGGCACTTGTGGGATCACCACAACAATTTCGCCAATGCCAATAATTACCTTAAAATCTGGCCTCTGAGAGAATGCGTTCATGACGTTTGTATGTGGGTCATGTCACTAAATTTATATTGTCAGTTGATATAATAATACATATTATGACTGACATAATAATATATGTATTAATATGTCAATTTTCAGTACAATAAATCTGTTTTCCGTTAAATTCGCTAAGGTTGTCTGGAAGACATTGTTTTATGTTATAAGATATAAATGAACTTATATAATTTCGATTGACAGTCCAAATAAACTACACAGTATCAGATACTAGCATGTTGCGGCGAAAGAGTCTTAGAGGAAGAAAATTATATTTCATATCATTGACTATACAATCATAATTAAAGTATCAGTCTAGATTTCATTAGAAGACTTCACACTAAAGCCAATTAATTCACTAGTGGATAAACATCTTGTGACATTTGTCGGATACAAGATTGACTAGCTTTTTTTTTCAGATTATATATAGTACAATAAGAGCGTACGCAAGGATTCCAAGATGGAACACAAATACGTAAAGGAGCTTCTTTTTCATATAAAACTGAACATCATTCCGCAATACGCAACTAAATATATTAGCTCCTCATACAAGAATAACAATCAACTACATTAATTATGGAGAGCCAAAAGAGTTTTCTCGTTTTTTTTTTTCAAATTTTGTTTGGTTTTGTTTAATTAGTTCAGTTTCGCGGGTAGATAGCAAGTCAACTACTATATACATAAGTACACATTGGGACAGATGGTGCGTTGTGCGTCGATCAACAAGTCCGTCACAATATTGTTTTATAGGTACCTACATCGAGACTTAAAGTTGGGACATATCTACTCATACAACGTTTAGCATAAATAGTGGAAAAACTTAAGGAGCGCTATACCCATAAACCTGAACATATTAAAGAAACTCAGTTTGTGAATGACCAAATTTTTATTCTTGTAAGGGAATTTTGTGTATTTCGCTTGTAGTTCATTTTTATAGGCTCCTTAAGTTAAAGGTTTATATAGAGTAAGTAGTAGTATTTGTCTCTAAACCAGATACAAGGTGCAAAAACTGACTCGATTGTACTAGCCAAATTCAAGTATCAAGAATGGATATTACTACTCTGTGCTTAATATAACATCATCCAGAAGTGCCAAAATCGATTGACGTCACAATTCCTTCCTACTATAAACAGTGAAATACAGGAGTTCTTGTATGCAAATTGTGTAAAATACAAATGAATGTAGCTTCATAAAAAGTAGTCTTGCACCTTCAGTATTCAGTTTTCTAGAGAATTATTCCGAATCCAGTACTGTCTTCCAAGATGTTATTCCACTAATAAAAGGCTGAATGAATAAATCTTAAGTTTATACATAGTTGTTGAGTATATGTCACCATCCGAGGACGTAGTCTAAAGCTTTAGAGATCAATCCGCTGGACCGCTGCGGCACTGGCGCAGATGGAATGGGCGTCGGGCACAGGGATCGGGCGCCGGCAAGTCTAAAGAAAAAAAAACGAGTAGGTAGAGTATACTTTATTTCACTATGACTGACAGAAAATATACTACAATATATATTACACGGTGGATCTAGGCATCGAATAGACCGTGGTTAAGCGTATGATTGTCGTTACAGTTGGCACCGGGGCTTCTCTTTTCTGGAGATTTAGCGATCACTCGCTGGGTCGCAGCTCGGTTGGGGCACATGCGTGAGGCGTGCCTGAATCGCTGGTTCAGTGACATTGAGCGGGGCCTTTCTTAATAGGAGTAACAAAGTAGTAGACGTAGGTTAAGGAGGATAATCTGCCTATGCAACTGAACAACATGCAGCACATAAACACGCAAAATACCCCAAAAATAAGTATATAATACACTTTGTACGGGGCGACAAAATATTATATTTTATTTCAACAAACTTGTTTACTCTTATTAGTTCTGTTTTATGCATTGATAGTGCTACCTTAAGGTACATCCACTATTTATGTTACACCTTGTAATATAAGTTAAAAATAGCGGCCTAAGGGTGCCTTTCCACCAGAGATCTGTTAGAATAGAAAGTTGTAAGAAAAGATGTGACCGTTTCCACTGATGCTAAGCTATGTAGCGGTGCGAGTAAGGTGGGCTATGAAGATGCGCCGCCGCAATGTAGCTGCGCGAGGAGGGTGCGCACCTCGAGCTATGCGATGTATCGATAGTACTCTTTAGCGACTCGTTCAGTTCATTTCTATCGTAGGTACTCTGCTCTGCACATAGCTACACCACTCGCGAAGACCCATAGCAGGCATCCATACCACACATCCATTGCTCACATCCATAGCACGCATCCTTCCATATAAAAAAAATATTTTAGTTAAATGCGTTTAATTAACTAAGATATATTAATGCACCAATGTTAAGCTATGTGCACCAATGAATACGATTAGTGTGAATATTAAACGCATCCATAGCAACGTAGCATAGCACATCTCTCGTAGAAAAGCAGCCTTATAGTTTAACTAACGGCCGCTAGATTATGCGCCAGGACATTCGGCCCGTCCCACAGCTACTACAGGAGCAGCAGATATAGGTGCTCATAGTTTCTGTGTCAATTCTTGTTTAAAAGGAAACACCCACACTAGGGAATAGTCACCGCGGCACAGGGATTCCCAGTGTGGGTACTTTTAAAAAATATTATAATTGACAGACACAAAGCACACCCAGACTGAGAACAACTATTTTGTACTGTGCCAGAATCTGTTTGCACTACACATGCAGGCTGGTTCATATAGGATCCAGCAAAGGCAATATGACATAGATAGTTAGGCAAAGGTGCTTGCTAATACAGTGCCTTATAAGGGGGAACACCCAAATACTCCGAAATATTTTATTCCGAATTTTGACGTTCCGATTTTCAAAAGTCCGAATTCCATAATACCTAAGAATTGTTATGTCTATTATTAAATATCACGAAATTTATCTTACAGAAAGTCGTAAATGCGATTTGTTAGTTTTCCGATTTTCATACGTTCTAAGAGCCAAATGCTCGAAGGGTTCTCGGTCCGAAAAACGACTTTCCGAATTTCAATACTTTGAATCAACTAAAAGTCAACATATTGTGCTACAAAATTTTGTGACATAAACGAATCGCTGCAAAACCGACTTCACGTAGTCTTGTCTGCCATACCCTAGAGTGTAATTTAAGCCCGCGTAGGCGCGGAGGGGTGGGGCAGCCCGCGAGCTGAGGAGCAGGTAGTTTGAAGGCCCGCCGCGCCGCCGCGATTGAGGCTGGCCGGCAAAGTCGGCCAGCCAGCCGATGCTGCGGTGAGCGTTAAAACCATCTGCGACGATAAGCTCGCGTGGGGCGGCCCAAACCCCGCAGCGCCGTAGCCGGGACAGAAACAATGCTTGCTGGATGTTGCATGCCTGCTTGCATGCTGCATACCTGCATGCATGCTGCATGCCTGCTTGTATGTTGCATGCCTGATTGCATGTTGCATGCCCGCTTGCTTACTACATACCCGCTTGCATGCTGCATGCCTGATTGCATGCTGCAGGCCTGCTTGCATGCTGCATGCCTGCTTGCATGCTGCATGCCTGCTTGCATGTTGCATGCAGCCGCCGAGTGCCAGATCCCCTTTATTGTTGGTGAATCATTTGGGTTAGGTGAGAACTGTGACCGGGGAAACATAATATTTTTATTTGTATTGTTATAAATAATAATAAATAAATAAAATTTATTTTCATTTACACAATATAGGATACATTACATTAACAAACAAAAAATTTTTGATGTACATAATTTCAACTTAAAATAAACTTACAACTTATGTGCTAATGTTTAACATGTTTGCTGAGCCTCACACTAGGATTCCCTGTGTCGTGAGGCCCAGTTCCTTCCTTCATATAAAACAAGTATAAATTTAATTCAAATAGTAAAAATTAAATTAAAACGTACAATAAAAATTGAAATTGAAAAGTAAAAATTAAATTAAGAAGTAAAAAAAAAAATTACAATTATATTAAATAAAAATGTGTGTGCGTGTGAGAGAGTGATTGAATGGGTGTGTGTGTGTGTATGTGTGTGTGTGGAAGACTGCGCATTACAAACCGATGTGTAATAGTTCTTCAGTTTGACTGTAGTTTTTAGGATGAAGCCAATTGAAAATGGTAGCTTTACATCTCGAGTAGGTCATGTTTAAAACACTCTTATTATTATTATAAAATCTTGAATACAGAAAGGGTCCAAGATAAGCAAAGCATTTATGTGCAAAAGAAGAACGCATTTTTGGTCGATCCCATTTGAGAGTCCTGTGTGATGAGCGTGCTCTATGTATCGCGACCTTGTGAAATCGAAGCACACTTGAGGTAATGAATAATTGCCTCACACGGAGAAGGTTGCATTCCAAGTATAGAGAATCAGTAGAGTAGCGCCAAGGCTTTTTGTGTATAATTTTCAGGATCGTTCGCTGAGCTCGTTCGAGTTTAATCAGGTCAGTCTTATTAGCGGTGCCCCAAACTGGTATACAGTAGCTCAAAATAGATTGACATAAACTAAAGTACACGGATCGAACCAATTTAAGACTCGCAATAGATCTTAATTTCTTGAAAATATGAGATAGTTTCCTTACACGTTTAACAAGTGCTTCTATCTGACTTTTCCACGTAAGTTTTTCGTCTATTAATATACCTAGGTATTTTATTGAAGATACTTGTTCTAAGACTTGGCATTGGCACTTAGTGACATGATTATTATAGCTATTGCATTCATGGATTATAATTTCCAGTGGTCTTTCTGGCGCAGACCGACAAGAAACTCTGAAGCTAACAAATTTGGTTTTATTGGTATTTAGCGTAAGGAGATTATTCTGCAACCAACTAGATACTGTCCTAAGGCCTTCCTGTGCTACACAAACGACCCTATCCCAAGTTTTTGCATGAAAAACTATAGCAGTGTCATCAGCAAAAGTAAAGATACTGGCATGTTGGAGTTTCATTGAGCATAGGTCGTTTATGTAGATCAGGAACAGTGTGGGTCCCAGAATACTACCCTGGGGTACGCCATATGTAATATCTACGTAGTTGCTAGAATGCTCTCCAATTTGAACACGTTGTTTCCGATTTGAAAGGTATGAAGTAAACCACTGCAATGCAAGGCCCCTCACTCCAATCAACTCCAGCTTTTTAATAAGTAATGGCCGAGAAACCGTATCAAAGGCTTTAGCTAGGTCCAAGAAGACGCCGACACATTTATGGCCTTCATCAGTTTTTTTAATCACAGTGTCTACAAGCTGTGTGACAGCGTCCTCCGTGGACCTACCCGTGCGAAAACCAAATTGGTTCCCAGCCAATAAGTTGTGCTTGTCCAAGTAGTTCGTTAACCTAACATTGACTACCTTTTCAATTATTTTTGATAGGACACTTACGAGTGATATTGGTCTATAATTAGCAGGCTCGGAGGAATCCCCTGCCTTTAGGACTGGGATAACATTGGCTATTTTTAATTCACCAGGGACTAAACCTAAAGATAAACTTAAGTTGCAGATGTATGCAATCGGGTCAGCTACAACAAACTTAGCAATTTTTAACATGTCGTTGCTTATGTTGTCTGTTCCAGATGCTTTGCTGGATTTGAGCGTGCCAATTAGTTTGGTTGTTGATGTTTCGAATTATCATTAAGTCGGACTTTTTGTTATTCGATCAATTGAAGCTCGGTATTTTGAGAATAGTAATTATAAACGTTAGGAATATTGAAATTTAGGAATTATGATAAGATTTACTAGGAGTTCTGATAAGTCAGAGTTGTAATATTCAGAATTTTCGACCATTCGGAATTTTGAAAGTCGGTATTTTGAAATTCGTATTTGTGACTGTCGGAATAAAGTTTTTCGTATTAATGTAGTGTACCCCTTATAAGGGACAGCCAGACTAGTGATAAGTTGCCCCCTGGTTGGTGTACATAATATCTGAGTTAAAGGGAATTTAACAGCCCATAGGATAAGTCGGTAAGTAATATAAAATGTCACATTAGGCAATATGTATACTATACAACAGTACTAAAACACTACTAACAACTACAAACATTTATTGTTAATATATTGTTTCAAGTAAAAGGTATGTTTCTTTTATTATAAATATCTAAGCATTCTAGGTTTCCCAATTCTGTGCCAAGTAAATAACTTGCACATGGCTGCTTTTGTGTTGAGGGGTTACAATACCTTTCAGGAGAAGTGAACCCGGCGCTGCTGACGGCGAGCTTGGGCGGCTCCTTGCAGTCCACGACGCCCACCATGACGCCGGGCAGCACCTGGCGCCCGCTCAGCGACATGGCGCGCTCCTTCTCCGCGCGCGTCGCGTAGCGGATGTGCGCCCAGTTGCCTTGCGTCGGGTATTGCTTGTCTGCAATATATTGACAGACCTCATCAAACATTGTGGGACAGGCTACCTGTGTCTCTTACATGTATATTAGAATAGTTGTTTGGATTCTTGTTCCCGAACACAGAGTTCAAAATCTTCATATTATTCCAAGAAAATCACCTGCCAGTTTTGGTTTGGTAGTGATTGGATCCGAATCATGAAGATTTTTTATTTTTTATTTTGCTAATTTTGTTTTATATTTTTATGCAGTCATATAAATTAGATTCCGCCTGTGGCTATCCACAGGCGGAATCTAATTTATATATAAAATGAGACAAAAGTAGAAAAATAAAAGTTATTAGTAGTTTAAAAATATAAATTAAAAAAATGTACATGTGCCCTGAATGTACCTAATGTAAGGAAGACACCTAATATGTAAAACTATGTGAAAATGATAAGGAAAGGTCATATTATGGTTTAAATAATACTAATAAACCAGATATTTGTGTGATGATAACAGTATCTAAGTTGTAACCATTATTATAATTCACATAGTCTGTTTAATCCCAATAAACTTGGACATATATTCAAATACAAAATGTCAATGACCTGTCACATTTTGTAGGAGACAAAAAATTGTTTCCATATTTCACTAACTGGTTTCATGTAATTTGTTTAATTTGGGATAGATTACACTCATTAAATTTTTGCAGTATTTATGCTACATCTGATATAGCTTTTTAGGTGTGGGTCTGTGTGAAGTTTCCCACAATACAGGGGTTTATTTCCCAAGTACACATGTTTTTTTAAGAAATACATCATCATTCTTACCTAATATAGCACCACAGTTGCTAAACCTAGCTAACACTGTATTTGCAGCATTTGATGGAAATCCAAACACAGTAACCCAATATTCATCCTGCTCTTGACAATGATCTTGCCATTGTGTTGCCATAGACTGATTGTTGGCAGACATACTTAAATTATGTCCATAAGCAGGCATTGAATTATTATTCCCATATAAACTGTCTTGAAATAATGATTTGTTTATTGATGGTTCATTGCTCTTAATTGTGTCAAAGAGGTCTTCAATGGGTGGTCCATTTGGTTTGCTGGAGTTGTGTGCATACATATTGGGTGTAGATGGCATGGTGGGGTACATGTTTTGATGGTTGTACAGAGCCTGCTGGTGCATGGAGATGTTTTGACGGTACCCCTTTTGATCAGGTGTTGATGTTTGGCTGGGGCTAGTGGGTGAACCTGAAATAAACAGTATAATTTGATATCTTATCAACCAATCATAATCATTATATTACATGCCATGAACACCAATAACAAAAATACAAGATATTTTAATTTCTTTTTATTCAACAATGAAATTCTTAAAGTCAGAATAAAGTACCCATTTGCCTTTAACATTTGTGTGAGCAATTTAATGATAACAACATATTTTATGTTGCTTTTATTTAACCATTTTTTTTTTTGTTTTTGATGTAAAATAAATATATTATTAAATAATACCTAAACATATAATATATCTTATTTTCTATCTATCTAATAGTTATTTATGCATGACCACAAAAATCTATAGTTACATAGCAATTTAAAAAAACATTGGCAATTAAATAAAGCTTTGCATTATTTATATATAACATGTATATTATTGATAAATATTTGCATAGCTTTCAGTTAATTTTTTTGTGAGTGTATCTGAGACTGAGTAAATTTTCCTTTGTATGATGTTATATGAAGGAATTCATAAGGGAGATTAAGAATCTACCTTATGAATTCCTTTGTATGATTTACAATTTCTATGCAATTGACTCATCTGTATAATTTGTAATATCAAACTTAGCTATAAAACTAATGAAATACTCTTATTTGGCTGAAAATGGTTAATGCAATGGTTAATCCATGCTAAAAAAATAGCTAAGTTTTTGCTAAATTTAATGTATAATATACAAGAACTGACAGATTTTAAAACACTTTCTTTCAAAGGCCAGACTTTAGTTAACTATATTTTATTGGTGCATAAGATACAGACTTGGCCCTGTTTAAGACCATGCCCTTATTCAAC
Source organism: Pseudoips prasinana (assembly GCA_951640165.1). Lineage (NCBI taxonomy): Eukaryota > Metazoa > Arthropoda > Insecta > Lepidoptera > Nolidae > Pseudoips > Pseudoips prasinana. Next base: position 5,680,832 of record OX621238.1, on the reverse strand, counting down.
TATTGTCACTTGTGCACAGATGCCAGGGCACAGAATATGGGGAGAACACAATTTGCCTAAAGTACATGAGTGTGGTCATATTATTATTATTATCTTTAGGTTAAGTTTACCACAGTGTACTAAGAAACAATAATTAAGTTTAAATCTTTTAGATTTCATTTCAGTAAATAAGTATTTACATCTATACAATCTAACTTTCGAACCAGTCTGTATATATGGTACAGAGATCTTATTTTCAGGTATGATCGAGCGTTAGGGCGTTTGTGCTAGTTTTGTTCATGTTTGTTTTGTTATTTAGAAAGCCAGATTTTATACATCCGTAACTCACCGAAAGCAAGACTCCGGCCTTTCGTAGGAGATAGGCTGTTAGTACGGGGCGTTGTCGGTGGATTTATTTCCCCCAAAAGGAAAGGCGGTAAGTATCCCACATTAGGACTGTTTGATGGAGAGTGTGTTGGACTTCCGAGAGTCATCGGTTCCATATTGAGATGGGAATCGCACAGCTGATTTATCACAAATTAAATAAAAAATGTGTAGTCGTGTAGTCGTTAAATTTATTTTTTATTAATCACTTTTTTCAAACGGTCGAAATACACGCTTCAATGATGACAGTAGGTCGACACTGTTGACAGCAAGAATAAACAAATTTGACACCGACATCAATCGCCGCAGACTTTTCTCAGAGGAATAGGGAGTAGAGTTAAAAAGCATTGACGTACTCAGCATTAAGCGCTCATTCGCTTCTTCACCCCGTATCTCACGCAGGCTTGCGGTTGGGGCACAGTAAAGAAACTTAATCAAGGATTACAAGTAGGAAGAAAATAATAACCTATCCTTTTACAATACCTATTATTTTTTTATAAGCTATTCCAATTTTATTTATTTTCTTAAGTCTACGTTTAAGTAAATAAAAACAGTAAATTTAAAATTATTTCCTAATTTTCGAAGGCGCTCATAACTAGATGCTCTCACCGGTCCGTAAGCGAACGGCGAGGTTCAGCAACTAGGCTCGCGGTCAGTCCATAGATGGGTGACCACCAAAGTGGATTAATTTCTGAGCGTCTCCGTGCTTCGGAGGGCACGTTAAGCTGTCGGTCCCGTCATTAGGCAATAGTCGTTAAGCCATGTCAGAGGCCTACTGGGCGACTTGAACAACTCTGACACCACTGCCCATACGATAAGTAAGTAAGTAACTTTCGAAAGAATATTAGAAAGAGATTTTCAGTTTTTGTAGCTCTTAGCCAATATTAACATCTCAATTACAAGTTCCAATAGCTATTATTATGTTCTTGATTCGAATTTGTGGAAGCCAATTCAGCGCAAAAATAGGAAATTCTATGAGCTTCTATAATTAGTCGCAAGTAGTTATTCAATATTGTAATATTTTTGAACGTGCATATTGATTTAATTTATACCGTAACCATGTAACTTATTATGCTACGTACTTAGCAATTTATTTGATCTACCCGGTATAACAGTAATATCAATTAAAGTTTTTGTTCCACAAAGTAATTCACGTTTTATGTAAATTTTCTTAAGTTAACCATTATCTTAGCCTGTTGATCAATCAATCAATCAAATTATTTATTTGCCAGAATATGGCACAAAAGATTTTACAGAAATAGATTGCGCATTTTCTGCCACTTATGGCGTGCAAATACATTATTCATATTTTTTTTTATTAAATAAATTGTTTTCAATGTCCAATAATATAAATATGTCAATGATTAGAATAATAATTTTAAAAAATACGTCCATTTGTAATATAAAATGTCAAGTACCCATTTCTACGTTAACAGTTCTATTTTATCACCAACGAAGTTTCTGATATTAACATTTATTTAATAGTAGCCGATTTGTATATTTTTTTAATAATAACATTGGTGAATTAATTCGATTTTCAGGTAGTTTATTATATATTCTTATGCACATACAATTGACATTTCGTTTAAACAGCTATAGTTTAATTTGAGGTAGGCGTAGTGTATTTTTGTGTCTGGAGCGGCTGTTTGCATGGTCGCAGAACTTTTCAAACAAATGGGGGTGTCTTTTTACAAATATAAAAATTTCATAAATATATAAACAAGGTAAAGGAATATATTATAGTTTTTTATATTCAGTTTTTAAAAAAAATGTTTGCAGCTGTCTAGTGGAGAAACACCGTATATAGCTCGTATACATGCTTTTTAGGTTTTAAATACTCTTTCAAAATCTACGGAGTTGCCCCATATTATAATACCGTATCGTTAGTATTGACGACACTTAAGCATGTTAGGTAGTCATTGCCGCGTCCAGACGTAGGTATACTAACTTTATGGTCCAGACTGACAGTCAATCGTATTCATTTTAAACCATATTAGACCAGGGTCGATAATTTTTAAAACCAAAAAAAATAATAGTAGGATGAAACCCATTAGAAAAGGAGGAGAATATTATAAAAATTAAAGGAAACATAATTTACGGGTGATCTGAGGTCGGGAAGGGGATGGGGGTGAGTTTTTAAGGGTAAAAAACGGTTTTTCTCGATTTCCAGCAAAAGTAAAAGTCCTGTCGAAAAAAGTCAAATGGCAAAGTTGTAGGTAATAAAAAGATCTAAAACTTTTGTATTTACACTTTCTTCACATAACCTCTAAATTTATGTGAAATATTCAAAAAACCAAGTTTTTGGTTTTTTATTTTTATCTTTTACAATTTTTTTTATTTTTTATCGAAATTTGGTGAAAACTTACCTTTTGATGTCCCAAATATGCTGTAATTTATTTGATTAAAAATATTTATTTTTTCACCTTATTTTGAATTAATATCGAAAAAGCACCCTAATTTTCAATCGAAAACTCACCCGTCAAAATATCAGCTTTTTTCAAAAAGGTGGTATGTTTTCTGTTCGTTGAAATCTCTTCTTTCCGATGGTGAAAAAAAATATTTGTTACTATAGTAAATCTTCTCAGAAAATGCAAAAATCGAAAACTTGAATTCGATTTTTTTTTAATTATTATAAATCATTTCATCTAAAAATGTGATGGCTGCAATTTGTTTCAATTAAAAAGTTGATTTATTTAATGCTAATTACATTTATGTCATAGAAAATCTCATTATATATAAATATAAATCGTACAATTAAATGTAGATACTTTATTCTGATTACGTTATTCATTAACATAAAACTATTTGATTTAAATTCGAATGACAAACTAATAATTTCTATTGGACAAAATGAAAATACCGAATTATGTTTATTCTTACAAACTGTACCTTGTTCTGTAATTGTGTTAAGTGTCAATACAAACATTTGGTCAAATGGAATAAAACTCAATAGAATGTTAAATCTCATCTGTAAGCAAACAAAGGAATGCTATTTTTTGACAAGCTATTATAATATATCAGAGCTCTGCTACAAAATTAATTTCTTGGTAGACCAGATAGATTATAATAAACAGTTTTTATCCTTCAGTAAAAATCACGGAAAAAACATTAAAACACTTGAACCTAAAGCGGGTAGGCAATATACACTCATGAAAAACCAAAGCTCACAAACGGATGTATCATCAATACATTTAAATGAGTCTGAAAATCTAAATGCAAGCATGACTAACGAATCTGATAGCATCAATATGAACTATGGAACTGGCAAACAACTTTTTCTTGACCAAAAATTACCATAATTTAATTATATTTCACCAAAACATTGCAGGAGCTATAAATAAGATAGATGAAATTGAAGTGGCATTAAACATACTTCACGACAAAAAATGTGTAGTTGACATAATATGTCTTAGTGAAACTTTCATTAAATCGGGAGAAGAAGAAAATATGAAATTAAAATCCTATAATCTCGTAAGCAGTTTCTCTAGAAGAAACCAAAAAAGAGGTGGCGTATTCATATTAATAAGAGAAGATATAGATTACGAAAAGATAGAATGGGCTAGTATAGCAGTAGAGAATGACTTTGAAATATGTGGTATTAAAATAAAAAAACAAAATATAAACTTACTTTGCATATATAGGACACCAAACTCTGATATCGAGATATTTTTTAGAAAGCTGGAAATAGTTCTTCATAAATTATCCAGAAATGATAAACATGAAATAATAATTTGTGGGGATTTTAATATAGATTTATTAGGAAACAGTAAAACCAGACAAGATTTTGTAAACATTTTGTACAATTACAATTTAAATTATCACATTACAAAACCCACGCGACATAATACTTGTATCGATAACATATTAAGCAACATAAAACAAGCTAAAGGAGAAATACACGAACTAAGGCTATCAGATCACAATACAGGACAAACACTCAAAATAAAAACAAAAGATGAAAATGTTGTTAATAAACAGTGGTTTAGCTATAAACGAGATATTTGCAAAGAAAATGCAGAAAAATTTAGTTCCTGTCTTAAAAATATATCTTTTTCGGAAGTTCTCGCTGAATCCGACGTAAATAAAGCATTTGATTTGCTACATGATGATATTTGCCTATTCTATAATCTATGTTTTCCAGTCATAAAAATAAAAATGAGCAAACATTCTAATAATCCAAGATGGATAACGAAAAGCCTAAAACGATCATTTAATATGAAGAGAATTTTACAAACTAAATATTACAAAAATAAAAATTCCCAAAACAAAAAAGAATATGGGGACTATAGGAAAATACTCAAAAGATGCTTGACAACTACTCAAAGGGATAAAAATAGAAATTACATAAAAAAATCTGAAAATAAATGTAAAGCGACATGGAAAATTGTTAATGGGACACTAAAATCAAATGTTCTGAGTAACGAAATTAGAGAGCTTAAGGGGAATAAAATTTTGACCAAGGGTGAAGAAATTGCAACATTTTTTAATCAATATTTCATCAACGTAGCAATACCCAAAAAAAATTATATACCTAATAAAGGACATGTTAATAAACAGCGACTAATGAATTCTATATTTCTAGAACCTGTTGATCACTTAGAAGTTTATAAAACCACGATGAAATTACGAAATACGAACTCGGTGGGATATGATAATATTACTACAAGGGTACTGAAAGAAAACATATGCTCCATAGTTAAACCTTTAACGCACGTGATAAACTTATCTCTGGAAAATGGTGTATTTCCTGACCGCCTCAAGTTTTCTGTCATAAAACCCCTTTATAAAAAGGGTACAAAGTGCGATGTAACAAATTACAGACCAATAACCTTAGTTCCAATAATGTCAAAAATATTTGAAAAAGTAATGTGCACCAGATTGATAAAATTTTATGAAAAAAATAATGTAATACACCCGCAACAAAATGGCTTTATTAAGAATAAGTCCACGACGACTGCATGCTTTAAACTTGTGTCAGAAATATTAGATGCCTTAGACAAAAAACAGATCCCACTCGCCTTATTCTTGGATATGAGCAAAGCATTTGATATGGTGTGTCATGATAAACTACTAAACCAACTTGAAACATATGGAATAAGAGGCCCTGCATATGATTGGTTCAAAAGTTACCTAATAGGTCGACAACAGTGTACGGAAGTAAAAAAAATATGTATAAAGACTAAAACAGAAGAATCCTTTAGATCATCATTTTTAGAAAACCATTACGGCGTACCACAAGGGACTGTGCTAGGCCCGGTTTTGTTTATAACGTACATCAATGAATTACCTAATGCTACTGACGCTTTTACTGTACTCTTTGCAGATGACATTACCATTTTGACAAAAGAACTGACTATTGAAAATTCTAGAAATGTTACAAATAAAGTCCTCAATGATTTGATTAGTTGGCTAGATGACAAAAATTTAAAAATAAATATTAATAAAACTAAATTTATAAGATACTTGACTTATAATAAAAATAATAGTAATTTAGGTGACATATCATTAAAATTTAATAATACTGACATTGATGAAGTACATGACATAAAATTTTTAGGATTAGTTAGTGACCGTTTTTGTAATTGGAAACTCCAAGTTGACAATGCATGTAAAAAAATTAATAAGTACATATTTGCACTAAGGAGATTAAAAAATCTCACAAACACTGAAACAGCCTTGTTGGTATACCATAGTCATGTTTGCTCTATTTTAAGATATGGCGTTATTATTTGGGGAAACTCTCAAAAAAAATGTATTAGGTCGATATTTAATCTAAAGTGGACAGACTCGTGCAGACCGATATTTATAAGAGAAAAGCTACTCACTTTTCCGTCACTATACATATTTGAAATGTGCAAATTTGTAAGAAAAAATATGTCACTTTTTGAAATAAACAAGGAGGCTGTACTTAAAAGAAAAATAGTTCGCAAACCGCTATTAATACCAAGATATAGACTGAAGATATGTGATAAAAACTGTTATTATATGGCAACAATAATATACAATAGAGTTCCAGAGAGATTCAGAAATCTGACAGAAACTGAATTCAATAAAAAAATGTATGAGTGGCTCTGTGACAAATGTTTTTATTGTATTTCAGATTATCTTCAATTTAACTTTCAATAATTTTGACATACTACTTAACTTGACTTTTACGTTATATATATTAATTGATTGACTATATATACACATTTACGTTATTGTTTTGCTAATAAATTATTTTAAAATTGTAAAATTATAAAGAAAGTAAAATATTAAGTTATGTATATCGAATTAAAATTATGTGAGATTATGACAAATAATACATGTTACTTACATATATTATGTGTCATACTTCCACTTAAACATTTGCACGACAAATTTTTGAATATAGTGGAACCGTAATTTAAGACCATCTAAATGTACAGTCTGTCAAGAAAGTCGTGAAAATAAATGAGGGCGCCACCATCTGTTACATGGTAACCCCATACACTTCGGCTGAAAAGTCTTGATACTTGGATTTTTTTTTAATATTAAAGTAGTTACCGTCCGCGTCAAAGGTTATGAAAACTAGGGAGACTTGATCGGGGAAAGCGTGGAAATGTTTTTAAAAAGACTTTAAAATAATTGAAGTTGAATTATTTAATGAAGGTCTATTACAGTCAGTGGCTAAAAACAGAATGACTTAAAACTATATTCAAAAGTACTGGGGAGCAAATAGTACCATCAGCACTTCTGGGTGTTCTGGTCGGGCGACAATGTGTGGGCACGTATTGTAATAATATAAAAGAGCTTAGTTAGCTAGAAAGACAGAATGTCCGGTTGATGTTGGTAATATAACTAGGGCGTAGGACAAACAACAAAACAATATGAACTGTTTATAATATTTATTTATTATTCAGAGTCCAAATAATCTGAATCCAGGCATTCGACTCCCGAAATGTTGCCTGAAACCTCAGAGTAATCCGACAGGTCGAATTCTGCCTCTTCAGATTCACTGGAACTATCATCACCTACTGAAATCACGAGTCTGTCTATATCTTGATAAAGAGTTCCTCCACGGGTGAAATACTGCTTTTCTATTGCAATGACGTGGTCTACACAATTTTTCCATTCTTGTGGTGATATTGAATTAAATGCTTCTTCAGCTAATTTTGCAACATCTTGACTACCAACATTCTTTTCTGCGATTCTTCTTTTTGCTATTGCCCAAACTAACTCAATTGGGTTCAAATCACAGTGGTAAGGTGGCAGTCTTACCACTGTGTGCCCATGTTCTCCCAAAAGTTCATCAATATGGTACACTGGTTCTGGTTTATGTTTTTTTACAAGCATCAATAATGATGGTTTCCGCAATGTTTCATCAAATGATATATTATTTTCTAGTAGCCACAATTTAATTTCATCAACTCTTGATGCAGATGTAGGAGCCTGGAAGAAAAATCTTAATTTAGTAGTTGTCCCATTTCGGTTTCAAAAGGATCTATACATTAATATGGGAGCATCAATCATTTAAGTACCTTTTTAATATTATAATTATAAAATGTAAGGAATAATGAACTCATCAAACCCACAAAAACTGTGGCAAACATGTTCACTAAAATCTATATCTGGATGTTGCCAATATAGCAAGTAAAATATCTATCAAATCTCAAGCACAACAATAACATAGTTATAAAATAAAGTAGATGTAAAAAGAAATATTACAATACCTTGTTTGTTATAATGGTAAGGTGCATTATCCATTACAATTATTGATGGTTCAGTTATATTCGGCACTAGCTTTTCAGTCACCCATTTTGTAAAATTATGGGCATTCATCTCGGAATGGTAATCCTCTTGCTTGTTTTTACCAGTAAACATTAACAGTGCATTAGGCACAAAACCTTTCTCACTTCCGGCGTGTACTATTATCCATCTTTTCCCTTTGGACACATCTTGCTGGACACCAGCAACATTAATAGACTGCCAACATTTTGTCACTTTGTATGACTCATGTATATAGCTCTCATCTAAATAAATAATGTTTTTTTGGAGTTCTTCGGGCAATCCTCTGTTTTCAAGTATTGCTTTTAAATAATACTCGCGTTTTGAAGCAATTGCGGGTTTTTCAATGAGGGCCGTTCTGTTTGTTTGGCATTTCTTAAATTTAAAGCCAAAATTAAAATTTGTCTTAGGAGTTCATGGCTGCCATTAAAACCTAATTCTTCCTTTACCACTACCAATAGTTTTCGTAGTGTAGGTACTTCTTTCTGTACTGTGTAGAAAAACTGAACTTTTTGCCGTATGGCACATATATCAAAATCATCTATCTGTGTCTTAGGTCGCCCTGTTCTATGTTTTCCAGGAGTTACAAATTTACCTCCATTCTTCATACCTTCATCTACTATACGCCTCACTGTGCTTTGCACCTGAAACCAATAAAAGCATGTTAAGTAACAATTACCATATTCACATCTAAATAAATAATACAAAAATATCAAAACCGTTGATGGTGTAGTATAATTAATAGGTATATTTCGTAATGTCAACTAAATGTAAACATTGCGATAAAACATATCAATTATACTGAAAAATAAATCATTGTCAAGAGATTACAGTTTCTTTATTATAGTTTTACATTATAATATATGTACTTACCGGTTAATTTTGCTGTTCGACCATAAACATCGTCCAAATCGGAGAGCAACTTTCCCGCTCGAAATTCAGCAATACACTCTTGAAAAGCCGTAAATATGACTTTTCTCGCATCACTCTTATAAACATTTTTATTCATTTTTAATCTCTAAACGGTTAAACGATAGAAACAATTCGAAATATCCCAAAATATCCGAGAGCACAACAACGACAATAATACGAAATGACAGGTGAAGTACTTCGTATGACCAGTACTTCAGTGTTGCCAATACAAGCAACGAATTAGTTCCAAAAACATTATTTTCACGACTTTCTTGACAGACTGTACCTATATTCCTGCAAATAAAGAAATAATTCGTTCATTCATTACAATATTTTTAAACACATTAATCTTATCATTCATAAATACCTTATCTTCAATTCTAATCATTTATCCATTAGTTTTTGTCTTTTTGATGGCATTTCTTCATCTTAGATTCGCCAAACATCTCCGATTCTAGTAGATCTTCGAAATCTTCATGACTATCACCTTCTTCCTCTCCAACATTATTTCCAGACTACGTTGGTTCTTCATCCACAATTTCTTTTGAATCATTAACTTCCTCGTAGGTTTCTTCTTCAATATTGGAGCAATTTTCAGAACCATGACAGTTTGAACATAAATTTGTGCATTTTAAACCATTTTTTCGGCAACCACATTTTAAACTGTTACATCCAGTTTCACAGCTGCAGCAAATAGTTTTGAGTAATATTTCTGGAATTAATTCTTTTTGTGAAAATTTGGGCATAATTACACGTTGATATTTTTTTTTTTTTGTTTTTTTTTTAAATATTCATTATTTATTGAATTTTTGCTATTTCCATTGTAATAATAATAATAATAATAATCTTTATTCAATAAATAAGGATTTTGTACATAGTATCTATCTTAAAGTTAAAAGTACAATTTTTGTAGGAAACTAATGTGAAGATAGAGTAAACGGCGGTGTCCGTGCTAGTATACACTGTGTGACAGACACCAACGCCCCCTCCTCTTACAATTTAAAGAGCACATACAATTATAGGAAAAAAAAAATAGTTTAACATAAAAAAAAGGCTTAACACTAACAACTAAGACTAGAATTAAAGTAAAACAGAAGTAATTAAAGCATGCATGGTAAAAATATGGGTGTGTGTGTGTTTCAGTGTATGTGTGTGTGTATTGGTATATGTATATATATTATAGAATATAAGTAAGTAGTTATAGGTCACTAACAATCAGACCTTCAGTAAACTCATAGGATTGACCCTGTAGGGCGTTTGATACCAATGACTTGCACTTTTGTGTAGAGTGAGGATATATATTGCAAATTTTATTTATTTTATTGTAGAGGCGACTACTGAGGCATTGATAGTGTCGGCCTGCCAGTGCAGATTTTATACGAACTGCTGGGCAAATCACATCTTTACGGCGCTTCTTAGCTAATGCCTGAGGTTCGTATGAAAGGGAAGAGTGTTTGCGAAGAATGGTTCGGAGCACGAATATCTGCCTGACTGTAAGTACTGAGGTGTCTTTGTATAGCTGGTTTGTAGAGTAACGGAAAGGTTTACCTAGGAGGACTTTTAGGACAGCTCTCTGCGCTCTTTCAAGTCGGAGCATAGAAGTTTTAAAAGCACCTCCCCAGACTACTATACAATAGGCCAATATAGATTGGACTAATGATAGGTAGACAGTCTTAATGAGGGGTAGATCTGCAACGTATCGCAACTTTTTAAGTGGGAACATTAACTTTCGAACACGTGTGATAGTCGTATCAATATGATTTCGCCAACTTAGTGTGCAATCAATTTGAACACCCAAGTACCTTACCTCACTAGCTCTTTCGATCGCAAGACAGTTACAAGTAGCAGATGTAGAAGTACAGTTGTGAGCCTTGATGTTTAATATTTTGGGCTGTGATTTGGAGTTCGCTGAAAATGCAATAAAGCGGGTCTTGGAGACATTCAAAGTCAGTGAACTAACTGCAAGCCACTCCATGACAGTTTTAAGAGCGTTCTCCGCGGAGGATTGTGTGGACTCCCAAGTGTCTCCGCTAATTAATAAAACTGTGTCGTCGGCAAAAGCAAGTATTTTGCAATTTGGAATAGAGAGAAGGCAAAGGCTATTTACATACAAAAGAAATAAAGATGGCCCTAGTACGCTGCCTTGTGGTACACCGAAACTCAAGCCCACATCCTCACTACAGTAATTATCAACTTTAACGCATTGGCTCCGCTTTGTTAAATAGTCACTAAATATTTTGAGGGCAACGTCTCTTACACCATAAGCTTCTAACCTATCCAGCAGGATGGGAGCAGCAACCGTGTCAAAAGCTTTGGCCAGATCTAAGAAAATTCCAATAGTTTTGACACCAGTATCAATGTTTTGTACAATTGTATTGGTCAAGTCTAGGACTGCATCTTCCGTAGATTTATTTTTTATAAAACCGTACTGATTAGGCGCGATTATCTTATTATGCTCTAAGTAACATAATAGTCTTTTATTAATGACTTTTTCTAAAATCTTTGAGAGTGTGGTCAAGACTGATATCGGCCTAAAGTTCTGAACACGGTCTCTACTCCCACTTTTGTGGATAGGATGAACGAGTGCTTTTTTAAAAGCGCCAGGGAATACTCCTTTTGCTAAGCAAAGGTTACACATATGAGAGATTAGAGGAACTAAAACATGGCGGGCAGACTTTATCACAGAAACTGGAATTCCGTCATAACCAACGGCACTTTTATCTTTTAAGCTAGAAATAATAGAGTTTATCTCTGCATCGTCCGTGTCAAGCAAGCCTAATGAGTTGCCAAGTGGATTGATTAAACTATTTAGGTGAAAGTCAGTATAAGTAGTTTGTTGGTTTAGTTGGATATTCTGTGCTAGGTTTATTCCAACATTTGCAAAATAGGTATTTATATAGTTGACTGAGGCAGTAGGGTCTTTGCAAATGTTAAGTAGATTCCCGTTGACGTTTGAAGATGTGGAGTTAATATTTGTTATATTCCTTATAGCATCCCAAGTAGCTTTAATATTGCCTTTGGCATTCTGGAGCTCGTTTCGTTCATAATCTCTTTTAATCTTTTTGAGTAGGTCATTGCAGTAATTTCGGTACCTAGTAAATGTCACTTTAGCAATAATATTTTGTGGATCTCGAGTTGACTTCTTGTGCAATTTATCACGGTTACGAATACATCTGAGTAGGCCAGTAGTAATCCATGGCTTAATATTTTTTTTTCCTATGAGGAATTTTTTTTAAGGTACTGTGCGATTTTATAATCTTCGATACCGTAGAGACGAGAATATTTGCACACTGGTTAGGATCAGAGCTGGATAAAACGGTCGAGAAGTCAGTAATTTCTAAACAACTTACAACTTGGGGCAGATTTATATGTGTTATGATGCTTTTACATTTTTTTAAAAGGGCTGTAGTTTCAATACAGAATATGATTGGCGAGTGATCTGTTAAGAGCGAGTCTAGAACTAAAGTTGTAGTATATTTGTCTGTCTTAAGTAAAACATGGTCCAAACATTTATCTCCTCGAGTAGGTATGAAATGAGCCGGTAAGAAGCCGTGAAATGCTATTAGATTCAAGTACTCTTCCGGATTGGGGTTGTTGTTATTACACTGGATATTAATGTTCAAGTCACCTACGACAGCTACCGTTTGAGTTGATGAGAGCGATGTCAGGATGTTATTAAATGAGTATAGGAATTTTTCTATATTTCTAACCGCGGGTGATCTATAGATTGCTACAATAGCTATATCAGGAGCCAGCTTTAGGATTAAGCAGTTTGCATCTTGAAATGTGGGCTCAGTAATCGTACATTGCAATGAAGAGAGTGTATAAATAATGATACCATCATTTTGATTAGAATAAGAAGATTGTGTTGGTGTGTAGCCACTTAAGGTAGGAACATGGGAGACTTTGCTCAGCCAACATTCAGTAAGAATGACTACGTCGCATTGAATATCCGTAGAGTTTAAAAGAACGTTGAGGGCATCAAAATTACAGTTAACGCTTCTAATGTTTACATGTAGGACGTTAAGGGTCACATTTGGAGTACGCAAGTGTTTCAGACATTGATTTGGCGAACAGGTGTAGGACTCGGACACTTTAATACTCTCAATAGAGTTAGCTATTTCATTCAAATTAGCCATTTGAGAAAATAAACATAAATATAGGTCTCTCAATCAGGGATTCAATGCGCTTTGTTAGACAAAAGGCAATATAAGTTAAACAAAAGTCGTATGAAGTTATTGCTACTGTAAAACTAAGTATCTGTAAATTGTTAGGTGTAAAAGTGTTTACCACATAAGTAATTATGAAATTAATTTCAGTCTGTTTAGGCAAGTCTTGTAGATGGCATGTTATTATATGTATACAATAGGGGTATATATTGTTTTGGTCGTAATTTTGTGGGATAATTTTAAGATAAATGTGCAAGGAAATTACTAAGATAATATAATAAAAAAATATAGATCGATTTTTATAAATAACATAGGATAAGGTTTGTGTAAATAGTGTAAATTGGGCATTATGTAAGTGACAATAAAAAATAATATTAAATAAAAAGCATGCAATGAACCGTGACTTAACGGCCGCTAATAATAGCAAGGCACTGGAGAGTTGGAAGTTGGTCAATAGTCAATCATTAATTTTTAAATTCTTCAAGTCAGATTCAACATTAATGCAGTAAGCAGAGGCGCCCTCTTTTTTGCGCAAAAAAACCTTTCCATAGGCTGTCCAACAGAAATTATATCCATTTGCTTTCGAGAAATCCCGAGCGAGAAAATACAGACGTTTGGCTCTGGAGGTAAGACTTTCAGATATATAGACTGGGTTGTTCGGTCCGTCTAGTTGTAAACTAGCGGTGGAAAGTTTATTATTTGTGTTTGTTCTGTTGTAACTTTTTACAGATTGTATAACCTTTTCCTTCATGATGTTTGTGGTGAAGTTTATGAGAATGGGCTTATTTGATTCAGTCTTTGTCTTTATGCGATAAACATCGCGTATATCGTTCGAGCTAATAGAAAGGTTTAAAGCTTTGCCGGTGTCCATGACAACTTTGATGAGATCATTTTTGGTTTCCTTAGTTTTGGTTGGAATATTTCTCACTTCCAGGCAGGAGGATCTTTGTAGTCTTTCCAAGTTTTCAACCTTTTCTTCTAATAATTGGATGTACGCTAAGTTATCTTTACGTTCGGTTTTTAGTTTATCAAATTCTTTCATTAGGTCGTCATACTTCGTAGAGACAAAGTCAACTGAGTTTTGCCAAATCGGCCAAAAGTTTGCTATTAAAAATTTATTTATTTTAAACTTTATGCACAACAATGTACAAAGGCGGACTTAATGCCGAAGGCATTCTCTGCCAGTCAACCTTGGGGTGATGCAGAGATTACATGGTAGGTGCACTAAGAGCTTAAAGAGTAAAACTGAGAGTAAAAAATGTAGATACTTCATACAATTACATAAAATACACAATACCTATATTATAATATACTACTATATATCCATATATATTATACATATACCTACATATAAATAATACAAATAAATAAAATAATACTAATGTGATAATTCTGCCAATAACTTTTTGGTTATATGCTCCCGCGTTTTCTTTTTGAAAGAATAACGACTTTTAGCCATTCTGATTTCTGATGGAAGAGCATTCCAGAGGAGAATGGATTGTATAAGAAAAGAAGAGTGGATGAAGTCAGAGCGGTGTGAAGGACAATGAAAAAATATATTAACGATATATATTTTATGGATTTTTAATATATTTTTTATGTATTTTGAAATATTATTTTTCTCCATGGGATTAACTAAATTTGTTTGTGCAAAATTAAGGAGATTATTATTAGTATGTATGTAGTAAGACCCAGACCCGCCTAGCCCCTTCCTCACTACCTTTTGATGGGCTACTATTTTTCGTAGGTCACTCAGGTATATAATTTATCTTAAAATAGTTATAAATAGACATCTACGCATATAATTTAAAGAAGATTCGACAACTTTCTCCAAATATTGTAGATGTCTTATTAAATAATATTTTTATTTGCAATTTTTTTATCAATGTAACATTTAATCTAATGTTTTTCGAGTAATAAAGTGTTAATTTTAATAAATAGCTCATAATTTTTTATAATATAAACAAAAATTCGAATTCAAGTTTTATTAGTTTTTTGCATTTTCTGAGAAGATTTACTATAGTAACATATATATTTTTTTTCACCATCGGAAAGTAGAGATTTCAACGAACCGAAAACATACCAACTTTTTGAAAAAAGCTGATATTTTGACGGGTGAGTTTTCGATTGAAAATTAGGGTGTTTTTTCGATATTAATTCAAAATAAGGTGAAAAAATAAATATTTTTAATCGAATAAATTACAGCATATTTGGGACATCAAAAGGTAAGTTTTCACCAAATTTCGATAAAAAAAAAAAATTATAAGAGATAAAAATAAAAAACCAAAAACTTGGTTTTTTGAATATTTCACATAAATTTTGAGGTTATGTGAAGAAAGTGTAAATACAAAAGTTTTAGATCTTTTTATTACCTACAACTTTGCCATTTGACTTTTTTCGACAGGACTTTTAGTTTTGCTGGAAATCTAGAAAAACCGTATTTTACCCTTAAAAACTCACCCCCATCCCCTTCCCGACCTCAGATCGCCCGTAAATTATTTTTCCTTTCATTTTTATAATATTTCCCTCCTTTTCTAATGGGTTTCATCCTACTATTATTTTTTTTCACTTTTTGTTATTTTAAAGGCTTCTACCCTGGTCTATATATTAGGTCTTTACCTATGAAATTGCCGTTCTGCAGTACTGGCCATTTCAAATCAAAATAATTTTTGTTTGGCTAAGAATTCTAATTTCAAATTAATTTTATTTTAAAAACATGGATTCTTTTTTCCAAAAGTAGTCATTTCTTTATTGATTAGTGTTACATTTTCATCGCATTTCAATCTTTTTCGTCATCATGGATACGTTAAAAATTCGAGTAATTATGGAATATGAGTACCGTCGTGGCAGCAACGCGGCACAAGCGGCACGCAACATCAACGACGTTTACGGAGCTAACACTACAAACCAACGCACCACCTGTTATTGGTTTGCTCGCTTCCGTTCTGGAAATTTCGACCTGAAAAATGAACCTCGCGGTCGTCCGAAGACTTTGGTCGACAATGACGAATTAAAGGCGGTTGTGGAAGCTGATGATACACAATCTACGGCTGAATTAGCAGCAGCTTTCGACGTTAGCGTCAAAACAATATTGGTCCATTTGCGTCAAATTGGCAAGGTAAAAAAGCTTGACAAATGGGTGCCCCACGAACTCAATGATCGCCAGCGCGAAGTACGCGTCGAGACGTGCCTTGCACTGCTCAACAGACACACAAATGAAGGAATTTTGAACCGCATTGTTACCTGCGATGAAAAATGGATTCTGTTTGATAACCGCAAGCGCTCAGCAAGTTGGTTGGATTCTGGTTCAGCACCTAAACAATGCCCTAAACGAAAACTTACCCCTAGAAAAGTGATGGTCACTGTTTGGTGGTCTAGCGCCGGTGTGATTCATCACAGCTTCTTACCAAACGGGGTGAGCATTACTGCAGATGTGTACTGTGAAGAACTGAGCACAATGATGGAGAAGCTGGCGCATCTCCAACCAGCATTGGTCAATCGCTCGTCTCCGCTGCTCCTGCACGACAACGCGCGACCTCATACTGCACAGCAGACGGTCTCCAAGTTGCAAGAACTGGGGTTGGAAGCTCTCCGTCATCCGCCCTACTCACCAGACCTTGCGCCTACAGACTACTACTTTTTCCAGAATTTGGATAACTTCTTGGCGGGAAAAAAATTCAATACCCGAGAGGCAGTACAAAATGCCTTTGAAGAATTTGTTGCCTCCCGTCCAGCTGATTTCTTTAAGAAGGGCATCAATAAACTGCCACTGCGATGGCAAAGATGCATTGATTGCATGGGTGATTACTTCGATTAAAACAAATAAAAAAATTCATGAAAAAAATTCGTTTAAATTTTTTCATACAAAACGGCAATTTCATAGGTAAAGACCTATTACAAAGCGGTCTAATTTACTGACAATTTTTGTATATGTGATTTCCAGCTACAGTACTTATCCACAGTTATACCCAAAAATACACATTCATTGGCAGGGGCAGATTGTAATTATTAAAGTGAATGCCCATATTTACGATATGTGATTTAAAATTATTTAAACTGTAATATATTCGTCTTCAACAAAATTATTCTTAAATTGTTTTGGTCTAGCCAGGGGACGGCGTTTTTTAGAGCGCTAATTATTACACTTTCAAAGTTATCATTAGTTGTTTTAATTATTAAGGTTGTGTCCTCAGCTAATAGAATATAGTTATTTTTAATAGCATCAGGAAGATCATTGATGTATACATAAAAAAGCAACGGTGACAATCTGCTCTCCTGAGGAGTGCCGGTATTGTTTTGTCTATATCTCGACCTAAATGTTTTTTGTTCAGTTTTGACCGTTTTAGTTATTTCTACACATTGTTCTCTATTTTCTATTAAACTCTTGATCCAATCATTTGCATTTCCACGTATGCCATAGGATTCTAGCTTGGCTAAGAGAGCTTTATGACAGACAAAATCAAAAGCTTTTGACATGTGTAAGAATACGCAACCAATGTTACATTTCATCATTGTTATTTAAACTTTCAGTTATTTATATATAAGTAGTGGAGCTATTTGTATATATAGTAGTGGAGCTATTTTTTAGGGTTCCGTAGCCAAATGGCAAAAAAACGGAACCCTTATAGATCCGTCATGTCTGTCTGCCTGTCTGTCTGTCCTTCCGTATGTCACACCCACTTTTTTCCGAAACTATAAGAGCTGTACTACTGAAACTTGGTCAGTAGATGTATTCTGTGAACCGCATTAAGATTTTTACACAAAAATAGAAAAAGGACAATTATTTTGGGGGTCGCCATATATAGAACTGAATCTCAATTTTTTTTTTCATCGTACCCATACATGTGGGGTGTCTATGGATAGGTCTTCAAAAATTATATTGAGGTTTCTAATATATTTTTTTTCTAAACTGAATATTTTGCGCGAGAGACACTTCCAAAGTGGTAAAATGGGTGTCCCCCCTCTAACTTCTAAAATAAGAGAATGCTACAACTAAAAAAAATATTTGATGTATTACCATGTAAACTAACAACGAAAATTGGTTTGAACGAGATCTAGCAAGTAGTTGTTTTTTAATACGTCATAATCCGCAATTTACATTCATTTAATCAACTGAAATACTTGCTGCTATGTAACCCTTCATGTGCGAGTCCGACTCGCACTTAGCCAGTTTTTTTCTAAAACCGAATTGTTCAGCCCTAAGGATATACACGATGTCAAAAGTTTTCGTTTTTTCGAGTATAGTGCTACAAACTTATCTGGCCCGGTGGCCAAAAGTAGCACTAACGACGCCAGTTTGAAATGTCAATCGGCCTGTTATTCCATGACATTCCTGCCATTGATTGTTTGTTGCGCGTATTTATTTTTCTTTGTGTGTTTTTAATTGTGAAAAATGCCGAAAGCTTTAAAAAGTGATGCGAGGAATGTTATATTACAAGTATTGAATTATATCAAGGAAGAAAAACGCCTTCAGGCACCAATTATACCCTTCAATAAGTTGTATGAACGCGTAGCTGCTGCTACAGGTTAGTGTTGTCAGCTTCTGAAAAAATACGAAACTCCCCCTCGCATTTTAAATTAAAATACATATTTTAACCCCTTACTGCATACCGTGACATATCGGGCATCAAGGGTTTTTATCACTTCATTTAAATTTGGCACAGTTTTTTTTGTTCTTGCAACTCTTAAATCATAAACCGGTAATATGATTTGACGTTTGTGACGAAAATTGGTATCCAGCACTAGTAGATCAAAAATAACTGTCAGTTTGTTTCGTGGCGGTCGTTACGAGGTAAGTGGACTCAGTTTTCGGGGTATTTATCATGGATTTTCACGATATATAGCCATGCTATTTATTTTATACACAATAGGCATCTATTGTGAAAGCAATGAGCACAAAAAAACTAGATTCGCATGCATGATAGCAAATATTTTTGTTGCCGAAGTTAGTATCCATATATGGGATAGTATGCAGTCGTGTTGGGCAGATATGGGATTGTATGCAGAAATGAGAAAGCCATATTTGGGATAGCATGTGATTGTGTCAATTTTAAGAAAAAATATTTGCATATAATTTTGAAGAAGTGGGTACATAATTTTTTGTTTCTTTGGTTTGATTAGGTTTGCTTGCTTGTTTATTTTGCACCTTACGCAGTTTCTTTCCCAACAGTTTGTAAACAACAATGGCGAGACGGAAACAAGTGCATTTAGCCAACATTCCAGATGGGAGTGAAGACGAAGAGGTTTCTGATGAAGATACGGAATGGAGAAATAATCGAGGACAGGACCCGTTATATTTGTCGGAGTCCGATGAAGATAGTGACGTAGATTCAGAGTCAGATATCGAATCGGAAGACCAAATCGAGCAGCCTTCTACAAGTCGACAGGGGAGGGGGGGCAAGAAGATATATAAATGGGAAACTGGTCAGCGTCAATATAGAGAAGACAATTACGCCTTTCTAGGAGATACTAGCCTCACAGATGAAATAAAAGGTTTGAATACACCATCACAAATTTTCGATTACTTTTTCACTTCTGAAATGTTTACTTTTATTACCAATGAATCCAATCGTTATGCAAATGAAAAGGAAAAAGAGGCTAGTATTACAGAATTAGAAATACGACAATTTGTTGGCATTCTAATTTATATGTCTGTGGTTCATTATCCCACAACTCGACATTACTGGAGGTGTGGGATGGGATTCGAGCCTATTGAGAAGACAATGACCTGCAACAGATTTGAGGAACTCAAGAGGTTTACCCATTTTGTTGACAATTCGTCTAATCTTCAGCCAGAAAATCCTCAATATGACAAGCTTCAAAAAATAAGACCTTTTCTGTCCCAAGTCAGAGAACGACTACTAACGGTGCCAAAAGAACAATATCTTGCAGTGGATGAACAAATTATACCTACAAAAACCCGGCAAAGTAGCTTAAAACAGTATAATCCCAAGAAGCCCCATAAGTGGGGATACAAAGTTCATGTGCTAAGCGGCGTTTCGGGATTTTCTTATGACTTTGATCTGTATGCAGGGAAACAATCCGATGTCATCCCAGATGGTGAACAAAACATTGGAACTAGCAGTAATGTTGTCTTGAGACTCACTCAAACAGTGCCAGAAAATCTTAATTACAGAGTGTTTTTTGACAACTGGTTTACTAGCGTAGAATTAATGATCCAAATGGATAAGAAAGGAATCTTGCCCTTGGGAACGGTCAGAACCAATAGATTGCCAGGAGCCAAATTGCCGACAAAAAAAGACCTTTTAAAGAAAGGTAGAGGATCTGCAGTGGAAGTAGAAGCTAATATTGATGATAGAATAGTCACTGTTGTAAGTTGGCTCGACAACAAAGTTGTCAATATATGTTCAACTTACGTTGGTATCAATCCCTCTGATACCGTCAAGAGATTCAATAGAAAGAGGAAATGTTATGAGGAGATAACATGTCCAAGAGCAATTTTGCTCTATAATCGTCACATGGGTGGGGTTGATACGCTTGACTCCATGTTAGGCTACTACAGGATCAAAGTAAGATCCAAAAAGTGGTACATGCGAGTATTTTTCCACATGATTGATGTTATAACAGTAAATTCTTGGTTAATTTGGAGGCGTTTGAACCAAGATTCGTACATGCCGCTATTGGATTTCAAATTATTGGTGGCAGAAGTGCTGACCATGAAAGGGTCACGTATTTATACACCAACCACTAGAGGTAGACCATCTTTTTCTTTTGAGCCGATACCAAAGAAAAGCAGAAAACGCTTAGACATACCATCATGAGAAGTAGCGGAAGATGGCATGCATCACTTCCCAGAATGGACAGATGAGCGCCAAGTCTGCAAAAACTCTGGATGCAAAGGAAAATCATACATATGGTGCCTTAAGTGCAAGACCCATTTATGTTTGAATAAAACAAGAAATTGCTATATGGAATATCATGTACAGTAATTTACGTATAAGATTAGATTTATGTAAAGGTTCCTAATGAAAACTCAAGTTCCTAATATTGTTATAAATAAAAGTAAAACATAAATAAATATGAGTGTTTTTCTAATTTAATTCCATCTCTCCCTACAAGTATGCCGTCTATCATCAGCCTATGGCAGCATTCTTGCTATACCCGACATACATACTTTCTCATTTTGATCTTCAATTTTTATTTCTCCATTTCTGCATACAATGGCATATTTGGCGAACTTGATAACAAACATAGAACTGCATTCAGTGCCATATTTGGCATTGGTAGTTTTTTAAATATATTTTAAAAAATACTAACGATAAATTTTTTTTATTATTTTTCATGGTCTTTCTAGGGGTCCATAGTACGTCATATTTTTTTTCATCTCAATCAAAAAATCTATGCAGTAAGGGGTTAAAATATTCATTATTTATTTAATTTTTGCTATTTCCTTTGTAGGTGTCCGGGAGCGATTTGTAAGAAACTTGTGAAAGAAAAAGACCAATCAGATGCAAAAATTTATAGCAGATCAGAATATCGGTAGATCGAATTCTGAAATCCTATCATTGATTTTTTTTTGTGAAATAAATAAATAAAAATAAATAAATATAAATATGAAATATGATTGCAGAAGCTTTTGATAAAATAACAGTCAATGAATGGTAAAAGCATTGCAATCATGTAAAAAAATATTGAAAATGTGTATCGAAAAATGGATGGATACTTAGACGAGCTTTTCATCATTCAATTAGGTAGTGATAGTGAAAGCGAAAGCAGTGTTTCCGATAATGATGATGATGAAATGACTTCTGAATTTAACCATTCCGGTGACATAATAATACCTGGAGTATCTCCGTTAGAGAACACTCAGCATACATTTTATGTAAATGATCATAATTATTGTATAAAAATATAAAGATTTGTAATGACAGTATTTGTTTGCTTTTTAGTGAAGTAACATTTACGTGACAATGTGCATATTATTTTTACCCACTTTCTTGCAAAAAATAGTTACTAGCAACACTAAATGCGATAACAGCGACGCTGCCAGCGGGCCAGATAAGTTTGTGGCACTGTACATGACTTTCTCAAAAATTTTAGACAAAATCATTGTAATATCAATACAACTTGTTTTTAAATTGGCAAAACTAAACGTGAAATTGTGAATCTAGATGTTGCTTGTATAGATTTGTATAGTAAAAACATTTAAATGTGTTATCAATGAACAATATATATATATTTTTTACATTATTTTAAGCAATATAAGCTACTATCTTTAATTGGTAACATTTTTAAATATACATATTGGCGGAATAACTGAACTAAGATATAAAAACTATTTGGCAACATTGATTGTTAATTGTCAAAATACTACAGTCAAACAAACGAACATGGATTCTCTGGCTGTAAAGCCTGAGAATTTTAATACGTTTTGCAAAAATGAATACGACAAAACATATTCCAATACTCCTAGAAACATGTCAGTTAGTAATAGTAATATCGTTCATAAGTTATTTAATAGAGAGGTAAGTTAAAACCTTAAATTAACGTGAAGTATAAAAGCTTGCTCCTGTGCTTGCTCCTTTTATTTTTTTCATGTTCTAGTTTATTTAATTGAATTGCCTATGGAAGGATTGGTTGTAATTACTGAATAGATAACTCGTTCGTTATCTGGTTTCTTATGATTGAGATTTTGAATTTCGCAATGGTCGGCTTTTGCATCAAATCAAGTCTATTTTACATTTTCATAAATATTTTCGATATAACTGTTCAGCATTTTGTGATAAATCGAGGTGCTTTTTATTGATGTTTTTGTCTGGGTAGTTTAAATCATATTAATTATATTGTTTAAATCATAGTAATTTTAGAAAGAAATAGATTTTAAATGGTCTTCTTCCACCATAATGTTAAGAAAGGGTATTCACCCCTGTAATTTTCGTCACTGTACGAGACCTTGGAGTTTTTCTGAATATTTACAAATTAGCATGATGAACACTTAACTATATTTTTTTTTTGTAATCCCAATTAATATATTTATGGAAGATATTTCTGGTTTTTTATTTTATATATTATTGTATATACAACCCAGATATACTAAAATGTTGAGATTTATCCAATGTAAACAAATCCTTAAGAGTTTACATAAAGATAAGTTATTGTTGATAAGATTGCACTTTCATGTACTACTTCTTCAGAGTCCCAGGAAACTAAAAAGAAATTATGCATGTCTTCTTAAAAGAATTGTAAATTCGTAAGTTTATTCTTAGTAATTCTAAGTACTCATTATGAAGACCTAAGAATGTATTTATTAATATTTTTCAAAGAAATCTTGAGGTTGTACAATTTCATGGGCACCTTATGTATCTCACACTATTTTGATAGATAGTAAGTTAGCCATTACCTGGCAATTACTATAAATTTATAAACAAACCTTCTGGCTCCTTATTGGTCCATATCCTATCTTCCAGCTACAGCTAATTATTATATGATAGCATCCAACATTAATTTAGGATGGTTAGTCCATCCTTATAATTTATGAAAAATATAGAACTCATTCAAGTTTTCTTTATTACAACAAATTTAAATAAAAATTATATGAGACTATTCCGAAAGCATCTATAATTAACTAATCATGATTACAAACATACAAAGACTCACACCTGTTTTTTAGAGGGCAGAGACCAGACATTTCCAGTGGTTACAATCCTTGCACACCTCTCTTTGCCTCATTTACTCTCAAAAGCTGAGACATACTCAAGAAAAGCTGTATATAAATATACCTTTTTTTGAGAATGTCTCTGACTTGGTCAGAGAATATTCGACAAATACTATTTTATAGCTTAACAAGTTGTGATCATAGTTTCAGCAAATTGTTAGGCTTAGTAAACTTTAAACACCTTGGAGGATGTACATACAATGAAGATTATTTCGGATACCATGTATCTGCATAATATGTGTTAAAAACCTTTCTACAATTCCAATGTTATTGTGATTACTTGAAATCTTAGTTTGTGTTGAAGTCTCAATTTTATCTTAAATCATTGCAATCAATCTTCATCAGTATATGGGCATTGTTCTTGCCTTTGTGGAAGTTTCCAGCAAATCAATAGTGTTGGCTTTATGTGATAGTACCTACGTTTTATGTGTTGTGTGAGACTGAAATTTAAATTGATGTTTGAAGAGTTTACCTTTTGCAAAGTATCCTGTTATTTTTATTGTTTTTACCTCTTTAAATAATAAAGCATGGATGATAGTTATAGTTTTATAATGACAATTTTGTGCTCAGTAAGGTTGAATCATAACTACCTATATTTGTTTACATGAACATGTGTATTTTTCTTGTACTGGGTGATTCAAACTTACAAAGTATCAGCATACCATACCTTAGCCATATAGGTAAAGCAATTTTTAGGTTTTGTATGAAACGTTAATGAATATTTATGTGCTGTAATGCATTCATATTTATCCATTAGAGATGCTATTTTATAGATATCTGGTTGTACATCAAGGAAAGCAAATGACAGGAGCCGCAAAGTGTTTGACCGGATTCCACAAAGACTCCGTTTCTGCCTCATGGACATTGTGCCCATGTCTTACTTGCGAGAGCATGTCTTCATGGGGTTCTCTCAGTGCGGACAATACCTGCTCAGCTTTACATACAGCTGTAACACACAGCAATATTTTAGAGAGTGCTGTAAATTTACGTGAGTAACCAAATCACTATTGTTTATTATATTGTGTGTTTATTTTTTGTGTAGTTTATTTATTAAAAAAAATCCTACTTGCTTTGAAAACCTTTGTTTTGCAGGGAAATTACGAAACATAAAGTTGATAAAGCTACAAGAGCCCCCTTGTAATTTAATTAACTTTAGCCACAATAAAGTATCTGAATCTGAAATATTTAGGCCTTTGAAATTTTGCTGATACCTTAAAATTGTTCTAATAGTGCAATGCGAATTATTCTGTAGTATTATTTAAGATGTTGTTTAGGCTTATGGGTGTTGTGTGGTGATTCAACAATCATTTGGTAGTCTGTAGTTTACAATGTGCAACATGTTTTAAAGTATCCTAAGTTACAAGTAGTACAAATATAGAATTTAGCTTTTAGGAGGGGTGGTATACATTTGACGTCGATGTCTGTCTGTGGCATCGTAGTTCTCAAACGAATGGACCGATTTCGATGTGGTTTTTATCATTTGAAAGCCAGTTTTCTTGCAGTGTTTCTTAGCTATGTTTGGTCAATATTGGTCCAGAAGTAGAAGAGTATCAGCTCTTTTTCTAAATTATGTATATAAAGTTGGAGTATGGGGTTTTCTAACTGGGGTTAGGCTAGATTAAGTTATGCAGACTGATATTGTTTAAATTGTGCTGTATTCTTCATAGATTACACCTCTTTTGTATACTTACGTTATATATAATTTTACTATATATATGTATCTATGTTACTAGAAATAATAATGTATACAACTATATTACTACAAACATGTTCTGACTATTTACAAGTGCTTTTTTAAAATCTATGTGAATAACAACCTTTTTTATTTTATTTATTATTTATTTTTATACTTGTTGCATTTATTAGGGTTCCGTACCCAAATGGCAAAAAACGGAACACTTATAGATTCGTCAAGTCTCTCTGTCTGTCCGTCCGTATGAGGAGCGAAAGAGGGCGCGTCCGACTCGCACTTGGCCGCTTTTTATAAATGACATTACAATATTTTATGCCAATCTGATTTTAAGAATTTATATTTAACATAAGATTCAGACATACGGTACACACACACATGTAAAAAAGCTCACATTGTATTTTATGAAGTATGCAAAATAATGGATATTTTCTGTATTCACCTTGGTGCCTTCCTGCATTTTTACATTATCAATGAGACCTTCCTTTGCTCACATACATATATCTCTTAAGTGACGGCATTTTATTTATAGGTTATTGGTACTATACCTACTTATTGTTGGTATTCGTAAAGTGAGGAGTATGAACAATTTGGAAAAATATCATTGACTACTAATTCTTCTATTTCATGTGAATAACTAAGTGCGACTTATAAGAATTTGTGGAAGCCTCCTAATACATTCTGACGTATAGTTAAAATAAATAAAAAAAATATATATATTCACATAGACTTTAAGAAAGCGCTTGTAAATAGTCAGAACATGTTTGTAGTAATATAGGTAGTTGTATACATTATTATTTCTAGTTACATAGATACTTAGGTACACGGATTGAATGGATACATTTATAAAATTTATTTTTTAATAGTAATGATATTTAGCTAGCTTGTATTAAGTTATTGTCAAAGCGATTATGTTAAAGTTTAATTATCAAAATTTATAGTTTTGTCTATATTAAGGTATTATTGATATGGCGGACCTTGTGTTAATAACGACGGTCGCGCTTTAATGCTTTTATTTTGTTTATCTTTCAACTAGCTGTGCCCGTGGTTTCACCCGCGTTAATCTGTCGAAGATTGGTCGTACCAAACGTTCGTGGACAACACTTCGCTGAAGATTATCACATGATCAAATGCATAGTTTACGATTTTATAAAGGACATACAGACAAACATTATTTTTTTTACATATTTTTATACATATAGATTAACCTTCTGACAGTTACAGTCATGTGTAGATGACAAAACAAACTTCCTCAGCATCCCACGGCACACATGTGGTCGCACTCGTATAATTTCTTTAATAATAGTTTTTTATTTTATTAAATTTGATTATTTTGCAGCCTTCACTTTCTGTCATGGGTTCCTGGGCGCACGGTGCGGCCCGTACACAGTGTCCCGATGTTTAGTGATGACGTAGAGGGTAAAGTCACCATATCTATGGCTCAGTGGAAGCACAACCCCGCGGTGTTAGTTGTGTACGGGATTGCGTGAGTATCATTTTAACTTAAATAAGTTGCTTCTTTTGTTCATGTGCGTTTAAAAGCCCCTTTAGCCTGGCTAAACTACACTTTAGTAGCTAAACTGCAATGTTATTTGTCTGCCAACTCACATCCCTTTTTTTTTCTTTTTTTTTTGCTGTGGGTAGTTGTGGCAAGCAGTAGGAAAAAATTGTGCTCTGTATTTTATTGTAATTTAAATTATTTATTTCATTAATTTTAATGGGCAAATGCTAAAATATTAATATCAAAGTGACCCACCTGCCAGTTAAATAAGAAGTTTAACTTAATTTCCACTACAACACAAGATAAATTATTGTGACTTAGAAATGGCAGTCACAGTACAAGATTCTGTGTCCAGTTTAAGAGAGGAGTTTTATAAAAAGTGTGCCAGTGTTGAAGAACAGCTGCAAAAGGCAACATCAAGTAAGGATACAGCTACTGTTGGTACAATAGCAGCTGACTTTGGGGGTTTCAAACAGCAGTTCCTGAGAACACTTGAAATCTTGCAGAAACAGGTAGATATACTGGCTCGCAATATTGACAATCTTGAGATGAAAGGGCGACGAAAGATTCTTTTGCTACATGGAATCACCGAAAACAAGGATGAGGACGTAGTGAAGACAGTTGCGGAAGTCGTTTCTACTCAGCTTGACATTTCCGATTTCACGGCCAAGGACATTAGACGGTGCCATCGCATGGGTCGTCATAGTGGATCCTCAAGACCTCGGCCAATTTTGTGTAAATTTGAATCCATGGCACTCCGAGATAAGGCCTGGTTCTCTAAAACGAAATTGAAGGGTACGGGAGTAACCATTTCGGAGTTTCTTACAAAAACTCGGCACTCAGCGTTTGTTTTGGGCCGGGAGACATTCGGCTTGTCGAACTGCTTTTCTAAAGGTGGCCAGGTCTTCATAGTTGATCAGGATAATGCACGCCACCGTGTCACTACGGTACAGGATGTGTATAACATCGCAAAAGCTTCCAAGTCATCGAGCATGGACGTCTCAAAACAACCAGACGTCGGTAAACCTATAACGCAAAGGCCAAAAAGAAATGCGGTCGCAAAAAAGTGAAATCTTCCTGGTAAACATTATTTTCTAATTCTTTTTATTCTTTTTCTTTTTTTGAATGGCAAGTTATGCCGATGTCGACAATTCTGCCATTGACAGATGTGAAATGGGAATACGTGTGATAAATTTAACCAAAATTTTCAATGTTATAGCTAATTGCGTGTCTTGGCGATTAGGCTAAAACAAAACATTCAGACGTAATAATCACAATTTGATGCCATTGCATCTTATAAAGCACATTAATACTTCGTAGAGTTCTGGGGAAGGGAATGTAAGCAACGAGGAAAAGTTGATGGGAATGGGAATCTTTAAATTTGGAAGGAGTTCATATAAATTATAGGCAGAGTTATTATTGGTGCATTCAAAGAAAATGTGGTCCAGTGAACCCTCGTCCAGCCCACACTCACAAAGGGATGAATCCTGAATCCGTATTTTGTGTAGAAAAACAGGTGAACAACAGAAACCTAAGCGCAGTCTACAAACAGTTGAGATCACGCATCTGGAGGTCTTTTTATATTTATGAAACCAAGGCGTTAACACAATGTCCGGTTGAACTTCATAATAAAAGCCACCTTTGCTCTTGCTAGAAATATCCCAATAATTTTGCCATGCTTGTTTTAAGATTCCTTTGGGAAGATTCTGCAGGTCATATCCATAAAAACAATAGAATCTATCATCTATAATTTGGGATGTCACAGCATCCTTGGCCAATAAATCAGCATGTTCATTCCCCTTAATACCACAGTGGCTGGGGATCCATACAAGTTGAACAATTTTTTCCTTTGCAGAGCAAGCCAAGAGGGATTTTTTAATTTCTAAGTTAATGGGGCTATGTAGTTTTGATCGGTGGGAGTTTTGCTCTAAGGTTTTCAGAGAGCTTAAGGAATCAGAGAAAATAACAGCTTTATTTATATTGTGACACTCTATAAAGCGACAAGCTTCCAATATAGCCACGCATTCCCCAGTGAAAACAGAAGACTCCTTGGGACACCTATATTTTAAAATTATGCTAGAGGTTTGGTAATACACTGCAACTCCTACAGGCTTAGCGTCTGATAATTTTGAAGCATCAGTGAAAAATCTTTCATAACCATTCCACCTTTCCTCAATTATCTGATTGAACATAACATTCGCAGCAGAAGAAGTTTTGGAAACTCCAATATCAAAATATATTTCCGGTTTAAAACATAAAACTTTAAAATCGAAACTAAAGAGCGGTAGTCTGGGAAATGAAATTATGGGGAACACTAAATTTTGGTACTCTTGAAATGGAACAAGAATCAATGGGATAGCTTTATTACGCCAGAATCTTGCCTGTCTACACTGAAAGCTTAACTCAGATAACATATTAATCAAAGGATGGGATGACTGAGTAATAATTTTAGATATAAAACGTGCCGCTAAAAACTGTCTCCTTAGAGCCAAAGGGGGATCAGCACACTCGACCTGTAATGCATTGATGGGAGAAGACTTCATGCAACCAGATATGATGCGAAGGCACATGGACTGGACCTTATCTAACCTAGACAATGCCCCTTTATTACAAGGAACCACAAGGAAGCAACCGTAATCCATTATACTACGTATTAAAGCATTATACACTAGCTTCATAGTATATGGGTAAGCACCCCACCAAACCTCTGCAAGAGCTTTTAATATAGGAACAGCTCTCTGGCATCTTTGGACTAGATAATTTATATGATGAAAACCAGTTAATTTGGAGTCCAAAAAGACACCTAAAAATTTGACTTTGGGAACAATTGGGATATTGTCTCCATTGATATTGACTGAAACTTGAGGGATATTATTTTTGCGGGAAAATATAACAGCTGAGCTTTTGGTAGCAGACAAACTTAGGCCGTGTCGTAATAGCCACTGATTTAGAGAATCCAGGGAGATACAAATGGATGAGGCAGCATTCTCGATAGATTGGTTAATCACATATAGAGCCATGTCATCAGCATATTGTAAAATACGACAGTTTGAATTTAGACATGACCCCACATCAGCCATATAAAGGTTGTATAACAGAGGACTCAGAACGGAACCTTGCGGTAATCCCCTCCACGTCTGTCTAGCATCAAAATCCTCTCCATGGACTCTCAATACCAGGGAACGAGGTGAAAGTAAACTGCAAATGCACTGAACCATCTTAACCGGAACTCTCAGCTCTAGCAACTTTTGCTTGAGAGTGGGAAGATGAACGCTATCATAAGCTGAGGATATATCTAAGAAAGCAGCAACCAAAGATTCGTTTCTTGAAAACGCTAAACGAATGTCTGTCACCAAAACCCCAACACTATCGTAAGTACCCAGACCTTTTCTAAACCCAAATTGGGAGCTTGGTATTAGATTACTGGATTCCACAAACCATTCTAGCCGACTCTTTATTAGATGCTCCAATAGCTTTGCCATCACTGAAGATAAAGCTATTGGGCGGAGGCCATTTGGATCATCTGCATGTTTCCCGGGCTTAACTAACGGAATGATTATTTGAGTCTTCCATTGATTCGGAACCCAGCCATAATTAAAACAAAAATTAATTATATTTAAAAGGTATTGCTTGGATTTTTTAGAAGAATTAACAATAAAAGAATAAGGTAAGCCATCTATGCCTGGAGCCGAGTCACGGACCTGTCTCAAAATATCTGTAAATTCATTCAAAGAGAATGACATGACTAGCGGATCAGCAGACAAATTGTATACAGGCAAGTTGGAGTCTTCTGCTTCAGTTGGGACATAAGGGGGGGCAATTTTACAGAAAAATTGTTCTGCAACTTCTCTAGTGATAAGAGAGGTAGACGATGGAGCACAGCCACACCTAAACCTATTAATATATCGCCATACAACAGAAGCAGGAGTAGCAGGCGACAGTGTGGAACAAAACTTAACCCAACCTGCCCGTTTCTTCCTACGAAGTAATCTTTTTGATTTAGCTAGGGCATGTTTATACAATGTCAGATTATCACTGTTCATCTCTGAATTGTAGATCAACTCAATAACCTTCCTCTCTCTAATAATAGCAGTGCACTCATGATCCCACCATGGAGGAGATGGGATTTTATTACGGGCACAATTTTTAATTGGGAAGCATGAATCAGCACTTGCAGAAATGGCAGAGACCAATAGGTCATAACAATTATTAACATGGCAGTGATCAATATTACTCAAAACTTGAGAGTTTAAGTTTGGAAGAGAGTCAATTTTATCATCCAATAGGGAAGAAAACTTACTCCAATCTGGTTTAGATAAGTTATACTTCAGAAGGGGAGGGGAAACTATCTCTAAGTAGGTTTTTTCAGCCATAGTAATAAGAATAGGATAGTGATCACTGCCATGCGTTAGGTTAGTGCATTGCCAATGAACAGAAGCTGCAATATCAATGGAGGAAAAGGTGAGGTCCACACAGCTTTTGTGTTGGCCAGGAAGAGGTCTGCGAGTTGAGCAACCATTGTTTAAAACACAGAGGTTCAAGCTGTCTAGAATCTCAACTAAGCCCTCCCCAAAGGAATCGCAGCGCTCAGAGCCCCATCTAAAATGGTGACAATTAAAGTCACCCATTACAAGAATTGGACCACTAACACTTTGAAAAATTCCTATGAGGGTGGGCAATGTAGATTGAAAATACATTGATTCCCTCAACACAACCCGCATATCCTGATCCACGGCTGAAGGTGGGATTGGGAGGGACATAAACGGAACACGGTTATTAATAAACAGAGCCGACCCTCCATAGCCATCGGATCTGTCACATCTGAGAGTGTTGAAATGGGGCAAACGAAAGCTGAGGCTAGGCGTTAACCAAGTCTCTGCTAAGGAACAAGCTAAGGGCTTGTACTTGTTTAGAAGGAAAATGAGGTCATGCTTTTTGTGAAAGACACTCCTCACGTTCCACTGGACAAATACCAGTATCGGAGCCATTTTTGAATTGTAATAGAATAGGAATAAGTGAATTAGCAACGTGGGACGGTGATGAGATGGAAGAAAGAATCTGAATAATTAAATTAATTAGAAAAGAATCAGTAGAGGAGTCTAATTGAGAACTGCTATTATTGAAAGCGCAGCCATTAGGCTGTGAAGGTGGGGGAGTATAGGTTAACAGATTATGGGCGAACTTATCATAAGAGGGAGAAAGGGGGGCATGGGTCTTTGGCTTTAAGAGATATGTTTTACGGTGTGACACAGACCGCTGCGGAGAAGGAGAGGACTTCACAGCGTTAGCATAGTTTCGAGAAACTGATGGTATAACTACTAGCCTCAACATAGGAGATGGACTTTTCAGCCATGGTGGACTTTATTTTCGTCTGTCTATTGAACTCCGGGCAATCCTTTCTATCAGCAAAATGATTACCCTCGCACGATATACAGAAGGCATCTTCTTCTCTTCTTTTTATTCATCCTCATGAAAACTAAATAATAGGTCTTTACCTATGAAATTGCCGTTTTGTATGAAAAAATTTAAACGAATTTTTTTCATGAATTTTTTTATTTGTATTAATCGAAGTAATCACCCATGCAATCAATGCATCTTTGCCATCGCAGTGGCAGTTTATTGATGCCCTTCTTAAAGAAATCAGCTGGACGGGAGGCAACAAATTCTTCAAAGGCATTTTGTACTGCCTCTCGGGTATTGAATTTTTTTCCCGCCAAGAAGTTATCCAAATTCTGGAAAAAGTAGTAGTCTGTAGGCGCAAGGTCTGGTGAGTAGGGCGGATGACGGAGAGCTTCCAACCCCAGTTCTTGCAACTTGGAGACCGTCTGCTGTGCAGTATGAGGTCGCGCGTTGTCGTGCAGGAGCAGCGGAGACGAGCGATTGACCAATGCTGGTTGGAGATGCGCCAGCTTCTCCATCATTGTGCTCAGTTCTTCACAGTACACATCTGCAGTAATGCTCACCCCGTTTGGTAAGAAGCTGTGATGAATCACACCGGCGCTAGACCACCAAACAGTGACCATCACTTTTCTAGGGGTAAGTTTTCGTTTAGGGCATTGTTTAGGTGCTGAACCAGGATCCAACCAACTTGCTGAGCGCTTGCGGTTATCAAACAGAATCCATTTTTCATCGCAGGTAACAATGCGGTTCAAAATTCCTTCATTTGTGTGTCTGTTGAGCAGTGCAAGGCACGTCTCGACGCGTACTTCGCGCTGGCGATCATTGAGTTCGTGGGGCACCCATTTGTCAAGCTTTTCTACCTTGCCAATTTGACGCAAATGGACCAATATTGTTTTGACGCTAACGTCGAAAGCTGCTGCTAATTCAGCCGTAGATTGTGTATCATCAGCTTCCACAACCGCCTTTAATTCGTCATTGTCGACCAAAGTCTTCGGACGACCGCGAGGTTCATTTTTCAGGTCGAAATTTCCAGAACGGAAGCGAGCAAACCAATAACAGGTGGTGCGTTGGTTTGTAGTGTTAGCTCCGTAAACGTCGTTGATGTTGCGTGCCGCTTGTGCCGCGTTGCTGCCACGACGGTACTCATATTCCATAATTACTCGAATTTTTAACGTATCCATGATGACGAAAAAGATTGAAATGCGATGAAAATGTAACACTAATCAATAAAGAAATGACTACTTTTGGAAAAAAGAATCCATGTTTTTAAAATAAAATTAATTTTAAATTAGAATTCTTAGCCAAACAAAAATTATTTTGATTTGAAATGGCCAGTACTGCAGAACGGCAATTTCATAGGTAAAGACCTAATATTAATTATTTGTACTTTGTTGTCATTTCACGTAAATTGTCAGTGACTATATAAATAATGTTATGTCATTTCATCTATTCTTTTGTTGCATTTTCTTTTTTGTCTATGATCGCATGCAATGGGGTGAATGGAAACGGTAATTATTTATTTTTTGCTGATGGTTGATTACTGCGTAATATTCTACGTAATGTGGTCATACTTTTATTGGCAACGTAATAAAATACATAAAAAACTATATAAGTCTCTCTTGGCATTGAATAATATTGTTAAAATTCATGTTATTTGCTCTTTTCTTTGCTTTTTTGTTGTTAGTTTTAGTAAAATTGGGTTAATATTTTCTATTTACCTTGTTGATTAGTATTTATTATTTTTAATATTTATAATTTGCCTGTTAATTTATTTATTGTTATTCCTTGACACTGGCAGGTGGGTATTTTATTTTGAATTTTTTTTTTTGAGAAAATATTGATAAATTTATACTTTTACTGTTAAAACTTTTAAAATTAAATATATGCTGGAGTCTGATTACGAAAGCGATACTGATAGTTTTTTTTCAGCAGATAGTGATGCTAGCTTCGTTTCAATTCCATCTCTTGGTGAGACTCTTGTCTCTCATTTTTCTGATGTTCCTAAGAATTTCAATGTTGTCCACATAAATGCCCAAAGCATTCCGGCACACTTTCCCGATTTGCTGGCAAACTTTGACTGTAAGAATATCCATGCTATTTTAATATCGGAATCGTGGTTAAAACCATGCCTTCCCTCTGTGGCGTATACTTTACCAGGCTATAGTCTTATACGCAATGACCGTGTGGCTGGGGCTGGTGGTGGCGTAGCAATTTACAATCTACGCAATTTCATAAATTTTAAAATAGTTGATGTGCCACCGCAACCGCCTCTGCCAAACGCCGGTGAACACCTTTTTATTGAGGTTGAACTGCACCACACGAAGTTATTACTTGGTGATTACTATTGCCCATCTCTCCGCATCAATTACTTCTCTTCTCTTGAAACACTTCTTATTAATCTAACTCCGTCTTACAGTCATACTATTTTAATGGATGATTTTAATACCTGCCTTCTCAAAAAGGACTCCCGTGCTTCTACTCTTTTGTCAGTTTTTGAATCTATTAATCTTTGCTGTCTCCCACTAAGTGCAACTCACCATTTTCCTGACTCTGTTCCATCATTACTTGATCTCATTTTCATTTCATCTCGTGATCATGTAGCGACATGAGAAGGCAGGTATTAAAATCACCCATTAAAATAGTATGGCCAATGCTCAGCTGATGCGTTTTCGTACCATGATCTAATTTTTACTTCTTATGAAGTTCGCCCTCCCAAAGCTAAGTCGAAATATCTTCTACAGCGCAATTTTAGTGGTATGAATGTTGAAAATCTTTTAGAATCGGTTCGTAGTATTGATTGGAGTTCAGTGTTTGAAACTAACATCATTGATGATAAGGTGTCAATTTTCAATAACAAGCTTATTCAACTCTACGACATACATGCCCCTATACGAACAATAAAAATAAAACATCTTCCAGCGCCGTGGTTGACCGACAACATCAGAAAGATCATGGCTCGAAAGGTTGTGGAAAGGAGAGATTTAAGTGCAAACCATCGGCAATTAATCGGGAAAAATATATGGAGATTCGGAATATCTGCAACAAGATGTGTAGGAGCGCCCAACGCCAAAATATCCACAAATCGGTTGAGAACGGTGAACTAGCTAAAATGTGGAAGTTTCTAAGATCATTAGGGGTTGGAAAGTGCCAAGATACACTTCCTACAACTTTGGATATTCACGCGCTTAATGCACATTTTTCCTCTTCAGCTGTATGTAACAAAACAGCTAAAGCAAACACTTTGACACATCTTTCATCACTTCCAACTCCTGATCATTCACCTTTTCTTTTTAATGAATTCACTACTTGTGATGTTAAGAAAAGCATTCTGTCTATAGCATCTAATGCTGTTGGTAGTGACAATGTCAGCCGTAATATGATCATTCCTATCCTTGATGAAATCCTTCACGTCATATGTCACATTCTTAATCATTCTTTGTCCAGTGGATGCTTTCCTTCCTCATGGAAGGAAGCCCAAATTACTCCTATACCCAAATCCAAAAATCCTACCTCTTTTGCTGATTACCGTCCTATATCCATCCTCCCATTCCTCTCCAAAGTCCTTGAACGCCTGGTCCATGAACAGCTTCATTCCTTTGTTTGCAAAAATAGTCTCCTAAATCCAATGCAATCCGGTTTTCGTCCTAGTCATAGTACCGTCACAGCCCTGGTCACTATTACGGAAGACATTAGGAGTGCTATGGAGAATGGAAATCTTACAGTTCTTCTCCTATTAGATTTCAGTAATGCATTTAATACTGTGGATTTCGACATTCTTCTTGGCATTCTGAGCACTCTGAACATATCTCCAATAGTGATTGATTGGTTTCGCACCTACCTGTTTGGTCGCCGGCAACGAGTTCGTATTGATGACTCTTTCTCTTCGTGGTGCAACTCACTAGCCGGTGTACCGCAGGGTGGCGTTTTATCTCCATTGCTTTTTGCTATTTTTATTAATTCAATTTCAAATAACCTTTCGTCCTATCATCTTTATGCAGACGATCTCCAAATATATTACCACTCTCCACCTGCAAACCTGCCAGATGCCATCAGAATAATCAACTCTGATTTATCTCGCATTGGGGAATGGAGTCATAACTTTGGTCTGAAGATTAACCCGTCAAAGACGCAAGCTGTTATCATCGGCAGCTCTCGAATGGTGACTAGGATAGACATGTCCCAACTTCCCCAAATTACATTTGAAGGTACTGTTATCCCGTATAAAGATAATGTTAAGAATTTGGGGATAGTAATAGATAATACTTTATCCTGGGGCCCACAACTGAAGACGGTTAGCCGAAGGTTATTTGCGTCAGCAGGCTCACTTAGGCGTCTACGCAACTTTCTCCCTATTACCACTAAAATTGCGCTTGCTCAATCGCTTCTCCTACCAATCCTCGACTACGCTGACGTCAGCTATCTTAATCTTACTGAAGAGCAACTCGATAAGCTTGAGCGACTTCAAAACTTTTGTATAAGATTCATATTTGGTCTTCGCAAATATGATCATGTATCCTCCTTTCGTACTAAGCTCAAGTGGTTGCCAATTCGCCTTCGCCGGAATGCTCATATTCTTTCTTTGCTTTATAACATTCTCTTTAACCCTGCTACTCCTACATATCTTAAAGAACGCTTCGAGTTCCTTTGTGACACACATTTGCGATCCTTAAGATCATCAGAAAATTTAAAACTACATATCCCAGAGCACAAATCCATTTTTATGGGAAAATCGTTTAGTGTGCAGGCAGTTCGACTATGGAATGCCTTGCCTATTGAAATTAAACGTGCCCAGACAATATCAGCTTTTAAAAAGCTGGTCAAAGAACATTATTTGTCTGTATAATTTATGGTACCTACGTTAAATAAAGTATTTTTCTTATTTAGTTATTTAATTATGTTTATTTTACATTTCCATCTTTTTAACAGTAAATTTATTAAATATCTTTTTTTTTGTGGATATACCACAATTTTGGTGTATGTCTGGTTGCACACCTACTGCTATTAGTTATTGTTCAGCTCCTATCCATCCTAAGGTTGTCTGGATCGCCCTTTGTACAACTTGTTTATGTAATATTCTATAAAATATGTATTCTTATGGTGTACAATAAAGAGTATTCTATTCTATCCCTCCAAATGGTAACATTATAGAAATCTTTGGTGGAGGCCTATGTCCAGCAGTGGACGATATCAGGCTGATGATGATTTGTCTGCCTTTATAATACTTTGTGGGTATTTCCAAAAAAATAGCTTAAGAATAGAATAGAATATAGTTTATTTGTAAGAATATAGTACAATAAAGGAATATACCTAGGTGTTACAATGCGAAAGTCTCATATATTCTACCATTTCTGGTGTACAAATATTATCTTATAACTAAAAACTCTAAGAACAATTTAAAATGACTTATCATCTAAATACTCTTTTGTAGAATAATAACATTTATTAATTAAAAATTCAAATAATTTGCGTTTAAACATATTTAAATTAAGGCTTTTCAAATAATTTGGCAATTTATTGTAAATTCGAATGGCCATACAATAACAGTTCCTACTATACATCGAAGTACGTTGACGGGGGATCTGAAGTTTGTTGGGGAATCTAGTATTTCTATCATTTACGTTTAATTGTTTTTCAAATAAATTTGGATGTTTGTAGACAAAAAAGCAAATTTCATATATGTACAAACTAGGTAGTGGTAAAATTCGGTGTTTCTTGAATAAGGGTACACAGCTGTCCAAAAAATCGGCTCCAACAATAGCCCTAACACATTTTTTTTTGTGCTCTGAAAGCTCTTATGAGATCTACTGAGTTACCCCATATGACTATTCCGTAACGCAAAACTGCGGAAACATATCCATGATATGCGCTTATGGTAGCGTTGGCTGTTGTTACGTGTCGCAACCTATTCAATACGTATACGTAACTGTCTAACTTGGAACATATTTTATCGATGTGTGGCTTCCAACTACAGTATTTATCCATGACTAGACCTAAGAACGTAGTTGTTTCTACTTTTTCCACAACTTCATTGTTTTGAGTTATGTTTAGGGATAATAATTTACTGTTATATGTCTGGAACTGGATCAGTTTAGTTTTATTAACATTTATATTTAAGTTATTATTTTCTAGCCATTTAGAGATTCTGTTTAATGTATTATTTACTTCACTTTCGTAGGTATTTTTGTTATTGCAATGGATTAATAGGGTTGTATCGTCTGCATATAATACACATTTATAGATGGTGGCTTCAGGAAGGTCGTTTATATAAAGTAAGAATAATAATGGCCCAAGGATGCTGCCCTGGGGTACTCCATACTCGTTTAAGATATATTGCGATCTCTCCGCGGATTGAAACCGTCCTGCACAGCTCGATATTTCCACACATTGATATCGCGAAGTTAAATAACTTCTTATCCAATTTAGCGCATTTCCTCGGATACCGTATTTTTCTAGTTTTTGAAGAAGCAAGCTGTGTGACACAAAGTCAAATGCTTTTGACATATCAAGAAAAATAGCGGATATAGGTATTTTCTTATCTAAAGACTCACATATAGTTTTTAGTAAAGTAAAACATGCAGATGTAGTAGAGTAATTTTTCCTAAATCCAAATTGTTCTGGTCTCAATATGTTGTGTTTTGCTAGGAATTTATAAAGTACACAATAAAATGCTTTTTCAAATATCTTTGATATAATAGGAATAAGCGTAACTGGTCGGTAATTAGTCATATCAGTTTTGTCGCCTTTTTTATAAAGTGGTTTAACAATGGAGTATTTTAAACGTGTTGGAAAATTACCATGAAAGAATGATAGATTTATCAAATGGCTAATAGGTGCTGATATATATTTTATTGATTTTTTAAGTATATCAGTGTTAATACCATCGTAGCCTGTGGCGTTAGTTTTACTGAGTGAATTTGTAATTTTATTAATATCGCTATCATCTACTGGAGCTAAAAAAATTGTTTGCGGATTGTTAGAAATATTAAATAAGTTAGAATAATCAACTACCAATGGTTTATCCCGTTTTGTCAAATTTATGAAATAGTTATTAAAGTTTTCGGCTATATCTTTTCCGTCTGAAATATTTTTGTCTTCCTTTTTTATTAATTTAATATCCGGTGCGTTACTTTCAGAGTCCAAATTATTTTTTATGATTTTCCATGATGCCTTACAGGTATTTTTAGACAAAGCTAGGTACTTAGTATTGTGTATTTTATGAGCTGCTAGCGTACAGTTTTTCAATATGGTTTTGTATATATTGTATCCTTTAAGGTGTTGAGTTTTGTTTGTGGGTGACAATAGATATTTAAGGTACAATGTCCTTTTATTTTTACATGACTTTTTTAAGCCTTTCGTAATCCATTTCATTCGTATAGGTTTATTTCTTATTTTGACATTTAATATAGGGAAGCATAAATTGTAAAATAGCGTTATTGTATCATGAAAGATATTGAAAGCTTCATCAACATCTGAGCATTGATAAACTTCATTAAAAGAGAGGGCGGACATACATGACAGAAATTTGTCAATGTTTTCATTGCTGTAATCTCTACGTTTTTCGAACCAAACGAAGGTGACGTGGACTCCTTTGATTATTTACTTGGATCATAATGATGTTTGTTACTTCAGCGGTTGGTTTCCATACTTAGCCTGTTGATTAAGCAATTGTGGGTGATCTTATTTAGCCACAGAACTATTTCAGAAGTAGAAGAGACATCGAAAGTCCCCTTTGATAGCCCTTACAATATGCTCTTGGTGCTTTCGCAGCTGACTTCTCTAGTTGCAATTCTTTCGTCTTATGAGGCTCTAGCCTCATTATATCATTCCGTCTCCCGCTTTGCTCTGAAGGGAAGTGCAACTCCTTTTTCCTTTAACTCCTGCTGATCCTTTCTAATTAATTTGTTGCGGGATACAACACGATTGAAGCGATTCCAGAGACGTGCCCGAGCCTCACCGCTTAGTGTC
Organism: Pseudoips prasinana; assembly: GCA_951640165.1. NCBI lineage: Eukaryota > Metazoa > Arthropoda > Insecta > Lepidoptera > Nolidae > Pseudoips > Pseudoips prasinana. The sequence continues at coordinate 5,640,411 of OX621238.1, read as the reverse complement.
ATTCTATTGTGTGCCAAAGAGAGTGGGTTAGTCTCTAAAGACTACGAAAGTGCTCGCGTGCCTTCTACAGCCTCTTTGGGTCGTTTAGGAACTTTGCCCAATGCCAGGCTACTTTATAATCATATAACGAATACCTCTTCAATTAATAAAAACGTAACGATACGAGATACCCGACTAAAGATGTTCTCCATTCGTTCTCCCATTTATGTACCCTTCCTAAATGTTCCCCTTCAAAAAAGCATTGTTTTAAAAATGGCATTCATCATCATCATGTTATCAGCCGAAAGATGTCCACTGCTGAAGAAAGGCCTCCCCTAAGGTTCTCCACAATGGCCGGTCTTGATCTGCATCGAGTGCAGAGTCTCCAACCTCCACTTGCGTGTGTATGTGCAACATGGACGTTTGATATGAGTTTTGTCTTATCCACGTTCATTAATAGACCCACTTGTTGAGAGACTACTGAGATCATCCAGAATTTACTGATATCTTCTGTGGTTTCAGCCATGACTGCTATGTTACTCAAAAATGTAATTCCATTTCAGAAATCACTCAAAAGTCACATTTACAAAACATATTAGTGAGCCATTATTTACCTTTCATTTCCACAATCAATTGGGTTATTACTCAAACTTTGAATTGAATCATGATCTAGTAAATAGTGATTTCATTGGATATCGTTTAAGGTTAAGTCTGTTATTAATTACCATTTTTTTTACAGAGATTCGTGCTCTGAACGGTCCTACCTCAGTGTTATCGGAGTACCTCGTTTAGGATGTAAGAAATGTGCAGCTTTCTCTCGAGATGAAGGTAAACAACAAACCTATTTCATTTTAATTGCCGTTTTTACTCCGATTGTTATCTCAACATTTTGTTTCCAGAAGATCTTGGCGAAGCCAATTGGGGTAAACGGTGCTTAGAACATAACTTTGCCATACACACGAAGTTTTTCTGTACGTCCGACTCTAGTATGTATGAACCTGTCGTCCAGCTAGCTTATTCTAATCAAATCATTATATACACAGACTTCATACACATATTAGACATCGACTTCGTAAAACCCGAGGAACGCACAGAGGTCGCCGAGGACCAATGTAGCAAGTATTCATTAGATAGAGAGGAAGTTAATCTGGATACCAATCCTAGTACGCCAGCGTCAGATATTTCGTCAGCTTTCCAGTCTCCTAAATACCAAAATAACGTCGTCCAGAACATTCTAGCTGATTTCTCGGATATAGAAATGGAGCCGTATCAAATGAGTAAGCCTGTGCGATTGCCCGATGTTATGGGACAAGAACTGTGCATCCAAGCATCATCTATATCACACAATTTGGTCGAGGAATGGGAGGGCCCGTCTCCTTCTATCAGAACTTTAATAAGTCCGCCGTTACGATCTCCACGGCGGAGGCCCGCCGAAAGTATGTCCCGATTCAACGAAACGCATAGAATTATAGCAGAGAAAGCGTATGAATTTGTCGAAGAAACAGAAACGAAGTGCGAGAAACTCAGTATGTTCAGAAAACGTAGATTAGCGGATAAGAAGTATGAATTTTCAGAAGACAACAACGAAAATATAGTTCCTTTCAGAGTTTTGCGAAGTAGAAAATATTTTATTGGATCGACGAGTAAGAGTCAGTTGAGACGTCCCAAATCACCGACTGTGGAGAGTGTGGTATTGAGAGCGCATAATCAGATCAGCAGGCCTCCCTCGCCGACGACCAGCACAGATCTCAAGAACCCCGGGCTTTCATCACTAGAGTCGGACCATAACAGCGAATCAGAATACCGAGTGATGGAAATGTTAGACGATGGCTCTCTTAAAACCGTCGCCGTACACGACAATACTTCGAAGACACTTTCAGATTGTCCCGTCGACGCTCAAGATCCATATTTAGTACATTCGGGGAACTCAAAATGTAGCAAGTTCTTCACTAGATACTTCGTGGAGAGTGACGACGAGATAACGTCCATTATAACTGATTCTGAGGGTAAGTCAATTGTTTACTTATACATATATTATTTTTAGAGGCGATTATTAATTATCTTCATATGTTTGTAAATTAATAAGATAAAAATACTCACCGCTCTCTGTTGCAATAATTGGATATTACATATATTTACATTTTGATAAGGCGTTGTGAAGTATCAAAGTAAATGATTGCATATACATTTTTTATTATTTAATCAAGTTTGTTCCGATTCATATAATAATATGTATATCTTTACTAATAATAATGACCGGACTTAGGATGCTTAAGGGAGTTTCAAGATTTTTTTACTCATATCTCATCCGTATAATCTTCCTAGGACTTTAATTACATTGCTGTTTTATGCTTATAAACTTGAAACTACTTAAAGTCAGTCTTGGATTTATGGAAATAGGGTAGGTTTTTAAACACACCACAATTCACTGATGTTAAAATAACATCGACAAAGGAATACGTGGTATAGGTCCTGGTCAAAAGATATTAACAAACTCTTAAAAATATAGTCAGGCAATATAATATAATTTATAACTACAACCTTAAATGCGAGTGAAATAAAGGGTGCCACAAAATCTACTTGTATTTGAAATAATTGTCTTTAGTTTAAAATATCTTAGAGCAAGAAGTCCATGCGATACTTTTTTAAGTTAGTGTTTGTAACAACAATTAATGTACCTATACTATAAAAATAATAGATATCTTAACTATAGGTAACCAACATCGAACAATATAAATATAAAAATAAATAAATTGCTCGGGGCAATTAACACACTGCTTTCTGATCCCAAAATAAGTCACAGTTCTAACCTAACCTACTATTGTCGTACCGAAGGTTTGATACATTATCCATTAGAAATTATGAATGTTCGAGTATTGATACATGCGAGTTTTAGTGGTTCATGAATTGATGTTCGATTATTTAGTACTAGTTGTGCCTCGCTGTACCCGCGTTAAATTTTAGAAATTATCACAGCTCCTCCCCCGTAGGTGATAGCGTGATAATATGTACCCTATATGTTGAACCGACCTCTTAGTAATACTCATGCAAAATTTTAAGTAAATCTATGCAGTGCCTTTTGAGTGTAGCCCGGACAAACATACAGATAAACAGACAAATTTCTAAAAACTATATTTTTGGCTTCGATATCGATTGTAGAACACGCCCCAAGTTAAATAAATATTCAATGTACAGTTTTGTCTTTCCTACGATTTTATTATATGTATAGATAGTACACCGGGTTTTAAGGGCACATCCCACAGGTTAGCGGTAAGAATGGATACGAATGAGTGGTTGGCATGCGCAGATGACTGCATCTCGGGCTACCACGTGGCGCTGCCGCTGAGCGCGCACGGCGCGGGGCACGCGGCGCTGCAGGGCGTGGGCGCGGCCGCGTGGGAGCGCCTGCGCGCCGCGCCCGGGCCCGCGCCCGCGCCGCTCACGCTGCGCGCGCGCCAGCGCTCGCTGGACACGGAGCTGCTGTGCAACGAGGTGTGCGGCCGCCTCTGCAACATTAACCAGAAGAAGTTCATCTACTGCTTCGACTGGGGCTGCCATGTCATCGATGTTTGTCAGTCCAGCGGGTGTTTGTCGGGGGTGAGTTGTCACCTTTTTTAGTCCATCTATGACAGCACATAATACATTCCACCTGATGGTGAGTGGTTACTCTATGACGATTACAACAATCACAAAACATCCCTTACGTGTTGCCAACCTTTTTCAACTTTTCACAACGAACTTTGACTTTACTCATATCCAAGAACACAACATGAACAGTATACTTAAGTGGAGAGTGTATTTTTTACCTTAACTCTTTGTCTTTGTGATATGCTAATGATAAGTCTAGATATTCTCTTATAATTACCAAAATCAATCAGAAACTGCTACTAATAGAAGACTAATGGATGGAATATCGAGTAATGAAGTGACCGCTTGGCGAACTTCACAGCCTGCTCTGGTGCGTGAATCTGTTAATCATTACTTTTAATCTGTGATCTTTTATTAAAACCGAATAAATAATTCAATCCGTGTGGTGGATACGATGATCCTTGCGACACACATGGTATTACTGGTTGCCGCCTACTCTCCCCCTCCCCTCCACCTTGAATAACAGAAGTAATTAAGCCTCTATACTAGAATAACGATCAGCTGATGGATTATGTATAAAGAATCGAAAATATTTTTCGTATGTCTCTAAGTGGTTTTCTTAAGTTTATTTATTTTCAAGAGTAGATAGCGCTCCTTAAGTCTCGTCCAATATAATTCTTATACCTATTGTATAATTCTTATCATTCAAATGATAGTACTTTAAAATATTTAGATTTCTGATGTCTTTAATCTTTATGTGTCACGAAAAGAACATGAAGCATAACCAACATTTTTGTTGAGTTGTTCTATTTAAATATCTTTGTATGATAAAGAATTATAGCTGTAATAGATAAATAATAATAATAAATATCTTGGGACATCTAATACAACGCCATCTTATCCCAAATTAGCAATTTGACAGCTCATAAACATACTTATATATTTCTAAAAAAATATATATTATAGATAAATTACACTCAGACCCAGAACAATGAATCGTGCTCATCACGCAAACATCAGGCCTAGGTGCTAGGCTCGGGCTTAGGTCTAGGATCAGTCCGTAATAATAATAATAATAAAACTGCATCTTCACGTCAGTAAGCGCCGTTAACCTAGATTCGAACCTTAAAAAGGTACACTCTGGTGCGGGTTTCTTCGCTTGTACGTTTTTATTTGCTAGTTGACTTGAGAACCCGCTTGATTCTGTTGTCAGAGAAAGCAGTGCAACACAGTAAGTCATAGTAATAAAAAGCGTTATTATTGAACGTCGTTTAAACGAAGATCTTTCTTAAGAGCCATTTCACGCTTTCGCGCGAATTTCTAAGATTTTGGGCGCCTCTATTACCATCTTAAGTAATACCCAGAAATTATTGAATACATGTTAAATCTGCAAAAATCGTTTTTGTTGACGTTTAATGTATCACATTTAGCAAAAAAAAATTTGCTTGTTCTGTAGTGACTCATCTCCCACAACCATTTTAATGAAAAATCGCCGTAGAGTCAATTTCAAAGTCCTGTATCTAGCAATAATACTTATAAACTAAGCTAAAAAAATACATTCAGCATGAGACATATATTTTATTCGTCGTTTAATGTAACAGATTCTTGAATTTTGTTACCATTAGTTAGTAAAAAAATAAATCCTTACACCAATTTTAAGTTTTTTTTTGGAATTTCATAGTGATTTTTGGTTAAAATAAAGCGTAATTACTAAAATAAAATTATACCATAATGAACTATGTTCTTCGGAGAATCGAATTCTACAGTTTTTTTTAATATTGGCAATCAATTTGTCATAATATCGATTTGAACATCAGTTTAAATTACAATAAATTACGATACACGGGTGGGCACCGATTAGTACGGCGCGAGCGCCCATCAAGGTAGGACCTGTGCCATTTTTCCCGCGTCCGCGCGTCCCGACTTTCGAGCGCGCGTATAGTGAAGTAATTCATATACTGCGACCACATAGTTTTGATTCGTTTTGTATTTTTTCATAAGGTACGGTTTTATTTATTATGAAGTATGTATGTAAGATTTAAAAACGTATGTGTATTTGCTGTATGGACAGGTCCTGATTTTCCATTGAAAGTAGTAAGAGTAAAGACGACGTTTTTTGGCAGGCGAAAATGCTACCTAAATTGGTTCGGTTTTACCAAGACTGCGTATTGTCGGAAATCATAGATCCGAGAAAGGCAAGAACAATGTCTTTACGGCAAATATGCATTTAGCATATTAAAAATACTATCTTCGTTTTTGTATCAACTTTTATTAAATATTTTACATAACATACCTATCCGTGTTTTCTTATTAATCTAGCTAGAAATCTTTGTTAGAGTAAATATAACTTTTTTTTATAAATCTCTTATCAATTCACATTACGATTACGGCTCAAGATAGCCTCGTCCGTCTTGACACGTGTATTACACAGTTCACATTGCGTTTGAGTGGGTAGACACGCACACATAAACAATGATGCAGTCTTTTACCTAAACTCGAGCGTAATCATTTTGTGAAATGGCTCTTAAGCGAACGGCAAAAAAAGTCGTGTCCGATTTTGATGAATTCACATATGGAATGATTTTTTATGAATTCATATACTCACGAGTATGGTTATGATTTGCCATAGTGGTAGCAAATCAAAGAAGAACGGTTCTAACTTTCGCCTGAGAAAGAGCTTCGTTTACTCTCAGCTCAATATTTCCAAGGAGTAGATAGCCTTGCAGGCCTAATTTAATGTTGATCCTCATTAACTAATGTTGGAGATTACGTTGGTAGTATTGAACGTTGTGTTTTGTCGTCCAGCTGTGCGCAATGTGGATGTGGGCCAGCGACGTGAACGGCGACACGGCGGAGTGCGAGGCGTGCAAGGGCGTGAGCGCGGGCTGCCTCGTGCACCGCCAGCAGTACGCGGCCGAGGTCAGTGCGCACTACATAGCTATAATCATAATAACAACGGCACAAAAGGCGGCACGCATTGTGAGGAGGTTCCTTACAATCCTTACTCTGTCGCCCTGACCACCGGCGGCCTAGGGCGTCAAAACCCGCCGCTGGAGGAATTCTATTTCTTTTTCATATTCAATTATATATTATTGTTATCTTTTTATATAAATATATAAAAAGTAAGAAATTAAACAAATCATTTGGAATAATAATAAAATAATAATTTATAGATCAAAGATTAACATTTGTATATTACTTACTTATCGTATAGGCCGTGGTTACTCTGTTATCAGAATTGTTCAAGCCGACCAGTAGGCCTCTGACATGGCTTAACGACTGTTGCCTAATGAATGCAACCAGCTTAACGTACCCTCCGAAACACGGAGACGCTCGGAAATCAAACCACTTTGATGGTCACCCATCTATGGACTGACCGGGAGTCTAGTTTCTTAACCTCGCCGATCACTTACGGACCGGTGAGAGCATCTAGCTAACTTTAGTAAGATATTATTTATTTGCATTAATTTTATCATATCATACACGAAAAATACCTCAGACTCAAAAGTACTACCAGGTGTACTTTTGAGTCTGAGGTATTTTCGTGTTTAACCAGGATCTGTCCTATTACGATGTTTGATTTGCTATAAGTTTTGTTTTACAATATCATATGGTGGTGGTAATGTCATGATTGTTCAAGCCGCCCAGTAGGCCTTTGGCGTGGCCTAATGTCATTTCTACAACCGGGACCGACTGCCTAACATGCGTAACATTTTTTTTATAACCATATAACTGATATCACATGGTCTTAGCATTGACTGATTTAAATGAATTTATATGGGCAAGCATTCCCTATCCAATAATAAAAAGCATTATCAACAAAATAGGTACAAACAATAGAGAAACAGTATATTTAAATAATAGGGTGGTACAAGTCTATAAACATAAAAATCAATACCACTTTTCGTTGTAATGTTATAACTCAACAACGCCTTTACCGATTTGGCTAATTTTGGTCTTGAATTATTCGTGGAAGTGCAGGCCGCTAGTTCCATTATATATATTTTTAAACTACACCCGCACTGGGGATATTAATCCCTGTGTCGCGTTAACATCCGACCCAGAACAACTATTTATGAGTCACACAAGTCTATTTAAATAATATAAATATATTAATATTTAATTTACCATCTAGTCTCCACGGGACAGGCTTGATCTAGTGGAGTTCATAAGCTAAAAACAATAATTACCTTTTTGTTACGAAACTACTTTCTCTGTGATATTTTAAAAATAGTTAGGTAAATAAGTATGGTGAATAAATCTTCACTAATATCAAAAAAAATATTGATGGCATTACCTTTGTTATTAAGAACATGATAATTGAACAGTTGTGAAGCATCTCTTTTTAGTCAATCACTCTGTTAAACACTAAAGTCATAGCATTCCACCTAAATATATCTTGTTACACCTTACCGCAGTGTTTGTTCGTGTGGGACCTGGTGAGCGGCGTGTACAGAACTGAACGAGTCTCCATGACAGAGGACTCTAGTCAAGAGGGAACCAGAGGTAACTACAACCTTATTTTACGACAGTTCGTTCGTTCGGGTGACGGTGCGGACGGACTTTAAGCTTGTCATAAGTTACGTGTAGTTAAAACGGAAATAATATTGTTTATATCTCATTTTGCCACTGGGCATAATGTGGTGATAAAATAAAATACACGTTATACATTGGGTAGTGTTATATTGCTAATAAAACGTAAAATAAATTAAACCTTCATCAAATGACTTGTAAACTACCTACTTATTATAATTAAAAAGCTGTGTGTAAAAATATTAATACAAAGTAATAAAAATCCAAGTGTAATAAGTGATTATACATGGTGCGTCGATAGTCAGTCGGAAAAAATAAATAAATAACAGTATTACTGGAACAACATAATAATAAATAAAGAATAACAATGGTGAATTGCTCAATTTGTAAAAAATACCTAGCGATGCGAGGAGGCGCCAGTTGCAGTAAGTGCCCGAATAAATATCACCTTGCCTGCGTACAACTGTCCGGCGTGCCCAGGGCCAGTAGTAACTGGAGATGTAAGTCCTGTATGGGTACGCCTTCGGTCAGCAAACCAGCACCAAAATCCCCTACTGATCATACGGATAGTGATAGCGGGAGTATACCTGTAGAAAGCCCTAACTGTATGTCTGAGGATGCTGCCAATCTGCCTGAAACCGACCAGGATGAGTTTGTTGATGTTGCGTCACCTTCCCAACTAGATTTGCTCCATCAAATAAAAGCCGAAGTCCGGCAGATGAGAGCCGAAATAAAGCGCGACACTAAGATATTAAGGGACCAGATGACTGATCTCAGCAGCAAGGTGTCTACTTGTATCACACGTGTGGACGGCTTTGAGGAAAGGATAGTAGCTCTGGAACAAAAAGCAGCTCTTACCATAACCCCGAACCCAGCTATTGAGGTGCTCGAGCGAACCGTGGATCAGCTAAAACTAGAGCTCAATGACCGCGACCAGGACTTGTTAGCGGCCGACGTTGAAATCGCTAACCTTCCAGAGGAGAGCGGTGAAAACGTCCTGCACACCGTGGAACTGGTGGCTAAGAAGCTCGGTGTTGCCCTGGAGTCATCTGATATTGTTTTCGCTGAGAGGGTTGGCCCTAAGCCCGGGCGTGTCACACTAGCAGGTGAGACAGACGGGGCGGGCCAGGCAAGCGAGGGGGTGACCCGCGGGCGGCGCATAGTGGTCCGCCTGCTGCGGCGACAGCTCCGTGACAAACTGCTTCAGTCAGCCCGAGTCCGGCGGGGAGTAGACTCTGAGGGCCTCGGCTTCTCGGCGGCCCCGAGGCGATTCTACCTGAATGAAAGACTGTCCAGAGTAAACAGACACTTGTTCTACCTCTCCCGTCAGGCAGCCCAACGTATGAAGTGGAGGTACACCTGGACAAAGCATGGCAAAATTCTCGTCAAGCAAACTGACGGCAATCGCACCCATGTCATTCGTACAGAATCAGATATCTTGCGTGTTTTTGGGAAGGATGCGTTGGTACAGGATGTATAAGAAATTTAAAACATGTATGCATTTCTTATATTGTTGTTGTAGATGTTATATTTGTTGTGTTTTGTGTATAACAATGTTTTTACTACCTGTTCTTGTGCCACCTTCCAACTTATTACTGTATGTTTGTCTAGCCATACTCACAACTAAAAAAAAAAGAGGAATAAGTGTTCAATATTATTGTATGTCTCCAATATGTTTATCTGATTCAAAGATTCATTCATTTAATTTATTTAATCAATATCAATGTACTTTCAACTACATAAATCAACATAAACAATATCAACTTAATTTCTTAATTATTTGCGATATAAATAAATTAATATCCTATCAATCTAATAATTTTATACTATGTACCTTAAGTTTAATTATAATTTTCATAAATATTACTCAATGGGTAATAACAGACGTTTAAAAGTAGGACTTTTTAACGCGGGATCTCTCGGTACTGGGCATGATGAGTTTGTAGTCGCCATGGATAGTCATGATGTCGACATTATGGCCATTAACGAGACCTGGCTCAGGGAGGGGGAGGAAGATCGTGCCCCAAATGTCCCCAACTATCGGTTACACCATGTTCCTCGCATGGTCACCTCGAGAAGATCGCGTGGAGGGGGGGTTGGTTTCTATGTGCGCCGAGGTTTGCGAATACGTGTACTGACGCATCCATCAGCGCCATCTGTTGAACAAATGTGGCTCAGGTTAAAAGTAAATACATACTCAGTTGTCATCGGTACCGCTTATAGACCTCCCTGGCTTGATGTTAATATCTTCCTAGATGCTCTTACAGAGTCCATGGCTTCCTTTCCTAACACAGACAAAATAATTCTAGTAGGAGACTTTAACATTAATGCGCTGAACCTCATAGATGGTAAAACAAAACTTCTTAACTGCTTCCTGCAGACCACTGGCCTTACCAATATTGTAACCGAGCCTACACATTTCACTGACCACAGTGAAACACTCATAGATTTAATATGTACTGACGCCAGCGTCTGTGGGGTTTCAGTGTCTCATATACCAGAGCTAGGCCATCATGCTATTGTCTCAGCAGAATTTAGTTTTAAAATAGAAAAGCCCATCCCACATTGGATTACCTACCGTCCAATGAATGACATTATACCTGAGATCTTCCAAAGTGATTTGATCAGGATGGATTGGAACTATATTTGTGGACTAGAAAATGTTAATGATATGGTAGAGACTTAAAGCAAGGACATCTTAGCCCTCTTTGATCTCCATGTACCAATTAAAAGAATCCTAGTCAAAGAAAGAAACTATCCTTGGATCACTCCCACTATAAAAGAAATGATATGGGTTCGTGACAGGCATCACAGTAAATGTAAGCGCACTAAGTCAAGACATTCATATAAATTTTTATAAAGCCCTTAAATATGAAGTCAGAGCTGCCATTGAAAGGGAAAAGTCTGTATATTATAGCAATCACATAAATAGAAACATAAAAAATCCTAAAAAACTTTGGAAAAACTTAAAAAAAAAATATCATTCAACAAAACACAAAATAGTGATATACCACCACACTACAGTAACCCTGACCTATTAAATAAACACTTTTTAGAGATTCCCTGTAAAGATACCATTACCATATCTCAATTAACAAAATTTGAGTATAATAGGTTTAGTGCTGGGAATTTTGTTCTCCAACCTGTTAATGAACAACAAGTTCTGAAAATATTCCGCAGCTTCAAGTCAAATTCTATGGGGATCGACAACATCTCACTTGACATGTTGACTTTGACACTTCCACAGACTTTAACAACAATTACTAAAATCATAAATATGTCTATATCAACTTCCACTTTTCCAGACTTTTGGAAGACCGCAATAGTACGACCAATACCCAAAAAGTCAAATCCTTCTAGCCCTAAAGATCTACGTCCCATAAGCTTATTGCCTTGCCTCTCTAAAATCCTAGAGAGAGTGGTATGTAATCAACTCACTGAATATGTGGAGCATACTAATATACTGCCGGTATGCCAGTCTGGCTTCCGCAAAGGTCACAGCACATCAACTGCACTCCTAGACGTAGTAGGAAATATATTAGAAGCTAGAGATCAGGGCATGGGAACTATCCTTACTTTGTTAGATTTTTCTCGTGCATTTGACTGCATTGATGTTTCACTATTACTCTCCAAACTCTCATATTATGGCTGTAGCACGGAAGCAGTTAAGTGGTTTCATAGTTACCTTAGTAATCGTTTCCAGTCTGTTCGGATGAGAGATAAAACTATTGGCAATGAGGTCACATCCTCACAATGTCCAGTGAAACAAGGCGTACCCCAGGGTTCAATCCTCGGCCCATTACTTTTTATAATTTATACAGCAGATATCTCTCAATCCATAAGGAACTGTAGTTTCCATCTATACGCAGATGACCTTCAGTTGTATTTTTCATTTACTCCTTCTAATTGTCTTGAAGCTGTAATAAAAATAAATAATGACTTAGATAGGATAGCAGACTGGTCACATAAAAACTCATTAGTGTTAAATCCAGCTAAATCAAAATTTTTAATCATGGGTTCCAAGAATATCATAACACAAATTGCTTTAAATTCCCCCAATGTCATGTTAGATGGCTTGCCAATAGAACAAGTATTTGAAGCTCGCAATTTAGGACTTGTATTTGATGGCCAACTACAGTTTGAAACCCACATACAACAAGCTGTACAAAACAGTTTTTACAGACTCAAACTGTTGTATAGAATACGACCCTATATAAATATTCACATTAGGACAACCCTCTGCGAGTCACTCATATTGTCTCGACTAAACTACTGTGACACGGTATATGGAGCTTGCCTATTAAAAAGATCTGAAAGGTTAATACAGCGACTGCAAAACGCATGCGCACGTTTCTGGGGGCCTACTCTCTTTCTCCAAATTTCGTTCGTTCGTTACGAATTTCTTGTGTATGCTACCACGGTTCCATTCGTTCCGCGAATTCATTCGAACGAACATAGTTTGACATTTAGATTCTCTAAACCTACTCTAATTCATGACGTTCCGAACGAACATTTGACTTTGACACATCAAACTTCGTCATTTTAACTTCAAAATTGACGAATACAAAAGTGCTACCTTTTGATTTTCGTTTATGTGGATTTTGCTTCAAATTAATTGAAATGTCTGCAAGAATGCTTATAACTGAGCCTGCTTCATGTGAAGAATGCTTAGAGCGTAGAAGAAAACGGTGCCGCCTAAGAAATCATTTAAATGTGAATCGAATTGCCGACCTCGAGAAAAGTGCCTTTTGGTTTTGTTTTGTATAGATTTTGCATTCAGTTTAATTGAAATAGGTGCAATAATGCTTTCATATGAGGCTGATTTAGGTGAAGAACGTGTAGAGCGTAAAAGAAATCCGTGCCGCCTGAGAAATCAATTAAATGTGAATCAAATTCCCGAAAATAGTTAAAACAAGAAATGGAACAATTGCATTTACAGAACCAAGATGCCAGAGACACACGGGACATACTCCAAAGCATTGTTGATGAATTTGACCAATTTAGGAGTGAGTTTTAATGTAGTTTGATATATATTGATATTGCATAAAAATATTGATACATTTAGGTATAAATAAAAGTATTTTGTATTCATAATGTTACTTAATACTCTAAATAAGCATAATCTTGTTGCATATGCTACTGATCTCCACAAAATCAGTAACTCTTCTATGGGGCAGTGTTTACAAATTGTGTAGTAAGGCATGTTAATGATAAAACTGCTTGGGAATGAGTAGATTTAATTCAACACTTTTAGATGGTAAATTTGTATTAAATGTTTAGTTACTATTTTAAAAAAGGATTCTTACTGTGTTTTTAGGTAGGGAATAAAATTGTAATGATTCAAAAACCATTGCAAATTTTTACTGAATAAATATTAAGACTATGCCTTGTGCCTTTTTTTATTTCATTTATTATATTCACAGCGTAGGTTGTGGGTTGATTTCCACGCAGGACAGATATTTGTGTGCATAGATCAATGAGGCCACCATTTGCTATAAATATACTTTCACTTTGTTTTAGGATATCCATCACCAACTATATAAATTTACTTGAATTTGTAATGAAATAAAACACAGCCTTTTTATATTTGTTTTATTTACATACATAACCTAGAAGTAATAGTTTAGAACATCCAACAGTTACTATAATGTATTCTTCCATTGCCCACCAAGCTAATGGTGGGGCATAGTAGTGCAACTGTTTATAACAATTGTGATTCATTTATTAAAACAAATGAGACATTTTAAATGAAATATAAAAACTTACTCATAATTGACTGTTCGATTAATGGGCAAAGACTATATATATACTATCTTATTCAAAATTGAGTTTGGAAACTGTTAATCAGACAGTTAATTATGCAGATATAAATTTAATTGATCAAAGTATTTTCTCATTAGTCTAGCTCTCAACAGGACAACCCTAATGCCTGCAGACTATGTTGCTATATATATTGATATTGCACAAAATATTGATACATTTATAAAGAAAAGTATTTGTATTCATAATGTAAATACTCTAAATAGCATAATCTTGTTGCACATGCTACTGATCTCCCCAAAATCAGTAACTCGTCTATGGGGCAGTGTTTAAAATTGTGTAGCAAGGCATGTTAATGATAAAACTGCTTGGGAATGAGTAGATTTAATTCAACACTTTTAGATGATAAATTTGTATTAAATGTTAAGTTACTATTTTGAAAAAGGATTGTTACTGTGTTTTTAGGTAGGGAATAAAATTGTAATGATTCCAAAACCATTGCAAATTTTTACTGAATAAATATTATCACAAAGTGCCTTGTGCCTTTTTTTTTATTTCATTTATTATTTTCACAGCGGATGTTGTGGGTTGATTTCCACTCAGCCAGATATTTGTGTGCATAGATCAATGAGGCCACCATTTGCTATAAATATACTTTCACTTTGTTTTAGGACATCCATCACCCACTATATAAATTTACTTGAAATTGTAGTTAAATAAAAAACAGCCTTTTTATATTTGTTTTAATTACTTAACCTAGAAGTAATAGTTTAGAACATCCAACAGTTACTATAATGTAATGTATTCTTCCATTGCCCACCAAGCTAGTGGTTGGGCACTATGCCCAACCACTACTATAGTGCAATGGTTTATAACAATGTGATACATTTATTACAAAACTAACTCATAATTGACTGTTCGATTAATGGGCAAAGACTATATATACTATCTTATTGCAAAATTGAGTTTGGAAACTATTAATCAGACAGTTAATTATGTGGAGTATGCAGATATCAATTTAATTGATCAAAGTATTTTCTCATTAGTCCAGCTCTCAACAGGACACCTTTAATGCCTGCAGGCTCAGTGTTCCTGACTATTTCTTTCCCTACATGCATCTCTTCCAATTGTAACAATCTGCTGCTGATGCCAGCTGCTAATTGTTTCCTCCTAAATTTTATAGCTGCAACAAAAACAACATTACAATTTAAAATAGGTATATTCTGTAAAAATATGACTCTTCAATGGATTCAGTACATCATTATCTCTAAATAAATATTGCCTTCCCCCCCTATAATGTGGGACTAAGACCATCAGTAGGCAAAATGTGAAAGTTGTAATATATCTCTACCATCTCTTTGGGGACACAGATATGCCACTATATATAAAATAATTCAATTCATAATAACTTTTTTATATAATGCAAGTACCTAGTTATGTTTATTGGATGCTAAAGTAAAATTTTCATTACTAACCATAAATTGGAAAGCTATTTCATACAAATATACCTACTAACAAAAAAAGTACCTTTATGTTTTGTCATGTATACAATTTTTTTACAATATTGAATACTGAAAATACTTCAAAGAAATACTTACAACTTGTGAAAGTCAGGGTTTCTTATGACACTGATGGTTAACTTGCAGTTTCTAAGAGTTGTGTGTGCTGGCTATAGTCCTCTCTGTGTTCTACATACTCCAAAACTTTTTCGGGCAATTGCGGCTGTTTAAAGTTCGGTAGTTGCCTTCCAATTGCTTGACTACTGACATTTCATACTGAAAAGATGTTACGAATGCTTATTATTACGAATAGGCCGTACTTTTAGTATAAAATAAATATTTATGTGTATTTAAGATATTTACTTACGAATTGTATTAATCGAAACCACAACTTTTGGTCATTTGTGGAGAACATACAGTAGGTACTCCTTGTAACTTTGCGGTTGCGAAAAATGTAAAAAGCACCTGAAAACGTAATTATTAACACAAGACTATTAATTTATTAAAGAATCCAAATAAAAAATCCTTCAATCAAGATGGTCAACCAAAGAGAATATAACCAACTATGTTGCTATGGCGTTTGATGACATTCCGTGAATATACGGATGTTTTTTAATGTCGCATATTCTACCGATCGTTTATATGAAATAGTACTCTTCACATTAGCCGGTTTATAACGTCAATTAAAGGGGTATTTATATAATCGCGGTTGATATCTTTGGAAATATATTTTAAATTTCTGTATTTATAATTTCTGCATTAAAATAACAATAAATGCTTAAAAAACTACAAGATTAATTTTAAATTAAAATACAAAGCCACTTCATATAATAATTTTAAAAAAAGTCCAAACCGTAGTTTACCAAAATGAGAAACTAAAATCCCCACACTATATAGTTCAAAACAATCGTTCACGTAAAATAGTCTATGGAAGCGAACTACAAGGGGCCTACTCTCTTTCTCCAAATTTCGTTCGTTCGTTACGAATTTCTTGTGTATGCTACCACGGTTCCATTCGTTCAGCGAATTCATTCGAACGAACATAGTTTGACATTTAGATTCTCTAAACCTACTCTAATTCATGACGTTCCGAACGAACATTTGATTTTGACACATCAAACTTCGTCATTTTAACTTCAAAATTGACGAATACAAAAGTGCTACCTTTTGATATTCGTTTATGTGAATTTTGCTTCAAATTAACTGAAATGTCTGCAAGAATGCTAATAATTGAGCCTGCTTCATGTGAAGAATGTTTAGAGCGTAGAAGAAAACGTTGCCACCTAAGAAATCATTTAAATGTGAATCATATTGCCGGCCTAGAGAAAAGTGCCTTTTGATTTTGTTTTGTATGGATTTTGCATTCAGTTTAATTGAAATATGTGCAATAATGCTTTCAAATGAGGCTGATTTAGGTGAAAAACGTGTAGAGCGTAGAAGAAATCCGTGCCGCCTGCGAAATCAATTAAATGTGAATCAAATTCCCGAAAATAGTTGAAACACGAAATGGAACAATTACATTTACAGAACCAAAATGCCAGAGACACACGGGACAGACTCCAAAGCATTGTTGATGAATTTGACCAATGTAGGAGTGAGTTTTAATGTAGTTTGATATATATTGATATTGCATAAAAATATTGATACATTTAAAAAGAAAATATTTTGTATTCATAATGTAAATACTCTAAATAAGCATAATCTTGTTGCATAAGCTACTGATCTCCACAAAATCAGTAACTCTTCTATGGGGCAGTGTTTAAAATTGTGTAGCAAGGCATGTTAATGATAAAACTGCTTGGGAATGAGTAGATTTAATTCAACACTTTTAGATGATAAATTTGTATTAAATGTTAAGTTACTATTTAAAAAAATGATTGTTACTGTGTTTTTAGGTAGGGAATAAAATTGTAATGATTCAAAAACCATTGCAAATTTTTACTGAATAAATATTATGACTAAGTATGCCTTGTGCCTTTTTTTATTTCATTTATTTATTTATTATTTTAACAGCGTTGTGGGTTGATTTCCACGCAGGACAGATATTTGTGTGCATATATCAATTGCTATAAATATACTTTCACTTTGTTTTGGGACATCCATCACCAACTATATAAATTTACTTGAAATTGTAGTGAAATAAAAAACAGCCTTTTTTATATTTGTTTTATTTACATACTTAACCTAGAAGTAATAGTTTAGAACATCCAACAGTTAGGTACTATAATGTAATGTATTCTTCCATTTCCCACCAAGCTAGTGGTTGGGCATAGTAGTGCAATTGTTTAAACAATTGTGATTCATTTAATAAAATGAATGAGACATTTTAAATTAAATATAAAAACTTACTCATAATTGACTGTTCGATTAATGGGCAAAGACTATATATACTATCTTATTACAAAATTGAGTTTGGAAACTGTTAATCAGACAGTTAATTATGTGGAGTATGCATATATAAATTTAATTGATCAAAGTATTTCCTCATTAGTCCAGCTCTCAACAGGACACCACCAGAACACCATAATGCCTGCAGGCTCAGTAGCTTTCTTTCTCTACATGCATCTCTTCCAATTGTAACAATCTGCTGCTGATGCAGCTGCTAATTGTCTCCTCCTGGATTTTGTAGCTGCAACAAAAACAACATTACAATTTAAATAAGGTACATTCTGTAAAAATATGACTCTTCAATGGATTCAGTTACATCATTATCTTTAAATAAATATTGCCTTTCCCCTATAATGTGGGACTAAGACCATCAGTAGGCAAAATGTGGAACTTGTAATATATCTCTACCATCTCTTTGGGGACACAGATATGCCACTATGTATAAAATAATTCAATTCATAATAATTTTTTTGTATAATGCAAGTACCTAGTTATGTTTATTGGATACTAAGGTAAAATTTTCATTACTAACCATAAATTGGAAAGCTATTTCATACAAATATACTAACAAAAAAAGTACCTTTATGTTTTGTCAAGTAGGTACAATTTTTCACAATATTAAATACTGAAAATACCTCAAAAATATACTTACAACTTGTGAAAGTCAGGGTTTCTTGTGACACTGATGGTTAACTTGCAGTTTCAAAGAGTTGTGTGTGCTGACTATAGTCTTCTCTGTGTTCTACATACTCCAAAACTTTTTCGGGTAATTGCGGCTGTTTAAAGTTCGGTAGTTGCCTTCCAATTGCTTGACTCCTGACATTTCAAACTGAAAAGATGTTACGAATGCTTATTATTACGAATAGGCCGTACTTTTAGTATAAAATAAATATTTATGTTTATTTATGATATTTACTTACGAATTGTATTAATCGAAACCACAACTTTTGGTCATTTGTGGAGAACATACAGTAGGTACCTACTCCTTGTAACTTTGCGGTTGCGAAAAATGTAAAAAGCACCTGAAAACGTAATTATTAACACAAGACTATTAATTTATCAAAGAATCCAAATAAAAATTCCTTCAATCAAAATTTGACCAAAGAGAATAACAAACCATGTTGCTATGACGTTTGATGACATTCCGTGAATATACGGATGTTTTTTAATGTCGCATATTCTACTGATCGTTTATATGAAATAGTACTCTTCACATTAGCCGGTTTATAACGTCAGTAAAAGGGTTATTTATATAATCGCGGTTGATATCGTTGGAAATATATTTTAAATTTCTGTATTTATAATTTCTGCATTAATATAACAACAAATGCTTAAAAACCTACAAGATTAATTTAAAATTAAAATACAAAAACAATAAATATAATTATTTAAAAAATGTCCAAACCGTAGTTTACCAAAATGAGAAACTAAAATCCCCACACTATATAGTTCAAAACAATCGTTCACGTAAAATAGTCTATGGAAGCGAACTACAAGTGTGAATACGAAAATGAAATAGAGTAGGGTCACTTGCAAAACTTCGTTTCAATATAGTTCGTTAACGAAGTTTCGATTCGGAGAAAGAGAGTAGGCCCCCTGTTATAATATACCTCCACGGTCACATGTCACTCCATTCCTGAATAGCGGAAATATGATGAAAATGTCATCACGTAGATTACTTCACCTCTCTACTTTGGTTTTTGGATTAATCGCGACACGTAGACCACAATACCTTTACTCAAAACTTTGTTGGTCTAGAGACCACAATTTATATAATACCAGAGCGTCGGCTTACCTCATATCAACACCAAAACATAGAACAACTGCTTTCCGTGGTTCTTTTAAATACGCTGCTGCCAAGGTTTGGCGAACCATACCGCCTCCGCTCAGATGCCTGCAAACATCGTGATCTTTTAACATAAAATATAAAAAATTACTACTAGCACAGCAAATTTTACACAGTTAACTAAATGAAGTAAACTTACAAGTTTTACAATAAAAAATTATTACTTACCTAGGTATGTGCATCGTATAGCTGGGAGGACTGTGGAAAGCACATAACAGAGGTAAATTTTGCTTTCGTTCTACAGTTGTGACATTTTCGATAAGTCTTGGTGCACTTTACCGTTTCACATGATGAGTATGGCTATACAAGCAGCAGTGTTTCATCCGACAGTTCATGTATACATTACATTTAACTCATTACTTTAGTCTTTAGTATTGTCGTGTCTGATAAATTTGTGTTTATATGATCGGAACATAATGTTCCTGTAATAGGTACGTAATGTAAACAAACCATTCTATTGAATCTTGTAATCTTGTTGTTGTTTGCCCACAGAGCAAATAATATAACTTTTATACCTTTGTCCCAAAGAGTATATAACGTGTTTAGTACGACTCTCTACTCGCTTCGGTCGTGATATGGAACGCATAATGCTCCAAAGGGACGAATATTAGTGATGCGCCACTAGCATACTAATTACACCAGCTTTTTTAATTATTTTTTATCTATTTAGGGTGTAGAAACAATGTTGTTTTGTTTTATTGTTAAAAATTGTGTTTGTTTTATTCTTATTTTATCGTTTTTGTCCGTGACATACTTTTATCTTTATTATTTAAGTTAATGTTCCGTGACAGTCACTTGGCATCATCAGAATGACCAGTGCTAGAACAATAAAATGTTCTAGCTAATGCTGAGATGGTGCCATTTCAGGCTTGCACGGACAACTAGTGTCTGTTTTTATTTTATTTTTTGTTATGTTATTTTATATTCTTGTTGTCTGTGCATTTACTGAATAAATCTTTTTCTTTCTTTTCTTTCTTTCTTTCTTTCTTATTTTTATTATTTACCTCGTTAAATGATTGGGATTTAACTATATTTATTTAATGCAGTCGTATGGTATTAATACTTAAGCAACGATTTGATATAGTGCTCAAGTTGTTTCAGATAAATAATAATACCTTGGACAATGTCACACAGATCATCCTAGCTCCAAACTAAGCAAAGCTTGTACTATGGGTACCAGGCGACGATATACATACTTATATAGATAGATAGATAAATACATAGAAAACATCCATGACTCGGAAACAAATATTCGTGCTCATCACACAAATATTTGCACTTACTGGGATTCGAACCCAGGACTACCAGCTTCGTAGGCAGGAACACTACCAACTAGGCTTCGGTGACCGTCGAATGAATAACAATTTCCTTACTGAAAAAGTTTATCGAGGATAAAAACATAAATGATACGTGTTACGGGTCAAACTCAATAACTTGTTCCCGATTCGGGAAGCTTTGAGTAATCTAATTACACGTACAAATTTAACTTACCAGCTAATGCTACCATACTTCGCTTATACGGGCCTGTTGGCGTGGTTGGTAAATACGCTGCCTTTCACCCCGCAGGTCGTGGGTTCGGTTCCCACCCGAGACAGATTTGTGTGCATGAATATGTCTGTTTTTCCTGAGTCTGCGTGTAAATTATCTATATAAGTATGTATTTACAAAAAAATAATTGTAAATGTAGGATATCAGTTATCTGGTTTCCATAGTACAAGCTCTGCTTAGTTTGGGATCAGATGGCCGTGTGTAAATAATGTCCCGGGATATTATTATTATTATAGGCGTCGTATAATGCAGCAATAAACATACCTAGTACATTTGAGACGTTCAAGATCTTAAATGGGCATTATGACATAGAAGGCTTCGATAAACTATTCCTACGCAGTGATAATTCCCATTTACGAGGACATCATCTTAAATGGTGTACCACTTTATCTCACAACAACCCTCACAAACACTTTTTAAACAATAGAATATTCAAAGCGTGGAATAAACTCCTAGAAAACGTAATCTCAGCCCAAAATGTGAATCAATTCAAAAATAGACTCGAAAAATATCAAAGCTATAATAGAAACTAGTGGAGAAGAGCTGGATACAGGCACTAACCAGTTGAATCAACTGCTTGCCTGTTCACTAATAATAATAATAATTTGGCTAAATATAATATAATAGGTGTGCCCCGCGGTTTTACCCGCGTTAAACTTTATAAATTTTTACAGCTCCTCCCCCGTAGGTGATAATATGTACCCTATATGTTGACCCGACCTCTTAGTAATATTCATGCAAAGTTTGAAGTAAATCTATGCAGTGCTTTTTGAGTTTAGCCCGGTCATACATACAGACAAACAGATAAACAGACAAAAATTCTAAAAACTATATTTTTTGGTTCGATATTGATTGTAGACAAAGCCCCAGGTATCCTTTTAAAAAAATATTCAATGTACAGTTTTGACTTTCCTACGATTTTATTATATGTAAGTATAGATTTATCGAGTGTTCACCGACACCTCCAGTAAACCGGCAGCTGATTAACGGCACGAACTCCACTGTATTTTGTCTATTCAAATTATTGTCACCGTCAAATTGTCCATATAAACTTTGAAATACTTCTAGAATTATTTTTTGACAAGAAATGCATTATCTGCGGTGATTTCAATCATCTTCTCGTAAACTCAAAGAAAAAGAATGACCTTATGAATCTATTACAATGTTATAATTACAGAGCTCTTATAAACTGTACTACTTACAGACGTAATGACTCGCAATCTTGCTTGGATAATATTTTAACAAACTTGACGGATGAATTTATTTTAGACTGTAGAATTGACCATAACGGTTTGGCTGACGGACATGCCGGTTTAGTTTGTAAAACACAATATGAAAGCATAAATCTTAAGGGACGTGTCTCATCCGTGCCCACATATATATTTAAACGCCTTTTCACATCTGCAAATAAAAAAACGATTTAGAAATTCACTTCTTTTGCAATATTGGAATGTTATGGGAATAAATACGTTCCTTACTAAGTTTAACACAACCTTCCAAGGAAATTTCAAGAAACCAAAAACAATTCTTAAGGTTAATAGTGATTCTACTATAAAATGGGTCACAAAAGGCATAAAAGTTGCTAGTAAAATGAAACGCTTCTTATACAACGGTAAGACAAATAATTGTGATATGTCATTAGCCGCGTACCCACCTAGCGCACACGCTCGCGCGGCAGCCTCGCGAGCCAAGCGCTCGGCTGGTGTGGACGTGCCTCAGCCTGCCTCGGGCGCGCGTTTGCTCGAGCGAGCACGGCTCGGCCCCGCGCCATCTGTTGTCGGTAAACTTGACGCGCTCAAAGGTGCCTCGGTGAGCGCACTGAGCGCTGTGCGTTAGGTGGGGACGGTTATGTTTTGGCTCGCGCGCGAAGCTACTACAAGTTTTGTCTCTTGCCGTGTTTGCCTTCTGTAATTTTGATATCATGGGCAGTCAGGAGGAGTCAATTCGCTTAATACAACTGTACAGCACGTACAATGCGCTTTGGGACCCCAAAGATCCAAAATATTTGAACAAAAATCAGCGGGAAGACAGTTGGCGGCAAATATCTGCTCAAATTAATAAGCCTGTCAAGGAAGTGAAAAACAAAATGGTGTCCTTGTGTGGTTCTTATCGTCGAGACAAAAGCAGGGAGAAAAAAAGTCGCATAACAGGTTCAGGTATGCATTTTTATACTTAAAAATATGAACTTACAAATTATTTGATAAAATAATTACTTATTATATACTAATTAAATTGAAGAAAATTTATTTATACAATAAAATATTTCAAATTATGGAAATATAAATTTTATTTTTGTTCTGTTTCAGGCGCTGCAGATGTTTATAATTCGAAGTGGTTTGGATATCCTTATTTCCATTTTCTTAAGGATAAAAATGAAACTGGCGACACTCAGGAAATGATGCCGAATGTAAGAATTTTTAACTATGCATAATGATTTTGAAATGGTATAGAACCATTAGTTATAAAATGTTATGCCAAGTGCAACCGTATTTATTTTGCGTTATTAGAACTACGCCTTGGAAACGCTGCAATTGGTGCGAATGTAACTTCATTTATTTCATTTCTCCATTGGCCAGGAATCAGTGCGCCATCAAGTTCTCTGTCAAACAATTCCGGTGACATAAGATTAGTTGAAGTATTTTTTCGGATGTAGTTGTACAAATATACAGCTGCTAAGACGACCTTTGTTGCTTTATTTGGCTCTAGTAAGATAGGTTTTCTAAAAACGCGAAATATGGCACTTAATATACCAAACGTATTCTCAACGACACGCCTAGCTCGGCTAAGGCGATAATTAAATATTCTTTCTTTAGAACCATTTTCTGGGTTGCCCTCAAATGGTTTCATGGTATATTCGTTGAGTGCAAAGGCTTTATCGGACAAAATAAAATAAGGAACTTTTGTTACATATGGTATTTCCAATATCTTCTCTTTAGGCACGTTAAATTCTTTCTTTTCTAGCTTTTTATACAACGTTGTGTTTTTAAAAACATCACCATCAGAGATTCGCCCTTTGCTACCAACATTTACATACAAAAAATTGTAGCTAGCATCAACTAATCCAAAAAGCACGATGCTTGGAAATTGTTTGTAATTATCATAATCAGTGCCACTGTTAATCGGTGCCTGCAACATAACATGTTTTCCATCCATCGCTCCAATAGCGTGGGGAAAATTCCATTTATTTTCAAATTCTTTTGATATAGAAAGCCACTCTTCTTCTGTAGATGGGATCTGTAAAAAATATTATAGAGTACTCAGCATGACAGGACCCTCCGCTGTTTGAAAGTATTCAGACTAAACGTATTTGGCCCCTATGAGTGGTTGTATTAGGTACTATACACCACTCCATATTTGGCCCCTTTTAGTGGTAGTCCGAAGACGTTCAAGCAATGGAGAATCCTGCTAGAAAAATATTTAAGATATCGCTACTAAAGTACTTGAAGGTATTAAATACTACGGACGTTAAACTTTAGCTTCAACGTAATCAATCAGATTAAACGTAGGGTCCTGCCACATTATATACATATTCACACTGCACCACAAATTGATCTATTAATTAAAATTATGTTTTCAGGAGGCAATACCGGAATCTTCACACACTTCTGACGTAGAGAGACACACAGAGACTGAAAACGCTCCGACCAAGACGCAATTGCCGGAGGCTAGCATCGAGAAAGCGCCACCACAACAACAACAAGACCTAACCTCGGATGCTAGCATGCCTTCACCATCAGAACCTGCTCGTAAAAAAAACGACATAATCCGAAGAAAACGCAGCCACAGGAAGATTCGGCAGATATCATGCTCGCAGAAGCCCTTGAATACTTGCAAAAGTCTTCGACCGACATCAATGATCCATACTCTTCATTTGGGAGACACATAGCCAACGAACTAAGAAAATATGATCCGCACACATTAGCGTATGTTAAGAACGCTATCAATAATATAATTTTTGAAGCCGATATAGGGAAATACACACAACAACAAATTAATACAGGATACTATACACAGCAGTACACTAATTCCTCTACAATGGACTCATCTGGCACTTCATCATCAGCATCACATACCGCTACGTCTTCTCATGCCATTACACAATCACCTAATGCCAATGTTGGATTCGAAACTATCACTGAATTGTAATTAAAATAAACAATTGATTTTTAAATTTGTCAAATTATTTTTATTTACCTTTACATAATCCCTTAAGGCTTCAATAATAGCGTCACAAACTTCTGGAACTATTCTTGAGATACTCTGCTTCGATACTCGAAATAAATATTGCAAGCTGCTATAAGAATCTCCGGTTGCTAAAAATCTTAAAGTTATTAAAACTCGGTCATTCACAGTTATTGCTTCTCTATATTTTGTATCGCACTTTTTGATTTTATCAGACAATAATGAGCACAAATCTTCGAACTCGTACGGACATTCGTGTAAAATTATGTACACTCTGATCATATACTAAATCTCCAAGTAATCTATTTCCATATTTGTGGCGACGCTCATAAATTTTTCTAATCCAGAAGCGTCTAGGTTTTTTCTTGATACGTGACTGTTTTCGTTTCTTTAAACAATAAGCAGCTAGGAAAATAGCTGCAGCTGAAAATACACGACTGTCCATTACGAATACTCGCGGACTTATGATGGCTCAGCCTGCCTCGCGAGGCGGCCTCGTGTAAATTGAACAAAACTACTGAGGCTGCCGCGGGAGCCATCGCTCGCGATCCGTACACCGAGGCTGCCGCGCGAGCCTGTGCGCTAGGTGGGTACGCGGCTATTGAAAAATTATATACATAATTATATTAAAATATTTATAAAAGTGATGACAAAAGCAAAAAAGTTAGCTGTTCAATCATTTTTAACGAGGTCTAAAAATATATGTAAAGATGCCTGGAAAATTGTAAATGATCATAGAAACAAGAGTAGAAAACCAAAAAAGAAATCCTATTTACATATTATTACGGAGAAGTTTTGTACTTCGGACCCCTTGAAAATTGTGGATATATTTGCCTCACAATTTGATTATGATGATATTATAAATTCAGATTGCAAAAATGCGGTAGAATATCTTAGGAAAAATACTCCTAGAATTGAAAATGATATGGTTTTAGATTTGGTTACACCTAGAGAAGTTAACAGTGTCGTGAGTAAAATGGAAAATAAAATATCATGTGGGTATGACGAAGTTCCGATTTCAGTAATCAAAGAGAACATAGACATATTCGCTGATCCGTTATCCAACTTTTATAATGCCTGCATTAATAAAGGGATATTTCCTGACCAGTTAAAAATTTCCAAAATTGTGCCAGTCCATAAAAAGGGTTCCAAAAAGGATCCTAAAATGTATAGACCCATATCGTTATTACCCACTTTGACGAAGTTATTTGAAAAGCTCCTAAAAAGGAGATTACTTAGACATTTAAATATAAATAGAATAATTAGCCCTCGCCAGTTTGGATATTTGACTAGTGTAGGAACTTTGGACGCGATTGATAACTTAATTAATGACGTAGTTGAAAATCTAAACGAAAAGAAAAAAGTAATAGGAATATTTTTAGATTTAAGTACTGCTTTCGATACAATAAATCACGACTTATTATTAGAAAAATTAGACCACTATGGAGTTAGGGGAATCGCTAAACAACTTTTTACGTCATATTTGCAAAACAGACAAATGTTTGTTGAAATTAGAGCAAATAGTGAAGAAAAAGTAGGGGACCTTAAAATACAATGTAATAAAACATATAAATCAAAGTTAACCAAAATTAAAGCTGGTGTCCCCCAAGGTTCCATACTTGGGCCTATACTTTTTATTATATTCATAAATGTAATAAATCACATGATAAATAAAATGAATCACCAAATAAAGTTGACGGTGTATGCTGATGATACGAATGCCATAATATCGGCTGATAATATAAGAGATTTAAACATAAGAGTCAATGAATCAATCGATGCCTTTTATGATTGGTTTACTGCTAATAGCTTGGCAGTAAACACAAAAAAAAACAAATTTAATGTTGTTTCAATCAACAAGCAAAATTTCAGATAGTGTAGACTGCTATAAAAATGGAAACCGTTTAAATACAGTGGAAACAGTAAAATTTTTAGGAGTTCACTTGGATTACTTGCTCAACTGGCAAAATGAGTTGTTAAACATAGAAAGTGGAATTAGTTCGGCGTGTTATGTGCTCAGAAGTCTTCGAGATGTAGTCCATCCTGAACAACTGAAAACTGTTTATTTTGCTTTGGTAGAGTCTAAAATTAGATATAGTATACTATTATGGGGTGGTAGCTACGAATATAATATACAAAAGGCATTTGTGGCACAAAAAAGAGCCATTCGAACTATGGTTAAAATTAAACAACAAGAGTCATGTGAACCGCATTTCAAATCACTTCATATTTTGACCGTGCCTAGTCTTTATATATTTATCCTGTTACTGAACTTAGCTAAATACATTCACACCTTCGAAACAGATGAAGAGAGACAAGTACGGGAGAAAACGCGAAGGAAAGATTTACACTCGAACATAGCTCCTGTTCTCAATGTGGTCAAGCACAGCTCCCACTACAATGCGGTAAAAATATTTAACAAGTTACCCATTGATTTAAAATCTATATTATATACCCACCATTTTAAATCAAAATTAAAGATCTATCTTTTGGAAAGGTGTCTCTATTCAATAAATGATTTATGATTGCTATTATATTGACAATTGATTTTATTTTGTATAATTCTTTCCACGTCGTTTACTTGTTCACTAAATTGTATATAAGAAATTAAATTTGACATTTATTTTAGATTTTGTATTGACATTATTATTTAACCAGGAGCTTTTGTAATTTTATTTTATGCTGTAATTTGTTTGTTATTTATGTAATTCAGACACAATAGAGATATTGTTATTGAATAAATGAAATGAAATATATAATAATGTACCGCCTCTATACCTAATGCTGCCGACACGCACACTCCCGAGGGACTTGCCATCCTGCCGGCGTATCGTTTGCCAATCCACGTTGGCAATATGGCATTTACAAGAAATGTTTGTTACAGTGTCAGGCGCCGACCGGGCGCGCGAGCTGGCCAAGGAGCTGAGTCCCATCAACATGCCGCCCGGCAGCGAGAACCGGTTGCTCACCACGCTCACTGGTGAGGGATTGCATTTTATACTTTGTTGTAAAACACTGAACACACCTATTACATAGTCGGTCTACCTTTCAGCTTTTATCAAATGGTTTATAAAATAAAACAGCAGCTTCAAAATCAACTTACAAGTATAAAATAATATCAGCCACACTTTAACTTATAACGTTTTATTCCTTTCCTATTCTTTTTCACACCAACTACAACTTTTATAATTTAGAATATGACTAAAATTATTTGAATTTGAAACAATTTTTGTTTCACCACTTTTTTGTTACTATATATTTGATTTTCACCAAACTATTTCAACAAAATAGAAAACTTCAACGGCACCCGACCTTTTAAAATTGTTTATTTCCTTATAAATCCTTCGTTTATTATCCAATCGTACTAAATTGATATGAGACTACCTCGCAAGCTTGCTCATTCCGTGTGGCGCAATGGCTAAGACAGTCGCCTGGCCAGGGGCTCTACCGGCTAAGTCGCCGAACATCGATTTCTTAAATGGCGTTCAAATAAATAAAGGTTAAAAATGACAGAATCGTTAAATCAGCTTTCATGAGCACATGTGACGTCATAAATGGTCCGGAATCAATTGTCAACGTAGAAGCCGATTTAACGATTAATTAAATCATTTTTAACCTTTATTTATTTGAACGCCATTTAAGAAATCGATGTTCAGTGACTTAGCCGGTAGAGCCCCAGATTCGATTACCTCCGAGGACAACAATTATTTGCGTAACCCATTGTTCTAGACTGGATGTACCTTGTGTCCGTCAACTATATGTCTATAATCGACACAGGGACTCATTTCCATAGTGCTGGCTATAATAATAATAATAATAAATCCTTTATTTTCAAGTATCCATGACTCATTTTTGGTTAGTAATACATAAGATAAAAACTTAAGCCTATGTTAGTAAATTACAAAAATATTAAAAACTAAAATTACAAATAAATTAAATATGTATTACATCACCGCTGCACTTATAAACCGGTTGTGCAACTTCGCATGGAGTGGCCATGCGAAGTTGCACAGCAGTGATTTACAGATGCGGTCCAGCCTGTCTGCAATCATTGCCAGTATACTGTTTGAGCTAGCCCGCACCCTATGTCTTAAAAAATATATCAAAACCGTTTTATAAACGCCGGAGTAATCAATGTACAGACACAAAAAAGAACTTTCCATAATGTACAAATATTAATCTCAGCCCGCCAGACAGATCAATTGTAAGGTGATCGGCGGGGTTAAGGTGGGAGGTATCGCGTCATCCTAATATCTTTTTCGTAATTAGCGTCTTTGTGTATTGATAGTGGCGCGACATGCGTCTATGGTAACCCTCAAATATTAAGCCACCATGACTGACATAGTTCCTCAAGGCCAGAGTGATTAGTTATCATACATTATAGCTTATTTATGGGGAAAATTATAAGATTCTATAACAAGCTTCCCAATTATATTAGAGTGCTTGGGATTGAGTTGTTCTAAGTCATCAAACAATATGTAATTAATCTTGAGTAAATTTTATTTTAAAAAAGGATTCCTATTGAGTTTTCTGGCAGTGTTTCTCAGTAGCTGCCACGTCATGCACTGCACGGTGGGGTACAAAAAATAACGATTCCACATAAATGTAAATATTCTACGAGATAATTGAATTTTGAATTTGAATACGGCGTAACGCAGTTAGAACCCATTAACCCTATACTTAAATTCTTGAAATCTACATTTTTATGGTCGAGTGTAGACGAGTAAAAACCAAAAATAATATAAAATAAAAGCGACTTAAATGCGTTAAGAAATATCGAATGGATTGTACAAATTTGAAGTGTTACAAGGTGCGGTGGCGGAGCGGTTAACACACATGGGGCCGGATACCCCGTGGGCGTGTGTTCGATTCCCACCCACTTAAATTTATACAATTCATTTTAAAGATGTTTGAAAAATTGTTTAATATTATATATTTATTGATTTGTTATTTGTTTTCAGGGCGATCGCTAAGAAGACTGACAGATGTGGACAACTGCATCGAGATCACCAAGAACCATCCGGACAGTTCTGAATCAGACTCCTCCACGGAGGAGGACAGTGACTACGACTGATTTTATGTTAACTATCTGTAGTAAGGTCTGTGCGATTGAATTACTTCCAGAGGGATGAGGATTACTCTTGAAATCAACAAGAATATTACAACATCTTTTAAAGGTATCCCATGTACTTCAAGTTTTATCCATACCTTATTTCATCAAAGTAGGGTCAGCCGTTTCAACGCGCAAAGTGACAGATAGCCGCTGTCAAACCTATAAATACCTATGTGTTTGTCAGTTTTTCTGACTTGGGATTGATATTGTTTTCAAGAGTAACCATTTTATAAACAGTCACAAATATGAAACAACGAAAGGATACTAAGTGTTGTATAGATATGGTTTTGTATAGCAGGCTGGGCCGATGCAAACTTAACAGGTGCATATTGTTTGGGGATATTTTGACGTATCTTTGCAACATTCAACTAAAAGAAATTACTTAAATCTCTCTATGGATCGAACGTATCTACGTATTTATATACTCATGGTACCCTTACAGGTGTAATGTTAATAAATTTTGTATCTTATAGTAATTATATTATTTTTTATTTGCTGCCAGGTTTGTGTGTGCACATTTTTAGGGTTCCGTACCCAAGGGGTAAAACGGGACCCTAAGACTAAGACTTCTCTGTCTGTCCGTCTGTCACCAGGCTATCTCATGAACATTAACATAAGACAGTTGAAATTTTCACAGATGATGTATTTGTTGTCCCCAATTATTATTATTATGGTGGCGCTATAACAACAAATACTAAAAAAAAAATATTTAATGGGGCTCCCATACAACAAACGTGAATTTTTTGCCTGTTTTTATAGATAATGGTACGGAACCCTTCGTGCGCTAGTCCGACTCGCACTTGGCTTGGTTTTTATTTGTATCTGATCTCTACATTACCGTTCAGGTCTTCCAATTTTTAAGTTTGTTGCAAGATTTGGAAACTTTTACATTTTTTATGACATCATTTTAGTAATTAGCAATCAGACCATAAAATACTGTAAATAACTCTTAATGGTACGAAAAAAGATTTTAATAGATCAGAAAAAGTCTTGTTGGAGTTAAAGAAATAATCAATCGGAATGGCCATTTTGTATATTTTCTTACGAATTTATGTCTTATGTAATCGAGTCGGTGTTAAATTCTATTATCGTTGTTCAAATTCTAATATGTATTAGTAATATTAATAAAAAAATATTAGTAGGTCACACAATTAATATAGCTGGGCTCAACAATAGAAAAATAACCTTGCCTTTACGATTTTAGAGTTGGGTTTTCAATTGTAATAGATGTAGATATAATAACGTAACATCTTAGTAATCCTCCATCATTTATTATTATGTTGGTAGTGAAAGTAGGGCTTTTTATAATATAAAATCTTACCTTTTTATTCGAGGGCAGTTTTGTAAACTATGCATCGTTAAACCAAGTCAAACCATACAGTTATAAAAAGGTATGCTAATTTCATTGACGTTCTGCCGCGCAATTTATAAACGCAGTAAAAAACACTCCCGCGCAATTTATAAACGCAGTAAAGAACACTCCCGCGCTATTTATAAACGCAGTAAAGAACATTCCCGCGCAATTTATAAACGCAGTGAAGAACATGTGAACGATATGGTCTTTACGTCGTTTAAAAATAGCGCGGTATTTTTTTTTATTAACGGTTAATGTGTTGGCTACGTCATATCCTGTATAATGTGACTATAACGCGCCGACGTCGTACTAACATCTGTTGTAAGAACTGTCATTCCTGGATGTGACGTAAGCCTGCTTTTCCGACGTTAACATGCCATTAGTTACAAATTATAACTTGAAATGTTGGTAATAACATACCTCTGATATGAATATAACTACATATTATTTTTAAATAATGATAATAAGTTTAGTAGATTGGCTTACATAAATTCTGACCAAAAATAACACTTCTATGAAGGTTTTGATTTCCCATTGGAAGGTTTTACTGACAATCATTGATCTTTTAAATGTATAAATAACATTAAATAAACGTTTCAAGTGTATTATGAAGATAAAATTTTATATAATTCCTCATATAATATTTACAATTATATGTGGAATCATGTAAATAATTTAATTTAGTGTGTATAGGATGTTCACTACTTGCTTTGATGTAGTTAATGTACCACCAGCATAATTTGCACCTTGTAACACAAATAGTGGATGTAACACATGAAACTAAAATCATAATACTATATTTTTTGCCGTTTCATACAAAATAATGGAGTGTAATTTTTGTATTTTGTGCTATACAGTTCAGTGTCATAGGCACATTATGATTCTTAACTTACTGCCACTATACTATTTATGTTACACCTCGAATAATACACCACATTGTTGTACGCGAGCCCGAAGAGACACGTGATATCATTGTAATTTATCTCATTCTCTCGCAAGCTAAATCATATTTATATGTTAGTCTGTTTTAACTGTCGCTTTTTCGTTTCATCCAATTTTCAAACCATAACGGCGTTAAAGAAGCTTTACTTCAATAAATAAAATGAGGCACCCACCGCGAAGTTTAGTATATAGGCGCGCATTAGTTACATTCCGGATCATCTCTTCTCCTTCGAAAGTTCGCCTCGGTCCCGACCGTGGTCATCACACAACGGTCGTCATCATTTCAGTTAGCAATTGGTGAAGTAACTTCTTATCCGCAGTTAGCAATCTCATTATGCTCAGTTAGCAATTGGTGAAATAAATCCTTATGCAAAGTACCTAAGCTATTGGTGAAATACGCTCTTATGCGCAGTTAGCAAGTGGTGAAATAATTCATCATGCGCAGTTAGCAATGGTGAAATATATCCTTTTGGTCATTAGCAAGTGGTGAAATAAGTCATTAGCAAGTGGTGAAATAAGTCATTTTAAAGAGTCACACACAGTTAGCAATTTTTGAAATAAGTCATTATGCACAGTACCTAAGCTATTGGTGGAATCCGCTTATATGCGTTGTTAGCAATTAGTGAAATAAATACATATGGCCAGTTAGTAACTGGTAACAAAGTCCTTATGCACAGTACCTAAGCTATTGGTAAATTACGGTCTTATGCGCAGTTAGCAAGTGGTGAAATTAGTCCTTATGTACTCATCGATGGCCAATATTTCTGCCAGGATGTAGCGAGCTAAGTGTAAATATAGATTAATGTGATGTATTATAAATTGATTCGATGTTAGTATTATTTTGAGCCTCCTATATTATTATATTTCATGTTTCGATGACATGCGCCATGGGCTTGAAACAAGTAAGTATGTTAAGTTGGAACTTTTCTTTAACTAATATATATGTTATGAATGAACCTGAAAATAAAAAAAATATCTCAAATTTTGATTGTAGCGTTTCGTAGCCCAATCGAAATTCGAAGGATGCAGGTGTCACACAAACACATAAAAATTAAAAGACTTCAAAATTGTTATCCAGCACGACCACAGATGATTGATTAAAAAGATATTCATTGAAAAGGTCACCTTTTTAATGAATGATATTCATTAAAAAGGTGTACATACTTTAAATAAAGAGTTTAATACTACCCGAAGTGCATAGCGCAAAAGTTGTTAGACAGATACATTATGATATGTCTTTGGCTTTATTTTTTAATATATATCTACTTATATTTATAGTTATATAAAATATAATTTTGAACTAATCACTTACTTGTTTCAAAGCCTGTGGCGCAGGAACAATAGATAGTTGAAATTATTATACCTGTCTTAAAAACTTATGAATTCATTTTCTCAAATTACACTTCGGCAGTAGACTAGTACTGGTATATGAATATAGTATTTTTATTTTAATGACGCGGATAAGAGATAGAAATATACGGTATTGTATCGCGTACAATACCGTTTATTTCTATCTCTTTCTTTTACACCAGCAAACTAAATTAAATGTCATTACATCTCTCTCTAATATATGTAGCTCGTATGAAAACTACTAAAACAGTTGTTGATATAAATTATAAATCGCATAATTGCCTATTTTCCTTCAGTACTTCGCGTCAAAACGAAATTGACACAAGTAAATATGCCTGTCCTTTTCATAAGCAATATGTTACACCGAATTGCAATGATATTGGAAATAGTTAAGTTGGTATTACATTGAATCGAGAGCATTATAAAGTCTTTCTCGTTTCTAGAAGACTTGTTACGTTTCCTATATCCTTAGTAGTGTTAATGCTGCCGTCTCAAGTAAATTCTTTTAGCTGCATTTATAATGTAAATAGATAAATAAATATTATGATAATCAATGATATTAACGTGTAAATGTTGTTCAATGACTACTAACTTGAAATGGATTTTAGCACATTTGAAAAAGCAAACATCCTTGCAAGTCTTGCTCACAAAGTAAACCGATAATTCATTCTTATCTTATATTATAAGAACCACCACACTCAATAAATGGTTAATGTTTTTATCTGACGCTGAGAATAAAACGCGTATTTTAAAAGTCAATAAAACCCAGCGCACATAGTAGTAGGACTTACTGTGTTTTGTTGTGTATTTGTAATCTCTAGATCTAGATGAAGAAAATAGAATCTAGATGTGCTCAGCATCAAGCAAGACTAGAGTAAATACATCTTAATAAAATTTCGAAATATTGTAAGCGATTGAATGAAATAAACTTTACTAAAATTGTTTATGTTGTATATTGCCTGTCAATACAGTGAATATTGTACAAAACAGTGTGGGTCCCAGTGGACTGTAGTTGTATATATATAACTAACAATAATTATTACCACCAGATGAAAGAAAGAAAGTACAATCGTTACAAGAAATAAAAACAGCATGGTTTAGACCACACGACTGAAGTAAAACTTAGATATACGAAATGTAACTCTCTCTCTCTCTCTTTCTATCTTCACTAACTTATATCTCCCATACTACATAGCGAACGGAAGTTGAAACACTTCCGTTTGCCGCGCTTTATCACACTTTTGGTAACGCATTCACCAACCCATGCGCGCGTAAAGAAGTTTTACTTCAAAAAGTCGCGAGAGTAATCGGTATAGAGACACTACAAATATGTAATTTTATGTTGGTGTTGCCAACAAATATACACCATAGACAATTTTATTAAGTTTATTTCGTGGCGCATGGGTGTCACTAATGATTAATTTAAAAAAATGTAAGTTTCATTTGTGCTACAATCCATAATTATATGAGAAACTAGGCTCATAATAAGGTTGTGATTGTTCGGATGTAGAATTGTTAAGAGAAGTGCCTCTGTCACTTGTTACCCTCCATCTGATGTCTATATTAATGAAGCTATCCTAGAAACATTACTTTTACGACGTCTGTTCTTAGATAATACAGAGATGGGACTATTCTTTTAATTTTGCTGTGAAATTTTGTCAATGCAATAACTTTCCTTATATGTACAGGAAGAAGGTCGACTTTAGGTTTTTTCGAAGTTTCAATAGTATCAAAATAATTAGGTGTTGGGAGTACCTAAACCGGACAAAGCTAATCGTAAATGTTCAAGTAGCTAGTTCATAACACGTATGGTAAAATATTGTTTTTAATCTTTATTTTATCATCATCATCATCATCATATCAGCCGAAAGACGTCCACTGCTGGACAAAGGCCTCCCCCAAAGATCTCCACAATTGCCGGTCTTGTGCTATTCGCATCCAGCAGTTTCCAGCGACCCGCACAAGATCATCGGTCCATCTTGTAGGGGGCCTGCCCACGCTGCGTCTTCCGGTTCGTGGTCGCCACTCGAGAACCTTTCTGCCCCAACGGCCGTCGGCTCTACGAGCTATGTGCCCTGCCCACTGCCACTTCAGCTTGGCAATTCTTCGGGCTATGTCAGTGACTTTGGTTCGCCTGCGGATTTCAACATTTCTGATGCGATCCCGCAGGGAAACTCCGAGCATAGCTCTCTCCATTGCTCTTTGGGTGACCTTGAGCCTTCTAATAAGGCCCATAGTGAGCGACCACGTCTCTGTTCCGTATGTCATCACTGGCAACACACACTGGTCGAAGACTTTCGACTTGAGACACTGCGGTATTTTGGACGAGAAGATGTTACGTAGCTTCCCGAACGCTGCCCATCCGAGTTGGATTCTACGATTGACCTCCTTCTCGAAGTTGGACCTACCTAGTTGGATGGTCTGTCCTAGGTAAATATAGTTCTCTACAACTTCGAGTGCAGAGTCACCAACTTTTAATTGAGTGGGTGCTACATGGACGTTTGACATGATTTTCGTCTTATCCATGTTCATTTTCAGACCCACTTGTTGAGAGACTCTGCTGAGGTCATCGAGCATTGTACCGAGGTCTTCCATGGTCTCAGCCATGACTACAATATCATCGGCAAATCGAAGGTGAGTGATGTACTCGCCATTGACATTGATGCCAAAGCCTTGGAAACTGGAAACTGGAAACAGTCCAGAAGCTTGAAGACGTCTTCCAATGCAGCGGTGAACAGTTTCGGAGATATAACATCTCCCTGTCTCACGCCTCGCTGCAAGTGGATAGGTTTCGAGATCTGGTCCTGGAGTCGCACTGACATAGTGGCGTTTTCATACAAACACTTTATCACCTCGATATACCGGTAGTCAATTTGGCACCTTATGAGAGACCTCAGCACGGCCCATGTTTCGATAGAATCGAAGGCTTTCTCATAGTCCACAAACGCTAAGCACAGTGGCTTGTTATACTCTTCGGTCTTCTGTATAACTTGCCGCAGCGTATGTATGTGGTCTATGGTGCTAAAGCCTTTTCGGAAACCGGCTTGTTCGGGAGGCTGGAAGTCGTCAAACCTGCGCGCGAGACGGTTCGTAACGACCCTCGTAAACAACTTGTAAACATGGCTCAGCAGTGTGATGGGTCTAATCTTTATTTTATAACGTGTATTAATATTAGTTTCGAATATATCCAAAGAAAGTTAATAAAGCCATGAACATGGAGAAAAAAAATTATTTTAATAATTTATCTGTTATTTGTAACACAAAATATAATAACCCCATTTTTACGTCTTCTCCATGATCCGGAAAGGCTACTTATGAAAATATTTGACACTAATATTGTTACACGTTGTACAATTTGTAACATAAACGGTTGAGAAAAATGAGAGATGTGTTTATATCTAGCGGGGGCCCCCTTAGCTAGAGCGATGAAAGTGATGAGAGCGGTTAGCTTGTTCAATGTACCTACCAAATTTAATGAAATGGTCCAATGTACCTCCATTGTATCCACAGAAATGACCTCTGAAGTCGATTTCCATCCGGCGGGGCCCTCCGTCGTTATCAGGCCGAGATACCTAAAAATGGTGTCAGACGAAACTTGGCCCCATGCACCTTCCTAGTTATGTATTTGTTCTTACAAAATGTTTGATGGTATACCAGAAATTAAGTTTCAAAGTTTTGTCTAGCCAGCGGGCCCTTTGTTATTTGAATTGACACGTGCAGAAGATGCAGTCCATTTTTATGTTTTCCCAATGTACCTCACCTCAGTTATTCACAATTTTTCCTAATATTACGCCGCTTTTCGGAACATGTTGTTTTACTATTAAACTAACTTCGAAATCCGTATTTAAAATTTTTATTACTTACTACTCATGATACTATGCAGATTAAAGAATACCAGTTACACAAAATATTTTATATAAAATACCTTTTTCACATTTTTGCTTGAGTGGAGTATACACGGGTACATTATCCGATATAAGCTGACCTCAGATTGTATGGAAATCCGATACAACGCGAGATCAGCTTATACTGGAAATGTATAGCTTGATGCGTACTACGTACGTTGTGTACATATTCATTTCCATCATTCCGTAATCCACTATTTATGTTACACTTTGTATAAGATCGTTTCTTCTGGTAAGCGACGATGCTCTTGCGAGTAATTGTTTGTATTTTTTTTACCTAATTGATGTACAAATATACAATTTGTAAGGAGGCTAAAAACCTTGTGAAGTACGTAATTTTGACACGATAGATATCGTTAGTTATATAGCAGAAATGTTGATATTAAATCAAAATCGACACAGCTCTACGTTTGAATTTATACATCTGACTCAACTGTGAGTCGTTCTTAATTTCACACTTAATGTAGGGCCAGAAATGCCGCGTTGGTCTAGCGATAGCGTGTTCAACCGTAGTCAATGAGATCCTGGCAGTGTTACACCCCCGTAAATTAGAAGACTCGTAAAGCTTTCGGTTCATAAGAGTAGATATATATATTTGCGTTATACAGTTATTAAAAATAATCATACTATTTTTAAAGAACGCCTTACCTAATTACGTGTGAGTCACGATTGCTCCGCCACGTTATCCAAACGCAAAAAGACAAAATTTTTTGTCGAAATTAGTCAAAATCGAAGGAAACAAACCAAAACTTTGTCAAAGCAGAAATAAAGAAGTTACAGGGGTTTTAAGTTGGCCGCGCGAACGTAACGTGGAGGATTGCGCGGCCATGGAGATCTCAGCAACTACTTGGGATAGAGATCTAATTCTTTTTGTTAATTGAACATTTCATTTGTCAACAATTGTCGAAACAAGAAGTAGGCTAACGAACTAGCTAGCTATTTTATGTTACTATATCAATGGAGACAGAGTAAGGGGACAGCGGGATATATTTTTAATTCATTTATTACCATTATTTAGTACCACTGTCCCCGTTCAAGGGGGACACGGCTAATGAGGATAACGGTACTACTTCATTATTTGTAACCATCACAAAAGCATTATTTATGCAATATCACGTAACACACATACATACATTATAGCAGGAACACGATTTGATACAATTTTTTTGCGATCTACCCGCGTGGCCGTGCACTTACGAGCTAAATGACCTAATAAAATCAT
The DNA here is from genome assembly GCA_951640165.1 of Pseudoips prasinana. Classification (NCBI taxonomy): domain Eukaryota; kingdom Metazoa; phylum Arthropoda; class Insecta; order Lepidoptera; family Nolidae; genus Pseudoips; species Pseudoips prasinana. The sequence continues at coordinate 5,601,202 of OX621238.1, read as the reverse complement.
TTATTTAAAATGTGAAGTTAAGGACAGCTATGAGTTATATTTTGGATATTTCTAAATACGGGCATGAGGCTAAATACGCAACTGATTTTATTAAATCCTTTTATAAAAATACGTATAAAAAGGACGCAGCTATTTTTGGAACTAATACAATACACTTGCGGCTTGTATTAACGCGTTAGAGAAACACGATTTTTCGTCGACATAATAGCTATGCAAGATTACTTACGTCTCTATCGATAAATACAATACATATAATACGGTTACAAATCTCCCTTAGTTCGCATCGAAAGTGCCGAGTGCGTCAGGTGTACGTCAGTTGACAAAAACTTATTTTTCCTGAGTAACATGCTATAAAATTAAATTAATCTAAAAATGGTCGATCCTTTCAGAAAAACCAAATAAAATCAATGTTAAGAATATTAGTTTAGTTGGTATATCTTAGAAACTTTGTTAAATTGTCTGTAACTTAAAGCCTGTAAGACGCACATGTCTGTAGTTTACATGCAAAGTATTTGAAATCTATATATTGTGTATGTAGACACAAGTGTATATGTACACAATATGTACAGGCGTCAGCACATCACGCTACCCCAATCTGTCAAATTTCTCCACTTGGAAGTGAACCTTATGCTTATGTGATAAAGTTGAAAATCTATAAAAGAAATTTGACAGATTGGGGTAGCTGGATGTGCTGGCGTCCGTGCAAAATACTTTAGTGAGAGCTACAGGCATTTGTACCATGACCTGAAACGTAAGGGAACAAGTATGAGGATAGTGGGTACATGTTGTATCATGCTGTCCATTTTAAGTGAGTGGTTGAGCTCTAGTCTTAAGAATATACTAGGGATCCAGCTCCAATGCAGAGGCATTCTGTGAAAGCAATATGAAGGTTGTAATTTGTACTATATACTCGTGTTTCAAGAAAAGGAGTCTCTATGGTAGCCTTGATAGGATTTATCTTACATCATACAGGAAGTCAAGTAAGTTTCAGACAACTCACCTAGCTGGTTATAAGAATGGTTCAGCAAATAGTTGTGACGATACAAATAATTAATTTTATGAAGTCCAACCCTTCAAAGATCTACTGAAGTAATAAGTAAAACTACTCATTATCGACTCAATACTATAATGTGAACTGTTTGTAAGGTCCATACTTACACTGTGAGTGTTATGATATCCAGTGTTAGAACTAAAAGTAATAATTTAGACCACACATAGCATATTCTAGAAATATGTTGCCTGTAGAGTTGAACACTAGAACAGGTTGGGCTGAGGATGTAAATCTAAAATAAAACTAGCATTGACTTTCTGAAAATAAATATTAATAATAAAGGACCAGTTCTATGGGTTCTGTTATGATATTTTATACTTTCCATGCGTGTGCCCAAGAGACTGCTCTTCTTATAAAATAGCCTTATCTCAATATAATTGGCTGTAGGTTAAGTTGAATTGCATTTAGTTTTTCTTTACCTGTCGACAAAGGCACAATGTGTTCTTGCCATCAAATTGTATTATACTTATAAATAGGTATGAAACAATGTATGATGTAATTATAACATGAATAATAATTAAACTGCTGTTTTATTCATACCTTTAACGTGTATTTAATGATTTGTCATTCCTTAAATCAATTCAGAACTTGCGATAATCCAATACATTACTTTATTATTGCTTACAATTCTTTCTAAAAGTACCCTATATTGTTCTTCTTATTGCTCTTCCTCTTGTTAATCTTAATGCATTGCACAAGAATATTGAGATGATACATTGCATTTGTCAATTAGATATGGTCTAATTCCTTTCTGGCTGATGCTGATAAATGCCAATTATCTGTAGAATGTGTTCAATGTACTGGATTAACTGTAGCTTAATTGGCAAAACATTGGCAGCTAGAATATAGGCTTCAATCCTATTGGTGATCTAATTTTAAAATCTTCTGAATATAATATGGAATCTCTCACATGATAAAAAATAGATCTACATTAATAGATGATACTTTTAAAGAAAAATTGTGCAGTGAAAGAAATAGTTGCGCCCAACACATAATGCAAATAAGATGTTTGTAATTTTTTTTAGGTATTTGACAAATTTCATCCACTAGTTGATTTTATAGGTTTATTAGTAGTGATTAACTAATAAATATCAAGGTTAAAAAAAGATTAGATAGAAACAAAAGTGTATCAGTTGAGTAAGCTGTTATTTCCATCCATCTTATCTAAATAGTTTCAGATTTGACTATCCACACTATTTATTTTAGTTTAACATTATGCTAATAAATACCGCTACACTAAAATCCAACCATGAACTTACATTATATACATACACAATAAGTAACACTAGATTTCTTAGAATTAGATTTCTTGATCTACCTAGCCACATCATTTATTTTTAACTTAAACTGTACCCAGTATATGTTGGTGTGCAACCAGTGATTTTGTTTTGATTTATGATTAAATGCAACAGCACACTACTCCTGCCCAGGATATAAAAAAGAATCACAGCACAACCTATCCCATCAAACTATAAATCTAAAAAGAATAAAATAAAGGAGTTCCATACAAAATCTGTGAGTATATTAATTAGTGTATTTTTTTGTTGTTGTGATAGTCATTCTGCTATTCAGGGTCGAGAGAGATATAAAAAAGATAAAATGGGATTTGAGTTATAAATGATGTAAATAACCCAAGTTTGTTTTCAATATATTAACTATGGAGAGTTTTGTAACCAACTAAATTGGTGCTGCACACCAACCTATACACAGTGCATTGTATTAGTTAAGTTTAAAATACAGAAAAGTATGAAAATATTTAATTGAAACTATGGTCACAAAATGTACAAGTCATCACACTCAATCTCTGTATCCATTGGCACTTGACTCTGGCCACTTCCGTCCAACAAGCAATCCAATGACAACCTGTCTACATCATCCCATGATAATTTCTTGAACTTCTCTTGTACTATCTTAAGAAGGCGATTTGCTGCACACGTAGCCTGGGTCTCTGACATACCTGACTTCTTAAAATGCCTTACAGCAACTTCAAATAGGCCTTCGGGCTTCTTAACGATTAAATTTAACTTGGTACCATCCTTTATTGTGGGGTAAGCTTGTACTGTCTGTTCATCTACTAGAGTTCTACCTAGCAGCAGTAGCTTCTGTTCTTCTACTGGTATTTGCAATTTATCTGCGACCTGTCGTTTTATTTCAGAGATATGTGTAGTTGGGAGCACCTAAAACAAAGATATTAGGATAATTAACTTCTAAAATGTATAACATACTAACATGTTTATTTTAGACATCGTATCTACCTCCAAGCAACATTCACCGCCTTGTAACTTTTTAACGATCAGTTTCATTTTGATGAATCAAAATATTGGTTAATTTTCCTATGACCAGGGCGTGAATTACAAAAATATTAATTTAGCAGCATGATTCAATGACAGACAAAAACAACTGTACAAAGTCAGTCAGTGACGGACTATGGTTTAATTGTTAAACATACACAAATTTTCTATTTCATTTCCACAAGTATGAAATATAATTTTTTATCTCTATTTCATGTCTTGACAGCAGAAAATACATCATAAATATTTGGAACGCCAACCACGCAGCTTTAACTGACATAAAACGTTAAGAGTTACAAGTAAAAATAAACAGTGTGATTTTTCCTAAAAAATATAACTGACATGAAACTTTTTACAGAAATAAAGTCGGAACCAGCCAGCCACCGAGATTTTCTACAGTGCAGTCAGCAAATGACATTGTTCAAATGTCAAGTTGTAATCTTAAAGTGTAAATAAATAATTACCAAGGTGATATTTTTTTTACTACTTTGCTGATAAGTAGATGAATGATATTCAAACATCTCTACGGATTTACAAAATATGAATAATTCCATAATATTTTATGAAGTTGGGTTAGAAGGTAAGGTATTACATAAATACAAATATTGATAAATCATATCTCAATTAAGACTCACCAAAGGAGGTCCAAAAAAAGGTTTTTAATTTTTAACAACAACTCGGATAATTTGTAGTACTTTCTTCGTCTGTTGAAAACGTAAACGATGATTGCGAGGAAGTACACATATTTTGGCTGTAGGATGAAGTCTGGGTGGAGTTGCACACATCTGGACAACCTTTTGTGCTTCTACGGAGGAAGGAGTAGTAGAGTATGTACTCACTACATTTACGAGGAGTTACATGAGTCATTCGAAAAAATATTAAAGTTGTCATATAAGTAAAATATCTATTTGAGCGGCCGTGCCATTTTAATAAACTTGGACGCATTGTCGCCCGTATGTCTAGTCGGGGATAAGTTTTCTAATCTTACTAATATTATATATGCGTCAGATCGACAATATGGATGTATGTATGTTTGTTACCCGTTCACACAAAAACTACGGAACGGATTTGGATGAATGAGTAGGGGAGGTAGGGGAGGGACGGGCACTTTTTAACAATTTAATGCATAAAAAATCAAATTTTATAGATAATCAACATTTAATACCAATTCTTATTGCACCACACATTTGGCTAGATATCTAAGATAAAACTTTCTTAAAATTATTATGAGTCTTAACATTACGAGATAATTTCAGGAATTAAGTCCAAGTGCCCAAACCTCCCTGCCATAGGGAGGTTTGGACACCCCCTGTGGGAGGCTTGGGCATGGCCTATAAAACACTTTATATCCATAATAGAATCTAAAGATAAAAGTTAACAACAAATGAAAAAAATCTTAAATTGTATCTTAACTTATCTCAGATTAGGTACAACCCAGAATGGTTTATCAAATGAGTACTTAGAGCTACGATGTTTGGTTTTGTTCCATGTCCAGGCAATTTAGTTTTGATATCTTCTAGTGGGACACTTGCTATATCATCAACTTCAGGAAAATAAGGTGTTTCTTATCTTACCCAGCCTCATAATTTTTTTGTAGTCATGGTATGAATCATGTCTTCGATTCGGCCGACATAGTGCACAACAGTCTTTTTTGTATTAAATTTAAAGTGCACAAAATAATTGATTTGAATATCTGTCAATAATTATCACATCATCTTCATCTAACTCTTCTTCTGACGTTTCTCAAGCATTTTCTATATCACAATCACTACTGCTCATTTGCCTTTTCTTTACTGATTGGATTGGGCATGCCCAAACCTCCCTCACATAATAATGCCCATTGCTCCCTCTGTATACATTTTCAACATAAGTTAACGGTATTATGTTTTTATTTAGATATCTAAGCATGAATTTCAGTAAAATTTATAAGTTAGTAAATATAGAATAGATATATATTTCAAAATAGACAAACCTTTGGTTAGATTTTTCTTCAACACTATTTCAAACCACCAAAAATATTCACTTTTACGACCGCATAACCTTTAAACGTGTCTGTGTTTAACAACTGATGGAAATTACATATAGTCTATGGATGAAAAGTGTTGCCAGTCGGTAAAGTAAACTATCAAATTAGAGAAAATTTGAAATCTGTGACCGGATCAGAATAAAAGGGGGGTGCCCATGTCTCCCGACTGCCCGTCCCTCCCCTACCTCCCCTACAATACAAAAACATATTGTAAACTTTATAGTAGTAGTAAGTAATATAAGATATATATCTGAATAACACATAGGCATTTATAAAGTTTAACGCGGGTAAAACCGCCGCGTATAGCTAGTTCATATATAAATTCAAGGCAGTATTTCATGAAAGGATACCACTAATTGCGCTATCTAACTTCAGATATTTTTAGTAAGAGTCTCCTAGTCTGCGATAAATGCAGGAAATATACTTGTATTAAGTTCATAGGTTTTTAGGTGGCTTAGTTAAAAACTGTGAATTAGCGACCCATTAGTACTTATATTCAGCAAATAAAAGAAAATACTTTTCCTTTCACTATGTTTTTGTATGGTACTCGTTTTTTGACTAATTTGTAGTAGTGCATTATTTTATTCAACACACGCCAGATTACTTTTATAGGCAAATTATTGATACTAGGGTTTATTAGAGTAATTTTCGTCGAGATCTCTATTTTTATAGGGCAATAATTTGAAAATCAGTTTATAAGTTTAAATTTTATCCATTACAAACGATTACAAACGAACATATATATAAGAAACTAGCTGTGCCCCGCGGTGTTACCCGCGTTAAATTTTAGGAATTTTCTTTGCTATAAACCTCACGGAGCCCGAGACCTTTCCAACGAATGCAAAACCGTGGAAATCAGTTCGTGCGTTCTGGAGTTATAGCGTCAGGAAAGAAAACCCGACTTATTTTTATATAGTAGATGATTTTTTTTATTTTTACAATAAGCGTTTAAAAAAGTGTTTTGTGCACCATTCTGCTGACATCGAATTGGTTATTATTTTATCTTAATTAAAATACTATACTCGAATTAAATAAAAAATAGTTTCCTGTGCAATTTAATAAAAGCATCATATAATATTCAAGACTTAAGAATATTATGGATAGTTCATATTCATCATCATCATCATATCAGCCGAAAGACGTCCACTGCTGGACAAAGGCCTCCCCCAAAGATCTCCACAATTGCCGGTCTTGCGCTATTCGCATCCAGCTGTTTCCAGCGACCCGCACAAGATCATCGGTCCATCTTGTAGGGGGCCTGCCCACGCTGCGTCTTCCGGTTCGTGGTCGCCACTCAAGAACCTTTCTGCCCCAACGGCCATCGGTTCTACGAGCTATGTGCCCCGCCCACTGCCACTTCAGTTTTGCAATTCTTCGGGCTATATCGGTGACTTTGGTTCGCCTGCGGATTTCGACATTTCTGATACGATCCCGCAGGGAAACTCCGAGCATAGCCCTCTCCATTGCTCTTTGGGTGACCTTGAGCCGTCTAATAAGGCCCATAGTGAGCGACCACGTCTCTGTTCCGTATGTCATCACTGGCAACACACACTGGTCGAAGACTTTCGACTTGAGACACTGCGGTATTTTGGACGAGAAGATGTTACGTAGCTTCCCGAACGCTGCCCAGCCGAGTTGGATTCTACGATTGACCTCCTTCTCGAAGTTGGACCTACCTAGTTGGATGGTCTGTCCTAGGTAAATATAGTTCTCTACAACTTCGAGTGCAGAGTCACCAACTTTCAATTGAGTGGATGCAACATGGACGTTTGACATGATTTTCGTCTTATCCATGTTCATTTTCAGACCCACTTGTTGAGAGACTCTGCTGAGGTCACCGAGCATTGTACCGAGGTCTTCCATGGTCTCAGCCATGACTACGATATCATCGGCAAATCGAAGGTGAGTGATGTACTCGCCATTGACATTGATGCCAAAGCCTTTCCAGTCCAGAAGCTTGAAGACGTCTTCCAATGCAGCGGTGAACAGTTTCGGAGATATAACATCTCCCTGTCTCACGCCTCGCTGCAAGTGGATAGGTTTCGAGATCTGGTCCTGGAGTCGCACTGACATAGTGGCGTTTTCATACAAACACTTTGTAATAGTTCATATTAAGATTAATGAATTACTAGCCGCTTCGTTGTTAGGACGTGGTTGCAATGGCATCGGTTTCCCAAGAAATATTAAAAATTTTGTCAGCTTTGGTTTCTTAAGAAAAAAAACACCACGGATATTATATTAGTATTGTTTGTGGAAGGTATATTGAGAAAAAGTAGAAAATGGAATATTAATGGCATCATAAGGGCTAATATTTAAAAATCTTTGGGTTTATCAAAATGTAAACTGTAGTGGATCACATCATCATTACAAATTGTTTGCACAGGTCGGAAGTGGAATTTACTTTTGCTAACTCCTATAACGTTCTGGTTCTCTGTGTGGCTGGGTACAAGACAGTCTGTCTTGTACCCAGCCACAGAACCAGAACCAGAACGCCGAACTGTCTTAGACAGTTCGGCGTCTCGAGACCAGCCTGAGCCTGACATCTTCGCTCCCAGATAAAGTGGCGGGCGGGGTCGATAAGTCCCACTTTAATAACTTCCTATTGGGTTTCGTCTTCCAGAGTTACGCGCGGATAACGTTGAATATTTAAATAGATTTATTTAAAACTTTATGGCTTACGATATCAAGGAAAATGAGTTTCCACGTATGTTACCAGACTTGTCTTGTACATGTTTACGTGATATTTCTAATTAATTAAATCATGTAACTAATAACGCGTAGGTTAATGATCAATGTGGTATTAAAATCCCAAGTTCAGTTGGCATCATAGTAGCGTAAAAATGTAAACACTATTCCCCCGACTTATTAGTTTTTATTTTACAATTATTAAACAAATATACTAAAATAGTTTACCTTAAGCCTAAAAGGAGTATAAAAAAATAAATAAGCACTTTTTGTTAGAATGTGTTCTATACATAAGTGGCTTAACTCGTAAAAGCCGACGAGACGAAGCGAAGAAAGACGCGTTCTAGAGGCAGTAAAGCTAAATCATTTTATAAACACATTATTTAAATTATACACGAAATGTTTTCGAAATGAAATGGATTTCATTTTCATTCTTTATTAAAAAGATCTTAATTTTTTAATGTTTCTTATGTTCTGAAAAACATATTATTGAGAAAAATCGATAATACCCAAATATTTTCACGTAAAATGGTAGCAGTTGGCATCACTGTAGCGAAATTTGGCCGGGGTGTCCGTAGCCTAGGAAACGGGTGTAGCTACAAGACAACAACACTGATAAGTCATTTCTTATCGTGTTACATAAAATTTTGCGAAACCGCAACTGCACGTCGTATGGTAACGAATATAAATTAATACCAGTGTATAAAAACATCCGTAGGAACTATAATGATTTTGACAGTTCGACGTTTGGATGTCAGGTGGGTAATATTCTTCGTAATATTAATTCGCTAATAACCTGGCTTGTATTTCTCCATCGTTAAATATTATTGTGAAGAGAGTTAGAAGTAATACGTGTGCTTCGCGGTGCACGTAGCATCCTAAATGAGTTCCCCCTATCCCGCTGCTATCAATTTTATCATAGTTATGTAGGGATCGTCGGCGGCGCCTGGCACGGCACACGACCCGACCTATGTATATTCACCTGCGATATTAACTTTCGGGACACTTATGTACTACGCTCTACATAGGGTGGGGGTGGCAATGCGCACACATATACTCATATCTTCGCGTCATTATTCTATCCTTATTTTTAGAAATAAATAACGAAACATTTACCTGTAGATGAGTAAGGAATGTATGAAACTTATTATTTTTAGGGATTAAATAACTAAAGCTACCATTTTTACGTTCTTATAATGACTAACTAATGAAGCTATAAAATATGTCTAAGAATAAAAGAAATCTATTTAAAAATAAAACTTGAATAGAAAAGAATTACACAATAGCTATATCAATTAGAATAAATTTAATAGCCAATATAATTATCTTCAAAGAATTTATAGTACATAAGTCAAATAAGGTATAGGAAGGGCCTATGTTTATTGTTATAAAAAATAATGTCAGCAATATTAACACGAAACAATAATTACATAAACAAAAGAATATAATCAGTCATGCATTACACAGGGCAGGTGGTGTCACTGTACCGTGACAGCACCTGCAAGCACCCCACTATATCCCTATCATAACCGACACACCACTCTGAGCTTTTATCAAACACAACACTCAGAACATTACCAACAAGTCTAGTGTTGTCTGCTACCACAGTAACCAGTTGTTTGATCAATACTTGTATCATACTAGTCAGTGAGAGACACAATAATGTGAGGCTGCAGTGTTCTAGTGACAATATTACTAAAATATCATTGTTAAATTCAAAATGTCAGAAATGGGATTTGAAAATGTGTTTTATTTGGAGAGTGAGTGTTTTTCTATAGTTGTTTTGTTGAGAGTGGAGGAGCGGAGGGCCGGATGAGGTGTTGCCAGGTTACCCTCCACGGATACTCTCCGCCCTTGCTCCCGGCAGATCAATAACATCTCTATCACCCTGGAGAGTGTTATGCAATAATTAACATTCATTTATTTGTTTTATATGTTTCAGGATTATATTACTATGATTTGAATTGTTTGAATGTTTTCAGTCTATTTTAAGGTTTATTGGTACAACAATTCTACTTTTCTTTCATATTTTTAATTGTTCTCTTATCTTCGTCAAATGAAAGCTTCATATATTTTGTAATCAGTCAGACTGAAATATAGGTTGTATATTACATCATAGCTTACACAATTATTATCATAAAATTTTATTTTTAAATGATATAGAGAGATTATATAGATAGAGAGTGAGATTTAGTTTAGGGATTATCTACTTTTTAGTTTAATTATAACTATTATTTTTATCAATATTAAAACGTATCAGATTACATACAGGTAAAAGAGGGGTGAGCCACCCTTTCAAAGTTTAACTAATTAGATGTCAGTAGAGATGGGAAAAGCGGTTTGCAGTATTCTATGTTATTCACCTTATTGTAATAAAATATTTTCACTTAATATTAAACAATTTTATTAGTATTTTGTTGTATTCACAGTCTGATAGAAAATATAATGAAATTTTATGTTTTGTATAATAATAAACCTATTTGTTTTTATTCTTAAATTACAACTTATGTACACTGTAATAACAGCTTTAATTCACTGCTATAGGATTAGAGAAAGTAACAAAAACCAGTATTATTCTTTAAATTTTTGCTTTGATGGCTGTGACCAATCGAAAGTTGTTGGCAGTTAAGTTCTTCAGGATTTTTTTGATACATAAGGAAGTTTGTACTTTCTTTCAAAATGTAGGTAACATTTCGAAAAAAAATATTTTTTTCCGAAAATAGCTTATATGACATCTTTACGATGTCATATTTTTTTCAAAGATGATTTAAGATAATAAATTTCGAGGATGATCAGAAAATCGACCTGTATGTTTTTTCATAATTATATAACTAACCAAATGACTGTTAGTTATTATATTAATTATTGTTTGTGGAAGGTACTTTTACAGCTCAATGGCTTATATACTTAATTGATATAGATACAATTATGAAAGTGAACAACATCACATTTAAATAATTTTTAATAATTTTCGATACAAATAGTTTTTTATATACTTAATTGATAGAGATACAATAATTATTAAAATGAAGTATATCATATTTATAATATTTTTTAATAATATTTGATGCAAATAGTAATTTTATTGCAACTTCTAAAAGGTTTTTTGTTGTATACCACGATCGCGTGATCGCGTCTACAAATAACAGACAAATCATTGCCTGATTTTTGTGGACTAATTTTGTTTTTTTATCGATGTATGTTTTTAACAGCAATATTTATTCCCTGGTACAGTCAGCGTGAAGTCGGTGGATACACTTTTACCTGGACAGCGTCTTAATTACAATTACCTTTGCACTTTTGTGTCAGACTTGTCCTAGCCGCGCATAAGGCCTCTGTCATGGCTTAAACACTTCGTTATCTGATGACTGTAGCCAAAAACGGCAGGTTAGCCATGAAGCAGAAATTAAACCAGTAAGGTTTACCCATTTATATACCTACTGACTGCTTACTTAGACGCTTAACCTCACCGATCACTTTTTTGCCGGCGAGAGGTCCTGGATATGAGTGCCGTAAAGAAGTTGAGGTTAAGGATAAGTGAAACACAATTGGCGAAAGTATAATGGCTGTAGCGCCAATTTTGTTGTCACGTATCCTTAAGTTAATTATTTGTTGTTACATTGCAGCTAAATAATATTAGCTCGGAAGACGAGAGCTTAAGTTAGATTAATTCAGTTTCTAACAATAGAATTAGTAGCATTGTGAATATTTTCAGATTTTGAGTGCGACGGCGACGAGGTGCTGGTGGAGTCGTCTCCGCCCGCCTCGCCGGACATGGCCGCGCAGCTGGCGGCCCCTACAGAGGTCTGTTATATACAACACCTGTTTTGTTTTTTCTACAGACTCTTTTCACATGATACTTAATTATACTTTAAAACAACATCGTACGCCAGATGGTCTAAAATTGCTGCTTAGGTACCAACTAGCCTCATCTGTCTAGTATTTTATCGACAATCTATAAAGCTCATACTGATTCTATCAAGTTATGACTTAAATTTATCATAGGTGGATGGGGAAGGAGAGATAAACTAATAAAATAAAAAAATTTAATTGTTTCATAAATGGTTGCACTTAGTATTTAAGATGACACTGGAACCCGCACTAGGATATCCTGTGTTGCAGGATCCAGTCTCGTCCGTCGAGGATTGTTTTACAATAAAATGTGCTTAAAAAAATATTCTTCAGGTTACAGAATTAAATAATTAAAATTAAGTGTTCTAAATTCTGAATATTGTATAGATCATTGTGTGTGTATGTGTGTGTAGAACATAGAATAAGTAGAACCTTTAACTTGTATGACAGTCTCAATGGGCCTCTGATGTGAGCCGATTTATTATCGACAATATGCTGCAATTTAAACAAATAAGGTACTAAACTAATTTAAAAGTACATCTGCTTCTAATATACTATAGTATCAGAAATACTGGGCATACTTAGAACTAGTGTCTGACTGAAACATGATTTTATACTGAAACCCAAACAAATCTACGGTTTTGCTTCAGTTTTTGCCGAAACCGAATCTTTTTCAGACATGTTTTAAACGCTATTATTGACTGAAATTTGGCACATTTTACACACTTATATAGACAGTTAAAACGTATTACTTTAATTTACCCATTTACCCCTCCATAACACTAGACATTTTCCAATTGCGTCGGTTCTGGACCAATAGCAATCGGGAAATCTGTAATGTTTTACAAATGGGGACCTCTCAGCTTCCCTTTCTTTTCCATGGACTTTATATTGATATATTATTGCGTATATAGGGTGATGCCGAAGGCGACGGCGCCACGCCGAACAACGTGAATGACCTCATCGTCATTCCGGAAATACCCACCGCTATAGACTTGCAGCACGCCATGCAACAGGTAAATTTTATGAGGAAGTTCAGGTTCTTTAAGTACAATATTTAGATTCTGCAAGGGGAGCCAAACGCCTATTCCAAAAAATCATGCGGTCACGCGCTTTACATTATATTTTTGTGGCTGTTTCACCGTCTACGACAGTAAATACTAAGACGCCCGTATTTAGAGCCGACACCAAGGTCTTCATTAAGTTTAAATCAAACCACAAGCCAAGCTTTCGTGGTCTCCTGGACTTCTGGATGGAGCTAAACTGGTTCGAGTAGCCAAACAAGTTCACGTACAATGGCCCAATTAAGAGGCTAAGTGAAGAACCTATCGCCCAACTAAGTTTAAATTTGAGGAGCAGATTCATATGATTGATTGGTTGGCATATAGCGGCATCTTCAACTCGGCCAATGCGATGTGTAATCTATCTATAGACGCTAAGTACTCAATTGCCTGCACCGCAGTTACCTACCAGCCTACCAGCTCACCTAGTGGGACTATCCTATTCCGGCAATGAATTGGTGACCTAGGAGTAATTTCTTAATCTATAGATTGACAAGGCTTAGGTTTTTTCAATGGATCAAATTTTATGGGCTGCTCATGGTTGCCGCTCGTGTTGCTACCCGCGGTGTGGCACGATCATATCAATGGCATTTGGCATACACACATCAACAAAGTCTAGGGATACGTTATTTTGAAATCAAACATGGCTTTATTGTTTAAAACCTATTTAGTTTCCTTAAAAAGTTTATTTACAGATTTAAACCTTGTCTATTCTTTATTCAAAATTTAAAAATTAAAATGAGAAACAAATGAAAACACGCAAAGCACAGCGCAATCTTGAGTTGTATCTAATTTCAAGAAGTTGCATTAAAATTTTTTTTGCGTGTTAATTGAAGAAAACCTGATAAATTGTTTTATTTTCTTTTCTCAATTGGTTGTGTAAGCTTTTTAGCGTCATGCCACGCCATCATTTGAGTCGAGATGAAATGTTACGGGCAGTTGGCATGTTACAAAACGGTGCTATTCAACGCGTCGTTGCTGAGTCTCTGGGCACAAGCCAAAATGTGGTATCCAGGCTGTGGTCACGTTATCGCGCTACTGGAGATGTGGCAGAACGGCACACAGGTAGATATCGTGTTACCACTCAGAGACAGGATCGATTTCTCCAAATGACCGCCAGAAGACTACCCAATATCACAGCGATGCAACTAGTGCAAAGGCTCCAGGAGGGTCAGCAGCTGCTGGTGAGCGACCAAACCGTGCGAAGGAGGCTGCATGAAGTTGGTCTTCATGCTCGCAGACCGCTACGAGTCCCAGCGCTGCGACGTGGCAATCGCGGTAGGCGACTTTTATGGGCTCAAGAACATTTGACATGGAGTGATCAACAATGGTCATTGGTGCTGTTCACTGATGAGTCCCGCTATGGATTTCATCCAGATTCGAGACGAACACGCGTTTGGAGAACTCCAGGCAGGGTCAGCCGTCTCCGACATCCACAGGAGGTCCACTCTTACCAAGGCGGGACAATTATGGTGTGGGCAGGAATACGAATCGGCGGACGAACCCAACTCATTTGGATTCAGGGCAGCATGACTGCCCATAGATACCGTGAGGAGGTAGTAGAACGTGTCATTGTCCCGCTCAGGGCCCTAACGGGGCAAGAATTTCAGCTCATGCATGACAATGCACCTTCCCATACAGCGCGGCTGGTGAGGGCCGCCCTTCGAGAACACGATGTTCAGGTATTAGATTGGCCTCCACAGTCGCCAGACTTAAACCCAATTGAACACGCCTGGGACATGTTACAGCGAAGAGCATTGAGGGATTTTCCGCCCAACTTGACAACAGAAGAACAACTTTTCGAACATTTAAAAAGAACTTGGGACTGCATACCCCAGCAAGACATTGACACCTTAATTTTAAGTATGGAAAATCGTTGCCGCTGTGTGATTAATGTTAGAGGAGGAAATACCGATTACTGATTATCAGATTTGGTAAGATTTTTATTCATTTAATTCGATTGAATAATTTTATAAGAATAAAATGTTTTTGTTCACTCAGTAATTTTCTATGGCTTAATTAATTTAAGACTTTTATTAATTAGAAAAACAAAATCGCATCGTGTTGTTAATGTTTAAATATCGGCCATGAAATTATCTTTAATTCTTCCATTTACAGTCATAACAAAATGTTTATAGTTTTCTAGATAATCAATGAAATGTTCAATATCCCTAGATTGTGTTGATGTGTGTATATCGAATATTGGTACAGTTACAGGTCAGAATGGAGATTTTGACAGATACTATATTATTTGACGGGACACCAAAAGAAAGCGTGACGTCTTGTCTAATTTTAAAATTGATCATGCTCCTCCTCAACGTGACTAATTTTAATAGTAAACTGTATATAACGACAGATTGATATCTGGCCACCTATCGTCGCTCATAATGGACAGTGCTCAAAATAACTTCACAGGTTAAAACTACAAACACCGGTTGCTGCACATACAAATCATCAACTGGAATGAAAATGAGACTCAGTACCACTATGTCACCTCAATTTACATTACATTTACAAAAGTTTTTCTTCGTGGCTCAAAGGGTTTTCGAGAACCGTACATACTTATATAGATAGATAAATACTTATATACATAGAAAACATCCATGACTCAGAAACAAATATTCGTGCAATATGGATAATAGATAGGTACATTTTATTGCATCAACAAATATTCTTCAATTACAGATTTTGCATATTCTTTAAAAACAATTTTGTTGTTTTAATTTGTGTACAATTGGCAGCCTAATCACATAGCAGCAATTTTTCTTGAGATGCATTAGATGGACGTGATTAGCGGATAAGGAAGGAGGCTGGTTGGTTGGTTATGATCAAATATTTTATAAATATTTTGACTGTGATCTAAAAGAATAAGATAGAAGGCAGAATTGGCAAGAATTGTCTTTTTGACCACATCATGGACTAACGAAGTACATATATAGTCCACTCTGCCATGTCTACCCTGGTGGAGTCCCTTAATTCTTCCTATATTCCTAGGTGTCGAGCGCAGTTGTCGAAGTCAACGGTGACAGTTCCGGCCAATCCAGTCCTACGGCGCATGGCGATGCGCAGCACGCTTTCATCACCGTACATGGTAAAAGAAGCTTTCTTATATATTTTTTTTAACCTTCGCATCTAGGAGTGTCAACGTACTATTCCGTATTCCAGAAAGGTCTCTAGTTAGAAGCTACATCACCGTCTAACCAGAGAACTTCGCCAGGGGAATAACAAAAGCATATTCGCCCTTGCTAAGTTCTATGGCCTAAGGAGAATTGACGTAGCTTTCGAGAAAATAGAATTGGTTAACACACGTTTCTTGTTCAGCGTTTTACTTGGTTGTGAGAGATATGCGACGTATTGACAAGAATAGCTTGCTTATCTTAGTAGTTATTATATATTACATTGTAAATTGTAAGTTATACCGTAGACTTTAGTTTGTTGCATTTATTGTAGAGTACATTTAGTGTGATGATTACCTATATAATTGTTTTTTTAGTTAAGCATGCTTATCCATACGTGTAAATGTAATATAACTAGATGGTCATAAAGCAATCGGCGTAATTCTCTTTCAAGAACTCGGGCCTAAGTGTTATATTTTAAAAATAGACAATTTAATAAGCAAATCTCCTTCTTGAATCAATTTTGAATGACATTTTTGCAGTAGGTAAAACGTGGAATGTTGATACTTTGCTAGATTTCACCCTGCTTATTATTTCTGCTGCAATTATACCGAAATACTGCCGAATATGTGTAGTTTTCTGTATGGCTGACGGCAAAGAATATCAGCAACCTATAGTGGAAGGCGACCCAAAAGAGTATTTCCCAGAGTAGAACGGGCAACAGCGTCTCCCGGGTACTAACCACCATACTTGTAAGCAGAATTGTGATTTCCCTACCTAATAAATTATATATATATATGTATAGTATATTATATTAGTAATAGTATTGCATATATTAGATATTATACATTTATTTATATACATATACCTACATTTAACTATATATTCAAATTATTTATGTATCGAATATTTATTCAATCTCTTATACTGTTTTACTTAGTGCACCTACCTACTGATTAATCTCTGCACCTCCCCAAGGTCGACTGGGAGATAATGCCTACGGCATTAAGTCCACCTCTGTACAAATTTGTGCATAAAGTTTTGAAATAAATAAAATACTGAGATCGCTAACCCGTTAGCCGAGAGTGGCGATTATGGCATATCCCTCCAAATTAAGACTCCACTAGCTGTGCCCCGCGCTTTTACCCGCGTTAAATTTTATAAATTATCACAGCCTTAGGTTAACCTTAGGTGATAGTGTAATAATATGTAGTCTATATGTTGACCCGACCTCTTAGTAATATTCATGCAAAATTTGAAGTAAATCCATGCAGTACCGTTGAGTTTAGCCCGGACATACAAACAGACAAACAGACAAAAATTCTAAAAACTATATTTTTGGCTTCGATATCGATTGTAGATCACGCCCCAAATATCCTTTTAAAAAAATATTCAATGTACAGTTTTGACTTTCCTACGATTTTATTATATGTATAGATTATGGAATTTTATTGAGGAGGCCTTTGTCTAGCAGTGGCCGTCATTCAGACATGACATGATGATGATAATCATGCTGTGCCGTTTGACATATTAATATTGGGTTCGGACAGTTTCTTTTTACACTATTTAAGCCCGTACCTAGTTTTTAAAGAATATGGACAAGAATTGAACAAAATAAACTCTCTTTTAATCGGAAGCGCCATGAGCTTGACAATCTATTTATATTACACGTTGTATATTGTTTTCACATTTTGTTTTAAAGCACTTTTCTATGTAAGTATTTATATTTTCTGTATATGTGTGGACATAAAGGCGTGTGGAGTCAAGATAAGGCAATGGTGAAGATGGAAGAGCCGAGTGACCAAGAAAGCAAGTGTTTTATTCATTTGTTTGCTTTTCTGTTCTAACAACATTACTTGCTTGGTGTCGGGTGTGCATGAACTATTAATTCGCGATAGTTCTGTAATCGAATAGGACAGATGTAGAACTGGTGTACGGCACATTAAATTTTAGTTGACGCTGTAGACGCTTTCAGTGATGAACTATTGAAATATATGATTAATATTTTTGGAGCCGAACACTAAAGCTGGTACTATATTTGTTAAAAATAAGGAAATGAAACGTACATGGCTTTAAAAACAACAAAATTGTGTTGAGTATAATCGCAGACATTGTAGGTACATAATATTGTCATGGAAATGACAGTACTATGCATAGTTGCAATGTAACTGCTATCTGTGCCATTAAAGTTTTATACGTGAGAAAGGGTCAGAGTATCTTCACTCAATCCCTATAAAAAATAATTGCCTATATATCTTTTTTACCTAACATATGATATGGTCATGATATATATTAATATTATATTTATTCATACTATACACATAATTTATTAATCGCTTTGCATTTTCCAGTCAAGTTTTGCGCAGGCGCCGGGTAGATTTTAGTTTTTTTTTTAAATATTAATACTGTATGCGATGCCTTGAATCTGTTCAAACAAAGTGGTGGTCAGATCTCTGCACGTCACAATCAAAGAACAAACCTAGTCAAAATACATACGGACCGCAGGCATCTACAGCTCGTTACCCGGCAGCTGACGCCTCAAATCGGCATAGTGAGCAAATTTCGGTAGAAAGATGGCAATGATGCCATTGTTCATATATGCCACATAGCTTGTAAGGGCATAATTTTGTCCTGCTAAAACATATACGTGACCTTGCGTGGTTTGCAACGAACTATAAAGCTGTTTATAACTTGTAAAAAAGAATTACACTGCTACTTTTCTCACTTGCTATGCAAAAAATCCTTGAAATAACAATAATAATAGTCACTAATGCTAGAGCTATGTACACACACATATTTTCTAACGTGTCCTCAGTGAGACTAACTAAAGTTTGAAGCCTTAACATTTTTGAATTTTCGAATTCAATGAAAAATACAATAAAATGATTACAGAAACCTTGTTGAACATAAAATATTCACTGTTGCCGAAAGAACCGGAAATTTTCCATTTTCCAGTTCTTAAAACTATAATCGGGATTTGGAAATAACCTTGCTCTTGTAACACATGTCTCCAGCTCATAAACGGAATACAGTACATATTCCGTTTATGAGCTGGATACTGAGTTAATTACCTTTGAAATTTCCGTGTCCGGTAAGGAATTGCCACACAATGGTCTATAACTATATTATTATCACTTGACCAAGGTGTCAACTAGTTTACCTATGTATCCATTTTAAAACCTTTTCGCGGTAGAGTTTCCTCTATTTCTCGATATGGTCTTCTACTTCCACTTTTTCCTTATAAAGTTTTCCAAATATAGTTAAGCCGTAGGCACAACCAAAACATTATGAAATTTTCCTCCATTTATTTCCTATAGTACATTTTTTTGAGGGATCTTAGAAACCTTTGATGGACAACAAGCACTCACCCCTGACATGACAATAATATCTGATTATCTCTACCTGTCGGATGATACCGTATTAAACGCACCCCTTGATGTTTTGATTGGTACTCTTCATTATTGTCTGAATGAATCGCCTTTGATCTATATGCGCCGGTGGAACTATCGGAGAACATGTTGCGTACATTTTTAAATCAAATAAAAGTTCATTGTAATTAATTTCAATGGTAATATGTTTGGTTTAAGTCAAGAACTGTTGATTACTGAAATTATATTATTGTCTTAATGAGAACTCCTGATGCTAGAAGTTGCTGTTTCTGTATGATTATCACAATTACGAAACAAACCTTTATTTTACCTACGTTTCGATTGAGTCGCATTGTTCGTTGTCGCGGGCTAACAGTGAATTCAAAAAATATATAATAGTTATGTTCATACGCGAACATAATGCGCTATATTTATGTTTGTGAGGCAATAAGTCTGTAATTATAGTACGGATTTTGATTACATTTGGTACACGTATTGTCTATAACTTGAAAAAATACCTACTGTACTTTTAATGCCGAAGAAATACAATTAATTTTTAAGTTTTCTTTTAGTTCGTTCTTCTTACTTCTAGAAATTTATTTGCTTTAAAAGTTTGATAACTGAGTATTAATAAATATGGAATTGATTCCAACATTTTTTTTAAACAGCACATTAAATAAATGTATACGGCACGATTATGAATTCCTAGTGAATTTTATAAGAATTATCGGTTCACAAACAACGGAGAAATCGCGTAACACACACACATACACATATATACAAGAAAAGCATACCGATTCGACGGTATACTGTTTTGATAACCTCCTTTATTTTGTGTTTGTATGTAATAAGGTTCTCGAAGTCACGGACGTATAATTACAAGATAGAAAAATAACAAGTCCTCATTTTGTTTCTACATCATTATGAGTTTCTCATGTAACGTGATACCAATTTAATATTTTTCACGTCCAATTAACAATTTCGCTGCAATACCCCTATAAAGCTTTGTAATAAGACATAATTGCGCACACCCTACGGATTGTCTACCTGACTGATCATTGTCAATAGATGCACTACTGTCAAGGGGATGATCCCTACATTCATTGTTGGTCCACCTGTGATACTAAGCGTTGCATTGAACAGAAAACGTTGCAGAAGTGGCGAGTGATTTAATCAGCATCGCATAATTCATATATTGTTTTTGTGTCTAATATTACGTACAGCTGGGTATAGCAGATACCCTCTTGTTGCATACTAGGAAAGCGCGAGTTGTACGCAAAAAAACCAAGACGCATGTTTAAAAAGAGATGTATCTGTAGCTTTATTGCGATATTGACAGTAACGCTAGTAGATATGCCGTCATCCAACACTGCCGTCTTTCGCAGAACCAATATATATTCTGCGTGGCTATTAGATGTTACCACATAATTAAGACGGGCAAATATAGATGTATTAAGAAATTTATATAAATAAACGAGCCCTGTTACAACGCAATAAAAATCCTTTTACCTGGCGCCTTTCTGATCGATATTTGGCGTACAAACCAGACCAGCGTTGGTTGCTTTGGCGTGGTTTGTCTTCTGTCTCATATTTACTCATCATCTCCTTAAATAGTAGTTTAATCCGCGATGCCTCATCAGTTTTACGAGTTTTGGGGTATGACTGGAAAGGGAAGGTTGTGTAAATTTGAAATATTTGTTCGGTACTGTGTACTGTGGTCTAATTATCCATCTGGATAGTTACCGTTTTATCAAGCTAGGCAGTCACCATTAAAATAAAAAAACTGCGTGTTGTGGTAACTAGCTTATTTTTGTTTGTATTAAGATAAATAAACCTAACAGTAAAAAAATAAAATAAAATAATTTAAAAACCAGCGAAGTTGTTATCATTTATATCTTAAAACTTTTACAGTCGATTTAAAATATGTATTTGGTTTCTGTGTTATAATTGTGCTTATTTCCTATTATGTTTAATAAGATGATCCGGCGGATCGGATCCTTTTGAAGGAGACTTGTCTTTTCTACCAATAACTCTTTTCTATGGTCATTTCACCTGCTGGTTACATCTGACGCGTGCCGTCCAAGGTCCTTTATATAATTTTTATATTCATATACAATGTACTCGGATGCTTACGAGTGGGCACATACACGGCTTTATTGTGTTTTATTGCGTCTTGCTGCCGAGGGGATTTTGTACGGATTTTGAGTATCAAAGAGATTTATTTTCGGTTCTAGTTTTTGAAAAGTACAAATGGATTTGATGATATGGAATAATGTGGTATTGAAATTATTTGAAAGAAACTGTAATATTCTGTCACTGTATAGGTACAGTGAGTAGGTGACATCAACGAAACTATTCTAGATCTTGTGTCATTTAAGTACATTAAGCTTATTTTATATCCTACAGGTTTTAATTTAATTAATATTATACTCTGATGTTATATGATACTGCGTCTGATGATACTGATTGTAGACATTATTTTGACATGTTTTTTACTCTCACAATCTCACCGTAGCATATGACACTAGCAACACACGTGACATCATTCACGTATTACTGACGTCGAGTTGTCCAGGTCGAGGACCGTTAATGTAACATGACGTTTTTTATAATGATAAGTGCAACACCCTTGCAATATAGGAATAAAGCCAAAATGGGAAAGTACCTTGCAGAATACACTATATTCCCCAAGAAACAAAGGTACTTTCTCAGTCAAGCTGTTCATTGATTTAAGAATGCATACAAAAACAAAAATTGTGGTGCAGTCGTCTGCCGCTATTAATTCGGAGACACCGAGCAACCTTTGTGTCGCGGGTTTGATTCCCGCAAAGGAATTTCGGCAAACTATTTGTGTGACCCATAAGTAGTTGTTCTGAATCTGGATGTATTTTATTTCTGTTATTATATAGCTTGTAAAGTACCTAGCGACGCTGGAATTCATCTCCCTAGTGCTAGAGTTGTCTTAAAAATATAAAAGTGGCGAGCGTAAAAGCTCTCTACCAGTAATTTTTCAATTCAAGTGTTAATTACGGTTGTCAATTCAAATGGCACCCAAATGGGCGTTCGAACCTGGCTCTGAAGCCTTTCTGAGACTTGGTAGTAAAAGACTGTAGATTTTACACGTAGGGTATTCATCGCTGGCACGGTATCACAGACCTCGGCGGCAGGGATCCAGCTCTAGTTAACCCACAGTTTACTCTAGCTTTGTCTAGTCTATGTGGACGACCTTCATTTGTCTACATAATAATAATAATATCTGGGGACAATGTCACACAGATCATCCTAACCCCAAACTAAGCAAAGCTTGTACTATGGGTACCAGGCGACGATATACATACTTATACATATAGATAGATAAATACTTATATACATAGAAAACATCCATGACTCAGAAACAAATATTCGTGCTCATCACACAAATATTTGCACTAACCGGGATTCGAACCCAGGACCACCAGCTTCGTAGGCAGGAGCACTACCAACTAGGCTACGGTGATATTATTATACTTTTGTCGTTTTGCTATAATAATAACTTGTTTTTAAGTAATGAAAGTAATTGAAACACAGTTTCCTGTTCTCAATCGAGTGAAACCGGGCAAGTTGCTTTTAAATAAATGCCCAATTCAATGGTAATTTGGAGCAAAGGTAAAGTGAGCACGGTTGCGGCCCTTGGAACTACCATACAATCTTCGTTCCCATTATTTGATGTACATTTTAGGGCTACGGGCAATCAAATTGTCAAAGCGAAGCTCCAACGAGAACGATGAGATTTCTGACAATTGCGTTTGTAAGACATAAGTTACCTGTTCTATATTAAAAATATAACTTAGTTTTGTAGTTAATTAGCATTAATTTGTAAATTTGCTGTTTATATTACTAAAGATATAGAACCTAGGCAAGTGTGAGTTGTATTCGCGTAGGGAGTATTCAGTAGGATAAATAAGTTATATACCAATACTCATATTGAGAGATTTACCATCTTGTTTTATAACTTTAAAATGTCTCAGCAGGTCGGTAGGTATTTATAATTGATAATTTGTATTTTTTTTTGTTTAGCCCTTATAGTTTCGGAGATAAGGGTGAGGGTTGAATGTTAAATTTTTAAAGATTTTCTTTTCTCTGCAACTGCACAATAAAATTACACAAAAAATATTTCGGTGTCTCCTTTCATATAATCACGCGGTACTGCTGAGAAAAAAATCTTTTAAATTTTCTTTATTTACGATACTCTTTCTTAGGTCCGTGTTTGGAGAAATTCATATGTGCACCAAATTTTAGTTAATCGGTTCTGTAAAGTTGGCTGCAAAGAGACAGGAAGTCAAATGAGCGACCCAATATGTACTAACATATTATCATTCGGGCGTACGGAAAACTAAAAAAAAATAAACATGAAAATTCAATAAAGCACTTGTAGGTACTATATAGGCTCTTTCGTCGTGTGTGACATAGATATTTTCTAGAGCACCCATGACGAAAGAACCCCTGCTGCTAAATTGCCAAAGTTGTCGTCAAGGCAACGCGACGTTGTTGATTAGGATTGAAGTATACGTCGTGTTTTGGGTTCCATACCCAAAGGGTAAAACGGGACCCTATTACTAAGACTTAGCTGTCTGTCTGTCTGTCTGTCACCAGGCTTTATCTCATGAACCGTGATAGTTAGACAGTTGAATTTTTCACAGTTGATGTATTTCTGTTGCCGCTATAACAACAAATACAACAAACGTGAATTTATTTGCTCGTTTTTATAGATAATGGTATGGAACCCTTCGTGCGTGAGTCCGACTCGCACTTGGCCGGTTTTTTTTATGAAAAACAGCGATATACAGAAGTTGCCGCACTTACATGAGATAGGGCGGAGCTGTATAAGTGCGCGAGTAGGACACTGCTGATTATTTATAGTACCTACCTGGGACCGGTTGAGCTCCGCCCACTCGAGACACGTACTTTTATCGAATTTATTTGAGCCGTTATCCAGGAGTCGATTTGATATCGAACGATAATACAAATATTACTTTATTGATGGTATTGGATTGGCAAGCCCAAATTGTTTAAAAAATCGATGTATCGCTGGTGACTTTAAAAACAAAGGACACCCATTTTTATATATTGTGGACACGGGTATCAATCGCGATAACAATGTAAGGCAAATCATTACATTTAGGTTACCCAGTCGACCCGTGACCACGGCTGGTGCAATCCTTGGCGAAACGTCGGGTAACCAAGGTAATGATTTGCCTAAATCTTTATCGCGATTGAGACCCGTGTCCACAATATATAAAAATGTGTACAAATCGCGAAAGTTTAAAAACAGTAAAGGACACCCAGTCACTGATCGGTATATGTGGATCACACAACACGAGAGGGAAGTGGAACTATTCATTTTCTAACTCCTCCTTGTTACTTTCTGATTAAATTCGTTGAGAGATCCAAGACAGTTAAAGCGATTTTTCCGGGAGATACCTGAGCTTCGCCGCTCAGTGTCGTTTCATTGTGTGCCACTGTTGATCCTGGCTGAACAGGGGTTGCAATGGTGCCTAAGAGGGTCTTAGAGGCGACTAACTTAACCACACGGATAGTCAAAATAATAATAATAATATCTCGGGACAATGTCACACAGATCATCCTAGCCCCAAACTAAGCAAAGCTTGTACTATGGGTACCAGGCGACGATATACATACTTATATAGATAGATAAATACTTATATACATAGAAAACATCCATGACTCAGAAACAAATATTCGTGCTCATCACACAAATATTTGCACTTACCGGACTCGAACCCAGGACGACCAGCTTCGTAGGCAGGAGCACTACCAACTAGGCTACGGTGACCGTCATTATGATATTTATATATTTAAAAAAAAATATCCTAGGACAACTAACACACTGCCATCTGATCCTAAACTAGGCAGAGCCCCAGTACTGTGGCAACCAGACAATTTATAAACATACTTATACAACTTGTAACTAAATTAACGCACATCCTGAAAATAGTTTGTTCAGAATCGTTTACTGAATCATTTTTAATATAGGTATTTTTTTCCAAAATAATTAAAACTACGGAAATTATCGTTATATTAACCATGTACAGTCAAAACAAATTGATATGGACCGTAAGTCAAGGTAATAAAACTTTTAAATAGCAGTTTTATTTGTATTCATACAAATGCCATCATTCAACACAAAATAAAGAAAATTAAACTTTATTCCAAGAAACTAATTTAGTAAATAACATTGCATATACATGTTAAATAAAAAAAAATTGCGTATGTATTATGATTATAACATAATATTCTAATTGGGGTGTTTGAGGGTGTGCGTTAATTACGTTACATGTTGTATATTTCTAAATATATATTATAGATAAATTACACCAAGACACAACAAATTATTGTGCCCATCATACAAAGATTTGTCCTGGGTGGCAATCGAACCCACGACCTGTAGCTTAGCATTCAGAGTCACTAATCACTATATCTACAGACCATTATAACATGTATCCCAATCAATACTAACTGGCAAAATTGGGCCTTCCATTTCTTTACTACCTACTTATATAGGTCATCTAATTGATTAAAATTAATAAGATAATGTTAATCCATTACAAATGACCTATATAAATAGGTAGCCTTTCAGTATTATAGGTACGTTCGGTTTTCTAGGATCCTCATGCTCATAGGAAAACTCGAATAAATCTCAAGCGTTAAGTTTGTCATTGTCTATATCATCACACCATATACTACTTATCTCAACATAAAAAAAACTTGCCAGTTAGATCGCTTACGTATATATTACAACGATTAAAGTATACAAAACAGGTGGGGTGAGGTGTGGGGTAGAACGAGACAGGTGTATCTGTTAGACCGAGATAAAATGATGGGTGTCTGGTTTAGGGATGTTGTTCTGGGATGCGTAGGTCCTGAGTTGCCTGGGAGACGTCTGCCGGCATGGAGGTGCCACGTTACCGCTCGTATTACCCCTGTGAGTAGCCTTTGTGTGTCCGTACTCGGAGGAGGCGGTACCTTCCTGACGAAGCCGCCACTTAATAGGTTCAATTATTTATAACATCATTTTCTTGGAAAATGTCTCATGTTAAAGGAACGTTTTAATTGGTATCTAATGATAGGTTAATAATTCTAGCTACGATATATTTTCTAGGAATTGCTACAATTATTAAGCTGTTTAGAGGTTTCAATTTCTAGTTATTTATGCCTAAAAGTTCTTTATCTGTGACCTTCTTCTAATTCTGTACTAACCAAGTAAAACATCTAATTTTCGGGTTAATATTTGTGGTATTATTTCGCCTTTTTTGTCTTATTGGTGGATTCAGTTCTTGCAAGTGGTTCATGGCTACTTCTTTCATAGTTAATCAATCATACTAACTTTACACATTTACAACTTTACAGCGTTAATTATGAGGTTGAAAAGTGTTGTAATATGATGTTGTTGTGTTCTTCAGGCGAGGGCAGCAATGGAGTCAACTACCACGTGCAATATGTTACGGAGCCTCAGGAGATCTATGCACAAGGTCACCAGACACATATGTGAGTAAAAAATTTTTTTATTTTGGTAACATAGATAATAAGAGATATAGGCCTCTCACCATGTATCCTGATGAACAATTCAAATGTCTACATGACCACGTTAAGGTTGATTTTCCAGCAGAGATGTGCGAGGAAGGTATGTGGTGCGATGATGCATAGGAAAACATATGAAACGGTGTGACTGTTTCCATCAAAGATATGCGAGGAAGGTAAGTAGTTGGAGAATGCGTAAATCATAAAATCTTTATTTGTATAAATGTGGTGAATACAGGTGTTATTGTTTACATTATTTAAGTTTCACACATTTGCCATATTGTACATGGCATACAAATGTAATACTTACAAACTAGGTATATTTAACTCAAAATACTAACTTACTAATTTGTGACACACTTCACACTACTGACTCAATATTATTGTTATTTTTACTTTTACATTATTATTTATTATACATTATTACTTATACCGAATAAAAAATCATTAACAACTATAATCATTTAAAATTATCAAAAATAAAATAATAGGTAATAAAATATAATAAGAAAAATTAATAACATTACACATATTTAGTCTTTAAATTTTAAATACTCCTCTACCTCTAATAGAAGCATTTTTCAATTAAATAAGCTAGGAATATAATGTAGAAAAGCTGTTAAACGGTGTGAC
Source organism: Pseudoips prasinana (assembly GCA_951640165.1). Classification (NCBI taxonomy): domain Eukaryota; kingdom Metazoa; phylum Arthropoda; class Insecta; order Lepidoptera; family Nolidae; genus Pseudoips; species Pseudoips prasinana. The sequence goes on along the minus strand of OX621238.1, from coordinate 5,573,541 downwards.
GGTTTCCGCTAGAGATATGCGAGGAAGGTAAGTAGTGGGAGAATGGTTAGGAAAGCTGCTAAACGGTGTGACGGTTTCCGCTAGAGATATGCGAGGAAGGTAAGTAGTGGGAGAATGGTTAGGAAAGCTGCTAAACGGTGTGACGGTTTCCGCTAGAGATATGCGAGGAAGGTAAGTAGTGGGCGAATGGTTAGGAAAGCTGCTAAACGGTGTGACGGTTTCCGCTAGAGATATGCGAGGAAGGTAAGTAGTGGGAGAATGGTTAGAAAAGCTGCTAAACGGTGTGACGGTTTCCGCTAGAGATATGCGAGGAAGGTAAGTAGTGGGAGAATGGTTAGGAAAGCTGCTAAACGGTGTGACGGTTTCCGCTAGAGATATGCGAGGAAGGTAAGTAGTGGGAGAATGGTTAGGAAAGCTGCTAAACGGTGTGACGGTTTCCGCTAGAGATATGCGAGGAAGGTAAGTAGTGGGAGAATGGTTAGGAAAGCTGCTAAACGGTGTGACGGTTTCCGCTAGAGATATGCGAGGAAGGTAAGTAGTGGGAGAATGGTTAGGAAAGCTGCTAAACGGTGTGACGGTTTCCGCTAGAGATATGCGAGGAAGGTAAGTAGTGGGAGAATGATTAGGAAAGCTGCTAAACGGTGTGACGGTTTCCGCTAGAGATATGCGAGGAAGGTAAGTAGTGGGAGAATGGTTAGGAAAGCTGCTAAACGGTGTGACGGTTTCCGCTAGAGATATGCGAGGAAGGTAAGTAGTGGGAGAATGGTTAGGAAAGCTGCTAAACGGTGTGACGGTTTCCGCTAGAGATATGCGAGGAAGGTAAGTAGTGGGAGAATGGTTAGGAAAGCTGTTAAACGGTGTGACGGTTTCCGCTAGAGATATGCGAGGAAGGTAAGTAGTGGGAGAATGGTTAGGAAAGCTGTTAAACAGTGTGACGGTTTCCATCAGATATATGCGAGGAAGGTAAGTAGATAGTGGGAGAATGGTTAGGTAAGCTGCTAAACAGTGTGACGGTTTTCATCAGATATATGCGAGGAAGGTAAGTAGATAGTGGGAGAATGGTTAGGTAAGCTGCTAAACGGTGTGACGGTTTCCGCTAGAGATATGCGAGGAAGGTAAGTAGTGGGAGAATGGTTAGGAAAGCTGCTAAACGGTGTGACGGTTTCCGCTAGAGATATGCGAGGAAGGTAAGTAGTGGGAGAATGATTAGGAAAGCTGCTAAACGGTGTGACGGTTTCCGCTAGAGATGTACAAAGAAGTTGTGTGTTTTAGCTGTACGCAGGCAGGGTGTGGCTCGTTATACCGCCTCCCAAACATTCCTAGCTCACATCCCGAGCACAGATCTCTCATTTGTTTTTTAAGAGGCTTAGAGGCTGGCAAGACATAATGTTGTTGTTTAAATTGTTATTCGTCAGTTTTCTTTTTATATAAATGATTAATTGAATAATCTGTTTCTTATTGTTAACAGGGAGACTCTTCGCTCGTACCCAGTTTACGGAGTAACTACGGTAGGAAATGGTACAGGCGCGGAAGGCACTTCGACTGACAACGGCTGGGGCGGTGCTTCCTCTGCTGAATACACTGCTTATGGAGTCGTGGTATGCCTTGTACTTATAATAGTTCTAAATGTTGCAGTATGTTGTTGAATGTGTACTACTAACGGTGCAGAATTATGGAAGTCTTGGCCATTGTTTAGAATTATGATTTGCATGAAGGTGTTAGTTCAATCAGTGACCACTGATTGAACAATCAAGACATTCCAGATTATTCTTTGATAGAGTAAATAATATTAGGTTAACCTGAGAGAAATGAATTAGGATACTGCATACGCTTACGGTTTATTAACCGGGTCGCGCTGAAGGAAGTTGCAGTTAAAAGCGCATTGAATTGCGTGTGTCAGAATCATTATTCTACTGTTGAGACTCGTAACTGTAAGGCTTTTGATTGTCCCAATACTTTCCTCTGATTGATTTGATATGAACAGGTGGCAGGTGACGAAGCTGAGGCCCCCGCCTCCCCCGCTACCCCGTCGGGGGCCCCGCAGCCGCCGCGCATGCCGCCAGCCACCGTGCAGTGGCTGCTAGACCACTACGAGACTGCTGAGGGTAAGTACATGTTGGGTGCAGGTTGTAGGTGTCGAGACCCGTCCGGAGCCCCAAAGCCGCAAATACCGTTCGCCACAGTGCCCTGGCTGCATGAGCGCTACGAGACTACTAAGGATAAGTACATATTGGGCGCAGGTGGCAGGTGACGAGGCCCGTCGGGCCCTCGCAGTCGTCGTGCATGCCGTTCTTCACCTTGCAGTGGCAGTATACCTAGCAGGTGGCGCCCGCTCCGCTTTACCTCTCATAAAATCTTGGTCTATGAATAATTAGATACTGTGTATCAGTTTCTATATAATAACATTTTTCAATCAGGTTATAGCGGCTCGTAGGAGTTATTAAATCAATTATTGAATAGTGAAACTGTCCGTTTACTGAGCTCTGGTATTACTTCACAAATATCGCTATATTTTTTTGTGAATAGAGCCTGTTTAATCCCACCCTACAAGTGATTTTATCGTAATGCTTGTGGAAACCACATGCACGAGATTATAGGCCGGATTTGCTATTGTAGATATATATTATATATTACACCCAGACACAGGACAAAAAGACATGTTCATGTAAACAAATATCTGTCCGGATTGGGAATCTAATCGATGACCTACGGCGTGAAAGGCAAGCATTTACCAACCACGCCAACTGGCCAAGTTCCTTGTCTGCGAATGACCTACGAGTTGGGGATAATATAACCCGACCAAAGAAAGCGGGTGCGTCTGCATAGCGACGGCGGATGTGTAAGCGAAGCTACGCATAGTACACTGACGCGACGCCTAACATCATGGCGTAGTCAACTGGAATTGAATTGCATAATAGAAGTTCGCCTAGGACTGACTTACAAGAAGCTATTTAAATATAGGTTAGTACATGTGGATTTTGTGATATTTGATATATGAACAATGTGATATGATCAAGGTAGGTAGAAACAATCGAGCAATCTTGGGATTTTGAATCTTTTGCAACGTCTTGTGCCCTGGCGGAACCATCTTGGCTTTAACAATAAAAAAATACACAAAATCTCTATGGAATGTTTATAAAATTCTAGCCCAATAAAATAGTCTGTACCTTTTTCTAGTTTCGGCGCAAATTTTTCTTTTGTGTTGTGGGGGTGACGAGTATCCTTTCGGGCGAAACCACCCTGATATAATGATTACTGGCGCCAGTTGTGAAAATATAACAATGATTTATGCGTGGAAATCTATTCATGGCTCTCTGTCATATATAAAATAATAATAATAAATATAAGAAAGCTAATATGTGGCGGTAAGCTATAGTAAAAAAAAAAATTGAATTTAATTGCAAGTGGGTGACCTAGCATTCAAAGTGTAAAACAAAATCTTAGTTATCTTTGGACCGCCTGACATCGCATTTGTGATGTGTAGGGATAGTATTATCGAATGCATATTTACCTAAAGCCCAATCTAATTGTTAGCTAAAAAAATATGGAAACGGCTTCTATAGGATTACCTGATGTCCGGACGAAAGGGCAACGCACAATAATTAAAACCACCAACTGCTCCAAGGTGGTGTCGGGTTAATTCGTATAGTATAATTTTAATAGTTTTAGTACTATATTTCTTCGTTTTATAAAAATCACTGATCATGAAATTAGGGAAAAGCGACCATATTACGTTGTAACATGGTAACTTTAGTTATTTGTAGTTATTTAAAATAAAAAATCTGGTGTATACTGTAACTGAAAATTGGGTTTATTACATCTTACGGAGTTATACACTTATTCTCAGTACTAGCTGTAGCCCGCGACTTCGTCCTCGTCAACAAACAGAATAAAATATTTTAAAGTACTTCTGCGTAAATTATATTTTTTGTTTTATTTTCTTGTGGCAGAAGAACATACTGATTTTCTCCGCAACCCGATCTTGACAACGCGACATATAATTGGCCGTGTGAAAAGCAGTCTTGACGTAAGTCAATTCCAACGTGTTTAAACGTTTGCCCCTGTGATTTATTAATTGTTACAGCAAAAGATAACTTAACAGGGAATTGAATTCTTTTAAAATTAAAAGGTAAATCATTTGGAATCATCGGAATCCGAGGTATAAGCACTGTTTCACCGACTGCTGGACCAGTTAAAACGATTGCAACGATCACGTTATCACGCAGAAATTTGACTTGAAGTCGGGTTCCGTTACATAAATTTGGTGGTTTAAGGTTTCGGAGTAAAATTATTGGGGCACCTATTTTTAATTTGAGGGAATGTGGGGGAAGGCCACTCGGGTTTAAAGAATTAAGAAACTCTTGTGGGTAATGGATCGCATCTTCTGGATCCATTACATTATCGATAGATGTGTAGGTAACTGTATCTCCTGGAAGTTTAGTTAAAATCAGGGACCGGACAACCCCGCTTCTGAGTTAAGCCGTTTGATAGGGTAACCCGTTCATTGGGTAACTCGTATCGCAGTGTTACCCTTTGATTGACTTACAGCCTCGAAACCCAGTGAAAGGGTTAACACGTTTTTTATGGTAACCCCGGGAAGGGGTTAACCCCTTCAATGACTTAAGCCCTTGAATAGCTTACCTTCTTGAAATGGTTTTATTCGAGTTAACCTGAATTACCCAATCAACTTAGCAGCGTGTAGATGGGAGTAGGTATACTCGCACCCGTGCGGTGCCTCATTGCCTAACTACTTTTAGGTAGGTAGTAGGTACAACAAATTTGACGAACGAACGACTTTTTATATTTTAGATTTTAAAGTTTAGTGACGACAAATAGTCGAGCTAATAATTAACGTGTTATTTAAAGAACTGACTTACTTTAATCTTAATTTTGTGACAATCTGTATGATGTGATTATATTTTGTTAAATAATTATTATAATATTTTTCTGTGTGGTGATGGCATAGGATATCATCACCCCATTTTATCACGTAGGGGGCGCAGAAATCGACCGAGGGTATACCTACCAGAGAACCGGCAGCAGAGTTTATCTATGAACTATGACCATCAAACTTTCTTTCGCCAACCCGTCTGCCAAGCTATGGGGCTTTGGGGGTCTGCCAAGCTCCCATTCTTCGGGGAGGCTTTTGTCCAGCTGTGGACGTACTTTGGCTGACATGAGGACGATGAAATAATTGACGGGCGTGTTGGCATGGTTGGCAAATGCTTGCTTTTCACGCCGGAGCTCGTGGGTTCGATTCTATTTAGGACAGATATTGGTGTGCATGAACATGTTTGTTTGTCCTGAGTCTGGGTGTAATTATCTATATAAGTATGTATTCACAAAAGAAAAGTAGTATATGTAATATATCAGTTATCTGGTTTCCATAGTACAATCTCTGCTTAGTTTGGGATCAGATGGCCGTGTATAAATAATGTCCCTGGATATTATTATTATTTAAATTATTGTATAAAATGAACTGATATATTATGGGTATTCTAAAACATCATTGACGTGACTAAAATGTTCATTATCATAAGAATATTATCACTTTAAGAATTTTCAGAGTCAAGCAATCTTAGGTTATGTAACTGTCTATATATTTCATATATAGACAGCAACCTTGGTCTGATAAAAATACATTTAGGCGACCACCTAGGTACAAGTTTTCCAAGACTAATTCTGTATTCAATATAGTTCTTTACCGTAATTTCATATTAGTTACTAATTTATTTGCAAATATAGTTGAAAAAATAATACGGCTTCTGTGGCCTCATTAATTGGCTTAAGGCAACTGCCTGTTTTTTTGTGCCAAGAAGTCGTATGATAAAATTACAAATGGATGACAATCTAGTAGGACTATCAATTATACGGCTTCCGTAGCCAAATGGCAAAAAACGGAACCCTTATAGATTCGTCATGTCTGTCTGTCTGTCCGTCCGTATGTCACAGCCACTTTTTTCCAAAACTATAAGAACTGTACTGTTGAAACTTGGTAGATGTATTCTGTGAACCGCATTAAGATTTTCTCACAAAAATAGAAAAAGAACAATAATTTTGGGGGTTCCCCAAAAGAACATACATAGAACTGATGCTAATTGTTTTTTCATCGTACCCGTAATTGTTGGGGATCTATGGATAGGTCTTCAAAAATGATATTGAGGTTTCTAATATCATATTTTTCTTAACTGAATAGTTTGAGCAAGAGACACTTCCAAAGTAGTAAAATGTGTGCCCCCCCCCCCTGTAACTTCTAAAATAGGAGAATGATAAAACTGAAAAAAATATATGATGTACATTACCATGCAAACTTCCACTCAAAATTGGTTTAATCGAAATCTAGTAAGTAGATTTTTTTAAGACTTCCTAAATCGTAAACCGCAATTTACCTTTCATTTAATCAACTGAAATACTTGCTGCTATGGAACCCTTCATGGGCGAGTCCGACTCGCACTTGACCTGTTTTTCTAAATATTGAGATGTTATAACGTTTTTCGATAAAAAGAAGGTTACCGCCGCTCTTGCAAGTAAATTGCAAGTTATTAGCTTTAACAGCGTGTTCATTTCTGATTACATTAATAAAGATATGGACGTTTGTATTAATAGTTATAGTATTTACATATCTCTCAGTCACCAGCATTTTAGTCTTCGATCATACCAATTCAATCAATACCTTCTATTATTCTAGAGCAATGAGCTGCCAACAATCTTGTAATTTTTTTATAATAACTGCCATTGTTACTAGTGATTGAAAAATAATTCAACACCTCTCAAACTTAATCTTTTCGGAAAACGCCTGATTGTTGTTTTAAAATTTTCCAAACAGCTAAATTTCTAACTGACTAACTTGGCCTTGTCTGAAATATTGTAACTTAATGCCTAAAGACCTTTTAAGATTAGATTAGCGTGGTTCTTAAACAATTTAAGAACAATAAGGTTCCTGGTGATAACAGAGTTACAATAGAGCTTTTAAGGCGGATGGTATACCAATCCTACGATCTTTTCAGAAGTTATTTAACTTCGTCATACTAAAAGGTCAAACGTCACAAGGATGGCACATATTGGTGTGGTAGTGCTTTCTTCAATAAGGGCGATAAAAACCCTTTGAAAAAATAACAGACCCATCACGTTCTGAGCCATGTTTACAAGTTGTTTTCGAGAGTCATTACGAATCGTCTCACGCTGCAGGTTTGACGTCAACCACCCTCCTGAACAAGCCGGTCGCCGAAAATGCTTTAGTACCATATACCACATACATACGCAGCGGCAAGTTATTCAGAAGACCGTGGATATATCCAGCCATTATGCTTAGCGTTTGATTGAATCGAAACCTGGATGTACTGTGATCTTTCCAAAATTCCAAATTAACTACCGGTATGTCGAGGTGTTAAAGTGTTTGTATGAAAACTCGCAACCTATACGATTGCAGCGAGGCGTGAGACAGGGGGATATAAAATCTCCATCTCCAGAACTATTCATCGCTGCATTGGAAGATGTCTTTAAGCTCCTGGACTGAAAGGCTTTGGCATCAATCTCAATGGCGAATACATCCCTCACCTTCGTAATGATGGCCGAAACATTGAAACACCTCGGTACAATGCTCGAAGACTTCAGAAGGGTCTCTCTACTAGTGGTTCTCAAAATGAACATGGATAAGACGAATATCATGTTGAACATTCAGGTTGCAACCATTCCAGTTAAGGTAAGGGACTCTGCACTCGAGGTTGTGGAGAGCTATATCTATACCTAGGACAGACCACCCCACTAGGGAGGCGGTCAAACGCGGTGGTTTTCACCGAAATCTGCGTGCGCAAAGAGAACGGGAGGGCGCCAGAAGAAACGTTCATTGAGTACCGACGGGATGACTACCGGCACGAATTAGTGCACTGGCGCGCACGGCTAGAGTTACGCCTAAACGCGCGCCAGCGTGCCGTCGGTTCCACACTACCTCACTTCAAGGCCTGGGTGGAAAGGAGTCTGCCCAACACACTCTCGCTGAGTGCCCGGCCCGGGTGGCCAAAAGGCGACTCAAGATCTCAATCGGACGGGATCTGTCCCTGCCGGCAATCGTAGGGGCAATGCTGGTGGGTCACTCTTCTAAATGGCACGCCGTGGTCTCCTTTTATGAGGCAGTCATGTTCCAAAAGGAGGCCGCCGAGCGCGAACGGGAGAGATCACAGACGGAGGAGGCGCCGGGGTGGCGGCTGCAACCGGTAGCCCAACTCCCCCTCGGAGCCGCGGCGGCAGTAAGAGAAGTCAATGTTACCAGCTAAAAGAAGACAGCGATCTTTTTATGGCGCAGTCGCTGTGCCGGACTGGCAGAAGTCGGCAAATAGCGAGGACAATCCAGAGCCCTCTCAGGGTACGTGTGGGACCATCATACCATCTGGAACTTTTCGCATAAGGGGTGCACCGGAGCAACATACCCGCGTTCCCGCGGCTCCCCCATCTGTTGTCTAGTCGTTGTGTTGTTTAGTCGGTGCGAGTCTGACGCATCCATCCGTAAACATTTTTGCGGGTGGCATACGTAGGCATTCGACCTGCCTTATCAAAAAAAAGGTAAGAGGTCCACTTCGAGTAGGAGATCAATTGTAGAATCTAACTTGCCTGGGCAGCGTTCGGAAAGCTAAGCTTCTGGTCCCAAATACCAATCAAAAGTCTTCGATTAGTATGTGTTGCCTCTGATGAATTAGGGAACCAAGACGTAGCCGCTCACTACGGGGCTAATAAAACGGCTCATGGTCACCCAAAGAGCAATGGAGTACGCCATGTTCGGAGTTTCCCTCCGAGATCAAATCACAAATCTCAAGATCCAACCAAGAGAGGCAAATCATAAAAACCGACATAGCTTGAATAATTGCCAAGCAAACGTGGCGGTGGGCAGGGTACATAGCTTGCAGAATCTACGGCCGCTGGGGCAGAAAGTTTCTCAAGTGGTGACCATGAACCGGAAAACGCAGCGTGGGGCCCCCAACAAGATGGACCGATGATCTTGCGAGGGTCGATGACAGCCGCTGGATGCGGGCAAGGCAGGATCTGCAGTTGTGGAGTATCTTTGGGAAGCAATGGACTTTGCCCAGCAGAACCTTCGGCTGATATGATGATAATGGTGATGGTTATGATGATGATGCATCTATTCAATAACGGTGTACGCCACCACGCCTCCGCGGTTTAACTTTAACAGAATGAAAATCAAATTCTTTGTTATAATATAATTATGTCCTCCTAGCCGAATTTCGGCCCCAGCGGCCAGTCTCAATGGAGACTGGCCATGTGAGTGGGACATACCACAAGTGTGTGTGCAAACACAGGGGCACTATCTATTACATCACTCTCATTATCCGATGGGATGACTACCAGAACGACCGGAAGGTCAGGTACAGGATCGACGGCTTTACGTGCTCTCCGAGGCATGAGGCTATAATACCGCCAACTCCCAGACTTCGGGCTGACACTAAGAAATTTTTCTTTTTACGCAAGAATCCCATAGACACTTTTGGCCCAACCCGGGATTTGAACCCAGGACCTCGTTATCTACGTTTAAAGATGCTACCAGAAGCGTAACACATACTTTAAAAAAAGAACTGCTAAATTGCTTTTACTTAATTCTGTAGTACCTACCTACCGAGTTCCAAATTAAAAGAAATTATGACAATAAACAAGAACAGACACGAAAAATTTAATATTACAATGTTTAGCGACAAGCAAAATTGAACTTTAAAATAATAAATTCCAAATTATTGCGACTAGATGTCAGGCGCGGTGGTGTTTATGCAATTACCAAACCAATTTCGATGCGAAAGAGTGCATATTACAATGTCTTGGCTGGAATGGCTTACCCTGTTACAGTGTTACAGGGTATGAAAGGGTAACCCTTTCGGAAGCGGTTCATTACACCCGTTCGAAGGTGTAACTCGTATCATAGGGTTTATTTTTTAAGCGCTTAAAAATACCCGTTCAAAAACCCGTTCAACGAGTATCCGGACGGTCCCTGGTTAAAATTTGATTGTTAATTTCGTCAACGCTACTGTTTCTCGCCGCCAATATTGCTCTTTGACACATCCATTGATAATCTTTATTTTCTATTTCGACAGTATTAGGATAAACTTTCGATATAAGTTCTTTCAATGCTAGTCACTCTTTCTCCTAAATCGCGATCAATTTCAATTTTATTTTCAAAATGAGGTACTTTCCCGTCTCCTATTAAAAGTAACTTTGAAGAAAAATTTCTACTACCTCCCACCAAATGTGCTCTCATATACGTAGATAGTTTTAAGGTATGAACAAATTTCCACAACGGGGAACTAAAACTAAGACTTTACTATGTCTGCTCTAGTTCCTCTTACTATTACCGGTAGAGTTTGTCGAAAATCCCCAGCAAACATAACAGTAATACCACCCATGATTTTGTCACAGTTTCTAATATCTCTAAGAGTCCTATCTAGAGCCTCTACATGAGCTCTATGGATCATGGTACATTCATCCCAGATTATTAAACTGACGTCTTGCAAAACTTTTCCCAAAGGGCCATTTTTACGAATAGAGCATACGCTATCTTGCTGTAAAGAAACAGTTAGAGGCAGTTTAAAAGTGGAATGAGCTGTGCGTCCACCTGCTAATAAAGTTGCGGCAATTCCTGACGACGCTACAGCTAAAGCGAGTTTTCCTTGAGACCTAACTTTTGCTAATATAAGATTAGTAATGAAAGTTTTGCCAGTGCCACCTGGAGCATCCAAAAAAAATATTTTTTTTTCATTAGAATGAACACTGTTCATAACATGGTTGTACGCCGTCACCTGGTCATTTACTAATTTCGGTTCATTTTCAGTAATATAATTATTTAATTCATTTACATCATACGGCTTTCGCAATGCTACTTCTAACGGATCCAAATTATTATGTGAATTGTTCCTTTTTGATGCAGGAAGTCCAAAATCAGTTAATGACTTATCACAAATCTCATGAATCTTATCTTCAATTATGATAAGTCCAACATTGTATATATCATCACTATATGCTAATGTCATATCCTGATTCTCATTACGCATTCTGTTTAACAAATCTTCACATAAATCATTGCGAAATTTGTTCCATAAATCTAAGGGGTCAGATAACTGGCAAAATATGAGGATGATGGTAAATAATTCTCTTAATTTTGTGGCTGGCTCGGATATGACAGCATCTGACATGGTCTTTTGCCAATGTTCATCTCCCTCCAGTAAACCTAATTCCTTGCAAGCGCTTTGATAAGTTTGGAAAATAACACCATTAACGGTCCTTAGATGTTCAAACGACATTGGACCGCGAACATGTTGCAGTAACATTCTTAAATAATAACATTCAGTTTGTGTTGGATGAATGTTGTAGACACGGCCTAAAGTTGTGTCTTTTTTTACACCGGGATATCCTTCAACATCTTGCCCACGTCTTCTTCTTGAAAATGAATTTCTTTCCCATACGTAATACTGGGGTACTTCGTGATACAAAAGTGTTTATGCAAAATCGTCTCTTTTACAAAGATCAAAGAACGCTGTTAGTGTCGTTGATGAAGGATTATTGACGCGATCTTGGAGATTTTCATTATCATAAAAATAAACTCTTTGTCCATTTTCCAAATGAACTGCTAAATGAACTACTGCCGGAAAACGTTCATGAATAGGAAATTGGAAAATTCTCCAGAGCGCTTCTGAGGAACTTATATAGCGACCATTTAGATATTTTTCTACTTCATCATTATTATTTTGTAAAGAAAATGTGGCTTGATTAGAGCCTTTATGAATATACTTACAGATGTACTTAATAGCTTTGACCGATTGACAAAACTCTACGTTAATGTGTGCATTGAAACTTCGTGATAGCACTGGATTATATGGCACAACCCACCTATTATTCACGCTCATTTCTGTACCTTTGACACGAATTATTGCGGTGTTTCCACCATTATCTGGAGGCCTGCGCCTGTAAGTTGGGTAACCGTCATCCCCGGTTTGTGTTTCAGACATAAAATGCCTTGGGTACTTTTTAGAACAAATGTTTTCTTTCATACATGGTGATGCAGGATTGTGAAATCCGCAAGGACCATGTATCATATTTTTTATGACAATATTATAAAGAATTGGATCTTGCTGTTCATCAGGTATTTCAGCCGATATTATTGCATCTATAGAATCTGGTTGTACTTTGTTCGCCAGCCACAATAAAATGTGGACGTGAGGTAAACCTCTTTTTTGCCATTCTACGCTGTAAACGAAGGCTTTCGATGGTCCAAAGATATTTTTCTTCGTTAATAGGTCTATCATTTTCTTGAGTTTTAAATGAAATACTCTAGAAACCAAATCATGTCTGTCGTAAGAATTTTGATCAGGTAATAATTCAATTTTTATTTCTGGCCATTCGGGGTTACATGTGAATGTAATAAAGAGATCTGGTCTTCCAAACTTCCTGACATATGTCATGGCATCTTGACTTTTCTCATTCATGTATCTGGGGGATCCTGTAAATGACGACGGCAGTATAACCTGCTGGCCAATGTTAGAAGCGTTTGTATTGCCATCATTAACCACGGCATCTCTTAAATGAATGTACTCTTCTGCTCTCAATTTTTTTTGATTTCTTTTGATAAAGTCAAGCCTCTCAGAAATCATTTTTGCTGCCATATCAACACAATATTGGTTGAATAACCCTTTGAAATAATGAATGCTGTTAAAGTCATTACTTCTAACCATGAGTCTAAAGGATTAAAACTGCATACATGATACAGTTTTAGATCTAGCAGCAGTATTCTGCTGTGGAATATTTATACAGTATCCGTCATTTCCAAAGGGAAACAGTAAAGGATATTGAAGTGGGTCATAAGATCTATGAATTTCAGAAACTCGTTGAAGTCGACCATCTCTCGCATTTAACACAATATCTCGGGGACCTTTGTCTTCATCTATCAAAAGAACAGCTACTTCATCTACTATGGGTGCATTATACCGACCTCGATGCTCGTTATGAGGTTTCACATCAGCATGAATAATAAGTTTCAAATCATCCGTTGGTCTATTTTCGAGATTATATTTAAAACATTGAATATACGTATTATGATCGTGAAGATACGTTTGTAGAGCGTCGATAAGGTCGGTTTGCAAGGTTGGGTTTATATTTGAGCGCAAAGATACCTGATCTGCATGAGAAACAAAATATATTTGTAAAAATTCTGGTTGTGCACCTTCAGCTGGAAGTAAATTACCGATCAAATGATAAACTTGACCCTGGACTTTAAAAGTGGGCATAAAGTTTCCCTCACGAATTTCTTTGGCTCCAAATGAAGTCATCTGAAAAAGTGTATTATATTGTCTTGAGTGATTTAAAAAATGCTTTGAGGATGGATGTGAGCCTGATATCAATTCTTTAAAAACTAATGTTGGTTCCGGTATTTTAGGTATATTTACTTTGCCACCACTACAACATAGTCCAGGAGCTTCAGCTACCCATTTTTTTGCTTGGCATAAGTTGCATATCTTATCCATTCTGCCAATATCAGTATCATTTAGCTCAGCATAGTCAAGAGTACAATCATAAGCAAATGCAGAATTCAATAAATTATGTTGCCTGCGGGTTCTATTCCTTGCTGATCGTGCATTTTGCTGAGCTAATCGATGAGAACGGTCAGCACTTGATTCCCGTTCGCGGTTTGCCATAGTTCGGGCATTCTGTGAGGCCAAACGTTGTGAACGTTCAGCACTTGATTCCCGTGCGCGGTTTGCCAAAGTTCTGGAATTCTGTGAAGCCAAACGTTGGGAACGTTCAGCACTTGATTCCCGTTGTCGGTTTGCCGAAGTTCGGAAATTTTGTGAGGCCAACCGCTGCGAACGCTCAACGCTAGATTCTCTAGCACGGTTTTGTTCATTGATCGCTCGTTGAGTAGCCAACCTATGCATAGTTTCATCCGCTGTTTCATTGCTGCGCAAAAGTCGCAGCTGTTTTGCGGTAGCTGTCTGTCGTGAAAGATGAGTTCTTTTTCTAGGCATTATGTTTACAAAAAAGATAAAAGAAAGAACGAAGAAATTGAAACCGTGTTTCGTAAAGTTTCTTTAAAAGTATTAGGTTTTATTACACGATGAGATATAGCCGAAACAACAAAATAAAAATACTATAAAATGACAATTTATAACGAAAGTAAAGATAAAAGAAAGAACAAAGGCAATTAAAACTTAAGTATTAGGTTATACTACACTATGAGATAGGTATAGCCGAAACAACAATAGAAAACTAAGCCGAAACAACAAAATAAAAATACTATAAAATGAAAATTTATAACGAAAGTTAAGATAAAGAAAGAACAAAGAAAATTAAAACTTAAGTATTAGGTTATACTACGAGATAGGTATAGCCAAAACAACAATAGAAAACTACCACAAAATAAATATTTATAACAAACGTGTTAATTACACAACGATATATCGCGAAAACGAAATGAAAATTTAGCACGCTGCATTCAACCGTTCCGTAGGGAGTCGACCACGCGTCTGAGCCGCGCGGCATGGTACCTCGTAGACGCAGGCGTGGGCGGTGACGCCTCCCCCCTCTCCCGCCGCCGCCGCCCCCGCTCGCCGGTCACAGTGTCGGACATCATACGCGAGTGTCAATTTTATTGCAGAGCTATTTTAAAATTTAAAATTATTGTAGTAACTTCTAATTTGTTTCTTCATATTAAGTTATGTCAAGGTACAATTTATTTCACAATTAAATATTGATATACAGGTTATAATGAGTCAATAGTATAGATTAGAAAGTGCTTATCATGTTGAATAACTTTTCCTAAGACGGTATTTTCATATCTCTCAAAAATTAGCTGGGCTGTTAAGGGTTCTGCATCAGGTTATCTAGACCTTCAATTTTATTACGTTATTAGAAAGTGCTTATCATGCTGAGCAACTTTTCCTAAGACGGTATTTTCATATCTCTCAAAGTTTAGCTGGGCTGCTAAGGGTTCTGCATCAGGCAGTCTAGACCTTCAATTTTTTTCTTTCATATCATTTCTACGTCATTTTATTCTTTCATACATATTTTTTGGATAACTTGAACCGTTTACGCAGCGCACGCAACGGAAGTCTCCAAAGTTGAATAATTTTCCCCGTTTTTTCCACATTTTCCTCTTATTCTTCGTCCCTATTGGTCGCACTGTGATGATATATAGCCTAAAGCCTTCCTCGATAAATGGACTATCCAACACAAAAAGAATTTTTTAATTCGACCCAGTAGTTCCGGAGATTAGCGCGTTCAAACAAACAAACAAACAAACTCTTCAGCTTTATAATATTAGTATAGTATAGATTAACAGGCCACAGATAAAACCATACATTGAATATTGTTTTATTTATTTATTTCCAAATAATAAATAATAAAACAAAATTCAAACGAAGTATTTAAAGATCATGTTACATAAAGAACGCGGTTTACTAACATATGACTTCACTTGTAGTGAAGCCATAGAATCTCGATACTAACAGTTGCGAGAACGGGACAGAGCATCCCAACTTTATTCCTGACAAGAACTTGAAACTAAAATAATCAGCCTATTTTTAATATATTTTTTTGCTTTCTAAATATCATTTGTGTCAATTTTTTATTAAGTCTAGCAGACTCTCGACGACTACGTGTTTGGTAAATCCAAAATCAGTCCTATCCCCTATTAGGTTGAAAACGTTAACATGATTTTCGTCTGGAAATATCAAATTCGGTTTGTTTTATGTGTGTCCATGTACAAATTGAAGATGCAAGATTAAACAAATTTCTCCGCGTTATTAAGTTAAGAAGGACATTTTCATGAACGATAGCATATTAAGGAACATTGGCTGATTTCAAGATCTCCACAATTACTGGTAATGCGGTTCCCGCGATCCTTGCCAGATTATCTACCACTTTCGGCTGTGTTATGCGAATAAATGAATTGATTGATTGACTTTATGTTCACCACTTTGGTGTTCTAATCTGACACAATATATTTTTTGTGTCTATTTTGTGTCCGCGTATTAGTAAGTGTCCTGCAATACAAGGATTTACTTCCTATTGTATTTTTAAGTTAGAATTAAAAATTAAAAATAAATCAAATCAAATCACTTTATTTGCTCAATATGGGTACATACATGATAGATCTTAAAATAATATATTGTCCAAGTCCATATTCTACCTTTAAAAGGTGTGCAAAGTTCTTATTATAAATTACATAATTGGACTTATTATTGAAAAATAATACAGATGTCAAGCTTAAATTGTAACCATAAGTAAAAATAATAATAATATTAATAGTACGCCAGTCTCATGCAAGAGTAGGCACGACTTACTAATTAACAGAATTAAATCATTTGCAACCAATTTTACCTACTCGTAATATAATGTCAGATTTTAATTATAAATAAATTATTTATGGATAGTTAGTAGTAACATTAAGGGTTGTATAGCCAAACAGGCTGTTTACTTGTAGTATAAGGCTAGTGTGTGTGCTAGGTGTATCCCTGCCGCGCTCGACGCTGTACGCGCACTACCTGCGCCACTGCGCCACGCACCGCCTCGAGCCCGTCAACGCCGCGTCCTTCGGGAAACTCATCCGCTCCGTCTTTATTGGACTCAGGTGAGCTAGCTTTTTGTTTATTCTATCTCGCTTTTTTAAACGATTCTGTAAGAGCGATGTTTCGTATGTCTGTTAGGTTTGTGAACTGGTTATGAAAACTCTTTTTCAGTCGATCGGAATTGCTTCCTGTATGAGCCTTTATAAATTACGTTTCAATCCTTTGTTTTTGAACAAAGTACCAATGTTTAAAGAAGGTTTCTCAGTCTTAGATTATTGAAATAATACATCAAAGTTTATTTATAATTTAAGGTTTTCAGTGTTTTATGATTAACCATTTGTTGTTAAAAAATATTTAAGAAAAATACTATTTATTAATGTTTTCCGAAATTATAATTCTACTAAGTAACTTTAAGGTGTATTTTTTGGATATCTTAGACCTTAATGTTCCTTAACGAAACAACACGTGTATTATTAGTTTCTACAAAGATTATAATATTTAAATTCAGAAGGTTTTTTTTTATTTTTATTATTTAGTTGACATTCTTACGGTATTTTGTTCAATTGCCATATTTAATTTGTTTGTAAAGAGTATTATTTTACATTACCAAGGACGCGTCGACTCGGTACTAGAGGCAACTCCAAGTACCACTACTATGGGATCCGAGCGAAGCCGGGCGTAGAGACAGACCATGGCTCGGGCAGGGACGACACGCACGACGCGCTGGACAGTTCCGATGATAAGACCGATGTTATGGACCAACAGGTTTGTTCGCTTGCTCACAAATTTACAAAGAATTTATGCAATATTACGGTTCAATGCTCTTATAATACATTTTCCCATTTACACATTCCTCTTTTCCTTTATATAATTTTATGACTATGGCAATATATTTAAAAATAAAGAAAGGCAACAACTTAAAGGGAGACATTGTATTGCTGGGATAAAGTTTTGAAATGGGTTCGCAGAAAACCGGAGCGGGCTTTCTTCTGTTTCAAAAAAATAAAAACGCGACTGGTGCAAATACCACTAGTAGCGATTTTGATGATGGCCCATTACTGATGCGTTGGTGACCCTTCCCTCTCATTGTGAGAGCCCTGGCGACCTTAAGACATTCCATCTCGCATACCTGGGCATAGATGTAACAATATCTCAATGCCCCAAACAAGCCGACATTTTTATGGGACGGCGTGCCCATAACTCAATAACGCATCCTAAGTATATGCACCATGCGGCCGTCGTCGTCGTCACCTGTGCCCAGTTCTACCATAAAATAACTTAAGTTTGCAGTCGCGTCGTCGTGGGGTACTGAAGGTTGTGGCGACTGTATATCGCACATAATATCACGTATTTAGATAAGGCACATTTATTGATTAAGCTTAGCGATAAAATAAGACAGTATTTTACACGTACAACATTAGTATTTAAACCCTTTTTATATCTTAAATAAATCAGACTAAAATACCATCTTGTTGTCTCATTATTACTCTTGCCAAATCATTTGGAAATTGGTGACCCCGTGAAGAAAAACACGCAACATGACTCAACCAACGTGCAAATCAAGCAGCAACCAACATGAAACACTCGAAATAGCAGCTGGCACCGGCATTCCGTCCCGCATTCCGGAGTTTTGGAGGGACCAACCCAGATTATGGTTTACACAACTCTAAGCCATATTAGCACCACAGAAGCAAGGCGACGATTACAAGTATTATACGGTGGTGGCGAAGCTATCCAAGGAAGAAATACTACAGGTTAGTGACCTTATTACCTGCCCGCCATCTACAGAAAAGTATAAGACCATCAAGGAACGTCTAATCGACTGCTATGAAGAATCAGAACAGCGTCAATTTCAAAAATTATTGTCTGAAATGGACCTCGGCGATCAAAAACCATCACAACTTCTACGCAAGATGCAAGTTTTGGGTAAAGGAAAAATCGGCGATGAAACCATCAAACTACTATGGTTGAGACTTTTACCACCATCAGTTACTACAGTTCTAGCTGTCACAGAGGACATGGACGTCAATAAGATGAGCCAGATTGCCGACAAAATATTATTAAATTCAAAACTTACTGAGGTATCAGCCGTAAACGAAAATATAAATAAAACAGACGACGGTGCAATGAACTGCATATTAGCCCAATTAGCAAAAATGCAATTGGAACTAAATACAATTCAGCGCAATCATAGAGACTATCGACGCAGCACTCCAAGTTACTATAAGCGTCAACATTCTCCATCGAGGTCAAGAGCAAGCAGTCGGGAAAGAAGACACCTTTGTTTCTACCACGATAAATTTAGAAAACACGCTAAAAAATGTGTTAAGCCATGTGATTGGAAACAGGAAAGTAACTCAAGGAACCAGGGAAACTAACTAAAGCACAGACTACGGCGGATCTCTGTGCTATTCACCCGTCCAACCGCCTCGCTATTACCGACCGAAAAAGTGGTATGAGATTTTTGATTGACACGGGAGCAAACATTTCAGTTATTAGCAAGCCACAAAGACCTTCATCTATACAAAGTGAACAATACACACTTTATGCCGCTAATGGTACAAAAATCAAGACATATGGTGAAAAAACACTCACTTTAAACTTGGGGCTACGTAGACGTTTTACGTGGATCTTCATCATCGCCGATGTAACGCAACCAATTATCGGCGCGGATTTTTTAGAGCATTACAAGTTATTAGTCGACATAGCTGGTCGGAAACTTATTGACAGGGTAACTGAGCTGACGACGCCTGCAACCCTGACCAAATCGACGCAGCAATCAATTCGGACTATTTACGTTGGAAACAATCGGCGCATTACTCAACTTTTAAAAAAATATGAGGATATTACGAAAATTTCTTCCCTCCACACTACTCCAAAACACAAGATTAAGCATCACATTATCACTAAAGGACCGCCTGTATCAGCACGTGCAAGACCATTACCTCCTGATAAATATCATACAGCCAAAAAGGAATTTCGGAATATGATGGAGCTTGGCATTTGTCGCCCTTCGGACAGCCCATGGGCCAGTCCTTTACATATGGTTAAGAAAAAGAATGGCGAATGGAGACCATGTGGAGATTATCGAATGCTCAATAACGTGACTGTACCTGATAAATACCCACTTCCACGATTGACAGATTTCACTTATATATTAGAGAAGAAAAAAATCTTTAACAAAATCGATATTCGGAAGGCCTACCACTGTATTCCTGTGCAAGATGTGGAAAAAACTGCCATTATCACTCCTTTTGGACTTTTTGAATATTTAAAAATGCCTTTTGGTCTACGCAATGCAGCGCAAACATTCCAACGATTCATGGACTCTCTCTCTTCAGAGATTTAGACTTCGTATTCGTCTTTGTTGACGATTGCCTTATAGCTTCAGACAATGAGCTTTTGCATTATCAGCATTTGGACACGGTTTTCAAACGCTTACAGGAGAATGAAGTAACTATTAATCTCGAAAAATGTGACTTTCTCAAGAGCGAAATAGATTTCTTAGGTTATCATATAACGAGCCAAGGAATATGCCCAACTGAGGAAAAGTACAAGGCAATTATGGAATTCCCTAAGCCAAAGACAGTCAAAGAATTAAGGAGATTTTTAGGCATGATTAATTTTTATAGAAATAACCTTCCACACGCCGCTGACTATCAAAACATTCTAAACGACTATCTGCACGACTCTAAAAAGAACGATAATTCTCCTATTCCTTGGACAACAGAGGCCGAAAAAGCTTTTGATAAATGCAAGGAAAACATTTTGAACGCAGTATCGACAGTTCATCCCTCCCGCACCGCCCCACTGGCCCTTATGACGGATGCCAGTTCTACCTGTGTTGTCGGTAAGTCGGTATGCTAAAATGCCTAAAAACGCCGTGGGCATTGGGCAAGTATAGCAAAAACGAACAGACGCTAAAGCTCATGACATTAAAATCTGTGTATTCTGTAAAGTAGAGGTCGATAAGCCTATATTACACTTAGATCCTGCTACGATTTAGGACTGTAGCATTCCACCACCAAAATCTAGGATTTCTTTGATTATCGGCTCTGACTCTCTATTCTCCGCTTGAGCAGCTGAGTACTTACTGGTTTGAGTGCTGACCATTGTCAAGCACGCATTTAGAATCTTTACAAAAAAATGTGTCATGTAGGAGGGCAGATCCCGGTCCCAGTCCCGCGACTCGACCAGTAGCCCCGTGCACGCACACCGCCAGTACCTGGGTGCCGTGACTACGCCGGAGCCGCCGCCGCTCACCATACAGTTGCCGGACGACGTGCCGCTCGAGTCTATCGACACGCTGAGAAGACATCACAGGTATGCAGCACGGACCTATCTGCGTAGGTACCTGTCTTAGGTGCACATGTACCGTTAGTAGATGGGCGTCGGCTTAAACTATGAACTTTTGTGCTCGGAATGCCTAAGAATTGTATGGAGGACAGATTAAGAACAATTTATTTATTTAAACTTTATGCACGTATAGGTACAAAGGCGGACTTAAAGCCAAAGGCATTTTCTCCCAGTCAACCTTAACAGCAATTCGCAAAATGCACCACATTTTGGGAATTGCTGTGAATAACCATTTGCTCATCACTAAAGCTGATTACAATAATGTTCATTAGGCTACGCCCCAATAGGAATTCGGCGAAAACTTGTCAACCAAGATGTAGAGGTTTCGATTTTACTTGCTAAGAGCAAATTTTTGGTCTTTCGAGCCGGTTGATTATAATTTTTTGTTTAACATGTGCGTTTGTTACGTTTGACTAGCGCAGATGAACCAAGACATTGGGTCTTTCAAAAGACATGACACGCACATCATCATCAAATCAGCCGAGCATCGTTGCCGCCACGGAGTTTACTTCTTTAATATGGCTAAAGCGTTTGACAAAGTTTGACATAATCTCGAAGTTATTTCAACCGGAAAATATTGGACTATCTCGTATACATTGCACAAAATTGCCTTTCGGACGAAGAAGATTTTTCCTCTCGACCAATTAACCGAGTAGAACTTTCCCAAGGCTCCGTTCTTTCTCCGCTCTTGCGACATATCTATTCCTAAGAAAGCCCATCTACATCTACGTCTTCCTGAATTCTCCAATATATAACTCCGGCACACCAGTCCGAATGCTATTCGCAACTATCTCCAGACTTTCGCCAACACTTTAGGCGCGAATGGTTCAGCAAGGGGTGGCGAGCCCTGGTGACGGCGGTGTGTCCGCAGGGAGCACGGCGCCGAGTTCCTGGAGGCGGTGGCGGCGCTGGACGCGGGCGCGGTGGAGCGGGCGCGGCGCGCGTTCTGGCGCCGGCCGCCGCCGCCGCTGTGCCGCCGCGTGCTGTGCGCGCTGGCGGCGCGGCGCGACGTGGCGGCGTGGCTGCGCCTGGCCGAGCTGCAGCTGTACCAGCGCGCCGTGGAGCTGCTGCTGCCCGACGTGCTGCGCCCCATCCCGCCGCAGCTCACGCAGGTACACTTGTTTGGTTCTGGCGCCGGCCGCCGCCGCCGCTGTGCCGCCGCGTGCTGTGCGCGCTGGCGGCGCGGCGCGACGTGGCGGCGTGGCTGCGCCTGGCCGAGCTGCAGCTGTACCAGCGCGCCGTGGAGCTGCTGCTGCCCGACGTGCTGCGCCCCATCCCGCCGCAGCTCACGCAGGTACACTTGTTTGGTTCTGGCGCCGGCCGCCGCCGCCGCTGTGCCGCCGCGTGCTGTGCGCGCTGGCGGCGCGGCGCGACGTGGCGGCGTGGCTGCGCCTGGCCGAGCTGCAGCTGTACCAGCGCGCCGTGGAGCTGCTGCTGCCCGACGTGCTGCGCCCCATCCCGCCGCAGCTCACGCAGGTACACTTGTTTGGTTCTGGCGCCGGCCGCCGCCGCCGCTGTGCCGCCGCGTGCTGTGCGCGCTGGCGGCGCGGCGCGACGTGGCGGCGTGGCTGCGCCTGGCCGAGCTGCAGCTGTACCAGCGCGCCGTGGAGCTGCTGCTGCCCGACGTGCTGCGCCCCATCCCGCCGCAGCTCACGCAGGTACACTTGTTAATTCAATCAAAATAAACACGGTACTTTTCCCACACCTGACTGGTCATACCGCCTAGAGCTTTGAACGTTGGCATCCTCTACACATTGTATTAAGTTTATTATTATACCTCTAGTACTTTTAACTGCGCTCGTAAGAAACGGCTGAAGAATGATATGCAATGTTTGCCCCGCAGTCTATCCGCAACTTCGCCAAGAGCCTGGAAGGCGCGCTGGCGGCGGGCGCGGGCGGGGCCCCCGCCGCGGCGGCGCGCTCGCAGGCCGCGGCCGCAGCCGCGCTGGCCGCAGCGCTGCGGCGCTACACGTCGCTCAACCACCTGGCGCAGGCCGCCAGGGCGGTGCTCACCAATCACCACCAGATACATCAGGTATGTACTAGCAAACTTGACGTTGATACTGTGGGATGTTAAAATTCCGCTATATCAAAATTTCTTTAATCAAGAATATTTTGAAAAATGATGAACTGTTTCTACTAGTAGCTATTTGTAGCTATTTGTATTTGTAGATGTTGGCGGACCTCAACCGCGTGGACTTCCGCGTGGTGCGCGAGCAGGCGGCGTGGGCCTGCTCGTGCGGCAGCGGCGCCGCGGCACACAAGCTGGAAGCTGACTTCAAGGTACTTGCCTAGCTTTATGTTTATAATTCATAACAGAAATGTGATTCCCTTAGCTTACACACGATCAAGTGTATACACAAACTTTCTTATTTAAAATAATGCCGTGATCTACCGCTTAACCGTCGCCCGTTCAACCACTTGAACCACGCTCAACAATTTCTTTATTTCAAAACTCTAATTAAAGGTTTCTTAGCTTAGAAACGTGATATTGAATATTTTACTCTGTCAAAATTTCTCTGACTGGTTTAGACCTTGACCAAAATTAATTAACAAAATCGGATGATGTGTCTATACTTTATGATTTTTTCTCTAGTTTCTTTGGTAGACATGGAATGATAGATCTTCCTTTGATCGTGACCGTGTGTTTTTAAGGAATTTCGATTTTCTTATGGCGGTATTTCAAGCTTGTGAAAATGAATCCTACTAGAATTCAGTATTCATTTTAAAATGTAAATCAGAAACTTCCACAAAACCTCAATTGATACTCAAACAAAAAATCAACTAATGTGAATTGGACATACGTGGAATGGAACATAAGATTAATCTCTGAAGATATATCAGAAATATGAAAAGCAACCATGGCATCTGCTTTCTTTTCAAACATTTAATTTTGAGAAGTGGTTGGAAAAGTCACAATGTGCTTTGTGAAAGAAGCTGAAGTGTGCAGAGAGTTGTTGTCATGCCACAAAAGGTGCCAGTTTACTGAAGTTATGTGCACACATTGTTACATAATTACAACACAACACACACGCAAACATAATAGCAATATTTTACACAAAAATGAGGTAAAGTTTTATGAACGGTTTTTTTACGGTTACATTTCTTTGTTCACGTTCGGACCGATTTGCAACGTATTCCTAGAACAAGTCAGCAAAGTGAGAATTACTATGGCAAAGCAGACATTCCGTAAAAAAAAGTTTCTAGCGAACATTAACAAACACATCCGGAAAAAGCTTGTTTAAACCTATGTTTGGAGCATTGCACGCTTGCGATACCTGGACGTTACGACGGAGAGATCGAGAAAGGCTAGGAGCATTTTAGATGTGGTGTTTGCGTCGAATAGAAAGAGTCTCCTCGACAGAAAAAGTGACAAATGACGAAATCTTAAATAGAGTGCAAGAAGACCGGCAAATTCTAAAGATTATAGAGAGTAGAAGAGGCAAAATGATTGGACATTTAATTCGACCAGTTCATCACCAACATCATAGAAGGAAAAATTGAGGCAAGAAGAACGAGAGGCAGCCCGGGACGTAAATATATAGATCAGGTGAAGGAATTTGTGAAATTGGATGCTCACAATGAAGTCAAGGAGAAGGCTTACGATAGAGAAGGCTGGAAACTGCTACACCGGCAAGTGCACGACACTTAAATTAGAACAACAACATAATTTCTTTGTAGTAAGTTAATTTCCATAGCTTTGTTTCTGGGTTATAAACATGTTTCTCTCATGATAGTATATCATCAAGTTATTTTTCGAACTATCTTGAAATTTATTATTTTGTATTTGGACCAATTTCACCGACCTTGTTTCTGCTCATGATGTGAAGTTTGAGCTATTAATTATTAATTATAAAAAAAATTCACGTCGAACGAATTTATTTTATCATGTATTAATATATCTTAGTAAATAACCTGCTTTTACAACGGTATATAACTAGCCAGTACAAAAAAAAAATGAGTAAAGAGAGTCTAGTTTCTTTTGGAATTACCCCCATCCTAATAATATTTCATTTATATTTACATAATGGCGACCGTGAACTATAGAGAATATTTAACGTTCATAAAAGGTTTCGTCGGACAACAGCTTGACGTTTTACGCTTTCGACTTAAATTATAATTATAAGGTCTACTGTGGCTTCGTAGACTTAGAAAAACCTACGATAGAGTGTTGAGGAATGAGCTATGGTCGGTACTGCCCATGTATAGGTTTTCCGATAACCTTGTTCAAGCACTAAAATCGCCTTATAGGGATTCCAAAGCTTGCGTGAGGATTAACGGGACATAGACTGAGTGGTTTAGTATCCTAAAAGGGTGTTAGACGGAGATGCGTAGCGTCAACGTGGTTGTTTAACCTATTCATGGACAGCTGTTTAATAGATTTGAAAGAAAGTGAATGTGGTCTATGAATGAATGATGAGTAACTCACTCATAAAATGTCTTCTTTACGCTGATGATCAAGTCGCAACTGCAATGTACTTGCATCGTTGGCAGACGAGTTGCAAGAGATAGTAACAAATATGCATGAAGCCTTTGAAAGGAAAGGAACGAAAATGAATTTTGGTAACGAAAGTGGTATTTGGTTCAAGGGATCATACATGACAGCATGTGATATTGTGATTGAAGCAGAGAAAATCGAACAGGCGAAAGAGTTTGTATATTTGGGAACTTTGTTTACAAGAGATGGGAAATATGAAAAATATATTGGTAGAACAGTAAATGCGGGAACAGAGTGAATGGGGCACTACACGCCTTTATGAGTTGTAGGCAAGTCTCAAAAAGGCCCGGGCATGCACGATGGAGTGTTCGTGCCAACTTTAATGTATGGAAGTGAAAGTTGGGTATGGCAGTAAAATAATGAAAGTAGAATAAATGCAGTGGAAATGAGAGCTCTGAGAAGTATATGTGGTGTTACTTTGACAGATAGAATACGAATACTGATGTATGTAAGAGAGCGTTGTGGTGTGAAAGAGGATGTAGTCACTAACATTGAAAAAGGTATGCTGAGATGGTTTGGGCATTTAAAAAGGATGGATGAAAGAAGGTTGACAAAAGAAGTATACCTAGCCTATGTGAATGATACAACCGGAAGGGGAAGACCTTGTTGGAGATTCTCTGTCCAAATCGGAGATGTTCTCAAGAAAGTCCAGGTCAGAAGTACCCTAAACCGGCGAAAATGTATGAAGAATATAATGGTAGTAAATGAGGCAAAAGAGGTGTGCAAAGATCGTGACAAATGGAAATACGTTCTCTTCTTACCCCTCTGGGAAATAGGCGTGAGTGTATGTGTGTATGATTCCAGGCTACATTAGGTCGCGGTGCGTCCCTGGAGCAGTGGGCCAGCTGGCTGGAGGGCTGCGTGAGGACCGCGCTGGCCCCGCACGAGCGCCGCCCCGACTACACGTCGCGAGCGCGCCGCCTGCTGCTCGACTGGTCCTTCTACTCCTCGCTGGTGATACGAGAACTGACTCTCAGGTCAGTAGTATGTACACGTGGGTAGGAGCAGTGGGCCAGCTGGCTGGAGGGCTGCGTGAGGACCGCGCTGGCCCCGCACGAGCGCCGCCCCGACTACACGTCGCGAGCGCGCCGCCTGCTGCTCGACTGGTCCTTCTACTCCTCGCTGGTGATACGAGAACTGACTCTCAGGTCAGTAGTATGTACACGTGGGTAGGAGCAGTGGGCCAGCTGGCTGGAGGGCTGCGTGAGGACCGCGCTGGCCCCGCACGAGCGCCGCCCCGACTACACGTCGCGAGCGCGCCGCCTGCTGCTCGACTGGTCCTTCTACTCCTCGCTGGTGATACGAGAACTGACTCTCAGGTCAGTAGTATGTACACGTGGGTAGGAGCAGTGGGCCAGCTGGCTGGAGGGCTGCGTGAGGACCGCGCTGGCCCCGCACGAGCGCCGCCCCGACTACACGTCGCGAGCGCGCCGCCTGCTGCTCGACTGGTCCTTCTACTCCTCGCTGGTGATACGAGAACTGACTCTCAGGTCAGTAGTATGTACACGTGGGTAGGAGCAGTGGGCCAGCTGGCTGGAGGGCTGCGTGAGGACCGCGCTGGCCCCGCACGAGCGCCGCCCCGACTACACGTCGCGAGCGCGCCGCCTGCTGCTCGACTGGTCCTTCTACTCCTCGCTGGTGATACGAGAACTGACTCTCAGGTCAGTAGTATGTACACGTGGGTAGGAGCAGTGGGCCAGCTGGCTGGAGGGCTGCGTGAGGACAGCGCCGCCCCGACTACACGTCGCGAGCGCGCCGCCTGCTGCTCGACTGGTCCTTCTACTCCTCGCTGGTGATACGAGAACTGACTCTCAGGTCAGTAGTATGTACACGTGGGTAGGAGCAGTGGGCCAGCTGGCTGGAGGGCTGCGTGAGGACAGCGCCGCCCCGACTACACGTCGCGAGCGCGCCGCCTGCTGCTCGACTGGTCCTTCTACTCCTCGCTGGTGATACGAGAACTGACTCTCAGGTCAGTAGTATGTACACGTGGGTAGGAGCAGTGGGCCAGCTGGCTGGAGGGCTGCGTGAGGACCGCGCTGGCCCCGCACGAGCGCCGCCCCGACTACACGTCGCGAGCGCGCCGCCTGCTGCTCGACTGGTCCTTCTACTCCTCGCTGGTGATACGAGAACTGACTCTCAGGTCAGTAGTATGTACACGTGGGTAGGAGCAGTGGGCCAGCTGGCTGGAGGGCTGCGTGAGGACAGCGCCGCCCCGACTACACGTCGCGAGCGCGCCGCCTGCTGCTCGACTGGTCCTTCTACTCCTCGCTGGTGATACGAGAACTGACTCTCAGGTCAGTAGTATGTACACGTGGGTAGGAGCAGTGGGCCAGCTGGCTGGAGTAGACTACACGTCGCGAGCGCGCCGCCTGCTGCTCGACTGGTCCTTCTACTCCTCGCTGGTGATACGAGAACTGACTCTCAGGTCAGTAGTATGTACACGTGGGTAGGAGCAGTGGGCCAGCTGGCTGGAGGGCTGCGTGAGATGCGATGTGTATGAGTGCCGTAGTGACAGACCCCGTGTTGCAGGTCGGCGGCGTCGTTCGGCTCGTTCCACCTGATCCGCCTGCTGTACGACGAGTACGTGTCCTTCCTCATCGAGCGGCGCGTGGCGGCGCACCACAGCGTGCCGCCCATCGCCGTCATGCAGCGAGTGCTGGTACGGACCATTGCCACTCCTCATCCTAAGCATACATTTAACACTTAGTACAAGTAATTCATATATTAGCGTGTGCATTTCTCGTTTATCTTATATCTGGGAAGGACAGCTTCGAATTTCGTCATCGATTTACATTTGGTTCCAGCGTACAATACATTGAAAGATTTATAAAATGCATTTTGTTTTAAGATACTTTTTTACGGTGAAATGTTTGAAACTCCAACTGAGTCTCTCATAAAAAGTATGGTTGTCAGGTTCAAGTCCTGCAGACTGTATTTGAATTGAATACCGGCAACAGTGTCCAATTGGCTGCCTCAAAAATACAGGTCTGTCTATTTTCTGCCAAAAGAGCCCCTTCCCGCATTTCGGGTGATAAATTCTGTGTCAATCCATTCTCTGACCATAACTTGGGACGGTCCATCGAAGCAAAGGCCATAGCTGTTACCAGAAAGCTTAATATCTTAAAAAAGATTAATGGTTTTCTGTCAAATTTGTTGTATAGATTTTCAACTTTATCACAAAAGCGTAATGTTCACTATCAATTGGGGAAATTTGACAGATTTGGGTAGCTTGATGCTAAATTTATACAAAGCTTAAGTTCGGACCTACATGGTGCACCTACTGTTCCCACCAGAGCGGCGCAGACAAGTATAAACTTGCTACTTTGGGCTCATTACACAGATACGCTCGAAAGATAATTGACGACATCGACCTCACGAGCAAGAAACTACATAACCTCGATCAGCGACAGTGACAGATTGCAAGTTTGTCCGTCTTCTACAAAATGTATCACAGAGAATGCGTTTAAGAACTCCATAATCTTATCCCTATATGCCTTCTTTTCTTTTTGAGTCTTTGATATTCCACCTTGGCGATATAAAGCGGTTTGCTTCCTCTTTACCCATTCGTACGGCCAAGCTATGGAATTGTGTCGCGGCCTACGAGTTTCTAAACCCATACAAGAAAACCCTCTTCTTATTCAAGGCCAAAGTGAGCAGGCAGGCCTCCAGCCTAGACTATTAATTTATTAATCTACACATATTATCTCAGTCTATTTAGACTATTGACCTTGGATGATCTCACCAGTTTACTAATATTTGGGGAAGTTAAACACCTACCAGCGATGTTAAGGCCTGTAAGATTATGAGTCATACTTGATTCTAAATAAAGGAAAGAGTGCACTGTATACATTGGTTTCTATTGGAGTTACAATCTGAATACATATGGAGCGGAAGCTCAACTGTAGCCGCTGTTACGGTGGTGTCACCAACGCCGTATCCGAAGCACTCGGTAACTCCGAGATTAGCAATGTTCTGAACAAGTATGGGCTACATATAGATAGGCTGGCCAATTTATGAGCATTCTAGTTTGGAGAACAAGTTAACTTTCAAAGCAAATTTGCTCTCTTTGAAAGTAACCCTTCTCAGGTATTTTTTATTTACTAACTAGTACTGTGCCCCGAGATATTACCCGCGTAAAACTTTATAAATTATAGCCTATGTTTTATTCAGATATAACCTATCATCATCATCATCATTACAGCTTAAATAAGTCCACTGCTGGACAAGCCTCCCTCAAGAATCATCTTGAGGGGATATACCATAATCGCCACGCTTGGCAGGCGGGTTGACGATCGCAGTATGATGGTCGTAGTACTCAGAAGGAAGCTGCTTCCCGTCCTCTGGTAGATATTCCCTCGGGTCGACTTCTACGCCCCCCACGGGATGAGATGGGGTGATGATATTCTGATTCTGATATTTGTCGCCGTCACCACACAGCAGTGTCGCCGTCACCACACAGCAGCAGCAGATATAACCTATATTATTACAAAATCTAATCATACTCCCTTCGGTAGTCTTCGCGTGAAAGAGTAACAAAAATTCATACATCCCATTCCCACAAACTTTTGAATTTATATTATTTGTAGGACTGCTTCCATGTTGCTTCATTCACACATAATGCCCCACAGGAAAGACCTGAAGAAGAGGAGATGCCGGTCCAGCCGCGCCCCGAATTTGATGATGAAGATCAGGACTGGGAGTGGGACGACGACGAGGAGGAAGACGATGAGCCGGAGTGTAAAAAGGCCAAGGTCCCTGCTCAGTGAGAGACACACTCGAGCCCAGGGACCTCCGGCTGTGCCACTACACTGGACAATACATGCAATGGCTAAGCCAGCTTGGCCAGATGTTATTTTCAGGGGGACAAGGATCAGTTCTGTGCTATAGCTTGTCTAGCCGGAAGTACATACCAACGCTTGTATCATCCACAATGTACGTTCTTCAAATGTATATAATAATATCCCAAATTGCATATACGTAGTAGTCATGGATAGAGACATGGGTATTCCCAAGTTAAGTCATTTATACCCACTCAATGTGGTCAATATGCTATTATTTTTTTCGTTTGTACGTACATTAAGATACCCTATATTGTATATAGAGCCGCAGCAGAGGTATTTGTTGACATTAAAGACAAACCAACAATTTATGGTATAGAACAAATTGATTTCGAAAACGCACTTGATTTCATGATCAAATCCTGATTTGCCAATATTGCCAATATTTTTTTGTGGCTGAAATTTAACATTTAAAAGTAGCATAATACGGTAAACTTCAATTCTTTAGTGCTGTTTAATATCGACTCTATTCTACAATTCTATTTGATATATAATTGTAAAATAATTTGTGTGGCTCGTAATATTAATATATGTACTTCATGATACTATAAAACTTAGAGGTTTTCTTAGATAAAACTTGTTTGATAAAAAAAAATCACAGATTGTCTTTTATAGAAGATCTGTCAAAATTGAAAATTATTTCTCCAGTATATTTTATTTGCGAAAGGATACAATAAGAATATGTTTATTATGACCCCGACCACGGTTTAAATAATAATTATTACTGTATATTGAAGTCTAATTTTCATAGAATTAAAACAAAACAGGTTACTCTTTACTGGTACATGTATATCTTGAATGAAACTGTGCAGTGGTTTGTAAATAAGTTGTAAAATACCTTTATATAGATATTTTGAAAGGAACATTGGGTGATTAGAATTGAAGATTGTATTTTCGAATGAAGGAAAAAAATGCGATGTAAATAGTTTTCTTATAGATATTTGGAAAGAGAAAGTCGTAGAATGGTCTAGATTTGTGTACATAGACAATACGGGCTAGTCATGTGACCAATTTATAGGTCTATCTATAACATTGAGAAGATTTGGATTGGATTTCTAAAATGAATAATGACAATGTATTACGTTTGTTGTGACGCCGCTTTTAATGACTAATTGTTCATTTATAACGTCAACGCCGTGAGAATGATACATATTTTTTTAATAATGACATTGTTTAAATTGACATTTTTGTGTTCAAAATATTGATGAAACTTAAAATAGTACTACATAACTACCTAATTATTTTACTAAATGCAGAAAAACATAAAAAGCTACTTTATTATATTTATAGTAACTATTGCTTAGTACGATTGTTTTCAATTTCTTTTCGTTATTGTAAACGGCGCACGTTGTATATAAAAGTATATATATTAGATTTGTGGATAAATTGAAATCTGAACAGTGGTACAACTCGCGCAAATAAAGAATGGAATCAGAAATGGCATATCATTGCGCCGGTACCAACGGGAGTGAGCGAGAGTGAGTATAGACTCATATAGTGTGCGAGCGAGAAGCGAATACATGCGCGGCCATTGCTGATCCATTGATTGATTTCATTTATTATCCGCCCGAGTAATAAACAATGGGTTTGTTCGAGGGAAAATTTGTCGATAATTTTGGCTCGCTATTGGAATGTTGTATTTCATTAATTTGGCTGCTAGTATCTGGAAAGATGTTGAGTTAACTGAAGAATGATATTTCGTATTAAATTGGGCGATTTGAAGCTCAAATAAAATATAATAAAATATTACTGAAGTAATTCAAGTAAATTATGAATCTATGTATAGAACTAACCGTGTATGTTATGTTCTCGATGTTTTTATCGTAATTATTATCTAAGCCACTGAATATTTTGTGGCGAGGCATATTCAAGATTGGATTTCATCGAATTGCTAATTGATTGCCCCCCAACAGATATAACCAAAAGAAACCAACTCTTTGTACCATAGACATTCTATACATACCATAGACTCATTGTTCAGAATAACATTGCCTTAATAACAAGCTCAATAAAACCGTGTCATAAATAGTTGTTATATGCATCTCTTTATAAATAACGAAGCGTTATTAATCGTCTAAATATACTTCCATATGTCTGCAAAATATGCTCATTTGTCTAATAATCACTTTTTAAATATTTATTTATGTTTTAGGTTAGTAGCTGTTTAATTGGTATATATATGTATTAAACTTACATTGATATTTTACTCTGACTACAGTTTAGCGATTGGTGTAATATATAACGTAGACATATAATTAAAATTAAAGACTTTCTCATTAGTATTTTTGGTCCAACAATAGAACCAAAGGTAATAAAAAAATATTATTTTTAATACATATAGTCCAGATATATTTGGTATCTAAGAAAAAGTTTAAAATATAATTTTAATCATAAGTGAACCAAAGAATGTTATTTTTCTTTAACTATCCAGTCAGTCATATTTATTCTTATGTTTAGTAATAAAACGCAATTCTTATTTTATTTGCAATATTTAGAAATAATAACACAATTTGTGCATGCTACTATAATTATATAATAGTGTAGTACCTTCAATGTTATGATAGATACTATCGCATAAATGTATCCTACTTTTCTAGTTATATTAAGATCCAAAATTTAAGTTATTTTGTATAAATGTTACCCTAATAAGGCCTAAGTCATAATAGATGTTAGATAACGTGTCTAATGTAAGTGTAAAGTAGTATACTTTTCGGTATTACCAAAGTACGTTGCAATTACAAAATATAGCTATTTCTTATGTGCATATAAAAAAGGACTGTTAACGTTACGTTAGTGGGTACACTCTCAATATAAAAATGAGTCTTCATAACGTCTTTATTGCGTATACAGTACGCAATAAAGACGTTATGAAGGTCAGAGTGTATCCATCGCTGTGGTCTAATATTCGCAACCTCAGGCGTGTACATCGTTACTTGTAAAACACCAACAACCCCTTAGAACTAGATAGCTAACACCATAAGCAACAACTTTTGTTCTACCAGTTCGGACATAATACATGAAAAAAATATTTTACATGTTCTTGTTTTTTGTTGTACTGTCGTAAAATTTGTAGGTCTGTGCTTCATTCACACGACGCTCGGCTCTCGCGCTTGAAACAGAAACAGAAAGCATTTATTTGCATAAACATGTGTTTACAAACAGTGGTGCATTGTATGTAGGATGGTATAAGTTTTTATGTTCAGACATGTTTGCCGTACATATAGTGGCATGCAAATGTTAGGTACAATTATTACATTCAAAATGATGACATGTAGGTTTCTATAATTAAATATGAGCATTACAATTACATAGCATACAATTCCAATATAAATAATAATGCTAATTAAAATTTGTCCTTTAAGAAGTCTGAAACATTCTAGTATGCTTTTTCAACAAGAAGCGATTTAACTTTTTTTTAAACATATTATTGTTAAGCTTTTTCCAGCTATTTGGTATTTTATTATACAGCACTGGAGCCATGCAAAAAACACTCTTCCGCATAAGTGCAGTCCTAGCCGTGTGTAGACACAGTCTGCTGTTGTCGCGTCCATTGCGGACAGCGTCATCTGCTAGTCGCGTAAATAATAACACTTCGCCCGATGTGTATCTAGTTAATGTCACGGCTCGGTGTAGGAACATTTGGAAACCTTGTTGCATATTGGCGACAGTAATCTGCGCTAGCATAGAGTTATAAACATTCAAGCGGGAAATTTACTATAAAAAAATATTTTTTGTACGAAAATAAAATCTAAGAAATTATCATAAATTGTAGAACAAAACTTGTTGGTTATGGTGTTAACTATCTAGTCCTACTTGGTTGTTGGTGTTTTAGAAGGAACCCTGTAGAATATGTTAGTTGAATTCAATGACATAGGTAACATCGGAAGGACTCGACGAGTATGCAGTGTTTACTTATTTGTCTAAAAGCCGTTATCACGTGATCTGCTCCTACTAAAAATAATCCTGGGTAGTGATATGGTTTCGAAAATTGTATCGGTGGTCTAGAGTTGAATATGAACTTAGTGCGATAAATAAAACACGCGAAATTGAGCTTAATAGTAATTAAAAACAAGTCAACCAATAGTTGAGTTTTAATTAACGTTTCATCCTTAAGAACTTGTATGGAATACAGTGTTAGGAATTTAATCAAATATTTTACATACATTCTATACAGAAACAATATTATATTAACAAATAGTAAAGTTAATTTTCGTGCGTTTTGTTTTTAGTCGTTGTTAGATATTGACACTTCACTGTCAAATAAGGGGCAAATATATTTGTACCAAAGTTGACTCGTAGAAATCATCACGTCCATTTGATTCGAGCAGACGAGCTTTATTATCACATTGATATGTAATCTATGCAATATTAAAGAATACTCTAGAAGGGGAGTAAGCTGTTGTATTCGCGGCGAGAGCGTAATCGAACCCACGACCTCCGGCGTGAAAGGCAGCGTATCTACCAACCACGCCAACAGGCCCGTCACCGTTACGTTTCGTATATTACTGTAGGGCAAGAGAGTGAGGTGTGAGCTCACATTTTCTTTCTCTCTTAGCCTATTACGTTTCGTAGATCTAAGTTTTACTTTAGTCCTGTGGTCAAAAGCACAGTTGTTTTTTTCTTTGGTTTATATTTTTATTGATGCATTTTCTGACGCACAGTATACATATATTTTTATTATATTCAATAAGGCCCATTCCTATCCAGGGTTAAGTAGTGGCACATTACATTCTATGGGTTTTACACATTCTAAGCGCTGCATAATCTAACAGAAAGGTGCCTGAGTTCGCGATTAAATTCTATTTTTAGGCTTAATCGCCACGCTAAAGAGTCAAATAAAGAGAATTTATATTTTTAACTATGCGTCTCCGGTTTCAGGTATATATTTTGTGGCTATTTTATATATCGATTCGCAGAGCACTGCCTTGATCGTTGCCTTACATACCTAAATTGCCACGTTATTTGGTATACGCGCTACTTGGTTGTGTTGCACAGCAAATAAACTATAACTGATGTTGTGATTCATTTCCATTTAGTAAGTAATATTGTCAAACTGTCCATTTGTATCGTAATCGTAGCTAAGAGTATTTATCGATTGAGTGACAATAGTACTGCGCCGACTGGAATTTTATAATCTGTAGTCAAACCCAGCCGGCTCACCAGTGCCTAAAAACTAAAATAAAAAATAAATAGTTAATTTTAAAGTCTAAATTAGGAACAAAAATAACCAAATGCCTTCGTCGGTTAGTAAATTATTCTCACACAAAGTCTAAAATTATTTATTTTAGTCGTTTATTATTGAAAAGGTTGATTATATTTTTGCATTATCTGTTTCACGAAATTGCACTTTAAATACGAGATACGACTACACTAATTCTACGTCCATGTTATTTTCATAGATTATCACATGACGAATACCATCATTTTATAGAAATAAATATTTAAAAAGTTCGTTTTTTCAGTTTCTGCAGTGTTCAGACACATACCATATGAAAACTCTTGAAGAATATTGCAATGTCATAACCCTAAGGCAAATACACTCAATTTTGGGCTAATGGAGCAAATTACTGGCTTTAAAACTGTTATTTAGTTTTAACAGGTTTAAAGCCAGATATTTGAGATGAACAACCATTCACAATAGTTAAACAATAGCGTTTGTTAAATATTGGTATTTCTCTAAAGGAGAAATATCTAGAAAATTATCTCTGATTCTCATCATCTGTAGAATTGTAACAAAGACCCATGAACGTAGAAATATTGTCGTCGGATCTTTTACAATCTATTGTAAATTTAGTGGAACTAAATGTGGCTGCGAAGATTATTCGGGACGTCATTTTTGGCGAGAAGTGTCACGAGTAATGTTCTCATATAAATGTTTGTACTTATTATGATGACCATTACTGGATGTAATCGTTAGCTCTAAGATATTTGTATTGAGTGTCTTGATATACAGGCGGACTGTAGCTAACCACTTCTTGACATAGTATCTGTAATCATAGATTAGTCATTTTTATACTCAAGATAACACGTGAATACTTCACATGTTCAATGTAGAAACAAAGTGGGATGGTACATGTGTAAAGCGAAGACTACGGCGGCCGTTTGTTAACTCGGTGACATTGTAAGGAAGAATCACATTTTTTTAAAAATTATTTATCTACATAATCTTCTATAGCCTCTACAAGAGTGACGAACATATTTCTTTTTAATAAATCCTGATATATTCATTGATCATGATTTTTCGTGAATTGTTTACTTGCGAACAGCAGTGCGTCCATTATGGATCTTTTGTACAACGACAATTTTCTTCAATGGCTCCCTTAAGGCTGTGAGAGCAGTTTGTGCATACTTCAGTGCGCTTTTTGTGGGAAGGCTTTGGAATTCTGAATATGTTAGCACTAACTGATCTATCTTATAGTATGTATTCACAGAGTATTGGCTTGTTTCGTACACACAGGTCCTTTTTTAGTTACTTATCGTATGGGCAGTGCTTAGCTTAGTGTCAGAGTTGTTCAGCCGCCCAGTAGACCTCTGACATGGCTTAACGACTGTCTAATGACTACCACCGGGACCGGCAGCTTAACGTGCCCTCCGAAGCACGGAGACGATCAGAAATTAAACCACTTTGGTGGTCACCCATCTATGGACTGACCGCGAGCCTTGCCGATTACCTACGGACTAGAGAGAGCATTTACTAGTTATTAGGGGCTCCCCAGGCCCTGCAGTCTTGTTATGCCATAGGCCCAGTTTACTACTACCGTCTACCGGTCTACTCGTTGATGCCATGGAAAACTGCAACTATCAGTAATTTGTTACTGCTGTACCTTGATAGATCATAAGTCCAGCTTGCTGCTCCTGTTTTGAATTGATTAGGATTGTTTTAACGTTTTTAACAGTTGGTTTTGCCTTGAGGTGGTACTTTTCAGAAGTTTTCATATTTAGAAGATCCCTACGCATGGACGATGAATCTGGCGAACTTGGTGGGACAATAATTTCTATTGAGTCAAAAGTTATAGTGTTTCGGTTGGCGAATGGGATCTTTCCTTACATTATGGCACTGATTTAATAAGCGAGCCACATTTTGATGACGTGACAATAGTTTCTCGAGATTGTCAATTGGAACAATAATGTTTAGCTACAGTAGTTAGTCTGAACACGAGCTTACATTTTGTACCGAGTAAGATAAGGGTATATGGGTTTGTTCTATTATCAGATGTTTAAGGTTGAGCAACGAATACTGTGGGCTGCATTCCTGTTCGCTAGTCTTGGAAGTATCTTATTAAGTTGGCTTAGGATTTTATTTTTATCATAATAAAATATTGTGCGTTTGGCGCAGAATTTGTTCTCTTTTCCCTCCCTCATTAAATTCTTCATACATACACGTGGGTTGCTAACAGGTTATACCTAAGAGCCGAATCAACGAGATGCTTTTATTTTAGTGCCTGTGGTCCTAAAAGTCTATTTTAAGGTATTCGAGCCTTGATGGTCTAATCTCACCTTTTGATAATCAATCATGATTATACGAGTATTAAAATGGGATGAGGCAAATTTGTTTATTATCTTTAACTACAGAACACATTTTGCGCTAAACCCGATACAATTATTTAAAAATCTAACTAGTAAGAACATTTGCGCAAATTCAGTCTGCACGAGCAACTGATACGGTGTGAAATAGACTTGACAATACTTTCAAAACTGGTTATTGTATTAGATGGCGACAATATCGTAGCCACTAATTAAAACAAAATCAATCCATCACCAATATATCAACGTTTTTTTTAATATTTTATTGAGTTAAATATATAATATTAAAAATAGACTTGAGATGTTGAGTAATTGTTCAATTTTAGTAAATTAACCATGCTTTATGACAAGTCTAAAGCGGTAAAAGGTTTCGTAATCAATAAATGCGTTGACATATAAAAACCATTCACGTTGTTTATCATTTATTTAGCATTTAAGTCATGTTTTATCGCTGGCGTTTAAAAAAATAGACGAGCTTTATTAGTTTGCCTCAACTGCCCATATTGGTTATTCTAAACCTTTATTAAAACACTATAAGTGAACGAAAAGAAGTTAGCTAAGTAGGGATCCAAGATTTTATAAACCAACGTAAAAAGTAGCTCGTTGGTTTTGGAGGTTTTCAATGATTTTACGATTCTCAACAACCAATCTAAACAATGAAACTCATGACCTTAAAGCATCTTCTACACGGTTGCACAACTGCAGCATAGCTGGATGGCAACCACCAGGATGACCTCTGTTGGGACGTTGGTTTGCAACAGTGTAGAAGAGGCTTAACCCCTACATGTATAATTATGGAACTTCCTGTTTGGAGAACCGCTCTCAATAAAAGTTGTAACATAAATAGTAGATATAACTTAAGAAGCTTTAATTTTCCCATAAACTGAACAATGTGTAAAATATCGACATGAATATTACACATTTAAAACCATTACCTTCCCCATGCAATTTCGATCAGCTGATGCGTTTTGTTCACGGTAAACTTTTTTAGTTCACGGTGTTCCATTTCATATCGTATGTACATGATGTTCCTTCAGTTATTTCCACTATTTATGCTACACCTTGTTATTTAACTTCATTTTTTAATTGCTTCTCCAAGTTTTCAAGCTACATTTGGGCCAAAAGTGGGTTATCAGGTTTGCTCTGAGCCGACGGTGTTACCATATCTAAACGCTCTAGTTGTGAACAGGAATGTGCCTACTAGGCAGGACATGAGCGAGTAGCTGTAACAAGTATTTAATTGTTGTAATTACTATGAGTCTAGCGCCGCCGCGGCGGACTATTGTATGTGGACAGACTCGGTCTGAGAATAAAGCTAGTCATGTGTTTATATTGGTGTTTTATTTTGTAACCTTTTTTACATTTGTTGGATCAAACGAGCTACGTAAATCGAACTATGTCCATTATTTCGTACCTATATTAAATATATTTTATATTATATTTGCTGAAAGTGTGTGCCATGTACTAATCTCATATAAATTATTCCTTGCTTGGAAACTTGTAATATAGGTCTACAGTTCAGCTCCAGAAATTTATTTCACGTGGCATGTACATCTGGACTTTGTGTGCTCATTTTTTTAATCCTTTCGAAAGAAAGTAAGGGCCTTCGCTGCGTTAAGCGGGTGCCCGTTGCGGATGACCGCGGCGTACGCCCGCCTGCTGCGTCGCGGGCATCTGCGACGGGCACCCGCTTGACGCAGCTACGCCAGTATAATTTCGGTCGTGTAGGTGTAGTGTACAGTCGATAACTATGGATTATTGAAGTTATACTTCTTTTGGCGCGATGGAGAAAAATGATGAAAGTGAATTTTTACGATGCGCGCGCACACCGACACCAAAAAATTTAACAGCATGAAGTTAGTTCTAGGTGGTATGAAAATTGATAACTATGTTCAAGTTGTATATTAAGAAGTATAACTTCTAACGCGTGTACATAAGTAGGGGAGCGGAGGCCGATTCCGTACAGCGGACAATGCCGTACACTGTATTTGACAAGGAAGGAACGATGATAGAATCGATCTATCCTTGTCTAGAGGGCGCTCAACGTTACCGCAGTGTCCCCTCTTCCACCCGCGCCAGTGATTCGTCTGGACTTGTGCGTAGAGGATGTGTCACGTTTTCGAACCATTTGTTATTAAAAGTGTGACGAACAATTTACGATGTAAGTACTTTGTTGTTTCTTAAATTGAGTTACTTATGTAATTAAGTTGAAGGATGATGATTTAAGATTCAATTTACATTAATTTTATGCTGTAATCATAGAGTATTTTCTTAAAAATATTTGTATGTTTACAAAATGGCTGATTCGGGCCGGTTCGTACATTTTTGTACGATATCACCCGCAAGTACGGTATCATCCGCATGTTTTGATTTAATTAAATTTTTAAAGTATTATCTTTGGTTTTAGATGCCGCGAGGAAAGAAGCTTACCTGGTCACCTCGAAAAATGAGGCTCGCTATAGAAGAAGTACAGGCGGGCTCCAAATTACGTAAAACAGCAGATAAATACGGATTACCAGTAATGACTCTTCACGACCACTTAAAGAAAGGCTCGGAATATAAACCCAGACTGGGAGGGAAGCCTGTATTTACTGCTGACCAAGAAGCAGAGATCAGGAATGTGGTTATTAACTTATCTAAAAGGTTTTATGGGTTAACACCGCAAGCGTTAAGAAAAGCTGTATATCGATATGCTAAGAAAAATAAAATTAAGCACCCATTCAATAACGAAAAGCAAGAAGCCGGAAAAGACTGGCTTTACGGTTTTCTTAAGCGTAACCCAGAAATTAGTGTCCGGGTGCCAGAAGCAACTAGCTTAAATAGGATTACTGCATTTAATCAGCCTGAAATGGAGTTGTTTTTTAAGAACTTGATTTATTTACTTGAAAAACATAAGATACCTCCAAATAGAATTTTCAATGTCGATGAATCAGGATTTACCACTGTTCAAAGACCTGGAAAAATTCTTGCGCCGAAAGGTCAAAAACAAGTTGGAGCTGCTACAAGTTGGGAAAGGGGCAAAAATATTACAGTTTGCTGTTGTATGAGCGCCGTTGGCCAATACGTTCCACCGTTATTCGTTTTCCCACGCATTCGAATGGCATCATCGTTGGAAAGAGGTGGTCCTCCAGGGTCCATATACAGTTGCTCAAAATCAGGATGGATGGTTGAGGAATTCAGGATGGATGGTTGAGGAATTGTTCCTCTATTGGCTGAAGCACTTTGTTCAACACACCAAGCCAACTTTGACGGATGTTGTGCTCCTGATCCTTGACAATCATGTGAGCCACATATCGTTAGATATTCACGATTTTTGTCGTCAAAATGGAGTCTTGATGCTTTCACTACCGCCTCATACATCACACCGGACTCAACCGCTTGACTTGACATTTTTTGGACCACTGAAGCTGCAATATCATAAGGAATGTGATCTTTATATGAAAACTAACAACTATGTAAAGTTGGCACCTATTGACGTTGCCCCTCTTTTTAGTAAGGCATATTTGAAGGTTGCCACTCCAGAAAAAGCAGTGAATGGATTTGCAGCAGCGGGAATTTGGCCTGTGAATCCTGACAAATTTGCTGATCAGTACGCAACGCCTATAGAGATGCTTCATACTGACCAAGGTACATCAGAAAAAGCATTCGAAGAGATTATAGAGCCCATACCATCAACTAGTGGGATAGCAAAGCAAACACCACAGGAAATCAATCAGGAAGCAATAGAAACAGATGCTTCCGAAAAAGGTGAAGAAGAAGACCATATTTCTTTCCACGAGTGTTCATTACCTCAGCCACAAATATGTCCTAAGGTAGATACCAGTTTGGAAAAGAAAGGAAAGGGCAAAGGAAAAGGAAGAAAACAACATTCGGAAATTCTTACTTCAACACCTATTAAAGAAGCCTTGGAAATAAAAAGAACTTTAAAAACTATCAAGACAGAAAAGGCTAAAGAAAAAATGAAGAAAAAGGAAATCAATGTAAAGAAAAAGAAAACTTTCAAAGTGGGGAAAAAGAATGGAGTAAGAAAGCCATCACATAAGACAAAAATTCTAAATAGTTCCACTAGTGAAGATGAAAATGAGTCTCTAATGCTTGTTGAAAGTGATGACAATGATGAGGCCTACTATGCAGAAGGGGAAACAAATGTTATGGAAGAAATTTGCCTTATTTGTGGTGAATTCGGCAAAGATGGAGAGCTTTGGTATCGCTGTATAGTATGTGGGCAATGGGTTCATGCATTGTGCAGCGACAAAGACATGCCAGAAGGTTACATTTGTGGGTTTTGTAACGATAAGTAGGCACATAATTAGAAATATCTTTGTTTTTGGACAAATATTTTGATTGTTACGTTACTCGACTCTATTGTACGAAATCAACCGAAGGCGTCGGCTGGCTCCGTACATTTCAATTTTTTAAAAAATTAATAAAACTTAAAATTAAATTGTTTGTTTTATTTTTTGAACCAGTACGTAGTAGCTTAAGTATTTGTTCTATAAATAACGATCATAATTACTACGTATAGCTAATAATTTTTTTCTTATAGAAGTTATACCTTAAGTGTACGGAAACCACCTCCTCTCCCCTACACACAAGTTTTTTTTAATGTTATATTACTTCGCCAAAAACGACGACGTCAACAAAAATCAGCCCATATGACACGACTAGATTGTGTGAATTTGTAACCAAGTTTTCGTTATTAAGAGAAAATGGGATTACATTTTCGAAACTTGAAACATATTTAATACTTAGTTCTAATACGGTGAAAGTACACGGAGTATCATTTATATCTCAAATGTTTATTACCAATATATTTTGTTTTCATAAGTCATAAGTAATTTTATTTGCAGAACACAGGTGATACAGTATGGTACAATAAAGTTTTATTATTTACAATATATATATATAAGGGTATTTTAATACGAATACAACTCATAAAATATATGGGCTACATGGAGAGAAATTTCCGCACAATCCTGGCATGCGCCAGCAAAACCGCCTTCTGCATGTATCTAAACTTGCAAGGTTGATTTTCAGGGATTTAGGAATAACTCCATTTGTGGATATAACAATAGGAATGATCGCAGGCCTTTCGGTTCTTCATATTTGCGCGTATTCAAAACTCAGATCAAGGTATTTTGAATTTTATTCTTACAATACCTTAAAACCTCTAACGCTTCTGCGTTAGAGATGTTTTCATCATACGGTATTGTTATATCCACAAAAGATGTCTTTTTCGTTTGTTTGTTAATGACGACAATATCGGGTCGATTGGCACCTACCATTCGGTCAGTCAGCACGGGATGCTCCAAGTATATTTTAAACCTGTCATTTTCCAAGACCGC
The DNA here is from genome assembly GCA_951640165.1 of Pseudoips prasinana. Classification (NCBI taxonomy): domain Eukaryota; kingdom Metazoa; phylum Arthropoda; class Insecta; order Lepidoptera; family Nolidae; genus Pseudoips; species Pseudoips prasinana. The sequence continues at coordinate 5,530,424 of OX621238.1, read as the reverse complement.
TTCAGGATTATATTTGAAATACGGAACCCTTGGGCCCAGCTGAAGTTGGCGATCTAAAGCAAGTTGCTGATGGATGATTTTAGCAACAGAATTGTGCCGATACAAGTATTCAGTGGCTGCAAGAGAAGAACATCCAGATGTTATGTGTCGCAGAGTTTCCCCTGTGACAACACAGGCTCTACATATGTCCACCGTATAATCCTTCATGATGTACTTATGGTAGTTTCACTTTGCAACCACCTGATCCTGCATGGCCAACAGGAATCCCTCGGTTTCTCCGTACCAATCACCATGTTGTAGCCAGTGTACGGAGGCCTTAAGGTCCGTGTTTTGATCCTTCAGAACATGATAAAATCGTCCATGCAGCTCTTTATTTCTCCAGGTTTCAATTCGGTTTCCTATACTTATAATTGGAAGATTGATCTCAGAATATGACAGGTTCAAAGCAGTAAATCGTAAATCACATGCCAATATGTCAGGGTAATCAGGTTTCGATTGATTCCTAAAAAACATTCTTAATTTATTTACTTTCTCATTACACATATTATTTAAATTTAGAAGCCCTCTAGTTTTCTAGGTAAATAGTCTCATCATATGCGTACGAAACTTCGTCATAGTGGTATGCAATTTACGATCGACAGTCTCTAATTCCGTCTGGCTCCACTTTAAAACTCCGAGTGAATAACCGATCAATGGAAAAGCCCTTGGGTTAAGCGCTCTTATTTTATTGTTTCCACATAAATTACTTTTCAAAACGATTTTCACTCTTTTGATGTAATTATTTTGAAATGAATCTTTCAACTTCTTATGGTCAAGGCCTAAACATTGTTCCATACCTAAATATTTGTACGTCTCATGGGTACTTAAGCCATTGATAGGTCCCACATCGGGAATTTCAAAATGAGTTGAGTTTTTATTTTTTGAAGCCATCATTACTGCGCATTTGTCCAACCCAAATTCCATTCTAATATCCTTACTAAATTTTGAGTAATGTTTCCATATCTTTTTAGGTCATCCATATATAATAAAAATTGTATTGCTCAGTTCATAGCCTATGTTTGATTTTCCTAATAAGTAACTAAGTAAGTAGGTTCAACGCAAGGCAACACCAAAGTGGACTGAGACTATTCCTGTGGTCCTGGGTTCGAATCCCGGTAAGTGCAAATATTTGTGTGATGAGCACGAATATTTATTTCTCAGTCATGGATGTTTTCTATGTATAAGTCTAGTAGTATCTATCTATATAAGTATTGATGTAAGGATTGAGTTGTTCTGAGTCTACACACATGATTGTAATTAATCTTAAGTATATTTTATTTTACAAGTCCCTCGTGAACAACCTAGTGAAAATCGAGAGTGTGTCGCCGAGGGTTGCGTACCTTATACTCAGAATCACCAAGCGGTATTCGTTGAAGGTTATACAGGTATACGCACCCACTTCGACACACTCCGACGATGAAGTCGAGGTTATGTATGAGGACATATCCAGAGCCATACATACCTCTAATTCCTATTTCACTGTGGTCATGGGGGACTTTAACGCGAAGCTGGGCAAACGATTCGGTAATGAGCTGAGAGTGGGGCAATTTGGAACTGGTGACCGGAACACCCCCGGGGCCAAATGTTGGACGACTTCATGGAGAAGGAGGGACTCTTTATGATGAATTCCTTCTTCAGGAAGCCGGATCACCACAAATGGACCTGGGTGAGCCCGGATGGTAAAACTAAAAATGAGATAGACTTTATCTTGTCGACGAGACGACAGATGTTCAATGATGTCTCCGTGATCAATGCGGTTAAAACCGGGAGCGATCACAGACTGGTCAGAGGCTCATTGAACCTTAATGTCAAACTCCAGATGTCCCGACTGATAAAGTCTACGCTCCGACCTTTACCTATCCACGTCCAAAACCCCGAACCATTTCAGCTCGAACTGCAAAACCGTTTCGAATGCCTAGCAGACTGCGAGGAAGTGGACTCATACTATGACAGGCTCGTAGAAGCTGTCCATACGGCTGGGTCTAAGGTCTTCAAGGCCCGCCGTATAAACAGAACTAAAAAGATCTCTGACTTTACCCTGCAACTTATGGAAGATAGACGGAAAATGGTTCTGACATCCTCAGATGATGCTACCAGATATCGGCAGCTCAACAGACAGATCTCAAAGTCTTTGACACGCGACACGCGGCAATTTAATACAATTAGTATTAAATTATAATTATATATTGGTACACCAATCCTACGGGCCCTTCAGAAGTTATTTAACTCCGTCATACTAGATGGTCAAACGCCACAAGCATGGCACAGAAGTGTGGTGGTGCTCTTCTTCAAAAAGGGCGACAAAACCCTATTGAAGAATTATAGACCCATCACACTGCTGAGCCATGTTTACAAGTTGTTTTCGAGGGTCGTTACGAACCGTCTCGCGCGCAGGTTTGACGACTTCCAGCCTCCCGAACAAGCCGGTTTCCGAAAAGGCTTTAGCACCATAGACCACATACATACGCTGCGGCGAGTTATACAGAAGACCGAAGAGTATAACAAGCCACTGTGCTTAGCGTTTGTGGACTATGAGAAAGCCTTTGATTCTATCGAAACATGGGCCGTGCTGAGGTCTCTCATAAGGTGCCAAATTGACTACCGGTATATCGAGGTGATAAAGTGTTTGTATGAAAACGCCACTATGTCAGTGCGACTCCAGGACCAGATCTCGAAACCTATCCACTTGCAGCGAGGCGTGAGACAGGGAGATGTTATATCTCCGAAACTGTTCACCGCTGCATTGGAAGACGTCTTCAAGCTTCTGGACTGGAAAGGCTTTGGCATCAATGTCAATGGCGAGTACATCACTCACCCTCGATTTGCCGATGATATCGTAGTCATGGCTGAGACCATGGAAGACCTCGGTACAATGCTCGATGACCTCAGCAGAGTCTCTCAACAAGTGGGTATGAAAATGAACATGGATAAGACGAAAATCATGTCAAACGTCCATGTTGCACCCACTCAATTGAAAGTTGGTAACTCTGCACTCGAAGTTGTAGAGCTATATTTACCTAGGACAGACCATCCAACTAGGTAGGTCCAACTTCGAGAAGGAGGTCAATCGTAGAATCCAACTCGGATGGGCAGCGTTCGGGAAGCTACGTAACATCTTCTCGTCCAAAATACCGCAGTGTCTCAAGTCGAAAGTCTTCGACCAGTGTGTGTTGCCAGTGATGACATACGGAACAGAGACGTGGTCGCTCACTATGGGCCTTATTAGAAGGCTCAAGGTCACCCAAAGAGCAATGGAGAGGGCTATGCTCGGAGTTTCCCTGCGGGATCGCATCAGAAATGTCGAAATCCGCAGGCGAACCAAAGTCACCGACATAGCCCGAAGAATTGCCAAGTTGAAGTGGCAGTGGGCAGGGCACATAGCTCGTAGAGCCGACGGCCGTTGGGGCAGAAAGGTTCTCGAGTGGCGACCACGAACCGGAAGACGCAGCGTGGGCAGGCCCCCTACAAGATGGACCGATGATCTTGTGCGGGTCGCTGGAAATCGCTGGATGCGGATAGCGCAAGACCGGCCATTGTGGAGTTCTTTGGGGGAGGCCTTTGTCCAGCAGTGGACGTCTTTCGGCTGATATGATGATGATGATGATATTTTATTTTAAAAAAGGATTCCTACTGAGTTTTCTGGCAGTGTTTCTCAGTAGCTGCCACGTCATGCACTGCACGGTAGGGTAAAAAAAATATGACGATTCCACATAAATGTAAAATGTTTACGGAATAAAGTACCTTTGACTATGTATATCGTTGCCTGGTGCCCATAGTACAAGCTTTGCTTAGTTTGGGGCTAGGATGATCTGTGTGACATTGTCTCGAGATAGAAATATACTCCGTTTGATGGTAACCGGTTCCAAAACGTAACCTCCAGCAGCCGAGTTCACCATTAGTTTGACTTGCCAATTCATCATACAATTTTTTCAAAAACATTACTAATATTGGGTTAAAGTTATAAATTTCTAAAATATCATATCGTAGGCTTTCTTATAATCAATCCAATCTGCAAAGAAATTACGTTTTTTGGATTTCACGTGCTAGCTAACGATACTGTCTATGGTCAGTAGTTCTTTGGTTTCTCTTGATCCAGAACAACATCCATTCTGTGCCACCGACATTATATTATTTTCAGACAACTGGATTTGGTTTTTCTTTTTGTAATGAGTGAAGTGATGATTTTGTATAATGCCGACAAACACGTTATTGGACGAAATTGTTTCAGCTCAGAGGTACCATTTTGAATTTGTATAGCTAATAAATCATGTGAACTTTTAAACCACTTTAACCAAAAATTGTGAATTCCATCTACTCCTGGAGATTTCTAATTATTTAGTTTTGAAACCACCGTTTGGAAATCTTCCAGTGTGATTTGAACTTCTACCATCTGATTAATTTGCATCGTGTTGTTTTGCAAATAATTTACCCAATCTAAAACCTAAACCGAATAACCTGTTATTTCCACAAGAAAATGAAATTAGTTTCCCTAGATTAACCCTTATTGTGTTAATTTTATTTTGTAATTCTTTGCTAAGTCATCGTTTTGGGAGCCTAATAATTTTTCCTAATTGTTTAAAACATTATTTGAATTTTTAGGATGATTTGAATCAATGAACGAATTCAAGTCCTCCAGCCCAAGTTACTCAAATTCGATCATCAGTTAATAAATTATTTGTGCGTATAACTCTGACTTGATCAACCAAGCGCTGTTCACTTACTGTGATATCTGGCTCGAGTATTGACCACTCAGACAGGAGCGCCGTCGATAGCCAGTGCCTCTAGCACGAGTTCCTGCAGTTTACTTACTCGATCACACGTACAGTTTTTCCCATACATTGAGCACCAGCGCCTCTCTCGGAAACTATTAAGAACTAAAACTCTGGTACTCAATGTATGGGATGAAACTCCAGTAGCCCGGTAATAAGCTCGCACGTTTTCATTGTTTGATGCTGTCCATCTACGTCTGCTTCGCCTCACCACCTCTGCGACAGCGGGAGTTGCTTCTTCGGCACTGCCGGCCGCCAATTCTAAGCTTGCCGTCATCATTGGCGGAACCCGTTCTCGAGCCCTTATTATTGAGGTCATAATATGATGATGAGCCATTCATGTTGAACGTGTAGGTCTCTTTTGGTTTATTACGTATTATATACAAACTTATGTATCTATTATATACGAATTGTAAGTGGACATCTTAATTTTGACCCAATATAAGAGCATTATAATGGTTTTATGGCCTGAAATTGAATTTTATATATATTTCCGAACTAGCTGTGCCCGCGACGTCGTTCGCATGGATGTCGGAACTTAACAATGTATTTTTTAGTGTAAAGCGCGGTGGGAGGATACCGAAAACATTTTTTTATTTAATTTAGTACTTCTTTATTTTACGTGTGTAACCATCTGGAGCGTACACAAAACCGTTATTGGGGTTGTTTACGCGTGAAAGAGCTACGTATAGTTGACCATGGGAAAAGCATCCAATACTTAGGTCCACCCCCGCAACGGATAATGTCTGGACCTGAGCTTTACTAATCGTCATGGCATAACAGAGACTGACTGGGAATTGCACTCGTTTGAAAGAGAAAGGAAAGTTTTTAGGAATTATAGGTATCCTTGGAATAAAAACGCCCTATTATGCGCCCTTAGGAGTGGAAATTCCTAAAATCCTGAAATACATATTTTTTATTTTTAACGGAAAGGCCAAATACCAATTTTCATGCTTTTCACATAAAAAATTATACACTTTTCATACAAACTTACATCCCCTATTTTACGCCCTTGGGGTGGAATTTCCAAAAATTCTAAAATATTTATTTTTATTTTTGGCTGAACTACTAAATATCAGTTTCAATGCCTTTAACTTCAAAATCTTTCATTATCTTTCATTCTCTGTTTTACCCTTTAGGGTTAGTATTTCCAAAAACCCCTTCCTTAGTGAATGCATACGTCATAAAAAGTACCTACCGGCAAAATTTCAAGTCTCTAACCCCAGCCATTCAGGCTGTGCGTTGATATGTCAGTCAGTCAGTTTCCTCTTTTACATAGGTAGGTATATAGATTTGTGCTGAGAAAATTATGAGAGACCGGGTTAATTTACTACATTCAAATACATTCAAATCGTCTGTACATTCGCGTTACAAACGAATCGACACCACAAACTTTCGATCGATTGACATTATAATTTAAAATTAAATTATAACAAATCCAACCATGTACATAATTCAATTTGCCCAAAGAATGCAGAATATTTTAATAACCAATTTTGGACAACGACATACTTCTAGCCAACCAAGACCTTATTTCGAAACAATTCGGAACATTCTAAGCCCTACGTAACTCATGCAATTAGCAAACACGGGCAAATCTTAACACCGCGGGTCAAAAGCAATGCACAACGACATCTATCGAAATAAATATCAACTATCAAGCACAACGACATGTATCGAAATAAAAATCAACTATCAATAATTTAAAATGAAATTATAACAAATCCAACCTTCTACATAATTCAATTTGCCCAAAGAAAACAGATTTTTTTAATAACCAATTTTGGACAACGACATACTTCTAGGCAGCCAAGACCTTATTTCGAAACAATTCAGAACATTCAAAACCCTACGTAACTCATGCAATCAGCAAACACGGGCAAAATTAACACCGCGAGTCAAAAGAAATACACAACGACATCTATCGAAACAAAAATCAACTATCAACCTAGTTCATTCAGAAAAGAGATGTCATAATATGCACAAAGACATCTATCGGACAGTTTAGTTCAACTATAAACATTAGTTCATCTTGAAGTACCGAAATGTGTGTTATTTTTCTCCATGATTACTTTAAAATCTAATATCTTTTGATAGACTGAACCGATTGCAATAAAACAAAAACTAAATGTTACCTCAAGTTATGCTCAATCGTTGTGTATAAAAGTTATCTACATTGCTTTCGTATATTTTACGTGATACCCGAACATATAAACAGACAAACAGACAAAAATTCAAAAAATGCTGGAAATGGGTTCTATTGGTTGTCCTTTAATACCCTGGCTATTTTTTTTGGATTTTCTTTTCATGTACAAAAATGATTTTTCTACAGATTTATTATATGTATAGATAAAACACGTCTGGTCTTTTTTGACAGTTTTGACGTTATTATTGATTTTTTTTCTACGTCACTAAAGTCCTCAAAATTATCATACAACACTTTACAAATTCCAAGCCATGCAGCTTGTCGTGCATCCCTTATTGAAGTTATACTTCTTTTAGCGCGATGGAGAAAAATGATGAGAGTGAATTTTTACGATGCGCGCGCACACCGACACCAAAAAAATTAACAGCATGAAGTTAGTTCTAGGTGGTATGAGAGTGAATTTTCACGATGCGCGCGCATCGTAAAAATAACAGCATGAAGTTAGTTCTAGGTGGTATGAGAGTGAATTTTCACGATGCGCGCGCATCGTAAAAATAACAGCATGAAGTTAGTTCTAGGTGGTATGAGAGTGAATTTTCACGATGCGCGCGCATCGTAAAAATAACAGCATGAAGTTAGTTCTAGGTGGTATGAGAGTGAATTTTCACGATGCGCGCGCATCGTAAAAATAACAGCATGAAGTTAGTTCTAGGTGGTATGAGAGTGAATTTTCACGATGCGCGCGCATCGTAAAAATAACAGCATGAAGTTAGTTCTAGGTGGTATGAGAGTGAATTTTCACGATGCGCGCGCATCGTAAAAATAACAGCATGAAGTTAGTTCTAGGTGGTATGAGAGTGAATTTTCACGATGCGCGCGCATCGTAAAAATAACAGCATGAAGTTAGTTCTAGGTGGTATGAGAGTGAATTTTCACGATGCGCGCGCATCGTAAAAATAACAGCATGAAGTTAGTTCTAGGTGGTATGAGAGTGAATTTTCACGATGCGCGCGCATCGTAAAAATAACAGCATGAAGTTAGTTCTAGGTGGTATGAGAGTGAATTTTCACGATGCGCGCGCATCGTAAAATTAACAGCATGAAGTTAGTTCTAGGTGGTATGAGAGTGAATTTTCACGATGCGCGCGCATCGTAAAAATAACAGCATGACGTTAGTTCTAGGTGGTATGAAAATTGATAACTATATTCTAGTTGTATATTAAGTATAACTTCTAACGCGTGTACATAAGTACACACAAGTTTTTTCTTTGTATAAGTTAGACATATCCCATAAAACGGGGCGATACTGTACTTCCAAAATAACACGTTCCGTATCAATAAAACTCATAGTTCTCTCGCAAAGACTGTACAAGCGCGGCGCGTGCGACACGGATACCGTGGCGGCGCAGTGGTTTTGTAGAAACCGATCCGATCGCGTACCCGTCGCCGGCTCTTCAAGTGACTCAAGCTCGCGGAGCGCACGCCCGCGCCGTGCCTCCGCTCAGCGCAGCGCAGGCCCTAAGGAAGTTAGTAAATTAAAACAAACTGTTAAGATGTAATAACCTGGGCAATCAATCCAGACGCTGGCATATAGTGGCAGAACGTACCATGTCTGGGTAAATTAGGTTTATTTCATAATTTAATTAGGAATTTCTTAAATATTTTAAGAAAATCCTAACTGAATAATATTACTTAATAGATTTCTGGCGCTACATCTATTCTAAAATCGCGCTATCGATGTATATTCAGATAGCCGATACAAAGTATCAGTTAATCAATATGATGGTTTTGTAAAAATTTACAGGGCCATAAACTTAAGGGAACAGTGAAGGATCTAAATAAAACGAAATATTGGTTCTCATAATAAATATTATTTCAACATTCCGTATTACCTAATAATTTACAAGTCAGCGCGACTGCAACAACGATTCCGAATTAAAATAATATTTACAGAGAAGTTATAATTATATTTACAACGTGTAACTTAATGTGCAATATTTAAGGAGTTCAATAAGAACACCAGCCTGCCAAATACGCAGAAATCCTCAAATATGACAGTTGATCTTTGTACACACTGCATATGAAGGTATGACCTGCACAGTCCCACGGGACACATCTCATATACACATAATATGAGCAGTACAACTCATAGAATTATCTAAATTTATCAACCATTAAAATAAAACGCCCTTACTCCACAACTTGATTTTACTAAAATGTAAATCTATTGAAAATCAACAAAACGTCGTCGTAAACCTAATAATTATGCAATTCAAGACAAAACTGTCAATTTAAATACAATATCAAATAATCAAGTATAATTATAGTAAAATACTTCACTAAAAGTTACAACTGTAAGTTCTAAGTACATCAGCAAAGATACGTTCAAAATGAATACACGAGCCCAAATCACCAAGATATGGAGTAAGAATAAAATTCTATAATACAAAATGACATGAAAACATCAATCCGCAATAATAACAATTTTAAATTTGTTTAATAACATCGCAAAGAGGAATGACGAGCGTCGACATCGCATCGAACGGCGAGATCCAGAAGGTGTTGCTTAAAATAAACGGTTCCGACAATATCCAAAATATCAGGAATTTCTTTGGTTATAACAACTAGCCTATGTACTAACTCTAACCTCATGAGACCGACCGCCGCCCACCACCGAGCTGCACGAACACCAAGTGGCACTACTTCCAATTACAGGAGGTCAATTGAGACAGATACTGCTAAAAGGCTTACCAATTAAAAATAAGGTAACCTGTCCATACGCACCTTTAGAATTAAAGGGACTTAATTGAAAAAATTCATGATTTTGACTTTATATCAAAAAATTACCTAAAACTAAACTAAAGTAGTAAGTATGTAAAGTAAAGTTTATCGATTTAAATTAAAACACAGGCCGATTTTGGCGTAGAAAGCAACATCACCATTAATTACAAAAAATTTAACCGTTCATCTGTATGTAACGATTCCCAAAAAATCATATTTTCTAATTAGGTCACTACAATTCTAAAGGTGCGCATAGTATGCGGAGTTCAATGACCCTGTAACACTCATGCGCAGGTAATCTGGCTGCGGGCTGCGGGCGTTGGTCGGACATGTCACACTACAGTCATGCGTCCATGGACGCCGCTAGCGTTAAACTAATCTATAAGTGAACCGAAACTTGTTTTAGAGGGAACCACAGTGAGTGCGGGCCGTAGCTATGGCGGTCACACGGCCGGCGCGGTCGCACGGCTGGCGCGGTCACACGGCCGGCGCGGTCACACGGCCAGCGCGGCCGAGCGCTTATCTCTGTTCTTGTTGCGCGCCAGCGTACGCGCCTTGTTGGCAGCGTTGTTCTGGAGATGCTGGAAACAAACAGATACTAACGTTACTTAGGATTTTTTAGCATTAATGGCTTCAAAAATGTTACACAAGTTATGGGGGTTGACCCGTAGTAAAAGTGGACAGAAGTGCCATACTGCCGTGAATTTTAGATTGAGCACAGCTAATTCGAAAACTGCATAGAAGTTTCTAGTCAAGTCGCCACTGCCTGACTGGGGTAGGGCTTTGACTTGAGTCTATATTGTTGTAATGAACCATATTTATTACGACTGATTCCCATGTCAAGTATCCATGGTCAATTATAAACTTTAGTGCACGTGTGGCGCAGCGGCTTTACACAGTCGCCTCGCCGCTTCGTGTCGCGGGCTCGAGTCCCGCGCCGGACAACTTATTGTGTGATTGGATAGTTGTTCTGAGTCTAGATGTAATGTGTGTATACGTCTATTATATGTTTGTAAAGTACCCCGCGACACAGAGAAGTATCTCTCCATAAAAGAGCAGGACATGCGTAGAAAGGTCAAACTACCAATAACTGCGCACTAATACCGGAAGCATAATTAGGTAGGGTCTAACGTGTCGCTTATTTTTATTCTTTTTGTCATATTCATGGGAGTTTTGGCGCCAACGCGGTAAAAGACGCATCACCGCATTTTCAAAAACTGGTGTAAATTCAAGTTTTTATGTGTAAATATGGTGGATTTTTAGACATAACATCATGGACAACGTACACAAGTGGAGGAAAGTGCCATATTGCCGTGAATTGCGACTTTCTGTGTTGAATCTAAAACTCCATATAAGCTTCTAGTCTCTACTGCTTTACTGGGGTACGACAAGGACAACGTATGACTTGACTGTGACGGACTTTACTTGACATGACAAAAATAAATGAAATAAAAATATATTTTACGAAAGGCCGAAGAACCGTAGAACTGAATTTAAAAAAAATGTCATATTCATGACATGACATTGATATTAAGAGCAGTTGTACTTTACCTACCATTTGTATTCATTCTATTGTAACGAAATAAAAATTAAAAAATGTGTTGCACATTTGTTAGGCCTATTTGTGAATGTACATGATTCACCATGTGATTTCGTAGTATTCTCACAAATAGTGGCAGCGTGCCATCGAAACTGTTTTAATGTTGCATCCACACGTAACCTTGGGATTTACGTGCTGTGTCATCGGGTCGCTGGGCTATTCGGGGGATCTATTTGTGTTTCACGATTGGAGGTCAGAGAAAGAGTATATTGACTTAGTTCATAACGAATGTAAATGAAATATTTCTATTCTATTCATTGCATAATATTGCTTCTGTATGTAGACCCATCCTGCGCAAATGCAGGCCGCCACCCAGTAGCGGTGGGTCGTTGAAGGTTTTGGCGTTAACGAAATATAACCGTTTACTATAATCGGTCAACTAGTTGAAAAACCAGCGGACGTTATTAACTGGTAGAAACGTCTATCTATACGTTACGGGTGTCACATAAAAAAACTTGTTAACTAACCAAAAGTAACTGAACTGTTCCTGTAACTAAATCATCATTGTTTTTAACTTTATTTGAGGGAGTGAGTAGCGAATAGAATGAAATAAACTTCCCTTCATTTCCGTGCTGCTGCCGACATTTTATAAACTTTTTTTATTAAGGGTCTGTTTCACAATGTCCAAGTAAAGTCCCGAATAAGCTACTTGCAACTTATCTATCGAATAAAGACATCGTTTGCGTTTCACAATCCACAAATAGTACGAACTGACAAATAAACTGCAAAGTAAACTATTGCCCAGATCATGCATCAGGTAGCAAAGTTAACTGATGGATAAGTCATTTGACCAACTTTGTTGGTCAGTCGGCTCGGCGCCGGCACTGGGCAGGGCTGAGTCCCGGACGGAACGGAAAAACATACATACATCTCACTTATTCGCAAACAACTTAAAACTGTGGGCGTTTCACTCGCTCGTATAAGCATTAAGCGATCCGCGTTTATAGTAAGCAGTTACATTTCGATAACGCATAAACGGTCAACAATACACCGCGTCTCGTTGACGACGTTGATGTTCGTTGACGTTAACGTGCAACCGTTTCGCGTATATCGTTGAATGAACAGGTTACTTACTTACGTACGATAAGTAAGTAAGTAACAGGTTGATAAATTCAACTAGTTTCGTTGATCTTCATTGACGGTAACGTGCAACCGTTTCGCGTATATCGTTGAATGAACAGGTTACTTACTTACGTACGATAAGTAAGTAAGTAACAGGTTGATAAATTCAACTAGTTTCGTTGATCTTCATTGACGGTAACGTGCAACCGTTTCGCGTATATCGTTGAATGAACAGGTTACTTACTTACGTACGATAAGTAAGTAAGTAACAGGTTGATAAATTCAACTAGTTTCGTTGATCTTCATTGACGGTAACGTGCAAGCGTTTCGCGTATATCGTTGAATGAACAGGTTACTTACTTACGTACGATAAGTAAGTAAGTAACAGGTTGATAAATTCAACTAGTTTCGTTGATCTTCATTGACGGTAACGTGCAACCGTTTCGCGTATATCGTTGAATGAACAGGTTGGTTACTTACTTACGTACGATAAGTAAGTAAGTAACAGGTTGATAAATTCAACTAGTTTCGTTGATCTTCATTGACGGTAACCTGCAACCGTTTCGCGTATATCGTTGAATGAACAGGTTACTTACTTACGTACGATAAGTAAGTAAGTAACAGGTTGATAAATTCAACTAGTTTCGTTGATCTTCATTGACGGTAACCTGCAACCGTTTCGCGTATATCGTTGAATGAACAGGTTACTTACTTACGTACGATAAGTAAGTAAGTAACAGGTTGATAAATTCAACTAGTTTCGTTGATCTTCATTGACGGTAACGTGCAACCGTTTCGCGTATATCGTTGAATGAACAGGTTACTTACTTACGTACGATAAGTAAGTAAGTAACAGGTTGATAAATTCAACTAGTTTCGTTGATCTTCATTGACGGTAACGTGCAACCGTTTCGCGTATATCGTTGAATGAACAGGTTACTTACTTACGTACGATAAGTAAGTAAGTAACAGGTTGATAAATTCAACTGGTTTCGTTGATCTTCATTGACGGTAACGTGCAACCGTTTCGCGTATATCGTTGAATGAACAGGTTACTTACTTACGTACGATAAGTAAGTAAGTAACAGGTTGATAAATTCAACTAGTTTCGTTGATCTTCATTGACGGTAACGTGCAACCGTTTCGCGTATATCGTTGAATGAACAGGTTACTTACTTACGTACGATAAGTAAGTAAGTAACAGGTTGATAAATTCAACTAGTTTCGTTGATCTTCATTGACGGTAACGTGCAACCGTTTCGCGTATATCGTTGAATGAACAGGTTACTTACGTACGATAAGTAAGTAAGTAACAGGTTGATAAATTCAACTAGTTTCGTTGATCTTCATTGATGGTAACGTGCAACCGTTTCGCGTATATCGTTGAATGAACAGGTTACTTACTTACGTACGATAAGTAAGTAAGTAACAGGTTGATAAATTTTACTAGTTTCGTTGACGTTAACGTGCGACCGTTTCGCGCATATCGATAAATGAAATTGTTCGGAGCTACGCAACCGAACAAGTCAGCGATTTCCATATCTGCACCGCGAGCACTTTGGTGCGCGTTAACTTTAATAATTTCAGTATAATTTGGAATCAGTTCGCAATCCGCCAGCGACCGAGCTCAATACCATTAACCATTTTCTACCACTTTTACCATTTAAATTACCATTTTACCATAAACCATTTTAGTTGATAAATACCATTTTTATAACCATATTTAATTATCTTTGTAGTATTAAAACCAAGTGTTTCTTAGTGTTAAATATATTAGTTTATAAACCATCTCGTCAGTGTTCTTATTAACCATAAAAGAGCTCGAAAACGCTATATGGTCCTTCGAGAAGAAAGGACTTCGGTTCGCGTGTGACACAATCAAGCGTTATCCTGTGAACAAGGTCCGAGAAACCAGTGGCAGTCTGTTGGAGAGCAGTCTGACGCAATAAAAGAGCGTAAGGAGAATATAAGGTCAGATCAAACCATTTTATACCTTATACACATATTTTTGGGCGTTTATTTGATTAATTTTTTATTTAAATGGAGAGCATCGTAGCAAACCAAACTCAAATCTATGACGGTTTAGTTCAGTTGCTAACTAATATCAAAAAAGATGGCGCTAAACGAAAAACCATGGATTATTGCAAGAGAAAGTTAGAGCTGTTAGAGACTTATTGGAAGGAGTACCAACAAAACCATAGAAAATGCTGTGAATTTGCTGAATTTGACCATGAATATTTTACTCAAAATTGTTATGATTTGGCGGAAGAGGTGTATATTTCAGTCAAGGAGCTAATTAATAAAACTTTTGTACAAATGATGTCAACGCAGCAAATAGTCAGTCAGCCTCCCGTAGAATTGGGAGAGTTTAAACAACCAGTAGATTTCAATAAACCAGAGCAATCTAATCTACAATCAGAGCAAACAAAGCAGGCAGATTCGGCGAAGGATACGTCCGAATCCCAATCAAACCAAACACAGTCGATAGATAATAGCAAGTTAGACGAATTGATAAAAAAGCAGACCATTCATTTTAGGGCTTTTTTGAGAACAGTGGCAAATATGGAGATTGACCAGTTAAAAAATAAGTGGGAATTCGAGGATGCCTTAAAATCACTTCAAAGTCGGTGGACTATCATAGACAACCTACATTGGGAGATAGAAGGAGAGAACGGCCGAGATAACACATGGTACCAGAGTGAATTTAATAGATATGAAAAGATGTATAACGACTTTAAGAAAACCATTAGTTCCCAAATGTGGTCCATGACTCATCGGGAAAATTCTACACCAAAAATGGAAATCCCAGTTTTTAGTGGCAACTACCACAACTGGACATCCTTCAAGGATTTATTCAGGGAGGCCATCCATAAAAACACCTCCCTCTCAGATGCGCAGAAAATGCAATTTTTGAAAGGAAAAGTTACCGGAGAAGCTGAGCGTCTGATTCACCATCTACAGATTAGCTCGGATAATTATGAAGCTTGTTGGAATATTTTAAACCATCGTTATGATAACAAAAAGTTGATATTTACGTCTCATGTTAACATTTTACTAGGTTTACCAAATATGCAACACCAGTCTATGATAATGATGAAAAAATTGCATGACGTCACAAAAGAAACCCTCCATGCTATTAAACATCTAGGTGCTGATACAACCACATGGGACCCTTTGCTTGTACATTTGTTAGCTCAAAAATTAGATAGCGAATCTTTCACTGAATATGTTGAATCGGTAAAGAAACCAAGAGAATTACCAGTTTTACAAGAATTTTTGGACTTCTTGGAAAGTAAATTTACTACTCTAGAAGTTTCACGCCGCAAAACTGAATCATTTAACCAAAAATCAACCATGCAACTCAACCAAAACCATAATTTTAACCAAAAATTCTCAAGTCACCAAAATCATTATACCAACCAGAAAATTAATTCAAATCAGTCGAATAAAAATTATAACAAATATAGTTATAATAACATGTACAATAACATGCACAAGTCAATGCACGTATCTAGGTCAGTAACATGTCCAATGTGCAATGCTGATCACGGTTTATGGAATTGCAATAAATTCTTGCAATTATCGAGTGAGCAAAAATTGAAATTTATTAACCAGCGAAATTATTGCACAAATTGTCTAGTAAGTCATTTTAATAAACCATGTCACTCAACGAAAAAATGCCGCACGTGTTTAAAATCGCATAACTCTTTTCTGCACGAGGCTTTAACTAGGCCACAGATTATTAACAAAAATATACCCAGTACGTCGAATAATGTTCCACCAGCTTCGAGTCACGTGGCTTCTAATGGAGTTTCGGAAATATTATTAGCCACAGCCCTAGTGAAAATCTTTGGAAATGATGGCACACCATACACCATGAGAGCTTTAGTGGATGGAGGTTCTCAAATTTCATTAATAAGCGAAAATGCGGCACAATTATTAGCGTTAAAAAGAAACCATTGTAAAGGAAAGGTATTTGGCATTGGAGAGAAAGAAAATAACTGTAAAGGGATGCTGAATATTAAGTTAAAGTCAATCTACAATGACTTTACATTAGATACCAACGTTTTGATCATGAATAATTTGATAAAAAATTTACCAAACTCATCTTTTACCAAACCAGAATGGGTTCATATACAAAATATTAACTTAGCCGATCCTGAATTTAATGTTAGCCGTTCAATTGACATACTTCTTGGCGCAGATGTTTATAGTAAAATTATGTTAGAAGGGATTTTAAGAGGAAATAACGAAAATCAACCAATTGCTCAGCAAACTCAGCTAGGTTGGTTGCTTTGCGGGTCTATGAACACATCCTACAGATGTAATGTAGTACTGCATAATACGGATGACTTAAAAAGATTTTGGGAAACTGAAGAGGTCAACAACCAAGAGATAGACATGTCATCGGAAGACCAAGAGTGTTTAAACTACTTTCTAACAACCACTAAGAGACTGGAGAATGGAAGATATGAAGTGCGCCTCCCATTCAAACCTGAACTCAAGGAAAAGTTAGGGGCTACTAAACCAATGGCTTTAGCACAATTTCGAGCTTTAGAGAGGAAATTGGAAAGTAATTTTGAACTCAAAAATGAATACCAGCAGTTTATGGACGAATACTACAATTTAAACCATATGAAACCATCGAACATTACCCAGAATATCGGATGCTACCTACCACACCACCCGGTAATCCGTACAGAGTCCTTAACAACAAAAGTGAGAGTAGTATTCAATGCATCAGCAAAATCTTCGTCAGGGCTTAGCCTAAATGATACCATGTATACAGGTCCTAATTTACAACAAGATCTACAAGAACTTATTTTAAAATGGAGACAATACCAGTATGTTTACACAGCGGATATTGAAAAAATGTACCGACAGATAATGATTCACCAAGATGACCAATGCTATCAAAAAGTATTATGGAGAAAAAATCAAAACCAACCAATTCACCAATTTCAACTAACAACAATTACTTATGGCACAAAACCAGCACCATTTTTAGCCATGATGTGCTTAAAACAACTGGCAAAAGATGAACGAAATAAGTATCCCAACGCGGCTAAAGCCTTAGAGGAATCATTTTACATGGATGATTTCTGCGGCGGAGAACACTCATTAGTAAAAACAATACAATTAAGAAACGAATTAAATGATTTATTGAAATCAGGCGGATTTAATTTAAGAAAGTGGTCAGCAAATAACCCAAGGCTCTTGGAAGGCTTAAATATAGAACAATGTAACCAAAAAACATTCGAATTCAAGCAGTCAGACTCAACCAAAACTTTGGGGCTCGGATGGAACCCTCAAAAGGATAAGTTTATATTTGATTTGAAATTAGAACCAGAATTACCAACTAAATTAACTAAAAGATCGCTGCTTTCTGATATTTCAAAGTTATTTGATCCACAAGGGTGGTTAACCCCCATCAGTACTACCATGAAAATATTATTTCAGACTGTGTGGTTGTCACAGTTAGGTTGGGACGACATTTTGCCCGCAGATATAGCCAGTAAATGGAAGAATTTGAGAGAAGAACTATTAGATATCAGAACCATTGAGATAAATAGATGGCTCGGACTACAAAATAATAAAAATCAAAGAGTGGAATTACATGGCTTTTGCGATTCTTCGAATAAGGCCTATGGGTGTATAATATACTGCAAAGTCAGCAACAGAAACAACATCACAGTTACGTTAGTAATGGGTAAAGCTAAATTAGCTCCCTTGAATAAGAAAATAAGCACGCCTAGAATGGAATTGATGTCGGCTCAACTCTTATCAGAATTGATGAATAAAGTTCAAAATTGCTTACCAGACCATTACAACACCAAAACTTATTGCTGGACCGATTCAACTGCAGTATTAGGATGGCTAAAGGGAGATCCAGAACGCTGGAAAACATTTGTCGCAAATAGAGTAAGATCTATAACCAAAATAATACCATCGGAATGTTGGGGACATGTAAAGACAACTGAAAACCCCGCTGATTGTGCAAGTCGTGGGTTATCGACCAAACAGTTAAAAAACCATGACTTATGGTGGCAGGGTCCAAAGTGGCTTTTATCACCGGAAAATCCAACCAGAAAGGATAATATTATATATGAAACCAGTTTAGAAAGCAAAACCAGGCATGTAAAACAGTCAAATGTTGTAATAAACCAAATACCTACAACAAATATAATTGACGATTTATTAAATAAATGTAGTTCGCTTAGTAAAATAATAAGAATAGTTGCATGGATATTACGAGTCGGTACCAAAAAACGAGTTTATGAATCCTATATTACGTTGCATGAGTTGCGACGAGCGAAAATGCTAATCGTTAAAAACATCCAACAATCGATATTTAGGCATGAAATGAACTACTTACAAAAACACAGTAAAGTGCATTGTAAAAGTAATATTTTAAATTTAAATCCGTTCATTGACCAAGACGGAATATTACGAGTGGGAGGAAGGCTTCGAAACGCTGAGATAAACAATCAAATGAAACATCCCATTATATTACCACATAACCATCGCCTCACAAATTTAATAATTCAAGAAGCACATGAGTTAACGTTCCATGGTGGAGCGCGCCTTACATTATCTCATATTCGACAAAAATATTGGATAATCGGCGGATATATGTCCACAAAGAAATTCGTACGTCAGTGTATTACATGTAGAAAACAAGAACCACCTAAACAATGTCAACTTATGGGTGACCTACCATCATCCAGAGTGAACCCCGAACGTCCCTTTTATCATTGTGGAGTTGACTACACGGGTTTTGTGGAAGTCAAAGCGAATAAAGGGCGCGGAATAAAGACCACTAAAGGATATATAGCACTTTTCATTTGTATGGTAACGAAAGCTGTTCATTTGGAGCTTGTATCCGATTTAACCAGTTCGGCTTTTCTGGCAGCTGTACACCGTCTGGCAGCGCGACGTGGAGCACCACGTCACATGTACAGCGATAATGGTACAAACTTTGTGGGAGCTAATAGAATGATTCAAGAGGAATACGAATATCTACAACAAATTTTCAGTGAAAGTTTCTATAAAGAGATAACTGAGCTACAAATAGAATGGCATTTCAACGCAAGTTCCTGGCCAAGTGCGGGAGGCATTTGGGAGAGAAATATCAGGTCCTTAAAACAGCATCTTAAACGTGTAATCGGCCACCAAAAATTAACATTTGAAGAATACGTCACATTATTATCAAGGATAGAGGCATGCATGAATTCCCGCCCGCTCTGTCCATTGTCTGAAGATCCTGATGATTTCGACTTTCTAACACCAGCCCATTTCTTAACAACTAGACCGGGATTGACTGTGATAGAGACGAAAGAAGATGCTAGAACCAGATGGCATCTCACCACAAAATTATTTCAAGATTTATGGAAACGATGGAAAACTGAATACCTAACTCAATTATCTGTAAGATCTAAGTGGTTAAAGACGAAAGAAAACATAAAACTAGGCGACCTAGTAACTATTCAGGATGATAATTTACCAGCAGGAAAGTGGGCCATGGGACGTGTACTGGAAATACACCCAGGCGACGATGGTTTGATTAGAGTTGTTACTCTAAAAACCAAGAACGGATTGATAAAAAGACCAATTGTCAAACTATCTGTTTTACCAATTAACCAAATAAACTATTTGCCAGAACCACAAAGTATACCTTTTAACCATGACCATAACTTAACCAGCAACCAGAATGACGAAAAACTAAAACCAGAAGAGAAAAGGAAGAGACCAAAAATACCTGCATACAACATTTTTTCTATCGTGTCAGCAATGATATTTTTTATGACGATATTAGTACCACAGACAAACTGTTTACATACCGTTCACGAACTTCCTAACAATCAAACGTTATTTTACGATCCTGTGGCTAATCTACAACTTATTAGGGACAAATGGATCCTTGTAGTATATTATGATATGACGCCATATTGGTCAGGCATGGAAGCATATGGTAAAATAAATCATTATTTAGAAAAACTATGTAGTAAAATTGAAACACAATCGCCATGCCATATGATTATATCCCAGTTACGTCATAATGACCACGAGCTTCAATACTACAATGAACTTTTGCTAACACAACATTTTAATGTCCACGACAGACAGCATCGGCGGCGCCGGGGACTTATCAACGGTGTCGGTTACTTAGCGAATGAGTTGTTCGGAGTATTAGACACTCGATTCGCAGAACAATATACAAAGGATATTGAAAACGTCAGAAATAACGAAAGACATTTAATTAAGCTGTGGAAAAACCAGACGTCGGTCATTGAATCTGAATTTAATTTAATGAAGAAAATGGAGATAGAATTAGATAATCAGCTTAAATTCATAAACAAAAAATTAATTACTTTTCAACAAGATACCAACTCAGTTCAAACAATCATCCAAAACATGTCTGCTATACAAGATTTTACATTATCCGCGATGGCGGGAAATAATTTATTACAAAATTTGAAGAGATTGCAAGATACATTACTTGACACTATCACTGATGTGTACCATGGTCGAATTAGTCTACATTTATTAAAACCAGAACAATTAAAATCGGAACTACAAACAATACAAGGCCAAATGAGAAACGACCTCCATTTGCCTATCAATAACCTTGAATCGGACTTACAGTACATCTACCAGTTACTGAAAGTAAAGGCAAAAGTTACCAAAAAACTCATTATTTTTGAAATAACTTTCCCTCTTGTCACCAGAGAAAACTTCCGTCTTTATAAGATTATACCAGTTCCACACCAAATCAATAATAGCATGGTCAGCATAATTCCAGTAGCAGACTATGTGGCTATAAATCTAAGAAAAGATGTTTATTTTGTAGTAACCATTAATGAATTAAATACATGTCTGCGACATGAAGAGTCGTACATGTGTCAAATTCGAAAACCGATCTTAACCCTGCAAAATGATGAAACTTTTTGTGCGAAAAATATGCCAGAAAATAAATGTAAATATATAAAAACGAGTTGTACTAACCGATGGGTAGAGTTACATCATACGTCACAATACCTATACTTTTGTTGTGACGTATACTCGATAAAAATCATATGTGGAGATCAAATTACCGTCCGCCAACTGACCCAAGCCGGAGTCATTGGCATGAATGAAATGTGCATTATAAAAGGAACAGATTTTACGTTATATTCTATTGAACACCATTCTAACCAAAACAATATGTCTCCTGATATTTACATACCACAGATTGATCAAATTAACCATATAATTAACATGAGAGTTTTGCCTGTTGAGAATGTCCCAGAAAACCATCTAGACTCCTCCTTCTCTCAGCTCGAAAATGAAATAAAAGACATGAAGTCAAACGCAGATATACCGGATGAAGGATTATCTTACCATCACATTCACCACTACACCATCAGTTATATTTTACTCGTAGCAGGCCTAGGATTTACTGCTACGTGGTTATGGAAAAAAGGATGTTGCAGCATATATAAGAGATCGTCTGCTCGTGGTCGCGGAAGCCCACGACGAGAGTCGTTGCAACTGCCTCAGCCAGTTCCGAGAGTTACCAGACGACAACCAGGTTCAGTTTCAACTGAACAGCGACAGCTTAGTGCTAAGGAACTAAATAAACCATTGTGTTACAAAGAAGTTCGTAGTGTTCGTAGTGAAAGTGTTCGTAGTGAAAATTTGGCAGACCGCGCGACCGTTGGCCAGTTAGGCGCGGCGTAACAAAAAGAAATGACACTTCCCAAGTTGAGAAAGTTTTTACCATAGAGGACACTATTGTTTGATAATTTTCACTATTACTGATTTTACCCTTTTCTGTTTGATTTATTTTATACCATACTTTTAAGTCATTTCATATTCATCATTTTATTGTGTGACGATACATACAAACCATTATGCTTTATGTTTTTTGCTTTTGCATTATTAGTTAAGATTTTAGTAATTAATTTACATTTTTGATATCATCTTATTTTCATCTTGTGCTCGGGAGCATGTTCGGAGCTACGCAACCGAACAAGTCAGCGATTTCCATATCTGCACCGCGAGCACTTTGGTGCGCGTTAACTTTAATAATTTCAGTATAATTTGGAATCAGTTCGCAATCCGCCAGCGACCGAGCTCAATACCATTAACCATTTTCTACCACTTTTACCATTTAAATAACCATTTTACCATAAACCATTTTAGTTGATAAATACCATTTTTATAACCATATTTAATTATCTTTGTAGTATTAAAACCAAGTGTTTCTTAGTGTTAAATATATTAGTTTATAAACCATCTCGTCAGTGTTCTTATTAACCATAAAAGAGCTCGAAAACGCTATAGAAATAGGTTGGTAAATTTAACTAGTTTCGTTGATGTCAATGCGCGATCGTTATGCGTATAGGTATCGTTGAATGCAATAGGTTGATAAATTCAACTAGTTTTGCGCTAAAGAGAAAATGGTTGATTCGTTAACAGTAGAAAAACTGTTTTAAATAACGGTTCGTTGATTTAATGCACACTCCTAACGCTCAGTGTGGTACTGTGATACATACCCGTTGCAGCTTG
Organism: Pseudoips prasinana; assembly: GCA_951640165.1. Classification (NCBI taxonomy): domain Eukaryota; kingdom Metazoa; phylum Arthropoda; class Insecta; order Lepidoptera; family Nolidae; genus Pseudoips; species Pseudoips prasinana. The sequence goes on along the minus strand of OX621238.1, from coordinate 5,507,477 downwards.
TTGAGCTTGTGCTTAGGCCCGAGCGGCGTGGGCGGCAGCGGGTCGAGCGCCAGCGCCAGGCGCAGGCACACTACGCGCGCGGCCAGCACCTGCAGGCCGCCGCCCAGCGCCGCCGCCAGCGCGGCGTACGCGGCGCCCGGCGCCCAGCCCGCCCGCGCGGTACATACGGTGCGGTGGTACATACCCGTTGCAGCTTGTTGAGCTTGTGCTTGGGGCCGAGCGGCGTGGGCGGCAGCGGGTCGAGCGCCAGCGCCAGGCGCAGGCACACTACGCGCGCGGCCAGCACCTGCAGGCCGCCGCCCAGCGCCGCCGCCAGCGCGGCGTACGCGGCGCCCGGCGCCCAGCCCGCCCGCGCGGTACATACGGTGCGGTGGTACATACCCGTTGCAGCTTGTTGAGCTTGTGCTTGGGGCCGAGCGGCGTGGGCGGCAGCGGGTCGAGCGCCAGCGCCAGGCGCAGGCACACTACGCGCGCGGCCAGCACCTGCAGGCCGCCGCCCAGCGCCGCCGCCAGCGCGGCGTACGCGGCGCCCGGCGCCCAGCCCGCCCGCGCGGTACATACGGTGCGGTGGTACATACCCGTTGCAGCTTGTTGAGCTTGTGCTTGGGGCCGAGCGGCGTGGGCGGCAGCGGGTCGAGCGCCAGCGCCAGGCGCAGGCACACTACGCGCGCGGCCAGCACCTGCAGGCCGCCGCCCAGCGCCGCCGCCAGCGCGGCGTACGCGGCGCCCGGCGCCCAGCCCGCCCGCGCGGTACATACGGTGCGGTGGTACATACCCGTTGCAGCTTGTTGAGCTTGTGCTTGGGGCCGAGCGGCGTGGGCGGCAGCGGGTCGAGCGCCAGCGCCAGGCGCAGGCACACTACGCGCGCGGCCAGCACCTGCAGGCCGCCGCCCAGCGCCGCCGCCAGCGCGGCGTACGCGGCGCCCGGCGCCCAGCCCGCCCGCGCGGTACATACGGTGCGGTGGTACATACCCGTTGCAGCTTGTTGAGCTTGTGCTTGGGGCCGAGCGGCGTGGGCGGCAGCGGGTCGAGCGCCAGCGCCAGGCGCAGGCACACTACGCGCGCGGCCAGCACCTGCAGGCCGCCGCCCAGCGCCGCCGCCAGCGCGGCGTACGCGGCGCCCGGCGCCCAGCCCGCCCGCGCGGTACATACGGTGCGGTGGTACATACCCGTTGCAGCTTGTTGAGCTTGTGCTTGGGGCCGAGCGGCGTGGGCGGCAGCGGGTCGAGCGCCAGCGCCAGGCGCAGGCACACTACGCGCGCGGCCAGCACCTGCAGGCCGCCGCCCAGCGCCGCCGCCAGCGCGGCGTACGCGGCGCCCGGCGCCCAGCCCGCCCGCGCGGTACATACGGTGCGGTGGTACATACCCGTTGCAGCTTGTTGAGCTTGTGCTTGGGGCCGAGCGGCGTGGGCGGCAGCGGGTCGAGCGCCAGCGCCAGGCGCAGGCACACTACGCGCGCGGCCAGCACCTGCAGGCCGCCGCCCAGCGCCGCCGCCAGCGCGGCGTACGCGGCGCCCGGCGCCCAGCCCGCCCGCGCGGTACATACGGTGCGGTGGTACATACCCGTTGCAGCTTGTTGAGCTTGTGCTTGGGGCCGAGCGGCGTGGGCGGCAGCGGGTCGAGCGCCAGCGCCAGGCGCAGGCACACTACGCGCGCGGCCAGCACCTGCAGGCCGCCGCCCAGCGCCGCCGCCAGCGCGGCGTACGCGGCGCCCGGCGCCCAGCCCGCCCGCGCGGTACATACGGTGCGGTGGTACATACCCGTTGCAGCTTGTTGAGCTTGTGCTTGGGGCCGAGCGGCGTGGGCGGCAGCGGGTCGAGCGCCAGCGCCAGGCGCAGGCACACTACGCGCGCGGCCAGCACCTGCAGGCCGCCGCCCAGCGCCGCCGCCAGCGCGGCGTACGCGGCGCCCGGCGCCCAGCCCGCCCGCGCGGTACATACGGTGCGGTGGTACATACCCGTTGCAGCTTGTTGAGCTTGTGCTTGGGGCCGAGCGGCGTGGGCGGCAGCGGGTCGAGCGCCAGCGCCAGGCGCAGGCACACTACGCGCGCGGCCAGCACCTGCAGGCCGCCGCCCAGCGCCGCCGCCAGCGCGGCGTACGCGGCGCCCGGCGCCCAGCCCGCCCAGCGCGCCGTCTCCGCGCCCACGCGCACCGACATGCTGCTTACCGACCCGTCCTGCGCACCACCAGCATTTGTTTTGACAATGTCACACAGATCGTCCTAGCCCCAAACTAAGCAAAGCTTGTATTATGGGTACCAGGCGACGATATACATCTTATATAGATAGATAAATACTTATATACATAGAAAACATCCATGACTCAGAAACAAATATTCCATCCCACAAATATTTGCACTTACCGGGATTCGAACCCAGGAGCACCAGCTTCGTAGGCAGGAGCACTACCAACTAGGCTACGGTGACCGTCTGAGATTACCCAGCAGAGAGATTCCTCACCTCGAAGTACTTGAGTATGTCGCGGAAGGTGGCGCGCTGCAGCTTGCGGTCGCGCTTGGCGCGGTACTTGTGCGAGTCGCGCGCCAGCGCGCTGAGCGTAGGCAGTAGTAGCTCCACCTGCGCCGCCAGCTCGGCGTCGGGCGCGTCGCCGTCCGCCAGCGCCTCGTGCGCCACGGCCAGCGCGCCGCCCGCCGCCATGCGTACCTGCACACACACACACACACACACACGGGCTGTTAGCGTGTTGCCAGCGCCCGCGCAACGCCAACGCTGAGCGGCTCCCGATTTACGCAGCGCAACATTTTTGACAAAAGGAATCCACATATAAGAAGGAGTTTGTCAATTCGGTCACATCATAAACAATTAAAAAAAAACTTTTTTTATTTAAAGAAGTAGTATACTTTCTAATGGTCCCATTTTTTATTTTCATATTAATACTCAGTTCTGTAAGTAGAGTTATTGACTGTTTAGTAATGCTGTTACGAATATAGAGTAATTTTTGAGCCTGTATTTTTTTGTTAAATTTTTTGACAACCTAATTAAAATTTGGCACATTAACGAGTTTTGGCGCCAACGCGGAAAAAGATGCATCGAGACATTGTTTTATGTTCAAAAACTGATGTTAGAAGATATTCGAATTCGAGTTTTTACGTGTAAATATGATGGATTTTTAAACATAACATCTTCGACAACGTACACAAATTGAGGAAAGTGCGATATTACCGTGAATTTCGATTTTCTGTGCTGCGTGGGGCAGTTGTTGATACCGCTTCGCCAGCGCGACGACAACGCTTAGAATGCTAGTGTGGGAGGCCCCTTACTAATTAATTTATACATTATATTTCTCTGCCTCGTTGGAACAGCAATACCGTATTGTATAGGTACTCTCTTTCTAACTCTTCCAGACACTAGTCTCTCACAAAGGTGGGGCTCGTTGAGCATATGAATTGTTTGTTGAAACTTATCATCATCATATCAGCCGAAAGACGTCCACTGCTGGACAAAGGCCTCCCCCAAAGATCTCCACAATTGCCGGTCTTGTGCTATTCGCATCCAGCAGTTTCCAGCGACCCGCACAAGATCATCGGCCCACGCTGCGTCTTCCGGTTCGTGGTCGCCACTCGAGAACCTTTCTGCCCCAGCGGCCGTCGGCTCTACGAGCTATGTGCCCTGCCCACTGCCACTTCAGCTTGGCAATTCTTACGGCTATGTCGGTGACTTTGGTTCGCCTGCGGATTTTGACATTTCTGATGCGATCCCGCAAACTCCGAGCATAGCCCTCTCCATTGCTCTTTGGGTGACCTTGAGCCTTCTAATAAGGCCCATAGTGAGCGACCACGTCTCTGTTCCGTATGTCATCACTGGCAGCACACACTGGTCGAAGACTTTCGACTTGAGACACTGCGGTATTTTGGACGACAAGATGTTACGTAGCTTCCCGAACGCTGCCCATCCGAGTTGGATTCTACGATTGACCTCCTTCTCGAAGTTGGACCTACCTAGTTGGATGGTCTGTCCTAGGTAAATATAGTTCTCTACAACTTCGAGTGCAGAGTCACCAACTTTCAATTGAGTGGATGCAACATGGACGTTTGACATGATTTTCGTCTTATCCATGTTCATTTTCAGACCCACTTGTTGAGAGACTCTGCTGAGGTCATCGAGCATTGTACCGAGGTCTTCCATGGTCTCAGCCATGACTACGATATCATCGGCAAATCGAAGGTGAGTGATGTACTCGCCATTGACATTGATGCCAAAGCCTTTCCAGTCCAGAAGCTTGAAGACGTCTTCCAATGCAGCGGTGAACAGTTTCGGAGATATAACATCTCCCTGTCTCACGCCTCGCTGCAAGTGGATAGGTTTCGAGATCTGGTCCTGGAGTCGCACTGACATAGTGGCGTTTTCATACAAACACTTTATCACCTCGATATACCGGTAGTCAATTTGGCACCTTATGAGAGACCTCAGCACGGCCCATGTTTCGATAGAATCGAAGGCTTTCTCATAGTCCACAAACGCTAAGTACAGTGGCTTGTTATACTCTTCGGTCTTCTGTGTAACTTGCCGCAGCGTATGTATGTGGTCTATGGTGCTAAAGCCTTTTCGGAAACCGGCTTGTTCGGGAGGCTGGAAGTCGTCAAACCTGCGCGCGAGACGATTCGTAACGACCCTCGAAAACAACTTGTAACTACCTATGTATTAAGTAACCCCCTTTGTGATGATTTTTTATTTACTTATCGATTGCGCTACACGGATTATGATATACATGATTATTTGTAAAACACCAACAACCTGGTAAGACTAGATTTCTAGCATTATAAGCAATAACTTTTGTTCTACGAGTTGGGCCATAACTCGATACATGAAAAAAAAAAGATTTTAAAGCGTTTGTTTTACTGTCGTGCCATTTGTAGGTCTATGTTTCATTCATAAACGATAGGAAGCGGGAACGACTAATCTCGCGCGCGTCTTTGCGATGTTCACAGAGTTATAAATATTCAACCGGGAAATTAAAATAATACATATTTTTGTAATAAAATGTTACAAATGATCAAAAGTTGTAGAACAAAAGTTGTTGTTTATAATGTTAGCTATCTGCTAAGTAGTCCTGCGAGGTTGTTGGTGTTTTAGTTGGTGCAGTACCTCTAGCGAGCAGGCCTCCAGCAGCTCGGCCAGGCGCGCGAAGGAGGGCGGCTGCTGCGCCAGCAGCGCCAGCGCGTGCGCGGGCGACAGCAGCGGCAGCAGCAGCGCCCAGCCGTCCAGCGCCGCCGCGTGCCACGCGCCCTCCTCCACCGCCGCGCCCGACACCTTCACGCTGCCGTCGCCCTGCACATACGGAACGGATTTTCATTTAGATATACATTTTGAATTATTAATATACATAGTATAAGTTTATATATCAATGCCGATAATAATATATAGGGACAGTGTCACACAGATCATCCTAGCCCCAAACTAACCAAAGCTTGTACTATGGGTACCAGGCGACGATATACATACTTATATAGATAGATAAATACTTATATACATAGAAAACATCCATGACTCAGAAACAAATATTCGTGCTCATCACACAAATATTTGCACTTACCGGGATTCGAACCCAGGACCACCAGCTTCGTAGGCAGGAGCACTACCAACTAGGCTACGGTGCCGATAACTAAAGATTGATAAAGGAAGATTCATTTCTTGAGTTTCCTTCCTTTCGAGATCCAATCAGAAATGTCGAAATCCGCAGGCGTAGCAGTCACCGAAATAGCCCGAAGAATTGCAAAGCTGAAGTGGCAGTGGGCGGGGCACATAGCGCATAGAGACGACGGCTGTTGTGGCAGGAAGGTTCTCGAGTGACAATCACGAACCGGAGGACGCAGCGTAGGGAGGCCCTCTACAAGATGGACTGGATCTTGGATGCGGAGAACGCAAGACTCCCCGGTCTCTCTTGTGGAGATCTTTAGGGGAGGCCTTTATAATAATAATAATAAAAACATTTATTTCAGATAGTTGCATCCATAGTATAGTTAGATTATTTGGGTTTGCGAGCCATATTCGCGCCCACAACAAAATATCATAGCAGGGTTCGCCATCGACGGACACGTCGCGGAGGACATCATCTTCATCATTGTTAGTAAATTAATCTTAAAGAGCTATGTTAACTAGCCAACCCCTACTATTTTGCCCACCCAGTGGCTTAATATGGGGTTGTCAAACTGCTCTGAAATGGTTCTCAGAATACTGTTGTGACTACCACGCGTCCGGTGCAGTATTGACGCCACCCTCTTGCGGATGATCGCATGGAAACCATCCGTATAGGTATCTGCAAGCTTTATCCAGCAGTAGATGTCTTTAGGCTGATATGATGATGAAGCAGAATGGGAAATTTAACCAAATTAACATAATGTTTGCATATATTCACTAAATGTTTGCAAACATTATGTTATAAAAAAATAAATAAAATATTGCTCAATAACACAAAAACAGCAGGAAAGCTCTGGAAATAATTTAGACTGGAAACAAGAAACAAGATTAACATACACGCTACAATAAATGTTAAAGCATACTGTCAAATCAGTTAGATGGATCATTATGCATTTCTTACCTTGAGATAACTGCCACTGAAGATCGTCTCAAACATGCGCATGACCTCCAAGATCTCTGAGATATCATCTTCCATCAGGTAGCATAGTATGGCAAGTGATGAACAGCACTGAAATCAAAATAACATAAAATATAAATGTGATCTGATCCCGCCGATTTTGATTAATCACTATCTCCCAGACTTCGGGCTGATACTGAGCTATTTCTTTTTACGGAAAACATCCCAAAATCACTTTTTGTCTCAACCCGGGATTTGAACCCAGGACCTCGTTATCTGCGGTTGAACACGTCGACGTCAACGAGGTTTATCTCGTACTTAAAACATTGAATAAAAACATCGTGTGAAAGCCTACATGTTATGCAAGATGTTTGGAGTTCTCAAAACATCTTCAATCTGCCAACCCGTTTTAAGCCGGCGTAGTGGAGTATGGCCTATGCCCTCTCATTGTGGGAGGAGGCCCTTCCCTATAGTAAGACAGTAATGGGCTGCATTATCTCAACAGGAAGACACCCTTTGTATTGCAGTCAGGTAAAGGTAATGCATATATATCCTTGTGTTTCGCCAATTGACTGCCCAAATAAACAATGTATTATGAGGTGAATGTTACCTCTGTGCGTGTGTCGAGTGATGCGGACTTATCGGTGGCCGTAGCGAACAGCGCCGGCCGCACCTCCGCCATGAACTCCTCTGTGCCTTCCTCACCGATCTGGACAGAGAGATACCTTTAAGAATTTGGCTAAAAGTCATAATAATATCTTGGGACGTTATTCACACACAATCATCTGATCCCAAACGAAGCAGAGCTTGTACTATAGTAACCAGATAAAAGATAAAATACATATACTACTTTTCTTTTGTAAATACATACTTACATCGATAATTACACCCAGACTTACGACGTGTTCATGCACACAAAGACTTGCTGCCTGCAAAGCAAGTATTTACCAACCACGCTATAGGCCCGTCAAAGACAGTACCCCACAAAGCCGATTACTATATTAAATAAAAAGTAGTATATTTATTACTCAATCATGCAAAAACTGCGAAACGGATTAAGATGAATGATTGCAAATCTTGTTTTAGGCCTACTGGTCTGAGACAAGGTTTAGTGACTATTGTCTACTGATTCAACCGGACAGACAGTTTAACCAGGCCTCCGAAGGCGCGAGGCATTCAAGAATTAAACACATCTAAAAACGAGCCACGCGTCTATCTGTTTATCTCGCCGATCGTTAACAAACTGTTGAGGGTCCTTTGAAGGTAATAAATTGGTAGTAAAGTTGTGTCAAAATTTGAATGAATTGCTACACCCAAGATTGCCACGTGTGTAAACAAGAACCGATTGCTACAAAAATATACAACCTCCGCTTTCCGAGAAACCGAGAATCTCCGATTTCCTCCTTCAAAACAGCAAAACATAAACTGTTGTTTTTGGAGAGTCTTTCAACCTAAACTTTTAGGAAAATTGGTTTACCCTATAGATATATATCAATTTCTACCAGTTGGTAGATTAGTATCTCTTAATTTTATTTAGTACACTGTTTTTACCCTTTTTCTACAAATCTCCCTCTGTCAGTAGTTTGCTGGAAGAAAACTAATCAATGAGTTAAGCTTGTCTTTGCACACTAATTTACAAATACACATGTATAAAATTTATATTATCTGTGTGCAATAAAGAATAAGAATATCCTTGGTGGGTAAATCAATTTAAGTATTAAGAGTATCCCATACCTGCAAAGCCAGTAGAGGGGCAACAGCTGCGGCAGCTTTCCTCTCGCCATCTTTGCCTCTCCTCAGCGCCTTGACCACATGGTCGGCCAGTGTGGCGCGGTGTGAGCACAGCACGTGGTCCAGAGGGCGCCTCTGCAGGGCTGCCCGTAGAGACACGAAGGCTGTGGCCCGAGCTGCGTTCGAGCGTGCGCTTAGGGACTCGATGATTTCTAGGACTTTCTCTTCGAACTTCTCTTGGATCTCGTTGTCTGGAAAGGAAAGAAGCCATTGAATGTATTTTTCTCATATTCCATTAAAAGCGGGCCGCATAACTAAATGAGCGTGTAACAATTGTAATTATTAAAAATTTTGGACCAAAATCAATCTATCCAATTTAAGAGCTATACTGTTTTCGATGGAGCTTTCTACATTTCTTCTTGATATCTACGGGTCCATGCCTCGACTCCCACTACACGCTTCAAAAACAACGCAATAAAAACAGTTTTTATTTCATTTATCATCTACAACGCGAGCCTTCGACCAATGAAATCACAGAAGACAACACACGAGACCATTACTTCGAGCATCGGGATTGGCGGAGCGCTGTCGACAGAAACGTCGCCATGCCACCTGAGCATGCGGTTATTACGGATCTATATGCGTACTACGACACGTTTCAATGTCAATAGATAATAAAGGTCGTCAGCAAGAGATTACATAATAACAACAACCGACATTATCAAAATTTTATCTGTGCACGCAAAATTTCAATAAACATAAAAGTATCCCGGTTCCAAACGGTATCAAAAATTGTCATCATGGTTGAACTTCTGCCATGACAACTAATCTCTATGGAAACTAGACATCTACGTGGATTATAGTACAGTGTACAAGCACAAATGCACTTTCTATACCTCACTCTCATGTTCCCATGTTACGGATAGCCAACACGACCTGAAAGAGATCGATAAGTCTACCGAACTCGTGAGTACTCAAAACAGAGTGCTTTTTTCAACTTGGCGATTACAATTAGCCTAGATTCATTTATTAGTTGATTTTGAAGATATTGAGAGAGGCTGGAAGTTAACAGATTTAAGAGAAACGTCTCAACGATCTCATTGATCTAACAAAGTTTTATTCATGGACAGAGAGACGTTTCGAAAGGTTCTAATGAAATAGCAACTATTAGCCAATCATCATCTCGATTTAACTAGTTTTTACTGAGAGACAGACAGACTTAGCCTGAACGGATTTAATTAAAGACCCAGTTAGGCCTACGCATTTTGCTAATATTGAATTGAGTGTGATTTCAATGTGACATCTGTGTTTTTCGATGATGATTTTCGTGGCGTGTTCGAATTTTATGAATTCAGATATATGCACTCACGACTAAGATCACAGCCATTGTGTCAAATTTGAAGAAGATCGGTTCAGACTTTCATGATAGTACGTTCAGGAACGAACTACATGAGTCGCTTCAGAACTTAAGACATCGTTTACACTCAGCTCGAATAACTAATATCAACTAATAATGACAAAAAAACCTAATCTGTACGTTTCGTAAGGCAATTGAGCGAGCATGAGACATATATGTACCTCGTAATTTTATAAATCTGTTGTAAAATCACTTTCTTTGAACAGATTAAATCCCAGACATATCAGAAAATATTTAAAAAGCTATAACTTCAGTCCTTTGTTGTCTGCTTATATTTCTGTAGTTGAAAACAAGACCCCAACGAACTTCAGACTTTATTATGGTTGCCGACACTCTTATGTCAAGCCTGGTCATTCATCCGTGTGTAACGAGTATCTAACTCGTAAATAATTGATTTAAAATTTGAATATTTTGTGTAAAATGTTTACCGCAAACCGGTCCAATTTTTTTATCACCGGTTGTTGCTATATCACCTTAAGTGAGCGAGGTCGCACTTCGCTATTGATTTTTTTTTTTATTATACGGTTGGTATGGTTGCTAAATGCTTGCCTTTCACGCCGCAGGTCCACCCAGGACAGACGAACATGTCTCTTTGCACTGATCTGGGTGTAATTTATCTATATAAGTATGTATTTACAAAAGAAAACTAGTGTAATATATCAGTTATCCGGGTCCCATAGTACAAGCTCTGCTTAGTTTGGGATCCGATGGCCGTGTTTGAATAATTTCTCAGGACATTATAACCTTGCAAAGAATCGGCTCGTTTACTCTTTAGTAAGTACCTATTTCTCTTGATAATTACGAGTATAACTATATAACTACAAACGCATAAGCATGCATAAAAATACTATTTAAATTAAATCGGCAAAATCACCGCTGAGAATATAATAATAATAATAATATCTAGGGACAATGTCACACAGATCATCCTAGCCCCAAACTAAGCAAAGCTTGTACTATGGATACCAGGCGACGATATACATACTTATATAGATAGATAAATACTTATACAACGTGTAACAGAAAGTGTGAACGTAACTTAAGGGGGTTATAGGGTATCAGGACGGCTACCTATGGACGAAACTTCAAACAGAAATAATCATTTTTTATTCAACTAGTAATTTATTTTTCTATCGACCACCTAAATCAACAAGTAAGATTACCGACATTATGAACAACACTAAAAACTCAGCAACCTTACCGCGAACTCTTTGGGTACCTACTACTTAGACTGTAAATAAAAAGTGTGGTTCTGTACAGTCACATAATTTATTACACGTGTTTATTTTAAGATTCAATCAAATGTTTAACTGAATTTTTGCTCTAATTTTTAAAGGTAACGACCTTTTAATCATTCATACAAATTTTATAACTAGGAAAAATCACTTAATTTAATTTAAATTGATTTTCCGCAAGATGTTGGATCTAGGAGAAATAAATAATTTAATTGACTTATGTAACTGCAGATATTTTTTTGTGTGTTATTTAGTAAGAATATAAAATTTTTCTTTCAGTATGTGAATTTAATCTGGCCGGAAACGAATAGGTACTTAATTTTTAATACAAACTATACAAACTAACCAGATAAACACACGCTTTACGACTACTGATAAATTACGAAAAAATATGAATAATGTACTAGGCTCATATGAACATTAGGGGACATTTCGAATTCCGTCCTGATTTTGTCGCAAGGAACTCTAATACGGCGGCGAATACAAAGGATTGATGTAGGTAAATAATAAATGGTTAAATATTTTTTAATATTCATCAAGCGGGCCCCGCGCGCGCGCCGCGCCATTTGAATGTGTTCGTGTATAACTCATTGGTCTAGCGGTAGCGGGTTCAACTGCAGATAATAAAGTCCTGGGATCAAATCCCGGGTCGGGCCAAAAAGTGATTATGGGAATAATGAAGTCCTGGGTTCAATTCCCGGGTCGGGCCAAAAAGTGATTATGGGATCTTTCCGTAAAAAGAAATTTCTCAGTATCAGCCCGAAGTCTGGGAGTTGACGATATTACACCCCCATGCCTCGGAGAGCAAGTAAAGCCGTCGTTCCTGTGCCTGACCTCTTTCCGGTCGTATCGCTAGTCGTCCCATCGGATCATGAGAGTGATGGAATAGAAAGTGCTTTCAATTCCACCTTTAAAATTTAGAGTGATACACTCTAAATTTTAAAGGTTCCCTGTACCGACATATTAATCATTCATACAATACATACAAATAAAAAAATATGAATTATGTACTAGGCTCATATGAACAGTAGGGGACATTTCAAATTCCGTCCTGATTATATCCAAAGTTACACTAATATGGCGGCAAAATCAAAGAGTTGATGTAGGTAAATAATAAACGGTTAAATATCTTTTAATATTCATGTAAGCGAGCCGCGCGCGTCGTCGATACCTAGGCGGCTCTTTTGAGTGGACTCAAAGACGCCGCCAAAGGGGCCGCGTTCGAAGAAAGCCGCCAAATTCATCAAATATTGTGCAATTTCATTTATTTAATAAAAATATTAAAATCATCAGTTGTTCGTAAACTGCTGTCTATTTAGGTCGTGTTTAGTTACTAAATCGTCTAAAATGTCGTTTAGTAATGAGTAAAGTGTTCCGCGAAATCCTTAACTATGTCGTTTAGTGATCGTAATAATTTGGAAAATTTCGTGCATTCATCTATGAAAGAATAGCCTCAGACGTGCACTTTGTGATGATGGATGGATGACGGATTCATAGGTCACAGAATTTAAGGCTGTTTAATTACGAGGAACCTATGTCGTGAAGGGTACAGTGTCGCGATGGAGGCCACGCCTCTTTATAACTAAGAAACATGAAAGCTTTACGATTCTATAAATATGTTGTACATGAGAGAGACTCGTGTTAGTTGGCAAGTCTTAGAGTTAAGCTTTCGGTGTCGGTGCATATTTTAGTGAACGTGAAATAATGAAATTCTTCCATCAGTACTGAAAACAACTTCAACTAGAAGTTAAACTATAAAAAAGATCTCGTAATGTGTTTGTGTATCACGTACTTATACGATGTAAAGTATCCAATAGTTATTCAGCAGTGCTATAAATAAAAACATAACTCTAAAATAAAACAAAATATGTGTAGTGAGTGCAATCGGAATCAAACTACCAGGCGTGCATAGAAACACAGAGGTATGTCAAACAATTTCTAGCGTAAATCAGAATCAGCTGTGCTGTGTTAGTACGGATGTTCGTTATATCGATAAAAATACTTGTCGATATATTGAACGGTATATTATTTTACGATCAAGATTAAAATGATGGTATTTCGGTATGAAATTTTGTGTATAGGTAGGCTTAAGGAGACCGTATATGCCCCTTAAGTTACGTTCACTCTTTCTGTTACACGTTGTATACATAGAAAACATCCATGACTCAGAAACAAATATTCGTGCTCATCACACAAATATTTGCACCTACCTGGATTCGAACCCAGGACCACCAGCTTCGTAGGCAGGAGCACTACCAACTAGGCTACGGTGACCGTCCAAAGAATGATGGACCTTTGTTTTAACCACCCAATAGTTAAAACGACTGACACGATAAAAATCGCACATAAAACATTCCATTATCCAGATATGTAGTAAAATCGTATTGTAATAGGTCCATCCAATTGGGAGCTATAAAGCCACATGTCTAAACCGAAACACCTCTAAAGTAGACTCTTATGCATCTCTACGTATTTAACCATCCTAAATCGATCGAAAGGGATTGCCCAAATAATTTGTAGTCTATTTGTTGAACGAACGTCTTGAGTCCCAGCTCACCTCTTTTGTTCAGTGAATAAGTGGAAGAATCAAAGGCTAACTGCAAGCGGCATGCGGCACGTCAAATAATGACGTCTTACTTAAAAAAAAAAAAGAGAAGTGAACAACATAATCATGCTAGGTCTAATTATATTTATATCGATATCGCTCAAGGTTACATAACCAGACTTATCTATTATTAACTACTTAAATATAACCTTGAACGCTAAATCTTTAAAGTTCAAGATTTAAGACACGTGACTCTTCTCAGTAATCAAACAATAAACATAGTCTGGTCACAAATAATACACACACAAAGGAACAACGTTTACATTATGTGCCTTGTGTTGTGGCGCGGTTGGCACCAAACACGTGGCGATCGATTATTAAATGCGGCACGTGTACTGTGGACATAATATTATGAATTCAGTGTTTGGAGATGTTGCGTAATTTACTTTTCTGTAGGCTTCGGCGTCAAAACGTGGGCTTTACAGGGTGTTATATTAGTAGCTATTTATTATCCAACTTTAAAAAGGTTCTCAAGTCGTCACGTCGACTTACGTGTTTCTTTTCTTATTGTATAGAAGGAACTTGCGAGGTGGTTCCACAATAATTATATTAACTTGGGTGTAGTAGTTTTTAAGCTAATAATTCCTTTAATTGTAATAATTTTGTTATACGCTTCTTTGTTTACCATTCTTATTAAATTATATTTTTCGTGTACCTATGTACTTATATAATATAATAATAATATTCTGGGACATTATTTACCCACGGCCATGATCCCGAACTAAGCTGAGCTTGTATTATGGACACCAGATAACTGATATTCTACATATATAAACCTTAAATTATTATTATTATAACATATGAATAGAGTTCAATAAGTAATAATTGAGACCAACTTCAATTATACTTTTGTATATAGCTGAAATTACTTTCTTTTTAGTTGTTTTGAAAGTCGGTGTATTGTTTTTTTTAATACAGTTGTTTTAATAAATTACCAGTTTAGTTTCCTTGGGAGCACCTTAAGGGGGTAGGCAGGCAAATTTATAGCATATTTAAAGTTTGTTTAACTTCGTATAAATTCAAGCACTCAGGAAGAGTTCATTTATTTATTTATACTTCTTAATTCAGTACAATTGAAATGTACATAGGCGGACTTAATGCCAAAAGCAAGAGTTCCTAAACGTTAACTTAGTTAGTAAAATAAGCACCCCTAGCATTCAGGAAGAGTTCCTAATCTTTAACTTAGTTCAATTTAACTTTTAAAAATAATCGTGAATTGTTCTAAAAGCACTTCAAAGATCGCTTCCAGACAGACAACCATTGACTAATTATGTAAGTACGCTATACCTTTGGAAACAAACCATAAAAAGGCATAGAAAGACGCGAGAAATGCAAAACTGATAATACTTTTATTTAAATAAATAATATAAATAAAACAGTTTTTTGAAAATAGCACGTCATATAAAGAGCAATTGGAAAATCGTCTATAAGTAATTCTGATAAGCGATTTTCCAATCAATCGGGCGCATCGACTCCGTAGTATAGCGTGGCTAACAAAACAATATGCTGTTCTATTGCGTACAACTGTCCATACTGCAGTGACGTCACCAAAGACTACGTATTTTCAATGACGCGAAGACAGATGACGTCACACTGCAATATGTTTATAGCTAGGTCTCTTTGTTTCTGCACTGGTAAGGTACAGTGAAACAAATGAAAAACTTCTACGTGATATTTACTTTCCCTCGTTAAGTGATCGAACAAGACCAAATTTTATTGTTTCACGCTAACTACGTATAAGGTTAAAATAATATACAGATAGAGGACAAATACAAATTCTTCCTAATCATAAAATGTAGGTACTACAGATAAAGTAATAGTTTAGATTGCGCGCCTGCTTTTCGAGATTATTTATTATTAAGCAATTTTAGAGGTGCCTGCGATTTATTAATGCAGGAAAGTAGAGTCCTTTTGTGAGATCAATAGAATAGAATAGACCAACTGAGACTGCTTGATTCAGTCCAAAGATGAGCTGTGAGAATTGTAATTAGATTCTATTACGTATCTTGGATAAGTGAAGCGAAACCTAAATATAATAATAATAATGTATTTATTTATCTCTTTCACAAAGGTTTGGTGTACATACGAGTATTATGTAAAGAAATACAGAGAATAAACTATCATATCTTTGTGAGAGACTGGCGTCTATAGTAGGTAAGACCTGTGTTACAGATCACCTGGCTCCCATCTCTGGGTCACATCTTGGCGATAATTAGAAGTTATTGACAATACTATGTACTTAATCTAAATATACTATATATATACGTAACTTAATGAAATAATGATTATAGTATACTATGTACTTAATCTAAATATACTATATATATACGTAACTTAATGAAATAATGATTATAGTAAAAATGCAAACTTACAATTACACTGGCGAAATATGCGCAATAATCAATTGCTGGTCGATTGCAACTTCGTATTATAGATCTAATAACATTAAACGAAGTATCAAAGCTAGTTCTATAAATTTTATTTGAAAATCTCTGAAAACGGCTCTAACATTTCGGATGTAATTCTGTTTTTTGATATAGTTTTGCTATTATTATGTTTACCTATAGTATAGATATTTATTGTAAGAACGCTATTAATGTTGCGTTCTTTTATAATTACAAAAAGAAACGAACAAACTCAGTCGCCCAGGTACTGTTTTGCTCATAAATAATTCGAGCATGCAATAAAAGAGCACGTGTAACAATAAAATCGCTAGGCTTCCGTGTTTTGAACATAATGTTAACTAGCAGTTATACTCTGTTGAACGCAATAAATACCTAGACTATTATCAAATTATTTTTGCTCGGCCCGTGTTATGTACACAAATGCTTAATCGTGAACATTATACTTCTATTTTTTGCGAGATAATAATAATATCCTGGGATTTTATTGACACACTGCCATCTGACCCTTAACTAAGCAGAGCTTGTACTATGGAGTCTAGATAACTGATATAATACTTTTCTTTTGTAAATACATAGTCTATTGAGTCTGGGTGTAATGTATCTAATAAAAGTATGTATTTACAAAAGAAAAGTAGTATATCCGTTATCTGGTTTCCATAGTACAAGCTCAGCTTAGTTTGGAATCAGATGGCCATGTGTAAATAATGTCCCAGCATATTATTATAATTAGGCAGTCTCTCTCTGTAGACTGCATAAACTTCGCCGATAACTTACGAAGAGCATCTTGAGTCTGATAACACAACACAATCAATTTCAATTTTCAATAAATTACACCCAGACTCAGGACAAATAGACATGTTCATGCACACAAATATATGTCCTTGGTGGGTAATCGAACCCACGACCTGCGGCGTGAAAGGCAAGTATCTACCTTTTATCTACTTTTTATATACATCCTATTCCGTGGCCTAATTAGAGTTATCGTCAAATCATTTCCCGCTCGGCCTCGGTCCGGTATTGATTAATTTTGTGGTAAGATACATATTAAACCCGCCGGTAATAGTATTCCAGGAAAGGCCTCCAGGGATACCTCCTCTTCCAGAGACAGGGACCGTCCGGATACTCGTTGAACGGGTTTTTGAACGGGTATTTTTAAGCGCTTAAAAAATAAACCCTATGATACGAGTTACACCTTCGAACGGGTGTAATGAACCGCTTCCGAAAGGGTTACCCTTTCATACCCTGTAACACTGTAACAGGGTAAGCCATTCCAGCCAAGACATTGTAATATGCACTCTTTCGCATCGAAATTGGTTTGGTAATTGCATAAACACCACCGCACGTGACATCTAGTCGTAATAATTTGGAATTTATTATTTTAAAGTTCAATTTTGCTTGTCGCTAAACACTGTAATATAAAATTTTTCGTGTCTGTTCTTGTTTATTGTCATAATTTCTTTTAATTTGGAACTCGGTAGGTACTACAGAATTAAGTAAAAGCAATTTAGCAGTTCTTTTTTTAAAGTATGTGTTACGCTTCGTTGGTCTAGTGATAGCGTCTTCAAATGTAGATAACGAGGTCCTGGGTTCAAATCCCGGGTTGGGCCAAAAGTGTCTATGGGATTTTTACGTAAAAAGAAAAATTTCTTAGTGTCAGCCCGAAGTCTGGGAGTTGGCGGTATTATAGCCTCATGCCTCGGAGAGCACGTAAAGCCGTCGATCCTGTACCTGACCTTCCGGTCGTTCCGCTAGTCGTCCCATCGGATAATGAGAGTGATGGAATAGATAGTGCCCCTGTGTTTGCACACACACTTGTGGTATGTCCCGCTCACATGGCCAGTCTCCATTGAGACTGGCCGCTGGGGCCGAAATTCGGCTAGGAGGACATAATTATATTATAACAAAGAATTTGATTTTCATTCTGTTAAAGTTAAACCGCGGAGGCGTGGTGGCGTACACCGTTATTGAATAGATGCATCATCATCATAACCATCATCATTATCATCATATCAGCCGAACGTACTGCTGGGCAAAGTCCATTGCTTCCCAAAGATACTCCACAACTGCAGATCCTGCCTTGCCCGCATCCAGCGGCTGTCATCGGCCCTTGCAAGATCATCGGTCCATCTTGTTGGGGGCCCACGCTGCGTTTTTCGGTTCATGGTCACCACTTGAGAAACTTTCTGCCCCAGCGGCCGTAGATTCTGCAAGCTATGTACCCTGCCCACCGCCACATTTGCTTGGCAATTATTCAAGCTATGTCGGTTTTTTTTATTTGCCTCTCTTGGTTGGATCTTGAGATTTGTGATTTGATCTCGGAGGGAAACTCCGAACATGGCGTACTCCTTTGCTCTTTGGGTGACAATGAGCCGTTTTATTAGTCCCGTAGTGAGCGACTACGTCTTGGTTCCCTAATTCATCAGAGGCAACACATACTAATCGAAGACTTTTGATTGGTATTTGGGACCAGAAGCTTAGCTTTCCGAACGCTGCCCTGGCAAGTTAGATTCTACAATTGATCACCTACTCGAAGTGGCCCTCTTACCTTTTTTTTGATAAGGCAGGTCGAATGCCTACGTATGCCACCCGCAAAAATGTTTACGGATGGATGCGTCAGACTCACACCGACTAAACCTACCTGCCGTGGGCTTCTCTTGGCGCCTGATGGGGGAGCCCCGGGAACGCGGGTATGTTGCTCCGGTGCACCCCTTATGCGAAAAATTCCAGATGGTATGATGGTCCCACACGTACCCTGAGAGGGCTCTGGATTGTCCTCGCTATTTGCTGACTTCTGCCAGTCCGGCACAGCGACTGCGCCATAAACAGATCGCTGTCTTCTTTTAGCTGGTAACATTGACTTCTCTTACTGCCGCCGCGGCTCCGAGGGGGAGTTGGGCTACCGGTTGCAGCCGCCACCCCGACGCCTCCTCCGTCTGCGATCTCTGCCGTTCGCGCTCGGCGGCCTCCTTTTGGAACATGACTGCCTCATAAAAAGAGACCACGGCGTGCCATTTAGAAGAGTCACCCACCAGCATTGCCCCTACGATCTTGAGTCGCCTTTTGGCCACCTGGGCCGGGCACTCAGCGAGAGTGTGTTGGGCAGACTCCTTTCCACCCAGGCCTTGAGGTGAGGTAAGATGGCACCGACGGCACGCTGGCGCGCGTTTAGGCGTAATTCTAGCCGTGCGCGCCAGTGCACTAATACGTGCCGGTAGTCATCCCGTCGGTACTCAATGAACGTTTCTTCTGGCGCCCTCCCGTTCTCTTGGCGCACGCAGATTTCGATGAAAACCACCGCGTTGGACCGCCTCCCTAGTGGGGTGGTCAGTCCTAGGTATAGATATAGCTCTCCACAATCTCGAGTGCAGAGTCCCTTACCTTAACTGGAATGGGTGCAACCTGAGTGTTCAACATGATATTCGTCTTATCCATGTTCATTTTGAGACCCACTAGTAGAGAGACCCTGAAGTCTTCGCGCATTGTACCGAGGTATTTCAATGTTTCAGCCATGATTACGAAGGTGAGGGATCTATTCACCATTGAGATTGATGCCAAAGCCTTTCAGTCCAGGAGCTTAAAGACATCTTCCAATGCAGTGATTAATAGTTCTGGAGATGGAGATGTTATATCCCCCTGTCTCACGCCTCGCTGCAATCATATAGGTTGCGAGTTCTCATACAAACACTTTAACACCTCGACATACCGGTAGTTAATTTGGAATTTTGGAAAGATCACAGTACATCCAGGTTTCGATTCAATCAAACGCTAAGCATAATGGCTGGATATATCCTCGGTCTTCTGAATAACTTGCCGCTGCGTATGTATGTGGTATATGGTACTAAAGCATTTTCGGTGACCGGTTTGTTCAGGAGGGTGGTTGACGTCAAACCTGTGCGTGAGACGATTCGTAATGACTCTCGAAAACAACTTGTAAACATGGCTCAGTAACGTGATGGGTCTGTTATTTTTTCAAAGGGTTTTTATCGCCCTTATTGAAGAAAGCACTACCACACCAATATTGTTTTTTTAGCTGTTTGGAAAATTTTAAAACAACAAACAGGCGTTTTCCTAAAAGATTAAGTTTGAGAGGTGTTGAATTATTTTTCAATCACTAGTGACAATGGCAGTTATAAAAAAAAATGACAAGATTCTTAGCAGCTCATTGCTCTAGAATAATAGAAGATATTGATTGAATTGGTATGATCGACGACTAAAATGTTGGTGACTGAGAGATATGTAAATACTATAACTATTAATACAAACGTCTATATATTTATTAATGTAATCAGAAGTGAACACGCTGTTGAAGCTAATAGCTTGCAATTTACTTGCAAGAGCGGCGGTAACCTTTTTTTCGAAAAACGTTATAACATCTCAATATTTAAAAAAACAGGCCAAGTGCAAGTCGGACTCGCCCATGATGGGTTCCATAGCAGCAAGTATCTCAGTTGATTAAATGAACGGTAAATTGCGGTATACGATTTATGACGTCTTAAAAAAATCTACTTACTAGATTTCGATCAAACCAATTTTCAGTGGAAGTTTCATGGTTATGTACATCATATATTTTTTTCAGTTTTGTCATTGTCCTATTTTAGAAGTTACAAGGGGTAGGGGGGCACACATTTTACTACTTTGGAAGTGTCTCTTGCTCAAACTATTCAGTTTAGAAAAATATGATATTAGAAACCTCAATATCATTTTTGAATATGTAGTATATTCAAAATAGTTGACAATATGTAGTAAAAATATTAGACTTAAACTAGATAATTAAACATAATCTCTTGACAATAACTTGATACGAGCTAGCTAAATATCATTTCTGTAATAAAATAAATTTTATTTTTTTATTACAGAAATGATATTTAGCGCTTTATTTATTTATTTAGCGCTTTTTTAAAGTCTACGTGAATAAAAACCTTTTTTATTTTATTTTATTTTATTTTAGAAGACCTATCCATAGACCCCCACATGTAAAGGTACGATGAAAAAAAAATTAGCATCAGTTCTAAGTATGGGGAACCCCCAAAATTATTGTTCTTTTTCTATTTTTGTGAGAAAATCTTAATGCGGTTCACAGAATACATCTACCAAGTTTCAACAGTACAGCTCTTATAGTTTAGGAAAAAAGTGGCTCTGACATACGGACGGACAGACAGACAGACATGACGAATCTATAAGGGTTACGTTTTTTTGCCATTTGGCTACGGAAGCCGTAGAATTGATTGTCCTACTATTTTGTCAAATTCATTTGTCAAATTCTAAGGCCATTGGTTTCTGTAAAAGATATATGAGATAGCCAGTTTGTCATTTTTTCAGACGACTTCTTGGCACAAAAAAACAGGCAGTTGCCTTAAGCCAATTAATGAGGCCACAGAAGCCGTATCTTTATTGAATACAGAATTAGTCTTGGAAAACTTGTACCTAGGTGGTCGCCTAAATGTATTTTTATCAGGCCAAGGTTGCTGTCTATATATGAAATATATAGACAGTTACATAACCTAAGATTGCTGGACTCTGAAAATTCTTAAAGTGATAATATTCTTATGATAATGAACATTTTAGTCTCGTCAATGATGTTTTAGAATACCCATAATATATCAGTTCATTTTATACAATAATTTATAATAATAATATCCAGGGACATTATTTACACACGGCCATCTGATCCCAAACTAAGCAGAGCTTGTACTATGGAAACCAGATAACTGATATATTACGTATACTACTTTTCTTTTGTGAATACATACTTATATAGATAATTACACCCAGACTCAGGACAAACAGACATGTTCATGCACACCAATATCTTTCCTAGATGGAATCGAACCCACGAGCTGCGGCGTGAAAAGCAAGCATTTGCCAACCATGCCAACACGCCCGTCAATTATTTCATCGTCCTCATGTCAGCCAAAGTACGTCCACAGCTGGACAAAAGCCTCCCCAAAGAATGGGAGCTTGGCAGACCCCCAGAGCCCCATAGCTTGGCAGACGGGTTGGCGAAAGAAAGTGGTCATAGTTCATAGATAAACGCTGCTGCCGGTTCTCTGGTAGGTATGCCCTCGGTCGATTTCTGCGGCCCCTACGTAATAAAATGGGGTGATGATATCCTATGCCATCACCACACAGCAAAATATTATAATAATTATTTAACAAAATATAATCACATCATACAGATTGTCACAAAACTAAGATTAAAGTAAGTCAGTTCTTTAAATAACACGTTAATTATTAGCTCGACTATTTGTCGTCACTAAACTTTCAAATTTAAAATATAAAAAGTCGTTCGTTCGTCAAATTTGTTGTACCTACCTAAAAGTAGTTAGGCAATGAGGCACCGCACGGGTGCGAGTATACCTACTCCCATCTACACGCTGCTACGTTGATTGGGTAATTCAGGTTAACTCGAACAAAACCTTTTCAAGAAGGTAAGCCATTCAAGGGCTTAAGTCATTGAAGGGGTTAACCCCATCCTGTGGTTACCATAAATAACCTGTTAACCCTTTCACTGGGTTTCGAGGCTGTAAGTCAATCAAAGGGTAACACTGCGATACGAGTTACCCAATGAACGGGTTACCCTATCAAACGGCTTAACTCAGAAGCGGGGTTGTCCGGTCCCTGTCCAGAGATATTGTAACGATAAAAATGCTATTACACTAACCACAACTACATGTTTCGAGTAAGTATTGTAATAAAACAGGCTAATGACATAAAACCAACGTAATAGGTTCCGATAACGCCTAATCGAACCAACATAAAGTACTGCTTCGTCACTTCGTACTGTAATACTCTCGTGTATATGCCCCATGGAGTGTGTTTCGCCGTAGCGTTTCCACTGGGCCATGTTGAAACTGGTAGTAGACACCCACTGACTTTGTTTTGCTGGGTCTTCTCAGTTGGGGCGCATTGGATCTGGAGGTAGCATTAAAGCGCGACCGTCGTTATAAATACAAGGTCCGCCTTAATAATAATATTGAATAAGTACCTTAATATAGACAGAACCATCAGAATCAGAATCTTTATTTGTTCCATTCACACAATATGTAGTAAAAATATAGCGAAAACTTTAAATTTGGATAATTTAAACTATACATGATCTCTTTGACAATAACTTAATTAATAAGCTAAGTCATTATTATTATAAAATAGTTTTTCATCTTAATGTTTTCATACAATCCGTGTACCTAAATATCTATATTATATACCTTTTTTAGGGTACCGCACCGTAGCCAAATGGTAAAAAAACGGAACCCTTATAGATTTGTCATGTCTGTCTGTCTGTCTGTCCGTATGTCACAGCCACTTTTTTCCGAAACTATAAGAGCTGTACTGCTGATACTTGGTAAGTAGGTGTATTCTGTGAACCGCATTAAGATTTTTACACAAAAATAGAAAAAGAACAATATTTTGGGGGGGTCGTCATAAATAGAACTGATACTCAATTTTTTTTTTCTTTTTAGCCATACTTGTATATGGATAGGACTTAAAAAATCATATTGAGGTCCCTAATATCATTTTTGTCTAAATTGAATAATTTGCGCGAGAGACACTTCCAAAGTGGTAAAATGAGTGTCCCCACCCCCCTGTAAATTCTAAAATAAGAGAATGATAAAACTAAAAAAAAATATGATGTACATTACATTACGAAACAAAAATAAAATGTTTATCGGGTGATCATTACTAAAATACATTGTATTTATTTGGTGTAAAACCCATATGCAAATACGATTTTATGACTACCTATGAGAAGGCAGTGACTAAAATTCCCCAAACGAGAAGAGGAAAGTTCTTAGGAAACTTTGTTCTAAATATAAATATTGTTTTGCGCATAATGTTTAGCATATACGAGTAAATGTAATAATAGCGCTTCGATTTCTTTGTGCGGTCAGAATAACCTTTCTATGTCAATGACTTTAGCTTACCATTTGTGCAAATAAAGTCAACACGCTCTCGTTGACTGTTGTATTGCGATTTATAATAAACTGTGTCCATAGCCAGGTAACAAACAATCTGCAAGTTAAAGCGCTTATCATACATACATAGACTCACGTCTGTTTCCCAGAGGGGTAGGCAGAGACAAAGGATTTTCATTTGTCACGATCTTTGCACACCTCTTTTGCCTCGTTTACTGTCATTATATTCTCCATACATGCTCGCCGTTTTAGGGTACTTCTGAATTGGCTTTTCTTTAAGCACTTAAGTACGCGGTTAATAGATAATAGATGGGGGGAGGGGGGAGATTTCTGAAAATCGGCGTGCTTTGATGGCACTTCAAGATGTCGGTCGTCGGTTGTTTGGGAGACCTAATATTCTTCTGGAAGGAGGTGGGCTGGATGAAATGAAGGTTGCCATGGCTCACGTACAGTGGTAAGTAACCGAATCAGGCGTTACTTTGCCAAAATCCATGACAGTAAAATTCAACAACAATATAGCGGCAATACCCGGCATGCGCGGCAATGTCAAATAAGATTAACTTATACTTTTGAGCCACGAACTTTTACTGGAGTATAGACAGAACCATTCTGACAATATGTAGTAAAAATATAGCTAAAATTTAAAATTTAGTTAATTAAACCTACACATGATCCTTGGCAATAACTTAATTTAAGTTAAATCTTATTGTAAATTATTTCCTACAATCCGTGTACCTATATATCTATATGTACCTAGAAATAATTATAAATTTATCATATATTACTACGACCATGTTCTGACTATTTACAAGCGCTTTTTTAAAGTCTACGTGAATAAAAACCTTTTTTATTTTATTTTATGGAGTTACAACCCACTAGTTTCATCGTAATCTGATCAATGGCTGAGGAACGCATAGACGAAACATATATAATATACATAAAACTTTTTATACTAGACTGCGATTGAATGGTACTTTTTGTGTGTGTATCTTATAGTATGTACATCTGTTTCTTCATTATCGTTAGCACCCGGAGGCACTACCTATAGTACCTAAATATTAAATTTACTTTATGCTTAAAGAAATGTTTTTGTGATGATATTTACAAATTTTAGTTAAGAAAAATCACGCTCAATTCATTGCAATATTTGAAAAATTCGGAAGCACTAGATTCTATAATATATTTATTAGAAGCTACGACGGTACGCAAAATTAGCAGAAAACGTAACCTTGGTATAACCTTCATACTGGCCTGCGACTTGTTTTTTACATTTTATTCATGTAGTCCTTGCTAGCGATTTGGTCTTATACTAACTAATTTAATGTCATTCCATCACCCCCTAATATAGCTATTATAATATAATAATAATATCTAGGGACAATGTCACACAGATCATCCTAGCCCCAAACTAAGCAAAGCTTGTACTATGGGTACCAGACGACGATATACATACTTATACAGATAGATAAATACTTAAATACATAGAAAACATCCACGACTCAGAAACAAATAGTCGTGCTCATCACACAAATATTTGCACTTACCGGGATTCGAACCCAGGACCACCAGCTTCGTAGGCAGGAGCACTACCAACTAGGCTACGGTGACCGTCGCTATTGTTTAAAGAACAGGCATACATAGAGCTGTCAAACTACTAAAAAGCTTATAAAACGAGCACCAATTATGCGCAACGGACACATAACATTCATAACAATCAATAGGTTCTAACGAGTCGCTTATTTTTCTTTACAATTTCACGCCAAAATTAAGTTGCCTTGTCCTCCTTATAAGATCTATGTGAGAAAGAAAGGTAATTAATTGTTTTTTTTTCATTTTACAATACGACGCCCGCACAATGGCATTTAACACTCTGTACTTTACAAACATATAATAGACGGAGACAATTACATCCAGACTCAGAACAACAATTTATGGGTCACACAAATAGTTGTTCAACCATGACTTACATAAACATGTCTTAGCTGCTGCGCCACACGTGCAGTCAATTTTACTTAATTTAGTTTGTGTTGCATAGAATAAGGAGCTTTGTCTCGTTTTCTCTCAGACTACATGGTGTACACTCTGACCTAGACAACATCTTTATTATGTAAACAATAAGAGCGGTATTCCAAGTAGATGTGTATCCACCGACTTGGATGTCTACTGTACCAACTTGTTAACTTATACAGCTGTTCAAAGCGCTCATAGGTGTTACGTACGTTCAACGATTATGTCACATGACAACAGACGAGCGTGTGGGACTAAATATAAAACAAACCTTGGCAATGATTATAGCTTTTTATCATAAGCACGTGAATACCATTTTAAACAACTTCCGACCAAAAATTGATAGAACGCCAATGTTTATTATTCCACCGCACTTTTTATGGATCCGTACTAAAAGACTGCCAACCCTATTACTATGCCTCCATGTCATAATGTCGTTATTACAACAAAAATATTTCATATAAAAATATATGTACAATAAACGAGATATTTTATTTTTGGGCCGCCTTATCACCATCATGTCAGCCAAATGACAACCACTGCTGGACAAAGGCCTCGCCTAAAGATTTCCACAATGGAGGTGTGTCCATCATTTGGAGATCTATTTATGTAGGTATATGCCGTAATCGCCACCCTTGGCAGACGTGTTAGCGATCGCAGTATGATTGTCATAGTATACAGCGTGACGCTGCTGCCCGTTCTGTGATACATACTCCCTCGTGACGACTTCTACGCCCCCACGGGCTGAGATGGGGTGGCGGTAATCTATGCCATCAGCCACACAGCAAGATCTATCTTAGACTTATAAAGATCCGACCAACATAGAAGATATAACACTACAAGTGTTAAATATTCTATGTTAGTACGGAACCTTTGGTGTGCGCCTCCGACATGCACTTAGCTGGTTTTAATGATAATGATCTTCATTGTTTTGTTTTTCTTTTGAAATGACGTAACGCTCAGGTAGCCTTGGTAATTGTTTGACACGTTTGAGTACGTTTCACATCAACTTCTTCTTGGATTAAATTGTAGTTTTTATACAATTAGTCTGAATGCAAGGTCGATTGCCTACCCTGGATTGGTAGATGGTGCTGATTCGAAACTAGCCGGACAATTAAAATTATGTCTTCCCAGTTTTGAGATCAGTACTTGGTTAATCGCATACACACAATTTGGTTGCCACAGCACAGGCTCTTAGTTTCGAATCAGATGGCAGTGTGTTAGTTGTCCAAAGATATCTATTATTCATTCTTATACATATGTCTAATTGGACATAATATATCGACCTAATAAACTTACAATGCGCAAGCCAGTCTAACGAGTTTCTATAAATTCTTATCAAGGTGGGCAAGATTCCGCACACGGTACGAATGTGATACTTGCTAACAATATCTATTGCCTAAGTAGATTACTTGGTAATATTAATTCTTTCAACAACGTTTTCAGAGCAACATTGTGGAAACGTTTAGGGGTGGTCTATGTCCAGCTGTGGACGATTTCAGGCTGATGATGATGTTGACTAGCCGACACGTTCCCCGTTCGTTAGACGGTACATTTTTAATTATAATGAAAAATAAATATGAAAAGATCGTGTTAGTATATAGCCTATATAGCGTACCTAATACAAGAGGCTAAAATAAGAGGCGCTCATAGCTAGATGCTCTCACCGGTCCGTAAGTGATTAGCGAGGTTAAGCAACTAGGCTCGCGGTCTGTCCATAGATGGGTGACTGCCAAACTGGTTTAATTTCTGAGCGTCTCCGTGCTTCGGAGGGCACGTTAAGTTGTCGGTCCCGGTTGTAGCCATTAGGCAACAGTCGTTAAGCCATGTCAGAGGCCTACTAGGCGGCTTGAACAACTCTGACACCAGGGGCTCTACCGGCTAAGTCGCCGAACATCGATTTCTTTAATGGCGTTCAAATAAATAAAGATTGAAAATGACTTTATAAATCGTTAAATCGGCTTCTATGAGCACATGTGACGTCATAAATGGTCCGGAATCGATTGTCAACGTTGAAGCCGATCTAACGATCGATTAAGTCATTTTTAACCTATATTTATTTGAACATGAGCATTTAGATGTTCGGCGACTTAGCCGGTAGAGCCCCAGGGTAACCACTGCCCATACGATAAGTAAGTAAGCGTACCTAATTTTCGTTGCTGCCCGTTCTTCTGGTAGATATTCCCTCGGGTGGAATTCTACGCTCTCGACTGAAACTTTTTTTAGGGTCCTTTACAAAAATATGTGCGGTAACCGAACCCGGGACACGAAGCGGCGTAGAGGCTGATTTAACCGCACGTGCAGTCACTCAAATTAGACGATGAAATACTCTAGATGGAGAAAATTGTAAATGTAATATTGTTTCTGGTGTTATTATTTCTTTATTTTCTTGCCACTTTGCGTTTTTGCTGTTTGGTGACGACATACAATATCATCACCCCATCTCATCCCGTGGAGGGCGTAGAAATCGTCCGAAGGAATACCTACCAGAGAACGGGCAGTAGCGTTTTTCTGTGAACTATGATCATCAAACTGCGATCGCCAACCCGTCTGCCAAACGTGGCGATTATGGCATATCCCCCCCATTCTTTGGGGACGCCTTTGTCCAGCAGTGGACGTACTTTAGCTGACATGATGATGATGATGATGATGACATTGTTACGATGCATAATTTGAACATTGATTACGTGGAAATTTCATTAAAACTTACTTTATGATTTTGTAACCCTCGTATGATACGTTAGCTATCCAAATGCCTACATTCCGAGTTGTACAAAGGCATAAGGAATTTGTTATTGAAGTAAATCTTCTTTACGCACGCTTGACTTGGGGAGTAAGCTGGTAAATGCGTGACGAGAGCGTTACGAAAAGTGTAATCGGGCGTTTCGTACATTACTGAAGATGCAAAACCGAGGGCGAGCCCACATTTCCTTATTCTCATAGCCAGTTAGGTTTGCAGTTTTACATTAGTCGAGTGATAGCTCGTTTTGATTTTATTATCGTTAAAAAAATTTTTTGATTTATTTATTCAGTAACAATTTACATTGTGTATGAATTTTACAGCATAATTTAAAAATCAAACCATAACAATTAGAATAATAATTGGGAGACAAAATAATCCAGAAACATAAATAATTAAAATTAAAAAAAGCGTTTTGGGCGTATATACGCAGAATATAGCTCAGTACACAGGTGGGGAACTGCCCGTTAGTATATGCGTTATTATCGACGCTATAATATTAAGATGTTGATCCCGTCTGTAGTCATCAGACAACAGTTGTCTGTGCGACTTAAGCAACAACATAAATAAATGCTTAATCTATACAAATAAATAAAATTGGAGTGTCTGTTTGTAATATTGAAATAACCAGTTTTTACTACATGAATATGAATATATATACGGCACATACACAAATTTTTTTTTTTATATTTTTTGTCTGTCTGTCTGGTTGTTCCGGCTAATCTCTGATATGGCTGGACCGATTTTGACGGCACTTTTATTGGCAGGTAGCTGATGTAAGTATACTAAAAAACAAAAAAAAACGAATTAACACGCGGACGAAGTCGCGGGCACAGCTAGTATCAAATAAATTCTCACCACATCGCGCTGACATGATTTAGTAATTCTAATCCTATTGAGCATACAAAAGGCATCCTACGCACACGTTTCTAGACTAGACGCCCGGAAAGGTCGCGGGGCTCACTTGGGTGTCAGTGTCACCTCGCAGGATATTCACCCTGCTTTTACTAATATTGTTGTTCGTGTATACGTATTCGATATTAGAATTGGCTAGTTGCTTTTTTCAGTCTGTAAGTGATCAGCGAGCCACATTAGTTTCAACCTTATCGGTGAGGAATAAGGTCCAAAAACAATGAATAAATAAATAAAGCAATGCCTGGTTAAGGTATAATCACATAGGCGTTCAATCAAATCCTCTTCTTTGTAAATCATTGAGGTCGTGATGTGCACAATTTCTGTGCGCTGCGGAAGGATGATCATTTGTGTTTGTGAGTGTGTATGTTTGTTACTTCTTCACGTCTCAACAGCTGAAGCGATTTTAATAAAATTGGTATGGAATTAGCTGACACCCTGGTTTAACACATCGGGTATAATTTATAAAGTTTAACGCTGGTAAAACCGTGGGGCAAAACTAGTAATATTATTAAGGCGAAAGTTTGTGAGTGTGTATGTTTGTTACTTCTTCAGCTGGAGGGATTTTATAAAATTTGGTATGGAGTTAGCCGACACCCTGGTTTAACATATAGGTTATAGTTTATTAAGTTTAACGCGGTTAAAACCGCGGGACACAGCTAGTTATCACATAACAGTCAAAAGATCCCTAGAGTGCAGTAACTGTTGCGGGCTCTATTCCTATACCAAGCCGTCTATGTAAAAACGGAGATTTATTTCAGGGTATGCTTGGTTGAGAAGGGTCCTTCCCGCAGTCAGAAGCGTAATATAACCTGACTTGACCCAACAATGACAAAAAATTTTGGTTACTGGTTCCCTATAGCAGCTAGCCGTAACAGGTTAGTTCCAAGGATTAATATTAATTTGACTTATTTTTGCTAGCTATCAGAATAGCGAAAACGAGGAACTGACCGCAATAGAGGCATCATAGCCAGATGTTCTCAGTGGTCCGTAAATGAACGACGAGGTTAAGCTACTAGGCTCGCGGTTAGTCCATAGATGAGTGACCGCCAAAGTGGTTTCATTTCTGAGCGTCTCCATGCTTCGGAGGAAACGTTAACCTGGCGGTCCCGGTTGTAGGCATTAGGCAACAGTCTTTAAGCCATGTGAGAGGCCTACTGGGTAGCTTGAACAACTCTGACGCCAGAGTAACCACTGCCCATACGATAAGTAAGTAAGTACCGCAATAGGAAGGAAGAAAGATTACATGAGTAATTTGTTTCCCCCGAATGTCTCATCATCATTATGTTTCAAGTATTACTATGTGTATGAATGGCACATCGCATTCATACAAATAGTAATACTGTGTAGGCTGCCTTGTTGGTCTATAATGTTTAACCTTAGTATATTATAATATGGCTTCGGATACGATTCTCGCGTCGAAGCAGTGTTATTATAGGCATTCTTAGCGACTCGGAGCCAGAATATTGCCAGTGTTACAGATTGAGAGAACCTAATTTACATGGTCTTGTTAGCTATCCTGTCCGGTTGAATTATAACGGTGAGAGATTAGAGAGTGCAACTTTACTTGTGCCACCATGGAAAATGTTCAGTATATTTTGCAAGTACTCAACATGAACGAAAATCTACCAGTTTATTGAATTAAAATAATAAATATTCCTAAATGTGCTGGAATACATTCGCCTATTGAGGGGTGACCACTTCTTGATTCTACAATAAAAGTATTTCTAAAGCTAATGCATATAAAACGTGCGACCTTACTATAAGTGTTTAACAAGTTGTTGACTTCAATCCTATTGGCTTACCTGCGTCATCGTGGTTGCTCTTCAAATCGCTCTGTCCTGAAGTCTCCGAATAGTTGTCTATGGTCATGTCAATGCCGGCATCCTCGTCCGAGGAATACGCCTGTTCTGTTCTTCTATGCTCTGCAATAAAACAAATTCCTGTTATAGTTCCACATCAAATACTACTTTTAGTTCTACAGAATACAATATGCTGGAAGGCAAAACAATTTTTTTTTCTTAATAAATACAACGCCCGCACCTTGGACTCTAATCCCTGTGCTGCAGGGTAGTTTACAAACATAGATAGACGGACACAAATTACATCCAGACTCAGAACAACTATTTATGGGTCACACAAATAGTTGTCCAGCGCGGGACTAGAACCCGCGACACGAAGAGACGAGGAGACTGTCTTAGCCGCTGCGCCACCCGTGCAGTCACACAAGTCTTTATGTATTAGTTGAAATAATATGCTACAAGAGCATTATTTTAATTCGTGAATTTACAGATGCGCGTAGATTGTAGCAGTCTTACACGTGTTTATATCGTAATTGTATCATCCCGCGGGGACAAGCCCCTAAATTTTCTACTTAGGCCCTTAATAAGTCGAGCGGCACTTATTCCATAGTTAACACGTTAACAGTGCAGATATAAATTAGTAAAATAATAGGTCTTTACCTATGAAATTGCCGTTTTGTATGAAAAAATTTAAACGAATTTTTTTCATGAATTTTTTTATTTGTATTAATCGAAGTAATCACCCATGCAATCAATGCATCTTTGCCATCGCAGTGGCAGTTTATTGATGCCCTTCTTAAAGAAATCAGCTGGACGGGAGGCAACAAATTCTTCAAAGGCATTTTGTACTGCCTCTCGGGTATTGAATTTTTTTCCCGCCAAGAAGTTATCCAAATTCTGGAAAAAGTAGTAGTCTGTAGGCGCAAGGTCTGGTGAGTAGGGCGGATGACGGAGAGCTTCCAACCCCAGTTCTTGCAACTTGGAGACCGTCTGCTGTGCAGTATGAGGTCGCGCGTTGTCGTGCAGGAGCAGCGGAGACGAGCGATTGACCAATGCTGGTTGGAGATGCGCCAGCTTCTCCATCATTGTGCTCAGTTCTTCACAGTACACATCTGCAGTAATGCTCACCCCGTTTGGTAAGAAGCTGTGATGAATCACACCGGCGCTAGACCACCAAACAGTGACCATCACTTTTCTAGGGGTAAGTTTTCGTTTAGGGCATTGTTTAGGTGCTGAACCAGGATCCAACCAACTTGCTGAGCGCTTGCGGTTATCAAACAGAATCCATTTTTCATCGCAGGTAACAATGCGGTTCAAAATTCCTTCATTTGTGTGTCTGTTGAGCAGTGCAAGGCACGTCTCGACGCGTACTTCGCGCTGGCGATCATTGAGTTCGTGGGGCACCCATTTATCAAGCTTTTTTACCTTGCCAATTTGACGCAAATGGACCAATATTGTTTTGACGCTAACGTCGAAAGCTGCTGCTAATTCAGCCGTAGATTGTGTATCATCAGCTTCCACAACCGCCTTTAATTCGTCATTGTCGACCAAAGTCTTCGGACGACCGCGAGGTTCATTTTTCAGGTCGAAATTTCCAGAACGGAAGCGAGCAAACCAATAACAGGTGGTGCGTTGGTTTGTAGTGTTAGCTCCGTAAACGTCGTTGATGTTGCGTGCCGCTTGTGCCGCGTTGCTGCCACGACGGTACTCATATTCCATAATTACTCGAATTTTTAACGTATCCATGATGACGAAAAAGATTGAAATGCGATGAAAATGTAACACTAATCAATAAAGAAATGACTACTTTTGGAAAAAAGAATCCATGTTTTTAAAATAAAATTAATTTGAAATTAGAATTCTTAGCCAAACAAAAATTATTTTGATTTGAAATGGCCAGTACTGCAGAACGGCAATTTCATAGGTAAAGACCTAATACTCCTCACGTGCTATTTGCACGTGAGGAGTATTTGTTTTGCGGAAATTTGATAAGATAAGCATAGGTAATGACATATAACATACGAAAAAGAAAAAATAGTATGCCCCTTATCATTTTTTTTAGTATTTTTCAGGTGGGCCACATGTGGTGCACTCACGTGCACGCTATAGATTTCGTGCGTCATATATGTGTCACACACGTCTACTAACTCAGTTAGTTAACGAGTTACAATTTTCCCGTACGCAAAACTTGTTTTTGGTACAAAAAAATGGCTGATACTCTGATGGAAATAGCAATTATTAACGCTGTACTAATCTATAAAGACATATGTACATATTGGCCAAAAGTTGTCGGTGCTAAAAGGTAACGAAATTATTATTGAACACTTTTTGAACATCCAGGATCCGGCGCCCTCTTATGGATTATCGATAGCACCATCTACATCCAGTTTCCGACATTCCCTAACAAAAATACCACGTCACTCGAATAAAATTAAAAGGAAACGTTGCACTGGCTGTTATAAGACTTTGGTAGAAGCAGGACATACAGCATTCAAAGATCGTAATAAAGCAAAGAAAATGGATACTCAATGTCTCCAATGCAATAAAACTTTTTGCTTTTTGTGTTATAATGCTTGTCATTAAAATATAACTGTTACAATAATTAGTTCATTCGTTGTTCTATATTTTAATTCAATTTTTTCTATAAAAAAAGATTTCATTTCCAACCTCGATTGCTTAGCAACACTGACGAAATTTCAGTCGGTTTTTTGGACATTTTATTATAATGGTGAATTGTTCATACGTGTATATCATAAAAACTGGCGCAGTTGGTACGTGCAAACTCAAAAAAAGCATTCCATTGATATAGACTCGTGGCCCATTTGTGGTGCACGCACGTGTGATGATGTCTTCATAGTGGCCCACATGTGGTACATGCACTGTGAACGTGTTAAACTACTTACTATTGTTGCTATGTAAATTACCTAGATTCAAGAAAAGAGAAACGATTAGATTTAGTTGAATGATTCTTTGTTTGTTATGGATAAATTAAAAAAAAAATTAACTGATTTTGAAAGTTGACTATAACTTCAAATGGTATGTGAGCAGTGTTCTTCTTCACTTATAGGGGACCACATTAACTATAAATCACAGATCAAATACTTTTGCCCATAGAATTAAACAAGTAATACTACAATCCATATTCTGACTATTTTAATAGATTAGGAAGGCACATGAGCAAGTGGGTCATTTCTAGTGAGTAGTAGTAAAGTCTACGTGAATTAAAATTGTTTTCATTAATTTATTTAACTTAAATATTTGTTAATATAAGAACTCCAACTCTTAACTCTACTCCTGCTTAGCATAAGTAATTCTATGTACTAACCAATTTCCAAACAAATATTGTAAGAGCACTATTTGTCCTCTTTATAATATCTTACATATAAGTTACTAGCTTTGCCCCGCGGTTTTATCCGCGTTAAATTTAATAAATTATCACAGCTCCTCCGCCATAGGTGATAGTGTGATAATATGTAGCCTATATGTTGACCCAACCTATTAGTAATATTCATTCAGAATTTGAAGTAAAACCATGCAGTACTTTTTGAGTTTAGCCCGGACATACATACAGACAAACAGACAAAAATTCTAAAAACTATATTTTTGGCTTCGATATTGAATGTAAATCACACCCCAAGTATCCTTTAAAAAAAATATTCAATATACAGTTTTGACTTTACTACGATTTTATTATATGTATAGATTATATTTAACAAACAAAACATTTAAGTTTTGTGTCTAACATATTTCGGCATGCCTGCAGTAGATAGATTAATTATGGCACATGTGTAGCTTTAATGTTCTTGTAACATAAGCCTCTATAAGTATTCTCAACAGCTAGCTACATATGAAGTGTGTCAGTGGGGCAAATCTTTCACTATGCATCTGATGTAATGTTTGAAGGTGAGAGTGCATATAATTCTACATACTAGTAGGTACTTCTTAATGAAAGCAACTTATAAAATAATTTGATTTCCATTTTGATGACAATGAAAAATGTAGAATTAAAATGCCCCCTATTTTAATTCTACATTTTTCATTATCATTAAATATACAAAATAAAAATATTTAAATTTATTCATATAGACTTTCAAAAGTGCTTGTAATAGTCAGGACATGAATTTTAGTATTACAAGTTAACTCTACACACAATATAATTAATTGTATCTATTACAAATAGATTATTGTATATGGTGATTTTTATTTAATCATCACCATCATATCAGTCGAAAGACGTCCACTGCTGGACAAACGCCTATTTAATCACTTATAATTATAATCTAGTAAATTATAGTTAGTTAAATAAATCATCTAATTTAATTATTGTCTCAATAGCTATTTAAAGTTTAAATACTAATTCAGATATATTTCACGAAATCTTGTCTGAATGGTTGTCTATGAGGTAAGAATTCATAAAGAATCATCTACACGGTTACAAACCAACGTCTCAACTGAGGTCACCCTGGTGGTTGCCATCCCATCAGACTGCACAACTGCAGTCTAGATTGTCACCCTGATGGTTGCCATCTATCTAGACTGCAGTTGTGCAGTCTAGATAGAATGCAACCACCAGGGTAACCTCTGTTAGGACATTGGTTTGCAACCATGTAGAAGATGCTTTATTAATATTATGAAGGTCCTAGTGTGTATAGTAATGGTGGGCATTATCGCTATCACCTAGTATCACCAATGCACCAAAACTGAGAAGACTGAGTGAAACAAAATCAATGTTTCAATATGACCCAGTTAAGATTGGCGAAACATACTCAAGTACACTGTGTGTTGGCCCACTAATCTTTAATTTTACTATATTAATTCAAATGTCATTGTATCTACTGGTATTATAGCTCATATGGCAATAACAATGCATAAATAGAACTGTGAAACTACTAAAAGGCCTTGTCTGATATTATAGGGTGACAAGAAAAAATGAAAATGAAAAGTCATTTATTCCGTTAGAACATTAGATTTGTGTGGAATCGTCAATTTTTTTACCCTACCGTGCAGTGCATGACTTGGCAGCTACTGAGAAACACTGCCAGAAAACTCAGTAGGAATCCTTTTTTAAAATATTTATTTCTTACATAAAATAACATTGTATTTAAATGTTATAATTTTACACAAGTTTACACATGTCTCTCAATTTCACTCAGTATTTATTATTCATTATAAATGTACTTGAAAAGTAATTAGTGGCTATCACCAGCAATATTTTGCAACACTACCATACAACATGTGTCATAATAATGAATTCTTTAGAATAATAGCTGGCAACATATGAAATGATGCAATAGTTTGTTCATAACACAAGTTTACCCAATGTGTGACATTGAAAGTATCTCGGGCCAAATACCTGTGTGCTTAATTATCTGATAAAAATGATATGACAGGTCTGTTCAGTTTATATGAAATAAAGTAATTTTCATGCAAGTTAATATATTACCACAGAAGATGAACTTTTTTATTCACTGATATTCATAATAATATAATTATTATTTAACAGTAACTTAATATTAATCAAATAAAATAAGTATATCAGCTATATGCAGTAACTATTGTTTTTATTTGTAGAATTTACCTTACCATGTAAAATATTTGTCTTGTGGCAAAGGCTTGGTGACTAATAGTGAAATTTATCATTTTTGTAAGAAAAATTTAGCTTTTAATTCTCAATTCTTTTAAGTTTAGCAACTAATCAATATTTTGCGACAGAGACTGTGCTGTCTTGGGATATGTCTGGAATAATAGCAGACTATTCCAGAGATAGCCTAAGATTTGTAGGGATGAACTATTGCATTCTTTATTTTTTTCACGAACTCTTATTAAGTTTATCATAGTTTGGATATCAAAGGTTAGTGCTTAGTATATTGTAATATTGAATAGCTATTTTAAAATCTGCAATTAAATTATATAAATAAAACTTTATTACTTCACAAGGAATAGATATACAAATCCAAAATAAACATAGAAAAGATCTCTTGCACTGCAAGCAGAAATGCAAGATTACTCCATGAAATAAGGGAACACATTGAAAAACAAAAAATTCAATAGCTATATCAATCATTGATCTTAAGGTCACTTAGTCATGTAATGTTTGGTACCTGTTATTTTTGCAATGCTTGTTTTATATAATACTAGCTGTGCCCCGCGGTGTTACCCGCGTCGAATTTTATAAATTTTCTTTGCTATAAACCTCACGGAGCCCGAGACCTTTCCAACGAATGCAAAACCGTGGAAATTGGTTGGTGCGTTCTGGAGTTATAGCATCAAGAAGGAAAACCCGACTTATTTTTATATAGTAGATATCTAAAAGCCATAGCAATGCTATAAACTAATAATATAGCATTTTATGACTTCTAACTCATACATTATGTTCAAGAAATTACAATTTTATACATTAACTATTCTTCCATTTATTTCTCTTAGACTGTGTGGTGACAAACACTTCCTCCAAGGCTTTCAATCTATTCTACTCCATGCTACAATAACCATACTTTTCTCACAATTTACTTTTGCCCTCTTGTACGTTGTTATACTTTCTTTATATTGTGTCCTCAGCAATACTCAGAAATATTACTTGTCCATTTGAATATTTTCTCACATTACAAAGTCTGTTCATCTCCATTCTAATAGATTCTCCAATGTCTTTGAAATTTGTTCTCTTTTTAATTTTTATAATAAGTTTTAATAAGGCTTTACCTGTCTTATTGTTTTTACAATTGAACAGATGTTAAATGTTAGGAATATCTTATGTGAATAAATTACATTGACATTAATTAAATTAGAAATTACTTTAACTAAATAGAAGTAGGTGAACCCATATAAAATAATGCATAATTTGCTGCAGCTTTTTTTACAAGTGGCACAAAAGATTAAATTGTTAATCTGTGTCCTGGTTTGAATTTAATTACAGCTACAATCAGAGTTTTATTTCAAAATCTTTTGAAAATCTAAGTAGTAGATACTGCCACATCAATAAGTCCAGTACTGTACAACTTTGAATGATATTATTTATGTCCTTTCAAAGACATGCAACATCACAAGCTACTCTAGAATATATTCTATTCTTTTTATTTGTCAAATTACTTTATTTCATTACACAAATTATATGCTCTCATGATCCATTATTGTAGTAGCTTTTATGTTTTATTATGATCAGCCAAATGCCATCCACAACTTGACTTAAGCTTCCACCACATTTCCATCTGGAGGAGTTTGCTAATCACTGCCCTTGGTATGCAAGTTGGCAACAGTAAAGTGGTAGATAATACACAGGTGGCACTGCTGTCCGACTACTTGACATATCCTTTAGTTACTGTTTACAACACCCGCAGGATGTTATGGTGTGGTCTTGTTATTATTTCTAGGCCAGAAACAACACAACTCAGCATTTAGGTACCTAGGTATAAATGGTACAAATGAAGGACACATACCACCAGTCTCCACAAAGTAAGTAACTCTTTTATGGGGCAATGTATAAGATTCTATAACAAACTTCCCAGTGATATCTGAGAAATGTCTATGAATAAGTTTAAAAGAATTATAAAAGCCAAATTGTGTAGCAGGGCTTACTACTTCTGATTATTTAAGTGACAAAAGTGGGATTGAGTCACTCTTAATTAACACATTTAAATACAATATAATTTTATGTAAGAAATAAATATTTTAAAAAAGGATTCCTACTGAGTTTTCTGGCAGTGTTTCTCAGTAGCTGCCACGTCATGCACTGCACGGTAGGGTAAAAAAAATTGATGATTCCACACAAATGTAATATTTTAACGGAATAAATGACTATTGATTTTGGACAATAATAAACTTGTTTTTATTCATTTGTTTGTTGTTATAACTAAGCTAAACGAAATACTTGGTGCTTACTAGACCAGAGAGAATTTATAGGTGATCCAACTACATTAATTTTCAACTTTTCAGCTCAATCTCAGATAGGGAAAAGGACCAATAGTTCGGTAAATACTTACAGCTCTTAAAATATGTTGTATAATCTACTATGTAACAGTTCACAAAGTCATCAATACATAAACTATATTACTAAAGCTATTAAATCAATTATGATAACAAATCATAATGTTTGGAGACGAGGAATAACAAAGCATAGCCATATTGAAATGACACATGGGTGCATGGGAATTTTAAATGTTATGAAACAGAAAGTAATATTCGAGAAATCCAGTTTTGCGAGGTAGAGGCATTCCGAAGTCAGTGAAGGATTTTTACTAGAGTTATTGAAACATATTCGCTCACGGTCGTTATATTACCAAGGCTGCTAACCTTGGTAATATAACGACCGTGAGCGAATATAAGGTAACGTCACACAGCCCGCGGAAAGTCCGCCACCACAAGGTCGCCGCGTGATCTCATTCTTGGCGGAATTCGCGCTCAGCACATAACCACAAAAATATCACTTTCTGCCAAATATAAATCACA
The DNA here is from genome assembly GCA_951640165.1 of Pseudoips prasinana. Classification (NCBI taxonomy): domain Eukaryota; kingdom Metazoa; phylum Arthropoda; class Insecta; order Lepidoptera; family Nolidae; genus Pseudoips; species Pseudoips prasinana. Next base: position 5,467,713 of record OX621238.1, on the reverse strand, counting down.
AACTCACCGTATTTTCCTTTTTTCTTTCCTTTAGGCATGGTGAATTCCTATTGCTTGAACGAAGCTTAACTTTATATACGCTAAAATATTATATTCACTATTTTAATTAAACTAAGTGTGTCACTTAATCAAGACGGAGAAAAGTTCAATATATCAGTTCTTGTGGAACGATTTGGGCACCGAATGAAACATAAAACTAAAATTTCAGGAAAACTTTTTAACATGTTTAACCGTGTAGCATGCACACTCGACTTCGCCTTGCGCAATGCGCTGTCACTTTTTGTAGGAAGTCGGGCCTTGCAATGACGCCATTTTGAGTATTAATGTTGCCATTATTACAAAACTCAAACTCCTTGCTATCTGGTTGATATATTCAGATGTCAGGCATGTCTGTTTTAATGAGGAATATGGCAACAACTTTTAAATCTAAGAACCACGTCCCAAGATGCCGTTATGATTTATAGTTAATTTTGTTAAATTGCCCTAAAAGTAACTTAAAAAGAATCATCTATAAAGCACAAATAAATAAATAAAAAAGAATATGATGATGCTTACTCAGACCGATTTCGGTCATGCGGCCACTGCAATCTCTAGTCAGTACGCAGCATATGGTACGACTTGAAGATGTCTAGCATAGCTAATCTTCTTATAAAAATAACTTTCTTATTGGGCGCACGTGAGTTTCTCATCAACATCTTTTTTATTAAATAGTCGTGTTTTGCCGGGCTCTGCTCATCGCTTTTTGTATTGAGCTCAGCGTTACGCTATCCTTCAAAAATGCGTGTTTGTCTCTCAACCAGCCGGCACAATTCCAGTCGTTGTGCTGCCTGGGCTTGATATTGCATCTTTTCATGTGCAGTTTCTTAACTTCTTTATATTTGAGGAGTTTGCTAATGGGTTGGTTTTTGATAACAAAAGCTACTCTCGAATGCCTACGGTTCCAAAGAAAGTAACCACCTCCAAACTTTTCCAATCTCCTTCGTCAGCATGATGTACTACGGTGAGAGCAGCCACTTCTACGTTATATTGACAAAGTTCACGCGCTAGTATGGTGGTTTTATATTCAGGGCACGCATTGTCATCTCGGGCAAGTAACTTGTCTCGTTCCACGCGCTAAAAGTCAACTCCGTATTAAATGAAGCACTGGCAGCCGCGGTTACTACTGCCTTTTGTGCCCCAGCTGGACGAGGTAAGCTGCGTCTCACTAAATAGGGCTGCTTTGTCACTCCACTATGCTGCTGGATTCACACGGGCATTCCCGATTTGCATTGCGTAAACGACCACGAAGTTATACAACCCCCGCAGGGCATCCTGGATTCAGAAAAAGCCCAGTCATCCCATCAACGCAGGGCTTTTAAATGTCGGTGTCCAAAATTAGGAACCGGTAAATGCCATTGAAGATGAGTGTTAAGGTGCACAAGCGTACGCGCAATGAGATTGAACCGTCATCGATATCAGTGGGGCATGATTTGAAATTAACGTATAACAGATGCATAACATGAACGTATGGATTAAAGCACCACGAGTAACACAAAGCTATAAGCCAGTTTCCTCTTATTTGAATATTATCATACATGTGACGTCAACGTGTTATATTTTGTAGGCAAACGTTGTATTGCTGTTTTAGCATTGCACTTTAAATTTAACAAATTTGTCTTGTTATATTGATTCAAAGCATAAATTAAAAGAGTTAATGCTATTTCAATAGTAGTTTAGTTAAGCACGTTAGTATGAAATAATCTCTCTTATTTTGGGCAAAAATCCTTTTCACTGGTAACATTTATTACCGGGTAATTCGAATTTCAAGGGAAATGAAAACAAGATAATACCTAAACATAATATTGTGCAATAAAAAATAAACAGACATAGGTACATAGTTTGTTAAACTCTCTTTGGACATAGGTACCAGAATCTAACTCTGATTTACTCTGCTCTACCTAAGTATTGCATATTATTATTTAAGGATACGGAATTTTTAATTAAACTCCAACATGAAACATAATATTTCATAACATTTCTCAAGTTGATTCGGGTTTTTAAGGATTGTGTAATAAGGCATCTATGACCATGCATCTAAACCCATATCAGGAATTAAAATGTGTGTATCATTGTTATGTTACTTGGTTTTGAGCGAATAAGACAAAGTAATTCTCATGCTGCTTCGTTACCACAGATAAAAAGTATGAACCATTACCATCATCTTCATTATCGTGTTAGATGTATTGTGTAGACGCCTTATATAAATGCATTATATAAAACAACTAGCTGACCCGGCAAACGTTGTTTATTCATATTATAAATTATTTTAAGTGATAATTTAGGTAGGTAGTTAAATAAAAAATAACCAAGTTAGGTATTGTAAGTGTGTGTAGTCGCCCACACTAGGTAGGTACTCCATTCCTCTTTCAGTCATAGACCACTGCCCGGTCTATGACTGAAAGAGGAATGGAGTAGCTAGTGTGGGCGATGGCGGTCTATAAAAATATTAAACTACAATTTATTAAAAAAATAATTGTGCTTAATTCTGCAAATTGATGATAAATTAACTATGAGAATATAATTAACATGAGAGTTGCACTGACAAAGTAAAATTGTAAGTACAAGCGTCCCTGCGATGTTCGATGCACAAACAGAGTAATAATGGCCAAAAGAAAACTGTGGAGTAAGAGAAAGCTTTTTATGTGAGAAAGACTGGAGACCACATTCGTTCTCACGCCTTCTTCGCGCCGTTTGCTGGGTCAGAACTAGTGAGAAGTGACACCTGTAGACTCCTGGCGGGGATAACTGATCGATTGATAATTGACAGAACAGAAACATGCTCCCGATTATTCACGTAAGTGTAGGTACATTTCCTGAATTATCGTGAATCGTGAGAAAATAATGACTCCTGAAGAATTTAACTCTTTCACTTTTAGCTGATTAAAAATTTTTATTAGACAAACGGATAAATTTTGGAACAGGATCATGTGTGATGTAACTATTGAGCGGACTCTCATGAGAATTTTTAAATCAACTGGAGGATTTACTGCAGGATTAATGATACGTCTACAATATATTCGTGAGCAGCGTGGCCCGCGGTTATACCCATTAAAATCGCTCCAGGCGTTTAGACGTGAAGAAGTAACAAACATACACACTCACACAGTCACAAACTTTCGCCTTTATAATAATTATTAGTGTGATTCGCCGAGTCAGTGACAAAAATACATTTAATTTATCTGCACTTCCTCCAACACAAGATTAAGCTCGCTTCCACAGCTTTCGAGTCTACCATCACGTCCAGCCGTGGCTTGGTAATTAATTATAACGTTCCTGGAAAAATATGGACAAATATTGATGCCCGTGCAGAGCTCAAAACCTCCAGTACCCCCTGGGCTTCTAAAGTTAATTTTCTGCAGATGCAAAGGAAGCTGTGGAGCGATGCTTGGATGTCGAAAAACAGGCAAAGACCTCTACTACTAATCCATATAGTTTACTTACTCGGTGAAACTTTTTTTAGAAGTACAGACATTTTGATTTCCTTGAAGTTTCCTGTACTAGTTAATGCTTTAGCAAAACCTGCAAGTATCATCGAGAAAGTAAACTAAAGAGAACTTGTGGTAGCCATGCTGAAATGTTCCTTTTCTACAAGATGGCGATCGTGGAACAAGGGTTGCAACCTCACAAACTTGGATTTTACTCTAACCTTTTTTTTTGAATTGGGTCCATTGACAATTGCACCCCCAAATTTAACTTTTTAATGGACTAAAACGCCCTCCATTGGAGTAACATTAGGGTCATAGAGGGCGTCTTGCTTTTCCAGTACATTTGTTAACATTTGAGTTGAAGTAGTATTTTGGTGGTGGTGTTGTTAGTAGATATCATCCAACATTGAAGAACCTAACGCAGCGGGCGCTTTCTATATTAATTTTGTGAGCGAAAGAGAAAGAGATTCATCCTGTGATATTCAGAGAAAATGAAGCTCTAATACGCATTGACTCGGTCCATTTTAGTCCGTACGAGAATTATAGGTACATAAAATCAAAGGCTTGTATGTAGCTCGAGCTAGCTAGATTGATCTTTATTGCGCCGTAAACAGTGTAGCAATTTATTTCAAGTGTCTTGACAAAGTTAAATTGCTGTTAGAAGACCATACGTCGAAAACCACTTGGCGTACCTATATCAAAGTACCTAGTTTAAAGTGTGAGTCTCTAGATAAAACCCATAGCTTTTTATAAAAAAATGCACACTTGAAAAATAATCGAATATTACATACATAGGAAGACATTTTTAATGATATAATTTCTTCAGTAAATATGTTTTCATCATCATTATCATTTCAGCCGAATAACTGGACAAAAACCACCCTAAAAGATCTCCACAATACAATGGAAGGGTAAAAATGCAAGGGATAATACCAAAGTAAAAAAAATTTGTAAAAAAAAAGTTTTAGGTAAACGAACTGAAAATGTTATGTATCTATATATCTAATATTCTTAGTTTTACTGGTTACTTGTTTACCTATTCTTGATAATATTTTTACCGCTTTTCTACTGATTAATTTGTGTTACTACTTTTCAATGTCGGTATTATTAATTAAATACTTATGTAAAAAGAAGTATACCTGGCCTGTGTTAATAGTACCGGAAGGGGAAGACCTCATAGAACATTCTCTGATCATATCGGGACATTCTCAAGAAAGGTCAGGTTAGAAGTACCCTAAACCGGCAGGCATGTATGAAGAATATAATGTCAGTAAACAAAGCGAAAGAGGTATGCAAGGATCGTGACAAATGGAAGTCCGTTGTCTCTGCCTACCCCTCTGGGAAACAGGCGTGAGTATGTAAAATAAAAACATGTTGGTGAACGTAATATGAAGAAATTATTGGTAATTGTCTGAACAATAAAGTCTGACGAACGGAGGGCAAACTTTTACTATTATGGTCAAGACGCCAGCACATCCAGCTACCCCAATCTGTCAAATTTCTTTTATAGATTTTCAACTTTATCACATAAGCATAAAGTTCATTTTCCAGATTGAATGAAATTTTACAGATTGGGGTAACTTGATGAGCTGGCGTCTGTACAAATACCTAAAGAAAAAAATATTGGGTAAATAAAAAAAAAAAAATCGAATAAATATGTAACGTTAAATAACATTTAATAGCTTAGTCTTAAATTAAACTGTGACAGTAAAGGTTGGTACATCAATAGTTAATATTTAATAAATATAATATTATATACTTACTTTAATACATTGGCAACAAAATGACTTAAATATCTTATCTCTGATGACAATGGTATGAATTCATTACAACTAACTTAGGTATTTAAAGCTTTGGCAAAAGCTCCTTAAACTAAGAGGAACGTAACGCGAATTCAGAAGGGTAAGTGCCCTCCCCTCCACAACCCAATTACTATGCCAAAACATTCTAGAAGTACCTTCTCACCGTTAGAGGACATGCTTAATGCACATGAGCTAAATCAACAAAAGCTGATGTCCGCGCAAGTTTTTAGCTAATACTACAAGGTTAATCTTGTTTAAAAACATATACTCACGCCATAATTTACTTATTATGAAGAACATCATTGATCCCAAACACGATTCAACTAAATTTGCTCCATAGAAAAAATATATAAAGTTCTACAAACTGTTTAAAACAAAATAATCTGAACATCAATTGATATTATAAACTAGCCGTGCCCCACTGTTTTACCCGCGTTAAACTTTATAAATTATGTCTACGTGTCAGCTTAGTCCATACAAAATTTTATTAAAATCGCTCCAGCCGTTTAGACGTGAAGAAGTAACAAACATACACACTCACGCACTCACAAACTTACGCCTTTATAATATTCGTGTTATTTTATATTTGTTGGCAATTAATAATTTAGTTATATTTCACCTTACTTTATACGTGTTAACCCTATTTTGAACCATACATTTTAGATAATAAGGGTGATCCTAGTTTGATAAAAAATGGCAATTTAAGCCTCTGAACAAAACACTTCTTTACCACATACGCGTATAAAGAATATAATGAGAGTAAACTAGGCAAAGGAGGTGTGCAAGGATCTTGACAAATGGAAATCAATTATCTCTGCCTACCCGTCTGGGAAACAGGTGTGAGTGAGTTTATGTAAGTATATGTTTAGGCTGCAGGTGTGACGCTGCGGTTAAAACAGTCGTCTCGCCACTTCGTGCCCCAGGTTCGATTCCCACACAGAACAACGATTTGTGTGATCCGTAAGGAGTCTGGGTGTGTCCTAAAGTACATAAATATTTACAGATATTTGTGTCTGTCAATTATAAAGCGAGAATGTCTTAAAAGGGACGGAGGATATATCTATATAAAAACGATTAAATGTTCCTGTATCGCTCTCGATAATTATGTACATTCAAAATAAACATACAATCCCATAAGTATACATAGTTATGGTTTTAAGTATTGTCCAATTTATTTAAGTAATAAGCAAAAGATAATAGGTATGTTAATCGAATAAAATATATAATCGCTCACGAATTCGCGAGATATGAGTGTTTAAACATTGTGGCGTGGTTTACTCGGGATGCTCTGTATCTCTCTTGCGGAAGGACGTTAGTTTGGAACTTAAATGGCAATTGGTTTATGACGTCACAACAAAGTATAGTGCGTACTCTGTCAATCAAGTTTTTAAATAATTTTGTTAACCAAATCTGGAGTATTTTTGAATTAGTCATTATAATTTAATGGCATAAGTTAAGTTAAGGTTTTTTGTAATTTATTAGATGCCGTCGGAAATGTCGGTAGGCACTCTAGATTGGCATAATAATATGGAAGGAACTTTAGATACAATTTTTTATACCTAAGATAAATAAATAACTGAATATTAAATGCAACCGTGGTACACTATTTGATTTGTTTTTAATCGATCTGTTTTTATCCTCTCTGATGTGGCCGATTTCATTCCACCGCGCTTTCATCTCTTTGGAACCGTATATTCTATCATATCTAAATTCCGCACATTGCACTGTCACTACCGGAGGGAGCCCAAGGAAGATTAAACGAGTACTGTTCTTTTTTAAGGTCGCGGAACCTCGTAAGTCTTCGATCTCTTGAGCATTGATGTACCAGCGAAGTTCCGAATCCGGTGCACCTCGGCAATACGCTTGCATCAGGTCTCCTTCGCCATATTCTTCTGCTAAACCTTCCAGCAATGGTCGCCGGTGTACATGTCCGTGGACTTCCATATGTGCTGATCTTGTTTCAAATTTATACGGAGGCACATCTCGTTCGATATTACACATGTAGAGTCCAGAAGCTTCTTCCGTTAGTGCTCCGAGTCGGAGACGGCAGGCTGTAGGTCCGCAGACTTGCATCTCGACTGTCCCAACGCCGAGGATAGGGAAAGACCTGGTGCTGGGAGCAGCACCAGGCCGATATCTGAAGAATTCTTTATTTGCTTTGAACCAGGTGAGTATTGTAAAATTGGCGTCGTAACGGCATTCGATGTCCACTTCTTGCTGCCCTGGCGGCACCACAGCTGGGATTAACAAATGGGTGATGTTAAAGTACCGCGCGCGTGCGCCGGCGAGTAGCACAAGGAACAGCGCAGCTCCTAGCATGGTGCCGGGCCGCGCGCGCATCACACACTGCGCCCTAACCTAACCCGCCACTAACACGAGCTTAATTAAACAGTTTATTAAACTCGAAAACTTAACCGTTGAATGAGTCGTGCAAAGGGGACTAAAAGACCCTAGTCGACACGATTTTTTCCCCAAGTGATAGACACGTTCGTTTCCTTAACAAATAGGAATAAGGACCCTCATCAACACGATTTTTTTCATCGAATTTAATTGATAGACAACATATCTCCGTAGGGGTGGATAAATTATTGCTTTTGACAATTAGTTAAAAGGGCCTGACTAATTTCTATTAACGAAATAGAGAATACCAATGGACCAGTATTAATTTAAAATATAGCTCGACTCATTGTAGCTATAGCTGCAATATTGTGCAATATTTGTGTATCGATTAGATAAGTTTCATGTATACGATTATCTACTAAAACAACTGACTCATACCAATACCATGTATTCATTTATTTACTGTATTTAAAGTAGACTCTAACGTTATGCAATAAGAGGTGTTATATTATTTTACATTTGCTCAATTTTATTATTAGGACATAAATTTATTTTAAAAGTCAGTACATAATACCAATGACATTGTATATATATGTACAGTATGTCATTGCGTAATACGTAAAAATCAGACTATAAGTCCCTCCCTCTAACCAACCACTGTACCTCCTGTAAGCCAGGATCAACGGTTGCACTCAATGAAATAACACTGAGCGGTGGGGCTCAAGCATGTCCCGGGGAATCGCTTTAACTTCTTCGATCCCGCAACGAATCAGAAAGAAACGTACAAAATGAAAAATACCTTTGCGGTTTTCCATTAGACATAATAATATAAAGTAGATTTGTATGTACCTAAATTATTTTGATTTTATCCAATAATCAAGATCAAGTCAAGTCTTCAACGAATGTGTTTTGCGAGTGATGACTTACGGAACGGAGTGGTCCTTTACAATGTGCTTCACAAGAAGGCTCTAGGTAACCCAGAAAGCTATAGAGAGGACTCGCGCAGGGATACTCCGAGTATCCCTGCGCGATTGAATCACAAATGTCGACATCCGCAGGTGAACTAAAGTAACCGACATAGACTGAAGAATTGCCAAACTGTGACGGCTGCTGGGTCAGCAAGCCCTCCCCCCCTAGTTTTGGACCGACAATCTTACGAGGGTCGCGGGGTGGGGGCAACGCAATCTCTGGGGACGCCTTTGTCCAGCAGTCGACGTCTTTCTGCTGATATGAAGATGGTGATGAATAATTAACTTACATTTGAGGATGGAAAAACCACTTCAAAATATCTTAGAATAGTTTGATTGATCACAATGTAATTTATTTCTGCAACTTTGGGTGTGGTGATAAAATACAATCGTATGGTTCAAATTGACGTATAGTGCTTTCATCCAAGCAGAGATCAAACTAAATAATTCAAGGTGTTAAATTATTAAACCATGCAATGTACAATATTTTATTATTTTGATTTTGACGTTTGCCTTTCAGAACCACTCGTTCTCATAATTAAATCATGTGCCTTTTATATAATGAAGTATTTTCATGCAATAATTAATTTATATAAAGTAAAACTTATCTAAATTAAGTTATTTGATTCATATCGCCCATACCCCAGAATGGACTTTCGCGACACCAACCATGAAGTGAAATGAAATATATTTATTCGCCAGAAACATGGTTACAAGATGTAAATAATTGTTCAGCATGTTTCGCCGATTGGACGGCATGCAAATGTATAGGAAATAAGTTATTCATTATAATAAAGTAATTGAACAATTTAAAAAATAACATATGCAGAATCTATATAATAATATCACATTGATTAATATGTCTATTAGATCTTGTAAGTTTAAAATCTAATTAACAACATTTGTTTGATATAATTATAAGCACTTTAATCAGTGATTATGGATATGTTTATTATTCACACAATTAAAACGTGATGTTTGTCACGTGTCTTAGGGCTTATGAACCAGAATTTGAATACATAAACATTTTGTAACGGTCAAAGAAATTGCGCAATATTATTCCGACTAGTAATACATATGTAAGAAAATTGTGCAATTTTATTTCCCGGGTCCATTGCACTACGATGATCTGAAACGGGTTAACACCTTGTACGATTACGCACAATGTGTGTCATCCAATTTTACCAAACGAGACTCATGAGCGAATTAATAGTAGATTGTATGTCGCGTCTCACCGAGATTTTCTTAGAATAATATTTATATGTCAAGGTAAGTATTTTATTAAATAATAGGTAATATCCTGGGACATTATTTTACACACAGCCACCTGATCCCAAACTTGTACTATGCAAACCTTGTACTGAGCAGTACTCGTGCAGAGCTTGTACTATGGAAACCAGATAACTGATATACTACATATACTAGAGGGAGGCGATGGCTGGCCCTCACGTCATACTCGTGAACGGGTGCTGCTTGCGGTAACTGGTCGAACTGCTGTTGGGGTACTCATAATATTTTATTTTTTCATACTGTCGTTGCCTCTGGTTGACTTCGTGTGACTTGTTAATTTTGTAAATGTACGCGGATGTACCCACCGTTTTCTCATCTAGCAAGAGGTTATTGTAATTGCTTGAGTGAAATTTAATGTTATTGTTTATTATCTCACAATTTTTTTGATTCATTAGATGACAACGGTTCTGTGCGTGCATTAGCCTACATAACGCCCATCACAATGTAAGAAAATACATGATTAAAAAAAAAAAAAGAACGAAAACAAAAACCAAAAGAAGACGAAAAAAGCAAGCCTGGAGTTTCTTTGTGGCTTTCTTCTCCGGGTCGTCCACCTAGGTAGCTAGAGAAAGCCGCAGGTTAGCTAGGGTAGGCTCCTCAGCGGCGAGGATCGCTTTGGCCCCTTAACACGTCATTGGTGATCCCGTGCAACTAATCACACCCTCTCTTAGAATTTTGTCCTTTTGCTTCAGCGGCCCCCTGAGCTGTGGCCCGAACCCTAAAAGGGTGGCCTCGGGTATTAATTGTTTAATTTAAGCTACTGGTTAAGAGTTTTCTGCGCTAGCCAAATGCTCATTGCCTTCAATTCTTGAATTTTAATATTGTACAATTAAATTTCAAAATAATAGATTAATTTTTTTAGACTAATTATATTTTTGTAATTTTTATACTGTATTCGACTATGTTTATGTACTCCATTGTGAACTTGACAAGTACAAGTGTATGTTAATACCCAAGTGCTGAATAAATTTCATTATTTCATTTCATCACTACTTTTCTTTTTTAAATACATACTTATATAGATAATTACACCCAGATTCAGGACAAACAGACATGTTCATACACACAAATATCTGTCCTGGGTGGGAATCGAACCCACGACCTCTAGCGTGAAAAGCAACCATTTGCCAACCATGCCAACAGGCCCGTCTAATGGTTTGTGATAACGTTCATAATACCGAATGGTTAATTAAACGAACCCCGAATGTTCGCTTTATAAACCATTCGATATCAGCATATTAGGTCAGTAGGTTAGGTTAGAACTGCGACTATACAACGCCAGAAACTAATTAATTGTTTATTGCTAAAGGATACATTCGATTGATGTTTGATTTATTAACTATTCGATATTGTGAACGTTCGAGTATTTAGACATTCGATTTATAGTGGTCGATCAATGGACATTCGATTGTTTGGCATTCGATGTGTCATTTTACACACTCTGTCACTTGTACACTCTTTCTTTTCTTATTTAAATTACAAGCTGAGATTAGGTAGATTTTTTCAACTTACCCCTTTAATCTTGAGTTGACCTTGAGTTGTCGTTTACTATGTGCTTCACTAGAAGGCTCTAGGTTACCCAGAGAGCTATAGAGAGGGCTCGCGCAGTGATACTCGGATACTAAATTACAGGCTGAGATTAGGTAGATTTTCAACTTACCCCTTTAATCTGGGGGCACGGCAGTGCTCGCGCCAAGTCGAGAGCGAAGCAACACTGCCGTACCATCCTTTTCTGGAACCATTTCGGCGAATTTTCAGGCTCCTCTGGATGGGACCAGAACGTTGAAATTTACCGTGTAAAAAATGTTCAACCATTGATGGCATTATTTATTTGATTTATCTAGAGCGCGAAAAAGTGTTTAACCATTGATGGTTGAACCTTTTTTACACGTTAGTGGGTACAGGTCAATGGCGAAGTCACATAACATTAAATATAATAATAACGAAATTGCAGTAAGGAACCTTCGAAATGGCTCAACTTTGTCTAGAGATTTCATTACTTTTTAGAGATAAACAAGCAGCTCAATCGAGACTTGGCTATTAAAAAAAAATGTTATTAATATTTAACTACAAATACTTCCAGCATTAGGTAGGTACATTCGGTCTATATAATATACTACCCAAACGACCTAAACGAAGATGAAAGTTAAAAATATATCTCCACATTCAACTTGCCTCATTGACGGGTCGACTTGGGTCGACTTCATTCTCAACTTGTTCAAATTGATAACAGCAACTTGTGAACTTTGCGAGATTGTAAGCACTTGCAATAATGATAATTAAGATATCTTTGAATTGGCTCCAATTAAATATATTGGAGACTGGGAGTCATTCTTTATTATCCCGATATTTTTTACTACCTACATTCCTCCAGTAATTAAATTTCGGGTTCGAACACAATCTGTGTTCTAAGTACCTACCTAGTAAGGTTTAAATTTTAAATACATATCCCCTGGGTAGAGTTTAATGGCAGGGACATTTAAGTATTATTGTTCTCCCAGGGTACGTGTCCCACATCATGTGGGACGATAGCGTAAAAGGGGGCACCGGAACAGCATTCCCGCTTCCCCGGGGCTCTCTTCGTAGGCGCCAAGTGAAGTCCACCGCAGGTCAGGTTTAGTCGGTCAAACATACCCATCCGTACACACCTTTCGCGAGTGGCATGCGTGGGCATTCCTACTGCTTTATCAAAAAAAAAAAAAATGGAACATTTAAGTGCGCAGAAGAGTATTCTTATGCTTAATGGGTAATCCGACGGGATAAAACACAATTTTAGAAATAAAATAAAATATGAGGCCCGCTCTAGGGCAAATCAATCCCAGTTTCGAACACAAAACTCAAGACTCAAAACTATTACTTACGTATCATACTAATAATTGCCCCGTGCGGGATTCGTACCCGGGACACGAAGTAGAGATCTTCATCTGTTCTAAATTTCAAGTCGGTCGTATTGTATAATACTGTAAAAGATGGACGGGCGGACGGACGGACAAAGTCTTAGTTTTATTAAAGGGTTGATTACAGCTTTTACATAACTACTTACTAACTTATCGTGTGGGCAGTGGTTACCCTAGTGTCAAAATTGTTCGAGCTGCCCAGTTGGCCTCTGACATGGCTTAACGACTGTTGCCTAATGACTACAACAGGGACCGATAGCTTAACGTGCTCTCCGAAGCACGGAGACGCTCAGAAATTAAATCACTTTGGCGGTCACACATCTATGGACTGACCGCGAGCCTAGTTGTTAGACCTCGACAATCATTTACGGACTGGTGAGAACTTCTGGCTGTGAGCGTTTAACTACTTATACATCTAGTACACATACATGACTACTTATAAATCTAGCGGATATACATAACTACTTATTTACCATCAACCCGTCTGCCAAGCGTGGCGATTATGGGATTTTCTTGAGGGAGACTTTTGCCCAGCAGTGGATGTCATTCGGCTGTCATGATAACACATACATAACTACTTATACATCTAGTACACATACATAACTTACTTATACGTTTGGTACACATACATAAATACTTATACATCTAGTACTTGGTGATAATTAGCGAATTGAGTAGCGAATGAGTCAGAGTATGAAAGTAAGTCAATTAATGTGTACAATTGGACCTACGGCTACAGTAGCTGAACGAGTTCCTACTAGGTTGCTAGGTTGCTATTACTATTTCCGGGGTAGTGTTAATAATAAATAAATAAATATAAATAAATATCGTGGGACATTATTCACACATGGCCATCTGATCCCAATCGAAGCAGAGCTTGTTGTATGGAAACCATTTTTTTTTTGATAAGGCAGGAGGAATGCCTATGCATGCCACCCGCAAAAAGTGTCTGCGGGTGGGTATGTCGGACTCGCACCGACTAAACCTAACCTGCCCTGGACTTCTCTTGGCGCCTGATAGGGGGAGCCCCGGGAACGCGGGTATGATGCTCCGGTGCTCCCCTTTTGCGCCATGTCCCAGATGGTCGGGACACGTACCCTAGAAGAGCTATGGATTGCCCTCCCCTATTGCTAACTCTTGCCAGTCCGGCACAGCGACTGCGCCACAAACAGATCGCTGTCTTCCCGGAGCTTCTTTCACGTGGTGGCAGTAGAGGACACTTCTCACACTGCCACCGTAGCCCCGAGGAGAGTTGGGCTACCGGCTGCCGCCGCCGCCCCGACGCCTCCACCGTCTGCGAGCGGGATCGGCTCGCTCCCGAGCTCCTTCTGGAGCATGACTGCCTCACAGAAGGAAACCACGGCGATGGAAACGATACAACTGATGTACTACATGTACCACTTTATTATGTAAATACATACTTATATAGACAATTACACCCAGACTCAGGACAAACCTACATGTGAATGCACACAAATATCTGTGCTGCGTGGAAATTGAACACACGACCCGCAGTGTGACAGGCGAGTGTCTAACCACCACGCCAACTGGCCCGACGATGCGATGGGATAGACCATGAGAATGTTATGGCGATATTCGAGTCCTCGATATAAATCTATAGTTAAGTAGTGACCCAATTCAACTTTTCGGGGAACTATGGAACAGGTGATTCATGATTAGGATTAGGATCTCTGCTGTGGTTTGTGTACATGAGACATGAGTCTTCCATGAGCTAAGCTAATGTTAAGGTGGAGATATTTTTCCAGTAGACCTACTGATTGCTCGCTTGCCCTAACTCACTTATATTTTGCTACCGTTTAATGGTACTCAGGGGTGTAAAGCTTCCGGGCACCGTAGCTTTGGGCCCCAATACTATGTGAAACTGTGTAATAGGACCTAATTCGGTTACGAGTTCGGCCTATAAAGTATTTATTTTAGTTTTATAGCATTATACATCATGAAAAGTGTAAATCTAGTATCAAAAACCGGCCAATTACGCGTCGGACTCGCGCACGAAGAGTTCCGTACCATTATCTATAAAAACGAGCACAAACACGTTTGTTGTATGGGAGCCCCCTTTAATATTTATTTTATTTTGTGTTTTAGTACCTATTTGTTGTTATAGCGGCAACAGAAATACATCAGTAGTGAAAATTTCAACTGTCTAACTATCACGGTTCATGAGATACAGCCTGGTGACAGACACACAGACAGAAGCGAAGTCTTAGTAATACGGAACGGAACCCTAAAAATGGTAACTCTTAAATTTAGTCCAACGGGTTCGTTAACCAGGGGGGTAGGGGCATGTTATCCGTCAGCTTTTTCTACTAGAAACATCATCTGTCAGCGTAAAGCGAATTCAAGCAACTAGGCTCGCGGTCTGTCCGCCTTAGTGGTTTTATTTCTGAGAGTCTCCGTGCTTTGGAGGGCGCGTTAAGCTGTCGGTCCCGGTTCTAGTCCATGTCAGAAGCATACAGGCCGCTTGACCAACTCTGACAGTAGGGTAACCAATGCCCATACGATAGACGGTCACCGTAGCCTAGTTGGTAGTGCTCCTGCCTTCGAAGGTGGTGGTCCTGGGTTCGAATCCCGGTAAGTGCAAATATTTGTGTGATGAGCACGAATATTTGTTTCTAAGTCATGGATGTTTTCTATGTATATAAGTATTTACACGTCCAGCAGTGGACGTCTTTCGGCTGATGATATAAGTATTTATCTATCTATATAAGTATGTATATCGTCACCTGGTACCCATAGTACAAGCTTTGCTTAGTTTGGGGCTAGGATGATCTGTGTGACATTGTCCCCAGATATTATTATTATAGATATTATTATATGTAAGTAGTATCAATTGAACTACAAGAAACGATTTCGAATTTGTGGTTTTACCAACACAGGAAAAAGGCCTTAATTTATCATTTCTAGAGCACTCGCGAGGTTAAAAAACAGACGATTGCGATAAAAGGTTTCCAAAAACATTGCTGATAATCTCCTCAACTGTATGTCTCTCACTGGTTTTTATGTCTCCGCCATTAAACCCGATTTGATACATTTGACATCTGATATTTGACTCTCGTACTTCTGTAAGGTCACAACCTTCAAGAACATTACCCTACAAGTCAAATAACTTTCCCCGCGCCGCCAGCCCACGCGCTCCGCTCGGAAACAAGACATTACAATTTTATTAGCAGTAATCATCTTAAGTGTTATCAGTCTAATTGAATAATGCATCGCCATAGTGACCGCTGCCGCTGTTTTGCTTCACTTAGGATTGTTTTGGCTAGAGTGTGCTAGATATGGGAGGAGTTAACACTAGTCTATGGCAGATAGCCAAATATAATATATACAATAGGCCAAAGGAACGAACGTACCGTAAAGCAGGAGGGTGTTTTAACTGGGATATATTAAACTCCTCTCCTTCCAAGGGAGTTTCTTTCAAATTATTTCGAATTCTCTCGTCTCATTGTAACACATGTGTCTAAGTGTATATCATGTCGATGTGACGTTACAAATACAAACTAATAATTGTGTCGCTCTTCAGCATTGAAACCATCACCATCACCCATCCCATTTTTTATGATTAAATTCGTTGCGGGATCCAAGACAGTTAACGCGATTTTTTTACAAACACCCAAATTACATACAGACTCAGTACAACAATTTATGGGTCACACTAATAGTTGTCCGGCGCGGGACTCGAACCCGCAACACGAAGTGGCGAGGCGATTGCCTTAAGCCGCTGCGCCACACGTGCAGTCTAATTCTCCGGGACATGCCTGAGCTTCACCGCTCAGTGTCATTTCATTGTGTGCCACTGTTGATCCTGGCTTACAGGAGTTGCAGTGGTGGGTAATAGGGAGGGACTATAAGTCCCGTTAAATAAGCAAAAAATGCATTATACAAAGCCGTGCATGTATGTGGGTACAACCATAAGCAAAAATATGAGGCCCCTGATGATGGAGTTTAGAGACACCTGATAAACCAACCGTGGATTTTCATTGCCCTTAATCGTGCATTCTTGCTTGTTTACGAAGCCAATTAAGCGGAAATGAGCTTCATCACTTAAGATGATTTTCTTCCCGATGCTGGGGTCAGCGGCCAATTGCTATGAAGACAAATCTGTGAACACACGACACTGTGTGCTCACTGGGCTCTACTTTTTGAGTTAGATTAAATATGTATGGATGTAGGCCCAAGTCTCTACCTAACTCTATCTTAATTAATGTCGCAGAAGGACCAAGGTCGCACGAACCAATATAGACTGCCTTACAACAACAATATTCTCTAACAATCTTGTGTTTCTGTGCCAACCCAGCTGTTTCAAGTTTATGGATTAATCAATGAATTGTCAACTTTGCAGAACGGCCACGATGATCATAAATTGGATGCAACGCATCTAACGTTAAGAGAACACCATAAAGAAGTTAAAAAATAATTTTCCAATTTTAACGAACGAAGATGGCCGCTATACCATTGATATAAACTACAGTGACCAAGTTCAAACGCACTGTTATATCAATATCTATTGAAAAGCTCAAAATATGGAATGGGATCAATAAAATTTGTGGATATTAACATTTTCTTTTATGTAATATGTGGATAAGAAAATAAACATGATGATGAAATGCCACTTATTTAATTAGTAGATTTCAGTTTATCAGCTACAAATAAACAAAAAATCAAATCTTTTAATATTAGTTTACAAGATTATGTATATAGATAAGAGTGTGATAGTTATAATAATGTAGGTATACATATAATTAAATCGTAGGAATGTCAAAACTGTATATTGAATATCTTTTAAAAAGGATACTTGGGGCTTGATTTCCAATTGTTATGGAAGCCATAAATATAGTTTTTAGAATTTTTGTCTGTCTGTTTGGCTGTATGTATGTCCGGGCTAAACTCAAAAAGTACTGCATGAATTTACTTCAAATTGTACATGAATATTACTAACAACTTAAAAGGCTACATATTATCACGCTACCACCTACGGGGGAGGAGCTGTTATAATTTATAAAATTAAACGCGGGTAAAACCGCGCTAGTAATAAACAATCGCGCTCCATATAAATCCATCTATCTCCGATACGGTTTATTATACGTACTTATAAAATTACACTCACACACACGCGAACGAAGAGATAATACCACAATGACACAGTAAGTGCCGTCTTACCGGATGTAGTAAGTAGGAGAGCGCAAGACAAGTGCCCCTCCAACAAATTGTTTTAACGATACAATTTAATAATAGGTAATAACCCCTCTCGTATTATGTTTCAAAAGGGTTGGGTTGTACGGTGATATTGTGCAATCAATATCTACACAGTTCCACTGTTGTAGGGGACTATTACTGTAGTACCACTATAATAGATATAATATATAAGATTCTATAACAAACTTCCCAATGATATTAGAGAATTGTCTCCGAATAAGTTTAAAAGAATTATTAAAGCCAAATTGTGTAACAGGGCATATTACAAAATTTCAGATTATTTAAGTGATAAAAGTGCTTGGGATTGAGTTGTTCTGAGTCAACACACATGATTGTAATTAATCTTAAGTATATTTTATTTCAAAAAAGGATTCCTACTGAGTTTTCTGGCAGTGTTTCTCAGTAGCTGCCACGTCATGCACTGCACGGTAGGGTAAAAACAATATGACGTGGAATCGTAAATGTAAAAATTTTACGGAATAAAGTAACTTTGAGTTTGAGTTTATGCTGGGACATTGTTCACACACGGCCATCTGGTCCTAAACTAAGCAGAGCTTGTACTATGGTAACCAGATAACTGATATATTACACATACTACTTTTCTTTTGTAAATATATAGATAATTAGCTGTACCCCGTGGTTTTACCCGCGTTAAACTTTATAAATTATAGCCTATGTGTTAGGTTCCAGTTGTCAGTATACAGGGTGTCAGCTAACTCCATACCAAATTTTATTAATATCGCTCCAGCCGTTTAGGCGTGAAGAAGTAACAAACATAATAAAAAATAAAATAAAATAGCATTTCTTTTCTTCTGACCTTTTCACATCTTGTAATGAAGTTGAATATAAACTACACTAACTATACTTAACTAAAATATACTTATTTATATTTTTCCTAAATGTATAACTTAACTTTTAATATCAGTTACCAGGTCAGGCTGTCTTGCGACATAGGCCTCCTCAAGTTCCCTTCACCTTTGACTGTCCATTGCTGTCATTCTCCAACCTTTGGGCAGATCGTCTTCCCATCTTTTTTTTTTGTAACAACAACAATAAACAAACATACACACTCACAAACTTTCGCCTTTATAATATTAGTGTGATTATTGGCAACACTATGTGATGCTGTATGATTCCGGGTTTTGGCGCCAACGCGGATAAAGACGCATCGAGGCTATGTTTTATTTTCCAAAACTTGTGTAAATTCGAGTTTTTATGTGTAAATATGGTGGATTTTTAGACCTAACATCTTCGACAACGTACACAAGTGGAGGAAAGTGCGATATTGCCGTGAATTGTGATTTTCCGTGTTGTAACCAAAACTCCATAAAAGCCTCTAGTAAAGTCTCCACTGCTTTACTGGGGTTGGACAAGGACTATGTATGACTTGACTTTGACGGACTTTACTTGACAATAACGGAAATTAATGATATAATACTATATTTACTGAAGGCTCATAAGGCCAAAGAAGCCAGAGCCGTAAAATAGAATTGAAAAAAAAAAAACTGTATGATTCCGGCTGAATATTTAGCGTAGTGACGTTTGTTCCAATGATGAAGATACACACGCCAGCACATCAAGCTACCCAAATCCACCAAATTTCCCCAATTGAAAGTGAACCTTATGGTTATGTGATAAAGTAGAAAATCGATAAAAGAAATTTGACAGATAGGGGTAGCTGGATGTGCTGGCGTCTGTACATTAACATGAATGTTGCTAGCATTATATTTGCTGTCGTACAACTCATCTTCCGGACTCTACCTTGATAGAGTCATCCTGTCACTGACAATATATCATTTTAAATGTAGGGGGTCTCATTATTGTATTAATTAACTAATTATTAGCTGTATCAACGTTATGCGGGTGTCATTAGTAATTAATGAAGTGATTTGTCATGGTTGTATGGTATTATTTCAAGTATTTCCCACCTCTTCGATAGCATATTCAGAAAATGGATGTTGACCTGTTTCATAAAGATACTTTACATTAAAAAAAAACAAATTGCGGATTATTTTTTAGCCGTACTATTTATTCTTTTTTATTATTTTTCTTTTTTATTATATTAGTTATTGTTAATATAATAAATTAGATTTATGTTACTTTTATATTATTATTATTTTACCTATTCTACTTTATTATGTTATTCTTTATTTTCTATGTCTATTTGTCTACCTACTGTTTTTATTCCTAAACCTGTGTATATCTGTGAAAAGTTTTAATTGGCCTTCATCTTCTATTCTGTGTGTCATTTGTATTCTATCTGTAAGTTTTCCTTAAGTAATAAAATAAAATAAAAATATATTGTAACAGTCGTAGCAGTGAGTAAACTAGGGGGTGTCGGCGATTGGGGAGGGCAAGTCAGAGCCCACCCAGGGTGCGTGTCCCGACCATTTGGGACACGGCGCAAAAGGGGGGCACCGGAGCAGCATATGCGCGTTCCCGGACCTCCTCCTATCAGGCGCCAGAAGAAGTCCACGGCAGGTTAGGTTTAGTCGGTGCGAGTCCGACATACCCACCCGCAGATAATTTTTGCGGGAGGCATTCCCCCTGCCTTTTGAAAGAAGAGGAGATCTTCAAAATGATAATACACGTATAAAACATCAATCTCGTATAATAATAAAACTATTTTTCACAATACATTCCTTAGCATTATACTTTTGTTACTCACTCACTCATACTCACTCAAATAATTAATTATAATTTTTATTAATTCAAATTCTATTCTAACTTTCAAACCTATGTCCAGCTATTTTACAAGAATGATCAGAGTTTTCTATCTTCGCAAAACAGGTTTTATTTTATAGGAGGGCAGGTTATACCCTCGATAATAATCTATATGTAATCTTATAACTCAACAACGCCTTTACTGATTTGGCTAATTTTGGTCTTGAATTATTTGTGGAAGTCCAGGGAAGGTTTGTACGTAAAGAAAATTTAAAAAAAGTCTTGTAAAAGTGTGAAGTCATCATCTTTTAGCAATTTAAAATATTTTTTTGTTTGAATAAATGAACTTAATAATCATTTTTTTTTATTACTATGCCTTATACGTAGCGAAGCACGTACCGGGCCGCTAGTATATTATAGATAAATTACACCCAGCCACAGAACAAATAATCGTGCCCATCACCCACAGATTTGTCCCGGATGAGGATCCAACCCACGACCTCTGGCTTAGCATTCAGGGTGTCTAACCACTAGACCAATAGGCCCTGACCCTTCATAAGAACTATGTTAGAATTAAATGTTAAGTATACTATGTTAGAATCGGGGGCAATATCCTGGAATATGGTTAAAGTTACGCAGTATGTCTTTAATAACACGGTTATTGGATGTCGAGATGCTCTAGGCAGACACTTACCTAAAATATTTCAACCTGAGTTAGGCTGATAAATCTTAAGTTTATTTATCTACCTATACCTACATATAATAAAATCGTAGGAAAGTCAAAACTGTACATTGAATATTTTTTTAAAAGGATACTCGGGGCGTGATCTACATAGATATCGAAACCAAAAATATAGTTTTTAGAATTTTTGTCTGTTTATCTGTTTGTCTGTAAGTATGTATGTCCGGGCTAAACTCAAAAAGTACTGCATGGATATTATTCATATTTTGCATGAATATTACTAAGAGGTCGGGTCAACATATAGGCTACATATTATCACGCTATCATCGGAAGGAGCTGTGATAATTTATAAAATTTAACCAGGTAAAACCGCGGGGCACAGCTAAAATTTTATTCAATATGTTACTGTTTGTTTTCCCTAATAAATAAAATAAAAATAGCGCGCAGTTCCAAAAAAGAGTTTTAAATTGGAAGTATTAATAAACAGCAACCACAAATAATGTTTCAGAGATTATCTAGAAACCGGTAGATATAAGTTTCGTTATCTAGTTAGCCGGCTAGTTAGCTTAATTAACATATTATATGCTGTCTAAAGTTCACTTCAATTAGTGCCCATGATGCGGACTTAGCCTAGTTTGGGAGTACATTCCATACGTGCAAAAAGTAATTAGTCTGTAGAAGATTTTTATTTTTTATTCTGTACATTCTAATTGTATCACCTTGAGCTTTAGCCAGTTAATTGGAGTTGAAGATGTATTGACGTTTTTACCTTATCTATTAAACAACATAAATATGTCTTATTTACTACTAGTTATTGTTCTATTGGTCTAGAAGTCAGTAGTAAGGCGATTGGTACACTGCGCCGCATGTTGCAGCGTAGTGCGTGTTCTAAAATTGCTTGTAAGTATCTCCGTTTGTATAGAAAACACGCACACTCCAACACACTGAAAATGCATCCACGCGCGTTCATGCAGACGCAGGTTCTGTGTGGACTGTGCGTGTTTTCAATACAAACGGTGATACTCACAAGTAACGTTAGGACACGCACTCACGCAATACGCTGCATCATGGGGGGCAGCGTGCCAATCGCCTAAGTTAAACGTAGGTATTCAGGTCTCGAATTCTATTACTAGGTGTACTGTCATGCCAGTGTATATATAAGGCCACTCTCTTGCATCATCAATGGAATTCTAACATTTCACGCCTGTCTACAGACAGGCGTGAAATGTTGGAGAAAATTTTTAATCATATTTTTTTTCTTTGCTATGTGTTCATAATCACCACTCTTCATAATTTTTTTATTCATACATTTTTATTAATCGGAACTCATAACCGTTACTACCAAGAAAAGTATGAAATCATCAATTTTTAAATTATTTATATTGCTTTAATTAATAAATATATATAATACTGTCTATTTTCTAACAAAGATTAGTTTCTGGCGCTTCGCCGGCCGCTCCCGCGGCACGCTCGCTTCACTCGCTCGGCTCCCACGTTGTTGTGGTCATCGTTCTAACCTAACCTAACCAACTTGTCTGGTAGCATCTCGTTTCTGATACCAATTAGATTTTTACTAGACTCGCATGTTTAACTTCACCTTCTATTTTATATATGCTACTTTTATTGTACCTTTTGTTGTATGAATATAATGAAAACAGTTATGGTTAAGAAATTCATGAAAACAAATAGGTATCAGATTAAAACAAGTTTACGATTATCATTGTTATGTATTCGAATGATTATGAATTTCGATTATTAGTATAGGTAAATAAAAATATGAAAACAAATAGTAGTAAAAACAAAGTGTATGATTTATGATATTATGAATTTAAATGATTATGTTTTGTAATCTTTAGTTGTAATATTTTTTATGAATAACGATCATTATAGCTTGAAATGGTATGGGAAAAATTTTCGGACTTCCGATGATAGGAGTTATAAAGTTATGTAAGAAAAAGCGCACCCCAAAAAACATTATTAAATAAGACAATTGTCACTAACTCCACTTGGTCACGAAGTTGGTGCTACTACACTAAAAAAGAATAAAAAAAACTTCGTTTAAAAAAACCGACTTCAAAAACTAAAAAGTATAAAAAAAAATATCTTAATAAAGATTCAATTTAATACATCTCTTATGCAAACGTAATACCTTTAATATTAATGAAATACTATAATTTGTATGTGCTCCCTATTGATAGGTTTGAAGTCGGTGCCAAGCCAAATGTAATAGCAGGTACCACACTCGCCGCGCGTTACTTTCAGCGGGATAGCTTCGAATTTCTACACAAACAACCCATACTGGCAGACGTCGTTGACGGTCGTTTCGCAATATAGTAAAATTTTGAAGCGTTGTCTCTTGTTTTTCAGCGCCAAATATATTCATATATATGCATAATATACATTTATTATAACTATAGTAACTCATTCAGTTATTAATATTAAATATATGTTTATGATACAGTTTCATCTGTTTCATATTAATTCACATTGTTCTTTATAACCTTTAGTGTAGGAATTTCATCACAAAGTATGAAAACTGTATGTAATTTTTCTTAGGGCTTGGCACCGACTTCAAACCTATCAATAGGGAGCACATACAAATTATAGTATTTCATTAATATTAAAGGTATTACGTTTGCATAAGAGATGTATTAAATTGAATCTTTATTAAGATATTTTTTTTATACTTTTTAGTTTTTGAAGTCGGTTTTTTTAAACGAAGTTTTTTTTATTTGTTACTTTTTAGTGTCTAGCTATGGGTAGCACTACGAGAGGTGCCGCGCGCCAAAACTATAGGTCCCAAGGCCCAACAAACGAGAACGGAAAAAAGAAATATCCTCCGAAAAAATGTTGCTCGAAACTCTTATCACGTTCTTGTGAGACAGTGAATGACCGAAAAAAACCGTTTGTAAAGTAAGAAAAATTACATAAAATTACGTTCACTCTAAGAAAACTTGCACAGTACGAGTCTAGACTCGCTAAGATTCATGAAAGTCTGAACAGCAAGCGCATAGGTTAGGCCGTATTTATGACCATCTAGCTAACGAGTCTGTGTGCTGAGGGCTTATAGATTAATTCTTATTAATGATCGAATAGCCATCAACTCTGCTGAGCAGAGGGCATGAGTCTATGAAGACTAGGTCTTATTAATGATCGATTAGCCAACGAGTCTACTGAGCAAAGGGCTCATATGTTAGGTCTTATCTATAATTGATTAGCTAATAAGTCTGCTGAGCAGAGGGCTGTTAGACTAGGTCTTATTCATGATCGATTAGCCATCTAGTGTACTGAGCAGAAGGCTCATAAACTAGGTCGTGTTGATGATCAAGACAACGAGTCGAGAGAGTTCGAGTCGGACTCGCCCGTGAAAGGCGGAATGATTTTTTCCGTAGCAGCAAGTATTTGAGTTGATAGAATGGAAGGTAAATTGCGGTTTATGATTTACGACGCATTAAAAAAAAACTACTTACTAGATCTCGTTCAACAAGTTTCGCTGGAACTTTGCATGGTAATGTACATCATCTAATTGTTTTAGTTTTATCATTCTCAGGGGGCACATTTTACGCCTTTGGAAGCGTCTCTCGCGCAAACTATACAGTTAAGAAAAAAATGATAATATAAATCTGAATATTATTTTCGAAGACCTATCCATAGTTACCCCACATGTATGGCATATAGTTTCGGAAAAAAGTGGCTGTGACATACGGACGGACAGACAGACATGACAAATCCATAAGGCTTCCGTTTTTTGGCATTTGGCTAAAGAACCCTAAAAATGGCAGATATTCCGCATCAAACTAAAGAAAATCACGTAAATCGGTTCATAAATCTCAGCGTAATGGGTAAAAAAGTGCGCTTGTGCTAAAAGGTGCGCCTACATGCGCTCCAAAAACGAGCTTGTACGCGCGTATTAAATGCTAGTCGTCTGAAATTGTTCTTTATGTTCATGCAAGGACACATTTGAACAGTATGAGTCTAGCTAGGCTGGCTAAGATTTAAAACAAAGTGACAAAGACAGTTACATCGTCCACCTAAACAACATTTTTCATATAAAAATGTCCATAAAATTAAAACTACTGGGCCAAACTATACAAAATTTCCATGGGACCAAATGGCAACTATTTCGCATCAAACTAAAAAAGAATCACGTAAATCGAATTATAAATCTCCGAGTAATCGGTGTACATACATAAAAAAAAAATACCGGTGAACTTGAGAACCTCCTCCTTTTGAAGTCGGTTAAAAACAGAACCTTTTCAATAGGAGATATATTGTTAACAAAGGAAATCATAATAATATCCTGGAACATTATTTACACACGGCCATCTGATCCCAAACTAAGCAGAGCTTGCACTATGGAAACCAGATAACTGATACCACATATATTATTTTTCTTTTGTAAATACATAGGTTCTTATATAGATAATTACACCCAGACTCAGGACAAACAGACATGTTCATGCACACAAATATCTGTCCTGAGTTGGAATCGAACTCACGACCTCCGGCGCGGCGTGAAAAGCAAGCATTTGCCAACCACGCCAACAGGCCTGTCGATAATAGAATATAATATTAAATTAATCTTGTTCAACAAAACGTCAGTTTTATGTTTTCATGAAAATGTACGATTTACTGCCAAGCTTTTTGCATAAAAGTGTGACGCAGCAGTAAACTACTTATATTGAAATACCGCCATCTATCCGTAAACTGTAAAAACAACTTCACAGTAGACAGCCCACCAATTCGCAATAAGAACTGTGATACACAAGACTTGAATCGAATGTACTTAGTTCTGTATTCACCTACTAGATGGCGCAATTTGCAAGAAAGGTTATTATTATTAGTTTAGTTTTATAATGGTAAGAAAATTGAGGATAATTTTCGTCGAATAGCCGAAAGTTTAGTTGAATAATATTAAATAAAGTGGGCTATTGTTACTAGGAATATAAATGGTTTTTAATAAAGAACAGACTTTAGCTGGTGAACCGACTTTGTACTCCAATTCAATATACCTAAGTGAATTATTAAAAGATCGAGCGGAAGATTTTATTTTATTTTATTTTTATTTTATTTTATTGGTACAGAAACAGATTACAGATTCTATGAACTTCTACATATTTTATGTTATAAGCAAAATTTTAACCTGTAGTCCAATTATAACTGTACACAGCACTTATATTATAGCTTCATATATATTTGTAATATGTATTCGAGATAATTGAAATTAGAGTACACACACAATAATTATACATTATGCGCAATAATTGGCATGCTAAAATTAATAGTTTGAGTTTATAAAGGTTTTAAATGTAGATTTTCTTTTTTAAACAAAGCTTTTTTAAAGTTGTTTATACTGTCATGAAATATGTCAGTATCGGAGCATATAGAATTATACTGCTTACACATTCTTATAAGTGGACTATTTTGAGATACATTATTATTTCTAACAGGTATGCTAAAGAGTTGTGGTATACGCACAGATCGCGTTGGTATTTTAAAGTCTAAGTGACTTACAAGGTCACTGTTAAGTGTGTTATTTACAATTTTATGTAGAGTGCACATGTCGTTTATCCATCTCCTTCTTTCTAGGCTTATCATACCAAACTTTCGAAGTCGACCTTCGTAATCTATTATTTTTCTCCTTAGGCCATACTTTGTGCAAAGAGCTCTAACAAATCGTCTTTGTATTGACTCTATTCGATCTGCATGAATGTCATATATATGAGCCCATACTGAAGAGCAGTATTCAAGTATACTTCTCACTAAGGAGTAATACAATGTGATAACAGAGTGTGTTTGTTTGAATGGTTTGGAAGATGAATGGAAGATCTTTAAAATAATATAGGGTTTAAGGTAATTAGTGATTGTACTGATCATCGCCACATTATTCAGCGTCGGTTCTTCATAAGCTTTACTTAACCAGAAAAGAAAATATCGCTTGTTTATAAAATGGTCAATCTTGACAAATATAGACGAATTGATAACCTCGTCATGTATCAATTCGCTTGTGTGCGATAAGCGATTTCTCCGGTTTTTTCGAACTGATTTTGATCCTTATCTTATTCGATAGGTTATTGGTAACAATTATGTTTAAATTGGATTACAACTTAGGATTTCTAAAGAAAAGTTGAAATCAAGTTAGTTGTATATATTTAATATATTGTTTAATTAAGATTCCTAAATCCTTAGTTTTGTAAAAGCCTTATCCATTGAGATATACTGTTATTATCTCTGGACTGACCTGTTGGTCTAGAGGCTAGTGAGCCTAATGAGGACAAATCTTTGTGTGACGAGCACATTATTTGTTGTGTCTTGGTGTAATATATCCTACTAATATTATAAACGCGAAAGAAAAACGGATTTTAATGAAATTTAAATTTATTTTTATATAATTTTTATGAAGATATTGTGTCAATTGTCCAAAATATGACGATAAGTATGGAAAAATCTACCATCTGCGAGCTATTCCGGCGCCGCGGCGTGCACTGCCAAAACCGCTAGAGGTAATATTATAAATGCGAAAGTTTGTAAGTATGGATGTATGTTTGTTACTCTTTTAGGCCAAAAGTGCTTTAACGCGGGTGAAACCGCGGGACATAGGTAGTATATAAAATGTATGTATTTAGCACTATATAACTTTGTTTATCAGTTGTCTAGTTGCCATATTATATGCTTAAATACGAATTTAGGTACGTAATATGTTAGTATAATATGTAAATTTTAGCATAAAAGTTGTATCTTATTTCTTATGTATTTTACCAAATAAATAAAATATATTTATTTATTTGGTAAAGGGACAGCAGCAGCACAAATAACTAGACTTAAATACTTATATAGAGTACAGAAAAGGGCAATAACAGCTATCCTCGGAAGATAAACAACGTGTATTAAGCTTAACTTAAAGTAAAATAGTTAATTATTGAATTGGTACAGTGCCATTACATAGAAAAAATGAAATAAGTAGATACATGCGTACTTAAATTAACATACTATAGGTACATACATAATTATGTGATTATACTACATATAAATAAATAAATAATATGCTATATTTGATGCCAATATAATATACTCGTAAAATCATTATGTTCGTTTTTTATTTCTGTGAAGCTCAAAAAATAAATAATAAGAATAGTAAAAAATTACTTAAGATTTTATTACTCAGTAGCCTAAAATTATTTTATTTAAGTTCACTAATGGTATGTATTGATTGTTATTTTAAGTGTCTCTATATCCAAGTATGCGGGCAGCACAAAACCGGCCATTATGGAAAACCTTTGGGGAGGCCTTTGTCAAGCTGTGGACGTCTTTCAGCTGATCATCATATCGCTGCTGCGATTTCTTCAGGTAACCTGATACAGGAAGAAATCTAGTACTTAATATAGGTAATTTTATCCTAAGCGCAAATAGAATTTCATTTTCCTTATATTTCATAACAAACAATTCCATATAAATAATAAATAAATAAAATAAAAAAGGTTTTTATTCACGTAGACTTTAAAAAAGCGCTTGTAAATAGTCAGAACATACCTATTCGTAGTAATATATAATTAATTTATAATTATTTCTAGGTACATATAGATATTTAGGTACACGGATTGTAGGAAATAATTTACAATAAGATTTATTTTATAACAGTAACGATATTTAACTAACTTAAATTAAGTTATTGTCAAGGATCATGTGTAGGTTTAATTATCAAAATTTTAAATTTTAGCTATGTTTTTACTACATATTGTCGAATCGAAAGTCGAATTGTAAAATCCGAAATATTCCTTTTTTTATCTCTTTGAAATATATGCTAAGAATTTACAAACTTCATATATTATATCTGTGCTATTAAATGCTTTACAAATGGTTTTCAGTGGCAAATTTATAGAGTTTTAACGGTATGTACCATAAAGGGAGCGATCATTCCTCGGAGGTGGTCGGTTTATCACCAGCGGTAATACGAAGAGGTGTCTCTATTCGGAGCTTCCTCGCGTGCGTCACGCCATCTAGCGTGATTGTGGGATGCGGGATTTCCAACTAGTAACACAGTGCCCTTTCACATTTTGTCTTTTGCTTTTGTTGCTTATACTAGAGGACGAAATTACTGCTTAAATATTTATCCCAAACTAATAAGATTCCCCAGACTGTCACAAAAATATATACCAAACAAATCCAAATCAGTTTGGGATTTTTTTTAGATGTTTTTTGTTTTGCCTTCCCTCCTGTATCAGAGTCGGGATCGATTTAATAATAATAATATCCTGGGACATTATTCACACACGGTCATCTGATCCCAAACTAAGCAGAGCTTGTACTATAGAAACCAGATAACTGATATACTATTTTTCTTTTGTAAATACCTACTTATATCAGACTCATGACAAACAGACATGTTCATGGACACAATTATTTCTCCCGCCTGTCTGGTGCCTAAGATAGACGTAAGGCCTGTATTTCAGGACACCGGAATTAGAATGTCATTACTATGATTATCAACATAAATAAGCGATATGGTTTTGCCTTTCACGCTGCAGGTCGTGGGTTTGATTCCCACCTAGGAAATATATTATATTATACACAATTATTATATACACAATTTGTATTTCTACATTCTACAATTTACACAGGTAGCACCTATTACGCGCAACAATTTTATCACACAGCACAGATTTCCATTGGTGCCAGTTTTAATAATCTGCACTATAACTGTGTAAATTTGATATATATCCCTCCTATTAACAACTCAGGGCCTTTTGTTGCATTCCAAAAATAAGCTATGGTATATCTTGGGTATATACCACTCTTCTGTGAATAGTTGACATGCATAACGAATGTCAACGTTAAAGAAAAAAAAGAATAATAAAAAATATTTAGGATTACTTTTTTTATGCCTGTGTAATAACTATTAAAAAACAATGAACCCACAATCGTTTAGTCATATCTGATTGAACTGTCAGCCGAATATTCCCTATTATAACTTCCATCCCGAAGACATTTTCTAAATTTAATCGCAGCGATACAGTAAATTATACAAAAAAGGTATGCAGAGGGTACTTACTTACTAATCGTATGGGCAGTGGTTACCCTAGTGTCGAGATGATCTAGCCGCCCAGTAGCCTTCTGACACGGCTTAACGACTGTCTAACGGCTACAACCGGAACCGACAGCTTAACATGCCCTCCGAAGCACGGAAACACTCACAAATTAAACTAATCTGGCTGCCATCCATCTATGGCCTGACCGCGAGCCTAGTTGCTTAACCTCGGCAATAATAATAATAAATTTATTTTCCAAACCAAAACAAAACAAAAATAAAAATACAAAGGCATCATCAGAAGATATTATGGCCATGAAATCAAAAATAAATAGAGGATTACCACCAAGCTAGTGCCTAGAACATTATATGTAAAACAATATATTTTCTTTCTTTACATTAGAAAGTAAGGTTCGTTAAACGCTTAGTAATTTGCGACGTATACAATATTTACACTATCATTCACTCAATTTATGGTATTAGACATTTGAATTAGCATATTAATACGGAATATCTATAGGTATATCCCGTATTAATGTTTATAACTATAATGCAATCACTCCCTATTACGGTTTTCTCAAGAGACTACAGCACGGGGCCCTTCAAAAAAGGAGTTGTAAGGTTTCTAAAGGGTCGGCAACGTGCTAATGATGCCCCTGGTGTTGCAAGCGTTCATAGGCTACGGTGACCACTTATCATCAGGTGGGTCGTATGCTTGTTTTCCAACTAAGTTGTATATAAAATAAAATACTTACTGACCGAAGAGAGCATCTGGCAATGAACGTCCGTGTATGTTACAAACAACTTACAGATAAACGGAAACATAATTAATCGGCTCGAATAGCTATGAAATTATTCAAATACAAATAAAAAACAATAAAATAATAATATAATTAGTAACTATCCTATCTATATATATAAAAATCAATGCCACTTTTCGTTGTAATGTTATAACTCAACAACGCCTTTACCGATTTGGCTAATTTTGGTCGTGAATTATACGTGGAAGTCCAGGGAAGGTTTGTACGTAGAGAAAATTTAAAAAAGTCTTGAAAAGGTGTAAAATTAACATCTTTTAGCAATTTAAAATATTTTATTGTTTGATAAATGAACTTAATAATATCTTTTTTATTACTATGCCTTATACGAAGCACGTACCGGGCCGCTAGTATAATAATAATAATGTCCTCCTAGGCGAATTTCGGCCACGGCGGCCAGTCTCAACAGTGATTAGCCATCTGCGCGGGACATATTATAGCACTGCTTAAGTGTGTGCGCGAACACAGGAGCACTTTCTATTCCATCACTCTCATGATCCGATGGGATGCCTAGGTGACACGACCGGAAAGAGTTCAGGTACTGGACCGACGGCTTTACGTGCTCTCCGAGGCATGGGGGTATAATACTGCCAAATCCCAAACTTCGGACTGATGCTCAGAAATTTTCTTTTTACAGAAAAGTACCAAAATCACTTTTTGGCCCGACCCGGGATTTGAACACGCTACCGCTAGACCAACGAGGCAGCTATTAAGTATCAACTAAAGTTATTTACTCAAAAAAGATCTACCGGTAACGAAGGTAACTTAGTACTTACGACGTAAATCTGCGCTCTCAATGCTTATAATCTAAGTATTAGCAAGTTTTCTTATAACTTGTCTCCCAAGTTCCTCCATATAAATGGTAATGAAGATGGCAGTATCCGTTTTTACCCCGTGTTTTTCAATTTACCCCACACTTTTACAGTACTTTATAAAAGTTTGTAAGTTGAATAACAGCTCCAGCGATTTTGTAGATACTTGATCAGACTGTGGGTTGCTAAAGGGCGGTGTTTACTGCTGTTGATTTATGATTCCCTTTTTTAAGTATAGTTAATTAAAACTTAAGTTATATACTATTATTATGTATGAAATAAACCTTCTTTTGTTATATACTCATATTTTAAGATAGAACACTGACTGTTGGCGTGGTTGGCATTTGCTTGCTTTTCACGCCGAAGGTGGTGGGTTCGAGTCTGGGTGCATCTATATAAGTATGTATTTCCAAAAAAGAAAGAGAAAAGTAACATATCAGTTATCTGGTTTCCATAGTACAGTCGGTGATATCTATTACCTGACCCTAGTTAAGAAATAATGAATTTAAACCCTCACTTTGAAACTTTAAGGATTATTTTTAATTGGTATGGATTTATCAAACTTGTGGTACTTTTTAAACAAAAACATTTATAATACAGACACGTAAATTTGATCATTAAAACTTGGGCATTAGGGTTGTTTATAAATCGTTATTATATTGGTGAAGTTGCAACTAATAGCTTATTTTAATAAGTAGCTCTGGTCTAGTGGTCCATGATAGGATTGAGCAAAACGTGATGCAGGTTCGAATCTCACTATAGATATTATTTTATTTTCAATTTGGAATTTATTTAGCAAAATATATGTGACTTTAAACTTGTTAGACTTGTTTTAAAGTAGGTAAAGAATTATATACGGACACACTCTTCAAATATTACATTTGTTAATTATAATATTTTCGCCTAACTTTTAATAAGTGGGTAGTTGAAAGACAAATGACATTTGAATATAAAATATAGATATAGATATAATTATGTAACTTAGTATATTATTTTAATATAATATATTAAGTTAATAAAAATACAAAAAGTCAGTAAATATAACAGAAAAGTTGATTAGAAAATGGAATGAAATTATTAAGTGACGCAGGATTTGAACCATAAACCACTGTGTTGTAAGTTCAATGTCACCACCTCTAAACCAAACAATCCTGCTTGTTTAAGTTTAAATTAACAACTGGTTCATATAACAAAACAGTACCTATTAAAATGTTTTACTACCCTAATGTAACGTATTAAAGAGCAAATTGGCATAACTTATATGTTTATCTTAAACCAGTCGTTCTAGTTCATTAAGGTCGTATGTATCGTTTACCTACGGTTAATGGAGAAGGTTTAAACTCGTTTAACATTTAGTGGGTCAGAAGACACGTATTAGCGACTGTACAAGCTCTGCTTAGTTTGGGATCAGATGGCCGTGTGTAAATAATGTCCCAGGATATTATTATTATTCGTATGGGTAGTGGTCAAGTTTGTGTCAAGCAGGTTTTACAGCGTTACTTAATGTTTGAGAACCAATGAAGATCACCGTGACTTAATTGTGAAAAAAAAAAAACAAAATAGCCTATTGCCACAAACAGCGTCAAGAATAACATTGAATTGTGTTTGGAGCCTCATTTTAAGGAAATTTTGCTCGTATTATGAGATTCCGCTCTTCAATACTATTGCTGTGTCATCATACCATCGGTGGATGACATAGAACTGGGATCAGGATATGTACTCGTATGTATATAATATCTATAATAATATCTAGGGACAATGTCACACAGATCATCCTAGCCCCAAACTAAGCAAAGCTTGTACTATGGGTACCAGGCGACGATATACATACTTATATAGATAGATATATACTTATATACATAGAAAACATCCATGACTCAGAAACAAATATTCGTGCTCATCACAAAAATATTTGCACTTATCGGGATTCGAACCCAGGACCACCAGCTTCGTAGGCAGGAGCACTAGGCTACCAACTACGCTACGGTGACCGTTAATGTATTAATGTATTATTGATTGCCCCGTTTTGGTCTGTCGGTAGCGAGTTCAACCACACATAAAGAGCTCCTGGGTTCAAATCCCGGTTCGGGCCAAAAGTGATTTTGAGATTATTTAATAAAAAGAATAATTTCTCAGAATCAGCCCGAAGTCTGAGAGTTGGAGGTGTTATACCCCTGTGCCTCGGAGAGCGTGTGAAGCCGTCGGTCCTGTACCTGACCTCTATCCGGTCGTGTCGCTAGTCGTCTCTTCAGATCATGAGAGTGATGGAAATAAAAAGTACCCACGTGTTTGCCCACACTATAAAATGTCACGCGCCGATGTCTAGTCTCCTTTGAGAGTGGACAGAGTGTCCGAAATTCTTAATTTGGGGGATATGCCATAAACGCCACAATAGGACAATATTTACCTAGGACAGACCATCCAACTAGGTAGGTCCAACTTCGAGAAGGAGGTCAATCGTAGAATCCAACTCGGCTGGGCAGCGTTCGGGAACCTACGTAACATCTTCTCGTCTAAAATACCGCAGTGTCTCAAGTCGAAAGTTTTCGACCAGTGTGTGTTGCCAGTGATGACTTACGGAACAGAGACGTGGCCGCTCACTATGGGCCTTATGAGAAGGCTCAAGGTCACCCAAAGAGCAATGGAGAGGGCTATGCTCGGAGTTTCCCTGCGGGATCGTATCAGAAATGTCGAAATCCGCAGGCGAACCAAAGTCACCGACATAGCCCGAAGAATTGCAAAACTGAAGTTGCAGTGGGCAGGGCACATAGCTCGTAGAACCGATGGCCGTTGGGGCAGAAAGGTTCTTGAGTGGCGACCACGAACCGGAAGACGCAGCGTGGGCAGGCCCCCTACAAGATGGACCGATGATCTTGTGCGGGTCGCAGGAAACAGCTGGATGCGAATAGCGCAAGACCGGCAATTGTGGAGATCTTTGGGGGAGGCCTTTGTCCAGCAGTGGACGTCTTTCG
The DNA here is from genome assembly GCA_951640165.1 of Pseudoips prasinana. Taxonomy (NCBI): domain Eukaryota; kingdom Metazoa; phylum Arthropoda; class Insecta; order Lepidoptera; family Nolidae; genus Pseudoips; species Pseudoips prasinana. The sequence goes on along the minus strand of OX621238.1, from coordinate 5,432,765 downwards.
GCTGATATGATGATGAAACGCCACGCTTGGCAGTCAGGTAGTCGATTGCAGTATGATGGGTGGGTCGATATTTCTTCGGTATGACTTCTACACCCCCACGGCATAAGATGGGGTGGTCATAATCGTCACTTCATAGCAACTACATAATAATTGACGGTCACCGTAGCCTAGTTGGTAGTGCTTCTGCCTATGAAGCTGGTGGTCCTGGGTTTGAATCCCGGTAAGTGCAAATATTTGTGTGATGAGACACTAAGAAAAGCTTGTACTATGGGTACCAGGCGACGATATACATACTTATATAGAGAGATATATACTTATATACATAGAAAACATATATGACTCAGAAACAAATATTCGTGATATTTGTTTTCTATGTATATAGGTATGTATATCGTCGCCTGGTACCCATAGTACAAGCTTTGCTTAGTTTGGGGCTAGGATGATCTGTGTGACATTGTCCCTAGATTAATAACAGATATACGGTTTAAATACCTGCTCTGACTCATACACTCCAGAACGGAGCTTTGAACGAATATAGAAATGAATTCCCCAATAATCACGAACAACATTCACATAAACACGCTGTTATTTGCTCATTTTCTATCACCAAGACCAACTTTAGTTTAGGGAAGAGCTACAAATACAGAACAAGGATCTAGCAGTGGCTGGTAATGGCAATACTTGGTTTGAAAATTAGTGTTATTTATTACCTACGATTGGTAGATACTTACTTGCCTTTCACGCTGCAGGTCGTGGGTTCGATGCCTACCCCGAAAAGATATTTGTGTGCCATGTCTGCTTGTCCTGAATCTGGGTGTAATCTTACTGGCATTATAAATACGAAAGTGTGTGAGTTTAGATGTAAGGATGTCTGTAACTCTTTCCCGCAAAAACTACCGAACAGATTTTGATGAAACTTATAAATAAAAATAAAATAAGAAAGGTTCAAATTAAAATTCACGTAGACTTTAAAAAAGCGCTTGTAAATAGTCAGAACATGTTTGTAGTAATATAATTGTATACATTATTATTTCTAGTAACATAGATATTTAGGTACACATTGTATGAAAACATTTATGAAATTTATTTTATTATAGCATTGATATTTAGCTAGCTCATATCAAGTTATTGTCAAGAGATTATGTTTAATTATCTATTTTAAGTCTAATATTTTTACTACATATTGTCAATGGTTCTGTGTATATTAAAGTATTATTATTATGACGGACCTTGTGTTAATAACGACGGTCCCGCTTTAATGCTACCACCGATGCAATGCGCCCCTTATATATCCGAATAACTCATAGGCTATAATTTATAACGTTTAACGCAAGTAAAAACACGGGGGACATATACCTACATACTTATGTATATAAGTATGTAGGTATATAAAAAATAAAAGTAGTATATCGGTTATCTGGTTTCCAAAGTACAATCTGTGCTTAGTTTGGGATCAGATGGCTTCGTGTGAATAATGTCCCAGGATATATTATTGTAACGTCGCGTCGGTTTACTTTTAAACCTTACTGCACGTCATAAGAGACAGAAAACCAGAGAGAGGTTATATCTTGGTAATCTTAACATCTTCATTATGTAGACGAGAATAAATTCAATCTGAGGATGATGAGAAATATTAACGGGTAATTCACGTAATTATTTGATTTGGGCAACAGTTTCGACTTCCTAAGGAAGTCATCTTCCATTATTAGCTTTATTATATTCAACATTTTTTATATTAGCTCCTCACGTCAGTTTTAATAATAATAACCTGAAGATTTTTCTTTACTCGTTATATATGGTTAGATTAACCCGTTTTCTACTACTATAAATTACAAAGAACAGTAAACCAATGAGAGGTTATATCTTGATAATCGTAACATCTTGGTTCTACTTATATAATAATTCATATAATAATAATGTTCTCCTAGCCGAATTTCGGCCACGGCTAGTTTCAATACAGATAAGCCATTTGCACGGGACATATTATAGTGCACAAGTGTGTGCGCAAACACAGGAGCACTTTCTATTCCATCATTCTCATGATCCGATGTTACGCCTAGCGACGCTACCGGAAAGAGATCAGATACAGGACTGATGGCTTTAGGTGCTCTCCGAGGCACGGGGGTATAATATGGCCAACTCTCTGACTTCGTGCTGATGTTGAGACATTTTTCTTTTTATAGTAAAATCCCAAAATCACTTTTGGCCCGGCCCGGAATTTGAACCCAGGATCTCGTTCTCTGCGGGTGAACACGCTATCGCTAGACCAACGAATTTATGCACAAAGGGCAGCAATAGAGGTCTTTTCTTGCCTTATGATTTCTAAGCGTCCTAACTCAAGTCTGCCATATCCAGTAGTTGTCTCTAGATCTGTGACACAAGCATGAGTTTTCTAAAACTTGCCCGACTGTTTGTAATTTTAAAGTAGAGAGTTACACGTACATCAGTTTTATGAGTTCTGTTGGCTTCAGACTGAATGCGCAGTCATTACTGGCTATCTTTATGTACGATTGACGGCACTTTTGCAGCACTTTTATATAGGAATTGAATTCGAATTTACTTTGTGGTCCTGTGATATGTCTGTGATATACAATGGAACAAACTGATACAGATGTTTTTTTTCAGTTTATCCTGGGATGTTTTCTCGTTCTTGCTTCTTTACCTCCACCATTTTTATCATTTTTTGAAGTGAAAATTACTTAAGGCTCGCGCCTTAAGTAATTTTCACTGAGCACTTTTAGATTGAATGAAAATCATGGAACACGCGTCATCGTCATGTCACGCTTCTCATGAGCTATATGTATGTGTATATATATATGTACATTTTGTACTTTTAACATATTGCCATCTTATCGCAAACTACTATGGCAGGCAGACATGTATAGACATATTATAGATAAATTACATAAATTCATAACAAATTAAAGTGTCATTACACAAAGATTTGTCCCGGGTGGGAGTCGAACTCACGACCCCTCACTTAGCAGCCAGGGTCACCAACTACTACACCAACCAGGCCAGCCCTATAAAGGCCAGCTCAAAGTATGTTCTTTATAGCCTGGGCGAGTTTATGATATTCTAGGTATATTTCTTATAAGCAAGTTTATTTTATTAAATGCAGGTCATTAATTTCCACTTGACCTAACAAAGTCAATTCATGTTCTACATTTACGAGCTAAGTCCTACTAATCGCCTCCTTGTACTGCACTTACAACATCGTGAGCTTACTACTACGACCTAACTACTACAACTTGTTAATGTTGGCTTAGAGAGTGCTAGTGTAAAATTAGAAGCTGTACCTTATTCTTTCGCGGTACAAAGGAACCAATGTGGTTAAGGAAATACTTTTCTTGGCATAATGCAATTACCGATCTACTACGACGTAGTACTACGAAGAGCTACGGTACGCTACGGTGCTACAAAATCTCGAATGGTCAAAATTGTGTAGTAATTTGATGTAATGCTTAGAAAACCAACATTAAAATTAGAAACTATTTATTTCTGATAAAGATATGTATATAATTTACATAAATAGAGCTTAATCTCGACTAAGGTATTAGGTATGTGACTTATTGCGAATTAAAATTAATGTAGAAAAAAGTACAATTCGACGGCCGCGTCTAAGTTTTCAAAAGCTTTTTTAGGTTTGATTCTAATTTTACATAAATAAATAACTATCTTGGGACTACTAGACGACTTATAAATATAGTTATGTATTTTTAAATACACTTTTCAGTAAAATTACCCAGACACATAACAAATATTCGTGCTCAAAGATATTTCCTGGGTCAAACCCCCGACCATCCCGACTAGACCAACTGGCCAGTTATATTGTTTAGTAGCTGTGTGCTGTAAATTTTATAAATTATCATAGCTCCTCCCCAGTAAGCGATAGCGTGATAATAGGTAGCCTTGAATGTTGACCCGACCTTTAAGTAATATTCATGCAAAATTTGAAGTAAATCCATGCGGTACTTTTTGAGTTTAGCCCGGACATACATACAGACAAACAGACACACTGACAAAAATTCAAAAAGCTATATTTTTGGCTTCGATAGTGATTGTACATCACGCCTCAAGTAACCTTTTTAAAAAATAATCAAAGTACAATTTTGAAGTTCTTACGATTTTATTATATGTATAGATTTATTTTCCAGATAAAACATGCAATCTATGAAATAAGTTTACAAAAAACGAATACTATAAAAGTATTAGTTATTTCGTAAGAAATATCTTCCAGTAGATTCGCGACGGGATTTATTATTATGTAAGTCAATACTACCCTTGCATGCTATCATCATATCAACCGAAAGACGGCCACTTCTGGACAAAGGCCTCCCCCATTGTTACTCTGAATGATGAGTATCATTCAGAGTAACACTAACAAATATATAATAGAATGAACACTATCCTAATGTTTCAAAATATCCAAATTACTAATCCTGGTTCACGAACAACAATGACAAGTTCTATCAAATTCTCCGCATACTTGTGTACGAATTCCGGGAAATTCCGTGAAAATTCTACAAACTGGTAACCTTTGTTAACATAACGTTAACGTGCGGCTTAAGTTACTGGCTAGTGTAACTTTAAATAATGTTAGTGGCGCAGAATGGTTTGCTGTAGTGACTATATATTTCTTGGACTAGAGATATGAATCAAAATGTTTTTATAAAAAGTATTGTTATAGAAAAGACCATATAAAAATAATAATATTCTGGGACATAATTCACACACGGCTATCTGATCCCAAACTAAGCAGCCCTTGTACTATGAAAACCTGACTGAAACTGATATACTACTTTTCTTTTGTAAATACATTTGTAAATAAAATGTAAATACATATAATACATACTTGTATAGAGACATATAGTATAGGTAGTATCACAATGAGACTCAGTACAAACAGTAATGTTTAGGCACACAAAAAATTGTCCTGGGTGGGAATCAAACCCACGACCTACGCGTACCTACGACCGCGTGAAGGCAAGCATTTACCAACCACGTCAACCGGCCCGTCAATTTATAAAAAAATTTCAATGTGTTAATGCCGATGCCATTGGGGTGATCGAATTATGACGGAAATAGAGCATCACATTTTTAGATAGCCAGCAGTAAGCCTCAGGATTACGGGCTTAATATTTAGATTTGTCTTAACGTCTCTTCTCTCTTATTTAACTCAATAACACGACTTGATTGACGTGGTAAAGGTGTTGTCTTGGGTGTGGTTATACCTAGCAGGTGACCATATCATAGGGGATAACGGATGCATTGAAGAATCTGTGTTTATTATATAGACATATTTGCGTTTTTTCATTAATTCCTTCATATAAGCCGAAAGACGCCTACTGCAGGACGAAGGCCTCCACAATTGCCGGTCTGCCACAATTGCCGCCGTTAGCCGCATCCAGCGACATCCAGCTACCATCACAAGATCATCAATACATCTTGTAGGAGACCTGCCCACGCTGCGTCTTCCGGTTTGTGGTCGCCACTCGAGAACTAGAAGAATTACGTTAATATGAAATATTTTTTCCACTTATATTTGTTAAAAGTATCTCCCAAGAACATTTCGCGATACTAGACTATTTTATCATTTATGGCATGGCCATTTTCTATGCAGTCTGCTACACTGCAAATTTGTTATTTGTACGAATATATATGATGACTATGATTGACAATTTGGAACAGTGGACCATCAGCTTGTAAATAAGACAGTATTGTTTAAAATGAGACGTGTTGCCACCTCAGTTATGGGACGAAAATAGTGGGCGAAGCAAACAGGAATTTATATGGACTGGTAGTAATTAGTTTGGTTATGAAATTAATTGTGTGAGTCAGAGTTATTTGAGGCGGTCGTAGCTTTGCTTGTTTGTTGCGGTCTATGTATGGATGAGTGAATTTGGCTTAACAATAATGCGGTGTGAATAACTCCATGTTATGGGGATCAATTCGTAGACTATCTTGAGATAATATGAAGTGAAAATATCTGCAGAATAAAGTGGAATGGATGAATTCTCGTGAGAATGTTGATTAAAGAAGTCTTCAATCATTATCCTCAAATGAATTCATCCACATTTTGTTTACCTGTTACCCTTGTAACCTGCCTTTTCACAAGTTTTTGAAAACCTAGTAACAGTTATAATGTTAATTTTGTTTCAAACCGAGAGAATTCATCTGAGCAATCAGGTATTTTTGAAGTACTTAGCAAGAATGTCTACCGAAATTATGAAATGGTATGCAAGGAAGCGTGCGCGGGTGGGGTACCGAGTGAAGTGCTTGCTTCCTTGCACACATTCCTCACTCGTATCTCTGGTATTGAACACTCGCACACATCTTAAGCCTATTTCATTCACTCCACTACCACTGTTTCATTAAAAAGTGGGGCTAGAAAAATTACTATTGCTTTTGTTAGATTTTCCACGTAAAATGCTCTTTTCGTACATCTCTGGGGAACATTTTAAAAATACCCTTTTTTCCAGAGTAGTCAAAAGGAACTACTTCAATGACATATATGCCATTCTTTTTACACAAAGTCCGTCGTTTGATTAGCATGTTTCATCAATGCCATTAGTTTTTTTTTCATAAAGTTTGTTTGACAACTGATATTATATTGGTATTTTATCGGAATGTTAAGTATGCCTCGATAGATTCAGATAAAATGTATTAAAGAATAACAATAAAAATATCTATATAGGTTCACAAATTGATAACTACTTAAACCGGTAAAATTAAATTAGATGAACAAAAAATATTTGACAAAGCACAAAGAAAAGTATGTGTGTGTTTTAAGCACGTGAATGTTTTATGTTTTGTAATTAATTAGACTGTAACACTTACCCTACTTTATCTATTCTGGTTACCATATTTCATTTTACGCAGTAAACCCAACCTTGCCACCACATACCTCGTATCTCTGAACGTTTCAGCGCATACATTCTTGCTGTCGCGCAAACAGCCCGCCGCGTCGCCGGACATCCGGTTGCCCCCCTCGCCTTCCTGTCCCCCGCCTACCCTACTTCCGCTGCTGACGTCACAATTAATCTTGGGACCATCTTCCGGTGCGGCTTTTTCTGTGAGTCGGCTCGTTTGTGACACTGAAGGTTTAGAGCTAGGATTAACAGTTAATAAAGTTGGTTAATATTTGGTGGGGAACGTTTGACCGCAACTTAGTTTCGGTTGATGTGGTTTTATATTGGAGAATTATATTGTTGTACAAGTAAAGTAGTTTTGAATGATCTGATTTGATGTTATGCTGACACAAAATACAGTGGAATTGTGTTCGTAATTTGGGGGTATGCCGTATTTTGGAGATTGGAAGGCGGATGGGCCATCGTAGTATAATAAAAAAGTAATAAGTACATATCTTTGGACAGTTAACACACTGCTATTCGATCATTTGATCCCATTGAAGATTTGAACCAGAAAACTGATAAACATACTTATACAAGGTGTAATATAAATAGTGGACATAAGGAGCTTTAATTTGTCTATGAAATTGAACAATATGTAGCACATCAATATACTATCAAATACGTAAAAGTAAACATTAACTTCCCCTACAATAATAACAATCAGCTGGTGCAGTTACTACGGAGACCCAAAAAGATAGTTTTTATATATTTCTAAATATATATAGATAAATAACATCAAGTTCACACAAAGATTTGTCCTGGGTGGGGATCGAACCCACGACTAGCATCAGGGTTAATAACATCTAAACCAGTTCATATTATCAAAAAAAATATTGGAAACATCTTCGGCCCATCATTTGTAGGGATATACCATAATCGCCACACTTGGAAGACGGGATGGCGATCGTATTACGGAGCTCATAGTACACAGAGAGACGTTGCTGCCAGTACTCTAGTAGATATTCCCTAAGGCTGACTTAGTTGTCAGTTTGGAGATATGCCATAATCACCACCATGCTGGGCAGACGGGTTGTCGATCGCAGTATGATGGGTGGGTAGATATTTCCTCGGGACGACTTCTACGCCCTCCATGGGATGAGATTGATTTATTTATTTATTATTGTCATCTTTAAGTTTTTGAGTGATGTCTGCTGATATAGGTTTTGTAATTGTTTGAACGTACTTTTGTATTTTCTTAATGTTATGTCTTATAAAAATGTATTCATTGTGAATATCAGTACTTACAGCTGCAAAAAAAAAAAAAACAATAAAATAATTGTTGAGTGAATAGTCTGGAGCACAAAGGCTTTGGTACAGACGCCACCTTATCCTGCTACCCCAATCTGTCAAATTTATTTTATAGATTTTCAACTTTATCACAAAGGCATAAGGTTCACTTTCAATTGGGAAAATTAGAAAGATTGGAGTAGCTTGATGTGCTGGCGTCTGTATGTCAGAAGGTAACCGCAGATAATGAGCTTCTGGGTTTAAATCCTGGGTCTCGGTCTCAAAGTGCTATTGGAGTTTTTCTGGCAAGAAAGACACTCAGAAGCGGGCCGAAATCTGGAAGTTCGCACATAGGGTACATAGGGTACACAAAACACCTCATTAAAATCCAAAAAGATTTTTTAGCAACAGAGTTCAAAGCACGCTCAGCGTCCCTTACTCCCCTTTTCCTGTGTCTTATCCGCAGAATTTTTATCAATATTACCCGCGCCTCCCCATCACCACAGTACCAACACAAAATAAGATCAGTATCCCAATTGAGGCATATGATGCCGTTTTATTTTTGGCATTCACTTAATCTGGAATTTCGCAAAGTAATTGTACTTTATTGAAATTTTTTTTGGACATTTTAGCTCCTAAAAATCTTGACATTTTACCTTTCTTTTCAAACAAGAGTCACAGTCTACAACGTTCAACCAATTTCCATGTACGCAGGCATAGAAACACTCATTAGTTTTATCGAATGCTGCAGAGAGAGACTCAGTCACTCAGTTACTTATAAGGTCAGTAGAGATATTTTCTTCTTGATATAGTATAAGAGTAATGTGAGAAGATGGAAGTTGACTGGTCTGTTGGTCTAGTGGATAGTGAGCGTGAATGTTAAGTCAGAGGTCGTAAGTTCTATCCCCTCCCAGGGCACATTTTTGCGTGATGACGATTTTTGTTCTGAGTCTGGGTGTAATTTATCTGGAATATGTATGTATTTAGAAATATGTAAGTATGCTTATCTGTAGTCTCGTTGTCATAGTACAGGCTCTGCTTAGTTTGGGATTTGAAGGCAGCGTGTTAGTTATCCCTAGATATTTATTTGTTTACTTCTAGCAACTTCTAGCAAACTTTCGAATAAATCTTTATGCACATAAAGATTTATTCGAAAGTTTTGGTACAACTATAAATAAAAACTTCTATGTAAATTAGTATAACAATTTGTTTTATAGCCACGGACTAGGGCAAGTCTGCGACTATTTCAGTTTCTTAACTTACTACTTAGTCATGCCACATTGATACATCATCATCATCATCATGTCAGCCAACGACGTCCACTGCTGGACATGGGGCTCCCCAAAAGATTTCCTCAAAGAGTTGTTCATCACCATTTCGAGAGATATCTCACGCTTAGCAGACGGTTTGGCGATCCTTCGTTTCGTTCCTGATACTCCTGAACGTAAATGTATATAGATCAGCTTAACTGCACTCTGCTCAATATTGCAAGGAGCAGAATGCCTTGCAGACCAAGTACAACTAATTAAAATTTATCGTATTTTGCATACGACAGCTTAGCCCCGGTAAAAAGTACCGTGTTAAACTTAATTCTAAATATTTATGTATTAATGTGTTCTGACTAAGTTGTGTCACTGCTTACGTATACACGCACTCAAAACGAACTGAGACTGATCACTTTTCCTTATCTCCCCCGATTTCCCATCATTAATTTTTTTCCGTAGTCCTCTCAAACGTTTCCTGGCGATTGATCGAGGCTAATCAGGGCAATGACGTTCATTAATTGTGTGTGGACAGCGATTTATTGTTATTATTATGTTGATAATATTTCTCTGTTGATGGGAAATATTATTCATAACAATATTGTAAATAACGAGTAGATAACCTCGGTGTTATTTACGTATCGTATAATAAGAGCTGTTCAAGTCGCCCAGTAGGTCTCTGACATGGCTTAACGACTGTGGCCTAATGGCTCCGACTGACAGCTTAACATACCCTCCGAAGCACGGAGACGCTTACAAATTTAACGGTTACGATATTAATATCTTTGAACATGAAGAAACCGGCGAGCATGGAAGAAGAATATAATGACAGTAAACGAGACAAAAGAGTGACCAAAGGTCGTGACAAATGGACATCCGTTGTCTCTGCCTACCCCTCTGGGAAACAGGGGTGAGTCAATTTTTGTATGTACCTATAATAATAATAATAATATCTGGGGACAATGTCACACAGATCATCCTAGCCCCAAACTAAGCAAAGGACCACCAGCTTCGTAGGCAGGAGCACTACCAACTAGGCTACGGTGACCGTCGACGTATGTATTATTTGTTCTGGGTAATAGCAGTCAGGGTCACTAACGATTAAGTTCAACAAGCCAGTCTAACTGAAATAAAAACATGTTAAGACACAGATCCTACATAAATGCTTAAGACATCCCTAAAGCTGGCTTTCCTTTTAACTCTCTCCCTACGGAGACAATTTGAAGATTATTAACTCTCTAAACAGTCTCATTGCTGGTATAACTTTGTACATGATACTCGAGCTTGGAAGGATTACGCATACGTAATACCTGCTTACTACTTAAAGTTTGGAGAATGAAAAGTTGGAGGTTGCATACAATTTGTGTAACTAACAGTCACGAAGCCACTTTTAATAGCAAAATGAATAGTCAGTTCAGATGAAATTCATGTTAATTTTTATTTATTTTCTGAAACAAGCACACATTTGATTCACATTTACCTTTTAATCTATCTATACATATAATAAAATCGTAGGAAAGTCCAAACTGGGCCTCTACCGGCTAAGTCGCCGAATATCGTTTTCGTGAATGGCGGTCAAATAAATATAGGTTAAAAATGACTGATGATAATCAACCGTTAATTCGGCTTCCATGACCACATGTGACGTCATAAATGGTCCGGAATCGATTGTCAACGTCGAAGCCGATTTAACGATTGATTAAGTTATTTTTAACCGTTATTTATTTGAACGCCATTTACAAAAACGATGTTCGGCGACTTAGCCAGTAGAGCCCCTGTACATTGAATATTTTTAAAAAAGGATTCTTGGGGCGTGATCTGCAATCGATATCGAAACCAAAAATATAGTTTTTAGAATTTTTGTCTGTTTGTCTGTATGTATGTCCGGGCTAAACTCAAAAAGTACTGCATGGATTTACTTTAAATTTTGCATGAATATTACTAAGAGGTTGGGTCAAAATATAAGCTGTAATAATTTATAAAGTTTAACGCGGTTAAAACCGCGGGAAAAAACACACGAGAACCCTTTTTAAAAAATATTCAATGTACAGTTTGGACTTTCCTACGATTTTATTATATGTATAGATATCGATTGTAGATCACGCCCCAAGAATCCTTTTTAAAAAAATATTCTATGTACAGTTTTGATTCCCTACGATTTTATTGTATGTATAGATATAGAAGATATAGATATAGAAGATGTATCATAAAATTAAGACCTAAATCAGTATTATATGTTATCTTAACTTAAAATCTAGAGGCGGTCATAGCCAGATGCTCTCACCGGTCCCTAAGTGATCAGCGAGGTTAAGTAAAGGAGGTTAAGTAAGTCTCGCGGTTAATCTATAGATGGGTAGCCACCAAAGTGGTTTAATTTCTGAGCATCTCCGTGCCTCCGAGGGCACGTTAAGCTGTCAGTATCGGTTATTAGGCAACAGTAATTAAGCCACGCTTGCCGTACCTGTTAAATAGTCTGCCGGATGACATCCGGCATGAAAGAAATTTAAAGTTGAGTTAACAAAAACACCTAATAGATTTAATTTAATGCAAAATTTAATTAAATCTAATGTAAATAGTAGAAGATAACCGAACTGGAGGAAGAATTGAGCAGGTTACATTGGGATATTGTAGGATTATCTGAAGTCCGAAGAGAGGGGGAGGACTCGATAATACTGAAATCCGGAAACCTGCTCTATTACCGGGAGGGTGACCAAATATCCCAAGGTGGTGTCGGGTTCATAGTCCACAAGTCCCTCGTGAACAACCTAGTGAAAATCGAGAGTGTGTCGACGAGGGTTGCGTACCTTATACTCAATATCACCAAGCGGTATTCGTTGAAGGTTATACAGGTATACGCACCCACTTCGACACACTCCAACGATGAAGTCGAGGTTATGTATGAGGACATATCCAGAGCCATACATACCTCGAACTCGTATTTCACTGTGGTCATGGGGGACTTTAACGCGAAGTTGGGCAAACGATTCGGTAATGAGCTGAGAGTGGGGCAATTTGGAACTGGAGACCGGAACCACCGGGGCCAAATGTTGGCCGACTTCATGGAGAAGGAGGGACTCTTTATGATGAATTCCTTCTTCAAGAAGCCGGATCACCGCAAATTGACCTGGGTGAGCCCCGATGGTAAAACTAAAAATGAGATAGACTTTATCTTGTCGACGAGACGACAGATGTTCAATGATGTCTCCGTGATCAATGCGGTTAAAACCGGAAGCGATCACAGACTGGTCAGAGGCTCATTGAACCTTAATGTCAAACTCCAGAGGTCCCGACTGATAAAGTCTACGCTCCGATCTTTACCTATCCACGTCCAAAACCCCGAACCATTTCAGCTCGAACTGCAAAACCGTTTCGAATGCCTAGCAGACTGCGAGGAAGTGGACTCATACTATGACAGGCTCGTAGAAGCTGTCCATACGGCTGGGTCTAAGGTCTTCAAGGCCCGTCGTACAAACAGAACTAAAAAGATCTCTGACTTTACCCTGCAACTTATGGAAGATAGACGGAAAATGGTTCTGACATCCTCAGATGATGCTACCAGATATCGGCAGCTCAACAGATAGATCTCAAAGTCTTTGACTCGCGACACGCGGCAATTTAATACAATTAGTATTAAAGAGGCTATCGAGCGGAACAAAGGCTCTAAAGTGTTCGCAAGAGCTCTGTCTGTTGGACAGAGCCAACTGACGAAGCTGAAGACTGAGGATGGTAGAATCGTCACGTCTAAGCCTGAGTTGCTGGGAGAGATCGAGAAGTTCTACGGACAGTTATATACGACAACACAGCCACCTGTCAAAAGTCATGCCTCAGATCCCAGAGCACGACTAACCCGACACTACACCGAAGACATCCCGGACGTCAGCCTGTACGAGATTAGAATGGCTCTCAAACAACTCAAGAACAATAAGGCGCCTGGTGATGATGGAGTTACAGCAGAGCTTCGGAAGGCGGGTGGTACACCAATCCTACGGGCCCTTCAGAAGTTATTTAACTCCGTCATACTAGATGGTCAAACGCCACAAGCATGGCACAGAAGTGTGGTGGTGCTCTTCTTCAAAAAGGGCGACAAGACCCTATTGAAGAATTATAGACCCATCACACTGCTGAGCCATGTTTACAAGTTGTTTTCGAGGGTCGTTACGAACCGTCTCGCGCGCAGGTTTGACGACTTCCAGCCTCCCGAACAATGGTTTCCGAAAAGGCTTTAGCACCATAGACCACATACATACGCTGCGGCAAGTTATACAGAGAACGAAGAGTATAACAAGCCACTGTGCTTAGCGTTTGTGGACTATGAGAAAGCCTTTGATTCTATCGAAACATGGGCCGTGCTGAGGTCTCTCATAAGGTGCCAAATTGACTACCGGTATATCGAGGTGATAAAGTGTTTGTATGAAAACGCCACTATGTAAGTGCGACTCCAGGACCAGATCTCGAAACCTATCCACTTGCAGCGAGTCGTGAGACAGGGAGATGTTATATCTCCGAAACTGTTCACCGCTGCATTGGAAGACGTCTTCAAGCTTCTGGACTGGAAAGGCTTTGGCAGCGAGTACATCACTCACCTTCGATTTGCCGATGATATCGTAGTCATGGCTGAGACCATGGAAGACCTCGGTACAATGCTCGATGACCTCAGCAGAGTCTCTCAACAAGTGGGTCTGAAAATGAACATGGATAAGACGAAAATCATGTCAAACGTCCATGTTGCACCCACTCAATTGAAAGTTGGTGACTCTGCACTCGAAGTTGTAGAGAACTATATTTACCTAGGACAAACCATCCAACTAGGTAGGTCCAACTTCGAGAAGGAGGTCATCGTAGAATCCAACTCGGCTGGGCAGCGTTCGGGAAGCTACGTAACATCTTCTCGTCCAAAATACCGCAGTGTCTCAAGTCGAAAGTCTTCGACCAGTGTGTGTTGCCAGTGATGACATACGGAACAGAGACGTGGTCGCTCACTATGGGCCTTATTAGAAGGCTCAAGGTCACCCAAAGAGCAATGGAGAGGGCTATACTCGGAGTTTCCCTGCGGGATCGCATCAGAAATGTCGAAATCCGCAGGCGAACCAAAGTCACTGACATAGCCCGAAGAATTGCCAAGTTGAAGTGGCAGTGGGCAGGGCACATAGCTCGTAGAGCCGACGGCCGTTGGGGCAGAAAGGTTCTCGAGTGGCGACCACGAACCGGAAGACGCAGCGTGGGCAGGCCCCCTACAAGATGGACCGATGATCTTGTGCGGGTCGCTGGAAAATGCTGGATGCGAATAGCACAAGACCGGCAATTGTGGAGATCTTTGGGGGAGGCCTTTGTCCAGCAGTGGACGTCTTTCGGCTGATATGATGATGATGATGATGATGATGATGATGTAAATAGTAGTATTTTGTTGCTGTGCAGAGACTTGATCCTACAGTCAAACTGGTAACACAGTTTTGTGGGACATAAACCTTTAAAATATAATTGTAAAATAAATCATATATACAACTCAGACACCAGGGTAAGCACTACGCTTACAATGAGAAGGTATCGAAAAAAAAAAGATTTTAAAACTGTTTAGTCGTGTTTGAGTTTATCCATTGCAAACATACAACAATCAAACTTCTCTTTTATGTAAAGGTAATATTGGTTATTATCTAGTTTATTTACCCTTTGAGACTTACGCCTGGAACTTTCGACTTAGAAACTGGCTCATAAAAGTTTCCCTGCAGGTGTACAGGGAGTTTTCTTAGTCGTGTAAAAGCCAGAAACCATATCCCGTGATCATGCTAACGTGAGCCAACTTTTGTGTTCAACTTTAGTATGTAAAGTTGTGTGTGTAATGTACGCGGTTTTCTACTAGCATAACAGTGTAGACTTGAATATATTATTGTATACACTAATCTTATATATATATATTAATGATATTTTTTTTAAGAATAATCTTTATATTGCGGGGAACTATACACATATTAACTGCACGGGCCCAAAGACTCACAAATAGTTGTCCTGATGGGGAATCAAATCCGAAATACGAGGTAGTCCACCAAGGGCACCCATCTGAATGGCACCTGCGCGAATGGCACCTAGCCTAGTCCACGAAAGGCACCTATCAATATTTTTGGCAAGTTCTCTTCAGTAACCTAGGTTATTAAATGAAAGATATCGATAAAAATCACTCGAACGTTCTTAACATTACTAATATATAGGATTCCCTTGCTAACCCTTTCGGAAGATGTATTAAGTTCGTAATACTTTGTGTACTCTGGCGCATTGTTACTGGAGCAGTGACGTTCAAGCGCGGCCACGCGATAAACAATCTTAACGTGTTGAAATTAAACTACTTTTTAACGGATATTAACGGATAGATAGTAGTTTAATTTCAATGTGTAAAATTCGCTTTAACATAAGAAAATACTAATCTTAACGTGCGTAATATTAGTAATGTTAATAAACGATCGAGTAATTTTTATCGATATCTTTCATTTAATAACCTAGATTACTAATTTAGAGCCATATAGAGAAACGGGGCGAGGAGGTCCAGACGTATAAATAACACACTAGCGGAGCTAGCCAACATTTGTTACGAATTAATAAATTCTCGCTAACTTTGTGTTTGCAGATACAACATGTTTTGATAATTCTACCCTTTCATAATATGCCAAAAATATTGAATGGCCTGGCTTTCTTCTCCGCAGGTTAGCTAGGGTCTTCGCTGGCGATTTATGATGAAAGAGCTCGCGCTGGGCCCTTATCGCCGATCGTGTGTCCGAAGTGCATGTTCACACCGTCTTTGTACAATTCGATATTTTTACTTCAGCTGCCCCCATCAGCTGTGAAGTTTAGAATTTAGAATAAGGGTGCCCTCAGGTATTTGTTACTAAAGTTAAACTACTGGATGAGAGCCTTCTGTTTTCGCCAACTGCTCGGTGTCTTCAATTTATTTAATAACGGCACTTAATTTAAAAATACTATCTAATTAACTTGTTATTTATATAAGGATTTATCAACCTTCTATGTGATAAAAAAAATCACACAACTAGTTCTAAAATTTACTAAGCTTGATAAGCACAAGTAGGTACTTGTGCTTATCAAGCTTGTTAATACCTAAGTGCTGAATATATTTCATTATCATTATTTCATATGGGATTATGAAATAATGATAATGAAATATATTCAGTACAGTGCAGTGCTCGACTTGCTACTATCTCATCGTATTCGCATTTCGGGTTCAATTCAACTATTAGTTTTTCCGAGTGCGATATATGATGTGTCCGAAAATTGCATGTTTGTAAAGTTTCCCGCGATTCAGCGATTAATTTCTATAGTGCGGGCGTTGTATTAAGAAAATAAAAAGTACACAGGTACAAGAACAATATCTCCAATTGTCTGATTAATAATACAATGCAATTATATAAATTGATTTCTGATACTCGGTTATTTTGCTAACATGTATTGTAATTGGCACCTAAAAAAGTTCTGAACATAATTTCATAATCTGGTAACACTACCCAACTGAACGCTAGAGTAGGTACTATTACTATTTGGAAAGCGTTTGGTCATGGAGTGAAGGCGATTCGCAAAGTAGAAGAGAAATAAAAGAGCACTTGGGAATGTTTCCAGTACGAATGTTTCTTCGTATTTTGATGCATTTTAAATGTAGTTTGTTTTATAGTTTTGAGAGCTGATCGATAAAGTTTTAAAGGCAGTGGAGAATTTTAAGTTGCGCGTACAATAAGCGCTGATTTATTTTATTTGATTTTAAAATAAAATTCTATAATGCTGCAATGAACAAAATACAAACTTGTTCAAGAAACAAATGTTACTAAAATACCAACGAATAAAATAAGATTCTACTTTACGTTGAAATATGTATTGACGTTTGTGGTGGATACTAATATTATAAAGTGTATGTTTGTTACGTCTTCACGTCTAAACTGCTGAAGCGATTTTAATAAAATTTCGTATGGAGTTAGCTGACACCATGGATTATCACATAGGCTATAATTTATAAAGTTTAACGCGGATAAAACCGCGGGGAACGGCTAGTTATTTATAATAGCCGACATCTGTGACTCAGTTGGTAGTGAACCTGCCTTCGATCCTGAAAGTAGCGGGTTCGATCCTCGCACGAGACAAATATTTGTGTACATGAACATGTCTATTTGTCTTGTCTGTCTTAGTCTGGGTGTTATCTAGGTATTATATATAGATAGAAAGATATGTCGAAAGAAATCGCTGGATGCGGATAGCGCAAGACCGCTGATAAGCGATCGTCAGTATGGCTTCCGTCACGGTCGTTCAGCTGGTGATCTTCTAGTGTATTTTACACATCGTTGGGCACAAACCTTGGAAAGCAAGGGTGAGGCTCTAGCCTGTAGTCTTGACATCGCCAAGGCATTCGATAGGGTCTGGCATAAGGCTCTTCTATCGAAGCTACCATCATATGGAATCCCCGAGGGACTCTGCAGTTGGATCACCAGCTTTTTGGACGGTCGGAGCATTAAAGTCGTAGCAGACGGTTCTTGCTCCGGCACCAAATCATTAACGCTGGCGTACCACAAGGCTCGGTGCTCTCCCCTACGCTATTCATTCTGCATATCAATGACATGTTATCTATAGAAAACATGCATTGCTATGCGGATGACAGCACGGGTGATGCGCAGTATAGCGGCCACCAGAATGTCTCTCGCAGCTCGGTACAAGAGAAACGGTTGCAACTTGTGTCTGAAGTCGAGGGTTCTCTCGGGCGGGCCTATGAATGGGGTGTAGAGAATCTAGTCCAGTTTAACCCCAATAAGACACAAGTGTGCGCGTTCACTGCTAAGAAGGACCCATTTGTCGTAGCGCCCCGATTCCAAGGGGTTGATCTCCGTGTATCCGAGAGTATTGGGATCCTCGGAATCGAAATTTCGAGCACCTGCCAATTTAGGGGTCATTTGGAGGACAAAGCCAAACTTGCAAGTAAGAAGTTGGGCGTCCTGAATAGAGCTAGGCGGTACTTCACTCCAAGACAGCGGCTTGCGCTATATAAAGCACAAGTCCGCCCGCACATGGAGTATTGCTCACATATCTGGGCAGGAGCCCCTAAATACCAGCTCGACCCACTTGACTCCCTCCAAAGGCGTGCTATTAGAATCGTTGGGGATTCCAATCTTACGGACAGATTGGAGTCGCTAGAGCAGCGGAGAGACTTCGGATCTCTCTGCGTGTTCTACCGTCTTTTTCACGGGGAATGCTCTGAGGAACTGTTTGAGCTGGTGCCACCGTCCCCTTTTTATCATCGGACCACGCGCACTCGCAGTAAGGTTCATCCGTATCACCTGGAAGCGATCTCGTCAAGCACGGTTCGCTTTCAGCGTTCATACATCCCACGTACGTGCCGGCTCTGGAATGAATTACCTGCTGCGGTGTTTCCCCAGCGCTACGACATGTCCTTCTTCAAACGAGGTTTAAAAAGAGTACTAATATCACGGTAGGCAGCGGTTTGCTGTGCCCCCTGGCACTGCGAATGTCCATGAGCAGCGGTTACCACTTACCATCAGGTGGGCCGCTAGCTCGTCTGCTTACTAAGGCAATAAAAAAAAAAAAAAAAAAGACCGGCAATTGTGGAGATCTTTGGGGGGGGGGGGGGGTCGCCTTTGTCCAGCATTCGGCATCTTTCGGCTGTACCATCTAGTTTTTTCATGTCTACTGGTTATGAACCTGAATGCTAAGCCTGAGTTCGTGGGTTCAGTTAGGACAAATAATAATATCTCGGGACATTGTCACACAGATCATCCTAGCCCCAAACTAAGCAAAGCTTGTACTATGGGTACCAGGCGACGATATACATACTTATATAGATAGATAAATACTGATATACATAGAAAACATCCATGACTCAGAAACACACACATTTTGCTCATTACACAAATCTTTGTGTAATTCATTCATCATTATTTATGTTTTGTGTTTTGGGTATGCCTGAGTGTAATTTATCTATAATATGTGTCTTTTTTATAGAGATACCGCTCGCACTAGGAAAATTAATCCCTGTGTCGTGAGGTCCTTTATAAACATATAATTGACGGACACAAAGTACATCTAGACTCAGAACAGTTATTTATGGGTCACACCAATAATTGTCCTGTGTGGGAATTGAACCCGAGACACAAAGTGGAGAAGCGACTGTTTCAATCACTGCGCCACACGTGCTGTTCAGCTTCCTCGCCTCGCTGCTAAAGTTTTATATTTCTCACACAATAATATCGTGTTTAAAAGAAACAACGAGAAAATTTCCATCCTCATAGATTCTGAGAACTAAAAACCCTGGTGGTTTTCCCATCACCAAGGAAATTGAGATGAAAAGCAATCTGTTCACGCTAAACTCGTTTCCAATCGCTTAGAGACAATCAGGTTAGATGCATATAAGCGTAATTCCATAGACAATAGGGTACCTGCTTTTATTTTTTACGGACTTACTTTTATTCTTTTATATTATTGGACGGGCCTGTTGGTGAGGTTGGCAAATGATTGCTTTTCACGCCGGAGGACAGATATTTGGGTACATGAACATGTCTGTATGTCCTGATTCTGGATGTAATTTATCTGTATAAGTATGTATTTACAAAAGAAAAGTTGTATATGTAGAATATCAGTTATCTCGTTTCCATAGTACAAGCTCTGCTTGGTTTGGGATCAGATGGCCGTGTGTAAATAATGTCCCTGGATATTATTATTATTGTACATTTCAATGTCGCACTAGCTTTTCTCTAGAAAGAATAAGCGCAGGTATGGAGCAATATTGTGGAAGTGGACAAAGTGAGTAAATCCTAATAATAATAATATCCTGGGACATTATTCACACACGGCTATCTGTTCCCAAACTAAACAGAGCTTGTACTATGGAAACCAGATATGAGATAGCTGATATTCATTTTATTTTATTTTATTTGGGAAAATTACAGTCTCAATTATCTAAGGTAGTCTAAAATTAGGATAACTTAGGACTATTTAACATTTTCCACATACTACTATACTACTATATGATTACCTCAGACTCTGGACAAACAGACATGTTAATATACACACATATCTTTCCTGGGTGAGAATCAAACCCACAAAATCGCAGAAAAAGTGCATGCTGTAGACTTAAGATATGCTTCGTTTCTTACTCTTAACTGTATTATTGCAATAAAACCTCCAGATCAGAACATTTTATTTAATTTTAATAAGTAATAAGTTCATTTAAGTTTGTACCGCAGGCGCAGTGGACGTTAAGAGCTCCAGAATCCAACTGTTTGTGAGGGTATGTCATAATCGCCACGTGTGGCAGACGGGTTGCCGGTCGCATTATGATCTCTTAGTACACAGAGAGACGCTGCTGCCCTTTCTAGTAAATATACCCTGAGGACCCTACGCTCCCCACGGGATGAAATGGGGTGGTGATATTCGCCGGGCATAGTTGTAACAGATCGTCATTATTCATCATCATCATCATCATCATCATCACCATCATCATCATCATCATATCAGTCGGAAGACGTCCACTGCTGGGTAAAGGCCTCCCCCAAAGATCTCCACAATTGCCGGTCTTGCGCTATTCGCATCCAGCAGTTTCCAGCGACCCGCACAAGATCATCAGTCCATCTTGTAGGGGGCCTGCCCACGCTGCGTGTTCCGGTTCGTGGTCGCCACTCGAGAACCTTTCTGCCCCAACGGCCGTCGGTTCTACGAGCTATGTGCCTCGCCCACTGCCACTTCAGTTTTGCAATTCTTCGGGCTTTGTCGGTGACTTTGGTTCGCCTGCGGATTTGAAATTGAATGAAATCGATATAATATTAATAATAGCCCTTTATTCGCAAACATAGGGTTACAAGAAGTCCCTAAGTTCGTTGTGCCTTTTGACATAGGCCTCCTTCAATTCCTTCCAATGGGTCCTGTCCCTTGCCACTCTCATCCAGAATGGTCCTGTTGTCTGTTTGAAGTCATCTTCCCATCTCCTGATTTGACGACCCCTACGTCTTTTGCCGACTCTTGGTTGCCAGATAGTGACTTGCTTGCTCCATTTGTTTATCGGGTGGCGAAGCATATGTCCAGTCCATCTCCATTTTTGGACGTCTATCCGGGTAAGAAATCGATATTATTACTGCGTTAACATTTTAGGGACGAAAATGAGGAATACATTGGTATATATAAATAGGTAGCTTGAAATAGCTGTTAAGTGCGGTTGGTTAGCTAACAACTTGATTGTCAAACTGTCCGCCGCCGGACCGATGCAGGAAACGCTCCGGTGTCGATACATACGGAGTTTAAGACCCGTGAACTGTTTATTGAACGTTTTATGAAACAAAGCTGATTTAGGACTGTTTCGTTTACGAACTAAAAAAAACTTGAGAGGTGTCAAGGGACACCCGGATGGAACGAAGTTATTTCTTATTATTTATTATGTACAAAAAACCTGTATACACTCAACAAAAATAATCGTCGCAACACCACACTGTTCAATGCGAAATAGAAATGAAAATACCTGGCTTGCTTTCTATAAGAGAGAGAGAGACAGACAGAGAAACATGCGCACGCCGCACAGCGGCAAAAAGTGTCGTGACAACTTTTCGTAAGAATTTTTTCCGTCTAGCCCGCTTTCACAACGCGCGATAAGGAACTTCGTTCCAATGAAAGAATTAAAAACCTGTTTACGAAACACAACACTCTACTAAAATAGATACATAACTATTTTAGTAGAGTGTTGTGTTTCGTAAACAGGTTTTTAATTTTAAACGAAATTATAACACTTGAATGCCATGTCTCAAGTCGAAAAGTGCAAGTCGAAAGTTTGCAGCCAGTGTGTGTTGCAGTGATGAATTACGTAACAAAGACGTGGTCGGTTACTATGGGCCACATTAGAAGGCTCAGGATCACCTCAAGAGCAATGGAGAGGTCTATGCTTGGAGATTAAGACAAATGAAATGTTATCAGCAAGTTTAAATATTACATTTGTTATAGTTCAATACAACAATTGTTGTTTAATCGCTAATAGTGGCCAACCTCGACGGAAAGTATATGTAATGCCAATATGTATTACAAATATTAGACTTAAACTAGATAATTAAACTTAAACATAATCTCTTGACAATAACTTGATACGAGCTAGCTAAATATCATTGCTGTTATAAAATAACTTTTATTAATGTTTTAATACTATCAATACAATGTGTACCTAAATATCTATGTTACTAGAAATAATAATGTATACAACTATAATACTACAAACATGTTCTGACTATTTACAAGCGCTTTTTTAAAGTCTACGTGAATAAAAACCTTTTTTATTTATTTTTTTATTTATTTAGTAGCCAACTACACATTAGGACATATTTTATAGTTTCAATATCATAATTCGATGGGAGTTTTAATATTATTACCATTAAAACTCTCGTAGTAAAGTGCCGTAGTCTATTATATAACAGAAATTCTGGAGAATTTCTGTTATTTCACCAATACAATGTTCACCATACAAATATATTTGTAAATCCCAACACTAGGTAGCATGCACACGACAGATTCCTCGTGACGTAGGCGCCGATATTTTCTAACTACCCGCTTTGCTTGCCTCTTCACCTGTCAAACACACGAACATGTCCGATACTGAACATTTTTTACTTTTTAATTTATCAGAGAACTGAGTGAAAAAATATATGGTAAGCAGAATACATAAGGTCTAACAACTGATACTTTATTTATGACAATTATATTTCATTATAGATATTCAAAATTATATATTTTTCAAATGAATGGATAACGTTTCTGTAACATGCTATTTAATCTAAACAAGTTTTTTTTTTTTTTGTATTTATTTATTCAATATATTTTTTATTACACATTACATTTCACAGGCCGAACCGCAGAAACCTCTAAGGGTTTATGTGGGTAGCGGCGAATCGTTCACACATTTACATTTATTTAACATTACTGTTAGTGCTTACTTAGCGTTTAGTGATTTCATGTATTATTTTATAGTCTCACCGATTGAAAAAAAAATGTCAGCTTATGATATTGAAAATTTATGAACACTCTTGATAAACATTTTAACGCCTGCCAAGAATAGAAAGTAAATATAATTATTATAAAAAAATGTGGTAGAAGGATGTGTCGTGTTAAAGCTGCAACAAGGGATTAACCAATTTAAATGCAGTTTTGTTTACAGTGTGTAGAACTAACAAAAAATGTGGTACTAAAAACTGGTGTAAAATTTAAGCGCCACATTTTAATTGAGTCAGTTTTAACAAAGTTTTTTTTTGCGCAATAAACTAGAAACCGAGCCGTGTTGTCAACAGAAAATATAAAAGCATATTGACGAAAATTAATCTAGATACAGACGCCAGCTCATTAAGCTATCCCAATCTCTCAAATTTTCCCAATTGAAAGTGAACCTCATGCTTTTGTGATAAAGTAGACAATCTATAAAAGAAATTTGACAGATTGGAGTAGCTGGATGTGCTGGCGTCTGTACAAAACTTTATAGTTATTTATTTAGACACATTATTGAAATAAAATTAATGTTGGCCTGTTTGTCTAGTGGTTTGTGACCCTGTCTACTGTGCTCGAGGTCGTGGGTTCGATCTCCACCGAAGAATCTTCGTCTGATGAGCACGGTTTTGTGTCTAGTTGTATTTTTCTATACCTAGCTGTGCCCCGCGGTTTTACAACGTTAAACTTTATAAATGATAGTCCATCTATGTGATAATCCAGGGTGACAGCTAACTCCATACCAAATTTTATTAAAATCGCTCCAGCCATATAGACATGAAGAAGTTACAAACATATACACTCACACACTCACAGACATTCGCCTTTATAATATTAGTGTGATATGTATGTATTTAGAAAAATATATGTAATAAATATATATAATATGTAAAAAAATATAGCTAAAATTTAGATAATTAAACCTACACATGATCCTTGACAATAACTTAATTTAAGTTAGCTAAATATCGTTACTGTTATAAAATAAATCTTATTGTAAATTATTTCCTACAATCCGTGTACCTACATATCTAGATGTACCTAGAAATAATTATAAATTAATTATATATTACTACTGATTATATACAAGCGCTTTTTTAAATCTATGTGAATAAAAACCTTTTTTATTTTATTTTATATGCATATCTATCAGTCTGGTTGCCATAGTAGAAGTACTGCCTAGTTTGGGATCAGATGGCGGTGTGTTTGTTGTCCCAAGATATTTTTTTAAATACATCCTCCAATGTAAGTATTGCCAGCATAGAATAGGTACATAGTTACATTTACTGTTCAGATCATAAACAAGCACAGTATGCTCTGTCATCAGGTACAGACTCCAGCTCATCCAGCTACTCCAATCTGTCAAATTTCTTTTATAGATTTTGAACTTTATCACAATAGCATAAGGTTCACTTTCAATTGGGGAAATTTGACAGATTGGGGTAACTTGATGTGCTGGCGTCTGTACATTGTATTTCTTCAACAATATCCTATCTCATACGTGCCATATCACCCCCGTGCGTCGGAGAGCACGTGAAAGCGTCAGTCGATGCCATCCGGACGACTTCTACTCCCCCCCCCCCACGGAACGAGATAGGGTGGCGATATTTTTTGCCGTCGGCCAAACAGTAAAGCTAAAGTATAATATATTTTATTTTTTTTATAAATTACAAGTAGGTAAAAGTTTTTCGACGGGAAAAAATACTAATCTAAACGAATTTTATATATCGTTCGGGATGTGTGCGGGGATAAATACCTCACTGTCGAAATGCTTCAGCAGAAATCGTGGTACCTACGGTTAAGGTAACGTTCCATGAAGTACTAATAACAATAATGTTCCGGGCCGAATATCGGCGACGGCGGCCCATCTCATAGAGACCGACCAGGATGTAATAGTACAGAAATGTGTGCGCAAACACATTTGCACTCTCTATTCTCTCATATTTATAATTTGCTTGTTGTGTAGCAAGAATGAGCATGATGATAGAATAATAATTTTTTTTTGTAGTATTAGATTTTCTGTACAATGTTGTTTATCCATAATTTTATTTACATTCCTAAGTTATTTATAAGTAAATAACCGTCTAATCCCGAACTAAGCAGTGCATGTACTATGGTAACCAGACAACTGATAAACAAACTTATATATTTACAAATACATACACATTATAAACAAATTACACCCAGACACAACAAATAACCGTGCTCATCACACAAAGTTTTGTTCTGGGTGGGCATCGAACCCACGACCTACAGTACAGATATAATATGTGCTTTATTTACTTCAAAGCTATAGATTTTGTATTAAATCTTAACCAAATTCTTTTTAACCAATTATTATTAATAAATTTTATGGCAGTGTTTCTCAGTAGCTGTCATGGAAAAAAAAATTCCAATTCCATCGACATTTATTTCTGAGTCTTATTAAAATCTTCTCTTCATTAAAAACGTGTTTTTTGTTTATTAAAAAAACTATAAATTTGTTAATAAGGTTTGTTTTTATTTTACTTAGTTTTTATGTGCTGTTGTTATTTCTTTTTGTAAACGTGTTTACACTTGGATGTATATCATGGAATCCGAGTGGGGGCACTGGTCACCCGTAATACAGGTTTGTACTAAACCTCTCACAGTCACCAGTTTCGCACAAAACTGGTTGCATATTTACATATATTTCCTAATGTACTTCACCCTAAATATGCATCATCCATCCAAAATTTAAATGATTGGCACTTGTCTGTGTAGCATTCTTTATATATTTTGTGGTAGAGCCATCTGTTTTACTTCTTCTTAATAACTGTCCACTTCTAATGTTTCTTTAAGTTGATCAGTAAACTTTCTTTGCGGTCTTATATTTGTGATAAAATGAAATAAATAAAATAAAATATAAAAGGTTTTCATTCACGTAGACTTTAAAAAAGCGCTTGTAATTAGTCAGAACATGTTTGTAGTAATATAGTTGTATACATTATTATTTCTAGTAACATAGATATTTAGGTACACATTGTGTTGATTGTATGATAACATTTATAAAATTTATTTTATAATAGCAATGATATTTAGCTTGCTCGTATCAAGTTATTGTCAAAAGATTATGTTTAAGTTTAATTATCTAGTTTAAGTCTAATATTTTTAGTACATATTGTCAATATTAAGGTTATTATTGGTTCTGTCTATATTAAGGTATTATTATTATGACGGACCTTGTGTTAATAACGACGGTCTCGCTTTAATGCTACCACCGGATCCAATACGCCCCAATGATAAACTGGTCGTTTGGGAATAATGTCCTATCATCTTACCCCTTCTGGTTTCTATGTGTTTTATAATTGGTCGTTCTTCGTTTACTCCTTTTAATATTTCTTCATTAGTGATCTTATAAATATGCATAATATATTGTTATATATGTGAAACGTAACCATTTATTATGAAGAGATAAATAAATAAATGAATTGAGTTCTTAAATATGTTCGCATGAAGTTGCACTCACCGAACCACACCTTAAGTTCTTGTGCTAGTGACAGAAACAAGTGCCAACCACGTAGACCGCGTTTCACGGTGATGTAACCGCGTATGCGCTAAGAATTTATTTCTACTGCAGTCGAGCGCGTCGTAGGATTATAGGGGAAATAACTTGAAAGTCGTTTTACAGGAAGCTTATTTGATTTAAAAAAGCTTATTCTGGCCTGTTTGTGTATGCCATATATGAGCCAGATTCTCTCAAAAGTGATTAGTTGATAGTATTTTTTTTGTTTGTGCCATATGTTTTTTTGAATAATTCTTGAGATGAATTCTCTCTTCTCTCATCACATATAAGTAGTTATGAAAAAAGAACAATACCAAAACCGACAAAATCTAGGTTCGATATTGTGCTGCACATGTGGCGCATCGGCTAAGATAGTCGTCTCACCGCTTCATGTCGCGGGTTCGAGTTCCGCGGGGCAACAATTTGTGTGACCCACACCCCGTTGTTCTGAATACTGGATGTGTTTGTGTCCGTCTATCATATGTTTCTAAAGTACTCCGCGACAAAGGGATCAGATTCACTAGTGCGGGAATTGTTTAAAAAAAATTTGTATAATGTCCTGTGTTTGATGAGTGGAGGCCGGCAAAGAATATCACCACGCCATCTAATTCCGTTGGAGGCGTAGAAGTCATCCCGACGGAATATCTCTTAAGGAACGGGAATTATTGTCTGTTTGTGTAATCTGTACCATCACACTACAATCGCCAAGCTGTCTGCTAAGCGTGGCGATTATGGCATATCTCTCCAAATTATGGACACAACTCGATTACCGAGATCTTTTGAGGAGCAGTGACAGGTTCGGTTGAAATGAAACGATACAGTCAAAACAGTTACAGAATGGCTTAGCGAAAATAATTTAACCGTTAACGTAGATAAGACGAAATATATACAATTTAGAAATTATAATAGTATACCTCGTAAGATTAATCTAAAATATAATGATAAAGAAATAGAAGAAATTAATGAAATAAAATTTTTAGGTATAGTATTAGACAATCATTGTAATTGGAAACCCCTTGTCAAATCAGTATGTGCACGGATAAATCGGTTTATATTTGCACTGAAAAATGTCAGGAAAATAACATGCGAAAATACAGCTCTAGTTGCCTATCATGGCTACGTGGGATCTATCCTGAGATATGGTTTACTTCTATGGGGTAATTCAACGGAAATAAATAAAGCTTTTATCTCACAGAAAAAATGCATTAGGGCAATATGTGGTGCTGGTCCACTAGAGTCATGTAAACCCTTATTTAGAAAATTAAAAGTATTGACACTGACTTCTCTATACATTCTAGAAATTGGCATGTTCGTAAAAAAGCACCAAAATTTGTTTGAAGAAGTGAGCACAAATAAAAAATATTTGTCTAGGGACAAAACTAAACTACTGCTGCCAAAAATGTCAACTACATTATTTCAAAGAAATTGTATCTGTATGATAATAAAAATATTTAACAGAATTCCTAAGCATATACGAGAGCTGACTGAAACGAAATTTAAAGTGACGTTAAAAAAATGGTTAACAGAGAAATGCTTCTATACAGTCAATGAATTCATATGCTAAATGTATCAAATGTAATATCAATGTAATAATTTAAAGTAGGTAATTATTAAGTTTAATGTATTAATTTAATTAAATAATTTTGTAATTTAATAATATTATGTGACCGACATGTTTTAGTAATAGTGTATAATCTATAGCATAAAATATTTATTGTAAAATGACATCATAATATAAGTACACAAATGTTATTTAGAATGTGTTGTTGCTATGCCTGATAAGGCGACTAAGTTATAAGTTTGACCGTAATTTTAAGACCCTCTGTAACACTTAGTCCGCAATAAAAATCTTTGAATCTTTGAATGATGAAAGTTCTATAATCTCCGCCAAACTGGATATTTTTTTCAGTAATCTAACAAGAGAATTACCATCAGATTCGTTTACCAGACATTCAGTTGAAAATAGACTTGATTTATTGATTTTTGGTGGATATCAACGAAACGGTTGGGCACATTCGTTCATGAATGTCTTTATGACTAAAATATTTTGGCCTAATATAGGATAAGTGTTATTTTTATGTACGGCTTTAAAAATTCTGATTAATATAAATAAATGTTTGATACTGAATGAAAAGTCAATCCTAGCACTCATTAAGTATTTGGAGGTCTTCGACAGCATGTTCAAATCCTGGGTCGGACGAAATGGTGACATTGGAAGATTTCTGTTAAGACAAGTTTTCAATATCTAATCAGTACCTGGAGTATGGAAGAGGTGATGTTACAGCCCCGTGCCGTCAGCAAGTCGGCGGTCATATACCTGACCTCTTTCCAGTCGTGACTGCCAGCCGTCCCATCGGATTATATTAAGGTCTGATCGATTGTTAAGGGTTTCGAATAAGTAATGGTATTTTTTTTTACTAGATGCAAGTAGTCTAGTAAAATCGTCTCGTTTTTGTTGTCCGGTTAAGTAGTGAAAGCCTCGTAGCATTTAAACGTCATGTTAAAAACTGTAGATTGGTAACCGTAATAGCGGTTTAATTTCTGATTGTCTTCGTGCTTTGGAGGGCACGTCCCCGTTGGAGTCATAGACAATAGTCGTTAAGTCATGTCAGAGGGCTACCTGTATAAGAACATTAAAACGTGTGCGGCCGGAGGCCCCCTTTACGAAATTCTTCGGAAACTCTTAGTCTCTAGCAGTCAGGCTTACGACTGCTAGGCGTCGTGGGTTCGATTCCCGTGTGAGATTAGCACGATTATTTGTTCTGTGTTTGGGCGTAAATTATCTATAATATGTATGTATTTAGAAGTATATAAGTATGTTTGTCTGTTGTCTGGTTGCCATAGTACAGGCTCTACCTAATTTGGGATCAGATGGCCGTGTGTGAATCCCCGGATATTATTATCTTTATTTAAACAATTTTTTTTTTATTTAACTCATACTGTGTGTTAAGGAACTTCAGTTCAATCTACTATATAAAAATAAGTCGGGTTTTCCTTCCTGACGCTATAACTCCAGAACCGACTTCCACGGTTTTGCATTCGTTGGAAGGTCTCGGGCTCCGTGAGGTTTATAGCAAAGAAAATTTATAAAATTTAACGCGAGTAACACCGCGGGGCTAACCGCTAAGACCGCTGAACCGCTAACAGCTAGTTATTTAATAAATATTAGCAGTAGATCACAAATTCTACCAGTCAATCTACCAGTTATCGGATTTACAACTCAAACATTTCTAAACAGTTGAGTCAACATGTCACCCGCGCCCTGGGGCTTGCGTGCGCTCACCGACCGAAGTGGTGCGCGGGTGTACAAACTGGATTCAAACCTTATGGTAAATCAGGGCTTACTTAGGCCCATAAGTCAATAGAGTGCCTATAAACGGATTTGACTGCATGTGTGGCGCAGTGGTTCAGGTAGATAATACCTCGATTTTTCTTCGTTCGAACTATCTGTGTGACTAGGGTTACCATATTTAAATAGCGAGATGTCTATGGTCATTAAAATGCCTGAATTTTCAGAAAAATGCCTGTCTGAAGCAAAACGCTGTAGGTAATAAGTAAAAGCCAACAGATAATAATGAAGAAGGATATTTATTACTGATATTTAACAGAGGACATAATTTTTTTATAGTTCTTTCTTTTCTAATATATAAACGTAAAAATCTTCACAATATACAGTTTTGTAATTTTCCTATGTAATCAATATTGCTTTTACTGATTCAATTGTCAGCCGATTTCTTTCTTTACTCCTGCCTGTTTCAGACCAATGCCGGCCGCACGCCGGTCTAAACCCTAAAATGCCTGTCAAATGCGGCTAACGCCTGTCATATGGTAACCCTATGTGTGACCCATACGAAGTTCTTCTAAGTCTGGGTGCGATTTGTGAACTTGAATTGTTTGAAGACATAAACAAGTTTATGTGTGTCTTGTAGTTTCGTAGCTCACAAACAGATGGACCGTCGTCAATGTAGTTTAGGTTATCTAAACGCCAATTTTGTAGAAATGGTATTCATATTTGTTTCATAATTGGGTGTTTTTTCTCTATAATATGTATTTACTTAGAAATAAATAAGTATGTTTATCAGTTGTATGGTTGCTATAGTACAGGTTCTGACTAGTTTGGGATCAGATGGCAATGTTGTCCAAAGATTAATTTAATTTTAATATATTTTTAATGAAAATATCGCCCCCGCTATGGAAATGAACCTTTTGTCGCGTGAAATAAGTACTATATCTACTAAGCCAGACAATAATATATGCCCGATTTTAGTTAATCGGTATTAATTAAAATCGGGCATATATTATTTTAAGTTTTCAAATAATGTTTGGAATGTTTACAAGCGCTCTTAAAGGGTGTGAATAAAAACCTATCTTAACCATTTAGAACGTAAAAGTGATTAGAAAATGAGACAAACAATTCTAGCCAATTACACAAAAATATGGGTGTTTTAAAGTTTGAAGTCTACATTGCTTTTAGTTTGAAATATAATTTATTCAAAATGTTTTTAATTCTTTGATGCAAATCCATTCAAACTCTTTTCCCAGTTAAGAGTCGAGTATTTTCGACACGGTTGCAATTTCTCTAATCACTTTTGTTTGGTAAAAACTTTTTCATATAACTGAGATTTATAGTAGACAATTTATTGACGCAGGAAATCATTTTATGAATAGAACCATAGACGAACAAATTTTCAGCGACCGAAAACATAAGTAAAGGCCCAGGTGTTAACTGAATCAAACTAGCCTTATTTGTGAGAGGATATAATAACAAGACCTCACTGAAATTTTGGTGAAATTTGGCTATCCAGGAATCAAATTATATGAAGTATAGTAAAAGTGAGGTTAAATTATAACATTGTAGTTTTTTACAAAATATTTTTGAATGGCTTCGGTTGTGTTATGGTTTTATGCATGGAGAGTGTGACATGTCGAAGATCTGGCACGTTTGGATACTGCAGGAGGTCCTCAAGCCAAAGTTTCCTGGCCTTCTGGATTTCACAGAAATGGTTTGAGGAGCTAAATAAATTCATGCACGATGGCCCATTTTAAAGGCTAAGTGCGCCTAACTAACTAATGACTAATTCAAGCCTGTTAAAGCCATCCAGTAGGTCTCTGATATAGCTCAACGACTGTTGTCTACTGACTACAACTAGGACTGACAGCTTAACGTGCCCTCCGAAGTACGGAAACGCTCAGGCTCCTCGCTAGGTGGTTAACCACCTATGGACTGACATCACTGATTACTTACGGACCTTCGAGAGGATTTGGCTATGAGCGCCTCATAGCCAACTGTTCCCAAGGGTCCGTAAGTTGGCTGGCTGGTTGGCGTGGTTGGTCACCGCAGGTCGTGTGTTCGATTCCCACCCAGGACAGATATTTGTGTACATGAACATGTCTGTCGGTCCTGAGTCTGGCCGTAATTATCTATATAAGTATGTATTTACAAACGATAAATAGTACTTATATGTAATAGGTATATCAGTTATCTGGTTTCCATAGTACAAGCTCTGCTTAGTTTGGGATCAGATGGCCGTGTGTAAATAATGTCCCAGGATATTATTATTATTAATTAAGTTAGAATTTAAATGGAATTTGAATTTGGAGCTTCGGAGGTTTCCTGGTTTTCTGGATGTAACTGAAATGGTATGAGGAGCCAAATAAATTCACAGTAAATAAATTCGCAAGATGGCCCAATTAGGAGGCCAAGTGTGGAAACCATTTGCCCTACAAACTAATGACTACTATTTCAAGCCTGTATAAGCCTTCCAGTAGGTCTCTGACATGGCTCAACGACTGTTGTCTAATGATAACAAGCGGGACCGAAAGCTTAACGTACCCTCCGAAGCTCAGAAACGCTCAGAAATTGCCCCCTTTGGCTGTCACCCACGTATGGACGCATATCACCGATTACTTACGGACCCTTCACAGCATCTGGCTATGGGCACCTCGTAACCAAATACCTCCTGACTACTCGTAGCTATGAAATTACTTATTTTGGTAACTAAATATGAATTTTAGATTAGATATTTCTTCACTGAGAAATATCTAACCTAATTTCATAGTTAGTTAGGGGGCCTCTCATCAGGATTTAGATATTTCTCAGTGAAGAAATATCTAATCTAAAATTACTTACGGACCCATGAGAGCATCTGGCTTTGAGTACCTCATAGCCAGATGACTCCTAACTGACTACGAATTTTAGATTAGATATTTCTCATTGAAGAAATATATAATCTAAAATTCATATTTAGTTACCAAAATAAGTAATTTCATATTTTTACCATTCCGATATCTTGCGTCATTTTGTTACAAGTAATCGCTACATAGTATCGTTACTAAATATCAGTACAAGTTGTCAACTAAACATGTCACAGCCCCGGGGCTCGCGTGACACCGCACTAGTTAGTAGCTGGCTACCAGCAAGCTACCAGACTAGGTGACAGAACATTCACAATATTTATAGTTAGCCAGTGAGCCCGAGGCTTTTGTCGGAAGAGATTTATCTTGTAGCTCCTAATAAGGGCTGATTAGAATCTTGATTGGTTCGGAGGTGGTGATGGTTTCTAAATGTTTATTTATGAGCTATGAACAAGTCTGGAATTAAAGCCTACCGTCAATGTACCGATTAATATACAATCTTTTTTTCTTCTTTATTGTGTGGACAGTGGGTATCCTAGTGCCAATGTATTCAAGACGCCGATATGACTTAATGACTGTTGTCTAACGACTACAAATGGGACCAACAAGCTCCCTGAACCATGGAAACGCTCAAATAAATAAATATTCGCCATTTTATCCCAAACTAGGCAGAGCGTGTACTATGGTAACCAGACAGCTGATAAACATACGTATATATTTCTAAATACACAAATATTATAATATATATTATTATTATTACATAAAATAAAATCGTAGGAAAGTCAAAACTGTACATTGAATATTTAAAAAAAGGATACTTGGAGCGTGATCTACAATCGATATCGAAGCCAAAAATATAGTTTTTACAATTTTTGTCTGTTTGTCTGTTGTATGTCCGGGCTAATATTAAAAAGTACTGCATGGATTTACTTCAAATTTTGCATGAATATTACTAAGAGGTCGGGTCAACATATAGGCTACATATTATCCCGTTATCACCTACGGGGGAGGAGCTGTGATAATTTATAAAATTTAACGCGGGTAAATCCGCGGGGCACAGTTACAACAAACAATTTGAGAGGCCTACTGGTGTGGTTAGTTGGTATTATAAGACTAGGAAAACCTTTTGTATTAATTTTAGCTGTCCCTTCTTGTCGCTTAATTTAAGCGTTAAGCTACTGCCAACTGCTCGGTGTCTTCAATTTTTAATATAATAATACAAAAAAAATATAGTAGTTAAGTAACTTATTATATAAGCATTTAAAAAAGTATATGGTGATAAAATAGTCCGCACGGACGGACTAACTCAAAATTTTGTTGTTACTTTAATTATATGTATATATTTTTTTTAAAAGACAATTCCCGCACTATGTAATCTAATCCCTGTGTCGCGGGGTACTTTACAAACATATAATAGACGGACACAAATTACATCCAGACTCAGAACAACTATCTATGGGCCACACAAATAGTTGTCTGTCGCGGGACTCGAACCCGCGACACGAAGCGGCGAGGCGACTAGCTTAGCCGCTGCGCCACACGTGCAGTCATATTGTATGTGACTATATTTATATACTGCATTGTGAGCTTGAGAAGTACAAGTGTATCTTAATATCCAAGTGCTGAATGAATTTCATTATTTCATTTCATTTGGCATAAACTCTATATTTTCTCATTTTGCTTTTTATATAATTTAGCACTTATCTACAATTATTCGCTGTTTAAAAACTGGGCTAAAGGCATTCTTGGACTGTTAATGCACCTTTTTATGTAATTGAAATTGCAAGTTATAGTTAATTGTCTGTCGAACACAATGCATTGTTAACGAATTAATAAATGAATGAAATGTTTTGGTTTAATTTCACCTTGTTTGTCAATATTCTAAATATAATATACTAGCTGGTGCCCGCGACTTCGTCCGCGACCATTTTGAATGATGACCTATGTAACTACTTACTTCTAGCTTAATCTAAATAATATAACTTTCTAAAATTAAGAAAACCTAACCTAAAAATAACCCAACTAAGAAAGAAACTCAATCAATCAATCAATCAATCATTTATTGCTGAACATAGTAATTACAATATACTTATAGTACATTTCAAGATGTCAGGTAAATGTAGGTGTGGTCAATATGTTCTGCCTGATAGGGCATGCAAAATATTATAACACAAATTCACAAATATTAAATTAAAAAAAATAATAATATAAATTTCTTTCATGTCAATACAAATCTACACTTAAAAATAACACATAAATAAATCAAAACGAATTGTATCACAAATCGAACCTACGAAGTATTCGCCTAAATATCTAGCTTATCGGTCAAATACTCTTTTAGAGAATAGTACACCTTACTTATTAAAAGTTCAAGAAGTTTATTTTTGAATTTGGCGACATTATCTTCTCGTAAAATATTTTTTGGTAGTTTATTAAAAAATTTTGGGAGCCATGCCTAACAAATTTTTGTTGTATACTGCCTTTTTATGTGGCCTGCATCTAATTTTTGTTTTATTTCGCATACTATTTAAAGTGCCAAATAGGGAGAAATTATTTTTCACAAACATTGCAACCTCATAAATGTAAAGGCTGGTTATGGTCCATATACGAAGATTAGTAAACCATGGTTTGCAGCTATCGGTACTTTGTATTCCACATATGGCTCGAAGACACTTTTTTTGGGCTTTGAAGACTATCTCAATATTTGTTGCATTTCCCCAGTATATTAACCCGTAACGTAGAGTTGATGTAACATAAGCGTGGTAGGCAGTTAATAAAGTTGTCCTATTTACCTCCGTATAAAGTTTGTACAGAGCATATGAGTACTGACTAAGACGGCTACGTACACTGTCTGTGTGTGTTCTCCATGAAATGTCTCTGTCCAGTTCAAGTCCTAAAAACTTTGTACTTGTGGTTTGAGAAATTATAGTATCCCCATATCGTACGTCTGGTTTAGTATGGTTAGTTTTCTGTTGAAATGTCATAATTTTGGTTTTGTCGAGATTTATCTTTAAGTTGTTTACTTTTAACCAGTCAATCAATAAGTTAAGACAAACATTTATTTCGCTTTCAAGGGTCTGAACATCCTTTGCATCAAAGACTACCGTACTATCATCAGCAAACAGTACCATTGGATGATAAGTTACACTAGGCATATCGTTAATGTAGATAAGGAAAAGCAAAGGTCCCAAAATGCTGCCTTGAGGTACACCATAATAAATTAATCTCTGACTTGAGACGTAACTTTGTTCTGTTTTTGTAGACATACAAATTTGATTTAATTGCGTAATTTGTTTTCTATTCGTTAGATACGACCTTAGCAGGTTGAATGCATTTCCTCTAATTCCATACCTTTCCAATTTGTTTAAGAGTATTTTGGGGTCCACAAAATCAAAAACCTTGGTCAAGTCCATAAATAGAGCTGCCACAGGCCTTCTATTATCTACATTGGTAATAATTTTCTCAAAAAGTTTAAAGATAGCCATATTAATATTTTTGTTTTTTCTAAACCCATACTGAACGTCTGCTAAGATATTATTAATTTCCAAAAACGAACTAAGTGAATTGTAAATCACTTTTTCTAATATTTTAGATATTATCGGAAGTAATGCAATAGGCCTGTAGTTGCCGGGATCATGTTTTGTACCTTTTTTATGAAGAGGCTTTATGATGGTAAGTTTGAGCCTATCCGGAAACACACCATTCTCAATACATAAATTTATGATATGGCTGAGTACTGGTGCGATTATATAGGATGTAGATTTTATCACGTTTGTGGCAATATCATCATAGCCTGTGCTCTTCGTATTATTAAGTGAACCTATTATTTTAATAATGTCCGAGGGAACTATGGGGCTTAGGAATATGGAGTTACAATGCATGTCAAATTTTGGTGAATAGTCATTTGTAATGTCAGTTTTAGATTCAATTTCATCAATAAAGCAGTTGTTAAAAGCATCGGCGATATTTTTTGGGTCAGTTACAATTTTGCTATGGATTAAGATGCTTTGGATTCCTTCTGAGGGTTTATTGGTTTTGCATTTGTTTATAACCTGCCACGCTGCTTCATTTTTATTAGCGGCATTATGTATAAAGTGGTTATTCTGAGCTTTTTTTGTTTGACTTATTATGCTTTTTAGTCTTTTAGAGTAGGTCTTAAACAAAGTTTTGTTAGTAGTGTTAGTGATTTTTCGGTATTGCCATAGCATCTGTCGTTTACGCCTACAGCACAACTTGATTCCCTTACTAATCCAACTGGGTTTTTTAAACGCACGGATTTTAATTTTCGTAAGTGGAAAACATAAGTCATAAAACTGTTTAAAATTTTTGTGAAATTCATCAAATGCTTCGTTAGGGTCATTACAGTTGAATACGTCCTTAAAATGTATATTTTGTAGACATTTTTTAAATTTTGATATGTTTTCGTTTGAATAGTCACGCTTGTAAATGAACCAGTGAGAGAGTACACAAGTTCTTTTTACAGGACATCGTATAAGAACTAAAGACTACTTTGCTAAGGACCCGATATCATCAACCAAAAAAATCAAAGAATACATATCAATTGTCCTTAAAGACAGCCAGTAAGTCAAATAAATAAACAATAAAATAATAATCAACGATGCATTAATCACAAAGGTAACTCCAATTAGATTAGGTTGCGACCACGGCATTGATTAGTCTAAAATCACATTTTGTGAACGAAACCATAGCGCAATCTAAAACGATGATTACTCCATCTACTAACAAAAATATAAACTTGAAAAGCGGTAAAATTAAGATGTGTGCATATTTTTGGGATTGAGATTTAGGCGATCACCTATTGATTAAGTTTAGGGCTACCTTTTATTTCAAGCATTTAATTATTGTTACCGATATGCACACATATTCATTTTAATGGAAAGGCAAGGTTACCATATAACAGTTCAAAAATTAAGCCAAACTTTTATATTGCCGACTACACAGCTATCCGAAACTTTTTAAACGAAGTTGACTGGGCTGACCTATTTAAGGGGCAAGGTGGAGTGGACGAGATGCTGGCGAGTTTTTATGAAACTATTACTAATGTTATAAAAAAATTTGTTCCATGTCGTCTTCCGAAAAGTCACAAATTTCCGCCATGGTTTAACCGAACATTAATAAAATTATTAAATATCAAAAACAAAATCAGATTGAGATACAACAAGTATAAAAACCCCTTGGATGAAATTCAGTTAAGACTCATTGGTAAACGTTGTAACCATTTAGCAACTGTTAGTTACAACGACTACACAAAAAAACTGGAGGACGAACTAAAGCAAAATCCTAAGTTGTTCTGGTCTCATGCAAAGACTAAACGCGGGGGGTCTAGCACATACCCCATGACTATGACAGATGGTACAACAATTGTTTCTAGCGCTACAGAAGTATATAATTTATTCGCATCGTATTTCTCATCTGTTTATAGAAACGCTACCCGAATAAGTAGTGATTATAATGACGCCGCATTCTTAAAATTATTAAATAATAACAGCGAATGCTTAACAACACCAGTAATACAATCCGCGGCTCTACTTAAAAAGTTAAAAGATCTCGATACAAAAAAGAGTGCCGGGCCCGATGAAATACCTCCGTTTTTTATTAAAGCGTGCGCATCTGAACTGGTTTGTCCTCTCAAGATAATTTTTAACAAATCCTTATCCTCCGGCGTATTTCCTCAAAAATGGAAATCGGCAAAAGTTGTTCCAATTCATAAATCTGACAGCGACGATTGCATATCCAATTACAGGCCGATATCCATTCTTTCAACATTTGCCAAACTGTTTGAATCCCTGATCTGTCCGTATTTTCAATACCACTTGAAACTTTACCTAAGTGATTACCAACATGGGTTCGTTTGTGCACGCTCTACAAGCACGAATTTGGTGTCATTTACTGAAATTTTAGTGGAGGCTATTGATTCAGGTCATCAAGCAGATATAATTTATACGGATTTCAGTAAAGCGTTCGACAAAGTTTCCCACAAAATATTAATAAAAAAATTAAGGGCTTATGGAATCACCGGGAATTTGCTGAACTGGATAAGTTCATATCTGGCTAACAGATCATTTTACGTAGTAGTGAATGGGTTTCAATCGACATTGTATAACATTTCTTCAGGGGTACCACAGGGGTCTCACTTAGGGCCCGTCTTATTTAATTATTTCATTAATGATATACCTACATGCTTTCGGTATTCCAAGATTTTTATGTATGCTGATGACCTCAAATTTCTAAGAATCGTAACAAGTGCAGATGACACAAAACACTTACAAAGGGATCTAGACAGATTGGTTCAATGGTGTGATAAGAATGAAATGTATTTAAATTATAAAAAATGTTATCACGTTAAATATTCTAGAAAAAATAACTTAATTAAATCTAATTATATAATTAATTCTAAAACAATTAAAGAAGTAGACGTTATAAGTGACCTTGGAGTCCTATTTGACAATAAATTAACCTTTACACCGCACTTAAACAATGTAATTAAAAATCATCAAGAATACTGGGATTTGTAATAAGAAACTGTAAAACCTTTCGTAAAAGTAATACATAAATCATTCTTTTTAACAGTTTAGTGAGGTCTACTTTAGAATATTGTAGCGTGCTATGGCGACCTCATTATGCTGTGCACAGCTTGAGTATTGAACGAATTCAGAAACGCTTTATATGGCATCTTGCATTTTCTGCAGGACTCGCAAAAAAGATACCTACTTATGAGGCTAGATTAAAGCACTTTGCCATGAATACACTTGACAAGAGAAGATGTATCAATGACGCATTATTCACGTGCAAAATTTTAAATTTTTCCATTGATTGCCCCAGCTTATTAACCTTGTACAAATTCCGCGCACCCTCCAGAATACCACGCAATTCTATCACTCCACTCTGCCCCCCATTTAAACGAACTGTTTTAGGCGCTAATTCGCCGTATGCCAGATTTTGCAAGATCATAAATTACTGCAGTGATCAAATCGATATACATCACGACTCACTCGCAAAATTAAAATCAAAAATTTTTAACTGTCTGCTAGATATATGTTAACCTTGTACCCTGCGGTTTTCTTTCTTTTTTGTGTTATTATTGTTATTTTTATTCTTTTCATGTTTACCATTTGTTCTGTATTCTACATAATATGCGTAATAATAATAATAAATCAATTTAATTCAGACACAGTCCATATAATTTCTTAGTAATACATCTTAATAACTAGTGTTAGTAATAATAATTTAAGTATAATGTGGGTGGAGGGCACAAGCTTAAACCAAGCCCAATATATATAATGCAGTCTTAGGTTAGCTTACTATTTCATCTTTTTGTTAATTACCCATGTGGTGTTTATCTATAAGTGATTGTTAGACTGCTACTTGTATCATATATTTGTTATCTTGTGTACTGTTGGTGTAAACAATTGTCGGTGAACCAAATAAAATAAATAAAAAAAAAAATGTAAAATAAGTTCCGCGACCTGAAACGATATTAACGCCATCTAGTTACAAAATTGTGAACTTGTAGAGACTTGTTGAAAGAATTAAAATTATATTTTTTTGGTGCGATCATCTCGACACCAACAATTTATACTACGCTAACTCCAATTTTAGATAAAATCGTTTTTTATCCCAATTTGATTAAAATGTCGTTTTTTAATTTGTTAATTTTTTTTTGATCTGTTTTTCAACAATAAGCCACTTTTTTGTTGATCTCTCAGTTTATGTTTTCCTCGCAAGCCATACTTGTATGAAAATTCATTTCACACGACTCTCTTGATGTCAAGTGGTAAATCTTTTATGTAGGCTCGGTATGTCACTTCTTTTTAGCTGAGTATGCTGAAGAGCGTCTTCTCTACTCAGAGCATGTGCCAGTTCCTTTACATGGACGGTCAGTTTCTCCTGGTATTTCAGGCTGTTTTGAGCTATTTCCTGCCGAACTGTTTTAAGACAGAGGTCGTGGTATATGTATCTATTACTTATACAATGAGGGATGCCAAACATTGTTCTCTGAGCTTTGGTCTGGAATCTCTCCAGGACTCACTCTCTCACAGGAATCACTACTGTTGCTGGCCGTTCCCCACAGTTGTATTCCGTAAGTCCAGATTGGTTTTATGGTAGTTTTGTACACCAGCATCTTGTTGTTGGGATTTAGTTGTGATTGGCGTCCCAATAACCAGTTCAGTGACCGCAGTTTTCCATCTAGTTGTTTGCGTTTTGTCAATATTTGTTTTGGATTACTTTTTTCCCTGAATTTTAAATAAATTCGTAAAATAAAAAAACTGATTTTCATACAAAATTACATCCCTTATTTTAGTCGTCCTTAGGGGAGGAATTCTCGAAAATCCTGAAATATTTATTTTTAACTAAAATGCCAAATAGCATTAATTTTCATGCGTTTAACTTAAAACTTGTCACATTTTTCGTACAAACTTACATCCACAATTATACGCCCTAGGGGGTGGAATTTTTAAAAATCCTAGAATATATATTTTAGATTTTAATTGCAAGGCCAAATACCAAAGCCTTTAACATAAAAAATTACGAAAATATTTCATCCCTTATTTCACTCCCTTAGGGGTGATATTTTCAAAAACCCTTCTTTAGTGGATGCCTACGTCATAAAAAGTACCTACTGTCAAAATTTCAAGTCTCTAACTCCAGCCGTTTAGGCTATGCGTTGATATGTCAGTCAGTCAGTCTAAACTTACATCCCCTATTTTGCGCCCTAGGGGGTGGATTTTCCAAAAATCCTGAAATAAATATTTTATGTTTTTTTTAACAGAAAGGCCAAGAACTAATTTTCATGCGTTTATCTTAAAAAATATCGCATTTTTTATACAAAATTACATACTCTATTTTATGCCCTTCGGGGTGGAATTTTCAAAAATCCTGAAATATATATTTTTTATTTTTAACTGAAAGGCCAAATAAATACCAATTTTCATGGATTTAACTTCAAAAATGTTGCATTTTTCATACAAACTTACATCCCCTATTTTACGCCCTAAGGGTTGTAATTCCCAAAAATCCTAAAGCGCGTGATTTTTATTTTTAACTGGAAGGCCAAGTACCCATTTTCATGCCCTTAACTTCAAATACGGCAAAGTTTCATACTAACTTTGCACCCCCGTTTTACCCCCTTAGGGGTTGAATTTCGAAAAACCCTTCCTTATTCCTTGTCTACATTATAAAGAAAACATTAATGCAAAATTTCAGTTTTCTAGGTCCAAGGGTTTGGGCTGGGCGTTGATGAGTCAGTCAATCAGTCAGGACTTCTCTTTTTATTTATATATAGATAAATAATGTTTACAAACATATCGTTCGATAATTTTCTAATCAATCTATTTACTTCTAGAATCATTTTTATATTTAAATTTTAGCTTTGAAAGCTTTCACTGTTTTAATTCAGGTTGGCGTGAAACAATTCAATTGTATCATGTCAGCCTCTTAACATAAATACCTAGTTATATTCGTGTTAATCTCTCCACACACCTGTCCTAATTTTCAACAAGCACGAAAAACTCATAAAAGTTAAACAACTACAACATCCCAAAACCAAAAGTTGGATGATACGGGCGCAATATAAATAGGCAGGAAGCCTCTGAGCCCAGGTAAATAAACACCCCGTTGGTAGGGGTGCGAGGGAAGAATTTAACTCGTGCTGAAATAATAATAATAAATATCTGACCTCTAGGTCTACGGGTAGGTATAGGCAGGCAAATATCATGTTCGTATGGTAAAGAGTATCTATATATATATATATATATATATCAAAACTGTCAAAGTATAAAAATATTTATAATATCGTAATATTTTTATACTTTGACAGTTTTGATAGGTAAACACAGCAATGACGCAATACTAGTTGTTTATATTATCTTTGATGACATTTAAAGTGGTTGGAGTCACAACCAAACGCTACTACAGGTCGATACGCATGATAATTTTGTAATTTAATTAGTAGTTTTTTAAGCGCTATCGGAAGATCAGCATTACAGTAATCATTATTATTTACTGTAATATTTGCTGAGGTAGACGCCTTTCCTAGCTAGTACTTATAATGTTGCATGCTTCATAAGTATTATATAAACTAAACGCAATTGTTATATCGTCTTAGATGTAAACTATGTTAAGGATTATCTGTGCTTGTTGCGAATAAACCTTTTTATTTTATATTTATCTATCTTATTAATGTCCTCCTCCTGCAATGCCTGCCATGGCAGCCATAATTAATGGAAATTACCTATCTGCGTGGGATATATTATAGTACCTGAATTTACGCAAATATAGGTGCACTTTCTGTTCTCTCCTCTCAAATTCTGACCGGAAGGAGTTCAGGTATAGAATCAACGGCTTTACGGCTTTTGGTGTTACACTACACAACCGAATTCTTTGGATCAGGGTTGCCAAACGTTAAATCCCGAGTCAGGCCAAAAAATAAGTGATATAGTTCTCAGTATCAGCCCGGAGTTTGAAAGTTGGTGGTGTTACACTGTCGGGCCTCAGCGGTGCTCTCTGAGGCCCGACAGTGTAACACCACCAACTTTCAAACTCCGGGCTGATACTGAGAACTATATCACTTATTTTTTGGCCTGACTCGGGATTTAACGTTTGGCAACCCTGATCCAAAGAATTCGGTTAGTAGCGGAACAAACAAGGACATCGGAAACTTAGCGGACTAAACTTTGGCGTGTAAACGGATTCGGTTGACGGTGTGTATTTGAGGTTTTGGCATGGAAATCCTTCTATTATTGTCGGAGAAATCTTTGGTGAGTATTTGATAAGTTTACAACAATATGTGAAAGGTATGTGGAGTTCCATGGGTCCAAATATTACGTAAAGAAAAATTAAGTACTAATCCCAAAGTTATACTGCAGTTGAAACTTAGCGGAATTTCTTTGAAACACAACCTCTTTAAGTTCCCGGACCACTGAGTTTCTGAAGACCTAAAATATAGACTGGACTTCTTAGCGGAGGCCGAAGCCGATGCGGAGGCGACGAATTTCGCCTTCGCGGAAGCGTGGTTATCCTTTTGGATATCTTGGAACATTATTTACACACGGCCATCTGATTCAAAATTAAGAAGAGCTTGTACTATGGAAATCAGATAACTACATATACTACTTTTCTTTTGAAAATACATACTTATATAGATAATTGCACCCCAACACAGGACAAACCGACATGTTCATGCACGCAAATCCTGTCCTGGGTGGGAATCGAACCCACGACCTGCGGCGTGAAAAGCGGGCGTCTACCACCCACACCAACTGTGCCAACTGTTTATGTACTGCTTTGTGAGCTTGACAAGTACAAGCATATGTGAATACCCAAGTGATGAATAAATTTCATTAATTCAACCCGACATTAAGATGAATTGATTCGTTTAAAGTAAATGTATCTACTCAACATGTTAATACTTGGAAGTAGAAAGCTTTTATTATTTTATTAAATTAATAAAAACGTTCTTTATGTTTCCATCCTGCATTAATATTTAACTTCGACTAAATGACATGGAATATTGGATTTACCTTTTAGAACGGTCTTATCAATATTTACGAGTATCAAGATAC
Organism: Pseudoips prasinana; assembly: GCA_951640165.1. NCBI lineage: Eukaryota > Metazoa > Arthropoda > Insecta > Lepidoptera > Nolidae > Pseudoips > Pseudoips prasinana. The sequence goes on along the minus strand of OX621238.1, from coordinate 5,388,118 downwards.
TGGGGAACCAGGATATAATGGTTGCTTGGATATAAGTTAGATACGATTATACTTGTTTATATTTATGCTATGGGGTTTTGGAAAGCAGCTCTACGGATTCCTACAATATTAATGCAGTATCTATTTGCGAAAACTGCCTCGTTGGTCTCGTGGTAGCGTGTTCAACCACAAAAATGAGGTCCTGAGTTCAAATACCGGGTCGGACCTAAAAGTGATTTTGGGACTTTTCCGTAAAAAGTAATTTCTCAGTAGCAGCCTGAAGTCTGGAAGTCGGCGGTACTACACCCCCGTGCCTCGGAGAGCACGTAAAACCGTCGGTCCTGTCCCTGACCTCTTTTACCACTTTGGAAGTGTCTCTCGCGCAAACTATCCAGTTTAGAAAAAAATGATATTGGAAACCTCAATATGATTTTTGAAGACCTATCCATAGAAACACCACATGTGTGGGTACGATGAAAAAAAATTTTTGCGTTTTAGTTCTATGTATGGCGACCCCCCCAAATTATTGTTATTTTTCTATTTTTGTGTAAAAATCTTAATGCGGTTCACAGAATACATCTACTTACCAAGTTTCAATGGTACAGCTCTTATAGCTTCGGAAAAAAGTGGCTGTGACATACGGACGGACAGACAGACAGACAGACATGACGAATCTATAAGGGTTCCATTTTTTGACATTTGGCTACGGAACCCAAAAATAAGAAACACGAATCACTACATAGACTGGCCTATTGGTCTTGTGGTTAGCGACCCTGACCGCTAAACCAGAGGTCGTGGGCTGGATTCCCACTCCGGACAATTTTTTTGTGATGAGCACGATTATTGTTCGTACCACCGTTGTAATCATTTTTATAAAATAATTATGAGGTGAAATTCAAAACATTCAATTTCGTAACCTCCAGCAAGATGAACAAACAGAGGGTGCATTCACGCACATATACAAAATTAAAAAGTTACACGAAGTCAACTAAAGGCAACTACTATATAACAAAAATTAAGTTAACACCCTGACAGTAAAGTAAGCAGTCAGCGCAAGTAACACGCGTTTCCAAATATGTCGCTTGATCACAGAACCATCGACTTCCTCGCCATATTAGAGACAAGGAAACAACTCGCCCCGTAATGCTCCGAGTGTGTGATTACAACGATAGATTTGTGAGGTTATTTATAGGGACATAACAGTAGTATCTATATATCGTGAGAATATGTTAATTAGTGGTCAATCATTTATCACTTTAAGGTAGGTATGTCATATATTGTTTAAAAATATCTGTAGTTACTAATTATATACGAAGTAAAACTGCCACCAATTGCTTGAAATCATACATCCCAAAGTATAATTTAATTCCAAAATCTTATCGTTTGAACTTCCTCTAACTTTTCTAAGACATTTGCATGCACAATTCCTCACATACTTGTAAGAAATACCGAAATCCGTTTACGTAAACAGGTCCCCAAGTTGGTGAACTCAAACAGGGATATGGAAGAAGCGAAAACTTTTCAGAACACTTTGAGTTGTTAGATATATCGCGTATGTACGTAAACTTGGCGTATACTGCGATTATCTGCGAAAATGGTATAGGCTGTTTGGTTTATGAAAAGTGAATCATTACATTTAAGAAGCAATTTAACGAACGTCACCTTATTAGCCGACTTCAAAAGAAGCAAGTTAGCAATTAGACTGCATATTTTTTTTAAACTTGGGCTGGCGCAAAATTCTCAAAAAGCATAATGGATGAAATAATAACAATAACATCCTGGGACATCATTCACACACGGACATCTGATCTCAAACGAAGCAGGGCTTGTACTATGGCAACCAGATAACTTACTTTTCTTTTGTAAATATATACTCATATAGATAACTAGCGGCCCGGTACGTGCTTCGCTACGTATAAGGCATAGTAATAAAAAGTTCATTTATTCAAACAAAAAAAATATTTAAAATTGCTGAAAGATGTTTATTTTACACTTTTTCAAGACTTTTTTAAATTTTCTCTACGTACAAACCTTCCCTAGACTTCCACGAATAAACCAAAATTAACCAAATCGGTAAAGGCGTTGTTGAGTTATAACATTACAACGAAAAGTGGCATTGATTTTTATATATATAGATTACACCCAGACCGAGGACAAACAGACATGTTCTTGCACACAAATATCTGTCCTGGGTGGGAATCGAACCCACAACCTGCGGGGTGAAAGGCAAGCATTTAAACCCGGGACACCAAGTGGCGAGGCCATTATACTAACCGCTGTGTCACACGTGCAGTCAGGTCTGTTTGGTGATATGTACTTAGCTTATATAGTTTGAAATACATATAAATATAGGTTCAAATCCTGGGTCGGGCCATAAGTGATTTTGGGACTTTTCTGTAAAAAGAAAAATTTCTCAGCATCAGCCCGAAGTCTGGGAGTTGGCGGTATTATACCACCGTGCCTCGGAGAGCACGTAAAGCCGTCGGTCCTTTGCCTGACCTCTTTCCGGTCGTGTCGCTAAGGCGTCCCATCGGATCATGAGAGTGATGGAATAGAAAGTGCTCCTGTGTTTGCGCACACACTTGAACACTATAATTCAGTAGTGTCATACTACCGTACGAAGCACATCGCAAGTAATTTTTTTTGCCGTAATTAATTCATAAAAGTGGTTTAAAGTGACAATTTAGTGACCAATTTACATGGACCATGTTCAGTTACCAATAGTGAACGAATTGTGACAAATAGATGTGATTTGTGTCGAGTTTCTAATCAATTATCACTAGAAATACCTAATCAATACATTAATATCACCGTCATAAACTACACTTTCCGATCTCTCGCGGCATAACGCGTAAGCGACACCATCTGCACGGCGCTTTAGACCTTCTTCGCGTCGAAACCCGCACAGTAAGTTGTAAAAAACTATAAAACTTGCTGTTAACAAGGATGAGTAAATTAAATCGAGACGAAGCCGCATCGAGTGACGTGAGAAGCGATTGCACTAACGTTACCACCAGGCGTCCTACTACTCAACATACAGACTTCTCAAAATACGTTCTGCGGTCAGAAATTGCTAATATTATTAGAACTGAGACACGCGCTGCCATCAAAGAAGTGATAGGCCAGGAATTTTCGGTTATACGGAAGGAGATTAGCAGTTTCGAAGAAAATATAAAATTTATAAGTCAAAAATATGATGAAACATTGGCTAGCTTGCAGACTTATGCCGAAGAGCTTAAAGTTTTACACAAAGATAAAACGTGTCTGCAAAACCAGGTAAAGGATATGGAATCTAGACTTGCACGACTAGAGCAAGAAGGTCGGCAAAGTAACCTAGAAATTCATTGCCTGCCCGAACACAAGCAGGAAAATCTTATTAAAACTATGGTACAACTAAGCAACGTTGTCTCTTATCCTATTACTGAACAAGACATCTTATCTTGCTCGCGAGTTCAAAAACTTAATCCAGCATCTAAACAGCCTAAGGCGGTGATTTGTAAGTTATCTAGCAAACTTAAGCGTGATAACCTGCTTGGTGCAATATTATTGTACAACAAATCAAATCCGAAAAATAAGCTGAGCACCAAACTTCTTGGATACGGTAACGATGACAAACCTGTGTATGTCAATGAGCATCTCACTCCAGCTAATAAGGCTTTGCATGCAGCGACTCGAATTGCAGCTAAAGAGAAAAAGTATAAGTTTGTTTGGGTGCGAAATGGAAGAATTCTTGTGAGAAAAGACGAAACGTCAACTACACAAGTAATATCACATACGGACAGCCTTAAAAAGTTAACATAAAACTGCAAATTTAGTTGTTGTTGATTATCCTCTCAAAATGTTATAATAAGTCATTATTGTAATATTCAATTGTCTTAAAGTATATTATCAAAACACTAGGAGTATAAGGGGTAAGCTACAAGCAGTATATACAAACGTGCTTTCTATGAATTTTGATGTTATTGTTTTAACAGAAACTTGGCTGAATAATACTGTATTCGATGCCGAAATATTTGATGATCGTTATCAAATCTTTAGAAGAGACCGAGAGTCAGGGACGTTTTCTGAGGGTAAGGAAGGAGGCGGCGTGCTGATTGCAACCCTGAAATCTTTGAATGCATACAGATCCCCATCATTTGAAACCAATTGTGAAGATCTATGGGTAACTATAGATACACCAACACACAATACGATGGGCTTTAAAAAGGTTCATTTTTGTGCAGTATATCTATCCCCACCAATAACTTTAGATCGAATGTTATATTTCACTAACAATTTTGATAAAATTGCTGATAATACAACAGATTCTATCATACTGATAGGTGATTTTAATTTAAGTTTCATCGAGTGGACCAGCAAACATGGACATAATAATATGGAACCCGTCTCTTGTGTTAACAATATAGCTAAAATCTTTGTAGATTTTCTGTCGTCTAACGATCTTAAGCAATATAACTGTATCACAAATAAACAAAATAGAATTCTTGATCTTGTGATTTCAAACATAGACCAACCTATTGAAGTCTCTGCGTCTACTGACATACTATCAAACATTGATGAATTTCATCCACCAATAGATATAACTCTTCATCTCAAGCTTCCACCAACTCTCAAGGTGAAAGCTAGACCAATTTATAAATATTATAAAGCTGATTATCACGAAGTACGAAAAAGATTAGCTGAAATAAAATGGAAGGAGGCCTTTCAATCAATTGCAACGGTAGATGGCGCGGTTACTATGTTTTATACAATTATAAAACAAATTATCTGTGACGTAATTCCGTTACAGACTACTAATAAAAGTACGTATCCAAAGTGGTACAGTAAAAAATTAATAAAAATATTGCAAGAAAAAGAGAAATGCCGGAGAAAAATGAAACAGTATAATAATAAACGTGATGAATATGAATACTTGATATTAAAAGAAAGAACAAACAAAATTATAAAGTCCTCATATCAAAATTATATTAAAAATGTACAGCTAAATGTTACTAAAAACCCAAAATACTTCTGGTCTTACATAAATGGCAAACGTAATTCGAGCTCAATTCCTAAAACTATGAAACATAACGGTGTAAGCGCGAGTGATGGTAAAAGTATCACCAACCTATTCGCAACAACTTTCGCGTCTGTGTATAATCATACATCCCAATACAACTCTTACAGATCTGCTGCTAACGCCATAAATAATTGTCACAATATGAATAATATTTACCTTTCGAAAAGCAATATCGAAAAACAATTAAAAAATCTAGATATCTCAAAAGGAGCTGGCCATGATAGTATACCACCTATATTTTTCAAGGAATGCGCCTGTTACTTATCCGAGCCACTTGAATTTCTATATAATAGATCTCTGTCGGAGGGCCAATTTCCAGAACTCTGGAAGGAATCAATTGTTATTCCTATCCCAAAAGCTGGCGATAGGTCCAATATCAGCAATTATAGACCCATCAGTATTTTACCCGTCATTGCTAAAGTATTTGAAGCACTCTTATGTCCATTTATAAACTGGCATATCAAACAAATCGTCACAACTCATCAACATGGCTTCGTTAAAAATAGGTCTACAACTACTAACCTTATCAGCTTTTTGGATAGAACTGTTACTGACATTAGTAGAGGTAATGAAGTTGACGCCGTGTACAGCGATTTTAGCAAAGCATTTGATAAAGTAGATCACAGACTACTCTTGCAGAAGCTAAATGCTGTATACGGCATTCAAGGACCTCTTTTAAACTGGTTCAAGTCCTATTTGACCCAACGCAGGGCTAGAGTAGTCCTAAACGGATATTCCTCTGATGTTTTTACTCCGACATCCGGAGTACCTCAGGGGTCGCATGTGGGTCCGGTCCTATTTATAATGTTTATAGATGATATTAAATATTCTATACGCAATTCTCACTTTGAAATTTATGCTGATGATTTGAAATTATCTAGAATAGTAAACTCAGAAACAGATCAACAGCTTCTGCAAGAGGATGTTGATAACCTGTTTAATTGGTGTGAAAGCAACTCCATGGAACTAAATATCAGTAAGTGCTACCACATTAAATTCTCCCGTAAAAAACATAAATTCTGTACAACCTATTCAATAAATAAAACAAAGCTGAATACTGTAACTGAGGTTAGGGACTTGGGTGTCTTGGTCGACTCTGAACTACGATTCAATAAACACGTTGATAATACTATCAATAAATCCTTAAGGATGCTGTCATTTATTAATCGCAATACTAAAAAGTTTTGGTCGTTGCCTGCATTAAAATCCCTCTATTTTGCATTTGTACGCAGCCATATTGAATACTGCTCAATCCTTTGGTATCCTACTTATCAATACAATATTCAGCGTCTAGAAAATGTACAAAAACGATTTTTAAGAAGGCTTTCGGCTATAGCTGGTGTTCGAAGATCGATTAAACACTATGATGAGAGACTAGGCCATTTCGAAATGAAATCATTACAGTGGCGCAGAGACTACTTAGGTTTAACTTTTTTACATAAGATAGTTACGCAAAAGGTAGATTGTCCAGATTTGGTGGGTCACCTGGATATAAATGTGCCCAGACCCTCCGCTAGAATTCATAATTATAAACCTTTTTCAATCAAATACAGTCGAAACAATTACGGTTACAATGCACCTATTTCTTATATCCTCAGAAGATGCAATGAATTATTTCACAGTTGCGACCTTGATATTTTCGCTAGCAAATTATATTTATTTAAGAAAAAAATATTTAATAATAATGTATAATAGCATTATTTAACTAACAAAGTTCCAAATTTGTTCCAAAACAAAACAAAACAAACATAAAAACATTTTTTTTTTTTTTTTTTTTTTACAATTTGTTATCTTGGATGATAAATCTTAAAACACCTACTTAGTTTTAATGATGTACTTTCGTAAACTTAAGAATGCCGTGCTTTCCTTTAATTTAGGTGCATGCTAGATTTAAAATTGTATCAAAGATTGTTGTTTAATGTTGTGTATGTATTTAGTTGGTAAGCCTTTAAATAAATAAATAAATAAATATGTCCCGCGCAGATGGCCAATCTCTGTTGAGACTGGCCGCCGTGGCCGAATTCGGCTAGGAAGACATTATTATATAGTTTGAGCTCTCTTTCACTCCACGAGGTGTAGTATCATCAAACTCCATTCATCCTTGTCTGTGTGATTGATAATGATCACTTTCCCCAATATCAACTATCTTGATTAATGGCTTTCCTCCGAAATTGATACTTCCAGTCAATATGATGGCAAAGTAGCTTTGTTTCAGTATTGTGATATATTATGTTACCTCTTTTGTTGTTTGGTAAAAATAGTAATTGATATGGATGTTTTGTTATTTGTATTGTTACCCTTATTTGACGTAGCACTTACTTACTTATTGTATGGCCCATTGTCAGAGTTGTTCAAGCCGCCCAGTAGGTCTCTGACATGGTTTAACGAATGTTGCCTACTGGCTACAACCGGGACTGCCAGCGAAACGTGCCCGCCGAAGCATGGAGACGCTCAGAAATTGATCCACTTTGACGGTAATCCATCTAAGGATTGACCGCTATCGCTGATCGCTTAAGGACCGGTTTGAGCATAAGGCTAGAAGGGCTCTACGTAGCTTTTCACGCCGGAAGTCGTGGGTTCGATACTCACTCATGACAGATATTTATGTGCATGAACATGTCTATTTGTCCTGAGTTTAGGTGTAATTATCTATATAAGTAAATATTTACAAAAGAAAAGGAGTATATGTAATATATCAGCTATTTGGTTACCATATTACAAGCTCTGCTTCGTTTGGGCTCAGAGGACCGTGTGTGAATAATGTCCCATAATTATTATACATTTATTAACTTCAAAAAATTATAATGATTCTGTGGCTTATTACTGTCCCACTGCAGCACAAGAACCTCCTCTCACAATGAGAAGACATAGTCCATAGTCCACCATGCTAATCTAGTGCGTGTTGGCAGACTTCACATATCATCAATAATATTTTTTGGAAAACTCTCAGGCATGCATGTTTCCTCACGATGTCTTTCCTTCACCGTTTTAAGTACGAGATAATTAATTTCTAATACACACATGGATCTGAAAAGTCAGTGGTGCAAGCCTTGGGCTTGAACTCAAGACCAGTGATTCCACAATCCAACAGTCTAACCACAAGGCTATCTCGACTTCATATGAAGAGCAACTGTATTGGCAAACAGACCATTGATAATATACTGACATATGCTGAGGTGTTGGAATCATTAAAATTGATGGTTCCAAATACCAGATTAAGACAGGGACCGAGACGAAGACTGTTTAAAGTTCCATCAGTTAGGACTAATATCTTAAAATTTTCACCAATTAGTACCTCATTAAAGATACTTAATGAAGCGTCCTAAAGACTTGACCTCTTTACTTGTACACTGGCGGAATTTATGAGAGTGACTCTTGATTACTTGACATAATTGTAAGGATTTGTTATTTTATAATTTTATAATAACACTTAATTATAATGTATAAAAATAATGTATCTTCAATGTAATAATGTGTAATTTAATTAATCTTCTTTTTTAATAATATGATATGTTTTAGACTAGTGATGTTATAAATAATTAACGCATTGGGTGTAAACCTGTCACGTTAATTATATGTTGTTAAATAAATAAATAAATATTTATAAATACCTACATACATGTTCTAGATAGTTTAAAGCCAGACACAGAAGAAATATGCGTGCTCATCACACAAAAAATTACACAGGGTGAGGTACGAACCTACGACCTGTCACTTAATAGTATGGGTCACTAACCACTAGGCCAACAAGCCAAACAAAATCTAAACTAATTAGCTTTAATGTTGGTTTTTATTAATTAAATTTGTATAACGAAGCACCATGTATAAAGACCGTTAATAAGTACCATTACCCGGAATAAAACACATCCGGCTTTAATCTGATCCTCTTTGCTAAACACAAATAATGTTGAGATGTTTATAAATTTTCAAATACTGTATGTAGTCACCGATTTAAACCTTATTCCTATAACATCAGAATTCAAATTCAAAAATTAGGGGAATGTCGGTAGTTAGTTATTAAGGATCTATCTATAGCATGTTGCTGGGTGTTATACAAGGTGTAACATAAGTATTGGACGTGAATTAAGGACCTCATTTGCCTATGAAACTGAATATTGCTTGGCAAACAAAGATCGACGGGCCTGTTGGCGTGGTTGGCAGAAGCTTGCTTTTCACGCCATTCGATTCCCACAGGACAATCAGACATGTTCATGCACACAAATATCTGTCATTTGTGTGCATGAACATGTCTGTTTGTCCTGAGTCTGGGTGTAATTATCTATTACTTATACATATTTACAAAAAAAGAAAAGTAGAATATATAGTATATCAGTTATTTGGTTTCCATAGCCAAAAGCTCCGCTTAGTTTGGGATCAGATGGCCGTGTGTAAATATGTCCCAGGATATTATGATAATGATCTAAAATACACAAAACGCTGATACATTTTGCGTGGAGATTAAAAAAACGTGTTTTGTATTTCAGAAACTGGTTTTATTTAATTAGTTCAGATTCGTGAGCAAATAGCGCTTCTGAAGTTACTTTACACCTTGACCACTATTCATTTTACACCAAGTATAACTATGTCTACTACAAACACACTGAAATGGCTGGATGATGTTTTCCATGTAAACGAAAAACCAATACTAGTCTCTATATTACTCGCTGATAATGTAGCTTACTATAAGTGATTTTTATTAAAATCTCTTTTGTGGTTTTTAGTTTATTCATTATAAACAAAAGATAATACAAAAACACAAACATGTTCTCTTTATAATACTAACTTACGTATATAATATAATATATGATGTAAATAGAAGGGAAGTATCTGAAAATGAAGGAAGCGCGGTTGAATAGAAACTCGTTTAATAAATTAAAAGGTAAAACAAACATCCACCATTGAATTCTTCCTTCGTAATCCAATCACCCAGTCCATTGTCAAATCTTGTGCTTTAAAAGATAATTCTTAGTATAATGAATGCGCATACAGCAGTTTAAACATTGTAGATTCAATTAGCAGAACAAACAAGGGTGTTTTGTCCCCCAACCTTTGTGGCACAAATTTTGTTTACCGACGACTCTGTAAGAGATTAAAATGTCTGTCTACCGCAAAAAGAGGCTTTAGTGGAGAAACGTGTACTGAAAGTGTAATAGTTATATAATGTAATACTAATGTACTATTATTTAGTTAGAGTATTCAACTGTTTTTAGGGTTCCGTAGCCAAATGGCAAAAAACGGAACCATTATAGATTCGTCATGTCTGTCTGTCTGTTCTACCGTACGTCAGAGCCAGAGCCTTTTTTATGAAAATATAAGAAGTATACTGTTGAAACTTGGTAAGTTGATGTTTGTATTCTGTGACCCGCATTAAGATTTTCACACAAAAATAGAAAAATAGCAATGAATTTCGGGGGTTTGCCAAATATACTTGGAACTGAAACTCAATTTTTTTTTCATAAACCATACTTCATAACCGATACATGTGGGATCGATATGGATAGGTCTTCAAAAATGATATTGAGGTTTTTGATATCACTTTTTTCTAAACTGAATAGTTTGCGCGAGAGATACTTCCAAAGTGGTAAAATGTGTGTGGGATGAACACACCTTGAAGATACTTCTAAAATAAGAATGATAAAACTTAAAAAATATATATACATTCAGTCAAAAAAATATCGGGAATGGATGATTTGTTTATGGTTCCAAATTCAAATTTTTGTTTTCTTTTGTTGTTGTTAGATTGGCACAACTGTTTTCCATTTTGGCGCGAAGTTTGAGTTGCATCTGTTATTAAATACAGTGCTGGTTTTAGTAATATCATATATAGTGTGTATTGCGAATTTCATAATGGACAAAAATATCAAACAAAGAGTTGGTCTTAAATTTTGCATCGCTAATGGAATTTCGTGTTCGGAGTCACTGAAAATGTTACAGAAGGCTTACGGTGAATCGACTTTATCAAAAACTCGTGCTTATTAGTGGTTTAAAGCGTTCAAAAGCGGTCGAGATGTGATGAAAGATTTGCCTTGAAAGGAAATAGTAACTGAAAATCCTCATTCAACTCTGAGAGAGATAGCCGCCGAACTTTCTGTATCTCACGAGTCGATTCGTACCATTTTAACTAATCATTTGGGTATGAAACATGTTGCCGCTCGGCTAGTCCCAAAAGATCTGAATTTTCTCCAAAAACTCAATCGCATGAAAGACGCTGAGGACATGATTGAACGAGTCAATTCCGACCCAACATTCATGAAACGCATTGTTACTGGTGACGAGACGTAGGTTTACGAGTTTGACATGCAAACTAGTCAACAAGCTTCGGAGTGGCGCCTTCCAACTGAACCGAAACCGAAAAAACCACGCCAAAGTCGATCAAAAGTCAAAGTCATGTTTACTGTTTTCTTTGACTATCGCGGTGTTGTGCACTCTGAATTCTTACCGGAAGGTCGAACGGTAAATAAAGAATATTATTTGAGCGTTATGCGGCGTTTAAGAGAGCAATTTCGACGAAAAAGGCCAGATTTGTGGAAAAAAATTTCTTGGATTTTGCACCACGATAATGCGCCTTCGCAAACACTCAACAAATACCATCCAGCAACCACCATGTTCACCATATATGGCTCCAGCTGACTTCTTTTTTTTTCCTAAACTCAAATTACCACTTCGTGGTACCCGTTTTCAATCGGTAGAAGACGTAAAGGAGAATTCGCGGGCAGAACTGAACTCAATTCCGAAAGCAGCGTTTAAAAAATGTTTTGATGAATGGTTTATTCGTTGGCGTAAGTGTATCGTTTCTGAAGGAGCATACTTTGAAGGTGATAAAATAAATTTGGATGAATAACAAACATTTTGTATATTATTGATCTTTTCCCGGTACTTACTTGACAGAGTAGTATATATAATGTACATTACCAAACAAACTTCCACCGAAAATTGGTTGAGTAGGTAGTTTTTTTTAATAGGTCATAAATCGCAAACCGCAATTTACCTTTAATTCAATCAACTCAAATATAATAATAAATTAAAAACACATTATGTTGCTTGCTGCTACGGAACCCTTCATGGGCGAGTCCGACTCGCCCTTGGCTGCTTTTATTTGCGGGGTTTTATGTTTTTGTTTTGGACATACCCAACGCCCGGACTGCGAAATTAAATTTCTGTATAGGGATACGATTTTGGTTTCGATACGATTTCATACTAAGCAGAACTTGTACTATGGATACCAGATAACTGATATAGTAAATATACTACTTATATTTTGTAAAAACTTACTTATATAGATTAACACATACATATACCACATTACTAGGTATTTAACTACACGTGTGGCGCAGCCGTTAAGACAGAAGACAGTCGCCTCGGCATTTCTTGGCCCAGGTTCGATTCTCGCGCTGGGCAACTATTTATGTAAATAAGCAGTTATTCCGAGTTATGTTATACTTTAATACCCATCTTTAGAAAAATGACGGTGTTACATGTTTATTTATGAAAATCCATCTGCCCTGCACTTGACCTCTCTGTGGTCCTATCTGCTGGCGTCACTGCCAGGGGCTCTACCGGCTAAGTCACCGAACATCGATTTCTTAAATGGCGTTTAAATAAATAAAGGTTAAAAATGACAATCTTTAAATCGGCTTCAACATTGACTATCGATTCCGGACCATTTATGACGGTAACTGTGCTCACGGAAGCCGATTTAAAGATTGATTAAGTCATTTTTAACATTTATTTATTTGAACGCCATTTTTAAGAAATCGATGTTCGGCGACTTAGCCGGTAGAGCCCCAGGTCATGCAAGTGATGTTCCACTCGCACAACAAAAAAACAATCGATTTGAGCAACCCCTTTCGAAATTCAATATTTGACACTAAAAATAAAAATAAGTGCGCCGTTCCCGAAGTTTGTTGCAAACAAAACGGAAAGTTTGGCTGAAAGGCGATCGCCTTTGCCCGCATTGACCCACTTATATTTCCGTTACACGGCTTAAACAATAAGAAAATAAAAAAAGTTCTTTATTTTTGGAACAAAGTTTCGACGTTCGCCTTTTTCGTGTAGAAATTAATTTCGACGAGGGTTCTGTTTTATTGAAGTTTAGGGCCGGAGCCGTGTTTTTTTTTGATGATTATTGGACATATTTTATCGTAGATATTGGCATCACATTATCTTCTTTAAGTTATATCAATAAACGTTTAAATAAGTATAATAAATTGTTTAGAAAATTGCAACAAAGAATGCATAAAGTTTATTCCGTTATAAGAATACTTGAAATAGATTTGTTCTTGTACTCACAATTAAACAGTAAAGTTAAGTACAATATTAAGCGTATATAATAGATTTTTTTTTGTTTCGGCTGAAATGTTGACATAAATGACACCATCTTTAAAAATGTTTTTCTTACATTCACGAATCACATTCGCAAGCCTTGATATCAAGTAATAATCAGCGGTTGAAAATACCAGCGTATTCCGAAATTTTATTACAGACCGACAGACAGCGGAGTCTTAGGCTGAGATCTATAGAGTGTACTTAGACTTTACACAAACTTTACTTACGTAAAACTTTGCTAAGTGTATGCTAAGCTTATACTTTGATTTGGTATTTGGCTTTTTGACGTTAAGATTATGCTTAGCATAAGCTAAGACAGACAAAGTCAAACCACCAATTGTAATTTCGTTACATGCATTAACTTCTTAATTACTCTTTGGAAAACATTTAAAAACAGTCGTAATTATAAATAAAACATGGTGCGCATCGTTCCTCTGTGTATTATTATTATTATTGAACTATTTAGAAAATGACGAGTGAGACATAAAAATAGATTTATTAATGATCGTGAATCAACATTAATTTTTATTATGCGAAACGGAACATTGTTGTATCAGCTGTGAACGGCAATGTCAACTACTTTTTTCTTAAATTGTTTTCGGCCCTGGCTTCTTCGGCCTTATGAGAATGTCAACTACAGTATATCAGTGTTGCCAGATGACAGTTTAGATTTCTCTTCAAGCCGTATCTAAAATTCCCCTAATATTTGGTTTGGACACATAAATAAATAATAAATACAATGATAATGTCTAATTCTTTTTCTTTCTGTATTTTAGAAATATTTATCAATATATCTGTAGTATTCCTTTGAATACAAATTCCGTGATTTCCAATTTCTCTGGAAATTCTAAACTATGCGGCATCACTGTCTCTTATAATACGGAAAAATTAAAAAGTCATGTAAGTTATGATGGTGAAGTATATTTTTGACTACTTTATTTTTATTTGGCTTATAGTGTAAGTTTTTACTAAGGCGTCGATTTTGATAAGCATGCACTCAGAGGGATTCGAAGATTGCTTTATAAATACCGACTTTGACTTAAGTCGAAAGTTAAGTCTGAGCAAAGTCTAAGTACGCTCTATAGATCTCAGCCTTAGTAATAGAGGCCGGGGTACAAAACCTAAAAAAGAATTGCCCGTATAAAAATTACTGGAAGTAAACAAAACTTAATAAAAAGGCAATAATTTAAAATGTACGCCTTGTGTAGAACTCTGTTTGTTTAACAGTAAACCCTTAGGAATATCCTCTTTATCCCTTTTAGCTATTAAATCCTTGAGCCGGACAAACAACACGCATTTATTCGATTGCCTAATTGAAGATGGCGTCGCGGCGTCTATCGAGGGCCATTTGCAACCGCAACCGTTGTTGGGTAACACGGACATTGTTTGCGTAATTGAATAATATGTCTATTTAAATAATTGTACTTTAAGATTTATCCGATATTTTTGTTTATATTGTACAAGGTGTAACATAAGCAGTGGAGAAACTTACTTACGGAGCGCTATCTAGCCAAATGTACAGACGCCAGCACATCCAGCTACCCCAATATGTCAAATTTCTTTTATAGCTTTTCAACGTTATCACATAATAGGTTTATGTGATAATGTTGAAAATCTTGAACCTCAGATTGAGGTAGCTGGATGTGCTGGCGTCTGTACAAGTTAAGGAAAACCGGTTGTCAAATACGAATGATCACACATTTTACTTGCGGATCCAAAAAAATGATTTTGTACCCCTATGGAAAATGCGTCAGTCAATCAAAGATTATATGTTGCTAAATAGAGTTGAGGTGCTTGTCCAATTTGTTTTACAACAGACAAAGTGTAGTACTCACGCAATTTGCATGAGGAGTCAATCTTTTTGGCTTCCTGTGTAAAATAATAGTAATATCCTGCGAAATTATTTACACACAGCCATCTGATCCCAACAAACTAAGCAGAGCTTGTACTATGGAAACCATATAACTGATATACTAGATATACTACTTTTCGTTTGTAAAGACATACTTATATAGATAATTACACCCAGACTCAGGCCAAACAGACATGTTCATGCACACAAATATCTGTCCTGGGTGGGAATCGAACCCACGACCTCCGGTGTGAAAAGCAAGCATTTGCCAACCACGCCAACAGGCGAATGCGTCAATTTATCTTTGTACCTAGTGTTCCTATATGTTGCTAAATAGAGTTAAGATGCCTATCAAGTTTGTTTTACAACAGATAAGGTGTTGTACTGACACACTTAGCATTGGGTGAAAATATGTTTTTTGCTCCCCATGCAAACTGCCTTATCATTAAACTTATCAATGCAATAATGAAATTTATTCAGCACTTGGGTATTAACATATACTTGTACTTGACAAGCTCACAATGCAGCACATAAACATAGTCTAATACAATATTAAAATAACAAAATAACGTAGACGGTATTACAGCATTGTGACGGTATTATCAGGCAGTTAGTCGAAATAATTACACTAATATTATAAAGGCGAAAGTTTGTGAGTGTGTATGTTTGTTACATCTGCACGACTAAACGGCTGGAGCAATTTTAATAAAATTAGGTATGGAGTGAACTGACACCCTGAATTAAGATATCGGCTATAATTTATAAAGTTTAACGTGGGTAACCGTGGGGCACAGGCAGTTGATAATCAATTGAGTTGAGATGGTTGTTGGAGCTGAAATAGCGCCTTCCAGGAGTATATTCCACGCACTGGCAACTCTGTTGCTTAGTACGAGCATGTGGATTGCTGTATGAGAACTTAATGTTTTTTTGTATACTTTGCATGTGGATGCGCTACACGTTGTTAAGTGTCAGGGGGAAATTAAGCCTCTTAAGATCACATAGTTAGCTGTCTGGGGATCAAATCTCTAATAAAAGCCACATAGGTACTAGTGGCAGGCTAAAAACGTAACCACTACGTCACACCTGCAGTTAAGACGTCTCTTCTATTTTACCTGATAATAGTTTAACCAATGCTCATATTACACCAGGCATGGTTACTGACTCATATATTTCCTTTGTTCTATTTTTTGCACAAAACCTATTATTGAAAGAAAGTAATTTAATCCTTTTTTATCTCAACCAACACTGATAATCCTTAACTTAGTTAACATAGGTGTTCATTTGAAGTATGCATCATTATCCGCACAAGCGAGGAAAAGGCGCCTACTTTAGCAAATGTACATAATCACTGTAACGCTGACTTTTCCATAGCTCCAAAAAGACTACAAACACGACTAGACAAGACTACTTGTAGTAGCGCTTAGTTATGTATATATATTTATAAACATCCCTAAAAATTCAAAGAATCCAATCATTTCCCAACCCCTTAAATAAAACCCGTCAAATGAACCCTTCAGACGAACATAAAACGTCCAATAACGACAGACATCTTAATCTAAACAAATACATAGATATACTATAAATACATAAACTGACGAATTTAAAAACACATTGGATCCTGCCATAGATATGAGAATAAGTAGATATGAAATTTTTTTATTGTTACGGTTACCGGTTTCAAATACGCACATCAAGTGTCTATGTCGCCATGCGCCCATACATTTTAAACTACAAAAAGAATATTTACTAAATCTTGTATATTTTTTTATACTTTTGATGTGTGTATGTAGATACGTTAAGTTCTCAGATACAATATCTTAATCAAACTTTGTCGTGTCGTGACGGTGGTGAATATTACCAACCCACCTCACCTTGAGAGGGGCGTAGATCTCCTCAAAAAGGAATATCTATCGGAGAACAATTATTAACGTCTTTGAGCTTGTCTGCCAAGCTTGGAGACTGGAAAAAGAATTCTCATAAATAACACGGAACAACATTTTCAGTCCTAACTCAATTTTAAACATTTAATAAGTAAAGCGAAATTATTCCTCTTAGTTCCCTAAGGCACCCCATCCGCCCTATTAAGGGCGATTATAATTATTTTATTGGTTTATTTTATAATTAATAACACGTCTGCACTGGGAAAATCAATCCTTGTATCATGGAGAGCTTTAGAAAATGAAAAGCAAGATAGACACAAAGATAACAGACTTAAAATTACTTATCAACTATTTTAACCTCACATAATTGTGCAGTGTGCTGGGATCGAACCTTAAACGCGTTGACGTCTAGGTAGTAGCGACACTAATACATAAGCCACTGTGTCACGCGTGCGTAAGCATTATAAGACCCATAGATTATCTTATCCTACTAATATTATAAATGCGAAAGTTTGTAAGAATGGATGTATGGATGTTTGTTACTCTTTCACGCATAAACTACCCAATGGATTTTGATGCAACTTTATAGTAATATAGCTTATACATCCGAATAAAACATAGGCTATAATTTATAAAAAGTAAAACCGCAGGGCACAGCTAGTATACCATAAAGGTCTCAAATGTTGAGATTTCGAACCACCACTGTCATTTCTACGAATTTATTTCCTATGGTCCCGTCCGCAGGCCCTAAACAGGCCTGTCGTGAATATAAACCGTCTTAAATGACTACAGAATCCTAGAGAGATGTTGGGGACATCATCAAATATACATTTAGCGGTTTTAAGCGAGGGTTAGTACGCACGCCGCGGCGCCTTGCCCTTGAATATGTATGAAACTTGGAGTTTAGGACGCTGCTGCTGTTTTGAAGAATCGCTGGAATTTCTTTGTTGGCTTAAACGAGAGAACATGAATTCGTTTCTATGATCACGTTTCAAAAGAAAAAAAGTGAGTGCTTCCAGTAAAACTCATTTGTTTGTTGCCAGTTTGCGTAGTTGGTAAATGCTTGCCTTTCACGCCGCAGGTCGTGGGTTCGATTCCCACCCAGGACAGATGTTTGTGGGCATGAAAATGTCTGTTTGTCCTGTGTCTGGGTGTGATTATGTATATAAGTATGTATTTACAAAAGAAAAGTAGTAGGTATATGTGTATCAGTCATCTGATTTCCATAGTACAAGCTCTGCTTGTATACTTGTGCCCCGGATATTATTATTATTATTTTAAATTGTTAAATTTAAAATAATAATACCATAAAAAGATAGATAATAATTAGCTATCTTTAAATAAACGCAAAACGAACGAAAATAAAAAGTTCACTTCTTCGTTTCACTCCAACACTAATGGTTTGAGATTTGTGAGAGTGAGATTTAGTAAGTGTTCTTTCTGTTCACAGGGTCATTCCATTTCTTACTGTGACATATTTCTAAAGAAATGCGTTCAAGAACGCGCGGACTACGCAAAAACACACCGCTAGTGTTTCAACTGTTTTAAACCGTCGCATAGTGTTGATCTGTTTTCAATCGTCTAAAATGTCATACGTGTTTATAATGCCATTTTCTTCTGCATCAAAACCATCAAGACCCTATCTTACCTCATTTACTGCTAGCGTTGGTAATGAATAATAATTCATATAGTATAATAATAAGTCATTATATTATCTACCGCTATCGTGGAAAATTCGCGAACCTTACTAAATAAAAATACGTTTTTCTGTCTAGTTAGCATTGTTAAAGTGTAAAATGATAAATGATTTTTCATTTTCTTTTCTGCCGTTTATTTTGCTTCATCGCCAAAAGCACATGGAAGGCGAGCGATCCTCTGCTGAGGCTTTAGATAGTAGTATATCACACTATGGCAATGTTCCTGACAAAAAAAAAAACACAGAAACAGCTATATTTGAAATGGCGCCAAATATCAAAATTAATAATAAAATATATGATAAAATAAAATAGATAAAATAGATGAATAAAACACTGGATTTTAAAAGTAAAGCATTCCATTTTCAAAGACGTGATTTGTTTTTAAATAATTCTAATGAAATATATGGCTCAATTACTGTTGTCCAATGACTTAGACCGGAATTGATGTGGTCTCCGAAGCATGGAGATATTAAAGCATACAGTCGCCCATCCATAAGCTGTCATATGTCTACTGCTGTTTAAGGATCGGCTGTGAAGGCTCAACATACATATACCTAATAATGTCGTCGAAGTTTAATGTAAGCCATGGCGGCCAATCTTAATAGAGACTAGCTCTCTGTCAGGAATATATGAATAAGCGCACAAGTGTGTGCGCAAACACTAGTGCACTTTCCATTCCATACTGGAGACTTGTAACACAGGGTTAACCTAGTACCGGCTCCAGTCTCCACAACATATCTGTACAACCTATTTCTAACCTGCAACCTTGTAACTTTTATTCCAAAATATTTGTGGAGAAAATAAACGATATTTATTATTATTATATTATTATTCCCTCACTGTAGGTACTGATCCGATGGGGTAAGCCGTCACAAGTCCCGAAAGAGGTCAGAAAACCGATTGCTTTACGTGCTCTCTGAGGCACGGGAATGTAAAACCCCTTACTTCGAGATTCCCCTGAATTGTTCTTAACAAAAAATTGCAATATCACTTTTTGACCCGGCCCAAGATTTGAAACCAGGACTTCATTATCTGTGGTTCCATAAACAACGAGGTAGTTATACATTCGAGACATACAAGACGGACTGTGTACCATAGAAAAATTTCTCAGCATCAGCCCGAAGTCTGGAAATTGGCGGTATTATACCCCCGTGCCTCGGAGAGCACGTAAAGCCGTCGGTCCTGTACGTGCCATCTTTCCGGTCGTGTCGCTGGGTGTCCCATCGGATCATGAGAGTGATAGAATAGCAAGTGACCTCGTGTTTGCGCACACACTTGTGCACTATAATATGGTCCGCGCAGATGGCTAATCTCTATTGGCCGCCGTGGCAGATATTCAGCTAGAAGGACATTATTATAACCTCGTAGATAGTTTCTGGAAGAGTAAGAACAACTGGCTATGGGCGCCTCATAGGGGCAGGTACTCACAAGTAAACACAGTACTTAGTTACATAGTAAACAGTATTTAACCACAGCTTTACTAACCAATCAATTACAATCCAGTGCCCATTAATTAATAATGATCTAAACACACACATCAGATTATTATCCACGATTTGCAGTGTACTGATCAGCCATCATCAATTAGTTGCTACTAGTAAGGTGCGATTGTATAGCGATACATTACGGTTTAATTACGTACTCATTATTAGTCTTAAACCGTATTATATTAATTATTTTGCTTTCATTCAGTCGTTGCCTCTGGTAGACTTTGTGTGACTTGTTAATTTTGTAAATGCACGCGGATGCACCCACCGCTTGTTCGTCTTGCAAGAGGTTATTTATTTTAAGTGCTTGAGTGAAATGGAATGTAATTGTTATTTTTTTTTTTTTTTTTTTTAATTCTGGGACATTATTCACACACGGTGATCTGATCCTAAACTAAGCAGAGCTTGTACTATGTAAACCAGATAACTGATATACTACATATACTATTTTTCTTTTCTAAATACATACTTATATAGATAATTACACCCAGACTCAGGACAAACAGACATGTTCATGTACACAAATATTTGTCGTGGGTGGGAATCGAACCCACGACCTCCGGCGTGAAAAGCAAGCAATTGCCACCCACGCCAACAGGCCCGTAATATTAATTATTTTGCTTTCATTTAGTCGTTGCCTCTGGTAGACTTCGTGTGACTTGTTAATTTTATCAATGTACGCGGATGCACCCACCGCTTGTTCGTCTTGCAAGAGGTTATTTATTTTAAGTGCTTGAGTGAAATGGAATGTAATTTTTATTTTTTTTTTTTATTATAAAATCCTGGTACATTATTCACACACGGCTATCAGATCCCAAACTAAGCAGAGCTTGTACTATGGAAACCAGATAACTGATATACCTACTACATATTTTACTATTTTTCTTTTGTAAATACATACTTATATAGATAATTTACAACCAGACTCAGGACAAACAGACATGTTCATGCACACAAATATTTGTCCCGGGTGGAAATCGAACCCACGACCTCCGACCATATCTACCAACCACGCCAACAGGCCCTTTTACCTAAAAATTATTTAAATTAACTAGCTCACAACGGTTCAGTGCGTGCATTAGCCCACATACCAGCCAATCACAATGTAAAATACAAGATATTAAAAAAGTCGAAAACAATAAGCGGAAGAGGAAGTTTCTTTGTGGCTTTCTTCTCCGGGTCGTCCACCTAGGTAGAGCCGCAGTAGCCAGGGTAGGTTCCTCAGCGGCAAGGATCGCGTTAGCCCCTTGACACGGATCGGTAGTCCCATACAAGTGATCAGACCCTCATTTAGAATTCGGTCTTTTTACCCGGCCCCTTGAACTATGGCTCAAACCCCATAAGAGTGTCCTCAGGTATTAGTCGCTTAAATTAAGCTACTGGTTGAGAGCCTTCTGCGCTAGCCAAATGCTCGTTGTTTTCAATTCTTTAATTTTAATCTAGTAGTGATAAATGTAACATTAATAGCGTACTAACTTGCTATTTATTATTTATTTAAGTCGAAAGAGTTTGGGTGTAATTATCTAAATAAGTATGTATTAACAAAAATTAGTAGTAGGTATATATATAGTATATTAGTTATCTGGTTTCCATAGTACAAGCTCTGCTTATTTTGGGATCAGATAGCCATGTATAAATAATGTCCTAGGATATTTTATTATTATTCTGCTGTCATGACGATGATAATGTCGAAGGTCAAGTCAATATAATTTTGGTAACATCTATCTTCCGTTATAATATATTTTTATAATACCTATAATTCATGATGGTTTATCATTATTATAAAGTTTCATACTCTGAGCTTTTACACAGAGGTCTAACAGCTTCCATTCCTAGACTACTAATAGATACAGATGATTCATTATGCCACAAAGGCCGTACTAGGCACCTATTTAAAGCAGCTTCATTATCACAGCATATCCATTGAAACGACTATTTCTGGGAACTGGCAACAACGGACGTATTTCAGTAAATGGGTAGCATTCACACGTCTCCCTGACTGATACCTTACGTCTCGGCCACTTAGGGTTGACGAGGGAACAATGGCGGTACTCTCAACGGAAGATTGCGAAGTATGAGCTACGGAATGTTGGGAACTTGACTTGGGATAGGCAGCCTTAAAGGTCCGACACCTTTCAAGAAAAAGAAATGCTGTATAATATTATATATTGTTCTGGTAACGATGGGAAGAATTTATTGTATTATAAGATGTGACAGTTGTGTTTTATCGATAAAGAAAAATAAGCGGCCTGAGGGGTGAGGGGCAGCAGCGGCGCTAGACTAGATATAAATCCGCGCGCGATCTGCCTGGTATCAAAGGATCATTTCTATTTTAAATAATCATCGTAGGTTGTGGCACCACAATCTATTTATTATCATGCCGTAAAAATAGAAGTCTTCGTTAAGTGCACAAAGATTCCTTAAAAGTAATATGACTTAGTGTACTCCTGCTCTATAATTTGTCCTACGAAGCTAGTCTTCATTAAAATTCTGCTGTAGCTGAAATTTACCCTGAAGTTGTAAGGCGCATTAAACCACTTTTATAAGACATTTATTTAACACTAGATGTGCCCCGCGGTTTTACTCACTTTAAATTTTATAAATTATCACAGCTCCTCCCCCCACTTACCGAACCTCTTAGTAATATTCATGCAAAATTTGAAGTAAATCCATGCAGTACTTTTTGAGTTTAGCCCGGACATACATACAGACAAACAGACAAAAATTTTACAAACTATATTTTTGGCTTCGATATCGATTTTAGATCACGCCCCAGGTATCCTTTTTAAAAAATATGCAATGTACAGTTTCGACTTTCCTACGATTTTATTATATGTATAGATATCCCGAAGATTGTATAACGTCTAACATGATTGATTATCTTTACGACACTTTAAGCCAAGAATATAATTGACAACTTGTTTTTTTTTTGTGGTAATCTCAACAAATAACAATTCCTTACCTCCGGAAAGTCACGTCATCTATTTCAATCTATTAATTACTAGCTGTGCCCCGCGGTTTCACCTGCGTTAAACTTTCTAAATGATTACAGCTCCTCCCCCGTAGGTGATAGCGTGATATTATGTAGCCTATATGTTGACCCCCATTCTTAGTAATATTCATGCAAAATTTGAAGTAAATTCATTCAGTACTTTTTGAGTTTAGCCCGGACATACATACATACAGACAAAAATTCTAAAAACTATATTTTTGGCTTCCAAATCGATCTTAGATCACGCCTCAAGTATCCTTATAAAAGAATATTTAATGTACAGTTTTGAATTTCCTATGATTTTATTATATGTATAGATTCCGACAATTCTATTCGTTTAAGAAGAAAAACACATTGGGAAACGTCTACTTCTAAGTAATTTCTTGGAACCTAATTCCACCAGTCTAATATCTATCGTAGAAGTTGAATTTAAACGATATTCGCTCCAATTGAATGGTACCTCGCCCAAAGTTTCACCATTAAGCTTATCTGCAGCAAAATCATACGATTGCATCAAATTTATAACACTGGTGAAACGGTGATCGTTTTAAAAGTAGTTTGGATTCAAAGAGCCTTAATTTAGGAGATTGTGATCGGTTTCGTGGGGGGGAGGGGGAGTGAGAATAGTGTCAACTTGCATCTTGTTAGTGAAATGAATATTTTTTTCGCCTGAGGTTTACATAATGTATTATGGCCAGAAGACTTCTTACAACAACTTCTGTGCATATAATCTATTCTTTCATAAGAGAATCGAGTATAACAACTCTCTGGATAGAATTATGAAAATATAACTTTTAAAGCTGGTTTCTCTAGATATCGTTCTCTCATTTCACGAGGCTCTAAACTTCTTGCACTATTCTGCCTTCCCCTTTCCTCTGGAAGAAAATGGTAATATAAAACTATATTTTCACTGAGTATTTATTAAAAATGCGTCCAAGTAAGCCAGTAGCCCACTGCGTAAGCCTCACCATGGGGTTGATTTGGATAATCTTCATCATAAAGTATCTAAATTTTGCGTTTGAACGTCAACTCCTCGGCCACCCTGTATAATAGCGTTGATTTAGTGCAACTTATTCCCAAGCACGTGTCATATTAGAGTTACTTTTATAGCGTGGGCAACCTGTAGTCACCGATTTTACCATTAAATTTCCTTATATGTACAACTTTAATCCCATGAAATTTCCGGAATAACCTGTAAACAAAACGTTAAAAAATACCCTCTATTTCGACATAAAGCGACGTGTTCCATTTATAAAGAATCACTGTCTCCAACGGTCCCTGGTGAAAAATTATAACGCGGCGTACATTTTGCAGCGGGAGAAAAAAATATGTTTTTCCTTTGTATTTGAGGAGTAATATTTCAGAGCCGCCTGTCGTGTTGCGCATTCTATTTAACCTTAAATACATTATTATTAAAATTGTGTGGTATAATTTGACAGTGATGGTTGCGGATTAGGTAGGAAAAGAAAAGAATGTAGATTATTCAGCTGTCTATTTGGGTATATAACATCTTTCACTTATCGGTAGTGTTCATGACGTCATGCCATATGAGTCCAAAATCGTCGACAATGGAATCACTTACCTCGATAGGTAAGTGATTCCATTGTCGACTAATAGGCGGCTTGAACACCTCTACGATACGATTATCGTAGAGGTGTTCAAGCCGCCTATTAGGCCTTTCACATAGCTTAACGACTGTTGTCTAATGTCTACAACCGGGACCGACAGCTTAACGTGCCCTCCGAAGCACGGAGATACTCAGAAATTAAACCACTTTGGTGGTCACCTGTATATGGACTGACTGAAAATCTAGTTGCTAAACGGACGGACCGGTGAGAACATCTAGCTATGTCCATCGTTTTGGGAGAGATGCCATTCAAACTGCTGCCCGTATTCAGATAGGTATTTCCTCGGGACAAACTAGCTTCTGGTAATTTTCGTAACCAAGATGGTTAGACCAGTCGCCAATCTTCTGTTTATCTGTAACTGTAAAATTAGCAACTGAACGTGTTGCTCAACGTGTCTACGAGGCAGGAAGAGTAGTTCTTTCATTAATTTATTCGTATGAGTGGTATGCTAGGGTGTAGAGTTTATAGACTGTTGCTTTTTTATTTTCTTTTTTGCAACGCATAATGACGGTCAGAACTTAAACTAATAAATAATATAATAATATCCTATTAAGAGAGGTAGGGCATAGCGTTTATTCGCTCAAAGAGCAGCCCGACTGGGGAAGTACCTCCACCTTACAGAAGGCATTCCCTAATAATAACACTAATAATTTTAATGTTGAGTTTCCGTGTGTGAGTAAGGTCGCCAGAGCTCATTGGGGTGGGGGGAAGGGTCAGCAACACTTGCATGCTGACTGTTAAAGGCCGGCAACGCACCCGCGACACCTTTGGTGTTGTGAGTGTCTATGGGCGGAGGTGATCACTTACCATCACGTGACCTACTTGCTCGTTTATCGCCCTCAATATAAAAATAAATAAATCGTAAGACATTATTCACACACGGCTATCTCTTGCTAAACTAAGCATAGCTTGTCCTATGGAAACTAGATAACAGATATATTACATATACCACTTCTCTTTTGTAAATACATACTTACAGAAATAGATAATTATACCCAGACTCAGGATAAATATATATGTTCATGCACACTAATATCTGACGTGGGTGGGAATCTAGCCCACGACCTCCGGCGTCAAAGGCAAGCATTTGCCAACCACGCCAACCGGCCCGCCTTTTAAAGTAATGTGTAATGTAAAATATCAAACATAATTCAGAATTTAAAAGTAATCCGCTAAAAGGTGTTAAAATTAATAAAAATATATCAGTTTTAGGGTTTCATCCCCAAAGGGTAAAACGGAACTCTATTATGAAGACTGCGTGTCTGTCACCAGACTGTATCTCATGAACCGTGATAGTTAGACAACGTGATGGTTTGAAATACACAGATGATCCTTTTCTGTTGTAACAATAAATACTAAAAGACAGAATAAAAATAATATAATAGCTGCAAGAGCTGTATACAACCTTGATGACAAAGTTACTCAAAGATAAATGTTCAAAGAAATAAACGTTATAAGTGTTGCTTCACAGTATATACACAATAATATACTGTATACACATAAAAATATTGATAATGAGAAATTATTGTAATCTTGTTGGATACGCGACTCATCTCTACAAAATCAGTTATTTGATCCATCAGTGTATACAATGTCATTCTATACACACACTGTGCATAGAATGTCATCCAGTATGTACGTTTCTACAATAAACTTCACAATGACATCTGACAACTGTCAATTAACAAATTCGATACACCAGTGAAAGTAAAATTGTTTTCAGTAGCTGCCAAGTCTACCAAAATATTAGTTGTACATTTTACTGAATAAAATATAAAACATCTAATAAAGAATGCTTTTACAGATTTACAAAGTATAATATTAAAAAGACTCCTCCAATTCTGCCTAGCTACGATAAAAATTGGGTTTCCAGTCCTGTAATTAAGACGATTCAACAATTTTTCCATCTGAAGTAAAGATTCAAAGAGAAATTACGCGGAACATTTGCCTTCATTTTAGCAAAAAAAGTTTCAGCCATTATTCAGACTGCCGGTAAATCTTTAAAAATCACTGTCATTTTCCTGAGCTTGACATTTATAACAAATTAAATTCGCCACAAATCAAATGAGAGGCAAGTCACAATGGAGACATAAATGAAATTAACTGGCCTAATTATTCTTTTGACAAAAATCTAAGGGAATAAAGGAAAAAGTGCGGTATTAAGCGGGCAGTTCGCTGAATTACCGGCGATGTCTTCTTTAGATTTTTCATGTTCTTAAACGATCCAAATAACTTTCAAACATATAGTCATGCAATTAGTACAGTATTCCCCGTGTTTAATCGGCATTGAACATATTGCTACGAAGAGTTACTACTTTCACTAACACCGCGCTCTTCAGTCATTCATAATGAAAACAAAATCAATTTACGCAATTTTTTATGTTTGTTTACTCCTGCAAAACTGGACCATTGTTTAAATAACAACAAAAAAATTACCTTACAGTTTTCTTGTTTTGTTTCGAGTGGTCAGAATTGGTAATTTTGGTATTTTTAAAAGGCGTGTTTATTGATGGTATAGGGTCATAGTTACTATTTAAAATAGAATTTTTGGATATACTGTAAACACGTTTTAGTGGATAATTTGACAATCGGAACTGTGTTTGACATTTTATATTAATCAATACTTTGTAATTATTTTGACATTGGCATTCACGTTATTTTTAGTTTTATGTATAATTTTTATTTTACAGCATCCATTTTATTAGTGCACAAGATTATTAGCATTGTGCGCAAAGCACCTCCTTGTATATATTTATACTTTTTATATTTTTTCTAATTTTGATGTTTTGTAATAGTCGTATTTTGTTATGTCAGTTGGCTATGTGAAGAGAAAATATTATATCATATTATATCTGAACCAGCTCTTTTTATAATTACCAGTCCCGGTCTCTTACATTATGTAGTTTTCAATTATTTTTTATAAAATCTAAGTCAATGATGAATTTGCATGTGTAACTTTGTAATAGAATTCAACATTTGCATATCTCGTTGAGATCATAATTCAGCGCACTCCCAATGTTTTATATTTCACCAACTTTATGTAACCTGTTTTATTGCAAATAAATAAATCCATTAATAGGTTAATCAAAAAAACAAGCGGATTTTTGGATTTGTTTGGTTGATCGTGTCTAATCGTTTTAATATATCTTCATTGGATCAATAAACAATTGGTCCACTTTAAAATCCACGGAGAATAATCAAAAATACATTTGTATGGAAAAATGACTGCTAGTTATTGCTTCTAAAGTCAACAAACTGTAATACCATTGGTGGAGAGATTTCATTACCCGCAGCGACAGCTGACACCCGCACATCTAAGCGTTTTTACTGAATTGGATCATATGTAGAGTAAGATTTAGAGTCAGTGAGTAATAGGTTCATCGAGTTTCGATTTCAACCTTTACTTAAAATTGGAACTCACTCAACACTCAGTGGAAGCAATTACTGCGGACGCGGTAGAACATGGCAACCTTCAAGTAGCGAGCTTATTCTTTTCTCAAAGGCGGGCAACGCACTTGCTGCTCCTGTGATGTTGCGAGTGTCCATGGGCGGCGATGATCACTTACCATCATCATATAAAAAAAAATGCGGCGTGGTCTTTGGGTACTGCCGATAGAAGTGAAAACTATATTTTACACTTCTAATCTAAATAATCTACAATATAGGTAGTAGTTAAGTTCATGGGAAGCGTGACGTGACGTGACAATGATGCGAGTTTCACGCTTTTTGTTCACCAAAAAAGTACACTTATATATGTAGTTTTGTTTTTTTTTTTTTAATATAGGTTCAGGCATGTAGGTACATTATAAACTTATCCAACTATATTTGACATAGATATGTCGTGCAAAAATTTTAGTCAATGACAACCATAATATTAATAATTTAGAGGTATATAGTATACAAATAGCTCGTTATCGCTCGCCCATTATTTCCATACAAGTAATTTTAGAGAAGGTTGAAATGTAATTTGCAGTATCATTAGCAACTGTTTTACATTTTCTGAAAAAATATATTTGATAAACATCAGCGGATGTGGAATTAGAAAAGGACTTCGGCAAATCCCGGCCTGTGATGGACAAAAGTTTATTACTATTTAAAAAAGAAATTAAAGTATTAAAAATAGAAATAAATCCCTTCCTGCCTTTTATTTCCTTGTACAACATGGGAAAATGATTTCAATTCATAAAAGTTAATAATTTTATTCCGGCATTCATGTTTCTTGACGGTCACCGTAGCCTAGTTGGTAGTGCTCCTGCCTACGAAGCTGGTGGTCCTGGGTTCGAATCCCGGTAAGTGCAAATATTTGTGTGATGAGCACAAATATTTGTTTCTGAGTCATGGATGTTTTCTATGTATATAAGTATTTATCTATCTATATAAGTATGTATATCGTCGCCTGGTACCCATAGTACAAGCTTTGCTTAGTTTGGGGCTAGGATGATCTGTGTGACCTTGTCCCCAGATATTATTTGTCCCCAGATATTATTCTTAAACTGTCTTATAGGGTCTCGCTGCTTCGGTCTTTTGAGCCGTTGGGGAAATATTTAATTTTCCAGTCATGCAGTTATTATTATATAATCATTGTCAGAGGCGTTATAATTTCACTGTATTGAAATATGTATTATTTTCATACATAATATTATCCTCAATAGTCATAATATAAATCAATAGTATGTATGGTATGTTGATTTATAAATCAATGAAGGAATCAATTCTTCATAGTAATGGCAACACTTTTTTATATGTCATATTGAACTGATTGTATTTTGATTTACATTCGTCTTTATGCTTGCTTGACTTGGATCGTGAATGTTTTCTTGTGGCCTGTATATTTACGACGACCTTTGGCTTTGTTTCTGGATTCTGTTTTCGACTTCCCGACTGACCCCGGCTTTCTAGGACGTTGGATCTATGCTTCATGATTAACCTCTGCTATTCGCACGTCGCGACGTGTCGGACCACTTATTTTATCCTAAGCAACTATGGCCGTGGTTATTTTTTTGAATATATCTGAACTTTTTACGGTTGTCATAAACATATCTTAACCTGTTTTACTTATTTATAAATAGGAAGTAGTATAATTATTACAAAAATTTGTTCCATGATCTAATACAATATTGAAATCTTGTTGACCTTATACACCTTATGATACATACATCCCATGTTTTACATAAAAAAATAAATATACAGGGCGATAGAATATTAGTACCTTTTCATGCATATTGTTTTATTTTTATGTCCATTCCAGGCCATGTTTGTATGGGCCGGTTGCCGATCTCCTTTCTAAACTATTTCTATAAAACAATTTTTAGACGCCAAGAAACACACGAATAAGGGTTTTAATAACTTATCATTCCATGAGCTCATCAGAGAACACCGTGGGAATTAAATTTAATAATATATTATACAATTAAATTACCATGAGGCGGCCCATATTCTTGTTTAAAAGGTTGTGTAAAAATTATTGCGTCATACTTTTGTTTCAAAATCACGTATTTAAGCAGCTAAGTGGTGATGCCATGTTTGTCCTTAGTGTCATAGACTATAGAAGTCGCTTACCATCAGGAGGTCCGCAGCCTTTTTTACCGAATTAGTAGTATAAATGAGTTTCTTCACTGCTTTCAATCTGTGGTCTATGGTGCTCATTCGTGTGGCAGTAGGTAGGTTTGTCACAGACAGGCGCGGACAATGAATAGGGCCCTTTGTGCGCCTCCATAAATCACGGGGCTCAGCTATTATACGCGCCACATCTACGGCAGACGATGCCATAATTATTGCTTTGTTTGCAGCAGATCTGATATTGTTTGGTGACCTGTGTTCAATTTATTGTATGGAGAATTCAATGAGGAAAATCGGTACCCCCATACCAGAGGGAAATATGTACTATAGGCTGGCCTGTACGTCCAGGGGTTAGTGTCTCTGACTGCTAAGCTAATCTAAGTCTTGGGTTCAAACCCCATCCATAATATGGATATCTTTGGGTGATGAGAACTGCACGTGTGGCGTAGCGGCTAAGCCTCGCCACCTGGCAAATGGCAAAAAACGGAACCCTTATAGATTCGTCATGTCTTTCTGTCTGTCTGTCCGTCCGTATGTTACAGCCACTTTTTTCCGAAACTATAAAACCTGTACTGTTGAAACTTGGTAAGTAGATGTATTCCGTGAACCGCATTAAGATTTTTACACAAAAATAGAAAAAGAACAATAATTTTGGGGGGTCCCCATACATAGAACTGAAACTCAATTTTTTTTTTTCATATCACCCATACATGTTGGGTGTCTATGGATGGGCATTCAAAAATGATATTGAGGTTTCTAATATCATTTTTTTCTAAAATGAATAGTTTGCGCGAGAGACACTTCCGAAGTGGTAAAATGAGTGTCCCCCCCTTTTAAAATAAGAGAATGTTAAAACTAAAAAAAATATATGATGTACATTACCTCAAGCAAGTAGTTTTTTTTTAATACGTCGTAAATCATAAACCGCAATTTGCTTTCATTTAATCAACTGAAATACTTGCTGCTACGGAACCCTTCATGGGCGAGTCCGACTCGCACTTGGCCGGTTTTTATTACTACTTCCAGTATATTTTTTCTTGCTACCTTTCATTTAAGATACATTTCATATTTTCAACACACTTGGACCAGCACCCCTTGTACTAGAAAAAAAAACTGACATTCTCCTTATTTGCGTAACTATTTGGCTGAAAAGAAGTGTCTCCTAACACTGGAATATATTTATTAACTTTGCAGATAGTTAAGAGCATGTCGGGTATGAGGTGGTTGGAAAATCATGCAATGGGACCATGAGTTAGGACATAGGACATATTTTAGTAAGAAGTATTGACACTATAAATAAATTACCTTAACATTGCTTTTAGGTTAAGTCTTTAGGAGGTGTATTAATAGCTGTATTAAAGACAAAAAAATGCGCAAAGAAATTTTTTTATAGAAAACTCAATGCGAGGATCTTTGATGATGATGTTATAAACGATGTAAATAGCACTGTGCGCTGTTTACATGCCGCCGCCAGTTGTTCATGGAGTTCTATAATATTTCTTAGTCTGTTCTAGTAACTATGTTGGAACAACCTAACATACGCTCATGTGTAATCAGAGATTTCAACCTAGGTTGTATTAATTGGAACTTGGTAACTAATTACTATTAAACTAATACGGATATACCATAAGTGAGTGTCAGCTAGTTATTGACTGATTCTCACATAATTCATACAATTCACCATAACATCTTCAAGTATCGTAGACCAAGATATCTTCTCCTTGAAGTAACGTTGATCCATTCCCTTTTGATTTTTAGATAAAAGCCCAAAAAGATTATAGACAGCCTAATAACTGCTATAATATTAACGGAAATTTTTCACTGGACTCGAGAAGTGTTTACTTTTTAGGCTTGAATTAAAACATGTGTTATATAGATTTTGTTAGTTTTGGTACTTGGTTAGTTTAGTAATGTCTTATATTAAACAGATGTTTTACATTAATGTTAATCTTAAGTTCCGATGACGTATTGTAAAGTGGCACACTCAAACCCTATGCCACTTATAAAAACAAACCCTTTTGTTAATTTTGCTCAAATAAAAAAAACACAAATGTCTTTCAATATTTATTTATTTCAGGAAACAAACTGTTATATATAAATATTACACACAAATAAAAATCACAATTAGAATATAAATATTTCCACATTCACGCTATCCATTAATAAAGAGTTCCATAATTTAACATAAAAGAAAAACTAAATTATAGACTGTTCGAATTATATTCTAAATATTGTAAATCTTCTCACATTTCATAGCGAACATCGAATAATATAACATAAGGGAATTACCTCTTTGCAGTAAAACTCTGCCTTATATACTTTTCACCTTAATTTATCAATCCGTCATAATGGAAACTGATAATTTCCAAAGATTCCTTCACCTCTAAACTTTCTCACCAAACGTGCAAACACAAACAAATAAATCCCTCCAATAAATTCATATTCCAATTACATCGGCTATTAAAATTTAATTTAACTCCGTCCCCTCCATCCCGTGGAATCCCGGAGAATCCCGTGGGACGGGGACATTACTCGCAAATCATTTACGAATAAAGCATGTTGGGTTAAAATAATATGACACATCATACGGAATGGTATTGTCAAGGGGGATATTCCGGGATCGGTACGGTTGCCCAACACTGTTTTGTGGATTGTCTCTACGTAAAAGGACTATACAGGTGTTTACCGTTTTGTGTGAAATGTTGGTTTAATTGATTTATAGACCGATATTTCCGATAAGATAATTAATTTGGACAGCTCAATACCAATAATTTTCATATTTTTGTAATGCAGCTTTATCAATAAATTATAGAAGTGAATACGATGGAACAGTTGCGCGAATGATGGAAATTACATGATAAGCAGATTCATAAAGAAGGCAACAAACACCAGCAGAGAGAAGATCTCCTATTACTACTTGTAACACTGTAGCATGAAATTTTATATATTTGTTAAATGTTATTTTTGATTATTCTTCATTTTTAACTTTGTATAATTTACATTCAAATTAATTTCATTATACTGACATTATTCAACTATGCCGCAAAATGTATTTTTTCTTAATTTATTGTAGCTTATTATTTAGTTTCTTTATTTTAGTTTAATTAACAATTGTATCCCACGTTGTTTATATTGAGCTCGTAGTGCTTGCCCATAGGTGGTAACTATACTGGAATTTGTTCTGTGTACCGTCTCTCTCTTATGTTTTAGTATAAGTTACTGTTGGTAAGCAAAAAATGAATCAAATAAAATAAAACCTGAAGTTATGGGAATGCTCCGTAATAGACAACTTTATAGACGAATAGGCCATCAGAATCGCCCGAATATGAGCCCTCAACTAAGAATATTAAGAGGAAAATGTTAGGGATTTATTTAATAAACATAATCATATAAAAAGCGCTTATAGCCAGGTGCCCTTTCCGATTCGGAAGCGATGGGTTAAGGACCTAGGTGTGCGGTCAGTCTACAGATGGGTGACCACCTAATTAGTTTAATTTCTGAGATTTGAAGGGCATCTTAAGCTGTTGGTTACGCTTATACAATAGCTGTCAAGCTATGTGAGAGGGTTACGGGATGGCTCAGACAACTCTGACGCCAGGGTAACCACTGTCCATACGATCAAGTAAATATAATTTAATTAACTGACAAAGGCACGGAAAACATTTATGGAAGGAAAAAATAAATTGAAAGAAAAGATGAGTATAAAATGAGAAGTTATTTAACTAAGTTATAATAAATACTGAATTGTTCACAATTGCCGGTCTATTGCGCTATTCGCATCCAGCGGCTTCCAACGACCCTTATAATATCATCGGTCCGTCTTGAGGTGGTATTTATTTAGGACAACCCGTAACTGTTACATTATTGCTCGTCTAAATAAAACACTTAAAAATTAAAATCAAATGCACAGTTTATTAAGGTGTCACAACTTGCACAGATTCATGACACACGTGACATCGGTAAAAAACAAAAAATATATAACAACTAAAACTAAATATAACATGAAAAATACTAAAGCTAAAGCTATAGTATACACGGCTACATATCAAGCTACAAATTTCCAATATAAGCTGACCTCTCATTGTATGGAAATTCTATACAACGTGCGATCAGCTTATACTGGAAATGTATAGCTTGATATGTAGCCGTGTGTACAGTCAACAGCATAAGTAGATGATCAAAATTGGACCTGAGTTTTGAGTTTATGATGCTATTGGGCGGCAGTTTTCACTAGTTAATATTTTTAACACTTAACACTCACGCACACCTTCAACTAGATACTCTTCACCACCACACAATTTTGTCGCAATTTATGATAATTAATATTGAATATCCGACTTTGATCATCTACTTTTGCTGTTGACTGTACATCCACCACAAGAACAAATAAGCAAGTAACAAATAACCAACTAGAGAATTTAAACAGTACCTTCACCACAAAGCTTTATTTCTAGAACGAATTCTGGGTATTTATAAAAAGCATTCTAGACTTGTTTCTTTACACTTTTATTATACTAAGATTATCTTTTCATGTTTTCAATTTAGTCGAGATTAAAAAATAGCCAGCAATGAATAAAAATGATATTAAGGATCACAATGGCGAGACCGAAGATGAAACCGTATAAGACGTGAGTTGGATTGTCTCGTCCCATGTATAGGACTATTCATTACTGATGTCCCTTTCCACCATATTTTAGAAGACTTGAGCTGAATTCTCATACCACGTATAGGAATACTCATTACCGAAGTCCCGTTCCACCATATTTTAGAAGACGTGAGTTGCATTGTCTCGTTCCATGTATAGGAGTATTCATTACTGATGTACCGGTCCACCATATTTTAGTAGACGTGAGTTGGAGTCTCTCGTTCCAAGTATAGATATAATATGTTTACAATATATTACTATAGGCTTGTGGTGACGGCATTGAATATCATCACCTCATCTCATCCCGTGTGGGGCGGAGAAATCAACCGAGTTAATACCTATCAGAGAATAGGCAGCAGCGTTTTTCTGTGAACTATGACCATAAAACTGCGCTCGCCAATCCGTCTGTCTTCCGAGGCTTTTGTCTACCAGTGGACGTACTTTGGCTCATATGGTGATGATGATAATGACTATAAATTTAAATGTTTATGATAAGCTAGCGCACAATATTTATTTTAGTTATTATTAAGTATGACCCTCAGTATAGCTTTTTGAACCCTCTCCTCTACACTAAGGGTGAAACTTAATTCATGGTGAATTGACCTTATTGTAGGAGATGTCTTGTGTCGTGCCGATGGTAAACTAACTACATTTTTGTGGTACAGAATGTGGTCACATCGATTCACCGTAGGGTTGAGTTGGATTGCCACGTTCCAAGTATAGGAGTATTCATTACTGAAGTCTCTTTTCACCATATTTTGGGATACCAGAGTTGGCTTGTCTCGTTCCAAGTCTATATTTGGAACGAAACAATTTGGATGGAGATTTTAGATGCAATACTCATAACTGAACTCCCGTTCCACCATATTTTAGGAGCAGTGTGTAGGATAGTGTTGCTTCAATTGTTTTTTTTCAAAGATCTCGTTTGCACTTATCTGTTGAATCTTTGTATCGTGGGGTACTTAACAAACATGCGATTGCAACAATGCACACCTCCACTCAGTTTGTACACGAGAACACTAGCCTGAACTAGTGGATACTTACATAAGCTGGTACATTTAAAATTACAGCTTCCTAGATTTTTTTTGTATGAACATCTTATTCGTCGAAAATAAAAGGCACAAACTCTTTGTTATTTTAAAAAATATACATACACATTGTATACCTTATTATTATTGAGTCAGAAATAAACATAAATATATAAAACTGTTTGTAGTAAATAAGTTATCATCTTAGGATTTTATTGAAGGTCCAATAGCTTCCTTCCCAAAACTACACACTCTTCTATTACTAAACTACAGTACTCACACATACACAAATATGGACAAAACGAGTGTTTGCAA
This sequence comes from Pseudoips prasinana, assembly GCA_951640165.1. Lineage (NCBI taxonomy): Eukaryota > Metazoa > Arthropoda > Insecta > Lepidoptera > Nolidae > Pseudoips > Pseudoips prasinana. The sequence continues at coordinate 5,351,672 of OX621238.1, read as the reverse complement.
AACACTAAAACTTTTTCTGCGTATATCCTCCGTATTACGCACATTGGAAGTATAATAATATACTTCAATAAAATAATATTCCCGACTGCGACCCATAATCGTTGAATTTCATTACGTCTGTGGCGAAAGCTTCTAATTTTACACAATAACATCTCATCTGTAGTAACACTTTTACAATAATTTGACCGTTTTTTTTTAATTTATATATTATTATCTGGTCATAAAACAACTTGAGGCTGGTGCCTGACTTAGGAAAGAACCTGTATTACAGGTCACCGGGAGCTCACTCTATTGATTGTATAGTCCTACAGCGTAGGCATTTTATAATTATATCAATGCTTAATCACAATAATATTATAAAGGCGAAATTTTGTGAGTGTGTGACTGTGTGAGTGTGTATGTTTGTTATTTCTTCAAGTCTAAACGGCTGGAGCGATTTTTAATAAAATTTGGTATGGAGTTAGCTGACACCCTGGATTAACACATAGGCAATCATTTATAAAGTCTAACGTGGGACAAACCGTGGCGCACAGCTAGTTCAAAATAAAAATAAAGGAAAAATGTAAAGCAAGCAAAATTAAAAAATAATAAAGTTAATCAACACATTAAAGAAATAAATACTGGAGAGCAGATACTTAGCAAAATAATTAGGACAAAGGCGGTAGAATATTTTCAGTATGCTCATAATTTAACTTTTAGATTTCTTTCAGTCACGGTGAACCTGTGGTAAACAAAGTTAACCGTCATGCTTTGAGTAAGACTTGGACTACGAAACTATCAAAATGTTTGCAATCCATGTACCCTAGGGGCAGATTGTTGGCTCATTTTATTAATAAATAAGCACATCGTTGGTTATGTCTTTGTGCAAAATAGCTTTTATGATTATCCATTAAAGCGCTGACTGCATTAAACTTGCATTTTCCCACACGATTTAGGCTAAGACTACTTGGTTTAATAAAAATATCAGTATTTCGCTTCCGAACTAAATTGTCACACCTACGTTTTTGGCCTAGTGGTTAATGACCCTGACTGCTAAGTCAGAGATCGTGGGTTCGATCCCCAGCCAGAACAAATCTTGAGTTGTGATGATCATGATTATGTGTTCAGTATCTGGGTGTAGTCTATCTTATGTATTTGGTAATATTTAAGTATGTTTATCAGATGTTTGGTTGCCATTGTATGCAGATGGCAGTGTCTCTGTAAGATAAAAAAATTCTGTGTGTACTTATGTACACGCGTTAGAAGTTATACTTCTTTGGCGTATGGAAAATAAATAATTAAAATGCAGTAGTGTTTAACGATAAATATTAAAATTATTCAAAAAGATTTTATTTAAATAAAAATACTAGAATATACAACTTGAACATAGTTATCAATTTTCATACCACCTAGAACTAACTTCATGCTGTTAAATTTAGGTGTCGGTGTGCGCGCGCATCGTAAAAATTCACTCTCATCATTTTTCTCCATCGCGCCAAAAGAAGTATAACTTCGAAAATAGTTTACTTAGTATCGGGACAGTACTGTGAATTTTAAGATGCCATCAATCAATATTATAAGAATAAGTGTTCGAGTTGATTTTTCATGACCGTGTAGAATATCTAACTGTTACTAAATATTTCACATGTATAATTAAAAATCATTAAGTAGTAGATAATTATTGACATCTCACTATCGATATGTCAAACTTCTATATATTTTAAAGAACTGCATTGATACCAAAACAAAATTGATCTACCAAGTCACCCCTTAAACCATAGTTCAACAAAAGAATTATTTATTGCTATTTTGTATGTAGAAATATACATTTTATGATATTTATTGTAAGAGATTGTTATACAGTTTATATTTTGATGGTTTTGTTCTAAATCACCGTGGCAGCAAAAAAATATCAATACTGGTGAATTTGCCCGCGATTTGTTCCACGTGTTAATCAAAATCAGTCATTGAAAAGGTCAAAAAGGACCTTTTCTGTTTTGTCTCTTTTGTCAGAAACAAAAACACTTCGTATATATTTTTGCATTCGATCAAGTTTCTTGCAGACGTTGATCAGACCAAGAAAACACGATGTTCCATACAAACTTTGCAAACCCTTTTCACCCAACTATATATATAAGTATGTATTTACAAAAGAAAAGTAGTTTATGTAGTATATCAGTTATCTGGTTTCCATAGTACAAGCTCTGCCTAGTTTGGGATCAGTTGGCCGTTTGTTAATATTGACCTAGGATATATCATAAATTAATAAATATAAGTAAAAATGTAGTGCTTATTTCTAAAATAATCTAGTCTCTAACCTTCACAGCATGATTGGCTTGCAACGATAAAATTTGTTGTTATCAGCCTCTTAAGGTTTTTATAGACTTTTATATTTTATTTGATAGAATCTCGGGACATGAAACAAAGAACATACCTAATCTGAACTTTGTGTGATTATTTTCTTAACCTATGATCAAGTTTTGATTAAGTTTCGACCAAATGAGCATAGTTTTGTACTTACTTGCTTATCTGTTGTATTAGTTTAAGGGGGGATTGAGTAGAAAAATAGCTAAAAGTTCTGTAATCTTTAAGATAAATTAGTTACTTTTGTGGATAAGATGTTTATGGGTTAGGTGGACTTTGTGTGGCTTTTCCTTGTTATTGTCGGCGACTTATTGTTTATCCTCCTATTTTATTTAGATGTACAGACGCCAGCACATCCAGCTACAAAAGCATAAGGTTCACTTTCAATTGGGGAAATTTGACAGATTGGGGTAGCTTGATGTGCTGGCGTCTGCACAAAGAGTCACATATATAGTGAAGGATTCTTCAGGAGTGCGGTATACTCATGAAACTGAAGAAATTAAAGAAAACCAGACTGTAAATACGAATTTGGTTCCCCGTGGAAAAGTAAAAGCACCACCTAATTGTTATCTTCGTATGGGGAGTTAAGTTCTTTTGTGTTTTTCTGGTTGATGTGCAGTTGCTTATTTTCGTTGTAAAATTAAGCTCATTAACTTACGTGTACCTGCTATTTATGTTGAAACTTTTAACGGAACACTAGAAAGTAGGAGGCAATAACAACAAAATTAAATCTAAACAAATATATATTTGTTTATTTTAAACATTATACAAAACAACTGCCAGCACATCAAGCTACCCCGATCTGTCAAATTTCCCCAATTGAAAGTGAACCCTATATCTTTGTGATAAAGTTAAGTGATAAAGTAATATCTATAAAAGAAGTTTGACAGATTGAGGTAGCTCGATGTGCTGGTTTCTTTAGGTACATAGTCAGCATTATCTTCCAGTCAACTTTGTGGCAGTACAGAGCAACTTGGGCAGGTGCACGAAAATTTTTCATTAAAATTAAAGTAAGTAAAGCTAATTGACTTTCTATCTATATTGAATCCTTTTTATTATATGTCTTTTTTATAAGGCAGGGAGAATGCCTACACATGCCACCCGCAAAAAGTGTCTGCTGGTCGGTATGTCGGACCCGTACCGACTAAACCTAACCTGGTTCTTCAATAAAGACTTCTCTTGGTGCCTGATCGGAGGAGCCCCAGGATCGCGGATATGCTGCTTCGGTGCCCTCATTTTGCGCCATGTCCCAGGTGGTAGACTCACGTAGTCAGGAAGGGCTCTGGATTGCCCTCCACTATTGCCGAATCATCTATATTAAATCTTAATCATATAAATTAACCAACTATATAATATAATAACATACTATATACAAACATAAATCTAATATCTACTATCTATGTGTTTGCCTACTAAATAATTATTCTAATTGGACCAAATCCCGTGTTCATGCCCGCTTGAGTATGTTTCGCCGGACCGTCTCAACTGGGTCGTGTTGAAACCGGTAGTAGATGAACCCACTGAGTTTGTTTCGCTGGGTCTTCACAGTTGGGGCGCATTGGATCCGGTGGTAGCATTAAAGCGCGACGGTCCGTCATAATAATAATACCTTAATATAGACAGAACCATTGACAATATGTAGTAAAAATATTAGACTTAAACTAGATAATTAAACATAATCTCTTGACAATAAATTGATACGAGCTAGCTAAATATCATTGCTATAATAAAATAAATTATATAAATGTTTTCATACAATCAATACAATGTGTACCTAAATATCTATGTTACTAGAAATAATAATGTATACAACTATATTACTACAAACATGTTCTGACTATTTACGCTTATAAGCGCTTTTTTAAAGTCTACGTGAATAAAATCCTTTTTTATTTTTTTTATTTTATTTTACTTGTCCTACTTTACATGGTCTTATCTTTATTGCCACAATCAGTTTTTTGTGCTTTTATATTATTATATCAGACAACATTATGTAAATATATGGCCACCGAAACCTCTGGGGGTTGAAAGTGATACCTCACAATGTTCATTCTTCTGTTACGTGAATAAATAACAGATATTTATTTATTTACGTAACAAAAGAATGCACGTTGTATCGCACAGGGCCATCTAGCCTAAACTAAGCATAGTTTTATACTAGACAACGGATAGAAATACTTTTATAATTATTTTTTTGGTAAATATATGCATAAAATATGCAGAAAACATCCAGACCAAAAGAAATAAAGATGTTCATGAATATAAATATTTGACTTGTGCGAGGATCGAACCCGCAAACTTAGGCTCAGTAAGCTGGTTCACTACCAACTGAGTCACGGTGGTCGTCAAGTCCAATATATCAATCGAATACACATTGTTTTTAATGTCAAAACAAATACATATGTATACATTATTTTGACTATTTACTAAAAGTAAAATAAGCTTAATAGAACACAGACAAGGTTCCCATAGATATTAAACAAGAATTACGTTATAGACTCGAAATAACTAAAAAATAATCCAAATAAAAATATATTTTGTGTACCTTGAAATGTAATTCTTATTATTTACACTAACTGCGAAAAAAACGAATTAAAATATCTATTTCTTACCCTTTGACATGTTTTTGTCTTTTGCGACAATAACAACCAAAAAATAATCTAATTGAAATATCTACATACTTGTTATAGCTTGATATGTATTTATCTTTACACCACAAGAATAAATAAATATCTTGGGACGACTACACTACCATTAGATCCCAAAATAGGCAGAGCCTGTACTATTGCAACCAGACGACTGATAAACATACTTATATATTTCTAATACATACATACTCGTATTATAGATAAATAATAATATAATAATATCTAGGGACAATGTCACACAGATCATCCTAGCCCCAAACTAAGCAAATCTTGTACTATGGGTACCAGGCGACGATATACATACTTATATAGATAGATAAATACTTAAATACATAGAAAACACCCATGACTCAGAAACAAATATTCGTGCTCATCACACAAATATTTGCACTTACCGGGATTCGAACCCAGGACCACCAGCTTCGTAGGCAGGAGCACTACCAACTAGGCTACGGTGACCGTCTTTAAATTACGCACAGAATAGATAATAGTGCTTACCACACAAAGATTTGTCCCGGGTATCAATCAAACCCACGAACCCTGGCTTAGCAATCAATGTCACTAACTACCAGAGCAACAGGCCAGTTTAAATGTACTTTTACAAGTTTTATTCTTTAAACCGGGTTTTTAATACAAAATACATTTCCCCGTTGACCTCCATAATGCTACTCACATTACTTTTAACGACGAGCCTGTTGGCGTGGTTGGCAAATGCTTGCTTTTCACGCCGGAGGTCGTGGGTTCGATTCCCACCCAGGACAGATATTTGTGTGCATGAACATGACTGTTTGTCCTGAGTCTGGGTGTAATTATATATGTAAGTATGTATTTACAAAAGAAAAGTAGTATATGTATTGTATCAGTTACTGGTTTCCATAGTACAAGCTCTGCTTAGTTTGGGATCAGATGGCCGTGTGTTAATAGTGTCCCAGAATATTATTATTATTATTATTTTAAACTTAACAATAATCATAAATAATAGTACACAATTAATAAATCAAAGTAATATCATCATAAAATTGTAAAACATTTATGAACCCTTCCGTTTAACTACCGTTTCTCGTTTCTAATAGTGCCATTAGGAAATAATGTTTATTGCGGGGGGGAGGTTGCTAGCGTGACGAGTTATCCTTACGCTAGTGGGCTTAACCTGTGTGAACGGTGAAAAGGGGGGGCATATTTGGCTACTTTTTGAATATAAGAAACTCAATAAGTTCCTTAGTTATATGCCATAGATTCTAACCGCCATAACTTTTTTTTTATTATTAATTTTTTGGGACAACAAACAGTTACACAGAGGGTATATAATAAATAACTTACAGGCTAAAAGTAACTTACAGTGGAACCAGCCCCGTCGTCCACAAATTATTTTTACAATTTTGTACCCAATATACACACCCAATATACAGACCATCCAACTAGGTAGGTCCAACTTCGAGAAGGAGGTCAATCGTAGAATCCAACTCGGCTGGGCAGCGTTCGGGAAGCTACGTAACATCTTCTCGTCCAAAATACCGCAGTGTCTCAAGTCGAAAGTCTTCGACCAGTGTGTGTTGCCAGTGATGACATACGGAAGAGAGACGTGCTCGCTCACTATGGGCCTTATTAGAAGGCTCAAGGTCACCCAAAGAGCAATGGAGAGGGCTATGCTCGGAGTTTCCCTGCGGGATCGCATCAGAAATGTCGAAATCCGCAGGCGAACCAAAGTTACCGACATAGCCCGAAGAATTGCCAAGTTGAAGTGGCAGTGGGCAGGGCACATAGCTCGTAGAGCCGACGGCCGTTGGGGCAGAAAGGTTCTCGAGTGGCGACCACGAACCGGAAGACGCAGCGTGGGCAGGCCCCCTACAAGATGGACCGATGATCTTGTGCGGGTCGCTGGAAAATGCTGGATGCGAATAGCACAAGACCGGCAATTGTGGAGATCTTTGGGGGAGGCCTTTGTCCAGCAGTGGACGTCTTTCGGCTGATATGATGATGATGATGATGATGACACTGAAGTAGTGTGACAGAAGTGAGGATAATTATACTATATTAAATAACACTGTAAATAAAAATATTAATCCCGTTATACAAAATAAAATTAGTTTATCTACACTTCATATGGAGCAAGTCCTTATGAAGAAAATATTATTTCATTAATCTCTCTTTTAAAGCTTGACGGTGAACTTGAAAAGAATTCCACATCAGTGAAATTTAAGTTATACTTTCCGTATTAAACAAAACCCAATCAAGTGCCTGTCGAGTTCCGTATCACAATTATAGCTACTTACAACGGGATTTTGTTTATCGACAGTGAAGTGTCAATATCCACTAATTACCAAAACAAATGCCGGACGATAAAAGATCCTATCATATTGGAAACGCCTTCCAAATGATTAAATTTAATAGGGCTTAAAATGAGTTGAAAATTTCTTTTCTGTAATTTTATTTATATACTTCGGTTAAAAATCTCTTGGGATTTTGTATTTTCCTATAGTAGATGATTAAAACCTCATCAGTAGAAATCAATCAATGATCAAAATAATATACATATTAGTATTTTTTCTACGACTCTTTAAGTAGATAGCATCTTAGTTGTAAATAAACTTTGAATATATTTAGCTCTACAATTTTTTTTTGAGTATATTGAGCCAGCCCAGGCATTATATATATATATATATATATATATATATATATATATATATATATATATATATATATATTATACATTGAACAACCCTTGGGATACCCCAAGGGTTGATCATCATACCAACGAATTAAGATGCCATTGTTACACTATTTGAAAATATTTTTTTTTAAATTGTGACGATTGAATATATACACAGCATAAATAAAACAAAAATTTTGTTGATAGTCTAAAAAGGATCCTATCTTAGCATTAACTACGACAAAGAAGAAGAAGAAGAAGAATATAGACATTAGACACAAAGTACATCGGTATAAATTAAGTAAAAGTAATAGTAATAAGGGTACAACACACAGTAGAATACATAAAAAAAAATTTATACTTATAAATAACAATTAATACATTTTTCTATAACATAATTTTACGCACCTATTCGATGTAGTACCCATACTAAGCACCTTTGTGACTAAAAGGCCACAGTTCAGCATTCTGCCACAGATGACTTTAGCGCTGATTTTCAACTGTGGCCAACGGCCATCCATATAAAAATAAATATAACGGTGTAATAGAACATACTAAATAATACAAGGAGTTGAAAAATAAAATAAATACATCCAGGAAATAAAAACAGATGGTAATAATTGATTTTGTTACAAAATATATGAATTAATAGGAATATAAATTAAAATTTGAATTATAATTAAAATTCTAAACGTACACTATTGTCACAGAATTTACCAAAATACTCGATTTCACATGTTAACTACTAAGTGTTACAACACATACATATATTACTGCATGGCTGATCGATTTAACTATTGCTTAAAATTATAAGGCTAGATCATCGCCCCCAGGAGGTCCACCTTTTAGGGGAATCAGGTTAAAACTATAAATAAAATGATCCGCCCACCAGACCACCGGGCCGCTCGCGTGATGATCTCCAAATGAGATAAACTGCCCGATCTCCTTATTTTTAATTGGTGCCACTCACTATTGTCAGCTCCTTTGTGATGATTTTTATCTATTTGTAATTTATCGAGCGTTAAAACTTTGGTGGACCTTATTAAAGGTATGATATATCAAAAACCTTGTGTGGTTTTATTGAACCACGATACAGGTGGAACTTCTTTGTCTGTGTTTGTGACTTACGGCGTAAAATTATTACATTGTTGGATAGTTGTTAGTTTATTTGACTCACTAGCTATATAGTTGTCCATCACGATCAAGTGAACATTAACATTTTTTTTTTTAAAAGACAAAGACCGTACTCGGGCATGTAATCCCTGTGTCGCGGGGTACTTTACAAACATATAATAGACTGACTCAAATTACATCCAGACTCAGAGCAACTATTTATGGTTCACACAAATAGCTCTCCGGCGCGGGACTCGAACCCGCGACACGAAGCGGCAAGGCGACTGTCTTAGCCGCTGCGCCTCACGAGCAGTCATATCATTTATATCAAAACACAAGTAACGTGGAGCAATTGCACAAAAAAGTGAGAAATGCTATACAGACAGCTGATGAGAGCCATGGGTGATGGAGCATGATGGAGCTATATTTGCAATGGTCGGCTGTAATGCGACATGCGATAGATGAACGCATAATATGCCTGTTGGCGTGGTTGGCAAATGCTTGCTTTTCACGACGGAGGTCGTAGGTTCGATTCTCACCCCGGATAGATATTTGTGTGCATAAAAATGTCTGTTTGTCCTGAGTCTATGGGTGTAATTATATTGTGAGCAATTTCCAAGATGAGCGATGAGTCACGTGAGACTTTGTCTATATATATGGCGAGTCAACGGTGCCTCTCCCTCTTTTGGGGCCAGACTTGGCCGCGAGCAGAAACTCTGCCGGATTACGTAACGATTAATTTCAAACCCAAGTATAGTGTCATTGCAGTGATTACTGTGTTTGTCGTTATAAGCGATTTGTCATAAGAAAATTGTTGTTGATTTCTAAATTATTTATTCTGAAGTGTGAATAAACCTCCTTTTTTATGTAGAAATCCTTTTAATTCCTAAAAATATATTTAAGTATGTATTTACAAAAGAAAAGTAGTGTATGTAGTATCAGTTATCTGGTTTCCATAGCACAAGCTCTGCTTAGTTTGGGATCAGATGACCGTGTGTAAATAATGTCCCAGGATATTATTATTATATTAAGGCAAAGTAAAAAAAGTTTCACTTTAAAAGTTGTGTTTCTGAGATGAAATTATGTAGTGGCTGAACATTTATACGCCATCTTTTTAGACTTTTACTAACTGTGGCAACTGTTACAGTACTAATCTAAAATGCATCCAACAGATTAGCAAAAGGAAACAAAATTATTGTGGCACAATACGTGAGACCTCATAAACAGCTCGGGTCGCGTTTGAAAAATGGCGCGCGAACATTGCGTCGCTGAGTTATGACGTCACGTCACGTCACCTTACCTTATTAGTTAATGTCACGGCGGGACGCGTAAGTTATCGTTATATCTATCGATTTTAACGCTCCATACAAAAAGAGGGGTGCTTTCTCAGTTTGTATCTGTAATATATAAATCGATTTAAATAGGTTTAGTTTAACTGAAAGACAATTTAGTTGCGATAGTTTTGAGTTTTTTATTAGAAAATTACGTATTATTCAAAGTTAATTTATACCAAATTTATTTTAAATCTACCTTCCAGCTTCAGCTTGCTGCAATAACAGAAATTCTTTCGGCATATGCCTTGTAGCTAATATTTTTCAGCAAATTATAAAAATATTTGTTACGAGTATCTCGAAGTTTACGAAGCCAATAAAACAACAAACTTGGTAACCCACGATAGAAGGTACCTCCGGTGTGGTTCGAACCTCGGGTCAAGGCGCTTATTGATGCGGGAATACACGAGAGGGTTGCATTTTTAGGGACATTTTGTGTAACACCAAATGAAAAGCAGCGCTAGGTGCCCTCCTAAGAGCCGATTTCACCGTTAAAATTAACCGCGATCAATGGACGCTAAACTTGGTTCCGCTTCCTGTAACTGAGTTTAGCTTCCATTGATCGCGTTTAATTTTCACGGTGAAATCGGCCCTTAGTTATGCTGAGATGGTGTCCCTTCGGCAGACCATACAGGAAAATATAAGTAGGTAGCAACTTATTCATGTTTAATAACCATCTTTTATGTTCAAATTTATATGAACACGTAAAATAAACATATTATTCTGGATCGACTTTGACAGCAGCAACTTTAAAATTAACGCCATTTCCCCAGCGTCAGGAAGTTTGATGTTTTCAATGTTTAATATACTGTTTCCTAGATTTGTTTCATGAAATTATAGGTGGTCCAACACACATCACAGTACAGAAATAATAGCTATTTTTGACTCCAATGGCAAGAAATATCGATAGATGAAAGCGTAGGTAATGGGAGCTGAGTTAATAAGAAAGTGCAGATTCTATTAGATGTCGTACGTAGGTAACGGTCGGTGTAACAGTTCCGCATACGAAACTATATGGACTGTGGCTCTCAACGTTAGAGGCTGATAGTGCCATGTTCACAGGGCTAAGACATTTGTAGAAAGTATACAGTGTAAAGGATATGCACTGAATAATACAGTTTGCATGGTGATAATAAGGTGCAAATTAAAATGTAGAATTAGCCTTTTGTGCCTTTTAAAAAATAATCATCCATTTAAAATAAGCAGTAAGCAAAAGTCCCAGATGGCAGTGTCTGACGAAATAAAAAAAAAACGGTACTAGATACATTTCAACGATATTCGGTAATGGTGTGAAATAAAGTATTATGAATGAATAATCTCGCGGTGGTAAAATAAAGATTAGATTAGACTAGATAATCTAATCTTTATCTTACCATCGCGAGATTATTCATTTATTTTTAAGTAGGTTTTAGGGGAACCTTAAAAGGACATTCTTACGCCGAGTAGCCGCCGCATCCATGTCAATGTGGGTTCTTTGATTAATTAATAACAAAATATCACTGAAACGATTCAAGGCTACGCGCAGTCTGTATATGGGGTCGCGCAAAACTTATCTTACTGCACCAGCAAGGCCTTGCATGCCGCTGGGTATATGTTGAGAATCAGTGGTATTATAGTGCAGCCAAGTCGACAATTCACTGAGGACGTGGATGGAGCGCGGGCATTAGTCTAATGTTCAGCACTTGGAATCGAAAATACCGTGACACCGTCGCTTTGCACTAGTGATGTCCCTAAGGAATATCCTACTAATATTATAAACGTGAAAGTTTGTAAGTATAGATGGAGGTTTGTTACTCTTTCACGTAAAAACTACTGAATAGATTTTAATGAAACTTTACAATAATATAGCTTATACATCAGAATAACACATAGGCTACAATTTATAAAGATATTGTGTGAATTGTCCAAAATATGACGATAAGTGTCAAGTAAGTAGGAAAAAATCTACCATTTGCGATCTATTCCGGCGTGCAGTGCCAAAACCGCTAGAGGTACACATTCTACTAATATTATAAATGGGAAAGTTTGTGAGTATAGATGTATGTATGTTTGTTACTCTTTTACGCCCAAAATACTTTAACGCGGGTGAAACCGCGGGGCGCAGCTTGTATTAGATCATTCTTTTGTCTACCACATAGCCACGGTACATCTTTGGTTCGAGACAAGATTAGATATTTCCAGAGATTATATATTTTGACATTTTGGATTGGATTTCACAGGCCTGTCTGTTGAGAGTTGTAGGCAAAAAAGTAACTTAACAGGCCAGGCTTTCATGAAATCTTTAGTTCTGTCAATTTTGACTTAGAAAATAGTTGGAACCTGTTCACCAATAATACGTGTTGTTTTCTTACGAGCTACTGTTAGAGAGGAAAGAGAGAAACATATGATGAAATTTAAATTAGTTTAGTGGTAAAAAAGGCAAATTTGCAGTAATAATTAATAACTATAAACTGGGAAATTATGAATTGAATCGTCCGGTAAGAGGGTAGGTTAATTTCCAACAGATACCTGCAGATCAAATTTACTAGTTCTTATTAGGGTTCCGTACCCAAAGGTTAAAACGGGACCCTATTACTAAGACTTCGCTGTCCGTCTGTCACCAGGCTGTATCTCATGAACCGTGATAGTTAGATAACTGATATATTCACAGATGATGTATTTCTATTGCCGCTATAACAACAAATACTAAAAATATTATAAAATAAATGTTTAAGGGGGGCTCCCATACAACAAACGTGAATTTTTTGCTCGTTTTTATAGATAATCGTACGGAACCCTTCGTGCGTGCGTTGGCCGGCTTTTTTAACAACCTCATACCGATAAATGGTATCTACGTCCTAAATGTCATTGATTGGTTTAGTTCTATAAACATGGCTGACTAATATGTACACGGTTGCAGAAACATCATATTAAATTGATAACACATCCCAAACTCTGAAATTTAGTTATTTATAGTTAGAATTTGAAAGATGCACATTTTGAGGCGTGAAAATTATGACTTACTAGTTTTGAGGTCAGTATTACTCTTCTTATTGAGGAAAATGTTATTCACAGACAGCAGAACATTTCGTCAAAAGAGGACCGTACAAATTTGCAGACACACATTAGAAATAACCATAATAGACAGATTAATTTATGTACTAAAAATTAGGTAAAAGCATTACTTTTTTTTTTTAATTATTGTTCAGTTGATTGCTGTGAAATATGATGTTATACGTGTTTAAATAAAGAATAACACAACGTGCATGGTAGTATTAAAATGATTTAGAAGTTGTAGTGTCGTGTCGACGAACATATTGAATCAAACATACACGTAGGTACGTGTCAACTCGTATTTGACGGCTGGCAGCAGTCAAATGCGAGTTGACACTTTGGCGGATAACGTTGCTCAGTAGTTGAGGTTGGTGTTTTTTTGGAGTGAAGAATAGATGAAAAAAATAAATTACCAGTTCAAAAAAAAAATCCTTTATATATAGTACCAACAAATCAGTATTAGCGAGAATCAATATAAATCGATGAAAAATATGACAGGTGCCTAATATGCCAACAGCATCCGATGCTGTTGGGATATTAGGCTAAATGCTTTAATTTAATTTAATTGTCTGATTATAAAAAATATGTCATTGGGGTGGTATAGGCTTGCTGTTTTCCTTTATTATAAGATTCTAACTAGTCTAACAGATTAGGGACTGAGGGGCAACATTATTCTCCTTTGATAAAGTGGGCCAAAAGTATGTCAAAGACCTGTAAAACAAAAGTCTTAAATATAAGGTCAGAATGTTTTATACTTAAAGCGAAAAAATGAATTACTTGACGTAAATACCTTCAATGCCCCGACTTAAGTGGAAGAGTTGGATTGCGTTTTTAAATAATTAAAAAGTTTTCAATTAAATGTATTGATAGTTATTCAATTTTTTGTAGAATTTCAGAAGCGCTTCCCATCCCTAGGGACCAGTGTCCAACGGCAGTGAAAGGCGATTATGACGCTCCGAGTTCAGCGTGGTGTTTAGCTATTTATTATCTGTAATGACGTCATTTGTTACCTCACCTCTGGTTTATAATTAGCGACTGATACGGTGTCTGATATTATATGTTTATGGCTTTTTTCCTGAAACATATTGGGCTATTTTAGTGAACAACGCTTTGGTAGATTGGTATCGTTATAAAACAGTGTAAAAGTAAAAAAAATAATGTTTTGTTATTTTCCACTAGTTGTCCCCCGCAGTATTACCCGCTTTGAACTTTATAAATTATCACAGCTCCTCCCCCGTAGGTGATAGCGTGATAATATGTAGTCTATATGTTGGTCCGACCTCCTGGTAATATTCATAAAAAATTGGAAGTAAATCCATGCTTCCATTTTTGAGTTTAGGCCGGACATACATTCAGACAAACAGACAAAAAATCTTAAAACTTTATTTTTGGCTTCGATATCGATAGTAGATCACGCCCCAAGTATCCTTTTCAAAAAATATTCATTGTATATGGTATTTCAATTCAATGTACCAGATGGTCTTAGTACTAGGATAGAAGTTGAGTTGGCGATCGCAGTAATCTTACTGCGATCGCCAACTCGTCTGCTAAGCGAGGCGATTATGATATATCCCTCAAGATGATTCTTGGGGGCGGCTTCTCCTGCAGTGGAGTTCTTTCAGCTGCAATGTTGTTAATTTATGAGTTGAAAACTACATTGATTACAACAAGTATTTGACGGGCCTGTTGGCGTGATTGGCAAATGCTTGTTTTTCGCGCTGGAGGTCTTGGGTTTGATTCCCACCCAGGACAAATATTTGTGTGCATGAACATGTCATTATCTATATAAGTATGTATTTACAAAAGAAAAGCAGTATATGTTTCGCTAGCCAACTGCTCGTTGTTTTCAATTCTTTAATTTTAATATACAATTGCTAAATGTAACAATAATAGCTTAGTAACTTGATATTTATTATTTATTTAAGGATATTAAAATTATATGTGACGAAACAGACCGCACGGACGGACTAATTCAAAATATTTTGTTACTTTAATTACTGTTTTTAAATTGTATTTATGTAATACACTGTGAACTTGACAAGTACAATTGTATGTAAATACTCAAGTGCTGAATAAATTTCATTATTTAATTTCATTAGTATATCAGTTATCTGGTTTCCACAGTACAAACTCTATTTAGGATCTAGCCGTGTGTAAATATGCCCCAGGATATTATTATATTATTATTATTTGTAGCCCATCATAGTACGACGGAATCGGGGAGAGAGGTAACAGTGTAGAGTAGAAGGACTCCATTGATAAATCGAAGCACATTATGGACTATATTATGTACCGCTAAACTGTACAGAACATATTATTCTATACAGATACGATTTACAATGCATAATGACGTCATAAGTTACGTCAAAGTGGTTTATAATTAGCATCAGTGGCTTTGTGCGTAGGTTCAGTCGACGCCAGGTTGGATACACTCTGACCTTAACAGGAACTTTATTTCGCTAAGCATAAGGCCTTTTTTTGTAGTACAAATGTATCCATTGACTTGGGTTGACCGTACAGTCTTTGATAATAATAGTTGTGGCAGCCGACATACTTAATGTACATCATTAATATGGCAGTGTCTTGTGAAGCTTCCTACGCTATTGTGACGTGAAAATTAATATGTAGCTGGAGGAAGAGGCTCCTTGTTACTTCCTGCTGCCTGTAAACTAGTGTAGCATATGACAAATGACCCGGTTCAAAAATTAAAAACAAACAAATACTAATTGCGTTATTTTATGTCGAAGGTCATAAAACCACTGCGAAACAAAGAATTGTGGAATAACAAGACTCAGGACAAACAGACGTGATCATGCACACAATTGTCTGTCCTGTGTGGGAATCGAACCCAGGACCTGCGGCGTGAAAGGCAAGCATCTACCAACAACACCAACGGGTCCGTTATAGATTACCTTTCACGCCGCCGGTCGTGTGTTCGATTCCCACCAAGGACTTTTAGGTTTATGTGCGCATGAACATGGCTGTTTTGTCCTGAGTCTGGGTGTTATTATTTACATAAGTATGTTTTTACAAAAGAAAAGTAGTTAACGTAGTGTATCAGTTATCTGGTTTTCAAAGATAGATATTATTATTATAATTATTAAATAAAAATTACTTTAATGCAATTTATGAACATTTTTACTTGTACTCGACTAGGGTGTAGCATGTGCAAGCGGGCAGGCCTACGTTCGCATACATATTATAAGCCTTGCCACGGGCTTGCTCGCCATCCCGCTAATCACCAAGGTAGAGCATTAAGAAGTGCATTCAACATTAACTTGCTGTGTGGTGATGGCGGCCAATATCAGAATATCATCACCCCATATCATCCCGTAGGGGCGTAGAAGTCGACCCGAGGGAATATCTACCAGAGGACGGGCAACCTAGTACTACGACCATCTTACTGCGATTGCCAGCCCGTCTGCCAAGCGTGGCGATTATGGCATATCCCCCTAAGACGATTCTTGGGGGCGGCTTGTCCAGCAATGGAGTTCTTTCAGTTGTAATGTTGTTAATATTAATATGTAACACACTTATGAGTTGAAAACTACACTGATTACAACAAGTATTTGTCGGGACTGTTGGCGTAGTTAGCAATTGCTTGTTTGGCACGCCGGAGGTCGTGGGTTCGATTCCCACCCAGGACAGATATTTGTGTGCATGAACATGTCTGTTTGTCCTGAGTCTGGGTGTAATTATCTATATAAGTATGTATTTACAAAAGAAAAGTAGTATATGTTGCGCTAGCCAACTGCTCGTTGTTTTCAATTCTTTAATTTTAATATACAATTGCTAAATGTAACAATAATAGCTTAGTAAGTTGCTATTTATTATTTATTTAAGGATATTAAAAATATATGTGACAAAACAGACCACACGGACGGACTAAGTCAAATAATTTTGTTGCTTTAATTACTGTTTTTACACTGTGTTTATGTAATACATTGTGAACTTGACAAGTACAAGTTTTCATTCGACGTGCTGTACCCGCTGTGCCAGCACGCCGCCGACACCATCGTGCTCGGTGACTATACCTCACCTCATATACATCCTACTACTATAACATTTGAATACCATTTAACCATAGAAAAGCCAATGGCTGTAAGGTGAAACGGAACCGTTTTTACGGTTCCGTGTCCAAAGGATAAAGCGGAAGCCCCGTTACTAAAACTCCACTGTTTGTTTATCACCAGGCAGAACCTCATGGACCGCGATAGTTAAACACTTGAAAATTTCACAGATGATGTACATATTTCTAAAACCATATTATATATTCCATTAGTATATCAGCTATCTGGTTTCCACAGTACAAACTATTTAGTTTGGGATCTGGCCGTGTGTAAATAATGCCCTAGGATATTATTATTATTTGTAGCCCATCATAGTACGACGGAATCCGGGAGAGAAGTAACAGTGTAGAGAAGAAAGACTCCATTGATAAATAGAAGCACATTATGGACAGTATTATGTACCGCTAAACTGTACAGAACATATTCTATACAGATACGATTTACAATGCATAATGACGTCATAAGTTACGTCAAAGTGGTTTATAATTAGCATCAGTGGCTTTGTGCGTAGGTTCAGTCGACGCCAGGTTGGATACACTCTGACCTTAACAGGGACTTTATTTCGCTGAGCATAAGGTCTTTTTTGTAGCACAAGTGTATCCACTGACATGTGTTGACCGTACAGTCTTTGATAATAATAGTTGTGGCAGCCGACATACTTAATGTACATCATTAATATGGCAGTGTCTTGTGAAGCTTCCTACGCTATTGTGATGTGAAAATTAATATGTAGCTTGAGGAAGAGGCTCCTTTACTGTTATTTCCTGTTGTCTGTAAACTCCACAATGTGTGAGTAGTGTAGCACAATACAGGTGACCCGGTTCAAAAATTAAAAACAAAAAAATACTAATTGCGGTCATTTACTTGGTAATAGCGATCAGTTCGACTGCACGTGTGGCGTAGCGGCTAAGATAGTCGCCTCGCTGCTCCGTGTCGCGGGTTCGAGTCCCGCGCTGGATAACTATTAGTGTGACCCATAAATAGTTGTTCTGAGTCTGGAAGTAATTTGTGTCCGTCTATTATATGTTTGTAAAGTACCCCGCGACACAGGGACTAGATACACGAGTGCAGGCGTTGTCATTTAAAAAAAAAAACAATAATTTAAGGTCATAAAATCACTGTGGAACAACCAGACTCAGGATAAACAGACATGTTCATGCACACAAATATCTGTCCTGTGTGGGAATCGAACCCAGGACCTGCGGCATGAAAGGCAAGCATCTACCAACAACACCAACGGGCCCGTTATAGATACCTTTCACACGCCGCAGGTTGTGGGTTCGATTCCCACCAAGGAATCTTAGGTTTTTGTGTGCATGTACATGGCTGTTTAAACCTGAGTCTGGGTGTTATTATTTACATAAGTATGTATTTACAAAAGAAAAGTAGTTAACGTAGTGCATCAGTTATCTGGTTTTCATAGATAGATATTATTATTATAATTATTAAATAAAAATAACTTTAATGCAATTTATGTACATTTTTTGTACAATATAAATTCTTTCTTTAAATGAAGAATTGAATGAAGTTTGTACTAAAAATGTGAGACTATTCATTCATAAACATAGTTAACAATTACGCGGAAACTAACACAACTAAACCCTTAATTTACCTTCATTGCTAATGAGACCATCAAAAACTAAACTGTTGCTACAAAAACTCATTCCACGCCATATGTTAGTAATACCATCAATTTTCATGGTCCGGTCCATTAATCCGAAATCTACTTTACTCCAAACATATAAGGTTACTTTTTCTCTGTTGAAGAAGTGAAGAAAGAGGTATTGATAGGAAAATATGGGTGTTTCGCGTGTGGGCAGGTGGAGATAGGGCCCAGGAAATGAGCAGAGGTGTGATGACGGTACGGAACTGGCTGCTACTTGCGATTCAGCATGTGTATAGAAAATATGAAGGTTTATGTCGACGGTTTAGACTAAAACGGGTAAGGAAATAAGGTTACTAGCCTTTACAAGCTTTTAAAAACGTTTTTATGATATAAGCGATTGACGCAACATGAGTTGTCGAAAAATACAAGACGCCATTTGATATCGTCCTAAAAGTTTATTATTTTTCGAGGTATTAGGTTTTCTTGAAAGATTCTATTTACAAAAAAAGCTCAGTGCGAGTTGAAGTTCCAAACGAAGGGTTCGTTACCACCGAGAGAGTATATAGTTATTTTTAGATTTAACTTCATATTTTTCCAAAGAAGTACATACCCTTTACCGTCTTGAGATACAGTTCGCTGACAGTTGGACAGATGGACGAATAGCAGCGGCTTAGTAATAGGGTTCTTTTGGATTTGGCAACCTTCGGGTACTGAACCTAAAATAAATTGTACTAAAGATTGGGTAGGTATCCAATCCTATCGATTGTCTATACAAAATAATATTTAATCGCAACTCAAAGTTGTACATTTTACTGAGCCTTAAAATTACTTAAAAGAATATTACACACACATAATATGGTCAAATTTAGAAGAGATTATTATTGAAGTGTATAGTCATAGCGAATAACAAACATATGAAAGAGGTAAAATAAAAACTTTATTGAATTATTTTTAAATTTAGATCTATGGGTAAATACAAGTTTATATTAGATAATCGTGATTACGTGATACGTGAACACGATTAATATAAACCTGTGTTGACCATAACTTGCATGGTTCTTTATCACCAAATGCAGTTTGAAGGCGAGAAACACACTGCTGAGGCGCCAAACTGCTCTTAAAATTGTAGTAAATCATAACTACGGAAATTTCCCTAAGTTAATTTCACGATAACGCAGAAATTCAATATTTAAAATGCCAAAATGTAAAATCATGTGACGAATAAATGGAACAAAATTTTAATCCAAAGTTTATTATTTTCAAATGTCCTAATTTAGTGCGTCCTGTGTACACAGGTTTACCTATACAGGCTTGAACTAATGAGGGACCACTGGCACTATTAGTTAGAATTGTCAATGAACAATTTTTATTTTTTGTTAATAATCGGTCAAAACTGCATAAATACAGTTACATGTTACATACAGTTACAGTTATATGGTATTGATATAACGATAAAATTAACCGTTAATATTTTAAATTTGTTTTGGATAGATGAGGACTCAAATTTGACATACTAATTTGGTAGACATTCAAAAATAGTTGAGATAAATTAGCCCTGGCAATACACATGTCAGTATTTCGCCAAGTATACTGTTGCTTTACTTTACTAGATATGCTTTTATTTGAAACTTAAATAAGAGCTGAAATTACACAAAAACCTTGCTTGTGAGATAACGGTCTTACTCAATTTAAAAGGACACATGAAGCTCAAATAGACACAATAAAATGCAATTCAGATTAAGGGTCTCGTCGCCGTCATTCTATCAGTTCGGGCTCTTTAAGCCGAACCCTGATTACTCAGCGATATTTAAAGCCGATTTGAGCGCTAAATCCGAAGCGATCCAAATATCTTGTCAGCATTACAATAGAGTCCAGCGTGTAAATTGGGTGGGTGATATCTTTGTTTTAATAATAAATGGTAATGGTAATTCAGTCTGAAGGTACTACGGTGTAAAACTACCCCGCCACTAGCTTGCAACCAATATCTGGAGTAGTTTATTATACGGATCTTGTACCAACAAAAAACAAATTCCGTGCGTTTAAGCGCTTTTGCCATACCTATTATTGGAATAAAATATAACAGCTCACTTAGGACCCTTAAATTGATCCTCGGTGCTTTTGCAGCTAGCTTCTCTACTTGCAATTCTCTCGTTTAATGAGGCTAGAGCCTCTTTATATAAATCTGTCTCCCGCTTTGCTCTGGGGGTAAGTGGAACAATTCATTTTCTAACTCTTCCTTGTTTCCTTCTGATTAAATTCGTTGCGGGATCCAAGGTTGTATCTAGTAGATCGCCTTAGATATTCGCGCTGAATTCTGGACTGCTGCTATCTCGCACGTACATTTACATATTTATTAAGAATGTGTATATTTTGGCTATTTTGTGTGTATTTCAAAGTAATCAAAGTATTTTTTTTTAATTTAAGATGTTTTATACCCACCAAACATAAAAAAAAATGTTCTTTCCATATTAAATAGTAAATTAAAAAAATTGCCAAATGAATATTCGTTCTAAATCTTTTCGAATATTTACATAACATGCGAAGCACATATTTAGAAAGTGCAAACATATTAATGTGTGAGTGAGATGGCTGCATTCTGAAGACTGGGACTTAATTATCAACCGTCATCTGGTGGCAGGTGTAAAGAATTTTAATAAGTGCAATTTCTCAGCGTCAATCTCATCAGCTCCAAACTTTCCGAACAATATTTTCTAAGGGACTTGTCATAGAGATCATGTTTCCGTTTAGCGTAGTAAGCGGGTATTTATGCTAATCATCCGCGTTGCCCCCGCCGCAGGGAACAATTCATACAATTTATGACCTCCTGAATTCGGCGGGGTTGGCACTGATTTAACTGAGACGTAACGAGTTTTGTCCCGGTGAAGCAGGGGTGAAATATAAGGTATAGAATATTAACTGTACATACTTTAGGCGTGCAGGTGTTGTAATGATCTGTTGAATCAAAGTATTTATGCATGTCTTCCTCTCTTCTGTTTACCAATGCTACTGTGCCCGATAGGGTCTACAATTATTACACTTCTTATAAACCTACTACCTGTTATGCATAATGGATTACAATAAACTATTGAGTAGTACATTTTATAAAGAAGTAAAGCAGAATGCCGAGAACCCGCTTTTCCACTACAAATGTCGTGGAAAATATTGTTAAATTTAGGCGGTACATCATTGCGCATAAAATAAATGAAAAAAAGAAATACAATATTATACTGAGAATAAAGGGATAAAAAAATTTGCCAGTCGGTAAAACTACAGATTATTTTACAAAAAGAACGACTGTTAAATTTGAAAAGGATAAAAAAATGATAAACTATTGTGATGTATGTATATTTAAAAAACATAAAAAATTTCCTGGCAACTATTTTTCTAGATATTGACTGTGTAGAATGTAATAAACTGATAAAAACTAAAAAAATCTATTCCGTTTTAAAAAGAGGATTTCAAAAATCTTTTAAAACATTAATATACAACTAAAACGTTATGATTAACTAAATAAATTTTTACCTTGAACAAAACACATAAATGATGAGATTTTCGGTCAATTATCTGCGTTCCTTTTTATTATGATGTTAACAAAGAGTAAGACTACGAACGTGTCTTTTGGATTCGAACCTCTATTTGGGCCGCTTTTACTGAATTCAGTATGTAATAGCCAGTTCCCGAAAACTTACTTGAAAATATGTGCTCGGTCCTATATATTCTTTCCACTAGAGTCAAACATAATCAAGTCTTCGATAAAAATACAGTTACTTTTGTTACACGGTACATGTTGCAGGTAAATTGCTTAAAACGTTACCTACTTTGTATGCTGCGTTGATTTGGGAAAATCTTGAGTCTTGGAGTTCAGGTTTTATAGGGACTTCTTGGTGAAATTCCATGAAGTAAACAGAGTAAGAGGTTTTGGAAATTGCATCCAAAAGTCAGGAATCTTGGATTTTCGTTTCTTGTTTCAAATTGAACGGCTGGAGCTTTTTTATTAAATTTCTTTGGTTAAATGGAGAGTCTTTTTATGTATTTGGCTAAACAGTAATTGTTTTCATCAATACTGTTACTTGTTTGCATTTAATTGTTTGCTTGTTTTTTTTTCGTATATTTGTTTCTGAGTCATGGATGTTTTCTAATATGTATTTAAGTATTTATCTATCTATATAAGTATGTATATCGTCGCCTGGTACCCCTAGTACAAGCTTTGCTTAGTTTGGGGCTAGGATGATCTGTGTGACATTGTTATTATTATTATTAAAAAAAAAAGTTATACCTGCGTTTGGAATCAAACTTACAATCGGGGCGGTTACAGATCGGGATATGCATGGGGGCGTCTGTTTTAGGGAAGTCTTCTGGAAATATTGCTTTCCGGTATTATGGAGAATTAAAATTCTCAGTATGAGCACGGAGCTTGGAAGTTGGTGGTCTAACACCCCCATACCTCGGAGCGCACGTTAAGCCGGTGTGCTTGGACCTGAACCCTTTCCGGTCGTGTCAGCTAGAAATTGCACCGTATTAGCGCACACACTTTTGCACTATAAAATGTTTTCTAAGCAGATAGTCTTCATTGGGACTGGTCTCCATGGCTGAAAATTCAACCTGAAGGATACTAATATTCGTAATTCGAAAAGTTCATACTATTCCACTCAGAATTTTAGTCTATTAGTATTATTGGTAGCAGAGACTATTTTCCACAATACAGGTGTGTCGGGAACGCATCTCCGATCCACACCCAACTACGTTTTTGTTTCTAAAGCTAGATGGAAATGGAAATTGGTGGAAAATTGTTTCCCGTTTCGTCGTGCTGTTGGGACCACTCCACCGTTTATTGGCCATCAATTCTTCCCCTAATTGGTTCGCGTGAAAAGTAACTTGGAGTGCGCGGCACGTGCAAATAGATTTGGATACTGGAATAGGTCAGGACAAAAATCATTTCGGTACTTTTGGTTATACATAGATATTTTTTCTAACAAGGCATTTAAATCATATTTGTACGTATCTATTGATAACTAAATCATATGATATCATTGTTTAGTGAATTTGAATGGCTATAACGTGACATGCAAAATGTATCATGAATAAAAATAATTAATTAATAAACTAAACACACCACAAAAATAGAAAGAGTAATAAAGATAATTTGACAATGTTATCAATAAATTTAACCAATGTCTCTATTTACAACAATGTTGTATATTCTACCTTTTATGTTCAAAAAATCTATTATAATATACAAAATATTTATACTAACCACGCTTTTCATTTGGGTTTGAATAGAGTGCGCTTCTACACTATTCTACTATAACTACGCCGTATTAAGAAATTTCTCTGTGTAAAACTAATAATTGTTAGAATTTGAGCCTTGTTTTAAATTTATTTATTATTTCACATAAAATTATTTAAATAGTTACACTTTTAGTCCCACAAAACCGTGTTTACACTTTGACTGTGAGATCTAGTCTCCGTACATTAAACAATAATGATGTGTACCTATATCATACTACTAGGTCATACCGGTTTTAACAATTCTCCATGTAGTTATTCCTTGACTTACGTTTAAAAATAATTTTGTTATTTTCGTGCCTGATGTCCCTCTGGTAAAGTGTTTAATAAATATGGTAGCCTTTTTTTAATGTTCTGTCTCTGTACAATGCATTTGCCAGAGGTCATCGGGGTCATCGGGTATTATGGTTATTAGTTACACAAGTTATATACTTCTGACGATTGCCATGGTTGTTTACCGCTAGTAGATATTTATGTTTTACAGTGATAGGTAGTATTTTACATATTTTAAATAGTTTTGTGTAGTCATTTATACACTGTTCTTTTGTTTTATTAATAAACGACGAATCGAATCGATCGAACGAATCGAAAGTCAACCGAAATTTTTATGGTTACAATAGCCTCATCCAGTGGCGGTAGGTGCGGTAGGCGGGATCTTAAACATTTTCGAAGGTTAATCGAAATTGACTTCTATTATTCCCATTTTAAGGTTATTTTTTATTGGTCTGTGCTTCAAGTCTTATATCCGTTGCCGTTTAATTGGAAAATCGTCGCAATCCACCTAATTCCGCCGATTCACTTCAAAGTGAATTAGGGAAGATACCTGAGTATGATTTAGTTGTCTAGGTTTTGCGTATCAATGACTAAGAGGTGAGAATTTGATCAGCTTTTCTGCCATAAATAGTTCTGTTTGATATATATTACTTAACAAAATATCTTTACGAAGTAAAATATTTTTTTAATTCCATGCTGGTAAATTCGCGAAATATGTGGAAAGCGATCATATAAATTAAAATTAGAAATTAGAGGTAGACTGTAAGGTGGATTAATGTTGAATATTTTACTATAGTTACAAAGATATAATTATAGTATAAGCTAAAAACAAGATAATGTCTAAAGAGAGAATTATAAATAATATACGTTTGTAACAACATTACACAGGGATTAATTTCCCTAGTCGGGCCAAAGCAAAAGGTAATATACATATATTAGGTCTTTACCTATGAAATTGCCGTTCTGCAGTACTGGCCATTTCAAATCAAAATAATTTTTGTTTGGCTAAGAATTCTAATTTCAAATTAATTTTATTTTAAAAACATGGATTCTTTTTTCCAAAAGTAGTCATTTCTTTATTGATTAGTGTTACATTTTCATCGCATTTCAATCTTTTTCGTCATCATGGATACGTTAAAAATTCGAGTAATTATGGAATATGAGTACCGTCGTGGCAGCAACGCGGCACAAGCGGCACGCAACATCAACGACGTTTACGGAGCTAACACTACAAACCAACGCACCACCTGTTATTGGTTTGCTCGCTTCCGTTCTGGAAATTTCGACCTGAAAAATGAACCTCGCGGTCGTCCGAAGACTTTGGCGACAATGACGAATTAAAGGCGGTTGTGGAAGCTGATGATACACAATCTACGGCTGAATTAGCAGCAGCTTTCGACGTTAGCGTCAAAACAATATTGGTCCATTTGCGTCAAATTGGCAAGGTAAAAAAGCTTGACAAATGGGTGCCCCACGAACTCAATGATCGCCAGCGCGAAGTACGCATCGAGACGTGCCTTGCACTGCTCAACAGACACACAAATGAAGGAATTTTGAACCGCATTGTTACCTGCGATGAAAAATGGATTCTGTTTGATAACCGCAAGCGCTCAGCAAGTTGGTTGGATCCTGGTTCAGCACCTAAACAATGCCCTAAACGAAAACTTACCCCTAGAAAAGTGATGGTCACTGTTTGGTGGTCTAGCGCCGGTGTGATTCATCACAGCTTCTTACCAAACGGGGTGAGCATTACTGCAGATGTGTACTGTGAAGAACTGAGCACAATGATGGAGAAGCTGGCGCATCTCCAACCAGCATTGGTCAATCGCTCGTCTCCGCTGCTCCTGCACGACAACGCGCGACCTCATACTGCACAGCAGACGGTCTCCAAGTTGCAAGAACTGGGGTTGGAAGCTCTCCGTCATCCGCCCTACTCACCAGACCTTGCGCCTACAGACTACTACTTTTTCCAGAATTTGGATAACTTCTTGGCGGGAAAAAAATTCAATACCCGAGAGGCAGTACAAAATGCCTTTGAAGAATTTGTTGCCTCCCGTCCAGCTGATTTCTTTAAGAAGGGCATCAATAAACTTCCACTGCGATGGCAAAGATGCATTGATTGCATGGGTGATTACTTCGATTAATACAAATAAAAAAATTCATGAAAAAAATTCGTTTAAATTTTTTCATACAAAACGGCAATTTCATAGGTAAAGACCTATTATTAACCTTGCGAAAGTTTACAAGTATATACTTGTAATCTTTCACGTAACATAATTACACAGCATTGTTAACAGGTTTAAACGCGACTAACCCTTATTTTTGTTATCATATGACTATGACTGCCTCTAGCGGTAGCGTGTTCACCCGCAGAGAACGAGGTCCTGGGTTCACATCCCGGTTAGGCCCAAAAAGTGATTTTGGGACTTTTCTGTAAAAAGAAATAAATCTCAGCATCAGCCCGAAGTCTGGGAGTTAGCGGTATTATATCCCCGTGCCTCGGAGAGCACGTAAAGCCGTCGGTCCTGTACCTGACCTCTTTCCGATCGTGTCGCATAGGCGTCCCATCGGATCATGAGAGTGATGGAATAGAAAGTGCTCCTGTGTTTGCGCACACACTTGAGCACTATGTCCCGCGCAGATGGCTAATCTCTGTTGAGACTGGCCGTCGTGGCCAAAATTCGGCTAGGAGGACATTTATTATTTGTTATCGCGATTGATCATGGTCCAGGCTGACTTGCTGTCAGTCCGTGAATTGCATTGGTTGTGGTCACGGACTGACTAGTGAAGTTCTGAAGCCACTCATCCGATTGAGGATTGAGGAAGATATTTCATCGATTCGTAGATTCAAGAGCTCCCCACTAGTGCGTAATGTACTTAATCACTTTTATACAGTTCTTTCAAGATTTATTGCTCGCTAAGGGTGATATTTCTTTCACAATGGTTAATCTGGATCAGAGTTATTCAAAACATCCAGTATGTCTTTGACATGACTTAACGAATGTTCTCTAATGACAACAACCGGATGAACTTAACGTATACTCCAATGCACACAGAGGCTCAGAAATTAAACTTCGAGGGTGACCCATCTATTGACTCATCGGTGAGTGCAACTGGCTATCACCACGAACATACGTATACAATAACTTGATACGAGCTAGCTAAATATCATTTCTGTAATAAAATAAATTTTATAAATGTTTTCATACAAGATGTACCTAAATATCTATGTTACTAGAAATAATATCTAATGTATACAACTATATTACTACAAACATGTTCTGACTATTTACAAGCGCTTTTTTAAAGTCTACGTGAATAAAAACCTTTTTTATTTTTTTATTTTATTATTTTTATAAACTATGAATTATGAAATGAAGGCTACAAGAGATAATAATAATAAAACAATTGAAAAGGCACAGATTTTCTTCTGATGTTTATATTTTCCCCCGTCAAAACAGGATCAAACAAACCAGACAATTAAAACAAAATTTCTTCCAGCACAATTTTCCCTCCGTCATTATCAGTTCTGACAACAATAGGATCCTCAGCAAGCAGCCTACCTGTCCAACCTTTACAAAAATAAATTACGTAAACACCGAACAATGGCCACTTCAATGCATTAACAGATTGCGAGCTTGAAAATCTTAGCACTTCGAGATGAGGGGTTTACACCAAATATAATGCAGACACAGCCAGCATATTCTGACCCCTTAATGGGGAAATGAACTAATTTCTGCTCGTGACTTTGCATGCACTTATCTATATATTTATATAAAAGCAGAAGCAGAAAATGACTGACTATTCGATCAACGTACGACTCAAACCGCTGGGTCTAGAACCTTGAAATATTCATTAAGTGACGTCAGTGAGCATTAAAAAGGTTTTTTTTAACGCAACTCCTAAGGGGGTTAAAAGGGGTTGCAGAGCTTGTATGGCACAACTTGCTAAGGGGCTGAAAGTGTGTAAGAAATTGGAAAAAACAAGTGTTTTTGTTTCGGTTCAAAAGGGACTTCCCCTTTTTGTCTGAAACTTAAAGTTGCTTGCTAAACTATAAGTAACGATTTCATTTAAAGTTGTTCGTTGTCTGATTTCGTCTACAACGCGGACGAAGTCATGGGAAAAAGCTAGTTGGATATATTAATAATAACGTACTTCTGAGCTCCCTTCGCTGTGCTGATGGAGACGAATATCTAGCAGAGAATAGGTCTCCCTGAATATTATGACATCCATACTGCGATTGCCAATCCGTCTGCAACATTATGGCATATCCCTTCAAATAGAGGCCTTTGTCCATCTATGGATGTCTTTCGGCTATGATGATGATAATGATGATTTCTGGAAAAAAATTAAGGATGGTGTCGAATTTCGATCGTTACTCACATTTACGTTTACCTACAATGTATTTTGTAAAGTGCAGGTGCTTCTTCAGGTGCGAATATAATAATAATAATACATTATTAAAACTCCGTAAAATTTTAGCAACAAAACTGTAACATTTGAACTTAGTACAGCATAACTGTTAACAGTCGCTTCACGTCATGGTAATGATATAATGTCAATCCCGAGGACAAAGAGAATCATGTTTCAAGAACTGGCTTTGTAAAAAAATACTAGGTTTTACTGGTGGCTTCGCTTGAGTCATCTCTCAACGTTAATGCGACGGAACCCTTTACTAAGCATCCGCTGTCTGTCAGTCAGCGGGTTGAAGGTATCCCATTGAAATGAAATTTTGAAAATGTGTATTTCATTTGCCGCCATGACGACAAATAATAAAAATAATTAAAAATATAAAGAGTAGTAGGGCAATTCTATGGCTTTTTCTCGAACTAATAATGTTTTACGGTGGTATAGAACCCTTCGAGTGGGGATAAGACTCGCACTTGGCCGGTTATTTTAATATGCATTTCTGTATTTCCAACATAGATAGGGATTAAAAGTCCTTCTCTGGGTGGACGTTGCAAGTCCTTGACGTTCATTATTGTAATTGCTTTTTCGTACAGAACTCGAATGTTCTTCACTTTCGAGTGGTCCTCACTTTGGTGAGTGAAAACGTGGTAATTAAATTATTTTTCCCTCGTTAGGAGAGGGTGAGATTAGTAAGGGATAATGGGTACTTTTGTGCTTTGTTTGGATAATTATAGCCTTCGTGAGGTTCTGGGCATTACCGTATTGTGTTGAATGTAGGAGTTTGAGATTAAGATTTATTTGTAAGAAAAATCTTACGTTTAATTTTGAAATAGATTACTATTCGTATTATAGTTGTAATTTGTGTTTCTGTTCCTTTGGTAATTTGTTCCGATACCCACACCGGTGAACCTATGTGAAAATAATATTAAAAATATTTGCGAAGGAGTCTGGTTGACTGAGGGCCTCCGTATAGAGAACATGTTTCCTTCCCTCTAATATGGCGAGGGAGGCGATGGCTGGCCCACACGTCATACTCGTGAACGGGTGCTGCTTGCGGTAACTGGTCGAACTGCTGTTGGGGTACTCATTTTTTTTTCTTTTTCGCCTCTGGTAGACTTCGTTTGACTTGTTAATTTTGTAAATGTACGCGGATGCACCCACCGTTTTTTCGTCTAGCAAGAGGATATTCTAAGTGCTTGAGTGAAATTGAATGCTATTGCTTATTTATTTTATTATGATTCACTGAATGACAACGGTTCTGTGCGTGCATTAGCCTACATAACAACCAATCACAATGTAAGTAAAATACATGACATTTAAAAAATAAAAATCGTAAACTGAAAGCAAAAGAAGACGAAAAAAGCAAGCCCGGAGTTTCTTTGTGGCTTTCTTCTCCGGGTCGTCCACCTAGGCAGCTAGAGAAAGCCGCAGGCTAGCTAGGGTAGGTTCCTCAGCGGCGAGGATCGCTTTGGCCCATTAATGCGTGATCGGTGATCCCGTGCATGTGATAACACCCTCACTTAGAATTTCGTCTTTTGCTTTAGTCTTCAATTCTTTAATTTTAATATAGTAGAACTAAATTTCAAAATATTAGATTAGTACATTGTTATTTATTTAAGGATTTCAGAAAATATATGCGATAAGACAAACCGCACGGACTGACAGATTATTTTTTTTTTTTAACTTTTTACCATCCACTTTGTTGATGTACTGCATTGTGACCTTGACAAGTACAAGTGTATGTTAATACCCAAGTGCTGAATAAATATTTCATTTCATTTCATTTCATTTCATTTCATGTTAAGCCGTCGATCCTGGTTAGTAAACATTCATGTTCCAGTTTTTGCAGGAAGTAAGAAAATTAATAGAATCTATAATAGTTTTCAGTCAGATCATTTGTTGTCTTAAAGATATGCATAACGATAGATGTACATACATTTACATATATGGGTGTATATTTAAGACTGCTTTGTGAATATGACTACTACGTCTCTACCCGAGCTGTGCCCAAGAAGTTGTTCCGTGGGAATACATTCGAGAGAACAGGTAGTAGCGTCGTATTGTGAACTATGACCATCATACGGCAATCGCCAACCTGTCTGCCAAGAGTGGCGATTATAATAACATATCTAGGGACAATGTCACACAGATAATCCTAGCCCCAAACTAAGCAAAGCTTGTACTATGGGTACTAGGCGACGATATAGATACTTATATAGATAGATAAATACTTAAATACATAGAAAACATCCATGACTCAGAAACAAATATTCGTGCTCATCACACAAATATTTGCACTTACCAGGATTCGAACCCAGGACCACCAGCTTCGTAGTAAAAATTTAGTAAGAAAAGTAAAAATTTTTATAGAATATCGATTAATATACCTACCCCTCTTCTACCTTTTATCGCATGGGCAGTGGTTACCTTTTTATAACAGTAGTTCAAATCTAGGTATCTGATATTACTTAACGACTGCTGTCTTATAGTTTTAACTCAGTGAGCCGTCTAATAGCTTTAGCTAATACTCTTCTTAAGCAACTAGGCTCACGGTCAGTCCATAGATGGGTGACCGCCAAAGTGGTTTAATTTGTATCCGTCTCCGTGCTTCGGAGGGCACGTTAAGCGGTCGGTCGTTAAGCCATGTCAGAGCCTACTGGGCGGCTTGAACAACTCTGACACCAGGGTAACCACTGCCCATATGATAAGTAAGTACCTAAGTTAAATTAATATATTTTTTGCTTTTGGGCATCATTGTAAGAGCACATTTGTCCCAACAGGGGTTAACCCAGCCCCATTAAGCTGTACATTGGTGACCACATGTGGTGTAGAGTGTGGTGAGAGTTTATGACAACAACAAGGACCGAGATATAGATGTAAAAAAAATTAACCACTTTTACGGTTTCCAATCTACAGGCTGAACTCATGCCTAATTGCTCTAATAGATACTAATAACAAACGTCATCCAAGTTATGACTTTATCGGATAATATTAACCGAACCATAACGCTTAACGCCATAAACAACATGGGGTAAACACGTGAGCAATCCTCTAATGCAAAGCCATATCTATAGCTAACCCATAGCTATGAAATTATGGGACCCATGCCGACGATTTACTGGTGTATATTGCGCTGTATATATCGGATGGGGTTAAGCTATGGGTTATGGGAATACGTCATAGATTTTGGACGATGATGCAAATCATGAATCAGCTGATTCATTGCGGTTAGAAAATATAAGAGGTTGAATTATAATTGCTGAGATTTCTGGCAGCGTTTCTCAGTAGCTGCCAACTTATACACTGCACGGTTGTGTAAAAAAACTGAGGACTCCAAATAAATGTAATTTTATTACCTACGGAAAAAATGAATTTTGAATTTGAATTTAAATAATATGCTTCGCTGGCTGGGTACCGGTTCAATTGCAGATATTGATGATGACGCCAGTTGCTTTGTTCAACCAAAAAGTGCTCAACGCGACTAAAGCAGATTTCACTTTTTGTTTGTTTTTTTTCTTTATATCAGAAGGCGACAAAGGAGCAATTGGGTCACCTGATGGTAAGTGATCACCGTCGCCCATGGAAACTCGCAACACCAGAGTTGTCGCGGGTGCGTTGCCGGCCTTTAAAACTAAGCAAACAAGTGTTGCTGACCCTTCCCTCCACCCCAATGAGCTCTGGCGACCTTATTCTAAATCTAAACTTGACCGTCTTCTGAATAACTGCATTCGATTCATATTCAATCTCCGTAAGTACGACCATGTGTCCTCTTATAGATCCCAATTACATTGGATGCCTATTCGTCACACGTCCTCAGAAACCTGAGGGCTCTTACTTCACTGTTTTCTATTCTGAATTCTCCTTCTCCTCCTACTTACCTTATTCTTCATTTTCAATATGTATGCTCTAATCAGCAAAAATCTGCGTTTTACCTACAACTGTCTTCTACAATGCCCTTCACATCGCACTGATTTTCTTCATGATTCCTTTTTCGTGCAGTCTATATTTCTATGGAATGCGCTACCTCCGGAGATTAGAATGGCTAAGAGTCGATTCTCTTTCATAAAGAAAACACGTGAGCACATTTTAAATAAAATAAAGTCAGAAACCTCTCATCAGTAATCTTATTTATGTATATAATAATGTATATATTAATGTATGTATTTATAATAATATATATTGTATAATATGTATAAAATAATATTTATAGTAAGTAGTTATGTATTTATGATTATATAGAGTACAAAAGTATCTACAATTCACTTAAACATTCATTCGTACACCTACCATATTATCTCTGCATCACCCAAAGGTCGACTGTTAGAGAATGCCTTTGGTATTAAGTCCGCCTTTGTACAGTTTGTGTACTAAAGTTTAAAATAAAATAAAAAAGAAAAATATTCACACTCGGAAACACAACATTAGAATTATTATTGTTATTATTAAGGAATGTCTTCTGTAAGGTGGAGGTACATCCCCAGTCGGGCTGCTTTTTGAGCGAATGAACGCTATGCCCTACCCCTCTTAAGATCAATATGTGTTGCGATGAAGGTCAAATTGCATCCCGGCATGATTAAACTGACAATTAGCGGAATTAACACTACATATTGATTTTGTATTTTGATTGTGAATGGAAGATATAAGTTGATCATCATTATCATGACAGCCAAAGCACGTCCACAGCTGGACAAAAATCTCCCCAAAGAATGGGGGGATATGCCATAACTGCCACGCTTGGCAGACGGGTTGTCGATCGCAGTTTGATGGTCATAGTTCACAGAAAAACGCTGCTGCCCGTTCTTTCGTACTTACTTACTTAGCGTGTGGGCAGTGATTACTCTCTAGTGTCAGAGTTGTTCATGCCGCCCATTAGGCTTCTGACATGGCTTAGCAACTGTTGGCTAACGGCTACAAATGGGACCGACAGCTTAACGTGCCCTCCGAAGCACGGAGACGCTCAGAAATTAATCCACTTTGGCGGTAACACATCTATGGACTGACTACGAGCCTAGTTGCTTGACCTCGCCAATCACTTACGGACTTTTTTTTAAAGGGACTTGTCCCTCCCTCTTACCCACCACTGCAACTCCTGTAAGCCAGGATCAACAGTGGCATACAATGAAATGACACTGACCGGTGAGGCTCAGGCATATCCCGGGGAATCGCTTTAACTGTCTTGGATCCCGTAACAAATTTAATCACAAAGAAAAAAGGAGGAGTTAGAATATGAATAGTCCCACTTCCCTCCAGAGCAAAGCGGGAGACAGAATGATGTAAAGGGGCTATAACCTCATAAAACGAGAGAATTGCAACTAGAGAAGCCAGCTGCAAAAGCACCGAGGGTCAATTTAAGGGCTAAGTATTACTCAACCCGCCCGAGAAGGGAAACAATTCAAATACGGAATACAATACAAGAATTTATTCAATTATATCATAATCATACACCTAACAATATCCAGTAATTTTACTAACCCTACTCAGATACGTCTCGTTCCACAGTGAAGTATCGATGACCGACTGGAACTGACACTACTTGTGACACTGACATAAGGACAGCAACAGTGTGAAAGTCAAAGTAACTTTATTCCGTAAAAATTTTACATTTATGTGGAATCGTCGTGTCATATTGTGTTGCCCGAGTAATTATTACAATAACTACCGTCGGTATGACATGTGATTTTACTTTTTTTTTAAATTCTGTTTTACGGCTCTGGCTTCTTCGGCCTTATGAGCCTTCCGTAAAATATATTATTATTCCATTTATATTCGTCATGTCAATTAAAGTCCGTCACAGTCAAGTCATACGTAGTCCTTGTCGTACTCCAGTAAAGCAGTGGAGACTTTACTAGAGGCTTATATGGAGTTTTAGATATAACACAGAAAATCGCAATTCACGGCAATATGGCACTTTCCTCCACTTGTGTACGTTGACCATGAAGTTATGTCTAAAAATCCACCA
Organism: Pseudoips prasinana; assembly: GCA_951640165.1. NCBI lineage: Eukaryota > Metazoa > Arthropoda > Insecta > Lepidoptera > Nolidae > Pseudoips > Pseudoips prasinana. Next base: position 5,316,950 of record OX621238.1, on the reverse strand, counting down.
TAAATCCACAATAAACAATGCCCTGATGCGTCATTTTCCGCGTTGGCGCCAAAACTCTCTATGACATGTGAAAAAATATAGTGTTGCCAGAGTACTATAATAACGATATTCGTGTTACATAAGTGAGGTGTTATATTTGATTCCAATAGTAGGTATGTATCCGTAATCACTCATGGACTGGTGACGTAATGTAATATATTATTATGCATAGGTAATAGTGTTTGGTGTGGTGTGACACTGCACTAGCGGTTTCCACACGCGCCAGATTCCAGGAAGTCTTGATATGCGAGCGCCCCCCTGCCTGGAGACAGACGACGTCCTATAGCGGTACCATAACTTACGTGTTTCCGGAATATGAAGCTTGAAACTTCCCAGCTGGATGCTGTTAGTTCTACATAGATATATATATGAACGACTGCGGATGATATTCCATTACTTTAATCTTATTTTCTTATTATTTAATTACTTTACCCCAGAGTGTGCTCTCAGACTAGTGTTAATACCTATATTGAATAAAGACGCATCTTAAACATTAGCAATTTACGAAGAAATTTTATAGCAATGGTCAATGGTGCATATGACACGTTCGATTCCTGCTGTAAAATTAATTTATAGTTAGATTTTCCACCTAACCTATTTCAGTGGTACACAAAACTTTGACATACCTACTATGATAATTTTAAAATATTGAAATAAATATTTTTTTGACGGTCACCGTAGCCTAGTTGGTAGTGCTCCTGCCTACGAACCTGGGTTCGAATCCCGGTAAGTGCAAATATTTGTGTGATGAGCACGAATATTTGTTTCTGAGATGTTCTCTATGTATTTAAGTATTTATCTATCTATATAAGTATGTATATCGTCGCCTGGTACCCATAGTACAAGCTTTGCTTCGTTTGGGGCTAGGATGATCTGTTGTAACATTGTCCCTAGTTATTATTATTATTAGATATTATTTTGGGACAAGTAACGCATTGCGATCTGATCCCCAACTAGGCAGACCCTGAGAACCTGTACTATGGGGACCAGGCAACTGTTAAACATACTTATATATTTATAAATATATAAATATTGTAGATAAATTACAACCAAACGCAGAACAAATAATCGTGCTCATCACACAAAGATTTGTCCTGGGTGGGAATCAAACCCACGACCTCTGGTTTAGCAGTCAGAGTCACTAAACACTAGACCAAAAGAGCAGCAAAACTTTTAACTTTGCTAACAAGTAAACCTACTTTATTTTTTAATTTACTAAAAATGTAAAGAATAGAAAAGTTATGCAATAGGTTTACAATCAACCGATTGATAGTAAATTGTAGCCCATAAGTTACATTTTTTAAATCTTAAAGTATCAAAAATCGTATAAACCTATTGCATAACTTTTCTATTCTTTACATTTTTAGTAAATTTTGGTAGAAAAAGTAAAACGTGTTTGCTCACTTTTATCTTATCCGATATTATATAAACTTTGTTGGTAGTCAGTGTCTCATATCTGCCTTAACAACGGTTGCAAAAGACTACAGTCATGATTAAATTCCGAAGCTTAAGAAGAACTTAAACCTCCTTTGCGGTGATCCACTGAAAGACATAGGTGCTCAACTTCGCTGACAACAGCGGAGCGCTGAAGGCAACTGGCTAGCTATTATCAACGAAACGATCATAACTTTGTCCAAGTCGTAAACTCATCTAGACAATGACGTCACAACACTAAGATCTTAGTGAAGCTATTAAATTATTTGTGTCACCCCACGCGGCGAACAATTTAAGTGCAGCGAGTGCTCAGATATATCAACAGTATGGACGTTGCAGTTTGTTTAAGGGCTCGTCCACTACCATATAATATACTGGGACATTTTTCACACAGGGCCACCTGATCTCAAACTGATTATATTACATATACTATTTTTCTTTTGTAAATACATACTTATATAGATAATTTACACCCAGACTCAGGACAAACAGACATGTTCATGCACACAAATATTTGTCCCAGGTGGGAATCGAACCCACGACCTTCGGCGTGAAAGGCAGCGTATCTACCAACCACGCCAACATTTATTTAACAACAACCAAACATTTAATAATTATATATTTAATAAATAGTATATTGAATAAATACAATATTTAATAAATACAATAATAGTGAGGCGAGCGGGGGTTCAGGGAATTAGAAAGACAGCTAGTAGTTGCAAACGGAGCCAAGGAGCATGCACGTAATTAGAGTTCGGGCGACAAGTGCGTGTGAGGCACTTACAGAGTGCCTGCGGCGTGTACTGTGCGAGAGTCCCGATTTCTCACTAGTTCTGATCATTTGCACTGAACACTTCATACTGTTCACTTCCACTTTTACTTCTTCTAGATTCTCCTTCGACTCCACTTGAATTAACACTCCCCATCCAGTTTATATATAGTGCTTATATGTTGATGTTCCAAAAAGCTTTACTGGTACGGGGGATCCAACCCCGAACGTGACAATTGTAATCTACACGGAAAGTAGCCAACTGCGCAAAACGTATTATATTGCAGTAATTTGTATGCAGTATTGGAGGTGTAAGTCACTATCACAAAATATACTTCCTCGCTATCACAGCCGGGGAAGGTAAAGCGCAGAACCAAACTGAATGAGACCTTATGTAAATTAAAAGAATCGCATATTAGAATGAATATAAGAGTCATTTTAGTTCTTTGTTAGTTAATTTTTTAAAACTATGAAGGAAACTAGTGAAATCTTATTGTTATAATGTAGCTACTACTTGTTAATATTACTCATCATTACTCACAAATCTTATAAATATTATAAATGCGAAAGTTTGTGAGTATGTTTGTTACTTTCACGCAAAAACTACCAGACCGATTTGATTTGACAACCCGTGGGTTGAATCAAAAGATCATATTTATACCCGTGCTTTGTCTGATTTTAGGGTAAGGACTATTTCTTCACATAAGGTTAACGGGCCTGTTGGCGTGGTTGGCAAATGCTTGCTGTTCACGACGAAGGTCGTGGGTTCCATTCCCACCCAGGACAGATATTTGTGTGCACAAACACGTCTGTTGGTCCTGAGGGTGTAATTGTATATATAAGTATGTATTTACAAAAAAAAGTAGTATATGTAGTATACATATCAGTTATCTGGTTTCCATAGTACACTGCTTAATTTGGGATCAGATGGCTGTGTGTAAATAAAGTCTCAGGATATCATTATTATCAGGATGTTATAAAGTACTAACATAAAATAAAAACATTCATTTATCGTTGCATCTGCTCGTGGTAAGCTAGGGCGGGTCGCTAATGTAAAACTATAACGAATAGTTCTGGAAATATTTCGCTATTTTTCATATTATTTTTCCTAATTGAGAACAAAGGTTCTTTACGTTATTGCGCTTGCTTCAGGCTAAAAACTAAACTAGGCTATATTTGAATCAGGAGTTCCGCGGACAAATTCAAACTTCTCTCATAAAGAAAAGTTGAAATGTAAATTTTCATTTTCCCAACTCGGATTTCTTGTTTATATTTTTAGTATAATGTGAACACACCCTTAGTAACAACTTGATGATTTGTTATGATCGCCTCGGCTGCGCTCAGCAGGCGGCCAAAAACTGCATTATCGTCTCACAACACATTCAAACTAAATTCAACTTTAATAATCAAACTTTAAGTTGCCATTTCTATTAAATTTACACCCGTATGAAATTGCAAAACGAACGAAACTAAATGTTGTTTCTGTTACAATTAAGGAGACGTTAATGAATATCATTGTTTTTGGAATTTCAACTTTGTTAGTTAGAACACACAATCTGAATTTGCTTGTGGGGAATTATTCTGAATTAAATGCAGGCAGTAACATCTTTGTTCTGTACAATAATTTTTCGATGTTAAGACAAGGGTTAATAATTTATTCTATTTTAATCTCTTGTTGTTGTTAAAAGGTTGACAGGTTCAAAGATGTAGATAAGTTTCGGATGGAACATAATAGCTTGTTAAATAGTTATTTGTAAAATTGTTCCCTGTGATGTTAGATAGAGTTAAACCATAGTTAAAATACATACAGCCGTTAATGTTAGCTAGTTAGTTAAGTTGATGGCTTTATTTTAGAAGTAAAACTTCTTTACGCACGCTTGGGGAGCAAGCTGTTGAATGCGTGAGTAGAGCGTTACGAAAAGTGTGAACGAGCGACGTGAACGGAAGTTGAGAGGCCGACATACGTTCGTGAAGATAGAAAGAGAGCTAAGTTTCGTATATTACTGTAGGGGTAAGAGCAAGAGGTGCAAGCACATTTTCTTTTTCTTTCATTTTCAATATATAGTCAGAATGTTCGCGTGTCTGTAAGAATGATTCTGTTTTGTAATCAATTTTATATTTTAAATTATTATTTATATAGTTATTTTTAATTAAAGTAAATTATAAATATATTATTAATCCGATAACCAAGATAAAAAATTTATAATAATATAAATGAATACACAATTATGTACCTAATACAGTTTTGCTATGTAATAACTGTAAGCCGAACTAAACCGTAGCTCATAATCCTAAGCCAAATGCAAACTTTACTAAGTTACTTTGACAATTAAGTTCACAAACCAACTAAGATTTATCTCTTAGAGACTCTAGTCCACTGTCAGTAACGCTTAACTTAACTACCTAGTCGGGTCATTCTAGCGCTAACGTGGTCCAATCGCAAATTATGGCTATTATTGCGTGGCGGATCCGGAGAATGTGCTGAGATTTTTCTGACATAAAGATTCTCGGAGATTAGGAAATCCTTAACTTCCTTATTTCTGAGAATTATCAGAGATTTTGGCGATACTCAAAGATTTAGATTTAGGGACTTCCTAATCTCTGAAAATTCTCAGAGGACAGGAAATCGCTAACTTCCTCATCTCTGAGAATTTTCATTAACGCCAAGTCGTTTTTATGTCTCATACCACATTAGTCATGTTAGCCTAACCTGGATACTGAGTCATGTGTGTCTAGATTAGAGTATACTTTGCAAAGGCTTTTGCAAAAGAGACAGAAAAAATATAAGTGAATGCCACTTGCACTTGCAATGCACTTTGCCATCCATGACTACACTAATCAGCAAATATTGGCCCTAAACGGACGACCTGCTCTGCTGGAATGTAGTACAAGCTAAGATAAGGCAATTTTCAAATTTATGGTTGTACGGATATCCTGTAAAGTCAAAACTTATTAAGTATTAATTTCCTGTCGATGCTTTGATTTTTTTTTTATATCAGAGGGCGACAAACATCCAAGTGGATCACCTGATGGTAAGTGATCACCGGCGCCCATGTACACTCGCAACACCAGAGGCGTCGCTGGTGCGTAGTCGGCCTTTAAGAGTCAGCAAATAAGTGTTGCTGACCCTTTCTACCACCCCGAAGAGCTCTAGCGACTTACTCACACGCAGAAACACAGCATTAATATTATTAATGTTATTATTATAGAATGTGGAGGTGGAGGTACTTCCCCAGTCGGGCTGCTCTTCGAGTGAATGAACGCTGTGCCCTACCTCGCTTTAATAAAATATTACTTTCTTTCTTTATTTCACCGACAACATTAACTATGCGAAATGGATTAGGATAAACTTGTAGTTAGATTATATCTAGTTTAGATTTCTACTCTCCATCGGGATTGGCTGCAAAGGCAGTATTTTGTGTAACTTCGCCACTACTTGAGTTCCACTTGGTGCCCAAGTGTCAGATCTTATAAACAATTTTTATATGATTTATAACTTCTCCGGCGGACTGGTTTGTATAGAAATATTCAGTCACGTAGTCACTTTTTCCGCAATATATTATGGAAAGAACTCAACAATAGGTGTATTATAAACCTTCTACTTCGTACATATATCTTGAGTTTAGAATTGTCTTGAGAAATTCACGCCGTGTGTTAATTTTACATTAATTTTAGGACAGTTTTCGCAGTTGACATCTCCTTAACTGGACGTACGTTATTGTGAAGGAGAGGGACATTGTAAGAGACGATTCAGTACTGGACTAATACATTAATGTGGAAAAGTACGACACTGTATTTTTCCACATTAACTTATAAACTGGACATGTACCTTATTGTGAAGAAGTAAGACATTGTAAGTGACGTCTCCGAAACTGGACGTACGTTACTGTGAAGGAGAGGGACATTCTGTGTGACAGCCTCTGTACTGGACTGCAACGTATTTTCGAGAAGTAGAACATTGTAAGTGACTACTTCTATACTGGACTTGTACGTACATGTAAAACTTTTACCCCGATGTTCGGTTTTTATCGAAACTTTGTAGTTTCTTAGCATTTCTTGTGAATGGTTCCTTTGAACGGGTTGCTTCGTATCAAGTTGGTCTAGTTTCAGTTTGAATGGAATATCAACTAGTATGTGGATCTTGGAAGTTTAGACGGAGATTGTATTGTATTTGTTAGAATTTTATCTGGTCCTCTAAGTAAGTTGACAAAGACTTGTAATATGGAGAATTAATGGCTTTTCACGATATGAGTTCAACTGCATTTGGCGTAGCAGTTAAGACAGTCACCTGGCTACATCGTGTCCCGGGTTCGATTCCCGCACAGTTCAACTATTTGTGTGATCCACTAAAGTTGTTCTGTTTTACATAATATCGAACTACTCTTTATAAGTATCGCGATTTAATCACATTCAATCTGTAAAAAAATAAAGGTTGTAGCTTTATATTAATTTTTTAAATTGAATTCTCATATTAGTTATTATAAAATGTCAGAGCTAATAAAACTATTCATTTAAAAAAATGTATAGCACTATTTATAAGAAATTAGTTTCTTATTACTAAATATAAATTACCCTATGCCCATAAGAACTTATATACAGTACTAGGGTTACTCAAATCCCAGCGGCGCTGGCCAAATTACAAGCCACTTCTACGTACATAGCTTTTTGTGACAAATTTCGCTCTCACAAATTATTACCGCCAGGTGCAAGGTCAATACAATTACAATTGTCAAACCTCACGACTATTAAGTTCCCATGTAAAAACAACAACACGCAGGTCGCGAATTTTTAACAATATATTTATATTCGTGTCTCAGTCCGCACGGTGTTGACATAATGAATGACAGACGCACATGCGTTCAGAACTGTCAAATACAAAAGCGGTGGTACCAACAACCTAACTGATATATTTCGGTCTCTCAATTTCCCATTTGTGAATAACATTGATATGCATATTATTAAATAGTCTACTATCACGCAGCTCTTCATTTAATTAAATAGAGCACTAAATATTTGTACTGAAATGCTAACAAGCCGTTCTCATAGTTATACCGAGTATTTGATTACGGGAACGAATGATTAGAGTAGGAATATGTTTGTTTTTAGAAACTATGGAAATTTTATTTTGATTACATTTCATTAGTTGTGGTTTTCAACATGGAAGGTTTAACAAAACTAGTAAACGTAACATAAATATCTTAATCTAATTCTTATATTTATGACGGATTGGAGGGCACGTAGATCTTCGTAAATTAAAACACTTCTCACTATATCTCACACTTATACACGGCATGAAAAATTTATAATCCTACATTTATATTAATCTAAAAACTAAAGGCGACCACGACGATCTTGTGCGGGTCGCTGGAAACTGCTGGATGCGAATAGCGCAAGACCGGCAATTGTGGAGATCTTTGGGGGAGGCCTTTGTCCAGCCGTGGACGTCTTTCAGCTGATATGATGAAACATCTAAAGCACATATTCAGAAAGTGAATATAATTATTTAATATATGTACAGACGCAAGCACATCAAGGTACCGCTTTCTGTCAAATTTCCCCAATTGAAAGTGAACCTTATGGTTTCATGATAATGTTGAAAGTCTATAAAAGAAATTTGGCAGATTGAGGTAGCTGGATGTGCTGCTGTCTGTACATACTGGGTTACTTGTAAAACACCAACAACCTCACAGGACTAGACAGCTAACATCATAAGCAACAACTTTTGTTCTACGAGTTTAGACATAACTCAATACATGAAAAAAAAAATGTTTTTCCAGTTTTTTGTTGTACTGTCGTGACATTTGTAGGTCTATGTTTCATTCGTTTTACGCGCGATGTTTTGTTGATGATTATTGCGATGGGACGACCAGCAACATCAACGGGAAGTGATCCGGTCCATAGGACCGTAATTTTTACGTGGTCTTCCAGGCACAGGTGTGTAAAAACTTTTTTTTTTTTGGTAATGCAGGGGGAATGCCTACTCATGCCACCCGCAAAAAGTGTCTACGGGTGAGTTTGTCGGACTCGCACCGACTAAACCTACCTGCCGTGGACTTCTCTTGGCGCCTAATGGGGGGAGCCCCGGGAACGCGGGTATGCTGCTCCGGTGCCCCCCTTTTGCACCATGTTCCAGATGTTTGGGACACGTACCCGGGAGGGCTCTGGATTGCCCTCCCATATTGCCGACTCCTGCCAGTCCGGCACAGCGACTGCGCCACAAAACTTTGTCTTCCCGGGGCTGCTTGCAAGTGGCGGCAGTAGAGGACACTTCTCTGACTACCGCCGCAGCCCCGAGGGGGAGTTGGGCTACCGGCTGCCGCCGCCGCCCCGACGCTTCCTCCGTCTGCGAGCAGGATCACTTCTTAGGTGTGTAAATACTGCCAACTGCCTATATTCCGGGTTCATACTGAGATATTTTTCTATAGACAATGTCTTTATGACCCGGGAATTTAACCCAGGGCCTCATTATATGCGATTGAACACGCTACCGTTACATTAAAGAGGTAGTTAACTAGTATAATAGGCACGTGTGGCGCAGAGGTTAAGACAGTCACCTAGCCACTTCGTGTCCCAGGTTCGAATCCAGCGAAGAACAACTATTTGTGTGATCCATAAAATAGTTGTCCTGAGCACGTACCACGTACATGGATGTAAACTTTGTATCAGTTAAGTATATGTTTGAAAATACCCAATCTACTGCATTATAAAATTTGATAACGAGATTAATTTCCATAGTGCGGGCGTTGCCTTTTTAAAAAGAAAGAAAAAAGATACAGAAGACTTATTATTGTTGGGTTCTATGGCACTCTTGTACGGGTCCCTAAAAATTACAACATATTTGTATTGTAAGTTATATAATAAATACCCAACCAAACAAGTCCTTTATTGAACGTAATCCAATAGTTAAACCTCCATAAGAAAGGCTTCGAGACTAATATTTCTTATACTCGGTCCGCAGCTAAAGGGTCGGAGGGATTTTCCTTAAAAGCATCTATAAATTCTAATGTAAGATTGGTTAGTTTTGAGTCAAGTAGACTACAGACTATTTACTACGGATTTTTACGGACTACCCACTACCGAGACGCCTATTTTTTATTTTTTGACAATGCAGCGTCCGCAAAGTGTCTGCAGCTGGGTATGTCGGACTCGCACCGACTAAACCTAACCTGCCGTAGACTTCACTTGCCGCCTCAGAAGGGAGCCCCGAGAAATGTTGGTCCGGCTAATTTATGTACAGACGCTAATCTGTCAAATTTCTTTTACGGTTTTTGTCACATTAGCATAAGGTTCACTTTCTATTGGGGAAATTTGACAGATTGGGGTAGCTTGATGTGCTGGCGTCAGTACATGGGGAGCTTTATTTACCCCACTTTGGAATTTATTCGTATATGTGTGTTCTTTGTATCTACTATTTTCGGAACATTTGTGGTAACAAAAGTACGCGGATATTTATTTTTTAACTTGAGTATACACCAATGCAAGATGTACATACTTTATAGACAACTGGAAAGCTCAAGTAGATAATGTTTGTAAGAAAATCAATAAATTCATATTTGCGCTTAGGAAAATTTAAAATATAACAAACACAGAAACAGCCTTAATGGTATACCACAGCCATGTGTGCTTTATTCTTAGATACGGTGTGATCCTATGGGGAACCTCGACCGACGCTAAAAGAGCATTTATAATACAAACAAAATGTTTAAGGTCAATCTTCAATCTAAAGTGAACAGATTCCTGCCAACCGATATTTATAAGAGAAAAATACTTACATTACCATCAATATATATATATATATATACGAGATGTGCAAATTCGTGAGAAATCATATTTTACTCTTCGAAAAAGACAAAAAGGCTGAAATGAAAAGAAAAATCGTACGCAAACCATTAGTAGCACCACGAAGTAAGCTAAAAATATGGGATAAAAACAGCTATAATATGGGTGTTAAGGTATATAATAAACTTCCAGAAAAACTTAGACCTACCTGACAATGAATTTTTCAGAACGCTCTTTAAGTGGCTATGTGACAGATGTTTTTATTCAATTGAAGACTAAATTAAATATAAATTCACATAAATATGTAATTAGCCTAAATATTTTGACATTGAAATTTTAATTGACATGTTCTTATCTCTAATAACTAACACTGTTTTTAAATCTTATTTTTACTTATTGTTTGGATTCAATCATGTATTAACTACTATTAACAAATTAAATAATTACTAACAATTTCAATGTAAAAAGTCTAAAAGGCATACACAAATACAATTTTTATAATTTACATTTACAATTTGTTGATAGACAGAATATTAACCAATGAATAGTAGCTGACATAGCTAATTATAATATTGTACGTATAATATTATGACTGCACGTGTGCACGTGCGTTCGATTCCCGCGCAGGACAACCATTTATGTGACCCATAAATAGTTGTACTGAGTCTCGATAATTATATTTTTGTAAAGTACCCCGTGACACAGGGATTAATATAAATACTGCGTGAGCAGTTCTTTAAAAACATACATTTTCGTAAGTTACATATAAAACTACGAAAATGTGTGAAATACATGAAAGATAATAAAATAATTGTTGAGTTTATATACTTGACATTTTTTTAATTATGTACAAAGTATGATATTCTATTAAATATTTGCTTAATTACCTGTATAAGTTTTGTTCTATGTTCAATATATAATTAATATGAGTCATGGATGTTTTCTATGTATATAAGTATTTATCTATCTATATAAGTATGTATATCGTCGCCTGGTACCCATAGTACAAGCTCTGCTTAGTTTGGGGCTAGGATGATCTGTGTGACATTGTCCCTAAATATTATTATTATATTATTCGTAATTAATTTTGCTTAACATGTTTTACTATTTGTATTTTTAAATAACTCTACTGGAATATCAACTTTATCATCATAATATCTGCCGAAAGACGCCCACTGCTGGACCAAGGTCTCGCCCAAAGATCTCCACAATTGCCGGTCTGGCGCTATCTGCATCCAGCGGTTTCCAGCGACCCTCACAAGATCATCAGTCCATCTTGTAGGGACCTGCCCACGCTGCAGTATTTCTTGAAGAAGTTTATTGTGTCTAAAACATTTTTAGGGCCTTCAGAAAACTGACAATACCTCTTCACAAAGTAATATCCTGGGACATTATTTACACACGGCCATCTGATCCCAATCTAAGTTGAGCTTGTACTATGGAAACCAGATAACTGATATACTACATATACTACTTTTCTTTTGTAAATACAATTACTTATACTAGCGGCCCGGTACGTGCTTCGCTACATATAAGGCATAGTTAAAAAAAAATGATTATTAAGTTAATTTATTCAAACAAAAAAATATTTTAAATTGCTAAAAGATGTATACACTTTTAAAGACTTTTTTTAAATTTTATCTACGTACAAACCTTCCCTGGACTTCCAAAAATAATTCAAGACCAAAATTAGCCAAATCGGTAAAGGCGTTGTTGACTTATAACATTACAACGAAAAGTGGCATTGATTTTTATATATATAGATAGATAATTACACCCACACTCAGCAGGACAAACTCTGTCTAGGGTGGGAATCGAACCCACGACCTCGGGCGTGAAAAACAAGCGTTTGCCAATCACGCCAACAGGTCCGCAAGGACTTCTCACTTAATACAAACGCTGGACCTTGAACTATAAGTACTAACGATAAAGATTACCTTTTCAAGGCTCTTGAAGATATCCCTTAATGTTTATCCAATAATAAACAGCCCTGAAAAGTATCTTTGGGACAGCAACAAAAACAACAATACTTCTCCCGGGAGCTTAAAGAAACTCTTCAGGCAATGAGAAATGCTGCGCCCGCCCTTATCTATAAATACTTACAATCTCAATAAAGATTAACTTTTTAATTCTCCTTAAGGTGAAGGGTCGAAAAATCAATATCGCACTTTCCCGGTGCTCGAACTCTGACCCTACAACTGGTGATAAATTGATTCTATTGTCGATCGTTTTTATTGTGGCTTGATTGTAGGGAATTGCTTGTGGAGTGATTAATTATTTGCTAAGAATGGATTTATTATTTGCTTTTTGAGTCGGAGAAATTGCATTTTATACATTTTTGTACATTCAAGACGATGAACTTCTTGAGACTTGATGTTAAAATCAACACAATTTTATAACACTTCGAAAAAAATCGATTTGGATCGAAGTTCTTCTAATGTATTTTACCCGACTTCTCGGTTCTTTGTGAGTCGATCTTGATAATTATTTTATTCAGTTCAGTCAGTTTAAAACGGTTGTTTTTAAGAAATGTCGAATCCGATTGTATGTTTTTAATATAGTTAGTAATTATGTTTATAATGAAGGCAATAGGCTTTTGGGCCGCAACCAATATCTTAAGAGTATAATTATTTTTATAGCCATATTTTCACACGGTAGAGTTAATGCCTAAAACTTATACATATGATGACGACATAATAAAATATGCTTTATTCTATATTTTATGTTCCTATTTCAACTAATAAATAAATTAAACAAACCTGTGTTTGTTGTTATTCAGTGAATAATTAATAAATTCCACGGGCCTGTGGGTCGAGTGGTTGGGGACTGCTAAGCCATAGATCGTGGGTTCGATCCCCATCCGGGACAATACTTCTGTGATGACCATGATTATTTGGTCTGTGTCTGGGTGTAATTGATCTTTAATATGAATGTATTTAGAAATATGTAAGTATGTTTATAATTTGTCTTGTTGCCATAGTACGGGCTCTATAGTTTGGGATCAGATGGCAATGTGTTAGTTGTCCCAAGATGTTTATTTATTACTAGCTGGTGCCCGCGACTTCGTCCACGACAATTTTGAATGATAACCAATATAACTACTTACTACTAGCTTAATCTAAAAAAATATAACTTTTAAAAGAAATAAGCAATATAAATTTAAGAAAACCTAACCTATAAATAACCTAGCTATGAAACAAACTTAAGACTACTTTGCTACTTTTATTAAAAAAAAATTACCCGTTGTCATCAATTGTCCTTAAGTAAAGTCAGTAAGTCAAATAAAGTAAAATAATAATCAACGATGCATTAATCACAAAGGTAACTCCCATTAGATTAGGTAGACCCGACCTCTTAGTAATATTAATGCAAAATTTGAAGTTAATCCATGCAGTACTTTTTGAGTTTACCCCGGACATACATACAGACAAACAGACAAAAATTCCAAAAAAATCATTTTTGGTTTCGATATCGATTGTAGATCACGCCCCAAGTATCATTTAAAAAATATATTGAATGTACAGTTTTGACTTTCCTACGATTTTATCTATATATATAAAAATCAATGGCACTTTTCGTTGTAATGTTATAACTCAACAACGCCTTTACCGATTTGGCTAATTTTGGTCTTGAATTATTTGTGGAAATCCAGGGAAGGTTTGTACGTAGAGAAAATTAAAAAAAAGTGTAAAGTAAACATCTTTTAGCAATTTATAATATTTTTTTGTTTGAATAAATGAACATAATAATCATTTTTTTATTACTATGCCTTATACGTAGCGAAGCACGTACTGGGCCGCTAGTTATATATATAGATAAGATCACAGCTCCTCCCCGTAGGTGATAGCGTGATAATATGTAGCCTATATGTTGACCCGACCTCTTAGTAATATTAATGCAAAACTTGAAGTTAATCCATGCAGTACCTTTTGAGTTTACCCCGGACATACATACAGACAAACAGACAAAAATTCCAAAAAATATATTTTTGGTTTCGATATCGATTGTAGATCACGCCCCAAGTATCCTTTTAAAAAAATATTCAATGTACAGTTTTGACTTTCCTACGATTTTATTATATGTATAGATAAGATCACAGCTCCTCCCCGTAGGTGACAGCGTGATAATATGTAGCCTATATGTTGACCCGACCTCTTAGTAATATTAATGCAAAACTTGAAGTTAATCCATGCAGTACCTTTTGAGTTTACCCCGGACATACATACAGACAAACAGACAAAAATTCCAAAAAATATATTTTTGGTTTCGATATCGATTGTAGATCACGCCCCAAGTATCCTTTTAAAAAAATATTCAATGTACAGTTTTGACTTTCCTACGATTTTATTATATGTATAGATAAGATCACAGCTCCTCCCCGTAGGTGACAGCGTGATAATATGTAGCCTATATGTTGACCCGACCTCTTAGTAATATTAATGCAAAACTTGAAGTTAATCCATGCAGTACCTTTTGAGTTTACCCCGGACATACATACAGACAAACAGACAAAAATTCCAAAAAATATATTTTTGGTTTCGATATCGATTGTAGATCACGCCCCAAGTATCCTTTTAAAAAAATATTCAATGTACAGTTTTGACTTTCCTACGATTTTATTATATGTATAGATAAGATCACAGCTCCTCCCCGTAGGTGACAGCGTGATAATATGTAGCCTATATGTTGACCCGACCTCTTAGTAATATTAATGCAAAACTTGAAGTTAATCCATGCAGTACCTTTTGAGTTTACCCCGGACATACATACAGACAAACAGACAAAAATTCCAAAAAATATATTTTTGGTTTCGATATCGATTGTAGATCACGCCCCAAGTATCCTTTTAAAAAAATATTCAATGTACAGTTTTGACTTTCCTACGATTTTATTATATGTATAGATAAGATCACAGCTCCTCCCCGTAGGTGACAGCGTGATAATATGTAGCCTATATGTTGACCCGACCTCTTAGTAATATTAATGCAAAACTTGAAGTTAATCCATGCAGTACCTTTTGAGTTTACCCCGGACATACATACAGACAAACAGACAAAAATTCCAAAAAATATATTTTTGGTTTCGATATCGATTGTAGATCACGCCCCAAGTATCCTTTTAAAAAAATATTCAATGTACAGTTTTGACTTTCCTACGATTTTATTATATGTATAGATAAGATCACAGCTCCTCCCCGTAGGTGACAGCGTGATAATATGTAGCCTATATGTTGACCCGACCTCTTAGTAATATTAATGCAAAACTTGAAGTTAATCCATGCAGTACCTTTTGAGTTTACCCCGGACATACATACAGACAAACAGACAAAAATTCCAAAAAATATATTTTTGGTTTCGATATCGATTGTAGATCACGCCCCAAGTATCCTTTTAAAAAAATATTCAATGTACAGTTTTGACTTTCCTACGATTTTATTATATGTATAGATAAGATCACAGCTCCTCCCCGTAGGTGACAGCGTGATAATATGTAGCCTATATGTTGACCCGACCTCTTAGTAATATTAATGCAAAACTTGAAGTTAATCCATGCAGTACCTTTTGAGTTTACCCCGGACATACATACAGACAAACAGACAAAAATTCCAAATAATATATTTTTGGTTTCGATATCGATTGTAGATCACGCCCCAAGTATCCTTTTAAAAAAATATTCAATGTACAGTTTTGACTTTCCTACGATTTTATTATATGTATAGATAAGATCACAGCTCCTCCCCGTAGGTGACAGCGTGATAATATGTAGCCTATATGTTGACCCGACCTCTTAGTAATATTAATGCAAAACTTGAAGTTAATCCATGCAGTACCTTTTGAGTTTACCCCGGACATACATACAGACAAACAGACAAAAATTCCAAAAAATATATTTTTGGTTTCGATATCGATTGTAGATCACGCCCCAAGTATCCTTTTAAAAAAATATTCAATGTACAGTTTTGACTTTCCTACGATTTTATTATATGTATAGATAAGATCACAGCTCCTCCCCGTAGGTGACAGCGTGATAATATGTAGCCTATATGTTGACCCGACCTCTTAGTAATATTAATGCAAAACTTGAAGTTAATCCATGCAGTACCTTTTGAGTTTACCCCGGACATACATACAGACAAACAGACAAAAATTCCAAAAAATATATTTTTGGTTTCGATATCGATTGTAGATCACGCCCCAAGTATCCTTTTAAAAAAATATTCAATGTACAGTTTTGACTTTCCTACGATTTTATTATATGTATAGATAAGATCACAGCTCCTCCCCGTAGGTGACAGCGTGATAATATGTAGCCTATATGTTGACCCGACCTCTTAGTAATATTAATGCAAAACTTGAAGTTAATCCATGCAGTACCTTTTGAGTTTACCCCGGACATACATACAGACAAACAGACAAAAATTCCAAAAAATATATTTTTGGTTTCGATATCGATTGTAGATCACGCCCCAAGTATCCTTTTAAAAAAATATTCAATGTACAGTTTTGACTTTCCTACGATTTTATTATATGTATAGATAAGATCACAGCTCCTCCCCGTAGGTGACAGCGTGATAATATGTAGCCTATATGTTGACCCGACCTCTTAGTAATATTAATGCAAAACTTGAAGTTAATCCATGCAGTACCTTTTGAGTTTACCCCGGACATACATACAGACAAACAGACAAAAATTCCAAAAAATATATTTTTGGTTTCGATATCGATTGTAGATCACGCCCCAAGTATCCTTTTAAAAAAATATTCAATGTACAGTTTTGACTTTCCTACGATTTTATTATATGTATAGATAAGATCACAGCTCCTCCCCGTAGGTGACAGCGTGATAATATGTAGCCTATATGTTGACCCGACCTCTTAGTAATATTAATGCAAAACTTGAAGTTAATCCATGCAGTACCTTTTGAGTTTACCCCGGACATACATACAGACAAACAGACAAAAATTCCAAAAAATATATTTTTGGTTTCGATATCGATTGTAGATCACGCCCCAAGTATCCTTTTAAAAAAATATTCAATGTACAGTTTTGACTTTCCTACGATTTTATTATATGTATAGATAAGATCACAGCTCCTCCCCGTAGGTGACAGCGTGATAATATGTAGCCTATATGTTGACCCGACCTCTTAGTAATATTAATGCAAAACTTGAAGTTAATCCATGCAGTACCTTTTGAGTTTACCCCGGACATACATACAGACAAACAGACAAAAATTCCAAAAAATATATTTTTGGTTTCGATATCGATTGTAGATCACGCCCCAAGTATCCTTTTAAAAAAATATTCAATGTACAGTTTTGACTTTCCTACGATTTTATTATATGTATAGATAAGATCACAGCTCCTCCCCGTAGGTGACAGCGTGATAATATGTAGCCTATATGTTGACCCGACCTCTTAGTAATATTAATGCAAAACTTGAAGTTAATCCATGCAGTACCTTTTGAGTTTACCCCGGACATACATACAGACAAACAGACAAAAATTCCAAAAAATATATTTTTGGTTTCGATATCGATTGTAGATCACGCCCCAAGTATCCTTTTAAAAAAATATTCAATGTACAGTTTTGACTTTCCTACGATTTTATTATATGTATAGATAAGATCACAGCTCCTCCCCGTAGGTGATAGCGTGATAATATGTAGCCTATATGTTGACCCGACCTCTTAGTAATATTAATGCAAAACTTGAAGTTAATCCATGCAGTACCTTTTGAGTTTACCCCGGACATACATACAGACAAACAGACAAAAATTCCAAAAAATATATTTTTGGTTTCGATATCGATTGTAGATCACGCCCCAAGTATCCTTTTAAAAAAATATTCAATGTACAGTTTTGACTTTCCTACGATTTTATTATATGTATAGATAAGATCACAGCTCCTCCCCGTAGGTGATAGCGTGATAATATGTAGCCTATATGTTGATCCGACCTCTTAGTAATATTAATGCAAAATTTGAAGTTAATCCATGCAGTACTTTTTGAGTTTACCCCGGACATACATACAGACAAACAGACAAAAATTCCAAAAAATATATTTTTGGTTTCGATATCGATTGTAGATCACGCCCCAAGTATCCTTTTAAAAAAATAATCAATGAACAGTTTTGACTTTCTTACGATTTTATTATATGTATAGCTGCTGCCCGCGACTTCGTACGCGGATCTTGTTGCTTATGCCAGCGACAATTGGGTCGTCAAAGTCGAAGATCTGTAACGTCTGATGTCGAATTCTAAGAACCCGGCGACGGGAAAACAACTGGATACGCGATACGATTCGAGACGTTCCAGATCTTTCATTCTTGTAAGTCAACAGGAAATGCCCATCAGAATAAACAACTTTTGCTAATACGTCATTCCTATATATTATTATGTTATAGTAGCCTATATAACACGATGCAAAGTTTTGACTTAAAGCCTAGTACCGTTGCAAAGTTTGGGTGGCTTCAAGTTCCTCGGCAACATTATAGGAGTAACCCACACGCAACATACATACCCTATTATACGCCCTTAGGGGTGGAATTTCCAAAAATTCTAAAATATTTTTTTTATTTATAGCTGAAAGGCCAAAAACCAATTTCCATGCCTTTAACTTCAAAAATGATGGATTTTCATACAATTTTCCATGCTCTATTTTACCCCCTTAGGGTTGGTATTTCCAAAAACCCTTCCTTAGTGAATGCCTAGGTACGTCATAAAAAGTACCTGCCGTGAATATTTCAAGTCTCTAACCCCAGCCGTTTAAGCTGTGCGTTGATATGTCAGTCAGTCAGGTTCCTTTTTTATAGAGGTATATAGATTTGTGCTGAGAAAGAGACAGGGTTCATTTACTAACATTCAAATACATTCAATCGGACAGGCTCGATAAAATTTTAATCATCTGTACGTTCGCATTACAAACGAATCAACAGCACAAACTTTCGATCGACTGATATTATAATTTAAAATTAAATTTTAATAAATCCAACCTTGTATACACGGCTACATATCAAGCTATACATTTCTAATATAAGCTGACCTCTCATTGTATGGAAATCCTTTGCAGCACGGGATCAGTTTATACTGGAAATTAAAGCTTGAATGTAGCCGTGTGTACATCATTAAAGGAGACGGATACGTTTTCTTACAATATTGGGCTCGGATGTAAAAAGATAAAAGTAGTGTCAATTAATGGGTCTATAAATTATCAGCCAATCACTAAAAAATCCATGGATTTCTTCAGTCTATGAGCAGAGTTATAAAAGATTTAGTCTTAATAGAGAGGTTATGTACCAACCTATACTAAACAGCTGTTTTTTAAGGGCGAATGCTATTTAATACTTATCCGTGTCCAGTATGTTAGCAAAAGTCGTACACGTTAAGCAATATCAGAAGTCCGTAGAGAGAATGCAGTTGTCGAGGGATATATAAAAAAATATAAACAAAATATTTCAAACAATAAAAAATACTCAAATCACACACGCACTAAACGATACGAGAAACGAGTGACCGATCATAGATTAGGATTCAAAATCTGTCACCAGTCACTGTCAGCATAGATTAAAAATATAGTTGCCAATAACTAATAAATCGATTTGAACGATAACCGATATTATGATTTCTATTTATTTTGTTGATATTTTATTTTTTATTGTTGACATTGAGTTATTGTATTTAATAATTATTATGATTAAATCGATTATCTGGTGTCTGGTGCAAGAGGATTTATATTACATTGTTTGAACTCATTGACGTTAATCGATTGTAGTAATCAACAACCAATTTAATTCGTGACTTAAACTTATTTTGAGATTTCTCGTTTTCCAGATTGTAAATTGGGTCAATTTTTAACAGTTTGAAATAGAAAAATATAACGCTTTTTTTAAACCATATCTCAACTTATTACAGTCAGGCCCAGAAATCCCCGTCTCCTTTGCCCAAAGAAAACAGGATTTTTAATATCCAATTTTAGACAACTACAAACTTCTAGGCAACCAAGGCCTTATTTCGAAACAATTCAGAACATTCAAAACCCTACGTAACTCATGCAATCAGCAAACACGGTAAAATCTTAACAACGTTAGTAAGAAGAAATGACGTCACATGCACAACGACATCTATCAAAATAAAAATCAACTATCAACAGAAAAGAGACGTCATATTATGCACAATGACATCTATCGAACATATAGGTACAATTACAAACATTAGTTCATCTTGAAGTAACGAAATGTGTGATAATTTTCTTCTTGAATACTTTAAAATCTAATATCTTTTGATAAACTGAACCGATTTTAATAAAACAAAAACTAAATGTTACCTCAATTTACGCTCAATCGTTGTGTATAAAAGTTATTGACATTCCTTGCGTATATTTTACGTGATACCCGAACATATAAACAGACTCACAGACAAAAATTCTAAAAATGCTAGAAATGGATTCTATTGGTTGTTCTTTAACACCCTGGCAATTTTTTTTGGATTTTCCTTTGATGTACAAAAATTATTTTTCTACAGATTTATTATATGTATATAGATAACGACGACGACGTTTTTACTAAAAATATACGTCTTTAAACATTTATGTCCTACATTTAATTTTAAGACTAAGAAAACAAGAATAGTATTGTTCCACCTTATCTTACATAGAACCTTCCAATATTAGGTCTTTACCTATGAAATTGCCGTTCTGCAGTACTGGCCATTTCAAATCAAAATAATTTTTGTTTGGCTAAGAATTCTAATTTCAAATTAATTTTATTTTAAAAACATGGATTCTTTTTTCCAAAAGTAGTCATTTCTTTATTGATTAGTGTTACATTTACATCGCATTTCAATCTTTTTCGTCATCATGGATACGTTAAAAATTCGAGTAATTATGGAATATGAGTACCGTCGTGGCAGCAACGCGGCACAAGCGGCACGCAACATCAACGACGTTTACGGAGCTAACACTACAAACCAACGCACCACCTGTTATTGGTTTGCTCGCTTCCGTTCTGGAAATTTCGACCTGAAAAATGAACCTCGCGGTCGTCCGAAGACTTTGGTCGACAATGACGAATTAAAGGCGGTTGTGGAAGCTGATGATACACAATCTACGGCTGAATTAGCAGCAGCTTTCGACGTTAGCGTCAAAACAATATTGGTCCATTTGCGTCAAATTGGCAAGGTAAAAAAGCTTGACAAATGGGTGCCCCACGAACTCAATGATCGCCAGCGCGAAGTACGCGTCGAGACGTGCCTTGCACTGCTCAACAGACACACAAATGAAGGAATTTTGAACCGCATTGTTACCTGCGATGAAAAATGGATTCTGTTTGATAACCGCAAGCGCTCAGCAAGTTGGTTGGATCCTGGTTCAGCACCTAAACAATGCCCTAAACGAAAACTTACCCCTAGAAAAGTGATGGTCACTGTTTGGTGGTCTAGCGCCGGTGTGATTCATCACAGCTTCTTACCAAACGGGGTGAGCATTACTGCAGATGTGTACTGTGAAGAACTGAGCACAATGATGGAGAAGCTGGCGCATCTCCAACCAGCATTGGTCAATCGCTCGTCTCCGCTGCTCCTGCACGACAACGCGCGACCTCATACTGCACAGCAGACGGTCTCCAAGTTGCAAGAACTGGGGTTGGAAGCTCTCCGTCATCCGCCCTACTCACCAGACCTTGCGCCTACAGACTACTACTTTTTCCAGAATTTGGATAACTTCTTGGCGGGAAAAAAATACAATACCCGAGAGGCAGTACAAAATGCCTTTGAAGAATTTGTTGCCTCCCGTCCAGCTGATTTCTTTAAGAAGGGCATCAATAAACTGCCACTGCGATGGCAAAGATGCATTGATTGCATGGGTGATTACTTCGATTAATACAAATAAAAAAATTCATGAAAAAAATTCGTTTAAATTTTTTCATACAAAACGGCAATTTCATAGGTAAAGACCTATTATTTCTACCAGATAAACATCGCAGTATACAGCGGCTCTTAACAAAAAGAATTAGCTGCAAGGGTCAATACTTCTACCGGCTATTGTTGTTCACGTACAAAAATAATGGCTACCTTTCGAAAAGGTGGATGATATCAGATTTATTATATTGCTGTTGTGGGGCGTATTAAGAAACGGATAGAAATGAAAATTTTAAATACACATCGTATAATGCCTTTGTTGAATCGTCATTATTGACGTGAGGATAATGTCTCCCTGGCGGCATAAAGTATCGGACAACTTTTCAGAATCTCATTAGAATGAACTATAATTAGGTTAATATATTTATTTATGTTTATAAATGTAAATACGTTGTGTAAGTAAAAGTAAAATACACTTTATTGTAATGTAAAATTACAATGGGCAGCCCTATCGCTGCTGCGATTTCTTCCAGTCAACCACCGTGGGGAATATCTATTGTATGTGTACAGCCCTGTATATATTATTCTTATGTATAGTTTACCATAGATACATTTTTCAAGCTTTTTTTATTTCTATTAAAGACAACGTCTGCACTAGTGAACTCAATCCCTGTATTGTGGGGTACTTTACAAACATATAGTTGACACAAAGTACATCCAGACTGAGAACAACTATTTATGGGTCACAGAAATAGTTATCCTACGATTTGAACCCGGGACAACAAGCGGCGAGGCGGCTGTCTTAGCTACTGTGCCAAACGTGCAGTCATTGTGATTACATCCTCTTTCACACCACACCACAACGCTCTTTTACGTCAGTATTCTGTTTCTGTATAATCACACCACACATACTTCCCAGAATACCGTATTCCATCCTGTTTTTTTACGTAATGTGATAGTTTTCTATTCACTATATTTTGGTAGTTATATAAGTGAAACTGTAAGTATGCTACTATTAAAAGGGACTGCTGCTTCGTTGGTGTAGCGGTAGCGTGAGGTCCTGGTTACAAATCCGGGGTCGGGCCAAAACGTGATTGTGGCATGTTTCTGTAATAAATTTTTCCCAGTATGATGTTGACTAAATTTGTTAAACAATGCCTGAAATCTGGGAATTGGGGGTATTACACCTCGGGCCTCGGAGAGCACGTATTGCCGTCAGTCCTGTACCTGATCTCTTTCCAGTCGTGTTACTAGTCGTCCAAAAACATCATAAGATTGATGGATTACAAAGTGCGTCTGTGTTTGCGCACACACTTGTGCATTATAAATATGTCCCGTTCAGTTGGGTGGTCTCCATTGTGTATGACCACCGTGGCTAAAATTAAGCTAGGAGGACATTAGTATTATTAGTGAAAGCCAATAACAACTACCCTGACACGTGTGTAACAATTAAGATGTTACGATATGTTCTGTGTGCGAGTTACTTTAGCGTAAATGCAGATACGATAAAATTAAGTAAATCGTAACTTTTAGGTGTCCATTCGTATACTGAAGTGGCACTAATAACACTAATAACGGTCCTTCATTAAAATGTAAATGTACTAACACCAGTATGTCAATAGCAGTGACAATAAAGTGAGGGCTAATAGTCAATTACATCATAAACACAGTGGCGAGTGCCATAGTGTAGGTTCATACTTACAGTTTCGGCCAAGAAAGTTACGGCAAAGAATATGAAGAAGAAGATACTCATAGCTAGATGGTCTCAATGGTCCGTAAGTGATCAGTGAGGTTAAGCAACTATGCTTACGGTCAATCCATAGATGGGTAACCACCAAGTGATTTAATTTTTGAGCGTCACAAGCGCCAGTGCTTAAGAGTGCACGTTAAGCTGTCGGTCATTAGACAACAATCGTTAAGCCTAAAGTAAGTATTACCTACAACTCTGACACTAGGAGTTACACTAGTACAAGTTTCATAGTACAAGCTCTCCGTAGTTTGGGATCAGATGGCTGTGTGTGAATAATGTCCCAAGATATTATTATTATTATGGTATGTAACCGCATGACGTAGTTAAGTATCTACCAGTGGCGATAAGTTTTAGTATGTTCAGGATTCAGATCGCTGAGTGCCTTTTTAGGGTTTCGTAGCCAAATGACAAAAAACTGAACCCTTATAGATTCGTCATGTCTGTCTGTCTGTCTGTCCGTCCGTATGTCACAGCCACTTTTTTCCGAAACTATAGTTGCGCGAGAGACACTTCCAAAGTGTTAAAATGAGTGTCCCCCCCCCCTCTAACTTCTGAAATAACAGAATGATAAAACTAAAAAAAATATATGATGTACATTACCATAAAAACCAACAACGAAAATTGGTTTGAACGAGATCTAGCAAGTAGCTTTTTTTATACGTCATAAACCGAAATTTGCTTTCATTTAATCGACCGAAATACTTGCTGCTATGGAACCCTTTATGTGCGAGTCCGACTCGCACTTGGCCGGTTTTTAATGTGTTGTGGTTCCCAGGCATAAACTAAACTTTCAAATATTTTTATTATTTTAGTGGCCAGGGGCCATGGGTTCGAAGCGCTTTAACACTTTCCCGTGATATTTCAAAACATCTTGTCGAAACTGTAGTAATATTGTATCCCAAACTGCACTTTTAGGAAGTAGGATAATTGCGTTAAAGAGTAACAGAAGCAAAAAGTACAAAACTAATATATTTACTTCTCAATATCACTACACTATGGCACCGATAGTAACAAAAGTATGAATATTCGAATGTTTATAGCTTCATATCAAAATCCTTTTAGCGATACAGTAAATTTTATAGAGCTGTATATAAATCATCGCTCCAGCTCTTTGTTATACAAAAATAAGTCTTAGCTCTATAAAAATACAAATCAATTTTAAACGAAAATACAACAGTTTATTGGCCGTTTATGAATTGTAGTAGAGGTACGAGTATAGTCTCAATATGTATAGTTTTACGACTGATGGTTCATAACTATTGTGATTGGTTTAAAAATTTACTACATCATTGAAAGAAACTACATATATATCAAAGAAAGTATTTATTTTATGGAGACACTAATAAGAAAACCTTTGAAATTCTTAGAGAGTTTAAGACTGGTGTGTTGAATATTTTGTGTATCGGGGTTTAAGTTATAGTGTATGTGTATTTTTGACCCCTGGTTGTGGTCCTGGGTTGGGGCAAAAATTGACTTTGACATTTCTCAGTATCAGCCCGAAGTCTGGGAGTTGGTGATATTACACTTCCTCAGACGGCCTGCACGTAAATCCGTCAGTCCTGTACCTGTACCTGTATCCTGTGTGTGACCTTTTTACTGTCCAGTCGCTAGCTGTCCAATCAGAAGAGACCAGGAGGACTGTATGTATACTCGAATAAGTTCACTTGGTTAGTAACCCCACCAGGTTACCACTGAATAGCACGTTCTACCGTTTTGTGCTACTGTCGCCTCCACTTGGTTTTGTTACACTCTTAATATGTATATTCTTATCTCGAATGTGTTATTAACTGTACCTCGATAAAAAACATTTCCGAAAACTTTTACAACCTTATATGTGCTTCGACTGCTTTCAAAATATAATATACGCACAGGTTTTATTCGTAGTATGGTTTTGTGGGTGGTTATTTATTATTATTATAATTTTTATATATAACTTTATGCACATCAAATAGTAAAAAGGCGGACTTAATGCCCAAGACATTTTCTGCCAGTCAACCTTAGGGTGGTGCTGAGATAGCATGGTAGGTGCACGGATCATACAATTATCAAAGAGTAAGAAAGTAAACAAACACAATACTATACTATACAATACTATACTATGCAATACTATATTATACAATACTACACTATATAATACTATACTATATGATACTATACTATAAAATCCGATCATGAAACATATATTTAATTTATAACTGGGGGGTTTCTGCTAACAATTTGCGAAGTAAATGCTCACGAACTTTTCTTTTAAATGAGATGTGACTCTTGGCCATCCTGATTTCAAGAGGTAATTGCATTCCACTGAAGAATTGACTGTACAAAGAAAGAAGAGTGAAGGAAGTCAGATCGGTGAGATGGACATTGGAGGAGACGATTGTGTGAAGAGCGAAGATTTTTAGTATGGTTAGTAAAGAGATATTGAAAGTGATGAGATAAGTAAGATGGAGAAGAAGAAGAGTCTAGAATAGAATATAAGGTGGTAAGTGCTCGTAATGATCGTCGTTCGCGGATCGGTAACCATTGCAGTTGGGATCGATGGGAAGAGACATGGTCATACTTACGAAGATTGATAATGAACCGAATGCAGTTATTCAGAAGTCTATCGAGTTTATTAAGGTGATCTGCATTCAAGTCAAAGTAGCAAACATCACCATAGTCGACTATAGGAAACATTAAGGCCTGCACGAGCATAACCTTAGTTTTTATTGGTAGATAATTTTTAAGACGGTAGAGACACCGCAATACGCCTGTAACTCTTTGACTAACATTTGCTATTTGTTTTTGCCAGCTTAATGATGTATCAATGTTTAGTCCAAGGTTTTTCACATATTGGCTTTTAGGTATACACTTATGATCAAAGATTATTGATGGCAGATCACGAAATTCAACCTTTGATACTAACCGGGAGCTCCTAATTATAATTGCTTGACACTTTGACGGGTTCACACTTAGGCCAAACCTGTCAGACTAAACTTTTATCGCATCTAAGTCACGATTAACCTTAGAAATACCCTCAGCCAGTCCGTCAAACGTCGTTTGAACGTAAATCTGGAGATCATCGGCATACAGATGATAAGTACACGGAAGGTTATGAGTTATGAGATTTATGAAGGTCGAAAATAAAAGAGGAGAGAGTATACCGCCTTGTGGGACGCCAGTATCGAGGTCACGCCAGTTCGAAGAGGACTATGTGGTTAATGCTCAAGCAACTGACCAAGCGGTGTAACCGCTATAATATAATTTTCTTAGCATCAAATTCGTACCATCTAAAGGGCCAATACCAGCTTGAAATATTTCATGGTAAGATCTGACAAGACTCATCATGAACACTATATGACATATAAATAACTTTGAGACCTCTTCACCAATAAAAAAATCTATCCCTAAATCCATAAGTTATGGTTTTATATCTTGAATACTCAGTAGATCAAAACTCCTACAATTATAATCGTATCTCGAATGTATTATTAACCGTACCTCGATAACAGACATCTCTGAAAACTTTTACGCCCTTATGCATACTTCCATAATATAACATAGGTACGGGTTTTGTTCATACTATGGTTTTGTGGGCGGTAAACGCTCACTGTAGCGGTTTATACGTAAACCGTAAAGCCCGACGCTTAGACCGCTGTTATCTACCCATCTAGCATATTGTGCGTTTCGGAGGAGTGTTACGAGAGTTGGAAAATACACGGAGGTGTATTGTGGGCGGTGCTGCGGCGGAATGTGTTCAGAACTCTGTATCATCAATTTATTTTAGCTCACTTTTTTTGCTATACAACTAAGTTCTTTTTTTTATTGCTCTTGGAGTCGGACGAAATCACTGCCTACCGTGTTATTCATACTCTTTTTAAACCTCGATTAAAAAAGGGACATGTTAAATTAGCACTATTTTTGAAGAGCCTCATGCTGTAGTCACTGATGAAACCGCGGCACGTACGCTGAGGATCAGGTATACGCTTTCCAGCAGTGGTGGATGTTTTTCCCCAGTCATGCACTTAATGCGTACAAATATCACTATCACGGTCGTTAGCGATTTTTGTATGCTCTTTGGGCAGACATTTTCCTTCAATTACAGATTGCTGCCATATTTAGCGTCACGAAGAGCACACGTGAGCCTACATACGCGGTAGAATTTGACCCCAAAACTGAACAATTTCCGACTATTGAGAGTACTAGCCAAGTGGTTTAAGCCATGCGACCGCTATGGTATAATTTTCTCAGTTTATGGCCAAATCTTGTTTTCCCTAATAAACTTATTACAAAGTCAAGTCAGCTGAAGTTATTCAGAATAATTTAATTAATAGAATATTTGAAAGAAGTACCTAAGTAGATACATACACTTTATTGCACAAAATATAAAAACAGTTTACAGAAAAATCTTAATATTTAAAATAGTGTACATACAATTGACAGTCTTACAACCGAAGGATGGACTAGTATAAATTCAAAATGACAGGCAGCTGGTGTGGCGGTATACCATCGTCAGTTCTACAGAGTGTAGTGTTCTAACCTAATACTATATAAACCACATAGATTAACACACATTCATATTCATACATAATCAAGAATAATAAACTAATAAATATTTCATAATACATTTTATATCCATAAATAAATAAATAAATTTATATTAAAGTAGAGACGTAATTTAAATAAACTTTCAAGTAACAGGATTGATTTGTATTTTAATTACTGACAGGATAAATAGCGGTTTTTCACCAAATTTTTATAAGATTTTAATTTTCAGCACGTCGGATCGGTAAAATTCGTGAAGTGCACCGGCATTGTCAGCTTCAAATTTTCTTATGATCTCAAAGATTTCAAAAAGTAGTTAACTAGTACGAGTAAGTAAGTAGTAGCCTATAGTGCGAATGTTATGGATATCCACCTTCCATTGCACCAATAACATATTGGAATGAATCCGCAGGTTGTGGCTGTATTTACCGAATCGTATTCTCAGTAGATCAAAACTTCTTATTTATTATTAACTAGCTGTGCCCCGCGGTTTTACCCGCGTTCAACTGTATAAATTATAGCCTATGTGTAAATCCAGGGTGTCAACTAACTCCATACCGAGTTTTATTAAAATCGCTCCAGCCGTTTAGACGTGAAGAAGTAACAAACATACACACTCACAAACTTTCGCCTTTATAATATTAGTTTGATGAGGAGTTTGCTGTCTGGCAACAGCATAGAATATCATCACCCCATCTCATCCCATGGAAATCTTCCGAAGGAATACCTACCAGAGAACGGGCAGCAGCGTCTTTCTGTGACCGCCAACCCGTCCACCAAGCGTGGCGGTTTTGGCATATCCCCCCATTCTTTGGGGAGGCTTTTGTCCAGCAGTGGACGTACTTTGGTAGACATGATAAGGAGTACATCTTCAAAGGCCACATTATACTCGCAAAAATGTATAATTAGAAAAAGCATAAACATTGTTTTAAACCGCCACAACGTCTTGCGAAAACTCCACCCGTATATTCCACCTGGTACTTTCCCTGCAATAAAATTTGCATAACTACGCTCCTTGGAACGGAGCACCGTCTTATTAAATTTCCAACCCCTCGAAAAGTCATTAATGGTTTGTATTTAACCACCTCTTGCAATAAATCATAAGGTATCAAGTAATACGGTCGTGCGTGGTCTGTCATGACTTTTATTGCGTCTTCAAGATGAAAGTAAGCCGGGGATTCTACTATCCTCGATGCGATGGGATTATCTTTAATCTTTTGTTTATACGTATACTTTTCTGAGGAAATATTTCACTGGTACTAATTCGCTGCGGTTTTCTCCGAGGATATGCACTGTTGTTTATTGGTTTGGCTGTCGGATATGAAAATTAGGTCGTTTAAATTTCGTGATTATTTTTTTGTGTACTGCATTTATTAAATTTCAGACACACAGTTGAAGTTTAGTTCAGTTTGCTTTTTTATTCAGAAACATAATATACATGACACAACTGATAACTATTATAAATGTAGTAATTAAGAGGCTGGCACGACCGTCCTCCGAATTCGCCTCGAACAAGCTTTTTTTCGCACTAGGCACATTAATCCCTGTATCGCGGGGTACTTTACGAACATACTCGTATAATTGACGGACACAAAATACATCCAGACTCAGAACAACTATTTATTGGTTACACAAGTAGCTGTGTTGCGCGGGAATTGAACCCGGGATACAAAATTTCTAAACGACTATACATACGTGCTGTATAATTTTTAAGAAATATTTAACACATCAGTTTTTTGATCAAATAATACACGATATATAAGGTAGCCATTTAAATTCAGTAGTGTTCACACACGGTTTTCTCTCACAACTCCCTCACATCTCAAGCCGTCTGTTAGACGACTACAGATCCAAACTAAATTACCCTACAAACTAAGTAACCCGCGCTTGAGGATTGGTACCTTAGCTCAAGGCACTACTGAAATGGAGTGGTGCATAAAAGAGTTGGGTTTTAGGGACGTTTTGCTCAACTGGCGGTCTACGTTAATACGCGAGCGCTAACAGGCTTGTTCAATTGTGAATCGGAAACGGTATTTTATATTCTAAATATATTTAAGGTAATTAGTTATTGCCAGCCTTTTAAATATCTAGCTATGCCAAACAAAATTGATTCGTGATTGCATGCGTCATAAATATCGAACAGTGCTGTGATAATATACGACCAGACATCATTTAGTATCGCATTACCTTGTCCCGGCCGAACTTAGCAGTCATTAAAACACACTCATCTCATTATGACGCCCCTTATTTCGGTGCTGTATTTTATTCCACTGTTTATTAGTTTGTCATCGACCTCTACCGTAAAGTGGCTTCCAAATGCCAGTTTCAAACTATCAGCGAACTTCAAGGATGGAAAACTTCCTTGTTCCAAACAAACAGTCGTGTTTCCTGAGTCGATAGTCGGTGGGACCTTGATTGCGTCTGGTACAGAAGTCAGTGGATTCATATTGCCGGAGAATGGAGAATTAATTCTGGATGGATCGCTCTTTTTCGGTGCCAACCCAGCAGATACTGAGTGTGAAGATGGAAACTCTTATTACATAGACAAGACGTCGTCAGCGTGGAATCAAGCAGATGTATGGAGTTCTCCAAAATTCAATGATGCTACTCCTGACTCTGAACGGATCCCATGCTTTAACGATATCGTAGAGTTCCCGAAGGATGCCAAAGTTACAGTGAGTTTGCCATCACATACTCAATACATCAAATCTCTTGTAACTGAAAATAAGACTTGGGATGACACTAACACTTTTTTTCATAATGTCCTCATGGATACTGATAGCACGCAACAATTTGTTTTAAACAAGTTATTTCAAACGGGTTTAGAAATAAATAAGCCTATACATTGTACTGAATTCGGCTGTCCATGCCAATTAAACCCAATGGAAATAGATTGCTCAGTCAAGTTTTGTCCAAAAACTAATTGTGTACATGCTGTGAACCCTTTAGGATTTTGCTGTGAAATTTGCGGTGGATACCTCGTCTTCGATATGGATAAGAGATTTGAAAGAATTCACTTTAGTAACCTCGTTGATAAAGTGATAAGTAGCTTTGGTAAAAACAAAGTTGAATACCACATTGGTTTCGTTTCTGAAGTTCCCATTAACAGAATACAGCTTGTTATAGTTGATAAAGGTGAATATGATGGCACCAGTGCTCAAATTATTAGTGAAATTAATTATAGAATGAATGAGCAATGGTTCAAAGGAGAAAAAATTATGCAGGTTAGTGGAAGCCCGCTGAACAAAATTGGAGGTGGCACAATTTTTGTAACCATGTTCTTCGCAGTGGTGATGGCGTTGGGGGCGTTGTACGTGTATTATTACCATATACCAGATATTCGGTTCCCATTTTTGGGTCGGGGCTTAGGGAATGCTTTTTCGAGATTTGAGAGGAGGACTGACAGTATTGTGAGCCTGACAAGAAGAGATTCTGTAGTTAGCAGCCGTGCTGCTTTTAGGAACCCCTTGTATGATTCTAGAAGGGGGCGTGTGCAAGTCACTGAGTCTGTAGTAGAAGATTGATATCATTGTTAAAATGTTATGTTATGTAAATTTAGTATATTTTTTATGATATCGATCATTTAAAACAAACTGTTTAATTCTAATGACCTAAGTTTGTACGTATGTATTATTTGCTATAGTTATAATAATGAATAATAAAAGTATGAAACAGAGAACGATATCATAGTTTTATGATTATTTTTTTATTTGGGGCTTTATAGTTTTATGTGATTTACGCTTTCCATATTTCTTTATTCTCACTCATTTCTGTATGGCGGATGTATTTGACTTACCTAATTTACTATCTCCTTGGTCTAGCGGTAGCGTGTTCAACCGCAGATAATGAGGTACTGGGTCGGGTCAATAAATTATTTTGGCGATTTTCGATATTCTTAGTATCAGCCCAGAGTCAAGAATAAATGAACAGAGGATTTTATTGCAGACTTTTTAGTGCCTCTATAAAGAAGCATTAAAATAATCCTTTTCCTTGCTTGGGAAATAAGATTTTTGTATTTGTTTGTTTGCAATGATGACTTTTGCCATTTGTTGTTTTTTACTATTACATCCACCAGGTTCTTTACATTATTTCAAATGTATTGATAACCTAACCTTCTTCGTATTAATTGTAATATAATAATGAAAAACCTTTTAATATTACTCATATAAAAGTATGTATGTATTATTTTGATGTAATTTTATTTCAAATTCAAAATGTGGTTATAATGTAAATGTTGATCTGCTTCCGTGGAACATATACATAGTTTGCAATAAAGAGTATTTCATCATCATGATCATATCAGCCGAAAGACGTCCACTGCTGGACAAAGGCCTCCCCCAAAGATCTCCACAACTGCCGTCTTGCGCTATTCGCATCCAACAGTTTCCAGCGACCCACACAAGATCATCGGTCCATCTTGTAGGGGGCCTGCCCACGCTGCGTCTTCCGGTATTCTTAGGGTATTTATCGTATGTTAACTTATATTTTGATGGTTCTTGGTATTTCTTCTTAATATTATAAATGCGAGATGCACAGACCACCGATGGACTCTCAAGAGCACGCAATGGACCGGCCCGCTAGGAAAAAGTAGCGTGGGCCGACCACAAAGAAGATGGGCGGACGACATAGTATCGGTGGCGGGGAAAAAATGGACAAAAATAGCACAGGACCGAACAAAATGGAAGAATTTGGAGGAGGCCTATACCCTATCTAGGGGTTCCTATAATATTAATTCTTAATTAAAACACTAACACTAGAATCATTTAGACTTAAGAGTTACTACCATAGAATTAGGAACGCATAAAAATATTTTGTAAATACTTTGAAAGTTTATAGGTAAATAAAAGGCTTTATTATTATATTATTATTATTATTGCAAATTATTTATTTATAGTTCTTATTTTTAACATATTATTATTATTATTATAAATACAAAACTTTGCATCAATGTTCAATAAATCTCTCGGTCGACAATAAAAATATAAATAGTCGAAGCAAGTACTTAACAGTGCACTAGAATCCACACTATGATCCCCTCTGTCGTGGAGGCTAGTGTCTTCTCTTAATAATGTACGTATTATTGTAACACTTATGTATTACAGTAATGTATTATATATAATTGTTTATAAGAACTATTCGGGAACAATGTCTAAAGCTCTTTATTATAATACTAGCTGTGCCCCGCGGTTTTACCCGCGTTAAATTTTATAAATTATCTTAGCTCCTCCCCGTAGGTGATAGCCTGATAATATGTAGCCTATATGTTGACCCGACCTCTTAGTAATATTTATGCAAAATTTGAAGTAAATCCATGCAGTACTTTTTGAGTTCAGCCCGGACATACATACAGACAAACAGACACACAGACAAAAATTCTATAAACTATATTTTTGGCTTCGATATCAATAATAGATCTCGGCCCAAGTATCCTTTTAAAAAAAAATTTAATGTACAGTTTTGACTTTCCTACGATTTTATTATATGTATAGATATGCTCAATTGTTTGTATAAGTATTTAATTTACACATGTTATTCACAAAAAAATAATACACAAGAAAGAGCAAAAACAAGCAACTATAAAACATTGTAACACAATCAGGGACAGTGACAATCAGGGACAAAGACAATAAAATTAACTTATTGACATAAAGATATATTTTTAGGGTTCCGTAGCCAAATGGCAAAAAACGGAACCCTTATAGATTCGTCATGTCTGTCGGTTTGTCTGTCTGTCCGTCCGTATGTCACAGTCACTTTTTTCCGAAACTATAAGAGCTGTACTGCTGAAACTTGGTAAGTAGATGTATTCTGTGAACCGCATTAATATTTTTACACAAAAATAGAAAAAGAACAATAATTTTGGGGGGTCACCATACAAAGAACTGAAACTAATTTTTTTTCATCGTACCCATACATGTATATGGATAGGTCTTCAAAAATGATATTGAGATTCCTAATATATTTTTTTTCTAAACTGAATAGTTTGCGCGAGAGACACTTCCAAAGTGGTAAAATGAGTGTCCCCCCCTGTAACTTCTAAAATAAGAGAATGATAAAGCTAAAAAAAATATATCATGTACATTACTATGGAAACTAACAACGAAAATTGGTTTAAATAAGATCTAGCAAGTAGTTTTTTTTATACGTCATAAACCGCAATTTGCTTTCATTTAATCAATTGAAATACTTGCTGCCACGGAACCCTTCATGTGCGAGTCCGACTCGCACTTGGCCGTTTTTTTTTATATAATTTAGTTTTCTTTAGTTTACGCAAGTAGTTGATAAGCTACCTAAGCTTATCAACTACTTGCGTAAACTAAGTGCCTAACTTGTAAACAACAAGCAGCGTTTTAGTTGTAAAGCAAGCTTAAACCTATCATCAAGTGTATGTTAGGCTAATGAAGTCCAATGCTGGACAAAGACTTCCCCAAAAGATTTCCACAATGGAGTTATGTCCATCATTTGGAGGGATATGCCATAATCGCCACGCTTGGTAGACGGGTTGGCGATCGCGGTATGTCGGTCAGTACACAGAGAGACGCTGCTCTAGGAGACATTCCCACGGGTCGACTTCTCCGCCTCCCACGGGTGGAAATGGGTTGGTGATATAATAATAATAATGTCCTCCTAGCCCAATTTCGGCCACGGCGGCCAGTTTCAACAGAGATTAGCCATCTGCGCGGGAGATAGTATAGTGCTCAAGTGTGTGCGCAAACACAGGAGCACTTTCTATTCCATCACTCTCATAATCCGATGGGACGCCTAGCGACACGACCGGAAAGAGGTCAGGCACTGGACCGACGACTTTACGTGCTCTCCGAGGCACGGGGGTATAATACCGCCAACTCCCAGACTTCAGGCTGATGCTGAGAAATTTTTCTATTTATAGAAAGTCCCAAAATCACTTTTTGGCCCGACCCGGGATTTGAACCCAGGACCTCGTTATCTGCGAGTGAACACGCTACCGCTAGACCAA
Organism: Pseudoips prasinana; assembly: GCA_951640165.1. Lineage (NCBI taxonomy): Eukaryota > Metazoa > Arthropoda > Insecta > Lepidoptera > Nolidae > Pseudoips > Pseudoips prasinana. The sequence goes on along the minus strand of OX621238.1, from coordinate 5,281,826 downwards.
CGAGGCAGTCAAAGTTGGTGATATACTATGTCCTCAACCACACGGCAAGCGGTTAGAACGTAAACGCGTAAGCGTAAACTTATACTCATTTATTCGTAAAATTTATATTTCGTAGGTGAATGACAGAGCGCCTATGCTGGCTTGATAGAGGATGGTAAACCAGACGATTCAATTTATTAAATTTAGATCATTAATTCGGAGTTCAGATAGCACTGGTAATAAATATTTACCATTCATTTCGTAAACATATACTTAACATTCTAGCATGACATTTTAATTTTGTTCAATTTAATTTTTGATTTCTCTAAATTTTTAACTTTATAATTTATATCATTTACATTCAATTTAATTTAATTATTCTGACATTGTTCATCATTGCCGCAAAATGTTTTTTTTTTAATTACATTTTCTTGATTTATTGTAGATTGTTATTTAGTTTAATTATTTTAGTTTAATTAAGAATTGCACCCTACATTATTTATATTGAGCTTGAGGTGCTTGCCTATAAGAGGTAACTATACTGGAATTTGTTCTGTGTACTGACTCTGTCTTATGTATTAGTATAAGTTACTGTTGGTAAGCCAAAAATAAATAAATAAATAATGCTTTAAAATTAAAATTCATAAAACTATTAATTTGCACATGAAAGACATATCATATCACTAACACTTTCCGCTTGGAAAGTGTTAGTGATATGATATGTCTTTCATGTGCAACTGTGATTATTTATCAGTTCGTCCTGTTTCTAGAAACAAATTCGATTAATGACACCATTTACGACAAGTGTTCAGTTGGAAAATTCGTAAGTAACATTTCAATACAATTGTTCTATAATTAATGTCTGGTACACATCACTTAAAAGCAATAAAATAAATAAGCCGTGTCCTAAAACTACTTCTGTGTGCCAACCCTAAAAATACATATATCATAAGAGAGCGCAGGGTTGTGCCTGAAAGCTATAAATCAGGGCTGGCGATTACTCACACGAAATCAATTGGTATTTTCGTGTCGTCGCCAAAGTTTTTCCTTTTTGCTAAGATTGCGTAAAGGCTGGTTTGATGTTATAATCTTATGTCCGGGCCTTGCCTAACCGTTTTATAAACAAACTACTGATTTCAAACGTTCGACATTTGACTGGCCTGTTGGTCAGTGGTAAGTGACCCTGACTGCTTAGTCAGAGGTCATGGGTTCAATCCCAGACCAAATCGTTGTGTGATAAGCACGATTACTTGTTAGTATCTGGGTGTAATTAATTTATAATATGTTTGTATTTAGAAATATATAAGTACGTTTATCAGTTGTCTGGGTGCCATAGAACAGGTTCTGCCGTGTTTGGGATTAAATGGCGTTTTGATGTTAAACTACGAAAGATACATACCGGCAGATCAATTTTACGTGGACCCTAGCTAATATCCTTATGGAGGATTAATTGTTTCCCAGTTCTGAGTTAGGTATCACTCTGCATAATCTAAATATTTTCCTAACTTGTGCTAAATTCATATGATTCAGTAGAAGCCGGAAATTATTCCTATTGAAATAAAGATACGTCAGGAACGCTGACGTCACTTTTTTATCGTTGTTTTTGTCCATCGAGGATTGTTGTTGCATCGTCACAGTACAGCTCGAAAGTAGGTTTACAACGTTTATTTCAGGAACAAACAGTACAGATGGTGTACGTATCGTTGGTCCGGCCGTCCGACCTTTTTATAGGTAACTAGCTGTGCCCCGCGGTGTTACCCACGTTAAATTTTATAAATTTTCTTCGCTATAAACCTCACGGAGCCCGAGACCTTTCCAACGAATGCAAAACCGTGGAAATCGGTTCGTGCATTCTGGAGTTATAGCGTCAGGAAGGAAAACCCGATTTTATATAGTAGATGTAGTAGGGTGATCGGCGTGAGTCACTTGTTAAAGCCTTTCACAACTCGTGCAAAATGACGAATGGAATTGTGAACCTCCTTTTTAAAGTCGGTTAAATTTGGTTTAATAAAACTTAACTACAATTACTAAATACTGTTTTAGAGTTCCGTAAAAAAAGACGGAATCCTTATAGATTCGTCATGTCTGTCTGTCTGTCTGTGTGAACCGCATTAAGATTTTCACAGAAAAATAGAAAAAACTAAAAAATTTGGGGATTCCCCATACTTAGAACAAAACTCAAAAAAAAATTATTCATCAAACCCATACATGTGGGGTATCTATGGATAGGTCTACAAAAATGATATTAAGTTCCTAATATATTTTTTTTATAAACTGAATAATTTGCGCGAGATACCTCTCCAAAATAAGAGAGTGATAAAACTAAAAAAAATACATGATGTAGGTACTTCGCAAACTTCCACCGAAAATTAGTTTGAACGAGATCTAGTAAGTAGTTTTTTTTTAATACGTCATAAATCATAAACCGCAATTTCCCTTTTATATTATTACTTTTATATTGTTACTTGCTGCTATGGAACTCTTCATGGGCGAGTCCGACTCCAATTGGCCGTATTTTTAAAGTTAACAGTTATTTATGTCCGTCTTACTATGAAGTGTACGTAAGAGATCCATCACGCTCTGTTCACTGACGCTGAATCAGGTTGTTTGCGTTCACTTTACATCAAGCGCGCTGTAATCGGCGAAGCACTGAATCGTGTATACTCAGGTAATCATCAGCTTATTTTTCTAGCCTAACACTGCTGCACAAGCCAATAAAGATGATGGATCAAGTCATCTAGTAGTGAATTCTACCGTCCAACAATAAGTAAGGCTAGGCTTATATAGGCTTAAAGAGAGGTAGGGCAGAGGGTTCATTCGCTCAAAGACCAGCCCGACTGGAAAATTACCGCCACCTTACAGAAGAAATTTCTTAATAATAACATTGATAATTTTAATGTTGTATTTCTGCGTGTGGGTATGGTCGTCAGAGCTCATTGGGGAGGGGGGAAGGGTTAGCAAAACTTGTTTGCTGACTCTTAAAGGTCGGCAATGCACTCTCGCCTCCTCTGGTGTTACGAGTGTCCATGGGCGCCGGTGATCAATTACCATCAAGGGGGCTACCGGCTAAGTCACCGAACATCGGGACAGTGATCGGCGTTCAAATAAATAAAGGTTAAAAATTACTTAATCCATCGTTAAATCGGCTTCCATGAGCACATGTGACGGCATAAATGGTCCGAAATCGATTTTCAACGTCGAAGCCGAATTAACGATTGATTAAGTAATTTTTTGCCTTTTATATATTTGGATGCCTATCACTATCCCGATGTTCGGTGACTTAGCCGGTAGCCCCCCAGGAGACCCACTTGCTCGTTTGTCGCCGTCTGACATAAAAAAAGTTTAAATTTCTATCGTTTGATCTCAAGCCCACACACATTTGTTCAAAATAAATCTTCTGACACACACAGACAAATCTATGATTTGTCTGTCTGTCCGACACACACAGACAAATCTATGATTTTTCTGTGTGTGTCGGACGATTGCTAAGGGTATAGTTTTAATTGCGCCATGTGTACCTTAAAGCTATAAACATTCCCCTCGGGCATTTTATAGAGCCTTTTATTTAATTAATATTTTAAAAAGTTGGTAGTTCAAAATGACATTAATTTGCATGCATGCGACAGCCCTGTCGTAAATCTAGTGTCGCGTTCGCGGCGTTGCAGTGACATGACTTCACATGACGCACTTTACGTCGCATAGTTAAGTGTAAATTTAGCGCACAATGCTGTAAGACTACAAAATAATGAAAAGGAGACTCCAATATTGATTCGATATCGACATTCAACATCGACAACAAAATATGCTCCAAAGTTGATATATTTCATCAAAACTATAATGCATTCAAATAATTTTTAGCAAATGACAACAATGTTCAGTTTTCTGTTAATTAGTGTATTTTTAGTTTAAATTATTGTAATAATCGTACTAGTTATATATTCTTTTCAAACTCCTAGTTCTAACTCACAGAATTTTGGTAATTTTTAAATGTTGTGTACAGATATAATTGGACCTCAAATTTAATAGTGTTATAAGAAAATGATATCATTAATTTGTTATTAGTCTGTTTCTGTACCTATGAAATAAAATAAAATATTTACATACAATTAAGATGATGTGACTGCACGTGTGGCACAGCGGTTAAGACAATCGCCTCAACACTTCGTGTCTCGGGTTCGATTCCCACAGAGGACAACTATTTGTGTGACCCATAAATAGTTGTTCTGAGTCTGGATGTAAAGACGCCAGCACATCAAGCTGAACTTTATGCTTTTATTATAAAGTTGAAAATCTATAAAAGAAATTTGACATACTGGGGTAGCTGGATGTGCTGGCGTCTGTGCTTTGTGTCCGTTAATTATGTTTAATGTACCCCGCGACACACGAATTAATTTCCCTAGTGCGGGCTTAAAAAAATTACTGTAAATAATTTAAAACTAGCGTACGTATTATCCCTGTATCGGTTTAAGTATAGCGCATTTTTCGACTTGATCGTCTTTATAATATTAAGTAAGTATATCGAGCAAGTGTTGTACACACGGCTACATAACAAGCTATAAATTTCCATTATAAGCTGATCTCGAGTTGTTTAGGATTTCCATACAATGACAGATCAGCTTGTATTGGAAATGTGTAGCTTGACATGTAGCCGTGGCGACGAGGTCGCCTCTATAAAAAAGAAAGGGGCAAACACGTGCGAAATGTTAATGTTGCCAGTTTGAATTAAAATGATTAAAATAAAGGAATTATACTTTCAAATGTTTCCTTCACTATTTTAACCCATTAAATATTTTTCATATTACTTAAAATTAGTATAATCTATAGAATTTTCTAATAGGAATTATGATGTCTTTACCGTACTTGGGAATAACGATCAGGCCTTTTTCTCTAATGAGCTTATCTATACATAATAAAATCGTAGGAAGGTCAAAACTGTACATTGAATATTTTTTTAAAAGGATACTTGGGGCGTGATCTGCAATCGACGTCGAAGCCAAAAATAAAGTTTTTAAAATTAGTATGTCCGGGCTAAACTCAAAAAGATGCATGGATTTACTTCAAATTTTGCATGAATATTACTTAGAGGTCGGATCAACATATAGGCTACATGTTATCAAGTTATCACCTACGTGGGAGGAGCTGTGGTAATTTATAAAGTTTAACGCGGGTAAAACCGCAGGGCACAACTAGTATACTATAAAAATTCAATCATTTTTAATAAAAAAATGAGGACCCTCAAAATAAGCTTTTAGGGGTAGTCCATAACGGCTAGCCTAAATGGAGACTAACCATCTGCGCTGGACATGTATAATATAGTACATAGCTATTATATTAGTTTGAAGGGCCGGGATATTAGTAGCCCCTAGTTGATTTTCAGCCATAAACGTCGAACGTCGGGCCTGTTTGCATGGTTGGCAAATGCTTGCTTTTCACGCTGGAGGTCGGGGGTTCGATTCCCACCCAGGACAGATATTTGTGTGCGTGAACATGTCTGTTTGTCCTGAGTCTCGGTGTAATTATGTATACAATTATGTATTTATGGAAGAAAAGTAGTATACTATTATTATAGTGATAACCAATTTCTCCTGAATGGCTAAAAGATCATAAGGTCTCAAATCGTTTGTGTCACCGCCACATCAAGAATTCTTCAAGAAAATCCATCAAATTTCAATTTAGCTTTAGGTTGTGCAGAAACACGAAACTATTCCATTCTGTAAGAGGGTCGTAATTCGATTACAGTTCGTCTCATTTCTCCCGAGATGTCGTGATTCGGGAATAATTCCAGAATGTATGCGATTCTATGGGGTTTTAAGTGGATTAAGACGGTGCTTTGTTTATTCCTATTTTCCAAAGATTTTAGCCTAGGTATTCGTAACAAGAAACTACCCTGATGATGATGATGAGAATAAAATGTCCTACTAGTGAGATAGCGCTTAATTCGCTGGTTATCGTGATCGGCGTTCAAATAAACAAAGGTTAAAAATAACTTAATCATTCTTTCATTCCGCGTTAACGTTCCTAACCATTTATGACGTCACATGTGCTCATAAAAGTAGCCCCTTGATCGATTTTCAGCCACGAACACCAATTTTAAAACAGATTATATACCTGCGCCGGACATATTACTGTGCATAAGTGTTTATTTTTTTCGCACGTTTGTCTTGGGGAGTACGCTATTGAAGACGCGACGAGAGCGTTACAAAAAGTGTGATTGAGAGGGAGATATAAGTTAGTGAAGATAGAAAGCGACAAAGGTACGTTTCTTACATTACTGTAGGGGTAAGAGAGAGGTGAGACCACACACTTTATTTCTCTCTTTCTCTAATAGCCAGTTTTACTTCAGTCGAGTGATCTAAAGCACATTAGTTTTTTTTAATATCCGTTGCTCTCTCTATTCCCTTACTCTCAAGATCTAATCGGAATGGTTTGACGATATGACCTGAGAGAGAGCATTTCAATTTCAATTTATTTATTGCATTCAAGGGTTTACATAGGTCTTAACAATAGAATAGGTACAGTACCAAACATGAACCCTGCTAGGGCACAGCAATATTTTAACAATATAATTTGTCATTTTAAACATATAAGGGAGGTAGTATAGCAGGTACAGGTATAAATAATTGTCATGATGTGTGATGTCAGGTCTTGAGTTTATGTTATGTAAATCACGATAGAGTAAGAAAAGAGAAAAAAATAATTGTGTTATTCATGCATCATGTGTACCAAGTGCAGTATCGATGGTTTTACGCGAGCTTCACGTTACATGGGCATAATACAGTCAACTTTCAGGTTATCAGTGATGGTTTTCGTATTTGGATCTTTGTCTATCAGTGTGCGGTTATAATGAATTGACGTGGGGTGTGAAGTGTTTCTTGTTAATGTCTCCTTGTGGTTAGTGGTACCTATATGTAGGAAGGTATAGTAATTAATGTCTTTTTGTTACAAGCATGTGTATTATTCAGTTTAGATGTTAAACTATGGCAACTGACTAGAAGTTATACATAAAAACGATGCAGATTTTATTTATATCGTTTTAAATTATCAAATTTTCAATAGTTGAGTGTCCTTCGCAGAGCTAGGCGATACTTTGCATAGGCCCATCGCCTCCAATTATATAAGGTGCAAGTACGGCCGCATATGGAATATTGCTGTCACCTCTGGGCCGGGGCACCACTATATGAACTTCTTCGTTTTGATCGTATACAACGTCGTGCAGCTCGAATGGTCGTTGACGTCGGGGATCGCGCTACATTCCGTCACAGACCCTCTCGCCAACAGTGGAAATTTCATCCTTATGACTTGGATGAATGGTCATCTACCACCGTGCGTTTCACAAGAAACTTTTTGCTACGCTCTACCGCTCTGTGGAATCAATTAGCTGCGGAGGTGTTTCTGATCCGGTGTGACATGGCAACCTTCAAGAAGCGAACCTATCCTTTTCTTAAAGGCCGGCAACGCACTTGCTCTGGTGTTGCGAGTGTCCATGGGCGGCGGTGATCACTTACCATCAGGTGACACTTGCTCGTTTGCCATTCTATTATATAAAAAGAATTACGTCGCCAGTTCTCCATTCCTTGCTTACATATTTATTTTATTATGTATATGTAAATTGAATGTTAATAAGAATATGTGTACATGTATGTGAAAAACATGTAATTATATATATGAAATGTATGTTGCGTGAGTGTGATAGTGGAATTGTGCATGTGTGCGTGTATGCGTCAATTGAAATAGATGTGAGAAAGTTAATTTTATATGACATGACTATAGGTACTATAAGGAACATTATAGAAGGGGCAGACCAGCGATAACTTGCACAAAGTGGTAATAAAGTTGTATCAAAAAGATGAAGTACTGGCTGAAGACAGGGATGAATGTAGAAAGATCCACCAACATTAGCATTATGTCAGCCTAATGGCTGCTGGTCAAAATCCCCTTCGAATAGGATATTCCATAACTCTAGAGAGAGACATTGCTGCCCGTTTTCTGGTAGGTACTATACTATAGTATACCATAGTATACCATGCGGTGGTGTCGCCGCTACCATATGAATATTGCATATATAAAAAAGTAAGTAAGTACACTTTAATGAAAATAATTTTCTACCAAGAAAAAATTTACAGTTATTTTAATGCAATGGACGGCCCTGTCGCTAATAATAATTTACTACTACTAAGTTTTCAAAAAGTATGCTATTAGACAGATTCCTAACACTGTAGAAGTAACTGTTTTTAACGAAAAATAGTAAACATTATTCGTATATAGTGATACTATTGACAGTAAACAACGGAACTTTACCTTATTTAAGATGCACTTAAGGCGACGATACGTTGAAGACATTGGCGCTAAGGATTCATTTTTTTCTCAGCAATTATAAAAGATTCTGAAGTGATATTTACTTATTTAGTAAATATCACTTGTGATAATTAAACTTAAACATAATCTCTTAACAATAACTTGATACGAGCTAGCTAAATATCATTGCTATTTTATTTTATTTTTTTATAGTTATCAGATCTTTGTCATACTTTTACTAAAGAGTATAACTTTACATGATTGGTAAATTTTAAAAACAGAGATATAAATATCAAATTTACTCTCTTTTAATATTATAAGGCAACGAGAACGAATTAAGTCTTCATATTTTTGGATTAGATAATTTAAAATGCATCCTTAAATAATTTTATAGATTTGATGACCATTTTTAAAGTCTTATCTATATATACATATATTGCAAACGAGGAAGTGGGTCAACTGGTGGTAAGTGATCACCGTCCCCCATGGGCACTCGCAATCCCAGAGGTGCCGCAAGTGTGTTGCCGGTCTTTAAGAAAAGAAAGTAAAACTGTTATTGGCGCGAACGAGCCATTAGCACAAGTTAGATAGCACGCGAATTAATATGCATTCTACCGCCGTTCTTTAAATTGCCCTTTAAACAGTCAACAAATATTTATTTGTCTATGCGTCGCCTTAAGTCATTATATAAATATTCAACCCATAATTTCTGTCAGGCATTTAAGTAGAGATCGTGTGAATTAACCTTGTTTGTGGGACGGCACCATATATGGCTGATGGAAAGCACACTCGCCTAAACTTGCTATATCAAATAGGCACAATAGGTTCTCATATGTGTGTTCTTACGTAAGAGGTAATAGCGTCTTAATTTGTAAGTTAAACTGACATTAGATACATAAAGTTGACTTATATTCAATATCCTATCCTCTAGATTATATGAACGTCATATCCAAATTATGACGTTACATTCTTAAGCTTATAAAAATGTACCTACGTCATGATTTGGTTCTGAAATTAGTACAATGTCATAATTTGGTAAGTAAATGTTCATATTTGCATGACTACCACAAGGGAACCTTGTTTTAGTAGTTTTCTGTGAGTTCGTGTATTAACAGTGTTATTTTTTTTATTTAGACGGACCCTGGGAGATTAAGAGAAAATAAACTCTGAATACGCAATCAGATATGTTTTAAAAAAGAATCACCTACCCTACTACCAACAAAAAAGCTGATACCTCTTTAAAAATCGTAAAGGCGCATTCACACGTGGTGCGCGGTAATCAGCACACGCATTGTGGGGAGTCGACCGCAGTCGTTAAGTGGGCTTCACAAGAGGGCCCTTGAACATCTGTCGCGCAGTGTTACGGGGCTCAGTTTAAACGGCGCGGAGGATTTTCCGCAGGCACTTCAGTATGGAATATGTAATATTGTATGTGAAGTATGGGATTGAAATTGAAGGAGCGTTTTATTTGATACGTTTAGGGTGAAAAGGAGGATTAACATTCCCGTGCAAAATAAAAATATTTTCAGCGAGGAAGCTGAAAGTATTTTGGCTTTTCTGACATATTCTGTATACTTTCATTTTTTATTTTCAGCTTTTACAGAACTTTATGCTACACTTTACAATTCATAGAATAATAAAAGTGGAATACTGGAAGAAAAAATATGGTTAAAGAATATTTATTTCTCAAAAAGAATATTGAGAACTTATGTCAATAAAAGTTAACAATATTTTGATGTACGTACTTCGCTTTTCAACACAAATAAATATTTACAGATCAATTACACCAAAATTTACCTAATAATACTTAATATGTAATAACAAAAACAATCTTACTATTAACTAAATAAGCGCAAGTTCTTTTAACTACCTACAAGTTTTAAAAAAAACTTACATTGTTAGTCGGTGCGTACAACATCAATACTGCCAACCACCGATATCTAAAATGCTCTGAGCTGCCAACCATACAAATTCAATATACAAAGACTACTGGCTACTGGATGTGGGAAATGAAGTACATCATTCAATCTATATTAATAATATCTAGGGACAATGTCACACAGATCTTCCTAGCTCCAAACTAAGCAAAGCTTGTACTATGGGTACCAGGCGACGATATACATACTTATATAGATAGAGAAAAACTTAAATACATAGAAAACATCCATGACTCGGAAACAAATATTCGTGCTCATCACACAAATATTTGCACTTACCGGGATTCGAACCCAGGACCACCAGCTTCGTAGGCAAGAGCACTACCAACTAGACTACGGTGACATTGTCTTACATGTTGTTGTATGGGAAGACAAAAATATTTATGTGCTCTATATTCATGAATATTTGTTATCCCAGACTATTATAGCAACACTGGCTAGTAGCTATTTCCTTGGTACCTATCAATGGCGTCTAAAATCAGTATGGTTTTCCTGTACGCAGCGCTACTCAATACTGGTTACTTCGATATTAATGACAGATGTCAAATTTGAAATGTTGGGAAAATTACTCATTCTAATTCTGATTAATTGAATGCCATATTATTCCTGTACTGTTTGACCACAATGGAATAAAAAATGATATTATGGACTGTATTTTATAAATATTAAGGCATAATAATATTAAAGTCGACAATTGAGAAAATATGTTCCAGAGATCGGACAGCAGCGTCTCTACATATGTGTAGGTACAATGATTATGGACATCATTCTATTATGGACGCATCCCCTTGGCAGGAATGGAAATCATGCGGTTGATATGATGTTACCTACGGTTCCTACAAGGCGAGCTCATATAGAGTGGCGATACCACCAACCATTACTTCGAGCGCTACGTAAATAACTAACATAACCACACTACTAGACTAGTGTTAGCGATATTTTGCAGGCTCAGTATCTCGACCGATTGGTTATTAGTCTCACTGTACTTTATTCTTATCCGCTCAATTGCTTCAAAACATTTTTTTTTTGCCCTTGAGTGCTAGCGGCTCTCGGTGCACGGCGAGCGTTCAACCCGCCTCAACTAAAACTTGATTTATGGTTTTCCTAAAAAGCGCATTTTGAAGGTTTTGACTATTCTGTATAGCCAATAAAATAAGGTACAAAAGTGTATATGTTAAGTTATTTAAGCTCAAATAAATAATATTCCATTAGCGTTTAAACTAGCGGTGCGAGTTAATGTTAGTGTGTGAGTTCTAAATCAAAATTACAGAAAATTTAAATTAAAAAGTGCATAAATGTTTAACATATCCATAAACTAGATGAATTACTTGATATGATCATGCACATTTGAATATTGTTCATGGGGAAGAATGACAAAAAAATACGGAACAAAAAGAATACACAAATTTTAAAAGTCGCTCACTGAGATTCAACTACCAATATTAGAATATTTTTGTTCCGTGAAGTTGGTAATAATACGTTTTGTCTATGCTCTTAGTATTAGAATTTGTTTTGGATACGTTTAAATAGAGCTCTAAGCCATTTTAATAAGGATCATAATGATTTTAAAATAAAATGTCAAAATGCAACCACGGTTGCAGCGAGCACGGTAGGCATTTGAAATTTTGCAACTGTGGTTGCAGAAAGCAATTGAGCGGTTATAAAACTATACCGTACCTCTTGTAAATCGTTTTTAGCCCTCATATATTGTCAATTTAAGTGTACATACATATATTTGTAAATCGTGACACAAGAAGAGTGGCAAGGGGAAAAAAGAGGGTAAAAACACACTTAATTAAAAAAAAATGTAGCAATCATAGTTTCTTTCTCACCTCAAGCAGTTTTGACCTGATTTTGCACCATAGAATTAGATGTTACCGTAACCATTGCAAATTCAAGTGAAAAAGTTGGCGTAGATATATTTGACCTCGACGTAACTCTCTATCGGTTAAAAGCCTCTATACCTCACTATCCAAAAACAGTTTCACATTTTTTCACCGACCGACAGCCTTTCATTAGCCGAAGCACTTACTGCACCTAATTTATTTTTATTGTCCGAAACATCTGTTTATTGCACACTAACTTACCTTCGGCGAATTTATACTGACGGGAACCAACCTATGACCGAACGTTAATACTCGTACCTTTGGTCTGCTAAAGTAGTTGCTTAATGATTTTCAATGAGAAAGCTTTTACAGCTTTCAGGGGTGGATATCCAACAAAATATAGGCAAACAAAACTACTTTCAGGAGTAGCAAAGAATGAAACTATTCAGTCAGGTCTTTTACGTTAATGAGTACCAAAGAATGAAACTATTCAGTTTGGTCTTTTATGGGATAAAAATTTTGTAAGGTAGATCCAACTAATATTACAAATGCGGAAGGTTGTGAGGGATGTATGGATGTTTGTTACTCATTCACGCAAAAACTACCAAACGGATTTTGATGAAACTTTGTAGTTTTGTAACTTGTATATCTGAATAGCATATAGACTATAATTTATAACGTTTAACACGTAAAAAAGCGCGGGGCACAAATAGTATGTCATAATTTGTTGGTCAAAGAAAAAGCTACACGCCTTGTTGAGGGGAAATAGATATTTCCAGAATTATGGCCGGCCATTGTGGAGATCGTTAGGGGGGGCTTTTATCCAGCAATACACGTCTTTTGGCTGATATGATGATGAAATAACCATTGCCATATAGCGTGGCAATGTTGCTAGATCGTTGTTGTATTCTTAGAACCGTTACCAACAGCAGCAACTATTAAATATGATACTTTTTTTAGTTTTTAGTTACTAGTTTTACACTGGTTAGTTTATTAATAATGTTTTCAATTAGATTATATAATCTCACATAATAAAGTGTTGTAATTGTTAAAATTATTCTCTTATATCAATGTTTCTTGTCCTCTTCTCTCTATCTCTGTAAACTGACCCAACTGTAAGAAGAACAGAACCTTATATGCAGCGATAGCAAATATCTTTACGCTGTCTTTAGTATATAATCACCTCGTTGCCGCGTTGGTCTGGCGGTAGCGTGTTAACCCGCAGATAACGAGGTCCTGGGTTGAAATCCTGGGTCGGGCCATAAGTGATTTTGGGACTTTTCTGTAAAAAGAAAAATTTCTCAACCTCAGCCCGAAGTCTGGGAGTTGGCGGTTCTGTGCCTGACCTCTTTCCGGTCGTGTCGCTAGGCGTCGCATCGGATCATGAGGGTGATGGAATAGAAAGTGCTCCTGTGTTTGCGCACACACTTGAGCACTATAATATATCCCGCGCAGATGGCTAATCTCTGTTGAGACTGGCCGCCGTGGCCGAAATTCAGTTAGGAGGACATTATTATTATTATAAATAATCATCATCACATATTACACATGGAACCTACATCTGAACTGAAATTGAAAGTACCCAGAACTGAAATTTGGTATATAGATATTTCGAGACATTTTACGTTATATTTAATTTTTATATTATACTATGCGATGTTTTTAATTATTTCAGTAAATATCAATTTCGATGACGACCATATTTCCTTTATTTTTCTTAAAGTGTTGTGTGGCTGAAGGAATGGAATGTCACACCATCTCTTCCTGTGGGGGCTTAAAAGTCTCCCCAGGAATAAGATAAATAAGTTAAAATAAATACACTTTATTGTACACCATTATACATAAAGTTACAGGATCTCAAGTAATTATAAAAAAGGTACAATAGGCGGTCTTATCGCTTAAAGCGATCTCTTCCAGACAACCTTAAGTTGGACTATATTATATGGAATTAGGAATAGGGGTAGTGTATGGTGTAAAAATATAGAATATGATTAAGTACTATTAGTGGTATCTTAATAGTAGTACTACCACTAATTACTTACATAATATATTAGTTATGCGTACTTATTTATATACAATTCATAAAATACTAATAATAATATAAATATTTACATATATAATATATAAATAGACATAGATATATTATATGGATAGATATAGATAAAAAATAAAAATTTAAACTGAATCAATAGATGATCACCTAAATCTCACTCAAAATATATGCATGCACACATCTTATTTTAACTGCTTTACAAGTTTATATTTTTGTTAGTAGATTGCATAATCATCGTTTTAGATCGCGCTATGTTTTCGTTCACAAAATGTGATATTAGACCTATCAATGCCGTGGTCACAACCTAATCTAATGGGAGTTACCTTTGTGATAAATTCATCGTTGATTATTATTTTACTTTGTTTGACTTACTGGCTATACTTAAGGACAATTGATATGTATTCTTTGATTTTTTTGGTTGATGATATTGTGTCCTTTTTAAAATAACAGTAGTAAAGTAGTCTTTAGTTTTTTTCTTAGTTTTTTTCTTAAATTTGTATTGCTTATTTATGTTTAAAGTTTTATTATTTAGTTTAAGCTAGAAGTAAGTAGTTACATTGGTCATCATTCAAAATTGTCGCGGACGAAGTCGCGGGCATCAGCTAGTAATATATAAATAGACATAGATATATTATATGGATATATATAGATAAAAAATAAAAATTTAATAAATATATTCTGTTATGATGGAATCTAACAGGGCTATCTATACATATATCTAGCAGGGTTATATGATGGAAAAGAAAAAAAGGAACATTAATTGCGACTGTGACAGATAATGTTTTGTCGCAAGATTTTCAAACGTAGATAAAGATTGAGCGCGTCTTATTGACACTGGCAACGCATTCCAGAGACGAGCAGCTACAACAGTAAATGATTTGCTGAATAAATTGGTGGAATGCGTTGGTAAGGTTAGTTACAGCTTTTCTGATGATGTCAGTGACTTGGCATGCGTGTCATTGAGGAACTTGGAATACCTATCGGACACTAGCGTCTCTCTGTGAACTATTACCATCATACTGCCATTATGTTGTGTTGTTATGCATCGCAATAATGGTTTAATTACACTACAAATAATAATTTACGAAGAAGGTCTGTTTCTTCATAAAACCATGCTTATTCAGTCGTTCATTATATATGGAACTAGGGAAAATGAATGCTAAAAGCCTTCATATCGAGAATATCACATAACATGAGGTTCATTTCGGTAACCGACTGTGATGGACGAGGGTTCTCAAGCTTTATCTTCATGTTTCACCCCCAGAAAATTGAACAACATATTATTTTATTATCAGGTTTGCCAACAATATTTTTTATTATATCAAAATAAGGCAACATAATATATAAGTAAACTATTACTAAATTCTTATACGTAAACTCCGCATATGTGTACAATACTATTAATCTATCTTCTCTTAATTTCTTCTGATATAATAATTATAATTTATAAAAGAGAATATAAAAATGATAATGGACAAGGGAAATATCTAATATATTATATACATGTAATGTTTTTATGATATGCTTTAACTAAAATCTAATAAGATTATGTTTAGGAACTGAATTTACAAGACACAAGTGTTTTATAGTAACAAATTAAATGTTTTTGTGATCATATTCACTATAGACCATCAGTCAAATCTATCAAATAATCAAGAATAAAGTAAAATATTAGGAAACAAACAAATACACAGTAACATATTACAATTGTTTTTGGCAGACTCCTTTAAGTGATCTGAATTGAGTTGTACTGTATAGCGGGATACTTTAAAAAAAATCAATTAACAGACATAAAAAATACAGAACAACTGTACATCCTATCACATAAACATTATGGCACCGAAGTAGAGGCGAGGCTTCTACATTAATCGCTTTATATTACTCTAACAAAGCCTGAATAGACGAGATCATATACCGCTCATATAAAGCATTTTACTTTCTTGCTCGTATCAATGCTTTTTTCACGGTGATCCCTAGTCATGTTCTGAACTTTGAGGTACACTGTTGAAGGTAGTTATGCGTTCATGGGCGCATGCGAATGTCCTTAATGGTGACATTTGTGTAACATAATCGCGTGATAATGCGGTGATTAGTATAATTGTAGGGTTGTATTGTTTTAAATTGAGCGTCTTGTTTCCAAGCTTTTAGAGCCGTAGCTACTTACAAATCTTACCAACTTGTCTCTCCTTATTCTTATTTCTTGCTTTTTCTTATTATTATTGTGTCTAACTTAGTGCAGCTACGACAATTAAGGCCCTACCTTGACAGTGAAGGAGCACGTCTCAGAGTTCGATCTGAGAGGGATGATATAGTTGAGTTATCAAATGGGCACTTTGCCTCCCGACGACGATGGTTATACTCATAGTAGTCGTTAATTTTTTTTCTTTTATTTATTTATTCAGTAATCTTTATTGAAATTTACTGAATAAATAAAAAAAGACTTAACATTAACAACGTGTGTTACCCATTACACTTCTTCACAAAACTTATAATGTTAATCTTATAATTATCTAGCGTAACCAGTGCCCACATTAATGAATGAATGAAAAAATAACATAATCTAACCAAAACCTTTAATAAGCATCATAACGCAGTATAACGGATGTACAAAAACATTAATAAGAACAAAATTACAATGCCATACAATCAAGTGGCACTTGGCAGTGTAATTATATCCTCTATATACCATTATAGGGCAAAATTACTCCCGTGAAAGCCTGCCTTAAAAGGGAGAAACTTTCTCTATATCTATCGTTGTTGCTCAGTTAGGATTTTGGACATTATCGTCATTTCTAGTTTGATCTATGAATAAGGAGAGAATAGAAATCACGATTATGTCCGAAATTAAAAAAAGAGTTAGTTAGTTGCAACATTTAGATAATAGGTAAGTCTAATATAAAATGTAAATAATAACTGTTTTAACATCTGATCCCATAGAGCAGAGCCTGTACTATGGCAACCAGATAACTGATAAATATATTATATATAAATTAAACACTAATTAGCTACAGTAACATATTATTCCCAGTGTTACGATGACTTTGTTTTTTTATTATTTGTATCATTTAAGATATTCTTGAAATTACATATACAACAGGATACATATAGTTAGTTAGTAGAACACAATAATACGGGGTGTGCTGATTTATAACTTCATCGAGGTATTCAACAGATTAAGAACAAGCGTACTATCATTAGCATCATGACATAACATGAATAAAGATTTTATTTTTAAATTGTGTGTAAAAGCTAAATCGTTTAGCAAATATTTAGTAATCCCAAAAATAGTTTAAAATGTCATTAATATTTTTGGGATTGCTGAAATAATAATATCATCGTTACAAAAAAACTGATTAAAATAATTAACAAACAAATACGACTCCAACAATTACTCTATAATCGCAAGCGCCAATAAAAAGTTTTAAATATTGATATACAAATTTAAAAGTATACTCTCTCAAATAAAAGGTCAAAGTTTTTAAAATGATGGAGTTACAAATAGTAAAAATATAGCCGAATTGAGAACCTTTGCCTTGTTATTGAAGTCGGATAAAAATGCTTTTAAAATTGTAACTTTTAGATCTTGCTTATTAATAATTATTATTTTTTTAAATTCTTCTTCGTATGAGTATATTCTCTGCTATTATTAATTTTCGTATGCATATTGTCAACTTCCTTATTATCCCTATTCCCCATCTGAACTGTAACATCGAGCCCGATATCGGGTAATCCCAATTTGGTATCCAATCTATCCATTGATTCATGGGCACTTAATGCATACATTGTATCGAAAGTATTTCGAAGTAACGAATACTTATGGTTTACCATTTGACATTGGACACAATATATCTTTAACTTTCTAAGCCCGAGAAAATATGGCGTGTTTTACAAGTAACATGTTGAAAAGTAATACGTTGTTCCTCTTAGTTCGTACACCGTTGGTCTATCGGCCACAGATAATTCATCATCAAATCCCAGTAGACACCAATACTTTATTTTCTGTGTACAATATGTTTCAGTGAGTGGTTATTTAAATTCACTGTTCTAAGCTCGCCAGTCGCCATTAAAACTTAGACGATTAATTTTGTTGTAGCCAGCGTACCAATAACGAAGTATGTATGATAGTATGTATGTACTACCGAATAGTAGTTGAAGTAATCAATTAGCTTAATTAGCCTATGGGACTGAATAACGTGTAGCAATCATCACGTGTAGCAAGCAAAATACACAGTGAATATAGAAATTTTCCGTACAAGAATAACGATCAGCTGATGTATTTTGTATTTAATATTTTTTCCTTTTTTCTTAAACTAACTAGTCTTGTTTTATTAATTAATTCATGGATAGATAATTTATGTTACATCTATCATAAATATTTTTTCTTATTTCTTCAACTTGTTATTACGTATTATAAAAAGACTAACTACATTTTTGTAATAAGTATTGTTTAACAAAAACGTACTATCAATTTCAACTTTTATTTTAGACCATCTATTGGAACCAAATTTCATGGGACTGTCATGTCTTTATCGCGTAATATACGTACAAAAAACATACGGCCGAATGAATAAATTAGAAGTCGGTTTAGAAAAGGAATATTACTTTACAATTAAACATATTTTCGAATAAATTATCATTCTTCAATGAACTTATATTGGGATTTCATATGTACCGAGTGATATTTAAAAGAACCACGTGTTTTATTTTATATTATTTTTCTGTCGTTCCACGTTCGTTATGTTCTTACTATTTACTAGCGCTTTTTAAAGTATATGTGAATAAAAACCATTTTCTATTTTCTGTGTTACATGCCGATGTCAACTTGGCAGTTAGTTAGTTAGGCGGTTAGTTTCCATTTTACGTGAACTTATATGGCTAATTGAACCATTTCAGTTCAAAATTCAAAATTCAAAATTCAATTTCAAAGTTCAACACAGAAGTTCAGGAGATCTCGAAACCTTGAGTGATCATTCAGGATTGACTTCGATCTATATATATACAGGGCAGGCTCCGTACAAAATGGACCGATGATTTTGTGAGGCTCGCTGGAAGACGCTGGAATCGCAAAGCGCTAGACCGGCAATTGTGGAGAGCCTTGGGGGAGGATGATATGATGATGATAATGATGATACAGTTCTAGAAATAACGGTATTAGTAGTATACAGTTCTAAATATGTTTAAATATAAAATTTACGCGATTTTGATATGAAGAATATAATGACAGTAATCGAGGCAAAAAACGTGTGCAAAGATCGTGACAAATGGAAATCCGTTGTCTCTGCCTACCCCTCTGGGAAACAGGCGTGAGTCTATGTATGTTTGTATGTACGATATAGTTGTGTCGTAAATCGCGTAAATTATATATAATCAATCACGGCAATCAGCTAAGCAAAATTCATTATTTGCTCCTAAATTATATTATTTTTATTTGCGTAAGGTTCTAAAACAACACCTTATATACGGGAATTCTCTTAAAATTGAATATTATTCAAGACCAAAGTCTAATAATACAGTTAATATTTGTTCAACTATAAATGTCACGAGGTATCGGACCGTGTAACTCTATTAACACAAACAAAATACCAAAGTACCCTCAAATTGAATAACAACTTAAAAGGCCCTCTTCTAATAGAATTAAGTTATTTCAACAACAAATTTAGCCTACGAAATCATTGAACTTTTAGCTAAACTTAATCTATAACATGTAACAAAACTGCTTGCTAATATTAGTCTAAATTTATTGATGACAAATATTGGGTCTGCGTTTGATAATAAAGGATGTTCTAGTTTTATCCTTCTTGTTGAAGTTATACTTCTTTTGGCGCGATGGAGAAAAATGATGAGAGTGAATTTTTACGATGTGCGCGCACACCGACACCAAAAAATTTAACAGCATGAAGTTAGTTCTAGGTGGTATGAGAGTGAATTTTTAAAAATTCACTCTCGCGCGTAAAACTAACAGCATGACGTCAGTTCTAGGTGGTATGAAAATTGATAACTATGTTTAAGTTGTATATTAAGAAGTATAACTTCTAACGCGTGTACATATGTACACACAAGTTTTTTTTTACACTATTTTATTTATCTCGTTTTAGCAAGGGAATCCTTAACTTAATCTGCTAGTGGGTATCGTTCGTAGCTTAAGGCACAGCGCCTATCCCGGATTGGTAGAGGGTGCTACTTTGAGACCCACTGGACGACAAATATATGATTTACTATTTTTCAGACTGCTTTGCATTGCGAAAAATATTTATTACGACATTTCCTCGCATTATTTGAAAGTATCTGCGCAGAATGCTCGTCTGCTTCAATATCAGCACTTACATGCACACACATACTCATATAATTGACTGCACTTGTGGCACAGTGGCTAAGACAGTCGCCTCGCCACTTCGTGTCAGGGGTTCGAGTCCCACGCCGGACAACTATTTCTGTGACCCATAAATGGTCGGAGTCTGGATGTAATTTGTGTCCGTCTATTATATGTTTGTAAAGTACCCCGCGACACAGGGATTAGATATTAGATAGATGTCTATTAAAAAAAAAAACTTGTGTGTACTTATGTACACGCGTTAGAAGTTACACTTCTTAATATACAACTTGAACATAGTTATCAATTTTCATACCACCTAGAACTAACGTCATGCGCACGATGCGCGCGCATCGTAAAAATTCACTCTCATACCACCTAGAACTAACTTCATGCTGTTAAATTTTTTGGTGTCGGTGTGCGCGCGCATCGTAAAAATTCACTCTCATCATTTTTCTCCATCGCGCCAAAAGAAGTATAACTTCAAAAATATTACATAAAGAATCAAAGGGAGATAGAAATCCACATGAAGGGGGCCTAGCGCTTTTATTAAGTGACTTTTTCTACTAATCAACTTAAACGGCAACCTTTGCTGCTACTTTTGTTATACGCTATACAACGCAACAAGCTGTTGCGTTCAGAAAATTCAATTTATAAACAAGTTAGCATCTCGTTAAAATTCTTCCGTTGTAATAAGGTACGTTGGCTTTTGTAGGCATTTGTTGAATCTTAAGGGCGGTTGAGAAGTTGCACAATGAGAGTACAAGAACTTATACAATTTGTACATTCTTGTTCGGAGCTTCGCCTACGATAATAATGTTTGGAGATTGGTTTTTGAGCTGCTAATACATTTTGCTAGCGTACACAATTTTTTTCCCACAACTTCAAAAAGTTAAGGAATTGGGAATGTCTTGCAATGTTTTGATTTGATAAATTTACGCAGATGTTACAGATTGTTATTAAGGTCGCCAACGTACACATTTACTCTGCTCCAAAACCGCTCCCGCCTATCACTTTTTTTACATTTTATCCTAGTACATTATTTTCCATCGACCATCTGATCCCAAACTAAGCATAGCGTGTACTATGGAAACCAGATAACTGATATACTACATTTACTACTTTTCTTTAGTAAATTCATACTTATATAGATAATTACACCCAGACTCAGGACAAACAGACATGTTTACGCACACAAATATCTGTCCTGGGTGGAATCGAACCCACGACCTCCGACGTGAAAAGCAAGCATTTGCTAACCACACCAACAGACCTGTTAAACGCTTAACTACCGAGCAGTCTGATTGCGGGTAGCTGACTGACAGCGAGCTGTCTGCAATTTTTTTTATTTTATATTTATTTAATTAAGGCTTTCCAACTAAATACATGTTGAACATTACACGACAATGTATTAAGGTGATCAGACATGCATTTAAATTAAAGGTTTTATGTTGTCAATATAAACTATATCCATATTTGAATGATATTTTATTATTATCCTGAGTCGGGTGGCAGCTGAGTCGTGTAAGTGGGCTATGACCTTTAGTGGGCTATAACCTTTCCTTTTGCTAGCCTGTTGCCTCTTATCATCATTACAGCTGAAATAAGTCCACTGCAGGACACGCCTCCCTCAAGAATCATCTTTGGGGATATAACATAATCGCCACGCTTCGCAGGCGGGTTGACAAGATAGTATAGTACTCAGAAGGAAGCTCCGGCCCGTCCTCTGCTAGATATTCCCTCTATATTCGACTTTTACGCCCCCCCCAATTGATGGGATGGGGTGATGATATTCTGATATTCGTCACCGTCACCACACAGTAAATATTATAAAGACTATTAATAAGATTGTTCTCAGCATCTTAAGCTGATTTTTTTCCCAACGCTTAACGCTATCTTAATAGTTAACACGTGAACTTTAACACGGCAGCCACATATCATTACTTTAGTTCACAAATCATACTTATGTAAATTGAGCATAAGTAACACTCATTTACATAATTTTGTGTCTAGCCAATAACCCCGAGTTACGGCCGGACACGCTGTGATTTACACAAATTATCATTTATTATGTGCCTATGTACAGACGCCAGCACATTCGGATACCCCAATATGTCAAATTCCTTTTATAGATTTTAACTTTATCACAAAAGCATAAGATTCACTTTCAATTGGGGCAATTTGACAGATTGGGGTAGCTTGATGTGCTGGCGTCTGTACATAAATATGGACGTGGGTGTAGTTTTCGTGTTAAGCTAACTAATTAAGTGTTAATGATTAGCTTTTAGTTATCTTAATTCTCAATATAGCATACTAATTCAATGCTGGCTTCTCCATAATTTTTTTAGGGTTTCGTACTAAAATGGTTTATGGTACAGACGCCAGCATAACCAGCAACCCCAATCTGTCAAATTTCTTTTATAGATTTTCAACTTTAACACGTAAGCATAAGGTTCACATTTAATTGGGGAAATTTGACATTTTGGGGTAGCTTGATGTGCTGGCGTCTGTACGACTCGGGCAGTTCGTCTGCCTGTCATCTGTCACATTAGTATCTGTGACAGAAGACTGACGGGCAGTCTGACTGCCAGCGAG
Organism: Pseudoips prasinana; assembly: GCA_951640165.1. Lineage (NCBI taxonomy): Eukaryota > Metazoa > Arthropoda > Insecta > Lepidoptera > Nolidae > Pseudoips > Pseudoips prasinana. The sequence goes on along the minus strand of OX621238.1, from coordinate 5,258,831 downwards.
TTGAAATTAAGTATAAATTTAGATGTTGCTGAGACGACCTTATTACAAGTAAACACTATTTGGAGTATCGGTCCTAGTGCACTTATTAACCTCCTTTAAACTAACTCGCTTTGTTGTTTTCACTTCAGCTCAATTTAAGTTCTTTTAAGAAAACGTAAATTGAGCCGAAGTGGAAACAACAAATCGAGTTACCTTAAACTTAATTGATTTTATTATTTCTTATAAGTATAAGCTATTCAATTGCTAATCGTTATAACGTAATTAGTTTGCTTAAAACATAACCTTTTGACGGGCCTGTTGGCGTGGTTGGCAAATGCTTGCTTTTCACGCCGGAGGTCGTGGGTTAGATTCCCACCACGGATAGGTCACCATAGCCTAGTTGGTAGTGATCCTGCCTAAGAAGCTGGTGGTCCTGGGTTCGAATCGCGGTAAGTGCAAATATTTGTGTGAAGAGCACGAATATTTGTTTCTGAGTCATGGATATTTTCTATGTATATAAGTATTTATCTATCTATATAAGTATGTATATCGTCGCCTGGTACCCATAGTACAAGCTTTGCTTAGTTTGGGGCTAGGATGATCTGTGTGAATTGTCCCCAGATATTATTATTATATTTATAGATATTTGTGTGTATGAACATCTCTGTTTGTCCCGAGTCTGAGTGTATTTTATCTATATAAGTATGTATTTACAAAAGGAAAGTAGTATATGTAGTATATCAGTTATCTGGTTTCCATAGTACAAGCTCTGCTTAGTTTGGGATCAGATGGCCGTGTGTAAAATAATGTCCCAGGGTAAAATGTAAAAAAAAGTGATATGTGGGAGCGGTTTGGGAGCAGAGTCGTGTACGTGACCTTAACACTCTGCTTTAATTTATCAAAAAAAAGAAATCTAAACATTGCAAGACATTCCCAATTCCTTAACTTTTTGAAGTTGTGGGAAAAAATTGAGTACGCTAGTAAAAGTTTATTAGCAGCTTAAAAACCAATCTCCAAACATTATGATCGTAGGCGAAGCGTAATTTAATTACAAAACGGAGTGACTTGCACTTTACGAAAAGAGTATCATTTTTATTTTGACTAATGACTAAAAGTAACAAAAAAATAATACTACGCCACCTACCTCCTTATCTTACATATTGTCGATGCCAATAAGCTACTATAATTAGTCTTGATAGGTTATGTTTGTCATTGATATTTGATTTTCTCAATGATAAATTTTAAACCATCGGAGATCCTAGATAAATACATTTAGTAATGCGGTAAGGTTATAGTGGTGTAAAGGAACACTACTACTACTCCCGCACTAGGGAATCTAATCGCTGTGTCGCGGGGTAGGTACTTTACAAACATAGAATAGACGGACAGAAATTACATCCAGACTCAGAACAACTATTTATGGGTCACACCAATAATTGCCCAGCGAGGGACTCGAACCCGCGACACGAAGGCGAGGCGACTGTCTTAGCCGCTGCGCCACACGTGCGTCTAGTTACGTTCATCATTTACCTAAGAATGCATAATTTTTCTTCCAGTCATATCTCTGATCGTCCTATCGAGAACTGAAAGTGTGCGTGGGATATATTATAGTGCACACTAGAGATGTAAAATGACTTTTTTTTTTTATATATATATAATAGGTTGGCAAACGAGCAAGTGGGTCACCTGATGGTAAGTGATCACCGCCGCCCATGGACACTCACAACACCTGAGGAGCTGCAAGTGCGTTGCCAGCCGTTAAGAAAAGAATAGGCTCGCTTCTTGAAGGTTGCCATGTCATACCGGATCGGAAATACCTCCGCAGCTAATTGATTCCACAGAGCGGTAGTGCGTGGCAAAAAGTTTCTTGAGAAACGCACAGTGGTAGATGACCATTCATCCAGGTGATAAGGATGGAATTTCCACTTTTGACTGAATATGACTAGTCACAATTGTCATAAACCTTAAATGACCGGTCATTTACTGTAAATTCAGTCAATTTGACTCAAATATTATTGTCTATTCTCGACTACCACCCAATTATTTATTTATTTAGGTACCCAATTTATATGCAAGTTTAAATGAAGCAACGTTTTATTTTTTATTATATTATGAGAGGATAAGACGACATCAAAGTCGATGCGCGAGGCGATGCGACGTTGCCATTTTGTTTTAAAAGCACGCATGATTAGAAATGTAAAATGATTAACACTGTATAATAATACTATAAGTCATAAAAATCACATTTTTGTTTCAATTTAGAAGTTGTAGACTTTTATCAACGATAAAACTTAACAGGTACTAAAATAATACTGAAATCAAATTGACTGAAAATGACCGTTTTTGACAGTTAATGACCATTTTTGACCAATTTGACCGTAAATGACAGTCAGTCTAATTCAGTCACTTTAGTCATTTTAAACACTAGTGCACACGCTTGTGCTCTATAAAATGTCCCGCGCAGATGACTAGTCTCCATTGATACTGGCCGCCGTGGCTGTAATTTGACCAGGAGGAAATTATACAAAATTTCTAATAGGTATCTCTTCTTCAGGGGGAAGAATTGGTCAGTTTAGCTCTCATTTCCGGGAAGACTCTTTCTCAGCTCGGTTACTAAAGAGTTAACTTAATTTACTACACGGTAAGAAATATTCCCCTAAAGTTACAGCCATAAACTCAATCATAAAGTTTTGCAATGGAGCCTTAAAAATCATATAAAAAGTTTTATACGCACGTATTATTTTCTCCACCATAGATAGTATATTAAAAAAAAACCACAAATCCACCAAGAGCAATAAAGTCTAAGGGTGGTTTTGCATGCGTCATCTTAGGGAAGTTTATAATCAAGGAAACGAGTGAGTAAGCTGATTGACACGATACACCCCCAAGTTTTGAGGGATGGTTTTTGTAACCTTTAATGGTTGAGTACAAGCGAACTCATGAATCAGATAATGGTTCCATATAATTAATCGTTTTTGTCAGATTTTTGCACGTTTTGATATTTTTATTCAGTTATATACTTACTAAATTACTAAATACCTGCACGTATGGCACTCTAGTTGCGGTAGTCACTTCGCTACCATTACGATGCCCTCGTGATTCGGTTTCAATACCTGCACAGAAAAGTTTAGTTATTTTGAGTCTGGTTATACTTTGTATCAGTGAAATGTGTTTGTAAAAACCCCGAGACAGGGATTTAATTTAATCATACTAATATTATAAAGGCGAAAGTTTGTGAGTGTATGTTTGTTACTTCACGCAAAAATTTACAAACAGATTGTGATGAAACTTTGAAGGAATATAGCCTATATATTCGAATAAAACATCGGCTATAATTTATAAAGTTTAACGCTGGAAAAACCGCGGGGCACAGTTCAAAATATAGACAAATATTATTATTTAAATCGACTTTGGGATTGACTGTAAATATAGTATGTTTAAAAAAAGTATAGTAAATGTTGTGTCATTTTACAACAAAGAACTATACATATGTATAGTAAAAACTTTGATCAAATTCAGAAAAATAATGAAACTCGACCTACAAGTTCCAAATTACCAATGCCTAGTTACTAACTCGAGAGCACATTCGTTAAATTCTCCTCTTCGATCTTCAATCGGATGAGTGATCTGTGTCTTCACGTATTAACACCTCCTTTCAAACAAATTCTCCGTTAAATCCGTAGCGTTTCAGACAATTAACGCAAGCCTTGCAGTTCTATCAGCCATCGTACCACCTATAGATTAAATCCGCTAATCACCAGTTTGAAGCACTTTAAAAGCGCCCCGCTAATGTGCCAGTCAACAGTCATTAACGCCACAGAAAACAAAAACAGCGTTCTAACATGAACGTTACACCACACTTTAACTTCGCGAATACCAAAAGATAAATTATCCAAGCGATAAAGCTACTAACGAGTAACATCAGGGCATTATGGGGCCGTATTCTTGAGAAATTAAAATTTCTCCGCCCGCTCATCATCTGGTTCTAAAACGTTTGACATGCAAAAGTCACAATCAATAATTTTTGAAAATTTAGAAAAGCAGTTTAAAAAGTGTTAATATTTTTTTATTGCATTCACATATTGTTTATTTATTTACTTAAGCAATCTCCACGTCCATTTTAATAAAAGTTCGATTACACTAAGTCTATTACAGAGTTCTACAACAATATTTGATAGACACAACCTTAATTAAACTATATCTAAATAATTAGTCTCTATAATCTAACACTAGATAGTAACTTTCACTCACCCTTTGTCTGTTTTTAATCAAAAATATGAATATAATTTCTCTATACACGATACAGAAAACTTATGGAAAGTATAGTTGTGTGGATTCTATCTCGTCCCAGATATATAATACCATAAACGCCATGATACACCTTTTCATTTATTATACATTTTATGGATAGTAATCTAATAAGGTCACAAGAATTGGATAATATAGAAATTGCGAATTCTGCCGTCCTTAATGTCAACCAGTTACCAACTCTTATGCCATATGAAAACTCTTATTTAACTGTAATTACCCAAAACATTAGAAGCATATACAGCAACTTTGACGATTTGCAATTAAACTTGTCTGATATTGAACTGGACTTAGACGTATTAATACTGACAGAATGCAGACTAAATCCAAATAAACAAATACCGTTCTTAAATAATTACACATCCTACCACACGTCGAGTCAATTGAATCAAAATGACGGCGTAGTAGTATATGTCAAAAACAAACATCAACCTTGGGTCAGTGAAGTAAAACTATCACACGCGTCTGCTCTCCAAGTCAATGTTGCAGATTGCACGGTTATAGGTATTTACCGATCTCCGTCAAATGTATGTGCCGATAACTTCATAAACTCACTTAATAATCACTTAGAATCAATCAATGCAAGTAAAAATATATTTATTATGGGTGATATTAACATCAATCTTATTGTAAAAAGCTCTGAAACATCTCAACAACGCAGGAATAGATTAAATTATATGAATATGTTGTCCATACATGGTATTGTTCCGGGACACTGTCTACCTACCAGGAAAGAGAGCTGCCTTGATCACACATTTCTTAAAATGGATAAAACTAAAATGAAAGGATTTACTGCAGTTTTGAATACTTCTATCACAGATCATGCCATGGTACTCTTAAGAATAACTAGCATAGGTAATCAAATTTACTCTACTAAATCACACATTATTACAGATTACGAAAAAGCTTATGGCTGTCTTATTAACACAGACACGACATTATTTTACATACTAACTGATCCAAACATTTTATCGAACAAGATAATTGATGCTATTAAGTACTCTCTCTTTTTAAACACTAAGGTTGTATATGTCTCTGGTAATAAGCGTACATTAAAGCCGTGGATATCTAATGGTGCTCTACGGTTAATTAGACTTAGAAATAAAATGCAGTTAAAATCTAGAAATGAACCCTATAATATAACACTCAAAATAACTTTTAAGCGACTGCGTAACTTTTGTACTAATTTAATTAAAAAGCTAAAACGTCAATATTACAGGAATGAAATACAAAACTCCGTCAAAAATTCTAAAATACTTTGGCGTAAAATTAATGAGATAACTCAGTTTAAGGCTTCTAAATCTTCAAGTTCACATCTTCTTAGTATTACGCCACATCCCCTCGACTCTATCAATCGCGTTAATAATTTCTTTGTAAATATAGGCAAGATATTAGCTGAAGACATTATACAAACAGGGCTACTGGACATAAATCAACTCAAGTCCACGTCGTCATCCGTCATGTCTTTCGGTTTAATTGAGACTGATCCCCTAGAAGTAGATAGCATACTCATGGGACTAGACTCTACAAGTGCGCCTGGATGGGATGGTATACCTACTAAATTCTTAAAAATGGCTCGAGATTTTGTAGTTCCCCTTATATCCCATCTTGCTAACCTCTCTTTCAGAACAGGTATATTCCCGAAAATTCTTAAACGATCCTTGGTCACTCCGGTGCACAAGGGTGGGGATGTGTACGACGTCAGTAATTATAGACCGATATCTGTCTTACCGGCTATCTCAAAAATCTTAGAAAAATTACTAAATAAGCGCCTCACTAATTACCTAGATAAATACAATCTTCTATCAAAATCACAATACGGCTTTAGAAAAGGAGTTTCAACCCAAGACGCTATTACAGCATTGACAAGTGAAATAGTAGCCAAAGTAGATAATGGTTTTAAATGTGTAACAGTGTTTCTAGATATAAAAAAAGCATTTGATACCGTTTCTGTCCCCATCCTTCTACAGCGGCTTGAAGCAATGGGTATTCGTGGAACAGCTCTCTCATTGTTTGAAAGTTATCTCAGTGAAAGAACACAACAGGTACACATTGATAAACTGACTAGTAATGAGGAGCAAGTTACTTTTGGTGTCCCACAGGGGAGTGTTCTTGGCCCGACACTGTTCTTGATATACATAAACGAGTTATGTAATATGACGAACAGTGGAGGACTCATATTCTCTTACGCGGATGACACGGCGGTGGTTTTTTCTGGAAAATCCTGGGACGAGGTGCGACATACTACTGAACGCGGGCTCTGTATCATGGCGAACTGGCTAAATACTAACCTTTTAACTTTAAATGTTGTGAAAACCAATTTCATTTGTTTTACGCCTAGTCAAAGGTCACAGCCTGGTGTTGATTTTGAAATACGAATCCATCAGTGCGCCAACTACTTTCAGGACAATTGCGGGTGTCAAAACGTCGCGAAAGTCTCTACCACAAAATACCTAGGTATAACGATCGACCAAAGACTGTCGTGGCACTCTCACATTGAAATTGTTATTAGTCGTGTAAGAAAGCTTATTTGGATATTTAGAACACTTCGCCACGTTATGTCTTCCGAGCTTTTGAACGGGATATATATGGCTTTGGCACAATCTATCATCACATATGGTATTTCTGTGTGGGGTGGTGCCATAAAAACGAAATTTATTGATCTAGAAAGGGCGCAAAGGTCTCTTATAAAGGTCATGTACTTCAAGCCATACAGATACCCTACCAACGAACTCTATTCGATAAGCAATTTACTGTCCGTCAGGAAATTATATATTTTGAATGTAACTTTAAACCTCCATAAGAGGCTACCTTACATACCAACTTGTCGGGACAGGAGGCGAAAAGATAAAGTAGGTCATTCTTCCAGAGTGCGTACTAGTTTTGCACAACGGCAATACAATTGTCAGTCTTCTTATATCTACAATAAAGTAGATAAGGAATTGAATATTTATCCTACACCTCATTGTAAATGTAAGAAGACTTTGGCATTGTGGTTAAAGACACTAACCTTTGATCAAACGGAGGATATCCTGATCAGACTTGGTTAGATGTGGAAGAGCTGAAACAAACTGGCTTGTTGATCTAATTAGTATCTACCTGTGTATAAGGCTGTGTTAGGGTGTAGTGAATTGTATATATATAAAAAAGTAGCAGTATGTTTATAAAATGTTATTATTATTATTATTATTTTTTTATGTGTTTTGTGTTTTCTATTATTATTACTATTTTTATACCTTAGTCTAAGATTTGATGTTTATTAGGTCTCACCATGTTATTAGCAATTAAGGAAAGAAGCGAGTCAACCCCACCACAAGTATTAATTTAACTTACTGGGATTGACTCATATAAGAATAAGATAGAAATTAAGAGCTAATAAATAAATAAATTAAATTAAATTAAAAAATTAAATAATCTAAGATATCTTAAAAGTAATCTCTTTATTCATTATGATTCTAAACATAATAATATAATAATAATAATATCTCGGGACAATGTCACACAGATCATCCTAGCCCCAAACTAAGCAAAGCTTGTACTATGGGTACCAGGCGACGATATACATACTTATATAGATAGATAAATACATATATACATAGAAAACATCCATGACTCAGAAACAAATATTCGTGCTCATCACACAAATATTTGCACTTACCGGGATTCGAACCCAGGACCACCAGCTTCGTAGGCAGGAGCACTACCAACTAGGCTATGGTGACCGTCAACATGACATAAATTTTTGATTAGTTTGTAAGCAATTTTGTTTTTATAAACATTTTAGACAATAAAGAAATTTTTTATTTTTATTTATTAAATAAAGTACCAAGTATAGTACTTTATATGTATTGCAATCTAGTCTAGAGACTAATAAGTAATTTTATAGTAACCTAAACTTCTACATAAACATAATTAATTCTAAGAATCAGTCCACCGACTTTCCTTAGTCATATTTGTTAAGGGGAAGACACTTTGTTCATGTGTTCTTTATAATTACATTATTGCTTTCACTAATCACGACACTAGTTCATAGGGTTTTGTTCTCTTTAATCGTCTCACTTGCTCTGTAATGTCGAGAAAGAAATGAAAAAAGAAATGACATAATTGTGAGACACTCATTACTAGTTACACCCACCCATCCGTAAGTGATCGGTGAAGTAAAGCACCTAGGTACGCGGTCAGTCCTCAGATTGTGACGCTAATGTGGTTTAATGTCTGAGCATCTCCGTGCTTTGGAGGGCACGTTATGTTGTCGGGCTCAGTTGTTGTCTTTAGACAACATTTATTAAGCCACGTCAGAGGCCTATTGCGGCTTGAACAACTCTGACACCATTACGACCACTGAGATATGATAAAGAAAAATAATACTTTAGTCACATCGTCGATGTCATACGTGTTATTAAAGTCCTGCGCACCTTCAACATTAAACAATTCATTGACGTGGTTGGTAGAACTTTTACGTCATGGTCGGTTCGATTCCCACTCAAATTTAGGTTCACCGAAAGCTGTGAAAGTTGACGATACATTATGTCGAATTATCTTATTACCAAATCATTTACTCGAATATAATGGAGACAATGCCTGCGTGATCGAATCAAAAACATCTAAATTCGCTGGCGAACCAAGTAGCCGATCCGCTAATGTCGCAGGTAAGGCCCTTACCTTTTGTTACTGACGTGGAGACATGGTGACTTGGTGGTGCCCCGCATTTTCAACCCTATAATAATAATAATAATAACATAGCGTAGCATAAACCCTGTTCCTGCTGCCGGTTGCAAATCCTATTTTTTATATTTTAAAATGTATATTTCTGTTTTTTATATATTTCAAAATGTATTTAATAAGAAAGATATTTGAATAAATGATAATAATAAAATCTTGGACAATGTCATACAGATCATCCTAGCCCCAAACTAAGCAAAGCTTGTACTATGGGTACCAGGCGATAATATACATACTTATATAGATAGATAAATACTTATATACATAGAAAACATCCATGACTCAGAAACAAATATTCGTGCTCATCACACAAATTTTATATATATATATATATATATATAACACCAGATATTTCCATAGAATAAGGATAAGGTCGATAATGCTTATAAACTTTGCTGATGTTATGAAAGATAATGTGAAATTAGTAAACGTTTACGATATTAAAATTTTCCAGAAGCATTTCCCGCCAAAATAAAAGCTGATTGTGTTTTGTTTTTGAATTACTTCATCTAACTTCATCTAAGTGATAACATGTAAAAAAAATGCTATAGCCGTGGTCTATTTTGATTATAAAATTGTCAAGGTCAATGGTCATTCGGCGAAAAGTGACATATTATTAATATAGCTGGTGAAGATAGGCTTAATATTAACATACTTACCTTGCTAGTTAAGTTAACAGTAACCTTCATTCTGATACAAGGGTTGCTAGTTCATTCCTCCCACAAGACATAATATATCCTTCTCAGTCAGTCTGATGATAACAATGTTAAATTTAACTCATTACTCCGTAACTCACTAAGTTTTGTCATTACTGTGAGTGTCGTACTCTCAAAAAACCTATAACGCTCTCCACTTTATATAATAACGCGTTGAAGTCACTGTTAAGGCTCTCTCGTTTCTGCAACGCTCCAGGAATGTTAGCGGGAGTTCACGTTGACTATTTTAGCACCATTATGCGAAAGGGATGATTTAAGGGATGATTTTTGTCGACGGTCACCGTAGCCTAGTTGGTAGTGCTCCTGCCTACGAAGCTGGTGGTCCTGGGTTCGAATCCCGGTAATTGCAAATATTTGTGTGATGAGCACGAATATTTGTTTCTGAGTCATGGATGTTTTCTATGTATATAAGTATTTATCTATCTATATAAGTATGTATATTATCGCCTGGTACCCATAGTACAAGCTTTGCTTAGTTTGGGGCTAGGATGATCTGTATGACATTGTCCAAGATTTTATTATTATCATTTATTCAAATATCTTTCTTATTAAATACATTTTGAAATATATAAAAAACAGAAATATACATTTTAAAATATAAAAAATAGGATTTGCAACCGGCAGCAGGAACAGGGTTTATGCTACGCTATGTTATTATTATTATTATTATAGGGTTGAAAATGCGGGGCACCACCAAGTCACCATGTCTCCACGTCAGTAACAAAAGGTAAGGGCCTTACCTGCGACATTAGCGGATCGGCTACTTGGTTCGCCAGCGAATTTAGATGTTTTTGATTCGATCACGCAGGCATTGTCTCCATTATATTCGAGTAAATGATTTGGTAATAAGATAATTCGACATAATGTATCGTCAACTTTCACAGCTTTCGGTGAACCTAAATTTGAGTGGGAATCGAACCGACCATGACGTAAAAGTTCTACCAACCACGTCAATGAATTGTTTAATGTTGAAGGTGCGCAGGACTTTAATAACACGTATGACATCGACGATGTGACTAAAGTATTATTTTTCTTTATCATATCTCAGTGGTCGTAATGGTGTCAGAGTTGTTCAAGCCGCAATAGGCCTCTGACGTGGCTTAATAAATGTTGTCTAAAGACAACAACTGAGCCCGACAACATAACGTGCCCTCCAAAGCACGGAGATGCTCAGACATTAAACCACATTAGCGTCACAATCTGAGGACTGACCGCGTACCTAGGTGCTTTACTTCACCGATCACTTACGGATGGGTGGGTGTAACTAGTAATGAGTGTCTCACAATTATGTCATTTCTTTTTTCATTTCTTTCTCGACATTACAGAGCAAGTGAGACGATTAAAGAGAACAAAACCCTATGAACTAGTGTCGTGATTAGTGAAAGCAATAATGTAATTATAAAGAACACATGAACAAAGTGTCTTCCCCTTAACAAATATGACTAAGGAAAGTCGGTGGACTGATTCTTAGAATTAATTATGTTTATGTAGAAGTTTAGGTTACTATAAAATTACTTATTAGTCTCTAGACTAGATTGCAATACATATAAAGTACTATACTTGGTACTTTATTTAATAAATAAAAATAAAAAATTTCTTTATTGTCTAAAATGTTTATAAAAACAAAATTGCTTACAAACTAATCAAAAATTTATGTCATGTTGACGGTCACCATAGCCTAGTTGGTAGTGCTCCTGCCTACGAAGCTGGTGGTCCTGGGTTCGAATCCCGGTAAGTGCAAATATTTGTGTGATGAGCACGAATATTTGTTTCTGAGTCATGGATGTTTTCTATGTATATATGTATTTATCTATCTATATAAGTATGTATATCGTCGCCTGGTACCCATAGTACAAGCTTTGCTTAGTTTGGGGCTAGGATGATCTGTGTGACATTGTCCCGAGATATTATTATTATTATATTATTATGTTTAGAATCATAATGAATAAAGAGATTACTTTTAAGATATCTTAGATTATTTAATTTTTTAATTTAATTTAATTTATTTATTTATTAGCTCTTAATTTCTATCTTATTCTTATATGAGTCAATCCCAGTAAGTTAAATTAATACTTGTGGTGGGGTTGACTCGCTTCTTTCCTTAATTGCTAATAACATGGTGAGACCTAATAAACATCAAATCTTAGACTAAGGTATAAAAATAGTAATAATAATAGAAAACACAAAACACATAAAAAAATAATAATAATAATAATAACATTTTATAAACATACTGCTACTTTTTTATATATATACAATTCACTACACCCTAACACAGCCTTATACACAGGTAGATACTAATTAGATCAACAAGCCAGTTTGTTTCAGCTCTTCCACATCTAACCAAGTCTGATCAGGATATCCTCCGTTTGATCAAAGGTTAGTGTCTTTAACCACAATGCCAAAGTCTTCTTACATTTACAATGAGGTGTAGGATAAATATTCAATTCCTTATCTACTTTATTGTAGATATAAGAAGACTGACAATTGTATTGCCGTTGTGCAAAACTAGTACGCACTCTGGAAGAATGACCTACTTTATCTTTTCGCCTCCTGTCCCGACAAGTTGGTATGTAAGGTAGCCTCTTATGGAGGTTTAAAGTTACATTCAAAATATATAATTTCCTGACGGACAGTAAATTGCTTATCGAATAGAGTTCGTTGGTAGGGTATCTGTATGGCTTGAAGTACATGACCTTTATAAGAGACCTTTGCGCCCTTTCTAAATATATAATATGTCACTTTTCGCCGAATGACCATTGACCTTGACAATTTTATAATCAAAATAGACCACGGCTATAGCATTTTTTTTACATGTTATCACTTAGATGAAGTAATTCAAAAACAAAACACAATCAGCTTTTATTTTGGCGGGAAATGCTTCTGGAAAATTTTAATATCGTAAACGTTTACTAATTTCACATTATCTTTCATAACATCAGCAAAGTTTATAAGCATTATCGACCTTATCCTTATTCTATGGAAATATCTGGTGTTATATATATATATATATATATATATATATATATATATATATATATATATATATATATATATATATATATATATATATATATATATACAACGTGTAACAGAAAGTGTGAACGTAACTTAAGGGGGTTATAGGGTATCAGGACGGCTACCTATGGACGAAACTTCAAACAGAAATAATCATTTTTTATTCAACTAGTAATTTATTTTTCTATCGACCACCTAAATCAACAAGTAAGATTACCGACATTATGAACAACACTAAAAACTCAGCCACCTCAGTAATGAACCTTACCGCGAACTCTTTGGGTACCTACTACTTAGACTGTAAATAAAAAAGTGTGGTTCTGTACAGTCACATAATTTATTACACGTGTTTATTTTAAGATTCAGTCAAATGTTTAACTGAATTTTTCCTCTAATTTTTAAAGGTAACGACATTTTAATCATTCATACAAATTTGATAACTAGGAAAAATCACTTAATTTAATGTTGGATCTAGGAGAAATAAATAATTTAATTGACTTATGTTACTGCAGATATTTTTTTGTGTGTTAAATAGTAAGAATATTAAATTTTTCTTTCAGTATGTGAATTTAATCTGGCCGGAAACGAATAGGTACTTAATTTTTAATACAAACTATACAAACTAACCAGATAAACACACGCGGTACGACTACTGATAAATTACGAAAAAATATGAATAATGTACTAGGCTCATATGAACATTAGGGAACATTTCGAATTCCGTCCTGATTTTGTCGCAAGGAACTCTAATACGGCGGCGAATACAAAGGATTGATGTAGGTAAATAATAAATGGTTAAATATTTTTTATATTCATCAAAGCGGGCCCCGCGCGTGGCGGCATCTTTGAGAGACTCAAAGACGCCGCCACCGCGCGCCGCACCGATGAATGTGTTCGTGTATAACTCATTGGTCTAGCGGTAGCGTGTTCAACTGCAGATAATAAAGTCCTGGGATCAAATCCCGGGTCGGGCCAAAAAGTGATTATGGGAATAATGAAGTCCTGGGTTCAATTCCCGGGTCGGGCCAAAAAGTGATTATGGGATTTTTCTGTAAAAAGTAATTTCTCAGTATCAGCCCGAAGTCTGGGAGTTGACGATATTACACCCCCATGCCTCGGAGAGCACGTAAAGCCGTCGTTCCTGTGCCTGACCTCTTTCCGGTCGTATCGCTAGTCGTCCCATCGGATCATGAGAGTGATGGAATAGAAAGTGCAGGGGCACTTTCAATTCCACCTTTAAAATTTAGAGTGATACACTCTAAGTTTTAAAGGTTCCCTGTAACGACATATTAATCATTCATACAATACATACAAATAAAAAAATATGAATAATGTACTAGGCTCATATGAACAGTAGGGGACATTTCAAATTCCGTCCTGAATATATCCAAAGTTACACTAATATGGCGGCAAAATCAAAGAGTTGATGTAGGTAAATAATAAACGGTTAAATATCTTTTAATAATCATGTAAGCGAGCCGCGCGCGTCGTCGATACCTAGGCGGCTCTTTTGAGTGGACTCAAAGACGCCGCCAAAGGGGCCGCGCTCGAAGAAAGCCGCCAAATTCATCAAATATCGTGCAATTTCATTTATTTAATAAAAATATTAAAATCATCAGTTGTTCGTAAACTGCTGTCTATTTAGGTCATGTTTAGTTACTAAATCGTTTTTCGTTTCGTTTAGTAATGAGTAAAGTGTTCCGCGAAATCCTTAACTATGTCGTTTAGTGATCGTAATAATTTGGAAAATTTCGTGCATTCATCTATGAAAGAATAGCCTCAGACGTGCACTTCGTGATGATGAATGGATGATGGATTCATAGGTCACAGAATTTTAGGCTGTTTAATTACGAGGAACCTATGTCGTGAAGGGTACAGTGTCGCGATGGAGGCCACGCCTCTTTATAACTAAGAAACATGAAAGCTTTACGATTCTATGAATATGTTGTACATGAGAGAGACTCGTGTTAGTTGGCAAGTCTTAGAGTTAAGCTTTCGGTGTCGGTGCAGATATTAGTGAACGTGAAATAATGAAATTCTTCCATCAGTACTGAAAACTTCAACTAGAAGTTCAACTATAAAAAAGATCTCGTAATGTGTTTGTGTATCACGTACTTATACGATGTAAAGTATCCAATAGCTATTCAGCAGTGCTATAAATAAAAACATAACTCGAAAATAAAACAAAATATGTGTAGTGAGTGCAATCGGAATCAAACTACCAGGCGTGCATAGAAACACAGAGGTATGTCAAACAATTTCTAGCGTAAATCAGAATCAGCTGTGCTGTGTTAGTACGGATAGTTCGTTATATCGATAAAAATACTTGTCGATATATTGAACGGTATATTATTTTACGATCAAGATTAAAATGATGGTATTTCGGTATGAGATTTTGTGTATAGGTAGGCTTAAGGAGACCGTATATGCCCCTTAAGTTACGTTCACTCTTTCTGTTACACGTTGTATATATATATATATATATATATATATATATATATATATATATATATATATATATATATATATATATATATATATATATATATATATATATATATATTATAAACTTTGCTGATGTTATGAAAGATAATGTGAAATTAGTAAACGTTTACGATATTAAAATTTTCCAGAAGCATTTCCCGCCAAAATAAAAGCTGATTGTGTTTTGTTTTTGAATTACTTCTGATAACATGTAAAAAAAAATATATTAATTATTTTTAAATTATTTATATATATCCCCCTTAATCTGCACTCCCTTTTAGACTGGAATAAGGGCTGATATTTTCGGCTCATGAATAGCCAAAGTAAAAGCCAATTAAAGTAATAATTTCTGTATTATTATGAGGAATTCCTCAGGAATGTTCCAGAATAGGTCAGTGAATAGCGAGTGCACATAGATTGATGACGTTTTGATGCATTGCATCACAGCGAGGGTTAATGGGGTGGACCTGTCAGATAAAGATGCAACTGCTTGTAATGAACATGTCTGAAGTTCTTCAGCCTTTGTTATTTTAATGGCTTTTATGAAGAGTGGTTTACTTAGCGGCGTTGCAGTTTCAGAGTGTTATTTATCCCCGACGTAAAGAAGCGGTAGGTATTATGAGTTTGAGACGTATGTTTGTGTGTGAATACTTTATTGACTATTTCGATCGTTTTAAAAATTGGAAACCTAGCGGGTTAAATGCATTAAATGCATTGCAGGTACATACTTACTTATCGTATGGGCAGTGGTTTCCCTGGTATCAGAGTTGTTCAAGCCGCCTAGTAGGCCTCTGACATGGCTTAACGACTGTTGCCTAAGGGCTACAACCGGGACCGACAGCTTAACGTGCGCCCATCTATGGTCACTCATCTATGGACTGTACCGAGAGCCTAGTTGTTTGACCTCACTAATCAATTACGGACCAGTGAGAGTAGGTTAAACTAATAAGTGTTATTGAAGCGTTTTTGGAGAATGAAAATTTTCTGAGAAATGTGGGAGATTTTGTTGTTTTCATTATATTCATAAAAACGGGTAACTTAACTTTTTATTGTGAATATTAAATACAAGTTTGTAGGAACTATCTACATACAAGTTTGTACGAAAACATTGGTGCTTAAGATAGAATTGACATGCCCGATTTATTTTGCTCATGCAAGTGAAACGTGAAAAAAGTGGATCTTGTCTGTTTTTTTATTTGTCATAAGACATTTCGCCTCAGCTCATAAATATGGTTGCAACAAAAGAAAGAACCAGAATATTATAACCTATGTAGGGCATTTTATTAAGACAATTTTATTGGCCCGCAATAAGGTGATGTTCAATTTCGACCTGCTTTTTACGTCATTTCGGTAGCTTACTTTGCCGTGAGGTTGACGGCCAGATAGAATAATAGGTCCACCGCATTACCTATGGGTATCGTAAAAAGTGACTATATAATAAAATAAAATAGAAATAATAAAGGTTTTTATTCACGTAGACTTTAAAAAAGCGCTTGTAAATAGTCAGAACATGTTTGTAGTAATACAGTTATTATTTCTAGTTACTTATTACAGATATTTAGGTACACGGAATGTTAAAACATTTATACAATTTATTGATACAATATAATACAAATTTATAGAAATGCTTTCTTTTAACCCCGGAGCGGGTTCCATTCGCACCCAGGACAATGATTTGTGTGCATGAACATGTCTGTTTATCCAGAGTCTGGGTATAGATAGATAAATAAACTCTTTATTGTACACCTTAAGAAATAATACAAAGCGACAACCTACAAATTATTATAGTACAATTGGCGGCCTTATCACAATATGTGATCTCTTCCAGGCAACTTAGGTAGTAAAGGAGAAAGGAGTTACAGAGATGGGGCAGTTGAAAGTGTACAAAGTACTATATTATAAGATACTATTTGTACCAAACTTAAAACTATATATACCTACTTACTAATTATATGTACGTTCATTATAATAATACGTGTCATTATGTGAACTAACTAGTATTCAAATAGTGATCCTTAACAAGTCTTTGGAATGTAGTAAGTGATTGTGCACGCCTAATAAACAATGGCAACGCATTCCACAAACGAGCACCTTGTACAACAAATGCGTTATCAAGAAACTTTGTGGAGTGCGTCGGTATTTTTAACCGTCGCACTATGGGACCAAACAGTATTTTCCATCTCAAAAATGGTTTTGGCGAAAGTCGTAAATCCATATATCCCTTTAAGGTTTTATACTCTCAAAGGATGGAACTTACAAATTAATTACAAATAAAATTAAACAACTTAGTTTTACGTATATAAAATAAACCTCAAACATTGGGTATAAATATTTTCATGCCAATTAAATTACCGTTAAGGAAGTTCAACACAAAATTATTCGTAAGTTTTCCAAGGAAGTATATTAGTGTTAGACATCAATAAATAGCTTAGAATGTACACTTTACAACTACGATCAGTTATTGTAAAAAAAAATATTGATTTATTTTTTACAAAAATTTTTAGTCAAGTAAAGAAAATTTAGTTTTTGTTTATTTCAATTGGAGTTTGCATTGTTGCCGAAGGCTGCCGGTGTCAAGTTAATCACTCTATTAGAGACCTTACCTATTCAGTAATATGAGGATTAAAAAAAAACTAGCGCGTTTTTTGCGCAAGAGGTGATTTATAAGCAATATGTGAATCGAGGGAAAATAAAAAAATCCCCGAAAGTTACGGTTCTTCTTTTTTAGTATGAAATATTATATTTAATTATTTTATTTTGATGTCTATCTTGTTTTTTTTTCCTTTCTATGATATAAGCAAACAAATTAATAGAATACAAGAATCTTCCCATGGCACTTTTGTTAGCGGTGATCACCTTAACCACAAGTATGATAAAGTAAATTGCTGCGGAAGTTCTATTTATGTGTTGTGGTAATTTATTACAATCAGTACTATTTACACTATTTCGATGAGAACTATTCAAAAAAAATTCAAGGAGTAAAATCACAAAACAACACAGTTATTGATTTTTGAGATGAAAAACACCGTTTGGTCCCATAGTGCGTCGGTGTAATTGTCTATATAAGTATGTATTTACAAAAGAAAAGTAATATATGTAGTATATCACTTATTTGGTTTCCATAGTACAAGACCTGCTTAGTTTGTGATCAGTTGGCCGTGTGTAAATAATGTCTCAGGATATTATTATTATTGTGACCCATACTTATTAGCTCATATGCCTCGCCCGGGACTGGAGTGATACTATCAAAAATCCATAATGTAAGCCTCTTAAGATTATTTGACGATTACGTAATATTACACCAAAGCAACTGGCCCGGCAAGAAATAAAAGGATATTGCGAGTTATTACTCGCAATATCCTGGAAGGATTTTGCTCTGCAAACGAAACATGGTATAAAAATATTTATATAAACACAAATAAAGCTAGAACGTACATATATGTACAAATAAATACGTCCATGAAAGCAATAGTGCTGTCAGTTGTATTTCATTACACGGGACAGATAGGAAATTTGGGCGGGAACCTATTGGATAGCAGCCAAACGTTACTTTGCCTTTATTTATTTTCTTACCGAGGTTATAGATTTCGATGCTGTGCCATCGTGACGGGAAATAACTCACGTTTGATTTTCGCTGTTTGGCTATAAAATTCTCTCGGTTACATGGTTTTGGGGAAATAATCACTTTATTTCACTCACTTTTTAGGTGTCCGGAAACAAAACATGCCATCGAAACCCTTTTACAATGCCCAAGCTGTCCATCCATCTGGAAGGTGGAAATACTCATTTAAATGTAGCCTATCTCTTAGCGTTATCCAGAGGTTATGAGGTAGGTTACCAAAGCTTAAATAATAATTTACTCCTAGCCGAATTTCGGCCACGGAGGCCAGTCTCAAAGATCTGCGCAGGACTGATTATAGTACACAAGTGTGTGCATGACCCGGGATGTGAACCCAGGACCTCGTCCTCTGCGGTTGAACACGCTACCGCTAGACCAACGAGGTATGCTAACTGATCAAAGTATTAAATATTAATCTAATTTACTGGTTGTACTCTCCTGCTGTGTGAAACTATAAAGATCTGGTGCAACTATCGCTGCGAAGAAAATTTTATTTTATTATCACTTCACGTGGAAAATATAGCGCCCTTGTCGTATTTTTTTTCTAATGAGTCTGGAATTTTATGAACTGAACTGAGGTGTCAATAAACTGCGGAGGTATTTCTGATCCCGTTTAACATTAAAAGCTTAAACAAACGAATCTATCCTTCAAGGGCGGCAATGCACGTGAGGCGGTTGTATTGAGTGTCCATGAGAGGCGGTGATCACTTACGAGTACTATGAGGTGTCCCGCTAGCGTACTTTTACTGTACTATATAAAAAAAACTTGAGAGGTGTCAAGGGACACCCGGATGGCACGAAGTTATTTCTTATTATTTATTATGTACTAAAAACCTGTATACACTCATAAAAAATAATCGTTGCGACACCACACTGTTCAATGCGAAATAGAAATGAAAATATCTGGCTAGCTTTCTATAAGAGAGAGAGAGAGAGACAGACAGAGAAACATGCGCACGCCGCACAGCTGCAAAAAGTGTCGTGACAACTTTTCGTAAGATTTTTTTCCGTCTAGCCCCCTTTCACAACGCGCGATAAGGAACTTCGTTCCAAAAACCTGCTCAACGAGTTGTTCACAAAATGGCACTGTTGAGTAGTCCAGTCTGCGGTAACTGTAGTGAGAAGAAAAATCAAGATAACCAATATTTTACATAAACGACTAGAACTAGACTAGAACTTCTCCATAATAAGGTACTGAAGTATGTGGAAACTTATTAGAACTTCGAGAGAAGAATGAAATACATTGGAGCTAGTATAAAAAGGCACCATGTGGTACACACGGCTACATATCAAGCTATATTATTATATTTCCAGTATAAGCTGACCTCTTATTGTATGGAAATCCTATACAACATGAGATCAGCTTATATTGGAAATGTATAACTATATTTGTAGCCGTGGACGTGGCCTAAAAAGGAGTACTTGAGCAGCATTCCTGCTATTTCATGGCAGTTTAGGTGTAATCGGTGTGAGTTTGACATGCCCATCCGGAAACAATTCCTGCGGTTTCGTCCTGCCTAAATAAAAAATAAAATAAAAAAGGTTTTTAGTCACGTAGACTTTAAAAAAGCGCTTGTAAATAGTCAGAACATGTTTGTAGTATTATAGTTGTATACATTATTATTTCTAGTAACATAGATATTTAGGTACACATTGTATTGTTGTATGAAAACATTTATTTTATAATAGCAAAGATAGTTAGCCAGCTCGTATCAAGTTATTGTCAAGAGATTATGTTTAAGTTTAATTATCTAGTTTAAGTCTAATATTTTTACTACATATTGTCAATGGTTTTGTCTATATTAAGGTATTATTATTATGACAGACCTTGTGTTAATAACGACGGTCGCGCTTTAATGCTACCACCGGATCCAATGCGCCCCAACTGAGAAAACCCAGCGAAACAAACTCAGTGGGTTCATCTATTACCGGTTTCAACACGACCCAGTTGAGACGGAAACATACTCAAGCCCAAACACGGGATTTGGTCCAATTAAAGTAATTATTTAGTAGGCAAACACAATATATGCTCGATCGGTTGTCTGAATGCTTATTATTTTAGATTATATTTAGGTATACAAATGAAAATCTTCGAAACAATAAGATTATTCATTTTGAGACAGAGTCAATAATTTTAAATTAAGTATATGATACCAATCATATTACAGATAGTTCACGTAACTCAGCAGATCAGACATGTCTATATGGCTATAAGATCTCCAGCGGCAATGTACAGGTAGGTAGTGAGAGCGAGACGTCTTTGTCATCGATGTACTCTTCAGTGGTGTAATAACCCCTAGCCATAAGTACACGTTTAATATGTGTTTTAAAACTTATGTCAGGCAGATCAGTAATTTGAGTAGGAAGCTTGTTATAAAACCTAATACAATTTCCTAAAAATGATTTATTAGTTTTGCTTACTCTAAAGCCTGGCATGGCTAGTAAAAAAGAAACAAACAAAATTATGAAAAATCATATGTCAAAGTACATCCGAATAATTTTAAGTTCCGGAGATAATTTCCCATCTCTATCTGCGGTATTCCAAAATACGGCGTGACGCGACGCTCGGCGTTCGATAATTCATATAAATATCACTCCAGTGACAGGGTATTCGTGAATATCCACACGTTCCATTTAAAGTAGGAAGGATGTATTCTACTAAGCTTTAAAGTAGCAATTTAACATTGTACTTGATATTTATACAGGACTGGCAAATGTTGGAGATCTTTGGGCGAGGCTTTTGTGAATGATAATGATGATTATTACATACTTACGTATCGTATGAGCAGTGGTTACCATGGTGTCAGAGATGTTCAAGCCGCCCAGTAGACTGACATGGCTTAACGACTGTTGTCTAATGACTACAACCGGCACCGACAGCTTAATGTGCCCTAAGTACGCCGCGAGTCTAGTTGCTTCACCTCGCCAATCACTCACGGAGCATTGAGAGCATCTAGCTAGGGCTATGTTTATTTAGATAGTATAAAATGGTATGACATTTTCCTGTCATTTCACATCTCTAAAGAATGTTTGTAATCAGTGCTTTTATATCCATAAAGAAAAAGGGAGTTAAGCAAACTCTTTTCTATACTAAGGGTATAGGAGAGAGTTTGCTTAACTCTTTTTTTTAATAACAAGCAAACCCGCACCGGCTACATACAAAGAATTTTGAAATGAATTTAAGTTTGGAAATGATAAGTACAGAAGTCAGCACATCCAGCTACCCCAATCTGTCAATTTTCTTTTATAGATTTTCAACTTTATCTCATAAGCATAAGGTTCACTTCGAACTAGGGAAATTTGACAGATTAGAGTATCTTGATGTGCTGGCGTCTGTACTATAAACATATAATTTGTATCAATAGGTTTTGCAACGTACGCCGAATAATGTCGCTTATAGGCAATTTTTGATACCTTAGGTAACATTATTGTTCATGCACAATAATATTTCACTGCACATGTGGTGCAGCGGTTGAGATCGTCCCCTTGCCACTTTGTGTCTCATGTTCGATTCCCGCGCAGGTCAACTATTTGTGTGATAAATAGTCTGGATGTACTTTGTGTCAATCAATTATATGTATGTTAAGTTCTCCGCGACACAGTGATTAATTTCCCTAGTGCGGGCGTTACCTTTTTTTAATTCATACCATATGCGATACGTCGAGCATGCCGTAGCATGAGGTTTACCCATGAATACTGCTATTAAGTATTCTTTTTATTAAAGTGAAGGCTCATTTAATAGCATAAATCTAAACAATTACCCAAGCTGTATTAAACTCCAAGTTGAACTAAATTACTAAGCATTCTACTTGTACTAGTCTATTATAAGATATCTTAAGCTCTTAGAAGTTATTAAGATCGGCTTAGTTTAAGTACTGTTGGGACAAGCTCAGTAAGATCAGGTAACGTCGCAATGATGATATTAGACAATAAAGGGTTTAAAGTATTTATTGAGTTAGAAATTTATTTCACATTTAACTCTGAAAGTTTTGGTATTATGTGAACAGTCTTCTGTCATTTGTGTTTTTTCTTTGATTTAATTCGTTGCGGGATCCATTACACTAAAAGTGATTCCCCAGTACATGCCTGAGCCTCACCTGTTAGTGTCTTCATTGTGTGCTTCTGGTGATCCTAGCTTTCAGGAGTTGGTCTGGTGAGTAAGAGGGAGGGACTAGCCTAGTGTGGTTTTCGTACTTAATGAAGTAAAAACTTCTTTAGGCATTTCGAGCACTTTTTGGTTGAACGAAAATCATGGAACTCGCGTCATCATCATGTCACGCGTCTCATGAGCTATATGTATACATACTATGTATACGAGTATATCTGTACTATTTGGGTGAAGACAAAGCGTGAAACTCGCGTCATCGAAGTAAGCTGTATGTATTTATATTAATCTATATCGTAGATTATTTACATTAGAAGTGTAAAAAATTGATTTCACTTCTATTGCCTCTCTACCAAAGACTGAATACGCATTTTTTTTTTTTTTACTGTCCTTATAGTTTTGTATTGGAAGACATATTATTGAGCCAACTATTACATTGAGACCATCCTTGATTGACACGATAAGAATCTTTATATGATTTAAGCCAGAACTAAAAGACACTTGAATGTTCGTGTTCTAGACACAAAAGTCATTAGAGAGGTTCGAAAACTACTTCAGGTTTATGATTTTACTAGCTGTGCCCCGCGGTTTTACCCGCGTTTATCTTTATAAATTTTAACCTATGTGTTATTCGAATATATAAGCTATATTACTACAAAGTTTCCGCAAAATCCGTCCGGTAGTTTTTACGCGAAAGAGTAGCATTCATCATATCACACACTCACAAACTTTCACCTTTATAATATTAGTGTGATCCTTTCGCTCTAATGATAATGATGATGACAATTTGTGTGTATAAAATATGAAAATAAATATGAAAGCGTAAAACAAAACTAACATACTTAGATCTGAATTTATAATTCAGGGAACTTTTTTGGATTAGGACCGTCATTATAATAATAAATTCCTTCTCGATTCCTCTTTATGCCTTTTGACCAATACAAATAGGAAATCAAAACTTGCCTAATATAAAGGTTATATATGTCAATGACTATGTCAGTCCACCTTGAGGGGGGCCTACCCACGCTTTCTTCCGGTTAATGATCGCCACTCAAGAACCTTTCTGCCCATGCAGCCCTCGGTTACTCAAGCTATGGGCTCTGTCCACTGCCACTTTAGCTTGGCAATTATTCATTAAATGTACCTAAATGCAATAAAAGTTAATGGTTTTGATTAATATTTTGTCAGGATAGTATTCAATTTAGGTGATGCTCAATGACTGTCTGTGAACACAACCACTGAGTAATTCTCTACAAAACATCACAACACAACTTTTTTCCTTTCAAATTTAGTAATATCTCATTTTCAATTTATCCCAATTCTGCAAAACTCAACAGAGAGGGTTGCAACCCATAAGCGATTGTGGAATTAAATTGAACGACCAAAGTACCAAACTTGGTCCTTCGGCGCACGCCGTCCCTTTTCGGCAATTAAAATAAGATCACTGAGTTTTCCTTTTTATTTTTCTTTTAGCCTGCATTGTGGAAAAGCTGCAATAAAGATAAATTATGGTTTTTAATTTTGTTGGTTTGTTCCAGTTAATGATGAACGTAGGTACCTATTTAGGCTGTTTATTTTTAGGGGAAGTTAGGGATGGTGAAGGCGGTTTTGGAAGGGGCTGGCAAATCATTTAGGTCTCTCAAAAAAATGTACTTTGTGGTGTAATATAGTATATAGACCAACTGTGGCACTGTTTGTAGGGTTTCAATTCTATAAAGTATTATATTTTTACTGCTATTTTTATTAAAATAATTTGTTAAAACTATGATAATATGCGAGACCATGTCAAATACACGCATTTTGGCCTTAAAAATAATTTTATTTTATAAAATAGTAATATATGCAAAAACTCACATTTAAAGTAGCAATCACAATTGTTAAAATTTTCTTTGCTGTAATATCCACGCCAAAGTAAAGAAAAAGAGAGATGGAAAAAGTTTAGAATCCTCAAACAATCTATTTGAATTTTTCATGTAAACCTCATCCGATTATATGTAATAAGTTGCCACGTTCGATTAGATGTATAGTGTTTAAATGCAGTTGCTGAGGTCAATCAATCAATTAATCAATCAAAAAGTCATTTATTCCGTTAAAATATTACATTTGTGTGAAATCGTCAATTTTTTTACCCTACCGTGCAGTGCATGACGTGGCAGCTACTGAGAAACACTGCCAGAAAACTGAGTAGGAATCCTTTTTTTAAATATTTATTTCTTACATAAAGTTACATTGTATTTAAATGTGTTAATTTAGAGCGACTCAATCCCAACTTTTTTTTTGTTTTGTCACTTAAATAATCAGAAGTTTTGTAGTAAGCCCTGCTACACAATTTGGCTTTTATAATTCTTTTAAACTTATTCATAGACATTTCTCGGATATCACTGGGAAGTTTGTTATAGAATCTTAAACATTGCCCCCCGGTCTTAGGTTATATAGGGTAATTTTTAGCTTTGAGTCTGGTAAGCAGAGTTAGACCCTCGTGGCTTTGAATTCACGAAAAGATGTAAATCGTGCAACTGATCTTACCCCGTTCGCTTCGGATAGCAATCAGCCATTGAATAAGAAGTGCGAGGGAGTATATAGTGAACCTGTGTTTGCCCACACCCTTCTGAACATAATATAGTGCAGTCTCAATTGAGACTGGTATACAGATAAAGTTTTTTTATGATAAGGTAGAGGCAATGCATACGCATGCCACCCGCAAAAGTGTCTGCTGATGGGTATGTCGGACTTGCGCCGAGTAATTCTAACATGTCGTGAACTTCTCGTGGCGCCTGATGGTAGGAGCCCTGGGAACGTGAAATTGCTGCTCTGGTGCCCCCCTTTTGCGCCATGTCCCTGATGGTCGGGACACGTAACCTGGGAGGGCTCTGGATTGGCCTCCCCTATTGCTGACTCCTGCTAGTCCGGCACAGCGAAGGTACCACAAACAGATCGCTGTCTTCAGTAGATGATACTACTCATACTGTCATCGCAGCCCCGAGGGAAATTTGGTTATCGGCTCCCGCCGCCGATCCGTCGTCTCCTCCGTCTGCAAGCGGGATCGGCTCGTTCTCGACCCCGCTCGGCGGCGTCCTTTGGAGCATGACTGCCTCACAGAAGGACAACACGGCGTCCCATTTGAGGTACAGCCTACACTCTTTATTTGCCCACTCTCATATTCCGATGAGACTCTGCGGAAAACGGGCGTAAATCACTTCCCACTTCCAGACTTCTAGTGTTTCTTTTACTAGACTAACTATTAACTAACTAAGACTAACATAAGACTGTCCTGGGAGAAAACTACTCCTGCATGATGCTAGCGTCACTCCTGTAAAATCATTCTAAAGAGTTTTAGTTTGAGTTCCCTTAACAATAGTTACTAGAACTTAGAAGAACTACAAAACAATAAGTCGACCGAACCGTAGAATAAAGTAAGTTTTGCATAATCGTTACTTTAGAGAAGAGCGATTTGAAATTATAGCTATAACATTTTACATAATTTTTCAAGCAATTTGATTATTTTTCCATAAAAATCAGAAGGAACGTTATTCTATGGATAGGACGAAGTATAAAAATGTTTACAGTATTTCATATCACTAACATAATTACTTAAAAAAGTACACAAATACGAGTTAGTTATAATAACAGCCAGTTAGTGAATAGATTTTCAAATTCCGAAATCAAAGTATACCTCAAATCGGTAATTCTAGATTCAGTCTTTGGTAACGAAGTAATATCAACAAAAATAGATTAATAACTTGTATCCAGGCTTATCGAGGGATTATATTTGAATTAGGTATTCGAAGATATCTACTTATGATTCAGGGCTAATAAAAATATATTTTCGAAACCTTTGATTTTGAAGTAATATCAACTTCAAAACATTTGAAGTAATAACAACTTAAAAAGAATATATTTAACTTTATGTTTTGGTTGGTTATTTTTATTCCTTTTCTATAATAGCAAGGCAAATGTTGTCAAAAAGTCACCGCACGCTTCCCATCAGCTATATGCATACCATGTATACAATATGTAACTTAATTAACGCACACCCTGGAAATAGTTTGTTCAGAATCGTTTACTGAATCGATTTATATCATTTTTAATATAGGTAATTTTTTTCCAAAATAATTAAACCTATGGAAATTATTGTCATATTAACCCTGTACAGTCAAAACAAAAAACGAGTCAAAGTCAAGTCAAACAAAAATGAAATGGACCGTTAGTCAAGGTAATAAGTCTTTTAAAATCGCAGTTTTATTTGTATTCATACAAATTCCATCTTCAATACAAAATAAAGAAAATAAACTATATTCCAAGAAACTAATTAAGTAAATAAAAATGCATATACATGTAAAATAAAAAATCAATGTAGGTATGTATTATGATTACAACATAATATTCTAATTGGGGTGTCTGAGGGTGTGCGTTAATTACGTTACATGTTGTATATGTACAGAGTATACCTCAATATGGAGTGTAAACTATGAGTATTATAGTGAAGACTATTTAGATTAGAAGTGTAAAAAATAGTTTTCACTTCTATCGGCAGTACCCAAAGACTGCCCTGCACTGACTGACCTCTATCGTTTATAAAACACAATTTGAAAATACACATTCATTCTAGAAAGCCCACGTAGGAAAACAAACTTTACGAGCAGTTTTTTGTTCAGCTAAGTACTTAAATTTGCTAATATATTTATGTTACACCTTGTATATTCTACAAAATAATATAATATGATCTTACAATGGAAAATAATGCCTTAGACATTTTGGTAATTACACTTTTGTAAGTACATATGGTTAATTTAATAAATGGGAATCTACTTAAAAATCTAAAATATTTATTCTTTCCCTGTCAGTATAATAATATGATTGTCCTCATTGAAATAAAAAATCTGACCGAGTAGCATTAAAATCTTAGTTGAATTCAATATTTTAATTAATGAATAAATATATCTGTCCGATCCACTGGTTATAATAGGTCTTTACCTATGAAATTGCCGTTTTGTATGAAAAAATTTAAACGATTTTTTTTCATGAATATTTTTATTTGTATTAATCGAAGTAATCACCCATGCAATCAATGCATCTTTGCCATCGCAGTGGCAGTTTATTGATGCCCTTCTTAAAGAAATCAGCTGGACGGGAGGCAACAAATTCTTCAAAGGCATTTTGTACTGCCTCTCGGGTATTGAATTTTTTTCCCGCCAAGAAGTTATCCAAATTCTGGAAAAAGTAGTAGTCTGTAGGCGCAAGGTCTGGTGAGTAGGGCGGATGACGGAGAGCTTCCAACCCCAGTTCTTGCAACTTGGAGACCGTCTGCTGTGCAGTATGAGGTCGCGCGTTGTCGTGCAGGAGCAGCGGAGACGAGCGATTGACCAATGCTGGTTGGAGATGCGCCAGCTTCTCCATCATTGTGCTCAGTTCTTCACAGTACACATCTGCAGTAATGCTCACCCCGTTTGGTAAGAAGCTGTGATGAATCACACCAGCGCTAGACCACCAAACAGTGACCATCACTTTTCTAGGGGTAAGTTTTCGTTTAGGGCATTGTTTAGGTGCTGAACCAGGATCCAACCAACTTGCTGAGCGCTTGCGGTTATCAAACAGAATCCATTTTTCATCGCAGGTAACAATGCGGTTCAAAATTCCTTCATTTGTGTGTCTGTTGAGCAGTGCAAGGCACGTCTCGACGCGTACTTCGCGCTGGCGATCATTGAGTTCGTGGGGCACCCATTTGTCAAGCTTTTTTACCTTGCCAATTTGACGCAAATGGACCAATATTGTTTTGACGCTAACGTCGAAAGCTGCTGCTAATTCAGCCGTAGATTGTGTATCATCAGCTTCCACAACCGCCTTTAATTCGTCATTGTCGACCAAAGTCTTCGGACGACCGCGAGGTTCATTTTTCAGGTCGAAATTTCCAGAACGGAAGCGAGCAAACCAATAACAGGTGGTGCGTTGGTTTGTAGTGTTAGCTCCGTAAACGTCGTTGATGTTGCGTGCCGCTTGTGCCGCGTTGCTGCCACGACGGTACTCATATTCCATAATTACTCGAATTTTTAACGTATCCATGATGACGAAAAAGATTGAAATGCGATGAAAATGTAACACTAATCAATAAAGAAATGACTACTTTTGGAAAAAAGAATCCATGTTTTTAAAATAAAATTAATTTGAAATTAGAATTCTTAGCCAAACAAAAATTATTTTGATTTGAAATGGCCAGTACTGCAGAACGGCAATTTCATAGGTAAAGACCTAATATAATATTAAATTTAAACCCAACTTGTGCGTAATACTGACTCAATTTTAAACGGATTTTTAAACTCACCCACTCAGTTCCTAAGTCAATCCATGTAAATACTATGATCTATTCTAACAAGTTTGTACAGCTCAATATGATGGTAACCACTGAAAGTCTCTCTGGTCAGTACACGAAGCTTTCATAGTCAGTCTCATATATATATAAGCTAAGCTTTTACTACTCGTATTCTATAAATTTATATCCTCCAAAATATAAATCCAAATCATAAGATGCTTTGTTTCTGTCCGGTGGTCCACGACAACTCATGCTTTATTTATTGTTTTGATCATATACCCAGAAATAAAGAGGTAGACCAAGCGTTTTAGGTTTACGCCGATAAACCTGAAATCCTTAATAATTATTATTTGTCATCTTAGCCACTAAAACCTGTAAAGCTGTCCAATGCAAGCCTTCATATTCAGCTTCATACATTTTAAAAGCTGAAATTTAAACACATAGTCGCAAAATGACGTACATTATCGTATATCGGGCTGCTCGGGCACTTCTTTTGTGGCGGCCCCCATCCATTGTCACTGTCGCGCTACAAGTGCTTTTACCTTTCAAAGAAAGACTGGTTCCTAGTCCGCTACCTTTTATTTCATTGAAGGAATAAAATGAATTGCCAACAATTCTGTTATATTGTTTCGATATTATTAAAACACGATAAAATTACGCGATGACCTGTAATGCATTGCGTATTTATTACCTAAATCAGGCACCAGTCTCTCACAAAGTTCTATTTTATACAAGAATGATTGAACTATGACGTTAAGACTTAACTTTGTGATGAGAGAATAAATATATATATATTATTATTTTTGTTTTATATACCACAGCTAATTGCCGGACAACATGGTGTGACGGGTCCAAGCCAAGTCGACACCTGTTTCAGGATTTCGTTCAGAACTTTGGAGAAACTTACGTACTAATCTGCAGGTTTTCTATATTGCAGCTTTCTCAAGAAGAATATACGTTAATGGTGGAAAGCTTATGTATCATCATCATCATCATCGTATCAGCCGAAAGACGTCGACTGCTGAACAAAGGCCTCCCCCAAAGATCTCCACAATTGCCGGTCTTGCGCTATCCGCATCCAGCGATTTCCAGCGACCATCATCATCATTGGTCCATCTTGTAGGAGGCCTGCTCACGCCGCGTCTTCCGGTTCGGAAGGAATAGCAGGTATCATCTATACGCTGACGATGTACAAGTATATATCTATTTTAAACCACATGGAGCTCAAAAAGCAATGGATGAACTCAATTTTGATCTGGACCGGATAGCCAAGTGGTCTGATAGAAACTGTTTAGTATTAAATCCCACCAAAACAAAATATATCCTTTTTGGCACAAAAAATCAGCTCATTACACTTCATAATTTAAACATTACTCTTCTTGGAGAGCCTATAGAACGGGTTTACGAAGCTAAGAGTTTGGGTTTAAATATAGATGCAAATCTTCGTATTGAGAAACACGTGGCTGCCTGTGTACAAAACTGCTTCTATCGCCTTAAGGTCTTGTATAAAATAAGAACATTTTTGTCACAAGATATACGTGTGCGTCTGGTAGAATCGCTTGTGTTATCCAAGCTTAATTACGCTGATACTATCTATGGCCCTAGGCTGTTGTCAAGAACGCAGCGATTAGTTCAAAGGGTTCAAAATGCATGTGCTAGGTTCTGTTTTACCATACCGCCAAGAACACACCTGACACCTTTTTTAAACCAAAATGGTATTTTAAAAATTAAATCGTGTCGTAAGCTACATCTAGCGTGTCTTTTATTCGGTGTGGTAAAATATAAAGAACCATCGTACCTATACGATAGGCTTGATTGGATAGCCAGTCGAAGAGATTGCACTAGGAGGGAATGCTCGCAGCAGCTGTCTACTCATTCTCACAGGTCTGCAGAGTTTAGGGGTTGCCTTCGCTACGCGGCTTCGAAGGTGTGGAACAACATCCCGCCACCCATCAGACTAATCGAGACGTTAACCACGTTCAGACGCCGATTAAGGCAATACCTTCTCAACTCGCAGCAAGAACTGAACAACGTGAACGTGGATATGTCATTTATATGAGTGCAAGCTCAACACGCCATACCTCAAAGCTGCCAATGCAACCATTGTATATTTATATAATATTTTATTATATTCAATAAAAATATAATATATGTATGTGATTTAGTGCTTCAGATATTATTATTTTAGTATTATTCCCTTTATTATTCATATCTATTATAAGTATGACGGCATCGCAACGACATTGGTAAACAACAGGTGCAACCGCTAATGAGCAGCTGTTGCAGCTGCGTCCGCAGCTGCGCCCACAGCTGCGCCTGTCACTGGCCGACGTTCGCTGTATTTTCTATATAAAAGGCGATGCACGCCGGACAGAGGGGATTCGTTCGTCGACAGTCACCCGATACACATGCTGTACCGTGCCTGTCTTATATAGTGTTGCTATGGTGCAATTAATAATTAATTAGTGAAAGTGATTGTTGAAATAAGTTATAAAGTTGTTAATTAAATATAATCAAGTGCTGAAGAGTTATTTCTATATTTTATTATAATGATGGTGACCCTCTTCCCGACATCAGAAGTGGGATGGACTCCATAGCCTGCCATGGGTCTGGCCATAGGGAAAGTGATTTTTTTTTATTTTAATAATGGTTGATCCCTGCACCTCTCTTAAAATGGAAGAAACCGTGATGCTCTTACTAAGGGTTTCTGAAACTATTCAAGAACAGCTTAGCGCTGTGATACTGGTAGTGGACGTGGAATATTGTCTCTGGCAATTAGTACAGTCCTTATTGCGGTGGGTGCGAGGAACACTGTATGTCACAGTCAGTACTGCCCTATGTGACCGTCCTCGCTACCGTTCTGTATCAATAACTATAATTGAAGTTTATTGATTTTATTTAGTCATGTAAAGTAAACGATTGTTTAATTGTAATATACTGCCCAGTTACCAGCTGAAGACTAGGCCAAATTCAACATGAGATGAGTCAAAACATATTTGACACTAAGCGCCATTTACGACATTAATTCGTCGGACTTGTCGTCGTGGTATTTCTATTTTCGGTGATGTAAGGCAAGTTACGGTTATGCTACTAGCGCCACTTGAGGCTGTGGTGAGTACATTGATGTTTATCAACGTAACAGAACGTTTATTGGGATCTATGAACACTTTGAGTAAGGTAAGATCCGCCCATTATTGTAATTCTAGTTTCGATCCTGGTTTGCATGATATTGATTTCTTCTAGGTAGAAGAAATCAATGTTGAATAAATACGCTAGACGCTCCATCTTGTGACTAAATGTTGTTAAAGGATTAAGGGATAAGCTTCAATAGTAATGCGAGGAATAACAGACCCACAGATTTGGTCCAATACGACAAATCATTATTTAAAAAAACAAAAGATCTCGTTCAGTTCCCTTCGATTTATACTAAACCGAAATCGACATCTAAATTTATTAGTAATACAGTGAAATTTTAACAAATAAAAACCTTACCTACGTAAACGTTCTCATAATTATAACAGACATGAAGTAAAGTACTTTTTATGTCATTTTTCGGGCATGTCTCACGGTGGTGTCCATAACGAGCCAGACAGTTGCAATGTATAGCAAAAGAAGGTAGTAATATTTTGTGAAAAGATAGGACACGTTGTAACCGATTATTATTTTTATTTTTCAAAGAAAGATCAGTTATGTTAACTTTTGTCATGAGTTACTAGGCGGTCCTGTGGATAGTGACGTTACTATACTGCAGTAATACAAGGTGTGTCTACCGATGTTTAAATAGACAGTTTCGCAAGTTTCATTAATGTATGAATCGGTTCTAAAACATTTTAAGAGTACGCGGGAACCCACCTTTGCAGTATTGCGTGGCATCAGAGACCAAATTAGTGAGTTTGCGAATTATGTTTGGTTCTAAAATTTCCCGTTATTGGGCTCGAAGTAGATTTCTGTTTGACTCCTAAAAACTGTATTAGTGTACCAACCAGTGCTTACAGGAATAGATGCGTTGAACGGCAAATAACGTACAAATCATTTACATTGCATAACGTGAATTACTAATCTCGACGGAGGCAAAAACGTGATGCTTGTACTTAAACGATCAGCTGATAGTTAATTTTCCTCATGAGGATGATGAACGACAACTATTAACGGTGTCAGTGAGTTTAGCGAGTGTTATATCGTTGGTACTGCTTCGAATGTGGTTACGACTGGTAGTAGGAATATTGAGTCAACAAGTGCCATGCCTATCAGCTACGAACGACAAATTGAAACTACCCGAGATCGTCAAGGACTTGCTTGGCAAAGGTATTATTCAAGAGTGTATGTCATCATATGTTAACCCGATCATTCTCGTTAAGAAACGAGACTGTAATGAACGTATCTGCGTATTCGTGCGAGCTTTACATGCAATTACGCTACAGGACCGATCCATTGCCTTTGATCTAAGACCAAATCTTTCACCTCTGTGAAAGTAAGTACTAAAGTTGCTTAGATATGGCAACTGGGTTCCACCAAAAATACAAATGTCTGGTAATTCTGCTTGCAGAGTCTTGTTTGTCCCTCCTTAAATACTGTTTCAGGGTATTCTGTCTTCATTGTACATGGGCGGTGTTACTCTGGTGTCAGACTTGTTCGGGCCGCGCGGTGACATGGTTTGGTGACTGTTGTCTGCAGCATACTCCGAGGCACGGTGACGCTCGGAAATGGATCCAACATTGGCGGTCGCCTATCTGTGAACGGGCCGCGTTCTTGGTTGCTTTACCTTGCCAATCGCTTGAGGACCGGTGAAGTAATTATATTGGGCACGTGCGTTAATGACGCATTAAAGAACCTGCGAGAAATGTTAATGGTGTTGGATTTTCTGTCAACGTTATGTAAAGTATTTTCGCGGCTACAGAGGTACAGTATGAGTTGTATTATTATGGTGGTCAGGTTAGACCGAGCTAAACAAAAAAAAAAAAAATAAATAATTGACTCCCTTGTGCCCACGAATGTCAAACAGGCTCTTTAACTACTTGGTTCATCAGGCCTATCAGAAATTTCCAAATGAAACTATAGTGATCTTGTTCATGGAACATGGTGTCTATAAAAAGCCATACTTTGTCTGCGAGCTCACGCACCTTTGGTGCAGATACTGATTATGTTTAAAAAAAATGATTCTCGTAATAACTGAAAAGAAACTTTTACATTCAATTAATATGACAACTTATTTCTTTGCTGTGCATAATGGTGATATTGGTAAAAAAAAGGGAATATAAAAAATAAATGTTTGAAAGTCACTGAAGGGTTAAACTGGACCAATGACTTAGCTAAAGGGAATGATAATTCTGGACTAGCATAGAATGATAAAGGCTACAGGGAATGATAATTCTGGACTAGCATAGAATGATAAAGGCTACAGGGAATGATAATTCCGGACTGGCATAGTATGATAAAGGCTATATATAGGGAATGATAATTCCGGACTAATATAGTATGATAAAGGCTAGAGAGGTTGATTATACTGGACTAGCATGGATTAAGAGAATAATAAATCCGGACTAGCAAAATAAAATTATGGCTTTGTAGGGCTTACTGCCGGACCATAACAGTGTCTACAATCTGGAGGTTCAGATGGTATGGATAGTTATCTAATGTTATGTTTTCTCTGATCCCAGATACCTACAATTGTAATGGCGAACGTGCGCGATTCACACACGTCAGTATGACCGTGACGGCGTCAGCACTGCCATACACACCTAGCAACAAATCTGTGAACAACATGCCCCTCACGTCATCGCATAAAGAGGCGCACACAGAGACGTGTGCATGTCAGGATGGTCGTGACGGCATCGCAACGACATTGGTAAACAACAGGTGCAACCGCTAATGAGCAGCTGTTGCAGCTGCGTCCGCAGCTGCGCCCACAGCTGCGCCTGTCACTGGCCGACGTTCGCTGTATTTTCTATATAAAAGGCGATGCACGCCGGACAGAGGGGATTCGTTCGTCGACAGTCACCCGATACACATGCTGTACCGTGCCTGTCTTATATAGTGTTGCTATGGTGCAATTAATAATTAATTAGTGAAAGTGATTGTTGAAATAAGTTATAAAGTTGTTAATTAAATATAATCAAGTGCTGAAGAGTTATTTCTATATTTTATTATAATGATGGTGACCCTCTTCCCGACAAGTATATATTTGGGTATGTATCATATTTATCAATATATAACGATTACAATTATTCTATTTTATTTTTTAGACATAAGAGGGTCCAGTTGAAAATCAGTGCCACGCCCCTGGGTTGGCTAATGCTGAACTGGATACCTACTTGCTGCAGTTGTCAGACACATGCACCCACTTGAATATTAACTTTTTGTTTTTGTAATATTGACAAGACGTATATGTATTTGTGTGTAAAGTGTGTCTTTCAATGTTAGCAATAAATTTTCTTTTCTTTTTCTTTTCTTTTTCGTGGTCGCCACTCGAGAACCTTTCTGCCCCCGCGGCCGTCGGCTTATGTATGCCATAAAATAATTTTCCAGTCGCGTACATTGTACAATCACGTAAAGGAAACGTCTAGGGCGTGTCATACGACGAAATGGCCTGTCATTCCAGACAACCATTGTACTCCCTAGTGTGTAATATCACTCAGGGTTGTATTTAAAAAATATCTGCAACTGAAGAGCTCTTGTTTCGTGTAAATATGGTGTGTAATATGTAGGCATAAAAGATGGAGCTTGCTTTGATTTCTTTCTAGTTTTTTTTATAATAGTATGTGGTAAAGTAAATGATCTGAATAGGACTGCTATTGTAAAAAATAAAAAAAATGAGTAGGTACAATTAATATTAGGTCTTTACCTATGAAATTGCCGTTCTGCAGTACTGGCCATTTCAAATCAAAATAATTTTTGTTTGGCTAAGAATTCTAATTTCAAATTAATTTTATTTTAAAAACATGGATTCTTTTTTCCAAAAGTAGTCATTTCTTTATTGATTAGTGTTACATTTTCATCGCATTTCAATCTTTTTCGTCATCATGGATACGTTAAAAATTCGAGTAATTATGGAATATGAGTACCGTCGTGGCAGCAACGCGGCACAAGCGGCACGCAACATCAACGACGTTTACGGAGCTAACACTACAAACCAACGCACCACCTGTTATTGGTTTGCTCGCTTCCGTTCTGGAAATTTCGACCTGAAAAATGAACCTCGCGGTCGTCCGAAGACTTTGGTCGACAATGACGAATTAAAGGCGGTTGTGGAAGCTGATGATACACAATCTACGGCTGAATTAGCAGCAGCTTTCGACGTTAGCGTCAAAACAATATTGGTCCATTTGCGTCAAATTGGCAAGGTAAAAAAGCTTGACAAATGGGTGCCCCACGAACTCAATGATCGCCAGCGCGAAGTACGCGTCGAGACGTGCCTTGCACTGCTCAACAGACACACAAATGAAGGAATTCTGAACCGCATTGTTACCTGCGATGAAAAATGGATTCTGTTTGATAACCGCAAGCGCTCAGCAAGTTGGTTGGATCCTGGTTCAGCACCTAAACAATGCCCTAAACGAAAACTTACCCCTAGAAAAGTGATGGTCACTGTTTGGTGGTCTAGCGCCGGTGTGATTCATCACAGCTTCTTACCAAACGGGGTGAGCATTACTGCAGATGTGTACTGTGAAGAACTGAGCACAATGATGGAGAAGCTGGCGCATCTCCAACCAGCATTGGTCAATCGCTCGTCTCCGCTGCTCCTGCACGACAACGCGCGACCTCATACTGCACAGCAGACGGTCTCCAAGTTGCAAGAACTGGGGTTGGAAGCTCTCCGTCATCCGCCCTACTCACCAGACCTTGCGCCTACAGACTACTACTTTTTCCAGAATTTGGATAACTTCTTGGCGGGAAAAAAATTCAATACCCGAGAGGCAGTACAAAATGCCTTTGAAGAATTTGTTGCCTCCCGTCCAGCTGATTTCTTTAAGAAGGGCATCAATAAACTGCCACTGCGATGGCAAAGATGCATTGATTGCATGGGTGATAACTTCGATTAATACAAATAAAAAAATTCATGAAAAAAATTCGTTTAAATTTTTTCATACAAAACGGCAATTTCATAGGTAAAGACCTATTATTTTAATTT
Organism: Pseudoips prasinana; assembly: GCA_951640165.1. Classification (NCBI taxonomy): domain Eukaryota; kingdom Metazoa; phylum Arthropoda; class Insecta; order Lepidoptera; family Nolidae; genus Pseudoips; species Pseudoips prasinana. Next base: position 5,221,445 of record OX621238.1, on the reverse strand, counting down.
TAATGTATTCTTGGAATGAAATTTCTATGGTAAGTGTAACTGTTGCGGTAAGAGTTGACTGGTAGGTAAATTGTTATTAAAAGGCATTGTATAACATAATATCCTGGGGACATAATATCCTGGGACATTATAGACACACGGCCATCCCAAACTAAGCAGAGATTGTACTATGGAAACCAGTCGACTTATAAACTACATAATATTACTTTTCTTTTGTAAATACATACTTAATATAGACTAGCTGTGCCCCGCGGTTTTACCCGCGTTAAACTTTATAAATTATTATATCTTCTCCCCCGTAGGTGATATTATGCAGCCTATATGTTGACCCGAGCTCTTCGTAATATTCATGCAAAATTTGAAGTAAATCCATGCAGTACTTTTTGAGTTTAGCTCGGACATACATACAGATAAACAGACAAAAATTCTAAAAACTATATTTTTGGCTTCGATATCGATCGTAGATCACGCCCCAGGTATCCTTTTAAAAAAATATTCAGTGTACAGTTTCGACTTTCCTACAATTTTATTATATGTATAGATAATTACACCCAGACTCAAGACAAACACACATTTACTGTCACACAAATATCTGTCCTGGGTGGGAATCGAACATACGATCTCCGGCGTGAAAAGCAAGCATTTGCCAACCACGGCAACAGGCCCATCGATTATGCCCCTTCTATACGTAATAAGGCTCAAGATTTACGGAAAAAATATTACAATATGTTGAAATATAGATGCTACCAATAGATTAAGGTTTTTATTTACTGGCCTGTCGGTCTAGTAGTTAGTGAACCTGACTGCTGAGCCAGAGGTCTTGGGTTCAATCTCCACCCAAGACAAATCTTTGTGTGATGAACAAGATAATTTGTTGGAACGAAGTTCCTTATCGCGCGTTGTGAAAGAGGGCTAGACGGAAAAAAATCTTACGAAAAGTTGTCACGACACTTTTTGCAGCTGTGCGGCGTGCGCATGTTTCTCTGTCTCTCTCTCTCTCTCTTATAGAAAGCAAGCCAGATATTTTCATTTCTATTTCGCATTGAACAGTGTGGTGTCGCGACGATTATTTTTGTTGAGTGTATACAGGTTTTTTGTACATAATAAATAATAAGAAATAACTTCGTTCCATCCTGGTGACCCTTGACACCTCTCAAGTTTTTCTCTCAATCAGTGTGTAATTCAGAAATAATATACTTATGTTTATCGGTTATCTAGTTACCGTATTACAGATTCTGTTTGGGATCAAATGCAGTTTCTTAATTGTCCCGAGATATTTGTTATTTATTATTATTCGATACTAACACATTCATTTGCTTTTAAATATGGACACTGGCTCGTCTAAAATAAGATTTAATTGTCATCCTGCTTTGTCTCTCTGTGCTTCTTTCTATTATAAACGAATATGTGTGTAGATGATCGAGATTCGAGCAAAAGTATTACTATGCCGTTGTATAGGAATATTCCATGCGTTCTGTATGTATAGTGGTTATAAACACTATTTATACTCAACGCATGGTTTATTTACTAAAACTTAATTGTCTTGGAATTTATTTTAAATCATATGTCAACTGACATCCTACTAATATTTTAAAGCGAAAGTTTGTAAGTATGGATGGATGGATGTTTGTTACTCTTTCACGTAAAAAATGCTGAATTTAAATTAATTATACATCAGAATAGCACATATTATAATTTATGAAGATATTGTGTGAATTGTCCAAAATATGACGATACGTGTCAAGTAAGTAGGAAAATCTACCATCTGCGAGCTATTCTGGCGTGCACTGCCAAAACCCGCTAGAGGTACACATCCTACTTATATTATAAATGCGGAAGTTTGTGAGTACAGTGCCTCTAGCACGAGTTCCTGCAGTTTACTTACTCGATCACACGTACAGTTTCGTCCCATACATTGAGCACCAGCGCCTCTCGCGGAAACTATTAAGAACTAAAACTCTGGTGCTCAATGTATGGGACGAAACTGTACGTGTGATCGAGTAAGTAAACTGCAGGAACTCGTGCAAAAGGCACAGGTATGTTTGTTACTCTTTTACGCCAAAACTACTTTAATGCGGGTGAAACCGCGGGGCATAGCTAGTACGCAATAATTTTAAATTATCTTTCGTAAAGTTACTTTTAAGTTAACAGTGATTTTTTGTTGTAATTCAGTGTCATGTTTATATTGTCATACTACGAAGATATTTAACAGTGGAGGACAAAACTAGAGCTACATCTATAGTATTTAATGGGTTGTAAATAACACCAAAAGTTCTCTAATCCAAAGCGGTTATCAATTCACATAAAAGAGATATCAATAAAACCCTAATAATTTGTAATTTATACTTGCCTATTACTACCGTTTTTTTCCTATAAAATATGAATTAACGGATTAAACGTTGGCAACGGAAACACTACCTAATGTGGTACATTTTACAGTTCATGTTTATTTGATAGGGTATAATCAGGCTTAACAGAGGTACGTAGAGATTAGCGGCTGTATCTGTATTTGTGTTAACCCTCGCAATGAGCAGTATAGGGGTGTAAGGGGGATGTAGCACCCCTTATGTTTCATTAACGATCAACGCCCATAGAATTGGGAAATATTTCAGAGAAGAACTAGATTAGATGGGTCCTAAAAGAAAAATAGGCGACTTTTTCTAGACTTCTGACTGTACACTTAATATTTTATTTGGAACATATTATTTTATTTTAAAAAGTGTTCTAGATCGAATTTGCCTCCAACAGCCAATCTCAATCGAGATGAGCCTATATTCTATTTGTGCACTCTTTATTCACTCTGAAGGCAATCTGACATGATCAGGTGTCGATCTCTTGATCAGGAGTAATATCGATCGGCATTTGAAGCACTTTAACAACTGCAGACTCCGGGATTTAAATGATGCAGCCGGTTGTAATTCATATAATCGGTGTGATGGTCCCATTCCCTTCGCTAAATTAATGATGCAAATGTCTAAGTTTTAAAGTTTCAAGCGTATAAGCATACTATCCTACCCAAGAAAATATCTATGAGGTACCGGGATCAAATCCCGGGACGAAACAAAAAGTGATTTTTGGGACTTTTCTGTACAGGATTTTTTTTTACTATCAGCCCGAAGTTTAGGAGCTGGCGGTATTATACCTCTGTGCCTCGAAGAGCACGTAAAGTTGTCGGTTCAGTACCTGACCTCTTTGTCGCTACCCGTCCGATCGGGTAATGAGAGTCATGGAATAGAAAAGGCCCCTGTGTTTGCGCACACAGATACTGTCAGTCAGTAAGTCTCCATTGAGACTGGCTGCCTTGGCGAAAATTGGACCAGAAAGACATTATAACCGTTTAGTGGAGGCATTAAAATCCAAAAAATACGAAGTAATCAAAATCTCTCCATTATCCCGTCATATTCTTCCATAGAAATTAGCGCGTCTATACATTCGTTACCAGACGTATCCTAGCTGACACAATGACCCGACGTAAATCTCACCCGGACACCGGAATTCATAAATTATGATTCACTTGCTCACTGAAAACCTTTTTTATGGTGGTCCTGGTGAAGCTTTCATTTAAGTCTTTGGATCATTTATACTTATAGATAAAGAAGTATTATGTATGTTTTGAAATCATTGTTTTTGTGCGGCTGGAAAATATTAATCATATATGCGCAGTACTCAGTTGTTCAAACCTCCCAGTAGGCCTCTGACATGGATGACTGTTGTCTATTGACTACAACCGGGACCGAAAGCTTAACGTGCCCTCCAAAGCATAGAGACGCTCAGAAATGAAACCACTTTAATCGGCACCCATCCATGGACGGATAGCAACGCTATAATTGATCATTCAAATTAATAGGGAATCTTTTCGAAATGGTCTCTTATTTTTATTATATTATATACTAGCTGTGCCCCGCGGTTTCACCCCCGTCTAACTTTATAAATCATAGCCTATATGTTATTCGGTTATATAAGCTATATTACTACAAAGTCTAAACTTACTAACTTATAGTAGATAATACTAAGTCTAAAATTCGTTCAGCGCAATTATGAATAGCTCTGAACGAATTTTAGACTTAGTATTATCTACTATACATACGATAACTGTAGGTGAAGCCTGTTGTTCCTTAATACCTATTGATAAGTTACACCCTCCACTTGAAATAACCATTTCAGAAATAAAAAAGTCAAATCTTCCTTTCAATAAATCAAACTCGCAACCAAACTTCTATAAAGCTGATTATGAACTAATAAAAAAATTTCTTAACGAACAAGACTGGGAAGAGCTATTTCGGCATACGAATGATGTAAATAGCATGTTAGAAATTTTCTATGCAGTTCTTAGGATTACAATAAATAAACATGTCCCGTGTTAAACCGGGATCAAGACGTTACCCACCGTGGTTTAATAAAGCAATTATAAAGTCTTTAAATGAAAAAAATTAATTAAGATTACGTTTCAAAAAATATAAAAACCCACTTGATAAAATTGAATTTAACTTATTAACAAGAAGATGTATGGATATGGCTAGGAAATTGTATAATAAGTATATGGATAACATAGAATCTGGGATAAAAAGAAATCCGAAATTATTTTGGTCTTACATAAAAACCAAACGAGGTGGATCTGGTGCATATCCGTTGACAATGACGGACGGACTGACCACTACTTCCAACGGCCCATCTATTTGTGATCTATTTGCCAATCACTTCTCATCGGTTTTTGTTGATAATACTAATTCAGGGGATCATCTGGACTCCAAGTTTAATTTTGAATATAAAAATAGTCAATGCCTAACATACCCCATAATAACCAGAGAAAGTTTACAAACAAAACTACAATCATTAAATTTAACCAAAGGAGCTGGTCCAGATGGAATCCCTCCATTTTTTATATCGGCATGTGCTCGTGTCTTGGTTACACCACTGTTATGCATTTATAATAAGTCCCTGGCTACGGGAATCTTTCCATCCGCATGGAAAAATACTAAAATTGTTCCTGTACATAAATCTGATAAGAAAGATGTGATAACTAACTACAGACCGATTGCTATTCTATCAACGTTTGCAAAAATATTGGAATCAATGATTTGTACTCACGTTCAACAACATTTTGCAAAATATATTAGTGACCACCAACACGGTTTTGTGGTATCGCGTTCTACAACTACGAACTTGTTATCCTTCTCGGAGTCAATCATTAAGACTGTAGACCTAAATAAACAGGTGGACGTATTATATACAGACTTTAGCAAGGCTTTTGACAAAATGTCGCATTCAATCTTAATTCATAAATTGGCAGAATATGGCATTACCGGACCCTTGCTAGAATGGCTAAAATCGTATCTAACCGACCGGAAATTCTATGTCGTCGTAAATGGATACAAATCTGACAGCTATTCCATAGCCTCCGGGGCTCCACAGGGATCTCATATGGCCCCACTACTATTTAATATTTTTATAAATGACGTCCCAAGTTGCTTTCTTTATTCAGAATGCTATTTATATGCAGATGACCTTAAGTTTGCAAGAACAATAGAATCACCTAATGACATGAGACTTCTTCAAGAAGACTTGAATCGGCTAATAGAGTGGTGTAAAAACAACAAAATGGAACTAAATGCATCCAAATGCTATCATGTTAAATTTTCCAGAAAATCTAAACTAAGTAACACTGAGTACGTCATACAAAACCATAAAATTCAAGAAGTTAATACAATCAGGGACCTGGGAATTTGGTTTGACAGAAAACTAACCTTTATGCCTCATATGGACACTATAACAAAGAGAGCATCTAAAATGTTGGGTTTTGTGATTAGAAATTCAAGGGGGTTTAAAAATAGTTCCACGAAAATTCTGCTGTATAATAATCTTGTCCGCAGCATTTTGGACTATTGCAGTAGTGTGTGGAGACCGCACTATGCTACACATATTCTAAGCATAGAAAGAATTCAAAAAAGATTCCTATGGCATCTAGCTTTCTCCAAAGGAAAATCCAAGGAGCTATCTTCCTATAAAGGTCGCCTTCAATATTTTAAAATGCAGACATTAGAGACGCGTAGAGATATGTCAGATGCTCTTCTGCTTTATACAATTATCAGAGGCAATATTAATTGCCCAGATCTGTTACATCTCCTAAGGTTTAGAGTTCCATCACGTATACCTCGTAATCCGATCACACCTCTATGCCCACCCCTGCGTCGAACAGTAGGTACTTGGAGCCAACTCACCCATTTGCAGAATGTGTAAAATTGTAAATAGCTGCAGCGACTTGATAGACATCAATTATGATGCAATTTCCACATTCTGCAGAGTTACAAAACAACATCTTCCGAATAATAATAATATATTGTAAAGATATAGAGTTAAGTATTGTTTCCGTGTACCATTAGAGCCATGACACGTAAAGCGATTTGCTATATATACTTTTATATGTTGTAATTAATTTTAGTATTATTTAATGCAATGCAATTTTATTATTAAGTACTTAATTTGAATCTTACCAAATGTTTTAAATTGTTAATAATTTTTTAATTTTTTGTTTAATCATTTTTTGTTTAATATCTTACTTTTATATTTTAATTTTATGTCATTTAGTCACAATTTTATTTCACTTTAATTTTTAAGTTAGATAATTTATAATTTTATTTTTAATTAATGTAATTTATACACGCCAACCTTTAATTTCGCATGTGGTGTTAACCTGTAACTGGTTGCTACACAAGAAAATGTATTGTGTAAGTTAAGATATACCAAACTCAAATTTAATGTGTAAGCAATTGTTGGTTAACCTTATAAACAAAAAAAAAAAAAAAAAAAGTCTCATCAAAATCCGTTCAGTAGTTATTGCCTGAAAGAGTAACAAGCATCCATACATCCATCCATACTCATAAACTTTAGTTTTTATAATTCTAATATTATAAATTTGTTACGTTTAAGTCAATTTTATTATTAAACGGTAATTTTTGTTAATTTTATTTTATAATAGTCATTTATTTATTTATTTATTTATTCTTGTACACACAAAACATACAATAAATAGAAACAAGTACGAAGAAATGAATAGTACAAAGGTGCTGCTTATTTCGCAAGAAATTTCTTCCAGCAGACCCGCATTATTACAATGTCACACTTTTTACAATAGGTACAATGGTGCTTATTATGTGCACTACAGCTGTAATTTTCCAAAGTAATTAAATCATCATCATCATATCAGCCGAAAGACGTCCACTGCTAGACAAAGGCCTCCCCAAAGATCTACACAATTGCCGGTCTTGCGCTATTCGCATCCAACAGTTTCCAGCGACCCGCACAATATCATCGGTCCATCTTGTAGGGGGCTGCTGCGGCCCACGCTGCGTCTACATATAAATACTACATCCAATTTAGACTTAACAATAAACTAAATACTAATAATACATTATATGAGTATGAAATTGAAAGATAGTGATTGTTCACTAGTCTTTTGAAAGTGTTAATAGATTTGTATATTTGGGGGAAGACGGTTACACAATCTGACTGCATGAACAGTAAAGGAGAAAACATCTGTTTTATGAATGGGGAGTTTTAGGACGGATTACAGATGAAATCTACACAGAGCATCAGTTGAAGATTAAAAAGAAAACACTCATAATAATTGTTGTATTCTCATTTACTTTTTAGAGCAGTGTTCCTTCTGATTTCAACGTAATATTGCAGAAATAACCAGCTTCCATTATAATTAAAACAACAAACTTTAATTTTCGCTCATCAAAATAAATCATGATGAAGTGAGCGCATGTAAATCCCGCTGTCAGTGCTTCGTTTAATAAATTGCAGTTTTACGCAAACAAGTTTGAAATTACTTCCAGTGCATTTCTTGCATCAATTAATTCTATTTGAGTGAGTGTTTACCTATATTGTAATTATAAAAAGAACATAACCTAATTATAATCAAACTAATATTATGAAGGCGAAAGTTTGTTAGTGTGTGACTCACACACATGTGAGTGCGTATGTTTAATACTTCTTCACGTCTAAACGGCTGCCTGGAGCGATTTTAATAAAATTTGGTATGTAGTTAGCTGACACCTTTGATTAATTAACACATAGGTTATATTTATAAAGTTTAACGCGGGTAAAACCGCGGGGCACAACTAGTATAATATAATTACCTACTTACTTACTTATCGTGGTATGGGCAGTGGTTACCCTAGTGTCAGAGTTGTTCAAGGCGCACATTAAGCTTCTGACATAGCTTAACAACTGTTGCCTAATGACTACAACCGAGACCGACAGCGTAACGTGTCCTCCGAAGCACGGAGACGTGCAGTAATTAAACCACTTTTGTGGTCACCCATCTATGGACTGACCGCGAACCTAGTTGCTTAACTCCGACATCAGGGTAAGCACTGCACGATAATAAACAAAATGACACTTAAGAACAGCTTACTGGTGGAGTGGATGAGTCTGTACACTTGAACCCTAGCTCAGGCGTTTCTACCCCAACAACTCAAACATATATCTTTTGAAGTTTCTTTCCGCCGTGCAATATTTTATGTTGACGTTGTTGTAAATATCTATAGTTTATTACTTTAGATCATACCTGTAAAGGGTCATTATTTATTTTTATACACTATCAAACATTAATCCATCCATTCATCAAACTTCAAGTTAACATTTAAGAGGAATCCCTATAGATATGTAGTATCTGATGGTTCTAATTATCTCTCCACTCATACGTGTGAAAAAGAAAGCTATACTAAAATCTAAAAAGATGGGCAAAATTAGTTTGTATTTATGTTCAGTAATCATTCGACAATTTTTCTTTTAAATTGCCATATTTGGTTACCATTGCCATTGACTTTTTATTTTTTGGAATGTTTTTAAAAATCTGTGTACAAAACCGAAACAGATGAGGTTGGACGTAACGGTCGTCTATAGTATGCATAACACCAGCCTAGTGCGACCTGTAATCACTCTAATATTATAAAGGCAAAAGTTTGTGAGTGTGTACTGAACGGATTTAGATGAAACTTTTTAGTATTTAATAAATCATTTATACTATACACATAGTATACTAGTATAGTAACCCGCGTTAAACTTTAATAATTATTTATATAATTATTAAAGTTTAACGCGGGTAAAACCGTGGGGCACAGCTAGTTGTCAAATATAAATATTTCGTCATCACGGAAATTCGCATCAACCTGGGTATCTTTTGATTGCGATGTCTTAAGTCTGATGTCTTGATAGTTACTAGGGATTGATGACTAATCTTTGTGATGTTCATTTCACTTACATACTTGATACCTCAAAAACATCCTGAGATAATGGAACCTTCATCTTATAAGGGTTCCTTTTTCCGTAGAACGTCCAAGCCCAACAAATATTCGTCAAGCTTTATACTGAAATACTACTCTGTCAAGAAAGTACCGGGAAAAGATCAATAATATATAAAATGTTTGTTATTCATCCAAATTTATTTTATCACCTTCAAAGTATACTCCTTCAAAAACGATACACTTACGCCGACGAATAATCTATTCATCACAACATTTTTTAAACGCTGCTTTCGGAATTGAGTTCAGTTCTCGCCGCGAATTCTCCTTTATGTCTTCTACCGTTTGAAAACGGGTACCACGAAGTGGTAATTTGAGTTTAGGAAAAAGAAAGAAGTCAGCTGGAGCCATATCTGGTGAATATGGTGGTTGCTGGATGGTATTTGTTGAGTGTTTGGTCAAAAATTCGTTCACAATGATGGCCATGTGCGAAGGCGCATTATTGTGGTGCAAAATCTAAGAATTTTCGTCGAATTTGCTCTCTTAAACGCCGCATAACGCTCAAATAATATTCTTTATTTACCGTTCGACCTTCCGGTAAGAATTCAGAGTGCACAACACCGCGATAGTCAAAGAAAACAGTCAACATGACTTTGACTTTTGATCGACTATGGCGTGGTTTTTTCGGTTTCGGTTCAATTGGAAGGCGCCACTCCGAAGCTTGTTGAATAGTTTGCATGTCAAACTCGTAAACCCACGTCTCGTCACCAGTAACAATGCGTTTCATGAATGTTGGGTCGGAATTGACTCGATCTACCATGTCCTCAGCGACTTTCACGCGATTGAGTTTTTGGAGAAAATTATCTTTTGGGACTAGTCGAGCGGCAACATGTTTCATAGCCAAATGATTAGTTAAAATGGTACGAATCGACTTGTGAGATACAGAAAGTTCGGCGGCTATCTCTCTCAGATTTGAATGAGGATTTTCAGTCACTATTCACTTTTGCGATGTTAACTTCAGTTGCAGACGTTGATGGCCTACCAGAGCGAGGCAAATCTTTCATCACATCTCGACCGCTTTTGAACGCTTTGAACCACTCATAAGTACGAGTTTTGATAAAGTCGATTCACCGTAAGCCTTCTGTAACATTTTCAGTGACTCCGAACACGAAATTTCATTAGCGATGCAAAATTTAAGACAACCTCTTTGTTCGATATTTTTGTCCATTATGAAATTCGCAATACACACTATATATGATATTACTAAAACCAGCAATGTATTTAATATAAATAACAGATGCAACTCAAACTCCGCGCCAAAATGGAAAACAGTTGTGCCAATCTAACAAAAACAAAAAAAAAAACAAAAATTTGAATTTGGAACCATAAACAAATCATCCATTCCCGATACTTTTTTGACTGAATGTATGTCCACTGCTGGTTAAAGGGTCTTCAAAATAGTTGGTCACATCCCAAGATCATCCATCAGTCCACTTTTCGGGTTCCAGTCCACGCTGTGTACATACTTCTAGTTTAACCATTTTCCCATATCTTTACGCCTTCGTCTTGCAACATGGCAGCTAGGAATGCCTCTTAACATTCCTCATTAGTATGAAGTTTCGCTGCGCGCAAATGAAACTGGTAGCGTTGATATCGTTTTAATATTCTGCTCGGCTCTTATTAGCAGGCTTGTTTTAATTTGTTGTGGAAAACATAATTACTGGGTCTCGGGATGATGACGTGTAATACCTCGTGTGTTGATGAATGAACCGCCTTATAACGAAATGATTGGGTGGGTAAACAGTTAAAATGAATAAATAATAAATAAATAAATAAAAAAGGTTTTTATTCACGTAGACTTTAAAAAAGCGCTTGTAAATAGTCAGAAGATGTTTGTAGTATTATAGTTGTATACATTATTATTTCTAGTAACATAGATATTTAGGTACACATTGTATTGATTGTATTAAAACATTTATAAAATTTATTTTATAACAGCAATGATATTTAGCTAGCTCGTATCAAGTTATTGTCAAGAGATTATGTTTAAGTTTAATTATCTAGTTTAAGTCTAATATTTTTAATACATATTATTGTTGAATATTAAATATGTATATAGAAGCCGAGCAACACAAGACCGGCCATTGTGGAGATCGAGGTCTTTGTCCAGTAGACGTGTTTCGGCTGATGATGATGTTACATATGCATGGTGTTTTAATTGGCCTATCAAACTGAACAAACAACAATCAACTTACCAAAATAATACAATAATTGCTTCCCAAACAAAAATATCGGTAAGCTGACGCACTTTGTATGAGCATTTTGTAAATAAAATTTCGTGTTTCATACACTAGTTTTCTTTATTTACATGCATGTATGATATAATATAAAACGTATATATAAACGTACAGGGCTAGCGCTGCACCCCCTTATGTGGTATGTTTATATAATCTTTGCAAAGCGCGTAGAGGTACAGACGCCAGCACATCCAACTACCCCAATCCGTCAAATTTCTTTTATAGATTTTCAACTTTATCACAAAAGTATAAGGCTCACTTTCAATTGGGGAAATTTGACAGATTGGGGTATATTGATGTGCTGGCGTCTGTACATATAAACATTTGTGCAGGAAATTAAATTAATATTTATTTTTGTACACTAAAATCTAACAAATATATAAATTAATCACCATAGCCTAGTTGGTAGTGCTCCTGCCTACGAAGGTTCGAATCCCGATAAGTGCAAATATTTGTGTGATGAGCACGAATATTTGTTTGTGAGTCATGGATGTTTTCTATGTATATATGTATTTATCTATCTATATAAGTATATATATCGTCGCCTGGTACCCATAGTACAAGCTTTGTTTAGTTTGAGGCTAGGATGATCTGTGTGGCATTGTCCCCAGATATTATTATTATATTATTATTATTATCAAAAGTTGTTACTACTTATGGAGTTATCTGCCTAGTTCTGTGAGATTGCGAAGTTCTTTGTGTTTTACAAGTAATGCGAGTTGGCGACCGCCGATAGGTTGTAGTTAATACCAGGAGGCGCTGCTGCCCTACTTCCTGGGTATCCCTTAGTCGCCTTTTACGATACCCATGGTATGGGTATGGGGTGGCCCTGTTATTGTTTCTGGACCGGAAACCACACGGCTCAAATATATAGATATATTTAGGCACACATGATAGACCTATTGTGACTTCGTTATGACATTTTCCTGATACAAACAAAGCATTGTGTCAGGATGGTGTCAAAATTAAGTCAATGTGTACCTACTTTTGTTGGAACGAAGTTCCTTATCGCGCGTTGTGAAAGGGGGCTAGACGGAAAAAATTCTTACGAAAAGTTGTCAAGACACTTTTTGCAGCTGTGGGGCGTGCGCATGTTTCTCTGTCTGTCTCTCTCTCTCTCTCTCTTGCTTTCTCTTATAGAAAGCAAGCCAGATATTTTCATTTCTATTTCGCATTGAACAGTGTGATGTCGCGACGATTATTTTTGTTGAGTGTATACAGGTTTTTTGTACATAATAAATAATAAGAAATAACTTCGTTCCATCCGGGTGTCCCTTGACACCTCTCATGTTTTTTTTGTTATTTTTAGTTATATGTTTACGTAATCCCACCAAATTGAGTCGAATCAAATTTGTTGTCACACACAAACCACCGTGGTTTAGTGGCAGTAAGAACTGTACTCAAACTTTATAAATATTTGTTTTAGTAATAAATTAAAAAATACTTAAGAATTGATTACAGAGAAATATTAGATATCTCTTGATTTTGTCTTGTCAATGAAGTGTTTTTAGAATATGTCTGTTAGAGTTAACGCCTTCAAGTCACCCCTTTAAATGTTTTATTGTGTAGATAGTCGTCACTATTTTATTACTGACATAAGCATTAACATTCATTTATAACCCCATGGTTATGTCTTACGGTGTAAATGTCAACAACGGCCATAAAACGCAAATAGGGAAGATTTTGGCATGAATCTAAGAAAAGTTAAGATAAATAAAAACTATTGGAAGAAAATCCAAATTAATGATTTTGTATAAGTCTTTTAGTTTTAGGGTACCGTGTCAAAACGAAACCCTTATAGGGCGACGCTGTCCGCCTGTCTGTCGGTCCTGTATATCTCAGCACTTAGTAATGCTATGAACTATGCCTCTAATTGTGAGAGGAGGCCCTTGGTCTGCAGTTATAAAGTATTAATAGTTCTACGCTTATATCATCATCATCATCATATCAGCCGAAAGACGTCCACTGCTGGACAAAGCTACGCTTATATACTAGTATAAATTTACAAAACGACAATTTTATCGAAATTCACATTAAGTGACACACAGTTTATTATTTCTGATGGAAGAAAGAAAGAAAGATAACTGTTTATTAACGATACGCAACCATTTTAAATAATGATAAAAGTATAAATTATTTTTCCCCGTCTATGCCAACTTCAGAATTTACAGCGAGAATGACTGCATATATGCAGTATATGCACGGTGTAATAGTAATTAGCATTAGTACTGGACGAGACTTAAAGAGCTAAATTTGCCTACGAAACTGAACAGTATACAATACACAAAAAACTATACACAACTCAATGAATAGTGTACTGACCATACAATAAACTTACCATACAATAAACTTTCTATAGAAAATTGGGAATCAGCTAACGCATTTTGAACGAGGTGGCTAAAATATATTTTCGAATTGCATAGACGGATTTTGTGTAATAAAATTAGTTTCGGGGTAAATTGGACTTCCTTTGTTTTACAAGCATGCCTCCCGCAAAGTGTCTGCGGGTGGGTATGTTGGACTCGCACCGACTAAACCTAGCCTGCCAAAGACTTCTCTTTGTGCCTGATAGCGGGAGCCTCGGGATCGCGGATATGCTGCTCCGGTATCTGCGTTTTGCCCCGTGTCCCAGATTGTTGGGACACGTACCCTGGGATTTATTCTACACTAGCTGTTCCCCGCGATTTTACCCGCGTTAAACTATATAAATTATAGCCTATGTGTTAATCCAAGGTGTCAGCTAACTCCATACCAATTTTTATTAAAATCGCTCCAGCCGTTTAACTGTGAAGAAGTAACAAACATACAACTCACACACTGACTAACTTTCTCCTTTATAATATAGTATAGTGATGTATAGTTTCATAGACGGACTTCATTAAATTTGATTAGGTTTATGGGTAAATTAGACTCCTTTAATTAATTATCTATTTATTTTATATATATAAATAAATATATAAATAATAAATAAAAAAGGTTTTTATTTACGTAGACTTTAAAAAAGCGCTTGTAAATAGTCAGAACATGTTTGTAGTAATATAGTTGTATACATTATTATTTCTAGTGACATAGATATTTAGGTACATATTGTATGAAAACATTTATAAAATTTATTTTATTATAGCAATGATATTTAGCTAGCTCGTATTAAGTTATTGTCAAGAAATTATGTTTAATTATCTAGTTTAAGTCTAATATTTTTACTACATATTGTCAATGGTTCTGTCTATATTGAGGTATTATTATTATGACGGACCTTGTGTTAATAACGACGGTCGCGCTTTAATGCTACCACCGGATCCAATGCGCCCCAACTGAGAAGACCCAGCGAAACAAACTAAGTAGGTTCATCTACTACCGGTTTCAACACGACCCGGTTGAGACGGTCCGGCGAAACATACTCAAGCGGGCATGAACACGGGATTTGGTCCAATTAGAGTAATTATTTAGTAGGCAAACACAATATATGCTCGATCGGTTGTCTATATATAATATTAACAAACAACTAAATAATATTCTATAACCATTTTTTTTTATTACCTTACCTTTTTAATACCTTATATGCTAAATCGGAATATTTCAATCCATATGCGGCTTAATAAAAATATGTCTACACTAAAATACACCGTACCATGACAGGTGTATTTTATTATTCCATATCGGTTTCCTCATAGCGATGGATGCACAATATAACTAAAAATGTGCGTCTCTTATGCCGTAAAACGTCATAAAATTTACGAACTGTGAGGATATTTGCGACGACTTTTTACGCGACATGCTTTTATAGGTTTTCATCTGGGGCTGAATGTAAGCTGTGAAAGCATTGTGAGTACGTAGAAAGCGATTGAAATACATATATTTTTCTCTTTAAAAAGACTATACGTCTTTATGTACGCAAAAAAGATCAAGTTCCTTCCGCGGGCAAAGAGCTGCAAAGAGCTGCAATTCACCAGAATTCTGGCGAATGGATGGAATAAGTAATTGCTGCTTGAAGAAAAATTGAAGAAGAAATCGGTGCTATCCGTAAATATTTAAGTGGGTTTTAGTAAGATTGAGGCTGATTCCTTACGGAAAATCTCTTTATTCATTTATGGGATGAAAATATCGAAATTTACTTTCAAATTTGAAATTCTCGTAAACCATCGCGTTGACTTAACTGCCAGCTATTTATTGTTTTGTTACATGTATAAAAATATATATAACCCATAGGTTTAAGTATATAACCAGGTGTGCCCGTGACTTCGTCCGCCCATTTAGTAATGACTCCGTAAATGTTACATAAGAATAGCTCTAATATTTTGTCTCTTCACGCAAACTTATAAAATATATTTCCATACAAACTTTCATCTCCTATTCCCTATTCTTTTTTAACACCTTTGAGCGTTAAACTTTAAAATAGTATAATTATAACTATATTAGTAATTTAATTGGGGAACATAGGGAATTACAGTCTGATTTAGACATAACTAGTTATCATCTTTCTCAATGTAACTTAACATATGATTTAGACACAAAGAAATTGAATGGAAAAGTAAATGAACTGGAGAATAATGTAGCCTTACCGTCTAACAAATATAAATGCTCACAGGACCAAATTAAGGCACATATTCTCGCTGCAAATGAAATTTTAAGCTTAGTGAGTAAAGACAGCTTTGATTGGTCTGAAAATAAACATTTATTTAATTCGAACCTCAATGATTCAGTGTCAGGTTCTCGTCTGTCTATAACACATAGCAAGCAGGGCCACCCCCAATTTGTTCTCAATAATCTTGTTATAGAACATACCCAACTGCAGGACACAGGACTGCCAAATAAATCTGTAATAACTAGTTTGTCGGATGAATCAATAATTATTCCCAGTACTCATGTTTATGATACACCCTCTATACCTAGCAGTAATAAGTGTAAAAAAGTTTGCATCATGTCAGACAAATTAGGTCAAAATTTTAGTGTATTAATGAGCAAACAATCTAATGTACCAATTTTAAATGTATGTTTACCTGGAGCTAGTTATCACCAATTATGTCAGAAAATGTCCTCAGTATGTCAAGTGAATGAGTACAAGACAGTTATTATGCTTTATGGAGATAGCTTGTCTGTTAGTAGGAAACATATTTTAGATACAATCCATAAGATGAGAGATTTAAATTGCAAACTAAATATAAACTTTGTATTATGTGGTCTGCCTTATTGCTCAAGCCTGACTGAGAAGCAAAATAGGTATATTTATGATCTTAACATGATAATGTATAACATTTGCCATAATAACCAGTTTGTGTCCTATTTGGACACTAACTCATTTATTAATATGTGTAATTTTAAGTTGACAGATGGTACTATGTACCTACCATATTTTTACAAAAGACAACTTGCTAAATTATTAGCATTTAACTTTTTGTTTGACACCGATAATCATAGATTATCACAGAGTAGCACTATAACTACTCTAACTTCTGACAATTTTAATTTACTTGACTCTGGTACTTGCAACTTACCTATGAGGAACGACTTGAATGTTAGTAGTAATACTAAAACAATTAGTTTAAACTAGGTGTAAGGACAACGGAGGGCCTAAACGGTTTGAATGTTGTACATCAGAACATTCAGGGCCTGCCCAGCAAGGAGTTAGAATTAAGTTTATTTATTGAAAACTGTGATGTCCATGTTTTATGTTTAACAGAACACTGGCTTAAAGAGTCTCAATTATTATATTTTAGTACTGATAAATACATAATTCAAAGTGCGTTCGTGAGAAGGAAAGCAATCCATGGTGGCTCATTAATTATTGTATCATGTGACATAAAATCTAAGCCTAGACCAGATATTGTGAATCTATCGGTCGAACGCACTATTGAGTTGTCTTGTGTTGAACTAGAGCACCAAGTAGTATTGTGTGTTTATCGTCCTCCACTTAGCAACTTCTCCATATTTGAATCTGTTATGGAAGATGCTCTTACAAAAATATGTTGTACCAGGAAGGGGCTGATTGTGTGTGGGGATTTCAATGTAAATATTCTTCAGGCCACCCCTACAACGGACAGTCTTTTAAACCTTTTTAAATCATTTAATTTAAAACATATATTTTATGAACCCACTAGGATCACATCACATTCATCCACTTGTCTTGACAACATTTTTTCTAACTGTGAAGCAATGAATCCTAAAATAATAAGTCATCTGACATCGGATCACTGTGGTCAGTTAGCAGTATTTGAAAATTATAAAAAGATAAAAACATCTCATGTAACCTGCCAACCAATCACTAGTTATCGGTTACATCGTTTCAAAGACAGTATTCTATCTAAGCTGAATCCTGCTCTGCTGGAAAATAACAATCCAGATAGTAATTATACATCCGTTTTTAGTGTCATTAAAACTGAGTTTCAGAGTACATTTAAAACTAAAAAACTTAGGATTTCCAATAGTAAATTTAATGAGTGGGCAACTCCTGGTATATATAAAAGTCGAGCGAAATTGTACGAGTTATACGGTATGAAAAAACACAGATTTGACTCAGATTTTTTAGAATATGTCAAAAATTATTCAAATACGTTCAAAAAAATATGCACTATGGCTAAATCTAATTATAATAGTCGAAAAATACAAAAAGCAGATAATAAAATAAAGACCACTTGGAACATAATTAATAAAGAAAGTGGTAAGAATATAAGACGTGATAATTATTTGGAATTAAAAATAGATAATACAGTTATTAGTGATAAAGCTGACGTAGCTCATGAGTTAAATAACTTTTTTGCCGCCATACCTGTAACCACCACTCGCTCCTTAAACTCCACCGAAATTGGCGCCGAACTGCTGCTACGTAATAGCGTGCCAGAATGCAATGTAATTTTTAATTTTGAACATGTTACGGTATCTGATATATATGATATTGTTAAGACGCTTGAGCAAAAAAATACAGGTGACTTATGGGGTATATCCGTAAGGATTTTAAAAACCATAATTGATGTAATAGCGCCTTACTTAATGGTTATTTATAATCAGTGTATAGATACAGGTACTTTCCCCGACCTAATGAAATGAAGTAAAATCATACCATTGTTTAAATCAGGCTCTAAAGACGATCCCTCTAATTATCGCCCCATCTCCATTTTACCAGCATTCAGTAAAATATTTGAAAAACTCATACTCAAGCAGTTACTCAAGCATTTTAATGTAAACAACCTCTTGCACCAGAACCAGTTTGGGTTTACTAAAGGGCGATCTACAACAGATGCAGGGATTGCACTAATAAAACATATATTTGATGCATGGGAGAAGTCACAGAATGCTTTTGGAGTTTTTTGTGACCTTTCAAAAGGGTTTGATTGCATTCACCACGACACGCTATTACTGAAATTACGACACTATGGCGTAAGGGAAGTTGCGCTTGACGTTTTATCCTCTTACCTTAATCAGAGAGTTCAGTGTGTCGACGTAGGTGGAGTTAAGTCAAATGATCTACCTGTCACTTTAGGCGTGCCACAAGGGTCCATTCTTGGTCCCTTTTTGTTTTTAGTGTATATTAATGATTTACCACATTATTTAAAAAACTTCTGTGATGTAGTACTTTTTGCGGATGACACTTCTCTTATCTTTAAAGTAGATCGAAACAGAGATAACCTTGATGAAATAAATAGTACTCTCACACTGATAACCGAATGGTTTACGGTTAATAACCTAGTTCTCAATGCCAAAAAAACGAAGTGCGTTAAATTCACCACACCTAATGTGAGTAATGTTGGTCCAGATCTGGTAATGAACAATGAAGTGTTGGAATCTGTTCAATCTACTACATTTCTGGGCTTAACTTTAGACAGAAAACTTCAATGGGGTACTCACATATCCGGCTTGGCTGGAAAATTAAGCTCTGCTGCTTATGCTGTTAGAAAAGTTAGACAACTGACTAACATAGATACTGCGCGCCTGGTTTATTTTAGCTACTTCCACAGTATTATGTCTTACGGTACACTACTGTGGGGTAAGGCGGCTGACATCCACAGTATCTTTATTCTACAAAAACGTGCAGTACGAGCTATTTATCAGCTAGGTGCGAGATTCTCCTTAAAAGAGTTTTTCAAGGAGATAAATACACTCGCGAGCAACCAAATCGACTCAAGCCTAGACGGCGCACATATACATTGATTTTCCTAAAACGATAAATGGTAATTACAAAAGTGATATGTCATTCGAAAGCTGAAGAATTAGGCTTTCAATTAACATCAATACCTTAAAAAAAACTAAGCGCTGATTTATTGACACATTTTAATTGGCCGTCAGCGTAAATTACCTCTTTAGGAATCCACGACTTGCGCTACCTGCTCCCGCTATAAAACCCCCCACTTCCGGTTTATCTTATCAGTTGCTTGTTACAGGTTGACCGGTACACATCTCCGTAAATTGCATTCCTTGTTTTCGCTAACCCATGGATACCACACCAGAAGAAGCCGCTCAAGTTGTTGCCTTGTTGCAACAAGGGTTAAGTCAGCGAGCAATCGCTGCCCAGCTCCACTTGAGCCAGTCTTCTGTATCCCGAGTATACAGACGGTTCCAAGAGACTGGTGCCTTCAATCGGAGACCAAGAACGAGCCGCCACCGGTGCACTTCAGAGAGAGACGACCGCTTCATTGTCTCAACCTCGCTGCGCAATCGACACCTTACGGGCGTTGATGTGCAGCAAGAACTGAGACGTGTACGACAAGTGGCTGTCAGCGAGTGGACAGTGAGAAGACGCTTGAAGGAAGCCAACTTGACGCCAAAAAGACCTGCGACGGGCCCTAAGTTGACTGCAGGCCACCGACAAGCGCGCCTTCAATTTGCTCGAGAGCATCTCAATTGGAGCGTTGCGCAATGGCGATCGGTCCTGTTTACTGATGAGTGCAGAATGTGTCTGCATGGCAGTGACAGGAGAGGCCGAGTCTACAGGCGTCCGGGAGAACGATTTGCCCAATGTTGTTTCGCTGAAACAGTGGCATATGGCGGCGGTTCCTGCATGATGTGGGCTGGTATCTCTTTAGAGGGAAAAACCGAACTTGTTTTCGTGCCTGGGGGCGGCCGAGGAGGCGGGCTAACAGCTGATCGGTACATCACCGACATTCTACTGGATCATGTTGTGCCCTACGCAGGGTTTGTCGGTGAAGACTTCGTGTTAATGCACGACAATGCCCGCTGCCACACGGCACGAGTCACTCGACAGTTTCTGCAAGAGGTCGAATTACGCACGATGGACTGGCCTGCGCTCAGTCCTGACATGAATCCCATCGAGCACTTATGGGACGAGCTTAAAAGAAGAGTTCGGGCCAGAAATCCAGTCCCTTCAAGCGTAGACGAGCTAAAGACAGCATTATTAGAGGAGTGGGACGGCATTCCTCAAGAAAATGTCAAAAAATTGATAAGGTCCATGAAAAACAGACTGCGGGATGTAATTAGGGCTAGAGGGGGCAATACGAAATACTGATTTAAATAAAATAATTTTATTTTTAATTTTTTTTGTTTAATTTGTCAAATACGAGACACATACCCTTTTTCCTAAATTCCCGTTTTTCCTACTCTTGCATTCAGACATCATTTATTTCAAAAATGATGGATGCATTTCAATGATAATGATATCAAATTAAAGCTGACATCTTAAGCTTTCGAATGACATATCATTTTAATAATTTCCATTCATGATTTTAGTTGTATCAATGTATGTGTGCGCCGACAAGGCTTGAGTCGATTTGGTTGCTCGCGAGTGTATATTAACGGTATCTTCGCAATATATTTATACTAATATAATTTATGTGCGGCAAAATTTGAATTTGTTTCAAAAGAGAAGTGACACACACACGATAAACACTAGAAATAAACACAAATTGTGTGCAGAATCCCATTGTTTACAAAAGGTTCATTGTTCTTTTGTCGGACTGAGTATCCGAATTTATAACAAAATACCCACAGATCTTCAGGAACTGTCCTATGCTAAATTTAAATCAGAGATCAAGAATATTTTAATGAAAAAGGCCTATTACACTCTAAATGATTATTTAAGCGACAAAAACGCTTGGTCGCTTGGTTAAACAAGAGCAACATCTTAGTGTTATGTTAAGGATATACATTTATATGTTTCTCAATCGACTATAGAAATAATGCTGTAATAATTTAACTTTATAGATTTTTAGACCTATTATTAAAACAAATGTGTATTATCTTGAACATGTCAAACGCTGTTCGGCCGAAGGCTGTTAACGACTTCAATATGAACTCCCCTTTGTAAGCTCGTCATGCTCCCATTGTCTGTTAATGCTTGCGGTGGCGTTGTGGGTCGGGTCGTTTCCTTCCTTCTAATATGGCGAGGGAGGCGATGGCTGGCCCACACGTCATACTCGTGAACGGGTGCTGCTTGCGGTAACTGGTCGAACTGCTGTTGGGGTACTCATTTTTTTTTTTTTTTTTTTTTTCGCCTCTGGTAGACTTCGTTTGACTTGTTAATTTTGTAAATGTACGCGGATGCAACCACCGTTTAATCGTCTAGCAAGAGGATATTCTAAGTGCTTGAGTGAAATTGAATGCTATTGCTTATTTATTTTATTATCATTCACTGAATGA
This sequence comes from Pseudoips prasinana, assembly GCA_951640165.1. Lineage (NCBI taxonomy): Eukaryota > Metazoa > Arthropoda > Insecta > Lepidoptera > Nolidae > Pseudoips > Pseudoips prasinana. Next base: position 5,199,313 of record OX621238.1, on the reverse strand, counting down.
CAACGGTTCTGTGCGTGCATTAGCTTACATAACAACCAATCACAATGTAAGTAAAATACATGACCTTTAAAAAAAATCGTAAACTGAAAGCAAAAGAAGACGAAAAAAGCAAGCCCGGAGTTTCTTTGTGGCTTTCTTCTCCGGGTCGTCCACCTAGGCAGCTAGAGAAAGCCGCAGGCTAGCTAGGGTAGGTTCCTCAGCGGCGAGGATCGCTTTGGCCCATTAACGCGTGATCGGTGATCCCGTGCATGTGATCACACCCTCACTTAGAATTTCGTCTTTTGCTTTAGTCTTCAATTCTTTAATTTTAATATAGTAGAACTAAATTTCAAAATAATAGATTAGTAAATTGTTATTTATTTAAGGATTTCAGAAAATATATGCGATAAAACAAACCGCACGGACTGACAAATATTATTTTTTTTGTAACTTTTTACTATCCACTATGTTTATGTACTGCATTGTGACCTTGACAAGTACAAGTGTATGTTAATACCCAAGTGCTGAATAAATATTTCATTTCAAAAAACTTTTAATGTCGTATTTATTTATTTATGTGAAATCAACAGCCTAATAAATAAGTTTCAAATAAGGCTCAAACAATGACGATACGATTCCATACATTTTTTCCTCCCCCCTTTCAACCCTTTACAACCCCTTACAACCCTTTTTTGCAATAAAAGGACATAGCTTTTCATTTGAATCGGTTCAGTAGTTTTAACGTGAAAGTGCGACAGACAGACAGTTACATTCACATTTATAATATTAGTAAGGATTAGGTTGACGTGGTTGGTAAGATACTTGCCTCGCCGCAGGTCGTGGGTTCGATTCCCACCCAGGACAGATATAAGTGTGCATGAAGATGTCTGTTTGTACTGACTCTGGGTGCAATTATCTATATAAGTATGTGTTTAGAAAAGAAAAGTAGTATATGTAATATATCAGTTGTCTGGTTTTCCTAGTACAAGCTCTGCCTAACTTGGGATCAGATGGCCGTGTGTGAATAATTGGCCAGAATATTATTATAGATCTCAAACATTACAGGCGATTCGTATTTTTGATGGGAATTGTTGTATAATAATAATAATAAGACTTTATTTTCAGACCAAATTAGTGTCCAATAAGTTAGTAACAATTTTCTTATAAACTAGTGTTAGTAATAAGTATTTTCAAAATATGTAACAAATTTACCATTCATTGCTGCGTCATTCCATGCGAAATGGCGCAGCAATGATTGACGTAAATACAGTCTAGCCGACTAGCGATCATGCTAAGCTATAGTATCGCTATTGATAGTATCGCGTGTAGCTTGTACCATCACATAAATTTCAAGAAACAAATAGTAAATGACAATTAAGTTCGTACACGGTGATCTCGAGATGAATCGATCATAAAGAGTAGTCGCGTAAAACTGTCGTAAACATTATGACATTGATTCTACTGAATTTGGAGCAAACATGGAAATTGGTGCAAATTTGGATGATCGTTTGCGCCATGAGTATTATAGTAGTAGGTATTCATTTTAACCTACTTCAAAAGGAGGAGGTTCTCAAGTTCATCGGTATTTCTTTTTCTATCAAAGCCTTGTACAATTAGTTCTGATAGCTCAAACATCTCTGCAAACGTACAGAAAACGCACTTTTTTTTACTTACTTTTTTGACTGCACGTGTGGCGTAGCGGCTAAGACTGTCGCCTCGCCGCTTCATGTCGCGGGTTCTAGTCCCGCGCTGGACAACTATTTGTGTGACCCATAAATTGTTTATCTGAGTCTGGGTGTAATTCGTGTCCGTAAATTATATGTTGGTACGGTACCCCGCGACACAGGGATTAGATTACCTGATGCGGCCGTCGCCGCGTCGTCTTAAAAAAAGGTAGTCACAAAGATAGGGACATTGTCTGGAAGGAAGTAATATGCATGTGCAAGTGTCTTGAGACGTGGATATGCGAAGGACACGAATAAGTCTGTTTAACTCAAAGCTGAGATGGTAGTTATTTCTTTTTTGTAGAATTTTTAGAAGTCTGTCGCAATTTATTATGGGTGGTATTTAAACGCAAATCAATGGTAAGTAACTCTTTTTTTTTGTAATATAGCTCCTATTTATATATTACTTACAGCAATTTTTCTAAATGAAACAACAATTTATTGGTCATAATCATCATATTATTTATTAAGTACAACATAATGAGATCAGCAAAAAATGATAAAATTAGATACAAATCGTAACTTGAACTCTTTCATTGGATTGTTAAGGCGGGTCTTGCTTTCGTTTTACCCAATAGGCACATTTTTGGCTTCTACAGGAGGTGCCACGAAGTTAATTCGGATCGCAAGCCCAATGATGTGTTCAAGCACATAATTCTTAAAAAAAATAGGGCAGCTGCACCTTCCGTCCATCCAGGCGGTTTGCTGGGTGGGCAAAGCAACTTTCCAATATGCGAAAGCTTTTATTTTTATAACCATACCACTAAATATCCCAATCTTAATTAAATGAAATGTTAGATACTTGATGTTGAGCTGGCTACTATGTAAGTATTTTGTCCGGAATCAGAATCTAAGAATTTGACATTCTTGTCAAGTTTTGCCCATCGATACGCAAGAGTGGGTACACTACATTAATACGAAAAGCTTTATTCCGACAGTCACAAACACGAATTTCAAAATACCGACTTTCATAATTCCGAATGGTAGAAAAATCCGAATATTACAACTCCGACTTATCATTACTCCTAGTTTCCTAAATTTCAATATTTATATATTATAAGTTTATAATTACTAATCTCAAAATACCGAGCTTCAATAACTCGAATAACAAAAAGTCCGACTTCATGCTAATTCGAAACGTCAACAATACGAATAAAAATATTTTGTTTCACCGGTCACATTTCTAACCTAACCTAATCCAAATGATTCACCAACAATAGAGGGACTCTGGCACTCGGTGGCTGCAAGCAAGTAGGCAGGCATGCAACATGCAAGCAGGCATGCAGCATGCAAGCAGGCGTGCAGCATGCAAGCAGGAGTGCAGCAAGCAAGCAGGCATGCAACATGGAAGCAGGCATGCAACATGCAGCAAGCATTGTTTCTGTCACGGCTCCGGCGCTGCGGAGTTTGGGCGGCCCCACGCGAGCTCATCGTCGCAGATGGTTTTAACGCTCACCACCGCAGCTTCGGCTTGCTGGCCGGCTTCGCCGCCGCCCCACCCCTCCGCGCCTACGCGGGCTTAGAGTACACTCTAGGGTATGGCAGACAAGACTACGTGAAGTTGGTTTTGCAGCGATTCGTTTCTGTCACAAAATTTTGTAGCACTATTTTGTTAAATTTTAGTTTATTCGAAGTATTGAAATTAGAAATATCGTTTTTCGGACCGAGAACCCTTCGAGCATTTGGCTCTTAGAACGTATGAAAATCGGAAAACTAACAAATCGCATTCACGACTTTCGGTAAGATAAATTTCGTGATATTTAATAATAGACTTTACAATTCTTAGGTTTTATGAAATTCGGACTTTTGAAAATCGGAACATCAAAATTCGGAATAAAATATTTCGGAGTATTTGGGTGTTCCCACGCAAGAATCCATTCTTTCAGTTAAATCGGGGGTAGAGTCGAAAAGTCTCTGGTTTATGGTTTTTCGACCATTCCTTAACCATGTTTGTTGCGACTGAAAGAAATCTAGATAAAGGAAGTCCGAAGGAAGCCCATTTTCAGTTAATTTGCTGTGCTTTTAGAAATAATGCAATGAAAAAAGGAATTGTTGCTACAAAATTTGCCTTGCGTGTCTTCTTCAAAATTAAGACAAATATGATGAGCAAGTTTTGTGGTGCCTATTAGTATACATGCTACTCGGATAGATATTTTGCTTTGACAATGAGTATCTTCTACATGCGCACTAGTTAATTTGCTATGCAGTTAGTATTTTTGATAAAAATTTAGAATTTTTGCACTTAAATAAATATATTTGTACCGCATTATGAGGATAAAAGTAATGTCATGCTGATGTATATTTTATTTTTTTCTGCAGTACTAGTTTTGTTAACATTCAGTTTATTTGTAGTAAAGTAATTAATTTGATTTAAAAAAGCATATAAATGATGATAATATATTGATATGTGATTATTTATTTGATGTGCAATTAATAATTTCCCATTTATTATTAAGTGAAGTAGGTTTTTAGTAAGTATTTTTTTGCCAACGCCAGACGCCAACACATCAAGCTACCCCAATGTGTCAAATTTCCCCAATTGAAAGTGAACCTTTTGCTTTTCTGATAAAGTTAAAAATCTATAAAAGAAATTTGACAGTTTGGGGTAGCTGGATGTGCTGGCGTCTCTACAAACGTTTTTTGTGATAACATTGACTGCTATTTTCAGTCCATCTATTTACAAGTATTAACTTATAAATGGATGGACTGAAAATTGCAGTCGTTCGTTCATACTTTATGCATGCCAATTATAAAGGAAATGTTCTGCATCCAATATATAGTGGTGCAGCAAAAACAAAATATCTTTGTAACTATTTTAGTACGGAAAAATATTACACAATGCTATTACGATAGCAAAACTTTATACCTACCGTTAGTTTGGTTGGTAAATGCTTGCCTTTCACGCCGCAGGTCGTGGGTTCGATTCCCACCCAGGATAGATATTTGAGTCCATGAACAGAACATGTCTGATTTTTCTGGGTCTGGGTGTAATTATCTATATAATTATGTATTTATAGTATAATAGTATTAATAAGGAAAGTAGTATACGTAATATATCAGTTATCTGGTTTCCATAGTACAACCTCTGCTTATTTTGGGATCAGATGGGCGTGTGTCGATAATGTCTCAGGTCGTGTGTGAATAATGTCCCAGGATATTATTATATAATTATTATTAGTTGAGGCCCACTATTCTCGTCGTCGTAACTCGGTACCGCGCAAGTAATCTATAGTTTTGGTTGTCTAACTAAGTCAGTTTTAAGGCCTTTGAAACAGTTTTCCAACAGAAAACCTTTGTAAGTACAGACGCCAGCACATCAAGCTACTCCAATCTGCCAAATGTCTCCAATTGAAAGTGAACTATAAACTTTTGTGATAAAGTTGAAAATGTAGAAAAGAAATTTGACAGATTGGGATAGCTGGATGTGCTAGCGTCTGTACATGGACGTGGACCATCGAAAACACTCGACTTATACCGAAAAAATAATTTGTCACGTACATAGTAAAATATATCTATTAAACATAACACTTATGATGCATCTCCGTTAAAAAGTCTTTAGACTACAGAAACCACTTAGAAATGTTTCCAAGCATATTGTCTCATACAAATTTTGTGTGACTGAAAGACTAGATAGCATATACATAGTGGCATAGACATACAGACACACAATACACATCAGTCATAAAACACTTGTTGTGTCGGGCATAGAAATGTTTATTAATAACACCAGGAATATAAACCACTAAAACTCTCACAATCTACGTTAATTACTGCAGGACTGCAGCACTCAATATTACTAGCACTACGGTACAGACACCAGCACATCCAGCTAACCCAATCTGTCAAACTTCTTTTATAGATTTGCAACTTTATCACAAAAGCATAAGGTTCACTTTCTATTGGGAAAATTTGACAGATTGGGGAAGCTTGATGTGCTGGCGTCTGTACATAATTTGAGCAAGTTCCATTGACAGGTATTAGTAAAGTTATACTCTTATGTCTGAGTTTCGAACTCAGCTCAATATTGGTGAAGTTGCTGAGTTTAACGACTTGCCTGACTGCGGACGGTTTTGTTTTCGAGTTAAACGTTTGCTGAATCACTGTAGCACCTGGAATAGCTTCGCTTGGCTGAAAGAGAATCGATCGATGCTTCATAGTATTGAAATATGGTAGTCAAGTACACTACACTTTTACATAATGACGTATAAAGTTAGTACAATAATAATTCTTAAAACCATAGATATGTACTATTTTCTACTACTACAAATTTACAAATATTATACCTCACAGATAGATATGAGTGTCTCTATGACTTATTTTTTCTAATATTAATTTTATACTACCAAGTCGCCAAATATAAATGTGTTCAGCAGTTTTCAGGGTACCGTAGCCTATGATGCTTGGAACTCTTTCCATCAACTTAGCCCTATTTTGCTATACATATAATATTTTCCGCTTTGACTTGAAACTAATTGATAAAAAGTCCTTTAATAAGGTAAATTCTTGGATGAATAATAGAAGTAACTTCTTTCTTAGGTTTTTGGTTAAAAAGGGGAAGCAATTACTATAGAAATTACTTTTAGGGTTTTATTTTCTTCTGAGCGTTATTTCTTAGTTATAGTATAACTGAATTTTATATCACGGTCTTAATTTAGGAGTTGGTAGATTTATTTTCCCCAACGTGTCTGTCTTTGAAAAAAATGATGATTTGAATTATAACCACATAATGTCTCTCAAATTCACAGGCATTGTATTAACTGAAAGTTAACAAACCCCATTTTTCTTTGTGTATCATTATCAGTAAAAACGTAATCAATAGAAAAGTGGTGTAATATATTAGCATGTTACTTTATAACTTACCTAAAAAGGTCTTCCTTCCTCCTCTGATATGAAAGTATGAAAGGTAGACCTTTTTAGGTACCTACGTAATAAAGTAAAAATGATATATCAGATCAGTGGCCTACCTTTTAACCGTAATGAGCTTTGTGATAATGAGCCGGCCGTATTACATTATGAGTATTATAAGTAGACTAGCTGTGCCCCGCGGTTTTACCCGCGTTAAACTTTATAAATTATGACAGCTCCTCCCTAGCGTAATAATATGTAGCATATATGTTGACCCGACCTCTTAGTAATTCGTGCAGAATTTGAATAAATCTATGCAGTACTTTTCGATTTTAGCCCGGACATACATATAGACAAACAGACAAATATTGTAAAAATGATATTATTGGCTTCGATTTCAATTATTGATCACGCCCCTAGTATCGTTTAAAAAAAAATATTCAATGTATAGTTTTGATTTTCTTACGATTTTATTATATGTATAGATAACGAAAATAGGTATATTGATTTCGAGAGTATTTGTGCAGTTAATTACAATATATAGTTAAGTTCTAAATCTAGACGACTTGCATCCACACAATATAATTACGTCGACGGTGTCCTAACGCGGGCGTTGTGTGCGAATCGCGTATCTTTCAAAATAAGATTGGTTATTGCAGTCACTTAAGGTCACATGAGCGGGCCGACTACCTAAGCTCCCGCAATGAAATCCAATAGCTGTCTCTTGAGACGATCATCATCATCAGCGTTGTTAGGTTGGACGTTTATTTAAATCATCATCATCACTATATCAGCCGAAATATGCTCAAACCTGGACAATGGCCATATTAGTAGTCTTTATTTAAATAACAAAGGGCTGAACAATAACATCCATTTATTTATATTAAATATTTTGTGAAACAGCAAGCGGTGACGTTTGTCACGTTGTTTTGTTTAACGATATACGTTAAGAGTATGATAAGGAAATAATGAAAATAGATATGAGATTTTGGTTGGGAGAATTAAATGGTGCAGATAATTACAACATATTATTGGCTCAGATAATATTTATTTAAATAAAAACGAAATCACAATATTATCGATTACATTGTAATTATTTTGTGGAACACCACGCGGTGGAGTTTAATAGGTTGACCAGTCACATGGATCGGCACATTTGTTCTGAGGCGCGTTACAAGTTGGTCGAATCAAAATATGGCGTCGTTAGATTATATTTATTGTGCTAGATTATCGAAGTGTTATATTTGAGACGTTAATCCAAAATACAATATGTAACTTAATTAACGCACATCCTGAAAATAGTTTGTTCAGAATCGTTTACTGAATTCATTTATATCATTTTTAATATAGGTAATTTTTTATTCCAAAATAATTAAAACTATGGAAATTATTGTCCCTGTACAGTCAAAACAAATTGAAATGGACCGTAAGTCAAAGTAATAAGACTTTTAAAATCGCATATTTATTTGTATTCATATAAATTCCATCATTCAATACAAAATATATGCTGTGTGGTGACGGCGACAAATATCAGAATCAGAATATCATCACCCCATCTCATCCCGTGGGGGGCGTAGAAGTCGACCCGAGGGAATATCTACCAGAGGATGGGCAGCAGCTTCCTTCTGATTACTATGACCATCTTACTGCGATCGCCAACCCGCCTGCCAAGCGTGGCGATTATGGCATATCCCCGCAAGACGATTCTTGAGGGAGGTTTGTCCAGCAGTGGACGTATTTAGCTGTAATGATGAATACAAAATAAAGAAAAATAAACTTTATTCCAAGAAACTAATTTAGTAAATAACAATTCATACACAAGTTAAATAAAAAATTCAGTGTATGTATTATGATTACAACATAATATTCTAATTGGGGTGTTTGAGGGTGTGTAAAAATGTTGTCCATTAGATAAGCACGGCTTTTGATCTATACTGAATTAATGAATTAGGCTTAGTTGTGTGGCTGACGGCAAAGATTATCACTATTCCATCTCAACCAGTGGGGTGCATAAAGTCTCTCCGAGGGAACGACTCCCTGAGAATGGGCAGGAGCATCTCTGTGTACTATGACCACCATAATGTGATTGCCAACCCGTCGTGTGGGCCAAGTATAGCGATTGCGGCATATCCCTCCAAATCAGAACTCCATCGTAAACTAATTTTTACGTTTTGATATAAAATTTGGTATAAAAAGAAAAATATATTTTGCACATATTTATTGAATTTTTTATAATGAATTCAAACAGAAAGAAGTGCTAAATATAACTTGTAGAAACCATTGCTGACTATAGAAACCATTGTTGCGTGAAAAAACAAAAGGTGAAGTATATAAAGACATGTAAACATAAGTTTCTACTTCCAAGCTCTTAGACTGCACGTGTGGCGCAGCGGCTAAGACAGTCGCGTCGCCGCTTCGTGTCGCGGGTTCGAGTCCCTCGCCGGACAACTATTTGTGTGACCCATAAATAGTTGTTCTGAATTTGGATGTAATTTGTGTCCGTCTATTATATGTTTGTAAAATACCCCGCGACACAGGGATTAATTTCCCTAATGCGGGCGTTGTCTTTTAAAAGAAAAAAAAAATGCTGTCATGTAGCGCTATTCAGGGCCACGTGTAAGTCTCTAAAGACAAAACCTACTGACGAGGTATCATTCAACCCTCAAGAATACCCCTAATACACAACCCTCGCAATATTTTCACTTCCATACCCAACAACAATTAACAGCCCATTTAATATAAAAACACAATGGATTTTAATATCGCTAAAACAAATTTCATAATGGAAGTTCCATATATGTAGGTGTATATAAACTGTAATAAGGGTTCCAAATGTCTATTTAGTCACAACCCTACCCCTTTGGCTTCCCCGTAATGATATATATCTTATTTTTATCGCCGGTATGTTACCGTGAATCATAATGAAAAACCCCCCTTTTATTTACCCTATGAAGATTTAAAAGAAAATTTTACATTCAAATACTGCTTGAATATTAACTGACTTTAAGAAAAGGACTTCATCATATCGACTGCAAGGTTTTTAAGGCAATCAATAAAAAAAACTTGTCAGTGTCAAACATCAATGGGCCTGTTGGCGTGGTTGGTAGATACGCTGCCTTTCACGCCACAGGTCGTGGGTTCGATTCCCACCCGGGACAGATATGTGTGTGCATGAACATGTTTGTTTGTCTTGAGTCTGGGTGTAAATTATCTATATAAGTATTTACAAAGGAAAAATAGTATATGTAGTATATCAGTTATCTGGTTTCCACAGTACAAGCTTTGCTTAGTTTGGGATCAGATGGCCGTGTGTATAATGTCCCAGGATATTATTATTATTATTATTACGAAAAAGTCATGGCTCTATGTATGTGCCCTTTACCGTATTTGTTACGAGAAGTGTTCTGAGAAAATGTTGAAACTGCTCCTGACACCACATTCCGCCAGAGACCCTCTCGGCAGAAGTGGAATTTTCATCCATATATTATACTAGCTGTGCCCCGCGGTTTTAACCGCGTTAACCTTTATAAATTATAGCCTATGTGTTATTCCAGGGTGTCAGCTAACTCCATACCAAATTTTATTAAAATCGCTCCAGCCGTTTAGACGTGAGGAAGTCACAAACATACACACTCATACACTCACACAGTCACAACTTTATAATATTAGTCTAGTATTTCGCCTTTATAATATTAGTGTGATAGAGAGCTTTCAACAAAATATTACAGTTGCACAATACCTGGAATACGCTTGTAAATGTTCAATTTTCGGGGAAATCCGTGATTGTATTTTCTTCTTGAAAATGCGGTAAACTTAGTTAGTGGCAATAATAGTGGTCAAAGAAAAGTGCCAGAATGCCATTCTTGACCGAAAGTGCCGTGAATATTTGAAGATTTTACGTGAAAATATTCGGAATCAAAATTGAAGCAGCACAATTTTTTCGGGACACGTGTCGCAGTGATTCAGTTGGTTGACTCGCTTCTAATGTCCCTGAATTGCATGTTTAGTCCCCTGCGTTACAAAGATTCATTTATTTATAAAGGCCGTTGTCTGAAAAAATAAATAATAATAAACTAAGAAAGCTCCAACAAAACTTAGTTCAGTTTTTATGCAAAGCGGAGTACTTGAAACTGGACTTTTTAGTGGTTAAAATAATTTAACTTACATCTAGTTTTATATTATGAGTATTTTTAATGTGACCGTGCTTTTAGCCAATGCTTGTCAACAGCAACTGTTAGGATGACTATTTTTTGCCATTGCTCTCTGCTGTGTTTAAATGTAAAATTTTCTTTTCATGTCTATAGTTTTCGCACTTTCGAAGTATTTAAAAATATATGTACCATATTCTCTCCAACTAACTCACAACAAATACAAATATCATATCCATCTATATAAATAAAAAGACAAGTCCTGACTGACTGACTGACTCATCAACGCCCAGCCCAAACCCTTGGACCTAGAAAGCTGAAATTTTGCACGAATGTTTTCTTCATAATGTAGACAAGGAATAAGGAAGAATTTTTCGAAATTCAACCCCCAAGGGGGTAAAACGGGGGTGCAAAGTTAGTATGAAACTTTTCCGTTTTTGAAGATAAAGGCATGAAAATAAGTATTTGGCCTTCCAGTAAAAAATAAAAAAATACGTGTTTCAGGATTTTTGGAAATTCCACCCCCGAGAGTGAAAAATAGGGAATGTTAGTTTGTATGAAAAATGAGACAATTTTTAAGTTAAACGCATGAAAATTAGTATTTGGCCTTCCAGTAAAAAATAAAAAATTACGTGTTTCAGGATTTTTGGAAATTCCACCCCCAAGGGCGAAAAATAGGGGATGTAAGTTTGTATGAAAAATGTGACTATTTTTAAGTTAAACTCATGAAAATTAGGATATGGCCTTTTAGTTCAAAATAAAAAATATGTATTTCAGGATTTTTGGAAATTCCAGCCCCGAGAGCGTAAAATAGGGGGTGTAAGTTTGTATGAAAGATGTGACATTTTAAAGGTAAACGCATGAAAATCTGTATTTGGCCTTCCAGTTAAAATTTATAAATATATAGTTCAGTATTTTTGGAAATTCCACCCGTAAATACGTAAAATCGGGGATGTGAGTTGGTATGAAAATCTGTCATTTTTTGGAGTTAAACGTATGAAAATTGGTATTTGGTCTATCAGTTAAACATAAAGCAATACATGTTTTTAAACCAACATTCAGGGAATAATTTGTTGTTAAAAAAAGGTAATCCAAAACTGATTCAATAGATCGGCACTAACAATTTACGCCAACTCGAATTTTAGATAATTTAGTTTTTTATGCCAAGTTGCATAAAATGTCGTCTAAATAAAGACTTAGCGTTTTATAAGATTTGTAACTTCTTTTCTTTGTATAATTTTTATAACAAAGATAAAAAACAATATTTTAATCAAATTGGGATAAACAACCAATTTACGTAAAAGTCGAGTTAGCGTAATATAATTTATTGGTGTCGAGATGATCGCAGTTGATCGCACGCAAAAAATATCATCTTATTTGATACTAGCTGTGCCCCGCGGTTTTACCCGCGTTAAACTTTATAAATTATCACATCTCCTCCCGCGTAGGTGATAGCGTGATAATATGTAGCCTATATGTTGCATTTATGCAAAATTTGAAGTAAATCCGTGCAGTACTTTTTAAGTTTAGCCCGGACATACATACAGACAAACAGACACACAGACAAAAATGCTAAAAACTATATTTTTGGCTTCGATATCGATTGTAGATCACGTCCCAAGTATCCTTTTTTAAAAATCTATTATATTAAGTTTTGACTTTCCTATGATTTTATTATATGTATAGATATCTTACTGATCTACAAGTTCACAATTTTGTTACTAGATGGCGTTCGTTCGTTTCAGATCGCGGGACTTATTTGCCATATCGGTTATAATAAATAAATTCTTGAAATAAAAGGTAGTCCAAAACTGAATCAATATATGATCGAATAAATCTTACCCAAAAGATATGCTCACATCTTAATTTTACCGCTTTAGACGTTTATAGTTTTGTTAGTAGATGGCGTAATCATCGTTTTAGATCGCGCTATGGTTTCGTTTACAAAATGTGATATTAGACCTATCAATGCCGTGGTCGCAACCTAATCTAATGGGAGTTACCTTTGTGATTAATGCATCGTTGATTCTTATTTCACTTTATTTGACTTAGGTACAATAAAGACAATTGTTATGTATTCTTCCTTTTTTTTTAAATAATAGTAGCAAAGTAGTCCTTAGTTTCTTTCTTAGTTGCTTGATTATTTAAAAAGTTATATTTTTTAGATTAAGCTAGAAGTAAGTAGTTACATTGGTCATCATTCAAAATTGTCGCGGACGAAGTCGCGGGCACCAGCTAGTATTATATATACGTAGCAGACCATTACATTATGTTACTTAATGGCAATATTTTTTCTACATTACATAATCACATCTTATATCTGTATAATATGTCCGACAAACTATACGCATACACGATACTATTATATTTAAATTATATTATTACACTCAACCCTTACATTTCTGATTGTTATTTAATATCGTTACACTGTTATAATAGTAATTCTAAAGTTCTTACGTTTACAGATCGTATTGTATACCCATTGTCAAAATCCCACTCAATACCTAACACACTATATTTATTTTCTGGAGATATAAACTACACACATTTATGCATTTGTAGCAATATTTCAATACAACGTTACCTTACTGACTCTTATGCCCGTATATTAATAGATATCTACATATATTACATTGGTACCTTCTCAGTCAAACACTTAACTGCATTTGCGTATCTGAATTTAAAATTAAAAAAATCGATAATATAAACGATTTAAATAGTGATCTCGACAAATTTACGATTGCACAGTCAGGTCTTTGTAACATCGAAGGTTGTCTGAATCTAATTCAAACACATAATAAAAGCCTGAAAATTATCCAACAAAATATCCGCAGCATAACTCGAAATTTCGATAGCCTTTTAACGCTCATTGACAGATCAAAGACGGACTGGGATTTGATAATTCTTACAGAATGTTGGTTGCGCCATACGCACAGCATTCCGTCAATAGACGGCTATACCTATGCCCATAATGAAAAAAACTTCACTCAAAATGAAGGCGTTGTGGTGTACTTTAAAAATAATATGCGTGTTACTATATTAGAGCCCGATCTAAAGGACGCTAATTGTCTAACAATAAAAATAGACTGTAATACAATTGTAATTGCTATATACCGACCGCCCGGATATAAAAACATCCAACCCTTTATCGAATCATTGAACAACTTACTTAGCGGTTTCAACTATCAAAATATTGTTTTAATTGGTGACATCAATGTGGATATTACGGCAAACAATAAAGACAGTAATTCAGCAATCTACTTAAATCTCTTAGCATCTCACAGTATATTAGCAGCTCATCAGTTACCAACACATAGCAAAACTTGCTTGGATCATGTTATGCTTAAAAGCAAACTGCCCGCCTTTTGTTATGTCGCTGAATCATCAGTCACCGATCATGACTGTGTTATTTTTATTCTGACAAAGAACATTCAACCGCAGAAATCATCATTTAATAAAAATATTATCAACTACGAAGGACTAGACAATGGTATGAAAAATATTTGCTTAAATTCTATCTACGAAACAACTAATGCTAATATTGCTACGTCAGTTCTCATTAATGAGTTGAATATTAAGATAAAAAATAACTCAAAAACTATTACTATTCCAAATAGAAAACGTATCAAGAAACCTTGGATATCGATTGGTTTATTGAGATGTATGAAAAACCGCGACAAATTACATTTGAAATCGAAAAAACATCCAAATAATGAAATAGTTAAAACAACATACATTTGATACAGGAATTTTTGTAACCGACTGTTGAAAAAACTTAAAAGAGACTATGAAAAGGACCTAATTGATAAAGCAGTTAAAATTAGTAATAAAAATCTTTGGGATACAATAAAACATGTGACACATACTAATAAAACGACGAATGCTTCTGCAGGATTACTTTCTGTATCAGACCCCATTACCTGTATTAACAATATTAATAGATTTTTTGCGTCCATTGGCAAAACAATCGCCGAACAAAACTTGAACGTAGCTTTACCTAATGTTACTTCTGCGTATATACATTCTTCCCCTTTCTCATTTGCTTTGGTTCCCACTGATGAAGCAAGGTTCGAAATTATATACTACAGATAAAGAAAAGTAATACTGTTGGACATGACAAAATCTCTGGGTCTTTTTTGAAAAGATATCAACATATTTTAGTACCCCCTTTAACTTATATATTTAATTTAATTCTCACTACTGGCAATTTCCCAAAAGAATTTAAGCTAGCTGAAGTAATTCCAATTCATAAAGCTGGTGACAGAGCCTGTGTCAACAATTATAGACCCATCTCTATTCTACCAACTATGTCCAAAATAATGGAAAAACTTATCAATAAACGATTAGTCAACTACCTCGAAACAAAACAACTTCTGTCTAATTCCCAATTTGGCTTTAGAGCTGGCATATCAACTAGCGATGCAGTCCATGAGTTGACAGATCATATAGTATCGAAGCTTGACACAAAGAGGAAGGTTATTGCTGTATTTTTGGACAGAGCAAAAGCGTTTGACACAGTTTCTGTCCCGCTTCTACTGAACGAATTGGAAAAGCTAGGAATTCGAAATATTCAGTTGGAACTGTTCCGTGATTACTTGACCAATAGGCTACAAAGAGTAAGAATCGGGCAACTTATTAGTAATGACTTGCCGATTACTTATGGCGTGCCACAAGGTAGCGTATTGGGCCCGACATTATTTCTTGTTTTTATAAACGACCTGTGTAACCTCCAAATAGTAAATGGCAAAATTGTAACATTCGCAGATGATACTGCCTTGGTCTTTCATGGTGACACTTGGGAAGAGGCACATGGATATGCTCAAGCCGAATTAAATACCGTGATGTGTTGGCTAAAAGATAATGGCTTAACTCTAAATGTTGGGAAAACCAAATACATTCCTTTCTATATCACCAACACTCCTTCAGCTACTCTAAATATCAACAATATCGTTGCACATACGTGTTCTTTAAGCTATCCTTGTTCTTGCAACCATCTAGAAATGACTTCCAACATTAAGTACCTTGGCATCGTAATTGATAGCACCCTGAGCTTTAGTCACCACATAGATCTACTCTCTTCTAGGACCCGAAAACTCATTTTCATATTTAAAAACTTACGCCACATAGCAGACCACAATGTGATTAGAATGGTGTATATGGCACTATGCCAATCGATATTAAGTTACTGCATTACGGTTTGGGGCGGTACATGCAAGACTAGGCTGATAAAGATAGAAAGAGCTCAACGTGCAGTCCTAAAAGTAAGTCGTTTTAAACCATTTTTCTTCCCTACAAAAGAGCTTTACAACATCTGCGATGTCTTGACAGTGCGGCAACTATACGTATTAAACGCTATTCTAAAACAACATTCTTTGATACAGTATAACCCATCGCAAGTCTCCAATAAAAGATTAAGGTATAAAGTTTGCCCCAAAAATCAGTGGACCACAGCCTTCTCCAATAAATTCTTTGGGTTTTTGGGAGGATACATTTATAATAACTGTAATAAAACCATGAATATTTTCCCACTTACAAAATATAACTGCAAAAGAACTATTACCATCTGGCTCAAATCACTAGATTATGAAGAAACGGAAAACTTATTGCATGTTCCATCTTAATGTAATGAAAATATAAATAACACAAAATATATAAATAAATAAAATAAATAAAAAATATGTTTATACAAAAGTCTGGTCAACAACACACACACACACACATACACACACACAAACACACACTCAGCTTAATCGAGAGGTACAAAATTGAAATCTACCTATCCAGAGTGTGGAGAGACTGGCGATCTGTCATACAGGTCTCCTAGTACAGACACCAGTCTCTCACATAGATTAATCCTAACTACACCTAGTAATGTACACCTAGATTAAGAATATTTAATGTACCAAATTCTGTGTGAGAGAAAAAAAAAAATAAAGTTATATTATTATATTATTATTATTAGACGGTTCGAACCTCGATTAAGGGTGGTCAGTGAGGTGAAGATTCAAGAGAGAGTCTCAGATTTTAGGGAATTTGTATGCAACTGTCGCTCTACGTTAATATGCGAAAATACGAGTCGTTCATCTGATTGCAGAACCGACTTTACCGACAACGGTGGGTCGGCAATGTTGGATTCCATTGTGTATGCTCACCGGCCGGCCTTATTACATTTTGATAGTTATTAAAATAAATTCTCACAAATAAATTGCTAGTGGAATTAATGAAGTTTTTGTGGACATTTACACGCAACTTAAGGAAGGTTTGTAATAGCAAACAATTTGTAATAAAGGAAGTATATTTACTAACGTGGCCCTAACAGTACATCACTTTTGTGAATTGATAATATGATTAAATGTGCGCTATAGAATATTGATTCAAAAAGATAACGGACGATATAACACCAGAACTATAAACAATAGGTCAGAACAATATGTTTGCAATTTTTGAGGGTCATAGCTGGCTAAATCTCACATCTGCTGAAGCTTGTAGTCGCGAGCTATGAGCAAAAGAAAATAATGCATTGTACCTAGGGATGATATAATTTATTTCAACATTCATATTATAAATTAGTTGTGCAATATATATTTATATGACAGCTTTATTAAGTGTAAATAAGCAAATTGGGAATCTTACTCCACATGATTATAGTATCTACGGTATTAAATTCAGTTCAATATCACATTTTCATTGCAATACAATTAAATAAAGGCAGAGCAGTTCATTCAATTTGCACGTAATGTAAATGGAATCGAACTTTTAATTACAACGACACAAATATATAATGCTATTATTTAATGTTATTAAGTCCCAACGCAAACAAAAGGGGTATTATATCTTTAACATGTGTATCCGCGTGTCTGTCTATGATCGTATCTCCTTAGCGGATGAAACAATTACAATGTATTTATCATCTTGCAAATTTCATCAAGATGGTTCTTATATAAACATTAAAAAATTGTCGCTTAGAAATATATGATCTAAAACGGTAATCTTAACATAAATTGAACTAAGACAATTAAGTAAGATTATTATAAGAAAAATCTTAAGAGGTGTCAAGGGACACCCGGGTGGAACGAAGATATTACTTATTATTTATTATGTACAAAAATCAAAACACTCAAAAATACACTCAACAAAAATAATCGTCGCGACACCACACTGTTTAATGCGAAATAGAAATGAAAATATCTGGTTTGCTTTCTATAAGAGAGAGAGAGAGAGAGACAGACAGAGAAACATGCGCACGCCGCACAGCTGCAAAAAGTGTCGTGACAACTTTTCGTAAGATTTTTTTCCGTCTAGCCCCCTTTCACAACGCGCGATAAGGAACTTCGGTCCAAAAAACAGAACTGGGAAGACTAGTTGCCATTCTCTTATTGGATTTTTAGACTAGATCAGTACGTTTGTGATAACATCATCAGTCAAATGACGTACACTGCTGGTCAAGCCTCGCCCACAGATGAGTTACGAGTTAGTTTACGAGTATAGAGACGCTGTTGCCTAACACTTTTGCAGCTTTTCGACCGTCACTGTTCAAAATTAAATTCTGTATGTTTATGTTCTACGCAACCGCGCCCCAGGCTGGAATCCGTTTGTCACCGGTCCTTTGACGAAACGTATTTAGGAGAAAAACCCTTTGCCAAGGAATTGAGTCCTATCTTCATCTTGTTTTGTTTACCCTAGTGGGGATAGTAAATAGACTCTGTATATAACTTTTTACTGTAGGATTGCTGCTTATCATATTGTTCTGTGTGTTCCTTTTTGTTTAGAGTACTTGAGTCTAGATGTAGGATAGATTTGATATAAATTTGTGGTGGAGTACTAACATTATTATCAATTTTTTGTTTGACTAATGTTTCTTCTTATTGTTCTCCAGTTTGGGCTTTGTCGTTCGAATTTTGAGTTTAGGTTGGTAACCAACTTCAAGCTCCTTAAATTCGACGGTATTTTTAAGATGTGTGGATGTTGCACGATTTTACTGATGTTTGTGGACTGAATTTAATATTTTACGGTGTATTTGCTATATGGCTTTTTCATTCAGTATATGATTCTGAGCCGGTTCTCGTTTAAAAGGAAGCTAATTTATACATACATACATACATAGACTCACGCCTGTCTCCCAGAGGGGTAGGCAGAGACAACGGACTTCTATTTGTCACGATCCTTGCACACCTCTTTCGCTTCGTTTGACATAATATTCTTCATACATGCTCGCCGGTTTAGGGTACTTCTGACCTGACCTTTCTTAAGTACGTCTCCCATTTGATCAGAGATTGTTCTACGAGGTCTTCCCCTTCCGGTTGTACCATTCACACAGGCCAGGTATACTTCTTTTGTCAATCTTTTTCATTCATCCTTTCTAAATGGCCAAACCATCTCAGCATACCTTTTTCAATCTTTGTGACTATATCCTCTTTCACACCACAACGCTCTCTTACATCAGTATTTCGAATTCTGTCTCTCAAAGTCACACCACACATACTTCTAATACACAATCACAGCTAATTTATATCTCTACCTAATACTTTATAGTAAATTATATGTGTATTGTATATTATAGTTATAATAGTATGGCATATATTATATATCTCATATCGTGGAGACCTTTGCGGGGTGGCCTTTGTCCAGGCGTGGGCATCTTTCGGCTGGTATGATGATAATAGTGATGCTATTATAAATAGTTTTTAATATCTGCACCTCCAGAGTCAGCAGGGAGAAAAGGCCCATGTTCACGTTGACAACAATAATGTTGTCTATCTCCATATGCGTCATATGCTTCATATCCGTTCTAGTTCATATTTTAGTACTAGTTAATATTTCATGGGAACGAGCCGATCCCGCTAGTAGGCGGAGGAGGCTTCGGGGTGGCGGCGGCAGCCGTTAGCCCAACTCCCCTCGGGGCCGCGGCGGCAGTGTGAGAAGTGTCCTCTACTGCCGCCACGTACATGCGGCTCCAGGATGACAGCGATCTGTTTGTGGCGCAGTCGCTGTGCCGTACTGCCAGGAGTCGGCAATAGGCGAGGGTAATCCAAAGGAGCCCTCCCAGGGTACCGGTCCCGACCATCTGGGACATGGCGCAAAAGGGGGATACCGGAGCAGCAAACCCGCGTTCCCGGGACTCCCCCATCAGGCGCCAAGAGAAGTCCACGGCAGGTTAGGTTTAGTCAGTGCAAGTCCGACATAACCACCCGCAGACACTTTTTGCGGGTGGCATGCGAAGGCATTCCCCCTGTCTTAACAAAAACAAAAGTTAATATTTCATATAGCTATTGTGAGGCGTTCATAGCCTGATGCTCTCACCGGTCCGTAAGTGATTAGTGAAGTTAAGCAACTAGGCTCGCGGTCAGTCCATAGATGTGAGACCGCCAAACTGGTTTAATTTGTCAGCGTCATCGTGCTTCGGAGGAGACGTTAAGCCGTCAGTCCCGGTTGTGTAGCCATTAGGTCATCATCATTACAGCAAAATGAGTCCACTGCTGGACAAGCCTCCCTCAAGAATCGTCTTGGGGGGATATGCCATAATCGCCACGCTTGGCAGGCGGGTTGGCGATCGCAGTAAGATGGTCATAGTAATCAGAAGGAAGCTGCTGCCCATCCTCTGGTAGATATTTCCTCGGGTCGACTTCTACGCCCCCCACGGGATGAGATGGGGTGATGATATTCTGATATCATCACCCCATCTCATCATAGGTAACAGTCGTTAATCCATGTCAGAGGCTTAATGGGCGGCTTGAACAACTCTGACACTACGGTCACCACTGCTCATACAATAAGTAAGTAAGTAGGTACTGTAAGCTGTTATCATTAATCCCCTTCAAGACGAGTAGTATACTGTGTTTGGGAATGCACTTAAAACTAAGTTTACCAACTTGCATCTTAGTCGGTGCTCCGAGTTTACAGTGACACTTAGCGACCACAAATGCGACGTAATAATAATGCAAAATGATAGTTACTAGTTATCTTCGCAAATCCTAGGTTAAAATTCCAGATAGAACCAAAAGTGATATAAGTAGCCCGGATTCAGGAAACTGCCGGTGTTACATCGTGTGCCTGATTTCTCCTCGTTCATGTCAGATCACAGTCCCGTCGCGTTTGGAGAGTGAGGTAATACATAGTGCGTGTGGAGATGTTTGATTTGGTGCAATAAAGGCCAGGGCAGAAGAACCCTACACTGGAGGGAATGTATGAAGAATAAAATGACAGTAAACGAGGCAAATAATATGTGCAAAGACCGTGGAAACCATGGACATCCGTTGTCTCTGCGCCCTGGGAAACAGGCGTGGCGTGAGTCTATGTGTGTATGGATAATTATGTATATTTCGGCTGTCTGTCCGATATCAATCTTGATATCGCGCTATGCAGGAGTTAATAACTTTAAGAATGCAGTCAATGTACAGGGCCATAATAGGAAATATTTAAATTGAAGTAATTTGCCATCAAAATACGGAAGAAATTAAAGGTTTTATAGCGCTGACAACAGTCAAATCGATTTCTAGATAATACTCTACTGGGTTCCATATCTCAGATCGATCACCTGCTGTAAATTCTCCAACTCTATAAGTTACAAGTTGTAGTTAAATGAAACAGTGCCTGAAGAAGTCAGTTAGTAAGTACGTGTACAACTCGGAACAAGTTCTTACTTCCCCATTTCCTCAAACAGCTTGATTCTTAGTCTTTTACCTCTGAACTCTTCTTAACATGATACAAGTTTGAACAAGTTTAGAAGTTGGTGGCTAACGTGCGGAGTTGAATACAGGTGCGATAAGATTGCGTGTCCCGCTCATTTAAAATCATTATTGATATTATCTTATAGCCAGATTCGTTTACCAATTTGTTTTGTCAACGAATTTTATTCCAATAAGATGTGTAAAAGAAAAATTGAAGTTGGTTTTATGTTTTATCATCACTTTTGTTAAAAATTTAGGTTTGTTTTGAATAACTGAAAGTCTCCTTTTCCCTGCCTCACTCAACTTTTTAGGTATAGACACCAGCACATCAAGCTATCAAATTTTGCCATCTGTCAAATTTCTTTAATAGATTTTCAACTTTATCACTAAGGTTCTCTTTCAATTGGGGAAATATGACAGATTCGGGTAGCTTGATGTGCTGGCGTCTTTACAAAGTTTTAGGGCTCAATCCATAAATCGAAATAATGCTCTAAACTTAATTATCAGCACCGGAGCCTTTGGAGTTGTTTGGACGGTTTCTGTCTGGTGGACGATTTGTGTAACTATCACTCTACGTTATATAACTTATTAATATACGAATAACACATAGGCTATAATTTATAAAGTTTAACGTGGGTAAAACCGTGGGGCACAGCATCATCATCCTCAGCCTGATATCTTCCACTGCTGGACATGGGCATTCCCGAAAGGGTTCTAGAATATTGCCATTTAGAGGAGTTTGCTTTAGTCACCGCACTTGGCATGCGAGCTGGTGACCGCAGTTGGGTGGTAGCTCGTACACAGGTGACGCTACTGCTCGGTGTATCCCTTAGTCACCTTTTACGAGACCCACAGGATGGTATTTATTTACTTATTTATTTGGACAACCAGTAGTTGTTATTGACGATCACCGTAGCCTAGTTGGTAGTGCACCTGCCTACGAAGCTGATGGTCCTGGGTTCGCATCCCGGTAAGTGCACATATTTGTGTGATGAGCAAGAATATTTGTTTCTGGGTCATGGATGTTTTCTATCTATATAAGTATGTATATCATCGCCTGGTACCCATAGTACAAGGTTTGCTTAGTTTGGGGCTAGGATGATCTGTGCGACATTGTCCCTATATATTATTATTATTATTGTTTCTTACGTCTATATTATTAAGTACAAAATTATAATTAAATGCACAACATTTTAAGGTGTCACAGCATGCGCATAAATTTTATAATATGACACATAAGAAAAAATTTAATGAATTAAAATACACTATATAAAACAAAAAAATAATATTTGTGGTGGACCTGTTGTTCTTTCTGGGCCGGAAATCAGACGGCTTATCTACAATCGTGGTAATTCCTGTGTGGTGACGGCAGCAAATATTAGAATATCATCACCCCATCTCATCCTGTGGGGGCGTAGAAGTCGACTCAAGGGAATATTTACCAGAGGACGGGCAGCAGCTTCTTTCTGAGTACTATGACCATCTTACTGCTATAGCCAACCCGTCTGCCAAGCGTGGCGATAATGGCATATCCCCTCAAGATGATTCTTGGGGGAGGCTTTTGTGCAACAGTGGACTTCTTACGGCTGTCATGATGATCATGATGATGATGATGATGAATCGTACCATTATGTGCTTAAATGAGTTTTAAAATGACTCTGCCAAGCGAATTATAACAAGATGTTAAGTTAATGTTAGATTATTTAATTGATATATTAGACGGGCCTGTGGCGTGGTTGGTAAATGCTTGCTTTTGCACGTCGTCATGGGTTTGATTCCCACCCAGAACAGATATTGGTTTGCATGAACATGTCTATTTGACCTGAGTTTGAGTGTAATTATTTATATAAGTATGTATTTACAAAAGAAAAAGTAGTATATGATGTATATGAAAAAGTAGTAGTTATCTGGTTTCCATAGTAGTTGTGCTTAGTTTGGGACCAGATGACGGTGTGTGAATAATGTCTTAAGATATTATTATTATTTATAGTCGGAAAATAGTTGTATCTCGACGGGTAGAACGTTAATCTTACATCTCTTCACATTGATGTGTGAGCGATGTGCGGCAGTGAGTTTGCAACTATCTCCTAACTAGTTAAATACCAACTAACTTAATGTAAAGTTACTTTGTAGCTTGAAGTAGTACCTACAGTGGTGTGATTGTGCCAATTACTGTTGGCAAGTAATTTAAATACACTTTACAGCCATACATAAGATTATTGACGGGCGAGTTGGCATGTTTGGTAGATGCTTGCCTTTGGGTGTTGTGGGTTTGATTCCCGCCCAGGACAGATATTTGTGTACTCAGGTCAAACAGACATGTTGGTGTAATTATCTATATTAGTATGTATTTACAAAAGAAAAGTAGTATATGTAGTATATCAGTTATCTGATGATTTCCATAGTACAAGCTCTGCATAATTCGCTAAGAACGGCCATCTGATCTAGGGATCAGATGGCCGTGTGTGACTAATGTCCTAGGATATTATATCACACAGAAAAAAATAAAGAATTGCCCTCCCATATTGCCGACTCCTGCCAGTCCGGCACAGCGACTGCGCCACAAACAGTTCCCTGTCTTCCCGGGGCTGTTTGCAAGTGGCGGCAGTAGAGGACACTTCTCTGGCTACCGCCGCAGCCCCGAGGGGGAGTAGGGCGAGCAGGATCACTTCTTTCTCGCTCCCGCTCAGCGGTCTCCTTTTGGAGCATGACTGCCTCACAAAAGAAGACCACGGCGTCCCACTTGGAGGAGTCACCCGTCAGCATCGCCCCGACGATTGCCGGCGGGGACAGTACCCGTCCGATCTCTGCGACCAAGACTTGCCTTTCGGCCTCCCAGGCCGGACACTCAGCTAGAGTGTGCTGCGCCGAGTCTAAGGCGCTCCCGCAGTGGTGACGGTGTGTCGTCGCTTCTCTGCCTATCCGGTTCAGATACTCACCGAAACTCCCATGTCCGGTGAGTATCTGAGTCAGTCTGTAGGTGACGCAACCACCTCTCCTTCCCACCCAGGCCTCGAGGTGAGGCAGGATGGCACCGACGGCACGTTGGCGCGCGTTTAGGCGTAGCTCTAGCCGTGTGTGCCACTGCACTAGTACGTGCCAGTGGACATCCCGTCTATATTCAATGAGCGTCTGTTCTGGCCCCCTCCCGTTCTCCTGGCGGACGCGGATTTCGGTGAAAACCGCTGCGTCAACTGCCGCCAGGACGTCAAATGGCGGGAGGCGCGCCAGGAGTGTCGCCGCCTCGAAGGATACCGTACGGTATCCTCGTGCGATCCGTATGGCCACCACACGCTGCAGGCTATTGAGTATAGTTCTGTGGAACCATAGCGCCTCGGTCTTATGAGGTGCCACCCGAAGGCCCAGTCTTGTAATGGCCGCGACAACACACATGGCACCATGTTCGGCGAGCCGCGCCGCCCGCTGGAAACATTCCCCCCGGGCTTCTCTAGCTACCTAGGTGAACCCTGGGGAAGAAAGCTAGAAAAAGCTTCCTTCTTTTGTTTTATATTCTGAATGTCTGTATAGGATTTGAAGCCAGGACCGTGGTTGAGCACACAACCAAAGGCAGTCAAACAACACCCTGTATACTTATCAAACTCATGTACATAGTTCTTGTCAAGTTTTCGACTAACCTCCTGAATTATGACAAAAGCAAGTTTTGGTTCACAATGTATAACTGTTCACTATCAACGTTTCCAAGAATTTGGTCTACAGACACTTATCATTGTTTGCACGCGTTACATAAAATGTTTAAGTGCCGCTTCAGATATTATGACGTCGTAAAGTGCACGTTGATTCTGAAGGGTACTGCAAAGGTGGAGGTGTCTTGCTGGGATTGACAAGCGGGAAGATTTGTGGGGTATTCTTTTATAGTTTATATAAAGGTCGTGACATATTTATACCAAGTATTGTTTCAAAAAGGTGAGGTTCAGTTATATTTTCTTTTATGTATCGTCTAGCCAAGAAA
The DNA here is from genome assembly GCA_951640165.1 of Pseudoips prasinana. NCBI lineage: Eukaryota > Metazoa > Arthropoda > Insecta > Lepidoptera > Nolidae > Pseudoips > Pseudoips prasinana. Next base: position 5,173,980 of record OX621238.1, on the reverse strand, counting down.
CAAGAACACGACCCACATCATGGTGAGTGATATTTAATACCCACTTAAATATAAATTAAAGACACTATATATTTTTGAAACAGTTTTGACCAGCTAGTAATGAATGGTGCATTACGTCACGAATCCTACATCACGCAAGCAAAGTTTGCAAAACACTTAACATATGCAGTAAGAAGTTCTCAAGAATGCATAATGAGAATACATGAATTCAAATTTAAGAGGAAGTGCCAAGGAAGCTTCCTTGGCGCGTTCTCTTAAATTTTGACCCTTGATGGAACACCAAGATCAATTGTATTGGTAATTTTCCTCAAAAGCCATCTTTAGCCTCACACATCCTTAACTTCAGCCTCACTCGAAAAAGCACTGCAGCTAAGTTACAAATGACCTTCGCACCTACAGTAACAGTGCTGTTGTATCCATGGCCTCATTCTCACCGGTTTACGCAGTCTAGTCGCCTCACCGCACCCTAGAACTGCAGCAGCACTAATAATGTCGCAGCGGCACTAACAACTGAAAGAGCTGTAGAATTACAGTCTCAGACGGGGAGTGATGTAATGAACTAATTATTTATAGGATTTGTAATCCTGACTATGCAAGCAAAGTTTACTTGACACTTAGCGCATATACAAATTCTTAAACGGGGATACCTCCTTGCGCAATTTTCTTTTGGTGGGAAAGAACACTATCACTTCAAAATAAATATTGTTTTTTTTTCTTTTTACACTTTGGTAGCAAATATAAGGCTTCTTTTCTTATATTCGAAAAATATTAAGGCTGTTGGGGAGGGTTAAACTTTGTAAATAACAGCAGTGTTTAATTTAAAATAGCAATACAATTAATCAGGTCTACGACAGATGTATAAGGTCGTATAAATGATTCTACACGGCGTTGATTGTAAAATATGATCGCTTGATCAACCGGACGGGGAAGAGAAGTTCATGGTCTAGCTAATATTCAATTTTATTTATTAAACGACTTCAGAAAAGGCTAGAGATTCACAAATTGACCGTGTGTATTGTTTTTTTATGAGATCATCATGATTTAAACATTTATTTTTAATTATTTTACGGGGTATGCCCCCGGGATGGTCCCATGTAGATAATACATCATACTTTACAGGTCCAGGATCAGGGCAAGTATGTGATAGCACATGTTAAACATCATTACGGCAAAATTACTTGCCAAGATTGAGCTCCGGTTTCTCTAATTTAAGATTTGATAAGCGAAACCTACCGCCAAAGAGTTACGGATGGTAACCTGACAGAAAAAAACGGAAAGATTTACTAATATAAGCATTACCTACTGTATTCATGTGTGACTATTAGAACTTCAAAACATATGTAAATTGTGTAACTGTAACCCTCTAATATAGAATAAAAATAAATAAATGGTATAAATGTTTGTCATTCCGTGGACCTAAATATCTGTAATAAGTAACTTGAAGTAATAATTGTATTACTACAAACATGTACTGACTATTTAAAAGCGCTTTTTAGAAGTCTACGTGAATAAAAACCTTTTTTATTTTATTTATTATTTAGAATAAGCATTAAGATGAAATATCTACCTATATCTGCATAACACACAGTTAAATTGCTAAAGAACGCCACTATCGCCAATAAACTGTAGCACAATTTGGGGATTTTGTTTTTAATGTAGGTTTTTTTTAAATACTATGTCCGCTGTAGCAGTGTAGGGATTAATTTAATCCCTATGTCACGTACTTTACAAACATATACTTGACGGACACAACATTCATCCAGCCTCAGAACAACTATTAATGGGTCACACAAATGTTCTGCATGGGGATCAAACCCAAGACACGATGTGGCGAGGCAACTCTGTTAACCGCTGCGCTGAATGTCCAATCAAAAACTGTTTGTATATCTCATGAATAAACATTAAAAAGTACTCACAGGTGGCAGATCCAAAGAAAATATGTATGTGCAGAAACATCTCCGACTGTGACGTGTCTCCGCCATTTAATGGCCTATATACCTATCTATACATTTGTGTCTCCGTCTTATCTACTGTTCATTTAAGGTGTTGTATGAGTTTCCAACCAATTATGAGCGAGAAAAATATAAATGTTGCCATCGATAGGATACGATGAAGAAGAGTTATAAACTTTGTTTTCAGATTAAATTATAAAGAAAATTTGAAGTCGGTTGCATAATAACATCCTGGGACGTTATTTACACATGGCCATATAATTCCTAAGTAAGCAGAGCTTATACTGTAGAAACCAGATACCTAACTGATATATTACATATACTACTTTTCTAACTACTACTTTGATAGCTAGCAATGCCTCGCGGTTTCATCCGCGTTAAAGTAGTATTGGCGTAAAATAGCAACAAACATACATCTATACTCACAAACTTTCGCATTTATAATATTAGTAGGATGTGTACCTCTAGCAGTTTTGGCAATGCGCGCCGGAATAACCCTGCAGATGGTAGATTTATTCATACTTACTTGACACTTATCGTCATATTTTGGACAATTCACACAACATCTTTATAAATTGTAGCCTATGTGTTATTCTGATGTATAATCTAGGTAGGGGGGGGTGGTGGTGTAGCTATTTATATTAGGAGGGACTTTCCTTATAAAGATGTTGCAAGTTCCCCATCAAACCAAACACCCTCCGCTGAATTCTTATTTCTTGAGATTGCTGTTAAAGGATTATTGTTATGGGCTGTTATAGGCTGATAAAGAAGCTGATAAGAGCCTTAGGCTCTTATTGGCGTTGTTTATTGCCCCCCATGCGTTGACTACTTCACTGATATTGAATCGGTTTTCGAATCTTTGGGTTCAGAGTACGCTCACCACATCATCATGGGAGATTTCAATACTAACCTCCTTGCTCAGAATTCTCCCCGTTCCCGCAAATTCCTACATATCGTCGAGTCAAGCAGTCTGAATGTTTGACCTCTTCAGGCTACTCATCACAATGTGTCAGATGACGATACTTGGCTCGACATAATCCTTACTTCCAACCCGTCCCTTGTTTACTCCCATGGACAACATGATGCTCCTGGGTTTTCCCATCACGATTTAATCTTCATTTCTTATATCCTGAAACCTCCTAAACCTAAACCTAAGGTACTGTGCGTGCGTTCTTTTGCTAGAATCAATTATAAAAAATTAGAAACAGATGCGTCTCAGATTAACTGGAAGCCTTTGTTGGATGCTGACAACGTTGACACCAAAATTTGTATCTTTAACGAGCTTGTAACTAAGTTGTACGACAAACATGCACCAGTCAGAAAGGTTAAGTTTAAGCGGCCGCCTGCACCTTGGATGTCAGAGGATATCCGAATGGTAATGCGACGTAGGGACCGTGCATTTCGAAAATATAAAAAAAACCGTTCTGAAGAGCACTGGAACCTCTTTAGGGTTGCTAGGAATCGTTGCAATCAGATGATACGTAATGCCAAACGCCGACATATTCTTAATAACATATCTGCTTCCACTCCTGCCGGTATCTGGAGGTTTCTTGGGACCCTAGGTATCGGCAAGTCGCGACATTTAGACCTTCCCTGCTCAATTGGATTAGATGATCTAAATCAACATTTTTTCACCACGTCCGTAATTGATCATGTAACCAAAACCAACACTATCAACTTTCTAGATTTAACGCGCTCTAACATTATTTCATTTCACTTTTCTCCAGTCGATATGAAAGATATCAAAAAGATTTTACTTTCCATTAAATCCAATGCTGTGGGATGTGATAACATCAGCCGACGCATGTTAATCCCAATCCTGGACCACATCCTAACTGCGATATGCCATATCATAAATTTCTCCCTTGAGTCTAGTACTTTTCCCAATTTATGCCGTAAAGCTTATGTCCTTCCACTTCCCAAAGTTTCAAGTCCGGCACTCCTCAGTCATTATCGCCCCATTTCCATTCTCCCCTTCCTATTCAAAGTCCTTGAGTCGTCTGTCCATACACAACTTTCCCATTTCATCCTTACCAACAACCTAATAAGTCCCTTCCAATCTGGGTTCAGACCCAGTCATAGCACCACAACCGCTCTCCTAAAAGTGACTGGTGATATTAGGGCAGGTATGGAGGATACAAAGGTCACTATTCTGGTCTTGGTCGACTTCTCCAATGCCTTTAATACCATCAATCACGATATCCTTTTATCCATCCTCTCTCATCTTATGGTATCAGACGAATCACTGGAATGGTTCTCTTCTTATCTTCGGGGGCGCCAGCAATCAGTTCGCGTTGATGAGATTACATCCAGTTGGTGTAATTTAAATACTGGCGTTCCTCAAGGCGGTATTCTCTCACCTCTCTTGTTTTCTGTGTTTATAAATCTATTAACCCATGATCTTCAGTGTTTGTATCATCTTTATGCCGATGACCTACAACTTTACGCTCAGGCAAGCATAGACAGAATATCTGACGCAGTCAACAAAGTCAACCAAGATCTCGACTTCATCCATAACTGGACAGTTAGATTTGGACTGACTGTTAATCCCCTAAAATGCCAAGCTATTCCATTGGGCAGTTTCCGAGTGTTGAGTAAATTGGATATGAACAATCTTGACCCAATAAAATTCAACCAGTCCATAATCCCTTTAAGTCAAAAGGTTAAGAACCTTGGACTGATTATTGACTCAACTTTAAGCTGGCAAAATCAGGTAGCAAGCATCAGTCAAAGAGTAACTGGGATCTTGCGGATGCTATATAGGCTAAAACACTTCTTACCGTCTGAGACAAAAGTGATGCTCGCACAGGCCCTACTTATTCCCATAATCGACTATGGTGATGTGTGCTACTTTGACCTGAATGCAGATCACCTCAATAAACTTGACCGTCTTCTGAATAACTGCATTCGATTCATATTCAATCTACGTAAGTATGACCATGTGTCCACTTATAGACGTCAATTAAATTGGATGCCTATTCGTCACCGCAGAAATCTGCGGGCACTTACCAATCTATTTTCTTTTCTTGACTCGCCTTCTCCTCCTTCTTATTTAATCCCCTATTTTAAGTATCAATTCTCAAAGTGCCCATCACATCGCACTGATTTTCTTCACTCTTCATTCTTCGTTCAATCTATCCTTCTCTGGAATGCGCTACCTCCGGAAATCAGAATGGCTAAGACTCGTTTCACTTTTAAAAAGAAATCTCGGGAACTAATTTTCAAAAAAATTAAAGCTGAAGAATGTCATCAGTAATTACTTATATATTAGGTCTTTACCTATGAAATTGCCGTTCTGCAGTACTGGCCATTTCAAATCAAAATAATTTTTGTTTGGCTAAGAATTCTAATTTCAAATTAATTTTATTTTAAAAACATGGATTCTTTTTTCCAAAAGTAGTCATTTCTTTATTGATTAGTGTTACATTTTCATCGCATTTCAATCTTTTTCGTCATCATGGATACGTTAAAAATTCGAGTAATTATGGAATATGAGTACCGTCGTGGCAGCAACGCGGCACAAGCGGCACGCAACATCAACGACGTTTACGGAGCTAACACTACAAACCAACGCACCACCTGTTATTGGTTTGCTCGCTTCCGTTCTGGAAATTTCGACCTGAAAAATGAACCTCGCGGTCGTCCGAAGACTTTGGTCGACAATGACGAATTAAAGGCGGTTGTGGAAGCTGATGATACACAATCTACGGCTGAATTAGCAGCAGCTTTCGACGTTAGCGTCAAAACAATATTGGTCCATTTGCGTCAAATTGGCAAGGTAAAAAAGCTTGACAAATGGGTGCCCCACGAACTCAATGATCGCCAGCGCGAAGTACGCGTCGAGACGTGCCTTGCACTGCTCAACAGACACACAAATGAAGGAATTTTGAACCGCATTGTTACCTGCGATAAAAATGGATTCTGTTTGATAACCGCAAGCGCTCAGCAAGTTGGTTGGATCCTGGTTCAGCACCTAAACAATGCCCTAAACGAAAACTTACCCCTAGAAAAGTGATGGTCACTGTTTGGTGGTCTAGCGCCGGTGTGATTCATCACAGCTTCTTACCAAACGGGGTGAGCATTACTGCAGATGTGTACTGTGAAGAACTGAGCACAATGATGGAGAAGCTGGCGCATCTCCAACCAGCATTGGTCAATCGCTCGTCTCCGCTGCTCCTGCACGACAACGCGCGACCTCATACTGCACAGCAGACGGTCTCCAAGTTGCAAGAACTGGGGTTGGAAGCTCTCCGTCATCCGCCCTACTCACCAGACCTTGCGCCTACAGACTACTACTTTTTCCAGAATTTGGATAACTTCTTGGCGGGAAAAAAATTCAATACCCGAGAGGCAGTACAAAATGCCTTTGAAGAATTTGTTGCCTCCCGTCCAGCTGATTTCTTTAAGAAGGGCATCAATAAACTGCCACTGCGATGGCAAAGATGCATTGATTGCATGGGTGATTACTTCGATTAAAACAAATAAAAAAATTCATGAAAAAAATTCGTTTAAATTTTTTCATACAAAACGGCAATTTCATAGGTAAAGACCTATTATTATCTGGCAATATATTTATTTACTTATAAATATGTACATTATTGTACATAGATATATATTTATTTACCTAAATAATATATATATATACATTATTTAGGTTATGTCATATTATGTAACTATACAATATTCTCCAATTTTAGTGCACCTACCATAATATTTCTGCATCACCCAAACGTCGACTGGAAGTGAATGCCTTCGGCATTAAGTCCGCCTCTGTACAATCTTGTGCGAAAGTAATAAATAAATAAATAAATCTATATTATTGTTTAGTTTCATTAAAACCCATTCAGTAGTTTTTACGCGAATGAGTAGCAAACATCCATCCATAGATACAAACTTCCACGTTTATAATATTAAATAATTATAGGATTACACACATACTCAGGACAAACATACATGTTCATACACACAGACATCTGTCCCTACTACCTACGGCGTGTAAGGCAAGCATTTAACAAGCACTCCAACCAGACCGTCAATAAACTGTAGCACATGTGGATGTTTTTAAGACAGTAATTATAATTTCATTAATGCAGAACAACTAATTTATTTTCTGTTTTGATTTATGGTAGAAAAAGTTGGTCATAAGTTTACAAAAGTGAAAACGGATATCAGCCCTCAGACGTCCACTGCTAGATAAAGAAACGTCAGTAAATTCCATCGTGGAACTCTTTGGGGAGGGTCCCAAAGAGTTTCACGATAATGCCCGCATGCGCCGGACTCCCGCGACTCATGCAAGATTGTCGGTCTATCTTGTAGTCCTCTTCCGCTTTGTGGTCGTCACTCGAGAACCTTTCTGCCTAGGCAACCATCGGTAAATGCCCTCTTTTTATTGCCCACCATTTAATGAAGAATATTTGTAAGAAGATGTCCGATGACTTACGTAACTGGTATCAGTTTTGTAAGGAATAACTACATTTTCATAATGCAGCGCCGCAAAACTGCCAAACTATTTTGAGTCACAACGCCTAAAATGTCTAACCGTTGAAAGTTTAATCAATAATTAAACTACTTCACACATCACCGCATTAATTAAACTCCAATATTTATTCGCGCCAATTACAAGCTGAACCAACAATACATCAAGTTCTCCTGTTAATGAGTTCGTTAACATTAATTAAGCCACCTCTGCTAATTACTCGTGTGTGCGCGATGAAGGATTATTTGCTGTCAAATTAGAGGAGAAAGTAAATTTTGTAACTGGGACAGTGGAGTTTTGTTACTCTCGATGTGTTTAGGGATCGTTTGTGACTATAATTACGTAGGCCTGTTTAACCTAACCCTCACGGATAGCACGAGCTTTGCTTTAGTGAAATAATGATTTTTAATCAACACTTGGCTTCTTCTGCACATATGGACGAGCCCCGTTGTCCGCATGGAAGCATTTGACGGGCCTGTTGGCGTGAATGGCAAATGCTTGCTTTTCACGCCGGAGGTCGTGGGTTCGATTCCCAGCCAGGACAGGTATTTGTATGCATGAACATGTCTGTTTGTCCTGAATATGGGTGTAATTATCTATATAAGTATGTATTTACAAAAGAAAAGTAGTATACAACATGTAATTTAATTAACGCACATCCTGAAAATAGTTTGTTCAGAATCGTTTACTGAATCAATTTATATCATTTTAAATATAGGTATTTTTTTTCCAAAATTATTATAACTACGGAAATTATTGTTATATTAACCCTGTACAGTCAAAATAAACTGAAATGGACCGTAAGTCAAATACTAAGACCTTTAAAATTGCAGTTTTATTTGTATTCATACAAATTCCATCATTCAATACAAATTAAACAAAAATGAACTTTATTCCAAGAAACTAATTTAGTAAATAACAATGTATACTTATACATGTTAAATTAAAAATTCAGTGTACGTATTATGATTACAACATAATATTCTAATTGGTGTGTCTGATGGTGTGCGTTAATTACGTTACATGTTGTATGTAGTATATCAGTTATCTGGTTTCCATAATACAAGCTCTGCTTAGTTTGGGATCGGATGGCCGTGTATTAATAATATCGCAGGATATTATTATTATTATAATATTTGCATGCTCTCTTTGTACAACACTGAAGCACCCTGCAGGGAGGAAACCTTTTCTCCCATTAACCTCGTAGTTTTAACCACATCATGGGAACCACAACATGTAACGGATTTCCCTGAGACAGTTTGATGGATGCCTGAGTACCCCACTCAAGACGCCCATGGTTTTACATCCACCATCGATAAGCAAGGGCAAGCACAACCTAAGGTGACATTTTGCTCCCCGGCTCCGCTTAGTCACCAGGCCAATTATTGCCCGAGGCTAGAGGTTTGTTATTAATTAAAATCTTAAGTAATACCTATTGCGTTAAGGGACCTCCCTTCTTCGTAAAACAGGAATGATCTTTCTTTAATCGTCCTTTTGTATATATCTAATTACGTCGGTCAGATCTTTCAAAAATTAATGCAATTAACCGGCATCATCAATGCAGCGATCCAATACTTTATTATTTTTATAGTCATTTTAGTGTCTCCGACCAGCTAAGCAGAAGGTTTTGAATACAGAAAATAGTTTACGATAGGAGCAAAAGCATAATTGCTACTACATTATCCGTAAAACTGTCAACCAAAAACCATAAAAACATCATTCAGAAAAGGTTGAGCTAATATAAAATAAACAGCTAAAATCAAGTTTGCCTCCAGTAATGCTGGAACTTTCCACTGAACAATTTGAGACTGGAAATCGATGTGTACAGTGCACTGGACGTCTTAACTTCGACTTGAACAAAAGAGTATTGCAAGTATTGGAAAGCGTTGGATTTTCAGCCACTTTTAAAGAATCCACAGGTACTTTGTAGATTAAGTTTCACTATTCTTAGGAACATCGGAATGTATTTATTGATTTTCAATGTTTCCTTTGGTGAGTTGCCGTAGAATGACTCGGATTTCTTGAAATGTATTGTCACATTCGGGCTTCGAACCCTAATACCAATAAAGGTTTAAAGGCTTTTATAACATCGCTAGAATGTTAAAGTAAATATCAGAACAAAAGAAAAAGGATAGCAACAAATAAAATAATGAAAGCAAAATAACAAAGTTCTTATTAAAAAAATTGAAATTAGATGGTTCTAGAATAAAAAGAGAGAGACGGTACGAATTTCGTGAATGAAAAGAAATAGATAGGTCACAAGCATTCACAGATAGGGACAAGGACAGAAGCATTATGACTTATCTATAATTATATACATATTATAAAATCGTAGGAAATTCAAAACTGTACATTGTATATTTTTTAGAAAGGATACTTGGGGCGTGACCTACAATCGACATCGAAGCCAAAAATATAGTTTTTAGAATTGAAATGTATGTCCGGGCTAAACTCAAAAGTACTGCTTGGATTCACCAAAAAATTCATACATATTATTACGCTATCACCTACGGGGGAGGAGCTATTTAAAATTGAACGCGGGTCAAACCGCGGGGCACAGCTAGTCTGTCATATAGGTGAAGATTCTCGAAATAAAACAATGACTTTTAAATGTTTAAAATTTGGAACAATTTTGGGGTATATAAACGGAATGTCAAAGCAGAAGTGTGAGCTTTAATTCAAGTGAAATCAAAGGTAGGGTAAGCCACAATATATTTAGAAATTCTCAATAAATGGGACATTATTCACACACGGCCAAATGATTCCAAATAATGTAGAGCTTGTACTATAGAAATCAGATAACTGATAAACCACATATACTACATTTCTTTTGTAATACGTACTTATTTCTATAGATTATACCAGGACTAACAGACATGTTGACATGTCTGTTGTTCCTGCAAACAAATATCTGTCCTGGACGGTAATCGAACCCACAATCTGCGGCATGAAAAGCAAGTGTCTACCAACCAAGCCAACTAACTCGTCGAAAATAATTAAGGTTTCTAGATCGAGGTGACATTCGATTTCGGTCCGAGTTTACACATCCAACGAGATGGTTAAGGGGCCTTTTACAGTCCACTAGCGCCGCCAATCGAAAAAATGTCATAACTCATAAATAGAATCAAAAATACAAAATGTGGTCTAATAATACTGTAGAAAAGGCAATAACGTAATTTTATAACACATTGTCAACACTTGAAATATAGGTGTTGAGCTAAATCGTGCATTTGTAACAAAAACGGCCGTTTATGTTTTGAATGCACGATTTAGCTAAGTGGACTGTAATAGGCCTCTTAAAAAACAGTCGAATCCGTGAAGTTTTCTGGATCCATATTTTCTCGGATTCCATGTCAGACTTAACACATTATTACTCGCATCCCTAAACCTTGAATCCTACTAAAATTTTAGTACGTCACATCCCTCCGACTAAGAAAAGTTCAGTACTAGGGAGCGTCCGCCTGGCTGCGCTAATAGCCCGTGACGTCATAAATTGTACCGGATGAGTAGGGGAATGCTACGGAGGCATAACAGCGATTGTGATTTAGTTGTTATGTTGCAGAGATACGATGAATATTAAAAATAAGACGGAAAAGGATGATTAAACAGAATGTAAGGTTAAGGTAATCACCTCGCTACATCCTCGTCTCCATTGAGAATGGCTGACGTAGCTGAAATTCGACCAAACTCCAGGGGCTCTTTAAATAAATAAATAAGGTTTTTATTCACGTAGACTTTAAAAAAGCGCTTGTAAATAGTCAGAACATGTTTGTAGTAATATAGTTGTATACATTATTATTTCTAGTAACATAGATATTTAGGTACACATTGTATGCAAACATTAATCATAAAATTTATTTTATTATAGCAATGATATTTAGCTAGCTCCTATCAAGTTATTGTCAAGAGATTATGTTTAATTATCTAGTTTAAGTCTAATATTTTTACTACATATTGTCAATGGTTCTGTCTATATTAAGGTATTATTATTATTATGGCGTTCAAATAAATAAAGGTTAAAAATGACTTAATCAATCGTTGAATCGTAGTATCAGGTGTAATGCCACATAATGACGATAATTGTGAAGAGAAAATAAAATTGATTTTGATTGATATTGACTTTACTATTCTTTTATTGCCATAGTAATATTTCAACACCAAAAGATAATAATAATAATTTTATTATCAAAGTACACATTTTTTATCTCATCTACACATAAATGTACAATTATATACAATGCTGGTTAAAGAGATAGAGTTAACGTCAGTGTCTATGATAGTATTAACTGTGTTACATACACTGGAAATAGCTCTCTCTCACCTCCCACTTAAAATAGACCATAAACTTTTACCAATAACAATAAAAACCATCATTTGCAGTTTTAAAGTCTTAAAAAATGTGGGCGGTATGCACTATGACGTCAGAGACAGCATCGTGTAATTTATGACGTCACGCTCCATCAGGACCCCTGCAGTGCTGTGACTAACTCGTAACTACTGGTCTGTAGCTATCACAATTGTTATTGTGATTTTACATGTGATGTGGAAATGAGGGAATGATAGTGTATACAAAATGTAACATAAATAGTGGATGTAAGTTACGGAATGTTATCAAATTAAACAAAGCCAGTTTGAGTAAGACGAAATATATTTTTATGTTTGGGTTAGTTTACTGGGGCGCTATGGACTAAGTCGCCGAACATCGTTTTCGTGAATGGCGTTCAAATAAATAAAGGTTAAAAATAACTTACTCAATAGTTAAATCGGCTTCAACGTTGGCAATCGATTCCGGTCCATTTCTGACGTCACATGTAGTCATGAAAGCCGATTTAACGATTGATTACGTCATTTTTAACCCTTATTTATTTGAACTCCATTTACGAAAACGATGTTCGGCAACCTAGCCGGTAGAGCCCCTGAACAGAATCGTGGTCACTCGCTATGGGCCTTATTAAATAGCTAAGGGTCACAGAAAGATCAATGGAGAGGGCTATGCTCGGAGTTTCCCTGCGAGATCGAATCAGAAATGTCGAAAACCGTAGGCGAATCGAGGTCACCGACATAGCCCGCAAAATTGCAAAGCTGAAGTGGCACTGGGCGGGGCAGAGCTAGACAGAGTAGACCCGGTGGTTGTTGGGGCAGATAAGTACTAGAGTAGCGACCACGAACCGGAAGACGCAGCGTGGCCAGGCCTCCTACAAGATGGACCGATGATAGTGCAGAAACCGCTGGATCCGAATAGTGCAAGACCGGTAATCGTGGAGATCTTTGGGGAAGGCCTTTGTCCAGCAGTGGACGTCTTGCGGCTGATATGATGGTGACGATGATTATATTGAAAGGCTTGTAAAAGGCGGTAAGTATCATACTGAATGTAACACCTATATAAGGTACACTTAGTCTGCTGAGTTTAAGTTTAAATCTGATAGCTGATCGTTATTCTTCAACGGAAGATCATTTTATAATATTATTATTTTCATGTTGATGTTTTACAAGTTGTTCGCTTTGATAGGCAAATTAAGTATCCCAAGTTTATTGTCATATTGTACATTTCAGATTTTTTTGTACTTTATCTTTACTATTTTGCTGTATCGGAGCCTAGTTGCTGGGTTAAAGTCCGCTTTTTCAGTTCAGCTTTTTTTGTTTTTACCGTTTTCTCGTAAAACGTTAGAATATAAGTCCAGGTCATCAAGCCATCTTCACATGCGTTCGTCGACGTCTGTGCCGGAAACCACACCGCTAAAACCAAACGGCAGACACTTGACATAAACCTATACCTTGCTTACATCCTGAGAAATTGATAATTATGCTGCATTGGTGGTCACGTTAGCTGAGGCATTAGCTAGCAGCTGAGAGATTTATGATCAATCAAGCCCTATTTGTCCACTTATGGTCGTAAAACAATATCTTATTTAAAACAACTAGATGTGCCCCGCGGTTTTACCCGCGTTCAATTTTATAAATTATCTCAGTTTCCCCCCCGTAGGTGATAGCGTAATAATATGTAGCCTATGTGTTGACCCAACTTCTTAGTAATATTCATGCAAAATTTGAAGTGCCATGCAGTACTTTTTGAGTTTAGCCCGGACAAACATACAGACAAACAGACAAAAATTCTATAAACTATATTTTTGGCTTCGATATATAAAAAAAAAAACTAAAAGTACAGTTTTGACTTTCCTATGATTTTATTATAATATGTAATAGATAATATTACATGCAATAATTAGACTGTATTAATTACTGAAGCAATTCAACTTTAAATCAAATAAAATTATTTAGATTGTATTTGATTTAAAATTAAATTGATTCAAATCAAATGTGTGTCTGGTAGCTATGTAGCTTTCCTTATTAATAATCCAAAAACTTATACGGTATCGGTACAAGTTCACTTAAATCTTCACTTCCGTAAATCCAACTACTTTAGCACTGACCATTATTCTGTAATCCCACTTCACACGCACCTCACCAACAAACAAAGCACACTAATTTAAAGCCAGCCCCACAAACGTCTTCTCCAATTGTCAAATAAAAACAAATGACTAAGTGCTCAAACAAACCGTTAGGTACCATTATCGGGCACCCTGCCTAGTTTTCAATATCGCTCATCCCCTAAACAGCGATGACAGGGGACGAGACTGACCCTCGGGTCATTAGCTGCATTCACTGGACACGGTAAGTTTGTTGCAAGATTTAGGACAAGAGACAGTTTACGTTATGGTCACTTAATCCGAAACGAGTGACAAGATGATTATAATGTCATTGTTGGAACAATCCATTTGTAACCATGTTTTAATCAATTAAAACATTCTCCATTGAAAATAAAACGAATCAAGCTTTTTGGGCAACTTACCCGCAGATGGCGACTTGCAAGCAGGATTTATTTGCAATCTGTGCTTTTATTTTTGATTTTGTAGTTTGATTTAAAGTTTATAATGATAGTTTTAGTACCTATGTATGCTTAATGTTTCATCGTTACTGCTAGATTTTCCAAAAGATTTCCACAGTGGAATGGTGTCTATCTCTTGGAGGGATATGCCGTTAACAGTCAACTTACTTAAAAGAAAACCATATTACTCTAGTAATGGGTGTTGGGTTGACTAGTGTTAATTTTAATAAAAACGATAACGATAAATAGTGTATCAAAAATTGTGTTTCTTCCTTTTATTTAAAGAAACTATGATATTGAGTTTCAAATGGATGTTACTGTTTTATGAAGGAGTAAATTATAAACTTTTCTTAAATATATTTATCCACAAATACAAAACGATTACGCATGGTTACCGTTTCGTGACTGTGATCTGTATTGTGTTAAAAATTACAATCGGTCTTGAGTTTATACCAAAACATTCGACGTTCGAAATTATTCGAACAATTTATAAAATGTTTTACGTTAACATGGATGAATATCGCAGTCGCTATCTCCTAGTCTACACTTGCATCCACCACCGATTTCCCCCTACAATGATTTGAGTTTAATATCCTCGTTGAGTGGTGCATTCTTTCGCAGGGGAAATGGGCCCGTGGGGTTCCATCACCGAGGGATCTTTGACTGCCTGTCAAATGTAAATGCATCGCCTTGTTGTTATTTATTATACTGGAAAAGAAATAAAGCTATGTCTGCAGTTAACTTCGCATCTTTCAATAGTTATCTCAGAAGCTATTACGTAGGAGGGGAGGTATCTTCATGGGCACATCGTTGATTTGTTGTAAGATGCAGTATTTACTAAATTTCTTTTTAGTATTAGCTGAATATGAAATTGAAAAAATTAAAGAATGCCCTTAAATATTGCCTACTATATATGTTACACCACGGTGACTCAGTTAATAGTGAACCTGGCAAAGACTTCGGGTTCGATCCTCGCACAAGACTAATATAATTATTATTTATTTAAAACTTTAGCTCAATTTAGCACAATGTACAAGGCGGTCTTAATGCCAGAGGCATTCTCTACCAGTCAACCTTAGGGTGATGCAGAAAAAAACTTGGTAGGTGCACTATACATTGTAATGTGGTAGATGAAAAATCCTATACTAATATACAAGATGTGTACTTACATAGAATACATAAATAGTTATTACATAAACTAATATATAATATCTGTGTCATTTGTCATTATCAGAGTGTTTTCTATGTATTACAAGTACATTATTAAGAAAAAAATAAGTATTTATATCCGCTGTCTAGAACCCACAAAAAAATAAGTATTTATATCCGTTGTCTAGAACCCCGGGCTAGAGGGTGCTATATGATATGTGCCGGATATTTATTTATTTACTATATTATACCTGTGTTTCCACTCTATAATAAAGCCGTACACGTGGCTAGTCTACATCGGGACCGACCTCCATGTCATTATTATTCTGCTAAAATTTAAAAAAAAAATCTAGTCGAACAGAAATTCAGTACAGTCCACCAAAACTAAGCCCCACTGTACCATTCCCAACATTTCATATTTCACTAGAAACGGTGTACATCCAACATAAATCTTATCGGAATTTAATATAAAGACTATGAAAGCCATAAATCCGAGCCCTTAACTTATTTATAAGTCGAAACCCCGCGGTTCAATGAGAGCCCTATATCACACTGAAGGCTTTGAAAACTATGACTGAGAGTTTAATCATTGAGGCTGCAGAATTCGTACAATAGAGAACTATGGGAATGATAATTTAATCTAATAGAAGAAAGAAAGAAAAGAAATGATAATCTAATAGAACTAAGGATTTCATGGCTGGGCTGTTGGTCTAATGGTGAGCGACCCTGACTGCTAAGCCTGAGATTATTATATTGGTTCCCTGCCTAGGATAAATGATACATAGATAGACTCACGCCTGTTTCACATAGGGGTAGGCAGAGACAACGGATTTCCATTTGTCACGATCTTTGGACACCTCTTTTGCCTCATTTACTGTCATTATATTCTTCATACATACTCGCCGGTTTAGGGTACTTGTGATCTGGCCTTTCTTGAGAACGACTCCGATTTGGTCGACTCCGTTGGACTTCCTCTTCCGGTTGTCCCATTCACACAGGGCAGGTATACTTCTCTTGTCAATCTTCTTTCATTCATCAGATTCTTCTTCAGATTCTTCATTCATAGATAACAATAATGTTTTATTCTCTCGTCGCAATATTACAAACTAGCCGTGCCCCGCGGTTTTACCCGCGTTAAATTTTAGAAATTATCACAGCACCTCCCCCGTAGTTGATAGCGTGATATGCGCCTATATGTTGACCCGACCTCTTAGTAATATTCATGCAAAATTTGAAGTAAATTCATGCAGTAGTTTTTGAGTTTAGCCCGGACATACATACAGACAAAAAATCTAAAAACTATATTTTTGGCTTCGATATCGAATGTAGATCACGCCACAAGTCTCCTTTAAAAGAAATATTCAATGTACAGTTTTGACTTTCCTACGATTTTATTATATGTATAGATTAGTGATAGGTAACAATTCTAATATTGTGGGAGACTGGTGCCTAAGCTAGGCTCAAGGCCTGTATTTCAGGAGACCAGGTAAATCTTTGTGTGATGACCACGATTATTTGTTCTGTGTCTGGGTGTAATTTATATATAATACAAGCTGTGCCCCGCGGTTTTACTCGCGTTAAATTTTATAAATTTATCACAGCTACTTCCCCGTGGGTGATAGCGTGATAATATGTAGCCTATATGTGGACTTGACCTCTTAGTAATATCCATGCAAAATTTGAAGTAAATCCATGGAGTACTTTTTGAGTTTAGCCCGGACATACATACAGACAAACAGATAAACAGACAAAAAATCTAAAAATTATATTTTTGCTTCAATGTCGGTTGGAGTACACGCCCCAAGTATCCTTTTAAAAAAATATTCAATGTACAGTTTTGTCTTTCCTACGATTTTATTATATGTATAGATGAGCATATTTGGTAACACACCTAGTTACCACCGTTGTGGAGCGATTGCCACCTGATCTGGACACCCATATAACGAACCAGCAATATACCACTTTAGGCTTTTAAATACCTCCAACGATTGAGGAGATAGCACAGATGTTCTCATGGCAAAGCCAGGACTAATGGATTATCATGCTGATCGAGGACTACCTCCTAATCGACCAGACCTCGAAATTACACTTTGTTTTTACACAACAATTGTTCAGTGTGAAATAATGAACTTTATTCAGCACTTGGGTATTTACATACACTTGTACTTGTCAAGCTTACAATGCAATACATAAACATAGTTTAATACAGTAATTGAAGCAACAAAATATTTTGAGTTAGTCCGTCCGTGCGGTCTGTTTCGTCACATATATTTTTATTAAATCCTTAAATAAATAATAAATAACAAGTTAATCGAATTAGCGATCTCCTCGTCACAAAGACCCAACCGCACAGCTTACACTGCTCTCGGGTACAGATATCGTAATCTATTATTATTAATATACTGACTCTACCTTGTTTGTACATCCTTGAAGTGGCTGTGTTTGTCAAAACTAATCCTGATCGCTTTACACGTCGCGCAGAGGTAGTTCCACGAAACAGACGCGACAATAGCAAGCTATGTCTGCAGACCGCAAATACAGCACTCATGCGTAAGAGTGTTTTCTGCATGGCCCAATGCATTTACAACAAGTTACCGATATCTTGGAAGGCATTAAGCGTACTTTTATTTAAGAAAAAATTAAGTAACTTCTTAGTAAAAAAAGCTTATTACAATATCTCTGAATACTTTTCAGAACAAAATAATGCATTTGTTTGATTATGGTTGTTTATTTTTTGTAATGTAATTACGTGATATATGTACGTATATTGAATATGTAAAGTCGTTCGTCTTTGTTTTTAGGCGTTTGTTATTGGTCTTGTACCTTTCGCATGCCTTATGGTAAAATATGGCTGAACTGTATAATGTATAACACCATGTATTGTACCCATATTTGCGAAATAAAATATCTTATCTTATCTTATTATCATGTCAAACCGTGGTAGCTCCAATATATCACCTGGAGCATCCATTTTCTGTGATTCTTGGCACTACACTAGCCTATACCAACATTTGCAACCCCTTTTTACCTGACCCAGATTTTTATAGCAATGAAAATGAAATTGCTCGTGGAAAACTAGACTTTATACACTAGAGCACTTTGTTTTTTTAATAATACACCTCGTTTGTACAAGCGACATTAAAAGTGATAAAAATCCAGCTAAGTGCAGATCGACACCCGTAAAGGGGTTCTGTGCTTTCGTTGAGAGTATTTTGAGTATTATCGGTTATTTTTATTATTACAGACGTTTTGCATCACAAATATGCATAAAACTTTGTAGAAATGGTGGTATCAAAGGTGATGACATATCTAATCATACATTGTAAACGTATTCATAATAGTAAAAACTGTTGCGAAATGCTAAATTGATGCTATTCAATAAGATGGTAAACCCTTTAGAATTTTAAAGCCGGTCTCTGCAAGTTTGACAACTCACTTTCGTCGTTTTTACCAAGAGAATAAAATAATTTTCTCTTTGCAATACTTAATATTTGGAGTTCCTCATCAATGCTTCAGAAAGGATCGTGAGTGACGGCCACGAACTGAACAGCGTGGACAGGCCCCAAGATGGTCTGATGACCTTGTGAGGTCCGCTGGAATCCGCTGGTTGAGGGTAGCTCAAGACTGGCAATTGTGGAGTTCTTAAAGTGAGGCCCTTGTCCAGCAGTGGGCATCTTTCGGCTGATATGATGATCTTTATTAGACCTACGGTAGGCATTTAACACGCTTTAACGACTTTTATCTAACTACTACAACTGCGACCGACAGTTTGACGGGCGCTGCGAAGCATGTAAATGCTAAGTATTTAAACTAGTTTAATGGACATATGTACATCTATAGACTGGCCGCACGCACGCACTGCTTAAACTAACCAGTCACAGACGAGCCGCTGGGAACAACTCGATTTGGGCGCCTGAGAGAGGATGCTGCAGTAGTATACATATACCACTGTGACATATAAACAGACTGGTGCGCACCATAAGGGTTCTGTTCCATTATTTTCGTTACGGAATCCTAATAAAAGCATGACGCCAGCATTCAGTGTTCTACTGGTGTAATTTTCCAGTTAATTTTCTGTTTGAAAAAGTGGAGCAGTGTAGTGGTATTGTTAACAGTTCTGATTGCAATTTTTGTAGCTTGAATTTGTGTTAATGAATCTTTTCGGCTTCTTTGTTAAGGATGAATTGTGAGATCTTATCACTTGGTTTGTTAAAACTAAGCGAAACTACACAGTACTCTACGTTTACGTAGCTGGAAAGCACCAAAGCTTTAACGACAAAACTTGCTGCTCTTTTTAACTGAAAACTTCTTTAGATGTGTTGACTACTTTTTGGGTCAAAAATCATGGAAGTAGCGTAATCGTCAACGAACGTTTTTTGAGCTATATGTATAGGAGGCAATACAAATACATTAAAATACAAGAAAATCGTAAATGTAGTACAAAAATGTAATTCTTCCCATTACCTAGTTCTTTTCTTTAGGTAATTTTTAATAAATTAAATGTAGTGACTCGTAAATTTTATTACTTTCGTTTAAGGAGTATTTAATTGCCTATTAAATACAATTTATTTCATTAAGGTAGCATTCCTAGTTTCCTTGATTTAGTCTAGTTTCTTTAAGTGACCCACTTTTCATTTCCCCCGAGCTCTACTAGTATTGCAATGTAGATTATTTAGATTAGAAGTTTTTTTTATATGTTATTTAATAAGTTAGCAAGTATAGTTATCTTATATTAAGTTAGCAAGTATAGTAATCTAATCTAAAGACTAATAAGTAATTTTATATTAACCTAAACTTCTACATAAACATAATTTATTCTAAGAATCAGTTCACCGACTTTCCTTAATCATATTTATTAAGGGGAATCATGTTCATGTCTTCTTTATAATTACATTATTGCTATAGTGATAGCAATAATCACTAATCACGACACTAGTTCATAGGGTTTTGTTCTTTTTAAACGTCTCACTAGCTCTGTAATGTCGAGTAGCTGGATGGCTTCGACATCCAGATTAGAAGTGTAAAAAATAGTTTTCACTTCTATCGAAAGTCCCCAAAGACTCATGTATCCCTGCATCCAATGCATGTGACGGACACTAAATATATCCAGACTCAGAACAACAACTTATGGGTTACACAAATATGTAGTAGTCCAGTGCGGGAATGGAAGAGTTTGTCTTGACCGATGCGCCACACGTTCAGTCAAAATTTAACCATAGAAGTCTATCTACAGGTTAACCCCGCACCTAAGTGTTTAACCTCGCTGATCGCTTTCGGACCGATTAGTCATCGATAAATGAATCCGTTTAAAGTGCAGTCAATGTCATATCAATAGACACACCTTTATTGCAAAATAGTCTTTATAACGGAAATTTTAAGGTTCTCCACTGTTACTAACGTATGCGACGTTGGCTTTGCTATCTATTTGTAGCCATGGTCCAAAATCTAGTTTAATTCCTGAAGCGTTTACGGAGGGAGCAAATTATTGGGCATACGCCGCGCCATATTGTGTTGCGTAGCTTTGTCTGTGGTCATCCATTGAGCTGTGTTTACGGAGGCGAGTGACGGTATTGTGTGAGATACGAAGGTCGTTGACAGCATTAATGTAGGGGGCTACATAGATTGTGAATCGAAATTCGTCGGTAATTTTGAACGTTTTGTATATTTATATCATCAATATCTATAAAAAAAATCTTGAGACAACTAACATACTGCCATTTGATCCCAAACTAGGCAAAACCTGTACCATGTTCAATATTTAATAAATTTATAATTTTTGTATCTACAATATATATGTATTTCTAAATACAGATATATTGTAGACTAGCTGTGCCCCGCGGTTTTACCCGCGGTAAACTTTATAAATTATCACAGCTCTTCCCCCGTATGTGATAGTGTGATAATATGTAGCCTATATGTTGATTCGACCTCTTAGTAATATTCATGCAAAATTTGAAGTAAATCCACACAGTACTTTTTGAGTTTAGCCCGGACATAAACAGACAAAAATTCTAAAAACTATATTTTTGGCTTTCGATATCCAATGTAGATCACACCCCAAGTATCATTTTAAAAAATATTCAATGTTCAGTTTTGACTTTCCTACGATTTTATTATATGTATAGATATAGATAAATTGCACCCAGACACAGAACAAATAATCGTGTTCATCACACAAAGATTTGTCCCGGGTGGTAATCGAACTCACGACCTCTGGTTTAACACTCAGGGTCACTAACTACCAGACCAACAGATCAGTCAGTTAATCATATCGCACACCTAGATCTAAAGAGGTATTAACTCAAAAAAGCACATTTTTCAGAAAACACGAAAAACTGTTTTCTGTGTCCCTGTGCACTGCAGGAGCCTTTCGTTTTTTTGGTTTGCTTTATTTATACACAAGAATAATAATTTAATAGTAATTTAGTGTTTCATACACGTTTGAAGGCTAGAAATCTGATTTGTTCAATTATTTCCCTTTTGCTTGTAAAATAATGTATATTTGTTACACTAATTTGAGTTGAGCCTGTGTTGGTGAATTAAGTTATTAGTTGACTCTCTTTTGAAGAGGCATTAGACATTTAGAACGTAATGGCTTTTTGAATTATTTATAAAAGTCCAATTGACAATGTGCTATGACCAACAGTAAAAGTATATTATTTGTTGATAATTAAAAAAAAACTACGGCAATCAATCATTATTATTTATTAGTAGCATTACCTTATGTCAGTGTCATACACCCATATGGGTCATAACTCTTAATCAAAACATAAAATATATTGCAAAGTAGAAAAACAGTTTTAAATGAACATCTGAATCATTACGATTATATTTCATTTATAGAAGATTAAAGATATTTGTCCTTGAAGAATGCACTGCATGTAACTGCAACTGCACTGTATGTAAGTCGTAAATTGCTACGATTGTGGCATCTGTCCTATTCTTGTCATTTTCTTTTTCAGTCCTTGTAAAATCTTTTTATTTTAGATGCTCTTCATGTTTCTGGATTAACCTGCACTCTTATTCTTCGTTTTAACTGTCGCACAAATAGCATTGATCTTTTTTCGGTACGAAGAAATACATGTTAAATTCCGTATTGAATATCCTGTTGAATGTAGAAGACGTGACAACCGGTAGTCCATCCTCTTCACGAAGTTTTTTATAATCTCGGTTGAATTCTGCTAATGATTTATTACTTGCTATGAGTTCTCTTGTTGTTTAGGCTGTCAAATAGTGTGATTCAATCCGGGGAATCGAATTAATAAAACCTTAAACGCTCTGTCTAATTTGTTGGTCAATAGTTGGATGATGATTATGTTTTCCTCTAAAATCGGCTTGAATAATACTTGATTCTGTTTTAGTTTTATAAAAATATGGGACATTTGTCTCCACAGGGTGGTCCCACTTTTCTTTCAAGTATTAGGTTCTTAGATGTTGACAGGGATTGGTAGAATTCGCCAGAATTTCTTAGTAGTTTCTTAATTTAAGACTACCACTTTGCTGGTTTACATACTCTCTTTTTGCCCTTTTATACAATCTCTATACCAGTTACAGGAAACATAACATTTTCTGGGCCTACTTGCTTACTATCATCATAACTGGAACTCGAGGTGCTTCTGCTAGTGCTGACCGAAGTTACCGATGATGATGAAGGCACGATCTTAGGTGGAAACTCATTTTTGTTTAATGATTGAGTATTAGAATCTTCATTGGAGTCGTCAATATCACTTTCATCGCTCCGGATCGGTGAAATATAGTAGTTCGGGGCAACAGAATTTTGTTGTTTAGACGTGCTATGTATAGATATGTGAACCGGTGTCAAGACTGCATAAGTTTCTTTCTTCTACAGTTGCATGTTGAGTAAAAGTGATAGGAGGAGCGATATTTTCTTTATCAAGTTCTTCTACCATATTTACTAAAAATCGCCGACATTGCATTATTTTCCTGAAATATAAAATGTTTACTTTACAAACTTACAGAGGCATGTGCCCCATATCGATTTGAAAAGCCTATTAAAAAAATCATTTTTAAGCTTTTTAGCCATGTTGTTAAATATATTTGTCAGAAACCATCTAAAGGGTCACTTGAAAAATTGGCTGTAAAAAAGGAACAAACTTTGATAACGCTAAGATGAATATAAAATTGTACTATGACCTAAAAACTCCAATCGCCAATATTGAAATAAGTTTAATTTTATAATATTTTTAGAAAAAAGAGAGCTTAAAATATGACCCAACAAATCAGACTCAACTTCAAAATCAAAAAAGTTTCTACAGTAGGGTAACAACTCAAAATAAAAATACAAACTTTGCTCACCTTGCCAGCAATACACGTTTAACTCAAAATGTTGTATCCATTAAATCAGCATTAATCATCTAAAAGGTGACAATTTTAAATGTATTATTTGTAAATGTATTGTTTCAAATTTTAACTAAACAAGTACAATTCAAAATAACTCCAAACTTTTTACGAAGGACACGTGCACTCCGCTTGTAATTCTGATTACAACTCGAGTTGTTCCCGTTTAGGCGCGATGGAAACTGGCTCGCACTTTCAACAAAAGGGACTCTAGATGCCATCTAGCGTTGAGTTTTGCACTTATTTTTAAATCTGTTTTATTGGGCAGATAGGTATCCGTATAGGACATTAAATGGTGAACATAACTCAATATAACAGATTTTTGACTTAACTCTCTTTAGATCTAAGTGTGCGATATAGTTCTTGGGTTTCTCTTCGACATAAGGATGGTGTTGTGTTATACTACACACTTGTGATATACTACATACACTACTTTTTTTTTTATAAATACATACTATTACACCCAGACTTAGGACAAACAGACATGTTCATGTACACAAATATCTATCCTGGGTGGGAATCGAACCCACGACCTCCAGCGTGATTAGCAAAATCACGCCAGCAGGCCCGTCAAGTCAAGTCTATAACTATACTGTAATATAAAAATTACGTTCCATTTCAGAATGAAAACTTAGATAATCTCTGTGGCAGTAACGATTTTCTCACAATAGAAAGCCCGAGTCTGATAGAAAATTATGGACGATAATACGTTTTATCTAGGAAGGAATTTGTTTTATTCTAGTCGAAATCTGTGGAATATTAATAAAAGGAATTTTATGTTTAGAACTAAATTAAATTTCCATACATTCTGAGAATATTTAACCATCTTCATGAAGGAGGAGGTTATCCATTTAACTCTAGGTTTCTTATTTCTTTGTATGTACGTTACGCGACTTATCCGCTGTTTGTGAAACGACTTTATCACAGTCGTTTAGTGTTTTTGATGTGAAACATCTATAGCCGCACGTAAAACAGATTTCTGGCGTGGCGACGCATGCCGTGGTTTTTTTTTTGTTTTTTTTAGTTCCTATCACAATATGTTCGACTGACTTCGACTGTGACTTATGCTTCGACTTCGACTGCGACTTATACTTCGACTTCGACTGCGACTTATACTTCGACTTCAACTTCGACTTCGACATGACTTCGACTTTGATTTCGACTGCGACTTATACTTCGACTTCGAGATCGACTTCGACTTCGACTTCGACTTCGACTTCGACTTCGACTTCGACTTCGACTGCGACTTATACTTCGACTTCGACTTCGACTGCGACTTATACTTCGACTTCGACTTCGACTTCTGCATATTACTTTTACAAAATAATGTCGATGTTTCACATCTGCCAGGCGTCCCGTGACGGCTCACATTTTTTTTTTGTCGATATGAATGAAAGGTTTTTTACTTCTTAAAGACCAGCTGTTCAGTTATGTAAGACAAGTTTTAATAAATCAAACTACGTGGCTTTGTGTGATAGTTGGTATATATATTTAAGACAGAGCTTGTTCAGTCACCGGGGCGTATATACTAGAACTGCTATACTCTACCTGCAGCCCTTCAGGCCTTTGTTATTGGCCCATATAAGGACACAAATTTTTCGTAGAAAGACTAGAGTGCTTTTCAACCTTATATATACGCAAAGCTGGGCACAGTTAATCAAATAGTTAACTTCGTTAATCGTTAATCAGCTACAAAGAAAGTTAGCTTCGTTAAACGTTAAAGCGTTACATTCCGGAAGAATTACCGCAAGTTAACGATATCGTTAATCCGTTAATATGTGAAAGGTGCATATTCCCCTTCATGAGCAAAAGTCTCCACAAACAACAGAAACTATAAAACTATCAGGTTAATAGATACAATAAAAAGAGACACTATTTAATAATAATAAAAAAATTTAGGTATTATGCGCCTCAGAATCGCATAGTTCTTTTTAATGGCAGTTTAAATAAGGTTATCTTTCTAGGGTTACCGATTAACGGACTTCTGGATATTAACGGAAGTTAACGTGTCCGTTAACATTTTTAAAAGTTAACTTAAAATTTAATCCGTTAATCAAAATGTTAACTTCGTTAATTAACGATTAACGAGTTAATGCCCAGCTATGTATATACGTTACGTAACTGGCTATGAGAATAAGAAAAAGTTGTGCTCTAACCTCTCTCTCTTGCCCCTACAGTAACTACAGTAATATACGAAACGTAACTCTCTATTTTTCTATGATCACTAACTTAGGTATACCTCCTTCTCAACTCCCGTTCGCCGTTCAAGCGTGGTAAAGGTTTACTTCAATAAACTTCAAATGAAGAAAATCCCAAACATAACAGATAATACCGTAGAATTTCCGTGAAACAAAACTTTCTAGACAATATAAATAAGTACCATTGATTTTGTGAGATTATTCTTTAAGCAGTATGTTTGTATCGCTGTATACATGTTACATGGGTCTAATCAAAGGGAAAGTGGAAGAGAGTTCATATGAAGAACGCAAAATTATGGCTGAAGATTGAATGAAATATTCCGTTTTTAAATTGGTACTCAAAGTATGACCGAAACACAAAATTGAATGTAAAAAATATTTAACGCTAGAGCGAGATAGATGGTTTTGTATTTTGAGCGTCAAGTGTGTCTTTTAAGCAAAACTATAATCAGTAACCCGACGACCAACCAACCCAAGTGAGTTGTAAGTTTAATATAAGTTTGTTTATGAATTTATTAATTACAAATGTTATCATCCAATTTTTAAATGTAATTTTTTTAATGATAATATATAAATATTATTTGACATAACTTGACATACTAATGGTATCTAATAAAAAGCACTCAATACCTTTGACATAATCAGTATAATTTATAAATTCTTTATTTTTTTTCCTTGTTTTCTAATGTATAAAATCTCATAATATTAGATTTGCATACCTAACCTAGCAGATTGCACAGAATCATAACCTATAATTGTATGTACCTACAATCTCAGCAAATCAATAAATTTTTAATTCATACATATCATTGAACGATTCAGGTATCAATATCGCATTCCCCATAATCTCATATTCCACAACCTCAATACACACAATCATAGATACGGCACAGCACAGCGGTACACAATCCACAGACAGATTCTCAGATAATATCGTCCAGTAGACCGTCTCACCCGCTATTAATCCTTCACCCTCACTCTCAACCAACCGACATCCCAACGAACTTGTAAAGTGAATCCTATAGCGATATAACTAAGAAACCTTTTTGAATGGTAATTTACCGGTCAGTTGGCCATTCAAGAAGGGTGTCTAGTAATTTTGATGTACCGTACTGGCCTCCCTGCGGAAATCCGTAGTATTCGCTCGCATGAGTAGCTCAGTACATTTCGTGTATGAAATTGGATAGGAGTTGACGACGATTAAAAGGCGTATACGGAACTGTTCGCATCATATATGTACACACGGGTACATATCAAGCTATAAGTTTCTAGTATAAGCTGATCTCGCGTTGTATAGGATGTCCATACACTGAGAGGTCAGCTTATATTGGAAATGTATAGCTTGATATGTAGCCGTGTGTACATATGTATTAAGTACTAGCTGTGCCCCGCGGTTTTACCCGCGATATACTTTATAAATTATCACAGCTCCTCCCTCGTAAGTGATAGCGTGATAATATGTAGCCTATATGTTGACCCGACCTCTCAGTATTATTCATACAAAATTTGAAGTAAATCCATGCAGTACTTTTAGAGTTTAGCCCGGACATACATACAGACAAACAGACAAAAATTTTAAAAACTATATTTTTGGCTTCGATATCGATTGAAGATCACGCCCATAGGATCCTTTAAAAAAATATTCAATGTACAGTTTTGACTTTCCTACGATTTTATTATATGTATAGATTTGTACTTACTTCAGCTTAGGTTTCTATTAATATGTTATGTTATGAAATGTTGCAGTTTAATGACTTGAAGTCTTAGCCGAATGGCAAGCGATCCGTTTGGTTGTTGGAAGAATGTATATTCAAAAGTAACTATCATATTTTAATTATATAATATAAACATCACTATCTACCCAAACAATAGATATTTTTTCTTTTGTCTAGCCCTATGCATACCCTACACTAGTTCAGTCAGAATTTATCGATTTTGAATAAAAAGGAGAAGTTAAAAATTTATTTAAGGTGTAGTTAAAGTATGATCTCCACAATAGCCGCTGGATGTGGGAAGCGCAGGACCGGCCATTGTGGAGGTTCTTGGGGGAGGCCTTTTTCCAGCAGTGGGCGTCTTTCAGCTGATATGATGATGATGATGAAAAGTATTATATTAAAGAAAACCAGTTTGAGATGTATGAAAAATGTTTTTGCACCACGTACCAAATGCTCAATTTTGTATGCTAATGTGCTAAAGGCTGTACAGTTTTATAAGAAAACTAAATTACTTAACTAACGTCCACTACTTTCGTTACAAACTGTATATAGAAAAAATCTTGATACCTAAAAATGTGGGACAAAAAATTATCTACATGAGTCTTAATTGGTCCCATCTCAGCAATAGTTGTAAAACAGTAATTCTGCAGCGCTGTTATTCTGATGGTTTAATGAAAATGTATTTTCTTGGCTTTTCAATTTCCTCAGCACCTTTTACCTTCTGAACTATTATCAACCTCACAATGTCAAATAATTTTCGCAAAACTTGCGACACTTCCAAGTGTTCCGGAATAAGTCGCGTCGTCTGCAGTCCCCAGGGAATTCCTGGAATACCCGCCGCAACCCTTTAAATATATCGCGGGGTTGGGAATCTCTCCAAATTGTTAAGTGTTTACTGTAAGGTGAGAATAGTTTGCGACTACAAATATATTATACACATGTACATTAAGGGATAAGCACGATAAGCGTTTTTTTTCCCGGAACGTGTACATAATATAGTATATGTTAAAACTTTGATCTTTATCTAAGTCGTAAAGTGATTATTGTGAATTAAGAAATATCGATACTACTAAGGTAAAACACAATATGAATAGGTATTATGAAATATAAATCGATGATGACGAATTTTTTGACGCTGTTTTGATTTTGTTTATTTTATATTTACCTATGTAGGTTTAATTTAGCTATTAATTTTGACTCATTATATTGTTATATCTGATATATATTGAATATGTAAATCTAAATAGAAAACTAGAATATTCTATTATTTAGTAAAAAATCCAGAACATAGTAGCGACACATTTATCTGCGGATTCTGCTCTGATTGACTTTAAATATTAATTTGTTTTCTCATAAAATATACTCATAAACGTACCTATAACGTTCAATCGGTAACCAACTTCTTGCCAAAGAGAAGGAATAAGTCAAAATTAAAAACTCGTTTCTCGTCAATTAATTAAACAAGAAAAGGGCTGGCTCCAAATAATATAAAGGTCGTTAGGGTAAGTGCAGTCGAAGCATCATTATCTATGAGATACGGTGGGGCGCTTGTATTAGCGGATATAAATCTAATAGGATGTCTAATACCCGTCATAATTCGCCCCTGTACGAAAGTCGGTAAGAATGTTTCAACGTAACAAGGGTAATTGGTTTAGGATAGGCTGTGAAGAAGAGAAGGGTTCTATATGATGGTTGCAGGATATAACTCATGGTGTACACATGGTGGCAGAGGCCAGAGTGTCTCCCACCGTGAGTAATGACTAAGAAGTTGCTAATTTGATACTGATATCAAATCAGCAATCCTTGGTGGTAGCACTGCCCAATCTTCTGATCAAATGGTGTTTAAAATTTAAATGCCCATACAGTTTTGTGCAAACGCATTTTTGTGCAAACCACCACCCTCTGTGACCTTTAGTTTGCATTCGAAACGATGAAATGCTCTTTCCGAACCTAAACCGGACTAGAGGCCCGCGTCATGTATTAACGTAGACCGAAAGTTGAATAAAACATCCTTAAAAGTAATGATCCTCTCATGCATTTCCTCGTCAGTAACAACCCTGAGGTTCGAACCCCTTCAGGGCGGGTACTTAGTTTGTAGTTTTATTTGTGAGACGGCTTGAACCCTCACTCGCCCTCTATTGTCCGGTGAAGCAGTAAAAGCCTCCTAGGCTCACTGTAAATGTAAAAAACAAATACCTAACAGTTTTGTTTCATGGTATTTATATTAGTGCTAGCTAGTTTCTACAGCCAAGAGTGTTTCGCTCTCTACGCATACGTCTGCACAAGGAAATATAACCAAAATCGACAATATCGAGGTTTCGTATTCTCCTATTTCTTACTGTAAAACTTTACCGATTACAATATTATATTATTAGTAACTAAACAACAAAAACTACACTGCCTGATCGTTTCATTTGCTAGATTTGTTTACCAGAAAAAGTGATGATAAAAAGGGACAGACATATTTACCTGCGAGAGAATAAGGTAGATAACAATGCTGTCACGTGTCTTTGTGCCTGCGTATAACGGAGCCTTCAGAAAATGTGTCATGTCTAATGAAAATTTAAACATACGAATGATTCGCATGTTTCATTTTTTTTGTATTTTCGTTGGAATATATTTTGTGTTATAACTAATAATCATTTTTAATTATACTTCTCAAAGAGTAGCCCGACTGGGGAAGTACCTCTACTTTACAGAAGACATCCCTTAATAATCTATATACCTACATATAATAAAATCGTAGGAAAGTCGAAACTGTACATTGAATTTTTTTCCAAAAGGATACCTGGGCGTGATCTACAATCGATATTGAGGCTAAAAATATAGTGGTTAGAATTTTTGTCTGTATCTCTTTATGTATGTCCGGGCTAAACTCAAACAGTACTGCATGGATTTACTTCAAATTTTGCATGAATGTTACTAAGAGGTCGGGTCAACATATAGGCTACATATTATCACGCTATCACCTACGGGGAAGGAGCTGGGACAATTTATAAAGTTTAACGCGGGTAAAATCGCGGAGCACAGATAGTAACATTAATAACTTGAATGTTGTGTTTCTGCGTGTGAGTAAGGTCGCCAGAGCTCATCGGGGTGAGGGGAAGGATCAGCAACACTTGTTTGCTGACTCTTTTAAAGACCGGCAACGCACTCGTCACTCCTCAGATGTTGCGAGTGTACATGGGCGGCGGTGATCACTTACCATCAGGGGACCTGCTTGCTCGTTTGTCGCCCTATGACATAAAAAAGTATGATGTTTTTTTTTATTTCGCTTTTAAATTTATAATAATGTTTAAGCTACGTGAATATATTATATAAATAATAAAACTTTAGTCGTCCTATTCCAATTTTCAGTAACATATTCTTGGTTCTAATAAAAGAATAGTCAGTCAGTCATCAATCAACAAATCAAATCATCAGACAATCAAAGAATAGTCAATCCTTTGTATGTTTTCAAATACAATAAATATTGAATGTCACAACTACGATTCCAATTCAGGTCTTTTATTGGTAATATACGGGATTAAATTGAACGATGTCATATTGAAAAAATGAGGTTTCGTTGTGATATTGGATATCAGGCTAGCACTATGGTTCATTACCGCACTTTATTATAACCTTGGAATGGGACATAGTGAATAAAGAGTCTGCGCGTGGGTATGTCGGAATTGCACCAAATAAACCTAACCTGCCGAGGACTTCTTTCAGTGCCCGATGGGGGGCGCCCCGGGAACCCGGGTATGCTGCTCCGCTGCTCTTGCTTCTAGTATAGTTATATTTTCAATTTAATAATATGGAATAGGATTAGGATTGAATACTATAACAGATTAATATTACCTAGATTAACTCATAGGGTACATTTTATCCGTTTAAGTACCTACATTTCTATATCCGCAGAAGAACTAACTCAACTGAGCTCGAAAAATTGGCAAGCTGGAGTTTTTTTTTTTTTTTTTTTTTGTATGACGCTACAGTTAGCCTAGGAGGCTTTCACTGCTTCACCGGACTATAGAGGCGAGCAGAGGGCTCGAGCCGTCTAGAAATTAAGTAACCCGCGCCGGAGGGCACCCCCTGTGGGGTTCGAACCTCGACTCTGGGCGATTACTGGCGGGGAGAGGGCAGAGATCATCATTTTAGGGAATTTAGTGCAACTTTCGCTCTACGTTAATGACATGACGCGGCCCCCCGTCCGCGTTGAGGGGGGCTTTTTATCGGTACGAGCAAGCTGGAGTGAAAGTGCTGCAGTGGGAAGACCGAATAGATCGTAGAATCGACGGCCTCTGTTGCAGAAAGGTTCCCGAGTAGCGATCACGAACTGGGAAACGCATGATTTTGTGAGGGTCGAAGAAAGCCTGGCAATTGTGCATATCTTTCAGGTAGGAATAGGTTCAGCTGTCGACGTTTTTCTGCTGATATGTTGATGGTGAGAATTCTCGTTCTCTGGTACATATTCCCTCGGGATGACTTAAATGCCCCACAGAATGAGGTAGGGAAGTCACCACACTGCAATCACATGTTTGATATTCCAATATACGCTTTCACTGTAACCGTACTTGTAAGTCTGTTAAGCTTGAACGGTTATTTCCTTTTTTTACAAAGCAATTAAAATCGGAGACCCTTTCAAACAGTGAGAAAGGGCCCGAATAAAATTTAAAAGAGTGATTATTGGTATAAGAATTAATTATAAGAACTTTACGGATAAAATTGTATAGGTACTTTGTAACTCACAATTTTGTTTCCGCTATCATAAAAGAAACCTTTTGAAAATGCGTATTGGAGCATTATTGAGAGGTAAATGATTGATTAGGTTCTTCTGTAAGATTGGAATCAGCTACTTTTTTATTTTAATTGGTTTTTATAATATTTAGTATGCCTTAGATAAATCATAGTATATATATACTATTACATTATCGGGCCTGTTGGCGACGTTGGTAGACACGCTGCCTTTCACGCCGCAGGTCGTGGGTTCGATTCCCACCCGGGACAGATATTTGTGTGCATAAACATGTCTGTTTGCCTGAGTCTGGGTGTTCAATAACTATATAAGTATGTATTTACAAAAAAATAGTATATGTAGTATATCAGTTACCATAGTACAAGCTCTGCTTAGTTTGGGATCAGATGGCCGTGTGTGTATAATGTCCCAGGATATTATTATTATTAGCCTACTAACAACCACTTCATTTAATGCCAACCACAGTGACTACGGCAAACCCCTCCAAATAGCAAAGTTATGAAAACCTTCGGAGGAAGCCTATGTCCAGCTGTGGACGATGTCAAGATTTTCACCCGGGACAGATATTTGTGAGCATGAATATGTGCATTTTTCCTGAGTCTGGGTGTAATTATCTATACTAGTATGTATTTACAAATAAAAGTAGTACTTCAATTATCTGGTTTCCATAGTACAAGCCATGTTTCGTTTGGGACGAGATGGCCGTGTGTGAATAATGTCCCAGGATATTGTTATAATTATTTGGCTCTTGTGAAAACTTATACTTTTGTATAAAACTATAAAAATGGTGCCCCGTTATCGTCCAAAACCTAATTAAAAACAAAAAATTAAACCTATGAAGCGCGTTTACGTGTTCTTATAGGTGTATCTTCTTTAATAATAGTCAGTGATATAGTACGTGCCATACACAGACACACTTCGAAGGTATAACACCTGTCTGTTTTGTCGTGGTTTCAAAATTGTTTTATCCTTTGCACCTATGCCAAGTGCAGTGGCTACTGTTCCAACCGGGTAATTCTTTGTCAACTTGTAGAGTTCAGTTTAATTTCGCACCTGGCCGTATATTGAGCGCACGAGGTGCGCATCCAACTGACAAATTGATAGTGTCGCTGGCACGTGACGTCATTGCAACACGGCCAGTTGAGGGACTTAGTGTTATTTTACCATTTATAATTTCATGAATGTTGTTAAGCTGTTGATAGGTGTTTTATTTGGATAGCTTCGAGTGATACGGTATTAGCGATGAAAATGGCGAAAGATACTCATTTGTTTTTTCACAACTTTGAATCTTTCCAGTGAACAGTGAAAATTACAATGTAGAATACATGTAAAAAGCGGAAACTAGCGAAAGGTACATCGTAAGAACTCATTGTAAGTTTCTGAATTTTATTGA
Source organism: Pseudoips prasinana (assembly GCA_951640165.1). Taxonomy (NCBI): domain Eukaryota; kingdom Metazoa; phylum Arthropoda; class Insecta; order Lepidoptera; family Nolidae; genus Pseudoips; species Pseudoips prasinana. The sequence goes on along the minus strand of OX621238.1, from coordinate 5,140,115 downwards.
AAATTAATTAAAACCTATTGAAAAATACATGTAGGCATTTTACTTGTAATTTTCTACTCTATACGGTATACAATTTAAGAAACGGTACATCTACTAAAAACAGGAATCTTTTTACGTCGTATATTGTCAATTGGTCTAGGATGACTTAAAATTAGATTATAATTGTTTCTATAGTTGTGTACACTGACAACTACCCTATAGATCTCTTTTACTGCATACTCCAATCTCTGCCTAGGTTGCCTGGAGGAGATCACATTTAGTGATAAGGCCGCCAATTGTACAATTTTTTCATGTATGTTATTGTATTCCTGTAATGTCTTGGTGCACAATAAAGACTTATCTTATAATATACGTAATAATTTATTTAATGCATAATCTTGTAATGAAAAAATTTAAATCTGAATAAAAAACTACGTAGCGTAGTTTTTAAATTAAACATGAATGGAGCGAAATCTTTTAAAATATGTGTTGTAAAAAAATCAATTAAAATATTAAGTACCTAACTAGTATTGTGCGATGTGTGACTCGTCTTATATAACTTGGTTATTCTTTGCAAACGTTGTTTCTTGCAATTTAATTTTACAGTTCCATGTTGCGCAGACTGAAAAATCGGTAGTGTTCCAGGGACGTGACGTCACTGGTTAAGGCTTTGTATTAACTTTAACATCTGCCGCATCTGCATATATCACATCAAAAACATTTATATAAAAAACCGGCCAAGTGCGAGTCGGACTCGCACGTGAAGGGTTCCGTAGCAGCAAGTATTTCAGTTGATTAAATGAAAGTAAATTGCGGTTTATAACGTATTAAAAAAAACTACTTGCTAGATCTCGTTCAAACCAATTTTCGTTGTTAGTTTCTATGGTAATGTACATCATATATTTTTTTTTTAGTTTTATCATTTTCTTATTTTAGAAGTTACAGGGACACTCATTTTACCACTTTGGAAGTGTCTCTCGCGCAAACTATTCAATTTAGTCAAACATGATATTAGAAACCTCAATATGATTTTGAAGACCTATCTATAGACACTCCACATGTATGGGTACGATCAAAAAACATATTTTGAGTTTCAGTCCTATGTATGGCGACCCCCCAAAATTATTGTTCTTTTTCTATTTTTGTGTAAAAATCTTAACGTGGTTCACAGAATACACCTACTTACCAAGTTTCAGCAGCGCAGCTCTTATAGTGTCGGAAAAAAGTGGCTGTGACATACGGACGGACAGACAGACAGACAGACAGACATTACGAATCTATAAGGGTTCCGTTTTTTGCCATTTGGCTACGGAGCCCTAAAAAGGCAGTCAAGTTCAATATTTATAATTACCGTGCGTGGTTATCGCCTCCGACGACAATCACAACAAATGGGTGCCATGTTATGTAGACAATCCTAACATTTATTTATAAGAACAGCCGTGTGTTATATATTACACGAACCATTTGGAGTATTTTTTTAATAATAATAATATACAGGGGAATTATTTACACACGGCCATCTGATCCCAAACCAATTCTACTATTTTAGTACTAAATAAAAAGTAAGACATTATGCATAACAATTATTTTAGAATATTGTTTACGTTCTAAAATTTTTCTTTTTTGGTGTGATATTTTGATTGGCGTGTGTTATTAAAATAAGCAAATAAGGTTATATTTGGAAGTGACCATGGATGGAGCACCCTAGAGAGTTAAAAAGATGTGTACTTTCATACATTTATATATAAAACCAGGTGATGCCCGCGACTTCGTACGCGACATTTTTGAATGATGACCAATAGATAGATAGATAGATACACTTTATTGCACCAAATAAAAATATCACATCGTAACATGAATGTTCTTAAAAACTATAAGGTACAAACGGCGGTCTTATCGCTAATGTAGCAATCTCTTCCAGACAACCGTGGGTGAACCAAAGCACTGCAGGGAGACAAGTGGTAATTGGCAGTGCATCAACTAATGTAAATTAACATATATATGTACTTCTGTACAAATAATTCTGGTATATACACATATAATTTGTAATAATAAAGTATATACTGTGTATATATAAATATATATATATATATATATATATATATATATATATATATTATATATAGAATATAGATACATATATATCCCTACTATTTAAGATATAAATATATATTTAAAATATATATATACTCAAATAAATAACAATAATAATTAAGAATCAAGGAGTTCTGAAGGAAGGTGGAAGATCTCAAGCTGGAGATAAAAATTAGAGTGATAAATAATATTTCTTTAAAAGTGTTTTAAAAGAAGTTATAGATTGCGCGCGTCTGATGTTTAGAGGCAGTGAATTCCACATACGGGCGGCTTGAACACTAAAAGATTTGTCATAGAAATTTGTGGAATGAGTGGGCAAATGTAGTTTCAGATTCTCTGACGATCTCAAGGGCCTAGAGTGTGTATCACATAGGAATTCAAACCTAGTCTTGAGGTAAGAGGGAGATGTGGGATTAAATAGAATACTATATAGAAGAGAAAGTATGTGAGTATTTCGGCGAAGGCGAATGGGTAACCACTCGAGCTTTCTACGAAATTCGGAGACATGGTCATATTTGCGGAGCCCAAATATGAACCTTAAGCAGAAGTTTTGAAGTCGCTCGAGTTTATCTAGTTTATCCTCCGTAAGGTCAAGATAGCTGGCATCAGCATAGTCAAGGATTGGAAGAAGAAGGGACTGTGCCAGGGCAATTTTAGTGGCAGTTGGGAGAAAATTGCGTAAGCGCCTCAACGACCCAGCTGCGGCGTATAGTTTGCGACTGGTTTGTTCAATTTGTGGAGCCCATGATAATGTCTCGTCAAAGTATACCCCCAAGTTTTTAACCTTTTTACTAAATGGAATAATTGTATTCTTAAACATTACTTGAGGGGCATGGGTCCAGTCAATTTTGCCAAGCATTCGAGAACTGCCAATTATGATAACTTGAGTTTTGGAGGGGTTTACTGTTAGGCCGTGATTAATGCTCCACGTGTTAATTTTAGCCATATCATTGTTGATAGTCTCTATACCAGCGTTAAGATGTTCAACTGGTATCTGGGTATATATTTGTAAGTCGTCAGCGTACAGGTGGTAGGAAGAAGTTAGCTGAGAGGAAATTGAATTTATAAATATAGTGAAGAGTAGTGGAGATAAAACGCCACCCTGTGGCACGCCAGCGCTGGTGTAACACCACGATGAGTAGGTATCATCGATGCGAACCCGTTGCTGACGGCCGAACAGGTAACTACGAAACCAATCAATTGCCATTGGAGATATATTAAGTGAGCGTAGTATGCCAAGTAGAATGTCAAAGTCGACAGTGTTGAATGCGTTGCTAAAATCAAGCAGCGCAAGAACTGTCAACTTTCCACACTCCATGCCTAGTCGAATATCATCCGTAATATTTACAAGAGCGGTGACTGTACTATGACCAGGACGGAATCCGGATTGTAAAGGATTAAAGAGGACATTCTTAGACAGGAATGAGCTCAGTTGATTGTGGATGAGGCGTTCTAGAACTTTGGAAAGGAATGGTAGTATGGAGATTGGACGATACTCGGAATAGGATGAGGGATTCGGTTTTTTAGGTAACGGAATTATTTCTGCAGTTTTCCATTTTGTTGGAAAAGTGCCACAAGATATTGAAAAATTAAGGATGTGGGAAATGACAGGGAGGATTTCGTCGAGGATAGGAAGGATCATATTACGACTGATACAATCACTTCCAACGGAATTGGACGTGATCGATAGTACGCTCTTCTTAACATCACAAGTGGAGAATTGATTAAATACAAACTGAGGGTGATCAGGGATAGGAATTGATGAAAGATATTGTAAGGATTTTAGTTTAGTTGTCCTATCGAAGTTGGACGAAGTTGAGAAGTGACTGTTCAGTGAATTTATGTCTAAATCATTGGGAGTATCAATTTGGCGTGATCTTCCTATCCCTAGAGATCTCAAGTATCTCCAGACTTTTGCTGGGTCTCCGTTTTGTACAGAGCTATGGATGTGTTGGCGTTGAGCGTTTCTACACACCTTGTTACACCAGTTTCTGGCCGAAATGTATTTATTTCTGTTCTCATCAGATGGATGGGATTTATATTTCATTTTAGCCCCTGCTTTTCTATCAATACATTTTCTAATATCTTGCGTGAGCCACGGCGCTGGGAGATATTTAAGTTTTACTGCCTTGATAGGTGCATGGACGTCATAAAGCTGGATTATATATGTTTCAAATAGATACACCTTTTCGTCAATAGTTTGTGCAGCTATGAGTGAACTCCAGTCAATGTTATCCGCGTCTGCTTTAAGATTAGTTACGTTCATGCCACTAAAATTGCGCTGCAACACGATTTTAGGTTTTGCCTTAGGTGGGCGAATTTTATAGGAAAGGTAAAGAAGGTCGTGATACGAGAAAATATCTGCCGAGCACTGGCCATATTTGGCAACGTGCTCTGTGGAAGAAACGAAAATTAGGTCAAGGAGTGATGGAGTGCAGTTAGGAAAGTTATGAGTAGCAGCTAAAGGCAAAAGAGAAAGATTATTAGACTCAATGAGTGAGCGAAATGAAGAAGAACGTGAATCATTTTTAAGAAGACAAGTGTTGAAGTCACCCATGACTATTGTATGACTGTAAGACGGAATTAAGTTTGCCAAGAGAGTATCCAAAGAGGAGAAGAAGTTTATACGTAGCGAAGGGCAATAATAAACCCCAAGGAGAATTTTAGTGTGATGCAGCTCTACTTCTAAGAAAAGATGTTCACCAGCGTTAGGTGGCGAGGGCTGCGTAGACATACTAATAACGCGGAAAGGAATATGTGGTCTGAGGTATATGGCAACCCCGCCACCACCGCCGTTTATCCGGTCGTTTCTAATTAGTTGAAAACCGGGTAAGGAATATGAGGTAGAGGGCAGACATGGTTTAAGCCATGATTCAGAGACTAGGATGGCGTGAATATTCTTACAGTCAAAGCTGGCCAGCATATCGGAGTAATGTGCCGGAATACTCTGGGCATTAATGTGAACAACATTGAAGTTCCTAGATTCATCAGAGAACTGAGACCGTAAGGTGTCACTTAAAGAGGGGATACTGCAAAAACTGTCATCGTCACTGCACGCTGAGATAAAATCTTCAATATCACTTCCAGAATCAGACATGAAAATATATATCTAAATAAACAATATACCAATATACAATAAATATTGTAAAATAAGTTAATAATAATAATATATATATTTAGTCGAAACGAATATGTTACATCACGTTGGTCCACCCACCAGCTAATCGTTTAAATATTAATTTTAAGTGGAAAACACATTATAAAATGAAGGCAATAATCTAGACTAAAACACACATATACAAATTAACAGTTAAAGATCATAACAGTAAGACAAACAATAATCATAAATTTAAAAGATCGCATAACTTTAACAACACAGTAGTCTGGGTAGTATTACTACCCTGCTACGTCACAACACTCACGACGTAGAAATAATATTATGCTAATAAGTTAAAGATATCATCGAATATTATTACGCTAAAGTAAAAGGCACATAGTGTGCCATCGGAACTTTTGCAACAACAACTAAGCAGAAGTTATACAGTCACTGGATACAACATCAGTAGTTCTTACATACTCTTTGCTGTTTTATTCACTTACGTCAAAATTATAAATTAAGGTTAGACCCGCAAACACTAAAATAATAGTAATGTTTGTAATGCAAAAAATAGGGGTACTTCAAGATTGAACGTAAATGTTTACTTACTACCCAGACTACCATGATAAGAAGATATCAAATCATTTCTTGGCGCCGGCGGCAACACGCCGCGAACGAGTTGATGCGGATTTTGATGCGCCTGGCTCCACTGGCTTGACGGGGTCCTGTTTCTCGATCTTGCTGAGGTCCGAGATGGAAAGAATCCTTTGCCACGAGTTATTAGATCCAAGAACATAAATATTGCCTAAGTTTGTCCACGCTCTCGTAAATCCACACCGTTCACGAGCTAACATAAATAAATCATGCCTCGCCTTCGTTAAAAACTCAGATAATGTGATACCAGAGCCTTTCAAGCTGGTTTTGGCGTTCCAGATTTTAGTTCGGATACCCATATCATGGATTTTGAATAGTATTGGGCGCGGCTTATCTGGCTTTGCTGTTTTGCCAAGTCTTTGGCACCTCTTAATAGCACTGACGTTGAAATTTTGAAGCTTAAGACGATCTTTGACCACGCTCACCACCGCCTGCGCCGTGTCGACCTTCTCATCTTCAGGGACTCCATGCAACAAAAGAATCTTACGCCTGTTATGCATTTCCAAGCAATCAGTTGTATGTGATATCAGTTTGACCTGCTGCTGAAGATTTGTTAATAACTGAAGTATGAGAGTACGGAAAGCTGAGAACTCTGCTGCCAAATCAGATATCTGGGGACTGCCACACTGCTGGCTGCTTGTCTGGTGTTTGTTGTTCTGCTGTATCTGTGCTTCAATATCAGCTACTTTTGTTTTGAAGAGGTCCATCATGCTGTCAATGGAACTTACAATTGTGTCCATGGTGTTAATGTTGTTTGTGCTTAAATGGAGAAAACACTTAACTGGCAGGTAGACAATATTACCTATTGTTTTCACTCATAAATAATTTATAAAAAACAAAATAGATAATTAAATTTTAATTTTAAATACAGAGCTGTAATTTTTTCTTGCTACTACTACAACTACCCACACAGAAAATGTAACTACTTACTTCTAGCTTAATCTAAAAAATATAACTTTAAACATAAATAAGCAAAACAAATTTAAGAAAACCTAACCTATAAATAACCTAACTAAGAAATAAACTAATGACTACTTTGCTACTGTTATTTTAAAATAAGGACCCGATATCATCAACCAAAAAAAATCAAAGAATACATATCAATTGTCCTTAAGTATAGCCAATAAGTCAAACAAAGTTAAATAATAATCAACGATGAATATATCACAAAGGTAACTCCCATTAGATTAGGTTGCGACCACGGCATTGATAGGTCTAATATCACATTTTGTGAACGGAAACATAGCGCGATCTAAAACGATGATTACGCCATCTACTAACACTAATATGAACTTGTAAAGCGGTAAAATTAAGATGTGTGCATATATTTTGGGCGAGATTTAGGCGATCATCTATTGATTCAGTTTTGAACTACCTTTTATTTCAATCATTTATTTATTTAAACCGATATGCTAAATAACTTTCGCGATCTGAAACGATATTGGCACCATCTAGTTACAAAATTGTGAACTTGTAGATCAGTAAAATTAAGATCATATTTTTTGGGTGCGATCTTCTCGACTCTAACAATTACTATATATATAATACAACGCTAACTCGTATTTTAGGTACATTCATTTTTTATCCCTTTTTGTATAAATGATTTTTTTTTTAATTTTTTATAAAAATTACGAAACAAAAAGAAGTTACAAATCTTAAAACGCTAAATCTTTACTTAGACAACAACGACAACGATATTTTAAGCAACTTGGCATAAGAAACGAATTTCTCTAAAATTTGAGTTGGCGTAAATTGTTGGTGGCAATCTATTGAATCAGTTTTGGATTATTTTTTTTTAACAACAAATTATTTCTTGGATTGCTTTATTTTTAACTGAAAGACCTAATACCAATTTACATGCGTTGAATTCCAATAAAAACAATTTTCATAGAAATGGTGGAATTTCCAAAAATCCTGCAATATATATTTATAATTGTAAAATGAAAGGCCAAATACCAATTTTCATGCGTTTACCTTAAAAAATGTCACACTTTTCATACGAACTTACATCCCCTATTTGTCACCCTTAGGGGTGGAATTCTCAAAAATCCTGAAATATATATTTTTTATTTTTAGCTGACAGGCTAAATACCAATTTTCATGCGTTTACCTTAAAAAATGTCACATTTTTCACACAAACTTACATCCCCTATTTGTCACCCTTAGGGGTAGAATTCTCAAAAATCCTGAAATATATATTTTTTATATTTAACTGAAAGGCCAAATACCAATTTTCATGGGTTTATCTTCCAAAATGTCACATTTTCCATATAAACTTACATCCCCTATTTGTCACCCTTAGGGGTGGAATTCTCGAAAATCCTGAAATACATATTTTTAATTATTAACTGAAATGCCAAATACCAATTTTCATGCGTTTACCTTTAAAAATCTCACATTTATAACACAAACTTACATCCCCTATTTGTCACCCTTAGGGGTGGAATTCTCATAAATCCGTAATGTATATTTTTAGTTTTTATCTGAAATGCCAAATACGAATTTTCGTGCGCTTAACATAAAAATTGACACATTTTTCATACAAACTTACACCCCCCATTTTACGTTGTTTGGGCTGGAATTTCCAATAATCCTAAAATATATATTTCTAATTGTTAACTAAAAGGCCCAATACTAAATTTCATGCATTTAACTTAAAAATTGACACATTTTCATACAAACTTCCATCCCCTATTTTTCGCCCTTGGGGGTAGAATTTCCAAAAATCCTGAAACACCTATTTTTTTATATTTAACTGGAAGGCCGAATACCAAATTTCACGCCTTTAACTTAAAAAAAGACACATTTTTCATACAAACTTACACCCCCTATTTTACGTTGTTTGGGATGGAATTTCCAAAAATCCTGAAATATATATTTCTAATTGTTAACTAAAAGGCCCAATACTAAATTTCATGCGTTCAAGTTGAAAATTGTCACATTTTCATACAAACTTACATCCCCTATTTTTCGCCCTTGGGGGTAGAATTTCCAAAAACCCTGAAATATGTAATGATTCATTTTTAACTGGGAGGCCAACTACCAATTTTCATACGTTTCACTTAAATATTGACACATTTTTCATACAAACTTCCAACCCCTATTTTTCGCCTTTGGGGGGTAGAATTTCCAAAAATTCTGAAACACTTAATGTTTTATTTTTAACTGAAAGGTCAAATACCAATTTTTATGCCTTTAACTTCAAAAACAGCCAAGTTTCATACTAACTTTGCACCCCCGTTTTACCCCTTTAGGGGTTGAATTTCGAAAAATCCTTCCTTATTCCTTGTCTACAGTATAAACAAAACATTTGTGCAAAGTTTCAGCTTTCTAGGTCCAAGGGTTTGGGCTGGGCGTTGATGAGCCAGTCAGTCAGTCAGGCCTTCTCTTTTTATTTATATATAGATAAAAACCAAATGCAAGCACAAAGAGTCTTCAGATACCATGTCCATTTCCTAGACGACACTGAAAATTTTTTAGAACTGGCCACTTGTAAACGAAATAATAAAAAAGTAAATTTTGAAAATGGAACTCTTTCCCAATATTATTGTGTACGGTCCATTTTTTCTTACTTGTCTTATTTGGTACACAAACACTACTCGGCACGAAAATCACTAGTTTCGTCATCAATCACGCACTTTTAGTTAGGTATGAACATCTTGATTGTTGGAAGAAACACATACTATATAAATAACACCAAAAACTGCTTCAAATTAACCATCCAAACACATTAATTCTCTTAAAATCAAAATAATATCAGGATCCATTTTCACAGATTAATAATTATATTGGCAATTTGACATTTCAAAATGCTAGTTTGTCTTCGGAACTTAGAGAAGGGAAAAGCGAATGAATGATTCTGACCAGTGTGAACTGTATAATTTAAATGTAAAAAACTGAATAATAAAGCTGAATGTTTATATATATATCTCAAATTATATGTGTGTATGGTAATGTAAGGCATTATTTTTAAAAACTAAAGTTTTTGTTGTAACTGGTCGTAGACTAAAAGTATTATTTGACAAGTGAATTTTTTTGACTTGACGGGATACGTCCTGTCATTCGTCTCGTCGCCTCGCTTTATGTTGTACTTTACGGGTGCTCTCTGTGTGTGTTTGAAGTGTAACGATTTGGCTTTCTACTGGACTCTGTTGATTCTTTCTGTGATTTGGACGGTTTTATTCTTTAGACTGACGAACTTTGGCTATTCTTCAAGGACATCGATATTGCATACGACTGTTATTTTAGTGCAATTGTTTTGTTTAAACAAGGTAAGTAAATTAATCTTTTTTAATGTTATTTATTCATATTGGGAATTCTATAAACAATCCTGAATAACAATAATAATTGGATTTTATTTAATTATTTCTCACCGTAATCCAACATAAACCATAAATAAAAAAACATACTTATGCTACTTAAGCTATGCAAGCATTATGGTTTGTGGATAAATAATTAAAGAAAATCGTGTTATCGAACATTTATTAGCTCAAGATGAAAATAAAATAATGGAATTATCTGCATTACAGGTTTGAAAAAATTTTGAGTAAAGTGGTACCTGGGTCGGTTATAGTACTAGACAATGCACCGTACCACTCCAGACTTGCAGAACGAGTGCCAAACATGAGTAGGCGGAAGGCTGATATACAAGCGTGGCTACAGGAGGAACATATCAATTTTGAAGAGAATGAGATAAAAGCGCAACTTTTATCTAAATTTAACAGAAGTCTATTTAATACAAAAGTTGTGGATCAAATGGCGGCCCGCAAAAATGTTATCGTTTTACGCCTTCCGCCCTATCATTGCGAATAAAACCCAATTGAACTGATATGGGCGCATGTAACGTTGTATTTCTATTCAACGCTCCTTAGTTCATTTTAGTATTAATTCTCCGCCGCTTTAAACCAGTTCGGTAGCCGCCGAGCGGTCGCTTACCGGTTTTGCTTAGCGACCGCCGAGCGGTCGCTAAGCAAAACCGGTTGGGAAGCGTGAGCCGCCGAGCGGGGATATAGCGAACGTTGGGAGGTCAGACTCAGATTGCACTCATTGCGATAGCACGTACGCACTCACTTAAAAAGAAACGTTATATTTTTCTTAGTCGCGTCGTGTAACATCTTCAAGTTGAAGTGAATCTTCATTCACAAATAGTTATTAGTTTAACAAGTTAATTTCAATCAGTGTTAACCCCATATTGGGTAAGTGTTGATTAGTATTTAGTTCTCATCTCATGTAGGGTATTGTAACGTGTAACGGCCACCTTTAATTGACCTTGTGGCAAATACTATGTCAACTTCATATTGTGCCTTATGCCTACACTAAATTTATTTTATGTGCGGTGCTTCACACCATTGTTCTATAACATTTTTATAACAAACTTAAATTTGTAAACTCCGCTTCTGCCTGTGACATTTGCACACATTCGCCATAAGCGTAATTAGTACTCCCGCTTCCTCATCACCATTACGCGGTCACAGACAGGAGAGGTTTTATTCAAAAGGATATTTTATATAATGGACTTTAATTCCCAGGGTCCAAAGTTCGGCCTACGAGGGTCCAAAGTACGAATTGCAACTGTATCTCAACATCCGTCACCGTTAGCGACGAAGCCACACTTCAGACCAGCCCAATCCCTGTGGGTCATCCTCCGGCCTGCGTAATCCTCCTGGAACTCCGCGACATCTCCGTTAGCGACGAAGCCAGCCAGGAGAGTACTTGGCGCGCCTACCTCCATAGGGCATAATTAATTGACGGGCTTTAGTACCCATGACCATACTTTTGTTTTAAATAAATTTGTAAGTTTATGATTTGTGTTATTTAATTCTTCCAAACCACATCTCATACGCTTCACGCAGTTAAAATCTTATGTTGGCAAAAATAATAAAACTTTTAAAATGGCTGAAGTCAAGGAGTTACTAAAAGAAGGCTTAAGCCAAATTGGTACGATGTCTTGGAATAATTGTATAAACCATATAAAAAAAGAAGAGGATAAAATGATGCAGCTTGACGGACTTTTAGATGCTGCAACAGATGCACCTACCCAGGGTTTCATTATACACCTGTCAGAATCGGAAGACTCCAGAAGTGAAGATACACGTAGTGAATCAAATGAATAAATAAATTAAAAATAGTTTTGTTTTATTTTTTATATAGGCCAACGATATATTTCAGGAATTATTTATGTGATTAAGATAATGTGTGATATTCTGGCAGCTTACTACAAAATTATCAACGCTAATTTATTCCCAGGGCCATAACTAAAATTTTATTTGTTAGGAAATCCTACATTACTAATATCATTCGGTTACAGCTGTATGAATTCGTTCAGTCCTTCATTCGATAATTTCCCAACTCTATCAATTGTCTTTGGTTACCAGTACGCCATATTTGTGTACTAAATAAGACAAGTAAGAAAAAATAGACCGTACGTATTTTATTCATTTGTCATTTGTTTACAATTTGGCGGCAAATTGAAAATTGTCTTTGTCACGTATGTCCAGCCTTTTCGAAAAAAAACAATTAAGAATAAATTTGCGTCAACCAATGCTTGTTAAGCAATTCCGGCACATGTGGTGCAACGGTTAAGACAGTCACTTTATCCCGGGTACGATTCCCGCACAATGACAACTATTTGTGTGTCACTAATGTAGTTGTTCTAGGTCTGGGTGAGCTTTGTTTCCGTCCCGTGGGTGTTGTAAAAGGTGACTAAGGGATCCACCAGGTAGTCGGGGAGCAGCACCTCCTGTGTACTAGCCAACTCGCATCTCAAGCGCGGTGACTACGGAAGACCCCTTCAAATGGCAACGTTATATAAACCTTTGCGGGAGGCCTACGTCCAGCAGTGGATGATATTAGGCTGATGATGTATGTATGTCCAGCAGGATCTCTGTATTCGAAAGGTGGCGGTGTTACATATCCGTGCCTTGAACATCACGTAAAGTTATTGGTTCTACGATTGATCTTTTCTTGATCGTGTCGGATTCATCCCATTGGATTATGAGAAAGCGAGAAGTGCAACTAACACTCTCTGATCTCACGCTTACTGCGAAGTACACAAGCAGAACATATTGTGAACACAAGCAGCAAGTGTAAGATTAGAGAGTGCTAGTTGCACTCTTACTCTCATTCTTAGCAGTAAATCATCCAGGCGCACTAATGTTACAATATTAAAATGCAATGATTGCAAATCTATACAAATAAATAAAATTGGAGTGTCTGTTTGTAATATTGAAATAACCGGTATTTACTACATAAATATGAATATATATACGATACATACACCAAAATATCATTTTTACAATTTATGTCTGTCTGTCTGTCTGTTTGTTCCGGCTAATCTCTGAAACGGCTGGACCGATTTTGACGGGACTTTTATTGGCAGGTAGCTGATGTAATAAGGAGTAACTTAGGCTACTTTTATTTTAGAAAAAGTCATTTATTTTACAAAAAAACAATATAAACTAATTAACACGCGGACGAAGTCGCGGGCACAGCTAGTCTAAAATAAAAATAATAATAACAAATCGTGTGGCGCAGCGGCTAAGACAGTCGCCTCGCCGCTTCGTATCGTGGGTTTGAGTCCCGCGCTGGACAACTATTTGTGTGACCCATAAATAGGTGTTCTGAGTCTGGATGTAATTTGTGTCCGTCTAATATATGTTTGTAAAATACCCCGCGACACAGGGATAAGATTCCCTAATGCGGGCGTTGTCTTTTTTTTAATAATATAAATATTTTGATATTATAAATAATCATACAGAGATGAAAAAACAACGCCGAAAGCGGGGCCATAAGCTTAACGAAACAAAGAAATCTTTAACAAAAATATCACAAATTCAAGTTATTCTCTTATATTTCTTAAACACTTTCTAGTCACAACGAAACATCACACAGTTTAAGTGTAAAGTTTCCTCCCTCCCTACTTAAGACCAACTTGAAGAAAAGCCGATGATTCGGAATCGCTTAAGCGACTCTCAACACTTAAGTACCGTGTTTGTAAACCTATTAACATGCTGAGTGCCTGAAGCGATCGATTTTAGACTTTATTAGGTATTTCAAGTTTGTTCACAAATTCGAGTGAGATCAACTAACAAGGAGTCTTTATTCTTTTGTACAGTTAACGGCATGACTGTAGAAACTCTTGCTTTACGAAAATCAGCCTTATTGCCTACGCTATAAAGAAAGTGTTAAAATCTAAGTATGTCCTTAAATATGCTCTGATTTTAATAATTTTCTACGTGAAGATAAAACTTTGTACCGCTTTTAACGCAAATTGCGCGGACGGTTATAGTTAAAATTCATATGGGAAATGCCGAAAACTAATATTTTTATATAATAGGCATTTGAAGTAAATTATTTTACTTAAAAATCATTACGCACCCTACTATGCTTTTGACATACCTACTGACTAACTGAGAAGGGGTAACAACTGCGAATCAAAAGTGAGAACAGACTCATATTATATATCAGCCAAATTACGTCCACAACTTGACAAAATAATGGGCAGACATGCCATAATCGCCACGCTTGCCAACGCTGCTGCCCGTTCTCTGGCAGGTATTCCCTCGGATGATTTCTACGCCCCCCCCCCCCCCCACGGGATGAGATGGGGTGGAATATTCTATGCCGTCACCACACAGCAAGCTTATATAATAGTCAGACTAATATTATTTGTTTTTAATGTCTATGGTCTTTAACAATAGTCTTATAGTTGAATTTCAAACAAGCGCGATCTTTAGTACAATAAGAAACCACTAGTACGATACTCTATGGCATCATGCTAGACGAGCACCTACGTATCTATTTGTAGAATTTCCCACAAAGCCGGGTAGATACTGCAGGCACCACTCATGGACTAAAGTAAAAGGTAAAGGACCTGGATACATGTGGACTCAAACGATAACTCCGTTATAGAATAAGGAAAGAATACAATTTTTTGCACTTATATATATTAATTATATATTCTATAATTAAGCTCTACTTAATTTTCCGTTTATAAAATAATTAATTCAAAATTCAAAGCTCATTTATTCCATGAAAATTTTAAAATGATGCAATGTCCTTTTTTTTTGAATTGGTACCTACTTAATAACACTGCCAGAAAACTCAATAGCTATTTTTTTTTAAATATAATTTACTTAATATTAATTACATATTGTTTGTCTGTTGACTAAGAACAACTCAATCCCGAGCACTTGTCACTTAAATAATCAGAAATGTTGTAATATGCTACACAATTTGACTTTAATATTTCTTTTAAACTTATTCGTAGACAAATCATTTATTATTGAGAAGTTTGTTATAGAATCTTATAATAATTTTATAAGGCTTGTGATATATTTCGATTTTAAGGTTTGAGACTATTTAACGACTTTGTAAAGTATTTCAAAATCAAAAGTACGAATGTTAAAATGCAACTTAAGAATGATTAAGAAAAGAAATAATCACGGAAGCAGTCATGTCTGTGAAAATAAAATTATCATCATCTTCATATCAGCCGAAATACATCCACTGCTGGACAAAGATATCCCCCAAGGATCTCCACAATGGCCAGTCTTCCGCTACCCGCATCCAGAAGCATCTCTGACCCTTGCAAATTCTTCGGTCCACATTGTGGGGGTCCTTCCTACGCTGCGTCTTCCGGTTCCTGATCGAGAACTATGCTATTTGCCCCACCTACTGCCACTTCAATTCTTTGGGCTACGTTCGATTATGTTATTATTGATACGATCTTGCACAAAAGTTTCGTGAAAAGCTTTTTTTATTGTTCTTTGGGCGCTTTGAGCATTTTACAGGGCCCATTATAGTAGGCGAGGATGGAAATAACATGTAAATAGAAACTACTCAATAGTTTACACATTAAATAAAGTAACCGGTCTATTATAACAATCTATTATATTCTCAAATGAAGCGAAACTGTTCTATGAGCGAAAGAGCTTCTTTACGGTACCTATACACACAACAAATATTTATAACGAATTTTAAAGTTAGGATAGGGAAGCTAACAAGCGTAAATTCGTTTTATTTTTTCGATTAATAATCTTTTAAGTATTATTTTTCTTCTCGATTATTCACTTATCAATTCCCCTGTAACCCCTATCTATCTATAGGTATCTCAATACAATCGATTATCCTTCTTTTTCCTTTTACCAATTCCACTGCCGTTCTGTTCAATTTTGTTTTCTATTTCAAAGTGATAAGGTTGATTTTTAAAAAAAGTAAGTTTCATGGTAAGTAGAGATTTGTGTTGGTTTCTGCCCGTGACGTATGCCGTCAGTCGCGATTCTCTTTTGTTCGTCTATAATGTATAGTGATGTCACAGAAGGGGAGATTCGGCCAAAGGAAATTCCATCTTAGGGTCTATTTTTAATTTCCTTGAATGGTTCCGTTAGTTTCTTTGTCAGATATGTTTTATCTATTAGAGCATTACAATAAAGCTGAGAGGAATAAATCAATTATGTATTGAATATTTTATGATAAAATATTTTATTTACGCTACTAAATCGGGGATAACCTAATATAAAGATAAATAAGATAAAATCTTCCATAACGGTATTAATGGAACAACTCGTATTTGATCTGCTAGTGCTCATTGTTTCTAGCTTAACAGCAGAGTGCCTACACTGTGTTTGTATAAGTTTATATAAAAAAAAGTTTTAAAAAAATATGAGAACAGCGGCTATTTACCCAAAAGTATCGTATCGCCAATTTCATTACTTCAAACGGTAATATATACACATTTTTGGTTTTGGTTTCTTTATTTAATATTTATGGACCTAGTTCAAAGTAACGCAATTTACATACACAATTACAAAGTTTTGGTAAATAAAAAGCAGTTAATCATCAAGTTTTATTCATCCATTAATAACTTAACGGCATGTACTGAGTGCTTTCTTGTGTCTTAAACGCGAGGAGGAGCATTTTTCTTCCCAACTAAGTTATGAGGTTGGCCTAAGTAATAAACGACAGTGGTTTCATCTAAAAGAGATTTGATAGAGGTATAATGCTTCAAAGTCAGGAAGGAGATGGAAGGTTGACATATATACGGAAAGAAAGAATAAATAAGCAACTAATAATAACGAAATCTAAGGTAGCTTATCTACGATGCTTGGTTATATTAGGACATTAATATACATTGTGGCTTCTACCAATGCTATCTGTGTTGCCCAATTTTACGCAGGCTCAACATAAATCTTGCCATTAACAATATAAAACGGGACTGTTGGCGTGGTTGGCAAATGCTTGCTTTTCCCGCCAGAGGTCGTGGGTTCGATTCCCACCCAGGATAGATATTTGTGTGCATGAAAATGTCTGTTTGTCCTGAGTCTGGGTGTAATTATCGATATAAGTAGCATACCTACTTATATCGATATAGAATAGAATAGAATACTCTTTATTGTACACCATAAAAATAAATACAACATGAGATATTACATAGACAAGTTGTACAAAGGGCGGTCTTATCGCATAAAGCGATCTCTTCCAGACAACCTTAGGATGGATAGGAGATGAACAATAACTTATAGCTAGCAGTAGGTATGCAACAAGAGATATACCAAAATTATGGTACATCCATAAATAAAACTATTTTTAGTAAATTTACTGTTAAAATATGTAAAAGACACAATTAAATAAGCAAATAAGAAGAGAATAGATACTTAACTTAAGAAACCATCAATTATACACTCAAATAGTGTTCTCTGACAAGCTTTTTGAAAGTTGCTATTGTCTGAGCACGTCTAATTACAATAGGCAAGGCATTCCAAAGTCGGGCTGCCTGTACACTTAAAGAATTTCCCATAAATATAGATTTGTGCTCTGGGATATGAAGTTTTACGTTTTCTGATGATCTTAAGGATCGCAAATGCGTGTCACAAAGGATTTCGAAGCGTTCTTTTAAATATATGGGAGTAGCAGGATTAAAGAGAATGTTATAAAGCAAGAAAAGAATATGAGCATTCCGGCGAAGGCGGATCGGCAACCACTTGAGCTTTGTACGAAATGAGGAGACATGATCATATTTGCGAAGCCCAAATATGAACCTTATACAAAAGTTTTGAAGTCGCTCAAGCTTATCGAGTTGCTCTTCAGTAAGATCAAGATAGCTGACATCGGCGTAGTCGAGGATCGGTAGGAGAAGCGATTGAGCAAGCGCGATTTTAGTGGTAATGGGGAGAAAATTGCGCAGACGCCTAAGAGAGCCTGCTGAAGCAAATAATCTTCGGCTAACTGCTTTCAGTTGTGGGCCCCATGATAATGTACTATCTAATACAATCCCCAAATTATTAACTGTATCTTTAAATGGGATAATAGTACCTTCAAATGTAATTTGTGGAAGTTGGGACATGTCTATCCTAGACACCATTCGAGAGCTGCCGATGATGATGGCTTGTGTTTTTGATGGGTTAATTTTAAGACCAAAACTATGGCTCCATTCCCCTATACGAGATAAATCAGAGTTGACAACTCTGATGGTATCTGGCAGGTTTGCAAGCCGAGAATGAGAATATATTTGGAGATCGTCTGCATAAAGATGATAGGAGGAAGAAAGGTTATTTGAGATTGAATTAATAAAAATAGCAAAAAGCAATGGAGATAAAACGCCACCCTGCGGCACACCGGCTACTGTATTGCAACACGAAGAGAAAGAGTCATCAATACGGACTCTTTGCCGGCGACCAAACAGGTAACTGCGAAACCAATCAATCACTGTTGGAGATATGTTGAGAGAGCTCAGAATGCCAAGAAGAATGTCAAAATCCACAGTATTGAATGCATTACTGAAGTCTAATAGGAGCAGAACTGTAAGATTTCCATTCTCCATGGCACTCCTTATGTCTTCCGTAATATTGACCAGGGCAGTGACAGTACTATGATTGGGACGAAAACCGGATTGCATTGGATTTAGATTATTTTTGCAAACAAAGGAATGAAGCTGTCTATGGACCAGACGCTCAAGGACTTTGGAGAGGAATGGGAGGATGGATATAGGACGGTAATCAGCAAAAGCGGTAGGATTTTTGGCTTTTGGTACAGGAGTGATTTGAGCTTCCTTCCATGAGGAAGGAAAACATCCACTGGACAAGGAGCAATTCAAAATATGACATATGACGTGAAGGATTTCGTCGAGGATAGGAATGATCATATTACGGCTGACATTGTCACTACCGACTGCTTTTTTTAACATCAGAAGCAGTGAGTTGATTAAAAAGGAAAGGTGAGTGATCAGGAGTTGGAAGCGATGAAAGATGTGTCAAAGTGTTTGTTTTGGCTGTTCTGTTACATACAGCTGAAGATGAGAAATGTGCATTAAGGGCGTGAGTATCCAAAGTTTTAGGAAGTGTATCTTGACACTTTCCAACCCCCAGTGATCTTAAAAATTTCCAGATTTTAGCTGGTTCACCGTTCTCAATGGATTTGTGGATATTTTGGCGTTGAGCACTCCTACACATCTTGTTGCAGTGATTACGTATCTCGATATATTTTTCGCGGTTGATATCCGATCCTCTGCACTTAAATTTTTGTTTTGCCACAGCTTTACGTGCCATGACCTTTCTGATACTATCTGTCAACCACGGCACTGGAAAGTGTTTTATTTTTATTGCTCGTATAGGGGCATGTATGTCATAAAGCTGAATAATCTTCTCATTGAAAATGTTAACCTTGTTATCAATGGAGTTAGTCTCGAACAGTGAACTCCAATCAATACAACGAGCCGATTCTAAAAGCTTTTCTACCTTCATACCACTAAAATTGCGCTGTAGAAGAAATTTCGACTTAGCTTTGGGAGGGCGAACTTCATAAGAAGTAAAAATTAGATCGTGGTATGAAAACCCGTCAGCTGAACATTGGCCATGCTTAGCGACATGATCGTTAGAAGAAATGATAATAAGATCTAGTAATGATGGAACAGAGTTTGGAAAATGATGAGTGGCACTTAGTGGAAGACAGCAAAGATTAAGAGATTCAAAAACTGACAAAAGAGTAGAAGCGCGAGAGTCTTTTTTGAGAAGGCAGGTATTAAAATCACCCATAAGAATAGTATGACTGTAAGAAGGGGTAAGATTAACAAGAAGTGTTTCTAGAGAGGAGAAGTAATTGATACGGAGGGATGGGCAATAGTAAACACCAAGTAATAGCTTCGTGTGGTGTAGCTCAACCTCAATAAAAAGGTGTTCACTGGCGTTTTTACAGAGGCGGCTGCGGTGACGTATTAACTATTTTAAAATTTATATAATTACGCAGATATATTGCTACGCCACCACCAGCCCCAAGCACACGGTCATTTCGTATAAAGCTAAAACCTGGTAAAGTGTACGAAGCAGAGGGAAGGCATGGCTTTAACCAAGATTCAGATATTAAGATGGCATGGATATTCTTACAGTCAAAGTTTGCCAGCAAATCCGGATCATGTGTGGGAATGCTTTGGGCATTTATGTGGACAACATTGAAATTCTTAGGAATATCAGAAAAATGAGAGACGAGAGTCTCACCAAGAGATGGAATTGAAATAAAGCTAGCATCACTATCTGCTGAAAAAAAACTACCAGTATCGCTATCGTATTCACAGTCTAACATAAATTAATATTTATTTAAAGTTCTAACAGTAAAAATATTATTTAACATAATATTTTCTCAAAAAGATCCACCTGCCAGTGTCTAGAAATAACAATAACAGGCAAATAACTAATATTAAAATAAATATAGTCTCTAAGGCAATTGAAAACAGCTAGTTATATTATCTTTGAGAAAAAAAAGGAACAAATAACAAAAAATATTATTTGAGACAAAGAGGAGAGTAAAAATAAATATATTATGTTTATTTTATTTTACGCTGACAATAACAGTTTTAGCAAACGAACCAAAAATAAATTACGTTAAATGTCATCCAATAATCTACTATCAGCGCAAAATAAATAATTACTGTTTCCACTCACCCCACACCATGCGTTCATAGACATAAAGTAAATGCAACAAAAACGTAGTTCACAAGCATGGAACGTGCATCCAAATCTAAAACTTCACTTTGACTTTACATTACACTGACAAATTACGTAAATTGACAACAAAGTACATAATTATTATTTATTTAGTTTAATGAGGGTGCGTGAAGAGAATGAATGTTTAGCAAGAAGATTTCACTTTTTAGCGGCCGTATTTCTTTTTGGCCTCTGCGCGATGAATATAATATATTTACAAAAAAAAAATAGTATATCAGTTATCTGCTTTCCATAGTACAAGCTCTGCTTAGTTTGGTATCAGATTGCCGTGTAATATCCTAGAATATTATTACATTATTATTATAATAAAATACACTACCCTAGCAATCTTGGGTAGAAGGAAAAGACCTTCTAAATAGAACATTTTTATATCTTAAACTACCGTGGCAAATGTCAAAGATGATGTTGCGTTTGTAACCATCAATCATAACAAAAAATCACTCCTGTAAGCAAGAGATTATCTAAACGAGCCCCTGACTTAAGAAATGTTCACCCACATAAGAAGAATCATCACACATCAATAATAACAATGGTTCTAATTCGGGTTGAATTTCGGCTAATATTAGGTCTTTACCTATGAAATTGCCGTTCTGCAGTACTGGCCATTTCAAATCAAAATAATTTTTGTTTGGCTAAGAATTCTAATTTCAAATTAATTTTATTTTAAAAACATGGATTCTTTTTTCCAAAAGTAGTCATTTCTTTATTGATTAGTGTTACATTTTCATCGCATTTCAATCTTTTTCGTCATCATGGATACGTTAAAAATTCGAGTAATTATGGAATATGAGTACCGTCGTGGCAGCAACGCGGCACAAGCGGCACGCAACATCAACGACGTTTACGGAGCTAACACTACAAACCAACGCACCACCTGTTATTGGTTTGCTCGCTTCCGTTCTGGAAATTTCCACCTGAAAAATGAACCTCGCGGTCGTCCGAAGACTTTGGTCGACAATGACGAATTAAAGGCGGTTGTGGAAGCTGATGATACACAATCTACGGCTGAATTAGCAGCAGCTTTCGACGTTAGCGTCAAAACAATATTGGTCCATTTGCGTCAAATTGGCAAGGTAAAAAAGCTTGACAAATGGGTGCCCCACGAACTCAATGATCGCCAGCGCGAAGTACGCGTCGAGACGTGCCTTGCACTGCTCAACAGACACACAAATGAAGGAATTTTGAACCGCATTGTTACCTGCGATGAAAAATGGATTCTGTTTGATAACCGCAAGCGCTCAGCAAGTTGGTTGGATCCTGGTTCAGCACCTAAACAATGCCCTAAACGAAAACTTACCCCTAGAAAAGTGATGGTCACTGTTTGGTGGTCTAGCGCCGGTGTGATTCATCACAGCTTCTTACCAAACGGGGTGAGCATTACTGCAGATGTGTACTGTGAAGAACTGAGCACAATGATGGAGAAGCTGGCGCATCTCCAACCAGCATTGGTCAATCGCTCGTCTCCGCTGCTCCTGCACGACAACGCGCGACCTCATACTGCACAGCAGACGGTCTCCAAGTTGCAAGAACTGGGGTTGGAAGCTCTCCGTCATCCGCCCTACTCACCAGACCTTGCGCCTACAGACTACTACTTTTTCCAGAATTTGGATAACTTCTTGGCGGGAAAAAAATTCAATACCCGAGAGGCAGTACAAAATGCCTTTGAAGAATTTGTTGCCTCCCGTCCAGCTGATTTCTTTAAGAAGGGCATCAATAAACTGCCACTGCGATGGCAAAGATGCAATGATTGCATGGGTGATTACTTCGATTAATACAAATAAAAAAATTCATGAAAAAAATTCGTTTAAATTTTTTCATACAAAACGGCAATTTCATAGGTAAAGACCTATTATAAGCAAAACTAGCTATCCACATACGACTCTATAATGCTGGATAACTGAATCAACAAGATAATCTGCTAGTAAGAAGAATACGAGTAAATAAACAAGATATCAGGTTAATCCTTATCGCTATCGCTACTGACTCGTTCTACACCACAAGTGGGGGAGACGAATGACGGGAATCAATTAGTTTTTGCAGAAACTTTTTGTCCGTATTTCATTATCATCTATGAAAGAAAGAAAACCTCGTGAATATTTTATATGGAATAAGTGAATGTAATTATTTCAGGGATTGGACACGTTCTCCAACAAAGACGTGAAGGAACTTTTTGACGCCTTGTATGAAGACTTTCGTTTAATTTATATTTATGTTGCTGTGTGGTGGCGGCATAGAATATCATCACCCTATCTCATCCCGTGGGGAGCGTAAAAATCGTCCGAGGGAATACCTACCAGAGAACAGTCAGCAGCGTTTCTCTGTGAACTATGAACATGAAACTAACGATGCATCCCTCCATTCCTTGGGGAGGCTTTTGTTCAGCAGTAGACGTACTTTGACTGAAATGATGGGGTATTATTTGCTTGTTTACTTTTACTTCATTAATATTCTTAAGGGCATAGCTTTACTTCGATCTGTAAGTACCTCGTCTGAGGCAACACTTCCGCCTTACAAAATATATTCCAAGTAACAGCATTATTAAGTTAATGTTGTGCTCCAAATCACATGGTGGTCGAGGGAGCGAACTGGAGCAGTAGTTCGTTGGCAGCGTGTGTGTGTTGCATACATCATAACATCATGTATGTTTATGTATAGTTTGTAGACTCGGTGTTAGAGTCCCACGCCGAAGAAACCTTTGGGTAAAATAGAAGAGTCTTCTTAATTGAACTGCTACTCTCCATGCTCTGAAGAGTACCTATTACGTTACGCCGTACGTTCCGGTTTTCACAACAATAGTTTATAACTAGATATTTAAACTTAAACATAACTTGACACTTGATACGAGCTAGCTAAATATCATTGCTATTATAAAATAAATTTTATAAATGTTTTCCTACAATCAATACAATGTGTACCTAAATATCTATGTTACTAGAAATAATAATGTATACAACTATATTACTAAAAACGTTCTGACTATTTACAAGCCCTTTTTTAAAGTCTACGTGAATAAAAACCTTTTTTATTTTATTTTAACGCTTTTCAGTTGTGTCTTTTCAGGTTTAAGACATGTGGGACAACGTGGTTCAATCTTCTAAAAGGTCCCGTGAGTGGAGATGAAGTATAGACATGTTTTATAGTCAAATACAGATTTATTTTTTGCAACAAATTGCAATTATCTTTAATATAGAGAGAGAGGTTCTATTGGAAAACTTTGGCTGGTGTCCTTTGGATCTTGGGTGAATGAGGGCCACTTAGCTTGGAAACAGCACCGGCATCAGGTCGTGTCAACAGAGGCGGTGAGATAGATATCAAAATCTAATACCGTTTATTTTTAGCACGAATATACGCCAGTTTAAGTTAAATCATCATCATCATATCAGCCGAAAGACATCCACCGCTGGACAAAGGCCTGCTCAAAGATCTTTACATTTGCCAGTCTTGCGTTATTCGCATCCAGTGGTTCCCAGTGACTCTTACAAGCCCATCTTGTAAGGGGCCTGCCCACGCTGCGTCTTCCCGTCCGTGGTTGACACTTGAGAATTTTTCTGCCCTATAGTCCGTCAGTTCTATAAGCTATGGGCCCAGCCAACTGCCACTTTGCAATTCTTCGGGCTATGTTGGTGACTTCGGTTCGCGTGGAGATTTCGATATTTCTAATTCAATTTCACAGGGAAACTCCGAGCATAGCCATCTCCATTGCTCTTTGGGTGACCTTGAGCCATATTATAAGTTAAATAAATCCATTTTACTTCAAAATCATCAACAAAAATTATCCCAGAATAAAATATTATCGCTCTAAACCGTACAAAAGCCAGCCGACATTTAAGCCCAAAAACTCAGACGTACAATCCAAACATAATTCCACCGTATTTCGGGAAAAATTAAAACAACGGGAATAAGCCAACCTAATTTGAGGCATTTTGAGGGTATAATCCGAAGCTCGTTAGACTCGCCCGGTTACTGAACGGCAAAATTTAAAAAGTTTAAATGTATGTTACGTGATGACAGATAGTCTTAGTCTGTGATATAAATTTTCATTTTGCTATTAACTCACATACTACGAGTAGGAGAATGTGATCTCTTAATATTCTTAAAAAAATAAAGGTAAACTGTACATATGGACCCCTTCCATATGTACAGTTTACCTAACCCTAGGTTAAACGGAGTATCTGTGATGTGAGAATATTATAACAATAGTAAGTAACATGATGGTATAATTACATACATACATAGAATCGCGCCTGTTTTATTATTTATTTTATACTAGCTGTGCCCCGCGGTTTTACCCGCGTCAAACTTTATAAAATATGGCTTATGTGTTATCCTAACTAAAAAAATTAGCCTATGTTCTTTCTCAGGGTCTAGACCATCTGTATACCAAATTTTATTCAAATCCGTTCAGTAGTTTTGGCGTGAAAGAGTAACAGATAGACAGACAGACAGAGTTACTTTCGCATTTATAATATTAGTTAGGATAATGACACAATTGTGGCACGTAGCGGTTAAGGCAACCGCCGCGGCAACTTCATTTCCCAGGTTCGATTCCCGCACATGGAAAATATTTGTGTTCTCTTTTTATTTAAAGACCGCCCGGTCGTATGTAAGTACACAAGTTATTCCTTATTGCGTATAATCAGTATAACACATTAAAGTCTTCAAGGGAAATAAGGAATTCAAATGACTTAGAGGGAAAGCCACAAAATAATATTAAAAAACTATCATAAAAAGGTAGTTAACACTGAAAATGATCGACGTTCCCTCTTTACG
This sequence comes from Pseudoips prasinana, assembly GCA_951640165.1. Classification (NCBI taxonomy): domain Eukaryota; kingdom Metazoa; phylum Arthropoda; class Insecta; order Lepidoptera; family Nolidae; genus Pseudoips; species Pseudoips prasinana. Next base: position 5,114,525 of record OX621238.1, on the reverse strand, counting down.
ATGGTAAAATAAAAAATTTAATTCTCTTATTTGCGGAGAATCGTACACTTCGGTATGCATTAAATGTTTTACGAAAACCGTTGTAAAATTAAATTGTGGAATTTAATTTTGTGATTCGAATGCTGAGCATTTTTCGTGTCTATCTGTGATATTAGAATTCCAAATTATGTAATGAGAAATGAGAAATATTATCTTCAGTTATTATAAAATGCTATTTATATTTAACACGGAAATATTTCTGGAGCGCGAAACATTTCATTACCCGGAAGGCTTTTTTCGAAATAATTTACGACTAGCTGTGCTCCGCGGTTTAACCGCGTTAAACTTTATAGATTATAGTCTATGTGTTAATCTAGGGTGTCAGCTAACTCCATACCAAATTTTATTGAAATCATTCACAGTCACAAACATTTTAAACTTTAAAAGATTTAAAAATATATTATGTAGAGTTTATTCCTCATCGGTCACATGCTCATTCAAGAAAGAAAAATGTTGTAATTTTTTAAATTAAATATAATTCCAACTATAATCCTTATGTAAAAAAATATTAATTATAATAACATAGATATTAATACCTACTTATACAGATGTACACAACGAACACACACACAATCTCTACAACCTTAACACATTACTAGATCAATAAGGTTTACACTAATTTATTAAGCGAATAACATACATTAAAATTATAACCACCGCCTGTTTCAGTCTTCAAGGCCCATTTTCGAGGGTTGTTAAGTCTTTTTAGGGTTCCGTAGCCAAACGGCAAAAAACGGTACCCTTATAGATTCGTCATGTCTTTCTGTCTGTCTGTCCATCCGTATGCCACAGCCACTTTTTTCCGAAACTATAAGAGCTGTACTGTTGAAACTTGGTAAGTAGATGTATTCGGTTAACCGCATTAAGATTTTTACACAAAAATAGAAAAATAACAAGAATTTTAGGATTTTTTTTTGTAATCGTGGGGTGTCTATGGATAGGTCTTCAAAAATAATATTGAGGTTTCTAATATAGTTTTATTCTAAACTGAATAGTTTGCGCGAGAGACACTTCCAAAGTGGTAAAATGAGTGTCCCCCCCCCCCCCCTGTAACTTCTAAAATAAGAGAATGATAAAATTAAAAAAAATATATGATGTACATTACCATACAAACTAACAACGAAAATTAGTTTGAACGAGATCTAGCTAGTAGTTTTTTTTAATACGACATAAATCGTAAACCGCAATTTGCTTTCATTTAATCAACTGAAATACTTGCTGCTACGGAACCCTTCATAGGCGAGTCCGACTCGCACTTGGACGGTTTTTTTATACAATAGTTGACAAACAAGCATACTGCCCACCTGATGGTAAGTGGTCACCGTAACTTATGAATGCTTGCAACACCAGGGGCATCATTAGCGGGTTGCCGACCCTTTAGAAACCTTATTTAACTCCCTTTTCGCCCCATGCGGTGTATTTTCTTGGGAAAACCGTAACAGGGAGTTCATTCCACAACCTCAACGTAGGTACATACGTCATTGGGCACTCCAATGCGACGAATAAAAGCTTTCTCTTTAATATTCCCTTATTCTTGTTCTAATGAGGCTCTAACCTAGTCATATGACTCTGTCTCCTGCTTTACTCTGAAGAAAAGTGAAGTAGCACACTTTTTTTAACTCTTCCTTTTTTATTTCTGCTTAAACTCGTTGCGGGATCACTAACTGTTGTAGTGATTGCCTGGGACGTGCCGAGCCTACAGCACTATGATCGTTTTTATTGTGTGCCACTATTGATTCTGGCTTCCATGAATTAGAACGGTGCTTCCCATTGCCCCTGTAAGCCAGTCAAACGTTTATGAAAATAACCCCACTATCTTGAGTAAAATACTAGGTAAAGTTAGCACACCAGTATTAAGTTTGAATGGGGCGGCTGCACATGGCTGGGACCTTAAGAGTCTCTTAGTAACCCCGAAAAGTAACCACCGACGTAAAAGGCCCTGCTTTAACGTCGGGGGTTAAAAATACTACCACTTTAATACTATGTTATAAGTTTGACGTCTATATCTGTCTGTCTGGTAGCATCGTAGATCTCAAGAGGATGAACTGATTATGATTTTGTTTCTTTTTGAAAGTTTAGTTAGTCGAGAGTGTTCTTAGCTATGTTTGATGAAAATCGGTCCAAGATGGCCGCCGCCACAAAATAGCCTATAACATATTTTTACACAACTTGCGTATCAAATGAAATGGATTGACTAGTAAAATACTATGATCACTTTCAAATTAAAGATGGCCACCATCACAACAGTGCGAATTACATACACATATCCATATTAAGGGAGTACAGAAAAAAATAGGTAAATACTTTACTAGTCGACAAATGTGGGAAGATTTTTAATTTATATGTTATATCACCTAAATCAGATCTAAACTCCTGTTCTCTCCCACCAATAAACAGTAAGGCAGTATACTTGGATAAATAAACTGTATAATTTTAGATTTGTATCATTAGACGCGTATGGCCTGAGGGCTCGGCCTATAATAGGTTTGATATGTTGACTGTTAGTGTCATTCGCCTTGTCAAATTCTGAGACGAAACGTAGTTCACGTCAACTCACGACAGCTCGTCTATTTTATTTAGTTTATTTTATTTATATTTAAATAAATAACAAAAGCGGAATACTTACAAAAGTTCTTATCGTCATATTGAATATAAATTCTATCAATCCTGCAACACTTCTCTCATTCCATTACTGAGATACCAATATCGAACCGAAATTGAACTTTAAAACCAAAAAAGCCGGAGCCGAAAATTCCAAAGTACCAATTTTAATCCGGTTGCGCTAACCGAACGCGAAATCAGTGGCCGCCGACGCCGACAATGGTCGCTTAACAGTCAAAAAATGAAAAACAATTCCAATTTGGAACGTCAACCATTTGAATTTGGGATCCAGGCGTTGAGGTGTGCGTCTGAGTCATAGTATAAGAGACCGCAGTAGATCGTGATTCGTTTATTTATTCAAGGGATGATGATAACATTGCGTTCCTTAAGACTACTCAAGGTTACTAAAAAATATAATGACACAATCCGATATATTGTATTCACCAGCCCAGAATAGAACCATTATCTATAAAATGCCTTCTTTTATACTTAATTGTGTACTGGGTTATAAGATGAGAGAATGGCGAGGTTTTCTTTGGATATTTCGTATAAAGGTTGGTACGGTTATTCAATAAATTCCATTTATATATTTGGTGCCAGGTTTTATCCAACGAGCATTAGTGGTCTATAGAAGAGAATGCTTTTCATACTTGCTTATGCTTTAAGTGCTATGGACAGATTTAACTTATTTTGTTTTATTTATGACTAGCTGTGCCCGCGACTTCGTCCGCGTGTTAATTAGTTTATTTTGTTTATTTTGTTTTTTAGTAAAATAAATGACTTTTTCTAAAATAAAAGTAGCCTAAGTTACTCCTTATTACATCAGCTACCTGCCAATAAAAGTCCTGTCAAAATCGGTCCAGCCGTTTTAGAGATTAGCCGGAACAAACAGACAGACAGACAAAAATTGTAAAAAATGTTATTTTGGTGTATGTACCGTATATATATTCATATATATGTAGAAAAAAAGCGGTTATTTCAATATTACAAACAGACACTCCAATTTTATTTATTTGTATATAGATACGCAAGTTATGACTAACAATTATTTATTTTCCTGCCCATATGCCAATTTATTTGAAATCAGTGTATCCTTTACATCTCATTTGAACTTACTTTCTTTTTCGACAGGAGTTCAGAGTTCTTCAAGTAGCTTTGTAGGCTTGGCTAGACATGGCTTAACGATTATTATCTTATGACTACAGATAGCTAACCTCTTCGATAACTTAGGAACTGGTATGAGCATCTGGCCATAAACTTCATTTTTGTATGAGACGTCTTTCCTTTCCATCTTCTTTTTTATGCTATCAAGTCGCCGAACAATAGTCAGTTGTAACCGGAGAATGAGACGCCTGCGCTACACATAGCATCATTTATGCTTTGCTGTCCATTTCTCCATACACAATTAACATATTGATGCTATTACCGTGCATGCCACTTACGACTATCTGGTTTGGTACCTTACTTTACAAAATGCACTCATTGAGTAGGTAAGGGTATTTAATCAGTCAGTAGAGTTGTTCTTAGTGCCGAGATCTAATTGTGTTCTATTTCAGCAAGGTAAATGAGCAAGCAAGTTCCATGATTCAAAATTCATTTATTCCATTAAAAAAATGTTACATTTGTGTGGAATTGTAAATTTATGGTAAGTGGTCGCCGTTTGTGGACACTCGGAATACTAGAGGAGATGTTCTACCCAACTAATATAATGCAACCATTTACCGTTATTGAACGGTCTTACGTCTTGATTTTTAAAGCCGCATTTGGCTGTCTTTTACTGTTATGGCTCTACATATCATATTAATAAACTATTCTCATTATATGACTTGACTTTACGAATAACATACCATGTCCACATGTTACATAGTTACTTATGCTAAATTATACTAAATTCGATTTGCCATAAAATGTGAAGAAAGATGCCTTACTGATTGTTTACTGTGGTTGTAATACGGGTTGTACGGAATTCGGGGGATAGCGCATATTTGTAAGTACTGTACGTCGCCGATAATGACATCGAAGGAAATTGGAATTGCAGTTGTTGTGAACAGTCACCATCTATACAAATAAATAAAATTGGAGTGTCTGTTTGTAATATTGAAATAACCGGGTTTTACTACATAAATATGAATATATATACGGTACATACACTAAAATAACATTTTTTACAATTTGTGTCTGTCTGTCTGTCTGTTTGTTCCGGCTAAACTCTGAAACGGCTGGACCGATTTTGACGGGACTGTTATTGGCAGGTAGCTGATGTAATAAGGAGTAACTTAGGCTACTTTTATTTTAGAAAATGTCATTTATTTTACTAAAAAAACAAATTTAACAAAATAAACTAATTAACACGCGGACGAAGTCGCGGGCACAGCTAGTTATAAATATACCTACAGTACTAATCCGACTAATATTATTAAGGCGAAAGTTTGTATGTGGGTATGTTTGTTACTCTTTCGCGCAGAAACTACCAGACGCATTTTGATGAAACTTTGTAGTATCCGAATGACACATCTATAATTTATATAAGCTATAATATTTGACGGTCACCGTAGCCTCGTTGGTAGTGCCCCTGCCTACGAAGGTCCTGGGTTCGAATCCTGGTAAGTGCAAATATTTGTGTGATGAGCAGGAATATTTGTTTCTGAGTCATGGATGTTTTCTATGTATTTAAGTTTTTATCTATCTATATAAGTATGTATATCGCCGCCTAGTACCCATAGTACAAGCTTTACTTAGTTTGGGGCTAGGATGATCTGTGTGACATTGTCCCTACATATTATTATTGTTATTATAATGTTCTCTATTTATTGTGTTGTTGTTGTAATCTATACCTACTGTATTGTTTTCTTTGATTTCCTGTATGTCTGTAATGCTGATTAAATGTATTCTATTCTATTCTATTTATAAAGTTTAACGCGAGTAAAACCGGGGTGCATAGGTAGTAAACAATAAGCCTACAGATTGTGATCAGTTTATGAGACTAATTATTATAATTGCGGGTTAAAAACAAGCATAATATTTTATACGAACAGTTAAAATAAAAGCAGAAATTTAAACTATATGTAAGAATTGTGTAAATGAGCTGTCACCTACTACGGTATTATCGAAATATAAATATCTCTTTAAACCCATTACTAAGATAAATATGACATTAAAAATACCATTCACACTTATTTCAATTTAAATATACCGATAATGGCTACTTATAAAAATCCGGACATCCAAAAATAATCCATATCTGATTGAAATACGATTGAATTTAGAATAGCGTGCACACACTTAAATCAAAGATAAAATTTTATACCATTACAATCTCATTAGTTCATTTATTAGGTTCTTTAAAAACGCAAACACGAGCGAACTGTATTCCCACTTAATAGCAATAAGACCTTTATTAGTGTTGAAATAAGGTTCTAAATAGTTTATCTATTTTTATCTATGTAGTAGATCTGTGTCGACGGTGTAGGGACACATGTCTCCACATTCCCAACAATCGGGCCGGCTCATTAAGTTTTATTGGCACTAGCTACGCCGCGTTCGGATTGACGGTGTTGGTTGGTGTGCGTTGTGTGGCGAGACTCGGTTTGGATAGCTTAATTAAATTTCAATAGATACGTATATGAATAGAAAAATGAAAGATCGGAAGTTAAAAAAAAAGCGGCAAAGTGCTAGTCGGACTCGCCCATGAAGGGTTCCGTAGCAGCAAGTAATTGCGGTTTACGATTTATAACGTATTAAAAAATACTACTTACTAGATCTCGTTCAAACCAATTTTCGGTGGTAAGGTGGTAAGTTTTCAAAGTAATGTACGTCATATATATTTTTTTAGTTTTATCACTATCTTATTTTAGAAGTTACAGAAGGGGGGGACACATTTTACTGGGGGTTGCCTATACAAAAAACTAAAACTCATAATTTTTTTTTCATCGTGCATTGGTACCGTGAAAAAAATATGAATTTAAAATCTTAATACGGCTCACAGAATACATCTACTTACCAAGTTTCAACAGTACAGCTCATATAGTTACGGAAAAAAGTGGCTGTGACATACGGACGGACAGACAGACATGACGAATCTATAAGGATTCCGTTTTTTACCATTTCGCTACGGAACCCTACAAATAATAGTATCGTTTGGTGGAATTTCAGCATAGCAGCGGCTAAGTTCTAATTGGCCACCTCCCTTTGAACACTGACTCGTTCATCCTCGAAATATGAACAACGAAAAATAGATGAACTGCAAGTTTCAAGCCAGATAATGAAGGCTTTTGTTTTGTAACTTACTATACTTTTACAACAGTTATTTGTTTCAGTATTATATTATTACTTTATCTAAATAATATTATTTTACGGCTGTACTCTTCCACCTAAATATGAATAACTTTAGCTGCCCTTAGAGCTGTCTTGAACCAAATTAGACCAGCTATCTCTTCTGAAGTGAAAACTTCTTAGGCGGCACTGTGCACTTTCTTAGGATTGGTAAAAAATGTTAAACACGCGTCAAGACACGTCACCTGATCGAAAATTCGTAGGATGGAGGGTCTTTTTTTTTATTCACTCTGGCCGTTTACACACTCACATGACAGCAGCATTTTATTTTAATTCACAACAAAAGTTCTATTTCTAAAATTTATTCACACCATTGAGAGGTAAGCAATTACTATGAGTCTTTACCGCCCAAAGGTGGGAAGTAGCATTTTCCACTCGGTACTCGGATCAAATAAACACTACTACTATAAAACAAAAAAAAAGATAGTTTTCACTTCTATCGGCAGTCCCCAAAGACCCCTGCATGCTTTTTTGTTCTTATCATCTTCTCATTTTGTTTAAACGATAACAATACGGCAGCTTTATGACAGTCCAATCCACACTAGTCGCATTTCCCGAGCAGTCTCCTTCCATAAGAGTTTAAAACGTCTGCAGCTTTTGCTTCTTATTTTTCTCATTATTTCTCACCAGCCCACTGCTCAAGGGTTGAGAAACCAAGAAAACGTAGTCTTCATCATCATCACATCAGATTCAGCTGAAAGGAATCCAACGTGACGTTACCCGCATCCAGCGGAATCCAGCAACCCTCACAAGTCGGTACATATTCTAGGGGCCCTATAGGTCAGTACCTATAGGGCCCTGGACTAGACTGGACCGGACTGGACTGGACCGGAAGACACAGTTGTCTTCCGGTTCGTGGTCGCTACTTAAGAACTTTTCTGCCCAGCGGCCGTCGCGTCGGTCCTACGAGCTATATACCCTGCCCATTGTCAAATGAACTCCACTGTAAACTAAACGTAATTACACACTTTTAAACTTTCGAGTATCATAATTGGGTATACAACATTGTTTACAGGTATTAACGCAAGTTACAATAAAGGAAAATAACAGTAAAGGTTAGTCGCGTTAATACCTGTAAACAACGTTGTATATCAAAACGATAACAATAATCATTTATTTCAGACCATTTTAAGTCCATAAGATGTTAGTCACAAAAAATCTTAATGTTAGTAATTTTACAATATATAAATATAATATCATATCGCGGTACTAGGGCACCGTCTACGTCGTATGCAGTCGTATCCAGTGCTCCAGCATCGTACTATCCCATTTATCACATAATGCGCTCAAGATGCTGTGTGAACCACGCACCCTGCGTAGGAGGGATGCACACCCTTTGCGGATGATGGCGTGGAAACCATCAACCCTCGCTTCCGCAAACATCCCCGATGCACAAAAAAAACGTGGCAGCCTAATCAACGTAATTAGTTTTATTATGAAATAAAAACTAAAAAAGGTTTTTATTCACGTAGACTTTAAAAACGCGCTTGCAAATATTGTCTTTGATGTAAACTAAGTTAAGTTAAAGATTATCTGTGCTTGTTGGGCATACACCTTTTTTTCTTTCTTTTCTACTTCGACGTGGCAATTCTTCGGGACATGTCGGTTATATCACATAATATCTTGAAATAAAATCGTATCGTATATATATTGTGTGCTAACGACGACAGTACACAAGGTGTGTGCTAGTGTATTGTGGTCGTCGTACTTCGTAGTGTCGTTTAGTCATACTTCGTGGTCCATGTTACGGGCACCGCATAACGTTTTATTGCACTTGTGATAGTCAAATCAAATTCCAGCTCGGTTGATCCTTTTTATCTCGCTTATTTATAACCTTTCGACTTGAATTTATTAGAAAATTGAAGGTTAGAACCATAAACTTTTATGGACTGATGGAGATTTGAGTATTTGAGACGGAGCATTTGATGAATAATGTCTATAAGAGGGCATAATTCAATGTAATGGTTTTGATCCATGTTTCTTCGTATTTACTAATTGTTTCACAAATATACACACAACGAAAGTGTAAGGGCAGAAGTACAGACGCCAGCACATCCAGCTACCCCAATTTGTCAAATTTCTTTTATAGATTTTCAACTTTATCACAAAATCATAAGGAAATTTGACAGATTGGGGTAGCTTGATGTGCTGACGTCTGTACATTTTTAACTAAAAATAAAATAATGTCCACCTAGCCGAATTTCGGCTACAGCGGCCAGTCTCAATGGAGACTAGCCATCTGTGCGGGACATATTATAGTGCACAAGTGTGTGCGCAAACACAAGGGCACTTTCTATTCCATTACTCTCATGAGCCGATGGGACGACTAGCGACACGACTGGAAAGAAGTCAGGTTCAGGGGGCCTACTCTCTTTCTCCAAATTTCGTTCGTTCGTTACGAATTTCTTGTGTATGCTACCACGGTTCCATTCGTTCCGCGAATTCATTCGAACGAACATAGTTTGACATTTAGATTCTCTAAACCTACTCTAATTCATGACGTTCCGAACGAACATTTGACTTTGACACATCAAACTTCGTCATTTTAACTTCAAAATTGACGAACACAAAAGTGCTACCTTTTGATTTTCGTTTATGTGGATTTTGCTTCATATTAACTGAAATGTCTGCAAGAATGCTTATAGCTGAGCCTGCTTCATGTGAAGAATGCTTAGAGCGTAGAAGAAAACGGTGCCGCCTAAGAAATCATTTAAATGTGAATCGAATTGCCGACCTCGAGAAAAGTGCCTTTTGGTTTTGTTTTGTATAGATTTTGCATTCAGTTTAATTGAAATAGGTGCAATAATGCTTTCAAATGAGGCTGATTTAGGTGAAGAACGTGTAGAGCGTAAAAGAAATCCGTGCCGCCTGAGAAATCAATTAAATGTGAACCAAATTCCCGAAAATAGTTAAAACAAGAAATGGAACAATTACATTTACAGAACCAAGATGCCAGAGGCACACGGCATTGTTGATGAATTTGAACAATTTAGGAGTGAGTTTTTATGTAGTTTGATATATATTGATATTGCATAAAAATATTGATACATTTATAAATAAAAGTATTTTGTATTCATAATGTTAATACTCTAAATAAGCATAATCTTGTTGCATATGCTACTGATCTCCACAAAATCAGTAACTCTTCTATGGGGCAGTGTTTACAAATTGTGTAGTAAGGCATGTTAATGATAAAACTGCTTGGGAATGAGTAGATTTAATTCAACACTTTTAGATGGTAAATTTGTATTAAATGTTTAGTTACTATTTTAAAAAAGGATTCTTACTGTGTTTTTAGGTAGGGAATAAAATTGTAATGATTCAAAAACCATTGCAAATTTTTACTGAATAAATATTAAGACTATGCCTTGTGCCTTTTTTTATTTCATTTATTATATTCACACGTATATTCACGTAGGTTGTGGGTTGATTTCCACGCAGGACAGATATTTGTGTGCATAGATCAATGAGGCCACCATTCGCTATAAATATACTTTCACTTTGTTTTAGGATATCCATCACCAACTATATAAATTTACTTGAATTTGTAATGAAATAAAACACAGCCTTTTTATATTTGTTTTATTTACATACATAACCTAGAAGTAATAGTTTAGAACATCCAACAGTTACTATAATGTAATGTATTCTTCCATTGCCCACCAAGCTAATGGTGGGGCATAGTAGTGCAACTGTTTATAACAATTGTGATTCATTTATTAAAACAAATGAGACATTTTAAATGAAATATAAAAACTTACTCATAATTGACTGTTCGATTAATGGGCAAAGACTATATATATACTATCTTATTCAAAATTGAGTTTGGAAACTGTTAATCAGACAGTTAATTATGCAGATATAAATTTAATTGATCAAAGTATTTTCTCATTAGTCTAGCTCTCAACAGGACAACCCTAATGCCTGCAGACTATGTTGCTATATATATTGATATTGCACAAAATATTGATACCTACATTTATAAAGAAAAGTATTTGTATTCATAATGTAAATACTCTAAATAGCATAATCTTGTTGCACATGCTACTGATCTCCCCAAAATCAGTAACTCTACTATGGGGCAGTGTTTAAAATTGTGTAGCAAGGCATGTTAATGATAAAACTGCTTGGGAATGAGTAGATTTAATTCAACACTTTTAGATGATAAATTTGTATTAAATGTTAAGTTACTATTTTGAAAAAGGATTGTTACTATGTTTTTAGGTAGGGAATAAAATTGTAATGATTCGAAAACCATTGCAAATTTTTACTGAATAAATATTATCACAAAGTGCCTTGTGCCTTTTTTTTATTTCATTTATTATTTTCACAGCGGATGTTGTGGGTTGATTTCCACTCAGCCAGATATTTGTGTGCATAGATCAAAGAGGCCACCATTTGCTATAAATGTACTTTCACTTTGTTTTAGGACATCCATCACCCACTATATAAATTTACTTGAAATTGTAGTTAAATAAAAAACAGCCTTTTTATATTTGTTTTATTTACATACTTAACCTAGAAGTAATAGTTTAGAACATACAACAGTTACTATAATGTAATGTATTCTTCCATTGCCCACCAAGCTAGTGGTTGGGCATAGTAGTGCAATGGTTTATAACAATGTGATACATTTATTACAAAACTAACTCATAATTGACTGTTCGATTAATGGGCAAAGACTATATATACTATCTTATTGCAAAATTGAGTTTGGAAACTATTAATCAGACAGTTAATTATGTGGAGTATGCAGATATCAATTTAATTGATCAAAGTATTTTCTCATTAGTCCAGCTCTCAACAGGACACCTTTAATGCCTGCAGGCTCAGTGTTCCTGACTATTTCTTTCCCTACATGCATCTCTTCCAATTGTAACAATCTGCTGCTGATGCCAGCTGCTAATTGTTTCCTCCTAAATTTTATAGCTGCAACAAAAACAACATTACAATTTAAAATAGGTATATTCTGTAAAAATATGACTCTTCAATGGATTCAGTACATCATTATCTCTAAATAAATATTGCCTTCCCCCCCTATAATGTGGGACTAAGACCATCAGTAGGCAAAATGTGAAAGTTGTAATATATCTCTACCATCTCTTTGGGGACACAGATATGCCACTATATATAAAATAATTCAATTCATAATAACTTTTTTATATAATGCAAGTACCTAGTTATGTTTATTGGATGCTAAAGTAAAATTTTCATTACTAACCATAAATTGGAAAGCTATTTCATACAAATATACTAACAAAAAAAGTACCTTTATGTTTTGTCATGTACAGACGCCAGCACATCCAGCTACCCCAATCTGTCAAATTTCTTTCAAAGATTTTCTACTTTATCACAATAGCATAAGGTTTACTTTCAATTGGGGAAATTAGACAGATTGGGGTAGCTTGATGTGCTGGTTTCTGTACAATTTTTTTACAATATTAAATATATACCTCAAAGAAAATACCTCAAAGAAATACTTACAACTTGTGAAAGTCAGGGTTTCTTGTGACACTGATGGTTAACTTGCAGTTTCTAAGAATTGTGTGTGCTGACTATAGTCCTCTGTGTGTTCTACATACTCCAAAACTTTTTCGGGCAATTGCGGCTGTTTAAAGTTCGGTAGTTGCCTTCCAATTGCTTGACTACTGACATTTCAAACTGAAAAGATGTTACGAATGCTTATTATTACGAATAGGCCGTACTTTTAGTATAAAAATAAATATTTATGTGTATTTAAGATATTTACTTACGAATTGTATTAATCGAAACCACAACTTTTGGTAATTTGTGGAGAACATACAGTAGGTGCTCCTTGTAACTTTGCGGTTGCCAAAAATGTAAAAAGCACCTGAAAACGTAATTATTAACACAAAACTAATAATTTAACAAAAAATCCTTCAATCAAGATGGTCAACCAAAGAGAATATAACAAACTATGTTGCTATGGCGTTTGATGACATTCCGTGAATATACGGATGTTTTTTAATGTCGCATATTCTACCGATCGTTTATATGAAATAGTACTCTTCACATTAGCCGGTTTATAACGTCAATAAAAGGGGTATTTATATAATCGCGGTTGATATCTTTGGAAATATATTTTAAATTTCTGTATTTATAATTTCTGCATTAAAATAACAATAAATGCTTAAAAAACTACAAGATTAATTTTAAATTAAAATACAAAGCCAATTCATATAATAATTTAAAAAAAAGTCCAAACCGTAGTTTACCAAAATGAGAAACTAAAATCCCCACAAAACAATCGTTCACGTAAAATAGTCTATGGAAGCGAACTACAAGTGTGAATCCGAAAATGAAATAGAGTAGGGTCACTTGCAAAACTTCGTTTCAATATAGTTCGTTAACGAAGTTTCGATTCGGAGAAAGAGAGTAGGCCCCCAGGACCGACGGATTTACGTGCTCTCCGAGGCACGGGCTGATACTGAGAAAGTTATCTTTTTACAGAAAAGTCCCAAAATCACTTTTCGGCCCGACCCGGGATTTGAACCCAGGACCTCGTTCTCTGCGGGTGAACACGCTAACGGGTGGGTACGACACCCACGGGATAGTCACGTAGTAGCACCACCTGTGTACTACAGTTGCCATCTAACTGCGGTCACCAACTCCCATTCAAAGTGTAGACAACAATACAAAAACACGGTTTTACTCAGCCACCTTTAGTCCAGACCACGGGAAACGCTCGCGAAACCTTTGAGGGAGGCCTATATCCAGACGATAGACGATATTGGGCTAATAATGATGTAATGTAACTTATAGGACATATTATAGCGCACAAGTGTGTGCGTAAACACAGGCAATTTCTATTCCGATGACAAGCAACAAGACCAGAAAGAGGTCAGGCACAGGACCGACGGCTTTACGTACTCTGCGAGGCACGGGGGTGTAATACGTCCAAATCCCAGACTTGGGGCTGATACTGAGAAATTTCTTTGTACGGAAAAATCCCAAAATGACTTTTTGGTCCGATCCGGGGTTTGAACCCAGGCCCTCAATATCTGCGGTTGAACACGCTACCGCTAGACCAACTAGGCCATATATACCCATATATAAACCATTGCTGCAAGCTCTACATTTTGTACGGGGGATAAGTTATCTAAAGCCGTCTTAATACGTAATATTTATAAAGCTAAGTAATTGTATTTCTGTTTATTATTTTTCGTATGTAATTTCACTAATCTTATTATAATTATATTGTATGAAATTATTGTATTGTAATGAGTCTTAGTTACTCGAGAATAATTAATGATTTATTATTTTACTGTTGTTTTACTAAGTTTCATACCATACGCTACGCACGTAGTAGATGCGGTTTAATTAAGTATTTAATTAGACATGACACCGCTCGTGTCGGTGTGGCTGGCGGTCGACCATACGATTACTGCTATTGCCACTCTGCGGTGTGTTCCGCGTTGCCTTATTCTGAAAATTTCAGCCATATGATACATGTATAATAATAACAATAAAGCCTTTTATTCCGAAATTTTAACAACTTTGTTCCTAATAAATGTTAGTAAACTAATTATAGTTAATCCCTTAATTCGGTGTGCCTAACGGCATCTCATATATCTCCTCCACTGTTTCCTGTCCGTTGCAATTCGTAGCCAAAGGGGTCCATCCAACCTAGAGACAATTTCAAATCATCTTCCCATCTTCTCGCTTTGCGACTTCGGCACCTACTTAGACCCTTTTTTTAAATAATAATATATAAAGATTAAAATAATATCTAGGGACAGTGTCACACAGATCATCCTAGCCCCAAACTAAGCAAAGCTTGTTCTATGGGTACCAGGCGACGATATACATACTTATATAGATAGATACATACATAAATACATAGAAAACATCCATGACTTAGAAACAAATATTCGTGCTCATCACACAAATATTTGCACTTACCGGGATTCGAACCCAGGACCACCAGCTTCGTAGGCAGGAGCATTACCAACTAGGCTACGGTGACCATTGATGATGATACTTGTATACCTTTCCAAAATACCAGGTTATGTAGCAATTTGTTTCTTGTTTCGGGTTTATTGAGATTTGGTGACCCTCCCGGCTCCACATAAGCGGATGGGGATTATGGTAAATTAGTACTTTACGCAAAATACTGACTTACATACAAAACTATGCTACTTTGAACTATATTACTGTAATTTTCGTAACTATCTATTTGAAAAGGCAGCACATGGCACTCGGTGTTAATGTAGCTGTCTATAGCTCAATTTTTTTTAAATCAGTTTAGGTGCTTAAAGTCGGAAGCAAACATAGCATAAGAACTGTGTATAAAAGAATTGCTTGAACAAAAACTACATTTAATTTAGAATCTATCAAGTAAATTGATCAGGTTTTATTTCGTTTGGCAATTTTCTTATACATTGACGTGAATTTCTATAGCCTCATTTATCACGGTAACAACTACTTTGTTTTTGCTGAATTTTATTGCAATGTCAATAAAACGGTTATGTGCTTGTTTTTCCAGGTTAGTTTTTACTCGTAGTAGCTCGTTCAATTCAGACTAGAGTTCGCATTTGTTCGAATTCAACCATTAAGGTTCTATTGTCAAAAGGCTATAGACATTAAAGACAAGTTTTATTAGTCTGTTCTCAGTTTTGATACTAAGTTTGTCATCTCTACTCTGTTTTTCAGTGTCTCAAAAGCATGGTAGTGTGTGTATTTATATAAATACTTCTAATACCCATTATATAAAAATATTCTATTATCTGCCATAATATTTCTTATAGAGGAATAAACTTTCCAATTATGGATTAACTTTTATAACTTGCAATTGCTTATTATTTACTTACTTACAATTTTACCTACTTACAATCCGACCTATTTAGTTATATACAATTTTGATTATAAACGTCATAAAGCATCTTATCCTTCATATAAATATCAAACTAATTATAATTAGTCCCAAATTTTTAAATATGTCATTTAATGTTTTGTTTTTTTTTTTTAATAAAATACAGTCTATGATGCATGCTTATAATGTAGCTTTTTATTTGTCCATATTGTGTTTTTTAGTGAACGAATTTGTACAATCAATTAAGTAAGTATAAATCATATCTTTTCTAATTATAATATAATTTTAGATAAGTTATATAACATGCTAATTTATTATTGCATTTGGGTTCCTTTTCAACAATTTATATTATTTCAACGAATTATTTTAATAAAATTAATCATTTATTGCTTGCTGATAATGTTACTTTTATAGGGGAAAGAATTTTTACAATTAATTAAGTAGGTTTTGAGATTTAATTTTACAAACAAAAATGAAATCTTTGCTCTTTGTAATATTCGTTTAGATAGCTCATATAGCATGCTGATTTATTATTGCATTAGTTTAAACCATTTATAAAATGTTTTATTCATAGCCTTCTCATTTATTTTGGTAGATTGTTTATCATACTTATAATTAACTAAGTATATAAGTTAAAGAAAAGTAGTATATCAGTTATCTGGTTTACATAGTATAAGTTCTGCTTAGTTTGGGATCAGATGGCCGTGTGTGAATCATTATTCACACGCGGCCATCTGATCCAATAATTAATAATACTATAATAACTATAATACATATACTATAATAATAATAACCTAGGACACTTCAATTAACTTGGCAAGTTACGTTACTTCTTACGTTTTTCAAACATTTTGGATCAGTATTACGAAGAAAACAACTTAGTTTCATTGATTCTATTACTACGTAAACAAAAATGTTATGTTCATGTCTTTTTGCTGAGGTTTAACTCCTTGGCGTTAAGCGTCTCAGTAAAACAAAAGGACATTGTAAAAAGGATCACAATTAATCATGTGTGTTTAACTCAATACAAGTAGAAAGACAATACAAATTGTTCTGACATTCAAACATATAAATAAAATAATTCAGATAATAATTTTATTTCGGAATTTTATATCGGCGGAATTCAATTCTAACAAAAGCATCCACTACTATAAGTTCGCATGAAGTTCACAATTAGAAATTAGGTTTAATTTTTTTTAAGGACAACTGTTTAACATAAATCTTGTATGAGACCATTACGAAAGCATTTCCAATCGATAAAAATACAGGCGAACGGAAGATGAGAAGGCGATGTAATTTAATGGAGCTAGAAACAGAGAAAGAGTTACGTTTCGCATATTATATTATTGTAGGGGCAAGAGAGAGAGATGCGTTTTACTACGAGATAAATTTTACTTCAGTCATGTGATCTAAAGCACACTCATTTTTTTTTCTGGTATAATTTTGTAATTTTAGATTGTTTTCATTCTTTTGCATGTTTCTCTCAGCAGGAGCAAGAGTAAACAGTGAAGAACTACTAAATACACTCTACATTATACAACTTTAATATCCCGAACATCTATGTAACAATAATTGCGCAATTTTCTACATTGTTACAGATTTCCCGTATAGCAGCAAGTAATAAAAAGGCAAGGATGTTTATTCTGCGAAGTTATTTCCTGGCGATTATAAACATTGTTTCAATCTATGTTACTGTTCCGTTTAGTTTGTAGTGAATGGAGAACTTTATTTATATGGATAGTCGTAATGTAAAACGTGAGAGGCATATTCTTCATAAAACAATACGGAAAAGTCAAGAAGTAAAGCCAATATTGGCTGGCAACATTGTAGTATTTAATTATGATTTTTAGAAACGTTCTTGAGGCTGCTACGAAGCCACAGCGTGGGCAGGCCTACTACAAGAGGGGCTGATGATCGTCTGAATTGAGAGTCGCTGGGCGACAGGATATTGTGGGGATTTTTGGGAACCTTTGTCCAGCAGTGGACGTCTTTCGGCAGATTTGATGATAATGATGATTACGATTTTCTTGAGATCATAAAGATGTCATGGTGTATATTTATTTCTATATAATATTTATTTATATTCTTACATTAATTAAAATATTCAATACAATGTTCTGCCAATGAATGTGCTTTCTGTATTATCAACCATTAGTTTATTTTATACACCATCTTATTGTGGCCTATTCCGATGAATAGGCTTAAAGTGCTTGCTTGGAACGGATCGCTTTTAGCGATAAAGCCGCCACTAATACTATTTACATTTATGTGTAGTTTTCTACTCTATTTTTATGTATTTACTGTACAATACAGAATTACATATCTAGCAAAAAAGCAGATCTACTGTATGTAAAGCTAACGTTGTACGCACGCACAGAAAATTATCTTCGTCAAGATAAATAAATAGCAGCTCTCGGTACGGAATCATAAAGTTCAATTTAGCTAGTGCGGACGTAGTATGGTTTTAATGCTATTTTATTTACCGAAACAATGTGCTTCTTTTACTATCTACCATCACAAGATGTTTGTGTTCATCTTTGTCTAACTATATGAATACGGTTCGGTCCTAGACAATGTTGCTACAGAACTAGTAATAACAACCCACTGTAACCAAAGCGTTCTATTACTATTTAAGATGTTAATATCCTAGGTGATGTGTATTCGTGTAATAATAATATAATGTACTCATGGTAGAATTTTGGCTAAGGCGACCACTGTCAATCTGCGTGAGAGATATAATAGTACACATTTATGTATACACAAATACAGGGGCACCTTTTATTCCATCACTCTCATTCTCCAATGGGACAACTAGCGACATGACCAGGAAGAGGTCATATACCATGCTTTACGTTTTCTCCGATGCATGGGGCATAAATGCCGCCAACTTTCAACCTGCGATCTTATACTGGGAAATTTTTTATTTTCAGAAACAATACATTCGAACCCAGGTCCTCATTATCAGCAGTTAAATACGTTACCGCTAGACCAATGAGGCAGTCATGTAATCTTGGAGATAATAGCCAAACCAACAAGCAATATAGTAAAACAAACCTGGGTAGTTTTCGATATTGAAAAACCTGTAATGGAGTTACTCGAATTGTTATTCATATCTTAACCAAGTCTTCATCATGACATCCACACAAGAGCCTCCCCCAATGTCATAATCACCACACTTGGGCGAAGGATTGGCGATCGCAGTATGATGCTTTTGCCCGTTCTCTGGTAGGTATACCTTCGGGCCGGCTTCTCCACCCCCACGGGATTGGATAGGATGCTGTACATTACAATACACCATACGTACATTACAATTACAATACACCATACGTAATCTATATACTTTTATGAATGACGCATAGCATTGTACATTACTAAACAGAAATCGGTTCACGGAATGTTATTAATAATTTAGGTCTAACTGAGACTGGTATAGCGTTTAATAATTGAAGAGGGAAGCCATGGATTATGTGCTTGCTATCGATCAGGCAATGTAACTCGACTGATTCAATTTGAGTACTGCTAACTCTATATTTATATTATCTATATAAGTATGTGTTTAGAAAAGAAAAGTAGTATATGTAGTATATCAGTTATCTGGTTTCTATAGTACCAGCTCTGCTTATTTTAGGATCAGATGGCTGTGTGTAAATAATATCCTAAGATATTGTTATTATTATTGTAAATAAAATAACTAAAGTATAAGATGAGATAGAAATAAACTTTATTGCACACCATTTACAGGGCATGGGTTACAAAATTCATTTCATCATAAAAAACTTCAATTGGCAGTCTTGTCGCTAACAGCGTTCTCTTCCAGATACCTTTCAGTTGGACTATATATAATAATAAATATAATATTAGGAATTAGCCGTCGGGGCAGTGTATGGTGTATGAAATGTAGGAGACAATTACTAAACACTAATAGTGATATCTACTTAATAGTTCTACTACCGCTAATCAATATTATATCTTAATATCGTAATTGTGTAAATGTTAATAGTCTGTAAGTCTGTCTGTCACGCTTTCACGCAAAACTACTGAATCGATTTGAATGAAATTTGGTACACAAATAGTCCAGTGTCTGAGAAAATATATAGGTTACTTTTTAATAACAAAAAAGGGCTGTAAAGGGTTAAAAGGGGGGATGAAAAGTTGTATGGAAGTATCGTCGACTTTGTAGCTAGAAGGCTTAGGCTGTTGATGCAATATAAATAAATATGACATTCAAAGTTTGTAAAAGTTTTACCCGCAATGGTGTAAAATAACAATAGGGAAGGAAGTTTGTTTGTAAATATGTAAGGTTTGTGTGAATGGTTTATAAGTTTGCAACAAGAGACAAAATATTAGAGATATTCTGATGTAACATTTACGGAGTCATTACAAAATGGGCGAACGAAGCCGCGGGCACAGGTAATTAAATAGGTACATATATATTATTTCTTTTACTTACCTTTTTAAATATAATATATTTAAACACTTTTAAGTGCATCAATAACGCATTACCGATATACATTTTCTATATGTTTGGTAAATATACTACTTAACAATAAGACGAACAGCGTCTTAGTCTTGAATTTTAAAATGGTAGCATGTGATGGTATTAAATCTGTCGACTTACAGGAAGATTTATTAAATGTTAATTGGACAAATCGATAGCTTACAGTGATGATATTAGGTACAATGTCTATGCAGTATCTACGTACTATATCCAATTTCTATTAGTCTGATTGGCCGCAATTCTATTGGCTCGGGTTAGTTCTCAAGGGAATGTTTCCTATATGTATGGGATTGAGATCTTGGGGCTAAACGTATTAAATGTTATCAAGGATATTGGAGCTTAACAATTATATTCTTTATGCCTATGTAGTTGTTTTCTGTAAATAAGTATTTAGATTGATTGATTATGATGATTGGGCTGTTAATCTAGTAGTTAGTGACCCTGACATCTGGCGTAGCAGCGAAAGCTCGTGGGTTCGTTCCTCACCTAGAATAAATTTTTGTGTGATGGGTATAATCTTGGTTTAATTCTTATGCCGATGACATGGCCATTATTTCCCGCACTGTAGGAGGGATAATAAGGCTGCTGGGGGTATGTGAGAGTTATGCTTTGAAACACGGTTTGCGGTAGAACGAAAAGAAGAGTGAATTTATGCTTTAAAGCTTTAATGGCACGAAAATCACCTCTATTCCACCTATCTTGCTGAACGGAGTACCACTAAGTCGTGTTTCACAGTTTAAATATCTAGGTTACATCATAACGGATAATCTTAGTGATGATAAAGATATAGAGAGGAAGCGCAAGGCATTGTCGGTGCGAGGTTACATGTTGGCGCGTAGGTTTGCTAGATGTACAGCGCCAGTAAAGATAACATTATTTAAAGCTTTTTGTCAAACGTTCTACACTAGTTGCCTATGGGCCAACTTTACTCAAAAGACCTACAATGCCTTGCGCGTCCAATATAATAATATATTTAGAGCGCTTTTCGGGCTTCCACGGTTCTGCAGCGCATCCGGCATGTTTGCTGATGCTGCAGTTGATGACTTATATCCAATTATGCGTAAGAAAGTTGGATCAATTGTGAGACGAATACGAAGGAGCTCGAACAAGATACCGAAAATGGTGGGGGACAGAACGGATACAGTACTTTTCAGTAGGTTTACAGAACTCCACGCCGCGAGGAGTCAGTCAGTCGAGGAGTACATTGAGAAAAACATCATCTCAGAGCACGGTTTTGTCTGCTTTTTTTTTTTTTTTAATAAAATAAAATAATAATACTTAAAAAATAAAAAAAATAATAATAATAAAAAAAAAATAAAAAAGGTTTTTATTCACGTAGACTTTAAAAAAGCGCTTGTAAATAGTCAGAACATGTTTGTAGTAACATGTTTGTATACATATATCTAATGTATACAAATACATTAGATATTATTTCTAGTAACATAGATATTTAGGTACATCTTGTATGAAAACATTTATAAAATTTATTTTATTACAGAAATGATATTTAGCTAGCTCCTATCAAGTTATTGTCAAGAGATTATGTTTAATTATCTAGTTTAAGTCTAATATTTTTACTACATATTGTCAATGGTTCTGTCTATATTAAACCTTGTGTTAATAACGACGGTCGCGCTTTAATGCTACCACCGGATCCAATGCGCCCCAACTGAGAAGACCCAGCGAAACAAACTCAGTGGGTTCATCTACTACCGGTTTCAACACAACCCAGTTGAGACGGTCCGGCGAAACATACTCAAGCGGGCATGAACACGGGATTTGGTCCAATTAGAGTAATTATTTAGTAGGCAAACACAATATATGCTCGATCGGTTGTCTGAATGCTTATTATTTTAGATTATATTTAGGTATACAAAAGAAAAACTTCGAAACAATAACAATATTCATTTTGAGACAGAGTCAATAATTTTAAATTAAGTATATGATAGCAATCATTTACAGATAGTTCACGTAACACAGCAGATCAGTCATGTCTATATGGCTACAAGATCTCCAGCGAGCAATGTGCAGGTAGGAAGTGAGAGCCAGACGTCTTTGTCATCGATGTACTCTTTAGTGGTGTAATAACCCCTAGCCATAAGTACACGTTTAATATGTGTTTTAAAACTTGTGTCAGGCAGATCAGTAATTTGAGTAGGAAGCTTGTTATAAAACCTAATACAATTTCCTAAAAATGATTTATTAGTTTTGCTTACTCTAAAGCCAGGCATGGCTAGATTGTTTTTATTCCTAGTATTTATATTATGCAGTTCACTTTTCTTTTTATAATTATGAATATTTTTTCTAACAAACATTATATTCTGATATATATATTCCGATGGCACAGTAAGTATATTTATTTCTTTAAACAAATTTCGCAAAGAATCGCGACTGCCTAAACCATAAATGGCTCTGACTGCTCTTTTCTGCAATACAAAAATAGTACCTATGTCAGCCGCCGAACCCCACAGCAGAATGCCATACGACATAATGCTGTGAAAGTACGCGAAATACACTAATCTAGCAGTTTGTTCATCTGACAATTGCCTTATTTTCCAGACAGCATAGGAAGCCGAACTTAATTTACCTGCTAACTTTTCAATCTGAGGACCCCATTGCAATTTTGAATCAAGTGTCAATCCTAAAAATACGGTCGATGGGACTAAATCTAATATTTTCGCATTAAGTGCAACTGTTGGTACAATTTGAGTCACATTCGGCAATGAGAACCTGATGCATTTAGTTTTCCCTGCATTTAACAAGAGATTATTTGCCGAAAACCATTCTGATATAAAGCTGAGTGTTTTATTATGCTCAATAAGATCTTTATCCTTTCTATTTACTTTAAATATGAGCGACGTATCATCAGCGAACAAAACTATCTCTGATACGGATATCGCTTATTACGGATATATTGCATCTACCTTACAATACGGACTTATATTGTGGGGCAATTCAACAGAAGTACATAAAGCGTTTTTGGCGCAAAAGAAATGTATAAGAGCAATTTGTGATATTCCACCATGGGAGTCTTGTAAACAATTATTTCGTAACCTTAAATTATTGACCCTACCTAGTATGCATATTTTTGAGTGTGCCAAATTTACTCGTCAACACCCTGACCTATTCGTTAGAGCGAAAGATAAATTTCCACGTAATACTAGAAATCTTGACAGAATAGTCCTACCTAATATACCAAGAACTACCCTATATAAAAAGAACTGCTATTGCATGTGTGGATATCTACAATAAGTTGCCTAAAGATATAACTGACTTACAAAATATAACAACATTTTGCAAGAAGCTAAAATCATGGCTAATAGAAAAATGTTTTTATTCTGTGTCTGAATATTTGAAACCCAACGTATAAGAATCCTATGTTTAATTATAATTTTATTGCAAATTATTGTATTTATTTTTTAACTTTGTGACATATTAATTATTTTAATTTTATATAATTCGATGTTATTATGTTTATGTTGACATTATCATTGTGTGTTTCATCATTTATTATTGGATTCATGACATTTAGTAAGCACCTTATAGTTATTTGTACATTTTTATTTGAATCTTATGCTGTTATATGTATATTTAGGAATTGTTATAAAATATTAATTGACATTATTGTATAATAATATTTGCATGACCATGTATGGCTAAGTGTTAAGGACCCTATTATATTTAAGATCTGCTTTGTACCAACACTTATTGCAAATAAATGATTATGATTATAGTATGTTTAGCAGTTTTCTGGTTGCCATAGTACAGGCTTTGTCTAGTTAGGGACCAGGTGGCAGTTTGGGATAGCAGTATGTTAGTTGTCCCAAGACATTGTTGATTTAATGTAGGACATCTAGGTTTCCTTTAAACTGTCAAAACGCTTGTATGCTATTGTCTAAAGATATGATTGAATTAATGATTTTTGGAAAGATTAGTAATTAGCCTAAAAGGTTTCGCAATTTTAGTATTAAGTTTTTTTTTATTAACCTATATCTGTATCCCACTGCTAAGCAAAGGCCTCTCTCTTGGTTTTCCAGATTTCTCTGTCTTTCGCTATTTAAGGCCAGTCGTTACAAAACGAGTTCATGTCATCACACCACCTCCATTTGGGCCTACAACATTGACGTCGGAATTTTGAAGGACGCAATTGGTTGTGATCTGCGCCCATATGTCTGGGTGCATACGTGTAGCTTGTCCAACCTAGTCCCACTTCAACTGGGCGGTCTTTTTACCTACATTAGATATTCGAGTTTTGGAGCGCAATGTTATGTTTCGGACTCACTCCGTGCGTTTCACACCTAAAATGCTGCTTTCTATAGCTCTTTGGCGAATTTAGAAAATAATACTACAAATTAATTACACGGTTTGAAAGTTTCCTCGCGCATTGTAAAAATTAAAACATCACAAATAAATTATTCGTACACAACGCCATGTCTGATATATGACGATTAACTCCTCTAAACGGTCGGAACAATTTCCATGAAATTTTGTGTAACTGAGTGCTTAAGCGGGTTCCTAAAATAAAATGTGAATAATATTTTAAATAAGCCCGATAGACGACACTGCGATCGATTTAAGGTTCTTTCAACGAGATTAAAATAAAACTATTTGAATAAAACTTAAATCTCGCTCATACGAAAAAGTCGTAAAAATTCCCAACCATCGAATTATTGTGATATGAAATACACAAACTCTTATCGGGCAATTCGCTTACTAGAATATCGAGAACGTTGTGTTCGTTATAAAACTAAATAGAATGCTCCATCACATAGTTTTACTAATGTTCATGTTCAATTACGTGATAGCTGATAAAGAAAAGGAGATTATTTTAAAATTAACTCCAAATCAATTAGTTGACACAGTTTATGGTGTAGTTTCCAATGCTTGCTTACAAGTTATGGCTAAAAATGTGGTAGCCGATGCAGCTCATAAATTTGTTGAAGATCATCAACTTAAAAACAAAGTGGTCCATAATTTAATACGGGAGATAAAACGGTAAGTGTAGTACATAGGTAACCAAGTGTTTGATAGCAATTCTGGAATTTTACATGACATAGCTTATTTAATATAGAATAGAATAGAGTAGAATATTTATTTATTTAAGTAACTATGACTAGCTTTAATAATACTTAATCAAATTGTCGTTTTCTTTCACGTTATCTAATATTGACATAATGTGTTTAATCCTATTATTATAATTTTTAGAACGGCACCAATATCAGAAAGATCCATGTCAGCGGAAGAATTCAGCCGAGAAGACACATTAATGGATAAGAAACACGTATTAGCTTCTGATGAAGCCTTTTTGCTTCTTAAACAACCCGGACCAGATGGAGACAATCTGAAGTATGGAAAATTGAGTCAAGAAGATCAAAATACATCTCCCCCAGAATCGAAAATAATAAATGGCATTCGTTACAGAAGAATGCCGTTAAACTGATAACAATATAAGGCTTATGTACTTTTGAAATGTTCTGATGACCTTTTCAGATGATTGATGTATGATGATTTCATCTATAAAACAACCTAGCAGCCTACAAAAAATTGTTCTCAACTGTTGATGGTATGAAAAGGAATAAAAGCAAGAGTTTTAAAAAGGACATTCTGGATATCCGATTAAGAAAATATTATGCTTACAACTGTGGAACAATAATTTTTTGAATAATATGTATATTAAAATCTACGTTTTTTTCCATTTACAACACAGATTGATATACGAGAGGACGGAGGGTGAGAAGGAGATAGACACAGGTAGACAGACAGCAGAGTCAAAATTATCAAATATCTAATGATTTTCAGAAACGAAATACTAAGGAACATATTTGTTTTAAAATATTGCAATAAGAAGATAGACATAAAAAATAAGTACCTAAGTAGAAATAGAAGGCTACATCAAATGCCGACGGAAGTTTAGGACACTAACTTGAAACTGAAGTAATTATTTGTGCGATCAAATGAATCACCTGGTATTGTCCTAACCACAGAATGGATAAGGATTACCTAGTTATCATTTACATCAAGTAATGTCATATGCAAGAATATAGCAAGAAGAAAGTATGAAAAAAAAAAAGTTAACGTGGGCACTGATACATCTCTAATTGGTGGATAATATAAGGAATAATATTGCAGTTATTAACATGGTGCACTTAAAAAGAAATCCAAAAACGATTATAATAGGTTCTATAGGGTACAAGAATTTCGAAAAGATTTAATAAATATAATTATGGTTTTTATTAAATCTTTTCGAAATTCTGAAAGCTTTTTTTCAGTCATCTTCAGACACCTTTTCTACAGCTTGGTCGAACGCCGCTTGTGCATCTTAAGGCTTGAAAACTGTGTTCTTTTCATTTGATTTATAGAAGTCACACGGCGCTAAGTCAGGAGTCTAAGGTTTAAAAGCTTAAAAGTTTAACCAGTGTCCTATACAAGAAAGAAACTAGGGACCGTTTTGTGCACCGACGTACCGATTTTTGCCAGTTGCACGGATGGACTGGCTGTCAGATGAAAAAATCATTTTAATAAATACATTTGTTAAGAAGCTACAGTAGCAGAGATAAACGTACAAACAAACATGTGACATATGTACAACACTCGGTTGAAAGACGTAAACTACTTAAGAGACTGATAACACTAATTTTCTACTACATACGCTAATTAAATTATATACCGGTAAAATTCAGTGAAAAAAAAAACAAAAATAATTTTAAAACAGGTGAAATTCAAAATTATTATTAGTAGGTAAAACAACTGGGAAGTTTTAAAATATGCTACACGCATATGAATATCTTTAGTTATTTTTCACGCCTCATTTTGTATTTTATAATGAGGAAAATTAGTTGAATCATGTTTAAAAATAATGATTTTAATATATAATAAAATTGTCTTATATAATTTTATTTTCTAATAAAGTGAACCTAATACTTCTAGTATTGATCAAAACGGTGTAGTTAAATATTCATACATACATACATACATACATAGACTCACGCCTGTCTCCCAGAGGGGTAGGCAGAGACAACGGACTTCCATTTGTCACGATCCTTGCACACCTCTTTCGCTTCGTTTACTGACATTATATTCTTCATACATGCTCGCCGGTTTAGGGTACTTCTGACCTGACCTTTCTTGAGACCATCTCCGATTTGGTCAGAGAATGTTCGACGAGGTCTTCCCCTTCCGGTTGTACCATTCACACAGGCCAGGTATACTTCTGTTGTCAGTCTTCTTTCATTCATCCTTTCTAAATGACCAAACCATCTCAGCATACCTTTTTCAATTTTTGTGACTACATCCTCTTTCGCACCACAACGCTCTCTTATATCAGTATTTGGAATTCTGTCTCTCAAAGTCACACCACACATACTTCTCAGAGCTCTCATTTCCACTGCATTTATTTTACTTTCATTCTTTTTCTGCCATACCCAACTTTCACTTCCATACATTAAAGTTGGCACTAACACTCCATCGTGCACGGCCAGTCGAGCCTTCTTTGAGACTTGTCGGCTACTCATAAAGGCGTGTAGTGCCCCATTCACTCTGTTCCCCGCATTTACTCTTCTAACAATATCTTTCTCATATTTCCCATCTCTCGTAAACAAAGTTCCCAAATATACAAACTCTTTCACCTGTTCGACTTTCTCTCCTCCAACCACAATATCACAAGCTGTCGTGTATTCATCCCTCTCAAATACCATTACTTTCGTCTTACCAACATTCATTTTCATCCCTTTCCTTTCAAAAGCTTCATGCATATTTGTTACCATCACCTGCAACTCGTCCGCAGATGATGCAAGTAGAACTTGATCATCAGCGTACAGCAGACATTTGATGAGTAACTCATTCATCCTTACACCACATTCACTTTCTTTCAAGTCTTTTAAACAGCTATCCATGAATAGGTTAAACAACCACGGTGACGCTACACATCCCTGTCTAACACCCTTTTGGATGCTAAACCACTCAGTGTATGACCCGTTAATCCTCACGCAAGCTCTGGAATACCTATAAAGAGATTTCAGTGCTTGAACAAGGTTGTCGTTTAACCCATACATGGACAGTACCGACCATAGTTCACTCCTCAACACTCTATCGTAGGCCTTTTCTAAGTCTACGAAGGCACAGTAGACCTTTTGGCTTTTGCCCAAAAACTTCTCTACTATGCTTCGTAGAGAAAAGACCTGATCCGTGCATCCCATTCCTTTTCCAAAACCCGCCTGTGCATCCCATATTTTCGTATCGGTTTCTTTCACAACTCTTTCAACCAATACTTTCGCATACAACTTACCAACGACGCTGAGCAGACTAATGCCCCTGTAGTTTTTACAGTCTTGCCGTGAGCCTTTTCCTTTTCCTAGAGGTACGATGATAGCCTTGCACCAATCACTTGGCACTTGGCCGGTGTTATAGCACAGATTGAAAATTGAAAAGGCTACACAGCTGACTCGCTATGACGCCATGTCCAGCCTTCAGCATTTCGGAAGTTATCCTGTCATACCCTGGTGATTTACCCGATTTCATACTCTTAATAGCTTTCACAATCTCATCCATTCCAATTTCATCCTTACAATTATTTTTGTCTATACCTAATGAACTACGTTCACTCTCTGTTACACTTCTATCATACAAACTCTCAAAATACTTCTTCCAACGTTTTAACACGCATTCTTCCCCTTTCACTATATATCCATCTTGGTCTCGGATGGAGTTCAGTTCTGAGGTTTGGGTTATGCCTCTTACTGATCTAACGGATTTCCAGAAAAACTTAATGTTCATCTGAAAATCCTTAGACAACCTTCTATCAAAATTATCCTTTTGTTCATTTTTCTTTTCGTTCACCACGTTCTTTACTATTCCTTTCATCCTTTTATAGTCATTCCAGGCTCTTTCTGTATGTTCATTCGTCGCCTTATGCATTCGTTCGTTTGCTCTGGTGGCTAGACAATCTAACCACGCTTTCTTCTTTTCACATACAACTTTTTGTACACTTTTATCCCACCAAATATTCTTCATCTTTCTTCCTCTTCTCCTCTTTATTACACCACATACTTCACTAGCTACACTCACCACACCTTCTTTGACTGACTTCCATAGCTCTTCTACTTCTCTTATGTCTTTAGATCCCTCAAACTTATCAATCAACTTACTTTTGTACTCATCTGCCACTCCTGCCTCTTGCAGTTTCTCTACTTTTATTCTCTCTAGTACACTCTTAGTCTCAGGGATTCGGTGGCGTAAGTAAGGCGTTTGACGTTGTTGATCACTCAAGACTCCTCTACAAACTGGAGAAATATGGTATTAGGGGCCCAGCCAAAAAATGGTTCGAGTCATATTTAAGCGACAGGAGGCAGATTACGAGGATCACTAAATTTAACAATTTGACGAATAGTGTAGAACAATTCGATTCTCAATATAGAATAAATGATTGTGGTGTACCTCAAGGTAGCATCTTGGGACCGTTATTGTTTCTCCTCTACATTAATGATCTTCCACAATCAATAAAATATAAAAGTGTCCTGTTTGCTGATGACACTACAATTATCATCAATTGTGAAAATAATTTAAATTATGACATTAAAATTAATGACGCTTTAAAAGAAATCATTACATGGTTAGACATTAATAAATTAAAAATAAATATTTCAAAAACAAATGTGCTTTACTTTAAAACGTGGAAAAGTAAACCAGTATGCCTTAATATTGACTATAATAACCATAGCGTAGACCAGGTACATAGCGCAAGATTCTTAGGGGTAACAGTTGATGAGCATTTTACATGGAATGAGCACATCGAATTAATTGCCAAAAAAATTAATCAGTTCGTATTTGCTTTGCGAAAAGTAAAAGATGTCACCTCTATGAACACTGCCTTAACGGTATATCACTCCTACATCAACTCAATAATTCGCTATGGTATCGTTGTATGGGGAAATGCATCTGAAATAGAGAGAATCTTTGTTGCTCAAAAGAAGTGCATCCGTGCAATGTTTAATATGCAGTGGTCAGATTCCTGTAGGCCTGTTTTTAAATCGAATGGCCTTCTAACTGTGACGTGTATATATATATATGAAGTAGCTAGGTTTGTAAAATCTAACGTTACTTTGTTTGAATCAAGGCACAATCAAAATAAAAGAAAAGTCACACATTTGGCTCTAGAAATCCCTGCTCCAAAGTTAGAACTTTTTCGACGGAGTTGCGTTTACATGGCTCCGTTGATATACAATGCGTTGCCTAAATCGATTACTCACCTACCGATTAAAAAGTTTTGTATCGAATTGCGTAAGTGGTTGTTGCAGGAATGTTTTTATTCACTTACTGAATTTTTTACCAAAAATCCCTGTAAGTTTTTTAGTCTTGGGCTTGTATCAAAACTGAAATATCGAAGTTGAGTGAGTTGAGTTGAGTGTGTTGTAATGTATTTAATTAAGAGTTGACTTAGTTTTGTTTATATAATTCAATTGATCAAATAAAATCAAATTTTACTAATTTATTAATATTATGTAATAATGTAATTCTTATGTAACCTTTTGCATGCCGCTGTGACGGTGAAACATGTTGATCGATGTATTTATTTATAACAACCTTGTACCGTGTTTCTGGCAAATAAATGTATTCTATTCTATTCTATTCTATCCTTTGAACAGACCACTTATTCGGCTCATCACCAGGAAGTGGTCTGTATGGATTGCGGTCCCACGATAGACTCTTGTGTCTAGAACATTCTTTCTCAATCTTTCATCTACAATCACAAAATCAATCATACTCTTTCTCACATTTTTTCTCTCCCGTGTAAACGTATGGATTCTTCTATGTTCAAACATAGTATTTGTAACACAAAGACCCCATTCCAGACATATCTCAAGCAGACTATTCCCATTCTCATTCTCACTCTCATCACCGAATTGACCTAGAACTCTTTCAAAACCATCACGCTTTACCCCAACCCAACCATTAAAATCAGCTAACATTATTACTCTTTCATTATACTGACTTATTCGTAACACATCTCCAAAGGTCTCCCAGAATGCCTTTCTTTCCTCTTGTTCTCGCTGTGACACAACTGCACCCATATCTACAGGAGCGTACACCCCTACTAGGAAGATACGGGTCATACCGACTTTCATTCGCAACCAAATAATTCTTGCATTCACGCATTCGAACTCAGTCACACATTCAGACATTCTTGTGGAAAGAATGAGACCCACACCTTGGCAAGCTCTTAAATATTCATATGGCTATTAATAGCCCCATTGTCAAGAAAATAAATACATGATTTTAACGAGAAAAACAAAACAACCCCGAAAGGAAACAAAATCTACAAAGAGATTCTAAATACATCAGACAATGATCACTTATTCATTCGACTTACTCGTATGCTTGTGATTCTTACGTCCTCTATTATAAATGTATGGACAACCTTGTATCTATTAAATATTTACTGGCACCTTCAAGGTGCTATCCTCGGTCCTACCGGGATTACCCGCGGGCTACTAATACAAGGCGTGAAAAGGGTCTTTACGAGTACCTAGTCTTATTAAGGTATGTAATAATTTTATCTTTGTGCGTCCGAGACGCTGCTACCGTGAGGTTTATATGTCTTTACGACCTGTTTTCTTTTTATATGCGTAGCTCCATACAATTTTAGTTATATTTGTTTTTCTTCTTTCCTTTCCTTATTCTTAATAGCATGACAGTGGAGAAATATGTCTTTGTACTGAATTTGACCAATAAAGTTGTATAAAATTGTCTATTCAGTTACGTGTTAAGTTTATCGATTCCTTGATTTCATTTGACTTATAATATAAGGCATGAGAAGGGGCTTTACTAGAACCTAGTCTTATTAAGATTGGTAGTATTTTATTGACAGGCGCGTTGGTGTGGTTGGTAGATGCTTGCCTTTCACGCCACAGGTCGTGGGTTCGATTCCCACCCGGGACCAATATTTGTGTGGATGAACATGTCTGTCTGTCCCGAGTCTGGGTGTTATTATCTATATAAATATGTATTTACAAAAGAAAACTAGTATATCTAACTAACTATATATAACTAGTATGTCAGTTAACTGGTTTCCCTAGTACAAGCTCTGCTTAGTTTGGGATCGGATTGCCGTGTGTGAATAATGTCCCAGAATATATATCTTTGTGCGTCTGACACGCAGCTACAGTGTGGTTTATTCTTTGGTATATTATTTTTATATACGGACGTATAATTTTAGTAACTAGAGATCGCACTTGCTCTAAATTCAGCCATTAAGGTTTTATTGTCAAAGATTATAGGCATTATAGACAAATACATAATATTAATCTGTTCTCAGTTTTGACACTCAATTTGTCATCTCTTCTCAGTATGCCAGTGTTTCAAAAGCTTGGTAGTGTCTTATGTTGTTGTTATTTTTTTTATATAAATATTAGCTCCCTGCACTCCTGCTCTATATGAAGTTTAACTGTTCCAAATTTCGTAACTCCATCGTCCGCGCAATTTTCGTAAAAAGGGGTACAAAGTTTGCGTCCCATATTAATATTTTGATATTTACGTTTCTCCTTTACTATCTTAATTCTTTATAGCATACCAGTAAAATTATAGTTTTAATTATGTTTTCTCCTATCCTTCCTTATTCCTATTAACATGGCAGTCTAGAAATATGCTTTACTACGTTGACCAAAGATATCTCATAAAACTGGGTTACTCACTAGGCTTACATTGTATTGTCTCATTACTGGCAGGCTACTAATTTAATGCATTAATTCCTCAAAATATTCACCAGTCTCTAGTCTTATTAATATTAATTAAGGTAATAATAGTACTGTCTCACTTAAACGTTCCTACCACTGATCCTGAGTTTACGTGTATGGTAGTTAAAGTGCAACGGGGTAGCATTCGACCCCAGATATGATTGATGAAAAGATAGCAACGGTGAAAAATTACTTGGAAACAATATTATAAAGTCGAAAGTTTGTGAGTGTGTATGTTTGTTATTCTTTCAATCAAAAAATACTGGACGGATTTTGATGAAACTTTGTTGTAATATAGTTTGTATATCCGAATAAGACATAGGCCATAATTTATAAAATTTAAAGCAGGTAAAACCACGTACAGCTGCTGCTAGATGTTCATACTTACTCACTCATCAAATCTCCTAGACAGTACAACGATGTTCCTTATATTGAAACCATTGTATAATTGTCTCAATATAAGGGAAATCATGCTACATGTTTTACATACATACATCGTATGAATGTATGAGAAACATGCAGAGTCGCATAGTGACAATAATATTAGGTAACAATGCCGCTCAAGCCCAGAGCCGAGTAGAAACCAAAAGGAAATCCTTCGAGATAGTTGCGACCATAATTCACATTGCACCATGAATTATTGATGGCAGGCTCAGACGGACCCCGGCTCAGATTAGATTATAAATAAATAGGGTTTGGCTGGTGTTTTAAAAATAAATGCTGGAAGAAATAGTTTATGTAGCCATAAAAAAGAAGGATTTTAGGATTTTAATGAAAATAGGATCGGGGAAAATAATTATGTGCATAGTAATGAAAATTGAGCGTAAATAAGGAATATAGTACGTACTTATTTTACTTGGTTCCTTTCTATCGTTCCAAATGGACGATCATATAAATAAAGATATACTTTTTAATGAAATTTTTGGGAGTGAAGACAGAATAAAGTTCTTTCTACGCCCCCCATGGGATGAGATGGGGTGGTGATATGCTATTCCGTCACTCACACATCCAATCAAATAAAACTAAAAACTCGCGCAAAACAACAATTTTGACTTTGAATAATTCATCAAATGATGAAATAATGAAATTTCTTCAGCTTGGGTATTTACATACACTTGTACTTGTCAAGCTCACAATGTATTACATAAACACAGTTTAAAAACAGTAATTAAAGCAACAAAATATATTGAATTAGTCCGTCCGTGCGGTGTGTTTCGTCACATATATTTTTAATATTCTTAAATAAATAATAAATAGCAAGTTACTAAGCTATTATTGTTACATTTAGCAATTGTATATTAAAATTAAAGAATTAAAAACAACGAGCAGTTGGCTAGCGCAAAAGGCTCTCAACCAGTAGCTTAATTTAAGCGACTAATACCTGAGGGCACCCTGATGGGGTTCGGGCAACAGCTCAAGCGGCCGCTGAAGTAAAAAGATGGAATTCGAAATGGGGGTCAGATCACTTGCACAGGATTAACGATCACGTGTTAAGGGGGCAACATGATCCTCGCCGCTGAGGATCCTACCCTAGCTAGCCTGCGGCTTTCTCTAGCTACCTAGGTGGACGACCCGGAGAAGAAAGCCACTAAGAAACTCCGGGCTTGCATTTTTCGTCTTCTTTTGCTTTTTGTTTTCGATTTTTTTTTTACATTGTTTTTGGTTTCTACATTGTGATTGGCTGGCACAGAACCGATGGCACCTAGTTAATCAAAATAATTGTGAGGTAATAAACAATAATATTCCATTTCACTCAAGCAATTAAAATAACCTCTTGCAAGATGAACAAACGGTGGGTGCATCCGCGCGCATTTACAAAATTAACAAGTCACACGAAGTCGACTAAAGGCGACGACTGTATGAGAAAAAAAAATGAGTACCCCAGCAGGAGTTCGACCAGTTACCGCAAGCAGCACCCGTTCACGAGTAGGACGTGAGGGCCAGCCATCGCCTCCCTCACCATATTAGAGGGAAGGAAACGACCCGACCCACATTGCCACCACAAGCATTAACACACAATGGGAGCATGACGAGCTTACAGTGGAAGAGCTCATAGTGAAGTCGTTAACAGCCTTCGGCCGAACAGCGTTTGACGTGTTCATGATAAAATATATATTTGTTTTTATATTAAATATATGCATCTAAAAAAATATAAGTAAAAGTATTAACATCATTATTTCTAAAGTCAGTTGAGTATAGCATAAATGAATGTCCTTAACGTAAGTTGCTCGTGTTCAACCAAGCGACCAAGCGTTTTTGTTGTTTAAACAATCATTTAGAGTATTCTTGACCTCTGATTTAAATTTACTGTAGGGTAGTTCCTGGAGATTTAATGGTATTTTGTTATAAATTCGGATACTCAGTCCGACAAAAGAAGAATGAACCTTTTGCAAACGATGAGATTCGGCACACAATTTATGTTTATTTCTAGTGTTCATTGTGTGCGTGTCACTTCTCTTTTCAAACAAATTCATATTTTGCCGCACATAAATTATGTTGGCATAAATATATTGCGAAAGTTAAGTTAAATTAATTTACTAATTTAAGTAATTACTTACAACTTTGTAATGTCGAACCGGAACCCGAAACACGGGGGTCGAAGTAGTAGTGAGGTCATTTAATGTATCAATGCACCATACGAACGAATATTTTATTCTTACCTATTCTTAGGATTAGAAATTGTAATGATTTTCCTAATAATGAAAATTACGTATATCAAGACGGAAAAGTACCTAAAGTACTTACCTTGTTTATACATTAGAACTTTATACATTTCCATACTTCCGAATGGAGGATCGTAAAAAATATTGACATGCCTAATGTCAATGAACATAATGAAAATTCTATGACTGAAGATGGAATAAAGTACAGACGCCAGCACATCAAGCTACCCCAATCTGTCAAATTTCCCAATTGAAAGTGAACCTTATACTTATGTGATAAAGTTGAAAATCTATAAAAGAAATTTTACAGATTGAGGTAGCTGGATGTGCTGGCTTCCTTCACCTGGTCCATATATTTACGTCTCGGGCTGCCTCTCTTTCTTCTTGCCTCAATATTGCCTTCTATGATGTTGGTGATGAACTGGTCCTGTCGAATTAAATGTCTAATCATTTTTCCTCGTGTGCTCTCTATAATTTTAGGCGGTGGAGTCGAATAGAAAGTCTTCTGGACTGAAAAAGTGACAAATGACGAAAACTTAAATAGAGTGCAAGAAGAACGACAAATTCTAAAGAATAAGTTACGTTTATATAAAACTAGCTACGCCCCGCGGTTTCACCCGCAATAATCCTTATAGCCTATATTGTGTTAATCCAGGGTGTCAGCTAACTTCATACCAAATTTTATTAAAATCACTCTAGCCGTTTAGACGTGAAGAAGTAACAAACATTCCCACTCACAGACTCATAAACTTTCTCCTTATTAGTATGATATTTAACTATAAGGCCAAATACCAATTTTCATGCGTTTAACTTAAAAAATGTCGTATTTTTCATACAAACTTACATCCTCTATTTTACACCCTTAGGGGTGGAATTTCCAACAATCCTAAAACAAATATTTTTAATTTTTAAGTGAAAGACCAAATACCAATTTTCATTCAGCTAATTTTGAAAATGACGGATTTTCATACAAACTTTTATCCCCATTTATTCACCTCTTTAGGGGATGTATTTTCAAAAATTCTTTCTTAGTGCTTTATATATATTTAGATTATAAAATTCATTTACTTACTGTATTCTAGCTCAACAAATCACCTGATCCCTATCTATCCCTATTCTATTTTTAAATGTAATGACCAGACAGCAATTTCAATAAAAACAGTTTGTATTATCAAACTATGCAAAAAGGTTTTATACACTATAGTAAATCCATTGTTTCAGTTTTTGGTCAAAACTCGTCCAATTGCGTTACTGTTTGTTCATGTCAGGCTGTTACAAACAAATTTTGCAGCGGATTTATCAGGATTCAGCTACCCGCACAAGGTTCAAAACCACAAACAGAGTCCTATCTATCTCTCTTATCAACTATATACAAACCCATTTGCTAATTATCTGTCAGTCTGTCATTGTTCAACGTCATACGGTTGAATCCATTTAATAAATTCATAGAGGTGGGCGCACTGTGTTGCGGTTAAAAGATTTTTGGCAACAGTGTCAGTAGTTTACAAAAGTACCAGTGTTTATATACCTATAATCTATATTGTGAGTGTAATTATCTATATAAGTGTGTAATTGCAAAAGAAAAGTAGTATATGTAATATATCAGTTATTTGGTTTCCATAGTACAAGCTGTGCTTAGTTTGGGATCATGTGTGTAGATAATGTCCCAGGATATATATATTATATTATAGCGTTGACCGGCCAATTGGCGTGGTAGCTAAATGCGTGTGTTCGATTCCCACCCAGGACAGATATTTGTGTGCATGAACATCTCTGTTTGTCCTGAGCCTTAGTGTAATTATTTATATAAGTGTGTATTTTTTAATTAGTATATGTATCAGTATCAGTATATTCAGTTATCTGGTTTCCATAGTACAAGCTCTGCATAGTTTGGGATCAGATGGCCGTATGTGAATAATGTCATCATGATCATCATCATATCAGCCAAAATACGTCTACTGCTGGACAAAGGCCTCCCCCAAAGATCTCCACAATTGCCGGTCTTGCGCTATTCGCATCCAGCAGTTTCCATTACTGTAATTTGTGAATAGTGTACTAGGATATTATTATTATTATATTGTGTCTATCAACAAAAAAAACAGCTCACATCAACTATATATAGGTCACACAAATGGATTATACACTAAAGTCTTCTATTCTGTGTGAGGTCTTCAAAAATATAAGCGGTTAAAGAAAGAAGCCGTATTACATAGTAATTTACCCACCCTGTCAGTGTAATTCCGATCTAAATTCAATTCCGAGCTTAGTTAATTCTTACACAATTTTTACTTACCGTTATACCGTTATAATCCCTGTCACTCATGCTTACTTCGAAGACGACCTAAGTGGATTATAGGGCATTACCGTCGGATCAATAAGGTCCCAGCTTCGATTCCTACGCTACCGGTTCTTTTAGATTTCATGTTACGGATTTATTTATCTAGGAGTCGGCTATGAAATTGACATGTTTATTTTATGTTGCTTTAGGAAACAAGTTTTGATTTTAATATTTAGTTTCTTGTGGCTTAAAGGATTTAAGATTTGGAGCGTAGTTTGAATTTATGTATTTGATTGCTTCACAGTTTATAACTGGCGGTGCTTTGAACGTGTTGTAATTGAAATCAGCTTAATTAGTTAAACAAAATGTACAACAGACTGTAATTTCCCGGATTGAAGATGGGATTGAGTATTAAATTATATTAAAATCTAGGTTGTTAAAGTAGGCAGTTAGCCAGATGGATCACTAAAACCTAAGTTTTAGATGGATTTTTCTGAAGGCTGACTCAATTGTTGTTACCAGGTAGTTAGCCAGATGGCTCAATAGAGCTTAAGTATTGTTTTATTCTAATTTTTGAATGCATTTTTCTGAAGGTAGACCCAAACCACGTAGTTAGCTAGATGTTTCAATAGAACCTTAGTATGGATTTATTCCGTTTTTAGATGGATTGTTCTGAAAGCTAAATCAAATATTGCTACCAGTTAGTTAGCCAGATGGATCAATAGAACCTTAGTATGGTTTTATTCCGTTTTAAATATATTGTTCTGAAGGCTGACTCAAATGTTGCTACCAAGTAGTTAGCCAGATGGATCAATAGAACCTTAGTATTGATTTGTTCCGTTTTAAATATATTGTTCTGAAGGCTGACTCAAATGTTGCTACCAAGTAGTTAGCCAGATGGATGAATAGAACCTTAGTATTGTTTTATTCCGTTTTAAAAATATTGTTCTGAAGGTTGACTCAAATGTTGCTACCAAGTAGTTAGCCAGATGGATGAATAGAACCTTAGTATTGTTTTATTCCGTTTTAGATGGATTGGCCTGAATGTTAACTCAAATATTACTACCAGGTATTTAGCCAAATGGATCAATAGAATCTTAGTATTGTTTTATGGCAACTAGACAGGTGCTCCGAGGTAGACTATCTATGCGCGGGAGTCGCTAAATATCTAAGAGCTGCAACTGTAAGAGGTGCGTATACATTTGCTAACACCCTTAAGAAGGACGAAGGTGCCATACATAAGAAGGTTTGCTTGCTAGAAACATGGTCGACAGATATGTTGTTGAGTTGTCTAAATGACATGAAATTGATATACCTTTCAAACTATCAATTTTTTTGATCGTTTCCAGTTTTTATTTACTCTTCGCATTTTGAGTAATGAAAAAAACGTTTGAATTGTAAACTGTTTATGTATGTAACTATTAGTAGGAAGAGGACGTAACCCACAACAGCCTGACCCCAATATCTTAGATTCAGGCCTAACGTTATCATCCCTGTGTGGGGCGAATAGGTTTAGTAAAGCATACACGTAGGTAATAACATCGAGGCTGAATGGGCAGTACTAAGGCTCTGTCATGTAGCTGGCCTACATCCCATATGACATCTAATTGCATTACTGGTACTCTGGGTACTAGTACTTGTAGCAGTAATGACGTAGTTAATCAAGTTTAAGTCATGAACTTAGGAAGATCCTAACAGTAATGTTCTCCTGATTCAATTTTGGCGATGGCCAGTCTGAATGTACTCTGTTTTCGTGCCCAACTATAGATGTACGTTATGAATGTATGTCCTCGTTGGTCTAACGATAAGGTTCTGGATCCAAATCCTGGTTTGTCAGTAACAGCCCAGAGTCTTGAAGCTGACGGCATAATGCATCTTGAAGAGCCAGTTAAGTTGTTGAAAATTTGAAGAACTCCCTGAGTTCAGCTTACGACCTAATCAAGGATTTTAACAAATATTTATGTAACACACCAGAACACTGCACCTGGGTGTTCTGGTGGGACCAATTTTTTTCCGTAAATGCTGAATATTTTTTTTTTAAGACAACCCCCGCACTAGGGAAATGATCCCTGTGTCGCGGGGTACTTTACAAACATATAATAGACGGACACGAATTACATCCAGACTCTGAATAACTAATTATGGGTCACACAAATAGTTGTCCGGCGCGGGAATTGGACCCACGACACTAAGCGACGAGGCGACTATCTCAGCCGCTGCGCCACACGTGCAGTCATGTTATATATGTATAGCGTAGAATTTATATATAGAATAAAAATAAAAACTGTCCTATTGGTTTGTTTGAAGAAAATTCATTAATAAATTAAGCCCGCCTATGTACAGACGCCAGCACATCCAGCTACCACAATCTGTCAAATTTATTTTATAGATTTTCAACTTTATCACTTAAGTATAACGTTCACTTTCAATAGGGAAAATTTGACAGATTGGGGTAGCTTGATGTGCTGGCGTCTATACATGCCTTTTCTCTTTGTGACATTTAACTTAGATGTATTTCAATATGGGATATAAAGCATGAAAAATAGAAAAATATCTTTCGTAAGTATCTAAGCTAGACATGGTTTTGAAACAAACTAAGATTTGAAACTCCGGTCTCAATCAACAATACAGGTAGATTGTTTAAACATATCTAAAAAAGTATATACTCTCGATTAAGGTTCTACGTGCCAGCTGCGCCGCTGGGGACAGCAACTAAACACGGTGACCTATTTAAAAAATCTCTCTTCCATACAGAGTTTTAGGTAAGTAACGGCAAATGTAAGTTGAAATAATGAAAGTCACTCAGTACTTGGGTATTAGTTATTTATTACTTGGGTACGGGTTGACTCATCTAAGTATACATATAATAAAATCGTAGGAAAGTCAAAACTGCACATTAAATATTTTTTTAAAAGATAAATGGGGCGTGATCTGCAATTAAATAAATAAAATAAATAAAAAAGGTTTTTATTCACGTAGACTTTAAAAAAGCGCTTGTAAATAGTCAGAACATGTTTGTAGTAATATAGTTGTATACATTAGATATTATTTCTAGTAACATAGATATTTAGGTACATCTTGTATGAAAACATTTATAAAATTTATTTTATTACAGAAATGATATTTAGCTAGCTCGTATCAAGTTATTGTCAAGAGATTATGTTTAATTATCTAGTTTAAGTCTAATATTTTTACTACATATTGTCAATGGTTCTGTCTATATTAAAGGTATTATTATTATGACGGACCCTGTGTTAATAACGACGGTCGCGCTTTAATGCTACCACCGGATCCAATGCGCCCCAACTGAGAAGACCCAGCGAAACAAACTCAGTGGGTTCATCTACTACCGGTTTCAACACGACCCAGTTGAGACGGTCCGGCGAAACATACTCAAGCGGGCATGAACACGGGATTTGGTCCAATTAGAGTAATTATTTAGTAGGCAAACACAATATATGCTCGATCGGTTGTCTGAATGCTTATTATTTTAGATTATATTTAGGTATACAAAAGAAAAACTTCGAAACAATAACATTATTCATTTTGAGACAGAGTCAATAATTTTAAGTTAAGTATATGATAGCAATCATTTACAGATAGTTCACGTAACACAGCAGATCAGTCATGTCTATATGGCTACAAGATCTCCAGCGAGCAATGTGCAGGTAGGAAGTGAGAGCCAGACGTCTTTGTCATCGATGTACTCTTTAGTGGTGTAATAACCCCTAGCCATAAGTACACGTTTAATATGTGTTTTAAAACTTGTGTCAGGCAGATCAGTAATTTGAGTAGGAAGCTTGTTATAAAACCTAATACAATTTCCTAAAAATGATTTATTAGTTTTGCTTACTCTAAAGCCTGGCATGGCTAGTTTGTTTTTATTCCTAGTATTTATATTATGCAGTTCACTTTTCTTTTTATAATTATGAATATTTTTTCTAACAAACATTATATTCTGATATATATATTCCGATGGCACAGTAA
Organism: Pseudoips prasinana; assembly: GCA_951640165.1. NCBI lineage: Eukaryota > Metazoa > Arthropoda > Insecta > Lepidoptera > Nolidae > Pseudoips > Pseudoips prasinana. The sequence goes on along the minus strand of OX621238.1, from coordinate 5,072,566 downwards.
GTATATTTATTTCTTTAAACAAATTTCGCAAAGAATCGCGACTGCCTAAACCATAAATGGCTCTGACTGCTCTTTTCTGCAATACAAAAATAGTACCTATGTCAGCCGCCGAACCCCACAGCAGAATGCCATACGACATAATGCTATGAAAGTACGCGAAATACACTAATCTAGCAGTTTGTTCATCTGACAATTGCCTTATTTTCCAGACAGCATAGGAAGCCGAACTTAATTTACCTGCTAACTTTTCAATCTGAGGACCCCATTGCAATTATGAATCAAGTGTCAATCCTAAAAATACGGTCGATGGGACTAAATCTAATATTTTCGCATTAAGTGCAACTGTTGGTACAATTTGAGTCACATTCGGCAATTGACATCGAAGCCAAAAATATAGTGTTTAGAATTTTTGGTCTGTGTGTCTGTTTGTCTGTATGTATGTCCGGGCTAAACTCAAAGAGTACTGATTGGATTTACTTCAAATTTTGCATGAATATTACTAAGAGGTCGGGTCAACATAAGGGCTACATATTATCACGCTATCACCTACGGGGGAGGACCTATGATAATTTATAAAATTTAACACGGGTAAAACCGCGGGGCACAGCTAGTATATGAATAAGATAAAAATTAGGAGCTATTAAATAAATATTATTGAAAAAAATTGAATTAAATTGAATATACCCTTGCACTTGTCAAACTCCTAAGCTCCCAGAAAACGGGCAGCAGTGTCTCTCTGTGTACTCATCATCATCACGTCAATCGAATGACGTCCACTGCTGAACGAAGGCCTACCCAAAAGATTTCCATAATCACCACGATTGGCAGACTAGTTGGCTATCGCAGTATGATGCTCATAGCCAGATGCTCTCACAGCTCCGTAAATGATCGACGAGATTAAGCAACTAGGCTTGCCGTCAGTCTATAGATGGGCGACCGCAAAGTGGCTTCATTTTGGAACTAAGTTCCTTATCGCGCGTTGTGAACGGGGATAGACGGAAAAAAATCTTACGAAACGTTGTCACGACACTTTTTGCAGCTGTGCGGCGTGCGCATGTTTCTCTGTCTCTCTCTCTCTCTCTTAGAGAAAGCAAGCCAGATATTTTCATTTCTATTTCGCATTGAACAGTGTGGTGTCGCGACGATTATTTTTGTAGAGTGTATACAGGTTTTTTGTACATAATAAATAATAAGAAATAACTTCGCTCCATCCGGGTGTCCCTTGACACCTCTCAAGTTTTTTTGAACAACTCTGTTTTTCGGGGGGGCACGTTAAGCTGTCGGTCCCTGTTGTATCCATTAGGCAACAGTCGGCAGGCCTACTGGGCAGCTTGAACAACTCTGACACGCTTTACCGATCCCCTAAAAACCTCCATCAGGTTTTTAGGGGATCGGTAAAGCGCCAGATATGCCCGCTTAATGCAAGGGTTATACGCACAGATATCTAGAGTATTCAATGCTTTGAGGTTATACCTAATAACCGCTTACGATCAGGTGGGTCGAAATCCCGTTTGCTGGCTTAGTGGTGTACACAAACTAATGTAATACGGGTTTATATTATTATTATTTTTTTTTTTTATAAAAGACACCACCTGCATTAGGAAATATTATCCCTGTGTCGCGGGGTACTTTACAAACATATAATAGACGGACACAAATTACACCCAGACTCTGAACAACTATTTACGGGTCACACAAATAGTTGTCCGGTGCGGGACTCGAACCCGCGACACGAAGCGGCGAGGCAACTGTCTTAGCCGCTGCGCCACACGTGCAGTCATTATACACTGCTTAACAACTATGAAGGAGTATTTTGTTACACTTAGATTTAAATTTGTTTATACTTTTTGATTTTGGTTAAATGGTTTGTCGCGAGTTACCTTCTGGTATCTAAAGATAATTATACTTCAGCTATTTGAGTATAATAAGGACTACCCCTAAATCTCAGATTGCAATGTTTACGTTGAAGCGTTTTTATTGTGGTTTTATTAAAAAAAATACTGGGTTTTAACTTTATCCTATACTAGTGGTCCCAGTAGATGTTGTTTGAAAATATAACATAAAATTTACGAAAACACCAAAAGAAAATGTCTTGATCCACTTGGTATTAAAATAAAAATTGTCTAAATACTTCTTGGAAATCGCTTAAGCTGTTCTAGATAGATTAACAAAACGTTATATTTGTATAAAAATATAAAACAACAAAAAAGACTTTAAACAATCTGTTGATCCGATCGCTACTTAACACGCTATGGGCAAATAAGAAAATTGTTCTACCCATTTTAGAGTCAATAGGGGACATATACATACATACATAGACTCACGCCTTTTTCCCAGAGGGGTAGGCAGAGACAACGGATTTCTATTTGTCACGTTCTTTGCACACGTCTTATGCCTCGATTACTGTCATTATATTCTTCATACATGCTCGCCGGTTTAGGGTACTTCTGACCTGCCCTTTTTTGAGAACGTCTCCGATTTGATCAGAGAATGTTCGATGAGGTCTTCCCCTTCCGGTTGTTCTATTCACACAGGCCAGGTATACTTCTTTGGTCAATCTTCTTTCATTCATTCTTTCTAAATGGCCAAACCATACAATCATAATTGTTTGTTCAGAAAGATTGTGGTGCCTGTAATATCTGAGTAATATATAACCCGAATTGTCTACGAATAAGTTTAAAAGAATTATTAAAACCAAATTGTGTATTACAAAATTTCTGATTATTTAAGTGATAAAAGTGCTTGGGATTGAGTTGTTCTGAGTCAACACACCTGATTGTAATTAATCTTAAGTAGATTTTATGTTAAAAAAGGATTCCTACTGAGTTTTCTGGCAGTGTTTCTCAGTAGCTACCACGTCAAGCACTGCACGGTAGGGTAAAAAAATGACGATTCCACATAAATGTAAAATTTTTACGGAATAAAGAATTTTTGACTTTGACTTTGACCCTGATATAAGCGCTGTACCTATACTCGAAGGTGAAAATTACCAAAATTTTAAATAATCGATTTCCCCATCTAGCCCAAACTAAGCAAATATTGTACTAGGTAAATTAAATATCCGATAGAAGTATTTATTTACATTTATGTACATCCAGACCATGCCATAAATATAAACTTTAATAAGTTGCCTAGATTACCAGTTATGAGAAATTTAAACAAAGCATTTTACAAAACGAAAAGCTTGTTAACCCACCCAATTATCTTCCTATCAACTAAATTACCATCTAAGAAGTAAACAGCGCGTGTAACAGGCAATTTTTCCGACCTCTGTTCCTGAATTTCAGTGGAAACTGGAATGGCCTAATTTCTATTCAAAGTCTGGACTAGGGGAATACGACGTGACGGGAATTGCGCGGGCAATTTTTTGCCCTTTATTGTGTTACAACTGGTTTGATCTGGTTTAGCCCAGTTCGGGGCGGTCCGTTTGCATGTGGGAAATGCGGTTTAGTGCGGTTTCCGGCATGTTAGCGTTGTACTGATAGAGTTTTGATTTTTGGAGCGTATATGGTTTTTGTTCTCTATATTTAACACATGTACACACAATATTATACAAAAATAACGTTAATATTGTTTTGCTACTCCTGTAGAGTTAGTTTATGATATAAAGAAAAAAATCTTGGGCTTTTTTTATATGCACGTCGATATTGGGCGGGATTGTAATTACAGTGCCGTGCCAATATAATATATTCTTAGTACGTAATATCCCTTCACTGTGTAAAACTTTATATAATGAATTTTGTTTAAACGTTTACGTATCTAAGTGTCCTCTTTTGTCTTAATGGAACATAATGTTTTTAACAATTGTGAACAGTTAACAATTACTTAGTTACCTTTCTCTTTTTAAATTGGCATTGTTGCGATGTTAGAATTATTGTAAGTTTAATTCAGTGAATAATAAATTTAGATCACCCTGTCGGGATTCTAACCAGCTGCATCAAGGTAAAACCCCAACGATTCGTTTACTAAGAGAGCAGACGCTGTATAGTTCATTTATTTTTCTTTTTTAAACAAGACAACGCCCGCTCTAGGGAATTTTATCCCTGTGTCGCGGGGTACTTTACAACTATTTATGGGTCACACAAATAGATGTCCTGCGAGGGATTCGAACCCGGGGCACGAAGGGGTGAGGTGACTGTCTTAGCTGCTGCGCCACACGTGAAGTCTTATGCTTTTAAAAACATTATAATTTTCCTAATATATAGGTAGGTACTAAGTATAATCGTCGGTCATATGGCTTTGTAGGGATTTCTTCCAGGTTGCTAGTGTACTTATGTTGTGTACGATATACCATAACAATACTAAAATAACATATTAATAATGTCTTCGAATTTTGACCATGGCAGCTAGACTCAAAGGAGAACTAATCACCTGCGCGGGACGTTTTATTCCCTTACTCCAGCTATTTACAAGTATTGGATTAAAGTCCACCAGAGTTCGAACCGCATGTAATTAATATATATATATAAGACAATGCCTGCACTAGGGAAATTAATCCCTGTGGTACCCTTTAGAAAAATTTAATTGACGGACACATAGTAAATCCCGAATCAGAACAACTACTTAATGAAATTGAAAAGAAATTTATTCAGTAATTGTGTATTAACATACACGTGTACCTACTTGTCAAGCTTAAAATGCACAATATGCATAAACATAGTCAAATACAATACTAAAGTATCAAAAAAAATTAAACTATTCCGTACGTGCGGTCTGTTTTATCATATATATTTTTACTTATCCTTAAATTAATAAAAAATAACAAGTTACTTAAACTATAAAAAAAAATTGCTGACACCGAGAAGTTGGCTAATACAGAAGGATCTCAACCAGTAGCCTAATTTAGGCTTATAGCTTAAGCCTACATTTATCCTGTTCCTAAGAATTAAGTGTTGCGCAGCGGCTAAGACAGTCACCTCGGCGCTTCGTGTCGCGGGTTCCAGTCCCCTCAAGTCTAGATATAACTTGTGCCCGTCTATTGTATGTTTGTAAAGTACCCCGCGCCAGGGATTAGATTCCCTAGTGCGAGCGTTGTCTTTTTAAAAACAAAAACAAAATAAAAACAAACATTTTCATATCAAATTTTTTCCTTAAATCTCACCAACAATTCCTAGTCCCGCAAAATATTCCTGTTACATGCTTCTTCACATAGGTAATGATACATTACACAATAAATTAACGTTGCTCCAAAGACCAAGAACATCTTATAAAGAAGTCTTTATATCTCAAAGGAACGCGTCTGCTTCTCGGTAATTAATCTTTCAACTCTCACGTCGTTGGGATAAGGATTTAGTGAGGAACGGAGCGATTTGTATTGTTATTTTTTAAAGTAAACTAGCTGTGCCCCGCGGTGTTACCCGCGTTAAATTTTATAAATTTTCTTTGCTATAATCCTTACGGAGCCCGAGACCTTTCCAACGAATGCAAAACCGTGGAAATCAGTTCGTGCGTTCTGGAGTTATAGCGTCAGGAAGGAAAACCCTACTTATTTTTATACAGTAGATTACTAATTAGTAGAGAAAACAAATTAAACGGTTTGTTTTAATTGAAATACTAGTTCTACTCCGCGGTTTTACCCGCGTTAAACTTTATAAATTCTAGCCTATGTGTTAAACCAGGGTGTCAGATAACTCAATACCAAATTTTATTGAAATCACTCCAGCTGTTTAGACGTGAGAAAGTAACATACATACACACTCACACACTGACCAACTTTCGCCTTTATAATATATCAGCTGAAACATGTCCAAAGCTGGTCCTAGGCCTCCCCCAATGATCTCCACAAATGGCCGTTTTGCGCTACACGCTGCGCTAGCAGCGCCTTCCGCCAATCCTACTCAAGATCATCGGTCCATATTGCGCCTAGGGGCCTGTCCACGTCTTGTCTCTACATGCCTGGTTCGTGGTCGCCACTCGAGAACCTTTTTGCCTCAACGGCCGTCTTTTTAATATACACTAAAATATAACAAGAAACGCGATCGGCGTTCAAATAAATAAAGGTTAAAAATGACTTCAACATTCGTTAAATCGGCTTCGACGCTGAAAATCGATTCCGGACCATTTATGATGTTACATGTGCTCATGGAAGCAGATTTAAATTTGAACGCCGATCACTAATCCGATGTTCGGTGACTTAGCCGGTAGCCCCCAGTGCTATCACGAATACAATAGCTAAATCAAGCGCGTTTTTCTCGTCTTCCAATAATAAGCTCTGGGCTTTATTGTGTAACTATAACTTTCAGAAGTAAGAGTATATACAGTTAGACTCAAAGTTCGCGATACGAATAACGAGTTTCATATCATAAATGAGGAGTTTCAAAGTGCTGGCTTTCTTAGGTTAAAGTGTAATTTTGTGTGGGAAGTCTGAATTCATAATTGAAGTTATTAAAAGCCAGGAAATGGAGGAGCAGTTTTCATAGTCATCTACTGACATTGGGCCATTTATTGGATTTATTAGCATTGTGATGCGTATTTACTTAACTAGACATTGACATTGAGATATTATATTTACTTAGGGTGATTTTAAGGGTTCCGTAGCAAAATGGCAAAAAACGGAACCCTTATAGATTCGTCATGTCTGTTTGTCTGTCAGTCTGTCTGTCGGTCCGTCCGTATGTCACAGTCAATTTTTTCCGAAACTATAAGAGCTGTAATGTTAAAACTTGGTAAGTAGATGTATTCTGTGAACCGCATTATGATTTTCACACAAAAATAAAAAAAAAAAAATCATTTTTTTTTAATACGTTATAAACAGTAAACCGCAATTTACCTTTCATTTAATCAACTAAAATACTTGCTGCTACGGAACCCTTCATGGGCGAGTCCGACTCGCACTTTGCCGGTTTTTACATACGTAAAACAACTTTTTACATATGCAAATTAGATTTATATGTATAGTGCCACAAACTTATCTGGCCCGGTGGCCAAAAGTAGAACTAACGAAGCCAGTTTGAAATGTCAATCGGCTGTTATTCCCTGACATTCCTGCCATTGATTGTTTGTTGCGCGTATTTATTTTTCTTTTTGTGGTTTTTAATTGTGAAAAATGCCGAAAGCTTTAAAAAGTGATGCGAGGAACGTTATATTAGAAGTATTGAATTATATGTATGTAGAAAAACACCTTCAGGCACCAATTATATCCTTCAATAAGTTGTATGAACGCGTAGCTGCTGCTACAGATTAGTGTTGTCAGCTTCTGAAAAATACGAAACTCCCCCTCGCACTTTAAATTTAAATACATATTTTAAAATATTCATTTTTTATTTAATTTTTGCTATTCCCATTGTAGCTGTCGGGGAGTGATTTGTAAGAAAACTTGTGAAAGAAAAAGAGCAAGCAGATGCAAAATTTTATAGCAGATCAGAATATTGGTAGATTGAATTCTGAAATGCCTACATTGATTGCAGAAGCTTTTGATAAAATAACAGTCAATGAATGGCAAAAGCATTGCAATCATGTAAAATATATAGAAAATGAGTTTCGAAAAGGGATGGATACTTAGACGAGCCTTTCATCAATCAATTAGGTAGTGATAGTGAAAGTGAAAGCAGTGATTATGATAATGATGATGATGAAATGACTTCTGCATTAAACAATTCCGGTGACATAATAATACCTGGAGTATTCCCGTTAGAGGACACTCAGCATACATTTTATGTAAATGATCATAATTATTGTATAAAAATATAAAGATTTGTAATGACAGTATTTGTTTGCTTTTTAGTGAAGTAATATTTACGTTACAATGTGCATATTATTTTTACCCACTTTATTGCAAAAAATAGTTACTAGCAACACTAAATGCGATAACAGCGACGCTGCCAGCGGGCCAGATAAGTTTGCGGAACTGTAATGTTCAATTTATGGCTATTTTTTTAGGTTAAGTTTTGTATGCCAGCAAGTGTGTAAGAAGGTATCATTCAGTAGTTTGCATGTAAGTTACCCGGTTTCGCAGTTGTTTGGATACCATTTTTGCTAATATTAATAATATCCTGGGACATTATTCACACACGGCAATCTTATACGGAAATCAGATAACTGAAATACTACATATACGACTTTTTTTAAGTTTGGCTGGACGTTTATTTTGATTTATAATTTTATACCATGCAACATGTAATGTATGCATACTGGTGATATAAAAAATCTTTTATCTTAAAAGAATTTTATCTTAAGATTTAAATTATTTTTATGTCACCTATTTAAGCGAGTTCAAATAGAAATAATTATATAACTCCAAATAGAAATATACTTTATTATAAATATTTTCACTACTTATTCACCAGGAATAAGGAGACGGCGGACCGAAGTAGGGATACATACACATATACATACACATATACCCATCATTATCAAAAGAAAATAATATAACCATAATATAACCAAAAGATGAAGATGCAATTACATTTTGACCGAAATTTTTCTGATCAATGACTGACATTGATCTCTTTATTCGCTTCGACTTAGACTATTTTATTTTATTAAAATAAAATAAATATTTTCGAGGCAGTCTGCCCACGCTGCGTCTTACAGTTTGTGGTCGCCACTCGAGTACTTTTCTGCTCCTATGGCCGTCGCGTCGGTTTCACACAAAAATAAGATTACTCCTTAATACATTATTATTTTGACGTAAAATTTTTACAAAAATAAACGTTATTCCATAAGAAATAAAAATATCTAACTTTAAGTGTAATCAGAATAATTTTACTTACCTACTAATCGCATGGGCAGTGGTACTAGCGTCAGAGTTCTTCAAGTCGCCCAGTAGGCCTCTGACATGGCTTAACGGCTGTTGTCTTAGATACGTGTTCATTATCTGAAGATCCCAAGTCTTAAGAAAGACCTAGCAACCTTTAATTTACTCAACTAATTATCTAATTAAGTCCTTCACGAAACTTGGACAAGGACGCCAAAATCCCAATCAAGATTCGAGATCTCATTCAGACGCAAGTCAGGACTACCTTTTGTCTTGGCTTTTAACATGCAGCTTCTTGAAAGACCAACCAACCATGCGAATTCTGTTTCAATTTGATACTTAATTTTGTTGTAATAGAATTGGTATTTGAACTGGATTGTCATGGTCGGTTGGCTGTTCTAGAACTACGAAGATGTTTTGCAACACGTCTTTTTGCGAGATTTCTTTTGTTTTTATACGTTTAATTTAATCCCTTTGTTGGTACAGCTGCTGGAAGGACAAAGAGAAATGTCAGTTCAGAGCTTTTACTTAGTACGTGGAAATATCGCTTGAGACGTTCTAAAGAAGTTTGGTTTAGACGTAACGTTTTTAATTTCATGTCTTTTAGGGTTGTTTGTGGAACATGGCTTATTGTTTGATAAGAAATATTAAGCTAAGAAAGAAATGGCTTAGTTTAATGTTGACGCAATATAAAAGAATTAAGGCATTTAAAATTTGGGTTGTAAATGTATATTTGGGTTTTGTACTTTAGTGTTACAGTGTTTCTTTATGGCTTACTACTTTATTACATATGATTAATTTACAAGCATAATGTAATACATATATCCGCAAAATTTTTATGAGTGGAACGAAAGGTTAAAATTTGGGTTGTAAATGTATATTTGGGTTTTGTACTTTTATTATTATTGTTTGTTTGGGGCTTGATGCCTTGGTGGCATCTTGCTACCTCGACCATTACTGATCTATTGTAGCAGAGCTCCTTTGACTTTTGTCAAAGTTCACTGCTCAATCCTACAGCTTCCAAAAACTCCCAGATTGATTGTGCAGTGAGTGTTTGTATCTCTTCAGGTTGCATAATATGCTGTCCTAAGTGGATACTTCTACAACGCATTAGTGGCCCGCACAAGCACAGAATATGCAAAGGAGTTTCCTCTGATTCTTGGCAGAATCTGCAAGTTGTGCAGTCGGCCAACTTTAGGTTGAACATGTGCTTATTCACCTTGCAGTGTCCGGTAAGAATTCTAGTTACCGCACATGTTTTGTAACGTTTGAATTCAAGTAATTCTTTCGACAATTTTTTGTTGTAGCCCTTGATAACAGCCTTTGAGTGTAGAGATCCAGCTGAGGATTTCCACAGTTCCATGGCTGCTGAGGTACATTGATCGTTTAGGAAAGAGTAGGCCCTTTGCTTGGTAATACCACAAAATGGTTCGGGTCCGTTTTGAGGGTTGGCGGCTCCGAGTCTCGCAAGTTCATCTGCCTTCTCATTCCCTTCTATTCCTGAGTGCCCCGGTACCCATCTGAGTGTGACTCTGTTGGATTGACCCAGGGAGTTCAGATTTTCTTTGCAGCACTGTACTTGTTTTGAGTTGGATTCAAAAGAGTCCAGCGCTAGCAGCGTCGCTTGACTGTCTGAGTTAATGTAGATGTTTTGTTGTTTTAGTTTTCTGTCCAGGTTCATTTCCACACATCTGTTAATGGCGAAAAGTTCAGCCTGGAATATGGTGGCCTCTTTACCCAGGTTGACGCTACTCCTGTGTTTAGGCAGTTGTCCGTAAATGCCACATCCTACATTATGGCCTTTCTTTGAGCCATCTGTAAACCAAATGTGACTGCCAGTTTTGTGGGACATTTGACCGCTTAGCCATTCGTCTTTTAGGGTTGTTTGTGGAACATGGCTTATTGTTTGATAAGAAATATTAAGCTAAGAAAGAAATGGCTTAGTTTAATGTTGACGCAATATAAAAGAATTAAGGGATTTAAAATTTGGGTTGTAAATGTATATTTGGGTTTTGTACTTTAGTGTTACAGTGTTTCTTTATGGCTTACTACTTTATTACATATGATTAATTTACAAGCACAATGTAAAACAATTATCTGTTTAATTTTTATGGCAGAAAAGAAAGGTAGTAAATTTTACGTTGAATACATTTATTTAAGTTTATAGATTAGGAACCAGATTTATGTGTATTTGTGTTTTGATTAAAAGCGCTATTATTGAACAACAAGCCGTAAGCAAAACACAAAAGCTTATTAATAATTGAAGCAAGCGGGCCAGCTGATGGTAAGTGATCACCGCCACGATGGGCAGGTTGCCATGTCATACCAGATCGGGCATACAACCTGATAATTGGTTCCGCAGAAAGATTTTATGTGGAACGCACAAATATTATGTTCAATGCATCTATACATATAATAAAATCGTAGGAAAGTCAAAACTGTACATTGAATATTTTAAAAAAAGGATACTTGGGGCGTGATCTACATTCAATATCGAAGCCAAAAATATAGTTTTTAGAATTTTTGTCTGTTTATCTGTTTGTCTGTATGTATGTCCGGGCTAAACTCAAAAAGTGCTGCATGGATTTACTTCAAATTTTGCATGAATATTACTAAGAGGTCGGGTCAACATATAGTCTACATATTATCACGCTATCACATAAAGGGGAGGAGCTGCGATAATTTATAAAATTTAACGCGGGTAAAACCGCGGGCACATCTAGTCATAGATAAAAGCATAATTTGTTCATGTTACTAAGTTTTGTTTTTATAAATCTAATCCAATATAGTTTACTAGACGCGGTGATGAAGTCGCTGCAGTCTGTTATACTACGGCTGAAGCAAAAAAGGGAAAGATCTACTACTATCTACGTTTATCATCATCATATCAACCCAAAGTCGTCCACTTCTTTTTTTTTATGTCAAAGATCCTTAAACGAGCAAGTGGGTCACCTGATGGTAAGTGATCACCGCCGCACATGGTCACTCGCAACACCAGAGGAGTCGCGGGTGCGTTGCTGGCCTTTAATAGTCAGCAAACAAGTGTTGCTGACCCTTCCCCCCACCCCGATGAGCTCTGGCGACCTTACTCACACTGAGAAACACAACATTAAATTATTAATGTTATTGTTAAGGAATGACTTCTGTAAGGTGGAGGGACTTCCCCAGTCGGGCTGCTCTTCGAGCGAATGAATGCTGGCCCTACCTCTCTTAAACTTCTGGTCAAATATCTTCCCAATGATCGTTCTATAATTTTTGATATGACTTTAAAGCCGCTATTGTTAGACGGGTTATCGGGATCCTACGCTGTCCTACGACGAATATTACGAGTCTATGCCATCCCATAATATGATGGCATAGGCGCTCGTAACATATATTCGTATGTTTATCAGTTGTATGGTTGCTATAGTACAGGCTCTGCCTAGTTTGGGATCTTAGTACCGTACCGTAGCCTAGTTGGTAGTGCTCCTGCCTACAAAACTGGTGGTCCTGGGTTCGAATCCCGGTAAGTGCAAATATTTGTGAGATGAGCACGAATATTTGTTTCTGAGTCATGGATGTTTGCTATGTATTTAAGTATTTATCTATCTATATAAGTATGTATATCGTCGCCTGGTACCCATCGTACAAGCTTTGCTAAGTTTGGGGCTAAGAAGATCTGTGTGACACTGCCCTTAGATATTAGATACTATTATTATTATATTACAATATAATTATTAATATTATATTTTGTTGATAAATTATTGCATTTTTTTCAGTGCCCTTAAAAGTCACGACATTTTTGATAGAATACGACGAGTTTTTCTTTATTTAACAAGATATAAGAATCGTTGGATACATAACCACTTTTAAATCATAATGGGGTCGCTCAACTTGAATACAAAATGATTTAGAAGTGCCATATCAATATAATATTAAAGCCGCTTTATATTTTTCACACCACACAATTCGCATTAACATAATAATGTGAACCCCGCCCTTTATTGTGAATCACAACATGTCTCTTAATATGCACTTTGGTGATGTCTGGTGTTCCATTATTTACGGACCTTTTACGTTCATCAATATGATAGTTAAATTGGTTTGTTACATGTTCACGGTAACTTTCTTTCATCGCCCTCAATGACATCGACAGAACTTGTCTATTTGTAAAATAATGGCGTTAGAAATAAACATTTCCTTCAACTACCAATTTGAACTGTGCTGTGTGGTAACAGCGGTGAATATCAGAATATCATCGCCATTTCGGGATGAGATGGCCTACATACTGGCCCTATCGGAAGATCAGCACTACAGAAATGTAATACTAGCTGAGATAGGGCCATTTCTCATACCAGTACGGATAAAATTAAAAATATTTAAAATGTATACCACAGTTGAATCGATTTTCTGTATTTGTTATGAGAATAAAATTATTTCTTTCTTTATTTATTTATAGATGAGGTGTATCTCATCCCGAAGTGGCTTAGAAATAGACCCGGTGGAATATCTACCAGAGGACGGGCAGCAGCGTCATTCTGTATACTATGATAATCTTACTGCGATCGGCAACCCTACTGCCAAGCTTTGCGATTATGGCGTATATATATAATATGGCGTTTTTGTTCAGACCATTGGAACAAAATGTATATGAGACCATTTTAAATTTCACAATACTTAGAATAAAAACAGTATTATTAAAATCGGCTGGCTTTGTGTCTGTTTCCCTCTAATGTCCATGTTAAATGAAATTACACATAATTCGCGAAAGAGTCAGTCAGCCAGTCGAAACCGACTAGCCTTTTGGAATAGTGGTTGGTGACTCTGACTACTAAGCTAGAGGTTGTGGGTTCGGTGTTCGCCCATGACAAATCTTTGTGTGACGAGCACGACTATTTGTTCTGTGTGTGTAAATTATCTATAATATGTATCTATTTATATGTATAAGTATGTTAATCAGTTGTCTTGATGGCATCTCATAATCGTAATCATTTATTTGCTACTAGCTGTGCCCCGCGGTCTTACCCGCGTTAAACTTTATAAATGATCACAGCTCCTCCACCGTAGGTGTTAGCGTCATAATATGTAGCCTATATGTTGACCCGACCTCTTAGTAATATTGATGCAAAATTTGGAGTAAATCCATGCAGTACTTTTTGAGTTTAACCCGGACATACATACAGACAAACAGACAAAATTCTATAAACTATATTTTTGGATTCGATATCGATAGTAGATCATGCCACAAGTATCCTTTTTAAAAAATATTCAATGTACAGTTTTGACTTTCCTACGATTTTATTATATGTATAGATAAGTGTTGGTACAATGCCAGATCTTAAATATGGTTCCTTAACACTTAGCCAATACAGGCCCAGCCTAGTTTGATATCAGATGGCAGTGAGTTAGTTCACCCTAATATATATTATTATTAATTGATTATATCACAAATACTTTTTTGAACTCAGTTATTAATAGTGAAATCACCAATACACTTACTCTAATTTATACAAATAGTACTACTGATATGTCGATGCCATTTTGTTTCGCCAATAATGAAGCTTAAAGGATATTCAATTAGCTTAAAAATGGCAGTGTATGACTGAATACAATACTAAGCGCAGTCATGGCCGCATAGGATCTGATGTCTAAGTTACAACTTGACAAACGAGCTACTAATATTATACTCTGGAATAGAACATCTGAATACCTTTACTCGATCTTAGAGTGTATTGTTACTCGCATTTGTAGTCAAAGTATCAAGTGCGAACTTGTCCCGGGATTTGTCCTTGTTAACAACACTAGTGCTGATCATTCCGTGGGTGTTATTTACAGTCTGGTAGAACCTGTACCTTAAATGAAGTTGTTACTCGGAGCTTTGATGTAAATAACCATTGTGACTGTATTGCTGTCTTCTGAACAAATTAAAAAGGGGCGTTGTTGTGGGTAGATTATTTCTATTATCTGCATAGTGTCAAGCGCTGAACAATTCAATGTTTTAGAGGAAGTATGAGGGAACTATTAATTGATTTGTGTCAAGACATTTTTTATCGTACAAAACGCAACCAATAAAATACCGTCGAAGTTAATATGAATTCCTAATTGAAATAATTTAAAAAGCAGCTAATGGAGTGTATTTTATTTTTAAAATAATATAAATCTAGAATTATTTTATTAAGAACTAGCGGCCCGGTACGTGCTTCGCTACGCTTTTAAGTATTAGTACAAATTGTGTGTTGTGTATCTGGGAGTATAGAAAGATGTTGATTTTACACTTTTTCAAGATTTTTTAAAATTTTCTCTACGTATAAACCTTCCCTGGACTCCCACGAATAATCCAAGACCAAAATTAGCCAATTCGGTAAAGGCGTTGTTGAGGTATAACATTACAACGAAAAGTGGAATTGATTTTTATATATATAGATACAAAAGTAACTGCAGTCAAAAAAAAATTAAAAACAATATTTTTTGATTGCCGAATTTTAATATTAAATTTTGTAATGTCATGTTCGAAATTCGACCATTAAGATTCTATGATCTTCTTATTCTATGTCAATGACTATAGACATTATAAGCAAATATCTTCTCAGTTTGTCAGTGTGTCAAAAGCATGGTAGTATGTGTAATTTTTATTATTTTATATTCATTAGGAAAATTTATGAAAATGCACATGCCATTTCAAAATTGAAGTGTTTTGTTTAAGTATAATTAATTTTAATATTAATTTAGTATGCCTCATGCCTTTGTATATCTGTATTTGTAAATAAATAAATAATTATTGTATTGTATTGAAGACCTTGTGTTCATTGTGTGAGGGTTTACCACTTTGCATTTTACACAAATGTTGGGTTGAGGTTTTAACCTTTCCGACCCATTTAACGACACTATTTCTTCTTCTACATGCTTCCGAATTAATGTTTGTAAAGTTCTTCTTGCTGCAGATATTCATTTCCCTAGTGTGGGCGTTGTCGTATTAACAAACATAAAAACTCAAGGGTATAACACCCTTATTTAAAAACGAAGTTTAAAGTTAAACTGCAGTTGATCCATGGTTTAAAACCATTCAATCACATTGCTTGATCCTTTGTTCAACTGCAGTTCAACTTTAGACTTCGTTTTTAAATAAGGGTTTAAGAGAATAGTAGTGGTTACTTAAAGTACTGTACTCTGTGAAAGACTGTAATGGATGACTCACGTAATTAATGTTATGTTGGCCAACAGTTTTTATAGGTATCTTCAGAGGATCATCTTCAAAGCGACCCGCACGACTTCATTTCCCGTCTCGCACAAGACGTTTGCAGTTCTTCACTATGCTAACTCCTCACGTTAGTTTTAGTTATAGTATTATACATTTATTGTTTTATTCTAAGCAAAATATTTCTATGGGAAAGAAGTTTGTTAGCATCAGACAATTAATAAACTCCCTGTTACGATTTTCCCAAGAGACTACAGCATGGGGCCCTTCAAAAAGGGAGTTGTAAGGTTTCTAAAGGGTCGACAACGTGCTAATGATGCCCCTGGTTTTGCAAGCGTTCATAGGCTACGGTGACCACCGTATGCGTGTTTGCCAACAATGTTGTAAAAAAAAATCAGTGGCACTCTTTACATATAGGTAGAATGTGGGCCGTATCTAAAAAAACCGTTTCCTATAAACAATTTAATTTAAACAACCAAATGAAAACATCGTTACAACTTTAAAACTAACTATAAAATAAAAATCTAGTGCATCATAGAATTGACGATTCCAACGGCAGCGAATATTTCCGTTTCCATTTTTTAGTTGCTATCACAACTTTAAATTACTATTGCAAACTAGTAACGTTCTATGCAACTTTAATAGGTCCCAACAACATCGAAACAGGGACTATAGTCATATATTCCAACGATAGCATCGCTACACTAGACATACATTGCGGATTGTAGTAGTTACACCCAAAAAAATTCTTTGTTAAACACGCAATGGATTTTATATTTGTACAGATTTTTGTCTGAAAATGAGTCGTGGTAGCGATGCCAGTATATTTGTTTTACGCGGTTCATTCAATCAATCGCCCCAGTGAATGCTGATTGGTAAATAAGGTGCCCGTTTCCATAGATATATTTTTTGCAGTCGTGTCTGACGTCCGTATCACGGAGCTTAACAATTTGTCAACAGCAAAAGAGATTTTTGTTAAAAATACACTTTTATTTACAGGTACATAATTTATGCGCCATCGTTACGAAAAGGATAAGGTTATATTTTATTTTATTTTATTTAGAAGGTACAGTTACAGATATCAGATTTATATAATATAAAGTTTACAACTATATTAATACATTGTGAGTGAATCTGAAATCCAGTTACGGCTGTATACAACGCTTGTAGTAGACAATACTTCGTTGTAAGTTAAAGAATTCAGAAGGAATACCATTTAGTTAAAAAGTACAATTAGATGTAAGTTAATTACTATTACATTTTGTTATTTTGAAGTAGAAAATATTTGAATGTGCTGAATTTGTCGTGAAATATATCTGTGTGTGAGCAAATAGCATTAGGTATAATTTCTACACATTCTACAAAGTGGGTTATTATGAGATACATTATTGTTACTCGAAGGTACATTGAACAGTTGTGGAATACGAACAGATCGCAATGGTATTTAAATGTTTACGTTTTAAACGAGACAACTATTATCTAATGAACCATTTGTAATTATGGGGAGTGTGCATAAGTCGCTTATTCATATTCTACTTTCTAGCGTTGGCAAAGAAAATTTGAAGCCGGTCTCTATAGTCTGGAATATGAAGTATTAAAACATAGATTAAGGAAATACACACTCATCATCTTAGGAGATTAAGCTCTAAACAATTATCATCTTCATGCCAGCTGAATGATGTCGTCTCAGTTGAAACACTGACAGACTGAAAACAAAATGTCAAACTGATTGTCAAAACTTAGAACAGATCATTATTATTTGTCTTTAATGTCTATGGTCTTTAAAAATAGAGCTCTAGTATATATAAAGGAGACATAGAATAAATAAGTACTCGTAAATCTAAAGATTCAAAACACAGACTAGCTTGTTTCTTCGAAAGCGATATTATCGCGAATATTATACTCCAATATTGTTACTTGGCATCGAAATGTACGCTTATGGAAAATCCACAAAGGCCCACGATCGTTTGATCTTCAAATAGAGAGATTTTCAATTTACATCGTATTTCGTAAGGTTGGGCGACACTATTATGGCACCTACTAGATGTACCATTCGAAGAAAACTGGAAAAGGCATTCTTGGGTTATAGAACGTTAACAAAGCAACGAGTTCTTTTATTATTATGAATGGTATTTAGTCTCAAGAAGGCCGAGCACGATGGAGTGTTAGTGCCAACTTTAATGCGTGGAAGTGAAATTTGGGTATGGCAGAAAAAGGATGAAAGTAAGATAAATGCAGTGGAAATGAGAGCTCTGAAAAGTATGTGTGGTTTGACTTTGAGAGACAGAGTTCGAAATACTGATGTAAGAGAACGTTGTGGTGAGAAAGAGGATGTAGTCACATAGATTGAAAAAGGTACGCTGAGATGGTTTGGCCATTTAGAAACAATGAGTGAAGATTGAAAAAAGAAGTATACCTGGCCTGTGTGAATGGGACAACCGGAAGGGGAAGACCTCGTCGAACATTCTCTGACCAAATCGGAGACGTTCTCAAGAAAGGGCAGGTCAGAAGTACCCTAAACCGGCGAGCATGTATGAAGAATATAATGACAGTAATCGAGACAAAAGAGGTGTGCAAAGAACGTGACAAATGGAAATCCGTTGTCTCTGCCTACCCCTCTGGGAAACAGGCGTGAGTCTATGTATGTATGTATGGTATGGGGGCGAAATGTTCTTGAGTAGATATCCGTCAATTAAAATATTATTTTGAGGGTCGAATGCTACTGCGCCCACAGAATACACGTCTTCCTTGGGTAGGTATAGATAGAAGCAGAATTTCAGTAGAGTAGGGCTCAGCGTTCATTCACTCTAGATTCTGGCTGAATCTAGAGCGAATACTCAACCTTTTTATAAGGGCTACAAACGTTACTATAATTATTAAGGTCTTAAATTCATTCGATCGCGAGTTGCGGTTTTCTCTCTCGCCGGATCGTCCACCTTACCTAGGTGGGCGAAGAAAGTCGGAAAGAAAGTCCGGGCTTAGTTCTTTCGGCATCTTTTGCATTTTGTTTTTTATTTTTTGAGGTAGGTAAAAAAAGTATGTCAAACTTTACTTTTTACTTTCTCAAAATAGTATCATAATACAGGCTCTGCCTAGTTTGGAATTTGGCAGTGTGTAACTAACACACAGCCATCTGATCCCAATATATTTATTTATATTATTTATTATTGTTCTGTTGGTGTGTTTATTGATAAAACATAAATCTTTATTTTAATCTTCCCGTACTAAAGCGCGGCCATTCGCTTCACAGATCATCGAAACCTACCATAAGTGCTACACGTCTCCCTTTACGAGATCACGAATAAGTCGAATATTTTCAATAAAAATGCGACGAGACGGCTCCCCGTGATACGCTCGCAATATTAATTTTACTGACGTGTTTGAGAGAATGGAGAGCGTGTTTTGAGAGATATGAATATGGATATAAAGAAAATATCGCACACAATATGTATGGAGTGACTGCCTCGTAGAACACCGTTGGGGCAGAAAGGTTCTTGAGTGGCGACCACGAACCGGAAGACGCTGTCCAATAGTGGACATCACTCGGGTGACATGATGGTAATGATAAAATTAATATAATTATTCCTGTACTAGTGGTTCAGGGGTTACTAAAGTGTCCTTGGAACCCTAGTATTTTAGTTTAGTTCTCCGCACAGGACATATTTGTTTATTTTATTTTATTTGGGAAGCTTGCATATACATAATTGGCTACAAATTTTGAAAAAAAATGTTTATAACAAGCGTTAACAACTGGTTAACAAAATGGTGGCAACTCCGGTCTACTAATTAAAATAGTAATGACCTTACAAATACTTTTACAAAATTGATCCAAAATATATATAAAGATTTATACGTTATCAATGGAATATCTAGTTAATTTGGATCTGGTATACATTGTTTACTAGTAGTAAATAGATCAATAAAATCAAAACGCCACTATTAATTCTAAAATTGGTGTGGCATGGAGGATCGTGTAATAAGAGATTTTTACGTAAATTTCTTGCAGGTATTGACAACTTAATTTTTTAAAGAAGTTCGGGACAGTCGATATCACCCTGGGCAAATAAATGTTTGTTTAGAGTCGGCGTTTGTTTATGTAATCCACGATACAATTCTTATTTCCTTGTTCATGTAAACAACTCAGTGCCCCGATTCGGCGCAATACTTACTAAACAAATTTTAATATCATTTCATTTCTTTCTAACTTATTCTTATGAAAAGGAGAGGACATCTTTAGTTGTGACATTTTGCCTCGAAATGCACTATGCATTTCGAGGCAAAATGAAAAAGTCACAACTAAAAATGAGTGAAACGGTAGGACCTATCGACAAATTTATGTATCCATGCGTATAAGTGCTCAATTGTGGTAGTTTGATAGTTCTAATGTATGTCCTGTTCATTAGAATATGTAATATCAATAAATAATCGTAATTCACCTATAATATGTATGTATATAAAAATATAGAAATCATTGTGTTCATTAGTTCATCATGTTCATTAGTTGTTTTTTTGTTTATTTGGTTTTATGGTATAGGGCGACAAACGAGCTAGCGGGTCACCTGTTGGTAAGTGATCACCGCCGCCCATGTATACTCGCAACACCAGAGAAGTCACGGGTGCGTTGCCGGCCTTTAAAAGAGTCAATAAATAAGTGTGGCTGACCCTTCCCTCCACCCCGATGAGCTCTGGCTACCTTACTTTAATTTAATACAAGCTAGCTAAATATCACTACCATTATAAAATAAATTGTATAAATGTTTTAACATTCCGTGTACCTAAATATTTGTAATAAGTAACTAGAAATAATAACTGTATTACTACAAACATGTTCTGACTATTTACAAGCGCTTTTTTAAAGTATACGTGACTAAAAACCTTTTTTATTTTATTTGAATTTTATAGCATTATTCGCTATGCAAAGCGTTAATATAATCTCAAAAATGGGAAATCATAAATTTGATCGTCCGGCGGGTCTCGAACCGGCACCATCTACCAATCCGGGGTAGGCGCTCTGCGTTAAGCTACGAACGACTGGACGATCAAATTTATGATTCCCCATTTTTAAGACTTTATTACTTTATTTATTTACTAGCTGTGCCCCGCGGTTTTACCCGCGTTAATTTTTATAAATTATCATAGCTCCTCCCCCGTAGGTGATAGCGTGATAATATGTAGCCTATATGTTGACCCGACCTCTTAGTAATATTCATGCAAAATTTGAAGTAAATCCATGCAGTACTTTTTGAGTTTAGCCTGGACATACATACAGACAAACAGACACACAGACAAAAATTCTAAAAACTATATTTTTGGCTTCGATATCGATTTTAGATGACGTCCCATTTATCCTTTTTTTAAAATATTCAATGTACAGTTTTGACTTTCCTACGATTTTATTATATGTATAGATTTTATTTATTTACTCACACGCAGGAACACAACATTAAATTATTAATGTTATTATTAAGGAATGTCTTTTGTAAGGTGGAGGTACTTCCCCAGTCGGGCTGCTCTTTGAGCGAATGAACGATGTGCTCTCTCTTAATTCTCTATGGTTGCCATAGTACAGGCTTTGCCTTTTCGGGATCCTGATGGTAGTGTGTTAGGCGTTCCAAGATATTTAAAGTGACATTTTAATAAGTTTAAAAGTCGGAATCGCGAGAAATAATAATAAGAGATTAATATTAGTAAACAAACATTTTATTTAGGTACTACTTCATAACTCATAAGACATTTGGCAGTCAACCGCGTTACATAAGCCACATGGCCATTCATACATTACGACGCAAGTTCCATAACATCCTTCATAACTCGGCCCCCCTAGTGTTAAGGGAGATGTCCTGCAGGTTATTCTTATTTTATTATGTGATAAATCCGTAATGAGGCTTTGTACGGTCAATATTTTTGTGCGGGGTCGGAAATGCAGCGAAATCTTTGTACATAAAATCAAATAGTCCCACATTCACTCAGTGGCAGCCGAATGACATCTAATGCTGGGTTAAAGGCTCCCCAAAAGATTCCGAAGGAGTTGAGTCCATCATTTGGAAGGATATGCCATAATCACCACGCTTGGTAGACGGGTTGATGATCGCAGTTTCATGTTCATATTACACAGAGAGACGCTGCTATCCGTTCGAGAATAATCCGTAAGAGATATTCCTTCGGGATGACTTCAATCTAAAGGTATAACTAAATAGAAACTTATATATGTAACAAATTTGACCATAATTTCATTAAATTAGCTATTTAATTAAACCATTACTGTCATAAATGATAATTCTTTTTGATCAAATATAAGTCACGAAATAATAATCTATTTGTACTTAGAAAAAATATACAGTAAATTTGATTCGATCGCTTTTTTAAAGTTTATGTAAAAAAACCCGTTTTTATTTAATTTATGTTTCCGCTTGTAAATCGTCCTCCTGATCAATCTCTCTCTTAGCTCGAAGAGACTTTACCTGTCACATACGCTGATAGAGATCAACTTTACGTGCTTTTCAAGGCACGGGGATCTCATACTCCCGGCTTCCAGTGTCCAAGCTGCTACTACGTATTTTATTTGTCAGAAAATCTCAGAACTCTATACATTTTTACCCGACCCGGAATATTTTAAATTATTTAACCCCCGATGCAAAAGAGGGGTGTTATGAGTTTGACGTCGATGTATACCTGATGGACCGATTTCATTGCGTATTTTTTCCGTTAGGACGCCAGTTTCCTTGTGGTGGTCCTTAGCTATGTTTTATAAATATTGGTGCAGCAGTGTAAGAGTGTCAGCTCTTTTAAACAATGATGTAATTATTGTTAGAAAACCTGCCTGATTTATACTGAGCGGAGGTAATTTTGAACCACAGAATATATCCTAGTTAGTCCTCCATATCCCAGGCTTAGTAATCTCAATAGCAGTGACCACTGGAGCGGGTAATTAATCTCGTATGACGGTGTAGATATGACGCCTCAACGCTTGTTATGGAGTATTACGAACACGGTATCTTCACACTTCAGGTTGTGACATGAACGGAGTGCAGCACATTGGCATATCTTGTTATCTAGAAAATGATCTTAGCAGTTTAAATCTTAGAACTAAGTCTGGTACCTACATTATTTATTTAAAAATATATGTGAATAGCATAAGAAAGACTAGTAACCTTTTTTTTTTTGATAAGGTAGGAGGAATGCCTACGCATCCCACCCGCAAAAAATGTCTGCGGGTGTGTATGTCAGACTCACAATGACTAAACCTAACCTGCCGTGGACTTCTCTTGGCGCCTGATTGGGGGAGCCCCGGGAACGCGGGTATGCTGCTCCGGTGCTCCCCTTTTGCGTTGGTCCCAGAAGGTCGGGACAGGTGCCCTGGGAGGTCTCTGAATTGCCCTCCTATATTGCCTACTCGTGCCAGTCCGTTTAGATTAATAACGATATCATCATCATCATATCAGCCGAAAGACGCTCACTGCTGGACAAGGCCAAAGACCTCCAAAATTGCCGGTCAATATCTACTAGAGAATGGCAGAAGCGTCATTCTGTGTACTAAGAGCTCCTTACTGTAATCGCCAACCCGTCTGCCAAGCATGGGGATCATAACACATTTTCCCAAATGATGAACACAAATTCCTTTAGATGTCTTTTGGTTGAAAAGATGAACGTTATTATATCCACTATTGTTAAATTATCATGCTGTATAGTAATCGAAGATAGATACGAGAGTGAAAGTAACTGAAACTTATGCAAAAGGGTTCCATCCATACTACACATATTCCGAACTCATAACGCAACTTGAGTATAATATCAAGCGCTGTAACACCCTCATGGCTCTCTTAATCACCGCAAAGTTGTGACGCATTTGCATTATAAGGCTCTGTTCAGACCGAACAGTTTACTCACAATTTTGTTTGGGGACTTTACGTTAGAACTATACTCGTAGATAATGTTGTTTTACCGAAATCTCAGCAATAGAGGCGTTAGGAAAATGGACTTGTAGTTTTATCTTGTTTTAGAACACAATCCGATATATCGTATTCGCTGGCCGAGAGGATGATCAAAGTATCTCAAATTGTTTACCTCTCTGGCAGTGATAAAAATGTTCTGCTCCAAATGCAGACATATTTCAAACTATATAGTACCGATATTTAAAACTAAATATCAGAACAACACAAGTGCCTAGTCTATTGCTTTGTAAGTCATATGATAACGTACTCATGTTTGCTACTGATGTGTAGCCTACTAAAGCACAAAATATGAAAGTACCCTGCAAAATATACGTTGTTGCAAATAAATATAATGTTGTGATTATATTTATTTGTACCGACAAATAGATATGATTACGGCGTGGGTCACGGTACAAAAGGGGGCACTGGACCAGCACACTCTCGTTCCCGGTGTTCCCACCACCAGGCGCCAAGAAATTTCGACGGCAGGTAAGGTTTAGTCGGTGCAAGTCCAACAAATTCGCCCGCAGACCTGTTCCAAAACAAAAAAAAATAGATTAGTGAGAGCTGGAGTCTATATTGCATTCAAGACCTGAATGACAAATCTTTATCCAATCATCTTTTTAATTCTCTATCTATTACATTGACAAATTAAAACAATATTGTTTGCGTATGTGTGTGTGTATCTAAATACCTTTAATAAAGTCATGAGGAAAAGACCCATCGTGTATTTAGATCATCAACAAAATGTAAAAAATCTATAAAATACATATACTCCGCATCGATACCGTCTGAACACAGCCTTAACTTCGTCATCCATTGCCGCTAGTGTGGGAGTTACGCCAGCTTCTACGATTTGTCACCCGGCAATGCTCTCTATTGAGTTTGCTGAACTAACGTTCAACTTGCTATTGAGTTAGTGTTGTGTTCAGTCCAAATTATTGCTTTTGATAGTTGTAATATTGCGTCTGCCTCTAACGTTTGTATGTACAAACGTTAGAGGCATCCTGTCAACAGCTATAGGTAAATGAAAAATATATTAATATTGAATAGATATAAGTAAAAAGCTGCAAAACCTGGATCATTGGCGTCAGGTTGCAAGCTTGTTGTTTTCTACAGGCTGTTTGCATAGAGAATGCGCTCAAGACCTACATGAAAAATATCTTTCATCAGACCAGGCAGCGAGGGTCTCCACCGCTTTTATTGTTGACTTCCCAGTATGCCGTACGAAGCGCTTTGCTTCTTCTTTTATCATACACACGGCTAAGCTGTGGAGCACCATCCCGACCAGTGTGATTCCTGACACATTTAACATGATTTTATTCAAGCAGAGTGAGCAGGTATCTTACGTGTATGTGTGGTCTGCCTTACACCAATTTTTCAGATTGTTGTGAGCAAGCGCAAACCAATCAAACATAAAAAAAATTTGACAAGTTGAATTGAACAGAACATTTTCATTTTCTTATATTAATAATATACCACAGTAATATGTAATCAATAAATTAAGTAGACATATAATTTTTAAAAAAATACTGTCTTGTTGGTGAAGCTGTAGCGTATTGACCCGTAGGTCCTAGGTCCAGGCCAGAAAGTATTTTTGAGTTATTTCTGACAAGAAAACATCCAGAGTCTGGAAGTTGTGATGGCACCCACTCATGCCTTGGAAAAAGCTATCAGTCGTGCTTCTGATCTTTCCTCGGTCGTGTTGGCTAACCGTCCCATCTTTGTGTGGATGTGAGTGAGTTTACCCGCAATGGATAAATTACTCTTTATTACTTCCTTGTAACAGACTTAAAAATTGTTGTATATATTATTGATAAATTACACCCAGAAACACAACAAATATTCATGTTCATTACCTAAAGGTCTGTCCTTGGTGGGGATCTAAACCAAGACCTCTCGCTTAGCAGTCAGTAACCACTAGACTAAGAGATCAGTCAAATAATGCAAGTAATACTATCCTTAGTAATAATATAATTTAAGAAGCTTTAATATCGGATATTAATTTTATATTCCGTCAATAAACACACATGAGGCACTTAATAGCTAACTTTATAACCGCCATTTGATCATACGTTAATTAAGAAAATCGTAGGAATTTTTATGACAACCACTAGAAATGCCATCACAATCCGAGCTTAACGACTATATTTGAATATCAAACTTAAAAATAAAAATATTTCGTCGTCAACTTTATAAGCATTCAAATAGGTAATAAAAATTTCCTTGGCACGGTCCACAAACTCGGTATTTCATGAATCCATTATCCAAGTTTACGAGAAAAATGATAAGTTGTTCTAAAACTTCATAAAACTGAATCCCCGTAGTAAAATGTTTTGTATTCAGCTTTTACGAGCATTTGATCACCCATTATGAGTTTGTTTTCTTATTAAGTAGTCGGTATATTTAAAAGTATAGATGAATTGTGAGTCAAAATATTCCCTTTATTTTATTAAGTGGTCAGTTTGATGTTCCATGACAAAATAAAGAATAAAAAAATATACTAGAAGTGGAATCTTCTTTTAGCTATAGTTAAAAAATCTCATAAGCCCAACCCCGTACTAAGATTTATATATTGTATTCTTTTTTTATGAGCATATGATTACCCATTATGAGTTTTTTTCTTATGAAGTAGATTTATAAGTATAGATGAATTGTGAGTCAAAATAATATTTATTAAGTGGTCAGTACGATGCTCCATGACATTATAAAGATTAAAAAAATATGTAGAAGTGAAATCTTCCTTTACATATAGTTAAAAAACCTCATTAACCGAATTGCTGTACTAAAATGTATATATTATGTATTATATCTTCTACAATCATTTTGGTCACCCATTATGAGTTTATTTTCTTATTAAGTAGTCGGTAGGTATATTTAAGATGAATTGTGAGTCAAAATACTTCCTTTATTTTATTAAGTGGCCAGTTCGATGTTCCATGACATTATAAAGGTTAAAAAATATGTAGAAGTGAAATCTTCCTTTAGCTATAGTTAAATCATTTCATAAACCGAATCCATGTACTAAAATGAACATATATTATGTATTCTGTTTTCTACAAGCATTTTGATCACCCATTATGAGTTTGTTTTCTTATTAAGAGGCTTATTACAGTCCACTAGCGCCGCCAATCGAAAAAATGTCATAACTCGTAAATAGAATTAAAAATACAAAATGTGGTCTATTATTACTGTAGAAAAGGCAATAACGTAATTTTATAACACATTGTCAACACTTGAAATACAGCTGTTTTGCTAAATCGTGCATTTGTAACAAAAACGGCCGTTTATGTTTCGAATGCACGATTTAGCTAAACAGCTATATATTTCAAGTGTTGATAAGGTGTTATACAATTACGTTATTGCCTTTTCCACAGTAATACTAGAACATATTTTGTATTTTTGATTCTATTTACGAGTTATGACATTTTTTCGATTGGCGGCGCTAGTGGACTGTAATAGGCCTCTTAAGTAGTCGGTAGGTATATTTAAGATGAATTGTGGGTCAAAATATTCCCTTTATTCTATTAAGTGGTCAGTTGAATGTTCCATGACATTATAAAGATTAAAAAAATATGTCAAAGTGAAATCTTCCTTTAGCTAAAGTTAAATAATCTCATAAACCGAATCCCTGTATATATTATGTATTCAATCTTCTACAAGTATTATTCGTCACCCATTATGAGTTTTTTTTTGTTATTAAGTAGTCGGTATATTTAAAAGTATAGGTGAATTGTGAGTCGAAATATTCGTTTTATTTTATTCAGGGTCAGTTAGATGACATTATAAAGATTAAAAAATATGTAGAAGTGGAACCTTCTTTGGTCATAGTACTCAAAAAGAAACTGCTGCCCATCTTCTAGTACATGATACCTTGGGACGACTTCCACGACCCACATGGGAGGAGACAGGGTGGCAATATTCTATGCCGTCAGCATATTCATTTATGTATTTATACATCTAGTTATAATTAATGTGAACTTCCTTTTTTTAGTACAATAAAGAGAATTTTACTTTACTTACTTTTATTTTTAAATCTACCTGCCTATAAGTATCTAGTATATCAGAAATTAAATGTATATTAGCATTTTATTTCTAATAATCTAGAACAAGATTGCTGGGTGTTACAATATCAAAGGAAAATAATAAATGCGAACGATTTCTATCTGTTTAATTTTTTGCTCTCTGCGCCATAATGTTGGCTGTTAAAGTAAATGAGATGCAAACTGGAAAACTTTTGACTCATGCAGTTAACATTACTTAGCTTTTTATTAACTTCTTTACTTTAATTGTTGTTTTAATAATAATAGCTAGTTAAGTACATTAACTGACTGTACGTGCAGCGCAGTGGTTAAAGCAATTTAGTGTCCCGAGTTCGAATCCCGTACAGGAATACTATTTGGGACCCATAAGAAACAGTTCTGCGTCTGGGTGTCTGGGTTTACTGTTCGTCAGTTATATGTTTGTAAAAGTCCTCACGACGCGACGTGGAGATTCATTTCCATAGCCAGTGTTGTTTTTTAAAAATAAAATTAGAGTGCTTTAAACCAGACGATGATTTTAAACTCAGATATATGAAACGTTACATGAGAGGAAGAGCTCGCACTTCTCTCTCTTGCCCATACATTAATATACGGAACGTAACTCTCTTTTTCTATCTTTCACTAACTTATATCTCCCTCTCAACGTTCGTCTAGCCCGTTTTCGTAACGCTTTCTCACGCATTAACTAGGTTAGTCCCCAAATCAAGCTTACGTAAAGAAGTTTTACTTAAAAAGAAAAGAAGTATCAATCAATTTTGAGATTTCTTTTCTTTTAAAAGTAGAGGGAAAAAAAATAAACATAATCATCTTATTTTATATGGCTATGGTCCTACATTCATTGCGACTGTATTGGATTTATGTATTACAAATAAATAATAATATCCTGGGTCATTATTCACACAAGGCATCTTTTTTTTTAAAAAACAACGCCCGCATTAGGTAGTTTTCTCCCTGTGTCGCGGGGTACTTTACAAACATATAATAGACGGACATAAATTACATCCAGACTCAAAACAACTATGTATGGGCCACACAAATAGTTGTTCCGCGTGGGAGTCGAACCCGTAACACGTAGCGGCGAGGCGACTGTCTAAGCCGCTACGCCTCACGTGCAGTCTGATCCCAAACTAAGCAGAGCTTGTACTATGGAAACCAGATAACTGATATACTACTTTTCTTCTGTAAATAAATACTTATATAGATAATTTACACCCAGACTTCGGCAAAACAGATATGTACATGAATATTATTATTATTCATAAATATTACTGATAAATATCTTGGGACAACTAACACGTTGTAATCTGATCCCAACCTAGGCAGATCCTGAACTTGGCAACCAGACAATTGACAACATTTCATATTTTTAACAGGCATGTATTATTGCTTTATTTAAAAGTAAATCCAAAACTATGGCACCCATATTTTTCCATTTTGCGAAATTATGAACTTTTCATTCATAATTTATACTTTGAAATTCGATGTATTCTAAAAAGACGTAAGCGGCAAATGACGTTATACATACGGTGGAAAAGCCATCGATTTTTGCTTTAATGTAACCCGTCAAAAAACAATCACTGTCTTGTCAAACTTGTTGGCGCCTAAACTTGTTTACCGTTGGTTAATGTTTTCAATTTCAAATTAAATTAAAATCGTCAATATTAAATTAATATCCAGTCTTATTATCCTTATTATGTTTCATTAAGTCACCATGAAAGTTTCGAAATTTAAAACCGTGAGTGACAATTGACAATTTAACATGTCTTGTTTGACATTAATTTTTTCGTTTAAAACATTGGAATGCTAAGGCAAAGGAAACTACCTCGTCCGCCGTATAAGTGACGTCATCACACCTTTTTTAGGTTTTATTTTTTTCCTCGGAAATTAAGAAATAACAAAATATAAAAAATATATATATTTGAACTCAGGATACAAAAATAAAGAGATGGTATTTTTGTTTTAATGTTTGTGTCAGTTTTGAAATGTTGTCAATTGATAAACGTTCTTATTCATTTCTAAATACATAAATATTATAGATAAATTACACCTAGACACATAACAAACAATCATATTCATCACACAAGGATTTGTCCCGGGTGGGAAACGAACCCACGACCTCTGGCTTAGCAGTTAGAGTCACTAATCACTAGACCAACAGGCCAGTCTTGTCTTATCTGTAGTGCATAAATGTCACGCGGAAGTTCAGTTCCTCTACTATTGATTACTCTGTTTATCTATGGTTTTTATTTTCTTCTTGTTAAAATATAGGGTGACCGTGGAGTTGACGTTCAAACGCAAAATTTAGATACTTTATGATGAGGAGTATCCGAATCACCCCCATGTTCTACGATTTTGCGTAGTTTTCGAGACAGAATTTTGATCGATCCTGAGATCAGGTGGTATAATTAAAATAAAAAATTAACCCAAAAATTGCCAAACTGATGTAGTAGTGGGCGGGGCACACGCAGAGGAAGACGCAGCGTGGGCTGCCCCCCTACAAGGTGGACCGACGATCTTGCATAGATTGCGGGGAACCGCTAGATGAAGGCAACACAAAACCGGTCATTGGATAGATCCTTGGGGGAGGCCTTTTTCGGCAGTGGACCTCTTTCTATTGATATAATGATGATAAAAATCAAAATTTATCCCTCATCCGTGGTTTTCACAGTACTATCTAATTACTTTCCGTAGGTATATCATTTCCAAGTCCTACTCCTAGTTTAGTGGGTGCCAACTTGGTCCGTCTGTTACGAACATAAAGTTACGAACTCGCAATTTGAACAAAGCTAACTTATGAATACGCATCAGTGCAGTCAGTTGGAAGAGACGTTACAAGTAGCTCTGTATTGAAAGAGAAAACAATGGTCGCCTGTTGTCATACACCGCTGCAATATTTTGTATACGCTCCTCCAAAATTGCTGTTTTAAATATTAAAACATTTACCATTTACTGACACGTCCTCATAACTTGTGTGGGTAACTATACAGATTTTGTAGCATGGCTACCACAAGTTCATCAATTAAGTTAAACTACATTTAACTTCATTGATGAGACTTACAGTTTTTTCCAGTTCATTAACTAGAACCACCCAGTATAGACATTTTATGTTTATTGAAGTTTCCGCTAGAGGGTTGTTTTTGGTTCTTTTGCAGCTGACTTCTCACGCTTCCATTTTACTCATTTCTATTCAAATTAGCAAGGCAACCTAACAATCGTTTCACCTTACGAGACCACCGCTGTCCATGGACACTCGTATCACCTCGGAGACCGCAAGAGCGGCTTTTAAGTAAGGAATAAGCCTCTTAAATGTTGTCAAGTTATTCCGGATCGTAAATACATTTGCAGTTAATTAATTCCTCTCTAGAACGGAAGTAGAGGAACTTTTATATCTGAATGATCTTGTTGGCAGATCCAAGATAATTTTCAAATCTCTTAGTAGTGGTCTTGAGACTTATCATGACGTGTAACTGCGGATACTGGCTTCAGGGAGTCGCACTTGTAGGTAGGAGTACCAAGTCCCAAAACTGCATTTGAAGAACAACCTACTAATTTCATTTTAACCCTACAATGCATGATTTTTTATTTTCGTCTCAATAAATAATATGTGGTGCTATATAGGGCCTAGACATATATAATGATAATAAAAACAATTTAAATCCATTAACTTAATACATATTTACTTTTTTTATTCTGTTCCATATGTGGTACTGTATGCATTTACACTAATAATAGGTTTTTAATTAGGAACAATCAACAAAATTAAATATTTCGTTTAACTTTAAAAATACCTCTATTTATATATAAAATTTGTGAATACAGTTGTTGTCGTTATTAAAATAGCTCGACATAATACTTTTCGCAAGACAAATATATGTTTTTCTTTTACACCGAGGATACTTGCCGCGTTGTCTATTCTTCTTCCATATAGAAAGATGATCAATTCTATCAAGTCCCACATCTCGAGGGGCATGATTGCTGCATTCGAATGTTTCTTTTTTCACATCTAGTTTAATTTTAATTTCAATAAAGATGACTTCCTCCTAAGTTTCCTCTTTCTTCTTCTAAGTTTGCCGTACATTTTTAGTTTAGTTTCAGTCCATATTTGTACTGTTTCCAATTACTGTAACAACTTTTCTGACATAGGGTGTGCAATAAATAGATGAAATAAATGTCATATATTTCAGAAAAAAGTCATCCTTTTTCTATGTAACGATGGACCATATAGGCAAAGACTTTTAGCGATTTCCAGTTTAAAATATTTTAATTTAGTCTGGCCTTATGTTATGTGGCGATCATGTCCTGGATGACCTGAGGGTACTAGCAAGGAGGTGTCATTGAATTCCAAGAATTGTCTCATCTTCTCGAAATAATTCGCGGTCATCATCTCACTTACTAAAGGTAAACCAAACTCAGATTCGCAGTACATTCATATATTAGACAATGGAGCAATGCTCACGAGTAAATAAACACAATTTTGAAATAAAAGTATCTAATTTTGCAAACTGTGGCTCTAAATTGATGTAACCAGAAAATGGATTGTAACAACTTATTTTTCCAAATTAGGTATGTTTCTTTTCATTTTTCGATTGACAGTTACTTTGTTCGATTGTTTGAAATTAGATTCCTTATAACTAGGATAGTGAAAGAACTTTTACTTTGGTGTGATGACCTCCTTGACCCTGAAATACCTACTAGCTTGAGGATCTGTTGGTTCTTAACTATCCATTTCAGTGAGGGTAGTAGAGAAGGTAGAGAAATATCATTTTCAGACTCACTAACATCTTCATTCGAATGGTGAAAGTTTCGTCTTATTTTTGTATGTCATCATCACTTTCTGCGTGCGAGAAGTCTTGACTGACTTCACTTCCTGATGGTTTAACTAAATACTGCTCGATCCCCTTGTCAGACAGATTCATCTTCGCCGTAATTTGTAATGAAATCAAATCGAAACAGAATATTAGATGTTGACTAATGCATGGTGTACCATATCTGGAACCTTGACATAAATTAATATTTTACTACATAAAACAGTAATATTTTGGAATAATGACTTACTTTCGTTTTATATACACTATATCCAATACAAATATTGTTTTTTCACTGCCAAATATTAAAAACACTTATTTTTTTTCATAATTTTCAATTAACCAAAATAATGTAATATATAATCGCTTCCATCGTCCAATTTGTGTACGATTCTAAATATCAGTCGACAGCGAACACCATCTGGTGACACTTACCATAGCTAAATCGTTGCAAAGTGTGTAAAGACTCATCCGTCAGCCAAAAAATGTCGCTAGGAGTCTTAAAACGAACGCTAGACATGATCATTTCGGTTGTACCAGATATGGCACAATATGCAATGTAGGGTTAAGTTGCTACATTGATACCGTGTCATAGACGAGTTCGAAGGTGTCTGTGATTTTGGAAAATTTTGGAAGCCTGTCCGATAGACTAGATATAAGAATAATCTCATATTGCATACTACCCGTCTCCACAAAATAAGTAACTCTTTTATGGGGCAATGTATAAGATTCTATAACAAACTTCCCAATGATGTTAGAGAATTGTCTACGAATAAGTTTAAGAGAATTATTAAAGCCAAATTGTGTAGCAGGGCATATTACAAAATTTCTGATTATTTAAATGATAAAAGTGCTTGGGATTGAGTTGTTCTGAGTCAACACACATGATTGTAATTAATCTTAAGTATATTTTATTTTAAAAAAGGATTCCTACTGAGTTTTCTGGCAGTGTTTCTCAGTAGCTGCCACGTCATGCACTGCACTGTAGGGTAAAAAAATATGACGATTCCACATAAATGTAATTTTTTTACGGAATAAATAATTTTTGATTTTGATTTTTGATTTTGATGCTTACAGCTCCCTGTTAGCTGTGCCGCCACCTTCATGTGGTGGAACATTGAATATTCAGTATATTTGCATATACATTATACCTATGAATGAAAATTGGATCAACGACGTTAGAACGAGCTCGAACCAGAAGCAGCAGCTTAGGTAGGCTCCCTGCAAGATATACCTATGATTTTGCTGAAAGCTGCTGGATGCGGGTACCGTAGGATGCTCAATTGTACAAATCTTTGTGGTAGGTCCTTGTTTGAAATGATGATGATGAATAAACATCTTTAATTTAGCCTTTTATGTTTTTTAAAAAAGGAGAAGGTAAGTGAAGCCTTTGTACAGACGCCAGCACATCAAGCTACCCCAATCTGTCAAAATTCCCCAATTGAAAGTGAACCTTATGCTTTTGTGATAAAGTTGAAAATCTATAAAAGAAATTTGACAGATTGGTGTATCTGGATGTGCTGGCGTGGGTACATATAGAGTGATAGGTACATAGTTATATTTTATGCGTGTGATAAAATTGTTAGCTTTAGATTACTAGTGTTAGAAGAAACTTAGAGGAAAATGATATGGTATAGTACACATTAGTTCTCATGCTTACTTTAAGTAAATAAATCAATCAATGAGGCGCTAGCTAGATTGGCGCCCCGTGGTGCGTTCGCAAGAAAAACCTTTACACCAAGTTCTAATTGCTTATCATCAACCATCCTATGACGTCAAAAGCTTTTTCTTCTTTGTCATGTACCACAAATAGTTTATAAGTATAAAATATAGCCTGCTGCATACTGCAAAATGTTAGAGGTTATCTTGCAGTATGATAAATGGAATTTAAAGCGGATATGTAATCCTCTTTGTTCTCCTAAAGATATAATAAATTTGAACCTTTTTGAGTTTTTGAGTAGTATTTTAAAACAAAAACTTACTTTTGTCTTCTTGCGTAATCGTCATCGCGTTACCCGAAGTTATTAAAAACTCTCGAGCCAATCCTACATATATTATAAATAGGAAATTTTGTGAGTATGGATGTATAGATGTATGGATGTTTGTTACTCTTTCTCGGAAAAACTACCGAACGGATATTGATGAAAATTCGTTGTAATATAGCTTATATTATATCCAAAAAATACTTATATGTATAAATATTAACGCGGGTACATCCGCAGGGCACAGCTAGTGTGATATATTGTACTCGCTGGTTGAAAATAGGACCACGTACTGCCCGCAACCACCATCTCTCTTCTTATAATTTGCATTCATCATGTCAGCTAAAAACATCCACTGCTGGACAAAGGCTTTCCAAAATGGAGTTGTGTCCGTCATTTGGATGGATATGCCATAATCGTCAAGCTTAGGAGGCGAGTTGGCAATAAGAATAAAAAATAAAATAAAAATAAAAAAGGTTTTTATTCACGTAGACTTTAAAAAAGCGCTTGTAAATAGTCAGAACATGTTCGTAGTAATATATAATTAATTTATAATTATTTCTAGGTACATATAGATATTTAAGTACATGGATTGTAGGAAATAATTTACAATAAGATTTATTTTATAACAGTAAAGATATTTAGCTTACTTAAATTAAGTTATTGTCAGGGATCATGTGTAGGTTTAATTATCTAAATTTTAGCTATATTTTACTACATATTGTCTGAATGGTTCTCTCTATAATAAGGTACGAATTAAATGTTATCATTATGGCGGACCTTGTGTTTATAATGCAATCGCATTATGATGTTCAGAGTACACGGTATTTTTGTTAAAAAATCTCAGTATCAATCCGAAGTTTGAGAGTTGACGGAATTACACCTCCGTACCGTAAAGCACATAAAGCCGTCGGTCCTGTACGTGATCTCTTTCCGATCGTATCGCTAATTGTTCCATCGGAAGATGACCGCATACACTTGTGCACTATAATATATCCCTCGCAGTTGGCTAATCTCTATTAAAACAGGCCGCCGTTGCCAAAATAAGGCCAGGAGAGCATTATTACACTAACAATACTGAACCTCCAATTAGAAACAAGAAGACTATAGTATCTAAAATCCTGAATGATTTTCTTCACACATTTTCACATAATACGCTTATAGCCTAGTATGTAATATACTTAAAAGACGCGTACTTTTTTTTCGGTAGGTATAGGTGTAATATTGTTATTTTATGCACCCTCCAAGTTGAGAATAAAGTAGAATAAAGAATGGCAATCATTTCCGTTTCAGTAATAAATACATAAAGTTTCAGTTAATGGTATTATGTAGCATCGTAAAAATATGTTTGATTGCAGATGTGGCCCAGTGGTTAAGGCGATCACCTCGCTACTACATGTGTACGATTCGACTCACTCACATGACAACTATTTATGGGCCCATATACATATTAGACAATATGTAGCAAAATATAAATTTCAAAAATTAAACCTTAACATAATCTCCTTGACAATAACTTAATAAAAGCTAGCTAAATATCACTACCATTATAAAATAAATTGTATAAATGTTTTAACATTCCGTGTACCTAAATATCTGTAATAAGTTACTAGAAATAATAACTGTATTACTACAAACATATGTAGTTGTTCTGAATCTGCGTTTTGTGATTGTATAATATTTTTTTTTATTTAAAACAATTGAAATCGTTTTTAATGAAAAACGATATTACAATTGTAAATTAGGCTTTAAAGAATGCAATTTCAAATGACAAATAATAGTATAAATTGAAAATAGACTGCCTCGTTGGTCTAGCGGTAGCGTGTTCACCCGCAGAGAACGATTTTTATTTTTACGGAAATATCTCAAAATCACTTTTGGCCCGACCCGGGATTTGAACCCAGGACGGGTTCAAATCCCAAAATGATATTGGGACTTTTATGTAAAAATAAAAATTTGTCACTATCAGCTAGAAGTCTGGGAGTTGGTGGTATTATAGCGCCCCCCGGAGAACACGTAAAGCCGTCGGTCCTGTACCTGACCTCTTTCCGGTTGCGTCCTATCGGACCATGAAAGTGATGGAATAGAAATTGTGCGGACTGGCCGCCGTGGCCGAAATTCATTATTTATTGAAAAAATTAATTACCTTGATTTTTTTTGTGCCAATAGTTGTACAATACAACTATTTACGGAGCACAGAAATAGTTATCCGGCGCGGGAATCGAACCCGGGACTTGAAGTGGCGAGGCGACTGTCATAGCCGCTGCACCACACGTCCACCTTCACACCCTTCGCTAGAGTTCTGCTCTATAGCTGACAAAAAACCGGGTTCTAATTGACCATACAACATAACAAATGATATTTTAACAAATTTCATATTGATAAAGTGTGTTTATTTGTCCTAACAAAGTGCCAACATAATACAAATGGTGTTCAATTTTTATCAATTCACCGTAAACAGCGTTGACCCCTACAACATAGATTAATGACGATTTCATTAGATTACCATTATCCGTCACTAGACATTTAGAAGATAGACGAGCTTTTTATTAATAAAGATAATTAAATCAAACTTTTTATTGTGTCTCGTATTGTTTGGGGTAAGTACTTACTTATCATCTGACTGCACGTGTGTCGCAGCGCCTCGCCACTTCGTGTCGCGGGTTCGAGTCCCGCGCTGGACCACTATTTGTGTGACCCATAAATAGTTGTTCTGAGTCTGTTTGTAAAGTACCCCGCGACACAGGGATTAAATTCCATAGTGCGGGCGTTGTCTTTAATAAAAATAAAATGGGAACTGTTTACCCTAGTGTCAGAGTTGTTCAAACCGCCCAATAGGCATCTAACATGGCTTAACGACTGTTGCCTAATAGCTACAACCGGGACCGGCACCTTAACGTGCCACCGAAGCACGGAGACACATAGAAATTAAACAACTTTGGCGGTCACCCATCTATGGATTGACCGCGAGCCTAGTTGCTTAACCTCGCCAATCACTTACAGACGGGTAAGAGCTGTAAGATCTGTCTGTGAGCGCCTGTGGGGTAAGTGGAGAACAATTCAAGTAACGAACGATTCTTCTTTGGTACATATTCGACTAGAAACTACTGGCCTGCTGAGCCAGAAATAGAATTACTTTATTTAATTTAGTACAGTTAAAAGTTGTACAGTTATGCACAAAAGTGTTAGGATTACAAAAACTATAAAATACATGGCCTAGCGCCTAAAACACTGTCAAATTTTGACATGACAAAAGCATCTTAATTTACTCATTATATTTGAATGTCAAATATCTTAGGACTATTTAACTTATAACAATTTCTAGTCATATATTTTCAACGCGAAACAACATTTTAAATTTAACTTAAATTACGGACGAGCCGGTTGTCGTGGGTTCGATTCCCACCAAGAACAGATATTTGTGTTTATGAACATGTATGTTAGTTCTGAGTCTGGGTACAATTATTTGTGTAAATTTTATGTTATAATTATAATGTACATTAGATAAGCACAGGAATTACTACTACTATTCCCAGTTCTATGTCACCACAGATGGTATGATGACATGGCAATCCTATGGAAGAAGAAAAAGAGCGGGAGTTTTGGCGCCAACGCGGAAAAAGACGCATAAGGGCATTGTTTCATTTTCAAAAACTAGTGTAAATTCAAGTTAAAATGTGTAAATATGGTGGATTTTTAGACATAACATCATGGACAACGTTCACAAGTGGAGGAAAGTGCCATATTGCCGTGAATTGCGATTTTCTGTGTTGAATCTAAAACTCCATATAAGCCTCTAGTAAAGTCTCCACTGCTGTACTGGGGTACGACAAGGACTACGTATGACTTGACTGTGACGGACTTTACTTGACATGACGAAAATAAATGAAATAAAATATATTTTACGGAAGGCTCATAAGGCCGAAGAAGCCAAAGCCGTAAAACTGAATTATAAAAAAAGAAAGAAAAAGGAGTATCATAATACTAGCAAATATTTGCTTAAAATGCTTCAAACACAATTAAATCTTTTTCTAAATGCTGTTTGTGACCTTAAACTATTTTGTATTTAATTTTATTTGTAATAATATATTTATTTGTATAAGTATGTATTTAGAAAAATAGGATATGAAGTATAGTAGGTATATCAGTTATTTCCGTAGTATAAGGTCTGCTTAGTTTGGGATCAGATGGCCATTTTTGAATGTCCTAGGATATTATTATTATATATTTCTATGCATCTTTTTATTAGGTTAGATATTCGCTAGTACATCTAAAAGGGTTCGATATTTGTGTGATGATTTGTTCTGTATCTTGGTGTAATTTATTTTTAATATGACATATAAATATATGTTTACCAGCTGTCTGCTTGTCATATTACAGTATGCCTAGTTTGTGATCAGATGGCAGTGTGTTTCAGGACCAAAGGTATTTATTAATTTATATATATTTATTATTTGTCTTCTAATAAATTCTA
This sequence comes from Pseudoips prasinana, assembly GCA_951640165.1. Lineage (NCBI taxonomy): Eukaryota > Metazoa > Arthropoda > Insecta > Lepidoptera > Nolidae > Pseudoips > Pseudoips prasinana. The sequence continues at coordinate 5,033,462 of OX621238.1, read as the reverse complement.
ACGTAATTCAATTTTAAATTTATTATTATATTTGTTTATTACTTCTGTTATTTTATTATTGATGGTTTACTTGGAGGGGAGTATACGGGACTAGTGCCTCCCTCTCACCTACTACTGCAACTCCTGTAAGCCAGGATCAACAATGGCACAGAATAATTAGCTACTGTGTAGCATGTAATAGTTGTACCAAATATTTTAATTAAGCTACTTCTTATGTAAACCATTTTTTTTCATGTCAGTACAAAATATGTGGAACTTATTTTAAGACTCTTAATCCACCTGTCTTTAAACATATTTTTTGCGAATGAAATAAATTTGAATTTGAATGAATTGACAGTGAGCGTTGAGGTTCAGGCTTATCCCGGGGAATCGCTCTAACCGTCTTGGATCCCGTGACGAACGGAGGCACAAGAAAATGAGGGGAGTATTGCCAGCTTGTTGTGTATGTGTCTATGGTTAGCCATTAGCTAGTGGAAACAACTAAACTAAATATAAATATTTTAACCAAAATATAGCATAACAGATCAAAACCACTCTCCGCACAATAATACATAGGGTATTACCCGCCATATCGGAAATCCAATAGCTTCATCATACATATATCTACATAATATAGCCACATAAACGGTTATTGTCTCCACCGAAGGGGAACACAATGGTGCAGATATTGGCATTCCATGCCTTCTCACTATTGTGAGCTAATGACGAACCCCTGAAATCTGTGGATACGATCCAATATGGCTATTGATTTTCTAATATATTGATAGGAAACGATTAGTTGTAATATTGGACGATTACGTGTTATATATGACGGTACAGTCATCGACAAAAGTAGATGATGAAAATAGGATATTCAATACTAACTATCGTAAATTGTGTGGCCTTGGAAATCTATGGAAACGATTCAGATTCAGATACTTTATTGTGGATCATAGGTAGGTACAAAATACAGATGTTGAACAATTTTAAGATCAGCCATGTCCCGCCCTTTGGGCATACAATAATTAACACAAAATTAAAACAAACACAAAACAAAACGATCCAATGTGGTTATTGATTTTCTAATATATTGATTGGAAACGATTCGTTGTGATACTGGATGATTACGTGTTATATACGACGGTACAGTCAACGAGAAAAGTAGATGATGAAAATCAGATATTCAATTCTAATTATCGTAAATTGTGTGGCCGTGGAAATCTGTGGAAACGATCCAATATGGTTATTGATTTTCTAATATGTTGATAGGAAACGATTAGTATAGTAGATTATTGGATGATTACGTGTTATATACGACGGTACAGTCAACGAGAAAAGTAGATGTTGAAAATCAGATATTCAATTCTAATTATCGTAAATTGTGTGGCCGTGGAAATCTGTGGAAACGATCCAATATGGTTATTGATTTTCTAATATGTTGATAGGAAACGATTAGTATAGTAGATTATTGGATGATTACGTGTTATATACGACGGTACAGTCAACGAGAAAAGTAGATGTTGAAAATCAGATATTCAATTCTAATTATCGTAAATTGTGTGGCCGTGGAAATCTGTGGAAACGATCCAATATGGTTATTGATTTTCTAATATGTTGATATGAAACGATTAGTATAGTAGATTATTGGATGATTACGTGTTATATACGACAGTACAGTCAACGAGAAAAGTACATGTTGAAAATAGGCTATTCATTTCTAACTATCGTAAATTGTGTGGCCGTGGAAATCTGTGGAAACGGTCCAATACGGCTATTGATTTTCTAATATATTGATAGGAAACGATTAGTATAGTAGACTATTGGATGATTACGTGTTATATACGACGGTACAGTCAACGAGAAAAGTAGATGACGAAAATCGGATATTCAATTCTAATTATCGTAAATTGTGGGGCCGTGGAAATCTGAGGAAACGATCCAATATGGTTATTGATTTTCTAATATATTGATAGGAAACGATTAGTATAGTAGATTATTGGAAGATTACGTGTTATATACGACGCTACAGTCAACGAGAAAAGTAGATGATGAAAATCATCTACCGCATTACTTGACGTGGTAGGTAATGTAATCGAAGCTAGGGATGAGGGGATGGGTACATTGTTGACACTTCTCGATTTTTCGCGTGCCTTTGACAGCATTAATATTTCATTACTTTTATCGAAACTTTCGTATTATGGGTGCAATGTGGAGACTGTTAAATGGTTTCATAGCTACTTGACCCACCGTTACCAATGCGTTCGGGTTCGGGATGGCAGATCAGGTGATGAGGTGCTATCTTCGTAGAGCCCAGTTTCTAGGGGAGTCCCACAGGGCTCAATACTCGGTCCATTACTTTTTATCCTTTACAGCGCTGATATCACCGATTCTATCAAAAATTGTAAATACCGATTGTACGCCGATGATCTTCAATTATATTATTCTTTCCGGCCCTGCTCCTGTGATGACGCAGTAACAAAGATAAATCAAGACTTAAACAGAGTGGCGGAGTGGTCTAAAAGAAATTCATTGGTTCTAAATCCCATTAAGTCTAAATTTATTATGTACCGCATTCGTCCTTATGTAAATGTCATTATTCGTGAAAGGCTTTGTGAAACACTTATACTTTCACGATTAAATTATGCTGATACCGTATATGGAAATAGCCTACTGGCGCGCACTGAACGGTTAATACAGAGGGTCCAAAATGCCTGTGCTCGCTTTTGATATGACATACCACCCCGGTCACATGTCACTCCGTACCTCAATCAAGGAAATATGTTAAAAATGTCAGCACGTCGAAATCATCATTTAGCCATCTTGCTATTCGGAGTAGTCGCCACTGGAAAGCCCGAATATCTACTTAACAAACTCTCTTGGTCTAGAGACTACAACAGCTATAGCACAAGAGCCTCTTCTTACCTAATGTCCGTCCCACGGCACAAGACCGCTGTATTTCGCAGTAGTTTTAAGTTTTCAGCCTCGAAGATATGGAATGACCTTCCCCCTCCTCTTCGTGAAATAAACACTGTATCTACCTTTCGTAAAAGGTTTAAAAGATATTTGTTGGAACGCCAAAAGCAATCAGAGGATGTCGTTCAGTATAGATTGCCAGAGTCCACAGTCAGGAACTAGATATGCCGTTGCATAGTAGGGATTTTATAATTTTTTTGCCCACGTCTCCGCTAAAGCAGTCAGAATCACATATGTTATTGTATGAAATGTATTTGATGTTAAACTAGTATTTAAATTAAATTATTTTATCTAATTGAAATTGTACGAATCTCATTTATATTATTATCTTGTGATTTAATGCTATTTTTTTTTTCTCGACATACTTAGGTACATATTTCTATCTTCTTCGCTATATTAAATTCTTTTTATTTGTATTATTAATGTATTTAGTTTATCAAATATCTGTTATCTCATTTTATTTTATTATTGTATGTAATGGGGGTTAACTATCCGTGGACCCCACAGTCGGGCGCTATCAGAATATCAGCGCAGTCGCAATATTGCGACGGCCAATGCTGAGATAGATGCCTTTTCACCCAGAACAGACTAACTAATATTAAGTATAAGATTATCATTGTTTGTTTTTCTGTTATTGTATAATTTCATTGTTATGTCCGTCCTGGTAATGAATAAATGATTTTTTCTTTCTTTCTTTCTTCTCTCTTTCATATTCAATACTAATTATCGTAAATTGTGTGGCGGTAAAGTGTTAAGTGAAAAGAAATATTAGCTAATGATAGATACTGCCAAATATCCATAATTCACGGTCACCGTAGCCTAGTTGGTAGTGCTCCTGCCTACGAAGCTGGTGGTCCTGGGTTCGAATCCCGGTAAGTGCAAATATTTGTGTGTTGAGCACGAATATTTGTTTCTGAGTCATGGATGTTTTCTATGTATTTAAGTATTTATCTATCTATATAAGTATGTATATCGTCGCCTGGTACCCATAGTACAAGCTTTGCTTAATTTGGGGCTAGGATGATCTGTGTGACATAGTCCCTAGATATTATTATTATTATATTATAATCATTCATAAAACCTGATTTAGTCTGATTTTAATCAACTACTTTTGCCATTGACTGTACTCATATTACAATTATGATTCTTTAATTGACTGAAGTGCTTGGGATTGAGGATTGAGAAAAAATAAATATTATTTTAGAAAAAAAAATAACAAAAGGATTCCTTCTAATTTTTGTGGCAGTGTTTCTCAGTAGCTGCTACGTTACGCACTGCAAGATAGGGTAAAAAAATACGATTGACACATAAGTAAATCTAATTTTGTTACGGAATAAATAATTTTAAATTTACGTATCATCATCATCATCATCATCATATCAGCCGAAAGACGTCCACTGCTGGACAAAGGCCTCCCTCAAGGATCTCCACAATTGCCGGTCTTGCGGTCAAATTTACGTATATTGTTTGGAAAAGTGAGAGTGTATCAATACGTACAGTCCATTAAAATTTTGTAAAATGAATTAAAGTAATAGCCTCGGTAAAGATGAACTACCTCAATGCAATCTCCCTCAGTTTCAATGCATTTTTATACATAAAAACCAATTTATTAGATATTTACTATACTCCTCCATGGTAACTTCTGAAACATGTTTTTATACTCTTCAACAGCCTCTTCTGGTGATGAAACCTTGACAGTGTAAATAATTCTTGATTATTTATTACAGGAAGAAACCGCATGTCGTCCAGGTAGGTTAAATATTGCAACTAAAAGTGGCCAGTAACGGAAATTTTAAGAACACATTTTAAGAACGCAGTTACGGTAATTATTAGCAGAAATTAATCGTAATTTAATTTTGTGAACTCAAACAACCACTCAAATTCCCACGTATTCGAGATCGCGGAGTGATTTCGAACATGTGGACGCCCAACTTAATTATTAATCCCTTAGGAATAATAATTTTGGCTAGATTTACTGGTGTCATGAGTCAATCAATTTGGCCTCCTGTGTCCACCGAGTCCATTGAATGAACATGACCTCCCTATGGACAGTTATACAATCAATAATGGAAAATAAACTTTAATTATTTACGTTGATTTTAGCGTTCCGTACAAAAATGGTAAAAAGGAACCCTTATAATGTGACCTAGTCTGTCTTTAGTCAGTCTGTTATCGGGTCAAATAGAGTGTTTCCTCCATTATGAACAAACCAAAACAAATGTTAGATTTATTTTTTTGTAACTACTGTTTTGTACAATTACATACATACTTTTAAGACCCACGCCTGTTTCCCAGAGAGGTAGGCAGAGACAACGGACTTCCATTTTTCACGATCCTTGCACACCTTGTTCGCTTCTGACATTTAGACATTTCGTTTAAAATTATTCAAAATGTAATACCATTTCTCCATAAATCTGTTTTTTTTTTATTTAATTAATTAATTAACCACCCACCAATCAGTATAAGTATTTTATTTAATGAAATTAGGTACTCGCTCTGCTGCTCGTTGCTAATGCTACTGGGTACATAATGCCGTTTCTTTTATTTATATTACTTTTGTTTAATTTAATTATTTTTTACTGTCAACAAACCAACACCAATACACACATTGTTTATATATATATATATGCATACATTGAGGTGAACTATTAACATGATGCCGTCGCCCGTGGTTAACTAGCAAGGTTGTCGACTGAAAATCAGTGTTGGGTATTTCCTATCCAGCTAATGCTGAGACGGCGACCCTTCAGCAGGACATGCAGGGAAAGACTTATTTAATATGTAATGGGTCTACTAATTTTAAATACTTTACCTTAATTATTATCTATATCTATTTCTCTACCTATTGCTAACTGTAGAGTACAGTTCTATCTATCTAGTTCTATCTCTATTCATTGTGTTGTTGATGTAATCTATACCTACTGTATTGTTTTCTTTGATTTCCTGTATGTCTGTAATGCTGATTAAAGGTATTCTATTCTATTCTATTTCTACTTATCTAAAATAATTATTATTGATATTTTATTAATAATATACTTCACAAAAATATGGCTAAAGGAATTTATTTCTCTAATAGCAATAATAAAAATCAATAATGTTTATGAAAATATATAGATTCCACTTGCATTTAATTCTAAAATGTCTAAAAACTTATGTATATTATAAGAAATTTGACACACAAACCAAGAAGTTATTGTTTTATTATCGAACAAAATCATGAATACAGAATTTAAAACTTTTCAATCCACACGCAAATAAAATTAAGTGTAGTCGTAAATATTTATGTTAAAAAATTTTAAAAGTTTGGAAAATAGAATAATGTTTAAAACTTTTATGAGACAGACAGAGAGGTACACACAACAAATGAATTAAAAAACAGGGTAAAATCCAACAAAAAAATTGATTGCAGTCGAAATTGTAATAAACATGACAAACTCAAAATAACAAAGCTTTTGTAAATATAACAGAATAATGCAGATTGATTGAATTTTATTCCTGATTCTATTGTTTTAAATAGATCTTAGAGGAGAATTTATGTATTTTTTTTCTTTAAAATATAACTAAATATAGTATAAATATATTTCAGCTTGATAAAATAATAAATATTGGCTCAAAAATTGCAGAAACGTTGTTAAGTGAACCAAAGTATATCGCTCTTTTGTTCCTTGAAAAAAATGAGTATATTGTGCTCGCACTTTACTCCGTAATCCTTGGTGTGTGCAAGATCACCAGAGCTCTTTTGGGAAGGGGGAGAGTCGGGGAAGTGATGCCATGTATTTTGCAAGCATCTAATGCACCATTAGTAAATTGCTCGCCACTTGGTGAAGAGCGTTACAACACGAGTTGCACAAAATATAAAAGAGAATTCTACTTCCTCAATATAGAATTCAATATGAATGTTGTCTTAATTTATTCTTTCATTTTCTTTTCGTAACAACATAAAGTCAAAGCCCTTCAACAAAGTTTCAATGATTCGAATTTACTCTTCAAGTTTCAATTTGTAAAATGGGTCCGTTGGTAATAAGCTCTCGGCGGTGCATTCTGTGGCTGCTACAACTTGTTTAATACATTAATGGATTGGCCGTGTATAAGGAAAAAGAGGTACAGATGCGGTATAAATATAAGTCGTGTACATTTCCTTCTTTTACTTTATGCCTTTACGCCATAAGTATCTCTTATTTTCCCCTCTTAATTCTAAGACTAGACGAAAAGCTTTGGGCCTGTTATCGTGGTTGGTAAGATACTTGCCTTTAACCCCGCAGGTCGTGGGTTCGATTCCCACCCAGGACAGATATTTGTGTATTAATATGTCTGTTTGCCCTGAGTCTTAGTGTAATTATCAATATAAGTATGTTTTTATAAGGAAATGTAGTATATGTAATATATCAGTTATCTGGTTTCCTCTGTACAAGCTCTGCTTAGTTTGGGATCAGATGGCCGTATGTGAATAATGTCCCAGGATATATATAAAAATTGAGAGTCAGTAAAATATTTGATGGGACCAAAGAATATACAACTATTATTCTCTTGAAAAAAAAATTAATGAGTGTTTTTACAGCAATATGTTTTAACTATCTAGAATATATAAAACAAATGTAAGTGTTTCATTTGTATCACAGAATTGTATTTCTTAATATATACTACTAATTTATCATTCCAATAAAAACTATTCTAGTAATTAAAATAATTAACGCTAAATTACAATCTAAACAAATTGTATACTAGTATAAGTTTACTTTATATAAGATTAAGTTACGCATTTATTAAATGCAGTACTTCAACTTCAATATAACAACTAGGTACTTTGCTTTCAACACCAATAAACATTATATGTGAACACATAACGATGTTTAGACTAAATGGGATTATCTTCAGTACTTATAATAGCGCAGGCTATAATCTTAAACTTACCCAACCCATATAAACACGTCATACAAGAAGCGTCCATACAAATAGGGTAACCAGGAGTCCACGTTCAGTAACCATATGTTTCTGACTTTCTTTAAGAGGAATTCATTATTATTGCCGACATTTGGTGATCCTACACGTGTTGAAAAGGAACAATTCCAAAATAAACTAAATCCAGCTACGTATTCTCACTTCCTTCAGTAATTTAAGAACATCTAAACCACCTTTTCACTTTAGTGTTTTAGGTCATCAGTTTACTAGAAATTGATTTTCGATTAAGTCTAATATAGTAATATATCCTGGGTCATTATTTACACACGGTCATCTGATCCCAAACTAAGCAGAGCTTGTACTATGGAAACGAGACAACTTGTATACTACATATACCACTCTTTTTTTGTAAATATATACTTATATAGAGAATTACACCCAGATTCTGGGCAAACATACATGTTCATACACACAAATATCTGCCCTGGGTGGGAATCGAACCCACGACCTCCGGCGTGAAAAGCAAGCATTGGCCAACCACGCCTATAGGCCCGTCAAGTTTATATGAATACTTATTAAATTAATATATTATTATATTAAATTAACAACTCTAGGGACTCTGACACTAGGGTAACTAGGGTGCCCATACGATAAGTAAGTAAGTAAGCACGAAATTTGTATAAGTACATATTTTATCCCTAATATCCCATTCATATACTACTACATGGTTTTCCTACCCACACAAATAGACAAGCAGACGAAGCCTCTTCAAAGGCGATATCGATTTAATATGAGGTCCAGGTTCAATGCGATAATCTTGTTCTGCGGTACCTACTTCAGTTCAATCATATTGCTTTGTATTTATTATTGGATGTTTATTGAAAGGATATTAAAGTTATATTAATTTTATGAGGATATTATTATGACGTAGTATTAGCTTAAAATTAACGACTGAATAAATAAATTAAGTTAAGAAATTTTAAATTTATTTGTTAGACATTTTCTTCTCTCTAGTCTTTCACATTTTTTTGGGGTCCGCTCACAGTCTCAGGCAATAATTGCCTCGTTGGTCTAAAGGTAGCGTGTTCAACCGCATATCATGAGGTCCTAGGTTTTCAATTCGCTGGTCGGGCCTAAAAGTGATTTTCGGATATTTCTGTAACGAAAATTTTGTTGATGTTCTCATAATGTGACCTAAGAGCAGGACAGACTCTTAGATAATCTGATCCTAAAAACAGCTTAATCCCGAAGTTTTATTTTATACGATTTTTAAGCAAAACTTTACTAGAATTCTATGTACCGCCGAAATTGATAACATATTTCTTCTTACACTCTAACATATTTTTTTATACCAGCTTATCGATCGATACATCCGGTGGAAAATTTGTTGTGAAACCCATAGGCTTATCAAATATTGTGACTTACAATGTTTTTATGTTCAAATCATTATTCGCAATGTACAGCATAGATCTTACGTTAAAACTGGGAAATCACAAAGGAGAAGGAAACTTCTGGGCCCAGCAGTTAACTAGTTGAAATGTAGATTAAAAAACCCGTTATATTTTTCTAAAGGAAATCACAAAATATCGTATCATGTTTCTATCTAGGAAGCGAGAAAACTTAAATTAAGTCATGAAACGAAATAATCGATTAAAAAATGACGAATTGCTCGCAATCGATTAAGAATAAATCGGTAAAATCTCAGAATATGTTTGAAAATCAAGTGACAAGTGTTTTTGTGGAATCGATTCATAGCGGATCGTATTCCATTAATTTTTCTTCGGGCAACACTTCTCTGCCTGACGGTCTTTACATGCTCTTTGACTGTCACTCGTTCGTTGTCTTAAGTTTTAAGTGCGCACGTATTTTTCATGTTTTATTTGTGGTTTTCTTCGACTGTAGTGACTCCCTTGGGCGCGGGGGATCCAAACGTGCCAGATCTTCGACATGCCACACTTTCCATGCATAAAACCATAACACAACCGAAGCCATTCAACCTGCAATGTTATAATTTAACCTCACTTTTACTATACTTCATATAACTTGATTCCTGGATAGCCAAATTTCACCAAAATTTCAGTGAGGTCTTGTTATTAAATCCTCTCACAAATAAGGCTAGTTTGATTCAGTTAACACCTGGGCCCAGGAATGTATGGAGTCATTACCTGCTCCTTTAATCTTCGGACGGATCTCGAACCAATGTGACGCAGAGCGTACTCTCTGAATTGAGTTACAAACCATAGTACGGATTTCTGGCTAACACACTTTTGGAGGATGAGGCATTATCCCGGCTTTGTTTGAGATTAGATTAATTCTTTGAACAAAAAATGCAATAAAACTATTTTGGAATGTGTTTTTAATACGATATGATCTTTCACATGCAACTGTGAACATATCAGTCGGCCATGTTTCTGGAAAACAAAGCCGATGGATAATCTCTATCAACGAAGGATGTTAATGTTAATGATAGAGATTATTCATGGGCTATGTTTGTTTTTATGATTTACCATGGGCAAGGGAATCTTAAATTTGATTTATCATAACCGTCTCAACTGGACCATGTTGAAACCGGTAGTAGGTGAGTTTGTTTCGCTGGGTCTTCTCAGTTGGGGCGCATTGGAACCGGTTGTAGCATTAAAGCGCAACCGTCGTTATAAACACAAGGGCCGTCAAGTAAGGCCCTACGAATTCAATATTATTAGTAAATAATATTGAATTCGTACGTTTATATAGACAATAAGTAATAAAATATAGATATATAAATTTCGTGTTATATATTTTCGTATTTCGTACAATAACTATAAATTTCGATAATCAAACCCAAACATAATCTCCTTGACAATAACTTAATACAAGTTAGCTAAATATCATAACTATTATAAAATAAATGTTATAAATGTTTTGACAATCCGTGTGCCTAAATATCTAAGTATATGTAACTAGAAATAATTATACATACTGAACTATATTACTACAAACATGTTCTGACTATTTACTAGCGCTTTTTAAAGTCTACGTGAATAAAAACCTTTTTTTTTATAAGTGTGTATCGTTTGTTACTTGTCGCAGACTGACCGGACTGGTAGAGGATGCTTGCTGCTTCTAGAGCCGCCGGACTATTAAAATTTTAATTTTCCCATTGAGATACTAATCAATTTTTTAGCAAACATAGGACGGGCTATAAGTGCTCTTTACCTCAACCTATCTACATATAAAGGAGCATTCCGAAAGCATTCCCTATCATTTAAAAAAGATATGTTTACAAACATCAAATAACTCGCGCAACATGAATTTAAAAAAATACAAATACCGTAATTACTTCTTTCTTTTAAAGTCGGTTAGAATAGAAATTACGCGGTGACACCAATTTTTTCATCAAGAATTTCTACCTGGACGATACTGAGGGTGGTAGGGTAGGTAGCTAAAAGCATAGATTCAGACTCCATCCAGTGTCGAGTCAGCAATAAAACAGCGAGAACAAACCAAACACACCTTGTCTATAAAATGAAATATCTGCCGCCCTTTGACGTAAGCATTTGCAATGGAAATCTGAACAGGAGGTAGATCGATCCATTTGCTAATGGACGGGTCGAGTGTAGGTTTTTGATGAAGCGTAGGCTCTGTGGTCAACAATTGTGGAGTGTTTGCTCGCCTGTATATAGTTATGGCTGCAAAAAGTGTATGTAAATGACTAGTAACAAGTATCAATTTACCTTATTTTACTTTATAGTGTTACAAGTATCAATTTGCCTTACTCTACTTTATCGAATATTATAGTGCGAAAAGTTTAATTTGGTCATCCATGTATAGACTATCCAAGTGGCACGGCCGGTAGGCTTATGCTGTTGCCTAATGACTAAACTGGGACAGACATGTTAACGTGCCTTCCAAAGTACGGAGACGCTCAGAATTTAAACAAGTTTGGCGGTCACCTATCTATGGCCGACCACAAGCCTAGTTGCTTAACCTCGCCAATCACATATGGACCGGTGTATGAGCGCCTATAAATGAATTGTAGAAGACTAAACAAATTATTTATGTAATCATAAATGTTTCTGTGCCGTAGCAGGGGGTCATGTTGAAACCAATACTAAAATAACATCTCCTACATACACGGGGTATGTAATAAATGAAAGGAAATTACCTGCATAGTTTAATTTTATTTATTTATTTACGGCACTCCAACGACTTATTCACTAAAACATTTTAGGGGTACAATATCTAACTTAAACTCTAGAGTGAATTTGCCAATTAAAGGTGTGCACAGCACTTGCAATATTTCCAAGTTTTGTAATGTATATAAAAAAAAAAAAACTACATGAAAAACAGATTTGTAACATAAGAGCAAAAGAACACACAAATCTACTTATTTACTTAAAAAAAAAAGATAATAATTATTAATAATTGATAATAAGTAATATAAAAACTACAAGTAATAAAAGTAATAATACATGTATTAAATGTGGTCGCTGTGCGTCGAGAACAATTTTTTGCGAAATTGAGATAGCTTGTTGGCGAAGATGTCAATGCTATTAGAACGGTTATGGAGCTCATTGTACGTCCTCATCAACCTGTTCATTGGTGCCGAGTGTCCGAGATTAGTTCTTGTAGGGGATGGAGTGAACACATCTAGAATACGTTTAGATCTGGGTGTGCTATGGCGAGGGACAGATATACTTATTTCGGCGAGAAGCTTCGGAACTTGTATATATCCGTTAATGATTTTATGGAGCAAAATCAAGTCATTGTTATGTCTACGCTGTTTTAGGGTTATCATTTTGAAATAACTTAGCCTTTGCGAGTAATCTGCGTCCGGAGGGCAGCTATGAGATTTATACCGCATATAGCGTGTAAAGCTTGTTTGGACCCGTTCTATACGATTAACGTGTGTGCCATAAATAGGATTCCAAACAGGTGATGCATATTCCAAAACAGTTCGTACAAATGAATTATAGAGTACTGTTAAGGGTTGGACGGTTTTGAAATCATAACAGATCCTCTTTATGAATCCCAGTGTTTTAGCAGCCCTAGAAACAATAGAGTCAATATGGGGTATGAACGTTAGCTTACTGTCAAGGAGAACACCTAAGTCGCGGATTTTGTCGACTTTTTGCAGTACCCTACCGTTGAGCGAATATGAAGAAGCAAGCTTAAGGTGTTTTTTTGTAAATGTTACATGGTAACACTTATCAGCATTAAGAAGCATGCGATTTTTAGTACACCAATTATGTACAGAGTCTAAATCTTCCTGGAGTAGGGCAACGTCTGCACTGGTATCAATGACCCGATATATCTTCAAGTCGTCCGCGAAGATGGAACAAGTACTGTGTTTGATACTGTTTGCTATATCGTTAACGAATATAACAAACAGTATTGGGCCCAAATGGGAACCTTGGGGGACTCCGGATATTGAGTAGTAAGGCAAAGACTGATGACCCTTTACAACAACTCTCTGTTTTCTGTCGGTCAGATAAGATTTAAACCATAGCCATAGTTGGCCAAATATGCCGAGGTATGACAGCTTACGCAGCAAGATATTGTGATCGACTTTGTCAAACGCACTGCTAAAGTCGGTGTAAATCGAGTCGACTTGCTTGCGTGAGTCCACTAATTTGCAAAGGTTGTCTACATAAAGAACCAAGTTGGTTGTAGTAGATTTTTGAGCGCAAAAACCATGTTGTTGTGGAGCTACCTCTATTTTGGAATGGGCGGTTAAGATAGGGCACAAGAGAGACTCGAAAACTTTCGAAAATACAGACAGAATGGAGATAGGTCGGTAATTCTTTACGTCATCAGCTTCACCTTTTTTAAAGATGGGCACTACGTGTGCGAGCTTCCACTCGTCAGGAAATTGAGAAGTTTTAAGTGAATGGTTGAATATTACTTTCAGTGGGAGAGAAAGACTGACAGCACATTTTTTGACAAATATAGGTGGTAGACCATCTGGACCTGCGCCTTTGCATATATTTAGCTTTCTTAATGCTCTGATCACGTCTTTCTCTGAGATAACAACACTGCCCAACGTATTGTGAGAGTAGATTTGCGTATCGTCAGAGCGATGTTCCGACTGTAAGGCTCCCGGTTGATTAAATGACGACGAAAAGTGACGCGCAAAAAGGTTGCAAATGTATTCCCCAGAAGTGGCCACCTCAGTGCCCAACTTCAGTTCAGACGGCATTTCACTTGAACCAGATTTTTTTGTTTTGACGAAAGACCAGAAGAGCTTGGGATTGTGGGTTATGCCCTCCTCCATCTTCCTAGCGTAATTATCGTAGCTATTTTTCATAGCTTGATTAGTTCTTTGGCCTAATAATTTATATTCGTATTCGTCACGGGGATTTTTATACTTTTTGTAACGTCTTCTAAGTTTTTCCTTTTCGGTTAACATGCTTATAAGACTTTTAGGGAACCATACGGGGTATTTATTACATTTTACTTTGGATTTTGGCACAAATGAACGTATGACATTATCCAATATCTTATAGAGCTCTTCTACCATAGCGTTGACATCCTGACATTGGGCAAGGTTTTCAATCCAATTTACCTGATTTATTTTCTCGTTTATTATCTGGTAATTTGCTTTGCGGAAGTTAAACTTTGAAGCGAGCTTGCTTTTTAGAAATGTAGGTGATACATTAGTAATCTCTATACACAGGGGGGGATGGTAAGGATCAATTGTTGACAATGGTTCCATACATTCATGAACAGATACGCCATGAAAGTTGGACAATATTAGGTCTAGAGATTTGCTTTGGTGATTTTTCACATGATTTAGCTGTTGCAAGTTATTAAGAGACAAACAATCTACGAGGGAGTAACCCAGTGAGTTACTATAATTACTTGCAGACATACTTGCAGACTGTGGGTTGGTGTTATCCAGTTCCCATTTGATGAATCCCAGGTTAAAGTCACCAGCTATGAGTGTGTGGCTACCCGTTGCATCAATTACAGACGTAACCTTGTCCAGGAACGTGTTCAGTGTTTGCTGTTGTACGGGAGGGGGCAAGTATACAGCACAGATGTTCAAGTATTGCGTCCTCTTTTCTTCCGCAATCATTAGTTTCAGCCACAAGTTTTCCGCGTCAGTCTCCCATTTTGCCATGCGAATACTACCAATTGTTTTCAATACAGCGATTAACACGCCTCCACCCTTTTTTTGTCCCAGGAGAGTTGAGGATCTGTCTCTACGAAATATTGTGTATCTAGAGTCCAGTATCTCGCCGTCATTTATAGCATCGTCCAGCCAAGTTTCTGTAGCAATAATAACGTCATACTGATAGTGTTGTGTTGCGAGCATAATGTTTCTCAATTTGGTTCTTATTCCTCTAAAATTTTGGTAGTAGATCTTGAATGGGAATCTTGATATCAGATGTATTGTATTATTTGGTTTTTTAATACGGCCGTGGTCGAGTGTTCATTAGAGCAGTTCAACAGCTTCGAGGCTCCGTACGTGTTTAGCTTGTATCCCATCAGCTTTTCTAACAAGGATGCGACCGTCACGGACCCACACATACTTGTATTCTTTGACACGGGCAGCTTTTCTAGTGGCTGCGTGAATCTGCTTGTTCAGTGGAGAGAGGTGTTCGGACACGAAAACTGGTTTTTTCGCACCACCGTATCCCAAGAGATGAGAGTTCAGCTTGTTGTCAGGATGTTTTTTGTTGTATTTCATAACGGAAGCTAGGATTTCGTCACGAGTTGATGTACTATTCATCTTGACAATTATTGCTCGCGGAGAGGTGCTTTGCGGGTCTAGTTTTCTGACACGAACGGCGGATATAATGCAGTTTTCTTTTAGTGTGCTTGAGACGACCTTTCCCAGCTGCACTACAGTACTGATTAAATTCTCGGATTTATTTTCAGGCACCCCATTAATTTCAATGTTCTGCTGACGAGTATTTTGTTCCAAAAGGTTGACTCTGACAGACAAGTCTGACACAGTATGCTTAAGAAGCTCATTTTCTTTTAAAATACGTTGGTTGGCTTCCTTATAGTCTTGAAGTTCGTTTTTCACCTGATCGAACTCGTCACTCATGAATTGAACTGAGGCTTCGAGTTTGCGGATAAGCGACATAGCCTCCTTTAAGTCCCCCAGATCTTCAGCAATAGAAAATTTTATTGATTTTGAAATCTCAGTGGACATCACATCTTTTATTTCTTGGCGAATGGTCTGCAGGATTTCCTCAGCCAATGGTTTACCTGCATGCTCGATGTCAGGGCAGGTGTCTATGCGTGGACGTTTCTGTCGAATTGAAACGTTGGCAATACCAGGCGAGTCAGACAGTACTTTTTGCAAGTCAGGTTCGGACTGAGCTTGACTAAAATTTATACTAGTGTTCATTTTTGAAGAGGTGACACTATTTTCAGACATTGTTTTCCGATAGAAATGTAAATATCAACAGAAAAGAGAAAAAATAAAAAAATAAAAAAAAAAAAAATATACAAAAAAGTGATTTCTTCACTTGGGTTTGAACTCGAGACTTGTACCTCAGCAGCCTCGCCGTTTCTGTTAGAGCCACAAGTGCTACTAGTCGGAGTGCTTAAAAAAGTAGTTGTATGGTGAGTATTAATCCGGTTTAAGTTGTTGACAAGTTGTAGTGCTAATGAGTTCAAAGTCCAATCCTTTGTTTGCCGTGAGCACTGCAGATAAGAGTTCAAATTTTAACTGATTTGTAATGAAGTTTTTGTGTGCTTTTTTGCACTTATTTTCACACAACACAGTTAATATCCATATTGTTCGATTGGGCGTAGAACACCGAGTATCACTATATAAGTTTTTATTTGTATTATGCACTTTTTGTTCACTTTTAGCAATTTTATTTACGGAGCGTTTAGCAACACGACCGACTTGGACAAGTACGTACGACGAGTAAGTACGTACGACGTACGTACTGCATAGTTTAATAATGCACGTGTGGCGCAGCCGCTAAGACGGTCGCCTCGCCGCTTAGTGTCCCGGATTTGAATCCCGCGCAGGACAACTATTTGTGTGACCCATAAATAGTTGTTCTGAGTCTGGATGTACTTTGTGTCCGTCTATTATATGTTTGTAAAGTACCCTGCGACACAGAGATTAAATTCCCTAGTGCGGGCGTTGTCTTTCTAAAAATTAAGAAAAATAAATTAAGAATGTATTTCAGTCCTGTCTCACAGTAAGATATTAAAAATAAACCCGCCTGTAATAAACTTTTGTACCTGTATTGCTTTTAATCCCAGTAGAGGACGAAGATTTTATACTACAACTGCTACTTAGAGTGTAATAAAAATATGATAACCAATACAAAGATTAGGTTTCTCCGATGGGGTGCATCAGATCCATCTTTGTCGATTTGCGTCGCGAGGCCTTCGGGAAATTCAACGTATTATCGATTCTATAGGGCTGTGCTGCCTGTGATATCGATTAATATGTTATTTATTTTTGTGTTTTTATTTCGACTTACCAGCTTCGGTTCAGTTTCATATAAAGATTTTAAAGTATTGATGAACACAACCCCTCTGTCTTAGTCTACAGTCCAGTCCATACTCGTCAGACATTGCAAATCGCATCATTTCACCGAATAATTTTGTACTAAAATTATTTCATGATTACTCAGTCAGTAGTACTCTCAGTACTCATTATCATCATATCAGCCGAAAGACGTCCACTGCTGGACAATCTAGGAGAGTTTTGTCTGTTTAGCCGCCGATATCTGGTAGCATCATCTGAGGATGTCAGAACGATTTCCGTCTTTCTTCCATAAGTTGCAGGGTGAAGTCAGAGATCTTTTTAGTTCTGTTTGTACGACGGGCCTTGAAGACCTTACACCCAGCTGTATGGATAGCTTCTACGTGCCTGCCATAATATGAGTCTACTTCCTCGGAGTACTTCTCCTTTTTAAGTTGAAATGGGGTAGTGTGATGTCTAAAATAAAATCTCAAATTTGAAGACATCTAAAAATATCATCAAAAATTAATATTAAAAACAGTTTTCATGGGTCCACTGCAAAGTAACGTAACGTAAGCAGTATTTTATTTTATTTATTCATTTGACCTACTTATTTCGGCTAGTGTAACCGTTTTGTAAAGAAATAGTTTCCTTTTGATATTCATTAAGACTGGCCTGTTGATTTAGTGTTTAGTGATTCTGAATGTAAAGTCAAAAGTCGTGGGTTTGATGCCAGCTAAGGACAAATATTTGTGTGATGAGCACGATTATTTGTTCTGTGATTGTAGAATAAAAAGAAAAATTAAAAAAGTCTGTTGAATGTTGTATCAGAATCATTTTTGCCAATCTCAAGATATAGTTTGACATCTTAACTTTGTGAAGACAATTAGAACGTATAGGTCTTAGTTAATTTTTTTTTGGGAAAACCCTATTCTATCACGGCCAAATTTTCCTAAATGATTATTGCTTATAATTTAGTTACTTTCTCAACTAGTAGTAAAAATCTATTTCATTTTCTCCGCATTTCAAGACGATCGACATGTACCAATTGACATCACTAAACCACGCGTTTCGGATTACAGCGCTCCAGTATAGCCGAATACATTGTGAGGGAATCCGGACTACTCGCGCCAAATACTTGGGTAACGGGAAAATACCAGATACCATTTCAAAATATAACATTTTATTAACTTTTTTAATAATAATTTACTATCGCAGAATTTTGTTAATGCTTAACTTTACTTTTGATATACGCTAACTACTACTATTATCACACTATTATACTGACGGACCTGTTGGCGTGGTTGGCAAATGCTTGCTTTTCATACCGGAGGTCGTGGGTTCGATTCCCACACAGGACATATATTAAAATTTGTGTGCATGATCATGTCTGTTTGTCTTGAGTCTGGGTAATTATCTATATAAGTATGTAAAAGAAAAGTAGTATATTATGTAGCTAATCAGTGCTCTGGATAATATAGTACAAGCTCTACTTAGTTTGGGATCAGATGGCCGAGTGTGTATAATGTCCCAGGATATTATTATTACTATGCTAATTTGTATTTATAACCCCCGACGCAAAAAAGGGGTGTTACAAGTTTCACATCGATGTCCCTCTCTCTCTCCCTGTGTATGTGTGTTTGTCCGTGACATCGTAGCTGTCAAACGGATGGACCGATTTCGGTTTTTGTTTTTTGATTTGAAAGCCATTTTTCTTGCGGTGGTTCTTAGCTATGTTTGGTTAATATCAGTCCAGCAGTGAAAGAGTATCTGTTCTTTTAATGATGTAATTTTTGTTGAAGTTGAGGGTTTTCCAACGGTTAGGTTAGATTATTGGACCTCAAACAAAGACACTGGGCTCTACGACATAGGCAATCCTAGCTTGGAGACTATGGATTTATGTGACATAAATATGTTGTATTTTTTTTGAACAATAAAGATTATTATTATTATTTAAGTAGCCGTTTTGTCGTATGATTAAACTACTTGATACTAAAGTATCTGACAGACAAGAGATTGACTGGCCTGTATATCTGGTCGTTAGAGACCATGACTGCTAATCCAGAGGGCGTCGGTTCGAGCCCCACCCAGAACCAATCTGTGTGTGATGAACACGACTATTTGTTCTGAGTCTGGGTGTAATTTATCTATAATATGTATGTATTTCAAATTTATATGTATGTTTAACACATTGTCTGGTTGCCATAATACAGGCTCTGCCTAGTTTGGGATCATTATATAAAAATATACAATATATTTTGAATCGCACCTTAATAGCCGATTGCTACCGAAAGACACTGCCAAAAACACAGTAGGAATCCTTTTCTTTTAATCAGGATCATGTTAACATCTAATTACAATAAAATTATCGAAATGCGTTGACTTAAATCTCTAATAATATGGTTATGAAAATCAATCAGTCGATAATAATATATATTAACTAGCTGTGCCCCGCGGTTTTACCCGCGTTAAATTTTATAAATTATCGCAGCTCCTCCCACGTAGGTGATAGCGTGATAATATGTAGCCTATATGTTGACCCGACCTATTAGTAATGTTCATGCAAAATTTTAAGTAAATCTTTGCAGTACTTTTTGAGTTTAGCCCGGACACACATACAGACACACAGACAAAAATGCTAAAAACTATATTTTTGGCTTCGATATTGACTGTAAATCACGCCACAAGTATCCTTTTAAAAAAATATTCAATGTACACATATTTTGACTTTCCAACGTTTTATTATATGTATAGATTTCTGCCTCATTGGTCTAGCGGTAGCGTGTTCCACCGCAGATAATGAGGTGCTGGGTTCAAGCTCCAGGTCGGGAAAAAAAGTGATTTTGGGATTTTTCTATTAAGAAAATTTCTCAGTAACCACTCAAAGTCTGGGAGTTGGCGGTATTACACTCCCATGCCTCGGAGAGAACGCAAAGCCGTCGGTCCTATACTTGACCAATTTTTTGGTCGTGGAACTAGTGGTCCCATCGGATCATGGGAGTGATGGAATAGAACTTGTCCCGTTCAGATAGCTAATCTCCATTAAGACTGGCCGCCGCATCATTATTACACTTATTTCTTCTTGATATTTCGTTTATTAAATAAAACGTGAAAAAAGACCAAACTGGAAGCAATAAAGATTTACAACTAAATATATATAGGTACGTTATATCACGTACAGGGGTTTCTTTTCACAGTAACAAATAAAAAGATTCCTTGAAGTAATACTAGCTACTAGCTTCCGGGTACTTTCGTAGCGGAGCGATTTGCAGGATATTGATATTGTAAACCCCTCGGGCGGTACGATTGCAGTATTACGGAAACATGCTAGAGCAAGGGTGTTCTTTAACATCATAAATCTTTTTAATTTTAAAGTATCATGCTTTAAGAACTCATAATAAAAGAAATAATAATATCCTGGGACATTCACCGACGGCAATCTGATAAGTAAGTAAGTAAGCATTTATTTGCATAAACATGTGTACACATACAAAAAATATTATTGCATGCAAGATGTAGTAGACATTATTATGTTCGGACATGTTTGCTATGCGATAGCGTGCAAATGTTTTATAACAATATTAAAGGTTATCAATTTAAGAATTATTATTTGGAAAATCGAAAAATTACATTGCACAATAAAATCTATTCAATAATAAAATTAAAAATAATATGTCAAAAATAAAATACCAGTAAAATAAATGTCATAAAAATTATAAAAGTTGATTAAATGTCAGGTTAGAACTTATCAACTAGAAAATCTGATGTACTTTTAAATATAGTGATTGGAGGTCTTTCCAATCTTTTGGTATTTTATTAAATGATCCCAAACTAAGCAGCGCTTGTAATGTAGAAACCAAATAACTGATAATACTACATATGTACTACTTTTCTTTTGTAAATACATACTTATATAATAATATCTAGCTACAATGTCACACAGATCATCCTAGCCCCAAACTAAGCAAAGCTTGTACTATGGGTACCAGGCGACGATATACATACTTATATAGATAGATAAATACTTATATAGATAGATAAATACTTATATACATAGAAAACTTCCATAACTCAGAAACAAATATTCGTGCTCATCACACAAATATTTGCACTTACCGGGATTCGAACCCAGGACCACCAGCTTCGTAGGCAGGAGCACTACAAACTAGGCTACGGTGACCGTCGTTATATAGATAGACAAACGTGTTCATGCACGGAAAAATCTATCCTGGGTGGTAATCGAATCCACAATCTGCGGCGTGAAAAGCAGGTATCTACCAACAACGCCAAAGGGGGGCCGGCAAATAAGGTCGCATTGTCAGAAATCCTAGTTATAATCTTTAAATTTAAAAATATAATGAATAAGAAAAATAAACGAATTATATAATAAATCATCATCTTTATCATATTTGCCGAAAGAAACTGGACAAAGATGGACAAAGGCCTCCCCCAAAGATCTCCATAATTGCCGGTCTTGCGCTATCCGCATCCTGCGCTTTCCACCGACCCGCACAAGATCATCGGTCCATCTTGTAGGGGGCCTGCTCACGCTGCATCTTCCGGTTCGTGATCACCACTCGAGAACTTCCTGCTCCAACGGCCGTCGGTTATAAGCTATGTGCTCACCCACTGCCACTACAGCTTTGCAATTTTTCGGGCTATGAATTTCGACATTTGTGATTCGATCACGCAGGGAAACTCCGAGCGTTCCCTCTCCCTTGCTCTTTGGGTGACCCTGAGCTTTCTAATAAGGACCATAGTGAGCGACCACGTCTCTGTTACATAAGTCATCACAGGCAACACACACTAGTCTAAGAATTTTGACTTGAGACTTGTTTAGTATTTAAGTGAAGCATGAAGTTTATATCCACTAACATGAATCTTTTATTAATATTGTCGACCTAACCCTAAAAAAACAGATCGCGTACCAAGGGCTAAACCTCCCATTTTATTTACGCACCAGTGAGTAAATACGTTATAATAAATATATAAAGCACTTTCAAATCCTATAACAATTTAATAACATTTATTCCAAACAAGAGATTTTTAATCTTGATCTACGGAAGCAGGAAAATGTACAAAAGCTTTTGTTTACATTGAATGTTCTGAGTGACGTTATCAGGTCGTTTCATGTCCATGGCCTGTCATGTACTGACGGGTATACAATACAGTGGTGTAGATTACGCAATGTAAATTAAATTAACTGTTGCTTTATTGATTTGTGAAGGAAATTAAAGGTTTGTGTTTGTCTTTTAGGAGGTTAGTGGGGGGAGTTATCTGTGTTGTTTAGAGATATTAATAAGACTAGTTTGTGGTGGGCATGCGATGAGTTTCAGGTTTCACATTTTAAATCATATATTTAAAATGAAATCTTCATTTTAAATATATGATTTGATTGAACTTTAATAATATATAAAGTAAGATCATGTGTCATGAAGTACGTAGTAGCTACTAAAAAAACATTTACAAAAGACTTAGTAGTAACGCTTTTATTATTTTATAAACTTATGGCAAACAAATCTACAAAACTGCATCTCATTTCGAATGCATTTTTCACAGTCAGCCTTTGAGTAATGCAGATAAATTGTGGTAGGCGCACTATGATTTGGAATATGAAAAAAAGTCAGTTTAGAAATAATACAAATAACTAAAATAAACTACATATTACATCCAAATAAATACCACGCATTAATAACTTCATCATAACATCAGCCGAAAGACATCACCTGCTGGTCAAGGCTTTCCCCTTAGATCTACAGGATGGCAGTTCTTGTGATGCCCGCATCCAGTGGCTTCCACGACTCTTGCAAGGTTGTCCAACTAGTAGGGGGCCACGGTGCATCTTCCGGTTCGTGGTTGCCATTCGCGAACATTTCTGCCCAAACCGTCAAGTCGTTTATAAGTTAATAAATTAAAAACTTTATCTTTTCTATCCATTGTGATTGGTGACCATTTTCGGAATGCAAAATACATTTAAGCATACCACAGAATTATTTAATACACACTTTGTTTAATATCCGCAAAACGGATAAGATTATAATTACAGGTGATTGCGAACCTTCATTTAAATAGACTATACTGCCCTACTAAGCGCAAAAGCGGTATCTCAAAAAAAATCTTTATATTTTTTTTTATACCATCGGATAGCTTTAAAAAATACGCATCTAATGAACTAAGCCTTTTAGCGCTATCTGGTTGAAAACATATAAAAATACCCTTAAGAAAGATTTCTCTATCTCAGTTTTACCTTAAATCACTAAGGATATTAGAGGTATATCAATATTAAGTAGGCAAACAGCCGTATATTTGAATACCGCCAAATCTCTTTAACAACAACAACAATTTTTCTAAGCCGTTAAGCGGCAAATATGTAAAATGCGTGAATTACCGCTAAAACGCTTAGTTTTTGAATGCTTACTTGATCCGCAAATTATTTTCCTTTATGAGATACGGTTGCAGCGGCAAATTAAAATGGCTCTTATTGTTTGGTTGATACGATCGGGTTTCTAATACATTTACATTTTACTACGAAAGTTTTGTGCCGACTGGTCAAGGCCGAAAAGGTTTGAGTGTTTTTCCTGTATTATGGTATGAAGGGTTGTTAGGACGCTACAAAGCCGAAATCATAAGTGCATACTACCATTTTTTTATTTTTCATCGAGATAAAAAAAATATCTTACTGTGGGTTGACAATTGTTCATCACAGAACGAAAATTGGACATTTTTTTCTTTCTTAATTTACGTTGTGAATTCAAATGACATCAACGCCGATAAGATTGTTATAAAATATTTCGAACCAGGCCACACCTTTATTTCAGTCGACAGTTTCCATTATATATATGGAGTTGTCGATGAAGCGCATGAAAAATAAAATTTATGACTTTCAGATTTTTCTCAGGCAGTTAGCACTGCAGGAAAAAAACCTAAACCTAAAGAAATGACTCTACAAGATTTTTATGACTCGGAAGATTACACGACACAGTATAAACTATCTCGAATTAAACCGTGACCATATATCAATAAAATGGTCGAAGTAGAAGTCAATAGAGGCAGTTTTGATTAGGTACCATACAGAACTGGATTCAATAAAGACCCTATTACTGGCAATAAAATTTTGAAAACCCAAATTTTGCCACCACCAAAGAAGAAAACTGCAATGGAAGGCATTTCTAAAAGCAAAAAAGAAAATATTTTGAAATCTTTTCAAAATATTATACTTCAAAACAGAGTGTCCTTTTGGAGAGAACTCCCTACTTTTGACTAGATTAATTTCATAGAATCCGCTTTTTCTACAAATATTTTCTTATGCCATTATAAATTTGAATAATAAAAGACTTCATAAATATACTTTGATCGTTTTTATTTCCTAAAATAATACATATTTTATTCGATACAAAATACATACTTTTTTGTATACGTACATGTAGGAGAAAAACTAACGAAAAAGCGGTAACTCAAATTTTAATTGTATAATTACTAAGCGGTGTAGCAGTATCTCATGAAAAAGGTATATCCATATACATTTTTGATATTTTAACTATTGTAGTAACAAATAGATCCAATATAATATATAAATACTATTTAATAAGCAAAAAGTCATAATACAAAGTAAAAAAAAAGGATTTTTTACAAAACTTAAATTATCTCGAAACTTGCTTACATTAAGATACCGCTTTTGCGCTTAGTTGGGCAGTATATAGGAGCTGATGGGTTTGGGACCGTAACTATTATGACTGACCCAACACAATATAGCGTAACCGACAAGTCCATACGGTATTATACGCTCCAAATAAAAATGACGAAATAATTGAGTAATCAATAACTTACATATAATTGAAAAATAATCCCCATTAATCTTCATTGTCATGTCAGTTGAATGACGTCCATACCTGGACAAGAGCTTCACCAAATAGGGGGTATCCCATAATCGCCACGTTTGGAAGACGGGTTAACGATAGCAGTACGATAGTCATAGCCAAGTTTATCCGTAATTTAGGCTTATAAGTAGTCCCGAGATAATATCTACCTATTCTCTCGGGACTACTTTCAGGGATAAAGTAGGATGGTGATATTCGTAACTTGACGGTCACCGTAGCCTAGTTGGTAGTGCTCCTGCCTACGAAGCTGGTGGTCCTGGATTCGAATCCCGGTAAGTGCAAATATTTGTGTGATGAGCACGAATATTTGTTTCTGAGTCAGGGATGTTTTCTACGTTTTTAAGTATTTATCTATCTATATACCTAAGTATGTATATCGTCGCCTAGTACCCATAGTACAAGATTTGCTTAGTTTGGGGCTAGGATGATGTGTGTGACATTGTCCCTAGATATTATTATGAAAAAAAAAAACTATCAAAGTGCATAATTTCACACATTTTCATCATACACAAATTTAAAGCAGATTTATTAAACACGCATTTAATTGAAATAAGGGCCTTGATATCTGAATGGTAGATGAGACAATCGATGTCCCGAACCTTTGTCCATGATATGTATTGTTTAAGCGCAAATAAATCGCAATCGGAACGGTGTGCGCTCAACCTAACGCACCAATGGTTCTGTACAATAATACATAATAAATTTCACTGATATCATTGTCATGTAAATTGGGGATACGCGAAGCATTACATATTAATTTTCCTATTACACAAAGGACGAAAGGAAAAGTAAGCAAATTACAATAGATTACAATAGATAGATATACAATAGGTTTTGCAAACTTTGTCATAGCTTTAGGATTAAAATTATTGTTAAAATTTAACTACAACAAGTGTGGGTTAAATAATTGTGAAGTAAAGTTTAGATTAACAAAACGTACTACGAAACGTACTAGTTATGACAGAAAGAGAAAAAGAAAACGTATGCTCTCACCTCTCTCTCGTGCCCCTACAGTAATATACGATAGGTAACTTTCTCTCTTTCTATCTTCACTAACTTATATCTGATGATGAAGCCTGTTTAACTTATAAAACGTAACGTAATAACAAAAAAATATAAATGTGAGACATATTAATATTTTTCATAATATGGAATCAGAATTTATTTTTATATGGTGTATAAAAATCTGAACCAGTAAGATTCGCTCTGGCTGCCATGAATATTTTTAAATTTTACAACGTCAGGAAATTTTAAAACTCTTGATATTCAGAAATATTGGAGTGACAAAAACAAGAACATTCCCTAAAAACTCTAGCAGCAACTAAAATATTCAAAAATTGTATTCGACAACGAAATTCGTATTCGGAAAACAGTGCGTCCAACCGTTAGACTGACTCGTGAAAATTTAACTAGCCGCCCGCACGGTGCACTTTTATTTGCACTGACGTGTACGGTGGAATACATTGGTTGCCTGTTTCGGTAAACTTTAGTTGTGGTATGTTCTGTTTACATTTCACTGCGTACCAAAATAATTAGGCACTTCAATGCAGTTGATAGATGGGCGTAATGATCGGAAAATTTTATTATTCATTATTGGTTATGAATATCAGCTATGGTTTACTCGACCTCATAAATAGGTTGTGCTACTATTTTGTCATACAAATAATGTTTTGACTCTAGCTGGTATTATTTAACATTTACGGGTAAGCGCCAAGTAAGTATCTAAAAATTATCTAGTCATATGTCCGTCAGTTTCATTATTATTATTATTAATAATAAATCCAAAAAAACCTTATAACATTGATAATGTGTTGTTTTTTATTGTTTGGACGGGCCTGTTGGCGTGGTAGGCAAATGCTTCTTTTTCACGCTGGAGGTCGTGGGTTCGATTCCCACCCATGAACAGGTATATTTGTCCTGAGTCTGGGTGTAATTATCTATATTTAACAAAAAAAAGTAGTATGATATTATGTAGTATATCAGTTAGTTTCCCATAGTACAAGCTCTGCTTAGTTTGGGATCACATGGTCGTGTGTAAATAATGTCCAAAGATATTATTATCATATTATTATAGTTTACGCCTCAACCGGAATGGATCTGCTTAATTCAGGGTTTGATAAAAATTGTAATTATCCCGAAATGAATATCGTTTTGCCAGCCGGAATTTACCCTCAATGGAAACTGCGGGCGGAAATGATTAATTCAGAATCAATTACGTGACCAAAGTATATAATTAAAAATTTTGCTCATCTAGATGTTTTGATGAAGAAGTGGCCCATTACTGTCGCACTATTATTGCTCTCTTTCAGGCGATCGGTTCACAGCAATAATTACTTAAGTGTATAGAATTCGCGACAATCGAACCTTAGACCTCACTCACATAGTGTAGACACAGATATTACTGACGGCAACAGGTTTACTGTCATAAATGCATTGTTTCTCGCAAAGTGATTTCGAGTTAGGTTGGATAATATTTATTTGACTGCCTAATGTAGTTCGGTCCTGATTGTTCCGGAACGGCTGAATCAATATTATTCAAATTTAAAAGTGATAGTGACCATACTTGTGTGTGCATATATCAGAATTATTAAGAATCAGACACTGCATGGAGGAATAATCACCGATAAAAAGAAATAATTATGTATAATTAATTATATTAATACAAACATGTTCTGACTATTTACGAGCGCTTTTTTAAAGTGTACGTGATTAAATCATTTTAATTTTATTTATTTTATATTTTATTTATTTATTTAAAAACAAATGTCCCATTGAAATTAATATAAACTATACCTACACTCTACACTATTACTACACTCATCTCAACATTTGCAAGCTACAGAATGCGTTGCAGTAATAGTTATTTATGTGGCAACACCAAGCGGTGGCGTTTGACAGGAATACGAACAGAATGGATCGTCACATTGTTGTGGAACGCGCTACGAGGTTGTCGTGTCAAGATAAGGTTTCGCTAAGTTATATTTATTACCTATGTTCTATTATAGAAATGTTATAGTGTAGTAATAAATATCTAATTGCAGTATGTAGTTGAGACTGCAATACCGCGTTACTGTGTGCTATGCAATAAAACTTATAAATGCATAGCAAACATTTTTAATTTTGCGGTATTGTTGTCTCAGCGACGATGTAGAGTTTTATTACACAAGTAAAACGTAAACGTGAAAACTTTTTTTATGTTGAATAGGTTTGCGCTTGACCACGATCTCACCTGATGGTAAGTAAAGATGTGGTCGAAGGTGGACCGCCGGTACCCATAAGATGCCTGTTCATTCTAGCCTTGAATAAACCCATTTCTGGGAACACATTGTTCTGAATCTTTTTAGTAAATATATTAAATTAGTGTATAACATATCAAACATTTACATGTGAACGCGAGCTTGTTGTGTGCTGAAAGATGGGGATAGTATAGAATTACGTGAGATTTCAATCGTCTCTTGCATAATAAGTCAAGTTTTAGTTCTTACTATTCACGAAATTAGAAGTAAGCAGAACTTAGATAATGGAATTCATTTCCGAGTATAAAACATTCTATCAAGCAGTTTTCATAAAGGCGTCTGAATAATGCAGTTTTGCAAGATATCGCCACTGCATTCATTCAGTAAGAAATTTAATCCAACTGACTTAGGTTGACGACAGTGCAAACATTGATGTACGAATGTTAGAAAAACCAACTTATTTGTTTTTTCTGCAACTGATTTAAACAAGATCTATATGAAACTAAACAGAAAGCTTAAGATAACGCTCGCACTAGGGAACCTAATATGTGTGTCACGGGGTACTTTACAAATATAATAATATAATAGACGGACACAAATTACATCCAGACTCAGAACAACTATTTATGGGTCACACAAATAGTTGTCCGGCAGGGGACTCGATCCCTCGAAACTCATGCAATAATCTGTGGGTTTATTTGCTCTGTGTATTGTTCGTAGTTAAACGTCAGAGCCCTTAACCTAGCTTGCTTTTAGATAAGGAAATGGTAAAGTGACTGTTCCAACCACTGCACCACACGCACAGTAATCTATTGATCAATTTAATTTATCGGTGCGTATCGTTCATAGCTCAACAACAGAGCGGCTGCCTTAGCTTGAAATTAAATGAATATGTAGTTACGAATAAAAAATAATGTCCGATTAATAACCAAAGTGTACGTGTGACTTTTTTATATTACAGGGCTAGCTAGTGGGTCACCTGATAGTAAGTGATCACCGCCGCCCATGGACACTCGCGATACCAAGGAGTCGCGGGTGCGTTGCCGGCCTTGAAAAGAGTTTGCAAACAATTGTTGCTGATCCTCCCCACCCCCACCCCTATGAGCTCTGGCGACCTTACTCACACTCAGAAACACAACATTGAATTATTAATATTATTATTAAAGAATATCTTCTGTAAGGTGGAGGTACTTCCCTAGTCCGGCTGCTTTTTGAGCGAAGGAACGCTGTGCACTACCTCTACTCAAAAAGCTCTCTAGTAAAACAAAAGCTAGCTTATATGAGAAAAAACAGTTATCCAAACCCAAAATACCACGTCCTTTTATACTAGATCTGCAAAAGGCTAAATCTAGTAAATGAGTTCTATTATCACTCCGTCCCAGGTGCTTCACAAAGCTCTTGTTTTGGCGCGACTCCCTTCCTCCCCCCACGTCTTAACCAGCTTTATTAAGTTGAACTCTTAACTTAAGTAGTTTTTAAGTTAGGCGGGCCGATTAGTTACCAGTCTCTGTAAGAAAATTAAATAGTTGGAGCCTTTTTGCTCTTTGTTCTATGAAGTTAAAGAGTTTTGAAATTGGAAATGAATTTTTCAATTTGACAATGACCTTCAACACAGGTATTTTTTTTAAGTTTCACGTATCAGCCTAGCCCCATTGTGAAAGCCACTAAAATCTTATGTATAATAATAAAATTAAAAACTTGAGAGGTGTCAAGGGACACCCGGATGGAACGAAGTTATTTCTTATATTATGTACAAAAACCTGTATACACTCAACAAAAATAATCGTTGCGACACCACACTGTTCAATGCGAAATAGAAATGAAAATATCTGGCTTGCTTTCTATAAGAGAGAGAGAGAGAGAGAGAGAAAGACAGACAGAGAAACGTGCGCACGCCGCTCAGCTGCAAAAAGTGTCGTGACAACTTTTCGTAAGAATTTTTTTCGTCTAGCCCCCTTTCACAACGCGCGATAAGGAACTTTGTTCCAAAACTTCGTTCCAATAATAATACTAATACTAATATTCTGGGACATTATTTACACACGGCCGTCTGATCCCAAACTAAGCAGAGCTTGTACTATGGAAACCAGATAACTGATATACTACATATACTACTATTCTTTTGTAAATACATACTTAAATTATATAGATAATTACCCAGACTCAGGACAAACAGACATGTTCATGCACACAAATATCTGTCCTGGGTGGGAATCGAACCCACGACCTCCGGTGTGAAAAGCAAGCACTTGACAACCACGCCAACAGACCCCTCATATGTTATTTTGGTAACTAGATATAAGGATTTTTATTACACCCAGATATTACAGACAGCCCCAGATTCACTGCGGTAAGTCGGCTATTCCCTGAAAGTGAACTAGTAATATCTGGGGACAATGTCACACAGATCATCCTAGCCCCAAACTAAGCAAAGCTTGTACTGTGGGTACCAGGCGACGATATACATACTTATATAGACAGATAAATACTTATATACATAGAAAACATCCATGACTCAGAAACAAATATTCGTGCTCATCACACAAATATTTGCAGTTACCGGGATTCGAACCCAGGACCACCAGCTTCGTAGGCAGGATCACTACCAACTAGGCTACGGTGACCGTCGCCTAGGTAGTAGTAAGGAGAGGGTTGACCTAAAGAGCAATAGCCGATCCTAATTTTGATTTAATTCTACGTCTGTTCTAATTCTTATTCTGTAAGTCCCAGTCAAGAGTAAGACCACGTGAGATCGAGACCGAAACTGTCAAGTGTTCGTATTTACAGTTCTATTTTCTGCATCGTGGGAATCCAGGTGCGGCATGCCATTCTTTTAATTTTTATTGATTTATTTGGAAAACAAACAGTTGTACAACATGAGCTTATACACTGTATAATGTTAGGAGTACAACCCACGGCGTTTTCACAGATTACTAAAACAATAATAATAATAATATGTAGAGTGCTGTGAAGTCTAATGCTAAGAGGTTATATATACACTACAATATAAGCCGCTTATAGCTAGGTAAAACGTAATTATACAAAGAACAACGAATATAAAATATCAAACAATAAAATAGTAACAACCTACTTTTATGTATTCAGCTAAATCCCAATCAACATTGGAAATAAAAACGAGACAGAACAGTAAAACATAAAAAAATACAGGTACATAAACCGGACGATAAACAATCAATGTCTGTACTTATTCCATGAAAGAGGCTTTTAAAATTTTCGTTTTTGAAGTTTTTTGTTCTGACAAGGCAATATCCACTTTAAAAAAAAAATATTATATTTTTTTAATATTCGGTGAAGGGGTGCTCGTTCCCCAGCATTCGACACTTTGAGGTGGCAAATAGAGGATACTATCTAACTACTCTACGGATCACTGTTCTTGGCACAATGTAGGATATTTTATTGACCACTTCGCCACATTCTTACTGGGAAAATAAATCAAATTTTCAATATGATTGCTAATTCATATTATGTACTCTATTATCTGTCATCGTTCCAAATAACAGGCTGTTTGTACTAGTATTTATGGCGAAAAGAGTTAATAAATAGTAAATAATATTCGTATTATTCATTTAATATTTTTTATGAACAGAATACTTACTTACTTATCCTGTGGACAGTTGTTTGCCTAGGGTCAAACTTGTTCAAGGCGCCCTGAAGGCTCCTGTTATGGCTTAACGATTGTTGTCTAATGACTGCAACCCCGACCGAAAACTTAAAATGCCCTACGAAGCAGAGGCGCTCAAAATATAAACCACTTTGATGGTCACCCATCTATCTAGGTACGGTCACCGTAGCCTAGTTGGTAGTGCTCCTGCCTACGAAGCTGGTGGTCCTGGGTTCGAATCCCGGCAAGTGCAAATATTTGTGTGATGAGCACGAATATTTGTTTCTGAGTCATGGATGTTTTCTATGTATATAAGTATTTATCTATCTATATAAGTATGTATATCGTCGCCTGGTACCCATATTGCAAGCTTTGCTTAGTTTGGGGCTAGGATGATCTGTGTGACATTGTCCCCTGATATTATTATTATTATTATTTTCCCGGTACTTTCTTGACAGAGTATCTAGTATAGGCTGCTTATAGCTAGGTAAAACGTAATTATACAAAGAAAAACGAAAACAAAATATGAAACAATACAAATATGTAGATTTCTTTAATATTTAACTGTAATTATCAATATCGGTATATTAAAAAAGAAGTTTTTAACAAAACAAATCTATACCTACAATATAATTATTGCCTTAAAAACCGGCTTAATTATTTCATTAACATAATTAATCTTGAGCGCGGCAGCGCAGCTCTTGTCCGTGTTTTAATTAAACGACAATAACCGGGTATATTTAAAATTAATTTGGTAGCCAAAACCGACATTATCACAAGGAGAGGTGAGGACGAATTTATCAGTGAACACTCCAATGCTCTCATGTAAAATTAAATGACATTTTACGTGTGGTTCAAGGGAGTTGTTTTGGTTTGGTCAAAAGACAATTATTAAATAATTAATAAAATAATATTAAACATACATCTATACTCACAAACTTTCGCATTTATTAAATATTAGTAGGATGTGTACCTACCTCTAGCGGTTATGGCAGTGCACGCCGGAATAGCTCGCGGATGGTAGATTTTTTCGTACTAACTTGACACTTATCGTCATATTTTGCACAATTCACACAACATCTTTATAAATTGTAGCCTATATATTCTGATGTATAAGCTATACTATTGTAAAGTTTCATTAAAATCCTTTCAGGGGTATTTACGTGAAAGAGTAACAAACATCTATCCATACTTACAAACTTTCGCGTTTATAATATTATATAGTAGGATGTTAATTCCGGATGGGCCTGTGGCGTAGTTGGTAAATACTTGCTTTATACGCTGCAGGTCGTGGGTTCGATTCCCACCCAGGACAGATAGTGGTGTGCGTGAACATACATGTCTGTTACTCCTGAGTTTGGGTGAAATTATCTATATAAGTCTGTATTTACAAAAGAAAATAGTATATGTAGTATATCAGTTATGTGGTTTCCATTGTACAAGCTCTGCTTAGTTTGGAATCAGATGACTGTTTTTAAATAATGTCCTAAGATATTATTACTATAATTTTAATTATAAGTTATGTTGTATAATAAAGTTTATTTTACTAACATAATTATGAATGAAAGGAGTTTTCCTAGAACTTTCAATAATATTACCCGCTAGCGGCCACATCTTAAACCAATTTCCCATCGCCGGTATAAACAAAATTTAATGCAGCGTTGAAATTCGACAATGCTTATATAATTAGATGTCATAATTTACAGAGACGTCGACTCGACCTCTTATCACTTTTACCTGGACTTAAAGGGCTTTGTTACGGGCAATTTATAAAGAGAAATGGAGGAAAAGCGAGGGCTTCGTATAGTTTGATACATTAGCTACTGAGGTTTTAAGTTATTCCGCTAAATTGTGCGGTTAAGATCGGTGTTTTGGTTGAAGATGTATTTATGTGATGATATAATAATAATAATATATAGGGACAATGTCACACAGATCATCCTAGCCCCAAACTAAGCAAAGCTTGTACTATGGGTACCAGGCGAGGATATACATACTTATATAGATAGATAAATACTTAAATACATAGAAAACATCCATGACTCAGAAACAAATATTCGTGCTCATCACACAAATATTTGCACTTACCGGGATTCGAACCCAGGACCAGCAGCTTCATAGGCAGGAGCACTACCAACCAGGCTACGGTAATCGTCGAATATTTAAGCGAAACAGTAAAATTATAAAAGCTTTTTGGTGCAGAGATTTAGTAAAGCAGTGTATTTAATAAAAAGAATATCCTGGGACATTATTTACACACGATCATCTGTACTATGGAAACCAGATAACTGATATACTATTTTTTTTTTTGTAAATACATACTAATATAGATAATTACATCCAGACTCAGGAAAAACAGACATGTTCATGCACACAAATATCTGAACTGGGTGGGAATCGAACCCATGACCTCCGGCGTGAAAAGCAGCATTTGCCAACCACGCCAACAGGCCCGTCTACTTTATTTGCAACTATCAGTGCCCACGGACTTCGTTCCGGGTTATAAATATGTTTGTCCCTGCCCGTTTTTGCATAGCCTTTGACACTCCACAATAACGTAGCTTTCTAAATAATTTTGAAAATCGGTTCAGTAGATCCAGAGATTACCCCTTACAACGTCACAATTTGTCTCAACACACAAACGTTACCACTTTATAATATTAGTATAGATCACTAACTTATTTAATCATCATCAACATGTTGTTGTCATCCACTGCTAGACTAAACCCACCCCAAAAGATTTCCACAATGGAGTTTTGTCCATCATTTGTAGGGATGATGCCATACTTGCCACGCTTGGCACACGGGTTAGCTATCGCAGTATGATGGTCAATAGTACTCAGTGACTGCCCGTTCTCTGAGAGATTTCCTCGGACGATTTCTACGCTCCCCACGGTAAGCTTTATGGGATAAGACCAATCGTACAGACGCCAGCACATCCAACAACCCCAATCTGTCAATTTTCTTGTATAGATTTTCAACTTTATCACGTAAGCATAAGGTTCACTTTCAATTGGGGAAATTTGACAAGTTGAGGTAGCTGGATGTGCTGGCGTTTGTACTATTGGTTGTATCCCATAAACGCGATTTCTTCCAGACAACCGTTAACTATAAGCTTAGATATAATAATAATAATGTCCTCCTAGCCATATTCCGGCCACGGCGGCCACTCTCAATAGAGATTAGCCATCTGCGCGGGACATATTATAGTGCACATGTGTGTGCGCAAACACAGGAGCACTTTCTATTCCATCACTCTCATGATCCGATGAGACGCCTAGCGACACGACAGGAAAGAGGTCATGTACAGGACCGACGGCTTTATGTGCTCTCCGAGGCCTGGGGCTATAATACCGCCAACTCCCAGACTTCGGGCTGATGCTGAGCAATTTTCCTTTTTACAGAAAAGTCTCAAAATCACCTTTTGGCCCGACCCGGGATTTGAACCCAGGACCTCGTTTTCTGCGGGTGAACACGCTACCGCTAAACCGAACGAACGAGGCAGTCAGTTAGATATAATACAAGTATTTAATATCAAATTCCATATAAAATTAATGCGATGTTTCAATATCTTTCAATAGCTTTCAATGATTACGAGAATTAATGATGAGCTACTTCCTGTTAACCTATATAGAGGTAATGGTGCTAATGTGGCCGGATAACCTCCCGAAGGAATTAGTGCGTGAAGATAAGTAATACTGCTGCGTCAGGGCTCTCTCATTATAACTCAGAGAAAAATGATTTATTCTCTTCGAAGATATACTTTTAAAACCTACATAATATGTGTTGTGAAGTTGTGGAGGAATTGTGCGGACTATAGATCGACTCTAAGTACAAATCAGATGTGTCAAAAATTGAAGACGTCTACTTTCGTTATTGTTTTATTTCTGATATTTAAAAAAAAAGTGAAAGTTACAATCCAATAATTTAATCTTAAGTTGTAGATAATACTTTTCATAAGAAATTTATTAGATTAATTTTATTCTAATATAGCTCGTATGAAAAGAACAGCACATTACTTACGTAAAACTATTAAACTACTAAAGCTATGCTATACTAAATTGACGGTCACCGTAGCCTAGTTGGTAGTGCTCCTGCCTACGAAGCTGGTGGTCCTGTGTTCGAGTCCCGGTAAGTGCAAATATTTGTGTGATGAGCACGAATATTTGTTTCTGAGTCATGGATGTTTTCTATGTATTTAAGTATTTATCTATCTATATAAGTATGTATATCGTCGCCTGGTACCCATAGTACAAGCTTTGCTTAGTTTGGGGCTGGGATGATCTGTGTGACATTGTCCCTAGATATTATTATTATTATGCGAACTGGGCGCATATTTGGTCGACAGGTTGTAACGTGTTATTTATTTTCCCTCAGTATTTAAAGATAAAATCCTGTAACTTAATTGCCACAATGAAAGATTATTCAATGTGTTACACTATCTATTGTCCTTGTCTATGTCCTATGTGTAATCGGCCTGTCACCAGAAGACGTCCGCTCGCTGTACCACGCAACCTTTTATTATAAAAGCCTGTCCACGTAATCAAGTCTATTATTCAACCTGAAGACCAAACACAATGAATAAGAATTATTTATATGTTTTGTTTAACAAGTTGAACCTCGTAGTATTGTGCAATAAACCAAATAGGCTGATGCCAGCGCCTTAAATAAACAATCTTTCGTAATTCGATTCTAACCAGGCATCTCCCAATCCCAAAAATATACTTTTTATGTAAAATTAACCATTTTTATCGCAAAAAAAATATACGTTTTTATTCACATAGACTTCAAGAAGCGCTTGTAAATAATCAGAACATGAATTGTAGTATTAAAAATTTACTATAATAGAAGGCGACTAAGGGATACACCAGGTAGTTCGGCAGTTAGATAATACCTAACTGCGGTCGTCAACTCGCATGCCAAGCGGGGTGACAAAGGCAAACCCCTCCAAATAGAATAGAATAGAATAGAATAGAATACTCTTTATTGTACACACAAGCAGGATAAATAGGTAGGACAAAAAATAATAATATAATTTTTGTCCTAAATAGCAATGTTATAAAAACCTTTCAGGGAGACCTCTCTTTTTCAGCAGTGGATAATATCAGGCTGATGATGCTTGCTGCAGCTGTTGTCTGACGACAACAGTCGCTAAGTCAGCAGCAGCCTCCGAAGTTCTGAGAGGATTTGAAATTAAACCAATCTGGCGGTCACCCATAATAGACTGGCCGTGTGCCCCGCGGTTTAGCCGGCGTTAAACTTTATAAATTATAGCATTTGTGCTAATCTGGGGTGCCAGCTAACTCCATACCAAATTTTATTAAAATCGCTCCAGCCGCATAGACGTGAATAAGTAACAAACATACACACTCACACATTCACAAACTTTCGCCTTTATAATAATAGTGTCATTATATTTAATTTAAGAAGTAACTTTTAGTTTATAAGTTACGATCAAATAATCAAATTGTATTTAAATTTTACTTATACCTATGATTAAATATAAATAAATAATTATCTCGGGGCAACTAACACTCTGCTCTCCCTGATCCTAAACAAGAGCCTGTCCTATGGAAATCAGACAACTGATAAACTTACTTATATATTCCTAAATACATACATATTATAGATAAATTACGCAGAGAATAAATAATCGTATTCATCAGACAAAGATTTGTAGCAGGTGGAAATCGAACCCACGACCTCAGGCTTAGCAGTCAGGGTCACTAACAGCTAGACCAACATGCCAGTCAAAAAAAGCCAGTAAAAAGTGTTAAAAAACCTTATTTATTTTAATATACTAGCTGTGCCCCGCGTTAAATTTTATAAATTATCACAGCTCCTCGCCCATAGGTGATAGCGTGATAATATGTAGCCTATATGTTGACCCGACCTCTTAGTAATATTCTTGCAAAATTTGAAGTTAATCCATGCAGTACTTTTTGAGTTTAGCCCGGACATACATACAGACAAACAGACAAAAATTCTAAAAACTATATTTTTGGCTTCGATATCGATTGTAGATTACGCTCCAAGTATAAATAAAATAAAAAAGGTTTTTATCCACGTAGACTTTAATAAAGCGCTTGTAAATAGTCAGAACATGCTCGTAGTAACATATAAAATTAATTTATAATTATTTCTAGGTACATATAGACAGTTAGGTACACGGATTGCAGGAAATAATTTACGATAAGATTTATTTTATAACAGTAACGATATTTAACTAACTTAAATTAATCCTATCCTTTAAAAAATATATGTAATGTACAGTTTTGACTTTACTTTCCTACGATTTTATTATATGTATGCGGGGCACATAGCTCATAGAACGGCCCTTGGGGCAAAAAGTTCCTCGAGTAGCAACCACGAACCGGCAGACGCAGCGTGGGCAGGCTACAATATGGACCAATGATATTGTGAGTGTCGATGGAAACCGCTGGATGCGGATAGCGCAAGACCGGCAATTGTGAAGATCTTTGGGGGAGACCATTGTACAGCAGTGGAAGTTTTACGGCTGATATGATGATGATGATCTAATTTTAAAAATAGAATCCAAGATACATTTTAAACCGGAACTAATATTTTTGTTTGTTGATTACTATAATCGATTAACGTTAATGAGTTCAAACAATGTAATATAAAAACTCTTGCACCAGACACCAGATAACCGATTTAATCATAATAATTACATAATAAATACATTAACATAATGTCAACAGTAAAAAATAAAATATTAATAAAATAAATAGATTATCGTCCTAATCGATTTATTAGTTATTGGCAACTATATCTTTAATCTATGCTGACAGTGACTGGTGACAGATTTTTAATCCTAATCTATGATCTGTCACTCGTTTCACGTATCGTTTAGTGCGTGTCTGATTTGAGGTTTTTTTATTGTTTTGTTTATATATGCCTCGACAACTGCATTCTCTCTACGGACTTCTGATATTGCTTAACGTGTACGACTTTTGCTAACATACTGGACACGGATTATCTACTATTAAATAGCAATCTCCCTTAAAAATCAGGCGTTTTGTGTAGGTTGGTACATAACCTCTCTATTAAGTACTAAATCTTTTATAACTCTGCTCACAGATTGAAAACATCCATGAAATTTTTAGTGATTGGCTGATAATTTATAGAACCATTAATTGACACCGCTTTTATCTTTTTACATCCGAGCCCAATATTGTATGAACACGTTTCCGTCTCCTTTCTTTATGGAAAATTGTGTAAAGCTTTACTCACACACGTGTGATCCTCCGCTGCGCAAACAATATAGAAAAAGATAAAAAAAAACCTTGTTTCGTTTTACAAACTGTGGGTAAAACTCAGTACATTCCCGGAGTATTTCACGGACGTGTTTTTTTCATTATGTCGGAGCTTTGTAGCTCAACAACTAATACTCGATAAAAACAATGGGCGTTAAAAACAATTCAATTTTTATTAACTGAGTCCATTTCATGTTTGTTAGTTCCAATTTGTTTAATTTAGTTCGGTTTGGAAAGCGTGTATTTCTTTCGTATAGAAAATTGCTTTATAAAATTTTGTCGATAGATTGTGTATATTTGATTGACGTATAACTTGTTTAAATTAAAAGTTTTATTGTATAATAATAATAATGTCCTCCTGTTTGAATTTCGCTCACGGTGGCCACTCTCAATGGAGACTTACCATTTGCGTGGGTCATATTATAGTTCACAAGTGTATGCACAAAAACTGGGTCACTTTATATTCCATCAGTCGTAATTATCTGATGGGATGTCTAACGACATGACCGGAAAGAGGTTAGGTACAGAACCGACGGTTACACATGCCATCCGAGCCACGATGGTGTAAATACTACCAGCTGATACTGAGACAGTTTTCTTTTATAAAAAATCCAAGATCAGTTTTTAGTTCTCCGTCTTTTCAAAGTAGGTTTTACGTACGCAATGAACAGTGTATAAAAAAGTAACACGATAAAGTAAAAACTTAGAAACCTTGAATCTACTTTTTTTTTACGAAACATGGGTTTTTATTTCACAGCGACTGCATTGTCACTTAAATAATCAAAAATAAATGCAGTCTAAGCTTCTCTTTAGTAAACGTATTGCAGTGAGTAGTCCAAATTAATTTCGATTACGCGATCAAGGTGATCGCGATCAATGCGAGCAAGTCCTCCTGATGGTAAGTGATCACCGCCGCAATTATGTTATTTATATAACAGGCAGGCTAGATGTGTAAATATAAATAAATTGTATAAGTCATTATGTGCGATTATTTATACATTTAGTTTATCTGTGTAACGCTGTGAATCAGTCTGTGTGGAAATTGACTTCTGATACAAAAGTTGCGGGAGCGATTCTCACACATGACAAATATTTAAGTTTATGAACATATCTATTTGTTTTCGGTGTATTTAATGTATATATTACCAAAAAAATATATTAGCATTTCTATACATTATGTAGTATCCATATTACAAACTTTGGGATAGATGGCCGAATATTTACCCTGAATATTGGTTTTATTTAGAATTGAGCAAAAACAATATGAATTCGATTTATGCTCAGACGGATAAAAAAAACATATGATTGCAGCATGCAACCAGAGGCACATACAATTTTTCATTGCATCTCACCTCCAGAACCTACTCAGATTTCTTCTGACCACCTTT
This sequence comes from Pseudoips prasinana, assembly GCA_951640165.1. Taxonomy (NCBI): domain Eukaryota; kingdom Metazoa; phylum Arthropoda; class Insecta; order Lepidoptera; family Nolidae; genus Pseudoips; species Pseudoips prasinana. The sequence goes on along the minus strand of OX621238.1, from coordinate 4,992,787 downwards.
TAACAGAAGGTGGTCAGTAGAAATCTGAGTAGTTTATGGAGGTCTTGCGGGAAATGTATACCTAAGTGCAAGAGACATAAAAACATTACGAAAAATGTCCTCAATAAGTATTTTGGATCACAAATATTCGTCCAAATTAGGTCTAAGTATCTAAAAATAATTGCATAATCAAGTTCTATAAGGAATACTCAATAGAGTCGTCTCTTTGTCACCGTCGTTGCTCTACATCTCATTTACACTGTCTCTACAATTATACAGACGGGAAGCTTGTTTAATATGCAAATTAAAATTGTAGAGCTTATAATGTTGCAGTTTTCTTTTTTGCAATAGAGTCGCAATTTAAAATGTTGTCTCAAACATTTTAAGTTAGCAACATTTCAATTAAGTAGAGGTTAAAGTTGTAGCACTTATAACTTCGTATTTTAATTCATACTATTTAAAATAATTTCAAAATGTCTGTTATACACTTTATTTATTAAATGCTTATTTTGAAACTCTATTCAAAGTTAGATCTTTGTCTGAACTAACATATATATTGCCAATAATAAAAAAAATGGTTGTCAATTTTATTCATTGAACTAATGAAATGAAGTAATGAAATGTATTCACCACTTGGGTGTTAACATACACATGTACTTAACAAATTCACAATGTACAAACATACATTAGGTCAAATACAATATTATGTTACTAAAAGACTTTTTTAATATTTAATTTATTTTTTTCATAAATAAATACTTAAATATGAATACTACCTAAGTACTTACACCAAAATATAATATTTTACAATTTTTGTCTGTCCGTTTGTTCCGGCTAATATCTTCAATGGCTGGACCGATTTTGACGAGACTTACTATTTAGTGGCAGGTAGCTGACGTAATAAGGATTAACTTAGGCTACCTACGTTTATTTTAGAAAAAACTAAATAAAATAATTAACACGCGGACGATGCGCGGGTACAGCTGTTGTCATCTATACATATAAATAAAATTGTAGTGTCTCTTTTTAATATTGAAATAACTGTTTTTTACTACATAAATATAATAATAATATAATCGTTTAATTCTCTCAAAAAGATACAAATAAATGTGAATATAATTATATATTAGGTCTTTACCTATGAAATTGCCGTTCTGCAGTACTGGCCATTTCAAATCAAAATAATTTTTGTTTGGCTAAGAATTCTAATTTCAAATTAATTTTATTTTAAAACATTGGATTCTTTTTTCCAAAAGTAGTCATTTCTTTATTGATTAGTGTTACATTTTCATCGCATTTCAATCTTTTTCGTCATCATGGATACGTTAAAAATTCGAGTAATTATGGAATATGAGTACCGTCGTGGCAGCAACGCGGCACAAGCGGCACGCAACATCAACGACGTTTACGGAGCTAACACTACAAACCAACGCACCACCTGTTATTGGTTTGCTCGCTTCCGTTCTGGAAATTTCGACCTGAAAAATGAACCTCGCGGTCGTCCGAAGACTTTGGTCGACAATGACGAATTAAAGGCGGTTGTGGAAGCTGATGATACACAATCTACGGCTGAATTAGCAGCAGCTTTCGACGTTAGCGTCAAAACAATATTGGTCCATTTGCGTCAAATTGGCAAGGTAAAAAAGCTTGACAAATGGGTGCCCCACGAACTCAATGATCGCCAGCGCGAAGTACGCGTCGAGACGTGCCTTGCACTGCTCAACAGACACACAAATGAAGGAATTTTGAACCGCATTGTTACCTGCGATGAAAAATGGATTCTGTTTGATAACCGCAAGCGCTCAGCAAGTTGGTTGGATCCTGGTTCAGCACCTAAACAATGCCCTAAACGAAAACTTACCCCTAGAAAAGTGATGGTCACTGTTTGGTGGTCTAGCGCCGGTGTGATTCATCACAGCTTCTTACCAAACGGGGTGAGCATTACTGCAGATGTGTACTGTGAAGAACTGAGCACAATGATGGAGAAGCTGGCGCATCTCCAACCAGCATTGGTCAATCGCTCGTCTCCGCTGCTCCTGCACGACAACGCGCGACCTCATACTGCACAGCAGACGGTCTCCAAGTTGCAAGAACTGGGGTTGGAAGCTCTCCGTCATCCGCCCTACTCACCAGACCTTGCGCCTACAGACTACTACTTTTTCCAGAATTTGGATAACTTCTTGGCGGGAAAAAAATTCAATACCCGAGAGGCAGTACAAAATGCCTTTGAAGAATTTGTTGCCTCCCGTCCAGCTGATTTCTTTAAGAAGGGCATCAATAAACTGCCACTGCGATGGCAAAGATGCATTGATTGCATGGGTGATTACTGCGATTAATACAAATAAAAAAATTCATGAAAAAAATTCGTTTAAATTTTTTCATACAAAACGGCAATTTCATAGGTAAAGACCTATTATATTAGAAATATGAATTATACGGTACGGTACTTACACCAAAATATCATATTTTAGAATTTTTGTCTGTCTCTTTGTTTGTTTCGGCTAATCTCTGAAATGGCTGGACCGATTTTGACGAGACTTTTATTGGCAGGTAGCTGATGTAATAAGCATTAATATACACTATTATAGGTTTAAATCTACATCTCATCCCACTCATCATCATAAATTTACGGTACAAAATAAAGGAGAAGCTTTAATTCTGTACTTGTGAATTGCTATAAGAATTAACTGCAGGAATTTAAACATGTTTTGGCCTTCTAACGACTTAAACATTATTTCAACTAAAACCCAATTGATTACACAAATAGTGTAGTAGATTTTTTTTAGATATATGAACGTCTTGCTACCAGCAGGGATTTCAATCTAACATTCTAGAACCTTTATACTCGAACGGTTTCCCGGTTATCACGTACACTGCCACGGTTGTAACGCTATAGTGTACAGTATGATGAGCCTCAGACGGACAGCCCTTGTTTGCTAACATGAAAAAAAAAGTCATTCCTGACACTAAAATTCTTTCTAAAATAATGATCCATTTCCCGCCTCTACGACATTAAGGCATTTCTCATAAAAATATTTTTCACTTGATCATGGATACAAAACTGCATATTAAAGTAAACTATGAAAAATTCCTTACGTGATGCCAACGTTCTAGCTTGTCACTAAAATAATATCCTGGATCCTTCTTTTTTCTTATCTTTTATAATGCAGGATGTTTACACACGCCACCCGCAAAAAGTGTCCCCGGGTGGGTATGTCCCATGTGGGTATGGTCGGGACACGCACCCTGGTAGGACTCTGACCGAGCGAGTCTGGCACAGCGGCTGTGCCACAAACAGTTTACTGTCCTCTCAGGGCTGCTTGCAAGTGGCGGCAGAAGAGGACACTTCTCATAATGCCACTGCAGCCCCGAGGGGAGTTGGGCTAACGGCTGCCACCACCGCGGCACCGCCCCGACGGCTTCTCCATCTGCGAGCGGGATCGCCTCGCTCCCGATCCCGCCTGATCTCTTGCCATCGCAGATAATTCTCATATTCATTTGCCTTCCAATTGATAAAAGAATAACCTTAAAAATCGCCTCAATTCACCAAGACAAAAGACGATGACCATTGAAATTAATAAAATTAGGTAATTAATAATACGATTATCATAAAATAATTCAGTAACGATAAGATCATAAATAAAATACAGCTAATAACCCTGTCCATTAAAATAATTTTCAGATATAAATCATCAACATCAATAATTGAAGTTGGTTTATCTATTTAGAGCTATGATTCCACCGATAGATAGAAACACAGACAATGACTATCCACCAATATTATCCCTGTTTATGCTAACTATAATCCACACACTTAAAAAATTAAAACTGGCACAAGAACGTGAAATATGTCAATTGGATGTTTGAACCCTCTTTTATATAAAACATTAATATTTTTATATCACTTAACAAAATTAACTGTAAATATTTTACTGTGGTAAATTTCATAATATTTAATGCTGATTACGTATTTCAGAATAATTTTGGTATGGTATTTATATCCAAGGATACTGTTATACGCACTGGGGCTCTACCGGCTAAGTCGCTGAATGTCGATTTCTTAAATGGTGTTGAAATATCTTAAATGGTGTAGAAATATATAAAGGTTAAAAATGACTAAATCAATCGTTAAATCGGGTTCCATGAGTACATGTGACGTCATAAATGATCCGGAATCGATTGTCAACGGTGAAGTCGATTTAAAGATTGGTTAAGTCATTTTAAACCTTTATTTATTTGAACGCCATTTAAGAAATCGATGTTCGGAGACTTAGCCGGTAGAGCCCTTGGTAACAACAAAAGAAGTAACGATCACCGTAGCCTAGTTGGTAGTGCTCCTGCCTACGAAGCTGGTGGTCCTGGGTTCGAATCCCGGTAAGTGCAAATATTTGTGTGATGAGCACGAATATTTGTTTCCGAGTCATGGATGTTTTCTATGTATATAAGTATTTATCTATCTATATAAGTATGTATAGCGTCGCCTGGTACCCATAGTACAAGCTTTGCTTAGTTTGGGGCTAGGATGATCTGTGTGACATTGTCACTATATATTACCATATATATTACTTAATTCTAGTTCAATTGAAGCAACCTTGCGCGCCTTGACCACTGCTCTACCCGTGTCTGGTCATATAATGCAATTTTATAACGCATTAATTGGTAATCCTATTAATCCTACATCCTACTTCTTAGTATTTTTTTTTTGATGTTTCTCGATGTTTGTTAATCACGCAAAATCCGTTCAACAAATTTGGATGACATTTGGAATGGATACAGGTTATAAACGGAATTAACACAATGGCTACAATACATTGAAAAATTAAAATACAAAATTTGTCAGTTTAATCATGCCGGGATGAAATGTGCACCGCCCTCCCGCCCGCAAAAATGTGCACATGCAAGAAGGACAATATAAAAAAGCAAATTACATGCGCCAGTACAATACCCAACACGTGTTTCAGTCCTCCACGGACCATTCTCAAGGGCTGCTAACTCGTCGAGTGCTCGAAGGAGAAACATTGCAAAATCACTTTAACACCTAGAAGGATAAAATACTTAATATTGCGCCGCGATTTGCTCGATACGTCCCTATAATGTTATAGGGACGTAGCTAGCAGCTAGAATCGAATAGATCAAAATACAAAATCAATATGTAGTGTTAATTCCGCTAATTGTCAGTTTAATTATGCCGGGATGCAATTTGCACCGCCCTCCCGCCCGCAAAAATGTGCACATGCAAGAAGGACAATATAAAAAAGCAAATTACGTGCGCCAGTACGATACCCAACACGTGTTTCAGTCCTCCACGGACCATTCTCAAGGGCTGCTAACTCGTCGAGTGCTCGAAGGAGATACATTGCAAAATCACTTTAACACCTAGAAGGATAAAATACTTAATATTGCGCCGCGATTTGCTAGATACGTCCCTATAATGTTATAGGGACGTAGCTAGCAGCTAGAATCGGAGCGGATTAAATCAAATAGTGATAGAAGTCGAAGCCCAACTAGTTTAACGATAATGTGATTTTCATAAAAAAAATTCTAATTTTATCATGAGTATGTCAGCCGAATGACATCCACTGCTGGACAAAGGTCTCCCCAAAAGATGTCCATAAAGGAGTTGTGTCCCTCATTTAGAGGGATATGCCATAATCACTACGCTTGGCAGACGGATTGGCGATCGCAGTATGATTGTCTCAGTACTCAGAGAGAGGCTGCTGCCCGTTTTCTGATAGTCCCTCGAGACGACTTCTACGCCCCCTACGGGACGAGATGAGTTGGCGATATTCTATGCGGTCAGCCATACAGCAAATCCTTTTTATATATATTGTTTACTAGCTGTGCCCCGCGGTTTTACCCGCATTAAATGTCCCCCCCCCCCCCCTTCCCGAAGGTGAAAGCGTGATAATATGTAGCCTATATGTTGACCCGACGTCTTAGTAACATTCATGCAAAGAATGCAATTTAAAGTAAATCCATGCAGTACTTTTTGAGTTTAGCCCGGACATACATACAGACAAACAAACACACAGACAAAAATTCAAAAAACTATATTTTTGTCTTCGTAAACAATTGTGGATCACGCCCCAAGTATCCTTTTTAAAAAATATTCAATGTACAGTTTTGACTTCCCTACGATTTTATTATATGTATAGATATATTTACTAAGTTATTTTATATTCTTAATATATAATTTAGGAGGAGTTAATTTTGTTACACTTAAGGAAAATGAATGACACCGAGAACATAGGGTCTGAACGCTGTCACCGCGAGTTACATAAGTCCTTTGTAAATGTGTTCAATATTTTAATTGTGGTAAATTTGACGCTCCAGCAGCCGTGAAATTCGTGAGGTTGTGAAATTGGTATTTGAGGTTTTACTTCACTGTTTTATGAGAAAACTGAGGAAGGGAATATATATTTTCCTTTATATAGCAGCCTTTTGAAACGTCAGGTAATTAAACTTTACAACGCTTAATTTAGCATCATAAAGGCATGAGTATATTTTTATAGTGTAAGTCTGCAAAATATTTAAAACAAATATTGGTTACCTAGAATAAATAATATTTAACAAGACGATACTATGTTTCTTACTTTTTATAGGTTCCTGTCTAGTTAGAACCGTTGGGATACTTGGTAATCTAATAAATATTCGGGTATTTTATTAACATACATTTTTAAGACAACGCCCGCACTAGGGAAAAGAATCCATGTATCGCGGGTTATTTAACAAAGGTATATTTGACAGACATAAAACACACCCAAACATAGAACAATTACTTTTGGATCACACATTTGTGCGGGAATCTAACCTGGGACATGAAGTGGCAAGGCGACTGAATTTACCGCTTCGACCCACGTATAACCACATAACTTATGATATCACATATTCTCGCTCATAAATCAGAGGTAAAATTAATTACTGCTTTATAAAGCATAAACCTAAGAAAACAACTGATAAAAAAATATACAGGTGGCCGAGGAGTTGAGGAATATCCGAATCACCCCCATGTAGTTATGTATTTTAATTTCGTTTTTGATACTTTGAAAACTTATGAGTCCTGAGCTTTGAGCTTCTAATTTTGAAACTTCTAATAGATTTTAAGTCAGTTCTGCAATGATAAGATAAACCGTACTATTTAGGGTGTTAGTTTAAACTATGCTATAATTAACTAATGTTAGTTTTTTTTGATAACTAATGTTATAAAAAAAAACTGAAACAGAAATGTTGAACAAAACGAGAAAAAAATCCAAAACTTATTTAAGGTGAATTTACAAAAAAAGTCATTTAAAAATTATATCTCTAAAACTGCGCAAAATCGTAGAACATACACGGGGGTGATTCTGATATTCCTCATCATAAAGTATCTAAATTTTGCGTTTGAACGTTAATTCCTCGGCGGGCCTGAATATGAAACGATGCCAAAAGCTTTTCCGAAACATAAAAAAGAAATTCAAAGTTCATAAACAACAGAGAAAACGTTTTATTCGTGATAACTTATCATATACACAGGACCATCAAACCGAAGACATTTTATATCTATTTCTTAACTATTTCTAAATAGTATTTTTACGGTTAGGTGTATACTTCTTAACTATAAGTTTTATTACTGTACAACGGTTTTTCTTAAAAAACTGTATTTTTACTATATGGTGTCTATTTCTTAACTAAACAGTATTTTACTGTACGATGTCTATTCTGTAACTAAATAGTATTTTAACGGTAAGCTGTCTATTTCTTTACGATAAGTTTTATTACTGTACATCGGTACATTCTTAAATAAACAGTACTTTTAATGTACGATGTCTATTTTTTAACTAAACTGTATTTTTACCGTACGATGTCTATTCCTTAACTAAATAGTATTTTTACGGTAAGGTGTCTATTTCTTAACTATAAGTTTTATTACTGTACAACGGCTTTTCTTAAATAAACTGTATTTTTACTATACGGTGTCTATTTCTTAACTAAACAGTATTTTACTGTACGATGTCTATTCTGTAACTAAATAGTATTTTAACGGTAAGCTGTCGATTTCTTAACTATACGTTTCATTAATGTACAACGGTTATTTCTTAAATAAACAGTACTTTTAATGTACGATGTCTATTTTGTAACTAAACTGTATCTTTTATTATTTGTTTTACCAGTCTTTTAAACTTATAACTAGGTTACAAGTTAAACTAAAAGTTTTAGTTACATGCTGAAAACTAGGTTCAACATTTTACCGTTTCTTAAACTAACAAGGTAATTTTACTAAATTTTGCTAAGGAAGTTTTTAGTTCGAATCCACCTAACCGTTGTGTAGCATCCGTCTCGTAAAGTGTAACATATGTATATTGCAAGGTTAGTTTGCTCATACATTACCCGGAGGCTCTCCTTAAGCCGTACTCATAAAGCCAAATTAGGCGTGTCTTAGATTGTGATACGGTAGAAAAGGATAGCGAACATGTTGGATAACAAGTGGCGCGAGTCTGAGTTATTGTAATAATTACCAGTAAAATATGTGAAAATAACAATTTTAACATTACTTATTTTATCGAATGGGCAGTGATTACCATAGTGTCAGACTTGTTCAAGCCACACAGTATGTCTCTGACATGACTGAGGTCTCATAACGCACGGAGACGCTCGAAAATTAAACCAGTTTTGTGGTCACTCATCTATATATTGACGTGCCTAGGTGCTTAACGGTGAGAGCAACGAGCTGTGAGTTTAATATTATAGCAATATATGTATGTACACGTTGTCTTAAGAAATCGCAGAAAGCTTTAAGACCACCCTACATACATTATTATTCTACTATTTACCTTTTGTATTTTTTTGTGTACATTAAAGTGTATTGTTATGTATCTCTGGCAGTCAAGTAAATTTAAAGATGGTGCTCAACGTGGGACTAACGTGATTTTTTGGATTGGAACTTGTGATGTTCGTACAATATCATACAAAATTCTCCACCAATGGAACATGGACCAATTCAATGGACATGAAAGAAAATAAGTCCAACAATAATCTTAATGAAATGTTTTAGTAAAGATTTTAGAAAAAAAAGAAACGTCAGACAAATAGAGGGGGTCCTCTATTTGTCTGACGTTATTTTTTTTTTTTTAATTTCACAACACGTTTCGCATTAGGAAATTTAATCCTTGCGTCGCGGGGTACTTTACAAACATGTAATAAGTAGACGGACACAAATTACATCCAGACTCAGAACAACTATTTATGAGTGACACAAGTAGCTGTATAAAATTAGACCTTTTTTGTCAGAAGAGTTGCGGATACAACTGGTCGAGTCACTGGTCCTTTCCAAATTGAATTATGCAGATGCTGTTTATGGCCCCCGGTTGTTAGCGCGAACAGATAGACTGATACAGAGAGTCCAGAATGCTTGCACCAGATTTTGTTTTTCGATCCCACCGAGAACTCATGTCACACCCTTTTTAAACAATAAAAACATGCTGAAAATGAAATCACGTAGGAAGCTGCACTTGGCGTGTATGTTGTTCGGTGTCATAAAGTTTAATCAGCCTACATATTTATTTAATAACCTTGTCTGGGTCTCGGGTGGAAGAGAACATACAGGTAGAAAATGCGCACAGCAACTATCTATACAAAAACATAAAACAGCTGCATTCAGAGGAAGCTTTCGTTATGCTGCTAGCAAAGTATGGAATAATATACCCCCACCTATTAAAACTGCTAAAACTATAAACACATTCCGGAAACGCTTGCGTCAATTCCTTATAGGTACGCAGCTAAAGTTTAGTAATATAAACCAAAATAATTTGATTATTAAAATTTTACAATAAGTTCCGATTTAGCTTCAGTATGTGTATGTGAGTGTGTGTGTGTGTGTGTGTTTGTGTGTTTGTGTTTTTGTGTGTGTGTGTGTTTTATATTTATCTTGTATACTTTTATTCGATGCAATTTATAAGTACAATTGTTAGCTATCGACCGAAGGATATTTGCAATGGGTTACGGTATATTGACAGCGAATCGGAGCAGTATGATTTTATTTTATGTTGATTTTATTTTAATTATCGTTTATTTAGATTTTTGTTTCTTTCTTTAAAACCGTATTCTTTTATTTTGTTCTATATATAATTTTTAAGAAACGTATTGTCTTATGTCTTATGTATGTAATTTGTGTAGCACATTTGTGACTCACTGTGGCAGGTAGCTGAAAATCAGCGTTACAGCCATATTGTGGTTGTAACATTATGCTGAGCTGCTAGCCATTTGAGCGCACTAAATCTGTTTTAGTAACAATAATAGAGTATTTTGTACGGTATTTATATTGTTTGTCGCCATTGTTACTCTGATTGTGTCTTTTTATATCTTTATTATGTGTGCTCAATAAATATTTTTTTCTTCTTCTTTCTTGTCCGGCGCGGTACTCGAACCCGCGACACGAAACGGCGAGGCGACTGTCTGAGCCGCTGCGCTACACGTTCATCCTTAAGATGCAATTTTCCTTGCTAAGTTGCATTACCACCTTTTCAGCGGTTAAGTCGTGAAATAGTAAGATACGGACAGTAACTTTCGAATTATACTAATATTATGTAATAATAAACTCATTTTAGCGATGGTGGCCAGTCTCACTGGAGCCTAAATAGATGTCCATTGAAACACACAGATGTTATAGTGCGCAAGTGTCTGCGCAAGACATGTTATAGTGCACAAGTGTCTGCACCAACGCAGGGGCACTTTCTATTCCTTTACTCTCATGATCAATGCGACGGCACGTTGACACGAGTGGTTAGAGATCCATTACAAGACCGACGTTTTTACGTGCTGTCCATAGCACGGGGGTGTAATACCGCAACCATATAGACTCCGAGCTGAGAATTTTGGGAAATAGAAAAATCCCAATATTACTTTTTGACTTGACCCAGTATTTGATTCCAGGACTTCATTTTCATTATCAAGGGCTAAACATGCCACCGCTAGACTTATGTGGATGGTGTGAATCCAACTCATCACATTTATCAATTACAACTCATAATTATGTCTGTAGCCTTTATCATAAAAACGAATAAAATAAAAGTTTTCAATTCTTTGTTGCGGTATGTCACAGTTTCAAGACTTGCCTGAAACGCATACCAAAACCTTGCGTTGTCTTAGACTCTTGCTATGCCATTCTAATCTTTATGTCACAGACATAAGACCTATTATTCTCTTTCTAGATTCCTATTTGAACTTTTGTCGAGTATACCTGTGTACACGTGTTATAGTCAAGTTTTAATACTGTTGTCTTATTTCTTTGTTACGTGATCCGAGCAAGGGTTCTCATTAGATATTACTTCTGTTTTATGTTACAAATTACCCATATTAGGTACCAGTGTTAATAAATAAGATTAAGTGAGTGCGTGTTTGTTTTTGTTAAGATGGAGGATTTGTGTGACGGGTAGATTAAAATGAAAGTATGTTCTGGCTTATCCATTATAGAATACCTCTGTGACGGAGCAGTGTTAGCAATATTCTCAGGAATTTGCGCTTGGAAGATCAATAGTTTTGTTTTTAGTTTGATCAATATTTAGGTTTAAAGGAAGATGGTGTTAGGGTGCATCATATTTAATTTTTAAAGGGGTATCATATATAATTTTTTGTATGTTAGTTTGTTTGTTAACAACCTAATTGATTTAATAAATCGTCTATTTTATAATAAGTTACATAATCAGAAACTAACATGGGCCCTATTTTGTTTTTTTTTTTTTTTATTGCCTTTGTAAGCAGACGAGCTAGCGGCCCACCTGATGGTAAGTGGTAACCGCTGCTCATGGACATTCGCAAACCGCTGCCTACCGTGATATTAGTACTCTTTTTAAACCTCGTTTGAAGAAGGACATGTCGTAGCGCTGGGGAAACACCGCAGCAGGTTATTTCATTATAAATTACTATGAGAATATTAATAATGCAACTGAAGGTATCAGAAATTGTATATAGCAGCCGCTATTCAGCGTGCTAGGCAGAAACTATTCATGATAGCTACTAATAATAATATCCTGGTACATTATTCACACACGGCCATCTGATCCCGAACTAAGCAAAGCTTGTACTATGGAAACCAGATACCTAATATAGGTACTACATATAATACTTTATTTTGAAAATACATACTTTTATAGATAATTACACCCAGACTCAGGACCAACAGACATGTTCATGCACACAAATATCTGTCCTGGGTGGGAAATGAACCCACAACCTGCAGCGTGAAATGCAAGTATCTACCAATTACCCCAACCGGCAATTTATATTTCTACCTATCCGTCTACCACGACACGACACAGATTCTGATGTGCGAAGTCGCGGAGAACGTTTAAAACAGTTAACTTGATTGCTATGTTGGTCGAGTAAGGTATCTTCGACTTAGGTCAAGAGTACTAGGTTCTATTGTCTAGAAACTCCGTAGAATGTCAAATATATTTCTTCGTAAGAATTCTCAGTGCTAACATTTATACATATAATAAAATCGTAGGAAAGTCAAAACTGTACATTACATATTTTTAAAAAAGGGTACTTGGGGCGTGGTCTGCAGTCGATATCGAAGCCAAAAATAAAGTTTTTAGATTTATTGTCTGTGTGTCTGTTTGTCTGTATGTATGTCCGGGCTAAACTCAAAAAGTACTGCATGGATTTACTTCAAATTTTGCATGAATATTACTAAGAGGTCAGGTCCACATATAGGCTACATATTATCACGCTATGACCTATGGGGGAAGGGCTGTGATAATTTATAAAATTTTAACGCGGGTAAAACCGCGGGGCACAGCTAGTAGATCATAAAATACTAACGGTCCTAGCTAGCTAGGAGGTTCGGTTGCTAGAGTAGTTCCGATGTTATTTTTCTAGACATGTATGGATTGGCACGACTAGACATCGGTTTATATAGTTTCTACGAAAACTGTTTTAATTAAAATAATAGTTCACTAAAGGCATCACTGTAATTGTGTTTTATAAGAAGACGCAAGATCGTATTTTTGCAGATTTAAAACTGAGATTTTACTTTCAGTTTATACTATTCACTCAAATCCCACTCGTATTTTTACCTGGTCATAATAGAATGAACAAAAATAAAATATAAATACAATTCAACAAAAAATTTACAGTCATTATTAAAAGACATTGTTTAATTTCAGATACTTTGTAATTATCTCCTAAGCTTATAGGTTTATAGGTGGATTTTGCATGATTTAATTAAAATGGCTCTTGTAACCTCGTCGTGATCCGATCATTCAACTTTACTGTTTATTACAATCTGTTTAATTAATATATTTTCAAAATAGGTAAACACCAAAATTGAGGACTTTAAATTTGGAATTGATCCAACCCTTTCAACTTCCAACAAGCAATTCCCTAGCTATTAATTTCCCCATACTTAGAAAACCCATACTTTAAAATATAAAACATCGGTTCCGAACTCAATTCAAGCCTGATTAAAAGCCATTTCGTTAGATTGAAGGAAAAACCCGAAACCGTACCCACCTACCAAATTTTATGGATTCATACATACACTCAATTTTTTGGGTGCTGTCAGCCTCTTAAAATGTTTCCGTGTATATAACATTTGGCCAAATACAATTGAAAGTAGTTAAAATGAAATAATTTATGCGAACAAAAACGATTTTTCTAGTCATAAATTGACTACCTTTGACCAACATATAAATTAGGGCTAATAAATATTAATAATAAACATTCCTTATCATGAAATTCACAATTACAATATAAATGGAGTTGTTTATGCTTTATCCAAATCATGAAGAAAACAACATGTAAAATAACCATCTAAATTAGGTGGTTTTATTTTCTTATATATAAAATAAAATAAAAATTATATAAAATAATAAGGGACGTGGCGCAAAAGGGGGCACCGGAGCAGCATACCCGCGTTGCCGAGGCTTCTCCCATCAGGCACCAAAACAAATTCATATCAGGTTAAGTTTTTGCGAGTGGCATGCGTAAGCATTCCCCCTATTTTTCAATGAGTAGTATTTTATTCCAAACCGTTAAAAGCACAACATAAAAAATAACGATTTCAATTGAATTATATTTATTTTCCTTATCATAAAGTAACCGTCACGTATAAAATAACCATCTAATTTGAGTTGTAATCTTTTCATTCTCATAAACTGCACTGCCTATATATAAAATATTTTATTTTCTTATCATGAAATACAAAACTTGTAACAAAACAATCTAAATCAAGTTGTATTTTTGTCTAGACATAAAATGCACAACATTCAATTGAGAATCGAAATTTAATTATTATAATTTTGACTAATCTTGAAATATACAACGTATAAAATAACCACCTAAATCGAGTTGTAATTTTTTTCGTATCATATAATGCACAACATATAAAATCTTATTTGAGTTGTTAGTTTTTTAAATTCGAGTTGTATTTGCTTCCTTCTCATAAAATGCACAAAAATAAAATAACAAATGAAGTTGTAACTGTTTAGGATACTTTTGTTTTAGGCTGATTTCAGAGTGACGCGCGCGGCACGCGCCGGAGGCCAGCGCGTCTCAACCATTTTAAGTGTACGGAACGGCACGTGCGAGACGCGTCACTCTGAAACGCTAGCTGCCGGTAGAGGAGCTCGGGCAGCGCTGGCCGACGGCGCGCGTGTCACCGGCGGCGCGTTTGAACTGCGTGACTATGAAACGCCACTACTATCTAGTGTAAATGAAAGCGCGCGCGTTTGGACGGCGCCGCTCGCCGGCGCGACTCTGAAATCAGCCTTAAGCAATTTTTAGAGTGCGTTAAAATGTTGTCAAATTTGACATATCTACCTTTATTATTGACAAAGATAAATCTATTGATCTGGTGAAAAAAATGCGGAAGTTAACCTTTTAGCTGTTGTCATCCCCTTAATGAAAATGTACGGATCTCATCAAACGTTTATGAAGGATTTAAAGGATTAAAAAGCGTTCACAGCTGTATACTTTCATGTAGAAATGTTAATTTGTACCGCTATTGTCCATTTTTAATTCGGGTCTATTGCTAAGGCTTGTTTGTTTTGTAAAGAAGGGAGGTGTTATTTGGGCATGAGATTGGTAACATATAAACAATCTAAAGGATAATTAAGGTGGATTCTAAATTTGCTACTAATTAATTCCTTGTACAGAAACTAAGGTATGTCCTCTTCTAAATTAACCCCTTCAGTAATGAACGGCAGCGAGATACAGTTTTCCAATGAGGTTAAATATTTGGGAATAATTTTTGACCAAAAGCTCACATGGAACCCACATATCAAGAAAACTATACAAAAGGCAAAAATGGTCTTAGGTATAGTGCGTCGCCTGGTAGGGAGAAGGTGGGGATCCCACCCCAAACTTCTCCTATGGTTGTACACTGCTATAGCGAGACCAGTAATAAACAGGCTCAATAGCCTGCAAAGATCTGCATGCATGGTAGTCACGGGAGCCATGTCCTCCACTCCTGGAGCGTCACTTGAGGCATTGCTGAACCTGCCGCCTCTTTCATACAGTCTGAGGCAAAGGCCGGCATGCTGAGAGCAGCCGCACAGGGGACGTGGCTCTCAAAGGCACTGAGGGCTTTATGTGACCAAGTGCAACAGGACCCCATACTAGGCATGAAATCAGACTTTTGTCCCCATAATATAATAGCACCAAGAATTATTGTGTGGACCTTCCAGGGACGACTGGACTAACAACAAAGTATCCTGGAAGAAGGGGAGCCTAATTTGGTACACCGATGGCTCCAAAATGGGAAATGACGTAGGCTGTGGAGTTTGTGGGGAACGAGCCAGATTCAAAGCCAGTAAAAATCTGGGTAAATACGCCTCAATTTTCCAGGCAGAGCTTTATGCCATCATTGTACCTATGTGCAGAAGCCAACTTGCAAAAAGACTATGTCAATCATACAATCTACATCCATTCAGACAGTCAAGCGGCTCTCCTAGCCTTGACACTATAACGTCAGGGCTGGTTATGAACTGCATTGACAGTCTCAATACCCTGTGCCTTAGGAACAATGTTATACTTCGAAGGGTACCGCGTCATGCGGGTATCGAGGGCAACGAAAGTGCCGACGAACTTGCACGGGCTGGAGCTAAATTGGTCCAATACGGCCCTGCGCCGATATGCGGAATACCAAAAAGCACAGTCCAACTCACCCTAAGGAACCATTGCAAACAGGAAGCTGTTAAACGCTGACACAAACTTCCAGGTTTAACTCACTCCAAATAGCTGTCAAGGGCTACGACCGCAAAACTGCAAACAAAGTCCTCGCGCTTAATAGGAGGAACTTATGCATCATAACTAGGGTGTTAACGGGACATTGTCGTCTCAGGAAACACCTGTGACGGTGGGCATCGGAGACTGTAGAGTGTGCAGATTCTGCAATAACGCAGACGAAACACCTCTGCACCTGCTCTGCCACTTTGAGCCACTGATGCATAAACGTAACACCGTCCTGGGCCAACACTTCTTGCACCAAGACGATGTTATCGATACTCCTGCCAAAAAGATTCTGCAATTTATCTATGTTGGAGGGTTAGACAGGGAAGTTTAGTTGGAGCGGCGAGCACAATAGTTCATCACTGGACGCAGTGTTACCAGGACCTCCGGGGACTGGAAATAGCCGCCACCAGAAGAATAAGAATAATAATGTCCTCTTGTATTTCAGCCATTTCCAATGGAGACTAGCCGTGTGCGCGGGACATAATATAATGTACAAATATATGAATACAGGTACACACTCTATTCCTTTATTCTCATAATAGGATGTGACCGGTTAGCCACCTTCCGGAAAGAGGTCGAAGTAGCTTAGACTAGCTTAGACCGGCCTTACGTGATCTCCTAGGCACGGGTATGAAAGGCCACCATCTTCCATTTCTACGATACTGAGATTTAAAAACTGCTGCTGAATGTTGTCAACATACAGATTTGCTTCGACCGCTCCACAAAATAACCTAGACTGTAAAATAGTTTTAAAATTAATTGATATCGAAATCACTATATCAATTAATTTAAAAATAACAGCATTAGACTCTTATGTAGTACCTACATAAAATGCATATGCACTTGCTAAGTCTAATACAAAATTGAATAAGTATATAGTTTTTCATTTTCTTTTATGTGGCTTTTACAGTTAGCCTAGGACTAGTGACTTTCACTGCTTCACTGGAAAATAGAGTTAAGGCTCAAGCCATCTAGAAAATAAGACAAGGAACTAAGTAGCCGTTGCCAGAGGACTGGAGTAGAGAAGTAACGGACGGTAACTGAGATGGATTGGAAAAACCATGAAAATTGGCCAAAGTTTATGCGCGAAGACCCTGCGGATTGTCTCAAGCAACAAGTTAAACTATAATAGCTTAAATTAACGTTTTCCTCATCATTTTCATCATCATCATCATGTCAGTCGATTGATATCCACAGCTGGAGAAAGGGCTCCTCAAAAGTTTTCCACAATGAAGCTGTGTCCATAATTTGGAGTGGTACGCCATAATAGCCACGCTTGGGTTGGGGATTGCAGTATGATAGTCATATACAAAGAGAGACGCTGCTGCCTGTTTTTTCAGATATAAATGAAACAGCAATACATTAACTAACCTGTGAAAATTGCATTATGCATTCAATTTTCTTTAATCCTAACCATATACCATTCCACCAGACTTTATGTTTATTTGTGTACAAGCCTAATCCAAATTAAAGGAACGTCCCTTCCGATGCCGGGCGTAGGGCGGAACTCATTTACCTAAAATTGCTCCCAATTTATTAGGATTCCCAGAATAATTCCGTGTTGGCCGAGAACAAATTTGAACGCAAAGGACAAATTTCGACGCGAAGGCAAAAAGATACCGAAGCCTTGGTATGAAATTTGGTTGGATTTTGGGTGAGTGGAACGGGGTTTAAGGAAAGATATCAAGGTAGGTATGTGATTCAAATATGGGCAACAATGCATTGCATTTTGAGGTGGGATTAAGAATTTCTCAAGTTAAAAGTTATGGACCAGAGATGACTTACCGAACCTGGTCACATACTATGGGCCTCGTAAGTATGCTCAAGGTGGTAATCCGATGAGACACTGCAGATAAACTTCGAGCATATCCCCCTCTATTGTTCCTTGGGTAAAAAGAACTGTAGACGAGGCTATGATCCAAATTTCTATGCAGTAAGTAATCCGAAACCGCAAAATCTATGGACGAACCAAACTAACCGGACATATTCTGAAGAATTGCTTAACTAAAGTGGGCGCGGCAGTGGGTGGGGCATAGAACCGACAGCCGCTGGTACAGAAAGGCAGAAAAGGCAGAGAACTTTTCTGCCTAGAAAAACGAAAAGAACCAGAAGACGCAGCGTGGACAGACTGCTAACCTTCCATCCTGTCAGGGTCTCTGGAAGAATATATAAATAAACCCGTAGGTTTTTTTTTAATATAAAATTAAGTCAGCAAACTTTGCCATGTGGTTGACCGAACGAGCGGTTGAGTGCAAATTTTTGATACTTAGGGTTACATAATTGTAATTTTTGTGGTTACGTTGGAACATCTAATTAAAAGAAAACATACGGGCTACTATTTGGGGACTGCGGATGGAAGTGAAAAGAATTTCTTATACTTCTAATCTAAATAACTAGTTATTATATAGATCATGGGAAGCGTGCCGTGATAATGATGAGTTCCATGATTTTTGTTTAATCAAAAAGTGTTCATCGTACCTACAGAAGTTTTCACATTAAAAAAAATTAAGCATACTCCTTGTCACTTGCTGATAATGTAGCTTTCTTTAAGTGAAAGATTTCGTAAGATTAGGTGTGTTTCTAAGTCGACAGACTAAGAAACACACATGGATACATTGTAAACAAAAAAATTATTCAGACAATATGTAGTAAAATATAGCTAAAACTATACATTTTGATAATTAATCTTACAACATAATCTCTTTTACAATAACTTAATACAAGCTAGCTAAATATAATTGCTATTTTAAATTAATTTTATAAATGTTTTCATACAATCCGTGTACCTAAATATCTATGTAACTAGAAATAATAATGTATACAACTATATTACTACAAACATGTTCTGACTATTTACAAGCGCTTTTTGAAAGTCTACGTGAATAAAAACCTTTTTTTTATTTTATTTAGTTAAAAAAAAAACAAACATACTAAACTTATAATCTTTTCTCCTCACCGTATTACTTTAATTGAGTACTTCAAACCTTAATTCGGAGTTAACTGCATTTGGCTCCAAGATAACTGTTAATATGCTCCCAATTAGCTGAAAATTAAAATGTCGGACTTCGAAAACGTTGCTAACGACAAAAAGTAGGTTTTAGTTGGGACGCTCAAGTTTCCGACATCAAATAAAAATATGTAATAAACCCTTTTTATTCTTAGTAAATGAGTTTCGGAGCCCGTCCGCTCGCTGACTGGGGATTAAGCTACGTTACTATGAAATCTCAATGGAAACTCGATGTTGAAAAGTGCAATATATTCAAGAAAGGTTTTTAAGTATAGGAAAGTTATTGTTGCAATGGTTCAGTTATAAGCTTTATAGGTAAAATGATTGGAAAGCTGATACAATGTACTCTTATAATAATATCCTCCCGACCGAAATTTGGCCACGGCGGCCAGTCTCAATGGAGACTAGCCAATTGCGCAGAACATATTATAGTGCACAAGTGTGTGGGCAAACACAGGGGCACTTTCTATTCCATCACTCTCATGATCCGATTGGACGACTAGCGACACGACCGGAAAGAGGTCTGGTACAGGACCGTCGGCTTTACGTGCTCTCCGAGGCACGGGGATGTAATACTGTCAACTCCCAGACTTCAGGCTGATAGAGAGAAATTTCTTTTTACGGAAAACTCCCAAAATTACTTTTTACCGCTACCGCTAGACCAACAAGGTAGTCAAGTACTTTTATACTTTTTGTACCAAAATCAGCAGCGTTAATCAACATGTAAACAATAGGATGCTGGTAGCGTAAGACCAGCAATTGTGGATATATTTGCGGGAGGCCTTTGTCCAACTGTTTTGGCTGATATAATGATGATGATGATGAGGCAAAGAGAAATAATACATCACAATCATAGAAGCCGTATAGTTTCAGAGCAAGTTTCACTCTCAATCCGTATAGTCATTCATGTAATATTATAATAACTAATAAAATAAATAAAACTACGTAAGGGAATAAACAGGCAGTAGACAAAAATAAATGAAACTACTTACGGGTAAAAACAGGCAGTAGACAAATAAAACTGTTGGAATTTTTATTACATTTATCCTGTTATATTCTAAAATAAAGGTGACTGGACTGTTGGTCTAGTGTTTAATTACTGCTAAGGCATCTTAATGTGACGAGCATGATTATTTGTTCTGTGTCTGGGTATTGTTATCTTTACTATGTATGCATTTAGTAATACATAAAGTATGTTGATATATTAGAAGGAAAGATAAACGCAAGAAGAAATAGAAGAAGATCGAGAAGAAAGTTTAGATAGATAGAGTACACTTTATTGCACCAAAAGAAACAATACATGTCTTACAAATAAGCAAATACAGGTACAATCGGCGGTTTTATTGCTTTGTAGCAATCTCTTCCAGACAACCGTTGGGTGGACAAGAAAAACAGTAAGTTAGAAAAGGGTTTATTAAAGTTTACTGATCAACTTAAAGAAAAATTACAAGTGGATAGTTATCAAGAAGTAAAAGAGATGGCTCTACAACGGGGAATGCTACACAGACTAGTGCCAAGCACTTAAATTTTGGATGGATCTCTCTCTGCCTAGTTTGGGACCAGATGACAGTGTGTAAGTTGTCCCAAGATATTTATTTGATGAGGTGCAAGAGAGAAAGCTCGTGCATCTTTATTCATTCACCGATACCTTCCGATTCTTAACCAAGCGGATTTAAATCGTAAAAGAGAGTTGGGAGTGCTGGGACTTTTTGGTTACAAATATGCTAATAAAACTTTGCTCCGAACTAAAACTTCACTGCCTGGCCGTGATACTACGGCTGAAAAAATAAAATTGGCGAGGTTAAGCAACTAGGTTTGCGGTCAGCCCATATATAGGGGACTGCCAGTGGTTTAATTTCTGAGCGTCTCCATGCTTCGGAGGGCTATCGGTCCCGTTTGTAGTCGTTAGAAAACAAGTCTTTAAGCCATGACAGAGGCCTATTGGGCGGCTTGAACAACTCTGACATTAGGATCACCACTGCCCATACGATAAGTAAGTAATGTGCAATAAAATATTCATCAATTCTGACTCTAATGAACTACTATTTATTAGGGTTCCGTAACCAAAGGGTAAAACGGGACCCTATTTCTAAGACTTTGCTGCCTATCTGTCTGTCCGTCTGTCACCAGGCTGTACCTCATGAACCGTGACAGTTAGACAGTTGAAATTTTTACAGATGATGTATTTCTGTCGCTGCTATAACAATAAATACTAAAAAACAAAATAAAATAAATATTTAAGTGGCTCCTATACAACAAACGTTTTTGCTCCTTTTTATAGATAAGTACGGAACACTTCGTGCGCGAGTCCGACTCGCACTTGACCGACTTTTTTGTTAATGTTCCTTTACTTATAAACGAACTAGGAATCAAACACAAGACTTTATTATCTGGTATATGACGCTCACACTACATACGATTTTCCATTACCTTGATAATAAGAAAAAAATCTGTCGTGAAAATATTTAAACTAAAATTTCCCACATTTTTCCTGCTATTTTCGAATATAATACGGCGTTCATTAGTACCGTCTCATAAAAACTGCAACGTCGCTTGATGGGTTGAATCTTTTTGCTTCCATCGCAAAGAATCACCTTTACACAAAATTAAATAAATATTTAAGGGGCTCCCATACAATAAACGTAAATTTTTTGCTCGATTTTATAGATAATGGTACGGAACACTTCGTGCGCGAGTCCGACTCGCATTTGGCCGGTTTTTTGCGAACTAGGAATCAAACACGAGACTTCATTATCTGGTATATGACGCTCACGCTACATACGATTTTCCATTATCTTGATAATAAGAAAAAAATCTGTCGTGAAAATATTTAAACTAAAATTTCCCACATTTTTCCTGCTATTTCGAATATAATACGGCGTCCATTAGTACCGTCTCATAAAAACTGCAACGTCGCTTGATGGGTTGAATCTTTTTGCTTCCATCGCAAAGGTGATTTTGCACAGAAATTAATAAGGAACTCCTTCCATATTGATTAGAAGTGAAAATTACTGTTCTTGTTATCATTGCGAAGTTTTTGTTGATATTTGTAATCTCATAAGCAACGAAAGCTATTATATAGTAAGGATGATGACTGTAAAACATGTTAGTAAGTGATTATATATTGATTCTTGATTACTATCTTGACTGACTCATGGGTATAGCGTAGTGAGCTTAACCATGGGTAATGCGGTTCTAGGTTCAAATTTGACACCGGTATAAGTATGTATTTATAAAAGAAAATTTGTATATCAGTTATATGTTTTCCATAGTACAAGCTCTACTTAGTTTGGGATCAGATGGCCGTATAAGTATAATAATATCCTGGGGCATTATTCACACATGGCCATCTGATCCCAAACTAAGCAGAGATTGTAGTACATACTATGGAAACCATATAAATTATATGCTACTTTTCTTTAAACACGTTTAGTTTACATAGCTGCTCATTTGGAAGCATGCAACATTATCCCTACAAGCTAAGAAATGCGACTACCTCAGCCAATGCTACAGTAAATAATTACTGTAAAGCTCATCTACCGAGCGCTCTAAAAAAACGAAGACATATTCCTATGCGTATCTATAGCAACGTTTAGTTACGACGAAAATTATTATTAGTTTCATTGCTGTATACCTTTTTTTGGTAAGGCAGGGAGAAAAATATAAGTGTGGGTAGTTTAATAGGAAAAACAGTGGCCACGTGTTAAGTGACATGTAAAGAACCGGCAAAGCTAGTCGGAGTTCTGCAGGAAGGGTTCCGTACCATATTTTAGAAAAACAGCAAAATATCCCGTTTATTGTATAGGAGCCCCGGTAAATTATTAATAGCGGCAACAGAAATACATCATCTGTGAAAATGTCAACTGTCTACTATCATGGTTCATGAGATACATAGCCTGTAGACAGACGGACAAAATGACAGAGTCTAAGTAATAGGGTCCCGTTTTACCCTTTGGATGCGGAATCTTAAACACTGGAGTATTTTGAAAGTTAAATAAGAATACATCTTAAGGGTGCCAGCCACTTGAGGCACTGCAAAATTTCATTTATACAGTAAATGAAACCTTCGATTGGCTTAAGAAAAATGTTATTTTAGTCATGTTTATTGTTTTCTCAAATCAATCCCTGTAACATGACCAAACGGTAACTTTAAAGGCAACAATTATAAAAGTATCAAAGCAAATGGAACAAACATTTGGCCCAAATCTAGTCACCACAATGGAAAAACAAAATCACAATTTATTACTTATGGTTTCCTGTTAATTCCTCCATCGCTTTGTAAGAAACTTCCTTTGTTTCACTCGGTTACCGGTGGTGGTTGTTTTCATTCATTTTGTGGCTTTAAGTACTTTGATGCTTAAAACATTCAAATATAAATTGAGCTTCAAAAACGTATAAACCGCCGTGACCCAATTGATTGTGAAGGTGCCTTCTGATCCAAAGGTTGCAGGTTATTTGTGTACATTAACATGTCTATCTGTCATTGTCTTCACTGTTTTAAATGGACAATAGCAAATAAAAAAATCCACAGAGAGTTTTTAGGCGCACTTTGTGGACTGTTCCACAAAGTGCGCCTAAAAACTCTCTCTGGATTTTTTTACGTACGTGAAAACGCAAATTGCTCGTTTGATTGAGGATCGGAGAAAGCATTTATCGATATGATGACACCTCCAAATTTTGTTTGAACATTCAAAATACTTACTGCACTTTGCTACGAAATAAGAAGTCTGGCTACAATAAGGCAAGTCAGTTATTGTTACATCTAAGTTTTACTGCGCATTTTACGGACTATGCGATTTTTCCTCAACTTTTATACTTCGTCGCTACATGACCAATAAAACATACGGGAAAGACGCAATAAAACTTGAAAACACACAGTTGAGAAAGTTGGAACATTAACTTACATACATTTCTGTCAACGCCAATTACACATAGACTGAAGAGAAATTTTATAGGGGTCCCAGAAGTATACAGCCCATTTGATAGTAGAAGATACACATAGCACCCCGCACGCGTTCCTTACCTTTTAATTCTTCAGTTTACCCACACTCTGATCCACAAAATTAACATATTAAAGCTATTAACTAGGTTATATGTTGTAAGTTAAGCTTTCGTTCTACCAATATTTCGACGACCTCAAGGATTTTAGTATTGAATTCAAAAATGAGAATCCTGAGCATTAGCGAGGAAATCAAAAGAGCACAACGTGAAAAATCTTTGCACTCGAGTGCTACACGTAACTTTCCATCACACCTCAGCAAGAAAATGACTAAATGCGAAAAAAATCTTATTATATATACTTTTATTTCAGTTTAGGTATTAATTACTATATTATGATATGTAAGTATAACAGGACCGTTTTTAAATTATAACCAATAATACTTATGTATAATTAAGAAAAACTTAAAGTAACGTTGCTACAGTTTGAGTGTAAACGAACAGTAATATTGCGTAAAGTTTTAAAAAAGTACATCAAGAAGTTTTAATTTTTAATAAATTAAAAAAGTTGTATGATAAATTCGGCACCATAAAGGTAGAACTAAATAGGTTTAATAATATTTTGCATTCACAAACTTAGTGCAAACGATGTTCTAAATTCAAATTTACTTTACCCTCTAGAGGATAAAAACGACTTTTCCACTCACATATCGAATACAATATTCAAATACTGTTTCCGAGCTGGGATGATGAAAATACATTTTATTTAAAAATTTAAAATCTACATGAGATAATTTGAGTAGGCTAATTGCTTGATCGGTTGTCTGATCAAGCATTAATTTTAGGTTTAATAGTCTTACGCAAATTGAGCAATTTAAAAATAATATAAAAGAAATATTGGCAATAGAAATATTAATAATTTCGAGAATTGTATAATATGTAAAAAATAAGTTTAATATAGATACATAGTGAATCAATAAACTCATATTTATAAAAGTAGGCACCCTAAAACCACGGTTCAGCATTATGCCACAGTTAATTGTAGCTCTTCAAAACAATGTCCAGATCGCTATAAACGGCACGTATCAGTTCACAATATCTTCCCCTATCTCCTCCCTTACAGTTGGCGCGCAACTTATTGGAGTGTTTTCCTTTAAATTTAGGCCACGCTACGTGACCTACAGGGGACGGTTGTACAAATTACGAGCTAAGTTTGCAGCACCGTTCAAAATATAGTCCCGAGTTAGTCTAATGTGTAGAAGTTGGCTGGTTATTACCAGATGTGATTTGTTGGGTCTTCAAGGGTTTATGTAGTATGTAGTTTTGAATTGTGTTATGTGCAAAATGTTGTTACAGTATTAAATTAGGATGTTTTAACTTAGGTGCTTAGGCATACTAAATTAGAATCGCATGTGTTGAGATAGACATATATATCTGGCAGTAATTTCATGGTTTAGGATGTTGTAAATTGTCGCCGTATAATGTTGTTTAACAGTTATCAGCACCAGAATTTTTGACAAGTAATGAGTATAATATCAGGGCTACTCGGGCTATATAGGCATACAAAAGAGAGAAAATTGATCGAACTACATAGGTCAAAAGCAAGTTAGTAAAGCCTACATTTTTTCAAGTTTTTCGAAAGCAATATCAACCGACCAGATATTGTGTTCGCCTACAAAAAAATTGCTGTACGTGGATCAAATCCCATCTACCCATGATATACCAGACCATCTCAACTAGGCCATGGTGAAATATTGCATGTTGCAAGTGTGTCACAGCGGTTAAGACAGTCACCTAACCACTGCGCGTCCGGGTTCGATTCTCACGCAATACAACTGTTCGTGGTACCCATAAATAGTTGTTCAGTGACTGGGTGTATTTAGTGTGTTTGTAAAGTACCCCTCGACAAAGGGATTCCTTAACTAGTGCGAGCTTTGTCTTAAAATACACTAAATGTAACATCTGAGCTTATTTCGCTATACACGCAAGGTCCGACATAATAATTATATTGAATTCTTAAAATAATATAAACAGAAATATTGAAATGAAATGAATTATAATTTGATATGCGTAACTTGCTGCCCTGGTTTAGTGGTAGTGTTTTTAATCGCAAATAATGACTGGAGTCGTAGCACTCCAGGATTATTTGCGAGAAATAAAAACTGCAGTCTTTATTTATCTCAAATTCAGTATTCTTGTGATGGGCAACACGAGACTACTCCTTGTAATGGATTTTATAAGTTTATTCACAGAAAAAAATGTGGTACGAAAAACATCAAAGCTAACATCAAGCATAGTCTTTGTGGTGTTGAAACAAAGCAGTCGCCATTTTAGTAAGATTATTGAAGCGAAACTGAATACAAACATGCAACGGTACAACCTCAAGCCACCCCATAGTTTACACCGTTAACCCCATACATCTCATCAATTTAAAACCATAGCCTTCCCCATAGCCTAAGTTGGCAAGGAAATAGGCACATTAAGATAGCCGTAGAAGTTAATTTATTATTCACAGTACATTAAATACGTCACAAGTTTGTTGGGTGCCGTTATTCATGTAAATTGTAAATGCATAGCAATCGCTCGTATTGTTTTCGATTTAGGAGCACGTTTGATATCCACCTTATAATTTATGAGAGGCCGGTTAGCGTGGTAGGTCGTGGGTTTGATTCCCACCCATGGCAGGAATTTTTGTGCTTGAACATGCACCCCGCACAAATCTCCTAAACAAGGCGCCCCTGACCCAAGCACTTCGCACTCTAAACAGGGTAGCAGAGGATATAGACATTTTTGCCTGTACACTGAGTGAATTTACAAGGATAACATTGTATATAATTAGTTATAGAAATTAGGTTGTCTAAGTTTTTAGCTACACTATTGTATTGGGTTGTACCTGTAAAAATTGTTGTAAGTGTGGAGAAGAAATTAAAAAAAAAAACTTTTTTTTAGGTATGTATTTACCAAAGAAAAGTAGTATATCAGTTATGTGGTTTCCATAGTACACACGGCTACATATCAAGCTATAAATATCCAATATAAGCTGACCTCTCACTGTATGGAAATCCTATACAACGCGGGATCAGCTTATACTGGAAATGTATAGCTTGATGTGTAGCCGTGTGTACAAGCTCTGCTTAGTTTGGGATCAGATGGCTGTGTGTTAATAATGTGACAAGGTATTATTATTAATTTAAGGCTTTTATTGCAAGCCTTTAAATATCTAAATAGCTAAATCAATTTTTACATATATGTGACAACGCCGTCAGGGGAGATCCTGGTGATCTGTAGTACGGGCTTGCCTAGTTCAGACAGTTCTCTCGCAAACAAAATGTACCCACATGTTTATTATGTAACCCCATGTAATTATCACTGTTTGTGAAGAGAAATAAATAATTTTTGTATTTGTATTTGACTTTAAATATCAATAAGCTTAGTTAATTTGATATTTCAAATTCATTTATATTGACGTGACGATGACGCGAGTTCCATGATTTTTTGTTGAAAGTCCTCAACAAGACCAAAGAAGTTACCTAAGTAGCCAACTAGGCTACTTAGGCAACTTCTTTTAGTGCTCCTGCCTACGAAGTTGGTGGTCCTGGGTTCGAATCCCGGTAAGTGCAAATATTTGTGTGATGAGCATGAATATTTGTTTCTGAGTCATGGATGTTTTCTATGTATATAAGAATATATCTATCTATATAAGTATGTATATCGTCGCCTGGTACCCATAGTACAAGCTTTGCTTAGTTTGGGGCTAGGATGATCTGTGTGACATTGTCCCTAGATATTATTATATTATTATTATCTAAACCGTCACGTGACAGCATCGGTCGCGGAAATGCTGAGTGCTATTAAAATGACGACATCTTGAAATTTTGCAATAGAAAAACGTACGTATTATATGTTTTTTGAATTTTTATGAAATTACCTATCTGATGATGTGTTATGCAGATTGTATTATTAACCTCATACACTACTTCGAGGTGACCTAGCTACTCGATATTACAGAGACAATTAAAGGGAACAAAATTATATTATAGGATAGAGCACTACACTTTATATTACTGACGATGGTACACTACCAGCTGCCAGTCATTTGCAAGTAGAATACTATGACAAATTTAACAGTCCATAATATTGTAGCTTTTGAATGTGTACAAAGCTCAAGTCCGATCCTGCATGGAGTACTGCTCTCATCTTTGGGATAGCTCTGCAAAATATCAGCTGGACTCTTTGGATTCAATAGACAGACGCGCTCGCAGGATAATCGATGACAGAGACCTTACAAATAAAAAGCTGCAAAGCTTGGATCATAGGCGTCAGGTTGCAAGCTTATCGGTTTTCTATAGGCTATTTCATGGAGAATGCGCTCAAGACCTCCATGAACTTATCCCTCCATGAACTTATCCCTATAAAAGGGGGAACCTTTTTTCATCGGACTAGGCGTCGGGAGGGTTTTCACCGCTTTGTTGTTGACATCCCATTCTGCCGTTCGAAGTGCTTTGCTTTCTCCTTTATCATACGCACGGCTAACCAGTGGAACACCCTCCCCAACGACGTGTTTCCAGACTCATACAACATGGGTTTATTTAAGGCTAGAGTGAACAGGCAACTTATGGGTACGCGCGGTCCATCTCCGACCACATCTTCACTTACCATCAGGTGAGATCGTGGTCAAGCGCAAACCCATTCAGCATAAAAAAAATAGTCTGGAATTACAAACCTCCTCCATGAAATATTACAATTTATAAAGGGAAAATAATTAAATTATATAGTTTACGTTTGAATTGTGTGCGTAATTCAGTTTCAGTAGAATGTCGATCGTTAAACGAGTCGACAGATTAATGTGTATTTTCACATGAGCCTCTCAACTGCCAGTTACCAATAACTTATCAGTTTCATCACGTGATAGGACGTTTCACTCAATTCATTGGAAATGAATGCAGTAGCGATATTCACATTACACTGCCGCTAGCTCTGCTGGTATTTTATTTATTGTGCAGTTTTGGTGCCATTACAAATAAACAGTAATAAAAAATCAGGTTTATTAAGTAGGTAAGTAATAGTATTAGTATTTAAATTGCACCCTTATATAATCATACATACATACATAGACTCTCGCCTGTTTCCCACAGGGGTAGGCAGAGACAACAGATTTAGGATATTATTATTCACGAGGTTTGCCTCGTTTACTGTTGACTTTGTATAATCAATGTATTTTATATACAAACAAATAGTAATGTTAGCTTATTTCTTTGCGATCACGTGTTATGAATACGATTCTCATAAAATATTACCGAATCAACAATTAAGCAAGTTGTTGGTGCTACCACTCTGTGGAGTCCATTTACGGTAGAGGTATTTCCAATCCGCTATGACAAGAAGCGAGCCTATACTTTCACACATACGTACCTACAATTATTCATGTCTAATTGAAAAACAAAAACTTATCTAATACTATAAATAACATTGAAGGCTTTGTGTTAAACGAACAAAAGTCTAAAGTTTTCAATTAACTTTTAGGAATTTGTACAATAAACCGGGGAACCTTCGTAAAAGTAACTAAATTTTGAATTCTCATCAATCTATAACCCACAAGTTTTGGAAACCAATCTGTGATGATTGATGTTGGAAAGTGGGTTTCCTTATGGCAATAAATGGGTTTGGAAGAAAATTAATGAAACGCTGAAGAAAGTACTTTACGTTTTTATTGTAACTAGAGATCGTACATGTTCGCAATTCGACCGTTAAGGTTCTATTGCCAAAGATTAAAGACATTAAAGGCAAATAATAATAATCTGTTCTCAGTTTAAACACTCAGCTTGTCATCTTTTTTCAGTTTTGTCAGTGTGTTAGAAGCATGGTAGTGTGTGTAATGTTCTTATTCTATTACCTATTATATTAAAATATTATTAAAAAAAAATTATATCACAAACCCATCTGTCCGCTCAATTTTCGTAAAAAAGGTGTACAACGTTTTTGCTTTACGTATTAATATTATTCGTATTTATGTATAGGTCATTTGAAATTCATATTTGTGATAGCTGATTTACGAACCTCTTTCACGTGTCTATATATATTCACTAACTCTTTGGTTTCCCTAAATTTTTGTGATTGTTGGTTGTTTGGAAATCATCATCATGTCAGCCAAATGACGTCCACAGATGCACAGAAAGATCACCAAAAGATTTCCACAATGGAGTTGTGACCCTCAGTTGGAGGGATATGCAATAATCGCTACGCTTGGCAGAAGATTTGGCGATCGCAGTTTGATGGCCATAGTCGAGCTCTACGCCCCCACGGGATGATACAACGGTCACCGTAGCCTAGTTAGTAGTGCTCCTGCCTACGAAGCTGGTGGTCCTGGGTTCGAATCCCGGTAAGTGCAAATATTTGTGTGATGAGCATGAATATTTGTTTCTGAGTCATGGATGTTTTCTATGTATATAAGTATTTATCTATCTATATAAGTATGTATATCGTCGCCTGGTACCCATAGTACAATCTTTGCTTAGATTGGGGCTAGGATGATCTGTGTGGCATTGTCCCTAGATATTATACAGGGTGATGATTTTCTATGCCGTCAGCCAGTTTTGTATATAATGATGTCATATTTTTTATAATCTTATTTTCAACATCCTAACAAGGCATCAAGCAGTCTAAATATCAACGTACGTCGATCGGCAGTCTCAATTTTCTCACCGTTTACTTTATGCATGGCTGCCTCCCGCTGCGAACACTGTTTTGCTTTTACTTTATAATCTGAAAAGTCACATTTCGCTGGAGAGCTGCTTGTTAGTGCTGAAGATTAGTTTTCTAAGAATTTAACTCGACTTTGTGTTGGAAAGTTTGTCAAGCGCAAAATTCTGGAATTTTCATGTAGTGTCTGAGTTATTTATAGGAATATAGACATATTTTGGACATAGGCAGTGTAAGCGCTGTCTATGTCTATTACATACATACATAGGATTTTAATCATCTTTTTTTTTATAACGCCCGCACTAGGGAAATTAGTCCCTGTATTGCGGAGTGCTTTACAAACACATAATTGACGGACACAAAGTACATCCAGACTCAGGGCAACTATTTATGGGTCACACAAATAGTTGTCTTGCGCGGGATTCGAACCCGGGACCCGTGGCGAGGCGACTGTCTTAACCGCTGCGCCACACGTTTTTTTGAGGCCTCTTTGAGCTGGAGTCTATAAATACCGGGTTCGAGCCCTGTCAATACAAGTACAATAATATAGTTCCGATTGTCACCGCGCTTGTCATGGGAGCTAGCGACTTCAGTTTAGTGGTAGCTAATACCCAGATTACACCAAAAAAAAAGGTTTTTATTCAAGTAGACTTAAAAAAAAAGTGATTGTAAATAGTCAGAACATGTTTGTGGGAAGGGGGAATGGCGTGCACTTAAGAAAATCATGGTGTATTTTTGAAATTATTGATGAAAAATCAAAATTAAAATGTGGAACAACGTCTTTAATTATCGAGTAATCATCTATTTTACATCAAAAGCATATATCTTTGACCTATAATTTGTAGGAAATTATAATAAAAAAAACATGTTTGAGCGGCATTGCCCCTGACTTTGGGTTATGCCGCTCAGGATACGGGGTAATGACGTTCAATCATGTTTTTGGTTATATAACAAGTAAGATACATTTTAATTAAAGAAATATAAATGAGATCAATGTTACACAATAAAAATAAAGTCTATAATCTATAAGTACATATAATAAAATCGTAGGAAAGTCAAAACTGTACATTGAATATTTTTTAAAAAGGATACTTGGGGCGTGATCTACAATCCATATTGAAGCCAAAAATATAGTTTTTAGAATTTTTGTCTGTTTATCTGTTTGTCTGTATGTATGTCCGGGCTAAACTCAAAAAGTACTGCATGGATTTACTTCAAATTTTGCAAGAATATTACTAGGAGGTCGGGTCAACATATAGGCTACATATTTTCACGCTATCACCTACGGGGGAGGAGCTGTGATAATTTATAAAGTTTAACGGGGGTAAAACCGCGGGGCACAGCTAGTCACAAATAAGCATCAATTATCCCAATTGGAACGTAAGATTTGCCTTTTTCCATTTAACAAATATAGTAAAGTCTTTGATGTCAAATCAACTTTAATTAATACAATATAATATAAATGAATTATTATTATTAGAGGTAAGACAAACTAATAATTACAGAAATAATAATAAAATAGTAATATTTAATTATTGAACACGTAAATCACAGATGCATCCATCTGGCGAATCCCAACAGCAGCTGGTGCAGCTATACCTCAACTCAGAACTGAAGAACTTTTTAATTTGTCATCTTATTGAGTTTCGCTACCCTCTAAAATAATATTCATAGGAGCCGCAGTTAATATGGTAGCGTGTTGTTTTCGCTTTCTTTGACCTAGCATAGAAGATGGTGCAATAATTGGTGTCGTTGCTACAGAAGCAAATGCTACCTCTGAGTGAATGAGTTCTGTGCTCATCGACAAATTCTTGGTTATAAACAACTGCCAAAACAGATTTAGACCATTCATCCTTATTTGATTGACCTGCCAAAGGAGATGTAGGTATGTCCCGAAAATAGCCATACCATCGGACTACTGCATCTACAAAATTCAGCATATTTGGGTCTTGGTTTTCAGTGACTTGTTCAGACTCTTGTGCATAGAGTAATACTTATAGTGGGGTACTCTTGTGCCATCGGCGACCCTGTCAGACCCTGTCTTTTGGACAATCCTACTTCAACATGGCATATCTACAACAATAAAATATAAGTCATTAAGGGGTAATGGCGCTCAGGTGAGCGCTATAACCCCAAACGGTCGTTTTGTAATTAATATGAAATTAAAATAAAAACATACACAATTGTTGAAAATGGATAGCGTTATCAGAAAACATGCAGTTTTTTTGTCAGAAAAGTAACATTAACAATTAAATAATCATTTAAGTTTTAGACTGACCGACAAAGCACCTAACCAATAATTAGATCAGATTGCCCACAAATGAAGAAACTCACTTCACGGTCGCATGATGCGTACTGACTGTCTCGTCGTGAGTCTTCTCTGTTCACCCCTACTGGGGCGAACGAGGAATCGGTAACGGGGCTTATTGCCCCTCGTCCGAGGGTTCATGCTCGTGCCGTTAAGACGGCACCGTCCTTGGGGCGTGCTTATAGCACTGCAGTCGTGTCCCTTTAAAAAGGGACCGTCTATAGCTCTTTGGCTCAATTTTTGTTGTTGACCAGTGTGTTACTGGGGGTTCAAGTGTTCGGGAATTCTCCCATCCAAGGTCCCTCCTCGACCTCTGGGCGGTCAGGTCCTGCCGGGTGAGACGCCGAAGGGCGAGGCCCAGCAAGGCCGACCTGCGGCACAGAGGTGGGGGGGGGAAACTTCCTTCGAATGTGTAGTTTACCGTCTCACTCGGTGTCGGAGTCGCGAGGGACGAGTTGTGGGTTCGTCTCCAGCATGCGGTATCCGGTGATCAGGGAGGTCAGGTGGTTCAGCAGCGCCGGCCAGGGATCGTTTCCAGCCTCTACCGCTTCTTTGGCCTCTTTTAGCCTTTGGATAAGGTTTTCTAGCAGCTTGATGGGGTATTTGATTTTGGGCTTGGTGGCCGCTTGTGGTCGCAGTGCTTGCTCCAGAGGTTTACCTCGGGCGTCCCGCAGGGTTTTCTTCTCCCTTGAATGGGGGGTTCGGCTTGGAGTGCATCCTCGGTGGGTGCACTTTGGGCGCATTCGGTGAGGGGTTGGGTCCCCTTTTGTTTGCGCCTTCTTTTCCTCTTTGACTTCTTTGTCTTGGGAGGGCGGGATTTCGGAGCGTTGGCCGCTGCCATGAGGGAGGTGCTGGGCGCCTCTCCTCTAGGGATTGGTTCAATCTCTTTGGTAGTCGTGGGCACGGGCGGTCTAGCCGTAATGGCAACCGTTCCGGCTCTTTTGTTTCGGATCTCTCTCCTAAATGTAGGGCACCTGGCATTGTTGGCCGGGTGGTCGCCATTACAGTTGGCGCAACGAGGCTTTTCATGCCTCGGGACTGGGCACTCTCTTGTGTGGGCCTCCGCACCGCACACAGGCGAGCGGGCGGTGGCACATGTGGGAGGAGTGCCTGAAGCCTTGGCAGCGATGGCATTGTGCGGGGCCCCTCTTGCCCCGCCACGCTTCAATACGAATACCGGGCATGTATAGAAGCTCATTAACTTCATAATATATATGCCCGGTGTCACGTTGGGCGTCCTTTCCAGTTGGCAGAAGTAAACGCAGCCCGGTCTGCCCTGCCGGGCTCGTATCTCTCGTATTTACTCGGGTGTAAAACCCTTGTTTCGGAGGGCTTCCTTGATGGCTTCCGGGTCGGTGTTAATTGGTAGTCTATGTATGGCCACCTTTAATCGCCTTTCAGCCTGTGGTGAGTAGGTGGATACCTCCTCTGCCTTCGCCAGGTCAGTGAGATACCACCGGATCAGCTGGTATTCTCGTTCTCCTTGGGGGGTGAAGCGCACGCCTTTTCCATAGGCGTGGACGTGGGGGGTGTATCCCAATGTGTTTCTTAGCACACGTAGGTGGTTAATCCAATTTTTCTACCACCATTGGTGGGTACCTTGGTCCCTGTCTGGGACTGGCGCCATCTGGTGGTGGATGTCCTGTGTTCGCTTCTGAGGCGGTAGGCGGGACGGAGCTGCCTGTAGCGCAGGGTCCGCTTGCGACCTCCGAGTACGAGGGCGTTGTCACTTTGGGGTCGTAGGGAGGCGGGTGGCAAGACGTTTTAAGGCGCTTACCTTTCAACGCTTCCTCGTCCTGTGGGCTTCGCTGTCTCCGTGCCGCATTTATTGCGGTCGTGGAGATCTCGAGATCCATCGGGGTGTCGATGTTTCTCTGATTTATGGCAGGTTCTGGTGGTCCGGGTAGCGACTCGACCAAGGTCGAGCTCGCCTCGGAGCGTAGGTGACCTGCGGCTGTCTCTTCGATCGTGGAGTCGGTGCAAGAAAACTCTTGGTCTCCTTCTTCCTCTGTTCCATCATCGGAATCGTAGCCATAATGGTCCCGGGCGTCCGTCGCAGTCTGTGTAAGGCCGCGGTGTACGTCTATTGGGCGGGACAAATGAGGGTAGTTCGGTGTCGGTGTCTTCGGGCGGTCCGGGCGGACGGGCGGGACCCCGAACGGTCGTGTTGCGGGCGCGCGCGTCCCGGCCGGTCTTATCGCTCGGGTGGCAGTGGCACGAGGGGTCGGCAGGACGGCTGGTGCAGGCGGTGGCTTGCTCCTAGGCGTGTCGTGTCCCGGTGTCGCGGGCTTTGAAGCGTCGCAACTTTTTTGTTGCGGCTGTTGAGGGTAGTTCCGGGTCGCGGAGCTCGACCCGGTCGGTGAAGAGCGGGGAGCAGCGCGAATGTCTGGACCGTTGCCACGTGCAGCGGGCACAGGCGCCGCGGGGCTCAACCTCCACGCGAGGGGAGCCGAAGGGCTCGACCCCCTCGGGGGGGAGCCGCACCACGGGGGTCACGGGGGGGCGAGCGGACGGGAGTCCGTGTCGCGTACCCCTGCGACCCTACACCGGTGCTCGAACTGGACGGGCGAGCTGTGGAGTCGGCAGGAGACGGCGCGATTACGTGGCCTTTTGAAGGGCCAGGTTCTTCACGGCTCTGCTGCGGGCTTTTCTTTTTCGGCATGGTGGGTAGGTTGGGATGTCTACGTTGTCGTGAACCCCTCGCGACCTCTGGTGGCGAAGCCAGGAAGTCGACGAGGAGGTCCGAGCGAGGCGCTGGTGTTGCGGCTGTCGTAGGTGCAAGCACGTCCGACGCGGTTCACGAGGCGAATCCTACTGACTGTCCGTATGCATTGCTGTCTTTTAAAGGCTCCCTCCCCTCGCACTTCACACGACAAGGCGTGTTGCTACGTTCATTTTTGACAGAGTTACGGAGGTGAGCGGCATTACCCAGTGAGCGCTATTCCCCCACCCTGCCCTAATATATAATTAATTAATTGATAATTATTTCTAGGTACATATAGGTACACTGATTGTATGAAAAAAAATACAATAAGATTTATTTTATAATAGTAATGATATTTAGCTCGCTTATATTAAGTGCACTAGTGCTTGACTACCTGCTGTATCCCTTAGACGCTTTTTAGTCACGGGATGTAATAATAAAAATTCTTTCGGATCCGGGAACCACACGGCATATTAGGAACTTCTAATAACAGGCAGATTACTCGTGCAGTCCTAATAGGAGTAAAATTAAATACTCTACAGACTGTAGACTAAACTAGCTTGATATCATTTCACTATAGTCTGAAGTTTATCATAAGCTGCATACATGTTTCGGCACGTTCCTTGTGCAGTTGATGCTGTAGTTCCCAAGAACGTTCGTAGACTTTGTAGTGTAGTTGAAACTTAAATGTTGTGGAGTAAATATTACTACATGGATGTGCAACTAGGAAACATGAAAAGATTAGCAAGAAAAAAAACGAGTGTGCTTTGGACGACACGACTGAAGTTAAACTTAGATATATGGAACCTGACTGGCTATTATAGAAAGATAGAACGAAAATGTGTGTTCGCATCTCTCTCTCTCTCTACTCTCTGCCTCTTTCTGTTTTCACTAACTTATATCTCCTTTAATTCCGTTCGCCTAACCCGATCACACTTTTCGTAACGCTCTCGTCACGCATTCTCTAGTTTACTTCCCAAGTCAAACGTGCGTAAAGAAGTTTTACTTCAATAGGAATGTGTAATCATGAAACCGAACACATTTTATAATTTAACTTTCATAAAATTAAAATAATGAAGCCAATCCGTGTGCGTAGGCAACCTGCAGCTACCACAAGTTGCCTCTTCCCTTGACTATCTTCTGCATGAATGGCCAGAGTCCCCACTCGAGCCGCACGTGATCCCAGGGGCGGCGCCTCACTGGCAATCGGTATTCCACATTTCATGGGCTGCTCCAACACTCGCGCATTAGATTTAGTGGCCACAACCGCTTTCCAGTGCCTTACACTCTCGCCAGATCTCTTAAAAACTGACTTGCCTTGATCAGTAACTTTTATTGACTTCCACTTCACAAGTTTTCCAACTTGTGGTGTCATACTCCCTTTATTGTTACCTGACATGGAATGCCCCTATATCAACCCTATCAAGCCATAACACTATCGTAAATACGCCTATCTGAACTTTCAAAACACCTTTGTTTTTCTGAAACCACTTTCAAAGCAAAGACGACCGGAAAGAGTTTAGGTACAGAACCGACAGCTTTACGTTCTCTCCTAGACACAGGGTGTAGTATCACCAATTTCCGTGCAGACCTTGGTGTGGTACTGAAAAAAAAATCCAGTGTAATCCCAAAATCACTTCTTGACCAACCCGTGATTTTGAACTCAGGAACGACGAGTCAGTCCAAATACGAATGTACTATGTGTCCTGCATAGATGGCTAGTTTCCCTTAAGACTGACTTACCTAGATCAGTAAGTTTTTTTGACGTCACTGGTTTTCCAACTTGTGGTGTCATATTCCCTTTGTAGTATCCAATATATGGAGTCATCACACGGAATGTCCCTACATCAAACCTATCAGGCCATAACACAATCGTAAATACGCCTATCTGAACTTTCAAAACACCTTTGTTTTTCTAAAACCACTTTCAAAGCAAAGACGGCTACTCCTATATCATTAAAATGGCGCTCTTTACACATGAGGACAGGAAAACTGCTATACATGCTCGTAACAACTCCACTGGTCCATTTAACGGCACCCAAGTGTATGCTTGCCTTAAATTTTCTCATAGTTTTATTAGCCTTATGAAAATATAGTTGTTTCGTGCAAATAATGTGCTGTTTTGCGGTAGTGGTATTAAATAGTAGTTTATTGGGAGATTAATATTTATTCCTTAGAGCTGGGTTCACGTTGTTAATAACTACGTAATCACGATAAATATGATCGATGACAAACTAGGTCTGCAAGGCATTCTGCTTCTTGCAAATATTTAGTTAATAATAATAATGTCCTAGGACATTATTTATACACGGCCATCTGATCCTAAGCTAAGCAGAGCTTGAACTATGGAAACCAGATAACTGATATACTACATATACTACTTTTCTTTTGTTAATAAATACTTATATAGATATGTAATTACTCCCAGATTCAGGACAAACAGACATGTTCATGCACACAAATATCTGTCCGGGATGGGAATCTAACTCACGACCTCCGGCGTGAAATGCAAGCATGTGCGTCTATATTTTTGCATAGATTACATTAAGATTTGTCATGGGTGGGAATCGAACCCGCGACCTCTGGCTTAGCAGCCAGGGTCACTATACCAGCAGTCAAATCATCTCTTAGTTTTAAAAGATCCTTACTAATAACCAATTGCAACTGTATTTATTTGCTTGCCTGGTATTCAATGATACTGACTCATTTTAAGTTCCCTATTCCTTTGTAAACCTTTATCGAGTAACTACCTATCGTACAGAACCAATAGGTAATGGACAGTAATAGTGCTCTAAAACATATTTACAGTAGCTATTATGATAAGTAAATAAATAATAATATAATATCTAAGTTAAATCAAGGAAATTATTGTAATGCTACTGCTCATACACTTACCCGATGGCTTTTACGACACTATAAACTGAGGTGATCTAGTCTTATTTGAAATACAGGAGATAAGACACATTTGTTTTTGTAAGAAGATATATAAACTCAAGACATTTTTTTTATTCTTTTTACGGCTCTGGCTTCTTGGCCTTTGAGCCTTCAGTAAATATATTTTTATATCATTTATTTACGTCATTGTCAAGTAAAGTTCGTCACAGTCAAGTCATACATAGTCCTTGTCCAACCCCAGTAAAGCAGTGGAGACTTTACTAGAGGATTTTATGGAGTTTTGGTTACAACACGGAAAATCACAATTCACGGCAATATCGCATTTTCATCCACTTCAACAACGTGAAGATGTTATGTCTAAAAATCCACCATATTTACGCATAAAAACTCCAATTTACACCAGTTTTTGAAAATAATCATAATCATAATCATCATTTATTTGTGAAGCATAGGTAATAATACAACGATTGGTCTTAAATTAGGTTAAGTGCGCTATGTTCTACCATGAGAATGGTGTACAAATCATATCCACTTATTTGGTATATACACCATCTAAGTTTACAAAAACAATATAAATTTACAAATACAAAATTATAATATAAAAATACAAAATTAAAGTCAAAACAGAAAGTCCAATGGGTAACAGTGAAATTTGAAATACAAAATAAATAAAATGTCTCGCTAGAATGAAGTAAATGTCATGCAATGTCAGAAATAATAATCATTATAATTAAATACATTGTTATGTCTCCAATACAATATTATAGTATATTACAATTTGTCATTAAAGTATTCCTCAAGAGAATAATATGCCTTCTCAACCAGAAATATATGTAATTTATTTTTGAATATTTTTACAGTTTCTGTAGTACGCAAAAACGATGGTAATTTATTATATATTTTTGGTCCCATTACAAAAATACTTTTATGATACAAAGTTGTTTTGGCGGGGATCAAGTGTAACTTCTCAGACCTGCGAATACTGGCTACTGATGAGAATCTGGACAAGTTATGCTTTACAAACATTGCAACTTCAAATAAGTACAATGAAGGCATAGTTAATAGTTTGAGTTTCACAAAATGTGGTTTACATGTGTCAGTAGTACTTAATTTGCATATTGCTCTAATGCAACGTTTCTGGGCCTTAAATACCCATTCTTTACCCGTTGCGTTACCCCAAAATAAAATACCATACCTAAGAGTGGACGCAACTAGCCCGTGATATGCCGTAAGAACAGCAGCTTCATTAACATTTTTGCTTAGCATATACAATGCATAAGCATACTGATTTAGTTTACTGCACACCTTTTCAATTTGAGTATCCCATTTTAAATTACTTTCTATGTGTACACCAAGAAATTTTGTTACCTCTGTCTCTAGAATTTTCTTATTATTAAAGACATAGCCTCGATGTGTCTTTTTCCGCGTTGGCGCCAAAACTCAACTCAAAACATTATATTGATGTGTTGCCACGGTTAAGAAGATTGAGTGTGAGAGATTAAGTTTATAGTATACATTTTTTTTATTTAGGTAAATGAGGCGCTCACCGGCCTGTAAGCTATTGGCGAGGTAAAGCAACTTTATGATAGATGGGCCGCCAAAGTGGTGCAATTTGTAAGCGTCACCGTGGTTCGAAGGGCACGTTATACCTGATCCTGGTTGTAGCCATTAGGCAACAGTCGTTAAGCTATGTCAGAGGCCTACTGTACGGCTTGAACAACTCTGACACCAGGGTAATCACTGCCCATACGATAAAAATAGAAGTAGTATGTAATAGGATCAGGGGTCTTTTCTAATACAAGTTACATATAACTTAAAAGAAGAGACTCACACACTCTAACAACTACGTGTAGTAAATAAATATATTTAAAAAAAATATTTTTGAAATAATAAAAATATTAATAATAATAAATAGGATGGCAAACGAATAAGTGGGTCACCTGATGGTAAGTGATCAATGTCCATGGACACTCGCGACACCAGAAGCGCCGCAAGTGCGTTGCCAGCCTTTAAGAAAGGAATAGGCTTAGTTCTCAATGCTTGCCATGTCATATCGGATCGGAAAACGTAGCGTGGCCGGCCCCAACCCGGTACCAGATGGACTGATGATCTTGTGAAGCCGCTGGATGCGGAAAGACCAGCAATTGTAGATATTAAAGAGTGTATGTTTGTATGAAAAACAAAAGATACCAAATATTTAAAATATCTAAAAAGTAAGTGTGCGAATGAGACAGAAGACTGTGGCACGTTTTTTATATTTTCTTTTGATCGAAAAATTACGCCACACGTTACTTATGTATTATATAAATATATTCTGTGCAAATGGGATTTTTATTGTGTAGTTTCCGTTGGTATTGGCCGTTATAGGTAAAATTCGGTCAGGATCTTTTCCATTAATTTTCTGCTCAACTCCACGTTCGTTCACTTTTTAGAGACGCATCACACTCCGCACACACAAAAAGTTATCC
Source organism: Pseudoips prasinana (assembly GCA_951640165.1). Taxonomy (NCBI): domain Eukaryota; kingdom Metazoa; phylum Arthropoda; class Insecta; order Lepidoptera; family Nolidae; genus Pseudoips; species Pseudoips prasinana. Next base: position 4,951,580 of record OX621238.1, on the reverse strand, counting down.
CGCGCTGAAATCGAACCCGTAATATGATGGTGCCGAAATAGTAGTGAGGCAAATCACTAGCACCTTAACCACTTCAGCCAACATACATATATATATATATGTATATCTATTAAAGGCTGAACGATCAAGATCTGTCCTAGGTCTCTAGTTTCCCCAATAAATAAAATATAATGATACCAGGTGTGCAATGAATTCAAGATGAGAGCCAAAACTGAGAACTAGGACGCTAACAAGGCCATTTAATTATTTTTTAATTGATTTGGAAAGTTTTCGTCGAACCGTAATGCGGGCACGGATTAGGAGAGACGATAAAGAACATACTGCACAGAAAATACTGCACGTGTGGCGCAGGGGCTAAAACGTTCGCCTCGCTTCGTGTCGTGGGTTCGAGTTCCGCGTTGGGCTATTTGTATTTTTTTTATTATTTATCTAAATACATTAATACACGATGCACATAGGAGTAGCATTAAAAAACACTAAGGTTTAACCCAGTGCTACCATGAGTTCTCTTCTGCAAATAATAATTTTACATACAAACAAGATGGAGATAAAAAGACATAAGATTAATTAGATATAATGATTATGAATACAATATAAAAAAAATATGTAAAAACATATATGTGTGCCCCATAAATAGTTGTTCTGAGTCTGAGTGATAGTGTATCCGTTCCTTATATGCTGTTAAAATACCCCGCGACACAGATATTATTTACTTAATGCAAAAAGTAGCGTGTTCACGATTCAGTCCCTTAAAACCATAATAATTATGGTTTTAAGGGACTGAATCGTGAACAGCGCTTCAACGTGAAGCTCTGTGCGGTGTAATCACATAAACTATTAAAACTTTTACCTGCACCAGTAGTAAATATGATATGGTTCAGGTAGCTAGCCGTTTAAGCCAGACTCCAATAGTAATAAAGAGAGGTAGGGCACAACGGTTCCTTCGCTCATAGAGCAGCCCGACTGAAGTTGTACCTCCACCTTACAGAAGACATTCCTTAATAATAACATTAATACTTTAATGTTGTGTTTCTGCGTGTGAGTAAGGTCGCCAGAGCTCATCGGGGTGGTGAAAAGAGTCAGCAACACTTGTTTGCTGACTCTTTCAAGGCAACTCAACTCCTCTGGTGTTACCAGTGTACATGGGCGGCGGTGATCACTAACCATCAGGTGACCCGATTGCTCGATTGTCGCCAAGAAAAAAAAAGACAAGATCTCCATATTGGAATAGTGTCCATTATTTAGCATACCCCCCATAATCGGCACGCTTGACAGACGGGTTGGTCATTCCAGTGTCATGGTTATATTACACACAAAGATTTGCTTCCCATTTCCTGGTAGATAATACAGCTCTACGCTCCCCGGAACTATTTATTTTCTAACTCACCCTTTTTTCTCTTTCTGATTAAACTCGTTGCGGGATCCAAGACAGTTAAAGCGATTCCTCGGGACATGCCTGAGTTTCACCGCTCAGTGTCATTTCATTGTGTGCCACTGTTGATCCTGGCTTACAGGAGTTGCAGTGGTGGGTAAGAGGGACGGACTAGTCCCGACTATAAAAACAAAAGCTCTACGCTCCCCCTGAGTGATGTATATTCAGCACACCGAAACTCAATTATATTATTTAAAAAAACTTCTCGCACATAAATGTAAAGAGGCGGACTTTATGCCAAAGACATTTTATTCCATCAACCTTTTAGTGATGCAGATAGATTATATAGAGAGCGTTGCAGATAGCTATAAAAGTAAGTTAAGAAGACATACAAATACATTTTTATTAATTTTCTCATAACTGTCCGTCACTCATTGCTGATTCCGTTACTCATTGCAATATAAACATATCTCTACAAACACGACACCATTCATTTAATACGTGGAATCGTATCAATATTTAGCATTAAACTAGATTAAAATATCCGGGAAATGCATGTAATAAATTTACACATTCAAACGGAAACATTCGGTTTAATAACTTGCCGAGGTGCTCTAGTCAGCTCATTATACCATTAACGATCGTTAGTGTACATCCACGGGGTCATATTCAGATCGGTAAAAGTTTAATTACTCAGTACGTTTATGTTTGCTGTGTGGCTGACGACAAGGAATCTCTCCCAAAGAACGGGCAGCAACGTCTCTCTGTTTACTTTGACAATCATAGTGCGATCGCCAACCCTTCGGCCATGCGTGACCTATGGACACCAGATTGGAACAAAATTTATCCGCAAGCATTACCTAACGCATAAAAAATCCAAATAATGGATTTCTAAAGCGAGAAATCGCGTAACACAAATACAAATAAAGCAATAAAAAGCAGTTGAATTATAACCACCTTCTGTTGTAGTTGGTTAAAAAATAATTTATACAGTTTAATTTTTGCAGGAAGTAATATTGTCCTTCTGTGCGGGACATTTATAGTGTAAAAATGTCCCGCACAGAAATTTTTACGGTATAATATGTACCGCAAACACACACTTGACTTTTTTCTCTAGATCCTTTGGGAGGGGGGGGGGGGCTAGCTGACACGACCGGACAGATGTATAGGACCAACGCCTTTCTATGCTCTCCGAGCAACGCATTGAAACGGTGTTCTTTAAAAATATATCCTAAGATCACTTTGAAGCCTTGGCCAAAACGAATGGTCTATTTCGTAATTTTTTGTATTGTCATCTTTTTTATACGTACGGGTGAGGAGCGCCACAATCTCTGCAGTAGGGAACTCCTCTTAAATTATTAGCCCGGCTATAGCGATAGTGAAGCCATCTCAGAGGTCTATGATATTAAATAAAATTAGTGAATGTGGTATGGTTTAGAATCGGGGGTACTTTAAAATTTTACATTGTTTTAGATATTAAGATTTTTGTTAACGTAAAGTAAAGATCCATTTCAGAGTTGATCAAGTTGCCCGGTAACTTGATCAACTCTGAAATGGATCTTAACTACCCATACCAACAAATATGTCCATCAATGTAATAGGAAACCGGTTGTTAATCTTTATCAGACAGATCGATATAATTTTTTTAATTTTTTTTTTTAAATTAATTCTGCTAAAGTTAAATAATAAGAAATAAATATCTTAAACACGCTTGTTGGCGTGGTTGGCAGATACGCTGCCTTTCACGCCGCAGGTCGTAGGTTCGATTCCCATTCGGGACATATATTTGTGTGCATGAAAATGTCTGTTTGTCCAGAGTCTGGGTGTAAATTATCTATATAAGTATGTATTTACATAAGAAAAGTAGTATATGTAGTATATCAGTTATCTGCTTTCCATAGTACAAGCTCTGTTTAGTTTGGGATCACATCGCCGTGTGTGAATAATGTCCCAGGATGTCCCAGGATATCAATGTAAAATTTCCAAGTACCCCCGATTCTAAACAATACCAAGTTAACTAATTTTAATATCATAGCATTTCATTCTAACATAGTTCTTATGAAAATATTTATTGGATATGCCATATTTATTTGTACACTTTTAAACTTTCTCGTATCATAATTATTATACAACATTGTTAACAGGTATTAACGCGACTAACCTTTATTACTACTTGCTCAACGTTCTGACCAAGTTGTATTGATCGTGGTCAATGAATCAATCAATCAAATCATTTATTTGTGTAAATGAGTGTTTTAAATTAGTTATTACAAAAAACATAGTCAGCTTTAAGGCATACAAATATTTAAAAAAAAATGCTCGCAAAACAAAAATTACGTATACCTAAAATTACATTATATAAATATTTTAATGAACATTTTATAATGGACGTCAGGAAAATAACATTAATAAATAGTTGTTCTGAGTCTGGATGTAATTTTTGTCCGTCTATTATATGTTTGTAAAGTACCCAGGGATTAGATTCCCGAGTGCGGGCGTTGTCTTTATAGGAAGTAAAAACAAAAGTTTTGGCGCAAAATGCGGACTAAAAATAAGCATCACGTTAGAACGTGCCGACTATTTATGTGCCAGGTGTGCTTATTAGTGCGCAGTTTTAGGAGTTTGACAGTTCTATGTATGCCCTGATCTATTCGTACACATGGCTACACATCAAGCATATTCAGTATAAGCTGATCTCGCGTTGTATAGGATTTCGATACAATGACAGGTCAGCTTATATTGGAAATATATAGCTTGATATGAAGCCGTGTGTAGGGAGATGTGACATTTAAATTAGTTTTAGGACTGCATCGCCAGCATTAACAATTTCTTCTAGAAAACCGTAACCAAACAGAAAGAGTAATTTCAATTACTAGCTTTTCTCTTCATTCATTGCTGTCATAAGATCTTCTCGTTAATTCCGCAACGTTTTAATATCGTTCTCCCAATAGCACGTCTGTAAGACTAGCTTTGGCAGTTTTCCAACTAGGGTTCTGTGCGTTATTTTAACGACTATGTTCTAAGTGAAATATCGACACTGCACCGTAGTGCATAATATTACTGTTATAAGTTTTAATTTCCCAAGAGGTTCGGTAATCGCTTCTAATTTAAACTGAAACTTTAGTGTATTTAGCCGCATTGAGAATAATAGGGATGGATATTCTTATGAAATAGTGTGGGATGGAATGTAATTAAAATCAATTAGTTAACTCATTATGTGTATTTAATTATGTAGTTTACCAATTTTAGTTCAATTTAACATTTCATTCAATTTGTTTAGTTTAAGTAAGAAATAAGTGTTTCACCCTGTGTGAGGATTAAGGATACTAGCGACCCGCCCCGGATTTGATAAAGAGATAAATCACACTAATATTATAAAAGCGAAAGTTTGTGAGTATATATGTCTGTTACTTCTTAACGTCTAAACGGCTGGAGCGAATTTAATAAAATTTGGTATGGAGTTAGCTGACACCCTGAATTAACACATGGGCTATAATTTATAAAGTTTAACGCGGATAAAATCGCGGGGTACAGCTAGTAATTTATAAATAAATATCTTGGGACAACTAACACATTGCCATCTAATATCTGATCCCATATAAGGCAGAGCCTGCACTATAGCTATCAGGCAACTGATAAACATATTTCTTAATTTAAATCTGTGGATGTGTGTAATGGTTACAACACAAGGAATTTATAATTAAATAACTTACTATCTATTATTATATATTAATATTTCAGCGTGTGTAATATTGATGTTCCTCTTTTTTTTTATTTGGCAGGGGTTATGCCTACGCATGCCACCCGCAAAAAGTGTCTGCGGGTGGGTATTTCGGACTCGCACCGACTTGACCTAACCTGCCGTGGACTTATCTTGGCGCCTGATGGGAGGAGCCCCGGGAACGCGGGTATGCTGCTCCGGTGGCCTATGTTTGCACCATGTCCGAGATGTTCGGGACACGTACCCTGGGACGAACGAACGACGAGCTTAATGATTTCCATTTTTGAGATTTTATTAATTGTTTATTACCTGTAAATAATAAACAGTCGACGGTAAACTTCAAATTCAACAAAGTAAAATCCCTGGAGCACAGTCCTCACCTATGAGAAAGTCTAATGACAAAACTTATCCGAACGCCACGTATCTTAATTAAAAAGTTCTCACGTTTCGGAATAAAATCTCCGAGATTTTGTTTGATGGGAATTTCTCTGTCAAAGTACTTTATAATTAACATGAGACTCATTATTTCTTATTATTTAACTTTAGCAGAATGAGCCCAATTTGTGAATATTTTTTTAATTAATTTTCGATTCACGTGGCATGATAGAATTTCCACTTTGCTTTTTTTTAGAAGTCATGTTTCGTAATGTTTGTTTGTAAGTTATCTGTTAGATGTTTATTCATATACGTGACGTAAAATAATCAATGTAGTTCAAACATACATTTTACCAACACAATGGCATATCAATATCGTAATCATATTTTTTGTACCTATGTTTTACAAATAATAAATGATTGATTGATTGAATATTAATACGTTAAGTAAAAACTTAGTATCCTTTTTTACAAAAATTGTGCGGACGGAGGAGTTTGAAATTTGGAACAGTAAAAGTTCATCTGGGGAAGGAGTGCAGAAAGCTGATATTTTATATAATAACCATTAGAAGTTATAATAAGAAAATAGTAAAAAAAAATTATTTTAATAAAAAAAACATTACACACCCTACTATGCTTTTAACGCACTGGCAAACTGAGTGTCCAAAGTGAGAACAGATTAATATTATTCGTCTTTGATGTCTATAGTCTTTGACAATAGAACCTTAATGGTCGAATTTCGAACCAGTGCAGTCTTTAGCTACAATTAAATCTTAATAATTAAAAATCACATAAATATTAATATTTAATCTCCATGGAAATGGTAAACATGAACAAACATAACTTTGCGTGTTCTTTCAGCTAACTTATATATCCGAATATCACATAGGCTAAATTTAATTAAGTTTAACGCGGCTGAAACCGCGGGGCACAGTTACTAATAACTGTTAAACCTATTCATACCCTTCTTCAATTAAGTTCTTATAATTTTGTGTATCAAAAGAAAACTCACAATAACGTATCTTCCCCAAGAATAAATGGTGTTAATTCTTAAAAACCCTTTTCAATATTATAACGTATACTGTTAGCCTGGTAGTTCTTCAGAGCTTTATTTAACATACGACTGAGGCGTGTTCGGGCCTCTAGCAAGTAAAGCTACCAACTAGACAGCCAGAGAGAGGAGAACCTTCGCTCATACTAGTTACTGGCATGAAGATGAATGAGAGGGTCGGTTTAGAAAGCACCATTGTTCCAATAATTAGTACAAACTACATTGTTGCTAAGGATATGCCACTCGTATAATATTTAAAACAGAAATTACAACATCAAACGACCAATGTTCATCATCAAACTGTTAGAAATTATTCACTCTGCTTACAATTATAACACTTTAATTGTCGTGGTTCCGAGAAATTCTTCCTCTTAAGCTACGGAAGTGAGCTAATTACAATATTCTCGGAATCCTTGTTTCACGAATAACTTTAAATAAGATCTAAGGAAAATTGCTCATTTAGTATGTAGACAGGGCGTTTAATGGCAATGTTCAGCGACCTGGGTGTTATCGGTAACTGTAACAGTTCCTGGTAAACAGACGTTAAAACACAATATACCGTCCATATATTATGATCTTCTTTTTTCTATCTAATTCTTAACTAGCTGTGCCCCGCGGTTTTACCCGCGTTAAACTTTAAATATTATCACAGCTCCCCCCCCCCCCCCTTAGGTAACAACATGATATATGTAGCCTATATGTTGACCCGACCTCTTAGTAATATTCTTCCTAAATTTGAAATAAATCCAATCTTTTTGAGTTTAGCCCGGACATACTTATAGACAAACAGATAAACAGACAAAAATTCGAAAACTATATTTTTGGCTTCGATATCGATTGTATATCACGCCAGAAGTAACCTTTAAAAAAAATTTAATGTACAGTTTTGAATTTCCTACGATTTTATTATATACATATAGATTAGAAAGAAACAAGGAGGCTTGTTTCTTTCTGATTAAATTCGTTGGAAAATACAAAACAGTTTAATCGAGTACTCAGGACGTCCCTAAGCTAGATTTTATTTTAATGTTCTGTGCATTTAGCGCATATGAAGAAGAGTAACAATACACTTGTTGTCGCTACGAAATTAATCAGAAATAACAAGGCGGAGTAATTTATAGAAGATGTCTTGTATTTTTAACGTCTGTTTACCAGGAACTGTTACCGACATCACTCAGGTCGCTGCACATTGCATTTACTTCATTAGATATTGTTTTTATTTTTTAACTCCTCCTTTTTAAGAGCAAGACAGTTGATGCTATTCCCAGGGACACGCCGGAGCCTCACAGTTTTACGTGCCACTGTTGATCTTGGCTTACAGAAGTCGCAGTACTGGGTAAGATGTTGCGACTAATGTCAAAATGTATATATCAACTGCAAGAAATATAGTTTTAATCACAATATGTTATCCCATAACATCTTGATTGATTTTGTGAGGGTCGCTGCCAGCAATGTCACAGCCAGATGCCTACACAACATGCTTGCTGTGGTAAATTGGAATGCCAATGAAAAAGCGTTGAAGGGCTTTCTATTTCGTCTTGGTGCAATAGATAAACGTAAATAAACTGACAACATCATGAAGCTCAGAGCGCACTTTTATCCTTATTAAATTATTTCATTGATCATGCGCTCATTCTTATCTATCATTAATAAGTCTTTACAACACTAGTGACCTTATAAATTGACCAATATGTGGTTATTACTTCAGGCTAATGTAATTGGCTTGATGTTTGAAGGTAATGTCTTAGCGATGTAGCGTTATTTGACGATTGATAAGAAGCTAATTCAACACAATATAATTTTGCTCTAATATCCAAACTCTAATTAGACTTTACGCTTCTGCGCAAAAAGCCTAATAGTAGTTTTATTTTCCTTTCTGTTCCTCCGTCCTGTTGTTTGTTTACTAACAATGGAAGCATCTAATCCTTAAGCATTGCTTAACCCAAATATTTTCCCATACTGAGTCGAACGGCTTTCCGTATACATCACGCATTTTTCCCCGTCTGTGTGGTAAATAATGTTGGAGCTACGTTCAATGTCCGTCGGTCAAATATATGTTCGGACTACAGTGAACGAGATGCATTCCTTGCATTTTTGGAGGCTGGTGCAAGATAAGAGCGGATGAGTATTTTTCTTGAGTTCTGTAATAATGAATATATTTTTAAATACGATTCACATAAACAGTAAGGCACACCTAGTCAGTTGCCACCCAGTCTATAGATCATCATAATGTCACCCGAATAACGTCCACTGCTGGATAAAATCCTCCACAGGAATGTAGGGCTATGCCACACCACGCTTGGCTGACGGGTTGGCGATCGCAATGGTGCTCATAGTACCTAGAACTGCTACCCCTTCTTAGGTAAATATTCCCTCTGGTCGGCTTCTACGTCCCCAACGAGAAAAGATGGGGTGGTTATATTCAATGCCATCATAATCTACAGGTAAGTCTCCAGTAAAATACGTTTTATTTTTGAACGAAGGATATGAGTTGTCGTTAAAAATTAGGGAATACTTTCAGCCGTGAATAGTTGTGTTTTAATCTACGTTTATTTTATCAACCCTATCAAATTATTATCCTAAATATCTTTAAAATTTAATAGCAATCGTAATATGTTTACATAATATCGCAACTTCATAAACTCGTAAGCTTAAAACTTGGGCCATAATTTTAAAGTAGAACTTTTCCAATAAATGTTAGGTAAAAGAGGGACGCATGTCTCTGCGGTCGGGCGTGCATTGTTGCGCGCTCGCGTCATTGATTTAGACCCGGTCCCAAGCGACAGCAAGTAGCACCAAGGGCTGTCAATAGTCGTAGATTATCCTGAACTAAGCGACATTTTGTTCTTATCCAAAAAAGGAGGCTACAACGTATTTTTAACGTTTTGTTTTTCGATCGATTTAAAAATATTGATCATTTTCATCATGATAAAAATACTCTATTGCAGCCTGTAATGAAAGTTTGATGTAATTCCAGTGCTTCAGAGACCACGTAGGACCTTGACCAGCTAGCCCATCCTATCTTTAGCAATCACATGTAATGTCGATATGGGGAAAATTGTTGACAACCCTATCCTTAACCATTTTCTAGCGGTTTTAACCGCCTTTCATCGGTTTTAATCTTTTAACCCGCTATCCATTGCGATTTCAATTGGTTTAGACCGTCAGGTGGGCCCTCGTAAAATTGTTTTGATTAATCGGTTACAATAAGTTAGGCAACCTTGTTTTCGAAGGCTTTGTAAATTTAATTCGGTTTGGAATTGTTTAAAAGATTGTTAATTTAAACGTTCTCAATCACATTCTGCTACTAGCTATTTATTTGGTACTAACTGTGCCCCGCGGTTTTACCCGCGTTAAATTTTATACTTTATCACAGCTCCTCCCCCGTACGTGATAACGTGATAATATGTAGCCTATATGTTGACCCGACCTCTTAGTAATATACATGCAAAGTTTGAAGTAAATCCACGCAGTATTTTTTGAGTTTAGCTCGGACATACATACAGACAAACAGACATACAGACAAAATGTCTAAAAACTATATTTTTGACTTCGATATCGGGTGCAGATCACGCCCCAAGTATCCTTTTAAAAAAATATTCAATGTACAGTTTTGACTTTCCTACGATTTTATTATATGTATAGATAAATTAATAATTATTTTTAGAAATTAGATTTTTACCATACTAGATTTTAAATAAATATGAGGAAAAGGTTTATTAAAACGTTCATCTGAAACATGGAGACATGGACACTGAAATAAAGTGACATATCTGTCGCTTTAGTGCAACGAATATTAATACTTACATGCTTTTCGAATCTTCAGCATGGGTTTGGGTGTAGCACAATTTACGTCCCATCGGTCCCACTATATCTCCCCGTGACTGAAATTCGACGATGACTTTTTTAATTGGCAGCAAGTATTTGGCCTTTACCACTGTTTCCAGTCAAAATATTCTGTCGTACATAGAATAATTTTGAACAACATACATTCTATTTAAAAAAAGCAATTCATAACGGTACTATTTATTCGATACGTATTGAAATATTATACGATTAAAAGACAAACAAAATATTCTGCACTACTGAATAGATAAAATGTGGTCCATTTGTATTAGTTTCCTACAAAACAAACTAAACAAAACGTATGTTTGGTAATATTCATCAAACATCTGACAGCATGATCAAACTGTCCATAGCAAAAGTTAAAATGTGGTCCAAGTTATGAATGACAGCTGAAGTGGAAATGGAAGCAAGTTTATTATCAATTTATATGTAGTTTGTATGTTAAAAACTGTGGGTGTATTCTGGTAAACATAGTATTTCTTTTTAATGATACCAAGCTGTTTTTATATTACTGAAAACGTATAATGAGGTGTAACATGTGTCCAACTACCGCAAAAATGGCAATAATGGTGCTTTAAAGCAAAGCCAAAGTACTAGATGATAGATTTTTTTATTCGCTATATTTTTTTATTTTTTTTTATTTATTTCATTTAACATACAGTTTATTATTTGTTTATACAATCAGTGGCTTAAAGCCTAAGTTAGGTTTGTCTAACCACTGGGTTCTCGATATAATAATAATAACTTATTACTAATACTAGTCACAGCAAGGTGAATGGAGCCACAGTAAGTCCAGTTCAAAATAAGAAATATAAGCAGATGTACCTATATAATTTAATATCTTATCACATCCGTTACGTACTAATTTATTTTCGCGGTGCGAACACACTCCAATGATGTAGCTAGCACCTTCGGACATACATATTAGGACGTTATCATAGGTTCACTGCCAGCGACTAGGTACGCATCGAGTAGGTATTTATCATTCCTCGGCGGTAAACAGGTGCCAGCTGCACTGACTTGGGTAGCGCACGGCACTGGCAGGTACCATTTCTGCGAGTGTGCGTGCGCTCGCACCGTTAATATAGGTTGCTCCATTTTATGATAGGATTATTATTTTAGAGTTGATTTTTGTTTTAAGTTTGTTTTAAGTGTTTAGTTATTTAAGAAATATTTTTTTAAAGTGTATCTAATGTTTTTTTCGGTAATTTTGTTTTTGATTTCGATTGGTAATTTATTTATAAGGCTTGGAATTATATATTGTGATATTCTTTTTCCGTAGTCGTTATTAAATTTAGGTGTAACTAGTTTTTTAGACGTTATGCTTCGGGTCGTAATTGAGTGACTTTTTGGTATTTGAATTTCTTTGCGATAGTATTGTTCAATGAGTAGATAAAGTTCAATTTTACTATGAATGGGTCAATCACACCGCAATACTTAAATAGTCCTACGGGGTCCATTTTGTATTTCTGTTTTATTTTTGCGGGAACTATCAATTTTAGTAGTCTATACTGTATATTATAAATCTGATCTAAGTATGATTTGTAGGTACGACCATAACTAGTGAGCCCATAAGATATTATACTTTCTACGAGGGTCTTATACAATGTCAGCAACACACTATAGGGAACTTTACATTTAATTATATAAAACTTAGCCATGATTGCTCTAAGCTTATTGCATATCTTATCAATATGTTTCGCCCAATTGAATTTACTGTCGATCACCAGCCCCAAGTAACTATGCTCCGACACTTTCTCAATATTTAAGCAGGTACTGTTACATTTATTAGGGGAATGAAGGCAGTCATGACTATGCGCTATCACCTTTACATGTGCACTCACGGTGCTGAGGTTGTAGCTAGAACAAATATGCATCAGCTTAGTCTTATCGGTGTTGAGTACCAAACCAGAGTCATGTGACCACTTGCATATTGCAGTAAAATCTTCTTGTATACGGTGAAGCGCTACCGTCATATCTTTATCCGCCGTCATTAGGCAGGTATCGTCCGCGAATTGGTAAATTTTGCAATTTTTAAGGACGTTATTGAGGTCATTAACATAGGTCAAATAATGCAAAGGTCCAAGCACTGATCCCTGTGCTGTTCCTTCTGTGCTGTGTACACTATCACTAAACGTGTCATCTATTTTGACTTGATAACTACGGTTGTTAAGATAATCTCTGCACCATTGTAACACATTCCCTCTAACGCCACTACTCTCTAACCGCTCAATCAACAAGTCATGACGCAATGTTTCAAATGCCTTTCCATAGTCGATAAAGACTAGAATAACATGGTTTTTCAAGTTAAGGTATTGGTTTACATCATCGACAAAACGGGACAGCAGTAGTGTGGTGCTTTTATTAGGTTGAAATCCATATTGGTGTGTCGATAACACACTATTTTTGGTATAGAAATTCTGAACTTTACCACACACGAATTTTTCAACTATTTTATCCAAGACCGGTAGGATTGTGATTGGTCGATAATTACCATAGTCCTGCTTACTACCGCCTTTGTGAATGGGCCTAACAACACCAGTTTTCAGCTCTGCGGGGTAACGTCCGGTAGCGATACTTGCGTTTACTAGTCGTGCTATAGTATTGACGATTCTATCTGTTAATCTAATGATGTCAACAGCCCGTATGCCATCAACACCCGGAGCCTTGCGAGGATTAATGTTTTTGATAATTTTACGAATGTCGGTACTCGAAGCCTTAGGCAAGAACATAGATTTGTCAACAGATCTAACGTATTCTGACTTACACATCAGATTATGTGTGCAGTTTGGAATAATAGCTTTAACACGATGTTGGAATGTATAGGCAAAGTTGTCAGCGATTTTTTTATACACTTTTCTTCGCTAAAAGCTTTTGTAATAATTTTGTCAATAGAGTTATTTATTTTACCCGTTATATTATTAATTATTTGCCAAAGTTTTTTCGTATCATTTTTGCATCTAATAATTTCCGACATATAATACCTATTTTTGCTTTTGTATATGATTTTATTAGTTTTATTTCTTATTTTATTGTATTTAAGTCTAAGCTCTTTGTCGCCTGTATCCTTTATCCATTCCGAAAATATTTCATCTCTTTTTTGTGCTAAATTTATTATATTTTTATCTACCCAACTATGTATATTCCTCTTCGAGTTGCAAATTTTTTGTACATGTTTAGATTTTTTATAGCAGTCACTAAAACTATCACTAATGAACTTATAAATGGCATTAGGACAATTCATACTAGCCGTGGCTTCCCATTCTATTTTATCCAAAAGTTTCCCAAGTTTAATATTATTTATCCTATTGGAATAAACGGGAGCATCCTGTACATAAGAATAACTCAATAGCGTAGCTGTGGTTATTCTGTGATCGGCCAGTACTGTGCTGAGCGCGGCCGTGTAAATGTCTTTCATGCGAGATCGGACAAATATATGATCAATGCATGTTTAAGTTACTAATTCGTTCCGTGTTTCGATCCTAGTGAAGTCAGTGATACCGCACGACAGACCGTGCCCGCTCATAATGTTCATGTATGATATTTTTATAGGATTATCAAGCTTTAGATTGATGTTAGTGTCACCTAAAAGTATTAAGTCGGTGCTAGCAAGCTGGTCAAGCGTCTTATCTAATTCTCTAATGAAGTTTTGTTTGTCGGTTTGAGGTGGCCTATACACGGCACACAGGGCTACCGAGTAAGTAGCAGATGTGATTGTTCCAAGTAAGCATTCACAGTATAAAGTGTTTTTTTAAAATCGGGTAAACTTATATTTGTTTTTAATGTACACAATCAATCCGCCACCTCGCCGATGTTTACGTAACTCCGTGTACATTGCATATCCACTCAAATTATACATTGATTTTATGTTATCGGAAATGTTAACTTCCGTGATGACTATGCAGTCAATTGATGATTCTGATTCACACAGTAACTGTTCAATTTTAGAGAAGTTTTTGATTAGTGATCTTATGTTCACATGCACAAATGTTAAGTTATATGGATTACTAGGCACTAAACTTTTGTAGTTCGAGAAGCCTAAACAATTAAATAGTTCCACAATATTATTATCTTGAATAGAGTCCATATTTGTTTTGAATAAAAGTTAAGTATAGGAATCTCATCGCTTTTAAAGCAGGTAATTTAGTACCTACTTTATTTTGCGTTTGATAACATAGTTTGGATATCGTTCTTGGATCTTATTTTGTATACCTTATCCTTTTCATTCTTACGTACTAACAATTTTCCGTCACGGATCCAGATGAACTTGAAGACGTCCTTGAGATCCTGTTTTGCTTGCCAAAGTAGATTCTTGAGATAAGGGGTCAGCGCTTCTCGAACGTAGATCTTTTCGGCAGCGGATTGTCCTGCCAGGTTTGGTGTTAGATCCTTCGCGGTGATGGTAATCTCACGGGCTGCGGATATCAAACGCTGTCGGGTGGCTTCCTGTCGAACCCGGACCAGCACAGGTCCAGATCCGGTTCGGCGCGACGGAAGACGTTTGACCGAGAGAATATCCTCTTTTGTTGCACCTAGTTTGACTACAACACATTCAGCCAGATAGGGTAGGTCCCGGTCGTTCGAGTCCGGAATGCCTGACATTTCGACATGGTCTCCAAGCATAGTTTGTTCCAGTTCGACATTGCGTTGCTCCAGAAATTCGATTTTAAGACAACAGGCCCGGTTTTGGTTGTCAAGATGAGTTATTTTTCTCTCCATATCCTTTACTTTACTAGTTAGGGCCTCCATGGACTCAGAAAACTCATCCACCTTCTCACTGCAATATTGCAGCGAAGTAGTGACCGCTCGCATCTCCTGCGTCACAATGAGTTTCACTTCTTTCCTAAGGTCTTGTAATAGCTGTTTGACGTTGATGGTACCTGAAGTCCCTGTTGACGCAGCGTCATCCTCCTCTTCCTCTTCATGGTCGGCAAGCGTAGTAAAAGATTTCCTTCGTGATAAGTTCAGATTACAGTCGCTGCAGGTCCACTCAAGATTTTCGGCGGCTTTGAGAGCATTTAGCTGTTTACCACTTAAACCGGAGCACACAGTAGTGGCATGTACTACTTTTTGGCAGCGGCTACATTCCAAAATAGTAGATTTTTTGGTTAATAATTTATCACAAGAATGGCACTTAGCCATTATGGGGGGTAGATAAATATCAACTTATTATAACCGATGTGACGCGTGTTAGCTCTACGACGTATTTGCGAGAACTGGATAGTAAAGTGATCAACCAAGGATATGATCAGGCTAATAGCAAGTGCTGGAACATTGCGGTATTATAACCTACGCATATACATATATATGTACATCTGGTACGCACTGTTTATTATCTAGGTATATATTCAAAAATATTCACAACTAGTCTCTACTAAAATATTTTTTATAATCATGACTAAAAATGTGAAAACTTTGGTGAGTAAAAAACCATACTAAATAGAAAACTTGTAATGTTTGTTATGGAATATTAATATAAAAAAATTACAAATTTAAAAGAAAATTACCTACATTAATTTAATATCCTATAAAACACTAGGCGCGAGTGCGATATGCTAAATTCTTAGCCTTAACGACTACTGTAAGACTAGTTTAAATGTAACCACAAAACCCAAACATCGGCTATTAATAAAATCCTTTAAAGTACTAGTTATAATTTTCCCCTACAAGGCTATATTAAATATATGACATAACTCTAATATAAAATTCTATTCTTTAAAATTTCGCTTGAAAACCCTGATAAAGTAAACCGCAATCAGCTTATAGTCTGCGCCACCAAAACAGTGCACAACGCGTATACATTACAGATTATATTTTTTCCGAATCCGACACGCGACACCGTTCACCAGTGTCGGATATAATTTTCTTCGTTAACTGGTCGCAACTCGATACCTATAATCGAGACTCAGTATCGATAACGGAAACCTTAGAAATTTTAAAAGAAGACATTAAAAATTATATGTACGCCTGTCACAGCACCTGTTTTATTTGCCGTTAACTACGGTAGATACAACAACACTTTTACAACAAAAAAGCGAGGTGTGGAGGTTAAGCAACAAGGCTCGCGGTCAATCCATAGATGGGTGACCACCAAATTGGTTTAATTTCTGAGCGTTAACGTGCTCTCCGAAGCACGGAAACGCTTGTACGAGACGAGTTTGGCTATCAGTCGCGGTTATAGTCATTAGACAACAGTCATTAAACCATGCCAGAGAGCCACTGGCCCAAGGTATTTGGTCTTCCACAAGTACGGACTTGAACGGCAAAAGAACTTTCAGTTTTGGTATTGAAAATAGATATTTTAAGTTATTGTATAGAGGATGTTACAGTTTACAAATGTATGGAAATAGTTTCAGTTTACAAATCATTCATTTAGAAATTCATAAATTTAGAAATTGATAACATGGCTTACTACGTTAACCGATTTCTTCATCGATTGGCTATTAAAGTCTAATAGAGATGTGCAGAGTGCTTGCAAAAAATGTAATCTATGTTGACGCTAATTTTCACCTACGAAACTTTTCACATTTTACCATTTTCAAAGGCTACAGCCCTGGTCTAAAGATAAAAAGTGCACTTTAATAATATTAACATAATTTATTGAGACATAAATTGCGATTACCTTAGTGATTATAAGTAATATTTGTGAACTTAAGTTTTCCCAGGTGTGTAAGTATGTAAATATTTTGGGTTAACTGCCTCAATATTTGATTATTAATTACATTTATCATCATTATCGAAGGCTTATGTTGATTTGATTTTACTATTACAAAAATATTGTAATTTGTTTGAGCTATGGAACTTACATGTTTTTTAATATGTATAATTTTGGGTTAAATGCGTGAATATGTGATTTTTATAATTACATTTATCATAATTTTCTTGTGCTTTAGTTGTTTGATTTCGCTTTTATGAAAATACTAGCTGTTTACCGCGGTTTTAACCGCGTTAAACTTTATAAATTATAGCCTATGTGTTATTAGGATATATAAGCTATATTACTACAAAGATCCATCGTAGAATAGTTTTAAAACAGACTGCACGTGTGGCGCAACGTCTAAGACAGTCGCCTCGCCGATTCTTGTCGTGGGTTGTTGTTTAAGACTGCTGTAGAATCCTTACTATTACTTACAATACAAAAATTTACAAAATTGAGGTATCATATTCTTCCACCTCTTACTTAAAACAGTACAGACCCATTGAAATTATCAGCAATTCCAGTAAAACATCGACTATTAACTAGGCTATGCGTTTTATTTTATTTAATAATTTATGTACACACAAAAAACACAATAACAATAAATAATATTAATACGTGAAGCAAACTCTTTGTACGCCTTTTTACGAAAATTGCGCGGACGAAGGAGTATGAAATTTGGTACAGTTAAAGTTCATATGGAGGAGTGCAAATAGCTAATATTTTAATATTATAAATATCACCATCATCATCATATCAGCCGACCTCCCCCAAAGATCTCCACAATGGCCGGAAAAAAACGAAAAGGAAAAGATTGCACAAAGGTACTGCTTATTTCAATAGAAATCTTTTCCAGCAGACTAGCGAGAGGAGAAACTAACCAGAAAAGAGTATATCGTGTGTAGTTTACACTACTATATACTACATACTAATAATATTTGCTGTGTGGTGACGGCATAGAAAATCATCACCCCATCACATCCCATGGGGGGCGTAGAAATCGTCCGATGGAATACCTACCAGAGAACGGGCAGCAGCGTTTTTCTGTGAACGATGACCATCAAACTGCGATCGCCAACCCGTCTGCCAAGCGTGGCGATTATGGCATATCCCCCAATCTTTGGGGAGGCTTTTGTCATGCAGTGGACGTACTTTGGCTGACATGATGATGATGAATAATACATAGATATGTACCTATAAAGGTAAAAAATATATAAAGGCTATATAATATACTACATATACAATGTATGCTATTATGAGGTTAAGAGAAAATGTTCTTTCACTCGTTTAGTTTTTTTTGTTCCGCGCCATATATTTATTTACGATTGCTTCTAGAAATTCTAAGACTGCTGTAGAATCCTTACTATTATTTACAATACAAAAATTTACAAAATTGAGGTATCATATTCTTCCACCTCTTACTTACTCAGTATAGACCAATTTAAATTTATCAGCAATTCCAGTAAAACATCTACTATTAACTAGGCTATGCGTTTTATTTTATTTAATAATTTATGTACACACAAATAGGTACATACAATAACAATAATAACGAAAAGGGAAATATTGCACAAAGGTACTGCTTATTTCAATAGAAATCTCGTCCAGCAGACCCGCGAGAGGAGAAACTAACCAGAAAAGAGTATATCGTGTGTAGTTTACACTACTATATACTAATAATACATAGATATGTACCTATAAAGGTAAAATATATATAAGGGCTATATAATATACTACATATACAATGTATGCTATTATCAGTATTAGGTTAAGAGAAAATGTTCTTTCAGTCGTTTAGTTTTTTTTGTTCCGCGCCATATATTTATTTAAGATTGCTTCTAGAATTAGTTTCTTTTGTTCCGCGCCATATATTTATTTAAGATTGCTTCTAGAATTAGTTTCTTTTGTTCCGCGCCATATATTTATTTAAGATTGCTTCTAGAATTAGTTTCTTTTGTTCCGCGCCATATATTTATTTAAGATTGCTTCTAGAATTAGTTTCTTTTGTTCCGCGCCATATATTTATTTAAGATTGCTTCTAGAATTAGTTTCTTTTGTTCCGCGCCATATATTTATTTAAGATTGCTTCTAGAATTAGTTTCTTTTGTTCCGCGCCATATATTTATTTAAGATTGCTTCTAGAATTAGTTTCTTTTGTTCCGCGCCATATATTTATTTACGATTGCTTCTAAAAATAAGTATTTTTTTTCAATTTTGACGATCATGAGCTTTACAAAATAAAAAACACACGGTTAAGAGCAGTTGTTTCAAATAAATTTATCATCATCATATCAGCCGAAAGACGTCCACTGCTGGACAAAGGCCTCCCCCAAGGATCTCCAAATATATTACGTACAAAATGATTAGTCTATGTTAAAGATCTTGAGCACACTATTCAAAAAGCCTTTCAGAAATGGCGCCTTCTGTATAGAATCCTGAACTATCTATATATAGCGTACTACTAAGTGGCAATCTTATGAAGACCTTCCAATAGTATACTCTTACTCCGAATAACTCTCAAGATAAGCCCGTCAATATTTTGTACAGGCGTTTCATTAATCCTGTAGTGGCAACACGTTTCGTCCATTACATACGATGTCTCTTAATGGCCAGCCAATGTGAACATAAATAAACCGAATTACTTTTATGTGTCAAAAATACGGGAGCCTTTATTCAATGGGATTTTGTAGGGCTTTTGGCATTTAAATAAAATGTAACCATAAAATCACTCACTAATCACTTTTCAATACATACATAGACTCACGCCTGTTTCCCAGAGGGGTAGGCAGAGACAACGGATTTCCATTTGTCACGATCTTTGCATACTTCTTTTGCCTCGATTACTGTCATTATATTCTTCATACATGCTCGCCGGTTTAGGGTACTTCTGACCTGCCCTTTCTTGAGAACATCTCCAATTTGGTCAGAGAATGTTCGACGTGGTCTTCCCCTTCCGGTTGTCCCATCCACACAGGCCAGTTATACTTCTTTTGTCAATCTTCTTTCATTCATCCTTTCTAAATGGCCAAACCATCTCAACATGCCTTTTTCAATCTTTGTGACTACATCCTCTTTCACACCACAACGCTCTCTTACATCAGTATTTCGAATTCTGTCTCTCAAAGTCACACCACACATACTTCTCAGAGCTCTCATTTCCACTGCATTTATTTTACTTTCATTCTTTTTCTACCATACCCAACTTTCACTTCCATACATTAAAGTTGGCACTAACACTCCACCGTGCACGGCTAGTCGAGCCTTCTTTGATACTTGCCGGCTACTCATAAAGGCGTGTAGTGCCCCATTCACTTTTCAATATTCTATCTATATCTATCTTTTTGCAATATTATTATCCTAGATAATTTCTGAGAAAATGATACTTATGCTATACTTATCTTTGTTAGGGTGTACTTGCGTACAGCACTTCGACCCTTCAGGATCTTTTGTACTGCTATACTTAAAATATGCCGTAATAATCTGTGGTCTGTAGTTCTAGGCGAAGAATTTTCCTATGGTATACTCTGTTTACTGCTGCTGTGTGGCTGACGGCATAGAATATCGCCATCCTATTTCATTCTATGGGGGGCGTAGAAGTGGACCCAAGAGAATATATCCCAGACAATAGGCAGCAGCGTCTCTCTGTGTACTATAACCATCATACTGCTATCGCCAACCCCTCTTCCAAGCGTGGCAGACATATGCCTCCAAATGATGGAAACAACTCCATTATGGAAATGTTTTGGAGAGGTCCTTGTTCAGTAGTCTGTCTGGTGTAAGAGGTGAATAAAAGCGTTGAAAGGACGTTATTTAAAGTCGTGGGAGGGGCAAGAGTTGAATTGTTGCGTGTGATATGGCGACGGAGAGAGACGGCAGCGTATTGTTGATTGGCTTCTTGGTCTGGTGGTTAGTGACCGACTGAGAGCCAGAGGTCGTCAGGTTCAATCCTGTGTGATGAACACTATTATTTGTAATCGTAATATTTATCTACAATATGTCTTTATTTGGTATATGTATTAGTTGTCTGGTGGCTATAGTAAAGGCTCTGCCTAGTTTGTAATAAGATGGCAGTGCATTAGTTCTCCCAGGATATTTATTTATTATTTTATAGCATGTAATAAATATATTATATGCTACAGTTGTAATGGTGGGGCACGATTTCCCCACCTAACAAAACACTAGACTGCACTTGTGGCGCAGCGGCTATGATAGTCACCTCGCCGCCTCTTCTCCCGGGTTCGAATCCCGCGCAGAACAACTATTTGTTGTCCTGCGCGGGATTCTTTTTATTTATTTAACAATAAATAAATAAATTAAAAAAATTGTGTGACATATAAATAGTTGTTCTGAGTCTGGATGTACTTCGTGTCCGTGAATTATAGGTCTGTAAAGTACCCCGCGACACAGTGATTAAGTTCTTAGTGCGGGCGTGGTAAGTTAAAAAAAAACTTTCCTTAATGATTGAATGTTTGACGCAGTGGCTAAGGTAGTCGCGTGGGTGTATGAGTTCGAATCACGTACTTGACCACTAATTGTGTAACCCTTGACGACCCTTGAAGAGTTTTGACTTGAGACACTGCGGTATCTCGAATAATACTTATAAATATATAAATCCTATCGAAAAATAATTAAGAGAGCACAGCGTTCGTTCGCTTAATGAGCAGCCCGACTGGGGAAGTACTGGAGGTAATTCCCCAGTCGTCTTTAATGTTGTGTTTCTGCGTGTGAGTAAGGTCTCCAGAGCGCATCGGGGGGGAGGAGGGGGGAAATGGTCATCAACACTTGTTTTCTGACTCGTAAAGGCCGGCAACGCACCCGCGATTCCTTTATATTGCGAATGTCCATGGGCGGTGGTGATCACTTACCATCGGGTGACCCACTTGCCCGTTTGCCGCCCTCTGATATAAATATGTATATATGGTAGCAGCTTGTCTTAATCATTGTGTGACAAAATCTTCAAACCCCGTTTAATTTTAAACCTGTTTGTACATCACTATATTTGCTAAACAACGAAGCGAGTTAATCCCACTCTATTAGTCTTATCTATATCAGCGTTCACGCGTGGCTGACTGCGTCATCGTCAATACCCTGGTTTCATGGTGCCGGATTATATCTACCTCTGGTATTAAGAGATTTCAGGGTATTATAAAGGTATTATAAAGGTAGATTGCTAAATATGCGATGATTTGAGACTTTGGAGATCTCGTCAGATGATATTTTTAACCGACATTGATAATGATAATAATGAATTTTGGGTATTAATTTTTTTATTTATTTATTTCCTCTTACATCTATCTTTACAGGTATAAGTCCAATGCGATAGAGTGCTTATCTAAGTACAATACAATTTTATACCACTAAACAAATTTTACTTATAACTAATTATACATAATGCATTTCTCGTGAACTCACTCAGAGAACACACAAATAGGTCAGTCTCAGCTGCTATAAGGTTAAGAGTACGGAGAGCACGCGTCAGGGGCGCCTCATGTTGTACAAGATTAGTCCGACCACGCGGTTCCACTAGCAATCGCGGCCGTCTCCTTCTCCAAACATACCTGTCCGAGACACACAGGGCTATCTGTTCTAAAACATCAGCATTATGAATGCTATGCCCTAAATATTTTAAAAAGATATGATGTTAGTGCCTGTTCCCTTCGAACTCTTAGTTCATTGTATCCCACCATGCCTAAAATAAACAGAGTGGGATACATCAAAGGGTAAAATGGATAATATAGTATTACACTTTACTTGTCAAGCTCACAATGTAGTACATAAATAGTCATATACAATATTAAATTGTTTTTATTTACTTATTTAACTTTTAGGTTATCTCTATTCAATATAATCAAATTAAATAAATTAGTATTAATACAGATATATTCTAACTCAATACTTATACAATATTAATACACATACAATATTAATGTAACTAGATTTTTGAACTAGTCCATCATGCGGTCTTTTATCACATAAAATGTTGACAAATCCTAAAATAAATAAAAAGTTACTTAGCTACTAAATTTAAAATTAGTGCTATTATATTAAGAATTGAAGACACCGATAAATTGGTGGACGCAAAAGGCTATTAACCAGTAGCTTAACTTAAGCGACAAATACCTGATGGCACCCTTAAGGTAATCGGGCCACAGCTCGGTAAGATGATAGGCAAGGTTAGACAACTAGGCTTCCGGTCAGACCATAGATGGGTGACCGCTAAAACTGGATGGCTGTGCCCCGCAGTTTTACCCGCGTTAAACTTTATAAACTAAAGCCTATGTGTAATTCATTTAATTGTTGGCGTGGTTGGCAAATGCTTGCTATTCACGCCGGAGGTCGTGGGTTCGATTCCCACCCAGGACCGATATTTTTGTGCATGAACATGTCTGTTGGTCCTGAGTCTGGTCTAATTATTTTTATACGTATGTATTTACAAAAAAAAGTATTATATGTAGTATATCAGTTATCTGGTTTCCATAGTACAAGCTCTGCTTAGTTTGGGATCAGGGGCTCTACCGGCTAAGTCGCCGAACATCGTTTTCTTAAATGGCGTTCAAATAAATAAAGGTTAAAAAAGACTTAATAAATCGTTAAATCGGCTTCCATGGCCACATGACACGTCATAAATGTTCCGGAATCGATTGTCAACGTTGAAGCCGATTTAAGGATTGATTAAGCCTTTATTTATTTGAACGCCATTTAAGAAATCAATGTTCGGCAACTTACCCGGTAGAGCCCCAGATGGTCGATATTATTATTTAATTTTTAATTTCATTAAAATCCGTTCAGTAATTTTTGCGTAAAAGAGCAACAAACATCCATACATCTATATTCACAAACTTTCGCATTTTCGATACCTACACAATTCCGTAAATCACTATTGCAAACTAGCTATATACACTATACAGTTTGACAAATTCCGGAGTCCGACAATACCCGTCATAGCTCCGCTTCGGCCGGACATTTCGACAAAGCATAGTCTTGGTAAGTCCTGTTAGTATTGTGCAGCTGTCATGTTGCTGCTGCCAGTTGTATTTGAGATATTTTCTTGGCAACAATTGTTTGAAGTTTGTGGGTTTAGGCTGACCGTTATGTCGGTATATGATATCCTAGATGGTTTAACGGTAATCTTAGATAATAATCGATCGACCGAATACAGTATAAATAAATTAATAAAATAAATGGTGGTAGCATTAAAGCGCGACCGTCGTTATTAACACAAGGTCCGTCATAATAATATCACCTTAATATAGACAGAACCATTGCCAATATGTATTACAAATATTAGACTTAAACTAGATAATTAAACTTAAACATAATCTCTTGACAATAACTTGATTCGAGCTAGCTAAATATCATTGCTGTTATAAAATAAATTTTATTAATGTTTTAATACTATGAATACATGTGTACCTAATATCTATGTTACTAGAAATAATAATGTATACAACTATAATACTACAAACATGTTCTGACTATTTACAAGCGCTTTTTTGAAGTCTACGTGAATAAAAACCTTTTTTATTTTATTTTTTATTTTATTTAAATAAAAAAGGTTTTTATTCACGTAGACTTTTAAAAAGCGCTTGTAATATAGTATATATTAAATATCACATTTTATATACAACATGTAACTAAATTAACGCACACCCAGAAAATTGTTTGTTCAGAATCGTTTACTGAATCGATTTCAATATAGGTAATTTTTTTACTACAAAATTATTAATACTACAGAATTTTTTGTCATATTAACCCTGTACAGTCAAAACAAATTGAAATGGACCGTAAGTCAAGTGTGAGGTGTGAGTTAGTTACGTTACATGTTGTATACTGTATTCGATCGATCGATCGATTATACTAGTTATATTCAAAATTATAAATTATTGTTAACGTAGGTATTAAATAGTAGGATCCAATTATAGGAAGCCACAGCCTTCCTGTAATTGGAGGAGCGCTATGGAAAAAATCCTGTATTGTTTTGTTTATAAAGATATTGTATTGTGTGTATCCTATGTTGGGCCTCCATAAATAAATAAATAAAGTCCTGAGTTCAAATACTGAGTTGGGCTAAAAAGAGAACAATTCACAGTGATAATCTGGAGTCAGGTCATGGGTGGTATTATAACCCCGTGACTCAAAACAAGAAGTGTAGACAAACATTAAGTGGAAGTCGCTGAATGTGGATAGCGCAAGACGGGCAATTGAGGGGATCTTTGGGGGAGGCCTTTGTCCAGCAGTGGGCGTCTTTTGGCTGCTATGATGACGATGATGATGATTCAACACGTAAAGTGAGGGATTAAATTCACCACTGGTTTCCAACACACTTTTGTAATTAGCCCTGCTCAGCTCAGCTCCGTGACGACTAGCCATCTGAGCTTGGAATATTCTACAACGAGGGCATTATTATGATTTGTATCTGTCGCAATAGGTACTTTATCTACTTGAACGTTCAGACCACATTTGGATGGCTAAAATTAAGTTATTTTTAAAAATACCTAGCCGTCAGTCGTGGCTTCTTCCGCGCAATTACGAAAATTAGTTTAGTGAGTGTGTTTTTACTCTTTAATTACTCGACTGATCATCATGAAATGCACATTGCTAAGGGTATAGAAAAGGATTCATGGTACATTATGTCCAGAAACATGCATTTTGCCCAAAGTTTGGAAAATTAACTTTTAGGCGGCTAAATCATTCAAATCAAAATCTACCTACGGGTGAAAGGTAAATATTATCCCTCGTAACATTTGGCAATGAAAGTCCCGGTGGTCTAACCGTTTCTGAGTTTAGGCGGAACAACCAGACAAGACATTTTTTTAAATGGTTTATTATATACCGCATAAACTTTCACCTGGGTTAGGTAAAAATCATTTTAAAACATCCGGACGACGATATAACGACTTACCTAGAACGAGTTAAGGTTATTAGAAACTCTCGTGACATTGTACACAATCCGATATGTCGTACTTTTTTCGGTGTCTCGAATGTATGTGTGTATGTAATGTAAATGACAAACGTGCGACAAGAATGTCGACATAATCTATCGACATAATAATATTTTTATTTTATATTCTGTGTATGTTACGTATTTACAAATTAGTGTTATTTTTTTTATTTATAAGTCTCCATATCCACATTTAGTATATAATTTGTTGTAAGTAAGATTATTATTGTTCAGGTAATCTTAAAATTGAAATGAGAGCTGTACTGACACATGAATTGTCCAATTGTTATTTTTACCTGGTTCCATCAGAAAACCAGCGCTGCGACAGTAATGTCGCACTACTTAGTGCTGAGATGGGACCAATGCGGACTCGCACAGATAGCAATTTAGAATTTCTTCCCGTGTCATCATCATCATCATCATCGTATCAGCCGACAGACGTCCACTGCTGGACAAAGGCCTCCCCCAAAGATCTCCACAATTGCCGGTCTTGCGCTATTCGCATCCAGCAGTTTCCAGTTTTCGTCATGTGTGCCTATATATTTATTATTATCTGTGCATGTTTACTGAATAAATATGTCTTCTTCTTTTTCTTCTACTTCCGAGATTCATTCTAAAAACGTGTCACAGCCACCATCGTCCTTCATAGCCCTAAGCTTGCATTCGTAATGATGGAATGCCTCATCCGATCCTAAATAGGACAAGCGGCCCGCGTATTCAAACGGCTGTAGCATAATTTGGGGGGCCGGTTGGCGCAGTTTGTAGATACTTGCCTTTCATGCCGCAGAGCCTGGGTTCGATTCCCACCCAGGGGCTCTACCGGCTAAGTCGCCGAACATCGTTATCATGAATGGCGTTCAAATAACAAAAAATGACTTAATCAATCGTTAAATCGGCTTCCATGACCACATGTGACGTCTTAAATGATCCGGCATCGATTGTCAACGTTGCAGCCGATTTAACGATTGATTAAATATTTTTTAACCTTTATTTATTTGAACGCCATTCCCGAAAACGATGTTCCACGACTTAGCCAGTAGAGCCCCAGATGGGCGTGTGTAAATAATGTCCCAAGATATTATATATCTTTTAGCCGTATAGCTTCCGACCTAGATAGGATAACAGGCCAAAAGCCAAAAGGTAGTCGGGCAATAGTCGTATATTGACTTTTGATTCCAATTTTATAAAAGTTGCTGTATAGTACAAAGTGTTAGAGAGCACTTATGGGGAGTCCGCGACTAAATTAAGAATGATGAGAAGAAGACTTTGAGGGTGGTGTAGAGACATAGATTTTCCATTTCAGATGAAATCATTCAAAATTCAAAGAAAACGTGCAATTACCATTAGAGAGGCAGTACCACATATCATGTCTTACGGTAAACTACTTTGGGGTAAGGAAGCTGACATCCACTGTATCTTTATTCTAAAAGAAAGTGTAAGCATTAGGAGCTATTTTTTAAATTATTTATTTACAAATATATTTTCAAAAGTTTGTACATATGTCCCAAAAAACCGTGTAATCGGTTTGACTGTAGGATCGAATTTCTGTACAGCATCTATTTATTTATCAAGTAGGTACGAGATTCTCTTTCAAAGAGTTTTTCAAGGAGATAAATATAACAACGGTTTCTTCGCAATAACAACATAATTTATGTGTGATTATGTGTGTCTCAATGGGGTGGCTCTGTTTTTCTTTCTGAGCTCATAACCACACGGCTCAATTGTATATAATTCCTCAAATATATTTTAATTTGAAAAGCCAAATACGGAACCTCTATCTTTTAAGTAAGCCGCCACTGACTGCACGTGTGGCGCAGCGGCTAAGACAATCGCCTCGCTGCTTCGTGTCGCGGGTTCGAGTCCCGCACCGGACTCGTTAATAGTTGTAATTAGTCTGGATGTAATTTGTATGCGGCGGTACTTACCAACATATAATGATATGTTTGTAAAGTACCCCGCGACACAGGGATTAGATTACTTAGTGCGGCGTTGTCATAAAAAAAACTTGAGAGGTGGCAAGGGAAACCCGGATGGAACGAAGTTATTTCTTATTATTTATTATGTACAAAAAACCTGTATACACTCAACAAAAATAATCGTCGCGACACCACACTGTTCAATGCGAAATAGAAATTAAAATATCTGGCTTGCTGTCTATAAGAGAGAGCGAGAGAGAGACAGAGAAACATGCGCACGCCGCACAGCTGCAAAAAGTGTCGTCACAACTTTTCGTAAGAAGTTTTTCCGTCTAGCCCCCTTTCACAACGCGCGATAAGGAACTTCGTTCCAAAAGATCGATTAAGTATCTAGTACGGACCAAGATTTTCCAAAAGCTGAGACTACCCTACTCCCTCCAAAGTTGTGCTAAAAGTGCCACATCTTTTATAAGTCTTATGTAATGTAACTTAAATTCAGTGTACAGAGAATATTGCGTGTACAATATTGGCAAAACGGAATATAATATTGTTCTAGTGTCTAGATGAAAGAAAAATATTGTGAGCATTACGTAATAATGTATCAACTGCTTGCTTATTTCTTCAAGTAATAAGAGGTGGGCGGTTTTGGCATTATATGTGATTTGTATTAGTGATCTATATCTGAATAGTGTACTGGACACCCAGAACCTGGAGTCTGGGTGTTATTATCCATTATAGGAAAGTATTTACAAAAGAACAGTAGTATATAATTATGTATATAGTATAAAAGTTATCTGGTTTCCATAATACAAGATCTGCTTAGTTTGGGATCCGATGGCCGTGTGTAAATAATGTCCTAGGATATTATTATTCTTATTACAGTTTTATTATGTATAAGAGCTATTCTCTTGGCGGTTAATAAATTACACATACCAAAACGCAATAAATGTCACAAAAGTGCCTTAGAAAAATAATTGACCTATTTCATACATCTACAATATATGAAAATAGCTAGCTGTGCCCCACCGTTTTACCCGCGTGTAATTTATAAATTATAGCCTATATCTTAATCCAGGGTGTCAGCTAACTCCATACCAAATTTGATTAAAATCAATCGATTAAAATAGCAGTTTAGACGTGAAGTAGTAACAAACATACACACGCACAAACTTTCGCCTTTATAATATTAGTGTAATACCCAAATTTTAAAGCCAAATTCCGGAAATCAAATTCGTGTAGATTTACACTGCTAGAACCATCGCGACTTTTACTAAGGCCGTTTTTATAAAGCTACTATGATGCTGTATATTTTTTTTATTTTATTCTTATAACTTACGCCACCGCCTAAATTTGATATGTGGAAGCAAACTATCTAGAAACGATAACAAAGAGCGAGCGCACTTTATTTACTGGCCACCCTGAGAATGTATGGCGACAGCGCGCTGATACAGTAGCCGAGTTGTGTTTGTGACTCATAGGAACTCTGCCCTAGAACATACAACTGCGCTAAGTAAATATCTTAAGGAACCTAGCACGTAGGTAACATTATGTAGTGCGAGTAATTTATGTTACAAATGACAAAAAGTTAATTTACCTACAATTTTATTGGACTGTCATGGGTACTCTCATTTTCAAACCAAAACTGACTATTTACAAGCGCTTTTTGAAAGTCTACGTGAATAAAAACCTTTTTATTTTATTTGTTTATTTTAAAAAACCACTGCTTTAGGGCTATGTTTAATCTGAAAGTAGACAACGCCCGCACTAGCGAATTTAATCTCTGTGTCGCGGGGTACTTTACAAACATACAATAGACAGACAAAAATTACATCCAGACTCAGAACAACTATTTATGGGTCACACAAATAGTTGTCCGGCGCGGGAATCGAACCCGGGACACAAAGCGGCGACTGTCTTAGCCGCTGCGCCACATGTGCAGTCTAAAACCTTTATTGAAGTCTTATACATTACTAACCTTCCCATCCCTTTACATCCTACAGCTAGCTAGTTAGTATTATTTGTGAAATGTAGTAAAAACTTATTTGAACCTTGAACCAAACTAGAAAACGAAATACAGGTATGAGATCGCAATATCAGTACTTGTTATGTACAGGTTCATACAAGACTAGTCCACCAGTCTTAAAATATTATTTGGATTACACCTGTCATCTTCAATAAACTGCCAAACTGCATTAAAGATCTCCCATTGGAAGAATTAAAAAATACCTCACAGCACTGCTGGCTGAAATGCTATTATTCAGTACAAGAATTCCTAGTTGATAAGCAAATATAAATAACTGAATCCATGTCTCAAATAGTATAAAAAAATTTAAGGCCGAATGTTCAAGGATTATTATCTGACTGAACCTAACCTGAGAACCAGTATAACTAAACAAAATATATAATACTTTTGCGGTAGACTTGTGGTACATCATTCCTGACAAGATTTAAGAGCGTAGGCAGAGTAGGTACCATCTCTGCCAACGCTCTTAAATCGAACAGATAAAAACAAGACCTCCTGATAACATAACACACAAAACAGATCTCAGCGATTAAATTTTAAAGAGAAGACCAAAACAGATATAATATAATATCCTGTGACATTATTTACACACGGCCATCTGATCCCAAGTGTCCCAGTGACTTAGATGTATAGAAAATATAAAAAGAGAGCTAGACATTTATAAATGTAAAATTTTATCTCGTTCCCAGTTAAACTGTTTTCATATTTACAATAAACTATATTTTTCTACTAGGTGCTTTTTTTAATGCTGGATAGGATGCAGTTGATTACGATCTCACCTGATGGTAAGTGAAAATGTGGTCGAAGGTGGACCGCGCGTACCCAGATGATGCCTGTACACTCTAGCCTTGAAGAAACTCATGTTGATCTGGAAACACGTCGTTGGGGGGTGTTCCACTCCTAAGCCGTGCGTACAATGAAAGGGGAAGCAAAGCTGGTTATTGCATTTTTTTGTAGCCGCCGCGCTAAATAGAGAACATAAACCATTATTTTATTATTTTTACAATTCTAATGATCAATTACATCACGTTATCCAATATTACTTCACCATAACCCTAAAATGTCTGCAATTGCGCTGGTGTTATATAAAAACGCATGAATCTTGTGATTATTATTCCTGAAAATGGTGGATGGTAAGTTTTACAGAACGCTAGAAAACTGGGTTATAACAAAATTGAGCTAACTTTTGTGAAACGTGCTTGCCGGACGCTGCACCACATTTTAGCATCAACTTTTTATTGTTTTAGTACTGCATTGCCCCAGTTATTACGCTCCTTGACAATAATTTTATTTTCTTTATTTACTTTGACAAGTATTTTCTTAAAAGCTTAGATTTTCAGATACCGCTTTCATTTTACGTTTTTAATACGATCTCATTAATGTCTAATACGCTTTTTGACTTGGGACGGTCTAACCAAGAGGCATCTCGATGTTTCAAATAAAATAAAAAAAGGTTTCACGTAGACTTTAAAAAAGCGCTTGTAAATAGTCGAACATGTTCGTAGTAATATATAATTAATTTATAATTATTTCTAGGTACATATAGATATTTAGGTACACGGATTGTAGGAAATAATTTACAATAAGATTTATTTTATAATAGTAACGATATTTAGCTAACTTAAATTTATGTCGATGTTCGATTGTGCATATCTACTACTTACTTGCATATCTACCCACACATTAGAAATGATAGTATTACTCTGACTCTACTTTAAACAAAATTTTAAGAAATTGTGTGTCCACTAATGTCTATAACAGTCGGTTTTTTTTGTATAAACTTTTTCTTGAACTTACAATTTACTATCATTAATATCTCAGTGTATTTAGTAGAAATTATTTAAAAAATAAAATTAAAAAATACAAACCGGATACGGAACGTACGGTCTGTTTTGATTGCCCAGACTGTGTTTTTTTATCGAAGGAACCATGGAGAGAGTGGATCAAACGAAAAATATTAATCACAATTTGATATATTTTTGTTAATAAATGTAAAAGAAGAAAATTTTCTTACTCTAATTTCTTCGTAACAACGACCTTATGCCCCACGGAACAAGTTCATTAATAAAACTTAATTAATTTCGCATTAAGTCAGACAGATTGGATTAAGTGAACGTAGCTTAAACGAATTATTGGGATTTGGCAAAATTATAGGGAACGATGGTTGGAAAATATAGGGTACAGAAACTATCCGCGGAAATGCTGCGATTTGTAATTTAAATAAATAGTTTCACTTTTCCAAAGAATCGCTATGGCTACTCTTACTATTATATTAATATTTCCCAGCCTTTTTAGGTCATGATTAAGGAGGTACATTAATAGCTTAATAATAGTCAACAGATTATTCTAAAGGATTCTTTTATGGAAACGATGGATGTAAGCGTGAGACATTCCGTAGCATCAGCTAGGCCATACTTGGTAATTGGTAATTAAACGTATAGAAAAACACTAATAACAATATAAAATAAATTAATTGGAACAATTTTTGTCCAACTCTCCTTTTTTCTTTGTGGGATCCGTTGAAGCGATTACCTGAGACATGCCTGAGCTTTACCGCTCAATGTCAATTTAATGTGAGCCACTGTTGATTCTGTTTTACACCAGTTGCAGTGCTAGGTACGACAGGGGGGTTAGTAGCAAAATTTCGTAGTGTCATTTATTGGCGGGGCCATTTAGGGCGTTTTGTTACAAGGAATAGTCCCGTATATTTTCATATCGGTGGATTATTATTATCGACTTCCCCTGCCGCTGTGACCCGAATATTTTTATAGAGATATCTTCATTGATTGGGGTTTCTTCGCCAGAATTGAGGGCTAGAAGTCAGGTCAAATTTTCTAAGATATTCAGGGACTCGCGCAAATGGGTGTAATTATGTTATGCTGATATAAATAGGGATCAGCTGATGAGATATAAAGGATCTATAGACCTTACATAATTCGTAATGAAAAATATAATAATGTTGGGAGTTTCTCCTCATTTCCTTTTCTGTCATATATTAAATTTTGTTTTTAAGTTATGTTTAATCCAGATTTATTTTTATATATCATCATATCATGATATCAGCCGAAAGACGTCCACTGCTGGACAAAGGCCTCCCCCAAGTATCTCCACAATAGCCGGTCCTACGCTGCCCGCATCCAACGGCTTCCCACGACCCTTGCAAGATCGTCGGTCCACCTTGTAGGGGGCCTGCTCACGCTGCGTCTTCCGGTTCGTGGTCGCCACTCTAGAACTTTTTAAACAATATCAAGGCAAATGAGCAATTGGGTCACTTGATGGTAAGTGCTCACCGAAGTCCATGGTGACTTGTAACATAAGAGCACAAGCGCGTTGTTGTCCTTTAAGAAAGCAATAGGCTACGCAAGATATATGGATGCCAGCCAATCTTCTGCTCCAGCGTATCCACTGTAATTTTAAGTGGGTTAAAATGTCTATAGAGATTTTAATGTATTACTTAAATACTGTCAGACCTTCTACACGTGCAGTTTGTGGGCTAAATACACTCAGGGGACGTATAACGCCTTGCGTATACAGTATAACAACGCGTTCAGGGTGTTGATGGGGCTGCCGCGCTATTGTAGCGCAAGTGGCATGTTCGCAGAGGCGCACGTGGACGGCTTCCACGCCATCATGCGTAAGCGCTGTGCATCGATAATGGCACGGGTACGCGGCAGCCCCAGCGCCATTCTGACCGCGTGTGCCAGCCGCTGGGACTCGGTACTGATGGCTCACTGGATAGGCCTTAACACGAGATCAAGTACATGTAAGTGTACCCTTTACTAACATTAGGCTAAGAACATTGTTACTAACTAGGTACTCGTGATCTGTATTTTTGCTAACACTAGGTTAAGAACACTGTTACTAACAAATTTATGGACCAAAGTCTGAAATAAATGTATTTATTTATTATTATTATTAAATTTAAAAAAAAGAGTGTGCTTTAGACCACACGACTGAATTAAAACTTAGATGAAACGAAACTAGCTATGACAGAAAAAGAGAAAGAAAATGGGTACTCCCTCTCTTGCCGCTTCAATAATATATGTAACGTAACCCTCCATGTTTCTATCTTCGTTGTTGCTCACACTTTTCGTAACGCTCTCGTCACGCATGCACGAGCTTACTCCCCAAGTCAAACGTGTGAAAAAAAGTTTTACATTGCTGCTGTAACAACTAAATAAAAAAAATCGACCTTAAAAGCATATGCAATATTTTGTACGATGGTACAAACCCTTCGAGTCTGACCTGCACTTGGCCGATTTTTATTTTCTTTTATTTATAAATAAAATGTTATATAGCTCTGTACTTTTATGACAGCCACCAGCCCCATAAAACCAAGAGTACTGTAAACATAATATCAAACAACGGATGCGGTCAACTAGAAGTAGGTCGATTTGCAAAGCAGTTGCAATATGCCTCTGCACTGGACTTACATAACTGGCTGGAGATATTTTTAGCTCACGAGATTCAGAAAAAAGTTTAATCATAATATTTCGATACTTATAGCTTAAAAATGTGTATGTAATTTAGAATTGCTTGTACTTTAAATCAGCATTATCAACATATCAGCCGAAAGACGTCCGCTGGTGAACAAAGGCCTCCCCCAAGGGTCTCCACAAAGGCCGGTCTTGTGCTGCCCACTTCCAAAAAATCGCCGGTCAACCTTGTAGGAGACCTGCCCTCGTTGCGTCTTCCCGAGAACTCACTCCAGAAACTTTCTGCCCTAGCTTCGGCTCTACGAGCCATGTGCCATGTCCACTGCCACTTCAATTGGCAATTCTTCGGGTCATATCGGTTACTTTGTTTTGCCATGGATCTCTATACAACATGTAACGTAATTAACGCACACCCTCAAATACCCCAATCAGAATATTATGTTGCTTGCTTATCGTATGGGCAGTGGTAACCCTAGTGTCAGAGTTGCTCAAGCCGCCCAGTAGGCCTCTGACATGGCTTAACGACTGTTGTCTAATGACTATAACCGGGACCGACAGCTTAACGTGCCCTCCGAAGCACGGAGACGCTCAGAAATTAAACCACTTTGGCGGTCACCCATCTATGGACTGACCGCGAGCGTAGTTGCTTACCTCGCCGATCGCTTACAGACTGGTGAGAGCATCTAGCTATGAGCGCCTCAATATTATGTTGTAATCATAATACATACACTGAATTTTTAATTTCACATGTATATGCATTGTTATTTACTAAATAAATTTCTTGAAATAAAGTTTACTTTTCTTTATTTTATATTGAATGATGGAATTTGTATGAATACAACTAAACTGCGATTTTAAAAGTCTTATTACTTTGACTTACGGTCCATTTCAATTTGTTTTGACTGTACAGGGTTAATATGACAATATTTTCCGTAGTTTTAATTATTTTGGAATAAAAATAATTAAAACTACGGAAAAAAAATTACCTATGTTAAATGATATAAATCGATTCAGTAAACGATTCTGAACAAACTATTTTCAGGATGTGCGTTAATTAAGTTACATGTACATATTTCTTGGTATCACAATGCCCCCAATTCTATGCAGGGCCAAGAAAACAAATGTTAACATCATTATTTCTTTCTAACATACCTCTAGTGAAAGGGAAAGAAAAGATTCTCGTACAAGACAAATATTTTTATTCAAGAACATGTTTATTTATCATGCTCTAGAGTGTTTATTGTGTATTGTATTTATAAATTTACATAAAATGTAAAGAAGTTATAGTTAACTTCTTGTCTATTGAAATTTAATTTCTATCCATATCGTTGTCTAGTATCCATAGTAGCTTTGCTCAATTTACGCTAGATGGCGCTGTGTGGTATGTACTGGATATATATTTTTTTATTTAAGTCGTGGCTTGTAGCGACCAATTATGTGCCCGGTGAGTATTATAAGTAGTTTAGGAATTCTAGAATATATGCCCTGTTTATTTCACGCGAGTTGTGTTATATGCGACATTAAAGTTAGTTTAGGGGTGTGAACCACAGAATTGCCAGTAATATCAAAAAATTATAATTATAATAAATATTAAATATAATAGCCTAACCTACTTCGATAAATAAAAAAAAATCACGTGAGTTGTGTTATGTGTAACATTGAAATTAGTTTATTGGTGTGAACGACAGAATTGCCAGAATCAAAACATTTCGATCCTAGCCCATTCCATTGACAAAATAGAACAAGATTAATTGACAAACTAAGTAACATGCGCCTGTATATCTCTTCTGGCAATCGAGATTCATACTTCGACTCGGTTACTAACGGAGCGTTAACACGCCAAGACGCAAAGCCGCTAATTGAGGATCAGGGGCTTATAAGTCGCCGAGAATCATTTTCGTGAATGACTTTAAAATAAGTAAATGTTAAAAATGGCTTAATCAATCGTTAAATCGGGTTCCATGACCACATGTGACATCATAAATAGTCCGGAATAGATTGTTAACGTTGAAGCCGATGTAACGATTGATCAAGTCCTTTTTAACCTTAGTTTATTAGAACGCCATTAGACTTAGCCGGTAGAGCGCCAGGGAAGACATCGTTATGGAGAACGACGATGATTGCGGTGAGGGATCCCTGAATCGAAAAAAAATCTCACCACATACAATAATTATCTTTAAAAGACCTATTCAATGACAGCCCATACAATTGAGACAATGATATCCATTTCTACTCTTATGGCTTGGCAACATAGTATTATTTACAGTATTCTTGAGTTTTGGGGCCAACGCGGAAAAGACGCATGCGGGGTATTGTTTCATTTCCATAAACTGGTGTAAATTCAAATTTGTATGTGTAAATATGATGGATTTTTAGACATAACATCTTCGACTACGTACACAAGTGGAGGAAAGTGTCATATTGCCGTGAATTTTCTGTGTTGAATCTAAAACTCCATATAAGACTCTAGTAAAGTCTCCACTGCTTAACTGGGGTAGGACAAGGACTATATGACTTGACTGTGACCGACTTTACTTGACATTGACCAATGACGAAAATAAATGAAATAAAAATATATTTAACAGAAGGCTCGTAAGGCCGAAGAAGCCAGAGCCATAAAACTGAATTAAAAAAAAATACAGTATTTATATTATTACTGGCAACACAAATAATAACGTCAATAATATGTTTTGGCGGTAATGAAAGTCTAACTAGTTTTAATGGGGGGGGGGGGTGGGGGGTGTAGAAGTCATTCCGAGGTAATACCTACTAGACAACGTGTGTGAATTTCGAGTATCACTGCGGTCGCCAACTCGTCTGCCTAAGGGAGATTATGGCATACCCCCCCATTCTTGAAGATGCTCTATCAAGTAGTAGACGTCATTTGGTTGACATGATTATGATGATGATGACACAAATGAATTTGTACTTTTCGATTATTGTTTTAAGACATGTATATAAAAAATTGAGTGTTTTAAAATGGAATTGAGGTATAAAAATAGTAAATTGCTTGGTATGTGGATTATGTACAGACGCAGCACATCAAGCTACCCCAATCTGTCAAATTTCCCCAATTGAAAGTGAACCTTATGCTTTTGTGATAAAGTTGGAAATATATAAAAGAAATTTGACAGATTGGGGTAGCTGGATGTGCTGGCGTCTGTACCTATCTACAGATATTTTTATAGAACCAAAGTGTTATTTATATTCATAGTTCATCTTATAAATTAATAGTTTCACTTAAGTGTTGCGAAAGTAACAACGTAGGCATTTCAAATATTCAAATTTAGAATTCCGCTCAATTGTTTAAAACTATTAATATTGAAACGTCTCATTGTGATTTGACGTGTCAACACAAACAGCTGACAATCGAAGCGTATGCGCTACTATCCCTTCTAAATACAATTTAAACAATAACATTATGTATTATAGTATTTTCATCTTTATCGTGTCGTATTTAAAGTGCATTTTTGTTAGTTCTATAAACAAATTATACTTTAATTCTGCAAATTTCATTTAGCATTTGAAGCAATTCTTATGACATTGAATTAAGGTTTATTTTTCTATAAAATAATTGTGATGTTAATTGTGTTCGTATTCTAAAAATAAGCCCTAAATTTGTTATGTTTACTTAAATACTATTTTTATTTCGTCCCTTTTGATGTGACACGTGACAATGTTTATTTCGTGTTTAAATGCGTTTACAATATCGTCAAATACAGTTGTTACGACGCGACGTGACGTTCGGAACACAAGTTTAGAAAATTAAGCTTCTATTTAAGACCTTTTAAAAAGCCGATGGTTTCAAAATTAATTGGCGATCCTAACTGTAAAGAATTACTAGGAAATGTAAGTTTTACTGGCACTGATGACTGGACTGGCCTATTGGTCAAGTCCCTGGCTGCTATGCCAGAGGTATTGGGTTTGATCCCCGCCCAGTACAAATCATTGTGTGATGAGTACGATTATATGGCCTGGGCCTGGGTGTCATTTATCTATAATATGTATGTATGTTTATCACTCGTCTGATTGCCATAGTACAGGTTAAAATGATATAACTAAATGTTGGTGCTGAGTCTACCGGTTTTAGAGCAAGAGAAGTTACCACGTGGACAAAGGGCTAGCTACTGAATTAATAGACAGTTAACTTAGTATTGTTTCTCGATATTAAATAGTTACCTACTGAATTAATTGACAGAAATATTGGTATTATTTCTCGATATAACTAATTGTCGGTGTTCAATTTACAAATAAAATTGATTTTACAGCAAGAGTTTACACGCGGGCAAGGCGCTAGCTACCGAAAAAACAGACAAAAATATTCGTATTATTTGCCGATTGTGTATGCTCAAAACTAATACAGCTCTGATGCATAAAAGCATATATCATATGGCTCCAAAAATATTTAATAAACTGCCCAAAAATCTAAAATGTATGGACGACTTATCAACAATAAATGCTATTATAATGTGGTGGACTATTTAAATGATAAATTATAATTTTTAATTATTTTCATTCTTTGATTTAATAATAGCATTATGAAAATTGACAATATTTTTTGACTCTTACACTATGCATGGACCTTATTTTTTTAATTTATTATACTTATTTGACATTATTTTGCTACTATGGATATAATTTTGATAATTTTGTTACTTTTGACATTATTTTACTGTTTACTGTTTAATTCAATGAATTTTTATTTTAATGCAATGCAATGCGTGGTTATAATGTGATTCTTGAATACTATTTAAGATAATGTAAAAATAAAAAATACTGTTCGCATGCCTTATTTTAAGGTAGAATATAGAGCACTATACCAACACTGTAACAACTTGTACTTTTAACCTATATTCTGTGAATAAAGATTATTATTATTGTTATTTTTATTTATTTATTCTCCCTTTTTAGAGAGGTAAGTTGACTTGACATACGGGCCGTAGTCAATCACGCCAAGCTACGTAAAGAAACCTGATGAAATTGTGGACGAGGTTAAAAATTTTCTTGTAATTATTATTATTATAACTAAATGTTGGTGCTCAGTTACAAGGTGAAATTGGTTTTACAGTAAGAGTTACCACGCGGGCAAGGGATTAGCTACTGAATTAAGAGACAGTATTATTTCTCGGTATAACTTATTGTTGGTGCTCAATCTACAAGATAAAATTGGTTTTAGATCAAGAGGAACCACGTGGGCAAGGCGCTAGCTACTGAAGAAATAGACATAGATAAATATTCATTATTATTTCTTGATATAACTAAGGGTTGGTGCTCAGTTTGCAAGATAAAATTGGTTTTACAGAAAGAGTTAGATAGATACGATAGAGTACACTTTATTGAACCAATTAAATAAAGCCTAAGCGAATACAATCAGCGGTTTTTAAGGCAACTCTTCCAGGCAGCTGTTGGATGGACAATTAAAATTCGTATGTATAGAATATTCAACGTTATGTGCTTATGTACAAGTTACATAGATACATATATACTCATATTTGTTTACATATACATACATAATGTTATAAGATAAGATAAATACTCTTTATTGCACACCAATTACAGACTAAATAATATAGGAAACATTGAAAGCAAAATGTACAATAGGCGGTCTTATTGCAGTAATGTATACATATATATATTTAATTAAAGAATTATGCAGAGAGAGCTTACGAAAAGGAACAA
Organism: Pseudoips prasinana; assembly: GCA_951640165.1. Taxonomy (NCBI): domain Eukaryota; kingdom Metazoa; phylum Arthropoda; class Insecta; order Lepidoptera; family Nolidae; genus Pseudoips; species Pseudoips prasinana. The sequence continues at coordinate 4,911,523 of OX621238.1, read as the reverse complement.
AGAGACCAGAAGAGAAGGGATACAATTATTTAGAGAGATAAAAAGTTTTAATAAGAAAATTTTAAAGACGACAGGGTAGTAGATACCACGCGGGTAAGAGACTAGCAAGTATACAAATAAATAGAAACATTTGTATTACTATCTCAATATAACTAAATATTGGTGCTCAGTCCAACAAGCTCTGTCTATTAATGCAGGGGCGCAGCTCCGAGTCACGACTCATTGATTGCCAATCAGCTGTACACAAGAAATAGCATTAAATTATAATGTTGTTTCCGTCAACAAAGATTTTAGGTTCTTTTAAGGCTTACCTTTTAGCGCTACTTAACTATGATACTAATATTATAAAGTATGTGAGTGTGTATGTTTGTAATGGATGGATGGAGTAACACAGGCTATACCTATCTAGTTTATGAAGTTTAACGCGGGTAAAACCGCAGGGCACAGCTAGTTATAAAAAATATATGTTCGTTAGTTAAAAGGAGTTTATGTTTTTATTGCATGTTACGCGATATCACTATTATTGGGCACCGATTTTTTATTATATTTATTAAATCGGTCTTTGTAAAGTAAATGTGAAGTCACCAATCCGTCAAATTTCTTTAATTGAAAGTGAACCTTATGATTTTGTGCTAAAGTTGAACATCTATAAAAGAAATTTGACATATTGGGATAGCTGGATATGCTGGCGTCTGGACATATTTTGTGATTATACATATAACATAATATCAGGGACAATGTCACACAGACCATCCTAGCCCCAAACTAAGCAAAGCTTGTACTATGGGTACCAGGCGACGATATACATACTTAGATAGATAGATAGACTTATATAGATAGAAAACACCCATGACTCAGAAACAAATATTCGTGCTAGTCAAACAAATATTTGCACTTACCGGGATTCGAACCAGCTTCGTAGGCAGGAGCACTACCAACTAGGCTACGGTGGCGTCTGTACATATTTTATTATTATATATAACATAATATACTTATACCTAGTGTAGTTTTTAAACTGCGTAATATACATAACTTAAAACCAATTTTACTTCTTGTGGACAAAATGTTATGTTTCAAATAAACAATATAATATAACACGTGTCTTTTACTGTTCCTCAGTATTAAAATATTAAGATATTATAAAATATTAATGATATTTAGCAAAAGTTCCCTAGAGTGATATAAATGACAAACGAGATTAGCATGTAGGTATGTCTTATTTTATATTTCAGCCAAAAGCATATAAAATCGAAAAAAAGAAAAACAATATAGAGAAACAATTTACCATTCCTAATTCCCGTATTAAAACCCCTATATAAAACCCCTATACTTAGTACTTTCTATTTAGGAATCACAATGAGTTACTGTTCATAAAGATTTTTCAATTGATTTAAATTCCGCGTCCCTTTTTCTTTCATCTGACCCAAAGAGTAATTAAACCTAATCTGACAGAGAGCATATAATTGACAGAATCAGCTTATAACATGGATTAAATATGTAATGTATACTGGTTGTGACATAGTCGATATTATTATTTTTTGGTGTATCTATTGTTATAAACAAGGTATGACAATCATGTCGAGAGTATAACAATCATTTTATTTTAGATACTGTGTGTGATTGATATGCATTTAGAAATTAGTGTTAATTTATTAATGTTTTATTGTATAAGTTCGTTTTTCCATACATTTATTATTTTAATTAGTTATGAGTTATTATAATATTAGTGTCCAGGTACTTTGAAGATGTAACTGCGAGCTGTACTAACACATCATTGTCTGTGAGATATTTTACATGGTTCCATCATAAAACCAGCGCTGCAACAGTTAATGTTGCAGCTAGTGCTGAGGTGGGACCAATTCGGACTCGCACAGATAACCAATAAGGACTTCTGTATGTGTACCTATTTATATATATTATAATGATTGTCTGTGCTCGTTTACTGAATAAATGTATTTTCTTCTTCTTCTTCTTTCTTCTTCTATAAAAATTCAATCATATCAAGCACTGACCAAACCCAAACAGCCAGAGGAAAACTATTAAAAAGAAATCCGCTTAAGGGCTCACATCTTCATACACCATAATTGATTCTCTAGTGCCCTTCCGATTCTCGATTACAACATCTGTTACTAAGAATGATCTACATCACTAATAAAACTTTGACATACAAAAAGCAACCTTCAAAACTACGAAATAGAGTTTAATTCATATTTACTGAATCATCTTTTTAATTTGAATGAAATACTGTATGAAATTCAACTTTTTGCACTTGAAATAAGATATATGAATGAATGAAAGTGCATTCAAAAATAACTGCCACATGTTTCATGGCAATTATGAAGTAATCAGTGGAAACCCAGCTTGATTTTAAGGAACTAGTGATTTATTAGGGGATGCAGTTTTAACAATGTACAAATTATAGTATTATATTACAAAGAAAATTATAATAATAATAATAATCGCCGCTGGAGGACCTCTATTTTTTACATATTTATTTATATGAATTGTTTTCTTTTTTGTTTCAATTTTATAATAATAATAAATCTTTATTTGCTTTAAACACATTATAGATATAAATATGTTAAAAATAAGAACTTTAAATAAATAATTTGGAATAATAATAATAATTTTTTATTTGCATAGAATGTAGGTGATTACAATGTGTGATGTTAGAAATAAAAAAGATACCGAGTACATTCTGCCAATTTGGCATACAAACATTGCAATGACTTAAACTAAAATAAAACTAAATAGGAAATCAAATAAATTACTAATTTAAATTTCTATTTAATTAAATTACAAAACTATAATTGTAATACGGATCACCTTTTATATAATACTATGATATTTTACTATGTCATGATGGCGGCGAATATTAGAACATCATCACCCCATTTCTTTCCGTGGGGGGGCGTAGAAGTCGACCCGGGGGAATATCTACCAGAGAACGGGATGCAGCTTCCTTCTATGTACTATGGCTACCTTACTGCAATCGGCTACCCGTCTGCCAAGCGTGGTGATTATGGAATATTCCCCCAAAATTCTTGGGGGAGGCTTGTCCAGTAGTGGAATTCTTTCAGCTGTGCTGATGATGATATCATATGGATGTTGGATATTATATCACGTTTATACAGTAATATGTTTGGTACCATTACCACTGTTCAACTATTATACTTTAAACTTCTTCTTCTGTAGCGTGTTCAACCGCAGAAAATGATATCCTGGGTTAAAATCCCGGGTCGGGCCAAAACGTGATTTTGGGATTTTTCCGTAAAAATAAATTTCTCAGTATCAGCCCGAAGTCTGGAAGTTGGCGGTATTACACCCCCGTGCCTCGGAGAGCACGTAAAGCCGTCGGTCCTGTACCTGACCTCTTTCCGGTCGTGTCGCTAGTCGTCCCATCGGATCACGAGAGTGATGGAATAGAAAGTGCCCCTGTTTGCACATACACTTGTGCACTATAATATGTCCTGCGCTAATCTCCATTGAGAATGGCCGCCGTAGCCGAAATTCGGCCGGGAAGAATATACTTTAAATTTCTATAAACAATTTTAGTTACTTTAAAATTAATGTTAGGTGTTTAAACGTATGTGTATATTGTGTGAACCTGCAATTTAAACCATTTTTTTATCCATTGAATTTAGTACAAGATTAAAGGTTTTATATTATTTAATATCGACTCTATTTTATCAGATAATAGCCCTAATCTATTGGTAAGTACCATTCGGCTAACATCGACGAACAGCGGACTTCTACACTGAATTCCTCTTTTCACAAAACAGTTCTATTGTGACTTTTGATAGGTGGCCGTACAGACTACGACACGTACATTTTCTTTACACACAAATATTTCTCTATGATTCGCGGAGTATTTTATAAGTTTATAATAATAATAATAATATCCCGGGACATTATTCACACACGGCCTTTCGATTCCAAACTAAACAGAGCCTGTACTATGGAAAGACGATAACTAATATTCTACATATAAGTACTACATTTATCTTTTGTAAATACTTACACATACCAGTCATTGGTGGGAATCGAACCCACGACCTGCGGCGTGAAATACAAGTATCTTCCAACCACGCCAACCTGCCCGTCACATTTAAGTAAATTGTTTATGTAAATTGTACATACGTACGCAACTTTAAACATTTGATATACACTATAGTCCACTTACAACTGCCGCCTTTTCTATATTATTTCTTCCTTGTCCACCCATTGGTTATCTGGAAAAGATCGCTAAAAAGCGATAAGACTGCTTTTTTTGAAATCATGTATTGTATGATGCAATAAACGTTTCTGGTACAATAAAGTTTACTCTATCTATTATTGTTTTTTTGTAGCAGCGAATCGAAATATTCAGGGTTTAGTTACTTACCCTGACAATTATTGTAGATCACACAAACATTTTTATTACTTTCTATTAGGTCTAGACTGGCTGTGTGGTGACGGCCTAGAGAATATCACCACCCCCTCTCATCCCGTGGGGGGACGTAGAAGTCGTCCCGAGGGAATATATTCCACAGAATGGGCAGCAGCGTTCTCATGAGTACCAATTTCTACCTTACTGCGATCGCCAACCCGTTTGCCAACCGTGGCGATTATGGCAGATCCCCTCAAATGAAGGACACAATTAAACCGCGGCCCCCAGTCCCCGGCAGCCCTGCTATTCCCAGCCGTGGTAACAGCCGTGGTTACGGCAGGGCAGGGGGTGCTAAGAATCCCCGGCAGATTCCGCGTTACCAAAACCGACGACCTCTGGCCCTGGCAACATACAACACACGCACACTGCGGACCGACGAGAAGATAATCGAACTGGAGGAAGAATTGAGCAGGTTACATTGGGACATAATAGGATTATCTGAAGTCCGAAGAGAGGGGGAGGACACGATAATCCTGAAATCCGGGAATCTGTTCTATTTCCGGGAAGGCGACCAACTCTCCCAAGGTGGTGTTGGGTTCATAGTCCACAAGTCCCTCGTCCACAACATAGTGAAAATCGAGAGTGTGTCGACTAGGGTTGCGTACCTTATACTCAGAATTACCAAGCGGTATTCGTTGAAGGTCATACAGGTTTACGCGCCGACTTCGACGCACTCCGACGATGAGGTTGAGGTCATGTATGAGGATATTTCTAGAGCCATACATACCTCGAACTCTTATTTCACTGTGGTCATGGGGGACTTTAACGCGAAGCTGGGTAAACGATTCGGGAATGAGCTGAAAGTGGGGCAATTTGGAACTGGAGACCGGAATCCCCGGGGCCAAACGTTGGCCGACTTCATGGAGAAGGAGGGACTCTTTATGATGAACTCCTTTTTCAAGAAGTCGGAAAACCGCAAATGGACCTGGGTAAGCCCCGATGGTAAAACAAAAAACGAGATAGACTTTATCTTGTCGACGAGTAGACAGGTGTTCAATGACGTCTCAGTGATCAATACGGTTAAAACCGGGAGCGATCACAGACTGGTGAGAGGCTCATTGAACCTAAATGTCAAGCTCCAGAGGTCCCGACTAATAAAGTCTACGCTCCGACCTTTACCCATCCACATCCAAAACCCTGAACCCTTTCAGCTCGAACTGCAAAACCGTTTCGAATGCCTAGCAGATTGCGAGGAAGTGGACTCATACCATGACAGGCTCGTAGAAGCTGTCCATACGGCTGGGTCTAAGGTCTTCAAGGCCCACCGTACAAACAGAAAGAAAAAGATCTCTGACTATACCCTGCAGCTTATGGACGAAAGACGGAAAATGGTTCTGACATCCTCTGATGATGCTAACAGATACCGGCAGCTCAACAGACAGATCTCAAAGTCTTTGACACGCGACACGCGCCAATTTAATACAAATTGTATTAAAGAAGCCATTAAGCGGAACAAAGGCTCTAAAGTGTTTGCAAGAGAACTGTCTGTTGGACAGAGCCAACTGACGAAGCTGAAGACTGAGGATGGCAGAATCGTCACGTCTAAACCTGAGTTGCTGGGAGAGATCGAGAGGTTCTATGGACAGCTGTATGCGAGAACCCAGTCACCTGTCGATAGTTGTGCCTCAGATCCCAGAGCACGACTAACCCAACACTTCACCGACGACATCCCGGACGTCAGCCTGTGCGAGATTAGAATGGCTCTCGAACAGCTTAAGAACAACAAGGCGCCTGGTGATGATGGAATTACGGCAGAGCTTCTGAAGGCGGGTGGTACACCAATCCTACGGGCCCTTCAGAAGTTATTTAACTCCGTCATACTAGAAGGTCAAACGCCAAAAGCATGGCACAGGGGTGTGGTAATGCTCTTCTTCAAAAAGGGCGATAAAACCCTCTTGAAGAATTACAGACCCATCACACTGCTGAGCCATGTTTACAAGTTGTTTTCGAGGGTCATTACGAATCGTCTCGCACGCAGGTTTGACGACTTCCAGCCTCCCGAACAAGCCGGTTTCCGTAAAGGCTTTAGTACCATAGACCACATACATACGCTGCGGCAGGTTACACAGAAGACCGAAGAGTATAACCAGCCATTATGCTTAGCGTTTGTAGACTATGAGAAAGCCTTCGATTCGATCGAAACTTGGGCCGTACTGAGGTCTCTCCAAAGGTGCCAAATCGACTACCGGTATATCGAGGTGTTAAAGTGTTTGTACGAAAACGCCACTATGTCAGTGCGACTCCAGGACCAGAACTCGAAACCTATCCACTTGCAGCGAGGTGTGAGACAGGGAGATGTTATATCTCCGAAACTGTTCATCGCTGCATTGGAAGATGTCTTCAAGCTTCTGGACTGGAAAGGCTTTGGCATCAATGTCAATGGCGAGTACATCACCCACCTTCGATTTGCCGACGATATAGTAGTCATGGCTGAGACCCTTGACGACCTCGGTACAATGCTCGATGGCCTCAGCAGAGTCTCTCAACAAGTGGGTCTGAAAATGAACATGGATAAGACGAAAATTATGTCAAACATCCATGTTGCACCCACTCTAGTTAAGGTTGGAGACTCTGCACTCGAAGTTGTAGAGAACTATATTTACCTAGGACAGACCATCCAACTAGGTAGGTCCAACTTCGAGAAGGAGGTCAATCGTAGAATCCAACTCGGCTGGGCAGCGTTCGGGAAGCTCGTAATATCTTCTCGTCCCAAATACCGCAGTGTCTCAAGTCGAAAGTCTTCGACCAGTGTGTGTTGCCAGTGATGACTTACGGAACAGAGACGTGGTCGCTAACTATGGGCCTTATCAGGCGGCTCAAGGTCACCCAAAGAGCAATGGAAAGGGCTATGCTTGGAGTTTCCCTGCGAGATCGAATCAGAAATGATGAGATCCGCAGGCGAACCAAAGTCACCGACATAGCCCTAAGAATTGCCAAGCTGAAGTGGCAGTGGGCAGGGCACATAGCTCGTAGAGCCGACGGCCGCTGGGGCAGAAAGGTTCTCGAGTGGCGACCACGAACCGGAAGACGCAGCGTGGGCAGGCCCCCTACAAGATGGACCGATGATCTTGTGCGGGTCGCTGGAAAACGCTGGATGCGGATAGCGCAAGACCGGCAATTGTGGAGATCTTTGAGGGAGGCCTTTGTCCAGCAGTGGACGTCTTTCGGCTGATATGATGAGGTCTAGACGAATGGCAAGCAATTTTATTGATCGATCTGATAGTGATGTCATTCTATGGAATGACATAATTACTACTTTTCTGTGTGGCTTACGACAAAAGGATACAGCCCCGAAGAGATACATATCTCTCAGGGAACAGGCAGCAGCCTTTCTATGACCATCGTACTGCGTTCATCAACCCGTCTGCAAAGCGAGGCGACTATGGAACAGGTATCCCTTCAAACGTGGACACAACTTCAGTGTGGGGATCTTTTGTTTAGCAGTGGACGTCATTCTGCTGACATGATAATGGTGAATTACTGCTTTTTTGTATGTAGTTAACGTGCTTTGGCACTATCGGAAGATCAGCGTTACAGTAATTATTTACTGTAGCATTTCCTGAGGTAGACGCCTGTTCCTAGCTTGTACGGATAATTTTGTTGTTTTCCTAATAAACTCCTATGGGTTTGGGTTGATACTGAGAAATTTTTGTTTCTGCCACAATCTCTTTTATGCACAACCTGGAATTAAAACTAAGGCCTCGTTACCTGCGGTTGAACACGCTACTGCTAGACCAACGAGGCAGTCAATATAGCATACATAAACAGCATGGGAACACCCAAATACTCCGAAATATTTTATTCCGAATTTTGATGTTCCGATTTTCATAAGTCCGAATTTCTTAATACCTAAGAATTATAATGTCTATTATTAAATATCACGAAATTTATCTTACCGAAAGTCGTAAATGCGATTTGTTAGTTTTCCGATTTTCATACGTTCTAAGAACCAAATGCTCGAAAGGTTCTCGGTCCGAAAAACAATATTCCGAATTTTAATACTTCGAATAAACTAAAAGTCAACATGTTATGCTACAAAATTTTGTGACAGAAACGAATCGCTGCAAAACCGACTTCACGTAGTCTTGTCTGCCCTACCCTAGAGTGTAATTTAAGCCCGCGTAGACGCGGAGGGGTGGGGCGGCCCGCGAGCTGAGGAGCAGGTGGTTTGAAGGCCCGCCGCCGCGGCTGAGGCTGGCCGGCGAAGCCGGCCAGCAAGCCGAAGCTGCGGTGGTGAGCGTTAAAACCATCTGCGACGATAAGTTCGCGTGGGGCCGCCCAAACCCCGCAGCGCCGGAGCCGTGACAGAAACAATGCTTGCTGCATGTTGCATGCCTGCTTGCATGTTGCATGCCTGCTTGCATGTTGCATGCCTGATTGCTTGCTGCATTTCTGCTTGCATGCTGCATGCCTGCTTGCATGCTGCATGCCTGCTTGCATGTTGCATTCCTGCTTGCATGTTACATGCCTGCTTGCATGCTGCATGCCTGCTTGCATGCTGCATGCCTGCTTGCATGCTGCATGCCTGCTTGCATGTTGCATTCCTGCTTGCATGTTACATGCCTGCTTGCATGCTGCATGCCTGCTTGCATGCTGCATGCCTGCTTGCATGCTGCATGCCTGCTTGCATGTTGCATGCCTGCTTGTATGTTGCATGCCTGCTTGCTTGCTGCATGCCTGCTTGCTTGCTGCATTCCTGCTTGCATGCCGCATGCCTTATTGCATGCTGCATGCCTGTTTGCATATTTCATGCCTGCCTACTTGCATGTTGCATGCAGCCGCCGAGTGCCAGATCCTCCCCTCTATTGTTGGTTAGAACTGTAACCGGGGAAACAAAATATTTTTGTTCGTATTGTTGATGTTTCGAATTATCATTAAGTCGGACTTTTTGTAATTCGATCTATTGAAGCTCGGTATTTTGAAAATAGTAATTATACACGTTAGGAATATTGAAATTTAGGAATAATAAAACTGGGAGTAATGATAAGTCGGAGTTGTAATATTCGGAATTTTCTATCATTCGGAATTATGAACGTCGGTATTTTGAAATTCGTATTTATGTCTGTCGGAATAAAGTTTTTCGTATTAATGTAGTGTACCCAAACAACATACTGTCGAATTGATAACTTACTACGTTTTTTAATCTAAATGAGTAAATATAGAGGCATATAAAGTTGAAATTCATTTTACAGTGTAGGGTAAATTATGAATACAAAAGTTGAAGAAAAAGTTTTCTTTTATAAATCGCCAGACATAAACATACCCCACTCCCATACCGAACTAAACGCAGTATTATTCTTCCATTAAAACTTCACCACCAACCATAACCTAAAATTCACTTCCACAAGAAATCTGACTTCCAAATCATTTAAAAATAACCTATGCGTATTCTGAGGGTAATTCTATATTATTCATTATCAGCTGTTATGTCAGACTGTCATAATATGAGCGTACATTGGGGTGCAATGGGGGAAAATGCAATTAATTTTATCACAAAAGACCCATTCGACTACGCGACTTATCGGGGAGGTAGGGGCAAAGAAGCAGACAATAGTTCGGAATGTTATGTCTCCATTCGTACTTAGCAACGCTATTTAGATTGATTTAAGGTTCAATTTTGTCGATTCGACGTATAATGTTCGCGTAATTATTGTGTTATTTGTGTGATAACAAATAGTTTTATAGACATATTGACGGTCTTCGGAGATTTAATCGTTTATTAGTGTTGTTTATAGTTTTATTATAGTCATAATAATATCATCAAAAAGGTAAGTGCAATTAGGAAATTATACTGAGTAAGGTAGTTAAGTTATGAGCAGAGATTCCGATCTTATACGGAGTGCATATTTTTACCTAAACACACTATGTAACATCAAGTGGATGATAAATACCACCTCTAAAATTTTAAGCGTACACCGATTTTCATACCGAGATTTAAAAATGGTCAGTTATGATTGGATTATGTAGAAAACCTAGCATTCCACCCGCAGCTTAATTAAGATCTTAAACTAATTCAAATCTGTATTTTAGGGGTGATATTACAACTCTATGTTACATAATTCCTTATGACACTGTTTGTTTCACTCTGTGACAATTTAATTTTTGTAATCATTTCATGTGTACGTTACATGAAAAAACAATAAAACTTTTTTTTAACAAACTGAAATGCACAAATGTACTGCTTATTTCAATAGGAATTTCTTCCAGCAGAGCCGCAAGAGGATAAATTTAAAAGGAATACAATAGGCTACAATGAAAAAGGATGAGGAGGAGAGTGTTTTGACACGATTTTTAAATACAAATCATCTGTTACATTGGCGAATGTTAGGAGGAAGAGAATTCCACAACCTAATAGGAGTAAAAATCAGTTTTATTTTGAGGGAATAGGAGAATATACATATAACTACCTACTACGTTTCATAAGATACAACCAGGACGAACGGTGGATGCTTGGTAAGGCCTGTTGGTGTGTTTGGCAAATGCTTGCTTTTCATGACATGATGGTCGTGAAAAGCAATGATCAATGATCGTCAATGAGCAGTGATTGTGGGTTCGATTCCCACCCAGGACAACATATTTGCTATATAAGTATGTATTTACAATAGAAAAGTTTTATGTAGTATATCAGTTATCTGGTTTCGATAGTACGAACTCTGCTTAGTTTGGGATCAGATGGCCGTGTGAATATAATGTCCCAGGATATTATTATTATACAGATAATCTCATTGATCTCAACTGATCACTCACAATAAATCATTGGCGAATGTTAGCTAGAAGAGAATTCCACATCCTTATAAGAGTTAAAATCAGTTTATCTATAACGGTTCATAAGATATAACCTGCCGACAGACAAACGGACTGATACATGGACGGACAAAAACCCTTCGTGTGGCGCCTCATAAGACCGAGGCGCTATGGTTCCACGGTTTACGCCGTAGTCAAGAACCTCTCAGTACGACGTTGCACGTAGGTGACGCAGAGGTCAGGGTGGGGCGGTATATGGAGTACGTTGGCCACACCCTAGACAGTCGATGGGGCTTCAAGGAGCACTTTGAGCGTCTGGCCCCCCGAGTGCGCCGCGTAACCGGCGCTTTACACCGGCTACTGCCGAATCTCGGGGATGCTCGGGAAGAAGTTCGCCGTCTCTATGGTGGTGTCGTGCGATCCATAGCCCTTAATGGGGCACCCGTCTGGTCTGAACGCCTGATGGGTGCCTCCCGCTGCAGAACTATACTCAATAGCCTGCAGCGTGTGGTGGCCATACGGATCGACGATGATACCGTACGGTATCTTTCGAGGCGGCGACACTCCTGGCGCGCCTCCGTGTTTTGGTGAGTATCTGAACCGGATAGGCCGAGAAGTGACGACACAGTGTCACCACTGCGGGAGCGACTTAGACTCTGCCCAATACACTCTTGCTGAGTGCCCGGCCTGGGAGGCCGAAAGGCGAGTCTTGGTCGCACAAATCGGACGGGATCTGTACCCGTCGGCAATCGTAGGGGCGATGCTGGCGGGTGACTCCTTCAAATGGGACGCCGTGATCTCCTTTTGTGAGGTAGTCATACTCCAAAAGTAGGCTGCTCGCAGACGGAGGAGGCGTCGGGAGCCGGTAGCCCAACTCCCGCTCGGGGCTACGGTGGCAGTCAGAGGAATGTCCTCTACTGCCGCCACGTGCAAGCAGCTCCGGGAAAACAGCGATCTGTTTGTGGCGCAGTCGCTGTACCGGACTGGCAGGAGTCGGCAATTGGGAAGGGCAATCCAGGGCCCTCCCAGGGTACTTGTCGTGAAAATCTGGGACACCGGAGCAGCATACCCGCGTTTCCGGGGCTCCCCCATTAGGCGCCAATAGAAGTCCACGGCAGGTAGGTTTAGTCGGTGCGACTCCGATATACCCACCCGTAGACACTTTTTGCGGGTGACATGCGTAGATATTCCCTCTGCCTTATCAAGAAAAAAAGCTTAAGGCCCTGATAACCAATCACGACCTTGGAAGGCGGGCACTAATCCAACGCGGAAAGTAGGTGATTAACAATACAGGAACACCGAAACAGAACATCCACACACTTTTTAAAACCTTTTATTACGAAATTCAGGACACCTATACCGTTTATTGCCACCTATATCCATTTCCCATTACTATTACTACCTTTATAAACCGAATATCCCGACTAAATCCGGCTGTCCCGAATTTGGCACTAAAACCTTTTACAATTAAAACGGCCCATTATCGGGTGTCCCTAATCCGGTACATTTAAGTGAATGGCCCACCTGACCGGCCCGACCTTTGTGCCCGCTGTTCAATGCAAATTTTAAACTACGAACAAGTACGTATCGGATATTGTATGAGAAACGAGAATGAAACGTTATTGTAAAATAATTAGAGACCAAAGAGGGAAATTTTTACTGTTTTAAAAACTTAGTATACATTTTGACGGGCCTGCTGGCGTGCCTGGCAAATGCTTGCTTTTCACGCCGGAGGTCGTGGGTTCGATTCCCACCCAGGACAGATATTTGTGTGCATGAACATGTCTCCTTGTCCCGAGTCTGGATGTAATTATCTATATAAGTATGTATTTACAAAAGAAAAGTAGTATATCAGTTATCTGGTTTCCATAGTACAAGCTCTGCTTAGTTTGGGATCAGATGGTCGTGTGTAAATAATGTCCCAGGATATTAGTATGAACATGCCTGGGATCCCAGGATTCACTGGGATTTACATTATATACTAATTAGGAACGTTGGTATCTAATGATTTTTAGAGGCTCTCATGCGAATGTGTGCTTACATGATGAACTGAGATTTGACCGCACAAAATGATACTATGCTAAACTTACGTTCAAAAGTTGGATAAGTTAGGTAATTTGTTATACATAGATAATGTCAGTTCAAGATGCAGATAACACAAGGTCCGTCATAATAATAATAACTTAATATAGACAGAACTATTGACAATATGTAGTAAAAATATTAGACTTAAACTAGATAATTAAACATAATCTCTTGACAATAACTTGATACGAGCTAGCTAAATATCAATGCTATAATAAAATAAATTTTATAAATGTTTTCATACAATGTGTACCTAAATATCTATGTTACTAGAAATAATAATGTATACAACTACGAGTATATTACTACAAACATGTTCTGACTACTTACAAGCGCTTTTTTAAAGTCTAAGTGAATAAAAACCTTTTTTATTTTATTGAAGTCGAAATCAATTTTATTGATGCTGGAGATGAAATCCCTTTCATACCTGATAATGATTATTCTAAATATGTACCTTTCGACTGCACGTGTGGCGCAGCGGCTAAGACAATCGCCGCGCCGCGTGTTCGAGTCCAGCGCCGGACAACTATTTGTCTGACCCATAAATACTTGTTCTGAGTCTGGATGTAATTTGTTTCCGGTACTTTACAAACATATTATAAAATATGTTTGTAAAGTACCCCGCGACAGGAATTAGATTCCCTAGTAGGTACGTTATAAATTGTCTACAAAAAAAAATGTTATCAAGTAAATCCTTCACAAACTAACCCAAATAATAGGTCTTTACCTATGAAATTGCCGTTTTGTATGAAAAAATTTAAACGAATTTTTTTCATGAATTTTTTTATTTGTATTAATCGAAGTAATCACCCATGCAATCAATGCATCTTTGCCATCGCAGTGGCAGTTTATTGATGCCCTTCTTAAAGAAATCAGCTGGACGGGAGGCAACAAATTCTTCAAAGGCATTTTGTACTGCCTCTCGGGTATTGAATTTTTTTCCCGCCAAGAAGTTATCCAAATTCTGGAAAAAGTAGTAGTCTGTAGGCGCAAGGTCTGGTGAGTAGGGCGGATGACGGAGAGCTTCAAACCCCAGTTCTTGCAACTTGGAGACCGTCTGCTGTGCAGTATGAGGTCGCGCGTTGTCGTGCAGGAGCAGCGGTGACGAGCGATTGACCAATGCTGGTTGGAGATGCGCCAGCTTCTCCATCATTGTGCTCAGTTCTTCACAGTACACATCTGCAGTAATGCTCACCCCGTTTGGTAAGAAGCTGTGATGAATCACACCGGCGCTAGACCACCAAACAGTGACCATCACTTTTCTAGGGGTAAGTTTTCGTTTAGGGCATTGTTTAGGTGCTGAACCAGGATCCAACCAACTTGCTGAGCGCTTGCGGTTATCAAACAGAATCCATTTTTCATCGCAGGTAACAATGCGGTTCAAAATTCCTTCATTTGTGTGTCTGTTGAGCAGTGCAAGGCACGTCTCGACGCGTACTTCGCGCTGGCGATCATTGAGTTCGTGGGGCACCCATTTGTCAAGCTTTTTTACCTTGCCAATTTGACGCAAATGGACCAATATTGTTTTGACGCTAACGTCGAAAGCTGCTGCTAATTCAGCCGTAGATTGTGTATCATCAGCTTCCACAACCGCCTTTAATTCGTCATTGTCGACCAAAGTCTTCGGACGACCGCGAGGTTCATTTTTCAGGTCGAAATTTCCAGAACGGAAGCGAGCAAACCAATAACAGGTGGTGCGTTGGTTTGTAGTGTTAGCTCCGTAAACGTCGTTGATGTTGCGTGCCGCTTGTGCCGCGTTGCTGCCACGACGGTACTCATATTCCATAATTACTCGAATTTTTAACGTATCCATGATGACGAAAAAGATTGAAATGCGATGAAAATGTAACACTAATCAATAAAGAAATGACTACTTTTGGAAAAAAGAATCCATGTTTTTAAAATAAAATTAATTTGAAATTAGAATTCTTAGCCAAACAAAAATTATTTTGATTTGAAATGGCCAGTACTGCAGAACGGCAATTTCATAGGTAAAGACCTAATACAATCCAGTTTTAAGTGATATATGTATAACTTAATTTTTTAAGTGAAAACTTCTTAAGACGCGTTAAGTTCATTTTGGGTGAACAAAAATCATGGAACTCGGGTCATCGTAAAATTCAAATTCAAAATTCATTTATTCCGTAAAAATATTACCGTCACCGAACGCTTCCAATGAGCTATATGTCTACTATGTATGTATGTACACCTGCCCACGCTGCGTCTTCCGGTTCGTGGTCGCCACTCGAGAACCTTTCTGCCCCAGCAGCCGTCGGCTTGATATTTAGCCGTGTGTATATAGTGCCTCCGTGCGTTATAATTACATTATGAATACAACGTAACAATGTGAACTACTTATTATATTGTATATTATTTAGATTAGAAGTGCAATAAGTAGTTTTTACTTCTATGGCCCAAAGACCCCTGCCCTGCATCTTTTTAGGGTTCCGTAGTCAAATGGCAAAAAACGGAACCCTTATAGATTCGTCATGTCTGTCTGTCTGTCTGTCCGTCCGTATGTCACAGCCACTTTTTTCCGAAACTATAAGAGCTGTGCTGCTGAAACTTGGTAAGTAGGTGTATTCTATGAACCGCATTACGATTTTTACACAAAAATAGAAAAAGTACAATAATTTTGGTGGGTCGCCATACATAGAAATGAAATTCAAAAAAATTTTTTTGATCGTATACATACATGTGGGGTGTCTATAGATAGGTCTTCAAAAATGATATTGAGGTTTCTGATATCATTTTTGGCTAAACTGAATAGTTTTCGCGAGAGACACTTCCAAAGTGGTAAAATGAGTGTCCCCCCCTTGTAACTTCTAAAATAAGGGAATAATAAAACTAAAAAAAATACATTATGTACATTACCATAGAAACTAACAATGAAAATTAGTTTGAACGAGATCTAACAAGTAGTTTTTTTTTAATACGTTGTAAACCGCAATTTGCTTTCATTTCACCAACTGAAATACCTGCTGCTACGGAACCCTTCATGTGCGAGTCCGACTCACACTTGGCCGGTTTTTATAATATGTAAGGTTTAAATAAAGTAGGGCTAGCTGCATGAGCCTTAATTACACAAGAACGTTTTTCTTTAATTTCAATGTAGGTAATCTAATAACGACTCTAAGTTAACTGTTTCAATAATGCCCCTTAACTACTAACTTTTTTATATCAGTGGCGACAAGCGAGCAAGTGGGTCACCTGATGGTAAGTGATCACCGCCGCCCACTGACACTCGCAAAACCAGAGGTGTCGCGGGTGCGTTGCCGGCCTTTAAAAGTCAGCAAACAAGTGTTGCTGATCCTTCCCCCCACCCCAATGAGCTCTATCAACCTTACTCACACTCAGAAACACATCATTAAATTATTATTAATGTTATTATTAAGGAATGTCTTTGTAAGGTGGTGGTACTTCCCCAGTCGGGCTGCTCTTTGAGCGTATGTACTGAATATGCCGTACCTCTCTTAAACGATTCATTTATTTATTCATAGACAATTTTACCCTGGTATCGGAGTTGTCCAAGTCCCTGAATTGGACACTGATCTGGCTTAACGTTTGTTGGCAAACGACTAGTTTAGCCTTATTATGGCAACCGGATAGCTGATAAACATACTTATATATTTCTAAATAGATGCATATCTATTATCTATACATCTATACAAATAAATAAAATTGAAGTGTCTGTTTGTAATATTGAAATAACCGATTTTTCCTGTATATGAATGTATATATGGTACATACGCCAAAATATTTTTTTTTACAATTTTTGTCTGTCTGTTTGTTCCGGCTAATCTCTGAAATGGCTGGACCGACATTGACGGGACTTTTATTGGCAGGTAGCTGATGTAATAAGGAGTAACTTAGGATACATTTATTTTAGAAAAAACAAAAATATACTAATTAACACGCGGATGAAGTCGCGGGCACAGCTAGTTATACATAAAGTACAGCCAGACCCAGAACAAATAATCATGCTCATCTCATAAAGATTTGTCCTGGGTGGGATCAAATCCACGATCTCTAGCTTAGCTGTGGTTCAGTTATACTTTGAGATCGTTTAATGCTCTGCTTGTCCAATATAATAATGGATTTAGGATGTTGATGGGGCTGCCTCAATTTTGTAGTGCCTCTAGTATGCTGAAGCAAGAATAGACGAATGTCATGCCATCATACGCAAGAGACTGACCTCATTGATAAGCAGGATAGGTAGCAACTCTTACAGCATCCTGAAAGGCATTGCAAACAAATAAGATTCCAAAATCTTAAAAGCTTATGTTCGCGCTCAAATATGTAGTATATGACAATATGTAGTAAAAATATTAGACTTAAACTAGATAATTAAACATAATCTCTTGACAATAACTTGATACGAGCTAGCTAAATATCATTTCTGTAATAAAATAAATTTTATAAATGTTTTCATACAAGATGTACCTAAATATCTATGTTACTAGAAATAATATCTAATGTATACAACTATATTACTACAAACATGTTCTGACTATTTACAAGCGCTTTTTTAAAGTCTACGTGAATAAAAAAAAAAAAAAAAAAAAAAAAAAAAATAAGACAGTGCTTTCTATTCCATTTTATGTAATCCTTCTATCGATGGACTTTGTCTGAAATAAAGATTTATTATTATTATTATTAGCACTCAGTGTCACAAACACTAAACCAGCAGGCTAGTCACCTTCGGACCTCGTGTCAGAATAGTTACCTACTGACATGAAGATGCATGGCATTATGTGCTACTTTTCTTCTACATGCATACGTGAAGATGCGGACTGTTCCTCTGATTGTTGACTGGAGGGGGTATTTCATCGATACAAATGCACACTAAGGGTCATAGGGGGTGATCCAGAGCCGAGGCTCGAGCCCCACAGGGGGCGCCCTCCGGCGCGGGTACTTAGTTTGTAGTTTGTTTTTGCTAGGCGGTTAGAGCCCACGCTCACCCCTACTGTCCGGTGAAGCAGTAAAAGCCAAAAGGCTAACTGCACGCATTACGTTAAAAAAAAAAAAAAAAAAAATACGGGGTGATAGTGGGCGCAGCGCGTTCGCATTCATAGGGCCAGCGCAGTCAGAGAGGAGCGCAGCGGAGAGGATTTTATCAAGGCACTAGAAAATCAACTGCGCTGCGCTCCTCTCTGTCTGCGCTGGGACATACTCTCTGCCGGCGAGTAGAGTAGGCACCATATTATTATATCGTATTACTTATCTAATGTTCTCGTTATTCCAAATAACCTCGTACAATTGACGCCACATCAGAAGATACAATTTGGTTCCGAAAATCGCTCTTAATACTTAAGTAATAAAGACAATGTTAAATTCAAAAGCGTATCCACCGACATGAGTTGACTGTATTAAATCTATATAAGTTCCAGTTTGGCGTACCTCTTATCTCAATGTGGATTAACTTGGGGCTAAGTTCAGTAAAGACAGTTCGCAATTTAATTAATAGACAGTTATCGATTCAGTACTTCAATGAGTACGCTATTACTTAAGTACAGTGAATAACAGAACTATTTGCAAATAACGTAAATATTTCCAGCTTAGCATAATAATATAAATAAATACACAATGTTTTCGACGGGCCTGTTGGCGTGGTTGGTAGATACGCTGCCTTTCACTTCGGAGGTCGTGGGTTCGATTCCCACCCGGGACAAATATTTGTGTGCATGAATATGTCTGTTTGTCCTGAGTCTGGGTGTAAATTATCTATATAAGTATGTATTTACAAAAGAAAACTAGTATATGTAGTATATCAGTTATCTGGTTTCCATAGTACAAGCTCTGCTTAGTTTGGGATCAGATAACCGTGTGTGAATAATGTCCCAGGATTTTATTAAAAATCTAAAAAACAAAAATGTTTTATACTTTATTGCGATGATTTTTTTTAAGATAACACCCGATTTTGGGCGGTGTCTACTGCCGCCACGTGCAAGCACCGCTCCGAGAAGACAGCGATCTGTTTGTGGCGCAGTCGCTGTGCCGGACTGGAAGGAGTCGGCAACAGGGGAGGGCAATTTAGAGCCCTCTCAGGGTACGTGACCATCTGGGACATGGCGCAAAAGGGGGGCACCGGAGCAACGTACCCGCGTTCCCGGGGCTTCCCCCATTAGGCGCCAAGAGAAGTCCATAGCAGGTAGGTTTAGTAGGTGCGAGTCCGACATATTCACCCGCAGACACTTTTTGCGGGTGGGATGCATTTATTATTATTATTAATTGTTTGGGGCCTGATGCCTTGATGGTATCTTGCTACCTCGACCATTACTGATCTATTGTAGCAGAGCTCCTTGACTTTGTCAAAGTTCACTGCTCAATCCTACAGCTTCCAAAAACTCCCAGATTGATTGTGCAGTGAGTGTTTGTATCTCTTCAGGTTGCATAATATGCTGTTCAAGTGGATACTTCTACAACGCATTAGCGGCCCGCACGAGCACATAATATGCAAAGGAGTTTCCTCTGATTCTTGGCACAATCTGCAAATTGTGCTGTCGGCCAACTTTAGGTTGAACATGTGCTTATTCAACTTGCAGTGTCCGGTGAGAATTCGAGTTACCGCACATGTTTTGTAACGTTTGAATGCAAGTAATTCTTTCGACAATTTTTTTTGTAGCCCTTGATTGTAGAACAGCCTTTGAGTGTAGGGATCCAGCTGAGGATTTCCACAATTCCATGGCTGCTGAGGTGCATTGATCGTTTAGGATAGAGTAGGCCCTTTGCTTGGTAATACCACAAAATGGTTCGGGTCCGTTTTGAGGGTTAACGGCTCCAAGTCTCGCAAGTTCATCTGCCTTCCCATTCCCATCTAGGGTGGGATGCATAAGCATTCCCTTTGCCATAACAAAAAAAAAAAGATAACACCCGCACTATGGAATTGATATTGCGATCGGATCGGTTGGCGTAGTTGGTAGATACTTGACTTTCACGCTGCAGTTCGTGAGTTCGATTACCACCTAGGGGCTCTACCGGCTAAGTCGCCGAACATCGATTTCTTAAATGGCGTTCAGTTAAATAAAGGTTAAAAATGACTTAATCAGTCGTTACATCGGCTTCCATGAGCACATGTGACGTTATAAATGGTCCGGAATCGATCGTCAACGTTAAAGCCGATTTAACTATAACAATAGTTAAATCGGCTCTTAAATGGCATTCAAATAAATAAAGGTAAAAATTACTTATGTTTAAGTCATTTTTACCTTTATTTATTAGAACGCCATTTAAGAAATCGATGTTCGGCGACTTAGCCGGTAGAGCCCCAGGATCATATTTATTATTTATTTGAAGACTGATGTAACAGCATGTCAGCGGTAAAAAAAGTATAGCAAAGTTCCTTCCAATTAAAAAGCCTAATATTACTATCAACGTGCTATTATCATGTTGCTTGCACTGATTAGTCGTGACAGTTTGATTGCGACACGCTCGTTTATTTATTCGTAGAATTGATAATTGTTTCTATTGTCTTTGTGTCAATTTACTCCGTGTTGTACTTTTACGGTCTGTCCTACTTCTGTTATTGCTTTCAAATCGATGTTAACTGAGAAGGAATTTTACATTTATGAAACGTGGGATTTAATACGTTTGTCTTAATCTATCTGGATCTACTGAACCGATTTTCAAAATTATTTCACCAATAAAAAGCTACGTTTTTGTGGAGTGTCATAGGCTATGATTCATCATCATAATTTTTATTTATCCCGAACTTCTAACCCGAAGTATTACGCGGGACAAATGAGAAGGGACAAAAATATTTATAACGCGGAACGATACGTAGACACACGCCTGTTTCCCAGAGGGCCTACCCTCTGGGAAACAGAGACAACGAATTTCCATGTGAAACGATCTTTGCACACCTCTTTTGCCTCGGTTACCGTCATTATTTTCTTAACGCAGAGCGCCTACCCCGGATTGGTAGATGGTTCAGGTTCGAGACCCGCCGGACGATTAAATTTATGATTGCCCATTTGTGAGATTAAATTAACGTTTTGCATTGCGAATAATAATATATTCTTATCGGATCTATACAAAGATAATATAGAACCATTGCGTCAGCATATCTGTCCAAATAAAAATTATAATAATCATAAACGGTTATGCAACGCCGGAGTTATGGATTACACGGAAAAAAATACGCATCCAACGGAAAAGTACTTAAAGAGACGTCCATTGCTAGCCATGACGTAATTTTACAGAACATTACGTAAGGAACACCTTGCCTGAAATCTGCAAATCTCAACTGATCATGAGAAATTTAATAAAGGACAAAGTGACGGCTTTATGTAAATGTAAGTACCCTGGATATGACCTGGAAGTGGGGACGAGCCGAAATATGAAAATTTATTAGGTTGTGACATTATAACCCTACACTATTAAACGAACAATGCTGGTGATTCTGCCTTTTATATCACTAAACTAACCGGTTCACTCACTGGTCCGTAAGTGATCGGTGAGAGAAAGCACCTAGGCGCGCGGTCAGTCCATAGATGGGTGGTCAACCAAAGTGGTTTCATCTGAGCGTCTCCGTAGGTCGGTAGGCATGTTAACCTGTCGATTCTGGTTGTCCTTGTTAGAAGACAGCCGTTAAGCCATGTCAGAGGCATGTTGGACGGCTTTAACAACTCTGACACCAGGGTAACCACTACCCATATGATAAAGAATGTCTTAATATCTCTCTCTAATACCGCTCTCTTGAAAAGATGTCAACTGCTTATAACACGCGCACCAATTATGCGCACCGGGCGTATATTTGACCAACAGGGGCTCTACCGACTAAGTCGCCGAACATCGATTTCTTAAATGGCGTTCAAATAAATAAAGGTTACGAATGACTTAATCAATCGTTAAATCGGCTTCAACGCTGACAATCAATTCCGGACCATTTATGACGTCACATGTGCTCATGGAAGCCGATTTAACGACTGATTAAGTCATTTTTTACCTTTATTTAATTGAACGCCATTTAAGAAATTGATGTTCGGCGACTTAGCCGGTTGTGCCCCAGGTTCTAACTTCTAACGTGCCGCTTAAGACGGCTCGAACAAGAATGATTCTTTGCCTAGGAGGCTTTCACTGCTTAACCGAACAATACATGATATTTTGCTCTGGCCGTCCGAGCTATTATAGGTGATGTAGTGGGGTGATCGTCGTGAATCACTTGTTTATGCCGTTAGGTCGAAACACGTGCAAAATAACGTAATTGCTGTTGATAGTTGTTACACATTGTTTTGCGCTGATATATACAGTAACAACAAAAAGTGTTTGCTTCGCCTGGATGTATATTTTTCTTCTCAGTTGGGGCGCATTGGATCCGGTGGTAGCATTAAAGCGCGACCGTCGTTTTAAACACAAGGTCCGTTATAATAATAATACTGAATTCATTACTTAATATAGACAGAAACATTCAGACAATATGTAGTAAAATATAAATTTCAATCATTAAACCTAAACATAATCTCCTTGACAATAACTTAATACAAGCTAATTATCACTACCATTATAAAATAAATTGTATAAATGTTTTAACATTCCGTGTACCTAAATATCTGTAATATGCAACTAGAAATAATAACTGTATTACTACTACAAACATGTTCTGACTATTTACAAGCGCTTTTTTAAAGTCTACGTGAATAAAAACCTTTTTTATTTATTTATCTAAAATGTTTTGTGAGCTGACGGCAACCACATTTAGTCCTATGGGGGGCCGAGAAATCGTCCGAGGGAAAACATACCAGAGAATAGGCAGCAGCCTCACTCTGCGATCGTCAACCGTCTGCCAAGCGTGACGACTTTGGCATACCCCCAAATGATAGATGCAACTCCACTGTGGAATTCTTTTAGGGAAAGCTTTTTTGTCCAGCCGTGGACGTCATTCGGCTGACTTGATTATTATAAATCTATTGGTTGTTGACGGTCACCATAGCCTAGTATGTAGTGCTCCTGCCTACAAAGCTGGTGGTCCTGGGTTCGAATCCCGGTAAGTGCAAATATTTGTGTAATGAGCACGAATATTTGCTTCTGAGTCATGGATGTTTTCTATGTATTTAAGTATTTATCTATCTATATAAGTATGTGTATCGTCGCCTGGTTCCCATAGTAGAAGCTTTGCTTAGTTTGGGGCTAGGATGATCTGTGTGACATTGTCCCCAGATATTGTCTTATTATAATTATATTTTATTTGAATTCGTCACGTTTGAGAAGTAAATTTACATAAATTTTACAATAAAGGCGTTGTTATAGATTAAGTTTCTCGGTATCATTATAATAGCTATAAGAACGGCTATATGTCCACGGCTGGAGAAAAGTTTTCTCTAAGAGTCATATTTGGGGATATGTCATCATCGTCACCCTTGGCAGACGGGTTAGCGATCGCAGTATGAAGGTCAAAGTACTGAGAAAGAAGCTGCTGCCCGTCCTCTGATAGATGCCTCAGGTCGACTTCTACGCCCCCAACGGGATGAGAAGGGTTGACGATATTCTGATATACGCCACCGTTCCCACACAGCAAAATTTTTCAGTATCGCCTCTTTATTTAGCTATTATCTCGAACACTACACTCATACACAAAATTAAGTTCTTTTAACACAAAAGAACGTAACATTTTTGGACGATAATTTAAACTCCATCTATTTTTTAGGGTTCCGTACCAAAGGGTAAAACGGGACCCTATTACTAAGACTTCGCTGTCTGCCTGTCACCAGGCTGTATCTCATGAACCGTGATAGTAACACAGTTGAAATTTTCACTAATAATGTATTTCTGTTGCCGCTATATCAACAAATACATAAAAATAATACAAAATAAATATTTAAGAGGGCTCCCATACAACAAACGTGATTTTTTTGCCGGTTTTTATAGATAATGGTACGGAATCCTTCGTTCCCGAGTCCGACTCGCACTTGGCCGGTTTTATTTAATTGCTGTTACTAGAAAGTATCACACAAACTTAGGTACTACCTTAAAATCATTTTCCAAGAATACTCACCATGCATTACTTCATCGTAAAATTCCTTGTAGCCCCTTCCGCCGCGTTCGATAGTGTGATATTGAAATTTTATGCGTTCAGAAACCGTGAAGTATTAAAGTTACAGTCTGTAGGTTCCTTATTTTATTCTCTACGGCAATGTTTGAAATTGGAATCAGGGCGACATTTTCGTTATCAGACGATATTTTTTAATAAGCAAGTTGAATATAATAATGTAACTTTATTGTTATATTTGTTTTATACTATTATTTTTTCAAAATATGATTACATAAATGTACTGTGGTGCGTCTGTCGTTAATAAAGAATTTGTTAGAAGTTAAATAGTAAAGCTTATTTTAAAAAAAATCGAAACGTTTTATTCACATAAACACGCTAAAACTATTTATGCTGGCTACTTATAACTATTTATTCGAGGTAATTTAGCTACACCATGTTATTAAAAAATTAAGTATGCCTAAATAGCTTATTGTCGAGTTCCATTAAGGCTAACCTGACGCCTCAACTTATGACCTAAAAAGTAAACCCCAAATTAAGATACCTGGCCGCGCCGTTGCCGCGTTGGTATATTGATGATGTCTTCAATGTCTACTAGAACAACACCCCCTTATACGACTCCGGTCACAAAATATCTTTTATATAACACTAAACTCGTGTCGCCACATTAGTGGAAACATTTGAGCTACGAAAATCACCCTTAACACCTACGTAAATAAGACGCTGTCAAAGTCCAAGTGTATGGTTGTATGTTGTCCACTATATCAAACGCAGCCATGGAACTGTGGAAATCCTCAGCTGGATCTCTACACTCAAAGGCTGTTATCAAGGGCTACAACAAATAATTGTCGAAAGAATTACTTGAATTCAAACGTTACAAAACATGTGCGGTAACTCGAATTCTCACCGGACACTGCAAGCTAAATAAGCACATGTTCAACCTAAAGTTGGCCGACAGCACAACTTGCAGATTCTGCCAAGAATCAGAGGAAACTCCTTTGCATATTCTGTGCGTTGTAGAAGTATCCACTTAGGACAGCATATAATGCAACCTGCAGAGATACAAACACTCACTGCACAATCAATCTGGGAGTTTTTGGAAGCTGTAGGATTGAGCAGTGAACTTTGACAAAGTCAAGGAGCTCTGCTACAATAGATCAGTAACGGTCGAGGTAGCAAGATGCCATCAAGGCATCAAGCCCCAAACAAAATAATAATAAGAACGCTGATGAAGTTGTCAAGACGAGAAACTATCGGAAGCACATCTTCAAGGACGGTAGGGTAGGGCGGGGCTAGAAGTCCGGAGGGTAAGAAGTCCCATCATACATATTACAGTATCTATCCGCGCTAGAAACAGATGGTCTACGTGATCTGAAGCGGGCTGAGGGGCGACGACGAAGCCGCGAGCCGCCAGTCGTCGCAAAGCGCACATGCGAGTAACACAGCTATTGGAATTTTTTCTTGCCCAAAAGTAAAAAAAGTGTTGGATCTCGTTTCTTTCATAGATCTACATTGGCTGTAAAGAAAAAATTAAGGTAAGTTCATATTGCAGTCTTATTATCCCCGTAAGTAATGCATGGTAATAAAATGTTCTTGTTGTTAACCGTTTTTATTTTATTAACTTGCAAATCACTGGACGTAGGTATGGGGTAAGAAGTACACCGATGGGACTTCTTGCCCGCAAGAGGACTTTTCACCCCCTATGTTTTATTGAAGTGATATGTTTATTAAATAGTGTATTTTTTCTTTTAAAGGATGCGTAATTATAAAAGAAGGACAGATAGAGGGACTACACCGCTACACATTATGATATTAGCTGCAGCTCATCTGCAGCTAATATCATAACACTCCTGAAAAAAATGAGTTAGAGAAAGAACAAGAGAAGATTAAAATGAGAAAATCTAAAGAAAATAAGAAGAAAATGACAGTAAAGAAGAAAATTTTAAAAGAGAATAGCCCGTCATCTTTCTCTGAAGATGAAGAGTATTTTTGCATTATATGCTGGGAATCTTATTCAGAAAGCAAGTCAGGAGAGCAGTGGATTAAATGTTCAATTTGCAAAGGGTGGGCACATGAACGATGTGTGTGTTTAAATTCAAATTTTAATTTTATTTGCCTTAATTGCGATAGCGATGATGATTAGGAAGTTACAAAATACTTAGCTGATTATAAATTAAGGTTTGAAATTACTGACATTATAATAAAAGACTGATTTTGTGTATGTTTATAAGCAAACTCAAACGTTTTGTTTTGTTTAATTGTTTTCAAGTTGATTATACTAAAATATTAAGATTTGTTGATTGTATTAATATTTTAATAAACAGAAATATTATTAGATATTGATTTAAAAATAACGCATTTTGATTTGATTCAATAACTGACCGCAAATACCTAAATAGCTAGCCATTAGGATGAATGGACTTCTTACCCCAAGCCTGGGACTTTTTACCCCGTGAGCGGGGTAAAAAGTACAGAATTCCATTTTGCATTTGTTGCGAAAGTTTTCGGAAATCTCATGAATATCCACACTTCCGACTATTTGAGCGTTAAGCTGAATTGTGTAAGGTTTCATACAACATGTTTTGTTGGCAGTAAGTACTCAATTTTAAGACTTATGGAGCTTAGAGTGAAAATTGGGACTATTAGCCCCGCCCTACCCTACCATCGACATTTGTCGGGCGTGTCACCGTCCCGGAGAGTCTATCAGACACATTGTTTCCGGTTGTTCCTATCTTGCCAACGGCGAGTACTTGCACAGGCATAATCAAGTTGCCAGGATTATCCACCAGCAGCTTGCTCTTCGGTATGGTCTTGTAGACTCCGAAGTGCCATATTACAAGTACGTACCGGAACCAGTTCTAGAAAACGGTTGTGCCAAGCTCTACTGGGACCGCTCTATCATTACGGACAGGACTATTGTTGCCAATAAGCCTGATATCGTTTTGGTAGACCGGTTGGAGCACCGGGCATTTATTGTTGATATCACTGTCCCATTTGACGATAACCTCGTAAAAGCCGAGAATGACAAGTTGTCAAAGTATTTAGATTTGGCTTACGAGGTTACCGCCATGTGGGATGTGAACTCAACAATAATTGTCCCAATAGTCGTCTCCGTAAACGGTCTCATAACAAAGAGCCTCGACCAACATCTTAAGAGGCTCTCACGGAATCACTGGATCAAGGGCCGGATACAGAAGGCAGCAATTATGGGAACGGCACGCATCGTGAGGAGGTTCCTCACTCTGTCGCCCTGAACACCGGTGGCCTAGGGCGTATAACCCCGCCGCCGGGGTAGCTCTGTTTTTTACGTATTTATTTGTGTATTATTGTTTTATATATCGATTTTATAAGAATAAATATGTATTAAATATGAAAATAAATAAATAAGTTGGAATAATAATAATATATCAAACGAACCTTTCGTTAATGTTTTACAATATCATCATTATACATGTATATCAAGTCATGCTCACAATGCTGTTAAACAAAGACACAGTACACAATTAGATACCATCTACAACATGTAACATTCTGACATTGTTCATTTGAATGGCCGTGAATACCAACGTGTTCCAAAGTTAAAAATCGAATTATAATTTTAAATGCATATCAATTTGCTGCCCCTAACCTGTGTTCTCGAAAAATTACTGCGCCTCGAATTCATATTATTGGTTTTAAAGAAGTTAACCATAATAAGGAAATACTTACATTAAAAAATATAAACGTACAATTTTATTTCATTTTATTTAACATTATCTTACAATAACAAATACATACATATACATTAGGTGTACATAACAGTTACCATTTGTAGGTCTCAATGAGTAAGAATTCAAATAAAAATGAACAAGTAAATGAAAAGGAACATAAAATAAATTAAAGATATATTTAAACACACAGTTGTACAAGACGTTTTTATTATATATACACAGATTTGTGCGAACGACCATAATAACGTTTCTTGTATGTTCTGCCGAAAGGATCACCGCGTCGGCTCTAGCTAGGTGGGTTACACCTAGCGCTGGTTTTGCCTTGGCAACCCAGGATATCAAGCACGGACGGGGGTAGTACTAGTATAATATTCAATATTAAATAAAAAGCTCAATCCGATTTCCTATTAAGCTCTTTCCAATTAAATATGTGCGCTATACATAATTTACGAACTTTTGTTATAAAAGTAAATGTTACTCCAACCAAATTCAGTTAACGCTCCTAGAATATAGGCTATCTAAATGCCAATAAATTAAACGTCTAGTTGGCTTCTTCCCAAATTGAAAGAATTTCCATGTGAAAGTAGAACTCTCAATAGTAAAGGCTGACTTTAATAATACTAAATAGCCATTTCATCTATTTTTTATAGTTAATGCCTTGCTGCTTGCGCACGGGAGATGATGATTAAAACACAAGTGCGAACTGTGAGAACCCTCGCACAGTCCGATAGGATAACGATTTACAGCTGGAATTTGTATCAGATGCAAAAGTGAGACACGGAGAAGCAGCACCGCCAACTATACGAATAGTCTACTGTGAAATTCTCCCCAAATGGCAATCACGAATTCGAACGACGTGTCAAATTCGCAATGTCAAAATGTGTCGCATGTGCAAATGAGATAAAACAAGTCAAAGACCTTAAACTTGGTACTAGATCTGCACTCCTAGCCCCTTAGTCGTATTAATGTAGAGTGGCAGTAACACAACATGACCCTTAAAATTGACCCTTTGATGTATGTCCACGCCGGTAACCGCCCTGAGTCGAGCTTCTAACCTAAAAGGGTTGTCCTCTGGCGCAGGTTATTTAGTCCATAGTCTTATGCACTATATGATGTCCTCCCGACCGAATTTTGGCCACGGCGGCCAGTCTTAATGGAGACCAGCCAATTGCGCAGGACATATTATAGTGCACAAGTGTGTGCGCAAACACAGGGGCACTTTCTATTCCATTACTCTCATGATCCGATGGGACGCCTAGCGACACGACCGGAAAGAGTTCAGGCACAGGACCGACGGCTTTACGTGCTCTCCGAGGCACGGAGGTGTAATACCGCCAACTTCCAGACTTCGGGCTGATACTGAGAAATTTCTTTTTACGGAAAATTCCCAAAATCACTTTATGACCCGACCCGGGATTTGAACCCAGGACCTCATTATCAGCGGTTGAACACGCTACCGCTAGACCAACGAGGCACTATATACCCTATAGACGTCATTTGTTTTCCTACAAATGACGTCATATTACGTTAGTATAGTGCATTCTTCGTCAAAGCTTCGTTAGCTCTATGGCAATTTAAATCTTGATTTTACTGTGAGTGAAAACAATTAGTCCGCACCCCTTTTACCTAGCAAATCTCAAATTCCCTCAAAATTACCTTTAGTTAATTCGATAATCTCGAACCAATAGTAATATTATTTTATTTATTCAGTCGATAATGCGTGCAAAGGTGGTTTTAATTTGCACAACATGGCGCTTCGATCGGTAAAGTAATGTGCATAGCGGATCAGAGTGTAATGTATTCATGAGTTATTCTCAGCTCAAGTGGTTCTTGTAAGATAATATGAAGCAGGTGAAATTTTGCTTTAAAATTGGTTTTCTACATTGGCGTAGGTACCAGTGTTCACTAAAATAGGTAAGCATTGTCACAACTAAATTTTTACTTGGTTAAACAACAAAGAACTAACTTAATATTCTGCTTGTGGCAAAAAAAAAATCAAAATAACCACAATTAAGAGGTAATAAACATATAAAACAAACAAACATATATTATAAACGTACAAGGTGAAACAAAAATAGTGAATGGACTTAAGGAGTTTAATT
Source organism: Pseudoips prasinana (assembly GCA_951640165.1). Classification (NCBI taxonomy): domain Eukaryota; kingdom Metazoa; phylum Arthropoda; class Insecta; order Lepidoptera; family Nolidae; genus Pseudoips; species Pseudoips prasinana. The sequence goes on along the minus strand of OX621238.1, from coordinate 4,881,466 downwards.
TGTCTAGGAAAACAAACAACGTACCTATTAAACATCAACTTGCAAAATATAATATAAAATGTAATCCATATTAAAATGACAACCATATTTTTTTATACTAATTTCAGAAACTAGTTTTATTTAAAGAGATTTTAAGAGATGTATTAAAACTTGGGTTGAGAGAGTCTTTAAGAGAAAAGTTTAAATTTGTTTACATTCTGACTGCAGAATGTCGGTATATATATGAAAATCTACTTTATGTGTATTAATAATAAAGAATAAAGAATGGTCCGTGGAGGACTGAAACACGTGTTGGATGTCGTACTGGCGCATGTAATTTGCTTTTTATATTGTCCTTCTTGCATGTGCACATTTTTGCGGGCGGGAGGGCGGTGCAAATTGCATCCCGGCATGATTAAACTGTCAATTAGCGGAATTAACACTGCATATTGGTATTTAAATAAAGATTCTGAAAAAAAAGAAGCAATACTCATATTAAAAATATTAGATACAAACCTAACCTTGTGTTTCCACAAAATAAGCAACTCTTTTATGGGGCAATGTATAAGATTTTATAGCAAACTTCCCAGGGATAACAGAGAATTGTGTACGAATAAGTTTAAAATAAGAAAGAATAATACAACAGTGAATTAATTTTACGTCGTAAGAGACAAAGTTTCTAAACTTCCGAAAATTCTATATATTATAGCTGTGCCCCGCGTTAACCCGCGTAAAATTTTACAAATTATCACAGCTCCTGCCGCATAGGTGATAGCGTGATAATATGTAGCCTATATGTTGACCCGACCTGTTAGTAATATTCATGCAAAATTTGAAGTACATCAATGCTGTACTTTTTGAGTTTAGTCCGAACATACATTACAGACAAACAGACAAAAATTCTACAAATTATAATTCTGGCTTCGATATCGATTGTAGATCACGCCCCAAGTATCCTTGTAAAAAAATATTCAATGTACAGTTTTGACCTTCCTACGATTTTATTATATGTATAGATTATGAACGAGTATCCAAAGCGGCATTATTAAGATCATACCAAATTTTGCTAGGAAGAGGGCGGAACACTGAGAGACAGAAAAGCTGAACGTTGATGCATCATAGGGGGGCCCCCTTAAACCTACGTCTGAGTCGCAAGTCTCAGACTCTGTCGAGTCTTTCCTCCTCCACCACGCTATGGACACGGTTTCCGCACGGTGAATCGATGGAATACTAAGAATTAGGTCTTGCATCGTGATTTCATACAACCACACAACGCCGCAAAGTTTTTTCCCTAGGTTTATCGGGCCGTAGCAACTTTACCTCCACCTTTCGGATAAAGATCAAAACCGTTTTATGTTATCTTGCGGGCCTCTTGGCGTGGCTGGCAAATGCTTTTTTTCTTTTCACGCCGTGGGTTCGATTCCCACCCAGGACAGCTATTTGTGTGCATGTCTATTTGTCCTGAGTCTGGGTGTAATTATCTATATAAGTATGTATTTACAAACGAAAAGTAGTATATTATGTAGTATATCAGTTATCTGGTTTCCATAGTACAAGCTCTGCTTAGTTTGGGATTGCCGTGTGTAAGTAATGTCCCAGGACATTATTAATTACACCCAGACACAGAACAAATGAACATGACCATCACACAATGGTTTGTCCTAGGTGCGGATGGAATCCACGTCCTCTTGTTTAGTAGTCAGGGTCACTAACTACTAGATCAACAGTCATAAAAAAATATACTTATCTAGCATTTAAGCAAAATTCAGCGCACTGATTTAAATAAACAGAATGCATAATAACGTTCAAATAAAAACATGTTTGAAAATCGGGTTGTGTTGAGTAGGTACCTTCCATATTTTTAAGTCACCTAAAAATAGAACATTTAATTGAACACCTGTCATCCGGACCATCCTTTTTTAGGGTTCCGTACCCAAAGGGTAAAACGGGACCCTTTTACTAAGACTTCGCTGTCTGTCTGTCCGTCTGTCACCAGGCTGTATCTCATGAACCGTGATAGTTAGACAGTTGAAATTTTCACAGATGATGTATTTCTGTTGCTGCTATAACAACAAATAAAATAAATATTTAAGGGGGCTCCCATACAACAAACTTGAATTTTTTGCTCGTTTTCATAGGTAATGGTACGGAACCCTTCGTTCGCGATTCCGACTCGCACTTGGCCAGTTTTTTATTTTATGTTGACGACATAATCATAGGTACAAGACATGAAATTAATCGGGCATGTTTGTAATATGCAGATGTGATCGGATTATTGGAAGTGATTGACGTAAATTGGAACTTTACAACTTATTTGTTAAAGTGAATATCGGCGGTCGGCTTTGCTTTAAGTAATTAAATAATACTAATAAATATCTTGGGGCAACTAACACACAGGCATCTGGGGCTCTACCGGCTAAGTCGCCGAACATCGATTTACTAAAAGCGTTCAAATAAATAAAGGTTAAAAATGACTTAATCAATCTTTAAATCGGCTTCAACCTTGACAATCGTATCGGGACCATTTATGACGTCACATGTGCTCATGTAAGCCGATTTAGAGATTTATTAAGTAATTTTTAACCTTTATTTATTTGAACGCCATTTAAGAAATCGATGTTCGGCGACTTAGCCGGTAGAGCCCCTGGTCCCAACCTAGGTACAGTCTGTACTATCAATCAACAGACAATTCATAAATATATTTCTTTATGCAAAAATATTATAGATATGAAACATTTTACATTAAAATTATTGAAAAAAATAATATATATATTTACTGCACGTGTTTCGCAACTTCGTGCCCCGGGTTTGATTCCAGAGCAGGACAACTATTTGTGTGACCCATAAATAGCTATTTTGAGTATGGATATACTTTCTGCCCGTCAATTACCTATATGTTTGAAAAGAAAACTTTGCGACCTTTATAAAAAAAAGTAAAATAGGTACGGATAAATTATTTGTTCTGTGTCTAACTTCTGGTGTCTAACTAACAACAGACTAGTACATTTTTTTACTAACTTGTTTACACGACAAGTTTAACAATTTATAAAAAATCTAATCGTTAAATTTCAAATTATTTAAACTAAATGGATTATTGTACTTATTTGTTAAAATGAGCAATTTAGGGCTGTTTGAAGGGTATATCATATTAGTGATGAGTACCATCATAGAGGAGTGGTAGGAGGTGTACCCCTTGGTCGTCTGGATTTTCTGGATGCTTTGAGGAGCACCATCATCTCATAGGTCAAGAGCAGATGTCCGATAGCAACCTCTACCAAAACGACTTGCTACCGGCCATAATAAAAATCATGGTCTACAGCGAGATGGACGGTTCCTTGCCTCCTGCTGTGGTTGGACAACTAAAATAGTAGTGGAATGGAAGTGAGAGCACAGAAGTATCAAAACGATACGGGGCGGTTTTCTTTTAAAGACAACGCCCGCAATTCGAGCTAATCCCTGTGTCGCGGAGTACTTTATAAACATATAGAATAATAGACGGACACAAATTACATTCAGACTCAGAACAACTGTTAATGGATCATACAAATAGTTATCCAGCGCGGGACTCGAACCCGCGACACGAAGCGGCGAGGCGATTGTCTTAGCCGCTACGCGACACGTGCATTTATTAATATTCTCTGTGTGGTGTTGTAATTTCTGTGTGGTGACGGAATTGAATGTCATCACCCCATCTCATCTCGTGGGGGGCGTAGAAATCAACCGAGGGATTACCTACCAGAGAACAGGCAGCAGCGTTTTTCTGTGAACTATGACCATCAAACTGCGATCGCCAACCCGTCCGCCAAGCGTGGCGATTATGGCATATCCTCCCATTCTTTGGGGACGCTTTTGTCCAGCAAAGGACGTACATACTTTGGCTGACATGATTACTGTGTAATGTATATTAAAATAAGTAACTCCTTATTGTACACTAACATTAAATTAATAAAAAATTAACATAGTAGATTTGTCTAGTGGTTAGATAGTTGAACTATGGAGTCAATGGTCTCGAGTTTAAACCCAAAGCACACACCACTGACTTTTAAAAGTCATGTGCGTATTCGAAATTATTTATCTCGAACTTAAAACGGCGAGGGAAAACATCTTGAGGCAACCTGCATACCTGAGACTTCTCCAAAAGGTCATTATGGCATTTGAAGTCTACCAAGTCGCACTAGGCCAGCGTGGTGGACTATGCCTTATGCCCCTCATTCCGCGGGGAGGTCCGTGCCCTGCAGTAGGACAGAATGGACTGCATCATACAATATTAAGATATTTAACTTACTTATCGTATGGACAGTGGTTACCCTAGTGTCAGAGTTGCTGAAGCCGCCCATCATTATTATTATTCATTTATTTCGGATAAAAAACCATATAGAGTTAGTATTACAGGACTTGAAGAATATGTTAGTAACAATGATTATAAAGATTTTTTTATTATTGGGCCTCTTCTTTAATTAGCCAACAGTCGTTAAGCCATGTTTAACGACTGTTGCCTAATGGTTACAACCGGGACCGACAGCTTAACGTACCCTCCGAAGCACGGAGACGCTCAGAAATTGATCCACTTTTGCGGTCAACCATTTTAAGGACTCACCGTGAGCCTAGTTAGTTAACCTTGCCAATCACTTACGGATCGATGAGAGCATCTGGCTATGAGGCTATATGTAACAAGATATTACAAATGACACCCTTGTCGCTAGGTGCGATCTCTTCCAGGCAACAATTGATCAGGATTGAAAAATAGTTAATCTGATATTTTGACGACGTGGTCTCCTTCTGTGAGGCAGTCATGCTCCAGTAGGAGGCCGCCGTTCGGGAACGAGCCGTTCCCGCTTGTAGACGGAGGAGGCGTCGGGGTGGCAGCCGGTAGCCCAACTCCCCGCGGGGCTGCGGTGGCAATGTGAGAAGTGTCCTCTACTGCCGCCACGTACAAGCATCTCCGGGAAGACAGCGATCTGATTGTTGCACAGTCGCTGTTCCAGACTGACAGGAGTCAGCAATGGGGTAGGGCAATCCCGATCCCTCCCAGGGTACGTGTCCGGACCATCTGGGACATGGCGCAGCACCATGGAACCGCAGCAGCATATCCGCGTCCCCGGGGCACCTCCCATCAGACGAAGAGAAGTTCTTGGCAGGTACGTTTAGTCGGGGCGAGTCCGACATACCCAACCGCAGACACTTTTTGCGAGTGGCATCCGTAGGCATTAATAATAATAATAAATCCATTTATTATCTCATCACAAATGGGGTTACATAATACATATACGTTACGTTTCAACATACAAACCATGTCTTCAACTAGCCCCAACTTTGTGAGAGACTGGTGGCTGAAATAGGTTTGAATGAAAACCTGTACTACAGGCCTACCACGCAGCTCAAATGCTAGTAAGATGCTTATTAAATCTGGAAGCAGTTATATTATTTTTCCCCTACTTATCTAAAAAAAAAATAGGTAATGCGATAATTGTTGTCATATTTAGAGAATTGATAAATTTTATATAAACTTTAAGTAGGCTGAGCAGTCCCAAAGGACTACTTGTGAACAAAGAGCAATGTTGATCTGAATCAGACAAAACTTTCTCGCATAAAATTATAATTAAAACATAATCAGATTCAAAATAAAGGCGAGTGTGAACGCGGTTTAAATTCGAGGCCCGTTTGATCGAGTTATGCATTATTAATGAACGTACGTGTAATTATAGTGCGGCGAGATTTATAGCTTAACAGCTAATGTTTTGTAGTATAGTGATGGAGATCTCCATTGGCATTCTAGAAGACTGCAAGTGAAAAGTTCTGACAATGTTGTTAGTTTCTAAATACCAACGGACCCTGTTTATTTACCCTGTTATGACTGCACGTGTGGCGCAGCGGTTAAGACAGTTGCCTCTCCACTTCGTGCCTGGGTTCGATTTTCTTCTTTTAAAAAGACAACGCCCGCACTAATGAATTTAATCCCTGTGTCGAGGGATACTTTAGAAACATATAATTGACGGACACAACGTACATTCTGACAGCAACTATTTGATGATGATGATGTCTTCCCGGCCGAATTTCGGCCACGGCAGCCATTCTCAATGGAGATTAATCAATTGCGCAGGACATATTATAGTGCACAAGTGTGTGCGCAAACACAGGGGCACTTGCTATTCCATCACTCTCATGATCCGATGGGACGACTAGTGACACGACCGGAGAGACATCAGGTACAGGACCGACGGTTTTACGTGCTCTCCGAGGCACGGGGGTGTAATACCGCCATCTTCCAGACTTCAGGCTGATACTGAGAAATTTCTTGTAACGGAAATATCCCAAAATCACTTTTTCGACCCGACCCGGGATTTGAACCCAGGACTCATTTTCTGCGGTTGAACACGCTAGCGCTGGACCAACGAGGCAGTAGACAACTATTTTGGGTCACACAAATAGTTGTCCTGTGCGGGAATCGAAGCCGGAACACGAAGTGGCGATGCGACTGTATTAACCACTGCGCCACACGTTAGACCACATGCCAAGTCACAGACGTCGGAGTATAAAGTTTAGTTGCATCAAACAGTTCTGAGAAACGAAACTGCGCTGCATCCCGGCGCGGCGTGGGGCCTGTGATTGAGACATAAAGACATAGCCCTTTCAAATCATTGTTTGTGTTTTCCTCACAAAATTATATCTTACTAGATCTAAGATGCGAAGTCACGTTTGATTCGTATAAAACTAGTAAGTGTCTACTTATTTAGAATAGAATAGAATAGAATTTTATTGAGAATAAAAACATGTTACATAAAATATAAACCCACCAAACTGCATAGCAGTTTGTCGGCCGGATTAGCGCTCGTTAACACAATGACAATAATTATATCAATAAATACAAATACTAAAATAAAATAAAAAACTTGTGTGTACTTATGTACACGCGTTAGAAGTTATACTTCTTAATATACAACTTGAACATAGTTATCAATTTTCATACCACCTAGAACTAACGTCATGCTGTTATTTTTACGATTCGCACCGTGCGCGCGCGAAAAATTCACTCTCATACCACCTAGAATTAACTTCATGCTGTTAAATTTTTTGGGGTCGGTGTGCGCGCGCATCGTAAAAATTCACTCTCATCATTTTTCTCCATCGCGCCAAAAGAAGTATAACTTCAAAAGTAAAAACTAACACTAACTAAAACTAATACAACAATTTTAATTCTGAGACAATGCAGTTTTGATATTTGCAATTTCAAAGGGAAGTCTATTTTGTGGCCAGTTACGTGTCTAGCTTTGCCTTATTTCTCCGAACCTTAAGGGCAGAGCGGAACCTTTTGCGGTATCGCCGTACGTCCGATTCGAATCCATGAAAATACAGATTGAAAAAACTACCACACAAATAGCTCTACGATAACTTCCGACCGTGTTTTTACGGATTTGGATTGGATTCGGTTTGATGTAGTGAGCACCGTTCTTATTCTGCTATCCATTTGTAATACGTTACAAATAATAAATTAATAATAATCTATACATATAATAAAATCGTAAGAAAGTCCAAACTGTACATTGAATATTTTTTTTAATGGATACTTGGGACGTCATCTACAATGGATATCGCAGCCAAAAATATAGTTTTTAGAATTTTTGTGTGTGTGTCTGTTTGTCTGTATGTATGTCCGGGCTAAACTCAAAAAGTACTGCATGGATTTACTTCAAATTTTGCATGAATATTACTAAAAGGTCGGGTCAACATATAGGCTACATATTATCACCCTATCACAACGGGGGAGGAGCTGTGATAATTTATAAAGTTAAACGCGGGTAAAACCGCGGGGCACAGCTACTATTATATATAGGGACAATGTCACACAGATCATCCTAGCCCCAAACTAAGCAAAGCTTGTACTATGGGTACCAGGTGACGATATACATACTTATATAGATAGATAAATACTTAAATACATAGAAAACATCCATGACTGAGAAACAAATATTCGTGCTCATCACACGAATATTTACACTTACCGGGATTCGAACCCAGGACCACCAGCTTCGTAGGCAGGAGCACTCCCAACTACGTTACGGTGACCGTCCATACTTAGACCGACCACCATACTGCGATCGCCAACACGCCAGCCAAGCGTGGCGATTATGGCATATCCCTCAAAATATGGAAACAACTCTATTGTGGAAATCTTTTGGGTAGGCCTTGGTCTAGCAGTGGACGCCATTAGGCTGACATGATGAAATCATCATTATTTGGATAATAAATTTAACTACAATATTCTAAGTCATTAGTCTAGCGTGGTGTTAAGCTACAATTAAAGAGGTTTCAGATCCCAGACCATAAAGTGATATTGTGATTTTTCTAATACTCAGTATTAACCGGGACTCTGGAGGTAGCCGTACCTTGACGAGCACGTGAAGTCATCGGACTTGTACCCGACCTCTTTTCGGTTGTGTCGGTTAGCCATTACATCCAACCATCACGGTGAATAGGAAAGGCACCTGAGTATGCGCAGACGCTTCCTCACTACGGTATGTCCCACGTATATGGTTTCAATCTTGTCTTGAGACCGGCGGCAATAGACAAAATTCAACCAATAGGAGCCCATTACAGTGGCCAGTTTTAGATCGTTTCGAGCTGCTTTAAATGATCCTTACAAGGTCTTCGGTCCACCTTGTAAGGGGTGCCTATTCCGGTACGCGGCCGCCCCTCGAAAACCTTTCTGCCCCAGCGCATTGGTACAAGGTCTTCGGTCCACCTTGCTAAGGGTCCTGCACAGGCTACCTATCCGGCACGTGTATTCGCCGTAGTCTTCCCAAGCACAACGGCCACTGGTTCTACGAGCAATTTCATCTACCCACTGCCACTACAGCTTGGCACTTCATAGGGATATTTGGTTTACTTTGGTTCTCTTGCGGATTTCGAAATTACTGATTTTATCTCGTAGGGAAACTCCAAGCATAGTCTTCTCCATTGCTCTTGAATCTTCTGTCATAAGCAACATTTATCTTTTTAGGGTTCCGTACCCAAAGAGTAAAATTTCGCGGTCTGTCTGTCCGTCTGTCACCAGGCTGTATCTCATGAACCGTGATAGTTAGACAGTTGAATTTTTCAGAGATAATGTATTTCTGTTGCCGCTATAACAACAAAATAAATGCTAACAATCAAAATGAAATAAATATTTAAAGGGGCTCCCATACAACAAACTTGAATGTTTTGCTAATTTTTTTAGATAATAATACGGAACCCTTCGTGCGCGAGTCCGACTGGCACTTGGCCGGTTTTTAACACATTGATTACTATTTTATTTTAAATAAAAAATAAAAACTATTTCGAAACTATTTCTTCCATCCGTAGGTCTGTATTTATGTCTGTATGAATATATTTTATCTAAGGTAATAAAATATTAAAGCTTTACAGTGAATTGTGCATCGCGTTGATTGCGACACTAGGTACCGCGATAGGAATAACCATTACCGGTAATGAATATGGCCATATGTTAATCATTGCACAACCGGGGAAATGTACCACATGCCATATCCTGTGTTCATGCTTAAGTTTACAACTAATGTATCGCTTTAATTACCCATGATGTAATTTATTTTACTACTTTTTTATATTGTTGTTGAATATGTTGGGACTGTTGAATAATTTCTGTCTTTTTCACTACTCAACTAATTTAAATGTTTTTCTATTCCATCACTCTCATGATCCGATGGGACGACTAGCGACACGGCTGGAAACAAGTCGGCTTTAAGTGCTCTCCGAGGCTTCAGACGAGGCTGACTTCAGGCCGATATTGAAAAAAAATCTTAACGGAAAATCCCCAACATCACTTTTTTCCGGACCCAGGATTTGAATCCAGGACCTCATTATCTGCGGTTGAACATGCTACTGCTACACCAACAAGGCACGCCTATCGCGCAGCATACTGCACCTGAATAGAAATTACCGGACACTGCAATCTAAACAAACACCTCTTCAATATTGGCGTCACAGACAGCCCCCTGTGCAAAGGATGCATTGAATTTGAAGAAACACCAGCACACGTACTGCTAAACTGCAATAGCGTTGCCTGCCAACGGGCAAAGTACCTAAACGACCTGAAGACACTGCCGGAAGCACTCAACCCAAGCTTTTAAGACCTCTTGGACTTCTGGATGGTACTGAAATCGTTTGAGTAGCCAAATTTATGCTCAATGGCCCAATCAAGAGGCTAACTAAATGCGGAAACCAATCGCTCAACTATCTGTAAGTACATGGTCAAATATATATCACGATCTAATAATATATTAGTACTTAGAATTAAATATACATATGTATATAGTTATCTTGTAATTCTACTATCCATATTCTGACTATTTACAAGCGATATTCAGTTCAGTTCTATGTAAATAAAAACAGCTTTCATTTTATTTGGAAGCCTATAACATACCTCCTAAATATACTTAAGCACTTCCAAATTTCTAAATTTAGAATAATTTAATAATAAAACATTTGAACCTAAAATTTCAGCTAATATTAAAAGAAATAGAATACAAATTTTGTACGAAATAGCCAACTATAGGCCGTTGAGACACGTTTGTGGATAACTATCACAGCTCAGATATGCTACCATAGCAAATCATCATACCATATGATACAAGTACCTCATAGACCGGTATTTTTTTACTATTCCCTTATGTTTTACGAGTCACACGACACTTTTTGTACTACAGACGCCAGCACATCAAGCTACCCCAATATGTCAAATTTCCCAATATAAAGTGAACCTTATGCTTATGTGATATGAATAAAAATCTATTAAAAAAATTGACAGATTAGGATAGCTGGATGTGCTGGCGTCTCTACAACAGCGACCTATAACGGATAAAGGTCATAGCTCATTAGACCCATCTGGCACCCGACCGACTCACCTTTTGCGGTTAGTATTCTTTATATGGACTTCTATGGGTATGCGCTCACTATATTAACTCCCTAGCATCAACGGATCGCGTCACTCACAAGCCGTCCACGTGCGAATGGTGATTGGATCACTCGATGACAAGTCGCTGCTCGCATGTTTGTATTGGATTGACTTAGGAAATGTCTCTCCTTCTTACTTTTTACTTTACCACTACAACTCCTGCAAGCAAGGATCAACAGTGGCACACAATGAAATGACACTGAACGGTGAGGTTCACGTATGTCCCTGGGAATTGCTGTAAATGTTGTTGGATCCTACAAGGAAATAAACAGAAATAAACAAGGAAGAGTTTGAAAATGAATAGTTCCACTAAAGCGGGAGACAGAATTATATAACGAGACAGCAGCCTCATAAAATGAGAGAATTGCAACTATTTGAATCTGTGTATGTAATTTGACTGTGCATTGCTAGTGCTCAGATCCTATGTGGAACGCGCATTCCTTTGATTAACGAAGATAACACGTCGGCGATGCGGTGCTCCTTTTAGCTCCAAAATTTCTATTGCAAAATTTAATATAACCAAACAAATGAGTAGACCTAAAGCCAATCAGTGACAGACTATTCTAATATTTGTGACCAAACGACGTACATGTGCAGGCTATGCAAGATTGGCCACGTAACATTCACCGTTAACACCAACTGTCCATCCGTGAATCATCTGCCAACAACGAGTATACACGTAAAGGCGAGTTGGCGGTAATCGGATGCCAGTACGCTCAAATGAGCTATGACCTTTAGAGCAACAATTATGCTCTGGCGTAGAACTAACTCTTGAAAAATATTTATTTTTTAGGAATATCCAGAACATGTTTCTACATCAGCAGAAGTCAAAGCACTGATAGAAAAAAGAACATATTCTTCGTCGCCTGTTACCCATAGTACAAGCTTTGCTTAGTTTGGGGCTAGGATGATCTGTGTGACATTGTCCCTATATATATTATATTATTGTTATGCTACATACTACCCGTCTACCAAATAGTAACTCTTTCTAAGATAGAAATAGAACAAGAGTTGAGTTGTGAGTAGAGTAACAAAAGTGCTTGGAATTGAGTTGTTTTATCTCAACACTCATACAAAATATCTAATTCATTTTAAGTAAATTTTCTTCTAAAAAAGGATGCCTACTGAGTTTTTTAGCAATGTTTTTCAGTATCTACCATGTCACACTGTACGGTAGGGTATAAAATAAATGACGATTCCACATAAATGTAATTTTTTACGGAATATATTAATTTTGAATTTGAATATAAACACGAATTGTTCTGAAAATAAAATCTAACTCCAAATAGTTTCCATGGTTCTATGCGCTTAATTCGATTCTGAAACTGAAAATAATCTTAATATAATATAAGAATGAACTGCATTTTGTAAGAGAAGCCAAAAAATATTATACGTATTTTACAATCTGGTTTTGTTTTACGCAAAGTTTCATGCGTTTATACTTTTGAAACATTATAAAGTTGCATTTCTTAAAAGTACAATCACAACAAAATTGCATGACACATTTTATAATAAACTACCACCCACAACAAATGGTCGCCGCAAATTACAATATCGTATCTGTTTACCAGTCCAGCGATATCGAAAAATTCGTTAAAATACTAATTAATTCTCGCGGCGTTCGTTTCGCTCGAACTTTTATTAAAATCGAATTACGGTTTATTCAATCTGTATCAGTATGAAATTTAACGGCATTATCTGGTTGCGGTTGCGGATATAGACTTTAATCATGGTGCTGCCGTGCTGACCAGCTGGGCTATTTTTGCACTGGTTTTTTGTGGAAGAAATTTTGGCGCTGGAAACACATAGTATTACAATATATTATTTTTACATTACGATTTCCTTAAACAAGCGTTATTCACACGCTTTCAATAAGTTTTAGTGACCTTAAAAGGTTATCAATGCTCACCAGACTATAGAAGTAAGCGAGGACTCAAACCATCTAGCAAATAAAACTACTACTAACTTACCTGCGTCTCTGGTCACCACGTATTTTTATCGATAAAGTTCACCATCCTCAATACTATTGGACGAGCGGTCTGTTTCCACTAACATGCATCGCCATGTCAGTAGCCGCCCTGAGGCCGAGTTTCGATCCCGACAGGGGTACCCCATGGCGCCGGTTACTTTAGGTAGTCGGCTAAGGCGCTCATAGTCAGATGCTCTCACCGATGCGTTAGTGACTGGTGAGGTTAAGGAACTAGGCTTGCGGCCAGTACATAGATGGGTGAGTGCCAAAATGGCCTTATATCTGCGCGTCTCCGTGCTTCGCAGGAGACGTTAAGCTGTTGATCCAGCAGTCGTTAAGCCAAGTCAGAGGCCAACTGGCTTGAACATCTCCGACACTAGGGTAACCACTGTCCAGACGATAAGAAATAAGTATTTAGTTTCATTTCATACCTTCGCCAATATGTCTTTCTCAACTTCCTATTGCAAATTTTATGAGACTTTAACCTAGTTATATCATTGCTCCAGAGGGAAGTGGAACCACTTTTTTGTCTTCTATCTTTTTTTTTATTTCTGATTAAATTACCTGCGGGACCCATGATAGTATAAAGCGATTCCCTGAGATGTGCCTGGGCCAAACCACTCAATAACATTTTATTGCGTGGCGTTATTGTTCTTGGTTGCAGTAGCATTCATGTGACGGTTTACAGAGCTTTTAACTAAAATAATACCTTATTATAATTCATATTCATTTATATAAACAGTAAAAGTGATCATGTTTTTGCATCGCCCACCACAATCGCGCGATCAGCGAACGTAGCTGGTTACTTTTCATTTCTTCGCAATAAAAAGACGAAACACACTCGCTAAAGACTCCAATAAATACACATTGTTAATTACGCTTCATTTAATGTTACCACCTACGTTCAATTAAGTATTTAAATAGCGGTTAGCTCGTGTTGTGATTTTTAAAGTTAATGTTCAGAGGTTTATGCACACTTTAAGAGGCCCACCGGATTGCGGTCCGGATTTTATAAGATTTTAATGGGTAGTTTACATTTTTAGTTATGTTTCGCTCTGCTTTCAGTTCAAATATGCTTGGTATTTTATGTATTTAGATTATCTTAATTGTTATAATATTATCTTTGGTTTATTGTAGAGTTTGATGCCCGTATTTAGAAAATACACTCAGAGTGGAGTCACGATACTTTGCACATTTTGGAGACTTAGCATTATATTAGTATGTAGGTTTGTATTGTTGTATATTTGTGTATAATAATAATGTCCTCCTAGCCGAATTTCGGCCACGGCGGCCAGTCTCAATAGAGATTTGCCATCTGCGCGGGACATATTATACTGCACAAGTTCGTGCGCAAACACAGGAGCGCTTTATATTCCATCACTCTCATGATCCGATGGGACGCCTAGCGACACGACCGGAAAGAGGTCAGGTACAGGACCGACGGCTTTACGTGCTCTCCGAGGTACGGGGATATAATCCCAGACTTCGGGCTGATGCTGAGAAATTATCTTTTTACAGAAAACTCCCAAAATCACTTTTTGGCCCGACCCGGGATTTGAATCCAGGACCTCGTTCTCTCATGTCATCATCGTCATGTCCGATGAATCACATCCACTGATGAACAAAGGCCACCTCAAAAAATTCCACAATGGAATTGTATCCATCATTTGAAGGGAGATTCCATAATCGCCATGATGTTCGCAGTTCACTGCTGGTGCCTGTTCTCTGGGAGATATTCCCTCAGGACGAATTCTATGCACCCCACGGGTTGAGATGGGGTGGTGATATTCTTTGACGGCAGACACATAGCAAGTGTGAGTATATGTATGTCGACTGTATGCTCTAGTATTGCCATAGATTAATATTATCTATCTTTCATGTCTATAGATTTTGAAAATAGAACCTTAGTGGTCGAATTTCGAACAAGTGCGTTCTCTAGTATAATTTAATTTTCATTTTTACTCACAAAAATGTTACATCTTGTTACAGTTGGCAGCCCTGAAATAAGGCCCAACCTAATAACCAACCTACGTGATCCTATTTACCAACCACCTGAAAACAAACATTACTTGTAACAAACAAGAAATAAAAGCAGCGGTCTTAAAAATGTTATGTTTCATAAACTTGATGTCCATTCTCTAAAAGGATTAGAGTAACATAATTTTCAGCTGCTGGAAACTACATTTTTCTCGGAATAAAAATATTTTTATTAGTGAATTATTTAAATGAGGCTGGCTCACGTAAAATTTTCTACAGCTAGCTTGGTTTAATTAAAATTAGGTTGACTCTCTCCTCGTCGTTTTAGTATTGCTTTAACAAGGTGTTCATACAAGTTTTTTTATAATTAAAAATAAAAGAATAATTAAAAGCTGCATTTTGTAGGATTTGCCAACGCTCAACCAGTTTTATCAGTTTTCTGAGGAAAATTTGTCACTAATTACTTTTTAATATTCGTGTAGCATAGATTCTAACAAAACGAGTATGAGCGACCTATTGAAGTTAAACTTTTTTACTCACGTTTGACTTGGGGAGTAAGCTGGTGAATGCGTGACGAGAGCGTTACGGCAAGTGTGATCAGTTCAGGTGAACGGAAGTTGAGGGTGAGATATAAGTTAGTAAATAAAGAAGAGGAGAGAGTTACGTACTGTAGGGGCAAGAGAGGCAGGTGCGAGCACACATTTTCTTTCTTTCTTTCCCTCTTAGCCAGTTACGTTTCGTATGTCTAAGTTTTACTTCAATCATGTGGTCTAAAGCACATACATTTTTCGTAATTAATCTTATTATTTAATTTATAAGTGACTGATTAATATAATTCCATTTGTTACAATGGTAGTTATCAAAACGCGAGCTACTTGCAGCCATAGCTGCTGATGGAGGCCAATCATATTAAAAACCATGAATTGTTATTAGAATAAAAAAAATCCTTAACAAATATTATCTTTTGAATTTCTATGTTATGATTTCATAATGATATTGAATTTCTGATGTGTAACATCTTTCCTCTTGGTTGCTGGATATTTTAGTGGCATTTTGGATATGGAAAGAAAATGAGTTACAGGATGCCGGTGTAGGGTGCAAGCCCGCGTTATTTGATTTGACCAATGAGCGCGCGCGGTTTTGGAGAGATGGCTGTGGCGATGACACAACATCGCCACACAGCCCATTTAGGCGTAAAGAACCTCAAGGTACTGTCGGCTAACATAGTGAATGAAGGCTGCTCCATTGGAAATGCATATGCAAGCTTTGGAAGGTACGTTAAACTGTCGTTCCAGGCTTAGGTCATTAAACAGCAGTTGCTGAGACATTTTAGTGGCCACGGCTCTGGTGTGTATGAAGGACTCAGATACTTATGGTAATTACGGCCCACATGAATGAATGAATGATTTATTCATGTGATGCAAAATAAAAATAAATAAATAAAATTACTCGTAGCTATTGAATATTTGATTTTGTAACGACAATATTTAGTGCCAATATACGTGCCTTCATAATTAAGGAGTGGACATAATTATATGTAGGTACTGTTTACATAAATGTTTATGTATTTGACAAGTTATCTTAATACCATTCATTTATAAGACCGTGTCTTTAAGTCGGCTCATGTTTGTTCATTTTAATTTTAAAAATATCTGCCCATTTATTACCTACCACCTCATTGCAGCTTTCGTTTTATTTGTATTTTTGGATTTAATATTTTTATGAGTTAAGTATTAATGCAGCTAAGTTTTGTTTAAATTATTTATTTTAGTGTTAAGAAGAAACCATTTTGGTATGACTTAGTCCGTCGATATGTTATCTAAAATACGAATAGATTTAGAAGTCAATTGTCAAGCCTCATTACTTTATTAAAAAATAAATGAGGGTTAATATTTTAAAGTAAAAACTAACTAATAAACAGTCACATAATGAAATACTTCTTACATTGTATGTCTTCCTTTAAAACCATAAAAATGGGTTTAGATACTTTAATTTTGAATCGAATATAGAATCTGAACTTATCACATTTGATAGATTTATAAATAAATACCAAAAATAAATAAATATATTGCGATTTAATAAATAGTAACACAGTTTTTTGGACATTGGAAAAAAATGCATCATAAACAATCTCCAGGACTCAGTTGTTGAGAATCGTAATTAAGTACAACAAGGATGGCTGGATGAACAATTTTTTTCTGCCACACACCGTGCAAGCCATTTGTGGGTAAAGACGGTTAATAACACCAAAAAAATTGACAAATCGTTTTCCATACAAAGTGTTCGATTGTGGAATGCACTGTCTTTAGTAGTCAGACGTGCACAAAGTTTGCAAGAATTCCAAAGACTTGTCAAGAATCACTATCTGTCACTACAAGACTCACAACACAATTAGGAACATAATATATTATATGTATTTATTATTTGTAAAATGTTTATATTTTCTTTTTATTTCTTTATTGATTGTACCCATAGGTACTATTTGTAATGTACTGTACACCGACAACTGCCCCTCTCAATAACTCCATTCTCCGATCTTTACTTTGGTTGTCTGGAAGAGATCACATTTTGTGATAATACCGCCCATTGTATACTTTTAAGGTTTTAATTGTTTTTTATTTTGTTATTTCTTTGGTGTACAATAAAGAGTTTATCTATCTATCTATCTAACACCTCTTCTAACCTCTCACGTATCCACGAGCCAATTACCTCTTGGACGATCTGGACGACGAGATCACCATTTACCTATAGCAAGTAAAGATACTCTCGTGATACTACACACAAACTGAAAACTTGAGAGGTGTCAAGGGACACCCGGATGGAACGAAGTTATTTCTTAGTATTTATTATGTACAAAAAACCTGTATACACTCAACAAAAATAATCGTCGCGACACCACACTGTTCAATGCGAAATATAAATGAAAATATCTGGCTTGCTTTCTATAAGAGAGAGAGAGAGAGAGAGGCAGACGGAGAAACATGCGCACGCCGCACAGCTGCAAAAAGTGTCGTGACAACTTTTCGTAAGAATGTTTTCCGTCTAGCCCCCTTTCACAACGCGCGATAAGGAACTTCGTTCCAATAATATTTCACTCATAGCTCGTAGAACCGATGGCCGTTGGGGCAGAAAGGTTCTTGAGTGGCGACCACGAACCGGAAGACGCAGCGTGGGCAGGCCCCCTACAAGATGGACCGATGATCTTGTGCGGGTCGCTGGAAACAGCTGGATGCGAATAGCGCAAGACCGGCAATTGTGGAGATCTTTGGGGGAGGCCTTTGTCCAGCAGTGGACGTCTTTCGGCTGATATGATGATGATGATGATGAATATTTCACTAGCCGGCCGAGAGTATTTTATTTTATTTGGAAGACCAACAGCACTTAACAACATATTCAAAATAATTTAAATATTAAACAGTAGGCCAATTATAGGTCTCCACGAGTAAATGTCTGTGTACAATTTAGATGGTGTTACCATTATAAATATATACATATATATATATATATATATATATATATATATATATATATATATATATATATATATAAATATATATATATATATATATGTGTATATATATATATATATATATATACACATATATATATATATATATATATTTATATATATAACGATAAAGTTATGTCGCTGGTTTTTTGCGTCCGTTCTCGATGGAAATCATGTGACACATTGTATATTTTTGTATACGTTCCATGCATTTAATCGTTTTATATATATATACACACATCAACAAAGTCTAGGGATACGTTATTTTGAAATCAAACATGGCTTTATTGTTTAAAACCTATTTAGTTTCCTTAAAAAGTTTATTTACAGATTTAAACCTTGTCTATTCTTTATTCAAAATTTAAAAATTAAAATGAGAAACAAATGAAAACACGCAAAGCACAGCGCAATCTTGAGTTGTATCTAATTTCAAGAAGTTGCATTAAAATTTTTTTTGCGTGTTAATTGAAGAAAACCTGATAAATTGTTTTATTTTCTTTTCTCAATTGGTTGTGTAAGCTTTTTAGCGTCATGCCACGCCATCATTTGAGTCGAGATGAAATGTTACGGGCAGTTGGCATGTTACAAAACGGTGCTATTCAACGCGTCGTTGCTGAGTCTCTGGGCACAAGCCAAAATGTGGTATCCAGGCTGTGGTCACGTTATCGCGCTACTGGAGATGTGGCAGAACGGCACACAGGTAGATATCGTGTTACCACTCAGAGACAGGATCGATTTCTCCAAATGACCGCCAGAAGACTACCCAATATCACAGCGATGCAACTAGTGCAAAGGCTCCAGGAGGGTCAGCAGCTGCTGGTGAGCGACCAAACCGTGCGAAGGAGGCTGCATGAAGTTGGTCTTCATGCTCGCAGACCGCTACGAGTCCCAGCGCTGCGACGTGGCAATCGCGGTAGGCGACTTTTATGGGCTCAAGAACATTTGACATGGAGTGATCAACAATGGTCATTGGTGCTGTTCACTGATGAGTCCCGCTATGGATTTCATCCAGATTCGAGACGAACACGCGTTTGGAGAACTCCAGGCAGGGTCAGCCGTCTCCGACATCCACAGGAGGTCCACTCTTACCAAGGCGGGACAATTATGGTGTGGGCAGGAATACGAATCGGCGGACGAACCCAACTCATTTGGATTCAGGGCAGCATGACTGCCCATAGATACCGTGAGGAGGTAGTAGAACGTGTCATTGTCCCGCTCAGGGCCCTAACGGGGCAAGAATTTCAGCTCATGCATGACAATGCACCTTCCCATACAGCGCGGCTGGTGAGGGCCGCCCTTCGAGAACACGATGTTCAGGTATTAGATTGGCCTCCACAGTCGCCAGACTTAAACCCAATTGAACACGCCTGGGACATGTTACAGCGAAGAGCATTGAGGGATTTTCCGCCCAACTTGACAACAGAAGAACAACTTTTCGAACATTTAAAAAGAACTTGGGACTGCATACCCCAGCAAGACATTGACACCTTAATTTTAAGTATGGAAAATCGTTGCCGCTGTGTGATTAATGTTAGAGGAGGAAATACCGATTACTGATTATCAGATTTGGTAAGATTTTTATTCATTTAATTCGATTGAATAATTTTATAAGAATAAAATGTTTTTGTTCACTCAGTAATTTTCTATGGCTTAATTAATTTAAGACTTTTATTAATTAGAAAAACAAAATCGCATCGTGTTGTTAATGTTTAAATATCGGCCATGAAATTATCTTTAATTCTTCCATTTACAGTCATAACAAAATGTTTATAGTTTTCTAGATAATCAATGAAATGTTCAATATCCCTAGATTGTGTTGATGTGTGTATATATACTTAAATCGCCGAAGACTTGTTGCGTCTTTTCAAAGTCGAACCCTGCAGCGTCTACCATTTCCAATGACTTTTTAATTGTTATATATATTCACAATTTTCTTTTACGGACGACTGACATTAAATTTTGAAAAGAAATCTAGGCTGAGTACCCGTCTCGCTGTCTCAGGTTTACTGCAGAATATGTCAAAGTCTTATTTTTATATAAGTTTATTAACGTTGCTGCTCGCTCGCCACAAGAATGCATTCTGTTGATAGTTGGAAGATACCAATGGAAGGTGCATTGGCGTATAGTGTCTCGATATTTTAGTGGGAATGAAAAACCCAATTTTGTTTAGGAGGTCCGCACAGTCAATTTTACCAGAAATAATGCTAAGTAGATAAATAATATCGGATATGTCACGACGTTCGACTAGAGGAAGAATGTGGAACTTAGCACATAATTTTAAATAATCTTCTGATCTAAATTTGTGTTTTATACGATAGCATAGGAATTTTAGAAATTTTATCTGAATACATTCAATTCTAGATATGTATGTACCATACCGTGGATTCCATACTTGGCTAGCATATTCAAGTGTGCTGCGTACGAATGTATAGTATAAGATTTTCAAAGTTTTTGCCTACTTAAAGTTACTCGACATTCGCATTACAAACCCTAAGGCTCGAGACGCCTTCTTTATTATACTGTCCACATGTTCGTTGAACAGTAGCTTAGAGTCGTGCGTCACCCCAAGATCACGGATAGTAGAGCTCCTATTTAGCCTATGTCCTTTAAGATTATAATGGGTGTGGATAATGCTCTTTTTCCTGCTGTAAGTGGTGATTGAACACTTGGATGGATTTAGGTCCAGCTTATTTGTGAAGCAGTAGTCACACAATCGATTTAAGTCAGCTTGTAGATCATTAGCATCTGTAGGTGAGGAAACCGTTTTGTATATTTTCATGTCATCCGCAAATGAAATGAGTGGTGAGTTATGGAAACATTTGTCGATGTCGTTCACAAAGATTAAGAACAGGAGCGGGCCCAGGAGAGACCCTTGAGGGACGCCGCTTGGTACTGTCACCCAACTTGATATGTAGTTGTTAATTGCAACTGCTTGAGTGCGGAATGAAATAATTAATAATTAAACTTATATCAAATCATTAAGATCCAATAGCAGTGATATTCCTGATGAAATGTTTTTAAGGACCAAAAACGTCCAAGGTGGACAAGATATCTGTGACCTTTTTTCGGAATACTTTCACACGACATTTAGTAACGAAATTGCCGTAACCACTATGCTCAATGACGAGACAACAAATCGAGAGACACTCAATTCATGCCACCTTTCGAAGAAGGATATTTTGAGTTCCCTCCAATCGATAAAATCCGATAAAGGTCCAGGGCCAGATTGTATCCCACCAGTATTCTTGAAAAAGTGCTCATCCCAGCTTGTTAACCCATTACACATCATATTTAACAAATCTCTCTCGTGTGGAATTTTCCCTTCTAAATGGAAACTGGCGCACATCGCGCCTATACATAAAAAGGGCGATCAAAACGACATCTCCAACTACAGGCCTATCTCGATTCTGTCAGCTATAGGGTAGGTATTTGAACTAATGGTACAAAGGAAAATCCAGTTCCACTTAAAGCCTTTGTTTGATAGAAACCAACATGGGTTCGTGTCAGGTAGATCGACCACATCGAACCTTCTCAACTACGTAAGTGATATTTATGAAGCGATACAAAATAAAACCGAGGTCCATGCAATCTATACAGACTTTTCCAAGGCGTTCGATGTGGTAAATCACGCCCTTCTTATTCAGAAGTTGGGTCATGCAGGAATATGTGGCTCTTTGCTAAGATGGTGTGAGTCATATCTTCGCAATAGATCGCAAATCGTTAAGATTCGAGTCAGTCGATCAGGAGTACCACAAGGCTCGCACCTAGGGCCTCTTTTCTTCTTGGTCTTTGTTAACGATTTGTGTTCCTCCGTAACATGCAATTATCAAATGTTCGCCGACGATCTGAAACTGTATCAAGTAATTTCCAACGAAAACGATATCACAGCTCTGCAACAGAACATAGATAGAGTCAGCAATTGGTGTTCATTGAACGGTATGTCAATCAATACGTCTAAGTGTTTTCACATTAAATTCTCTAAAAAGACACATCCCACAGTTGCAATTTACTATATTAATAAAACGCCGATTACTCAAGTCACGAACATACGGGATCTGGGTGTTACGGTTGACACTAAACTTGTTTTCGGGAACACATAAATAATATCGCAAACAAAGGGGCTCGCTTAGCTGGTTTTGTTTTACGGCAAACAAAGTTTTTCAAAGATCCTGAAGTCTCTATAATTCTTTTTAATTGTTTTGTAAGATCCCTTCTAGAGTATTGCTGTCAAGTTTGGAGCCCCTCTTATACAGTTCATATTTCACGAATTGAAAGAATTCAAAAACAGTTCTTGTACCACCTATCCTACGCAAATAATTTGTGTCGTACTCTGTCATCCTATGAATCCAGGCTCACGCACTTTAAAATCTGTTCTTTGGACTGCAGACGAAATGTGGCTGATATCGTGTTTTTGTATAAACTAATCAATGGTTTAATTGACTGCCCCACTTTACTGAGCAAACTAAATATTGATATTCCACGATCTAGCAGTCGACTCAAAAACAGAAAAACGTTCAGTCTTCCTTGTTGTCGTACTAATTATAGTCAACATTCGCCAATGTACCGCATGTGCTCGTCTTACAACAAAATATGTTATGATGTAGATATTTTCAATGTATCCATTCAATCCATAAAACGCCATTTTCTGAGCCCACAAAACATAAATACAGTATCATAATTATTTGAATTTAGTTAAGTTAGGTTTAGTTTATTTTATTTATTTTTCTCTTACTTAGTTTAATTTGTGATGTATAATTTTTGCATGCTGTGTTTACTTCAAGAAGGTCGTTCACTAAGCTTTTTTTTTAAGAATTTGTATTTATCTTTTTATTTTAATATTGTGTACGGCCAGTTTAGTAAACGTAATCTGCATTACATAACTTCCTGGAACCTATCAACACCGATTACTTTGCCATTTATGGTGGCTCATTAACAACTTTATCAATTAAAAATACGTTTCAGATAAATATAGTTAAACGAGGATATTAACAAAACATGTTTTTACAGAAAGTTTTAATAAATGTTGGGTATCGGAATATATATTGTGGATCCTTAACAAGTAATTTGTATTCATTGACTTGTTAAGATAAGAATGTAAAGGTTGTATTTATAAAATGAGGAGTGGTAATGGTGCTAACAATATGATAGTTTGCCTCGTTGGTCTAGCGGTAGCGTGTTCATCCACAGAGAGCGAGGTCCAGGATTCAATTCCCGGGTCGGGCCAAAAGTGATTTTGGGAATTTTCTATAAAACGAAAAATTTCTCAGCATCAGCCCGAAGTCTGGGAGTTGGCGGTATTATACCCTTGAAGAGCACGTAAAGCCGTCGGTCCTGTACCTGACCTCTTTCCGGTCGTGTCGCTATCCGTCCCATTGGATCATGATAGTGATAGGATAGAGAGTGCTCCTGTGTTTACGCACACGTTTGTGCACTATAATATGTCCCGCGCAGATGCCTAATCTCTATTGAGACTGGCCGCCGTAGCCAGTATGCAGCTAGGAGGACATTGTAGTTTGGAGTATTTGCAAGACAGTCAGTGCCTCTAGCACGAGTTCCTGCAGTTTACTTACTCGATCACACGTATAGTTTCGTCCCATACATTGAGCACCAGAGTTTTAGTTCTTAATAGTTTCCGCGAGAGGCGCTGGTGCTCAATGTATGGGAGAAACTGTACGTGTGATCGAGTAAGTAAACTGCAGGAACTCGTGCTAGAGGCACAGTACTTTTAAAGTTTAAGTGGCATTAGTACACACTAATACAACTTAAACTTAAGTATTTGATAGACACCTTAAGTACCCGCTCATCTATATCATCCAGTGAAGCAGTGAAAACATCATAGGCTAACTGTAGACGTTAGGTTGTATGTATGTGTATACATACGTACAGACGCCAGCACATCAAGTTACCCCAATCAGTCAAATTTCCCCAATGGAAAGTGAGCCTTATGCTTATGTGATAAAGTTGTAAATCTATAAAATAAATTTGACAGAATGGGGTAGCCAGATGTGCTGGCGTCTACACATATACTCACGCCTGTTTCCCAGAGGGATAGGCAGAGACAACGGTTTTCCATTTACACACCTCTTTTACTCTCATTATATTTTTATACATGCTCCCAGGTTTAAGGTACTTTTGACCTGGCCTTTCTTGAGAACATCACCGAATATCTTACGAGGTCTTCCCCTTCCGGTTGGACCATTCACTCAGGGTAGGTATATTTCTTTTCTCGATATTCTTTCATTTATTCTTGCCCAAATAATCATTAGTAATGTAGTTGTAAGCTATTGTTTTCCTCTATTGTGTGTCAACATTTTTTGAGGCCTGAATAAATATAAATGCCATTACAAATGTAGGACGCCAGCACATCAAGCTACCCCAATCTGTCATATTTCCCCAATTGAAAATGAACCTTATGCTTATGTGATAAAGTTGAAAATCTACAAAAGAAATTTCACAGATTGGGGTAGCATGATGTCCTGGCACCTGTACCTATAACTACAGAAATCAGTGACTTTATAAGAATGAGTACGGTTCAGAAAATCTTGCTATGAAATGAGTTTTCTTGGAAAGAACCCTCATCCTCCCTGATCGGGTGTCCAGTAAAACCGACACCTAATACCTAATAATTATTTTTTGCAAATAAATGCCCCCATATATTATGTGATTGAAAATGTTACCGATAGCAATAAAATTAAATGTATAGCGTATTTTTAAACGCGTTAACTTGCGTTCTAACCATTCACGACTCAATTATACCCAGTTGAAAATAATAAAATTTAATCTCGATTTAATGTGTTTAGGGATGGGATGTCATTTTAATGTTACGATAAAAATACGTTTATACTTTTAGCGTTCCGTGCCCAAATGGTGCTAACGGAACCCTATTACTAAGCTCCACCTCAGTATATAATAATAATAATATATAGGGACTATGTCACACAGATCATCCTAGCCCCAAACTAAGCAAAGCTTGTACTATGGGTACCAGGCGACGATATACATACTTATATAGATAGATAAATACTTATATACACTGAAAACATCCATGACTCAGAAACAAATATTCCTGCTCATCACACAAATATTTGCACTTACCGGGATTCGAACCCAGGATTTTATTCGTATATAAATAGACAGTACGGAAACTACCTACAAAAGGTCGACACGGCACACTCACACAAACATGTGCATCGACAAGACCCCTAAGCGGTTGTCACGGTGCTGTCAGTATTGAGTGCCGCGTCAACGACTGGTTGCGTATAAGTATATCACCCCAAACTCTTAAAACATCCACGTGCGAACTCGGCTCCATCAAAACGACAGCTTTCGTAATTTAACCATCCTGCCGATTTATAAAACAAAAATGTTGTAATACAAAAAATAATAGGTATTTTAAACATTAAAAGTTACAACCTTCGTCTTCAATAGAGTAGGTAATTATTTCATCAAGTAGGCTTAAAATAAAATAAAATAAAAAAGGTTTTTATTCACGTAGACTTTAAAAAAGCGCTTGTAAATAGTCAGAACATGTTTGTAGTAATATAGTTGTATACATTATTATTTCTAGTAACATAGATATTTAGGTACACATTGTATGAAAACATTTATAAAAATTTTATTATAGCATTGATATTTAGCTAGCTCGTATCAAGTTATTGTCAAGAGATTGATCTTAGTTACCTTACTGTCCATATTTATACTGTGCCTCCACTGGCTCTCCGTCCAACTATTTGTCTATTAGTGGGGCTGTCTTACATAAACGGTAACATGTAGAAAGTTGATATTTTCACAGAATATGCACTTATATTGCCCTTATAATAACTAACCTTTAAAATAACATAAATATAATAACAAAACGTAAATAGTTTGTCTATCGTACGGAACCCTTCGTATGGGAGACCGGCTCACACATGACTCGTTTTAAAATTGATCCGAACTGGGATTACAGTGAAAGCCCAAGTTATTGCCAAATGAACAATATATACATATAAACGTATTATTACGATTGAGCGTGACCATGTTAATTACATTTAATAAAGTCCTCAGAATAATTATTGTTTACTAACTTCTGCCCGCGACTTTGTCCGCGTGGTGTTTAGAATTGGGTCGGAAAAATTAAACGCAACAGTTACAAAACAAAGCAAAAGTTTACGTCAGACATTGACGTAAAAGAGAAAATAATGACCGTACCTTGCGCAATAGTATTGGTTGATATATAATATACGGTATTTGTAAAATTACAAACGTTATATATAATTTTACACGGATTTACTGAATTGTGATTTCATTCCGGAAAAATATTCAATAATATCATCATCATCATATCAGCCGAAAGACGTCCACTGCTGGACAAAGGCCTCCCCCAAGGATCTCCACAATAGCCGGTCCTGCGCTGCTGGTATCCAGCGGCTTCAATAACATACCAAATTTTAATTGAATATACCTACGTCTTGTAGTTTAGTTTTGATAATCCCATAGGAAGCAAACATAGGGAACAGGAACTTGATGAATTTATTTTCGACGCCCAATGACTTTACTTAGATTACTTTAGATTTATGCTTGTATATATATTATTTTAATGTTAATATATAAATGTAATTTCAAAATTAAAAGACTAAATACAGTCATAAAAGCGATCAGATTGATAATCTCTTTCTTTTAAAGCCGAATGGAATTTCTAAACCACAATCGTACGTAATTTACTTTAACTAAGGCCGTAATAGTTTAAAACAAATCAACGCCCTAAAGTTACCAATAATAAAAACGTTTTTATTTTTAATTACACTTTTGAAATTAATATTAAACCGACAGGTAACGAGAGCTGCAATCATAGACAACGAACCGAAATCATAAATATTCCAGATAACGATCTCAATACTCTTACATGTTCATTAAGAAAATATATTAACATAATAATTAAAATATTGAGACTATCCATACATTAAAGTGTAATTACAGGGCACTCTGATCCATACAGCTAAGAAATATGTTGTACAACGTATGAAAAAGAAACCGGCCAAGTGCGAGTCGGACTCGCACATGAAGGGTTCCGTAGCAGCAAGTATTTCAGTTGATTAAATGAAAGCAAATTGCGATTTATAACGTATTAAAAAAAAACTACTTGCTAGATCTCGTTCAAACCAATTTTCGTTGTTATTTTCTATGGTAATGTACATCATATTATTTTTAGTTTTATCATTCTCTTATTGTAGAAGTTACAGGGGGTACACTCATTTTACCACTTTGGAAGTGTCTCTCGCGCAAACTATTCAGTTTAGCCGAAAATGATATTAGGAACCTCAATATGATTTTTGAAGACAGACACCCCACATGTATAGATATGATCAAAAAAATTTTTGAGTTACAGTTCTATGTATGGCGACCCCCCAAAATTATTTTTCTTTTTCTATTTTTGTGTAAAAATCTTTATGCGGTTTACAGAATACACCTACTTACCAAGTTTCAGCAGCACAGCTCTTATAGTTTCGGAAACAAGTGGCTGTGACATACGGACGGACAGACAGACAGAAAGACAGACATGACGAATCTATAAGGGTTCCGTTTTTTGCCATTTGGCTACGGAACCCTAAAAAGGAAATAGTCCTACTTAGGTAATATTTTAATGTGAATTTCACAAAGAATAATTGATTGAACTTGGATAAAAAGCCAGTCAGTCATAGCCAGATACTTACACCGAACTGTAAGTAATCGGCGAGGTTAACAACTAGATACGCGGTTATTCCGTAGATAGGTGACTGCCAAAGAGGTTTATTTTCCGAGCGTTTCCGTACTTCGGAAGGCACATTAAGCTGTCGGTCCCGGTTGTATTCAGTTCAATTCAATTCTTTATTCACAAGAAACATGGTAAATGGTTACAGATGGTCATGAAAAATAAGTACATGTTTCGCCAGTTTGGCGTGCAAAAAATTACAAATTAATCTATGTTAAACTTAAATACCTAATGTTCAATTTACATAATCATATTAATAACAAAATAAAACAATAATATGTGTTAAAAATATAAACAGAATTCTAATAATAATAATGTCAATACCTGTTTAAAATCAATTTACATGTCATTGAACTTACAGTCTAAATACTCTTTGACGCTTTAAAACCTATATTGTAACAAGAGCTTGAATAATTGCAGTCATTAGAGAACAGTTGATAAGCCCTGACAGAGGCCTATTGGGCGGCTTGAACAACTTTGACACTAGGTTAATCAATGCCTATACGATACTCAAACAGACATTGAAATTGGGCACATATATTATTAATCCCAAAGAACAGGGGGTTCTGCCACATTCGCCAAGCGTGACAGAAGGGTTGGCAATCACATTATAAGGGTAATAGTTCAAAGAGAGGCGCTGCTGCCCATTCTCTGGAAGGATTACCTACTCATTGGATGACATGGAGCGTTGATATAAACCACCTAGTAGTCTTTTGACATGGCTTAACATACACATACTCTTTAATGAACACACTCAAACAGAACAAAAGATACAAAAAATCATCGGTTATAAGGAAAATAATGTACAACGGGCGATCTTAAAAAAATAGGGTTAGTACAAAAGATCCTGTAAAACTCAGGGTGGAACGGCTCGAAATCAAACATGATCAACAATATGATGATGAAGAATATAATGTAGTACATTATAACTCCAGATTATTATATTAAATAATGAAAAGTTGTGTTAGCTACTCGCTCGACGGACGATGACGGATTCCGTTTTACATCAACCTGGTGCTGTCAATATTCAAGTTTGACACTGACGTTTGACAACTGTTGCACTCTTTGCTTTAGGTAATATTCGATGAATAATCGAATGCTAGTTATGAGGTGGTGATTTATATATTAGATTCTTTTTTGACGTATTAAGTAATGCGTTACAGTCCTGAAGCGTTTTACGTAAGTAATTCACTCACTCATACAAAGACAAGACAAGACAAGACTGGTTTTATTACTTTTCAAGTAATTTTAAATATAAATATAAGTTTAAATAGGCACTTCCTTAAACCATACTTTCCTGTTTGTATTGGATTCGTAATCGCAATAAAATGATTATTGCAGAAATACAAGTTGCATAATGACATGATCAATATTAAATATTATCACCTATAGGTAATCTTAAAACCACATCGTAAACACCTACGATATGAATAAAGCGACGAACAACTTAATTAGATAACCAGGTAATATTTATATTATTTAAATATCTATTGACATTTAATGTCAATAGATACCGTCGTTTTCTGATATATGAATGTTATTTTAACTATTTGATTGACCCAGCACTAACAGCATCCCCAAGATCATTGCAGATAAGCAGGATTCTAATATCATAAATGCATATGTTTGTGCTAAAATACGATAGTGCCTTCTATTTCATTCACATTTCATGTAATCATTCTATACATACATACTTTTTCTTAAACAGAGATTTATTCTTAATTTGTATATTTTTATTTAATTGATATATATTTAAATCAATAACACGAGAATAAATACGTAAAAAGCAGTGCTCGTCCTGCGGTGGGGTTATACGCCCTAGGCCGCCAGTGGTCAGGGCGACAGAGTGTGGAATCCTCCTCACGATAATATGTGCCGTTCCAACAATTATAATTATTAAAATTAGTTGAGTTGATTTTGCATAGAGTTGGAGGCGTTATTAACTAAACGAATTTGAATAGCGTTGGTAGTGCTCTTTCTAAAGCAGTTCAAATGAAAATCGTTCATGATGTTTATTATGCGTTTGTATCGATAAAATGCCCTCTCCGATTCTCAATTAAATGAGCATTGCATAAAAGATCTCAAATAAGGTGCCTTGTGTCGTAGGCTATTTAGTTATTTAGACGTTTATTTGGCTATTTAGAACTCACTCGCTTCTTTTGTCCGTAAAAGCAGTGAAAGCCATCTAAATTAACTAAACTAAAGATAAATAAATAAAGATATAACAAGAGACGTAGGTACTCGTATTTTGAATTCTAACAATTTAATTTAATCGCGTACACTACTGAGAGGTTTCATCTGTTTTATGTTTACTTTGTTCGATTTCTCACATAGAATAAGATGTAAGATTTAAATTAGTATAACGGTCTTAAAAACCGAATTAACATAATGTGAGAGTAACTTGAGTTTAAGGTAAGTAAGTTATGAATTAAAATCTAATTGTATCTACAGTTAAGTATACTAATATTAGAACGCACCATATATTAAGTAATTTGAACGCTCAATTTGTATCGTTTTCAATCTTATTTGATGTTAGAATTTTGTTACAGTTTATTCTATTTATTACCTACTTAATTAGAATTGCTACACTTGCATCAAATTGCAAGTTTAAGGGAATATTTTCCATTTACTTATTTGTATGGGCCCTGAATAGCCATACTTTGGTTTGCCGCGTGGATTCCGGCCCAGAAAGAATAACAGGACCACCCCATATCTTCCTGTGGGGGTCATAAAAGGCGACTATCGGATACACGAGGTAGTCGGTCAGCAGCGGCATGCGGCACCTATGTACCAGTTTCCAAACATCTGTGACCGCCAACTCACATGCCAAGCGCGGTGACTACAACAAATCGTGTCTTCGTGGAAACCTTCGGAGGAGGCATGTGTCCAACAGTGGACGATTTTAGGCTGATGATGATAATGATTTGTATGGGTAGTGCTTTCCTTTATATAAAAGCTATTCAAGCCACTCCAGTATACCTTTGGAATGCCTTAACGACTTTTGTTTGAGGACTGTAGCCCTTTACCGATAACTCAAAAATGCAACTAATTATAGGCGGTCACCCATCTCGTTAGATGAAACGAACAAGCTCATCCCGTATTTTAGTCTATAGGTGAATGTGAGCATCTAGGTGGCAAGTAAGTCGATAATTACTATACACTATACACATTCACCTATAGCCTAAAATCCGGTAAGAGCTTGTTTGAGCTGGTGGAATCAATGCCCAAGTTTCAACCGCAGAGATAATGATGTTGCCAAACCACATCCAACCGCTCATCGATTCGGCAGCTAATAAATGAACCCACCTTACATGCACATAACACCGCACTCAATTAGTTACGAAAGCCTTACAAGATCATTTAAACCTTATGACGTATAATTAATTTGAATTTTTTCAGCCAAGTATGTACTCTTTTTTGCAGTCATAAAGTTTTTATCCATAAACGACTACGGTTATGTTTGTATCTCGTTGGTAAATTCTGTTACATCATAGTCAAGGCTAAAGAACATACTTTTTGCTAAATTAAGTACATTTGTCAAAAAGCATGTTCTTAAGCCGTGACTAAGGTGTATCAGAATTTACATAAATTGGCACCAATATAATTGAATGAATGCGTAAGACTAAATACAGGAGTTTTAAAAAGATCACGCACACATACCACCGCTTTTAAGGTAGGTATAGTTCGATTTTACTTTTAATAAATAATTATTTTTAATAGAGCTTTTCTACTTATGTACCTCAAGAAACTATAGCAGGAATTCGCTCTTATACTCGTAAATCATTAAACTCTTTTTTTCAATAATATAAATTGTAATCATCCCTGTTTCTAAATCTATCTATCTGATATCTTTGAATATTTAATTTAAAACATGTGATGATCTTGTAATGGGAGTTATAAATTGGCTTATTACAGGCTGTGTCTAGTTTGGGATCAAATGGCAGTGTGTTAGTAGTCCCATGTGCATTTATTTATTAATATTAATGTGGCATATAAGTCTAAATTATAATTAATATACTATTCCTTTCATTTAGATGCCAGTTCGGCGTATGATGTATGTTATAAATTGATTGTACGGACCACCTGCATTTATCGTGTTTCCTATGAATAAATGATTGATTGATATCAACAAGGTTAATGACCGAATATAGTTTTGAATAATAACGGTTCTAAGAACACAAAACCGACTTCAACTATTCTATGTAAAACGATTATAAACGAAATATATATATGAAACAATCTTGGAAGCATTCCCTTATAGAATATAAAAATTACTTGCCAAGTCGATTTTTCAACTTGGGAGAAATCTCGTAAGACACATACTAACAAAGTACAGCAAAGACATTCCATTCATTCAATCGAACCGAAAACATCCTCCTTGTTAAAAAAAAATAGATCATGTAGTAGGTACATACTTCATGTTTCCAATTTGAAGTTATTGTACAGCGCCAGCACTTCAAGCTTCCCCAATCTGTCATAATTCCCTTATTGAAAGTGAACCTTATACTTTTGTGATAAAGTTGAAAATCTATAAAAGAAATTTGACAGATTGTGGTAGCTGGATGTACTGGCGTCTGTACATTTCCTTTTGAGAGATACCTACGAACTAAAATAAGAAAGATACTAACTAACTAAAATAGTTAAGATTTACATATACCTTCAGTCACAAATCAAATTCAATTTCAATAAATAAAAACCAATTTCAAAAAAACCGGCCATGTGCGAGTCGGAAAGGGTTGCGTAGCAGCAAGTATTTCAGTTCATTAAATGAAAGCAAATTACGGTTAACGATGACGTATTAAAAAAAACTACTTGCTAGATCTCGTTCAAACCAATTTTTGTTGTTAGTTTGCATGGTAATGTACATCATATATTTTTTTTAGTTTTATCATTCTCTTATTTTAGTAGTCACAGGGGGGGGGGGGGGGGGACACTCATTTTACCACTTTGGAAGTGTCTCCCGCGCAAACTATTCAGTTTAGAAAAAAATGATATTAGAAACCTCAATATCATTTTTGAAGACCTATCTATAGGTACCTACATGTGTGGGTACGATGAAAAAAAATTTGAGTTTCTGTTCTATGTATGGGGACCCCAAAATTATTGTTCTTTTTCAATTTTTGTGTAAAAATCTAAATGCCATTCATCGAATACATATAATTGCAAAGTTTCAACAGTACAGCTCTTATAGTTTCGGAAAAAACTGGCTGTGACATACGGACGGACAGACAGACAGACAAACAGACATGACGAATCTATAAGGGTTCCGTTTTTTGCCATTTGCCTACGGAACCCTAAAAATTGGTATACTATGCCAAATTTAATGGTAAATAATTGAATGTCAGTTGATCGAAAGATACTTAAACGTTCATAATGGGGAATGTTTGACCATACAACGCCTGATACCTAAAACAATGGCAAGGCAATGGCATATAGCTAAACGATACATTCGATTGAATGTTTGGTTTATTACCCATTCGATATTATGAACGTTCGAGTATTTAGATATTCGTACGGTGAAAACTCACAATTTGTTATGATCGACTCTTTATCCAACATGACAGGGCAGAGATGATGAGAGGTGCAGTATCTTCAGATTTACGTCTCTTCGAGGCATTGGCGTACGTAAAGCACCATTAACTTCACAGACCACCGGCTGCTATTGAATGATATCTTGCTAAAAAAATTCTAAGAACACTATTCAGTTCTACCCGGGAATTTGAAACCAGTTCCTCGTTCTCTACGATTGGCACGTTACCGCTTGCCAAATCTTCTTCCCTGGTGGTTACCCTGGTGTCAGAGTTCTTGAAGCCGCGAAGTAAGGCTTTGACATGGGTTATCGATCACGACATCAACCGGGAACTTAACGTGCCCTCCAGCATTAACGCGCTAGCCCATTGAGAAAAATAAACACAATATATTTGTCAAATCTTACTAACATTATAAAAAATGTTTGTTACTCTTTCACGTCAAAACTACTGAATGGGTTTTAATGAAACTTTACAATAATATAGCTTATACATCGGAATAACACATAGGTTACAATTTATAAAGATATTGTGTGAATTGTACAAAATATGACGATAAGTGTCAAGTAAGTAGGAAAAAGTCTACCATTTGTGAGCTATCCCGGCGAGCACTGCCAAAACCGCTAGAGGTACACATTCTACTAATATTGTAAATTCGAAAGTTTGTGAGTGTAGATGTATGTCTGTATGTTTGTTACTCTTTTACGCCAAAACTACTTTAACGCGGGTGAAACCGCGGGGCGCAGCTTGTAAAACATAATGATATTGTCAAATCACACAGTGATTCGGCAGCTAATTCACCAACTTTTACATAACTATTGCTCACTCAATTATCTGCAAAACCTTTTTAGGATATTTAAACTTAATAGCGTTTACTTAAAGATAATGATCTTAATTCGAAGATTGCTCTCAAGATTGGTTGTAAGATAGCTCGTAAGATTGTCTGATAAAAACGAGACTTAATCGACTGAAGTTTACTCGGGTACTAGTTTGCAATGTGTATTTACGGGATGGAGGAATGAAAAATAAACATTTGATATTAGTCGCAGTACGATTGCTGGGAACGAAGTCCATAGGGACTCATTTCTTGAGTATCTTTATGAACGTTAACTTGGAAACTGCTTGTTTGTAGGTACTTACTTATTTATTTAATACTAGCTATGTCCCGCGGTTTTACCTTTTAAATTATATCTTACGTGTTAATTCATGGTGGCAGCTAACTCCATACCAAGTTTTATTCAAATCGCTCCAGCTGTTTTGACGTTAAGAAGTAACAAACATACACACTTACACACTCGCAAACTTTCGCCTTTATAATATTAGTGATGACTGACTAGTTGGCTTAGGGGTAGCTTGTTCAGCCGCAGATATTGAGGTCCTGGATTTAAATCCCGGGTCAGGCCTAAAAGTGATTTTGGGATATTTCTGTAAAGATAATTTCTCAGTATTAGCCCGAAGTCAGGGAGTTGGAGTTATTACACTCCCGTACCTCGGAAAGCACGTAAAGCCGCCGGTCATGTAAATCACTTCTTTCCGATCGTGTCGCCAGTCGTCCTATCCGATCATGAAAATGATGAAAATGAAAGTGGCCCTGTGCACTAGTGTGTGCACCCAATTGTGCACAAAATATATCTGGCACGATGGCTCGTCTCCGTTGAGTTGAGATCTTTACGTGCTCTCACAGGGCAGGAGTTGTAATAACGCCAACCCTCAGACTCCAGGTTGATACTGAATATATGTTTTAAGTTCTTTATTCCTCAAAAAAATACAATTCACTTATATGAGAAACATATTTAACAAATTAAACAAAAGTTTCTTAAATACTAATCGGGCGGTTACTTAATTTAATTTACAATACACAAGTTATGTCTATAGAAAAATATTAAACAAAATAGGGTAGTTAAAGAAAAAAAATATATAATGAGTCGCTTGTAGCTCAGTTGAACATTAACGGTCAAACTAATATAGGAAGCACATTTATTGCAATTGAATATGATAAAAAAATTAGTGTGATTAGATGACTACACGACTGAAGTAAAGCTTAGATATACGAGACGTAACTGGCTATGAGAAAGAAAATGACTGCGCGTACCTCTCTCTCAATAGAGAGAGAAGTACGAACAGTCATTTTCTAGCCTCACATAAATATACGAAACGTAACGTATATACTTATAACTCCCTCTCAACTTCCGTTCGACTCGCCCGATCACACTCTACGTAACGCTCTCGCTTCACCAGCTTACACCCCAAGTAAAGCGTACGTAAAGAAGTTTTACTTTACCGGGATTTGAACCCAGTATAACAATTATCTGCGATTGAACACGCTACCGCCGGGCCATCAAGGCAGCGGATGGAGGAGCGGTGGCGCAGCGGCTAAGACAGTTGCCTCACAGCTTCGTGTCGCAGGTTCGAGTCCCGCGCTGGACACCTATTTATGTGACCCATACATCTAATATAAATATAATATAATATAAATATTTGTGTCCGTCTATATTATGTTTGTAAAGTACCCCGCAACTGAGGGATTAATTTCCCGAATGGGAGCGTTATCTTAATAAAAATTGATGAACAACATCTGCACGATCAATTTCTCGACTCCTCTGTAATTTCTGTTCACTATGGTATCGAATATCTGAAGTTTTATTATGACGAGGGTACAGACGTTGGATTGTGACGCGTCGGTCTTAATAAGGATTTCTTCTTTTATATCTTTATCTTTTATTTAAACCGTCGTTTTATGGTGGGATATAAATTAATGGTGACGCGTTGATTGGTTTTGTGAGGTGTGCGAAGGGTTGGATTATAAAATGGTATAGGATCGCGGGGAGGCGCAGGTAAGTAGAGATTTCTTTTACACTTGTATGTATTTAGAAATATATTTAATAAGTATGTTTATCAGTTGTCTGGTTGCCATACAGGATCTGCCTTGTTTGGGATCAGATAGTAGTGTGTTAATTGTCCCAAGATATTTAATATACTAAATAATTAATTGGACGCAGACAAAAAAATAATACATTCTCAGCCATTAACAGGTTTACAAAAGCTATGTATGTTATTGTTATTGTAAAAAATACTGTTATCAAGTTGTAACAAATCTATAACTTTTCCGTGATAATTATAATTAAGAGTAACTTAGCTTTGAGATAATATATTTCTATATTTCAATACTCTGTGATACTCAACAACTTAAAGTTAAGTATAGACGTCACGTAGACTTTTAGACTTAAAACAAGTGTCTTAACATTTTTCAAAAGATATTACAAATTCGAAGAGGAAAAAAAGAAACAAACCCAAACAAATAATTTTCTTACATTGTTAATCTGTTCACAAACATCCGAAAAATCTCGTACCGTTTATACAAAAACAATTTAAAGCTGACTTGAGAACCTTTCCGTCGAATGCTTTTATAGAAAGCTAAAAGCTTTTTTCGAAACCAATCAACACTTAAACATAAATAACTACAGTCTAAGATAGTAGTAATAAAATATGTTCCACAAAAAATAAATGATAAACTCCGACCACCCAACGCAAGGACTCCTAACTTTTCAACGTCCTCATTCATAGTCCGTCCAATATTTTGATCATTCGATTCTTATATTCAGTACGCTTACCACAAGGAATGAACCATCGAATTAATCGAAACACAACATAAATTATTTTGACATTTAATTTTGAGCATGGAAAATATGATCAACGCCTTTGGCGAAATCGGACTTACAAAATAAATTGTTATAGTTGTTAAACGATTTGCCAAGGGCTCTGTTCTTTATTTCTCGATAAAAAAGTGGCAATGTCTGTCTGTCTGTCTGTTTTATGTGTCCTTGATGTAGATAAGATAAATCAGACTTTATCTTAAAAAATAATTTAATTACTTTTAATTCTGCAACGCGTTTTTTACCATCGGTACGTTTAAGTTTATTGTTTAGATACTGCAGGCGTCAACTGAAAATCGCGCTGCAGGTAAGTAAAACAGACCTAACAGCAGCATAACCGAGCTGTTGTATATTCAGCATACTAAGGGGTGCTATCTCTAACAATTGGCAACCAGGACATGACGCGTGAAATCCCCGGATTTTGGAGCCCAGAACCCGGACATGCCAACAGTCATAGCCGACCTGCGACTCACTACCAGTGCCAGTGTCAGTTCGTTGATTGTCCATGCTGCGGTGGTGCAAGACACTAAATTTTTAAACCCGGACTACAAATGAAACCCTGTCCGGACGCCCTCTAAACTAGGACAAATCCGGGGAAACCCGGACGGATGGCAACGGTAAGCACACTATATTATATATAAATTTGTACTGATTACTAATATGCTATGGGACGTCGATGCCTGAAAATAAATGATTTTTATTTTTATTTGGCATTTGTACGGTACAAAAGAGGATTACTTATCAGTTATCATATTGTTTGTTCTAATTTTGTTGTCTTTTATATGAGTTTTTTCTGTGTTAGTCCTAAGTTGTATTTTTTATAAATAAAATATATAATTATTTTCCAAACCGTTCGATTAAAAGTCATGGTGCACTTCAGGGTTGAATTTCATTGATTAATTTGAAAGTCTGGGCTTGATGGTTGTCGCGCGGACAATGAGTTGTGACGGTGACGGATAATTCATTGTTCTGAAAATAATTAAGAACCGCCAGAAAAATATTTAATTAATTGGAAGTGAAAAAAATAACGTCATATTAATTTGTTGTACTTAGTCATTGGAAATAATGAAGTCGTCAACAACATTAGCTACTGTTTATAAATTATTAATAATAATAAATATAAGCAATTTTCTATTGGATGACTACGCAATCCGTTGACAAACCTCAGAGATATCGTGATATATATTTAAAAGATACAGCCGAATTGACAATATCATCTTTTTTTGAGTCGGTTTAAAAAGTAAATAATATTTGGTTCATTTTCAGGATAACGCTTAAAATTAATAAAATATTACGTACAATGTATCATCGTATTTTCAACATATCTAACTAGGTGTAAATTATTATTAGTTTTGTACTTAATGTATATAATAAACAATCGTCTTAGACTACAGTAACCGGTTACGTTCTCTGCGGGTGAACACGCTACCGCTAGACCAACGAGGCAGTTAGATAAAGGAGCTTATGGAAACCAAATAACTGATTTACTTCATATACTACTTTTCTTTTGTAAATACATACTATATCAGTATAGATAATTACACCCAGACTCAGAACAAACAGATATTATGTTCATGCACACAAATATCTGTCATGATTGGGAATCGAACCCTCGACCTGCGGCGTGCATGGCAAGTATTTACCAACCACGCCACCCGGCCCGTCAAATGAAGAATTATCATCAAAATAAATTCTACAGCAGCTTGGCAAAAGGAAATAAAATCTACAGTAAACATTTAGTTACTGTGTTTCTAAACAGCGAATGAATCAAACTTGAACACTGAACCACTTATCTTAAATCGTATTGCCATTTAGACGTACCCGATAAGTGGTAATGATACGACAATCTATACGAACATTATCTAACATTACTACTCTCTCCTTCAATATTGGTGTTTACAAGTCGTAGGTGGTCACCACAGATAGGATATTACCTGGAAAGGACTTTAAGTGAAGGAATGTTGTTTCATCTGCATCATTGCAAAACCTATATACTCCCGAATTACTAAAGCTTATTGCGTCCAGGTAATTTTTGAGACACCTATAACTCATGACCATTCGGATTAAGATGCATAAAGTTTTCTTATTTAGCGCTAGGCTCTTAATTGCAATGATCATTTTTTTTTTGATATGGCAGGGGGAATGCCTACGCATGCCACCCGCAAAAAGTGTCTGCGGGTGGGTAGGTCGGACTGGCACCGACAAACCTAACCTGCCGTGGACTTCTCTTGGCGCCTATTGGGCGGAGCCCCGGGAACGCGGGTATGTTGCTTCGGCGCCCTCCTATTGCACCATGTCCCATTAATTGTTATTTATATTTTTTCTCTCTGTTCTGTTCTACTTTCCTATTCTACATTTCATAATAATAATAATCTTAATGTGTAGGTATGTACCTAGTATAATGTTATAACTATCCAGGAATTTTTTTAGCTTGTAAGTATGATAATGTGAATTCGTCCGGTATCACGCCTCCAGTACCTACTGGCCCTATCGGAAGATCAGCACTGCAGAAATGCAGTACTAGCTGAGATAGGGCCATTTTACATACCAGTAGGTACGGATAAAATTAATAATTTTAAATTGAATTTTTGTTTTTTAAATTGAATGTATTTTCCGTATATGTTATGAATATAAAATTATTTCTTTCTTTCTTTCAGATGGTCGGGGCACGTACCCTGGGAGGTCTAGGGATTGCCTTTCCCTATTGCTGACTCCTGCCAGTTCGGCACAGCGACTGTGCCACAAACAGATCGCTGTCTTCCCGAAGCTGCTTGCACGTGGTGGCAGTAGAGGACACTTTCCCAGAGCCGCCGCAGCTTTGAGAATAGTTGGGTTACCGGCTGCCGCCGCCGCCCCGACGCCTCCTCTGTCTACGAGCGGGTTCGGCTCGTTCCCGATCCCGCTCGGCGGCCTCCTTCTGGAGCAAGACTGCCTCACAGAAGGAGTACTTTTGAGAGCCTAGTGCTTAGTGCGAAAACTATATGCAGTGTGCCCTGCTCGCAGTGTCACTAGCACTTGCGGGGACTGGAAATCGCCACCAACTAAAGCTTAATAGTAATAATAATGTCCTCCTGGTTGGCGGCTCAATAGAGACTTGCGATTTGCACCGGACATATTATACTGCAGAAATGTGTGAACAAACACCTATTCCGCCACTCTTATTATACAACAGTATAGGTAGCCGAGACGCTCAGAAAGGGGTCAGGTATAGGATCGACGGCTTTAAGTGTCAATACCTTAATATGTATGGTATCTGGGAGTTGGTGGTGTTTACACTCACGTGCCTCGGAGAGTACATAAAGGTCTTAGTCCTGTACCCGACCTCTTTCTGGTCGGGTCCCTAGTTGTTCCATTGGATCGAAAGAGTGATGGAATAGAAAGTGACCTTGTGTTTGCGAACACTCTTTATAATATGTCTCGCGAGACTGGCCCCCGTGTCAGAAATTCGAGCAGAAGGTCATTGTATATTATATGGTCGAAACGCTTAAACGCACGGAAGAACGCGGACCAATCAATGCGAGCGTTGCGCGCGCTCAATACGATTTCAAACTAAGTCGATTTGTTTTCGTGTTCGCTGAATAGTTCACTATTTGCCATACATACATTTCTATGTGATAATATTATATAATTTTTAAGTTATCGAATTGGGTTGAGTACCTGTATTGTTGGTGTAAGATAATGAGAAGTAATAAATAAATAAATGTTATTCCTAGTTTTTATCTGTATAATAATAGATTAAAACTTGTGATCATATTATTAGAATCATGATCTACGAATTTCTCCTATTCTATTTTGAGATAACAATTGAGATAGAAATGCCTTTTATCGCATTGGAGGACCTATAAGTAGATATTCCCGGAAATGGCTAAAACGGTAGAGCCTTTTGGCTTTTGTCATCGATTATGTCATATTTATTATCTTCTTAACTGATTTCATTCGTTCGTTATTTCTGAATTGTTTTTTTAATATCAGAGGGCGACAAACGAGCAAGTGGGTCACCTGATGGTTAGTGATCACCGCCGCCCATGGACATTTGCAACACCAGAGGAGTCGCTGGTGCGTTGACGGCCTTATTCTTAGTGTACAAGTGTTGCTGACCCTTGCCCCCATCCCGATGAGCACTGGCGACCTTACTCACACGCAGGAACACAAAATTAAATGTTATTATTAAGGAATGTCTTCTCTAAGGTGGAGGTACTTCCCCAGTCGGGCTGTTTACCAAGCGAATGAACAGTGTGCCCTACCTCAAATAAGACAATTATTTATCAAAATTTGAAGTGTTAAAAGTCGTATATTTTTTAAAAGAGTTATTCAAATTTTTGTGTTTATTAGTTAATAGTTCGGTTAATATTATTTTTATATCAACTAATTATTCAAGTGACAAATAACTGAATAATTTCTTTATGTATTTATCAGATCAAGTGGACTAAATCCCGCGTTTATGCCCACTTGTGCGTGTTTCGCCAGACCGTCTCAACTTGACTGTGTTGAAACCAATAGTTGATGAACTCGCTAAATTCGTTTAGCTGGGTCTTCTCCAGTGGGGCACATAAGATAAAAATAAAGAATAATAATTTATTGCGTAACTGTGTACAATAAGGTTAATATCATAACGTAACAGTTTTAGAACAGGATCAGGTTAACATTACAGAGCGATCATTGCTATACACATATATATGGCCTTTGCGAGACATTTCTTACGGTGGCTAAACAAACTGATGCGAGAGCGACATAGCCTGCCGCAGGCCTGACAAGAGAAGTTTGCGGTGGTTGGTGCCGAGCCGCTTTCATGTCGCTTCTGTCTCTTATCAGCAAGTACTCCGAACCAGGCTTAATCACAGATCTTACGACCCTCCACTACACGTTTGTGCCATTCAACTCTATATTCAGCGAGCTTTTCCCAGTTACAGTAGGTCCGTCATAATAATATAGAATTCTTACTATATAGACAAATCCATTCAGACAAGATGTCATTGTGGTAAAATATCTAAAACTATAAGTGTTGACTACTAGTAGTAGTAGTTAAATAACTAATAAATTAGTTATTTTACTAAACCATTCCTTTAGTAAATAATATTATAATTTTAACCCCTTACGGGCTAAATCTTAGTATTCAATAGATTAATGAACAAAAAAACACGTTATTTCCTACAAATTTTCCAACCCCTTCATCATCATCATCATCATCATATCAGCCGAAAGACGTCCACTGCTGGACAAAGGC
This sequence comes from Pseudoips prasinana, assembly GCA_951640165.1. Lineage (NCBI taxonomy): Eukaryota > Metazoa > Arthropoda > Insecta > Lepidoptera > Nolidae > Pseudoips > Pseudoips prasinana. Next base: position 4,838,950 of record OX621238.1, on the reverse strand, counting down.
CTCCCCCAAAGATCTCCACAATTGCCGGGCTTGTGCTATTCGCATCCAGCTGTCTCCAGCGACCCGCACAAGATCATCGTTGCAACCCCTTAGCAGTTAAAATTCCAAAAATCTTTTCTTAATGCACACTTGAACAAAATTTGTGCAAAATTTCATAGTTTGAGCTGTGCATTCATCGATAGTCTCTGCTTTAATACATATAGGCAGTTGCAATATTGCAATTCAATTCTTGTTTACAGAAAAACAGTTGTTCATTGTGCAACAATCAATAAACTAGGTTAACGCTACATGCAATAAGATAAACAATATGCGAACAATAATAAAGAGATGGCTAACATAATTACTGTTACAATAAATTGGATTCAATTCCAAAGATACATAAACTCATAGACTCACGCCTGTTTACCAGAGAAGTAGGCAGAGACAACGGACTTCCATTTGTTACGATCCTTGTACACCTCTTTCGCCTCGTTTACTGTCATTATATTCTTCATACATCGGTTTAGTGTACTTCTGACCTGGCCTTCCTTGAGACTATCTCTGATTTGGTTAGAGAATGTTCTACGAGGTCTTCCTCTTCCGGTTGTACCATTCACAGAGGCCAGGTATACTTCTTTTGTCAATCTTCTTTCATTAATCCAAAGAAACAATTATAAGAATTATTAATGATATTTTCATCACCATGTTAGCCAATGACGTCACAGATCTATGTAACTAGAAATAATTGTGTATAGGTACTTAAGTATATTACTACAAACTTGTTCTGTTCAGTTACAAGTGCTTTTTTAAAGTCTACGTGAATAAATACTTTTTTTTTTCAGTTGGACAAAGTCCTGGCCTGAATTGTGGAATTATGTCCATCTTTTGAAAGGATAAGCTATAATCTTTACGCTTGGCAGACAGGTTGATGATCGCAGTATATTATAGTACACAGAGAAAGAGACGCTGCTGTTCTTTGGTAGATATTGCCTTGGGACGACTTCTACGCGTGCCACTGGTTGAGATGGAGTGGTGGTATTCGATGCCGTTAGCCTCACGGTGGTAATATTATAATAATAGGCGGTCACCGTAGCCTAGTTGGTAGTGCTCCTACCTACGAAGCTGGTGGTCCTGTGAGTGCAAATATTTGTGTGATGAGCACGAATATTTGTTTATGAGTCATGGATGTTTTCTATGTATTTAAGTATTCATCTATCTATATAAGTATGTATATCGTCGCCTGGTACCCATAGTACAAGCTTTGCTTAGTTTGGGGCTAGGATGATCTGTGTGACATTGTCCCTAGATATTATTATTAATATTTTATACAAATGCAATTTGATTCATTGGTGTAACAGATACAAGATAATGTTACAATAAAATAACGTTAATTACGTATAAATAAATATCTTACAAACATGGATACAAAGATACAATAAAACTAGTAAAATGTAAAATTAAAAAAGTGCTTTGCACATACGTGATAAATAAACAATTTGATCGGTTACCATTAAAGTGGTTGATTTTCGACAGACTTAATTTCAGGTTTTTTAGGATCAAAATAACACTGCCACTTCAACTCATTTTACCATCAATGGTTATCACCATCAGATCAGATAGAGCATTCCTTGATTAATTACATGATACGACTTATCTAACATAGGAACACAAAAAGATCGGTGATCGTAAACAGACGTGGGCGGGCTGGTATTGTCAACTAGATGTTGTTCTCGGCTCCGCTTAGTGAATGAGATTAAGGAATCAGATAACAATATTGTGACTAATTTAAGAAGGTCTAAATAATAATAATAATGTTCTCTGTGGCGAATTTTGTTCACGGCGGCTTAAAGTAGACTAGCCATCTGGGCGATCTGCGTGGGACATATTATAGTGCACAAGTGTGTGCGCAAACACACGAGCACTTTCTATTCCATCACTCTCATGATCCGATTGGGCGACCGGACACGACCGGAATGAGGTATGGTGCAGGAGCGATGGCTTTTTACGTGCTCTCTGAGGCATGGCTATAATACAGCCAACTCCATGACTTCGGGCTGATGCTAAAAACACATTTTCTTTTTACCGAAACGTCCGAAAATCACTTTTGGCACGATCCGGGATTTGAACCCAGGACCTCGTTCTTTGCGGGTGAACACGCTACCGTTAGACCAACGAGGCATCAAAACCTCATCTCTCAAGGCATCTCAAAGATCTAAATAATGTTGTGGAGAATGCACTTAGCCGGTCCGTTTCCACAAATATGTGTGAAAAAACCAATATTAAATCGATGGACCCAAATCGATCTTCATTATTGAAGTTATACTTCTTTTGGCACGATGGAGAAAAATGATGAAAGTGAATTTTTACGATGCGCGCGCACACCGACACCAAAAAATAAAAATAGCAGCATGAAGTTAGTTCTAGGTGGTATGAAAATTGATAACTATGTTCAAGTTGTATATTAAGAAGTATAACTTCTAACGCGTGTACATAAGTACACACAAGTTTTTTTTTTTCAATAATCAATCAAACGACAAAAATATAATTTTTTTCGTGTTCCAGTCGGCAGATTTTATTCTAAAGGGTGTTTCATTAAAAGCACCCTATGAAATGCAATAAAATAACTTTTTAAAGAGATTTTGTCACAATTTTTATGATATATTTAAGGATGTTCGATGATATTATGTATGGAATGTAAATTCAGTCAAAAGTCCGCCACGAGTCCACTGTACGTCCACTTCTTGAATAATTATTATTCACTATTTTATCAATCAGTGAGTCAGCAGTTTTTTTAACTACATGCAAATAAATATACAGTGGCGGCTTTAATGCCACAAGGAAACTTTGGGTGATGTAGATAAACAAAGCAAACCATTTCAATAATTAGTACTTTCTTCTTTCTTATCGTATGGGCAGTGTGGATACCCTGGTGACAGAGTTGTTTGAGCCGCCCAGTAGGCCTCTGACATGGCTTAACGACTGTTGCTTAATGGCTACAACCGGGACCGACAGCTTAACGTGCCCTCCGAAGCACAGAGACGCACACAAATTAAACCACTTTGGCGGTCACCCATCTATGGAATAACCGCGAGCCTAGTTGCTTAACCTCACCAATCACTTACGGACCGGTGAGAGCTATTGGCTATGAGCGCCTCTAATAATTAGTACTGCCACTTTTGAAGTACTACTATAGCTTAATATATAATGCACCTAATAACTATATTAGGTGCATTATATATTACTATGCCATGCCATGGTACAAGTTAATATAATCAATCAATATATAATGCACCTACTTAGGTGCATTATATATTTGATTATATATTTGAAGAAGAAGTGAAAAGAATCATTTCACTTCTTCTTCTTCTTAGCGTTTCCATGGCCAACTCGTTAAATTTTTGGCCCAGAACGTGGCCACACTGATTGCCCTGCTTGTGGCATTTCTAAGATCGTGCCATGAACATGTGGCAGGGCAGGCTGGGCAAGCTGTTAGATGGGCCATAGATTGGACCGATGCTCCGCAAATACAGTCCATTTTGGGGCTGCTCGACAGTCCCCACCTAGACATGTTTTCTTTGCTTCGGTCCACCTGAGTCCGGAGTCTGTTTAGGGACTTCCCGATCAGCCACGGTAATTGATGTCCCAGCGGGAGGCTTTCGGAAGGCATGACAAACTGATCGAGCAATGAATCTTTCACTTATGTTTAGAATTACTAACTTGTACCAATCGCCGCACGCGTTTATGTTAGGCGTTATTCTAAACAGACAGACGAACACGCCTCCAGATACAATAGATTTTATCTCCCATCTCATTTACTCTATCAAACGTAAATATATGCATTTATTTCTAAATCACAGCCACTTTAATTTTATTAGATCGTTTGATTGAATTTTATTTGGCGTTTGTTAGTGCTGGGCGTTTTATTCGCTCCATAATAGTGTAGTAAAGATGATACAAATGGAAATTGTCGGCGCCTTATTAGGATATATGCAGTTTTGTAGTCTAGTTAAATATGTAGCTATAATTATATTAAATTTAAGTTTTATAGCAATGTTCGCAATTCTAAGCGTAAATTAGTCGTCCATGCTTAACGCAGAGCTCCTAGCCCAGATTAATAGAGGTGTTGGTTCGAAACCCGCCGAACGGTTAAATGTATGATTTCCCATTTTTATAATTTTACTTACTTATTTGGACCGTGGTTACCCCAATTTCAGAGACGTTCGTGGACCTCTGACATAACTACTTTTGTCTAATGACTTCAATCGGGACCGACAGCTTCAAAACCCATCCATTTTGTGATCACCCATCAATGGACTGACCGCGAGCTTAGGCGATTAACCTCGCCGACCTCTGACGGTCCGGTGTGAGCAACTGCCTGTGAACGCCTCACTAAGTGAGTAACACAACGTTTGTTGTAAGAATTTGAGGCTTTCACAGCTTGCCATGCCAAAGGGTCCTTTAGGGTTTGAACCTCGGCCAAGGTAATTACTGATGATGATCCATGAGAGGGTTTTAAAGAAATTTTTTGCTCATATGCAAAAGTCACTGGCTTTTCGTCCGATTGAGGATCGGAGGGGTCATACAACAGGAAACTAAGGGTCGTTCTAGTTGTGTTCCATGGGATCTTGAGAGTGGGATAGTAAAGTGAGTTTGTGTAGACACTTATGCACTATAGCGAGATAGCAAAATAAATCATTCATTCATAGCGCGCAGATAGCTAGTCTTCATTGAATCAGTCGGCCATGGCCGAAATTTGACCTCGGGAATATCATTATTATATAATAATCCTGCACATCTCACAAATATTTGTCCTGAGTGGAGATCGAACTCACGACCTCTGGCTGAACATTCAGGGCCACTAACCACTTGACCACAGACCAGTGAAATAAAATGTCGAAAGGTAACTTAAGCTATATAAATTGTTACTGACTATATAATCCTTCGAGATATCGAGGGACAAACAAACAATACCTCAGGTTAACGGCTTAATAGAACTCTAGGCAATAAAATCCTCCATATATTCTTTATCCTTCATTCCCATAAACCCAGGTTAGAGGATGACTAATGCTGTTGGCGCATTGCACGCCTTTTTTATCATCATCTTCGTAGTCTTTATCACACTAATATTATAAAGGCGAAAGTTTCTGAGTGACTGCGTGAGTGTGTATGTTTGTTTCTTCTTCACGTCTAAACAGCTAGAGCGATTTTACTAAAATTTGGTATGGAGTTAGCTGGTACGCTGGATTAACACATAGATTTATCTATACATTTAATAAAATCGTAGGAAAGACAAAACTGTACATTGAATATTTTAAAAAAAGGATGCCTGGGGCGTGATCTACAATCGATATCGAAGCCAAAAATGTAGTTTTTAGAATTTTTGTCTGTTTATCTCTATGTATGTCCGGGCTAAACTCAGAAAGTACTGCATGGATTTACTTCAAATTTAGCATGAATATTACTAAGAGGTCGGGTCAACATATAGGCTATATATTATCACGCTATTACCTGCGGGGGAGGAGCTGTGATAATTTATAAAGTTTAACGTGGGTAAAACCGCGGAGCACAGCTAGTAATTTATAAAGTTTAACGCGGGTAAAACCGCGGGGCACAGCTAGTTAATAAATAAATATCTTGGGACATCTAACATACTATACAGAGCCTGTACTATGCCAGACAGCTGATAAATATACTTCGTGTTCATCATTATGATATCAGCCCAAAGACGTCCACGGCTGGACAAAGGTCTCCTCTAAAGACCAGTACAATTGCCGGTATTGCGCTACACGCATCCAGCGGCAGGTATTTAACCTTTTCAACAACCTTTGAAACAATATTTTATATGTAATATCTTTTTAACTACACATGTTTTTGACAAATAAATATATCTTTATCAAATACTGAAACGACAAAAAGACAGTAACTACCAGTATTCTACGCCTATTATATAGTTGCCTTGGTTGGCAAATCGTACGATGCAACATAATGACGCCCAAAGCGAATACAGTTTCTTTATTTACAAATGTTGCCCCATCTAGCCCACTAGCTTTATTTTTAACTAGCTGTGCCCCGCGGTTTTACCCGCGTTAACTTTTATACATTTATCATCACATCCTATATGTTACCTATATAGCCTATATGTTGACCCGACCTCTTAGTAATATTCATGCAAAATTTGAAGTAAATCCATCCAGTACTTTTTGAGTTTAGCCCGGACATACATACAGACAAACAGACACACAGACAAAAATTTTAAAAACTATATTTTTGGCTTCGATATCGATTGTAGATCACGCCAAAAGTATCCTTTTAAAAAAATATTCAATGTACAGTTTTGACTTTGCTACGATTTTATTATATTTTTAATTACTGCCATCACTGTTGCTGTTGATCATCGTGTCAATTAGTGAAGTGTTGATCTTGTTTTCACTCTAGGCTATTATTTATCTGCACATACCTATGCGTATGTAAAGAGAATTGATATCTAATCGTAATGACTAAAACCACGGTATGCGGCGCAGCAGCTATGCGGCTCTTTACATTACCAATTACGTTAATATTAGTGACAAATGTCAAATATTGGGAATTTTAGGGGCCTATGTTAAAGAGTGACGTAAAATAAAACCGGCCAAGTGCGAGTCGGACTCGCGCACGATGGGTTCCGTACCATTATCTATAAAAACGAACAAAAACTTCACGTTTGTTGTATGGGAGGCCCCTTAAATATTTATTTTATTTTGTTTTTTAGTATTTGTTGTTATAGCGGCAACAAAAATACATCATCTATGAAAATTTCAACTGTCTAACTATCACGGATCATGCGCCTGGTGACAGACGGTCTGACAGACAGACAGCGAATCTTAGTAATTGGGTCCCCTTTTACCCTTTGGGTACGGAACCCTAAAAACGAAAAAAAAAATTGAATTTATGACTACTATTATTTTTATCAGCACGAGTTATCTGCTGTGTGGTGACGGCGACAAATATCAGAATCAGAATATCATCACCCCATCTCATCCCGTGGGGGGCGTAGAAGTCGACCCGAGGGAATATCTACCAGAGGACGGGAAGCAGCTTCCTTCTGAGTACTACGACCATCATACTGCGATCGCCAACCCGCCTGCCAAGCGTGGCGATTATGGCATATCCCCTCAAGATGATTCTTGAGGGAGGCTTGTCCAGCAGTGGACTTATTTAAGCTGTAATGATGATGATTATTTTTATAACAACATAAATATGTTGTTATTTGACATCTGTCATCTAGATTGACGTACGCAACTAGCGACACGTAGCGGAATAATATGGCTGTTTTAGACGCCATTGAATCGGCATAGTTTCGGTAACCGTTTGCTGTTGTCGTGAGTCATCCTTAACTCATCCTTTCTGTATTCCCATTAAACCTAGGGTTGTCTCTATAAAGGATTTTAATGAGTTTCTAATCACTGGCCGTATCTTTGAACTCATTAAAGGTAAAAGCCTTAAAATTAAAACAATCGTAAGTGCATTCGCATCATTCTTGATTCGCCCACTCCTTTGTCCAAGCTATATTTGAATGTGGTCCAAGTTAAAACAAGTTGGCTAGATAAAAAAAAACAGTCAAAGAAAATAAAATAGGTAGCTCTTAAGAAATGTTGTTGGTTTAAAATCATTGATTAAAAATCAAAATACAAAATCATATGCAGTGTATAGAATAAGTCATACCGCTAATTAACAGTGGAACCATGCCGGGATGCAATTTGCATCGCCCTCCCACCCGCAAAAATGCACATGCAAGAAGGACAATATAAAAAGCAGATTACATGCGCCAGTACGATACCCAACATGTGTTTCGGTCCTCCATGGACCATTCTCAAGGGCTGCTAACTCGTCGAGTGCTCGAATGAGACTGACATTCGACATGATTAAACTGTCAACGGTTATGGATTTCCGCAAAGTAGATTCCATCACTTAATCTTTGATTATTAAAAGAAGAAGAATTAGAACCAATAGAGAAAGTTCAGAACAGAATACGAGGATATTTCATCTCAAATTCCCCTCTCATTGTGAGAGTAGACCCTTGTCTTGAAATGGGGCAATTGTGGGCAGCATTATTATACGCTAGGAAAAACAAGTACTTTTTTTTTAGCGATATGAATCACCTTTGTCTAAGGTTTTACTTTACAAACATATAACTGATGGACACAAATTACATCCAGATTTATGATTCACGTAAATTGTTGTCCTGCACAGGAATCGTACCCAGGACACGAAGTGGCAAGACGACTCTCTTAATCTCTGCGCCACACGTCACATTTTAAATGTTAACGAAACCTATCCTGTGTAGGACCTGTGTGTGTTAGTTAGATTTAATGGTCCGTCTGGTCTTAGTCAAGAGAGTGAGGCAATTTAATTATCAATTGAAAATACATTAAGCGTTATCACTTACTTCGCAACAATAGTCCTATTACTCATAGCTTAATGTTAGCGCATAACTAGACTGATGCCAAAAAAGGTAATGATAGGCATGCGATTCGAATCGCCAAGACTAAAGAAAAGATGAGCGACTTAACTAACAGATGTCACGCTAAAAAAATAGTTTAAAATAACACGCTTTTGATATAATTCAACTAAATAAATATAAAATAAATTTAAATTTGTGTAAGAAATATATTTCATTATCTGACACTAATTCCACACTAAGAAAAGTACACTACTTTTTTAAATTTAGGTATCTTTGTGTAGACAAAAATAATCGAGTGGCGACCACGAACCATAAGACAAAAATGGACTAGGTGATCTTGTCAGAATCGCTGGGAGCCGCTGCGCTGGATGCGGGTAGTGCAGGGCCAGCAATAGTGAAGGTCTTTGATGAAAGCTTTTGTGGACGTCTTTTGGCTGATATGATGATGATGATGATGATGAGAAAAGTAAACGTATTTTAAATTGCAATTCAAATCGCTAAGAAAGTATGTGGACATCTGATTAGATATACGAACAAAAAAATTAAATCATTAAAACCTATTTCTTAAACATACCCTTACCTATGAAGCAGATGACTCACTAATAAACCGGTCGATGCCGCTACCTCCTACACGAAGGACCATACCTCGACTTGTAAGGTAAGTCACGACCGGCCACCGAGCCGAAAGCGACATTTGATAAAATCGTTCCCTTTAACAGCCTGACCTGGAGACTATGAGCACACTCCACAGTTCAGACGTTTCAACCAGAAAGTTGCTGGCCATTTGAGTATATTTAGATTAATACTAATAAAATATTTATACATAAATATATACATAGACTCACGCCTGTTTCCCAAAGGGGTAGGCCGAGACAACGGATTTCCATTTGTTAAGATCTTCGCATGCTTCTTTTGCCTCTTTTACTGTCATAGAACATTATCTAACCAAATCGGAGACATTTTGATGAAATACCAGGGGCCCTACCGGCTAAGTCGCCGAACATCGATTTCTTAAATGGCTTCCAAATAAATAAAGTTTAAAATGACTTAATCAACCGTTAAATCAGCTTCAACGTTGACATTCGATTCCGGACCATTTATGACGTCACATGTGCTCATGGAAGCCGATTTAACGATTAAGTCATTTTTAACCTATATTTATTTGAATGCCATTTAAGAAATCGATGTTCGGAGACTTAGCCGATAGAGGCCCAGGTCAGAAGAAACTGGCAGCAAGTATGAAGAATATAACTTGCGATTCATTCATATCATTCATTCATATTAATGAGCGTGCTTTAGATCACACGACTGAATTACAACTTAGATATGCGGAAAATAACTGGCTAAGAGAAAGAAAATATGTACACCTCTCTCTCTTGCCCTTGCAGTAATAAACATTTACTTATATCTCCCTCTCAACTTCCGTTCGCATCGCCCAATCACACTTTTGGTAACGCTATCGCCAGTCATTCACCAGCAAACGTCCTTCCACAAGTCAAGCGTGCGTAATGAAATTTTATTTGAAAGAACAAAATTTTTCGGGTACAGAAAAGGGACCGTATTATGTATACGACGGTTTTTATATTATTGACAGACGCATGGTTAGCGAAGAGTGATCTCTTCCCCCACCTTGCGGCGGCTTATGCAGTCTAATATCACACATACGAGCAGTGATCGTCACTAGAGCTCCGAAGGTAGAAGGGAATAGTTGAAGACAACGAGCTATGTGTGGAACGCTTACGGTATTATTTGCTGACCTGATATTTTGAAAATCCAAATGCCTCCTCCTACCCAATAAAAAAAATGTCTGTGACCTGAAACATCATAAATATTTCTAGGATATAAATCGTCATGATATGGTTACAAGCTAGGTTAATGCTGGAGATTCAGTCTTATACATCACTAAACTAAATGAAATGCCTTAACATCTTTCTCTAATATAGGTAGATAGAATGAAAAGAATAGGTAATACATAGAACTGTCAATCTAAAACTGGGCACTAATACGCACACCGACTGCATAATTAGACGATAAGTCCTCACGTGTCGCTTATTTTTAGGGTTCCGTAGACAAATGGGAAAAATTAGAACCCTTATGAGTTCGTCATGTCTGTCTGTCCGTCCGTATGTCACAGCCACTTTTTTCCGAAACTATAAGTACTAAACTGTTAAAGCTTGTATATGTATTCTGTGAACCGCATTAAGATTTTCAAACAAAAATAAGAAAAAAACTAATAAATTTTGGGGATTCCCCATGCTTAGAACTGAAGTTATTTTTTTTTTGTGTGGGGTATCTATGGATAGGTCATCAAAAATGATATTGAGGTTTTTAATATCTGTAACTTCTAAAATAAGAGAATGATAAAACTAAAAAATATATATTACCATGCAAAATTCCACCGAAAATTGGTTTGAACGAGATCCAGAAAGTAGATTTTTTAATACGTCATAAATCGCTAACCGCAATTTACCTTACAATTAATCAACTCAAATACTTGCTGCTACGGAATCCTTCATATGCGAGTCCGACTCGCACTTGGCCGTTTTTTAGTCAGTATAACGCGCCAAAGCTGATGACACAACTTAAGGTGCGATCTTCTATTCGTAAGAATAGAAGATCGCACCTTAAGTTGTGTCATCACCTCGAAGTAAAGATAATGTTAAAACTAAATGCAATGATAATAAGTTTAGTTAGTAATGCATAGGATCGGGGACATTTAAATTCCAACCTAATTTATTCATAGAAACACAATTACACTTATTTAACACGTTTTAAAATCAGTCACCGAATATTCGATGCCAAGTCGCTTTCATACTCTTTTTCAATAAAGCGTTGTCACTTTGTTTTTAACATTCGGCGTATTTATACTACTAAATCGTTAAGAAATTCCAGAATCCGCTTGCAATTCAACGTCACTATGTATTTGAATGATGGCTCAATTTTTTATTAATAGATGGCGTTATTAGTTAGTTTAGTAGTTAGGAGTAGGACGTGACGTAACTCTGTTACGTATTTCTAGATGGCGCTGTCTGTGAGCAAGCGCAGTGTAACAATATCAACTGGTGGGTAGATAGAGTAAATTACACCAGAAAATACAATACATTATCTTAATATAAGCAAATACAGGAACAATCGGCGGTCTTATCGCTTTGTAGCGATCTCTTCCAGACAATCGTGGGGTGGACAAGGAAAAGTAAGATGGAAAAGGAGTAGTTGTAAGTGTACTATCCTATGTATATATTTTTTTATGACAACTCCCGCACTTGGGAATCTAATCCCTGTGTTGCGAGGTACTTAACAAACATATAATAGACGGGCACATATTACATCCAGACTCCGAACACCTATTTATGGGTTGGCACAAATAGTTGTCCGGCGCGGGACTCGAACCGGCAACACGAAGAGGCGAGGCGACTGTCTTAGCCGCTGCGCCACACGTGCAGTCAAAATGTATCATGTGTATAAAAGGCAATTCACTCAATATAAATGGTGCTGGCGCTAAATATTATTTTTTGTACAGACGCCAGCACATCAAGCTAGCCCAATCTTTCAAATTCCCCCAATTGAAAGTGAAAGAAATTTGAAGATTAGCTGAATGTGCTGGCGTCTGTACAACTGCTTAGTTACAACGTATAACTTACAAGATTCAGCTATGTATTTGATTCTGCATTACTTTTGATGTAATTTAACGACAGCGTAATGGTTAGAGTACACATATTATTTTGAAGCTGATTTATAGCGGCTTGCTCATTTCGTATTCTTACAAATATATCTACCCTAAATAGAATTTAATTTCAACAATAACTGAACTGAGAACAGAATAAGTATCAAGTAGATATGCAATGAGAAGCCGCGCAACTTTTGTTGCTTTTTCTGATTGAAAGGAGCTTCATCTGAACGCACCCTTACAATGCCCTCCTACATTATGTAGCCGAGTTTGTGTCCACATTGACTTGTAAATGACTGGCTGGCCGATTGTTATACGTCTTTTTATGACCAATAAGTGTATTGTAAGGAATCGATTGTCATGAAAGTTTTATGGTTCCCGACGTGTATTTTTATGATACACTTCTAGAATTATAGGTGGAATAAGTAGATGCTTCTGTGTTCTTGAATTGGATTAGGTTTAGGTTTAAAGACATTTATTCCCATTACGACATACGTCACTTACATAGGAACTTAAATAACAAATAATATTAACATATCCGTCCCCAACACAAATTAATATGAACTAAATAACAAACCAACACGTACAATTTATATAATAACAGTACAATTTATATAAAGGAAGCAATATAGTATTAAGCTAGATATTTGGAAATAGTATTTCTAAGTATACTGGGAGACGCTCATATCCAGATACTCTCACCGGTCCGAGATTGGCGAGGTTAAGCAACTTGGCTCGCGGTCAGTCCATAGATAAGTGTCCGCCAGTATCTGAGCGTCTCCGTGTTTCGGAGGGAACGTTAAGCTGTTGGTCCCGGTTGTAGCCATTAGGTAACAGTCGTTAAGCCAAGTCAGAGGCCTACTGGGCGGCTATAACAACTCTTGACACTAAGGAAACCACTGCATACGATAAGTAAGTAGTAAGGAATATCTTGGATCAACAAATATACGACCATCTAATCCCAAATTAGGCATAGTTTGTGCTATGGCAAAGTTCAATATTTAATCGATTAGGAATGTAGTTTGCAAGGCCCTCCCGCCCACAAAAATATACACATGCAAGACAGACAAAATAAATAAGTATATTACTTACGTTCTAGAATGAGCACATGACGTGTCTGAATACAATATCATTTTTTTTAGGATAATTTTCCGCACAAGTAATCTAATCCCTACAACTTACTACTTACTTCACAAACATATAATAGACGGACACAATTACATCCAGACTCAGAACAACTATTTCTTTTTTTTTCTTTATTTTTTCAAAAGCCTGCATTTTACAATTCAAGATAACAAGACTACAAAACAAGGCTTAATACAATATTTTGTAAAAGGTGAATACCCTGACCCCTAAACTAGGTTTATGTTCCTGTGTCTTAGGGAGCCAGTGTTCTTGCATAACATAAAAGCCATTTAGAGTTGTACAATAGCTTGAATTAAGTTTTACAAAAATATAAATTATATAAAGAATAAAAAGAGAACGATTACAATTTAAATAAAAATAAAAAAAAAACAAAATTAAAAGTTAATAAAATGATACAAAAACGAATTTACAAAAAGCAGATACATTTTCTAGTTTTATGTGTGTGTTGTGTGTGTCTGTGTGTGTCACACGCGGGACTCGAACCCGCGACACGAAGCGGCGATGCGACTGTCTTAGCCGCTGCGCCACACGCGCAGTCAAAAAGCGAAGCAGAGCTTGTACTATGGAAACCATATTACTGGTACACTATTTCAATTATGTAAATACATACTTATATAGATAATTTACACCCAGACTCAATAGAAATTGACATGTTCATGCACACAAATATCTGTCCGGGTAGGAATCGAACCCACGGCCTCCAGCGTGAAAGGCAGGTGTGTACCAACCGCAGGAGGGGTCGAGCCTTAGCTAAAGTTGAGGTAAAAATAATATTAATAATACCACCCTATAGCTTATCAAGATTTAGTATACGATACCTTACCGTTCTTGAACAAGGATATAATTTTAATACAAGAAATGTCTTTAGCCCATTGATTAATTACCCACCTGACTTTCAACACTCCCTTTCAAAGATACCTTAGATTAATATCCAACTCAGACGGAACACGCGACATTCACTGAGAAATTAATTTGTCGTACAAAAAGAGCCCTTACTTGAAAGGAAATAGTTGGAACCCTTCTGCTTGTGACCTATGTCGCTTGACAGCTAGCGGAATTGACGCCCTGTCATGTAGGGTGACAAGGAATAAAGCTCACTTAAAGACTTATTTGGAGCACGCTACCGCTAGACCACAGACGGGATATTCCATTTTCTTTATACAGCGTGTACAATCTAATCCAAAATATCGGAGTCTGTTGATTGATGGGGCCGGACGGCGTGGTTGGTAAATGCTTACCTTTCACGCCGCAGGAGAGGTTTTAAGAGAGGTAGGGCATAGCGTTATTTCGCTCAAAGAGCAGCCCGACTGGGGAAGTACCTCCACCTTACCGAAGACATTCCTTAATAATAACATTCATAATTTTAATGTTGTGTTTCTGTCGTGTCAGTAAGATCGCCAGAGCACATCGGGGTGGGGGGAAGGGCCAGCAACACTTGTTTGCTGACTCTTAAAGGCCGGCAACGCACCCGCGGCTATTCTGGTGTTGTGAGTATCCATGGGCGGTGGTAATCACTTACCATCAGGTTTTAGACTCGACACCAGATATTTGTGTTCTTTTGTTCTTACAAAAGAAAGTAGTATGTAATATATCAGTTATCTGGTTTCCATATGATAGTACGAGCTCGTCATAGTTTGGGATCAGATAGCCGTGTGTGATATTTATTATTATCGTCAGTAATTGTAACGTCGGTAAAATGTTACTGTCCCTCAAGTCCACAATGTCACCCTACTCCAGCCCTTTGTCGCCGTCTACAACGATGCCCTTTGCGAATCGCGATTGATTAGTCGACATTTCAGTCCCTTTCAGTTATAGGGCGTCTTACAAGAAGCCACACAACATTGTTAGGAGGGCTGGAATTAAAGGCTGCGGTGAACTAGTGCATTGAAGATGGGTTGGAGTTACTTATTGAGGTTGGGGTGACTGTGTTATTCAAAGTAATGCTTTGGGCTCAGTGTCGGAAGGCAGAGGGGAAATCAATCAACGTTTATATTCTAAAGGTTATCCATACAGTTAACATACAGTTGTCTGCACGTGAGGCGCAGCGGCTAAGATAGTCGCCTCGCCGCTTCGTGTCGCGGGTTCGAGTCCCGCGCCGGACAACTAATTGTGTGACCCATAAAAAGTTGTTATGAGTCTGGATGTAATTTGTGTCCGTCTATTATATGTTTGTAAAGTACCCCGCGACACAGGGATTAACTTCCCTAGTGTGGGCGTTGATTTTTAAAAAAAACACGTTTATTAAAAAGTCACATTTATTATACAAATTGTTACAAAAATAGTGGAAGAAATATAAGAAACTCAAGATAACTAAAAAACTGAACATATAAAAGAGAACCTGTTTGTGAAATACAAAAAAATTGTATTAGGTCTTTACCTATGAAATTGCCGTTCTGCAGTACTGGCCATTTCAAATCAAAATAATTTTTGTTTGGCTAAGAATTCTAATTTCAAATTAATTTTATTTTAAAAACATGGATTCTTTTTTCCAAAAGTAGTCATTTCTTTATTGATTAGTGTTACATTTTCATCGCATTTCAATCTTTTTCGTCATCATGGATACGTTAAAAATTCGAGTAATTATGGAATATGAGTACCGTCGTGGCAGCAACGCGGCACAAGCGGCACGCAACATCAACGACGTTTACGGAGCTAACACTACAAACCAACGCACCACCTGTTATTGGTTTGCTCGCTTCCGTTCTGGAAATTTCGACCTGAAAAATGAACCTCGCGGTCGTCCGAAGACTTTGGTCGACAATGACGAATTAAAGGCGGTTGTGGAAGCTGATGATACACAATCTACGGCTGAATTAGCAGCAGCTTTCGACGTTAGCGTCAAAACAATATTGGTCCATTTGCGTCAAATTGGCAAGGTAAAAAAGCTTGACAAATGGGTGCCCCACGAACTCAATGATCGCCAGCGCGAAGTACGCGTCGAGACGTGCCTTGCACTGCTCAACAGACACACAAATGAAGGAATTTTGAACCGCATTGTTACCTGCGATGAAAAATGGATTCTGTTTGATAACCGCAAGCGCTCAGCAAGTTGGTTGGATCCTGGTTCAGCACCTAAACAATGCCCTAAACGAAAACTTACCCCTAGAAAAGTGATGGTCACTGTTTGGTGGTCTAGCGCCGGTGTGATTCATCACAGCTTCTTACCAAACGGGGTGAGCATTACTGCAGATGTGTACTGTGAAGAACTGAGCACAATGATGGAGAAGCTGGCGCATCTCCAACCAGCATTGGTCAATCGCTCGTCTCCGCTGCTCCTGCACGACAACGCGCGACCTCATACTGCACAGCAGACGGTCTCCAAGTTGCAAGAACTGGGGTTGGAAGCTCTCCGTCATCCGCCCTACTCACCAGACCTTGCGCCTACAGACTACTACTTTTTCCAGAATTTGGATAACTTCTTGGCGGGAAAAAAATTCAATACCCGAGAGGCAGTACAAAATGCCTTTGAAGAATTTGTTGCCTCCCGTCCAGCTGATTTCTTTAAGAAGGGCATCAATAAACTGCCACTGCGATGGCAAAGATGCATTGATTGCATGGGTGATTACTTCGATTAATACAAATAAAAAAATTCATGAAAAAAATTCGTTTAATTTTTTTCATACAAAACGGCAATTTCATAGGTAAAGACCTATTATATCCCATATTGACTGGCATGTCTGTCTAGTGGTTAGTGGCTCTGACTACTAAGCCAGTGGTCGTGGATTTGATCCCCTCCCCACCCAGAAAAAATCCTTGTGTGATGAGCACGATTCTTGTTCTGTGTTTGATTGTCATGTCATTGACGGGCCTGTTGGCGTGGTTTTCAAATGCTTGCTTTTCCCGCCGGAGAACGTGGGTTCGATTCCCACCCAGGACAAATATTTGTGTGCATGAACATGTCTGTTTGTCCTGAGTCTGGGTAATTTATCTATACAAGTATGTATTTACAAAAGAAAAGTACTATATGCAGTATATCAGTTATCTGGTTCCCATAGTACAAGCTCTGCTTAGTTTGGGATCAGATGGCCGTGTGTAAATAATGTCCCAGGATATTATTATTATTATTTATCTCTAATATGTATGTAGGTATTTAGTAATAATTAAGTAATTTTTCAGTTGTCTGGTTACATTGTACAGGTTTTGGCTAGTTGGGGATCAAATGGCATAATGCATTTCAACGACATTGATATGAAAATTCATTTACTAAAAAGCATGGTGTAAATGGGTTTACGTTTTTATTAAAAATGGTTTCGTGCCGATGAGTCATATTATTATTATTGGCGATATGTTTAAGTGCTCATCAAGGAACTTATCACCTTTCTATATAAATTCATCAACTAAATAATTTTCATATAAAATATACTGATTGGCTATCTTTTGTTATGATTGAAAAAATTGACCAGGATGACACAAGTAGGTAATGAAAAGTTATCTATTTTTTTTGTTAATGCCACATGTATGTCGCATTCAAGCATGGTCCGTGGATGAATGAAAAACGTGTTGGGTAGATTTAAGTTGCATATTTATACTGTCCTTGTATGAATATTTTTTGCAGGGGAGTGTGTGGTGCGGTGAAAATTGCATCCTTGTTTCATGCAATTGACAATAATAATTAGGGGCATTAACACTATTTTTTATTACATTAAAAATAGTAAAAAGCAAGTCTTGTAAGGCGACTCAGTCCGTCTCTCACGGCGTGATCTCACCATATTATAATATTAGAGATCTGAAAATAGGAAGAGCTATAGCTGTTTTATCGGAAATAGAAAAATGTGAAACTAATTTATTTTCATTTAAAATTATAAATTTAATCGTCCGGCGGCCTCAAAACAGCACCCTCTTCGATCAAATTTAGGACTCTTTTACTAACACCCTTTTGGAAGATTAATCATGTTCTTTGTTAAAAAACTGGGGTGTAAAAATTTTAAGGTATGGATATGTGATAACATATGAAGGAAGGGGTTTCAGTATTCACATTTTAAAACTGAGTATATATGTATCTATCTATCTTATTTTGTTTTCCACTTATATTATAAATGTATATGTATCTTATTTTGTTTTCCACTTATATTATAAATGTATATGTATCTTATTTTGTTTTCCACTTATATTATAAATGTATATGTATCTTATTTTGTTTTCCACTTATATTATAAATGTATATGTATCTTATTTTGTTTTCCACTTATATTATAAATGTATATGTATCTTATTTTGTTTTCCACTTATATTATAAATGTATATGTATCTTATTTTGTTTTCCACTTATATTATAAATGCCAACAAGATTGACGGTCACCGTAGCCTAGTTGGTAGTGCTCCTGCCTACGAAGCTGGTGGTCCTGGGTTCGAATCCCGGTGCAAATATTTGTGTGATGAGCACGAATATTTGTTTCTAACTCATGGATGTTTTCTATGTATTTATCTATCTATATAAGTATGTATATCGTCGCCTGGTACCCATAGTACAAGCTTTGCTTAGTTTGGGGCTAGGATGATCTGTGTGACATTGTCCCCAGATATTATATTATAAGATTCCTATTTCTCCAAGGTGTGTGATGCAAAAAATCTTAAATAACTAAATTCATATAAATAAAATGATGTTCTTATCTAACACAGTCATTATGGAATTATCAAAATTTATTATTATAACTTTAAGTTGAGAATTTAAGTACGTCTTGCGAAGGTACAGAACCCTCAGCAAGTAAAGCCGACTCACACACAGCCTTTTTAAAAATAATTTTGTATAACTTGAATTTTAATAATTAATAATAATATCATTCACACACGGCCGTCTGATTCCAAACTAAGCAGAGCTTGTTCTATGGAAACTACATAACAGATATACTACACATACCATTTTTCTTTTGTAAATACATACTTACATAGATTATTAATTATTGTTACACTATAAAAAAGTAAAAAGGCTGTGTATTTGTCGCCTTAAGGGCGACAAATACACAGCCTTTTTACAGCAGTTTTTTTATATTTTAATAATGTAACACTACAAAATAAATCAACTGATCTATTTTATTACCTTCGCCATTTTGATACCAAGTATTATAATATAGGAGTACAACAAAAATTTAATTGGTCTACGCCCTTTAGTGAAACCAAAAAGTTTTTATCACATCATATAAAAAACCCTTTTAATAACATACCCATAAAATACAGAAGGAAATACACAATTCACATTAATTGGAAATTAACAAACCATTTTATTCCACCTGTTATTAACGTATTCGTAGTAAAGCACACCTTTAATAAATTAAAAAATAAACTATAAATGTTCGGGTGTCAGAAAAAAAAGGTTTTTTACGCATATGGCCTTCAGATGGGCCGATAAAAAACTGACAGTAGCTTGAATAATGCGTATTTTATAGTTACACCTGGCTATTCATGGGCTTGTACCATTATAATGTATTTAAATGCATTCCCAAATGTGTGGGAGCTGGGGTGCTAGTGGTAGCGAGTATTATTGCTAGATAATTATTAGTAGCTCCGTCTGTAGAGTATGTAGAAATATTGCTTATTTTTTTGTAACGTGGGGTAAACCCTTTATATGTCCCCGTAGTTGGGTAGACTACGGGGTATGTGGGAATTACCGTGGGTTACCCACTTAAACCACCACGGTAGCCTAGCCTCTCACTGCTGTGGGTGATAGGGTAATAGATAGATATTATAATAGATAGGCATTAAATCCGCCTCTGTACAATCTTGTGCAAAAAGTAATAAATAAATAGCTCCGGGTACTCGAAACGATCTTCATCCGGACTATTATCATTCCACCTATGCATCTTAAAGAAGCTCCCCCCGAGGGGCAAAGATGTTGATGCCACCCTGATGCACTCCTTGTGCGTAGAAAAAAGGCAGCTCCCACAATTTGCCTCAACCGCTTTCCAGCGATACCGCTCGCGCGGCCTCCTTCCGCAGCATCGCCGCTACGCAAAACTAGACCACTGCCTTCCAGGTATAATTCTCCGCCAACATAGCTTCTAGAAATATTGATTACAAAACAACCTGTACTATTAGCATAGCGGTATAATTACAAGTCTTCTTGCTGCTTTTGACTAATGGAATCACAGAAATTTAACGTTACGAGCGCACAGTTCCTTTAATAACCGAAATACGTTGTAGGAGTCACTCAAACACCTTTGGGGACTCTTGTACTTCTGATCGGAACTGATTTGGGGCTCAATGCAAGCTCACGCAGAATAGCCCAATCAATAGATTAACTACGGAAGCCAGCCCACGCAACCATGTGGGCAAGAAAGTCACTTGACAATATGACTTGCCTTCGCTTTAAGCCTCGGGGACTTAGCTTGTCAGGAACTTTTTCATCTCAAAAACGTTGGAGCAACATCTTAATTACCAATCTGTTAATAGAGCCCACAAAAACATCACAATGCTTTAAAGATAGCTGCAAGATCTGGGTGACGCTCAACCATGTTAGAACAAGTGTGAATCACTGCAGCCACCTCCTACGCAAATTGGGAATATTGGAATCTAACTGTGTCCAACTGGCTGGGGCGTACAACACTTACCTAAGAGAATACTCACGGATAAGATAGCTACTGACTGGAAGCTGGAGACTGGTTGAACACCTTGGATATGAACCATTTTAATAATTACGGGGTCAATAATCGTATACATCAAATCTTTTCGTCTAAATTACATAGTATTAACACGATATTTATAGTATTACAAATAAAATCTATCCTCAAATTATGCTCTCTCTGTTATAAACCTAGTTACTACTATGGACAGTATTAGTTTTGCTTTAGCTCGTCTGTCATGTAAAGTATTGCAGTAACAAGCAGGTTAACGACAGTCGATATGTATGCCAGTTACAGTACATACGAGTAATATTACAGCCCACTGTACGTCACAAACATTTCGTTTCGTCCGTATACTTACTAATTTTATATTCATACGTTTTCTCCCCATATCATACAAACCTTCAACCCTTGACATTCCACCTTTGATCGTCCCCGCTGCAACTCGAGCACACCTCATTGGACACGCCACTGACTTCTGACGTTAACCCGTCACTGCACCTGCCTAACAATAAGCATGCACAACCGAAAACAGCATATATAACAGTACTAGGTGACATTGAATTTAAACTTATTTCGAAGCGTTAAGTTATAATTTACTTTGACAAAAATGTTCTTAATGTGTTCTTCTTTCGAAGCAGCAGAGTACCCTGACACATTTACATGAGCCGTGTCCCCACATTATCTATTGTTAAAACTAATTAATTTTTAAAATTTTCTCGCCTGTCGTTCTAAAATTTTGAAGTTCGCTCTTCAAAAATGGTTGGTATTTTGTCTTTTGTTATTATTTTGTTAGATGTTAAGCATTGGGTTCGATTTTTGAAATTGCTTTGAATGTTGACGAGTTTTAAAAGAATGAAAATACAATGACTGAGTTAACTAACATTTTGTGATTCCCTTAAAGCGTGAAGTACGAGTTCTTTAATGTTTTTGTATTTTGAACAGTCGAATAATAATGTAAGTTAGTTTTTGTTATAGATTTAGCATTCGTTACGTCATATATTGGTTAAGGATTTGTTTTACTCATAGGTTTTACGTGTCGTAATAGTTTTGAAAACATAACAGTGGTATATAAAGTACTTACTTAACTTTAAGTAATGATATAGCGTATAATAAATTGAAACAAGTATTTTCACATAGGTGATCAACATCATATCAGCCGAAAGACGCCCATAGCTGGATAAAGGCTTCCCCCAAAGATCTCCACAATTACCGGTCATGTGCTACTCGCATCCAGCGGCTTCCAGCGACAAGGTCATTGGTCCATCTTGTAGGGGGCCTGCCCACGTTGCGTCTTCCTTGGCGGACGCCACTCGAGCACCTTTCTGTCCCAGCAGCCGTCGGTTCTACGTGATATGTGCCGTGCCCACTGCCACTTAAATTTAGAAATATTGAGAAGCAGAAATATTGAGATTCGCAGGCGATCCAAATTTAGAAGTTCTTCGCGCTATGTATGTTACATAGCCCGAAGAACTTCTAAATTTGGTTCGCCTGCGTATCTCAACATTTCTGCTTCGATTTCGCAGGGAAACTCCAGCGCATAGCTCTCTTTTATTCTTTAGGTGACCCTGTACCGAGGCCCGTAGTCCTAGATTCAAGTATGTATGTTTCTGTCCTAATTATTGACTAAATACTATACCTAAAGGTTAAATTAAAGGTATTCAAAATTTTCTGATATGTTTCTTATCATTGATGTATTATTTGTAGTAGATTAATTAACAAATTTCAATTATTATTAGGCCATAATTGTACCACTAAGTTTACCTTAATATTGCGCAGAAGAATAAGTAGGTACTATTACTTGCTAAGTACTTTTAAGTAGTATACAAAAGTCGAATTCTGTTTTATATAAAATTACACACTCTTGTAACTTTTTGAATTTTATTAATATTATTATTTACAGATACTCTGTAAATGGTGTGCAATAAAGTGTATTTATCTTATCTTATCTCATCTCGTAAACTTGTCTTATTACAATGAATTAAGGTAACCAAAAATATTATTTATTCTTCTGTCTTATCTTAAATACATTACTTAGTTATTTTTGGTGACGTCTGATTTGATATATTTATGATTTTCGTTATCTTCATAAATAAATAACTTGGGACAGCTAATATAACTAGACAGAGCCTTAAGTATGCCAGGCAACGGATAAATATAATTGACCACCAAATTCATCATCATATCAACCGAAAGGCACCCACTGATGGACAAATGCCTCCCCAAAGATCTCCACAATCGCCAAATCTTGCGCTTTGCGATACAAAGAACAAATACTCGAGCTCATCACACAGATTTGACGTCGGTGGAGATCGAACTTACCACCTGTAGCTTAGCCGTTAGTCTCACTAACCGCTCAACTAACAGGCCAAGAATGACGTTACTTGATATGAATTAATTAAATTCGGTTAATTTATCTTTACTCATACACTGTGTATTGTGCATTATTTTAAAATTGTATGTAGCGGTAGTTTGTTAAAATATTGTCTTTTGCATGCCTACATGGCAGTAATAGATGACATTTTTATGTCATCTATTACTGTTACCCATATTAGCAAAATAAAAATATCTTTATCTTTATTTTTTACGGCGTATTTGTATTTTCCCGCGGTTTATGCTGCGAACCATTGACTGTTAGCAGACCATATTTTTTAATGGCCGTCCGTTGTAAATAAATGTTATAGTGTAACACTAATTGCCTAGGTTTATCGAGACATGTAATAAAATTAAACAAACAAATCCACAGTTAAACATAATTTATTTCATATTATTTAAGTATCACAGATCCATTTATTTTATATTCATCACGTTAACAAAAATATATATAGTCTACAGGTTGTGTTGTCAATAGCAATGTGCTTCTACTGCAATACACTGTATTTACATGTTCACTTATATACAAGACTACGAGACAGTGTTATGTACTCTTAGGTACTGTCATGGACCGCAACTATTGTATATAAAACCCCGGCTTGTTCTGAACCAAGGACAATAAGGCTATTGGCACACTGCCCCGCATAATGCAGCGTAGTGCGTGAGTGCGTGTTCTAACGTTGCACGCACAGTCCCCACACAAAACATGCATCTGCATAGAGTTACCATATGTAAATAGAGGGATGCCTGTCTGTGCTACCTAAAATGCCTGAATTTTCAGAAAAATGACTGTCTAAAGCAAAACGCTGTAGGTAGTATCTTATCGTATCTTATGTAGGTAGTAAATTAAAGCCAGCAGATAATAATGAAGAAGGATATTTCTTACTGATATTTGTCATTGCATTTATAAAAGCTAGATGCGCGTGCGGGAGCGAAATTTAAAAATGCCTGTCTCAGATCGATGCCGGCCGCACGCCTGTCTAAACCTTAAAATGCCTGTCAAATGCGGCTAACGCCTGTCGTAACGTGGATGCATGTTATGTGTGTTGGACTGTGCGTGTTTTCTATACAAACGCACAACGCTGCATCATGCGGGGCAGTGTGCAATTCGCCTTAGTTTGACGAAGCTTTAATTCTAGGCAACGCGGGCCTCGAATGGCGACTATCATTTATTAACTCCCGATGCGAAAAAGGGTGTTGTAATTTGACGTCGGTGTCTCTGTGTTTGTGTGTCTGTCAGTGGAATTGTAGCTCGCAAACGGATGGATCGATTTCGATGCGGTTTTTTATATGAATGCCAGTTTGCTTGCGATGGTTGTTAGCTACGTTTGGATGACATCGGTCCAGCTCGTTTCCAAAGTTTCAGGAAATCAAATTTCAATCGTTTCATATTGAAACTTAGGCGGAAAATAATTTATTCGGAATTGGAAAGTAACAAATAATCATTCCTAAACAAAACTCAGTAACAGTAACAGGTTTTCTCCTTGCAATTATTGCCCATAACATTTCGATGTAATATTCTGTCACTTAGGAGTTCAGAATAATTTAGTAGAGGTATCCTTGGTATCATTTTGTGTTTCGCTTCATTTTTATTCAGAAATTACTTTATGAAGTGTCCTAGTACAGACTCCAGCACATCAAGCTACCCCAATCTATCAAACTTCCCCAATTGAAAGTGAACCTTATGCTTATGCGATAAAGTTGAAAATCTATAAAAGAAATTTGACAGATTGGGGTAGATGGATGTGCTGCCGTCTGTACACATAATAATAATCTTAGGTATCAACCTACATTTCAGTTCCTAATATTTTGACAGATACCCGACATCAAACAGAAACTTCATAAAAGTAATCGGCAAATTGGAAATCGGTTCTGAAATATTTAACAAGTCAATTTCAATTTGCTATCAAGCTCTCAAGACATCGATGCGGTCCATTTTGACAGGAACGTTTAATTTCAAGAAGGCCTTAACTTGTTGATCGGTAAGTTATTTTCAACTGAGATTAAGTCTTTAAGGCTTCAAATACAATTGGGTTGTACACAGACTTAGGACCTTCTTGAAATCAATCATTCAAGTACCTACTTTCCTAAGAGATGAAGTTACAAAGATATTCTCTATAAAATAGGTTGAAATGAAGTCCTTTCTCGGCGCGACAATATTATTAGGCAGTGTTGTAGCTGTAAGACAATTTCAGGAAGTCTACTTTATAGTATTCTTGTTTTTGGTAGTTTTGTTGTTTACAATTTTATAGATTGTCACGAATAGAAAGGTGTAGACAGTCTTATTATTGTAGTTACAATGAAATAGTTTAAGAATTAAATGCAGTTGTAAAGTCTTTATAGGTAAAGATAATATTAGATCAATTTTAACTGTAAGATTTAGACATACAGTGGTCTCATTCATTAATAAAGCCTCAGACATGGCTTAACCTCTAAAGCTCTCTCATTTAAAATCTATAAACGACTCTAGGACAGTAAGGTCAACTGCTTGTGAGCCCGAAATGAGCAATTGAGGGTCATAGTATAAATTGTTAAAATTCATCTATTATTACACAAAATTAATAAAATACTTATATTAAAGTGTATCTTTTAAAAGTAGCTATTAAGCTCTGAGTTAAACACGTATAACATTTTTTAAGATTATTGCCAAAATTTTGCTGTGGCATTACATATTTGGCACAAAGTTCGAATTTTCTAATAAGCAAGTTGAAAATTATTGCGAGCAAATAAGTATGAAAATAAGCAAATTTCCTCCAGTTAATTAAACACTCAAACACTATACAAAAATTAACAAAATAATCAACCGTCGCCGACGACTCGGTCGGCTTTGTTTCTTTTAAAGACATCGTAGGCACTATTATTGCTAATATAATATAATTTATTCATCGATCGCTTATCTACAGCATAGAATACTCTATACAAAATATACTACGAAGATTTTACAAACTTAGGCCGTCGGCCTACGAAACTATACTTTGTTCTAACGTAACATTTAAACTACTTTTTTTTTTCAACAATCGTCCATATACATTCATCCGCATAGGCCTATACTTTCACATTTATAACCACAATAGTCTCGTTAGATATACAGTCGTTAGATTACGTACCGTAGAATTGAAAAGATTAATAGGATTGGATTCATAACCAGGAGGGCCGCGCGTGCAGCAGGTCGGCCGCGTCGGGCCGGTCCGCCGCGCGCAGCGCCGCCGCCAGCGCCGCCGTGGCGCCCGGCCCGCGCTCGCGACACTCCCACAGCTCCAGGATAGCTTCCGTCGGGGAGCTCTTAGTCGCGAACCACGTCGTGTACCTGTCCACGCCCAGCCTCGACGCCAACGCTCGCCAGTCATTCCCGCGAGCGTTCGGCGGATCCAATATAGCGCACAACTGCCGTTTTACTCGAGCACTTAACTTAAACGGCCCCTCGCCCGCGCACTCGTTGACTCCCGCCTCGCTAACGGTCACATTTCTCTTGGCGCTCCCATCCGTTCCGTCTTCGCTGCGGCACATTCGAGCCTCTAAGAGGTTTTCGGTTATGTTGAAGCTGCGCTGCGACTCGGCGCGGGGTGAACGTCCTCGGGGCGAGCGACTCCGCAAGTCATCGAGGGATATTCGGAATGTCTGCTTGTATGACGGATTGGTCCTTTGACAGGCCGACACGCCGAAATCGATATTATCGCAGTCATGGGTCCTCTCGAGAACGAAGCTGCAATGTAAAGCGTTGTAGTTGCAGCTCCAGACGTGATTGAACGGGATCTCTTGGTAGCCGATGCCCGGTTTTGTTTTCCATCCAGGACTGACGTGGTCTAAATTCAAACATAAATTTGATCCTCCATCTTGGAAGAGTAATGTTTTAGGGCGCTCGAGTAATACGCCTCCAAGTTTCTTCTCTTGCTCTTGACAGTAGTAGGCCGCGCAAGGGGTATCCTCAAAAACGTATAGTCGAATGCTGTAGTCCGCGTTCGTTTCGCTTAAAACGGGAGGTGCATAAATCGCCAACTGAAGAGCTTTAACCGCTTTGCCATTAAAACTTTCACCGACTAACACAAACGTCGACAGCATATCGGTCACTAGGAATATTTTATCATTATCGAGTTGGGTGAACACGGGCGTATTGATCGTTTCTTGCCCGAGGCCGACAATTTTCTTCCACTGGGGCTGTGTGTTGTCAGCCTTAGCGTTGTTGTGATCGATAGCGTAAAGTGAGAGGTTCCAGAAGCCGTGTTTGATGCTGGCGCAGTGCGGGATTTGCAGGATGACTGACTTGTTTAATTGAAGACGCGGTGGCCCGCATTTAACTACCGGGCTCAGCTGCGTGATACCTGCGGGGCGGAATTTGTTGTGAGCACTTCGTTCTACATGTATGTTACCGACCAGATCTGCCTAAGGCGAGTGTTTTTTCTCGAGCAGAAATTATAGCTTACTGATACCAGAACATAATTATACTCCACAAATTGCCTTTAGAAATTGTTGTAGACTATATCATATCGCAAAATCAATTTATTTTTATTAGACTTGTACAAATTTAAGTTATTCAGTTTAGACTCATAAATATTCATATCAGTTTGATGATTTAGGGCATAATAAATACGAGAGTGGAACAGCGAAAATATTTACCGAAATTAATTTATGTATAACGTCGACAAGGTTCAAGTTTCCGAAGAGTTCGCCTGCTTTCATATTTTGATGTTGCTGGTAAGCTTTACTTAGTTGTCAAATGTCAACCATGTCAATGTCAATTAAATTATTGTTTCTAATGGCTGGTGAAATATACTATCTATACATACAGAATTTCAGAGAATAGTGTCGACCATTCCAAATGTTATTATTAGAATTTAGAATCGATAAATACTTAATTGAGCACCAAGGGAAGTTGGAGACAGTCTTATGTTTAGACCATTGGCCTGTGGAGACAATGGCCACGAGTCCCAACACAAGGGTTGGGTCTCACCACTGAGGCTTCTTATTCGTGTGCGTCTTAGAAATTAATTATCTCGTACTTAAACATTAATGGAGAAAACCAGCATGACTCATAGTTCTCCAAAATGTTTTTGGTGGCATGTGAACTCTTCTAACACTATAGTCTTTTCGCCATAAGATGAGTTCCCTGGCAGTTCTTGTCTGACAATTGTGAATTGTGAATTCTTGTCTGACGTGACCTAACGAAATAAAATAGATTTTTTTATAATATCGATTCAGTTGGCAAAGAAAATGGAATCGGATTAGTGTCAATCTATGAGTAGTGTCAATCTCTATTGGCCGACCGCGACGTTCCGTTCAACGTATTAGACATTTTTAAGATTTATACTTTTTTATTTTATTTACTTCATTTATTAACAGTTAATTATAACTACAATAATTTACTTAGTAATTAACGAAAGACAATATTTTTTTATAATTTCTTTTTTAATGTTTTTGCCAGTTTATTTTTAATTCGTCTAAAGTAGTATGCGTGCCACGGAAAAAAATGAACTGTCAGGGAACTCATCTTATGGCAAAAAGACTATAGGCCAGCGTAGAAATCTATAGCCTATCCACTCCCATTCTCAGATGCGACCCTAACTCTGCAATGGAACAGTAATGCCTTGCATTATTGTATTAACCTATAGTCAGGCTTTGCTATATTTTTTTTTCATTATTTTTGGACCTTATTCCAATGTGATAAAGTTGAAATCGATTTGTCTCGAGTAGTACCCAGCCTGTTTAAGATTTAAGCACAATTTTATACACACCTTTACCCAACCTCGGTCGGTATCTATCGTCCTTCACAACTGCCACGTATATCTGTTCCCGTCTTCCCCTACTAAGTGCCCCTTCAGGGATAGACAACGCCACTCCAGCAGCTGGTAATGCTAATCTCGCACCGGCACTCGCAACTGATAGCGACTGTGACGTAGGCGAGTTGGACACGAGTTCCGCTAGTTGGAGGGTCACTGATTCGTTGGCTGCATCGTACATCGAGCCCGCTGCAAGATATATTCAAGTTAGAGAGGTTACCTGGTAAATTGGAATGGGATTGGTTTGCAAATTATGATTCCATTGCAGTTTATAGATTGTATTGATTACTTAAGGCGACACATTGATGAACAAAAAATCCTACTGAGGGGTCAGCGAGGAGCGCAAGACTGCATATTAATCTGCGCGCTATTTAGCGTGTTGGAAGGAAATAACGGTTAACGCCACTAACGGACTAAAAAAGAGCTTAAGAATCAAGATAATAAATAGTAGACGTAAATTCAGGAGCTTAATTTGCATATGAATGGAACAAAGCAATGTGTCAATCAATAAAACAATCAACATGCTTTTTAGCAACTCCCCATACAAGAAATCCGATTAGAAGAAGACCAGATCTAACACTCTAGCCAGTTTTATCTAACACTCCTTAAGTTGCATCAATTATTCATGTATGTATATTCATACAACATAAAAATATACAGGGATCTAATACGGGAAGCGTTTTTTAGGAAATGGTTTCAAGATTATTATATATACATTTTGTTGCAATCGTATATACGGTTAAAGACATTTATTTCTCAAAACAGAATCAATTCACTTATTATTGAGAAATACAAGTATTGTATGATTGTATGACACTAAAACTATAATAATAAAAAAAATAATGTATTGTGTTAGTAATTGCATAAATTATGTGGTTAGTAAAAAAAAATAAGGTTTTCGTTCACGTAGACTTTAAAAAGCGCTTGTAAATAGACATGTTTGTAGTAATATGTTGTATACATTATTATTTCTAGTAACATAGATATTTAGATACACATTGTATTGATTGTATGAAAACATTTACTATAAAGATAACTAAGGGTAGTTTTATTTCCATTTCGACTAGCCAAATGTGATTTTTCGAAGTACCCACCCTTCCGTTTGTATATTTATAAGTGAATTAGCCGAATAGGCTTTAGTTTTTAAAACAGTAATTATAGCTTATATATTCGGTTGTAGCATTAAAGCGCGACCGTCGCTATACACATAAGGTCCATCAAAATAATAATATTGAATTCTTACCTAAATATAGGCAGAACAATTATGTCATGATGTAGTAAAATATATTTAATATTATAAATACATTAGCATTACAAAGGTAATAGCCATTTACGTAAACCATTACCAATCAAATCATAAATTAAATTATAATTCCATATGATCAAATAGTATGAGTAACGATCTAATAATCTATTTGCATATAGAATTATTACAGATTTAATTGGTAATACTAAAATTCATGTGCTGACTATTAACGAACGCTTTTTTAAAGTCAAATAATTTTTATTTCATTTCATAGTATCTTATTATCATTTTAATTCAATGAATATATACTGGGCTACTTACAACTAGTGAAACAACTGGATGCCGAATGTTCCGACTCACTGTAGGGTTTGCTATCGTAGTCATCACTTTGTCCCTTGCTTGAGGCACATGGAGTCACCTGATGATCCACGGGAGACGCGTAACTGCAAATAAGGCTATTATTATTCCAAAGACAGTATCTTATACAAATTGGCTCAGTGAGAGTAGTGTTCGACTGTCCTTTTTTTAATGGGACTTGTGCGAGAGACAAGACTTAGACCCATCACTGCAACGTATTTAAGCCAAGTTCAACAATGGTACCCAATGACATGACACTGAGCGGTGAGGCTCAGGCATGTTCCAGCAAATTGCTTCACCTGCATTGGATCCCACAATAAAATAAAAATCATTTATTTTCAGACCAGCAGATCCATAGTGTTAGTTCCAATATAACTTACAGGCTATGTTAGTATACATAATGAATTCATACCACATGGGCAGACTCACCGAACCTTAACAACATGTAGCTCGGTGAACCTACCAACCAGGCCTGAATCTAACTGCTCACCCACCATCTTCAATTTCAACAATCAATTTAATCAGAAAGAAACAAGGAGGAGATAGAAAATTGTTCCACTTCCCTACAGAGCCGTGCGGGAGACATAATTACATAACTGGCCTAATGGGAACCCGACAAAAGACACAGAGGGGAGATCAAAAACTCGACGCCCCTTAGTAGCAGAGTTACACCGCTGCACCGCCGAGTCAGTCAGTCGGTGACCATGATAAAAGAAACTTCATCAACACGCCGAGAGTTAATAAGAAAGTTAATTAGTCATGTTAAGGGAATTGGATAGCTTGTGTGTGCTAAGCATATATTTTTTTGATCTACCGAAATCAGCAATATTAAAAATATAAATTTAAACGAAGAAAACTTGTGAAATTGCACTTCTTGTGATTTTTTTTTTGGCAACATATATGGCAACAATTAGCTTAATAACCCGCCAAGTGCAAGTCGGACTCGCGCACGAAGGCTTCTGTACCATTATCTATAAAAACAAGCCAAATAATTCTCGTTTGTTGTATGGAAGCACCCTTACATATTTATTATTTGTTTTTTAGTATTTGTTGTTATAGCAGAAATACATCATTTGTGAAAATTTCAACTGTCTAACTATCACTGTTCATGAGATACAGCCTGGTGACAGACGGACAGACAGACAGCGAAATCTTAGTAATAGGGTCCCGTTTTACCCTTTGGGTACGGAACCCTAAAAAGTAGGTGCCAAACCAAATCCTATCCTCTTTTAACTAAACTTATTTATCGTTTACATTTTTAATTAGTATTATTTTGCACCATTCAATCTATCTAATACCCCTAATAGTACCTATATAATAAATAGTTTAACTAGTATATTAATTTATACAGTTAATATAAAAGTAAAGAAAATCTAAAGTTATTACAGTATTAGTAAATATTATATAATTATGATACACGAAATTTTAATGTCTACAAAATTAATGTATTTAATACTTAAATAGAAAAATCCATAACTAAGCGAACCAAAGTTAACCAAAAACAATAATGGTGTTTCCCATATTTGTGCACCGTCGTGAGTCGCGTCGTAGTTAAAATGCTAGAAAAGAAAGGACGTGACAGCCATATATCAGAAGTAGATAATAATCTAAAAAAAACTCAGTCTTGTAATTACAAAAAAAAAAAATAAGGAAAACAATAAATCTTGACCAATTAGCTATAGCACCTCTATCAAAGCTTTATATATTTCACAAATAAATACTATCATAGAACGAAGAAAATATAACGGGTTTATTCTATATCATAAAATAAAATTAGAAAGAAAGTTTATAAAAAGATATTCTTAATCTTAGAGTTGTGTAGCAAAAGTGAAAAACGGCATTAAAAGAAAATTTGTTTCAATCCGTAACTAATAGCTATAAGCTGGTAAGGCTCTTTAGTTATCGGCTCATCCATCCCAAGCCGGGAAGTGAACTTGGATACTTAACCTCGCCAGTAGTTAGCACACATCAACTGGCAATATCTTAAAATTACGATATTAGTGCAAAAATGCCAAAAAAAGTTATGCTTACTTTTAGTTTCTATAAAGAGCACACAAATATATTTTCTTCCATTAACGTATTATTTTTAGAAGTAACGTATTATCAGAATTGTCAGTGTCAAAGATTTTTGTTGTGTATCCGCATGTAATTGATCTATAATATATATGTAGTTAGAAATATTTAAGAATGATTTATCAATTGTCTGGTGGCCGAAGAACAGGCTCTGTCTAGTTCCGGCGCTGAGAGCTAATTCCAGCGCGAGAGAGTATGCGGTGCCCGGCTGGCTTCTACCCGGCTGGGCGCCGCCCCTGGGACCGCTGGCGTTTGGAGGAGAAACTCCACTCGTCTTGTATAAGCGGTCCCGGGAAGAGGTAACATGCTGTTGCTCAGGTTGCCTAAACGCGCTTATGCGAGCTGGGGAGGGGGGGAGGCATTCGGGCTACTCTCCTTCCCGGAAGAGAGTCTCACGGACGCTCAGTGTACAGCGGGGGTATTGGTGAGGTCGTTCACGAGTACTCAGAGCCCCCGCTACAAGTACCTTGAGGCTGGCTACCGTGGTGGTTTTAGAGGGTCGAGCCCTACACAACGTGCGATTTGAGCATTTCCACTTCGTAAAAAAAAGGCTCTGCCTAGTTAGAGGATCAGATGGCAGTGTGTTAGTTGTCCCAAGATATGAATTTACTTATTGAGTACTAGCTGTGCCCCGCGGTTTTACCCGCGTTAAATTTTATTAATTATCATAGCTTCTCCCCTGTAGGTGATAGTGTGATGATATGCCTATATGTTGACCCGACCTCTTAGTAATATTCATGCAAAATTTGAAGTAAATCCATGCAGTACTTTTTGAGTTTAGCCCGGACATATATACAGACAAGCAGACACACAGACAAAAAATCTATAAACTATATAAAAAAATGGTTTGAGTAGCCAAATAAGTTCACGTACAATGGCCCAATTAGGAGGCTAAGTGCGGAAACCAATCGCCCAACTAACTAAACTATATTTTCGGCTTCGATATCGATTGCGGATTACGCCCCAAGTATCCTTTTCAAAAAAATATTCAATGTACTGTTTTGACTTTCCTACGATTTTATTATATGTATATATAGTAAACTACCTATTTAGGAATGCAGAACGTCTGTATATAGCAAACTTGTACTTTAAATACTATTTCAATGTCGACAGTACGGAACCCAAAATAGAATCAAAATCCGCGCTTCAGTTTTTATACGTTCACAGATGGGATAATAAATTTAAAATGTTCTGATTGAAGATTGCAAAATCGTTTATAATTATGTTCATAATAGTTCTAGAGAATGAATAGCCATAAAATTACTATATAATTTACTCGCTCATATAAAAGTAAAACATTAAAGGTTCATTCATTTACAAGACGATTCATAAATACGCCTCTATGTAGCCTGCAGGTATTATTTTTTGCGCAATTATGGTCTCGTATAATAATACTCTAGTTAATTATTTCTCTCTATTTGTTTTAGTATTATTTTAAGGCTTAATTTATGTCGTTTATAATTATAGGTTTATGCGAAATTAGTCTTTAGAAAAAAAGTTAATGATTCATTTAATTTTATCGATATTTGATCGGTTCTTCATTTTACATGTTATTTTTTAGTGACTTCGTTTGAGTTGCTAGCGACTTTTTTAAGAGCGTATACCTAATTATATAGGTTTCAACTAATGTACTTTTTATCTGAATATGTATGGTGATGTGGCCACTTATGGTAGGATATTTAATTTCAGATTTTTATAATAGTATGTTCATTGTTTATTTTCAAATCATTGATGAAATGTCGGGACCTCAGTATTTTTGTTTGAAGGCAATACTGCTAGACAAACGGAGAGTCAATAATAACTTGTATAAATAATTGACTAGACCAAGTTATGTATACAATATGTAACTTAATTAACTTACAAACATGAAACTTAATTAACGCATATCCTGAAAATAGTTAGTTCAGAATCGTTTACTGAATCAATTTATATCATTTTTAATAAAGGTAACTTTTTATTCCAAAATAATTAAGACTACGGAAATTATTGACATATTCACCCTGTGCAATCAAAACAAATTGAAATGGACCATAAGTCAAGTAATAAGACTTTTAAAACCGCAGTTTTATTTGTATTCATACAAATACCATCATTCAATACAAAATAAAGAAAAATAAACTTTATTCCGAGAAACTAATTTAGTAAATAACAATGCATATACCTGTTAAATAAAAAAAAATGTGTTTGTATTATGATTAATAATATTCTAACTGCGGTGTTTGAGGATGTGCGTTAATTACGTTACATGTTGTATTAATAACTACTTGTCGAATAAGTAAAAAAAAAGAAAAAATACTGTTACAATAACTCAAAAGCATTAAAAGTCAAATGCCCAAAGACAGTATCGTTTAAAACTAAGTTGTCCCACATGAACATTATTAGTAAAAATCCTATTTTTAATTATCATAATTTAGTACTATAATATGGGGTTTCACATTTGCCGGATAAAAGAAAAAACAATTATAAGTCCTTTTATTGTTTTTGCATTATAAACAAGCGGCGCCATTAACAAAATGTTGCCGCAAATGAAAATAAATTCACTTGGAATATTTAAAGTCAATAATCGATGGACAAAAAAGAAATAAGGATTTATTTCAGTCAATTTAGTAATGTTACTATGCAATAAAATGGCCAATAGCACTTAGTAATGGTAAATTAGCGCTAAATATTCTTAAGTCTATTCATTTTCGATGCGTTGTGGTGCGGGTTCGCCTGCTTTGTGAAATAACCTAGACCACTAAGCCATATGCCAACTGAAACATTATTTCTGTTCAACCTAAACTAATGTTAGATTTATTACTATTATTTCTTTTACTATTAATTTCTTTTATTTTCTAAATGCTCGAATATAAAAACACGAACATATAAAATGAATAACACATGACAAGTAAATCGATAAAAACATCGATATCTGATTAATATTTTTGGCAACACTTAAGTGATCTTTGTTGACGTTATGTGCCATCGCAAGTCACAACTGGTTTTTATCATAGTGTTTGGCGAATGTTTTGATATTTCTTGTGTGTGCAGTTGTGGATTATTCGTGACAACTCGAGTGTCTTTGAGAAAGAGACTCCATTACGCTAATAATCGTAATCTGACACAGAGACTCCTTATTGTGAAAAGTGATTTTGAGACGGGAGACTAAATTCATTATGGATAGCACAGTTCACCTATTCACTCCGATTGCGGCATGGAAGTTGGCAGTCGTTGTGCGAAGTCAATGATAATATCTACATTCTAACTACTTGGATTTCGTTACTACTAAAACCTACCATTCTCTGTATTTTTGTTGTAAATAAAAAATACAAATTCACTGAAATGAGTATTTCTTTCAATTGTCAACCCAAACTAATATTATAGAGAGATATGATACTTGCTATGTTTTGTATATGAAGTAAATTCTCAGACTAGGTACTGGACCAATTTACACAATTCTTTCACCTAAGTATAGGCTTTGTTTTATTTAAAAAGATGAAGCCCGGAGGCAGGATGGTGCTGGTATTATAATAACGTGTCTCGAAAGCATATGAAGCCGTCTATCCTGTGCCTAAGTTGTCTCAGGTCGGGTTGGATCGCTGCCCCATTAGACAATCAGAGCGATAAAATAGAAGTGCACCTATGATTGCACATGGACTACAATATATCCTGCTTAGTAGGCTAGACTCCGTTGAGATTAGCCGCCTCTACCCCATAATATTACTTAAGTCATAATTTGCCTATAAACTAGTCGGCAACCAACGTTTCTTTACTTAAGATGTTCTATGTTCACCCATCTATTTCTTTGAAACCCGGCAAATTACATAAATTATGTTAATTTTAATTGAAAGTATATAGTAATCCCAACATAGAACAGTAGTTTTCATCCAGGCACAATAATTTTTGCACCGATACTAAGTTCCATAGTCACTTGGGCATTCCCCTTTCGGCGCCATGAGTTTGTATTATAAACTCACGGGCATGAAATTGTGCATAGAAAAACATTCAAAGAGAAGTTTCTAGAGCAAAGGTCTATTGAATGGAAAAACCGTATGAATGTAATAGTTCGCACTGTACTATCAATAAAATGAACCGTACTCTTTTAGCACGCTAGCACATAGCCTTTTAAAGGCAGTTACAGCCGTTTTCAAACACAGGAATAGTGTAAAGTTAGATGGCAGATACATCACGTTATCTTTTCATAGGTGCACTAGGAACAGTTAACGAGTAACGTACAAAAGAACAGGTTAACAAAAGGTATGTGCAAAGGTATATTTTGACTTCGGAGTTTTGTTTAAACGTTTTGGGTTCCATTGTAGAGCTTCTGTAACGAATGAAGTTGGGACTCTCTTTAAAATGACAAATTTAGCATATTGCAATTCGACCAAATTGCGGGTTAAAATGGACCCTTCTAATATGATTTTCTTTTTTATTTTAGCGAAGTACGATAACTTCCCGATGATGGCTATATGAAAACACAAATCTAGATTATAATTTTGACATTACATGTTATTTAGTATCTTGATGCATAAAATAATTCTCGGTGCAATGTTAAGGAATCAACATTAATTAATCTAAAACACTTAGATTTCGATCTCCAATGTACAGAAGCCAGCACGTCCAGCTACTCCAATCTGTCAAATTTCTTTTATAGATTTTCAACTTTATCACAAAAGCATAAGGTACGCTTTCAATTGGGGAACTTTGACAGATTGGGTAGCTTGATGTGCTGGCGTCTGTACAAGGTTCTTATTATTTAAATGGTAGATAATGATTTCATCGATTTCTATTACAGAATATTGAGTATTTCTGCTGTTAATAAAAGTAGTTCTTGGGAAGATCGCTTGCTACTACAGCACTTTAGAAGAAACAACAGAGCAGTAGGAGGCGACATTGCGCGTAATATCTACGTTAAGTTCGATAGAATGAGGTAAATATACAGATGAGTGCTTGCTCTTTATAGAAAATTAAGTTACTACAGATCTGCACCGCAAGTACTCGTTTTAATTGCAACAAATACTATTATGATTCTCACCTGTTCGTAAGGTGCGGTACATCATAGTGATGTTCAGCTCTGGTATCCGGCTGAGGATGTTCATATCTCGGAGGTCGATGCTGCATCAGGTCAGGTGCCAGCGATAAAGATTGCTTCTCTACCGTCGGGTACATCTCCGGTTGGAAATCTGCTTGGGAAACAATTATTGGTTCAATGACTGGGTTAGTGTATTCAACCGTACATAATTAAGTCCTGGGTGCAAAAGGTGATTTGGGATTTTGTGTAAAGAAAATTACTGAAGTCTTGGTGGTATTACATCACCGTGCCTCGGAAAGCAAATGTTATCGAGGTTATCACAATGATGAAATAGAAAGTTATTCTATGTTTTCGCACATACAGAACATGTTCCGTGCAGATGGCTGGTCTTCAGTGATACCGACCACCATGGCTCAAATTCTTACAGGAGGACATCATCTATACATATAATAAAATCGTTAGAAAGTCAAAACTGTACATTGAATATTTTTTTTAAAGGATTCCTGGGGCGTGATCTATAATCGATATCGAAACCAAAAATATAGTTTTTAGAATTTTTGTCTGTTTATCTGTTTGTCTGTATGTATGTCCGGGCTAAACTCAAAAAGTACGGCATGGATTTACTTCAAATTTTGCATGAATATTACGAAGAGGTCGGGTGAACATATAGGCTACATATTATCACGCTATCACCTACGGGAGAGGAGCTGCGATAATTTATAAAGTGTAACGCAGGTAAAACCGCGGGGCACGGCTAGTACTTAATATAATATCTGCTATCTGCTACTTACACATTCTAAGAACTTTTCTCAGTCAGATGGTCTTTAAGTAGAAAGTGACTCTGTGTTTTCGCACACACTTGGGAACTCTAATATGCCCCGCGCTGGTGACTAGTCTCCATGGATAATGGCCACCATGGCTGAGATTCGACCAGGAGGAAACATAGCTAATAATATATTAGGCTACTGTCTGCTACTTACACATTCTAAGAACTTTTCTCAGTCAGGTGGTCTTTAAGTAGAAAGTGACTCTGTGTTTTCGCACACACTTGAGAACTTTAATATGCCCCGCGCAGGTGACTAGACTCCATTGATAATGGCCACCATGGCTGAAATTCGACCAGGAGGAAACAAACCTAATAATATATTAGGCTACTGTCTGCTACTTACACACTCTAAGAACTTTTCTCAGTCAGGTGGTCTTTAAGTAGAAAGTGAC
Organism: Pseudoips prasinana; assembly: GCA_951640165.1. Classification (NCBI taxonomy): domain Eukaryota; kingdom Metazoa; phylum Arthropoda; class Insecta; order Lepidoptera; family Nolidae; genus Pseudoips; species Pseudoips prasinana. Next base: position 4,800,110 of record OX621238.1, on the reverse strand, counting down.
TCGGTGTTTTCGCACACACTTGAGAACTTTAATATGCCCCGCGCTGGTGACTAGTCTCCATGGATAATGGCCACCATGGCTGAGATTCGACCAGGAGGAAACATAGCTAATAATACACACATCAACAAAGTCTAGGGATACGTTATTTTGAAATCAAACATGGCTTTATTGTTTAAAACCTATTTAGTTTCCTTAAAAAGTTTATTTACAGATTTAAACCTTGTCTATTCTTTATTCAAAATTTAAAAATTAAAATGAGAAACAAATGAAAACACGCAAAGCACAGCGCAATCTTGAGTTGTATCTAATTTCAAGAAGTTGCATTAAAATTTTTTTTGCGTGTTAATTGAAGAAAACCTGATAAATTGTTTTATTTTCTTTTCTCAATTGGTTGTGTAAGCTTTTTAGCGTCATGCCACGCCATCATTTGAGTCGAGATGAAATGTTACGGGCAGTTGGCATGTTACAAAACGGTGCTATTCAACGCGTCGTTGCTGAGTCTCTGGGCACAAGCCAAAATGTGGTATCCAGGCTGTGGTCACGTTATCGCGCTACTGGAGATGTGGCAGAACGGCACACAGGTAGATATCGTGTTACCACTCAGAGACAGGATCGATTTCTCCAAATGACCGCCAGAAGACTACCCAATATCACAGCGATGCAACTAGTGCAAAGGCTCCAGGAGGGTCAGCAGCTGCTGGTGAGCGACCAAACCGTGCGAAGGAGGCTGCATGAAGTTGGTCTTCATGCTCGCAGACCGCTACGAGTCCCAGCGCTGCGACGTGGCAATCGCGGTAGGCGACTTTTATGGGCTCAAGAACATTTGACATGGAGTGATCAACAATGGTCATTGGTGCTGTTCACTGATGAGTCCCGCTATGGATTTCATCCAGATTCGAGACGAACACGCGTTTGGAGAACTCCAGGCAGGGTCAGCCGTCTCCGACATCCACAGGAGGTCCACTCTTACCAAGGCGGGACAATTATGGTGTGGGCAGGAATACGAATCGGCGGACGAACCCAACTCATTTGGATTCAGGGCAGCATGACTGCCCATAGATACCGTGAGGAGGTAGTAGAACGTGTCATTGTCCCGCTCAGGGCCCTAACGGGGCAAGAATTTCAGCTCATGCATGACAATGCACCTTACCATACAGCGCGGCTGGTGAGGGCCGCCCTTCGAGAACACGATGTTCAGGTATTAGATTGGCCTCCACAGTCGCCAGACTTAAACCCAATTGAACACGCCTGGGACATGTTACAGCGAAGAGCATTGAGGGATTTTCCGCCCAACTTGACAACAGAAGAACAACTTTTCGAACATTTAAAAAGAACTTGGGACTGCATACCCCAGCAAGACATTGACACCTTAATTTTAAGTATGGAAAATCGTTGCCGCTGTGTGATTAATGTTAGAGGAGGAAATACCGATTACTGATTATCAGATTTGGTAAGATTTTTATTCATTTAATTCGATTGAATAATTTTATAAGAATAAAATGTTTTTGTTCACTCAGTAATTTTCTATGGCTTAATTAATTTAAGACTTTTATTAATTAGAAAAACAAAATCGCATCGTGTTGTTAATGTTTAAATATCGGCCATGAAATTATCTTTAATTCTTCCATTTACAGTCATAACAAAATGTTTATAGTTTTCTAGATAATCAATGAAATGTTCAATATCCCTAGATTGTGTTGATGTGTGTATATTAGGCTACTATCTGCTACTTACACATTCTAAGAACTTTTCTCAGTCAGGTGGTCTTTAAGTAGAAAGTGACTCTGTGTTTTCGCACACACTTGAGAACTTTAATATGCCCCGCGCTGGTTACTAGACTCCATTGATAATGGCCACCATGGCTGAAATTCGACCAGGAGGAAACATACCTAATATAATATTAGGCTACTATCTGCTACTTACACATTCTAAGAACATTTCTCAGTCAGGTGGTCTTTAAGCGGAAAATGACTCTGTGTTTTCGCACACACTTGAGAACTTTAATATGCCCCGCGCTGGTGACTAGTCTCCATGGATAATGACCACTATGGCTGAGATTCGACCAGGAGGAAACATCTATACCTACATATAATAAAATCGTAGGAAAGTCAAAACTGTACATTGAATATTTTTTTTAAAGGATACTTGGGGCGTGATCTACAATCTATATCGAAGCCAAAAATATAGTTTTTAGAATTTTTGTCTGTTTGTCTGTATGTATGTCCGGGCTATACTCAAAAAGTACTGCATGGATTTACTTCAAATTTTGCATGAATATTACTAAGAGGTCGGGTCAACATATAGGCTACATATTATCACGCTATCACCTACGGGGGAGAAGCTGTGAAAATTTATAAAGTTTAACGCGGGTAAAACCACGGGGCACAGCTAGTACCTAATAATATATCAGGCTACTGTCTGCTACTTACACATTCTAAGAACTTTTCAAGCAAAGTCAGTGCAACTTTAGGTGGTGGTTTTGAATAGTTTCTGCAAAGTTCATTGATCGTTTCTATTGTATTAATTAGATCCATTGTGATCGAAGGAAACGGACTTCCGATAGGAACCGCAACATGCAATCGTGAGTTCAAATCCGGATATATTAAATGTTTAATAGCCACATTGATGGTAGATTTACTATTCTATGTACCTCTATGGGAACTTTCACATATTAATATGAATGCGGCAAATTCGCTTCAATCTTTTAGAACTATCTTTTGCAAGAATAATTAGGTAATAAAATATTTATTGCCAGTGACATAAATATACATTAGCATTTCCTGGATAATAAACATTGCCAAAGACTATGCAATGCAAATTTAAAAGTGTTGTTATTATATTACAATACTTAAATATCCGGATATAGCGATAATAAATATTCGTACGCCATATAGCCCAAACTAAGAAAAGCTTGTACACAATGGATACCAGACATCGGATAGCTATACTTAATTACTTATATTTTTATAAATATACACACACACTATACAGAAACACCAATACAAATATACATGTTCATGAACAGAAATATTTGTCTTTGGGAGGTTCGAACCCGCAACTTTTGAACACGTATGACACAAATAGACACGTTATGAACTTCTTCCATTTCTTTTATATTATGTATAACAATAGTGGCATGACATATAATGTTTGTAGACCCTAAAATCCTATAACATGTATGAAAATCGTGAAAACATAAATAACAATAAAAGTGTTTGAACGGATATTGTGAACAGTGTGTGAGTGCGAAATTATAATAACAATAGTGAAAGATCCAAAACTCATCAGAACTTCCCTGCAAAACCCGGCAAAAGCTATAAATCATACAAGTTATTCATTGTCAAAAGTAAACAAACCGTTCTAATACAAAAATTCTAAGGTGTTGTCGCAAACCATAGATAATAAAATCTTCATAATAGACTAAAACGTCAGTTATCTATGGCGACCAGAGACTCTGCAATAAGGCGTCATCCACACGCGATCCTTAATACATTATAGTGTTAACAACGAAGAATTTTTTCCCCATTTTCGGGGAAACTGATAAACACATCGTATTCAACTATTTGTGATCTACTCAGCGCGGTTTGATGGCGGAAACCATGCATATCTATTATAAAAGTGCCTAGAATTGAGAAATAAAATAATAACTTAATCATTACATGCCATTTGCGCTTGATATTAATAGAAATAATTGTGTGATAATATAGTATTTCAAAACGGAAATCAAGCAATACTAAAATGGCTGAACAGAATGTAAGACATTCAAATATTACTATCAGAACGAAACCAACACTTCGAGCTAAATCAGTTGAATCTATCCATAATCCATCGGAGGATTTTACCGAACTGGACCTGAATACATGTACTAGCACCTTAGACCTTTCTACAGGCTCAAATATTGCTATAATAGAAAGATTAAATAAAGAAATAGAGAATCTGAAACAACTATTTCAAGAGGCTAGTAATAAAATTGATGATCTAGTTCTGGAGAATATGACATTGCGTAATACTATCACCCAGCAGAATAGACATATAGAGAATAAAATACCTAAAAGCCAAATTCAAAACAACAGGAAAAAGTCTCGAAATCAAATATTAGATAGTGGGCGAATGTTCACAGTAGATAATCTGGAAAATGAACCGACTGGTTTGGTTGAGAATCATCGCATGGATAAGCAAACGGAGCAAGCGAAACCAGAACAACGGGAAGAAGTTAAAATAGAGAAGGATATAGAGTTTCCGCAGCAACAGCCTAATATTCATATCTATGGTGGAGCTCAATGTAGAGATCTAACGCTGATTTTGAAGCATGTTAGAGGAAAAACAGGCAAAGAAAATTCCATCACAGGATTTATTCAACCGGGAGCTACAACACAGCATATTGTCAAGACGATCACGGAACAAAATATAGAATCCTTTGAAAATAACGTAATGGTTCTCTCCGTGGGAGAACATGATGCTAACCCTGTTAAAGTGCAAATAGAACTGTCCATAATACTCAAACTTCTAACAAATTGTACTATTTACGTGTTAAGCGTTGCCAAAAATAGATATTTAAACGAAAATAATTTGAATAATATGATCAAAATCATTAGTGGCCAATTTGAAAACTGTAATTTTTTAGATTTAAGACAAAATACTTGTTTAGATTTAAAAGGTAATATTCATAAGAAAAGAACATGTGACCTAATTAATCGGTCTATTGACTATAGAGACTATTACAAAAGGTTCTTAATTTATAATAATAGGCAGATAAAAAATGTACATACTTTGACGAAGATGCCTGATATTGGTCGCAACAAACACCAGTTTTTACCAAAGAAAGGAACAATTCCTTTTTATTTTTCATTAGGAAATAAACGGACCAAGACTGAGAAATCAGTGACTCATCCAAAAATAGGTACTATTCCTTACTATTTCACCGAACAATCAACGCAAAACGTAGCAACAAACGATGAAAGTCTTTTTCGTTCCAAATAGTTTATATACCTCATGCGCTCAGTCTCTTATAATTCTACATCAAAATATTGCGGGAATTCTATCAAAAAGAGATTTAATTGAAATAGTGCTGACTGATTTACAAATGAAAAATAATCTACCTCACATTCTATGCTTTTCGGAAACTTTTTTGAAGGAAGAATGTATCAGAAATGCTAGTTTAAAAGGGTATGTGATGGCATCAAAATATTGTAGACGACAAAAAAGAGGAGGTACGGCCATCTTCATTAAAAAGGGTATTAGGTATAACGAGATCGGCCATATAAAAGATCAAGCCCGGGAAAAGGTTTTTGAATGCACTGGCATAGATTTGCCAGATCAAAAGCTTGTAATAGTATGCATCTATCGGACACCTCAATCAAAAATAGACGTATTCTTAGCACATTTTGACACATTACTCTACAAACTAATGTTTAACAGCAAATACAATAAACATAAAATTATTATAGCAGGTGATCTTAACAAATACACTTGTGAAAAACAAAACAGTGCAAGATTTACATGACATACTACACAATTATAAATTGACATTACATATTAATCAGCCAACTAGACTTAATTCTTGTATTGACCATATAATCAGTAACATAAGTAAGGGTACAGAGAGTAAAATTTTAAAACTTGGACTTTCAGATCACAACACTGCTCAAATTTTATCTATACCCATTAAATGTAATATTTTAGATACGAGTAAATATTATATTATAAAAAGAGATATTTCTGAAGAAAACCAGCTGAAATTTCTTAAATATATGGAAAACCTTACTTTCAGCTATGTTTACAGCACGAACGATGTAAATGAAGGGTTCAATTTATTTCACGATGACTTTTGTTTGTTTTATAACTTATGTTTTCCAAAATTTAGACAGATAGTAATACGAAAACATCGTGATATTAAATGGGTAACCAGAGGACTACGACGTAGTTGCAAAACAAAAAGGCATTTGAGATTTATTTTTTACAACAGAAAGACAATGGAAAGTCAGACTAAATTTCATAACTACTCAAAATTATTACGACGTTGTATATCAAAGTCACAACAACTTCATAATAACAATTATATAAAAAAATCGAAAAATATTTGTAAGGCGGCTTGGGCCATTATTAATGAAAATGTAGGAAATATTTCAACCCAGGAATATATAAAAAAAATTCAAATTGGTGATCAAATAATAAACAAACCACAGGAAATAGCACAACACATTAACCAATTCCTAATAAATTTGAATAACATTAAAAATGACAAAGTTTCTAATACAAACAAGACTCGTGCAAGAAGTAGTATATTTTTAAAACCAGTAAATAATACAGAAGTAAGAAATATGTACAATAAAGCGACAACAGTTAATTAAATGAAAAACTTACCAGTCCTTGTCATTGTATACAATGAATGGTCTCTCGTTTTTCTTTGCAGTAATTTGTATACGACTGCAGCCCCTGCCAGGAACACGACCACTGCGACTGCAATTCCTATGTACAGGGGGATGTCGCTGTGTGATGCCACTGTGGACAAAGAAAAGAGCATTTAGAATACAATAGTATACATTTAATCCGCAATAGAGACAGCCAAAGATATAGAGAAGATTTAGCTAAAGACATATTTGTATTTTATATGTTTACAGAAACGGATATAAAACCATAGTCATTTTACGTCATAGCCACGAATGTTGGGACCAGGCGGAGAAAAAGTAGTAAGCGCACTGGTAAGGTAATTAGTATGAGTCACATCCGTAAAAAAAATCCACTGTTAGGCTACCCATAAAGTTCTTAGGGAATATGCTATAATCGTCACGCATGGCAGATGGGTTGGCAATCTCTCAGTGCTACGCTCCCGTCCGGCCTCCTGTAGATAATCCTTCGGTAGAACTTACTACATATTTATATAAAGGATTGTTATATTTGTAAATCAATAATATAAGGTCAACTGAAGCCATTGTGCCATAATTTGAATATTTATATCACATTAATCGTAAAACGTACGAATGTTCGGAAAGTTATTAGAAGTTCAAATATACTATTGATTGTTCACACGGTTAGGACCTTTCTCCCTTTGGCCTTATAGAATTTAAAGGCATTGTTTTAATTTGTTTGTAAACTTGTTCTAAAGCTCCAGATTTGTGGATATATATAAAAATAAACTACACACTGAAAAATATTTTTACTAACAAAAATATCGTCTGTATTATATTATTTTGAGTATAATTTCATTGGCATGCATACACAATTAAATTTACGCACTGTGAGTAAACTATGATTTAGGTTTACTATAAATATCCACTGAACTGAGGACTTTCACTGAGGCGTCCTAAAGCTACATTTGCATCTAACAGTCGTTTTACTGTCGTAGCAAATCCATTAAAGTACCCATCCCAACAAACTAAATACCAACCACAATGCCATCATTCCCCATAACTTTCACAGTTTTCATACTAACTTTAACAAGAAAGCAAAACAATTTCCATTATACGATTGTTTTTCACACAAACTATGAGAACAGTATCCGAAGTTGTCATAACAATAAATATAAACTTTAACCCGTCGGTGAAACCAGCGACGAGTCCAAATGCATTCATCACCACCGAACAAAGACGCATAAATTGCAAAGTTGCTTCGTTTCGGGAACTTTTGTAAAGTGAGAATAGCCTTGACAAGAAACAAGAAAAAGTTAAAACACTAAACTTATAATAACAACAGCGAATAAAAAAAAATTAACCATCAAATTATTAAGCACCTGATAAACTATAAAAATAACCGTGAGACGAAATAACGATGTGACACTTTCCGATGCATGATTGCAACGATTTCCGTTGTATTAAGGTGCATAATCGTTTAAAAAACAAATTTTGTGAATGCAATCGTTAAATTTGTGTTCGTTTATACGAAATGAACAGTGTCCCATGTTTCTGGCAACGCCTTAATATTATTTATGTCAACGTTCCTTTATGGAGACGTCCCGCTGCGAGCGGGAATGGCAGCCTTTTTACTTGTGCTCGTATATTAAAGGGGAAGGAAATGAGGACCAGTATTTGCTCACTTAAAAGTTTAAACAGAAAATAAAGAAAATTGAAAAGCGTGTCAGTAATTCCAGCTTATTCCGATGAAGTCTTAGCGAAAATGGTATTGTTGTTAAAACTCTAGCTACTACTGTCCGAGGCCAATGAAAGGATTGAAAACGACAGAGACTAATTAACCTAACTGGGGTTACTTATGATAATCCTTTATTTGAATTGCCCATAATGCTATAGCTAGTATCATCATCATATCAGCCGACAGACGCACACTGCTGGACAAAGGCGTCCAAATATTTCCACAATTGCTAGTCTTGCGCACATCCAACGGCTTCCAGCGACATCACAAGATGGGCCTGTTGGCGTTGTTGATAGTACGCTGCCTTTCACACCGCAGGTCGTAGGTTCGACTCCCACCCGGGACAAATATTTGTGTGCCTGAACATGTCTGTTTGTCCTGAGTCTGGGTGTAAATTATCTATATAAGTATGTATTAAAAAATATTATATGTAGTATATGAGTTATCTGGTTTCCATAGTACACATTCTTCTAAGTTTGGGACGTGTGTAAATAATGGCCCAGGATATTAATATATTATATTATATCGGTCCATCTTGTAGCCCACGTTTCTCTTTCCGGTTCGTGGTCGCCATTCGAAAACCAAAATTGGTAGTATTAAAATAATTGTGAAATACCTTAATATTATAAATCTGTTATACCATAAAGCATAATACATTGCACATTAGCCACACTTTATCAATTATACTTATAGAAAGTAAAATTGTAAAGGGTAAATCTTGCAAAGGATTGATAATATAATACAACTCTATAAAATAGTATACAATTATAACGAATCACAGTTTTTAGGTGAGTTAGGGTCTAGATGGTTGAGATACAGCCTTTAAGTTCCGCAGAGCTCACTAAGCTGACGGTTTCGGTTATCATGAGAATGCGACAATCTTGACAATCGTTATAAGTAAACAGATGATGGTTTTCTTTAACATGGCATAATTGACTGACAAAGTTAAAGCATAATTCCGAATCACAAATTTAAAATAATCTACCTATCATAAACCTGAGACATGTTTCCGCTTACAATGAGACAAAATCTTACCGATAGGCCCGCGGCATTTTTTAACGATTATTTTTTGTGTAATTTGGTACCGTGAAAAGGGCTCGTTATTTGACGTTTTTTAACGATTCTTTTGATCCTTGTATAGTGGTTGTAAATGTGGATTTAAGGGAAATTGTAGAGACATGTGGCATCTTATTTTTAAGTAGTCATATAGTTAATGCGTTTCACGTGTTGGGTAATTTTTGAAGGTGCTTACTGGAGCTTTTTATTACACTTAAGTTTTCAACTTTGATGAAATCTAATAGACATTATACACTAAAACACTTTGCTTTGAGTATTTTCAACTAGCGTTTATTGTATAGATAATTCTAAAAAGTAGATAGACATTATTTAATTAACCAAATATGAATTCTTCTTGTTTTACTTTGTCAAACGGGCGCCGGTGTCAAAGTAGTTCAAGCCGACCAGTAGACTTGACTTAACGACTTTTGTTTAATGTCAATGGAATCAACAGCTTCCAGCTTCTAAAGCAAGCTAATGATCAGAAATTATACAAGTTCCTTCATAGACTGATCGCGGGCCTACAGGAGTTTTACCTCGCGTATAACTTGCAGTGAGACCAACTGGGACCGATCAGTACATCAGGATATGAGCGCTTAGTGAATTATATTATGTTAAAGTTTAATAACCAAAGCATTGTCAGTCCCAGATGTAGTCTTTAGACAGCAATCGCCAAAAGCAACCTTTCATATGCGTTGCGAAAAGTAATTAATTACAATGGATCCCAGAAATAAAAACACTGTCCGGCAATATATATATATATATATATATATACACAATATAAAACCGGTTTATTTCAGTTAATTTCATAGTGTAATGTCCTATGGAATTCTTCTCTGGGGTAGCTCTGCTGACATTAACACCATATTTATATTGCAAAAAAGAGCTGTAAGAGCTATCTATAATCTTGGCCCGAGAGTGTCTCTCAGAGAAAAGTTCAAAGAGGACTTTGACTTTAATGTAAAAGCCTAAGGACATGTTGTCCAAAAATCGTCCATACGGTATTATAGAGTGTAAAAAATGGATGCCTTTCTTTAAGTTCTCAAATGCTGTCAAAGATGTGATACATCGCTTCATTGATAAAATCAACACTTAAGCCTTGAGTCATTGGCTGTTGATGCTAACATGTGGCAACGATAAGCTAATTGAGTATATTGATGACATCCACGTGCGGACAAACATATATTTCAAATGTATGTGTCATATTTTAATTCATGTACAGCTCTGTTTCCTGTCTTTGTACAGCTCCGTTTATCAATCTTCTGCTGTAAATGGTTGAACTAGTTATGAATTAAATTGATTGATGAAGTAATTACCAAAGAGATGTTATATTATAACATAAGTTGGATTTATAAAGTAGTAGGGATGAATAATAATGTTCTATCCGAATTTAAGCTTATTTTATATAATGGGATGGCAAAAGAGCAAGTGTGGCACTCGCAATATCAGAGGAGCCGCAAGTGCTTTACCGGCCTTTAAGAAAGGAATAGGTTTTCTTCTTGAAGGTCGCCATGTCATACCGGATGGGAAATAACTCCGAGTTAATTGATTTTACATAATGATAGTGTGCGGCTAAAAGTTTCTTTTGAAACGTACGGTGGTAGATGACCATTCAGCAGCTCTGCAAGATCTGCCATAGCATCCGCAACCTTGAAGTATATTAGAAGTGCGAAGGTACCAATACACATGTGGCATACCATAACACCGGCCGCCCACGACCCCAAGGGATCAGTGTCAAGCCAAAAATATACACACATACGCCAGCACATCCAGCTACCCCAATCTGTCAAATTTCGTTTATACATTATCAACTTTATCACAAAGCATAAGGTTCACTTTCAATTGGAGAAATTTGACAGATTGATGTAGCTTAATGTGCTGGCATCTATACATCTATTATTGACTAAATCTATTATTGTGGAAGTAACCAACTGACGTAAGAACTATAAAGGAACCTTTAACCCTTAACTATGCTTAGCTTTTTTATTTCATGGTTTTTGGTCCCTATATCAAAGTGATAAGGTTGTAATTGATGTGGTCTTGTAGTACTGTTTAAGGGTTAAATAGTTATAAGCCTAAAATAAATGCCTGGTACACAAATCGGGTCAGTTAAAAGACCAAGAAAATAGCAATGATGCATGCACTATTTTCTTATCGTTTAGCAATGGAAAAAACAAAAGACAGTCCTGCTTTAAAGGAGGAAAAAGAAGAACATGAAATCATGTTTGAGACATTTTCAGTATTACACATCGGCTTTATCCCCGCTTATGTATGTTACAGTTAGTCATGGCAGTAGAGAGCCTCTTAAATTGGAAAAATATGACCACAGATTATAGCAACACGTGGAGGCGTAATGCAAACTCAGTCACGATAGCCTGGCAATGTATAAATAAATAAGTCTCTCTACAGCGTTTCGCTAATAAAATCACAGAAAAATGTCTTTTTGATCGCTGATTATAATGATTTCATTAGTTTATTGGCAGGACGCAGTAGCAAATGTTATCGCTACAAAAACATATGCGAATTCGAATTTAATGTAGTGCCTGAGTATATAGGTAAATAGTGGACGCATTTGGAGCTTAATATGCCATGAAACTAGACAAAAGCTTCCCCCAAAGATCTCCAAATTGCCGGTCTTGCTCTATCCTTATCCAGCGGCATTAAGCGACTCTCACAGAAACATCGGTCCATCTGGTAGCGGCTGATCAATCGACTTCTTTATTCAACATAATGATATATATTTAACTAGCTGTGCCCTGCGGTATTACCCGCGTTAAACTATAAATTATAGCCTATGTGTTATTCCCATTTATAAGCTCTATTACTACAAAGTTTTATCAATACTTTCGGCAGTTTTGGCGTGAAAGAGTAACAAACATCCATATATCTTCTTGAGTTTCGACATTAATATATTAGTAGGATTTATATTGACATTACATCATTCCTATCGAGTATTATCGTATTTTCCTTGCTTAAATGTATGCTATACAAAGAATTCCATTCAAATAAAATATCATATGTGCAGAGAAAACTTTGACAAGGAAGATTAGATCATAAAAGATTAAGAGCTTTGAAATTTAAAATACCCCTATAATGGTTGCGTTAATACCCATACATAATATAATATTTCCATATATAAGCCCCGCAACTCATGACACAATGGATTTATTATTAAAAGGTGCTAAACTGCTTAGAAACGCGGAACAAACCAGGGAAGCGAATGAGTCGCCTTTGTTCTTAAATAGCTTATCTACCATTCGAATTCCGTTCAAAATTAAATTTTAACGCTATGGTAATAAGAATAAATTTTAGCTAAATTGGGATGGTTGTTAAGCCATCTAAGAATAAAGGAAGCGAAATATTGTATGAATGAAGTCATCGTCGATAACGCGATAACGATCTCGAACGAGAGTAATTAAAAACATGGCGGTACTGCATATTCATATTGCTCAGTTTATAGCAAAGATAAAATAATATGAGGATGAATGAAGATCTTTGCTTTACCGGCCAGTAAAAATAGAATGTAACCTCGCACTAAATTTCCGATCCAATTTTGTGCAGTTTCCGACATATAGGCTAATAAAAGTATTTTTCAAGATGGCGCTTGAATCTCCACCTGGATTTGTCAGCATTTTGTGTATTTATGCTCAGAAATCATTTTCTGAGCATCAAAACAACATTTTCTAAGAGGTTGTCGGTAGGGTCATTCCTGAACCTCTAAAAAAGGTTGACCAAAGTAACTTCTATTTTTACTGGCCTATAAAGACCTTTGCATAAGCTCGTCTTTATATCTGTCAAGTTCAATACGTGCATTATCATATGTAATGTAATAAGAAAACGCTTATTCTAGAGAAATTAATGTGTTTGATTTTCTCCTTCTGTTATTTTATTAAATTGACAGATCAAGTTATTATAAGAACAGTCATTCCACATTATGCAGCGTTTTCGTCGATAAGTCACAGTCAAAATCAAGTAAAATCCACCAGAAACAAGAACTTCTACGCTTGTTGTGGGGTCTGTTAGTACTTGGTAGAATGCAAGCACGTAAAAAACAGTTAAGTGAATAATATTTTATAAGAACCTATTGCTTAAAATTCAGACCTTTACAATTTGAGCCTTTGATGATAAATTGAATTCTCGAATACCACATTGCTGCCTCAACCATCGCTATTATATAAACGGCGTATCGAATGACCGGCATCCGAAGCGAACGTAATAAATTAATAAACATCGAGTTCTCGAGAAGATTTAGAACCGATGCTGATCGATTTAATTGGTATGCACGATATGATGCTACCAAGTGTTGAGGATTGGAGTTATTATTTTTTTTCCTTGTTGCGAACAAGAATACATAGATCCAATTGCGTTGTTAGATCCGAAAAATAATCTGACTAAGTGTGAGTCGGACTCGCTCGCAGGGGAGACCGGAGAGACATATTTTACTATCCTCGAGAGGCGATTTGATATTTTTTATTATTATTCGTTATAGTTGCGGCAATAGAACATACTGTGGGAATTTCAATTTGTCTACCTATTACAGACAGACAGATGGATAGACAGACGTTAAGCGGGTACTTAATAATAGGGTTCTGCTGGTGACCTTTGGGTACGGAACCTTAAAAATAGTACAAAGAAAAAATTAAAAACCATACAAAAAATAAAGCCATCATTAAAGAGCACAAAACACAACTTTACTCTGTATTTTATTCTGTTGGTGCGGTCTTCATCTACTCGGATGAGGAAAATGAGAATTGGGCAGAAATTAAGCTCAAGACCGAGAGCTTTGCAACAGAGAATTCTGCTTTTTGACACAACTCGGTATCTGTATCTGGAATTTTAATATCTGCTGTTATTTTATGGAGTGAAAATCTAAATATAAATAAGTTGAATGGTTTAATGGCCTATTAGTTAGTGATCCTGACTGATAAGCCAGAGGTCGTGGGTTTGATCCCCATCAAGCTAAGCCAATTTGTCAAATTTCCCCAATTGTAAGTGAACCTTATGCTTTTGTGATAATGTTGAAAATCTATAAAAGGAATTTGACAGATTGGAGTAGCTGGATGTGCTGGCGTCTGTACATAATACAACTCTACTCTGTATTTTATTCTGTTGGTGCGGTCTTCATCTACTCGGATGAGGAAAATGAGAATTGGGCAGAAATTAAGCTCAAGACCGAGAGCTTTGCAACAGAGAATTCTGCTTTTTGACACAACTCAGTATCTTTATCCAGAATTTGAATATCTGCTGTTAAACACACTGGTGTAAAAATCTAAATATAAATAAGCTGAATGGCTTAATGGCCTATTAGTTAGTGATCCTGACTGTTAAGCCAGAGGTCGTGGGTTTGATCCCCATCAAGCTAAGCCAATTTGTCAAATTTCCCCAATTGTAAGTGAACCTTATGCTTTTGTGATAATGTTGAAAATCTATAAAAGGAATTTGACAGATTGGAGTAGCTGGATGTGCTGGCGTCTGTACATAATACAACTCTACTCTGTATTTTATTCTGTTGGTGCGGTCTTCATCTACTCGGATGAGGAAAATGAGAATTGGGCAGAAATTAAGCTCAAGACCGAGAGCTTTGCAACAGAGAATTCTGCTTTTTGACACAACTCAGTATCTTTATCCAGAATTTGAATATCTGCTGTTAAACACACTGGTGTAAAAATCTAAATATAAATAAGCTGAATGGCTTAATGGCCTATTAGTTAGTGATCCTGACTGTTAAGCCAGAGGTCGTGGGTTTGATCCCCATCAAGCTAAGCCAATTTGTCAAATTTCCCCAATTGTAAGTGAACCTTATGCTTTTGTGATAATGTTGAAAATCTATAAAAGGAATTTGACAGATTGGAGTAGCTGGATGTGCTGGCGTCTGTACATAATACAACTCTACTCTGTATTTTATTCTGTTGGTGCGGTCTTCATCTACTCGGATGAGGAAAATGAGAATTGGGCAGAAATTAAGCTCAAGACCGAGAGCTTTGCAACAGAGAATTCTGCTTTTTGACACAACTCAGTATCTTTATCCAGAATTTGAATATCTGCTGTTAAACACACTGGTGTAAAAATCTAAATATAAATAAGCTGAATGGCTTAATGGCCTATTAGTTAGTGATCCTGACTGTTAAGCCAGAGGTCGTGGGTTTGATCCCCATCAAGCTAAGCCAATTTGTCAAATTTCCCCAATTGTAAGTGAACCTTATGCTTTTGTGATAATGTTGAAAATCTATAAAAGGAATTTGACAGATTGGAGTAGCTGGATGTGCTGGCGTCTGTACATAATACAACTCTACTCTGTATTTTATTCTGTTGGTGCGGTCTTCATCTACTCGGATGAGGAAAATGAGAATTGGGCAGAAATTAAGCTCAAGACCGAGAGCTTTGCAACAGAGAATTCTGCTTTTTGACACAACTCGGTATCTGTATCTGGAATTTTAATATCTGCTGTTATTTTATGGAGTGAAAATCTAAATATAAATAAGTTGAATGGTTTAATGGCCTATTAGTTAGTGATCCTGACTGGTAAGCCATGCATGACTAATCTTTGTGTGATGAGCACGATTATTTGTGGATTTAATTTATGTATAATTGTACATATGTATTTAGAAATATATTAGTATGTTTATCAGTTGTCGGAAGATCAGCACTGCAGAAATGTAGTACTAGCTGAGATAGGGCCATTTTTCAAACCAGTACGAAGAAAACTTAAAATGTACATATACCACTAAAATGTATACCACAATTGTTATGTATTTTTCGTACATGCTTTGGAAATAAAATATATTTATTTCCAAAGCATGTACAATATAAATAATTTATTTATATATTGCATATAAATCATATAATAATAATACAAGTATTTAACTTAACTTAATAACAAAGAACACTTTTTCGTAGGTTTAGTTTTTCTTTCTTATGTAGGTAGTTATGTATATTCATAAGTTTATTAGGTTCAATATAAATTAAATTTAATAAATTAAAATTAAATATAATAAATTATATTTCTTTCTTTCTATCTTGTCTTGTAGACTGACAAGTTTGGGATCAGATGATAGTGTGTTAGTTGTCCCAAAGATATTATGCCAGCACATCCAGCTACCCCAATCTGTCAAATTTCTTTTATATATTTTCAACTTTATCCCATAAGCATAAGGTTCATTTACAATTGGGGAAATTTGACAGATTGGCGTAGCTTGATGTGCTGGCGTCTGTACTAGTGATACCTTTAAGCCCCGATACAAAACCATTGAATTCCAATAGTGACGTAGTATTACTAAAGTCAGGTCTCGTAACTACTCGATCAGCTTACCTCAATAGCTTTTCCAGTTTAATTACGTCCATTCGTGGCATTCAAAGCCAATCACGAACAATAGCCAATATCTGATGAACGACTTTAGTTACAATACCGTTCAGTACACGGGACACCTTAGGAATTAAACCAATCTACGTACAGACACCAAGCTACCCTAATCTTTCAAAGTTCCCCAATTGAAAGTGAACCTTATGCTTAAAGATAAAGATATTTTTATTTTGCAAATATGGGTAACAGTAATAGATGACATAAAAACATAGGTAACAAGTTCAGCCATATTTTACCATGTAGGCATGCAAAAGACAATAAAAACTACCGCTACATACAATTTTAAAATAATGCAGTATAAAGTGAACACAAAGAAAATTATTATACTAATTTAAAAATCTTTCTCATTCAAATACCCACTTAAGTTATAATATGATTTCTCCACTAAAAAGCTTCGAAGTCTTTTTTTAAACAATGGTAATGGAAGCTCCTTCCAACTCTTAGGCATTTTATTATAAATGACTGGAGCCATGCAGTAGACACTTTTGCGCATAAGTGCTGTCTTGGCTGGCTCCTGACATAGCCGGCTATTATCGCGCTTACTTATGTGATAAAGTTGAAAATCTATAAAAGAAATTTGACAGATTGGGTAGCTGGATGTGCTGGCGTCTGTACATACATCTGAGCTTACTTGCTGGAAATAGAATGATTAAAATACGAGTACAATGCAAATTCTATCCTTTTGAACGTGTAGGTATATTTTTGTTTACGCAAAGTCCGTATTAGGGAAATTAAACCCTGTGTCGCGGGGTACTTTACTAACGTAATTGACGGACACAATATACATCCAGATTCATAAAACTATTCATGAGTGACCCAAATAGTTGTGCGGCGCGGGAATCGAACCCGGGACTCGAAGTAGCGAGGCGTCTGTCTTAACCGCTGCGCTACACGTACAGTCCTTCATATATATGTATGTCACCCCAAATTCTTAATACCGTGGGATTATAGTTAATCTCGCAATTTGTGAACTGTCGAAAGATTGTTGACCGTAACATACTATTCTTTTGTAAATACATACTTATATAGACAATAACACCCAGACAGGACAAACAGATATGTTCATGCACACATATAGATATCTGTCCTGGGTGGGAATCAAACCTACGACCACGTGAAAGGCAAGCGTCTACCAACCACGCAAAGCACTGCTTTCACAAAGTTTCTTAAACTTGTTCAGTTTCGTGGGTAGTTAGTGTAAGTACCCTTTTTTTGATAAGGTAGGGGGAATGCCTAAAAGTGTCTGCGAGTGGGTATGTCGGACTCACACCGACTAAACCTAACCTGCCGTGGACTTCTCTTAGCGCCTGATGGGGGGAGCCCCGGGAACGCGGATATGCTACTCCGATGCCCCCCTTTTGCGCCATGTCCCAGATGGTCAAGACACGTACCCTGGGAGGGCTCTGGATTGCCCTCCGCTATTGCTAACTCCTGCCAGTCTAGCACAACGCCTGTGCCACAAACAGATCGCTGTCTTTCCGGAGCTGCTTTCAGTTTAAGTACCCTGGACTATTAATGTTCCACCTTGTACAATTTACCTTGACAATAGTGAAAAGCTTGACACTTAAAGCCTATCTATCAATACAAAGTATTTATTGCCAGCCTTTTATTGCATTCAAATACTTTCCTTGGAAGGCAATAAATTATTTACAATCACTCCCTACATATTGATACTTTTAAAGCTATTGATCGACGATTAAGTATCAGAATGTACAGACAGGAACAGAAATACGACGAACGACTCTTTTATGTGAATATAACAAAACAGCCGTGTTATGTGGTTAGTTTTGTTACACATCATCATCATCATCGTATCACCCGTCTCATCTGAAAGCCTCTCGTCAGAAAGACGTCCACTGCTGGACAAAGGTCTCCCTCAAAGATCTCCACAATTGCCGGTCTTCGCATCCAGCAGTTTTGTTACACAAATATAGGTAACAACAAGTATAGGTAAAATAATTAAGTATTCTGTTATTTCAAAACGAATTCCAAATACCGTCCACTGCTGGATATGCCACCGTAACGCTTGGCAGACACGGTTTGGCGATTGCAGTATGATGTGTATAGTACACAGAGAGACGCTGCTACCCGTTATCTAAGAGATATTCCTCGGGTCAACTTCTACGCCCCCACAGGATGAAATTGGGTGGTGGTATTCTTCACCGTCAATTCAACACGCATGCGGGTCACCTGTGTTACGCTATGGTATCCAATGTCACTTACGACAGTCGCACGTTTCCAATCACCTCTCATTCTCTCTGAACTCTAAAGACCTTCATAGGCATAACCACCAGTATAATAATGCAGCGTATTCCCTAATGGGAGGTACTTTTCCAGTCTAGCCAGACAAACCGCAAAAACGGTAAACACACCGCCCCTCTTACTTCTACAGTCGAATAAATGAGCTAAAACATATTTCAAGTTGCCGTAATATCTTTGTACAGACGCCAGCACATCCAGCTACCCAATCTGTCAAATTTATTTTATAGATTTTCAACTTTATCACTAAAACTAAACGTTTTACTTTCAATTGGGGAAATTTGACAGATTAGGGTAGCTTGATGGCTAGTTTCTGTTAAAAATAGCCACCGTTTTCACCAAATTTCCGAAATTTTTATCGTTTTTATACTGAAAAGAATAAATTCTGGTTACAGGTCTCCATGTTTGTAAATAATTTCTAATATTTACACGGAGCTAACATCGTCTGACCGAAATTCAATTATTGGGATACCGGTGACACAGGATAAACGTGAAAGTAACCAAAGGGAGGACAAAATTGCTTCAGCTTGGTGTTAATCAAAATGCTATTGCTGTAAAAACGAGCGATCCTAGAATATAACCAAATCAATTCACTTTACACAATATTATTTAATATTATTATTTTGAGTAGGTTCACATTCTTTAATAAAAAATGTTATTTAAATGATAATTTATGTCAATACTTGCTTCTAAGTGTTATATATGCTGTGCCAGAACTGGGTTCATGTTTGTTTATGTATACTCACCAAAAGACCTTCGTTCAAACACTTATGAAACAATAAATAAATAAACCTTATTCTAAGTTAATCTAAAGAATCTGCTTCGTTGGCCCCCTGCATGGACAGTAACAGTCAGGAATTGGGCAGTGGACGGTGTTGTATCCCCATGTCTAGGGAGTACGTAAATAAATCATATTCTAAGTTAGTCTAAGGAATCTGTTTCATTGGTCTCCTGCATGGACAGTAGCAGTCAGGAATTGGGCAGTGGACGGTGTTGTATCCCCATGTCTAGGGAGTACGTAAATAAATCATATTCTAAGTTAGTCTAAGGAATCTGTTTCATTGGTCTCCTGCATGGACAGTAGCAGTCAGGAATTGGGCAGTGGACGGTGTTGTATCCCCATGTCTAGGGAGTACGTAAATAAATCATATTCTAAGTTAGTCTAAGGAATCTGTTTCATTGGTCTCCTGCATGGACAGTAGCAGTCCGGAATTGGGCAATAGACGGTGTTGTATCCCCATGTCTAGAGAGTACGTAAATAAACCATATTCTAAGTTAGTCTAAGGAATCTGTTTCATTGGTCTCCTGCATGGACAGTAGCAGTCAGGAATTGGGCAGTGGACGGTGTTGTATCCCCATGTCTAGGGAGTACGTAAATAAATCATATTCTAAGTTAGTCTAAGGAATCTGTTTCATTGGTCTCCTGCATGGACAGTAGCAGTCAGGAATTGGGCAGTGGACGGTGTTGTATCCCCATGTCTAGGGAGTACGTAAATAAACCATATTCTAAGTTAGTCTAAGGAATCTGTTTCATTGGTCTCCTGCATGGACAGTAGCAGTCAGGAATTGGTCAGTGGACGGTGTTGTATCCCCATGTCTAGGGAGTACGTAAATAAACCATATTCTAAATTAGTCTAAGGAATCTGTTTCATTGGTCTCCTGCATGGACAGTAGCAGTCCGGAATTGGGCAATGAACGGTGTTGTATGCACATGCCTATTGAACACGTAAATTGATCATCAGTCCTGCACCGTCCCATCAGATCATGGTAGTGAGGCAAAGAGTGATCACATATTCAACCTACACGTTTGTGCACTATAATATAGCTGCTAGTTTCCGTTGAAACCAGCTACTATGGCTGATATTCAACCAAGAAACTATACTAAGCTTATCTCAAAATTGGGAAATCATAAATTTAATCGTCCAGCAGGTCTCGAACCTGCACCATCTACCAATCCGGGGTAGGCGCTCTGCGTTAAGCTACGAACGATACTCGCTGGTAGATAAAATTTAATACCCTTCCGGAGGATGTAGGTATTATCTATCGGTTTTGTTTTCTAGAAACATGGCCGACTGATACGTTCACAGTTGCATGTGAAAGATCATATCATATTGATAATACCTTCCAAATTAATAAATTGCGAATAATCTTAGTTTGTGTAAAATAATTTTCAGCATTTTTATTTAAAGTCGGGCGCTTGCGTTACTACGTGTACGTCCATGGCCGCACCGTGTCGCAACTCTGCAGTAAAACGTACTTCATATCAATAAATCTCCTTCATAAACAACTTCCAAGTCCCCACACACACGGTTTATAGCCAACCCAATGTTTGAAATCCAATAAATCATTACATCCGCTACTTATACGGTTGAAATCAAAAACCACGAGACGTTACCAGAATTAATTTATACCTACGTACGATTAGCACATGTTATCGAATTAATTTCAAAATTTGTACACTGTGTAAACATTTGTCAGTGCCAACGATGCTGTGTCCGTTGCAGAGATCCGAGATAGGGAAACCAATCGAAATTTACAAACCCTTGTCGCTTTGCCCATAACGTGGTAGGAGGGCTTGCAGAATTAAATTCTCCCGCTGCGCACCCCACACAATTTCAGCACTTAAAACTTTTCGACTAAAAGCTATATCCGCTTGAATGGGCTGAACGATATGTGAATGCATTTTGCGATCGCCCGCTGCGCTCACTCGACGAAATCACAACAAATCATTCACGAGACCCACCTCCAGTAATGATGGCCGCATCGCATATAAATTGGATTTTACTGTTGTTTGTTTATGTATTATTAATGTTTGATTAAAAAGTTTTGTCTGATTTAATTTAATCCCAGTAAAAACACGATTGTTATACTTTTTATTGCTTTAACTGACTTAACTTAATATTCTTTAGGTGGGAACAAACATTTTTCACAAGGAAATTTCTTCGTGCTCATCGGACACTATGAATTTTAGATAAATAAGTTCTTTTTTAACTTATTTATTATTATACTTAAAAGATAATCCCTAACGCTGGAAAATAACCATTTTATATTTTTAAATAATCCAAGTTACACTTTCAAACGATCCAGTATAGACAGTCTAGTCGATTGTTATTGGCGGAACATATCAGTCGGCCATGTTTATAAAACAAAGCCGATAGATACCACGAACAAAGGTTATAAGAAGGTTCTTAGTTTAACGGCTAGATCATTTATCCTAGATTGATAGGACGCATAAGTTCTGTTTTTTATCTATTTCCTAGTTTTGACTTTGGATATACAAAGTGTAACATAAATAGTAGACATAAGTTAAAAAACTAATATGCCTATGAAACTGAATAACGAGTAGCATAACACCGTGACACTTAAAAAAATAACGAGCAATTTGTTTGAATCGGCAATATATTTTTTCCTATTTCACAAAATGGTTTTGTTTCATTAGTTCAGTTTCATAGGAAACTATATAGCGCTCCTTAAGTGACGTCAACTATTTATGTTAGACATTGTATAATAAAATATTTGATAGTATATGCTGAAATGATATCAATAGTTTTGTATACACACACACACACCATTTTCTAGCTATTAAATCAAATTAAGTGGACATATTTTTACTCAATCGATATTCATAAATAAGTAATCAAAGAACTAAACCCACGTACAAACGAGAAAGCAAAGCAATTTGAGAAAACTTTTGTATTCACTAAAAACAATTTATGTTTCGTCCTCAATACAAGAAGATGCAACACTCAATTCACACGAAGATTCATTCACATTAACATAATAATACGTCTATAATTTGTACCATGAAGAAATTTGGTAAAAAGAAATATATGAGTTATTATTCAATAAATCTGTCAATTGAAGAGTTAAACGATGTTAAAGAACATAAAGTTGCTTCAAAATTTCTGTTAGAACGGTTCTTTCCAATTATATTTTAGTGTAAGCGTGCTGTTGATAGTAATCCGCTTATGAGGGTAGATGTTGTTATATTTAGTCGCTTGTTTTGGGCTTTTACGCGCGACCCAGTTGTGGCGAAGCTATAAAAGGGAATAAAAACAACGTAGGCATGCATTTAACAGATTAATCTTGTTTGCAGGTATTAGCTGATGTCATCGATAGTAAGCAAAGTGATTATGTACATTATCAAGAAGATGAATATGATATTGTCAAAAGAAGAAGATGAGTTTGATAAATGGATTTAACTTATGAAAGTTCTTTGTGTGGAGTTTTAATGAAATTTTATAATTATTTTATCATTTTATATAGATATTTTATCATTACAAAAAATTATTGCACGATGTCAAGCTTTTTAAAGGTAAGGGTAAAACTTAAAAGCACTCCATTGAATCTTTATCAAACTACTTTGAACAATGAAACGATAAGTGACAACTAAGCTTAAGTGGAGTTAGACATTTGACAACGAAGAACTGGTTACTTATCTTTGAAGAAACATACCGTTACTTAAGCTGCAGCAGCCAGTTTTAATGGAGAGCAGGTACAGACGCCAGCACATAAGGTACCCCAATCTGTCAAATTTTCCCAATTGAAAGTGAACCTTATTATTATGAGATAAAGTTGAAAATATATAAAAGATATTTGACAGATTGGGGTAGCTTGATTTGCTGGCGTCTGTACTCGTAGGAAAGACTTTGGTACCTTCTACAATAAAAGCAATCTAAATTTAATGAAATTCAGCAATTTCTACAGAACAATTTTCTTCTTTTATAGCAAGCTGCCAATACCTCTAGAATGTAAAATGATGCACAGAGTTAACTTACAACAAATTGAGCTATATTTATCTCAAATAAAAGTAGTTATTTTATATTCGGTATTAACTTTTAAATCTTTTAGAGCTGCCTTCAAATTAAATGTATGAAGAATCCACACTCCATTTCAATGTTTAGACAACAAAAGATGAAAAGGCGCTATAAAATTTCCCCATTTTCCCCTTTGTATGTGGCAATTAGTCTAATGAAGTGCTCCGCGGAGCGGGAGTGAATGGCACCGCCCGCGTTCCGAGCATTCACTGCTCACCTTTCATGTGGCCAATTTACTGATGGTCTACATTATATGCTTACTTAAATTACTTCGAAGTAATTGAATGTAAGTTGTTGGATTGTAGTTTGCAAGTTTTGATTTGAGTTTGAAAGTTTCATTCAATTTTGGGAGTGGTTTTATATGACTTGAGGAATGGGAACTATTTGATTTCAGGTAATAGATTATGGGCTGAAAGTTGAGAATGGGAGGTGTTTCAACAGACTGATTGTAAGGTTGTGGTACAACTTTAGATAATTAGGTACTGGGTGTCACTGAGATTTTCGAGTACTGGAAAAATACCAGTGTTCCACATCCAAGTGCATTTAAAGCAGTCCATCCTGTACTGACCTCTCTTAAGTCGTGTCGGCTAGTGTATCTTATAGGCGAGGGAAAAGAAAGTGTCTGTGGATGTGCGCATTCAATTATATACTACATTACATCTAGTAGTGGCTGGTCTCAGTTATGACTAGCTGGCGGAGACCACGCTACGCTAGCCGACAGGACTTAAAAGAGGTAAGGTACAGGATGACTGCTTTAAGTGCGCACGGAAGTGAACCACTGCTATTTTTCCCAGCCGCTAAGGCATAAATTTGAGCTGCAGTACATCATATTTATTTGTTTGGTAAAACAAACAAATATACAATAATTATTAATACATTAAAGATAATTGAGCACTAGTTTTAAAATATCCAACCACGATAAAAACGTATGAAAATTAAAAAAACTAATTTAAAGATCTCCCGACATTTGTCATAGTTCCCTTTAATTGGACACCCATCTTGAGGGAGCTGCGTTATAATATATTGTCTGCCATTTTGTGACGGCGCGGGCGGCAACCATCTTAGACACATTTCATCAAACAAAGGCAAGAACACTCCGACTAGTTAAACTTAAAAAAAAAAGTAAAATCGGTTCATCCGTTCGATAGCTGGTATGCCACTAGACTGACGTCACACAGACAAGTCAAACTTATAACACCTCGTCGTCTTAAAGCGTCGGGGAGTCAAAAAACAATTTTATTAATAAAATACAATACAGCGGACAAAGCATGCAAATATTTCATCTAATAAAAATAAAATTATATTATATTATTGTTTTAATTTAGAAACAGTAAAAAGACACAATCGTGTTAAAAATTCTGTTAAATTCCAGCAGTTTATCTCAACAGTTCACAAAAAATATTGACGGGATCCAAACACAATAGATTGATCATCCCAATAAATAACAGACAATTTGGAGCGCGATAAACAAAATCAATTTGCAAAGGCAAGATGGCGAATTTATTTGGCGCGAAAACGTTCGAAGAAGTCAATACAAAACCAAAATGGTATAAACCCGCAGGCTATTTATCAAAACGTACGATAAACAGAAATGGGAAATTGAGACAGAGTCATCGGGGACCGTGGAAATGATTTATTGCCATTATAAACAAAATATGGCTTGATCATTTCCAATTTCGAGATTGAATTTGGATCGCCAAGGGTTGGTTATTAAATGTGTTTAATGCCGTATCGCTGAGTGATTGGTTTGATCGTGTTAAGTTGTTCATTATCAGCCATCGGAAAATCAAAATTTTGCTCAGTGTTGCTATTTAAAAAAAAAGGGCGGTGTGTCACCAGTAAAGTAGGACGATTATATTTTGTGGTCACGATATAAATATGTTCGCGATGAATTTATAATACTTTAATAATAATGACCTCCCGAGGGGATATCGCCTAATTTACTGGTCATCTTGATCGTGATCGGCGTATTTGGGATCAGATGGCCACGTGTGAATAATGTCCCAGGATATTATTATTTGTAAATTATCATAGCCAAAATGTCGGTAATGCCGTTCAAAATTACAAATATTGATACCAAAATCTAGACAGAAAAAAAAATTCACGCTAAACATATTATGAAAGAATGAAATAGCATAGTGAAATGAACGCAGACTAAAAAAGGAAATTTAAAAATAATAATGTATTAAATCCACTATGAATACATATACCAAAAAAGGAAATACAAGCTGTAGAAGCGTAGGTAATGAAGGTAGATAGTCGTATATGCTGCAGTATTCAAACTGAATAATACCTACCGTTGGAATCGGAATGTAGAGGGACCGAACCCAAATACTCGAAATACCGACCATTTCCAATGAGTTTTTGCAGAATTCTTGTTTGGGACACTATTAAATATTGTTCTGTAGTATAGTGGCAGTGTCATGAGGTCGCTATTTCGATTACCGAGTTGGGCTTTACTCTATAGATGTTACCCATCATCATCATCATATCAGCCGAAAGACGTCCACTGCTGGACAAAGGCCTCCCCCAAATATCTCCACAATGACCGGTCTTGCGCTATCCGCATCCAGCGATTTCCAGCGAAACGCACAAGATCATCCGTCCATCTTATAGGGGGCCTGCCCACGCTGCGTCTATCGGTTCGTGGTCGCCACTCGAGAACCTTTCTGCCCCAGCGGCCGTCGGCTCTACGAGCTATGTGCCCTGCCCACTGCCACTTCAGCTTGGCAATTCTTACGGCTATGTCGGTTACTTTGGTTGATGTTCCCCTTATGTCAGAGGTATTCAAGCTACACAGAAGGCCAGATAACCCCTGGTTCGATCACCCATTAATAGGCTGACCGTGGGCATAGGTGCTTAACCTCGCTGATCACTTATGGACCGGTAAAAGCAACTGCAAACAAGCGCCTTCAAAGGATACATCGAAAAATCTTATAATATGACAGACATATTCATCATATATTTTTTTGTGAACTATGTTAAATCGAAAATCTGATCTGGTAATATATTGTCAATCGAATGTATCCTTTAGCGATAAACGATTGATTTGTTTTGAGCTCGTTCGACTCGTGCGTTGTATGGTCTTAGTCTAACCTACTTAGCCTAATTTGACCCTAATGAACGTTTGAGTATTTATAAAATTCGATTTATAGTGGACACTCAATTGATATTCCATTATTTGGCATATTTCACCGGATTTTTATGTATGTAGGTATGTTCCGTGACTAATCTGTTGTTTGGGATACAATTTCGAAAATTCGTTATGTAATTGATACTGAACGCTTTCATAATGTACTCATTATAAATTTTGTTCCTATCGTTTTTCTAAAAAAGTAGAAATTGTTTTGCTTTTTAAACAGTAATTGTATGAAATACAATTAATTCCAATACAATCCAATTTTCATCCAATCCAAATCCTCCAATAAAATACAACCAATCCCACCGATATGAAGTTTTAATAAAGCTTCTATTAACTACGTTAGAAACTGACCAGTATAGCGCATTGTTGAGCAAGTAATTTGTGTTTTAAACACAAGAGTTACGGACTGCGGTAGATAGATGTTCTGCATTTATGTGTGAAACTTTAAATTTAAACTCACGTGAAGTGTACCAAACACTTTACGTGAGTTTAAATTTAAAATGATACGGTCATACCTAGATAGAAAATATAAACCTTTAGGTAATAATTAAGGGACACCAATTGATATCATCCTTTTATTGATTTCATTTATATTTCGGTCGGCTTATAGTTTTATCGGCAATTATCAAACTAAGTACCCCACCCACATATTTGGGGTTCAAACTTCCTTTTAAGGGATGTTTTGTGCAACTGTTGCTCTACGTTATGTAGCGTATACGCGAACATTCATCATTGATGCATTGTTTTTCTACCGCGGTTATGTGGGAATCCCCTGGGTTACCAACTAAAAGCACCACGGTAGATTATCCTCGATGCTTGGTGAGACGGTAGAACACCCTACTGCTAGCCAAGCAGATAATTATTTAGTTTAGTTTCAAACTATTGTATCCAGAAACGCGTGACTCATATTCTGGCCTATCTACATCAGCCATAAAATTCTCTATAAATGAATAGAACAATTCTAGTACAGCCAATTATGTCTAAACGATGTCATATAAAATTATACCTCAACTTTTTTGTAAGAAGACCATAAAAATTTACTCCCTCATCTATATTTAGACGCTATGATAGGATCCAGATGATCATGCCACCCGATTTTAGTATCTCTCGAATCATTTTAACGTGACCACTGGATGTTGACCTTTCGCTCACCTTGTGCCTACCTTTATGTTCATTAGAATTTATAGGGCCGCGGGGGTGGGGTAGGTCTTGATAAGTTGGGAGGTTACGGTTACAGCCGATAGCCTGTTATGAAGAGACCAGTTCACTGGAGTAACATTTCGTAGTTATGAGTAGACATCGGATAATATGCATTCGCATACAGATATATTACGTTCCAGTTTCGCGCGGAAATTATCTGTCTGGTTATTTGCCTTTGGAACAGTACATTTTTATAATATTTTTAAATGCCTAACTGTGTTTGTGTAAAATTTCTTCATTCAGTTTAGTTGAGTAGTTAAGGTATAAAATGAAAGATAACTAACAAACTCACTTTTACATTTAAGTTATGAGTAAGACTCTATCTCTTTTACGGTGTATTACTATTAAGAGTTGAATTTGAATCTGAAATTGTATTGAATAATATGTATAAGATTAAATTACGTATACTACTATGAATACGATACCTTATTAACGTAGTATCGTGAACTTAGTATGATCGTATAAGAATAACCTTTAAACCGAAATGCACGAAGTAAAGCTTAAAACGGAATCTTACATGCTCATAGATAGTCATATATTAATGTCCAGAACCTGTTTCAATTAGTCATATGTACTTAGGCTTGTTGCGAAACATTGCAAAAACCACATCAAATTCATCAAAATATACATTTCAATCGCGTGATCAATAAAACTTCAAGAATTTTTGATAAATTGTTACTTTCTAATAAATGAAAGCGTGATAAACACTTAGCACGAAAATTTTGATATCGTAATGTTTAATAATTTAAGGCTAATTCCTAAGGCCTTTGTAGAGCATATATATATATATATATATATATATATATATATATATATATATATATATATATATATATATATATATATATATGCTCTACAAAGGCCTATATATATATATATATATAGACTACTGAATCTAGTCAGACTCAGAACAACTATTTGTGGGCCACACAAATAGTTGTTCGGCGCGGGATTCGAACCCGCGACACGAAGCGACGAGGCGACTGTCTTAGCCGATGTGCCACACGTTTAGTCGTGCAGTATGGCATTTTGGTACTGCATATTATCCGATGTCTTACGAACAGCGGAAAGGAAGTATTTATTTAGTATGGCATCTGTTTCTCGAACATTTCATAGAAATAGTATTAATTAAAATGTCCCATGGAGAATAGTCACTGAGTTTCATAATTTGTAATTCCCATGACATGCGCTCGTAAAGTTTTGGCTGAAATGTTTAAATTTCTCGCTTGTCGGCTATTCGTGGTTCCTGCGATGATATAAGACATCAATTAACGTTAAAAATTGTGTTTAGATGCGGAAACGTTATGAGAAACGTTCAATATTAGCTGCATGCCTCGTCGTGGCATATTAATAAAAATAAAAACTAAATACAGTTTCACAATTTAAACAAATGTCATATTTTGAATTAGAAATATCAGTCAGATTAGTAATAGACGTCGTTATTTATAAAGATAGTAATATATTTTGGAAATATTGTTTATTTTATATTGTCCGTATTAAAATTTAATGGTTATTTTAAACGTTAAACGCACTGAAATGTCTATAAAATTAATTTCAACGTATATTCCCTCCGGGGTATCTATTGCCCACGATTCGTAGAATATGACCCACTTTGGTAAACTGCCTCTAAAACTGGATAGGAAAGTAACTTGCTGTAGTATGTTTTTATTATCTACTTTGTTTTATGTACAGTCAGCTTCACTAACATGTATGTATACGTTTATGTACATGTATGTATGCATTTACTAAGACTCCATAACAATGAGTCAACTTTAAAATTATACGGTTTGTATTATTCGCGTATATCAGCCAAAAGACGCCCACTGCTGGACAAAGGCCTCCCCCTAGGATCTCTACAATTGCTGGTCTTGCGCTATCCGCATTCAGCGATTTCCAACAACCCTCACAAGATCATCGGTCCATCTTGTATGGGGCCTGCCCACGCTGCGTTCTTCCGGTTCGTGGTCTTCACTCGCACAATTCTTCGGGATATGTCGGTTACTTTGGTTCAGGATTTATTACGGATCCAGCATTTATAATTCTATCTCGCAGAGGAACTCCAAGCATAGCCTTTTCCATTGCTCTTTGAGTGACTTTGAGCCGCCTGCTAACTTTAATCTCAAAAATCGAAAATAATTTTTTTTATCTTCCTACGGGTCTCGGACCAGCACCCTCTACTAATCCAGGGTAGGCGCTCTGCTGTAAGTTACGAACGGTACTGGCAGATCAACTGTTGATTGTATGAAGCATCTATCAAGGTAAATTATATCTTATTAATGTTATATAGAATGCTTGTTATGCTTGTTTCCAATAGCAGGTATAGCAAAAGCCCTTATACACACGGAAGCTTTTACTTGTTGCTAGAAGATTTTAATAAACTCGAAAACTGTTGCAATTTTTATATTAGCAGGAACTAATATTAAAATTGCAACAGTTTTCGAGTATGAATGTGTGAATATGGACTGACAACGTCCCGAGTGCGTGGAACCTCTGTTCTTTCATGGACGCTTCAAATTATTACCTAATTTAAAACAACATCAATAATAAATTTCGCAAATTGCTAACCTCCATGAACTCCACAATAATCTCCAACGCAGTCCGCATGCTGTGTATGGGGTCCTGAACACGGAGTGTCTCCGGTACAGGCTCGCCTTCGTATCTGCCTGCAGTCAGCTCCACAGACGGACCATTCAGACCAGCTGCCCCAGCGACCGGGTAACGCTGTTAAAGAGAACGCGCCTTAGTACTAATACTTTATATTTATTCTTGATTTTGTTTTGAAAATTTTGCACACTTCTTCAAAAGGAGTGAAAACTGTGCTATAAGAGAAAATTTAGACACATCAACATCAACAATCATAATAATCTTATATTATATAGAATAATCACTACCTAATTGTTACACATTGCTTATCCAAATAATGTTGTGATTTTCTCCATTAACCATTAAAAACCAATCTGGATGCCATTCACCAAATCAAGGCGTCACATCATGCATGTTATTAATATAAAAAAAGAATTGTCCGGTGTAGCAATTAAATCCCTTTAGACTTACTGTTATCTTAGATTCAACGTACATTCTGTTATTATTGTGATCACAGGCTTTTAATGTACTCGTTTACATATACTTAAGGGGCGGTTAAAACAGTCACCTCGTGTGACTTCGTGTCACACAAATGTGTGACCCATAAATTGTTGTTCTGAGCCGGGATCTACTTTGTGTCGGTAAATTATAATTTAGAATACCCCGCGACAAAGGGATACAATTTCAACCAGCCTGCGATTTTCTTTAAAAAAAATATTACTTAATACAAAACATTTGATCGGCATACACATCTTTTGTTTGAAAATCAGACTCAACAATTATCTCAGTTCCTCAAGAGTCCGTTCAAGATTATTTATCCACGCTGTAAACTGTTCAAACATTACACTGGACTCGAGACGTGGTTAAATATTTCTTAGGAAGCTAACACAGCTCTCATAAATGAGTAAACATTGTTTGCGGTAACAAACTCCCTCGCCGCAAAAACACTGAACAAGAATTCGTTCTACGGCTCCAATTTCTTCTTTAAAACTACTATTAAGTTACAGTTCTTATAAAAACCGCTTTGAAACTTCCCGAGTTCATTTAACGTGGTGATTACGGGCACAGTTACGAAGTGAAATAACAACATGGTTATTGGAAATTTCGAAATTGGAGTTTCATACAAATACATATACTGTCATTACGGTTTAGTTTTGGAGATTGTTGCCTTTTTATTGTAAACAAAAAGTACTTTTACGAAAGTGTCGTAACATATATGCTTCGTATTAATTCCTTAATACTTAAATTGATGTAAATATAAAGTTATTATATATACATAGGTGCACTATCTACATAGATCGGCTGACGGTACCAATGTGATCAATAATGAATTTATTTAATTATTTAGGACAACTTACAAAACATACACTAATACATTGAATACATACATGTTATAAAATGACGTGCTAAATGTTGCTTTACTTACAAGTCGCCACGGCATGGTTTGAAAACAACTATATGCGTTATCGTCATATTACTGAACTTAAAATTGGAAAATAGTATGTTCATCAATTCAAATTAGAGATTCTTTATTCAAATTCAGATTTGAATCATATTAATTTGTAGGTTCATTCGCCTTGGCTACAATTTATTTTAATTATGAATGATTGTGCAGGTTCTACTGTTTTCAAGACGCATTATAATATCCTGGGACATTGTTCACACACAGCCATCTTAACCCAAACTGAGCAAAGCTTGTACTATAGAAACCAGATAAGTGATATACTACATATACTACTTTTCTTTTGTAAATACATACTTATAATGATAAGTATACCCAGACAAACAGACATGTTCATGCACACAAATATCTGTCCTGGGTGGGAATCGAACCCACGACCTGCGGCGTGAAAGGCAAGTATCTTCCAAAAACGACAACCCATCCATCATAACCTAAACTTGTCTCCCAATTGCGGTATTACAGGTCACCCACCCAAAAATTAAATAAAAGTATAACAACTTTAAACGAGCAATATATAAATGTATTTCGCGAATCTCGGAAACTCGGCATTTACGATTTGGATATTAATTTTTATTTAGATTACGTTTTGCTTTTTAAGTTGAGCTTTATAGTTACACTTCGACTTAAACTCAGTTTTATTAATATAAGCCAAATGAAACTCGGTACGATGTGTATATTAATCTACTCTTTATAGTTAAACAATGACAAATTCATCTAATTGAAATAATTACACAACATATTTGTTTGGATTTGTCCTTCGCTTTAAAATTATATTAACTATAAGCCGTTATGGATATATATCGTGTTTTAACAACTACTGCCCTGATATATCTAATGTATGGGTAAATCAAAAGCATAGCCAGTCTACGAGGTACACGGAATTCTAAGTCTATGGATTAGGAGACGTAATCTACACTTGTAATAAATGGTCAACTTCGTGATATATTCTTGATTCCTTTACAGTGAGATTGAATAATATAATTAATGTAAATCTAGCTTATAAATCATAAGCTCTATATTATGGGGACCGTAATATTCCGATTCCGTAATAGACCTAAGCTGTACAATTATGCTATCCTAGCCGTATAACCAATTACATTTCGTTTATTGTGATTAATCGAATATTTAATAACACCGGAGATATAGCCGATACAAAAGCGCATATACAAACGTGTAGCCCACAAATTATTGTATTAGTATTTCAATGGTATTGCATATTTAATCATCATCATATGAGCCGAAAGACATCCTACTACTGGACAAAGGCCTCCCTTAAGGGTCTCCACGCTTACGAGCTATGTGCCACACCACTTCAGTTCAGTTTGGCAATTATTTGGGCTATGTGAGCTACTTTGGTTGGCCTACGGATTTAGACGTTTTGATTCGTGCAATACTGGCGGACATTCGGAGTATAACCCTCTCCATTGCTCTTTGGGTGAGCTTGTCCCTTATGTGACCTATAGTAAGAGACCACGTCTCTTTATTATAATAATAATATCCCGGGACATTATTTACACATGGCCATCTGATCACAAACTAAGCGAAGTTTGTACTATGGAAACCAGATAACTGATATATTACATAATAATATACTACTTTTCTTTTGTAAATATATACTTATATAGATAATTACACCCAGACTCAGGACAAACAGACATGCTCATGCACACAAATATCTGTCCTGGGTGGGAATCGAACCCACGACCTCCGGCGTGAAAAGCAAGCATTTGCCAACCACGTCAACAGGCGCGATAAGATCACTGGCAGCACACTGTTTGAACAATTTCGACTTGATACACTACCGGAGAGGTTTTCATTAAAGGCCAGTTCAGAAGTAGTCTAAATCAGCGAGCATATATGAAGAATATAATGACAGTAAACGTGGCAAATGAGGTGTGTAAAGATCGTGACATATGGAAATACGTTGTCTCTAACTAACCCTCTGAGAAACAGGCTATGCCTATGATAGGTTAACTTGGGTCAACTTACACACTGCCATCTGAGTCCAAACTAGGCAGAACTTCTGCTATGGCCAGATATATATACCGGACAACTGCTAATACATATATAGATAAATTACACCCACACAAAGAAGAAATAATCGTACTCGTCACACAAAGTTTTGCCTTGGGTGGACATCGAACCCATGACCTCTCGCTTAGCAGTCAGGGTCACGTACCACCAGACCAACGGGGCAATTTAACAAATAAAAAAAAGCAATATAGCTCGTGTTTTCATTAAAGTGGTGGTTTTCCATGTTAAGCTTTCGTGCGCTGGCCGCGAGATAGTCATATAGTCCTATAAATTGAAATTAAAATACATCACGGTTAGAGTCCTTACATGCGAGAGAAGCATAAATCACAACGTTTTTTTTACCAAAAGAAATAATAGAACGTTCATACTGTGAGAGTGTTTGGTGCAAATGAAAATATTTAGCGATTTGAAATATATATATCTATTTACTGCGAACATCGTTAAAAAGGTGTTGGTTTAAAAACGTACATAACCGTTAGCTCGGAATGTAAATATGAATCGTCTCTACCAGTATTAGAGAAACCCGTTTAATTTATCATAATTGCTATTTTCGTTTGTAATAAACATGTGTGACTCCAATATTCTTAAGGTTTTTCATTTTTTCATTTCATTTTTTTTTTAAGGTTATCTAATTGTAAGACCTACTGGACCTAGACCTAATTGTTGTGAGAGAAAAATAAAATGATTTTATTATTATTATTATTATTCAAATATATGCTTGATTATGGTTACTACTGCTTTTTTAATTTAATTTATGTTACTGAATTCCAGTACCAGAATAACGGATAGTGAAGATCTTTGGGCGAGGCCTTTGAGCAGCAGTGGACTTTTTTCGTCCAACATGGCGACATGGTGATTTTAACTACTTTCAAAATCACCTTAGACCATCATTTTTCTCGGGTAGTTAAGACATAGTTACACTGATCCTTTAAAAAAAACTTTCGGAATACACGCCTTTTACGCCTTTAAATTTTTAACTTGTGTTGTTAAAAATTCCTTTGAGTTCAACCCGGTTTCATCTCAAAATATATAGAAATACATAAATACTTAATCATTACAGACAGTCTGCGACAGTTAACGACCAGTTTACGAAGTTTGAACTTTGAGGATCGCTTTTTCTTATTACTTGCACCACACTAGCCCTCCATCAACGTGTGGGTGTATACGGATATTAACTACAACAGTGTGTAACATTTCTTATTAATTAATGCGCACACACATAAATCAGTCCCGGTTCGTTAGAGTTACAACCACATAAAGGACTTTCACGTTTACATGATTTTTTTTATGTTTTACGATTTAGTTTTATTAAGAAGGCTATACTTAGTTGATCTTATTTTAATAATGTTGTAATTAATTGATGTAGATTAATAACATACTATCGAATAACGTATCCGTTCTATATATATTTTGCTGGTGTAATATTTACAAAAAGAAACAAACGCAACATGGGTAATGATGTGTTTGTTTCTTGTTAAATGTTGTTGGTAAATGTTACGTCCGATTATATACAATACCAACTAAACTAATGATAATATCTTTGCATTTCTTTCTATTTCATTTCTATTTCTAATGAAATTGACAATTGAAATTTTTTTATGTGTAAATTCGGTACCTATTGGCGCCAAATACTCAGGGAAAATAAGCGATGTATATTAGAAAATGTCCCTTATTTTTTCACAGTACTACCATCAATGCAGCAATATTAGTAATAAATTTATTAAGTGGTATAAAATATAGGGAAACACGTCAATTAAATATAACTTTTTTAAAAAGCAAATAAGCGCGACTTCTACTTTTTTCTAACAATCGATTATAACATAAATAAATTGATATATCAGACTATTCCGAAATCATCGACCCTATCGATTAATATAACAATTTTCACAAATAACTTAGAAATCGTGTAACATAATAATATGTATGTACATATGTTACACGATTTCTAAGAAACATTAATAACCTCTCGATGCTATGCAGTTGGTTGAAAATATATGTCAGTTAATCCGCAGACATAAGGTTTAAACCAATTCGTTAATTTTTCTATATTATTAAGTTTCATTGGTTATTAGAGTTTATCTATACATATAATAAAATCGTAGGAAAGTCAAAACTGTACATTGAATATTTTTTTAAAAAGATACTTGGGGCCTGAGCTACAATCGACATCGAAGCCAAAAATATAGTTTTAAGAATTTTTGTCTGTTTGTCTGTATGTATATCCGGGCTAAACTCAAAAAGTACTGTATGGATTTACTTCAAATTTTGCATGAATATTACTAAGAAGTCGGGTCAACATATAGGCTACATATTATCACGCTATCACCTACGGGGGATAGATAGAGCTGTGATAATTTATAAAGTTTAACGCGGGTAAAACCGCGGGACACGGCAAGTCTAAAATAAAAAATAAATTAATATGCATTTTACCTGAGTACATTATGGTATATACAATACGATTAATTCTAATGAGTTTCTGAAAAATTGACCGAGAGAATGCAAACAGATTGTTAACCTACAAAAAATTACACATATTTTATACATTCCACCATTGAGATGGCTCCTTTAAGTATGTAAATAAATTGTTCGTAATTGTGTCTCCCGACGCGACGGAACTTCGTAACCGAATTTTTAAGAAACACACGCATACTCGGGAAACAATTTTTGAATATATTTTGGGAGATAAATTGACTAAATTGCGTTTAACGGGTAATTGTTACAATGTATCTGAGGCGTGAATGTTGATATACCAGTTTATGTATTTAAATTATGTACACAGTGTTTTCAAAAATATATAAGAAAAAAAGTATGCGATCATAGGTACGAAGAGTAGACGAGGATTACGAAGTTCTTGTAAGAAATCCTAGTCAAATTGCATGAATGATGTTTACTAGGCTAGACAATGGTCTCCCAAAAAAAAAATCCAGAATGGGGTTGTGTCCATCATTTGGGATGATGTGACGTAATCGACACTTTTGGCAGACAGGTTGCGATCGCAATATGATGGTCATAGTACATACACAGAAAGAAACTTCCCCTTCACTGGGAGATAAAGATAAAGATAATGGGATGGTGTATTCTTTGCCTTTGCTCTTCGCCTTTCTTTGTAATTCACACAGCCAAATTGCAATATAATTTACCTTATGGGCAGAGGTTCCCCAAGTGCCAGAGTTGTTCAAGTTCCCCAGTAGGCCTCTAACATGGCTTAACGACTGTTATCTTATGTGCCCTCCGTCCATCGGCCTAGAGGTAGCTTCTTCAACCGCAGACAATAAGGTCCTGGATTCAAATCCCGACTTGGGCTACAAGTAGTATTTTATGTAAAAAAAAATCTCAGCAATCAAGTCAGAGTAAATAAATAAGGCGGTACTGCACTTCCGGAGCTCGGGGAACCTAAAAATACTAACAGTCCTTCGCCTGACCTCTTTCAGAGTGAATTCCGTGCACAGATGGGTACTCTCTATAGATACTGACATAATTATTATTTTGTTACTATTTAAAATGTTTCTTGTTGAGAGTCTGCTGGAAGAAATTTCTTGCGGAACAAGCAGGACCTTTGTACTAATCATTTATTCCTACTTATTTAATCGATTCCTAAGTGTTATTGCTAAACACTGAACAACGGTGGGGCACAAATTCAAAATATACAAAAAATATTTACTTTCCATACAAGACTAATTTTTAGTTGCTGCATTCTATAAAGGGCGCAAATATTTTTTCGTGATTATTAATTTTAATTAGTACAGTTTCATGGGCAGATAGCACCTTAAATCACGTCCACTATTCATGTTACACCTTGTATAAAAAACCTAATATGAAACTAGCCGTCAATAACCCCTGAATTCCAATAATTTGGTACATTTACACACAGCTGTGTAGTTCGTGAAGCCAAACATGTGTTACCAATTAAGCTTTAATGTTTAACGTTTCACGGTTTGAAGCGACCGCTCTTGATTGCATTTTATTGTCTACCCAGTGTACTCAATACTCAGTTAAACTATTTCCTTTGTTATACAGTTTTAAAATGCGAGGGACAAGAAATTACGAAACATTTTATTGATTGTTGAAACGCATTATTGAGTCGAAGGGTCAATAAGTGGAAGGAATAATTGATTGAAATATAGGACGTTAGATGATTCCAATTTAGGGTTAACAGGGACTATGTCGGGACGATAATTTTCCATTTGTTGGATGTCTTTCTAGGTATACTTAGGGACTTGTTAATTTGAAAATACTAATAATGCAATTATAATGCACGTGTGGCGCATTGGTTATGGTAGTCACTAACTAATAACTTCATGCCTTCGTATTTTAGGTTTGACTCCCGCAAGCACAGGACAGTAATCAGTTTCAATATTCGTGCAGGGTTGGGGTATCCGTGAATCGCATGATTGTAACGCATCTCGCGGATTTATATTCTAAGCGCAGGCGTTGTAACATATTATTTTGATACGTATTTGTATTTGTTTGAAGTTATAAATGTATTGTTGTGTTGTAATGTACTATAAGGAATTAGTTCAATAAAGACGAAATAAATATATCTACATATATAATATAATAAACAATTTCAACTTTCCAAATCATTTGTTTTATTGTCATCAAAATTATGTATGTAGTTAGTTCAAAACGCGATAATTAAATAAAACAGTAATTCTAAGAATGAAAAGGTCACAGATTCCTTAGATCCTGGGTTAATTGTGATGACATAGGTCTGCCGGACATGTTAAAATATTTCAAAGAACGTAATTAAATTTCCAAAAAAAAATTACCGACCACACGGCTACATATCAAGTTATACATTTCCAGTATAAGCTGACATGTTATTGTTTGGAAATCCTATACAACGCGAGATCAGCTTATACTGGAAATGTATAGCTTGATATGTGTATGGCAGGTACGTGTGATTATTTATTTGCAAAAGAATTGAAACATGTCCAATGTGAGAAAAGGGTTTGCATAATAATATTATGTTTTAATATCAAAATTTAGTAACAAAATAACTCAACCGTTGACATTAGTTATTAAATTTATTCGATGCAAGATGCATATAATATATTCCACACATTGAATGTGTGGAATATATTATTTATATCTTTTCAAAATACAATAATTCTAGATGGACTTGTCACTAACTTTTATTGTACCCACCCATAAGTAACATTTAATACGCTTTGATCTCCGAACACGAGTTTGCAAACATTTGCTAGCCATCATATGTGTCCGTATGTCGCAGTACATGAACCCCTTTGAAGTGATTTCAGTTCAGTTTTATGAGCATACAGAATTAAATGGCGGCTTTTTTACGACGTAGATGTGTAGATATGATGTTTAAACGTTCATTGTGATTGGCACGTGGCTTTGTGGACGGTCAGCAAACGGAAACTATAGCAATAATAAAATCTATAATAATATTTCCTTTACTTTTATTATAAAACATTTTAATGCTAGGAAGATGGGGACGTGAGCAAGAAATAAAAAAGTGTTGTGTGGTTACCATGATACAAGTGAAACTTGCAAAGTCTCTTACGGCATATAATTAATTCAATACAATACAATACAATGCCTTTGCATTCTTCTTGGTTTTTCCATCTTTAACTGGAGCACTTGCACAAATGAGTGAGGATTGGAGGCGATGTTAAAAAGTTTTAATTCAAAAGCAATAATTATATAAGTATTAACACTAAATTCATTATTAATTATATGTCACCATTATAATGTATATTTAAGTAATTTAAAATAAGAAGTAGGTATGTTATCAGTTTCTAAAGTTCATTTTCTATGTTTTGTCACGCGATTCCTCCATTGTTCGGTAACAAATTTGGGGAATATTTTTGAGATGGTCCCATATAATATTTAATATTAATGAACAATTTAAAGTAAGTTGTATTTTTTAATACATTACACATGACACATTTGTATAATATTCAAACGTAATAAAAATCATGCATATTACATCATACTTTACTATTTATAATCTTTAGAGATTATTTAAAGATTTTTTTAAAGTTAAAGAGTTGAGCGAGATAAAGAACAATTTAAGAAAGGGATATATGATTGCATATGACATATATTACACATGATGCAACGTTTATAAATCATATTTCTTGCCCCCAAATATATTCTACTCTGTAAATTATATCCAAACTGTTTGAGCCTTTTTCGAAAAACCGATAAAAATTTTAAGTATCATGAATAGCTTATGGCCGATAAACGTTTAAAAAATACAAACCTAAAGTTCAAAATATCAACATGTACTAGAAATCATGTACAGATTACATCACTAAAACATGATCTGATTTAATAAGCGCTTTTCAAAAGTCTACATGTGTTAAACTATTTTTAGTAGGTATTGAATGTTTGTACATAAGTTTGCAGGCGTTGTCTTTAACAAAAAAAAAATAATGTAATGAAACCCTGCTGCTGTCGGTACACACTTGAGTTCAAAGCCGTTGCGTTGGTGCAGTTGAATGGTAGCGCGTGCCTGCTTTGTTTTTGGATATGAATTCAAGTGTCAGTAGTTTTATTCGAGCCCTATTTGGGTTGAGTGAATAAAATACCGAAAAGCTTAAATAAGCTTTTCGGTATTTTATTCACTCAACCCAAATAGGGCTCGAATATATTATATATATCTAAAACTTGTATATATCTAAATGATATATACAAGTTTTAGAATATTATTATTGGAACGAAGTTCCTTATCGCGCGTTGTGAAAGGGGGCTAGACGGAAAAAAATCTTACAAAAAGTTGTCACGACACTTTTTGCAGCTGTGCGGCGTCTCTCTCTCTCTCTCTCTTATAGAAAGCAAGCCAGATATTTTCATTTCTATTTCGCATTGAACAGTGTGGTGTCGCAACGATTATTTTTGTTGAGTGTATACAGGTTTTTTGTACATAATAAATAACTTCGTTCCATCCGGGTGTCCCTTGACACCTCTCAAGTTTATTTTTTATTTTTAAAGACTACGCCCAAACTATATAAAGGCCTTTTATCTAAGCGTGTGATCAAGCTATTCCCCTCGCCACTTTGTGTCCCGGGTTCAATTTCCGCGCAGAACAACTATTTGTATTACCCAATTATAGTTGTTCATAGTCTGGATGTACTTTGTGTTCGTCAATGATTTATGTTTCTAAAGTACGAACAGTGACAGTATTTTGGTTCTGCGGTAATGCGACAATCAAATGTTTCCTTTGGCGATAAACGATTAATTAGTCTCTGGCACTCGCCTGCCGCTGCCGCGCCACGCTCACTTCGCCCGCTCGGCTCGTGCGTTGCATGATTGTAGTTATAACCTAACATACTTTTCTAGTAGAGAATGTTAGATTTATTATCCAATCGATACTTTGAACGTTCGAAAATTTAGACATAAAATTTATAGTGGTCGATCATTTATATTCGATTTTTGGCATAGTACGCCGGACCATTATCACTAGTATACAAATGTTAATTCTTCGTGTCGTACTAGAGTAATGACGACCTTCAGTGTATCGCACAAACGTGTTTTCGAACTATGGTCAGTCGAAGAACAGTTAAGTCGCAGACGCGTTAATCGCACACCCATTAATCGAGTTCACCAAGTAAGTACACTTCTTCACATTTAATGGAAACTCATTCTAAGCCTACTGAAGTTTTATCCTTTTAACGGACCGATTGGCGTGGTTGGTAAATACTTGCCTTTCACGCCGCAGGTCGTGAGTTTGATTCCCACCCAGGACAGATATTTGTGTGCATGACCATGTCTGTTTGTCCTGAGTCTGGGTGTAATTATCTATATAAGTATGCAATTACAAAAGAAAAATATGAGTTATCTGGTTTCCATAGTACAAGCTCTGCTTAGTTTGAGGTCAGATGGCCGTGTGTGAATAATGTCCTAGGATATTTTAAGTAGGTTTTAAAGACAACAAAACATGTTGATAGACAACGACCAATCGTAGCGTTGCTTTCTCAACGAATGTACGTTTTTACGATGCGTTTCTACTGAACCTCATTCACTCGTTTTATATCTTTACCAAGAGTACATATGATACTTACCGATCAACAATTGCTGCGTATTATCATACCCTTGCAGATCCATGTATCCCTCTTGATTGTCAGCAATAACAAATAAAGTTTATTTTAAAATACAACATAACAACAAACACAAGACCATTAGAATGTATACCTTAAGTTTATAAAGTTAAAATCGAAACTTGCGTAGAAGGTTTAATCAGATATAGACGCTATTAAACCGCATTGGAAAGTCGAGTGTTTCCGATTCAAAACGTTAACCGCTCTCTAACTTTAAATATATTGAAAGTTGGTTTGAGTTGTTTTGTGATTCATACTGAATGATGTGGTTTTTATCATACAGTGGAGTTATAACTTCCGTTTAACATTATTAGCCATTAGTCATATACGCTTGACTACTGATAGTTCACTCGTAGTCCAATCATCATGACAGGGAAGAGATCAGACGCATAGACTAGGGCTTTGCGTGCTTTCCGAAGTTCTAAAGTAAATCAAAGCAATCTCCTTTACTCGGAGCTCCTATGAGGTTATTTTCTTGCCAGAAAAAAAACGAATATCATTTTTGTTCACAAATCTGGATATCCGATTCAATGCGAATGGCGCCCGAGAGGCGCCATGAAAATCTTTTACTTTTGGCGTATGGTTTACGATAAATATCGAATCGCAACCGCACCAAGTTACAATTCACGGTGTATGGCGCTTTAAGAGCCCCATCACATTCCCTATGGTTTGGCTCCCCAAAGGCGCCACGAAATATTTGGTAGCCTACCACACTGAACCGGATATTTGTGGTTGAAAACGATAGTACAACAAGACAGACGAGACGGTTTCCATGAATGTATTCAGGTATGATTAATGCTTTTTGTTAAGTCATCTTTCAGAAGTCTCAGCCCAGAGTCATGAAGTTGGCATTGTTCCACACTCGTGCTTCGAAGAGCACGTGAATGCTCTCGCCCCCTTTCAAGTCGTGTCGGGTTACCATCTCATGGGATTGAAAAACTGAATCAAAATAAAATTGAAGCTGCGTTTGTGGGCTACTATTAACTTTTTTATAATAGGTCTTTACCTATGAAATTGCCGTTTTGTATGAAAAAATTTAAACGAATTTTTTTCATGAATTTTTTTATTTGTATTAATCGAAGTAATCACCCATGCAATCAATGCATCTTTGCCATCGCAGTGGCAGTTTATTGATGCCCTTCTTAAAGAAATCAGCTGGACGGGAGGCAACAAATTCTTCAAAGGCATTTTGTACTGCCTCTCGGGTATTGAATTTTTTTCCCGCCAAGAAGTTATCCAAATTCTGGAAAAAGTAGTAGTCTGTAGGCGCAAGGTCTGGTGAGTAGGGCGGATGACGGAGAGCTTCCAACCCCAGTTCTTGCAACTTGGAGACCGTCTGCTGTGCAGTATGAGGTCGCGCGTTGTCGTGCAGGAGCAGCGGAGACGAGCGATTGACCAATGCTGGTTGGAGATGCGCCAGCTTCTCCATCATTGTGCTCAGTTCTTCACAGTACACATCTGCAGTAATGCTCACCCCGTTTGGTAAGAAGCTGTGATGAATCACACCGGCGCTAGACCACCAAACAGTGACCATCACTTTTCTAGGGGTAAGTTTTCGTTTAGGGCATTGTTTAGGTGCTGAACCAGGATCCAACCAACTTGCTGAGCGCTTGCGGTTATCAAACAGAATCCATTTTTCATCGCAGGTAACAATGCGGTTCAAAATTCCTTCATTTGTGTGTCTGTTGAGCAGTGCAAGGCACGTCTCGACGCGTACTTCGCGCTGGCGATCATTGAGTTCGTGGGGCACCCATTTGTCAAGCTTTTTTACCTTGCCAATTTGACGCAAATGGACCAATATTGTTTTGACGCTAACGTCGAAAGCTGCTGCTAATTCAGCCGTAGATTGTGTATCATCAGCTTCCACAACCGCCTTTAATTCGTCATTGTCGACCAAAGTCTTCGGACGACCGCGAGGTTCATTTTCAGGTCGAAATTTCCAGAACGGAAGCGAGCAAACCAATAACAGGTGGTGCGTTGGTTTGTAGTGTTAGCTCCGTAAACGTCGTTGATGTTGCGTGCCGCTTGTGCCGCGTTGCTGCCACGACGGTACTCATATTCCATAATTACTCGAATTTTTAACGTATCCATGATGACGAAAAAGATTGAAATGCGATGAAAATGTAACACTAATCAATAAAGAAATGACTACTTTTGGAAAAAAGAATCCATATTTTTAAAATAAAATTAATTTGAAATTAGAATTCTTAGCCAAACAAAAATTATTTTGATTTGAAATGGCCAGTACTGCAGAACGGCAATTTCATAGGTAAAGACCTAATATTAGGTACTATTAATTTTGTATTTTATATCAAGAATAATTTTAAACAACTTTTTATTTAACTCACCACTTTGACACGGTACGCAATCCGATGTCCTCTGCACCGCCTGCCCCTGGCACGGAGCGCCGCCATTAAGCGGATGTGGTTCTGTACAAGTGCGCGTGCGCCGCTGACCGCCTGTTACGCGGCCATTACAACGGCACTGCGTCCAGGGACCCCAGGAGCTCCAGCCACCGTTAACTAGAACAAAAGAAATAATTAGAGAATAGAATACTCTTAATAGATAGACCGATTGGTAGGGGTTAGTGCCCCTGACTGCTATGGCAGAGGTCCTGTGTTCGATCCTCATCCAAGACAAATCTTTATGATGAGCATATTTGTTCTGTTAATTTTTTTAAACTTTCGCGATTTGTACACATTTTTATATACTGTGGACACGGGTCTCAATCGCGATAAAGATATAGGCAAATCATTACCTTGGTTACCCGACGTTTCGGCATGGATTGCACCAGCCGTAGTCACGGGTCGACTGGTGTGGCTCGGCAGCGTCGTCTCCGTGAAGCTAGGGTTTCGGTATCTACCCTCGCAT
Source organism: Pseudoips prasinana (assembly GCA_951640165.1). Classification (NCBI taxonomy): domain Eukaryota; kingdom Metazoa; phylum Arthropoda; class Insecta; order Lepidoptera; family Nolidae; genus Pseudoips; species Pseudoips prasinana. Next base: position 4,755,175 of record OX621238.1, on the reverse strand, counting down.
GGTCTTGATATTTTTCTTTTAAGAAACTGTCGGTACGCACGACACTTACGACATCAGCGCCCGGGCGCTAACCCAATGATTTGCCTATATCTTTATCGCGATTGAGACCCGTGTCCACAGTATATAAAAATATTTGTTCTGTGTCTGGGTGTAATTTATCTATAATATGTTTGCCTTTAGAAATGTATAAGTATGTCTATCACTTCTCTGGCTGCCATAGTACAGGTACTGCCTAATTTCCCTGGGACCGCTGGCGTTTGGAGGAGGGCACTCCACTCGTCTTGTATAAGCGGTCCCGGGAAGAGATAACCTGCTGTAGCTCAGGTTGCCTAAACGCACTTGTGCTTGCTGGGGAGGAGGGTGGCATTCGGGCTCCCTCCCCTCCCCGGGTGAGTCTCGCGGAAGCTGCAGTGTACAGCAGGGGTACTGGCGAGATCGTTCACGGGTACCCAGAGCCCCCGCTACAAGCACTGTGAGGCTGGCTACCGTGGTGGTTTTAGTGGGTCGGCCCTACGATTTGAGCATTTCGACCACGTAAAAAAAAGTTACTGCTTAATTTGGGATCACATGGCATTGTTTTAGTTGTCCCAAGACATATTTTATTGTCCTCACACCATAAAAATATCTTATAACCAAGTGGTGCAATGGCGCTTATGGCATATTGTCTTCAAAGAATACCACCCATTATTGTTTTTGTAATAGAGTAATTATTACAAACCTACCAAGTATTCGTAGTATTATTAGTAAACGGTTGATAGCAAGCACTTAATATTACAATTGCTCTCATATTTTAAACTGCAAGTGGCAAAATGGCGGACTAAACTTTCATTTCAATGAAATATTGTAATAACTAGTTAGGAACTTCGAGCACTATACAATTTGTCTAATTTATTTATACGATTCGATTACAATGTGAAACAACTTATTAGATACTCCTACTTAATATTATACTATTTGCTACCTACTTTATCTGTTTCCTTCTGATTCTTTATCCTTTTAATAAGTTTGTTACAGATTTCTACAATTTTTAATTTCATACAACTCTTGTCCATCCTTAGGTTGTTTGTAAGAAATCACAGTGACGGTAATACCACCCTTTTTAGATCATTATGCTACAATTTTTTTGCGATTTGGTTGGTTGGTTAATGTCTAATCAGGCGTTTCAAAATACAAAATCAATATGTAGTGGCAATTCCACAAATTCCATTAATCATGCCGGGATGCAATTTGGACCGCTCTCCCGCCCGCAAACATATTATGCACATGCAAGAAGGACGAGTACGATACCCAACACGTGTTTCAATCCTCCACGGACCATTCTCAAGACAAGATTTTGTATTTGGATTATATCTCCCAACACATTATGTAGAATATTAGTAGATATATAGCACGGTGGCACCCAAGGTGACGATCAGAAATAAAACTACATTATGGGCCACCCATCTATACACTTACAACGTGCCTGAGTTCTTAAACTCGCTGATCGACCGGTGCGCGGTGAAAGAAACTGGCCTTGGGAAAAGAGCAAATGACACGAAATATAGCAGATATCTGGAGATTTGTCACACAGTTCTCGAGTTTAGTACAGACTCCAGCTCTCTCAAAGGTTCCAAATTAATGTTAGTTTTTGTTCTCTTAATCTAAGATGGAACGTACTTTTATTTGTACCATTTTTAGAGAAATAAACGATAATATTATAGCAAGGTTCCTAGATCAATAATTAATCTGTCAGGAATTAAACGATAATGTTTATGTAATGTTGATGCTGTATCTCGATCAGTCAAGTGAATCAATCAAACCAGCTAAGCGCAATATGACGTGTAATACGACCCAATCAATCAAATTAGCCAATCAATTCAATCAGGCATGGTGCTAAGTTAATTCCGGGAGACATGAGATATCGAAGTATTGATAAAACAGATTGGAAAATGTAGTTTTATATAGAATTAATAAAGACATAAGAACCGTAGCGATTGACGTCGATGTCCTTATTAGCACTTTGTACATACTTGTCAAGATTATTAGAAACTCTCGTGAAAGTAAACATAATGTTTATGTGTACAAATATGAGTTTTGTATTTATGGAACCTATCCATAGCCTTTAGCATTCATAAAAACGGATCTTATGCTTCTACTATAATGTCTTCCTAGCTGAATTTCGGCCACGGCGGTTAGTCTCTACAGAGATTAGCCATCTGCGCTGGCCGAATTATAGTGCACAAGTGTGTGCGCAAACACTTTCTATTCCATCAGTCTCATGATCCGATGGGATACCTAGCGATACGACCGGAAAGAGGTCAAGTACAGGACCGGCGGCTTTGCGTGCTCTCCGAGGCACGGGGGTATAATACCGCCAACTCCCAGACTTCAGGCTGATGCTGAGAAGTTACGGATAAGTCCCGAAATCACTTTTGACCCGACCCGGGTTTTGAACCCAGGACCTCGTTCCCTTGGGGTGTGAACACGCTGCCGCTAGACCGACGAGACAGTCTACTTTATAATCTATACATCATGTAGGTACTTAAAACAAAATGTTCTCGGCACATTTGCCACAATTCTAATTATAGAAATACAGAGTACCCGGTTCTAATGTAGACATTTCATGAAACTAAAACCACGGTCGGAAAGAGATGTTTAAATTAACTTTGTTTTAAGCTCGCAAATAGCCTTTAGTATTTGAATGCTATTCCAATTTAAGTAATTGAGTTGAGTTAGGAGTAGAACTTCCTAATTCTCATGAACAACTTCAGCTAAATTGTGAAACTACCCTATACAATCGACCATAAATGAATCTAATTGAAAGAAAAAAACTATTATTTATTTTTTTTATTGGACTCGTGCCACCCTCCTACATTCCACTACAACTACTGTAAGCCGGTATCAATAGTGGCACACAATAAAAAGACTGAACTGTGAGGCCCAGGCACGTCCCGCGAAATAACTTTCTCGACAGCCTGATATTGTCCATAGCTGGACTTAGGCCTCCCCCAAAGGTTGTCGTATCGTTGGCATGCCAAGCGCGGTGACTACTGCAAACCCCTGTTGCAGTAGTCACCGCGCTTGGCATGCGAGTTGGCAGCCGCAGTTCCGTGGTAGCTACTACACAGTTTGGACAGGTTTTTGTGATATTTACATGAAAATGTCTGTTTATCCTGAGGTCTGGGTGTAATTATCTATATAAGTATGTATTTACAAAAGGAATATATATCCGTTATCGGATTTCCATAGTACAAGCTAGCATAAGGCAAATATTTGTGTTCATGCACATGTCTCTTTGTCTTGATTTGGATGTATTATATGTATATAGTAAAACAATATAATATTATTGATCTGTAGTATCCATAGCTTTGTTTAGTTTAGGCTAGATGGCGTTGTGCGATATGTACTGAATATTTATTTATTTACGTTTTCTAACTCCTTGTTTCTCCTTTCCTGATAAAATATTTGTGGTTCGAAACGCCACCACTGTAAACGCCAGTCTGTAACTTTTCCAAAGAGCGAGTAATTTACTCGCCACAGTACACGCTTCTCTACGCCTATTTACCTTACAATTAAACCACGCAAAATCTCACTATCAAAGCCACCTATCAAGATTGAGCCTCCAACAGGCAACCAGGGGCTGAGTTATATCTTGCTGGAAGATCTGCATGCGAACCAACACGCGAGGTAGCGTGCGCTACTGGTAACCTAACGACCTACCTAGAATTTGCTTTAGCCTAATATAATAAGTACACGGGGAATGATACGATACAATCTATTTACATGGAACAGAATAGTTTTAAAAGGTTCTGATTTTAAATCTCATTTATTTGGTATGTCTATACATGAAGGCTTCTATTAAAATAGAAACTTAATTCTTAGCATTCCGTGGATTCACCGTGCGAAAGCAGGATCCAACCCGTGGTAGAGGAGGGAACACTCGATTCAGATGTAGGTTCAAGGCGATTCGCACACTGCCCCGCATCTTGGAGCGTAGCGCGGGAGTGCGTGTTCTTACGTCGTTTGCAAGTATCTGTGTTTGTATAGAAAACACGCGTAGTGCAACACACTGAAAATGCCTTCACGCGCATTGTTGCAGATCACGCGCCTACATGCGGAGAAAAATGCAACCCCGCGTGTGGGTGCGGGGCGAGACGCAACGGATGGCACACCAAGCCCCGCAGAACCGTGAGTGATTTTTGAAGGGCTTGACGTGTACTTGTTACCACAGCCAACATAGAATGAAATGAGTCAGAGCCGCCATGTATCCACAAAATGCAACATGGCGCGTGAGTCCGTAAAAAACCCGCACGATAATGCAGATCTGAACGCCCGCATGTACGCGCGTAGATGCGTTGACGTGCAACATGCAGCGTGGTGCGTGGCAGTGTGTTAATCGCCTAAGGGGGCAGTTGCATCAACGCTCACCTTCTCTGACTTCCTGTGTTCCCCTCTTCCTAGCCAAATTTGGTATGATTCTAATAATGCCGCTTTGGATAAATATTTCAATAGAGAACTTAAGGAATAATATCTCAATTTCAAAGTCGTATTTTGAATGATTCACAGCGTTCTCATTATCAACAAAGTTCTATTATTGCTTCAAAGTTAAGCAAGTTCGGTGTCGAATGGGGCTAATTCTGGTCTGAAAGCTAAAACTTAACTTAAATGAAACTGTTCAATCATTTTGGAGCTAAAGACGGAAAAACAGACGTAGTTTCCCAACTTATAATAAATGATTAGAAGTTTTTCTACTGCCTTAAAGAATACATTTTAAATTGTGCATAACAAACATATATTTAAAAAAAAAAACAATTTTTCCAATGTTTGGCAATTCAGATCTTCATGCATGAAATATGTATCCTTTCAACTTTGTTTTTGACAGCTTCTTTACTATGTTTAACATCAGACCATGAGAGTGGTAGAATAGAAAGTGCACCTGTTGTCTAGCTGCTATGGCCGAAATTCAAACCAGGACCACAGCTTACATACCTACTTTCTCTTTGGTCTCTGTAAGTTATCCCAATATTTTTTAATTAAATAAAATCAGGAAAATATTATACATATTTTATTGTGTTTTTTAATTTAAATATTGGGATAAATATTATTTTACAATTCTGTATCTTATGACCAGCAATGGTAGTATATGCTACTTGACAATTTATTTAATTTCCGTTTATATTTTTAATATAAATTTATTTATTTATTTATGGAATTATGAAATATTTATTAGTTTATTATATTTGTTTATGTATGAATATGAATGTATGTAAGTACATTAATCTATGTAGTATATTTATTATTAGGTTAGGACACTACACACTGTAGAACTGAGGACGGTACACTATCAGCTGCCTGTCATTTTCAATTATGCTAGTCCATCCTACGGTTGTCTGGAAGAAATCGCTATTGTGCGATAAGTAAGACCGCCAATTGTACATTATTTAAATACTAAGTTTTTTTCTGTAATTTTTTTTTATAGTTTGTGCAATAAAGTGTATCTACCTATCTATCTATCTATATGTGATCTAATTTATAAATGTAAGACCTCAATGTACCATAAACCGAGAAATAAAGATTTATTATTATTATTATTTTTCCAATCGTCTCGAAGAAAATATTAATTCAGTAAGTATATTATATTCATACATTCACACTTATTATACATATAGCAGAATTAAAACATTTATTGGTATATCATTTTGTTTAGATACCTTGTATAGTATCGAGCGTGTGAGCGTTAGCAAATGCACTCTCTTAGAGTACACTCTCCCGACGTAATTAGTTATAGGTTTCCTCAAAATACCTCTTCTGTTGCAGTTTAAAGCAACATGGACGAAATAGCTCACTAATGTGGGTGAAACAAGCTTTGCAAAACAATAGTGTAGTTCATTTTGAACACGGTTTATGTTCTCTGTAAATGTTAGTAATATCTACAACAAAACAATCAGCCACTGCTCTAAATATTAATCTACAAATAACAACTTGGAATGAAATTATAGCACAACGCTTCATTAAATTCTATACCGGTTTTCATAAAGGAGAATGGGCAATATAGGTACGGCAATAGTGCTTTAGAAAATCTTCAAAAGAGAAAGACAGAAAGAAAATTTGTGCTCGCACCTCCCTTTCTTTTTCCCCTAAAGTAATTTACGAAACGTAAGTCCATCTCTTTCTATAATCACTAACTTATATCTCCCGCTAAACTTCCGTTCGCCACGCCAGAGCTTACTCCCCAAGCCCGCATAAAGAAGTTTAACTTAAAAAAATAAGCTACCTTAGAACTGCTGAGGACACTATGCACGCTTTTAAGAGCACAATATGTGCGTATGATGACTTAATATAATATTACTCTTTATGTCTTTAATTATAGAATTATGTCTTTTTAAGTGCCTTAAGATATGTGTCGCTTAAGTTAAACTACTGGCTGTGACCCTACTGCGTTCGCCAACTGCTCGATGTCTTAATTTTTTTATTTAATATTACAAAATTTCAAAGTAGCGGGTAACTTGTTATTTATCTAAGGATTGCTCGAACATTCATAGAACTGTCAAACAACTAATACAAACACTATACCAACTAATATGTATTATGCTTATTTTTACTCAGTATTTTTCACCAAACTGTATTATCTCCACTAAAGAAAATGATGTATGAAAACAATAACACATGTATTCACCACATTTATACAAATAAAGATTTTATGATTTTGATTTATGATTATGAAAGACTCCACGTCCTTTTTATAAGGACAACGTTAGAAAGAAATGCAGTTATATAAAGATTGCGTAGCTGGAATTGCATAAAATCAGAGGACAATGTTAATGGAACTAGTATCTTCTTAGCATAACGACTGCTGTAAAACTAGAGACTTAAAAAACCGCAAACAGCATCTTAAATATCTTTTGAAACAGATAAATACTTAGAAAGCGTACCACGGGAGGTGTTAACTTCACAAACTGACCGCAAGTATTTTCTTCTTGTTAATTATTAGTATTCTATTTTGTATTGCATGTGGTAACAGCTCGTTTCTCCTGACATACAAATCTACTCGACGTAACTAGCATGCCATTTACTCATATGGTATTAGGAATATAGGTTTCCAATGAGTATTGGCATTCCAGCCGTGTTTCCACCCGCATGTAAATTTAAACAACTCATTAAAAAATAAAAACCTGGCCAAGAGTCGGACTCGCACTTGGCCAGGTTTCTTCGGTTTCTCACCATTATCTACGAGTATAAAAACGGGCAAAAAATCACGTTTGTTGTATGGGAGCCTCCTTAAATATATATTTTATTTGTTTTTATAACAACTAATACTAGTTGTTATAGCGGCTACAGAAATAATAATATAATAATATAATCGTTTAATTCTCTCAAAAAGGTACAAATAAAAGTACAATCGATGTAAGATTAAAAGTACAAAAACTAACATTAATTTTATGATGATGAAATACATCATCTGTGAAAATTTCAACTGTCTAGCTATCACGGTTCATGAGATACAGCTTGGTGACAGACGGACAGACAGCGAAGTCTTAGTAATAGGGTCCCGTTTTACCTTTTACCGTTGGGTACGGAACCCGAATGTCTGAAACTTATACTAGAGTATTTTAGACAGAGAGAGAGAGAGATACGAGTCTAGGTCAATTAAGCTGTTGCAAATGGAAACCTATAACATAATATTGTCACAAATTTAGGACATAGCGTTCTTTCGCTCAAAGAGCAGCCAGAATGGGGAAGACGTTCAACCTTGCAGAAGACGTTTCTTAATAATAACATTAATAATTTAATGTTGTGTTTCTGTGTGAGTAAGTTCGCCAGAGCTCTTCGGGGTAACGTAGCGTTTTGTTGGTGTGGAGTGAACGTAAGAGAACCGTCATGCTCGGGTTTAGCTTATCAGCCACACTTACTGTCCAACAAAAAGTAAGAATATTTCAATACTGTCGAGAGGTTCTTTTAGATATATTTATATTATGGATCTTTCAAAGTCAAAGTCAAGTTCTTTATTGTGGTACATAGGTAGTAGGGTGTTATTATACAATAATATTAATGTTCAGCTATGACCCGCCGCGCCGTACTGGCATACAATAATAATAAAGTTATTCCGTCTACATATTATGATCATTAAAATATTCACTTAGACTATAGTAACATTTACTAATTAAAAAGGTATATAATGTGTTTTTATATTTTTTTATGTCTCTTATATCTCTAATGGTCTTGGGTATTTTATTATATATATCAGGGATCAGATAAAAAACACTTTTATGAAACAATGCTGTTTTGTGGTGTACACGCGTCATTTTATTTCTATGTCTAGCTCGATCACAAAAATTAAAAAGATCAATATTTGATTTCGCGAAGATGGCACATTCGTAGATATACATGCATGGAAGGGGTAATATATTTAGCTCTTTGAAGTAGGGCTTGCAGGAATTAGTTGATTCAATATTAACTATTGATCGTATGCATCTTTTTTGGGCTTTGAAAGCTATATCTTTGTTTGTGGAGTTACCCCAGAACATTAAACCATACCTCAGGATAGAGGCAACGTAGCCGTGGTACGCAGCCATTACTGCGGATTTTTCTGATATCTTGCTCAGTCTAAACAGAGCATATGACTGTTGATTTAGGCGCTTACATACATAATCAATATGGTTTTTCCAGTCTAATTTCCTGTCAATGTGTAGGCCTAAAAATTTGATATGTTCTATTTCTTTAATCGGTATATTTTGAAATGTCACATTAAGATCTGAGGTCATTTGATTTCTTTGTCTAAATTTCATAATATTGGTCTTGGTCAGGTTTAATTTTAAATTATTACATGAAAGCCAGTTCGTTGCATTGCTTTCATATCTTAATAATTATTTTTTTATTAAAATTCAATTTCAATTAAAGTATAAAGCGCACATTTAATATTTCGGGCAATAGCTAAAGGATTGATCGACGCTTCCCATGATCAGAGGGCTGGTCTGTCCTGGGGTCAGAGGATCAGCATTGCCATCCAGCGTGGCAATGCGGCCAGCCTTCTGAGCAGTTTTACGCACCATTAGCGATGCGGAGGGATTATTGGACGCCTTTTAGGGTAAATAGTGTATCTGTAGTTTATCATTTTATTATTTACTATTAAATACCTATCTACAATAAAATTAAAGCTCGATTTTAAAATCGATCGTATTAAGATAAAATCATTTATTTGCGTGAATAAGGTGACAAAATAAATATGATGGAATATCCGCTATATTTTATGTTCACAGAACCCTTTAAGTATAACAGCGTGATGGTGTATACCATGTTATGGTAAAGGGATGTGTTTGATTATTTTGATACGCGCACCCCAGTGATTCACTTCCTCAGTTCAGTCGCTTGCTGACAGACAACTCATAACAATCTATGCTCCCCTTTGAGACTTGTGTTGAGATCTTATTATGTTATTTATTACTTAAAATACCTTGACACTCTGAATGTTCTTGGTACAACTTCTAGTTTTATGTACAAGTTGTAATATAAATAGTAGATGTACTTAAGACGCTTTATTTGTCATGAAAGTAAACAACGTGTAACATATAAACAGTATTCTCAAAAAAACATTAACTAATAATAATATCTGGGGACATTGTCACACAGATCATCCTAGCCCCAAACTAAGCAAAGCTTGTACTATGGGTACCAGGCGACGATATACATACTTATATAGATAGATAAAAACTTATATACATAGAAAACATCCATGACTCAGAAAAAAATATTCGTGCTCATCACACAAATATTTGCACTTACCGGGATTCGAACCCAGGACCACCAGCTTCATAGGCAGGATCACTACCAACTAGGCTACGGTGACCATCAATCAGAATAACATTGAGCTGATACATTTTGTATGAGGAGTCATAAAAATATCCATCATTTAGCGAATCGCGAGCCACGTTTGACCTCTTCTAGCTAAACAGTAGATTATTGTTAGACGCCCATGGCCACTAATCTCTCACGGGACTGTAAGTGATCTGCGAATTTAAGCATTCAGGCTCTCAATCTATAGCTGGGTGACCGTCATATTGGTCCGATTCCTCAGCGTCTTCCTGCTTCGGAGGGTGCAGACGCTAGCACGTCAAGCTACCCCAATCTGTCAAATTTCCCCAATTGAAATTGAACCTTATGCGTAGTGATATAGTTGAAAATCTATAAAAGAAAGGATAATGCTCAAAAAAAACCCAGGCCCCGGCGCAAACGGTACATATCTCAAATTCTTAGTATAAAATAGTACTTTCATACTAAAAAAAAATATAGCCAAAAATTCGTTTTTAAACGTAATATTTTGCTAATCCTTTTTTCGTAAAAGTAATTTTTAAATAGAATTATTTAATGGAAATATGTATATACATATATTTTAACATACTACGCTAACCATTATAATATTCTCAGTGGTTGTTGCAAGGCGGAGACGCACTGTAAAGAAAGAAATAATTAAAAAAAAATCACATTTTTGAAGCTCCTTACATAAAACAACTAGCAATTTATGACATTTAAAAAAAGATTTTGGTAATGCCCCCTACTGAATATTATGTCACATATAAATACTTAAAATCTGAGATACATTTTATTTGCGCCGGGCCTGGGTTTTTTCCCCATACATTGTGAGCATTGTTCTTTGACAGATTGGGGAGCTGGATGTGCTGGCGTCTGTACGTTGTGCTGCCGGTCCTGGTTGTAGTCATAAGAAAAGAGTCATTAAACCATGTCAGACGCCTACTTGAATATCTCTCGACACTAGGGTAAACACTGCTCATTCGATAAGCAAGTAAGTAGATTGAGTGCCTCGTTGGTTAGCGGTATCGTGTTCAACCGCAGAAAATGAAGTCCTGGGTTCAAATCCCGGGTCGGGCCAAAACGTGACTTTGGGATTGTTCCGTAAAAAAAAAATTCTCAGTATCAGCCCGAAGTCTGGGGAGTTGGCGGTATTACACCCTGTACCTCGGAGAGCACGTAAATCCGTCGGTCCTATACCTGACCTCTTCCCGGCCGTGTCGTTAGTCGTTCCATCGTCCCAGTCATTGGAAATAAATAAATAAATATAATGCCCTGCGCAATTGGCTCGACACTGGTCGCCGTGGCCTAAATTCGGTTGGGAGGACATTAGTAGATAATGTATTTTAAGTTAGGTCTCAAATATGTATTACTATTTGGCTTAAACCTACCAACATTAATAATTATGTTCCAGTCGAAACACCAACAGGTTAGAAATTCGTTACTAAGTAAAGCAACCTAACCTAAATTTGTATTTGGTGCAACCCAATTCCGTGAACTTTCACTAATGAGTTGCCGAATCGTCTTGACCTCATTTGCACGCCCAAAAACTTTGGTCTCTAGACTGCAGCTTAATGCCTTTGCACATTAGTGCTTTTTAATTACTTTACCTACATCTTTTAGTTTAAGTTCTGCGTCAGCGATACGTTTCAGAGAGTTCAAAGAGACTGCAGCAATGCAGTTGCGGGCATCTTGTAAGCATACCCCTGACCTTGTTAACAGGAAATATACTGTTTCAAGTTTAATAAGAACACTGACGCATTTTACGTAGGTATACCTATATATTTTTTGTAATCATGGCCACTTTAATGGGTTACTCAAACTTGACATCTGCCATATGGAATCCCTTTTGATTAGAAATTACGGACATTACCGAAGGTTTCCGCTAATTTAAATAAGCGAAAGCGGGCAAGTCGTGTCTGTTAGAAGAAAGATAATAAGATCTGTGATAAGTCCATTGCGCCGAAACGAGATAACTCAAAAATCTCCCCTTAAAGTTCAGTAAAAAGTTATGTGTTTTTGACTGCCCTGTTGCTGTAGAAGTTAGTGACCCCGACCACTAAGCCTGAGGTCATAGATTCGATCGATGGCTATAAGTTGTCTGGTTGCTATATTGTACAGGCTCTGCCTAGTTTGGGATCAGATGGCGGTGTGATAATTATTGTCCCAAAATATTTATTTATTTATAATTATGATTTAATTTACTGTGACGCCTCGCCTCGTGTCACGGGTTCGAGTACCGCGCCGGACAACTATTTGTGTGACCCATAAATACTGTTGTTCTGAGTCTGGATGTAATTTGTGTCCGTCTATTATATGTTTGCAAAATACCCCGCGACACAGGGATTAGATTCCCTATTGTGGGTGTTGTCTTTAAAAAAACACTATATCTAGATTTGTAACATCTTTTGTACGATGTAAATATTTGATTTGATTTGAATCTTGTTACTATACAGGTGGACTATATAATATGATAAATTTAATCGGTAACATAAAAGGCAATATAAAGGAGCTTGGTTATATAAAAGAATATTATTCAGAGCACAATTTTTATTTAAAAAAATATGAGCATCGCAAATGCAAATGGGCCTTTGACAGTGCGTATTATCGAGTATATTCATTTGCTATGGGCTTTTATAGTCCTTATAATCTGATAGTCCATTCCATCTAAAATACGAAATATAAAAATGTAAATCGAAAATGTCTACACGCGTTTAACATTATATTACAAGCCATACGGGCAACGTTGGGTGTTTTCGTAAATTATGGTTAATAGGGCACTATAGCCGTGAGTTAGGTTGAACGTAAATCGACTTAAACACGGCTCAGGCGATGTACAACAGAATTATGTTAAATACGGCAATATTATACGAACATTATTAAAATAAAAGACAATAAAGATTCCGTCGGGCATTTTGGAGATAAAATAAATGTGAACTTAGTACAACGAATAGATTTTTCGTTAAGGTATTTGTATATTGGCATTGGCTCAACTCATAGCCGTTTGCTTCAATGTCCTTCTCATCGTTCTGTATTTCTCCACTCTTCGTTTTTTATTCAGTCTATTCCAATGTGGAATGCACTGCCTCTGGACGTCCGGATGGCCAAGAGCCGTTATTTAAGTTTTATAAATAAATTATGAGAACATTCATCATCATCATATCTATTCGTTATATATTTATGTATATATTTGGCTATGGTGGTCAAATTTGGTTTGATATGGTTAAGGGGTGTAGTATCTATTATATGTATGTGCATCTGTTGGTTTCTGTTTTTTCTTTCAAATAGTACCATATTATTTTGCTATGCAATATCTGTACCTAATGCACCGATTTTGTTATCTCTGCACCACGTTAAGGTTGACTTGGAGAAAATGCCTTAGGCATTAAGTCCGCCTTTGTGCTTATGTACATAAAGTTTTATTATATTTCCTCCCGGGTGGGCATATAAGTCAACCAGAGGGTATACCTTTCAGAGAACGGGCAGCAGCGTCTTTGTGAACTAAGAGCATCATACTGCGATTGCCAACCCATCTGCCGAGCGGGGCGATTATGTGTCCTGCATTGTGAAAATCTTTTGGTGAGGCCTTTGTCCAGCAGTGGGCGTCATTAGGCTGCAATGATGATGATAGTGACATTTTACCAATTGCTTCACGTTTCAAAATTCGGTGAGCCCTTACGAACTTTCACTACCTTTTAAGGAAAGCCATACAAAAAGTCATCAAATTAAAATGGTAATCTTATAAAATGAATCCATCTACGACCAGTAAAAAGTAGACAATTTCCTACGTTAATATAATTATATTAATAAAATCCGAATATTATTCAAATGTGAATCATAATTGCATTATTTACTTCAATAAATCTTCATAATCCAACATGTATTATTAAAATTCTAATAAAGTTAGTGATAGAGATTTTTCGATGTCCAAAATGTCACGATAAATCAATTTCTAAAATTAATACATCAAACATTTGAATTATAGTAATCCGCCTAAATATTCAAATTTGAATAAAATATCAATAATCATTAGTTGGGAAACTAAATAATTAATTTTTCAACAATATTGGGAACATGGATTTGACCACCCGTGGTGTATAATTTTAGTGTTTCTCTCTATAAAAATTTATTGCTTCGTCGCATCTCGAGTTTGTTATTAAACTATTAAAATACAGTTAATATTAATAAACTGCTTCACATTCTAATAGCATTCGTAGTTATAAAGTTCAGAATTTTATATCGTATAAAATTATAAACGTTCGTAAAACTCGACTTTTGAGTTTGCCTTTATTACGAGTGTCGAAACTATAGAATTGTCGTGTCGAACTGTTGTAAGAATATTGTTAACATTCGTAGTTATGTCGAAAGAATGGATTAAGTTTTGAAATTTGTGGCAGTTGTGCTGTGTATATTATTCGTATAAACACTTTATTGTTTTATAGTCTTAGGTTCATGAAAATAATCCTAATAAAATGTTGGTCTAGCTGAAATTGGGAAAGACTCCTTGTCTTTCCCAACCTCAGACTTACATGAAAAATATTTATTCCTTTACTCAGCATTGGCATTCAGATATAGGGTAATGTAATAAATAGGTTCATATAGTATTATCATGTCAGCCGAAAGCTGTCCACAGCCGGATAAAACACTCCTCAAGAATGGGGCACATAATCGCCCAGGTAGGTTGGGGATTGTAGGATGATGAGTCATATTTAATTAACAGAAAAAGTAATGTTATCGTTGTTTTTATTCGACAGTAATATGTTTCGAAATGTATTGCTCACTATAAACATTTTGTCGCAAAGAAATGTTAAATTATTATTCATTATAAAGTGCGTTTACATCGTCTGACGTGGCGTCGGGCGTTCATTGCGAAGGATGCAATAAAGTATTTTCTATTTCCAATGCAATGAAATTCCTATCCAATACAAAACTACAAAATGTATTGTAATGAGTGCTTTTTATTCAATACGCGTACCTTGTTTATTACAGAGTATAAAATTTACGTGTCCTACAAATAAAAACGGTATATTCTAATTAAAAAACAATATGGCGCCGGTGTTAACGCTAAAAAAGGGTGACGACTGGTCAGCTTTTTAATTAGTTGAATAAATTATACATTTCGTATTCAGTTAGAAGAAATAGTAGAAAATGTTATAAAGTTAACAATTTTATTAGATATTTTTCATTAGCTGCGTGCTTTGATTATTTTATTTTTTGGTTCCGTACGTCAAGAGGAAAATACTAACACTTACTGATATAAGATCACTTGCTTGCAAGTGTAAATATATACCAGTAAGTGTTTGAATTTTACTTTTAACGTACGGAACTAAAAAAACATTTTTTGTTCCGTACGCTATGAGAAAAAAATCTACTAAGCCTGAGGTCATAAATTCGATCGATGTCTATAAGTTGCCAGACAACTTATAGACATCAATCGAATTGCGAACTGCTATATTGTACAGGCTCTGCCTAGTTTGGGATCAGATGGCGATGTGATAATTGTACAGAAATACTTACTGGTATATATTAGCCGTGTGATTTCCAGCCTATAAAGAATAAAATGGCCACCCCATACCACTAAGTACTTAAGCCATTAAGGCATTAATAATATATTTTTTTTAATAATAAGTCATTTATTCTCTCTCACAAAGTACACACAGGTTTACAATTATAATAGTATCACAGCATATGACAAAACTTTGTGAGAGACTGGTGCTTGATGTAGGTTTGATACCTGTATTACAAGTCACCAGTGCCCTCCCGCGGCTATTACATAACCATGTAACTTAAATAACAGTAACAATTGTGATTTTGAGAGTGACTGTATTATCTATTAGTGTAAAGATATAGATGGATATAGATGTAGGTGTGAGAGTGTATGTGAAAATGTGTTTAATATGTAAATTATTAAAAGTTATTCGCTAGTATAATGTTAAGATTGGTGCCAAAAAGTCGAATTAAGTGGGTTATTGGAGCAGAGTTAATAATTTTTCAGTAGTATCATAATCAAGAGTTTTAAGAAAAGACGTCAGTGTTGATTTACAGCAATTTTTGTTGAGTGGATAAATATTTATTAATTAAGTCCGCCTTTGTACCTATACCCGTGGGTGTCGTAAAAGGCGACTAATACACACCAGTTAGTCGGCCAGTAGTGTCGCCTGTCTACTAGATACCACCTAACCCCCCAAATGGCAACATTATCGAAACCTTTGGGGGAGGCATATGTAAGATTCGACGATATCAGGCTGATGATGCTGATGATGACGACTGGTATAGGATCACTTGCTTGGGGGTCTGCTTATTCTTCTGGCATTTGATTTGCCTTTGCCTTGATTATCAACATCAACGGAATCACCTTTTTTTAAGTTTTCGTTATTGACACCATCTTAAAATAATACGTTTTACTGTTGGCAATTTGATTATCATTGCCTTAACTTCCAACATACACAAAGCACACTTATTCAAGACAATTGAGCAAAGTTGTCAAGATCTACAAAAAGAACTACACACACCTACACACAAGACAATCATAATATAAAGCTCAATTTGCGACCAACGACACAAGAACAAAGACTACTGAATGTAAGGGACATCCTAACGCTAACCTTCGGCAAAAAATAATACAGCCTATTATTATATAGGGTGGCCTAAGAATTGACGTTCAAACGCAAAATTTAGATACTTTACGATGTATCTGTATCACCCCCATGTATGTTCTACGGTTTTGCATTTTTGTGATACTTTGAAAATTTATGATTCCTGAGCTCAAACCCTTATTTTGAACTTTTCAATAAATTCTTAGTCAGTTCTGCAATGATTAGATAAACCATACTATTTGGGGTGTGTGGTTAAACTATGCTAATTAGTTATCACAAAAAAAACTGAACCAGAAATGTTCAACAGAACGAGAAAAAAATATCGAAAACTGATGTTAGGTGAAATTTACGAAAAAAATCATTAAAAAAAATCTATCTCGAAAACTATGCAAAATCGTAGAACATACATGGGGGTGATTCGGATGCTCCTCATCATAAAGTATCAAAATTTTGCGTTTGAACGTCAACTCCTCGGCCAATCTGTACATATGATAGGTACATATATCAAATATAGGATATATATGATTGGTATGCGACTACTACATACTTCATAACTAGTGACGCTTATTTGATTAAAGCAACGTGGTGGTTACGGCGACAGTTGTTTTTTTAGGAAAACTAAAATTGTGTGAATACAAGACAAGTATCACCCATGCATTTTCGAGTCTTCCCCCTTTCTTCATGACTCATAGAGCCATACAATTATCAAGTTGCTTCATGTCAGCAACAACCCTAAGCCGAGGTTTGAACCCGAATGGGGATGCCCCTTTGGTGTATAACGTGGGTTATTTATTACACTTAGTATGTAATTTTATTTAATAAACGGTTTGACCCCTCACGTCTCCATGGTGAAGCAGTTAAAACCATAAACGTAGGCTACGCAACTGCTTTAAACGCCATGAAATAATAGCGCGAACTAAATAATATTACTAAAGTAAAAGTTTATTTCATTAAAAAAAATTATATAAGCTTTTCCAAAAGTCCTGTTTGGAATTTCCTAATAACGACACAAATGAGGGAATCAAATATTAAATTTACTTGACAACTTTTTTTTTCTTTTTTTTAAAGACGAAGATCATGAAGGAAGGAATATATTTATTATTCTTACCGATTACATTAAACATTTGAATGAAACCCATATAATCACAAACCATAACTAACACAAGCGTGTAAAATCTATCCAGAAATTATATCCTTATCAAATCCATAACGCAAAGTAGTAACAACCACAGCCATTAAGCCTAAAGAGCGTAAGACAATATAATAAGTACACCTCACCCCGCAAGTTATGGCAGCAAGTTTCATTATTTCACGTATAATTTATCAGACAAGCTGTTTAGCGTTCATTTCATCCTCAGTGTTCGTAATAACTATCTTTACTTCAGCGAGATCAAAGGGCAGAGCCGATAGCTTGCAATTATAGCTATGCGCGTGAGCATGGGAGAGTCATTAGGGACGCCTACGCGGACGTGGCGCCATCTAACGATTGCAATCATCACCTCTGTTGCACTCCGAATTCTGTTGTGTATGATTCATATTTTAATTTTGAGTTTACAGTCGTGTAGGGCTTCTTCTGGGTCACACAATGAAGAAAATATTCTTTGATTCCGCGCAAAAGTGCCAGCGATTCTATCTTTAACACCACTAAACTAATTTAAATGTCATTACATCTCTCTCTAATATAGCTCGTATGAAAAGAACAGGGTATACATAGAACTGTCAAAGTACTGAAACTGCGCATTAATTCGCACACCGGGCGTATAAAATCGCCTCGCAATTGGTTAATCCGTTTGGGAGCTCGCAAAAAAGATAGTTTTTATAAGTTTGACGTAGATGTCTGTCTACGTCTGAGTGCATTTGTCAGTGGCATCGTAGCTCCCAAACGGATGAACCAATTTCGATGCTATTTTTTAAATAGGAAGCCAGTTTTCTTGCGGTAGTTCTTAGCTATGTTTGATTGATATCGGTCCTGCAGTGTAAGAGTATCAGCTCTTTTCCCAAAATTATGTAGCTATGGTTGAAGTCGGGGGTTTTCTAACACTTAGGTTATTACTCAATATTTCGCGCTAAAACTAAATGGACATAACTAAAGATTCCACGTCTTTGTCATAAGTACTATGTTAGAAAGAAATGCAAATATATTAAATTTAGTTTCATTGGTATTATATAGAATAGTGAGCTAAGTTTGTTCAACTTTCAGTCAAAAATTACATAAATGAGATTCCTGTCAATTCAGAATTACTATATATCATTTCATATATTTCTATTATGCCTTGTGTAAAAGAGACAGAACATCACTCCAACTGTCAAACAAACAAAACTGTTTGTCCGCAGCGCATAATTAGTCAACCGGTTCCTAACGCGTCGCTTATTTTCTCTCAGTATTAAAACTAAATTTACAGAACTGAAGATGCAACCAACTTCAAGTCTCCTTTATTTATTAATTCTTCAATAGATCCTTCACAAGTGACAATTCGATTTTATTTAATTACAAACCAAACAATACGCCAATCAGGAAGAACTAAATATTATACAATGTTTGTAGAGAATAAATTGAACTTAAAATATAATTTAAAAAAAGAATTAGGGATAAATACCTACTTAACGTGTGTGTGCGTGTGTGTGTGTGTGTGTGTGTATGTGTGTGTGTGTGTGTGTGTGCGCGTTTGTGTGTGTGTGTATAAGAACCAATTTAAATAAAATGTACTTGGGACCATTACGAAAGCATTCCCTATTGAATAAAAAAATCATTTAAAAAAGAGAAGTAGAGGACACCGTTCATGCGTTCAAAGAGCAGCCCGACTGAGGACATACAGAAGATATTATTTAATAATAACATTAATAACTTAATGCAGTGTTTAGCAAAGAAAGAAAAGAATATCATCACTCCATCTCATCCCGTGGGGGCGTCGAAGTCGTTCCTAGGGAATATCTACCATAGGAAGGGCAGCAATGTCTCTCTGTGTACTATGACCACCATACTGCGATCAGCGACCCGTCTGCCAAGCGTGGCTACTATGACATATCCCTCCAAACACACAAATGCTACGTGGCTACTATGACAAATGATAGACTGAACACACTGTGGAGATCTTTGGGGGAGGCCTTTGTCCAGCTGCGGACGTCTTTCGGCTGATATGATGATGATGAAGAAACGGGGCCAACTTGCATTTAATTCGTAGGTATCTGGAGGCTTCTTACAAGTATGTCAATCATTAGTAGTAATAGCCGCATTAAGTATCAATATCGATAGATACATCGCAATTTTTCAATCGTTAACCAACAAAAAACAATAATTACGCTAAACGGCTGTACTTTTTAAATACCTTCAAACATTACTCACCATATACGGTTAGAAGAGCTGGCTCTGAGATTCTCTTCCCAGCAATATTTTCTGCGACGCAGCTGTAGTTTGCCATATCCTGTTGACAATAATTATCATTAATTGTAACCATTTCATAGGCAATGTTGTCTAAAACTATTTAACTCGCCGAGTAGGTGTCGTTTATAGCGACTTAGAAATCATCCAGTGGATTATGCTAATGTTTTGCTGTAGAACGAATATTGTAGATTTAATTAATTCTGTACTTTCTAATGGCGTCAGAGAGAAAATTAATAAAGTAAAACTTTAAATAATAAAGCCACGAGCCGACGTTGATCAAAATTCGAAAAGGAAACTGGGAAACTTTCTTAAGCCCACAAAATCCAAATTAGCACCCGCATTCCTTTAAAGGCAAATATAAATTTAAACTGTTCATTACAGCAGTTACAGCACCCATCAACGTAATATATTTTTACAACCAAAAGCTGAATGTGTTAAAATTACAAAGGACGTAGAGTCATTAATTTAAAGACGTAACATTACGATCATATTCATTAAAATCTTCTAGACACCTTTGTGAAGATTATGTTACATACGAACCCACAACGAGAGCAACTGACAGTGGTAGCAATTAATCCATGTCTGTTCACAGTAGCTAATTAGTGTAAGCTTCGTAGCGGAAACCGGAGATGGAATGAGTTATTTGCGATTGTGCCATTATTTGATAAGATGGATACGATAAATAAGTAGCAGGCAGCTTTTTGGGCGGTGTTTGGAGCAATTTTGGTAATGAGTGTTTTGTAGAAACTGTTGCGTTAAATAAATTGGTTCACTCAAGCACTAAAAAAGGGAAGCTAATCAATCTCAATACGATGGAAGCAGGTACGGCTTGGATTATTTATTTCAGAACATTCTGCCGATAGCGAAAGCATCTATTTATTGAAAAAAAGAGCTGTAGGAGTTTTTCCCAACCTTAGTAGCAAAGTATCTCTGAGGAAATAGATACAAATAAATATTCACTCGGTTGCCTCACAATAAGATGGGGTACAGGGTGTAATTTATCGATAATATGTATTTATTTAGAAATATATAAGAATGTTTATAAGTTGTCTGGTTACCATAGTGCAGGTTCTGCGGAGTTTGGGATCAGATGGCAATGTGTTAATTGTCCTGGGTGTGGATCGAACCTCTATGGGGTCTCTGACTAAGCAGTTAGGGAAAAATACTAGACCACCGCGCCAGTCCAATTTCCAAATTGGGCTACTGAAATGTTAAATAAAATGGCCTTTTATTTCGTATAAAATATTTTATGGAAGCGGATCATGGCAAAATCTTTTCTTGTTATTTTTATTAACTACTCTACCGCATTTTACCAAAAACAATTTCAACCGTAAAGAGAAAAAGGTTTCTGAAGAAAAATACGAGGATTTTTTTAAATTAATCGCTGAGGAGGAAACGAATGAAATGTATTTCGTTTCGCGAAACACATAATTGGATTAGCGTTAAGTTTAACACTTATCAGAGGACATCCAGCTTTGAAAGACTACACAGAGACAATAAGAGTTAAAAAAGCGAAGCATGCACGCCCGACAGCGACTTGTGTCGCAATTAATAAACGTCTGTCGCGCTCGACTAATTAGTCGGAGTCGCAAAGATAAAATAAATAATTTGCAATCGTGCTGCGAGATGATGCGATTGTGCGCGCTGACGCTTTGTACGAGCATTTTAATGAGGTGCGTATTTTAAAGTTAGGAGTCATATATTTAGAACAAAATAAATTAAGCACCTTTAAGAGTAATCTCTACTGCCGAGACCGTCTATCTCGCTCTTTATACAGATGTATTAAAAGAAAACAATACTAAAACTGAATTTTCGTGTCCATCTATATGCTCCTCCAAAATACTAATTAAGTATTGATTGATTTTCGGAGGTGATAAAACAAACAAATTCAAATATTTAATCAAAATTATATATATCATATATAATTCAAATGTAAATAAAAATAAATTATTAAACAGCATGTTAAACGTCCGTAAAAATTGGTATTTTTCCTAAAACTTGGGTCTATTTTGGTTTAGCAGCTTTTACTAATGGGTAACTGTGGGAAACAACATTTTGCTGAATGTACCCCTTCGCCATTTACGTGAAACTTACCCGAATTGTTTTTCGGTTAACCTCAAACTATATGTTGTGTGCCGGACGAAGAATAGCACCACCCCATCTCATCCCGGTCCGGGGAATATCTACCAGAGAACGGGAAGCACGATCATCTGTCTACTATGATCATCATACTGCGATCGTCAACCCATCTGCTAAATGTGCCGATTATGGCACATCCCCTCAAAAGATCAAATCTTTGTCCCCTAGTCGACGTTTTTCAGTTCATATGATTCATCTCATACAATTTAATATAATATAATAATATAATATCTCGGGACAATGTCACACAGATCATCCTAGCCCCAAACTAAGCAAAGCTTGTACTATGGGTACCAGGAGACGATATACATACTTATATAGATAGATAAATACTTATATACATAAAAAACATCCATGACTCAAGAACAAATATTCGTGCTCATCACACAAATATTTGCACTTACCGGGATTCGAACCCAGGACCACCAGCTTCGTAGGCAGGAGCACTACCAACTAGGCTACGGTGACCGTTAATAACAATAATTGCATCAAGAATAACATATACATACAAAGACCCGTCTAAAAACTTAAGATCTTACGCTACATTAATGTAAATAACAAGCAAGTTATTATGTGTCGAGATGCGAATGCACTGTGAATTTATTAGATACAGGTAATAGGTAATTCTATGTTTATTACGGACTTGAGTTACGGCGGTTAGGATTTCGTTTAATATTCAATGTTAGCGTCGGAGGATTTGAAACTATTCAGGAAAGGGCAAACATCGTGGGAAGACCCGATGGATGAAGAAAAGGATTATAAAACGAATGGACCATAAACGTATTGTTACTGTATTAGCCTTTAGGATATAAAACAGGAAATCATTTTCGAAAGTAATAAAGTTGACATTAGCTCACATACTCAAGTTTACGGTTACTGCTGTGAGTGAAGGTTTATCGTAAAATATTTGGAATGCGTCTTCTAAGTACTTAATATAGTTTAGTTCATTTTTACTAAAAAATAAATACTTTTTCAAGTAAAATTTCTTTACGCACGTGCGAGAGCGTTACGAAAAATGTGATGTGATCGAGCGAGGCGAATGGAAGTTGAGAGGGAGATATTATATATAAGTTAGTGAAAATAGATAGAGAGACATAATTACGTTTTATATATTACTTATACTTCTTTATTTGTTAAACACCTATTTTTTTAATATTTACAGTTTCTATCTACCCAAAGGTTTCCGGAATCGCTTAATGCGATAAGACCGCCGATTGTAGAATATTGCATTATTTTTGTCCAATTTATTTATCCTGTTTGAGTGTGTACAATAAAGAGTATTCTATTCTATTATTGTAGGGGCAAGAGAGAGCGGTGCGAGAAAACATTTTCTTTCACTCTTTATCTCATACCCAGTTTCATATATCTAAGATTTACTCCAGTCGTGTGGTCTAAAGCACGCTCATATTTTATATATAAATAGATATCTATGGATGTGAAGCACAGGCCATAAAAGACTTTTTTCGAAAACTTTAGGCAGTAATGTGGCTCTAACAATGGATACTCAAAATTAGTAGGACGCAAAGAGTCACGCACGAATGCAGAGGTAGTCCAACACGACCATAGCAAGAGATGCAAAGATTTTGACACTCCTACTCCAAATTATAATAATGGGACAAAATCAGATTGGAGGCCAAACATCGTGGGTGCGATACATGAAAGAATGGACATGCTTCGCCAGCGTTGAAGCCTTGTTTCGTCTGAGAGGAATGTTCAGACAATCAATCTCCAACAGTGTAGAAAATTCAATAGAAGAAGAAATATCAGCTATAAGCATTTAATTTGACACGACCAGTTTATCACCAACATCATAGAAGAAAAATTGAGGCAAGGAGAAAGAGGGGCAGACTGAGACGTAATTACGAATATAGGGACCAGGTGAAGGAAGTTGCGAAAATGGCTTACAAAGAAGTCCAGAAGGCTTACGATAGATAGGGCTGGAAACTGCTACACCGACACGTGCACAACACTCAAGTTAAAGAAGAACTATAAGCTTAAAACTTGACTGCTCGTGTGGCGTGGCGATGAAGACAGTTGCCTTGCCACTTCGTGTCCCGGACTCCATTTCCACCCAGGACATCTATTCGTGTGGCCCATAAGTACTTGTTCTGAGCCTGGATGTGCTATGTGTCCGTCAATTACATTTCCAGTACCCCGCGACACAGGCATTCATTTAACTAAAGCGGCATTGTATTTAAAAATAAGTTATTTTACTATGAGCATCAAAAGATTAATTTAATTATTGTAAAATTTAATAAATGACTTAATTATAATCTATTGTGGTTTGATAAAATTATGTAGAGTAGACACACCGTATTATTTCAGACCTTTAACTCCACTTAATATTAAGAAACAATTTCATATACAGCATTATCTAATTTGATGCCTATTATAAACATACCTACATCATCCAGCATTCCATTTGCTAGTTTTTTTTATTCATTTAAATTCGCCACGTGTTCTATAATAACGACTCATAGGTGGTTTTCAACGTCGTTTTAAAAACTCACTTATTCTAAACCAGTTAAAGTTCATTTTCGGGTGCTACGCGCATAGATAGTTTTATTACTATATATTAAGTTGGCCTAATATTGACATGTGTTCATAACGAGACTGCCCCGACCATGTTCGTTCATTGTTTGGATTTGTGGTGATATTTTATTAAGCTTTTAGTATTATGGCATTAATTTATGAACCATAAAGGATGTACATCTGGGATGTGAGTGCGTGTGTGGTTCAGTAGCATATTTGGACTAAGTACCTATCTATCATCGTCTTCTATGGTGTCTCTATGGTTTCCGGAATATATTAATGGAGCCAAGTGTGTATATAAACATTAGATGTATATAAAATTTATAACTTGAATACATATGTGGAAGAAATGTAAGATAGTTCTAATATAGTTGTGAGTACTAATTAGAATCACACTTATATTATAGAGGCAAAAGTTTGTGAGTGTGTAAGTGTGTATGTTTGTTGTATGTTTGTTACTTCTTCACGTCGAAATGGCTATGGTAGCTAGTACACAGGTGACGCTGATGCCCCACTACCTGGTGTATCCGTTACTCGCCTTCTACGACACCTCACTGTTTATTTCCAAACTTCAATCCCTGCCTGGAAGCCTGTCTGGAAGAGACCACATTTAATGATAAGGCCGCAAATTGTACAATTATGTGATGCATCTTGCATCCTTGTTTCTTCAATTTTATTTTCTATATTGCGTATAATTTTAATGGTTGACGTGCCTAAGTATACCATGTGTTTCTAAGTGCATCAGATATACAAGCTGTAACATAAATACTACACGTAAGTTAAAGAGCTTAATTGGCGAATAAAACTGGACAATGTGCACAACATTAACACAAAAAAGCAATACCGACAAGAGTAACGATTAACTGATGCATTTTGTACCGGGCGCCTAAAAGAAAATTTTTGTAGTTGTTCAGTTAGATAGATAGCCCTCCTTAAGTTAATTATGTCCACGATTTATGTTACACCTTGTATTTCTGATTCTTGGCATGTTCATACCATACGTTTTCATCAAGACAATCAACGAACCGGTAAAAGGTGTTAGTAATTTGTAATTTTATAGCTTTATCCAACCTTCAAATGTTTATTTAACTTCTTGAAACGTGGTTCTGTTTCAATCCTATTTATTTAACTACAGTTGAAGTTTGATTTTCGTTTAACTGTATTGTCAATATATTAATTTAATGTTCTTGGTCTGACCTTCTGGGCATTACGAGTTTTGACTAAGCGTCTTCGTAATTCTTGGAATTCGGAACGAGCAGAGATTTTTTGTTCTTGCGGCGTCAGTGTGGCATTGATTAAGAAGCTTTCATGTGTTGGTCTCTTTTTGCTTTTAAATGTTAAAAGGAGCAGATGGGACGATCTTGTAGCACTATAGTGTCAAATGGTATAAAAACTTATTTGGAAGTGTGATTATTAGCGTAGGACAGTTTGTCTGACTTTGACTGGATCGTTGTTATAGCGGTACCGTGTTCAACCTCAGATTAATAGTTTCTGGGTTGAGCTAAAAAGTGTTTTATGGTTAGAAAAACACCCACTAACAGATTGGAGTCTGGTAGTTAGTAGTGTTATCCACCCATGTCTCAGAGAGCTATTAAAACTACCGGTACTGCACCTAATCCCTTGCCGGTCGTGCCAGTCGTACCATCGGATTATGTGAGTGAAGTAATACAGTCCATCTGTGTTTAGTCATTGTAAGATAAGTTCTACGTATTGTTCGGTCGACTGGAGCACTATTATTAGTGTACTATACTATAAAAAATAATATTAGTATTACGTATATTTATTTTAACTCCACTTGCTGTGTGGCTGAAGGCATAAAATATCACCATCCCATCGCTCGCATTTTTAAACTCTGCTTGTAGTTAATTAATAACTGATTACGTATTTCAAATAAGGATTACCTAAAATAATTGATAATAAATTGGTACTTACTTGCAAAGTAGCTCTCGAAATGAGCAGATTGCCTTCAGCAGAGATCAGTACGTTATGGTCTTGTTGCAAAGGTTGGCCGTGCTTCAGCCAGGAGACTCTTGGCGGTGGCGCAGCAGCTGGAGGGGAACAGCGAAGAGACGCAGCTGATCCAGCTTCTACTGACGTTGGAGTCGGGGAAATGGCGAAAGGTTTCTTCAGATCTGCCGAAAAATATATTTCAATATTTAACATGTCCTACTAATATTATAAGCCCGAAAGTTTGTAAGTATGGATGGATGGATGGATGTTTATTACGTTTCACGTAAAAACTACTGAATGGATTTTTTTATGAAACTTTACAATAATATAGCTTATACATCAGAATAACACGTATGCTACAATTTATTATATAAAGATATTGTGTGAATTGTCCAAAATATGACGATAAGTGTCAAGTAAGTAGGAAAAATTCCACCGACTGCGAGCTATTCCGGCGTGTACTGCCAAAATCGCTAGAGGTACACATCCTTCTAATACATATAAATGCGAATGTTGGTGACTATAGATGTATGGATGTATGTGTGTTGCTCTTTTACGCCAAAACTACTGAACTAATTTTGATTAAACTTTGTAGTAATATAGCTTATAATTCCGACTAACACATAGGCTATAATTTATAAAGTTTGACGCGGGTGAAACCGCGTGGCATAGATAGTAGTTAATATCAATGTTGGTATTTTGATAAAATTTTGTATTTTTTAGGTAGGTACAAGTATAAAACCCAGTGTGATGTAACCCCCTTATATCTGATATGTATTTAAAACATAAAAGTAGTCTATCAGTTATCTGGTTTCCATAATACAAGCTCTGCTTAGTTTGAGATCACTAGTGTGATCAAATAAAATCCCAAGATATTATATAACAAAACATTACTTATATCCTCCCGCATAATCAAATAATTACATCACTAACATTTTAATCCTATTTATAAGCCAAATTGTACAACAATTGTACGTCAATAACAATCAGAGTAACGTCGACGTCTGCTGCCAAAAGCTTTTGAGCTAATTGAATCATTGTTAACATTGCACAACTGAAGTAAGCTCAAGTTATGAGAGTACGGCGTGTATTTAAGTTCGTATATATAAATCAAACTCGACGCGAGGCGCGGTTAGTGAAATTATTCCGTAATCTGATTCGTTAGACAGCTCTTCGAGTATGTAAGTCTTAGCTCTAAGTTAAATTGATAAACAGACATGCAAAGTTTGATCTAAGACATACAAATACAACAAAAGAACATATATAAGCGGCGTTTATTAACAGTATGCCGGGCCGGTTGGCGTAGTTGGTAAGTTGTGGGTTCGATTCCCACCCAGGACAGATATTTGTATGCATGAACATGTCTATTTGTCGTGAGTCCAGAAGTAATTATCTATATAAGTATGTATTTACAAACGAAAAGTAGTAAATGTAGTATAGGTATCAGTTATCTGGTTTCCATAGTACAAGCTCTGCTATTTTATCATAAGATGGCCGTGAATAATGTCACAGGATATTATTATTATAGCTTAAAGCCAGTTTATTTACAATTTTTTGTGGCATTAGGTATAACATTATAAATTTCATTAAGAACTCTGTAAAAAAAATACTTTCTTATATTTATTGTCAGTGTCACTCATTTTGTACAATCAAAACAGCTAGGCATTGCCATGTAGCATTGTAATGCTGACAGCTTTCTAGAAACATTAGATCTTGGTTTTAGAGTTGATAGTAGAGGTTAGATTAAAGTTAAAGTGGTTTTATATCATATGTTATTTTATTGTAATATGGATGTCGTGGAACAGGGGATTTATGTATATACTTATCGAGGGCATTGAGATAAAAAGTATATTTAAGTATACAGCGTTCTTTTCAATTTATTTTTTTTATAATTTAGGTAGGTACACACGGCTACACGCTACCCATCAAGCTATACGTTTCCAGTATAAGCTAATCTCGCGTTGTATAGGATTTCTATACAATGACAGGTCAGCTTATATTGGAAATGTATAGCTTGATATGTAGCCGTGCGTACATGAAAATACTGGTTAAAATATTATGTTTTAGAAAATTGCATAGATATACATAAACCTACTCCGTTAACGACCTTCATGCCTTTTAATAAGAAATTCTAACGCCTAATTGTTTTTGAACACGCAACGTATGAAAAATTAAAGCCTTACGAAATAATGTGAAATCTAGATCAAGAACGATAGCGATATAAAAATGAAAAATTCTAACTCCACATGCATTAAAACGTAAAAATATTATATTCTAGCAAATCTCGGGGGTTCGAACCCAACAGAAACCTTTTTGGGCAAGGTTACTTTTTACGTTTTTAGGTTTGCCTTCGCTTACCTCTTTTGGCAGAAAAAGCTATATTTGCTATTTGCGATAACATAAAGACTCCTAGAGTAGCAGTAAATGTTGAATAAAAATAGTAGGAAATACAGTGTTATATACATGATATAGGCTGCCTCGTTGGTATATTGGTAGCATGTTCACCCGCAGATAATGAGGTCCTGGTTTCAAATCTCGGGTCGGACCATAAAGTGATTTTGGGATTTATCCGTAAAAAGAAATTTCTCAGTATCAGTCTGGGAATTGACGGTATTGCACCCCCGTGCCTCGGAGAGCACGTAAAGCCGTCGGCCATGTACCTGACCTCTTTCCGGACATATCGCTAGTCGTCCCAAAGGGTCATGAGAGTGATCGAATAGAAAGTGCCCCTGTGTGCCCCACACACTTGTGCACAATATGTCCTGCGCAATTGGCTATTATATAGGTATACATGATAGTGTAGGAGCTAGCCATCTATGAAATAATTAAACAAAACCAGTTCGTTTTAAACAGAAAAGTTAATATATGTGTGTATTTTGGATGTTGATGTGCTACACGTTGCTCAGTTTTATAGACAAATTATGCCCTAAGCGTCCACTATTTATGCCACAATACTTATGTTTCATACTTATATCACCAGTTTTTATGTCAAAGATGAAAAATATAACCTACAACCGCTTACTACACACACTAAATGTTCTCACATCAATCTCAATAATAAAACCGAGACAGACAATCATGCAGTTGTGCCCGCCACGTCTGCCCACGCCGATAATTGTCGTTCATTTACCAATTTAACGCTGTTTTACTGCCTTTCCACCGTATAATTGTGCGATCTTAATTGTGAACGAATTTGGTTATGTGTCGGTTAGTATACATTGCTGTGTGTGTGTGTGTGTGTTGATAACTGCATAGAATATCGTCAACCCATCTCATCCCGTGAAGGGCGTAGAAGCCAACCCGAGGGAATATGTGTCAGAGGACGGGCAGCAGCGTCTCTCTGGGTACTATGACCATACTGCCAACTGAAGCGTGCTGATTACGAGACATCCCTCCAAATGATGCCTTACACAACAAATTATAATTATGATAGAGTAAACAAAAAAGAACAAATTATGATAGAGTAAACAAAAAGTCCATATCGTTTGGGTTAGGTTAGGTTAGTTGGTGACCATTTGGCGCTACAAAAACATTAACCATGGATATCTCCATAATGGCATGCCTTGCCTTGCCTACGCACTAACTTGATACTTTTCTTTATCGATAAAATCTAAAATCTTTTCACTGAAAATGTTGTTGTATACATTTACATAAAAAAAAATAAACAATTTAATATCTATGAATAATGGACTTTTTGTTTACTCTATCATAATTGGTTAGGAAAAAAGATTTTTTTGTGAGCTTTATTAACTGGTTAAGGAATAAGAATAGTTTATCCATTTTCTTAACTGTTTTTCTTAACCAGTTAGAAAAATGGATAAAATATTCTTATTTCTTAACCAGTTAAGGAAAAGCGAATAAAAATTCTTGTTTCATAGATAGTTAAGAATATGGCTTAAAGGGATTAATCCATAGGCTACAATTTATAAAACCGCGAGGCACAGCTAGTATTATTAACGCGAAAGTTTGTGAGTGTGAGAGTGTGTATGTTTGTTACTCTTTCACGCGAAACTGCCGGGCGGATTTTGGTGAAACTTCGTAGTAATATAGCTTATATATCCGAAAAACACATTTGATGATTTTACATGATTATAATTTAGGAAGTATAACGCGGGTAAAACCGAGCACAACTAGTAATAGATAATAATATCTTGGGAAAACTAACACACTGCCATTTGATCCCAAACTAGATAGAACCTGTTCTAGGGCAACCAGACAACTTATAAACATACTTACATATTTCTAAACACGTACATATCATAGATAAATTACACCCAGTCACAGAACAAATAATCGTGCTCATCGCACAAAGATTTGTCCCAGGTGAGGATCGAACCCACAACCTCTGGCTTAGCAGCCAGGGCCACTAACCACTACTACTAGACTGCTTCAATAGAACTACAGGCCAATAAAAATTACAAGACTTATTCCTGTATAAGTGGTTTCGACTCAAATCGTAAACAATAAAATTCAACCCTTGTTAGATTAAACTTTTATATGCCGCAATACATAAATCTAAAAATCATTAAAGCTAGGTTCATTTCAAATAAACTTAATACAGTATAGAAGCTATTAACTTAATCACTCCAAACTTAAACTTGAAACTGATTCCAGCGAAAGCCTTTAAAAGTTAATTTATCCTAGAGTTTTAGCTTTCACCTGCACCATCCAATTTCAGTTCAAGCTAAATAATGACAAATTACAAAAACAAATGAAACCATACAGTTAAAACTGACTAATAGTACACTAGAACTAAATACATCGTACAGTCGGCGTAAAATTCTCTACGGTCTGCCCTGAACCACAGTACATACTCGTATGCGCTAAACAGTAATTCAATTTCTTTTGTTATAATGAACCTAGTTGGCGACAACAATTCGATTAATGCTAATAATAAGCAATATTCGTAGCCTGTTGTCAATTCTTTAAAACTCATTGATTTGGTTGCTTTTTGTGGCAGAACACCCAAAGTAAATAGACTGATGAAAAAATCAGAAGTAAATAACTGAATTTCTAGCATCAAGCCTTTTGAGTTGATAAATTAGTCAGCTAACTCCCGATTCGTATCAAGAAGCAAACTGACTGCACGTATCGGGCAGTGGTTAAGACAATTGCCTTGGCACTTCGTGTCCCGGGTTTGATTGCCGCGCAGGACAACTATTTATGTGATACATAAATAGTTGTTCTGAGTCTGCATATACTTTGTGTCCGTCAACTATATGGTTCTAAAGTATCCGGCGACGCAGGAATTAACTTCTTAGTGCAGGCATTGTTCAACATGCATCGCTACAGTTCTATTATTAATATAACGTATTATAAGTATTATAAGCTTTTATTTTCCTTAATATTCGAAAGTTCTAGTTCTTTCTAGTTCAAACATCTATATAATAATACTAGGTGACGCAATACGTAAATTAAAGTAAAATTTTTTTACTTCAATTTACGTAAATTTTTTACTTTTATTGCAACGCTATTAATATACAATTTTACAGTATTTGGAGTTTCTTCTTTTTAGCACTTTTTATTGTTAAATATTTACCCCTTTCTAAATTGTTTAAAACTTACAATTTGTTACTAATATGTGGGCTTTGTTGCCTGTTAATAACTAAATTATAATTATTATGGAAATAAAACATTACCCTTTACAAGAAATTGCTGATATAGTATACACCATATTATGACGTCTAAAGGCTTGTCAACTGCAAACAGTAGAAACAAGCTTAAAAGTTTTAAAAGAAAGCCGTTACTAAAATGGTTTTTAGATACTGTTTGTTAATTGCACTGGGGTAGCGTCAGCGCAAAATGTTCTGCCCTCAGCTCCGAAGTGGTTTAACGTAGTGTGCCATAAATCTGTTGGCTGTACGCTCCATTACTCGCTCTTAGCTGAGATATCGTTTCACAGTATGTAGAGGTGAAAACTTGAGAATTTTCCGCAGCGGAAACTTATAAACACGTAGTATTTTGTCCCTATTTTTCAACGGTGTAAAGTATTTTCTGCGAGGAAAGTATATTTGTCATCCGTGACTAACTCTATATTTCATAAACAACTGAAGAAAACTAGATACAAATCTCGTTAGGAAGTAGTACGTTGAAGTGTTCTCTAGAATAATATTGTAAAAATATTATGCAGATAATGAGATCGTGGGATCTAAACAGGTTGGACGATATTTTTTAAAGACTCGCCCGCACTAGGTAAATTCATCCCTGTGTTGCGGTATATATACTTCACAAACATAATATAATTGACGGACATAAATTACATCCAGACTCAGGACACTATTTATGGGTCACACAATTAGTTGTCCTGCGCGGCAATCGAACCAGGGACACAAGTGGCGAGGCGAATGTCTTAGCCTCCTATCCTGGTTGTAGATATAAATAGCAGTTCTGTGTCTTGCCAAAGCATCCCATGTTTTTAATACATGCAACATTGTTTCATTTTCCTCCCCACATGTCGTACAGATCGGGCTGCTAGGCAGTCTCAGTCTGTGTAGGTGCCTATTGGTGCCATATTGTGCCGAAAATACTGTTAGTATTGGTCAAAATTATTTTCTGCTGTATTTCCATAGATCTTTGGACCAGCTCTTGTCTTCTTCTATTATGAGCTGTTTTTGGTGTGTTTTACATAGATTCCAATTGCTTTTCATTTTCTATAATAAAAAATTCTATCATAATAACGCATAAATTACTATTCGACACGCTAAATTAGATTACATTCAATCCTTAAAAAGTATCACTTAAATAATCAGTGTAAAAAGTAGAGATTTCCGTGAAACTTTAAACTCAACGGCTGATGGGCGTAAATGATAAGTGTTAGGTAGATCCGGAGAGTTCGTGTAGAGTCATAAATTACGCCGCGCGTTTCATTTCCTCCTCGAAATTCGTACCTACGTACTGTGGAGTTAGAGACACTGGATGCGTTTACTAATGTTGCACGATACCGGTTATTTTTCATGTAATATATTGTTTAGTTTCAAAAACTAATGTTGGCCCCACCGTAGGACTACCATTTAGTTACCACAAAGAACGTAAATTTACTATAATCACTGTAAAGTTATTTGAAATATTTTTTTAATCAAGCAAGTTTTACTGTCTGTCTGCTTTTGGCATGGTTGGTCCCAAACGGCTGAATCAATTTTGATTTTAATTTATGAAAGCTACTTTAACAGAGATGAATTTGGCTTCAATATAATCCATTGAACCTACAAACAGTTCCAGCTCTGTTTCTATTTGAAGACTTTAAACGGTTAAGTCATTTCCTAAAGCAGTTACTAGTAACTTGTTAATATTATTATTATGATGCATCCATACCGAAATAATTTTAGTCAAGCAACTGCTCGAAATATTTTATTTGACCGTAAATTAAGTTTAAGACACTAAGTACAACAACTTACAAACTAAAGAGGTCCTTCCCATTGGGGTTCGACTATACTTAAGTTACGTTAACATTCGTATAAAGATTACCAACAATTATTAATAAATTTATTATAAATATAATAAATTAAAATATTCTCGTCTAATCTTGAAAAGTGTTTGAATTGTACTGATAATACAGTCTAATTATACTTATTACACTTTAAAATGATTAAAGAATCTTTTTTTCTCAAAAAGAATAATACATTATTCGCTTACTTGAGAACTTACATATATGTATAAAAGTAAACAATATTTGAAAGAACGTACTTCACTTTTCAACATAAATATATATTTACAGATCAATTACACCAAAATTTACCTAATTATATTTAATATGTAATAAAAAAAACAAGTTTTAAAAGTTAATTAATAATATATATAGTTTTAATGAATCTATATCTGTGTAGATAAAAACGTTGCTAGTAGGGATTCGCAGCGGGTAACATTGAATTATATTCACGGTAACATTGCTTTTATTCATTTCTTTTTGTGCCTAGGTTCCTGCTGCACTGGAAAGTTATCTTTTTGATGATAAATTACACTTGAATATGTTCAGGAAATATCAAAACATTGTATTTTTAACATTGTTTTGGTAAGCTTTTGCCGTACACTCGGAAAATAGGATATCGTTTACTATAGACATTTATCTTATAACGTATTATAAATTTTCTCAATATTGCGCTCAATTCAGCTCTTTGCTTAACCCGCTTGTTATGAGAGTACTTTATTTATTTATTTTAAGTTGTACCAGCAACTTCTGTATACAACACATCAAATAACGATCGGTCCCATATTATGGTCTTATACAGTTGCCAATAACTGGTGAACTAACACACAAAAATACAATTGATAATGAAGATTTAAACAAAAATATAACAACTAGTATTTAAACTTAACTAAACCAAATTATACTTAATCATAAATTAAAAAGGCATCAATGAACACAGAACTGACTTGGTGACGATTCGGACACAAAATATTCGGACAATGTGTCCGAATTGACACTTTTAGATTTAAATATTTTTCCAGTGACAATTCGGACAGCATAAAATTATTGAACCTATTTGGTACAGTCAGATAAAAAATGTTAAAATATAAATAGTGGAGAAAAACCGTCACCAAAACTATGATGGTAATGGTCGCAAAGAAAATGAGAAATACCTATACGAATAAAAGATATATAGAGATAGGAGCTACTGTTCTATGTACTAGTACTTTTTCGCTCGGTGTCCCTCTTGAGCAGACTTGTTACCCGACCGCGAAATTAACTTCCAAATATTATTTGTCAAAAAATACTGCTTTCGTTAAAATTCGGATAAAAACTGTTATTAACTTAACTGAATGAAATTATAATTATAAAAACAAAAATCCGATTGCTTTTAATGAACGGAAAAGAGAAAAAGAATGATCACAATATCGTTATAAAATTAAACTTATCAAACAATCCTAATAGTCGAATTTAATTTAGATATTGTGATACTTATTTTCTCGTTTCCGATAATTTTACTTTTAATCAGGCGGGTGTTTTTTCTTGTTATGAAAATAATTTTATTTTAAACTTTTTTTTAAAGTTTTATTATACAAACATGGTACAATACATGTATTTCTGAAAAGGTCTTTTCACGACCTTTCATTTCAAACCCATATTATTTAGATAATATAAAACAACCCCTCCTAATTTCATTAAATTCAACCACACCTCATATGTCAAGCCATTTGAGCTATAGGGTAAGCGAAAGAAATGTGCATAAGCACACATACACACATGAATACGCTCGAAAAACACTACCCGTCCTCTGATGCCGTCGGGTAAAAATAAAGTTGTAACTATTTGGGCAAAAGACGAAATTTTACAATTAATGTATCGTTGGAAGTTTTTGTCTGACTGTACTAAACAGCTTTTTTAAAATGGTGTCCGAATTGTCACTGGAAAAATATTTAAATCTAAATGTGTCGATTCGGACACTGTTTCCCAATATTTTGTGTCCGAATCGTCACTAAGTCACAGAACTAGTATGTAGTATTAATAGGAGATATCATCATCAGCATCATCATCATATCAACCAGGGGCACTACCGGCTAAGTCACCGAACATCGATTTCTTAAATGGCTATCAAATAAATAAAGGTTAAAAATGACTTAATCAATCGTTGCACGGGATTACCGATCACGTGTTAAGGGGCCAACGCGATCCTCGCCGCTGAAGAACCTATCCTAGCTAGACTGCGGCTATCTCTATATATTCACAATAGACACTAAACTTAAAAGTCACTATACCTCTCCTATCAATGAAACTTAAAATACAATCACTAAAATCCCCCCTATAGCTGTAAACTTGGAAACATCACATTCCTCCTTAGACCCAGTAAATTGTAGTCTAAGTATTAACTGTGACACTTTTACGCGCACTTACTATGCATCCATTATTGTTAATAGCTTCATAGATACTGTTTTCAAGTCTTTAAGTAGCGTGTACTTAAGATTTCTATTTATATTTCGGAGTGAATCAAGCGTCTGTTTGGAAGATGGATGTTAAAGCTGTTATTTTAAGTCCATCACTTTAATGAGGTACGTCTTAAGACAATAATATTTAATGCCTCTCTGTAATAAAGATATCTATATAATAATATAATTAATTTTGTTTAGATGGGAATGCTATGCTAGAAATATTACAGTAGTTAATCAGTTTTTTTATTGAAACGAAGTTCCTTATCTCGCGTTGTGAAAGGCGAAGACGGGAAAAAATCTTACGAAAAGTTGTCACGACACTTTTTGCAGCTGTGCGGCGTGCGCATGCATGTCTCTCTCTCTCTCTCTCCCACTCTTATAGAAAGCAAGCTAGATATTTTCGTTTCTATTTCGCATTGAACAGTGTGGTGTCGCGACGTTTATTTTGGTTGAGTGTATACAGGTTTTTTGTACATAATAAATAATAAGAAATAACTTCGTTCCATCCGGGTGTCCCTTGACACCTTTCAAGTTTTTTTTTTTAATATTGACATTTAAGGTGTCAAATAGGTCTGTGACGCAATATATTGACTTATAGGCGCTCATAGCCAGGTGCTGTCACCGGTCCGTTAGTGACCGGCGAGGTCAAGCAATTAGGCTCGCGGTCAGTCCATAGATGGGTGACCGCCAAAGTGGTTTAAATTCTGAGCGTCTCCATGCTTAGGAAGTCACTTTAAGCTGTCGGTCCCGACTGTAGCCATTAGGCAACAAGCAGTCATGTCAGATGCCTACTGGGCGACTTGAACTACTCTGACACTTGGGTAACCACTGCCCATACGTTAAATAAGTAAGTATTGACTTGACTGTCCTCTTGGTCTCGTGTCCTTTCGTAATACAAGTCGTGGGTTTGATCCCCACCCAAATAATATAATATCCTGGGACACGGCCATCTGATCCCAAACTAAAGAGAGCTTGTACTATGGTAACCAGATAACTGATATACTACATATGCTATTTTTTTTGTAAATACATACTTATATAGATATTTTACACCC
Organism: Pseudoips prasinana; assembly: GCA_951640165.1. NCBI lineage: Eukaryota > Metazoa > Arthropoda > Insecta > Lepidoptera > Nolidae > Pseudoips > Pseudoips prasinana. The sequence goes on along the minus strand of OX621238.1, from coordinate 4,717,874 downwards.
ACACTCAGGACAAACAGACAAGTCCATGCACACAAGTGTGTCCTGGGTGGGAATAAAATCCACGACATGCGACGTTAAAGGAGTATCTACCAACCACACCAACCAGGCCTTCAAATATTGTAACAGCACTGATATTTTGATAGCGCTAATAATTAATCCCGGGTATCATGAATCTGCTGAAAGGTATATATTTATAAGGCATGCTGAGATGGTTTGGCCATTTAGAAAGGATGAATGAAAGAAAATTGACAAAAGAAGTATACCTGGCCCCCTTCCGGTTGTCCCATTCACCCAGGTGAATGGGACAACCGGAAGGGGAAGACCATGTCGAACATTCTCTGACCAAATTGGAGATGTTCTCAAGAAAGGGCAGGTCAGAAGTACCCTAAACCGGCGAGCATGTATGAAGAATATAATGACAGTAATCGAGGCAAAAGAAGTATGCAAAGATCGTGACAAATGGAAATCCGTTGTCTCTGCCTACCCATCCGGGAAACAGGCGTGAATGTATGTAAATTTATCTTAAATATGTATTTGTTTATAAAAACTTGTGTAAATTTATCAGTTGTCTGGTGACCATAATACAAGCTCTCCCTAGTTTAAGATCAGAGGGCAGTGTGTAAGTTGTCCCTAGGGATTCATTACTTATTAATCTTCATAGCAGTAACAAACAAAAATAATAAATACAAAACCTATAAAATTATTTGAAATATCATAACTTATCTAGCATCGTTACCAGTCGCAACTCTTCAAACCAATTAATTTTAGATGACATTAAGAACCTAGAATATGACAATATGCAGGCTTACATTACTGTCATTTTGTCATGCGAAAATAAGATGCAGACTTAACAGCATTCAGGGGAAACTCGTAAAGCTCTAAATACAGAGATCGAGAGAGACATTACAGACTCTTAATTGTGCGAGCAGTCTGCGCGTGGTGAGCGCGCACTAAATCTACCATTTGACGGGTTTAATTGTTCGTAGGTTTCAGAAATACCTTCATAATATTCGCGTTGTGTAGGGTATAATAGGTAGTTACGCGTGCATATATTCCAGAAGGTTCCATGCGACCTGGTAGACTAAACATCCTTTCATAGAGTCAGCAGTCTGTCGGGACTCAGGCTGCATCCGTCAAAACAACTTTTATGCATACGTTGCTCATCCCGGTGGTCTGTTCCACCTCCCACTCTGTTTTAGATTAAGGTTTGCCATATTGTGTACTGGCACTTGATGTTCGATCGTCGAACAATAAACTTGTCTCTACAATTAATATTTTGTATTTTTTAAAAGTCGCTCTTGCGCGCCCCCCTATTAAACTGGCGCAGCCGTTCGGATTAACGTAAAACGCCGAAAAATCGTGCTTCAAGAACACACAATCGGTTCGAGCTTGAAAATTCGGTTACGGGAATCCTTCGAACCAAATAAATTCGTTTAATTGTTCAACGTATACACTGCAAACGTAAGGCGACGCTGAGCTGACTTCTGGAGAGAATGGAGAACCTGTGAGTAGACCCACATTGCTATTCCTTGTCTTTCCTTCTTATTCCGATAGTTTATAAATAAGATTTTGTAATATTACGGGACCGACCATCGCCCACGCTATAGAACGTTATCTTATTTGCAACTCTATACACCACATCGGTATAGTAAGCATTTAATTCTAAGAACTGTAATTAAATAATTGCAGATAGTAGTGTAGTAAAATTACCTGCGTATTTTTATTGTTCGCAATATAATTATATAAAAATTAAGATGTCTCTAAATATGATTCCTAGGGAAATATCTTCTATTATCCCGAAATTTGACGGGGATGAAAAACTTTTAAATCTTTTTATAATTAAGTGTGAGTATGTAATTGATAGATATAGAGATACCGGAAATGCGGACCAAGATTTATACGTTTTTCATACCATAACTAGTAAGTTAATCGGTAGAGCCGCCGCGCTTATTAGTGAACGTCAGGATATACAGTCGTGGACTCAATTAAAAAATGTTTTCACCCAACATTTCGGAGATCCTCGTTCCGAAGAATGTATAGCCATAGAATTAGAAACATTACGAATAAATAGTACTGAGTCTTATCTTGATTTTTGTAGTAGAATACAACACGTGAAAAGTACCCTATTGTCGAAAGTAAATTTAGAGATCGACATAAATTTACGTAATAGTAAAATCACCATTTACGACAATATGGCCATGAATGTTTTTCTATACAACTTGCCGGAAGATTTAATTCGTATTGTTCGACTAAAAGGATGCTCTACATTGGAGAAAGCTCTCAGCATAGTGCTTGAAGAGGTTAACTTCCAATATCAGTATACATCTAGGAATAAAATGTTAAAACCAAATAGTTCTATTAAACTACACACACCTAACGATAGTTCAGTGCCACATAACCCCTATGTAGAAAAGTTTGGCTTAAAACAATTTTATACCGCCAACCCTGTACAAAATTCCACTTTTAATAAAAACCCTCAGCCACAGAACTTTAAATTTAACGCCCCACCTAATATACAAGGTTATAAACCTAATATTCAGGGTTACAAAGAAAATTTCCAAATGCAGCCAACAGGTTTTAAACCTAACTTTAATCAACAGCAATTTAAATATGGCATACCAAATCAGCAACAATTAGTTAAGTTCGGTCCACCAAACCAAACACAATTTAGATATGGTACACCAAACCAACAACAATTTAAATTTGGTATTCCACCGCAGCATCAAGGTTACAAAACATTTAATAATATCCCTCCGCAGAATAATTTTAATAAACCTCAACATGGTCACCCCAACTTTGGGTTTCGACCTCAAAAATTAGATACTGATGTATCAATGCGCACTGCCGCTCCAGCCCCAAGGGTAAATAATTTATATTCAGATGGCAACGACATTGAATACTTTGAAAATTTTGGCTATAATGAAAATGAGTTCAATGAAAATTACGAATACACTGAAAATATAGAGCTAAATTGTAATTTTCCTGACACCGATCTCCAATACGAATCGGAGATAATTAAAATTAATAATAATAAATTAGATCAATTACCCTACATTTTGATACCAGAAATAGAATCAAAATTTATGATTGATACTGGTAGCACTCGATCATTTATCAGTCCTCGAAAAGCTGATGAATATTTTTCTAATTATAAATATATAGAGCCTTTTCAAGTACTCAGCACGCACGCTCGAAGTCAACATGACAAGGTAATTTATATTCCTCTTTTACAAACATTTAAATGTGATTTAAAACATAAATTCTTTGTGTATGATGTAGATTCCAATTATGATGGCCTCATTGGTTCCGATTTGTTAACGCAATTAGGTGCAAACATAGATATGGACAACCGTGTTCTGCGTACCCATAATACTGAAATACCTATTATATATAGGCCTCCAAGCCAAATAATTTTGGAACTTCGATCTGAAACGAAAATTAAATTACCTACTAATCTATATAATGGAGACGCCATCCTCGATTACACCGATTTCGGGAAGGGTGTACGAATGCCTTCAGCTTTAGTTACATGCAAAGATGGGTCTGAAGAAACTATCATTCAAAATACTAACGCAGATGCGTTATCCAGAATTAAGTTAAATGCAATAGATAAAGATAGTACGTCGGATGTATCTATGGAAGTAAATCGACCTATTAGTATATCATCAGATTCAGATGGCGCAGAATCTAGAAAACATAGCTCTACTTATTCTATTCCTTCACCATCAAGTGGGACAGATACTGCATCTGAAAACCCAGATACCATTCACTCTGCTGATGAATTAGAATCAACAGGTATCCCTATTTTAAAAGAAGCCATAGATACAAAACCAAATCAAATTCTAGTTTATACATGGCACCGAAATCAATTATCAGTCAAGGATATATCTACGAATAGGCAACGAATTCTCGAAGTGCACTTACCTTTAAATAACTCGGAACTAGTGAAACAATTTTTAAAAGAATTTATCAGAAATAATGTAAAGTATTTTATCTATTTTGAAGATAAAGAACACAGACGCCAGTTCACACAGATAATAATTCAACTTTTCAAAAAAGACTCCGTTCAATTTCTTGAGTGTACCGAACGAGTTGTACTTGTTCAAGATGAAAATGAACAACGCCAAATCGTTCTTAAATACCATACAGGAAAAACGTGCCATCGGGGTATTAAAGAAACGTTAGTCCGCCTTAAGCGCACATACTATTGGTTTAATATGGAAGAATCAATTTCGGCTATTATAAATAGTTGCGAAACCTGTAAAAAAATTAAATATGATCGAAATCCTTACAAACCTGCATTACAACTTACTCAAACTCAGAAAAAACCATTCGAAGAAATATTTATAGATCTATTTTCCATCGAAGGAAAATATTTTCTGACTGTATTGGATGCTTTCAGCAAACTTGGTCAAGCTTTTGAAATAAGCAACCGATCTACTCCTGAAGTTGTAAAAGCTCTCATAAAGTATTTTTCATTTTATGGAACTCCTCAACAGGTCAGTTCTGATGCTGGCTCAGAGTTCAATAATGCTCTCATCAAAGAATTATTATCCCTACACAAGATAGAAATGCACATAGGAACACCAAATAACACAAATTCAATGGGACTAATTGAAAGATTCCATTCAACTATATTAGAAATATACAGACTAGCCAAATATGAACATAAACTTACGGATATTGCATCTGTCATGACCTACGCCATTATGGCATACAATCAGACTATTCATTCAACTACAGGGTTCACACCCTTCGAAGTTGTCTTTGGTCATACAGACTCTAATAACATATTTGATACTAGATTTGATAAACAATACATGCAAAAACTAATAAATGATCACAATAAACGCACTAGACATTTATATAATTTCTTAACGGACAAAATCACGGAGAAAAAGCAAGCTATAATAAACAAACGGGGTGGAGAAACGTCTTTTAAAATAAAACCTGAAGAAAATGTATTTGTTAAAGGTACTAACAAACGCCGTAGCAAAGACAAACCTCGCTACACCAAAGCAAAAGTTTCAGGTGATCTTGAAAGAAACATTGCCCCTGTAATAATACATAAACGTGACACACGAGTGCCTGTTAAAGACATTAAACGTGTTCCACAGAAACCTCCCGATGTTCCTGCTGATAACAACAGCGACCCAGTTGCTGGCCCTTCAACTTCAGCCCGTGAATGATAATCCGGGAATTCTACCCATACGGGAAGGAATTGCATCCATTAGTAACGATAAATGGATATTAATTAAGATTTTAGATTTTAAGAATATTTACTCAGACTTAGATGGTAACATTCAATTTTACTCTCAGTTAAACTATTTAGTTGACAATTGCTTAAATATTAGTTTTAAGAACGATTATCTAGATTCTAAAAACCAAGTAGAATATGTATATAATATAACTATTAACAAATATAAGCAGTTAGTACCGTCTTATAGGATAAAGAGAGGTCTCTTAAACCCTTTAGGATCAATCATAAAAATAATCACAGGGAATTTAGATAATGAAGATGCCATTAAATACGACAGATTGATAAAAGAAGTAAAGACTCAGCAAAATATTAATAATAAGAAAATTACCTTGATATCCGAAATGGTGGGAAGCCTAGTAAATGTTACCCAAGTTATAAATACTAACCTTAATAAGCTTGATGAAAATATAAAACATTTGGATGAAAAAATAAATTCAATTACCATAAAAGGACAACTAAACTATATAGGAAATCGTATACTGAACACTTATAATTTATTACTACATAATTTTCAAAATATTTACATCAAACTTAATGAGATAGAAACTGCCGTAGCATTCAGTAAGTCAGGCATCCTACACCAGTCTATCATTGAGTCAGATAATTTGCTTTTCTTGTTAAAAAAGATTGAAAATTCTGATAAGCTTATATACCCAGTTTTGCCTGAGAACCTTGTAAAAATTGAAGGAACTATAGCAATTAAATCTTATTATAGCGAAAGTAAGATAACGTTCATCTTGGAGATTCCACTTGTTAAAACAGACACATATTCTTATTATAGACTATTACCCATCCCAATATTATCTAATAATCGTACCCTTATTATTATACCCAAATATCCTTACCTAATAGCAAAAGGGTTTGAGGTCAAATCACTTGCCAAGCCTTGCAAAGAAATCGACAGATCTCGTTTCCTGTGCATCGAAGAAAATGGTTTTCAACTCAACGAAGATTTTTGTATAAAAGACCTAATGCAATACATTAACAACATCAGCTCCTGTAAACAAACTCCTATAGAAATTGAAAACTTTCGAATAGAACTTTTCCAGCCGAATCGATGGATAGTATATACAAGAATGAATGCCGTACTAAGCAGAATCTGTGAGAGTGAGGTGTCTCGACAAACTCTTCGAGGTACATATATACTTACGATAGACGATTCATGTACTATCCAAATACATAATGTGACTCTAAGAATGCATAAGATTGAAACAGAACAAATCACCTATGAAAAACTATCACTAATTAACTTACCTGCAATTAAGTCACATGTGCCAAATACTACAAAGCTCCTGAACCTGGAAGGAGTGGACCTCAAAAACCTGCGGTTCCTCTCGTATGCTCTACACAAAAGTGAAGATAATAGTGCAAGTGAAAACAAAGGCCTTTCCCTAAATGTGAAAAGTGTTAGTGTCTGGACCATTGTTTTATATATAATTTTAATTATAAGCCTTTTTATTGTCGTGTATAAAAATAAGTATAATCTATCAAAAATGTTTAATCGAAATTTACCGAATCCTATATCTTCGGTAAATGTCGATCCTGATGAGGGAGGAGTTACGCGTGCATATATTCCAGAAGGTTCCATGCGACCTGGTAGACTAAACATCCTTTCATAGAGTCAGCAGTCTGTCGGGACTCAGGCTGCATCCGTCAAAACAACTTTTATGCATACGTTGCTCATCCCGGTGGTCTGTTCCACCTCCCACTCTGTTTTAGATTAAGGTTTGCCATATTGTGTACTGGCACTTGATGTTCGATCGTCGAACAATAAACTTGTCTCTACAATTAATATTTTGTATTTTTTAAAAGTCGCTCTTGCGCGCCCCCCTATTAAACTAGGTAATGACGCCATAATATGGTAAAACGCCTTTTTGTACAGACGCCAGCACATCAAGCTACCCCAATCTGTCAAATTTCCCCAATTGAAGTGAACCTTATGCTTTTGTGATAAAGTTCTAAATCGAAGAGATTTGTCATTCAGGTCTCAAGCTTGGTACAGACTCGAGCTCTCTCAAAAGGTCTAATATTATAAACTCAATTTTTATTTCACAAACCAATGTTTGTACTTTTAAGTGAGACATAAACGATTATTTTATTGTATTCATTTTTATTTATTAATTATACAGCAACGAGTGCAGTAGTGATATTTTTTTAAAAGGTTATTTGTAGTAAACTTATATGTGATCTGATCATGATTATATAAAAATATAATACAAGGTGTAATATAAATGGTAGAAGACCCTTAAACAACGCCACCTACCTGTGATACTGAACAAAATAAACGATATCAGTTGTCCCCTTCGAGCACTCGACGAGTTAGCAGCCCTTGAGAATGGTCCGTGGAGGACTGAAACACGTGTTGGGTATCGTACTGGCGCATGTAATTTGCTTTTTTTATTGTCCTTCTTGCATGTGCACATTTTAGCGGGCGGGAGGGCGGTGCAAATTGCATCCCGGCATGATTAAACTCACAATTAGCGGAATTAACACTACATATTGATTTTGTATTTTGATATCAGTTTGCAAAATACCGAAAAGATTTTTTAAGCGAACTATTTCTTTTGTATATTTGGCATGTTGATGTTATATTGAATATCGTGTGTACGCAAATTATTTTCATTTGCTAAAAAGCTTCCTAAGTTTTGTACACTATTTATTTTACACCTTGTACAATGACAAACCCCGCTGTGGAGGGGGGGGGGGGGAATCTAATCCCTGTGTACTTTACTAACATCTTATAAACGGACACAGATTACATCCAGACTCAGAATAACTATTTATGGGACACAAAAAATTAAATAGTCGTACGGCGCGGGACTCGAACCCGCGATACGAAGCGGCGAGGCGACTGTTTTAGCCGCTACGCCACACGTGCAGTCAAAAAAATATATTAATGTATTACATGTATTTATACCAGTTTACAATGCACCAACGTCCATAAATCTTTCTTGCATCTGCTCCATGAATTCGAGATATAATATATAATATCCAATTTTGGCATCCAACTATCCTCGTACATCATATATTAAGACCGTCGTAATAACAGAATAACAGTCTCATATTTTACTTAAATGCTAAAACGTAGTTTCTTTACGAGGCTAAGAAAACGTTTATAGAAAATATATTATTTATATATCGTATTAATTCTCCTTTAGCTAGTCGGCTCTCCGTCCTAAAGTAGTCTAGTAACTAATGAATTATATTTACTGCCTCGTTGGTCTAGCGGTAGCGTGTTCAACTGCAGAAGATGAGGTCCTGGGTTCAAATTCCGGGTCGGGCCAAAAAGTGATTTTGGGATTTTTCCGTAAAAAGAAATTTCTCAGTATCAGCCCAAAGTCTGGAAGTTGGCGGTATTACACCCCTCTGCCTCGGAGAGCACGTAAAGCCGTCGGTCCTGTGCCTGATCTCTTTCCGGTCGTGTCGCTAGTCGTCCCATCGGATCATGAGAGTGATGGAATAGAAAGTGCCCCTGTGTTTGCGCACACACTTGTGCACTATAATATGTCCTGCGCAATTGGCTAGTCTCCATTGAGAATGGCCGCCATGGCCGAAATTCGGCCGAGAAGACATCATATTTATTGCGCGGGCTCGATTCTATTCCCGCACAACATAAGTAGTTGTTCTGGGCCTGGACGTATGTACATTGTGTCCGTTATATGTTTGTATAGCACTCCATGACACAAGTATTCATTTCCCTAGTGCGGATGTTGTCTTTTTAAAACAAACATTAAAAAACTACCTAAAAACCGTTACGTTGTCTTGTTCTTTATTCATTAAAATGAATTGACTTACATTGAGGTTTGTATTTGAGACCACAAAAGCTGAAACCAATTGCAGTAATCATTGTACATTATGATATGCATAACAATATAATATCTTGTTATAGTTGTTACTTCTGTAACAAATAAAAATGCAGGCCGAGACAATGTAAAGAATAATTTTTGTGTCAAATTTGTTATGCCGCTTAGCCGCTGTGGTCAAAGAGTAGCTTATGTATGCATTACTTGCAGTTAGTTCGTGTCAAGAGTAAGACCGCCCATTCGTAATTTTAATTTGCATATCAAAGAATGAACGCGATAAATTGTAATTGAAGTCATGTTTTATCATTTCTTTACATGACCCACGTCAAGCTAAGTGGTTACCGTATTCCGTTGTGCTTGTGAATGACTAACACGTTACCGATCCTTTCTCTCGACCCGATGAGTATTTGCGTCAAAGTTTAAAAAAAACCGACTTAAAGAAAAGCACTTCGCATTTGCACCTGTGGCGCAGCGGCTAAGACAGTCGCCTCGTCGCTTCGTGTCGCGAGTTCGAGTCCCGCGCCGGTCAACTATTTGTGTGACCCATAAATAGTTATTCTGTGTCTGGATGTAATTTGTGTCCGTCTATTTTATATGTTTGTAAAGTACCCCGCGACACACAGATTATATTCCCTAGTGCGGGCATTGTATTTAATATAAAGAAATAAAAATTGTTAAAATAAATAATGATCGAAATAGGCAGAAATCAGTTACTGTACATACAAAAAAAACGATCAAAAATAGTGCCCGGGTTCTTTACGTAATAACTAATATACAAGGTGTAACATAAATAAGAAGTAACACAAATAGTTCAGGATTCTTAATGAGCGCTACCTACTCAATACCCATGAAAGTGAACAAATTAAAGAACAGCAGTCTGTGAACAACGGAATATATTTTTGTGATTCAATCTACAAATTATATCAGCTGATCGTTCAGAAATACGTTATCTATAGGCGAACCAAAGTAACCGAGATAGCCCAAAGAATTGATAAACTGAAATGGCACAGGCCATAACTCATAGAACCGAGGGCAGAAAGGTTCAAGAACCTTTTTGTGGCTTGCGGCATGTGGTCGCCACTCAAGAGTGTAGACCACGTACCACAAGACACAGCATGGGCAGGCCCCCTACAAGATGGACCGATGATCTTGTGAGGGTTGCTGGAAGCCGCTGAATGCGCCCAGATCCAGAGGCCTTTGTCCAGTAGCAGACGCTTTTCAGCTGAGATAATGTTGAAATTTTTAATTTTATATCCAAGAAATTCATATATAATAAAATTATTTCTTTGACATAAATATGTATATTTATAGTGTTGTAAGGGATAGCATTGAGTTTTAACACAGCCTATATATTTCTTACGTAACATCAATAAATAACGATTTAAATGATCCGCATTAAACATTAACTATAGATCATCCCAATTACACCAAACCTGACGCAACTGTACCAAATAATGTAATAACATTGCCTGTACTTGACCGTCTCAAGTATTGCCCAACACCCATAAATCTAGCGAGCGGTCATTCCGATGCTTATTTAATATGCATAGAAGATTTACCACGAATGGGTATTGAATTTAATCGAGCAACTGTCCGTAATACAGTTTATGAGTGATATTAATAGTGCCATACATCACAGAAGGATGGTAGAGATATTTGTCTTGTCACAACAACCGACCTTTTCGTTTTATTTTGGAAATCTTGACGTTATTTACAAGGGGAGAGTATTAAATAAAAATAAAGTTTTCACATATTAGAATACCATTTCGTAACTATTTAGAGCCTATTACACATGTTTCTACGATTGTACGAGTATAGTATAGGAAACATATAATCGTGCCGGATAATCACATGGTGTTAGAAGCCAGTCGGCTTCTAACCGCTAAATTTGTTGTATCCATCGGCTAACTTAGCACCTCCATAGGTTAGCAGAACTAATGTGTTAAAAGGGCTTAAATGGATGATGATCCTTGCAACCCCTCTATGGGCAAAGCCTACCGCCGCAAAGACTTAAAATCCGCAAAAGCTTTGCTAAATGTGACCCCCAACAGCGAGAGAGACAGGCGTGCACAAAAATGGTTTCCCGATCATTTTGTCACGCCGCCTTACGAAAGTCTTCCGCTAAGACATCTATTACCAGAGCCGATCTGGAAGACCCTAAATAGACTCCGGACTCAGGTGGGCCGAAGCAAAAAAAAAAACACCTTTAGGCGGGGACCGTCGAGCCACCCCCAAAATGGACTGTCATTGTGGAGCTCCACCTAACATCCTGCCAAACCTGCTCTGCCATATTCTCACGGCAGTATATCAAGAATGCCACAAACAGTCTATCAGTATGGCCACGTTCTGGGCCACAGAAATCTAGTTAGTTTGCCATCGATGGGCTATATAAGTAAAACATTGGCCGGCGGTGGTCAGGGCTACAGAGAACGTAGAATTATTAATATCAAGTAATTTATGTTTTCAAGCCACATTTAACGCTCATGTCAATCAGATTCATCAATACTTAATAAAAAATCTGACTTCCAATAAAACAGATCCATTATTGTGCAGTGAAACTGAAATAGGAAATCTATTCTTGCTTTTATGTTTATAAAATCTTGACACGTAAAAAGAATCGTGATCCGCGACTATTAACGCTAACTTGTCGTGTCTTCAACCGGAGATGGGCGTGCAACAATCCCAACTGGGTTAGTCTAAAAACGTCTACGGAAACTTGCCACGAATTATGAGATTTGATGAAATGTACCACGCCCGTTCGACAGGAAACAATATATATTTTTATAACTATTTTAATATCGGAGAAGATACAGTTATTGAGGTTATCGATGGAACTGTCGATTTTCTATTCAGTTCATATGGGAAATGTGTAGAAAATTAAACTAATGAGGTTAATTAGCATATACAGGTAATTTTTGAAGCAATAAAAAGCAGGAAATGGTTTAATATCAACGAGGCATTTCACAAAATGGTTGTAATTACACGTTCGAAATTTCCATTTTTAATAGACGTAGTATATTTCGCTTTATCTCTATTTGTTGTATATTTTGTTTGTAATCTATACCTACTGTATTTTAGAGATATTGATTTCTTGAATATATTTTTAGTTGTAATCGTCGTTATTCTAAAATTGAATTGATATTATCACACGAAAAAGCCCAATTCAGTCGTTTTCTTAGGAAATATTTTTTTTTAAATAAAATATTTTAAAACGCCAAAGTGCAACGCCTTTGATATCAATAAGAAAAATTCAATTGATAATATGTATGTAGATTAATTTTACGGCAATTTAGTTGTAAAATCTTATTATGTTCAATACTTACATGCTAATTCCACCACAGCTGGCTGACTCCTAATGTCACCTCTGCTGCTCCAGGCATTACAAGTGCAGGTGAACCTGTCTTCGCCGAAGTATTCATCTAATTGATCTCTCGTCACATTACATTCCGCTTCCACAATTCTCACACCACTTTGAGGATCAACGAACTCAAACTGTGTACTTGCCACAGACCTAACATCATTACACTGGAAATATACTTGCAAAGCATTTGCCGCTCGACACCTAAGCACTGCTGGTTTGTTTCGAACCACAAACGCATGTTGGGGTTCTAAAAGAAACATTGGCAGATCATCAGTAGAACTTTGCAGAAGATGATCTCCTGATAGAGATGGCAGTTCATCTGCATCTTCTCTGTTTTCATGTTCGTCTTCTTTATTTGATTCATGGTCGTAATCTTCTTCCAAATAATCTCTGTGGTGTGGTGGAGAGTGACTCTTTTCAGAATTATAAGGATCAAGAGCTTCTACGCCTGCAGGATGAGCATATTCTGGTCGTAAAGGTATGGGTGGTGTTGGAGCGACTGTGGTATGGTCCGAATCCGTTGCGTTTGTCGATTCTGAAACAAAAGAAGGAATAATTTTAATTCAGTTACTTTAAAAATTAATTGGTAGGCTCCCAAAACACTTCAATTATGGAAATAATAATTGGGAATGACAAAGATAAGCCATCAAAAAAGCCATTTACAAATTGAGTGGTTCGGCTCAATACCTTTGTGACTTTCCAATTAATTGACAAATTAGATACAAATCCACGATAAAATTATAGTTAAGTACGTGCAATTAGGACAAAGTATAATGATAATGTATCATGGTTTTATAAATACAGCTGTTAAAACTTTAAACTGTTTCGTGGGAACAATTTTAGCTAGTAACATAACGCCATATTAACGTCTCCAAACGTCACAAACAATTTAAAGAGCAATTAAAACTCCACGAAACATGGTACGCTAATAAGACTAATAGCTGTCGTAGAGACTTATTCTAATTGCGATGCCAAAATATATTCCGCGTCACTCGGGATAAATAGCAACTGTCATAATAACATGTACCCTCAAAGTTATGCCATCGATTTCCCTCCAGTCCGCACCTGGTTTGAAGCTTCACTCGCGCCTATTTACACGCAAAACATAGATATTTGGATATCGTACTCCCCACTTAATAAATCCCGTTAAACTCCAACGTAAAATCAACTTTAACTGTTCTACATAAATGTTAAAATTCTAAAGCAGCGTGATTATGCTTCCCTCTTCAGTATTTCGCCTAAAATCGCTATCAGCACATCAGTGTATGTTACTCTTACACTGTTGACAGTATTACTATTATTTGAACTAGGGAATTGTACGAAAATAAACCACAAGTCGAGCGAACCGTGGATAACTTAATTAGGTTCACTTCCGTTCAACTTATTTCTATTTCCGTTTTCGTGGGGCCGAACGATATTTCCTTGTTGAAATCTATTTTTCCTTATGTTTCCGTAGGCCATTTACCGCTCGATGGCACGAAATTGTATTACATTGATTAAAATATCAGTTTAGATCGGAAATGTCTATATGAACAATTGTTTGTAATAAATTATCATAAATTAGAAAGTGAAATGTCATGTACATACGTCCACACATATAAAATGCAAAATCAAATTTGGCAGCAGACAGTGGTGCAGTTATTAAGTTAGTCACCTCGTACTTTAGAAACCCCGTTTTCAGGTTCGATCTCCATACATGACTTATATCTGTGTTTTGTTATATTTGTTCTGAGTCTGATTGTGCTTTTTGTCCGTGAATAGCGTGTTTATAATGTCCCCCGCTGTACTGGGATTAACCAACTGCCGACGTCATCATTTAAAAATATATCTCATATAATGATTAAATTATATCACCTCTGCACTGTTGGAGCAATGAAAACGGTAATTGTCTCGCTTCTACCTCAGTAGCTGGTTCGATCCTTGCACAAAATAAAAAAACCTATAGGTAATAATAATAATATCCTAGGATATTATTAAAACACCGCCATCTGATCCAAAACTAAGCAGAACTTCTGCTATGGAAACCAGATAACTGATACTACTTTTCTTTTGTAAATACATACATATAGATAATTACACCAAAAATCAGGACAAACTAACATGTTCATGCACACAAATATCTGTCCTGGATTGGAATCGAACCCACGACCTGCGGCGTGAAAGACAAATACGTACTAGAACCACGCCAAACGGCCGGACTATAGGTCAAGTAGTTTATATGATAGAGTTCGAGCAAAATGGAAGTTCATTAGCTGTTAGTTCGTAAATATGATTTTAGGTAACACACGCGTGTTAACTTTCATATAAAAAGTGTAGTTGTCATTTCATTCGTTTAATACGTATTTATTTTTGTATTTTATTACTTAAGGAAAACTTACATCTAGAATACAAATGACACACAGAATAGAAGATGAAGGCCAATTAAAATTTTTCACAGATATACACAGGTTTAGGAAGAAAAAGTAAAAGTAGGTAGACAAATAGACATGGAAAATAAAGAATAATATAATACGTATGTAATGTGTAATAATAAGTATACGTATGTAAGGTACTAAATCACTTAACTATATTTAGTATCATAATATTAAAACGAAAAGCAAAAATTTCGTACCCCTTTTTACCAAAATTGCGCGGACGGGGGAGTATGAAACTTGTAACACTTAAAGTTCATATTGAGAAAGAGTGCAGAAAGCTAATATTTTTATATAATAGACATTAGAAGAAAATTATTTAAATAAAATAAACACACTACCTTGCTTTTGACACACTGACAAACTGAGTGTCAAAACTGAGAACAGACCAATATTCTTTGTCTTTAATATAGTAGCCTTTAACAATATAACCTTAATGGTCTCTTTGCGAACAAATGCGATCTCTAGTCTATCTAATTTCCTTTCCAATGAGCATAAAATGTTTTATTTTAGATGGTTTCTAGAACTTGATTGTTTCTGAACGCCCAACAAACACTATTGAATTAAATTTCTATATCGCGGGGGACTTTACACACCATAGACACAAAAAACACTCAGTGTCAGAACAACTATTTTAATTTAAAAAAAGACAACGCCCGCACTAGGGAATGTAATCCCTGTGTCGCGGGGTACTTTACAAACATATGTATAGACGGACACAAATTACATCCAGACTCAGAACAACTATTTGTGGGTCACACAAATAGTTGTCCGGCGTGGGACTCGAACCCGCGACACGAAGTGGCGGCGAGGCGACTTTCTTAACCGCTGCGCGACACGTGCAGTCAAAAATTTTAAAAAAAGCTAGGTACATAAATATTTGTTTTTATGTGGTGATATAACCCGAAACACCAAGTTTCCGAGTCGACTACTTAAACCACTCGCCATACGAGCAATCAAATTTGCCGGTTGGCGCGGTTGGTAGATTCTAGTCTTTCACACCGCAGGTCGTGGGTTCGATTCCCACCCAGAAGAAATATTTGTGTGCATGAACATGTCTGTTTATACCGGGTGTAATTATATATACATACATACATAGACTCACGCCTGTGTCACAGAGGGGTAGGCAGAGACAACAGATTTCCATTTGTCATGATCTTTGCACACCTCTTTTGCCTCGATTACTGTCATTATATTCTTCAT
The DNA here is from genome assembly GCA_951640165.1 of Pseudoips prasinana. NCBI lineage: Eukaryota > Metazoa > Arthropoda > Insecta > Lepidoptera > Nolidae > Pseudoips > Pseudoips prasinana. Next base: position 4,701,836 of record OX621238.1, on the reverse strand, counting down.
ACATGCTCGCCGGTTTAGGGTACTTCTGACCTGCCCATATATATATATATATATATATATATATATATATATATATATATATATATATATATATATATATATATATATATATATATATATAAGTATGTATTTACAAAATAAAAGTAGTATATGTAGTAGGTATATCAGTTATCTGGTTTCCATAGTACAAGTGTCATCTGATGACAAACTGGGTAGAGAGTTTGTCATCAGATGGCAATATGTGAATGATGTCCCAGGATATTATTATAAAAAATATTAATAATTCCACATCAAAACAAAAGCATTTATAAAAACATAACAGAAACTAATTCATGGAAGAATATTTATACGAAACACTTAATTACAATTTTCCATCCATAAAAAAACAATCTTCACGTCACGTTGATGGAGGTGAACTCCATTACATATTCTATTTGCCCCGAGTCTCTCTGTCCATCCCGATTGTGTAAGTTGCCTGTCAATTTTAATTGGGTTTTAGCACTCGGAATTTGATTAACGGCTTTATTAGTATCAAATGTTTTCAAATCATCATTGCTATTGGTATGCTCCGTCAAAATTTTAATTAACGTTCGAGTTGAGTGTTGTTTGTAGTTGTTATTGGTGTTTATATTGAATTACCTCGTTGGTCTAGAGGTAGATTGTTCAAGTGTAGATATTGAGGTCCTGAGTTCATAAACCGGGTCGGGTCAAAAAGTGAAAATTTCTCAATATCACCCCTGTCCCGAGAGGACCGTAAAGCCGTACCGGTCGTGTCGCTAGCCGTCATCGGATCATGAGAGTGATCGAATAAAAAATGCCCCTGTATTTACGCACACACTTGTGCCTATAATATGTCTCGTGCAAATGGCTAATCTCCATGGAGACTGACCACCGTGATCAAAAATTACAAGACATTATTATATTTATATGCGGTTTCAGGCGGTTGGGTGCAATCAAAGCTTTTGTGTCATTACTAAGGGTTACTAAAACTAAATATAACTAACACGTTCGACACAGGACCAATCTTTATATAATGAGATTATTCGTTTTGTGTGTGGGTAATTTATCTATAACATGTAGGTATTTATAAATATATGAGAATGTTTATAAGTTGTCTGTTTGTCATAGTACAGGCGCTAGTTTGATATCAGACGGCAGTGTGTTACTTGTTTTTTGTTTATCATTAAAATCATAACCTCCTTCTTTTGAGGTTTAAAAAACACCAAAACGTTTTATTAATGTTGTTTGCTTTTTTCGGTAACATCAAGAAGTAAGGCAATAATTCAATATTTAAGCCGCAGTAATGGAAGTTATAGTAAGTTTATAATGAAGTGGTAATAATTCGGACTAACATCGTAAATTGAAAACAAATAAATCTAAATAGATTTCCCGTCAGTCCTAACCATCTTAACATGAGAGCATGCACGTTTCTAAACCGGTGTTATCTAGTTATAATGACGAAACTCTATCTAAACATATAGTTATAAATTATACAGATCTACAAAGTGTAAAAGACATAATGGAAGTCACTTAAGCTTGAATCTAAACATACTGATGAAGAGCAGTTTGTGAAATCCGAAAAATTGTTTAACGTCGCCATACAAAATGCATCAGCTAAAAATGTACATGTACATCGGCGCATTACAAATATTTTACCGTACTATGATAAATTAGAAGTTAAAATTTTAAATTTTAAATGGTAAATTTGCCAATTTTAAAGTAGAAGCATTAAGCTTAGTTTAGTCGAATAACTAAGACATATATTATATAGTATTAGGTAGGAATGAAACAAATCCACGCCAAGTGCTATGTTTGTATATGCATTATTGTTCAGCCCAGGCGAAGTCGGGGAAGGCAACTAGTTTAAACAAAACAAGTGACTTAAGGAACCAATCGACCGTCACAACGTTAGTAAATTATTAATGTCAACGTTTCGATCGAGAGCTGTATTCCCTTGATGTAAGCTTATTGAGCGTTCTGAGGTTAAAATAACTTGGTCAACGGCTCTTTAGTTTTGTATTCGCTAGATCGCATTGTGTTATGGTTGCATAAGTGCGATTTAAGGGGGATGAATTTGAAATGGTATCCAAAACTAGAAGTGAAATATTAAAATGGAAAAATTACTCATTGTAAATTATTTAATACTTGGGAGCTAACATAAACTTTTTAAGCTCATAATTTAACAGTTAAGTATACAATATGAAACTTAATTAGCTTACTGCGTTACTTAGATTTAAGCTAAGTCCGTCCGTGCGCTCTACCTATTATATATATAATGAGGTATTTTACTAATATATATATTTTAAAATCTAATACTATATTACAAACTAGTTGTACCCCGCGGTTTTACCTTTGATAAACTTTATAACTTATAGCTTATGTGTTATTTGCGAAATGCGAAAGTTTGTGAATAGGGTATAATATATGGATGTCTCTTTCACGCAAAAACTACCAAACAGATTTTGATGAAACTTTGTAGTAATATAGCTTATATATCCGAATAACTCGTTGGCTAGAATTGAATAAATTTCTACGGGTTAAACCGCGGGGATGCTTGTTACCACATAGAACAACAAATACTGCGCATAATTATGTAGATACTTCTATAAAAGATTCTTATTAGGTTCTTGGGCAGTGTTTTTCAGTGGCCACATCATGACCATGAATATGATTCCACCCGAATGTAAAATGAATGGAACACATATATATATTTTAATTTAACACATACGAGGACTTATGAGTATAGTTTGAGTTATTTTGTGGAGTTGTGAGGGTAGAATTGGTCATACAAAATCTATAAGAACAATTCGGATTATGACCAAGTTAGGTCCACAATTGTTAAGGAATTACGTGAGATTTTTTTTATTATTTAAAGAACATTTATACAAACACTAATGTGTACATACGCTCATAGCCAGATGCTCTCACCGGTCCGTAAGTGATTGGCGAGGTTAAGCAACTAGGCTCGCGGTCAGTCCATAGATGGGTGACCGCCAAAGTGGTTTAATTTGTGAGCGTCTCCGTGCTTCGGAGGGCACGTTAAGCCGTCGGTCCCGGTTGTAGCCATTAGGTAACAGTCGTTAAGCCATGTCAGAGGCCTACTGGGCGGCTTGAACAACTCTGACACCAGGGTAACCATTGCCCACACGATAAGTAAGTATAGTAAATTGCTACCGAGATGATTTATTATGGAATGTTAACCAAATCTAATCTTAATATCACGGGCTATTTGGCTCATGCTTAGAAATTTTTCAACATCATAAATTCCGGTTTCCACCTTATTTTCCTCATTTCTCGTTTGTTTTCTTTGTTTTAAAATACCTCAAACGTTTGGAATCACAGAATTTTAAATGGGACGAAATGTCGTACGCTTAATGACATGAAACGCGAACGGTTGACGAATGCACGGATTTGGAGGGAATCTATTAATGAACATGCATTTTGGGGGATTTCATCCTGTTTTGAATAATATCTCACGTGAATTGCCGAGACAGTAGACGGAAAAAAGCAATTTCCTTGTACAAATTTATGAGACGCAGGCATCTCGGAGCGTGCTTCGTGGAGTATCCCAAAGCCTAGGCTGCAAGTACGCAAAACATCAACATACCCAATTATCTCAGTTGAGTATGGTGACCGTCTTGCGCTAACGGTCGCCTGTATTGTCCGGTGAAGCGGTGAAAGCCTCCTAAGCTAACTGTAAACGTCACGTGTCTGTGACCTTGGGCCAAAAAAATTAAACATATATGTTGTATAATTTGTGTTTAATAAGTGATGACTCACAAAATTGATTGTTCCTTAATACTGCAACTTTTCAATTTCCGTGCCCCATCTAGAATCCCTCGCAGCCCAATAACACCGCTTTGTCCGCCGCGGAGGAGGACAGTCTTAGGTGCTAATTCCCCATGCGCTAGGTTATGTAAGGTGGTGAATGGTTGTAGTGATCTAATTGACTTGCACTTTGATTCATTCAATATGCTCAGAATAAAATTGTACAAACTCTGCCGTCAAGATACTTTCATGTATGGCTCTTAGAAGATAAGCACATAGTTCATAGTTAGGTTAAGCTTACTATACACGAACGTACTGTCTCACGTGCATGCAGAGTTCACCTGTAAGTGATTATCACACTATTTCTATATTTATTCGTATGTTAATTAGATCTAAGACGGTGTATATAATTGTTGGTGAACCTATAATAAAAAAAAATTAAAAAAATATTTTAAATTATACAACATATATGGATATTCAATAAACGTATATAAAAAATTGCGTATTTAATTTCAGAAAATTATGAGTAAGTTTTATCGTATGAACAAAACAATTTATTATATTACTTTTCGTTTTGATTTATTTTATTCCATATTTACTTATTCCTTTCTTTCCTCTATCGGCACATGTTTCAAACAGACTTGCTAATCTGTTTGAAACCTACGTAATGATGATCTGTATGAAAATTAAAACGTTTTGTAATAACAATGAAATATTTTACTCAAACGATTGCAAATTGAAATTTAATTATAATTCACAATTTAACACGTTCTATGTTTATTGGATTTTCAACTAACAAAAGCTGGTACAAAATAATTAATTCTGCCACCAATGTTATTCTCGATATAAGTATATGGAGCATGAGTTTACGCCGAACAGTGCTCAGTTTCTCTTATATAATACGACTGGTATCCAATTATGTTATAAGGGATAAAAGTTAGACGGGCTGACTATCATCTTTAAAAATCGGTTTAGCTTTATTTTAATTATGGTTGAAATTACAAGAATTTTCTAGCAACTAAGTTTTTATATGATGATGAAAAAATGCAACGCGTCGAAACTTATGTTTCATTCGATTGAAAAGAGTGATGATATACACAATCACTCATTACTTCTCGTATGTATAGAAATCTGATTCAAAATCAACCGCATTTTTTTTCAATATGATCTTTATTTTCATATTCACCTATTAAAACTATATATTCTGCTACTGTTACTGTATAATATGCGATGTAGGTTTATAATTTAAAAAAAAATCCTAAATGGTTAGTACGGATGCATAAAGTTTAATTACACTAAATAAATAAATAATTATACTTGGTGACTTAAATAGTCTTCTTCTTAATTCATTATGGATTATTTTACTAATTTAATATTAAATCCTTCACGTAAAACGCAAAGTCTAATCTTAATATGTGTTCAAATAATGCTCCTGCGATGCTGCAACTGAACTGTTGATATTTCTTGCCTGTTTTATGTAAACTCATGGTTACTACAAAGTTTATTGATGAGTTACAGTTCATCAATGTCTCCGAAGAATTCTTGGCTCGTTTCATCTTCTCTTTAAAACGCTAACAATTGGTTTTACTGATGATACTAGACAACGATTATGTAGTCTGATACCTTTTAGTGGACGGGGTAGTGGGTAAGTAATGAAGGGAATTTAGAGATAAACTTGAATCGCGAAATAAATTAGACGTTGAACTTTTACTATTTACTGTTTATTTGTAACTTCACAGGAATTTATTGAAATGGAATGGGTATTGTATTTTGAGCACGTAGCCGTTAATTCTACGCCAGATCACCCCCGGTGTCTCGGATTGCCGTCCCATCGGATATAAGAGTAAAGGGAATAGAAAGTGCACCCGTGTTCTGTTTTTTTTTGAAGTTATACTTCTTTTGGCGCGATGGAGAAAAATAATGACAGTGAATTTTTACGATGCGCGCGCACACCGACACCAAAAAATTTAACAGCATGAAGTTAGTTCTAGGTGGTATGAAAATTGATAACTATGTTCAAGTTGTATGTTAAGAAGTATAACTTCTAACGCGTGTACATAAGTACACACAAGTTTTTTTGCTATTGACTCCTGATATTGGTAGGAAATATTACACAGCTAAACTTGTGTACACCCGTGTTGGCTCAGACACCTGTGCACTATAATATGTCCTGCGTCTTGTTAATCTCCATTGATATTGGCCGCCGTAGTCAATATTGGATTGTAAGAATACTTCAAGCATTAATATTAGAAATTAAACTTTTATTTTAATTTTATGAGTAGGTGTATAACAAGCTATGCGCTACGATTTCCAGATGCTTTACTTTAACTTATGAGCAATGGTGAACCCTAGTGTTAGGGTTGTTCAAGCAGCCTATTAGGCCTCGGACATGCCTTAACAACTTTGGTCTAAAGACTACAATCGGGACCAACAGCCAAACTTACGGAGACGCTCTAAAAAATCACTTATCCATATAGAAGGTGTAACATAAATAGTCGACGCTTAATTTAAGGATCTTAATTTGAAACTGAATCAATGTATAGCACATCAACATATATAATAGTTTAAAAAACAGGCCTTTAGCACGCACCAAAAATTACAAAAGACGTCCGCCTTATTAGATTTAAGGCACGAGACTATTTTTTTCGTATTCCTGACAGTAAACATGGGGGTGGATTTCAAACAGCCAGTCCGCCATCTTTGGGAGGCCGCCATTTTGGATATGTAATGACGTTTCTTAGCTCGTCATGTATTGTCATCAGAAAACAGAGCGTGTGCAAAATTTTATCCTAATCGGAGACCGGTAAGTGGGTCAAATTAAGATTCCAAGATTTTCTTACACACCTACTCGTACATAGTTACAAGTGAAGCTAATAAAGGGTTTTAAAATACACAAAAAATATATTAACCATCCATATAAGAACAACGATTATAAATACAATATATAACTCGATATCATAAAGATTTATGGATTGAACTTTAGATTTAGAAGCCCTGTTCGGGACTTAATCCAAACACTATTAAGAAAGGTCATTATCCAGCTCACTTTAAAACCAGACCCATTTCGTAGCGGTCATATCTTAATACCGGATCTAAAACACTCTATTTAAATATAAACCAAATATTCCCATTAAATTTATTAGTAGATATGCCTATCATTGATAAGTCACAGATGGAGCTGTTATATTAAGTGGATATACAAAGTGCTTATAAAAGTTGCTCTTACTCCGGTATCGGTTAGAAACAGACTTCTAAAGATTTAAAAATAAATCAAGATTTTGGAACGAAGTCTAATCGCGCGTTGTGAAAGGGGGCTAGACGGAAAAAAATCTTACGAAAAGTTGTCAAGACACTTTTTGCAGCTGAGTGGCGTGCGCATGTTTCTCTGTATCTCTCTCTCTCTCTTATAGAAAGCAAGCCAGATATTTTCATTTCTATTTCGCATTGAACAGTGTGGTGTCGCGACGATTATTTTTGTTGAGTGTATACAGGTTTTTTGTACATAATAAATAATAACAAATAACTTCGTTCCATCCGGGTGTCCCTTGACACCTCTCAAGTTTTTTTGTAAATAATAACGTACTGGGACATTATTCTCACACGGTCATCTCATCCGAAACTAAGCAGTGCTTGAACTAAACTTTGAAACCAGATAATTGGTACATTACATATACTACTTTTCTTTTTAAAATACATACTTATACAATACTAGCTGTGCCCGCGACTTCGTCCGCGTGTTAAGTAGTTTATTTTGTAATTTTTTTAAATAAACGATTTTTCTAAAATAAAAGTAGCCTAAGTTACTCCTCATTACATCAGCTACCTGCCAATAAAAGTCCCATCAAAATCGGTCCAGCCATTTCGGAGATTAGCCGGAACAAACAGACAGACAAAAATTGTAAAAAAAATATTTTAGAGAATGTACCGTATATATATTCATATACATGTAGTAAAAATCGGTTATTTCAATATTATAAACAGACACTTAAATTTTATTTATTTGTATAGATGTAACTTAATTAACGCACACCCTGAAAATAGTTTGTTTAGAATCGTTTACTGAATCAATTTATATAATTTTTAATATAGCTAATTTTTTATTATTCTACTGAAATTATTGTCATATTAACCCTGTACAGTTATAACAAATTGAAATGGACCAAAAGTCAAAGTAATAAGACTTTTAAAATCGCAGTTTTATTTGTTGAATGATGGAATTTGTAAGAAAATTCCATCATTCAATACAAAATAAAGAAAAATAAACTTTATTCCAAGAAACTAATTTAGTAAATAACAATGCATATACATGTTAAACAAAAAAATCTGTGTATGTATTATGATTACAACATAATATTTTAATTGGGGTGTTTGAGGGTGTGCGTTAATTACGTTACATGTTGTATATATAATTGCACCCAGGCTCACGACAAACAGACATGTTAGTGCCCACATATATCTGTCCTGGGTGGGAATAGAAACGACGACTTGCGGCGTGAAAGGCACGTATTTACCAAACACCCCAACCGGCCTCATTTAGAATGTACTGGACTTGGTCCAAGTGGAATTCTGCAAAAAAACTATTTTCATTGGGTGAATGTACGAAAAGTAAAGTTTGGGAAATGCAAAACTGTATATATGTGAAATCTTAAACTGTACGTGTCATGACGCGCATTTGATTTATATTTTTATATAATAATATACATTTTTTGGGGCGTGCTGGTATTTGAACCCAAGACGTCATTGTCTGCGGTTAAACCCGCTACCACTAACCCAAAACATGCAGATAGCATTAACATAACATTTCCTAATAGCACAATGAGTGAATGCATTACCAAACACAAATGAACGCCTCGTCACTCGAAGACCATCCTTGATGCAATTTACTAGTAAATGCACTTAACGCGGGCAGACGGAAAAAGATGCACTCGATCTATTTAATGGCACGGGGACTGTGGGTAGATCCATGAAACTTGAAATAAACGTTGTGGATTGTATTGTATATTATGTAGCGAATATTTCAATGTTGTGGTGTGAAAGAGGATATAGTTACAAAGATTGAAAAAGGTATGCTGAGATGGTTTGGGCATTTAGAAAGGATGAGTGAAAGAAGATTGACAAAAGAAGTATACCTGGAAGGGGAAGACCTCGTAGAACATTCTATGACCAAATCGGAAATATTCTCAAGAAAGGCCAGGTCAGAAGTACCTATCCTAAGCCAGCGAGTAAATAAATAAAATAAATAAAAAAGGTTTTTATTCACGTAGACTTTAAAAAAGCGCTTGTAAATAGTCAGAACATGTTTGTAGTAATATAGTTGTATACATTAGATATTATTTCTAGTAACATAGATGTTTAGGTACATCTTGTATGAAAACATTTATAAAATTTATTTTATTACATAAATGATATTTAGCTAGCTCGTATCAAGTTATTGTCAAGAGTATGTATGAAGACTATAATGACAGTAAATGAGGCGAAAGAGGTGTGCAAGGATCGTGACAAATGGAAGACCGTGGTCTCTACCTACCCCTCTGGGAAACAGGCGTGAGTCTATGTATCTTTGAATGTTCCTTGAGTAATGAAATCAGTATAGTGTGAAAGTGGTGATACGTCTAAGAACGGATGCGAAAATTGAGGGATTGATGCAGTAAATTACCAACGAAGAATTTACACTTCAATGATATTCCTATGGCTTGTTGTTCGAGATGTTAGCGACCGTGACTGCTAAGCTAGAGGCCGTGGCTTCAATCCCCACCAAATAATTGTGTAATGATAACGATTATTTGTTCTGAGTTTAGATGTAACTTATCTATAATATGTATGTATTTACATATAAAGACTCACGCCTGTTTCCCAGAGAGGTAGGCAGAGACAACGGATTTCTATTTGTCACGAGCTTTGCACACCTCTTTTGCCTCGATTACTGTCATTATATTCTTCATACATGCTCGCTGATTTAGGGTACTTCTGACCTGGTCTTTCTTGAGAACGTCTCCGATTTACTAAATGTCATAATATGTTTCTGTTCAGAAATATAAATTATATTTATTAGTTGTTTGGTTGTCACTGCTGAACATTCCCGATGCACTACAGAAACGGGGCAGCCCGCCATTGTACGCGTAGAGCATTGTTAGCCTGGAGCATATCCAGCCCACAAGCTGCAGGTGTAAAATTTAGTACATAATGCCCGAAAGGGCGTTATTTAAACACCAAGTGAACAGTGCACAAATCTACGAGCTATAATAGCTAGTACGGAACACTTAAAGCTAGTTTCCCACACCAGTCCTTAAACGCTGATAATAGCGGCGTTAAGCATCCCGGCGGGTGGTCAGTTTGATTGGTGACCGCAATGGTGTCTTAACTTTTGAGTGTCTACGTGTTCCGCGGACGTTTTTAAATAAATAAAATAAACAACGGTTTTATTCACATAGACTTTGAAAAGCGTTTGTAAATAGTCAAAACATGGATTACCCATGTTTATATATTAAACAAGGTAACGATATACATATTCAATTGTAAGTACCAATAGATTGTCTGTGACCTCAATTCTCGAATCGTTTCTTTTGTCACCTAGGTGGCTTTCTATATAACAAAATTAACAGAAAATTTACATGTAGCTAAACTTACAAAAAACGTGTGCAAAAAGAAAGTTACTGCTTTCCTTCATGAACACAATTATGAGGATACTGAGAAATTGCTTGCAATTATGTTGTAACTATATTGATATATGAATTCTTACACAAATACACGCACACACACACACGCACACACGCGCACACACACACACGCACACACACACACACACACACACACACACACACATACACACACACATACACACACACACACACACACACACACACAAACTAACGTAATTACTAATTCTTACTAAAAATGTTTCTTATTGTATTCTTTCTTACTCTTTACTTTGTTAACTTAATTATTCTCTTTTAAACCAAATTATGTACATATGCATGTGATCCTATTTTCCTAAGAATGTATAATAAGTGTACCTCTTCATTAAGCGTGGAGACCTGGTGTCCTGAAATACAGGCCTTGAGCCTAGTTAAGGCACCAGTCTCCCACAATATTATAATTGTTACCTTTAACTAAAACACCTTATACAATTTATTCTGTAATATTGTGGTGAGAGAATAAAACATTATTATTATTATATTAGCCAACTTTTTGAAGTTGCCTGTCATTTAATCGGTCAATTCCAAAGTAGTCATTAGATGATTTTTTTTCGTATTTCACAAACTGAAAACTGATAATAAAATCGCGCCATCTAGCCCAGACTATGCAAAGCTTATACCTACTATGGATACTAAATAACCGATATATGTATTTTTACTAGGGTTGTAAAGGAGGCCTCTTAGCGGAGGCGGAGGCGGATGCGAAGGTGACGGATTTCACCTCCGCGGATGCGGAGGTTAACGGATGCGAATGCGAAGGTGAAAGTGAAAAATATTAATATATTTTTTAATCTCAATAAATGAAGAATGAGCTGAAAGTGGGGCAATTTCAATTTGACTTCATGGAGAAGGAGGGACTCTTTATGATAAACTCCTTTTTTAAGAAGCCGGATAACCGCAAATGGACCTGCGTAAGCCCCGAAGGTAAAACAAGAAACGAGATAGACTTTATTTTGTCGACGATAAAACAGATGTTAAATGACGTCTTTGTGATCAATACGGTTAAAAGCGGGAGCAATCACAGGCGGGGCTCATTGAACAATAATGTCAAGCTCCAGAGGTCCCGACTGATAAAGTCTATGTTCCGACCTTTACCCATCCACGTCGAAAACCCGGAACCCTTTCAGCTCAAACTGCAAAACCGAGTGCAGTCATAACACGACAGGTTCGTAGAAGCTGTCCATACGGCTGGGTCTTTAAGGCCCGCCGTACTAAACCCTGCAGCTCAAGGACGAAAGATGGAAAATGGCATCCTCTGATGATGCTACCAGATACCGGCAGTTCAACAGACAGATTTCAAAGTCTTTGACTCGCGACACGCGCGCAAATAATACAAAATGTATTAAGAAGCCATCGAGTGGAACAAAGGCTCTAAAGTGTTAGCAAGAGAACTGTCTGTTGGACAGAGCCAACTGATGAAGCTGAACACTGAAGATGGCAGAATCGTCACGTCTAGACCGGAGTTGTTGCGAGAGATCGAGAGGTTCTATGGACAGCTGTATACGAGAACCCAGTCACCTGTCGATAGTTGTGCCTCAGATCCCAGAGCACGACTAACCCGACACTTCACCGAAGACATCCTGGACGTCAGCATGTGCGACATAAGAATCCCTCTTAAACAGCTTAAGAACAACAAGGCGCCTGGTGATGATGGAGTTACAGCAGAGCTACTAGGTCTTCTACAGGCCCTTCAGAAGTTATTGAACTCCGTCATACTAGAAGGTCAAACGCCACAAGTATGGCACAGAGGTGTGGCGGTGCTCTTCTTCAAAAAAGGCGAAAAACCCTCTTGAAGGATTACAGACCCAACACGATGCTGCGCCATGTTTACAAGTTATTTTCGAGAGTCATTACGAATCGTCTCGCACCCAGGTTTGACGACTTCCAGCCTCCCGAACAAGCCGGATTCCATAAAGGCTTTAGTACCATAGACCACATAAATAAGACCGAAGAGTATTACCAGCCATTATGCTTAGTGTTTGTGGACTATGAAAAAGTCTTTGATTCGATCAAAACCTGGGCCGTACTGAGGTGTCTCCAAAAATGCCAAATCGACTACCGGTATATCGAGGTGTTAAAGTGTTTATATGAAAACGCCACTATGTCAGTGCGACTCCCGGACCAGAACTCGGAACCTATCCACTTGCAGCGAGGTGTGAGACAGGGAGATGTTATTTCTCCGAAACTGTACAGCGCTGCATTGGAAGATGTCTTCAAGCTTTTGGACTGGGAAGGCTTTGGCATCAATGTCAATGGCGAGTACATCACCCACCTTCGATTTTCCGACAATATAGTAGTCATGACTGAGACCCTAGAAGATCTCGGTACAATTCAAGCTCAGCATAGTCTCTCAACAAGTGGGTCTGAAAATTAACATGGATAAGATGAAAATGATGTCGAACATCCATGTTGCACCCACTCTGCTTAAGGTTGGAGACTGCACTCGAAGTTGTAGAGAACTATATTATTTACCTAGGACAGATCATCCAACTAGGTAGGTCCAACTTCGAAAAAGAGGTCAATCATAGAATCCAACTCGGCTGGGCAGCGTTCGGGAAGCTACTTAATATCTTCTCGACCCAAATACCGCAGTGTCTCAAGTCGAAAGTCTTCAACCAGTGTGTGTTGCCAGTGTTGACTAACGGAACAGAGACGTCATCGCTCACTATGGGTGTTATCAGGCGGCACAAGGTCACCGAAAGAGCAATGGAAAGGGCTATGCTTGGAGTTTCCCTGCGAGATCGGATCAGAAATGCTGAGGTCCGCAGGCGAACCAAGGTAACCGACTTAACCCGGATAATTGCCAAGCTGAAGTGGCAGTGGGCAGGGCACATAGCTCGTAGAGCCGACGGCCGCTGGGGCAGAAAGGTTCCCGAGTGGCGAAAAAGAGCCGGATGATCTTGTGCGGGTTGCTGGAAGTCGCTGGATGCCGATAGCGTAAGACCGGCAATCGTGGATATCTTTGGGGGAGGCTTTTGTCCAGCATCGGGCGTCATTCGGCTGATATGATGATGACAAAGGCGGAATTGATGCCAAAGGCATTCTCTGCCAGTCGACCTTTGGGTGATGCAGAGATATATGATTATGCCGTAAATAAACCTCCGTTATAACTCCGCAAAAAAACAGCAGAGGCGGAGGCGGATGCGAAGGTACGATTTCATGCGGAACTTCCGCAGTAACGGAAGCGGAGGCGAAGATCCGTTACAACCCTAATTTTTACATAACGCACGCATTTTATATGGCATAAAATGCTATCGCCATAGCATTTTAAATAATAAACAAATACATATATCGGTAACATGACGTGTACTTTATCTTATTCTGAAGTCAACGCAGCAACCATAAAGTGTTAGTAAAAAAAAATGGTATTACGTTTCAAGACATTAAGAAATATGTAGCACTTAACTAAGAAAGGAGATATCAAAAAGCTATTAATTCTATCCAAGATGGTTAAAAAGAAAATTCACGAAATCTCAAGACGACTCGCTAAAAGCATCAACAAAAAAAGTATATACATCCATTAAAGTTGAAATCGGAAACGACCACTCGAGATGGCAGCTGCTGTGTGAATGTAACGAAATAATAGTGAAGACGCTGAAGCATTATAACCCGACTAACAAAGGGATTATCTTGTTTGGGAACCTCTTGACTGTACTCAATGTATCGTGTTCCCATTGAAGTTTTTGTGGGTGTGGTCCCGGCGAGATTTCGACTTCAAAGGTGTTTTGGAATAGTTTTTGCACCTTCTTACGGCATTGTTCGGTTTGCGGTTGACTTGGCACAGCAATTTGAAATGTATTACGAATATTAAATTTGTTATAGTTGTATAGTGGGTAAAATCACACGACTTGTAAATTAATTCCGTTATTATTTTGCTAATCTTCTTAAGTCTGCGGACTTGATTAAAGCTGCGTAAGAATCTGAATATTTCTAGCTCCAGTAGCTACTGACACAATGTTAAAAGTGGATGTTTTTTTAACAAGGCGATCGCCTAAGTGGGAGCCATTGTTTCACTCGAGAATGGATGCGAGCGCAGCTATCTGGCAAAATATTTTCTATTTGATTACTTTTACTATAGTTTTTGTATATATAATATTTGTTATAGTTGTATAGTAGCTAAAATCACACGAATTATAAATAAATTCACATTATTATTTTGCTAATCTCCTTTAGCCTGCGGACTTGATTAGAGCTGTATGGGAACCTGAATATTTCTAGCTCCAGTAGCTACTGACACAATGTTAAAAGTGGATGTTTTTTTTAACAAGGCGATAGCTTAAGTGGGAGCCATGGTTTTACTAGAGAATGAGGCGAGCGCAGCTATTATTATATTATATTATAGTTTTTGTATATATTTTAACATTTGATGTAGCTGCTGTGTGGTTGACGGAAAAAAATATTACCACCCCTCTCATCCCGTAGGGAGCGTAGAAGTCGTCTCGTGGGAATATCTACCAGAGAATGGGCAGCAACGACTCTCTGTGTTCTATGACCATTATACTACGATCGCCAACCTGTCTGCCAAGCGTGGCGATTATGGCATATTCTTCATAATGATGGGCACAACTCTGTTGTGGAAATGTTTTAGGGAAGTCTTTGTCCAGCTGTGGACGTCATTAGGCTGACATGATAAATTAGACTGTCGATTGTATTTATTTAATATACTGTAATGAGTTTTAGTTGACTGCGATTTCTTTTTAAATTCAACTAGATACTGAATGTCTCTTGTCATAGTGTCTCTTGAGGATAGACGCCCGAGAACAGATGCCAGAGAACAGGCGCCCTTGAAGTTCGAAATTAGGGTTAGGGCGATTACTGAACATAGATTATATTAAGTATTAGGGATATTTTGTGCATTTGTCTATCAAAGTCAACACGCAAAGACCTGAAGCCGCTGGTCGGATTGCAGATCCGGCGATGTTTTACTGATACTCGAAGAGATCACATTTTGTGATAAGGCCGCCAATTGTACAATTCTGTAATGCATCCTTGTTTCTTATATTTTATTTTACTTGGTGCACAATAAAGAGTTATCTCTCAAAAATGGGAAATCATAAATTTGATCGTCCGGCGGGTCTCGAACCTGCACCATCTACCAATCCGGGGTAGGTGCAGGTAGATGGTGCAGGTTCGAGACCCGCCGGACGATAAAATTTATGAATTACCATTTTGAGATTAAATTAACGCTTTGCATTGCGAATAATGCTATAAAATTCAAATTTAAAGAGTTATCTATCTATCCAAACTCAACGTCATGGAGATCGATGGAGGTCGCGGTAAGTACGTAATGTATACTATTTTTGAGACATGGGTATGCCTACGCATGCTGCTCGCAAAAGGTTTCTGCGAGGGGCTCGCACCGACTTAACCGAACCCGCCGTGGACCTTCGGGAATGCGGGTATGCTGCTCTGGTGCTCCCATTTGCGCCAAGTAACACGTGGTATACCCTGAAAGGACAATTGCTTATCCCTCTCATAACTGACACAACGACTGCTAGTAACGTAACATTTACTTACAATTGATTGCAAAAGCTTCAATTGAATACTCTGACTTCACACTTTCAAAGTTTAAGCTTGACAATTGGCATGATTCGTATCCTCTTATTTAGGAACAAAGCGATCGCAAAGAGCATTGTGGTCACTAATACCATTGTGAACTCCAAACTGATTTGTTCACACAACATCCATTGTGTAAAACTGTATGTACCACAAGTCGTGACCGATGCACACTTCAAACAGTTCGAACTATCGTGGGTATCGGTTCTCTTTTTTTCATTAACGAATCTTAATTTTCACACGCATAATGACCTGAATTTCTTCGGAACTTAGTACAATGGTACCAAATACGAGTTCTGTATATGGTGGTGTCACGAATAACAGTTTGTAATTATACGCTGCAGTGTTGTTGGCTCGTATGTGGATGTTAGAAAGTTTGAGTCGTTTCGTGTCGATTTTGAGATGGTATCAATGTTACTTCTTGTTTAAGGAAATAAATTTTGTTTTTTGACTGGCCTATTGGTCTAGTGATTAGTGACCAGAGGTCGTGGGTTCGATTCCGACCGGCACAAATATTTGTGAAATGAATACGATAATTTGTTCTGTGTCTGGGTGAAATTTATCAATCATATAATATTTAGAAATATTTAAGTATGTTTATCAGCTGTCTTGTTGCCATAGTACAGGCTCTGCCTAGTTTGAGAACAGATGGAGTGAGTTAGTTGCCAGATATTTACATATGTTAAGTATTCATTGTGACGTAGGTGTAGCAAAGTTTAGGTGCAAAAAGTTTTAATGACAATTTTCTGGTAAGAAAACCTAACAGCCTGTTGCCCGTGTTTCGGATAACACGTAAATCTGTCGATCTTGCGCCAGATTTCTTACCAATCGTGACGGATAGCCACCCCCTCTGCTCTTGAGAGTGCCTGCACACCCAGGCACTCTCAAGAGCTATAATATATGCTGCATATTTGAAAAGGAGCACATTTATTATTATTTAAGTATTGCATGTTACAATATATTATGTACATACAATTTATTGAATATACGTTAACGTTACGTTACAAAACCGGATTATGTAATTTATTTTGTAAATTACATAATTTGGCTTCGTAATTATAAACAATCTGTAACAATATTATCTCTTTACCAACAAAAGTTGAAAACTTAAAACTAAAGTTTAAAACTAATTCATATAGCATATAAAAACAATAACTTAATACAGAGGGCGTGAAACACAACATATGCGACTCAGATTTATGAATACGACCTTATCTGTACAAGCACTAGTCAACAGGTATATTCTTCGTGAAATTGAATGCATTTCACTTAGAGGTTCGCAAATAGATCACGCAACAGATGAAGCTTTACAAACGCGAGCACTTCTACCTATCACGAGACACGGCGATGAATCAAGTTTAAAGATAAACCTTGCACGGCTAGTGACAGACCCATTACTTAAGAAGTACACAATAATCCATTTGACTTAACTGACACTTAAGAAAATCTGTTACATAATGTTTACTTGTCAATTTGGCATCAAAGATCCAGAAACATTTTTTTTTTTTCATTTCATTTTACGGCTCTGGCTTCTTTGGCCTTATGAGCCTTCAGTAAATACATTTTATATAATTTATTTCCGTCATTGTCAAGTAAATTCCGTCACAGTCAAGTCATACATAGTCCTTGTCCAACCCCAGTAAAGCAGTGGAGACTTTACTACAGGCTTTTATGGAGTTTTGGTTACAACACGGAAAATCACAATTCACGACAATATCGCACTTCCCTCCACTTGTGTACGTTGTCGAAGATGTTATGTCTAAAAATCCACCATATTTACGCATAAAAATTCGAATTTACACCAGTTTTTGAAAATAAAACATAGCCTCGATGCGTCTTTTTCCGCGTTGGCGCCAAAACTCCGATCCAGAAACAATCATTAAAGGATAGCCATTATTATTGGCTCCGATAAAAAAAAAAAAAAAAAAAAAAAGACTATTTGTGTGAACCATAAGTAGTTCTTCTGTGTCTGAGAGTCGGTACTTTACAAACAATGACGGACACAACCCTACCCTAGTGTCAGAATTGTTCAAGGCGCCCATTAGGCCTCTGAGATGGTTTAACGACTGTAGCCAAGACCTACCCTCCGAATCCGCTCAGAAATTGATCCACTTTGGCGGTGGCCCATCTATGGACTGACCTTGAGCCTAGTTGCTTAACCTCACCAATCACTGACCGGTAAGAGCCTCTGGCTATGAGCGCCTCAATCTCATCCTTAGAAATTACGTTCCAAAAATAAACATTTCTTGTTTATATGTTACATTATCGTTTCGTGACGATACCAGTTTTTTTTTCGCCTTTTTTTGTCGCTCAATTGCATCTATCTTATATCGTTTTTAGGGTTCCGTACCCAAAGGGTAAAACGGGACACTATTACTATGACTTCGCTGTCTATCTGTCCGTCTGTCACCAGGCTGTATCTCACGAACCGTAATAGTCAGACAGTTGAAATTTTCACAGATGATGTAGGTATGTCTGTTGCCGCTATAACAACAAATACTATAAACGTAATTTTTTTTATTTTGATTTATAGATAACTAGCTGGGTTATCACAGCCTCCTCCGTAGGTGATAGCGTGATAATATGTATCCTATATGTTGACCGGACCTCTTAGTAATATTCATGCAAAATTTGAAGTAAATCCATGCAGTACTTTTTGAGTTTAGCCCGGACATACATAGACAAACAGACAAAATTTCTAAAAACTATATTTTTGGCTTCGATATCTATTGTAGATCACGCCCCAAGTATCCTTTTAAAAAAATATTCAATATACAGTTTTGACTTTCCTACGATTTAATTATATGTATAGATGGTACGGAAACCTTCGTGCAGGAGTCCGACTCACACTTGGCTGGTTTTTTAAAACCGTTGGTGACGGTTATAGTTTAGATTTTCGGTCCTTCTTTATCTGCATCAAGATAAGGTGCGAACTAAGAGCTTTCTAACCATTTTTTACTCACCCCACTTAGGTTTCTAAGGGTCTCAGATAAAAATGATGTTCCGCGGAGAAATTTGGTCCCCTACATAAATCATGGGTAGTAATAATCCGTGAACGGAAGTTTCAACTTTTAAATTAAGGGCTTGGCTGTGACCTAAATTCTTGAAGTATGGGATTATGATTTGATTAATATTTTCTTAGAAATGAATGTTCGATAACGTTAGAGGGTTTTAATGAAAAGTTTGGGCGATTAAATTGATTAATGTAGAGTTCAAAGGGATAATTTTAGTTAAGAGTATTTGTAAACATAAAATACGGTGTTGATCGTTTTTGTTTTCATGTTGCGCACACGCTTCTGCTCAATAGTACCTATGTCTGTTTTAAGATTAGCAACGGTTCTTGAAATTCGGCCACAAACTCGTTTAATATATATGTAAATATATATTTAATATAAACTGTATGCTTTGTTTATGAATAACACAAATGATTATTTTAATCCCCATATATTGTTTCATCCCATTCAAACTCAATACATCCTATACTTTGTTTTTTGATAATCCCCCAGGAACCTAAGTTTTTCCGAGATAAATACTATTATATATGTTAATCCACATAATAAACTAGCCTGTAACGCATGCCAAATAACTGTCCAAATCTATTCCGCCACATATAATAAAATCGTAGGAAAGTCAAAACTGTACATTGAATATTGTTTTAAAAAGATACCTGTGGCGTGATCTACAATCGATATCGAAGCCAAAAATATAGTTTTTAGAATTTTTGTCTGTTTGTCTGTATGTATGTCCGGGCTAAACTCAAAAAGTACTGCATGGATTTACTTCAAATTTTGCATGAATATTACGAAGAGGTCGGGTCAATATATAGGCTACATATTATCACGCTATCACCTACTGGAGCTGTGATAATTTATAAAGTTTAACGCGAGTAAAACCGCGGCGCTTACTAAATATACGTAATAATTACTAAATATTTAAGTAAATAAATATCTGATCCCATATATTCCGAGCCTGTACAAAGACAACCGGATAACTAATTCCAAACATATTTAGTTCTAAATACATATATGTTATAGATAATAAATAACCGTGCTTATTACACAAAGATTTGTCCTGACTGGGGATCGAACCCACGACCTCTGACTTAGCAGTCATGGTAACTAATTACTAGACCAACAACCCAGTTAGAGGGGTTCACGACTCTACAAATACAAAACATTACACATAATACGTCGATTAGTCCGAGTCGCCTTCGCCCGTTTTATAAAGCTATCTACATGAAATTCCATAGCCTTTCAAGTTCTCTTAAAACAAAAGCCAGTACTCACCATATTTGTCTGCCACGACGGCCACCCATAACATAAGGAGCACGACACCCCCCCGCATGTTCACCGTCCGCGCATCACCTAAAACAATAAAGATGATCAATATTAGCTTCAACGGGTTTGTTAAGGTTTTTTTATTTTTATTTGTATTAGGTATATTCTTTTTCGTTAAGTTCAACGAAGAGAAAGACTTGATAGTGTAATTTAATTAGATATTAAATAAGTATGTACCAACAGGATTTTTAGGCCCTGATTGTAGACAATATAAAAATGATAAATAGGAACATAACTAATTAAAATAGTAATGCATTTTTTTCAACATAGATTCTAATGAAATTGGTAATCTTTAGTTCAGTAAATTTTGATTTGCCAAGTAGTATTGAGAGAAAATAAGGACACTTAAAACCTGTTCAACGATAGCGTTTAATTCAGACAGGGTATGATATTATGGAGCCCTCCCAGGGTACGTGTCCCGACCATCTGGGACATGGCGCAAAAGGGGGTACCAGAGCAGCATACCCGCGTTCCCGGGACCCCCCATCAGGCGCCAAGAGAAGTCCACGGCAGGTAGGTTTAGTCGGTGCAAGTCCGACATACCCACCCGCAGACACGTTTTGCGGGTGGCATGCGAAGGCATTCCCCCTGCCTTATCAAAAAAAACGGGTATGTTATTATATTTTAATGACAAATTTTATGTAAACGAACAAATCTTGGGACAACAAACTGCATCTGATCTCAAACTAGGCAGAGCTTGTTCTGTGGTAACCAGACAACTGATTAACATACTTATATATTTCTAAATATATGCATGTGATAGTTTTGTTATACATCACACAAAGATTTGTGCTGGGTGGATCTACTCAATCTCTGGTTTAGCAGTCAGGACCACTGACCACTAGACTAAAAGGCCAGTCAAAACAACACACAAATAACGGAGAAATTGCGAAACAATTACAACTTTAATCACATCACATGCATCATGCATCGAATAAATTCCGATGAGAATTATGAGTACTATCCAAGCTTACGTAAACAAAGAATACTCGCTCGTGAGCCAGCTGATTAAAAAACGAGAAAAAGGATGCATATCTCTCTCATCTTCAGAGTTTTGACCAACAAGTGCATCGCTTAAAACAATAAGACTGGAAAGTTATACCAATATTGGTTCAAACGCGTTAGTGCTAACTATGCTTTGTGTGAAAGCGTTCAAGAGTTAATTGTCCATTACAAAAAAAATGTACTGAAGTTTAATTAGGTATAACAACAAAGTCGAATTTCACGGACTTTGAACTTGTAATCTTTACAAGTTGCTTTCAAGTAATAATAATGTCCTCCTAGTCGAATCTCAGCCACGGCGGCCAATCTCAATGGAGACTAGACATCGGGAAAAATACTTGTGTACAAGTGTGTGCGCAAACATAGAGCTTTCTTTTCATCACTCTCTTGACTACGACGACGACACGAACGGGAAGAGGTCAGGTACACGACCGACGTGAGGACCGATAATTTCACGTAATCTCAGAGGCACGGGGTTGTGATTACTTCTGATACCGCTTACCCAAGACTTCGGGGGGATAGGTACTGAGAAATTTTCTGAACAGAAAAATCCCAAAATCACTTCTTTGGATTTGAACCCCGGAACTTATTATCTACGGTTGAACAAACACTCTACCGCAAGACCAACGAGGCAATCATTAACATTAGTATAACTAGTTTAATGAACTGGTTCTTTAAAATTTTTGATAGTATTTCTCGAGTTTCCGGTTGACTTCAACCGGAAATTTTCTCTCTGTAATAGTAGTTAATGGTTTCCAATATTTCAGACTGACGTCTTTTTTTTTATCAACTTTCAAAAGTAGGAACGTTCTGAATTCGATGCGTATTTTTACGTGATATACACCGATTCCTTCGGTGATTCTGAACTGTTTTGATTTTATATTATATTTTTTTATTTGAATGTGCGTGATTGTGAGGTGACCCCATATAAATCTTGTTGTCATCGAATGGTTGTAATGGTAGGATTTATAAGATATTTCGAAGTTTGAACAGGTTAGGCGCCGTTGGAAATAGTTGGAATATTATTATGTTACTAAAATGTTCCATCGCGTCCCACTAAATAGTCAATAAGAACATAAAATTAAATATAGTTTAAAAACAAAACACTGTATTTAAAAAAAAATACACAATTACTTTAAATATACACTAAATTACAATATTTCAAGTTTGTGCCCACAGGAGTAGGGCTCAAATATACAAATATGATTGTCATCATTACTGGAACCAACTTCAAATCTCAAAATAAGTATATAGGTAAAATTATTTTATATCTGTAAGTTGGCTTTGTAGTACCTAGCTGATTTAATTTTTATCCCAGATTTTATTACACATTTATTTAGCAACATACATAAATAAGTTAATATTGAAATAAAAAACCAACTATTCATAAATTTGGTTCATTTACGCTAGTACCTACTGGCTTACAAGACAAAACAAATGACTGTCATATTTCAACCATCAACAATCTTTGAAGAACCGATAGCTCATATTTTAGATCATATCCCAAAAGTGGAGGCAACATCACATCGGTGGAAATATTTGGCTCTTTCAACTGCATCTTTATTACGTAGGCTTAGGGGTGGCGTTTTAGTGGAAGTGTTTCCATTGACGTCTCGTCCACTGTACAAGCCCACCGCGTCATTAGCCAGAACGCTTTTGTATGGCACCGCACCGTGACTAATAGGACCCTTTAGGGCTATTCTTGGGGAAAAAATAAATGGCCCTATTAAAGCCCGGTAAGTAGAGGCTAGTGATAAAAAGCCGATTTTGTGTGACGAAACATATTTTTGTAGAAATTGAACATGTTGTGTGAATATTTGATATCCACAAAAACTTAAAAGGCGTGTCAAAAGAAACCGCAAGGAAATCTACCAATGTAATATTAGAGAAGGCAGTGCCGGAGTTAATTTGAAATATAGTCTATCTATTGTTATAACTTGGGTGGTTCACCGCATGCGTAGTGGTAACAGTGTTACATCTACTATTCAAATAACGGGAAAGGAAACTGTTTGGAGAAACAGTTTGTTTGCTTTTTGTCTATACAAGGTAAAGCATGGACATTAAAGGAGTACATCTAAACATTCATCATCACCATCAAGTCAGCCAAAAGACGTACATTGCTAGACAAAGGCGTCCCGCAAATATCTCGATGATTGATTGAGCTGTTTCCAGCGATCCCCTTCAGAATGTCAGTCCACTGTGTGAGAGAGTTGCCCACGCTGCGTCTTCTGCTACGTGGTCATTACTTGAGAATCTTTCTGCCCTAGTGGCCACCGGTGCCACTAGCTAAATGCCCTGCCAACTGCTCAGTCACCTTAACAATCCCTCACCTTAATCTTAACCAAAGTAACCGACATAGCGTCGTTTACTTTGGTTTATATACGGATTTCGACATTTTTGTTTGGATTTCGCAGGAAATCTCCAAGCATACCTGATCCTCTCTATTTGAGTGACCTTACGTCTCCTTACTCTCCTTCTTAACGTGATCTCTGAATCACATCGACCTTTAGAAGTTAAACTCAACCATCTTCTCACACTAAATATGGCGATCACTTAGGCACTGGTGAGAAGAACTGGCTAAAAACCTTACGTCACTATATCACATCAGCAGAAAGACGTCCACTGCTGGACAATAGACTCCCCTAAGATCTCACAATATACGGTTTGTGGCCGCCTCTCCAGCACCTATAAGCCTTAGGCACCCAATCAAAAACAAAATATAAATCAAACAAGTGAAAAAATGAGTTTTCTACAAGAGATGACCAACTTGTCACAGATTAAATTAAAGAAAAAATATGTAAACGTATACTTTCTTCTGTCAGTACCGATCTGTTGGATAATTCTGTCACTTAAATAAATTACTCCCTGATCCCTATCAGAATAGTTATAACACTATAAATAATTACTTAAATATTCCTAACGGAAGTGATTAAGCGTTTGATTAACATGGTGATAATGAACTGGCTACTGGCGTTAATAAGCATGATGATGAAAATAAAGATAGGGAGATATTTGTCATCACAGATTTCAAGTTAATAAACACCGTATTATGTTAACATTAAACAAAACTCGTAATCCTAATTTAACATCTTAACAGTGAGTTCAATAAAGTCCATATAAGTTTAGTCAAATTTATCAAGTATGTTCATTAAACCTTAAACCTAGCAGCAACTTAAGGAAAAAATACAGTCTTTATTTTATTTATTTATCTATGACAAGCATATCATTGCTAACAGTAAAGTTCAAATACAATAAGTTGTTCAATCATAGTAATTAGCTGTTGTCATGGTGATTTCAAAACAAATTCATTTTTGAATGTAAAATATGCGTAAAAAGACACATCTTATATGCTACTAATATATTAAATGCGAAAGCTTGTGAGTATGGATGTTTGTTACTCTTGCACACAAAAAATACGGAAGTGATTACACTATGTAGTCGGATATACTATTCCAATCGAATATATCGAATGTCAAATAATCGAATATCAATTGATCCACCACTATAAATATAATGTCTAAATATTCGAACGTTCCTAATGCCGAACGTGTCCTTTAGCGATAAACAATTGACTTGTTTCTGGCACTGGGCAGCCGCTGCCGCGGCACTCTTTTCGCTCGCTCCTCGCGTGAATTGTATGGTTGCAGTTTTAACCTAACCTTAATTTCTTACTAAAAATGAAGGATAGGTTAAAACTGATTTACTACTTTTGTTTATTTAAGAATGTTCGATCACCATTCCATATTACGAACGTTACAGTAATATATATATATATATATATATATATATATATATATATATATATATATATATATATATATATATATATATATATATATATATATATATCAACATAAAATATAATGTATTTCCTAACCAAATATTATTAAGTTATTTCAAACTCTGTATGTTTTTTGGATAAATAAAGATTATTATATTAAATTAAAAAAAATAAAAAATTAAATTCGATTATTTACCATTCGATTTAGCATTCTACAACTGCCCGCAGTTCATGGTAGCAGTTTAGAAAACAAGGAAATTCCAGTTATGTTTACTGTACACAAACAAACTAGTCATTGTTAACAATTATGATGAATGAGAATGGAGCGTTTATCAAAAAGGTAGACGCCAATTAACTAGAGGAAATATCACTCAAACGATACTATCTCATTATTTCACGTTCATCTGTAACTTCAAACAGTCGTACTTTCTCTGTTTGCTGGAATAGTTAGTATAAAAAACCGGCCAAGTGCGAGTCGGACCCGCGCACGAATGGTTCCGTACCATTATCTATAAAAACGAGCAATTAAATAAAACCGGCCAAGTGCAAGTCGGACTCGCCCACGAAAGGTTCCGTACAATTATCTATAAAAACGAGCATTAAATTCACGTTTGTTGTATGGGAGCCCCCTTAAATATTTATTTTATTTTGTTTTTTAGTATTTGTTGTTATAGCGGCAACAGAAATACATCATCTGTGAAAATTTCAACTGTCTAACTATCACGGTTCATGAGACTACACCCTGGTGACAGACGGGCAGGACAGGACAGACAGACAGCGAAGTCTTAGTAATAGGGTCTCGTTGTACCCTTTGGACACGGAACCCTAAAACTTACTATTAATGTATGATACTGTTATGTATGCAATACTTGTTAGAATATCGAACAAATTGTAATATTCTATTGTAGGTATTTGTACTGAATATGTATTATTGTAATGTATACACTTGTGGGCGAAATCATATTGATTTGACGTTGTTTGCACAATTGTGGGACTTTATATTTAACATTTTAGTACACTTTATGACATTTTAGTAGCTAGTAAATATCTTATATTGCAATGTTTATGAAATTATTAATACATTTAAAAACTATACTAATATTATTTTCACAGACACCTGCGCAGGTATTATAACTGAATACTGTCGCTAACTAGGAGGTCCTATCGGGGGTATAAATTACAGGAATGAAATAGTTTCATTGGGCATAAACTTCTGCATACTTGCGCTATCAATAACCAACCAATTGGAGAACTCATAAGTGGTTCAAACCAAATTTTGCATTAATTCCAGCCAATGTCGATCATGCATTTGAATACTCTAGTACATATTCCACGAAGATTTCTACATCCCCACGGGATGAGATTGGGGATGGACGTCGGCCCTCACACACTCTGAATAATATATTCTATACAATAAGTTAGTATAATAATATTATATTGGTTGCTTAATTTTCACGCCGGATGTCGTGGGCTCGATTCCCACCCAGGATAGATATTTGTGTGCATGAATATGTCTACTTGTCTCGAGTCTGGGTGATATTAACTATATAAGTATGTATTTACAAACGAAATGTAGTATATCAGTTATCTGGTTCTCATAGTACAAGCTTTGCTTAGTTTGGGATCAGATGGCCGTGTTTAAGTAATGTCCCAAGATATTATATTATTATTAATTATTAATTTCGTCTGCCTCGTTGGTTTAGCGGTAGCGATGATGTGGTCTTAGGTTCAAATCCCGGATCGGGCCTTAATGTGATTTTGGGATTTTTCTGTTAAGAAACTCTCGTAGTTGACGGTATTGCACCCCCATGCCTCGGAGAGCACGTAAAGCCTTCAGTCCCCTATTTGACCTCATTCCGGTCTAGTCGTCCCATCAAATTATGAGAGTGATAGAATAGAAAGTGCCCCTGAGTTTGCGCATACACATGTGCACTATATGTCCCGGGCAGTAAGCTGATCTTCATTGAGACTGGCCACCATTGTCGAAATTCGGCCAGGGGGACATTATTATAAGTTACTAGCTGTGCCCCGCGGTTTTACCCGCGTTAAATTTTATAAATTATCATAGCTCCTCCTCGTAGGTGACAGCGTGATAATTTGTAGCCTATATGTTGACCCGACCTCTTAGTAATATTCACGCCAAATTTGAAGTAAATCCATGCAGTAAGTACTTATTGAGTTTAGCCCGGACATACATAAAGACAAACAGACACACAGACAAAAATTCTAAAAACTATATTTTTGGCTTCGATATTGATTGCAGATCACGCCCCAATTATCCTTTTAAAAAACATTCAATGTACAGTTTTGACTTTCCTACGATTATATTATATGTATAGATAATGTAATCATAGTCATTGTATAGAGTAGCAAGTAGTTCCTAGATCTTATAACAGAAAACCTGTCATGTCCCGCTTAACAAACGTCAATATTATTTGAAGCAACAATGTTGAAAGCAAAATTCCAACAACATAAAACCTTGCATTGGATTATAAAGACGCGTGCTAAGTTATTGCTTCTTGTTCCTACAATGTAATGCTGAACAGAATATTTCAAACGAACTGTCAAATAAGTTTTTGTTATGTTTAACGGCTCATATTTTATATTTGTTATGGTGGCAACGTGTAAAAAGTTAGGAGTGTTCGGAATCACAGTCTAGTTATTTATTTGTTACTAAGATTTATTCATAGTTAGTTTTCTTTCTAGGTTTGCTTAACTTTATACGCCCTAAAATTTACGCAATGTTATACCAATTAGAAATTAGGCTCTTATTTATTTTCAAATTTATGTACACGCATTTAAACGTGTTAAATATAATAAATACAGGTACAAATAAGCTACTTGTTTCTAAAGAAATCTCTTCCAGTAGACCCGCGAATGGAATATTAAATATACGAATAGAAAAACATACCTGTGTACTAGACTTACATACTGTAAATATACAATACATACACACATGAAAACAAAAAAACATAAATAAATTTTATTACAGATATTAATAAAAAACTGACATAAATACTTATATTTAAGATGAAGAGAACAAATAGTATTCGTTCAATCTTTTATTGAAATGAGGAAAGGAAATAGAATTACGTACGCAATATGTGTGTAGAAAATAGTAAATTTAATAATTAGATACGTATGAGACAAAATGATAGAGCTCTTGATCGTGAGAGAAACAGTATGGCGGTGACACATCAATAAAGACATTATGAATTAAGTAAAAGAGAACGAATGAAACGAAAATACGAGATCATAAGCTCATTAAAATCGCATATTTTGACGTGCATTGATTGGTTAACAATATTCGTAAACAAATCTAACAATTAAATTAAGAATAGATAATTAATTCAGTAAAAATAGTAAAGTATTGAAAGTAGGTATATTTTAAAATTGCATATTTCGCCATACTACCGCTATAACAATAAATACTAAAAACAAAATTAAATATATATTAAAGGGGGCTCCCATACAAAAAACGTGAATTTTTTGCTCGTTATTATAGATAATGGTACGGAACCCTTCGTGCGCGAGACCGACTCGCACTTGGCCGGCTTTTTCCTTTGTACGGCGTTGTCTTATTTAAACGAGTCACGAGAAAATGACATCAAGCAGTTGAGTTTAACACTAAATAACAAGATAAGACATTAAAATAATGAATTCAAGAAAATACGAAAAGCTTTAGAAGCTTTAGTTACTATAAAACAAGTAATTACAGCTTTGATAAAATCTAGATTCAAAAAGAATTAAAACAACAGTCGCTCGTTTTCTTTGTATAATAAATCTTAATAAAAAACTGCTTTCCAGAAACTTTAACTTTTCTTTTGAATTTACTTTAGTCGCTTTAAGTGTATTTAAATTCGCTTTAACGGAGGATTCTCTTAGTATTCAACTACAATCTTCATTGTTGATATTATTAAACCAGAAGCTTATTTTAATATGTATAAATACTAGTTTAGGATAATTTTAATAAATAATAATAATAATATCTGGGGACGATGTCACACAGATCACCCTAGCCCCAAACTAAGCAAAGCTTGTACTATGGGTACCAGGCGACGATATACATACTTATATAGATAGATAAATACTTATATACATAGAAAACATCCATGACTCAGAAACAAATATTCGTGCTCATCACACAAATATTTGCACTTACCGGGATTCGAACCCAGGACCACCAGCTTCGTAGGCAGGAGCACTACCAACTAGGCTACGGTGACCGTCAAAAATTACATAAGAGTTTAGCGTTACTTTGGTTTATGACCACCTGCTACTATAGATACTGTCATCTGATCCCAAAAATGGCAAAGCCTTGTACTATGGCAACCAGACAAATGATAACCATAGTTATATTATTGGAACGAAGTTCCTTATCGCGCGTTACGAAAGGGGGCTAGACGGAAAAAATTAAGACGAAAAGTTGTAACGACACTTTTTTTTGAAGTTATACTTCTTTTGGCGCGATGGAGAAAAATGATGAGGGAATTTTTACGATGCGCGCGCACACCCACACCAAAAAATTTAACAGCATGAAGTTAGTTCTAGGTGGTATGAAAATGTATGAGAGTGAACAAGTTTTTTCAAGTTAACAGCATGACGTTAGTTCTAGGTGGTATGAACATTGATAACTATGTTCAAGTTGTATATTAAGAAGTATAACTGCTAACGCGTGTACATAAGTACACACAAGTTTATTTTTACTAATATTGTGCCTACTTATCAAGTTTATATAACATTATATTTGTTAATAATATTTTATACTTCGTTCCATCCGGATGTCCCTTGACACCTCTCAAGTTTTTATTTATTAATACTTTCATATCGACCATAGAACAAATAATCATGCCCATCACACAAATATTTGATTTGGTTTAGAGCGACACATCTTCCCGTCAGCAACCGCCAACAGTCGAGGTTCGAATCACAAACCTGGTGCGCACGCCCGCTTCCATTATCCGGTGAAGCTCTGAAAGCCTAGGCTACCTGTAAGCGTCATATTAAAAAAATGTATCTTTGTAAGCGATTTTGATGTGAAACATCTATAGCCGCACATAAAACAGATTTCTGGCGTGGCGACGCATGCCGTGGCGCAAGCACAATCGACTTTTTATTTTATCATTATGACATATTTAGTTCCTATCACAATATGTTCTTTTCTGCATATTACTTTTACAAAATAATGTCGATGTTTCACATCTGCCAGGCGTCCCGTGACGGCTCACTCTTTTTTTCGTAGGTTCAGTTCCATGCGCCGATTGCTCTCCTTAAGTGTCATCTACTATGTATGCTACACCTTGTATTCTAAAACAGTCAAATTGAAATACACCTCCTTTTTTAGGGTTCCGGACCCAAATGGAAAAACGGTACCCTCTTACTAATACTTCGCTGTCTGTCTGTCTTTCCGTCTGTCTGCTCCGTCTGCTCATGAACCGTGATAGTTAGACAGTTAAAATTTTCACAGATGATGTATTTCGGTTGCCGCTATAACAAAAAATAATGAAAAATAAAATAAATATTTAAGGGAGCTCCCATACACCAAACGTGAATTTTTGCTCGTTTTTATAGATAATGGTACGGAACCCTTCGTGCGCAAGTCCGACTCGCACTTGGCCGGTTTTGTTTAAAGACGGATGTAAATAGAAATCAAACTAATGGACACCACACTACTGTAAGTGCACATATAATTACGTGTATTCACAACGCCATACATGGCCATGTGATTAGTACACCGGAATTCTGTTGGAACCCAAATTTGGACTAAGTATGGAGTGCTGTAAGTTGATGGATTAGACATTTAGTATAGTGACTTGCTACCTCGTTAGCAATTTATATAGCCTCGCTGGTATAGCGGTAGCGTGTTCATCCGCAGAAATGAGGTTCTGGTTTCAAATACCAGTTCGGGTAAAATAATCATACATACATACATAGACTCACGCCTGTTTCCCAGAGGGGTAGGCAGAGACAACGGATTTCCATTTGTCACGATCTTTGCACACGTCTTTTGCCTCAATTACTGTCATTATATTCTTCATACATACTCGCCGGTTTAGGGTACTTTAAAATAATTGATTGATGATGATTTGACGGTCGCCGTAGCCTAGTTGGTAGTGCTCCTGCCTACGAAGCTGGTGGTCCTGGTTTCGAATCCCGGTAAGTGTAAATATTTGTGTGATGAGCACGAATATTTGTTTCTGAGTCATGGATGTTTTCTATGTATTTAAGTATTTATCTATCTATATAAGTATGTATATCGTTGCCTGGTACCCATAGTACAAGCATTGCTTAGTTTGGGGCTAGGATGATCTGTGTGACATTGTCCCTAGATATTATTATTAATGATAATAGAATTTTTCGGATAAGAAAACAACCATTAGCTCCAGACTGCTAATGGTTGTTTTTGCTGGTGGAGTTATATGATCGTGCCAGGGATAGCATGTGTCGCTGATGCGCCGATAATTGACCGGTACTTAGTTACTTATCGTATAGGCAATGGTTACCCTAGTGTCAGAGTTGTTCAAGCCACCCAGTAGACCTCTGACATGGCTTAACTACAACCGGGACCGACAGCTTAACGTGCCCTCCGATGCACGGAGACGCTCAGTAATTAAACCACTTTTGGTGGTCACCCATCTAGGGACTGACCGTGAGCCTAGTTGCTTAACCTTGCCGATCGCTTATGGACCGGTGAAAGCATCTTACTATGAGCGCCTTTTGTCCGGTGTAGCAATGAAAAATTCCTAGACAAAATAAAATAAATAAATAAAAAACGTTTTTATTCACTTAGACTTTAAAAAAGCGCTTGTAAATGGTCAGAACATGTTTGTAGTAATACAGTTATGATTTCTAGTTACTTATTACAGATATTTAGGCACACGGAATGTTAAACATTTATACAATTTATTTTATAATGGTATCTAGTGATATTTAGCTAGCTTGTAGTAAGTTATTGTCAAGGAGATTATGTTTAGGTTTAATTATTGAGACTAACTGTAAATCTTAAAAATTAACATTCTTCTTTGATTTTCTACACACCTTTTTGTTAGCTAAAGTGATTCCTTTGATGCGGCTAGCACCGTACTAGCTTAAAACCCAAAGAGGATTCTTTCAGGATTTTTTAATGATCGTGGATGGTAAAATGCCGCTATATGACAGACACTATCATAAAAAAAAAAAATCATCATATCAGCCGTAAGACGTCCACTGCTGGACAAATGCCTCCCCCAAGGATCTCGAAAATAAAGAAAAATACCCGGTAAGTGCAAGTATTTGGGAGATGAGCACGAATATTTGTTTCTGAGTCACGGATGTTTTCTATGTATTTATCTATCTATACAAGTATGTATATCGTCGCCTTGTACCCATAGTACAAGCTTAGCTTAGTTTGGGGCTAGGATGATCTGTGTGACATTGTCCCTAGATATTATTATTATTATTCTTTATTTTAATTTGTATATAGTTTTTATAATTATACATTGGTTTGAATCAAATTTGGATACAATTTATTTTGTCTGTCTATACAAGCTCTAACATTCTATGTTCGGTAAGTGACCAAAAAAAGAAAGTCGTAATTATTAATTAAAGATTGAAGTATTGGTTACTATTATTACATTGAAAATAAATTATTTAAAATAAAATAATAGTCACCAATACTTAAATGCATTACAAATTATGAAATCAACATGACTAATCATATTAAACTAGACCATTACGACAATGCGGCTAATATATCAATAGAAATACTTACAAGAAATAATACAATCAAGATGTATCGTGCCTTGGCCCAAATTATTAAGGGCTTCGTATTTTTAAGATTGTTGACTCATCCCGATAGAGTTAGTAATGTTTATGAATAGTATCTATACAGGACGGGACAAACTTTCGTTTAAAAAATATTGTTCAAACTGATTTAATCAGGGCACATAGCTCGTAGAGCCGACGGCCGCTGGGGCAGAAAGGTTCTCGAGTGGCGACCACGAACCGGAAGACGCAGCGTGGGCAGGCCCCCTACAAGATTGACCGAAGATCTTGTGCGGGTCGCTGGAAATCGCTGGATGCGGATAGCGCAAGACCGGCAATTGTGGAGATCTTTGGGGGAGGCCTTTGTCCAGCAGTGGACGTCTTTCGGCTGATATAATGATGGTGATGATTTAATCCCCATTGCTGGCGATCCCCTTTAGCTGTGTGGTGACGGGGCTCGAATATCAGACGTAATCTCATCCCGCGGGATGTGTAGAAGTCGACCCGAGGGAATATCTACGAGAGGACGGGCAACAGCGTCTCTCTGAGTACTATGACCATCATACTGCGATCGCCAACCTATCAGCTAAGCGTCGCGATTATGCCATCGTCCCCTTTTTATCATCGCACCACGCGCACTCGCAGTAGGGTTAGTTTTCAGCGTTCATACATCCCACGTTTGTGCAGGCTCTGGAATGAATTACCTGCTGCGGTGTTTTCCCAACGCTACGACATGTCCTTCTTTAAACGAGGTTTAAAATTCTATAACTAACTTCTCAATGATATAATAGAATTGTCTACGAATAAGTTTAAAAGAATTATTAAAGCCAAATTGTGTAGCAGAAGCATATTACAAAATTTCTTTAAGTGGCAAAAGTGTTGTTCTAAGTCAACACATACGATTGTAATTAATCTTAAGTATATTTTATTTGAGAGGATTTGCCGAATGACGCAGCGTGGGCAGGCCCTCTACAAGATGGACCGATGAACTTGTGCGGGTCGCTGGAAACTGATGGATGCGAATAGCACAAGACCGGCAATTGTAGAGATCTTTGGGGAAGGCCTTTGTCCAGCTGTGGACGTCTTTTGGCTGATATGATGATGATGATATTTTACTTTAAAAAAGGATTCCTACTGAATTTTCTGGCAGTGTTTCTCAGTAGCTGCCACGCCATGCACTGCACGGTAGGGTATAAAAATGACGATTCCATATAAATGTAATATTTTTACGGAATAAATGATTCTTGACTTTGACTTTAACAAGAGTATTAATCTAACGGTAGGCAGCGGTTTGCTGTGCCCCCTGGCACTGCGAATGTCCATGAGCAGCGGTTACCACTTTCCATCAGCTGGGCCGCTAGCTCGTCTGCCTCAAGAGCAATAAAAAAAGTACCCCCCAAGATGATTCTTGGGGCAGGTTTTTGTCCAGAGGTGGACTTTATACAGCTGTTTAATGAATGGAAGATGAATATTTTTGAGTGTGTTTTGCATGTTGTTGTGCTACAAGTTGTTCAGTTTCAAACGCAAACTAAACTCCTTAAATTATGCCCACATATATAACGCCTATACATAAATATAACGCCTTCTACAGACGCCAGCACATCAAGCTACCCCAATCTGTCAAATTTCGCCAATTTAAAGTGAACCGTATGCTTATGTAATAAAGTTGAAATACTAAAAAAGAAATTTGACAGATTGGGGTAGATGGATGTGCTGGCGTCTGTACATAAATGAAAGCTATCGAATCAATTGCAATAATTGATGAAACGCCTTTTAAAGCTAATGTAACATACTGAAATGATTTAAATCGATTCAACTAAATGCCAATGAATGTAGATCATTATCTAACACATAAACATTGATCAATGTACAATATTTCATTGGCAATACCTACTCGTTAAATTAGACGCTATAAAATTGATGTTGCCATTACTCATAGTATTTAAATGCCAATTATTTTAATTGAACTACTGGACTTTCTTCACCTAGTTGATACGGCCAACAATATATCTTCCGCTTCGGATCTTGCAGAAGAGAGTTCAGCTGCAGATAAAAAAGTAATCGAGAAAGGACTTGACTATACTGTAGGCGACTTTAATGCTGCAGGCAGCATAATGCTGAGCTAAGGCCTTTTCGACACACACTATCACACCGCGACTTATCATTGATTAAGTAGATAATATATATTGACTGCACGTGTGGGGCATCGGCTAAGACAGTCGCCTCACCACTTCGTGTCGCGGATTCGAGTCCCACGCCGAACAACTATTTGTGTAACCCACAAATAGTTATTCTGATTCTGGATGTAATTTGAGTTCGTCTATTATATGTTTGTAAAGTACCCCGCGACTAGGGATTAGATGACGCCCGATATAAATACAACACACAGAAAACACCCAGACCAAGAGTTAAGACTATTAGACATTTTCATGATTCAAATATTTAGCTGGCACGAGCATCGAACCCGCAATCTTTGGATCAGAAGGCAGGTTTGCTACCTACTGAATCACAGCAGTCGAAGAATACTCAATATAAAGGATTATCTTCCTAAGCAAAATGTCGATTATCTGCCGTCTTTTGCACGGATGGTTAAAAACATATTTTAAGTATTTCACAGAATGGTTTTCTTTTATTTGTTAAGTTTCGTGGGTTTCTCTCTTATTTATAATACAGTTTCTAGAAATAGTTACCTGTATAAATGTTACTAGCCCTTTCGTATGTCATAAACAAATAAATATTCGGGCGTATAACACCAAACTGAGTGTTCAGTCTTCAACTGTACATATTTTGCTGACTCTGCGCTCGGCACGAGCACGCGTCAATTTACTTATTATAAATAAATATCACATTCATGAATGAATCAGTGTGGGTTCGTTACAACGCCGCGAACAACATTGGAGAAAGGAAAAGTCACTGTATTACCTAATATTTGTGCTAAGTGAACTTTACGTTAATATATTACTTTAGTGACAATAACTGCGATCTTTTCTCTTCACACTCCAACTGTAACAATTACAATTTGCAAGTGTACGTACCGTACACTGAGCAAAGCGTATACTATGGAATAGATACTTAACGGATAGAAAAACTTATTCAGTTGTTTTTGAAAATACATATAATACACAGAAAACACCGATACCAATACACATTTCATTATTTTTATATTATTAATTATAATTAAGAATAAAAAAATTTGAACGGCATATACATATATATTTTGTCAAATTTAGTTGGATAATTTTATAATGTAAATGCTTGCTTTACTCGCCGCAGGTCGTGGGTTCGATTTCCACCCAGGACAGATACTTAATTGTGTGCATGAACATGTCTGTTTTTCCTGTGTCTGGGTGTATGTATCTACCTATATACGTGTGTATTTACAAAAGAAAAGTAGGTAGTATATGTAGTATATAACTTATCTGATACCCATAGTACAAGCTCTGCTTAATTTGGGATCAGATGGCCGTGTCTCTGATGCACACAAATATTTGTCCTGGAATCAAACCCACGACGGTCACGGTAGCCTAGTTGGTAGTGCCCCAACTAACATTTTGGTTATAAGAATTAGTGCTAGATGAGCTGCTTAAGAGAATTTTAAGAACCAAAGGTTCTGTAAAGGTACTAACCATTGGGTGATAAAGCGTTCTGTATCTCCCCTATAACCCTGGTTTGGGCCTGTTCATGTTAGAGCTTGAAGTGACTTAATGCTTATAGAGTAGTGATAAATGAGTGTTTAAGGAGAGTTAGAACAGTGATATTGCAGCAGTGATTACCACTTCAAGTGTTTTATAAGCTATACACAGGTTATAACTGCAAGCTAAAGTAGTAAACAAGTTATGGAAATCACTTTAATGACATTTTTGGTTAAACATTGTTACTTCTTGGAACCAATAAATAACCTAAGAATGTAATCGGACTTCTGTAGTAGCAATTAATAGCACTGAAAGCGATATTTAAACTGATTTCATACATGTTTTGTTAAAGCCAATAGTGATATAATAAGTAAGTATTTTCATGATGGTGACGCGAATTGTACTTTAATAAAATAATTAAGGTAAGTCAAGTGTTTAGTATTATTGGGTGTTATATATGTATTAAATCTCATGCGGCGGTAAGTTTACTGTAGCAATATATACTAGTTATCATCTCATTTTTGAAACGCCTTAAAAATAAACTAATTTTGATTATAAAATTATGTAAAAAAATACTGCCTAAAATTTTATTTTCTTTATTTATCGAATTTATTATATTCTGGTACCACCTTTAAACATTTTAATTGGAAAATATGAACAATATAAGTAAATAAGTGGACCAGTAACATTTAAATAAGCTTTTTCTTTCACATTTTTTTATAGGTTATCTTAATTAAATGGCGTCTTAGTTCTAATTACTTAAGGATCCTGATAACTCTTTTAGTCTTCCCATAGTGATTAAATTCTAAAAGTAAGCACTTCCATGGCACTAGTAGTTCTAAAAGATGCTTATAAAAGAGAAAAAACAAAGAGTTTATAGGTTTAACTTGTTTAATAATTCTACGTGGAGCTGTAAGCTGATAATTTTTGGGGTTCTGTTATCGTTTGATGAAAACGCTTACCTATATATCAAACACCTGACCAGGCCCGGCTCACTACGAGCTGTAGTAGGTATAAAGTTAGACACTGAGCCGATTCGGCAATTCATTCGGTTGCCACCTAGTTCATGGAACCCCTTTCAAAATAAATACAGTTATTATAAGTTTTACAATAAACGTTCAATTTAGTATTTATTTTTTGCACTTTGCACTAATACCTTCTTATTTACCTTCTTTTCTTTGTTTTTATTTTTTCAGATTTTTTTAGTCTTTCAAAATCGTCAAGTAAATAAGTCAAGAAAATAAGAAAGTAATAAAGAGGAATTGTTCGCAGTACCTTCCTTCTTGGAAGACCAAAATATATATATTAAAATGGCCACGGAAAAATAAACATCAAAAATATATCTACACCGGAAGCCGATTGGAAGCAGCAGTAATGAGTGGTGAAAAGACGTTCGCAAACCACATCCTATCTTTTTTTTGGAAGATGTTTAATATTTGGGATAAAATATACACAGTTAAGGAGAATGAAAGTTTTTTCAAAAACATCCTAAAGATCCAAAAAAAGAGAAAAATTGAAAGAATCAACGAGCTTCCACGTCAAGTAAACTTTCAAAGGCGGAGCTTTTTTACAAATTATTACGAAGAAAGTGATGAAGATATGTCTCATGAAAGTAACGACGATTCTATTAATAATAAAAAACCACTCACAAAAAAGAAAAATCAAGAAAAAGATCAAGAAGCTGAAAAAGAAAGTGACATCGTCGAAGAAACTCCATTTATAGAAAATAACCCAGAAGAATAATGGCAAGAAGCGGAGAAAGGAAGATACATTGACGAAGTGAATAAAGTAATGATTTACATAATTTCGATATGTGTGCATTAGCTACTGCGTATATTTCTAGTTATCTTAGGTTTAATTTTAAATCAGAGGGAAAATGCCGTAATGTGTGATGATCAAGAAGCCTACACTACAAACACTATCATCTTGCACGATCTACATCATCTACCTACATTATGTAAATTTAACATTTTAAAGCGACATCTCTTTCGCTCATTCGTTATTATAGAGGTGGTAATATCTTAATATACGCTGAATTATCAGCAGAAATCCTAAATTTTACTACAAAAAAATTAGCTAGCTTTTTAACGAGATTTTTTACTTTGTTACTACGATTAAGTATTATGTTTTCATTTTTATTGTTTATTTTCATAGTCTGTTTTGTGTGTTTAGTGTTTGACTGTAAACATTTTACTTATACTTTTATGATGGTTCCCTCATGGCTATACCAATATTAAAATTTAATGTAAGTAAGAATAGTTGAATGATTGAACTCATGTAGATTTTGTTCATGACTATGTTGCGCTATTGTACTGAGTCTTTCGCGACGGAGTGAAAGTGTTGGAAATTATTCATGATTAAATAACTTTATGACTGATATATATTACTAGTAGATATGTCAATTAACTGATGAAAGCTGTCTTAAATAAAGCACAATTTCTTAAAATAGCAATCTTTTATTTTCAAACTGTATGTAAAAGAGGTAAGAAGTACTGAAAACCATTTTAATACAAACTTATTTACTTTTTACATCTTTAAAATATAGTATAATTTCACTTTTTTACTTAACACAAACTCCTTGCTTCAAAACGATGCTCATTTCGTTCACAAAATCTTCTAGGAATGGATTTAGGTTTTTTGGTTTACCTTTCCCATAATAAATGCCGATAATAAATGGATCACTAGTTTCACCTTGATAGATGTTAGCCAATATAGGCCAGAATTCATATTTCAAGCTTTTGAATATAGGTAAACCATCAAGATCATTATATTCAGGAAAATTTTATTTGGCAGCGGTACAATACATTACAATTTTTAAGAATACTTGATAATGGCATAATAATCCCATGATGCCAATATTCACCACCATCGATTGTTTTAAGACAAATTGCTGTTGGCGTTTGTAACATTGTTCGCGGGTCCGACTGTAAAATATCCGTAAATCTCTTATTTGATAACAATAAAAACAAATCTTTTAAAGCGGCTTGGCTTATATTTTTTTGTAAAGCCCATGTTCGGAAATCATTTTGAAATGTTTATTATTTTCCTGTTCGTCATCCGAGTTGTTTGAACTACTGAGAGGTAACGGATCGTCATATTAAGTTAAAGAATATGAAACGTCAGAGTTATTTTGCAATTGTACGGAACCCTGTTGTATTTTATTAGGTTGCTCTTGAAATGAATCGTTATCGAGTTCACTGGATTTGTATTTTGTACTGCTATTATTTATAGATAACAGAACTATTGCCTGGGATAACATCAGAACCTTTTTCTGGATTTTGATTTAGGAAACACTGTTTCTCCACTCTATGCAATGCTTCTGTGTCATATTATTTTCCTCCACTGATGTAGGCTCGTCGCAATAGATTTGCGATAGCCAATAATATTTTTATATTTTCTCAAAGCCCTTCTTTTGACTCCGCCCATTTGTTTTTTAATTGTCCATGGTCTCATTTTGAAATAATTAACTACTCGTATTTCCAAATAAACGCCGCGTTGCAAACGTAACAAATTACAGTATTTGAGGTTAGGTTAGGTAAACTGACTTAAAGCCTATTACTCAACTTAAGTAATAATGAAGAGTTATAAAAGTTGCACATAATGTTTGCTGATATATTGATGGTTTTATAAAAACCACAATATAACTTATGGTTGACCGATAAACTCCATTATGTTGCCTGCAACGATTTAAAGGTGGATTCTAACTCTTGCTGAATCTAGCTCTATAGGACTTATAATCAACACTTTTTTTACTCTTATAGCTTTCTTACTAACTCTTAAGGCTCGAGAAAACTAGTTAGGTGGTACAAAGTATTTATCTGACTCCTTTTAACAATACCAGTAGATAGTAAGTGTTAGTGCACACCTGACTATCACTTACAGCGTTTAATACTTCTCGAAGTTATTAGGTTAATCCTCAAGGTGTTACAAGACATTTTACTACCTCAGTAGTAGAATATCAGCCGTTAGTAAGTGTTAGTAGACACTATACAATTGCTTTAATTGGTTTGTGTCTCCTAAAGCTGTAAGAATCATTTATACAATGGTTTCAATAAACTCCATGCTACCGCTTTAAGTTATATTTTTTCCTTTATTACTGTTATCCATCTGGGAGGTTTAATTAATTATAACTAACCCCACTATAGGGTCAGATGTTGCTATCGGAGTTCTTATATATCAAATATAACACTAAAAGCTCTTAAAAAAGGCTGCCGTAAGCACTATAATGTTTGTTGGGGCTCCTGTCTAAGAAACTGGTGGTCCTGGGTTCGAATCCCGGTAAGTGCAAATATTTGTGTGATGAGCACGAATATTTGTTTCTGAGTCTTAGTTAGTCTTAGAGTATTTACCTATCTATATAAGTAGGTATGTATATCGTCGCCTGGTACCCATAGTACAAGCTTTACTTAGTTAGAGGCTAGGGTGATCTGTGTGACATTATCCCAAGATATTATTACCGACCCGTCAAAAATATATATAAGTAATAAATAAGTAACTACCTACATTAATGATACGAGCCCTTTCATATTTACTGCTAACGAACCTCAAATATTTCCTATCTCATTCATTACCAGACGACCATACATAAGACAAATATGGGATCAATTGCTTACTCAAACATGGCCCAAACTTCTGATCATTAGATCAATGAGATGGGCATACAAATTGTGAGGTTTCAAGGTAACCTCCTAATGTGCACGTTAATAAGTTAGGGTACGTACGTGAGCGTGATCTTGGCCTCAGATTAGTTCATCCTATTTTATGTTGCGACATTCTGGGCGCTTTCTCTACGAGATTAGATGGTAGAAAAACGTTTTGTTTTGGAGATGTTTTATTATAGCGGTCTGCTAACGGTAACTCGCTGGTATAAACTAAAGTATACTGAACAAGTTTAATTATAAATGGGCCAATGTATGATTGGTATAGCTTAGAATAATATAACTTAGAAATTTAGCTGATTAGAAATTTTGAAACAACAAACATGCGTTTTCCTAAAACATAGAGTTTTAGAGGTGTTGAATTATTATAGACGATCACCGTAGCCTAGTTGGTAGTGCTCTTGCCTACGAAGCTGGAGGTCCTGGGTTCGAATCCCGGTAAGTGCAAATATTTGTGTGATGAGCACGAATATTTGTTTCTGAGTCATGGATGTTTTCTATGTATATAAGTATTTATCTATCTATATAAGTATATATATCGTCACCTGGTACCCATAGTACAAGCTTTGCTTAGTTTGGGGCCAGGATGATCTGTGTGACTTTGTCCATATATATTATATATATATATTATATTATTATAAACTAAAGTATACTGAATAAGTTAGTTTAGTTATAAATGGGCCAATGTATGATTGGTATAGCTTAGAATAATATAACTTAGATATTTAGCTGTTTGGAAATTTTGAAACAACAAACATGCGTTTTCCTAAAAGATAGAGTTTTAGAGGTGTTGAATTATTTTATAATAGCGGCGCCTCATATATTCAATCACTAGTGGCAAAGGAAGTTATTATAAAAATATGACAAGATTGTTGGCAGCTCAATTGTTGATCCCTGATTGTTGAAACAGACGTCGTGGGTTCGATCCCCAACCAGGACAAATCTTTGTGTGGTGAGCACGATTATTTTTTCTGTGTCTGGGTATAATTTATTTATTATATATATTTATGCTGTGTGGTGACGGCAAGCGAATATCAGACAGAATATCATCACCCCTTCTCATCCCGTGGTGGGCCTAGAAATCGACCCGAGGGATTGTAGTCCAGAGTTCGGGCAGCAGCTTCTCTCTGAGTACTATTGCCATCATACTGCGATCGCCAACCCGTCTGCCAAGCGTGGCGATTATGGCATAATCCCCAAGATGATTCTTGGGGAAGGCTTTTGTCCAGCAGTGGACTTTTAATAGTTATGATGGCATAATCCCCAGGATGATTCTTGGGGAAGGCTTTTGTCCAGCAGTGGACTTTTAATAGTTATGATGTATTTAGAAATTTGTAAGTACATATTACAAATGATTACAAATAAATTTGTTTATCAGTTGTCTGGTTGCCTTAAAACAGGATCTGTCTAATTTGATGTCAGATGGCGGTGTCTTGTCCCAAGATATTACATTATTACTGTACTTATATATAAAACATAATTTATGATATTATTTTAATTTAGTCTAGTTACTATGCTTGCTTGATACTGTGTTAGCTACATAAGTAATTGTTACAATTCAAAACAAAAGCGGGCGACATAACGAATGAGATCAATTAATTGACATGAATTGTTAACTGTAATCAATCATGATTTAGCCAGGATGTAAGTTACAA
The DNA here is from genome assembly GCA_951640165.1 of Pseudoips prasinana. Lineage (NCBI taxonomy): Eukaryota > Metazoa > Arthropoda > Insecta > Lepidoptera > Nolidae > Pseudoips > Pseudoips prasinana. The sequence continues at coordinate 4,659,009 of OX621238.1, read as the reverse complement.
TTAATTGATTTCGTTAATTCGTTTATTTATATATAAATAGATTTATGTTGCATATAAATTAATTTTAATATATATATTCTAACATAGTTCAAGTTCATTTTAATATTTGTTTCTAGCATAATTCTTATGACATGAAATCTAAGGACATGGCATCTTAGTGGTGTCAGTTTAGTTTTGGCGTGAAATACTTAGTAAATGTTTTATGTCATAAGGCGATTAACGTGCAAGCGGGTTCACCTGATGGTAAGTGATCACCGCCGCTCATGGACACTCGCAACACCAGAGGACTCACGGGTGCGTTGCCGGAGTTTATAGTCAGCAAGCAAGTGTTGCCGACCCTTCACCCCACCCTGATGACCTCTAGCTCACACGCAGAAACACAACATTAACGTTATTATTATTAAGGAATGTCTTCTGTAAGCTGGAGGTACAGACGCCAGCACATCAAGTTGCCCTAATCTTTCAAATTTCCACAATTGAAAGTGAATCTATGCTATTGTGATAAAGTTAAAAATCTATAAAAGAAATGTGACAGTTTGGGGTAGCTGGATGTGCTGGCGTCTGTACTTTCCCAGTCGGGCTGCTCTTTTAGCGAATCGACGCTGTGCCCTATCTTTCTTACTTAAGGGGCCTTTTACAGTCCACTAGCGCCGCCAATCGAAAAAACAGCGTATAAATAGAACTGTCAAACAACCCGTGCGTATATTAGTGTACAGTGTTGGTTGTTTGACAGTTCTATTTATACGCTGTTTTTTTCATACGAGCTATAAGCTCGAGAGCTAGACAGAGATGTAATGACATTTAAATTTATTAGTAACAGACAGTATCGCCAGCGCTATGATTATTTTAAAGTTTCATGTTGATAAGCGGTTCATGATTTTTATTGTTGAATCAGTTTAAAACTGAAATCACACTAATATTAGAAAGGCGAAGGTTTGTGAGTGTGCATGTTTGTTACAGTTACTTCTTCACGGCAGAACGGCTGAAGCGATTTTAATAAAATTTGGTATGGACTTATCTGTATTAATACATAGGCTATATAGTTCATAAAGTTTAACGCCGGTACAACCGCAGGACAGAGCTAGTATTTAATAAACTTAAACACGTGAATTTCGCAGAACAGTATCGCTTTAATAATAATAATAATAATATCTAGGGACAATGTCACACAGATCACCCTAGCCCCAAACTAAGCAAAGCTTGTACTATGGGTACCAGGCGACGATATACATACTTATATAGATAGATAAATACTTAAATACATAGAAAACATCCATGACTCGGAAACAAATATTCGTGCTCATCACACAAATATTTGCACTTACCGGGATTTGAACCCAGGACCACCAGCTTCGTAGGCAGGAGCACTACCAACTAGGCTACGGTGACCGTCAGCTTTGTATTTTTTAAGTCTATGGCTCACGAACGACTCGAACCCTAAATATGGGGACATGGGGATTAAAATGAATGATTGATTGTAGAATGATTTAACCAGAGGAGCAACCAAAAAAGTGAAAGTTGTTAATGAACGATTATCTAACTGAAGCTCATATAAAGATTGATTTCAAGTGCGATACGCACTCGCATACGAACACGAAAATTGTCAGTTATCAAGGAAAATATTCATTTTTCGTGTATGAGGCCATTTAGAATAGAATACATTTATTTGCCAGAAACACGGTACAAGGTTGTTATGAATACATCGATCAGCATGATTCACCGACACAGCGGCATGCAAAAGGTTACATAAGAATTACATAATATTAATAAATTAGTAAAATTTGATTTTATTTGATCAATTGAATTATATAAATTAAACTAAGTCAACTCTTAATTAAATACATTAAATACGTTAAATACATTACATACAATACAATAACATTACACACAATTATTTCTATTAATAAACACTCAACTCACTCAACTTCGATATTTCAGTCTTGATACAATACCAAGACTAAAAAACTTACAGGGATTTTTGGTAAAAAATTTATTAAGTGAATAAAAACATTCCTGCAACAACCACTTACGCAATTCGATACAAAACTTTTTACTCGGTAGTTCAGTAATCGATTTAGGCAACGCATACTTAGGTACTTATCGTTTGGACAATGGTTACCCTAGTGTGAGGCGCTCATAGCTAGATGCACTCACCGGTCAGTAGCGATCGGCGAGTTAAGCAACTAGGATCGCGGTCAGTCCACAGATGGGTGACCACCAAAGTGGTTTAATTTCTGAGCGTCTCCGTGCTTCGGAGGGCACGTTAAGCTGTCGGTCCCGGTTGTAGTCGTTAGACAACAGTCGATAAGCCCTGTCAGAGGCCTACTGGGCGGCTTGAACAACTCTGACACCAGGGTAACCACTGCCCATACGATAGTAAGAAGAAGACCCTAGTGTCAGAGCTCTGACATGACATAACGACTGCTGTCTGATTACTACAACAGGAACCAACAGCTTAACATGCCCTACGAAGCACGGAGATGCTCAGAAATAAAACCGATTTCGATGGTCACCCATCTATGGTCTGACCGTAAACTTATAGCTTTACCTCGCCGATCACTTACGGACCGACGAGAGTACCTATCTCGGTCAGAACATCTAGCTGACCATTAATTTTTTTTTAAATTTATATTACAGCTGAGAATGTAATCCACACGTCTTTATGAATTGTTCAACTGTATCTAATTCGGCTGAGACAGACCGTCATGGCGTCAGATAGACGGGCGGATAGCAGCTTCGTAATAGTTTCGTTGGCGAGCTGTAAAGGTAAATTATTTTGTACGGAACATTTAAAAGGTTTATATTCATATACAACATGTAACGTAATTAACGCACACCCTCAAACACCCCAATAAGAAGATTATGTTATAACCATAATACATACACTGAATTTTTAATTTAACATGATGCGTTATTATTTACTAAATTCGTTTTTTTGGAATAAAGTTTATTTTTCTTTATTTTGTATTGAATGATGGAATTTGTATGAATACAAATAAAACTGCGATTTATAAGTCTTATTACTTTGACTTACGGTCCATTTCAATTTGTATTGACTGTACAGGGTTAATGTAACGATAATTTCCGTAGTACTAATTATTTTGGAAAAAAAATACCTATATTAAAAATGATATAAATCGATTCAGTAAACGATTCAGAACAAACTATTTTCCGGATGTGCGTTAATTAAGTTACAAGCTGTAGAACAACAGCTTAAATAGAGCTCCCAACTTTAAAAGTGCGCATCCATTAAAATAAAATAGAAAAGGTTTTTATTCACGTAATAATATCTAATATCTGATAATATCTGGGGACAATGTCACACAGATCATCCTAGCCCCAAACTAAGCAAAGCTTGTACTATGGGTACCAGGCAACATATAAATACTTATATAGATAGATAAATACATAAATACATAGAAAACATCCATGACTCAGAAACAAATAATCGTGCTCATCACACAAATATTTGCATTTACCGGGATTCGAACCCAGGACCACCAGCTTCGTAGGCAGGAGCACTACCAACTAGGCTACGGTGACCGTCGACGTAGACTTTAAAAAACGCTTGTAAATAGTCAGAACATGTTTGTAGTAATATAATTAAGCAGGTATACACTCTTGGTATCTAATGGTACTTATTGATCGGTTACCGTCTATAAACACCTAATTTACATAAATAAGATGCAAATCTGTTTCAATAATACGTGATCACATTATTCACGAGATTCAATCAGATTGGATAAACAACACGGCGAACAATGCTGAGTCCAATATTTCTCTAAGACTTGACCGTAACTCGCGACAATCGCGTACAATCGTGAGGTAGCAATCAATTTTACTAGCAACATACCGCATAGCTTAGCTATGGGACTTTGCGATAAGAGCTTCCGTACAACTACTAGGTACGTTATCGGAATTGTGAAACAGCATATTTCGCTTAATAACCATACATACATATATACAACATGTAACTTAATTAACGCACATCCTGAAAATAGTTTGTTCAGAATCGTTTACTGAATGTCTTAGAAGAAAAAAAAGAATTTTCTGAGATTTTAGTACATTCATGTGGTTAGAAAGTAGGCAGGCATATAATAGGATTGCTATTGTATTGTTTTATACGTTTATGTATGTTTTATTGCCATGTATTTAAATGTAATTGCGTTATTATTTGTTGTGCATTATATAACGTGTAACATAAAAAGAGGACGTAAATCAAAGAGCTTAATTTGCCGTAGGTATACTATTTTCACACAAGTCTTACTCTGTTGTCGAATGTTTGGTGGAAAAAACTCAAACTGAGTTAAGCTCGCCTCTATACAATAGTTTTAGTTAATATAATTTATAAATGTGCTGTCTGTGTTCGATAAAGAAGGATTCAGAGTAAGTAATGTAATGTTCGTGGCTGTATTTTTAACATTACTAGACTAGCCATGTAGATATCGCATTTGGCCTATTGGTCTAGTGCAGTGGTCACTTTCCATAGGAGTCTTCAGCCTGTATTTCAGCCATTTTAGAGGTTTCATTCCAGAAAAAGCTGCAATATAAACCCTTTAAATTACTACAATTAAACCTTGAGATTTTGTGCACGGATTAATACATTTAATTTACACAACTCTTGCCTGGCTCCAGTTAGTCCGTTGTTATAATGGGAGGATTATGTATTATCGTAAAATCTAGTAAATTTCATTTTATATTCCTTTGTAGTAACAATATTTATATAAAATTATTTTCTGACCTATCAACACTAAACTATAGAAGAACACTAAAATATATCAAAGGTTTTCCACGAAACCCAAACTGTGTGTTTAACCCCCAGGACATATTTGTGTGTAATAAGCTGGATTATTTGTTCTGTGCTGGGTGTATTTTTTCTGTATATAGTATGTAATATTATAGTATTTTTGTCAGTTAAAACAGGCTATGCCTAATATGGGATCAGATGACCCAAGATATTAATTTATATTATTGTTGTGATTTATTAAAATATTTTACATTCCAAGATTGATATACATTTTATACATGTTTGCCTGCTAAATAATTTCAGTAAGTGGACCAAATCTCGTGTATATGCCCCATTGAGTATGTTTCGCCAGAGCGTCTCAACTGGGCCGTGTTGAAACCGGTAGTAGAGACACCCGCTGAGTTTGTTTCGCTGGGTCTTCTCAGTTGGGGCGCATTGGATCCGGAGGTAGCATTAAACCGCGACCGTCGTTATTAACACAAGGTCCAACATAATAATAACATTTAATTCGTACCTTAATATAGACAGAACCATTCGACAATATGTAGTAAAAATATAGCTAAAATTTAAAATTTTGATAATTAAACCTACACATGATCCTTGACAATAACTTAATTTAAGTTAGTTAAATACCGTTACTGTTATAAAATAAATTTTATTGTAAATTATTTCCTACAATCCGTGTACCTAAATATCTATATGTACCTAGAAATAATTATAAATTAACTATATATTAGGTCTTTACCTATGAAATTGCCGTTCTGCAGTACTGGCCATTTCAAATCAAAATAATTTTTGTTTGGCTAAGAATTCTAATTTCAAATTAATTTTATTTTAAAAACATGGATTCTTTTTTCCAAAAGTAGTCATTTCTTTATTGATTAGTGTTACATTTTCATCGCATTTCAATCTTTTTCGTCATCATGGATACGTTAAAAATTCGAGTAATTATGGAATATGAGTACCGTCGTGGCAGCAACGCGGCACAAGCGGCACGCAACATCAACGACGTTTACGGAGCTAACACTACAAACCAACGCACCACCTGTTATTGGTTTGCTCGCTTCCGTTCTGGAAATTTCGACCTGAAAAATGAACCTCGCGGTCGTCCGAAGACTTTGGTCGACAATGACGAATTAAAGGCGGTTGTGGAAGCTGATGATACACAATCTACGGCTGAATTAGCAGCAGCTTTCGACGTTAGCGTCAAAACAATATTGGTCCATTTGCGTCAAATTGGCAAGGTAAAAAAGCTTGACAAATGGGTGCCCCACGAACTCAATGATCGCCAGCGCGAAGTACGCGTCGAGACGTGCCTTGCACTGCTCAACAGACACACAAATGAAGGAATTTTGAACCGCATTGTTACCTGCGATGAAAAATGGATTCTGTTTGATAACCGCAAGCGCTCAGCAAGTTGGTTGGATCCTGGTTCAGCACCTAAACAATGCCCTAAACGAAAACTTACCCCTAGAAAAGTGATGGTCACTGTTTGGTGGTCTAGCGCCGGTGTGATTCATCACAGCTTCTTACCAAACGGGGTGAGCATTACTGCAGATGTGTACTGTGAAGAACTGAGCACAATGATGGAGAAGCTGGCGCATCTCCAACCAGCATTGGTCAATCGCTCGTCTCCGCTGCTCCTGCACGACAACGCGCGACCTCATACTGCACAGCAGACGGTCTCCAAGTTGCAAGAACTGGGGTTGGAAGCTCTCCGTCATCCGCCCTACTCACCAGACCTTGCGCCTACAGACTACTACTTTTTCCAGAATTTGGATAACTTCTTGGCGGGAAAAAAATTCAATACCCGAGAGGCAGTACAAAATGCCTTTGAAGAATTTGTTGCCTCCCGTCCAGCTGATTTCTTTAAGAAGGGCATCAATAAACTGCCACTGCGATGGCAAAGATGCATTGATTGCATGGGTGATTACTTCGATTAATACAAATAAAAAAATTCATGAAAAAAATTCGTTTAAATTTTTTCATACAAAACGGCAATTTCATAGGTAAAGACCTATTATTACTACGAATATGTTCTATTTACAAGCGCTTTTTTAAAGTCTACGTGAATAAAAACCTTTTTTATTTATTTATTTATTATATCAATTATTGTGTTCACCCGCAGATAATAAGGTTCAGGATTCAAATCCCAGGTCAGGCCAAAAAGTGATTTTGGAATTTTCTCTAAAAGAAAAATGTCACAGTAAATCCGGGGTCTTGAAATTGGCGGTATTACACCTACGTGGGCTACGTGCCTCGGAGAACACGTACAGCTGTCCGTCTTGTACCATACCTCATTCCGGTCGTGTCGCTAGTGAGCCTATCGTACAAGGAGACTGGTGGATAGAGAGTACGCCCATGAGAGCACATACTTGTGCACTAAAATGTCCAACGTTGGCTTGACTCTATTGAGTCTGGCCGCTATTATTTCGACGTTATTTTACGTACAAGTTACAACGTATTATGTAAGGTGGTACATATGAATGTATATAATATTCGGCATTAAATTTAACTATTATGTCATAAAAATGGTTAAAAAATACATTTACTCAGATAACGGTAACAAAAACTGATAATAAATCATTGTACCACATATAGCCATTAAAGTTAATACGAATTTCAATTCATAACTACCTTGGCCAACTTAGAAGGGCTCGGTCCTACAATTATCTGAGATAAATTCTCCGCATCAAAATGTTAAGACCTTACGCAGAGGTCATTCTTGCCATGAATTAGATTGGATTGTATTAATCTGGATTGTGATAATAAGGACCTACCTAGGTATATACCTAGATATGTTTCCATAGAATCCTACTAATATTATAAATGCAAATGAAAGTTTGTGAGCATGGATGTTTAGATGATTGCTACTCTTTCACACAAAAACTACCGAACAGACTTAGATGAAACTTTAATTAATATAACACAAAGGCTATAATTTATAAAGTTTAACGCAGGCAAAACCGCTAGTATTATAAATGCGAAAGTTTGTGAGTATGGATGTTAGTTACTTCTTCACGCAAAAACTACCGAACCGATTTCGATGGAACTTTGTAGTATTATAGCTTATATACCCGAATAACACATAGACTATAATTTATAAAGTTTAACGCAGGTAAAATCGGGGGGCACAGCTAGTATTATATATACGATAGTTTGTGAGTATGGATTTATGGATGTTTGTCACTCTTCCACGCAAAAACTAAGGAAGGGATTATGATGACACTTTATAGTAATAATATAGCTTATTATACAAATAACACATAGGCTATAATTAAACCTAGGTATATTATATTGGAACGTAGTTCCTTATCGCGTGTTGTGAAAGGGGGCTAGAAAAAAATTCTCACGAAAAGTTGTCACGACACTTTTTGCAGCTGCGAGGCGTGCGCATGTTTCTCTGTCTGTCTCTCTGTCTCTCTCTCTCTCTATCTCTCTCTTATAGAAAGCAAGCCAGATATTTTCATTTCTATTTCGCATTGAACAGTGTGGTGTCTCGACGATTATTTTTGTTGAGTGTATATAGGTTTTTTGTACATAATAAATAATAAGAAATAACTTCGTTCCATCCGGGTGTCCCTTGACACCTCTCAGGATTTTTAGCTATTATTCTTAGTAAGCAAAACCAGATAGAGCTTAAGCAAACTAAGATTCATAATACATATAATAATAATAATAATAATAATAATATCTGGGGACAATGTCACATAGATCATCCTAGCCCCAAACTAAGCAAAGCTTGTACTATGGGTACTAGGCGACGATTTACGTACTTATAGTATATAGATAGATAAATACTTATATACATAGAAAACATCCATGACTCAGAAACAAATATTCGTGTTCATCACACAAATATTTGCACTTACCGGGATTCGAACCCAGGACCACCAGCTTCGTAGGCAGGATCACTACCAACTAGGCTACGGTGACCGTCAAATATATATATATAAGACGACATTATAACATAAGACGACCATTAAGTAAAATTAAATGCTGCAAGAAACAAGTACGTGTTAGCCATTATAATCTAGTTATAAAATTATTTAGTAGCTTCGATGTTAAGCATTTGTAATAGAAACCGGCTCAATTAGATATTATTTGAACAGTTATTCCCTTTTACCTCTAATACGTGATCTCGCCACTTACAAACATAATAATACTAGCTGTACCACGCGGTATTCCTCGCGTTGGACTTTATATTCGGATATATAAGCTACATTACTACTAAGTTTCATCCAAATCTTTCCGGTAGTTTTTGAGTGAATGAGTAACAAACATACACACTCACGCACTCAAAAACTTTCACCTTTATAATATTAGTGTGATAATACTACAAAATCTCATCAAAACCCGTTCAGTAGTTTTTACGTGTAAGAGTAACAAACATCCATACATCCATATTTTATGGTTTTAATTTCAAATGTGTTTTGAAATTAAAATGAAATGGGTATATTTATTTGAAAATGAAATATATTTTACACGTGTGGCGCAGCGGTTAAGATGGTCGCCTCGCCACTTTTTGTCACAATATGTGACCCATAAATAGACTGGATGTACTTTGTGTCCATCGATTATATGTGTTTATGTGTTTAACACAGAAATTAATGTCTCTATGGCGGGCGTCTCTTTTAAAAAATAATGGAATGATTTTTTATTTATTTTTGAAATATAGTAGGTACTGTAATGATATTACCCTCCTATAAAACCTTTTTTTAAAGTTAGAAGCTAGAACTGTTTGAAATTAGAATGTGTTTGAATTTATAAAAAAACTATAAGTAATTTAATGTTTGATAGGGGATTGTAAAGAGTTCGAAAAGTGATGTGCTAAAGTATAACTGTTTGAAATTAGAATGTGTTTGAATTTATTAAAATCTATAAGAAATTTAATGTTTGATAGGGGATTGTCAACAGTTCGAAAAGTGATGTGCAAAAGTATAACTGTTTGAAATTAGAATGCGTTTGAATTTATAAAAAAGTATAAGTACTTAATTTAATGTTTGATAGGGGATTGTCAACAGTTCGAAAATTTATGTGCTAAAGTATAACTGTTTGAAATTAGTATGTGTTTGAATTTATAAAGAAGTATAAGTACTTAATTTAGTGTTTGATAGAGGATTGTCAACAGTTTAAAAAGTGATCTGCTAAAGAATAGTACTTAATGTTTTGAGAAAATAGCATATTATTATTATAAAATAAAATACGTAAGTGGTGCTTTTTGCTCGTGTTGTTATCATTTCGAAGATCTCCCATTAAATCCTTGATAGAAAATCGTCGCTGCTCTGAGTGTTACGTACATAAAAAGTGTTTCACTTCTTTCACATTCATAAATGTCATTAGTAAACCAAAACGAAACTTAAGGAGTCTGAAAATATGTTCGGATCTTAATTATTCATGTAGGCGCGGCTACTAGACAAATACGTAGTTTATCAGAGGCTGAAAGAATTGGCCCTTAATATTTCAATATTCATAAAATAATAGGCCGAATTTATTAATACATTAAGCTACATTTACGCCTCAGCACACTGATTATAACAACCTTTAAAAACTTCAATGAAATACAAAATGCTGCCTTCTAACATATTATTTCCGCTGTATATAAAACTACAGTTTGTATCAGTGGATTTTTATGAATAAGTTCTCAATAGCAATAATATCAAGTGTTCTCTGTCGAGGTAACTAATAACTAAAACTATCATCACGTCTCATGCCTTGATGATGATGACTTCACAATTATCGCTTTGCTCCTTATCCGTCCAATCTAACATCACAACGATCGTTAGAGCTTTTCCTCCTTTATCAGCGTAGCATCTTCACCACGTGACAAAGCTTCGTAATGGGAATTGACATTAGCCTATTTATGCTCTACCACCTTATCTGATGTGTCTCTCCTACCGTCACAATTGCTGCCGCTTTTACCGTTGTGAGTCGTAAAAAAGCTACATAATAGTTTGGTGCCGTCGTTGAGTAAGATTCTGATAAATCTGTGACCGACTTCCATATCTCTTTAGTCGTAGTTCAAGTCATAAATCTTGTTTTATCAAAAGTATCTGTCATATAATTGTATGGAAAGTGCTTGCACACACACGCGTTCGAGTAAGATAGGAGAAATGTTCAAGTTGTTTTGAACGCTCATGTCATTAGATATAGGTACATAAGTTCCGTTCATAATATACGATAAATACTATTAATTTTTTGTTTAAACTCTATCGATTCCTATAAATTCACTTATCAATATAAAATACTTCAAAATATTTACCCGGATAAAACAGCCAAAATAGAATGCATCAGCGGCAATTTTAAAAATAAAAACAATCCACGAAAGGTTCACTTTTGATAAAATCCTTCACATTCGTCAAAGTTCTAACAATCCAATAAATCCCAACACATTTCCCAAACTATAATCAGTTTCACTTTATATAGGTAAACCACACTAATGAAAACAGTTTTCACAAACACGATATCGTACGAACGCGACCAGGACGCACGGGAGCCGGCGTCCGTCCCTCACGGCGGTCCGACTTTAACTGTCGCTGCAACAAGGGACTTACGAGGGGAAAGGGACGTAAGGGAGAGGGGAGAACCTCTCCAACCGAGGAGATAACTTTTGATCTTTTTGGTACTATAGAAGATTTTAATGATGCCCTCACATCTGGAAATTCGACAGAAAAAGTGCTCGCCGATGTTAGGCGTTAATGCATGTCAAGGGCTTAGTAGAAACGACGTGTCAGAAAAAGCATAGATGTGGTTGCGGGTGACATATTTAAAAATAGCACCAATAGGCAGCCGGTCGATTCGATGAAAGCTTAAAATTGAAACTTTGTGCAGGCTTCAGATTAGAACGTTCAGTGAAAATTGAAAGATAATCTCGGAAGCTTAAATTTCTTTGTGGATATTTTGTTTTAGATTCCTGTGTATTATTTTCTTATCATCCGATGTCTTAGGGCAAAGTAGACAATATTGCACAAGGTTTTTGTCCCGCACATGTCAGGGTACAAAGGGGCGAGGAACGGAGCAGGTACAAAAGATCCCAACCCCGCTTCAAGTTACAACGGCCATAGATTAATGACGGGAACATTGTGGAGTTAAGAACCCAAAAATTTACAACTGCATTGTATTCGTCTTGTAACAAAAGCGCACAAAAGATAGGATCGGCTTCTGTTATAACCTTATCGTTTATCTGAGCGGCGATTTCTCTCACTTTTCGAGTAATACGAGTAACATTATCGATGCGAATTATTTTTTTCTCAGCTACTACAGATGTTTGGGAGGCGTTCCGTTATTGAATACAAATAATCTATATGAATCTCGAGTATTCTTATAAATTTTAACATCTCAATGGGAATGGATACAATGAAAGCTTAAGTTACATTTGTCAGTGATAATCTGTAAGGAGCTAATCATTCTTCAATTTATAACTTCCCAGGTATATTATTAACCTTTCTATATGTAGTAGTTACTTCCGTTCTATGCCTGTTGTTGAATTTTTATTACGGTTTATTGGTGTTAGGTTTACTTTGATGATGTCATTTGAACCTAAACTTGAGTGTTATTAGAGATATCAGTTTTCAAAGGATATAGCAGACTCTTTAAATACACATTAGGTTGGGTTATTAATGAATTCGTTTCTAGGTGGTGTGTGTCTTTGCTCACGTAGGCCTTCTCGTTTCAAATAGAAAACTGTCAAATACCACAAATATTTGTTTATTTATTACTGTCTATTCTGATTCTTGTTTACAAAATGGTATCTCTGCTTAAGTTTGCCATAATGCACTTACATTATTTGATACATTTTATTACCTGTTGTTATTTTTATTGAAACTAGAACATTAATGTTGTACTTGCAAAACCTATTGACATTACAGACAAATATTATTAATTTGTCTCAGTTTTGACAGTATGTCAAAAGCAATATGTGTAATGTTCTTTTTATTAAAATAATTCATTTTTAATGCCTATTATATAGAATTATAAGCATTTTGCACTACTTCATGTGAACTTGTAACTGTTCCGAATTTCATACTTCTCCGTCCGCGCAATTTTCGTAAGACGGCAAATTTAGTTTTTTATTGAAATTGTTAATTATATTACGACATAGTCGTCTAGTTTATCTTAACTTTATCGTATAGGTAGTGGTAACCCTAGTATCAGAATCCTTCAAGCCACCCAGTAGACCTCTGACATGGCTTCACAACTCCAACCGGGATCGCTAGCTTAACATCTAAGCATTAGAAATTAAACCACTACGGCGGCCGCCCATCTATAGATTAACCGCAGCCTAATTACTTAACCTAGCCTAACAGTTACGGACAGATGAGAGCAACTATCTATAAGCGACTTAGTTATGCATCTCAAGTTCACTTTTGACTGTTAAGAATTTAAAACATGTCTTAAACTACAAAAATGATTGATAAATACACTAAACAATAAGAAAACGACTCCATAAATCATTACAAACAGTAGTGGTGCGTTGAAATAAAGGCCCCGCCACACGGGCAAGTCACGGTCGGTAATGAGTAATGGGCGACCGTTCATTACTCAACGACGCGACGCCCCGCAGTTTACGCGTCATCTGTCGTCATGTCTTGGGTGTCAGCCGGAGTAACTTTGGATCTGTGAAGTGTGTGTGAAACGGGGAAAGGATATGTTTCTTCGTCGAAGATTGATATTTTTTGGTTTTTGTATAAATTAAGTAGATAAGTTAAGGTTTAAGGGTGTCTGCTTTTTGTAGATTTGAGTGTCATGAAAAATGTGAAGTATTAAAGTTAAGTGTCTCCAGATTTTTTATCACTCGTCATTATCTTCAGCTGAGAATTTTTTAATAAAAAGTCTCAACTTCTAGCGATGTCAAAACGGGCCGGTTGACGTGGTTGGTAATTCCTTGCCTTTCGTCGTTCGTTATATTATTATATTATATTAAGTAAACATTTAGTATTATACTAGTACTACCCCCGTCCGTGCGTGACTTCCAGGGTTGCGAACTGAAAACCAGCGTTAGGTGTAACCCACCTAGCTAGTGCTGAGGTGGTGACCCTTTCGGCAGGACATGCAAGAATCGTAATTGTGTGCATTTTTCTCAAATCTATGTATGTAATGAACAAACTATGTGTTCACCGTGAACACACAGTTCTACAAGATTTGTACTTCATCTTTCAGACTCCGGTACATTCCGCTAGTGTACAGCAAACACCGATATGTCCATATTTAAGACTGATTTTCTAGCTTAACCCTTCATTTATTTGTTTTTTTTTGTTACTACTCTAATATACAGAAACCCTTACCTGCGTGGTCGATTCAAATAAACAACTCATAAGTAAAGAAAATATACCCACAAACATATTTCTTTTATTTCCCACTTTTCACTTACCGGACCGGACGTACCGGGTTTTGATTTTTAACTACACTGTACTCCTCATTTTCTTGTGTGTTGTGCTGAATTAAATGTTTTTCATTTAATTTCACTTTCTTCATTTCATTTCAAAAATTTTTGACTGATCGGTTGATCTAGTGGTACTTGATTCTGACTTCTAAGCCAGAGGTCGTGGGTTCGATCCTCAACCAGGACAAACCTTTGTGTGATGGGCACGATCATTTAATTTTGTTCTATGTCTGGGTGTTATTTAACTATTAAGTACGTGTATATTTAGAAATATTAGGTCTTTACCTATGAAATTGCCGTTCTGCAGTACTGGCCATTTCAAATCAAAATAATTTTTGTTTGGCTAAGAATTCTAATTTCAAATTAATTTTATTTTAAAAACATGGATTCTTTTTTCCAAAAGTAGTCATTTCTTTATTGATTAGTGTTACATTTTCATCGCATTTCAATCTTTTTCGTCATCATGGATACGTTAAAAATTCGAGTAATTATGGAATATGAGTACCGTCGTGGCAGCAACGCGGCACAAGCGGCACGCAACATCAACGACGTTTACGGAGCTAACACTACAAACCAACGCACCACCTGTTATTGGTTTGCTCGCTTCCGTTCTGGAAATTTCGACCTGAAAAATGAACCTCGCGGTCGTCCGAAGACTTTGGTCGACAATGACGAATTAAAGGCGGTTGTGGAAGCTGATGATACACAATCTACGGCTAAATTAGCAGCAGCTTTCGACGTTAGCGTCAAAACAATATTGGTCCATTTGCGTCAAATTGGCAAGGTAAAAAAGCTTGACAAATGGGTGCCCCACGAACTCAATGATCGCCAGCGCGAAGTACGCGTCGAGACGTGCCTTGCACTGCTCAACAGACACACAAATGAAGGAATTTTGAACCGCATTGTTACCTGCGATGAAAAATGGATTCTGTTTGATAACCGCAAGCGCTCAGCAAGTTGGTTGGATCCTGGTTCAGCACCTAAACAATGCCCTAAACGAAAACTTACCCCTAGAAAAGTGATGGTCACTGTTTGGTGGTCTAGCGCCGGTGTGATTCATCACAGCTTCTTACCAAACGGGGTGAGCATTACTGCAGATGTGTACTGTGAAGAACTGAGCACAATGATGGAGAAGCTGGCGCATCTCCAACCAGCATTGGTCAATCGCTCGTCTCCGCTGCTCCTGCACGACAACGCGCGACCTCATACTGCACAGCAGACGGTCTCCAAGTTGCAAGAACTGGGGTTGGAAGCTCTCCGTCATCCGCCCTACTCACCAGACCTTGCGCCTACAGACTACTACTTTTTCCAGAATTTGGATAACTTCTTGGCGGGAAAAAAATTCAATACCCGAGAGGCAGTACAAAATGCCTTTGAAGAATTTGTTGCCTCCCGTCCAGCTGATTTCTTTAAGAAGGGCATCAATAAACTGCCACTGCGATGGCAAAGATGCATTGATTGCATGGGTGATTACTTCGATTAATACAAATAAAAAAATTCATGAAAAAAATTCGTTTAAATTTTTTCATACAAAACGGCAATTTCATAGGTAAAGACCTATTATATGAGTATGTTTATCAGTTGTCTGGTTGTCATAGTACAGGCTCTAGTTTGGGATCATATGACAGTGTGTCAGTTGTCCCATGATATACAACATGTAACGTAATTAACGCACACCCTCAAACACCCCAATTAGAATATTATGTTGTTATCATAATACATACACTGAATTTTTAATTTAACTTATATATGCATTATTATTTACTAAATTAGATTCTTGGAATATTTTAATGAAAATAAGTTTATTTTTCTTTTTTTTTTTGTATTGAATGATGGAATTTGTATGAATAAAAATAAAACTGCTATTTATAAGTCTTATTACTTTGACTTACGGTCCATTTCAATTGGTTTTGACTCTACAGGGTTGATATGACAATAATTTCCGTAGTATTAATTATCTTGAAATAAAAAAATACCTATATTAAAAATGATATAAATCGATTCAATAAAGCATTCTGAACAAACAATTTTCAGGAAGTGCGTTAATTACACTAGCGAATCTACTCCCTATGTCGCGGGGTGCTTTATAAATTTATAATTATTTTTTTCTGTTATAAAGATAAATAGATGCTGTACCTACATATTATGTACAAACTTTAGAAAATATATTTGTATAAATAAATAATATAATAATAATAAACATACAATAGACGGACATAGATTACATCCAGACTCCGTACAACCAATTATGGGTCACACAAATAGTTGTCCGGCGCGGGAGTCTAACCCGGGCCACGACGCGGGGAGGCGACTGTCATAGCCGCTGCAACACACGTGCACATGGACATGTTGATATGATTTCTATTATATCATATCATAAAAATAATAATAAAAACTGTCGCCATTGTGACAGCGTTTCAAACAACGTCAACCCACAAGTCTGTAATCCCATTCCATAAAATTACGAAGTGTAAAGATAAGGAAAGCTGAACGAACACAAAAGGGTTGAAAATATTCGGGTTTTAAAACATGTCCATCAATTTTTACGGCTCTGCCGTCTTTACGAAGCTCCTGTGCCATTATTTTGAAACCGCTGTGACCAACTGTATGCCATATGGGTACAACGATGGCAATCTTATAGTGGTCCAAAAGTTATGGCGGTGCAAAGTACTAATTTCGAGTGTTTGGATTTGTATATGAAATTTACATAAATTACATAAACCTTTGTAAACGTGTATTTATGCTCTTGTTCTTTTGTTGTTTACGCGCCCATTGATTGTTTGCAGAGTCTTAAAATTTTCTCTTTTATACGACTGGCAAAAGAAATAAACGTATAAATTTCTGCTACAAAAAGATATTGCAAAAACAATTTGACAAAAAATAATAATATTAATGATGAAATGAAATTTATTAATGAAATAACGAAATTTATTCAGCATTTGGGTATTTACATATACTTCTACTTGTCAATCTCACAATGCAATTCATAAACACAGTTTAAAAACAGTAATTACAGCAACACAATATTTTAAATTAGTCCGTCCGTGCGGTCTGTCTCGTCACATATATGTTTTAGAATGGGCCTGTTGGCGGGGTTGGCAAATGCTTGCTTTTCACGCCGGAGGGTGGGTTCGATTAGATTCGATTTATTTGAACGCCATTTAAGAAATCGATGTTTGGCGAGTTAGCTGGTAGAGCCCCAGACAACTGATAAACATACTTATATAATTATTTTGAATACATAAATCATCATCATCATATCAGCCGAAAGACGTCCACTGCTGGACAAAGGCTTCCCTCAAGGATCTCCACAATAGCCGGTCCAGCGGCTTCACATGACCCTTGCAAGATCTTTGGTCCACCTTGTAGGGGGCCTGCCAATGCCTATATTTAAATATTTAAGATAAATTACACCAGGTACTGAATAAATGAAGGGGATCGAACCTCCGACTTCTGACTTAGCTGTCTCTGGCTAACCACTACTACTAGTTAAGCCAATAATGAAATGAAATAATTTATAAATTGTTGTCAAAATAAATCTTATATTGCAAATACAATGTGGACGATAATATCTATACATATAATAAAATCGTAGGAAAGTCATAACTGAACATTGAATATTTTTTAAAAGGATACTTGGGGCGTGTTCTACAATCGATATCAAAGCCAAAAATAAAGTTTTTTTAATTTTTATCTGTTTGTCTGTATGTATGTCCGGGCTAAACTCAAAAAGTACTGCATGGATTTACTTCAAATTTTGCATGAATATTACTATGAGGTCGGGTCAACATATAGGGTACATATTATCACGCTATCACCTACGGGGGAGGAGCTGTGATAATTCAAAAAGTTTAACGCGGGAGTTAAACCGCAGGGCACAACTAATAATAAATATATAATTGCAAAGACGAAGTACCAAAATAGCTTGTTACTTATTAAGGATAATAATATGTTATCTGTGATAAGGCAGACTGTACCACTGGGAAATTACATAAACCTATATATGACTGCCTCAAAAACAACCTATATTGGTAATATAATAAATAATATAATATTGCAAAAAACATAATACCTTGTTACTTATTGTTCCATGTGCGGAGGTTTCTTGTAATTAGCAATTTGTCGATTTATTTGTAATATTACGTTATTTATTAGTCTGTACGGCTTCTTGAACAATAATTTCTCAAGACATTATTCACACATGGTCATCTGATCCTAAAACCAAGCAGAGCTTGTAATATGGAAACCAGATAACTGATATACTACTTTTCTTTTGTAAATACATACTCATATAGATAAATTACACCCAGACATAGGACAAACAGACGTGTTCATGCAAACAAATATCTGTCCTGGGTGACAATCGAACCCACGACCTATTTGCCTAATTTATCACTCATTTGTAAGACATCTCAATTGTCCGTGACTTATTTATCTTATATTTAAGCTAAAGTTCCGTGATAATCCCTCGGCATCACCATCAGAATGACCAGCGCTAAAGCAATAAAATGTTCTAGCAAATGCTGAGGTAGTGTCATTTCGGTCTTGTACGAACAACAAGAGTCTTCGTTTTTATTTTTCTTTCTTACTTTAATTAACTGGTAAAGTATTTTCGATCAGGTATGGCATGGCAACCTTCACGAAGCGAGCCTATTCCAATCTTTATTTCTTATCTCTGGTGTTGCGAATATCCATGGATGGCAGTGATCACTTACCATAAGGTGACCCACTTGCTCCTTAGAATACGTGTATTAATAACGCTTATACTTTTTGTTTTAATGACTATTGCTTATTTGGATAGTTCCAATATTGTCTTATAATGCCACTGGAAAATGCAATAAAAGTATAAATTACTGAGACCAACAATCTTAAATTGCAAAATACTTTGCTTAAAATTCTGGAAGGAGCGAGCTGTGAACCACAATTTATAGCATTTACTTAATTAATCTTACAAATTGTATGTCCGTTTTATCCGCAGATCTGATTACCGAAAAAGGGAGTTACTGAAGGAAGTATGCTAATTTTGAAATTTTATGATTAAAATACAAATAATGGAATTAATGGCGTGTTGATAATGACTTCCATTATAAGCACGCTTCGAATAGAAATAATATCTATATCTATAATTGTAATAATAAACAAAGAACATTGTTTTTCGAATTCAGAACTGTTTTACGATTTTACTTAGGTATATGTCGCAGTGGAAAAACGTAGTTGTATCGCATATTTCCTAAGCGCTCTTATCACGTTACGTTTTCGATTTGACTATTTGTGCGATCTATAGATTGAATTTATAGATATTCTGTTTTTATAAAAAATATAGCCAGTTGCGAGTCGGATTCGCTCACGAAGTGTTCTGTATTGTCGAAAAAATATATTAAAATTATTTTTTGGTTAAAAATATATGTACAGACGCTAGCACATCCAGCTACCTCAATCTGTCAAATTTCTTTTATAGATTTTCAACTTTGTCACATAAGCATAAGATTCACTTTCAATTGTGGAAATTTGACAGCTTGATGTGCTGGCGTCTGTACATGTTACAGTTCATGAGATACAGCCCGTTGATGGATAATCTGACGGCAAAGGTGGACCGACCGCTGGATAGTGGACTTAATAATAGGGTTCCGATGGTGCTTTTTGAGTACAGTACAGTACAGTAAATTGCTTCTACATAGACATGTATGTTAACTATTTCCCTGTTGATTAATTCTCAAATTTTTCGTATTATTGTCATAATTTATCACTCATCTAGGAACTGCTAATAAACACCTATATATTCTTTTACATTTTCTTTATAAATTAGATTTTAGAATTTCATTTTCCTTGTTAATTAATCTTCACAAATTGTTGTGTTGCAACCGCAGCACTGATTGCTTGCGACCGCTTGCCACAACTTGCTGTTTATTATTCTGGACGGAAGGAAGCTCCCTTAGGTATCAGTTGATATAAAACCTGAGATTATTTTGAAGTAACAGACATTTTATATATTAATGCTCAAATATATAGGCATATCTATACTAATATTATAAAGAGGTAAAGTTTGTGAGTTTGTGACGTTGTAAGGGGTAATCTCTGGATCTACTTTTCAAAATTATTTCACCAATAGAAATCTACGTTAGTGTGGAGTGTCATACATAGGCTATGAAAATACGGGCAGGGACAATAATATTTATAACGTGGAAAGAAGTCCGCGGGCACTGCAAGTAATTCATTAAATTTGAGTTTTATAGCATTATTCAAAATAGAAAAAATTATGGGCCTTGCCTTTCAGGCAGCAGGATCTGGGTCGGTTCGATTCCCACCCAGGACAGATATTTGTGTGCATGAGCATATCCGTTTGTCCTGAGTCTGGATGTAATGATCTATACAAGTAAGTATTTATAAAAGAAAAGTAGTATATCACTTATATGGTTTCCATAGTAGAAGCTCTGTTTAGTTTGCAATAAGATGGTCCTCTGTGAATATTATCGCAGGATATTATTATAATTTTTATTCATCACCATCATCATCATATCAGCCGAAAGACACCCACTGCTGGACAAAAGCCTCCCCAAAGATAACCACAACTGCCGGTCTTGCGCTATCTGCATCCAGCATCTTCCAGCGGCCCTCACAAGATCATCGGTCCATCTTGTAGGGGTCTGCCTACGCTGCGTCTTCCTGCTCCTGGTCACCACTTGAGAACTTTTCTTTATTAATTTAATTTTTTATTATTAGTTTATAATATAATTATTGGTTACGCATAGCGCCAGTCTTAATTCCTGTTGTTATATCTTTGTTCATGTTATTTCAACGAGATTTCTGATTGGGCGACCGCTCGATCTATTTGTTATTCGTAGAACGTACACTACCCATCCGTTGCACTGTGCACTTCTTAGATTTACTCCACGCTTGCGACTTTTAGTCGTGGCATTGTATAACATTATTGTCGTGTATTCTGTTATAGAATATGAATTATTTATTACAGTGATATTAATAGAATGTTAGATTGGTTTATGTGTGGTTTGTTTTAATGTTGTGTGTGTTTTTATTGGATGCGAAAGTAATGTTCAGCATTTTCATGATGATCGGTTTTTTTTTTTTATTAGAATATCAACGCCCGCACTAGGGAATCTAATAATAACATAATAATAGACGGACACAAATTACGTCCAGACTCAGTACAACTATTTAGTTGTACTGATCCATAAATATGGATCACACAAATTGTTGTCCGGTGTTGAACTCGAACCCGCGACACGAAGAGACGAGGCGAATGTCTTAGCCGCTGGGCCACACGTGCAATCAAAGTTCTTAGTGAATCTGCCTTGTGATCCAAAGGTTCTATTTGAGCACAAGTCAAATATTTGTGTGCATGAGCATGTCACAAGAAATGTCTATATCCTCAACTATACTAACCACTCAACACTGACAGGCCGGTTAATCTAGTCGTTAGTGAACCTGACTGCTAACGCAAAGGTCGTGGGTTCCTCCCAGAGCAAATCTATGTGCGATGAGCGCGATTATTTGTTCTTTTTCTGGGTTTCATTTATCTATAATATGTATGTATTTATAAATAACTATGTTTATCAGTTGTCTGGTTGCCATGGTACAGACTCTGCCTAGTTTGGTAGCTGGCGGCATTGTGTAAATTGTCGTAAAATATTTATAATACAAACCTTGCTTAATTTGAGTAAATGGCGCAAAATAATTATTTTTAATTTTGTATTTTTCTGATTTTAGTTAACCTGATCTCTTAGTGTAAAAAAGTTAGGAATCCAAAACCGAATCCACTGTGGATAGATTTTGGTTAAATATTTGAACTGACCTACTTTGTGGCTGTGGCTTTGTGACTTTTTGACTGTGTGACTTTGAGAGACAGAATACAAAAATATTGATGTAAAACAGAATTGTGATTTGAAAGAGTATGTAGTCACACAGATTGAAAAAGGTAGATATGGTTGAGGCATTTAGAAAGGATGAATGAAAGAAGATTGACAAATGAAGTATATCTGGCCTGTGTGAATGTTACAACCGGAAGGAAAGGACCTTTTAGTTAGAACATTCTCTATCCAAATTGGAGATGTTCTCAAGAAAGGCCAGGCCAGAAGTAGGTACCCTAAACCAGCGAGCATGTATGAAGAATATAATGACAGTAAATGAGGCAAAAGAGGTGTGCAAAGCCTACCCCTCTACGAAATAGACGTGAGTCTATGTATATGTGTAATTTGAGGGAAATCAAAGGGAGATTGCGACTGAACTGTTGTTCCAGTCATGTCAGTTCTAACAGGCCATTCAGTATAGATGTAACACTTTTATTTTGCCAATACAATTCAGATTCCAACTACAGTCGCAACTCACTTAACATTACTTTGAGCCAAACCTTATTCATTCTCACTTTATTCTCACGTAGTTTAGTGCTGACTTATAAAAGTTGGCTTACGAACAATTTGAGCTTGTTTTCGCTTCACCGAAAGAATAAAATCTTGGGTCTTTCCAACTGTAAGTACCTTTTGGTCAATTATAAAAGGGAGGATATTTTTGCCTGTTCTGTATTATCTATATGTCAGGATTCATGACTGTTTCTTTGGTCTAGCTGTAGTTTGTTCAATCATGGTTAATGAATTTCTGGGTTCATATCCCGGGTCCGATCAACAATTTTCAATAGGATTTTTTGTTAACAATATCATCTTCTAGTAGAACCCCGAAGTGCGGATGTTGGTGATTTTAGACGCCCATGCATCTGAGAGCACTTAAAGCTCACAGTCCTGCGCCTTATCTCTTCCCGATATTATCGGATTGTCGTCCCATTCTATTAGGAGTGTGAGAAAATAGAGAGTACAGCTACGCACATATTGCTGCACTAAAGGTGTCCTGGGTAGTTGCCTAATCTCCGTTTTGATCAACCAAAATAGTTTTAATCCAACCAGGAAGAAGTAAAAATTAATAAAGGTTTTTGTTTATTTATGATTTCTTAACATAATGGCATAAAAATTTGCATGCTTATTAATCCTTTATAATATTGTTATTTAGTAGTCTCAAAGATGAACCGACGATCTTGTGAGGTTGCCGTTGGATGCGTGTAGCACAAAACCGGCGATTGTAGACCTTCGGAGGAGACCGTTGTTCAGACGACCCTCTCGAGATAACAGGTCCACCTTCTATATATGCTTAAAACGAAAAACTATTTTTTTTAATTAAACTTAATCTCCACGAATAAATACTCGGTATAAATACCATTGAAACTTCTTGTAACATTATTAATTGGTAAATTAATAAACAAATATATAGCCCTAAAAAGAAAAATATGTAGCCCTAATAAGCAAACTTTATCTCGCAATTTAAACAAATATAACTCAATGAATTGGGTAATTAAAAGCTCTCTTCATTTCTTCCAATTTCCTCTTTCCAAAAAAGATCATGATCGGATAAATTAAGTAAGTAGGTATAACGAACTAGTAATACAATTAAAATTGAGTTATATATAAATTCTGTAATATATTCACGCTAGCTGGGTGGCTGCCGGTGACGAATATCGCCATCCGATCCCATCCCATGGGGGGCGTACATGTGGCTGGATTAAAACTATTTTGGTTGATAAAAGCGGAGATTAGGCAACTACCCAGGACACCTTTAGTGCAGCAATATGTGTGTAGTTGTACTCTCTATTTCCTCACACTCATAATAGAACGAGACGGCAATCCGATAATATCGGGAAGAGAGAATATCTACCAGAGAACGAGCAGCAGCACCTTCCTATTTTTATGACCAAACACCGTCTGCTACTCTGCTTTGGACTGAAGTGGAACTACTTTTTTAACCCACCTACTTTGTTCTTTCTATTTAAATGCGTTGCGGGATCCAAGACAGTTGAAGCCAGAACCTGATCACTCAGTGTCATGTCATTTCATTGTATTTATAGAAGTTGCGGTGATGGGTAAAAGACAGAGACTAGTCCCTAAAATAAATAATAACCGAGGGTGCTTTAGACGTGTGGTCTAAAGCACCCTCGTTGGAGTAAATCTTAGATAAACGAAACGGAACTGGGTATGAGAAAAGGAGAGAAAGAAATGGTGTGCTCCTACTTTTTTTTTTTTGCAATATTCGAAACGTAAATCTATCTTCTATCTTGACTAACTTATTCCTCCTTGACTAACTATGTCCCTTTGAATATCCGTTTGCCTCGCTCGATCACACTTTTCGTAAAGTTTTCGTCACGCATTCATAAGCTTACTCCGCAAGTCTAGGTTGCGTTAAGAAGTTTTATTAAAAGAAAGAAATCGTCTGTCAAGGGTCGGGATGACGGAGCTTAGCTGGTATAGTGAAATGTTTTTATTAAATAGCTACTCAAATAAAAAATACAAGATTTGATTACAATACTTCAAATAATATTCAAGGCCATTTGAAATGCAATGGTTGTTAGAGATAACACTAAGTTGATGGCACTGCCATTCCAAGGCTGTGGTTAACGTGCTAACGCAAATTATTGGTGATTTTAAAAGGCTTAACGGGAAAGTTGAGACTGTAAATGTCGCTATTAAATGTAATAACATTTACCAAACAAAGTAAAAATAAAGCGCTATATTCCATAACATCTTTCCATTACTGAGAAGCCGCGTAACCGAAGCAATGATTAACCCAAGATTCCGACTGATAAAAATAGAAATTTTGAATTTCCAACAGATAGTCGCAAAAACGAATCAAATACGCAACAAGAACGTAGGAAATGCGGAAAAGCATAACCGTTACGAACGATTTCTCCTCAACAATAGGACAAAGTACACGACACTCGGTGAAAAAAACTCGAAAGAGCTTAATGGAATCTTTACAAGTCGATCTATTATCGCTCGAAGAAGTCACGTAGAATATTAGACGCCTCGCTCGATATTCGATACCGAAACACGATCTGGTAAGAAGTGAATTGAAAAGCGGATGTTAACGATGTAAACTTGGGATTAATTTTCTTGCTGTTTGAGTTGTACTGAGCAATGAGCGATGGACCCGCCCGCGGCGCGAGTCAACAGTCGCCAGAGATATAATTTCAAAGTCGTAGCGCCATTACGCTGAATGCCTGACGCGGCTGCGAGTATATTTTAGTATTTGCTGTCCGCATATACTTATAATAACGCTAGAAATGATATTACACCGTGCAACAGTATCGCAAGGATTTTCAGCATTTTGATATGTGTGCTGGAATTGTAGTCGTTCAACAGCGACGCTTAGATTTGAATATATCTTTAGTGTTATTTGAAATAGTATTTTATACGCCATTATTGCCTTTCAGAATATAAATTTTGTATTGTTTGTCAGTCAGCCTTTTGAGAACGCTGTAAATGTCAGAGATAAAGATGAGTTAGTGCGATATAACAACATCGTTGTGAGTGAGTAAGTACATAACGGCTTCTATTCCAAGAAATACTATTGAACTAATTTTAATATCGTTGCGTTTCTTTCTACCGTAATTATTATGAAAAGGACGGAAAGCTTACTAGTAGCTTGAAAGTTCTATAAGGCCATGTTCTTTTTATACGTACTATAGAAGAAAGAAATGTGATAACATTTTAATTAGTGTTTAAGATCAATACAACTTATTATACAATTTTCTTTTCTATTCGAATAGAAAAAGTTCAGAAAACTGGCTTAGTTACATATAAGTAGAAAAAACACACATTTATATTTATATTATCTGTGGTTTTGAATTACTCCAATCTATATTCAGATTTATTTTTAATATCTGATAATGGATTTCCAAAACGAATATTTTAAATTTGTGCGAAACGTTTGGTATTTTGAACAGCCTGCAGCGTGTGGTGGCCATACGGATCGCACGAGGATACCGGACGGTATCCTTTGAGGCGGTGACACTCCTGGCGCGCTCCCCGCCGTTTGATCTCCTGGCGGCAGTCGACACGACGGTTTACACCGAGATCCGCGTCCGCCGGGAGAGCGGTGAGGCGCCAGAGCAGACGCTCGTTGCCTATAGGCGGGATGCACACCGGCGCGTACTAACGCAATGGCGCGCACGGCTGGAGTTGCGCCTGAACGCGCGCCAACGTGCCGTCGGTGCTATCCTGCCTCACCTCGAGGCCTGGGTGGGAAGGAAGGGCGGTTACGTCACCTACAGACTGACACAGATACTCACCGGACACGGGTGTTTCGGTGAGTATCTGTGCCGGATCGGCCGAGAAGCGACGGCACATTGTCACCATTGCGGGAGCGACCTGGACTCTGCCCAGCATACGCTGGAGGAGTGCCCGGCCTGGGAGGCCGAGAGATGAGTCCTGGTCGCTGAGATCGGACGGAATCTTTCGCCGCCAGCAGTCGTGTATGCCATGCTGGCTGGCGACTCCACCAAATGGGACGCCGTGGTCTCCTTCTGTGAGGCAGTTTTGCTGCAGAAGGAGGCCGCCGAGCGGGATCGGGAACGAGCCGATCCCGCTCGTAGGCGGAGGAGGCGTCGGGGTGGCGGCGGCAGCCGTTAGCCCAACTCCCCTCGGGGCCGCGGCGGCAGTGTGAGAAGTGTCCTCTACTGCTGCCACGTACAAGCGGCTCCGGGATGACAGCGATCTGTTTGTGGCGCAGTCGCTGTGCCGTACTGGTAGGAGTCGGCAATAGGGGAGGGCAATCCAAAGGAGCCCTCCCAGGGTACGTGTCCCGACCACCTGGGACATGGCGCAAAAGGGGGGTAACGGAGCAGCAAACCCGCGTTCCCGGGACTCCCCCATCAGGCGCCAATAGAAGTCCACGGCAGGTAGGTTTAGTCGGTGCAAGTCCGACATACCCACCAGACACTTTTTGCGGGTGGCATGCGAAGGCATTCCCCCTGCCTTATCAAAAAAAAAAAAGACTCAGGATAAACAGACATGTTCATGCAAACAAATATATGTCCTGGGTGGGACTCGAACCTACGACCTGCGGCGTGAAAGGCAAGCATTTACTGACCAGGAAATACACAACGGCTATGACAAATTACTGGCGAGTAATATCGCGGGGCACACCTAGTCACTAATAAATTGTAGAAATATGATTCTAGAGCACAGTAAGTATGTCAAAATATATGTATGCGTGTTGGTAATTATAGACGTATCAAACGCAGTAATAACATACCATTATACATATAAACCCAATGAAATGGCTGAGATAATAATTTCAGTTTCGTTCAAATTATGTTAAATATTAAATGTTCTTAGTATTTCGTCGATAATTTCGACAGTAACATGTTTCTATTTCGGTAACATTTCTCATTATTATCGGGATGTTATCAATTGGCTTGGCCCCTTCCTATTTTAATTTATGTCTGAAATTATGTATACATGTTAACCTTTTATCTTAAACTGTTGCAACGTCTGTTGGAGCAGCTTAATTTATGTTTTATTTAGTTCCAAGAAGAAAAGAATAGAAACTATTAAAAATAAAAATAATAAACATGTATTTTGTAAAAAAAAAGAAAGAAATACTGTATGTATGACGTTACTATGTAACTTACGATATATCTAAGGCTGTTCTATATGTTTTGATAAATTAGAAGTCGAGATGGCCTTGTGGTTTGACTGTGGAATCAGTGGTCTTGAGTTCAAACCCAAAAAACAAACCCTTCTATAAGGCAATCTGAAAATATAAATTGTGAAAATATTATAATAGTAAAAAAGTTAAATATAAGTATTGGTTTTATTTCAAAACTGTAATAAGTACTTGAAACAATAAAAAAAACTTTAAACTGCGCTCTCGTTTTCCCTCAGGATCTATAACGACCAATAACACGTATTCCAACGTTTCTCCTGGATTCATAGTTATAAATTTTATTCGCATTTTACAATACGCTAATAGGTAGTAAATATTTTGCTCTAATAGCTAAGAACATCATGGACCCTGTCGAGTATAATATAATAAAATAATAATACACTTATATATATATATATATATATATATATATATATATATATATATATATATATATATATATATATATATATATATATATATATATATATATATATATATATATATATATATATATATATATATCCATTCATATCATAATACGTTTTTTATGAGATGCTATGTCCTTTTTTGTTCCCCTGAGAACGCGTACCTATTGGAAATTCATGAAGGTCGTTTAAGCAATTAAGACGTGAAACCGTTAAACAAACACGAAATCACAATCATTTTATGAAAGATCACTTAAGTTCTTCTTCAGTTTAAAAATCACATTAATTATTAAATAATCACAAATTTAACGCGCTTTAGTTTTTCCTAAAACGCTTTCGGATTTTGTTCAAATGGATTGTCAGATGGAAATGTTGAGTCAGTTCCAAATTTTTGTTCAGTAAAAGAAGATATACAATCGAATTAATATCATATCTCTTCTGATCTCGAATAGAAAAAAAAAACTATAAATAAAAAAAAGTTCCAAAAAAAAATTTTTTTTTTCAATTAATAATGTAATAGGTTTTAATGATATCCAGATTATTGACCAGTAAGGTCTTGATTAATTTCTTCATTAAAGAGCCCCATATGGTCATATGGATCCATTTTAATGTAGAGATTTATCTTATCATCATTGTCAAAAATCAAATAAGGATTTTGTCCATAATATTAATTTAGGGCGGCATTAATATAGCGTTATCATGTGTGACTGATAGGACATGAGCATGATTGCCGTGGTACAGACGCGAGCACATTAAGCTACCCCAATCTGTCAAATTTCCCCAATTGAAAGTGAACCTTATGCGTTTGTGATGCAGTTGAAAATTTATAAAAGAAATTTGTCAGATTGGTGTAGCTGGATGTGCTGGTGTACATAATTGGCAACCGATGTACCGTTCTTTTCATTATAATATGGTGCAGCGGTAGTGCGGTGTCGGTTGCGTTTCCGGGGATTTCATTGTATTATAATAACAGTTTCATAGTAAAAGTGAACGTGTGATCCATTGGTCGAAATAGAAGCCTTGCTATTAAACTTTTTAATCTCATCATCATCATATCAGCCGAAAGACGTCCACTGCTGGACAAAGGCCTCCCCCAAGGATCTCCACAATTGCCGGTCTTGCGCTATTCGCATCCAGCGATTTCTAGCGACCCGCACAAGATCATCGGTCCATCTTGTAAGGGGCCTGCCCACGCTGCGTCTTCCCGTTCGTGGTCGCCACTCGAGAACCTTTCTGCCCCAGCGGCCGTCGGCTCTACGAGCTATGTGCCCTGTCCACTGCCACTTCAGCTTGGCAATTCTTACTTACTTTTTAATGTATAAACACCTATTGACGGTCACCGTAGCCTAGTTGGTAGTGCTCCTGCCTACGAAGCTGGTGGTCCTGGGTTCGAATCCCGGTAAGTGCAAATATTTGTGTGATGAGCACGAATATTTGTTTCTGAGTCATGGATGTTTTCTATGTATTTAAGTATTTATCTATCTATATAAGTATGTATATCGTCGCCTAGTACCCATAGTACAAGCTTTGCTTAGTTTGGGGCTAGGATGATCTGTGTGACATTGTCCTTAGATATTATATTACCTATTACTTTCGAGTATAATTAATTTACAGCGTGGGCAGACCCCCTACAAGGTGGCCCGATGATCTTACGACGGTCGCGGGTAGCCGCTGTATTCAGGCAGCACAAGATTGACCATTGTGGAGATCCTTGCGGAGGGCCTTTGTCCAGCAGTCTTTCGGCTGATATGATGATGATGACCATAATTATTTTCAGTGGCCTATTGGGCTAGTGGTTACGAAGTAATTGCTCCAAAGATACGGATACGTAGCGGATATTTGGGCAACCACATAGTAATTACTGTTACCTAAGTCCTGGTGCATCTTATATTATAAAACCTTTGACTCTAATTTAAAAAGGGGAAAAAAATTGCGGGCGTAACGTAAGAAGGTTAATTTGCCTATGGAAATAAACGATGCGCAGTACACAAAAAAGGTTAACTTTCTATGTAAATAATAATAATCAGCTGTTGCATTTTATAGGAGGAGCCACAAAAATAATATTTCGTATTTCTTAAACTAGCATACTTAGGTTTTATACAGCTAGGTTTTGTTAATAATAATAATATATATAATAATAATATATAGGGACAATGTCACACAGATCATCCTAGCCCCAAACTAAGCAAAGCTTGTACTATGGGTACCAGGCGACGATATACATACTTATATAGATAAATAAATACCTAAATACATAGAAAACATCCATGACTCAGAAACAAATATTCGTGCTCATCACACAAATATTTGCACTTACCGGGATTCGAACCCAGGACCACCAGCTTCGTAGGCAGGAGCACTACCAACTAGGCTACGGTGACCGTCAAATATACCACGTCACAAAGTTTCAAAATTAATCATCATAAGTCATCCAAAGGACTTCCACTGCTAAACAAAGGCCTCCCTCATAGATCTCCACAATAGTCGTTATTGCGCTATCATCACTCGGTGGCTTTCAACAACCCTCACAAGATCATTGACACTGACCATCACTCACCCATCTTCATATGCGCTTATACAACTCTCACTTGTATTGTTTTTGTTTTGGCGTAGCCTATATTGTCATATCCTTATTATTAATTTAGCTTTGGTCTCATATAATTTTAGTATATATGTTGAATAGAAAGGTTTGTTTCTTAATTAGTATAATGGCGGCAGGGACTTGGTGACCGGTAATACAGGTTACTTTTTTAAACCTAAATCAGGCACCAGTCTCTCACAAAGTTAGCCTAATAAATACCTTATGTATTCGTACCTAAATGTTTAGTATGTAGTAGTATGTGTTAACTTTGTGATGAGAATGATTATTATTATATTATTATCATCGGTCCATCTTGTAGGAGACCAGCCCACGCTGCGTCTATCGGTTCGTAGTTTCTGCCCCAACAGCCATCGGCTCTACGAGCTATGTGCCCTGTCCACTGCCACTGCCCACGCGGCTACGCTGCCTCTTTAAATTCGTGGTCGCTACTCTAGAAAACTCTGTATTTTTGAAATATATACCTATTTAAAAAATACAGAGATATAGGGTATTTATAACTGTTTACAAATAGTACTTGCATGTCTACCGCTACAATGCAAAGTTCAACGGTATCTTTAACATCTAGAATCATTTAACTGTCCCAGGAATTGCAGTGATCCTAATGAGAGGAAAAAAGGCCTATAATGGGTTAACGTTTAAAAGCAATTACGTGCATCCATAACACTTAACGTACTCAACCTACCTTGATTGAAGGAAAAACGTAGGTAATGTATCAGCTCACCTAATTACCATACCGATTAAGCAGTAACCGATACGAATAGGAAGCTTATGTTAGAACGAAACAGAGTTCCCAGCTACTGTTTTCGAGTTGTGAAGCAATATCACAGAAACAATACAAAATACATAACTTTAATAAGTTTTGTATTGTTTCTGTGATATGGCTCCTTAGATATAAACTCCGATGAGTGGATCATTTTCGCAATACGTCATTAAAAATCGACCATGGCATAGCATCTCAACTACAGTAACTTGACACAAAGTTTGAACACCAAAGGCAGCGCCCTGGTGTTTACTTAGCTTGTAGATTTTTGTTTCTTTTTTATTTTTAATAGATAACGCCCGTACTAGGGAATTTAATCCCTGTGTCGCGGAATACTTTATAAACATATTATAATAGACGGACACAAATTACGTCCAGACTCATAACAACTATTTACGGGTCACACAAATAGTTAACCGGCGCGGGACTCAAACCCGCGACACGAAGCGGTGAGGCGACTGTCTTAGCCGCTGCGCCACACGTGCAGTCGAATTTGATAGACGCCTTGAACTCGCTTCTATTTCCTGGTGAAGCAGAGAAAGTTTCGTACGCTAAATGGCGCAGTCATTTATACATACATACATAGACTCACGCCTGTTTCCCAGAGGGGTAGGCAGTGACAACGGATTTCCATTTGTGCCGATCTATGCACACCTCTTTTGCCATGTATGTACTCATGTATATGAAGACTAATTAAGTATAAGTAAATGATGATGATGATGATGAAATTTCCATCATATCAGCCGAAAGATGTCCACGGCTGGACAAAGGCGTCTCACTGCTTAACAAAGCGATACCGTATTCAACTACAGAAAATGAAGTCCTGGGTACAAATTTTGATTGGCCTTTTGATGTAGTGGTTAGTGACCCTGGCTGCTAAGCTCAGAAATAAACAAGTTTAGTGAACACCCATCTGTGGACTGACTGCGTGCCTGTACTTAACCTCGTCGATCATTTACGGTCCGGTGAAGACAACTGGCCATGAGTGCCTCATTTATATAATTGATTTTTATATTTATTATTTTGTGGCTCTCATATACCCTGTGGAATGTGGTTAAAGATATGCACAGACATTGCGTACCTGCTACGAGTAGACAGTTTAGTTTTTAATGACGGTAAGGCAAGTCGATCAGGACGTCGTGTATATATGTATGTCGCAGATTCAGATGGATTAGAATCGGAGTCCACCAGGTCCGTGTCCGCCATGTTGAATTTTTAAAATCGATCAGTGCGCACACCCGGCGCAGGCGACGGTACTAGAACAAGTGTCAAGTCCAATCGCACTGTTGACAGATATTAGCTCATTGACAACGTCAAATGTCAACCCTTCAAATCACGATGACACGTACAACAGTGTTGCCACTCCATTATTATGATATCCATGATTTACTAGTGTTGCCACTTCATTCTCATAGAATAATTCATAGATTATTTATTATTCTCCGACATGTATACTCAAAAACGTCTTGCAAAGGCTAGTTTCCATTGAGATCGGGCGTTGTAGCCGCATTTCGGCCAGCCAAAAGATAGATAGAGTACACTTTATAGCACCAAAAACACATTTTAAAACAACCCAAAACGGGTACATTTGGCGTATCGCTTTGTAGCAATCTCTTTCAGACAACTGTTGGGTGGACAAGGAAAAAATAAGATGTAAAAGGAGGTAGTTGTAAGTGTACTATAGTGCCTGTCAAATGTTTAAAGTTGTTTACGTATGTACAAATTACATAAACATACTTAGGTTCGTTTATTTAAATACTAATAATACTATACCAAACATACATAATATAATATATCTATTTGATTAAGAAGTTATGAAGAAAGAGGTTACGAAAAGCAAAAGTTTGTGAACACATTATCTTTACAGGAAGTAAGTTCGTTAGCCGAGCTGCTTGGACTGAAGAAGCACTATTATTATAACCAAATAAGCAATATTTGAACTGATAATTAGATGCGATTGCAAAATCAGATACGAGAAGACGATAATGTGACTCAGACCCATTATTAGCATCCTATGAAAGCACATGAAAATCGTGCTCCAATAATGAATAGGCCAAGTTCACAAAAAGGCAAAAAATCCCGATTACATAGATAAGGTATTCCATGAAGGAACAATAGGATGCGGTGTGGAAGCATCTGGGCGTGGTCAGGAGATGCAAATTGCACGACCCAGGCCCGAGGGGCTAGACAAATGGCGTCGTGAAGCGACCGCACCGGTAGCACACGATCCTGTGCCTAAGGCTGGCATTTGTGCACCCGATGTATTGCGATGGATAAAATGTGGACACGACTTTATTTTGATTAAAATATGTTTTTATTGTAAAGAAGTAGGCCGTGTTGGATCTGCCTAGTTTATTACTGCCTCGTTGGTCTAGCGGTAGCGTGTTCACCAGCACAGTACGAGGTCCTGGGTTCAAATCCCGGGTCAGGCCAAAAAGTGATTATGGGACTTTTCTGTAAAAAGAAAAATTACTCAGCGTCTGGGAGTTGGCGGTATTATACCCCCGTGCCGAGAGCACGTAAAGCCGTCGGTCCTGTACCTGACCTCTTTCCGGTCGTGTCGCGTAGGCGTCCCATTGGATCATGAGAGTGATGGAACAGAAAGTGCTCCTGTGTTTGCGCACACACTTGAGCACTATAATATGTCCCGCGCAGATGGCTAATCTCTGTTGAGACTGGCCGCCGTGGCCGAAATTCGGCTAGGAGGACATTATTATTATTATTATTCTTATTGTGTAATATGATTCATATCTAAGGGTAAGAATGATGCCATGAGTATCGCAAGTGTCATAAACTACAGTAACTGCCCATCTGATGGTCGGCAGTATGCTTGATTACCAACTTGTTTGCATTAAAATACCAGCAACTTTATCTTTACATTCATCATATCCGCCGAAAAACGTCCTCTTCTGGACAAAGGAACTCTCCCAAAGATCTCCACAATTGCTGGTCTTTTAGACCGTTCGCCAACTAGATTTATAAAAATATATTTTTATAAATACCATTGACTTTGGATCAACAGTGGCAGATCAGCATGGTCACTTATAATATAAACTTCTTCTGATCGTGTCGATGGTAAGAATAAGATTTTATCCTACCAAAATTGAGCAACGCTGATTGCTTTGGCTGAAGCGTCATACAAGTCCTGAAGGGAACAAGAGACTGGACAAGAAGGACAATCAGATAAATGAGCCATACTTTGGGGTGACACGCCGCACTCGCAGATGTTTTGTGATGTGGGAATGTAACCCCATTTGCACATGTTTTCCTTGGATCTACCAACCTGGGTACGTAGTCTATTAAGAGTCCTCCAGGTTAGCCATGGCAAATTATATCCCGGAGGTAATTTTTCCTAATATAATATAATAAGAAAGAGTAATTATCCGTCACATTATGCACGTGTGGCTAAGACAGTCGCCTCGTCGTTTCGAGTACCGCACCGGACAACTATTTGTGTGACCCATAAAGCTGTTCTGAGTCTGGTTGTAATTTGTGTCCGTCTATTATATTAATAATAATAATAATAACATCTAGGGACAATGTCATACAGATCATCCTAGCCCCAAACTAAGCAAAGCTTGTGCTATGGGTACCAGGCGACAATATACATACTTATATAGATAGATAAATACTTAAATACCTAGAAAACATCCATGTCTCAGAAACAAATATTCGTGCTCATTACACAAATATTTATATATAATATTCGAACCCAGGACCACCAGCTTCGTAACGAGGAGCACTACAAACTAGGCTACGGTGACCGACATATTGTGGCGAGCGGTGGGTCAGGGGATTGGAAAGGAAACTAGTGTTTGCACAGGAACTTTGATTGGCGTCGACAGTGACAGTTGGTTCACCTCTAAGATAACAGAACACAGTTACTCAGAGTCCTGGCGACTAGCTCTCTTAGAGTCCTCACGTAGCGCACTTCAGAACGTACAGTACAGTTCAATCAATCGTTTATTTGCAAGAACATGGTACAAAATAGATGTTACATAGTTTAATACATTCACATATTCTGCCACATAATTATGGCGTGCAAATTTTATTGTTCTTAAAACTATATAGTATTATTACTTATATTATTATTACATTATACATGTTATATTCTTATTACATTATGTTATATTATAGTAGTTTTCTATTCACAAATTAACAATTAACAAATTATAATTATTATTAGTCTTATTAACTTATTTATTATTATTAGCATTCATAGTGCATGTAATTTTATCATTTAGGCATTCTTTTACCCTGTAATATTCCTTCTCTATTAGCAACTCAAGTAACCGTTTTTTAAACAATGTATTTGGTAAGTCAATTAAATTTTGCGGTAAGTGTTTGAATATTAGAATACACATGCAATATACATTTCGTCTATATAATTCTAATTTTATGTTTGGAAATCGTAATCTATTTTTGTGCCTGGAGCGACTATTTTCATACTCACAAAATTTTTCAACACGTTTGGGATACTTTTTAACTAATAGGCAAATTTCGAATATGTATAAACATGGTACAGTTAATAGTTCCCGTGACGAGCACTGCCGAAGTTAATGTCCTGACGTACACGGCACACTTCACACTATGTAGCGAACACTTGGCACTCTTTACTGTCACTGATCACTTGCACTCGTTCAGTATTTCACTTAGATTACTTCCTCTTAATTCGCTTTCAGTTTTACTTGAATTAACACTAAAATGTTCTGCTTTAACATTCTCTTTAACGTTTGAACAAAATTTTGCTACCGTAACTTTTCATCTGTAAAATCACTGTTGTCGTTTCCGAAATAGCTCAACAAATACCTGTTAATCACGTACAAAATTAAAGTAGACCAAGTGTGTAATGTACATGCAAATTGTGTGCCACAAGACAAATTGCTTCGTGAGGTCTCTTACGTGATCTACATCTCTACATAGAGACGTATCTATATCTTTTATAATCCAAGTGGGTTTTAAGTAACTGGGTGGAAAGCTCTTAATTAGTAATTCGGAGCAATATTCAATGGGACAGTTGATATGTGTGCATGAACATGTCTATTTGTTTTAAGGCTGGGTGTGATTATCTATATAAGTATGTTTTTACAAAAGAAAGTAGTGTATGTAGTATATCAGTTATAGTCTCCATATAACAGACGCCAGCACATCAAGCTACCCCAATCTGTCAAATTTCCCCAATTGAAAGTGAACCTTATGATTTTGTGATAAAGTTGAAAAGCTATAAAAGAAATTTGACAGATTGGGGTAGCTGGATGTGCTGGCGTCTGTACAAGCTTTGCTTAGTTTGAGATCTGATGGCCGTGTGTGAATAATCTGAATATTATTAATATTTTAAACTCAAGTGTCCTCGTGTTCATAACGACCAGTCTCTGTGGACATTAGCCATTTGTGGTACATAATTATTGTGCACGAATATGAGCACAGAAACAGGTGTAGGACGGTCGAATGCAGGAGTGACGGATTTACGTGCATCCAAGGCATGTAACACATGCTAACTGCTAGACTTCGGACTGCTCCTTGCTACTCTTAACTTGCGGATGAACACTTTACCACCAGGCCAATGAGCCAGCCTTATATATTCAATTACATTAACATGATAAACTCTAATTCTCCACCACACGGCGCAGTGTTAACTATTATTACGTACAGTACATTCCCTGTCAGTTTTCTTGCAGTAATTTTAATAATTTGCATCCGTCGTCACTCAAAATAAAATTATAAAATCGATACGATTCCTTACAGTATGTAGTACTGCCAACTCATTCTCATCGAAGACTTAATTCTTAGCATCACCATGCGGAAACCGGGTCCATCGTGGTAGAGGAGTACACTCGACAGATTCTGAGACTTGCGACTTGTGTAAGTTTAAGGGCCCCCCCTGTGATGCGTCAACGCTCACTTCCTAGCAAAATTTGGTAAGATCCTAACAATGCCCCTTTGGATACTCGTTCTAATATAGAAGTTACGAAAGTTCTTAGTAATCCTAGGTCTCTGAATAGGTTATAGAGGGATTATTATTAAAAAAACTGTAAAGTTTATTCGCTGTCCTGTGCCTCTAGCACGAGTTCCTGCAGTTTACTTACTCGATCACACGTACAGTTTCGTCCCATACATTGAGCACCAGAGTTTTAGTTCTTAATAGTTTCCGCGAGAGGCGCTGGTGGAAGGCACTGGTCATCTACCACCGTGCGTTTTACAATTTATTGCCATCGTATTACATTAAAATAGGTTCTATTTTATCATATTTGTTTGCGCTTAGTTAGGTTACTAACTTTGTAGTCTAATTTGCTAGACGGCTAAATATAACACAAAGGAGACTACAGTAAAATTATTGCCCCGTGTTACCTTTATACCAGTAGAAATGAATCCATATTGTTTTATAATTCAAACAGGCTGGTATCGAGCCGGGGATTTTATTAGCTACAATAAAAGATCTTGTGCCAGTTTTATGTCTTCCAAGCGTTCCCTGGAAACATCCTATTTAGTTCTGAGGATATATTTACTAAATGGTATATTTACTAAGTGGATTGGGTAGTGTATTATGATGGTATTAGGTTTTACGTAAAGGAATAAACGATAAGTGTATCTTTTGAGATAGTACACATTTTGTCTCTTGTTTTATGTTATGATGTTAGAGAAATTTATAAACTTTCTTCATAATATCAGTCAACAGAAGTTCGCTGCTGGACAAAGTCCTTCCCATGGTATGTATGGCCCCCGTGAATCGCTGCAATGGAATGGGAGTGCGATCAGACTTTTTTTTATTTGTCAACATTAACATGATTAAATGTTACGTCAAAATCAAAATCATGTGTCAAATTTGACAGCCGCCAAATGCGCAATACTGGTAAATCAATTTCAATTATTAGGGAATTCAAATGAATTAATATTGAATTTAATTCTTAGCCCCGCGTTTTGGCATATCATTACGGTTTTGGTTGCAATTGGCAAATTTATTTAGATCATAATTGTAAAAAATAGTTTTCAATTCTATCTGCAGTCCCTTTTTAGGGTTCCGTAGCCAAATGGCAAAAAACGCAACCCTTATAGATTCGTCATGTCTGTCTGTCTGTCTGTCGGTCCGTTTGTATGTCACAGCCACTTTTTTCCGAAGCTATAAGATTCAAACTTGGTAAGTAGATATATTCTGTGAACCGTATTAATATTTTCACACAAAAATAGAAAAAAAAAACAATAAATTTTGGGGTTCCCCATACATGGAACTGAAACTCAAAATATTGTTTTTCATCGTACTCATACATGTGGGGTATCAATGGATAGGTCTTCAAAAATGATATTGAAGTTTCTAATATCATTTTGTTCTAAACCGAATAGTTTGCGCGAGAGACACTTCCAAAGTGGTAAAATGGGTCCCCCCCCCATTAACTTCTAAAATAAGAGTATGATAAAACTAAAAAAAATATATGATGTATATTACCATGTAAACTAACAATGAAAATTGGTTTGAACGAGATCTAGCAAGTAGTTTTTTTTTTTTTTTTAATACGTCATAAACCGCAATTTGCATTCAATTAATCATTTGAAATACTTGCTGCTATGGAACCCTTCATGTGCGAGTCCGACTCGCACTTGGCCTTTTTTTAATTGCCGCGTATGATTTTTATTATTTTTATAGACACAGGCCTAACGCGGTCTATTAGTTAACCACCAGAATAGGTAGTAAATAAAATGTTTAACATTACCCAGTCTCCTATTAGCATACTTAAGGCGTTTACAACCATTAAAGAAACTACACAAACCCCTGCTGAGAAGTAACTGATTGTAAAACATTGTAATTATTGGCTAAGCCTTACACGTTATGCATATTTAAAGCGACTATGTTATATCTTTACGTAAATATTATTTAGGGAAATATTTTTCTCATATGTTTATAGCTAAACTTTATAATTAGGCAATTGAAGGTTGGTTGACGTGGTTGGTAGAATAGGACAAGCTTTTCACCACCCAGGGGCTCTACCGGCTAAGGCGCGGAACATCGATTTCTTAAATGGCGTTCAAATAAATTAAGGTTAAAAATGACTTAACCAATCGTTAAATCGGCTTCCATGAGCACATATCACGTCATAAATGGTCCGGAATCGATAGTCAACGTTGAAGCCGATTTAACGATTGATTAACTCATTTTTAACCTCTATTTATTTGAACGCCATTTAAGAAATCGATGTTCAGCCACTTAGCCGGTAGAGCCCCAGGTCGTGGGTTCGATTCCCACCTAGGACAGATATTTGTGTGCATTAACAAGTCTGTTTGTCGTGAGTCTGGGTGTAATTATCTATATATGTAAGTATGTATTTACAAAAGAAGAGTAGTATATCAGTAATCCGTTTTACAAGCTCTGCTTAGTTTGGGATTAGATGGCTTTGTGTGAAAAATGTCCCAGGATATTGTATTATAATTAGGCAAGTGAGGGTTGGCGTGATTGGTAGATAGGTACATGCTTTTCACGACACAGGTCATGAGTTCGATTCCTACCTAGGACAGATATTTGTGTGCATGAATATGTGTATTCGTCCTAAGTATATTTTTCTTTATATATAAGAGGGCGACAAACGAGCAAGTAAGTCACCTGATGGTAATTGATCACCCCCGCCCATGTACACTCGCAACACCTGAGGGGTCGCGGGTGCGTTGCCGACCTTTAAAAGAGTCAGCCAATCAGTGTTGCTGACCCTTCCCCCCGTCCCAATGAGCTCTGGCGACCTTAAGTACTCACACGCAGAAACACAACATTAAGTTATTAATGTTATTATTAAGGAATGTATTCTGTATATCAGTAGAGAGTTACAAAATTTTGCTGTGAAGTATAATATTATATAGAATTTCAAAGCATGACGCTTCCATCTTAACACTATAGTGTGTAAATGGAATACACATCATGCATTGAAATTGTTTTCCAAGATTCTTCATTGTTTCTCGGACTGTTATTAATTGGTAACTGATTTAAATCCGACTACTCTTTGATACTCAAAACATCTATGTTAAATCTGGAAATCGTTATCGAATCGGTCGAATAAATTTATCCAACTTTTAGTAAACTGATTTTGTAGTTGTTGATAGTGAATTTACCCACCTGGGCCGCTAACGATACGGTATCTCTAAGTTGGGAATGAAAACGAGATTGCTTTGTTATTATCAATCATATTCGCTGTTTTCTGATTTGTAATTTGTAGGAGATCTGATGCAGGCCTTCTCCAAAACAGTTATTGTCTGTCATAATGTCTGTAATTAATTAGTAATAAAACATTTATCCGAAGTAAAGAAGAAATGCATTTACGTATTCAAATTCAATAAGTGAAAGGAGACGGATACGTTTTCATACAATATTGGGCTCGG
Organism: Pseudoips prasinana; assembly: GCA_951640165.1. Classification (NCBI taxonomy): domain Eukaryota; kingdom Metazoa; phylum Arthropoda; class Insecta; order Lepidoptera; family Nolidae; genus Pseudoips; species Pseudoips prasinana. Next base: position 4,618,251 of record OX621238.1, on the reverse strand, counting down.
ATGTACAAAGATAAAAGTGGTGTCAATTAATGGGTCTATAAATTATCAGCCAATCACTAAATCCATGTCTGCTCATAGATTGAATTAATCCATGGATTAATTCAATCTATGAGCAGAGTTATAAAAGATTTAGTCTTAATAGAGAGGTTATGTACCAACCTATACTAAACAGCTGATTTTTAAGGGCAATTGCTATTTAATAGTTATCCGTGTCCAGTATGTTAGCAAAAGTCGTACACGTTAAGCAATATCAGAAGTCCGTAGAGAATGCAGTTGTCGAGGGATATATAAACAAAACAATAAAAAATAGTCAAATCACACACGCACTAAACGATACGAGAAATGAGTGACTGATCATAGATTAAGATTCAAAATCTGTCATCCATTTGAACGATAACCGATATTATGATATCTGTTTATTTTGTTGATATTTAATTTTTTACTGTTGACATTATGTTAATGTATTTAATAATTATTATAATTAAATCGGTTACCTGGTGTCTGGTGCAAGAGGATTTATATTACATTGTTTGAACTCATTAACGTTAATCGATTATAGTAATCAACAACCAATTTAATTCGTGACTTAAACTTATTTTGAGATTTATCGTTCCCCAGATTGTAAATTGGGTCAATTTTTTTACAGTTTGAAATAGAAAAATATAAGGTTTTTTTAAACCATATCTCAACTTATTACAGTCAGGCCCAGAAATCCCCGTCTCCTTTGTGATTGATTATGTAGGACCTGATATTAAGGTTCAGCTAAAACTTATTTGTATATGTTATATACTGTCGTATGTATCTTATTACGTACATATATGTACGTAATATTAGATTAATTTATATTTAAAACTTTTTCTTGCACCAACACCTTCTGCTACCTTCATTAGATTCTTTTCAATTCTGGCCCATTTAATGCAAAACGGTTTCTTGGAAGAGATCGCTTTTAGAGAAATTGCATTAAATGCTTATTTAATGCAATTTCCTTGTTTGTATCCATTGTTTTTTTTACTTATTTTGCAATAAAGTGTTTTTCTTCGATTTCATCTTCTGTACGTTATAATTACGTTTGTCTGTATGTGTATTGGTGGTCACCATTTCACTTCTCAACTATTGAATGAAAGTGTCTTTATGGTAGACCTACGGGGTAATGTAAAAACATAAATATATATAATATTATTATTAAGATTTAACAAAACAGAAATTAAGCACAGACTAACAAAGCACGGTTCCCATCCCCCATAAAATCGAAGACGAGCGCTTATATGTGGCTTTTATTAGTACTAAAATAATTGGATAATTTCCACAGAAAACCGCTAGAATCCAAATAGCTAACAGTAATACCAATCAAATTCCGTCAATAAGCCATAATCGTAAATCCATCGAATGTTTGCGCAGTAATCAAGTATTAATTGTAATTATTCTAGGTACAGTCGTTAGTTGGGATCGTAAAACAGTTGAAGTAAAGATTTCCCGTGGCGCGACGTCAGATCGAATGGCGGAGATTATGAAGGTGTAACTTGGATATATTAGACTTAAGGAATTAACGTGAGCTGATAATTAATGGAATGAAGTAATTGGATATAAGAGCAACTACGTTAATAATAATTTATTTTGTAGTTCAGTTTTATGGTAATTCTGTTAGACGGTGTCGGATTTTAAAGTTTTATAGGGTGAGGAAAAATTATCCATATTAAGTTATTACGAAGTATTTTGATAGGTTCTAATCGTTGGTAGTGTCTTATATTCAGCCATTCCACTTAAGGGGAATGTATCTCTAGAAATCAGCGACGTGATGAGTCGTCCAGGTGTATTTCACCTAGATGTATGAGCCTTCTACTATACTCGCCACTTGCGTAGTCACTCATTATAACTAAAACAAACTCCATTGAACTAATTAATCAATAACATCTGTGTTATGAGACTGATGAACGGATAGTACTCTATCCATGTCTGTATGTGCGTGTTAGTTTCACGACTAATTTAAAATTAGCAGCGGCCGCCTGAGATGTGGCCCATAAGGGTGCCCTAAGGTATTAGTCGTTTAAATTAAGCTACTGGTTGAGAGCCTTTTGCGCTAGCCAACTGCTCGTTGTTTTCAATTCTTTAATTTGATATACTATTGCTAAATGTAACAATAATAGCTTAGTAACTTGCTTTTTATTATTTATTTAAGAATATTAAAAATACATGTGACGAAACAGACTGCACGGACGGACTAATTTAAAATATTTTGTTACTTTAATTACTGTTTTTAAACTGTGTTTATGTAATACATTGTGAGCTTGACAAGTACAAGTGTATGTAAAAACCCAAGTGCTGAATAAATTTCATTATTAAAATAATAAATCCCGAGTATAACAATAAAAGCACGATTTCCGGAAAATATATTTTATTACCTCAGGAGGGCTATTAATCGCTTTAATTTATAATTCACACACATAGAGCGCGTCTCATCTCTTTCCGGCTCGGATAATGTAAAAACACATTAAAATTCATTATAATTTTAATATCTAAGGTACGAGTTTTGTTCCATCTCAATATGTTGCCTGTAGAAGACTCTCAAAGGTTTTCGGATTCCATAGTAAAACAACGTCTGGAAGCCGCTGGATGCGAATAGTGGAAGACCGGCATTGTGGAGGTCTATGTGGGAGGCCTTTGTCCAGCAGTGGACGTCTTTCGGCTGATAAGATAATGATGATAGTAAAACAAAGAGCCTTTATAATTCGCCAAGTCCGTCTATTTGTTCGTCGTATAACCCAGAAAATTTCAATATTAAATAGTTACAATTTGTACTGGATATAGTAATAAATATCCTCTATGACTCTAACCTATTCTCTTATTCCCGTGATCTGATGGGATGGGCCAGTCAAAAAAAGGCACAGAAATAATGCAAAATGGCTTTTCTTACTCTCGGAGACGTGAAAGTATAACATCTTCTTAACTACGGGCTACAACTATATTATATATAGTCCATAACAATTTTCAGACTGCATTTAAACCTTGACTTAAAAGATCAGCAGTCGGACAATGTTATATAGTATAACTTTAATAGCTCAATTGTTTATTATAATAGTTAAGTTTAAAAAAATATTCATTCTTTGAAACACTTGTACACTTTCTTGTAAAATATTCAAGTGTTAACACAATGTACCTATGTTATGTCATTTAGCACCATTTGGCTCAAAGCTTGGTACTAAACGGTTTGTTAATGACTTGTTACAAAACAAAATGTTAACTAACGTGTCAAAACGAATTGTGATCTTAAACACTTAAGTATATTCAAACAAAGTTTTATGCAGTTGTTAATCTTGAACAAATATTGGTCAATTTTTCGAAACGATTTCTTGGAATGATTTAGGTTTGCTATGATATCCTGCTTTGGACATCATGTGAAATAAACACGTATTGGTTAGTTCTAGTTCTGAAACCGTCCTATTAATCCGGTGTTACGTCCACAATTAAAAACGGCTGGATTTTAGTTAAATCAGTAACTCAAACTTGGCTTCTGACATTAATGTTGACGCAACCGGCAATATGTAGCGCCATGTAGCGGAAACCTTTGGCAATTTCAAAGGTCGCACAATAGGTACCGTATTTTATCGGATTTTCGGATTCCTCAACACCGGAAAGTATTCAAAGATTCTTTTTTTTATTGCTTTTTGTAGGCCTACGAGCTAGCGGCCCATCTGATGGTAAGTGGGAACCGCTGCTCATACACATTAGCAGTGCCAGGGGGCACAGCGAACCGCTGCCTACCGTGAGATTAATACTCTTTTTAAACCTCGTTTGAAGAAGTACATGTCGTAGCGCTGGGGAAACACCGCGGCAGGTAATTGATTCCAGCCTGCGCGTACGTGGGATGTATGAACGCTGAAAGCAAACCGTGCTTGATGAGATCGCTTCCAGGCGGTAAGGATGAACCCTACTGCGAGTGCGCGATGAAAAAAGGGGACGATGGCACCAGCTCAAACAGTTTCTCAGAGCATTCCCCATGAAAAAGGCGGCAGAACACACAGAGAGATCCAAAGTCTCTACTATTTCCTTTAATTCTATCTAGTATTGCTTTAAAATGCCATTTGTTAAGACAACAGTAAACCAGTTTATAACGCATCACGTACTTTGTATCCCAGCCTTCTACTATCCAATTTGCGTTTTAATTTAACCACCTAATAATTTATTTTACCATGTGAACGCGCATTACGATGGTATTGGTTATCTATTTTTTTTTTTTTTTTTTTTTATTCACGTAGACTTTAAAAAAGCGCTTGTAAATAGTCAGAACATGTTTGTAGTAATATAGTTGTATACATTAGATATTATTTCTAGTAACATAGATATTTAGGTACATCTTGTATGAAAACATTTATAAAATTTATTTTATTACAGAAATGATATTTAGCTAGCTCATATCAAGTTATTGTCAAGAGATTATGTTTAATTATCTAGTTTAAGTCTAATATTTTTACTACATATCGTCAATGGTTCTGTCTATATTAAAGGTATTATTATTATGACGGACCTTGTGTTAATAACGACGGTCGCGCTTTAATGCTACCACCGGATCCAATGCACCCCAACTGAGAAGACCCAGCGAAACAAACTCAGTGGGTTCATCTACTACCGGCTTCAACACGACCCAGTTGAGACGGTCCGGCGAAACATACTCAAGTGGGCATGAACACGGGATTTGGTCCAATTAGAGTAATTATTTAGTAGGCAAACACAATATATGCTCGATCGGTTGTCTGAATGCTTATTATTTTAGATTATATTTAGGTATACAAAAGAAAAACTTCGAATCAATAACATTATTCATTTTGAGACAGAGTCAATATTTTAAATTAAGTATATGATAGCAATCATTTACAGATAGTTCACGTAACACAGCAGATCAGTCATGTCTATATGGCTACAAGATCTCCAGCGAGCAATGTGCAGGTAGGAAGTGAGAGCCAGACGTCTTTGTCATCGATGTACTCTTTAGTGGTGTAATAACCCCTAGCCATAAGTATACGTTTAATATGTGTTTTAAAACTTGTGTCAGGCAGATCAGTAATTTGAGAAGGAAGCTTGTTATAAAACCTAATACAATTTCCTAAAAATGATTTATTAGTTTTGCTTACTCTAAAGCCTGGCATGGCTAGTTTGTTTTTATTCCTAATATTTATATTATGCAGTTCACTTTTCTTTTTATAATTATGAATATTTTTTCTAACAAACATTATATTCTGATATATATATTCCGATGGCACAGTAAGTATATTTATTTCTTTAAACAAATTTCGCAAAGAATCGCGACTGCCTAAACCATAAATGGCTCTGACTGCTCTTTTCTGCAATACAAAAATAGCACCTATGTCAGCCGCCGAACCCCACAGCAGAATGCCATACGACATAATGCTATGAAAGTACGCGAAATACACTAATCTAGCAGTTTGTTCATCTGACAATTGCCTTATTTTCCAGACAGCATAGGAAGCCGAACTTAATTTACCTGCTAACTTTTCAATCTGAGGACCCCATTGCAATTTTGAATCAAGTGTCAATCCCAAAAATACGGTCGATGGGACTAAATCTAATATTTTCGCATTAAGTGCAACTGTTGGTACAATTTGAGTCACATTCGGCAATGAGAACCTGATGCATTTAGTTTTCCCTGCATTTAACAATAGATTATTTGCCGAAATCCATTCTGATATAAAGCTGAGTGTTTTATTATGCTCAATAAGATCTTTATCCTTTCTATTTACTTATATATTGCATTTTATATATTACTACGTATAGTTAGACCAGAAAAGTAGCAGGTGGATTGCCGGCCTTCAAAATAGTCAGCAAACAAGTGTTGCCGATGAGTTCTGCCGACCTTACTCACACTCAGAAAAACAACATTAATGTTATTATTAAGGAGTGTCTTCTGTAAGGTGGAAGGCTGTTCTTTGAGGAAATTACCGCTGTGCCCTACGTCTGATAGCTGTTTCCGCCAAAAAACCTCTTGCTAGAAGTGGAAATTTTATCCATATCATATCACCTGGATGAAAGGTCATCTATCGCCGTGCGTTTCTCAAGAAATTTTTTACCGCGCTTTATCACTCTGTAGAATTAATTACCTGTGGAGGTATTACCGATCTGGTATAACATGGCAATGGATCACTTGACATCAGGTGACTCACTTGCTCCTTTTTATAAAAGAAGAATATGTATAATTGTTTACATACATTTATGTTTGTTTAAACACTGATACTAACATAGTATAAGACTTTTATAACTAACACTTTATGGAATAATCCGAAATTAAATTATTATTATTATAAAATAATCAAGCTGGAAAAAGGTAATTGGCCTTACCCGAGATGTCTCCTGTCTTATTATTAACAATGAGTACTATTTGTTTACGTCATATTTTCCGATTAATATAAGTTCTGTAGACATACACCAGATACTCGTAAACCACACAGGTGCTCGAGGCTGAGCCCGTCGTGCCCGGGAAACTTGCTCTTGTTGATACCTTTTATCATTTTGTTAACTTGCTTTTCTTCTGGGCTCAGCATCGTTCACCAACGATGTGCAATCGAGATTGAACTTTGAAATTTTTCATAAACATATTATGTATATGCCCATGATCATTTAAACTCTCAACAGCCTCGACACCCAAGGAGATGCCCGGCTTACCGTCCGTTTTAAGGTCGGTGCATATGTAACTTGTACGGTACAGGGAACGGAACGTGGTTTGTCAACAATGAATTTAAGGCACACGCACCGTGACAGTAGCTCGGAACTAACATGCAAGTGTCTTTAACAAGCAAAGATGGATTTTTCATTTGAAGAATTGGCTTTAATTGTTATTGCTGTAGATGACGAAGAAGCGGGTGCAGCGCTTCATTTGCTCCTTTTCTTCATGACGGCCCTATTATGGAGAAAATGAGCGAATGGAGCGATTGCACCCGCAGCGGAAATATGGATGGATGGAGCCCATGCGGGGCGGGATGGGCTATACATATTTTTCCCTCTCCTCGCTTGACATGTTCCTGTCCCGGCCGTACATCCAAGACGTATGTTCTAACATTTACATTTTATATGTAACGATATTTACAAAACTTATCGTCACGTTCCGTCCGGAGAAAAACACGTTACGTATGCAGCGACCTTTACCTGTCGACTACTTGATCTCAGTTAAATGTATATAAATGTAACCATCAAATAAATTCACCGTGTGAACATGGCCTTACGATGCTAGTTGCCAAGCAATGCATTTTACATATTATTACATAGTATTTTCTGCAAGACATATTTATAGGAAGAAGCTAGTTTATTATCAGTTTCGTAAACTGTTACATGCTTCGTTAGGAGAATTAAACAGTTTTATTTTATTGGTTTAATATGCTGATTTTAAACACCTATAAATATAAGCATTTATGTTCTATTTAAAAATGCCTTATAGGCCAATAATTTCAAACGAATACATCTAATTCTCGGGAACTTTCAATAAGGAGTAATAATATACTTCTGGGCGAATTTCGCCATGGCGATTTTATCTTGGAAATAAATAAATTCATTTGGCCTGCAAGTAATGATTTTGACAATATCACCCTGTTTTTTTAACTTTTCCTGTTCATTCTATTTTAAGCTTTAATTGATATTTCAGCTTTTATTGATTTTCCAACCATATACCTACCACATATGGTTGGCCTCAAATAAAAACATTGGGTTTTTCAGGGACACTTAGCTTAATAAAATCTGGTACTGGATAATCAGAAGTATACTTTACGTTCTGGCGCCATACTTAATATAAAGAAGGGAGGGATAGAGGTGTTTAGGACTCAATATTATGAAATAATTGGTCGGCTACGTGGGGCAATATAGAATGTCATGATCTTTGGTGACCTGTTGGTCTTTCTCTCACAGATATTTCTTTCTTTATCGTATAAGCAGTGGTTACTATTGGCAACTGTTGCCTAAAGGCTATCTTATTGGGACCGACAATTTTCTTTGGTCTCCGAAGCACGGAACTTAGCTACAGCCATGGATGTTCTACGTCTGCAGTTTGCGTTACCGTACGCATTGTTTAATCTAGTGACAGAGTTGTTCCATCCAACAAATAGGCCTCTGACATGACTTAAACACACCAACTAGGACCCTCAGCTTAATTTTCACTCCAAAGCACGAAGATGGTCATTAATTAAACACTGGCGGTCACCAATCTTTGGACTGACGTTACACCAAGGTGTTTAACATCGCCGCTGACTTAGACTGGTGAAAGCAACTGGCGCCTAATCAAGCCCAAGTTAACATCTCTTGAGAATGGTTCGTGGAGGGTTGAAGCACATGGCGCTAGTCAAGGTATTGATAATACGGTTTGCCAAAAATATATTTATTTATTGAACAAAACCGTAAAACTAGTGTACAGGAAGACGAGCAAAAACAGAATGACGTTAAATACAATTTGATTTAACATGAAAGATAGGTTGCAAACAACAAGGGTTTCATATATCCGTATTATAGGAAAGGAGTCAGCATAATTTGTTCTAGAACATTCGATCGTAAGTTTCTCGTGGGAACTAAATATTATTGCATCACTAAATATATTATTGCATCATCCTTGTTACTATGTAACATAATTAATAAGTAGACTTAGGTTTAATTATACTAATATCTATAGGGGTAGTATCCTTAACTCGCTCGTGTTCCTCGCGCGTCTCTTGGATGGAAGGGGGACTGATCCTTCTGGTAATCGTGGAAACACCGTGGGGTTTAGTCGGTACACCGGTAATCTACTGGTAGCCCGACATACCTTGCGCTTGCCCAGCGGCAGGGATCCGTAATGGACACGTTAAAAAAAAGACTGAAGCACATATTAGGTATCATACTGGTGCATGTATCTATCTCATAAATATAACCCTAGACAGGCAGAGCGAAGTAAATATGTGGTACAATATGTCAAAAATTTACAACGGAACAAGGCTATTTGTAACTACGATAATAATTACAAAATAGATGTTATACGAGATAACTCCAAAGAGGTACGGCTTGGAACCTGAAAGAAATGACTCAAAGATTGAAAAGTTGAAGACTTGAAAGGTGAAGAAAGATTAAGATAAAATTAGATAATATAATATTGTGAACTATAGATAGATAGATAGATAGAGTACACTTTATTGTACCAGAAAACACAATACATAATATCTTAATAAAGAAAATATAGGTACAATCGGCGGTCTTATCGCTTTGTAGCGATCTCTTCCAGACAACCGTTGGGTGGACAAGAAGAATTAAGATGGAAAAGGCGGTAGTTGTAAGTGTACTATCGTGTGTATTAAATGTTTAACGTTATTACATACATACATTACATATGTACAAGCTTCATAAATATGTACTTCTATTTGTATAAATACTAATAATATGTGGTATAATAAAATAAGCATGAAAATTATTGTACCCAAGAGCGCCACTATCGCCAAAAAACTGTTGCACAGCTTGGTGATATCGTTCTTTAATGTAACTGTTTGTATTTCACATGAATAGAAATATAAAAAAAAAATGCTTCCCTGAGGGATAGAGAACACAGTTATTTCACCAACTGTTTTATAGGGTTGTATCTGACTCATGCATATGCCTCAAGATACCCGAGTCTTGTGGTAGGTCACACGTGCATCTGTTTTGATAATACAGCGTACATCATTGACATTTATATCCTGATATAGGTCTTGGGACATTATTCACACACGGCCATCTGATCCCGAATTAAGCAGACCTTGTACTATGGAAATCAGATAAACAGAAATTACATTTACTACATTTCTTTTTTGTTAATACATACTTAAACTTATATAGATAATTACACCTAGACACAGGAGAAACAGACATGTTCATGCGCAAAAATTTCTGTCCTGACTGGGAATCAAACCCACTAACTAAAAATATTAGATTAAACAAAATGCATTTTGTCACAGAGTTCCATCTTCAAATGTCGCAACCAATATTGTTAATAAAAGTGGACAGTTCCGGAAATGTTTAGTGCATCCATGTACAGATACCAGCACATCAAGCTACCCTAATCTGTCAAATTTCCCCAATTGAAAGTGAACCTTATGATTATGTGATAAAGTTGAAAATCAATAAAACACATTTGACAGATTGGGGTGGCTGGATGTGCTGGCGTCTGTACATAATAATGCCTACATAATAATGTAGGATAATTCCTACATAATAATGAAAGGAATCTCTAGCTCCATTTATGTTCTTAAATATGAAATATTTATTTGCCAGAATATAGGTACAAAGTAGTTGGTGACATTGTAGTTTAGTTTCACTATATTCAACATACATATGTTGTGCAAAATGTTTGGTCAATTATGTAAATTATTAAGCATGCAAATTTATTTAGCGCATAATATCATATATATATTTACAATAATAATATGTAAGAACTATCTTAAAATGTTATACATTTAAAATATATAAAAATGATTAATAATTAAAGTCAACAAAAATGAATAATAACAATAATAAATCCTTAATGTCACACCAAAATAATTTCAATTACAATTTTATATGTCCTATATTAATCAATTCACACAAAATGTCAAATAATTCCAAACCAAACTAAAACTCGATCACTTCCTGCTCCCAGCAGCAAGTCACTTATTTTGCCTCATACTTTCTTCTTTACTTGACTTAGAGTCAAGTAAAGAAGAAAGTATGATAGGCAGGGAAAATCTTGCACAAACCGGAGTCATTCAAGGCTACATTTTATCTAAAGGCCATGTCGAGTTCAAAAGAAGTCAAACGGATTCCTAATATTGAATCTAAATGTTAATATTTCTTCACATTATCGAGAAATGAATAATACATGCATACATAAGCACTTATAATCCTGGCGCAGTCGGAAACGGGTTGCTGCAATTCATGCGATAGAATCTTGTCTATACACTATATGAGTTTATTATTAACCTAAGGTGCTCAGGGCCATAAGCTATAGTTACAAATACCGAATAAAAATAATTATTCGATGTGCTCGGGTTCAGAATTCAGTTTTAAAAGTAAAAAAAAAATATTAGTAGTTTGTACCAAGATTTATCGAACGATTACGTCTACTCGTATTTGAGTATTTTGAATTGGGGGGATTGATGCCCTTAGTTCATGCGTTCGGTGGGGTTAAGTTACGTGTTCAGAATTTGATGGATGACTGTTAAAGATCTTCACCTTCTAAGCATCTCAGATATTCGGAGTGCACATGAAGCTGCCGCTCCAGATTGCAGGCATATATAGAGCAGTAATTATTAAGCCAAGTCATCTTAGATCAGAGGCCTTGTGGACACGGCTGTCTTACTCAACTACGAAAGTAAATAATGCAAATATTTATTTAAGTAAGTACTTGCTGTAAATATTTGAAAATAATTTTGAAGGGCGAGTCTGAATTTATTCATCATCAACATTACAGCTGAAGGAAGTCCACTGCTGGACAAGCCTCCTCCAAGAATCATCTTGTGGGATCTGCCATTATTGCCACGCTTGGCAAACGGATTGGCGATAGCAGTAAGATGTTCATAGTGCTCTCAGTTTATAGTAAACTGCTGCCCGTCCTCTGGTAGATATTCCCTCGGGTCGACTTCTATGCCTCCCACGGGATTAGGTGGGGTTATGATATACTGATTTTCGCCGTCACCACACAGCAATCGAATTTCATAAAGCGAACGTATTAGTTTGCCGGAAATTTTAGAATATTGGACTGTCAACTTTTGCTATTGGATTTCACAGCGAAACGATATCTACGTTCGAATTCTACTTTCTAATCCGACAGTTTAATATGTAAAATGTCCGATTATGAGACCCGAGTTGCAAGGTTTAAGTTACTGAGCAAAAATGCTGGGTAGCGATACCGGTGCGGTGTGCGGTCAATTAAGTGTTTAAAGATTACTAAGTGAACATTACTCGCTCTACTTACTTATTACTACCAAATGCCTGTTTACCAAATGGGTGGACAGAGACAAGGGATTTTCATCGGTCAGGAATGTTGCTAACCTCTTTTGCCTAGTTTATTCTCATTATATTCTTCATCTAACTCGCCTGTTAGGGTACTGCTGATCTGGCCTTCTTGAGAACATTAACAGGAGGAAGTTACAGATAAATGGGCCACTTTGGGGTGACACGCCACACTCCTAGATGTTTGTGATGTGGGAATGTAACCCTATTTGTACATGTTTTTAAACAGTATTGAACAGTGTTGTCGGGCTTTCAGGTCATCACATTTTCTATCTGGCTCAGCTTTCCGCTGTGCCTCAAAAACCATTCCTGTAAAATAGCTATTACTCTACACTTATATAAACAATCCTGATAATCATTATAAATAGGGACATCAAATCGCCCGCTCACAAATTCACATCATGTAACACCACTAGAACATTTTTATCTCGGCCCGTTGTATGAGAAATGAATGTTTGCCGTCAAATAAAAGTATTATACTGAGGCTTGTATCATGATTTATACAACGCTGACGGTAGCTTAAGACGCGCAATGTTCCAGATTTGAAATTAGAACTCTTGTAAATGTTGGGTTAAGGCTTTTTTATGGCTAAAATAGGGCTTTGTTATATTTGTCCTTATACATTTGTGTCTTGTATTTTTTATACATAACGTCTTCCTTTTCGAATGTCGGACATGGCGGTTAGCCATCTCCATACGACATACATATAGTGCACAAATATGTGCGCAAAAACGAGTGCACTTTATATTCTTTTACTCTCATTTCTAGCCTCGTCTAGTTTTGTTGCTTATACAGTTGTTGCGATTCCCCGGGACATGCTTGAGCCTCGCGGCTCAGTGTCATTTCATTGTGTGTTACTGTTGATCCTGGCTTACAGCAGTTGCAGTGGTGGGTAAGAGGGAGGGACTAGTATCTCCCTCTCATGATCCAATAGGATGGTTATCCAACACAAATAGGTCCGGTACAAGACGGACCACTTTACGTGGGCGTCTTTGAGGGCCGGGTTGTACCACCAATTTCCATACTTTTTGTACGTATACCAATTTCTATACTTTACAAATAATCCCAGTACACAACAGTAATTATTTGTATGTTTCATGTTATCACATATCGTATTATATATTATATCTACAAATTTACATATTAAAATAAGTTCACACAAGCAGCTGGCCCATACTTGAGAAACGATGCACCACTTATGAATAGGTTTTGCGATCTAGGGATGCCCATTTTCACAGCTTTGCTAATGCCAAAATGCCTGTGAAGGCTTCTGACAAGACTGACAAAATATTGAACACGTTGAGATACGAAAAATAATGCCCATCATTATACTCCCATATTTTTACAGCTAAAAAGAGAACAAATAGTCTGACAACGCAGAATATCTATTATACGTACTTCCATCAATAAAACTCAATAAATACAATGCGAAACTCCTTTGTCACCTGCCAACAATATACTTTCACTACGACATTGATAACAAGGGCCACGATCAAAATAAAGTCCGACCTTTAGATAAAAGCTCAATTTTCGTGAACAAAACCGTATCATGATAGAATACACTATTTGAAGGGCGTTCTAAGGCGTTTTGCCCTAAAGGGACACTCCTCCGCGAGTTTGTCACGTAGGGTGTCGTTATGTTCCAATTTTTCGTCCTTGACAGTCGTTATATTGTCTTTGAAAATTTGAATGTTGTTTTTCTTTTGTGTTTTTTGTGCAAATTGTTTTCTTTTTTTTCAGTTTCTGTTCGGATTTGGGGTGGATTATAATTTTGACTGAAGATTTTTTAAGTATAGGTTTTACTGTACAAATATGTACTTTATTATATTTTGACATCATTGATGATCTTATTATAATAATAATATCCTGGGACATTATTCAAACACGGTCATCTGATCCCAAACTAAGCAGAGCTTGTACTATGGAAACCAGATAACTAATATACTACATATACCTACTATTTTTCTTTTGTAAATACATTATATAGATAATTTACACCCGGACTCAGGACAAACAGACATGTTCATGCACACAAATATGTATTTGTCCCGGGTGGGAATCGAACCCACGACCTCCGGCGTGAAAGGCAGCGTATCTACCAACCACGCCAACAGGCCCGTCAAATTTATCTGTTTCGATGATAGATTAATTTTTTTATTTAACTTATTTAAAAATGGGTATGAGTTCTGTACTTGCTATTTCTAGCTTTTGACTGCCTCGTTGGTCTAGCGGTAGCGTGTTCACCCGCAGAGAACGAGGTCCTGGGTTCAAATCCCGGGTCGGGCCAAAAAGTGATTTTAAGACTCTTCTGTAAAAAAGAAAAAAATCTCAGCATCAGCCCGAAGTCTGGGAGTTGGCGGTATTATACCCCCGTGCCTCAGAGAGCACGTAAAGCCGTCGGTCCTGTACCTGACCTCTTTCCGGTCGTGTCGCATAGGCGTCCCATCGGATCATGAGAGTGATGTTAGAAAGTGCTCCTGTGTTTGCGCATACACTTGGGCACTATAATATGTCCCGCGCAGATGGCTAATCTCTGTTGAGACTGGCCGCCGTGGCCGAAATTCGACTAGGAGGACATTATTTCTAGCTTTTAAGAGGGCACATCAAAGTTATTGTAGTTATTGTAATTTATAAATTTAGAAGCTCAACTTACACTTAACCAGTTTGTATTCAAATAGCTTCCATATCGAGTTACTCTACATTACTGAAACAGAGTAAAACTGTGAACAATTCAAATTAAACTGTTCTTAATGACTATAAAATACACGCTTACCCATGAGAATAGCGTCAATTAAGTCACTTTTAAATTGAATCACTTTTAAGTTGAAATTGAATTGCGGTACCGTGGATAAGGCCCAATTAAAATGGAATTAACATATGAATATGCTTAACAACTGTATCTATTGTGCAAAAATAACTGTAGCAATTTCATTAAAGTGGGAATTAACACCTCTTAGTTTCTAATGGAGTATTTGGCTGATTAGTAATATTAATAACTAGCTGCCTTACACCCAGACTCAGGGGAATCAGACAGGTTCATGCACTCAAATATCTGTCCTGGGTGGGAATCGAACTCACGACCTCCGGCGTGAAAAGCAAGCATTTGCCAACCACGCCAACAGGCCCATCTAGAGTCTAAGATTTTAACAATTATTTTAATGCATTGTAATGTACAATATTTTTCGTTTTTCCTTCCAGAGTGGCAACATTTAGTTTTCTCTCCGGAAATAAACTGATGAAACAACTACAAAAAAAGTCTCACAGTCTTCTCGTCTCATTTCGCACACTTATTTTCCGGAGATTTTTAAAGATATGCTATAATTTTGATTTTCATTCATAAGGTTTGCATGACGAACACGCGAAAGAAAGATTTATCCAATTTAGCGTAGTCGTTTGGAAGTTATGAGCGAAAAAAAATTCGGTGATTAATTTTTTATTTATATAGATAAAATCGTTTATTTTGTCTTCACTTACATAACTTATGTCTAACAACTTAATGTACGTTTTCTTTCTTTCTAGTTAGTAGGGAGCAGAGAGTGTCGACCGAGGCGCTGTGGTTCCACGGTTTACGCCGTAGGCTGGAACCACCTAGTATGACGTTGCACGTAGGTTACGCAGAGGTCAGGGTGGGGTGGTACATGAAGTACCTTGGCCTCACCCTAGACAGTCGATGGGGCTTCGAGGAGCACTTTGAGCGTCTGGCACCCCGAATGCGCTGCGTAACCGGCGCTTTACACCGGCTGCTGCCGAATCTCGGGGGTCCTCGGGAAGAACTTCGCCGTCTCTACGGTGGTGTCGTGCGATCCATGGCCCTTTACGGGGCGCCCGTCTGGTCTGAAAGCCTGATGGGTGCCTCCCACTGCAGAACTATACTCAAACGCCTGCAGCGTGTGGTGGCCATACGGATCGCACGAGGATACCGCACGGTATCTTTCGAGGCGGCGACAGTCCTGGCGCGCCTCCCGCCATTTGACCTCCTGGTGGCAGTTGACGCAGCGGTTTTCACCGAAATCCGCGTCCGCCAGGAGTACGGGAGGGGGCCAGAATAGACGCTCATTGAATATAGACGGGATGTCCACCGGCACGTACTAGTGCAGTGGCGCGCACGGCTAGAGCTACGCCTAAACGCGCGCCAACGTGCCGTCGGTGCCATCCTGCCTCACCTCGAAGCCTGGATGGGAATGAGAGGTGGTTGCGTCGCCTACAGACTGACTCAGTTACTCACCGAACATGGGTGTTTTGGGGATACAAAAAAAAGGGAGCTAGTGTGCGAAATAGGCGTAAACCTATGTTTGGGATCAATAGATCCTTCCTTAGAGGAAAGTTAGTTGAAAGTATAGTTTACATTTTTATAAAATATTCAATAAAAAGGCTTCAGAGCCTGTAAACTTATATTTAAAAATAAATGATGGCCGTAGTCTTGTGCTCCGTAGGACATTACAAGCAAACGATTATAAAATTTTAGTGTCATTATTCATAATGTAAAGCAAAGTAATCTAGATATCTATTCTCAAAAATGAGAAATCATATATTTAATCGTCCGGCGGGTCTCGAACCGGCGCCCTCTACCAATACATCCAACGGTAGGGTGTTGGCAAGGGAACCTTAAACTTGATCTGGCAGTGTGTATCATTCGTAGCTTAACGCAGAGCGCCTAACCCGGATTTGAATAGACTACTGGATCGATACCCACCGGACGGTTATATTTACCAAGTACGAATTTATTTTTGAGATTCAACTATTAAGATAAGAGAAGATAATTGTTTATTTCACCACATAACATAAAACTATAACAATAATAGGTGCGTACAGTTAAATGCAATACATTTTTATATCCTTAAATTGTTTGTTTATTACAATATATTTAGCAATCTTTGTGGCGGCTAGCACCTTAGCTAAGTTATTCGGAGATAACTTGTATTAAAGGTGCTAGACCCAACTTTGTTTATATAGTTCCATCATTATTCATCAAATTTATAGGGTAAAAGTTACCATAAAAAGAGAAAAAGTACTTATATGAACAAAATACAAAAAACTTATATCAAATAATAGGTGTTCATAGAAAGCTCTTACGTGTGTGTTTGTGCGTGTGTGTGTGTTTGTGCGTGTGTGTATGTTTGTGTGTGTGTATGTGTTCCGTGAGCGCGCGCGTGTCAGTGTGTAAGTATGTGAGTGGGTGTGGGTGTGTGCGCGGTTTTAGGAAATTTGCTGTAATAATTGTTCTGTTTCTTGATAATTGAAGGTTAAACAAACTTACCTTAAGTGAAGTTTGACCATAATTATATGAGTCGCTGCATCCGAAGAGATTTTCATATTACACAGTAGTACACTCTTCAATGTGCTGGACATCGAACACTTTTTTAGAGCTTGCAACATTAAAAAAGAGAAAATGGCGCCTCTGCGCGCCACGTGGCCGGCTGGAAAAACTTCATTCTTTTCAGAGTCCTCAGTATCTACTTAAGATTTCACTAAAGGCAAAGCATTAAAAACAAATAACGGGAAGAAAGTATTCACAAGAATACTTTAAGGGCGGGAGGGATCGAAAATCTCTTCGGATGCAGCGACTCATATAATTATGGTCAAACTTCACTTAAGGTAAGTTTGTTTAACCTTCAATTATATTTCGTCGCTGCATCCTCGAGATTTTCATATTACACAGTAGATGTTTAGAGCTTTAGGGAAATCTTTAGTAAGAGTATTGTACCAATACCCAAAAAACGAATTGTTACATGTAATAATTTGCTTTATCTAATTAACTAAATCATTTTTAACTATACTTAACAGTAATAAACTGGCACTTTTAAATACAAGATCATTATTTAGATCTGTCATAAAATTTACTAAATACGTGGGAATTTCATGACCATCCTGCAGCCTTGCGTCAATATCCGCTCTCTTGCAATACTTGCTGGATACCGCATCTGATTGAAGACGCGGTTGCGTTGTGGTATCATTTTTTAGTGGTCAGAATTAACCTTTCGGCATTAGAGGTGTCTCTGAACGGTCCTATTAGTTCTATGTATGCTATCAGGGATTTCCCTGGGCCTATCTCCTTCTAATTGTGATAAAAGAATTAGATGCGATTGAGGCCTCGCTTTCAAGAATTTTAAATATTGGAATCGTTATTTGTAATATTTGAAACAACGTCTCTTATCTTGGGTTTAAAAATTTCAACTTTAATTTTGGATACACTTAAGGCATCCCAAAGGGCCTGCGGCCAAAGCTCATATGCTGAGAGTTCATCTTTATTAGATTATGTGGTCGGGGTAGCAATATCAGCGGTAGGATCGTGCGTAGCGACAACATTATCAAGAGTGTGAGTAATCGGGTCAATATTATTCGGCGACAATGGAGCGTATAACCTAATTAGCTAAAAATGAATGCTCACATGCATTATTCGGCGTTTGTATATTCGGTCGTAATCGAATCACGGCTCTTTAATTTTATGGGTATTAGCCTTGACCAACGATACGACGGAACGTATTCCAAAATTTAATGAAAATGAATGCTCAGATACATTATCTGTATCAGAAAAAAATACATATTATTATGCGAGTAAGTGACCGTAATCGCACCATGGTTCAATTATTTATATTGGTATTGTGTTTGTATATTCGGTCATAATCCAATTACGACTCTTTATAGGTCTTGACCAACAGTATCAATACGACGCGTATTCTAAAATTTAATGAAAATGTATGCTCAGATACATTATCTGCATAAGAAAAATATATATTTAAGTGACCGAATTCACTTCACGGTTCAGAAATAATATTGATATGGTGATCGTATATTCGGCTGTAATCGCCTCGCAACTATTTAATAATATCCGGATTAGCTTTGACCAACGATGCGGCGGAGCGTATTCCCTGATTTAATAAATATGAATGTTCAGACACATTATCTTTATAAGAAAAAATACATATTATTATGCGAGTAAGTGACCGTAATCGCATCACGGTTCAGAAATAATATTGGTATTGTATTCGTATATTCGGTAATCTAATCATGAATTCATGACGCTTTAATTTTATAGGTATTAACCTTGACCAACGGTATCGATTCGACGGAGCTTATTCGCTGATTTGATGAAAATGAATGCTCCGATTCATTATCTGCATCAAATACAATAGAAATGTGAGTAAATTACCGTAAAACGCATCACGGTTCAATAATTATAAATCAGAATTCATTTATTCCGTAAAAAAATACATTTATGTGGAATCGAATATTGGTATGGTATTCGCATATTCGGTCGTAATCGCATCACGACTCTTTAAAATATACATTTTAGACGCCAGTTAAGGCTACTAATCTGCATCAGATAAACTACATATGTGAGTAAATGACCGTAATCACATCACGGTTCAATAATTATATTGGTATGGTATTCGTATATTCGGTCGTAATCGCATCACGACTCTTTAAAATATACATTTTTAGACGCCAGTTAAGGCTACTAATCTGCATCAGATAAAATACATATGTGAGTAAATGACCGTAATCGCATCACGGTTCAATAATTATATTAGTATGGTATTCGTATATTCGGTCGTAATCGCATCACGACTCTTTAAAATATACATTTTTAGACGACAGTTTAGGATACTAATCTGCATCAGATAAAATACATATTTGAGTAAATGACCGTAATCGCATTACGATTCAATAATTATATTGGTATGGTATTAGTATTCGGTCGTAATCACTTCACGACTCTTTAAAATATAATAAAGTCAAAGTCTACGATTTATTTGCAAATAAATATGGTTTTAGAAGTGAATGTAAGAACATTGGTAGCACAACAGGTACTATATATAATAATATATATACATATATTTGTTTATTTCTTTTTTTTTTTTAGTTAACTGCAGGAATTCCTTTACTGTACAGAAAGAAATCTCAGTTAGCCATTTGCGTAAAGCCTTTTTGAATCGGACCATTGGAAGTACCTTAATTTGATCAGGAATCTTGTTATAAATACAGTTTATCTGTATTCGTTGTGCAGTCGACAACGTGGTTAGACATGTCAATATTTTTTTTTTTTTTTAATTAATATTATTATTTAATTGCCAATGGTATTCCTTCGTTTGGGCACCATCTACTCACAAAACAAGTTCCACAGTATTGAGTTTTGTAAATACCTTTAAGCCATATCCTGATATTACCATCTGAACGAAATCTGGTTTACTCAATATGGGAGAAAGTGCTGAACGGCATGTGTTTTCAGATGAGAAATTAGCTCCTAACCTGAACTGTTATGTAATGAAGTTTAATGCTACAGGATTGATTTTTGTTTTTTTTTTTTTTTATGCAATCATCAATATTATTATTATGACCAAATTTCCATAATTTTTACACGCTGTGTCGTTATTATTTTAATGTGTTGTGAGACAGAGATGAAATCATTAATTCAATTGTCTCCATTTTGAGTGCTTGCTACGAAAACGCCTCTTTATTGACTTCGCCAGATTATTATGTTGGATTCACGTCTCACTAGGCCAGTGAGGAAAGACAATAAAATCTATTGCCAGGTTATTATCTTGCATAAGCATTTCAAAATAGGTGAAAAAACTGAGGAAACAAGCAAGAGAAAAAGTATTTCCAATTAGGGGTAAACGTTTACGTCGAAAGCGTTACGATCCTTCTTCCAGTAAGTATATCAAGGTCATTTTTCATTTAAAAAGTAGGCCTGAACTTGTTGTCTAGATCTGGGGAGCCCGATCTCTCTGCTAAACATAGCATACTAAATAAAAGTAAATATATGTATGCATCTAACAATACGAGTACCCGTGTCAAAATACACGATAATTTTAAATTTAATTTTAATATTGGCCTCTAATGGTTAATTTTAATATTCCTGACTGCTAACTATAATACTGGTGTGGGTTCGATCCCCACTCGGGACAAATATTTGTTCGATTAGCGCGATTATTAGTTCCGTACCTGGGTTCAATTTATCTATAATTTGTATGTATTTAATAATAAACATGTATATTTATCAGTTGTCTGTTGGCCACACTATTGCAATAGTACTGGCTCTGCCCCGTCTGGGATGAGATGGCAAGACATTTATTTATTGTTATTATTAACTTATAATATTCAAATTAATAGATCGAATACTTACAGCTACTTAGTAAATTACTAATACCATTTCAAATTAATGGACAAACAATTAACAACATTTTCTGTTATACTTGATATCAAACAAAACTAATACACGTTCACCATATACAAATTCTATTTTAAACAAGTTTTTTACAGCAATCACAGTCAACTAAACTGGAAAAACCATGTCTGCAAAACTAGCAAATCAATCACATGTTCGCTAAACTGGTAACCCATGTTACTAATACATGTTCTAGAAGTCGACAGGATCAACATCGGGACTTGTACTTGAGTTGTACGTGTACTTGGTCAATCAAATATAATAAAAGCATTCTGGCTATGTGCGTACGTTTCTGTTACCTACTAATCTAAATAGAAACTACATTGCAGATTATTTAGAATAAAGCTATTTGAATGGTTGAATGAAACTAACCGCTATAGCATTAATGAATTCCTGGAACTGAAAATTTTCTATTTGAGGATTCAGTCCTGTATTCTCCTTGCTGAGTGCATCCATTATAATTTGCCCCCATTGTTCAGAGAACACGTGGCAGATATCTTGGTTAGTTGTGTAAGTAAAGTAATCAGGTTGTAAATAATAAATCATCACAACTCCATATGATTTTAACTGAAACATTGCCCCAGGGCATTGTAATTATTAGGGTTTTACAACCGGTACATACCTGTTGTAAAAACAGGGCTTGTACTATCTGACACAAAGGGTAGGTCTTATTCCATAGAATGGCTAACTGTAAAATAGGTTAGAATAACCTAATAATGCCAGAAAACATTCAGCTAGTAAAACTAAAATCTAATTATACATAGACGTGAGTCTATGTATTTCTATGTCTATGTATCCTGTTTGCCAGGGGGTGTGTAATGTAATCATAATTGGTAATAAAATAAAATGATAGTATCGTTGTAACAGTCGGTCACCTTAATATGCATGATCAATAACGAATAGAAAAAGAATTCGAAAAATATTCATATTTGCTGGAGAGTAAGTATGTACTTACATTTTTTGCTGACACTCGGCATTTGCGTAGATTCAATCGGCACCAAATTATTCTTCATATTCCTTCTTCGTGCACTTAAACTAGCCCATTTTTATAGGCCAATACAGTAATTCACATTAAATGTCACTATAATATAATTATAACACTTGTTTACTGAAAATAAAATAACAAGAATTGGTGTTTCGAGGTCCGAACACTAAGAGCGAATGAAGTTTTTCCAGCCGGCCACGTGGCGCGCAGAGGCGCCATTTTCTCTTTTTTAATGTTGCAAGCTCTAAAAAAGTGTTCGATGTCCAGCACATTGAAGAGTGTACTACTGTGTAATATGAAAATCTCGAGGATGCAGCGACGAAATATAATTCATTGTTAGCAGCAGTTTTGTGACGGCTTCTTTACATGCATGTAAAGAGAGAGTATAAATGCTCAGTTTATTATTCTTTAATACACGAATTTCACCGTATTTATTCATATTCTTTATTTGCAGTAAAGTTGGTACATTTAATTGGTCTTATGACTAATTACAGGTCCTTACAACTTCAGCCAATTTATTGACATGCAAATATTAACATTATTATAAATATATTGTTATTAAATTATCATTATTACATTATTATTATTACATTATCATTATTACACCATTATTATTACAATTGCATTAATTAAATAAGTTATGCCATAAATTCACTTACGGAGTAATATGCTTTCTTTGTTAGCCATGATTTTAAATTATTTTTAAAGGCATTTCTTTTATTACCTCAGGAATTTTATTATAGATCTTGCCACATATCGCGTAACTATTTTTGAGATACACTGTGGTTCTTGGAATTTTTGGCAAAACTATTCTTAAGTCTATTTATAAGTCCAATATAGATTAAAATAACCTGTAACTATTTATATTCTACCAAGATGGTAAACCAATCAAGATTTCAATCAGCAAGCGGGTTGAGCTAAGGGTCAACGCAAAGTCAAACCACGACAACTATATTTAGCCGTATCACTGAATACGATGAAATATAGACATTGAATTTATATTTAACCTTTAGATGTTTTGAAATGTAAAGCAATATCCGATGCTGGTAAAAGCTCCGCAATTCACCGGGTTGTATTAAAGTTCACCTTTTCTTGTCTTGAAAGCTATTGCGGAATATGGGGCGGCAGTTAAAGCGTACATACATATGTGCTTTTGCGAAGGAGAGCACATTACGATAAAATCTTTTTCAGTTGGTTGAAATACAGGGCAATTCGGTAGCTGTAAAAAATTATTTAAATACTCTAAGAGTCAAATGGGTGTCTGGGGTATTTCTAGTGACTGCCTCACCGGTAGGTATGTTCAGATAATCAGGTTCTAGGTGCGACTCATGGGTGGACAAAACAAACAGTGTTGGCTGACTGGCCTAATCGCCTAGTAATTATCGAACCTGACTGCTAACATATAAATATGTTTATCAGTAGTATGGTTGCCATAGCACAGGCTCTGCTTAGTGTTAATTCATTTATTATTTATTTTTCATTAAGAAAAATACTAAGTAGGAAATCTCGACTTTGGAAGTGGGGGATGTTACACCCGTGCTTCGTAGAGCACTTAAAAGTTGTAGGTCCCGCATCACATCTCTCGTGCTCGTGTTACATGGCTGCATGGCTCCAGCCATTTATAATAAGATGCCTAAGAGTTGGAAAGAACTTCCATTATCATTGTTTAGAAAAAGACTTCGAAGCATTTTAGTGGAGAAATCATATTATAACTTAAGTGGATATTTGAATGAGAAAGATTTTTAATTAGTTTAAATATTTTCTTTGTATTCACTTGTATATACTGCATTGTACATTATTTTAATATTGTATGTTGTGGTAAAATATGGCTGAATATCCAATGTAAAGATAAAGATAATTTTATTTTGCAAATATGGGTAGCAGTAATAGATGATAGAAAAAACATAGGTAACAATGTTTTTTCTATCATCTATTACTGCTACCCATATTTGCAAAATAAAATTATCTTTATCTTTACATTGGATTATGAGAGTGAAGTATGGTAGAAGTCATATTGACGGAATATCTGCAAGATATCGAGCAGCGTCTCTCTGGATACTATAAGCAAGAAACCATAATTCAAATCGTTCAATCCATCTGCTAAGCGTAGCGATTATTGCATATTGCCCAAATGATAGTCACAATTCAATTGTGAAGATTCATGAACTTGGTATTGTTTCAGCTGTATGGTGATTTGTATATATAAAATGACTAGGGATTTTTAACATGTATCACTTATGCATTAACATACATATGTGAGGATAACTAGATTGGTCGGCTACCCTTTTTTGTATCATAATCATATCAGCCGATAGACGTCCTCGGCTGGACATACTAGTCAAAGTCAAAGTCAAACATTATATATTCCGTAAAAAATTTACATTTATGTGGAACCGTGATTTTTTTTTTATTTACTAAAGGTCTCACCAAAGATCGCCGCCAATGCTATGAAACTTTGCACTACCCGTATCCAGCGGATTTCAGCGACCCTTACAAGTTCATCGGTCCATCTTGTAGTAGGTCCACAGATTACCCCAGGGGGTAATCTGTGACAAGGTATTTTGTCGTTCGAGGTCGCCACAAGAAATTTAGTTGCCAACCGTTTTAAAAAATATCTATATACTTGGAAACAAAACACGTGTTTGCATATAACATATAGGTTTTAATAACCCGTTCATATCAGTAGCTGAGCTGCCGACCAAAACGAAAACATTTTTATTTTCATAACAGAAAAATACACAGAAGGCTCTAAGATAGTTTTTATTGCATATTTGGACGGGACAAAGGAGCGATTTGTTTACTTGTAGCCGCTGGCTATGGCTTCCATTTTTTGTTGTTTCTTGATCTGCTCAAACCTTTTTTAGAGGTTTGGGGCAAAATTATTGAAATACTTTTGGAGGAATTGAAGGTGTCGCAAAAAGATTGAGTGCACATGTGGCGCAGTGGTTATGTTGATTGCCGTGTTGCTACCTCAGATCCCTCGTATTTGAGTTTGAACACTTTATTATTTCATTTTTGATCACAAATTTAAAGAAGCATATATACCGAAGTATGTGCCTCGGCCTCCGGCTTTTAATTCTGCCTTTTAGTGGAGTGTTATGCAGAGTATTCAAATTCTTTTTTGAATCTTGGATGCGCTATTTCTGTGTGTGTGTTTGTGTGAGTGTAAATTTTCTTAAGACGAGTCTATTTCAGACATCCAGTCTTTATTCTGCACCTTTGTCCAAAGCTACACTCTCCTATCAGCCCATATACTCCACACAAAACAAACGTACTCTGCTGTAGTGAAACTGAGATGTAACCTTGAAGTTCCCAGGACTGATGTGTACTGACGTGACTCCCATGATGGACTGTCGTACCTACATATGCTAAAAAGCTATAATTTAATTTTCACCATATTTACCACGGTTAATACTACTCTGTACAAACGTAATAAAGTGAATTTTACCTTGATATATGCTTTTCTGAAACAGCATTTAATTGATTGGTAGGCAGGATATACATATGTCTTATCATATGTTAAAAAAAAGAATGTAAAATTGAAGTATTACAAGCCAATCGATCGTTATACTTTCCGAGTAGACTCAATAGGTTGTATCACTGACAGATTGGCAAACCTATTCGTAACTAAAACTATCTTAAACTAATGATAAGTAACCGAGTTGCTCAATGCAAGTAGTAAAGTAACCTTTCGACATTTGTTTATATCTGACAGACAGGCCACGAACAAAACAAGCAAGCAAGCAACGAGTTCTAAACTGTAGTCAATATTTTGCAACAGGTATTATTATGAAATCTTGATTTTAGTAAAACTGTTTACTTACAAAGTAGCGTCGGGTTCATTGAACTATTAGAGCCCTTTAGAGATTAAGTACAATTGCTTGGAGAAGCTGTCTGATTTATCTATATGATCTATATTGGCTGGATAATGAGTAAATTTACACTGTGGTTGGCGATTCCTGCATTGCATTCCAGGTGAACGGGGTGCGGCTTCAAATGCAGAAAGAACGATGATGAAGATACCCGATAAAAACATCTTCTGCTAGTTTCTAGAAAATAGATGTACTGCATTATATATTTACTGAGGAAGTGAGAGATTTTTCTGTTAAAACAAATTCTGGGTTTCAACCCGGAGTCCGAAAGTTTGCGGTGTTGGACTACCTGCTTTGAATAGCACATATCAATCAATTAATTAATCATTTATTTACGATAAAATCCAACAAATTCTGACACTTTGAGCGTGCACATTACATATTAATAAATAAACTGTCTATCATTTATGTCTTAATAATAATGCAATCGTTTCCCATTCTACAAAAATCACTATGATTTTAAATTAAAGTCACAGAGTTAGTTTAGTTAGTTCTCGTTTTTCGAATTAGTTAATTTTTACTAATGAATAACCATTATAAAAATTAAATTGATGTAGTTATAAATATAAGTTCGTAACACTTCTAATAGCTCAAATGACACCTACACAGTGCATTTCCACTTGTCTTTAAGCAGTCAAATTGTTGATACCTTGCTTTATCTAATTAACATCATACTAGAAGTATGATACCGATGAACTTGAACTTGACTAATAACTAAAATTAAACATCTACCAAAAACAAAACGTTTGAACTAATTCAAGATCTCGATCTTAATGCAGCGTTTTGATTTGCAAAACAAATCGCGCGTCAAGATAAACACTATGATTGGTGTATGATTGGCCCTACATTCTCGTCGATAGATCGAACTCATATGATATTTTTTTGGGATGACGCTGTCGAATTTTTAGTTAGAGACAACCGTTCCATAATAAATATATCTAATACATGACTTTGAATATGTATTTATATCATAACATTTGATTTAGTGTGTAGTCTTACATGCATACGTTATTATTACACGCCCTTTTCTTTGTCCATGTATTCCCTAATTTGTGTTTCACTACCCAATACGTAAAATGCTAAAAATAGTATTTATCTTATTTGAACACATTAGTAAGTCTATTCATTACTATGAATCGAATTGTGTTATTATACTATTAATTAAAATATTTGAGATTAAAATCTGTTAACTAAGTCAAAACATTAATTTACAAAAGTAGAAAAAAGAATCTTTCTTTTTACGTAACAAAAATAAAATTAGTCTGGAATCCTTTATATATTTTCGAAGGAACCATGACAAATCCACCAATAAAAATGTCAAAAGCAACCAATGGAACAAACGAGACCCACGGTAATTAAAATAAAAAAAAATCAATGTTACCAATCATCAAAAAACTGAAACCAATAAACATCGATGAAGCTCCACAGATTATCTAAATGAAGATACAATAAACTTTAAAAAGTTTATTGTATCTTCATTTCAATAATTTTGTTTAAGTATTTCAATAATTTTGCCCCAAACCTCTAAAAAAGGTTTGAGCAGATCAAGAAACAACAAAAAATGGAAGCCATAGCCAGCGGCTACAAGTAAACAAATCGCTCCTTTGTCCCGTCCAAATATGCAATAAAAACTATCTTAGAGCCTTCTGTGTATTTTTCTGTTATGAAAATAAAAATGTTTTCGTTTTGGTCGGCAGCTCAGCTACTGATATGAACGGGTTATTAAAACCTATATGTTATATGCAAACACGTGTTTTGTTTCCAAGTATATAGATATTTTTTAAAACGGTTGGCAACTAAATTTCTTGTGGCGACCTCGAACGACAAAATACCTTGTCACAGATTACCCCCTGGGGTAATCTGTGGACCTACTACAAGATGGACCGATGAACTTGTAAGGGTCGCTGAAATCCGCTGGATACGGGTAGTGCAAAGTTTCATAGCATTGGCGGCGATCTTTGGTGAGACCTTTAGTAAATAAAAAAAAAATCACGGTTCCACATAAATGTAAATTTTTTACGGAATATATAATGTTTGACTTTGACTTTGACTAGTATGTCCAGCCGAGGACGTCTATCGGCTGATATGATTATGATACAAAAAAGGGTAGCCGACCAATCTAGTTATCCTCACATATGTATGTTAATGCATAAGTGATACATGTTAAAAATCCCTAGTCATTTTATATATACAAATCACCATACAGCTGAAACAATACCAAGTTCATGAATCTTCACAATTGAATTGTGACTATCATTTGGGCAATATGCAATAATCGCTACGCTTAGCAGATGGATTGAACGATTTGAATTATGGTTTCTTGCTTATAGTATCCAGAGAGACGCTGCTCGATATCTTGCAGATATTCCGTCAATATGACTTCTACCATACTTCACTCTCATAATCCAATGTAAAGATAAAGATAATTTTATTTTGCAAATATGGGTAGCAGTAATAGATGATAGAAAAAACATTGTTACCTATGTTTTTTCTATCATCTATTACTGCTACCCATATTTGCAAAATAAAATTATCTTTATCTTTACATTGGATATTCAGCCATATTTTACCACAACATACAATATTAAAATAATGTACAATGCAGTATATACAAGTGAATACAAAGAAAATATTTAAACTAATTAAAAATCTTTCTCATTCAAATATCCACTTAAGTTATAATATGATTTCTCCACTAAAATGCTTCGAAGTCTTTTTCTAAACAATGATAATGGAAGTTCTTTCCAACTCTTAGGCATCTTATTATAAATGGCTGGAGCCATGCAGCCATGTAACACGAGCACGAGAGATGTGATGCAGGACCTACAACTTTTAAGTGCTCTACGAAGCACGGGTGTAACATCCCCCACTTCCAAAGTCGAGATTTCCTACTTAGTATTTTTCTTAATGAAAAATAAATAATAAATGAATTAACACTAAGCAGAGCCTGTGCTATGGCAACCATACTACTGATAAACATATTTATATGTTAGCAGTCAGGTTCGATAATTACTAGGCGATTAGGCCAGTCAGCCAACACTGTTTGTTTTGTCCACCCATGAGTCGCACCTAGAACCTGATTATCTGAACATACCTACCGGTGAGGCAGTCACTAGAAATACCCCAGACACCCATTTGACTCTTAGAGTATTTAAATAATTTTTTACAGCTACCGAATTGCCCTGTATTTCAACCAACTGAAAAAGATTTTATCGTAATGTGCTCTCCTTCGCAAAAGCACATATGTATGTACGCTTTAACTGCCGCCCCATATTCCGCAATAGCTTTCAAGACAAGAAAAGGTGAACTTTAATACAACCCGGTGAATTGCGGAGCTTTTACCAGCATCGGATATTGCTTTACATTTCAAAACATCTAAAGGTTAAATATAAATTCAATGTCTATATTTCATCGTATTCAGTGATACGGCTAAATATAGTTGTCGTGGTTTGACTTTGCGTTGACCCTTAGCTCAACCCGCTTGCTGATTGAAATCTTGATTGGTTTACCATCTTGGTAGAATATAAATAGTTACAGGTTATTTTAATCTATATTGGACTTATAAATAGACTTAAGAATAGTTTTGCCAAAAATTCCAAGAACCACAGTGTATCTCAAAAATAGTTACGCGATATGTGGCAAGATCTATAATAAAATTCCTGAGGTAATAAAAGAAATGCCTTTAAAAATAATTTAAAATCATGGCTAACAAAGAAAGCATATTACTCCGTAAGTGAATTTATGGCATAACTTATTTAATTAATGCAATTGTAATAATAATGGTGTAATAATGATAATGTAATAATAATAATGTAATAATGATAATTTAATAACAATATATTTATAATAATGTTAATATTTGCATGTCAATAAATTGGCTGAAGTTGTAAGGACCTGTAATTAGTCATAAGACCAATTAAATGTACCAACTTTACTGCAAATAAAGAATATGAATAAATACGGTGAAATTCGTGTATTAAAGAATAATAAACTGAGCATTTATACTCTCTCTTTACATGCATGTAAAGAAGCCGTCACAAAACTGCTGCTAACAATGAATTATCAAGAAACAGAACAATTATTACAGCAAATTTCCTAAAACCGCGCACACACCCACACCCACTCACATACTTACACACTGACACGCGCGCGCTCACGGAACACATACACACACACAAACATACACACACGCACAAACACACACACACGCACAAACACACACGTAAGAGCTTTCTATGAACACCTATTATTTGATATAAGTTTTTTGTATTTTGTTCATATAATTACTTTTTCTCTTTTTATGGTAACTTTTACCCTATAAATTTGATGAATAATGATGGAACTATATAAACAAAGTTGGGTCTAGCACCTTTAATACAAGTTATCTCCGAATAACTTAGCTAAGGTGCTAGCCGCCACAAAGATTGCTAAATATATTGTAATAAACAAACAATTTAAGTATATAAAAATGTATTGCATTTAACTGTACGCACCTATTATTGTTATAGTTTTATGTTATGTGGTGAAATAAACAATTATCTTCTCTTATCTTAATAGTTGAATCTCAAAAATAAATTCGTACTTGGTAAATATAACCGTCCGGTGGGTATCGATCCAGTAGTCTATTCAAATCCGGGTTAGGCGCTCTGCGTTAAGCTACGAATGATACACACTGCCAGATCAAGTTTAAGGTTCCCTTGCCAACACCCTACCGTTGGATGTATTGGTAGAGGGCGCCGGTTCGAGACCCGCCGGACGATTAAATATATGATTTCTCATTTTTGAGAATAGATATCTAGATTACTTTGCTTTACATTATGAATAATGACACTAAAATTTTATAATCGTTTGCTTGTAATGTCCTACGGAGCACAAGACTACGGCCATCATTTATTTTTAAATATAAGTTTACAGGCTCTGAAGCCTTTTTATTGAATATTTTATAATAATGTAAACTATACTTTCAACTAACTTTCCTCTAAGGAAGGATCTATTGATCCCAAACATACGTTTACGCCTATTTCGCACACTAGCTCCCTTTTTTTTGTATCCCCAAAACACCCATGTTCGGTGAGTAACTGAGTCAGTCTGTAGGCGACGCAACCACCTCTCATTCCCATCCAGGCTTCGAGGTGAGGCAGGATGGCACCGACGGCACGTTGGCGCGCGTTTAGGCGTAGCTCTAGCCGTGCGCGCCACTGCACTATTGTATTACAGTCCACTAGCGCCGCCAATCGAAAAAATGTCATAACTTGTAAATAGAATTAAAAATACAAAATATTTCTATTATTACTGTGGAAAAGGCAATAACGTAATTGTATAACACATTGTCAATACTTGAAATATAGCTGTTTAGCCAAATCGTGCATTCAAAACATAATTAATTAAATTTAATAATTTATTGTTAATTTGTGTTTCACTACCCAATACGTAAAATGCTAAAAATAGTATTTATCTTATTTGAACACATTAGTAAGTCTATTCATTACTATGAATCGAATTGTGTTATTATACTATTAATTAAAATATTTGAGATTAAAATCTGTTAACTAAGTCAAAACATTAATTTACAAAAGTAGAAAAAAGAATCTTTCTTTTTACGTAACAAAAATAAAATTAGTCTGGAATCCTTTATATATTTTCGAAGGAACCATGACAAATCCACCAATAAAAATGTCAAAAGCAACCAATGGAACAAACGAGACCCACGGTAATTAAAATAAAAAAAAATCAATGTTACCAATCATCAAAAAACTGAAACCAATAAACATCGATGAAGCTCCACAGATTATCTAAATGAAGATACAATAAACTTTAAAAAGTTTAAAACCGTAAATCTATAAAAAGTATTTATATGAATTAAAAAAACAATACCCCTGCTATGTTTCTCATAGTAGTGCCATAAGGTTCAATCAATCAATGTCCTTTGGAATAAAAAAAGGTAAGCATGTTCGACCCACGTAAAGTTGGGGTTCCAAAAAACTTTGACTTGTATATTTTTTGTGTCTCAACCACGGGAATTGTTTCTGATGTTCTAATAGGGATTTGGGTTTGTTTCTATTTTTGTTCGTATGTTTATTTTTAGTGCACGTGACTTTTGAAAACCTATGTTGTAATTTATGTTTACGATTCTGTTTTGCAGTTCGAGAATTTTATATACGTATAGTATATACTACTACTAGTATTCTATATAATAATAATAATATCTCGGGACAATGTCACACAGATCATGCTAGCCCCAAACTAAGCAAAGCTTGTACTATGGGTACCAGGCAACGATATATATACTTATATAGATAGATAAATACTTAAATAATAGAAAACATCCATGACTCAGAAACAAATATTCGTGCTCATCACACAAATATTTGCACTTACCGGGATTTGAACCCAGGACCACCAGCTTCGTAGGCAGGAGCACTACCAACTAGGCTACGGTGACCGTCAAGAATATAATTATATAATCTATATTTCTATCTTTTGATCAGTTGTAGTGGAAAGACAGTTTGTATATCCTCCCTTGTAAATAAATAACTAGGTTACGTGACTTTGGTGTACATTTTCGTAAGAATATTATATAGGTCATACGCTTTTTTAATATAGGCTTTTGAAATAAAATTACTTTAGGCAAGCTTGGGGAGTTAGCTGATGAATACATGACGAGAGCGTTATGAAAAGTGAGAACGGGCGAGGCGAACCGAGGTTGTGACGGAGATATAAGTTAGAGAAGATAGAAAGAGCGAGAGTTACGATTGGTATATTAAGGGGCCTTTTACAGTACACTAGAAATATAGCTGTTTAGCTAAATCGTGCATTTGTAACAAAAACGGCCGTTTATGTTTTGAATGCACGATTTGGCTAAACAGCTATATTTCAAGTATTGACAATGTGTTATACAATTACGTTATTGCCTTTTCCACAGTAATAATAGAAATATTTTGTATTTTTAATTCTATTTACAAGTTATGACATTTTTTCGATTGGCGGCGCTAGTGGACTGTAATAGGCCTCTTAATGTAGGGGCAAGAGAGAGAGTACACCTAACGCGGGTTACTTCAGAAACATACAAAACATATCAGCGGAACAATTATATATGGGACACATAAATTGTTGTTCTGTACTTGGATTGAACCCGAAATACTTGGGTGTAACAAGGTAGTAGCAAGTACCTTAACCAATGCGCCACACGTGAATTTATTGCCAATGTATGGACCCAGGTATACTTTAGTTAAGAATGTTATTTTTGTCTTTCTTCTATAGCTATATTCTAATTCTATTAACAATATACAGAAGAAATATGCATATCAAAATGTGAGCATGAATTATGAGAGCAATTTAAACTCCGCAACATAAGCGTATGATAAAAAAAAACCTCCTCACATTATTTATCAGCATGTAATCTCATACATTCCCTGCACATTCATCAGAGCGTCTCAGATGTAAATTTTGGCGCATTTCACATACGCCCAAGATTCTCCATAAAAATTATGATTACCTTTCTCTTTGACAAACCCCATATTTTTGGTACTTACCATCCCCTTCGTTGCATTTGATCCTCGGGAGGAATGAATATTTATAACGGCTCGGGAACAATTTTATCGTTTTCCAACCCAACATTTTGCAGCGGCAAGAATAAAAGGAGACGTCCAAAAAAGCGGTTACTTTCATTAGAGGTATAAATTAGAATGCCCGTGTGGATGCACGTCCAAATTTGGAGTTCAGGTTTTGGACGTATTTTTGTGTATTATACTTTCAAATTGTGAAATTCTTGAAAATAGTGAGCGAAGTTCGCGTATCGGCATCATTATACTGATGGTTTCTTGTTTGTTTCGTTGCCGATTGGTAAGTTGAAGCGAACCTGATTTAAAAGTTATGTCGATCATTTTTATTGTCGTTTTTGCGTAACTGGTCATCGGCAAGCGTTCATTTTATGTCAAAATAACAAGGGCAATTGTTCTCATATTCTGTTTTTAGTAAGAGGAATGTAGTTATCTTAATTCTGAAGTCGTGTGTGTCAATGGGAGTTTTAAACATGTGCATACTATTTAGATTTAAATTTATTGCTAGCTTGGGGCGGTGAGGAGAAATGTCACTACAAGGTTCACACACGATTAATTTATTTTTAAACTTTAAGTACACCCTGAGAGTGTTGATAGAGCCATGTGTCATAATTATCACCGCCGTAATAGTCTAGTCATGAATTTTTATAATAGTACCGGTTTCTATTCACCGTCGTTGCTCCGTTTTATAAATTTAAGATAACTCTGCAATTACTACTGTCAATTTTGTGAGAGTCATTGTTAAGGCCTTGAAACAAGTATAACATTTAAGCAAATAATAAGAAAATGAGTGGGCAGCTGTAGATTATTTAAAATTATAGATTAGAACGTTTTTCAAGTGTGTTAGTTAGGTAGGGCAGATATTTTTGTCCACGAACATGTATGTTTGTCCTGAGTCTGGGTGTAATTGTCTTTAAAAGAAAGGTAGTATATGTAGTATTCCATAGTACAAACTCTGCTTCGTTTGGGATCAGATGGCCGTGTGTGAATAATGTACCATTAATAAAAGTAAGCTTAACAAATTTTCAGAAAATTTCATAAATTTTGTTTGGTAGTTATTTTGCTAAAACGTCTGAATATGTTTGCCAAATTGTCGGCGGTTTTCAATAAATGTCAATGTATTTTTAGATTTCTATCTGCGAAAGCGAATGTCGTTTTGAAGCGATTTCTCTTTTTAGACTCTAACCAATTGAACATTCATCTACAAAAATCAAATCCAAGTAAAATTTCTTGATTTCTTGATTTGTACGCCTCGACAGGTAAAACATGTTCGGACTTTAGATACCTTTTTTTTAAGATCTTGCATGCTTTATTTTGTATGTAAACACATGTTTTGACAAATAAATAATCTTTATCTTTATCTTTGATTCGCTGCACTCTATTGTATCACTCTGCTGTAACGGTTGAAGATAACTATATTGTTAAAGGTTATATATATATACACCGCTGTGTTATTTGAGTGCTGTTAATATTTTATTTAATCTGCATGTGTATCGCAGCGGTTAAGACAGTTGCACCGCCACTTTGTGTGCCGGTTTCGGTTCCCGCGCTAGACAACTATTTGTGTGACCCATAAATAGTTGTTCTGAGTTTGGATGTACTTTGTGTCCGTCTATTATATGTGTGTAAAGTACCCCGCGACACAGGGATTCTCCAGAAAAAGGAGCGAGTGATGGCTGAAGCCACTAAACAACAACGAACTAAGTAATCCACATCAGAGGATACTTGTTTTGCTGATCAAACATTTATAATAATACTAATAATATCCTGGCACATTATTCGCACACAGCCATGTGATTCCAAACTAAGCAGAGCTTGTACTATGGAAACCAGATAACTTATATACTACAATACTAATTTTCTTTTGTAAATACATACTTATATAGATAATTACACTCAGACTCAGGACAAACAGACATGTTCATGCACACAATAATCTGTCATGGATGAGAATCAAACCACCACCACTTCCACGTGAACAGGCCCGTCAACCATTGACCTGAGGTAATAAAAGGGACACTAAAAATAACTTCATTTAGTAAGTTAAAAAGAATATCTATACATATAATAAAATCGTAGGAAACTCAAAACTAGACATTGAATATTTTTTAAAAAGGATACTTGAGGCGTTATCTATAATCGATATCGAAGCAATAAATATAATTATTAGAATTTTTGTCTGTTTATCTGTTTGTCTGTACGTATGTCCGGGCTAAACTCAAAAAGTACTGCATGGATTTACTTCAAATGTTGCATGAATATTACTAAAAGGTCGGGTCAACATATAAGCTACATATTATCATACTATCACCTACGGGGGAGGAGCTGTGATAATTCATAAAATTTAACGCGGGTAAAACCGCGGCGCACATCTAGTAATATTTAAAATTGTAAGAGATAGTCGCTTGTACATACTGACTGATATTATTACCCTCTTCCAAATATGAATCTTCCAAATGTCATTTAAGAATGACACTTGATTTACCGTTGAAACGTTATAGAGCCATAACGCACAACTAATGTTACTCTTATATTAAATAAAACATGCATCGAGCTGGCCGATTGCCAATCTTTTGCCGGCCCATATACTACCGCAACAATTTATTTTATGACAACATTTTTCCCTCCTACAAGATTCCAAAATATAAGCGTTTCATAGCAATAACTTGCGCTCGCATCCTCTATTTATATTTTACGTTTAAATCATCTTAAAATACCATTCAAAGGACATAACAAAATAAAAACGATGAACTACAGAAGTCCCGTTGCGTCCATTTCAAAAATATCGAGCTATTAAATCCTGTTTTATACTGTGATGACATTTAAACATAGTGAGAGCCGAACACTTTGCCCTATAATTTTGTTATCAGCTCATCTTGAGCGCTCAGTTTTTGTGCCCATACTACTTACTATCTCACGACGGAGAACGTCATTGTTTTAGCTTGGTGAGTCACTTCGCTTTTTAGTTGCAGCCATTTGGTAGCAAGCGTCGTTTGTATTAACATTAGTACGAGACCGAGCGCTTCGCACTCTTAACCTTGTAGCAGAGGAGATAGAATTGTTAAAGTAAAACTTGACTTGGGAGTAAGCTAGTCAATTCGGGACGAGAACGTTAAGAAAAAGCGTAAGCGTGATCGGGCGAGGAGAACGGGAGTTGAGAAGGAGATACATAATTATACGTTAGTGAAGATCGAAAATGAGAGAGATAGTTACGTTTCGTATATTACTGTAGGGGCAAGAGAGAGAGAGAGAGAGATGCGAGCACACGTTTTCTTTCTCTCCAGTGGCGTTTCGTATATCTAAGTTTTACTTCAGTC
Source organism: Pseudoips prasinana (assembly GCA_951640165.1). NCBI lineage: Eukaryota > Metazoa > Arthropoda > Insecta > Lepidoptera > Nolidae > Pseudoips > Pseudoips prasinana. Next base: position 4,581,367 of record OX621238.1, on the reverse strand, counting down.
GTGTGTTTTAACACCCGTTTTTTATTGTACACAAGAGTGTTTGTTGTCGTAGTTAGAGTTGTAGTAGAGTTGTTGTAGTCATATTTGTGTTTGTGCACAAATATGACACTATACTTTATAAGTCCCTACTTATAAAGTTCTACTACCGATCCCTATCGGATAATCGAGTGTATATTTACCTAATCTTCGAGGAGGCATGTAAAATAGATAAAACAACATCAAAAACGCCGAAATACCTATTTTAATAAGCTTAAGATTTTATTTAAGCCACGGGAGGAAAGCTAGTATTTCTATAAATCCAATAATAAGTCATGTTTTTTAAAATCTCGGTATTTTAGAGGTGGTATTATCCACTCTATGTTACACATAAAAAGAACTGTAAAATGAACTTTTCATCTAGACAGCTGATAGGAACAAAACTTATATTGGACAGAAAGTATTTCTTCTTCTGTTCCGTTTCGCTCTTGGCAGAGCGGTTGTGGTCACATCGAAGCATCCACGTCAGTGGTAAAGGTGGACACAGCTTTCCGCACGATCTCCCGCCATCTCTCTCTGTTGGCGCAGTCAGATACCTACGCAGCTTCCTACTGCGAATTTTTAAATTTCACTTGGTCAGTCCAGCGCATAGGTGACCTGCCACGCGATGGTTCCCTCCACTTTTCCTTCTTAGGGAAAGTATTACCGGGAATTATTATTATCAGGAAAGTCATGATCAATTAAAAATCGATTCTCAAACAACGGGGAAATCACGTGACATACAAAAAAACTTGAACTCTTTTGATGTCGCCAAAAATAAACTTACCTCTGAAGTTTATTATTGATTGATAGTATGTAGATGTTGTGTTAGCTCAGTAGTCTTAATAATGAGTATTAAATGTTCGTGGGGAAACTAACCGATGTTGGTCAGTGATCAACCCTCTCTGTTTATTACAAAGGGCAGACCCCTCTAAAGAGATACAATGAGATAGGTATATAGATGTACTGTTATATGGTTTGTTTGTTTACTCTTTCAATTATATTGTTCTCATACCATAACATTTCTAACTCAATGGTTATGACAGTAGAATAGAAATTTGCACCTACATCTTTGTCTGCTTATAAGTAATACTTTGTGTAGGCTTCCTTAGCCTCCGCTTTTTTTACTATATTTGTATTAATTTCTCCATTGTTTTGTCAGATTTTGATAATTATTAATATCGAGATGGATCCATATATATTTGGTACAAAACTGTTAAAATTAGTATGATAATTATGAAGACTATCATTTGTTTATAACGACAAATGAAACTCTTGATAATTATCATACGAATTTAAAAGTTAATGCTGATAATCTGCTAATATTATAAATGCGAATGTTTTTGAGTATGGGTGTATAGATGTATGGTTGTTTGTTACTCTTTCACGTAAAACTACAGAACGGGTTTTAATTAAACTTTGTAGGAATGTAACTCATATATCTGACAAATTGGATATAATTTATGAATTTTAACGCGGGTGAAACCGCGGAGCTTGGCTTGTAAATACGTATATTGATTTTTAAAGTAGTTAACTTAATCAAAATACAAAATTGATATTCAAATTTACTTCCGCCACTAATAATTGTCAGTTTGATCAAGCTAGTATAAAAGTTCCACCGCCCTTTCGCCTACAAAAAAATGCACAAGCAAGAAGTAGAATATAAACAATCATAACCACTGTTTGAGATGCCGTTATGAGGAGTAATATATAGTAATTTTGCCGTGTGGTGACGGCATTGAATATCATCACCCCATCTCATCCCGTGGGCGGCGTAGAAATCGTCCGGGGGAATAACTACCAGAGAACGAGCAGTGGCGTTTTTCTGTGAACTATGACAATCGAACTGCGATCGCCAACCCGTCTGCCAAGCGTGGCATATCCCCCCATTCTTTGAGGTGGCTTTTCTTCAGCAGTGGACATACTTTGGCTGACATGATATAAGAGAGGTAGGGTACAGCGTTTACTCGCACAAACAGCAGCCCAACTGGGGAAGTACCTCCACTTTACAGAAGACATTCCTTAATAATAACATTAATCATTTAATGTTGTGTTTCTGAGTATGAGTAAGGTTGCTAGAGCTCATTGGGGTGGGGGGAAGGGTCAGCAACACTTGTTTGCTGACTCTTAAAGGCTGGCAACGCACTCGCGACTCCTCTGGTGTTGCGAGTGTCCATGGGCGGCGGTGATCACTTACTATCAGGTGACCCACTTGCTCGTTTGTCACCCTCTGATATCAAAAAGTACTTTTCATGCAGCAATAATATATTATTCCCAATAGACAAAAAGATAACTTTTAGACAGCCGATTGATTCACACGGCCAAATTTGCGGGCGTAAGCTAATTCTAATATAAATTCTGGTAATAGAACCCGTTCACCTGTTTGCCATCTTTATCAGTATCTGTACCCTAATCAAACATGGCCGCCGTTTTATGAACATAGTGTTGGGTTGACATTTATGACGTAATTACTTCCGCACGTATGGAGGCACTAATTGTCGGTGTCGCGTATCTAGATGATGTATTGGTGGTATCAGTCAACGTCGGAGGTCAAGGGCCAGCGTCGTGTAATTAAATTTAGAGATAATTGGTGGCTTGGGACCGGATAAGTAGGAAGATTAATAATAGGGTGTGAGAAGGAACTTGAGTGTGTTGAGATAAATGTAAGGTGCTCTCATTATTTAGGAATCTCGTAAGTAAATAATGGGCTACCTTGTAGGTATGAGAGGCATCATCATCATCATATCAGCCGAAAGACGTCCATCTCTGGACAAAGGCCTCCCCCAAAGATCTCCACAATTGCCGGCCTTGCGCTTTTCGCATCCAGCAGTTTCCAGCGACCCGCACAAGATCATCAGTCCATCTTGTAGGGGGCCTGCCCACGCTGCGTCTTCAGTTTTGTGGTCGCCACTCGAGAACCTTACTGTCCCAACGGCCGTCGCCGCGTCGGTTCTACGAGCTATGTGCCCCGTCCACTGCCACTTCAGATTTCCAATTCTTTGGGCTCTGTCGGTGACTTTGGTTCGCCTGCGGATTTCGATATAAGAGTTTGCGGGTATGAGACACGTGTTGGGTGAATTGAAAAATCACTTAATTTGACTCCTTCTCCCAAGAACTCCTATTAAGCAGTCCGGTATCTGAAAGCAGGTACACGCTGTGTAGAGAAGCCTAACCTCCCGTACGAGTCTGGTAGCCGTCCAATCGGATTACGAGAGTAAGGGAAAAGAGAGTGCACCCGTATTTGTGTATACACTCCAGCACTATAATAGTCCTGCGTAGTTGGCTACTCTTCGTCGCGATTGCCCGTTGTAGCCAAAATACGGCCAGGGCAATATAATGTAATAAGCACAAGATTGTGAGTATGGATGTATGGTTGTTTGTTACTCTTTTACCCAAAAACTACAGAAAGAATTTTGATGAAATAATGTTGTAATGTAGCTATATATCCGAATAATTTATAAAGTTTCCGTGGATAAAACCGCGGGACATAGCTAGTCATTCATAACTTGATATTAAGTATTTGAACTTGAACCAGATTAAATTAATTTATATCACTCATTATTGGTATCTATTTATTTTATGGCAAAGTACTGTGGCTTTTATGTAAATCTTACCTATACATAATTGGCATCCACGATACAAGTTTGCTTAGTCTGGAAGACGCTGGTAATATAATAATAATAATAATATCCTGAAAGACGCTGGTAGCATAATAATATCCTGTAACTCTGCTTAGTTTGGGATCAGATGGCTCTGATATAGATAAATACACCCAGAATCAGGATAAACTGACATGTTCATGCACAGAAATTTTCATGCACACACATCTGTCCTAGGTGGGAATCGAACCCACGACCGAATTAAAGTGATGCTGCAAGACAGTTTTCATCTACGATACACGGCCATCTGATCCCAAACTAAGCAAAACTTTTACTATGGAAACCAGATCACTACATACAACTACATATACTACTTTTCTTTTGTAAATACGTACTTATATAGATAATTTACACCCAGACTCAGGACAAACAGACATATTCATGCACACAAATATCTGTCCTGGGTGGGAATCGAACCCACGACCTCGGGCGTGAAAAGCAAGCATTTGCCAACCATGCCAACAGGCCCGTCATATTTTATATGAAAAATGTTTATACAGAGTTGTTAACCTACATATTATTATTTGTGTTCATTTTCACGTTTGTAATAAATGCGAAAACGAGTAGCATAAATAACAATAACATTTTACCACCTCGGTTAACAACTCTGTTTAAGCATTTCACACATTTGTAATAAAGATTTTCGTATTTTGTATTTGTATATTGAATAGTAATACCCTACTTTCACAGCACGTGCAATATTTATTTTGATCGTGTACAATTACTGAGTAAGAGAATTATATTATGTCTATATATAAAGTCAGGAACTGACTTTTTTTTTAAATCGGGACTAGTCCCTCCCTCTTACCCACCACTGCAACTCCTGTAAGCCAGCATCAACAGTGGCACACAATGAAATGACACTGAGCGATGAAGCTCAGGCATGTCCCTGGGAGTCGCTTTAACTGTCTTGGATCCCGCAACGAGTTTAATCAGAAAGAGAAAAAAGGAGGAGTTAGAAAATGAATAGTTCCACTTCCCTCCAGAGCAAAGCGGGCGGACAGAATGATGTAAAGAGGCTATAGCCTCTTAAAATGTGAAATTTGCAACTAGAGAAGCCAGCTGCAAAAGCACCGCGGATCAATTTAAGGGTCCTAAGTGAGCTGTTATATTTGATTCCAATAGTAGGTATGGCAAAAGCGCTTAAACGCACGGAAGTGGTTCCTTGTTGCCACAAGATCCGTATAATAAACTACTCCAGATATTGGTTGCAAGCTGTTTAACATAATATCTCGCTGATTTGCCAGAGATCACACTCCCAAAGGATGTGGTGAGCAGTTTGTTCATATTCGCTACTGGAAGTTGAGCACAGACAGATTGGTGAAGATACTAATTTGAAACTAAACAATTTACTTTTAAAATTGCCGTGTCCGGTAAGAAATTGTGCAACACAATGGTCTATGATTAGCCAAGCTTTATTTAACCGTTCGCATACCAGAAAGAACTGGTGCAGATGGCGACCCTTGGATGAGCTATTCCATCTACATTGCCATTCATTTAGTAGTTCGTCATTTAAGTCAGTTATTGGCATAAATAGCCTGGTTATTTTCGTACGGTCGCGTAATGATAAGAAATCATTTTCTAAATTTTCGCGCGTAGAATAATACATTGCTGCTCGTCTTTGAACTTCAAGATCAACCGGATGTACACCCGCTAGGACAGGTACGGTCTCTGTGCTTACGGTTCTATAGGCTTTACACAAAAATATCAACGCCAACCTCTGGCTTTGTAGTAATTTACGGCAAGCAGCTCCGATGGTACGATGTCCCTATGGTGCAGGTCAGCCCACACAGGCGAGCCGTAGCATATACACCAAAGATAGGTTGGCCCGTAAATGATTTTAAGCGTATTAAAAGAGAGGCCCCAGGCTGCCGTCGGACCGTCAGGAACTGACTGACTGATCGATCAATATATACCTGAAACCGCTGGGTGTATAACCATGAAAAGTTGCACAAATATAACTTAAGTGAGGGATACTTAACCTTTAAGCCCTGATCAATTTCAAACGTTGCATTTGTTTAAATATGACTTTATAGTTATATGAATAATAAGATATTGTAAGAACCTTGATCAAATGTAAAAAAATGTACGAAGTGATTTTTTTGGTTTTGGACTAAAGGGGGAAGTACTGAACCATAGGCAACACAGAATAGGTTCGTTTAACATATTCGATGTATGATTTCGACTATCACGCGGGCAAAGACTAAAACTAAATAATTATAAATAAAAAAATAAAAAGTATTTATTCACAATACCTATTTTACTAAAGCATTATTAAATTAAATTATATTCTACTTAATCAAACTAACTTCTTCTCATCGGACTAACTTCTTACATTCTTCCTTCTTTATACAATGTATTCTTCTCTGGAATGCACTGCCTCCGGAAATCAGAATGGCTAAGACTTGGGTTACTTTTAAAATCAAAACTCGTGACTACATAAAAAAATAAAGGCAGAATCATCTTAATATTACACTTTGTGTATGTATCATTATATATGTAATATATTTATGTATTTATACGATTGTATTTTATATTATATGTCAAGTATTTTAGTAATTTTTATTATACTTTGTCTATAGTGCACCTATCATATTATCTCTGCATCACCCTAAGGCTGACTTGCAGAGAATGCCTTTGGCATTAAGTCCGCCTTTGTACGGTTTTGTGCAATTAGTATAAATAAATAAATAAAATCACGATAGAATAATCTACTTGTACCAAGAATTCAATGTCTATAGTTAATTTGTAATACTATTCATGTTCCGTATTTACAAGTGCTTTTTAAAGTCTACTACAAAACCATTATTATTAAGCTATTGCATAGCTTCTATCGCGGGCCTTGAGCGTGGGGACCGAATCCAGAAATTCCGTAAAGAAAAAACCTAACACCCCCCACTCCGACTGCCATCTATTTTCATGCACCAAAAATACCAGAAATTTTAATGACTTTTTGAAATATCACGCTTGTCTCTTTAGTTCAGCAACCCGCCTTTAGGTGGCATTGGTTGTATTGGAAAACTACCGTAATCAGCTGTTTGTGAGAAAGTATATAGGTGTATAGGTATTTATCATCTACGTACAACAGTGAATATCTGTACTCGTATAATTTGTGTACAAAGTGTTTTAAATATGAATAAACAAAGTGCATTAATTAATGAAGACAGTCACGAAAAAATAGTGAAAGAAAATGAGTTAGTACTCTATATACATTAATTTTATTATTATTATAGAATAAATAGTATTATAGAAAAAAAGAATAAACAGTATTATAAAAAAAATAAATAATTATAATTGCATAAGTTGATAAAAAATGCTATGCAATAGCTTTACCGCGGCAGTCTCCGAGTGCCACACGTCTTTTTTAATTAATTTATAGAGCTAGAATCAACTTCCCGAAAGTCCAAAGACTAATATTGTGTATTATTCATCTCCTTCCCGCTTCGCTTTAGTAGAAACTGGTCCTCCGCTGTTCACGATGCACGCAGCTTAATTGGACGCATTTACTCCGATGGCTTTTAGCCGATAGCGTCACTTTCGACATTTCCTTTGATAAGGCACGTTCGGTTAAAAGGGTGTTAAAACAACACAACACCAGTTTACAGATTTAATTAAAGGCGAGCAAAAATTGTTATTGAATTTGTTATTGTCGGTTTCGATGGTGGTAAATGGAGTTTGGATTATTATTCAAAGTAATGAAGTTTAATTTGTTCGTTTAAATTGGATAGAATTGGGCATTAACAAGTATTGTCATGTAACAAATATCAAATCGAATAAATCCGTACTTATTACACCAATCTGTTATTTTTATCCTGAAAAAGAACCAATTAGAGAATAGTTATGAATTTTATTAGATACTGTACCCCAAGATTTTACTACAAAGTTTCATCAAAAATTTAGTGTATTTTTTGCGTGAAAGAGTTACAAACATGCATACATCCATGCTCACAAACTTTGTATCTCTAAATTAGTAGGATTCTGTTGGTAATTTTATATTGTTGATATGTTTACATTTTACAGAAATATTTTGTTGACAATATGTTAAAAAACTTTAATCTTTTTTTTTCGTAGGGTGGATACTTAGACTTTGCTCAAACTTTACTTACGTAAAACTTTGCTAAATGTATGCTAAGCTTATACTTTGATTTGGTATTTTAAGACTTTTTGAAGTTAAGATTATGCTTAGCATAAGCTAAGACAGACAAAGTCAAAACACCAATTGTAATTTCGTTACATGCATTAACTTCTGTCTAAGTAAAGTCTGAGCAAAGTCTAAGTACGCTCTGTAGATCTCAGCCTTAGTCTCTTTTCGTTATATGTGCAGGGTTCTGAGTGTAACCGTCCGTTCCTACGCTAATCGGCACATATTTGGCAATTTACCAATAGAAAAGAAAATATGTATAAGAGATTGATATAGCATTCAGTATAAGTAGGTATGATATTTGCTGTATGGCTAACGGCAAATAGTATCGCAATTTTGGCGTTAGCGACATTGCAAATCTTATTGCTATATCAATCTCTTTGGAGTTGTGAGTCGCCAGCAATGCCCCCTGACTTATGATATCAAGCAATTTTTCCGTAAGCGGATGGTTTAGATGTATAACTGTTAACGTGACATTTAAGATATAACAACAAAAACAATAAACTATCACCCAATTAAATATCGAGAGCACATCCTTTCGTACAACATTGGGACCATTGACCTCTTTACTGATATTTCCTTTTCTATTGGTAACTTGCCAAATGTCGTGGAGTTTTTATTATTTGCTACAAATGCAATTTCTTAAATTTTCTCTGCTTCAAGTAGAGTCTCGTCGAGCGTTTTCCCACTTTTAGATAGTATGGATACCAACGTCATTAAATTTTATATCGATTTCGAGTTAACAAGATAAAAATAACAGTTATTATTTTTTTCTTGTGTACTAGCGGATGCGCGATCCACATGAGAACCAAAGTAACCGATATAGTCCTAAGAGTTGCCAAGTTGAAGTGGCAGTGGCTAGTGCATATACGAGTAGCTCGTAGAACCGATGATGGCCGCTGGGCCATAAAGGTTCTCTCTCAAGTAGTAACCACGTACCGGAAGTCAACACTGCCGTGGACAGGCCCCCTACATGATGGCTTGATAACCTTGTGAGGATCGCTGGTAGCCGCTGGGTGCAGCAATTTTAGAGATCTTTGGGGGAGGTTTTTATCTTGCAGTGGGCGTCTTCGGCTGATATGATGGTTATGACTAGCGAATTATTACTAGGACTACGTAGCCACGTATGGACTTGCGGTAAATTTACACATATCTGATCATTACCCAAGTTTATAAAAAACTAGCGGCCCGGTACGTGCTTCGCTACGTATAAGGCATAGTAATAAAAAAATTTAAATTACTAAATGATGTCGATTTTACACTTTTTCAAGACTTTTTTAAAATTTTCTCTACGTACAAACCTTCCCTATACTTCCACGAATAACTCAAGACCAAAATTAACCAAATCGGTAAAGGCGTTGTTGAGTTATAACATTACAACAAAAAGTGGCATTGATTTTTATATATATAGATATAAAAATAACAAGACTTCGTTAAATCAATTCGTGATTAAAATTTACATCCCGATTTCAAATTAAATTTTGTAAATGGCTTTAGGCATTCATTTGTGTTACCTTTTGTAACTATATACTCGCCGAGGGGCTCGTTTAGATTTGGACAGTAAATTCAATATTTTCACGTGTCCATCCCATAAACTCTATTATTAAATGTATGCTTTATTAACAACACGTTCTGGAAATATTTGCATTTTTTGTTAACATTGTTTGTATGAGCCTGAATATAACGATACAAAATAAATTTTGCAACTCTTTGACAAATTAAAGTAGCAATGAAAGCTTTATTATAAAGGTTTTTATGTGTCTAAATGTTTTCCAAAATCAGATTTAATTCGGTATTGTTTTTCTTTTTGACTATATTGAAATACAATAAATATATAGCATATATTACACAAATTAAAGTAGCAATGAAAGCTTTATTATAAAGGTTTTTATGTGTCTAAATGTTTTCCAAAATCAGATTTAATTTGGTATTGTTTTTCTTTTTGACTATATTGAAATACAATAAATATATAACATATATTACAATTTTTTTATAAAAAAAATGTATAATATATACATATAATATACTAGGAAAGTCGAAACTGTACATAATTTTTTTTAAGGATACTTGGGGCGTGATCTACAGTCGATATCAAAGTCAAAAATATAATTTTTAGAATTTTTGTCTGTGTGTCTGTTTGTCTGCATGTATGCCCGGGCTAAACTCAAAAAGTACTACATGGATTTCCTTAAAATTTTGCGTAAATATTACTATGAGGTCGGGTCAACATATAGGCTACATATTATCACGCTATCACCTACGGGAGAGCAATTGTGATAATTTATAAAATTGAACGAGGGTAAAACCGCGGGGCACAGCTTGTGGAAAATAAAATCACGCCGTATTATTTAGCTGTTAATGGAGTTAATTCTTCAGATAGTGTTAATATTTAGCAGGTAAGCCGATTAATAACCAATTCTTATATAAGTATAGCTCTATAATGTATGACCCGGACATCATGAAAATGAGATCTGCTACAGCTAGTATGCTGTCCCTTATAAAGTACTCTATTTACAAGCCGGTTAAGTTATGTGTTTTTACTGATCGTCATTCAATTCTCATAGTGAGCTCGCTCTGTGGCACATTACTCAGACATAAGATAAGATATTTGTCCAAACATGAGTATACACACAATTTGCATGCAAGATAGTAGTAAACTTAAGATTTAACAGTCATGTTTGCCATATCTACATGGCGTACAAATTTTCGTTAGGTTCATAGACCTGCACTAATATTTAATACAACGAAGTCAATTAATAAATTATTCAATACTAATAAAAATATATATATTAAAAGTAATGTCAGAAAACAAAGTGTCGATAAAATAAATTAGATACAAAATTAAAAAATTGTATATTTTGACTTATGTAGTGCAATTACAGACTTACTTTTAAATATCGTTAATGTCATAAAATGCTTTATCTATTAAAAAATTTCTAAGATGATGTTTGAGCTCATTTTTACTTAACTCTTTCCAGTGTTTTGGTAAATTATTATATATCAATGGAGCCATACAAAAAATACTTTACCGCATAAGTGTGGTTTTAGAAGCATGCTGACAATTTTTTGTATTGTCTCTCATATTTCGCGGAATAGCATCGTTTAATCGGGTAAGTAAATCAGGATTTGTTTTTACCAATAATACCGTTTCTAAAATGTAAAGGCACGGCAACTTTAATATTTTGTAACGTTGAAAGTACGGTTTACAGCTTTCTATGGTTTTTAATCTAAACATGCACCTGAGACACCTTTTCTGTGCTTTAAATATGCATTCCTTTTCTGTAGAGTTACCCCAGAAAATTATTCCGTATCTGAGTATCGATTCTACTAAGCCATAATAGGTAACAACTAGTGCTTCCACATTTATTATTGAGGACATTTTATATACAACGAAAATCACGGATATCATGAGATCTGCTTTAGCTAGTCTGCTGTCCTTTATAAAGTACTTTAACAAGAAGCAAGTTAAGTTTTGTCTAAAGTGATCGACTACCAATTACCTTATTTCAAACACATTACTTAAACATTACAGACAGCATGAGGTCTGCTTTAGCTAGTCTGCTGTCCTTTATAAAGTACTCAAGTAATAAGCGAGCTACGTTGTGTCTAAAGTGATCGACCACCAATTCTCATATTGAACTTATTTCAAACACATTACTTAAACATTACAGACAGCATGAGGTCTGCTTTAGCTAGTCTGCTGTCCTTTATAAAGTACCAAGTAATAAGCGAGCTACGTTGTGTCTATGATCGACTACCAATTCTCATATTGAGCTCACTCAAACACAGTACCCAAAATTACGGGGAACATAACGAGCGCTTTCCCTTATAGGATATTGCCAGTAACAAGTGGATAAAGCAATAAAGTATCGACATTACTGTAGAATCAGTTTGAAATTATATTGAATAACATTACCACACACAGTTACTGGCGACACGTCTAAGCTTGCCTCATTTTACCTTATATTATTGTTTCCTTGAACAGCGTTGTATTTATGAGTACTAAGAACGCATGCTGGTCCTACTTTGTTGAAACCATAGATGTACTATTTGGTACAAGTACCTCGTAGATCGGCTAAGCTTTTGCTTTTCTATAAATTAAAGTGACGCTGCAATACGCTGTAATATGTTTAAATCGTACTGTCAGAGTTTCTACACTGGCAATCTATGGGTCAATCATACCAAAAGATCGCTAGATGTCCTGCGTATACAGTACAACAATGTTTTCAGAATGCTTTTGAAACTGCCACGGTTTTGTAGTGCCTGAGAGATGTTTGCGACGGCTCGGACGGACGATTTCCACGCTGTCATCCGCAAAAAAACCGCATCCATCCTAAGGAGAATAAGAGACAGTGACAACAGCATTTTGAGAACGGTTGCTGAAAATTACAGCTCACCTATTGTTGGACAGTTTGTGCAGAGGGTAATAAAGTAAGGGTGCATTATTGCGTTCTGCACAGACAGAGTACCTACCCTAATTTGTAATACCTCCTCACCAATTTTCCTTACTAACATTAGTTCATAAGTCACTTCATTAACAAAATATGGATCTGTATTGTTGTCCGAAATAAAAGTCATTTATTATTTATTAATACAGATTTTCATATACAATTACATACTATGTTGTCTGATTATTTGATATTTCTGTAGTGATGATTTAAAATTAAATAATTTGGACATTAGTTGGTTTTAGGTGGTATCTAGCGTAGAATAAATATATAAAGGCATTTAAAGTTAATGTTTAAAAAAGGTAAGTTTAATGTACAAATACATTTTAATTAGGGACTATGCGATGTCCTATTAGAACCCAATCGTGAGAAGAATATTAATATATTTCAAAAACTGTTAAGTGCTTACAACTTGAGTAAATTAAGTTAAATTTAGCCAAGAAAACGTTATAACCATTAATTGATTAACTTTAAATGTGGTCGTTTTGACATTATTAATTAAAAACTGAGCAATATGAAAAAGAAAAATTAACATGCCTAAGTGTTTTAAGGTTTGATATTTGGTGTTCTCATATTCGGACGGTCAGCCGATCTATCTTTTCCCCATCTATGGTTGAAATATAGGCTATAATAAAATACCAATTTTGATTTTCCTTAACTTCCATATTTTATCAAATATTTGAATGAATTATATTATATTTCCGTAATGTTCATTTTAAACGATTAACAATAACACTTTGCAATTAAAATATATATTATGCAGTGACACTTATTATAACAAATTCTATTAAAGCTTTTCAAAAGCTAAATTGAATAGTAATTGCGGAATTGCTCTTTGAATGTCCTACTAATATTATAAATGCGAAATTTTGTGAGTGTGTGACTGTGTGAGTGTGTATGTTTATTGCTTCTTGACGACCAAACGGCTGGAGCGATTTTAATTAAATTTGGTTTGGAGTTACACATACCCTGGATTAACTCATAGGCTATAATTTATAAAGCTTAATGCGGGTAAAACCGCGGGGCACAGCTAGTTGTATATAATGGCTGGCAAGTTCTGACGGCATTTCACGTCGTGGTGGGCGTAGAAATCGACCCGAGAGAATATCTTCAAGAAAACAAGCAGTATGATCTCCCTGTGTACTATGACCATCATTGTACTGTCATCGCCAAGCCAAGCGTGGCGATTACGCCATATCCTTGGAAATTAATGCGAAATTCCATTGTGGAAATCTTTTGTCCAGCGGTGGACATCATTCGGCGAAAGGATGATGATGATGAAGATAGTGGCTGACTGCCTCTTTGGTCTAGTGGAAGCGTTTTCAATCACAAATAACGACGTTCTTCGGGGAAAAAAGTTTTATTTAAATTTTTTCGAGAAGAAAAACACTTAGTGCCTATTTCACCGTTAAAATTAAACGCGATCAATTGACGCTAAACTCAGTTACACGAAGCGGTACTGATATTAGCACCCATTGATCGCGTTTAATTTTAACAGTATTTTTTTTTCTGCTGAATGGGTTTGCGCTAGACCACGATCTCACCTGATGGTAAGTGAAGATGTGGTCGAAAATGGACCGAAAATGGCTCTTAGTTATGCAGCCCGGAGTCTAGCAGATGGTAGTGTTTTCACTCGATTATGTGATGCGTAGGCCCTGCACCTTATTTCTTACCCATCATGTCTGATAGTAGCTGGATTAGTGATTGCGCTCACAATCCTACCCTACAATATGACCGACCCCGTTAAAATTGGCCGCCGCGCCGTAGGCGAATATCATACACGAGCACTCCCACTACCGTCTGACTCACGCTTATTACCCTGAAGGAAAAGCAGACACAACGGATGGCCATCTGTCACGATTCTTGCGTGCCTCTTTTGGGCCGTTTCGTCTCATTATATTCTTCATACACCTATGTTCGCCTGTTTACGTTACTTCTGACCTGCAATTCTTGAGAACATCTCCGACTCGGTCAGATAATGTCACTATTATATAATAATACTAATAATAACATCTGGGGACAATGTCACACAGAACATCCTAGCCCCAAACTAAGCAAAGCTTGTACTGTGGGTACCAGGCGACGATATACATACTTATATAGATAGATAAATACTTAAATACATAGAAAACATCCATGACTCAGAAACAAATATTCTTGCTCAAAACACAAATATTTGCACTTACCGGGATTCGAACCCAGGACCACCAGCTTCGTAGGCAGGAGCACTACCAACTAGGCTACGGTGACCGTCATCATTATCATCATCATTATCATATCAGCCGAAAAACGTCCACTGCTGGGCAAATGCCATCTCCAAGAATCTCCACAATGGCCGGTCTTGTGTTGCCCGCATCCAGCGGCTTCTCGCGACCCTTGCAAGTTCGTCGGTCCACCTTATAGGCGGCCTACCCACGCTGAGTCTTCTATTACATATGATTAAATCATCATCATCATATCAGCCGAAAGACGTCCACTGCTGGACAAAGGCCTCTCCCAAAGATCTCCACAATTGCCGGTCTTGCGCTATCCGCATCCAACGATTTCCAGCGACCCGCACAAGATCATCGGTCCATCTTGATTGGCTGCCCCTGATTAAATTAATTGTATAAAATATATCAAGCTTGTACAATTGAGAAAAGATAACAGAGATAATAAAGAAACAACTACACTCCCGATGAGTATCTATTAAGGACACCCTCGAGCAATGACGGAACAAAAATAAAAATCCGCTTAGACCAGTTTTTGAGTGTCTCAAATGCGATTTACATTTATTCATCTTCGTTCGTCCCCTTTTTTGTTTGTCTGAGTATTGTTAGCTGAAACAATGGCTTTAGTGTTGTATCCGGAATTTATCATTCTAACACCATCAACGGAAACGATATTATGTGTTTATAATATGGAATCATGGTGGTATCATGGCTATTTTACTCTATAAATGTTGGTATAGTCCATAACAATGATGTAAGAATATCACGTGGATTGTGTGAAATGAATACTGATCGTAAAATATGAAAGATCATGTTTCTTCATAGATTTGATAGCGATAAACCTATCATGTGCTACAATCGCTATGTAACCGATATACTGTCAAACTTTATTTTCGTTTGATAGTTCCTCATGGATATCGTTAAAGTGTGCAAACACTACAATCAATGCAACTTGGTTGAAATTTCGGGAAAATAACAAAATGTATAGTTTAATACACTTATACACCTTCACGCGTTTTATTTATTCAACATTATTTTCGAGTAGTACCTTACGTGACTGCCTTTATTGAGGTAAAACTTTTTTACCCTGGCTTGACTTGGAGAGTAAGCTGGTGAAAGCATGACGAGAAAGTGACGAAAAGTGTGATTAGTAGAAAGAGAGGGAGAGAGTTACATTTCGTATATTACTGTACGGGCAAGAGAGGTGCGAGCACAAAATTTCTTTCTCTCTGTCTCTCATAGCCAGTTACGTTTCTTATATCTAAGAAAGAGAGGAAAAGTCGTGTGATCTAAAGCACGAGTGTGCTTTAGATCACACGACTTTTCTTCTCTTGTCTCAGTGGTTTCTGTTATTTTCCCGACGTTTTGGGTAAATTGACATGATCGTGGTTACGGCCAAATCTTAGTCGCGTTAACACCCATAAATAATGTTTTATAACTATGTAAACTCTTTCATCCATCAACCTATCATATGATTATTATAACATATAGTTTACAGTTTGCCTACAAGGCTTTCATTGCTTCACCGGAGAAAAGCGGCGAAAGTGGGCACAAGCCATCCAGTCAAAAATTATTAAATCCGTGTGCCAGAGGGCACCCTTTCTGGTATTCGAACCTCAACTCCGTACGCTTGCTGACGTGACGAGAAGCCGCTGGAAGTGGGCAGCGCAGGACCGGCTGTTGTGGAGATCCTTGGGGGAGGCCTCTATTTGACGATCGCTGCGACCAAAATATATACGATACTATTTCATATCGCATTCTTCACTAGGCGTTGAAGAATTCCTCCACATCGTCGAAAGTTAAAATGTATAGAAGACTGGCCGCATTGCTACGCTGAAGCACAGTAAATAAATATATTTATTTACTGTGGCTGAAGGCAATGCTGATTCTTTGACCTATATAAGGCTAGCTCTCTGGTGACGGGGTGCGTCAATCAAACGCTTTGCGATTCCGCGAAAAAATAAACGCTCGTTTGGTGGCCCTAGCGTTGCGACCCCAAGCGGTTCTAATACATATTTTTTTACGAGTTTGATACATTTACACCTTTTGGGGGCTTTAAGTGACGCATCCGAAATAGGGTACGATGAGAAGGTAGGGTATGGCGCATGTTGTGTCCTACACCGGATATTATACCCTCTGGTCTCTTCACATCATTATGTATTTCATATTAATTTAAAATGACATTATTTTTCAATTTTTCAGTTGTTCATCGGGAGTGAAGTCGTCTTAAATCCTTCATATTGGACAAATATCTGCACACTGTACATTAGTTATGATTTTGAAATTTATATTGAACATTTTCATGTTCAATATTAGTTATTAGTAAATAATTTATTGGACAATCACCTAATTTAATTCTGTTTTAATTTTTGAAATTGTTATTGCTTAGTTATTGACATACTATGACCCCTTGTATTTATTGTTGTTAAGTTCTAATATGAATTTCATTTTTAAAATTATGATTATGGTTACATTGACTAAATTTAATAATTGGAACGAAGTTTTGGAACGAAGTTCCTTATCGCGCGTTGTGAAAGGGGGCTAGACGGAAAAAAATCTTACGAAAAGTTGTCACGACACTTTTTGCAGCTGTGCGGCGTGCGCATGTTTCTCTGTCTGTCTCTCTCTCTCTCTCTCTCTCCCTTATAGAAAGCAAGCCAGATAATTTTATTTCTATTTCGCATTGAACAGTGTAGTGTCGCGGCGATTATTTTTGTTGAGTGTATATAGGTTTTTTGTACATAATAAATAATAAGAAATAACTTCGTTCCATCTGGGTGTCCCTTGACACCTCTCAAGTTTTTTATTTATGTGTGATGACTTGTTATGTTAATGAATTAAATTAGTTATTTTGTAAATGTTAAAATGCCATTTAACATTTACTTGTAAATAAATACTAAATTGTTCTTGAATAAACGAATATGAAAAGAAACATGTCAACTGAATAATATTCTCCAAAATGGGAAATCATTGGGAAATCAAATTTTATCGTCCGGTGGATCGCGAACCAGCACTCCCTCCCAAAGAACAAAGCCGATGGATAATCTACGTCCTCCGAAAGGGTGTTAGCAAGGGATTCCTAAATTTGATCTGCCAGAGAATATCGTTCCTAGCTTAACGAAGAGCGCCTACACCTTTTGGTGGTGGGTGCAGGTTCGAGACTCATCCGACGATTAAAAGGATGATTTCCTATTTATGAGATTAGATTTAACATAAAACTATATATAAAACCGAAGTTGAAATGAATAATAATCGTCTATTGACAAAATACTTTTTTTATTTGGTAATAGTCAAGTTTAGTAAAAATAATATGTATTACTGATACGATGTTTACGTACTTTTGGCGAAACTTTGCCGATATTCAATTCAGCCAACTTCAATACGGCGAAATAATCTGAAACAAATGAAAACAATAATAGTATATTAATAATATAATAATAATAATATCCAGGGACAATGTCACACAGATCATCCTAGCCCCCAACTAAGCAAAGCTTGTACAGTCAACAGCATAAGTAGATGATCAAAATCGGACCTGAGTTTTGAGTTTATGATACTATTGGGCGGCAGTTTTCACTAATTAATATTTTTTACACTTAACACTCACGCATACCTTCAACTAGATACTCTTCACCACCACACTATTTTGTCGCAATTTATGATAATTAGTATTGAATATCCGACTTTGATCATCTACTTTTGCTGTTGACTGTACTATGGGTACCAGGCGACGATATACATACTTATATAGATAGATAAATACTTATATACATAGAAAACATCCATGACTCAGAAACAAATATTCGTGCTCATAACACAAATATTTGCACTTACCGGGATTCGAACCCAGGACCACCAGCTTTCACACCAATATTATAAAGGCGAAAGCTTGTGAGTGTGTGACTGTGTGAGTGTGTATTTTTGTTGCATCTTCACGTCTAAACGGCTGGAGCGATTTTAATAAAATTTGGTATGGAGTTAGCTGGCACCCTGGATTAACACATAGGCTATAATTTATAAAGTATAACGCTGGTAAAACCGCGGGGCACAGCTAATATTGAATAATGTTCTAGATTTCAAATGTATTTATAGCTAATTAAGTCATTATCTTGACTGGCAAGTTGGCGTGTTTGGTAAATGCCTGCTTTTCATGCCGCAAGTCGTGGGTTCAATTCCCACCCAGGACGGATATTTGTTTGTTTGTCTTTTGTCTGGGTGTAATTATCTATATAAGTATTGCCACGCTGGATGACAATGCCGATTTTTTAACAAAAAAAAATTTCACTACTTATCTCATAATTGTACCTTTAAAAAATGTTCTTACAGAAGTTTAATAATACGTATACGTAAGTTAATCTTTCGATCTCAGATATTGGAACCACATTCACGCACACAATGAAACGATTTCTAAATATATGATTTTGATCTTTGACATGTGTCACATTATACCTACTTCATTGTTAGAGATCAAATCCAATGGGATTTCACTTGGAATAAATTCGACATTAATGACATTACTACACATAAAATATATTAAATAGGAATATGGAAATTAGTGTTATGAGGGATTTTAAATTGAAAGTCTTCTATAAACGCCTACACCCACCCACTACGAGAATTACTCTTAATCTATATCCTTATAAAGAATACACAAAACAACAAAAAATTGTTTTTCTTCATGGTGCAGTACAACAGCCGGCGTGCCTCAGGGTGGCGTGCTTTCTCCGTTACTCTTCGCTATTTTTATTAATACGATCTCCCGACACCTAACCTCATCCTATCATCTTTATGCTGATGATCTCCAAATTTATACTCATACTCCACTAGCTACACTTACGGAAACTATTAATTTAGTCAACAATGATCTCGCTAAGATATGTAAATGGAGTCAAGAGTATGGTCTCCGAGTTAATCCATTGAAAGCCCAGGCTATTGTCGTGGGCGGCTCTCGAATGGTTTCCAGGGTAGATTGGTCCCGAATCCCCCGAATTAATTTTGATAGTGTTCTGATCCCATTTAGCAATCAAGTGAAGAACCTGGGAATAATAATAGACAACACTCTATCTTGGGGTCCACAATTAAAGACAGTGAGTCGAAAACTTTATGCATCCGCTGGTTCCCTAAGACGTCTTCGAAACTTCCTACCCATTACCACTAAAACTGCACTTGCACAATCACTTCTCTTACCGATTCTCGACTATGCCGACGCCAGCTATCTTGATCTCACACAAGAATAACTTGATAAACTAGAGCGACTCCAAAATGTTTGTATCAGATTCATATTTGGCTTACGCAAATATGATCATGTTTCCGAGTTTCGTGCCAAGCTCAAGTGGTTGCCTATTCGCTTTCGTCAGAATGCCCATATTCTCGCTTTATTATTCAATATACTTTTCAACCCCACTACTCCTTCATATCTTAAAGAACGTTTTGAATTCCTTTGTGACACACATTCGAGGCTTTTAAGATCATCAGAAAACCTTAAATTGCACATTCCAGCGCACTCTTCCATCTTTATGGACAAATCATTTGCAGTCCAAGCAGCTCGTTTGTGGAATGAGTTACCATTTTCTATTAAATGCGCTCAGAATATACTTAGCTTCAAAAAACTTGTGAAAGACCACTATCTGCCTCTATCTTATTAATTATTAATTTTAAAATAAATTATGGATATAGTTTTTTTATATAGTATTATATTTATAGTATACTATAATATAGTATTTTATTTACGTATATGTATGTGTAATAATAATATGATCATTAACATATTTTTAGTTTCTAGTATACCTTTTTTATTATCTCTTTTCTTCTTTTTTTTCTATGTACCACACTTTGTTGCACCATCCCCGGCTTTTTACACATTTCATTCCTATCCATCCAAAGGTTGCCTGGAAAAAATCGCTTTATGCGATAAGACCGCCCATTGTACATTATAATTAATGTTTCATTGTTAAATGTTCTTTTATTTTTTGTGTACAATAAAGTGTATTTTATTTTATTTTATTAAAACAACGAGTGTAATGAAAAAAAACTTTAAGAGCAATGGATAAGCTGAATATGTACAAAACACATTATTCTCAGTATACCAAAATCGGCCATATTATGGTTCTCCTGGCCGATTGTCGGCCACGGCGCGGCCAGCCTACGGTGTAGGACATATTATAGTGAACAAGTTTTTGGGCAAACACAGGGTCAGTTTCTATTCCATCACTATCATGATCCGATGGGACGATGAGCGAGACAACCGGAAAATCTCCGAGGCACGGGGGTGTAATATCACCAACTCCCAGAGGTCGGGCTGGTACTGAGAAATTTCCTGTACAGAAATCTTAAATTAGTTACTGTAGTGTTAATGGAGTCAAATATGTCCTACGCAGATGCCTGACCGCGCCGTGGCCTATAATCGGCCAGGAGAACCTTAATGTTCCTGATTTTGGTACAATGAGAAAAATGTGTTTTGTACACATTTAGCTTATCTAATCCCCTTAAAACATATGAGTCTATTATATGACGTCACTTATAGTGGCGGCATAGATGTTCCACACTTACAATTACAGAGCGTCCCCGCATTAGGGGTAAAGCCAAGAACTTAAAAAACCCGACTTGTATCTGAAAAGCTTTATCAGCGGATTTATTTGTTTTTTTTATTTTATATGATTTGCTATGTTAAATAAATTCAAAATCAGTCCAGTCCCCTAGACACTAATTGATTATTCAACTACACTATTAAATTGACACACTTGTCCAATCTCGTCGTGATAATAAATAAAATATTTTCCCCGACAACAAAACAACGATATAAAGTCATCAATAAACTGCAATGACAAAACGAGTCAATATTTTTCAACTACCAGACTTAATGTTAACAAAACTGAACGTGTTTATTTAAAAAACAATACTAGGGGAGGGTGCTAAAAGTTTCTGTTTGTGCGGGACGTAATTTTACGAGCAGGGACGTCCGCCCACGGACCGGAGTATAGGCGCCACTTACATTAGACAATCCGATATTGGAATCGTATTTGACATTAACAAAACATAAAAATGTTTAGCGTCACATAAATTATTCACTAAAGGAGCCGATCGTTTTCACATATCCACTCCACTAATGTTTTATTACTAATGTATGTCTATTGACTGCGTAATACAAAAATAAATTTATTGCGTTTGGTAATTTGATTTTTATTATGGTTAAAGGTATCGTAAAACTTGCTATGGTGACGGTTTGAATGGTAAATTATTTTTTAAATTGTTGTAAATGGAACCCTTTAGGATTTTTTGGTGCCCGATGTGTCTCCAACAATACTTTTACACGGGCATGATTTGGAGGACTCTGAATATTATAGGTCTCTAAGGACCAACACAATGCTCGGTGTATAATAATAGTTGTAGATTTGAAAGTGATTTGAATATGAATAGGCACCCTCCCGCGCTGGTTCGTAATAACAAATATGAAGTGTTGCTTTTGTGTTTGCCCCTCATGATTTTGACTCTGTTATGAAGAATTGATTTAGGATTGTTATATTTTAAATGCTTATAAGTATGATTGTAACGGTTTGCTATAAGTTTTGGTTAGATTTGAGTGGTTGTGACATTGTGCCAATTTAAATGTTGACCTTAATCCCGAGTGCAGTCAGTCAGTAGTTATCCAAGGCTTGGTCCTATCTCCACTCCAATTCTCGCCATAAACTTGCAACATTCCTATCTGGTTGTTTTTGCAAACTAGACTGCATTATATTAAACTAGCACCAGTCCAAATGCCATCCAAGAACATGATTTGAGAACTGGGGAATCGAGATGAATCCCAGGAAAAAGTCGAACTACCGAAAGTTAAAGTTCAGCAAGCATCTGTGCATTTGTCAAAGTTGACTTAACAGCTTTCTGAATGCTCACAGTAAAATAACAAGAAGATGAAAATTTAAGCGACGTGCATTCGGCACATTATAAATTACGCGAGTCCGGTGTTCGCACAACAAAATTTTTATATTCACTCCAGATCACTCAAAATCATGTGAATTGTAGACATCCACGGTCACAAAATCCTTCAAAAAGGGGCTGAAGTAGTAGCGAGTTGATAATTTTAATTTATTACATGACATTATATTAAGATGAGCAAATAGATGTCATGTATGTCAAAGTATATATAATAAATATAAATTAAGTAATATAATTAAGTAGTAGCAAGTTGACTACCTTACTTTACGACGATTTTTATATTCTATATATATGACTATGACTTTGGCAGCGGCCTAAAAGTAGTCAACTCGCTATCACTCCTAACCAGTTGTTCTATATATCTAAGCGATAACCTTCTTGGCAGGCACCTCAAGCATACCTCAAAACAAATTAATGTTCTTTTTTATTACACAAAAAGTGTTCTTTGCCGAGAATCGATTTAGGCTAGTTATACTCCAAAACATAGGTAGAGAAGGAACCCGAGCTTCACGGAGACGACGCTGCCACACCAGTCGACCCGTGACCACGGCTGGTGTAATCCATGTCGAAACGTCGTGTAATCTAAAGGTAATGATTTGCCTTAAATTCATATGAAAAATGTGTACAAATCGCGAAAGTTTAAAAATATTAACAGAGGTAGTGTCTTCCAAAACAACAATTATGTTAATAATCCTACTCAAATTACGTAAATTTACCCTTTAGTGTCGGTAGCAACACTATCCCAGTCTTTTCCAACACTCCTCTTTGTACCCTTAACGGACATAAATAACTACAATTAGCCAGCTTTATACATACACATATCATTTCATATAAATCCTATTTGCTTTCGGGGGCGTTAGCCAATGCCACCCTTACAGCGTTGCCACAGTGGAACACAGTATCACAAGTACAGGTAATTAGGTGAAACTTAATAAACACGCCGTGTCGTATGTAAGTGCTTTAACTGCTATGTCCAATTTCAGTGACAGTAACGTTAAAATAGTAGAGAACATAATTTGTATAAATTCCAAACAAATTAGTTACATAATGGCATCAAGATCGTATCAAAGTGCCACACTTTGCAATTGTTTTTATCGCCATATTGGAGTTCTGTGGATGTTACTAACTACGTTTACTATTAACCAAACTACTACTTTCTATTTATTTAGGTCTCCGCAGTCTTCTAGCAGGGAATTTTGTAGAAATTGTGTAACCCAGGTCATTTCGTAACACATAGCTCAAATGTTGAAAACTGCTTTCTGATAATTAATCAAAGCACTGGCATGTTATAAAATTTTTTATTTAAATTATTGTATTTTTACACACCCCTGTCACTGTCTGTCTTGTCATGGTATTATTAATAAAAAAAATATTTTGTCCTAAATTTCCTAACCTTTTATTTATCAGCTTCCAATACTGCTACTCTGTTTAAACGTCGAGTTCCCAGATCAAGTAATTAAAGAACACGTATATTTCAATAAATATGTGAAAGTATTTATTGAAATATACGTGTTCTTGTATTTGCGGTGATGGCACAAAGCTAAAATCAGTGTATTTGGCGCATAAGGGCGGAATTTCACAAACAAAATTATTTTACAAACTAACTACTATCTAGTTAAGGTACTGTTTGCTATATGCGCTGTGGTGTTACCCTTGGACCGTCGACTGATATCGATCGTCAGAATTTTTGCAACAGTTACATGTCACATGTGGCCATTTTCCATATGCAAATTACTGTTTCCCCTTGGTTTTAAGTGTGTTTGCTTTTTTATGTCTAGTACAGTCAACGTCAAAACACGTTGACTTCACGTCTTTATTGCGTATACAATAAGATTTATTTTCATAGTGTAAGTGTTACCACTTATGTGACGTCGAGTTATTTTATTTCCATTTATTTATGAGCAGTGCTAGTAGCGTTACTGAATTAATTAGAATGTCGTCTAAATAAGCAATTGTTTCAGGAATGTTTTATGAAAAAGTTTGCTTAAGGTGATTTTTAGCCGATAAGAATTAATGTGTTGAAATTGCAGTTTCATAATTGCTTTATAATATAAAATAATTCCGTGTAACGCATGCAATGGGGTTAAAGTTACATGAAAATTAAATACCGGCCAAGTGCGTGAATATAATGTCCTCCTGGTCGAATATCGGCCACGGCGGTCAATCTCAATGGAGACTAGCCATCTGCGCGTGATATATTATGGTGCACAAGTGTGTGCAACCGCAGGGATACTTTTAAATTATTATACTATTAAATTACTCACATGCTCCTATGTGAAGACTAGTGACACGACCGGAAAGAGATCAGGACCGACAGGTTTACGTGCACTTCGAGGCACGGTGTATTAAATTACTCTCATGCTCCTACGTGACGACTAGTGACACGACCGGAAAGTGATCAGGTCCGACAGGTTTACGTGCACTTCGAGGCACGGTGTATTAAATTACTCTCATGCTCCTACGTGACGACTAGTGACACGACCGGAAAGTGATCAGGTCCGACAGGTTTACGTGCACTTCGAGGCACGGTGTATTAAATTACTCTCATGCTCCTACGTGACGACTAGTGACACGACCGGAAAGAGATCAGGACCGACAGGTTTACGTGCACTTCGAGGCACGGTGTATCAAATTACTCTCATGCTCCTACGTGACGACTAGTGACACGACCGGAAAGTGATCAGGTCCGACAGGTTTACGTGCACTTCGAGGCACGGTGTATTAAATTACTCTCATGCTCCTACGTGACGACTAGTGACACGACCGGAAAGTGATCAGGTCCGACAGGTTTACGTGCACTTCGAGGCACGGTGTATTAAATTACTCTCATGCTCCTACGTGACGACTAGTGACACGACCGGAAAGTGATCAGGTCCGACAGGTTTACGTGCACTTCGAGGCACGGTGTATTAAATTACTCTCATGCTCCTACGTGACGACTAGTGACACGACCGGAAAGTGATCAGGTCCGACAGGTTTACGTGCACTTCGAGGCACGGTGTATTAAATTACTCTCATGCTCCTACGTGACGACTAGTGACACGACCGGAAAGAGATCAGGACCGACAGGTTTACGTGCACTTCGAGGCACGGTGTATTAAATTATTCTCATGCTCCTATATGACGACTAGTGACACGACCGGAAAGAGATCAGGACACTTCGAGTCACGGTGTAAATACCGCGACCTCCCAGGCTTCGGGCTGATACTAAGAATGTTTTCTTAAAAGAAATGTCACATAATAATTTTTGGCCCGACTCGGGATTTCAACCTCGGACTTCCGGTTGAACAAGCTACCGCTAGACCAACGAGGCAGTAAAGTTTATTAATATCACTTTAGTGTTAAGTAACTATCTCCTACATATCTTAACCCTACTTTACCCACCATATAATAAGGGTACCCCTAATGCCCTAATACATTTTTTGCAACTGAGTGTTGTCTGGAAGAAGCCACTGTTTGCAATAAGACCGCCTATTGTCTGGTTTAAGATCTTGATTCATCAAAACAATACAAGTCATCTATATGAGAAACATATTTGGAAAATTATATAAAAGTTTTTCTTAAATACTAATTAATATAGTCCATAAAAATAAATAAATAATATATTAAATTTTATTCAATCATTATTACAAATGGGAAGTACCTAATGTTAATAGTTTCACAAGTTTCCTATAACCTTGACCTGTTTTAAGGAAGGCATGATCTCATTTTGCCTAGGCGTTCCTGCGATGACATTGTAGCCTTCGCACGGTTGGCATTATATTACTCCAGCACCAGTCCAAATGGCATCCAAGAACATGGTTTGAGAACTGGAGAATCTAGGTGACTCTCAGCAAAAAGTCGAACCACCAAAAGTTAAAGTTCAGCAAGACTAGTAAAAGACAAGTAAAAGGTAGGTAACGTGCAAAAATTCAGTGATATTAAAACAATATTACTGAAACAGCTGGTGGTAAAAAGCCGGGTAGGTGGCATCTCAAATATCACTAAATAAAACTAAACTAACATCACTATAAGTATTTACGATCATACCTACCGCAAGTATTTTATTGCGAGTCTTACATCGAGACATCTTTGTATTTTTAATGTCCTGCAAACAATGTATTAAGACAAGGAAACCTTTTATCTTCTTCCACGGGCACGATATAAATAAACCGTAAAAAATAAACGTTATTCTTTTCACTCCACACAAACCTGCAGCGAAAAATAATTATTTCGTCGTCATTAATAACGTGACAGCACAGAATCCAAACAGTGTTAGAGCGACACGCCAGAAATAAGCTGTCACGCGTCATATCAAATCGAGTGTCACGCTGCAGCGAGACATAGCAATTTAGGCGCGGTCATAGAAAAATAAAAATGTAGAAGTGACAAAGTTCCTTGAAGGTCTTATCTTTGTGTGTTGAAGAATATAATTTTTTTGTTTTAAGTAAGACTTTAGTTGACTTGGCCATTCACCAGCTTACTTGCCAAGTCAACTGAAGTTTTACGAAGCGTGTGATTGGGCGAGGTGAACGGAGGTTGAGAGGGTGATAGTAGAGGGAGATAAGTTAGTGAAGATAGGAAGAGAGAGTTATTGGTATTTCGTATAATACAGAACGGACAAAAGTGGATGGTGCGAGGACAAATTTTCTTTCTCTCTTTCTGTCATAGCTAGTTAAGTTTGAAGTTTTACTTCCGTGTTGTGATCACACTGGTTTACTTACTTTCCTCTTTTCTACTTTTAGACACACAGACTTTTTGTGTGGCCTCCATTTTTAACTCCTTCTGGGCTTACCATCACGCCTTGACAAATTTAATAACGTTCAAGTTTTAATTTTTATTAATATATTATTACTATCAATAATATATCTAGATCAATCCAAACTGTCCGTACTTCCTTCAGTGTCAGAGTTTTTAAAGCCATTCAATAGGTCTACTAGGACTATTGAGCTTTTAGCAGCATAGAGATGCACAGAAATTGATCCTCCGCAGTGGTCTCCCATTTAAAGACATACCAGGCGTCTAAATGCTTAATTAACCTAGAGATTATATAGGGTGACGGCAACTAGTATGGTGAGAGCCTAGTAAAAAGCCACATTTCACATCTATAACTTTTTCTGTTCTATGGTCATGTTGGAACGACAGCGCACTTTTAGCTTTTGTAGCAAATCGAATGGTTGGATCGAGGTATGGTTTTAGCGACGTGTTTGCGTGTAATTTTGTCGGTTGTGAGAATTTAATTGTGCGTTGTTTTAGGGACGTATGATGTTTAGCTTTAAGAGCAGTTTTAGTTATGATGATTCAGTGCGACGCTGCGGGGACTGTCATTATTACGTTGACTAGTGCCAATTTATTTTATTTGTTATGTTATACATTCTTCGTACTGGCTAAAGTGGTTAAGGTATAATATAATTTACTTACAAATAATTCACAAGCCTAATTATAAGCACGATAGTTAATTATAATAAATCTTTATTTCAGGCATAACAACCCATAATTCGTTAGTTTTGTGTTAGTAACCAGTTATGCTTACATGCTATATTAGTATTTACTAATTGATTTAACCAATTCGCACCTGCAACCGTCTCAACCCAGTGTCTCTGGACGGGACAGTCGGGTCTACCAGAAATCAATTTCAGGATGCTGTTCTGAGTTTGTTGTTGCCATTGTTTAACATAGAAACAATGGGGTCAACTTTTCTTCAACTTTCAATCGTTAAAAGCGATAATTATCAGTTGTTAAAAGCGTATTATGACGCTCAACAAGGGAATAGAGAGGGCATTTGTTTGCGCACAAATTAGTAGTCTATTATATGAAATTAACCACAAGTTAAGCAAACACAGATGCACTCACTACTCTTACAGTACACACACTACTTAGCGTAGTCATAACTACGATTAGGCTCATGATACTTGCAGGTATTTTCAACCGATTTAAACTTACATATTTTTTTCAGTTGGAGTCTGGGCTGTTGTTGTGCGATTAAGTTATTTGTGTAAATAGATATAATATCGCTGAGAATTTGATAAAAGAAATAGCGAATGGCGCCTCATACGTTTTATTCCCGTCGCTCGTAACTTCTTACAATTTACCGCCCAAGGTCGAAAATAAGTAACGGAAGTTATAGCGTTTATTATTTCCATGGAAAATGTAACTAAAACGATTTTTTGGATGAAAAGCTCATTACAGTATTTTATTGTACAAATGTGTCCAATAAATAGCGTTAAATTCTCCATTTATTACATTTATTGGCAATTTTTATGCCAATCATTATTGTGTATGAGAAGTAGGCACAATTATGGTTTGTCCTTGAAATAAACATTCTCATCTGCGCTCATTATTTATTCAATGAACATTTTATTTTATTAAATCAATTAACTGCGTGACTGAAGTATGTAATTCTGCTCGTCCCAATAATTGTATTCCATTTTCAAATTACGGATAAATTTATATTGTAATAATGTTATTATTGTAATTTGACGCGCCGGTTGGCGTCGTTCGTAGATACTTGATTTCACGGGTTCGATTCCCACGCAAGACAGATATTTGTGTACATGAACATGTCTGTTTGTCCTGAGTCTGGGTGTAATTATCTATATAAGTATGTATTTATAAAAGTAGCATATGTAGTATATAAGATATCTGGTTTCCATCACGCCCGTGAGTGAATAATGTCCCAGGATATTATTATTATTAAATCTTGAGGAGCTCTATCTACCCAAAGAACTAAACTAATTAAATAAAACAATTTAGTGAAATACTTTTTTTTTTGTATGGGGAGTTAATCTTTTTTTATGTCATTTGTTTATTGATGGCTACACGTTGTATAGTTTAATAGGCAAATGAAGATCCTTAAGTTACATTCACTTTTTATGTTACACTTTGTACATATATGTGATTCTTTGTTTGTAGCTTAGGTTTTTAAAGCTACAGATTCGACTTTATTAAATACTATATTCTAGGCAAATATAATAAGTTTCTTTTTTATTTATTATTGAGGATAGTTAATTTCTGGATTAAACGCAGTTTGATATTACTACTAATAACATCAGCTATATAGCAGTGAAGTTTCGTCGAAATCGGCCCAGGAGTTTCGGAATATCTTTACTTATATAGATGACGAACACTTTGCTGGGTTCTAGAGCAATACCTATACAAAAATATGTTTAATAAATTACGCAATATTTAGGCAATTTTATGTTTCGGTGAAAATTCAAATGTCTTATTTATTTTTTGTTTTGTTGTAAGTAATTTTTCCATTCAAAATAAATTTACTAAACGAGTTTTTTACATCAAAATAAATATAATAAAAATTTAAAACAGTCGTTACTTTCAAGTAGGCCCCGTGAATAACATACGAGTGTATGTGAAAATAGGTGAATATTATATATTTAACATATTATAAAGTTTCATCAAGCAAAAGAAGACGAAAAAAGCAAGTCCGGAGTTTCTTTGTGGCTTTCTTCTCCGGGTCGTCCACCTAGGTAGCTAGAGAAAGCCGCAGGCTAGCTAGGGTAGGATCCTCAGCGGCGAGGATCCCGTTGCCCCCTTAACACGTGATCGGTAATACCGTGCAAGTGATCTGGCCGCCTGAGATGTGGCCCATAAGGGTGCCCTCAGGTATTAGTCGTTTAAATTAAGCTACTGGTTGAGAGCCTTTTGCGCTAACCAACTGCTCGTTGTTTTCAATTCTTTAATTTGATATACTATTGCTAAATGTAACAATAGTAGCTTAGTAACTTGCTATTTATTATTTATTTAAGAATATTAAAAATACATGTGACGAAACAGACCGCACGGACGGACTAATTTAAAATATTTTGTTACTTTAATTACTGTTTTTAAACTGTGTTTATGTAATACATTGTGAGCTTGACAAGTACAAGTGTATGTAAATACCCAAGTGCTGAATAAATTTCATTATTTCATTTCATCTCCTGAAGGTTTACTGCGAGATCCAAAAACTTCTATTCTAAAATAACTACTAATTAACATAACTGTGATCTGAACAATAACACAAACATTTTAACAAAGGCAATATATCGCTCTAACGATCCGGTTGATAGGCGCCGTGACACACGACACGTCATTGATAACCACCGTGATAACCAAACTTAGTGGAAAACTCATCGCTGCCGCACCGTTACAGGCGTAACTACATGTATAAATAAAATAAAAAATAAATAAAAAAGGTTTTTATTCACGTAGACTTTAAAAAAGCGCTTGTAAATAGTCAGAACATGTTTGTAGTAATATAGTTGTATACATTATTATTTCTAGTAACATAGATATTTAGGTACACATTGTATTGATTGTATGAAAACATTTATAAAATTTATATAGCAATGATATTTAGCTAGCTCGTATCAAGTTATTGTCAAGAGATTATGTTTAATTATCTAGTTTAAGTCTAATATTTTTACTACATATTCTCAATGGTTCTGTCTATATTAAGGTATTATTTCGGTCTATATTAAGGTATTATGTCTGTCTATATTAAGGTATTATAATATATAGAATACGCAGCGTGGGCATACCCGATACAAGGTGGACCTATGAATGCCGATGATATTGTGAGGGTCGGTGGAAGATGCTGGAAGCGGGTAGCGTAAGACCGGCATTTGAGAAATTCTTTGAGGGGGCCAGCAGTGGACGGGTTCGGTTGACATGATGGTAATACATAATTTTCCAACACATTTCAATTAAATATCAAGTGAAATTAAAGTGTAAATAACAATATTTTTTTAATTCAAGCAATAATCTTGATGTACCAACTAACTGCAAACTAAATTAGCACCAAATATTAGTTATTTTTACCAGTAAATAAATTATTGTTTTAAAACTATTGAGCCGATTTTAATTTCTATATGTAAATTGGTTTTAACGAAAAAAGGAAACATTCTCTATGGATTAAAAACCATTTTTTTAAAATCATGTGCCTAAAAACAGGTTAAAAACGCTTTATATACATAAATACGTAAGTCGTTAAATAGTAGCATACATATTTATGTGCGATTTCGGGGATCACAAAGTGTTCTAGAGAATTACAAGAACACTTTTCAAAATGTTTGATTTGTCACGTCCATCGTCTGATTTGGATCTCTTGGCACAAAAAAACCGAAGTTGGCACTGTAACCAACTTAATTTTGGCAGTACTCAGCACCGCATCTTTATTGAGTGTCAATGTGCCAGAACGTAACAGCATGTGGGGTGTGGTAAGTAATGTATTATTGACGGGCCTGAGACGTGGTAGGTAAATGCTTGCTTTGCGCGCTGCAGGTCATGGGTTCGATTCCCACCCAGGACAGTTTTTTTTTCATGTCTATTTGTCCTGAGTCTGGGTGTAATTATCTATATAAGTATGTATTTACAAAAGAAAATTAGTATATGTCGTATATCAGTTATCTGGTTTCCATAGTACAAGCTCTGCTTAGTTTGGGACCAGGTGTGTAAATAATGTCCTAAGATATTATTATTATAAGATATTATATTGATTATGACAGGCAGGCTCCCTCTACTTTTTACTTCCATCTCCGGTCCTCCTGTAATCTATTCCCTATGTTATGATCACCCAAATATATTTAACTTCATTATCATTATCATTCTTAACACATAAGTCAGTCATACATAAAAAAACTACGCAACGCTATGATCTAAACTGATAAAATTTAAAAATGCGGTTGTGAAAATTGTAAAAAGAAACCACTTCGAATATTGATCATTTTCAATTTCAATCAAGCATTTTTCTTCATAACGCCTATCCTGGATGGAATACACTGCCTCTCGGAACTAAGATGGCAGAGTGAGTTATCTCAAGTGCGTGATTGTAATCAACGGTAAATAATGTAAGGTAATATAAATAATGTATCCAAAATCTAAATTTAATAGTGCAGTTTTATATTGTCAATCATCATGACAGCCAAATGACTTCCAACACCGCTGGATAAATACTGTTCAAAAGACTTCTGGTGGAAGAATGGAGATGTGTCCATCATTTGGAGTGATGTGCCATAGAGAGACGCTAGTGCCTGTTCTCTGGGGGATGGGGTATTGATAGAGAAATATTTTCAATACACCAACCTAATGTTTAACTTATGTCAGCATTCTGCTTGCTTAAGTCTGTATATGTGTAATTAATGTGGTAAAGTTTAGAAGGAAACTATATATAAATAAGAAATTGTGTAATACTTTACAGCAAAAATATAGTTACACTGTGATAAAAGGCAACATATCGTTGTGGCAATCGCTTGATAGGCGACGTGACACGTGACAACCTAACTAACTAGGCGACTCGCCGTAATTTTTGTAAAGATCCTAATCTCATTTTAGCGTGTTGCAAGAATTTTGGGTTATTTGATATTGTGGCGAAATGTGGCTACAGTTTTGTTACTACTACTTTGTTGCGATAAATAAGTTTCCACGTGTTAATAATGTCTTCCTGGTCAAATTTCTGCCACGGCGGTCTCTATGGAAACTAGCCATCTGTGCGGGACATATTATAATTCACAAGTGTGTGCGTAGACATAAGGGCATTTTCTATTCCAGTATGATACTGTCAGATGACTAATTATCCGACCTGAAAGAGATAATAATATAATAATAATATCTAGGGACAATGTCACACAGATCATCCTAGCCCCAAACTAAGCAAAGCTTGTACTATGGGTACCAGGGGACGATATACATACTTATATAGGTAGATAAATACTTAAATACATAGAAAACATCCATCACTCAGAAACAAATATTCGTGCTCATCACACAAATATTTGCACTTACCGGGATTCGAACCCAGGACCACCAGCTTCGTAGGCAGGAGCACTACCAACTAAGCTACGGTGACCGTCAATGTGACACTGCCGATTCCCAGAATTCAGGCTAATACTAATTTTAATACTAATTGCTAATACAATTCCCAAAGTCACTTTTTTGAACGACCCGAGATTTGAACCTTCTCATTATCTGCGGTTGGAATAAGCTAGACTAGCGAAGCAGTTAAATTTAGTCAAATTATGTTATGCAAATCAGGAATATGTGATATGATTTTTCAAAGGTAGTAATAGTCTTATAATTTATTCTGTAAAAATTTACAACTTTCTTTTTAATCGTTACATTTTTTAAACTAATGTGGTATGTTTTATGCAAATAAATATATAATGATAAGTAGGCAGTTTCATTGAAGTGGTTGTTAAATCAATTGAGATGAGATTGCTTAGATTCTTGTTAAATCTATACATATAATAAAATCGTAGGAAAGTCAAAACTGTACATTGAATATTTTTTTAAAGGATACTTGGGGCGTGATCTACAATCGATATCGAAGCCAAAAATATAATTTTTAGAATTTTTGTCTGTTTATCTGTTTGTCTGTATGTATGTCCGGGCTAAAATCTAAAAGTACTGCATGGATTTACTTCAATTTTTGGATGAATATTACTAAGAGGTCGGGTCAACATATAGGCTACATATTATCACGCTATACCATACGGGAGACGAGCTGTGATAATTTGTAAAGTTTAACGCGGGTAATACCGCGGGACACAGCTAGTAAATAAATAAAAAAGGTTTTTATTCACGTAGACTTTAAAAAAGCGCTTGTAAATAGTCAGAACATGTTTGTAGTAATACAGTTATTATTTCTAGTTACTTATTACAGATATTTGGGTACATGGAATGTTAAAACATTTATACAATTTATTTTATAATGGTAGTGATATTTAGCTAGCTTGTATTAAGTTATTGTCAAGGAGATTATGTTTAGGTTTAATTATTGAAATTTATATTTTACTTATCTTATAATATTTAAAAACTTTTTGTAAATAAATACTATAGATAATTTACACCCAGACTCAGGACAAACAGACATGTTCATGCACACAAATATTTATCCCGGGTGGGAATCGAACCCACGACCTGCGGCGTGAAAGGCCACTTATCTACCAACCACGCCAACAGGCCCGTCGAGAATATGCCAGTTATCTGATTTCCATGGTACAAGCTCTTAGTGCGTGAATAATTTCCTAGGTTGTATTTTTACCTCTATATCGAGTTTTAACTTAGTATAATCTTTTGCTTTAAGCCTGTTTTCGACATAACTTTATAATTGTCCTCTATGGAGCGAAAGTTATTTAATTATATGGTGGTGTCATTTTTGTTCTTTAAATTATAGTGATTTAGATATTTGACTTAATTTATCAACAATATAAACTTTCAAACATGCGGAAAAAGAAATATGGCTATTGCCAGTGCCCTATGCACACCACGTTTTTTAAGCGCGCCGTTGACGCGCGTTTGTAGCGATACACACGCGCGTTAGCATCGCGTTTGTATCGACTCAAAGAAACACAAAACCGCTCTGTGGGATAAAAGCGCGCACTCAAAAAGTTAGTTGTACTGTAATAGTAATGGATTTATTTTGTGTGTTTACACTGTAGCCTTTTGCAATTTACATTTTGTAGCATATTTATGTCACTACTAGCACTGCCCGCGGTTTTACCCGCGTTAAACTTTATATATTACTATGTGTTATTTGGAGATATACATTGACCTATATGTATTCTACTAGACGCGCAATCCCATATTGAGATTTCGCGGGCGCTGCAACTCAGTGAGAAATTTTGACCGCCGCGCGCGCGCCCCTCACGTCGCGCACAGCCGGACTGGGACAGAGTTTTTATTCGAAACAGCGTGTCTAGTTATACATATGAGTCAATGGAGATATAAGCTATATTACAACACAGTTTCAGCAAAACCCATCAGTTAGTTTTTGCGTGAAACAGTAACCAACATACACACTCACACACTCACAAACTTTCACCTCTATAATATTAGTGTGATTCAAATTCGATAACTCAGTTTATCCTCGGTGTCAAAATAGAAATCAATAGTTAAATATAACGAATGAGCTATCAAAAATCATAATATATCTGTAAACGGTATCAACAGTGTGATAAGCAAAAAATGTATTTGCCTTTCCGCACGTACGCATATTCAAATTATTAATCTGTTCCAATATTGCAATATTTTCGCAAAATAGGGTGTGATACTGATATATTTGGTTTATTACACGGGTGTTCTCCAACTTAATGAGTACTTATTGATTGCAAGGTAATTTTACGCTTGTTTTATCTAATAGTTAACCTAGTTGTTGTAATACTGGGTTACACTTAGATATAACTGTTTGAACATGATTTGCAATTTTATTAGTTCGTGGCGTTTAAATTTCCATATCAGGTTATTTCGTAAATTCCTTTGTAATTATAATAGTGTTAGTATTTCTATCACTGAAGATAAAGTTGTAGACTGTAATTATTTTATTAGAGCGAATATCGTTGAATCTTAAATGTTTAGTATATCACAGTGTACTATTGTTAAGTTGGACAATATATATTTAAATGAAAATGGCTAAACATTGATTATTTATATTTATTGACGGGCCCGTTGACTTGGTTGGTAGTCGCTGCCTTTCACGCCGCAGGTCGCAGGTTCGAGTCCCACCCGGGACAGATATTTGTGCGCATGAACATGTCTGTTTATACTGAGTCTGGGTGTAAATTATCTAGTATCTAGTATATCAGTTATCTGGTTTCCATAGTACAAGCTCTGCTTAGTTTGGGATCAGATGGCCGTGTGTGAATAATGTCCCAGGATATTATTATTATATGATTTGTGTGGCAACACTAAGCAGTGACGTTTGACAAGTAGACGAACCGAAAGGGTTGCATCATTTTAACCCATTAATTAATCATTGCGTTCTTGACAGTAGTTAATGGCTGTAAATAGTATCGACATTATAGAAATTGGATAACACCAGAGATTTCCCCAGTCTTTCACGAATTTCCCCCTACAAAGTTGACCAACGATTTTGCAAGTATAGCTTGAAGCCGCTGGATGCGAGCAGTAAAAGGGCGGCCATTGTGAAGATCCTTGCGGGAGGCCTTTGTCCAGCAGTGGACGTCTTTCGGTTGATATGATGATGATGATGACACGAATTTCTTGTGATTAATAAGAGCATTTATGAAGAATATAATGACAGTAATCGAGGCAAAAGAGCCGCTGCCTACCCCTCTGGGAAACAGGCGTGAGTCTATGTATGTACGCATGTAATATGTTTTTATTTTGTTAAACACGCACAGACAATAAAAACGAAGACCTGTCTCTTTAGATGGGTTTCATACATAACTTGCCAAGAAATGTGATATTTATATCAATGGTAGATCATATCAACAAAAACATAAATGAGAAAATGGCGCCATGTTCGGTACAAACGACGTTTGGTGGTTTCGACATCGCGGCGTCGCCAATAAAAGAGTTGAAATGTAACGCGTGCCAAATTGCGTAGCCCTTCTTTTTACGTTTTCAATTGATTTCAAAGAGTTACGTTCTTTGGTACTGAATGATGACTTTGCTGGATGACTATCTCATACATTCCTTTAAGGTTTACTGACCTTTAATATCAGAAGTGGGATAAATACATGAATCCTACTAAAAATGTGAATCCTGCTAATATTATAAATGCGAAAGTTTGTGAGTTTGTTGTGTTGATTGTTACTCTTTCACGTAAAACCTACCGACTGAATTTAGATGAAACTTTTCAGTAATATTATATTCCAATATAATATAACTATAAATAAAATTATATGATTTATATCTGAATAACCCATAGGCTAAAATTTATAAGTTTAATGTGAGTAAAACCGTGGGGCCTGGATAGACATACATACAAAAGCTATATTACTAGAAAGTTTAATCATATTCCGTTCGGTAGTTTCTGCGCGAAGGAGTAACAAACATCGATATCTCCATACTCACAAAATTTCAATCACAATATCTTGGACAATGTCACACAGATCATCCTAGCCCCAAACTAAGCAAAGCTTGTATTATGGGTACCAGGCGACGATATACATACTTATATAGATAGATAAATACTTATATACATAGAAAACATCCACGACTCAGAAACAAATATTCGTGCTCATCACACAAATATTTGCACTTACCGGGATTCGAACCCAGGACCACCAGCTTCGTAGGCAGGAGCACTACCAACAACGCTACGGTGACCGTCAATATTAGAGGGAATAAAGTAAAATCTTGTATATGTAATCATTACCTAAAAGATGAATGTAGATAATGTTCCCGGGTTCAGAATAAATGGCTCGTTACGACTGCGTGGAAAACTTTTTGACGTTACGAAGCTTTTACGAACACTTTCAAACACATAATTTACTTTAAGAAGGTCGTTTTTCTTGGCAGCAATGAGAACACATAAATCAAATGTTCTAGTACATTTTGCTATGATTCATTCGTGATAAGCAAGACCTCAAGACCTAGAGGCGTCGACAACGTCCGTATTAGTATCGGAACATGTCAATCATCTATACATACATAATGAAATATATACTTATAACTGACATAATAATAATAATTTATATTGTTTCCTTAATAATTTCAAGATTGGTCTAGTGCAGTGTTTTTCAATCTGTGTGTCGCGACCCCCTGGGGGGCCGCGAAGCATCTATAGGGGGGTCACGAAACTTCTATAGGGAAGTTGCAAAAAGTTGGGAAAGCTAGTCATAGGGTCGCAAATGAATTTGGAGTATTATTATTAGGCCTGCTGCGAATACATTAACAGTTTACAGCGCGAAGTTCCGAAACTCTTGCTTTGTCTATTGACAACCACCTAACCTCTGAATAATAAAGCTAAATTTGGTGGAGTGCTTTCTATTCCAATTCTTCACAAATTTTAATGATATATTTATCCGAACCCTATGAAAATGAATAAAAATGTTGGATATGTGTCACAAAATAAAAGAAACATAAAAAAGCGGGTAAAAAACGGGTAGGGGGGTCGCGTGTTGAAAAAGGTTGAAAAACACTGGTCTAGTGAATAGTGACTGTCAAGCCAAAGGTAGTGGGTTAAACCCCCACCCAGGTTAAATCTTTGTGTGATACTGATAAGCACGAGTATTTTGTTCAATTTACGTCTAATATATTATATGTATTAAAAATAAATAAATATGTTTATTAGTTGTCTGGTTTTCATAGTACGTGCTCTGACTAGTTTGAGATCAGATGGCGGTATGTTAGTTCTTCCAAGATATTTATTTATTTAAAAGAGGAGAATTGTGGAGAAATCTGTAGCATCGTTGTACCTATTTCTTCATCACTATAATAGAAATCAATTAAATTACTTGAAAAATTTTATATTTCCAGCGATAGATTTGCGCTATATAGCTGGAAAATCTTGGTACCTATATATCACACTGGATTGCTGAATATATCACAAAAAAATCGCACAGTTTAAAATCTTAACTGAACGGTGGACAGATGCCAGCGGTGCTTGACCGGCTATTATGCAGACCTTTGCGGATTTAGTCTTTTGGATGATGATGACGATGAAGGTGGATGGGGTAGTAATTGGATACAATGTGTAGAACGTCCATTAATATGGCGTTGTGAGCGGGAGAACAATAGAAATGGCTACAAAATACGATCAACGCACTGACGTACAAAATTAAGAGAGTATTAGACGAATAACAAACAATTATTTAACACTGTATTTGCATGCCCGTAAGCAAAATATGAGGACAGTATATTTTGTTAACATCTTAATAACCATATTTTGAGCAAATAAAGAAATTGAAAAAAAAATAAATAAATAAATAAATCTTCGGTTAAAACCGCCCTAGGGCAATGATTCCCTGTGTAATGGGCTACTTTAAAAACATATAATTGACGGACAAAAAGTACATCCAGATTCACTATTTATGGGTTACACAAATAGCTGACCTGCGCGGAAATAGAACCTGGGTAACGAGGTAGCGAGGCTGTCTGAACCGCTGCGCCACTCATGCAATTCAAATTTTAAAGTTTTGGAATAACATAAACACTCATTTAATTTGTCTCGGTATATAATATCTGCACTCCCCTATAATATCTGCGTCGTATGCAAATAATTGACACACCCCTGCCAAAAAACTGTACTGGAAATTGTCATGTCTGTGACGCGTGGCCCGAGCACGTGACAACACCCCTTAAACGTTGCACGAAATAGGAACACTCGGGTGAAATGTTGCATAGAATTTTTCTGACATATTTCAAGGACTTGAGCTTGCAAGTTTAATGGGCAGGAATGTTTTTGTCGTGAGGGACGGGAGATATGACAGCCTGTTGCTTACATTGCACGGTAATATTTTCATTAGAATTTTCTATAAGACCGTACAACATGCAGGGATACCTAGATATACCTCATCATCATCATCACATCAGCCGAAAGACGTCCACTGCTGGACAAAGGCCTCCCCCAAAGATCTCCACAATTGCCGGTCTTGTGCTATTCGCATCCAGCAGTTTCCAGCGACCCGCACAAGATCATCGGTCCATCTTGTAGGGGGCCTGCCCACGCTGCGTCTTCCGGTTCGTGGTCGCCACTCGAGAACCTTTCTGCCCCAACGGCCGTCAGCTCTACGAGCTATGTGCCCTGCCCACTGCCACTTCAGCTTGGCAATTCTTCGGGCTATGTCGGTGACTTTAGTTCGCCTGCGGATTTCGACATTTCTGATGCGATCCCGCAGGGAAACTCCGAGCATAGCCCTCTCCATTGCTCTTTGGGTGACCTTGAGCCTTCTAATAAGGCCCATAGTGAGCGACCACGTCTCTGTTCCGATACGATGATATACCTAGGTAGATATTAATAATAGTATTGTCCTCCTGGGGCTCTACCGGCTATGTCACCGAACGTCGATTTCTTAAATGGCGTTCAAATAAATAATGGTTAAAAATGACTTAATCAATTGTTAAATCGGCTTCAACGTAGACAATCGATTCCAGACCATTTATGACGTCACATGTGCTCATGGAAGCCGATTTAACGATTGATTAAGTAATTTTTAACCTTTATTTGTTTGAACGCCATTTAAGAAATCGATGTTCGGCGACTTAGCCGGTAGAGCCCCTGGTTGACTTTAGACCACGACGGTCAGTTTAAATGAAGACTAGCCATTTGCGCGGGACATATTATAGTGCACAAATGTGTACGCAAACATAAATAAAAATATCTTGAGACAACTAACACAGTGCCATCTAATCCCAAATAAGACAGAGCTTGTATTATAGCAACCAGACAACTGATGAACATACCTACTATTTATTACATGAGCATATTACAAAATTTCTGATTATTTAAGTGATAAAAGTGCTTGGGATTGAGTTGTTCTGAGTCAACACACATGATTGTAATTAATCTTAAGTATATTTTATTTTAAAATAAGGATTCCTACTGAGTTTTCTGGCAGTGTTTCTCAGTAGCTGCCACGTCATGCACTGCACGGTAGGGTAAAAAAAATATGACGGTTCAACATAAATGTAACATTTTTACGGAATAAAGAATTTTTGATTTTGATTTATTTTGATTATATATTTTGTAACTACATTTAAATTATACCTATAGAAATAGAACAAATGTATTATTCGAATAGGTACATTAAAAGTAAGCTCTTGTACTGAGTACCAATGGATATTGAAAACAAGGTTTAAGTACACCGATAAAACCGATCTCTTAAATAATCCCTATTCTCGTCCATTCAAGGCTGTAAGAGATCACATGTTATTAATAAGAGCGCTGATTGTATACATTGTAATTTATATGCTCATGTGATTTTACTATTGCTGTTCCATTAAGAGTTAATTTATCTATCTAACAAATAATCGTTCTCATCACAAAAAGATTTGTCCTGGGTGGAGATCAAACCCACAACCTCTGACTAGCAGACAGGATCACTGGTTAGTGATGACTGACCTGGTGACCGCTAGGCCACCTACAGGCCAGTTAAGCTATATGTAATATAAACGTATAACTTAATATTAAGAAATCAACTATAGGAAATACTAGCTGTGCCCCGCGGTTTTACCCGCGTTAAACTTTATAAATTATCACAGCTCCTCCCCCGTAGGTGATAGCGTGATAATATGTAGCCTATATGAAATATGTTAACCCGACCTCTAAGTAATATTCATGCAAAATTTGAAGTTAATCCATAAGTACTTTTTGAGTTTAGCCCGGACATACATACAGACAAACTTCGCTTCGATATCGATTGCAGATCACGCCCCAAGTATCCTTTTAAAAAACTATTTAATGTACAGTTTTGACTTTCCTACAATTTTATTATATGTATAGATCACAGCTCCTCCCCCGTAGGTGATAGCGACCCGACCCGACCTCTTAGTAATGTTCATTCAAAATTTGTAGTAAATCCACGCAATACTTTTTGAGTTTGGCTCGGACATACATACAGACAAAAATTCTAAAAACTATATTTTTGTCTTCGATATCGATTGTAGATCACGCCCCAAGTATCCTTTTAAAAAACTATTCAATGTACAGTTTTGACTTGCCGATTTTATTATATGTTTAGATTATATGTATACGTTTCGAATCAGTATCCTGAATTATACCTTTACTCCCTCTTCTGAATCCATAAATTCCCCAAGTTTACGCATTTATCAGAGGGTGTACACGTTATCATGATTAGCAAACACCTGCGCAATATCAACGGTTTGTGAATTAATATGTTCAAATCGAATTTGCGTGCGTATATTTGTTAATTTGTTTGATTACCGAGTGCCTGATATGCGTTGCATTCACTTACCTTACTAATACATATAGTATAAGTGAAGTTTACATGTAGGTAGATGTAATTATTAAACTATAATATGCCGTCGTAATTTAAGAGAACCAACAATGTTTTGTAGAGGTAAACGATAAGATATTAGTTTTTAAGAGTGTACTACGTTAGCTCGACACATGGATGTGCGATTAACGTAAAAAGCGATTGGCTTTCTGTCATGTTCTAACTTAACCTAATCGAACCGAACCAAACTTAAACCTATTGGTCATTTAGGGAGATGTCGATCTTCAGTGTGTCGCATAAGGGTTATTCGCACATCCATTTGTCGAGCTCACGGAGTACAAAAATTTTATAATATTTAACATCTTTCCTCTTGCTTTTTGGAAAAGGGACGGAAATGTGTTACAGGAAGCCGGGCAAACGCGCGTGCGCGCGCTTTTTGATTTCACCAATGAGCGCACGATGTCGGAGAGATGTGTGTGCCAATACTGCCAACCCATTTGTGTAAGGTTGTTACTACGACGTTCTGTTGGCCAACATAGTGCATTTGATGATATATTCGACGATTTGATTATACGAATGATAACAGGTCACATGTTCTACATCATATGCGATTACTGTAAGGCTCTTTCGTTTTTTTATTTGCATGTGTCAGAGTTGTTGAAGCCACCCAGTAGGCCTCCGTCATGGCTTAACGATTGTAGCCTAATAGCTACAGCTTAACGTGTCCTCCGAAGCACGGAGACGCTCAAAATTAAATTACTTACGCGGTCACCCACCTATGGGCTGACCGCGAGCCTAGTTGCTTAACCTCGCCGATCCTTTACGGACTGGTGAGAGCATCTAGCTATGAGCTACCTTCAAATAATGTGTAAATTGTGCAATGTCAAGTATGAACAATTTTGCATTTGTATGATGCTTAACTATTCACAGATATATTTGTTACTAACCGGATTCGATACCTACTTCATCTTAATTTTAAGTATTCTCATTGAAACGTTCTCGAGAGACTATCACGAACTGGAAGACGCAGCGTGTTCTACAAGATGTTCAACAAGATGTTCAACTCCCCTACAAGATGGACCGATGATCTCTTGAGGGCCGTTAGAAGCCCCTAGCTGCGGGTAGCATCGGAACGATAGTTGTCGAGATCTTTGGGGGAGGTCCCTTGGTCCAGCAGTGGACGTCTTTCAGCTGATACGATGACGTAAGTGAATGTAATGTATTATTTGTGAGTAAAAATAATATTAGAATATTTATTGGGAAATATTGCAATCTTGGAATTCAAGAAACTGTTAAAATTTATTTTGCGAGATTGTATTTTATGAATTCTCGCTCTAGATACAACTAGTGAATTTGAATTCTGTTGAAAATTATTATATACATTATCACAATATGAACAGCTTGTTTGTTGGCAAGACAACGCCCGGACGTTACGAAGTCGTATGCGCAATGCGTATTACTGCTTCAGAAATACATAGTGTTAAAAGATTACATTTTGAAATAAAACGCCTTTACAATCTCTTGACTTGCGGATTAGTGAAGATTAAGAAAGAGATAGAGTTACCTTTCGTATGTAGAAAGGGTTACCTGTAGGGGCAAGAGAGAGAGAGGTAAGAAAGAGCACATTTTTCTCTCATAACCACACACACAGCTACATTTCGTTTATCTAAGTTTTTCTTTAGTCATGTGGTTTGAACCACACAAAGGTTTCCCCAAAGATTTCCACAACTGCCGGTCTTGTGCTATCAGCATCCAGCAACTTCCACCGACTATTACAAGATCATCGGTCCATCTTGTGGGGAGCCTGCCCACGCTGCGTCTTCCGGTTCGTGGTCGCCACTCGAGAACCTCTACTTTACATTGGCTTACTTTACAATTACTAAGTTGGATATTAACTAGTTTACGGACACAGAAATAGTCTCCAAATCCATTCCCATGTAACTTGAGGCCATTGTATTTGACTGTGAGCCAGCTGGCAAATTCTGTATGCAGTTTCAATTTACTTAGCATACAATTGACACGTCTTCATTTGAATTACTCTTGCCATCTGTGGACGAAGTAGCTGTAGGTACAGATCACCGTAGCCTAGTTGGTAGTGCTCCTGCCTACGAAGCTGGTGGTCTTGGGTTCGAATCCCGGTAAGTGCAAATATTTGTGTGATGAGCACGAATATTTGTTTCTGAGTCATGGATATTTTCTATGTATTTAAGTATTTATCTATCTATATAAGTATGTATATCGTCGCCTGGTACCCATAGTACAAGCTTTGCTTAGTTTGGGTATAGGATGATCTGTGTGACATTGTAAAAAAAAATTGTTTCTACCTAAACCGTTTATAATCATTTTATTTATTTCCAAATATACATTATATACTGATTATACGGACTAGCCAACGATGCCAACAGGCCCGTTGGCGTAGTTGGCAAATGCTTGCTTTTCACGCAGGAGGTCGTGGGTTCGATTCCCACCCAGGACAGATATTTCTGTGAACATGTCTGTTTGTCCTAAGTCTGGGTGTAATTATCTATATAAGTATGTATTCACAAAAGAAAAGTAGTATATATAGTATATGATTTATTTTTTATTCTGGTTCCCATAGTACAAGTCTGCTTAATTTGGGATTAGATGGCTGTGTGATAATAATGTCTCAGGATTTTATTATTTTTGACGGTCACCATAGCCTAGTTGGTAGTGTTCCTGCCTACGAAGCTGGTGGTCCTGGGTTCAAATTCCGGTAAGTGCAAATATTTGTGTGATGAGCACGAATATTTGTTTCTGAGTCATGGATGTTTTCTATGTAAGTATATAAGTATTTATCTATCTATATAAGTATGTATATCATCGCCTGGTACCCATAGTACAAGCTTTGCTTAGTTTGGGGCTAGGATGATATGTGTGACATTGTAAAAAAAAAAAAATTTTTACCCAAAC
Organism: Pseudoips prasinana; assembly: GCA_951640165.1. Lineage (NCBI taxonomy): Eukaryota > Metazoa > Arthropoda > Insecta > Lepidoptera > Nolidae > Pseudoips > Pseudoips prasinana. Next base: position 4,536,415 of record OX621238.1, on the reverse strand, counting down.
CGTTTATAATCATTTTATTTATTTCCAAATATATATTATATACTGATACGGACTAGCCAACGACGCCAACAGGCCCGTTGGCGTAGTTGGCAAATGCTTGCTTTTCACTCAGGAAGTCGTGGGTTCGATTCCCACCTAGGACAGATATTTCTGTGAACATGTCTGTTTGTCCTAAGTCTGGGTGTACTTATCTATATAAGTATGTATTCACAAAAGAAAAGTAATATACAACATGTAACTTAATTAACGCACATCCCGAAAATAGTTTGTTGTGTTCAGAATCGTTTACTGAATCGATTTATATCATTTTTAATATCGGTAATTTTTTATTCCAAAAATAATTAAAACTACGGAAATTATTGTCATATTAACCCTGAACAGTTAAAACAAATTGAAATGGACCATGATTCAAGGAAATAAGACTTTTAAAATCGCAGGTTTATTAGTATTCATACAAATTCCATCATTCAATACAAAATAAAGAAAAATAAACTTTGTACCAAGAAACTAATTTAGTAAATAACAATGCATATACATGTGAAATTAAAATTCAGTGTATGTATTATGATGACAACATAATATTCTAATTGGGGTCTCTGAGGGTGTGCGTTAATTACGTTACATGTTGTATAATAATATAGTTTATCATTTATCTGGTTCCCATAGTACAAGCTCTACTTAGTTTGGGATCAGATGGCTGTCTGTTAATAATGTCTCAGGATTTTATTATTCTTGTCTCAAGATTTTTACACAAAAATAGAAAAATAATAATAATTTTAGGGGTTACCCATACATAGAACTGAAACTCAAAAAATTTTTTTCAACGTACCCATACATGTGGGGTATCTATGGATAAGTCTTCAAAAATGATACTGAGGTTTCTAATATAATTTTTTTCTAAACTGAATAGTTTGCGCGAGAGACACTTCCAAAGTGAAAAAATGAGTGTCCCCCCTGTAACTTCTAAAATAAGAGAATAATAAAACTAAAAAAATATATGATGTACATTACCATGTAAACTAACAACGAAAATTGGTTTGAACGAGATCTAGTAAGTAGTTTTTTTTTAATACGTCATAAACCGTAAACCACAATTTACCTTTCATTTAATCAACTTAAATACTTGCTGCTACGGAACCCTTCACGGGCGAGTCCGTCTCGCGCTTGGCCGATTTTTTTAAAATAGTGACGTCAGCAGCATTGTCACATTCATTATCGTTGGATTCTTATATCACTCAAGTTTTACTACGTTTATTTGTTCGTGAAACTTTATGTCACTTTATGGATGAACAAAAATCATGGAACATGGTCATGTTCACCTATAAAGTGCTCAATGCGCCTAAAGAAGTTTTCACGTCTTCAAAAATGACTACTAAGAAAAAATGATACTATCATCTGATGAAAACGATGCAGATCGAAATAATTTATTACAAACTAGAGCAATATAAGGTAAAGTTGAGTTTCTTATTTCGCTATAATAAAATCTTCCTTACTTTTTTTATTCAGAATATTAAATACTTGTAAAGTTTATCATTACTTTTTCTCTGCCTGTTGGAAGTTCTACGAAACTTTTCTACCTGAATAAAAATATTGCACCAACTTTTATTTCAAACTGCAATATTAATTAAAGTCCACAGATTGTAAAAGTCACAATATTGAAGGAACAGTTTTTGTTGAAGAAAATCCAATAGTTATTATCGAAAGATCGAACTTTGGACTTAATGAACTCATTATAAAGTTGTGGAAGACTGAAAAGTGCCAATTCGTGGCACAATGCAAAAGAGGTGAAGTTTAGAGTTAAAATCCTTAAAACTTTAAAACGACCGGCCTTATAGTCTAGCGGCTCACTAACCGCTAGACCATAAGGCCGGTCTTAAAGCCACTGACCCTGACTGCTAAGCTAGAGGTCGTGGGTTCAATCCCCAAACAGCACAAATCATTGTGTGATGAGCATAATTATTTGTTCCATGTCTGAGTGTTATTTTATCCTACCAATATTATAAATGCGACATTTAAAAGTTTGTGAGAATGGCTGTATGGATGTTAGTTATTCTTTCACGCAAAAACTACGGTATGGATTTTGATGAAACTTAGAGTAATATAATAATAAATTTATTTATTTACTTCGAAACATGGTATACAATTGATGGTGTTGCTTACAAATGTTCAGCATGCTTATAAATCCGAATATCCAACGCTATAATTATATTATTTATACCTAAAGTTTAACGTGGCTGTAACCGCGGGACACAGCTAGTCTTTAGATATGTATTTAGAAATATAATGTACTAGTTTTAACTCGCGGTTACCCCCGCCTTAAACTTTATAAAGTATAGCTTGTGTTGTTCATATATATAAACTATATTTTTAATAAGTTCTTTTTTACAAAGATATTCAGATGAACTGTCATCTGACTATCTTACAGATATTAAAAATATGTAAGTTTTTGAGTATGGATGTTTGTTACTCTTTCACGCAAAAATTACTGGATGGATTTTGTTGAAACTTTGTAGTAATATAGCTTACTAGCTGTGCCCCGCGGTTTTACCTGCGTTAAACTTTATAAATTATCACAGCTCCTCCCCCGTAGGTGATAGCGTGATAATATCTAGCCTATATGTAGACCCGACCTCTTAGTAATATTCATGCAAACTTTGAAGTAAATCCATGCAGTATTTTTTGGGTTTGCCCGGACATACATACAGACAAAAAATCTAAAAACTATATGTTTGGCTTCGATATCGAATGTAGATCACGCCCCAAGTATCCTTTTTATAAAATATTCAATGTACAGTTTTGACTTTCCTACGATTTTATTATATGTATAGATTATATTCGAATAACACATCGGGACACAGCTAGTAATAATATATTTTTACTTAATTCAAAATATCACTATAAAACGATATATTAGATTTCATAATAAAAGCTTCACACTTGGACCCAAACGGATTTCTCACACTCGACCGCAAGGGTTCGTCGCTAATTAATTGAAGGAGACTTTTCATTTGTCGATTGAACGCCAACCGAGTTACCTTTAGGGTGTAAAATTGTGCACGTGAACGGGTGCAATTTCACCCTCAGGGATGCTTTAGAGAACTTTGGGCTATTGTTAGGGGTTAAAAAAGAAATTAGGGCTTGTGAGGGTTAATAGTGTTTATTGTCGAACTGTCAAGCCGTAAAATAGTAAAAAGGTGTGTATGAAAATTGTTTGTTTACAATGGCACTTCCTTTTAATTCTTTAAAAATTACTGGTGTCGGTTTACTTACTACGAACATTTGATATAGAATTAGGGGTTACTATTCTGTATGTTAATCATAAGCGAAATATCACGCTATTGAACAATATCGCTAGTCGTATAAAAAAAAAAGTTTATTTCATTACATTTTGCATATAACATAGTGTGGCTAGAACCACCCAGGAAGCATGTAGTAATGCTTGTGTTGGGTGACTCTGCTCCTCCCTAGGATTCATACATTCATTACATCATTAATTAATTAAACTATTTTAGGTTTAATTACAATATGTTACGTTTGATTCTTCTAAAGGTACTGACTCCTCAAAGGCAATCAATTCTTGAAGAACAAGAGGCCTTCACATCATACACATCATCAGCCTGCTATCGTCTACTGCTGGACCTTTCCCAAAGGTTTTTATACCGTTGCCGTTTGGAGGGTTCTGCCGTAATCACTGTGCTTGGCATGCGATTTGACGACCGCAGTTAGGTACCTAGTTGTCGTTCTGTCGCTACCGTGTCGACATATGAAAAGATGTGACATTGATCTGTCACATTGGGAGGCTATGGCGGCGGACCGACCACGGTGGAGGCGCACTGTACACACTAAGGTGTTCGAGTTTGAGAAGAAGCGGAAAGAAGACCTCGATGCTAGACGAGACGAACTCAAGGCCCGACCACCCGCGGCCATATATTATAATTATGTCGGAGGGTTGCTGACTTGTAGCGGAGGTGCTCGAACGTGCGCTTCAAAGATAGGTTACGTCAGTCACCTGAGAGCACATAAACGAAGCTCTCAATAGTTAGCCAGTCGCTGTGGCCGAATACGGTCAGGAGGATATATATATATATATACACAGGAGGTGCTGTTGCCCGACTACCTGGTGTATTGCTTAGTCGCCTCTTACGACGTCTACGGGATGGAATGGGTTGGCCCTGTTATTCTTTCTGGGAAACCACACGGCCAACGTAAAGTCGCTTGTGGATCGATTCCCACCCAGGACAGATATTTGTGTGCATGAACATGCCTGTTTGTCCTGAGTCTGGATGTAATAATCTATATACTTACTACTATACTACTTTTATTTTGTAAATACATACTTATGTATTTAGAACATAAAAGTAGTATATGTAATATTTCAGATATCTGGTTTCCATAGTACAAGTTCTGCTTAGTTTGGGATCCGTTAGAATGGCCGTTTGTGAACAATGTCCCAGGATATTATTATTTTATGGTCACCGTAACCTAGTTGGTAGTGCTCCTGCCTACAAAGCTGGTGGCCCTGGGTTCGAATCCCGGTAAGTGCAAATGTTTGTGTGATGAGCACGAATATTTGTTTCTGAGTCATGGATGTTTTCTATGTATTTAAGTATTTATCTATCTTATATATAAGTATGTATATCGTCACCTGGTACCCATAGTACAAGCTTTGCTTAGTTCGGGGCAAGGATGATCTGTGTGACATTGTCCCTGCAACACTAGAAGAGCTCCAAGTATTATCCACAATGACTTACCTTACAGCATATCCATGTACCTAACTGCCTCGTAGACCTAGCGATAACGCGATCCTTGAGCCAGAAAATTGATCTTGTTAAGTACACTAGCGTACCTAAGCGCATAAAGTCGTTGGTTCTTTGCCTGATATCTCTCCGGTCATGTCGGCTAGGGTATCGAGGGTTATACCGCGTGGATGACTAGGCATTTACAATATAATGTACTGTGGGCTTAGTCTTGGACCACCTACTAAAATAAATAAAAATAAAAAAGGTTTTTATTTACGTAGACTTCAAAAAAGCGCTTGTAAATAGTCAGAACATATTCGTAGTAGTATATAATTAATTTATAATTATTTCTAGGTACATATAGATATTTAGGTACACGGATTGTAGGAAATAATTTACAATAAGATTAATTTTATAACAGTAACGATATTTAACTAACTTAAATAAAGTTATTGTCAAGGTTCATTCTAAAGGTATTTATTTTAAAGTTCTTATCTTAGTTATCTTGCCAAACGGGCAAGTGGCTCACCTGATGGTAAGTGATCTACGCCCCCATGGACACCCGCAACACTAGAAGAGCTCCAAGTATTATCCACAATGACTTACCTTACAGCATATCCATGTACCTAACTGCCTCGTAGACCTAGCGATAACGCGATCCTTGAGCCAGAAAATTGATCTTGTTAAGTACACTAGCGTACCTAAGCGCATAAAGTCGTTGGTTCTTTGCCTGATATCTCTCCGGGCATGTCGGCTAGGGTATCGAGGGATATACCGCGTGGATGACTAGGCATTGACAATATAACGTACTGTGGGCTTAGTCTAGGACCGCCTACTAAAATAAATAAAAATAAAAAAGGTTTTTATTCACGTAGATTTCAAAAAAGCGCTTGTAAATAGTCAGAACATATTCGTAGTAGTATATAATTAATTTATAATTATTTCTAGGTACATATAGATATTTAGTTACACGGATTGTAGGAAATAATTAACAATAAGATTTATTTTATAACAGTAACGATATTTAACTAACTTAAATAAAGTTATTGTCATGGTTCATGTGTAGGTTTAATTATCAAAATTTTAAATTTTAGCTATATTTTACTACATATTGTCGAATGGTTCTGTCTACTGATGCCAATCGTCAGACATTTTGTAACAGTTACAAGTCACCTGTTTGCCATATTAAAATTACAATTGCGTACATAATATCTCCCGTTCAGTTGGCTGTTTTCCAATGTAACTGACCGCTATGGAAGAAATTTGAACTCTATCCTCACTAAACACAACCCTAAAAGTCACCGTAGCCTAGTTGGTAGTGCTCCTGCCTACGAAGCTGGTGGTCCTGGGTTCGAATCCCGGTAAGTGCAAATATTTGTGTGATGAGCACGAATAGTTGTTTCTGAGTCATGGATGTTTTCTATGTATTTAAGTATTTATCTATCTATATAAGTATGTATATCGACGCCTGGTACCCATAATTTAATTTTTTTTTTATTCAAGAAATAATGTGTACAAAATTATATTTACTTAATTTAAAAATAATTAATACTAAGCTATTGACAATTTGTGCCTGTACTAGGTTAAACCTGTACCACAGGCGTTCTAACGGCTTAAAAGGTATACTTATTCTTTGTTAAAAATTTAAATAATATTTAATTATACATACAAATTCAAAAACCTAAGATATAATGTTTAAAAAATTAACTTATTTTAGAATACTAAATAATCCCTCAGTCTCATCATAGCTCAATTTTTGTAAAAAATTGCTGACTGTTTTTTTACAATTTGTATTGTTAAGGTTATATATAGATAGTGACTTATTTATTTTATTGTAAAGATATGGTCCGAGAAAAGGATAAAATCTGTTTGCATAAATAAACTTTGACTCTGATGCACTAGTGCAGATAATATCTTTCCGTCTCTTGGTGTTAGTAAGGTTAGCATTGTAAGTGAGTGTTGTGTGTTGTTTTAAAATTGCACGTTTAATAAATAGTTGGCGGAGAGTTAAAACGTTGCATTTTTCATACAGGAGGCACGTAGGAAAAAGGAAAGGTCGAAAAGTTGCAACTTTTAGTATTGCTCGTTGGGCACGTTCAATGATTAACATTAATGTTTTTGGAGCACCACCCCAGGAAGTAATGCAGTATTGAATAATAGATTGACATAATGCCTGATAGACTAGTCTAATCAATTTCATATCAGCAATATGCCGTAGCTTTTTAAATACGAATATGAGTTTCCGTACACGATTTGACAAGGCAAGGATATGTTGTTTAAATGATAGAGTTTCATCAATAATAACACCAAGGTACTTCATGCTATTTGTGTTAGCAATAACTGGACAGTCGCAAGGAACCAAGGGACTGGGACAATAGTGTGCATATATGTTATCTTGTTTAGGAAGTCTGTTGTTTTTACGCATGCAAAAATTTATAAACATTGTCTTTTCAGCATTTAATGTTAGTAGATTATTTCTAAGCCATTTATTTATCACATTAAACCCATGTTGTGCGTAATAATGAACCGCAGTAGTGTTTGGAGCAGAAAAAATTAAAGCTGTGTCATCAGCATAGGAAATTACTTTTCCATGGTCTAACTTTAAGGAACACAGATCATTTATGTAAATCAGGAATAGGGTAGGGCCCAATATACTCCCCTGGGGGATTCCAAAAGCAGGAATTTTTATGTCCGTACTGATGAATTGGTCAATTTTAACACATTGAGTACGGTCATTTAAATAGCTTGCGAAGAGTTTCAACTGGGTGCCCCTAATTCCTAATGCCTCTAACTTGGATAGAAGGTTAGGAATAGACACGGTGTCGAATGCCTTCGCTAGATCAAGGAAAATACCAGTTACTAGGTTCCCTTTTCCCAGTTCCTCTGTGACAAAATCAGTTAAATGTTCAACCGCGTCTGATGTGGATAAATTAGCTCTAAAACCAAATTGCATGTTTGAAAGCAAAGAGTTCTTTTCTAGATATAAGACAAGTCTATTGTTTATTATTTTTTCTAGAATTTTGGAAAAGGAAGGTAGTAACGAAATTGGCCTGTAATTAGTTACAAGATCCCTACTCCCTGATTTGTGAACGGGAATAACAACGGCTTTTTTGAGACATTTGGGAAAAATACCATCAGAGAGGCAGGTTTGAAAAATGAAAGTTAAAGGAGGGACTAGGATGTGCTTAAATCTTTTGAGAATATTATTACTTATGTTATCCCAACCCGCTGCGCAACTGTTTTTTAACCCTACAATAATTCGTTCTACTTCAGATTCATCTGTGTCTAACAGAACAAAAGATTTCCCACTATGGAGTTGAGTCCTTGTAGAAGAATAACCAGTCAAGTTAACGTTTTGCTCTTTTATTTTATCCCCGAGTTCCTTTCCAACGTTTGCAAAAAACTTATTAGCGTTGTCAGCAGCGATAATCGGTGAGGAGTGAGTGCGTAGTAAACTTGAAGACGATTTATGCTGGTTAGAAGAAAAGGTAGTGGATTTTATAACTTTCCAAAGCTGTTTACTATTTGAACCTGCTTCATCAAGTTGTTTTTTGTCAAACTCAATTTTAATTTTTTTCAACAAGTTATTACAGAAATTTCTGTAGCTTTTATAAGATAATTGTAATGTATAATTATGTGGAGATTGCTTAACTATTTTATGTAATTTATCTCGGTGACGTATACAACGTAAAAGGCCCGGTGTGATCCATGGCTTAATGTTAATATTTTTCCTACTCAATCTAATTATAGTTGTATTACGTAAAATTGCTTCTTGCAGTTTATTAATCACGTATAACAATGCCGTATTAGCATCAGCAGAATAGTAAACTGGGTCAAAATTAATATTGCACAAATCACATTCAAGGTTACACATGTTTATGTGTGATTTTTGTTGCGATTGCATTAACTGTTTACGCAGCGATAATTCAAGTGTAGTTAGAACTGGATAGTGATCAGTTATTGTGGCGTTGGTAACAAGGGTCAAGCTTGGTAATTTAGCTTTAAGCAAGACGTGATCTAAACAAGAACCACTCTGGTGAGTTGTAAAAGTGTGGGAAGGCAAAAGCCCATGAAACGCACTTAAATTAAGGTAGTTTTCCATCCCCGCATCGATGTTTTCAGGATTTATGTTTAAGTTGATATCTCCAGTTAAAACAATATTATTAAAAGAGGAGAGAGTTGAGAGTATTGTATTAAGAGAATTATGAAAAGAATGTAAATTTCTAAAAGAAGGAGGCCTGTAAATCGCCACGATTGCGATGTCGGTTCCAATTTTAATAACTAAGCAATTGCATTCCTGTGCAACGGGCTCTTCAACAATGACAAGAAGAGATTTTTTAGTATAGACAACCACCCCATCATTCTGATTGAAGTTGACTGAACTGTTGTAGTTGTTGTATCCCTGTATCACAGGAATATTACCATCACGATTGGAAAGCCAACATTCCGTAAGAATTATTACATCACAGTCCACATTTAATCTATGTAGAAAAATATTAAAACTGTCTATGTTCTTAAAAATACTCCGAATATTTTGTGTTAGTATCGTTAATGGGTTAGTAAATGCGGAAATGTATTGCTTGCAACTTTCAGTGTCACACTGTTTTGAGTCATACAAGCAAATTTTATCTACATCATCAATTAAATTATGCGTCATTGTGTAAAACTATATCTGTTCTAGTTAAGGCTAATAAACAAAATAAAATGTACGGCGCTCTAGGCGCCCTCATAATCGATTGAGTTGATGTATCTTAGTTCTGCGCTCTTTTTAGCGGGACACTCAATGTCTCCAGTTTTGTGATTGCACGGCTTCTTAAAACGGAGGCATGTAGCACATCTTGGGGCATCACCTTTCTTTGTGCATTCTGCCATTGAATGCCCTGATTCGCCACAATGTCCGCACATGGAAACGGTGTCCTTACAGAATTTTGCTGCGTGCCCGTATAGCTGGCATTTGTAGCACCTCGTTACAAGTGTAAAATCACGAACTGGGCAAGAGGTCCAGTTTATGAAGATTCTGGATTGTGAAATTAGGGCTTTGCGGATATTAGCTGTGACCTCGATTATAAAATTGCATGTTGTGACATCTTTCTTACCAGACTTGTGGCTTAGTTTTGTTGAGGACAAGAACTCTTCAAAAGTTAATGATGGGATCTTTTCGGTGACGTTCTGTTCGTAGATACACCGAAATAACTCCTTTTCTGTTAGCGATGTGGGCACTCCGACAATAACAATTCGAGGTTTGCGCTTGTAGGGATCACCAGCTGTAAGCCCGGACGACGATTGTTCCACAGCGACTTTTAATTTTTCTGCGTCTTCCTTGGTCTCGGTGTTAATGATGACTCCGCCATTAATCGTTTTACGTAGTCCACGAACTTGGAGCTTCATTTGCTCTGGCCGAATAATTTTTTGGATCATGGATTTGGTATCCTCGCTTGACGTAGACTTGCTTGAGTTGTTGGGGTAAATAGCCACGGAATTCATTTGGCTGGGCTTAATAAAATTATTAGAACCCCTCTTTACCATATCGGCAAAAGACGTAGTCCCTGATGATTCCTTGATGGTTTGTCTCAATCCGGATAATTGGTCTTTTAGTTCCCGCTCATCTTTTAGTTCGTCCACCCTGTTAAATGCTTGAATGGCTTTCTGCTTCAAGGACTGGTACATGACAGCCATTTGTGAACTACCATGTTCGACTTTACGGCACAGGTTAGTTATGCGAAGTTTTTGCTCTGAGTTGAGCTTACCTTCAGTGATGATGGTGCAGACTTCATTTAAATTACAGTTGATGTTAGTCAACCATTTTTGGATCTCGGAAGTATAGAGAATGTTCAAAGCTCCACTGTCAGAGTCTGAAGGTGTAGGTTGCAACGGCGCCGTGTATGGATATGGTGAGCCCGCAGGATGCACGAGACCACTCAAAGGACTAGTCATTTTTTTTGGTTTAATTATTACACTGTTACTTCACTGTACCCATAGTACCCATAGTACTAGCTTTGCTTAGTTTGGGGCTAGGATGATCTGTGTGGCATTGTCCCTAGATATTATTATTATTATAAAACGGAACAATTCTTAATACACATAACTGAACGTTCACAAGTACTTCTTTAATTTAAAACCACGCACACCGATGAAATGCATAAACGCGGCAGCGCCGCGCTTAGTTTTCGAACCTAAATGAATTAAGCTCAGTAAAATCCGCTGCACAGAATATTCTGCAACCTCTCTACATAAAGTAAGCATAAATATCAGTAGGTCTATCGATACGGGTGTGGACATTGTCGATTAAGAAGCGACTAATATATGAAATATAGAAGCGTATAGGTGTATTCCTCTTATTCTCTTATCACGTAAATTTTTTTAGTATCCCTTTTATAAAATCGTACGTTTGATGGTCATACGTGGCTTATATGACACAATTTAAAACTTAGACGTTTAGACACAACAGCGCTTAGATTTTGCATCTAAATGAATTAAGCTCGGTAAATTCCGTTGCAACCTCTCTGTATAAAGTAAGCATGAAATATATCAGTAGGTCTATCGGTATGGTCTGGACCTTGTGGATTAAGCGACTGGTCATAAAATTAGACAGTTATAATGAGATTAGATTGTATCTTTAGTCGTCTTCATCTTCGTTGTTCATTATAAAGGAAGAATCGTTTCACAGGAAACATTTTACGCGCCTGAACGTTAAACGGAATCAATTAACTGCGGAGGTGTCCCAATCCAGTATGACATGGCAACCTTCAAGAAGCTAGTCTACTTCTTTCTCAAAGGTCTAGCTACGCACTTGTGGCGCCTGTGATATAGCGAGTGTCCATGGGCGCCTGTGATCATTTACTATCAGGTGAATCACCAGCTCTTTAAAAAAGAAGGTTAAATTAGTACAATGATCATTTTCAGTTGTCAATATAATCATTATATGGCCAGTCAAATAACATTTCATTCCATGATCTTATTAATATTGGGGACAGGAATTGGATTAGCGGCCCCTAGTCACATGAGACCAAATTCCATCATTAGGACCGTGGCCATCTGTATTTTAATTCCTTAGGTATTAAGGGCTTTAATGCCCCCCAGAATTATTGTTTTGTTTCTAGTACTTTCGTTAAATTCTACAAATCGCTTTCATATAATTTTCCATTACCCATGTAGTGTCCTAATCCGTTGGCAATCCTGTTAGTCTAGTGGTGACCATGCCTGCTAAGCCAGAGATGGCGGGTTCAATTCCCACCCAGGACAGATATTTGTGCGCATTAACATGTCTGTTTGCCCTGAGTCCGGGTGTAATTATCTATATAGGTATATATTTACAAAAGAAAAGTAGTATATGTATCTGGTTTCAATAGTACAAGTTCTGTTTAGTTTGGGATCAGGTGGCCGTGTGTGAATAATGTCCCAGGATATTAATATTATAGTTTCAATCCCAATTCTAAAAACATTCTTACTTCTTTGAAGTTTTGTTCTGATGTCATATCATTTGTTGTATGAATATTTAAGATTTTTAAATTCAATCTTCAATCAAATATGTGAGAGTTGTTATAGAAACTACTTTCACACCATCCCGTACCTATTTTTCTTTTAAAAAGGAAGAAAATAGTAATAGAATTATTTCCATAACAAACTCTCGGATTAACGTACTACTACTTTTTAGTGGGTTTTTAATGTAGGAGAGTACTTGCAAATATATTTTTATTTGTGCCACAAGCATACCCTGACGAAGGAATCTTATTAACAAGGAAACATTCTTATAGTTAAAACTATTATAATATTACATAATATACTAATAAAGAAATACCTCTTGCTATTTTCAACTAATTAACAGTATCAATTTCCTTTCGTATCGTCAAAACATCCACTACCAGTAGACAAAACAAAACGGCATTGTTAGTAAATAAAATAGCCGTGTTCTCATGCCATTTAAAACAAAATCTCCTTCATTGTATTCTAGTAAGAACAATGCAAATGCTTACTCATCAATCAATGTATTATCACCTAATAATGAGGAGTAGTTATCAACAACTTTTTACTTCACGGCCTTTGTTGTGCTAATTTGGTAATTGTTTAATGCCTTTCTATACATATGTACTATGATTTTTTCCATAGCTTGTTCTCACATAGCAATTCAAAGTTATCATGTAATTTTAATCACTTAGGTTTTATTTCTTCAGGTTCACACAATGGATTTAGAGATCCTGAGAATTTTGTCTGACTGGCAATATCCACGGAAGAAACATGTCTTTCCCGTTACTATTGGGGTCGGCTCCCAGTCTAACCTTTTTCTTTGGTAAAGCAAGGGGAATGACTACTAATACTACCCAAAAGGTATCTGCAGGTGGGTAAGTCGGGCTGGCAACGACTAAACCTAACCTGCCAGCAAGGCGAAAATGCTGTTTTGGTGTTCTCTTTTAAGCCATGTCCTAGGTTGTGTGGAACACCTGCCTTGAGAGAAGAATTGCATGTCATCCCAGATTAGCAGCTTCTGCCAACCGGTACAGTGATAAATAGATCACTGTCTTTCCGGAGCCGTCTTTACTTGGTGGTAGTAGCTCTCATTGCGTTGGGCTATCGGCTGCCGCCGCTGCCACGAGACCTCCTCGGTCTGCGATTAGAATCGGCTCGTTCCCGATCGAATTAATCAAGTGACTACCATCTGACCTCAAAATCCAAATAGATCAACAGTAATTTTTTTTTATACACAGATCATCCTAGCCCCTAACTAAGCAAGCTTGTACTATGGGGACCAGGCGACGATATACATACTTATATAGATAGATAAATACTTATATACATAGAAAACATCCATGACTCAGAAACACATATTCGTGCTCATCACACAAATATTTGCACTTATCGGGATTCGAACCCAGGACCACCAGCTTCATAGGCAGGAGCACTACCAACTAGGCTACGGTGACCGTCAATTAAGATGACATCAGGTATTAAATTCTAAGAAGCCTTTTTTTACCTGTAACGATATTCATAGATGTTTTTATGACCATCGGTGCGACTCAGTAGTAGAGTGACTGTTATGATTAGACTACAGTCAGTCTATTCTTCTTTAGTCTAGTTGTCAGATACTATTAGGTATGCAATGATTGTCATAGATATTTTATGGCAACTGAGAATTATGGCTTAATATTCTCTACGCGGTTAGGAGGATAGTCTAGATCAAGACCCCGAAACAAATATTCACGCGGGAACCCAACCGATAATCTCACCGGCTGAAACCAGTTTAAGCAGCTCTCACACCCAGAAGTTGTCTATCCACAGATACATTAACAGTTATTTTTAATAGAGAAAATAACACTTTAATGCATTCAAAAATAATAACTATTTTTTTTTATTTTACTAAAATACTTTCAACTCAAGTTTAAAAATAAACGACATTGGTTGAATCCAATTAGCATATCTTAATTTCTTACCGTCTCCTTCAACCATTTTTTTCTTTTTTGTTCAATGTTAATCATGTCTTCACTTTCCAATTTTTCTGGTTCAATTGGTTCTCCAATATAATTTATTCGCTCATTCCCCCACTATGGCTACCATCTCTCTTACGTTAGCGCTCGAGGCCTGTATATTTCACGGGCGGTCTGCATTTAATAGCCCAGCGGTTCCCCGATAATTTTATTATTGGTGGATTTTTTTCCACTGGCAATGACGTGCCGGCGAGTCTTATTGAAATAAAAATAAAAGCTTTAGTTTAGTAAAATATCTTGGCGGGGGTTCGTTTTAATGGTTCGATCTATACGATTTTTATGGGTTATTTGTGGGATGTTAAGTTTTTGGACAATTAGTCTGCATGTTATGGGTTTGGGGTGTAGTTAATTTATTATATGCAATTTTATTGATTCAGAATTTGCATTGAACTTGAGGTTAACTGCAGTATCAAAGTAATTTTAGGCGTGCTATAAAATACCTTTTAAATATGAAAGATATTATACCAAATGTAAAGGACATTTACATAAATTATTAACTTAATTAAAGAGGAATTCCCCGATTTTATGCAATACTAAGGAAACTATTTTAATCATATATTATTAATATTGGTATTTTGTCGTGTGAATAAACTTTTGGCGCGAAATATTGGGTGAAAATAAGCGACCAATTTGAATCTGCCAACCAATTACGAGTATATTACACCACCTAACAGTAAAAACTGAATTCGATTAACTTAATACCAACGAAGTTACAAGACTAAGTTACTTGAACCAATCAAAAAATCAGGTTACACAAAGAACGCGTTAACATAGGACATCACTAGTCGTGAAGTCATAAATGCATAAACTCATTTAGTGTGTAAGGGACAAAGCATCCTCAATCTATCCAATCTTGAACTTAAAACGCTAATCAAATCTAAAACTTCACCAGCCGATTTGAAATAATATTTTGCTCTCCGTAATATATTTAAGCCTATTTGTTATTAATTTTTAATAAATTCAATATCTCCCGAACCCCTACTGGTGAACGTCTCCAATTATAGGAAGTTTTAGCAGTTTGACCGTTCTATGTGTATACATAGAACTGTCAAACTGCTGTTCTCTTCATACGAGTTATATTAGAGCGAGATGTAATGACATTTGAATTAGTTTAGTGGATTAAAAGACATAATCACCAGCAGTAACGTATAATTGGTTGATATGAGAGTGTACGCATTAAAAATTCACTCAGGCTTAGATAAGATCAGTGTTTCCTGCAGAAAATTGTAGCTAAGACTGTTATGTATGACCATTATCAATGTGTATGACTGACTCTTAACATTGTGGAATGCTAATGAATCAAATGTTTAATATTATTTATGATTTAAACTAAAGTAATCCTAATTCTTGAGATGAATCAATTCGGTAACATTTATTAAATTTACAAAATTCAACAATAAAATCTTATGGCTACGTTTAATCTTCGGATTGAGTTCATACTGTTTCTTGCAATCGAACGTTGGACTCCTGCTTGTTGATTTCCCATTTTCATGATTCACAAATTATGATTACGGATGAAGTACAGACGCCAGCACATCAAGCTACTCTAAACTGTCAAATTTCCCCAATTTAAAGTGAGCCTTATGCTTAAGTGATAAAATTGAAAATCTATAAAAGAAATTTGACAGATTGGGGTAGCTGGATGTGCTGGCATCTGTACCTAAAACTGCAAGATGGTTGCGCACAGACTGACTGTTATTCATACACCCACATTATTTCTTATTAATACACAACAACAGAAAATTATATAAAACTAAAATTTGTACTAAAAAAGGGTTGTATGTGTCACATATACTATACTATAATATTACCTACATACACTATAATATTATCACCCTTTATTTGTCAATTTATTATAATTACCCTGTCATATCAAATTTCCTACGCCCTGGGAACCAAATAGTTTTCAAACGGAATTAAAAGCAATGGCTTCATTTTCCAAATTAACAAACATGACAAAATCAGTCCCTGAACAAATATTTCTATTGATATTCTTGTAACCCTTACGACGATGCTAATAAGGGTTATTATTGAATATAATAGTGTTGTCATATTGTTATGTCATACAAGGGTTGGATATGAGTGAGTGTGGGTTTGAACAATAAAATAAAATGGTTGAGTGAATCGATACGGTACAGCGGGGTTCAAATCGATTATTACCGCGATAAAAGTCTTATAGTGGGGTGTCATAAATATTTGGCTTATTTGAGAACGTCCGATCGTATGATTTATGTAGAAACCACAGTCTGTTTTCTAACACTGTTATAGTATTTCTTTAATCGACTTCCAAGGAAGGAGGGTGAGCAGACATCATATTTTTTTTTGTATCTACGTCTGTCACTCGATTTCTCCTTTGCCCTTGAACTGATTATTACATTTTCCTACTAATATTATAAATTATAATTATATGAATAGTCATCTGATCCCAAACTAAGCAGAGCTTGTACTATGGAAACCAGATAACTGATATACTACTTTTCTTTTGTAAATACCTACTTATACGACGGTCACCGTAGCCTAGTTGGTAGTGCTCCTGTCTACGAAGCTGGTGGTCCTGGGTTCGAATCCCGGTGTGCAAATATTTGTGTGATGAGCACGAATATTTGTTTCTGAGTCATGGATGTATTCTATGTATTTAAGTATTTATCTATCTATATAAGTATGTATATCGTCGCCTGGTACCCATATTACAAGCTTTGCTTAGTTTGGGGCTAGGATGATCTGTGTGACATTGTCCCTAGATATATGAATAATTACACCCAGACTCAGGACAAACAGACATGTTCATGCACACAAATGTCTGTCCGGGATGGGAATCGAACCCACGACCTCCGGCGTGAAAAGCACGTATTTGGCAACCACGCCAACTTGTTCTTGTCCTTGTTTCTAATAAAAATATGGCCACCCCTAATCCTCGTTTGATCAATTTGCACATAGCTCTTCTATTCTACTTACGCTATCTTTATCGCATTAGTGTGTTCAGTTCTTCGCGTTTACAAAGACTTTTTATACTAACTATTCTTTGTTGCTTTTTAATTAAATAATGAAAGGACTTCGTCCTAAACGATCTAACCGCGATCATACCTAATAGAAAAAAAAAGAATTTATAAATAATTTTGTAATATTGGAGGCGCTCATAGCCTATATTTATTTTATTTTATCAATCTCACTGGAGCGAAAGTGATTATCGTGGTTAAGCAACTAGGCTCGCGCTCAGTCCACAGATGGATGACCTCCAAAGAGGTTTAATTTCTGAGGGTCTCAGTGCTTTGGAGGGCACGTCAAGCGGTACCGGTTGAAGTAATTAGACAACAGTCGTTAAGCCAAGTCAGAGACCCACTGGGTAGCTTGGACAAGTCTGACACTAGTGTCAGACTTGTCCAAGCCACCCAATTATTTCTTATCGTATGTGCAGTGGTTACCCTAGGGTAACCACTGCACATACGATAAGAAATAATTATGCCATATAAGGTGGTCAAAGTCTTTTATTCAGTACTTGGTACAAACAAATGCACTTGTACTTATGTGTGTGTGTGTGTGTGTGTGTGTGTGTGTGTGTTATAAAGCCTCTGGAGATGACATATGAAGTAATTTGTATCCTTTATAATCTATGAAGACGACCTACAGGTGGAATCTTGTATAAAAATAAAACCGATTTTATTACAAATATTTCAAATTAACTATAAGTAGGTAATTAATTCTAGTTTATTAGATCGTGGCTTATATTTGATCATATAGAATTATATAATATATTTATGATAGTAATGATTCATTTTCATTTGATTCACATACATACGCTGCGGCAGGTTATACAGAAGACCGAAGAGTATAACCAGCCATTATGCTTAGCGTTTGTGGACTATGAGAAAGCCTTTGATTCGATCGAAACTTGGGCCGTACTGAGGTCTCTCCAAAGGTGCCAAATCGACTACCGGTATATCGAGGTGTTAAAGTGTTTGTATGAAAACGCCGCTATGTCAGTGCGACTCCAGGACCAAAACTCGAAACCTATCCACTTGCAGCGAGGTGTGAGACAGGGAGATGTTATATCTCCGAAACTGTTCACCGCTGCATTGGAAGATGTCTTCAAGCTTCTGGGCTGGAAACGCTTTGGCATCAATATCAATGGCGAGTACATCACCCACCTTCGATTTGCCGACGATATAGTAGTCATGGTTGAGACCCTAAAAGACCTCGGTACAGTGCTCGATGGCCTCAGCAGAGTCTCTCAACAAGTGGGTCAGAAAATGAACATGGATAAGACTAAAATCATGTCGAACATCCATGTTGCACCCACTCTAGTTAAGGTTGGAGATTCTGCACTCGAAGTTGTAGAGAACTATATTTACCTAGGACAGACCATCCAACTAGGTAGGTCCAACTTCGAGAAGGAGGTCAATCTTAGAATCCAACTCGGCTGGGCGGCGTTCGGGAAGCTACGTACTATCTTCTCGTCCCAAATACCGCAGTGTCTCAAGTCGAAAGTCTTCGACCAGTGTGTGTTGCCAGTGATGACTTATGGAACAGAGACGTGGTCGCTCACTATGGGCCTTATCAGGCGGCTCAAGGTCACCCAAAGAGCAATGGAAAGGGCTATGCTTGGAGTTTCCCTGCGAGATCGAATCAGAAATGTGGAGATCCGCAGGCGAACCAAAGTAACCGACATAGCCGTAAGAATTGCCGAGCTGAAGTGGCAGTGGGCGGCACATAGCTCGTAGAGCCGACGGCCGTTGGGGCAGAAAGGTTCTCGAGTGGCGACCACGAACCGGAAGACGCAGCGTGGGCAGGCCCCCTACAAGATGGACCGATGATCTTGTGCGGGTCGCTGGAAATAGCTGGATGCGGATAGCGCAAGACCGGCAATTGTGGAGATCTTTGGGGGAGGCCTTTGTCCAGCAGTGGACGTCTTTCGGCTGATATGATGATGATGATGATTACTAAAATTATCTATATATATTTAATTTTAGCTCCAAATCGATTATTACATCGTTATGTTTGTTCATATAGAATTATAATTGAATTTATGAAAGTAATGATTTAGTTTCTCTTGAAGTCATTTCCAGATTTATATCATTTTTGTTAATACTAGTTGTCAATTCTCATAGTATTTAAATATATGTAATTTTAGCAATACAAGACACGTCTACAATAATATGCCTATATTTAACTGTATATAATGGTAAATAGTGTGTCGACTCCATCACCCTTCGCATCTACCCTTAAATACGAACTACCCCTTTCATTAGCAAAATACGATTGCACGAAGATAAAGCAGCTGATACAAATTGTATTTTTCATGTACAGTCAGCTACTCTGACATATAGGCCGAATAATATTATAACAAACTACGGGTTTAAGAATATCGTATATCGATGGCAAAAGTGTCGTATTAGTGAAATAAATAATAATGTTTTCTAGCTGAATTTCAGCCACGGCGGTGGCCAGTCTCCATGTATACTAGCCATCTTCACGGGACATATAATAGTGCACAAGTGTGTGAGCAAATCGACACAACCGGAAAGAGGTCAGGTACTGAACCCACAGCTTTACGTGCTCTCCGAGGCACGGCGGTGTAATCCTGCCCTGACTTCGTGCTGATGCTGAATAATTTTCGTAACAGAAAAATACCTAATTCACGTTTTGTCCCGACCCGGGATTTGAAACCATTATTTATCTGCGGTTGAACACGCAAATAACCAACAAGAAAAAAAATCTAATAGCTTTCGTTTAGTATTCGTAAGGATCTCTAATTATTAGAAAATAAAATACGAAAACATAACACCCACTAGTAAAGTACACTTACAGGTTAATTAAATGTTAGTAATATCCTGAGACATTATTCACACACGGCTATCTGATCCTAAACTAAGCAGAGCTTGCACTAAGGAAACCAGATAACTGTTATAATACATAATATACTTACTTCTTTTCTTTTATAAAACGTAGTTATATAGAAAATTACACCCAGACGCAGACCAAACAGACGTGTTCATGCACATAAATATCTGCCCTGGATGGGAATCGAACCCACGACCTGCGGCGTGAAAGGCAAGCATCTATCAAACACGTCAACCGGACCGCCTAAATTAAAATCATTTAAGTAGTTTTTTTATTTTATCAATCACAAACGTACAAAATTAAATATTTTAAGAAATGGAATCAAGCATTATTTTGCGGAAATCCATAACACACACACACAATATACAAAATTAATATGTAGTGTTAATTCCTCTAATTATCTATTCCAGAATTAACCATTCATATTAGTTTTGTAGGTATTTCAAAATCATATTATCTATGCAAATAAATAATCTATACAAATCTATACATACATACATACAAATAAATAAAATTGGAGTGTCTGTTTGTAATATTGAAATAACCAGTTTTTACTACATAAATATGAATATATATACGGTACATACACCAAAATAACATTTTTTACAATTTTTGTCCGTCTGGCTGTCTGTCTGTTTGTTCCGGCAAATCTCGGAAATTGCTGGACCGGTTTTGACGGGACTTTTATTGGCAGGTAGCTGATGTAATGAAGAGTAACTTAGGCTACTTATATTTTAGACAAAGTCTTATATTTTACAAAAAAAAAAACAAAAAAAAAAACGAAATAAACTAATTAACACGCGGACGAAGTCGTGGGCACAGCTAGTTCTTTATAATATTATTAGTTGTACGTATATGGGAGATATAATGTCGTATAGACAAGCGGTTTTTAACAATTTATTTTCCCAAAACCACGGTAGCTAATCTAAAATCCATGTAAGTTCACATAGACACGGGATAGTGGTTTTCAAAAAATATAATGTAAAAATTAATCATTCATACCGCTCAACACTTCGATGTGAGTCGATTCAAAAAACTGTGTTCATTGAATCGATAACAATGAAAATCGCTATAACAAAACATCCGTTGTGTTGTGTTTGATCTAAGTTGTAAAATGTGTGCGATATATTTTTTTTGAGTTACAAGATAGAGATCTGCTAATGGAGTTTCTATTATATAAAAATAATTTTGGATACACTCTTTATTTTTTTAATTTATAAAATCGTTATAGGACTAGAAAATTCGAGGCGTCTTGCTACTACGACCATTTCTGATTCATTCTAGCAAAGCTTCTTGATTATGTTATCTAATGTCCTCCTAGTCGAATTTCAGCCACGGCGGCCAGTCTCAACAGAGATTAGCCATCTGCGCGCGACATATTATGGTGCTCAAGTATGTGCGCAAACGCAGGAGCACTTTCTATTCCATCACTCTCATGATCCGATGGGACGCCTAGGCGACATGACCGGAAAGAGGTCAGGTACAGGACCGTCGGCTTTACGTGATCTCCGAGGCACGGGGGTATAATACCACCATCTCCCAGACTTCAGGCTGATGCTGAGAAATTTTTCTTTTCACAGTAAAGTCCCAAAATCACTTTGTGGCCCGACCCGGGATTTGAACCCAGGACCTCGTTCTCTGCGGGTGAACACGCTACCGCTAGACCAACGAGGCAGATATTATGTTATAATTCGCTGCTTAACCTATAGCTTCAATAAACTTCCATTAATAATAATAAAAGAGTAGATCCTCTGCATAGCATTATGAACGAATGTAAGTATAGATTTAGATTCTGGTCGCGTTATTTCTCTACTCACACCATACATTTATAATGGAAATCGCCACAACAGAGAATTGTGCAATAAAAGTTTATACAAACAAAGGAACAATAACTCTTAAATGCATTGTTTAATACTGAACATTAATTATTTATTGTAATTTTATAATTCTTGTGAATTTGATTATGTCGTATAATCAGTACTTAGTATTGTAACTGTTTAGAAACGAATATCAATTCTGAGAACATAGTTATTTTGACTGGTCGGTTGACGTGGTTGGTAAATGGTTTGAGACCCACCCAGGACAGATATTTGTGTGTATGAACGTGTCTATTTGTCCTGCGTCTGGGTGTAATCTATACATATAATACAATCGTAGGAAAGTCAAAACTGTACATTGAATATTTTTTTTAAAGGATACCTGGGGCGTGATCTACAATCGATATCGACGCCAAAAATATAGTTTTTAGAATTTTTGTCTGTTTGTCTGTATGTATGTCCGGGCTAAACTCAAAAAGAACTGCATGGTTTTACTTCAAATTTTTCATGAATAAGAGGTTGGATCAACATATAGGCTACATATTATCACGCTATCACCTACGGGGGACGACCTGTGATAATTTATAAAATTTAACGCAGGTAAAACCGCGGGGCACAGCTAGTTATCTATATAAGTATGTATTTACAAAAGAAAATTAGTATAGGTAACATATCGGTAATCTGGTTTCCATAGTACAAGCTTTGTTTAGTTTGGGATCAGACGGCCGTGTGTGCATAATGTTCCAGGATATTATTAAATACAAAAAGCCATTCGAAATTATTCTGATCCCCACTCAGGAAAAATGTTTGTGTGATGAGCATGACTATTTTTCTGTGTCTGTGTGTGATCATGTCAGCCGAAAGACGTCCACTGCTGGACAAAAGTCCTCCAAAGATCTCCACAATTGCCGGTGTTGTTGTCAAGCGGTTTCTAGACACCCTCACAAGATCATAATTCTATCTTGTAACGCTACGTCTTCCGATTCGTGGTCGACACTCGATATCCTTATATCCATCGGCCGTAGATTCTACTAGCTATATATATTATTATGATATATATAACCCCGCCCACTGGTCCACAGGATAAAATTGGAATAATTTTCTTTCAAATATATTAAATAGTATAAGGTAAACTAACAATGTGTAAACTTGTGAGAAGTTCTTCGAAAGTTTCGCGAACAAATGAAAGAAATTAGCGATATTTTATGATCTCCAAACATTAACTTATAAAATATGAAACTATTGACGCTAACTTGTGGTCTCGAGTATTTGCAGTGAAAACATCAAAACGATATATGTATACTTTGTTTGTTGACCAAATATAGCGACTTGAGAAACTAGAGATTTGCAGTCATATTTTAAATACAATCAAAATTCCAAACATATCCCAGTGAAAATAAGATTTAATTTTGAATTGAAATACAAAGGTTACTTAAGTTCTTTCATGACTATGCATCTTAGAGATGTTATGCAACTGGGTGAGAGTTGAACGATTATTCTGTGACCAATGTTTGTTGATATTTTAACTTTTACCTGTCAACAAAATATGTGATGTGATCGTTTTACTTAAGTTAAACGACAAATTATTGGGTCAAGTTTTTTAATAGCATGGAAATGAATAAAAATGTACGCGTATCAAAATAAAAGTGTTTATCGTCGAATAGATACTTGAAACTAAGTTTCCTTAACTTCATTTTGTATTAAATACTCCTGCATAGCAGTTGAATCGAAACTAGCCTATTAGCCAGATAGGCTAGTTTTGATTCGATTTTGATGAAAAATGTTACGTATTTTACTCAACAAAAAAATTTGATGAATTCGACTGTTATTTTCAGAAACATCTTACAAACTTAGTAACAAAAATATCTTAAAAGCTTATAAGTTCCAGCAAGAACTTCAAGAACATTCCCATCGAACCAAGTTCATTGTGAATAACAGATGCTAACTATTTATCTATAGGTCAACACAAGCAATAAAACCCTACAAATAATTATTCACAGCACCAACATTTGCATAACGTTAGGCGAGCATGCGAAAGAAGCACCGCTAACTGCAATTTTACCGTACTAAAATCCATTAATGCTTTTAGTGGCACACGTGTTCCTTTCACCGCGAATAAAGAAGCGATGTATGTTGTATAAAGTTAGTTTTTTGTGGATGGGGTATTATTTTTATTGCATGGTCGTGATCTGCATTGATTGCATGAATCTGCATTCATGTTGATATTCACAAGAAAGCTTGTATTTTATATTCAATCAATGAATTATGTTCTAAATACTGACTTCCTGAAATAATATCTGCACGTTCTTAACACAAATTATTGACTGCCCCGCTCACGAAAATCGGACTTCATACCAGCACCGGATAATGATCGTGTACTTAACCGAATTCGGCTATGCTGGCCGAACTCGACAAAGATTAGCCAGCTACACTGGACTTATTATAATGCAAGTGAGATCGAGAACTATAATCTACATAACTTTTTACAGGTAGCGCAAGACCATTTGTGGAGATCTTTGGTGGGTGCCTACATTCAGCAGTGTTCGTATTTCAGCTAAAATTGTGATACTATGCTTTCAAATTGATTATAATATTTTTAGAGTTAAGTATAGTAATGTTATGATATAGGTGGGACTAAAAATAATAATGTCATCCACTGCTGGACAGAGGCTACTCCTAAAAAGTTGTTTAGAGGTGTTTACCATTGGCACACATTAGCATGAGAGATGGCAGCCGCGGTTAGGTGGTAGCTAGTACACAGGTGGATTTGCTGCAAGATTACGTAGTGTAAACCGTCGTCTTTTAAAACCCACGGGATGGTATGTGGTGATCCTGTTATCCCTTCCGAGCCGGGACCCACACGGTGCCGGCCAAATTTATATACACAGCCTAAAACTACTTCCTTTCTAAGTTTAACGAGCCTGCCTTCCATTTGGTCAAACACTATACGTGTTAATGTAAAATGGTATCGACCTCTTATCTGGCACTTACGTACGCACCATAGAGCTCTGCTAATCGCCTCATCACTTTACTCCCCATAGATACCAACGCTGATAATAACCTAAGGGTTTTATATCCGGATTCGAAGGGAGTAACAGATTAGAAGCAATTTGCCATGGTCTAAATAAGACCATGGCAGATAGCTCCTCTAAAGGGGTAATGGAATTGGTTTGAATTTACGCCGAAGATCCGATATGGGGGTCTATGCTGTTAAAATGGAGCGGAGTTAGCATTTATATAATCTTAATATGTTAATGCAATAATCAGAGGAGTCGTTAGAATTAACTGATAGTTTGAGAGAAGCGGTATGTGGAGACCAACCACACGCATACACTCACGCCTGTTTCCGAGTGGGGGTAAGCAGAGACAACGGATTTCCATTCGTCACTATTTTTAGACATTTCTTTCGCCTCGTTTACTGTCATTATATTCTTCACATATACTCGCCGGTTTAGGGTAGGTACTTATGACACTTAAACTATTATACAAATTAAAAAGTCAATAAGTATTGTTTACATTTTATCTATATGAAAAAAAAAAGAAATAAAAAAAAATTACAGTAAAAGTTAAGATATAGTAAAATGCGGTGCCCGTGGAAACACCAAATATCTGCTAACTCTAATTAATTGTTAAATATAATAATTAGCTGTGTCGCGCGGTATCACGCGCGTAAAATTTTATAAATTCTAGCCTATGTGTTATTCGGATATAATACCTATACTACTACAAAGTTTCTTCAAAATCCGTTCCGTATTTTTAGCGTGAAAGAGTAACAAATATCCATACATTCATACTCACAAACTTTCGCATTTATAATATTAATATAATTTAGACCTTAACCAAGCATCCAAAGAGAAGAACAAAAAGCTTAGGTTTGATTTACGCGCAGTACAACTATTTGTGTGACCAATAAATAGTTGTCCCGAGTTTGGATGTACTTTGTGTGCGTCAAATATATGTTTGTAAAGTACACAGGTATTAAACAACCCAGGGCGGACTTAATCTTTAAAACTTCCACCAGACGAACGCGGTAGTCATAAATGGATTACGAGTAGTATCTAACGGTTCACAAATGCATCAAAACTAATCATAGATTTTATATGATAGGGTTCCATCATGTATCATCCATACAAGCCTTGATCATACATTTATTTATGAATAGGGTCCTATTGTCAATGTGACATGTAAATTTTACCGTCTGTGTAGCTTGATAAGATCTTCTAAGACGCCTTCAACAACGCCTTAAAGAATAACAATGACGTAGGTTAAAAGTAATCCCTAGTATCGACACTGTCTCGCTCTCTACGTATATGTTTAAAAAGGAAAACAATACATTTTATACAATACATGCAATTAACAAAACCAAGGATCTCTGTTGTCTCCTATTGCTTCAAAACTAAACCGACCTCAATTCGATTTCGGTAATTATACGGCATAAGTAATAATAATAATAAATAAATAATGTCGTCCTAGTCGAATTACTGCCACGGCGTCCAGTCTCAATAGAGATTAGCCATCTGCGCGGGACTCTCAAGATCTCACGTGTGTGCGCAAACACAGGAGTACTTTCTATTCCATCACTCACATGATCCGATGGCACGCCTAGCGACACGACCGGAAAGAGGTCAGGTACAGGACAGACGGCTTTACGTGCTCTCCGAGGCACGGGGTATATAATACCGCCAACTCCCAGACTTCGGGCTGATGCTGAGAAATTTTACTTTTTACAGAAAAGACCCAACTTTTTGGCCCGACCCGGGCTTTGAACCCAGGATCTCGTTCCCTGGGGTTGTACGCTACCGCTAGACCAACGAGGCAGTCAAATCAAAAAGGAAAACAATACATTTTATACAATACATACAATAAACAAAAGCAAGGTTACGTGGTTTCCTATTTGTTTCAAAACTAAACCGACATCAATTCTATTTCGGTAATTATACGGCATAAGTATGTCTATGTATCCCTGACCCTTTTAGTTTTGGTTTTAAGTCGCATGCGCAGCGGTTAGGAATGTCACCTCGCTACTTCGTGTCCCGGATTCGATTCCCGCGCGGGAAAACTATTTGTGTGACCCATCAATTGTGGTTCTGAGTCTGGATATACTTTGTGTCCGTCAATTATATGTTTGCAAACTACCCCGCGACAAAGGGATATATTACCATAGAGAGGGGATTTTAAAAAATTACAGTCATTCAGTTTTAGTTTAGTTTGAAAAACTTATTGTGTAGAGTCACAACTTAACCGCTACAAAAATTGGATGCACAAAAATGCGCGAATATGAGTAAAGTTAAATATATGATAAACAATAATGTTTAAAATAGCTATTTGTAGGATAAAATAATCTGTATTTATTGACGTATGAGCAATGGTTAATCTAGTGTCAGAGTTGTTCAAGCCACCTAGTAGGCCTCTGACATGGCTTAACGATTATCTTTCAACAAGAAAAACCGGGACCGACATCTTAACGTACCCTCCGAAGCACGGGGATGCTCAGTAATGAAACCACTTTGACGGTCACGCATCTATCGACTAACCGCATGCCGATCGCTTTCCCTCACCGATCACTTACTGACTGGTGAGTGAAACTGGTTACATTAATGTTGGTATAAACCAATACAAACATCTTTAAAGCTAAGTATGAAGAGACATGGTCCCAGACTCATACAACATGGGTTTACTCAAGGCTAGAGTGAACAGGCATCTTATGGGTACGCGCGGTCCACCTTCGACCACATCTTCACTTACTATCATGAGATCGTGGTTCAGCACAAACCCATCCATCATAAAAAGAAAACATTTTCTGTCAGCCTAGTAAATACGCAATACGAAACGATTTCCAATCATACAGAAACAGGTCGCCGAATTGTAACCGAAAATGTACCCTCATTACCCAAACGTATTTCGTTCCCGGGCATTATGCCAAACATTCCTAGATTGATTCAGATACAGGGCAGGTCGACTTGAATGCATAATACATGTGACCTTACGATCATGGTCTCTGAATACGTGAACGCCTGGCCTGAAGGGTTTTGACAGACTCCACTGAATTATACCCGCTACAATTCACATGGAAATTCTGGCAGTATTTCTGGAGAAGAAATAAAATATTCGTGTGTTCTGTATGTTACATAGGTTGCGAGTGAAACATTTCCATATTCTTATTATTTGATGGGAATTGAAATTATAATGCAACGGATGCTTGTGGAAACGTTGCTTTGGAAAGGGATGTTTCCGTTGGAAGAGATTTAATTTAGTATAATTTATGATGCAGCAAACATGCTCATTTTAGTTGTAAGTTTTAATATCTAGTTTCCATTTGAATACTGCTTCCATTTACTACATTCGAGGAAGATTATAATATAAACAATTTTCTGGGACATTATTCACGCACGGCCATCTAATCACAAACTTAGCAGAGCTTGTACTATGGAAACCAGATAACTGTTTATCTAATACTTTTCTTTTGTAAATACATACTTATATAGGTAATTACACCCAGACTCAGGTCAGAAAGGCATGTTTATGCACACAAATACCTGTCCTGGGTGGGAATTGAACCCACCAGTTGCGGCGTGTAAGGCATGCATTCACTAACCATGGCAAATGGCCCTTCAAAACCTGCCATTGTTAAATTTCGAAGGAGAATACAGATTCAAACCGTCTTATATTTTTTTTTATCGTGGCTAGTCTCTCCCTCTTACCCACCACTGCAACTCCTGTAAGCCAGGATCAACAGTGGCACACAATGAAATGACACTGAGCGGTGAAGATCAGGCATGTCCCAGGGAATTGCTTTAACTGTCTTGGATCCCGCAACGAGTTTACCGTCCGTAAACCGTCTTAGGTATGAAATCATTGAGATAGTTTAAACTGTGTCTCAAGTTAATTGTAATATAGCTTGTGCCTGATAATGCAGACCATTATTGACCCACTGCAGGGTAGGGTCGGGTCTCCTCTCACAACAAGAGGGCATGGGCCATAAGTTGACAAACTTGACATGCCATCAAGTACATTTTTGTGGAACTCTCAGGTATGTAGATTTTATCACGATATTTTCCTTCACCGTTTCAAGTACGAGATAATTGTTTTATAATTTGCACATAAAAAAAAAATAAGAAGTGTCAAGGGACACCCGGATGGAAAGAAGTTATTTCTTATTATTTATTATGTATAAAACACCTGTATACACTCAACAAAAATAAACGTCGCGACACCACACTGTTCAATGTGAAATAGAAATGAAAATATCTGGCTTGCTTTCTATAAGAGAGAGAGAGAGAGAGACAGACAGAGAAACATGCGCACGCCGCACAGCTGCAAAAAGAGTCGTGACAACTTTTCGTAAGATTTTTTTCCGTCTAGCCCTCTTTAACAACGCGCGATAAGGAACTTCATTCCAAAAGGTACCTACTCGAGTGGTGACAATGAAATGGAAGTTGTAGCGTAGGCAGGCCCCCTACAAGATGGGCCAATGATCTTGTGAGGAAAGCAGCTGGATACGGGTAGCGCTAGACCGGATATAGAATAGAATAGAACTTTATTTACCAAGAATTAACACGTTTATACAGAGTTGTTATAATAAAGTACGCAGATTTTTTTTGCCAATATAAATAGGAAAATGCGTAACTCCCTGCACTAGGCTGAGCCTGTCCTGCGGGGAGCTTAGACAAAGTTGTAATTGAATGTATTTCGATTACAAAATACATCTGGTTACATAAAAGTATTGAACAAACAGTTGATGTTACATTATAAAGAATATACATACTAGATCTTTAGAGAGGCCTTTGTCCATTAGTGGACGTCTTCCGGCTGATATGATGATCATGACGATGATGACGCATGAATTAGAACAGTCAGTTGTGCGAGCCTTGGGTTTGAATTCGAGAGCACTGACTCCACAATCCAGCAGTCTAACCACTAGGCCATCTCGATTACTAATTCATGAGGTATTTTATAAGGAATCTAAGAGCATGATACACGGGTATGATTGCATTACTACATTCGCATTTCTTCTAAAGTAGTCAGTTTGTTTTAGCGGTGGGTCCAAATACCTGATCGGATTAAAAAGCGCTTTTGGGATTTGTAGCCGCCTGGAGTCAGGCAGTTGTCGGTGTTACACTCCTGTTCGTAGGGCAGTAAGTAAAGCTTTTGGCCTTTCATCTGTGACTTTTCGGCCATGTTGGCTAGCCCGTCCCGTCGGTTCTTGAGAATGAGAGACTAAAGATTGTGTGTTTTGAATTGTACTGCATAATAAGTCTCTTTCAGATGGCAGATGACACTCCGTTTGGACTGGCCTCAATAGTCGAAATTTGACCCGGATATTCTGATTCTTCTTGTTATAATAAACCGATTCATTGTTAACCATATCCTCATTGAAAAACAAAATGTTCGTGTATATTTTATCCACACAATTTGAAACGATTTAATCATATTTTCCTTTGATATTCTATGAAACAAATTTCAACTAGTACAAAGCTTAACGCTTGTTTGAAAATTGTTTCTGAACAAAAATTGCAAAACAAGTTATGCTGCGCGAATAGTTGCATATGATAATGCATTTCTTTGCGAGCTGAATTGTTTTAGTTCAAGCATGATTCGAGCATACTTGCAACGGTTTAGATTCAAAGCAAAAGTATTGTTGCGTACATTTATATATTCAGTTATAATATTCTTGTTTGTTGGTCGCAGAGGGAAATGGAGTGTGGAATATAAAAGCTATGCGGTTATAAGAATTGTGTGTTGGGGTAGATTTATGGATTGTCAGGATGAAGTATGGGCAAAGAACAGATATCCGAAGTTTGTTATATGAGTAGGAAAACATATTTTGTTTCAGAAGAATAATTAATGTACTATATTTTTCGGCATCCTAGTTAAATCACAGACAATTTGCAAGAATGCCAGATATAGATATAATATGAATATTATGGATAAGCACATTTCTTAACGACCAATTTGAAGAATTATTATGAGACCTCGGTAACATGATCTATAGAATATATGAAGAATTATGAATTGATTCAAAAACAATGGAGTCATCGCATAACAAACATTTAAAAAGAAAAGAAAAAGAACATTCAGAAGAATTTTATAACTTTTATCTTTTTGAAGGCGACCATTATTTAACTAAAAATCTAAAATTCGAATTGAGCTTGCCTGCTCTTAATTATTGTAAAATATTAACTAAAGTCGTATGTTTAAGAAAATATATCGGTTGACAATGTTTCTAGAACAAATCACCCGTGAGGGTGTTAGCAAAGGAACTACTTTGAACTGCTGGTGTATATATTTCATTTTTTCATTTCATTTATTAATTCGTTAACAAAATACATTGTGTCCGAATAGTCTGTAGCTTTACCACAAAGAGCCTAGCCGATCGGTATAATCGAATTTTGCTGCACGATTATATTCATGACTGTCAGATTTTGTTGATAAACTACTAAATTGGATATAATCCTAAAATCGATGTTTCTGTTTAATGTGAACATTAACCGCATCAATACAGCGCAGAAACTACATAGATTCTTCAATAAGAATAATCATTTAGAAATACCAACGCGCAGTCAATTACAAATATATTTTGTCCAAAGAAAATAGAAAATGTACTATTACTCCACGCTCACGATCAACACATCAAGCTAATGAGGGTCTGAAAGCTCAATTATCATTGGTCTAAAACATCGTAAAAGACGCAATAAACGGAGCCTACAAAGGAATTTCTGAAGCGACGGGACTGGTTTCCGAACTATTAATTTCTAATGCGGATAATGAGAATGGTTTAAGGTTAGATGGCGAATCTTACATTCACTCGAATGTAAGAATAATATTTCTGCAAAGTTTAAAATTAGTGTAATTCTAAAAGCCTTTATTTTTATTACTCTTAGTTTTAGTTTATGATTATTTTTATTATCTTTAATGTTTATAAATCAGTGTTTGGATGAATGTCCGTGAGACAGTAGGTTCATCAAATGCGTGTGAATATATCTTTAACGATGGTGAAGATTTTAAATTTTGATAATGCAAGTGTTTAGGGAGCCTATAAGCATAGTGGTAATTATTGAGGAAGACCATGAATGAATAAGATTAAATGTACATAAATACGTTGATCTTGCTTCATTTCATGTTTTATTGGGGTCAGAATCTGGTCTGTATAACATATGGTTCATAGTCATCATAATTCAAATATTACAAATGTTTTGATTAGTAGAAATATTTTCAATAGCTATTAGAGCGTAATGATTTTGCTACTTATTATGTTGACTCCTTTACACGACTCCTTCGAAACGACTTCTACGGGGTAAGATATCTGGGGACAATGTCACACAGATCATCCTAGTCCCAAAATAAGCAAAGCTTGTACTATGGGTACCAGGCGACGATATACATACTTATATAGATAGATAAATTATTATATACATAGAAAACATCCATGACACAGAAACAAATTTAATATTCGTGCTCATCACATAAATATTTGCACTTACCGGGATTCGAACCCAGGACCACCAGCTTCGTAGGCAGGAGCACTACCAACTAGGCTACGGTGACCTAACGGTCACCGTAGCCTAGAATATCACCTTTCCATCTTCATTTAACAATGAAGATGGAAAGGTGATATTCTTTGCCGTCAGCCACACATACAGTTAATATTAATACATATAAAATATACACGCGTCAACAGCAATAGGTCAATTTACGCTACCCAAATTACCATACCAAAAAATATCCGGAGCGTCCTATTAAAACATCATACAAGCTAATTCTCAATCATTTAGTCCATTCAATAAATAAGTCAATCAACCCGTCCCCGTAACAGCCAAGACAAACGATAACTGACATGACGGAATTACTGAACAACTTTATTTGGACACAATTGTTAATTTCCTTCAATGAACTAATGGGCTAAATCCTCTTTGTGAGTTTTATAATTGGTTGATTGGCTGCGGTGAAAGCCGTTGTTGTAAGATTTTTTTGTTTCTAAACTTGCTTATCATCATTGCATCTGCAATGGGGAAGAGAGTCACGTCTCTGATCATTCGCTTAGATGGAAAGTTTTCGTCATTTTTATGGTTAGTGATAGAACATCTATGAGATTGAAGATATATGGATCTGCAAAATGTTAAGAAACCCTGTAATATTTTTCATGCTAAATCACGATTTAAACATGGAATGAATTAATTAAAAAATATAGCTAATAATATGGGCTTTATTTTTTGTTGATATATTTTGCCTCAGGAGTACAAGCATGATTACCGAATTATCTGTAATTTCTTTGTAGACAATAACACTGGACGAACATAGAAGATGTTATACCTGTAATAATAATAATATATTGGGACAATTAACACACACAATCTTATCTCAATCTAGGCAGAACCTGTATATCTGTGAAAACTTTTAATTGGCCTTCATCTTTTATTCTATGTGTCATGTATATTCTAGCTGTAAGTTCTCTTAAGCAATAAAATAAAATAGCAACCAGATAACTGATGAACATACTGATATATTTCAAAATACACAAATATTGTATATAGAAAAAAAAATCGTGCCCATTACATCATCATCAGGTCAGTCTGTAATAATATCTTCATACTTCTATCTTTCGAGCGGTATGAAGCTTGTGCATATACATATGAAGATTTGTTTGATGTTTAATTGGACGGTGTCCTTCGTGCTGTGTAGAGAACGTTAAGCCATCGGTGCTAATTGTCAAGAGAAGAATTTTGCCAACCGTTACAGGTAGTCAGATGCCTAAAAGAATCAGACTCTTGGTCAAACCATCTTAGTTACTAGTTTCCTAGGGGTTTTGTGGTCAGATGGCCTTCGTTTGATTAAATCTGGTGGTTAAACGCAACTTAGACTTGAAACCAATCTTATTAGCAATGACAAAGAAAATAACGAAGAATATCTTCTTTGGAATGCTATAATAGCCTATATTGATTTCATCATCATTGAATGCTGATGATAAAAAATACATAAAGGTAATTGGAATTAGTCAAATTTATTACTTTATAAGTGTAGTGTGTTATGGAGTGAATTAAGTTATATAAAGTCACAAACATTGATCACATGTCACCGATGACTAATATTAGCGCAGTAATTAAAAGATGACCTCGTGATCGATTGAGGATGAATCAATTGCCTTTAATAAATCTTGAGTATATGAAGATTGGCATACGAAAATAGAAGATTCAAATTAAGTCTTACATTTTTTTTGTGTTGAAATATATCTGGCTTCTATCCCGTTTAGTACATTGAAAATATGCATCCGCTAAGAGAAATCATACACAAGACTTGATGATATAATTAATTTTATATAATTTTCGATCAAATATGACGTTAAAACATTGAATTTTACTAGCAGGTACGGCGACTGCTCTTAAGTTACAATGATTTTACTTACTAAATATAACTAAAATGCTATTATAATGGATCATAGTACCAAAAAGTGTTTCTATTGTTGAAATTAGATATTAAACATACCTGTAAACAAAACCATGCGGTACATACCCATAAGAACTGGCAAAACAAATCATTATTATGCAACCCAGCGGAATTGATACAAAAATCAATTCAAAC
Source organism: Pseudoips prasinana (assembly GCA_951640165.1). Lineage (NCBI taxonomy): Eukaryota > Metazoa > Arthropoda > Insecta > Lepidoptera > Nolidae > Pseudoips > Pseudoips prasinana. The sequence goes on along the minus strand of OX621238.1, from coordinate 4,501,966 downwards.
AACCCAATAGTATAAAAAAGGAAAACATTTCGCTAACAGAGATATAAAAATAATTTATCCCTTTGTAAGAAACGTGAAAGCAATGAAAGTTGATACATCCAAGGTGGCTGTAGGAGCCACCTGGCCTTTGATCGTGATCTGAAACCAAACATCGACAAAATTGTTTACGAAAAAACGTTATATGATCAAATGGTGAACGACTTATAAAAATCAACATTCAAGGGTTTAAGCTTTTGACGCGAGCTCGATGCTAGTATGTTGAGAAAGATACATAAGTAAATATAATAATTTTAGATTTAGAGTTTTATTACTTTGTTGAGAATGAAAGAAATATAGTTTTATACAGGAAGTTACGAAGTTTATGATCCAGATGAAAAAATTATAATATAGTTTGCCAAATTAATGGTTTTTCTGATACAATCCATATTGCAATTGTAAGCCGGGTGTCTAGAGCTTTACGAATATAATACAATAATATAATACTGATGGATACAGTAGAAAAATTGTTGAATGGCCAACTCGATCATGTGATTTAATATCGCTGGATTATTTTCTGTAGGGTTGTGTTAAAGACAGAGTATACGGAGCCAAAAATTTGTGAAATGATAAACGAAATAATTTATATACTTAGTTGAGAAGTAATTGAAAATTTTGATGGAAGGATCGACATTAGTAATAGTGGTCGTGGTGGACATTTATCAGATATAATTTTTCTTTCATACTTGCTTCTAAATTATTTAATAATTGTTCAATCATTGTCATATAAATTTAAAATTTTATTATGATTTACAAAACAAACCCTTTACATAACAACAACTTTATTACCAAAATTATTAATGTACTAGCTGTGCCCGCAGTTTTACCCGCGTTAAATTTTATAAATTATCATAGATCCCCGTAGGTGATAGCGTGATAATATGTAGCCTATATGTTGACCCGACCTCTTATTAATATTCATGCAAAATTTGAAGTAAATCCATGCAGTACTTTTTGAGTTTAGCCCGGACATACATACAGACAAACAGACAAAAATTCTAGACTATATTTTTGGCTTCGATATCGATTGTAGATCACGCTCCAAGTATCCTTTTTTAAAAATATTAAATGTATAGTTTTGACTTTCCTACGATTTTATTATATGGATAGATAAGAATTTACTAATAAATATTTGAATACCAATTTTAATACACTATTCCTTTATTTCTGATTTTATTTTTAAATGGCTACTTTAAAAATATTCTACATTTGCCAACAAAATTCCAAGTAGCCAAACTACAGCAATCATTCAAAACAACCGGCAAGTTTCGTCGACTTGTTCAAGTCATTAAACTGTTAAATTGTCAACTTGCCTTCATTGTGGAAACTTGGGAGACTAACTACACCGGAACACTGTCAACTGTAAGTTCACGAAACGAAAGTTTGCGAAGATAAGTGGGTCGTTACTGGATATGAAATGTTATACATGACGATTTTAGGGACTTTGTATGGCAGTAACATAAAATACTGTCCTTTGGGAAGCGTAGAAGTCATCCAGAGGGAATATTTAGCAGAGAACTGTATTGTACCAAGTGTGGCGATTAATGCATATTCCTCCAAATGAGCTTCATTGTGGAAATCTTTTGGGGAAGCCTTTGACCAGCAGTGGACGTCATTCGGCTGAGATGATGAACACAAAATACTAGAAATCTAATTACAATATTTTCAAAAATCTAGATTGGGTATAATGAAATAATATAATGAAATAATGAAATTTATTCAGCACTTGGGTATTAACATACACTTGTACTTGTCAAGTTCAAAATGCAGTATACAAACATAGTCGAACATAGTATAAAAATTACAAAAATATAATTAGTCTAAAAAAATTCATCTATTATTTTGAAATTTTGTTGTACAATATTAAAATTAAAGAATTGAAGCCAATGAGCATTTGGCTAGCGCAGAAGGCTATAATCGTAACATATATCTAAATTTTACTTCTTAAACTGACGTGAAGAGCTAACATAGTACAAACGACCAAAATATAATCTCCTTAAGAGATTGAAACCGTAGGCCAAGTCCAACATAAAATTCATGACGTGAGTAACCTGTTACAGTAAAAACTATGATAACTTTAAGCGTAAATAAAATGTCGGGCTTCTCTAGAAAATCAGGAAAGAAAATGAGAGTAAGTGGTACGGTATACTGGCAGTGGTAAGTTGCCCTTAACGTTCTCAATACTTTTTTTACCCTTGGTTTACCCATGATTGATAGTCGTCATCATCATCATTATATGTACCGTGTCACCGTAGCCTAGTTGGAAGTGCTCCTGCCTACGAAGCTGGTGGTCCTGGGTTCGAATCCCGGTAAGTATAGATATCTTCACCATCATTATAATAATAAGAAAATATTTTTATTCAAGAAAAAATGTATACTAAATTATATCTATTTATATAAAATATAATGATTAATAATAAGCCCAGCTATAGACAGTTGGTGCCTGTACTAGGGTAAACCTGTACAACAGGCGTTCTCACGGCTTAAAAAACCAGCCCTTAAATATTTGTTTTATTTTGTTTTTAGTTTATTTGTTGTTATAGCGGCAATAGAAATACATCATCTGTGAAAATTTCAACTCTCTAACTATCACGGTTCATGAGATACAGCCTGGCGACAGACGGACAGATAGACAGCGAAGTCTTAGTAATAAGGTCCCGTTTTACCCTTTGGGTACGGAACTCTAAAAAGTATACTTATCATTTTTTAAAAGATCATGATTCATTGTCATATATGTTGTATCTAACCACCGAATAGAAATCAGCGTTCAAGTCTTTACCACAATGTTGTACCGCTATTTTATATACCTAGACACCATTAGAACTGCAGCCGACATTCCTTAATTAATCAACTACAAGAGTAAACAAACCCAACAGTATAACTAACAAAATCTCTGATAGTACCAGCCTCGTTACTCCAGCAATCTTACCCTTTAGACAATGCTAGTTTGTTACACAGTTAAACGCAAAGGCGCCAAGGGAGGCACGATAATCTGACAAGTAACAACACTGCGGCCACTGGCTGACTTAACGGCCCCTGTCACTCCACCAAGTAACTTTCAATTAGGCCCTATCCCTGTATTGGAACCGCAACGTTTTCATCACCAACGTTTGCCTCGCATCCGGATGTTTCCATTGCTTGTTTACAACATGCTTAGAATAAACGACGATCACGAACTCTGCAGTGGATACGTATTGGACTTGATTGAATTTTCAGTTTACATTGTAATGCAATCGTGGTTATTCTTAGCAATTAGACAAAACAGAAATTAGCAAATGACTTGCAATGTAGTGTGTGGGTGTTCTGTGGAATCTTGTTAAGGGTCGTGTGACTCAGAGGTCGAGATTACAATGCCTAAATCAGCCATCTGGGTTTTGTCAGAAGAAGGGCAATTTCAAAATAATGTGTTTGGTTTATTTTAGAAGGATAAATATTAAGCTTTAATAGTTATTTAATTGTATTAAGTCAGCACTTAATAAATGTTTTGAGTGAAATCTTTGGCAAAACGATAGTACTACCTATAATACTACATAGCTTTGATCGCATGTTAGACATAGTGGCTAAGATAGTTGCGGCACTAATGCCGCCACACGTTTTGGATACGATCCTCGGGCAAGTCAAAAAATTTGCGTGGCCTATTAATGGTTTTCATTGAAAGTGAGTGGACTTTGTGTCTGTGAATTGCATGTTCGTAAAATGAATTGCATGTTCGTAAAGCGAATTGCATGTTCGATAAGTTAATTACGGCGACGTACGCATAGCTAGTCGTACTCACCGGTTCGCATTTTGGTGGGTTAAGCTCCTAGGCTCGCGGTCAGTCTATAGATATGTAGGTGACATATCAAAGTGGTTTCTTTTCTCCGTGCAAGTTAAGTTATAAGTTCCGGTTCTTATCGCTAGACAACAGACTTAGCCGTGTCAAAGGGCTGCCCAGTAGGCCCAGTAGGCATTATTTGTAAATCAATGTATATATCATAGAGATGATATTACAGATCACAATGTAAACATATATATTACCTACATTTGTTCAAATAAAAATGAAATCAATTGAATCTTTTTTTTTTTAGTTTTACGGCTCGGGCTTCTTCGGCCTTATGAGCCTTCCGTAAAATATATTATTATTTCATTTATTTTCGTCATGTCAAGTAAAGTCCGTCACAGTCAAGTCATACGTAGTCCTTGTCGTACCCCAGTAAAGCAGTGGAGACTTTACTAGAGGCTTATATGGAGTTTTAGATTCAACACAGAAAATCGCAATTCACGGCAATATGGCACTTTCCTCCACTTGTGTACGTTGTCCATGATGTTATGTCTAAAAATCCACCATATTTACACATAAATACTTGAATTTACACCAGTTTTTGAAAATGAAACAATGCCCTGATGCGTCTTTTTCCGCGTTGGCGCCAAAACTCCTCAATTGAATCTAATTAATATACAGGCTGGCCGAGTTGACGTTTAAACGCAAAATTTAGATACTTTGTGATGAGAAGTATCCGAATCACCCCCATGTATTCTACGATTTTGCGCAGTTTTCGAGATATTATTGTTTTTGTTGATTTTTTTTCGTAAATTCATCTAACATATTTTTATCGATGTTTTCTCGTTCTGTTGAACATTTCTGGTTCAGTTTTTTTGTGATAACTAATTAGCATAGTTTAACCTAACAAGACAAGACTAGCTATAGAGCAGTTAGTTTAGTATTGACCGGAACTGGGGATAGGCGTTACGCACAGAGTATGTGCATTATCTGTCACTGTTGATTGAGAGAGATTGAGTTACAGCGGTGGGTAAGAGGTCAACGTCTCACCCACACATCATCCATAGATATTTTCTTTGGGACTAATAACACTAATATTATAAAGGCGAAATTTTGTGAGTGTGTATGTTTGTTACTTCTTCACGTCTTAACGGCTGGACAGATTTTAATGAAAGTTTGTAGTAATATAGTTTATATAGTCGAATAACATAGGCTATAAATTATAAAGAATAACGCGGGTAAAATCGCGGGGCACAGCTACTTATATTATAAAGGCGAAAGTTTGTGAGTGTGTGAGTGTGTATGTTTGTTACTTGTTCACGTTTAAACGGCTGGAGTGGTTTTAATAAAATTTGGTATGGAATTAGCTGACATAATTTATAAAGTTTAACGCGGGTAATACCTTAGGACACAGCTAGTTTGTATAAGTTAAAAAAATCATATCATACTTCAGTCAATAGAAGGATGTATCTGACCGTATATTCACGGTGCTCGGTACCTTGGAATGACTACTTACTTATCGTATAGTGGTTACCCTCGTGTCAGTGTTATCCAAGCTGCCCAGTAGGCGTCTGACAGGGCTTAACGACTGTTGTCTAATGAATACAACCGGGACCGACAACTTAACTTACCTTCCGAAGCACGGAGACCTTATGAAATTAAACCACTTTGATAGTAACCCATCAATTGATTGACTGCGCGAGTTGCTTAACCTCGCTGATAACCGGTGGAAGTATCCAGCTATGACAGTGATTCAACCAAAGATTAACAAATCCCCACCGAATTTCATCTCGTATATTTGTTGAACATCAAACACCATTCTTAGAAAGTAATCACTTCCGACCGAATTGAGTGAAACTCAAATAATCGCCTTTGACCAGAATCAATATTTGAGTCCCAAATGGTACGTTTGTTGAGGATCAATGTGACACGATGTGATTTGAATAAACATACTGTACGGGAATGTTAGATCCTATCAATAAATTTGAATCGACATGATTTGTTTGTTGATGTTGCTGATATTAGAATTGCTAATATTGTGTCTGGGTGTAGCGGCAGACTATAAACAGAGTACTTGGAAACGATTCCTAAGTCCTAATTAACGGTCACGTGTATAATTATACTTCAGAAAGGTTTTTAGGTTTCCTACTAAAGCCTTTCTTTTAAAGTTCAAACTAAACAGCGCTTAGCATAATGTCATCATAATTATCATCATCATATGAGCCAAAAACGTCCACAGCTAGACAAAATCCCCCCCCCCCCCCCCCGAAAGAACTCAACAATTTTCGGTCTTTCGTTATCCGCATCCAGCAGTTTCCAGCGATAGGGTCGGTGGATGCGGATAATGAAAGACCGACAATTGTTGAGTTCTTTCGGGGGAGGCTATATAATATCATCGGTCCATCTTGGAGGGGGCCTGTCCACTCTGCGTCTTCCGGTTCGTGGTCGCCACTCGATAACCTTTCTGCCCGGTCGTAGTTGCAGTGGACTCGTTAAACAATTAAGTTTGGAGAGTATAAAATTAATATGATATTTATCTAAGTTGCCCTTGAATTACAATAATAAAAAAAAAATTGAAAAAATATTATTTGAGTATTGCGTGTCATCAAAATCTTATGGCACGCAATACTCAAATAATATTTTTTTTAATTTATTTTTTATTATAGTAATTCAGGCCAACTTAGATATATATCATATTAATTTTATACTCACCAAACTTAATTGTTTGCTACCTACTAGTTTTTGTCCACGAATTCATCATCTCTCTCTTAGGCGACTCATCTAGTTCGTTCCTAATCGTACTCCTCATAAACTGCGGATAGATCTTATTCAAATTTGACACAGTTGTAGAGACCATACTCGTGAGTACATATATTTGAATTCAGACACGCCAAGGAGGAATAATCAACTCAAAAGCATATGTCACATTGAAATCAATGTAAACTTTTAGACATTTGCTTAACTACACTCACCTCAATATTTGCAAGCAGCACAATATATATAAATTTTTTATTAGGTTTAGAAAAAAAATTATATTGTTTTTTTTATTAACTTAATAAGGGTGCTGTTCCACCACATATTTTTTATGAAGCTATGTTGATTGGAAAGCTATGAAATGAAATGAAATTAATTCAGCACTTGGGTAATAACATACTCTTGTACTTGTCACAATGTAGTACATGAACATAGTGGATAGTATAAAAGTTACAAAAAAAATTAATTGGTCCGTCCATGCGGTTTGTTTTATCGCATATATTGCCTGAAATTCTTAAATAAATAACAAATTACTAATCTATAATTTTGAAATTCAGTTCTACTTTATTAAAATTAAAGAATGGAAGACTAAAGCAAAAACGCACAATGGCCCAATTGGGAGCCTAGGGGCGGAAACCTATCGCCCAACTTACTAACTAACTAAAGCAAAAAGACGAAATTCTAAATGAGGGTGTGATCACATGCACGGGATCACCGATCACGCGTTATGCTACGAAATTATGTGATCATTTCCTCGGATGCTGAGCTATGTTGAGTTGCTAGTAAGATGTGTTATAAAAATGATCCACGATGGCATATCTAATTTCTGTGACAAACGTGCAACTAGTACTCTTCTCTGCATATAGCTACACCACTCGAGACCATTCATAGCACGCATCCGGAGCACGCGGTTTCACCAGCTATGTAGGCCTATGAAAATGATGGGTGAATATCAACGTAGCATAGTACAGACGCCAACACATCAAGCTACAAATTTTCCCAATTGAAAGTGAACCTTATGCTTTAGTAATAAAGTTGGAAATCTATAAAAGAAAATTGACAGATTGGGGTAGCTGGATGTGCTAGCGTCTGTACATCACTGGTGGAAAAGCACCCTAATGGCTTTGTTTCATTCTATTTTCATATATATAATTAAATTACAAAGACTAAACATTACTTAACCTAATCAATCATTAAACACGTCTCTGAGTGCGCAAGTAAGAATGCAAACTAGGTAAATTGCAAATGCAAATTACTGCAGTTACTGACGATGAGAAGTATGAGAAGTTCAGTTTATAAGGATAATGACTTCAATAAAATTGCATAAAGAGAGGTTAATAGTTCACTATTCTAATAACACTGTATAATACTGATAAATATGTAATAAAATGATTGTTATTTGTTATATATTGCGCGTGCTATAAATCATAAGTAATAATCGTTACATGTTTGATTTATCTGTTCGCCATCACTTAATTAGCGGCGACAGAAGCTACACAAATTAATTGTTATCTGTTTTATAACACCTTTATCAATACTAAATATAAACTTAATTAGTAAACAGTGACCCGCTCTGGCTTCGCACGGGTAGCTGGATAAATAATAATAATATCCTGGGACAGTATTTACGCACGGCCATCTGCTCCCAAACTAAACAGAGTTACTATGGAAACCAGATAACTGATACATTCTCTCTGCTTCTCACATCTGCCAAGAGAGCTAGGGCACAGCGTACATTCGCTCGAAGAGCAGCCCGACTGGGGAAGTACCTCCACCTTACAGAAGACATTCCTTAATAATAACATTAATAATTTAATGTTGTGTTTCTGAGTGTGAGTAAGGTCGCCAGAGCTCATAGTGGTGGGGGAAGGGTCAGCAACACTTGTTTGCTGACTCTTGAAGGCCGGCAACGGACCCGTAACTCCTCTGGTGCTGCGAGTGTCCATGGGCGGCGGTGATCACTTACCATCAGGTGACCCACTTGCTCGTTTGTGGACAGCTGAAATAAAAAAATATACCTATACTTCTTTTCTTTTGTAAATACATACTTATATAGATAATTACTGCCGTGTGGTGACGGCATATATTTTTGGTTCCCCAAAAAATGCACCAGCTTGTCGTTATTCTTCTATGGAGAGTTTATTTTTGTGCGTTTTGCATGTTAATGTGCTCCTTAAAGGAAGTTATATCCACTATTTATGTTACAATATTTATGTCAAATCTAGTTGCTCTCAACGGTCCGTAAGTCATCGGCGAGGTTAAGCAACTAGACTCGCGGTCAGTCCATATATGGGTGACCGCCAAAGTGGTTTAATTCCTGAGCATCTCCGTGTTTCGGAGGGCAGGCCTACTGGGCGGCTTGTAAACTGTACAATGTACAGCTCTGAGACTAGGGTACAACTGCCCATACGATAACTAAGTAATAATATCCTGGGACATTATTTACACAGGGCCATCTGATCTCAAACTAAGCAGAGTTTGTACTATGGAAACCTGATATACTACATATACCACGTTTTTGTAAATACATACTTATATAGATAAATTACACCCAGACACAGGACAAACAGACATGTTCATGCACACAAATATCTGTCCTGGGTGGGAATCGAACCCACGACCTTCGGCGTGAAAAGCAAGCATTTGCCAACAACGCCAACAGGCCCGTCAAGTAAGACCTTGTATATGCATAATATTGCTTTGCAAAGCTTAGCGTTTATTCGCTTTATGAACATCGTGACTGGGCAATACCTCCATAATATAAAATACAGTCAAAATTTTCAATGCAAGAATTAAATTCGGAATTTTTTATATTTATTCTGATTGTCTGCTTTTTACCTTAACACGAGGGAATGGTTGAACGGATTACGTCGTCGGTTACGGTTTTTATGACAATATCTATGACATGACAATACTTTCAGGTAAAGCCAGGAGCCTAATAGAATCCAACACCTAGCTTAACCCACGTGGTAAATGGTCTCCTATGATAATGGGTTCTTTACTTTTTTTTTGATTTGGTACAGGAATGACTACGCCTGCCAAACGCAAGTGTTTGCGGGTAGGTATGTTGGACTTGCACCGACTAAACCTAACCTGCCGTGGACTTCTCTTGGTGCGTGGTGGGAGGTGCCCCGGGAACGCGGGTATGCCGCTCCAGTTGGGGAGTAAGGGAGTGATCGGGCGAGGCAAACGGAAGTTAAGAGTGAGATATAAATTTGTGAAGGTAGAAAGTTGTAAGGTATTTTTATTTTTATATTGCAAATTGTGTTCGTGCTTGACCACGATCTCACCTGATGGTAAGTGAAGATGTGGTTGAAGGTGGACCGCGCGTACCCATAATATATCTGTTCACTCTAACCTTGAATAAACCCATGTTATATGAGTCTGGAAACACGTCGTTTGGGAGGTTGTTTCACGGCTCAGCCGTGTGTATGATGAAAGAGGAAGCAACGCACTTCGTACATCATAATGGGATCTCAACAACATAGCGGTGGAGAGTCTCCCGACGCCTTTTAGTCCGATGAAAAAAGGGAGATGGAGGGATAAGTTTGCTAAGTAACAAGGGTGTTAGAAAGAGAGAGGTTCTAGCACACATTTTCTTTCTTTTATTCTCTCATAGCTAGTTACGTTTGAAGTCTTCAATCGTCTGGTCTAAAGCACACTCTTTATTTTATAGGAATCATATTTCTAAGAATATTTATTCCTAGCTATTTATTAGTTATTTAATACCTAACATGTTAACCATTGTTCTTTAGGGCGATGCTATCAGTCACTTTAACTGAATGGGGTAAGTAGGTAATATTAAGTACTAACTCATGTGTGGGCCTAGCCATTTGAAAGTTTACTCTATAGAATAAATTACAGCCAGCGACAGTTATGTGAATTGTATAGAAAATTGCAGGAATATACATTTTCTTTAAAGGTAACTTATATCTTCTTAGTTTAAATAGTCAACGAGCGAACACATGTCACATGTGATGTAGCAATATGACACTTATTCGCTCATGGCTAAATACGATATTTAAAAATTTATTAATTATGGCAGTAATTTTATCGGTGGAAAAGGTCACCAACAACGGGTTTTGCAACGTAACATAAGTTTATATAAAAGTTCTATACTCTTTTAGGACCGGCAATTATGGAGATCTTCTTTCGGCTGATATGCTCATGATGATGATGATGAAACTCTTGTTGTTATAGACAGATGAGTTATCCTGGTTATTATAAGACTAGAACAAAACTAAACTGGTAAAAAATTGTATGGTTTTTATAATTCTGATTGTGGGTAGTTTCTTTGTTACCTAGGTACTCATGCTCCAACTCCTAAACTTTTTTTATATCTTTAAATAAAAAATGAATTATAATTTTTACTTAACGGGATGAATATATTAAGTAAGTATTGTTTCTTTTTTCATATTTATAAAATGTAATATTTCTTACAAAAAATTTTCTTTAAAGTACTGTTGTTTTTGTTTGATTATGAAATCTTCCAGTGAAAACTATCGCAAGTATTGCTAAAAAGAAGGACTTTAAGTGAAATAGGTAACGTAGAAATTCCTAACAGTGAGTCTCTCAAAACTGCATCTCAACTATGTGGCAGAAGTAGAAGAGCACTTAGGCTCAGTTTCTTTAACTCGTTTTAAATATAGGACATAATTTTTGGCATTCCATGGATTCACCTTGCAGAAACCGGGTCCATCGCATGATAGAGGAAGTAACACTCGACAGAGTCTGTGACTTGCACCTCAAATATAGGTTAAAGGCCCCTGTGATGCATAAATATATAAATTCAAGTTGATATAATTTAGTGTTAAGTTATCTCTAGTATTCAAAATAAACAAATACTTTATATTTTTCAATTTTTTTTGTCTATTTAAAAATACAACATTATGACAAAACTTGCAATCGTCGCTCATGCTTTGATTGTACAAAGAGATCCAAGCTCTAACTGAGAAGACCCAGCTGAACACATTCGGTGACTTCCCTACCACTCGAGTGGTTTTAGTCACTTAATTTACTAAAGGAAAAATTGTGAGCACAAAATACAAATAGATATTTCAAATAAACCTAAGTAAAATTCCTCACGATATAAAAAAGTATTCGTCAGAGTCAGACAAAGAACTTATCATTTATGTCGCAGACGTGCAGACTATACACTATTCTTATATCAAATGAAGACATAAAGGTATAAAAATAAATATTAAGTGAGCTTATATAAAAGCAATAAATTGCGGACAATAGTATCAATAGCGAACAAGCAACCATTGTACGAATGCCATTCACTTTAAATGACCAAGCATTAATTGCGAATTGAAGAGATAAGAGTTAACAACTGCTTGTACGACACTTTCTAGGAGATAGCAATGTCAGATGTCAAACGTTGTCCGATAATACAATATGTTTGTCCGGTCTAAGCATTATCGTAAACAAGAACGCTTTAACATTAAGCAATGGAGAGATAAAGGAGTGAAAATTGATAGTAATTTGTTGTTTCATAGTATGAATTTACGATGTCAGTGAAATTGCGGGTGAGTAAGATGTAGGTATTACGAAATTATAGTTTATGAGAAAGTAGTTATAGCTTAGAAATATAGCGAACCTTGCAACCGCAGTATCGTCCGTGTGTTCATTCTTGCTGAGAAACGTTTGGTTTCTCAGCAACTAACATTCCTAATTTGAAATTGGAATTATGTTATTTAAAATTTAAACTTTCAATGATACCAAAACCAGCCAGATACAAACAGTATAGCCAAAGAGATTTTATGACAAGTTCATACATAGGTACTGTAATGCGAAAAGACTTTTTCCCCAACCTAATATATGCATATAAAATTCTTGTGTCACAATGTTGACTGATTTTTATGTTATTTTTTTTTGTATATTTGGTAAGTCTAAGAATAGATCTAAGTATGTTTCTGTTAAGAAAATTTCTCTGTATCAGGCCAAAGTCTGAGACTTGCCGGTATTACACCCCCGTGCCTCGAAGGACAAGAAAAGCCGTCGGCCCTGTACCTGACCTCTTTCCGGTCGTGTCGCTAGTTCTCCTATCGGATCATGAGATCGATGGAATAGAAAATACCCCTGTGTTGGCGCACATACTTGTGCACTACGATATGTCCCGCGCAGATGGCTTATCTCCATTGAGACTGGCAGTCTTGGCTGAAATTTAGCTAGAAGGGCATTATAATAATAGTAAAGTATACTTTTGTATGACCCCGTATTTTCTTCATAAAAACATTTTTTCATTACATAACTTCGGCACCATTAATCAGTCAATTCAGATAAGCTTCCAACCATTTATTATAATATGTTGGACTGGAAATGTCACAATTAATAAACATAATAACTCACTATCACATGACATGACGTAAAATATTATAAGCGTGGGCAGTAGGTAATTATGTTACCTATTGTTGGTTTATGAAGCTTATAACATCGACTCCTAAGGAATGAGGTAATCGAATAGGAACCGACAATCTAAAAGCGAATACCACTGAGAAAAATAACGAGAGACACTCCAAAGGAAATGAGATAGAAAGAGATACTATAATGTGGCAGAATATGCCCCATTTGGATAAGACGACATCCATAGATCCATTGAATGCGATGTCATTGACCAAATTTGAAAAATTTCTATTATAAAAACATTTAACCGAGTTCAATAAAGCGGAGGAGGTTAGGAATTTGTGTGTCTGTTTTTGTATTGTTTTACGAGATTTTTCCGTCATTTGTGAACTGATTTATTTTTATAATTAGTCTTTTTATTTGTTTTTGAGATGGAAGAATAACAATTTTGTTAAAATCGGTTTAGAAAACAGGATTTCTAAGTTATAGATAAATTCTTACTCTAATTAAGTTAGTATTAACTTAATTAGAGGAATAATTTATCTAGTTAAGTTAATACTCTAGCTTTTGCCCGCGTGGACCTTCAGTGGCTGACAATAACCAAATTTGTAGATTTTCGCATATTGTAGTTCCACATGATTTAACATAAAATTTTATAAAAAAATATTTTATTTTATTTTTATTTTATTTTATTAGGAAAACAAACAGTATTAACAACTTATGTTAAGAAACATGTTATTACAACTATTTACCAATTATATGTTTTCGCAAATGAATACAAAAATAGTTTGTTTGCTTAATATAAGAATAAGTTTGCTTAATATAAGAATATGAACTAAACTGTGATGAGCACGATTATTTATTCCGTGTCTATGTGTAATTTAACTATAATTTATATGTATTTAGAAATATATACGTATATTTATCAGTTGTCGTGTTGCCATAGCACAGGCCCCGTCTAGTTTAAGATCAGATGACAGTGTGATAGTACAACCAGCCTTTTTATTATTATTTACATTATACAATTAGATTTTTCAGTTTCTTTAATGATTAAATGCATTCTTCATTCCCCGTCAGGAATATTTTAAAATATCAAGGCTCTTTTTCATAATACGAGAATGAAATTGAGTAAACTTTCATCATTTGACGTGACAAGGCGTTGATGAGTACATTTTTGTCTCTCACGTATTAATTAATACTAATACTAGCAGTGCCCGCGCACTTCGTTCCGCGTTATAATATTTTGACCCTGCCTGTTTGTCCCGCGTAATACTTCGGGATAAATTAAAATTATGATTTGGATCATATCCTATGAAACTCCACAATAACGTAGATTTCTATTGGTGAAATAATTTTAAAATCGGTTCAGTAGATCCAGAGATTACCTCTTACAACGTCACAAACTCATAAACGTTACCTCTTTATAATATTAGTATAGATTGGCTGTCAATTGTTAAGAACTGCTAATAAAATACATAATATATACCAACCATTGCAATAAATCATTAAACCTTTTAAAGAAGCTTTTCAATGGATATTTATAAATTGAACACTTAATAACGACTAACCGCCATTTTGAAATATATTCTGGTGTGTATGAAAAGCTATTCGTATGTTACTTAGTTCTTAATTAACTGTGACAAGCACAATGAACTATTACTTCATTTATGATGCGGCTTTACGGACTTTGAATAACTTCTAACCACGTTTTATTTCCTGCAAAATGAGCAGAAGTAGACGCACGCTTAATTAAACGCTTTTGTTTAACTCTTTGTGTACAAAAGCAAAACGTCTAAATAGGAAACTTGGAAACCTATATTCTAATGGACATTATTCACACACGGCCATCTGATCCCGTTTTAAGCAGAGCTTGTACTATGGAATTCCGACTGAACGGAACTGATATACTACTATTATTTTGTAAATATGTATTTACAAAATAATTGCCATCAGATTAGCCATCTGCGCGGAACATATTATAGTGTATGCGCAAACACAGGAGCACTTTCTATTCCATCACTCTATGATCCGATGGGACGCCTAGGCGTCACGACCGGAAAGAAGTCAGGTACAGGACCGACGGCTTTACGTGCTGTCCGAGCCACGGGGGTATAATACCGCCAACGCCCAGACTTTGGGCTGATGCTGAGAAAATTTTCTTTTTACAGAAATGTCCCAAAATCACTTTTTGGCCCGACCCGGGATTTGAACCCAGTACCTCGTTCTCTGCGGGGAAACACGCTACTGCTAGACCAACGTAGCAGTCAATTATCTATATAAGTATGTACTTATATAGACAATTACACCCAGACACAGGACAAACAGACAATATGTTCATGCACACAAATATCTGTGACCTGCGGCGTGAAAGGTTTGTTTTATAAATAAGTATATCTCTGTAACTCCTCTATTCTTTCACTGACTGCCTCGTTGGTCTAGCGGTAGCGTGTTCACCCGCAGATAACGAGGTCCTGGGTTCAAATCCCGGGTCGGGCCAAAAGTGATTGTGGGACTTTTCTGTAAAAAGAAAAATTTCTCAGCATCAGCCCGAAATCTGGGAGTTGGCGGTCGGTCCTGTGCCTGACCTCTTTCCGGTCGTGTCGCCTAGGCGTCCCATCGGATCATGAGAGTGATGGAATAGAAAGTGCTCCTGTGTTTGCGCACACACTTGAGCACTATAATATGTCCCGCGCAGATGGCTAATCTCTGTTGAGACTGGCCGCCATGGTCAAAATTCGGCTAGGAGGACATTATTATATTATTATTCTTTCACTACCTAGGTTGCCTGGAAGAGATCACACCTTGTGATAAGGCCGCCATTTGTACTGTATTAATTTTATATCTTGTCAGTTTGTATTGTTTCTTGAGGTGTACAATAAAGAGTTTTATCTATCTATGTGTATCAGTTGTGTGATTGCCATAGTACAGGCTTTGCCTAGTTTGGGATCAGAAGGAAGTGCGTCAGTTGTCCCAAACAAACTTTCTATTCTATCACTCTCATGATCCGATCCGGAGGTGTCTATTAAACTACTCCGAGAATCGAAGGAGACGCCATAATCATCCGCCATAATAGTTCACTTAAAATCCATGCTGTCCATTGTCTGGTAGGTATTCAGAGCCCGGGATCACTTTTACAACCCTCAAAAGATGAGATTGCCATTACCGTCACCACACCGAAAGTTTATAAGTTTCGCAGCAGAAATGATCACGCAGACGATATTGCCGGCCCAAGCTAGTCTTATATAAATCTAAATTCTAATATAATTATATTCAACGCATTAACAAAACCGTTTTGTTCGGAAAACATCTAAACTGCATATTTCTCGTATTTCTATTCTGTTACGACCAAGAATCCATTATGTCACAGTTCGATACATTTCAACATTATTTTGTTTCTTAGAATCGTCTCCGTTACCACTATCGTTATAAATCCACGTTCAACTTTGGGTATTTCTACTCCCAGTGTAATTTGAGCTTCCTTAATGTTCTTTACTGTACATGTGTAAGGTTCTATTGATTGGTCGTAAGCTCTTTGTGTATTGGTTATAGGCACCGCTTCAATGGTTTATATATCATTGGTTGGCTATGCATATATATTTCCCTCACGTATATCGGAAAGGGCGTCGAACCTATATTGTTATTAGTACTGATATGGCTGTCGTTATGACAGTTAAAGCTATTTACATGATCTCATTTGCAAGTTGAGTCAGGAATTAATCATGGTGAATTTTTATCTAGTTCCAAAGGATGTTTTATTTTTGGCTCTTGCTTATTTGTGTTTCTGTGAGTCATACTGGATATTGAGTCAGTCAATTGAAGCTAAAGTCCGAGATGTAGGTACAAGCTTTCTTTTTAGTTCTATAAATATTACTAGTGATAACATTATACAGTGTTTTATTACGATGAGATAGATATTGACCAGAGCGACTAACATGAATAATTGTATAAACAGGATGTCCCATTTGGATGTAGCAGTAAAACTAAATCTGAAAGTGTCATGCAAAATTTTGCTGTTAAGAATTTCGACTGTAAGATGTTCTAAATTTTTGTATGGATATTATTCAGACATTTTATGTATTAATTAAAAAAGACCTTCAAAAATTCAATCACAAAAAGCGGACTGCTTTTTGTGATTCAATTTTTGAAGTCCTTTTTATTTCAATACATAATACCTTCGGAATAGTTCAATATAAATGTGGTCCAAATAGGATTACAAATTATATTTTGCTTATATTACTATTGAAGTATGCTTTTAAAAACATTAATTATAGAGAGAAAAGACACTGACTGGCTCTTATAGCCTTAGTAGTAGTAGTAGTTAGTTACACTCACCGGTGATTTAATTTCTGAGCGTTTTCGTGCTTCGGAGGGTACGCTAAGCTGTAATTTCTGTTGGGCGGCTTGAACAACTCTGTCACCAGGGTAACCACTGCCCCAACGATAAAAAAATAGGAAGAAAGATAACGAAAAGAAACAGTCTTATTATCTGTACATTTTGAATAACTATGAATAACACTTGACTGAAGAACGTACATTAATTCGTATATTAGATTAAGCATTTAAAGAGCTAATTATTTCACACACCCACACATACACCCTGCCACATACATACTTATTTGCATCCTTTCTTTCACTAGGAATAGAACTGTAAGCTTCAATTTTGCACCTACTTACTTTTCCATGAGAGGGGTGGTGATCTGTGGCACAGGTTTTCGCAACCTATTTCAGGCACCAGTCCTTCACAAATGAAAATAGTATCTAAGTATAATTATAATCTAGCCTTAAGTTGCAATTTGTGAAAGGAAAATAAAAGTATTTATTATTATTATTTAATCGAAATGGCTAATCACTTTAGTCATTCGAACTGAATAACAATCTCATTAAATGTAAAGTTAGGGGTGGATCCGATTTGAGTGTGATTAATAAATACTAACTGAGCACTAACTAACAAAACATGTTGATTTTGACAACAAAAAGAATACAAAAGGTACAGTTAATATACATAAAGAAATTCCTGCATACGCTATGTAGTTATAATATTTTTATACAGGTCAAATACGACCTTCTAAATGTTGTTTACATTTAGAAGGTGTTTATATCCCATAATTTAATTACTCAATATCCCAATATAACTTTACATATATATTTTTAGAAGGGTAGTATTTAAACGAGTGACTGTAAATTAAAGTTTTAAGTGACAAAAATAATGAATTTACGTTATAGTATTACTAAGTGAGCGACTGACTGCGAGTGACGAGAAATCAACAGAACAGCAACTAACAAATATTAATTTGAGTTACTTAAAATAAAATTTGAGAAGCTTCATAATATTTGAGCGACCTAATATTTCTTCGCTTTGACCAATCAGAGAGATCAGAGGCTTGTGCGTGTTCAAGTTGTATATTAAGAAGTATAACTTCTAACGCGTGTACATAAGTACACACAAGTTTTTTTTTTTTTATAAATAACTGATACTGCTTTTGTTTCCTTAAAGTCCTTACTGAATAACTACATTATCACAGCTATAACACCCTGTATAATAAACTCCGATCAGGCGCTTGTTTACAAGCTTGAGTTATTTCGCATTAAACGTACAATAATGACTCACAATGATAGGCATTTAAATATTACCACAAGTACTTGGTTACCACATTAAATACATTTTGTAGAGGTTTAATTAATACAATTTGTACCTATTTGTCTGTTAAGGCTGATTTATTGATTTTCTAACATTAAATAAAAACTGATTAAATGCGTGAGGGATGACGTATAGTGTGTTGTTTGGTGGCCCCGACTGCTAAGTCAGAGGTCGTGGTTTTGATGCCCACCCAGCACAAATCGTTGTGTGTAGATCTGGATTATTGGTTCTGTGTCCGAGTTTAATTTATCTATAGTACGTACATATGTATTTAGAAATATATAAGTATGTTTATCAGGTGTCTCGTGGATTGACTCCAACTCAGGATAGATATTTGTGTGCATGAACATATCTGTTTGTCCGAAGTCTGGGTGTAATTATTTATATAAGTATGTATTTACAAAAGAAAAGTAGAATTATATCAGTTCCTCGGTTTCCATAGTACAACCTCTGCCTAGTTTGGGATTATTTGGAACATTATCTATATATATAAAAGGAGAAGCTGACCGACTGACATATCGACGCAGGGCCTAAACTATAGGGGTTAGAAACTTGAAATTTTGCCCAGGGGTTCCTTTTATAGCGTAGGGGGGCGTTAAGAAAGGTTTTTTGGAAATTCATCCCCTAAGGGGGTTAAATAAAGGATAACAATTTGTTTGAAAATCTGTCACTTTTGAAATAACTTCAAAAGTGACAGATTTTCAAACATGAGAATTAGTATTTGCCTTTCAGTTAAATATAAAAAAATATGCATTTTAGGATTTTCGGAAATTCCACCCCTAAAGGAGTAAAATAGGGGATGTGATTTAGTATGAAATGACATTTTTTAAGTAAGTTTAACGCGGGTGAAGCCACGGGGCACAGCTAGTTTTATTATAAATTACTCCGTAAATATTCTATATTATATAGAAGTATTCTACTGGCTACTATGATTTATCGTCTTAACAAATGAAAACGACAACTATTCTATCCAAAGTTTATTAACAAACAATAATAATGAATATGAATCGACGGCTTGTCATTAATAAATTAGCTCCTATCAGCTGCATATTAATGATAAAATGTAACTTACATGTGAATGGTCAAGCCTCGACAACTTGCATGATGCTAATACAGCAACAAGCTAATACAAGAGTTAAATTATAAATTAGTTTCAGTTGAACACAATTTACTAATAAACATCATAGAAAGCGGCATCTGTTCAATGGACTATTCATTCGGTGAATGTAATCATTATTCATCTTCTGTTTCTATGTATTCAGTTTCCGAATGACCATTTGTTAATTTTACTTGGATGAAATTAGAGTTGTGATTGGATTTGATGTTTGTATGTTTTGGCAACCATGTTGGGAGTTAAAATCATTTCATTGCTATCATTTACTTGTGTTTCTGTGACCCTGACTGCTAAGTCAGAAATTGTGGGTTTGATAGCCAGGACAAAGTTTGTGTGATGAGCACGGTTATTTGTTCTGTGTCGGGGTGTATTTTTTTTTTTTCTACAGCAATACTTGTCATATATTTTTTGCATTTGTATGTATGAAATGCACTCCCCAAAATAATATAATAATAACTTATATTGGAACAACTAACATACAACTGATAAACTAAAATATATATTTTTAAATGCATACATATTATAGATTAATTACACCCAGACAAAGAACAAATCATCATGCAAACAATTGTAACGCAAACATACTTTTAGGAATATTATTACTGTGGAGCGTAAACTACACACTATATTAATTAAAACTGACGTGAGGAGCTGACATACCGAAAGATAGATTCGCATTCGCCCTGAAGATGACTTCCTGAAGAAGTTGAAGCTGTTGGCCGAATCCGACATAAAATAAATTATAGTCCAAGGGCTGGCTGAAATTTTGATATGTTGTAGTTTAATGTTTATACAATACATAAATAACAATCAAGTTGCCTCAAATACATTTTTTTGATTTTTTTGCAAAATATTTTTGCACACGCCTGGCAGTGCTAAAGACCCGACAGAATCGCCTGTCTTTTTTTTGTATTGTATAAACATTAAACTACAACATATCAAAATTTCAGCTTGACTCAAATACATTATTTAGTTTAAAAAAAAAATATCAAAAATTTAGAGGTTGGTTTAGACCCGCTACCCGCCTGCCAGGTCTGCAGTTCCGTGTTGGGGTGTGTCTGAAGAGTTATAGGACAAGTTTTCAGCTTGCCTCAAATACCTACCCAAAAATGCGTGCCAGCTCTCCTACTATTACGTGAGTTACCCGTTATTATCTTTCATTATACACACTATATACTCTTCTCTGGTTAATTTCTCGTCTTGCTGGTCTGAAAGAGATTTCTATTGAAATAAGCAGTACTTTTATGCAACTTTTTTGTTATTGTGTTTTTTTTTTATGTACATACATACATAAATTATTAAATAGATAATACAAGAAAATTATAAAAACCTCGTTTGAGTCGAGCTATTTCTTTCTTTTTTTTTAAATAGATTAAAAACAACGCAACCTCTTTTTCGATTCCATATTAACTACAATTAGTCTGGTAGCGTCAATGCTAATTATCGCCATGGGAAGATATTAGTTCACTACTTGCCACAGTTTATTGATCAAGTTCGATGGCTGCTAACTATGTGGTATGCATGCTAAGGAGCATTTTTTTCTAAGCCTTTGTTCGAATCTATGTTTTGTATAGGTAGAGGATAGACATTGTATTCGAAGGCGATGAGTGTGAATCATTTTCTTTTTTTTTACGGTACTAAAGCGTCTATGATGTATGGCATATCAATAGTGTGAATTGGTTGTCGATATTAACACTACTGTATGTATATGTAGTGTGCACAAAAAGAAAGAAATACAATGGTTTACGAGTAACATTGTAAAGTATGTGTGTAGAATAATTTGACGAAATAACGAAATGTTATCCTACGACGGCAATATTGACATTTTTCATACGACCATCATAAAAAAGTTTAAAAGCGTTATACTGGATATTCTAAGTCAGACTTCAAACAATTAATGTTTTTTCTCTGAATATTTTTTTTAATTTAATGTTTTTTCTCATCTCACTTCCATTATTAATTCGTGTTAACCTTGTTGTATTAGTTATAGTTTCTATCTTTAATTTAAAACCAAATTTTAGGTAATATAGTTTTTTTATAAGTTTTTGTTTTGTTATAATATTGTAAATGTTGTATGCACCTGTAAAGGCAAATCACACAGAACTTGTGTTTAAACATAAAAAAAAACTTGAGAGGTGTCAACGGATTTATTATTAACCCGGATGGAACGAAGTTATTTCTTATTATTTATTATGTACAAAAAACCTGTATACACTCAACAAAAATAATTGTCGCTACACCACACTGTTCAATGCGAAATAGAAATGAAAATATCTGGCTTGCTTTCTATAAGAGAGAGAGAGAGACAGACAGAGAAACATGCGCACGCCGCACAGCTGCAAAAAGTGTCGTGACAACTTTTCGTAAGATATTTTTCCGTCTAGCCCCCTTTCACAACGCGCGATAAGGAACTTCGTTCCAATTAAGTTGCATTGTGAACTGTCGATGGTGTATCATTTATAAATAAATACATTTCGTTTGTTCGATTTGGATATGAGGCGCTGATAGCTTAAAGCTCTCAGCGGTCCGTAAGTGAACGGTGGGCTTAAGCAACTAGGATGGGTGACCGCCAAAGTGGTTTAATTTCTGAGCGTCTCCGTGCTTCGGAGGGCACGTTAAGCTGTCGGTCTCGGTTGTAGTCATTAGACAACAGTCGTTAGGCCATGCCAGAGGCATAGTGTGCGGCTTGTATAACTCCGAGACTGGGGTAACCGCTGGCGCCGCCCATACGATAAGTAAGTAAGATTTGGATATTGTTTTAGGATTATAATAGTAATGTAAGACCAGATTAATAAGTAATTAGTTCCGGTTAACGCGTGCCCGTTCTTTAAAGCGGGCAAAAGTACAAGGAATAGAGAACTAACCTTGGCTGACCTCGGCTAGAGAGGAGGTAAAGAAGCAAGAAAAGAAGGAAGAAGAGAGAGGGAGATGAGTTTGGTGAGGATGAGCTGAAATTGTCTTGTACACTATCCACTATTAATAGCAGTCTGGGTGATGATACACAACACGTGAACATGCGAAAGCTATAATTTATGAAGTTTAACGCGGGTGAAACCCCGCTTGTATTAAAAATGTGAACGTTTAAGAGGATGGATGTTTGTTACTCTTTCAAGCGAAAACTAAGGCACGGATTGAAACTTTGTAGTAATATAGCTCATATATCCGGATACGAGTAAAACATAGGCAACATATTATTATTATAAAGTTAAACGCGGGTAAAACCGCGGGGCACACCTATTTATTATATGTATATTGATTGTCATTGGCAATTGTGGAGATCTTTGGGGGGGGGGGGGGGGGGGGGCTTTGTCCAGCAGTAGACGTCTTTCAACTGATATGATGATGAAACGCGGGTAACACCGCGGGGCACAGCTACTTATTATATGTATATTGATTGTCATGGATATGAATGGAAAATACAGCGTATTTATTGAGAGGATCGTTTGGTCTATAATGAGGACTTATTAACGTATCTGATAAACGAAGATGATAAGGGACCCCAAAGTTATATAGATTACAGATATGTTAATGTTGATATATATATATTTGTTTATTGATATAGTATCAACAAGCTTAATGTTAATTGTTTGATCAATAAAGTCATGACAACTAATACTTATGCAAATGTATTGTTGTTCATTTGTTTAGTTAGTTTAAATTACGGACCTGCGGTATGAAATAAAAAATTGAAAAATAAATAAAAAAGGTTTTTATGCACGTAGACTTTAAAAAAGCGCTTGTAAATAGTCAGAACATGTTTGTAGTAATATAGTTGTATACATTATTATTTCTAGTAACGTAGATATTTAGGTACACATTGTATGAAAACATTCATAAAATTTATTTTATCGCAATGATATTTAGCTAGCTCGTATCAAGTTATTGTCAAGAGATTATGTTTAATTATCTAGTTTAAGTGTAATACTTTTACTACATATTGTCAATAGTTCTGTCTATATTAAGGTATTATTATTATGACGGACCTTGTGTTAATAACGACGGTCGCGCTTTAATGCTACCACCGGATCCAATGCGCCCCAACTGAGAAGACCCATGAAAGCCAAATCCCACCCAGACTCGGAACTCAACTACATAGTTGCCCTGTGGCGGATCAAACCCAAAACATGAGCGCACTGGGGCAGTAAATAGGTAGACACCAACTTAACCACTGTGCCTCACATTAAGTCAAATAAAAGTACAGTAATATGATATTAGTACTAAAAGTTCAAAATATCGTTGGCTCGGTCCTCACAATGTCGGGGCTAAGTCACGGTTCACGTTAACCTTCTTGATAGTTACAGTTCATTGACTACCGGCATACTCAGGGCCACGAATGATCATAATAATATAATGGTAATATGAATTGGAATCGCATGAAAAAGAAACGATAAACTAATATTTACAATATATATATATATATATATATATATATATATATATATATATATATATATATATATATATATATATATATATATATACAATAGCCTAAGTCTAGAGTAATCTCAAAAGTCAAAGATTCAAATTCATTTATTCCATAAACATATTACATTTGTGTGGAATCGTCAATATTGTTTTAACCTACCGTGCAGTGCTCGACGTGGCAGCTACTGAGAAACACTGCCAGAAAACTCAGTAGGAATCGTACCGAGTAAAATATTTATTTCTTACATAAAATTACAGTGTATATATGTGTTAATTTAGAGCGACTCAATCAAGTCATCCTTGGGCGTTGAAAATAATTTCGGCATCGCTGCCTTTGAGCATCTTATCCAGAATACTGGCAGCATTGCCACGCTGAATGGTAATGCTTAAACGCTGTCCAAAAAATTTGCCAGTCGACCAAGCGTTTAGATATTTTACGGAAAAATCTCGCGCTCTCGGACCCCATGGCCCAAGCGTCTCCACTCCAAACGGTTTAAATATATACCTAATCATTTTCAAGGTTTGTATATAAAAATAAAGTTCAAGCTAGACCCAGAAATGGTGTTGTAAGAACTGTTCTATGTTAGAGAGAAATGCAATAATACGGTTGACGGTCACCGTAGCCTAGTTGGTAGTGATCCTGCCTACGAAGCTGGTGGTCCTGGGTTCGAATCCCGGTAAGTGCAAATATTTGTGTGATGAGCACCAATATTTGTTTCTGAGTCATGGATGTTTTCTATGTATATTTTGTAATATATCTATCTATATAAGTATGTATATCGTCGCCTGGTACCCATAGTACAAGCTTTGCTTAGTTTGGGGCTAGGATGATCTGTGTGGCATTGTCCCTAGATATTATATCCCTAGATATTATAAACTAATTTTAATAGTTTAATTCGTATAAAGTGGAATCGGGTTCATTATTCTAAAACTCGCATTGGTTTTTATATTTATGACCACTTGCATTATTTCTTTTATTACTTTTTTTTTACTAGTTACTGCCTAATAAGTCAATTATCGTGATGCGTTCAAATAGATGAAGGTTCAAAATGACTAAACCATTCGTTCAATCGGCTTCAACGTTAAAAATCGTTATCGTCATATGGGATTACTAGCTGTGCCCCGCGGTTTTACCCGCGTTAAATTTTATAAATTATCATAGCCCCTCCCCCGTAGGTGATAGCGTGATATTATGTGGCCTATATGTTGATCCGATCTCTTAGTAATATTCATGCAAAATTTGAAGTAAATCCATGCAGTACTTTTTGAGTTTAGCCCGGACATACATACAGACACACAGACAAAATTTCTAAAAACTATATTTTTGGCTACGATATCGATTGTGGATCATACCCCAAGTATCTTTTAAAAAAATATTCAATGTACAGTCTTGACTTTCCTACGATTTTATTATATGTATAGATGGAAGCAGATAGAACGAATGATTTCATCATTTTTAACCTCTATCTGTTTGAACATTGACCACGAACATGATAACCGCCGATTCAGGTGGTAGCCCTCCTTGGTCTCTACCGGCTAAGTCGCCGGAAATCGATTTCTTAAATGGCGTTCAAATAAATAAAGGTTAAAAGTGACTTAATAAATCGGTAAATCAGCTTCCATGAACACATATGCCGTCATAAATGGTCCGGAATCGATTGTCAACGTTGAAGCCGATTTAACGATTGATTAAGTCATTTTTAAACTTTATGTATTTGAACGCCTTTTAAGAAATGGATGTTCGGCGACTTAGCCGGTAGAGCCCCTGGGCCTCTACCGGCTAAGTCGCCGAACATCGTTTTCGTGAATGGCATCCAAATAAATAAAGGTTAGACTTAATAAATCGTTAAATCGGCTTCAACGTTGACAAACGATTCTGGACCATTTATGACGTCACATTTGCTCATGGGAGCCGATTTAACGATTGATTAAGTCATTTGTAACCTTTATTTATTTGAACGCCATTCACGAAAACGATGTTCGACGACTTAGCCAGTAGAGACCCTGGTATCAGAATTGTTCAAGCCGTCTAGTAGGCCTCTGACACGTGTCTCATGACTACAACTGGGATCGATAGCTTAACGTAGCCTCCGAAGTACGGAGGCGCTCACATGTTAAACCTCTGTAACGGTCACCCATCTATGGACTGACCGGTGAGTGCAACTACACAACACTTGCATTATCGACCAATTAATGGTCCCGTTGGTGCTTTTAATATCGATATCTACCATATCTTTCCACAGTGCACATATAGGTCGGTGTAGTAACCAATTAGCACATACGCCATCGCCCTTCGAGCACAATGGAGTATTGTTCTAACTGTGGTAATTTGTTTGAGTTGAGGGTCGTAAATGGAGAGTAACTGGAGCATGGTCGGTTTGCTAGGATTTTATGTTATTTCGTGACACGAGACTGTGAACCTGCGGGGTAAATTCTATGCAGACGTGTTGTTGTGATTAAGTGCCAATGAAGTTTGTCTTTGTATCAAGTTCTTCTTTCTGTATACTGTAGGCAATGGTTACTTTCGTCAATTGCTCAAGGCGTCATGTAAGCCTCTGGCATAACATGGTTATGTATGTTGTCTAAAACGACAACTACCGGGAATGGACTTAACGTGCCTTTCAAAGAGACGTTTAGATGTTTAACCTCTTTGAAGGTCACCGATCTACAGATTGACTGCTTGCCTAGATGTTTTGCCTCGGCAATCACTTTCGGACCGATGACTGCAACTTTCTAAGAGGACTAAAATTAAAATCTTGACCCTTTTATTTAATTTTACATTTTAATCAAGCTCGAGGAATTGCCTCGAGCTTGATTAAAATGTAACTAGAACATTTAATATCAAGGAGCACTACAATTTCTCTGAAAATTTGTCCTGTTTTGTATTTTAATACATTTTTTGATTACGTCCTGTTAAAGGTCGCCCTGATTTAAATGTAAAGTATGTTTCGTGTGTGAACTAAGTGTATAACTGATTCATAAACATAACTTCGTCCTGGGACAACATCTTTTTGTTTTATTATAAGGCAGGCGGAATGCCTACGCATGCCGCCCGTAAAAAGTGTCTGCGGGTGGGTATGTCGCACTCGCATCGACTAAACCTAACCTGCCGTGGACTTCTCATGACGCCTGATGGGAGGAGTCCCGGGAACGCGGGTATGCTGCTCTGGTGCCCCCCTTTTGCGCCGTGCTCCAGACAAACCCTGGGAGGGATCGGGATTGCCCGCCCCTATTGCCGACTCCTGCCAGTCCGGCACAGCGATTGCGCTACTAACAGATCGCTGTCTTCCCGGAGCTGCTTGCACGTGGCGGCCGTAGAGGACACTTCTCACACTGCCGCCGCAGTCCCTGGGACAACATTTACTACCAAAATTTGAGGTTAACGTCACTCTTTCCAAAAAGATTCTGAAATTTATCTGTGGTATGTGACATTCAGATTTTATTTCATGATTTAGAAATTAAAATATTCGTACTACTTATATTTTTTACATTCTCTATCATAAATATTTTACATGTTACTAATGCCTGCAATTAATACATATGCAGGCCGTCTGAAGGCAGCCATAAGGTAACAACTGCAAGCTATTTAAACTGTGCAGCTCACCCGATATAAGTTATAACATTATTTTTTATTTTTTTGAAGTTTTGGTAAAACGTGATGTAAAATACGAATAATTGGAAACGGGCTCAAAGTTAATTCGCAGAAGTCGATCTATAGATCACAGTCACGACAAATTTTAAATATAACGCTAAGAAAAGCTTAATCTTTTAAAATTCATTCGGTCTGATCGCTCCAATGCACTACAATACACCACATAATATTGGTATTTCAAATATTCAAACTATTAATCTTTTTTGCGTCCCACTGATATCAATAAAATTTGATTAGTTACTATTTATTGTCTGCACTTGCCACATATGCAGTACGTCTGAAGGCAACTAAAAACTAACAATTAATGGAGTTACTTTCTGGCTGCCTTGCCACATGTGCACTCCATCTGATAGCAGCTTAACATACAATTTATATTTCATACGTTATTGGCATTTAAAATATTTATACTTTTAATATTTTTTGGCTTAGCACTAATATCACCATTACTTTACAAGTTACGATTGTCTGCAATTGATACATATGCAGTCCGTCTGAAGGCAGCCAAAATGTAACAACTGCATGCAGTTGACATAATTATGTGCAGTCCATCTGATAGCACCTTAACATACAATTTTTATTCCAGACGTTATTGGCATTTAAAATATTCATACTATTCATATTCTTTTGATTTTCCACTAATATCAAAAATGTGTTACAAGTTACGACCTGCACTTGATACATATGCAGTCCGTCTGAAGGCAGCCAAAAAGTAACAACTGCATGCAGTTGACACATGTGCAGACTAAGCTAAACACAGTAATCTAAAAGCATCTTTACACACAAGTTTAGATAACTTGTTATTTTATTTGCTCAAGTTTTAGTAAAGCGTGATTTAAAATTATAATAATTTGTTATGTGCCGTAACTTAACTCGCGGAAGTCGATCAATAGCTCATTCATAGTCACGGCAAATTTTGAACGCAACACTAACAAAAGCTTATTTTTTAAGGCCCTTCGGTCGGAACGCTTCAAAGCACCACAATATATACAAAGATAATAATCAACTCTTTTTATTTCACACATTTGGCAATTAAAACATTCATACTATTAATATTTTTTTGCTTTCAACTGATATCACTAATTACATCGGTAATTCTTTTGAGTTTTGCAAGTCATATAGCATTGTTATCTGATGGTTAGACGGTAAGATTAATTATGTGTTTTGTATGGGGCTTTGTAATCGCGATTTTAGTTTGCGATGATAGGCGTGTATGAACGTCACGCGGTTTTGCTAGCTTTTATGTTTTGTTAAGTGTTATATTATATACTTTCTAAATAATTCTACTTTTTAATATTTTGACGTGGTTAATTCCATATTCCGTGCCGTGTGGTATCCATTCGAGAAAGAAGAAAAGGGCCTTCCCATATTATACCGTGGGTGTCGTAAAGGCGACTAAGGAATACAGCACGTACACTAGCACCACCTGTGTAACAGCTACCACCTAACTGCGGTCACCAAGCCGCATGCTACATCCTTGCGGTATCCAAGACAGTGATATATGTATATGTATCCATAAAGTGATTCCCCAGGACATGCCTGAGCCTCACCGCTCAGTGTCACTTCATTGTGTGCCGTGATGATCGTGGCTTACAGGCGTTGCAGTGGTAGGTAACAGGGAGGGGCTAGACCTATTAAAAAAATACTCGTGTGTCATACGCGGTGACTAAGGCAAATCTCTCCAAATGGCAATGTTATAGAAACCTTTGGGAGAGGCCTATTTCCAGCACTGGACTGAATTTCAGGCTGATGATGCTTAATTCAGTGGAATCTTAAATAATATCTCATGGTATTACTGTTTTGAAAACACAAAAAATTTACCAAAATGGATATGTAAAAAAATATTATTTGTAACTGCTTCCCAAAGAACAGCGGGCAAATTAATTTAGTTTGCCTAATTAAATTTCATCATCGCATAAATAGAAAAATACGGGTTTTCTTTCATTTGTTCAGTTTGATTTCCTATACTATTTCTGTTACACCTTGTATAGACTGACTAACTGGTGCAAGGATATGTATCGAATGGTTAACATAGTAAAATCAATTTCACACACAGTTAATTTGTTCCATATTCATGCAGGGTTCCTCTTCCGCGTTCGACTTTAGAGGAATCTAAGCAATATGGAATCGTAAACTTAGGAAGTGAATAGAGCTGTGGTAAAGGATGCCGGTATAGAATTAGATGTGGCTTTGCCGGTTTCCTTTGGTACAGAATGTTTTGCCAAAACATAGATATAATGGCATTAATCTGACATAAAAAGGATAAATTTATCAATAAGAATGTTTGAGTTTTTGAAGGGAAACTGCTTTAAAACCGTTATGATTTGAAAATTCGATGAAACAAAAAAGTGACAGTAAATAGATACAAACACTTTCATAAATACGAATTAGCCTGCGAGAGAATGAGATAGATTACAATACTGCTTTCAAATAAACTCAAACTTTTCGGAACATTACAATCTATCGAAAGTAAACTGTTAAAAACCAATCATGTTTGTGTAAATAAATTGGTTTCTGATACTTGCCGGCTGCAGCCGTAACACGCTCGCATTTCCAACCTAACCTACTTTTCTAGGAGCGAAATACTCCCGAAAAGCTGTTGTTATATTTATTTATTTAAAACTTACGGCTTACAATCTATCGACAGTTCACAATCTTAGAGATAATCTAATAATCTAACGGTATTTATAATATTACGGTGACATATATAAAGAACCTTCTTTCGGTTCAGAGTATCATTACTGAACTTCGATTCAACAAACTGGTATATATTTTATGTTAGATGTCCAGGAAGTAAACATAACAGCTATAGTAATTTAAGTTATTCTATGCATTGTTGGTCACAGTAGGTCAACTCTGCACAATGACACCTAATCGTGCTATTATTGTAGAATTTATAACTAACATAAATCTCGGAAGTGTTTCTGATAACGTGTATGTAAATATCGTTTATACAAATTATTGTATGAATATAATGCTGGAGTTTTATACAATTTATTAGGATGAATGAGTTTTGTTGTATTCAGTGAAACACGGCGGCCTGAAAAACATGGGTTCTAATCGCTATTTATTTATCATAAGAATTAAATACTACAGTGTCTGGTTTGTATAAAGAACTTCTGAAAATATGTAAAAAAATTGTATACGTCAGCCCATTCAAGAAAAGATTTTATCATATTTTATTTTTGGTACACCAAACCGAAATAACGTCTATGCTGTATTGTGTACCAAAAAAAATGTGTGGTAGTTTGCTGTGTAGTTGACGGCATAAGATATCGCCACCCCATTTCATTCCGAGGGGGGGGGGGGGCTAAAAGTTGGCCCTAGGGTATATCTCCCAAAGAACGGGCACCAGCGTCTCTTTATGTACTATTACCATCATACAGCGATCGTCTGCCAAGCGTGGCGATGCATATCATATCCCTCGAAATTATGGATACAACTCAATTGTGGAGAACTTTTGGGGAGGCCTTTGCAGCAGTAACAGTAGCAGTGGATGAATTAGACATGCTGATGATGGTGAGTAATGCCATATATAATGGTATGATCAAAGATTAATTAATTAATAAGCAACACATTAGAAACCACCCAACTAATGATACAGTCCCAGGCCAGAAGAACTAGCCGCCTCTTTCATCGAACAGAACGGGAAAGCAAAATTAAAAAAGAAGTATAATCAAGCTCTTGTTATTCCTATTAAATAAATTTAACGCTTAACTTATTACATCGGTTACATTTGACCATGCCACAGTAAACAGTTACTTCTGAATTTTCCATCCATCTCTCCAGAATCATCATTTACGAATTAATTTAAATAATTCGATGTTCCCAATTATACTCGAAAACATTTCCAATATATAATAATTTCCCGTAACAAATGTTTTACAAGACCAGGCGTCCCCAGTAACCACTTCAATAACTCCGAACGAGTTGAAATTAATTTCCGTCGTTCATTAGTGAGGAGTTTAGAATTCTGACAATTAACCGTCGCGTCGCTAGAAACTTCTAATGAATGGTGCTATACTTCGAAGAAAAATTAGTTGTTAAACATCCCTAACGAGGTATCGATCGGAGTTTTGTGATATTATAGCATCTATTTTGTATTTTTAGTTGGCAATGGTAGGGTAATCAGAAGTGTTATATTACTGGTCTAGTGGTTAGTGACCCTAAGTGCTAAATATGGGCTAAATCCCAACCAGGGGCTCTACCGGCTAAGTCGCCGAACATCGATTTCTTAAATGGCGTTCAAATAAATAAAGGTTAAAATTGTCTTAATCAATCGTTAAATCGGCTTCAAAGTTGGCAATTTATTCCGGACCATTTATGACGTCACATGTGCTCATGGAAGCCGATTTAACTATTGATTGAGTCATTTTTAATCCTTAGTTATTTGAACGCCATTTAAGAAATCGATGTTCGGCGACTTAGCCGGTAGAGCCCCAGGACGTAATTTATCGTAGGTGTAATTTATTCACAATATGTATGTATAACAATTTATAATATTACTAATAATCGATATAAGAGCATATTTTATTTTACCAAAAGCATTACAAGTAATAGAATATGGCACAATTAACACACTCTCATTTACCCCAAATTGGGCAGAGCTATGCCCACACACACGTCTGCTGTAAGTAATTATTTCAAGAAAAGGACTGAGTTACAACACTGTTAGATAACATTACCGTTATAACAGTATCTTCATGATATCCCAATAGTTAAAAACATTGATTTTACGAATGATTGTATTGCAATTTGCCATTTTATAGTTCCGGTTTAAAAAACAAAGCCCGTCCTAAGTATAAATCTCTGTTCCATGGTGCACTCTGCACCCCAAGACTCAGATTAACTATATATTCTTAGTCCAGGTAGGAATTTACACGAGAGCACCGAATTAGTATTGATACTAACTTCAACATTGAGCCACTCATAAAGTCGGTTACCTTTAGATACCTTAATAAACCAGCGTAAGATAAATTTCAAAAGAGTAACCCGTTCGAGATATGATCAGGATACTCGATCTCAAAGCCTTAATGCAACTGAATACGTAATAGTGCAGCCTCATTGAGTTACTCCGTTAAAGCTGGATACTTACAAGGGAGAAGCTACTTAAGAACTTACTGTTGCAGTGGTTTCTACTGGAGGGGAGATTAAACTTATGAAACCTAATATCTACTGCGGTTAAATTCACAATTATATGTCATTTTCGGAAACATAAAAGGCAGTGAATATCTAACATTGTTGAAACATTCATAATCATTTTATTCTAAGTACCCGATTCGGGTTATGCTTGTAGTTTCCCTGAGAGATCGAATCAGAAATGCTGAGATCCGCAGGTGAACCAAAGTAACCGACATAGTCCGAAGAATTGCCAGGCTGAAGTGACAGTGGGCAGGGCACATGGCTCTTAGAGTCGACGGCCGCTGGTGCAGAAAGGTTCTCGAGTGGCGACCACGAACCGGAAGACGCAGCGAGGGCAGGCCCCTACAAGATGGACCGATGATCTTGTGAGGGTAGCTGGAAGTCGCTGGATGCGGATAGCGATTATTTAATAGCGAGAGATTGTGGCGATCTTTGGGGGAGGCATTTGTCCAGCATTGGGCGTCTTTCGGCTGATATGTTGATGATGAGTCCTAGTATATATATAGGGACATTGTCACACAGATCATCCTACCTATCCCCAAACTAAGCAAAGCTTGTACTATGGGTACCAAGCGACGATATACATTCTTATATAGATAGATAAATACTTATATACATAGAAAACATCCATGAGTCAGAAACAAATATTCGTGCTCATCACACAAATATTTGCACTTACCGGGATTCGAACCCAGGACCACCAGCTTCGTAGGCAGAAGCACTACCAACTAGGCTACGGTGACCGTCAATGTATGTGGGCAGGGCCCCTAGCACATGGACTTATGAGGGTTGTAAACTGCTGGATACGGACAGCGCAAGATCGGCACTCTTGGAGCTCTTAGGAGGCGGCCTTTCTTCAGCAGTGGACGTCTTTCGGCTGCTATGATGATCCGATTCTTAAACTTGTTGCAAGTAATATTGTAGTTACTGCTGTAAAATTCATAAGTAATTATTTTTATTTCTGTTTCCAATTCGAATAGTAATTCGGAGTGATACGTAATGAATGAAAACTGATAAATAATGTATTGTGTGTTGTAACCTGATGCTGTACCTCTCGTGGCGCGCGCGCGTTTGTGTGGTGTGCGTATGCGTGTGTGTGTGTGTGTGTGTGTGGGTGTGTGTATGTGTGTGTGTGTTCCAGTACTATTCTATAATATTGCATTAGTTTCCTGCATTGACTTATTTTTGGGTGTACATAAATAAAAAATAACTTAACATGTAGCTGATTTTTTTTCGGCATCTTGCTAGTATTTTAGTTTCAAAAAAGTACTTAAGTCTTCGTCTAGCCGATAATATCGATATGAAAATAGGAATGTATTCATGGAAGTCCACAGACCACCTAGTGAGATAATATAATGGTATATCCGCAGACGTTATGATACGAACTATAAAATCGATGAATATCTTATCAGGATCTATGAGTTCATGTGAATAATAAGTTACACCTAATTATTCACCAACAAATATTGGGCCAGTTAGTATGTTTGGTTGGTAGATACTTGGCTTTCAAGACGCAGGTCGTGGGCTCGATTCACACCCAGGATATATATTTGTGTGCATGAACATGTCTGTTTGTCCCGAATCTGGGGGGGATAATATTTAATTATCTATACAAGTATGTATTTACAAAAGAAAAGTGGTATCTTAGTTATCTGGTTTCTATATTACAAAACGCTCTGCTTAGTTTGGGACTAGATGGCCGTGTGTGAATAATGTCCTTGTGAATAATGTGTTAAGTTATTCATCATTAAAAAGCTACTATAACTAATATAGAAAGTTATATTAGTTGAAATCAACATGTGCTATGGCAACCAGACAATTAGTAAACATAGTTACAGAACAAATACTCGTGCTCATCACATAGCGATTTGTCTTGGGTGAGAATCAAACCCACGACGTCTCGATTACCAGTCAGGGTCACTGGCCAATGTGTCCAGGTTCGATTCCTGGACAGGACAACTATTTTTGTGGCCCATAAATAGTTTTTCTGATTTTGGATGTACTTTGTCTCAGTTAATTATATGTTTGGGATATGCTTCGCGACACGGATTAATTTAACTAGTGCGGGAAGAGTCTTTAAAAAAATAATGACGTCTTAAGACAGAAATATTACGATATAATATAAAATCCTGAGACATTATTGACACACGGCCATCTGATCCCAAACTAAGCAGAGATTGGACTATGGAAACCAGATAACCGATATACTACATAAACTACTTTTCTTTTGTAAATACATACTTATATAGACAATTAAAACCAGACTTAAGACAAACTGACATGTTTATGCACACAAATATATGTCCTGGGTGGGAATCGAACCCATGACCTGTGGCATGCAAGCAAGTATCTCCCCAACGACTCGTATCACTATAAACAATCCCAACTGAGTTTATATACGCAAGTATAGTTATCAAGCATCAATCTTAAATTATTGCGACACTTTCATATTACCTAACAAAGCATTACTTACAGCTTCCTGGTATATTTCGATAAGATAAATTTACAATTACCCATTTCTACTGAGCATTGAGCAAAATACACTTTAAACTTACTAATAATGTTTAATTTCTTTTAATAGCAATAAGGTCTTCCTGGTTGATTTCGGCCACGGCGGCCAGTCTCAATGGAGACTGGCCATGTTATAGTAATATAATAATAATAAAGCGGTGCTTTTGGACACGGCTCGCATTGTCAGGAGGTTCCTGTCTCTAGAGTCGGTAGCATAGACCCTGTTCTTGCTGCCGGTTGCAAATCCTATTTTTTATATTTTAAAATGTATTTAATAAGAAAGACATTTGAATAAATGATAATAATAATAATATAATAATATACTTTATTACTTAGAATAGTTGCTGTAGTACAATACAAATAGCACATTAAGGTAACAAACACATAAAAATACTACACTTAAATGGTTAGGGTACTGTCCTCTTAGATAGTGCACAAGTGTGTGCGAAAACACAAGGGCGCTGTCTATTCCATCACTGTCATGATCCGGTGACGACTAGCGACACAACCAGAAAGAGGTTAGGTTCAGTACCCATGGCTTTATGAGCTCTCCCAGGCACGAGGTATGATACCGCCAACTTCAAGACTTCGGGTTGATACTGAGAAATTTTCTTAACAGAAAAATCACTTTTTGGGCCGACCAAGGCCAGGTCATAAGTAACCAAAACCGGCGAGCATACGAGTATATCAAGAATATTGTGAGAGTAAAGATGTGTTCAAGGATCATTACAAATGGAATACATTCTCTCTGCCTAGCCCTCTTGGTAACAGGCGTGAGTGTATGTATATGTTTTTTTAATGACAGCACCCGGACAGAGAAAAAAAAACTTGAGAGGTGTCAAGGGACACCCGGATGGAACGAAGTTATTTCTCATTATTTGTTATGTACAAAAAACCTGTATACACTCAATAAAAATAATCGTCGCGACACCACACTGTTCAATGCAAAATAGAAATGAAAATATCTGGCTTGCTTTCTATAAGAGAGAGAGAGAGAGAGACAGACAGAAAAACATGCGCACGCCGCACAGCTGCAAAAAGTGCCGTGACAACTTTTCGTAAGAATTTTTTCCGTCTAGCCCCCTTTCACAGCGTGCGGTAAGGAACTTCGTTCCAATTAATCCCCGTGTCGCGGAGTACTTCATAATTATCATCATCATATCAGCCAAAAGACTTCCACTGCTGGACAAAGGCCTCCTCCAAAGATTTTCACAAATGCCGGTACTTAACAAACATATAATTAACGTGCACAAAGTACACCAATACCCTTAAAAACTAGTAACACAAATAGTTGTTTTGTCCGGGAATCGAACCCGGGACAAGAATGTAAGTCACATGTACGATGAAAGTAGCGGTTTGAATCTTTTAAGTATGATTTAATATAGCATAAAAAATATCCATCTACTCGTAGTTATAAGTATGTATGTATCATTGTGTTTATGTGGTATGCATTGTTCTGGTCTATATCATGTTAGTAATCGTAAACAATCCGTATTTCTGAACGCATAATTTATATTTAACATAAGAAACATTCAGTGTTGCCAGGTAAGCACCAGAAAAGCAGTAACATCACATCTTAACCTACTTGTAAAGGCATTATTACACCAACGAAATAAAAAACCTACAAAAAAACAACATCAAATCTAATCCGATACTCACTCAGCTATCCGTTTATCCTCAAACTTTTTTAACAATTAAAAAAAAAGCACAACACTACCACAAAGTCCGTTATAACTTTTTGTCACTGACACTGCTAAATAAAAAACATTTGTCGTGTAGTTTTTGAACAAAAAGTCGCTCGTGCGGGCTCGGTCAACAGAAGCCTGAATACGACTGGCTATCCCGACTCGCTCGAATGTAACTCGAAAACAGAAACACGGAATACTGTGTAGTACTGTGTAAGTCGTGCTTGAGAAGAGCTTTAACTTAAAACTAAAATGTATTTTCGAAGTTATACTTCTTTTGGCGCGATGGAGAAAAATGATGAGAGTGAATTTTTACGATGCGCGCGCACACCGACACCTAAATTTAACAGCATGAAGTTAGTTCTATATGAGAGTGAATTTTTACGATGCGCGCGCACACCGACACCTAAATTTAACAGCATGAAGTTAGTTCTAGGTGGTATGAAAATTGATAACTATGTTCAAGTTGTATATTCTAGTATTTTTATTTAAATAAAATCTTTTTGATTAATTTTAATATTTATCGTTAATCACTACTGCATTTTAGTTATTTTTTTTCCATACGCCAAAGAAGTATAACTTCTAACGCGTGTACATAAGTACACACCCATTTTTTTATTGTTTAACTAAAAGGGTCTACATAATATAACACAGTTGTTGATTATATCTGACGAGCTCTAGTGACTTTGCTCACAATTCTATTAGTATAATATGACGTGAAGTTTTTTTTGTCAGCCGATTAGGTTTTCACTACTCCACCAGACAATAGCAGCAAGCGTTGCCTCGAGCCAGAACCTAGCAATATGAATGTTCAAACTAAGCTCAGAGGCAGTTGCACGCACCGGTCCGTAAGTGATTGGTGAGGTTAAGCACGTAGGCACGCGGTCAGATTATAGATGGGTGACCACCAAAGTGGTTTACTTTCTGAGCGTCTCCTTGCTTCGGAGGGCACGTTAGCTATCGGTGTTGGTTGTAGTGATTAGATAACAGTCGTTAAGCCATTGTTGGCGGCGAGGAGTCCTGGGACGCGGTGGTTTCCTTCGAGTGTTGCGAGACAGTCATCTCGCGGAAGGAAGCTGCGGAAAGGGAGAGGGAGATCACATTCTCTCACCCGGCCCGCAGCAGACGCACCGGGCGTCGGCGGAGGGCGGACAACGCCCTCTTCCAGCCCCCCTAAATGGGTCCAGGGGCGACGGACTCGGGGGCGTCCGTCGCCCACTACACATCTGGACCCGAGGTGGCGGCGTGACGTGTTCCACGCGCGCCCCTCTGAGACGTTGCAGGGGGAGTTTAACACCTCACTCCCCCCGCTAATGCGAGGAGGCCCGCAGGTATGGGCCAGTACCAGCCGGGGGTTGCGGAAGTATCGTATGTTCCCGCGACCCCCGGCGCAGGTGTGAGATGGAACACCGGGGTGGTTTTTAGTCAGTAGGAGTCTGACAGACCCCTCCGCCTCCCCCAAGGCGGAGGACATCCATGCAGGATATTCCACCCCGCAAAAAAAAAAAAAAAAAAAAGGTAATAATTAGGTTAAGGTTTATTGAAACACTTTCACTATCCATTTATTTTAGGATCCTTGGATTATATTCCGTTTAAGGTTGCCTGGAAGAAATCGCAGCAGCGATAAGACCGCCCATTGTACTTTAATAACTTTATGTTAAATTATTATGTTATGCATTGGTGTCCAATAAAGAGTACTTTACTTTATTTTATATTCTATCATATATCCTATTCCGGACGAAGATAGATCCTAAGCTCAAAAACCATTTAAATTCCTCCTACCATTCTTTACTTATAAGTGGTGTAACTAAAACTTCTATATATAGAGATTAGTAGGATGTTCCATCTGGTAGACTAATTTATATTGTTCCTTTTTTTCAGCTAAAATAAATCTAGCAGGTGATATGATAATGATGAATGATTTAATTATGTTTCTCCTTGATGTTCATAAGTTTGTTGAACTTATAATTCCTCTGACAAATGATCGTGCATGTAATTTAAATTCGAAAAGATGGATGCTCTGTAGTGGTTTCGATATATTGCACGTCTGTCAATCAAGATTGATAAATAATCAAACTTTTTGTGCTCTTGTTGTTCATTCAGGCGTACAATATTGTTGATGCATTATTTCGAGAGCTGTAGGTCATAGTGAGGTTGCAAAATAATTATTTATTTATTCAAAAAACATACACAGATGTTATAAAGTAAAAGACCTCCTAACCGAATTTCGGCCACGGCGGCCAGTCTCAACAGAGATTAGCCATCTGCACGGGACATATTACAATGCTCAAGTGTGTGCGCAAACTTCACTTTCTATTCCATCACTCTCATGATCTGATGGGACGCCTAGCGACACGACTGAAAGGAGGTCAGGTACAGGACCGACGGCTTTTCTTGCTCTCCGAGGCACGGGGGTATCATACCGACAACTGCCAGACTTCGAGCTGATGCTGAGAAAATTTTCTTTTCACGGAAAAGTCCCAAAATCCCCTTTTTGGCCCGACCCGGGATTTGAACCCAGGACCTCGTTCTCTGCGGGTGAACACGCTACCCCTAGACAAACGAAGCTAATGTTATAATAGCAAGTGGAATGATACGAGTTGCAGTAGTGTTTCCACTGTATTGCAGTTGGTATCACCTTCTACAAAAACTGAGAACGAATCGATCTAATTCTTAGCATTCCATGGATTCACCGTGCGGAAACCGGGTCCATTGCGTGGTAGAGGAGGGAACACTCGGCAGAGTCTACGGCTTGTGAGTCAGTGTTCCTTCATCTTCCTAGCCAAAGGTATGATTCTATGTAATAACTAGCTGTGCCCCGCGGTTTTATCCGCGTTAATAACAATAATAATATCTAGGGACAAAGCAAAGCTTGTACTATGGGTACCAGGCGACGATATACATACTTATATAGATAGATAAATACTTAAATACATAGAAAACATCCATGAATCTGAAAGAAATATTCCTGCTCATCACACAAATATTAGCACTTACCGGAATTCGAACCCAGGACCACCAGCTTCGTAGGCAGGAGCACTACCAACTAGGCTACGGTGACCGTCTACCGTTAACCTTTATAAATTATCACAACTCTTCTCCAGTAGGTGATAGCGTGATAATATGTAGCCTATATGTTGACCCGATCTCATAATAATATTCATGCAAAATTTGAAGTAAATCAGTGCAGTATTTTTTGAGTTTTGCCCGGACATACATACAGACAAACAGATAAACAGACAAAAATACAAAATACTATATTAAGGTATCCTTTTAATAAAATATTCAATATACAGTTTTGACTTTCCTACGATTTTATTATATGTATAGATAGATGACGTTTTGGATACTCGTCCTAATAAAGAACTTACGGAAGTTCTTGTTAATTTTTTTAGCTGGTATTGCCCTTGCACCCTCTTCCACGGCATATAAATTAATCGCAAAGCCACTTTGGTTAATTCTTTTGATAATTCCTTCTGCTAATATTATAAATACGAAAGTTTGTGAGTATGGATGTAAAGATGTATGAGTGTTTGTTACTCTTTCACGCAAACCTACGGAACGGAATTTGATGAAGTTTTGTAGATAGTATATATCCGAATAACATATAAGTTATAATAGCTTATAAATATTAAAGCAGGCAAACCGCAGAAACAGCTTTTAAAAAATTGTCTTTAAAAAATTATCTTTAATAATAAATTAATTACATAAAAAGCAAAAGCTAAAAAAAAAAATTAAAGTAAAATAAATGCAGTGGAAATAAGAGCTCTGAGAAGTATGTGTGGTGTGACTTTGAGAGGCAGAATTCGAAATACTGATGTAAGAGAGCGTTGTGGTGTGAAAGAGGATGTAGTCACAAAGATTGAAAAAGGCATGCTGAGATGGTTTGGCCATTTAGAAAGGATGAATGAAAGAAGATTGACAAAAGAAGTATACCTGGCCTGTGTGAATGGGACAACCGGAAGGGGAAGACCACGTCGAACATTCTCTGACCAAATCGGAGACGTTCTCAAGAAAGGGCAGGTCAGAAGTACCCTAAACCGGCGAGCATGTATGAAGAATATAATGACAGTAATCGAGGCAAAAGAAGTATGCAAAGATCGTGACAAATGGAAATCCGTTGTCTCTGCCTACTCCTCTGGGAAACAGGCGTGAGTCTATGTATGTATGTATGTACATAAAAAGCTAGTATTAAAATTAAGTTTACATTAAAGTCTATATGTAGAATAAAAATATGTTAGGACACTTGATACTGAATGACCTTTACTTAAGTAACATCCTGTAAGCAAAAACACAGAAAAGAAGACCAATAGAGGAGGAAGGCAGATCAATAATAAGTTACATCGGTAAAATTAAAAAGAGAAAGTGGAAATATAATCGTATTGTAAAACAATGCACTTTCTTAAGATAGAGTAAAATGGAATGGAAACTCCCCTAGGGGCACAGTTTTTAAACTATATAGATAAATAGAGTTACCATCATCATCATCATCATCATATAAGCCGAAAGACGTCCATTGTTGGACTAAGACTCTCCAAATATCTCCATAATTGGCGGTCTTGCGCTATCCGCATCCAGCGGTTTCCAGTGACTCTCACAATGGACCAATGATATATTCAATTCATTAATTTATTGCAACCATGTGTTTAATGGTGATACAATATTATAAGTTTCAACATATAATACATACAAACACATACATACAATACAATTACATTACATATATAAAAAGCAAATTATCTTTATTTCCGTTCAAATTATTGTATAGTAGGTACATATTAAATAATTGCAGAATTAAAACATATTATATACATTAATTTTCTGACTAGCCCATTTGTCGAATGGTTAGTGACTCTGACTGCTAAAGCAGAGGTCTTGGCTTTGAAAAGGAGTTTATCATTTGTCGTTTGACGGTTTGCTTAATTCACAATTACAAAACTATACAAAGCTGCACGATAATCAGTTTGGTTTTCGGCCACAACTCTCAACAGAAAGTGCAATATTGTGTCTTAAGCATACTGTCAGATACTACACGAATCGCAAGACTCCAGTTTATGCGTGTTTTCTCGACTTGTCTAAGGCTTTCGACTCTGTCTCATATGACATCTTATGGAAAAAACTAGAAGACAGTAAGGTACCACGTGAATTCGTAAAAATTTTCAAGTACTGGTATTCGCACCAGGTCAATAGCGTCAGATGGGCGGGAGCAATGTCGGATCCGTATCGGCAAAAATGTGGCGTGAGGCAGGGGGGACTGACATCTCCCACATTGTTCAATCTCTACATGAACGAACTGATCATCGAGCTCAGTGAGCGCAGTGTCGGCTGTCATATTGACGATGTCTGTGTCAACAACATTTCCTATGCAGATGACACTGTGCTCCTAAGTGCGTCTATTTGTGGTTTGAAAAAACTCATACGGATTTGTGAGAAATACGCCTGTGACCATGGGTTGAAATATAATGTCAGCAAGAGCCAGTACATGGTCTTTGAGACTGCCGGTGCTAGATGTCCACTTTATCTACCACCTATAAAACTGAATGGTATTCAACTTGAAAGGGTTGATAATTTCAAATATTTAGGGCATATAGTGACGGTTGGTCTCGAAGATCATGCTGACATAGAACGGGAACGGAGGGCGCTGTCGCGAAGGGCGAACTTGTTGGGTCGCAGGTTTGCACGATGTTCGGTCGCAGTAAAAATAACGCTTTTCAGAGCATACTGCACCTCGTTGTACACCTGTTCCCTATGGGCTACATATTCACAAAGGGTCTACAGTGCCCTCCGCGTTCAGTATAATAACGCTTTTAGGGGAGTGTTGAGGCTGCCCCCCTTCTGCAGCGCCTCGGGCATGTTTGCGGATGCGCGCACTGATTGTTTTCACGCTACAATGCGTAAAAGGTCTCTGCGCCTCCCTGGTGCGCAGAGTCCGGGCCAGCTCTAACACTGTCCTGATGATGATCGCAGATCGATTGGATTGCCCCTATATCCAGCACTGCTCTCAGAGGCAAGTCATAAAGTGTGGGATATAGGCGTAATTTCAATCTATCTAAATATAGCGTTATTTAATTTAATTATACGTACAAATTTTTATTTATCAATTTAATCAATTAGTATCGTGTGTGTTATTATTATTTTTATTTTTATTATGTTATTTCTAATTATTAATTTTGTTTTTGTATTTTATAATGTTTGTATTTTCTGCCTATGGGTCGCAATTAGTTACCCGAAATAAACATATTTTATTTATTTATTTATTTTATAGTACCTATAGCTCTGCCTAGTTTGGGATCAGTTGGCAGTGTCTTAATTGTCCCAAAATATATTCATATATTTCAAATTAGCATTGGTATTTTTGTATAAAACATTTTAACGTATGAAAATAAATATGTCATCACGGTTCCTATGTGCTATATGTATAAATACATATTTTATATTAAAAGTGTTAATAAATCACTTCTAATGGCCGTCTCCGAAGACTGCCTCGCATGTTATTTTAATAGTCCGGTGGCTCTTTTTATAACTTGCATTTTTAATAGTTCTATTGTCTTAACACGTCAATTCATCAAATACTAAGAAGTTAAACTTAAAAGGTGCATGCACTGTGTCTATAGTTGGAAACCGTACTACTCGCAACTTAACTGGCTTTTGGCGCGTGCGCGGAACACGCTTCGGAACGCTTCACAAAACTTAGATATACAGTTAGTTTAAAGAAAAACAATTAAAATGGAGAAGTTTTAGTAGTCAAGCTCATTTGTATTTCAGTAGTGTTATGTTGAAGGTTACGTACTAACGTAACGTAACGTAGAAATAATAATTTCTATATGTCAGTAACGTTATTATGACTACAGATTTATGCTGAGGTAGATTTTAATGATAATAATAAT
Organism: Pseudoips prasinana; assembly: GCA_951640165.1. Classification (NCBI taxonomy): domain Eukaryota; kingdom Metazoa; phylum Arthropoda; class Insecta; order Lepidoptera; family Nolidae; genus Pseudoips; species Pseudoips prasinana. Next base: position 4,458,020 of record OX621238.1, on the reverse strand, counting down.
ATCCTGGGGCATTATTCACACACGGCCATCTGATCCCAAACTAAGCAGAGTTTGTACTATGGAAACCAGATAAAAAATTATTTGCATCTACTATTTTTCTTTTGTAAAAAAATACTTGTATAGATTTAATTTATAATGAAACCAATGTAACTACTACGTACTAAACTTAAAAAAAGAAAACATTTGTAAAACAGAATGATTAAGAAATAGTTGGTAGTGCTCCTGCCTACAAAGCTGGTGGTCCTGGGTTCGAATCCCGGTAAGTGTAAATATTTGTGTGATGAGCACGAATATTTGTTTCTGAGTCATGGATGTTTTCTATGTATATAAGTATTTATTTATCTATATAAGTATGTATATCGTCGCCTAGTACCCATAGTACAAGATATGCTTAGTTTGGGGCTAGGATAATTTGTGTGACATTGTCCCTAAATATTATTATTATTATCTACTTTAGCTATGCTCTTGGTGGAAGCTATGCTCTTGATGGAAGCTATGCTCTTGCTCCTTTACCTGCATATATCCATCAAGTAGTTTTACTTCTTGATACAACCCTATTTACACTTTTTCTTTCATGTGTGTTGCATGAACATTATGAATAATGATTGCTTACATACTGTACATTATTATTATAATTACATACTTACTAGCTGCGCCCCGCGGTTTCACCCGCGTCAAACTTTATAAATCATAGCCTATGTGTTATTCGGATATATAAGCTATATTAATACAACGTTTCATCAAAATCCATACAGTAGTTTTTGCGTGGCATAGTAATAATAATGTCCTCCGACCGAATTTCGGCCACGGCGGCCAGTCTCATTAGAGATTAGCCATCTGCGCGGGACATATTATAGTGCACAAAAGTGTGCACAACCACAGGAGCACTATTCCATCACTCTCATGATCCGATGGGACGCCTAGCGACTTGACCGGAAAGAGGTCAGGACCGACGGCTTTACGTGCTCTCCGAGGTACGGGGGTATAATGCCGCCAACTCCCAAACTTCGGGCTGAAGCTGAGAAATTTCTCTTTTTACAGAAAATTCCTAAAATCACTTTTGGGCCGACCCAGGATTTGAACCCAGGAACTCGTTTTCTGCGGGTGAACACGTTACCGACGTAACGAGAGAGTCGACTGGCGTGGCATAGTAATAAAGATTTGTTATATATAACAAAGATGTATTATATTAGTAGGATTTTATTTATTGTTTGCCCAAAACATCTAATACTAGGAGAAAAGCTGTATAATAGTTATCCCAATGTTAGAACCTAGTCATAAGTTACATAGGAAAGTCCCAACACGAACTTCAGACTCTCACAAAGTTAATAACAATTGCTTGTCTTACCTTGCCGTTAATCATAGGCTTTGTTAAGTTTACACGACATGAGCGAAGTAAAATAAAATGTTTTATTTTTATCATTTTCCATAAAATATATTGAACATCCTTTAGTGTTCGCTTTGTGTCTTAAACACTTTCAAGCTTTATAAATTTACGCCACAGTAAATTATTCAAATTTTCTGAACACGGGATATTCTTGGCTGACACATCATAATACCGGTGTTGGCACTAACATCGACGAAGACTAAAATAATGAATTCATCATAGAACTAAAATATTTATACAACATGTAACGTAATAACGCACACCCTCAAACACCCCAATTAGAATATTATGTTGTAATCATAATACATATACTGAATTTTTAATTTAACATGCATATGCATTGTTATTTATTAAATTAGTTTCTTGGAATAAAGTTTATTTTTCTTTATTTTGTATTGAATTATGGAATTTGTATGAATACATATAAAACTGCGATTTTAAAAGTCTTATTACTTTAACTTAGGTACGGTCCATTTCAATTTACTTTGACCGTACAGGGTTAATATGATAATAATTTCCGTCGTATTGATTATTTTTGGATAAAAAATTACCTATATCAAAAATGATATAAATCGATTCAGTAAACGATTCTGAACAAACTATTTTCAGGAAGTGCGTTAATTAAGTTACATGTTGTATATTTCTGTACCTAATTTTGGTACAGAGATATTTAAATATTTTAGCAAATATCTTCGTCATACTTATCATTGTCTTCTACGACGTTCATCATATATCTGTTTTTTTTTTTCCAATCTTTATACTTGACTAAATACTACTAAGGGTCGCCTTTTACGACACCCACGAGATGGTATGGAATGGCCGTGTTATTCTTTTTAGGCTGGAAACGACACACGCTCAAAATCCATTTTACAGAAGTTTAATCACAGAAATAAAAGTAAAACGGAGAACAGGTCATTCAGAAAACATTATTCTCAAGTCAACCATTTATAATTTCATAAATAAACGTCAGTTGAAATGAAATAAGGTGTTTCCCTTGTACAATTTTAGCCAACAACTAAATCTAGATAGTAACTCAGCACAGAGTAACAAATAAGTAGAATTGACATCTAATTTTATGTACGCATACTAAAAATACTTCATATATGAGGATATAATTCAATCCATCAATCAATATTTAAAGAGCGTCTTATACAAAAAATACATAGTTCTCAAAAATCTACCACATAAATGTACACAATTTTACAGTCCTTGCAAGTTATAAATAAATATCATATCTAGTTCCTTTCATCAATCAAGTGCCTTTATTTTTGAAGTTATACTTCTTTTGGCGCGATGGAGAAAAATGATGAGAGTGAATTTTTACGATGCGCGCGCACACCGACACCAAAAAATTTAACAGCATGAAGTTAGTTCTAGGTGGTATGACAGTGAATTTTTACGATGCGCATCGCGCATCGTAAAAATAACAGCATGAAGGTAGTTCTAGGTGGTATGAAAATTGATAACTATGTTCAAGTTGTATATTAAGAAGTATAACTTCTAACGCGTGTACATAAGTACACACAAGTTTTTTTATTTTATCTTTCGCTTCATTGTTAAGTATGTTATATTTATGCTGTCTGTGCATTTTTTGAATTAATCTATTTTCTTTCTTTCTTTAAATATTGCAAGGTAAATTTAGTAAAAATAATCAACAACAATATTTTTAAAAATATTATATTGTTTATAAACGTTAACAATCACAATAAAATCAAATTAATAATATAATACATTAAAATGATACGAAAAGTTTTTTTACTATATACATCTACACATTTTTTTTTGTATGAATACATCATTAATCTGAACCAATTACATCAAGAAACGCTTAATATATAAGAAGAAATTGCCTGGTCTTAACCAGAAATGATTCTTATTGAGCAACATGCCGCCTTAGCTGTTTCGTAATAAAGCTCATAAATCCTATTCTATTTTTAAATCTCTTAGCGAATATATTAGTTCTTAATCTTAATCTAGAGTTTTTGGCCAAAAGTAAAGGGTAAAACTCAACAAAACACCTAAACCAGTATAAGCGGACGGCTTATGCGCTCCCCAGGCTATATCTACAAGATCATGGGCAGCTACGTCTCTCTGAGTACTATGACCATCATCATACTGCGATCGCCAACCCCTCTTCCAAATATCGCGATTATGAAATATCACCCCCAAATTGGAGGACGTCTTTATTCGGCAGGCTCTTCAGGTCCTCTTCCAGCTGACATTATGAACTAATGGTTATGGTAAGAGAAAATGTTATAATATCGTGGGACAATATTCACACATGGCCATCTGATCCCCAACTAAGTAGAGCTTTTACAATGGAAACCAGATATTTGATATACTGCATATACTTAATTCTCTTTTGTAAATACATACTTTTATAATATATAGTTACACCCAGACCCAAGCATTTACCAACCACGTCAACAGGCCTGTCAATTACCGTTATGACGCTTCTATACATTTGTTTATTCTCTGGATATAATAATATTCCTGTAGCTCGGAAATTCTATGTCACAGTATAATAGACAGCTTGATATGTTACAGTAGTGTAGGAATTGAATGTTTCTGTTTTAAGTATTCAGCATTCATGCTTGTTATATTGTACGGATTTTTTTATACAGAACTCCTGTTTTGTAATAATACTCATAGTATTCTACGCTTCTATGTATTTTTATTGCACAACTTTTCCATTGCTTACATTCCAAATTTGTTGCCAATGTTGGTATAGAAAGCAAAATGAGTTTTGCACGCAGTTGCAGCCGTTGATCATGTCAGAAGTCTGCTGGACCATTTGAACAATTTTCACACTAAAGCACAACCGCAATAAGTAGCAGTTTAAATAATTTTGCTTCTTCAGTCAACCAACATTGTTCACATAATTTTTATTTGAAATTAAAATGTCTGTAAATGTACCTAATTATTTCAGATAACTTATTATTACTAATGCAGAAATAGAATACATTTAATAATGCATAAAAAGTAATTAGAATCATGAATAAAGTTTATAGAATTAAATATATTAAACTATTACATGAAGATTTACAACAATCCTAAGCTGTATGCGCCTTTAAACAAGACAATAAAATTTATAAATTAGAAGTCCTTACTCCTGCTACTACTACTACGAGCAGAACCTGTAATTTATAATTTAGCACTTCACAAAACATTTATTTCAAATACTTTATTTTACTTAGACCACGAGAGGAAGTCACCAAAAAGGGGTTCTGTACGTATTCTAGATTTATGTTACGTACAAGACGTAACATTAATCAAGAACGCTCCTTTACGGTATCCTGCAACCCGAACTGTATATTACGTCTCCTCTCTTTCAAAAGTCGCAACTTGAATACATCAGTATACACGTTATTTAATGCTTCACTGCTCTCCAAAGAGTCGAAACTCTCCATCTCTACATAGAGAAGGGTCGTTGATGAGCTGGCTCAGTCACAGTTGGGCGACAACACAGTACAAGGTTAAGTAAACAGTATCCTAAATAGGCCGTACACTTTACTGCATTGAAAAGGCTGAAAGCCTTTTGTGGTCATTGATTATGCGTAAAGAAATGCAAAATGAAAGTGACGTTTCGACCAAGATATGTTGTGGGCTACCTTATTTGGCGAGTTAGGATAGCTCTGTAGTTCATGTTAGGTAGTATAACTTTAGCTTAAGCTTCGCCACGTTTGCCAATATGGAACTAGATCGCAATGAAATCGATTTGTTACTTTTTGATTCTTTAGTGCCAATAATTGCCAATACGGTAACATGCTACAAAAGTAAATATATTACGCAACATTAAAGGGTCTATTATAAATTACGTTATTTTACACGTATCAGTTCATCATATCAGCCGAAAGACGTCCACTGCTGGACAAAGGCCTCCCTCAAAGATCTCCACAATTGCCGGTCTTGCGCTATCCGCATCCAGCGTTTTCCAGCGACCCGCACAAGATCATCGGTCCATCTTGTAGGGGGCCTGCCCACGCTGCGTCTTCCGGTTCGTGGTCGCCACTCGAGAACCTTTCTGCCCCAGCGGCCGTCGGCTCTACGAGCTATGTGCCCTGCCCACTGCCACTTCAGCTTGGCAATTCTTAGGGCTATGTCGGTGACTTTGGTTCGCCTGCGGATATCATCATTTCTGATTCGATCTCGCAGGGAAACTCCAAGCATAGCCCTTTCCATTGCTCTTTGGGTGACCTTGAGCCGCCTGATAAGGCCCATAGTTAGCGACCACGTCTCTGTTCCGTAAGTCATCACTGGCAACACACACTGGTCGAAGACTTTCGACTTGAGACACTGCGGTATTTGGGACGAGAAGATATTACGTAGCTTCCCGAACGCTGCCCAGCCGAGTTGGATTCTACGATTGACCTCCTTCTCGAAGTTGGACCGACCTAGTTGGATGGTCTGTCCTAGGTAAATATAGTTCTCTACAAATTCGAGTGCAGAGTCTCCAACCTTAACTAGAGTGGGTGCAACATGGATGTTTGACATAATTTTTGTCTTATCCATGTTCATTTTCAGACCCACTTGTTGAGAGACTCTGCTGAGGCCATCGAGCATTGTACCGAGGTCGTCCAGGGTCTCAGCCATGACTACTATATCGTCGGCAAATCGAAGGTGGGTGATGTACTCGCCATTGACATTGATGCCAAAGCCTTTCCAGTCCAGAAGCTTGAAGACATCTTCCAATGCAGCGGTGAACAGTTTCGGAGATATAACATCTCCCTGTCTCACACCTCGCTGCAAGTGGATAGGTTTCGAGTTCTGGTCCTGGAGTCGCACTGTCATAGTGGCGTTTTCGTACAAACACTTTAACACCTCGATATACCGGTAGTCGATTTGGCACCTTTGGAGAGACCTCAGTACGGCCCAAGTTTCGATCGAATCGAAGGCTTTCTCATAGTCCACAAACGCTAAGCATAATGGCTGGTTATACTCTTCGGTCTTCTGTATAACCTGCCGCAGCGTATGTATGTGGTCTATGGTACTAAAGCCTTTACGGAAACCGGCTTGTTCGGGAGGCTGGAAGTCGTCAAACCTGCGTGCGAGACGATTCGTAATGACCCTCGAAAACAACTTGTAAACATGGCTCAGCAGTGTGATGGGTCTGTAATTCTTCAAGAGGGTTTTATCGCCCTTTTCCTGGGGCATTATTCACACACGGCCATCTGATCCCAAACTAAGCAGAGTTTATACTATGGAAACCAGATAAAAAATTATTTGCATATACTACTTTTCTTTTGTAAAAAAATACTTGTATAGATTTAATTTAAAAAGAAACCCATTTAACTACTACGAACTAAACTTAAAAAGAAAGCATCTGTAAAACAGAATGATTAAGAAATAAATATGTAACATCTTAGACGGTCACCGTATCCTAGTTGGTAGTGCTCCTGCCTACGAAGCTGGTGGTCCTGGGTTCGAATCCCGGTGATTGCAAATATTTGTGTGATGAGCACGAATATTTGTTTCTGAGTCTAGTTTTCTATGTATATAAGTATTTATTTATCTAGATAAGTATGTATATCGTCGCCTAGTACCCATAGTACAAGCTATGCTTAGTTTGGGGCTAGGATAATTTGTCTGACATTGTCCCTAAACATTATTATTATTATCTACTTTAGCTATGCTCTTGGTGGAAGCTATGCTCTTGATGGAAGCTATGCTCTTGCTCCTTTACCTGCATATATCCAGCAAGTAGTTTTACTTCTTGATACAACCCTATTTACACTTTTTCTTTCATGTGTGTTGCATGAACATTATGAATAATGATTGCTTACATACTGTACATTATTATTATAATTACATACTTACTAGCTGCGCCCCGCGGTTTCACCCGCGTCAAACTTTATAAATCATAGCCTATGTATTATTCGGATATATAAGCTATATTAATACAACGTTTCAGCAAAATCCATACAGTAGTTTTTGCGTGGCATAGTAATAATAATGTCCTCCGACCGAATTTCGGCCACGGCGGCCAGTCTCATTAGAGATTAGCCATCTGCGCGGGACATATTATAGTGCACAAAAGTGTGCACAACCACAGGAGCACTATTCCATCACTCTCATGATCCGATGGGACGCCTAGCGACTTGACCGGAAAGAGGTCAGGACCGACGGCTTTACGTGCTCTCCGAGGTACGGGGGTATAATGCCGCCAACTCCCAAACTTCGGGCTGAAGCTGAGAAATTTCTCTTTTTACAGAAAATTCCTAAAATCACTTTTGGGCCGACCCAGGATTTGAACCCAGGAACTCGTTTTCTGCGGGTGAACACGTTACCGACGTAACGAGAGAGTCGACTGGCGTGGCATAGTAATAAAGATTTGTTATATATAACAAAGATGTATTATATTAGTAGGATTTTATTTATTGTTTGCCCAAAACATCTAATACTAGGAGAAAAGCTGTATAATAGTTATCCCAATGTTAGAACCTAGTCATAAGTTACATAGGAAAGTCCCAACACGAACTTCAGACTCTCACAAAGTTAATAACAATTGCTTGTCTTACCTTACCGTTAATCATAGGCTTTGTTAAGTTTACACGACATGAGCGAAGTAAAATAAAATGTTTTATTTTTATTATTTTCCATAAAATATATTGAACATCCTTTAGTGTTCGCTTTGTGTCTTAAAAAGTTTCAAACTTTATAAATTTACGCCACAGTAAATTAACTATTCAAATTTTCTGAACACGGGAAATTCTTGGCTGACACATCATAATACCGCTGTTGGCACTAACATCGACGAAGACTAAAATAATGAATTCATCATAGAACTAAAATATTTATACAACATGTAACGTAATAACGCACACCCTCAAACACCCCAATTAGAATATTATGTTGTAATCATAATACATATACTGAATTTTTAATTTAACATGCATATGCATTGTTATTTATTAAATTAGTTTCTTGGAATTAAGTTTATTTTTCCTTATTTTGTATTGAATTATAGAATTTGTATGAATACATATAAAACTGCGATTTTAAAAGTCTTATTACTTTAACTTACGTACGGTCCATTTCAATTTACTTTGACCGTACAGGGTTAATATGATAATAATTTCCGTAGTATTGATTACTTTTGGATAAAAAATTACCTATATCAAAAATGATATAAATCGATTCAGTAAACGATTCTGAACCAACTATTTTCAGGAAGTGCGTTAATTAAGTTACATGTTGTATATTTCTGTACCTAATTTTGGTACAGAGATATTTAAATATTTTAGCAAATATCTTCGTCATACTTATCATTGTCTTCTACGACGTTCATCATATATCTGTTTTTTTTTTTCCAATCTTTATACTTGACTAAATACTACTAAGGGTCGCCTTTTACGACACCCACGAGATGGTATGGAATGGCCGTGTTATTCTTTTTAGGCTGGAAACGACACACGCTCAAAATCCATTTTACAGAAGTTTAAATAAATAAAAGTAAAACGGAGAACAGGTCATTCAGAAAACATTATTCTCAAGTCAACCATTTATAATTTCATAAATAAATGTCAGTTGAAATGAAATAAGGTGTTTCCCTTGTACAATTTTAGCCAACAACTAAATCTAGATAGTAACTCAGCACAGAGTAACAAATAAGTAGAATTAACATCTAATTTTAAGTACGCATACTAAAAATACTTCATATATGAGGATATAATTCAATCCATTAATCAATATTTAAAGAGCGTCTTATACAAAAAAAAAAAATAGTTTTCAAAAATCTACCACATAAATGTATACAATTTTACAGTCCTTGCAAGTTATAAATATCATATCTAGTTCCTTTCATCAATCAAGTGCCTTAGCTTTATCGTATCTTTCGCTTTATTGTTAAGTATTTTATATTTTTGTAGTCTGTGCATTTTTTTGAATAAGTCTATTTTTTTTCTTTCTTCTTTCTTTCTTTAAATATTGCAAGGTAAATTTAGTAAAAATATTAAACAAATTTTTTTACTATCTACATCTTCACATTTTTTTTGTATATAACCAAACATGGTTTTATGAATACATCATTAATGTGAACCAATTACATCAAGGAACTCTTAATATATAAGAAGAAACTGCTGCCTGGTCTTAACCAGAAATGATTCTGATTAAACAATATGCAGCCTTAGCTGTTTCGTAATAAAGCTCATAAATCCTGTTCTATTTTTAAATCTCTTAGCGAAGATATTAATTCTTAATCTTAATCTAGAGTTTTTGGCCAAAAGTAAAGAGTAAAACTCAACAACACACCTAAACCCGTATAAGCGGACGGCTTATGCGCTCCCCAGGCTTTAACTACCAGATCATGGGCAGCTACGTCTCTCTGAGTACTATGACCATCATCATACTGCGATCGCCAACCCCTCTTCCAAACATCGCGATTATGAAATATCACCCCCAAATTGGAGGAAACTCAGTAAGAATCCGTTTTTAAAATAAAATATACTTACAATAATGTGTGTTGACTCAATCCCAAGCACTTTTATCACTTAAATAATCAGAAATTTTGTAATATGCCCTGCTACACAATTTGGCTTTAAGTCTTTTAAACTTATTCGTAGACAATTCTCTAATATCATTGGGAAGTTTGTTATAGAATCTTATACATTTCCCCATAAAAGATATATGCAATATGAGATTATTCTTATAGCTAGTATTTACATTATGTGTATCGCTCCTTTTACAGAAGGAATCGATATTTTTATGCAGAGCTTATAATATGGAAACCAGATATTTGATATACTACATATACTAACTTTTCTTTTGTAAATACATACTTATATAATATATAATTACACCCAGACCCAAGCATTTACCAACGACGCCAACAGACCTGTCAATTACCGTTATGACGCTTCTATACATTTGTTTATTCTCTGGATATAATAATATTCCTGTAGCTCGGAAATTCTATGTCACAGTATAATAGACAGCTTGATATGCTACAGTAGTAGTGTAGGAATTGAAAGTTTCTGTTTTAAGCATTCGGAATTCATGCTTGTTATATGGTACAAAAAATTTGTACTACTGTTTTGTAATGATTTTGTGTGATGAATTAGCATGTTGACGACACACGGAACAACTGATAAAAGATGATAAACTGAGTGTGAAAACTGGGAACAGATGAATATTATTTGTCTTTAATGTGTCTTTAACAATAAAAATCAAAATTCATTTATTCCTTTAAAAAATTACATTTATATGGAATCATTTTTTTAACCTACCGTGCAGTGCATAACACAATGTTTACAGAGGCGCACATGGACTGCTTTCACGCAACCATGCGCAAGCGCGCTACGTCCATGGTGCGACGAGTACGGGCCAGTTCCAACACCATTTTGAGCTTGATTGCGCGAAGGCTGGATTGTCCTTTCATCCGGCATTGTTGTGGCAGGCACATTGCTGTACCAATGCCGGAGAAAAAGCTTTAATATAATTTTTATTAGTATTTGTTTTTATTATTATTAATTATTATTTGTTTTATTGTATGTTTTTATTATTATTATTTCTAATTTATAAATGTAATTTAATTTATTATTATGTTATAATGGGTGTAACTTACCTGAAATAAATGGATTTATTATTATTATTATAACATGGCAGCTACTGAGAAACACTGCCAGAAAACTCAGTAGCAATCTTATTTTAAATAAAATATACTTTACCGAATTCCAAGCACTTTTGTCACCTAAATAATTAGAAATTTTGTAATGGCTACATAATTTGGCTTTAATAATTCTTTTAAATTTATTCATAGACAATTCTCTAATATCATTGGGAAGTTTGTTATATAATTTTATACATTGCCCCATAAAAGAGTTACTTATTTTGTTGAGACGGGTAGTATGCAGCATAAGATTATTCTTATATCTAGTCTATTTATAGAAATTATATGCTTATAGAAACTTAATGGTCGTATTCAGAACAACGGGGATCTCTATTAGTATTAAATTTTAACCATTAAGATTTACTACAATCCTAAATTGTATGTACTTTTGAACAAAACTCTAATATTTCTTAATAAGAAGACTTTACACCTTCTAATACCACTACGAGCAGAACCTGTAATATATTATTTAATACTTCACAAAACATTAATTTCGAATACTTTATTTTACTTAGACCACGAGAGGAAGTCACCAAAAAGGGGTTCTGTACGTATTCTAGATTTATGTTACGTACAAGACGTAACATTAATCAAGAACGCTCCTTTACGGTATCCTGCAACCCGAACTGTATATTACGTCTCCTCTCTTTCAAAAGTCGCAACTTGAATACATCAGTATACACGTTATTTAATGCTTCACTGCTCTCCAAAGAGTCGAAACTCTCCATCTCTACATAGAGAAGGGTCGTTGATGAGCTGGCTCAGTCACAGTTGGGCGACGACACAGTGCAGGGTTAGGTAAACAGTATCCTAAATAGGCCGTACACTTTACTGCATTGAAAAGGCTGAAAGCCTTTTGTGGTCATTTATTATGCGTAAAGAAATGCCCGTTGAAAGTGATGTTTCGACCAAGATAAGTTGTGGGCTACCTTATTTGGCGAGTTAGGATATAGATATAGCGTAGTTCATGTTAGTCAGTATAACTTTAGCTTAAGCTTTGCCGCGTTTGCCAATATGGAACTAGATCTCAATGAAATTGATTTGTTACTTTTTGATTCTTTGGTGCCAATAATTGCCAATACGGTAACATGCTACAAAAGTAAAAATATTACGCAACATTAAAGGGTCTATGTTAAATTACGTTATTTTACACGTATCAGTTCATATTCATTTTTATTTCATTAAATCATCATAACAACTGAAAGGAGTCCACAGCTGGTCAAAAGCACGATATCCACAATGGAATCGGATTAAACATTTAGGGGGATATGCCATAACCTCCATGCATGGCAGGCGGGTTAACGATCGCATTATGTTACTCATATTACACAGAGATACGCTGCTGAAATTCCTCTAGTCAATATACTCTGAATACGACTTCTATGCCATTCACGAGAAGAAACAGGTTGGTGATCCGTCGCCGTCAACCACACGACAAAAACTTTTCGTTCAGATTTGAGATACTGTTTACTTAGTAGTTTTGTGACAAAAGGGAAAGTATCGCAGGTGTAAATAATAAAAAATGATCATCTGTAAACGAAACTCAATTGAACTTTAAAGGTGATCCAAAAATGGCTAACCAAAACAATCGGATTCGATCCAGATTCCAAATTCAAGCCGTGAAGAAGTTTAACTGTAGGTAGCTAGCTCCCTCCCTCGGGGTTGCGGTGGCAGTATGAGAAGTGTCCTCTACTGCCGCCATATGCAAGCAGCCCCGGGAAGACAGCGAACTGTTTGTGGCACAGTCGCTGTGCCGTACTGGCAGGAGTCGGCAAATGGGGAGGGCAACTCACAGTCCTCCCCGGGTGCGTGTCCCGACCATCTGGGACACGGCGCAAAAGGGGGGCACCGGAGCAGCATACCCGCGTTCCCGGGGCTCCCCCCATCAGGCGCCAGAAGAAGTCCACGGCAGGTTAGGTTTAGTCGGTGCGAGTCCGACATACCCACCCGCAGACACTTTTTGCGGGTGGCATGCATTAGCATTCCCCCTGCCTTATCAAAAAAAAAAAAAAAAAAAAAAAAAAAAAAAAAGGTAGCTAGCTCCCTGCCTGCCTTTTAAAAGAGAAGTTCAATACGTTCCGTCATATGTAGCTATGATAACCAGAACAAGAAAAAACGTGTGGTTAGGATAAACCATTCAGGTATTCTTAGAAGTAGATTCATTTCGGTAATACTGACTATGAATACTTGACACAAATGTAATAATAATAATAATAATTTTTGGAGAGTTACATGCAGAAAGCGGTTTTGCTGCCGAATGCCAGGATTGTGCGGTAATTTCTCTCAATGTAGCCCGTATATTGTATAAGTTGTATTCATATTAAAATACCCTTATATAATATATTGTAAATAATATTCATAATAAACATGTGATAATAATAATATCCTTGGACATTATTTACACACGGCCATCTGACCCCAAACTAACCAGTGCTTGTACTACGGAAAACAGATAACTGACATACTACATCTACTACTTTTTCTTTTGTAAAAACATACTTATATATATAATTACACCTAGATCAGGACAAACAGACATATTCATGTACACAAATATCTGTCCTGGGTGGGAATCGAACCCGGCGTGAAAAGCAAGCATTTGCCAACCACGTCAACAGCGTCCACTCGTGGTGACACTCAATTAAATACACTCAATTGTCTACCTGAACTCAGTATTCATTGCATTGCCAAAATACAGAAAATATACTAAGTTAATACAATAGCTATCAAACTTTACAGGGTCAACCTCAGTGCTAATATAAGGACTTTTTATTTCTTGAAAATACACAGCCGTTAGACCATTCTGAATATACAGACATCTTTAAATACTCATATATAGATTTATTATAATAGTCTTTGTGATAATTTGGTCTATAAACTATCTTTATTTAAATTTTCATCGAAATTTGGTTAGTAGATTTTGCGTGACTGTATAACAACAAATTTAAATTTGTATGGAAAATATAACGCAATGTTACCAAGATTCCAAAAAGCATCTATTTATCAGGTCGCTACCAAACTTTAAACGCTGACCCGCTGGGCTAATTCAAATACAAAATATTTACTCCGTTAATATACAAATATTTATTCCGTTATAATTTTACATTTATGTGGAATCGTCAATTTCGTTTTAACCCCACTGTGCAGTGCATGCCGTGGCAGCTACCGAGAAACACTGTCAGAAAACTCAGTAGGAATCCTTTATTAAAGAAATTTATCTTAAGATAAATTACATAGATTTTATTTGTGTTAATTTTGAGATACTTAATCCCAAGCGCTTTGGTCACTTAAATAACCACAAGTTTTGTAATATGACTTGCAACACAATTTGACTTTTATAATAATATTATTTTTAAACAACACTCTGATATTATTGGGATATTTTGTTATAGAATGTTATACATTGGCCCATATGAGAGTTACTCATCTTGTGAACACTGGTAGTATGTATAATTACACAAGTTTATATTTATAATTATTTTTGTTATGCAGAAGTGTGTGAGTCGGAGAGTATGCGGTCAGTCTATAATGTCCTCCCGGCCCGATTTAGGCCAAGGCGGCCAGTCCAATGGAGGCTAACCAAAAGCCCAGGCCATATAATAGTGCACAAGTATGTGCAAACATAGGACACTTTCCATTCCATCACTCTCATGATCCGATGAGACGACTAGTGACACGACCGGAAAGAAGTCAGGTACAAGACCGACGGTTTTACGTGCTCTTCGAAGCACGGGGGTGTAACACCGCCAACTCCAGACTTCGGGCTGATACTAAGACATTTTTTGTACGGAAAAATCCCAACATAACTTTTTAAGCCCAACCCGGGATTAGAACCCAGGACCTCATTATTTGCGGTTGAACACGCTACCGCTAGACTAACGAGGCAGTTAGTTAATAGATAGGTAACCGCATGGTTAAATTGCTGGGCGCATACGTGCTTCCCAGGTCAATGAATAAATAGATAAACCATGATACGACCATGTGTCCTCTTATAGATCCCAATTACATTGGATGCCTATTCGTCACCGCAGAAACCTGAGGGCTCTTACTTCATTGTTTTCTATTCTTAATTCTCCTTCTCCTCCTACTTACCTTATTCCTCATTTCCAATATGTATGCTCTAATCACAGCAAAAATCTGCGTTCAACCTACAACCGTCTTCTACAATGCCCTTCACATCGCACTGATTTTCTTCATGATTCCTTTTTCGTGCAGTCCATACTTCTATGGAATGCGGAGATTAGAATCCGGAGATTAGAATGGCTAAGAGTCGATTCTCTTTCAAAAAGAAAACACGTGAGCACATTTTAAATAAAATAAAGTCAGAAACCTCTCATCAGTAATCTTATTTATGTATATATTAATGTATGTATTTATATATATAATTATAATAATATATATTGTTTAATATGTATAAAATAATATTTATAATTAGTAGTTATGTATTCATGATTATATAGAGTACAAAAGTATCTACAATTTACTTAAACGTTCATTCGTAAACCTACCATATTATCTCTGCATCACCCAAAGGTCGACTGGTAGAGAATGCCTTTGGCATTAAGTCCGCCTTTGTAGTTTGTGTACTAAAGTTTAAATAAAAAATAAATAAACCATGCAACAAATGTACCTTTATGTCTAGTAATCCTAATGTATTTTATATATTCATATGTATCTTAAAGTTTGCTAGTTCAATAAGTATAACGTTTTTATATCCACACTTACCATTCTAAACTTGAGCTTTAACGTAACTTTCGAACAGAATACGTTTACACTATTGATTAAACCAGCTCTCGAATAATATCTAAAGTTAGTCAACAGACGTTTAACATAGTTTCAAACATGGACTGTGCATTAGCTGAACAGTAAAGCTATCTAATAACTGAAAGTAAATCCTTAGTTAACAAAGTAAGGATAGCAAAGCTTGGCCGTGTATCTTTAGGGTAGCTAAGCATAGATTCACATCATCATCATCAACATGTCAGTCGAATTACGTCCCCTACTGAACAAAGGCATCCCCAAAAGAGCCCCATCATTAGGTGCGATATGCCATAATCCCGGTGCTTGGCAGATGGATTGCCGATCACAGTATGATGGTCATTGTACACAGAGATACGCTGCTGCCTGTTCTCTGGGAGGTATTCCCTCGGGACGACTTCTAAGCCCCATCGGGATGACACAGGGTGGTGATATTTTAAGCCGTCAGGTACACGATAAATAATACATTGATATACAATCCTAGGTATTGTTTACAATCAGAAACCTACTCCAAAATATGAAATAGAAAGTTAAACGAATTTTATTTACCGAAATAATATGTAATGGAGGCAAATATATGTATTAATAAAACGCATTAATGTAGAGAAATAAATAGATCCATTTGCAAACTGTGATTTTTTGGAACGAAGTTCTTTATCGCGCGTTGTGAAAGGGGGCTAGACGGAAAAAATTCTTACGAAAAGTTGTCACGACACTTTTTGCAGCTGTGCGGCGTGCGCATGTTTCTCTGTCTGTCTCTCTCTCTCTCTTATAGAAAGCAAGCCAGATATTTTCATTTCTATTTCGCATTGAACAGTGTGGTGTCGCGACGATTATTTTTGTTGAGTGTATACAGGTTTTTTGTACATAATAAATAATAAGAAATAACTTCGTTCCATCCGGGTGTCCCTTGACACCTCTCAAGATTTTTTTGTGTGTAGCGTTCGTAGCATAACGCTTTGCATTGCGTATTGCAGGGCGAATGATGTTATAAAATTAAAAATAAATAAGCTTTAATTGTATAAGCGCTTAAAGCTTCCAGTGCAGAGCAACCCTAAGATCATGAAGATACTTTTATATATATTCTAGGTTTATGAAATTCTTATAGCATCGTTTACTTGGTACGTTATCTGTAATGATAATGGTAGTAATTTGAAAGGTATACAAAAGGTTACTTCGATATTTGCCTTAGCAGGCCGTTTGGTGATAGCGTCGGTACCTTTATGGTGTTTGTTATATACTATGGTAATAATAATGGGTAATTTTTAACAAAGCTGAAAGCCTTATAATACTTGGTACTCAAAAAGAAATGATGTGAAATACGATGCGTCGTGACGATGAAGAAATATCATCACCCTATTCCATCTGTGGGGGGCGTAGAAATTGTCCCAAAGCAATACCTACTCAAAAACATCAAACTGCGATCACCAACCCATCTACCAAGCGTGGTGATTATGGCATAGTCCTCCTATTCTTTGGAGAGGCTTTTGTACAGCCCCAGTGGACGTAATTTGGCTGACATAATGATGATTATATTTATTTTCTTGTTGGTATTTTATGATATTTTTCTGTTGTCTGTGAACCGTTTTTCATATTTTTCTATTCGGTGGAACAGTTTTTCAGTATATAATAGTCGTAAAATTATCACCTGTTGCATAATTCCTTAGTTCAATACACTCAGAGATATATTTAGGATGTCAAGTCCCTACAAAATGAAATTTCACAACAAACAAGCCCGATTTCCATACAACATAAACTCCAACAAAAGCTTTAACGTCCGATATTTAATTGAAAACTGACATATCTCGAGGATTTGTTACAAGGAATAAATTGGCGTTTCATGTTTGATAGAAACGCTCGGTACAATCAAGATAAATCTCGATCGATATCCAGTGACGTTCCAATTACATTGTACAAGTTGTAAAGTCACTGCGCACTGGTTAAGGACTTAATACATGTAAACGACGTTGTACGCCACGTGTTTTTTGTTCAGTGTTTTGTGTTTGACTTTAAACAGTGTTAATTCGAGAGCAATGTGTTTTAATTTATTTTACACGGTACTGAGGCATTTGGATTAAAATGTCTCCGGGTTGTAAACTCACCCGAGAGATATATATTTTTATATAGACTAAACGCTTATGCAGAAATTGACAGTATCCTTAGGATTCCTTAAGGCGCTATATGATAAGAAATGGTGGCATAATGCCTTCGCATTGGGAACAGCGGGCAGCCAAACGGACAGAATGGCGGACTTTGGTCCAAGGCAAAGTCGACTGCTTTGAACCTCGAAGACGCGTTGAGCCAAATGCTGAGATGAATTGAAAGCCAGACCTGCAGCGATCAGTTATAATTATTACAATGATGTGCTCACATGCCCGCAATGTACGAGGATTTTTCTGAGAAAATTGGCTACACAAGCACACGAACGTCGGCTACTGTAGGAGAAGAAGCGGTCATCGTGGCCGAAATCGGCCGGGATCACATCATCATCATTATGAACAGTGCGAGTCCGCCTTGCAATTAGCTCGGCTTAACTCTTTTTTGTATTGTATGAGGTCTCTTTTAATTTTAAATTTTATTTTACTTCTTGTTACTGTAATAGAAAGACACAATCTTCGAACTTCAATCGCTTCACTATTACGGTTCATTAGACGACCCAATGATAAGCGCAGTATGGTGTTCGTAGTACACAGAAAGACACTGCTACCCGTTCTGTGAGAGATAGTCCGACGGAACGACTTCTACGCATCCTACGGGATAAGATGGGGTGATGATATACTTTGCCGTCAGGCATACAGCAAAGCCTAAATAAATATTAAATAAATGCTTCAATAACTTTTCTGTGATTATACCGAAACTGATTGATATTGGTTCTATTTCCAACTAGATGTGCCCTGCGGTTTTACCCGCGTTAATTTTTATAATTTATCGAATAACTCCTCCCCCGTAGGTGTAGCCTATATGTTGACCCAACCTCTAAGTAATATTCATGCAAAATTTGAAGTAAATCAATGCTGTACTTTTTGAGTTTAGCCCGGACATACATACAGACAAACAGACACACAGACAAATATTCTAAAAACGATATTTTTGGCTTCGATAACGATTGTAGATCACGCCCCAAGTATCCTTTTTAAAAATTATTCTATGTACAGTTTTGACTTTTCTACGATTTTATAATATTTATAGATATAGATAAAGGTCTGAATGGCCTTAATACATTTTGGTGATCAGGATTTTAATGTAAAATCAATTCTATCATTTTAAAGTCTTTATTGGGAAATTACCAAGTATATTTTAGATATTAAGGATAAGGGATGTGCCAATTAATTAAAATTAATTCTTAATAATTAATTATAATGAAACTATAAGAATAGTGTCTATCGCCCTGAGTCTGAAAGCTTCGTTTTGTTCCAAGTAGTATTAGTTAATATTTGTTAGCTTATTTAGAGCTTTGTTTTTTTTTATTAAATATCTGTTTTATCTTATTCGTATCGCATTAACATAAAATAAAACAATCATCGGTACAAATACATAAGGGCCTTAATATGACAGTAATTTAATTTGCAATTAAATGACTATCAATTTTCTAAGTTCATGTGTTATTGTTGCCGCTATAACATATACCATATAACAACATTTTAAACAATTAAAATGAAACAAATATTTTAGGGCAGCTTCCATACAACAAACGTGATTTTTTTGCCGTGCTTCTACGTACGGTACCCTTCGTGCGCGAGTCCTACTTGCACTTGGCGGGTTTTTTAATGAAATATATGTATTATCTTATTCGTATCGCATTATAAACAAAGAAACAAACGTCCACACAAATGCATAGGGGCCTTAACACGACAGTCATTTAATTGTAACACGTTCATATTTACGACGCATACGAAATCGGTTATCTTGTATCTGTCGTGCAATGATTTGTTTTTGTTATACTCGTAATATATGAAGCCGGTTCCGATCTAAGATACAGACTGGATTGTAATACAATGGTGAGTAATTATGATTGAGTAGGACTTTCAATACGTCTGGTTTTTAAGGCTGGAGCTTATTCGTAGATGGTTCTTATAATAAGAATGTAACTGCTGCATTTTTTTTCATTTTGTTACCTGTCAGAATTGTTAATCGCCATCTTTAACACAACTGATAAATAAATACCTATCTGTTATGTGTTTATTGAAGCATATAATTGTACAAAGAAAGTGCAATTCATAGCTAGATTTCTTTATTAGTTTTTTTTTAATCTTCAATCAATCATTTAGCACACTGCCTTCTGATCCCAAACTAGGCGGAGCCTGTTCTATAGCAACCAGATAACTCATAAACATACTTCTATATATCTGAATACATCATCATCATAATATTAGCCAAAAAACGCCCACTGCTGGACAAAGGCCCCCAGAGATCTCCACAATTCCCTGTCTTGTACTTCTTGTATCGAGCGGCTTCCAGCGACCGTTACAAGAGTATATCCCCATCGTGTAGGCTGCCCACGGTGCCTCTTCCAGGGCAATACATATTATAGATAAATGACATCCAGATACAGAACAAAAGATAATGGTTATCACGCAATGGTTTGAGGTGAGTAGAGATCGAACCCACGACCTCCTGGCAACCAGGGTCACTAGTGGTTGCCGTTTGTTTTGACTGGCTTGAAAACAAATACGTGTAAATAATATTAATTTACCATTTATATTTATTTATTTATTTTCCTCTCTTACATCTATCTTTACAGGTATAAGTCCAATGCGATAGAGTGCTTATCTAAGTATAATACAATTTTATACCACTAAACAAATTTTACTTATAACTAATTATACATAATGCACTTCTCGTGAACTCACTCAGAGAACACACAAATAGGCCAGTCTCAGCTGCTATAAGGTTAAGAGTACGGAGAGCACGCGTCAGGGGCGCCTCATGTACAAGATTAGTCCGACCACGCGGTTCCACTAGCAATCGCGGCCGTCTTCTTCTCCAAACATACCTGTCCGAGACACACAGGGCTATCTGTTCTAAAACATCAGCATTATGAATCCTATGCACTAAATATTTTAAAAAGATATGATGTCAGTGCCTGTTCCCTTCGAACTCTTAGTTCATTGTATCCCACCATACCTAAAATAAACAGAGTGGGATACATCAAAGGGTAAAATGGATATATTCCATAATGTCGCATATACTAATATCTAATAAATTTATTTTGTACACGCTCCAGCATGAGGCTATACTTAGCTTCATGCGGTGCCCAGATGACTGAATTACATTCAAGTTGACTCCTAACCAATGCATTATATAAGAAAATTATAGCTCGAATGTTTGCGAATCATTAATTCTCGTAGGTTCTAAGTTATGCTTGCGTACTCCATGTAGCAAATTACAGAAAAAATTATGGGACTAAGAATAAGTGTCTAATTTTGATTAATAATAATGTTCTTCTGGTGGAATTTCTGCCAAGACGCCCAATCTCATAAATTACAGTGCATCAGTGTGTCTGGAACCAGAGTTGCACTTTTTATTCCTTCACCCTCATGGCCCAATAGGATAGTTGCGGAGATCTTTGAGTGAGCCCTTCGTCCAGCAGTGAACATCTTCCGGCTGATATGATGACGATGATGATGAAAGTGTTAATATCAAACCTATTTAAATGTGCAGTAGTTATGATTGCTACACAAATAACTGTACACGCGTTACTTGTTACGCAAACTACATATAGCTACCGATAAAAAGTTAATAAGAAATCTGTTGCACCTCAACAGGGGTCAAACGCGTGACCATTCCTATCAGCGAACAAAAAGAGAAATGGTATATTATATCGTGCACTTTTTATCTACGTTTCATAAGCAGCCCTAGTAAGGAAACGTTTTCAACAGTTTTTATCGAAATGCTATCACCCAATGAAGGTCTGTTTTTTTCTACGCGTTTTGTGTTATAAAAAGTAGAATGTGGTAATTTCAAATGACTTTTTTATGGCATTGTATTACTCGTGGCTTTAGACGTGTAATTGTCAAAATTGTATTATATTGTTATGACAAACAAACATGAAAAGACATGTTTCTAGAAAACGAAGCTGTTGGTTAACACCTACATTTTCCGAATGGGTCATCATATCATCATCATCATATCAGCCGAAAGACGTCCACTGCTGGACAAAGGCCTCCCCCAAAGATCTCCACAATTGCCGGTCTTGCGCTATTCGCATCCAGCTGTTTCCAGCGACCCGCACAAGATCATCGGTCCATCTTGTAGGGGGCCTGCCCACGCTGCGTCTTCCGGTTCGTGGTCGCCACTCAAGAAACTTTCTGCCCCAATGGCCATCGGTTCTACGAGCTATGTGCCCCGCCCACTGCCACTTCAGTTTTGCAATTCTTAGGGCTATGTCGATGACTTTGGTTCGCCTGCGGATTTCGACATTACTGATACAATCCCGCAGGGAAACTCCGAGCATGATGGCTGTGTGGTGACGGCCTCAAAGAATATCGCCACCCTCTCTCATCCCGTGGGGGGACGTAGAAGTCGTCCTGAGGGAATATATACCAGAGAACGGGCAGCAGCGTTCTCCTGAGTACCATGTCTACCCTACGGGATCGCCAATCCGCCTGCCAAGCGTGGCGATTATGGCATATCCTCCAAATGGGTGTTACCAAGGAAATCCTAAACTTGATCAGTATGTATCAGATGTAGTTCAACAGCAGATCTAGCAGCGCCTCGGTGGCAGTGTGAGAAGTGTCCTCTACTGCCGCCACGTGCAAGCAGCTCCGGGAAGACAGCGATCTGTTTGTGGCACAATCGCTGTGCCGGACTGGCAGGAGTCGACAATAGAGTAGGGCAATCCCTATTCCTCCCAGGGTACGTGTCTCGACCATCTGGGACATGGCGCAAAAGGGGGGCACCGGAGCAGCATACCCGCGTTCTCGGGGCTCCTCCCATTAGGCGCCAAGAGAAGTCAACGACAGGTTAGGTTTAGTCGGTGCGAGTCCGACATATCCACCCGCAGACACTTTTTGTGAGTGGCATGTGTAGCCCCGGATTTAGATTTTTTTGCACTGTCTACCAAAGACAGCGCACGATCGAAAGCCACCGGCCGATTAACTTTATAATAAAAATATCTTGGGAAATTATTTACACACGGCCATCGTCTTTATAACTATTTTAAAAATAACTGAGCAATAATATTCAGTGGAATTGCGTAAATATAATGCTTTGGTTACACAACTACGAAATGTTGTAATGTTTGGCTAAGATTGAAGCATGTAGTCGCTTGATGGATTTGGTTAAGCTGCGTACACATATCGAATTACCTTGTTGATGCTTAAAGGTGTACACATTACCCCACATAGCATACATTTTTGTATGAATTTGTATAGGACGAGTAAAACTACCGCTGTCTTAATATAATGTTAAGGGGACGACAACTGCTGAATTTGAAAGAAAGAATTACTTTTATTCATTCAATAAATTCGTTATTTTATTTCAATTTTATTAATAACGCCGGTTCATCTTGTAACAAAAATATGACTCAAATTTGATTATATTTCAAGGACATTCATTGATCGCAAAATTCAAATTAACACTTAGTAACATGTAAAATTATTAGGTCATTAGGTGATTATTTTTTCTAAGATGCCTAAAACAAAAGAACCATGAAACATTCAAAATAAATTATTATTTTATATGTATTGCATTGCATAATTATAATCATAATATTTATTTTAGTAAACATAAGTAATGCACACAAATAAAATACTGTCCATTGTGTTTCTTTCAATCTTTGTGGTAGAATTGAAACAAAACCTTTTGGCTTATATGATGATGATGCAATGCAATTGATGATTAGGAAAATGTTTGAGTGTTATTTTGTCATATATATTTGGCTAAACATATTTGATTAAGACATGTATTGGATATAGATTACACCTCGAATTAACATAATATCGTGGGCGTTACCGCTAAACATCTGTACCTACTTAGATTTCAAATGCAGAATACATAAGATAGAATAGAATAGAATACTCTTTATTGTACACCTTAAGAATACATATTTCATAGGATATTACAATAACAAGTTGTACAAAGGGCGGTCTTATCGCATAAAGCGATCTCTTCCAGGCAATCTTAGGATGGATAGGAGCTGAACAATAACTAATAGCAGTAGGTGTGCAACAAGACATACACCAAAATTCTGGTATATGAATAAAAAAAGATATTTAATAAATTTACTGTTAAAAAGAAGTAAATGTAAAAATAAACATATCTAAATAAGAAAAATACGTTATTTAATGTACTATAACGTTCTGCTACTCCAGACGTCTTCGGGATCTTTTTAATATTGAAAATACTATACTCAAGTTTGGGTAATTGGTTATATATTTTCTTCACTTTACTATGACAGGTCACAGGGCTTACTACCCTAAAGAGTTCTGTCGTAGACTGACTGTTAGAAAAGAATTTTGTTTTGGTTCGAAATATTTTCAAACGATTTCTTTTTAATTATTTCTTTTTAAAACGTTTGGACGAACGAAGGTGTGCAACCATGAAGGTCGTCACAGTGCAGTACCATAAATTATACAGACAAATAGTGTTCTCTGACTAGCTTTTTAAAAGCTGATATTGTCTGGGCACGTTTAATTTCGATTGCAAATCAAAAAGAGAATAAAAGCTACTATTCAGACGTCTGATGATAATTTAAGTAAACGATTTATATCATTAATTTTTAATTTATTTTCACTTATTATCTGATTATAATGATATCTAATGACATAATTAGTATTACTAACTAATAACACTATAGACACCTATACCGTTGTTATGTAGAATGTTGTGCTCACTTCAAGAATATCTATATAATAGAGATAAATAATAATTTATTATAAATAATAACTTGTTTTTTACTCGTTTTGATATTCTGTTTTGTTTTATTTTTATTTTATTTATTAGGGAAAACAAACAGTAACACATTGAGCTCTTCTGTGGGTAGTTGAAAGTACAGCACAAGTAATTTGGTGCTCTGTTTAATTTACAATTTATTAATTATAATACTTTGAATTTCATACATATTTATGTATTAGTCAATTGCTAAACACACTATTTCTTGCTGATAATAATAATATCTCCTAAATATCTATCTACACTTAAGAAAAGTCAACAACTTACTTTTGAAGATGGACAGCCGGTTTGAGAAGTCTTTTGATGAGTTTGAGAAGTTATTTAACTCCAGAATGAAAACTCATGAAGATAATTTGGAAAAAGCTATGACAGGTAATGCCCCAGACACAAACATTGCCACTCTGTCTAAGGAATTTAGGGATTTCAAGACCTTTATTCTTGAAACAATGGGCTACTTCAAGACACAATTTCAGATGCTATCTCTTGGGCTGGATCGGCATGAAACTTCCATGCGCAGGAAAGTACTACTACTTCACGGTGTCCCTGAGCAGCCTGATGAGAAATTACACACCACTATTGTTGCACTATTAAACAGCAAAATGAAATTGTCCGACATCAGCTCCAAGAACATTGATGTTTGTCATCGTTTGGGTTCTGTATCAGGAAAGAAAACACGGCCTATTCTCATCCGTTTTAATGACATGGAGCATAGAAGCCTGGTTTGGGACCACAAGACTACTTTGAAGGGCACTGGTTTCACCATATCCGAGTTTTTAACCAAGGTTAGACACAGAGTATTCACAAGAGCACGCCAGCATTTTTCCATTTCAAACACTTGGTCATCACAGGGTTATATTGTCATCTTAACTCCTGACAAAACTCGCCGCAAGATCGAAACAATGGAGCAACTCGATGCCTTGATATTGCAATTTCCAACGATTGCCACAGCAACTGAAGATGATCCTCCTGCCACCTCCACAGCGCCTGCGCCGCCTCCAGTCTCGAAGAGCAACAAACCAGCCCGGAGAGGCAATCGTCGCTAATTCTCGATAAGTTTTGTGTCCTTTATTGTGTTTACTATATTGTGTTCTCTTGTTTTTGGTAGCGTAATAGTTAGTAATAATTGTGTTTGGTAGGGTACTGGGTAGGTGCATAATATTGTAGACCATATATTTAACTACCTCCGATTAGGGTTTATAACTATATTTTCTATTCACTACTTTTACTGTCTATTCTTCAATTTGACATTGACATTTTTGACAACTTCTCAGTTCTGTTCACAAACTTCGTTTCGTTTTTCCCTATTAACTTACACTACCTAAACAAAAATACGTTTAGTTTAAGTATACGTTGTGGGCCTTCGGACGTTTGTGCCGATATGTATACGGGTTGTTTTTTTTACATTTTTGTACTTAAATATTGTTATTTGCTCTTTGTTATCTTAATGTGTATACGTTTCGCAATGTATATTTCCTTTCTCCTATTGTTAAAATTTTTTCCAACTTTCCAGCGAGACTGTGTGTTTAGCTAAATTGTAAATATCAATCTTCTGTATTATTATAAATATTATATATAAGTATATATATTATTATATATATATTTTAATATTTAATTGCTTATTTATATATTACTAATTATGGATGATATTTTACCTAACTTGGACGATAGTTATATCTCGTGTTCGTCATCGTCACTTAGTTACGTTAGCGCGGATGATTCTTTTACTTCTCTGACTCTGCATGACCAGATCTCCTCTCGTTTATCCGACCACTCCAATAACCTTAACATTGCTCATATTAATGCACAGAGTATACCTGGTCATTATTCTGATCTTCTGGCATCATTTAGCTGCACGAATATCGACGCTCTTCTAATATCAGAATCTTTCCTTAAACCTTCTCTTCTCTCGCCTTACTTTTCTCTTCCAGGATTCGTTTTGATCCGTAACGATCGCACTAATAAAGGTTGCGGTGGTGTAGCAATATATTTGCGGGCTGATCTCCCTCACAAAATTGTAAGTGCATCACCTTCTCAGTACACTGGTTCTGCGGAATACTTATTCCTCGAAATTGTTGTACACCACACAAAGTTACTCCTTGGGGTTTTTTATAGCCCCAATCTTCGAACTGATTACTTTGATACTCTGGACACTCTACTAAATAACTTATGTCCAATCTATGATCACGTAGTCTTGATGGGTGACTTCAATACGTGTCTGATGAAAAACGACCACCGTTCTTCTAAACTTCTGTCACTCTTATCTTCTATCAATCTCCATATTCTTCCTCTCTCCGCTACACATCATTCTCCTAATTGCAACCCATCTCTTTTAGACCTCATGATTGTTTCGTCTCCTGATCACGTTGCAACTCATGGTCAATTAACTGCTTCATTCTCCTATCACGATCTGATTTATTTGTCTTACGCTGTACGTCCTCCTAAACTTAAAGCAAAATTCCTTTTTCTTCGTAATTTCCAGGGCATTAATTTGGAGATGTTACAGTGTGATGCAGAAAGAATAGATTGGTCAAATATCTTTAACTCATCTAACGTTGATGATAAAGTGAATTTATTTAATATTAATATTCTCGCTTTGTATGATCGACATGCACCAAAACGTCGAGTAAAGGTTAAACACTCTCCTGCCCCTTGGATTACTGCTGATATTAAAGATTATATGGCTCGCAGAGATAAGGCAAAGCGTAGGTACAAACGCAATCCTACAGAGGGAAATTTAGCCCGGTATAAACACCTACGGAACCGTTGCAATCGCCTGTGTCGTGATGCCAAGAAACGCCACTTCTATAAGTCTCTTGATAGTCGGGATTCCTCTACAGTTTGGAAATTTTTAAAATCCAATGGTATCGGTAAATCCCCCGCCTTGGTCTGTAAGGACATCGATCTACATGCACTAAATATCCACTTCTCAAATCCTCCTCTCACTCTTGACATTCCAAGAAAATCTGCTACCTTGCACGATCTCTCACTTTTGCCGATACCGCAATGTTCTCCTTTCAACCTATCTCCCGTTACCGAGGAGGACGTCAAAAAATCCATTCTTTCTATATCTTCAACTGCAGTTGGACATGACAATATTTGCTCAAGGATGATTAGCCCAATTCTTTCTACCCTTCTACCTGTTCTTACTCATATTTTTAATTTCTCTTTATTCTCTTCCACTTTTCCATCAGCTTGGAAACGAGCTCACATTATTCCTTTGCCCAAAGTGGCCAATCCTGTCATACCGTCCCAGTTCCGCCCTATTTCTATACTCCCATTTCTTTCGAAGGTTCTTGAGCATATTGTCCATCGTCAGCTGTCAGACTTTCTATCCTGCAACAAGTTCCTCAGCCCATTCCAGTCTGGATTCCGCTCTGGCCATAGCACTGTCACTGCCCTTCTCAAAGTGACCGAAGATATTCGCTGGGCCATGGACAATAAATTCCTATCCCTTTTGGTATTGCTGGATTTCAGTAATGCCTTCAATTCTGTCGATTTTGATGTCCTTCTTGGTGTCTTATCTTCACTAAACTGCTCTTCCAGCAGCATCTCCTGGTTTAACTCTTATCTTCGGGGGCGCTCGCAGTGTATTCACCATGAAGAGTCTTATTCAGATTGGTGTTCACTCACTGCGGGGGTACCTCAGGGTGGCGTTCTTTCTCCTTTACTTTTTTCCATTTTCATAAACTCCGTTACAAGAGTTATCTCCTCTAACTTCCATCTGTATGCAGACGATTTGCAACTTTACAGGTGTTTCGCCCATAATAATGTTACTGCCGCCATCTCTGCTATAAATTCTGACTTGGAACACATAAACCAATGGGCTAAGTCCTATGGTCTATTAATTAACCCGAGTAAATCCCAGGCCATGATCATTGGAAGCAGGCATATGTTGAGATATCTGGAGATCGCGTCCATTCCTGCAGTTTATTTAGATGGCTATGCAATAACATACACCGAAACCGCTAAAAATTTGGGTGTAACCTTCGACTGTAATCTTTCTTGGAAGGCACATGTCTCTGAAGTCAGTAGGAAGATTCACTTTACTTTTCACTCACTGAAACATCTCCAAAACTTTCTGCCTTTGAAAACGAAAATCTCTCTTACTCAAACTCTTCTACAACCCATTCTAGACTACGCTGATTGCTGCTATCTGGATGTCACCGAGGAGCTGTTGAATAAACTTGAGCGCTTGCAAAATCTCTGCATTCGTTTTATATTCGGTCTTAAGAAATATGATCATGTCTCCAATTTTCGCAAGGATCTCAAGTGGCTACCCGTTCGACTTCGCAGGAATACTCGTATATTGTGTCTCCTCTTCAATATCCTTCACAATCCCTTATCCCCTTCCTACCTACGGGACCGTTTTTCCTATCTTCATTGTTCCGATGCTCCCTGCAGATCCCATCGTCGATCTCTTCTCCTAATCCCTCAACATAAAACTGATTTTTACTCCTACTCCTATACGGTTCATGCGGTCAGGTTGTGGAATTCTCTTCCCCCTAACATTCGCCAATGTAAAACAGTTTCAATATTTAAAAATCGTGTTAAAGCACATTATCTCTCTTCCTCATCCTAGTTGTATGTATATGTATGTGTATATAGATATTTATCTTTGTATTTTATAAGTATTTATGTATATTAGCATGTAGTGTATGTATATATGTATTACTAGAAACTACACACGATATATTATATTTCTTTTAATTTCTCCTCTCGCGGGTCTGCTGGAAGAAATTTCATTGAAATAAGCAGTACCTTTGTACATGTTATTTTCTTTTAAAATTTATTTTCTGTATTCCTTTTCCGTGTGTACATTAATGATTAAATAAAAAATAAAAAAATTGAATAAAATTATGTAGTATAAATAAACTAAAGTATACATTAATGTGCACTCGCATCGTTATCCATAAATTATGTTCTTAAAATAGACAATTTTGATCCAGTTTATATTATTTAAAATAAAGGTATTCCAACTTATTATTTATTATATTATTCTATTTATTCTATTCAGACTCTTACATGCTAGCGAGATTTGGTGTGATACGTTAAAATCGGGTGTTGCCAGCCTCTTTTGTTGGAAGTTTATCTAAAAGTCTTGTCTATACAAATAGTGTACACGTAAATATTATAAGATTTAGGTGAATTTGTAGGGTTGAAGATTTACGAGTATTATTATTATAAAATTATAACTATCCGGACACAGAAAAAAAAATCGTGTTCATAACATAAAGATTTGTCCTGAGTGGGAATCGAACTTGTTGGTCTAGCGGTTAATGCTAAGGCACAGGGCCTTCACACTAACCAACAGGTCAGTCAACAAAAATACATACTTTAAATTGTAATTGTAATTTTCTTTGTATTACAATGTCTCATGAAACAGTCTTTTAGGATTATTTTAAACGTCAAGTTAAACAAGATCATTGTTTTGTATCGAAGCTGACTGCATGTGTGGCGCAGCGGCTTAAGCAGTCGCCTCGTCGCTTCGTGTAGCGGGTTCGAGTCCCGCGCCGGACAACTATTCGTGTGACCCATAAATAGTAGTTCTGAGTCTGGATGTAATTTGTGTTCGTCTATTATATGTTTGTAAAGTAACCCGCGACACAGGGAATAAATTCCCTAATGCGGGCGTTGTCTTATAAATAAAAAAAAAACTTAAAGAAAGAAGTACAGTAATCGATAAAAACCAAACCCCAATGTTCGAGCATCAATAAACACGGATATATTAATATAATCGATTAGAGATAGATCACACAATTCAGTTCAGAACTCGATTTATTACCGCATTGTCGCTTGTTTGACATCGATCAATCATTGTATTCTCAGTAAATAACCATTGATAAAATAATATAAAAAGTTTGTTTTATAGTTGACAGTAATTGAGTGGTTATTGTGTTTAATCGTTCACGTTGTAATAATATAATGAAAGCTTTAATAAAAAACCGGCCAAGTGCGAGTCGGACTCGCGCACGTAGGGTTTGTTGTATGGGAGCCCTCGTAAATATTTATTTTATTTTGTTGTTTAGTTGCGGCAGCAGAAATACATCATCTATGAAAATTTCAACTGTCTAACTATCACGGTTCATGAGATACAGCCTGTTGACAGACGGACAGACAGACAGACAGCGAAGTCTTAGTAATAGGGTCCCGTTTTACCCTTTGGGTACGGAACCCTAAAAAGGTCATTTTTGATACTGCGGGTGATGTCATCTTTAGGATTTCACTCTCAAATGGCTGATGGAACCTATGGTGCCATGTGGAGAGTATTTCTACTCGTGTGGCAGTTCCTCTATTATAGGCCTGGTTTGTGGAGTCCGTTGTAGGTTAATACTTTAGGTTGAAGGACCTGTGCCTCTAGCACGAGTTCCTGCAGTTTACTTACTCGATCACACGTACAGTTTCGTCCCATACATTGAGAACCAGAGTTTTAGTTCTTAATAGTTTCCGCGAGAGGCGCTGGTGCTCAATGTATGGGAGGAAACTGTACGTGTGATCGAGTAAGTAAACTGCAGGAACTCATGCTAGAGGCACTGTTGGCCTAGTTGGTAAGAGCTTGCTTTTCACGCCGTAGGTCGTATGTTCGATTCCCACCAAAGACAGATATTTGTGCGCATGAACGTGTCTTTTGTTCTGAGTCTAGGTGTAATTATCTATATAAGTATGTATTTACAAAAGAAAAGTAGTATTTTATTATGTAGTAATCTATGTAAGCTAACCCGAGCATAACCCAATATTGCGTTTTCCATCTGCGCAATAGAGAGGCAAGCCGCACACTGAATATAGTATGGAACGGAACGCCCATTGCGCATAGTAACTTCCCTAGATACCTTGGGGGTCCTCTGGATAGGTCACCTGATGGTAAGTGATCACCGCCGTCCATGGACACTCGCTACACCATAGGGGTCCTGAATGAGTTGACGGCCTTTAAAAGTGGTGCTGACCCTTCCCCCCACCCCGATGAGCTCTAGCGACCTTAATCACACGTAGAAACACAACATTAAAATTTGATAATGTTCTTATTAAGGAATGTCTTCTGTAAGGTACTTCCTCAGTCGCTGCTCTTTGAGCGAATAAACGCTGTGCCCTACGTCTCGCAAATCGTGTAACGGTCCTGTCTGCGGGTGCAGATGTTGTGCAGCTGCCGCTTTACGTTAATCCACTAAGACACTGACAACTCGTCCGATTGAAGATTGGAGTGGGTATTTCATAGATACGAATACAAACAACAAGGTTCGTGGAGGGCGCCAGTAATTGCGACTCGTTAGTGGTCATATACTTGGCTAGCGAGAACGAAATAGGATTGAGTACAATAAAACCCTCTGATATTTAAAAAAAATCATCCAAAATACTGCTCGACGGAATTGTATCAAAACCGCCATGATGTTATCGACGAGCTTCCATATGTTACAACATGCGTATATTATTAGGAGTGAAGTGGAAGAGTCTATTCTGTAAGTTTGCTATATATTTCCCAAGTCATGCTCTACGTAGAGCCAAAGAACCACTACCATATATTTATGCTTCACTACAATGAAACTCTGCTAACTTCCTGTACTAATCAGGGGTCCCGTGAGTCCTTTAAGTTACTAAAGCTTAAAGCTGC
Organism: Pseudoips prasinana; assembly: GCA_951640165.1. Lineage (NCBI taxonomy): Eukaryota > Metazoa > Arthropoda > Insecta > Lepidoptera > Nolidae > Pseudoips > Pseudoips prasinana. Next base: position 4,425,773 of record OX621238.1, on the reverse strand, counting down.
TGACACGGTAGCAATCGACCCACAATCGCCGTTGTAATACTCGTACCACCATCAGAAAGTTCTCATACAATCATAATTACAACATCCGATCTGCCTCCTTAAAAAAACAATGCTTCCCTTAATTTCAACACAAAAGACTAGTGAAATCATTACGCATCGCCCGCATGGGGGCGTGCAGCACTATTACAATTGTCATCGACTATTAACACCGTGTTCACAATTAACTAGATTAAGTTGCCCAATTTAGGGCGTACTGTTTTGTATATTCATGGGAATAAACGATTAAACATTAACGAACAATTTAATTTTTACTATATATGATCGAATATATTGCCTGGTGGTCTATAATTGGTTCTTATCTTATCGTTGTTGGGGTGTACTTGCGTACACCTTAACTTAAAGACTGCACCAAGCGGGATATGGCAGCTTTTAAAATTGACCACTGTAGCTGGGAAAAGCTCGCTGAAAATAGAGTTGAATGGCGCAAACGTGTAGTGGAGGGTCGTAAGATCTGTGATGAAGCCTGGTTCGGAGTACTTGCTGATAAGAGACATAAGCGACATGAAAGCGGCTCGGCACCAACCACCGCAAACTTCTCTTGTCAGGCCTGCGGCAGGCTATGTCGCTCTCGCATCGGTTTGTTTAGCCACCAAAATAAATGTCGCGCAGTGCGCCGTAAATCGTCTGTAACAGACGCAAAGGCCATATATCTATAATCTATAATCTTGGCCCGAGAGTGTCTCTAAGAGAAAAGTTCAAAGAGGTCAACATTCTAACTGTACCTACCATCTCAGTATATATATGAAAACTTTCTATATGTGCATAAAAATATCGATTCCTTTTGTAAAATGAGCGATACACATAATGTAAATACTAGATATAAGAATAATCTCATATTGCATACTACCCGTCTCCACAAAATAAGTAAATCTTTTATGGGGCAATGTATAAGATTCTATAAGAAACTTCCCAATGATATTAGAGAATTGTCTACGAATAAGTTTAAAAGAATTATTAAAGCCAAATTGTGTAGCAGGGCATATTACAAAAATTCTGATTATTTAAGTGATAAAAGTGCTTGGGATTGAGTTGTTCTGAGTCAACACACATGATTATAATTCTAGATATAAATCTTAAGTATATTTTATTAAATAAAAGGATTCCTACTGAGTTTTCTGGCAGTGTTTCACAGTAGCTGCCACGTTATGCACTGCACGGTAGGGTAAAAAAAATATGACGATTCCACATAAATGTAAAATTTTTATGGAATAAATGAATTTGAATCTTTATTACTTGCGTACAGTACTTCGACACTTCAGGATCTTTTGTACTATCCCCCACTGGTTTTTATTCTATCCCTAGAGCCCTGAATGAAGTCTGCACATAATCCAGTACGCTTCTTCTTCATTGTAGTCTCCTATTGGTCTATTGGTTAGTGACCCTGACTACTAAGCTATAGGTCGTGGCTTCAGTGCCCACCCACGACAAATCTTTGAGAGTATGATTATTTAATTTTGTTCTTAGTCTGGGTGTAATTTTTCTATAATATGTATGAATTTAAAAATATATTTTATCAGTTATCTGGTTCACATAGTACAACCGGCTCTACCTAGTTTGGAATTAGATTGGAGTGTGTTAGTTGTCCTAAGATTATTTATTTATAGACATAAACTCTTCGTTATCGTCTTGCAATATAAATATTGTCACAGTCAAAATAAAAATCATGGCAATTTAAATTTATCAGGAGACAAGACTAAGGTATCGAAATTACATAATAACTAACGAAATAGTAAAAATCGTGCATTTAAGTACACCAAAATAGTCAAACGTTATGAATTAACGAGCTCATTGTATTCCAATATTCAGAAAACAAACACTTGAATTTGGAATAATCGTCAACATTCGTAAGTTTCCGTGCGCACGCGTCGCTCTGACATCAAAGGGAGCGCCGTTCTGTACCGCCGACGATACGGCGTCAAGGACATAGAATAAAAAATATCAGATGTGTATATTATTGCAGTAGGTATAATTTCACTGTATTTTATTATATTATTGACATGGAACTATAATATAAATAATGATTCTTGACCTTAATATCACTCAGCTCATTGCTCTTTCTTTGCATTACGTTTTATTTTGTAATATTATAAAAATACAGATTATCTTATCTCTGAATAAACTGAATTTTAAAGAGTTACAGATACAAAAATAAGCGAAACTGACACCCATGTACTAATAATAATATAAATTTTGTCCTCCTCGCGGGTGGTAAATTTAACAATTAATGTTAATGGGTATTTTTTCGAATAAAATTCCTAGAGTTTGGTGGTGATAGTTGCAGGGCACGTAAATCTGATGGTTCCCCGTTGTGGACTTCTAAAAAGGAAAACAAGGATATTACAATACGATATAAACAAGGATAAATAATTACGCTAAAATAGAGTTCCTCATGCATGCATGCGGGGCTTAACATCCTAGGCCGCCGGTAGTCAGGGTAACTCAGTAAACTCCTCACGATGCGTGCTGTCTCCATAATTGCCGCATTTTGTATTCGGCCCTAAATCCCGTGATCCAGTGAGAGCCTTTTAAGATCTTGGTCGAGGTTCTTTGCTATAAAACGGTTTACGGAGACGACTATCGAGCCAATTACTATTGAGTTCATATCCCACATGGCGGTAACCTCGTGAACTAAGTCTAAGTACTATGACAACTTGTCATTCTTGGCTCTTACGAGGTTATCGTCAAACGGGACAGTGATATCAACAATAAATGCTCCAATTTTGCCATCCAGCGTACAGAAGTGTGAATAATTTGTATATGGGTAGTTTTATACAAGTTAAGTTAGGTTTATTTCCTCGTACTTCTGAACAATTTAGACCAGATAGTCGAGATTGGTAACCTCCGACCTGAGGACTACTTATTATTTTTATTATTATGGTACGGATAGGTAAGTTAACACTAGGTATTTTTTTGTGATGGATCTAACCATTCGTACAATGAATAATTACTTGAGATACGCGATTTTACTACATGTAAATGTAGTAATTGTAACATAATATATGAGACGCTTACAGTCAGCAGCTCCACCAGTAAATGATCGCCGAGATTAGGCGTAATTAGGCGGTGGTTAGGCACGCTGTCATCATTTATTTATTTATTTATTTGGGATAACAACAGCCGTTATACATGAAATTACTATACATAATTACTTAAAAAAAGGCCAATTACAGCTATCCACTATGTAAATATATGAACAGTAAGCGTGCTAGAACTATTTCTTTGAAGTATATATAATATTACAATAATAAATAATAAACTTCATGTACTATGTGAGGTAGGAACTTAAATATTTACATTTCACATCGTGCGTCAATCAAATATGTTTTTGTAACACAATACGAATTTATACATAAAAAAAAAATGTAGGTAGGATATACAAAAAATTAACAATGTTTAATGAGTCGGGCCAACACCATGCAGACACTCATTCCAATCGGTCGCACTATGGTAAGTAGCGGTCAGGAGACTGCTTACAACTTTCCCATTTAAATCAATAAGGTACTTTATCGTACTAATATTATGTGAGTGTTTGTGATTGTGTGATTGTGTATGTTTGTTACTCCTTCACGCAAAAACTACCGAACGGATATTGATGAAACTTTGTAATGTAGCCTATATATCTGAATAACACACAGGCCACAAAATATATCATCCACTGCTGGACATAAGCCTCCCCTTACCGTAGTCACCGGACTGCGAGTTGGCGACTGCAGTTAGGTGGTATGCATAGGTGGCGCTGCAGTACGACTACCTGGTGTATCCCTTAGTCAGCTTATACGACACCCATAGGAAGGATGGTATGAGTTGGTCCTGTAATTTTCTCTGGGCTGGAAACTACACGGGTGGCAGTCAGTATAGATGGGTTTAATTTCCGATCGTCATCGTGCTTCGAATATCTTGTTAAGTACGTCTCCAGCTGTATTTTTTTAAGACATCGCATACACTAGGGAATCGAATACTTTACAAACATATGATTAGACGGACACAAATTACATCCAGAATCGGAACAACTATTTATGGGCGACATATGGCCCACAAAGAAATAAATTATATATGGACAGGTCTAAGTTGGGCGACTATACTTCTAACATTAACAGTTAGTCCTGTCTACGCTATACTTACTCTATCAATGACCACCTCGGTCGTGATAAACGTGACGGAAGTTCGGCTGTCATTTTATTGAAATGTTGTGGCTTTGTGGAAACACTGTTAATTAACTGTCTTTGCTTTTCGTCAAATAAATGACGCAGGTTTATGGTCTTTTTCATATGAATTTGTTCAAAAAAATATTTTAAAATGACGAATGGTCAGATTTTTGTTTTTGTTTTATATGTTGTGTTTACTGTCGGATGCTGATTAAGACAATTTGTTCGTAAGGTACTTTTTATCCATATACTTTTTTTTAGTTATGTTAGCATTGAAATCTTTTTGTAATTCAGCAGTGCTAAATGCCACTTGGTCTCTTGTTTTTGGCTTATAGCATTTTTTTTAAATACAAACCCGCAAATGTCATGTATCAATGTGTCACGGGGTACTTTAGAAACATCGGGACTCAGAACAATAAAATAATTGAAAGTCGAGAGCTCCAAGGTAGCGAGGCGACTTACTTCTTTAATGACATCAGCTATATTGGATTTCTTTTGGCGAGTTTTTAGCTAAGGCATTTTTAATACTATAAAATAATTTATGTGTAATTTGACTATTAAACTAATAACGATCACAAAGTCACCTCTAAGAAATGTTTTAAACAAAAGAATCTCGAAATATTATTATTTGATTTAATTAATTTAGAAATGCAGTAGATCTTATGATTAGGAGACATTTTGTTGTCTTAGATTCGTTTTAAAATAAATTTTTTCTGCAAACGCACTCTGCTTAAAACGTTTTTAGATAGTTTTCTATTTACTCTATTTTAACCCGTATTTATTACAAGACACGGGTGAAATTAGCATGTTACAATAAACTTATAAAATGTTCCGCCATTTATAAATGTCAACTATACCTAAATCATTAATGAAAACTAACTATGTCTCCAAGGCATTCTGCAAATATTGAGAGCTGAGTGAAGTTAAGTACTCTATCTAGCGTCTATATTTTTATGTAAATATCAAAGCGAAATTTGTTTTTTTTTCGGTGTTTATTCCACCGCCACGAGTCCGATTTATATGAATTCAGATATATGCACTCGCGAGTATGATCACTACCACTGTATCAAATTTGAAGAAGATCCGTGAAGAACTAACTACATGAGTCGCTTAAGAAAGAGCTTCGTATACGGTCAGCTCAAAGAATAATAAATAACGACGGGCTAATTGGCGTGGTTGGCAAAGGCTTGCATTTCACGCCGGAGGTCTTGGGTTCGATTCCCACTCAGGATAGATATTTGTGTGCATTAACATGTCTGTTTGTCTTGAGTCTGGATGTAATTATCTATTATAAATATGTGTTTATAAATGTAAAGTAGTATATCAGTTATGCGGTTTCCATAGTACAAGCTCTGCTTAGTTTTGGATCAGATGGCCGTGTGTAAAAACATGTCCCTGGCTAATATATATATTTTTTAAAGTCAGCATTCTATTAATAATACAAAGCAATCGCAAAAACAAAATCATGACTCTTGCAAAATACAAATACAAGCTTTACCACCGACCAGTAATCGCGAGGGTGGGAGCCCCAAAATTAAATTTATTCAGCGTTTGCACAGGACGGTTGGCAAATAGGACAGTGTCCCAACATCCACAATCACATCTTAATGTGTGTTTAATGTATTAATGAGTTGAGAAGGATGTGGATAGTGTTGCCCGATACAAACTTTCTTATGGGCTTAGGTAATATGATAATATTGTAATAGTTTTTCAAATTAGCCAGTTTATCAAAGTTGCTACTTTCGGGCTTTCAACTGCATATAACTAGAGTGGCACATCGGGAAAAACAACAAAAACTAAATTTATTATTTCTATATTTTTCCACCAAATTTAAAAATAGGAGTTTATCAAGTCAACTGATATGAGTTATACGATTGTTCTTGATTGAGGAACGACTTTGATAATTCTTTAATCGAAAAATGTCCCTTGCAAACAGAGTGAGAATTTACAAGACGTGCATTCGGCCCATGATGACCTACGCACACACCGCTCCTAGGTTTATTCCTCTCCATCCCTAATGCTTAAAATTCATTGTTATTTTGTTTTTAATGAAAGCTTCCCCGTATAAAAAAGTGTCCATGGGTTCGAGCCATTACAATTTTACAGTTAAAATTATACGTGTACTAGCTGTGCCCCGTGACTTTGCCCGCGTTAAACTTTATCAATTTTAGTCTATATGTTATCCGTATATATACGCTATACTACGAAGTTTCATCAAAATCCGTTAAGAAGTTTTTGCGTGAAAGAGTAACAAGCATCGATACATCTATAATCACAAACTTTCGCATTTATAATAGTAGTATAGGATTAAGAATTAGAAATTTTTAAAAACCCTATGAACATCATGTATGTCGTGGATGATCTGTTATTTAATAACATTGATTTTTTATTACTATTCAGTTATTTTACAGAAATTCCACGGAAAACCAAAATTTGATCACCCAACACTCCCATCTCGGCAACTTAAAGGAGTAAATCTTAGCAGCTGTGAATCCGAACGGCCTCCAAACTTATTTGTTTTGTGTTTAATCGCTCTCATTCAATATTGACACTATTCCGTTGTCTGTTCTAATGGTACCAAGATTTGGTTGCCTATTGTTTCGGAGTTTGCTAAGATAATACATGGGTTTGTAGTTTTAGATTGTGTTGAGGCAGTTTGTTTGTTATGGTAGTCGTTTTTTTTATTCAGCAGGTGTTGATATTAAGGGGAACGATTGACATTAAAAGCATTATTGAGTACTGGAACGTGACGGGCTTCGTTGGAAATATATTTACTTTGAATAAATATCTTGATCACTGCCATGTGATCCCAAACTAGGCAGAGCTTGTATTATGGCAAGCAGAGAATTGAAAAACATACTTAAATATTTATAATTAGTTGTGCCCCGCGGTTTCACCCGCGTTAAACTTTATAAATTATCACAGCTCCTCCCCCGAAGGTGATAGCGTGATAATATGTAGCCTATATGTTGACCCAACCTCTTATTAATATTCATGCAAATTTGTAGTAAATCCATGCAGTACTTTTTGAGTTTAGCCCGGACATACATACAGACAAACTGACAATAATTTTAAAAACTATATTTTTGGCTTCTATATCAATTGTAAATCACGCCCCAAGTATCCTTTTAAAAAAATATTCAATGTACAGTTCCGACTTTCCTACGATTCTATTATATGTATAAATTTATGAAACACCGAACACAGAAACGCTGACTTATTTTAATCATACAAATCGTTCAATTAAATTGACTGGCCGCTGAACTAGTTAGTGACACTGATTGTTAAGACAGAGGTTCGATCTCTGCCGAGGACAAATCTTTATGTGGCGCCCATATACCGGAAGACGAGGCGAGGACAGGCCCCCTACAAGATGGACCGATGAACTTGTAAGGGTCGCCGGATGTCGCTGGTTGCGAATAGCGCAAGACCAGCAATTGTGGAGATCTTTAGGGGAAGCCTTTGTTCAGCAGTGGGCGTCTTACGGCTGATATGATGATGTTGATGATGAGGCACGAATATATGTTCTGGGTTGAATGTAATCTATCGCTAATATGTATGATCATTGACGGGCCTGTTAGCGTGGTTGGCAGATACGCTGCCTTTCACGTCGGAGGTCGTGGGTTCGATTGCCACCCGGGACAAATATTTCTGAGCATGAACATGTCTGTTTGTCCTGAGTCTGGGTGTAAATTATCTATATAAGTATGTATTTACAAAAGAAAAAGTATATGTAGTATATCAGTTATCTGGTTTCCATAATACAAGCTCTGCTTAGTTTGGGAGCAGATAACCGTGTGTGAATAATGTCCCAGGATTTTATTTATTATTATTATGTACGTATTTACAAAAGAAAAGTAGTATATGTAGTATATCAGTTATCTGGTTTCCACAGTACAAGCTGTGCTTAGTTTGGGATCAGGTGGCCGTATGTAAATAATGTCCCACAATATTATTATACTATATAAGATTACTTATTATACTGTTTTTTTTATTGGGTTACTTTTCCACTATATTCAATCAAAACATGTTGCACAACCCTGAATCATTTTACAAACATAAAAGTATCATCTCAAATAACCCTAAAATATTATAATAATGTACTACATATATAGTCGGTACTTAAATTACTAAGTAAATAGCGACCATAAAGTGGGTAATTAAAAAGCGGTCATTTAAGCAAATTCACTCTCAAGTTAGCCGCCTAATTTCAATCAGGTGGTCCAAACATCCTTTTGTACTTTATCACTAAGGCAACACGGCTTACTTATCAACCGGAACAGCTTAAGCCTCTTTATATAGCACCAGTGTGGTCTTTCCGGTGGTCTTTCTGTCGTCAGAGAATCTAAGTGTGTGGTTTGATTATACAGATTTTAATAAGATGTAGAGAATGTAAATTAATACTGACTGTTAGGAGTGTGAGCTGTAAATCTAATGGGATTGGATTGTTCACAGTTACGGTACAATGACGGTCACCGTAGCCTAGTTGGTAGTACTCCTGCCTACGAAGCTGGTGGTCTTGGGTTCGAATCCCGGTAAGTGCAAATATTTGTGTGATGACTGATGAGCATGAATATGTGTTTCTGAGTCATGGATGTTTTCTATGTATATAAGTAGATATTTATTTATCTATATAAGTATGTATATCGTCGCCTGGTACCCATAGTACAAGCTTTGCTTAGTTTGGGGCTAGGAAGATCTGTGTGACATTGTCCCGAGATATTATTATTAATTATTTACTGCCTCGTTAGTCCAGCGGTAGCGTGTTCAACAGCAGATAATAAGGTCCTGGGTTCAAATACCAGGTCGGTTCAAAAAGTGATTTATGGATTTTTCTGTAAAGAAAATTTCTCACTATCAGCCCTAAGTCTGGAAGAGCACGTAAATCAGTGGGTCCTATACCTGACCCCTTTTCGGCCATGTCACTAGTCGTCCCATCGAATCATGAGAATGATGGAATAGAAAGTGCCCCTGTGTTTACGCACACACTTATGCAGTATAATAGGTCCTGCGCAGTTGACTAATGTTTATTGAGACTGGGTGCCGTGGCCAAAATTCAACCAGGAGCCTCCTTCAAAGGCTCCATTTGGAGCAAAGCGAACTCAGTTAGTAATATAATAATAATAATAATATCCTGGGACATTATTTACACACGACCATCTGATGCCAAACTAAGCAGAGCTTGTATGTACTATGGAAACCAGATAACTGATATCCTACTTTTCTGTTGTAAATACATATTTATATAGATAATTACACCCAGACTCAGGACAAACATACATGTTCATGTACACAAATATATGTCCTGTGTGGGAATCGAACCCATGACCTCCGGCGGCGTGAAAAGGAAGTATTTGCCAACCAAGCCAACAGGCCAGTCAGGCCGTTAATGGCAATTAGTACATGGGTGGCGCCACTGCATGACTACCTGGCATACCTTAGGCAAGTTTTACGACCACGTGATGGTATGGGGCAATCTCTGCCTCAACTGTTATTATTTCTGGGGCGGGAACTACTATATTTTTATAATATTTATATTTTGTAATCAAATGTACTTTTTGTGGAGTACTTAACTAGTTGGGAATTGGAATAATAGGATCATCAAAACTTGAAATGATTATTAACTAAAAAGCCTATCTAGGCACATAACTAGGTATATTAGTCAAGGTAACAAAGACACAGGAATAAGGCTGAAACATCTAACGTGATCTAATTAAGAATAGAATAGAATATATTTATTTGCATTAAACATGGTCACGATATATATTAAAATATAAAATAACAATTCATTACATTAATTACATTTACATACATCAAATAAAATTACATTTATATTTATTATTAAAATATTAAATTATATATTAATTATCATACTTTCCAATAAAACCAATCAAAATCCCTCTAAATCTAAGAATTCTTGAACAGTGTAAAAAGATTTTTCAATTAGCCATTTTTTTAATTTTTATTTTGTTCACTCTTAGGAGAAGTTCTCTTAGTGGTTTTGGGATTTTGTTATATATCTTTATACACATAAAAATGCTGTCCCGGTGATAAAGTGTAGTTCAACACTTTATTAATCTACCGGCCAAGTCGCCGAACATCGATTTCTTAAATGGCGTTCAAATAAATAACGGTTAAAAATGACTTAACCAATCGTTAAATCGGCTTCAACGTTGACAATTGATTCCGGACCATTTATGACATCACATGTGCTCGTGGAAGCCGATTTATAGATTAATTAAGTCATTTTAAACTTTTATTTAATTGAACGCCGTTTAAGAAATCTAAGTTCGGCGACTTAGCCGGTAGAGCCCCTGATCTATTATGCGAATTTCATATATCATTCAAAAACTGACAGCTATTAGCTATGTACCTATACATCGATAGAATGATAAAAAGACGTAACCGTCGTTTATAAACGCTGTCTATAAAACTTTTTGGTATTCATTATTAAACAGTTTCTAATAGGAGATCAAGATGACAATGTGGGCGATGGGAATAAATAAATTGAATAATTTCTGTTAATGGCTTCTTTTGGAGAAATATTAATTGGAAACTGGTTGTCACCGTATAAGTTAATGTTTTATATTAATTAGGCACTTCATTAAGTGATTAAGTATGGATTTCAAATGTGAGTATATTAGTTTGGATGTCATTTAAGGTCTCGAGAGAAATGTAAATTTAGAAATCATAGTTAATTAGACTAATAATTATAAGATGAAATTTATGGAGTACAATTACCATAAATTACCTTATTTAATTAATTAATTTTCTCGCAGCCTCTTAATTACCTAGTAATAATAATACAGGGTGAAGTAATAGTTTTTTTTTTAATAAAGGATATATAACATAGTACTCACTGTGTCGCTATGTGGTGACGGGAAATATCATCACCCTAAATCATCTCTTGGGGGGCTGAAACTATGTCAACGTGTATGGATAGGCTACCGCGAACCTAGTTGCTTTACCTTATATGTGCAACTGGCCATGAGCAACTCACTTTTTTGCTTTAAGAAGGATTTCAATTTGGGACTCTATCTGCGACTGAACAAGCAACTGCTAGATCAACGAGGCCAGCAAAAATGAGTGTTCTATGTTAGCTCGACAAATGGATGTGTGATTAACACTTATGCGGCAAAATTGTACTGCGTCGCACCATAGTTCGAATGCACGTTAGTGTGACACACTGAAGATCGACATTCGTAACAGGGGATTGGCTTTCTGGCAACTACTAACAACTAACCTTTATTTTTTAACGTGAGGAATTCCATTATGAATCGTCCCGCCGCTGGGGAAGCGACGGGGTATGTCGGACTCCCAGCTAGATGGTAGGGCTGGGCTTACCGACTAAAACCCCACGGTGTGCCTCAGCGACCTTCAGTCTAGGCCACGGGATAACCGCCGCAAAGGCTTAAAAGCCGAAATAGCTTTGCCAAATGCACCACGCCACTAACGACCGATCCCTCAACAGCGAGATGCAGCATCTGGCGTGCACAAAAAGGGTTCATGGATCAGTTTGTCACGCTTTCCGAAAGCCTCCCACCTGGACATCAATTACCGTGGCCAATCTGGAAGTCCCTAAACAGATTCCGGACTTAGGTGGGCCGAAGCAAAGAAAACATGTCTAGGTGGGGACTGTCGAGCAACCCCAAAATGGACTGTATTTGCGGAGCATCGGTCCAATCCATGGCCCATCTAACAGCTTGCCCAGCCTGCCCTGCCACATGTTCATGGCACGATCTTAAAAATGCCACAAGCAGGGCAATCAGTGTGGCCACGTTCTGGGCCACAAAAATTTGACGAGTTTGCCATCTAAACGCTAAGAAGAAGATGGGATAACCTAACCGAACCGAACCAAACCAAAACCTATTGATCGTTTAGCGAGATGTCGATCTTCAGTGTGTCGCTCAAGCGTTAATCGCATATCCATTTGTAAAGCTCACGTAGTACACTTGCAAAAATGTATGTTAATAATGTGTATTACCTTCAATTATTTTCGTCTTAGCTAAATTGCCTAACTCAATTATACTCGAAGTGAAACTTAACTTAATTAGATTTTACATAATTGTTAGTAGACCTGTACAGTTAATTTAGAAAAGGTAATAACATCCGAAGTTCTACTTTAAATATATATTCTAATAGTAGATCTAATCGACACCACTATACACTATAATTACGGCCGGCAACTAATTAAATTACCGCTTACAATACTTTTAAAATCATTTAAAATTGAAACGAACCCACCCACAGACGGGTATATTTAAATAGATTGGGAGGTGTGTCCAAGAAACAACCGGCCAAGTGGGAGTTGGACTACACAGAAATGTTTCCGTACCATATAAAATTCATTTATTTCGTTAAAATGACTGCACGTGTGGCGCAGCGGCTAAGACAATCGCCTGGCCTCTTCGTATCACGGGTTTGAGTCCCGCGCCGGACAACTATTTGTGTGACTCATAAATAGTTGTTCTGAGTCTGGATGTAATTTGTGTCCATCTATTATATGTTTGTAAAGTACCTCGCGACACAGGGATTAGATTCCGGGCGAGACGAGCCTGTTGGCGTAGTTGGCAAGTGCTTGCTTTTCACACCGGAGGTCGTAGGTTCGATTCCCACCCAGGACAGATATTTGTATGCATGAAGATGTCTGTTTGTCTTGAGTCTGGGTGTAGTTATCTATATAAGTATGTATTTACAAAAAGAAGTGGTATATGTAGTATATCAGTTATCTGGTTTCCATAGTACAAGCTCTGCGTAGTTTGGGATCAGATGGCCGTTTGTGAATAATGTCCCAGGATATTATAATTCCCAAGTACGGGCGTTGTCTTTACAAAAGAATTAATACATTTTGTGTGCAATCGTCAATTTTTTTTCCCTACCATGCATGACGTAGGAGCTACTGAGATATTATTAGATATAGACTTGGCCATAACCAATGCACTCACAGGTCAATAAGTGATTGGCCAGGTAGACCTAGAAACGCGATCAGTCCAAAGATGGGTGTCCGTTAAAGTTGTTTAATGTGTGACCATCTCTGTGTTTTTTAAGGCACGTTAAGCTATCGTTGCCGGTTGTCATCATTGATGCGACAAGAGTCTATGCCATATCGAAGACCTACTGGATGGCTTGAATAACTCTGACACCAAGGTAACCACTGCCCATACGATATGATCAAGATACTATAATAATAATCATTCTGTATTTTTTTTAAAGTATTTATCAATATGGTTTGAAATATAGAGTCATTATTAAGATTAAGCAAAAACAAAAGCTCATCAGTTACAATATTTTTTATATTTTATTACTACACACCGGACAGCGTGGAAATATCAACGGTCTACTTATTACGGTAGACGAGGTACAACCCGGTGACAGATGGACAGACGGAGGGATGGATAGCGGTGGTATCATAGAGTGCCTTTAGCGCCTTTTGGTTAAGGAACCCTAAAGCAAGTTCAAAGCTCCAAATTGAAATTAGAATGCCATTTGCAAACTTTTTTTGACAAAATTTTCGGAGTCTTTGATGTGGCGAGCTGGCAATATGTAAAAAGTGTACTTTGTTCCTCTGTAGACGATATTATGTATAGAAATGATTGTGTGTGGAGAATTGCAAAAAAAAGTGGTTATAATAGTTTTGGACACGCACTGGATGGCTTCCTATATGCCATTGTGTATGGAATGTGGCGTGGTTGTAGCTAATAATTTCGCCTTTTGTTTTATTTTTAAACAGATTTTGAGTTTAAGTTACAAGTGCATATATTTTCGGGTGTTTGTGTTTTTTTGCTAGAATTTTTATTTAGTAGAAGGTAGAACTCAGGTAGCTCAAACTTAACAAAGCTTGTACTATAGCAATTAACCAGAAACGGCCTAGTGGTTAATATGGGATGGTGAAATTCATTGCCATCATCGTTAATATAAAAGTTCTAGTATTGAGTATAATAATATTACATGATACTAGTTTAGTAGATGCTTCCTAATAAATAAATGACGGGTCTGTTGGCGTGGTTGGCAAATGCTTGCTTTTCACGCCGGAGGTCGGGTTCGATTCCCACCCAGGACAGATATTTGTGTGCATGAACATGTCTGTTTGTCGTGAGTCTGGGTGTAATTATCTATATAAGTATGTATTAAAAAAAAGTATTATATGTAGTATACCTATCAGTTATTTGATCTCCATAGTACAAGTTTTGCTTAGTTTGGGATTAGACGGCCGTGTGTAAATAATGCCCCAGGATATGATTATTATTAATAATAAATAAACATTTATTTAATATTAATCTTACGTGATAACCACAAATGTTATCCTGTAATATGTACCTGTAATATAATAAGTAAAACTTTGGTAGTACACCATATATAAATTCCAAAGTTTATACGTGGTTACTTACTTACTTATCGTATGGGCAGTGGTTACCCTGGTGTCAGAGTTGTTCAAGCCGCCCAGTAGGCCTCTGACATGGCTTAACGACTGTTGCCTAATGGCTACAACCGGGACCGACAGCTTAACGTGCCCTCCGAAGCACGGAGACGCTCAGAAATTAAACCACTTTGGCGGTCACCCATCTATGGAATGACCGCGAGCCTAGTTGCTTAACCTCGCCAATCACTTACGGACAGGTGAGAGCTACTGGCTATGAGCGCCAGGTATGAGGTATTAGATAAACATGGCATTAAGTATAAATGTTGAAACACTTAACATATTGTAATAAAATGAGGTACAGACGCCAGCACATCCAGCTACCCGAATCTGTCAAATTTCTTTTATAGATTTTCAACTTTAGCACATAAGCATAAGGTTCACTTTCAATTGGGTAAATTTGACAGATTGGGGTAGCTTGATGTGCTTGCGTCTGTACATTCAAAGTACGCATGGCTAGCTAATATGGAGACGGCTTATGTTTTAAGAATTGTGGGTTTTCCAACCCTTGCAGCAGCTTTGCAGCCCGTGGCGACCATTGGCGTCGCCATAGGATACCGCTACTGGTCGAACCAGAATGGCGTATCAACTTGCTCCTAAAGGTGCCGGTCATGTGAGCACCGTACGCCCTTAAATAGGTAATTGAAAAAATTAACTTTTAAACGTGAGGAGTAAGTTGGTGAATGCGTGACAAGAGCGTTACAAAAAGTGTGATCGGGTGAAGCGTACGGAAGTTGAGAGGGAAATATAAGTTTCATATATTACTGTATGGGACTATAATAATAATATCTCGGGACAATGTTACACAGATCATCCTAGCCCCAAACTAAGCAAAGCTTGTACTATGGGTACCAGGCGACGATATACATACTTATATAGATAGATAAATACTTATATACATAGAAAACATACATGACTCAGAAACAAATATTCGTGCTCATCACACAAATATTTGCACTTACCGGGATTCGAACCCAGGACCACAAGCTTCGTAGGCAGGAGCACTACCAACTAGGCTACGGTGACCGTCGTCCAACTATGGGCAAGAGAGAGAGAGAGAGAGCTGCGAGCTCACAGTCAAGAAAATTACATTTTTGAACTTATACTTCTTTTGGCGCGATGGAGAAAAATGATGAGAGTGAATTTTTACGATGCGCGCACACCGACACCAAAAAATTTAACAGCATGAAGTTAGTTCTAGGTGGTATGAAAATTGATAACTATGTTCAAGTTGTATATTAAGAAGTATAACTTCTAACGCGTGTACATAAGTACACACAAGTTTTTTTTACTATAATTCTCTGATAGCCTAATGTTTCATATATCAAAGTTTTACTTCAGTCGTGCGGTCCGATTACCACTTAATGTCCGGACTCGGGATTAGAACCCAGGACTTCTAAACTTGCAGTTGAACACGCTACCGGGAGACCAACGAGGCAGTGTCGTAAGATGCTGTCAAGTCATCTGTACTAAATCCAGAAAATTATCTGAAATGGGCGGCTATTAAACAGTAGGAGAAACAGTAGGCATTTAAGTTCAGTAATAAATTCGAATAATAAATGATTATCTTCTTCAACTTAAACTAATACCTTGCATTTAGCTTTGATGAAGTAAGTAAATTTTACGATACACTTTAAGCCATGAATAAATTTATTTCATAGCAAGAGACATAATATACCTATACGTAAGTTAAACGATCAAGCGATAGTACGTGAATTGGTTACGTATTGTTCAAGGATCTTACTTACTTATCATATGGGCAGTGGTTACCCTAGTGTCAGAGTTGTTCAAGCCGCCTATTGGGCCTCTGACATGGCTTGAAGACTGTTGCCTAGTGGCTACAACCGGAACCGACAGCTTAACGTGCCCTCCGGAGCACAGAGACGCCCAGAAATTTAAACACTTTGGCGGTCACTCATCTATGGACTGACCGTGAGCCTAGTTGCTTCACCTTGCCAATCACTGAAGGATCGGTGGCAGCATCTGGCTATGAGTGTCAAGGATATCTAATAATAATAATATCCTGAGATATTATTTACACACGGCGATCTCGACCTACACTTGTAAATACACACTTATATAAATAACTACACCTAGTCTCAGGACAAACAGACCTCTTCATGCACACAATATCTGTCCTAGGTGGGAATCGAACCCACGCCCTGCGACGTGAAAGGTCCAACCACGCCAACGCGGCAACGGGCGTCAACATAATTACAATTTATATTACCACAATAAATTATACTTTTATAAATGATTGACACAAATCGAAAACAAAACATCTGTGCATGAACATACGAAACGCTTTTCTAACTTTTCCTATTTGAACTAGCTGACCTACTTTCAAACCAGCTCGGCGCCAAATGCAAAATAACAATATATTTTCCATGTTTTCATAATTTGTCTGTCTATTAAAAATATTCATCATGTAATGGCCAATTTCTGAGGAGACTAGCAAACTGCGCAGAATATATTGTAGATCAGAATAGTTTGCGCAATCATGATTGCATTGTATTCAATAATCGATCAAGCAAGCACCTGATCTGAGGGGTACTATTGTGCGTGGTATCAGCTCCCTGGGGCACCTGGAGTTTATGTTCCACCAGCATCACTTGCATCATTTAATCACGTAATTCCCATCTCATTTTATACTCTATCGTGTTGTAATAAAAGCTAAAACCAATGAATTTTGAACCTACGCTATGGCTGATTAAGGGTTAAGAACCGCAATCCGAAACAAATGAGTTCGGCCATCTCTTTCTAAACTATGTAATCGATCAGGCAGAGGACTGAAGTCTTTACGTGATCCCTAGCTACGAGCCCCTAACATTACCAAATTGCGACCTCCAATAATATTTTTTTCCTGAGCTGGAATTTGAAGCTCGTAATATACAAATTGAATAACTCGCATAATAGCGTGCATATTTTGCGAAGCATTTAACTGTCGCAAGCAGCATTTAAATTAAGTATAACAAAGGTTTGCTTAATATACAAATTATATATGTATACAAGTAGATATATAAGGCAGAAAATATACAAGTCGTTACATAAATAGTATTTTTTTTATATAATAGGATGGCAAACGAGCAAGTGGGTCACCTGATGGTAAGTGATCACCGCCGCCCATGGACACTCGCAACACCTGAGGAGCTGCAAGTGCGTTGCCAGTATGGTATTATTATTATTAGTTACTAACATAGACTAACTAATATTTATATGCTACTTTAAAGTTTAATGCTAGCACGCACTCTGTTCATATAAAGTAAAAAATAAAATGATCTTTACTATACACCATAACTTAAAATTAAAATTGACCTAGGTACAAATAAGGCGGTCTTATCACTACCGCGATTTCTTCCAGACAAACAAGTACGGAGTAAATAGATGAAGGAAAGAGGAAACCGGATCGATAGTCGATAACTGGAATTGGATTTTATTGTATCAAATTGCTTGCAGTAATTATATATTATTAATATTACGGCTGTCGTGTCCCCCAATAAAGAAATATTCATCATCATCATCACGTCAGCCGAACGACGTCTACAGCGCGACAAAGCCATCCCCAAGAGATTTCCACAATGGAGTTGTGTCCATCATTTGGAGGGGTATACCATAATCGCCACGCTTGGCAGACGGCTTGGTGACCGCAGTTTGATGCTCATAGTACACAAAGACGCTGCTGCCGTTCTGTGAGGGATATTCCCTCAGATTACTTCTACGCCCCCCACGGGATGAGATGGGGTGGCGATATTCTATGCCATCACACGGCAAAATAAACACTAATGGAATTTATTATTTACATTTTATCCTATCCAAAAGTAATGAACAATAGTCACTCTATTTACTTATCGCGTGGGAAGTGATTACAATAGTGTCAGAGTTTTTCAATCCGCCTAGAAGGCCTCTGCTTAACGACTGTTCTCTAATGACTACAAGCGGGACCGATAGCTTAACGTGCCCTTCGAAGCACGGAGACGCTCAGAAATTAAACCACTTTGGTGGTCACCCATCTATGGACAGACCGCGAGCCTAGTTGCATGACCTCGCCAACCGGTGAGAACAACTAGAACGACATGACATAACTCCCATGACAGAGAAAGTTTATTCCAAATACGTTGAGATAATTTTGTAACCTATTGCATAACAATCCCAAGACAACCTATTAATCGGAGTTAACATAACAAATGTACCAAACGGAACTATTTAAATTCAGTATTACTTACATAAAAATAATTATACTTATAATTTAAACCGTCAGTGAAATCGTGAGCAACGCGTTACGGAACCTCTAAATATGTATGAGGGAATTAAAATAAGGGATAGGTATGTAGCTAGTTATCACGCATACCACTTTAACATTTGAAGATCTTGAAATATTAATTCGGAACACAGTACGTATTTTCAATGTATGGTTTAGTTTAGGAAAGGAATCTTCTGGGCCTTGCATTAAAAACCTTTACAAAGGACTGACAGTGCGTGTGGCGCAGCGGTTATGACTGTCGCCTCTCCACTTCGTGTCTCGGGTTCGATTCCCGCGCAGGGAGGCTACCACCTATTACGTCGATCATCGTGATCGGTGTTCAAATAGATGCAGATTAAAAATTACTATATAATAATTATTTACACACGGCCATCTGATCCCAAACTAAGCCGAGCTTGTACTATGGAAACCAGATAACTGATATACTCCATATACTACTTTTCTGTTCAAAATACATTCTTATATACATAATTACAATACACAACACGGACAAACAGATATGTTCATGCACACAAATATCTGTCCTGGGTGGGAATCGAACCCACGACCTGCGCCGTGAAAAGCAAGCATTTGCCAACTACGCCAAATCATTCGTTCAATCGGCATATATTTATTTACTAGCTGTGCCTCGCGGTTTTACCCGCGTTAAACTTAATAAATTATAGCCCATGTATTAATCCGGGGCGTCAATTTACTCCATTCCAATTTTTTTTTAAATCGCTCGAGCCGTTTGGACGTGAAGAAGTAACAAACATACACACTCACAAACTTTCGCCATTAGAATATTAGTAGGATTAAGAATATTTGTGTGTAGCTAACCCAGCGAAGTTCGACTAAGAATTAATTGCGAGGTCTTCATACAAAAACCTACTTCGTTTCCGAGACACAGACACAGTTATTCTACGATGAATAAAAAATATGATTCTGGATATTCATGAAGAGGATCGTGGAAACTATCATGGGTTGGTCGGGTTATTTAAATGAAACAAGCAGGGTAACCTCCCGGACATGGCCGCATTACCATAAAACATGGAACTGTTTACTTGTGGTCCATTTTTTCTGGTAAAGATTTGTCTTGCCTTGTTAAATGTTTCAAGAAGGATTATTTCGAACGTTGATTTGTGTGGGATATCTATTTTCAATTGGGAGTAATGACGCGAGGTATTCGTTTTAAAATGTACAGGCTGTTTAATAAAATTATATAATGATATATTTTTTTGTGATAATAATAATAATGTCCTCCTAGCCGAATTCGGCCACGGCGGCCAGTCTCAACAGAGATTGGCCATCTGAACGGGACATATTATAGTGCTCAAGTGTGTGCGCAAACACAGGAGCACTTTCTATTCCATCACTCCCATGATCCGATGGGACGCCTTAGCGACACGACCGGAAAAAGGTCAGGCACAGGACCGACGGCTTTACGTGCTCTCCGAGGCACGAGGGTATAATACCGCCAACTCCCAGACTTTGGGCAGATGCTGTGAAATTTTCTTTTTACAGAAAAGTCCCTAAATCACTTTTGCCCCGACCCGGGATTTGAACCTAGGACCTCGTTAACTGCGGGTGAACACGCTACCGCTAGACCAACGAGTTTTTGTGATATCACGTGTAGCGCAGAGGTTAGTGGTCGCTCGTTACTATTTTGGCGAACTTGTATTTTGAGTTCGAGTTAGTGATCTCCAGGTGACATATTATAGTGCACAAAGAGTGCAAACACTTATGACGTCTAGCGACTTGACTAAAAAAAAATCGAATCAATTTTTCTTCGAAAAATATGAGTGCATTGCGGTGTTAGTTTTACACTCATATCCTGTCCATAATTTATGATATTGGTGTGCAAATGTTGCTTGGGTCCACATTTATTACAGAATCACAAAAATTACTTTTAATTTCATGTCATTTTTATTAATACTGCTGGATGCGGGCAGCACAAGACTGGCAATTGTGGAGATCCTTGGGGGATGCCTTTGTCCAGCAGTGGACGTCTTTCGGCTGATATGATGATGATGATGATTATCATTACAATTATTATATTTATTTAGAAATCAGGTTCGGGACCAAGTCACAGGGCATTTTGGCTATTCTATATACCCTCTATTAATCATATGAGGGTATATCTTAAATATAAATATCTTATATACATATATCTTATCTTATAGGTAGTGTTCAACACCCAATAGTTGAGTTTTAGTAACCATTAACATTATCATTTATTTTAATATTAACGATAAAATACATTTAAAACTTGTAAATGATTTAAAACGGCTCTTTGACAATATAAAATGTAAACCATTTTGGTAGTAATGCCAAATCTGGGCTTGTAGATAATCAATCATTCAGAGAACCATTAAAAGAAATAATGTACGCTTTGTACGTTCCGAAAGGGACTTGTTAATTAAATGTGCCAATCAAGTTTGTTCGACGACGGATTTAGTGTCTTTTTGTGGCAAAGATTAAGTTTTTCTTTTAATTAGGCATGACATATTATTATTTAGAAGCCCCGTATCATGGTTAATATCCATTTTTTGAACATGACATTTGTATTTATATTAGGAGGATTTCAATGGACCGCGCCTCGTCTTTATTGTTCGGTGAAAGAGTAAAATTCCCTACTAAGTCCCTAAGCCGTCTAGTAATTAAGAATCTAAGTAACTCTCGCCAGAGAAAACTCCTTAAGGGTTCGCCCTTGGCCTGGGGAAGTTACTGACGTTGAGGTGCATAAGTGGTTCGATTTTAAGGATCGTTTTATGCAACTATCAGTTTACGTTGATATGCGAAGTAGCAGTTCACTCGTTCTGTTGATAATCGGAGGACGCATTTCATCGAAACGTATGCAAACTAAGGGTCGTAAATGACAATAGAAGTGACCGCCATTCGCCTTTACGGCGGTAAAGCAGTAAAATCCCTTAGTAAGTCCTCAAGCCGTTTAGCAAATAGCAAATGAAGTAAGACCTGCCAGAGGACACCCCCTTAACGGTTCGTACCTTGGTTTGGGGAAGTTAGTGACGTGGAGTTCCATAAGAGGGTAGATTTGAGAGACGTTTTGGGCAACTGTCACTTAGCATTAATATGCGAAGGTGCTGTCCATTTGCCGCGTTGAGAATAGGAGTCTTCAGTCAATACGAATGCCTGCGGCTCTTGGTTGCGGAGCGTTCGCACGATTAAGATAGATCGAAGTTATTTGTTCTGGTTGACTATGTTCCACTTGTCTAGTTCACGATTACGACTTTACTCAATAATCAGACCCAAATATCATTATATCAGCCTCCCCAAAAGACTTTAACGACGTAGTTATTCCATAATTTGAAGAGATATACTATAAAAGTTTCGCTTGACAGACGGGTTGGTGAACGCAATGCAATGGCCATAGTACACAGAGAGACGCTGCTGCCCATTCTCTGGGAGATATTCCCTCGGGTCCACTTCTAAGCTCCCCACGGGATGAAATGGGGTGGTAATATTCTTTGCCTTCAGCCACACAGCTAAAATACAATGTTTGAAATCTAACGTAGCCAATTTGAACACTCTTATTACATTAGGCATAAGATATATAATGGCATAAAGTTAAGGAGCGTTAAAGCCTTATGAAACTGGACTAATTAAACGGAACCAGTTTCTTAAATGCAAATTACTCGTTTTGGTTCCTTATACACATTGCATCAGCTCGTTATTGTTGTATGGAAAAATAATGTTTTATTTTTTGTATTTTATTATGTTGATATAAGATATTCCTTCATTGTTCAGTTTTACAGGCCTTGTGCAAAAAGAAATCGATTACTTAAGTCATGTCTACTATTTATGTTACACCTTTTGGGCACAATGTAACATTTTCAATATTAATCGTATTTTTATTTTTACCCAACTGCGCTATTGCCCAAAAGAAGGTTTATTATTTGTATTTGGGGTAATATAGCAACGGTGAATGATGGATAGGTAAATCTTATCATATCTATAACGTCATGACTTTAAATGTAAACTAAAAATTTTTCCTTTTATTAAATTCATTAAAGTTTCAATTTTAATCAATTAGATTATTAAAATACATAAAATGACCTTATGTATAATATGAGTTGTCTACTGAAAAATCTATATACTCTACATTTAAGACGTATATTCTTAAAAAAAAATATTGTTTTCAAATATAATGCAAGGTTTGAAGCATAGTAAAATATACATTAATAGGTATTAAAAAAAACAATTAATAAGGAGACATTTTTAATCCGAGGAAACATCATTTCGCTTAATCTTTGATCACCCAAAATTCAAGGAAACAGATAAATCGTCAAATTAACGCGTTTAAGCCTTCAAAGTTTATCGCTTCGACGGCACCGCAGTCGTTAATGAGCCAACAGCTTTACAGCAAGACTTATTGTTATTCGAACACCTTCAGACGAATATGAGATTTTATTAGATATCGTTGTTCCCAGATACAATACTAATTAATTGGAAATAGAATATAAACGTAAACTAACATTTTAATGATGCTTTTATTACATGGAACTTGATATTTATTTAAAGTTTAAGAAGATAGACGTACAACTTCTTACTTAAAAACTGGACAAATAGTTTGTTCTCCATTTTTAAATGAGGATTTGCTTATTCTTCATTCATAAGTGGTGAATATACATATTCCCCATTTACCATTTTGTTTTATTAAAGATTGCGCTGACACTAAAATAAATTTCTATATTGCCTAGGTCTGGCATGAAGCTTGTTTACACATGCATGGGGCATACTGCTTCAGCAAATGGGTCACATAGACAGTAATCATGTGCGGAAATATAATCCGAAACAAAATCGGGCCTAAAGTTAGTAGCGAGGTCAATTTAAATAAAAATCTATTTTAAATATACTGTCAGTTATTGGTGAAAAAAAAGTTACCCGGTTATACTGGTAAAAAAAAAGTTCCTGAGGAATTGTAACCTAAAATTTAATAATTTATTCATAAATATTATTCTTTAAAACAAATAGAAGAATTTCTATAATAAGTATAACATATAAAATAACTATTCGCTTCGCATTTTACAGGAGTTTATTTTGCCTGTAGTGATGCAATTCTTGACATAATATGTTATCATGAAAAAGTGATTTCCGATCCTTGTTATCATCATCATGTAGTCGACAGCTGGACAAAGACACCCTCCAAGGTACCATATGTGGGGACATTCCATAATGCCACGCTTAACAGATGGGTTCGCTATTACACTATTGTCGTCATTAGAAGTCAGAAACACAATGCTGTCCGTTTTGGGGATCTGCCATGCCCTCACGGGAACCTCGTGAGATAAGGTAGTAAAGTCTGTCGTCATCACAACATACATTAGTTCACATACATCACACATCAACAGCCTGATATCGTCCACTACTGGACATAATAATAATAATAATAAAGCCTTTTAATTTCCTACAAACCGTAAAAAAGAAAGTAGTAATATTTTCATGCTTTCCTAATTCTATGTTAGTAACTCTTAAGTCTAAATGATTCTAGTGTTAGTGTTTTAATTAAGAATTTATATTATAGGAACCCCAAGATAGGGTATAAGCCTCCTCCAAATTTTTCCATGTTGTTCTGTCCTGTGCTATTTTTATCCATTTTTCCCCGCCACCGATACTATGTCGTCCGCCCATCTTCTTTGTGGTCGGCCCACGCTTCTTTTTCCTAGTGGGCCGGTCCATTGCGTGCACTTGAGAGTCCATCGCTGGTCTGTGCATCTCGCTACATGGCCGGCCCAGCTCCATTTAAGTGTTAGTGCTTGGTGTAGCGCATCTGTCAGTTTCGTCTTTTCTCTTATTTCTTGACTTCTTGTTTTTTGGATTTTCCTTAGGCGTAGCATGTTTCTTTCCATTGCCCGCTGACAAGTTCTTATTTTGTTAATTGTCCTATTTGTAAACGTCCATACTACTGGACATAGTCCTCCCCAAAGTTTTCTGTTACGTTGCCATTTCGAAGAGTTTGCCATAGTCACCGCGATTGGCATGCGAGTTGGCCACCGCAATTAGGTGGTAGCTATATAACACAAGTGGCGCTTATACCCGACTACCTGGTATATTCCTTAGCCGCCTTTTACCACACCCACGGGATGGTATGAGGTGACTCTCATATTTTTTGAGACCGGAAACCAGAGGGCATTTTCGTTCACTTCATTTAATTTTATGCGTAATTTTGTAGATCGATGTCATATTAAAACCTCTCCACTCATTCATTACCCGTTCTGGATGAGTAATTTTAGTAATTCTAAGTATGCCGAGTACACATCCGATTGAAGATCGTAGAGAAAACCTATCAGATGCTAGTGTGTTACGAGCTTAACTGAACTAAAGCTATTTCACAAGTAGTGAAGTTTGTGTAAAACGTGTAAAGCTAAATTATAGCCATGGTTTTCTTGAGTGTCCAAGTGTTGTCGCGAATTTGTTTATTCCTACCATAAATACGAGAACGTTAGTCGAGTTTAGCAATACAAATAGAATTTTCTCATTGACGATTTCTCCGGCAGCAGTATAAACGTTAGAAATAAGTTAGAAGAATTATATTTTCCTCAGATGGCAATTGTTCGAAATTTGACCATAACCATTTAACTGGTAGAAGGTAAACTTCTAATTAATTGACTTTGATTCTTATAACAAACGAAGACATTTCAAAATATGGTGGCAACTTTAGGCATCTTTGACAATAGAACCTAAACCTAATAAGTGAATAGGTTTAGGTTCTATTGTCAAAGACTATATGTAGATATTAAAGACAAATAAAATTAATCTGTCCTCAGTTTCGACACTCAGTTTGTCAGTGGTAGTGTGTGTGTAATGTTTGTTTTTATTAAAAAAAATACTTTGTTTCTTGAGAACCGCACGCATTATGTTACTACTACTACTATACTACCTGTATACACAAAATAAATGACTCTTTTATGGGGAAATGTATAAGATACTATGACAAACTTCCCAGTGATCGTAGACATATCAGAGAAATATCTACGAATAAGTTTAAAAGAACTTTTAAAACCAAATTGTGTAGCAGAGATTACAACAAAACTTCTGAGTATATAAGTGGCAAAACGACCTGGGTTTGAGTCGCTCAATGTAATTTTATATTAAGAAATAAATATTTAAAAAAAGATTCCTACTGAGTTTTCTGGCAGTGTTTCTGTAGTAGCTTAGTGTTAAGTTACGTATGTACGTCATACATTGTACGGTAGGAAAATATGACGATTCTACACAAATATAACATTTTAATAGAATAAATGAATTTTGAATCAGGCACGCCGCCTTAGTACTAGAGAGCAAAGAACAAGTATTTGTGTGACCAATTAAATGTTGTACTGAGTCTAGGTGTACTATATGTTCTTGATTGATTAATTGTATCATTATAAAGCCCACCGCTAGTTAATTTCTCAGTGTGAGCGTTGTCTATTTTTAGAAGAGGAAGACACTGAGATGTTGGTGCTTAAACTAACTAGCACTTAAGCACAAAGATCTTAAATAAATAAAATAAATAAATAAAAACGCTTTTTATTCACATTGACTTTAAAAATCGCTTGTAAATAATCAGAGCATGAATAGTATTACAAATTAACTATATATTTATTTCAAATTATAAGTAGATTATTCGATCGTGATTTATATTTCATCAAGTAGAATATAATTTATTTTAAAATATTAATGCAATAGGCTAAGTTATCTCAGTTTCCCTTCTTAGTTTATATAGATAATTTAGTTTCTTGTATCAAAGTTCTTGTAACGTTATAAATTTCTACTCGCTGGCTCATGCAGAAGTCCAGTGGCAACTGCAGTTTTATATGAAGTAAGTTCTCGAAGCTAAAGCCATGGAGACTGTAAGTTGGTCAAGTTACTCCTAAAAGCACACGGATTTCAATGTGTCAAGCGTAACTTTGTAAAGTTATAAATTTCTGATACCACACGGTGGCCTCTTACGTAAATTGATACGGGTAAGCTTAGTTTTTTAATTTATTGTGTGCTGTAAAATTACTCACGATAGTTCCGTATAACTTGGTGAACTAACGGTTGTTGGGAATTTAATATACCTTACTTAAGAATAATACGTTTAGGTTGTTTTTTTGTTGTGCAATATAGAAAGATGCAGGTTTAAGTTGCAGATTGGTATCTGGTTTCTGTGAATTTTATCAATATTTGATATCATACACATGACTTCATAAGTTTATAAGATTGTCATCTCAAATTATGAAGTTGTGTTTCTCATTTCTTTTTATGTTAATATCTCACTTCTGATTTTGAACGACGCATGTTTACAGGTAGTTTTTTTATATTGTACTAGTCTTTTTCTCTTACCCACCTTTGCAAATCATGTACCTACAGGGTCATCATTGGGCGGTGAGACTCAGTCATACCCAAGGGCAACGCTTCAATCTTCTTGCCTTAGATCTTGGAAAGAAATTAAAACAAGGAGAAGTTGAAACAACGTAGTTCTAATTTCCAGAAAAAAGCCACATGCAAAAAAATATAACAAAGCTAGACTCGCATAAAACGAGCGGATTGGAACTATAGAAAGCAGCTGCTAAATCACCAAAGGTAAGTCTTACTGCTTGTCCGGTTAATAGTGAACGGAAATCAAGCCATCTAGCAAAAAAGCCAAACAATATTATACAAAAATAATACTTAGGGCCTATGTACACCACGTTTTTTAAGCGCGTCGTTGACGCGCGTTTGTAACGATACAGACGCGCGTTAGCATCGCGTTTGTATCGATTCAAACAAACACCAAACTGCTCTGTAAAAATTAAAATAAATAACTAAAAAAGGTTTTATTCACGTAGACTTTAAAAAAGCGCTTGTAAATAGTCAGAACATGTTTGTAGTAATATAGTTGTATATATTATTATTTCTAGTAACATAGATATTTAGGTACACATTGTATGAAAACATTTATAAAATTTATTTTATTATGGCATTGATAGTTAGCTAGCTCGTATCAAGTTATTGTCAAGAGATTATGTTTAATTATCTAGTTTAAGTCTAATATTTTTACTACATATTGTCAATGGTTCTGTCTATATTAAGGTATTATTATTATGACGGACCTTGTGTTAATAACGACGGTCGCGCTTTAATGCCAACCGGAATCCATTGCGCCCCAACTGAGAAGACCCAGCGAAACAAACTCAGTGGGTTCATCTACTACCGGTTTCAACACCACTCAGTCGAGACGGTCCGGCGAAACATACTCAAGCGGGCATGAACACGGGATTTGGTCCAATTAGAGTAAGTAATTATTTAATAGGCAAACACAATATATGCTTGATCGGTTGTCTGAATGCTTATTATTTTAGATTATGTATGTATGATACTGTAGAATAAAAGCGCGCCATCGACGGCGCGTTTAAAAAACGTGGTGTGCACAGGCCCTTATACTCATTTTTCCCCGTGTATCATATGCTAACAGTAGGTAATTTTTTATTTTATTTATTAACATGAGGTTTACCCACAGCTTGTGCATACAATATATATCTTATGAATATTTTTTTAACAAATTAGACTTACACACTAGCCAATTACGGGTTAACCAACATTCTCCAAATCTAGACGAATAATCGGCACTTGAGATTACTTAGACTATAGAACAATGAAATACCTACGACGAGTTAACGGTAGTTTTGAGTGACTTCAAGATTTTGGACTTGAAACAATTTAAGGAATCATGGTCTATGTCGGCATCCGGTACAGATTTCATGAAAGAGTTCATCTCTCTACAAACCCTATTGAGCGGTGAGTTTATCCCGATGTTGGTCTTAGAAGGTTGAATGTTGTACATGTTCGTTATAGGATATCTGGGTATTTTAAATGGTACATTCAGAGCTACGCGCGTAATCAGTTCAGAGCAATCTAATTTATTGTTAGTTAGTTTGAAGAGGAACATTAAATCTTGTAGCTTTCTTCGTTCACGTAAAGAGTTCATATTAAAGATTTGAAGGCGTTGTTCATATGGAGGTAATGTATGTGTCTTGCTCATTGGTGACACATTATGGCTGGCCGATGAAAATCGGTGTTACAGTTTGTATACCGTGATGTAACTATATACTGAACTGCAGTCTTTGATAAACTTATACTTATGTTTGAGTTTTTTATAGATATCGTGTTGTAGTTTTATGTGAATGCCTATACATGTGTGTGTTGATTTATCTTTATTTCAATACTTTTAAACTTGTACGATTTTATTTTGTATATAATAAGACGTTTGCTAACTTTCTTCCGAATAACATTACAAACGAAGTAAACCACGCCATTTGGCACCACCTTGGCTCTACTTTCTATACAAATATCGCTCTATGCGCGTCCGATAAAAATTCAAACAAAATTATATGGTAACCTTTTTTAAAATAAAAAGAAAAGTTAATAAACAATCAATTCCGCCAGACTGCATATACGTGATCCATTAAAGACATTTATTAAAAAACTTTAATATCAAAGTAACCCAAAAAGGACCGCACTAAAAACGAGAAAAAAAGACCTTAAACACCGCGAATAAAGATTGATGAAGAATCAATCGAGCCATGTCCCGCAGATAAAGGCAATGTCCGCGCAATCAATTTTAATCTGCAATCGCGCCTCTCTATCATACTCACACCCAACAACGTAGGTGAAAAAGAGACAGCTATGTGTTCGGAAGTTTTTATACACTTTTGCTATTACCGCGATGACGCCAGCCTACTTACAGAATTAAAGTCTGCTAAGGAAGATTGAGGAGGGAGCCTTATCGGGTAAGACAATGATGTAACGAAAACGCTGATGGATATTGTAAAAAATGTTGCTTGAAATGGGGTAAACACTTGGCTAGTAAATAGTAATGAAACATGACGTGTAGATAATGCATAATGATAAGTAATGAACCTTCTCGAAGAAAAGTGTATTACTGTTATGCAGAGGGACCCGAATAATTACTATAAGTAAGAGTGTATCTGTCTTCATACCGCTGTTCTGCGTAGTGGATTAACTCCGTCAAGACTGGCTGCGGTAGACGGAATTTGGCCAGGAGCATCTTTATTATCGGTTAAAATCATAATGCCCGACCTATGAATTTGTGATAAAAGTATTAAGATTACCTTACAACTGGGTTGAATAGGAGCGGAAACGGAAACGGCTGACGTCAAAGAATATCGCCGCTCCATTTCATCCTGTGGGGTCGAAGAAGTCAACCTGAAGGAATAACCCCCAGAGAACGGGAGGCAGCGTCTTTCTTTGTACTATGACCATCATAATTCGATCGCCAACCTTAGCCAAGCGTGGCTATTATGGCATATCCCTCCAAATGATTGACACAACTCCATTGTGGCAATCTTTTGGAGAGGCCTTTGTCCAGCTGTGGAAGTCATTGGCTGACATAATCTGTCTCTATTCACTATTTACCTTAGCAGTTTTAGTTTCCATACTTTAATAATTTCATAGTCCACATGCTTGGAACGATTAACCTTACGTAACCTAGACTAAAGTTAATATTAAAACCTGGCTTAAGAAACCGTACAGCTGCGTAAAAGTGCTTATCTTCCTCGTAAGCTTAAAGTCAACGCAGGAAAGTAGGTTAGCAGATAAGCAACCCATTACATTTTAAAACGGTTCTCAATTTTTAACATTTGTTATAAAGGTTGCCTGTAATTGATATAGCGATAAGAAGTTCATTGTTCGTGGCATATTTTTTAATGTAATTGATATGTAATTAATTGGTTTTTATTAATAACTATACAGACTAATAACACGACAGACAGTATGTTTTACGTTATTTTAAACCTTATGCCGCATATGTAACGAAGCCTCAAGGGAAATAAATCCCTGTTTTGCGGGAAAAAATAGTAACTGACATAGCCCGAAGAAATGCGTAGCTGAAGTGGCAGTAGGTAGTGCACATGGCTCGTAGAACTAGGCTACTGGAGCAGAAAAGTTTTTGAGTGGCGACCACGTACCGGAAGACGCAGCGTGGGCAGGCCCCCTATAAGATGGACTGATGATCTTGTAATGGTTGCTAGATGCAGATAGCGTAATACTGGCAATTGTGGACATCTTTGGGCGAAGCCTTTGTCCAGCAGATGATATCTTTTGCCTGATTTTGACTTTACAAATATGCAATTATCGGACGCAAAGCACAGTAATACTTGGACACCCATTTATTGAAGATAAAGATTTATTTATTGCCCAACTGTGTACATGTTAGGTCTTATTTCTAGGTTAAGATTCACAGTCTACCCAAATCGGATATGCAATACAAGGCGCAACAACGCGGCTTAAAAACTTATATTAACTAAAACTAAATATATTTTTTCCCAAAATATTCTTGTAGATATTGTTAACACAATTAGTGGGGAAAGAACTCGAAACAAAGGTTGAGGTAGTTTGAGGACACTGACTTAACTGCTGTACTACATATATTCATTTACATACGCACAGGTATTCGAAAAGTCAGCGGTGCGCGGTTTAAGTTTGAAATCGAGTCCAGTCTTTCCATTGCCGAACGGTCTGACCACTAGGGTATCTCGACTTAATGCGATGACTACCATCTTTAATAACCTTTTATTACACTAAAGGATTTTTATAACTTAACAACTTATTCTGAAAACGAATTTGCTAAAGAATACAACTAAAATCAAAACCATTAGGTACTTCAACAACAAACAGACCACAATCATAAATAACCTGCCCGCAAATCTGAAAGGATCGAACTTATTTCTTACTTGAAACCTGTTACCCACAAGTATTTGCTCATAGTATTGATGTGTCAAGTTTTATGATTGATAACACCTCACCTAAGACCAAGTATGTAGAAAACCACACTATACAAACCTAAAAAAAAAACATATGAACCTTCACAGGAAGTAATAAAGCTGAAAATTGTTTACCACAAAGCTCTTGGTGTATTGGATATGTTTTTTGCATTACATTCGAATAGTATTAATATGTGGTGAATTATACTAATGTATTGCTTGCAACAATGAGTATATTGATGGTCGGTTTCAATATAAAAAGTCGAATACAATAAAAAAGCATGAAGTTATTAGTTTACAACATATTGTAGATATGGTTTTTGTAGGAAAAGAAAAATGAGTTGTACTTAATCGTAGAATAATTAGTAATGTAAATACTTGATTATTGAAGACAGTCTAAGATAATTTTTATTGCTGTAGAAATAATAAGTTTACGTTGAGTCCTAAGAGACAATTTGTTTACAAAAATACTAAACTGATATATACTTTAACGAACATATTATTATATAATTGATGTCTTAAATTATGTTATACTGTTAAGAGTTAATTATGTATTTACAAAAGAAAAGTAGTATATGTAGCATATCAGTTATCTGGTTTCCATAGTACAAGCTCTGCTTAGTTTATCAGATGACCGTGTGTAAATAGTGTCCCAGGATATTATTATTTACTTCAAGTCTCGTTTATCTTTGATTTGATAACTGTAATAATAATATCAGCATTTTATCTGTTTTTGTTTTTAATACTTTCATTCTACCTTAATTCACTTCGCACTTCAAAACTGGTACTGCCCCCGGCAACATATCGTCTAAACATTAATACAAACGAAACGAAAAAAACTGAAAACTTCCTTCATAAAACCCACAAACTGTGTCTAAACAAAGACATCAATATTTCCATAAATAATGCATGGTATTCCGTACAAATTAAAGGCCGCGGGCGCTCCTAGCTTACCGTTGCCGGTACGTTTTAACATTTCGCTATGCCGGACCCTTGAGAACGAACAGATGGTTCTTATGCTACGTCGTCGGACAAGAAAATTTGGAGAAGGCTTTATAATGTAAATTCATGATATCTTTTTTTCTGTGTGGGTAGTTGTAGTAGTAGCAAGAAAAAATTACAGCTCTGTATTTAAAATTAAAATTTAATTATCTATTTTGTATTTTATAAATTATTTATGAGTGAAAACAATAGGTAATATTGTCTACCTGCCAGTTAAGTGTTTTCTCCATTTAAGCACAAACAACATTAACACCATGGACACAATTGTAAGTTCCATTGACAGCATGATGGACCTCTTCAAAACAAAAGTAGCTGATATTGAAGCACAGATACAGCAGAACAACAAACACCAGACAAGCAGCCAGCAGTGTGGCAGTCCCCAGATATCTGATTTGGCAGCAGAGTTCTCAGCTTTCCGTACTCTCATACTTCAGTTATTAACAAATCTTCAGCAGCAGGTCAAACTGATATCACATACAACTGATTGCTTGGAAATGCATAACAGGCGTAAGATTCTTTTGTTGCATGGAGTCCCTGAAGATGAGAAGGTCGACACGGCGCAGGCGGTGGTGAGCGTGGTCAAAGATCGTCTTAAGCTTCAAAATTTCAACGTCAGTGCTATTAAGAGGTGCCAAAGACTTGGCAAAACAGCAAAGCCAGATAAGCCGCGCCCAATACTATTCAAAATCCATGATATGGGTATCCGAACTAAAATCTGGAACGCCAAAACCAGCTTGAAAGGCTCTGGTATCACATTATCTGAGTTTTTAACGAAGGCGAGGCATGATTTATTTATGTTAGCTCGTGAACGGTGTGGATTTACGAGAGCGTGGACAAACTTAGGCAATATTTATGTTCTTGGATCTAATAACTCGTGGCAAAGGATTCTTTCCATCTCGGACCTCAGCAAGATCGAGAAACAGGACCCCGTCAAGCCAGTGGAGCCAGGCGCATCAAAATCCGCATCAACTCGTTCGCGGCGTGTTGCCGCCGGCGCCAAGAAATGATTTGATATCTTCTTATCATGGTAGTCTGGGTAGTAAGTAAACATTTACGTTCAATCTTGAAGTACCCCTATTTTTTGCATTACAAACATTACTATTATTTTAGTGTTTGCGGGTCTAACCTTAATTTATAATTTTGACGTAAGTGAATAAAACAGCAAAGAGTATGTAAGAACTACTGATGTTGTATCCAGTGACTGTATAACTTCTGCTTAGTTGTTGTTGCAAAAGTTCCGATGGCACACTATGTGCCTTTTACTTTAGCGTAATAATATTCGATGATATCTTTAACTTATTAGCATAATATTATTTCTACGTCGTGAGTGTTGTGACGTAGCAGGGTAGTAATACTACCCAGACTACTGTGTTGTTAAAGTTATGCGATCTTTTAAATTTATGATTATTGTTTGTCTTACTGTTATGATCTTTAACTGTTAATTTGTATATGTGTGTTTTAGTCTAGATTATTGCCTTCATTTTATAATGTGTTTTCCACTTAAAATTAATATTTAAACGATTAGCTGGTGGGTGGACCAACGTAATGTAACATATTCGTTTCGACTAAATATATATATTATTATTATTAACTTATTTTATAATATTTATTGTATATTGGTATATTGTTTATTTATATATATTATCATGTCTGATTCTGGAAGTGATATTGAAGATTTTATCTCAGCGTGCAGTGACGATGACAGTTTTTGCAGTATCCCCTCTTTAAGTGACACCTTACGGTCTCAGTTCTCTGATGAATCTAGGAACTTCAATGTTGTTCACATTAATGCCCAGAGTATTCCGGCACATTACTCCGATATGCTGGCCAGCTTTGACTGTAAGAATATTCACGCCATCCTAGTCTCTGAATCATGGCTTAAACCATGTCTGCCCTCTACCTCATATTCCTTACCCGGTTTTCAACTAATTAGAAACGACCGGATAAACGGCGGTGGTGGCGGGGTTGCCATATACCTCAGACCACATATTCCTTTCCGCGTTATTAGTATGTCTACGCAGCCCTCGCCACCTAACGCTGGTGAACATCTTTTCTTAGAAGTAGAGCTGCATCACACTAAAATTCTCCTTGGGGTTTATTATTGCCCTTCGCTACGTATAAACTTCTTCTCCTCTTTGGATACTCTCTTGGCAAACTTAATTCCGTCTTACAGTCATACAATAGTCATGGGTGACTTCAACACTTGTCTTCTTAAAAATGATTCACGTTCTTCTTCATTTCGCTCACTCATTGAGTCTAATAATCTTTCTCTTTTGCCTTTAGCTGCTACTCATAACTTTCCTAACTGCACTCCATCACTCCTTGACCTAATTTTCGTTTCTTCCACAGAGCACGTTGCCAAATATGGCCAGTGCTCGGCAGATATTTTCTCGTATCACGACCTTCTTTACCTTTCCTATAAAATTCGCCCACCTAAGGCAAAACCTAAAATCGTGTTGCAGCGCAATTTTAGTGGCATGAACGTAACTAATCTTAAAGCAGACGCGGATAACATTGACTGGAGTTCACTCATAGCTGCACAAACTATTGACGAAAAGGTGTATCTATTTGAAACATATATAATCCAGCTTTATGACGTCCATGCACCTATCAAGGCAGTAAAACTTAAATATCTCCCAGCGCCGTGGCTCACGCAAGATATTAGAAAATGTATTGATAGAAAAGCAGGGGCTAAAATGAAATATAAATCCCATCCATCTGATGAGAACAGAAATAAATACATTTCGGCCAGAAACTGGTGTAACAAGGTGTGTAGAAACGCTCAACGCCAACACATCCATAGCTCTGTACAAAACGGAGACCCAGCAAAAGTCTGGAGATACTTGAGATCTCTAGGGATAGGAAGATCACGCCAAATTGATACTCCCAATGATTTAGACATAAATTCACTGAACAGTCACTTCTCAACTTCGTCCAACTTCGATAGGACAACTAAACTAAAATCCTTACAATATCTTTCATCAATTCCTATCCCTGATCACCCTCAGTTTGTATTTAATCAATTCTCCACTTGTGATGTTAAGAAGAGCGTACTATCGATCACGTCCAATTCCGTTGGAAGTGATTGTATCAGTCGTAATATGATCCTTCCTATCCTCGACGAAATCCTCCCTGTCATTTCCCACATCCTTAATTTTTCAATATCTTGTGGCACTTTTCCAACAAAATGGAAAACTGCAGAAATAATTCCGTTACCTAAAAAACCGAATCCCTCATCCTATTCCGAGTATCGTCCAATCTCCATACTACCATTCCTTTCCAAAGTTCTAGAACGCCTCATCCACAATCAACTGAGCTCATTCCTGTCTAAGAATGTCCTCTTTAATCCTTTACAATCCGGATTCCGTCCTGGTCATAGTACAGTCACCGCTCTTGTAAATATTACGGATGATATTCGACTAGGTATGGAGTGTGGAAAGTTGACAGTTCTTGCGCTGCTTGATTTTAGCAACGCATTCAACACTGTCGACTTTGACATTCTACTTGGCATACTACGCTCACTTAATATATCTCCAATGGCAATTGATTGGTTTCGTAGTTACCTGTTCGGCCGTCAGCAACGGGTTCGCATCGATGATACCTACTCATCGTGGTGTTACACCAGCGCTGGCGTGCCACAGGGTGGCGTTTTATCTCCACTACTCTTCACTATATTTATAAATTCAATTTCCTCTCAGCTAACTTCTTCCTACCACCTGTACGCTGACGACTTACAAATATATACCCAGATACCAGTTGAACATCTTAACGCTGGTATAGAGACTATCAACAATGATATGGCTAAAATTAACACGTGGAGCATTAATCACGGCCTAACAGTAAACCCCTCCAAAACTCAAGTTATCATAATTGGCAGTTCTCGAATGCTTGGCAAAATTGACTGGACCCCCCCTCAAGTAATGTTTAAGAATACAATTATTCCATTTAGTAAAAAGGTTAAAAACTTGGGGGTATACTTTGACGAGACATTATCATGGGCTCCACAAATTGAACAAACCAGTCGCAAACTATACGCCGCAGCTGGGTCGTTGAGGCGCTTACGCAATTTTCTCCCAACTGCCACTAAAATTGCCCTGGTACAGTCCCTTCTTCTTCCAATCCTTGACTATGCTGATGCCAGCTATCTTGACCTTACGGAGGATAAACTAGATAAACTCGAGCGACTTCAAAACTTCTGCTTAAGGTTCATATTTGGGCTCCGCAAATATGACCATGTCTCCGAATTTCGTAGAAAGCTCGAGTGGTTACCCATTCGCCTTCGCCGAAATACTCACATACTTTCTCTTCTATATAGTATTCTATTTAATCCCACATCTCCCTCTTACCTCAAGACTAGGTTTGAATTCCTATGTGATACACACTCTAGGCCCTTGAGATCGTCAGAGAATCTGAAACTACATTTGCCCACTCATTCCACAAATTTCTATGACAAATCTTTTAGTGTTCAAGCCGCCCGTATGTGGAATTCACTGCCTCTAAACATCAGACGCGCGCAATCTATAACTTCTTTTAAAACACTTTTAAAGAAATATTATTTATCACTCTAATTTTTATCTCCAGCTTGAGATCTTCCACCTTCCTTCAGAACTCCTTGATTCTTAATTATTATTGTTATTTATTTGAGTATATATATATTTTAAATATATATTTATATCTTAAATAGTAGGGATATATATGTATCTATATTCTATATATAATATATATATATATATATATTTATATATACACAGTATATACTTAATTATTAGAAATTATATGTGTATATACCAGAATTATTTGTACAGAAGTACATATATATGTTAATTTACATTAGTTGATGCACTGCCAATTACCACTTGTCTCCCTGCAGTGCTTTGGTTCACCCACGGTTGTCTGGAAGAGATTGCTACATTAGCGATAAGACCGCCGTTTGTACCTTATAGTTTTTAAGAACATTCCTGTTACGATGTGATATTTTTATTTGGTGCAATAAAGTGTATCTATCTATCTATCTA
This sequence comes from Pseudoips prasinana, assembly GCA_951640165.1. Lineage (NCBI taxonomy): Eukaryota > Metazoa > Arthropoda > Insecta > Lepidoptera > Nolidae > Pseudoips > Pseudoips prasinana. Next base: position 4,388,148 of record OX621238.1, on the reverse strand, counting down.
TCTATCAATTAGGATATTTTTAAATTCACATCAAATAACAACTCTACATATCAATTTATATAAATCGACTAGCTGTGCCCCGCGGTGTTACCCGCATTAAATTTTATAAATTTTCTTTGCTATAAACCTCACGGAGCCCGAGACCTTTCCAACGAATGCAAAACCGTGGAAATCGGTTTGTGCGTTCTGGAGTTATAGCGTCAGGAAGGAAAACCCGACTTATTTTTATATAGTAGACTAGCTATGCCCCGCGGTTTCACTCGCGTTAAAGAAGATTTTCCCGCTTTTCTGTTGAAATTTTTCCCGAATTTTTTTTGCTATAAACCTCACGGAAACCGAGACCTTTCCAACGAATGCAAAACCATGGAAATCGGTTCGTGCGTTCTGGAGTTATAGCGTCAGGAAGGAAAACCCGACTTATTTTTATATAGTAGATTTAATATTTTTTTATTAAATTAATATCATCATAAAATATCTACACCGAATTTATCTTTATATTTAATGTAGATTTTTTTGATAATATTCATTTCAAAGGAATAGGTACAATACATATACAATGAAATTTTCGCCTATAACTCTTTAATCTTTTACTTCTAGAATCTAAGCTTCTATAAGACTAAAGCCAGACTGCAAACAAATCGACTACTAATAAACTAATACTACTAGACTACCTCAAGGAGCCCTAGTCCTTCTGAAATTGGGTGTTTTGCGTGCTTTTTAATATTGTAAAGCCTCCCACAATACATAAATCATTATTATCATCATGGCAGCCGGATACATCTACTGCTGGATAAAGGCCTCCCCAAAAGACTTCCACAATGAATTCGAGTCAATAATATGCCATAATCTCTACTTTAGACTTGGCGATCGCAGTGTGATGGTTATAGTATTCAGAAGACGTTACTGTATGTTATGTCTTCTTCCACGGGAGGTGATGGAGTGGTGATATTGCTCCCCGCCAGCTACGTCAGATATATCTCCAAAATATATAAAAAAGTAAAAAAGGCTATTATAAAGTATAATTGTACCATATCAAAATTTCCATCATCACTATATCGCGATACGAACGGACGTTTATTAGTCTTTTCCCTAGCAAGACGGTGTTTTTCTAAGGGGTATGGCGCCCCACCCCATAAAAAATTCACGCCTCCACTACTAGCCTTTGGTTAGCCATGGTTTTTCTTTACAAAGCTGCCATTGTTGAGGATTCCAATTGTGAATTTTTAAGTGGTTGGAAATGGAGTTTCTATTTTTGAATTGCTTTCTTTGTGTTATTATTTGAGCGTATAAATGATATGTCATTGGACACTTAATTATATGGCAAGAAAGATATGAGTGACACTTTTACTTCTATCCCTCTACATTAAAATTTGTAGGTGTTTTGGCATTTTTTGTTCTTTAGAGATTAAGTTAATACAATTTTGCCCACAATTCGAGGTAGTCCTCAGATTTAAAATCTAATTTAGTACGATAGCATAAGTATCTCATAAAGCTCCTCTGCATACCCTCAATTCTGTCAATACACTTATTGTATCTCGGATTCCAAATCTGCGATCCATCCGGTTATATACCTGAAACAGTTGAAACAGAGAGAAAGAGAAAGAGAGAGTGAGAATGTTTTTTACATACCTACACATTGAAATAAAGTTTTTACAAATCCTAATTTACTTACATACATACTACCATAAAACTAAACATGATTCAGAAAAAACATTATAAAGAAACAAATAGCAAGGAACAGTTAATATATGATGTGTTCAATTGGTGGGCAGCTCAGCACACTGTTACAGCCAGAACCCAACTGCAAAGGTGATTTTCAGCTGTCTACCATGGTGAGTCACAGATGTACAAGTTCAAGTGCGTGTAAAAATCCAAGAACTCGAGATAGCTTCTTTGCAATGTTACCAAAGTGTCCATCGAAGAGTAATTTAGAATCATATAAGACCTTGCCAGAAAAATCCTCATAACATATTTTGCGTCTAGATTTGAACCCGAAACTTAATTATGTGCGAAGTTAACACTATACTAGGCTAACACTATACCAACGAGGCAGTTGGAAATATATTAAATTAACCAGCATGCGTTCCCTATTTCACTTCTAATAAATAATAAATTCACTTGGGGCCTTAATTTAGTTAATTTAACATCAAATATAGTAGTAAGTCTCGCACATACCGGTTCACTTAAGCCTACAATGGAAAGGTTACGCAAGGGTACCTCGCCAACCCCAATATATTAGAGAAAAGGCAAAAATGAGAATAAAGGAACGCTGCTAGAATAATCCAGATTACTTGGCTCTTACAAAAGGTTTCAAAATGCTTGAGTAATTGAAAAATATGAAGGGTAGGGAAGGACATAATGTACTATGCTCAAAAAGGTAATAAGGATTTATATCTTTTTATTTTTGTTGTATCTTTTGTAAGAAATAATATTTTTCATGGTGAATCAAATATTTTTCCAATTGCGTCGAGCACAAAGTTTACGAAAGTACCAGCAAATGGTAAAGGATTAATACCTATCACTATAGGATTGACATAGATTGAAAGAAAGAACAAATATTATATGTATATAATTTCAGTAAGTGGACCAAATGTTTCGCCGGAGCGTCTCAACTGGGCTGTGTTGAAACCGGTAGTAGAGACACCCGCTGAGTTTGTTTCGCTGGGTGTTCTCAGTTGGGGCGCATTGGATGCGGTGGTAGCGTTCAAGTGCGACCGTCGTTATAAACACAAGGTCCGCCATAGTAATAACATTTAATTCGTACCTTAATATAGACGGAACCATTCAGACAATATGTAGTAAAATTATAGCTAAAATTTAAAATTTTGATAATTAAACCTATACATGATCCTTGACAATAACTTAATTTAAGTTAGCTAAATATCGTTACTGTTATAAAATAAATCTTATTATAAATTATTTCCTACAATCCGTGTACCTATATCTATATGTACCTAGAAATAATTTTAAATTAATTATATATTACTACGAACATGTTCTGACTATTTACAAGCGCTTTTTAAAAGTCTACGTGAATAAAAACCTTTTTTTCATTTTATTTTATTTTATTTTATGTATTTTTAATTTTCACTAGGCTCTATGAGAAGAGGCCTTTTTGAGGTTTCTCAAAAATGACAAAACAGAAGCTTATATTTAAGTACTAGGCTATGCCCCGCAGTGTCACCCGCGTCAAACTTTATGTAATCATAGCCTACGTCTGCGGGGTTGTGTCTTAAAATAATCACACTAATATTATGATGGCGAAAGTTTGTGAGTGTGTCACTGTATGAATGTGTATGTTTTTTACTTCTTCACGTCTAAACGGCTGAAGCGATTTTAATAAAATTTGTTATGGAATTAGCTGACACTCTGGATTAACACATAGACTGTAATTTAATTAGTTTAACGCGGGAAAATCAGCGGGGCATAGCTAGTAATAAATAAATGTCTTGGGACAATTATACTGCCGTCTAATCCCAAAGTAGACAGAACCTGTACTATGGCAACTATACCACTAATAAATAAGTAATATCTTGGGACAAGTAGCACACTGCCATCTGATCCCAAACTAAGAAAAGCGTGTACTATGGCAATCAGAGAAACTTACTTATATATTTCTTAATACATACCTACATATTACAGATAAATTACATCTAGACACAGAACAAATAATCGTGTTCTTCACACAGAGATTTGTCCCGGGTGGGAATCGAACCCACGACCTTTAGCTTAGCACTCAGGGTCACATACTTATATATTTCTAAATACATACATATTACAGATAAATTACATCTAGACACAGAACAAATAATCGTGTTCTTCACACAGAGATTTGTCCCGGGTGGGAATCGAACCCACGACCTTTAGCTTAGCACTCAGGGTCACATACTTATATATTTCTAAATACATACATATTACAGACAAATTACATCTAGACACAGAACAAATAATCGTGTTCATCACACAGAGATTTGTCCCGGGTGGGAATCGAACCCACGACCTTTAGCTTAGCACTCAGGGTCACATACTTATATATTTCTAAATACATACATATTACAGATAAATTACATCTAGACACAGAACAAATAATCGTGTTCATCACACAATGATTTGTCCCGGGTGGAAATCGAACCCACAAGAAATTTTTAAAAACAAACATAACATACCTATGTTATGTTTGTTATAAAAAAATTCTTGGGGCTATTATTTCTGTATCTGGATGTAATTTATAATCTTATAAATTACACCCAAAGACAGAAATAATCTTCCTCATCACAGAGATTTGTCCTGGGTGGTGATCGAACTCACAACCTCTGGCTCACACACAGGGTCACTACTCACTCGAGCACTCGCACTCAAGGTGATATTAATGTCAAATCTTGACTCACAATTAGCCGTTACGAAAAGGTCGACATTTAAATCCCTATCAAAATGATATGCCAATTTAAAAACGACAATGTGAGTAAAATAAAACTACGGCAACGTAAATTAATATAATAATGCGCACAAACTCAATGCATATGTAGAGATGATATTGATATAACAGATCCACTTGTCCGTTCAGATGTTGAGGGGCGTGTGTTGTGGACATGATGGAGTATATTCTACTACGGTCCTCTCCATACCACCTGTACATTATCATCATCAGCCTGTCATCGTTCCCTGTTGGATATAGGCCTCCCCCAAAGATTTCTATAATTTTGCCTTCGACCGATTTTGTCACCGCAGTTAGCTGGTACGTTTTTTTTTTGATAAGGCAAGGAGAATGCCTACGCATGCCACCCGCAAAAAGTGTCTACGGGTCGGTATGTTAATAATAATTTTTAAATCTCGGGAAATTGTCATACAGATCATCCTAGCCCCAAACTAAGCAAAGTTTGTACTATGGGTACCAGGCGACGATATACATATTACTTATATAGATAGATAAATACTTATATACATAGAAAACATCCATGACTCAGAAACAAATATTCGTGCTCATCACACAAATATTTGCACTTACCGGGATTCAAACCCAGGACCACCAGCTTCGTAGGCAGGAGCACTACCAACTAGGCTACGGTGACCTTCATAAAAAAAAATGTTGGACTCGCACTGACTAAACCTACTTACCGTGGACTTCTCTTGGCGCCTAATGGTACCTAATACGTACACAGGTAGCACTGCTGTCCGACTACCTGGGGTATCCCTTAGTCACCTTTTAGGATACCCACGGGATGACATGGGATGGCCTTGTTATTTTTTATAGGCCGGAAACCTCATGGTCAAACACTAGGCACGCGGCCAGTCTATAGACGGGTGACCGTTAAAGGGGTTTATTATAATCAATAGTGTGATCTGTGTTGTGTGTATCAAGTGCATAACTGGAAATTTCAGGGATTGGCTACAGATTGATAAGTGATAAGTGAGTGAAAAACAAATGACAGTGACAAATACCAGACTAAGTACTGAGTGACTGAAGCATAGTGCGAAATAATGAAATTTATTCAGCACTTGGGTATTCACATACACTTGTACTTGTCAAGCTCACAATGCGGTACATAAACATAGTCGAATACAGTATAAAAATTACAAAAAAAAATTAATTAGTCCGTCCGTGCGGTCTGTTTTCTCAGATATAATAGGTCTTTACCTATGAAATTGCCGTTTTGTATGAAAAAATTTAAACGAATTTTTTTCATGAATTTTTTTATTTGTATTAATCGAAGTAATCACCCATGCAATCAATGCATCTTTGCCATCGCAGTGGCAGTTTATTGATGCCCTTCTTAAAGAAATCAGCTGGACGGGAGGCAACAAATTCTTCAAAGGCATTTTGTACTGCCTCTCGGGTATTGAATTTTTTTCCCGCCAAGAAGTTATCCAAATTCTGGAAAAAGTAGTAGTCTGTAGGCGCAAGGTCTGGTGAGTAGGGCGGATGACGGAGAGCTTCCAACCCCAGTTCTTGCAACTTGGAGACCGTCTGCTGTGCAGTATGAGGTCGCGCGTTGTCGTGCAGGAGCAGCGGAGACGAGCGATTGACCAATGCTGGTTGGAGATGCGCCAGCTTCTCCATCATTGTGCTCAGTTCTTCACAGTACACATCTGCAGTAATGCTCACCCCGTTTGGTAAGAAGCTGTGATGAATCACACCGGCGCTAGACCACCAAACAGTGACCATCACTTTTCTAGGGGTAAGTTTTCGTTTAGGGCATTGTTTAGGTGCTGAACCAGAATCCAACCAACTTGCTGAGCGCTTGCGGTTATCAAACAGAATCCATTTTTCATCGCCGGTAACAATGCGGTTCAAAATTCCTTCATTTGTGTGTCTGTTGAGCAGTGCAAGGCACGTCTCGACGCGTACTTCGCGCTGGCGATCATTGAGTTCGTGGGGCACCCATTTGTCAAGCTTTTTTACCTTGCCAATTTGACGCAAATGGACCAATATTGTTTTGACGCTAACGTCGAAAGCTGCTGCTAATTCAGCCGTAGATTGTGTATCATCAGCTTCCACAACCGCCTTTAATTCGTCATTGTCGACCAAAGTCTTCGGACGACCGCGAGGTTCATTTTTCAGGTCGAAATTTCCAGAACGGAAGCGAGCAAACCAATAACAGGTGGTGCGTTGGTTTGTAGTGTTAGCTCCGTAAACGTCGTTGATGTTGCGTGCCGCTTGTGCCGCGTTGCTGCCACGACGGTACTCATATTCCATAATTACTCGAATTTTTAACGTATCCATGATGACGAAAAAGATTGAATTGCGATGAAAATGTAACACTAATCAATAAAGAAATGACTACTTTTGGAAAAAAGAATCCATGTTTTTAAAATAAAATTAATTTGAAATTAGAATTCTTAGCCAAACAAAAATTATTTTGATTTGAAATGGCCAGTACTGCAGAACGGCAATTTCATAGGTAAAGACCTAATATTTCATAAATCCTAAAATAAATAACAAGTTACTAATCTATTATTATGAAATTTAGTTGTACTATATTAAAATTAAAGAATTGAAGGCAATGAGCATTTGGCTAGTGCAGAAGGCTCTTAACCAGTAGCTTAAATTGAAAAAGACATTAATCAGGACACCCTTTTGGGGTTCGGGCCGCAGCTCAGGGGGCCGCTGAAGCATAAGGATAGAATTCTAAGAGAGGGTTTGCTCAGTTGCAGTATTAATAATAAAATGATTCATATCGATTGATATGAATAATTTTAGAAGAAGGGCGTGAAACATGGATTATCTGAATATCTGTATAAAACAAATTAATTTTCGCATAGTTAGTTTGGTGCAGTCACTAAAACTCTGTGGACTCTAAAAATTCGACAATAACTTACACCTCTCTATAAACTTCCGTTCGCTTAGCCCGATCAAAGTTTTCTTAACGCTCTCGTAATGGATTCACCAGATACTCCCCAAGTCAAGCGCCCGTAAAAAGATTTACTTCAATAACACAACTTCAAGGTAAAAGAAAAACAATTGAGGATATCAAAAGGGCTATCGGCAAGGTTCCAAGCGCTTGGTACCAACCCGTCACCGCTAAATTGAATACATTGGACCCCGCCTCTTACCTGTACTTCATTATAGATAGAATTGAATGTTACATAGTAAACACTGCTATTGAGAATTTACTGCCAATGTTTTGAAGGTAGTGAGGCTGTGAATGGAATATATTGAAGTAGGAATAAAAAAAAAAGTATGTGAAATATATTTGTAGAGCCTTATCGTATGGCATATTCTAAAAAACCCTGAGTGAGACCTGTTGGTCTAGTGAGTGACCCTGACTGCCAAGCCAGAGGTTGTGGGTTCGATCCCCTCCCGGGTCAAATCTTTGTGTGAGGAACATGATTGTTCTGTGTCTCAGTGTAATTTATCTATGGTATGTATTTAGTAACATCATTGATCTGTATGGATCCCGGCTGAAAAATTGCAAGTCAACCCCAAGTCTTACCGTAGGTATCATAAAAGGCTAATAAGGTACCAGGTAGTCGGGCAACAGTGCCACCTGTGTACTAGCTAACACCTAACTGCGGTCGTCAACTCGCTTGTCAACTCGCTTGCCAAGCGCTATGACTACGGTAAACCACTGCAAATCGCTAGCAGACTTTGTGGAATGGACGTTTTCAGGAGGCCTGTGTCCAGCGGTGGACGAATTTGGGCTGGTAATGATGATGAAGATGTATTGAAATGAAATGAAATGAAATTTATTCAGCACTTGGGTATTAACATACACTTGTACTTATCAAGGTCACAATGCAGTACATAAACATAGTAGATAGTACAAAAGTTACAAAAAAAAATGAATTAGTCCGTCCGTGCGGTTTGTTTTATCGCATATATTTTCTGAAATCCTTAAATAAATAACAAGTAACTCATCTATTATTTTAAAGTTTAGTTCTACTATATTAAAATTAAAGAATGGAAGACTAAAGCAAAAAGACTATTAAGAAATAGTTGTCTGTAGTCTAGTTGCAATAGTACAGGCTCTACCTAATTTGGGAACAGGTGGCAGTGCGTTTAATTGACCCAAGATATTTGACGGATCTAGCGGTCAGTAAAATTAAAAACCATAAGCGTACCGACATTTTTTTTAATACAATAGCATGGCAAACGAGTAAATAGGTCACCTGATGGTAAGTGATCACCGCCGCCCATAGACACTTGCAACACCTGAGGAGCTGCAAGTGCGTTGCCAGCCTTTAAGAAAAGAATAGGCTCGCTTCTTGAAGGTTGCCATGTCATACCGGATCGGAATACCTCCGCAGCTAATTGATTCCACAGAGCGGTAGTGCGCGGCAAAAGTTTCTTGTGAAACGCACAGTGGTAGATGACCATTCATCCAGGTGATAAGGATGAAATTTCCACTTTTGGCGAGAGGGTCTGTGGAGACATTTTGGAGGGATGAGATTATTCACTACTGGAGAAAGGCCTCCTCGAAAGATTTCCGCTATGTAGTTGTGTCCATCATGTGGAGGAATATGGGTTAGCGATTGCAGCACACAGAGCACATACAGCAGCTGCCACCCATTCTCAGGGAGCTATTCACTCGGAACGAGTTCTACACCCACCACGGGATAAGATGGGGTGTAGTTCTTCTTCTTCCGTCAACTAAATAGTACCTATAATAACTTAAACTGAATTAATTTATTAACCCCGTCTTGTACACGAATATTCGCCTAACAACTTCCTTATGTCATAAAATGTACGTTTATGACATAGTCCATCAAACTAGTTACAATATGGTGCTCATAACTTTGCATAAATAAGTCATAAATATTACACAAGTATTTATGTCCCCTGTAAATTAATCTCTTTATGTCTGCGAGGGTTGTAGAGGAATTTCTATGAAACTCACAAATAGCGTAAACTCATAAATGAGAGTAGCTTTTTTGTTCTAACAACTACATTGTAACTGACATCTCATACTTTTGCGGGAAGTTAACTTTAGTAGAACTATTTTTAGCGGTGAATATTTTATTACTCATCCATTAGTTAACTGTATACCATATTTCATTGTTATACTCTAATGTGTTTAATATTTTATTACTACCTACTACTATAATATTAGTGACTGCCTCGTTGGTCTAGCGGTAGCGTGTTCACCCGCAGAGAACGAGGTCCTGGGTTCAAATCCCGGGTCGGGCCAAACAGTGATTTTGGGACTTTTCTGTAAAAAGAAAAATTTCTCATCATCAGTCTGAAGTCTGGAAGTTGGCGGTATTATACCTCCGTGCCTCGGAGAGCACGTAAAGCCTTCGGTCCTGTACCTAACCTCTTTCCGGTCGTGTCGCCTAGGCGTCTCATCGGGTCATGAGAGTGATGGAATAGAAAGTGCTCCTGTGTTTGAGCACACACTTGAGCACTATAATATGTCCCGCGCAGATGGCTAATCTCTGTTGATACTGGCCACCGTGGCCGAAATTCGGCTAGTATAGGAGGAGGACATTATAATATTAGTACAAGATAGCATAGTGGTAAAACAGTTGGAAAATTCAAATTCAAAAATTCAAAATTCAAATTTATTTAAGGTGGAGGCAGTCGTCTCGTATTCAAACGAATTTTGGAATTCATGTGCCTATATCAAATTGAGCGGGGTGGTTTTCGATCAAGAAAGAATATCACCACCCCATCTCATCCCGTGGGGGGCGTAGAAGTCGGCTCGTGGGACTATATACCAGAGCACGGGAAGCAGCGTTTTTCTGAGTAGGTACTATGACCATACTGCGATCGAAAACTGTTTGCCAACCGTGGCGGTTATGAAATATCCTCTCCAAAATAACCTCTCCATCTCCAAAAGATGTACACAATGTGAAGATGCCACAGATAGGCCTTTCTCCAGCAGTGGTCGTCTTTCGGCTGATATGATGATGATGATTTAAAGCGATGAACTAAAACCTCGTGAGGAAATTTGCATCCCTGATAATTCTCTAAAATGTTCTTGATGGCATGTGAGTGATGTTATTATGGCATAACCTCCCTAAAATTATGTTCACAATGTGGAGATGTTTGGGGTGGGTCTTTGTCCAACTGTAGACGTCTTTCAGCTCGTATGGTTTATAACTATGAAGAAAAACATTGTGAGTAAACCTGCATCCTTGAGATGTCTCTAAAATGTTCTTGATAGCGTGTGGAGTCTACCAACTCACACTAGGCCAGCGTGTTGGTCCATAGTCTAATGGGACCCTTCATATTATGTATATACATATGCCGTATTTACCATAATTATGTAAATAAAACGTGCTAATATAGGTACAATTTCATGAAATAAATTTGTATTAAAAATCAAGTTTCACACCGTATTATAAGATAAGTAACTTAAAGCACTGATTTATATCACACTAAAAGCGTTAAAAACGCAGTAGCGTAACTAATACAAAGTGTGAACAGACCCTACACCTTGCATATTAATGTTGATACAATTATTATCAGTGGCGCCTAAACAAATTGCCCGTAGTACCGCAACTAGACACTGGACGTGATTTAAGTACTTTGATTACAGTAATTATTATATTATTACCCAGAACGACGCGGCGAACCGCAAGTAAACGAAACTGGGGTAAAATTGTTAAATTATATCGCTTTATGGTTATTGTAGTTATTAGTATAATGTGAAATATAACACTATAATACTCCTACCCGAATATCATAAAATATATACAAGAAGTTTAATTAATATATCCATAAACATCTACTTTTGATGTATGAAAGCAGTAGCTTTGTAAATTACAAAGCTTACTAAATAAAGTCAAATATAACACTATAATACTGCTACTTGAATATCTTAAATTTCAAATATCATGTAAAGGAAACATCATTATAAACTTTCATGTACGAATCAGTAATTTTATGTATTAATAAACTTAGTATACAAGTTGCATTACTAATACTACTTCTGGAATATCATAAAAAGATAAACAAGATGTTAATTTAATTTTTTAGAAAAGAACCATAATGGGCTACTTTTCATGAACAAAAGCAGTATCTTTGTAAATTACAAAGCTTACTAATATAAAGTGAAATATAACACTATAATACTGCTACTTGAATATCATAAAAATTCAAATAACATGTAAAGGAAACATCATTATAAACGTTCATGTACGAAGCAGTTACTTTATGTATTACTAAGCTCTGTATACAAGTTGCATAACTAATAGTGCCACTCGAATATCATAAAAAGAATCCAAGGTGTTTAATTAATCACCTGTAAAGGAGCCATAATTATAAACTTTTCATGTACGAAAGCAGTGGTTTTGTGAATTACAAATCTTATATTAAGTGAAACATAACACTCTAATACAGCCACTCGAATATCATAAAAAGATATCCAAGATGTTTAATTAATCGCCCGTAATGAAACCATTGCATAGTTATAAACTTTTCATGTACTAACGCAGTAGCATTGTGAATTACTAAGCTTTATATAAAAGGTAAAACACTGATACTACTTCTCGAATAACATAAAAAGATATATTTAATCAATCGCCTGTAAAGGAACTATAAATATAAACTTTTCATGTACAGTAGCTTTGTAAATTAGTAATCTTTTTTATATAAGGCGCAGTACTAATACTAGATATAGAAATATAAGATATTTAATTAATTTTGTAAAAAACCATGATGATTTACTTTTCATGAACGAAAGCAGTATCTTTGTAAATTATAAAGGTTACTGATAAAAAGTAAAATAATAACTCTAGTGCTCTAGTAAATAATCTCCTGTAAAGAAACCATAATGACCTACTTTCCGTGTACGAAATTAACATAATGTTGTTTTCTTTTAGGAGATGATATGTGCACGAGTTAACAGAAATAGTTGTCCTGTGTTGCACGTGCAGTCAAATAGTATAACTTAAAAAAAGTTATAAAATTACAAAAATACAATTACAAATGTAATATCTATCAGATCCTTTTAAAATTGATTATCTATTAACCGTTGCTTTTAATGGTACATTCAGTTGGTGGTAAACCAAGCAAACTATTTAAATTATAAATTTAAAATATGTTTTTATTTTTGCAACATTGATAGGAAATAGTTCAGAGCCAATGTAAATTTAGTTCATTCACTCCCTGAGTTTCTTGAGAGCATTGTAACGGTGTGCACATGTGATGCAAATAAATCTTTCAATATTCCAATCGAGATCTACAGTCCACAAACTGATCCAAACAAAGTAACGTTCTTGTCTAACGGGCCTGTTGGTGTGGTTGGGAAATTCTTACTTTTCACGCCGAAGATCGCGGGTTCGATTCCCACCTAGGACCTATATTTGTGTCCATGAACATGTCTGTATGTCCTGAGTCTGGGTGTAATTATCTATATAAGTACGTATTTACAAAATTAAAGTAGTATATGTAATATATCAGTTATCTGGTTTCCAAAGTATAAGCTCTGCTTAGGATCAGATGGCCTTGTGTGAATAATGACCCAAGATATTTATTTTATTAGATTTAGGTGTATCGATATCAGATCAATTGCCATAAAATTCAAATGCACTTTTCACATTTGATCAAGTTTTATTTCGCTCGTCATATAATTATGTCATTAAGTGTTATCATACTATATATTTTATTACTTTATACACATATTTTTATCTGATCAAATTACATTACTATGCAATACGATCGTACATACATTTCTCATAACACACACACACACACACACTCACAAAAACGCGCACATGCTCACTCACATTACAACACAGAACATAACAGTACACAATATCACACAACACAACACACAACCTCTTACACACCAGACACATGCATTCCCATCCCACACAAATAAGAGGACCTGCATGCAAACACAATCGTTTTTATTTTATTTTTCTTTTTATACCTTTTGCATTGAAAGTAAATACATTACAAATTATGAATTTGATTATACTCAGAATACAACATATAAATATGAAATTATATAAATGGCTAAAATAAAAGTTCAATACTCGAGGGGTTGGGCGCTGATAGCAGAAATACAGGCTCTGCCTAGTTCGGCTACAAATGACTATACCATTTAATTTGACCTTAATTAGCCTGTTAAAATATTTTGTAACTTACGCTTAAGTTTTTTTGAACATTAAACATTATTATTACACTCATCATTATATGTATGAAGTTATTTCGTAACCTTTCGATATATACCGACACATGCTAGCTATAGCTTGCTAATTAACTAAATCATTACTATCATAAATTAAATGTTAGTTCTAAATGATTTAACTAACCTCAGATGTTGAACTTAGTTTTAAATATCTATATACTATGAAATAATTACGTGTAGTTACTAAAAATATTGTTTTAACTATTGACAAGCGCTGTTTTAAATACAACGTAAATAAAAAAGATTTTTGAAGTAACACTTCTCAACGCGTTATTGTAAGTTCTCATTTAGTTCTTAAGTAGCTATAGCTAAGTTAAATTATATTTGTACGCCTCAACGGCAAAACATAGCGTCCATATAATATTATGTCATTTATTTGCGTAAAACATGTGTGGTTTACAGGAAATACATCCTAAAACAGTTGTGTTTCAACATGTCTTGCCATAATCGACTTGCAAATTGAATGTGCAATTGAATTAATTAAATTAGGTATAAAAACAAAGGTCCGTTATAGAAATGTCAAAGTAAAAAATGTCAGATTGCAATGTCAAATGATAATAGAATTTAAAAATTGTTTACTGAATAATAATTATTACTGGTGAATAAATAGTAAATGAAAAGATATGAATTTACAATTTGTCATATATGTAGTCATTTAGATTGTAATAGCACTTTTTTATTAACATTTCTTTAACTTTAATCCTGAACAAATTAAGATTTAATGATTTGTATTGTTGAGGTAGCTTATTATAAATTTTAGGTGCCATACAGATCACACTATTGGCCATATGAGTAGTTTTGGCGCTGTGCATACGTAGTCGTTCATTATCTCGCCTATTACGTTGAACAGTATCCGATAGTTTAGGAAATAATTTCAAATTACTTTTCACAAAGAGACACACTTCTAAGATATACAATGATGGTAGAGTTAGAATGCCATAATCGCGAAAATACGTTTGACTCGTATAGAAAGTGAGAGAGAGAGTACATTCGCCTCAAAGACTTTCGTTATGCTAGAATCTATTTCGCATGCATATCGATAGCGACCCTATTCGTTCGGCCGACATTTAAACCGATTTGTAACTGGAATTAATTATTGAATTAGTGTTTACTGACTATTAAATGGCTTCAGTAATTCGAAATGAGTTTCAATGTTATAATTGGAATCGTCAATTTTATTGAGCAGTTTCCTGTTGATATCAGTTGCATGGTAATTAATATAACTGTATATTTTGAACGAAATTGATTTGAATTACGAAAAAGATTTATGGTATAGCTGTTTTGATTGAATGGAGGTATGCCATGGAGTGATAATGATTTGCTTCAAAAAGTTATATTGGTATAATAAATGTTAATGGGTTGTAAAATTAATTTTATTAACTGATACTATTATAGAAGTATATTATTTTCCGAGAATGAAATCTTTGAATTGGTGTCTATAGTCGTTAAAAGCGTCATATTTGAAATACGATTATTCCGTGTATTCATTAAAGTTGGATGTGCCCGTTATTTGATTTATATTTCGGCATAATATATTATGAAGATAATTTACTGAGTGAATAGGAGTTGCCGAGCGAAGCTTAATCCTAATCATAAAATATCTATATACTTTAATAAAGTAAGTATACAGTTTTGATTGCCCTTGTTCTATTTTTAAAATATTTGGCATACAATTTAGTTAACATTTTCACTGCGTAGTAAATGTAACTATGTTATTGTATTCTTGTATCCTATAATGTTTTAGTGTACATTATAGAGTTATCTTATGTTACATATGGACTGAATGGTACAGGCACCACCATATGAAGCTACCCCAATCTGTCATCAATGCTTATGTGATAAAGTTGAAAATCTAGCAGAGTAATTTGACAGATTGGGGCAGCTGGATGTGCTGGCGTCTGTGCAAAAAGAAAAACACTTGTGTTTAATTATTATCCACAAATGAAATAATTATTAACTTTAATTTATTTTTAAATAATATCTGGGGACAGTGTCACACAGATCATCCTAGCGCTAAACTAAGCAAAGCTTGTACTATGGGTACCAGGCGACGATATACATACTTATATAGATAGATAAATACATAGAAAACATCCATGACTCAAAAACAAATATTCGTGCTCATCACACAAATATTTGCACTTACCGGGATTCGAACCCAGGACCACCAGCTTCGTAGACAGGAGCACTACCAACTAGGCTTCTTACACACTGCCACCTTAACCCAAACTCGGCGTAGCTTGTACTATAGCAACCAGACAACTCATAATCATATTTATATATTTCTAACTACAAGTTATAGATAAATTACACCCAGACACAGAACAAACAATCGTGCTCATCACACAAATATTTGTTCTGGGTGAAGATAGAACCCCAGACTTCTGCCTTTGGAGTCACTAACTACTAGGCCGCCGCTGACAGCTGACTAAATATCTGTATATAAAAAAAAAATGTGAGCCGTCACGGGACGCCTGGCAGATGTGAAACATCGACATTATTTTGTAAAAGTAATATACAGAAGTCGAAGTCGAAGTCGCAGTCGAAGTATAAGTCGCAGTCGAAGTCAAAGTCGAAGTCAAGTCAAACTCCAAGAAGAAGTCGAAGTCGAAGTCGAAAAGAACATATTGTGATAGGAACTAAAAAAAAAATAACCACGGCATGCGTCGCCACGCCAGAAATCTGTTTTACGTGCGGCTATAGATGTTTCACATCAAAAGCTTAACCTCATATCAATACTATGTATTTGTAATATGCCAAAAATAAAACACAATATCCATACTGTTTATGTAATTCGGCAGTTGTTACCTATATTTAGGTAACTATTTAATCATATTTGACATATTAAAAAGACTTATTATATATTTTATACAATTAATTTTATTAAATATTATATAAAATAAAATGTATTATATAATATTTTAGTTTATTTAATATTACCGCAATATTTTCACATTTGTTATAACTGTTCACGGATACTCATTGTCCATAACTTATTCGGTTCCATCACACAATAAACTTAAATCACCCTTAAAAGATTTTATTAATGATAGTCGATACGTTATCTCCTCAAGTCATGTAAAGATTACGATTACGGAATGTCGATTACAGTTAAATTATATCTGTGTTCTTTCTTAAAAACCGTTAAAGTCATCATAATCGATTTAGTGTCATCGAATTCCTTTTTTACATCGACACTCAACCATTACAATGTCGTTCCCACAAGATCACCTGCTTTACTCGAGATAAAGCAAGCATCCTGTTTTGTCACGGCGAGATTAATTCACTTCGCCGTAATCTGTCTAAGTGGCTTAGTTGGTATCTGATTCTATGTAGGTGTTCTTATGTAATACTGAAACTCCATTCAATGGATACGCTTATAGCACTTGATAGGCAAATGATTTTATTAATAAAAAAACACTACTAAAAAAAAATTGTCTGGAAGTCATTTATCTGAGTTCAAAGAAATGATTTCTCAATTGTTTCTTTTGTTTGATTTTGAAAATTCTATGGACGGCAATATCAACTCTCCATTTTATCCCGTAGGGGGCGCAGAAGTAGACACCTTCAGTAAGGCTCTAGACAGACGGACCGCATTTCAACTGCAACTGCACGCCGACTGAAATTGAACTGCAATCGGACTGCGCGTTTGTTCCATTGCAGTCGTGTCAACTGCACTTGAACTGCAATTTGCGGTTGATTGCAGTTGAAATGCGGTCCGTCTGTGTAGAGCCTAATATACGGAACGTAACTCTTTCTCTCTTTATCTTCACTAACTTACGAGTATCTCTCAACTTGGCTCTCAGCTTCACCCGATCACACTTTTCGTAACGCTCTCGTCACCTATCCGATGTAATTATCTATATAAGTATGTATTTACAAAAGAGAAGTATATGGAGTATATCAGTTATAAATAAATAATAATATCCTGGGACATTATTTACACACGGCCATCTGATCCCAAACTAAGCAGGTCTTGTACTATGGAAATCAGATAACTGATATAGATAGGTACTACATATACTACTTTTATTTTGTAAATACTTACTTATATAGATAATCACACACAGACTCAGGACAAACAGACATGTTCATGCACATAAATATCTGTTCTAGGTGGGAATCGAACCCACGACCTCCGGCGTGTAAAGCAAGCATTTGCCAACCATGCCAACAGGATGTTATCTGGTTTCCATAGTACAAGCTCTGCCTAGTTTTGAATCAGTAAACCCTGTGTGAAGAATGTCCCACGATATTATTATTAACCTAACCAATGAAAGCTAGTATTACCTGATACCTTGTTATCTCGAAGATAAACCAAGCTAGTATAATAATATCTAGGGACAATGTCACACAGATCATCCTAGCCCCAAACTAAGCAAAGCTTGTACTATGGGTACAAGCTTTGCTTAGTACCCATAGTACAAGCTTGCTGAGGCGACGATATACATACTTATATAGATAGATAAATACATATATACATAAAAACATCCATGACTCAGGAACAAATATTCATGCTCATCACACAAATATTTGCACTTACCGGGATTCCAACCCAGGACCACCAGCTTCGTAGGCAGGAACACTACCAACTAGGCTATGGTGACCGTCATAATGTACTAAACTATTTAATAAAGGACAATATCTAAACTCATAGTATCAAATTCTAATCCGTGTTTGCTAAAATGCTTATTAACATTACTTCATAAATACATTGTTTTATGACGAGGATAATCCTGTCATAATTTGAAGTCAAATAAAATTTGTATTGTAAGTGGTACGAATACAATATAAAACAAGTCTCCAGGATATTTGATTGCTTAGTAATTTGAGTGGGGTCTAACGACTATTACTTACGTTGCTAAGGTTTTATATGTTTATACTGATTTAGTGACAAACCGCCTCTTTGCACGGGTATTCAAATTTAATTCAATTATTTAATTCGTAAAAATATACATTTAATTGGAATCGTCATTTGTTTACCCTGCCATGCAGTGCATGACGTTACAGCTATTGAGAAACACTGCTAGAAACCTTTGCTCCAAATAATGTTTTTTCATTGAGATATAAGTAACAAAAATTTATTTTATTTTTATTTATTTATGTTCCTCTTACATCTATCTTTACAGGTATAAGTCCAATGCGATAGAGTGCTTATCTAAGTATATAACAATTTTATACCACTACACAAATTTACTTATAACAAATTATACATAATGCACTTCTCGTGAACTCACTCAGAGAACACACAAATAGGTCAGTCTCAGCTGCTATAAGGTTAAGAGTACGGAGAGCACGCGTCAGGGGCGCCTCATGTACAAGATTAGTCCGACCACGCGGTTCCACTAGCAATCGCGGCCGTCTTCTTCCCCAAACATACCTATATATTATATAATAAATTAACGAGCCAGAATTATATACCTATATAATAAATTAACGAGCCTGTGGCATGGTGATGGCCGTGTGTAAATAATGTCCCAGAATATTATTATAATTACATGCGATCATAGAATTAAAAATAGTTGTAATGAAATGAAATGAAATATCCCCTGACACACACCCAAATAAAACATAAAGTACTCGAATTAATGAACTCCTCCTTTCTGAAGTCGGTTGAATATTACAACTGTAATATAAAACAACTTAGATTAACTAGCTAACACAAATACCTTAGCAATGCAATTCTCAAATTGATTAAACATTTATCTTTTATCGGTCTCAGTAGCAGCTAACGGGAATTCGGCCAAGGCATAACATTTTCTTTGATAATATAACATCTAGTCTAACAAAACTAGAGGAACTTATTATATGTAGTTCAGGCGTGATTGCCTTCTCAGAGCTACGACATGTCCTTCTTTAAACGAGGAAGGTAGTGGTTAAACAATGTTATTCCTGAACAGATCTTCATAATTATTTTTATAATTGTGCAAATGTTTGTGAACATATTGTTCTATTATTTTTTATTCGATATGAGAGAGCCTTTGAGATGGTCACACATATCTAATTGTGTAAATTATATTTCAAACTAAATTATTCCTAAAACTACTAGCTTTGTACTCGATGAGTCGGCACGTGGATTTTGTTTGGTGGAAAACTGAAACATTATCGGGGATAATTGCTATTAATGTTACTCTTGTTTCTGTACTTACCACCTCCGTTCTAAAAGATCGGTTCTGTAATAACTAAAATGTTCATTCAAAAACAAACACAATATGAACAATAAAACTGATAGTGTACTTTATAAATAACCCATTTAAACTTAATTCATATGGAACATTCTCAAATTAATTGTGACTGGCCTGTTGATTCAGTAGTTAGGGAACGTGACTGCTAAGCCAGAGGTCGGGGGTTCATGCAGGACAAATCTTTGTGTGATGAGCACGTTTGTTTGTTCGGTGTCTGGGTGTAATTGAACTATAATAGTAGTAGAGTTAATTCCGCTAATTGTTAGTTTAATCAGTTTGGGGGTAGTTCGAAATAATTGTCCATGCGTTTGGTAGTATATAAAAGAGCGCTCGCTTCGTTGACTTTTAGTCTCCTTCGAGCACTCGACGAGTGCATATGCAAGAAGGACAAGATAAAAAAGCAAATTACATGCCCCAGTACGATACCCAACACGTGTTTCAGTCCTCTACGGACCATTCTCAAGTGCTGCTAACTTGAGAATGGTCCGTAGAGGACTGAAACATGTGTTGGGTGTCGTACTGGGGTATGTAATTTGCTTTTTTATATAGTCCTTCTTGCATATGCACATTTTTTGGGGCGGGAGGGCGGTGCAAATTGCATCCGGACATGATTAAACAGACAATTAGCGGAATTAACACTACATATTGATTTTGTATTTTGATTGTTATGGATTTCCGCAAAGTGACGCCTGATTCCATTACTTCTATAATATGTATGTATTTAGAAATACATATATAAGTATGTTTATCAGTTGTCTGTTTGCCATAGTATAGGTGCTGCGTAAATTTCGACCAGATGGCAGTGTGTTAGTTGTCCCATGAAATTAATTTATTTAATTTTTAATTTAATTTTGATTTTTGTAATATTCGATAGTGATATGAATAAAAGAAGAACCGTCATAATTCACAATGGAGAAATCGTGTAAGTAGCTACGCAAAGAAGAAGAAGAAAACATACAGTCATGAGGGACTTTTTGAAGTTCTTTTTTTATTTTTATTTTTTAGTTTATTAGGTTCACGAACAACATGTTTATACAAACTCGTTTTAAACATAATTATATAAGTAACAATTGCAGTATAACTTATTACTTATAGGTAAACTCTGCATGTACAAAACATTTGCACAGTTAAACATAACTAATATCTTAGAACTACTTTAATATTATTAACTTAATCTACATAATTAAAAAAATACACATACATACATAGACTCGCGCCTGTTTCCCAGAGGGGTAGGCCACACAACGGACTTCCAATAAAAAAAATGTAATAAAATAAATCATATTTAAAAAAAAAATATAAAAATATGGTAAAAGAGAAAAAAAATCTAATCAGGTATATATAGTAATATTAAACAGAATTTAAGAGACGATTTATAACGGCTTTGTGTTTAGTGAAGGGATCAGCGTGTAAATCAATAACGTCATCTTACACTGTTCACAATTTTAGTCATCCTTGCATAGGGCGAACCAGTTCCCAATACTGTTCTACTAGTTAAGTTAGTTGAAAATACCTAAGAAGTTTCGCTTTTACCTGTTAAGCAGACCAACGCCACCACTCACATTTTAACATTGGATATTACGACACTTTGAAAATTTAGTCAGCTAGTTTTATTAGACGTCAACAATATCAGTTATGGTTTATATTGGCGTTCAACAACTTGAGATATGCAACGCAGCCTTGGGTAAGACAAACATTCTGGCTGATACCGCTAATGGCTTGTGATTGATCGTCATTAGAACAGTATAACTCGAGAACCTGCTGGATCGGGCATTTTCGTAATCTGCATAAATTGCAATCGTTGTGATGTCTTGTAGTTTGTTAAGTAGGTGCTGATTTTTATAATAATATAATAATGAAATTTATTCAGCACTTGGGTATTAACATACCTACACTTGTACTTGTCCAGCTCACAATGCAGTACACAAACATAGTCGAATACAGTATAAAAGTTACAAAAAAATTAATTAGTCCGTCCGTGCGGACTTAAATAAAGGCTTAAATAAATAACAAGTTACTTATCTATTTATTGAAATATTTTTCTACTATATTAAAATTAAAGAATTGAAGGTAACGAGCAGTCGGCTAGCGCTGAAGGCTCTTAACCATTAGCTGAATTTAAGCGACTAATACCTGAGGGCACCCTTTTGGGTTTGGGCCACAGCTCAAGCGAAGCAAAAAGACGGAATTCTCAATCAATGGATCACCGATCACGTATTAAGGGGCCAACACGATCCTCGCCGCTGAGGAACCTACCCTAGCTAACCTGCAGCTTTCTCTAGCTACCTAGGTGGACGACCCGGAGAAAAAAGCCACAAAGAAACTCCAGGATTGCTTTTTTCGTCTTCTATTGCTTTTTGTTTTCGATTTTTTATATCTTGTATTTTACTTACACTGTAATGGGTGTTATGTACGCTAATGCACGCACAGAACCGTTGTCATCTAGTCAATCAAAATAACTGTGCGATAATAAACAATAACATTCAATTTCACTCAAGCAATTGGAATAACCTCTTGCTAGACGAGAAAACGGTGGGTACATCCACTATAGCACCTTGTAGCAAATATTGGACCTACCTGAAAGTAAGTAGATATTGTAGAGCTTGATACACCGACGCTTTACCGAGTCACCTCTCTCCTACGTGTGCTCTGATGACCTTAGTCAAAGAAAAGACAACACATAGCATTAACGTAAATATGCTTTCATCAGTCGAACTGCTTATTGAGGGAAATAACGTTGTGCTGACGTCATAGAATATCGTCACTTCATTTTATCCCGTGGAGGGCTTAGAAGTTGACCAGAGGGAATGTTTCCCAGAGAACGGGCAGCAGCATCTCTATGTGCATTATGACACCGATATACTGCGATTGCCAAGCCACTACGCGTGGCGATTAGTGCATATCCCCCCGTTCTAGGGGGTGATTCTTGTCCAGCAGTGGACGTCATTCGGCTGATATGATGATGATGATGATGATGTGATGAAAAGGGGCCGAAGACAAGCGAAGTGAAGTTGTTTTGACCTCTTATATTTAGTTGCCTAATACTTGCGTAAATATGTCACATTCAGTTTTCTGTCATAGTTATTTTGCAACTCATTTTTGTGCATTTTAATGACGGTATTTAGATTATAAGGTTATGCTAAACTTTAGGTTAACATTTTAACTTTGCTTGTTTGTGACATCGACTTTTTAAAGTTCGGTGAAATATGCCTTACAAGATATGGGCTTTTTGCCCTGTTTTGCGTTTTGATTTTTGTGAGTGTACTTGGGTTGGCTTTTTATTTTTGATTTTCGGACTAAAAGCATTATATAGATATTTATTTTATTTACTTATATTTATATACTTATATATATATACATTTATATACATTTTATGTAAGACGACAACGATGACGCTGTATATTTATCGTGTTCGTCTCCTGTAAGTTCTGATGAACATTATGCTAGTGCGCTTAGTGATGATGAGTCACTTCAACTGCGTGATCAGTTATACTCACACCTCTCTTTTTCTTCTTCCAAATGTTTCAATACAGTCCACATCAATGCTCAAAGTATTCACGCTCACTTTCCCGATCTTTTGTCTTCATTCGATTCTGATCTTATTCATGCTGTTCTTATTTCTGAGACTTTCCTTAAACCTACACTTACCTCGGCACAGTACGCTTTACCCGGATATAAACTGTTGCGAAATGATAGAACTGGAAAGGGTGGCGGTGGTGTTGCCATCTATCTTCGTGCGGATCTAAAGTATAAGGTTATTGAATGGTCGACCAGTTGGAGGTGACGGAGGGGGAGTTGGACCGAGCAGTACGGCGACTTGCAGCCCGAAATACCGCCCCTGGCCCGGATGGGATACCGGGCAGGGCATGGGTTTGCGCCCTGGCAGTCCTGGGGGACCGGTTAAGGCAACTATTCACCAGCTGCCTCCGTAGTGCCGTGTTCCCCACCTGCTGGAAAGAGGCAAGGCTAGTGCTTCTGCAGAAGCCGGGCAGGACCGCCGATTCTCCCTCGGCGTTCCGACCAATCTGCTTGCTGGACGAGGCGGGCAAGCTCTTTGAGCGTGTCATAGCCGCCCGTCTCAGCGAGCATCTGTCGCGCGTTGGCCCCGACTTATCAGACAACCAGTTCGGTTTCCGGCAGGGACGTTCGACGCTGGACGCGATTAACCGCGTCCGCGCCCTGTCGGAGCCCGCCGTTCGGGCGGGAGGGGTGGCGTTGGCGGTGAGCTTAGACATCGTCAACGCCTTCAACTCCGTCCCCTGGCGGGCGATACGGGAGGCACTGGTCCATCATAACGTGCCTCCCTATCTCCGTGGTATAGTCGGGGCATATTTGCGCGACAGGACGATTAAATTCGTCGGTCGGAACGGGACTGAGTTCCAGAGGGAGCTCTCCTGCGGGGTTCCTCAGGGGTCCGTGTTAGGACCTCTGCTATGGAGCCTCGCGTACGATGCGGTCCTGCGGATAAGCCTCCCTCTCGGGGTGAGCGTCGTCTGCTATGCGGACGACACGCTCGTCATTGCCCGGGAGGTAAGTTTCCAGCGGGCGGTACGGCTCGCCGAACTCGGTGTCGCATGTGTCGTCGCGGCCATAATGAGACTGGGCCTTCGGGTAGCGCCTCACAAGACCGAGGCGCTATGGTTCCACGGCTTACGCCGTAGGGAGGAACCACCCAGTATGTCGATGCGTGTAGGTGACGCAGAGGTCAGGGTGGGGCGGTTCATGAAGTACCTGAGCCTCACCCTAGACAGCCGATGGGGCTTCGAGGAGCATTTCAAGCGTCTGGCCCCCCGAGTGCGGCGGGTAACCAGTGCGTTACACCGGCTTTTGCCGAACCTCGGGGGTCCCAGGGAAGAAGTTCGCCGCCTCTACGGAGGTGTCGTGCGATCCATGGTCCTTTATGGGGCGCCCGTCTGGTCTGAACGCCTGACGGGCGCCTCCCGCTGCAGAGCTATTATGAACAGCCTGCAGCGTGTGGTGGCCATACGGATCGCACGAGGATACCGGACGGTATCCTTTGAGGCGGCGACACTCCTGGCGCGCCTCCCGCCGTTTGATCTCCTGGCGGCAGTCGACGCGACGGTTTACACCGAGATCCGCGTCCGCCGGGAGAGCGGTGAGGCGCCAGAGCAGACGCTCATTGCCTATAGGCGGGATGCACACCGGCGCGTACTAACACAGTGGCGCGCACGGCTGGAGTTGCGCCTGAACGCGCGCCAACGTGCCGTCGGTGCTATCCTGCCTCACCTCGAGGCCTGGGTGGGAAGGAGGGGCGGTTACGTCACCTACAGACTGACTCAGATACTCACCGGACACGGGTGTTTCGGTGAGTATCTGTGCCGGATCGGCCGAGAAGCGACGACACATTGTCACCATTGCGGGAGCGACCTGGACTCTGCCCAGCATACGCTGGAGGAGTGCCCGGCCTGGGAGGCCGAGAGACGAGTTCTGGTCGCTGAGATCGGACAGGATCTTTCGCCGCCAGCAGTCGTGTATGCGATGCTGGCTGGCGACTCCACCAAATGGGACGCCGTGGTCTCCTTCTGTGAGGCAGTTTTGCTGCAGAAGGAGGCCGCCGAACGGGATCGGGAACGAGCCGATCCCGCTCGTAGGCGGAGGAGACGTCGGGGTGGCGGCGGCAGCCGTTAGCCCAACTCCCCTTGGGGCCGCGGCGGCAGTGTGAGAAGTGTCCTCTACTGCCTCCACGTACAAGCGGCTCCGGGATGACAGCGATCTGTTTGTGGCGCAGTCGCTGTGCCGTACTGGCAGGAGTCTGCAATAGGGGAGGGCAATCCAAAGGAGCCCTCCCAGGGTACGTGTCCCGACCATCTGGGACATGGCGCAAAGGGGTACCGGAGCTGCATACCCGCGTTCCCGGGACTCCCCCATCAGGCGCCAAGAGAAGTCCACGGCAGGTAGGTTTAGTCGGTGCAAGTCCGACATACCCACCCGCAGACACTTTTTGCGGGTGGCATGCGAAGGCATTCCCCCTGCCTTAACAAAAAAAAAAAAAAAAACGTTATTGAATGGTCTCCAAGTCAATATTCAAAATCTGCTGAACATCTATTTTTAGAGGTTAATGTTAACCACACTAAAATACTTTTGGGTGTGTTTTATAGTCCATCGAGTCAGATAGACTACTTCTCTTCTTTTGAATTGAAACTCGAGAAACTGCATTCTCTTTATGAACATGTAATTGTCCTTGGAGACTTCAATACCTGCTTGCTTAAAGATGATGCACGGAGTCGTCGACTCCTCCCTCTTGTTTCGTCTGTCAATATGCATGTCCTTCCTCTGAGTGCTACACACCATGCTCCTCATTCTACTCCTTCTCTTCTAGACCTCATTCTCGTCTCGGATTCCACCAAAGTGGTAACGCATGGCCAACTTCTAGCCTCCTTCTCTTATCACGATCTTATATATCTCTCTTATAAAATTCGCTGCCCTCGAAGTAAGTCACAGTTCATTTTCCTTCGCAGCTTTAAAAATATTTGTCTGGAACGTTTGAGGGCGGAAGCGGGCAGTATTGACTGGTCACCTGTTTATATCTACAACGATATTGACTCCAAAGTGGCCATGTTCAACCAACTACTAATTCAGTTGTTCGACAAACATGCTCCACTCAAAAGGGTGAGAGTAAAACATGCCCCAGCCCCTTGGATTAATGACCAAATTAAAAAACTGATGTCTCTAAGGGATAAGGCCAATAGGAGATTCAAAAAAAGTGCAACTAATGAAAACTGGGATATCTATAAAAAACTCCGTAACAGATGCAGTCGTATGTGTAGAGATGAAAAGAGACGCCACATTTACAACTCTATTAATAACCTCAACACAGCACAGGTTTGGCAATTTTTAAAATCTCTAGGTGTCGGTAAATCTTCTAGTGACAACACAGCAAACGTGGATATTAACACTCTTAATCAGCACTTTTCTAGACCACCTGTCGCTATGAGTGCCGACATCAAAAGTTCCACTCTTAAACCACTTCTAAATCTTTCTAAGCCATTATGTACTGCTTTTTCTTTCACACCAATCACGGAGAGAGACGTCATAAAATCCATAAAATCCATTTCCACCAAAGCGGTAGGTAACGACGGACTCCAACCACAAATGATCACTATCA
The DNA here is from genome assembly GCA_951640165.1 of Pseudoips prasinana. NCBI lineage: Eukaryota > Metazoa > Arthropoda > Insecta > Lepidoptera > Nolidae > Pseudoips > Pseudoips prasinana. The sequence goes on along the minus strand of OX621238.1, from coordinate 4,361,260 downwards.
TTGTGGAAGAACTTGCTCCTATCTTAACCCATATTATTAACCTTTCCTTGGAGTCAAGTTCTTTCCCCTCTGCTTGGAAAAAAGCTTATGTACTGCCGCTTCCTAAAACCACAAATCCTTCTTCCTTCTCTCACTACCGTCCAATTTCAATTCTTCCTTTCCTGTCTAAAATCCTAGAGAGCATTGTGCATAAGCAACTGTCTCATTACCTCTGTACTCACAACCTTTTAAGTCCTTTCCAGTCCGGTTTTCGTCCTGACCACAGCACTGTCACTGCACTTGTGAAAATCACAGACGATATTCGCTTGGCTATGGAACAGAAGCTACTCACTGTCTTAGTACTACTGGATTTTAGCAGTGCTTTTAATTCAGTGGACTTTGACATCCTGCTTGGTATCCTTTCCTCCCTGAATGTCTCGGCTCCTGTAATTGCGTGGTTCGACTCATATCTTCGAGGGCGCTCACAGTCTGTACACGCTGAAGAGTCTTTCTCTCAGTGGTGTGATCTTACTGCGGGTGTGCCTCAAGGTGGCGTACTATCTCCTCTTCTATTCTCCGTTTTTATAAACGCAATCACTAACATCTTAACTTCTAACTATCATCTCTATGCTGACGACTTGCAGTTATATCGGCACTTCAAAGGCATTGAAACTACGGAAGCTATTTCTTCCATCAATAATGATCTTGTAAACATTAGCAAGTGGGCAAAATCTTTCGGCCTCCTGGTCAATCCCTCTAAGTCACAAGCTCTCATTATTGGTGGCAGACACATGTTTAACACCTTAAATTTTTCAGCCATTCTTCCTATTCTTTTCGATGATGTGCCGATACCTTATACAAAATTTGCCAAAAATTTTGGTGTTTTAATTGACTGTAACCTTTCGTGGAACAATCACGTTGCAGAAGTAAGCAGGAAAGTATACTGTTCGTTTCAATCCATCAAACGTCTCCAAAAATTCTTACCGTTTCAGACTAAAGTCACTCTCGCTCAATCGCTTTTACTCCCTCTTTTTGACTATGCTGATGTCTGCTTCCTTGATGCAACAGAAGAACTTCTAGATAAGCTCGAACGCCTGCAGAACCTATGCATCCTCTTCATTTTCGGCCTACGGAAGTACGACCACGTGTCGGAGTTCCGGTTCCAATTGAAGTGGCTGCCTATTCGGCAGCGTCGGGACTGTCATATTCTTTATCTACTTTTTTCCATCCTTCATAACCTTGTTGCTCCCATCTATCTCCGTGAACGCTTTGAGTATCTGGTGCCCAGTGGCAAACCTTGCCGCACTGCTACATCTCTTCTTCTTAGGACTCCTTCCCATACTTCCAGCCGCTATAATGGTTCATTTACTGTACGTGCAGTACGTCTTTGGAATTCCTTACCACAGTCCATACGTGACAGCTCGTCATTGAGTATTTTTAAGAGCAGAACTAAAAATCACTTCTTATCTCTGTAACTTACGTATATATAAGGTATGTAGGTTTATGTAGTTTATTAAATAGATATATATTTTTATAAGGTATTGTATGTAATTATTAGTGTGTATTTTATCAATATATTTACCCGACAAGGTACTTAATTATAATAGTTTGTTGTACACTGCCTATACCCATAATTTTGAAAATCTCTGTTTCCTGATGGTTTGCTGGAAGAAAATTCAATAATGAATTAAGCTCGCCTATGTACATGCCTTTTCTTTTGTTAATTCTAACTTATATATTTATTTTCTGTGTGCAATAAAGAATAAAGAATGATGTACAGCAACTAATTGTGCTGCTATTTATAGATACCCTGGTGTCCAATTGGAAGAGTTAATTGCTTTTTTAAAGTTTATTTAGAAACGATTACAATACTTGATACTTATAATATGTAATAGGTACAGATATTTTATATTTTTTATACAAGTTGTATCATTTATATTGGATGAAATTTAAGTAGTTTAATTTGCATATGAAACTGAACAACGTAACAACGTTAACTTAAGAAATATTAAAAATAAAGATTATTTTCCAACAGAAATAGGTCACTCAGCTGATACATTTTGTATTGAGAGCTAACAAATAAGTCGTATTTTACAAACTGATTTTCTTTAACATCCCATGAGTAGATTGCACTTCTTAAATTACCGACATTATTTATGTTACAACTTGTAAATTTATATGGCAAACTATACGTCTTAGATTATTTCCGCTAATTCACCAAATAACAGCTATTGGAAACCGTAACCCACTTACTGTCTTATCGAATTAAGTCAATGGTTAAGTTACGATGCAGTTCTGTAAACGTATTGTCGATCGTAAATACTGATATTACGTGTTTGATTGAAAAAGAGGGTTAGTGTGGGCAATTATCTTTGAGATTTTTTTAAGACACTAGGAACTCCATTTAATGTATGATGTTGAACTTACGAATTTCAGTGTAAGTAAGGTCGCTATAGATCATTGGTGAGGGTGCTTTAGAAATTGGCTTCTCTAATTTAAAGTCTACAGCCTCGTTATACCATTCTGTCTCCTGGTTTGCTCTGGAGGGTAATATAACTACTTTTTTCTAACTCTTCCTTATACCTTTCTGTTTAAATTCGTCGCGGGATCCAAGGCAGTTCAAATGATTTACCGGGACATGTCTGAGCCTCACCACTCAGTGTCATTTTATCGTGTGCCGCTGTTGATCCTAGCTTGCAGCCGTAGCAGTGATGGCTAAAAGGGTTGAAATTTGTATTTAATGGCGTGTGTGTTGCAAGTTTCATAAGTTACGGAATTAAGTGGGCCGTTTTGTATGAATACTTCATGAGTATTATGACAATCTCCTGGCTTAATTTTGGCTATACCAGCCAATGTGAAATGAAAAATGGTTAAACCAGGTATGATTATACTAGGAATCTGACTGCCTGTAACGAAGGTCATAAATGTTCTCGTGGTAACCGGGATAGAACTTAACGTGCCGTCTGAGTTACAGAATTGAATGACCCCATCACTAAATCTATTTTGTTAGCGCAATTTTAATAACTGCCATAGTAATAAATACATAGAATAATATTTTGCAATACCATAAAACTGACCACAGTAGTAATAAATTGTATTAATGTTTATGGTTTTGATAAATAAACTTTACTGTTTTAGTATTACGCAAGTATTATGTAGTGGTTTTGATTTGATAAAGCTTTTCGATTTGTTATAAGTTAAAATTGAATTAATTAATATGATAAATTAAGTAGTAGGAAACAGGTTAAAATGAAGTGCCTTTGAAGAGTACGATACGATAATATTTCCTATCCCCATATTGAACCGACCATATAAATTGGCGGAGTTCTTTTGCAACAGTTTCCACTTACACATATTTTAAAGACTGATATCACGTGAATAATGCGTCTGAATACAAAAAAAAATCATAATAACATTGATCGCACTCTTCAAGGCCTTTCCAACAACACCACAAAAATCTTCCTCAATTGACGTGTAATTATTATCCAGAATTCATTGTACAGACGCCAGCACATCCAGCAACCACAATCTGTCAAATATCTTTATCACATAAGCATAAGGTTTACTTTCAATTGTGGAAATTTGACAGATTAGGGTAGCTTGATGTGCTGGCGTCTGTACAATTTTGAAACCGTGATTCATATATAAGCCCAAACAATCGATAGGGCCTGATGGTATACCTCCGTATATGGTGAAGGACTGTCGTCAGGTATTTTGGAGACCCTTGTTACACGTTTTTAATCTGTGTCTGATGGAAGGAGTTTATCCAGAGCGATGGAAAATCACCAGAGTTATACCAGTTCCGAAGGGTAGTGGTAGCGATGATGTCAGTGGTTATAGACCGGTGGCGGTATTATCGGCGTTCGCCACAGTATTTGAATCAGTTTTACACACTTGTATTTATGCGCAAGTAAGCTCTCAACTGGCGGAAGCTCAACATGGTTTTCGCCCAGGTCGAAGTACGGCGAGCAACCTCCTGTCGTTTACGACTTTTTTAACACCTGTCATAGACGCTGGAGGCCAGGTAGACACCGCGTACTTCGACTTCCGAAAAGCTTTCGACACCGTAAATAATGACGTACTGTTGTCGAAGCTTGCTGTACTAGGTTTCACGTCAAACTTACTTAAATTCTTCGCGAGTTATCTAGGCGAACTCCGACAGTACGTCGACTATGCAGGGTACGAATCGCTGCCATATTTTACCTTTTCTGGGATTAGTCAGGGCTCGAACCTTGGGCTATTGGAATTTTAATGATAAATGACCTCCCAGCAGTCGTACAGCATGCTCAATGTCTCCTTTTCGCAGATGACCTTAAGGTATATCTGTCGATATCAGACGCTTCGGACGCTGAACGATTGCAAAGAGATGTCGACCGGATAGTGCAGTGGAGCAATGACAACAAACTTTATTTTAATGTAAATAAATGTGGAATAATGAGCTATACTCGCACTAGGGTTCCACTGCATTATAACTATGAAATGGATGGCATATTGATTCCTCGGTTTAGTGATATCAAAGACTTGGGCGTCGAAATGGTACCTGAGCTTACGTTCCGTAAGCACATTGTGAAAAGTTGCAAGAAATCATTTCAAAAATTTAGGATTTATATTAAGAAATTGTAAGGACTTCAATAACATGTTAAGTGTTAAGGTTTTATACAATGCGCTCGTTAGAAGTCACCTTGAGTCGACAGCTATGATTTGGAATCCCCATGAGGTTAAATATAGCCTCATGGTGGAGAAAATTCAAAACAAATTTACTCGATTTTTATACCTCAAGGAATATGGCGTGTACCCCCTGTACCCGCTAATGTACCCAAGTTTGTTTGTGCTCGGAATGGTCGGGTACGTGCGCCTGAGCGTGCGGCGCGACCTCTCGCTGGTGACGTACGTGTGGCGTGTGCTGCGCGGACAGATACACCACCCAGCCGTGCTGGAGGAGTTGCGCCTGTGCGCCCCTACTGACTACGTGGGTAAACGCCGCCGCCCTTCCACACTCTGCCCGCCAGTTCCGAGGACGAACCTACTTAAGTTTGCCCCTGTGTCGCGCGCCATACGGCTCATTAATATTATAGCTATGGAAGTAGATATATATAACTGTAGCCAGCCGAAATTTGCAGAAGTTGCACAAAGTTGCATTGTAAAAAGTGCCATATAGTGGTCTAATACTAGATATTAAGATATAATTATTATGTTATATTTAGCTTACAATATCGCTTTGGAATTTTCTGTAAAGGTGTTGTAAATGTGTTTCAATAATAAATAATAAATAAATAATTATGTCATAATGTCTAATTACAGTTTTCTAGTTATAAGTAAGCTGCAAATAGATACGCGGACGGATATGTGGAAGATCCAAGAATTTCTTATTGAATACACTGCCTTAAAAAAAAACTTCAAATACAATTGAAAGTATCTAGTCAAGACATGTTGCGGGCAAGTTACTATACTACAGCCATAATAAGGTTAAAACAAATCATAACGTTATGATACAGATATCTTTATGAATATGCGAATAGTGAATAGTGTGTAAGCTGATATCTAAATACAGAAATATCGCTACATTGTAAACAGAACATGATATGCATTATCGTTCAATAACCATTCCAATAGTGAAAACATACTTTTTATAGCTCGTATCTTCCATTACTTAAAACCATTAACTTCTGATCCTGTCGGTTACAAATAAAAACATTTTACTACAAAACTTAATAGTGACATACAGATATTGAAACTAGAAATAGAAGAAACTATTTACGACATGCTAGACGTAGAAAATGCTTATGATTAATGATGTCTTGACAAACCCATTGCATGCGAGAGATATAATAAAAAATGAAATTGTTACTGTTTTAGTAAACATTCGCATTTGAAATAAAAACCTATTTACTTCTACTTCTAGTCTCATTAGAATCTTGACATTTGGCATTAAGCAATATTTTATAGCACATATAAAGGAGAAATTCCAAAAATCTTAAATTTTTTGTAAAATTTTTATTTTAATAAAAAAGATATTAACCTTTTGCTATACCATTTACAGTAATCATTTCCCACCGAATAAGGCAAAGTACGATCAAAATCTATTTACAAACGATATAGTAATATAGATATAGACAAGAAACATACACGCTAATTATTAGCCTCCTTCTTCTTCAAGTCGGTATAAAACATTCCAATTTTATATGGAATAATCTGAAAAAATTCCTTAACAAATAAATGAAGAAGAATAAAAATCGGTTCACAATAAATAAAACATACAAAAAGAAACATACAGTATAACTGGAAGGCCTTTTCTTTTAAAAGTCGACTAAAAACTTCCAATGGACATCAAAATGCTTTTGGTTGGTGGTATGGTTTATTTTAATTACAAATAACTAACTTTATAACAACCATTGGAACTATATTTATTTGGCACCATCTCGTAAACATTCCTTAACTAATAAATAAAGAACAATCAAAACCACATAAAAAGAAACATACAGACTAATAAAAGGAAGGCGCTTTTTTTTTAAAGTCGACAAAATATTTCGAATTGACTTCAAAATTTCTTTATTCGAACATTTTTGTTATATGAGACTAAATTATAGTTTCGAAAGCATTCCCTATCGAATAAAAATGAATCTACAAACAACAGATAAATCGCCTAAAACACACAAAAATGTACAGTTGAACTAATAACATCTACCTTTTTAACGTCGGTTGATGAGATGGAACTCTTCAAGGCGTACAAGAAACAGAAAATGTTGCGATAAATTATATCTTGACAAATCCATTATGGAAGACAGATAGGAGCCAGACATAAGAAAGAGTAGAGATGTTTTATGCTAGTTGATTCACGTACCTATGTCGATTAGCGATTGCGTATTGGATGCTCGTTTGAAAGGCGAGTGGCAAAGGATTAATTCCACGGTCTTTTTAAGAATAATCAGATTTACTTGCATTCTTTTTAACTTATTTGAACCGCAGTGATGAAGAAAGAAATTACAGTGATCACTACATTAGAAAGAGCAGTGATGTTTTAACTTTACATACCTATGTCAGTTCGCGATTGCGCATTGGATACTTTTTTGTATGGGGTAAGGACGTAGGTTTAATTGTATAGTGATTTAAATAATAACCAGATCCCTTTACATACTTTTTATGTAATTTAAAAAAGAAGAAAGCTATTACAGTGATATCTACATTAGAAAGAGTAGTGATGTTTTAAGCTAGTTGATTCACGTACCTATGTCAATTTGCGAATGGGATGCTCGTTTGTATGGGTGAGTGGCGTAAGATTAATTCCGTGTTCATTTTAAAAATAAACTGATTCTTATCCATACTTTGTATGTTATTTAAGCCGCAGTGGCGAAGAAAGATATTAGAGTGATGTCAACATTAGAAAGGATAGTGACGTTTTATGCTAGTTGATTCACGTACCTATGTCGATAAGCGATTGCGTATTGGACGCTCGTTTGAATGAGTTAGTGCTTTAATATAATTCCTTGGTCTTTTTTAAAACATCCATATTTCTATACGTATTTTTAAAGTAGTGCACACAGTATTAGATAATAAATCCATTACAGTAGACAGATGGGATCTCGATATAAGAAAGAATATTAATGTTTTAAGCTTGAAGTTGATTTTGTTGTGTGTGAACTGTTGGACTGTTCTGTTATTGTTACCTTACCCTATTATGGCGTAGTTGTTTTTTGTTTTTATTGACAATTATTTGATGTCAATTCTTTCACGTTTGTGGTTATTAATAAACCTTCTCTAATTAAGATGCATAAAATTTTACATCAAACCTATGTTCTATTGTATTCCAATTACCGTTTATACAAACATAATCTAAATCATCTCATCCGATGGGGTGATAATATTCTGATATTCACCGCCATCACCACACAGCATGCAGGCAACTTGTTTAGTAGTTTAAGAGAATTCAACTCAACCAATATATGAAGCAGTAAAACCTTCTAGAGTAACTGGTTAAACAAACGCCGCTACACTATTAAATAAGGGATATATAGATATAAGCTTTAATAGACTAAGTAAACACTTTGAAAGGCAATCTAAATATTAGTCAAAACACTGATGTATTTACTAGCAAGCTCGGGTATATGAATTTAAATTAGACTCGGAAAATAAGAGTAGGATTGTAAGGTTCTATATTTACAGTAAGTTTCAATAATTCCATGAATAAATTACTTAGACAGTACTATTTCCGTGTACTAAAGTTGGAATATTATTACTCTTAAGTCACAAATGTTACTAATAGAAACATATTGAATGGGTTTATGTCTGTATTAAGAAGATTACGTGTAAATTAAATGAAAGATATACATAATTTATATGTAGTGTAAGTCACAATACATATAATTTATAATTTAGTACGAGTGACTACCTCTTTGGTCTAGGGGTAGCATGTTCTACCGCAGATTAGGTCCTGCGTTCAAATCCCGGGTCGGGCCAAAAAGTATTTTGGGATTTTTCAGCAAAGAAACGTCATAATCATAATCATTTATTGCTTAAAGTGTTGATACATGACAGGTCTTGGTAAAATATTATAACTCCGAACACTTAGTCATAAGATTGACATGCAATTTTATATTAGTAATAACAATTATTTAAAGTTTAATAAATTACACAATTTTGTTAAAATACATCACAAGCATTATTAAATAAAGTAAAGTCAACAATATAATAATAATAATTTCTAATATGAGTTAAATTACTAATAAATAAAAATGAAAGATAAAGGACATCAGATCTATTTCAAAGTCAACTTTCAGTATCAACCCAGATTCTGGGAATTGGCGGTGTTTACACCCCTGAGACCGTTACCCTCGGATAGAACGTAATGCCTACGGTCGTGTGACCTCATGCCATCGGATACTGAGAGAGTTGAGATTGAGAGACCATCTATGTGCGCACACACTTGTGGACTATAATATGTCCTGAGCATATTGCTAATCTCCAAGTAGTTGCCGTGACAGAAACTTGACCTGACTTGAGGATAAGGTGGGACCGGTCAGAGTATCTAGATATGAGCGCCTCAATACTTATAAAATATTTATTTTTCTTTTCATGTATTGAGTTATATCCGAACTAGTAGAATTAAAGGTGTTGCTTATAATAATAAATTCCTGCGACATTATTTACACACGGCCATCTGATCCCAAACTAAGCAGAGCTGGTACTATGGAAACCAGATAACTGATATCCTACACATACTACTTTTTTTTTGTAAATACATACTTATATAGATAATTACACGCAGACTCAGGACAAACAGACATGTTCATGCACACAAATATCTGTCCAGTGTGGGAATCGAACCCGGCTTGAAAAGCAAGCTATTGCCAACCACGCCAACAGAACCGTCATTACAATAGAATAGAATAGAACTTTCATTATTAGAGTAACTAAGACTCAACAAGATTGTTAGTATCAACTTACGACTATGTTAGTAATCACTGACATTAATCAAAAGCACGGAACACGTACATAAATAAATGAATGTTTGTCACTGTTGTGCCATCCCATGGGAGACTGCACAACAGTGACCAACGTATTTACAATCCAGTCGACTGGCAAACATGCTTAAGACGCTGGTGGGGCTGCCCCACACCCTGCGCACCAGGGAAGCACACCTTTTGCGCATTGTTGCGTAAAAGCAATCTACGTGCGCATCTGCATCATTAAGTTTACGATTTTAGATATCTAGTTCCACGTGGTTATTGGTGTTTTACAAGAAACCTTTTATATAAAACTATTGTTATATTCTGCTGACATGTTATCGTGCTAGTCCAGTAGCTGATGCAAATGAGGCACAGTATAACGAACACTTTGTAGCTGGTTTTAAAGTCAAAGCAATAAACGTCACTATAGTACTGCGATTGTAAAGTGGCGCTTTTAAAACTGAACAAATCGCATTAAGGTGGTGCAAGTTAGACGATTTAGCGAGTTTCAAGTGGAGTAGTTTTGCTTTTGTACATTACAGCCGTATGCAAATGGTCTTCTGCATTTTATTAAAAAAATATGTAAAATAAACTACCTTTTCTTTATTTTATTCCTGTTATAACTTTTCGCATGCAGACACGTCTAGACTTATTCTTACATATATTTTTTTCACTATATCTTAGGTAAATCTAAATTATTTTACAAACGGGAATACGAGTTTCTTAACTTGTTACTGTACGTGTTACTACGTACTCAACTTATTATTATTAGTCTGAGATAGATAGATACATTTTATTGCACCAAATCAGAAATATCACATCGTAACATGAATTTTCTTAAAACTATAAGTTACAAACGGCGGTCTTATCGCTAATGTAGCAATGTCTTCCAGATAACCGTGGGTGAACCACAGCACTGCAGGGGGACAAAGTGGTAATTGGCAATGCATCAACTGATGTAAATTAACATATATATGTACTTCTGTACAAATAATTCTGGTATATATAAGTAAATAAGAAAGTCCGGATCAGAATTACCCTAAAGAGGTGAGCATATACATATGAAGAATATAATAAGAGTATACGAGACAAAAGAGGTGTGCAAGGAGCGTGACAAAACAGTTCTTATTTAGGATGAGCCTGGACTTCACCACTCAGAGACTTTTCACCATGTGTTTCCTTGCTTATATGAAGCGGGGTGGACGATTAAATGATAGGATTAGTCGCATTCTACAAAGAAAGAAATAACCTTCCTTTCATCATCATCATCATCATATCAGCCGAAAGACGTCCACTACTGGACAAAAGCCTCCCCCAAAGATTTTCACAATTGCTGGTCTTGCGCGATTCGCACCCAGCACAAGATCATCGGTCCATCTTTTAGGGGGCCTGCCCACGCTGAGTCTTCCAGTTCGTGATCGCCACTCGAGAACCTTTCCGCCCCAACAGCCGTCGGTTCTACGAGCTATGTGCCCCGCCCACTGCCACTTCAGTTTTGCAATTCTTCCTTTAGTCAGACACATATTTAGCATATAATGGGTTTAACGGTTTTTATTTATTCTAGGCATGTTTAATACCTTTTTTTTAAACACCCACCATATTATGTGAAAATAAGTACTACATATTAATTTTCATATAGATACTATAAGAAAATATAAAATATTCCAAAAATAAAAGAAACCATGTCAGCCAAATTATTACCACTGCTGGACAAAAGCCTCCCCAAGGAATGGGGGATATGCTGTAATCGTCACGCTCGGCAGACGGGTTGGCGATCGCAGTTTGATGGTCATAGTTCACAGAAAAACGCTGCTGCCCGTTCTCTGGTATGTATTTCCTCAGGACGATTACTACGCCCTTCACGGGATGAGATGGGGTGATGATATTCTACGCCGTCACCACACAGCAAAAAGAAAAACATTTCTTACTAAAGAATAAAAATATTAATCATCATACAGTTTCTTCTAACTTGAGCCAAATTTGCATTTTGCTTTATCTGTCGGCTTAATAAGGCAAGTATTTGCATCGTAATTGTGTTTACTTGCTGTTTTTAATTGACCGATGCAAATTGATTACATTAAGTAATAATTCGTTTAGTTTTTTTCATTAGTATTCTCGATAAGAGACGATAACACTTGAGATTATTTGTATAACAAGGATCCTGTGATACTATCGCGGTTGCTTTACATTTGCTGTGTAAATTTGATAGGCCGGGGTTGTCAGTTATTTTTTGTTTTTAACTTATAAGGTTATCACTGCTTTATCGGGCTATAGAATCGAATGGAGGCTGAAGCCATCTAGAAAATAAAACTACATCTCAGTATCCCGCACCAAAATCCTCCCTCTTTTGATTTCTAACCAAAGCAAAATAAAATAAAAAATATTTTGGAAAATAATTAGGAATAAATGCGTTGAATAAAAAACCGGCTAAGTGCGAGTCGGACTCGCGCACGAAAAGTTCCGTACCATTATGTGTAAAAAGGCAATTATTATTTATGTTTAAAGTGAAAATATTACTAAATATTCTGAGAATTTTTCAAGCGTCTAAATGTTGCTATCCATATCAAGCAAAAACGAGAAAAAATGAAACCATCCTGTTTTACCCTATCCTACGTGAGATAAAACATTTATAACGAAAATGCTTGTCTATGATAATGCTTTAACGGAAGTCATTACATTTGTACTCTAATTGATAGCCAATTATCGTGGAATCCTCGAGGCAGAAAAAATTAGAAAAATTTAAGAGAGGTAGGGCACAGCGTTCATTCGCTCGAAAAGCAGCCCGACTGGGGAAGTACCTCCACCTTACAGAAGACATTCCTTAATAATAACATTAATAATTTAATGTTGTGTTTCTGAGTGTGAGTAAGGTCGCCAGAGCTCATCGGGGTGGGGGGAAGGGTCAGCGACACTTGTTTTCTGACTCTTAAAGGCCGGCAACGCACCCGCGACTCCTCTGGTGTTGCGAGTGTCCATGAGCGGCGGTGATCACTTACCATCAGGTGACCTACTTGCTCGTTTGTCGACCTCTGACATAAAAAAAAGACTTAGGTAATAGGATATTTGTTACAAAATGTATCCAGAAAGGTGATTATTTCCTAATAAATAATAGGGTCACATGGTCTAGGGTTTTCTATTTTAAATTATTTGGCATATTATTTTGGGACAATTATAGTGAAAGAAAAAGCTTTTTCTAAACTCAAAACTTTTAAGGGCTATATTTAAACATAAACCAACAGACATACCTATCTTTAAGTTTCATAAACTATGAGCTTCCCCATGCCTCTACATTCTCCATCTCGTATTTGTAAAATCAGATAAATATTTAATGAAAACGAAATACACGTAAGAGATGCCAAATTCAGGGCATGTGGTACTATCATCATAATGAAAAATCTTATCTGTAAAGCACCTATGAATTTAAATACACATCCTAATAATATTAAAGATTGATTATTTAATGAAAATGCACGTTCGATCAATATTGATTGAAGCCTTGCACTGAACCATTAGATTTATCAGCTAATATTAACTATTAGTTGAAAAGCAAGGCAAGGTTTTAATTTAATGAGATATTAATTTATCTTCAGAACAATATTATATAATGTAATGGCATGCTACATAAGTTTAGGCGGAATCTAAAAGAAACTAAAGTTAAAAAAAAAACATGACGTTAGATAAATATAAGCCGTTTATATCTCATCAGTTTTGTATTTTGTTACTTATTAAAGTAAATAAATAATTCTACTATTTACGCCGTACATTTTATACGACGCGACGGCCAAAACACTACTATAGCCTTTACAGCCTTTTTAATACGTAAGCAGTAGAGGATTTGGTAGAAAACATACTGACGTAGAATTTCAACAAGTAAATATATTCTATTCTATGATAAAATTAAACATGAAGGCCAATTCTCAGTGATCTATATAAAGGGATGTATACGCACTGTGCTTATTCTCTATTAGAATGAGTCAGAAAGTTTATCATGTCCCCATTTCTTGCTCGAACTACATTAATGATTCATATTTATTACTGTTCAAAACAAAGACTTAATATTTAGGTAGTTACTGATACTGATATGAATAATGATGATGTCATTTAGTACCTATGACAGTTAAAATAAGTAAAGCATTCCGTGAGGTTTGGTATATAGAAAACCTTACGAAAAGTGCTCCAGGAAGTAAAAATATTATTGTGTTAATGTTGTGATCTCCAATGCCGCTTATACTGATTGGGAAGGGACGGGAATAAGCAATGCCATGAGTGTGGTAAACTTCACCGATCACTTTATTTTTATAGCAATGCAATCGAGCAAGCGCGTCACCTAATAGCACGAACATTTTTTTTTATTGCCTTAGGAAGCAGACGAGCTAGCGGCCCACCTGCGCCTAGCGGCACATTCGCAGTGCCAGGGGGCACAGCAAACCGCTGCCTACCGTGACATTAGTACTCTTTTTAAACCTCGTTTGAAGAAGGACATGTCGTAGTGCTGGGGAAACACCGCAGCAGGTTGAAAGATAAATAGATTTTTATTTGCTCAAAATACGTGTAAAATCACGATACAGTAAAAAGTGCACATGGATGGTAACAATAACTTAATTACAGCATGTTTTGCCGAAATTGACTTAAATCGGCATTCCCGCTTATAGCCAATAGGCAAAAGTAGACAGGCAATTTCAAAGGCCTACTTTGCGGCTTGAATAACTCTGTCACTATGTTATACGATAAGCAAGTAGGTACTTAAAGTTATTACCTACACATAAACATACGTCACATTCGATCATAACACTCTAGACGAACAAATTCGCAATAAATAAGATTAACGACAATAAGACCATCCCACACTGAACAAAAGCGAGAGAGATCGATAAGCCGAGGTGTCCTGTTTCGTTAAGTGAGACATTTTGCCGTAAGACTGCGTGTGGGCGTACGGTTTGGTCCAAGTTCACGTAAATAAGGACGATACTAAAATTATATTACTGTTAGGAGACAATGGGATGAAGTTGTTTAAAATAGAAATTGTTTTCTCTATAGGTATTGTTTATTTTATTTACCTAATACACCCACGATACAATTATATGAGCGCATTCAGTTCACGACCCTATTGTCCTGGTTATTAATGATTATAGATATGCTATATACGTAATAGACGGGTACACAGGCTAGATTTCTTCTCAATATTTAATGTTAGCCGTTCATAATATATTTTTATATATATGGTAACACCACCTAAAATTTGTACACATTAGCTTAATCTTGGATCCTATAAGTAACTGTAGTCTACTGTAGTACTATAGTAATACTACAGTTACTTAATTTAAAAAAAATAGTAAATATATATATTTACATTTTTTTTGCAATATCGCTTCCTGAACAGCGTAGTTAAAAGTAAGTTTTTTTCCGTTTGTATGTACAAACAATATTTCAAAATAATTCTCGATTTTTTAACTTGGAATTTGGTGAGTTAAGGGACTAACATTAAGCCGCCAGACTCAGTTGTCATAAAAACATAATCTATAATCGTTACAGGTCAGAGATCTGAAGCCTAAAATCCTCATAGCCTAGCTGAATGTGATCTAACTATTTTTATTACTCATTCCAACATACTCGTTCCATCAGATGGCAGATTCTCATGTTATTCTGTTAAATTAGATTGGATTGAGAGCTGACCGCAATTGAATTTTAAACAGGCGAGGAAGCACAAAGTACAGAAAAAAACAAAATAATTAATTACATATTACAAATTTCTCCGATATAAGAATAAATTGAGAAGCAGCCTAAAATAAAAATATTCCTCATAATATGTAAAACAATTTGTCAATTTAATTGTATCTATATTATTTCATAATTCAATTATATTGAAACCATATTACCATTATTAAGTCTTGTAATGCTCAAATATGTCCTGTTCAGTAAGAATGGATATTAAACCATGTGATGAGCGTAGGCGTGTGTAATGAGGCTTAGGGTATGGTGTAAGTGCATAAATGCAGCGTATAGAAATCCTATTTAATAACTAGGTACCAAGTAATTGTAGGGTGGACTGCTAAATGATATGAGCAGACACTTTAACCTGTAACACTATACTGAGCACACGCCTTGACAATAACTTAATTTAAGTTAGCTAAATATCGTTACTGTTATAAAATTAATCTTATTGTAAACTATTTCCTACAATCCGTGTACCTAAATATCTATATGTACCTAAAAATAATTATATATTAGTACAAACATGTTCTGACTATTTACAAGCGCTTTTTTAAAGTCTACGTGATTTTTTTATTTTATTATTTTACACAAAATATAAGCACCAACACAATAAATAGATTGTTACTCTTATAGACTTTAAAAAAGCGTTTTTAAATAGTCAGAACATAATCTTAGTAATATAGTTAACTATTATCACCATTAGCCTAAAATCGCTCACTGCTGGATATATTCCCAAGGTATCCTGGAGGAGTTTGCCGTAGTCACCGCTGGAGATGTAAAATGACTGAATATGACTAGTCACAATTGTCATAAACCTTAAATGACCGGTCATTTACTGTCAAATTCAGTCAATTTGACTCAAATAATATTGTCTAATCTCGACTACCACCCAATTATTTATTTATTTAGGTACCCAATTTATATGCAAGTTTAAATGAAGCAACGTTTTATTTTCTATTATATCATGAGAGGATAAGACGACATCAAAGCCGATGCGCGAGGCGATGCGACGATGCCATTTTGTCTTAAATGCACGCATGATTAGAAATGTAGAATGATTAAACCAATATAATAATACTATAAGTCATAAAAACCTTTTTTGTTTCAATTTAGAAGTTGTAGACTTTTATCAACGACAAAAATTTAAAAAGTACTAAAATATTACTGAAATCAAATTGACTGAAAATTACAATTTTTGCACAATTTGACCGTAAATGACAGTCAGTCTAATTCAGTCACTTTAGTCAATTCAACACTTGTCACTGCGCTTGGCATGCGTGTTGGCGACAGTTAGGTGGTAGCTAGAGCACAGGTGGCAATACTTCACGACTTCCTGGCCTATCCCTTAGTCGCGTTTTATGACACCCACGGGAACCTATGCGGTGATCCTGTTACTATTTCTAGACCGGGATCCACACGGCATATAGTTAACCACACTTAGTAATTTCAAAGACATGTGAATATTTATAACTGTGGTTTGTAACGGATCATTAAAGAATACTTTTTTTTTTCTTTTGTTTTAATAATAATAATATCTGGGGACAATGTCACACAGATCATCCTAGCCCCAAACTAAGCAAAGCTTGTACTATGGGTACCAGGCGACGATATACATACTTATATAGATAGATAAATACTTAAATACATAGAAAACATCCATTACTCAGAAACAAATATTCGTGCTTATCACGCTAATAATTGCACTTACCGAGATTCGAACCCAGGACCACCAGCTTCGTAGCACCGCATTAGGGAAATGTATCCTTGTGTCACGGGGTACTTTACAAACATATAATAGACGGACACAAAATACATCCAGACTCATAACAACTATTTATGGGTCACACAATTAGTTGTCCGGCGTGGGACCCGAACCCGCGACACGAAGCGGCGAGGCGACTGTCTTAGCCGCCGCCGCGCCACACGTGCAGTCATAAAGGGTAGGGTTATAAAGGGTAGCAGATTAGCTACGAATAGCCAATGCAGTCCGCAATCCTAAGCCGGGTTTTCACTGCTAGCGGAACTGAGTCCGTTTAACTCGCGATACTGAATTGCATAAAAGTGCCACCAAGAAAAAGTTTATCCCAACTCTAGGCATGTTTGGTAAATGCTTGTTCTCGACGCCGCCGCCGTTCGTGGAATCGATTCCCACCCAGGACAAATATATTTGTGTGCATGACAGACAGACCTGAGTCTGGGTGTATTTTTCTATATACATAAGTATGTATTTATAAAAGAAAAGAAGTACATGTAGTATATCAGTTATCTGGTTGCCATAGTACAAGCTCTGCTTAGTTTGGGATCAGATGGGCGTGAGTAAATAATGTCCCATGATATTATTATTGGAACGAAGTTCCTTATGGCGTGTTGCAAAAAGGGGCTAGACGGAAAAAATTTAGACGAAAAGTTGAAACGACACTTTTTGCTATATTAATCTATTGTAAGCCGTGCGGCGTGCGTATGTTTCTCTGTCTGTCTCTCTCTCTCTCTCTTATAGAAAGCAAGCCAGATATTTTCGTATCATCTTTCTATTTCGCATTGAACAGTGTGGGGTCGCGTCGATTATTTTAGTTGAGTGTAAATATACAGGTTTTTAGTACATAATAAATAATAAAAAATAACTTCGTTCTATCCAGGTGTCCCTTGACACCTCTAAAGTTTTTTGTTACTATTTATTGGTGGCACTTTTACGGAATTTACTGTTGCGAGTTAAACTAAACAGAGTCAGTTCCGCTAGCAGTGGAAACCCAGCATAGGATTGATGCTCCCTTAAATTGCAACAGTATTTAAGTTGCGTGTTATACTAGTTATCATGAGATTAAGTTGTAAAATCGAGCTAAGCCCGATCGTTAACAACAAGTCAACCTTTTTACGATGACGTTAACCTGTAACCAATATGATTACTGTTATTATTCGAGGAGTAAACAAATATATTATTCTATCAGTAATTTATAGTGATAACTTTGCAATAAATGTTCAAACCAATCCATTTAAATCTTTGTTCTATCTTTAAAGTAGTACCTTGTATAAACTAAACTGGAGACGGTGAAATGGCTGATGACATTTTCTTTAAATGGGTAAACTGATTTCATTCCGTTGGATGCAAGATTGGCAACTGCGGAGATCTCTGGGGGAAGCCTTAGTTCAGCTGTAGACGTCTTATATTTCTGATAACTGATATACTACATATACTAACCAGGACATATAGACATATAAACAGACATGTCCATGCACACAAATATCTGTCAAAGTTTGTTAAGATAATTTTGAAAACGTGGAATTAACACTGATAAAGGTAATTTTCAGTCCGTATGGAAAATTTAAATTTCCTATTAAAACAAACTGAGGCGCTCATAGCCAGGTGCTCTCACCGGTCCGTAATTGATTGGTGAGGTTAAGCAACTAGGCTCGCGGTCAATCCATAGATGGGTGACCGCCAAAATGGTTTAATTTCTGAGCGTCTCCGTGCTTCGAAGGGCACGTTAAGCTGGAGGTCCCGGTTGTAGCCATTAGGCAACAGTCGTTAAGCCATGTCAGAGGCCTACTGGGCCGCTTGAGCAACTCTGAGACTAGGGAAACCACTCCCCATACGATAAGCAAGTAGTATTAAAACTAGCGTAACTAACTCATTACACATTTCTTTCGTGCTTGTCTTCTTTCTCTTAAATGGAGCAAGCAGGTAACGGTCTAGTATCCAAGGAGCCGAGGTCACAAAACGAAAAGATGGGAAGATGATCTGAAATTGGCCCTATTGGGTCCCCTTTGGCTAAGAATTGCAACCGATAGGAAACGGTAGAAGACGTTGGGGGAGGCCTATGCCGTAAGACACACCCAATTTAAAGACTTATTACAATTAGTGTACTAACGATCATTTAGTAGAAAGAAAATTGTAAAATTTCGGAACAAAGGCTTTATAGATATTATTATTATGTTTTATTCACAGCCAGTTGCTGTCACCTGTCTGTAAGTGATCAGTGATTAAGTACTAAGACACGCGGTCATGTGTTCAATCTCCGCACAGCACAGCTATTTGTGTGACCTAAGGGTTTATGCAGTTGTTCTGAGTCTGGATGTACTGACATTACAACTGAAAGGAGTCCACAGCTAGACAAGCCTCTACCAAGAATCATCTTGGGGGATATGCCATAATCGCCACGCTTAACATACAGGTTTGCGATCGCAGTAAGATGGTCATAGTACTTACTCAGAAGGACGCTGCTGCCCGTCCTGTGGTAGATATTCCCTCGGGTCGATTTGTACGGCACGGGATGAGGTGGGGTGATGCTATTCTGATAAACACCACCGTCACCACATGTACAGACGCCAGCACATCAAGCTACCCCAATCTGTCAAATTTTCTCAATTGAAAGTGAACCTTATGTTTATGTCATAAAATTGAAAATCTATAAAAGAAATTTGACATAATAGGGCAGCTGGATGTGCTGGCATCAGTACTTAGTATATACTTTGACGCAGTTGGTACAACATATAGACATGTATGAGAGTATTTAAATAGCGCCAAATCTTAAAATCAATGTAGCTTTTTGTGTGTTTGTGTTTGTCTTTATTATTATTATTTAAATACATATTTCATTTGACATATAGTGATAGAATTTTAATGTATCGCAATCATAATCTTTAGTTGTTAAGTATAAATTATAAGCGCTTTGGTGTTAACTGTAAGCTTATATTTTTGTCAATAAATAAATGATTAGTGTCCATCAAATTATATAATAATAATAATATCCTGGGACATTATTTACACACGGCCAACTGATCCCAAACTAAGCAGAGCTTGTACTATGGAAACCAGATAACTGATATACTACATATACTACTTTTTTTTTGTTAATACATACTTATATAGATAATTACACTCAGCCTCAGGACAAATACACATGTTCATGCACACAAATACTTGTCCTGGGAGGGAATCGAACCCACGACCTCCGGCGTGAAAAGCAATCATTTGCCAACCACGCGAACAGGCCCGATATATGTTTGAAAAAAAAGTTTCGTGTGTGGCCTCGACACGCAGGCGTAGTCTTTAAAAAAATCTTCCGTTTTCTGATTTTTTATTTCACGTTTGTGGTTATTATTTTAATAAACCTTCTCTAATTAATATACATAAAATTCAACCTCAAACCGATGTCCTATTCTCTTCCAACCATCGTTTATCTACACATAATCTAAATCATGGTCTAAAATCTAGGTCCATAGAGTTTTCTAGTTCACTAACTACCACGCAAATTGAGCTCAGATCTGAACCGAAGATATGACAATCATACGTACATTGATGGATCACCATTCCTTATTTGTTTGGGACTTGAATGATTTATAGTACGGTTGAGAATATCGCAGATTCATAGAGTTATATATGTAAGAAGTAAATAAACTTCTGAGAGATGCAAATCAAACTCGAGATATGTGAATAAACGAGCGAAAAAATAATTAACAAACAAAGCGAGTATGAACGGAACTAAAATATTAAAAATCCAGCTATCTTATAATTCAGTATAATTGTCGGGCAAAAAGTTGAAGTAAGTTGTAGTAAGTAAGTAGTAAGTTGGCTCAGAACAACTTTTTATGGGTCAAACAAATTGTATTCCTGCGCGGCAATCGAACCCGGGAAAGGATCGAGTGGCGAGAAGGGACTCGCCACTCGACTCTTAACAAAGCGGTGAAAACCCTCCCGACGCCTAGTAGTCCGATGAAAAAAGGAGGGATAAGTTCATGGAGGTCTTGAGCGCATTCTCCATGAATCAACACTGAATATATAGGGTATTTATCGAAGAGTTTCAATTATAACAAGCCACGAAGTCTATTCTCTTCCTTTTTTTCAAGGAGATACTACCCGCGGGTTTCAAATGGCTGACTCCCTTCCTCCATACACCGGCCAATCGCAGGTACACAACACACGCAATTTGAAATCGCGCTTACGTCTATGCCCAAATAAAAAAATTAACTAAATAGTGTAAAGTCTAGAATATCATACTGTTGGACGATACAATAAAATTATCGCAATTTGAAATCGCGCTTACGTCTATGCCCAAATAAAAAAATTAACTAAATAGTGTAAAGTCTAGAATATCATACTGTTGGACGATACAATAAAATTATATTAAGTACTTTATATTTACAAAAACAGGAAGATTGTTTTCTTTACATATTCATCATCACGCGAAATTGTTTTGGTTCAACGTTCCTCTGTTTAGGATATTGTTTTGTAAATTTATGAAGGCAGATTACTCGAGGCAAATGTTTTATGTATAACCTCAAATGTATGGATATGATGAATTTAAGATAAATTTAAGTGATTACATTGCTGAAAACAATCAATCCTTTAAGAATAATTTTATAATACTTTTAATAAAAGACACTTGATATACATATATTTGTATATGGGTCATTCTTTCGGACAGCTTTTTCAAGCGGCTTTACTTAAAAATAATATCGAAAAGTCAGCAAGCCATATTTTTTTTCACGTAACCCTTAATTCCTCTCTTATCTGGGTTAGTGATTATTATTCAATTATCTTTATTATTTAATATTATTAAAAAATAAAATATCCCCATTCTTTGATTTTCGTGGAGTGTCCCATGCCCCGATCTGGTCACTTAGTAAATTATATATTTAAAAAAACCACAAGTCCTAAAAAGTTTACAATGCCATGAAAAATTAGACCATAATTCCAAAATAACCACATTTCCTAAAAAAAAATGTAACTGTCCCGAGGTAATTACTGATTTGCGTGGATTAGTGTAATTTCACTAGGACATCTCTAAATTCGCGGCCCAATGATGCGTCATCCTAATTCAAGTTACAACTAGTCTCGCTCCAAGCGGTCGGAAGACTCCGGAAGAGTGCTGGTCTGATGGTGCGTCGAGTTATCAAGTTACAACTAGTCTCGCTCCAAGCGGTCGGAAGACTCCGGAAGAGTGCTGGTCTGATCGTGCGTCGAGTTATCAAGTTACAACTAGTCTCGCTCCAAGCGGTCGGAAGACTCCGGAAGAGTGCTGGTCTGATGGTGCGTCGAGTTATCAAGTTACAACTAGTCTCGCTCCAAGCGGTCGGAAGACTCCGGAAGAGTGCTGGTCTGATGGTGCGTCGAGTTATCAAGTTACAACTAGTCTCGCTCCAAGCGGTCGGAAGACTCCGGAAGAGTGCTGGTCTGATGGTGCGTCGAGTTATCAAGTTACAACTAGTCTCGCTCCAAGCGGTCGGAAGACTCCGGAAGAGTGCTGGTCTGATGGTGCGTCGAGTTATCAAGTTACAACTAGTCTCGCTCCAAGCGGTCGGAAGACTCCGGAAGAGTGCTGGTCTGATGGTGCGTCGAGTTATCAAGTTACAACTAGTCTCGCTCCAAGCGGTCGGAAGACTCCGGAAGAGTGCTGGTCTGATGGTGCGTCGAGTTATCAAGTTACAACTAGTCTCGCTCCAAGCGGTCGGAAGACTCCGGAAGAGTGCTGGTCTGATGGTGCGTCGAGTTATCAAGTTACAACTAGTCTCGCTCCAAGCGGTCGGAAGACTCCGGAAGAGTGCTGGTCTGATGGTGCGTCGAGTTATCAAAAAATAGACTGTAAGAACTTTAGGTTTGGTTTCTGAAAACTTTGATTTGCGTGGTACAATTATCTCCGGTGTGTGTGAATTTATTTATTTATTAAAATATTGTAGCGAACAAGTATAAGGTAACGTAACTTATAATCGAAACACAGTTTATTGGCTTTAAAGGTTTTTGTATAATTTTTGCATAAAGGATTTATTTTGATTTCCGTTGTCGTGATTTGCGTGGTTTACGTGGTAGCTTTGACCCACGCAGATCAATATTGGACCATGCAAATGAAATAACTTTGGAATTGTACTAGTTATCAATGAAACTTATTCATTTATTACTACTTTAATTAAAAGTTAATTCGTTTACACAAAAATGTTATATTCGATGGGTTTCTGACTTACTAAGTACCTAACAGATGCAGAATGCCATATGCCATTAAGATGGAGTTTGTACATTAATCGAGCATTAATAAATAAATAACATTAATAATTTTATGTATAAAAAAAGCCATTAACAAGAGAAGAAAAATTAGGAAGAAAGAACTTATCCGAAAGAAGAAGACGAGAGAGGCTTAAACATTATGATGAGTTCAAGGCCAAAAACCGGGTGAGATATTATAAAAGAAAAGCCGAATGAAAAATACTTAATATTGATGACTTAAACCGCCGTGAACAAAGAGCAAGACGAGGGAAAAGTCAAATAAGTTCAGAAAATTTAAGCTAATGCTAATATCAAGTTAAACGTTGCCTTATTGCAGAACAATTCCGATGGCATTTTTTTAAGAATATATATAAATAAGGAAGTAAATGATCGTGATAATCAAACATAGTGTCATTTGTTAGGAATATAATAAGAGATAGTGTTATTTTTTTAAATGTTGAAATTACTGTCATATTCTTGAAATTTCTTTAAAGAATAATTAATAATATTAAACTTATTCTACTAAAAAAAATATCTACCTTAGTAACCTGCCTATTTTATATACCTAATAATAACTTATTTTCAATACAGAATCACTCACACAATATGTAGTAAAATATAGCTAAAACTATAAATTTCGATAATTCAACTTAAACATAAACTCTTGACAATAACTTAATACAAGCTAGCTATATATCATTACTATTATAAAATAAATTGTATAAATGTTTTCATACAATCCGTGTACCTAAAAATCTATGTAACTAGAAATAATAATTATGTATACTTAATTATAGTACTACAAACATGTTCTGGCTATTTACAAGCGCTTTTTTAAAAACCTTTTTATTTTATTATTTTTTATAATATGAAGTAAAAATAAGTAAGTCATTTGAAAAAGTTAAATTATTTCATTTTCGTTGGGTGTTTTGTGATTAGCGTGGCCTCCATTTTTTTAACCTCGATTATCTCTGTCTATCGCTCTCTGAGGTACATTTACAAATATAATTATATACAAAAAAATATTACTTTTACATAGATTTTAAGATTCAGACGTCACTTTCAAAAAATAATTGAATTTGAAAATTGCCACGAAAGTCACCAAAGAATGCCTCACTCGAAGAAGCACCCATATTACACCAGTTTGGTTCCAGTGTATGCAGTTTAACTTTATTTAGGTAATAGCGTAAATATAAATGATATAATATTTAATGTAAATCACACAAAAACTTAAGTATACTAACGAAAAGTTGAAATCAGTTGTACATTTTATACAACACTAATAATTGGAGTTTAATGATACAGTAAAACGGGGTAAATAGAAACACCGGGTACAGTTCATATTATAATCAAATCACAACATTTTATTGAACAAAGTGATCACTTTTGTGTTATTTCACTAATAGAATACCTTTTAAAACTTAAGGAATAAAATTAAAAGATCGTTCTCAAAAAGATATGAAATTAAATAACAGAATAGTACTATTGTGTCAATACCTACCTATTATTTGGACTTTGGTCTTCAACAGATTCGAAAGAAGAACCTCGCAGGGGGAAAGCCTTTTGTACCAAGCCAATATACTTGATACAAGTTACCATACCTTTATTCGTTGTATTTTTAGAAGCATAAAAATAATTTCTTTTTAGCAGTCACAGTAAAAATTTTGGTACATATGTAGCTTTTCTTGTTTACGCCATTTTAATAAAAACTTCAGTCAGACAAGTTCCTGATTTCTAAATCAAATACATAAAGGTAACAAGAACCGATTATTTATTAACACAAATGTAACATGTAACATGTGTGTGTCTGCTTTAATGTAAATTTTATCTTTGCTGATGAAAGTTTTCAGTTTCATAACATAATAATAATATCCTGGGGCATTATTCACACACGGCCATCTGATCCTAAACTAAGCAGAGCTTAATGTACTATGCAAATCAGATAACTGATATGTTACATAATATAGTACCTTTCTCTAGTAAATACTTACATACTTATATAGATAACTTCACTCAGACTCAGGACAAACAGATATGTTGAAGCATATAAATATCTGTCCTGGGTGGAATTCGAACCTACGACCTGCGATGTGAAAGGCAAGTATTTCAAGTTAAGTCGAAGGCAAATCAAGAAGAAGTCAAATCAAGAAGAAGAACTAAGTGTCTTGAGCTACTGAGAAATGTACCTACTGTATATCGACATATACAGTACATTTCTTGCGCAGACTGAAAGTGCGCCACGTGTGAACTCTCGCACAGTACTTGTCGCCACGACTCTAATTGCATGTATATTTCATGATCTTAGTGTTGTGCAAATTGTCACTGTCGACTTCAAAAGAGCGTTCGCAAACGTTAGTCGTCTTTCTAATACCCTGAACCACCGCTCACCACAATATGTAAGTTTTGAAACGAAATATAAGCTAGCTAAATATATACATACATACATAGACTCACGCCTGTTTCCCAGAGGGGTAGGCAGAGACAACGGATTTCCATTTGTCACGATCTTTGCATACTTCTTTTGCCTCGATTACTGTCATTATATTCTTCATACATGCTCGCCGGTTTAGGGTACTTCTGACCTGCCCTTTCTTGAGAACATCTCCAATTTGGTCAGAGAATGTTCGACGTGGTCTTCCCCTTCCGGTTGTCCCATTCACACAGGCCAGGTATACTTCTTTTGTCAATCTTCTTTCATTCATCCTTTCTAAATGGCCAAACCATCTCAGCATGCCTTTTTCAATCTTTGTGACTACATCCTCTTTCACACCACAACGCTCTCTTACATCAGTATTTCGAATTCTGTCTCTCAAAGTCACACCACACATACTTCTCAGAGCTCTCATTTCCACTGCATTTATTTTACTTTCATTCTTTTTCTGCCATACCCAACTTTCATTACCATACATTAAAGTTGGCACTAACACTCCATCGTGCACGGCTAGTCGAGCCTTCTTTGATACTTGCCGGCTACTCATAAAGGCGTGTAGTGCCCCATTCACTCTGTTCCCCGCATTAACTCTTCTAACAATATCTTTTTCATATTTCCCATCTCTCTTAAACAAAGTTCCCAAATATACAAACTCATTCACCTGTTCGACTTTCTATCCTCCAATCACAATATCACACGCTGTCGTGTATTCATCCCTCTCAAATACCATTACTTTCGTCTTACCTACATTCATTTTCATCCCTTTCCTTTCATAAGATTCATGCATACTTGTTACCATCACCTGCAACTCGTCCGCCGATAATGCAAGTAAAACTTGATCATCAGCGTAAAGCAGACATTTGATGAGTAACTCATTCATCCTTACACCGCATTCACTTTCATTCAAATCTTTTAAACAGCTATCCACTGTTTAACCTAAAACAACCACGGTGACGCTACACATGCCTGTCTAACACCCTTTTGGATATATGATAAAATAAATCTTATTGTATTTTTTTTCATACAATCCGTGTACCTAAATATCTATATATATCTAGAAATAATTATAAATTGATTTATTAATTATATATTACTAAAAACATGTTCTGACTATTTACAAGCGCTTTTTTAAAGTCTATGTGAATAAAATCCTTTTTTATATATTTTATTTTAAAGCCATTTTGTTACAATAATTTTACGCTCATATCTTTATATGGACAATGGGGAATGACGACGGTATACAACAAAATATCATAATCTACAACCTATTTATGGTAAAGTTTGTTTAATAATAAACCTCAAGAAATCATTTGCAGCAAACAGTTGCAAAACTTAAATATTACTATAGGCTTTTGGCGTCGCCTACGTGGCTTGCGGTTTTAACAACAACAATTTATACTGAGCTTGATATTAATTCTATGATGGTTGACAGTTTTGGGGTACATATTTGTACATTATTTGAGCACCATTTTAAAGCATATTTCTCATAAACTTTATGTTTACTAAACTGAAATGAAATGAATTGAACTTTATTTTGGCACATAGGTTACATATGGATGTTATGTTACAAGTTTAGTCCAACTATGGCCCGCCATACTGGCATACAATATTGGATTGGAAGTAATATGTCATTTAAATACAAATTACAATAATATTATTAAACATGTCAAAATTCATAATACATTTTCTTACATAATAATGTCATTTAGGTATTCAGTCATATTATAATAACATTTTACATTTAAAAATTTATACAATGTCTGTTTAAATTGTTTCATGTCACTAAGTTCTCTAATAGTCTAAACTACTTGTTTACTTAGTAATCAGGGGCTAGCCTTTACACTAGATGTTATGTAAATAGGACATATTATAAAAAAATAACACTCCAATCAAAATAATTAGCAGCAGAAGTTTTCAGATTATGATTGAATTAATCATCCCAAAGTCGTCCACTGCTGGCCAAGACCGCCCCCCAAAGATCTTCACAACTGCCAGTCTCGAGCGACTCGTATCCAGCGGCTTCCAGCGACACTCAAAAGATAATCGTGCGTCTTCTGGTTTATGGTAGCCATTCGATAATTTTCGCCCTGTGCCCGTCTACTTGACGAGCTACTTACATAATTTTTTACTCAACGGTACTAAACTTAATAAACATCAACAACACTTAGTGTTTACCTTTTTAAGTACTTAATGTTTCATCATCATCATATCAGCCGAAAGACGTCCACTGCTGGACAAAGGCCTCCCCCAAAGATCTCCACTTAATGTTTATTACTAAATAAATACAAATAATTCGATTCGTCATTGCTGAGAAATAAAAGATAAAATCAACAATTAAAATAAACTTAATAACATTTTTATTCCGTCGTATATTTTTATTTCACGTTTATATTAAAATATATAAACATTTCCGAGGTTATAATTACAAAAAAGTCTAATGAGTCACGTTTCGCCACTGTTAAGTTTTCTATATCAAAATCCGCCTATAGCTAGTAGCTGGCTAGCTGGCTCAAAGTATTTATACATTTGTAAATCTCAAATTCTTAATGGATACGTAATCTTCCGTAGGAATTTTTCAATCACTAGAGCTTCAATAAAAAAGCAAACTTTACAGTAACATCGAAGCAACGCAGGTTAGATAAAAATATCTTTATAAAAGCTGGAGCGAGGCGCAGGGCCTCTACAATTCAGATATCGGGGTAATCTAAAAGCGAGGTCCACTTAGTTTTTAGACGGCCCTATAGTTTATTTTTTATTTGGTAAGCGCATCGAGTTTTTTCTAAAAAAACTTTAGTGGTTATCTTAATATTACGCATGTGTGTTTTTATTCTATTTATATTGTTATAAGCGGTAGAATCTCGAATGCTTTCTTGAATCGAATGTAATATAGAATTTCAATTCAATCTTTATTGCAATCATGTGAACATAGGTCTTACATATTAAAAGTTTCAACATGATACCCTGTTAGGGCACGGCAACATTAAATAATTACTATCGATTTCAATAAGCATGCAATTTTCACGTATTGGTAGGTATGTCAAAACATTATAACAATATATATTCTTTTATATTTTCAATTATGATATATGTAGTATACTTAATTAATAAGTTGTCAATATAAAAACATAAAATAACATTATTATTTGAAATTATTGAAGAATATCTTTATTTGTTTTGAATACTCGTAAGCTGTTACAATTTTATTTATTGAGTACTTTCCACCTTAATATATTTGCATGCATGCATATATGACGTGATGATTAATATTTGATTTAATTTCATGCTCAGAAATCTTGCACTAAGTATTAACACTTTTCAACGAGTTCTGCAATAAGTACTTTTGGTATTTTCGTAAAAATAAATCTTAGTATTATCAGGTCACTACCTGATAATACTAAATTAACCTGATAATACTAATATTATTTCCCACTGGAAATAATATTTTTCTTCTGAGGGTTAGTTGTATATCGGAACATAACAACCGTAATATTGGAACCTCATACGTATATTCGTTACGTAGTTTCATTTCAGCTTGCAAATAAATATTTAATTGATTTTTCAATTGTTGTTTATTAGAGGGTGCAAAGGCAACATAGGGAAAGTTAGTAATATAAAATTATTGTTTATGCAATTGGAATAAAAGTGTGCGACTTTCTATTATTAATATTTTGTTCTGACAACCGTCTGTGGAAAATGTTTATTGTTCATAAAATGTTTTGCTATGCATAATATGTAAGTATTACATAAACAGAATAAATTAAAACGAAATGTATTTTTGCGTCTTAAATGTTCATTTATTGATATTATAGTGAATGGCTGATTTGCTGTAATTCGGTCATGAGGATATAAGATGTGAAGTCTAAATAGCTTGATCTGTATTAATGCCAGTTGGTTTCTATAAAGACGTCGAACGGCCCTGTGGTTGTGTTATTTTATCTCGGTAGTGTCTGGAGCCATTATTGGCCTGGTTTCAATTTGAATTCTATTTTGTAAAGAAATGTTTGTAGTACTTTCTAATGCTGATGATAAGAGAAATATTGTTGTAATATAGTTGAAATATATAATTCATACACGATGTCATAAAATATAACTATAAGTATTAATATACATTTTATACTGATACCGAAATAATAGCTAATTAAAAAAATTCTAAACAGTTTTAAGAAATATGAACTAACTTACTAATATGCCTCGGGAACGCGGGTGTGCCGCTCCGGTCGGCCTTCGTACCTTGGGAAGGCTCTGGATCACCCTCCCTTATAGCCGACTCCTGCCAGCCAGACACTGTGACTGCGCCACAGACAGATCGCTGTCTTCCCGGAGCTGCTTGCACATGACGGCAGTAGAGGACTCTTTTCGTGATAGAATAGATGCGCACTTTTAGTAGTCGTACGAGCTATATTAGTGAGAGAATTAATAACATTTAAAATTTATTTAGTGGGGTTAATTAAAGGATATCTAAGAATATGTCATAATATCAGCCGAAAGACGTCCACTGCTATACAAGGCCTCTCCCAGAGATCTCCACATTTTGTCCATAATTTTGACAGATTTATGCCATAATCGCCAAGCTTGTCAGACGGGTTGGCGATCACAGTGTGTTGGTCACAGTACTCAAAACTCATCACTCGGGCCGACTTATAGGCCCCCCACGGGATGGGATGGGGTGTTGATATTCTTTACCGTACCTGTTGGTACGTTAAATAAATGATATGTAGTGAACTTGTACACCTAGTGGTTTCCAACTCAGAAAGAATATCACAACCAACACATAATATTCCGTGGGTGCCGTAAATGGCGACTAAGGAATACATCATGTTGTTAACCCTAAAAATGTATGTCTCATGCATATCAGTAACCTCTGATACCTACCTTTGTTTAAATGCAAATTATTTGAATTTTTAATTAACAAATGTTATTATTCTACTAAAGAGTATTTAGATGATAAGTAGTTTTAAATTACTCATAGATTTTTTAGTTATAAGATAATATTATGTACACAAGAAATGGTAGAATATATGAGTTTCGCATATGTAACACCTATGTATATTCCTTTATTGCACTATATTATTACAAATAAACTATATTCTATTCTATTCCATTCCATTCCATTCCATTCCGTCCCGTTCCGTCCCGTCCCGTCCCGTCCCGTCCCGTCCCGTCCCGTCCCGTCCCGTCCCGTCCCGTCCCGTCCCGTCCGGTCCGGTCCGGTCCGGTCCGTTCCGTTCCGTTCCGTTCCGTTCCGTTCCGTTCCGTTCCATTCCATTCCATTCCATTCCATTCCATTCCATTCCATTCCATTCCATTCCATTCCATTCCATTCCATTCCATTCCATTCCATTCCATTCCATTCCATTCTATTCCATTCCATTCTATTCTATTCTATTCTATTCTATTCTATTCTATTCTATTCTATTCTATTCTATTCTATTCTATTCTATTCTATTCTATTCTATTCTATTCTATTCTATTCTATTCTATTCTATTCTATTCTATTCTATTCTATTCTATTCTATTCTATTCTATTCTATTCTATTCTATTCTATTCTATTCTATTCTATTCTATTCTATTCTATTCTATTCTATTCTATTCTATTCTATTCTATTCTATTCTATTCTATTCTATTCTATTCTATTCTATTCTATTCTATTCTATTCTATTCTATTCTATTCTATTCTATTCTATTCTATTCTATTCTATTCTATTCTATTCTATTCTATTCTATTCTATTCTATTCTATTCTATTCTATTCTATTCTATTCTATTCTATTCTATTCTATTCTATTCTATTCTATTCTATTCTATTCTATTCTATTCTATTCTATTCTATTCTATTCTATTCTATTCTATTCTATTCTATTCTATTCTATTCTATTCTATTCTATTCTATTCTATTCTATTCTATTCTATTCTATTCTATTCTATTCTATTCTATTCTATTCTATTCTATTCTATTCTATTCTATTCTATTCTATTCTATTCTATTCTATTCTGAATCTAGGTATGATTCCCAAAGGGCCTACCTTTTTTTTTATTTCAGTGTCCGAAAAACGTGCAAGTGGGTCACCTGAGGGTAAGTGATCACCGCCGTCCATGGACACTCACAACACCAGAGGAGTCACGGGTGCGTTGCCGGCCTTAAGGAGTCAGCAAACAAGTTTGCTGACCCTTCCCCTCACCCCGATGAGCTCTGGCGACCTTACTCACACACAGAAACACAACATTAAAATCATTAAAGTTATTATTGAGGAATGTCTTCTGTAAGGTAGAGGCACTTTCCTAGATGAGCTGTTTTTCGATCGAATTAACGCTGTGCCATGCCTTTTTTGGCGCAGGTTACAAAGTTTGTAGTCCCACTCACCTCCTTTGTCCAGTGAAGCAGTGAAAGCTTTCTAGCCTAACAGTAAACATCATGTTAAAAACAAAAAGAAGGACACGTTCAGATGCTGGACATAGTCGTAATATTTACATAACATTTTTATATACTGTGGACACGGGTCTCAATCGCGATAAAGATATAGGCAAATCATTACCTTGATTACCCGACGTTTCGGCATGGATTACACCAGCCGTGGTCACGGGTCGACTGGTGTGGCTCGGGTTTCGGTATTTACCCTCGCATAGTCTTGATATTTCTTTTACGAAACTGTCGGTACACACGACACTAATGACATCAACGCCCGGGCGCACTACGTTGGTTACGCGACGATGGCACTTCGTTATTACAGGATTCCAAGATGGTGAAAGACGGCATTCGTCTTCCCGGTTGAAATTTATATGTATGTTTATTTCAACCGCTTCACGTACTATTCTGGAGTAATAGTACGATCGGTGGAGAGGACCTGAGGCTTATGTAAATGGGTAATCCAGTGTTGAGATCCTGTGTCGACTACGTGCTCAGCTATTGCTGATCTATTAACCTGTCGGTTTCTGACAGCTGCGATATGTTCTTTGGCCCTTTCAGCAATAGATCTTTTAGTTTGGCCGATATAAAACATACCGCAGTTGCACTCAAACCTGTAGACGCCCGGTGTTTGAAGAGGAATGACATCCTTCGGTGTACGCAAATAGTTAGAGACTTTGCAGATTGAGACCCGTGTCCACAGTATGTAAAAATGTGTACAAATCGCGAAAGTTTAAAAACATTAATTTACATAACAGTTGCGAAGCCATGTGACAGAAGCCGTCTGGGTGTGTATGGTAGCATTATCAGATGCTTGCCATCGGATGGTGGGCTCTGCTTTACTTGTTTTCATTGTCCACTTTGCTTTGATGCACGTGTCGTTTTCCCAGACTTGGAAGTCGTCAAATGGCATATTCACATTCATTGCTGAAACTGGATTGCAGTCAGGAGGCCCACTTTTTACCTGTCCATTCCACCTCTGTCTACTCTCTTCTCTCAATCTCTATCTTTTCAGCGATGACGCGTACGCGTAGGCTACCGCAACCGCAAACGTACTCGTTGCGTAAATGTCACAAATAAATAATAACTAAAATAGCTTCTAAATATATTAAACGAATAAGTGGGTTATTCTACTAAAGTTTCAATATATTTAGGACTGAAATATTTATACAAGCCAGCTGCCAATAAGTAAGGGTACAGAGAAACCGAACGTTTATTTTAGAACGTGCTAGAATTCAAAACAATAGCCCCACTGTTTTAATGTTGACACCGAACTTATCACAGGGTTGCCACAAGAAAACTTCCTAAAAATAATAAAAGCTGTAATGGGCAATGGTAGGTATATGTATATTAGTATAGTTTAGTATACGTGGTGGCGCAGCGGCTAAGGCAGTCGCCTCGCCGCTTCGTGTCACAAATTATTAATATTATATACACAAATTACATCCTGACTCAGAACAACTATTTATGGGTCATGCAAATAGTTGTCCGGCGCGGGACTCGAACTCGGGACACGAAGCGGCGAGGCGACTGTATTATTCGCTGCGCCACACTTATACTTAACTTTATATATACATGTATTATATTTTTTGTATTTTACATGTATTACATTATATGCTTGTAAAGTGCTCCCGTGACACCGGAAATAGATACCCTAGTGCGCGCGTTATCTTTAAAAAAAGCGTATGATAAATGTATTAATATAACACGTATATATCTAGTATGTTTTATTGTATTATATAATGTGTATTATGATACGACTACAACCTATTACTTTATACTTTACGAACATACACATACACCGAACTTATCACAGGGTTCCCACAAGAAAACTTCCTAAAAATAATAAAAGCTGTAATGGGCAATGGTAGGTATATGTATATTAGTATAGTTTAGTATACGTGGTGGCGCAGCGGCTAAGGCAGTCGCCTCGCCGCTTCGTGTCACAAATTATTAATATTATATACACAAATTACATCCTGACTCAGAACAACTATTTATGGGTCATGCAAATAGTTGTCCGGCGCGGGACTCGAACTCGGGACACGAAGCGGCGAGGCGACTGTATTATTCGCTGCGCCACACTTATACTTAACTTTATATATACATGTATTATATTTTTTGTATTTTACATGTATTACATTATATGCTTGTAAAGTGCTCCCGTGACACCGGAAATAGATACCCTAGTGCGCGCGTTATCTTTAAAAAAAGCGTATGATAAATGTATTAATATAACACGTATATATCTAGTATGTTTTATTGTATTATATAATGTGTATTATGATACGACTACAACCTATTACTTTATACTTTACGAACTGTAAAATTTATTATAATGATATATTTGAGTGCACCTATCATAGTGACCATAATGACTCTAAACCACATATAAGCTTGTGTGGTATGTCATTAAGTTACCTATATAAAATATTGTTGTGCTTTAGTTTTGATACATAATTGGTGAACATCAATAGATTCGCCTTTATGTCCCATTAATCTTGGGGTTCATTCCCAGCCATGTTGTGTCCACATTTTGGAAGGATATGCCATAATTGTACCGCTTAGCAGACATAGTACATAAGCAAACAATGCTGACCGTTCATATCATCAGCCTGATATCGTCCGCTGTTGAAAATAGGCCTACCCCCCAGGTTTCAGAAAACTTTGCCATTTGGAGGGTGTTGCCCTACTCACCGCGCTTGGCATGCGTGTTGGTGACCACAGTTAGGTGGTAGTACACAGGAGTATCTGCTGCCTGACTTTTTGGTATGAGGTGGCCCTGTTTTTCTGTTACGGCCAGAGATGAGACGGCTAGATCTGGGAGGTATTCCCTCGGAACGACTCCTACGCCTCCCACGGGATGAGATGGGGTGGTGATATTCTATGACAGCATAGAAAAGATAGAAGTCATACAATAAATAAGATGTCTATATTCAGTTTAATATTTTATTGGGCTTCTGATTAATAATAATAATAATAATATCTGGGGACAATGTCACACAGATCATCCTAGCCCCAAACTAAGCAAAGCTTGTACTATGGGTACCAGGCGACAATATACATACTTATATAGATAGATAAATCCATGACTCAGAAACAAATATTCGTGTTCATCACACAAATATTTGCACTTACCGGGATTCGAACCCAGGACCACCAGCTTCGTAGGCAAGAGCACTACCAACTAGGCTATGGTGACCGTTTATTAATGACTAGAATATAGAGATATTCCCTTGGTAACCGGTACCGGCCGACGGCTAAGTGCCCTCATCAAAGCGCGGAGGTCAACCATACCCCGAAACAAATAGTTTTGCACGAAGATTATTTGTTATGGGGAAAAATCCTACAACTTTCCAGGCACAAAAGTCCCTCAGAGCCTCACATCGGATACAGAGGCGTCGATCACTTTTGAAAATCTATATTGAAAACTGAAACTTTAACAGAAGCTTCTTTTATGAGTTGATTGATTAATACGAATATATTTATTCTTTAAATTTTATACACGTACACACGGCTACACATCAAGCTATACATTTCCAGTATAAGCTGGTCCCGCATTGTATAGGATTTCCATACAATGACAGGTCAGCTTACACTGGAGATTTATAGCTTGATACGTAGCCGTGTGTACAATCGTTTTCAGATAATGTGGGTCATAAATTAACAAAAATATAATGAATTCAGATCGAATGCTAGAGCTAGAGAAAGCTGCAGGTTAGATAGGCTAGTATACTCACCATCTAGATTCAACCTTGGTGAGAAACCTCACGTAATTGTACCTCAAATTAACAAATTACTGGTAGAGAGCCTTCTGCGCTCGCGATTTGCTCGATCTAGTAACAAAATATCATATTCTGTATGATACGTTGCCCAAGTCAAGCGTCTGTAAAGAAGTTTTCCCTAAAAATAATTGTTAGTTTGTTTCGCCAACCCTGTCAACAGGGTTCCGGGCCACAAATTAGTGAGTGAACCTGTTACAGAAACAGGCGTAATGAGACAGACTGTGACAGGTCACAAGTAACAATAGGCCGCAACACTAAACTGGAAATTTGTAACAAGTGTTGGGTAGAATAATAATGGTATTAGCAGATGTCCACTTTACATTGAGTTATGGAGTTGTTCGTATCGATATATGGAGATCATCTTGGCGCTTGGTATGTTAAATGTTTTTGGGGTTCTGTACGCAAAGGGTAACACGGGACCCTATTACTAAGACTTCGCTGTCTGTCTGTCTGGCCGTCTGTCACCTGTATCACATGAACCGTGACAGTTACACAATTTAAATTTTCACAGATGATGTATTGCTGTTGCCACTATAACAAAAAATACTAAAAAACTAAATTAAACAAATATCTAAGAGGCTTCCACACAACAAACTAGAATTTTTTGCGCGATTTTATAGATAATGGTACGGAACCCAACGTGCGCGAGTCCGACTCGCACTTGCCCGTTTTTTTGTGTAATCCATCTATTAAAGCACGGTAGCATTAAAGCGGGACCGTCGTTATAAACCCATGGTTCGCCGTTATAATAATATTGAATTCTTACCTTTATTATTTACATATAGACAGAACCATTCAGACAATATGTAGTAAAATATATCTAAAGCTATCATCATCAACGTCATATCTGCCGAAAGACGTCCACTGCTGGACAAAGGCCTCCCCCAAAGATATCCACAATTGCCAGTTTTGCGCTATTAGCATCCAGCAGTTTCCAGCGTCCCGCACAAGATCATCGGTCCATCTTGTAGGGGGCCTGCCCACGCTGCGTCTTCCGGTTCGTGGTCGCCTCGAGAACATTTCTGACCTATCGGCCATCCTACTAAAGCTATAAATTTCGATAATTAAACCTATACATAATCTTATTGACAATAACTTAATATAAGGCTTGCTTTTAGTTTTTCGCGCTAAGATACCGATATCTTGAACTGAAGTTTCACTTTTTGCCACTTAGTTATACGATAAGTAAGTATGAGAGGTATAAACTATTGGTGGGGCGTTATGTTGTTAACCTAGTTTAATTTTATTACTGACAAAACTGGTAAAAATAAAATAGAAATAATAAAATATGGTAAAAAAAATGCGTTTTTACCATATTTTTGCTTATTATAATATTTTAGGATTCATAATTACTTTGACGGCAATTTTATCTTACACCTCAAGAACTAAGTAATAGTAAGTTATATGTTTAGTTTAAAAAAATGACACGGTGTATTTGGTATATTCTATATTGTTATAATTATTATAATCGTCGTAGCTTTGTTCTCCATATAATGGCATGGTATAAAGCTTAGTCCGTCATTGTATCTACAAGATTTTTGGTGAAACAAAATTGGACACTATGATACCTCCAATTCTTACCTATCGTATGGGTATTGGGTAGTAATTACTCTAGTGACAGAGTTGTTCAAGGCAAGCAATTATAAGGCCTTTGACGTGGATTAACGGCTGTTGCCTAATAGCTACAAACGGGAAAAATAGCTTAGCGTGCCCTCCCAAACACGGAGACGCTCAGAAATTAAACCACTTTGGCGGTCACCCATCTATGGACTGACCGCGAGCCTAGTTGCTTAACCTCGCCAATCACTTACGTATCGGTGAAAGCATCTGGCTATGAATACCTCCACCTATACCTCTGATATTCAATATCCATTGAAAATAATATCTAGAGAAATGGTCTGCCAAGAATTACTAAGCAAGATATAATTTAATTTTCCTAGTGAATCGATTCTGAAGTTCTATATCTATTCCGATTCTGAAATCAACTATTTTCAAAACTCCTAGAACATTACACTATGTAGGAGTTTTGACGATAGTTAATTGTAACACAATACCTTGCAAAGCAGCAAAGCAGTTTTTAACTGAGTGTGTTGTATTTGGAGGCCTATACTGATTGAGTCCACGCAATTATCTGCACGAGAGACGCATCAATACGACACAGAACCAGCAATAGCATTCTGGAAACGTTTTCTGACTAATCCACTGGATGCCTAAAGTAATAGGCGCTG
The DNA here is from genome assembly GCA_951640165.1 of Pseudoips prasinana. Taxonomy (NCBI): domain Eukaryota; kingdom Metazoa; phylum Arthropoda; class Insecta; order Lepidoptera; family Nolidae; genus Pseudoips; species Pseudoips prasinana. The sequence continues at coordinate 4,323,303 of OX621238.1, read as the reverse complement.
CTTGATTTAATTTTATATTATTAATATTTACTAACATAGGATATAATAGAAAGTGGCTACTAACAAAACATGGCCGGGTCAGTTGGCGTGGTTTGTAAATGCTTGCCTTTTACGCCGTAAGGAATGAGGATTCGATTCCCACACAGGACAGGTATTTGTGTGCATGAACATGTCTGTTTGTCCTGTGTCTGGGTGTAATCATCTTTATAAGTATGTATTTACGGAAGAAAAGTAGTAAATGTAGTTAACAGTTATCTGGTTTCCATAGTACAAGCTCAAGCTACAATTTGGGATCAGGGGGCCGTATGTGAATAATGTCCCAGGATATTATTATTATTTATGTCTGAAATAAATGTCCTATTATTATTAGGAATAATAATATCTGGGGACAATGTCACACAGATCATCCTAGCCCCAAACTAAGGAAAGCTTGTACTATGGGTACCAGGCGACGATATACATACTTATATAGATAGATAAATACTTATATACATAGAAAACATCCATGACTCAGAAACAAATATTCGTGCTCATCACACAAATATTTGCACTTACCGGGATTCGAACCCAGAACCACCAGCTTCGTAGGCAGGATCACTACCAACTAAGCTACGGTGACCGTCAAATAATATAATAATAATAGGACATTTATTTTATACTTTTTTTTATTTAATACTTTTTAATTATAAAATAATAAATACATATACATTATAAATAAATAAAAATAGGATCTGCAACCGTAAGCAGAAACTGGGCCAATACTACCGGAGGTTACGGCTCTAGCGACAGGAACCTCCTGACAATGCGGGCCGTGTCTTAAAGCAGTGTTTTTGGGTCTGGTTTGTGACCCAACCACCTGACGTAAGCGTTTCTAGGTGTTCTTCGAGGCTCTTTTCTATTAAGTCATTGGCAGAAATGACCATCGGCACACTGATAGCTGTGTCATCATCCCACATGCTGACAAACTCCTGCGCAAGATCCAAATATTTAATTTCTTTGTCAGCCTTCAAAAGATTGTCATCATGCGGGATGGAAACATCAACCATCACTGTCCAGCGTTCTTGTCGATCTATGATTACAATATCAGGTTTATTTTATCATTATTATGGTTAAGCCACAATTTCATTTGCGATATCTAAACCAATCAGTATAAATACACTAGTTATCTAATTGGCTTACTGTTTAATGTACACATACCTTATACAGATATTCCAAAAATATACATAAAACAAATTACACATGACAATACATACATTTTATTGGATAACCGTCAATGAAACTTTAGAAAAACTTCCTCCCACGACCGCCGAGGCTGTGGTATCAGTTCCCAGTTATTATTAATTAATTCATTTATTTACGCATAAATAAATCTTTTTAATGGTGGAGGGCAAGCACAAGAAAATTTATATACACAATGGTTACTATTAAAAAAATAAGCGATTGGTTTAGTACTCACAAATACTTATGGGTTACACAAATAATAATAATAGCTTGGGACTTATTCACACACGCCCATCTGATTCTAAAACGATAAGAGCGTGTACTATAGAAACCAGATAACCGATATATTACATATGCTACTTTTCTTTAGTAAATACATACTTAAATAGATAATTAAACCCAGACTCAGAAGAAACAGCCATGTCATGCACACAAATATCTGTCCTGGGGGAGCGAAACGAACTCGCGACCTGCGACGTGACCGGCAAGTATCTATCAACCGTGACGGTCACCGTACGAAGCTGGTGGTCCTGGGTTCGAATCCCGGTAAGTGCAATCAGTTATCTGGTTTCCATAGCACGAGTTCTGCTTAGTTTGGGATCAGATAGCAGTGTGTAAATAATGTCCCAGGATATTTTGACGGTCACCGTAGCCTAGTTGGTAGTGCTCCTGCCTACGAAGCTGGTGGTCCTGGGTTCAAAGATTTTTGTGATGAGCACGAATATTTGTTTCTGAGTCATGGATGTTTTCTATGTATATAAGTATTTATCTATCTATATAAGTATGTATATCGTCGCCTGGTACCTATAGTACAAGCTTTGCTTAGTTTGGGTTAGATCATCCTAGATGATCTGTGTGACATTGTCCCTAGATATTATTATTATTATCAACCGGCCCGTTAATAGTTGTTATGTGCGGGACACCAAGTGGCGATGCGACTGTCTTAACCTTAACCGCTACGCCACACTTGCAGTCAAAAGCTTCAAGGGCTCAAATGATAAATAGCGACATTTCTATATTCAACTATGCCGTATGTTAATTCCACTTTATTTTGAATTGTAAAATGTGAAATACCAATGGTTGAATTTCCATAATACCCAGCTTACATTCTACGATTCCCACATGTTTTATAAACGTTTTCAATAAACTGCTCCATAAAAATGTGGCTCATATTACTCGATCAACTAAAACAATAACAGACTCTATAATCGATAACAATAAAATAGCAAAAACACTATAGCATACAATCAGAACTTCGAATAGCAAGATGGGAGCTATCGATTGCCTCGCTATTGAATATTGCATGAATGGACTGGCGTTGTCATTTTCAAGCTTAGGTTGTGACTATAATATAGGCTATTTTGTGAAGCTTCGTCCGTTTCTCGGATAAAATATCTGTATAGGTAGATTTTACATCAATATCCTGTTGGTTTAGTGGTTACTGACCTTGACTTCTAAGACAGAGGTTGTGAGTCCGATCCCGAGACAAATATTTGAAGCTAAGAAAAATAGGGCACAGCGTTTATTCGCTCAAAGAGCAGCCCGACTGGGGAAGTACCTCCACCTTACAGAAGACATTCTTTTATAATAACATTACTAATTTTAATGTTGTGTTTCTGCGTGTGAGTAAGGTCGCCAGAGCTCATCTGGGTGGGGTCAGGCACACTTGTATGCGGACTCTTTAAGGCCGGCAACGCACCCGCGACTCCTCTGGTGTTGCCAGTGTCCATGGGCGGCGGTGATCACTTAACATCAGGTGACCCACTTGCTCGTTTGTCGCCCTCTGATATAAAAAAATGTGTAATACGTAGGTACGATTGTTTTTAGTTTTATTATTAATTGTGTCCATCATTTCAGGGGAAACCGGAAGACGCAGCGTGGGCAGAGGCTCCCTACAAGGTCGCTTGTCTTGTCTGCTCGGCCGACGATCATACAACCGCAATAACTTATATCATCATCATCATCATATCAGCCGAAAGACGTCCACTGCTGGACAAAGGCCTCCCTCAAAGATCTCCACAATGGCCGGTCTTGCGCTATCCGCATCCAGCGTTTTCCAGCGACCCGCACAAGATCATCGGTCCATCTTTTAGGGGGCCTGCCCACGCTACGTCTTCCGGTTTCCCCTGAAATGATGGACACAATTAATAATAAAACTAAAAACAATCGTACCTACGTATTACACATTTTTTTATATCAGAGGGCGACAAACGAGCAAGTGGGTCACCTGATGTTAAGTGATCACCGCCGCCCATGGACACTGGCAACACCAGAGGAGTCGCGGGTGCGTTGCCGGCCTTAAAGAGTCCGCATACAAGTGTGCCTGACCCCACCCAGATGAGCTCTGGCGACCTTACTCACACGCAGAAACACAACATTAAAATTAGTAATGTTATTATTAAAGAATGTCTTCTGTAAGGTGGAGGTACTTCCCCAGTCGGGCTGCTCTTTGAGCGAATAAACGCTGTGCCCTATTTCTCTTAGCTTCAAATATTTGTCTCGGGATCGGACTCACAACCTCTGTCTTAGAAGTCAAGGTCAGTAACCACTAAACCAACAGGATATTGATGTAAAATCTACCTATACAGATATTTTATATATTTGAAATTAATTAATTAAATATAATTAAAATTGGTTGTAAATTATGAGACGAAATAAAGTGTACATATTATTATTATTATTTTTGAAATCATTGCACTCACTAACAAGTTTTTAGAGGTATAATTGTGAACCAATTAAAATTGGTTGTAAATTATGTGACGAAATACAGTGTACATATTAATATTTTTACTTTATATAGCTATAATTGTGAACCAATTAAAATACAATTAAGTTCAATTTAAAACAGTTCAAGAAACTCATAGACTTTGCAAATGGCACACATTAAGTGTATTCTGTACACGTGTATACTTCCCATGAAACTATTGTAAGAGCTTTTAATTCTGAAGGACTTCATACAATTACGGGGTTTCTTTGAAACGCAATTACCTCTTTGCCTTGTGTCATTGTCTTTGTGTGAATACGGAAGAATATAATTTCTAGTTCTTTGTTCTGTTGATTTAGTTCAGGATGACACGAATGACGGCCTTCCTGCAAGGAGCTGGGATCTGTGTATTAACTCATCAGGATAAATTGGTAATGTTTTGAAATGCACCTGGTGAGTGGTGACGCAAATAACATGACACAATTTCCGACGCAACAATTGAAAATATCGGAGGAAGTAACCACGTTTTTTTTAATACCAATCGGCTATGTTTCTAGAAGAAAGCCAATAATAGACTGACCTAATTATTAGTGACTCTGTCTGCTAAGAAGGAGGTCGTGGATTCGATCCCCTCACGGGACAAATCTTTGTGTGATGAACACAATTATTTGTTCTGTATCAGGATGTAGGTAATCTATAATATATATGTAGTTAGAAATATATAAGTATGTTTATCAGTTTTCAGGTTACCGTAGTACAGGCTCAGCCTAGTTTGGGTTCAGATGGCAGTTTGCAAGTGTCCCAAGATATTTATTTATTATTATGTAAGTGTATAAAAGAACTCGTAAATTTGACTTGTAAATGTGTATCGTCTTATGTACGACCCCGTAATTTGTACAAAACATATTTATCAAGGTAAAATGTATGTAGTTTTAGCAGTTTATCCGATGCGCTTGTTCACAAATATTTGAATAGTTGTTTAATTTTTTTTGCCAATACAAATTCGTTAGGGCCGACTATTTAGGCTGATGCAGATACGATTAATCGTTATTTCAACTTGCAAAACACAATTATTAGTATACAACTGTTCGTACACAAATCAGAAGCGTCTAGCAAGTTTGCGCTGTGCTCGAGACTGTTCAATATTTACTTACATACTTACTCATCGGCGACATTCTTAAAAGGCCAACCGACTATGTCAAAGCCATTGAAGTTTGAATCCTATCGTCACGAAATTAAAACTGTTTTACTGTGCATTATAATATAACAGAGGATACTGTGACGTCACGTAATCGCTATTGGTACAAGTTTGTCTGAATTTTATAATACTATACATCATGTTATCCATTAAAATATGTGTTTAAATTTTGTGCAAGTTTCTTGAACGTAGGAAATATATTGTGACATTGGATTTCACACGTCTCATTTGCGTTATGGTTAAGGGGAAGTGAAGTGAATGTTAAAGGGAAGTGAATTTGAAGGGACATAAAGAGAATGCCCTACATACTACATATTCTTCTACGTCCCCCACGGGATGAAATGGAGTGATGATATTTTATGCCATCAGCCACACAGCACAATTTTTCATAATTGGTTGGTTAACTCGAAACGATTGGTGGTTTTATAACAAACGTTTAATATTAAAAAAAAAAAAGTGTTTGATATTAACATGCATTTAGAACTATGCTGTAATGGAACTTTAAGCAACCCATTATTAAAAACAGTTTTACTCATATAAAATAAAGAGTCACAAACTATTTGTTCAAAACAATTGGAAACCGTTCTCAGGCAGGCGATACAAGATGGACCTATGACGACCGAATTTTCGAAGCTTGATGGAAACCGCTGGATGCGGGTAGTGCAAGACCGGCAATTGAGGAGACCTTGATGGAGCCCTATGTCTAGCTGTGCACGTCTAGGTAACGAGAATTAATCATCATCATGATTGATTCTCGTTACTAGGTAACGAGAATGAATCATCATCATCATCATGTCGGCCGAAAGACGTCCACAGCTAAACATAAGGTTCCACCAAAGGTCTCCTCAATTGCCGGTCTTGCACTACCCATCCAGCGGTTTCCATCAAACTTCAAAAGTTCGGTCGTCATAGGTCCACCTCGTACCGCCTGCCTGAGAACGAATAAGGGTTCTAATTTCTTTGAACACGTAATTCTAAATGCTTGTTTAAATTTGCTAATAGGGCTTTAAGCTTATGCTGAAGTTGGCGCCCATTTATGGTACCTACACAGCATTTTTTTTTGTTTTTAAGCACCTTTAACTAATTTGTATGTACGTGTATTATAAATAAAAGTATTTCTTTGTCTTTATTGTTTTGTGACTCTTTACTTAATAAGAGTAACAACTATTATAACTGTTTTAATGGGTTGCTTAAAATAATAATATCTTGGGATATTGAGTTTGGGTTCAGATGGCGGTTTGTGACCGACATCTGAACCCAAACTCAACAAAGCTTGTACTATGGAAACCAGATAACTGACATACTAGATATACTCCTTTTCTTTTGTAAATACATACTTATATAGATAATTACACCCAGACACAGGAAAAAGAGACACGTTCATGCACTCGAATATCAGTCCTGGGTAGGGAATCGAACCTACGACCTGAGGCATGAAAGGCAAGCATTTACCAAATACGCCAATCATCAAGGTTCTATTAGAGCAGTGTTTTTCAACCTTTTTCATGGCGCGGCCCCTTTAGTATGAAGAAATTTTTCGCGACCGTCCTCTACCCGTTTTTACCCGCTTTATTTCATGTACTTTATTTTGTGACAAATATTGAATCCTATCTATTCATTTTCATAATTAGAGTTCGGATAAATACATAATTAAAATGCGAGTTGAGGGAACGAGTAAGCGAGACGCAATGAGCGTTACGGGAGCGACGATGGCTATGCAGTGGCCGCACCAGCGATCGCGACTTGCATGCTTTGCGACTATTTGATGAGACCGTCATGTCAGCCGGTTACTGTTTGTCGGGCGCCATCCCTTGTTTTTACGTATTTAACAGGGATTATTAATTATAGAAAATGGATAAATTTCTGAAAAGGCCAGCAGAACCGTCAACTTCTAGCGAGAGTGATGAAACTAAAATAAGAAAGAACTTCTTCAATTCGTATTCTGAAATTCGGATGTACTGTGATTGGGAATAAATCACAGTGAGTTATTTGCTTCGAAGTTTTCTCTTGATAAAGATTTTTCAATATTTTATTAAATCGAGGATAAGCGATATGACGAGTGATGTTTCGAAGACTCCTTGGAATTTGATGAATCTACGGATACTGCGGAATGTGTGCACTTTCAAGCTTTTGTGCGTTGAATCCAATGAAAATGTAATGGAAGAAATACTTTTTTTATAACGCTTCCTACGAATACTACAGCACTGCGTGTTTTTCTCACATGGTTTTCTCCATCGTCAAGCTCTTTCGGCCAAAAGGCCTTGCCAGAGGAATACATACAGGTTCTAAATATTATTACAAAAATTGGAAATTATATTAAAGAAAAAGCGTTTCGGATACGTCTGTTTCGAAAATTTGTGAAGATATGGGAGCACTCCACCAATATTTACTTTATAATACAGAGGTAAGGTGGTTGTCAAGAGACAAAGTACAGCCTGAGTTTTGGAACTTCGCGCTTACCTTTTAATGTATTTGCAGTAGGCCTAATCATAATAATCTAAATACATTTGCAACCCTGTGACTAGCTTTCCCAACCTTGTGTGAATTCCTATAGAAGCTTCGCGACCCCCCTATAGAGGCTTTGCGCCCCCCCAGGGGGTCGCGACCCATAGGTTGAAAAACACTGTATTAGAGCATATAATACGACAATATATGTAATCTAATGTTTATTTTTAATACTGCTCATTGGGAACCTCATCCGTCTCCAGATTACTGTAGGTAACTGTTGAAGCTTTCCAATATGAAAATCAAGTGGAAACAAAACATTTATCAACAGAGAAGCATTGTAATTGTTTGTAAATGTACCAGTACCGACTAGTACCTCTTGTACCGTAGAGCCCGGTCTATTATTGTTGAGTTAAACGGAATAACATGTTCCAACTTGTTGGCTATGTTGGTGTTATTGCAAATTAAACACTTCGAATGTGGTTGGATAGAGAAGTGTTGTTGATGTTGAATGTGGCTACCATCAATATTCAATAGTCATGACCTTACTAACTGTGTGGTGACGGCGGCGAATATCAGAATATCATCAACACATCTCGCGTAGAATTCGACAAGAGGCAATATCTACCAGAAGAAGACGAGCAGCAGCTTCCTTCTGGGTACTATGACCATCTTACTGCGATCGCCAACCCGTCTACCTAGCGCGGCAATTTTGGCATATCCCTTTGCCTTCTCCAGCTGGCTTCTCTTGCAGTGGATTTCTTTCATCTGTAATGATGAATGATGACCTAACTAGCTGTGACCCGTGGTGTTACTAGCATTTAAAGTAGGTACTTACTGTATGATTTTTTGGTCACCAGCAACGATCATTCAAGAACAGTAAGATATTGGAGTTAATAGGTACCAAATTATATATTTAATATTTATATAAGTATGTATTTACAAAAGAAAAGTAGTATATCTAGTATATAAGTTATCTGGTTTCCGTGGTACAAGCTTTGCTTAGTTTGGGATCATATGGCCGTGTGTAAATAATGTCCCAGGATATTATTATTATTATTATCTAAGTACCTTATGAATTGCAAAGCAAAACTCTTCTTAAAAATAAAGTAAGAATTTTAATAAAATCCCTTCAAACTTACCGGATTCTTGTATCATTTCCAATCTCCGAAAGTGCAACAATTTTGGGTAAAATGAGCATTTTAAAAGTTTTTGAACAGAAAATGAAAGTAATTTCTCGAATCGCTGATCCCAAAACATTGCTGGAAGCCAAACTCAAAAACAATAAACAGATTCCCGAACCTTTCCAACAAAAAATCCAAGATAATTTTCCTGGCTGACGGGAGCATTAAGTCGGGGCCCACCGTTTTCTTAAAGGTAACAGTCAATTGCATCACTGCATAGCTAATTTAAGTTAGCGAATGACACACAAAGATTTGCTTTCAACTTCATCAATGGACCACCTTAAGAATGTTAAACGTCTATTACATACATTAAGAGCAAACACACAAAATTCATTTATTCAATAAAAATATTACATTTGTGTGGTATCGTCAATATTGTTTTACCCTACCGTGCATGACGTGGCAGCTACTGAGAAACACCGCCACTAAATATATATCTTATAGATTTTGTTAATCGACCAATTCCCATGGATAGAATTATAAAAAGTAGCCGATGAAGTTTGTTTACATAAATATTTAATTAAATATGATATTTTTTATAACCAATCCATAAAGTCAAATATCGTTAAAGTAACATATGGAATCCTTTAATAAACCTTAACATGTAATAAACAAAAATAACATTCCCAAGATACAAGTTCATTGATTACGCCTCAGTCGGCACCCACCTCAAATATTTCTTATAAATATTCCCGCTGTGTTCTTATACGTACAGATTTAATCTTCAAAAGGATTGTTTACAATAAACATTTTGATTCCAAGTTAACTAGAAGGATCAGTCGGACCAACGGAATCATTTACAATTCTAATTAATCTAAGGGTCTAAGACAAACGTCTTAACGTTTTGTTACAACTAAATTGGATGGACAGGATTGTCTAAGCTTTGCATTTTGATGTGGCCCAACAAATTTCGCTGCTCGCATACTAATTTTGGCTTAGTAATGTCAGGTCATCTGTTTTTATTATTAGACTTTTGGTAGAAATTAAGATGTATTTGGGTGACATTTTGATGGAAACGGTTTGTTGAGAGAGACTGTTGTTATTTATATTTACAAAAGAAGAGTACTATGTTTATAAAAGTTGCCATCTCGTGTTTAAGGGCATTAGATGATTAGAGAGTTGAATGTGTGCAAAAAATATTATATACATAACATATTATATATATCGGCAACATTAATTAAAAATGTAAAACACAAAAGTTAAGCAATAGAATTGCACGAATTTTGATAAGATTAGACAACAAATAAGATTGGTCTATAATTTGCTTGTTACTTGTTAGTTAAACAACTTACGTTAGGGTGCTAATACAGGTTTATTTTTTTGTAAAATTGCTAAACTTCCCGTGACCAGAGAGCTGGGCTTGTGTTGGATCAAAGAATCATCATCGGGCATTGCCATACGGCGTGCGATGCGGCCAGCCTTCTGGGCACTTTATCTATATCATCTATTGCTTACATTTCTAATTAATGTTGCTGATTTTGCCCCTAAAACGTACATATTGATATACTTCTTAAGTAATACGCAACGGTTGAAGATCCCGTATCCATAGGCTTCAGCCCTACTGACCTTATACGAGTACTCTCTTTAACGCTAAATGTTACAGAAGGTGAAGAATAAAGTTCATGCGCGTTAAGTTCAGCTTGACTAAGGAAATCTTACAAAATACATTCTCGATAAGTAAGAGAAGTGTCCTCTAATTGCAAGCAGTTCCGGGAAGACTATCGCTGTGCCTGGCCGGCAGGATTCAGTAATCCGGGAGGACGAAACAAGGCCGGTTATGCGTCCCAATTACCTGGTGCATGGCGCAAAAGGGTGCACCGAAAGCAGTATAGGGGCCCACGTTCGCGGGCTCCCCCCATCGGGCGCCAAGCTAAGCTCCACGGCAGGTTTCAATATTGCAGCGAAATAATTACACCTTTGCGTGACATTCTCTGTGAATTTTGAGAGGTTACGGTGAGAAATATCGAGTCCAGTATTTGAACCTTCTGGCACGCGATACAGTGCCAAATATAAGCAGGTTAGTTAGTTGGTACGTCACTGTTACACTGAGCGTAGCAGGGTATAGGTGCGTGGTATCTCACACAGCATCTTGAACGCATTATGTGATAAACGGGATAGTCCGATGCTGGAGCACTGGATACGAACTTATGGTTGTAACTAACATCTTATGGACTGAAAAGTGGTCTGAATTAAATTATTAATAATAATAATAGGTAACCATCGCGGTCAGGAGCGCACAGGCGTGGCTCTAACAGCGCGGTCTGATAGTGCAGTTTCCCGCGAAGCACGCTCCACACGTTTATACCTGCCCTACAAGTACCAGTTACATAAAACATACTAAAATAACACTGTAATTTTAGTTTACCAACGTTTCCTATAATTCCTTACAATTCCCACTGGTACAGTAAACCAATACCAATCCCAGTATGTCAGTCACGAACACTTTACTATGCAACGGGTACGATGCACGCCAATTAGTGGCGGGTGTCACCGTACGTGCAATGAGACAGTTTTAACAGATTAAAATACAAGTCAAGTCAAGACAAGATTGTATGTTCTTTGTTTATCTTATACTAGCTTTGCCCGAGACTTCATCCGCGTTCAAAATAACAGTAGGGGATGAAAGTGTGTATGGAAATATGTTACTTCCATACACACTTTCATCCCCTACTGTTATTTTACACCCTTGAGGGTAAGAGTTTTACTCAATTTAAATGCTATATAGTATAATAGTTTCAAAATTTTAGCTCTAAATGTGAAGATATTTCCATACAACTTTTCATCCCCCCTTTCAACCAATTTTTCGCATTAAATTTCCTTTGTGCGGCCTGAATTTCATTTAAATCGCAGGAGCCAACTACCAAGTGAGTAAAACAACATAATTATGGCCCATAGCGGTTTGGTTGCTAGCTGTCTTTTTTTTTTAATCGGGACTAGTCCCTCCCTCTTACCCACCACCGCAACTCCTGTAAGCCAAGATCAACAGTGGCACACAATAAAATGACACTGAGCGGTGAAGCTCAGGCATGTCCCGGGGAATCGCTTTAACTGTCTAGGATCCCGCAACGAGTTTAATCAGAAATAGAAAAAGGAGGAGTTAGAAAATGAATAGTTCTACTTCCCTCCAGAGCAAAGCGGGAGACAGAATGATGTAAAGAAGCTATATCCTCATAAAATGAGAGATTTGCAACTAGAGAAGCTAGCTGCAAAAGCACCGCGGATCAATTTAAGGGTCCTAAGTGAGCTGTTGCTAGCTGTCTGTTGACATCACGCTATTTAAAGCATATTACCGATATTTTTACACTAGCAACCTGTGGGTCTGCTATTCGAAGGGATAGCGGACTAGCGTGTCCATTATAATACTTACATCATATCCTCAGGGTACTTATGGGACTGCCATAGCGCTTCAGTGCGGCAGGGGTGTTGGATGCCCGTCTCTACTAGCTCGCGTTCCAGGCAGTTCAATCATTATCGCTAAAGCGAAAAATTTATATCTTGTCAATACGATTAACTTCTAATGAAGACAATTCAAAGACATGTTATTAAGAAGTTCGTTATTAAATATTCTCAGATTTTCTTCTTAAATCGTATCAATTGAATAGATATTATAGTATTTCAAGGAATTGGAATTCCGAAGAGAAATGATACTTAGGGAAAATATATTAACTATAAACGATGAAATTCTACGAAAAATATTTCGAAGGACGCAGGAGTCCTCAATGATGCAAAGGTTCACGATGTGAACGGCTTCATGTTGAAAATAAAATTATATACTTTTTACACAATGCCTGCACTATTTAAATAGAGTACTTTTATAACATGTAATTTACGGGCACAAAATAGTTAGTAGTTGTTCTGCGCGGAAATCGAACCTGGGACATGATGTGGCGAGGCGACTTACTTAACTGCTGCACCACATATGCAGTCAAACTACTACCACTAATACTAACTCAAAATGATTAATGTTACTTTTATTTTGACGTTTTTATTTTCTCTTTCTAATAAATTAAACCTAAAATAAATAAATAAACAGACAACCGATCGAGCATATATTGTGTTTGCCTGCTAAATAATTACAGTAAGTGGACCAAATCTCGTGTATATGCCCCATTGAGTATGTTTCGCCGGAGCGTCTCAACTGGGCCGTGTTGAAACCGGTAGTAGAGACACCCGCTGAGTTTGTTTCGCTGGGTCTTCTCAGTTGGGGCGCATTGGATCCGGTGGTAGCATTAAAGCGCGACCGTCGTTATTAACACAAGGTCCGTCATAATAATATCACCTTAATATAGACAGAACCATTGCCAATATGGATCACAAATATTAGACTTAAACTAGATAATTAGAATTAAACTAGATAATTAAACTTAAACATAATCTCTCGACAATAACTTGATTCGAGCTAGCTAAATATCATTGCTGTTATAAAATAAATTTTATTAATGTTTTAATACTATCAATACATGTGTACCTAATATCTATGTTACTAGAAATAATAATGTATACAACTATAATACTACAAACATGTTCTGACTATTTACAAGCGCTTTTTTGAAGTCTACGTGAATAAAAACCTTTTTTATTTATTTATTTTATTTAACTTTCATTATCAGCCTAAAATCGCCCACTGTTGGACACAGGCCTCCTCCAAAAGTTTCCACGAAGTCGCCATTTGGAGGGGTTTGCCGTAGTCACAGCGATAGTGGCGACCGTATTTAGTTGGTAGCCAGTATACAGGTGGCGCTGTTGCACGACTACCTGATGCATCCCTTAGTCGCCTTTTATGACACCCACGGGAAGATATGGAGTGATCCTGTTAATCATTTGGGATCCACACAGCATTCATACTAACTTTAGTTTTTAACTAAAGCCTGCCTCGTTGGTCTAGCGGTAGCGTGTTCAACCGCAGAAAATGAGGTCCTGGGTTCAAATCCCGGGTCGGGCCAAAAAGTGATTTTGGGATTTTTCCGTCAAAAGAAATTTCTCAGTATCAGCCCGAAGTCTGGAAGTTGGCGGAACTACACCCCCGTGCCTCGGAGAGCACGTAAAGCCGTCGGTCCTGTACCTGAACTCTTTCCGGTCGTGTCGCTAGGCGTCCCATCGGATCATGAGAGTGATGGAATAGAAAGCGCCCCTGTGTTTGCGTACACACTTGTGCACTATAATATGTCCTGCGCAATTGGCTAGTCTCAATTTAGACTGGCCGCCGTGGCCAAAATTCGATCGGCAGGACATCATCAGTTTTTAAGTATATTGTTGCTACCCAAAAATGGAGCTTGACTGATATAAATGTTTATTATTCCTTTTGTCAATCTTCATTCATTCATCTTTCTAAATGGCCAAACCATCTCAGCATACCTTTTTCAATCTTTGGGACTCACATCCTCTTTTACACCACAACGCTCTCTTACATCAGTATTTTGAATTCTTGATTATTATTAAATATCGACCTTGAATTGTAATTTGAACCCCAAAGGGTAACTTTTGGGGTTCTGTATACCTTAGTCGCCTTTTACGCCACCCACGGGATGGTTCCCGACGGCCCTGTTACCACACCATACGGTTGTCAATGAGTCATTTCTAATGACGAAGATGGAAATAAATTTTCTAATTCTTTATTAAAAATCCTGGGATTTTCTTTTTCAATCACACCAATTTAATATATATTATATTATGTATTTCAAGAATTTGAATTCAGAAGAGAAATTATAAAGAAAAGATGCTTACTATAAACGATGAAATTCTACGAAAAAATATTTTGTAGGACTTAATTCCAGTAAAGTAAAATGGTCTGAAAACGATGAATACCTTTTTGACGGTATTTCTAAAAATAAGTTTATAGCCGGATGAAATGGCTAATTAGCCGACGTAGTAATTAGCCATTTAACGCGGTTCGTTTTATATCTGAATTTAGTTGAAGAGAATTTCACTTTATAGTGAATATAGAATAAAAAGGTGGTTATATTGAATTTATCTTATTTACGTAACCTAAACATGGATTCCCCGAGCTCTGCTCTAGGTTGTCTCATGTCCATTATAAAGTACCCTCGTACATAGCGGGTTGAAATAAATGCCTACAGTGAAATACTTTGATTCTTTTCTTCATATGAACTCACTTTACATAACTGTGATGATATGAATATCACTAGCTGTACTCTAGATTGTCTGAAGTCTTTTATTCTAGTAACAAAATGAATTAGCGAAGTGTATACAATGAACGACAACCTATTTGTATATTGAACTCACCTTTGTTGGTAAGTTCAATATGGTTCGGGTATGTAAACCGTGATATTACGGATACCACACTAGTCTATAATGATTTGCTTTAAGTAAATGTTGAGATCCGCCGGCGAACCAAGGTAACCGACATAGCCGTAAAAATTGCCGAGCTGAAGTGGCAGTGGGCAGGGCACATAGCTCGTAGAGCCGACGGGTGCTGGGGCAGAAAGGTTCTCGAGTGGCGACCACGAACCGAAAGACGCAGCGTGGCAGGCCCCCTACAAGATGGACCGATGATCTTGTGCGGGTCGCTGGAAATCGCTGGATGCGGATAGCGCAAGACCGGCAATTGTGGAGATCTTTGGGGGAGGCCTTTGTCCAGCAGTGGACGTCTTTCGGCTGATATGATGATGATGATGATGAAGTGGTGATCTTGTTGTCCGGATCATTTAAGATGTTACTGGGACGACGGTGCTTACGTGAGAAGTGAGATGGAGTGTATTTGATCGCCCTTACTTCCAAATGGCTTAGATTGTGCGAGGTAGAGTCAAAAAACCGTTTGGACGCTTGTTTCGTCCAATGATTGATGGTAAGCAATAGGAGAACAGCGAGGAGGCTTTTTTGGGGAAGTACCATGGTGAGTGCACGTTTGAAGTGGTTATATGAACCAAGGAGCGGTGTACGCGAACACCAGACTTGCATAGGTCATCATGAGTCGAATGCACGTGTTTTAAATTCTCTCTTGTTTGCAAGGGAAATTTTATTGAGGGCATTCACGTGGCACTGTACACAACTAAGATCAAATTCTGCCTATTAGTTTGTAGAAATGTGTGATTTAATTTGCAACACATTTTACGGCAAATGATTTGATGCCATCTATTGACATAGCTTAGCAATAACTTTACATCTTATTCTATCGTTTATTTTAGCCTCTGACGCTGGTTATTTAATTTGGTTATTTGCTTGATGCTTTAAGCTCTCGATTCACTCTAGTATCTTAAAAAGCAATGAAAGCATCATATTTTATATAATAAGAAAAATGTGTATTGGTACAAGAAAAAAAAAGAAACACGTGAAGCCGCTTGAAGTTTCGATTTACGAAATAAATTATTTGGCAAAAATCCCTCGCTATGATATAGTAAACACAAGTGATGGACAAAAATAGCGCGCAACAAAATATTGAATATCATACGAAGCTCGCCTAGGTTTCACCGTGATAAGTCACTTTCTGATATGAAACGTAGTGTACAGAATGCGGGTGATATTCCCGGTAATGTTGCTTCTTTGAACCTGCTTATATACGTTTGAGAAACGAAAATATTGAATACTAGCTGGTGCCCGCGACTTCGTCCGCGACAATTTGAATGATGACCAATATAACTACTTACTTCTAGCTTAATCTAAAAAATATAACTTTTAAAAGAAATAAGCATTATAAATTTAAGAAAACCTAAGTTTTAAATAATCTAGCTATGAAATAAACTTAAGACAACTTTGGTACTGTTATTTAAAAAAAAATTACCCGATGTCATCAATTGTCCTTAATTAAAGTCAGTAAGTCAAAAAAAGTAAAATAATAATCAACGATGCATTAATCACAAAGGTAACTCCCATTAGATTAGGTTGAACCGACCTCTTAGTAATATCAGTTAATCCATGCAGTACTTTTAGTGTTTAGCCCGGACATACGATTACATGCAGACAAACTGACAAACTATATTTTTGGTTTCGATATCGATTGTAGATCTCGCCCCAAGTATCCTTTTAAAAAAATATTCAATGTACAGTTATGACTTTCCTACGATTTTATTATATGTATAGATAAGATCACAGCTCCTCTCCCGTAGGTGATAGCGTGATAATATGTAACCTATATGTTGACCCGACCTCTTAGTAATATTAATGCAAAAGTATACGTTTGAGAAACTAAATTATTGAATATCATACGAAGCTCGCCTAGGTTCCACCGTGATAAGTCACTTTCTGATATAAAGCGTAGTGTACAGAATGCGGGTGATATTCCCGGTAATGTTGCTTCTTTGAACCTGCTAATATACGTTTGAGCAACTAAATTATTGAATATCATACGAAGCTCGCCTAGGTTCCACCGTGATAAGTCACTTTCTGATATGAAGCGTAGTGTACAGAATGCGGGCGATATTCCCGGTAATGTTGCTTCTCTGGATCTGCTAATATACGTTAGAGCATTAAAAGTGTTAAATATTCTTCGTTTAGTTTCTCCCATGATAATTCAACTTCTGGTGTGAATTGTATATGCAGGTTCTCGGTAGCCACTATTTGGCTGATCACGTAATAATACTCGTACGTATGTCTTGCAGATAAATTAACAAATAACTTAATAAATGAAGATTAATTAATAATAATTGAAGGGTCAGTTGGCGTAGTTGTAGATGCTTGCCTTTTCCGCCGCAGGTCGTAGGTTCGATTCCCTCCCAGGACAGATATTTGTGTGAATGAACGTGTCTCTTTCTTTGTAAGTGTTTATATACGTTTGAATAAGAAAGTTGTTGAATGATGTTCGGATAGCTTCCTTTAAGCAGTCGTGGTTTCCAACGAAGTTTCTTTGAAAAGATAAATTTTAGTATAGTTGTACTTACCATTTTGTATCTGAATAGAACAAAGTGAAATGCATACCATAAGTCTAAGACTTTATTTCTAGAATAAAGAATTCGGAATTAAAATAAATAGGTTTTTATGCACGTTAGCTTTAAAATGGACTTATAAAAAATCAGACCATATTTTGAAGTTATTAAGTTAATTAACCATTTTTATTTATAGACACATGAACATTTTGATCTGCGGTTTGTCATGTAGAGTTAACATTTCATTTACTGTTGTTCTTTATAATTTTAAATTCTTACTTTTAACTGTCGATATTTATAGTTAAAGATTTATTTAAATACATCATATCTGCATGGTATTGCTATGGTGAAATTTGCTTTATTAACGACGGTCGTGGTTTAATGCTACCACCGGATCCAATCTGCCCCAACAGAAACGTCCCAGCGAAACAAATTCGGCGAATTTAGATAAATTCGCCGAATTTGTTTCGCTGGGCTACTGGTTTCTACATGACCCAGTTCAGATGGTCTGGCGAAACATACTCCATGGCATATACACGGCATTTGGATCGATGGTCTTCCTTAAGTAACTATAAATAAGATTCAATTTAAAATTATAATTACACACCGGTCCACGATCGTGTTTAATATGCTATTAATACTGCCTCGTACCCTGTTCATAATAGAAGCGTATGGCTTACGCATGATGGCGTGGAATCGACGTCATACAAAGACAATTTCTATAAGTGGCATCTAATCGACAGCCCTTAATTCGAATGGTCCCTATAGAAACCTCGCTACCTGCCATACATACTTCATAGCTTATGCCTACAGGGCCAAATTGAATGGCCTTGCGTTTTTAGGGAATTGGAATCCAGTCCTGAATACTCCGCCAGATTAATATTGGCTGTGTCGGTGGTACGTGAGCCGATGTACGGTTAAATGATTGAGCAAGGAGCACGGGGGTAAAGGTCACGATTAGGCTGATGTAATGAGTACGTTATGTTAAAAATACATAGAAATCACACTAATATTATGAAGCTGAAAGTTTGTGAGTGTGTGAATGTGTGAGTGTGTGTGTTTGTTTTTTTTTTCACGTCTAAACGGCTGGAGCGATTTTAATAAAATTTGGTATCGAGTCATCTGACACCCTGGATTAACACATAGGCTACAATTTATAAAGTTTAACGCAGGTAAAACCGCACAACTAGTAGAAAAATAAATATTTATAGTCAGTAAGTGTGGTACATACGTATATATATGTGTTTGCGCACACAATTGTGTACTATAATAATTCCTGCGCAGAAGGCTAGCCAGGGAGGATATTGTAACGTTAAAAAAATGCTAGAAACATGCACTCGCTGTTATGTTTTATATAGGTTAAAGAATTTTTAATAACACTTTAGTTTTAGAGTTTATTCAATAAAACAAACATACAAAAGAATCAAATGTTTGTGCTTTATAATATAAGTTTAAGTTTATATTAAGTATAAATATTAAAATGTTATCCGAAGATTCATAATATACTTAGGTTCAAAGATCGAAGTAAACCTTTGAAAAATCCCACATTTTTCAATACCCTACGCTCCATAATTTCAATACAAATATCCGAACATTCTTATTATCTATACTCCGAAACTCCTCTGAAAATTCTCTAAGCGACGATAATTTCAATAAATTTTAATAACGCAGAACCTTTGCGAATGAAAAAAGGTAATATCAGTGATAGCTTTCAAAAGGAAAAAAGAGAAGAGAATCAAAAGGACGCAGCTGGTCCACGGGTTCTGTACTTCGCAATTACCTTGCTTTGAATAAAACTGTTTTTCTTGAGAGCTTTGTGGAACCCCGATAAGCGTGTTTTGACACGAAATGGTTTTTGAGCGGGTGATTAATTTTTAGCTTTAGAAAAGTCGGCATTATAAAATAGTCGTGATAAAAATGTTAGTATAACGATATCACAACCAACTCTTTGCCATAAAAGAAAAAAAGAAGTTGATTCAGTTGGTAATAATGAAATTATGAAGTTTATTCAGCACTTGGATATTAATCATATCCTGGGACATTATTTACACACCGCCATCTGATCCCAAACTAAGCAGAGCTTGTACTATGGAAACCAGATAACTGATATACTACATATAATACATGACTACATGACTGCCTCGTTGGTCTAGCGGTAGCGTGTTCACCCGCAGAGAACGAGGTCCTGGGTTCAAATCCCGGGTCGGGCCAAAAAGTAATTTTGGGACTTTTCTGTAAAAAGAAAAAATTCTCAGCATCAGCGCGAGGTCGGGGAGTTGGCGGTATTATACCCCCGTGCCTCGGAGAGCACGTAAAGCCGTCGGTCCAGTACCTGACCTCTTTCCGGTCGTGTCGCATAGGCGTCCCATCGGATCAATGAGAGTGATGGAATAGAAATTGCTCCTGTGTTTGCGCACACACTTGAGCACTATAATATGTCCCGCGCAGATGGCTAATCTCTGTTGAGACTGGCCGCCGTGGCCGAAATTCGGCTAGGAGGACATTATTATTATTACATATAATAATTTTCTTTTGTAAATACATACTTATATAGATAGACCCAGGACAAACAGACATATTCATGCACACAATTATCTGTCCTGGGTGGGAATGGAACCCACGACCTCGGCGTGAAAGCAAGCATTTGCCAACCACGCCAACAGGCCCATTAACATATACTTCTAGTTGTTAAGCTGACAATTAAGTAAAAAACATAGACAAATACAGTATTACAGTAAAAAAAACTAATTAGTCCGTTCGTACGGTCCGTGATATCACATTTTTTTATTAAACTACTAGCTGTGCCCCACGGTTTTACCCGCATTAAATTTCATAAATTATCACAGCTCCTCCCCCGTAGGTGAAGGCGTGATAATATGTAGCCTATATGTTGACCCGACCTCTTAGTAGGTAATATTCATGCACAATTTGAAGTAAATCCATGCAATACTTTTTGAGTTTAGCCCGGACATACATACAGACAAACAGCCACAGACAAAAATTCTAAAAACTGTATTGTTGGTTTCGATATCGATTGCAGACAACGCCCCAAGTATCCTTTAAAAATAATTTAATGTACAGTTTTGACTTTCTAACGATTTTATTATATGTATAGATAATTAATTAATGAATGTCCTCCTGACGAAATTTCGACCACGGCGGCCAGTCTAAATGGAGACTATCCAATTGCGCAGGACACATTACAGTGCACAAGTGTGTGTTCAAACACAGGGCCACTGTCTATTCCATCGCTCTCATGATCCGATGGGATGACTAGCGACACTACCGGAATGAGGTCGGGTACAGGATTGACGGCTTTACGTGCTCTCTGAGGCACGGGGGTATAATACCGCCAACTCTCGAGCTGATACTGAGAATTATTCTTTTTAGAGAACAATCCTAAAATGTCTTTTGGCCCGACCCGGGATTTGAACCCAGAACCTCGTTATTACGCTCTACTGCAGTGCCTCGACCATTATGGATGGGATTTATGATATGGAAAAGTTGTGCCTCTTTGAAGAACTACATGCGTTCCAGTTGGAATAACATATGTTGGGTGGCCACTACGGAGTCCCGTCGTCCAGTGGCGCAACATAGGCGATTATATAGCATTTTAGTTGCGGAACTACTTACAGCAGGTGATCATATTTTGGGCTTGGTATAGGCATGTCGTGAGGGGCGCTGGAAATAGCTGGATGTGGATAGCGCAAGACCGGCAATTGTGGAGATCTTTGGGGGAGGCCTTTGTCCAGGAGTGGACGTCTTTCGGCTGATATGATGATGATGATGATAGGCATGTTGCCTGGAGGTACGATTAAATTTCTTATATTTTATTAATAGCACGACACTAAAAATAAACTCGAGTCCTCAATTGAGTCAGAGCACTCGAGCAGTGGACCTCTTTCGGCTGATATGATGATGATGATAGGCATGTTGCCTGGAGGTAAGATGACATTGCTTATATTTTATTAATAACACGACACTAAAAATAAACTCGAGTCCTCAAGTGAGTCATAAGCATCGCTGGGAGAATGAAACACGTGTTGGGTATCATACAGGTACGTGTAGTTTGCTTATAGTAATTATCTTTCAAGCATGTGGCTATTTTTCAGTGTAATTGGCAATTTCATTAATTTTCTCTCTTTGAAAATAACTTAATACAAGGTAACTAAATATCATTACTATTATGAAATAAATATTAAAAATGTTTTAACAATCCGTGTAGGTACCTAAAGTCTATATGTAACTAGAAATAGTTATGTATACTTAACTACATACATTACTACAAACATGTTCTGACTATTTACAAGCGCTTTTTTAAAGTCTACGTGAATAAAAACCTTTTTTATATTTTTATGATAAAAATCCATAATTAATATATAGTATTACTTCCGCTAATTGTCAGTTTAATCAAGCCGGGATAATTAAATTTATAATTAGCAGTATTAACACCACATATTAATTTTGTATTTTTATCATAACGAATTTCCGCAAAGTAACGCCTGATTCCGTTAATTGATTGATTTATTAATAATAATTCATTAGGCGTTTTCTAAACTCCCAATAAATCATAATCCCTAACCATCACAAGTAAATTGAATTTCACTTTACTTTCACTCTATTTACCGCCTAATGAAGACGATTTATAACTTACCCAATTCATCTCAGACCATTTTTTAAGAGACATTACAGAGATTTATCTGAGTCGTCGTTTAGCGAGTAATTAAAACGTATACCGTTACTCCAAGATAAATGATTCAAAAGTTGTACAGTAATGTATTACCGCCGTATATGAGTTACTGTGGCATTCTACGAAAGTATGCCGACTTGGAACACAGTAATAGATTATTTTGTGATAGATTTAGTGCAGGGAAAAATAATTTAGAGCTCTTTAGAGATGGAAAGGGAGATTTGTTTTTTTATGTTGTCGTATGATGAAATTTGTAACAAGGTTTGTAAGAGAGACTAGAGGATTGAAGGTATCAATCAATCCTCTACTCTCTCTCTCTCTCTCATACTCTAACAAAAGTCTGCAAGTTAAAGCATAGAGATCTTTCCCTGTGTTATCAGCTCGTCTAGGGAACACCTACACGTTAGAGAATACCCTCCAGGCACTTAATATGAGTTTGCAAAAAACTAACTTCAAGAACAAGGTCTATGATTGGTAATTGTCGTGATGGAGTGATAAGTTTGCCAATCACAATGCTTGTTCGAATCGAAAGCTCCAATTGTATCATAATTTCATTTCTTGGAAAATCGAACTAAGGTTTATTATTGTATAATGTAATATCCCCTTGAATACAGAACTATAACCTTAGCGTAATAATCCCCCTGATGAGCTCTAGTCAGAGGGGAGATATAACTGACTTAAAAAAAAGTAGGTTATCCAGTAGACCGTTTGTTTTTGTCTTTTTTTGTATGTACATTACACGATGTTTCTTCTTTTGAGAAATGTTTTCTCAAAAAAGCTTTTTTCCTCATATATTACTCAAACCCATTGTTAAAGAGACAAGTTAAGATTGGTTCTATGTTTATACAACTAATCTTAACTTACCACCATAGGTGACTTCTTTCATAAATAGTTTCGAAAACGCACTTGATTTCATTGGGCATTCTACTACCCGCAATACTTACTTACCATATGGGCAGTGGTTACCCTAGTGTCAGAGTTATTAAAGCCGCCCAGTAGGTGTCTGACTGGCTTAACGACTACTGCCTAATGGCTACAACCATGACCGACAGCTTAAAGTGCTCTCCGAAGCACGTAGACGTTCAGAAATTAAAACACTTTGGTGGTCACCCATCTATGGACTGACCGCGAGCATAGTGGCTTAACCTCGCTAATCACTTACGGATTGATGAGAGCATCCGGATAAGAAATTTACCTAAAATTATCGTGTAATTATGTTGCGGAACGTAAGTAAGAGTGACAAGGAATTGTACAAACATCAAATTCGTAGATAGAAAGCAGACTCAGAACATTTATAAATGGGTCAAAAGGGTCAGTTATCCTTTGCGAGGACCGAACCTGCAGTAGCGGGGTTAATATCTTAACCTTCTGCACCACAGGTGCAGTCAAATTGTAATGGATGTACCTAATAACAAGCAAGACCGATGCATGAACGTACTCTCCAAGGCACAGTAATATTGCAAAATGCATGCAATTTTAAACGGGCATCCATTTTATTTTATCAGTCTACACACTACAGTGCACTGAAAAAGTACTAAAAACACTTAAACTTGAGCGAAACCAAATATAAATTCAATTAAACGCGTACAATATTTACTTTAGATACCTACATCCGTATAACTATAAGCGAGTTAGAATGCGCACTCATTTGGACGAATAGATTTGATAATAACAGTTCAAAAATGACTGTTTAAAAACCTAAAACCACAAAGAACCGAGAAACCAAGAAAAAGAACGCACATTCGAAATGCGAATCTCCTTCTTTTAAAATTAGAAATCAAGAAGGTGGTATGAGCATTATTCAGTACAGTTTTTTATTAATTTATATATAATAAAAAATGTCAACTCAGAAAATTGTGCACTATTTGTCCCTACATAGAAAAATACGATATAATTTGCCAGCAACTTATTTATTTTAGTTAAATAGACACCTAATTTGAATTTTTAATATTTTTTACCGTAATTGATATGAAAATACTTAAACATACTTATAAATCTAGAAAAATGTATTAGAACTATGTACTTAATTTAAAATTATTGACTCTGTCTCAAAATGAATAATATTATTGTTTCGAAGTTTTCTTTTGTATACCTAAATATAATCTAAAATAATAAGCATTCAGACAACCGATCGAGCATATATTGTGTTTGCCTACTAAATAATTACTCTGATTGGACCAAATCCCGTGTTCATGCCCGCTTGAGTATGTTTCGCCGGACCGTCTCAACTGGGTCGTGTTGAAACCAGTAGTAGATGAACCCACTGAGTTTGTTTCGCTGGGTCTTCTCAGTTGGGGCGCATTGGATCCGGTGGTAGCATTAAAGCGCGACCGTCGTTATTAACACAAGGTCCATCATAATAATAATACCTTTAATATAGACAGAACCATTGACAATATGTAGTAAAAATATTAGACTTAAACTAGATAATTAAACATAATCTCTTGACAATAACTTGATACGAGCTAGCTAAATATCATTTCTGTAATAAAATAAATTTTATAAATGTTTTCATACAAGATGTACCTAAATATCTATGTTACTAGAAATAATATCTAATGTATACAACTATATTACTACAAACATGTTCTGACTATTTACAAGCGCTTTTTTAAAGTCTACGTGAATAAAAACCTTTTTTATTTTATTTTATTTTGTACAAAATATAGAATAACCGTCCCCTAAATAAAAAAAATGTCAATACAAAAATAGGATCCTATCGCGCTTAAGGTCTATATTTAATACTAAAAGAATAATATAATACAAAAAAGGTGACTTTTATTATTGATGCATTTATTATTGAAAGAATGCATACCTTCAGGGACAGTATATTTATTTATTTATTTATTTACTATAATTAAAACGGTAGAACACCAATTACAGTAATTAAAGATAATTATTACAATAATCAATTAAAATATTAATAAGAAAACAACATAAACATTTATTTTAAAACACAATCATACATCATTCTCACAGAAACGCAAACATTCTGACAATATTTCCGACCATCCATCCGCAAAGAAATCACGGTCAGGATTGACACACAGGAAAGCGTTGAGTGCTGTGAGGCTGCGCGGTATAGGTGACTTAGCGCGCGCTACGGTACGGCAACGTGGTACGGCAAACAATTCATGGCGGCGAAGACGACGATAGTTATCAGGAACAAAGACTCGACACAGCTCAATATGGAGATCTGGTGCATCAATTTTTCCCCGCAGAATCTTACACATTACTGCAAGTTGACATGTATTCCGCCTGACTTCCAACGAATTATATCCCAGACAGCCTAACAGAAATTTTGTGGGATACATGAATGGATAGTATCCATTAAGGTGTTTATAAAGGTACCTCAGAAAAGCCTTCTGAACCTTTTCAAGTAAAAGCACATAAGTGCTCTCATGAGTATTTCACACACACAGCGGTTTCAAGTTTACAACGAACCAATGCCCCAAAAATTAACCGGATCACATGATGATTCCGAAAGTATAAAGATTAAATAAAAATCTATATATTCGGACAATTAACACACAGCCAGCCGATTCCAAACTAGACAGAGCATGTACATGGCAACGAGACATCTGATAAAATTACTTTTCACATATGTTTGAGCACAGAAATATTCAATTAATTGTTTGACAGTTAGGCGATTGACACACTGCGCCGCATGATGCAGCGTAGTGCGTGAGTGCGTGTTCTAACGTTGCTTGTAAGTATATCCGTTTGTATAGAAAACACGCACAGTCGAACACACAGAACATGCATCTGCATGAACGCGCGTGGATGCAGTTTCATCGCCTAAAACACAAGGTACAACGCATGTTCCGCTATATCAGTACTCACCCTAACCGTTTTCATAGCGTAGTCATTAAGCATTCAATTAAGTAAAACGCATCGATGTTTGCACTACACTCCGCCCCGATATTTGCCAACATTTGAATACAGATAAACGCCGCGACGAGATTAGGACACCGTTGTTTGTTGCTACGTAAATGATAAATATAAGTTTGTGTTACTAAGTGACTTTACAAGTTAAAGCCTAGGCTGACGGAGGAGGACCGTTTTATTGTGGAGCGGTTTGCTTCTCTCCGATTTCTCTATCCGGCTTCTAATACTGACACCCGTGGACTTCTTCGGGAGACTACAGCTGAACCGCGCGTTCAAGATATTTGAAAAAAAATAACCATCTTACTTGATCCTTCAGAATCGTTATAAGCATGTCCTAATAAAGAGAACCGAAGAACTAATTCTAGCATATTTAGAAACAGTAATAGTGCATAGTAAATTATATTGCTGAATCTGCCAACACCCTAATAAAAACAAAAATCAGCCGACCTGTTCACCGCCGTGTTATGTGCAGGTTACTTTGGAGCCTTATCACGACAGCCGAATAACTTCCACTGCTGGAAAAAATCTCCCCGAAAGATTTGAATGGATTATGTCCATCATTTGAAGGGATATGTTATAATTACCACTCTTGACAGACGGGTTTGCGCAGTATGATGATCATAGTACACAGAGACGCTGTAGACCGTTCTCTGAGTGATATTCCCTCGGGATGATTTCCTCACGGGATGAGATGGGGTGGTGATATTCCGTCAACCTCATAGCAGCTTTGGAGACCTAACAATACATTAATTGCTGGGATCTTGTTCTTGCAGCTGATGGAACGTTTACTATTTTTAAATCCTTTATGGAGTGATTTTTTTTCTCTTTAGTAGTAGTTGTAGTATGTTAGAATGTAATTGAAGGATACATATATAGATACTGGCACATAGACTGACGCTTGTTGCCCAGAGGGGAAGCCAGAGACAACGGATTTTCTTTTTGTTTGAACGGATCTTTGCACACCTCTTTTGGCTTCTTTTAAGCATACATGTGGAAATAATAGAGTATTAGTTGTTTTTTTTAAGTATTATTGGATACTTAAAAAACGGTCACCGTAGCCTAGTTGGTAGTGCTCCTGCCTACGAAGCTGGTGGTCCTGGGTTTGAATCCAGGTAAGTGCAAATATTTGTGTGATGAGCACGAATATTTGTTTCTGAGTCATGGATGTTTTCTATGTATATAAGTATTTATCTATCTATATAAGTACGTATATCGTCGCCTGGTACCCATAGTACAAGCTTTGCTTAGTTTGGAGCTAGGATGATCTGTGTGACATTGTCCCCAGATATTATTATTATTATTACTTGTATATAACCTGTGCACTTTAATTTCCAAAACAGATGCAGAAGTAGTCATGTACTGATTACGATCAGTATTATTATTAGCGCTTACCGCATTCCGAACCACTGGAGGGACCATGTCGGCAATAAACCCGAACTGCTGAATATTATTGAACAACACTATTCCGGCATATCCTACATTGAACTGCGCACATGTGTTAAAATCGGTACAAGCGGAGTGGTTAAGGAGCTTTCACATTATACAATCTTTAATTTGTATTATACGGTTCTTAGTATTACAAAAACATCTCAACAACACAACATCTATTGAGAATTTAATATAAACACTAACTAAATAGTCTTATAACTAATATTTTTTATATACCTACAGGTTGGCTTATGAGTTGACGTTCAAACGCAAAACTTAGATACTTTTTGATGAGGAGTATCCGAATCATAAACCATGTTCTCCACATTTTTATTGATACTTCAAAAATTTATGACTTCTGACCTCAAACCCTAATTTTGAACTTTCAAATGAATTCTAAGTCAGTTCTGCAATGAGATAAACCATACTTTTTAGGGTGTTAGGTTAAACTATGTTTATTAGTTATCACAAAAAACTGAACCAGAAATGTTCAACAGAACGTGGAATAAATCGAAATCTGATTTTAGATGAAATTTACGAAAAAAATCATTAAAAAGCTACGCAAAATCGTAGAACATACATGGGGGTGATTCGGATACTCCTCACCATAAAACATCTAAATTTTGCGTTTGAACGTCAACTCCTCGGCCACCACATATAAGCAAGGCAATAGTGCAAATTGGCGCCTGATGTTAAGTAATAATTTGTTTTATTTTATTGCTTTCCTAGTTTCTATTTCCGTTCCAATAATATTAGCTGCTATCTAACCTGGAAGCCATAGTTGGACCGTGAGATAGATACTATAATAAATTTGTAACTAAAATACAAATACTCTTTATTGTAAACGAAGATTTACATGTGAGAGTAAACAGTAACATTATTCTCGCTAACTACGACAAGATTATCAAGAAGAATAAAATAACGAGTGGCAGGGTGTAATAGACTGATCTAGTAAGTTAAAAGAGAGAATAACTAAATATAAGCCTAATACGGCAGTCCTTTTACGATTGCCGCAAATATGTCCATGACGACCGAGACCGACTGAGTAATATGCTCCCAAATAGACCTTTGTTTTGAACCGACTTTGAAAATCTGTATGTTTCTTTATTTTATAAATACTGCTTGGGAACCGCTATAGAACGTTTTAGAAATGGCATGTATACATTTCATTGAAGTCGGTTATAAAGACGGCTGTATGTTTTTTTCAGACAATTATTACTAAATACATAGAAGTCGTGGGAATTAATCATTAACTTCGGTTCGGATACAGAGGCCGTCTAATATCGAATATTACTAGTTAGATTTAATACTGCTAAGATCGAATTTGAAATAATGTCTGTCGAAAATATATTTTATTACAATTTAATAACAAATGAAATATAGTTAAGCGCTACATTCAGACGCACGACAAGGCGTAGGCAGTGAGAAACGTTCACAAATACTATTTGCTACTTACTGAAGAACTTGATCTGAGTTTTTCAGAATATAATTTCACATTGCAGTAAAAGTTTTCAATAATTTTGTATCATACAAATAATCTAAATACGCACGCGACATAGTTGTGTTCTAAATAAGGCTTTTATACGAGTAAGTAGACAACTTGTATTTTATCTTTATTAGACACCTAACATTCCTGTAAAATGTGATTGAACTAATTATAACAACCGGTCAAAGAAATCAAAAATGGCGGATATTCACGTCTAGCTTATCAACTTCAAATAGTAATTTGAAGATACCTTTAATTTGATCCAATTAGAACAATATTTAACTGATAGAAAGTTCCTTTGATTTTAATTGGATTTTGATTTATCTTCTTATTTATTAGAGGCATAGGTGATATAGTTATCATGATCCGGAAATCAATTATAAAACGTATAATAAAAACTCCTATAAAATCTATCTTTAAATTTTTTTCTTGATTGATATTTTTATAACTCCGCTTATCAGTATCAATCTTTGCAACGGCTAAATAAAAATAAATGTACTTATAAACTTATGTACAATACCGCAAACTATTATACCTCCAATTAGTTAAATATTTGACCTAGAAGATAAATTCTTCTGTCAAAAGCATAACTATTCTTTATTTTTACGTTTATTGGTAAAAGCATAACTATTCTTTATTTTTACGTTTATTGGAATCAAATTTGATGTTCTCAAGAAAGGGCAGGTCAGAAGTACCCTAACCGGCGAGCATGTATGAAGAATATAATGACAGTAATCGAGGCAAAAGAAGTATGCAAAGATCGTGACAAATGGAAATCCGTTGTCTCTGCCTACCCCTCTGGAAACAGGCGTGAGTCTATGTATGTATGTATGTAAGTATGTATGTAAATTTTATTATTCAGACAAGATGTTAGATGTTAGCTAACTAATACAATATATAATAATAATTTATAATATTTATAAATTTATAATCTTAATATGTGAAATTTTTATAAAATCATAGTTTGATGATTTAACAATTTAAAAATATATCATCATACCAGCCGTGTGGACGAAATGGCGTCTATTCCTGGATAACATTCTTCCGCAAGGATGTGGGAATATGTCACCAACGCCACACAGACGGGTTGGTGACCGCAGTAAGATGGTTGTATTGTAGCTGCTGCCTGTTTTCTAGTAAGTATTCCCTCGGGTAATGCTCCAATCTCAACGAGATTTAATCATAAATGATAAAATCCATAGGTGAAACCAGATTAACCGACATAGCGCGAAGAATTCCCAAGTTAAAGTTGCCGTTGCCACACACATAGCTAGCAAACGGCCGGTGGGTTACAAAGGTTCTTGAGTAGCCACCACTTACCAAAGACGTAGAGTAGGCCCCCCACTACAAGATGGATCAATAATCTTGTTAGGGTCGCTGGAGACTACTGGATACGGATAGTGCAAGATAGGCTATTGGGGAAATCTTTGCGGAGTCCTTATTCCAGCATCTGATATGAATATTTCTCAGGGTGACTTCTATTCAGATGGAATATTGATATTAGAGGTAGGGCACAGCGGTCATACGCTCCAAGAGCAGGGGAAGTACATCCACCTTACAGAAGACATTCCTTAATAATAACATTAATAACTTATTGTTGTGTTTCTGCGTGATAGTAAGGTCGCCAGAGTTCATCGGGTGGTCAACAACACTGGTTTGCTGACTCTAAAGGCCGGCAACGCACCCCCGACACCCCTGGTGTTGCGAGTGTCTATAGGCGGCGGTGATCACTTACCATCAGGTGACGCACTTGCTCGTTTGTCACCCTCTGATATATAAAAAAATTGCCGTTATTAGTTTTGATTAAACTTTTTATATTTTTTGATATAAACATAGACTTTGTTTTATTTAAAAGCAATGTCACAAGTTATGTTTCCCATTGTACAAGGTTCTTAATGTTAAGTGTCATCATTCTGAATCGATACACACACAGTGGAACTTGCAAGCGCCTGAATCAGACAGAACATGAGATGGGATGCATAATGTGTTTAATTTGAAACGACAGCTTTTTATTTGTGGCAATATTGTATAAATACGTACCTAGCTTAAGATTATTGAGTATTCATAATAACGTGGGTTATTTATTACTCCAGTTAACGCTTATAGTTGCACATATAAATTTAAGAATTCACATAGTTGATGACAATTATATGATTCTATCCCCACCGAGGAAAAATTTTTGTGTGATGAGCACGACATGTTATATATTATGTGTCTGGGTGTAATTTATCTATAATATGACAGTTCGTTTAGACTAAAGTTATACATTTTTCGTGATAAATTCGACTCCGTTCTATTTAAAAACAATAATCAAGTTAATAATGTGATGGGGACCATAATGTGTTTAATTTGGAACGACAGCATTTTATTTGTGACAATATTGTATGAATACTTGGTTTAAGTTTATTGAGATATAAACCCTACAGTATATTGGTAACATCGTAAAAATTTAAGAACTAATTCTTTGTGACATATTCAAATGATAGTCGACCAAACAAGAAATATTTCGACTTCGTTGAATGCAATGATATGAAAGCTCTGGTGGTCTAGTGGTTAGTCATGGGTTCGATCCCCATCCATGACAAATCTTTGTGTGACGAGCACGATGGGTAAGTTCTGTGTCTGGGTGTAATTTATCTAAAATATGCATGTATTTTGAAATAAACATATAAGTATGTTTATCAGTTGTCTGGTTGCCATTGTATAAGCTCTGCCTAATTTGGGATCAAATCGTAAAACGATAGTTAGGTGTCACAAACATTAATTAATTTCAAAAAAATAAAAGTTAGTCTTTAATTGCCTTTAGTAATGTGAATAGTTCATCATTTCAGCCGATAGACGTCTTAACGTTTCAACTATTGGCAAACTTGCACTACTTGCATCCAGCAACTTCCAACGATCCTCACAAGATCATCTGTCTCTTGTAGGGGGACTGGCCACGCTGACATTTGCGGTTTCTGGTCGCCACTTGAGAACCTCACTGCCCCAGCAGCCGTAGGTTTCACGAGCTATGTAGTTACTAGTTAAATGGAGTAACATTCAGAATCACCAGCCATATATTAATTCATTCATTTATGGACAGTGGTTACCCTCGTGTTAGAGTTGTTCAAGAAACCTAGTAGGCATCTGAAATCTGTTTTCGACTATTGTCAAATAACTTCAGATGGGATGGCAAATTACTGTATTCTCCAAAGCACGGAGAAGCTCAGAAATTGAACTACGTTTACGATCACCCGTGCATCTACTTCGTCGATAGTTTAAGGACTGATGAGGGCACCTAGCTAAATGAGCGCCTTCAATCATACTAATGAGCTAATAAGTTATCTTCTTGCTAATTAAACCGATTTTAAACGCAATTATTTACACCACCATAAAACTGATACATTTTACGAGATACTTGACAGCTCAGAAGCAAGAATTTACGAAATATCGCCACTAAATCCGGTTTTAAGCGGCTTCTTTTAAGGCGACGCTTGAAGATGTTACTCATGATTCTACCTTTTACACAACTACACTTATTTTAATGTGTCTAATATAGTTCATATGAATATAAAGAAGGCATACCTACTATAAGTGTCAAATAACTAAAACTGCTCATAACATGCCCACTGGGCGCATAATTGGTCGACAGGTTCTAACGTGTCACTTATTTGTCCCCAGTATTACGCACCGAAAAATAATTAACACAAGTTAAGATGCCCTATCCTTTTCATAGTAAACATGTTAGAAAGAAATGAAATGATATTACAATTTGTTTCGTTCGTATTGCATACACTCGGGAGCATTGTCGTTCGTAAAATTTTTCTCAGCAATGATGAAACATTCAGAACTAGAACCTATTTACGTAAGTATCCTATTTTTCAGGTCTTTGACATGTTGTTTCCTTATAGCCTACACTATTTTAAATATCAGAACCGGTTCTATAAATTATTTGTTTATCATTTTACAAGATTAAGAGAATTTGCCGAACAAAGGCAGGAAAAGAGGAAGCTCACCCGATATGAGCCTAGCTCTTAAATTGAATAGTTAGATTGATCATAATTATAGTCTAATACCGCGTAACTGATAATGTGTATATATATATATATATATATGGCCTTTGCGTCTGTTACAGACGATTTACGGCGCATTGTCTGAGAGACATTTCTTATGGTGGCTAAACAAACCGTTGCGAGAGCGACATAGCCTGCCGCAAGCCTGACAAGAGAAGTTTGCGGTGGTTGGTGCCGAGCCGCTTTCATGTCGCTTCTGTCTCTTATCAGCAAGTACTCCGAACCAGGCTTCATCACAGATCTTACGACCCTCCACTACATGTTTGCGCCATTGAACTCTATTTTCAGCGAGCTTTTCCCAGCTGGTCAGTGGTCAATTTTAAAAGCGGCCATATCCCGCTTGGTGCAGTCAGATAATGTGTGCTTAGTTATTATAACCCTAATTTCGTCTTAACATAAGAATGATAACGCAGCGAACACAGCGTGGATAAGCCCCCTACAAGATGGACCGATGATCTTGTGAGTGTCGCTGGAAACCGCTGGATGCAGGTAGCGTACTATAAAATGTGGTCGGCTGATATGATGATGATGAAGATAATGAATTATGTCTCCAAAGTTTTTTTTTTGGAACCAAGTTCCTTATCAAGGGGAAAAGGGGCTAGTCGGAAAAATTCTTACGAAAAGTTGTCACGACACTTTTTGCAGCTGTGCGGCGTGCGCATGTTTCTCTGTCTGTCTCTCTCTCTCTCTCTTATAGAAAGCAAGCCAGATATTTTCATTTCTATTTCGCATTGAACTGTGTGGTGTCGCGACGATAATTTTTGTTGAGTGTTTACAGGTTTTTTGTACATAATACATAATAAGAAATAACTTCGTTCCATCCGGGTGTCCCTTGACACCTCTCAAGTTTTTATTTTTCTTTATTTATTATTGAAAAAAAGTACACATTTAAGTTTTTGACATTTTTGCCAAACTGCACAGCAGTTTGTCGGCAACGTTCTCGCTCTGTTTCCATTTTTGAGTTCAGTATGCAATGTTAAAGTAAGGAAGTATACAAGATAGAATAGAAGATAGAAAGATGTTACTAATTAGTTTATACAATACAAAGTAAAGGAAGAAATAAGATTTATTTTTAAATACATACTGATATGCTATTTCGACTTTATCAAGAATTAATAATATTCATTTACCAGTGTGGCTGATGTTAGGTATATCAACCACGGCGTGCTAGGTCGGAAAACCTCCTCGCGAGCCCAAGACTACTGGTCCCATTCGAATATTCATATTCGGTGGGAACAGAAGTTTATGGGGCGGTGCACGCCGGGCGCAGGTAGTAATTGTTTCTCGTAATGGGATTAGTCCCACGTGAAAGGGTTACTGCTTGTGGCTAATATTCCGACACAAGGGGGGGGGGGGGGATCTGCCAAGATCCTGTGGTCGTATCTTGGCGGACCTTCCATACATCATCCATGTATGGTCGGAATTCCGCGACGACCACCCGCGTGTTTGTGCCGTGCGCGGGGACCCGTACGGGGGGATGAAGGAGTCCTGGAGGTTGAGTCGGTGAGGGGTCGGGCAGTAGTTATCCCTCACCCGCAACACGCCTCTTTGGTCCGGATTTCTCCTTACACGGGCGGTCGGGGTCTAGCCGGGCCCCGATCAATCGGCTGTGACGTCCGGTCAGACGGTCGGCAAGGCTAGCCATGGGTAGGCGTATCTGCAGGTGGCGTCTGGGCTGGCGCCGTGTGTCGGTCTGCAGACGAAGGCGCGCGCCGTGCTGGACGTTGGGCTGTCCAGTATCGGTTCACGTTGGAGGTCTCGCAGATTGGCATAATCCCATGGCTATACCGCCCAATATCCCTGGTGCTTGTAAAGCATCCCCTTTGAGGGCTCGGTGGAGGGTGGGGAATTGGGTTGGTGAACGCTAAGAACGACTTCTAATGGATTGCAATCGCAAAAAAAATTATGCCCAACCTGTTGTCAAGGTCAAGGCCTTGACAAATGAGGAGCTAGCGGGTGTGCCGGGTTTGGTGCACCCCATAGCAGATGACGGAAAGGCAGCGAAGGCTGCAGATAAGAAGAAGGCCGCTAGGAAGGTCAGGGAGACTTTTTCCCGCCCGGCCAGTCCAGTACCTGGCCCATCGAGGGAACAAGCCGCGGGCACGGAGAGCGATAGCTCTCTTAGGTCCGCGGTTTCCATGGAGTCGGTATCCAGCCGAGGTGACCGCGCGGAGACTCCTGGCTTGAAACGGACGAGACGCGCCGTGCAGGATGGACGCCAGGTCAAGGCCGCAAAACTTTTTGGGAGGACCGACGGGAGTGTGCTGGAGCTAGGGAACGAGCGGTTACGTTCCCAGTTGGCCTCCTTAGAGGCGCAGGTGGCCGCCATGTCGGCGGAAATGGCGGAGCTTCGTAAGAGAGATATCGGGGCTTATCCGCCATTGCCGTCGCCATCCCGGCAGTCACCACCTGCTCCACGGTCGCCGCCGTCTTTGGGACCGTCTCCGCCGCCGCAGGGCCATCCGCCCTCCGCTCGCTAAGAGCGCAGCGCCACCCCAAGTGCCACCCACCGCGAAGCGGCAGCGGAAACAACGGGCTGCCGCTGTGGAGGCTGCCGCGGCTCGGGCTGCGGCAATGCCGGTGCAGTCAGCGCCACCGCCACCCGCTGAGGGCACATGGGCCCAGGTGGTTGGCCGGAAGGCCAGGGCCAAGGCTGCTCGCCTTAATCGGCCGCCACCGCCTCCGCCTCAAAAGAAGCCGATCGCACTGCCACGACCTCCTCCGTCTGCGGCAGTGACGATCAACCTGCCATCGACCTCGGCCACTACCATGGCTGAGGTCATGAAGGTGGCGAGGACCAAGGTCCAATTAAAGGACCTTGGCTTGGAGGCGGGCCTTCGCCCTAAGAGGGCCTTGACCGGGGGCCTCATTTTGAGGATCCCTGGTCCAGAGGGGTCCGCGAAGGCGGAGGCCCTAACCTCCCGTCTAAAGGAGGCTTTAGCCGAGACGGGTGCGGTGGTGGCGCACCCAGTGGCTATGGGAGAGCTCCGGGTGATGGATGACTCCGCCGACCCCACCGAAGTGGCAGAAACTTTAGCCACGGCGGGGGGATGTGCCGTCGCCGACGTAAAAGTCTGCAAAATTCGGTTCTCCCCGTCGGGCTTAGGATCGGTGTGGGTTCGGTGCCCACTAGTGGCCGCTCGCAAATTAGCGGCAATCGGCCGGGTACTAGTGGGCTAGATGTCCGTCCGGGTGATAGCACTTCCACCCAGAGCTCTCCAATGTTACCGCTGCCTGGAGAGGGGCCACGTCAGGGCTCGGTGCACAGGGTGCGACCGGAGCGCGTCGTGCTTCGTCTGTGGCCAACAGGGCCACAAGGCGAAAGAATGCACGACGCGCGCCCCTCATTGCGTTGTGTGTGCCGACCTTGGCAGGCCGGCAAACCATCGCCTGGGCAGCGGTAGGTGTACGCCACCGAAAAGAAAGGGAGCGGGACGTCCTGCCACGTCCGCTCCAACATCGTCGCGGTCCAACGATCCGGGTTCTGGCCCCGGTGGGGTGTCCATGGAGGTCTAAATTTCTTTCCCCCCCAACTTGTTTTGCAGGGCAACTTGAACCACTGCATCGCTGCACAAGCTTTTCTTGCGCAGACGATTGCTGAGCGTTCAGTTGCCCTAGCGATAGTGGCGGAGCCTCACTCTGTTCCCGACCACCCTCGTTGGTTCGGGGCGGATGGGGGCCTCGTCGCCATTTACTGGGCAGGGGGGGAACGAGACCCCCATTGCGCACTCCTGGCTAAGGGGCCCGGATTCGTCGTCGTGGAGTGGGGACCAGCAGTCGTGGTGGGCTGCTACATCTCCCCGAATTGCGGCCTCGCAAATTTTGTGGCGTACCTGGACGGGCTAACGAGCCATATTAGCTCTTACCAGTCCCGTCCGGTACTCGTCCTGGGCGATTTTAACGCCCACTCTAGTGTGTGGGGCGATGCCCGGGACGACGTTCGAGGGGAGTCACTGCTGGAATGGGCCGCCGGACTGGACCTCCGTCTTTTAAATCGGGGTTCAGTCAGCACCTGTGTGCGGTGGCAGGGGGAGTCGATCGTCGACTTGACGTGGGCGACCATGCACCTGGTCTCGGGGTGGAGAGTTGCGGAGGAAATTGCCACGCTGTCGGATCACCGTCACATCCTTTTCAGCGTGGCCTTCCGTCCGCCCCGAGGCGGCCCTGACCGCAGTAGTGTTGTCCCGCCGCGGCGCTGGTGCCTACGCCGCTTGGACCGCGACATGCTGACGGCTGCCGCCGTCGCCATCGCCTGGGGGGCGAGTGAGGGTGGAGAGAGGATCCCGTCCGATCCCAATTCGCAAGCGGGCTGGTTCCGTGGCATCATGTCTCGCATCTGCGACACGTCGATGCCCCGGATCCGTCCGGGTGACAGACGAGGCTCGCAGTATTGGTGGTCGGCCGAAATCGCGCGACTCCGTTCGGAGTATGTCGCAGCGCGTCGCCGACACCAGCGGGCCCGTCGGAGGAGGCGAGCCAATGCCGAAGAGGCTGCCGGAGCGCACAGGGCGTACCGAGTCGCCGTCAAGGCGCTATCCATCGCGATAGCGGAAGCCAAAGCTCGGTCCTGGAACGAGCTCATCGAGGGACTGGATAGGGACCCATGGGAGCGCCCGTACAAAATGGTACTGGGCAAGCTCAGACCGTGGGTCCCTCCGTTGACGAGTACCCTGGACCCGGATTTCCTGAGGAGGGTGGTGGACACCCTCTTCCCTAGGGTCCAAGACAGTCCCTCGGACCCTCCGTCACCGTCGTACCTTGATTGGGACGACCAGTTGGAGGTGACGGAGGGGAGTTGGACCGAGCAGTACGGCGACTTGCAGCCCGAAATACCGCCCCTGGCCCGGATGGGATACCGGGCAGGGCGTGGGTTTGCGCCCTGGCAGTCCTGGGGGACCGGATGAGGCAACTGTTCACTAGCTGCCTCCGTAGTGCCGTGTTCCCCACCTGCTGGAAAGAGGCAAGGCTGGTGCTATTGCACAAGCCGGGCAGGACCGCCGATTCTCCCTCGGCGTTCCGACCAATTTGCTTGCTGGACGAGGCGGGTAAGCTCTTCGAGCGTGTTATAGCCGACCGTCTCAGCGAGCATCTGTCGCGTATTGGCCCCGACTTATCGGACAACCAGTTCGGTTTCCGGCTGGGACGTTCGACGGTGGACGCGATTAATCGCGTCCGCGCCCTGTCGGAGCCCGCCGTTCGGGCGGGGGGGGTGACGTTGGCGGTGAGTTTAGACATCGTCAACGCCTTCAACTCCGTCCCCTGGCGGGTCCATCATAACGTGCCTCCCTATCTCCGTGGTATAGTCGGGGCATATTTGCGCGACAGGACGATCAAATTCGTCGGTCGGAACGGGATTGAGATCCAGAGGGAGCTCTCCTGCGGGGTTCCTCAGGGGTCCGTGTTGGGAACTCTGCTATGGAACCTCGCGTACGATACGGTCCTGCGGATAAGCCTCCCTCCCGGAGTGAGCGTCGTCTGCTATGCAGACGACACGCTCGTCATAGCCCGGGAGGTAAGCTTCCAGCGGGCGGTACGGCTCGCCGAACTCGGAGTTGCGTGTGTCGTCGCGGCCATTTTGAGACTGGGCCTTCGGGTAGCGCCTCACAAGACCGAGGCGCTATGGTTCCACGGCTTACGCCGTAGGGTGGAACCACCCAGTATGTCGATGCGTGTAGGTGACGCAGAGGTCAGGGTGGGGCGGTACATGAAGTACCTGGGCCTCACCCTAGACAGCCGATGGGGCTTCAAGGAGCATTTCGAGCGTCTGGCCCCCCGAGTGCGCCGGGTAACCGGTGCGTTACACCGGCTTTTGCCGAACCTCGGGGGTCCCAGGAAAGAAGTTCGCCGCCTCTACGGAGGTGTCGTGCGATCCATGGTCCTTTATGGGGCGCCCGTCTGGTCTGAACGCCTGACGGGCGCCTCCCGCTGCAGGGCTATTTTGAATAGCCTGCAGCGTGTGGCGGCCATACGGATCGCACGAGGATACCGGACGGTATCCTTTGAGGCGGCGACACTCCTGGCACGCTTCCCGCCGTTTGATCTCCTGGCGGCAGTCGACGCGACGGTTTACACCGAGATCCGCGTCCGCCGGGAGAGCGGTGAGGCGCCAGAGCAGACGCTCATTGCCTATAGGCGGGATGCACACCGGCGCGTACTGACACAGTGGCGCGCACGGCTGGAGTTGCGCCTGAACGCGCGCCAACGTGCCGTCGGTGCTATCCTGCCTCACCTCGAGGCCTGGGTGGGAAGGAAGGGCGGCTACGTCACCTACAGACTGACACAGATACTCACCGGACACGGGTGTTTCGGTGAGTATCTGTGCCGGATCGGCCGAGAAGTGACGACACATTGTCACCATTGCGGGAGCGACCTGGACTCTGCCCAGCATACGCTGGAGGAGTGCCCGGCCTGGGAGGCCGAGAGACGAGTCCTGGTCGCTGAGATCGGACGGGATCTTTTGCCGCCAGCAGTCGTGTATGCGATGCTGGCTGGCGACTCCACCAAATGGGACGCCGTGGTCTCCTTCTGTGAGGCAGTTTTGCTGCAGAAGGAGGCCGCCGAACGGGATCGGGAACGAGCCGATCCTGCTCGTAGGCGGAGGAGGCGTCGGGGTGGCGGCGGCAGCCGTTAGCCCAACTCCCCTCGGGGCCGCGGTGGCAGTATGAGAAGTGTCCTCAACTGCCGCCACGTACAAGCGGCTCCGGGATGACAGCGATCTGTTCGTGGCGCAGTCGCTGTGCCGTACTGGCAGGAGTCGGCAATAGGGGAGGGCAATCCAAAGGAGCCCTCCCAGGGTACGTGTCCCGACCATCTGGGACATGGCGCAAAAGGGGGGTACCGGAGCAGCATACCCGCGTTCCCGGGACTCCCCCAGCAGGCGCCAAGAGAAGTCCACGGCAGGTAGGTTTAGTCGGTGCAAGTCCGACATACCCACCCGCAGACACTGTTTGCGGGTGGCATGCGAAGGCATTCCCCTGCCTTACCACAAAAAAAAAAAAAAGGTATATCAACCACGCTAGATTAGATAATTCTATAAAGCTTAGAAGTGTCCAAAGAGAATACATGAGCTGATGTTTATAAAAATAAATATCTTGAGACAACGAACACACTTCCATCTGATCCCAAACTAGGATACTTATCATTTGACAATAACTTAATACAAGCTAGCTAAATATCATTGCTATTATAAAATAAATTTTATAAATGTGTTCATACAATCCGTATACCCAAATATCTATATCATCATCATCATCATATCAGCCGGAAGACGTCCACAGCTGGACAAAGGCCTCCCAGATCCAGCTAAAATATGGAAATTTCTGCGTTCATTGGGAGTTGGGAAAGCTCGAAATGAAACTACTCCTAATAATTTAGACATTAATTCACTCAATTTGCACTTCTCAACTTCGCTCATTTTTGACAGGGCAACAAAATTAAACACCTTAAGAGATCTATCATTAGTTCCCTCTCCCAGCTATTCTCCCTTTTCTTTTAGTCAAGTTTCTGATTGTGACGTTAGGAAGAGTGTTTTATCCATCACTTCTAACGCAGTAGGCAATGACAATGTCACCCGTAATATGGTCCTTCCTATCCTCAACGAAATTCTTCCTGCCATAACTCACATCTTAAATTCCTCTATAAGTTCGGGTATCTTCCCAGTGATATGGAAAGATGCCCAAATAATTCCCCTTCCAAAAAAAGCCAAACCAGCATCCTTTTCCGACTACCGTCCTATTTCAATCCTTCCGTTCCTGTCCAAAGTACTTGAACGCCTTGTCCACAACCAATTAAGTGCTTTTCTCACAATAAATAACCTCCTTAATCCCTTCCAGTCTGGTTTTCGTCCTGGCCATAGTACTACCTCAGCCCTGGTCCATATTACAGATGACATTAGAGCTGGATTGGAACGTGGACATCTAACAGTGCTAGCCCTGTTAGATTTCAGCAATGCGTTCAATTCCGTGGATTTTGATGTGTTGCTGGGGATATTGCGCACTCTTAACGTATCTCCAACAGTTATTGACTGGTTTCGTAGTTACCTGTCTGGCCGCAGGCAATGTATTCGTATTGATAATTCCTTTTCTTCTTGGTGTAATACTATTGCAGGCGTGCCTCAGGGTGGCGTTTTGTCTCCACTATTATTCACAATTTTTATAAATTCTATTTCTAAACGTATTAATTCTTCCTACCACCTTTATGCAGACGATCTTCAGATTTATAATCAGGCTCCGTTAAATAAATTGGCTGAAGCTGTGAATAATTTGAATACCGATTTAGATAACATCAGTGAGTGGAGTCGTGCTCACGGACTACACGTTAACCCACAGAAGACTCAAGTGATTGTTGTTGGTAGCTCAAGGATGTTGGCTAAGGCATCTTTGTCACAACTACCACAACTTCGTTTTGGAGGCAATGTTTTACAAATAAGTCGTGAAGTTAAAAACCTAGGCATATTCTTTGACAGCTGCCTTTCCTGGGGCCCTCAACTACAAAACGTCAGTCGGAAAATTTTTGCATCAATTGGATCCTTGAGAAGACTTCGTAACTTCCTCCCAACTACCACCAAAATCGCGCTTGCTCAATCCCTTCTTCTCCCAATACTAGATTACGCAGATGTCAGCTATCTTGATCTTACAGAAGCCCAACTTGATAAACTTGAGCGTCTCCAAAACGTCTGCATAAGATTCATATTCGGTCTTCGGAAATATGATCATATCACTGAATTTCGTAACAAGCTCAAGTGGCTACCCATTCGCTTTCGCCGGAATGCCCATATTCTCTCACTTCTATACAATGTTTTGTTTACTCCTTCAACGCCCTCTTACCTCAAAGCACGCTTTTCATTCCTTTATGAATCACATTCGAGGCTTCTGAGATCATCGAACAATTTAAAATTGACAATGCCAGCACATTCCACAATCTTTCTAGACAAATCGTTTGCTGTGCAAGGAGCTCGCTTGTGGAATGAATTGCCATTGTCAGTACGCCAAGCTCAATCTTTACGTAACTTTCAGAGTCTAGTGAAAGATCACTACCTGTCCCTGCAGAAAGGTACGAAATAATTTACTTTCAACTAGTTTATGAACTTCAGCAACGGTTCCTACTTTAGTTTTGTTTATGATAATGTATTTATTTATTTATTTATGAAATATAAGTATATATATAATATAGTATGTAGGTTAATATATAATATATATGTAATTTATCTTAAATGACTCTTGACATTTTTTGTAATGATACCAGTGCGTATCATTTCTATACTCATGTGCACTGACAACTACCCTATCTCGGTTACTCCATACTCCAATCCCTGCCTAGGTTGCCTGGAAGAGATCACATTTAGTGATAAGGCCGCCAATTGTACCATTTTTTAAATGTATGCTATTGTATTCTGTAATGTTTTGGTGTACAATAAAGAGTTATCTTATCTTATCTTATCTTATCCCCCAAAGATCTCCACAATTGCCGGTTTTGCGCTATTCGCATCCAGCTGTTTCCAGCGACCCGCACAAGCTCATCGGTCCATCTTGTGCGGGTCGCCGTGTGTCCAAATATCTATGTAACTAGAAATCATTATGTCTACTTAATTATATTACTACAAACATGTTTCGACTATTTACAAGCGCTTTTTTAAAGTCTACGTGAATAAAAACCTTTTTTATTTATTTTATCTAGTTAATGTAGTAAAATATAAATGTCAATACATAATATTAAAAACTTCAACTAAACATAATCTCCTTGAAAATAACTTAATACAAACAAGCTAAATATCACTGCCATTATAAAATAAATTGTATAAATGTTTTAACACTCCGTGTACCTATATATCTGTAATAAGTAACTAGAAATAATAACTGTATTACTACAAACACGTTCTGACTGTTTACAAGCGCTTTTTTTAAATCTATGTGAATAAAACCTTTTTTATTTAATTAACAGAATTTTATAAAATTTATAAGAGAGTTCTCTTACCCCTCTTGACTGTTTTGGTTTGGCGCAAACGACACTTTGAATGTCGGTATGCAGTCTTATATGCGGTTTAGCTCGCCGCTCACCGCCCCACGGTAATGTTATCTAATTACCGTGCCCACAGTCTGCTACTTCTGTTTATCAATGCCTCTCCTTAACAACTTAAATATATGTTAAATCTTGTTAATGGACATGATTAATACTCAGATCGCATCTGTGAAGATTGGGTCTTACAGATTGTGGTCCTCCAGTGTAATTATTTGCATCAAGTTAAATTTGCAATTGGAATATTTATAACTATCTCGGAAAAATAGGTTTTGTATGTTTGATTGGTCGGTTGGATTAGTGGCTAGTTACTCTGACTGCTAAGTCAGGGGTCGTCAGAGTGAGAAGTTCTGGATTTAGGATCCCTTCAAGTCTAGACCTGAACTTACTTAATTACTAGGAGTAACTTTACAAGTATATACAGACAAACAGACACACTACAAAAATTCTAAAAACTATATTTTTGGCTTCGATATCGATTGTAGATCGCGCTCCCATTATATCCTTTTAAAAAAATATATAATGTACAGTTTTGACTTTCTTACAATTTTATTATATGTATAGATTAGTATGGATTATTATTTGTTCTATGTCTAGATGTAATTTATCTATAACTAGCTGTGCCCCGCGGTTTTACCCGCGTTTAACTTTATAAATTATAGCCTGTATGTTATTCGTATATATAAGCTATGTTACTACAAAATTTTTCAAAATTCGTGTGGTAGTTTTTGCGTGAAAGAGTAACAAACATACACACTCATACACTAACAAACTTTCGCCTTTATAATATTGGTGAGATATGAATGTATGTATGTGTTGAGAAATATTTAAGTACGTTTATCAGTTGTCGAGTGCAAGAGCAAAGATCTTGGGAGTCTCATTACGGTATGACATTTTCATGAGAAAAAAACTTGGACTGAAAGGAGACGGATACGTTTTCATAAAATATTGTTCCATGGATTTATTCAATCTATGTACAAGGTTATGTACCAACCTATACTAAACAGCTGATTTTA
The DNA here is from genome assembly GCA_951640165.1 of Pseudoips prasinana. Taxonomy (NCBI): domain Eukaryota; kingdom Metazoa; phylum Arthropoda; class Insecta; order Lepidoptera; family Nolidae; genus Pseudoips; species Pseudoips prasinana. The sequence goes on along the minus strand of OX621238.1, from coordinate 4,279,158 downwards.
TAATCAGCTGTTTGCGATTGCTATTTAATAGTTATCCGTGTCCAGTATGTTAGCAAAAGTCGTACACGTTAAGCAATATCAGAAGTCCGTAGAGAGAATGCAGTTGTCGAGGGATATATAAATAAAACAATAAAAAATACTCAAATCACACACGCACTAAACGATACGAGAAACGGATCGACCGATATTATGATTTCTATTTATTTTGTTGATATTTTATTTTTTACTGTTGACATTATGTTAATGTATTTAATAATTATTATGATTAAATCGGTTACCTGGTGTCGGGTACAAGAGGATTTATATTCCATTGTTTGAACTCATTAACGTTAATCGATTATAGTAATCAACAACCAATTTAATTCGTGACTTAAACTTATTTTGAGATTTCTCGTTTTCCAGGTTGTAAATTGGGTCAATTTTTTACAGTGTGTAATAGAAAAATATAACGCTTTTTTAAACCATATCTCAATTTATTAGAGTCAGGCCCAGAAATCTCCGTCTCCTTTAAGGCATGAAGATGTAGCGGTGGAGCAAAGGTGACCTATATGGACTGATCAAATAGTATGGGGATGTAAGGTGGTATCAAGAACACAAAACGCTGCCCAAACATAAGCAGGAATAGACAAAACCAACCGACAAGAGCATAGCTCTTAAATTGAGGACATAAATAATAATTGATCATATTGTCGGCTATAGTTTAATATCGCGTAACTAATAATGTTTGTTTCGCAATTATATTTCGTCGCTGCATCCTCGAGATTTTCATATAACACAGTAGTACACTCTTCAATGTGCTGGACATCGAACACTTTTTTAGAGCTTGCAACATTAAAAAAGACAAAATGGCGCCTCTGCAAGCCACGTGGCCGGCTGGAAAAACTTCATTCGCTCTTAGTGTTCGGACCTCGAAACACCAATTCTTGTCATTTTTATTTTCAGTAAACAAGTGTTATAATTATATGATAGTGACATTTAATGTGATTTACTGTATTGGCCTATAAAAATGGGCTAGTTTAAGTGCACGAAGAAGGAATATGAAGAATAATTTGGTGCCGATTGAATCTACGCAAATGCCGAGTGTCAGCAAAAAATGTAAGTACATACTTACTCTCCAGCAAATATGAATATTTTTAGAATTCTTTTTCTATTCGTTATTGATCATGCATATTAAGGTGACCGACTGTTACAACGATACTATCATTTTATTTTATTACCAATTATGATTACATTACACACCCCCCTGGCAAACAGGCGAGAGTCTATGTATAATTAGATTTTAGTTTTACTAGCTGAATGTTTTTTGGTATTATTAGGTTATTCTAACCTATTTTACAGTTAGCCATTCTATGGAATAAGACCTACCCTTTGTGTCAGATAGTACAAGCCCTGTTTTTACAACAGGCTTGTACCGTTTGTAAAACCCTAATAATTACAATGCCCTGGGGCAATGTTTGGGTTAAAATCATATGGAGTTGTGATGATTTATTATTTACAACCTGATTACTTTACTTACACAACTAACCTAAATATCTGCCACGTGTTCTCTGAACAATGGGGGCAAATCATAATGGATGCACTCAGCAAGGATAATATAGGACTGAATCCTGAAATAGAAAATTTTCAGTTCCAGGTATTAGAAACGTACGCACATAGCCAGAATGCTTTTAATATATTTGATTGACCAAGTACACGTACAACTCAAGTACAAGTCCCGATGTTGATCCCGTCGACTTTTAGCACATGTATTAGTAACATGGGTTACCAGTATAGCGAACATGTGATTGATTTGCTAGTTTTGCAGACATGGTTTTTCCAGTTTAGTTGACTGTGATTGCTGTAAAAAACTTGTGGAAAATATAATTTGTATATGGTGAACGTGTATTAGTTTTGTTTGATATCAAGTATAACAGAAAATGTTGTTAATTGTTTGTCCATTAATTTGAAATGGTATTAGTAATTTACTACGTAACTAAGTAGCTGTAAATATTTGATCTATTAATTTGAATATTATAATTTAATAATACAGTATATTATATACATAATAATAATAAATAAATGTCTTGCCATCTCATCCCAGACGGGGCAGAGCCAGTACTATTGCAATAGTGTGGCCAACAGACAACTGATAAATATACATGTTTATTATTAAATACATACAAATTATAGATAAATTGAACCCAGGTACGGAACTAATAATCGCGCTAATCGAACAAATATTTGTCCCGAGTGGGGATCGAACCCACACCAGTATTATAGTTAGCAGTTAGGAATATTAAAATTAACCATTAGAGGCCAATATTAAAATTAAATTTAAAATTATCGTGTATATACACGGGTACTCGTATTGTTAGATGCATACACATATTTACTTTTATTTAGTATGCTATGTTTAGCAGAGAGATTGGGCTCCCCAGATCTAGACAACAAGTTCAGGCCTACTTTTTAAATGAAAAATGACCTTGATATACTTACTGGAAGAAGGATCGTAACGCTTTCGACGTAAACGTTTACCCCTAATTGGAAATACTTTTTCTCTTACTTGTTTCCTCCGTTTTTCACCTATTTTGAAATGCTTATGCAAGATAATAACCTGGCAATAGATTTTATTGTCGTTCCTCACTGGCCTAGTGAGACATGAATCCAAAATAATAATCTGGCGAAGTCAATAAAGAGGCGTTTTCGTAACAAGCACTCAAAATGGAGACAATTGAATTAATGATTTCATCTCTGTCTCACAACACATTAAAACAATAACGACACAGCGTGTAAAAATTATGGAAATTTGGTCATAATAATAATATTGATGATTGCTTGAAAAAAAAAAAAAAAAATAAACAAAAATCAATCCTGTAGCATTAAAATTCATTACATAACAGTTCAGGTTAGGAGATAATTTCTCATCTGAAAACACATGCCGTTCAGCACTTTCTCTCATATTGAGTAAACCAGATTTCGTTCAGATGCTAATATCAGGATATGGCTTAAAGGTATTTACAAAACTCAATACTGTGGAACTTGTTTTGTGAGTAGATGGTGCCCAAACGAAGGAATACCATTGGCAATTAAATAATAATATTGATAAAAATATATATATATATTGACATGTCTAATCGCGTTGTCGACTGCACAACGAATACAGATAAACTGTATTTATAACAAGATTCCTGATCAAATTAAGGTACTTCCAATGGTCCGATTCAAAAAGGCTTTACGCAAATGGCTAACTGAGATTTCTTTCTGTACAGTAAAGGAATTCCTGCAGTTCAAAAAAAAAATAAAAAAATATATATATATATATAGTACCTGTTGTGTTACCAATGTTCTTACATTCACTTCTAAAACCATATTTATTTGCAAATAAATCGTTGTTTTTGACTTTATTATAATGATATTTTAAAGAGTCGTGAAGTGATTACGACCGAATACTAATACCATACCAATATAATTATTGAACCGTAATCCGATTACGGTCATTTACTCGCATATGTATTTTATCTGATGCAGATTAGTAGCCTAAATGTCGTCTAAAAATGTATATTTTAAAGAGTCGTGATGCGATTACGACCGAATATACGAATACCATACCAATATAATTAGTGAACCGTGATGCGATTACGGTCATTTACTCACATATGTATTTTATCAGATGCAGATTAGTAGCCTTAACTGGCGTCTAAAAATGTATATTTTAAAGAGTCGTGATGCGATTACGACCGAATATACGAATATCATACCAATATAATTATTGAACCGTGATGCTATTACGGTCATTTACTCACATATGTATTTTATCTGATGCAGATTAGTAGCCTTAACTGGCGTCTAAAAATGTATATTTTAAAGAGTCGTGATGCGATTACGACCGAATATACGAATACTATACCAATATTATTCCACATAAAAGTATTTTTTTACGGAATAAATGAATTCTGATTTATAATTATTGAACCGTGATGCGTTTACGGTAATTTACTCTCATTTATATTGTAATTGATGCAGATAATGAATCGGAGCATTCATTTTCATCATACCAGCAAATAAGCTCCGTCGAATCGATATCGTTGGTCAAGGTTAATACCCATAAAATTAAAGCGTCATGATTAGATTACCGAATATACGAATACAATACCAATATTATTTCTGAACCGTGATGCGATTACGGTCGCTTACTCGCATAATAATATGTATGTTTTCTTATAAAGATAATGTATCTGAAGATTCATATTTATTAAATCAGGGAATACGCTCCGCCGCATCGTTGGTCAAAGCTAATACGGATAATATTAAATAGTTGCGAGGCGATTACAGCTGAATATACGATCACCATATCAATATTATTTCTGAACCGTGAAGTGAATACGGTCACTTACTCACACATATATTTTTCTTATGCAGATAATGTATCTGAGCATTCATTTTCATTAAATGTTGGAATACGCGTCGTATTGATACTGTTGGTCAAGACCTATAAAGATTCGTAATTCGATTATGACCGAATATACGAACACAATACCAATATAAATAATTGAACCATGGTGCGATTACGGTCACTTACTCGCATAATAATATGTATTTTTCTGATGCAGATAATGTATCTGAGCATTCATTTTCATTAAATTTTGGAATATGTTCCGTCGTATCGTTGGTCAAGGCTAATACGCATAAAATTAAAGAGTCGTGATTCGATTACGACCGAATATACGAACGCCGAATAATGCATGTGAGCATTCATTTTTAGCTAATTAGGTTATACGCTCCATTGATATCGAATAATATTGACCCGATTACTCATACTCTTGATAATGTTGTCGCTACGCACGATCCTACCGCTGATATTGCTACCCCGACCACATAATCTAATAAAGATTAACTCTCAGCATATGAGCTTGGGCCGCAGGCCCTTTGGGATGCATTAAGTGTATCCAAAATTAAAGTTGAAATTTTTAAACCCAAGATAAGATACGTTGTTTCAAATATTACAAATAACGATTCCAATATTTAAAATTCTTGAAAGCAAAGCCTCAATCGTATCTAATTCTTTTATCACAATTAGAAGGAGATATGCCCAGAGAAAACCCTGATAGCATACATAGAACTAATAGGACCGTTTAGAGACACGTCTAATGCCGAAAGGTTAATTCCGACCACTAAAAAATTATACCACAACGCAACCGCATCTACAATCAGATGCTGTATCCAGTAAGTAGTGCAAGAGAGCAGATATTGACGCAAGAATATACTCTGCGCATAGCGCTCGCCACGCAGAGACGTCCGTGGATGCGTTTCCATTGAAGTGATTAGGAAGGCAGCAGGATGGTCATGAAATTCCCGCGTATTTAGTAAATTTTATGACAGATCTAATAATAATCCTGTATTTAAAAGTGCCAGTTTATTACTGTTAAGTATAGTTAAAAATGATTAAATTAATTAGATAAAGCAAATTATTACATGTAACAATTCGTTTTTCGGTATTGGTTCAATACTCTTACTAATGATTTCCCTAAAGCTCTAAACATCTACTGTGTTATATGAAAATCTCGAGGATGCAGCGACGAAATATAATTGAAGGTTAAACAAACTTACCTTAAGTGAAGTTTGACCATAATTATATGAGTCGCTGCATCCGAAGAGATTTTCGATCCCTCCCGCCCTTAAAGTATTCTTGTGAATACTTTCATCCCGTTATATGTTTTTAATGCTTTGCCTTTAGTGAAATCTTAGGTAGATACCGAGGACTCTGAAAAGAATGAAGTTTTTCCAGCCGGCCACGTGGCTTGCAGAGGCGCCATTTTGTCTTTTTTAATGTTGCAAGCTCTAAAAAAGTGTTCGATGTCCAGCACATTGAAGAGTGTACTACTGTGTTATATGAAAATCTCTTCGGATGCAGCGACTCATATAATTATGGTCAAACTTCACTTAAGGTAAGTTTGTTTAACCTTCAATTATAATCCTAATTTCGTATATACATAAACACTATTATGCTGTGAACGCCTTTACGCTACTACTAACATCTGTGTACGTAGTTCATTTTCCTAAATCATGAACGTATAGTGGATTTCTGTAAGATTCATGCACTATTTAAATTGCATCCCGTATTTATTTAAATAAAACGTGTTCGACACTTAATTTAATACCTGATGAAAGACTTACTTTTCTGAGTAAACTCTGCGCACCAATAAACTTGATCTCACCTTAAAATCACACCAAATCCACTCCAATTAAGTGTCCTCTAAATTTTTATGGCAGACATAACTCGTTCTAAACTGCGTTCACACGATTGCTCTAAAAATAAAGTCGGGGCACAATTGTCGCGAATTCTGGACTTGTTCCAACGTGGTACCGGACATGGCAGCTGTCATTGCAGAGGATATCCTCTTTTTAGGCGTTACTTTTTGTCAACAAGTTGGTAGTGGAAATTTTACGAAGTTAAAATGGAGTGCAGAAATAGTGTGGAGTTTGTTTTCGTGCAACGCGGCAACGGTTAGAGTTACACAAATATAGTGTACACAACAGTCAGAGTAGACTGTATTTTCTGGAGATAGAGAGTAGGAAAATTAGTGTCCAAATTTACTTAACTCAATGGCTCACATCCAGATGTTCTCACCAGACCGTAAGTGATTGGTGAGGTTAAGCAACTAGGCTCGCGGTCACTCCATATATTTTTCTTTTTAATTGTAAATAGACAACGGCCTCGCTAGGTAATTTAATCACTTTGTCGCGGGGTACTTTACAAACATATGTATAATAGACGGATTTATGGGTCACGCAAATAGTGGTCCAGCGCGGGGCTCGAACCCGCGACACGAAGCGGCGAGGCGACTGTTGTAGCTGCTGCGCGACACGTGCAGTTAATAAAAAATAGATGGGTGATCGCCAAAGTAGTGTCATTTCTAGGCAATTCCATGCTTCGGAGGGCACGTTAAACTGTTGGTCCTAGTTATAGCCATTAGGAAACAGTGGTTAAGCCATGTCAAACCGAAATGGGCGGCTAGAACAACTCTGACACTAAAGTCACCACTGCCCATGCCATTAAGTAAGTAAGTTATGGAGACTAGCCATATGCGCGGGACATAATAATATTATGGTTCACAAGTATAGGTGCCAAGACTGGGGCACCTTCCTCGACCTCACTCTCATAATCCGATGAGAAAACCAGCTGACACGAATACCCAAATAGAAGCTTTATTTGTGTCTGATATCAGCCTAATAAATAAAAATCAATGGCATATTCTTAAAGCTCCTATCTCCCTTACGATTTCTCCATATCATTGATTTTAACCTAGATAGCTTAATTAACTATGCACAGATAAGCGGCGTTACTAATGAGGAACGATTTGCGGCTGTCGCAGGCTTAATTGCGAAGACTGCTGGCTTCGAAAGCGTGAAACTTTCTGGAAACCATGTTGCAGATCAATGTTGTAAGCATTTTTGGAAAGCCCATCATATCAGATAAATACGACCACCGCTGAACAAAGGCTTCACACAAAAAAAGTGTTCATAATTTGGTGGATGCCATAATCCTCAAGCTTGTAAGACGGGTTGGCGATCGCAGTATTCTACTCCAACGTGATGAAATAGAGTGGTTGTATGTGTCGCCATCAGCAGACGATGAGAATCTGAGTTTAAATCCCAGATAGGAAAAAGGGTGTAATTGATATTTTTCTGGCTAGTCGAACAACCAGTCGTAACGGAGTCAGGAAGTTGACACTGGTACACGGCCCTCGTCGGAGAGCAGGCACCTAAAGCTGCCGATTCTGCGCCTAATAATATATCTGCCCCATTGGTCTAGCGGTAGCCTGTTCAACCGCAGATAATAAGGTCCTGGGTTCCAATCCCAAAAAATATTTTTGGGACTTTGTCTGTAAATAAAATGTGTGCCTCGGAGCCGTCAGTCCTGTACCTAAAGTTTTTCCGGTAGTATTGCTAGTCGTGCACTCGGACCTCAACTAATCTAATCAACCAAAACTCCATAGAAGCCTCTACTAAAGTCTACATAACTTAATTGGAGTAAATATTAAGACTTTAACTTTAGCATAATGGACTTTACTTGACTTGGACTGTGACTAATTGACGATTGCACTATATAATGTCGGATTTGAATCCATCATTATAGCTGAAAGACGTCCACTGCTGGACAAGCCTCCTCCAAGAATCATCTTAGGGGGATATGCCATAATCGCCACACTTAGCAAACGGGTTGGCGATCGCAGTAGGATGGTCATAGTACTCAGAAGGAAGCTGCCCGTCCTCTGGTAGGTATTCCCTCAGGTCGACTTCTACGCCGCCCACGGAATGAGATGGGGTGATGATATTCTGATATTCGCCGCCGTCACCACAGAGCACACACTCAATTTATTAAATTATTTAGCACTGGCAAAAACTATAATCGAGTGCGTCCATTAAAATAAAAATAACACTTGAATTTATCCAACTAACAAAACGGTCGAACTAAATAGGTTTTATATGCTAATAGAAGTGGCTATTGAAATTCTAATAGAACTATTTAAAGGAAAAAAGTAAAAGTGTAAAGGTGATTTAAGCCTTTTAAAGGTTATTTACTCAAGCCACTATCTCCTAAACGACAATCTTGTAACCATAAAGTAAATTTCTCAACGTGAAGACAATGGCACTATTGTCGACAATTTAGGTTAGTCAAGTTCACTCAACTCGGCCTCGTGCTCCTGTAGGATATACAATCCCTTCACTATCTACCAAATTACCTGCTTTCCCTCCAACTTAATCAACTATATCACGTAGCACATCTTCCATTACTTGTTTCGTTTCAAAAGCGTTCGATACCAGAGCTTCTTTAGTAGTAATGGAATTGAGTTAATGTGTTTGGACCGTGAATTGTTTATTTGCTGGTGCATCAGTAACGTTATACCACGGAACCTCATGCGGTTTACACAGTAAACACAATATGAAGTGACTATTGACTATTCCTGTTCTCAAGCGTCATTCGTCTTTTTAATTTTGCATTTTCTATATACAGGATAGGTTTCGGATTTCAAAAGCTTCTTTGAACTGTCTGGTTTTAACCTTTTATTATGAAATAATGAGGGCCCACGGGATCGTATTACCGCTCTTTATAAATTTTGATTGACGTTTTATCGATATTTGGGCCGTTGTTAATCTCCTTGTTATTGAAATTACTTAAACGTTTCCTCTAAATACACTATAGAATAAATTTAATTGAAGATTTTTGTATTTATAAAACTTTTACACCCAGATATAGTATAATAATAATAATATCGTGGGACATTATTGACACACGGCCATCTGATCCCAAACTAAGCAGAGCTTGATCTATAAAATAAATAAAATAAAAAAGGTTTTTATTCACGTAGACTTTAAAAAAGCGCTTGTAAATAGTCAGAACATGTTTGTAGTAATATAGTTGTATACATTATTATTTATAGTAACATAGATATTTAAGTACACATTGTATTGATTGTATGAAAACATTTATAAAAATTATTTTATAATAGCAATGATATTTAGCTAGCTCGTATCAAGTTATTGTCAAGAGATCACGTTTAAGTTTAATTATCTAGTTTAATCTATGGAAACCAGATTACTGGAATTCTACATATACTTACCTGCTACTTTTCTTTTGTAAATACATACGTATATAGATATTTATACCCAGACGAATGACAAACAGACATATTCATGTACACAATATACTTCCTGGGTGGGATTCGAACGCACGACCTGTGGAGTGAAAGGCAAGTGTTTTCCAACCACGCCAACTGGCGCATCAAAGTATGAGTATAAGTAAATTTTTATTGTAATATCAACAAACTATTCAAATTCACACTAATTCAAAATCAACGTTAAAATACAAAATCAACATATTGTATTGATATAAATAGAAATATAGACATGTTGTATTATATAAAGTTATTGTATCTTCTAATGCGGACAATCTGATAGTAAGCAGTTCGAGTAGTAGACCCTTGCAATACCCGGGCATCACTGGCGCATTCAAATCTTAAACCTGCTGCTAAGAAGTCGCAGCGTGGGCAGGCCCCCTACAAGATGAACCGATGATCTTGTGATGGCCGCTGGAAACCGCTGGATATGGTTAGCGCAAGACGAGCAGTTATGGAGGAGATCTTTAGCGGAGGCCTTTGTCCAGCAGTGGACGTCTTTCAGCTAATATGATAATGACGATGACGATTTATATACGCATATTGGCGTGGTTGGCAAATGCTTGCTTTTCACGCCGGAGGTCGTGGGTTCCATTCACCAGGACAGATTTGTGTGCATGAACATGTCTATTTGTCCTGAGTCTGGGTGTAATTATCTATATAGACGGTCACCGTAGCCTAGTTGGTAGTGCTCCTGCCTACGAAGCTGGTGGTCCTGGGTTCGAGTCCCGGTAAGTGCAAATATTTGTGTGATGAGCACGAATATTTGTATCTGAGTCATGGCTGTTTTCTATGTATTTAAGTATTTATCTATCTATATAAGTGTGTATATCGTCGCCTGGTACCCATAGTACAAGCTTTGCTTAGTTTGGGGCTAGGATGACCTGTGTGACATTGTCTCTAGATATTATTATTATTATATAAGTATGTATTCACAAAAATAAAAGAAGTATATGTAGTATATCAGTTATCCGGTTTCCATATACAAGCTCTGCTTAGTTTGGGTACATATGGCGGTGTGTAAATAATATGCCTGGATTTTATGACACTAATATTATAAAGGCAAAAGTTCGTGAATGTGTATGTTTGTTACTTCTTCCCGTCTAAACGGCTGGTGCGATTTTAATAAAATTTGGTATGGAGTTAGCTGACACCCTGGATTAACACATAGGCTATGATTTTTAAAGTTTAACACGGGTAAAACAGTGGGGCGCAGCTAGTTGTCTATATAAGTATGTATTTACAAAAATAAAAGTAGTATATCAGTTATCTGGTTCCCATACTACAAGCTCCTCTGCTTAGTTTGGGATCAGATGGCGGTGTATAAATAGTGTCCCAGGATATTATTATTATAATAGCCGGCAACTTTCAACAGACAAGTTAACCAAATCAAAGCTTCAACAAATCAATAATTTCCACACGTACCGCTATCAGATCGCTACTTCCTCATCAGATAATATTATCTCCAACCATCGCTAGCATAGACACCTCAGCTATTTGCTTATCTAAGCTTATCGACTAGATAAACATAGATAAACGGCTCATTTTCAATTTTATACTTCGTTTTATCGATAATTTTTGTGTAATCGGATGTGTTCAGTGGTTTTTGTATGCCTCTTATCGTTATAATTTTGGTGTGAAGAATAGGTAAACACATTAGGTGTGAACTTTTGTATATCTTCTTGTTCATAGAGTAAAAAAAATATATGATAACTCCAAGGATATTTATAAAGGGGAGTTTTATAACGGGCTTTAGGAATAAGGCTCATAGCTAGATGTCTCACCGGTCCTTAAGCGATCGGCGAGGTTATGCAACTAGGCTCGCGGTCAGTTCATAGATGGGTGACCGCCAATAGCAAGATACTCTCACCGGCCGTAAGCGATCGGCGAGGTTATGCAACTAGGCTCGCGGTCAGTTCATAGATGGGTGACCGCCAATAGTAAGATACTCTCACCGGCCGTAAGCGATCGGCGAGGTTATGCAACTAGGCTCGCGGTCAGTTCATAGATGGGTGACCGCCAATAGTAAGATACTCTCACCGGCCGTAAGCGATCGGCGAGGTTATGCAACTAGGCTCGCGGTCAGTTCATAGATGGGTGACCGCCAATAGCAAGATACTCTCACCGGCCGTAAGCGATCGGCGAGGTTATGCAACTAGGCTCGCGGTCAATTCATACATGGGTGACCGCCAATAGCAAGATTCTCTCACCGGCCATAAGCGATCGGCGAGGTTAGGTATGCAACTAGGCTCGCGGTCAGTTCATAGATGGGTGACCGCCAATAGCAAGATACTCTCACCGGCCGTAAGCGATCGGCGAGGTTATGCAACTAGGCTCGCGGTCAGTTCATAGATGGGTGACCGCCAATAGCAAGATACTCTCACCGGCCGTAAGCGATCGGCGAGGTTATGCAACTAGGCTCGCGGTCAGTTCATAGATGGGTGACCGCCAATAGCAAGATACTCTCACCGGCCGTAAGCCATCGGCGAGGTTATGCAACTAGGCTCGCGGTCAGTTCATAGATGGGTGACCGCCAAAGTAGTTTAATTTTTTAGCGTCTCGTTGAGAGCACGTTAAGCTGTCGGTCCCGGTTTTAGTCATTAGACAACAGTCGTTAAGCCATGTCAGAGGCCTACTGGGCTGCTTGGGCAACTCTGACACTAGGGTTACCACTAGAGATGTAAAATGACTGAATATGACTAATCACAATTGTCATAACACTTAAATGACCGGTCATTTACTGTCAAATTCAGTCAATTTGACTCAAATATTATTTTCTATTCTCGACTACGACCCAATTATTTATTTATTTAGGTACCCAATTTATATGCAAGTTTAAATGAAGCAACGTTTTATTTTCTATTATATCATGAGAGGATAAGTCGACACAAAGTTGATGCGCGAGGAGATGCGACGTTGTCATTTTGTCTTAAATGCACGCATGATTAGAACTGTAAAATTATTAACACTATATAATAATACTATAAGTAATAAAAACCACTTTATTGTTTCAATTTAGAAATTGTAGACTTTTATCAACGACAAAAACTTACAAGCCACTAAAATATTACTGAAATCAAATTGACTGAAAATGACAATTTTTGACAGTTAATTACCATTTTAGACCAATTTGACCGTAAATGACAGTCAGTCTAATTCAGTCACTTTAGTCATATTCAACACTGCTTACCACTACCCTATACGGTAAGAAAGCAAGGAATAAGGCCCTCTAAAGATAACATTGACAATGATTATCTGTCTTACGTAACTTCTGCGTCATGGCCTGGACAGCCATCAGTACTAAAGTCCTACTAATAGGTATTATAAATGCGAAAGTTTGTGAGTATGGATGTATGGATGTTTGTTACTCTTTCTCGTAAAAGCTACGAAATGGATTTTGTTGAATCTTTGTAGTAATTTCGATTTAGATTAGATCTGGTAATTTGTTACAAATGTTACTCTTTCACGCAAAAACTACCGAACGAGTTTCGATAAAATTTTGTAGTAATATAAACCTTATAATATATTTTTTTGTAAGTGTTTAATAGGTGTAATGTGGATGTACTATATATAAATAAATAAATATACCGGTATAACTCATAGGCTAAAATTTATAAAGTTTAGCGCGGGTAAAACCGCGGGGCACCGCTAGTAGCTTATATATCCGAATAACACGTAGGCTAAAATTTATATTCTTAACTTGGGTAAACCCATTGGGCATAGCTAGTGTAAAATTAATATTTTGGGACAAAAAACACACTGCTGTTTGATCCCAAACTAGGCAGAGCCTGTTCTATGGCAACCAGGCGACTGATTAACATACTTATATATTTCTATACACATAACTACATATTATAGTCAAAGTAAAAACATATTTATTCCGTAAAAAAATTACATTTATGTGGAATCGTCATTTTTTTTACCCTACCGTGCAGTGCATGACTTGGCAGCTACTGAGAAACACTGCCAGAAAACTCAGTAGGAATCCTTTTATAAAATAAAATATACTTAAGATTATTTACAATCATGTGTGTTGACTCAGAACAACTCAATCCCAAGCACTTATAACACTTAAATAATCAGAAATTTTGTAATATGCCCTGCTACACAATTTGGCTTTAATAATTCTTTTAAACTTATTCGTAGACAATTCTCTAATATAATTGGGAAGTTGGTTATAGAATCTTATACATTGCCCCATAAAAGAGTTACTTATTTTGTGAAGACGGGTAGTATGTAATATAGATTAATAACACCCAAGCATAGAACAAATAATAATGCTCATTACATAAAAAATGTCTTGGAAGATGAGGCGTGCGGATCAAACCCACTCTGTCTTAGCAATTAGGGTCAGTAACCACTAGACCACGGTTCCCTCGAGTTTTGCGCTCGATGCCCGTACAGGACAACTATTTGTTTGGCCCCATGAATAGTTGTACTGAGCCTCGGTGGCTTTGGTTCCATGAAAATATTGCGATTTATTATACCACACCAATAACACGCTTATTAAGTTTAGTTAGTAGTTTTCTCATAAATATCCGTATAGTGATAACTGCACTAGTTACGTTTAGTTTAGTAGTTTTGACAAAAATTTCTGTATTGTGTTTACCACACTAGTTGAGTTTAGTTAGTAGTTTTTTCATAAGTAACCGTATTGTGTTTACCACACTACTTTAGTTTAGTTAGTAGTTTTATCATAAATATGTGTATTTTGTTTACCACACTAATTAAGTTTAGTTAAGTAGTAGTTTTGTCACAAATATGTGTATTTTGTTTACCACACTAATTAATTTTAGTTAAGTAGTAGTTTTATCATATTATGACAAAACTATTTAAAATGTTGTCGTTTGTTGTGTATTATGTTTACGAACTTGAAATTGGCGCCGAGTAAACTAATGTTTACAGCGTCCGCCGATACGAGACTCAATTTTTAATAAATCAGAGTATTCTTTACGTTCAATCTATAGACAAAAATTGAACGCAATTAATTTAGTTACGTATTATTAAGGTTATATTATAAGAACGTTTATTTAATCATGCAATGCCTACATCTGAAGGTTTCTTTTGTAGACAATATCTTGGACGATCTGTTCATTTCCTAGCTAAATCTATAATAAGCTATGAAGTGAACATTGAGCTCGTCGACAACCGATCAAAGTTCTCTTTTAACTTCATCACGTATTCTTAAGAAATATTAGCGCCATCTATCGAACCAGCTTAGAAACAACGCTCGAGCGATAAAGCATCGCAGATGTTGCGATATCGATGAAATACCCTCTCCAATCCGAAGAGTAGTTTCCGAATTTGAAGAGAAGCCCGACTCTTTGCGTTTTACGTAGAGCGACAGTTTCACAACACGTCCCTAAAAACAACCAACCCTCCTATGAATTCCCACATCGCCTATAGTTTAAGTTCTAAGTAGGGGTTTCCCACCACCCCGGCGTGAGGACGTAGTTACTTAGTTCGTAGTCTTTATTACTAGATGGCTGCAGCAGAGCACACGCCTCTATTGTCCAGTGAAGCAGTGAAAGTCTCCTAGACTAGTTCACGTAAACAAAATGTGTTGCGAGTTTAAATCTAGCCGCAAGATCTAATTTATTTATAATAATAAATAATACATTTATTGCGCAATGTATTTAATGATCTCAAAGAGCTTTTTGTTTATGACAAAAGTACCGAAGTACCGTATTTATCATGACGTGTTATTTATTTGTTGCCAAGGCTACTGGCAATAAAATGATCTATTTATTTATAGTACAGACGCCAGCATATCAAGCTACCCCAATCTGTCAAATTTCTCCACTTGAAAGTGAAAAGTTATAAAAGAAATTTGACAGATTGGGGTAGCTGGATGTGCTGGCGTCTGTACTTACATCCACATTACGCATATTACACATTTACAAAATAATATTATAAGGTTTTGCATCTGATATGCATAACAATTAAGGTGTACATAACATTCAATTAGAAGTATTTTTGACTTGCATGGAGTTTAAAAAAAATCTAAATCTAAAAACTATAATAACTACGTGGAACATTTATGTAACAACTAGGAATATATATATAAATACGCAGAAGTATTTTTAAATTTATGTCTGTAATTTTATAGATTGACTACCTCGTTGGTAGCGTGTTCAACCGCAGATAATGAGGTTCTGGGTTCAAATCCCGGGTCGGGCCAAAAAGTAATTTTGGGATTTTTCCGTAAAAAGAACAGTCTCAGTGTCAGCCCGAAGACTGGAAGTTGGTGGTATTACACGCCCGTGCCTCGGAGAGCACGTATAGCCATCGATCCTGTATCTGACCTCTTTCCAGTCGTATCGCTAGTCGTTTCATCAGACCATGAGAGTTATGGAATAGAAAGTGACCCTGTGTTTGCACACACACATGTACACCATAATATGTCCTGCGCAATCTCCGTTGATACTGGCCTCCGTGGCCGAAATTCGGTCCGAATTAATATTATAAATATAGGTACTTCCTTCTATGTCTAGTGGTAGTTGATTTAACTGCAGATAATTAGACCCAAAGTTCAAATAAAAAATATATATTAGTTTTTTCTGCCATAGAAAAAATCACCTGGTATTCCCCACTCAGGACTCAGGGTGATATATAACTTCCCAGTCGTGTCAGATAACCGTCGCATCAAATTATGAGACAGACAGTGCAACTGTGTTCCCGTACACACACTTGTCTAGTATTATGTGCCCTGTGTTACCCACAAAAAAGCCTCGAATGGTCGTATACGATGGAGGGTTAGTGCCAACTTCAATATATGGACGTGAAATATGGGTATCCTAGAAAAAGAATGAAAGTGGAATAAATGAAGTGAAAATGATAGCTCTGAGAAGTAAGAGATAGAAAACGAAATACTGACAGGAGACCGCTTTAGTGTGCAAGAGGATGTAGACGTAAAGGTTGAAAAAGGTTTACTGAGATAGTATGGGCATTTAGAAGGGATGAACGAAGAAGATTATACCTGGCCTTTGTGAACGGTGCAACCGGAAGGGAAATACATCGTAGATCAGTATCTGACCAAATCGGAGATGTTCTCAAGAAAAGCTAGGCCAGAAGTATCCTAAATAGGCGAACATAACATGTATCACACTAATATTATAAAGGCGAAAGTTTGTGAGTATGTATGTTTGTTACTTCTTCACATATATATGGCTGGAGCAATTTTAATAAAATGTTGTACGGAGTTAGCTGACACCCTGGATTAACACATAGGCTAACCGTGGGGCACAGCTAGTAAAGAATATAATGAGAGTAAAAGGGACGAAATAGATGTGTAAAAATCGTGACAAAACTCGTTGAAAACCCTTTCAAAATAGAAACACGTTGTCTTTTTCTACCCCTATTTAAAAAAGGAGCGAGTATTTGTATGTTACCCACACATTCGACTACTATACGATGTACTAAGAAGATTGACTATGGTAGGCATCTTAACCATCACCCTTTAAGTAGGCACCATAACTACTGGGGAGGGGGAGGCATTCGTGCCTCCTCCCCTCCCCGGGTGAGAGCCTCGCGGAGGCTGCAGTGTACAGCGGGGGTACTGGCGAGATCGTTCACGAGTACCCAGAGCCCCCGCTACAAGCACTGTGAGGCTGGCTACCGTGCTGGTTTTAGTGGTTCGAGCCCTACATGGCATGCGATTTGAGCATTTCCACCACGTAAACAAAAGGCACCATAACTAAAATCAGTCGGACCAATAAATAAATAAAAAATAAAAAAGGTTTTTATTCACGTAGACTTCAAAAAAGCGCTTGTAAATAGTCAGAACATGTTTGTAGTAATATAGTTGTATACATTATTATTTCTAGTAACATAGATATTTAGGTACACATTGTATTGATTGTATGAAAACATTTATAAAATTTATTTTATTATAGCAATGATATTTAGCTAGCTCGTATCAAGTTATTGTCAAGAGATTATGTTCATTCAATCATCATCATCATCATATGTCTTACGGACTTGGCTCTCTCTTTACCGTTTAGGCTTCCGTAGCCAAAATTCAGTCGACAGCATTCTACATATATAATATCCATACCAACAACATTTCCAAATTTAACAACAAAACCCCCCAACCGCAATAGAAATTGGACTTTTCCAGAATTCAACCTACATTTGGGAAGGCAATGTGGATTTTATTTATTCATGTACGCATGGGTATAGTAGACCGGATTGTGCATGTATTTTAAATGGATTAATTTGTGTCATGCCTTGACCCGCATCACGGAAGGGTAACGGTGGGAATTAGGGACAAAATTGTTGACGTGGGTCATTTTGACCCATTATTATTTTTTGTTCCATTTCGTCGCTGGTAAAAAAAATAATGATTTGGGGTCTGGTGTTGCTTTTTGGTAAATTGGTGATGAAATAGCTTTGGGGTAAAGAGACAAGTCATGTTACCAAAACGTTGGGGCATTTTGGACAAGCGGGTGGTAAAATTAATGGATCCAAAAGTGCCACTCTTCCAAGTAACACAGTATGTACGATAAAACGGCATTTTTTCTAATGTTTAATGCATTTTGCTAATAGCCAGATGTTCTCACCAGTCCGTAAATGATCTACGAGGTTAAGCAACTAGGCTCGCGGTCTGACCATAAATGGGTGAACGCCAAAGTGGTTTAGTTTCTGAGCGTCTCCAGAAAACATAACAGGGATCGTATTATTTCGTCGCTGTATTTTTGCTTGAGACTCCAGAATTTATTTGGTTTAACGAACTTTATTTCTTATAAGAACTTTACAGCTCGTTTGAATGAGATACACTGTTATGACATAATAAAATGCATGCATAAAATAACCAGGTTACATCAAGATAAGATAAAAATTTCTTAAATAATTAGGATATTTTAAAATAAAAATATACAATAAACAATTCAATCAACTAATTGGGGAAGTCAAAATAAATGTAAAAATATTAAAATTGAATTAGCAACTTAATTTAAGTTTAGATTCTAACCTTGGACTTCATACAAAACAAGTCAGTACTAATCTAAAACGAAATAAACAATAAACTAATGACTTTTCTAACTCAACACAAGCTGTCCAAAATTAAACCAAAAACAATAAAAACAAGCTGCATTCTTGCAGTCAGATCAAAAAAACAGCACAGTAGTCATAAATCATAATTATAATAGAGTTTCACACGTGCGTACTATACATATTAATTAACAATATCCGAGGGACATATTTCTAGTGTAATTAGATACACCCGCGGCTGCATATAGCCATGTGTCTCCAATTACTCGTCATATTTAACGGCCGTGAGAAATTGAGACGAATATTAAGGAAACTGCTTTTTTAATTGGAGCTCCTAGTTAGAAAGGTGTTTTTGAGAGTGTGTATTATTTATAGGTGTAAAAATTACATGGATTTTTCACTCTGCCCGGAGAATACTGGAATTTCAAATATGTGAGCGAACTTCCCCGAAATACCTAGGATATAATATAATATATTCTGGAATTGACGGGCCTGTTGGCGTGGTTGGTAGATACGCTGCCTTTCACGCCGCAGGTCGTGGGTTCGATTCCCACCCGGGACAAATATTTGTGGGCGTGAACATGTCTGTTTGTCCTGAGTCTGGGTGTAAATTATCTATATAAGTATGTATTTACAAAAGAAAAACAGTATATGTAGTATATCAGTTATCTGGTTTCCATAGTACAAGCTCTGCTTAGTTTGGGATCAGATGACCGTGTGTGAATAATGTCCCAGGATATTATTATTATTATTATTTCACACGTCATATGATCCCAAACTAGACAGAGATTGTACTATGTAAACTTATATACTACATATACTACTTTTCTGAAATAATGAAATTTATTCAGCACTTGGGTATTTACATACACTTTTCCTTGTCAAGGTCACAATGCAGTAGGTACATAAACATATTAGAAACAGTATAAAAGTAACAAAAAAAATTATAATAGTCCGTCCGTGCGGTCTGTCTTATCACATATTTTTTTAATCATACAATAAATAATAAGTTCCCAAGCTATTATTTTTAAATTTAGTACTACTATATTAAAATTAAAGAATTTAAGACAATGAGCAGTTGGCTAGCGCAGAAGGCTCTCAACTAGTAGATTAATTTAAGCGAATTTCCTTTTGCTAATACATACTTATATAGATCGACTGTCCTGAGCTCCTTAATTTATTCTGTCGGTTATATGTGCCTGGTCGTAGGCATCATCAGTGAATTATTTGCGAAGCCGCTGCATCATACTGTCGCTAGAGCCAAGTCTCCAGTATGTCGAACCCTAGATATGCTAAACGCCCTCCTGATTGCCTATCCTGAAAGCGATGTGTTTGCCGGTAGATGGACAGACATTAGGCGAATATGTTTGGTTTTCTGCGAAAGAAAGTATGCAAGGATGTCCAGTATTTTGTATTGAATTTTATATGTAACCCTAAAAATAAATAATGTAATTGTTTCTATGTTAATTAATGTAATTGGTTATTAATCGTTTTATTTGACTATAAATAAATAAATCAATCAATAGATAATTACATCAAGACTCAGAACAAACAGATATGTTCATGCACACAAATATCAGACACAGACATTTGACCCAGGACTGATATTTGTGTGTATTGCCAAATGGAACCCACGACTTGACTTGAATTTGTGCATTATTCGCTTCTTACTAAAAATAAATCAGTAATCCTTAAAAAAATCATAAATAACACCCAGTGTTCCTTCCATTTACCTGCCTATCTAAATCGGTTTATCTTGGCTGAAATTCCCTGTTTACTTACAAAAAAGAGGAATCCAATTTTGCTTACATCAGATAGCTGTTTCGTTTCTACACCTCTTTTTGTATTGAGTCGACATATACGCAGCAACGATTTGTTTTCGCACACGCAAATACTACAGCCACTATAATAATAAATAATAATAATGTAAATACTAGATATAAGAATAATCTCATATTGCATACTACCCGTCTCCACAAAATAAGTAACTCTTTTATGGGGCAATGTATAAATAAGATTCTATAACGAACTTCCCAATGATATTAGACAATTGTCTACGAATAAGTTTAAAAGAATTATTAAAGCCAAATTGTGTAGCAGGGCATATTACAAAATTTCTGATAATTTAATTGACAAAAGTGCTTGGGATTGAGTTGTTCTGAGTCAACACACATGATTGTAATTAATCTTAAGTATATTTTATTTTAAATAAGGATTCCTACTGAGTTTTCTGGCAGTGTTTCTCAGTAGCTGCCACGTCATGCACTGCACTGTAGGGTAGAAAAATATGACGATTCCACATAAATGTACATTTTTTTACGGAATAAATGATTTTTGACTTTGACTTTGATACATAAACTTTATAAATTTAAAGAGAGGTAAGGCACAGCGCTCATTCGCTCAAAGAACAGCCCGACTGGAGAAGTACCTCCACCTTACAGAAGACAGTCCTTAATAATAACATTAATAATTTCAATGTTGTGTTTCCGAGTGTGAGTAAGGTCACTAGAGCTTCTCAGAATGGGGGTAACAATAGGCAACATTCATTCGTTGACTTTTTTTAGAGGCCGGCAACGCATCTGCTACGCTTCTGGTGTTCCAAGTGTACATGGGAGGCGGTGATCACTTACCAACCGGTAACCCCCTTGCTCGTTCTCTCTTTTATACAAAAAAATACATGTATATGGAAGATGGTTCCATTAGTCTATGGATAATTGCAACAACTGCATCAAAATTAGCGCATTCTCAATCCTGCTGAAACCTTTTATACCATTTTGGCGCTGCAGTCTTTGCAAGCTCTAATTTCATTTCATTTCATTTATTAATTCGTTAACAATATACATTGTGTCCGAAATACTGTTCACTTATAACTAGCAATTACATAAATACAATAAACAATTACATAAACAGTAAAAAATATTGAATATTAAAATAACATTTAATAAAATAAAACTCACTAATATACACCACACAGAACTTTTGCAATAAAATTAACCAGAGCAATTAATAACTTAATAGGATCTGATACATTATAATTATTGTTTGAATTTGTCAACTCTGATACTGAATAGAAACAATTGTCAATCAAGAATGCCTTTAGCTTAGTTTAAATAGCGAATAGTTGTAAATTATAGGTTTAAATCCGTAGGTAACCTGTTAAAAATTTCTAATACAAAAAGCCGTGATAAAATAACTAATATACCAATCGAACTGTATAATTTCCCAAAGTAAATAAATTAATTATTCCTGGTTTCACAAAAAATCCCTTCAAGACACCGTCTGAAGGTAACAATCAAATATGTAATTCACGAACAAAAGGCATATCCACATTCAGAACTGCTAAGAATGTACAAAAAGTTTATAGACATTTTTTCACTATACTGACCACAGATTATAGAACTATAATACCATTTTAGGAAGTGTAAAATACTCAGCCATACAAAAAGAAAATGATTTATAATCATTTAAAGGTATATGTTATAATTGCCACGCCTGGTAGATGGGTTGGCGATCGCAGTTTAATAGGTCATAGTAGGTACGGATAGAGACTTGTATTGCCTTTAATAATGTGAATAGTTCATCATGTCAGCCGAAAGACGTCTTAAGATTTCTACAATTGCCAATCTTGCACTACTTGCATCCAACAACTTCCAGCGATCCTCACAAGATCATCGGTCTCTTGTGGGGGACCTGCCCAAGCTGCGTCTTGTTGTTTCTGGCCGCTCGAGAATCTTACTGCCCCAGCCGCCGTAGGTCCCATGTGCTATGTGGTTACTAGTTAAGTAGAGTAAACTTCAGAATCACCATCATCATCATGTCAGCCAAAGTACGTCCACTGCTGGACAAAAGCTTCCCCAAAGGATGGAGGGATATGCCATAATCGCCACGCTTGGGAGACGGGAACTATGACTATCAAACATCAAAATGGCAGTTTGATGGTCATAATTCACAGAAAAACGCTGCTGCCTGTTCTCTGGGAAATATTCCCTCTAGTCGACTTCTACGCCCCCCACGGGATGAAATGGGGTAGTGATATTCTTTGTCCTCAGCTACACATAAGACTATTCCTTACAAATACGCAGATAAAGGTAATTTTACGCTACTTTTTCCATGCGCCATAAACAGTATATACTTCACAAATTCATAAACTTGATGCAACACAACCATATAATAGGTCTTTACCTATGAAATTGCCGTTTTGTATGAAAAAATTTAAACGAATTTTTTTCATGAATTTTTTTATTTGTATTAATCGAAGTAATCACCCATGCAATCAATGCATCTTTGCCATCGCAGTGGCAGTTTATTGATGCCCTTCTTAAAGAAATCAGCTGGACGGGAGGCAACAAATTCTTCAAAGGCATTTTGTACTGCCTCTCGGGTATTGAATTTTTTTCCCGCCAAGAAGTTATCCAAATTCTGGAAAAAGTTGTAGTCTGTAGGCGCAAGGTCTGGTGAGTAGGGCGGATGACGGAGAGCTTCCAACCCCAGTTCTTGCAACTTGGAGACCGTCTGCTGTGCAGTATGAGGTCGCGCGTTGTCGTGCAGGAGCAGCGGAGACGAGCGATTGACCAATGCTGGTTGGAGATGCGCCAGCTTCTCCATCATTGTGCTCAGTTCTTCACAGTACACATCTGCAGTAATGCTCACCCCGTTTGGTAAGAAGCTGTGATGAATCACACCGGCGCTAGACCACCAAACAGTGACCATCACTTTTCTAGGGGTAAGTTTTCGTTTAGGGCATTGTTTAGGTGCTGAACCAGGATCCAACCAACTTGCTGAGCGCTTGCGGTTATCAAACAGAATCCATTTTTCATCGCAGGTAACAATGCGGTTCAAAATTCCTTCATTTGTGTGTCTGTTGAGCAGTGCAAGGCACGTCTCGACGCGTACTTCGCGCTGGCGATCATTGAGTTCGTGGGGCACCCATTTGTCAAGCTTTTTTACCTTGCCAATTTGACGCAAATGGACCAATATTGTTTTGACGCTAACGTCGAAAGCTGCTGCTAATTCAGCCGTAGATTGTGTATCATCAGCTTCCACAACCGCCTTTAATTCGTCATTGTCGACCAAAGTCTTCGGACGACCGCGAGGTTCATTTTTCAGGTCGAAATTTCCAGAACGGAAGCGAGCAAACCAATAACAGGTGGTGCGTTGGTTTGTAGTGTTAGCTCCGTAAACGTCGTTGATGTTGCGTGCCGCTTGTGCCGCGTTGCTGCCACGACGGTACTCATATTCCATAATTACTCGAATTTTTAACGTATCCATGATGACGAAAAAGATTGAAATGCGATGAAAATGTAACACTAATCAATAAAGAAATGACTACTTTTGGAAAAAAGAATCCATGTTTTTAAAATAAAATTAATTTGAAATTAGAATTCTTAGCCAAACAAAAATTATATTGATTTGAAATGGCCAGTACTGCAGAACGGCAATTTCATAGGTAAAGACCTAATATGAACACAAGATGCATGTTAATATTCAGCCCGCCTGGTGTTATTTGTTTTTCATTCCAACGAAATATTATATTGAATTTCCATGTTTCATTGCTATTTGATTTTTACAATTGCCTTTACTGATGTGCAACTTTGTAAAAGTGACTCTTGTCAGACAGAGCTCAAAGTAGATGCTTTTCTACCACCTCGTTGCTGAAGAATGATAATGATGTAAAAGATGTTTACGTCACGTTCTTATTTAAAGTAGCTTTTAAGAAATCTACGTATTACTAAAATTTAATTCAATTCAGAATTAGACATGTAATAAACTGGATTATCGAAAACTAGCTGTGCCCCGTGGTATTACTCGCGTTAAAGTATATAAATTATAGCCGGATAAATTATTCGGATACATAACCTATTTTACTACAAAGTTTCATCAAAATCCGTTTGGTATTTCTTGTGTGAAAGACTAACAAAAATCCATGCATCCATACTCATAAACTTTCGCATTTATAATATTAGTAGGATGGAATTCATATATTCGAATAAGTCAGGAGTTAAAAATACCTGTTTGCATGTCTTCATTACACTGTCAATAAACAACACTTTTATTATACAACGAAGATATTTCGGAGAATAGCTACTGGTACTTATCTGCGTTTTACTGCTGCGTGCGTGTCTCAAAACAAAACCTCGTAAATCATACTTTACCGCAGAAAATTGCAACCGCCACTCGTTTTAAGAGGCTCATCCAAAAAAATTGGAGATCTTGGTAATCGACACTGTCGCCAGTAAATCTTCCGACCAATAAACGGGCACCAGCGGC
This sequence comes from Pseudoips prasinana, assembly GCA_951640165.1. NCBI lineage: Eukaryota > Metazoa > Arthropoda > Insecta > Lepidoptera > Nolidae > Pseudoips > Pseudoips prasinana. The sequence goes on along the minus strand of OX621238.1, from coordinate 4,254,244 downwards.
GATTCGAAAGGTGCAGCAATTAAATCCCTCGAGATTAAATGGACTCCATCCATTTGTGGTCGTGAAGTTGCTAAGGGGACGAGTCAGAGAACTATTGCGACTTTCAAAAATATCGCCGTTTTCTTTACGGCTTTTGGTGTAATGAACGTACGATAAATGTACGAATATTGTAATCAACAAACCTGATACGGCTACATTTCTACACAGAGCGGACTGAGATATAATAATTTAAATAACCTAAGAACTAAAAACAATACTTAGAAAATTAAAAGTGAAATACAACAAGCGCTTTCTTGGTACATAATGGCATAATACGTCATATAGCGGGGACACACCGGTCGGCAACGTGATTCGACACATTTTTCAGATCTCCAGGCGGCCGTCACGGAGCTAGGTCCGTCGGAGTGAAAGAAAGAAATATAATCGTTAGTTGAAGTGAAGTTTTCTATATTAGTCTTTAAATTACCGCCCGTACATTTTTTTACCGTGTGGTGACGGCATAAAATAGCAGCAGTCCATCTCATTCCATGGGGTCGTAGAAATCGTCCGAGGGAACACCTACCAGAGAACGGGCAGCAGCGTTTTTCTGTTAACTATGACCTTCAAACTGCGAACGCCAACCCGCCAGCGTGGTGATTAAGGCATTTTCCCATTCTTTGGGGAGGCTTTTGTCCAGCAGTGGACAAAATGGATGTGGAGATATCCGTACTTTTGGAACTCATGCTCCGTGCTTCCTTCCAAATGACTCACACATATAGTCGCACTTGTTCGAAATTCGACTATTAAGGTTCTATTTCAAAGAATATAGACAATAAAGACAAGTTTTATTGTCTCTAATGTCTATATTATAAACAAATAACATTAATCTGTTCTCTGTTTTGACACTCAGTTAGTCTGTCAAAAGCATGGCAGTATTTATAATGTTTTTCTTTTATTAAAATAATTTACTTCTAATGCCTATTACATAATATTTATATAAAAATGTGTCTGACCTCTTTCCGGTCGTGTCGCTAGGCGTCCCGTCGGATCATGAGAGTGATGGAATAGAAAGTGCTCCTGTGTTTGCGCACACACTTGTGCACTATAATATGTCCCGCGCAGATGACTAATGTCTATTGAGACTGGCCGCCGTGGCCGAAATTCGGCTAAGAGGACATAATTATATATAAAAAACATTAGCTTTCTACACTCCTTCTCTATATGAACTATAACTGTTCCACAGTTCATACTTCTCCGTCCGTGCAATTTTTGTAAAAAGCTTTGTACCCCACAAAGCTTTTTGCTTCACTTATTAATATTATGATTATCAACCTTTACATCTCAGTTGGCACAACGGGCTCCCCGGCGCCATAACATACGGTAATTTATCATAGGTGTTTATTGACATTTTATTAAATGATCGCCATTTCCAACAGAATAAGCTTTTATTCCCATAGACTAGTTAAACGTTTGTGAATTCTCAGATGATTATTTGTATTAAAGTTGCTTATACAGAATGGATTCCATTAAATATCTGGATTAAACATGCTATTCAGTTTTCAAGACGGTTAACAGCATGGTAAATTGAATGAGTCTTAACAAACAAGTTAGCATGATCACCATATCAGCCGAAATAGGTCCAGGGGCTCTACCGGCTAAGTCGCCGAACATCGTTTTCGTGAATGGCGTTCAAATAAATAAAGGTTAAAAATGACTTAATCAATCGTTAAATCGGCTTCCATGACTACATGTGACGTCATAAATGGTCCGGAATCCATTGCAACGTTGAAGCCGATTTAACGATTGATTAAGTAATTTTTAACCTTTATTTAATTGACCGCCATTTAAGAAATCGATGTTCGGCGAATTAGCCGGTAGAGCTCCAGTGCTGGACAATGGCGTCCCCCAACAATTGCCGGTCTTGCGCTATTCGCATCCAGCAGCAAGTTACAAGTTTGAATACTCAAAGCCAGATACTCTTACCGGTCCGTAAGTGATCGGCGAGGTTAAGCAACTAGGTACGCGGTTAGTCCATAGATGTATGAACATCAAAGTTGTTTAATTTATGGGTGTCTTCGTGCTTCTAAGGGCACGAAAAGCTGTCGGTTGTAGTCGTTGGACATGAGTCAATAAGTGGATGGTTGGATAACTGTAAACACTAGGGTAACCACGATAAGCAAGCAAGTTTGAATAGTTATTAATTTGATTTTAAATGACTATTAATTTTTGTGCAAACAGTGTCTACGGGTGGGTATGTCGGACTCGCACCGACTAAACCTACCTGCCGTGGACTTCTCTTGGCGCCTAATGGGGAGAGCCCCGGGAACGCGGGTATGCTGCTCCGGTGGCCCTCTTTTGCACCATGTCCCAGATGTTCGGGACACGTACCCTGGGAGGGCTCTGGATTGCCCTCCCCCGTTGCCGACTCCTGCCAGTCTGGCATAGCGACTGCGCCACAAATGTATGCATGTGGCGGCAGTAGAGGACACTTCTCTGACTGCTGCCGTCGCCGCCCCGACGCCTCCTCCATCTACGAGCAGGATCAGCTCTAAGAAGGCCTTTACCCTGCAGCGGGACAGTAATAGACTGCCTTATCCTACTAATATTATAAACGCGAAAGTTTGTAAGTATGGATGGATGTTTGTTACTCTTTCACGTAAAAACTACTGAATAGATTTTAATGAAACTTTACAATAATATAGCTTATACATGAGAATAACACATAGGCTACAATTTATAAAGATATTGTGTGAATTGTCCAAAATATGACGATAAGTGTTAAGTAATGCACTGCCAAAACCGCTCGCTAGAGGTACACATTCTACTAATATTATAAATGCGAAAGTTGATTAGTATTGATGTATGTTTGTTACTCTTTTACGCCAGAACAAACGCGGGTGAAACCGCGGGGCGCAGCTTGTTATGTATAAAAATCTTAGACAATCGCTCGCCTCTTATATCTTATGCGCCAAAGTTAAGAGTTATCCAATGGCTAAGTAATTAATGCTTTTATGTAACTTTCTTATATGTTACGCTACTGGGACGGCTGGTACAGATAAAAGATGCTTTCAACTTCTCCTACCTTTTTCAATTAAATTGAGGTAAAAATTAAAGAAAAAAGTGTTCGGTAGCTTTAATGTTCATGAGACTTGTTTAAGGAGGGGCAATAAATTGATTTAATTAATTTTAATGTCTTGTATTAAGGTGTGAGTAAGTGTTAAACGCGTTTAACTGCATTACGAAGTTAGTTAGTGTTTTATTTCAATTTTGCATTGATTTTTATTGAGACCAAATTAAAGAACTACTTTTTTTAGGGTTCTGCCTTAAAAATGTAATTATAGTTTTGCCAAGTTCGTCTGTCTGTCGGTCTACTGATTAACTCAGAAACTATTATATATAGCTGCTAATATCTTCTCGTCCCTAATACCGCAGTGACTTAAGTCGAAAGTCTTCGACCATTGTGTGTTGCCAGTGATGACTTATGGAACAGACACGTGGTCACATACTATGGGCCTCATTAGAAGGCTCAAGGTTACCGAAAGAGCAATGGAGAGGGCTATGCACGTAGTATCTCTGCGCGATCGAATCCAAAAACTACATAGTACATAGCTCGTAGAACCGACGGCCGTTGGGGCAGAAAGGTTCTTGAGTGGCGACCACAAACCGGAAGACGCAGCGTGGGCAAGCCCCCTAGAAGGTGGACCGACGATGAAGCCGCTGGATGCGGGCAGCGCAGGACTGGTATTGACCAAATTTGGTATGGAGTTAGCTGACACCCTGGATCAGTGACACCTGGAAAGATTAAGGTAAAACCACGGGACACAGCTAGTATTGAATAATAATAATAAATGCCTTTTGTAAATTAAAAAAAAAAAAAAACTTGACTGCACTTGTGGCGCGGCGGTTAATATAGTTGCCTTAGAACTTTCTGGCCCGGGTTCGATTCCCGCGCAGGACTTATTTGTTTGACACAAAAATAGTTGAGATATGTATATGTCCATCAATTCTATGTTTCTAAAGTACCCCACAATACAGGGATTAATTTCCATAGCTGTACGTCTCTTTAAAAAAAAGTATGCTTATCAGTTGTCTGGTTTCCATACTTACTTTGGGATCAGATGGCAGTGTGTTTGTTGTACCAAGATATTTATTATTCATTTATCATAATCATTGTATCCGCCGAAACAAGTCCACTGTTAATGAAATGAAATGAAATTTATTCTGTACTTGGGTATTAACATACACTTGTACTTGTCAAGGTCACAATGCAGTACAAAAACATACTAAAAAAATAATTAGTTCGTCCGTGCGGTTTGTTTTATCGCATATATTTTCTGAAATCCTTAAATAAATAACAAGTTGCTAATCTATTATTCTGAAGTTTAGTTCTACTATATTAAAATTAAAGAATGGAAGACTAAAGCAAAAAGACGAAATGCACACGTCACATGCACGGGATCACCGATCACGCGTTAATGGGCCAAAGCTTTCTCTAGCTACCTAGGTTGACGACCCGGAGAAAAGCCTCCCCCAAAGATCTCTACTATTATCTACAATTGCCTTACTCACGCTATCCTCTATTTAACCATTATTTATGAATCATTTAAACAATCTATCAGTAAAATGCGTTGACAAATAAAATTATAACCGTATAAAATGCTAACAAAATATCCGTGTAATAGCACAAAAATAGCATGTAAACTTCGTATTAATCATTTCCAACAATGTCATACAACCGGTGATTAAAAAACAAACAAAAATAAAAAAGAGCTCTTACATAGTTAACGCTTATAAACGGTGAGGCGGCATTTAGATTATTGTAATACCAACTTTTATTTTACCACAAGTCACGACCTTATTACCGAAGCTTAGAACTTAAATTCAATAATCCAATGGTACTTAATAAGATTGTAAGCTGTTGAACGTAAATTAGTGAACCTATGCAGTTGGTGTCGCCGTTATTGTAAAGCAATAGGGTTTTAAATGGCTTGAGTCGTAGTAATAGTTAAGCTCATATAACTTTAGCATAAATTAGCATGTGCCGAGTGGGGAGACAAGCGGTATCAATCAAGATAAATACTATTTTGTAGTGACATTGCTTGGCCGCGGGGTTTCGTGCGTATAACGAGTTCTTTTAATGATTTTGCGTGAAAGTATGTAAGGGTTATGTTCATGGATTAGGGATGCGGACTCTCGGTGTTTTAGGGTTCTGTAGCCAAATGGCAAAAAACGGAACCCTTATGGATTCGTCGTGTATCTGTCTGTCTGTCCGTCCGTATGTCACAGCCACTTTTTTCCGAAACTATAAGAACTACACTGTTGAAACTTGGTAAATAGGTGTATTCTGTAAACCGCATTCAGATTATTACACAAAAAGAAAAAAAAAATTTTGGGGGTTCCCCATAGGTACTTAAAACTGAAACTCGAATATTATTTTTCATCATACCAAATTTCAATTTCAATTTGTTTATTGCATTCATGGGTTAACATAGGTCTTAACAATAGAGTAGGTACAGTACCAAACATGAATCCTGCTAGAGCACAGCAATATTTTTACATTGTAATTTGTCATTTTAAACATATAATAGAGGTATTATAGTACAGGTATAAATAATTGTCATGATGTGTGATGTCAGGTCATGAGTTTATGTTATGTAAGTCACGTCATACCTAGTTTATACATGGATAGGTCTTCAAAAATGATATTGAGTAAGTAGTTGAATAGTTTGCGCGAGAGACACTTCCAAAGTGGTAAAATGTGTCCCCCCCTGTAACTTCTAAAATAAGAGAATGATAAAGGTAAAATAAAGATATTATGTACATTACCATGCATACTTCCACCGAAAAATAGGTTAGACGAATCTAGTAAGTAGTTTTTTTTAATACGTCATAACTCGTAAACTCGAATACTTACTGCTACGGAACCCTTAATGAGCGAGTCCGACTCGCACTTAGCCGCTTTTTTTAATTCGTTTTTTATCCATCAGAACGACATAATTAAAAAAACCGGCCAAGTGTAATCCGACTCGAACACGAAGGGTTTCGTAACAACGAGAGACTATGTTCTTTTAAAACTTCTTTCATGCTTGACTTGGGGAGTAAGCTGGTAAATGGTGATCGGGCGAGGCGAACGGAAGTTGAGATGGTGATATAAATGAATGAAGATATAAAGAAAGTTTGGTTTATTACTGTAGGGTTTCGACACTCGCAAGAGTGTCGAAACAATGCCTTTCTTTTCAGATTTCTCTGTAGGAGGTATCTACCAGCGTGATGAAACCCTAATCTCTTACAAATAACCTAATTAGGCTCTTATCTCTCTAGAATGTGCTTTGCTATCAATTTTATTATCTCGAAAGCGTGGGACAGCATTCTTTGGACGCGCCTAATCGCGGTGCATAAAGTCTTTTATCTACACGGCGTAGGTGACAGACAAAGGAAAACTGATGGACTTTGTTCTTGATAATGTAATTTGGATAGCTTTTTGTTTTACTAAAGCATCTTCTACAGGGTTGAACCCTGGTGGTTGCCATCCATCTGGACGTTGGTTTGCAATCGTGTAGACTGGCAACCACCAGGATGTCTATCTAGACTGCACAACTGCAGTCTAGATGGACGTTGATTTGCAATCGTGTAGACTAGCAACCACCAGGATGACCATCTTGACTGCACAACTGCAGTCTAGATGGACGTTGGTTTGCAACCGTGTAGACTGGCAACCACCAGGATGACCATCTAGACTGCACAACTGCAGTCTAGATGGACGTTGGTTTGCAAACGTGTAGACTGGCAACCACCAGGGTGACCTCTATTGGGACGTTGGTTTGCAACCGTGTAGAAAATGCTTAACTAGATAGTTGGCCCAAGGAGGGTCGGTCATCTCTCAAGCACATCGCTCAGCATTCATAGCTTAGACGGGCCGGTTGGCGTGGTTGGTCAATGCTTGCCTTTCACGCCGCAGGTCGTGGGTTCGATTCCCACCCAGGACAGATATTTGTGTTCATGAACTTGTCTGTTTGTCCTAAGTCTGGGTGTAATTATCCTATCTATATAGTAAATATCTTATACAAGTATGTATTTACAAAAGATAATTAGTATAGTAGGTATATGTAATACATCAGCTGCTTACTTTGGGATCAGATGGGAATAATGTCACTGGATATTTTTATTATTAAAGCTTTCATGCTTGAGACACACATGGCATCAATCGCACGTTCTTGACCTTCCCTCCTCCCTTATTAGTACTAGCGGACTTACTTACCTCCAATATACAATAATACTTTACCTTTAGTAGGTACTTTCCTAGTTGAGCTTCTTATATAGAGCGAGAGAACACTATGTTTCATCACGCATTTGGTATCCTGGGGTTTACGTACCGGGTAATAAGACTGAAAAGTAGGCACACGGCAGCATTATCCCCCCGAAATGTCGAATGACGTCCACTGCTGGACAAAGGCTTTCTCAACAGATTTTCACTATGGACTGAAGTACTAGCGGGTTTACTCACATCCAGGACTAATACAATAATACCTTCGAAAGTTACTTTACTAGTTGAGCTGCTTATAGAGCGAGAGAACGCTATTTTTCCTATTACGTTCAATTTGCATCCTGGCGTTTACGTACAGGGTAATAAGACTAAAACTTAGGCACGCGGCAGCATTAGCTCCCCGAAATGTCGAATGACGTCCACTGCTGGACAAAGGCTCTCCCAACAGATTTCCACAATGGAGTTGTGTCCATCATTTGGAGGGATATGCCATAATCGCCACGCTTGGCAGACGGGTTGGCGATCGCAGTATGGTGGTCATACTCGTAGGACGCAGAGGGACGCTGCTGCACGTTTTTTGAGAGATATTCCCTCGGAAGACTTCCGCTTCCCCCACCGGATGAGATGGGGTGGCGATATTATATGCCGTCACCACACAGCAAGTTTAAAAAAAATCCTGGATTCTTGGAAATTTTTATTTATAATGAAGTTACTAACTTTGATTAAATTCTCAATATAGTAAATTAGTTTACTGCAATGGCCATTTGGCCAGTTTTTTTTATTGTTACAGTATTATTAGCATTTTCGGTAACTTATCACTTACATTTCTTTTCTAGTCTTTTATCTAACAGATGTTTATCTATGAAAAGTTGCGCCATAGAAATATTTTGAACGTTTCTGAACGATTATGGTAACATAATGATGGAAGAGAGTTAATGATTCTTGAATGTAGTTCAAAGAATTGGAATAATGTGAGACTATTATTCTTATCTCTGTTTTTGGACGTCGCTTTTGATCATTAGCAGTAGTCAACTGGTTTAAATGTTGTCAATGTGGCCCATATTGGCATGTTTCTCTTCTTAAATGTTATCCGAATATAAAAAGAGGTTATTACCATCTATTTATTAAATTGTCTGGGGACTGATGTTGATCATCATTATTATATGATTTTGTTGCTGCCCTGACTGCTAATATTATCACACTAATATTATAAGGGTGAAAGTTTGTGAGTGTGTATGTTTGTTACTTCATGACGTCGAAACGGCTAGAGCGATTTTGGGCTATCATTTATAAAGTTTAACGTAGGTAAAACCGCGGGACACAGCTAGTATTAAATATATATATATATATATATATATATATATATATATATATATATATATATATATATATATATATATATATATATATATATATATAAAAACTAATTTATAAACTGTAACGCGGGTAAAACCGGGGCACAACTATAACGTATAATTTTAATAATGTAAATTTAAATGATAATCTGTAAACATATTTGTATGTCTTCAGACAAAACTTAGCGCACTATTTTATATTTATGACGCTTTGTTTATAAACTTATGTTTCACAAATAAAATTTAATAATGCTAAACTGATCTGTCTTGGGTGGATCCCCACCCAGAACAGATCACTGACACAATCGCGGATTATCGCAGGGCTGACAGCTTAGCCTTCACTACGAGGCATGGGGGTATTTTTTTTTTGATAAGGCAGGGGGAATGCCTTCGCATGCCACCCGCAAAAGTATCTGCGGGTGGGTATGTCGGACTTGCACCGACTAAACCTACCTGCCGTGGTCTTCTCTTGGCGCCTGATGGGGGTGTCCCGGGAACGCGGGTATGCTGCTCCGGTACCCCCCTTTTCCGCCATGTCCCAGATGGTTGGGACACGTACCCCGGGAGGACTCCTTTGGATTGCCCTCCCCTATTACCGACTCCTACCAGTACGGCACAACGACTGCGCCACAGACAGATCGCTGTCATCCCGGAGCCGCTTGTACGTGGCGGCAGTAGAGGACACTTCTCACACTGCCGCCACCGCCACGATGCCTCCCCCGCCTACGAGCGGGATCGGCTCCCGATCCCGTTCGGCGGCCTCCTTCAGCAGCAAAACTGCCTCACGAAAGAAAGAAAGAAGCTGAAGTGGGCTCCACCTACGGCCCGTAGGTGGAGCTCATAGCACATAGCTCGTGAAACCGATCGATGGCTATTGGGAAAGAAAAGGTTCTTAAGTAGCGACTGCAAACCGGAAGTCGCGGCGTGGCAGACCCCCTACAAGATTGACCGATGATCTTGTGAGGGTCGCTGGAAACCGCTGAATGGGGGCTAGACCGCAATGGTGAAATTCTTTGGATGAGGCCTTCCTTCAGCAGTGAACGTCTTAAGACTGATATAAAGACGATGATGATGATCTATTGTATTATACAATATATTCTCCGGATTTAAAGTATGAACGGCTGTCGATAGAAATGAAATTACATTATGGTCTCAACTCATATAAAAAACATATATAGGAGATAAGATCATTAAAGATGTGTATAACGAAAAACAACTTTTGAATTTCATCGAAGCTGAGAAAGGCTAAGAAGAAGGAGGTAGCTCACAGTTTTCATCTGATTTGTACCTTGCCATATTTGAACTGATTGGTGTCTGAAAAGTTCTGGCCGCCTGAATTACCTACATCATATTTTTCACCTTTGCATCAGAATTCTGAAGCGCAGTGCCGTCTCAACTACGTACTTACTACGAAATTTGAGATGTCGTGTACTGGTGCCAGATAGGTGGTTGATTTTGATTCAGACACTGTAGCAGTACCATGAGTTTAAATCAAATAGTTTATATTAATTAAATTTGTACCGTATATTATTTCATACTTGAAGTCTTCTATATCTATACAATAAATTAGAAGTATCAACCGAACCAAACCTAAACCTATTGATCGTTTAGCGAGATGTCGATTTTCAGCGTGTCGCGCTTGTGTGCATTCGAACTATGGTGAGTCGCTTACAGGTTTGTCGAATAAGCGTTAATTGTACATCCATTTGTCGAATAATCCAGGGGACAAAATCAGGTGTAGCACCGTTTTACGTGATATTCGAGATACGGGTATAAAACACGGCCAACTTCCAGAGTCCAGCCTGCCACAAGGAATATTTTTTGCCAGATAAATCCCAATAATACGTTTAGGATCGTCTTGGGATTTGAACTCAGGACCTTATTATCTGCGGTTATATTTGCTACCGCTAGCTCGTTCAGATGTTCAATTAAACATAATATAATTATAAAACTCAGTGTCTTTTTTTTAATAATAATAATAATCTTTATTTCAGACTTAAAAGTCCATAGTTTTACATCAATTTAACATTGTTTATAAATGTATCCTATATAATTACAATATTATCTGACTTTAATTTTTTAATAATTGTAGTAAAAATAAATAAATTAATAATATAAAAATAGCGTGAAATGACAATGCAATCAAATTCATTTAAAAATCAAACAAACACATAATAAAATTAAAAAAAATCAAATAAAAACATAATAAATTAAAATTCACAGATTTACAATTCAACTTAAAACAAATTAAAACTATAGAAATACATAATTTAATCTAAAATCTTTGTTATCAATATTATAATTATAAGGAAATCCGACCCAGTGCCATACCTACCCAGTGTCTCTGAAAGGGACAGTCAAATCGGGCCGCTATCATTTTTAGAATGCTGTTGGTGCTGTTTCTTAGGCGCTGCAGCATAGAGATAACTTTTTTACGCCTTACAGCTGCGAATCCATCAACGCGTGCCTCAGCGAACATACCAGAAGCGCTGCAGCGCCATGGCAATCCCAACAACATTCTAAAAATATTGTTGTACTGGGTACGCAGGGCTCTACAGGTACGCTGACAATACCTCACCCACAGGCCGCTTGTGTAGAGTGACTGACAATATGATTTAAAGAGCGTTACTTTAACGTCTGTTGAGCATCGTGCGAACCTGCGAGCAAGCATATTTCCCCTAACCGCCAGAGCCCTCCGCTCCCTCTCCATGTCCTCGTCATCCTTAAGTTCACTTGTTAACACATGACCCAAGTATTTTAACTTGTCGACCCGTTTGAGGGCGATCCCGTCAAGTAGCACTGGTGGGACATGGGTCAGCTGATATTTGGGTGCCTTAAAAACAACAAGTTCACTTTTTTTGGAGTTATATCTTAAGCCATGTGTCCTAGCATATTCCTCGCAGATCGATACCAAGTTTCTTAAATCATTGATCCCGGGTGCTATAGTAACCATATCATCAGCATAGCTGATATTATTCAGGCACACTCCATCTATATGGCACCCTACATGATTGCTACTGAGCCTCTCAATAAGTTGGTTTATGTAGAGGTTAAACAACAACGGAGAGCTTAGTCCCCCCTGCCTTACACCACAACAAGGTCAAATGCTTTTGATAAATCTAGAAAGCACGCGTATACCGGTGTGTTTCTCTCAGTGTAGTACTTGACGACGTGTTTCAGGCTTAAAATCGCGCTCTCGGTGGATAAACCAGCTCGAAATCCAAATTGGGCATCATGTAGTTTTACATGTTCTTCGAGATTACTATTCAACAAGCCGTCAAGCACCTTGGCTGTTGTTGTAGCAAGTGAGATAGGCCGATAGTTGGACTTGTCGGACGCGTCACCCGTCTTGTTTTTTAAAATAGGTATAACTATTGTGCGCATCAGTGCTTCCGGTAAAAATGAGTGGGACAGACAAAGGTTATAAAGCAACATAAGTACCCGCGGCAAGTGCACCCCTGCATATTTAAAGTGCTCTATACTCAAACCGTCATGACCAGGTGATTTGCCCCGCTTCATGTTTTTTATGATTTTTGAAATCTGTTTTGCACTAAAATGTAACTTTCGTTCGGTCAAGACGGTCCCCGTATTGCTCAAGGCGGAGGGTGACGAGGAAGCCAGTGTCGACTTTACAGTAAAGTGTTCCCTGAAATGTTCAGCAATATTTTTGGGTTCATGAATACCACCAACACTCACCGGTAGACTTGGCCCAGTGTTTAATTGATTTGTCATTTTCCAGAATTTTTGCAATATATGTCTGACTTTCATTAAAAGTACAGTCATCGGCAAACGTAATTGATCTAAATCGGGCAAACGATCTGGGCTTATAAATGAGCATGAATATTGGCTGGCAATATCATTAGCTAATATTATTTACACTTACGCACTTTTTTTACACTAAATCATCACGCTATTTTGACGCTATTTACGATAATTAGTATTCAATATCCTTTTACACTACTTTTGCCTTTGACTGAAATAGCGTAGAATTAATTTACCGACAATATCTAGTTAACTAGCTACGCGTTGCTACGTAGCTAGATGTTCTCACCGGTTCGTAAGCGATCGGCGAGGCTAAGCAACTAGGTCGCGGTCAGTCCATAGATGGGTGACCGCCAAAATTGTTTAATTTCTAAGCGTCTCCGTGCTTCGGAGGGCACGTTAAGCTATCGGTCCCGGTTGTAGTCATTAGACAACAGTCGTTAAGCCATGTCAAAGGCCTACTGGGCGGCCACTAGGGTTACCACTACCCATACGATAAGCAAGCAAGCAGCGACAGTTTTCCATACTACGTAACTTTGCTCTTTTAGTTTCTGTACAATTTGATTTAAGCTCATGGTAGTGGTCCCGGTGCCGAATAAGTGGTCGGTTTCGATGAATGCGGTACGAATGTTGGAATACTCGAGCATTAAATCGCAGCTGTTTGAGAACCAAGACTTGTACCATCAGTGTCCGACTCAGCGAAGCGCAGAGATGTTCTCTAATAGACCGCAACATGTCGATAAACTTTTGTCATTGAAATAATAATAATAATTTCCTGGGACATTATTTACACACGGCCATTCCCAATCTACGCAGAGCTTGTACTATGGAAACCAGATAACTGATATAACTACATATACTAATTGGCTAAAATAGTATTGTAAATCATACTTATATAGATAATTACACCCAGACCCAGGACAAATAGACAATATGTAGACTTCATAAAATTTATAATATGTAGATGTCTCTTGCAGTTAATTCAATTTCTTTTACACACTTTGATATGGTGGATATCAAAGTGTGCAAAAGAAATAATTTTCTGAATTTAAATTGATGGTTTTTCTCTTGCATTTAATAAAACCTTTTTTGATGTTGAATAAAATAATGAGGCGCTCATAACCAGATACTCTCACTGGTCCGTAAGTGATTGGCGAGGTTCAGCAACTAGACTAGACAACTAGAGTCCAGTAACCGCTAAAGTGGTTTAATTTCTGTGCGTCTCTGTGCTTTGTAGGGCATGTCGGTCCCGGTTGTAGCCATTAGGCAAGAGTCGTTAAGCCATGTCAGATGCCTAATGGGCGGCTTGAATCTGACACTAAGGTAACCACTGCCCATACGATAAGTAAGTTTAAGAAAATACGTTTTAAGTCAATATCTTCAATAAAGTTGATATCGATAATCTTGAGCGTTTCTCGTGCCTAGTTCAGAGTTAGCAGGATGTGTGACACGACGCCTCTTGAGGTAATTGCTGCAGTTCACGCTCCAGATTTTGCTTCAAAAATACGATATGGTTCCGAACTCGTGCAGTACATATCGTTTCATGTATTAACAACATACAATTAGTTTCACCTGTTTTGGGTATTATAGGCTAATACGTTCGTAGGTTAGCTTTGAACAGACTTTTGAGGGAGGTGGAAATTTACTTCAAATCAAAATATGGAGGGTAGTAAAACGCTTTTTCGTTTTTTTCTCGTTCGCACTCCATATTTTGTTTAAAAAATACGATATATTTACGAACTTGAAAAGATAATCTAATTTTATATATTAACTATTACCTACATTTTACACCTGGTCAAATATTAGAGCGTCTTTTCACAAACCTGAACAATAATTAAATGAGCTGGTCTAAAGATGTGCAAGAAATGGGGGAAGAAAGGAACTCTAAGATAGCTTCGCCAAGAACGGGCCTGTTGGCGTGGTTGGCAAATGCTTGCTTTTCAGGCCGAGGTCGTGGGTTCAATTTCCACCGAGGACAAATATGTGTGTGCATGAACAAGTGTTGTGCTGAGTCTGGGTGTAATTATAAAAGAAAAGAAGTATATGTTGTATATCATTTATCTGGTTTCAGAATTGGTATCAGATGATCGTGTGTAAATAATGTCCCAGGATATTATTATACATATTATATTCTACTACACACGCTGTCAATTATTAGTAGATAGGTTGTGATGTGTGGGTGACAGACGGACGGGTTCAGTAATAGGGTACCGTTGGCAAAGAGAGAGATGGGAGGTTTACAACAACTTTAAAATTGAAACAATCATACTCCTTTTCCATATAATTTCATCATTTAATGTACTGTAAATAATTTTTTTTTCATCTTAATCCAATATTTTGTATTGGCTTACGAAACGCACAGGTTTTCCTCAAAACCGAGGGAAAAAATACATCTCGGAGACTTAGTATCGAATTTCTTAAGAGATTACAATGTTATATTTAACCTGAGCCATACAACAATGGGTCTTATTACTACGGCATTAAGATGGTGGTTGAATGTCTTCTGAAATAAGTTTTACAATAGGGAGCGAGAAATATGGCGTTCGATGAATAGGAAATTAGATCGTGCAATGGGAATGAGATATTATAATAGATGGGATTTTCCTAAGGAAGCCTTTTTTCCATTTTTATCAATTCCGTTTTGTTTTCCAAACGAAAGTAGATTGGTACTTATGTATTACAAGGGCGATGAATTGAATCGGAAGAAATTTAACACTTGTTGCGAAGTTGTAATTATGATATTTAGCCACTATAACGTGTAACAGAGAATGGTAGTTATGGATAAACTGCCAATAGAAAAGAATAGCGCAAGTAACAAAAAGACTTGTAATACTTGATAATATGACTGCACGTATAGCGCAGTTGTTAAGGTAGTGGCACTACTACTTTGGTGCCGTCGTGTTATGGGTTCGAACCCTGCACAGGACAACTATTTGTGTGACCCATAATTTTTTTTCTGCGTCTCGGTATAAAATGTGTGTGAAGTCCCCCGAAATACAGGGATTCCATTCCTCAGTGACCTTATACAAACTATTTAAGGACAATTGCCTACTTATAGCAACTTTATAAATATTGATTGTATGTAACACAACCTCATTGGTTCAATACCTCTGTCTAAATTTAGGGTTTTAGGGTATAATAAAAAAAACAAAAGATATTGTCGGTCTTGAACTTGAACTCCTCCGGTTGTGACGGAAGGGACGGGTATCTATCGTTTGCCATCGCAGAGTGAGGGAATAGATCTTCCCTCTCTATTCCCTCACTCTGCGATGCCATACGATAGGAGGAGTAGTTCAAGTAGGAAGAGTTCAACTTCAAGTATAATAAATAAAAAATAAAATAAATAAAAAAGGTTTTTATTCACGTAGACTTTAAAAAAGCGCTTGTAAATAGTCAGACATATTCGTAATAATATATAATTAATTTCTAATTATTTCTAGATACATATAGATATTTAGGTACACGGATTCTAGAAAATAATTTACAATAAGATTTATTTTATAACAGTAACGATATTTAACTAACTTAAATTAAGTTATTGTCAAGGATCATGTGTAGGTTTATTATCAAAATTTTAAATTTTAGCTATATTTTTACTACATATTGTCGAATGGTTCTGTCTATATTAAGGTACGAATTAAATGTTATTATTATGGCGGACCTTGTGTTTATAACGACGGTCGCGCTTTAATGCTACCACCGGATCCAATGCGCCCCAACTGAGAAGACCCAGCGAAACAAACTCAGCGGGTGTCTCTACTTCCAAGACCGACAATATCACGTGCTTTGGAACATTACCAACTTCTTTTCAATTTTATTTTGCCTGATAAATCGTAAAAATTATTACGATATATCAGGCAAAAAAAATTGCCTGATATATCGTATCGTCGTAAAATTTACCTATATCGGTATCTGTAGTATTAATGATGCAACCTACTACCGCTATTTAATAGTTTTATATGATGCTGTTGCAAATAATAATTCTCAATGCAAAGCAGAAATTACACTAATATTATAAAAGCGAGTTTGTGAGTGTGTATGTTTGTTACTCTTTCACGCAAAAAGTATCGAACAGATTTTGATGAAACTTTGTACAAATATAGCTTATACTAGCTGTGCCCCGCGGTTTTACCCGCGTTAAACTTTATAAATTATCATAGCTCCTCCCCGTAGGTGATAGCGTGACAATATGTAGCCTATATGTTGACCCGACCTATTAGTAATATTCATGCAAAATTTTAAGTAAATCCATGCAGTACTTTTTGAGTTTAGCCCGGACATGCATACAGACAATCAGACAAAAATTATAAAAACTATATTTTTGGCTTCGATATCGATTGTAGATTACGACCCAAATATCCTTTTAAAAAATATTCAATCAACAGTTTTGACTTTCCTACGATTTTATTATATGTATAGATCCGAATAACAGGTAGGCTATAATTTATAAAGTTTAATGCGGGTAAAACCGGGTGGTACAGCTAGTGTAATCTAGATCTAAAATCCGGGTAGGTGCTCCGCCAGTTAAGCTACGGCGTAGAAGAAAAAAAAGTACATTTCGTACGTACAAAAACTATATGTATATCTAACCATTGCTTTAATTCACCCTGTCTTTTCAATACAAGAATTCTAATATTATTTCTAAACCACTGAACTCCTCCCTACTTAGGAATATATTTTATATCTCCATCCTCACAATAAAGGAAGATTAATATTTTGTATACCTAAGGATTGGCCAGGCTTTGTTTGTTTTTATTAACCGAATTCAAGAAAAGAGGTTTTGTATGTATTTTCGTGTTATGTAATTTATTAGTGTTTCTGTGAACTAGTATCGATAATTATTTTTCTTTCATAGGGTATGCTTTCGAAATGATTAAGTATACAACATGTAACGTAATTAACGCACACCCTCAAACACCCCAATTAGAATATTATGTTGTTATCGTAATACATACACTGAATTTTTAATTTAACATGTATATGCATTGTTATTTAGCAAAATTAGTTTCTTGGAAAAAAAGTTTATTTATCTTTATTTTGTATTGAATTGTGGAATTTGTATGGATACTAATAAAACTGCGATTGAAAAGTCTTATTACTTTCACTTACGGTCCATTTCAATTTGTTTTGACTTTACAGGGTTAATATGACAATAATTTCTGTAGTTATTATTATTTTGGAATAAAAATTTACCTATATTAAAAATGATATAAGTCGATTCAGTAAACGATTCTAAACAAATAATTTTCAGGATGTGCGTTAATTAAGTTACATATTGTATATTTTGGTCTAGTAGTTAGTGACCTGACGGCTAAGCCGGAGGTCGTAGGTTCGATCCACACCCGGGACAAATGTATGACAGGACAGTGTGATGAACACGATTATTTGATCGGCATATAATATCGTCACCCCATCTCATCCCGTGGGGGGCGTAGAAATCGTCTAAAGGTTTTCGAGTGGCGCCCACGAATCGGAAGACGCAGCGTGGGCAGGCCCCCTACAAGATGTACCGATGATCTAGTAAAGCTGGAAACCGCTGGATGCGGATAGCGCAATTGTCGAAATCTTTGAGGGTGGCCTTTGTCCAGCAGTCGGCGTCTTTCGGCTGATATAACGAGGATGATGATGATGAAAGGCGAAGGCGGGTATTATTTTGTTTTTACTTAACACGATTTAGATTTAGATTTAACACGAGGGAAGACGAGGTTTGTTACGTGAGTACATAGATTTTTTTGAAGAACGGATTATTCTTTACTACCTTGTTATTTTTTATTATGTCACACTTGAGAACATGGTGGAGTGTGCGGGACACTCCCCCATGTTCTCAAGTGTGACCAAATAAATACCTTTCTTACTTATCGTGTGGGCAGTGGTTACCCTAGTGTCAGAGTTGTTCAAGCTGCCCAGTAGGCCTCTGACATGGCTTAATGATTGTTGTCTAATGAACAGCTTAACATACCATCAGAAGCACGGAGACGCTAACAAATTAAACCACATTGGTGGTCTATCCATCTGACTGTGAGAATATGATGATACCATCTAGCTATGACCGTCTAAACAAATACCATTCATTCAAAACATTGCCCTTCTCAAAGTCGTACATTATAAACTAGATGTGCTTCGCGGTTTTACCCGCGGTAAATTTTATAAATTATCATAGTTCCTCCCCCGTAGGTGATAGCGTGATAATATGTAGCCTATATGTTGACCCGGCCTCTTAGTAATATTCATGCAAAATTTGAAGTAAATCCATGCAGTACTTTTTGAGTTTAGCCCGGACATACATACAGACAAACAGACACACAGACGAAAATTCTAAAAACTATATTTTTGGCTTCGATATCGATTGTAGATTATGCCCCAAGTATCCTTTGAAAAAAAAATCTAATGTACAGTTTTGACTTTCCTACGATTTTATTATATGTATAGATAGATAAGAGAAAAACAACGGACTCCAATTCCACAATTAAGGAAAAAAGTATTTACAGCGACGGAATAAAAAGTGACAGCAACTCCCAAAGCTGGAGGTAATCATTTAATTAGCTGTACCCGAGTTAAGGAGTTGGCAAGGATCAGGCCGGCTTACAGCTAGAAGCGGGATGCCAACTTTATTTATTAGCCAAGAAGTTTCCCCTTAATTTCTGTATGTAGGTAGGGGCATTATTATAGTTGTTTAGCAAATGAATTAACACGTCATTAAGAACTAACAAATATTTATACATACATAATATTATATATAATCTGTTTAATTGAAGAGTTATGAGGAAGAGTTACGAAAAGCAATTAAGTGGTAAGAAGAGAATATATTATATAGTAGTGCAGTGATAGATTTAAACTATCTAGGTACTACAACTACTCATAATCCATAATTTAGGACGAATAAATCGATTGAAAGATTATAAATCGTGACTTACATTAATGTATTAGGTAGAAGATATTTAAATTAAATATTTAAAATTTAAGATAATAATTATTTAGTTAAATAGGTAGGTGTTTCTTACGATGTTGTTACGATGGTTATTTAAGGTTATTTAAATTCTTACCATGAACCGGAAAACGCAGCGTGGGCAGGCCCTCTACAAGATGGACCGATGATCTTCTGCGGGTCGCTGGGAACTGCTGGATGCGAATAGCGCAAGACCGGCAATTAGGAGATCTTTGTGTGAGGCCTTTGTCCAGAGGACATCTTTCGGCTGATATGATGATGATTTAGATGTTTTTTCTTTTGTTTCCTAAATATAATCTAAATTAATATTAATTCAGACTACCGATCGTGCAGATATTGTGTTTGCCTGCTAAATAATTACTTTAAGTGGACCAAATCCCGTGTTCATGCCCGCTTGAGTATGTTTCGCCGGACCGTCTCAACTGGGCCGTGTTGAAACCGGTAGTAGATGAACCTGCTGAGTTTGTTTCGCTGGGTCTTCTCAGTTGGGGCGCATTGGATCCGGTGGTAGCATTAAAGTGCGACCGTCGTTTTAAACATAAGGTCCGTTATAATAATAATACTGAATTCATTACTTAATATAGACAGAAACATTCAGACAATATGTAGTAAAATATAAATTTCAATCATTAAACCTAAACATAATCTCCTTGACAATAACTTAATATAAGCTAGCTAATTATCACTACTATTATAAAATAAATTGTATAAATGTTTTAACATTCCGTGTACCTAAATATCTGTAATATGAAACTAGAAATAATAACTGTATTACTACAAACATGGTCTGACTATTTACAAGCGCTTTTTTAAAGTCTACGTGAGTAAGTTTTTTTTTTATTTTATTTTATTTAAATTCTAATTGACAATACTATAGTTATACATATATTTAACTACGTCTACCGTAGTCCATAGTTCCAGCCGAGCTTGGCTAGATGGCGTTGTGTGATTTAAACCGGATATTTTTTTAGGAATACATATACAATAGGCCATTGAACTGTAACTTTTTTTATTAGTTACTTACATATTTACGAAAAGTGGTATCACTTGCGTAAATACTTGATATTGATTTCGAGCTAATTAAATATTAGCACACATGTTTGTACGTCGACAACTTTAAATGTAAAGATTTATTGTATTATTATTATGTTAATGTCTCAGTTGTAATGTTATATTTGATCAATGAGTGATATTCTACATGAATATCAGTTTGAGATACATAAAAATATAAAGAAAATGAGACATATTGTTCGGAACAGTAAGTCATAATATAAAATACTAGCTATGCCCCGCGGTTTCACCCGCGTTAAAGTAGTTTTGGCGTAAAAGAGTAACTAACATACAGCTATACTCACAAACTTTCGCATATATAATAGTAATAGGATGTGTACCTCTAGCGGTGTTGGCAGTGCACGCGGGAATAGCTCGAAGATGGTAGATTTTTTCTTACTTCCTTGGCACTTATCGTAATATTTTGGACAATTGACACAATATCTTTATAAATTGTAGCCTATGTGTTATTCTGATGTATAAGCTATATTATTGTAAAGTTTCATTAAAATCCATTCAGTAGTTTTTACGCGAAAGAGTAACAAACACCCATCCATCCATAGTTACAAACTTTCGCGTTTATAATATTAGTAAGATATTAAAGATTCTATAGAAGTGTCGCTCACCAATTAATTTCAACGATTTGTCATAAGATCTGAAACTTGAAAAAATTGAGATGACTAAGAACGAATCAATTTGCGCACTGAGGTTTCTTACCTACGTTGGATGTTATGAAATATTAAAAACAAAAAATATGTTTTGCACGCATTTATCCAATTCCTTTAAAACCTGGACCGTATTACTAAGTTTGCCGCTAGAGGATTTTTGCTTATTTCTAAAAATATCAAAATCGTTGGATTATCAAAATCGTTTCAAAATCAACGGAGAATTCGCGTAACACAAATACAAAAAATACCCACGAGCATTTTATTTATTTATTTATTTTAAAACTTCATGCACATTAAGTACACAGGCGGACTTAAAAATATAGTAGGTGCACAATAAATTTCGATAAAGAACAAAGCAAGTTAAGAAGACATACAAAACATATTACTAAATAAAAAAGAAAGAATAAGGAGAAACTTCACATAACGGAGAGTAGACCAATATAAATATTATATATGAATATATAAAATAAATATATACAGCAATATAAATAAATAATATATATGTGTGTATCGTGTATCGAGTCCTGAAGTCGGTTAAAAAGGAATAACCGATTGATCAGTTTCACTGCTGTGTGGATGACGGTATAAAATATCACCCCCACATCTCATCCAGTTGGGGCGTAGAAGTCGACCCGAGGGAATATATATATACCAGAGAACGGGCAGCAGCCACTGATATCCATAGTCGGCGGTCGGGTAACGTGATGTTTAGTTAAAATATATATATACGGAACGTTATATGTATTACATAAACCATCTATATATTTTATCTTTTTAGTAATAAACATTCGATTTCGTGATTTATTTAAGGGTAAAATAAGCGAAGCCACCGTTAATCTAACGGTAGAGTGCCTTAGTTTAAGGTGGTGTATAAATCTTAGGGTAGGTCAAAATATGCCATTGGGTTTTGCTGGCAATTAATAGCAGTAGCAGCCTGGTGACAGAAAGTTAGGAGAGGCCTTAGCCCCTTGCCTTGGAGAACACGTAAAACCGTAACACATGAGTGTTTGTGTGTGTGTGTGTGTGCGCGCGCGAGCGTGTGTGTCTATATGGGTGAGGGATAATATGACAAATTCAATTGCAATTTTAAATTTACGTTTTAAGGTGTTTTCTTGTTTCGCCGTTGTCCAGTTTCCATTTTTTTTGAGTTCTGAATAACATAAAATAAAAAAGACTTTTATTCACGTAGACTTTAAAAAAGCGCTTGTAGTCAGAACATGTTTGTTGTACAACAGTTATTATTTTTAGTTACTTATTATAGATACCACTATAACTATATATCTATCCATACCATTGTTTAGACTTATGGATATTATATTCTTTTTGCTATAAACAAACAGCTGTTTTTCAGTAACGCCTCTATAGTAACACCGCTATATTTATATAACGGTAGGAACCGAAAATTGTTCTCAGACGAACAGAAATATTCCTTTAGTACGCGTGATTATAAAATATATTTAATAAAAAAGAATATTAAATTATTGAACATAATGTTTCTCAATTATGTATTTTTATTTTATTTTTGTATTGCTTCATGTAACGTAAATGGATCTGATTGCCCAATGAAAAATAAAACTACTTTCGATTTTTATTCCGGTCGACCAGCGTCTTCGGAACTTTTAAAATACTATGAAGATATTGGCAAAACATCGTGAGTATGATTCTATCTCTTTTTAAAGATAAGATAAAGACAAAGATAATATATATTTATATATCATATATTTTTTTTATGACTGCCTTGTTGGTATAGCGGTAGCGTGTTCACCCGCAGAGAACGAGGTCCTGTATTCAAATTCCGGGTCGGACCAAAACTGATTTTGGTATGAACATTTCTGTAAAAATAAAGTCTGTGAGTTGGCGGTAGTATACCCCCGTACATCGGAGAGCACGTCGAGCCGTCGGTCCCGTACCTGACCTCTTTCCGGTCGTGTCGCTACGCGTCCCATCAGATCATGAGAGTGATGGAATAGAAAGTGCTCCTGTGATTTCGCAGACATTTGTTTACTATAATTTGTCCCGTGCAGATGGCTAATCTCTATTGAGACTGGCCGCTGTGGTCGGAATTCGGCTAGGAGGACATTAAATTAATAACTGTTTTTTTATGTTTAGTCTTATGGTAGCGTGTAGCTGCAAATAACGACAACGTTTTCAATTACTGGTTTGGTTAAAAAGTTTAATTGGTATGTTTCTGGCAATATAATCCCCGCATTAGGAATATAATCCCTGTGTCGCGGGTTACTTTACAAACATATAATAGACGGACACAAATTACATCCAGACTCAGAACAACTATTTAAGGGTCACACAAATAGTTGTCTGGCGCGGGACTCGAACCCAAAACATGAAGCGGCGAGGCGACTGTCTTAGCCGCTGCGTGACACGTGCAGTCAATATCCGGTTCTGGTGACTATGTCTTTGTTTAGATTGGCTGCCATAGGCTATGGGCACTGCTGCTAGAGGCCGTAGGTTCGATACCCACCCAGGACAGATTTGATTTATTTGAACGCCATTTAAGAAATCTATGTTCGGCGACGTAGCCGGTAGAGCCCCAGGACAACTATTTGTGTGGCTTATAAATAGTTGTGCTGAGTCTGGATGTTCTTTGTGTCCGTCAATTATATGTTTGTTAAATACCCAGCGACACAGGGATTAGCATCAGTAGTACAGGCGTAGTCTTAAAAAAAATATTTTAAGAGAGAGAGAAGCCAGCGGGTAAATATTTTGTGCTATAAAATAATAATAACTACTGTTTTATTTCTAAAGGACTTGCACTACAGTTATAGAAGAATGCGATGAAGCCGAAAGAAGACGTTTGGATGGTTCTTGCAACAATCTCAAGGAACCGGCCAGAGGAACATATTACTGCCCCATGGACAGATTGCTTGAGGCTAAGTTTTATAATGGTATGATGACACTTTCGTATTAGTTA
Organism: Pseudoips prasinana; assembly: GCA_951640165.1. Taxonomy (NCBI): domain Eukaryota; kingdom Metazoa; phylum Arthropoda; class Insecta; order Lepidoptera; family Nolidae; genus Pseudoips; species Pseudoips prasinana. Next base: position 4,230,291 of record OX621238.1, on the reverse strand, counting down.
ACTGACTGCCTCGTTGGTCTAGCGGTAGCGTGTTCACCTGCAGATAACGAAGTCTAGGCTTCAAATCCCGGGTCAGGCCAAAAAAAGTGATTTTGGGACTTTTCTGTAAAAAGAAAATGTTCGCAGCATCAGCCCGAAGTCTGGGAGTTGGCGGTATTATACCCCCGTGCCTCGGAGAGCTCGTAAAGCCGTCGGTCCTGTACTGACCTCTTTCCGGTCGTGTCGCCTAGGCGTCCCATCGGATCATGAGAGTAATGGAATAGAAAGTGCTCCTGAGTTTGCGCACACACTTGTGCACTATAATATGTTCCACGCAGATGGCTAATCTCAGTTGAGACTGGCCGCCGTGGCCGAAATTCGGCTCATTATCATCATCATATCAGCCGAAAGACGTCCACTGCTGGACAAAGGCCTCCCCCAAAGTTCTCCACAATTGCCGGTCTTGCGCTATTCGCATCCAGCTGTTTCCAGCGACCCGCACAAGATCATCGGTCCATCTTGTAGGGGGCCTGCCGACGTTGCGTCTTCCGGTTCGTGGTCGCCACTCAAGAACCTTTCTGCCCCAACGGCCGTCGGTTCTACGTGCTATGTGCCCCGCCCACTGCCACTTCAGTTTTGCAATTCTTCGGGCTATGTCGGTGACTTTGGTTCGCCTGCGGATTGCAACATTTCTGATACGATCCCGCAGGGAAACTCCTAGCATAGCCCTCTCCATTGCTCTTTGGGTGACCTTGAGCCTTCTAATAAGGCCCATAGTGAGCGGCCACGTCTCTGTTCCGTAAGTCATCACTGGAAACACACACTGGTAGAAGACTTTCGACTTGAGACACTGCGGTATTTTATTTTCGGTTTTGGGTTCGATCCCCACCCAGGACAAAAATGTGTGATGTGCACTATTATTTGTTGTTGACGTAATTTATCTATATAATATTATGTCTGTATTTGGAAACATGTTAGCATGTTTATCAGTTGTCTGATTGCCATAGTCCAGGCTGTGCTTAATTGGAGATCAGATGGCAGAGTTAGTAGTCCCATGATGTTTATTCATTTCTTAACTAAGAATAACCACAGAAGTAGTAATGTTAATAAATAATAAAAAATAAAGGTTTTTATTCACGTAGACTTTAAAAAAGCGCTTGTAAATAGTCAGAACATGTTTGTAGTAATATAGTGTATAGTATATAATATAGTTGTATACATTATTATTTCTAGTTACATAGATATTTATTTTATAATAGCAATTATATTTAGCTAGCTTGTATTAAGTTATTGTCAAAGAGACTATGTTTAAGTTTAATTATCAAAATGTATAGTTTTAGCTATATTTTACTACATATTGTCTCAATTATTTATTATTATATTTATTAATACAATTAAAATCTAAAGATGCGCAAATGTGCCCGTAAAGATAACAAAACTGCCATAGGTAATTTCGAGATAAAAGTGATTGGGTCGGAGGGCACCCTTACGCGACGTCCTGCGTGAGCGATCTAGACGCGACCGCGAAGCGGTGTGACGCGGCGCCTAAACAATAAACAGTCGAAACCTATTGAAGTGTCCTACGTGACCAAACGCGCGTGGCGTGCGGTGCGGAGCGGCGCGACATGAAGCGAACGCGATCAGTTTGCTTGATATTTACGCGCGAACAGGATGCGGTACCGTCGTGTTTTTGCGGCGTCGCGCGTCGGTGGCAGCTGCGCGAGACGATTCGCGTGTACGTAGGACATAGCCACCGCGTCGTACCGCATCGCATTGAATTTGCGTGTCACCGCTTCATAATCGCGTTCGCTTTGAACCGCCTACCTAGGACGTAGCGTTAGGGATTTGTGAACTACTCCTAAAAGCACCACCAGTTCCCGCTCACCTTAAAAAAACTTTGTCTGGGTGCAATCGGGACGTACCCACTCACCTTAATTTTACCTGGCTGCTTTACAAATCAGGATATCACACTGCACGGTCAGCGGTGGACGTGGAAGGTTGACGGGAGTTCGGTAGGCTGTTCCATTAATTGCAGAATCTATTGATTACTTATAAGCTTTTTATGTATGTACTTATATATCCACAAAATATAAAAAATGAAAACTATAATACCTATTCATTATTATATGACATGAAAAAAAATCCGCTTCAAATGGTCTGGGTCTCGTTTTCCTATGATAAAATTTTTCATTGCGATGATCTTGTGCGGGTCGCTGGAAATCGCTGGATGCGGATAGCGCAAGACTGGCAATTGTGGAGATCTTTGGGGGAGGCCTTTGTCCAGCAATGGACGTCTTTCGGCTGATATGATGATGATGATGATGACGACCTTGGGTTTTTGCCTAGTTTTAGCACTGAACATAAAAAAATTGTTGTAACTACGGCAAAATATGCATTGTTTTTAAATAAAATAGATACTACTTTGTTTATGTGTCACGTTGACTGCTTAGAATAAGATACGACATTTGATTGATTTATTTTTATCATTCTTTTTTTTGTGCGAAATGGGTTTGCGCTTGACCACGATCTCACCTGATGGTAAGTGAAGATGTGGTCGAAGGTGGACCGCGCGTACCCATAAGATGCCCGTTCACTCTAACCTTGAATAAACCCGTGTTATATGAGTCTAGAAACACGTCGTTTGGGAGGCTGTTCCACAGCTTAGCCGTGCGTATGATGAAAGAGGAAGCAAAACGCTTCGTACGGCATAATGGGATGTCAACGACATAGCGGTGGAGAGCCTCCCGGCGCCTTGTAGTCCGATGAAAAAAGGGAGATGGAGGGATAAGTTCATGGAGGTCGTGACGCCGATGATCCAAGTTGCAACCTTATCGGTTTTCTACAGGCTGTTTCATGGAGCCGCTCAAGACCTCCATGAACTTATCCCTCCATCTCCCTTTTTTCATAGTAGTATACCAATATGCGTCACTCTTAATACGATACGACGTTAAAACATGACAATAAAGTTGAAGAAACTTTGCTTGAAACTGATGAAGAGGAAGAGGGTGGTGATTAAGAAATAATTTGTTTAGGTTGAGATTTAATAGTTTTACGAAATTTTATTTGTTGAGAGGCTTCTAAATGAGTGCCCCCCCCCCCCCCCCCCTGTAACTCGTAAAATAAGAGAATGATAAAACTAAAAAAATAATAATATATGATGTACATTACCATGTAAACTAACAACGAAAATTGGTTTGAACGAGATCTAGTAAGTAGTTTTTTTTATGCGTCATAAATCGTAAACCGCAATTTACCTTTCATTTAATCAACTGAAATACTTGCTGCTGCGGAACCCTTCATGGGCGAGTCCGATTCGCACTTGGCCGGTTTTTTACTTTTGTTTATTTGTTAATCTTTCATTTATTATTTTTATATTTATGTAAAATAAAATTATAATTTGTACACCTCGACAGGTAAAACATGTTCGGACTTTAGATACCTTTTTTTAAGATCTTGCATGCTTTAATTTGTATGTAAAAGCATGTTTTGACAAATAAATAATCTTTATCTTTAAAAGGGAATTATTTTCTGTATGCTATAATACAGTAGCATTCTCGGCCTGGGTATTCTTTTTATAAATAGTTGATTATCATAATAACATTTACTGAAATTTATTAAAAATATTTTGTTTAAGATACAGCATCTCTTTTATATAACATCTGTTACCATATTTGTTCTTTAAACAAGTCTTTGATGCAATTTACTACAATAAACTACATACAGCTAACTGGAAAATCCATCTATGATTTCATAACAACAAATCCATAGCTCAAAAAACATGCTTTTTTGAGCTATGGATTTGTTGTTATGAAATCATAGATGGATTTTCCATTTGACAAATAAATAATCTTTATCTTTAAAAGGGAAATATTTTCTGTATGCTATAATACAGTAGCATTCTCGGCCTGAGTATTCTTTTTATAAATAGTTGATTATCATAATAACATATACTGAAATTTATGAAAAATATTTTGTTTAAGATACAGCACAGCACTCTTTTATATAACATCTGTCACCATATTTGTTCTTTAAACAAATCTTTGATGCAATTTACTACAATAAACTACATACAGCTAAATGGAAAATCCATCTATGATTTCATAACAACAAATCCATAGCTCAAAAAAGCATGTGTCCTGGTCTGGTCCAAACATTTTATCTAACAAATACAACATTCCTGCTGCCTGAAATTGAAACATTTTTTTCATTGAACAAGAATTGGCGTAATTTGTACAATATCAATTATACATAAACTCTACAAAATTGAGATAAACGCATCAGAAAGGCTTTAGATTAATCAATATTTACCAATTTTCTACTTTCTATCTCTATAAATATAATATGAGACATGAATTTTTGTAAAAGGTTTTTGGCTCTGGTGTAAAGTTGGGTTTTTCAAGTTACAACAGTTCCGCTTTCTTCCGTCGAATTTTATATTTTTTTGCCTTTTTTATAGTTAGTTGTTGGGAACCCTTTGTGCGCGAGTCCGACTCGTACTTGGCCGGTTTTAGTTTAATGATCAAGTTCATGATATTGTTTTGTTTGATAGGCAAATTAACTGCAACCGCTTAACTCGACTAAGCGTTTTGGATACGTCGGATGATCTTTTTATCGCCGTTGCTTCTCTATGTAATTTAAGATTTAGAAAGCTTATACCCACCCCTTTTTATTTAATTAGCAACAAAATACGATGAAGGGAAAATATATAAACCAGTAACAAAACAATGGAGTGAAAGTTAACCTTCATTGTAAATAAAATAGAAAACTATCATAAGATGATTTAAATAATATGATAAAACTTATGAAAATATTGAAATACGGTGTGAGTATCATGTTGATGGAAAAATAACAATTTAAATTGTGTTTCGCATGATAATTTTTTTGAGATGATGCTATAACAACGTTTTATGCAGTTTTGTGTAGCAAAATAGTCGAATTGAATTATAGGAACAATGCAGTTCTTTTAAATAATGTAAATTTTGACATTCCATAATTTTTCAACGAGGTGAACCAAAAGCAAAGGTAACTTAACATCTTGTGCATTAAATTGTTATGTTCATTTGCAGGTTCTTTTGAAAGGAAAGCTGTGTCTGGGAAAGATTTACCACAAGGAAGAGAAATACGTCTTGAAATGCTGAGTACAGGAGCTGGGTCTTGTCATCCTGATTTCAATTTGAATATTCCTGGCTTCGGTATTTTCATGTACCTAGACACTGGCTCCACTCACGATACAGGTGATATAAAATTTTTGTATGCAATTATACTCCCAATAAATATTTTATCATTAAATGATGATGCCATAGTTAACAACAGCCAGTATTGTTTTTTGAATTATAACTTCTTTACGCTTGCTTGACTTGGGGAGTAAGCAGAAGCAGCAGAAGTGTGATCAGGCGAGGCGAACGGGAATTGAAAGGGAGATATGAGTTAGTGTAGATGGAAAGGGTGAGAGGGAGTAGACACTTTGAATCACCAAAGTAAAAATTAAATGACTATTAAATATCTAGAATAAATAAGAAATCTATATCCAAAAGAAAGTGGTTATGAATTCGTTTGTATGTTTTTTTGTGCGTATGTTACGCCATTTCTCCGTTGTATGTAAACAAATTTCGATATATATATTTTTATATTGTAGGAAATAATTTCGATATTTTTTTGTAGAAAATAGTATTGCAGTTATGGTGTACTAACTTGTTTTTATTGTTATTGTTTCATTCTTTTTATATTTAATACTTAGTATGTATGTGTATGCTTATCGTTAATTTATTCCTTTTTAAATTTTACATTTTACTATGTTTCTTTTTAAAGATTTTCTTTCTTTTTTCTCCTCCTTTCTATTTTTTATTGGTTATTCCGTTCCTTCAAATGACTATTCCGTTCACACAAAATTTAAGTTAGTGTTTCAACCTAATCTTATCTTATAAACGCGGAATAAAACTAGTAAATATCATTGAGACTAATATTACAGAAAGAATGTAATCTTTCTGTAATAGTAGTCTCAATGATATTTACTAGTTTTATTCCGCGTTTATAAGATAAGATTAGGTTGAAACACTAACTTAAATTTTGTGTGAACGGAATAGTCATTTGAAGGAACGGAATAACCAATAAAAAATAAAATAAAATATGCTTTTTTCAATGTTTTAGAAAATGCATTAGAAACCACCACGTATTGTTGCCAACCAGAACACATGACTGACTACGCTTGCACACCTAATATAGTGTCTGCTGAAGACCCGGTGCATAAGTGGTCGGGAATCAGATGTCTTAACATGACGAGATCTCTTTACTACCAGACTTACAACTGCACCAAGGATCCTGTTCCTTCGCCGGTAAGTAATTATCAAAAGTGATGTTTTTTTTATAAAATAATATTTACCATTTTTTTTATTTTATGATCATGATGGATGAATGATTATTAATATATATTATTTATTTTTGTGTCAAACCCATCATGGGTTTAAAAGAAACATAAATAAATGAATAACTTTAAATAATGTTTTGGGGCTAGTATGATACTGCCACCTAATTCCAAACTAGGCAGACCCTGTACTATGGCAACCAGATATCTGATAAACATACGTATATATTTCTAAATGCATAGGTAATATAAATAAACTAGCTGACCCTGCGAACAGTAGATTCTTTAATTTTATATAAATAATAATATTTAATAATAATATTTAGGAACAATGTCACACAGATCATCCTAGCCCCAAACTAAGCAAAGCTTGTACTATGGGTAACAGGCGACGATATGCATACTTATATATATATACTTAAATACATAGAAAACATCCATGACTCAGAAACAAATATTCGTGCTCATCACACAAATATTTGAACTTACCGGGATTCGAACCCAGGACCACCAGCTTCGTAGGCAGGAGCACTACCAACGATGCTACGGTGACCGTCCCTAATGATACCTTTATTACCTACTTAATTTCATTTTATTTTTACTTATTCCAAATAAAGGTATATGTTTATTGCCAATAGCTGTACCCGCGCTTCGGCCGCGTGTTAATTAGTTTATGTAGTTTTTTTAGTTCCTTATTACATCAGCTACCTGCCAATAAAAGTCTCGTCAAAATTGGTCCAGCCATTTCAGAGATTAGCCGGAACATATGAAAAATGAATGGAATTTACATTGATGGAGTGTGTAAATAACATATCCTACGCCGACGATCTAACTTTGCTGAGCGCGTCCATCTGCGGTCTAAGGAGATTGAAGGCCATCTGTGAAGACTATGCTAAGCTTCACGGACTGGTCTATAATGACAAGAAAAGTGTGGTTATGGTCTTTCAAAGATGTTTGCTGAAACCGTTATAGATTTTTTTTATGGAACGATGCAAAAAAGATGTGCATCCATGGAGTGCCGTGTGCGGTACAGTGCCAACACTATTCTTAAGTGTATAGCCAGTATACTAGACTGTTTGTATGTGGGCCGCTGCTGTAAGTTGTCAACGTCGGTAATTAGTTTATAGCAGGGGTACGCATGTGAGGGGTCCCTGTGCAAATATATGTATTAGTCTGTGTACTACATATTTGTTTTTAGAATTACTAACATAGGTTTACTAACAAAATGAGTCCTGTTAATTTACCAAATAAATTATTCATTCATTCGTTTAAAACCGTAGCCTAGTTGGTTGGTAGTGCTCTTGCCTACGAAGCTGGTGGTCCTGGGTTCGAATCCCGGTAATTTTAAATATTTGTGTGATGAACACGAATATTTGTTTCTGAAGTCATGGATGTTTTCTATGTATATAAGTATTTATCTATCTATCTAAGTATGTATATCGTCGCCTGGTACCTATAGTACAGACGCCAGCACATCAAGCTACCCCAATCTGTCAAATTTCCCCAATTGAAAGTGAACCTTATGCTTATGTGATAAAGTTGAAAATCTATAAAAGAAATTTGACAGATTGGAGTAGCTGCATGTGCTGGCGTGTGTACAAGCTTTGCTTAGTTTGGGGCTAGGATGATCTGTGTGACATTGTCCCTAGATATTATTATTATATTAAAACTACTTTTGCTCCGTCATCTATATATGTATTGATGATTCCGTTAGAAGTTGAATATTGAGTCATACTGAAGTAGCCACTTGTTGTCTAATATGTTTTATCACTAGTCAACTGTACATCACATGTCTTGAATGTGGTGCAATATTTTATTCTAAATATGGTTTATCGCTTGCTTATCTTATGGGTAGTGGTAACCCTATTGTCAGAGTTGCTCAAGCCACCCAGTAGGCCTCTGACATGGCTTAACGACTGTTGTCTAATGACTACAACCGGGACCGACAGCTTAACGTACCCTCCGAACCACTTTGGCGGTCACCCATCTATGGACTGACCGCGAGCCTAGTTGCTTTACCTCGCCGATCGCTTATGTACCGGTGAGAGCATCTAGCTATGAGCTTTAATTACTAACCAAAGAGGTTTATTTACTACACCAAAAACCTCCTACAAAATATAGTTAAATATATTTCACAAGCAAGCTCTTAGTACAATGGATAAAGAGATGACAAGTATCGATTGGCCACACACCCCATCGTTATATATGTATGTATACACAAGGATATTATTTTCAATTGTAGTTTTGTTCTTCCGCCAGATTGCTATAGCAACTAGTGCTTTTGATGTGTCTACAGTTTATAATATGTATAATGATGGAAATTGTATAAGGGCAAACTCTAGTGGAAAAATAACTGTAGAGGAAGAAGACGGCAAACTATGGCCTCCTAACGGACCCCGTGGCCAATGTCCTATTAACGATGCAGCGAAGAATCAAACCAGATGTTTTAATAACCGTAAGTTAACATTCATATATAAATACATAGAGACACGCTTGTTTGCCAGTGGGGTGGGCAGAGACAAAGGATTTGTCATGATACTTGCACACTTCTGTTGCCTCGTGTACTCTAATCATATCTATACATACATATAATAAAATCGTAGGAAAGTCAAAACTGTACATTGAATATTTTTTTTAATGATACTTGGGGCGTGATTTATAAACGATATCGAAGCCAAAAATATAGTTTTTAAAATTTTTGTCTGTGTATGTATGTCCGGGCTAAACATAAAAAGTACTGCATGGATTTACTTCAAATTTTGCATGTATATTACTAAGAGGTCGGGTTAACATATAGGCTACATTTTATCACACTATCATCTACGGGGGAGGACCTGTGATAATTTATAAAATTTAACGCGGGTAAAACCGCGGGGCACAGCTAGTATTCTTATTACATGCTCGCCTGGGTACTTTTGATCTGGCTTTTCTTGAGAACATTTCCAATTTGAAAAGCTAATATTAATATTAACTCTTTAAATCAACTATTATTGTTTTAATTGGTAAACACTAATATAAAAAAAGTACAGACCGGTGTCTTGCACCGGACACTTATAAACTATGTATTGTATATGCGTCCGGCAGTTAGTTTTATAGGACAAAGAAACAAACACTTTATGTATACAGGTTGTTTCATAGATTTCACTGCTTCACCGAACCATATATGTAGACGAACGGGAGGTGGAGCTCAAGTCTTCTAGCATATAATACTACAAATTAAGTATCTTACGCCAAAGGTCAACCTCTTTGGGTTTCGAACGCAGGCTCCAGATAGTTACCATCGATTACTGTCTGACGGCTCAAGGCGGCTCAAGGTCACCTAAAGAGCAATGGAAAGGGCTATGCTTGGACTTTCCCTGCGAGATCGAATCAGAAATGTTGAGATACGCAGGCGAACTAAAGTAACCGACATAGTCGTAAGAATTGCCAAGCTGAAGTAGCAGTGGGCAGGGCACATAGCTCGTAGAGCCGACGGCCGCTGGGGCAGAAAGGTTTTCGAGTGGCGACCACGAACTGAAAGACGCAGCGTGGGCAGGCCCCCTACAAGATGGACCGATGATCTTGTGCGGGTCGCTGGAAATCGCTGGATGCGGATAGCGCAAGACCGGCAATTGTGGAGATCTGTGGGGGAGGCCTTTGTCCAGCAGTGGACGTCTTTCGGCTGATATGATGATGATGACTGTCTGAAGGCGAGTACGATTTAGGCCCGTCGTCCACTATCGGTGGGCATCGATGCGGCTCGGTACAACTCGGGAGCTTTACGGCGGCTTCAGACGCCTGAGAGCTGCTTCGGCAGTCGCAAAAATACCTAAGGACACCGTAGCTGATTTTGGGTAGCCTCAGAAAAGTTCTGGCGGCAGAAACATTGCAGAGCAGTCGAATATTTGGTTCCACGCATTCTGTTTCATTAGTTGATCACTATAGTATCGCGATGTTATGTCATACAGACATTCGTGCGCTTATACAAGAATAATCAATTTGTCTTCTGTCATCGTCAAATAAAACAAACTGATACGATACGATAATGGAAGCGCGTGCGATGATCGAAATGACTGTTCTGCAACGTGTCTGCCTCGAAAATGCCACCCGGGTTACACGAAGACAGTTTCGACGTCCTTAGCCACGCTTACGGCTGCTGAGGCAGCCCGAAGTCGCCTGACGTACCTCTCAGGCACCCGAAGCCGCTGTAAAGCGTTCGAGCTGCAACGAGCCGCACCGATGCCCACCTATAGTGGGCGCTAGGCTTTAGCGGATAACATTGTTTCTAATATATTTTTGTTCGTTCAGAGTTTTGTCATATTGCGCAAAAACCAATGTCATCCCGTGGGGGTGTATTTCCACTGTAGAGGTTTTTGTGAATCCTTTATCCCGTCGTGGACGTAATTTAGTTCACATGATGATGAAACTATTTTCTTAACATTTTCATTTTAGTTTTAGAATTAAACTTTTTCAGACCCCAATGGCATCGTATGGACTACTTTTTTCACTGTGTGGCTTGTCAGGCAACACAATCTTATTGCTGAACAACTGGCTTGCTTGAATCCATGCTGGAATGATGAGACAATATTTCAAACATCCAGGGACATCAATATCGCATTTACAATGCAAATGTTTGTATGCGAGTGGATGGATACTCTAGTAGGTAAGAAATATTACTCGCACTGTATTATTCTTTTCAAATACTAGATAAGTCCGTGACTAACATAGTTTTTGAAGTAGAGAGCATTAGTGGCTTCAATTAACTTATGTTGGCAAAATACTACGGCAAAATGTGCGCGACTTTAGAACCAGTTGACCGTGAGTGTGAGTGATAAGCAGATTTAGTAGTTTTGAAAGAATCGCCAGCATTGCCGGTGATTCTGTCATTTACTTCACTATACAAATTTAAACTTCACAACAATTTCATCTAACATAGATCGTTTGAAAAGAACAGGGCTTACATGGTACTGTCAACTGCTTAGAACACACGCACATTATATTGGTCTAATGTCGTCGGTAATAGAATTAATTATCATGATCAATAGATTTAATTCTATAAATCTAATAGAATTAATTATATTACCGACGACATTGCTTATTTTTTGTGAATGTGTGCTTGCTCTTGACGTATGATATAAACTTTTGACTGCCTCAATGGTTCAACGACGGCAGGTTTGTGGTGACGGCACTGAATATCAGAATATCATCACCCTATCTCATCCCTTGGGGCGTGTAGAAATCGACCCGAGGGAATATCTACCAGAGGACGGGCAGCATCTTCTTTCTGTGTACCTAGCAACCAAGCGTGGTGATTATGGCATATTCCCCAAGATGAATCATGGGGAGGCTTGTCCAGCAGTGGACTTCCTTCAGCTGTGATGATGACGTTTAACTGCAGTTAAAGAAGTCTTCAGTTTAAATCCTGGACAGTGAAAAAGGTGTTGTTGTTTTATGGCAAGAAAAACTCCTTGCTTTAGCTCTGAGCCTGGCAGTTGGCTATTAAAAGCATGTGCCTTGGAGACACATATATACATATAGCTCGCTTTACCTCAATCAATACTTTTGTTACAATGAGAATTTTAAGGTATCTACGTACATATAGACTCACGCCTGTTTTCCCAGAGGTGTAGGCAGGGACACCGGATTTCCATTTGTTACCATCTTTGCACACCTCTTTACCTCGTTTATTGTCATTATATTCTTCATACATGCTCGCCGGTTCAGATTACTTCTGACCTGGCCTTTCCTGAGAACGTCTCCGATTTTGTAAGAGAATGTTCTACGAGGTATCAGCTTATTTGATTTCATTTAACTACGTTGATAAAACATTTTACAAGTAATTAATTTTAATTTCCAGATTGTTCAATAATAAGGGAGAATATATTGGCTCGTTTCCTTTCTTCAAAACTACCTTCGCACCTGGACTGTTAGCTCAGAATAATAATGCGGAATATTTTACTCAGTCCACAATGAGACAGTGTGCGAATAACGATAACGGTATTATTGCATATGAAGTAAGTACCAAAAAAAAAATCTTGAGAGGTGTCAAGGGACACCCGGATGGAACGAAGTTATTTCTTATTATTTATTATGTACAAAAAACCTGTATACACTCAACAAAAATAATCGTCGCGACACCACACTGTTCAATGCGAAATAGAAATGAAAATATCTGGCTTGATTTCTATAAGAGAGAGAGAGAGAGAGAAAGAGAGAGACAGACAGAGAAACATGAGCACGCCGCACAGCTGCAAAAAGTGTCGTGACACGCGTTTCGTAAGATTTTTTTCCGTCTAGCCCCCTTTCACAACGCGCGATAAGGAACTTCGTTCCAATAATCAAATAGATATCTTGGGACAAGTAACACACTGGCATCTGATCCCAAACTAGGCTAAACCTGTACTATGGCAACCAGACAACTGATAACCTTACTTAGAAGTATATATTTTTAGACATTAGCATTAAAGCGCGACCGTCGTTTTAAACACAAGGTCCGTTATTATAATAATACTGAATACATACCTTAATATTTGTATTTCGCGTACTTTCATAGCATTATGTCGTATGGCATTCTGCTGTGGGGTTCGGCGGCTGACATAGGTACTATTTTTGTATTGCAGAAAAGAGCAGTCAGAGCCATTTATGGTTTGGGCAGTCGCGATTCTTTGCGAAATTTGTTTAAAGAAATAAATATACTTACTGTGCCATCGGAATATATATATCAGAATATAATGTTTGTTAGAAAAAATATTCATAAATATAAAAAGAAAAGTGAACTGCATAACATAAATACTAGGAATAAAAACAAACTAGCCATGCCAGGCTTTAGAGTAAGCAAAACTAATAAATCATTTTTAGGAAATTGTATTAGGTTTTATAACAAGCTTCCTACTCAAATTACTGATCTGCGTGACACAAGTTTTAAAACACATATTAAACGTGTACTTATGGCTAGGGGCACTAAAGAGTACATCGATGACAAAGACGTCTGGCTCTCACTGCCTACCTGCACATTGCTCGCTGGAGACCTTGTAGCCATATAGACATGACTGATCTGCTGAGTTACGTGAACTATCTGTAAATTATGATAGCTATATACTTAATTTAAAATTATTGACTCTGTCTCAAAATGAATAATGTTATTGTTTCGAAGTTTTTCTTTTGTGTACCTAAATATAATGTAAAATAATAAGCATTCAGACAACCGATCGAGCATATATTGTGTTTGCCAACTAAATAATTACTTACTCTAATTGGTCCAAATCCCGTGTTCATGCCCGCTTGAGTACCTATGTTTCGCCGGACCGTCTCAACTGGGTCGTGTTGAAATCGGTAGTAGATGAACCCACTGAGTTTGTTTCGCTGGGTCTTCTCAGTTGGGGCGCATTGGATCCGGTGGTAGCATTAAAGCGTGACCGTCGTTATTAACACAAGGCCCGTCATAATAATAATACCTTAATATAGACAGAACCATTGACAATATGTAGTAAAAATATTAGACTTAAACTAGGTAATTAAACATAATCTCTTGACAATAACTTGATACGAGCTAGCTTAATATCAATGCTATAATAAAATAAATTTGATAAATGTTTTCATACAATGTGTACCTAAATATCTATGTTACTAGAAATATAGTATACAACAATATTACTACAAACATGTTCTGATTATTTACAAGCGCTTTTTTAAAGTCTACGTGAATAAAAACCTTTTTTATTTATTTATTTATTTAATATAGACAGAACATTCAGACAATATGTAGTAAAGTATAAATTTCAATAATTAAACCTAAACATAATCTCCTTGACAATAACTTAATACAAGCTAGCTAAATATCACTACCATTATAAAATAAATTGTATAAATGTTTAACATTCCGTGTACCTAAATATCTGTAATAAGTAACTAGAAATAATAATTGTATTACTACAAACATGTTCTGACTTTTTGCAAGCGCTTTTTTAAAGTCTACGTGAATAAAAACCTGTTTTATTATTTACACATATAATACAATCGTAGGTAAGTCAAAACTGTACATTGAATATTTTCTAAAAATGATAATTGGGGCATCATCTAACATCGATATCGAAGTCAAAAATATAGTTTTTAGAATTTTTGTCTGTGTGTCTGTTTGTCTGTATGTATGTCCAGACTAAACTCAAAAAGTACTGCATGGATTTACTTCAAATTTTGCATGTATATTACTAAGAGGTCGGGTCAACATATAGGCTACATATTATCGCGCTATCACCTACGGGGAGGAGCTATTATAATTCACAAAAGTTAACGCGGGTAAAACCGCGGGGCACAGCTAGTTTTAGATAAATTACACTCAGACAGAAGAACTTAATTATCATGCTCATCACACAAAAGAATTTTCTGGGTGGGGATAGTACCCCCGACCTTCGGCTTAGCAGTCAGTTCCAGAAACCACTAGAGCAACAAGCCAGTCAATTAATGTTGGCATAAAATAAAGAAAATATTTATAAAAGACGTATCATTCATTTTATTAACCAATTTTAAAAAAGGAAGAGATTCGAGAGACAGAGATTGGTAGAGAAGAAGATATATCAAGGATCTATCTGCAGCACCGGGGCATACCCGCGTTCCGAGGCTCTCCCCATCAGGTGCCAAGAGAAGCCCACGGCAGGTTAGGTTTATTTGGTGCGAGTCCGACATACCCACCCGCTGACACTTTTTTGCGGGTGGCATGCGTAGGCATTCCTCTAGCCTTATCTATACCTATAATAAAATCGTAGAAAAGTCAAAACTGTACATTGTATATTTTTTTTAAAGGAAACTTGGGGCGTGATCTACTATCGATATCGAAGCCAAAAATATAGTTTTTAGAATTTTTGTCTGTTTGTCTGTATGTATATCCGGAATAAACTCAAAAAGTACTGCATGGATTTACTTAAAATTTAGCATGAATATTACTTAGAGGTCGGGTCAACATATAGGCTACATATTATCACGCTATCGCCTACGGGAGAGGAGCTGTAATAGTTTACAAAATTTTACGCGGGTAAAACCGCGGGGTACAGCTAGCAAAAGTAAAAATAAGATCCTTAGTTGTAATTTATAATTTCTTAGAGTTTAAGGTTAGATTTATGTTTGTGCGAATTATAAAATATATTTTATTTATATTTTATTAAGACTGGTGACGACGCATTTCCTGGACTCCAATTAGCTGTGGATATATGTGCGAGCGACGTGCATAGAAGCCGAACATTCGGTCTATCGTCCTACGTAGATTATGTCTACTTATTCTTAGGTAAAAATATAACAACATGGGGACAATTAGCGGAACGTATAGACAAAAATGTGAGTATTCACGCATATTCTTTTTATTTATAAGATTTTATTTTAAGCTATTGCATAGCTTCTATCGCGGGCCTTGAGCGTGGGGACCGAATCCAGAAATTCCGTAACGAAAAAAACCTAACACTCCCCACTCCGACCGCCATCTATCCATAAATACCATAACTTTTAATGACTTTTTGAATATCACGCTTGTCTCTTTAGTTCAGCAACCCGCCTTTAGGTGGCATTGGTTGTATTGGAAAACTACCGTAATCAGCTGTTTGTGAGAAAGTATATAGGTGTATAGGTATTTATCATCTACGTACAACAGTGAATATCTGTACTCGTATAATTTGTGTATAAAGTGTTTTAAATATGAATAAACAAAGCGCATTTATTAATGAAGAAAGTCACGAAAAAATAGTTAAAGAAAATGAGTTAGTACTCTATATACCACAGTCACCAGAGTGCCACACGTCTTTTTTAATTTCTGTCTTTTTGTCTACAAGTATCCGATTCTTTACAAAACAAGTACACCGATTACTAAATATCTAAATAAATAAATAGTAGGTTGCCCTATAAATTGCTTGTCCCTTGTCATCTTATCATAATGTTTAGCCATAATCCATACTGTATAGCTATTCACATATACAACATGTAACGTAATTAACGCACACCCTCAGACACCCCAATTAGAATATTATGTTGTTATCATAATACATACACTGAATTTTCAATTTAACATGTAGGTATATGCATTGTTATTTACTAAATTAGTTTCTTGGATAAAAGTTTATTTTTCTTTATTTTGTATTAAATGATCCAATTTGTTTGAATACAAATAAAACTACAATTTTAAAAGTCTTATTATTTGACTTACGGTCCATTTCAATTTATTTTGACTGTATAGTGTATATAATATGGCAACCGCTTCTCTAGCAAAATTCTAGACATAGAACTTTTTAATGAAAAATATGAAATAGATATCCTTTGTTCAATTGTTTTATATAAATGTGTTACGTGAACTATCTGTAAATGATTGCTATCATATACTTAATTTAAAATTATTGACTCTGTCTCAAAATGAATAATGTTATTGTTTCGAAGTTTTTCTTTTGTATAACTAAATATAATCTAAAATAATAAGCATTCAGACAACCGATCGAGCATATATTGTGTTTGCCTACTAAATAATTACTCTAATTGGACCAAATCCCGTGTTCATGCCCGCTTGAGTATGTTTCGCCGGACCGTCTCAACTGGGTCGTGTAGAAACCGGTAGTAGATGAACCCACTGAGTTTGTTTCGCTGGGTCTTCTCAGTTGGGGCGCATTGGATCCGGTGGTAGCATTAAAGCGCGACCGTCGTTATTAACACAAGGTCCGTCATAATAATAATACCTTTAATATAGACAGAACCATTGACAATATGTAGTAAAAATATTAGACTTAAACTAGATAATTAAACATAATCTCTTGACAATAACTTGATACGAGCTAGCTAAATATCATTTCTGTAATAAAATAAATTTTATAAATGTTTTCATACAAGATGTACCTAAATATCTATGTAACTAGAAATAATATCTAATGTATACAACTATATTACTACAAACATGTTCTGACTATTTACAAGCGCTTTTTTATAGTCTACGTGAATAAAAACCTTTTTTATTTATTTTATTTATTTATAATCATTTCCGTAGTTTTAATTATTTTGGAAAAAAATATACCTATATTAAATATGATATAAATCGATTCAGTAAACGATTCTGAACAAACTATTTTCAGGATGTGCGTTAATTATGTTACATGTTGTATAATATAAATAGGTCGCCAAATAGCTTCCAAAACCTTTACTTAACGTTTAAGTGCGAATTGTTACTACAAAAAAATTATTTGATTAACAATGAAAGCCCGTAATTAGTAATAACAAATGTTTGAACGCTAGTAATGGTAGACTATCATGTGATACTCTTTTTATATGTCGCAATTAACTTTTCAGGTGGTGTACAATAATCGAATTAAGTACTAACAACTTTCAATGTCAGTTATTTACATAGTTTAAAAAACATTGTATATAGGAATTAATTAATTATCAAATTGTAGTTCGTATTGAACTATTAGTAAGTGAGAGAGACACGATTACTGCCCGAGCTTAGAGCAATCTACTCGTATGCTCAACGTCCCTGTACTTTCAGAAAAGAACTATGTAACTAGCTAACATTAAAAAAATGTACATACATACATAAACTCAAGCCTTTCTCCCAGAGGGGTAGGCAGAAACAACGGACTTCCATTTAACACGATCCTTGCACACCTCTTTCGCTTCGTTTACTGACATTATATTCTTTATACATGCTCGCCGGTTTAGGGTACTTCTGACCTGACCTTTCTTAAGTTCGCCTCCGATTTGATCAGATAATGTTCTACGAGGTCTTCCCCTTCCGGTTGTACCATTCTCACAGGCCAGGTATACTTCTTTTGACAATCTTTTTTCATTAAAAAAATGTATACTTGAAATAATCAAATTAATAAGATTAAATTCAATAAAATTACTCAATATAAACATGAACAATTTATTTCACTAATATTATAAGTGTGAAAGTTTGTGAGTCCCTACTCACAAACTCCAAACATCCATGATGCATAGGGATGTATGGATGTATGGAGTTTTTTTTTTATTAAAACGCTATTTACAACGCCCGCACTAGGAAATTGAATCCCTGTGTAGCGGGGTACCTTACGAACATATAATAGACGGACATAAATTAAATCCAGACTCAGAACCACTATTTATGGGTCATATCGGACGCAAATAGTTGTCCGGCGCGGGACACGATCCCGCGACACGAAGCGGCGAGGCGACTATCCTAGCCGCTGTGCCACACGTGCAGTCAGAGATAGCTAGTATCAAATAAAAACATAAGCTTTATAACAAATCAGATGTATATTTATTTATCATCTGATCTCAATGCAGGAAATCTATAACTACTTTTCCTACATAAATAGAACGTATAGTGACATATATCTATAACGAAAATTTTGATGACTTATTACAACTTCGTTTAGATTGTTTATTTTTTGTATATTGTGTTGAATATCACAATATACAAAAATGTAGGAAAAGTAGTTATTGATTTCCTGCATTGAGATCAATAATTTTTATCTAAATATAGGACAATATTAAGGTTAACACCGATTTATATTAAATATTTACATTTTTTTTAATTGCAGCATGTCAGTAAACTGCAAAATGTGTATGATGATCCTAGAGATATCGATCTGATGCCCGGTTTGTGGGTTGAACCTTACATTAAAGGTGGTAGGGTTCCTGAAATCCTGGCATACATATTGATAGAGAACCTTAAAAGGAATATTAAAGGTGACAGACATTGGTACAAGAGACCAAACAGGCCTTACGCTTTTACTGAAGGTAAGTTTACGTAGAATAGCAATGAAACTTGGTGGGGCTGCATACCTTGGAGACACTTCATTACAAATAAAAGTCCAGTCATATTCCATCACTCTCGTGATACGATGGGACGCCTAGCGACACGACCGGACACAGGGCACAGGACCGACGGCTTTACGTGCTCTCCGAGGCTCGCGGGTAACACCCTTCCTTGTTATCAATATTGTATGATCTTTCACATGCAACTGGGAACATATCAGTCAGCCATGTTTCTAGAAAACAGAGCCGATGGATCACCTACATCCTTCGGAAGGGTTTAAGTAAGGGATTCCTAATTTGATCTGCCAGTGTGTATCGTACATAGATTAAAGCAGAGCGCCTAACTCGGATTGGTAGATGGTGCAGGTTCGAGGCCCGCTGGACGATTAAACTTGGGATTTCCCATTTTTGAGATTAGATTATGCTATAAAATTCAAGGCCAGTCAAAGTCGGGAACAAATGTTGACTCAGCACAGCATGTCATTAATTTTATACATAACTCAGCATAGCATATCTCGGCATATATAAAAGATAAGTGTCACGTTCCTCCCCTCACTGACAACCAACCAAAACTGCTAAATCATTTGATTTCGTAAATTTTCGCTTTATAGACCTAGAATTAGACGAGGACTGACCATTTGGCTGCAGTATAGACAGGTCAGTTAAGAGCGGATTTGGAGAATAAATTGAATTAACGTTCATTCCTGACCGCCATTTTCCTATATTTTTGTATTTTTTTGGCAAAAAGACATCCCTGAATATAAACTCCCGTACCGCAGGACTTCAACATATAACTCACTTTCCTTATGTACTTTACAATTAGGCCAATATTTTCTTTGGTAATCCTATAGGTGTTTGCCCCGACAATGCCTAACAGATTGGTTTTGGAGGAAAAAGTTATTTATGTAGACGTTACAAACTTTCAAATAAATATCTATTAAATAAATCGAGCAACTTGAAACAAAAAAATTGCAAATTCTCTTTACCCTATATACTGAAAAAATTAAATTAAACTGGTCAATTTCTGTGGAGAAAGCCAAAGAATACCGACCCCCAATTTCGTCGATGTTAGTATTGTTTTCTTTTTCACACGTATGCGTAGAGAACCAGACAGTCTTGTATAAGAAGAATCCCTACGATTCGTCTTAAGAGGGTTAAGGTTAACGTGGAGAACCAGACAGTCTTGGATAAGAAGAATCCCTACGATTCTTCTTAAGAGGGTCAAGGCTACAGTCAGTTTATAAGCGAGTGAAACTGAAGGTGTAAGCTAGTTTTTGATAGAATGTGTGATATCTTTACACATATAACTCTGTACCTATATTTTCCAGAACAACTCCTGGAGATTAATAAGGCATCATTAGCTTTGCTATTGTGCAACGTTGGAGATAATGTAACTGAAGTTCAGCGAAAAGCATTCCTAAACATTAGTCCTGAGTAAGTTTGTTTTACACTTATATATCCAACTAGCTGTGCCCCGCGGTTTTACCCGCGTTAAACTTTATAAATCATCATAGCTCCTCCTCCGTAGGTGACAGCGTGATAAAATGTAGCCTATATATTGACCCGACCTCTTAGTAATATTCAGGCAAAATTTGAAGTAAATCCATGCAGTACTTTTTGATTTTAGCCCGGACATACATACAGACAAACAGACACACAGACAAAAATTCCAAAAACTATATTTTTGGCTTCGATATCGTTTGTAGTTCACGCCCCAAGTATCCTTTAAAAAAAATATTCAATGTACAGTTTTGACTTTCCAACGATTTTATTATATGTATAGATAGATATACTGGAAGACTTTTTAATCTATAAGTTTAATCTGCCAACCGGTCCATTCAATCTTTTAATACTAACTCATATCCACCAAAAATTGGAACCGAGGTAAAAAGTCCTCTACTATAATTAAAAATTGGTTGGTTGGTAGATGCTAGCCTTTCACGCCGAAGGTCGTGGGTTCGATTCCCACCCAGGACAGATATTTGTTTGCATGGACATGTCTGTTAGTCTTGAGTCTGGATGGTATTATATATAAGCATGTAGTTACAAAAGAAAAGTAGAACCTATATGTAGTATATCAGTTATCTGGTTTCCATAGTACAAGCTCTGCTTAGTTTGGGATCAGATGGCCGTGTGTTAATCTATACATATAATAAAATCGTAGGAAACTGAATACTACATTGAAAATTTTTTTTAAGGCTACTTGAGGCGTGATTTACAATCGATATTGCAGCCAAAAATCTAGTTTTTAGAATTTTTGTCTGTGTGTCTGTTTGTCTGTATGTATGTCCGGGCTAAATTCAAAAAGTACTCCATGGATATACTTCAAATTTTGCATGAATATTACTAAGAGGTCGGATCAACATATACGCTACATATTCTAAAGCTATCACCTAATGGGAAGGAGCTATGATAATTTATAAAGTTTAACGCGGGGCACAGCTAGTATTATATAAAAGAAAGGATATTATATAAGAAATAGTAGCATACATTAAACTAAATGACTTAAAATATATCATACGATTATTTATCTATTTTTATAAGCAAATAATTGTATTATTTCTAGGAATCCTGTAGTGGACTGCGGTAGTATACCCAAGATGAACTTCGGTGTATGGACAGACTCAACCTGCAATAATAGCTAAATGCTATTACTTATATTATGTACAGTTGCCAGCACATCAAGCTACCCCAATCTGGCAATTTTCCCCAATTGAAAGTGAACCTTATGCTTTTGTGATAAAGTTGAAAATCTATAAAAAATATTGACAGATTGTGGTAGCTGGATGTGCTGGCGTCTATACTTTAATGTGATGCAAGTGCAAGTCGCGACACATTTTCCATCTATTGTAATAAATCAATTACCTTTAACATATTCGACCTTCTTATTTAAATTTTACTGAAACCCGTAAATTTTCATGTCCTTAGGGTAGAATATGATGTACTACCTACCTTATCCTTCCTTATCGTATGGCACACAGCTTACAAATTTATTCAAGCATTTAAGCTCAAATAGTCACACAGATCACATAGTGATTTTAGATTTATTCAATCAATTAAGCTCAAATAGTCACACAGATCACATAGTGATTTTAAGCTCCAATAGTCACACAGATCACACAGATTTTAGATTTATTCAAGCAATTAAGCCCAAATAGTCACACAGATCACACAGATTTTATATTTATTTAGGCAATTAAGCCCAAATAGTCACACAGATCACATAGTGATTTTAGATTTATTCAAGCAATTAAGCTCAAATAGTCACACAGATCACATAGTGATTTTAAGCCCCAATGGTCACACAGATCACACAGATTTTAGATTTATTCAAGCAATTAAGCCCAAATAGTCACACAGATCACACAGTTCTCGATGGATGATGCAGTATTTCTATATTTTCTAGAACATGCCTCTTATAAAGAGGATATCAGCCAAATTCTTACTTTTAAAGTGTCAGTGTAATCTCCCATACACGACCATCAGTGTTTTAGCTCGAAATTATTTTATCTGTATCACAATGCTTTATTGACAATTTATTTTTAAATATTAACGTCATAAAACTGAAAACATGACAGCTTACATACAGTACATTTTAGAAAGACATAACTTTTCAAATAGTTTGCCAGTCATGCTAGTCCTAGTGTCAGATTTGTTGGAGCCGCCCAGTAGACCTCTAACATGGCTTAACGACTGTTATCTAATTACTATAATCGGGACCAACAGCTTAACGTGCCCTACGAAGCACGGAGAAGCTTAGAACTTAAACCATTTTTGCGGTCACCCATCAATGGACCGACCGCGAGCCTAGTAACTTAACCTCGCCGATCGCTTACGGACCGGTGAGAGCATCTAGCTACCACCTTTTACTATCGAAGCTGGGACACATAGTGGCGAGGCGACTGTCTTAGCCGCTGCGCCGTCAAGACGGTCATCGTAGCCTAGTTGGTAGTGCTCCTGCCTACGAAGTTGGTGGTCCTGGGTTCGAATCCCGGTAAGTGCAAATATTTCTGTGATGAGCACGAATATTTGTTTCTGAGTCATGGATGTTTTCTATGTATAATGAAATGAAATAATGAAATTTATTCAGCACTTGGGTATTAACATACACTTGTACTTGTCAAGTTCACAATGGAGTACATAAACATAGTTGAATGTTACTTTTATTTTTATATAATTAATGTTACTTTTATTTTGACGTTTTTATTTTCTCTTTCTAATATATTAAACCTAAAATAAATAAATAATCAGACAACCGATCGAGCATATATTGTGTTTGCCTGCTAAATAATTACAGTAAGTGGACCAAATCTCGTTTATATGCCCCATTGAGTATGTTTCGCCGGAGCGTCTCAACTGGGCCGTGTTGAAACCGGTAGTAGAGACACCCGCTGAGTTTGTTTCGCTGGGTCTTCTCAGTTGGGGCGCATTGGATCCGGTGGTAGCTTTAAAGCGCGACCGTCGTTATTAACACAAGGTCCGTCATAATAATATCACCTTAATATAGACAGAACCATTGCCAATATGTATTACAAATATTAGACTTAAACTAGATAATTAGACTTAAACTAGATAACTAAACTTAAACATAATCTCTTGACAATAATATAATATAAATTTGTTAATGTTTTAATACTATCAATACAATGTGTACCTAAATATCTATGTTACTAGAAATAATAATGTATTCAACTATAATACTACAAACATGTTCTGACTATTTACAAGCGCTTTTTTAAAGTCTACGTGAATAAAAACCTTTTTTATTTTATTTTATTTATAAAAATTACAAAAATATAATTAGTCTAAAAAAAATAATCTATTATTTTGAAATTTAGTTGTACAATATTAAAACTAAAGAATTGAAGGCAATGAGCATTTGGCTAGTGCAGAAGGCTCTTAACCAGTAGCTTAAATTAAACGATTAATACCCGAGGCCACCCTTTTGGGGTTCGGGCCACAGCTCAGGGGGCCGCTGAAGCAAAAGGACAGAATTCTAAGAGAGGGTGTGATCAGTTGCACGGGATCACCGATGACGTGTTAAGGGGCCAAAGCGATCCTCGCCGCTGAGGAACCTACCCTAGCTAACCTGCGGCTTTCTCTAGCTACCTAGGTGGACGACCCGGAGAAGAAAGCCACAAAGAAACTCCGGGCTTGCTTTTTTCGTCTTCTTTTGCTTTTTGTTTTCGTTCTTTTTTTTTTAAATCATGTATTTTCTTACATTGTGATGGGCGTTATGTAGGCTAATGCACGCACAGAACCGTTGTCATCTAATGAATCAAAAAATTGTGAGATAATAAACAACAAAATTAAATTTCACTCAAGCAATTAGAATAACCTCTTGCTAGATGAGAAAACGGTGGGTACATCCGCGTAGATTTACAAAATTAACAAGTCACACGAAGTCAACCAGAGGCAAGACGAGACTGTATGAAAAAATAAAATATTATGAGTACCCCAACAGCAGTTCGACCAGTTACCGCAAGCAGCACCCGTTCACGAGTATGACGTGAGTCGTGAGGGTATATAAGTATTTATCTATCTATATAAGTATGTATGTCGTCGCCTGGTACCCATAGTACAAGCTTTGCTTAGTTTTGGGCTAGGATGGTCTGTGTGGCATTGTCCCTAGATATTTATTTATATTAACAACCACACCAGGCGGCCCGTCAAAATTAATTAATTAAATATATTCTTTGGTGTGGAATTCTGTTGGTAAAACTTCTTACTTATAACTTCTAACTCATGAATAAAGTGAAAATACCTCAAAAGTTAGTACAATAGTTTTTGTTGCCAATTGGCGTGGTGGTGCTTGCTTTTCACGCTGCGGGTTCGATTCCTACCCAGGACAGATATGTGTGCATGAACATGTCTGTTTGTCCTGTATCTGGATGTAATTATCTATATAAGTATGCATTAGGTCACCGTAGCCTAGTTGGTAGCGCTCCTGCCTACGAAGCAGGTGGTCCTGGGTTCGAATCCCGGTAAGTGCAAATATTTGTGTGATGAGCACGAATATTTGTTTCTTAGTCATGGATGTTTTCTATGTATTTAAGTATTTATCTATGTATATCGTCGCCTGGTACCCATAGTATAAGCTTTGCTTAGTTTGGGGCTAGGATGATCTGTGTGACATTGTCCCTAGATAATAAGATATTAGATATTTACAAAAGAAAAGTAGTATTTGTCGTAATTATATCAGTTGTCTGGTTTCCATATTACAAGCTCTGCTTAGTTTGGGATCAGATGGCCGTGAGTGAATAAGAAATTAATACCTACTAATATTTAACAAAAGGAAGCTAGTAGTATTATTATTTAAATGTCCCAAATCCTTTTGTGTAAAGATCGTGACAAATGGAAATCCGTTCTCTCTGCCTACCCCTCTGGGAAACAGGCGTGAGTCTATGTAGGTATGTATGTAAATCCTATTAGATATAGTATAATTTGACGACTGCAGTGAGTCAGTTGGTAGTGAACCTACTTTCTTGTTGCGGGTTCGATCCTCAGACGAGACAAATGTTTGTTTTTTGTTACAACAAATAAGTAGTTTCTGATTTTCTACCCGTTGTACACGTGCAAGTTCGATAGTAGCAGGCTGGCTAGGGTAGGATCCTCAGCCGCGAGGCATAACACGTGATCGTTAATCCCGTGCAAGTGATCTGACCCCCATTTCGAATTCCATCTTTTTACTTCAGCGGCCGCCTGAGATGTGGCCCGAACCCCATAAGGGTGCCCTCAGGTATTAGTCGCTTAATTTAAGCTACTGGTTAAGAGCCTTAAGTCAAAGTCAAAGGTACTTTATTCCGTAAAAATTTTACATTTATGTGGAATCGTCATATTTTTTTTACCCTACCGTGCAGTGCATGACGTGGCAGCTACTGAGAAACACTGCCAGAAAACTCAGTAGGAATCCTTTTTTAAAATAAAATATACTTAAGATTAATTACAATCATGTGTGTTGACTCAGAACAACTCAATCCCAAGCACTTTTATCACTTAAATAATCAGAAATTTTGTAATATGCTCTGCTACACAATTTGGCTTTAATAATTCTTTTAAACTTATTCGTAGACAATTCTCTAATATAATTGGGAAGTTTGTTATAGAATCTTATACATTGCCCCATAAAAGAGTTACTTATTTTGTGGAGACGGGTAGTATGCAATATGAGATTATTCTTATATCTAGTATTTACATTATGTGTATCGCTCCTTTTACAGAAGGAATCGATATTTTTATGCACATATAGTAAGTTTTCATATATATACTGAGATGGTACAGTTAGAATGTTGACCTCTTTGAACTTTTCTCTTAGAGACACTCTCGGGCCAAGATTATAGATAGCTCTTACAGCTCTTTTTTACAATATAAATATGATGTTAATGTCAGCAGAGCTACCCCAGAGAAGAATTCCATAGGACATTACACTATGAAAATAACTGAAATAAACCATTCTAGATGTGTCAACATCAGTCAGCCGTCTAATAGTTGTCACTGCATATGCTGCAGAACTTAATTTGCCGGACAGTTTTTCTATTTGTGGGCTCCATTGTAGCTTTGAGTCAATAGTGATACCCAAGAACACTCCATTAAGTTGTACATTGGTTGTCGCCTGTTTCACATTCGGTGTAGTGAATTTAATGACTTTAGTTTTCTTATCATTAAGCACAAGATTATTGGCATTAAACCAATGAACAACTTTAGAGATTGCATCATTAACATCGTCAAAATTGCTTAATTGTCGGTATATTTTGAACGTCAGGGAAGTAT
The DNA here is from genome assembly GCA_951640165.1 of Pseudoips prasinana. Taxonomy (NCBI): domain Eukaryota; kingdom Metazoa; phylum Arthropoda; class Insecta; order Lepidoptera; family Nolidae; genus Pseudoips; species Pseudoips prasinana. Next base: position 4,203,443 of record OX621238.1, on the reverse strand, counting down.
CATCTGCAAACAACACAATCTCATGCTTATCCCTTACATAGTAAGGTAAGTCATTTATTTATTCAGTCAGTCATTCATTTTAATATACAATTGCTAAATGTAACAATAATAGCTTAGTAACTTGCTATTTTTTTTTTTTTTAATTTATTTATTTAAGGTCGTTTTTTAACAACTCAGGTCATTAACGACCACCATATTGACAGCATATATTATTTCAGTGTTTACTTAATTAAATTAACTTATACATATTGATCATTCTTAAATAGGCTAATGTCTGTTCGTATCCGCACTCATTTAAACAATCTTTTATATTGTTAGGGACTTTACAAATCCGCTTTTCTTCATTGAAATCTAAACATTCTACTAAAATATGTACAACAGTAAGGTCTAGTCCACACTTGCATTTATTACTGTCAGTTTTCGTAATTAGATGTATGTGGGTCATATTTGTGTGTCCAATACGTAATCTGGTAATTATAGATTGATCTTTTCTACACGAAAAGGATGTAGGGGGTTTGTCGAAAATAGATTCTCGAATATTGAATAACTTTGAAGTGTTATCTCTCTTCCAATAGTGGTTCCAAGCAATTCTAATATTACATTTGTAGTATTTCTGTAGCTCAGACGGTGTTGATACATTCAGAATCCTACTATTATTCTCATTGACGGCATGTCGAGCTTCCCTATCCGCGATTTCGTTACCAATTATTCCTTGATGGCTTGGAATCCATATTATCTCCAATTTATATTTTTTGATAAGTAGGTTAATAATTGTTTGTTTAATTTCTAGAATAAGAGTATCTCTATTTTTTGGGTTTTGTATAGCTTTTAAACATGATTTTGAATCGGTATAAATTATATATTTAACTTGATTAGATTCTTTATTAATAAGTTCCAAGGCTTTAAGAATGGCAATTGCTTCGCAACTAAAGATAGAATTAAAGTCACCTAACTTATAACGATACCATTCACCTCCCGAAACTACTGAACAACCAGATTTTTTATTTATAACCGATCCATCCGTGTAGAAAATTTTACAATTCGTAAAGTTACTGTTTATTTCATGAAATAATTGTTTGAATATATATTGGGGAGTATCATCTTTAATATTTTTTGCTAATTGTAAGTTAATAGGGAATTCAATGTTTTCCCATGGGCCAGAGCTAAGTAATTTCTTTTGAAAAAGTTTCGGGACTTTAAATTGAAAGTCGTTCATATACTTCCGTGCTCTAATGCGTAAAGGTTGTGATAGATTTGGTTTCAATTGGTATTCCGAGTCTACGGCTGTTATTTTAGTGTAGTTATCATAAGTCATAGATTCTGGTTGGGATAATACATTAACAGCGTACGAAGTAACAAGTTGTTTTCTTCTAAATTCTAAAGGCATTTCTTCAGCTTCAACTAATATGCTTTTCGTCGGGCTTGTTTTAAATGCACCAATACTTAGTCGAAGAGCTGTATTCTGGATGCTTTCCAGAGAATCAAGTGTACGTTTTTTTGCCGAATCATAAATACTGGATCCATAGTCAATTTTTTGCCTTATTATAGCGTGATATGTGGTAATCAAACATTTTTTATCCGATCCCCATGTAGTTGAAGATAATGTTTTTATGATATTTAATCTTTTATAACATTCAGATTTTAGTTTATTAATATGAGAAATCCAACTTAATTTTTTATCAAATATTAATCCTAAGATTTTTAAATTATTTACTTCTTTAATATTGTATCCATTTAAAATCAAATTATTACATCTATTTTTATATTTCTTGTTATATATTCAGTTTTTGTTTTGGAAAATTTAAAGCCAGTTTTGTAGGACCAATCTTGTAGTTTGTTTAGAGTGTTTTGTACAAGTTTTAGGGTGGGTTTTAGTGACCTGCCGCTACAAGTTATTGTTAGGTCATCTGCAAACAAAAACCCTTTAACCGGTTTCTCAATATGTAAATAAACATCGTTAATAGCCAGCAAAAATAAGATTACACTAAGAACGGAGCCCTGAGGTAAACCGTTTTGTAAGGGTACTGGGTTACTTAAAATATCATGGACTCTTACTCTCATTACTCTCCCGGTGAGGAAATTTCTAATAAACGCTAGGGCATTGCCATTAATATTTATATTTTGCAAAAGCTTTAAAACTCGATGTTGCCAAAGCATTTCATAAGCTTTTTCGATATCTAAAGCCACAATCACTACATAATTATCATTTGCAAATCCATCTAGTACTTCACTTTCGATATTCATTAAATGGTCTGTTGTCGATTTAAACTGGCGGAAACCAAATTGAATTTGAGAGAGATATTTGTTTGATTCCGCATACCATCTAATCCGTTTGCTTATTATTTTTTCCAGTATTTTGCATAAATTACATGTTAAAGAAATTGGCCTATAACTTGACTGTGAGCTGGGAATTTTTCCTGGTTTTAAAATTGGTACTACTAAAGCTTCCCTCCAAGAGTTTGGAAATATTTGGTTTTTGTATATGTAGTTATAAATCCCTAGTAAGTATTCAAGAGCTTTAACCGGTAAGTGTTTAATTATAATGTTAGGTATATTGTCTGGTCCTGGACTGGTATTATTCAGTTGTTCAAGTACTAAAACCAATTCATGCATCAATATTTCCGTGTTGATAGGATTACTGTTGTCATGAAAGTCATAGTTCAGATTAATCTCTTGACTATTTTTATATACAATGAATTCCTGGTCATAATTATGTGTGCTGCTATTATTTGCGAAGGCATGGGCTAATAATTTGGACGTTTCCTTAGGGTTACCTGTAAAAGTACCATCTGTCTTTTCTAGTACTATGTCATTGAACTTAGTATTACGATGATTTAATTTTTGGATCTTTCTCCACATATCCTGTACTGTGGTTTTATTGTTAATAGACGATACCCATTCTTCCCAATACTTTTTCTTGTTCTCTTTTATAAGTCTTCTGTAATATGCTCTTTTTTTCTTATAATCTATTTTGTATATAGAGTTCGGATCGTTTCTAGCATGTTGTTTGAATAGTTTAAAAGCTCTTTTAGTTTCTTTATTCGCGCTCCTACAATCTTCGTCCCACCATGGTAAATTATTTTTCCTAAACCTGCCGGAAGTTTTAGGTATCGATTTATTTGCCGCATTAACTATAATGTTAGTGAACTTTTCAACAATGACATCAATAAAATAGTTAACAGTGTGTAGTGATGGTAATTCAGACATATTCAGAGCAACTTCTTCACAGAACATGGGCCAATTAGCTTTGTCAAACTTCCATTTTTTAGGTAATTGGATAGCGTTTATGACATTATCATTAAACAGAATAGATTTAATTGAAATCGGAAAGTGATCACTATCATATAAATCATCTAAAGCGTTCCATTCAAAATATGACGCTATATTTTGTGAAGCCAAAGTAAGATCTATACAACTTGTGTGACCGGTGTTACTATCAAAGTGTGTTGGTTGTCCATTATTTAGTAAAGTTAGATTGTCATTTTCATCAAGTAATTCTGCTATTATTCTACCTCTAGTATCGCATCTGTTTGAACCCCAATAAAAGTGATGACTATTAAAATCACCCAGAATTAAGAAAGGAGGTGGAAGTTGTTTGATGAGATCATTAATATCGTGTTTGTTAAGGGCATTACTATTTGGTAAATAAACGTTGCATAATGTAAAAGGTATCGGGAATTTAATTTTTATTGCAACAGCTTCTAGATTTGTATTCAAAATAATTTGTTCTGGCATTGTGTGAGACTTAACAAAAATAGCTACACCACCGCTAGCCCTATTACTTTGCAACCGATTTTTGTGGAAATTTTCGTAACCTAGTATAGACGCACAATTGTTAGAGGTGAAGTTCGTTTCCTGTAAACAAATGCAAGTGGGACGTAAACGACTTAATAATAGTTTGATATTTTCAAGTCTTTTGTAGTAACCATTTACATTCCATTGTAAAATATCCATAACTATTAATTATAAAATATGTGTTATATAAACCTAAATATATGTTATAAAGATTTTAATACAAATGAATTAAAATTGGTTAATTATTATCTGTAGTTATACTAACAGTGGGAAGCATTTCATGCAGTTTTCTGGATAAACGTGAACATCTGTTTTTCAAACTTTTGTTCATTTTACAGTGTAGTTTGTTACACATTTTAATTAGATCTTTAATATTGTCTGTATATGAATAAACTAAATCTTTTACATTTTGTTTACCTCTCGCGTTATCCAGTAAACTAATGAATTGGTCTAAATTTATAGGAAATGTATTGTCGTTATCTAGTTCCGCTATGGCTTCTTCGATATTCTTCCAAATTTCTTCATCAGATCTAGTGTCAGTTTTCTTTAGTTTTTTCTTCGTCTTAGTTTTTATTTCATTATCTTCTAGAGAAATATTGCTACTTGATTCATCAGTCTCAAATTCCATTATATCAGAGTCTTCTTCTTGTGTAAATTGTTTTGGGATTTCTATCTTAGAAGATTCAGTTGTTGTTGGTGCATGTGTCCGTTTTTTCCCCTTGAAGTATTGCTGCGTAAATGTAGGTTGTACGAAATTGTGTAAGGTTGTTTCAGCGTAAGTAGAATCCACAGGAGGGTGAGGAGTTATTGGTTCAATATTTTCATTGTTTATTACATTTGGTTCTTGGTAAGTATTTGAGTCCATTTCTTCAAGAGGAGTCTGGTTATTTGTAATATTCAGAGAGCAATTTTTTGCAAGGTGGCCTAATTTGTTACATGTAAAACATTTTAAGGCGTCAGTTGAAGTATAAATCCAGTAATTAGTTCCTTCGAAGGATAATTGGAATGATTCTGGTAAATGACGTTCGTCGTCTGGTGCAATATATAGTTGTCTTCTAAAACTTAGTATATGTGAAAACCCCGGGTCAATGACACCTACTTTCATAAAAGTTATCGGTGACATTATTTTTATATGGAAATCTTCAAATTTTTGTTCAATTATATGATTGGGAATAACGGGACAAACGTTTGATAATACTATTCTTTTGTTTCTAGTAATTAAGGGTTTGATTTCTAAGACATTGTTTTTAATTATTAACTTTTTCTTTTCTTCTACTAAAAGGTCAGCTGTCTTTTTGGAGTCCATATAAATGCAAATACGTGCATTAGATATGCGAGATATAAAACGAATAGATGCTGCAGGTGTTAACGATGATAATGCAATAAGGTACTCCCTGAGGTTTATGCCTTCCACGGCATCCAGTACGACGGCTTGGTCTTTCTTCGGGAAACATGTGGTTGACGTAACATTGGCGTAACTTGATGTTTTCGGTTGTGTTTGTGGTTCAGTAGCGGTTCGTGGTTCGGTAACTGAGTTTAGTGGTGACATTTGGGGGTTTTGAGACATTGAGGTACGATTCATAATTGTTTATAGGGTCTCCTGTCACCAGGAGATACCCTATTTGTGATCTTACACTAATAATAATAAAGTGGGTAGTCGTTTGCCGCGTAAATGTAAACACGGGAGCGGATCGAACGAGCTGTGAGACGCGCGTCCGCTGTGAGCACTCGCGGGGAACTCTGCTATTTATTATTTATTTAAGGATATTAAAAATAATTGTGAAGAAACAGACCGCACGGACGGACTAATATTTTGTCGCTTAAATTACTGTGTAAATGTAATACATTGTGAGCTTGATAAGTACAAGTATATTTAAATACCCAAATTTCATAATTTCATTATTACAAGCTTTGTTTAGTTTTTAACTCGTTGGTCTAGCGGTAGCGTGGTCAAACGCAGATAACGAGGTCCTGAGTTCAAAACAGGGTCGGGCCAAAAGTGATTTTTGGATATTTCTGTAAAAAGAAAAAATTCTCAGTATCAGCCCTAAGTTTGAGTGTTGGCGGTATTATACCCCCGTGCCTCGGAGAGCACGTAAAGCTGTCGTTCCGGTACCGGTCCTTTTTCCGGTCGTGTCACTAGGCGTCCCATTGGATCATAAATAAAAAACAATAAAATAAAATACACCTTATTGTACCCAAAAAAAAGAACATTGGCAATGAAACATTAATTATAATGTACAATGGGCGGTCTTATTGCATAAAGCGATTTCTTCCAGACAACCTTTGGATGGATAATAATAATAATATCTAGGGACAATATCACACAGATCATCCTAGCCCCAAACTAAGCAAAGCTTGTACTATGGGTACCAGGAGACGATATACATACTTATATAGATAGATAAATACTTAAATACATAGAAAACATCCATGACTCAGAAACAAATATTCGTGCTCATCACACTAATATTTGCACTTACCGGGATTCGAACCCAGGACCACCAGCTTCGTAGGCAGGAGCACTACCAACTAGGCTACGGTGACCGCCCGGATAGGAATTAAATGTGTAAAAAATGCCGGGGACGGTGCAACAAAGTGTGGGACATAGATAAAAATAGAAAGAAAAGAGATAATTAACAAGGTATATTAAAAACTAAAAATATGTAATGATCATATTATTATTACAAATACATATACGTAAATTAAATCATGAGAGTGATGTAATAGAAAGTGTCCTTGTCTTTGAGAACACAATTGGGTACTATAATATGTCCTGCGCAGATGACTAATCTCCATTGAGACTGGCCGCCTTGGCCGTAATTTGTCTATTCATTAGTTTGGACTAGATGGCGCTGTGGGATGTCTCCCGGATATTTATTTTATAATATATTTTTGCTATTATATTTTGTAAAAAACATGACATTGAACGGTTGCATTATCTCATTTCTTTCTTACATATTTGCGAAATGTCTATCACTTGCGTAAATATTTTTAACTAATTTCGAGCTGATTAAATATTGGAACATACTTATGTACAGACGCCAGCACATCCGGCTACCCCAATCTGTCAAATTAATTTTAAAGATTTTCAACTTTATCACAAAAGCATAAGGTTCACTTTCAATTGGGGAAATTTGACAGATTGGGGTAGCTTGATGTGCTGGCGTCTGTACATGGACTTCCGACTTATATGTAAATACAAAGCTGATGAGAACATAATAACAATATTCGGTTTCGTCACTAATTACTAATAATTACTTAATTATCGTATGGGCAGTGGTGCAACCCTAGTGTCAGAGTTGTTTAAGCCGCCCAGTAGGCCTATGACATGGCTTAACGACTGTTGCCTAATGACTACAACCGGGACCGACAGCTTAACGTATCCTCCGATGTACGGAGACGCTCGGGAATTGAAATTATTGTCTTTTTTTTGTTTTAGTTTTCGTCTCTAGTCTAAATGGCGAAAAACCAATATGCCCTGGGATTATGTTATATTTTTCTTACGTGTCCATCAACATAGTCCAATAATTTACACTACTTAGGATGGAATAAGGCTTTTGCGTGGATTTCTTTACTGAGTCTTCCTTAACAAAGTCTACGTGTCTTATATTTTTTGTCAACCCCTTGCCTAGCTATCAAGATTATACGAATATAGTTGAGAACTAATATACGATTCCTATCAAATGGTTAACATTTAAATAAAAAACATTGTCTGACAGTTAGTTTTTATATATATAGCGGTACGCTATATATATTGGTGGGAACCAAAAATTGTTCTCAGACGACCGCAAATAGTCCTTCAGTACGCGTGATCATAAAATATATTTTCAAAAAAGTTTATAAATTTGTTTTTTAATATCGAGGATAATGTTTCTCAATTATATATTTTTATTTTATTTATGTATTGCTTCATGTGAAGCTAATGTAACTGATTGCCCAATGAAAAATAAAACTACTTTCGATTATTATTCCGGTCGACCTGCGTCTTCCGAGCTATTAAAATACTATGAAGATATTGACCAAACATCGTGAGTATGATTCTATCTCTTAACAATGCGTTGTTTATGTAGTGAGAATGTAGCTGCAGGATATATCCTAGCCGAATTTAGGCCACGACGGCCAGTCTCAATAGAGATTAGCCATTTGCGTGGGATATATTATAGTGCACAAGTGTGTGCGCAAACACAGGAGCACTTTCTATTCCATCACTCTCATGATCCGATGGGACGTCTAGCGACACGACCGGAAAGAGATCAGGTACAGGACCAACGGCTTTACGTACTCTTCGAGGCACGGGGGTATAATACCGCCAACCGCCAGACTTCGGGCTGATGCTGAGACATTTTCTTTTTACAGAAAATTCCTAAAATCACTTTTGGTCCGACCCGGTATTTGAAACCAGGACCTCGTTCTCTGCCGGTGAACACGCTACCGCTAGACCACCGAGGCAGTCTATTTTACAATTCTTTGTTTGGGTAAAAACTTTAAATGGTATTTTTCTGGCATACATAATAGCAACCCAGGATCGTAAAATCAGCGGTGTTATGTTCCTAAGCACGGAAAACTGTCGTTTCAGCGGCTTATCCATCCCCGATTGAGATGGTCCAAGGCTAATCAGATATTTATATATTATTATTTTTTACATAATATTATATTATATTTACTCGTGCTCTTTAATATGTCTAGCATTATTGACTCGTCTCTGTTAGGGTAAAAAAAGCTAGAAGAAAAGAAAGCTAGAAGTGCTATTTACTTTTTATATAGTGTTAATATTCCGAATATGCAATAACAATTGTGTAAATATCTAGTCTCACTAAAACTCTTTTATAATTTATGCTAAACGTAACCTTGCCAGTGCACTGCCACACTTATCAATAAAAATATACCAGTGACCTTATATATCATTGGAAATAAAAAATAATACTAGATTTTAATCATCTAGGAAAACCCATGTAGCGGCATAATTATAATGACCGTGAAGTCTGATTTCTTTATTATGGTTAAAGAAATGTATTTCTCAAAACGATACGATTAACTGAAGAGAAATTCTTTTTAGAACTGGCAGTGCCCGTGGACTTAGTTCCGCGTTATAAATATTTTCTTTCCCGCCCGTTTGTCCCGCAACTTGGATTACATTATTCAAGTTTAAATACTGTTGCGTTATTTATATTGGGATCTTTAGCATAGCCCATGACACTTTACAGAAACGTAGCTTTCTATTGGTGAAATAATTTTGAAAATCGGTTCAGTAAATCCAGAGATTACCCTGGATAAATCCAGAGGTTACCTCTTTATAATATTAGTATAGATTTCAACATTAAACGCCCGCCAACCGTGGCTTAACTTAGAAATAACTTACATGTTATTAAAACCGGCCAAGTGCGAGTCGGACACGCACATGAAGGTTTCCGTAGCAGCAAGTATTTCAGTTGATTAAATGAAAGCAAATTGCGGTTTATAACGTATTAAAAAAAAAACTACTTGCTAGATCTCGTTCAAACCAATTTTCGTTGTTAGTTTCTATGGTAATGTACATCATATATTTTTTTTGTTTTATCATTCTCTTATTTTAGAAGTTACAGGGGGGGGGGGGACACTCATTTTACTACTTTGGAAGTGTCTCTCGCGCAAACTATTCAGTTTAGACAAAAATGATACTAGAAACCTCAATATAATTTTTGAAGACCTGTCCATAGACACCCCACATGTATGGGTACGATGTAAAAAAAAATTGTTGAGTTTCAGTTCTATTTATGGCGTCCCCCAAAATTATTGTTCTTTTTCTATTTTTGTGTAAAAATCTTAATGCGGTTCACAGAATACACCTACTTACCAAGTTTCAGCAGGACAACTCTTATAGTTTCGGAAAAAAGTGGCTGTGACATACGGACGGACAGATAGACAGACAGACATGACGAATCTATAAGGGTTCCGTTTTTTGCCATTTGGCTACGGAACCCTAATAAAAATCGAATATAATACCTCTTTACTTAAATAAAATTATTAAATCACCGGATACAGTTTGGATTCACTAAGGGTTGTTCAACCATACTCGTAGATGCAGCGGACAACCTATATATAACTTAATGGAACTGGATTGGCCCCTGTTGAGACATCAAATTCTTGGGTATCACAATTTACTAAAAACTATCATTAGGTATTACCACAAATAGATATAGATAGAATCTATCAGACAAATTAAGTTTTGCAGCATACGCAGTTAGACGGCTCATAGATATTGACACCGCTGGAATGTTTAATTTTAGTTTTAGTTATTTTCATAGTATTAATTCGTATGGTATTATATATCTCTCTGGTGGCTCTACGGACATTGAAACCATATTTATATTGCAGAAAAGAGTTTTAATAGCTATATACCTAAATTTGGCCGGAAAGTGTCTCTAAGGGAAAAGTTCAAAGAGATCAACATTCTAACAGCAGAATCTCGGTTTATATCCGTACGAAAACCACATAAAAATATCGATTCAGTAAAAGGAGCGATACATATAATATAAATACTAGATATAAGAATAATCTTAAGTTACATACTAACCGTCTCCACAAAATAAATAACTCTTTTATGGGCATAGTGAGGCGATCATAGCTAGATGCTCTCACTGGTCCGTAAGTGATTGGCGAGGTTAAGCAACTAGGCTCACGGCCAGTCCACAGATGGGTGACCGCCAAAGTGGCTTAATTTCTGAGCATCTCCGTGCTTTGAAGGGCACGTTAAGTTGTCGGTACCGGTTGAAGCCATTAGACAACAGTCGTTAAGCCTGAGGCCTGCTGGGCGGCTTGAATAACTCTGACACCAGGTTTACTACTGCCCATACGATAACTAAGTATGGGCATAGTTTAACTCGTCCCCGTAGTTCGAAAATTAAATAAGTCCAGAGTAAGATTTTGCCAATTTTGACTTTTTCTTATTTTCCAAACACTTAAAACATGCCGCATATTACACGCTTACAGGCATTTTCGTATCTTATTCAGTTCCAAAAATATTGCCATTTTTGTCAGACAGATGGAATAATAAATGTAGATATTATTTATGTATGCAAACACATTTTTTAAAGGAAAAATAAATAACTCAGTATAAAATCAATAACTGTGGTCAATGATAAGTTGAATGTCAAATAAATTAAATAACTTGAGTTGTTGAATTTTTCCTCAACTTAAAAATTCTTTTACAATACAAACTTAGTTCTAGGAAAACTAAATGACTCTATTTATTCAATGTTGTTATTCAGAATTCTGATATAACGTACCTAATCTATAAATGTTTGATGTTATTAATTTCTTCTACAACTTGGTAATTATTAATTATAAGATCATAGGCAATAAAATTAAATAAATTAAGTTGTCATCAGAGGAAATCAGAGGGTCAAGTTCCATTTCAGGTATCGAATCAATGCCGCTTTCGACAGATGAAGAACCTTTTTCTGATTCTGGTTCTGCATGGATTCCGGACACAGAAGAAAATCAAATAAAAAGGAAACTTAGTTCTGAAAAGACATCGATATTTCAGTGGCTAAGAAGAAAAAAAGAGTAAAGAGTTGATTCGTATAAAGCCCATTTTGTCGAGAGATTCTGAAGATGAAACAATAATATTATAACAACTCGAGCTATTATTGAAAACCCTATTGACCAAGTCTCACCGGGTTACCCTGATCGAAGAATCATGGAACACATTATCACAATCGCTGAGACAACAAATTCAGAAATAGAAACAGGAAATAAGGAAAATGAAACTTGGGTACTAAAAATCCCTGTCAGACGCCGTGTTACCAAAGAGGTCGTCACTCTGGTCCTGGCAACATAAAACACTCGCACACTGCGGACCGACGACGAGATCATTGAACTAGAGGAGGCACTGGGCAGGTTACATTGCGATATCATAGGATTGTCTCAAGTCCGAAGAGAGGGGGAGGACACGATAATCCTAAAATCCGGGAACCTTCTCTATTTCCGGACGGGCGACCAACTGTCCCAAGGTGGTATCGGGTTCATAATTCACAAGTCACTTGTCCACAACGTGTGAAAATCGAGTGTGTCAACTAGGGTGGTGTACCTTATACTCAGAATTACCAAGCGGTATTCGTTGAAGGTCATACAGGTATACGCGCCGACTTCGACGCACTCCGACGATGAGCTTGAGGTCATGTATGAGGATATACATAGCTCTAAAACCTATTTCACTGTGGTCATTTGTAGACTTTGACGCGAAGCTGTGCAAACGATTTGGTAATGAGCTGAGAATGGGGCAATTTGGAACTGGAGACCGGAACCCCTGGGGCCAAATGTTGGCCGACTTCATGGAGAAGGAGAGACTCTGTATGGTGAATTCCTTCTTCAAGAAGCCGGATCACCGCAAATGGACCTGGGTGAGCCCCGATGGTAAAATCAAAAATGAGATAGACTTCATCTTGTCGACGAGAAGACAGATGTTCAATGTGATCAATGCGGTTAAAACCGGGAGCGATCACAGACTGGTGAGAGGCTCATTGAACCTTAATGTCAAGTTCCAGAGATCTCTATTGATAAAGTCTACGCTCGGACCTATACCTATCCACGCCCAAAACCCGCATTTTAGCTCGAACTGCAAAACCGTTTTGAATGCCTAGCAGACTGCAAGAAAGTGGACTCACACTACGACAGGCTCGTAGAAGATCTCCATACGACTGGATCGAAGGTCTTCAAGGCCCGCCGTACAAACAAAACTAAAAAGATATCTGACTTAACCTTGCAACTTATGGTACAAAGACGGAAACACGCGTCAATTTAATACAATTAGTATCAAAGAGGCCATCGAGCGGAACATAGGCTCTAAAGTGCCTCGGATCCCAGAGCACGACTAACCCATCATCACACCGAAGACATCCCGGAAGTCAGCCTGTACGAGATTAGAATGGCTCTCAGACAACTTAAGATCAACAAGGCGCTTAGTGATGATGGAGTTACAGCAGAGCGTCTGAGGGCGGGTGGTACACCAATCCTATGGGCCCATCAGAAGTTATTTAACTCCGTCATACTAGATGGTCAAACGCCACAAGCATGGCATAGAAGTGTGGTGATGCTCTTGTTCAAAAAGGGCCACAAAACCCTATTGAAGAATTATAGACCCATCACACTGCTGAGCCATGTTGACAAGTTGTTTTCGAAGGTCATTACAAATCGTCTCGCACGCAAGTTTGATGACTTCCAGCCTCCCGAACAAACCGGTTTCCGAAAAGGCTTTAGCACTTTAGACCACATACATACGCTGCGGCAAGTTATACAGAAGACCGAAGAGTATAACAAGCCACTGTGCTTAGCGTTTGTGGACTATGAGAAAGCCTTTGATTCTATCGAAACCTGGGCCGTGCTCAGGTATCTCAAAAGGTGCCAAATCCACTACCGGTATATCGAGGTGTTAAAGTGTTTGTATGAAAGCGCCACTACGTCAGTGCGACACCAGGACCAGAACTCACGCCTTGCTGTAAGTGGATAGGTTTCGCTATCCACTTACAGCGAGGCGTGAGACAGGGAGGTATTATATCTCCGAAACTGTTCACTGCTGCATTGGGAGATGTTTTCAAGCTTCAGGACTGGAAAGGCTTTAGCAATGTCAATGGCTAGACATCACTCACTTTCGATTTGCCGATGGTATAGTAGTCATGGCTGAGTCTATGGAAGATCTTGGTACAATGCTCGATCACCTCAGCAGAGTTTCTCAACAAGTGGGTCTGAAAATTTACTTGGAAAAGCCGAAAATCATGTCAAACGTCCATGTTGCGTCCACTCAATTGAGACTCTGCATTCGAAGTTGTAGATTTTTACCTAGACCGGCAATTATGGTGATCTTTGGGGAGGCAGGAGGAAAGTCTTCGACCAGTGTGTGTTGCCAGTGATGATTTATGGAACAGAGAGGTGATTGCTCTCTATGGGCCTTATAAGAGTGCTCAAGGTCACCCAAAGAGGAGTTTCGCTGCGAGATCTAATAAGAAATGTCGAAATCCGCAGGCGAACCAAAGTCACCGACATAGCCCGAAGAATTGCTAAACTGAAGTGGCAGTGCTACAAGATGGACTGATGATCTTGTGCGGGTCCCTGGAAACCGCTGGATGCGAATAGTGCAAGACCGGCAATTGTGGAGATCTTTGGGGGATGCCTCTGTCCAGCAGTGGTCTTTCGGATGATATGATGATCATGATGATGTTTATTTTTTGAGTTTGTGGCAAGATAACTATCTGATAACAATATACTTTTTCTAAAATATTCTATTTATTCTTTAATATTAACTTTATTAATATCATAATACAGCGTTTATTTATAAATATATTTATATATATTATAAATAAATAATTGATATAAATATATTTATTTATAACCAATATAACTACTTATTTCTAGCTAAATCTAAAAAATATAACTTTCAAAAGAAATAAGCAATATAAATTAAAGAAAACCTAACCTATAAATAACCTAGCTATGAAATAAACTAAAGACTACTATGCTACTGTTATTTAAAAAAATTACCCGATGTCATCAATTGTCCTTAAGTAAAGTCAGTAAGTCAACTAAAGTAAAATAATAATCAACGATGCATTAATCACAAAGGTAACTCCCATTAGATTAGGTTGACCCGACCTCTAAGTAATATTAATGCAAAATTTGAAGTTTAACCATGCAGTGCTTTTTGAGTTTATCCCGGACAAACAGACAAAAATTCTAAAAACTATATTTTTGGTTTCGATATCGATTGTAGATCACGCCACAAGTATCTTTTAAAAAAAATATTCAATGTACAGTTTTGACTTTCCTACGATTTTATTATATGTATAGATAAGATCACAGCTCCTCCCCAGTAAGTGACAGCGTGATACTATGTAGCCTATATGTTGACCCGATCTCTTAGTAATATTAATGCAAAATTTGAAGTTAATCCATGCAGTCGTTTTTGAGTTTACCCCGGACATACTTACAGACAAACAGACAAAAATTCTAAAAACTATATTTCTGGTTTCGAAATCGATTGTAGATCACGCCCCAAGTATCCTTTAAAAAAAATATTCAATGTACAGTTTTGTCTTTCCTACGATTTTATTATATGTATAGATATATGTATAGATAAGATCACAGCTCCTCCCCAGTAAGTGACAGCGTGATACTATGTAGCCTATATGTTGACCCGATCTCTTAGTAATATTAATGCAAAATTTGAAGTTAATCCATGCAGTCGTTTTTGAGTTTAGCCCGGACATACTTACAGACAAACAGACAAACAGACAAAAATTCTAAAAACTATATTTCTGGTTTCGATATCGATTGTAGATCACGCCCCAAGTATCCTTTAAAAAAAATATTCAATGTACAGTTTTGACTTTCCTACGATTTTATTATATGTATAGATATATGTATAGATAAGATCACAGCTCCTCCCCCGTAGGTGATAGCGTGATAATATGTAGCCTATATGTTGACCCGACCTCTTAGTAATATTAATGCAAAATTTGAAGTTAATCCATGCAGTCGTTTTTGAGTTTAGCCCGGACATACATACAGACAAACAGACAAACAGACAAAAATTCTAAAAACTATATTTTTGGTTTCGATATCGATAGCAGATCACGCCCCAAGTATCCTTTTAAAAAAATATTCAATGTACAGTTTTGACTTTCCTACGATTTTATTATATGTGTAGAGTACTCTACCAAATTTATTTTGACTGTAGGAAAACTAAAGAAATAGCCGAAATAAGTAGCTAATTGTAGTTATTTTATAAAGAACAGTTGTGGCAAAATTATACAACTTGATTTTTTATTTATTATTTTAGTTATAGTTGAAGATAGAGTTCAGTTTGTTAAAGCATAATGTGAAAATCAGGTCCACAAAATATAAAATTGCCTACACCAAACTTGTCTCACAATTTTTTTACAAATGTACATTAACTATAAAAAATCACTAAATCGCGTTTATCTCAGAACTACAAAATCAGAGTTATTTAGTTGTCCAACTACGGGGAAGAACTTCCTAATGATATTAGGGAATTGTGTACAAATAAGTTTGAAATAATTATTAAAGCCAAATCGTGTAAAATATTACAAAATTTCTTAGTGACGAAAGTACAGTACACAAAAATATCTTATTAATCTTAACCTTAGGATGGTAACAGGGGTGCCCCAACAATCACGCGCCGATCTATCGAAAATTATTTGCCGTATCGCTCTAGCATTTTGTGTATTCTCTTGTCTTACCGGGAGCCGTCAGTACCCGTTACGTGGTGGGAGCGACAACACTTCGATTTTATTTTGCAGGTATGTGTGGGGTGTTGCGTCACGCCTGTTACCATTTACGTAGGTATTTTCAAGATGAAATATCAATTATTATCAGGCAGGGAACAACTCTAATGCAGAAACTAAGCATCCGCACATGCCAGCTAACAAATTTAGAAGTATTTTTCTAAAAATACTAGCATTGCCGTTAGCCGAGCCGCACATGAAACGACGTCTGGAGTTAAATTTCTCTTAACAACTAACGGGAAACATAAGGGCCATTCTAAATGTCCCCAAAGAAGTTCCAGCAGGTGAACCCCCCGCCAAATTGAAAAAATAAGCTCGATGTGCATTGTGTCCTCGAAAAAATAACAAAAAGTGAAATTGTTTTGTTTAAAATGAAAAAAACCTGCGTGTCCTGAACATTGTGTGGAATCGTTGTCTCGATTGTATTTAAATTGCCAAAACATTTTTTTTTAATTTAGTATCATTCAGTTAGTCATTTATCTAAAGAAGAATATTCCTTTCAGTTCAGTTCAGTTCAGTTTGTTTGTCATGCTTATTGAGTAGATAAGCGTGAAAGCGTTACAAACAAACCGATCATCAAGAAAAATTGCAGGAATTGCCCTTTCTCTACATTTTTCTTATTTCGTCCAGAAGAAAGTAACGTTTCTGAGCATGCCGGCAAAAAGTTTGTGCTTTATAATAACGAGAAACTTGTAATAATAATGATTATTGTTTTGTTTCTGAAGGACTTGCACTACGGTTATAGAAGAATGTGATGAAACCGAAAGAAGACGTTTGGATGGTTCTTGCAACAATCTCAAGGAACCGGCCAGAGGAACACATTCCAGCCCCATGGACAGATTGCTTGACGCTAAGTTTTATAATGGTATGATGACACTTCCGCATAATAATAATAATAATATATAGGGACAATGTCACACAGATCATCTTAGCCCCAAACTAAGCAAAGCTTGTACTATGGCTACCAGGCGACGATATACGTACTTATATAGATAGATAAATACTTAAATACATAGAAAACATCCATGACACAGAAACAAATATTCGTGCTGATCACACCAATATTTGCACTTACCGGGATTCGAACCCAAGACCACCAGCTTCGTAGGCAGGAGCACTACCAACTAGGCTACGGTGTCCGTCGTTATTCGCATAATTCTCAAAACTCCGACAGGAATGATTTCTTAATTCTGACTGGTATATTGGTCTAGTGCTTAGTGACTTTGACTGTTAAGCCAAAGGTGGTGAGTACGATCCCCACCCTGAATAAAAAGTAATTTCTTTTTCATTTCATTCCATATCTATACTAATAATGAAATCGTAGGAAAGTCAAAACTGTACATTAAATATTTTTTTAAAAGGATACTTGGGCGTTGTCTGCTATCGCTATCGAAGCCAAAAATATAGTTTTTAGAATTTTTGTCTGTGTGTCTGTTTGTCTGTATGTATGTCCGGGCTAAACTCGAAAAGTACTGCATGGATTTACTTAAAATTTGGCATGAATATTACTAAGAGGTCGGGTCAACATATAGGCTACATATTATAACGCCATCACTTACGGGGGAGGAGCTGTTACAATTTATAAAGTTTAACGCGGGTAAAACCGCGTGGCACAGCTAGTTTAGAATAAAATCTAAAACTGCCTAAATAATAACATTAATAGAATGTAATATAACTAGCTGTGCCCCGCGGTATTACCCGTGTTAATTATTATAAATTATCACATCTCCTCCCCCGTAGGTGATAGCGTGATATTATGTAGCCTATATGTTGACCCGACCTTTTAGTAATATTCATGCAAAATTTGAAGTAAATCCATGCAGTACATACAGAAAAACAGACAAACATTCTAAAAACGATATTTTTGGCGTCGATATCGAATGTAGATCACGCCCCCAAACTGTACATTGAATATTTTTTTAAAGGATACCTTTAAAAAAATATTCAATGTACAGTTTTGACTTTTTTATGATTTTATTATATGTATAGATAAATAGTAGTCTCCGTAAACGGTCTCATAGCAAAAAGCCTCGACCAACATCTAAAGAGGCTTTCGCTAGATTACTAGGTCAAGGGTCGGATACAAAAGGCGGAAGTAATGGGAAGGGCACGGATTGTGAGAAGGTTCCTTACTCTGTCGCCCTGACCACCGGCGGCCTAGGGCGTCAAACCCCGCCGCTGGAGGAAATCTATTTTTTTCATATTTATTTATATATTATTGTTTCATTTTTTATATCAATTTTATAAATATAAATAAGTAAAAAAAATAAGAAATTTATAATTAAATAATGATATAATAATATCATGGGACAATATTCACACACGGCCATCTGATCCCAAACTAAGCACAGCTTGTACTATGGAACCATAAAACTGATATACTACTGTTCTATTGCTGATTTTGTTTCGCTGGGTCTTCTTAGTTGGGGCGCATTGGATCCGGTGGTAGCATTAAAGTGTGACCGGAGTTATAAACATAAGGTCCGCCATAATAATAATATTTAATTCGTAACTTAATATTGCCAAAAAATTTAATTTCGGTAATTAAACCTATACATGATTTCTTTGACAATAACTTAATATAAGCTAGCTAAATATCATTACTATTATAAAATAAATCTTATTGTAAATGTTTACATACAATCCGTGTACCTAAATATCTATATGTACCTAGAAATAATTATATATTACTAAAAACATGTTCTGACTATTTACAAGCGCTTTTTTAAAGTCTACGTGAATAAATCCTTTTTTATTGGAACGAAGTTCCTTATCGCGCGTTGTTAAAGGACACCCGGATGGAACGAAGTTATTTCTTATTATTTATTATGTACAAAAAACCTGTATACACTCAACAAAAATAATCGTCGCGATACCTCACTGTTCAATGCGAAATAGATATGAAAATATCTGGCTTGCTTTCTATAAGAGAGAGAGAGAGACAGAGAAACATGCGCGCGCCGCACAGCTGCAAAAAGTGTCGTGAAAACTTTTCGTAAGAATTTTTTTCCGTCCAGCCCCCTTTCACAACGCGCGATAAGGAACTTCGTTCCAAAAAAAAATACATGACATGAGAAAAGAAACGTCAAAAGATGCTCGCCAGTGAGAGCTGCGTGGCCCCTTGCCCATGATTTGTGAACCCGTGTCTGAAAGACATGACAGCAATCACACCCTGTGTTGAGCATTTCTTTTTTTTATGATTATATGGCTCTTTGTATTTACTAAAGCAGTTGAATTGTATTTTGCGACCGATGTATATCTTTTTAATTATGTCAAATTTTGACATGTTTTTTAACAAGCTGAGCCTATTCAACATTACATCAGTCTAAATAAATCCACTGCTGGACAAGCCTCCCTCAAGAATCGTCTTGGGGGAATATGCCATAAGCGCCACGCTTGGTAGGCGGGTTGGCGATCGCAGTAAGATGGTCATAGTAATCAGAAGGAAGCTGCTGCCCATCCTCTGGTAGATATTCCCTCGGGTCGACTTCTACGCCCCCCACGGGATGAGATGGGGTGATGATATTCTGATTCTGATATTTGTCGCCGTCACCACACAGCATGAGAGCCTATTAGTATAGCTAAAATCTGGCAAAACAAACAATCGAATTTGGCGGTTGCAGCTGCTTTTTAGGTAACTTACCATCAAATGTATTTAAACTTTTTGTTTATTTCCAGGTTCGTTTGAAAGGAAAGCTGTGTCTGGGGAAGATTTACCTGAAGGAAGAAAAGTACGTCTTGAAATGCTGAGTACAGGAGCTGGTTCTTGTCATCCTGATTTCAATTTGAATATTCCTGGCTTCGGTATTTTCATGTACCTAGACACTGGCTCTATTCACGATACAAGTAATATAAAAATGTTATTTTGTAACTTTACTCACAACAAATATTTTCATCCCCAAATGATGGTGCATATTTAATCATTACTAGCTGTGCCCCGCGGTATTATACGCGTTACATTTTATAAATTAACACAACTCCTCCCCCGTAGGTGATAGCGTAATATTATGTAACCTACATGTTGATCCGACCTCTTAGTAATATTCATGCAAAATTTGAAGTAAATCCATGCAGTACTTTTTGAGTTTAGCCCGGACATACATACAGACACACCGACAAAAATTTAAAAACTATATTTTTGGCTTCGATATCGATTGTAGATCACGCCCCAAGTATCCTTTAAAAAAATATTCAATGTACAGTTTTGACTTTCTTACGATTTTATTATATACTAGCTGTGCCCGCGACTTCGTTCGCGTGGATGTCGGAACTTAACAATGTATTTTTTACTGTAAAGCGCTGTGGGAGGATACCGATACAATTTTATTTAATTTAATTTAGTGCTTCTTTATTTTACCTGTGGAACCATCTGGAGCGTACACAAAAACGTTATTGGGGTTGTTTACGCGTGAAAGAGCTACGTATAGTTGACCATGGGAAAAGCATCCAATACTTAGGTCCACCCCCGCAACGGATAATGTCTGGCCCTGAGCTTTATTAATCGTCATGGCATATCAGAGACTGACTGGGAATTGCACTCGTTTGAAAGAGAAAGGAAAGTTATTAGGAATTATAGGTATCCTTGGAATAAAAACAATATCACCGGCGCCGCAACCTGTTAATATTTCAGCTTCGATAATGTTGCAGATTTGTGACTTTGAGCCGAGTGCCGTTACAAAGTTTGGGAGGACATAAATTTCTGAGGAGAATTATTGGTACACCAATTTTGTGGGCTGGAAGTCCGGGTGTGCTGAGGGAATCCAAAAATTCTACCGGGTAGTGCGTGGCGTCATATTCTTCAATAACTGTATTTATTGAGCTATATTCTCTACTATTCCCGGACGCATGAGTCAATATTTTGAAATTAATTGCCGCAGCTTGGTCATTGTGGGGAGTCAAAATAGCTCGCTGACATAGCCAAGAACCGACTTGATTTCCCATGTTTGTGGTATCTCCGTACACAGAAGAAATTAGCTCCTGCTGTGATGTAACGTAAGAACAGAGATTACCAATCAAAATAACTTTTCCATCTTCTTGTATGGGGTATGTCATATGTGCCATCGCCTATTTTTTTTTAAATGTGAGCCGTCACGGGACCCCTGGCAGATGTGAAACATCGACATTATTTTGTAAAAGTAATATGCAGAAAAGAACATATTGTGATAGGAACTAAATATGTCATTATGATAAAATAAAAAGTCGATTGCGCATGGCGACGCGTCCCCACACCGTACACACTACTATCGTATAGCGTGGCGAGGCGTCGCCACGGCATGCGTCGCCACGCCAGAAATCTGTTTTACGTGCGGCTATAGATGTTTCACATCAACAATAAATTGGAAAACTCCTGTGCATTTTCGTAGCCTCTGACTGATCGGGTTCCCTCCTATACTTATAACTATCACTTGAATAGCCAATAAGGACCTGTTGTGACAAATTTCACGTACCCTGTCAGTAATTTGTCCATCAGTAATTAGTTGGACATGTCTCATGAAATCTTCAGCAAACTTGTCATGGTTCTTTCGCCATAACTGTTTACCATCCGATAACGCACAAAAGGTCAATAAGATGGCAAACAAATGTCGCAAGCGATGTGGACTATCGCTCACGCATGCTTCCGCTAGAGCGTCATCCCAATGCTGACCTCCAACTAATAAATGGCGTGCTCGGCAAGCGGCCTGGTATGTGGGATGTTCAATATCATCCACTTTACGGCGCTCAGCAAAAGACGTAGAACCTCGCACACATGGACCAGACTGTGGGATGAACTCACACGTGAGCACGCCACGTGAACCTGCCCGCCTTCCTCAAGTCAATTCCAGCTAACTTGAGAGTTTGACTTTGCGATTTGTTGATGGTTATCGCGACACACACTTTTATAGGGAACTACAGTATTTTGAACTGAAAAGCGAGATCATTTGGCACTAACGGAATACGTGAAACGAACACTGTTTCTCCCTGGGCGGATCCAGGCATAATAGTAGACTCTATAACACGGTGCAAAGTTTTGACTTGAAGCCTCGTGCCGTTGCAAAGTTTAGGTGGTTTCAAATTCCTCAGAACCATTATAGGTATACCCACACGCAACATACATCCCCTATTATACGCCCTTAGGGGTGGAAATTCGTAAATCCTGAAATACATATTTTTTATTTTTAACGGAAAGGCCAAATACTAATTTTCATGCTTTTCACTTAAAAAATTAGACACTTTTCATACAAACTTACATCCCCTATTTTACGCCCTTGGGGTGGAATTTCCAAAAATTCTAAAATATTTATTTTTATTTTTAGCTGAACTACTAAATATAAGTTTCAATGCCTTTAACTTCAAAAATTACGGATTTTCATACAATCTTTAATTCTCTGTTTTACCCCCTTAGGGTTAGTATTTCCAAAAACCCTTCCTTAGTGAATGCATACGTCATAAAAAGTACCTACCGGCAAAATTTCAAGTCTCTAACCCCAGCCGTTCAGGCTGTGCGTTGATATGTCAGTCAGTCAGTTTCCTCTTTTACATAGGTAGGTATATAGATTTATGCTGAGAAAATTATGAGAGACAGGGTTAATTTACTACATTCAAATACATTCAATCGGACAGGACATCAATAAAATTCGAATCGTCTGTACATTTGCGTTACAAACGAATCGACAGCACAAACTTTCGGTCGACTGACATTATAATTTAAAATTAAATTATAACAAATCCAACCTTGTACATAATTCAATTTGCCCAAAGAAAACAGAATATTTTAATAACCAATTTTGGACAATGACATAGTTCTAGCCAACCAAGACCTTATTTCGAAACAATTCGGAGCTTTCAAAGCCCTACGTAACTCATGCAATAAGCAAACACGGGCTAATATTAACACCGCGAGTCAAAAGCAATGCACAACGACATCTATCGAAATTAAAATCGACTATCAAGCATAGCGACATCTATCGAAATAAAGATCAACTAACAAGCACAATGACATCCATCGAAATAAAAATCAACTATCAATAATTTAAAATTAAATTATAGCAAATCCAACTTTCTACATAATTCAATTTGACCAAAGAAAACAGATTTTTTTAATAACCAATTTTGGTCAACGACATACTTCTAGGCAACCAAGACCTTATTTCGAAACAATTCAGAACATTCAAAACCCTACGTAACTCATGCAATCAGCAAACAACGACATCTATCGAAATAAAAATCAACTATCAACCTAGTTCATTCAGAAAAGAGATGTCATAATATGCACAACGACATCTATCGGACAGTTAGGTAGTTTAACTATAAACATTAGTTCATCTTGAAGTACCGAAATGTGTGTTACTTTTCTTCATGATTACTTTAAAATCTAATATCTTTTGATAGACTAAGCCGATTGCAATAAAACAAAAACTAAATGTTACCTCAAGTTACGCTCAATCGTTGTGTATTAAAGTTATCTACGTTGCTTTCGTATATTTTACGTGATACCCGAACATATAAACAGACAAACAGATAAACAGACAAAAATTATAAAAACGCTGGAAATGGGTTCTACTGGTTCTCCTTTAATACCCTGGCTATTTTTTTTGGATTTTCTTTTGATGTACAAAAATTATTTTTCTACAGATTTATTATATGTATAGATAGATTATTATTTATATGGATTATATGTATAGATATGCCTAGTATATCTTTCCGCTTAAGCCGTTTTCAGTAGCTTCGGGTTGTTAACTTGGCAGTCAGTACATTGGGACGCCTTTCCAGTTTCCCTTTGTAGGTCTCTGTAGTTTTTTGATTTCAAAGTAAAACATATGTACACATACGAAGCGTAACTAGCTATGAGAGAAGGAGAATGTGTGCTCGCACCTCTCTCTTGTCCCTAATATACGTTACGTAACTCTCTCTCATTCTATCTTCACCAACTTATATCTCCCTCTCAACTTTCGTTCGCCTTGCCCGATCACACGTTTTAAAAATTTTATTTTCTTCAATGCGAGCAATTAAGTAAAATTAAATGATTTAAATCTGGCCATGTAACGTGAAATGCCCTATTTTAGTGTCGGTAGAGGGAGTTGGTTCGAAATTGACATAGGAGATTGAATATTTTACAGATATTAGGGAAATGGAATTGATTTTCATTTAATTCTGCACTCTGCTCTGACTGCACGTGTGGCGCAGTGGCTAAGACAGTCGCCTCGCCGCTTCGTGTTGCGGGTTCGAGTCCCGCGCGGGATAACTATTTGTGTGACCCATAAATAGTTTTTCTGAGTCTGGATGTAATTTGTGTCCGTCTATTATATGTTTGTAAAGTCGGGGTACTTTACAAACATATAATAGACGGACACAAATTACATCCAGACTCAGAAAAACTCAGGGAAAGACACAGGGAAAAGATACGCAAGTGCGGGCGTAGTCCTTAAAAAAAAATTGATACATATCTCCACGTGATTCAGAAAAGATGTCCTTAACTGACAAACAGACAAGTCAAGAACCAAATTCAAAAAAGCAGTGCTTTTGGAAACGACTCGCATTGTCAGAAGGTTCCTGTCTCTAGGGCCGTAACCTCTGGTAGCATGGACTCTTATTTCTGCTGCTGGTTGGAGACTCTTTTCTTAATTTTAAGTGTGCATATGTCTTGTTTTATATTAAAAATGAATTTAAGGAAACACATTAATAATGTTCCTAATAATAAACTAAAATATTATTTGCTATGTTTTAGAAAATCTAATAGCTACCACCACGTATTGTTGCCAACCAGAACACATGACTGACTACGCTTGCACACCTAATATAGTGTCTGCTGAAGACCCGGTGCATAAGTGGTCGGGAATCAGATGTCTTAACATGACGAGATCTCTTTACTACCAGACTTACAACTGCACCAAGGATCCTGTTCCTTCGCCGGTACGTTATTATCAAAAGCCAGCTCTAGCTCGTATATCTTTGTCCATGTCCCCATTGTTTTGTTAGTATTTTATGATAATAATGGATGAAATATGATGGATTTAAAATAGTAATAAGAATATCCTAGGACATTATTTACACACGGCCATCTGATCCCAAACTAAGCAGCGCTTGTACAATGGAAACCAGATAACTGATATACTACATATATTACTTAGAATAGAATAGAATAGTTTATTTGCTCGAGACATGGTTACAGAGATGGTACAAAATACATTTTACAATGGGTACAGCATGTTTCACCGATACTTCGGTATGCAAATTTATTGAATAATATTTTTTTATTATATAATTCACTAATCAACACAATCAAATAGAAACACAGAAATATAACAATTATAATACACAATACAGTCTATAGTTAAATAAAGTTCAAAAATGTCAATAATATAAGTCAATCACCACTACACAATCTAAAATGTCAATACTTATTTCTAAAATTGAGTGCAATACTATTATTAGTTGAATAAATATCATGGTCTTATGTCAGAAATTCCTTTATAGTATAATAACATTTTTCTATAAGCCATTTGTTTAGATGTGTTTTAAATTTTCTTAATGGGAGTTCTCTAATATCTCTAGGGATTTTGTTAAAGATTTTAATAATCATAAATGTACAATTTCTTTTGAAAAGAGTTGTTGATGTTTTAGGTAGTTGTAATTTAGTTACATCTCGTGATATATATTTTTTATTTATGCTTACTTCTTCGAAAAGGTCCGGGTGATTTTTTAACAAATACTCCTATTTCCAGAATGTAAAGAGAGGTCAACGTTAACACCCTAAGTTTTCTGAATAAAGGCTTACACGTGTCTATTGGTCCGGCACCACATATCGCTCTGATGCATTTCTTTTGGGAAATAAAAGCTTTGTTTATGTCTGTGGAATTTCCCCACAGTATTAGGCCATATCTTAAAATTGAACTCACGTAACCATGGTAGGCTAGTAGGGCAGTTTTTTCACAGGTTTGTTTTCTGATTTTTTTAAGGGCGAATATGAATTTGTTAATTCGTGTACATACCGATTTTATGTGAGCTTTCCAATTGCAGTTCTTATCTAATCTAATACCTAAAAATGTAGTTTCGTTTATTTCCTCAATTTCTTGGTCTAAGTATTTTAGTGTCAAATTTTTGGTCACGCTGTTGTAGTTCCTGAATTGAACGAACTTAGTCTTTTGAATGTTAACTGTCAAGTTATTTTCACCTAACCTGTCTGTAATGGTTTTAATCGTCCCATTCAGTGTTTTTTCATAAATTTCTGGGCTACAGTTTTCGGGAATCATCACCGAAATATCATCAGCAAATAACGTACACTTATGGGATGTAATTTTAGGCATGTCATTAATATAGAGTAAAAAGAGGAGTGGCCCTAATATACTCCCCTGAGGAACTCCAAATTCGTTTAATTTATTATTCGATTGATACGTAGTTGAAGTTAGTTTTTCGTCTACCCGAGAAATTTCTACGAATTGTTTCCGTTCTTTCAGATAACTATCTAACCAGTTGAGAGCTATGCCTCTAATACCATAACGCTCACATTTGTGTAAAAGCACTTTGTGATTCACAAAATCAAATGCGCTGGACATATCAAAGAATATTGATGCTACCCGTTTTCTCTTATTTAAATATTCGTTGATGGTTTTTACTAATTGATACCCAGCTAAAGTGGCTTTTCCTTAGTAAATACGTAATTATATCGATAATAACACCCAGACTCAGGTCAAATAGACATGTTCATGCACACAAATATCAGTCTCAGGTGGGAATCGAACTCACGACCTCCGGCGTGAAAAGCAAGCAATCGCCAACCACGCCAACAGGCCCGTCAAAAAAACATAAATATATTATAAATAAATAAATATTTTGTGACCACTAAGCTAAGCTAAGTTTATTAAACTAAAGATTTAATTTATATTTATTACTATTTTTTTTTTGACATCTGTATAACTTATTATTTTATTGAATATTATTGTATTGACATCGAAATGTATTAATAACTAAATGTTGTGATCGGCTGTTGATCGATCATTGCGTAATTACACTAAGGCACTCATACCCTACGCTAAATAGACCTGTAAAATAATTTTTACCAATAAAAAACTTTGAACTTTAAGATACTGCGACATGACCCAATCTAGCTAGAGCTTGTACTTTGTCAACCAGACAACTGATAATTTATTTCTGAATGCATACGTTGTAGAAGATAAAAATAAACATATATTTATTTGTTAGAAACATGTGTAGTTAAAAGATATTACATATAAAATATTGTTTGAACATGTTCTACCTTAATAGGTGTACAAATCAAGACATCAGCATTTGTGAATATTTAGAAATTATATAGGGATTATGGATGGCAAACTTTTGAGAATAATAATAACACCATTTCATGATAATAATAAGCTACTAGTATGTCAATATATATAAAACAATAATAATAATTCTACAGTAGTCATTAAATAACAGTCAAAACAATTTATAATTTATCTGTTAAAAAATCATTTATATTATAATACGCCTTATTGCCTAATACCTTTTTTATTTTTTTTTAACTATAAATGAATTACACTTGGCCATAAAATAAAAAAAATACAAAAAATTGCCCGGGGTGGGGTTTGAATTCAACCTCTGGCTTAGTCAGGGTCATGAACCACTAGAACAACAGACCAATATAGCAAAAGGTTCGACACCTTTCCTGTTTCTCAAAATCCTCTTATACTTGTAAAACGTGAAATAAGGGTTTCAGGGTTTCAGTTTACTCCTTTCACTTGCGAACGTTGCGGAAAAAAATGCCGCGCGGCTATAGGGCTCTATAGCCATAGGCGACGATGCGGCAACCCGTAGTTTTAAACTCAAACTTATACACACTAGCGCTGCAACAAACATCTACACAGATGCCGTGGCCAATGATGATGTTAACTGTTTCAAAAGTTATGTACCTACCGTATTTAGTATTCATATAAATTTCATTAAATTATGTATCCTAAAACCTAATTATTTGTAAAATATCTAAATATAAAATAAAGCAAAGTAAGTAACTAAAGGCAATCCAATAGGCGCTCCGAATCGGCATTAAAGGGTATCGTGCCTAGAAGACTGGCGAATTCTTGTTCTCTGTGCAAAAAAGACCAGCCCTCTGGTCACGGGTGGCATCGATCAATTTTATTGTGATACTCCTGAAGTGTGAACGAGAATCCTGGTCCATGGTCCTTGAGTTTCTACCCCAAATGGCGCAAAAACGTAGCTAATGATTAGGCGGGAGTACTTACTTGTACCATATTTTATTTAATACTCCTATCTAGTACCTTATGTACCTAATTACTCATGAATCAATCTATTTCTTGGTGAAAACCGTGTAAAATTTTAATGTTTATAGCATTATTCGCAGTGGAAAGCGTAAATCTTAGCTCCAAAATGGGAAATATAATCGTCCGGCCTCTACCATTCCCGTGTAGGCTCTCTGCATTAAGCTACGAACGATACACGCTGGCAGATCAAATTTAATATTTCCCGCTAACACCTTTTCGGAGGATGTAGATGTATGTCATCTGCTTTGACTGATTTATTGATGTTGCATTACACTAAAAACACCGTCCAAAAACAGCGTAGTATTATAGTATATAAACCGGTAGTAGAGACACCCACTGAGTTTGTTTCGCTGGGTCTTCTCAGTTGGCGCACAATGGATGCGGTAGTAGCATTAAAGCGCGACCGTCGTTATAAACACAAGGTCCGCCATAATGATAACATTTAATTCGTACCTTAATATAGACAGAACCATTCGACAATATGTAGTAAAAATATAGCTAAAATTTAAAATTTTGATAATCAAACCTACACATGATCCTTGACAATAACTAACAATAATTACTACGAATATGTTCTGATTATTTACAAGCGCTTTTTTAAAGTCTACGTGAATAAAAACCTTTTTTATTTTATTATGTAGTATATTTTTTTGGCGTTTAGGTACCC
The DNA here is from genome assembly GCA_951640165.1 of Pseudoips prasinana. Taxonomy (NCBI): domain Eukaryota; kingdom Metazoa; phylum Arthropoda; class Insecta; order Lepidoptera; family Nolidae; genus Pseudoips; species Pseudoips prasinana. Next base: position 4,174,446 of record OX621238.1, on the reverse strand, counting down.
AAACATACATGCTAGGGGACCTGTTTTTATAATTATATGTACATATTACATAATTTACATTGTAATTTTTCTTCTTCCGCCAGTTTTCCCAAGCTACTGCCGCTTTAGATGTGTCTTCAGTTTATAATGCGTATAACGATGGAAATTGTATAAGGACTAACTCGAGTGGCAAAATAATTGTAGAGGAAGAAGACGATAAACTATGGCCTCCTAACGGACCCCGTGGCACATGTCCTATCAACGATGCAGCGAAGAATCAAACCAGATGTTTTAATAATCGTAAGTAACACTCATATTAAAATAAAAAAATAATGACCGGTATCTTAAATTGCCAGACAGTTATACAATACATAGGTTGGTTGACAGTTTGAATCAAATAACATAAATAAGAAATAAATTAATGTATACGGTTAAAGATTCTTTATTTCTCTTAAGAATACATTCACTTGCAGAGAAATTAAATACTTGATATAGGACGCCAAGCGTGGCTACTTACCAATACTAAACTATACAATACAAATGAATACGTAAACAATTTTACAAATAACACAAATACACAAATTCCATCCATTCTTGTCGACTAGATTATATTTTTTTTTGTGTTGCGGTGGGTAGATATGAACGAAGCGCACACGGCGCTTCGCAGCGTATCTAGTATCAATAAAACAATTATATTTTTAAGGCCCATACCATAGTGCGCAGCAACGTGAACTATTCGCTACAATGTCAATGGGAATAATATTTTTTTTAATATTATTAGTATTAACTTAAATTTGTAATGGATGATTTATGCAACTTCAGAAAGCGCTAACTGTATTTTTTGAGGTTTTATTTTTATGTTTTTTGTCTAGTAGATATGTATATAGGATTTTTAGGTCATTATGCACGGGTGGTTTTTTTGTCAACAATTTTATAATAAGTTATTAAAAAAAAAAGTTTAGTTTCTTTTAGGTTTTTTATTTGGGTATTTAAATTTTTGTGTTTATTTTTTATTTACTAATATACTTTTTGTTATAATATCTTTTTATTTTAGTTAGTTAATTATATTGTTATATTTTTTTTATATTTATTACGATAGAAGGGATAAGTCTTTTAATATATGGTCCTTTAATATTTTTTTGAAAATTTTGAGGATTTTAATTTTTTTGATATCTTTAGGCAGTTTATTATAGAACCTCACTCCTTCATACATAATATTTTTTTTTCCATGATTACTTTTAAGGGTTATCAGAGTGATATTATTCACCTGCCATGTTAAATTTTTTGTGTCAGATTTTTTTTTGTAATTATTATTTGTGAATATCTTTTGTTAATATTATCCGGATCAGAATACATGTGTTATACTTGTACAACTGAGTGAGGTTCATAAGTTTTGTTTCTTTATCAATTTTTGTGGTTGAAGTAAGGTAATGATTTTGAAAAAGTGTTTGTTATTATTTTATTTTGGGCTCTTTGTAGTACTAGTATGTTCGACTTAGCGGTCGAGCCCCACACTACGATAAATAAATTAACAGTATAACTTGTAAAACAGCAACAACCTCGGAGGATTAAACTAAAGAGAGCTAACACCATAAGCAACAACTTTTGTTCTTCGAGTTTGGATATAACTCAATGGATAAAAAATAAAAAAAAATATTTACAGGTTTAAAGCGTTGCACCCCTTCCTCGAGCCGTCGCAAGGGTATATTTTCGTAATCTTTTTGATTCGCGTACGGTTGTAAAAAAATATTTTTGTTAAAAAAAATCTAATAAATTATCAAAAGTTGTAAAACAAAAGGTGTTGCTTATGGTGTTCGCTCTCTATTCCTGCGAGGTTGTTGGTGTTTTACAAGTTACCCTGTGTTTACATATCACACAGCGCCATCAAGCCCCATTAAAACTTCTTTCAGCTTGTACTGTGGATATTAGACAATTGATAGAAACACTGTATTTTTTTTTAATACATACATAACAAATATACATTAAAAAAGACAACGCTCGCACCAGGGAATCTAATCCCTGTGTCGCGGGGTACTTTACAAACATATAGACGGATTCAAATGACATCCAGACTCAGAACAACTATATATGGGTCACACTAATAGTTGTCCAGCCGGCTCGAACCCGCGACACGAAGCGGCGAGGCGACTGTTTTAGCCGTTGCGCCACACATGCAGTCACAATTAAAATATGTACATACAATACATAGAAAACACCCAAATCAAGACAAATATACACCCTGTTTTAGCCGTTGCGCCACACATGCATCATCATCATCATCATCATATCAGCCGAAAGGCGTCCACTGCTGGACAAAGGCCTCCCCCAAAGATCTCCACAATTGCCGGTCTTGTGCTATTCGCATCCAGCAGTTTCCAGCGACCCGCACAAGATCATCGGTCCATCTTGTAGGGGGCCTGCCCACGCTGTGTCTTCCGGTTCGTGGTCGCCACTCGAGAACCTTTCTGCCCCAACGGCCGTCGGCTCTACGAGCTATGTGCCCTGCCCACTGCCACTTCAGCTTGGCAATTCTTCGGGCTATGTCGGTGACTTTGGTTCGCCTGCGGATTTCGACATTTCTGATGCGATCCCGCAGGGAAACTCCGAGCATAGCCCTCTCCATTGCTCTTTGGGTGACCTTGAGCCTTCTAATAAGGCCCATAGTGAGCGACCACGTCTCTGTTCCGTATGTCATCACTGGCAACACACACTGGTCGAAGACTTTCGACTTGAGACACTGCGGTATTTTGGACGAGAAGATGTTACGTAGCTTCCCGAACGCTGCCCATCCGAGTTGGATTCTACGATTGACCTCCTTCTCGAAGTTGGACCTACCTAGTTGGATGGTCTGTCCTAGGTAAATATAGTTCTCTACAACTTCAAGTGCAGAGTCACCAACTTTTAATTGAGTGGGTGCATGATTTTCGTCGTATCCATGTTCATTTTCAGACCCACTTGTTGAGAGACTCTGCTGAGGTCATCGAGCATTGTACCTAGGTCTTCCATGGTCTCAGCCATGACTACGATATCATCGGCAAATCGAAGGTGAGTGATGTACTCGCCATTGACATTGATGCCAAAGCCTTTCCAGTCCAGAAGCTTGAAGACGTCTTCCAATGCAGCGGTGAACAGTTTCGGAGATATAACATCTCCCTGTCTCACGCCTCGCTGCAAGTGGATAGGTTTCGAGATCTGGTCCTGGAGTCGCACTGACATAGTGGCGTTTTCATACAAACACTTTATCACCTCGATATACCGGTAGTCAATTTGGCACCTTATGAGAGACCTCAGCACGGCCCATGTTTCGATAGAATCAAAGACTTTCTCATAGTCCACAAACGCTAAGCACAGTGGCTTGTTATACTCTTCGGTCTTCTGTATAACTTGCCGCAGCGTATGTATGTGGTCTATGGTGCTATAGCCTTTTCGGAAACCGGCTTGTTCGGGAGGCTGGAAGTCGTCAAACCTACGCGCGAGACGGTTCGTAACGACCCTCGAAAACAACTTGTAAACGTGGCTCAGCAGTGTGATGGGTCTATAATTCTTCAATAGGGTTTTGTCGCCCTTTTTGAAGAAGAGCACCACCACACTTCTGTGCCATGCTTGTGGCGTTTGACCATCTAGTATGACGGAGTTAAATAACTTCTGAAGGGCTCGTAGGATTGGTGTACCACCCGCCTTCAGAAGCTCTGCTGTAACTCCATCATCACCAGGCGCCTTGTTGTTCTTGAGTTGTTTGAGAGCCATTCTAATCTCGTACAGGCTGACGTCCGGGATGTCTTCGGTGTAATGTCGGGTTAGTCGTGCTCTGGGATCTGAGGCATGACTTTTGACAGGTGGCTGTGTTGTCGTATATAACTGACCGTAGAACTTCTCGATCTCTCCCAACAACTCAGGTTTAGACGTGACGATTCTACCATCCTCAGTCTTCAGCTTCGTCAGTTGGCTCTGTCCAACAGACAGAGCTTCTACGAGCCTGTCATAGTATGAGTCCACTTCCTCGCAGTCTGCTAGGCATTCGAAACGGTTTTGCAGTTCGAGCTGAAATGGTTCGGGGTTTTGGACGTGGATAGGTAAAGGTCGGAGCGTAGACTTTATCAGTCGGGACCTCTGGAGTTTGACATTAAGGTTCAATGAGCCTCTGACCAGTCTGTGATCGCTCCCGGTTTTAACCGCATTGATCACGGAGACATCATTGAACATCTGTCGTCTCGTCGACAAGATAAAGTCTATCTCATTTTTAGTTTTACCATCGGGGCTCACCCAGGTCCATTTGCGGTGATCCGGCTTCCTGAAGAAGGAATTCATCATAAAGAATCCCTCCTTCTCCATGAAGTCGGCCAACATTTGGCCCCGGGGGTTCCGGTCACCAGTTCCAAATTGCCCCACTCTCTGCTCATTACCGGATCGTTTGCCCAGCTTCGCGTTAAAGTCCCCCATGACCACAGTGAAATAGGAGTTAGAGGTATGTATGGCTCTGGATATGTCCTCATACATAACCTCGACTTCATCGTCGGAGTGTGTCGAAGTGGGTGCGTATACCTGTATAACCTTCAACGAATACCGCTTGGTGATTCTGAGTATAAGGTACGCAACCCTCGTCGACACACTCTCGATTTTCACTAGGTTGTTCACGAGGGACTTGTGGACTATGAACACGACACCACCTTGGGATATTTGGTGGTTCCGGATTTCAGTATTATCGAGTCCTCCCCCTCTCTTCGGACTTCAGATAATCCTACAATATCCCAATGTAACCTGCTCAATTCTTCCTCCAGTTCGGTTATCTTCTCGTCGGACCGCAGTGTACGTGTGTTATATGTTGCCAGGGCCAGAGGTCGTCGGTGTTGGTAACGCGGAATCCCACATGCGTGTGTCCACACATGCAGCCACAATTAAAATATGTACATACAATACATAGAAAACACCCAAATCAAGACAAATATACACCCTGTTTTCGCCGTTGCGCCACACATGCAGTCACAATTAAAATATGTACATACAATACATAGAAAACACCCAAATCAAGACAAATATATACTCTGTTTTAACCGTTGCGCCACACATGCAGTCACAATTAAAATATGTACATACAATACATAGAAAACACCCAAATCAAGAGAAATATACACCGAACCCACAACCTTTGGATCAGAAGGCAGGTTCACTACTAACGACGGTTTGACGGTCACCGTAGCCTAGTTGGTAGTGCTCCTGCCTACTAAGCTGGTGGTCCTGAGTTCGAATCCCGGTAAGTTCAAATATTTGTGTGATGAGCACGAATATTTGTTTCTGAGTCATGGATGTTTTCTATGTATTTAAGTATTTATCTATCTATATAAGTATGTATATCGTGACCTGGTACCCATAGAAGAAGCTTTGCTTAGTTTGGGGCTAGGATTATGTGTGTGACATTGTCCCTAGATATTATATTATATATTACTAGCGGCCCGGTACGTGCTTCGCTACGTATAAGGCATAATAATAAAAAAAATGCTTATTAAGTTCATTTATTCAAACAAAAAAATAAATTAAATTGCTAAAAGATGTTGATTTTAGTCTTTTTCAAGACTTTTTTTAAATTATCTCTATGTACAAACCTTCCCTGGACTTCCACGAATAATTCAAGACCCAAATTAGCCAAATCGGTAAAGGCGTTGTTGAGTTATAACATTACAACGAAAAGTGGCATTGATTTTTATATATATAGATTATTATTAAAAAAAAAAGAAAACTGCGCGGCGGTAAAAGATTAAATAAAAAAAAATATATTTACAGTTTTATAGATTTCAAACCTTCAATGAGGTTACTCAATAAAAAAAATTACTTGGTAGTAGATCCCTTAACTTAAAATTATTTAAGATTTATTTATTAGTTTTTGAGGCAAATATGTCCTCCTGATGGTAAGTGGTAAGTGTAGTAACCGCTACTCATGGACATTCACAATCCCAGGGGACACAGCTAACCGCCGTCTGCCGTGATATTAATAATGTTCTTCAACCTCGTTTAAAGAAGGACATATCGTAGCGCTGAGGAAACACCGCAGCAGGTTTCATTCCAGAGCCTGCACGAACGTGGGATGTATGAACGCTGAAAGCGCACCGGGCCTGATGTGATCTATTCGACATGGAACGGATGAACCCTACTGCGATGGCTCATTTTGTGAAATATAATGATTTGTGTTCAATAGGCTTGACTAGATATTGTAATCATTTAAATAATTTAAAGATCATATATGAACATTGTTAACAGGTCACGGGATGACTGACTCATCCCGTGACCACGATCAATGCAACATGGTCGAAACGTCGGGAAAATAACAATAAGGTTAGTCGAGTTAATGCCTGTTAACAATGTTCATATATAATTATGATACGCGAAAGTTTAAAAGTGTATAATTTAAAGATCGTTGACAATAAAAATAACGAACGAATTAAAATAACGTATTAACTAAAGTTTGTTTTTGTCATGTCAAGATTTGACAAAGTATTTAGGACACTAGAGCAGGCATTTTATACTATCTGTAATCATCACGCTTGTGGACAAATAAAGAATTTCTATTTTATTTAACATTTTCAGACGTCAATGGCAACGTTTGGACCACTTTCTTCACCGTTTGGTTTGTCAGGCAACACAATCTTATTGCCGAACAACTCGCTTCCTTGAATCCATGCTGGAATGATGAGACAATATTTCAAACATCCAGAGACATAATTATCGCTTTTACCATGGAAATGTATGTATGCGAGTGGATAGATGCTCTAGTAGGTAAGAAATATTAGAAGTACAGACGCTAGCACATCCAGCTACCCCAATGTGTTAAATTTCTTTTATCAATTTTCAACTTTCTGTGCAATATCATTTTTATCAAATACCTCCTAATTCTTCCACCCTACCCCTAACCAGAAAGCTGATACCACCGCCATAATTTCTTCAGGTTCTGAAAATCTTTTAAAAGCTGGATTTAATTGTTCCAATCCTGGATATGAAGACATGTATGATGATGCCTTATATCCCGTAGTACTATTGGAATATGCATATGCTCTGCGCTGGTTCCATCTCATACTACAAGGAACTTCTAAGTTAGTATAACTCTTACTATTATATCTTCTGCTACGACCATGCCAAAATATAACGGCTGCCAATGCTTATATATTGTAAATGTGCCGCTTGATGAATGAAATAAACTTGTAGACTGCATCGTTAGTCAAGTGCTAGCACTTGCAAATGCAGATAATGAAATTCTGGGTTTAAAAGAAAAGCTCCCGGAAGCTTTTAGAAGCACGTGCCTTGAAGTGACAACCCAAAGCAAGATATCCAGCAGCTCAATTAGGTGTATATAAGGAGACACAAGAAGGCTCAAAGTAATCCAAAGAGCATTGGATAGGGCTATGCTCTGAGTATTCCTGCACTATCGAATCAGACACGTCAAAATCCGTAGGTGAACCAAAGTAGCCAACATAGCCCTAAGAACTGCCAAACAGAAGTGACAGTGGGTCGGGCACATAGCTCGTAGAATCAATGGTCACTAGAGCAGAAAGATTCTAGAGTGGCGACCACGAACCGGAAGGTTTGTGGAGCAACGTGAGTAGGCTCCCTACAAGGTACACCAACGATTTCGCAACACAAATATCTATTCTGGATGGGAATCGAGGCCACGTGTCCACCAACATCCGCCATCCGGCTTGTCAAGCAGGTAAAGCCGTCGGTCCTGCCCTTGAACTTTTACCCGTCGTATTGCCAGTTGCTCCAACGGATCATGAGAGTCATAGGATAGAAAGTGCCCCCGTCTTTGCGCACACACTTGTGAACTATAATATGTCCCGCGCAGATGACTAGTCTTTATTGAGGCTGCTTGCCGTGACCGAAATTTCACCATTACTGGTTTTATGTTTTAGCGACATGCTGGTTAATCTAAATTTTATGTATATATAATGCGTTGTTGAAGTATCCACTTAGGGCAGCATATTATGCAACCTGAAGAGATACAAACACTCACTGCACAATCAATCTGGGAGTTTTTGGAAGCTGTAGGATTGAGCAGTGAACTTTGAGAAAGTCAAGGAGCTCCGCTACAATAAATCAGTAATGGGCGAGGTAGCAAGATGCCATCAAGGCATTAAGCCCCAAACAATTAATAATTAATTAATCTAAATTTTGGGTACCTAACTGTTTTCTTTTGTGAAACTTCACTGATCAAACCTATTTAAAGTAATCTCATTGAATTTCCAGATTGTACAACAATAAGGGAGAATATATTGGCTCGTACCCTTTCTTCAAAACCTCGTTTGCACCTGGACTGTTAGCGCAGAATAATAATGCGGAATATTTTACTCAGTCCACAATGAGACAGTGTGCGAATGGCGATAACGGTATTATTGTATATGAAGTAAGTACTTGTAGTTAGTAATATTGGCATACAATTAAGTAAATATTTATGAAAGACGTATCATGTAGTTTCCATGCAACGTACCGAATACTCGCCGACGCACCAACGCGTGCGTACTCACTGACGGTTGAACACAAAATGACCCACCCACTCAGCCCGCCATTGTTACGTATGCGCTCCAGACAAATCATTTACTAGTAATTTTCCGAAATAAAATGGAAGAGATTTGAAAAATAGATATTGTTATAGGGTAAGTTTGATGAAATCAATACAGTTACAAAAAAATACGACTGAATGTCATGCTCCAAAATAATATTATTTGCTATATATTACCTGCTATATATTATATAGCAGACCTAACGATAGGTCATCATCATCAGAAAGACGTCCACTTCTGGACAAAGGCCTCCCCCAAAGACCTCCACAATTGTCGGTGTTACGCTATTCGCATCCAGCTGTTTCCAGCGACCCGCACAAGATCATCGGTCCATCTTGTAGGGGCCCTGCCCACGCTGCGTCTTCCGGTTCGTGGTTGCCACTCGAGAACCTTTCTGCCCCAACGGCCATCGGTTCTACGAGCTATGTGCCCCGCCCACTGCCACTTTAGTTTTGCAATTCTTCGGACTATGTCGGTGACCTTGGTTCGCCTGCGGATTTCGACATTTCTGATACGATCCCGCAGGGAAACTCCGAGCATAGCCCTCTCCATTGCTCTTTGGGTGACCTTGAGCCGCCTGATAAGGCTCATAGTGAGCGACCACGTCTCTGTTCCATAAGTCATCACTGGCAGCACACACTGGTCGAAGACTTTCGACTTGAGACACTGCGGTATTTTAGACGAGAAGATGTTACGTAGCTTCCCGAACGCTGCCCAGCCGAGTTGGATTCTACGATTGACCTCCTTCTCGAAGTTGTACCTACCTAGTTGGATGGTCTGTCCTAGGTAAACATAGTTCTCTACAACTTCGAGTGCAGAGTCACCAACTTTCAATTAAGTGGGTGGAACATGGAGGTTCGACATGATTCTCGTCTTATCCATGTTCATTTTCAGTCCCACTTGTTGAGAGACTCTGCTAAGGTGATCGAGCATTGTACCGAGGTCTTCCATGGTCTCAGCCATGACTACTATATCATCGGCAAATCGAAGGTGAGTGATGTACTCGCCATTGACATTGATGCCAAAGCCTTTCCAGTCCAGAAGCTTGAAGACATCTTCCAATGCAGCGGTGAACAGTTTCGGAGATATAACATCTCCCCGTCTCACGCCTTGCTGCAAGTGGATAGGTTTCGAGTTCTGGTCCTGGAGTCGCACTGACATAGTGGCGTTTTCATACAAGCACTTTATCACCTCGATATACCGGTAGTCGATTTGGCACCTTATGAGAGACCTCAGCACGGCCCATGTTTCGATAGAATCAAAGGCTTTCTCATAGTCCACAAACGCTAAGCACAGTGGCTTGTTATACTCTTCGGTCTTCTGTATAACTTGCCGCAGCGTATGTATGTGGTCTATAGTGCTAAAGCCTTTTCGGAAACCGGCTTGTTCGGGAGGCTGCAAGTCGTCAAACCTGCGCGCGAGACGGTTCGTAACGACCCTCGAAAATAACTTGTAAACGTGGCTCAGCAGTGTGATGGTTCTATAATTCTTCAATAGGGTTTTGTCACCCTTTTTGAAGAAGAGCACCACCACACTTCTGTGCCATGCTTAGCTATCGTTTGACCATCCAGTATGACGGATTTAAATAACTTCTGAAGGGCCCGTAGGATTGGTGTACCACCCGCCTTCAGAAGCTCAGCTGTAACTCCATCATCACCAGGCGCTTTGTTGTTCTTGAGTTGTCTGAGAGCCATTCTAATCTCGTACAGGCTGGCGTCCGGGATGTCTTCGGTGTAATGTCGGGTTAGTCGTGCTCTGGGATATGAGGCATAACTTTTGACAGGTGGCTTTGTCGTCGTATATAACTGTCCGTAGAACTTCTCGATCTCTCCCAGCAACTCAGGTATAGACGTGACGATTCTATCATCCTCAGTCTTCAGCTTCGTCAGTTGGCTCTGTCCAACAGACAGAGCTCTTGCGAACACTTTGGAGCCTTTGTTCCGCTCGATGGCCTCTTTAATACTATTTGTATTAAAATGACGCGTGTCGCGAGTCAAAGACTTTGAGATCTGTCTGTTGACCTGCCGATATCTGGTAGCGTCATCTGAGGATGTCAGAAACATTTTCCGTCTTTCTTCCATAAGTTGCAGGGTAAAGTCAGAGATCTTTTTAGTTCTGTTTGTACGACGGGCCTTGAAGACCTTAGACCCAGCCGTATGGACAGCTTCTACGAGCCTGTCATAGTATGAGTAACGATAGGTATATCAGTTTAATATCAATTTATTAGCAGTTGGGCGAATACTTAAATTAGTTTAATATTATGTATTATTTAATTACCGGCTAAAATTTATAATCTGCCAGTGTTTAAGGTTAAAATAATGTTTTCATTTCGAACCATGAAGAATCTATTTTATTTTTTTCTAAGACTGGTGACGACGCATTTCCTGGACTCCAATTAGCTATGGATATGTGCGCAAGCGACGTACGTAGAAGTCGTACTTTTGGTCTACCTGGCTACGTAGAGTACGTCTACTCTTTCTTCGGTATAAATATAACAACCTGGGAACAATTAGCGGAACGTATCAACAAGACTGTGAGTATTTAAGGATCTATTTTTTATTTTGCAGGCTAATTAATTCGCTTGTTGCTTGAGCAACAAGCGAATTAATTAGTTATATTTACAGAATCAATTTATCACCAAATTGTCGTAAGTAGCGAATGATTGCTACGTAAGAGTAAAACTTATAGTAATAAAAAATGTGAGCCGTCACGGGACGCCTGGCAGATGTGAAACATCGACATTATTTTGTAAAAGTAATATGGAGAAAAGAACATATTGTGATAGGAACTAAATACGTCATAATGATAAAATAAAAAGTCGATTGCGCATGCGTCACGGCATGCGTCACAACGCCAGAAATCTGTTTTACGTGCGGCTATAGATGTTTCACATCACTATAAATAAATAAAATAGCCTTTATTGCTGCTTCCTTATCACTATTACATAATGCTTACAAAGTTTACCTACTCACTAAAATAAAATTCATGCTATATATTTAATACTATTAAGCATTATCGGCAACTGAATATTTACCTGGAACAGCTTGTCCATTGACAAAGGCCTCCTCTAAAGATTTCCAAGTATTTATGTCTCTTGTCAGACAGAAACTTATAGTACTCGAGCTTAAATCAATCACAATCTATTTTAATCATCCCTGTACTTTAAGAAAATAACTAAGTAACAAGCTAATACTAAAAATATATTTAATCAAAATGTTGTAAAATTACTAATAATAAACATAAACAATTAATCCCACTCAATATTATAAATTTGAAAGATTTTGAGTAGGGATGTATGGATGTTTGTTAGTCTTTCGCGCAATAAATACCAAATGGATTAAGATGAAACTCTGCACTTGATATAGCTAAATATATCCGACTAACACATAGACCATAATTTATAAAATTTAACGCAAGAAACCACGGGGCATACTTAGTAATAAATAAAATTAAAATTTGTAACAAATCAGAGGATCATATATTTTTTTACTATAAAACGCAATACACAGAAAAAAATTAACAATTTAAATGAATTTGTAATTAAATAATCAAGATTTTTGTGAAAGATATAACAATATGTCAATATGTGATATATTTATGTAGGAAAAGTAGTTATTATTCTCCTGCTTTGAGATCAAATAAGTTTCTTCAAAATATAGGACAATATTAAGAGTTAACACCGGTTTATATTAATTATTTACAATTTTTTTTTATAATTACAGCATGTCAGTAAACTGCAAAATGTGTATGATGATCCTAGAGATATCGATCTGATGCCTGGTTTGTGGGTTGAACCGTACATTGAAGGTGGTAGGGTACCTGAAACTCTGGCATATATATTGTTAAAGAACCTTAAAAGGAATGTTAAAGGTGACAGACATTGGTACAAGAGACGAAACAGGCCTCACGCTTTTACTGAAGGTAAGTTTACATAAAATAGCAATGAAACTTGGTACTGTTGAATACCTTGAAGAGCTTCCATTTTCAAATCCAAATCACAGCCCAAACAGTTTTACTGGGTTTGATGATCTGTGCCTCTAGCACGAGTTCCTGCAGGTTCCCATACATTGAGCACCAGCGCCTCTCGCGGAAACTATTAAGAACTAAAACTCTGGTGCTCAAGGTATGGGACGAAACTGTACGTGTAATCGAGTCAGTAAACAGCAGGAACTCGTTCTAGAGGCACTGAAGTTGAACCGTAGTCCTACGCCTAGCTTAACCGAGCCGGTTGCTTTTGGACCGGTGAGAACTACTGGTTATAGTGATATAAAGTGTTAAGCTGTCTGTCCCAGACTGTATGGACCACTACAGTCTGGCACCTATCTCCTCTGACACAACTATCGTTAAGCCATTTTAGAGCCAACCTACTACTGTTTATGATTGCTCGTGCTTTAAGTTCTGGCATATTGAAGCGTATGAGGTTACGTGGTACGTGGTTTGTAAAGATAAATAAAACAAATCACTACACTCAATAAACTTACAAATTTGTTTATAAAAGTTAAATGGTCATGGGTACTAATGCCCGTCAATTAATTATGCCCTATGGAGGTAGGCGCGCCAAGTACTCTCCTGGCTTCGTCGATGAAGGAGATGACGCGTAGATCCAGGAGGTTGTAATGCCAGAACAAAAAACTTTTAGACTATGAGATTAAATAATAAATAAATTTAATTTAAATAAATATTTTGGGACTAGTAACACACTGCTGTCTGATCCTAAACTAGGCAGTAACTGTAGTAGTACAAGACAACTTATAAACATAATTTGTAAATATATACATATCTATATTTCACAAATAGAAAGCGTAAGTTATTGTTAAGTGCCATAGGCTATGAAAAAAAATATCCCGAACGTTTAACCCGAAGTATTACGCGGGACAAACGGGCAGGGACAAAAATATTTATAACGCGGAATGAAGTCCGCGGGCACTACTAGTTTATTTTATAAGAAAGTCGTGTTAGTTACACCACTTATAACTCAAGAACGGCTCAAATTATTGAAATGATTTTTGTGTGTTTGGATTTATCTACGCCCGGAATAGGATAATAAGTAATAAAATATCGTAATATTATTATAAAAATAATTAAAATACATAGAAAGTAATTGCATCGAAATGAAATAAAAACAACTGTCAAGATTGACAATAAAGAATGTACTAGGTTCTTAAGAATAATCAGCAGTAAATAAGGTATAGATCGTAAAATATACTTAGCTATAATTAGTGCGAGTGTTGTAAAAAAATCGTTTAAAATGCCGCGATCAAAATTTTCCTCACGAAGCCAGTTATTTTTCTATTTGTAGGGCAGGACAGCATCTGCCGGAACAGCAGTTATAGATAGTTATAGATAAATTACACCCAGATACAGAGAAAATAGTCGTGCTCATCTCACAAATAATTGTCGTGGGTGAGTCACGGTCCCTAACTAGTAGAACTACAGTGCCTCTAGCACGAGTTCCTGCAGTTTGTTACTCGATCACACGTACAGTTTCCTCCCATACATTGAGCACCAGCGCCTCTCCCGGAAACTATTAAAAACTAAAACTCTGGTGCTCAATGTATGGGACGAAACTGTACGTGTGATCGAGCAAGTAAACTGCAGGAACTCGTGCTAGAGGCACAGGCCTGTCCAAGTTTGGCAGAGTACTTACTTATCGTATCTCAGAGTTGTTCAAGCCGCCCAGTAGGCCTCTGACATGGCTTAACGACTAATGCCTAGTGGCTACATCCGGAACTGACAGTTTAACGTGCCCTCCGAAGCACGGAGACGCTCAGAAATTAAACCACTTTGGCGGTCACCCATCTATGAACTGACCGCGAGCCTAGTTGCTTGACCTCGCAGATCACTTACGGACCGTTGAAAGCATCTGGCTATAAACGCCTAGTTTGGCAGGTAAATAGTATAGGCTGGACAATTCAGTTAAGAACGGATTTTGCGAATAAATTTAATTAAGATTCATTCTTGACTGCCATTTTTCAAGAAGTTACGAACGTTCAAATAAATATCGGTTAAGCAAATTAAGCAACTTGAAACAAAAAAGTGGGGCTATCCTCTATACCTATACCTATAATACTGAAAATACGGTTCAGTTTTGGCGGAGGAAATCGAAGAATACCCATCCTCTATGACGTAAGCTTTATTTTGTTTTCACACATATGCGTGGAGAACGATACAGTCTTGGATGTAGGGATTCTTCTTAACAGGGTTTAAAGGCTAAGGTAAGTTAACATACGAGTGAAGCTGTTGTGAAGGTCGTTTTTATAAAATGTGTGTTAAAGATTTATATTCCTTATAAATACGCTGTATCTATATTTTTTCAGAGCAACTCCTGGAGATTAATAAAGCATCATTAGCTTTGCTATTGTGCAACGTTGGAGATAATGTTACTGAAGTTCAGCGAAAAGCATTCCTAAACATTAGTCCTGAGTAAGATTGTTTTACACTTATATCTTCTTCTTAGCGTTTCTATGGCACACTACATTACTTTTTTGTGGCCCAGAATCTGGCCACACTGATTGCCCTTCTTGTGGCACTCTTAAGATCCTGCCATGAAAACACACACACACACATTAACCAGCCATTTACTACACTTATATGTCCAATGTACAGCTAGGATTTTTAATCATCCCCAATATTATATTTAGGTATTGGGCAAAAAAGAACTCGTTCAATTAATTAAAAACAATATTCAATAGTGTAACTCAGAATATTTTTTCTTTAGATTTTAGGTACTAATTCTAGTTTTAGTCGAATTTTTGCCGTAATAGTTTTGATAATTTTAAACCCCTCTACTCCTTATTATCTCAAAAAACGTTCTATTGTGATAAACATTTGCTATTACTAATGTCATCAAATAACTATTATATTAATAGATAAAGTAATACTTCTACTATAGATAAGAATTTCACTATATTCATAGATAAGTTATTGGTTATGAAAGCTATTAAAATGTTACAATGGGGTTAAGGTTGAGTCTCCGCACTTATTAGCATCCATGTAAATGGCATCTTCACCAATTACAGTCAGTGTGGGTTGTATACGTCGACAAAGAATTTCTGTTATGTACCTTTGCGCTTTTAGTGAACCATTTTCAATTAATACTATCTCGGTGCGATGACTGGAAGTTACGCCCGCCCCAAGATAACGGATCTTCTACCATAGGAGGTTTTTTGAAACACGTCGGCATAGCGTTCTCCTGGTCTTCGTATTACTCGCCGCCGTCGAGCCCGTTCTCCGATGAGGCTCAAATTTGTCTGAAAGGTGTCAGACAAATTCAAGCCTCATTGGAGAAGAATATGCTACTGCAGTTATCCACTGTCCAAGATAGGCAATTTCTAGCGAACTTCATTCGAGGAATCCGGTGCTCATGGAGTAACTTGGGGCTTCCATATCCTCACTTGTGCATTAGGCTAACATGTGCTTCTCGTACCTCTTGAATGTGTCGTTTGAGGTCAATATAAATCCATTTGCGATTGCTCAGTGCCTCAGTCACTAAGGCTGAGATCTATAGAGCGTACTTAGACTTTGCTCAAACTTTACTTCCGTAAAACTTTGCTAAGTGTATGCTAAGTCAAACGTAACGTCAAAAAGTCTATAAATACCAAATCAAAGTATAAACTTTGCTTTGGTATTTATAGACTTTTTGACGTTAAGATTATGCTTAGCATAACCTAAGACAGACAAAGTCAAAACACCAATTGTAATTTCGTTACATGCATTAACTTCTGTCTAAGTAAAGTCTGAGCAAAGTCTAAGTACGCTCTATAGATCTCAGCCTAAAAGCGGTCGTCTCGTGTTTTCTCCCAGAACTTTGCCTTTACTGAACGGATCATGTCTCTTGGTACCGACTCGAGGTTCTATGGACGGTTGAACGGCTCACGTTTAACCACTATGAGACGTATCATTGACTACCGATCGATTGTAAAGGAAGAAAAAGCAATAACAGCTAGTAAAATCATAGCGCTGCTAGAAGAGGGGGGGGGGGGGGGGGGGCTCTTCCAGCAGCGCTATGATCGACACAAAGACATTTGTTTTAAGTCTATCTGTTAAATGTCTGTCTGTCTGGAAGAGATCGCTGATAGCGATAAGCCTGGCCATTATACATTATGTTATTTATATCATCATAACCATTTGAGTATATAAAACAAAGAGAATTCTTTCTATAAATAATGTATTTCAGATAGCTTGCAATCTATCTATGTATATCATTTGTGTTATGTTTTATTTATTTAATTAAGGCTTACCAACTAAATCCATGTTTAACATTATTACACGACATTGTATTAAGGTAATCGGACATGCATCTAAATTAAAGGTAGGCACAACATTAACAGAATAATAATAATTTCATGTTTCATTGTTTATAAGAATATTATTATTTTATTTCTAGGAATCCTCTAGTGGACTGCGGTAGTATTCCCAAGATGAACTTGACAGTATGGACAGACTCCACCTGCAATAATAGTTAATGTTAAGCTATTATACATTTCATGTACTCGTATAAGCATGAGTTTTAATAGAAAAAGTTGTAACACATTTTCCATTTATTGTATTGTAACAAATATCTTACTAGCATCATCATCATTCATGAGTTACATATTATGCTCTAGGTATAGTTTGTCAACACTATTTTTGTTAAAATACGTTGTAATTTGTGGAGATAAAAATAAAATATTTTTGTATTTGTATCGAACTCTATCTGCAACAATTGCAAAATGTTAAGCTATCACTTATTCTATGTACTCTAATAAATGATTGTCTAAAAGTCGTGACACATATTCAATCTAATTGTATTATAATAAATTAATTTCTAGTACCAGACTTGACCTGCAACTATTGTTATATATGATTTTCTAAATGTATGTACATTTCCCATTTATTCTAATAAAGAAATAAATAGTAATATAAATAGTTGTATTATTTATCAAATTAATTCGTTGTCTGGGAATACCACTTGCACTTGCATATTTGTAAAGTTCCCCGTGATACACAGATTCAATTGCCTAGGGCAGACATTGAAATAAAAATAACCTTTAAACATTATCTTTCTACCTATAGGATTATTTACTGTATGAATGAACAGCTTTGTTTAATTATTATTTTCCTTTCTCAAATACTTTATCCACGAATATCCCTTTGTTCTTTGACAACGATGTCACAAATATAGAACATTTCAGATACAGTCCATCGCATCTCATTTAAGTCAAGCTTGTTCCTTAATTTGTTGACAAAGATACGACTTACTGGAACTTGCTGTTAAAGTTCTTAAGTGGCGTTGACTTCTTGATGTAGTGGTAAAAATAATTAAAATTATATTTACTTTGTAGAAGCAAGAAAATTACTGACGTAATTAAGACGTGGTCGGGTCTCACTATGGGTCTCATAGAAAGGCTCAGGATCATCTAAAAAGCACGAACTGGGAGACATGGTGTGGGCAGGCCCTCCACAAGATGGACCGATTATCTTGTTAATAATAATGTCCTCCTAGCCGAATTTCGGCCACGGCGGTCAGTCTCAACAGAGATTAGCCATCTGCGCGGGACATATTATAGTGCTCGTGTGTGTGCGCAAACACAGGAGCACTTTCTATTCCATCACTCTCATGATCCGATGGGGCGCCTATGCGACACGACCGGAGAGAGGTCAGGTACAGGACTGACGGCTTTACGTGCTCTCCGAGGCACGGGGGTATAATACCGCCATCTCCCAGACTTCGGGATGATGCTGAGATTTTTTTTATTTTTACAGTAAAGTCCCAAAATCACTTTTTGTCCCGATCCGGGATTTGAACCCAGGACCTCGTTCTCTGCGGGTGAACACGCTACCGCTAGACCAACGAGGCAGTCAGGGTCAGGGTTTTTAGGGTAGCTGGAAGCCGCTGGACGCGGGTAGGGTAGACCCAGCTATAGTGGAGGTTTTTGGTGAAGGCCTTCATCCACAAGGCTTTCGGCTGTTATGATGATACTAAGAAAAAAGATAAATAATTTCTTTTTTAAATATTATTAAAAGTAAAAACTTTGGTTTACCCTCTTTTAAATTTATATTCTTCTATTAAATTTTTATACTAGTGCAAGACAAACAATCAAGCGGTTCACCTGATGGTGAATTAAACTGCCACTACTCATGGACAATGAACACATTAAGATCGCTTGTGAATATTAAAACGCCGTCGATCCTGTACCTGACCTCTTTCCGGTCGTGTCGCTAGTCGTCCCATCAGATCATGAGAGTGATGGAATTGAAAGTGCCCCTGTGTTTGTGCACACACTTGTGCACTATAATATGTCCTACGCAATCGGCCACTCCATTGAGACTGGCCGCCGTAGTCGAATTTCGGCCGGGAGAACGTAAACTTTTTTTTCCTTTTTTTTAAAATTTCCATATAAAGCCACTTTACGTCTCAGTAAATTTCCAACATCACAATACATTTGCATCCTCTGAGCAATTATTTTGTCAATGTTTCAGAAATCTTTAAAATGAATTGTATAAATTTAAGTGCGGGTGGGAATCGAACCCACGACCACGGGGATCCGGCCCATGTGCGTTAACCGCTCCGCCACCGCACCAGGTACTGAACACTTCAAATTTATACAACCCATTCGTTCGATATTTCTTAACGCATTTAAGTCGCTTTAACGCCATCTTACCGAAACCTACACGGCTAACAACGGCTGGAATGCCAATACTTAGATCGGACAATTCCAACAGATGGCGCTTTTTAAATTATTCATTTTTGAATATTTTTTTATTAAATCATAGTTTTTATTATTAACTATGATTTCTTATTACTTTTAGCATTTTAAACATGCTATACTGAAAACAATGTTTCAGAAATCTTTAAAATGAATTGTATAAATTTAAGTGCGGGTGGGAATCGAACCCACGACCACGGGGATCCGGCCCATGTGCGTTAACCGCTCCGCCACCGCACCAGGTACTGAACACTTCAAATTTATACAACCCATTCGTTCGATATTTCTTAACGCATTTAAGTCGCTTTATTATTTTGTCGTCAAATTAACGAGTACCGTATAATCTGTTTAAGTGTTTATAGTCTGTTAGTAATAAATAGCCTGTTCTATAGTTGGTGACAAGAGTAACATATACCAACAGTACATTGTAATAAGACTCATTTTAGTTTTAAATATCATCACCCCATCTCATCATTCCCATCGTGTCATATCCAAACTTAAAATTATTTTAGTCTTAGATTGTAGATATTGTTTTATTAAAATGACTGAACTAACCAGTTCTTATTAAATTTTTAAATTTTATAGCATCACTCGCAATGCAAAGCGTCAATCTAATCTCAAAAATGGGACATCATAAATTATATCATCCGTCGGGCCTCGAACCAGCACCATCTACCAATCCGGGGTAGGCCCTCTGCGTTAAGCTACGAACGATACACGCTGGCAGATCAAATTTCGGATCCCCTTGCTAACACCCTTCCGGAGGATGTGGATATCATCCATCGGCTTTGTCTTCTCGAAACATGGCCGACTGATATGTTCACAGTTGCATGTGAAAGATCCTGAATCTGATCTGCCAGTGTGTATCGTTCGTAGCTTAACGCAGAGCGACTTCCCCGGATTGGTAGATAGTACTGGTTCGAGATCCGCCGGATAATTAAATTTATGACTTCCCATTTTGAGATAAACCAGTTCTTTTTATATAATTAAGTCTAGGACTTAAATATAATAATAATATCTAGGGACAATGTCACACATCTGTGTCTGTTGGTCTGTGTCTGTCGGTGTATGTCAGTTGGTAGTGCTCCTGCCTACTGAAGTATATCGGGGATTGTCTGGCTAGCGGGAAGAAATGACACACGACAACTGCACGATAAGATCTATATTTCCAGACTGAGGCGCCGGTGAGCATACCGGCGCGTCGATACAAATAATATGGAATTACCCCCATTACACAAATATATCACACCTCCACCACTATACAATACCCTTAACTTAAATTACTTATAATTAATCCATGTCAATCATAAATCTTTTTACTGGTTTCCGTTTTCGGTTTGGGTATCGATCCACCGGAGGCCCAGGTGGCGATGGTAACTTATGACATGCCTGTTCCGGGGTGAACGAGCGCTTTTCGTCATCAGCAACGACCAATTCTTTACCTTCTTCTAACATAGAGGACCCTGAAAGTACGTTGATCTCGCCCTCACTAAGGGGCGCGACGAGAGTCTCTTCACTACCCCGACTTTCGTTATTACTCTCTGGACAACTAACATTAGATAATTGTGATCTACGCCGCATTTGATCTACATGCCTTTTAAGAAATTGACCGTCATCCTTCACTACTGAATACCTGCGCTGACTATCTACACCTTCCACTGTACCCTTTACCCATTTTTCTCTAGAGCCATATTCACGAGCCCGAACAGAGTCACCCTCTTGAAAGTTTCGTGGAGTTCCCCGTGCATATTCGACCTGCTGTTGCTGGGCTCCATGAACCCTGTCCTCGATGACCCGCTCAGTACGTAATAAATATAACCTAGAGCGTAATGGTCGCTTCTGCAATATCATGGCTGGAGTTTCCCCAGTTGTACCATGTACGGTATTTTGGTATGTTAATAAAAATGTCTGTAAGGCTGTATCGATATCCACGTGATCCCTATGAGCTTTCCTTATAGCTCGCTTACATAACTTCACCGCGTTTTCTGCAGCACCATTTGAAGATGGGTGATAAACAGGTGAAAACAATTGTTTGATACCGTTATTCTTTAAGAACAATTTAAACTCTGAACTGGAGAATGGAGGCCCCTGATCTGACACTAACTCTTGCGGTAGTCCGAACCTTGAAAAGGTAGACCTCAATATCTTAATGATATTCGCTGCGTTAGTACGACTCATTTCAAAAACTTCTAACCATTTTGATGTAGAATCAATAAGAACCAGAAAAGTGGAGCCCTTGAATGGTCCTAAGAAATCGATGTGTAATCTGGTCCAGGGGCGAGCGTGATAAGCCCATGGCTTTATAGGAGCACGCGGTGGTGCCGCCGCCTCTGCCGCACAAGTTTCACAGCGCTTACACATCGTTTCCACGGCTGCGTCTATATTAGGCCACCATACATAGCTACGAGCCAGACTTTTTGTTTTAACTATCCCCATGTGACTGCTGTGTAATTGTTTTAATAAACTATTTTGTAATGAACCTGGAATAATCATACGGTAACCCCACATTATGCATCCACATTCCGTGTATAATTCATTTCGTCTTACGAAATATGGTTGAATTTGGTCCTCAGTGCAAGTAAGTGGCCAACCCGACTGAATATAGCCTAAAACCCTACTGAGAGTTTTGTCACCAGCAGTGGCATTCTTAACATCTTTACTTGTAATGGGTAAAAAATTCTCAACGAAGTTAACGTAGGTGTTCTCTCTTAATAAACTTTCATTACCTTCTTTATAAGGTAAACGTGACAATGCATCAGCACAGTTCCTACTTGACGCAACATACTCAATATCATACGTGTACCCAGATAAAAGAACCGCCCAACGTTGTAACCTTGACGCCGCCATCACAGGAATACCTACTTTATTGCCTAAAATATAAGTCAACGGCTTGTGATCTGTCCGCAATATAAACCTACGTCCGTAAAGATACTGGTGGAATTTGCGGACTCCAAAAATGATAGCCAACGCCTCTCGGTCTATCTGTGAATAGGCACGCTCGGCCTGCGTGAGTGAACGTGACGCGTATGCTACCGGTCTCTCACCATTCAAAGTCACGTGTGAAATTACTGCACCAATACCGACACTGCTAGCATCTGTGGTTAATATTATTGGTAACTCTGGTGAGTAGTGAATCAACACCTCGCTACTCCCTAAACAACTTTTAATTTTATCAAATGCGTCTTGACAATCCCTATTCCAACTGTATGGAACATCTGATTTAAGTAAATTATACAACGGCGCTAAAATCGTACTAACATTCCTTACAAACTTCCCATAATACATAACCATACCAATAAAAGCTCTTAACTCTGATACGTTCATGGGAGATGGTGTTTTAATTATGGCTCTTACCTTGTCGGGACACGTTTTTACTCCATCTTCACTAATCGTGTGGCCTAGGTAGTTAACTGACTCAGCAAAGAATACACACTTTTCTTTTTTTACCCTTAGACCGTACTGTTTCAAACGATCAAATACTTTACTCAAGTTACACATATGGGCCTCCTGCGTGGGCCCCGTAATTATGATATCATCAAGAAATACCCCCACGTAGGGCAAATCTGCAAATAACTGTTCTAAGTGTCTTTGGAAA
This sequence comes from Pseudoips prasinana, assembly GCA_951640165.1. NCBI lineage: Eukaryota > Metazoa > Arthropoda > Insecta > Lepidoptera > Nolidae > Pseudoips > Pseudoips prasinana. The sequence continues at coordinate 4,151,638 of OX621238.1, read as the reverse complement.
ATACCTGGACTTGAAGCTAATCCGTAGTATACGGATTAGCTATTATACAAAAATAGCCCTTTGTGTGTATTTATCACAGTGTATTTCTTAGTGTCATCTAGTTCAAATTGTGCATATGCCTGGGACAGGTCTATTTTACTAAAACGTTTACCTCCCTTTAACCGAAACAGCAGTTCTTCTACCCTGGGCAAAGGATAACGGTCAACCTCTATGAGTTTGTTTAAAGTTAATTTATAATCAGCGCAAATTCTAATGTTACCGTCTTTCTTTACGACTGGAACAATAGGTGTCGCCCAGTCCGAGCGTTCCACCGGTGAGAGGATGCCGTCGCGCTGTAGCTGAGCGAGTGCGCGCTCAACAGGCTCGCGCAACGCGTATGCTAGCGGCCGCGCGCGCATGAACACCGGCCGCGCTCCCTCCCGCACGTGAATGCTCACCCTGCCTCCGGTGAATCGACCCAAACCGTCCGCAAACACCTCACGATATTTAGAACTGAAAGAAGACAAATCAAATTCATTGTTTTTGTATAACCTGACTTTATTACAATCATAGTTAACTATCGGTAATTGTATCTTGAGTTCGGCCATCCATTGCCGGCCTAAAAGCACAGTTTTTCCATTTCCGATAACAAACAGTTCTAATTTTTTTGCGGATATTCTTATATCTCACCATAGGAAGTATTACCCCAAGTGGTTATACCAACTCACCCGTGAAATATCGAAGGGTTAACCGGCAAGGCTTCAGCTTTAAATCTTTAAATAATTTGGTATAACACTCCAAACTAATACATGACACCGCACTACCAGTGTCGCACTCCATTTTTAAGTTGGTACCATGAATGCTAAGTTCCACATACATAGGTTTACATTGACTCGCCGATAACTTACAAAGATCAACAACAGTTACCTCATCGCTATCTGCACTGTCACTCATGCTGTCTTCTTTTACCGGCACCACATCCACGTTGTGATATCGCTCCAAGTTTGGACACATACGCCGCAAATGTCCTTGCCGGTTACAAACACGGCAAACGTAATGCACGAACTTGCACGTGGCTGTATCATGATACGCGCCACACGCCCGGCACTGCCCCCGAACATGCTCCGCCGGCTGCACACGCTCAGCAAGCTGCCCGGGCGCCGATGCCCGAGTAGCGCGCCCGGCTCGCCGCGTCCCGTGCGTAGCGGCCTCCCGCGCCGCTCCGCTAGCGTCTCGCGCACCGTTCAATGTGCGCCTGTGTCGGTTGCCCGTCGCCGCCATTGCTTGACACGTCACGGGTGCCCCGCTCGATGACCTCCCCTGACTTCCTGCAGGTGATGACCTTCCCGCAGCCGCGTCCTTTTCTGCTGCTTCCATGCTCACGCCTAAGGTCTTGCCTAAGGTCTATAGGCCTTGCCGAAATCCAAATTACTCTCGGCGAATAACCGTTGGCGTATAATTTCGTTGATTATGCCACAAACCAGCTGATCCCGCAGACTTTCTTCCAACCATGTTCCAAACCCACAAGTTTTGGACATTTTAAAAGTTATACTTCTTTTGGCGCGATGGAGAAAAATGATGAGAGTGAATTTTTACGATGCGCGCGCACACCGACACCAAAAAATTTAACAGCATGAAGTTAGTTCTAGGTGGTATGAAAATTTATAACTATGTTCAAGTTGTATATTAAGAAGTATAACTTCTAACGCGTGTACATAAGTACACACAAGTTTTTTTTTTAATACCGCTACATACTCCGATATAGTTTCACCTTCCTGTTGCTTTCTGTGCCGAAACTTATTACGATCTGAGTTATTTGTATGAATGTTTGGCCCTTGGGTATAGCCGGCGTACACAAAGTAACTAAAAGTTTATAGCACTCGGCCCCCATGACGGTTATTAACGTTGGCACTTGTAATTCCGCCGGAATTTGTTCACAATAAAGTATTGTTCTAAACGTTCAATATATAACCGCCAATCATCACTGTGAACTTTGAACTCCGCGATTTTACCGATCGACATTGTTTGGTTTATTACTTGTTATATTTTTCTATTCACGCGTAAGACTCGATCGCTTTCGTCGCCACTGAAGTATATCGGGGATTGTGTGGCTAGCGGGAAGAAATGACACACGACAACTGCACGATAAGATCTATATTTCCAGACTGAGGCGCCGGTGAGCATACCGGCGCGTCGATACAAATAATATGGAATTACCCCCATTACACAAATATATCACACCTACGAAGCTGGTGGTCCTGGGTTCGAATCCCGGTAAGTGCAAATATTTGTGTGATGAGCACGAATATGGTCATAGTAATCAGAAGGAAGCTGCTGCCCGTCCTCTGGTAGATATTCCCGTCGACTTCTACGCCCCCCACGGGATGAGATGGGGTGATGATATTCTGATTCTGATATTTGTCGCCGTCACCACACAGCAATTATTTAATTGTTATTGATATGCTATAATTATTTCAATGCCAACCGACAGATTAACGTGTTCTCTAAAACACGGATTCGTTTAGGAGTTTCACCATATTTGCGGTCAATATTCGGTCTTCGCTTAGGTGTTTTACGTCACCGATCATTTATGGAGTGCACAAATAATAAAGAATAAAATGCACCACCTTACATCTATTTAACTTATAAGTGACTACTGAATGAAACAAATACTATCCTACCTTAATATAAGTCGGAGATACGAAAGAAGAGATACGAAAATTCTATCCGTATATTCTACGCTGAGAGAAACCTCAGGCCCAAGCTCCATATGCCAGTGATTCCCAAGGTTGGGATAAAAGTACGGATATTCGATATCGGTTAATTTATTTACTGACATTGCCCGGAGCAATTGACCCGGATATTCCCACTCTGGAGAAGTTTTCCCGAATATAACAAGACTCTTTGGGAAATATGTCGTAAAAAGTGTGAAATTGATTGTCGGATTGAAGGAAAACTTGTTGCTTGAGTTATATGAATCAAATAATTTTGATTATTTTGTTTTGAAGAAATAGCCTCTTTATAATGTAAGTATCTATACAAGTCTTTATTTACAAAAGAAAAGTATTATATGTAGTATAATATCAGATATCTGGTTTTCATAGTATAAGCTCTGCTTAGTTTCGGATCAAATGGTTGTGTGTAAATAATGTCTCAGGATTTTATTATTATACTACTCTGTCAAGAAAGTACCGGGAAAAGATCAATAATATACAAAATGTTTGTTACCTATTCATCCAAATTTATTTTATCACCTTCAAAGTATGCTCCTTCAGAAACGATACACTTACGCCAACGAATAATCCATTCATCAAAACATTTTTTAAACGCTGCTTTCGGAATTGAGTTCAGTTCTCACCGCGAATTCTCCTTTATGTTTTCTACCGATTGAAAACGTCAGTCACAACGAAGTCAGCTGGAGCCATATCTGGTGAATATGGTGGTTGCTGGATGGTATTTGTTGAGTGTTTGGTCAAAAATCGTTCACAATGATGGCCTTGTGCGAAGGCGCATTATCGTGGTGCAAAATCCAAGAATTTTTTTTCCACAAATCTGGCCTTTTTCGTCGAATTTGCTCTCTTAAACGCCGCATAACGCTCAAATAATATTCTTTATTTACCTTTCGACCTACCGGTGAGAATTCAGAGTGCACAACACCGCGATAGTCAAAGAAAACAGTCAACATGACTTTGACTTTTGATCGACTTAGGCGTGGTTTTTTCGGTTTCGGTTCAGTTGGAAGGCGTCACTCCGAAGCTTGTTGACTAGTTTGCATGTCAAACTCGTAAGCCCACGTCTCGTCACCAGTAACAATGCGTTTCATGAATGTTGGGTCGGAATTGACTCGTTCTACCATGTCCTCAGCGACTTTCATGCGATTGAGTTTTTGGAGAAAATTCAGATCTTTTGGGACTAGCCGACCGGCAACATGTTTCATACCCAAATGATTAGTTAAAATGGTACGAATCGACTCGTGAGATACAGAAAGTTCGGCGGCTATCTCTCTCAGAGTTGAATGAGGATTTTCAGTCACTATTTCCTTCATTTATGCGATGTCAACTTCAGTTGCAGACGTTGATGGCCTACCAGAGCGAGGCAAATCTTTCATCACATCTCGACCGCTTTTGAACGCTTTGAACCACTCATAAGCACGAGTTTTTGATAAAGTCGATTCACCATAAGCCTTCTGTAACATTTTCAGTGACTCCGAACACGAAATTCCATTAGCGATGCAAAATTTAAGACAAACTCTTTGTTCGATATGTTTGTCCATTATGAAATTCGCAATACACACTATATATGATATTACTAAAACCAGCACTGTATTTAATATAAATAACAGATGCAACTCAAACTCCGCGCCAAAATGGAAAACAGTTTTTTGACTGAATCTAACTTAATAACTGATTGGTAGAGAGAGTTGAGCTTTATCGTCAAAACATGGGTTCGTATTTCGTTCTACAGGTATATTAAAATTTGTGCAAAAGAAAAATGTTTCGGCGTCTGGTTTAATAAAAAAATAGCCTCCGTTTACCAGATACCACGAGAAGGCTTGGTGCTAGTTGTTGAAACCTTATTTTTTTCATTTATTAAAAGACCACGTCCGCACTAGGGAATCTAATTCCTGTGTCGCGGGGTACTTAACAAACATATAACAGACGAACACAAATTACATCCAGACTCAGAACAACTATTAATGGGTCACACAAATAGTTGTCCGGTGCGGGACTCGAACCGCGACACGCGAGGCGACTGCCTTAGCCGCTGCGCCACGCGTGCAGTCCGCACCCTGCTCTATATTGTAAATAACTTTCTATTTGAATTTCAAATTCAGATGACAGTTTGATTTGTATATAAATTTTGTACATTGAGATAAAAAAGAAAAGACTATGTCTCCCACATGGTAATGGAATCAGCCTTCCTAAGCTTTCTTGTCCACTTTGCTCTAAGTTTGTCGACGTCTTCGGGGACCGCACTCCCTCACGAACTTTAGCACTACACCTTTACAGGTACTTGTAGGGCTGTTCCTGAATCTATCAATGGAAATTGAAAGCTCTGGCGTCAAATTACCTACATAGTCTAGAGGCATCCCCTTCACATAGCCATACCACTGCAGGCTACTTCCTGTATCTTGTCGGCAATGTCATGGAAACGTAGACTATCTTGCAAGTACTGGTAGCTACTAGCTGGTAGCTAGTACTAGCTGGAAAATTATGTCAGGCTTCTTTTAATAATAATAATTATAAAAAAAAAAAAACATTTCTGCTAATTATGCCAACAAATACCCAAATGCCTTTTCTTTACTCCTGGTCCATTCAACGGTAGCCTGGAAGAGATCGCACTTAGCGATAAGGCCGCCATTTGTACAATCTTAACATGCTCAAAGTTCTTTTTATGTATTATTTTTTGGTGTACAATAAAGAGTTACTTACTTACTTACTTATATACTATTGGACCAATAGTCGTCTCCGTAAACAGTCTAATAGCAAAGAGCCTCGACCAATATCTTAAGAGGCTGAATCACTGGGTCAAGGGCCGGATACAGGAGGCGGCAATTATGGGAACTGCACGCATCGTTAGGAGGTTCCTCACTCTGTCGCCATGACCACCGGCGGCCTAGGGCGTATAACCCCGCCGCTGGGGGAACTCTGATTTTTACGTATTTATTTGTGTATTATTGTTTTATATATCAATTTTATTAGAATAAATATGTAATAAATAGAAAAATATATAAATAAGGTGGAATAATAATAATATCCTGGGATATTATTCACACACCGCCATCTGATCCCAAACTAAGCAGAGCTTTTACTATGGAAACCAGATAACTGATATACTACATACATTATTTTTCTTTTGTAAATACATACTTATATAGATAACTAGCTGTGCCGCGCGGTGTTACTCGCGTTAAATTTTATAAATTTTCTTTGCTATAAACCTCACGGAACCCGAGACCTTTCCAACGAATGCAAAACCGTGGAAATCGGTCCATGCGTTCTGGAGTTATAGCGTCAGGAAGGAAAACCCGACTTATTTTTATATAGTAGATTTACACCCAGACTCAGGACAAACAGACAACCGATCGATCATATATTGTGTTTGCCTGCTAAATAATTACAGTAAGTGGACCAAATCTCGTGTATATGCCCCATTGAGTATGTTTCGCCGGAGCGTCTCAACTGGGCCGTGTTGAAACCGGTAGTAGAGACACCCGCTGAGTTTGTTTCTCTGGGTCTTCTCAGTTGGGGCGCATTGGATCCGGTGGTAGCATTAAAGCGCGACCGTCGTTATTAACATAAGGTCCGTCATAATAATATCACCTTAATATAGACAGAACCATTGCCAATATGTATTACAAATATTAGACTTAAACTAGATAATTAGACTTAAACTAGATAATTAAAGTGAAACATAATCTCTTGACAATAACTTGATACGAGCTAGCTAAATATCATTGCTGTTATAAAATAAATTTTATTAATGTTTTAATACTATCAATACAATGTGTACCTAAATATCTATGTTACTAGAAATAATAATGTATACAACTATAATACTACAAACATGTTCTGACTATTTACAAGCGCTTTTTTAAAGTCTACGTGAATAAAAACCTTTTTTATTTTTATTTTATTTTTAAACAGACATGTTCATGCACACAAATATTTGTCCCGGGTGGTAATCGAACCCACGACCTGCGACGTGAAAGGCAGCGTATCTACCAACCACGCCAACAGGCCCGTCCCTTTTGTTTTTCATGACGATTACAGGTACCCTAGGAAGGTTTAACTGCTTCACCAGTTTAGTAACTTAAATGGTCTTGATATATTTTAAGGTTACGGCGCGTATTCTACTGCCATACTATAAGATTGGTCTAAACTGCAGCTCATTCTGATATCGCATTACTCCATTTACTTCTCGGGATTACTGGGAAGATGCAGCATATCGGTCTGAATCGGTGCAGTCGCTATATCACTCGTAGATTAAGATATTTTATAGGATACTAGATTTTTCCCGTGACTTCGTTATTTTGTACGACAGGTACTTTTTTTTATAAAAGGGTCTAGTCCCTCCCTCTTACCCACCACTGCAACTCCGGTAAGCCAGGATCAACAGTGGCACACAATGAAATGACACTGAGCAGTTTCATTTCATTGTGTGCCAGGCATGTCCCGGGGAATCGCTTTAACTGTTTTGGATCCCGCAACGAATTTAGTCAGAAAGGATTTAAAAGGAGGAGTTAGAAAATGAATTGTTCCACTTCCCTCCAGAGCAAATCGGGAGACAGAATGATGTAAAGATTATATAGCCTCATAAAACGAGAGAATTGCAACTAGAGAAGCCAAGAGAAACAGTTACTGTTTAAGAAAAGTTACAACCAACTTCAAATATTCTATACAACAAGAGATTTAATATTTATTTTCTTCTAGCTGTGCCCCGCCTTTTTACCCGCGTTAAAGTTTATAAATTATCACAGCTGCTCCCCCGTAGGTGATAGCGTGATAATATGTAGCCTATATGTTGACCCGACCTCTTAGTAATACATGTAAAATTTCAAGTAAATCCACGCAGTACTTTTTGAGTTTAGCCCGGACATACATAGAGACAAACAGACAAAAATTCTAAAAACTATATTTTTGGCTTCGATATCGATTGTAGATCACGCCACAAGTATCCTTTTTATAAAATATTCAATGTACAGTTTTGACTTTCCTACGATTTTATTACATGTATAGATAAATCAATAAGAATAGGTTAACAAACAAAAAATATTTCTCAATTTGATAATTTTGATATCAGTAACAAAACTCATAGCACAATCACAAAGTGTCAGTAAAGTCCGTAAGCAAATTCATCCAATCAGCCACTTGGTTCTAGATCTATGTATGTATGTATCTCAGTCAAATACAACCTAACACCCAAATTCAATACACGTAGAATAAATACGTACGATACGACTCCATGACGTCAAGTAAACAGCCTCCGGGGATCGGATGATCTCAACCAGTTATGTTTCAAGTGAATTTAAGTGAATTTACGTACACTTTTTAAATAAATAAAATAAATAAAAAAGGTTTTTATTCACGTAAACTTAAAAAAAGCGCTTGTAAACAGTCAGAACATGTTTGTACATGTTCTGACTATTTACACACTAGTACACTAGTGGGTAATGTTATATTTTTACTAACAAAATATGTATGCAAATCTGAATTAAATGGCTTTAATTTTTATAAAATCTTGAGGTAACGTATCTTGTGATTGTATAACCTCAGCTACTGAGATTTTGGCGAGATAAAACAATTGATATTTGCTTTAACAATTTTGCCACGTAATCAAGGTACAGATGCCAGCACATCAAGCTACCCTAATGTGTCTAATTTCCCCAATTAAAAGTTAACCTTATGCTCATTTGTTAAAGTTGAAAATCTATTACAGAAATTTGACACATGGGGGTAGCTTGATGTGTTGGCGTCTGTACCTTGATAACGTGCCAAAATTGTTGAAGCAAATATCAAACCAAAATATCCGAGCTAATAACTTCTCGCCCTTTAATTAGGTAACCAACACAATTAGCTGAGAATCCCCTAAAGCAATTTGTATCAATCACAATAAACTGAGAAAGTATAAAGAAATAAAGCGGCTTACAAACTTTCGATCCTAAGGGATAAGGCTCGCTAGTGATTGAATTAGTTGGAACAAGTTCCTGTATCGTTTGTAACCGAAAGCTGATTTTGCGGGAATTTTCTTCCATTGTTTTTCGCAACTGAAATCCCCTGAGGCACTGAAAATGTACCTGTATACTTATATAATGGAGGACGAAAATAAAATATAACAAATGTACAGACGCCAGTGCATCAAGCTACCTCAATCTGCCAAATTTCCCCAATTGAAAATGTACCTTATGTAAATACATAAGGTACATTTTCAATTGGGGAATTTGGAATAGATTTTCAACTTCATCACAAATGTGATGAAGTTGAAAATCTATAAAATAAATTTGACAGGTTGCGGTAGCTACATGTGGTGCCTGTACAGTTCGAGTCGTATTGCTGTTTCAATTCTGAGCTATCAGTGGCGGTTGAACTACAATGGTATTGCGCTACGCGGCGCTTCCCTTTCCGTTTATGTCAATATTAATGACAGATGTCATAGGTGAAATTCTGGCGCCAACGCGGAAAAAGACACATCGAGGCATTGTTTCATTTTACAGAACTGGTAAGTTAATTTTTTTTTTAAAAGCTACGGACGCATTATGGAATCTGGTCCCTGTGTCGCGGGGTACTATACAAACATATAATAGACGGACACAAATTACATCCAAGTAGGTTAAAGTTTTTATGTGTAACTATGGTGGATTTTTAGACCTTAGTGACCTAACGTCGACCTAATGACTTACCGTTTTGCTGAAAATCGTGAAAAACCCGTTTTAGTGACTTTTTTTTATCGAATTTTTTTTTGCACGTGTTTGATCGTTGAGCAGTTTTCACATTTCCTTTATAATAGTGTAATGAACGATCCTATTGACCGGACTGAAGGAGATGTGACGCGTGTATTTAATTAACATAGTGTTTTTAGACGCCATTCTGCTCAATGCAATATAGCGATTTGGCGATTGACCTGTAAAAGAGTCTTAATAAAAATTGTGAGTAATAAATGACATTTATAAATATTGTTATTAATCTCTCGTGCATTTGTTTTTAACTATGAAATGGAATAAAAAATATGGTTATTTATTTGCTTAGAGAGGACCAAAGTTCCCAAATGTTCTAAAAATAGCCCTATAAAATTTGTCCAAATCAGTTGTAAGAAAAAAAAGTTGAACTAGTGACTTAGAATAATCAGTGTTGTAAACATCACAATTCCTTTTTAAATTGGGCTTATCTCATTATTGAAATTTTAATATTTATATATAAAAACAATAAGTACAGTACTAAAATAACATTGATCGCATAACAATAAAAATACATTAAATTGTGAAAAGATTTACCAACAAAACCTTTATTTATGACAGAAGAAGGAAAAGACAAAGCTTTACTCAAAGAGAATACTCAGGTGGTAATTCCACCCGTTTAAAATCAGCTTATTTAGAAAACGACGCCGGTAAATATAAAGACGTAAAACCGACATTGAAAGGCATCCAGAAAATACTGGAAATTCGTATTCGAGACTCGCGTGGCCCGTGACCTGAATTAGACCATAGAAAATATATTTGTGTAGAAGTGGCATGTTTTACGCCTCACCGGATTAAATCCTTTTATTTTATACCCTTTTAATCCCAACATAGTAGCTTTAAAACGGTTAAATTAATTCGAGTTAACCCTTTCACTGGTAGTTGCCACCATATTTTGAACTCTCTTGGTTTGTTATAAGAATCAAAATCAATCCATTAGGAAATTACCTACTACCATTTAAAGGCTTAACAGTCTTCTTTAACTAAAGTTGATAAAGTGATTTCAAAAGAAGTTCTCGACGGTTTAAATATCAAAAACTTGTGTCCGCAGACACAGCTGCTCTCTCTATTTCCTCAGTCTCATTATTAAATGGGGCAGCTAGCTGTCGTATCAGGTTAAGGGTCAGATGCAGGATCGACAGCTTTACGTGCTTTTCGAGGCACTCAGAGCAGGTACTAATAACGTGTCTTAACAGAAAAGTCGTAATATCACTCTTTGTCCCGACCCACAATAAGATTTTTCATAGCGCGTAAACTTACGAAATACCTGGACTAATATAATAATATCAAACTTACGAAATGATTGCGTTAAACACTAGTCAACGTACCCATTAGCCTCGTTGAAGTTTATTGTACGAAAAACATCAGTTCCAGCAAACAGTTTCCGCCAAATGAGCTGATCCCGGACAGGAGGTATTATGCCCGCAAAATGTGCGGTTATGTCGGACTCGCACCGACTAAACCTAACCTGCCGTGGACTTCTCTTGACGCCTAATGAGGGGAGCTCCGGGAACGCGGGTATGCTGCTCCAGTGCAGGACGAATTATGCCTAAGAATTGGCTAGTGCCACAACTGCCTATGTAACTATTCTATGAACAAAATAACGGCTTCATTCAGTTTTCAGTAGCCGTTCCCATCTTGTTTTTCAGGAATCATGAAAGATTTTGTTTTTATATCGGCGTTAACTTTCCGATGAGTTTCATGTTATTTTTATTAAAAGATTTTTGTTGTTTATATCTAAAGATTGAGAAATAACTAATCATAAATTATTATTTGGTAAACTAAGCTATCCAGACTAAAAACAGAATATCCTTAGCTTGGTGAAAGCCTTAACGAATTGATCTACGTAGTAGTAGTAGTAGTAGTAGTATATATTATGCATAGTAAATAAAAAATAAACCACTTGTACTTCTGTTGTATGCTACTTGTACTGGAAATGAAATACGACCAATCTTCAAGACAAATCTGGCAAACAAAGCGTGGAAACCAAAATAAATGTAATTATATGATATAATTATGAGCACAGGAGAGCTATTTGTGTACATCTAGTAACGAGTTTGTATGCGTTGTGTGACCGTGAATTGCATATTGACCCAGCTAAAAGTAGACCTTCAATTTGCTAAAAAACAATCTCGAATTTTTCGAAGCTTCAATGTGAGATTGTAAGCAGTGTCTATGTAGTTCTTAAAGAAAAATAATTATACCATTATTGTAGATATGGTATCGACGGTCACCGTAGCCTAGTTGGTAGTGCTCCTGCCTACGAAGCTGGTGGTCCTGGGTTCGAATCCCGGTAAGTGCAAATATTTGTGTGATAGCACGAATATTTGTTTCTGAGTCATGGATGTTTTCTATGTATTTAAATTTTTATCTATCTATATAAGTATGTATATCGTCGCCTGGTACCCATAGTACAAGCTTTGCTTAGTTTGGGGCTAGGATGATCTGTGTGACATTGTTCCTAAATATTATGATCTAAACTATAAGCTAAATAAATAATTACTATGTGAATCCATTTGTTCATACCATCTGTTCTGTACGACCACGCCTCTATAAATGATAGTGTAGACGTATGTATGTCGCAAAGGCTTTGTTTAGCTGTCGTAATTATAACTTAGCTATTCTGTCACATGTCACTATTTCAAGGAATGAGTCGGCTCGATATTTATTTATAGACATATTAATAGACAGACAAAGTCCGTCCACCTCTGGATAAAAGCCTCCCCAAAGAATGGGGGATATGCCATAATCGCCACGCTTGGCAGACGGGTTGGCGATCGCAGTTTGATGGTCAGCAGCATCTCTCTGTGTACTGTGACCACCATAGAACGAGCGTCTTGTTTTTATTTAATTGTATAACGTTCTGTAGTACCCACCCAGAGCCGAGCTTCGAACCCCAAAGGGGGTGTCCTCCTGCGCGGGTACCGAGTTTGTTGTATATTTGCTAGACGGCTGGAGCCCTCGCTCGCCTCTATAGTCGGGTGAAAGACTCCTAGGTTAACTGTATACGTCATGTTAAAAAAAATCAAAGGCTACGGTTACCACTTACCTTCAGGTGGGTAGTATGCTTCTTTTCTGCCTTGCTAGAATAAAGCGACACTACCAAAAAGAGGTCAGCTACAGGAACGACTGCTTTACGTGCTTTCCGAGCCATGGGGGTGTCATTACCGCCGAGACTCCGCGCTGATACTTAGGATTTTTTTTTTCTGATTAAATTCTTTGCGTGATCTAAGACAGTTAAAGTGATTCCCCGGAACATGCCTGAGCTTCACCTGTTGATCCTAGATAGATAGATAGATATAGTACACTTTATTGCACCAAAAGAAACAATACATGTCTTACATATAAGCAAATACAGGTACAATCGGCGGTCTATTGCTTTGTAGCAATCTCTTCGAGACAACCGTTGGGTGGACAAGGAAAACAGTAAGTTAGAAAAGGCAGTAGCTGTAAGTGTACAGTCAAATATTCAACGTTATGTACTTATATACAATTTACATAAACATACTTACCTATATTTTAAATACTAATAATACTATACTATAATAATATACTATACATACAAAATATTATACATCTATTCAATTGAGGAGTTTTGAAAAAGGAGCTAGCTTACAGGAGTTGCAGTGGTGGCTAAGAGGGAGGGACTAGTTACTGTGATGCTGAGGAATTTATAACAGAAATATCCCAAAATCACTTTTTGGCTCGACCCGGGATTTGAACTCAGAATCTTATTCTCTGCAGTTGATCACGCTACCGCTAGACAAACAAATCAGTCAAGACCCAATACATACAAAGATCACATGTGGACTTTTAAATGGTTTTACATGTAAATCCGAGGTCAATCAGATCTGACCCACGTAAACTAAGGGGACTAGCAAAAAGGGTGACTTCAAAATAGATAGTAAATGCATATTTCATGATCCCAAAGAGAGGGCGTCATTAAGTCACGTAAACTTAGATAAGCTCAGTATAACAAATACTCAGTATACCAAAAAATATTATATTATAGTAGGGCCAATTCAATAGATCACATTTGACATCTGTCAGTTATTACTAGTAACTGACAGATGTCGAATGTGACCTATTAAATAGGCCCTACTATAATATAATATTTTCAAATTGTAAAATGACCTTATGTGGTCCTTGAAAAAAAATTAAGCAAATGTGAAATTCTAAATACGAAAAAATAAAAAAATATCAAAATTTGGATGAAGTGTCAAAAGTGATCTCAATCGATATGAATAAAAACATTTTAACACTACATATTGATTTTGTATTTTGACAAACATTTTCCTTTACAGGCCATGAAAACCTGCTATAGCCGGCTTAAGCTAGAGTTGCTTATATCAACGCAGATTAGCCTACCATACAGGAGTGATGATACAACATAGATGCAATCTATATTTACTGCACGGGGATAGTTATCCAATACGACCCAAACAGAGAACCTGGTCGAACCGGAAATCATAATTTCACTCGACACTTTCTGTACCGACCCGCGATTTAAACTTAGGACGTATTAAGTTTACAAAGTGTTCAAAAAAGTTTAAGTATTATAGTGCAGCACGTAGGTACTTGATATATATATAACCAGTTTGCACATTGGATATTATTTAGGATATACAATTGCTATCAGCAATTCCTAAATAATGAGAACACTTCTAAATATTATGTATTCATTCGCCGAAAGAAAAAGTATTTTTCCTATATTTCGTGGTGATTACTACAATGATCAAAATTTAATCTTGTTTTAAATATTTTAGTATACTAATCTCACAAGATGGCCGAGGCTTAGTTTCGGAAAGCACATTATATGATTTTATAGCATTTGAAGTATCTCAATGTATTAGCAAGATGAAAAAAATTGTGATGTTATAAAAAGTAAATTTAAATGAATATTTTAATAATAATTTTTAAAATTGTGTACACCTGTGTGGTTGATTTTTGTGAACTATTTATTTATATTTAAGATCCTCCATGTACCAAATTTCACGCAATAAATATTGATTGATTGAAGACTTCATCTCTGTTTTGTATTTCTATAAGATATACACCGGATCAAAATGTGGTCGTGGCTCCACGTTTTGGGGGGGCTTGCTGGATACAGGCAGCGCAAGATCATGGGCGATGCTATTGTCCAGCATTGGGTGCCTCTCAGTTAACATGATGATAATGAAGAAGAAGAATACATACGTTTAGATTATGATTATTATTAAGTGCTACTAAATGTTAAATTAAATTGATTACAGAAACTCCATAAAACTTGGACAGTTGAATTATAAATCATAAAGGGTGGATAGCTTTCTTTCAGTTAATATTGATGATAAAATTTAAATTTCAAAGCCTCCGTTTCAGGGAACGAACTCGCCGCAGAGTTGCTTTGAACTTTTCAAAGTATAACAATAACTTAAATATCGGTACAAAGTAGATACGGGTAGCGGTTTTGTTAATGATTAGACAAAAATTCATTTCACCTACTACTCTCTTCTCTTCCAATAATTGTTTTATTAAAACAAAAGTTATATCTAATAATGACAAATAACTTAGGACTACTACTAAAATACTGCCATGTGATCCCAATATAGGCAGAGACTGTTTTATTATTATTATTTTAATTGGGGCTTGATGCCATGTTGGCATCTTGCTATCTCATCCATTTCTGATTTATTGTAGCAGAGCTCCTTGATTGTTAGAGTTCACTGCTTAATCCTATAGCTTTTATAAACTTCCAGATTGATTTTGCAGTGAGTGTTTATATCTCTTCCGGTTGCATGATATGCTGTCCCAAGTAGATACTTCTGTAACGCAATAGGGGTCCGCACGAGCGAGAACAGAAGTCTCTGTTCTCGCTACAACTCTCGCTCGTTACAACCAGACTACTGATAAAAATACTTATATCAACATCATGTCAACTAAATAAAGTCCACTGGTGGACAAAGGCCTCCTCAAAAGATTTTACAATGGAGTTGCGTCCATGCGTACCATAATCGCCACGCTTGTTAGACGGGATGGCGAACGGGATCGCAGTATGATAGTCATAGTAGACAGAGAGGCGCTGCTCCCCGTTCTCTGGTAAATACTCACTTCTACACCGCACACGGGATGATGGCGATATTTATGCTGACAGCCACAGAGCAAAATATTTTATTTTATTGATCCAGAAAATTTACTGCTAGAACAGAAAAAGAACTTAAAACTACATATCCCAGTGCACTCTACAGATTTTTTTGACAACTCGTAGTAGTAGTACCCTCTTCCTGTATAACTCCTTAATTAAAAAGATGTTTAATATTATGTATGTATAGTATATTATTATAGTATATTATTATAGTATAGTATTATTAGTATTTATACAAATATAAGTATATATTTATGAAGCTTGTACATATGTAATGTACGTATGTAAAAACGTTAAACATTTAATACACACGATAGTACACTTACAACTACCGCCTTTTCCATCTTAATTCTTCTTGTCCACCCAACGGTTGTCTGGAAGAGATCGCTACAAAGCAATAAGACCGCCGATTGTACCTGTATTTTCTTTATAAAGATATTGTGTATTGTGTTTTCTGGCGCAATAAAGTGTACTCTATCTATCTATCTAGAACATACAATAAAGGATGAAGGCCAAAAATTTTCGCTAATATTTATAAGTTTAAACATGAAGATATATCTTGAAGCAAAAATAATGGTGATTTCAACAACACGTGGTGTTGTTGAAATCACCATTCTTTATGCTTCTATTCTAAGTTGCCATTTGTATTGATTGAACGTGGTCTCCAATTTTAAATCGCCTAGTAGGGCCACTGGTTCGAGTCAGGTCCTGACTTTTATACAGATGACCTTCTTACTGGTAGTGTTCCGTCACGATAATTTCTATTAGTGTTAAGAAAATAATTTAAGTACCAACGCTTTTTACTTACACCGTTTGTTGAAAGACAATACAAAATTTAATTAAAGTTTAGTCTGGATAGTTTATTGGTTCTTGCTGAGGTTTTCCTTGAAGCGGCTAGTTTCCTGTCTTTTCGACACTCACTTGAATTTATAGGGATTCTCACTTTACATCAACTTTGTGGACAGCAATATTGGATTTTAGTGGTTTCCTCTATCAAGTTGGTGCATGTAATTTAGTTTTGAGACTGAACCTAATTTATAAACGAATATAAATATAAAAAGACACGTTGGGGTAGTCGCGACGCCCTCGTATTTTAGTTTGATCACCGCATATAACAACTATTTGCGTAACCTATTTATAAAGGAAGGTTTTGGTTTTTAAACATGGTTTTGGTGAATATTCATAAAAATACATTCAAGAAATTTATATTTAGTAACATTTGAACCTTGTTGTGTTGGATATGAGATCAAAAACTATGAGATCAAAATCTAAATTCAATGATAATTGCAAAGTTAAATAACAGTTCGGTGATTTTTATGAGTGTATTTGTGACATTGTTATAGAACAAAATTTGTTAGAATGTCATATTTAAAATTGCTTTTGCCATAGTTTGGCAAGAAAATAAGTGAGACAAGAGATTGTATTTTAGTCTGTCGAATTTGAGTAAACCTACACATTTTTTTTTTTTTTATAAGGCAGGGGGAATGCTAATGCATGCCACCCACAATAAGTGTCTGCTGGGTATGTCGGACTCTCACCGACTAAACCTAACCTGCCGTGGACTTCTTCTGGCGCCTGATAGGGGGAGCCCCGGGAACGCGGGTATGCTGCTCCGGTGCCCCTCTTTTGCGCCGTATCCCAGATGGTTGGGACACGCACCTGGGGAGGACTGTGGGTTGCCCTCCCCATGAGTAAACCTATACCTTATGTATAAACTACATAATGTGGCGCGTGCTAGTTACTATTTAGACTTATCTCGAAATGTGACTTATCTACTACGTGATTTATGGTCGCCGCATTGCGCGATTGCTAATTTTTTTTTAAATAATTAATCGAGTAGCCTGGGGCATTAGTCACACACGGCTATCAGATCCCAAACTAAGCAGAGCTTGTACTATGGAAACCAGATAACTGATATCTATATATATACCTAAAAATCAATGCCACTTTTCGTTGCAATGTTATAACTCAACAACGCCTTTACAGATTTGGCTAATTTTGGTCTTGAATTATTCGTGTAAGTCCAGGGAAGGTTTGTACGTAGAGAAAATTTAAAAAGTCTTGAAAAAGTGTAAAATCAACATCTTTCTATACTCCCATATAGAAACAATTTGTACTAATACTTAAAAGCGTAGCGAAGCACGTATCGGGCTGCTAGTACTGTATATACTAATTTTCTTTTGTAAATGCAATAATAATTACACCCAGACTCAGAACAAACAGACATGTTCATACACACAAATATCTGTTCTGGGTGGGAGTCGAACCCACGACCTCCGACGCGAAAAACAAGCATTTGCCAACCACGCCAACAGGCCCGTCAAGTAGGTAACATGTAGGTTAAACATTTTATTCATCAAGAAATTTTTGTTTAGTCTCATTTTCAACCTTGTTTAACATACTATAAGATCAAAATCTAAATTCAATGATAATAAAAAGTTTAATAACAATTCAGTATTCTTTTATAAGTGTAGTTTGGTACATTGTGACTCTAGCATTATATTATTAAATTTAATAAAAAGTCACATTTATAATTTCTTACTCGGTGTCTAAATGATTTTAATATATTGAATGGACATATATATCCATCGCGGGAAGAGATTGCTACAAAGCGATAAGACCGCCGATTGTACCTGTATTTGCTTATTTGTAAGACATATATTATTTCTTTTGGTGCAATAAAGTGTACTCTATCTATCTATATATCCCACTATTTTCACAAATTACACACTCGTGTCTAGTTTAACCAAATAAAAGGTATATATTAAACGTATCGCCCTCACTTTGATAGCTGTCGCTCCCCAGCTAAAGTTTCACAAAGAGTAAGCGAGTGAAGCATACGATAGATATTCTCGTTACAGCCACAAAGGCACTGTCTTTAGACGGCGCCAAATGAAAAATATTACTTGTAAGTATATATCTGAGAAACACAGAAATCGATATCTTTGTATTCATAGCGTTCTTTGCCATGTCCCTTGTTGTGTTACTTAGTGTGTCGGTGTATTTGTGCTAAGTTTGGGATCAGATGGCCGTGTGTGAATATATATATATATTTTTTTATTTATTATTATTATAGAAGAAAGAAGAAGAAGAAAATGTTTTTATTGAACACATATACACACACACATTGAAAATAAAGTTTGTACAAATCTTATATTTACTTACATAAAACTAAACATGATTAAGAAAACAAAAACATTAAAAAGAAACAAATTACAACGAATAATTAATATAAAATGTGTTCAATTGGTAGGCAGCTCAGCACACTGTCAGCGTTGCAGTTGGACAACGTTAATATATTATATATATATATATATATATATATATATATATATATATATATATATATATATATATATATATATATATATATATATATATTTATATATATATATATACATATATATATGTATATATGTAAAATGTATGTTATATACTATCTAATAAATATTTCTTTAATAATAGCTTAGTTTATTTCTATTTGGCTCTTGTCTAATTTCCACAGGCAAAGTATTTAGTACATATGGTATTTGTTTCCTTAGTGTCCTATCTCCATAATAATTACTGACTCGAGGAACGTCGTACTTACTAGTAGTAATCGACCTAGTGCCGTGATTGTGCGATACGGGGGCCAGGTTATGCTCCTGATTGCCATGTTGATTTGTCATTAGTAAATATTTATGTTTTAAGCTTACCGGCAGAATATTGCATATTTTGAATATTTTTTTTATAATTATCACTACAACTGATTTTAGTTTTATTGTTGACTAATAATTTAAAGAATCTTATTTCAATTGTTTCTATTTTATCTAGATAGGATTTAAAAGTCAATCCATAGCAATCAAGAGCGTAAGATATTGTAGATTATATAAGCGACGTTTATAAACACTTTAGTGTAATACTTGGCACTTTGAAACTTAGGTGATAGAACTTACCCAGTAATATTCTTAGTTTTCACAAATATAATCTACGTGAAGTGTCCATGAGAAATTTTCATCGATCTTCATTCCAAGGTAAGTGACACAATTTACTTTTTCTATAGTTTTACAGTGACAGTTTTTAAGATCATTATGGTAACATGAGAAACTATAACTAATAATTGGAGGCGGTATTCCGGTAGGTCGCAAATAAGGTTAGTGTATATTTAATTTGAGTTTAGTTTCATCTGAATTAAGTGCAATGCCATTATAATGTGACCATTTTGCTATTGCATCTACATCTTCCTGCACCAAGCGACAAGTCTCAGTGAGGTCCGTGCACGCACGAAGAGTGCACAGATCATCCGCGAACATGTGTGCCGTGCAATGACGTATAACACTAAGTCCCTGGATATAATTATTATTATTTTACAGTCACGCCAATTATTCTATCCATAATATAGATAATAATATCCAGGGACATTATTCACACACGGCCATCTGATCCCAAACTAAGCAGAGCTTGTACTATGGAAACCAGATAACTAATATACTTCATATACTACTTTCCTTTTGGAAATACATACTTACATAGATAATTACACTCAGACTCATAGCAAACAGACATGTTCATGCACACAAATAACTGCCCTGGGTAGGAATCGACGCTTAACTAAATATACGAGAAGGTATTTGACAGAATTTCATTCCACCTATCAAAACCTATCACAACAAAATCAGTATCAAAATATTGTGACACAATATAAAAATTCTCCAACAGAGTTGTAGCGACAAAACCACTCCAAAATGATAAGTATGAAGAAAATGAAATTCGAGAAAAAAATTCGAAACATCTGTCGCTGACACAGCAGCGAGCGAAATTTTACGAAAGGACAAATTTATTCTGTCCCTAAAAGAGTAAATTACATGAAATATTGTCAGAGGCAAATACTCACGGAAAAGTTGCAGAGGGGCATGGGAAACAAATTGGTATTTTCTTCGGAGGCTCGGATGAGAATAAGTTTTTGTTGAGTTCCGTAACCAGAAATCATGGTTTTTTGGCTTTGTGAGATTGCAATCTCGCGCAATCCTTTACAAGTAAATTGTACTTTGATGATGTTTATATCCCTCGAAATCCCTTGAATCTTTGCCAGTCGACATAAAAGAAATATCACTAAAATAAAATAAAATAAAAAAAGGTTTTTATTCACGTAGACTTTAAAAAGGTGCTTGTAAATAGTCAGAACATGTTTGTAGTAATACAGTTATTATTTCTAGTTACTTATTACAGATATTTAGATATTTACAGATATATATTATTAGATATATATATTTACTAAACTGAGATACCTATAGTTGAGTTCACCATTTAAACGATTCCGTATCTAAGTTTAAGTTATTAATGTGCTTCAAATGCTACTTAAAGATAGCATGGTTTAAACTTTAAATTTCCAAGTTAGCCAGTATCTGGGAAGTTTAGAAATTTCCTTTCTTTAAAATAAACACAATAAAAATAAAAATCAAATCAAATCAAGCAATCACAGTAAAATTTATCTGTTTAGAAAGTTTATCAGATCACGATAAACATAAAAATATAAGTATGACAAAAATAGTTGGCACGTTCATGTTAAGAATAGAGAGTGCACCTGACACTTCCCTCATACTTAAGACCCGATGAGAAGAGCTAGCCGTCACGCTCGGAACGAGGACAGGTGCACGGGGCTTTTACTGGAAATGATCACCGACGCGTGTTTCGAACCAACGACCTAACTATTTGCGGCATGCTACCGCGAAACCAACAAGGCAATCGATATAATATCATCATCATCATCATATCAGCCGAAAGACGTCCTCTGCTGGACAAAGGCCTCCCCCAAAGATCTTCACAATTGCCGGTCTTGCGCTATCCGCATCCAGTGATTTCCAGCGACCCGCACAAGATCATCGGTCCATCTTGTAGGGGGCCTGCCCACGCTGCGTCTTCCGGTTCGTGGTCGCCACTCGAGAAATATCACTATGAAGTAAAAAATCTATTATTACAGAATTAATGGATAACTAAGGTGGCAATAGAGACTCTATTTATTATTTGCATAATAAATAGTCTTTACATACAACAACAAGACTGCACGTGTGGCGTAGCGGCTAAGACAGTCACCTGGCCGCTTCGTATCGCGGGATCGAGTCCCGCGCCGGACAACTATTTGTGTGGCCCATAAATAGTTGTTCTGAGTCTGGATGTAATTTGTGGCCGTCTATTATATATCTGTTAAGTTGACAGTAGTCAGCTTAACGTGCCCTCAGAAGCACGCAGACACTCAGATATCAAACATTGTTAAGAACCCATCTAAAGACATACCACGTGCTTAAGTACAACTGGCCAACATGTAGAGCAATTGGCTTAGACTCATCAAGTATAATCTATACATAATTATAATAAATTCGTAGGAAAGTCAAACCTGTACATTGCAATAATTTTTTAAAGTATACTTGCGACGTGATCTACAATCAGATGAACAAACTGCTAGATTAGTGTATTTCGCGTACTTTCATAGCATTATGTCGTATGGCATTCTGCTGTGGGGTTCGGCGGCTGACATAGGTACTATTTTTGTATTGCAGAAAAGAGCAGTCAGAGCCATTTATGGTTTAGGCAGTCGCGATTCTTTGCGAAATTTGTTTAAAGAAATAAATATACTTACTGTGCCATCGGAATATATATATCAGAATATAATGTTTGTTAGAAAAAATATTCATAATTATAAAAAGAAAAGTGAACTGCATAATATAAATACTAGGAATAAAAACAAACTAGCCATGCCAGGCTTTAGAGTAAGCAAAACTAATAAATCATTTTTAGGAAATTGTATTAGGTTTTATAACAAGCTTCCTACTCAAATTACTGATCTGCCTGACACAAGTTTTAAAACACATATTAAACGTGTACTTATGGCTAGGGGTTATTACACCACTAAAGAGTACATCGATGACAAAGACGTCTGGCTCTCACTTCCTACCTGCACATTGCTCGCTGGAGATCTTGTAGCCATATAGACATGACTGATCTGCTGTGTTACGTGAACTATCTGTAAATGATTGCTATCATATACTTAATTTAAAATTATTGACTCTGTCTCAAAATGAATAATGTTATTGTTTCGAAGTTTTTCTTTTGTATACCTAAATATAATCTAAAATAATAAGCATTCAGACAACCGATCGAGCATATATTGTGTTTGCCTACTAAATAATTACTCTAATTGGACCAAATCCCGTGTTCATGCCCGCTTGAGTATGTTTCGCCGGACCGTCTCAACTGGGTCGTGTTGAAACCGGTAGTAGATGAAACCACTGAGTTTGTTTCGCTGGGTCTTCTCAGTTGGGGCGCATTGGATCCGGTGGTAGCATTAAAGCGCGACCGTCGTTATTAACACAAGGTCCGTCATAATAATAATACCTTTAATATAGACAGAACCATTGACAATATGTAGTAAAAATATTAGACTTAAACTAGATAATTAAACATAATCTCTTGACAATAACTTGATACGAGCTAGCTAAATATCATTTCTGTAATAAAATAAATTTTATAAATGTTTTCATACAAGATGTACCTAAATATCTATGTTACTAGAAATAATATCTAATGTTTACAACTATATTACTACAAACATGTTCTGACTATTTACAAGCGCTTTTTTAAAGTCTACGTGAATAAAAACCTTTTTTATTTTATTATTTATTTTATTCATTTATTTAATCGATATCGAAGCCAAAAATATAGTTTTTAGGATTTTTGTCTGTTTGTCTGCATGTATGTCCGGGCTAAACTCAAAAAGTACTGTATGGATTTACTTCAAATGTTGCATGAATATTACTAATAGGATAGGTCAACATGTATGCTACATATTATCACCCTATCACCTACGGGGGAGTAGCTGTGATAATTTATAAAATTTACATACACACATACATAGACTCACGCCTGTCTCCCAGAGGGGTAGGCAGAGACAACGCACTTTCATTTGTCACGATCCTTGCACACCCCTTTCGCTTCGTTTACTGACATTATATTCTATTATTCTATATTATAAAATTTACCGCGGGTTAAACCGCGGGACACAGCTAGTATAAAATAATAAATATCACACAGCGCCATTTAACTAGAAATAAGCTTTACTACAAATAGTAGACGAACGCATATAAATACTTACATACTTTTTTGGAAATATAATAATAATAATATCCTAGGACATTATTTACATACGGCCATCTAATCCCAAACTAAGCAGAGCTTCTACTATAGAAACCAGATAGCTGATATACTTCATATACTACTTTTCTTTTGTAAATACATACTTATATAGATAATTACACCCAGACTCAGGACAAACAGACATGTTCATGCACACAAATATCTGTCCTAGAAGACAATCAAACCCACGACCGCCGGCATGAAAAGCAAGCATTAATTGCCAACCACGCCAACAGGCACACTATATAGGTCACCGTAGCCTAGTTGCTAGTGCTCCTGCCTACAAAGCTGGTGGTCCTGTGTTCGAATCCCGGTAATTGCAGATATTTGTGTGATGAGCATGGATATTTGTGTCTGAGTCATGGATGTTTTCTATGTATATAAGTATTTATCTATCTATATAAGTATGTATGTATATCGTCATCTGGTACCCATAGGCCATAGCTTCGCTTAGTTGGGGCTACGATGATCTGTGTGACATTGTCCCTAGATATATTATATTATATATAATAGGTCTTTACCTATGAAATTGCCGTTTTGTATGAAAAAATTTAAACGAATTTTTTTCATGAATTTTTTTATTTGTATTAATCGAAGTAATCACCCATGCAATCAATGCATCTTTGCCATCGCAGTGGCAGTTTATTGATGCCCTTCTTAAAGAAATCAGCTGGACGGGAGGCAACAAATTCTTCAAAGGCATTTTGTACTGCCTCTCGGGTATTGAATTTTTTTCCCGCCAAGAAGTTATCCAAATTCTGGAAAAAGTAGTAGTCTGTAGGCGCAAGGTCTGGTGAGTAGGGCGGATGACGGAGAGCTTCCAACCCCAGTTCTTGCAACTTGGAGACCGTCTGCTGTGCAGTATGAGGTCGCGCGTTGTCGTGCAGGAGCAGCGGAGACGAGCGATTGACCAATGCTGGTTGGAGATGCGCCAGCTTCTCCATCATTGTGCTCAGTTCTTCACAGTACACATCTGCAGTAATGCTCACCCCGTTTGGTAAGAAGCTGTGATGAATCACACCGGCGCTAGACCACCAAACAGTGACCATCACTTTTCTAGGGGTAAGTTTTCGTTTAGGGCATTGTTTAGGTGCTGAACCAGGATCCAACCAACTTGCTGAGCGCTTGCGGTTATCAAACAGAATCCATTTTTCATCGCAGGTAACAATGCGGTTCAAAATTCCTTCATTTGTGTGTCTGTTGAGCAGTGCAAGGCACGTCTCGACGCGTACTTCGCGCTGGCGATCATTGAGTTCGTGGGGCACCCATTTGTCAAGCTTTTTTACCTTGCCAATTTGACGCAAATGGACCAATATTGTTTTGACGCTAACGTCGAAAGCTGCTGCTAATTCAGCCGTAGATTGTGTATCATCAGCTTCCACAACCGCCTTTAATTCGTCATTGTCGACCAAAGTCTTCGGACGACCGCGAGGTTCATTTTTCAGGTCGAAATTTCCAGAACGGAAGCGAGCAAACCAATAACAGGTGGTGCGTTGGTTTGTAGTGTTAGCTCCGTAAACGTCGTTGATGTTGCGTGCCGCTTGTGCCGCGTTGCTGCCACGACGGTACTCATATTCCATAATTACTCGAATTTTTAACGTATCCATGATGACGAAAAAGATTGAAATGCGATGAAAATGTAACACTAATTAATAAAGAAATGACTACTTTTGGAAAAAAGAATCCATGTTTTTAAAATAAAATTAATTTGAAATTAGAATTCTTAGCCAAACAAAAATTATTTTGATTTGAAATGGCCAGTACTGCAGAACGGCAATTTCATAGGTAAAGACCTAATATTATACACACTACGCAGAAAACACCCAGACCAAGACAAGGAACACAAATACTTGTCTTGTGCGAGGATCGAACCCGCATACGAAACAGAAGGCAAGTTCACTACCGACTGAGTCACGGTACTCATCAATATTAGTATCGTTACAACTTGTCATTCTAACCGTATCAAAAAGCCAATTTATTCTGTCTCCAATCGTAACATTAAACTGTCAATAAGGATGATACAATAATTCGAGCTGTCGCTATAACTGATGGGTTATTATTGAAATTGAAGGTACTATTAACAGAGTATCGAATGCACTCGATATTTATAGTGCAGACCCCACAGACATGTAATATGTCACTGATATGATGACAGCTAATTGAAGACTTGAAATGTAGAGATATAAGCGGTAAAGTCTGCTGTGTGGTGATGGCATAGAATATCATCACCCTATCACATCTTCTCTTGTCAGGCCTGCGGCAGGCTATGTCGCTCTCGCATCGGTTTGTTTAGCCACCAAAAAAAATGTCTCTCAGACATTGCGCCGTAATCTGTAACAGATGCAAAGGCCACATATATATCTCATCCCGTATTGGGCGAAGAAATCGTTCGAGGGAATACCTACCAGAGAACGGGCAGCAGCGTTTTTCTGTGACCTATGACAATGAAACTGCGATCGCCAACCCATCTGCCAAGCGTGGCGATTATATATGGCTGATAAGCACGATTACGGTCACCGTAGCCTTGTTGGTAGTGCTCCTGCCTACGAAGCTGGTGGTCCTGGGTTCGAATCCTGGTAAGTGCAAATATTTGTGTGATGAGCACGAATATTTGTTTCTGAGTCATGGATGTTTTCTATGTATTTTAGTATTTATCTATACAAGTATGTATATCGTCGCCTGGTACCCTTAGTACAAGCTTTGCTTAGTTTGGGGCTAGGATGATCGGTGTGACATTGTCCCTAGATATTATTATTAAATTATTTGTTCTGTATCTGGGTTGACTGCCTCGTAGGTCCAGCAGTAGCGTATTCAACCGCAGAAAATGAGGTTCTGGGTTCAAATCCCGGACCAAAAAGTGATTATGATATTTTTCCGTAAAAAGTAATTTCTCAGGGTCAGCCCGAAGTCTGGAAGTTTATTACACCCCCGTGCCTCAGAGATCACGTATAACCGTCGGTCCTGTACCTGTCCTCTTTCCGGCCGTGTCGCTAATCGTGCCATCGGATCATGAGAGTGATGGAATAGAAAGTGCCCTTGCGTTTGCGCACACACTTGTGCACAATATTTTTTTTTTTAAGACAACGCCCGCACTAGTTAATCTAATCCCTCTGTTGCGGGGTACTTTACAAACATATAATAGACGGAAACAAATTACATCCAGACTCAGAAAAACTATTCAAGACATTTCATTTTTTCATTCATGGGTCACACAAATAGTTGTCCGGCGCGGGACTCGAACCTATGACACGAAGCGGCGAGGCGACTGTCTTAGCCGCTGCGCCTATATATGTCCTGCGCAATTGGCTAATCTCCATTGAGAATGGCCGCCGTGGCCGTAACTCGGCCGGAAAGACATCAAAGTAAGAAGTAGGTATCTACTATTAACTGGTATGTTGCTCTAGTGGTTAGTGACTCTGACTGCTAAGGGTTTGATCCCCACCCAATACAATTTTGTGTTTGATGAGCACTTTATTTGTTCTGTAAAAAGGGAGTTGTAAGGTTTCTAAAGAGCCGGCAATGCGCTAATGATTCCCCTGGTGTTGCAAGCGTTCATAGGCTACGGTGACCACTTACCATCAGGTGGGCCGTATGCTTTTTGCCAACTAAGTTGTATATAAAAAAATATTACATATGATGATATAAGTAGGTCTATCAGTTATCTGGTTTCTATAGTAGTGATTATTAAAAAAAGTCTGGGATCAGATGATAGAACTAACATAATTGTTTTATTTTAAATATTCATATAATATTACATTAAATTCTAGGGTCCATATTGGCTCACCTAAAGTTCGTTACCCGAAATTGTTCTTTTTAACGATTTCTAAGCCGAATGATCACTCTTCCTAAAAATTTTCATTCATACTATTTGAAGTGCTACCGGCGATGTTCATAACACTCATGTTTCCGAAAATTGTAATTAATAATATTATTAATGTAAATATATTTCAACTCGGTACTATTTTTTATCATAACGTTTTTATCCCTAAAGAAAATTACCATCATATTTTCACTCATACTCGGAAAGAAACATTTACCAAGTGTAATAAATAAAGATATGTGGTTAGAAGATGATAGTATCTAGCGCTAAATAGCAGTTCTAACCTAACCTAACCTAACCCAAATTATTTCTTAAAACTTCAAAAAGAGATATGACTTTGAATAACAGTGTAAAAGACGGTTATGTTGAGAAAATATAGCAAAACAAATAAAAATATAATAGCTGTTTATTGCTCCTGACATTATGAAGTTGAATGCTTAAAAATTATGAACATTAGAGACAGAGTAGTTAGGAATTATGATTGTTAGGATGAAAAATGTTAGGAAGAACATTTTCGGATTTCTAATTATCGGAGTTGAAAATTTAGGTGAACTTTGGCGCACTCTAGATTCTAAGCACAGGATCAAAACCCTCCATGACCTTTAATTTCCATTCGTCAGTTGGTATTTCTTATTGCATGGTAGTCTTGCTTACACGCGTTATACCACTGTAAAGTATAGCTTAGCGTGTATGTCGGCGCCTAAGAAATAAGTAAAGCTTAAGATATTTCAAATTTCAAAGCGTAAATTCCAATGCTGTAAG
The DNA here is from genome assembly GCA_951640165.1 of Pseudoips prasinana. Lineage (NCBI taxonomy): Eukaryota > Metazoa > Arthropoda > Insecta > Lepidoptera > Nolidae > Pseudoips > Pseudoips prasinana. Next base: position 4,123,333 of record OX621238.1, on the reverse strand, counting down.
CTAAAACTAGTATTTAGAATATTCAAGCGTAATTCTGAAATACCATTAATTAAGTTCTAGATAGAAACTTATAGAATATAAACCTCGATGCCATATGAATAATATTTGGAATTGCCAAATTTGCAACATTTTAATGACACAAAATGAGTTAACTTGTTTTGTAGTCTGGTAGGTATTCGTAATATTCCTAAACTTGCAAAGATAATTATAATTTTATTATTTTGTTAAGACAGTGAGTAAGAGGTAGGTATAAAATTTCAAAATGTGCATTCTAGTATTTATCTTCCAATTTTTAGTAACATAATTGGACAAACCGCACGTGTCTACGCATGTAGCGAATTTTATAATTGTTTTGTAGATTTTTGGAACGAAGTTCCTTATCGCGCGTTGTGAAAGGGGGCTAGACGGAAAAAGTCTTACGTAAAGTCGTCACGACACTTTTTGCAGCTGTGCGGCGTGCGCATGTTTCTCTGTCTGTCTCTCTCTCTTATAGAAAGCAAGCCAGATATTTTCATTTCTATTTCGCATTGAACAGTGTGGTGCCGCGACAATTATTTTTGTTGAGTGTATACAGGTTTTTTGTACATAATAAACAATAAGAAATAACTTCGTTCCATCCGGGTGTCCCTTGACACCTCTCAAGTTTTTATTGATATTATTTTGGCCCACATGTTTCAGACTTGATCTCCATACTAGATAAATATCTGTGTCCAATGACTGACTGGCTGCCTTATTCGTCGAGTGGTGGCATGTTCGACCTCAGATAAAAAGGCCTCAAGTAATACGAGGATTTTTCTTAGAAAACCTCAATATCTATTTTTAGTTCCAAAAAAGTGAGAGCCACCGGTCGACTCGCCATATATATAGGCAAAGTCCCACGTGACATCTCAGCGATCTTGAAAATTCCTCACACTATTATAAACACTATTATAAATATATTAGGGCTGATGAACAATTAATCCCTGTGTCGCGGGGTACTTTACAATCATATAATTGATGGACACAACGTACATACAGATTCAAAATAACTATTTATGGGAGGTAAATACTTGTCCTATGCGGGAATCGAACCCGGGACACGAAGTGGCAAGGCGACTGTCTTAACCGCTGCGCCACACGTGCAGTATTTATTATTGTTTTTTATAGCACCATAAAAGAAACGACATAGGTTTTTGTATCACTCAAATGCTTGTTTTTCACGCCGGAGGTCGTAAATTCGATTCCCACCCAGGACAGATATTTGTGTGCATGAAGATGTCTGTTTGTCCTGAGTCTGGGTGTAGTTTATCTATATAAGTATGTATTTACAAAAAAATAGTATATATAGTATATCAGTTAACTGGTTTCCATAGTTTTCATATCAGAATATAGGATCAGATGGCCGTGTGTGAATAATGTCCCCGGATATTATATTCTTTTTTGCACTGACGTGGTATCTTTTAAAGACTGACCAAGCGGGATATGGCCGCTTTTAAAATTGACCACTGTAGCTGGGAAAAGCTCGCTGAAAATAGAGTTGAATGGCGCAAACGTGTAGTGGAGGGACGTAAGATCTGTGATGAAGCCTGGTTCGGAGTACTTGCTGATTAGAGACAGAAACGACATGAAAGCGGCTCGGCACCAACCACCGAAAACTTCACTTGTCAGGCCTGCGGAAGGCTATGTCGCTCTCGCATCGGTTTGTTTAGCCACCAAAAGAAATGTCTCTCAGACAATGCGCCGTAAATAGTGTGTAACAGACGCAAAGGCACTAGTAGGTTACTAGTAATACATGAGAAATTATTGGAAAGGTATAAAATATCTTGCTGTATATACAAGGGCACGGGAAGCCGTTGGATGCGGGCAGCGCAGGACCGGCTATTGTGGAGATCCTTGGGGGAGGCCTTTGTCCAGCAGTGGACGTCTTTCGGCTGAAATGATGATGACGATATACAAGGTGTAATATAAATAGCAAACGAAACTTTATGAGCTTAAGTTATGTATGAAACTAAAGAACATACAGATTTTAAAATACAAAACAAAAATACTTCGCATACAAAAATGTCAATCTATACTAATATTATATAGAGGTAACGTTTGTGTGTTTGTGACGTCGTAAGGGGTAATCTCTGGAGTGTCATAGGCTATGAAAAAAATATCCCGAACTTTTAACCTGAAATATTACGCGGAATAACGGGCAGGGACAAAAATATTTATAACGCGGAAAGAAGTCCGCGGGCACTGCTAGTCAATCATAAATTTCTGAGCACAGATACATTATATTTTAATAAATTTCCAGGTGCTATTATAATTTTTTACTATGTCAGTCCAACCTGAAAACTTATTATTAACCCAACCATGTCCCTAACATTATACTTATCGAAATAAGGGCATGCGTTTAAAATTTAATTAGGCACATTATTACAATATCAAATTTTGACTCGTTGTTGTAACGTATTACAACAACGAGTCAAAATTTGATATTGTTCGATAAGTATAATGTTAGGGACCACACAACCACGCCAGCAGGTACGCCTGCTGGCGTGGTTGGCAAATGCTTGCTTTTCACGCCGAGGATCGTGGGTTTGATTCCCACCAAGGACAGATATTTGTGTGCATGAAAATGTCTGTTTGTCCTGAGTCTGGGTGTAATTATCTATATTATAAGTATGTATTTACCAAAGAAAAGTAGTATACGTAGCTAGTAGGTATATTATTTATCTGGTTTCCATAGTACCAGCTTTGCTTAGTTTGGGATCAGATGGCCGTTTGTGAAAATTAAATTACTATTCTATCTAATAAATATTTATTTATAATAAAGTAGGCTTTTTTGTTAAAAACTTAAGTAACAATTTCTTCATACTATTCTTATGATCCACCAGAATTATATGTCTCGGTAGCTTATTGTATTTATTTAGATGCCATATATGTACCATACATTATAGAATGTACATGTATTTTGTACGGGAATCTAAAACCGTAGTTAATACTACTGTTTTAGATTCCCGATTCCCCGATTTATTAAATATTCATTAATAGTATAGTAGGTCTTTTTTGTAAAACACTTATGTAACAGTATCTTAAAAGTATTCTTATGATCCACCAGAATGACATGTCTCGGTAGCTTATTGTATATTTAAGATGCCATATACATATATGGCATCTGAAATATACAATAAGCTACAAAATACATGTACATTACATAATCTATGGTACATACCATAGATTATGTAATGTACATGTATTTTGTACGGGAATCTAAAACAATAGTATTACATAATCACTTATTTTGTTTAGTATCCTACATACATCATTTAAATTACCTCCAACTGTTAAAGTAACAGCTAATATTTAAAACCTCTAGTACTAGTCTTTATAACCTTTCTCATTTTCACCATACTAATTTTTAACTGCCCAATCAGATAAAGAATACCGAATTAGATTATGTATAACAAATTACCCCAAACTTTCCAACCGTAATCAAAACCTAGTTTTCCATTTTCAAATTTTCCCTTCGAATGACTGCTACGTAAATATTTAAACAGGCCTATGTTATTTCAAAGGTTGGTATTATAGTAATTAAGGGGAATCCCTGCGACCGACTTCGTGATTCCACCCCTCAGTTTGAAATAATAGAGGTATATTACTTTAACTAAACACACCTGAATTCGTAGCGTATGAATGGGATATGAAAGAATAATATAATAATAAGCTTGTTGGAATTGGTTTCATGTTAGCATAAAATGATTAAAGGCTGCTTAAAACACTGTGAATAAGAATATACTACTTTGCTTAAAACCTGTGGTTTAAGCAAATAACCTCTTTAGTATATGTTTAGATTTCGGTAAACGGATCGTTAAGACATTTTTAAAATTCATTTCATAATAGTAATGATATTTAGCTACCTTGTATTAAGTTATTGTCAAACAGATTGTTCAGTTTAAATAATCGAAATTTGCCGTTTAAGCTATATTTTACCACGTATTGTCTGAATGGTTCTGTCTATATTAAGGTACGAATTCAATATTATTATTATGACAATATCATTATTATCGTGTTCATCTCACAAAGATTTGTCCCGGGTGGGAAACGAACCCACTACCGCTGGCTTAGCAGTCAGGGTCACTAAGCACTAGACCAACAGACTTGTCAAAAATATTAAAAGGCACAGGTTAAACAAGTATAGTTGCAAAAGTCATGGACAGAGGCAAGATTAACTCAGTGATGATGAGTTTTCTTCCAGCGGTCCTTTGAGATTTGCATTAATAATATAGACTTTTCGACTGTTAGTACACTTAATTGCGCCAAATAATTTGATTACAAGAAACTTAAATTCTATATTCATATTTATATTTCTCGTTTAAGTGCGTATAGTATGTTCTATATTTATATTTCTCGTTTAATTGCGTACATTAAATTTCTTTAGAGGTATGTAAAATTATAGTGTAAAAATCTAAGGGGTGGTGAAGACCTGGTGTCCTGAAATACAGGCCCTGAGCCTAGTTTAGGCACCAGTCTGCCAATGAACTACCTCACAATCCATGTTTTCTTTTATTTTATGTTCGGTATGCGGGTTCACTTAGTGTACAACATGTTCATTGGATTACACTGTGGGCTGATGTATATCGGGTGCTCTTCGTGTACTGTACTGAAATATTTAAGTAACTACCTATAAGGAATTTTTATTTTATGTTGCCTGACGCGCGGGCCACCATACTATTGTAGGTACTTTTTAGATTTATTTAGATTTACTATGAATCTGTACAAATATTTTGGAGAATAAAGAAATTATTATTAAAAAAAATTAAAACAAAAAAAAAAAAAAAACCTTATTTATATGCCTCTAGTGTCACTCAAACTTCTTGGGTTTGATCGTGACACTTCCCCATATGGGTCAATCTAAGTATACACAAATATCTACTTATTCGAGAACACTATGCTTAACAATTTACAAAACTAAAAAAAAAAATTCACTTAATACAACAGCTTCATACAGATTAAGTTCTTATACATTTTAATACATTTCGATATTATGATTTTTCGTGTGGCGCAGAGACTAAGACAGTCGCCTCTTCGCTACGCGTCGCGCGTTCGAGTTCCGGGCCGGACAACTATTTGTGTGATCCATAAATAGTTGTTCTGAGTCTGGATGTAATTTGTGTTCGTCTATTATATGTTTGTAAAGTAACCCGTGACACAGGGATCAGATTCCCTTCTAAAAAAAATACCTACAGTGACATAAAATATTGTTTTAATTTCACTTGTACATTGTTAATATTAGGCTGCGTGACTGAATGGCTGACAGCAAAGAATATCACCACTTGTATTACGCTTCAGCCAAAGGGGTCAGTGTTGCGTCCCAATTTTGGGAAGATAGAATCTAATTCTTACCATCGACACGATAAGAAGAAGAAGAAGACCTCATTACACCCCGTGGGGGGCGTAGAAGTTGACCCAAGAGAATATCTCCTAGAGAACGGGCTGCTGCAGTCTCTCTTTGTACAATGACTACCAATCTGCGAACACCAACCCACTTGCCAAGCGTGAAGATTATACCATACCGCTCTTAATGATGGAAAATACTCCATTGTTGAATTTTGACCACGAACCGGAAGACGCAGCGTGGGCAGGCCCCCTACAAGATGGACCGATGATCTTATGCGGGTCGCTGGAAACTGCTGGATGCGAATAACGCAAGACCAGCAATTGTGGATATCTATGGGGGAGGCCTTTGTCCAGCAGTGGACGTCTTTCGGCTGATATGATGATGATGATGATGTTGAATTTTGACGACATTCGGCTGACATGATGATGATGATGATGATGTATACGCGGCATTGACTGCCTCGTTGGTCTAGCGGTAGCGTATTCACCCGCAGAGAACAAGGTCCTGGGTTCAAAACCTGGGTCGGGCCAAAAGTGATTTTGGGAATTGGGAAAAAAATCTCAGCGTCAGCCTGCAGTCTAGGAGTTGGCGGTATTATATACCCGTGCCTCATAGAGCTCCTAAAGCCGTCAGCCCTGTACCTGACCTCTTTCTGGTCGTGTCGCTAGGCGTCCCATCGGATCATGAGAGTGATGGAATAGAAAGTGCCCCTGTGTTGCGCACACACTTGAGCATTATAATATGTCCCGCGCAGGTGGCTAATCTCTGTTGAGACTGGCCGCCATAGCCGAAATTCGGCTAGGAGGACATTATTTTTGACGCTAAAAGCTATCTCTTCCAGGCAACTATTTTCTTCTTACATTAAAAATATAATAATACTCCGGAATCATATTGAGTCCATAAAAATGTCAATCATGCATAAATACAACTGCAAGAGAACTCCTTTGGTAAATTGTAAGGTGCAACATTGTTTCAAAAGCAAACCTAACAAAGGCGGAAACCAACTTATAAAATTAACTAAAATAAACACAATCAATCTAATGGCTCTAGATATAAGAGCTTCTATAGAGGTAACAGAAACATTGTATTTGCTACCAGCCTGTCACTTCAAAGGAGACACCACTCCAAAGCTTTGCTGATATTGTTGAAAAGCAACATAGACGCGACTGAAATGAATACAATTGTTAATTATTCATAGTCGCTATGCAACACAATAATAACATAATTATATTATTTGAAACAAATGAAAGTTTAACGACAATTTCTATGAAAAACTTATTGTAAATAAAATAAAATGAAAAAAAAGGTTTTTATTCACGTAGACTTTAAAAAAGCGCTTGTAAATAGTCAGAACATGTTTGTAGTAATACAGTTATTATTTCTAGTTACTTATCACAGATATTTTGGTACACGGAATGTTAAAATATTTATACAATTTATTTTATAATAGTAGTGATATTTAGCTAGCTTGTATTAAGTTATTGTCAAGGATTATGTTTAGGTTTAATGATTGAAATTTATATTTTACTACATATTACATTGTACCCGTTCCACCCTTGTTTCTTTCTGATTACATTCGTCGCGGAATTTGAGAAGATGAAAGAGATTCTGTGTGTGTGGTGACGGCAGAAAATATCAGAGTAATATCCATCTCAGTGTAGAAGTCGACCCGCGGGAATATCTACCAGAGGATTTGCAGCAACTTCCTTCTGAGTACTATGACTATCTTACTGCGATCGCCAACCCGTCAAGCCGCCAAGCGTGGCGATTATGGCATACTAGCTGTGCCCCGCGGGTTTACCCGCATTAAATTTATAAGTACAGCATATGTGTTAATCGTCGGGTCGTGTTGAAACCGGTAGTAGATGAACCCACTGAGTTTGTTTCGCTGGGTCTTCTCAGTTGGGGTGCATTGGATCCGGTGGTAGCATTAAAGCGCGACCGTCGTAATCAACACAAGGTCCGTCATAATAATAATACCTTAATATAGACAGAACCATTGACATTATGTAGTAAAAATATTAGACTTAAACTAGATAATTAAACATAATCTCTTGACAATAACTTGATACGAGCTAGCTAAATATCAATGCTATAATAAAATATTTTATAAATGTTTTCATACAATATGTACCTAAATATCTATGGTACTAGAAATAATAATGTATACAACTATATTACTACAAACATGTTCTGACTATTTACAAGCGCTTTTTTTAAAGTCTACGTGAATAAAAACCTTTTTATTTTATTTTATATTTTATTTTAACATCCAGGGTGTCAGCTAACTCCATACCAAGTTTTATTAAAATCGCTCCAGCCGTTTTAACGTGAAGAAGTAACAATCATACACACGCACAAACTTTCGGCTTTTATAGTATTAGTGGGATACCCCCAAGTTGATTCTGAGGGAGGCTTGTCCAGCAGTAGACTACTTTGTATGATGAAAGATATCCCTGCGCCTTACAGCTCAGTGTCAGTTCACTGTGTTCCACTGTTAAACCTGGCTTACAGGAGTTGCAGAGATGAGTCTAGTCCCATAGCGATAAACAAGTTAAAATCTTCAATAGATAGTTAGATAAACAAAAACCTTAACTTAGTCTAAAACTTAAAACCATTATAATATTCTTTTTATCTTCAATTCGAAAATTGAGAAAAAATCAATGCTAAACTTTCTCCCACGTACGTTGAGGTTGTGGAATGAACACTCTGTTACGGTTTATCTAAGAGACTACAGAATGGGGCCCTTCAAAAAGGGAGTTATAAGGTTTCTAAAGGGTCGGCATAATGATGCCCCTGGTGTTGCAATCGTTCATAGGCTACAGTGACCACTGACCATCGGGTGGGCCATATGCTTATTTTTTTATTTCAGCGGGCGACAATCGAGCCAGTGGGTCACCTGGTGGTAAGCGATCACCACCGCCCATAGACACTCGCGACACCAGAGGAGTAGCGGGTGCGTGGCCGGCCTTTAAGGCTGAGATCTATAGAGCGTACTTAGACTTTGCTCAGACTTTACTTAGACAGAAGTTAATGCATGTAACGAAATTACAATTAGTGTTTTGACTTTGTCTGTCTTAGCTTATGCTAAGCATAATCTTAACGTCAAAAAGTCTATAAATACCAAATCAAAGTATAAGCTTAGTATACACTTAGCAACGTTTTACGTAAGTAAAGTTTGAGCAAAGTCTAAGTACGCTCTATAGATTTCAGCCTAAGAGTCAGCAAACAAGTGTAGCTGACTCTTCCCCCCACCCCAATGAGCTCTGGCGACCTTACTCACACGCAGAAACACAACATTAAAATTATAAATGTTATTATATTTGCCAACTAAGTTCTATAAAAAATTAAATAAAAAATATCCTTGTGCATCTATTCTATTATATATATTCTAATTACTTTATCCTCCATTTTACGTCAACATTAACCTCGTCTGTTTAGTTATTGATAAAGGAAAAGGCAGTGAGGCGCACTGTTTTAACTATTCCCTGAGAGAGCAAAGTTTGCCGTGCTCATCATAGTGTTAAAGATCATTCTTTGTCTTTGTTAAGAAGGTACGTAATTGATATGTAAGTTTAAAATTTATGTAGTAAAAAGTTTTGTTTGTTGGAAAACGGTTAATAATCTGTTTTTTGGGGTTCCGTAGCCAAATGGCAAGAAACGGAACCCTTATGGATTCGTCATGTCTGTCTGTCTGTCTGTCCGTCCGTATGTCACAGCCACTTATTTCCGAAACTATAAGAGCTGTACTGTTCAAACTTGGTAAGTAGGTATATTCTGTGAACCGCATTAAGATTTTTACCCCAAAATTGAAAAATAACAATAATTTTGGGGGTCCCCATTTATAGATCTGAAACTCAAATTTTTTTTTTTCATCGTACCCATACGTGTTGTCTATGGATAGGTCTTCAAAAATGATATTAAGGTTCCTACAGAATAGTTTGCGCGAGAGACACTTCCAAAGTGGTAAAATGAGTGTCTCCCCCCCTGTAACTTCTAAAATAAGAGAATGATAAAACTAAAAAAAATATATGATGTATATTACCATGCAAACTAACAAGGAAAATTGGTTTGAACGCGATCTAGCAAGTAGTTTGTTTTGTAATACCAAATCAACTGAAATACTTGCTACTACGGATCCCTTCATGGGCGAGTCCGACCCGCACTTGGCCGGTTTTTTTTTACAAAGTTGTTAAAAAATTACAAAGAAATGGTCGATGTAAGTACGTTTTGTAAATAAATCTTTTATTATCACACAATATTATAACGGCAAAAGTTTGGGAGTGTGTATGTTTGTTACTTCTTCACGTCTAAACGACGGGAGAGATTTTAATGAACTTTGGTATGGAGTTAGCTGACACCCTGGATTAACACATAGGCTATAATTTATAACGTTTAATGCGAGTAAAACCGCGGCAGCTACATTTAAGCGCTGATACTTCTTTATTTCCATTTCTCTAAACTGTCGAATATAATTATCATTATGTATATAACTCAAACTAAAATATACATGTCTAATATTGTATGGCATATACATTTCAATATTTGTTATTGTAATATTTTTAAGTAATATCTCCATCATACTGTTTAAAATATATTTTTGGTCAACAAACTAAAAACCCTCCATAATACTTTTGAGCTGTTTTTTTTTCAAGCTTTACGCTAACATAAGTCTAACAAGAAAAAAATCATAATAAAAGATCCTTACTTTTTACCATGATATTCCTTTTATAAGCAAATATAAAACAGGCGTAAAGGGAGCATTTTAATCATGGAGAGATTCTTTAGGCTGACAGGAGTGAGATATTAAAGCAAAACAAAACACTTTTGTCCTACACATCCCCCTTTTGCGTGTGTAGTAATTACTCGTTATTTCGCATTTGCTATTTTTAAGGCGCATCATTGTAGTTTCGAGTCTTTTATGCAGTACTGTTAATGGTGATACTGTTCCCGCTTTTTAAGAGGATATCCCTAATGCAGATCCTCTGGCCTATTAACAGGCTCTCAAAAAATACAAAAATCTACTATGTAACCAGAAAATTTGCATTTGAAAGCAAGAAACAGGAGAATACGAAACCTTCATTATGTCCATTTTTGTATTCGATGTATTCTTTTTCACTTGCATGTGTGGATAATGAGATAGGACTTCTAATAGTTCAAAAAAAAAATTAATACATCTGGAACTTAGTAATGATTACAACACCTAGGTATAATTAGTAAACCATGTTTCATGTAAATATATGATTTTTATCTTTTTATCTTTACATTATCTTTATGTAGTCACGTTACGTCCACTGGTGGACAAAGGCCTCCCCCAAGGATCTCCACAATGGCCGGTCTTCCGCTACCCGCATCCATCGGCTTCCCGCGATCCTTGCAAGATCGTCGGTCCACCTTGTAGGAGGCCTGCCCACGCCGAGTCTTCTTTATAACTATCTTCTCTATAAGGCTTATTTATCTTGGAACAATTAACACACTGCAAGATGACCACAAATTAGATATATATTTCGCACTTTCCAATTAATAATTTAAGAGAACAGACATTTAATTAATTGATAATAAAATAATACTCAAAATTACTAAACCACGCTCCAAATTAAATTGCTCAAGTATTTTCAATTAAGCATTTAACATTCTTTCGTGAAAATATGGGTTACACGTAGTACTAAATTACAAAATAACTTGTTATATATTTTGTGATTATTCATAATATATCAATTTATAAAACAGACCGCACAGGCGGACTAGTAACTTTTTTATTGGATATGACTATTTTTATGTTCTGCATCGTGAGTTTGACAAGTACAAGTGTGTGTCAATACCCAAGTGCTGAATAAATTACATTAATTATTTACTAGCTGTGCCCCGTGGTTCCACTCGCATTAAACTTTATAAATTATATTCATAGTGTTCCAGGATATTATTATTAAATATCCATACATCCTTACTCACAAACTTTTGCTTTTATAATATTAGTAGGATATAGCATAGTAAACGCGCATAACAGAACTGTGTATGAACGCAACCAACTAATTTGCTTGAGCCAGCTAATTTGGACCTCCTTCACGGCCCTATGACTTCAGGTACAAAGGGCCGGCGGTAATCATTTAATCTTTCGTTAAATAATGGAGTGGAATTAACGTTACGTTTGGCAGCCAGTTAGGAGACGTGCACACAAAGCGATTCACAAAGACAAATAATAATAATATATAATATAATAATATCTTGGACAATGTCACACAGATCATACTAGCCCCAAACTAAGCAAAGCTTGTACTATGGGTACCAGGCGACGATATACATACTTATATAGATAGATAAATACATATATACATAGAAAACATTCATGACTCAGAAACAAATATTCGTGCTCATCACACAAATATTTACACTTACCGGGATTCGAACCCAGGACCACCAGCTTCGTAGACAGGAGCACTACCAACTAGGCAACGGTGACCGTCGTTTTTGTGTTGTTTGTTTATTAACCTACTTAAAATAGAAGGAGGTTATCAGCGGAACTATGTATTATAATTTTATATTTATTGTATACTCGCTGTGCCCCGCGGTTTTACCTGCGTTAAACTTTATAAATTATGTTTATTATTATATGTTGAGCCGACCTCTTAGTAATATTCATGCAAAATTTGAAGTAAATCCATGCAGTACTTTTTGAGTTTAGCCCGGACATACATACAGACAAAACAGACACACAGACAAAAATTCTAAAAACTATGTTTTTGGCTTCGATAGTAGTAGATTGTAGGTCATGTACAGTTTTGACTTTCCTACGATTTTATTATATGTATAGAAGATATGTTATTCGGATATATAAGTTATATTACTACAAAGTTTCATCAAAATCCGTATGCTAGTTATTGCGTGAAAACACACACACTCACAAACTTTCGCCTTTATAATATTAGTGTGATATCTTATGCGATTTCTCCGTTGCTTAGACACCGATTATGTTTTTTTTTTCTTTTCTGAGATTTATGCGTTCGCGAAATATAACTTTATACCTTCTTGAATTCGATTTTTTGTGTGGAAGTATGTCATTTCACTAGGCAGAGTCTTTACAATGGCCACCAGACTAATGATAAACTTGGTTATATATTTCTAAATACACACAGTCATGTAATAGATATATTACATCCAGACACAAAAAAAATCGTGCTCATCACACGAAGATTTGTCCTGGGTATGAATCGAACCCATGACCTGCGGCTTAGCAGTCGGGGCCACTAAACCAACAGGTCAGTCAAAAACTTTTAAGTGACTAGTAATAAGTTAAAAATTAAGTATTTTTTATTATTTATCTTGACATTTAGTTTGCACCCAATCTACAATTCGCGTTTCAATGTACAGTAGCACAAAATGTCCCTAAAATCTATCCTCTCAAGGCATGTCATTAACCGCCCTGATTTGGGGTTCATCCCCCACGGGCCAACTAGGACGATCTTCTAAGTTTTTTTATTAGCATCTGGCTTAGCCATTTATCTCGGCTCTATTGTCCGGTGGAGCAATGAAAAAGGCCACCCAAATCATCGCAGGAGAACTGTAAACGTCATGAAAAAAAACAGCTGTGACAATCATTACACGTCTTCAGAAGCCTCATAGAATCTGAAACTTGGTTTACTCATCTTGATTCCAAAATCAAATAACATGCACACAATGTATTGTGGCAGGCGACTGTTTAAGCTGAGTGCCCCGAACGAAATGATAAAGAGACACGAAAGATTATGTCAGGTAGAAATTGCGGAAAAATGCTATAACGTCTTAATTTCGATGTCACCGAGTCGTTGTACAACCATTACAGTACGTCAAAATATTTTTTTTGCCTTGGATTTTACTACGGACGCTTTATTATGTTTATAGTTTAGTTTTTGCTACTGTTGTTATTGGTTCTGTATATGAGAAAAATTACCTCATCCCGGAGCTCCACCATGATGGTAAGCGACTACCGTAGCCTATGATGCTTGACATGACAGTGGACCTAGCGTAATAATATCCTGGGATATTATTCACCCACGCCACCTGATCCCAAACTAAGCAGAGCTTGTACTGTGGAAAACAGATAACTGATATATTACACATACTAATATTCTTTAGTAAATACATACTTATATAGACAATTACACCCAGACTTAGGACAAACTGACATGTTTATGCACACAAATATCTGTCCTGAGTGGGAATCGAACCCACGACCTGCGGCGTGAAAAAACAAGCAATTGCCAACTACGCTAAAAGGCTCGTCAAAGTTATGATTAGTGTGTTCATTGTAGTATTCTTCCAACCGAAACTGTGGCGAATATGCACATTCAAAGGCTTTAAAGTCTATGGGATATAATAATAGAAAAGACAATGTCTATGTAACACGTTAAGCCATGCATCAAATCCACGACCTGCGGCGTGAAAAGCCAACCAAAGTATTTACCAACCACGCCTGCCCGTTGATAGCTTTTTGTAATTTTTTTAAAATTATAAATATGTCCATGGCCAATGCAACTTGATTTGAACATCCAGTAAATAACAACTCATTCCACAAAGGTGTGCAATGACTTCGCTTGACGTTGAACCCAGGACCATGACTAAGTTATAATTACGGTTATAATCTTTACGTCTGCACTTTTTAATCTTATCAACCAAATAAAGATCTTTTCGAAAATTGCTTTGTTTAATTGGCAATTTGTGAAAATATCTAATAGTATTCAATTTAGTTACCTTGTTTTTGTCATTTTAACAAAAGAATTAATTTACTATTTTAGTTTATTAAAATAAAACCATATTTTAATTAAGCTTTTGTGCAAATGATGTTGTTCAAACAAAACAATTGCGAGCTTTGCTAATGTTAAGTTTTATCAGAAAATTTGTACAAATTGTTCTGGAAATTATTTTAGAAGATTGTAGGTACTGTTGTATTAACCTCACAGTGCTCAGGTCTCGACTTGTCGCGCACGGGTAGTATATTGCTTCTGTTAAAGGAAGTATGATTCGGCATATTTTAATAATACTTGTCTGTTTTCATTTGACTTTTACATATAGAGTATTTCTAATATTAAGCCCTTTAAGTGGGAAGGATTGGCAGTACAAATACGCGTTTTTGAGGAGCAGGAAATAGCTAAGTTCAATAAAAAATGCAAAAAGCTGAAAGTCTACAACCTGCGACCGATTTTGCACGGTAGAATTATGCAGCAATCACATAATTAAAATTAACATCAGTCTCAAACTATGTAGAATGTGGAATAACCTTTACAAAGGTACAATTTAATTAACGATCGACCGGGGAAATGAACTGAAATAATTTCATCCCAGTAAATTACAGTTACAATAACTATTTGGTAATTAATTAATGGTGTGGAGAGCGTTCGCACTTTCTGTTTCCGGCGAACCAAATTAAAGGGGTTATTATAATAAATGTTATTAAATAACTATGGTAGGCTTTTTCAGTGAATAGAATAGAATAGAATAGAATTTTATTGAAAATAAAAACATGATACATAAAATATAAACCCACCAAACTGCATAGCAGTTTGTCGGCGGGATTAGCGCTCGTTAACACAATGACAATAATTATATCAATACATACAAATACTAAAATAAAAAAGTAAAAACTAACACTAACTAAAACAAATAAAAACTAATACAACAATTTTAAGCGGAATTTAAGTAGTCACTGAGTAATATATTTTTGAGTTTATATCAAATTGTTTGTTTTTTTACTTTATTAACATTCGATCTTAACCAGGCATATTTATTAAATAATTTTGGGGTCAGATATTTGGTAGTTCTCTGACCATAACAATTTCTTAGTGGTAAACCATCCATACCATCATACCGCAGCTATTACAATCATGTCAGCCAAATGACTATCACTGCTGGACAAAGGCCTCCCCAAAAGATTTCCACAATTGAGTTGCATTTCATGCCATAATCGGCAGACACGTTGGTGATAGCAAGTATGAGGGCCATAGTGCACAGAAAGCCGCTGCTGCCCGTTTTCTCGGGTCGTATTCTACGACCCCACGGGATGAAATGCCGTCAGGCACTTCAATTATCATCATCATATCAGCCGAAAGACGTCCACGGCTGGACAAAGGCCTCCCCCAAAGATCTTGCCGGTCTTGCGCTATCTGCATCCAGCAATTTCCAGCGACCTTCACAAGATTCACGCTGCGTCTTCCAGGTCGTAGTCGCCAGTCGAGAACCTTCCTGCCCCAGCTGCCGTCGGCTCTACGAGCTATGTGTTTTTTTATTCTATTCTATTCTATACTGATATAATAATTAAAAATAAAAATCATTCCTGCAACGCTAGTTACCGCACGCCATTCAAATATTCGTAACCTTATTACGGAGTTCCAGTGCAACGATAAATACAGACATTATGCAAACATTCCATTTATGAAATTGTTCACGTTAATCAGCAATATTTGATCCCAACGTTTGTAAGTGTAGGTACATGCTAATTAGTCATTCGATTAAGTGATATCCGATTAAATTGGGATGAGCACTGAACAGGCAGGCGCTGTAATACGCAATGTGGATTGTACGTTTAATATCCTAATTGAAACACGTACATGTTTGATTATATTTATGGATTGAAACGCTGGCTGTACTTAATAATTAAATAATTCAGTTAATTAACGATTGATGGTTAGTTTTCTATTATTTATATACGTACGAAGCTATGTAAACGCTTCATGATCCTACAATTAATTTGTTGCTATTTTTTTGGGAATAAACCGCGTTAATGTAGCAATAAAATATATTGATATTAGAAAAGATAGGAGATCAGATTATTTCATGATGTACTTTCAAGGTGTAACATAGGTGGTGTTTTACATCGCCGATGGAAATAAAACAAATTAGTAAAATACAAAAATGTTTTTGGCACTCCATACAGAATGCATAAACTGATCAGTAGTCTTATATAAGACTAGCTGGTGCCCGCGACTTCGTCCGCGACAATTTTGAATGATGAACCATGTAACTACTTACTTCTAGCTTAATCTAGAAAATATAACTTTTAAAATAATCAAGCAACTAAGAAAGAAACTAAGGACTACTTTGCTACTATTATTTAAAAAAAAGGAAGAATACATAGCAATTGTCTTTATTGTCACTAAGTCAAATAAAGTAAAATAAGAATCAACGATGCATTAATCACAAAGGTAACTCCCATTAGATTAGGTTGCGACCACGGCATTGATAGGTCTAATATCACATTTTGTGAACGAAACCATAGCGCGATCTAAATCGATGATTATGCCATCTACTAACAAAACTATAAACTTGTAAAGCTGTAAAATTAAAATGTGTGCATATTTTTTGGGTGAGATTTATTCGATCATGTAATGATTCAGTTTTGGACTACCTTTTATTTTAAGCATTTATTTATTATAACCGACATGGCAAATAAGTCCCGCGATCTGAAACGAACGAACGCCATCTAGTTACAAAATTGTGAACTTGTAGATCAGTAAAAATAAGGTGATATTTTTTGGGTGCGATCAACAGCGATCATCTCGACACCAACAAATTATACTACGCTAATTCGACTTTTACGTAAATTGGCTGTTTATCCCAATTTGATTAAAATATTGTTTTTTATTTTTGTTATAAAAATTATACAAAGAAAAGAAATTACAAATCTTATAAAACGCTAAGTCTTTATTCTATATTAGACGACGACGAGTACGGCATTTTAAGCAACTTGGCATAAAAAAACTAAATTATCTAAAATTCGAGTTGGCGTAAATTGTTGGTGTCGATCTATTGAATCAGTTTTGGATTATCTTTTTTTAACAACAAATTATTCCCTGAATTTTGGTTTAAAACATATATTGCTTTATGTTTAACTGAAAGACCAAATACCAATTTTCATACGTTTAACTCCAAAAAATTACAGATTTTCATACCAACTCACATCCCCTATTTTACGTATTTACGGGTGGAATTTCCAAAAATCCTGAACTATATATTTATAATTTTTAACTGGAAGGCCAAATGCAGATTTTCATGCGTTTACCTTTAAAATGACACATCTTTCATACAAACGTACATCCCCTATTTGTCACCCTTAGGGGTGGACTTCTCGAAAATTCTGAAATTAATATTTTTAATTTTTAAATGTAATGCCATATTCCAATTTGCATGCGTTTAACTTAAAACTTGTCACATTTTTATCCAAAAATCAAAATTCCTAAAATAAATATTTTATATTTTTTTACAGAAAAGCCAACTACTAATTTTCATGAGTTTAACTTCAAAAATATCGCATTTTTCATACAAACTTACATGCCCTATTTTGTGCCCTTCGGGGTGGAATTTTCAAAAATCCTGGTGTATATATATTTACATTTTTTACTGTAATTTCAAATATCAATTTTCATGCGTTTAACTTCAAGTCGCAGTTTACATAGAAACGTATTCTACTACTTTCCTATTTTGCGCCCTTAGGGGAGGAATTCTCAAAAATTCTGAAAAATATATTGTTAATTTTCAACTGAAATACCAATTTCATGCGTCTAACTTAAAAATTGTCACATTTTTCTTACAAACTTACACCCCCTATTTTACGCTATTGGGGCTGGAATTTCTAAAAATCCTGAAATACATATTTTTTATTTTGAACTTAACGGCCAAATCCTAGTTTTCATGCGTTTAACTTAAAAATAGTCACATTTTTCATACAAACCAACATCCCTTATTTTTCGCCCTTGGGGGTGGAATTTCCAAAAATCCTGAAACACGTTTATTTTTATTTTTAATGGAAGGCCAAATACTAATTTTCATGCCTTTAACTTCAAAAACGGCAAAGTTTCATACTAACTTTGCACCCCCGTTTTACCCCTTTGGGGGTTGAATTTTGAAAAATCCTTCCTTATTCCTTGTCTACATTATAAATAAAACATTCGTGCAAAATTTCAGCTTTCTAGGTCCAAGGGTTTGGGCTGGGCGTTGATGAGTCAGTCAATCAGTCAGGACTTCTCTTTTTATTTATATAGATAGAAGTTATTATGTGTATTTTGTATGTTGATGTGCTACACTTTGATTAGTTCCACAGGCAAAGTGTGCTCCTTAAAATATATACATAAGATACTTACTTACCTTTCGTTCGATTTCCACCCAGGACAGACATCTGTGTGCATGAACATGTCTGTATGTGCAAAGTCTTTGTGTAATTATCTATATAGTACCTAAGTGTGTGTTTGCAAAAGAAAAGTAGTATATGTAATATGTCTGTTATCTGGTTTCCATAGTACAAGCTCTTCTTAGTTTGGGATGAGATGGCCGTGTGTAAAATTAAATAATGTCTCAGAATATTATTACTTTATTATAACTATTTATGTTACACCTCGTATACAGAAGCTGGCCACTTTTTGGCTAGGGTAACCAATCTGAATAGCTCTTGCCTACTCAGGGCATATTATTATAGTGTATGTGCAAACACACATGCATTCACTATTCAGTTTCTTTATTTGCTACAATTATTCATTAAGTAATTCTGCGATCGTTACAAATTGACACCATATAAACTATCTCCATACAGTAGATTATCGTTTCATGTCTGTTAATATTATTAAAGGCGTCCACTGCTCGACAAAAGACGGGGAACTTCTTGTCCAGCATTTCACGGCGTAATTTAGGGTGATATGGTGAAATTGCCAAGCTTACTTAACAGACACCTTGCTCCAAATACACAAAGTTACTAATTTGACATGGCCTGCAGTGTGGTTACCGGTCCAGAAAGAATATCAGGGACACCCCATTCCAGTAGGTGTCGTAAAAGGCAACTAAGGGATCATCATCATCTCAGCCGAAAGACGTCCACTGCTGGACAAAGGCCTCCCCCAAAGATCTCCACAATTGCCGGTCTTGCGCTATCCGCATCCAGCGATTTCCAGCGACCCGCACAAGATCATCGGTCCATCTTGTAGGGGGTTGCCCACGCTGCGTCTTCCGGTTCGTGGTCGTCACTCGAGAACCTTTCTGCCCCAGCGGCCGTCGGCTCTACGAGCTATGTGCCCCGCCCACTGCCACTTCAGCTTGGCAATTCTTACGGCTATGTCGGTTACTTTGGTTCGCTATGTCGGTTACTAAGGGATACACTAGACAGAGTCACCTGTGTACTAGCTACCACTTAAATACGGTCGCCCACTCGCATGTCAAATGCGGTCACTACGGCAAATCCCTCCAAATGACAACGTTAGAAACATTAGAAGGAGACCTATGTCCAGCACTGGACGAAGTCAGGCTGATGATGACACCTGCACAGCTGCCTTTCTGTCGTACGTTATAGGCTTCTTCTTTATCGTATGATCAAGGATTTCCCTTGTGTCAAAGTAGTTTAAACCGCACAGTAGGCCTCTGACATGGCTGAACGGCAAACAACCGGGACCGACAGCTTAACATTCCTTGCGTAGCGTGCAGACGGTCAGAAATTAAACCTCTTTGAATGCCCGAGTGCCTAGTTGCTTTACCTCACCCAATACTTACGGACTGAAGACTACAACTGGCTAAGAGCGGTACTTACTTATTTATCGTGTGGTTATCCTAGTGTCAGAGTTTTTCAAGCCGCCCAGTAGGCTTCTGACATGGCTTAACCCCTTTTGCTAATGACTACAACCGGGAACTACAACTTAACGTGCCGTCCGAAACACGGAGATGCTCAGAAATTAAACCACTTTCGCGGTCACCTATCTATGGACTGACCGCGAGCCTAGTTAGGTAACTTGACCTCGCCAATCACTTACGGACCGGTGAGAGCATTTAGCTAAGAGCGGTGAACCTTTGGTTTATCTGGATTAATGTTTTCTAGTACAGAAACTCAAAAAAAAAAAATTTGCAACAACACATTCTTGAATATTTATGTATATTAATGGTTGTGATAATTCGAATTATTACAACATCAAAAGCTCGATATCATCATCATACCCAAATTACGTCCACTGCTGGACAAAAGCCTCATAAAATAATGGGAGATAGGTCATAATCGCCACGCTTGGCAGACTTGTTGGCGATCGCAGTTTAATGGTCATAGTTCACAAAATAACGCTGCTGCCCGTTCTCTGGTAGGTATTGATTATACGGGGCCCTTGGGGCGACTTCTACGCCCCCACTATATTCTTTATCTTCACACACCGCATATCAAATGTTCATGTAATTCAAAATAATCAATTTTATGCGTCTGTTTATACCCAAGGATAAAAAGTTTAGTTAACTTAATCAATTATTTAAATTACAACAGGTTCTAATTTAAATTAACTTCAACGAAAGTAAATTATCATGCCATAAATCGGATAATGAATAATTAACGAACTTTCGTACCTAAAAATACATTTAGATAAAATACAGAGACTAAGTAAATTTGCTATCTAAAATTATTTTTGCTACAAAGTTAAATCGGTTAACCTTTTAATACTTTTGTTTATGTTTCAATTAGTTTTAAACAAAAATGGTATTGTATTGAGGCTCGCAATTAGTACTACTCGTCTGACTGCCTTCTAACCTTGATATGACCTGGTGGTCTAGTGGTTAGTGACCCTGACTGCTAAACCAGAGGTAGTGGGTTCGAACCCCACACAAGACAAATTTATGTGATGAGCATGTTTACCTGTACCTACTGTGTATGGGTGTAAATAAATAAAATAAATAAATAAATAAAAATGGTTTTTATTGACGTAGACTTTAAAAAAGCGCTTGTAAATAGTCAGAACATGTTTGTAGTAATATAGTTGTATACATTATTATTTCTAGTAACATAGATATTTAGGTACACATTGTATGAAAACATTTATAAAATTTATTTTATTATAGCATTGATATTTAGCTAGCTAGTTAAGTTATTGTCAAGAGATTATGTTTAATTATCTAGTTTAAGTCTAATATTTTTACTACATATTGTCATTTATTATCTAATAGCTGTGTCCTGCGGTTTTACACGCGTTAAACTTTATAAATTATAGCCTATGTGTTAATCCAGGGTGTCAGGTAACTCCATACCAAATTTTATTAAAATCGCTCCAGCCGTTTAGACGTGAAGAAGTAACAAACATACACACTCACAAACTTTCGCCTTTATAATATTAGTGTGATTTCTAGGTTTCAGAGACTGTTTCAACAATTTTCTATCTGCCCCATTACCATCTTACCTACTCTTAACACAATACAAAAAGACCAACTAATAATATTTCTGCCAACTTGCATAATCCTGCGTGGTGGACTGTCCTTTCACAGTTAGCCAATTCGCACTATGCTATTGATGTGGACTATGGCCTCAGCCTTCTCATAGTGAGGGGTGGTATTTGCCCTGGAGTAAGACAATTAGTATTCTCTGCAACTGCCCCATCAATATTTCAATATGAAAAATAAAAAACTCACTATCATGTGGCTAGCTTATTTTTTGGCTTTATATAAAACTTGCCTGCTCTGGCTGGTATTCTGATGGCAACCGAGAAAGGCAGTTTAACATGCATTTCGAGACATGGAAAGTGGTCCCTCAACTAACCAAACTCCTAAACATATCTTTTACATTAACATTTATGGTACGGAAATCGAACGCACAACCTCCCGGACGGTAAAGCCAACTGGAGGATATACATATAAAACGTTTGGGTATAGATATCATCTCCAATAATAGGTACTTAGCGACTACATTAAAAAGAAGGTACGAAGATTTTTCGTGTTTATCTTGGCAACATGGATGACGTGAGTTTTATTGATACCGAATTACTTTGTAATTTACTTTTATAGACTCACAAATAAATTACATTTACAAAAAATACAGCCACAAAGTTGGTAGATGTTCGGAATTAATTATACTTAATTGTAAAACGGCTATCTATCGAAGTTTAATCAATTGATGTTATGTCTGTTTAGGATCCCAGATTTGGACCGCTTTTTACCACATCATTCCAATGTATCACTTGATAATGAGGGAAAAGCAGAGTTCATGCAATCTAGTATACTAAAAGTAAAAACTATGTACACATATACAATACAAATGTCACAATAAAGTATGTACAATGTACATACTTGATTGTGACATTAAGGCTGATTTCAGAGTCGCGCCGGCGAGCGGCGCCGCCCAAACGCGCGCGCTTACAATCACACTAGAGTTGCGTTTCATAGTCACGCAGTTCAAACGCGCCGCCGGTGACACGCGCGCCGTCGGCCAGCGCTGCCGAAGCCCGCGCGGCCCGAGCTCCTCTACTGGCAGCTAGCGTTTCAGAGTGACGCGACTCGCACGCGCCGCTGTTGAGACGCGCTGGCCTCCGGCGCGTGCCGCGCGCGTCACTCTGAAATCAGCCTTATTGTACAAAATAGAGATCATACTTTTTCGAAATTCAACCATTAAGGTTCTAATTTCAAAGGCTATAAGAACATTAAAGAAGAAGACATTAAAGACAAATAATATTAATCTGTTCTCAGTTTGTAATCTCTTTTCAATTTGTCAGTGTGCCAAATGCATGGTAGTATGTGTAATGTTAATATTTATTAAAATAATTTACTTCTAATGCCTATTATATAAAAATATTAGCTTTCTGCACTCCTTCCCCATATGACCATTGACTGTTCCATGTGATGAATAAAAAAAAACCATATTTAATCAATTTTGTGAAAATATTTCAAGTCAATCACGCCAAGAGTTCGCGTTGTCCCATACAAACTTTGCCATCCTGTTTTGCCTCCTTAAGGATAATTACGCCAAATCCGTCCCAGTGTGGACCTACGTTCTAAAAGGAACCTTCATGTGAAATTTGAGACTCATAGCCAATGACATAGAATATCGGGCTCCTCATCATATCTTCCGAAGTATGTCCACTGCTGGACAAAGGCCTCCCCCAAGGATCTCCAGAATAGCCGGTCGTGCGCTGCCCGTATCCACCGGCTTCCCGCGACCCGCACAAGATCGTCGGTCCACCTTGTAGGGGGCCTGCCCACGCTGCGTCTTCCGGTTCGCAGTCGTCACTCGAGAACTTTTCTGCCCCATTGGCCGTCGGTTCTACGAGCTTTGTGCCCTCCCCACTGCCACTTCAGGTAAGCAATTATTTGGGCAAGTCGTCTACTTTGGTTCGCCCGTGGTTCTCAGCATTTCTGATTCGATCTCGCAGGGAAACTCCATGCATAGCTCTTTCCATTGCTCTTTGGGTGACATTGAGCCGCCTGATAAGGCCCATCGTGAGCGACCACGTCTCTGTTTCGTAAGTCATCACTGGCAACACACACTGGTTGAAGACTTCTGACAGACACTGCGGTGTTTGGGACGAGAAGATATTACATAGCTTCCCGAACGCTGCCCAGCTGAGTTGGATTCTACGATTGACCTCCTTTTCGAAGTTGGACCTACCTACCTACTTCGATGGTCTATCCTAGGTAAATATAGTTCTCCACAACTTCGAGTGCAGAGTCCTTAACTAGAGTGGGTGCGACATGGATGTTCGACATGATTTTTGTCGTGTTCGTGTGTCATGTTCATTTTCAGATCCACTTGTTGAGAGACTGTTGAGGCCATCGAGCATTGTACCGAGGTCTTCAAGAGTCTCAGTCAGCGTGGTTCCTAGCACTTGTAGTTTCTGAGATTTTGTGACGAGTGAGCCAGTGATATTCTCGTATATATAGGTAAGTAATTAGTTACACAAAAATACTGCAACATTTTGATAAGAGATCTTTACCTTCACGTCCTACATACAGTATATGTATGAACGAGTATACCCGTATGAGATGTTTGCCAAATATATTAAGCGGTTGGGTAACTCAATTTTATGGGTGAAACGAGTTTCGGAGGGAGGCCCCGCAGAATTGGCTTTTCAAATTACAAGGATATGAGGATTGTAAGAAAATTGACATTGTTGATAACGACTTTGTTTGTTCGTGTACATAACTATTTATTGGAATTATAAGAACGATAAATATTGGATTTGAAGTAATTATTCATTGATTTCATTATATTATTTTACTGAAGGTCCACAAACCTCACCAATATTTGTATTCAATTCAATTCAATTCTTTATTCACATGAAACATGGTAAATGGTTACAGATGGTCATGAAAAATAAGGTAGGTACATACATGTTTCGCCAGTTTGGCATGCAAAAAAAATTACAAATTCATTTATGTCATACTCAAATACCTAATGTTAAATTTACATAATCAT
Source organism: Pseudoips prasinana (assembly GCA_951640165.1). NCBI lineage: Eukaryota > Metazoa > Arthropoda > Insecta > Lepidoptera > Nolidae > Pseudoips > Pseudoips prasinana. The sequence goes on along the minus strand of OX621238.1, from coordinate 4,098,806 downwards.
ATTAATAACAAAATAAACAATAATAAATGTCAAAAAAATACAAACAGAATTCTAATAGTAATAATGTCAATACTTGTTTACAATCAATTACATGTCATTGAACTTACAGTCTAAATACTCTTTGACGCTATAAAACCTATATTGTAACAGGAGCTTAAATAATCTGCATTTAAATATGTTTAGAGACGTTGACTCTCTTACACAATTTGGAATATTATTATATAATTTAATGGCCATACCCACACAACTTTTTTGATACAGTGCAGTATTCGGAATATGCGACAATACCAGTCTCTGCGGGTTTCTAACTGACCGTGGGAATAATTCTTTTGCAGTCGAGAAGAGATGCAAGTTTTGTCTAGCAAACATACAAATTTCAAAAATGTACATTGATGGAAGTGTTAGCATCTTCAGCTTATGAAAGTATGGCTTACAAGATTCATATGGACGTATTCCCACAATTGCTCGTATACATTTTTTTTGAGCAATAAAGGCTCGATTAACGTCTGTTGAATTACCCCATAATAGCAAACCATACCTCAGAGTCGAAGCCACATATGCATGATAAGCCATTATAGTACTTTTTTCTGAAGTAACACGCCGCAATCGGTTGAGAACATATGTAAAGCTATTAAGCTTGTTACATATTTTCTCAACATGTTTTGTCCAATTTAGGTACTTATCAATTATTATTCCCAGAAAGACTGGATTTTCCGTGTCATCTATGGGTTCTTCTTTATATTTAATAATTAATTTATTTGTTAGGTTTCTATATTGTTTTTGGAAACGCATGTATTTTGTTTTTTTGGTGTTTATTTGCAGGTTATTTTGTTTAAGCCAGCTTGCTACCGTTTTAATTGTATCATTAATTTGAATTTGAAGGTCACTTGTGTTTTTTTCTTTGTCAGTTTTAACTACTATGGATATATCATCAGCGAATAATACAGTTTTGTGGATAGTTATTTGTGGTAAATCGTTAATGTAAAAAAGAAACAAAAGAGGACCCAGCACGCTTCCTTGTGGAACGCCGTATTTGTTTGGTAGATATGTAGACTCGTATGTCTTTAAATTATTATTTTTATCGATGTTTGTGATTTGTACGCATTGTGTTCTATTGTCGAGATACGAACGTATCCAGTCCAACGCAGGGCCTCGTACACCATATGACTCTAACTTTGACAATAATATACGATGTGCTACGAAATCAAAAGCTTTTGTCATATCAAATAGTAGTACACTGGTGTCCTTATTGAGATCTAGATTCGTTGTGATGGCTTTAATTAGATCAAACATTGCCAAGGTGGTCGATTTACATTTCTGAAATCCGTTTTGTTCACTAACAATTATATTAAATTTATTGCTGTATTCTGTTAACCTTCTATGCATACATTTTTCGTAGATTTTAGAAAATATGGAAATGAGCGTGACTGGTCTATAATTCCCAAGTTCTCTTTTGTTTCCTTTCTTGTACAATGGCTTTACTATTGACTTTTTTAAAGCATCTGGAAAAGATCCCTTTTCAAAGGATAAGTTAATTAGGTGAGCTAACAGGGGTGACAATTCATTTGAACATGCTTTTAAAACTTGTGTTGATATATCATCGTACCCTACTGATTTCGTATCCCTTAGCGAAAGAATTACTTTTTTTATTTCGTCTTCTGAAGTTGGCTTTAAGAAAAACGAGTGGCCATTATTATTAAAATTAAAATTTGATTTTGTATTACCATCTTTATCACTAGTACTAATTAACACATTTGTAGATTCTATAAAAAAAGTATTGAATGTCAAGGCTATTTGTAAAGGATCATTAATAATTTTTTCGTCAGTATTTATTTCGTCAATGTACTTCATATAGTCAAGGTTATTATTATACTCATTTTTTACTGACACTGGAACAAATAGCATAATTAAGTTTGACTCGAAACACAGGATTAATTATTTTGGGGTACCGCAGGGCAGTATTTTGGGCCCCCTTTTGTTTCTTGTCTACATCAATGACCTCCCAAATGTACTTACACATGATTGTGTCTTATTCGCAGACGACACAACCATTATTCTAGACTGTAACGATATTGACACATATGAGAGGGGAATTTATAAAACGTTAGATGATGTTAGGAAATGGCTGGACATGAACAAATTAAAAATAAATATTGAAAAAACAAAACTTATTAATTTTAAAACATATAAGAGCAAAAACATCCAATTAAATATTAAATACAATAATTCACTCATACAACAAGTACAAAGCACAAAATTTTTAGGTATTACACTTGATACACATCTTTCATGGAAGGAGCACATTAAGAATTTATGTGCAAAAATAAACAAGTTTGTTTTTGCACTTCAAAAAGTCAAAGACGTAAGTTGCAGGCAAACTTCTATCATGGTGTATCATGCCTACATATGCTCCATTATACGATATGGCATAGTGGTCTGGGGAAATTCTACAGACATCACTAAGGTCTTTATAGCACAAAAAAAATGCATCCGAGCGCTTTATGGCATGAATTGGTGCGAGTCTTGTAAGCCCATCTTTAAAACTAAAAATCATTTAACGGTCCCCTGTATATACATCTACGAAGTTGCAAAATTTGTTAAATACCACAGCTATCTCTTTACCGTCAACGACAACACGAATAAACGTAAAGTCAACCATCTACCCTTGAAAATGCCTGTTCCCAAGCTAGAACTATTTAGAAAAAGCTGTGCCTATATGGCGCCTCTGATCTATAACTCCTTGCCTAAAGGAATGACTGATCTTCCTTATAAAAGATTCTGCTGTGCCTTGCGAAAATGGTTAATCCAGGAGAGTTTTTATACAATCAAAGATTTTTTTAATAAAAGCACCTGTCGATTTGGTGCACGCTGATGTTGCAAGCTGTTGTTGATGTTTTTCCTACAATGTCTATGATTATTCTAGAATTATTAATTTTATTGGTATTTAAATAATTTAGATTTATTATTGTAATGGATAAATTGTTATAAACATCCCTGTAATTTAATGTTTTAAACATAACTTTGCATACCCTCATCGAGGGTGAAATATGTCATGTTCCTACTTACTACTGTATAACACCTCATGCCTACCGTATTTCATGCAAATAAATGATATTATTATTATTATTATTACTACTTTCCATGCCGCCCTGCAGATATTTTTACTTTTTGATAAAAATTTGTCATTCGAGAGCTTGTGGGACGTAACAAGGCAGTGTTTTAATATTTTTGAGTACCGTTTGAATTCAATTTTATTTTCTGATGATTTGAATTTATAGTACTTGAATCTCAATTTTCTTTTATTCAAACAGCTTATCTTTATACCCTTTGAAATCCAGTTCCTTTTCTTTTTTATGTATGCCATGTATATTATTGTATGTATTACAAACATAATTGTTATTTATTTATACATTTTTTTTATATCAGTGGGCTACAAACGAGTAAGTGGCTCACCTGATGGTAAGTGATCACCACCGCCCATGGATACATGCAACACCAGAGGAGTCGCGATAGCGTTGCCGGCTTTTAGGAGTCAGCAAACAAGTGAGGCTGACCTTTGCCCCCACCCCAATGAGCTCTGTTATCTTCTAAGTGTACTACTTTGCATGCTAAATGTATGTTGATGTGATGATGATGGGTCCGACCGATTTCAGAGACCAGCCTTGTTCAAATCAATCGTTACTAAAATCATCATACATCATCAGCCTGATATCGTTCACTGCTAGACAAATGCCAATCCTTCAAAGGTTTCCATAAAGTTACCATTTGCCGTAGTCACCGCGCTTGGCATGCGAGTTGGCGGCCGCAGTTAGGTGATAGCTACTACACAGGTGGCGCTGCTGCTAGACTACCTGCTGTATCCTTTAGTCGCCTTTTGTGGCACCCGAGGATGGTAATTGTATTGTGGATCGGGGGGGGGGGGGGGACCGGGACCAGTACTAACAGAGCCACCGGTCTTGCTTTCCCCTGAATTGACCCAGAACAGCCTTGTACCTCAGTGTCATATGTTAGAATAAGATTCGGAGTTGATTATAAATTTATACCTAAATGCTAGTATAAGATTTTAAGTTACTTACCTATTTTGTCAGATGCATTTACTTACTTATCGTATGGGTAGTGGTACCCTAGTGTAGGCCTCTGACATGACTGAACGACTGTTGTCTAATGACAACCGGGACCTACAGCTTATCGTGCCCTCCGAAGGACGGAGATGCGCAGATATTAAAGCACGTTGGCGGTCACCCATCTATGGACTAACCGCGAGCCTAGTTGCTTAACCTCGCCGATCACATTTTTATATGAAACTATTCAAACCAATTTCAATTCAATTTAATCTTGTCTTAATTCTTGCAAATCAATTGTTATACATATTGACATTATTGTATCTATATTATTGAATTAATTAGTAAAACTCAGTCGTTAATATAAATTGTTATTACTAATCATAATTAAAGTTAATTTTTTTGCAACTTAATATTGTTTAATGTTTTTAATATTATATATTTTATTTGCAATTATAGCATTATAATTTTATTGTTTAGTATTATATTGTATTCAACATTTATAGTTAATTATTGCTAATTTGATATGCATGCTGTGTTGGCATATAAGTGATAATTACACGAAAAACTGTAACATTTAGCTTGTAATTCTGGCTTATAATGTGTAAGTAATTGTTGCTTAACCTATTACAATAAAAAAAAAATCACTTCCGGATCGGGGAGAGCATCTAGCTATGAGCACGAGATAGCTATGAGATGCATTAGGATTAAGGATTAGGGGTGGAGGATTGTGATGTATGAGCTAGAGTAAAACTTTTGTTTAACTTAATGGACGCGGCCGGCGTCAGTTGCCAATAAACGGTTCAAGCGTACACCCGTGTTTCATTAGAGTAGGTACCTACCTACTTTGAACACTACAGTATGTCTTTCTAGGCCGGAAACCACACGGCAGCACTGCCTTGTGATTGCTAAAATTAATTGCGTCAATTTAAATTAAATTGTAGTTGAATATGTAATTTTTAAATTAAATTGCGAAGCTTGCTAAATTAATTGAAACCAATTGACTGCACGTGTGACGCTGCGGTTGAGACAGTCGCCTCGCCGCTTCGTGTCCGGGAATCAAACCCGGAAACCCGCGCAGGGCTACTATTTTTTTTACCCATAAATAGTTGTTCTGAGTCTGAATGGAATTTGTGTCCGTCAATAATATGTTTTTAAAGTACCCCGCGACACAGGGATTACAATACAATACAATTCTTTATTGCAATCATGTGTACAATATTGGTGTTACACAATCATATTAGTATCAACATGAACCCTGTTAGGGCACAGCAATTAATTTTTATCTTTAATATTATTCAGCCAAGCAGGTACATTATTTCAATGAAGTTAAAAACAATAATCAAAAATATTATACAATAAAATAAATTACATAACAAATTCCAATTAATTTAGTGCGGGCGTTGTCTTTAAAAATAATAGTACATTATACCGTTCTTCTACTATGTCTCAGACAAGTACAAGTATTTGTTCATAAACAAACGATGAAGAAATGTTCCTTTATATAAATCTATCAGACCGTATCTCTTTGATAAATCGACTGACCATTAGTACTAGGAGATTTTCTTAACAAGGGTATAAAGTACGAACCCAAGCACTCATGCTTTTCTCGATGACGTGGCCCGAAATAACAACCTTCCTTTACGCAAATATTCTTGTCTGCCAATATTTGTAGATGAAAACCGAATGATATAGCAACGTATTTTATGGTATTATATAAGTTATGTATGAACTATATAAGTTATTACTTACTTATCGTATGGGCAGTAGTTACCCTAGTGTTAGAGTTCAAGCCGCCCAGTAGGCCTCACTTAGCACACTCACATGGCTTAACGACTGTTGTCTAATGACTACAATCAGCACCGACAGCTTAACGTGCCCTCCGAAGCACGGAGACGCTTAGAAATTAAACCACTTTGACGGTCGCCCATCTATGGACTGACCGCGAGAATAGTTGCTTAACCGAGCACATGGACCGATGAGAGCATGAGAACATCTCACTATGAGCGCCTCTATAAGTTATAATAAGAATGTGCGGAATCACATTTCTTTGTCATAAGGTTTAAAAATATGTTACCAACATGAACTATACTCCTTCCAGATTGTTTACAGGTATTATTAAAAAGTATGACATATAAAACATTAAAAATATGCATGATAATGACCATGCAGCTGACTTGAAAACCTTCATCTTTTAAAGTCGGTTTTAAATTGAAATAAGACTAACCAACAAAAATACTAACCAAAAGAAAACCGTGACAGAAAATACCAAAAGGATCCCCTTTTCTTACATTGTATAATTAGGTTTTTGAAGTAGAAAGTATTAAAATAAACAACACTAATACGTTAACAAAAGATTTTATAGACAAACATGAATTCACAGAACAAATAAAATTCCTAAATGTATTATATCTGGACGTTTAAGCTCTAGTACTCCTACACGTGACCCAGGATAGTGCTTAACGGTATTAACAATTAAATAAAGCAAAGAAAATACCGTTATTTTGCTCTTTATGCAATCAATTAAATAAAATAAAAAAGGATTTTATTCACGTAGACTTTAAAAAAGCGCTTGTAAATAGTCAGAACATGTTTGTAGTAATACAGTTAGGTATACATAATTATTTCTAGTTACATATAGATATTAAAGTACACGGATTGTTAAAACATTTAATAAATTTATTTTATATTAGGAAAGTAAGGAGGTAAAATAAACTCGGTAATTAATAGCACCTATATGATAATCTTCCGATACGACTAGAATCCGTCGGGCAGATGGAAAGTGTCTTCGACTAAGTATTGTATGAATGTGTAGCGGTATAAATGAATTAAAACACAAATTTGACTTATTAATGTCGGCCCTCATAATATGTTATAAAACAAATAACAGAATTAAAATATGGACGAATAGAACGAAGCCACTTAGAGCGTTACATCGTACGACCAAAGACATAAAAATATCGTATAGTCACTATGTATGCAATTCTTAAGGCCCAGAACACATCCTGCCGCTACCCCACTTACGCATTTCAAAAGAAGACATTAATGTATAGTATACGCGTTTCAAAAACATTCTTCTCGACTCGTGTTTAATATTAAAATATATGCGACACAAATTTTCAAATTTAAATATTTTGTGACGATCACTTAAATCCCATTCCTTTCGGCTCTTCGGCCAAAAATCCTCCAGCTTAACACAGTTTGCAATGTCTTACCTGAACGTATTTGAACAGACACTAGACCCAGGTTGGTTAAAGTAAAGAAATCCTCAGTTGAAAATCTTAAACGGCTCGAGCCTGGAATGCAAGTGTGGATCAGTTCTTCTAAATATGTGTGTCGATAATTTCTATATTACAAGAAATAAAGGACGCTACCGAGAACAGTACACTTGTAGCTGAATTGTAAACTGATTGAATTTAGGTTGCCATTAAAGCTAGCTATATTAGCTACAGCTACAAATCTTTATTAGTTAATAATCGTAAGGACAGTGGCAAGTTTAGTATCAACGCTGATCAAGCCGCACCGTAGTACTCTAATAGGGCTTATCGACGAGTGTTGTCTTTAGTCTATAACCAATACTGACAACAATATATCCCTTCCGAAGCACGCAGGAGTTCAGAAATTAAATAACTTTAACTAGGCATTTAGTGGTGACTGCGGTGAGAGAAACTTCGTGTCCCGGGTTCGATTCCCACGCAGGACAACTATTTGTGTGACCCATAAACAATTGTCCTGTATCTGGATGTACTTTGTGTCCGTCAGTTATATGTTGGTAAGTTACCCCGCGACACAGGGATTAATATCCTTAGCGTGGGCGTTGACTTTTAAATGAGAAAAACTCGTAAACTCTTTATTATAAGGGTATAAGTGCTTAACAATTATTTCCATTTATTTTAATAATTATAAAATATATATATATGAATGGTAAAATTTAGCACGAAAAATTGTACAAAAAAGTATCAGTACACAGTGTACACAGCTCACAAAACTGCCGGCCGCTGGGGCTGAAAGGTGCTTGAGTACCACAAACCAGAAGACGCAGCGTGGGCAGACCCCCTACAAAATAGACCGAAAATTTTGTGAGAGTCGCTGGAAGCTGGAAAACGCAAGGTCGGCAATTGTGGAAATCTCTGGGAAAAGCCTTTGTCCAGCTGTGGACGCCTTTCGGCTGATATGATGATAAAAATGTTAAATTCTTTCAAATATTTTGAAATCTATAATAATATCAATTATATCTAGGGACAATGTCACACAGATCATCCTAGCCCCAAACTAAGCATAGCTTGTACTATGGGTACCAGGCGACGATATACATACTTATTTAGATAGATAAATACATAGAAAGCATCCATGACTCAGAAACAAATATTCGTGCTCATCACACAAATATTTGCACTTACCGGGATTCGAACCCAGGAGCACTACCAACTAGGCTACGGTGACCGTCAAATCAACATCTAACAATTTTTTAAGTACTTACAAATAGGCGAACGCAATATCTGCACCGTGTATTCTAGGCCTTTACACATACGGCTTTATAAATATAGAACGCTGAGTGTTCTAAAATTGAAAAGAAAATCGTCAAAGAAGTTTCTCAAAAACCCAACCACATTAGGACGCTGTATCTGACATTGCTTGAAGTATTCCGACATCAAAAGGGGTTACTCGAGTATCCTTTCAACTGAGAAAAACAGTGCTTGAGAAGTACCGGCCTAAATCAATTGAGGCTAAGGAAAATATATTGGGAACATCTTATATGATTACTGAGTGAATTGTGGGTGGTTTGACCGGTAATGATGTTCCCCGCGTCCTTTATATAAAATAAGGGGAAGATGACCCAGATATATTTGAAAATTTATTATTTGACTTAAAAAATATGCTTGACAGAACATGTTTGTAATAATGTCGTTAATTATACATCATTAGTTATTGGTACGAATGGATGTTTGGATATGCAGTTTGTAATAAATAATCAAAGCTGGAATGCAAATGAGATGCTTTCACAGGAACTATGAAACTCATAAACTTGATAATAATCTCGTATATAATAATATTAGTCACGTTCCAAATCAGATATTTCGCAAATAAATTATTTGATTTGGAAATAATTTATTTGTGAATGATTTGATTTGATTTGGAACGCGAAATATGATATTGTATAGACGCCAGCACATCAAGCTACCCCAATCTGTTAAATTACCCCAGTTGAAAGTGAACCTTATGCTTATGTGATAAAGTTGAAAACTATAAATGAAATTTGACAGATTGGAGTAGCTGAATGTGCTGACGTCAGTACACGATATTATGAAATATGATATTCCCTAACGACTGTGTACACAAAGACCTAATAGATGTAACTGATATGCCATACTCATAGCTAAGAAGAGGCCAATGTAACTTGTAAGCCAAAAACCTAATTAAATAAATACTTGGAGCAGGTATAAATAATAATAATATCCAGGGACATTATTTACACACGGCCATCTGATCCCAAAACTTGTACTATAGAAACCAGATAACTGACATTCTAAATATTATTCGACTTTTGTTTTCTAAATACATACTTAGGTATATAGATAATTACACCTAGACTCAGGAAAAACTTTTTTTTTATTTGGGCCCGCAAACTGGCTCTTTCGGCCAAACATACGTTATTGCATTATACATATGAATAAATGGCAGCAAAACAGCCTTCTAAGTTCATGCACACAAATATCTGTTCTGGGTGGGATTCGAACCCCTGACCTCCGGAATGAAAAGCAAACATTTACCAACCACGCCAACAGGCTTTCTTCTTCTTCTTGTAAAGTTTTGCTTCTTACATTCACCAATGTAGTTGTATTTTTATATGCAAAATACTGAGCGTTACTCGGTCACCCAAACTTAACACCTAAAGTATTGAAAATGTTTTATTATTTTTATTGTCTATTCACGAAATAACCAGTATATTAATCGAATAATTTGAAACGTTCACAGCTGGACTAAGGCCTCCTCCAAGCATCTCCATAACATAACAAGGATATTAAAATTAATATCCTTGTTATGTTGTGAAGCCCTTTGTCTAGCTGTGGACGTTTTTCGGCTGATATGATGATGATGATTATGATGGATTGTTAGTTATTCTTACTTGACTAGTAATTAATTCGAATCATGGTATGGTAAGGAGGATGTGTTTTATTTGCAATTAAATTATTAATTTATATTAATTGACCTTATTTATTTTCCTACCTTCAATTTTGAGTTTCACATGTAATTAGTAATGAATAATATTTCTAGGACTGAAATATCTTTAATTACTAGTCTTTGATGCAAGAGGAAACACCGCCCTTAAATTAGAAACAGCCTATATACATAGGTCCATATTAAAATGCAGTAAGTAGCTTATATTATCTCGGCGCATAAATACAAACGTAACGACCGAAAATAAATGGTTACTTCTATTTTTACCGCGATCAAGTACCAGGCGTACATAAATGAACAAGACATTTCAATCTATTCGCATAAGTCAGTTACACGTCATTTGAGCAGTCACAGTACATCTCAACGCGACACGCCTAAACGGTGCCGGTAATGGAGTGAAAAATTATTTGTACGGAGGACGTCTTTGAAAGTCCCTTTGTCTCAAAAGTGCTGAAAGACGTTCTTTGAAACCGATATTTTCTTAGAACGTTGTTGTTGAAATGTTCGTATGCAGAAATTGTGAAAGAAAGAACGCAAGTTGTGTGAAAATTTCTTTGAAATCGTTTCTTTAGTGAAAAAATCTTCTAAACATATTGAAAGTTTTTATTGAAAAAGCAATAGAAAAAAATAAGTAATGTGTTTCTGTTCGCTTAACTAAAGTCCTTAAGTAACATTTAAAATAGGAATAAGGTTAATATAATCACCATAATCTTTAAAATCACAAGAGGTCCATTGGTGAACAAATGCCTCCCCAAAAGATCTGCATAATCACCAGTCTCGCGTTATCCACATCTAGCGATTTCCAGCGACATTCACAAGATTATCGGTCTGCTTACGTCGTCGGTACTTGGGCAACACTTAATAAACAGAGACGTTGTCACTTACTATGGAATTCATAGAAGGCTCAAGGTCACCAAAGAACAGGGCTATTATTATCCATGCGAGAAAAAATCACTAATGTCTAAATTCGCAGGCAAACCAAAGTACAGACGCCAGCACATCAAGCTACCCCAATCTGTCAACTTTCCCCAATTGAAAGTGATTCTTATGCTTATGTAATATAGTTGAAAGTCTATAAAATAAATTTGACAGATTGGGGTAGCTGGATGTGCTGGCGTCTGTACATAACCCATAATAGCGCGAAGAATTCCAGAGCTGAAGTAGTATAATTGAGCATGGAATGAAATTTATTGGTAGCGTTAATCCATCAGAACCCCTAAAAAGATAAAGTAATCCAGCGTCATGATAGGAGACTCAAATGTATCAGCCTTCCCCATTACAATAACTGTTTAAAAAACTATTAAACACGCTTTAGCACGCACTAAAAAAAAAAAAAATATACTAATATCATGGAGGTGCATTTCAAATAGCATGTCCGCCATATTGGATTTAAGTCACGTGACTATCTTTTTCGTATTCCTGACAGCAAACCCTTTCATTTGATACTCATATCATGAGGGTGGATTTCAAACAGCCAGTCCGCCATCATAGGGAGGCCGCCATATTGGATTTGTAATGACGTTTCTTAGCTAGTCATATATTGTCATCAGAACTCAGAGCGTGTGCAAAATTTCATCCTTAATCGGAGACCGGAAAGTGGGTCACATTAAGATTCCAAGATTTTCTTACATACATAGTTACAAGTGAAGCTAATAAAAACGTGTTAAAAAGACATGCAAAAATGTGAGTACATCAAGTATTTTTAATTAAATAGGTAACCATTTTATAACTGAGTGTGTCTTCATGTACCATGAACATCATACTACGATCACCAATCCATTAGCTAAGCGTATCTACAATGGCATATCCCCCTAAATGATGGACACTACTAGAGATTGCATTGGTTTAAAATTCGACCATTAAGGTTCTATTGTCAAAGACTAATAGACATAGAAATTATAGACAAATAGTATGAATCTGTCTGTTCTCAGTTTGACATCTCTTCTGTGTGTCAGTGTGTCAAAAGCATAGTACAGTCCCGCAAACTTTTCTGACCCGGTGGCAGCGTCGCTGTTATCGCATTTAGTGTTGCTAGTAAATATTTTTTGCAATAAAGTGGGTAAAAATAATATGCACATTGTAACGTAAATGTTACTTCACTAAAAAGCAAACAAATACTGTCATTACTAATCTTTATAACATCTTTATATTTTTATACAATAATTATGATAATTTACATAAAATGCATGCTATGTGTTCTCTAACGGAGATGCTCCAGGTATTATTATGTGACCGGAATGGTTTAATTCAGAAGTCATTTCATCATCATCATTACCGCAATCACTGCTTTCACTTTCACTATCACTACCATGAATGATGAAAGGCTCGTCTAAGTATCCATCCCTTTTTCGATACACATTTTCAATATTTTTGTACATTATTGCAATGCTTTTGCCATTCATTGACTATTATTTTATCAAAAGCTTCTGCAATGAATGATAGGATTTCAGAATTCTATCTACCATGCTCTTTTTCTTTCACAAGTTTTCTTACACATCACTCCCAGACACCTACAAAGGAAACAGCAAAAATTAATTAAATAATGAATATTTTAAAACATGTATTTTAATTTAAAGAGCGAGGGGGAATTTCGTATTTTTTCAGAAACTGACAACACTAACCTGTAGCAGCAGCTACGCATTCATACAACTTATTGAAGGGTATAATTGGTGCCTGAAGGCGTTATTCTTCCTTCATATAATTCAATACTTGTAATATAACGTTCCCCGCATCAATTTTTAAAGCTTTCGGCATTTTTCACTATTAAAAACCACAAAGAGAAAAATAAATACGCGCAACAAACAATCAATAGCAGGAATGTCATGGATTGACATTTCAAACTGGCGTCATTAGTTCTACTTTTGGCCACCGGGCCAGATAAGTTTGTAGCACAGTAGTGTGAGTAATGTTTTTTTTTTATGAAAATAAATTTCTTCTAATGCCTATTTAAAAAAAAATTTTAGCTTACTGTACTCCTTATTCATATGAACCTTAACTGTTCCAAATTTCATACTCCTCCGTCCGCGCAATTTTCTTGTCAAGGGGTACACACGGCTACATATCAAGCTATACATATCCAATATAAGCTGACCTGTCACTGTACGCAAATCCTATACAACGCGAGATCAGCTTATACTGGAAATGTATAGCTTGATATGTAGCCGTGTGTACATCTTTTTATCTTCACCTATTAATATTATGATATGGGGAAAAATAATATATCTTTTTATCGGAAAACGGCGACTAAGAATGAGGATTAAATGTTGCCGATCGGCAAGTATGCCGTTACCAAAATATATTGTGCGTATGAAATGATAAATGGTTTGCCAATAAGATGACTTGCTAACAGTTCACGAGGTGTCATTTTTCATAGGCCGTCGATTCATTGTAAAATAACTGATAGATAACCGTTCCAAAATGGCCTTTATGTCGTATATATTACAGTTCAATAAAGTTACTATTAAGATGCAGTTATGTAAACAACACAACAGCCAGTGATAAGATGACATTGTTGTCAAAATTGAATGCACGAAAGATAGGGTGGTGATAGAATCAACAGTTACCTTTTGTTCGTTAAATTTTATTCTGTAAACGATATTTTATTTTTGTAATAAGAACTATAAATACAACATAAGTTGTTTCTGTTTACTACAACTTAAGTATATAATCATATCCTGGGATATTATCCATACACGGCCATCTGATCCCAAACTAAGCATAGCTTTGACTATAGAAACCAGATAACTGATATACTACTTTTCTTTTGTAAATACAATCTTATAAAGATACTTACACCCAGAATCTTAACAAATAGACATGTTCATGCTCACACAAAGCGGCCTGTCAATCTATACTAATATTATAAAGAGGTAACATTTGTGAGTTTGTGACATTGTAAGTCTAATCTCTGGATCTACTGAAACGATTTGCAAAATTATTTCACCAATAGAAAGCTATGTTATTGTGGAGTGTCAGAGGCTATGAAACAGAAATATCCCGAACTTTTAACCCGAAGTATTACGTGGGACAAACGGGCAGGGACAAAAATATTTATAACGCGGAACGAAGTCCGCGGGCACTGCTAGTATTATATATAATAAAAATGACGGGGTTTTTTTACAACAATAAAATTTCTTTTACAGATGAGAATTCTATATTCTCAGTTCGAATCTTCGGTAGGCTATATAGCTGTATTTAGTTTTCAGGTTTTAGCTGAGCAAAAATAAAAGGATTATTTTGTCCAGCTGTGGATGTCATTATTTAATAATAATAACAATATCCTGGGACATTATTTACACACGGCCATCTGAACCCAAACTGAGTAGAGCTTGTACTATGGAAACCAAAGAACTGATATATTTTCTTTTGTTAATATATTATACTGATACTAACACACAGACTCAGGACAAACAGACATATTCATGCACAGAAATATCTGTCCTGGGTGGGAATTGAACCCACGATCGAACTGAAAGGCAAGCATTTTCTAACCACGTCAACAGGCCCGTCAATTTGATTTAAAATAACTTATTTATCACATTGACGGACCTGTACTGGATATTTTGAATTTCGTAAATAAGTTACGATTGAACCATTACAAACGAGTCTGATTTGTCTTTATTCGAAATGCAATGCTTTCGGAAGACTTCCGTATACTTTTTAGAAAACAAAAGTTGAATACATTTGCGTCTCTTTTAAAACAGTTCCTATACAAATTAAAAAAAACCGGCCAAGTGCGAGTCGGACTCGCACATGAAGGGTTCCGTAGCAGCAAGTATTTCAGTTGATTAAATGATAGCAAATTGCGGTTTGTAACGTATTAAAAAAAAACTACTTGCTAGATCTCGTTCAAACCAATTTTCGTTGTTAGTTTCTATGGTAATGTACATCGTATATTTTTTTTAGTTTTATCATTCTCTTATTTTAGAAGTTACAGGGGGGTGGGGACACTCATTTTACCACTTTGGAAGTGTCTCTCGCGCAAACTATTCAGTTTAGACAAAAATGATATTAGGAACCTAAATATGATTTTTGAAGACCTATCCGAAGACACAACATGTACGGGTACGACGAAAAAAAAATTTTGATTTTCAGTTTATGTATGGCGACCCCCCAAAATTATTGTTCTTTTTCTATTTTTGTGTTAAAATCTTAATGCGGTTCACAGAATACACCTACTTACCAAGTTTCAGCAATGCAGCTCTTATAGTTTCGGAAATAAGTGGCTGTGACATACGGACGGACAGACAGACATGACGAATCTATAACGGTTCCGTTTTTTGCCATTTGGCTACGGAACCCTAAAAAAGTGGTATAACAAATAATAAAATTCAGTTAAACTTTTCTGAAAACCAACCGATTTAAACATGAAGCAATATGTGAGCTATTTAATGCTGGCACAAACTTTCAGGTTTAACTCACTCCAAAAAAGCTATCAAGGGCTACGACCGCAAAACTACAAATGAGGCCCTCGCGCTTAATTCGGGACATTGCCGTCTCAGGAAACACCTCTACACCACTGTGAACTGTGAACCGCTGATGCATAAACGTAACACCGTCCTGGGCCAACACTTCTTGCCTTGCACCAGGATGATGTTATCGATACTCCTGCCAAAAAGATTCTGCAATATCTATATTGCAGGGTTGGACAGGGAAGTTTATTTGAAGCGGCGAGCACAATAGATCATCGCTGGACGCAGTGGTACCAAGACCTCCGGGGACTGGAAATAGCCGCCACCAGAAGCATAAGAATAAGAACATGTGATCATTACAATATTATAGAATTTTCAAAATCGGTTTACAAACAACCGAGAAATACCGTAACATTCATTTGTAGAAAAAAATATACGGTCAAATTTGAAAGTTCCCTATTTTAAAGTCGGTTAAGGAAGAAACATCTATTCTTTTCGTATTTATTCTTACTAATGCTAGAGTCTGAATTGGAAGACGACCGCTATGACTCAGCTGGTAGTGATACTGGCTACTGATGAGTTGCGGGTTCGATTCTCGACAAATACAATTATTTCATGAACATATCTATTTATCTTGGTCTCGGTGTATTCTGGGTGTTGTATGTACATATTTATTTAGAAAAAAAACGTAAGTATATAAGTATTTCTATCTGTTGTTTAGTAATCCATAGTATAACCTTAGTTAGATTTGGGATAAGATATATAGGTAAGGTTGCAAAATTAAATCATACATCGGCGTCAAAACCCAAACTACCTATCTAGTATCTAGTTTGCGTTTCGATGGCGGTGTGGAATTTAATTTATTAATATTTATTACTTGATTACCAATCTACTACTTTCTTGTGTGTTCGTCTATACTAATATTATAAAGAGGTAACGTTTCTGAGTTTGTGAGTTTTTATCTCTGGATCTACTGAACCAATTTTTTAAATTATTTCACCGATTGAAAGCTACGTTATTGTGGCATAGTCTATGATTCATCATCACAATTTATATTTATCCCGAACTTTTAACCCGGAGTAAGTATTACGCGGGACAAAAATATTTATAACGCGGAACGAAGTCCCCGTTGATAATATTAATAAACAATCAAATTCCAGTACCGAAACACCCATATACAATTATGACGTCAAATCGCCCCGACCTTAAAGATTTTCCGTCCAAATAAGCAATATCGTAGTTTGTCCAAACACTTGTGTGCCAATAACCCGCACGTGTTGGCTCGTATCTCAATTTGATCGTGCACTTATTGCTCTCAAAAAACCTTTCATCATCAAACAAAATCCAACCTTATATAAATGCAATAACGTTTAGGTTTCAATGACAGTGTATTAAAAGCTTATCAGATTTTTTCCAGTTCAATAGATGAATTAATATCAGATGAAAATGACACGTCAGAATTCGAGTATAAATAATCATGAGTATTTGTTTATTTGTGAATAGTTTGGAGGGGAATATAGGGTTCGTGTTTGAAATCTAGCGTAAGTGTATGGATAAACTGTAGGTTTTTATTTAACTGGCCAGATATGCTTCAATATTATTGATTATAACTACTTTAAGGGAAATTTAATTATATCAGGGGCTTGTGTAAAGGAAATTCTAGATAAAATAATATTCAAGACAAGTAAAGGTTCAAAATAAGATTAGATTCAAGAACTCTTACTTACACACCAAAGATAAAAGATATTATGAGAGCAGAGTTACAATGAAATCTTGTAAGTACAGAGTAGATGGTCTTATTAAGTTCAGAGATATTATCCAGTCAACTTTCAGAGGAATCCCTACTGCTATAGCAGTCCTGCACTCCATGCATACGTGTAAAAAAGTAAAATGTATTATTATGTTTTTCAGTAATATTTAAAGTGAATTGTATTAAATGCGGATGGGAATCGAACCCACGACCACGGGGTATCTGGCCCCGTGTGCGTTAACCGCTCCGCCATCGCACCGTGGTTCTGAGACTCGAATTTATACAATCCATTCGATATTTCTTAACGCATTTAAGACAATTTTAACATCTATTGTTTTCAGCTTAGCTTTATAAATAAATTTATTTCTAAATTAATATTACATTGTTATGAACTAGTAAAAATAAAAATAAATACTTAATAGGTACTACATTCATGTTAAAAAGCAAACGAAAAATGAATACACGGGTGCGACTTAAAAATTAAGCATGGTAACATTAACCTATCGCGGCGGCAACTCGTTCGTTAACTTTTCAAATGGAATTATCGTGCCTTCATTGTTCATTTTTCTTTCAAGTAAAACTCCTTAACTTTTAAGAATATTTCTCTGACACCACTTTTTATCACTTTCGGCATACTGCTAGTGTTTAAAACCAAATAATACAATAATAAAAGTAGGAACAACAGTCAGCAAAGCAAGCGGTGGCAGAACTGTCAAAGAGACACTTTACACGATGGCGGCGTTAGTTCCACTTTCAGCCACGTTCATTATCCTTGTCGCACAATATCTTTGTTACAAGTGCCATAGAGCCCTATAGACATATAGAAGTTTGGAGGTCAAAAGACAGCTCGATTAATTGTGACCAGCCATATTAGGCAGGCCTTGATACCGATTCCAATGGGAATAGAAAAATGGCAAGGAAATAAGGCTGTGTGGTGACGGCATAGAATATCGACTACCTACCAGAGAACGGGCAGCAACGTTTTTCTGTGAACTATGACCATCAAACTGCGATCGCCAACCCGTCTGCCAAGCGTGGCGATTATGGCATATCCCCCATTCTTTGGGGAGGCTTTTGTCCAGCAGTGGACTTACTTTGGCTGACATGATGATGATGATATGTACATTAAATTCCAAACATCTAATATACACACATCAACAAAGTCTAGGGATACGTTATTTTGAAATCAAACATGGCTTTATTGTTTAAAACCTATTTAGTTTCCTTAAAAAGTTTATTTACAGATTTAAACCTTGTCTATTCTTTATTCAAAATTTAAAAATTAAAATGAGAAACAAATGAAAACACGCAAAGCACAGCGCAATCTTGAGTTGTATCTAATTTCAAGAAGTTGCATTAAAATTTTTTTTGCGTGTTAATTGAAGAAAACCTGATAAATTGTTTTATTTTCTTTTCTCAATTTCTTCTTAGCGTCATGCCACGCCATCATTTGAGTCGAGATGAAATGTTACGGGCAGTTGGCATGTTACAAAACGGTGCTATTCAACGCGTCGTTGCTGAGTCTCTGGGCACAAGCCAAAATGTGGTATCCAGGCTGTGGTCACGTTATCGCGCTACTGGAGATGTGGCAGAACGGCACACAGGTAGATATCGTGTTACCACTCAGAGACAGGATCGATTTCTCCAAATGACCGCCAGAAGACTACCCAATATCACAGCGATGCAACTAGTGCAAAGGCTCCAGGAGGGTCAGCAGCTGCTGGTGAGCGACCAAACCGTGCGAAGGAGGCTGCATGAAGTTGGTCTTCATGCTCGCAGACCGCTACGAGTCCCAGCGCTGCGACGTGGCAATCGCGGTAGGCGACTTTTATGGGCTCAAGAACATTTGACATGGAGTGATCAACAATGGTCATTGGTGCTGTTCACTGATGAGTCCCGCTATGGATTTCATCCAGATTCGAGACGAACACGCGTTTGGAGAACTCCAGGCAGGGTCAGCCGTCTCCGACATCCACAGGAGGTCCACTCTTACCAAGGCGGGACAATTATGGTGTGGGCAGGAATACGAATCGGCGGACGAACCCAACTCATTTGGATTCAGGGCAGCATGACTGCCCATAGATACCGTGAGGAGGTAGTAGAACGTGTCATTGTCCCGCTCAGGGCCCTAACGGGGCAAGAATTTCAGCTCATGCATGACAATGCACCTTCGCATACAGCGCGGCTGGTGAGGGCCGCCCTTCGAGAACACGATGTTCAGGTATTAGATTGGCCTCCACAGTCGCCAGACTTAAACCCAATTGAACACGCCTGGGACATGTTACAGCGAAGAGCATTGAGGGATTTTCCGCCCAACTTGACAACAGAAGAACAACTTTTCGAACATTTAAAAAGAACTTGGGACTGCATACCCCAGCAAGACATTGACACCTTAATTTTAAGTATGGAAAATCGTTGCCGCTGTGTGATTAATGTTAGAGGAGGAAATACCGATTACTGATTATCAGATTTGGTAAGATTTTTATTCATTTAATTCGATTGAATAATTTTATAAGAATAAAATGTTTTTGTTCACTCAGTAATTTTCTATGGCTTAATTAATTTAAGACTTTTATTAATTAGAAAAACAAAATCGCATCGTGTTGTTAATGTTTAAATATCGGCCATGAAATTATCTTTAATTCTTCCATTTACAGTCATAACAAAATGTTTATAGTTTTCTAGATAATCAATGAAATGTTCAATATCCCTAGATTGTGTTGATGTGTGTACATGTCATCTATTATGCAGTGGAAATCACACATTCATGGTTCAATCAAGCTCACGGTTTCGCGTCGCCTCACTAATTGTCATCAATTAGGTGCAGCTAGGATATTAATTTGTCGACTTCCCGTTCGATATATGGATAGAAGCCTTACTATACATATGTAACTAGAGACGGAATATACAACAAGTTTGTTATTTGGTGAGATAATATTGTGCGTAATGAGTAGCCATATTAAAGGAATGTGAATAATTTGCTGTGGGTAGTGTCTTTATCCGGAACAGTGTAGATGTAACCGCCTATTGTACCTGTATGTATTTAAGTCAATGTACTTACATCAAAAGTGTCTAATGATCACGTACCTACATATTTTACTATAAAAAAATATCCTAGTAAATGTTATTTACCAAATCTTCCAGCCAGGCTTTTTACTTTAATGCTATAAATATAATTCACGACGTTAAATTACGTCAATCCCCCATAATTTGCATGTTGTTTTCTTAATTTTTACAAAATATACGTAAACGTTGGGAACATTAACATGGAAGTATTTGGTAAGTATTAATTGGTATTTTTTTTTTAATTACTAACGTCCTTGATCTTGTACATTAGTAAGAGAGAACTGATCAGAAATAAATAGAATTAAAACATGAACGTCGACAATTAGCAATAATGACTTCTTGAATGTCCACTTCAATTCAGATAAGATATAACAGATAAATTTGTTATATCAAAACTAATTTAATAAAAACATGTCAGAAACAATATAATTATTACACATACTTAGTTAAACCAACGAGTTATAATTAACCTTATTAAAAAATCTATACAATAATAACTTGCTGACTAATGTTGTGACAATTATTGTCACAACATTAGTCAGCAAGTCAAAATCAAAATTAAATATTTCACGTCAAACAATTAGATTTGAAATGTTTAAATTAATTAACAGAATAGAACGATTGCTCAACAAGCCACGGTTATAACCGAGCTTTAAAATTCGTTAGTTCGGGCCGCTTGGTATGCTCGTTCGTAGTTTATTATACACTGTGCAGCCCATAACATGAGTGGTTTTGGATGTTTTAGTAAGAGTACGTTTATTGTTATGCCGTATGCCCTATGTGTGTATCTCGCAAAGCTTGGTATACTTCTCCATGTACACAAAAACTTGGTATAGCACTATTGAAGGGAACGTCATAATATCCAGATATATAAAGTGGGGCCTTGCGGATACGGCTTGTGGTATTATAACTATCGCCCGGATGGCACGTCTCTGCATTCGGAATACTCGCTCCCAGTCGACGACGCGTCCCCACAGCTCCGCACCATATTCAAGCAGCGAATGCAACGTAGCAAGATAACATGCGTAAACCTTTGCAGCTGACACTATGCTACGCTATCGGCCGAGGACGAAACAGGCACCCAATATTTACAACACTTGTCAATCTCGATACTTAAGAATATAGTTGTTTCAACTTGTGCAATGGCCTCTCCTCTCGCCGATACCATCAGAGGTCTTGTGGCCGGCCTGACAGTATAAAGCGAATAAAATGATTTTTTGCTAAGTTGAGAACAAGTCCATTCAATCGGAACACTTGAACCAGATAGGTAGCTGCTTTATTTAACTTTTCCTCTAAATGATCCACCGTCTTCGCTGCAACTACAGCTGCAAAGACATCCACGAACGTCAGTATTTCAGCTTCAGTTAAGGCGCTAGGCATCATTTTAGAGCAATGAAAATAAAATACACGCGCTATTATAATAATGAATAAAGCTATCCGATAAGATGTAAAGTTATGCTACAGATTTTTTTTTTAATGGCATCTGTCGACAAACGAGCAAGCGGGTCACCTGATGGTAAGTGGTCACCGCCGCCCATGGACACTCGCAACACCAGAGGATTCGCTAGTGCGTTGCCGGCCTTTAAGAGTCAGCAAA
The DNA here is from genome assembly GCA_951640165.1 of Pseudoips prasinana. NCBI lineage: Eukaryota > Metazoa > Arthropoda > Insecta > Lepidoptera > Nolidae > Pseudoips > Pseudoips prasinana. The sequence continues at coordinate 4,076,741 of OX621238.1, read as the reverse complement.
CAAGTGTTGCTGACCCTCCCCCCCCACCCCGGTGATCTCTGGCGACCTTACTCACACTCAGAAACACAACATTAAATTATTAATGTTATTATTAAGGAATGTCTTCTGAAAGGTGGAGGTACTTCCCCAGTCGGGCTGCTCTTCGAGCGAATGAACGCTGTGCCCTACCTCTCTTATGCTCTATTAATCTACATTTACTTAAATTTATTAACTGAATCAAACTCTATCTGGAATTCCCAACAAAAACTTTTGCTCATTCAAGGACCGTGAATGAAATAAAAAGAAATATACCTTCAATTTTCAAATTAATATATCTCGTAAATCGCATATTGTGTCGTTAAGCGTTCTGCCATCAGCATTGTAAGGTATCCTGGCGATAAATTATAACGAACGACGAAATTAAAATGGCTTTTCATAGCGCACTTTAATATCTGCAGATATTAAACTTGCTTGAATTGTGGTAACATTTCTCAAATGGGAATTGTTTATGATCTATTATATATTCTAAATAGTGGCTAAAATATGTGCTTTCAAGCTTTGGAAAAGTTTTTGGGGTCCGTACCAAAACGTAAAAGAGGAATATTGTTGACACTCTTTTATATTTGTCTGTCTATTTTGACTTTAAAATCACAATTATTTAGCTCGTTATCGGTATGGTTTACAACATCATCATCATCATATCTGCCGAAAGACGTCCACTGTTGGACATAGGCTTCCCCCAAAGATTTCCACAAGTGGCGGTCCTGCGTTACCCGCATCCATAGGTTTCCAACAACTTTCACAAGATCATCGGTCCATCTTATGGATCTCACGGGTGACCTGGCGACTCAGCATTTTCGGGTTCTTGATCTCCAATCATGAACCATTCTACCCAAGCGGCCGCCGGTTTATAGAATACAATACATTTATTTGCATAAACGTATTCTACGAGCTATTTGCCTGCCGACTCCCACAGCTGCTTGGCAATTCTGTAGCTATCTCGTTAGTTTTTGAATGCTAATGAATCATCTAGGCAGCGAGAGATGGCGGCAGGTAAGCTAGGGTATAGACCTTGACGGCGAGAATCTAGCCCGTGATCGGTGATCCCCTGCCTGTAATCCGTGCAAATGATCGCACCCTCCTTAAAAATTTCGTCTTTTTTACTTAAGCAGCCCCCTAAGCTGTGGTTCGAATCCCATAAGGCTTCGCCTATTAGTCGCTTAAATTAAACCAGCCAACTTCTTGAATTTTTTTTTTATTTTTTAATTCTAATATAATAGTACTAAATTTTAAAAATTATAAGTTAGTAACTTAGTTTTCATTTTAGTAATAAAAAAACCGGCCAAGTGCGAGTCGGACTCGCCCATGAAGGGTTCCGCAGCAGCAAGTATTTCAGTTGATTAAATGAAAGGTAAATTGCAGTTTAGATTTACGACGCATTAAAAAAAACTACTTACTAAATTTCGTTCAAACCAATTTTCGTTGTTAGTTTTCATGGTAATGTACATCATATATTTTTTTTAGTTTTATCATTCTCTTATTTTAGAAGTTACAGGGGGGGGGGGACACTCATTTTTCCACTATGGAAGTGTCTCTCGCGCAAACTATTCAGTTTAGAAAAAAATCATTTTAGGAACCTCAATATCATTTTTGAAGACCTATCCATAGATACTCCACAGGTATGGGGACGGTGAAAAAAAAAAATTGAGTTGCACTTCTTTGTATGTGGAACCCCAAAATTATTATTATTTTTCTAAAGGAGATCGGCAATCAGCCCATACAAACATGGCCTGGAATGGACATAAATAAAACAATATGCATTTTGAAGGGGTACTAATATTCTATCGCTCTGTATATTTATTTTTTATGTAAAACATGGGATTTATGTATTATAAGGCGTATAAGGTCAACAAGATTTCAATATTGTATTAGATCATGGAACAAACTTTTGGTAATAATTATACTACTTTCTATATATAAATTAGTAAAACGGGTTAAGATATGTTTATGACAACCGTGGTAAGTTCACACCTATTTAAAAAAAATAACCACGGTCATAGTTGCTTAGGACAAAATAAGTGGTCCGAGGTGCGAATAGTAGAGGTAAATCATGATGCGTAGATCCAAAGTCCAAGAAAGCCGGGGTCAGTCGGGAAGTCAAAAACAAAATCCAGAAACAAAGCCAAAGGTCGTCGTAAATATACAAGTCACAAGAAAACATTCACGATGCAAGTCAAGCAAGCCTAAAGACGAATGTAAATCAAAATACAATCAGTTCAATATGAAAGATAAAAAAGTGTTGCCATTACTATGAAGAATTGATTCCTTCATTGATTTATAAATCAACATACCATACATACTATTGATTTATATTATGACTATTGAGGATAATATTAAATATGCAAATAATTCCTACATATTTCAATACAGTCAAATTATAACGCCTCTGACAATGACAATATAATAATAACTGCACGACTGGAAAAATAAATATTTCCCCAACGGCTCAAAAGACCGAAGCAGCCAGACCCTATAAGACAGTTTAAGAAACATGAATGCCGGAATAAAATGATTTACTTTTAAGAATTGATATCATTTTCCCATGTTGTACAAGGAAATAAAAGACACGGAGGGATTTAAAAAATTATATATTTTTTTTAGATAGTATCAAACCATTGTCCATCACAGGCCGGGATTTGCCGAAGTCCTTTGTGTAAATGATGTTAATGCGGTTCACAGAATACATCTACTTACCAAGTTTCAACAGTACCTAGAGCTCTTATAGTTTCGGAAAAAAATGGCTGTGACATACGGACGGACAGACAGACAGACATGACGAATCTATAAGGGTTCCGTTTTTTGCCATTTGGCTACGGAACCCTAAAAAACATGTGATAAAACAGACCGCACGGATGGACTACTTCAATGCTTTTTTTCGTTTATAAAAACTTACATTCATTTTAAATACGGGTCGTTTCGTAAAATTTGTATGAGACTATGTTTTTAATTTGTTTTAATTATTTGTATCTTAATAAAACGCCGCTTTATATTGATGTTTATAACACGTGTTATGCTATTAATCATATTATGAATCATATTATAAATACAGCACGGACGGACTAGTTCTAAAATTTAGTTATTTACATAGTGTATTTATGTATACTATATTTATGTGCTCCATTGTGAACTTGACAAGTACAAGTATTGTAATAAATTTCCTTTTTTCAATCCATAAGTGTGTCCGTGACAAAAAATGGCCGTAGCGATAAGACCGCCGATTGTGCTTACAATAAGCAATGTTAGCCTAAGTAATGTAAAATGAAGAGATTTTTCTTTTATTGTACAAATTCTTTGGACTGTGTGATTTAAAATTCTTTTCCAATTCTTACAATTCCAATATAGTCGTCCAATGTTTCTGAGCAATGATCTGTAACTTTTAATGTACCGTAACTAGCTAGTTCACATTTCCGATGTTTCCTTCCTTTGGTTTTATTTATTAGGTTTATTTTAAGTTTCATAATTTATCTTGTAAATTCGTTGAAGAATGAGTAAGAATACTGTCTTCAAAAAGAGAACATTATCAATTCAATTCTTTTTATTTTTTTACTTTAATTAAGTACTACAGTTTTTTTGTCGATTATGAACCGACTTTGATCATTCTTTTTGCTTTTATGCTTTCAAATTCACTTCGTAAATTTAGTTCAAATCGATTTTTGGACTCGGTTGTATGTGTTTATAAGGTATGCCAAATTTATTATCAGCATAGCATATTATACACGGACGGGTTTCAAAAAGCTAAAATATCTCGACAAGAGCATAACTTGAAAATAGTGGTGTGGTGTCTATGTCAGTCATACTTGTATCCATTTTCATAGAGATTTTAATATAAAATATTAACGGACGACAATCGACAATATTCGTTTATTTTTCTGGCATTTACCAGTAATAAGGTTATATTGAACAGATAATGCCTAACATTTGCATGCCGATTACCGGCAAAAGACGTGAAATATTTTTGTCATGTTTTATACAAATAAATATATTCTATTCTTCAATCGACCTTAAAATATATTAGGTTCGTTTGAAGATTTCTCTTTTTACTCATTATAAGTTAGAAAACTTATATTATGTTGCTAAAGAACTCCAACATAAACAAAATTTTCTTTATGTAATTGAAGTCTAGTCCTTTTGTATATATTGCTGTGCCCCGCGGTGTTACCCGCGATTTATATTTAGCTAGAATAAGAATATCTTTATTTCAGTAAAGTTTTAGTATTAAAAATAATGTTGGACCCATACTAGGCATTGTGCCTGTATAGGGGACCGATCACATGGATTATACTTATTATAAGATAGGTTTACTAGAAAAAGATTCATAAATAAAAAACATACAGTTCACAACTTATTATCATAGTGAGATCATAATTACTTAACTTATATTGAAAAATGAGGGAGCTACTTAGTGTAACATAAAATAAAACTTAAAAACTAAAAAAATTGAATATGTATGAGTGTAGAAAAAAGAATTAAAGTAAGAGTTATAGAAAGAAAGAGAAAGATATGTGAAAACGTGCTTCGTAAGGGTAGTTGTAGAGTTCAGACAAAATTTTTAGTATAATTTAACGTGAGGAGCTATTTTTTCAAGTTTCTATGTAGTTTACCATAAGTATCACTATCACTACCATTATAAAATAAATTGTATAAATGTTTTAACATTCCGTGTAACTAAATATCTGTAATAAGTAACTAGAAATAATAACTGTATTACTACAAACATGTTCTGACTATTTATAAGTGCTTTTTTAATGTCTACGTGAATAAAAACCTTTTTTATTTTATTTATTTTATTTTATGAATTTTGGTGTTCAGGAGAGTGGATACTTTGTTGTAAGAGTGAGGATGGGAGAAAACTGGACAGCGTCGGGCGAGGAGACAGTTAAAGGGTGGAAGTGGTATTGTGAAAACGCGTTTGGAAATAATTTCATCTTAAATGTCTTATGATTTTGTATATTTGGATGGTTGTTAAAATAAAATAAAATAGGTTTTTATTCACGTAGACTTTAAAAAGCGCTTGTAAATAGGCAGAACGTGTTTGTAGTAATACAGTTATTATTTCTAGTTACATATTACAGATATTTAGGTACACGGAATGTTAAAACATTTATACAATTTATTTTATAATGGTAGTGACATTTAGCTATTTGAAAAAGACGTTTATTATACCCTGTATGTATAAACGTCTATTTTGAATAACAATCATCCAAATATACAAAATCATATTAATTTTGAATTGAAAAGTTGGTATTAATTATTTAATAATATGTTTTTTGTAATTTAAAATACTTATACAAATATTTTTATTACAATGGCGTTCAGATAAGTTCGAGAAAAAAGGTGTTTTCTGCCCGCAACTTATTCCGCAACGACTTTAGAATTAAGCCCAAAGGGAAATAAAATGAAGGACCGGCGCCTTAACACGTGGGTGATGAGAGCGCAACTGAGTGCAGCCTGAATACGCGGGCAGAGTGATAACTACTTGGGTGGAGCGCGCATGACGCGGGCAAAACATGAATGACGCGGGCGGAGCAAACCAACTGAAGATCTGCGAGCGACTTTTTTATTTTTTGAACATGACGAATACGGTTAGCCTAGGAGACTTTCACTGCTTCACCAGAATTTGCGCAAGCGGCAGTCAGGCAGTACGCAATACAATTGTTCTCAATCCTAGATGTTCTGTAAATAAATGACACTTTACACACTAGTTGATTATACTTAACTAAGAATATTTATAAACTAACACAATAATAAAACAAGACTTCAATTAATAATTCCTAAGTAGCTTGCCAATTAGTTCTCCAGAACAAATTGATTTATTAGACCATAGTAATTCACTATGCAAAACGCCTTGATTAATTTGCCGACGATCAAATTACAATATACATGTAATGTTATTAAAACAGTCCATTACATGTTTTAAAATAACTCCTTAGGTACCTGTATCACAAAATTGGCATTAATCTACATAACTTGCCTATACAACTGTCATTAACCAGTGCATAGAGGTAGGCGCCTGAAGACAACTTATTGCCTATTCATAAGATTTCAACAACATTGCAGATGCCCACAACATTATCCTATACGAAATCAGTAACTCTTATTCCAATAACAATACATTTCAATTTAGCGTAACCAAAATTCAAGAACTGCATTTTCAACATCGTCATGAGGTGCCAAATGTATTGCTGTTACAACAACTATCGTTACACAATTATAACCTTTATATTCTTTCGAATAAAGTTCAATTATGTAAGTTTTTTTTCTGTAAGTTTGAAAAAGAGCATGTTGATAGAAAAACCGGCGCGGCGCTTTGGGTTGTCATTAGGATATATTTGCAATACTGCTCACTTAAAATTTATGTTTTCATGCATATTTTAAAGTAAATATTTTTCTGAGTAGCCGGATAGGGATCTTAAGTCGTTATATGGCCACTTTTCAATATAAGATTCAAAATAAGGATGAAGTTATTTTCTGCACCATACAAAAGTGTGCAAGCTATAATTTTAGTACATTATAGTTGATAGTTGGTTGTTAACTCGATATAAATCGATGCTTCTCAATGGCGCCGATTAAATGCAATACCAACAAATTTGAATATCAGTGCATCCTACTAATATTATAAATGCGAAGTTTGTGACTATGGATGTATAGTTTTATGGATGTTTGTTACTCTTTCTCACAAAAAACTACTGAACGGCTATTGATGAAACTTCCTAGTAATATGGCATATATATCCGAATAGCACATAGGCTATAATATTGAAATCAATATTATTTCAAGACCCTTTTTACTCAGAAACACGTGGAGATAAAAATCACTAAATTTTAAGTTACGATACACAAAATTTTAATAACTTATGTATGGATATTGTCCCCATATTTCTATTCCCTTTGGGGAGTGTGTAGGTATCCCTCCTAAAATATATACATACACTACTATATAATCCAAAAAAATCCATTATATCAACGTTCTTCCGTTTCGGATTAGATCTTGCCAAATGTTCGGCTGGACAAGTCAAACGAGGATTAAGTCGCTGGCAATAACTAGTGACGAAATAAAAGTTTTTATAGCGATGTGTGTTTTGAATTATTCAATAATCTAGAGTTCACGAGTTTTTGATATGTTTTGATTTTGTTTCAATATTTCAATATTATTTATGCTATACTAAGTCACTATTACTCTTCTTAGTTTCACTACTGTCAGGGGTCATAAACCAACTATTTTCTCCAAAACCAGCCAGTATTTTACATATTTCGCCATGGGGACGGTGAGAAATTAATTCTCATACTGATCCTCGGTAGAAATATTAATTAAAACCCTCGACGGGGGGCATAGAATAGATATTAGAATAAGAACTGACGTGTGACACATGATAGGCTACGAGACAGAACACAGTAAGACAGTTTCCTCGCCTCATTGGGTTCCAGGCTTCTTTCCCGCACAAAACAACTAGGTATTTGTGTGATGCATAAGTAGCTGTTTTGACTCTGGATATAATAATGTCCTCCTAGCTGGATTTCGGCCAAGGCGGTTCGTCTCAATGGAGATTAGCCATCTGCACGTGACATATTATAGTGCACAAGTGTGTCCGCAAACACAGGAGCAGTTTCTATTTCATCACTCTGATGATTCTATTGGATGGAAGAGGTCATGACTGGTACAGGACTGACAGCTTTACGTGCTTTACACGCTATATACCGCGAACTCGCAAACTTCGGGCTGATTCTAGGAAATTAAAATTCTTACCGAAAAATCCCAAATCACTTTTGGCCAGACCCGGGATTGAACCCAGGACCTCGTTATCTGCGGTTGAATACGCTACCTGAATATGCTTTGTGTCCGTCAATTATCTGTTTCATCTGACTAGTGCGGGCATTGTCTGCAAAAAATATGTAAGATACAAATTCAATTAAGTATTTCTATCCATCGCGACTCATCAACAGACATTTGGAAAGAAAACGATCGGCAAAATAGACGATGAAATTTCTTGACTCATATTAATCTGCCAAATGCTCTTTTATTGTAAAGAAATAGTACAATGGACGTTTGATATAAACCGTTTTTAACTGTTGGGTAAAGTGTTCTAATCTAGCTATAAGGAAACAGCACATTTTTGTATACAACTTAGTCGGCAATTAAGCATACGGCCCACCTGATGGTAAGTGGTCACCGTAGCCTATGAAGGCTTGCAACACCAAGGGCATCATTAGCGCGTTGCCGACCCTTTAGAAACCTTATAACTCCCTTTTTGAAGGGCCCATGTCGTCTCTTGGGAAAACCGTAACCGGGAGTTCATTCCACAACCTCAACGTACGTGGGAGGAAGTTTTGCTGAAAGCCGAATCGTATTTTAGGCACAAAACCTCATACAGTACTACAATCGGCGTCGTTATTCTTTGGCCAGAGGGATTTGCAGCAGATTTGCATATTTCTAAATTGTGCGAACATTGGAAATGTTTGTGCTATCGAAAGCAATCATTTATCTCAGCTATGACACAGCACTGTGATGCTAAATCGTATTCTAATAGATACTTCCTCAAGCGTAAATCAATTGAGGAGAAAATTAATGTTTATTGATGTCTGAGGAAAGTTTGGTTTATGAGATACGTACGGTCGACAAAGGAGAGGTCTGGCCAGTGCAACATCACTTTTATATTCTCTTGGGAAAACGATATGCGCTCAGTGAAAAGTTAAACTACGACCATAAATGTAGCCAAATATGAAGTATCATTTTGTTTTTGTGATATAAATACATACATAGACACCTATATCACAGAGGGGTAGGCTGAGACTATACTAAACACTCAAAAATTCGATGGGTCACACCTAGCGCTGACAAGAATTAAAAGAGTTTAGGTACAGGACCGACGGCTTTGCGTGCTTTCCGAGGCACGGGATGCAACTACGTCAACTGCCAGACTCCGGGTGGAAACTGAGAATTTTTCATAGCAGAAAATTCGGGAGTAAGACTATTTATAGAAAAATAATCAATTGCTAGAAAAAAATATGTAAAATATTATAGCTGATTTGTACAGACGCCAGCACATCCAGCTACCCCAGCTGTCAAATTTATTTTATAGATTTTCATCTTTAACGCAAAAGCATAAGGTTCACTTTCAATTGAGGAAATTTAACAGATTAGGGTATCTTGATGTGTTGGTTTGTTACTTGACAAATTTCAAATCGCTCTCCTCTAAAGTAACTATTATGCAGAAGTAACTTAATTCTACGCATATATTTTTCTATATCTTGTCTGAATGGTTCGGTCTATATTAAGGTAAAAATAGAAATTGCACCTATGTTTGTGCACTGTAACATGTCCCGCGCAGATGGTTAATCTCCACAGAGACTGACTGCCGTGGCTAAAATTCAAACACAAGAGAAACAACCGTGACTATGTATGTTTGTATCTTCTTTGCTGACTGTAGGAACGTTTGATAATACAAATGATAGCTTCAGTAAAATCTACCAATATCATTTTAATATATTTCGTTTTTAATTTGAGGTTAAACACGTAGCCACACTGACTGTGAAGGCGTTGGCCCTTATAATTGCGATAGTTGCCATCAGTTCAGCCAAATAACGTGCCATCGCAAAGTTGCGTGATTGGATGCAGTTATCATTGACCGACAATATAACGATAATGCTCCTTTTATCCACGTGGCACCTGGTCAAGGTCTCTGATTCACAAAGACTTATAACACTTAAATGATTGTAATTACAATTTCATTGCAATTACAATACAATTAGTGAGGCAGTGATGCGTTTATTCTGGTGATTCATCGAACAATTGATTGCATGAGTGGGGAAGTGGTTAAATGGTCGCCTCGTAACTACCTGTGGGTGTGTTATATGTACATATGTGTGTGTGTCCGTGAATTACATGTTTGTTAAAGTGAGGTTTAATTAACTAGTGCGTGCTTTGTTTATAAAAATAGAGCATCGTGGTTGTGTGGACTTAAGTAGACCAAATATGACTTAGTTAACATCTAAAAGCATCTGATGGGCCTGTTGGCGTGGTTGACAAATGCTTGCTTTTCACGCCGGGGATCGTGTGTTCGATTCCCACTTAGGACAGATAGTTGTGTGCATAAACATGTCTGTTTGTCCTCAGTCTGGGTGTAAATATCTATATAATTAAGTAGTTACAAAACAGAAGTAGTATATGTAGTATACCTATCAGTTATCTGGTTTCCACAGTACAAGCTCTGCTTAGTATGGGATCAGGTGGACGTGTGTAAATAATGTCCCAGGACATTATTATTATAAAAGGTCTTGTATGTATGTTTTTATGGGATTAATTCCACTCTCTTCAACTCTGTAAACCAGAATAAATAAGCATGAAAAGGAGAAAAGTGATGTAGCTCAGACATGTTCCAGGAAACCGTTAAAACTGCTTTATCACTTCACATGTTTATTCAGAATAAACCGAAGAATTGGAAATATACAGTTTAAATTTCTTTTGCCTCGTCTTTTTCCCATTCCTATTGGGGTCGGCTCTCGGTCTTGGTCTCGTTGCTGTAGCGGTTAGCTATAAAATGCCTGCGATTACCATCTTATGTCGAAACCCTTAAAGGCCCAGGAACCCAGAAATTAAGAGAGACCAGACTACTCACGTGGCGCAATGGTTAAAACAGTCGCCTCACCACTTTGTGTCCACGGTTGGATTCTGGTACAGGACAGCTATTCATGTGACACATAAGTAGGTTTTCTGAGTCTGGGTGTATTTTCAGTCCATCAATTATATGTTTGTAAAGTACCTCGGAACACCGGGCTTGATTTCCCTAGTGCGTGCTTTGTCTTTTATATATAGATGCCCTTTAAAACAATGAGGGGGATGATATAATAATAATAATTACAGTTTAAAAACCACATATCTGAGTGACAATCAAACCCGGGACACAAAGTAGTAAGACGACTATCGTAACCATTTAGTTAGCTTCGATTAGATATGTTATAACTTTCAGGAAAAAAATATTTGTATATAAATACCTACATATTACAGGCCGGCCGAGGAGTTGACGTTCAAACGCAAAATTTTGATACTTTATGATAAGGCATATCCGAATTACCCCCATGTATTTTCTACGATTTTCGTAGTTTTCGCCATAGAATTTTTTTATAATTTTTTGCAAATCTCATCTAACATCAGTTTTCGTTTTTTTTCTCGTTATGTTGAAAATTTCTGGTTAAGTTTTTTTTGTGATAACTAATTAGCATAGTTTAACCTGACACTCTAAAAAGTATGGATTATATTATAATTATTGCAGAACTGACTTAGAATTTATGCAAAAGTAAAAAAATTAGGGTTTTTAAAGCTCAGGATTCATAAATTTTCTAAGTATCAAAAAAAACCAAAATCATAGAACGGGGTCAATTCGGATACTCCTCATCATAAGGTATCTAAATTTTGCGTTTGAACGTCAACTCCTCGGCCATCCTGTATATAGTAAGGAACAACTTGTAATATATTCTGTGATAGGAATAAACCGATATATTCTTTAAGACGGATCCGCCCCCGCTGTTTCACCGCTGGAGATATTGTCTTCTATATATAAGTGTCAGACGAAGTCCTGCCAATAGTCAAGTCTTAAGTTATGTTTCGTACGTGCTTATCCTTACAAGTTAAACATGTTTTATTACAGAATTTACCATACACTATTGCCATTAGCCCTGCTAATTCAAGACCTAAGCCTTGGTCCGAACCTCAGAAGGTTGCCCCCAGGTGTTTTTCGCTGAAGTTAAGAAACTACTGGTCGTGCTGCCCCATATTTATAGTTTAGTATTTCATTAATATATAGGTAGATTTATGTGATAAGAAGTGTCTAAAGTCAAAAAGTGTGTGTTTCCACTGATGACTTACGGCACAGAGACGTGGTCGCTCACTATGGGCCTTATTAGAAGGCTCAAGGTCACCCAAAGAGCAATGGAGAGGGTTATGCTCGGAGTTTCCCTGCGAGATCGAATCAGAAATGTCGAAATCCGCAGGCAAACCAAAGTCACCGACATAGCCCGAAGAATTGAAAAACTGATGTGGCAGTGGGCGGGGCACGGGGCAGAAAGGTTCTCGAGTGGCGACCACAAACCGGAAGACTCAGCGTGGGCAGGTCCCCCACAAGGTAGACCGATGAACTTGTGCGGGTCGCTAGAAATCTGGATTCGAATAGCGCAAAACCGGTAATTGTGGAGATCTTTGGGGGAGGCCTTTGTCCAGCAGTGGGCGTCTTTCGGCTGATATGATGATGATGTGATAAGCAGCAATCTGGTAGGCAGACCTATTTTGGTACTATTGACATGTTTTCGTAGAGTGGTGAATGCTTGAGATACCGGTATTCACGGGGGTTTAAAAAAAGAATTTGTTGATTGATAATCATTTAGGGAGGTATTCATGTGTTCGTACGCATGTTGGCGGTGTATGTTGGTGGGCCTGTTGGCATGGTTGGCAAATGCTTGCTTTTCACGCCGGAGGTCGTGGGTTCGATTCCCGCCCAGGACAGATATTTGTGTGCATGTCTGTTTGTCCTGAGTCTGGGTGTAATTTATCTATATAGGTATGTATTTACAAAAGAGAAGTAGTATATCATTTATCGGGTTTCCATAATACAAGCTTATTTAAATTATTATTATTATATGTTACGAGTAATATCTGAACTTAGATAAAACTAGATTTAACGGGATAGCTTTGGATAACTCCCGAAGTTATCTAATTATATCCCCTTAAATCTTGATTGAGAATCGAACCCACGACTGGCTTAGCAGACAGGGTCACTTACCACGAGACCACCAGCCCACCGGATAAGGTAAGATGAAGTAAATATCGAAATAAATTTTGCATTTTACTTTTTACGATTTCTCTCAATCTAGGTGTTATGCCCATATTAATATATACGTTTGAAGTTAGCTAAAATAGCTTCACCTTCTCCGATCGACGACAGCAAGATATAGACAGCATGGACGAACTGGGTCATCGTCTTAAATCTAGTTTCTTGTAGTGTAGTAGTTTTAATATTTATTGCTTTAGCTTGATGAGTACTCAGTATATGCTAATACCCGAATTAGATTTGTACCGAGTAGACCTGAATAGGCATAATTTCACTATATTTTGTGCATGATATTATCGCGACATCCCATACAACAGACAACACTACCATACAATTTGTGCCCCCTATGTAAATTCAAACTGCCATCGATAAAGGTCAGTATTTGTCGTGTTTCGTATTTGCAAACACCCTCACGTAGGGGCAACCAATGCTCCCCAAATGTATATCGATTTCCATATGTTGTGCTCTGAATTTTAAAAGGAAACCAAACATTGTCTCGAATTTCATGCTTTTTGCTGTTAATGTAATATGGAATGGTATTTACGTGGTCAGTTTTAGTTGGGTTTTATGTATTGGAATAGAAATTGGTGGCTTTTATACGGCTTTTACGATAACTGTGGCAATCTTGACTACGTTTTGTGGGTACTAAAGAATCTTTCATTTCTTTACTTTCAATTTTAATTACTATTATCTTTCAGTATTTTTCGAGGCGCTCTCAGCCAGTTGCGCTCACCAGTCCGTAAGTGATCGGTGAGGTGAAGTACCTAAGCACGCGGTCAGTCTGTAGATGGGTGACCGTCAAAGTTGTTTAATTTCGAGCGTCGCAGTGCTCAGGAAGGCACGTTAAGCTGTCGGTCCCGTTGTTGCCGTTAGACAACAGTCAATAAGCCATGTTCGAATTCTACTAAGTGGCTTGAACAAGTCTGTCTATAAGATAAAGAAATAAAAAAGTGTCTTTCTAATTTTATACACTTACATATAAACAATGTATAGTAAAAAAAATGCATTTATAAATATAAAAAAAAGTTTCACAATCGGCAAAGGGAAATGGGTTCATGCTTATTTTTCGTTTTTCGTAAGGCAGGGGGAATGCTTTCCATGCATGCCACCCGCAAAAAGTGTCTGCGGGTGGGTATGTCGGACTTGCACCGACTAAACCTACCTGCCGTGGCCTTCTCTTGGCGCCTAATGGGGGAGTCCCGGGAACGCGGGTATGCTGCTCCGGTACCCCCCTGGGTCCATGCTACCGTTTGTCAAGGCTCCAGAGAGAAGAATCTCCTCACAATATGTGCCGTTTTCAAAAGTACCACCTTCTGAACTTGACCCACGATACAACTACCCAACGTGTTAGTTAAACGTTAAACATAATACTAAATTGATTCCCAAACATCGTAGATACAACGTTACGTACGTATAAAAGAAAAATAGATTTGATAACTTACTTTTGTTTTCTTCTCAGTCGGGGCACATTGGATCCGGTGGTCGCATTAAAGCGCGACCGTCGTTAGAAACACAAGGTCCGTCAAAATAATAATATTTAATACGTACCTTAATATAGACAGAAGAATTCAAACAATATGTAGTTTTAAGTTTAGCTTAAACTATAAATTTCGATAATTAAACCTAAACATAATCTCCTTAACAATAACATATTCATATTCATATTAATTTATTTCGTAAAGCCAGTTTACATGTCAATAATTATTATATAATAGGTCTTTACCTATGAAATTGCCGTTTTGTATGAAAAAATTTAAACGAATTTTTTTCATGAATTTTTTTATTTGTATTAATCGAAGTAATCACCCATGCAATCAATGCATCTTTGCCATCGCAGTGGCAGTTTATTGATGCCCTTCTTAAAGAAATCAGCTGGACGGGAGGCAACAAATTCTTCAAAGGCATTTTGTACTGCCTCTCGGGTATTGAATTTTTTTCCCGCCAAGAAGTTATCCAAATTCTGGAAAAAGTAGTAGTCTGTAGGCGCAAGGTCTGGTGAGTAGGGCGGATGACGGAGAGCTTCCAACCCCAGTTCTTGCAACTTGGAGACCGTCTGCTGTGCAGTATGAGGTCGCGCGTTGTCGTGCAGGAGCAGCGGAGACGAGCGATTGACCAATGCTGGTTGGAGATGCGCCAGCTTCTCCATCATTGTGCTCAGTTCTTCACAGTACACATCTGCAGTAATGCTCACATCACTTTTCTAGGGGTAAGTTTTCGTTTAGGGCATTGTTTAGGTGCTGAACCAGGATCCAACCAACTTGCTGAGCGCTTGCGGTTATCAAACAGAATCCATTTTTCATCGCAGGTAACAATGCGGTTCAAAATTCCTTCATTTGTGTGTCTGTTGAGCAGTGCAAGGCACGTCTCGACGCGTACTTCGCGCTGGCGATCATTGAGTTCGTGGGGCACCCATTTGTCAAGCTTTTTTACCTTGCCAATTTGACGCAAATGGACCAATATTGTTTTGACGCTAACGTCGAAAGCTGCTGCTAATTCAGCCGTAGATTGTGTATCATCAGCTTCCACAACCGCCTTTAATTCGTCATTGTCGACCAAAGTCTTCGGACGACCGCGAGGTTCATTTTTCAGGTCGAAATTTCCAGAACGGAAGCGAGCAAACCAATAACAGGTGGTGCGTTGGTTTGTAGTGTTAGCTCCGTAAACGTCGTTGATGTTGCGTGCCGCTTGTGCCGCGTTGCTGCCACGACGGTACTCATATTCCATAATTACTCGAATTTTTAACGTATCCATGATGACGAAAAAGATTGAAATGCGATGAAAATGTAACACTAATCAATAAAGAAATGACTACTTTTGGAAAAAAGAATCCATGTTTTTAAAATAAAATTAATTTGAAATTAGAATTCTTAGCCAAACAAAAATTATTTTGATTTGAAATGGCCAGTACTGCAGAACGGCAATTTCATAGGTAAAGACCTAATATGATGATCACAAATTACAATAAAATAAAATAAAAACACAATTAGAATTCAAATAATAAGTCCACCTACAATCTAAAACAAGCTAAAGTAAAGTAAAAATAAGATTATATCTATGTCAATGTTAGTCGCTCACTTGGAATTCAATAATTCCTTATAATTATAAAAAGTTTGTTCAATGAGCCAGCGTTTGAGTCGGTATTTAAAACCTGACAAGGTAGGAGCTGTTTTAACGGCATCTGGTAACTTGTTATAACTTGTTGTAACTTAATACAAGCTAGCTAAATTTCATAACTATTATAAAATAAATGTTATAAATGTTTTCATACAATCCGTGTAGGTACCTAAATATCTGTATGTAACTAGAAATAATTATGTATACTACAAACATGTTCTGACTATTTACAAGCACTTTTTAAAGTCTACGTGAATAAAAACCTTTTTCATTTTATTTATTTTAAGCCGGTTAAAAAATGCAACTTTCTGCAATTCTCCTTTTATATCGTGAGTTCGTAATCCGATAAAAATCATGCGGATGAGAGCTGGAATTATTGATATTCACAAAAGAATGCGTTCATAAAGTGGAATGCCGTGAAATTTATTTCTATTAGAATTATATTTTTACCAGGATTTCATAATTGACAGCTGTCATCAATTTTGACGTAACCACCAATGTGTAGGGCTGGTTATCGGAATGCTATGACATGAACACCGAAGATTTTATTGTCTATTATCTATCATCCTTGTAATTAATTAACACCTAAAACTCTGTATACCACAAATCACATCTGATGTGCTAATTATACTTCATACTGATAGCCATTTATATTTGAGTGCTTGCGTGTTTTGCCTCAGTTTACATGCATTCGAAATTGATTTATAATCGTGTTCAATTACGTTTTAATAGTTACGAAAAATAACTTATATAAGAACATGGTGGCCGCCTGAATACTGCTCTAGAAATATTTTAGCAAGGTATATGACTGTACGTGTGGCGCAGCGGCTAAGACAGTCGCCTCGCCGCTTGTCCCGGGTTCGATTCCAGAGCCGGACGACGATTTGTGTGACCCATTAGTAGTTTTTCTGAGTCTGGATGTAATTTGTGTCCGTCTATTATATTTTTTTAAACACCACGCCCGCACTAGGGAATTTCATCCCTGTGTCGCGGGGTACGTTACGTCCAGTTGTATGTTTATATTATATGTTTGTAAAGTACCCTGCGACACATGGGTTCCCGAGAGCGGGCGTTGTCTTAAAAAAAAAAACAAATCGTCATACTGTGTCATTTTGTGTCGCTGACGGTAACAAATATCATCCATCATCCCATTTCATCCCATGTGGGGCGTAGAACTCATTCCAATGAAATGCCTATCAGAGAATGGGCAGCAGCGTCTCTCTGTGTACTACGGCCGTCATACCACAGAATAAATAGTACGTACGTACAGAAGCGGCTCTTCGCGGAACAATTTATAGAAATAGCGACTCCTACTACTAAGCAACTAAGTGCAATTCAGCTTGCATACGCGCTCAGTACCGCGATATTCACCTAAACGTTGCCGCTCTCTTCTAACGCATTACACTGTCGCTGTAGGACACGGAGTGTTCTGGCGTAGGGTTGCCGGCTTGCCGCTGTTACTGTAATACCTATTCATCGTCTATCTACTTATTAACCACATAATCTATCTTATGTTTGATGCGTATGATTACACGGTAAATTTTTACAAATATGATATTTTTGTTAGGTTATTTAAGCTGGCTCGATGAACTGTACTATACTAATTCATAAATATCTCCTAAACGCGTGGACTGATTGACATGACTCAAACGGATAAAATGGTTTTAGACCTAGATCTTTCATTTGACACCAAAATTGTTAAGATATCTCAACAAACAAAAAATCACATTTTTTGGTATGAGTTTCATACATGTAAAATAATTACGAGAGCAACTTCGTAATTATTTTACATGTATGAAACTCATACCAATTCTTTTAAAAACTATCTTGGCCAACAAAAACGTTAAAACTAGAGTCTATACGACTGCAAACACATTATTTGGAATCTAATTATAAATAATCAACACCTACAAAATCTCTACTTTGGTATTTAAAATAATAATTTGAACTAACCTTTCCGCAACTGTAGGTAATTTATAAACTGATAAAACCTTGTCCCCTTTTTTCGACAAACATCCAAATGAACAATACCTAGCACCAGATTTGTGATGATGAGACATTTTGTTGTTCAATATTTATAATATTAAGTAGAGAGCTGCCAGTACTTTTTAATCCGTGGCGTATGGCGCTGCGCGCGAGCGGTCGGCGACAGCCCTCTGGACTACGCCACTGCCAAGGCGCGCGAAAGTGTAGGTAATTATCACCGTTGGTATACAATATAACCTCTTATATTACAATACAAAAACAATAAACATTAGGTGTAAGATTTCTTTGCCCGCCAATCTAAAAATTCATCAATGTCGTCTTCATTTTCTGAGTCACCGTATTCATCTTCACTCATTTGTTCATTATCTTGTTTATTCATTTTAGTTTCTTCTTTCTTTAGCTCACCAAATTCTTATTTGTTCGTCAATTTCATCGATCTGTCGTTCAGCAGTAGTTTCTTGCAACTATACAAGTGCTCAAGCATCACTCTCTTTTGGCGTTCCACAAGGTAGCGTTATAGGCCCGACTCTGTTTCTCCTCTATATTAATAGTTTGTGTATGAAATCAATGCCAAATTGCAATATAATCACTTATGCTGATGACACAGCGCTCATTGTACATGGTAAGACATGGGAAGAGGCGCAATATTATACTGAGAATGCGCTCAGAGATGTTATGATGTGGCTAAATGTGAATCTGCTAACTTTAAATGTTGATAAAACTTGCTACATTACTTTCGCTCATCGTACTGATTTACAACCGTCAATAGAGTTTAAAGTTAGTGCACATACCTGTGTTATTATAAATAAATGCAATTGCCCCATCCTAACTCGTACGCAAAATATAAAATATCTTGGGCTCATAATAGACAGTTCCCTAAACTGGTCAGCTCACATATGCCAACTTACATCCCGTATAAGGAAACTTATCCCTGTATTTAGAAAACTTAGAAATTCAGCTGATCTTCCAACGCTTTTATGCGTTTACCACGCCCTTGCTCAGAGTTTGCTGCAATATTGTATTATTGCTTGGGGTGGAATCAATAAGACTACTCTATTTCCAATAGAACGTGCACAGAGAGCAATATTAAAAGTAATTCTTGGAAGACCGCGAAGATACAGCACTGAGCTCTTGTACAGGGAATGTTCAATACTGACGTTAGACAGCTTTTTATTCTTGTCGCTGTTCTCCATAAACATAAAACTATTGGTTTTAAACAAATAATAAAACGAAACAAAACGAGAATCTGCACAATGGTCCCTCATAGAACTACACTCGCTCGACACCAATACTATATAATTAGTAACAAATTGTACAACGCCGCAAATGATGTAAATAACATCTACACACTTTCGACCTATAAATGCAAGATTGTTTTACGAGACTGGCTCTTACGCTGAAATTATATCGATACAGAAAAAATTGTAAATGCTTAAAACACACACACACAAACACACACACACACACACACACAAACACACGTACACACACACACACACATACACACACAGTGTATTTGAGATAATGTATACCTTATGTATGTATTTGTTTTATGTACTTAGCACAAATCTTAGCTAATAGTTTGTTTATTTTTAGTTTTTAATCTTAGTTTTTTGGGACTTGGTTATTGAGTAAAGACAATTTTAGAGGTAAGACGCTGCCGACTGTGACACAGTTTATACTAGTACAGTCGTCAACGAAATCTCTATTTTAAATAAAATTTTCATTGTTGTATTTTTATTAAGAATAAGAGAAGTTGTATGTATTTCTAAATGTAAAATAAACTTATTATTATTATATTATTATTATATACATAAATTAAATAAAATTAATGAGGGTGTTAAAAATGCCAAATAACAGCTTTTACTAAATCCATATGGAAGTATATTTACGACTTACAACAAATACTAATTGTTTAATTGTGTCTGTTAGCATGTCTGTTTGTTTTGTCTAATCTCCGAACCAGCAAGACTGATTTTACGGGACTTTAACTGCCACATAGCTGATGTTACAAGGAGTAATATAATATACCAGTTTGAATCCGCGGATTCGTCCATGTACCTAATTTATTCGGCCGTCAAAAACTTAAAAAATATATATATTTAGTTATTAATGTTAACCTTGTTATATAAGTTGTAGTTTCTATCTTTAATTTAAGACCAAATTTTTGTTTTATAATAATATTGTGTGTTTATTAAAAAAATAATAATAATAATAATAATATAAAATCCTGGGGTATTGTTCACACACGGCCGTCTGATCCCAAACTAAGCGGAGCTTGTACTATGGAAACCAGATAACAGATATACTACATATACTACTTTTCTTTTGTAAATACATAGATACTTATATAGATAATTACACCCAGCCTCAGGACAAACAGACATGTTCATACACAGAAATATCTGTCCTGTGTGGGAATCGAACCCACGACCTCCGGTGTGAAAAGCAAACATTTGCCAACCACCTCATCATGCCCGTCGAATTGCATATTCGACGGGCATGATGAGGTGTACATCATGTATATGTTGGTATTAATGATCCATAGACATGACATGTTTATGGAACATAACTGCATGCAGTCTTGCAGATACAGTATGCAGTCAATCATAGACACACATAGATACACACCTAGTGAGATGTGTACGAGATATAGTTTTGAGAGAAGTTATGATTAAAAGATATTTAAAAACCTACACTATCATTCGCTCGCCTCTATGGTCTGGTGAAACAGTGAAAGCCTTTTAGGCTAACTGTAAACTTCACATCAAATATAAAGTAACAGACTATTCTTATAACTTATTGTTCCATGTTTAATTACTAAATTGACTCCTACGAAAATCACAGCAAGTAATACCAGAATTCTTTTCGACCAGAAACCACGAAAAAAAGAATTAAATAGCTATGGATTATGTTTTTGAACGCTACGGGAGTTCACAAGAACCAAAAAGCTGTGTCGTATCTGCTTTTATCCTTAATTAGTTACAAAATACACAGAATACCAAATTGCACTCAAAACCCTGAGCACACTCAATAGTGCCAAACACCAATAAAAATGGCATTTGCAAGGAAATCCTTACACAAACATTCAGTTATTAAATTCCAAGTTTGCTTTCATGGGATGATGGTGGTTGAGGCCAAATATTAAAGTTACCCAAAGAAATATATTGCCTGGCAACCGCAGGATTAAGCCAGTGTCAACACTGTCGCTTACCGCTTTACAACGCAGTGCAAAATTAGGTGGACACTAAAATATTCGCATAAAAAGTTTTGTACGAAGGAATCCCTTAAAAATATAAAAATAAATGCCTTCTCTTCTTGAATCATATTCCTGGGCCAGTTGGTCTGTTTGGTAAATGCTTGCCTTTCACGTCGCAGGTCGTGGGTTCGATTCGACAGGACAGATATTTGTGTGCCTAAACATGTCTGTTTGTCCTGAGTTTGGGTGTAATTAACTATATAAGTATGTAATTACAAACGAAAAGCAGTATATGTAGTATGAGTATCGGTTATTTGGTTTAAATAGTACAAGCTCTACTTAGTTTGGGATCAGATGACCGTGTGTGAATAATGTCCCAGTATACGTAATTAACACTGAATTTTTTATTTAACATGTATATGCATTGTTATTTACTAAATTAGTTTCTTGGAATAAAGTTTATTTTTCTTTATTTTGTATTGAATGATGAAATTTGTATAAATACAAATAAATTGCGATTTTTAATATTTTATTACTTTGACTTACGGTCAATTTCAATTTGTTTTGACTGTACCGGGTTAATATGACAAAAAATTCCTATATTATTATAGTTTTATTTTGGAAAAAAAAATACCTATATTAAAAATGATATAAATCGATTCAGTAAACGATTCTGAACAAACTATTTTCAGGATGTGCGTTAATTAAGTTTCATGTAGTATATTAATTGGGGATCAGACCCAATTATTAAGAATTTTCATTTATAGTGCAAGATGAATCATAAGTTTCAATTTAATATAATTATATCTTAATTTCAATTAAAAGTCTCAAAATCAATCTCATATTTTATTCTCAATCTCTAAACTTAATTAAACAGAGTGTAAACAAAGCTCTTTATTAAGTGACTCATGATTGTTTGCCTGATTGTACTCTTCCTGAACTATCTAAAAAACCACCGATCTTCAAATCAAATTTGACACAATGACAGTGATCATACTCGTATAATATATATCATATATATGAATTCATATAACTCTGAGGAATAATCACAGATTTTTTTTTGAAATCAATGTAAAAGTATAGAAATCTGCTTTACTACACTCAGCTCAATATTTAGAAGCAACATAATGCCTTGCAGATCTAGTTTTTCATACTATAGTCTTTTCGCCATAAGATGAGTTCCCTGACAGTTCTTGTCTGACAATTGTAGTGACGTGACCTAACGAAATATAATTGATTTGTTTATAATACCGATGCAGTTGGCAAAGAAAGTGGAATCGGATTAGTAGTGATTCTATGGGTAGTGTCAATTGGTTGTCAATTGGCCTACGGTCCATTCAACGCATTAGACATTTATAAGATTTATACTTTTTATTTAATTTACTTAATTTATTAACAGTTAATTATAACTACAATAATTTACTTAGTAATTTACGAAAGGCAATATTTTTTTTATCATTTCTTTTTAAATTTTTATGCTAGTTTATTTTTTATTCGTCTAAAGTAGTATGTGTGCCACGGAAAAAAATTAACTGTCAGGGAACTCATCTTATGGCGAAAAGACTATAAGAAATCAGTGATATATATACATATAAAAAACTACGTAGATGAAATCAAGCACAAACACTTCTGAATAATAAAAAAAAATACTGTGCGCATGTATAACATAAGGCACGCCGTTATTGTCTTAAATAATCAAATTATTTTGCACCTCTCGTTGGTCAAGCGGTAGCGTGTTCAACCGCAGATAACGAGGTTCTGGGTTCAAATCCTGGGTCGGGCCAAATGTGATTTTGGGATTTTTCTGTAAAACGAAATAATCTTAATATCAGCCTGAAGTCTGGGAGTTGGCGATATTATACCCCCGTGCCTCGGAGAGCACGTAAAGCCGTCGGTCCTGTACCTGACCTCTTTCCGGTCGTGTCGCTAGTCGTCCCATCTGATTATGAGAGTGATGGAATAGAAAGTGCTCCTGTGTTTGCGCACACACTTGAGCACTATAATATGTCCCGCGCAGACTGGCCGCCGTGGCCGGATCTCGGCTAGGAGGACATTATTATTATTTTGCACCTAAGTGTAAGCGGCTTACACCAAGGGTTAACTAGCTGAAAGTAGTAGTCTGCGTTGATTTATTTGTCTTAAGTGGTAATTTATACATTTAGTTATTAACAAAGTTTTGTGTATTGTATTGTTAACATGTTGGGTTTGGTATTAAGGAATTTATTTATCTAGTATCAAGTATTTACATTTAATTTATTACTTAGTTTTATTTATAAATAACATTATAATAATTAATAGTTCCTAAAGATATATTAGCTATTACTATATAAGTAAAAACTAAAACTACATTAAACCTACATAGATATAAAATAAACTAAATCAAAACAGCGTCAAAAAAAATCCTCACCGTTGTCGGGGAACGTACCCAGAAGACTGGCAGCATTGCCATGTTGTATGGCAATACTGATTCTTTGGTATTAAGTAATTATATATATTATTTATCTCAAATGTTAGTTTGGTATGTTATTAAATTATACGTTGCAACCAATCTGTTCAAGCTCTGCATTGTATGTTCCATAGCAGTTGCATTTATAAGGTACCATCATTGTTGTAAATTTACTTTCTAAGGCGACTCGTATAGTTCTATCCTGATCGTACACCTCCTAAACGGCTGGACCAATTTGACACAATGGTAGTGATGACACTCGTTAGTGCATTTATTTGAATTCATAAAAATCGAACACGCCACGGATGAATAATCACCGAAAAAAGAAAAGTCAAATCTAAATCAATGTAAAAATATATAGACGTCTGCTTAACTACATTATATTCGTATTTAAGTATTTATGTAAATTATTAGAATGAAGTTTATCATTGAACTACACACATTATTGATTACCTTCAATTATTTTTTTCCTGTCGCGGGTCTGCTGGGAGAAATTTCTTACGAAATAAGCAGATCTTATGTACTCTTCGTTTCCTTTTGTTTAATATTGTATGATTTTTGTGTGTACATGAATAAATAAATAAAATAAAATACAGTCAGCTCAATATTTACAAGCAGCAGAATGCTGTACAGACCTAATAATTGATTATCTCTATCTAATAGATATACTAAATCTTATAGATAAAATCCTGGGACATTATTTACACACGGTCATCAGATCCCAAACTAAGCTGAGCCTGTACCATGGAAACCAGATAACTGATATACTTACTACATATACTACTTTTCTTTTGTATATACATATTTATATAGATACTTACACCCAGATTCACAACAAACAGACATGTTCATGCACACAAATATCTGTCCTGGGTGGGAATTGCCCACCACGCCAACAGACCAAATGCATCGCCCGCACGAGAGAAAATAATATCTGTATCGCAGGATATTTTATAGACATGAAATCCCAGAACAACTGTCATACAAATAGTTGCTTCATTTCAGATCGAACTCAAAACACGAGGGAGCTGTCATATTAGCGTAGCGATTACATCAGCTGCGCTACTCGTCTATCAGCCGAAAGAAAAATTTCCAACGATCAGTTTGTGGGCGTCGACAGTTCTGTAACATCCAAATACTCTTTTAAAAAAGAAATACTACAAGTATTAAAGTCGGTTGGCGCCACTAACAAGACAAAAATTTAATATAAGTTTGAAAAGATTTAGATATAGTTAGTTTATTTCTTTTTAGTTTAAACTGTTGAAACTTGGTAAGTTTCAACAGTTTAAATCAAATTCAAAAATTGTATTCTGTGAACCAAAGCAACCTGAAAGCTCCAGGTGTAGATGGGTGAATTTCCCAAATGACTTATTTTTTTGTCTTCGGTGAAATTAGTATTTGAAAAAAGAAATATTGTTCTGAATTATTTTTTTTAGTATTCAATAGATAGTTATTGCGTTGTGGCAAAAATATAATTTACCTAGGACTATTACAAAGGTAGAAATATACACACATCAACAAAGTCTAGGGATACGTTATTTTGAAATCAAACATGGCTTTATTGTTTAAAACCTATTTAGTTTCCTTAAAAAGTTTATTTACAGATTTAAACCTTGTCTATTCTTTATTCAAAATTTAAAAATTAAAATGAGAAACAAATGAAAACATGCAAAGCACAGCGCAATCTTGAGTTGTATCTAATTTCAAGAAGTTGCATTAAAATTTTTTTTGCGTGTTAATTGAAGAAAACCTGATAAATTGTTTTATTT
Source organism: Pseudoips prasinana (assembly GCA_951640165.1). Lineage (NCBI taxonomy): Eukaryota > Metazoa > Arthropoda > Insecta > Lepidoptera > Nolidae > Pseudoips > Pseudoips prasinana. The sequence goes on along the minus strand of OX621238.1, from coordinate 4,051,371 downwards.
TCTTTTCTCAATTGGTTGTGTAAGCTTTTTAGCGTCATGCCACGCCATCATTTGAGTCGAGATGAAATGTTACGGGCAGTTGGCATGTTACAAAACGGTGCTATTCAACGCGTCGTTGCTGAGTCTCTGGGCACAAGCCAAAATGTGGTATCCAGGCTGTGGTCACGTTATCGCGCTACTGGAGATGTGGCAGAACGGCACACAGGTAGATATCGTGTTACCACTCAGAGACAGGATCGATTTCTCCAAATGACCGCCAGAAGACTACCCAATATCACAGCGATGCAACTAGTGCAAAGGCTCCAGGAGGGTCAGCAGCTGCTGGTGAGCGCCCAAACCGTGCGAAGGAGGCTGCATGAAGTTGGTCTTCATGCTCGCAGACCGCTACGAGTCCCAGCGCTGCGACGTGGCAATCGCGGTAGGCGACTTTTATGGGCTCAAGAACATTTGACATGGAGTGATCAACAATGGTCATTGGTGCTGTTCACTGATGAGTCCCGCTATGGATTTCATCCAGATTCGAGACGAACACGCGTTTGGAGAACTCCAGGCAGGGTCAGCCGTCTCCGACATCCACAGGAGGTCCACTCTTACCAAGGCGGGACAATTATGGTGTGGGCAGGAATACGAATCGGCGGACGAACCCAACTCATTTGGATTCAGGGCAGCATGACTGCCCATAGATACCGTGAGGAGGTAGTAGAACGTGTCATTGTCCCGCTCAGGGCCCTAACGGGGCAAGAATTTCAGCTCATGCATGACAATGCACCTTCCCATACAGCGCGGCTGGTGAGGGCCGCCCTTCGAGAACACGATGTTCAGGTATTAGATTGGCCTCCACAGTCGCCAGACTTAAACCCAATTGAACACGCCTGGGACATGTTACAGCGAAGAGCATTGAGGGATTTTCCGCCCAACTTGACAACAGAAGAACAACTTTTCGAACATTTAAAAAGAACTTGGGACTGCATACCCCAGCAAGACATTGACACCTTAATTTTAAGTATGGAAAATCGTTGCCGCTGTGTGATTAATGTTAGAGGAGGAAATACCGATTACTGATTATCAGATTTGGTAAGATTTTTATTCATTTAATTCGATTGAATAATTTTATAAGAATAAAATGTTTTTGTTCACTCAGTAATTTTCTATGGCTTAATTAATTTAAGACTTTTATTAATTAGAAAAACAAAATCGCATCGTGTTGTTAATGTTTAAATATCGGCCATGAAATTATCTTTAATTCTTCCATTTACAGTCATAACAAAATGTTTATAGTTTTCTAGATAATCAATGAAATGTTCAATATCCCTAGATTGTGTTGATGTGTGTATACATAAACCTCTATTTTTTTCAAATCGGTGCTGTCCCTCTACTTTTTTTACAAACAAAAAGCTTATACACTTATAAAAATAAGTAAGTTAAGGATATAACTTATTCTATTTCATAGAATATTAGTTATATTATTAATATATAACATATTTTACTACATAATTAACGATTATTATTACTGAGAGGCACAAACGTACTTGTCCTGCGAAATGTTCTCATATCGCTGGACAAAAGTAATTTAAACCTAACTTTACATCGACGAGTCCGACAGCGTCTCCACCCCAATTTTATTTCTCTCGTTAGTGTGTGCTAGTGCGCAGTCAAGACGGACGTGTGTCAAATCGCTGCATATTCCCGCCAATAACGTAAGTACGCCATTTCAGTTGCTCCCGGACAATTATTTTATATTATCGGTGGTTGCATTTTTCTAGTGTAATGAGTAGTTTCATTATTGTTGTTTGGTTCTAACAGAGGTAGTAAATGAATTAGCTTCATTGACTGTTATTGAATTTATCCTAGATATTATGCATTTTTTCTAATTTTCTAAAAATTGTGTTATTTCTCACGTCGCTGTTCTCATATCGCTGTAATCGGTGGTCTTTATTACCACCGATGTGATAATTTACACCGAAATGATGAGAAAAAATCAATCGGTGTCTGATATCTAATATCGGTGTTTTGATTCATGATCAACGCACAGTTTTGTCACATCGGTGGATTGCTTTATCATATCGGTAGATATTTTATCATCTCGGTGAGTCGTTTTATCATATCGGTAGATCCCGTGTCATTTCGTTAAGTATACAAAGAAACAATGGAACATACAAACATACATCCAAACACATACATTATATACATACATATACACCGTTAAATTTCGGTCGTTTTAATCCCATGGCAGGTCGATCTGGTACATGGAACACTATCGATTTGTAGCGATAAAATCAAAAAATAAAGTACCTTTTTTTTAAACTCGTATTAATTTACGCATGTACAAAATCAATTTCTTTAAGAAAAAATCAGCTGAGCGAGTTCAATGCCCTGTAGGTAGTAGTCGTTCGTTGCGTACTAACTACAAATCGATAGTGTTCCATGTACCGGATAGACCCTCCACGGGATTAAAACGACCAAAATTTAACGGTGTATTCCTACGTACAAACATTCATACATACATGCATACATACTTACCTACATAGACTGCCAAAATCATTACTACGATACCACTGGGTAGTAGAAGATGTATAAATGTATCATTAGCGGAGGTCTGTATTCGGTAATGTACATCTATAGGCTGAGATGATAATGGTGAGGTGGAGCAATTGAACGCATTAAAGGTTTCTCTAGAAAATATTTTCTAGTCAAAAAAATAGTAAGTACGTAATAATAAATAGATAAAAAGAAAACATAATAATAGCTTAATTTTGTTTAAGAATGCCGAGGCCAAAATTAAAAGAGGAGGAGAAAAAAGAGAGAAAGAAGTTGCTGGAAAGAATAAGAAAAGCTAAAATAAAAAGCGATCCTGTGTTAAGAGAAGAGCATTTAAGAAAAGATAGAGAACATTTAGCTAGACGAAAGGCAGCCGGACTTATCCCAACCCGAAGCGAAATGACTGCACATGCACGTCGCATTGCACAAAAAAATAATCGAATCAGTGCCCGTGCATATTATCAGAGGAAAAAAGCTAAGGCAAATGTGGCCCGAAACAACCAAACAAGTGTTTCAGTTACTAATGATGTAACAGAATCGCTACCAAAAAATCGAGATAATAAGCCTGGTATTTCTCAAGAACCAATAAGACCTCATAGCTCACGGCTATTAGTACAGAATATTCGATGTAATAGTCCTAACCTGCGTATTGATGCCATAGTAGCGAGTAGTTCTCACTATTTACGTACAAGCAGTCCTCTAGATTTGTCAATAGCATCTCCTTTACGAACGCCAAGTATTAGTTCAATAAATTCAGAAGAATCAACATTACGCCCAAACAGTCCTAACTTAGAGTCGTCTCTTGCAACTATTAAATTTAATCAAGACATTCAAATGAAGTTTCGTAAATATCAAAAATTTAAATCTCAGCAAATATGCGATTTAAAAAAACAATTGGCAAAGGCTAATAAAGAGAAACTGATGTACAAAAAGAGATACACGAGGCTACATAAAGAATTTAAGAAATTCAAACAGAGTAATTTAGAAGTGAGACAAATCCCGATGAAGCCAAATAATATAGACCTGCAAAAACGTATCCGTAAGATTGTGGTTCAGTTTTTTGAGGATGATGACAATTCAAATCTTTGTCCAGGTAAAAAGGATACTGTTACACAAAATGGAGTAAAAAAACAGAAAAGACTGATGAAAGACACTATTAAAAATTTACACAAAAAATACATGACTTCGGGCAATCCTCCAATCAGTTATGTCAATTTTACAAGAATGAGGCCGTTTTGGGTCACACAGCCAAAATTAAACATGAGAAATACATGTCTATGTGAGAAACATGAGAACATGGACCTTCTCATAACATCCTTAAAACGAAATCGGATCATAAAAGAAAACACCGCGACTGAAGTTCTTAGTAGTATTTGCTGTGATATTTTTAAGTTAGAATGCATGCAAAGAACGTGTAGAAACCGTCACTTAAATTATCAGGAATTTGATAACTCCAAAGATGTCGTTTATTGGACTTAGAAGAAGATAAAAAAAAATTATAAAAAGAATGGAGTCGATAAAACAGCCATTAATGTAGAAAAAGTAAAAATATCAGTTAAACCATTGCAACTGATCAACATATTTGAAGAAAATCTGAAACCGTTCTTAGTACATTGCAGTAATATACGAAATCAAAGTCAAGCTTTTAAGCACTATAAACAAAACATGTCTGAAAAGGATTGTGTTGTTCACATTGACTTCAGTGAGAACTATAGCACCAAGTACGCGTACTTGGTGCTATAGTTCTCACAGTGGGTCCGAAATACAATCTGTGCACTTTGGTGGCAGTCGTCAACAATTTACATTACACACTGCTGTAATTTACTATAAAATTAAGGAAGAGAATATAAAAACTCAATGTTTCTGCACTATTAGTTCTTCACTGCGACATGATGCTGCCGCCGTTTGGGCTCATCTTGTCCCAATATTAGAAGAAATTAAAAAGGAAGTTCCAACTGTTCAGAATCTTATTATTATTTCGGATTCTCCATCAGGCCAGTATCGGAATAAGAAAATTTTGTATATTATGTCCTAACTAAATATTTACTGCTCTTCTCTGACTAACATAATATGGAACTATAGTGAATGTGGGCATGGAAAAGGTGCGCCAGATGGAGTAGGTGGGCTACTGAAGAGAACGGCGGATCGAGTTGTTGCACACGATGGTGATATGAATAATATAGATACTTTTGTAAACTATTTAAAATCTTCTGTCCAAGGCTTGAAAATATGTACTGTAGAAGAATACGAAGTGGAAGAAAAGGACTGGCTTCTCCCTACTAATTTGAACACATTTCGTGGAACACTGCAAGTCAAACAAGTAGTTTGGACTAAAGAAACTAAAAATCGTATAGTTTTACGTCGTCTTACTTGTATAGAAGATGAATGTATAAAATATGTTGTTAAATGCCGACATGGCAAACATCTAGACTTCCACAATTTGTCAACTGACCACGAAATTAAGTCTAAATCTCAGCTTGCTACTCCAAGTCATAAAAAATCCATCACTAAATCAAAAATAGATATCATTAAAATGCGACCAGTAAAGTTAACTGACAAATTAATTTTGTTCCCACAGCCATCATATTTAAAGTATTCTACACCATCAAAGACACTAAAAATCTCGGAAAATGCGGGTCCCATATCATCCTCTTCGACAAAATTATCTGAAAATTTGGTATTGAACTATGTAGATCTTAATCAAAGTACTCCTTCCTGTTCATTTCTAGAAAAAATTGATACGAATATTTTAGTTGATTTAGAGGAGTCAAGTCAACTCGTAAATAAAGAGGATACCGTAAAAGCATCTAAGAGTGTTTCAAATCCTACCGTAGAAGACAGTGATACTGATGAAGACATATTTAGTATAAAATCTAAAATTAAGTTTAAAAATGAGCCTCGTGAGCAAATTTCTAATACCAAACGGATATTTAATTATAATATATTTGGTGGCAGTGACACCGATGATGACTTATTTTAATCTGGTCTGATTTGTTTTAATTAATTTATATTGTTAATTGTTGTAACTAATAATAATAATTAAAGTATAGATATAAGTGCTGTGATTAACTATGTATACATAGTCTCTTTTGACTTAAAACTCTAATTATGGTGCAATTTTACAAATGCGGAGTACGAAGATGGCAATTAAGTTCTGTTGTGATTAATGTTTAACTTAAAGGCTGATTAACATAAAAACCAAAATAATTATACTGAGAGATTTAATTATGTTTCATTTTACTAAATATTTGACTAGGTGAAGAGTATTTGCTTAGTAGTATTAGCGTAAAGATTTTTACTAGATGTAAGATATAAACGATCTGTAATCTGTGATGTGTACTGAGAACAAAGATTTAAAAAGTATTAAAGTAAGAATTAATAAAAGCTGTGATTATTGTAGTGTGGTTGTGATTAATGTTAAACTTAAAATGCTGATTAATTAGGTATATAAAGTTCCTATTCTTATTATTGTTAAAACTAGGTTTCAATGTTTTAAGTGTACACCCGGCAAAACCATTGCTTGGATCGTCCACAATAATAAATGTGTATTGTGCAATTTTAACATATAAGAGATTTTTGATTTTTTTATACTTCATTTTAATAAAGACAATGATAATAAAACTAAAAGCTCTTTTTTTAATTCTAAGTACCTATAGTAAATATAATAAAATAGATTTCAAAGAACTCAGTTCTCTTTGGATGTGATCTACTCACATAAGATCCTCAGTTCAGGTTTTCAGTTCTAAGTCACCCTAGTAAAAATATATAGGTACCTACTAACTATTTCCTGTTTGATGTTCAAAGGTGGATAGATTATCATATCGCTGGATATGTACATCATTTCGGTGGATAAACTTATCATATCGGTGTACAGAAAAAATAATCGGTGCCGGTTTATCATATCGGTGGAAACCAGAATTCAAACTGAATTTTCTCTTTAGTCTTAAATGTTACGTTGATGATATTAAATTTGGGGATATTTGATATCCTAAAGATTACATAAAACCTGAAAAATATAAAAATATAACATAAATGAAAAAGTTCACCGATAGGATAAAAAAAATGGCATTTGTTGAAATTCACCCATTGGTATCAGAGCACAGGACTTAAAAACTATTGCTACCAAAATTGCGGACATAGTTGCTCACTTCATTAATATGTGTGTAAAACAGGGTAAATATCCTCAAGGCCTAAAGACAGGTGTAGTAAGACCTATTTATAAGAAAGGAAGCCACAATGATTACGATAATTATCGCCCAATAACAATACTTTCTAATATCGATAAAATTGCAGAAAAAGTAATATCGAAACAAATACATACATTCTACAAGAAAAATAAAATAATCACGGATAAACAATTCGGTTTTCAACCAGGAAAAAGTGCTACACAATTACTATCAACATTTACTGATAGTATTTACAACCACCTTAATAACAAAAAGCACGTTCTAATAATATTTATAGATTACAGTAGTGCCTTTGATACTTTAAGACATGAAACCCTAATCGAAAAACTTGACGATTGTGGCATACGGGGACCTCTCAGTGAGTGGTGTAAGGACTATATTAGAGATAGGTCGTATGTTGTTAAGGTTTGCAACGAAATAAGTAAAACAGTAATTGTTAAACATGGTACAGCACAGGGCTCTGTACTTGGCCACTTGCATTACATAACCTATGTTAATGACGCTGTCAACGTCATTACACCCACTAACTGTGAGATATATCAGTTTGCAGACGATACTTGCCTTATATCTGCAAATAAAGATATAAACGTCGCATCAAAGAACCTGCAGATCGATTTCACAGCACTAGCTAAGTGGTCACATGATGCTGGCCTTGTACTGAATGCGGAAAAAACAAAACTAATGTATGTTAGCTCAAGTCAAAACCGTAAAAATAACATCCCCAAGATAATAGCTCATAGTGACGAGTGTATGCATAACAAACATCAAAGTTGCGGCTGTGCGTCAATAGAAACAGTAAGTAAGCACAAGTACCTTGGATTGATAATTGATGACCGATTCAAATGGATTGACCATATTCATTTCGTATGTGACAAGCTACGGGCTATGTTGGCAAAATTTTATATTGTTAAACAAAAAATTCCTTACTACACTAAATTACAGTTATATAAAGCTCTAGGAGAAAGTATAATATATTATGGCCTAAGTAGTTATAGAAGAACGTTTAAATCGCATCTCCTAATATATAGTCTACAGTCTCGTATACTAAAAACTATCACACCAGACAAAATTAAAAATAAGCTAAATGAAGATATTAACGAACTTTTTAACGAATGTAATATATTACCTATACATGACCAGGCTAAGTACATATTGTTATTGGAAAATTACTTCAATAAGACGTACCGAAACATTGTTAAACACAAAAAACAAACACGTAGTGCGTCTAGGGTAACATACACGGTCCCTGGTTTCTGTAATCTTTACGGTAAACAAAGTTTGCAATACCAAATTCCAACATTAATAAATGGTCTTCCTGAGGATTTGAAAACACAAATAAAAGAAACAAATATAAAGAACAAACTTAAAAACTATTTCCTATCAAAATTAAGATCAAAATCATCCGCTTAATATACCTATATAATTATCTACATATGTACATGGTTAATATAGTATATACGCATATATATAGTATACGAATTATTTAACTACGCCTATATAAATAAAACAAAAAAAAGAGAATTAATGAATGAAAAGTAATTAAAATACTCGTCGCAATATGCACCCGTGTGTATACTATGCTATTAGTGCCTCACGGTAATCTACAGGTGCGTCGCTGGTGCAGAATCGAGATGCGGTATACGAGTGCTTTTGTTTAACTACCTGTTATTTGTATTTTTAATTCTAAATGTGTAATGGGAGTACGACGGTACCTTCCAGTGTAGGGAAAAACCAGTACTGGTATATATTACACTGTAATATTTAGATATATTTAAGAATATTTGTGTATTTTGATTAAATAAAAAAAAAAAAAACCGCATTAAGATTTTCACACAAATCTAGAAAAAGAATAATAATTTTGGGGGTTCCCCATACATATAACTGAAACTCAAAAATATTTTTTGATCGTACACATACATGTGGGGTATCTATGGATAGGTCTTCAAAAATAATATTGAAGTTACTAATATCATTTTTTCTAAACTGAACAGTTTGGGCGAGAGACACTTCCAAAGTGGTAAAATGAGTGTCCCCCCCCCCCCCTGTAACTTCTAAAATAAGAGAATGATAAAACTAAAAAATATATATGATGTACATTACCATGTAAACTAACAACGAAAATTGGTTTGAACGAGATCTAGTGAGTAGTTTTTTTTTATAAATCGTGAACCGCAATTTACCTTTCATTTAATCAACTGAAATACTTTTTGCTACGGAACCCTTCATGGGCGAGTCCGACTCGCACTTGGCCGGTTTTATTGTAGAATACTCACAACAAAAAAACATTTCAATACGTGGAAAATGTGGTTAATATTGCAATTATTACTCTAATTTTAAGCTTAGGTACTTTGTAAATATGTATATTGTAATGTTGTTTATTTTCCCAAAGAAAGTAAAAAAAAAAGACGTTCACTGCAAACACCTCCTTCATAGATAGACAATTGCCGGTCTTGAATTGCTTGTCTACCCGTGTCCATCATTTTGGGGGTTTTGACATAATCGTCACGCTTGGCAGACGTAATATGATGGTCATAGTACACAGAGAAACGATGTTGCCCATTCTCTGGTATATGGTCCTTCGGGCCGACTTCTACGCTCCCTACAGAATGAGGTGGGATGGTGATATTCTATGCCGACAGCTACACAGCCTTCCTATTATGGTTCATGAAATACAGCCCGCTGACAGACTGACATTCTGACGGACAGACGCTCCGTCCGTCTGTCCGTCAGAATGTAACAGGGTAATATTACTAATATTGCCAGACACAAAACGGCACCCGTTCTGGCATTCGAACTTATAATAATGTCCTCCTAGCCGAATTTCGGCCACGGCGGCCAATCTCAACAGGGGTTAGCCATCTGTGCGGGCAATATTATAGTGCTCAAGTGAGTGCGCAAACACAGGAGCACTTTCTATTCCATCACTCTCATGATCCGATGGGACGCCTAGGCGACACGACCGGAAAGAGGTCAGGTACAGTACCGACGGCTTTACGTGCTCTCCGAGGCACCGGGGTATAATACCGCCAACTCCCAGACTTCGGGCTGATGCTGAGAAATTTTTCTTTTCACAGAAAGTCCCAATATCACTTTTTGGCTCGACCAGGGATTTGAACCCAGGACCTCGTTCTCTGCGGGTGAACACGCTACCGCTAGACCAACGAGGCAGTTAATTCGAACTTACTCTGGTACTTAAAAATAAACAGAAACTCAGCATTCCTTGGACTATCTAACATCCTGTCCAGCATGTCCTACCCGATGTCCACATTCTGGGCCACAAAAATTGTATTTGTTTACCATGTACACGCCAAGTAAAATAAAACATTTCATTATAGTAGTTACATTTTTAATTACTTATATTCTTGTGTACAGACGCCATCACATGCTGCTACCCCAAACTGACAATTTTATTATAGATTTCCAACTTTATCACATAAACATAAGGTTCACTTTCAATTGGGGAAATTTGACATATTAGGGTAGCTTGATGTGCTGGCGTCTGTACATTTATTTAGTTTTATGTTGAACTTAGTTATAAAAATTTTAAGCAACTTAACAAAAACTAACAATCCGTTCCTTGTAATTGTTAACTAATGCGTATGTAGATGTATTAATTAAGCATTTAATTATTTTTAATCCAAAACTTGTAATTATTTTAATTTATGCGAATGACGTATGTACGATTTAATGTTAGTAAATGGGATTATAAATAAGATGACGTTATTAAATATTTTTATAAACAATTTAATTAATACCTTCCAGAATGGTTGGTTGATACTAAGTATATCTTTATAAATATAATATAATTCCTCCTCTCTTCTAAGTTTGTCGTGCCCAACAGGGTCCATATTTGTACTGTTTCCAAATCTGTAACAACATTTTTGACATATGGTGTGCAATAAATGAATGAAGAAATATATAAAAATCGAGGTGTTTATGTATTTTACGCATGGACTTTAAAATGGATGGAGACATTTTTATCTTCATTCTTCCAAATCTTCATATTTAATTAGTCCAGCATATCTCTACAAAACTTTACAGGACCTGTAAAGTTTTGTAGGGTTAGGGTCAACAGATATTTTTTTACATGTATGTTCCCATTGGACTCCAAAAGAAGTAATTTTATAACCAACTAGCTGTACCCCGTGGTTTTACCCGCATCAAACTTTATAAATCATAGCCTATGTGTTATTCGGATATATAATCTATATTACTACAAAGTTTCATCAAAATCCGTCCGGTAGTTTTTGCGTGAAAGAGTAACAAACATACACACTCACACACTCACAGACTTCCGCCTTTACAATATTAGTGTGATAATCTCCATATAAGGTTAGAGGGGGACAGTTGATAGTTTGGTACTGGTTCAATAGGATTTTGGTTTATTCTTTATATTGCATCAAGTGCAGCACGTGAGGTCAACAAGTGGATGTTCTCCCGGTCAGAAACTTACTGTACTCATCTATAATAGTTACACGCATAATCTCCCGGATTTCATGTAGGATAGGATAGCAGTAAAAAGATTGACGAGCGGTAAAAACATTTAATACTGTATCATCAATAGTTTTTGCTGCGTCCGCCATATAATTACTTGTATAGGTAATTTTTTAAACCTTGGGTTACATATTTGTACATTTAAAATTCATTTATTTCCATTGTACTAAATTTAAATTTGTCGAACGACTCCTATAAGGATTCAAGTTTTCCTTTTGATATACGGAATACTTAAGACTATGTAGTAGTTAATCTCGTCTTTATTGCGTTATCAGAAAATCAACTTAAGATTCATTATATAGTGTAGTATTTGCTGAAGTAGGCTCATTTTGCTCGCTGTAGTATATTATAGTCACTTTGATGTAAACTAAGTTAAGTATTATTTGTGCCTGTTGGAAATAAACCTTTTTTTGCTTTATAGAAGTACCTAACAATCGCATAGCCGCCTCACCTCTTTTCAGGCACTTCCTGAAAAGAAGTTTCCGAGTGTTGCAAAGCTTGAATGAACAAAGATAATCAATCATACAACAATTAATGTAGTATCATTAACCTAAGTGGCGTGCCTCAGAATCGAAGGTTATTTGAATAGTTAATAAATTTAAACATTGATAGCAATTAGCAAATCATCTGTCTAAACGGAATTTTAGGTAATAAATCTATTATCATTTATCAAACAGACATTACTAACCTATTTTTATAACAATAAGCTATGCATCAAGCAGATATTCACACGAAAAAAGAGATTTTATTTTGTATTTTTGTAATGGATAGACTCAAAACTAATTATTTAACATTACGGTTACAGTTTCAGGATTTTTCTGCTTTACCAGACAGGAAAAGTGAACGTGGACTCAAGATATTACACTAGCTGAAGCATACGCCGGGGGCGGTGGTAGAAATCTGGGATTGGTCGTGGATTCATCTGTTGATGGCGCCAGCCAGTTAGGCCTCCTTGGAGATGGGGATGTCGTAGAGCGTAGAGCAAGAATCGTAACAGAGAAAGGACGGATTCTTCTATCAGAGAAGGAATTGAAGCTCGAATTGCATGGTAGTTCCAAAAGTACTATAATTAATTAATCTGTATTAATCTACTTTACAAATAGGTAACAAGAGCTGCATTTTATTTGCAAAATAAAAATTGACAGCCCTACGTTACTTACAATAATTTTATGCAAGGTTTCAAATATTTTGTCATGTAAAAGACATTATGTGGCGTAAAAATTCACTATCTGTGTGGTGAAGGCGAAGAATATCATCGTCTTATTCTTGGGGGGCATAGAAATCGTCCCGAGAGAATACCTATCATAGAACGGGAAGCAGCGATTTTCTGTGAACTATAAACATCAAACTGCAATTGCCAACCCGTCTGCCAAGTGTGGTGAATACGGTATATACCCCACATTCTTCTCCAGCAGTGGATGTAATTTGACTGACTTGATGATTGATGACTAATTTTATATTTCTACCTACCCGTGTGAACCTAAGAGGTGTTACTGGTATTTTAAATGAACAAAACAGGCAGACAACTCAGACACAATAAAATGCTACACATCACACAAAGATTTGTCTTGGCCACTAACCACTTAACCAACAGAACAGTATGACATGTTCTTGAAACATGTTCTGACTATTGAAAACCGCTTTTTACGGTTCCTTAGCCAAACGGCAAAAAACGGAACCATAGATTCGTCATGTCAGTCTGTCTGTCCGTCTGTATGTCACAGCCACTTTTTGCGAAACTATAATGTTGAAACTTGGCAAGTAGATGTAGTCTGTGAACCGCATTAAGATTTTGACAGAAAAAAAACAATTAATTTTGGGGGTTTCCCAAACTAACACCTGAAACTAAAATGGTTTTTTTCATCAATCCCTTATATGTGCGGTATCTATGAATAGGTATATTAATGATATTACGGTTTCTAATATCATTTTTTTCTAAACTGAATAGTTTGCGCGAGAGAGATTTTCCAAAGTGGTAAAATGAGTATTCCCCCCTCACCCCCACCAGTAACTTCTTAAATAAGACAAAGATAAAACTAAACAATATATATATTATATACATGCAAACTTCCACCGAAAATTGGTTTTGTAAGTAACGAGATTTAGTAAGTATTTTTTTTTATAGTTTTTAAATAATTCAACCTACTCCAATATAACATAAAAAAATAAAAAAAGAACATAATATGCTACTTGCTGCTACGGGACCCTTCATGGGCGAGTCCAACTCGCACTTGGCCGCTTTTTTAAAGTCTACGTTCATAAAACCTTGTTTAAATTATTTAACAATACAATTGTAATTGCTACAGCATTTTTAGGGTTCCGTAGCCAAATGGCAAAAAACGGAACCCTTATAGATTCGTCATGTCTGTCTGTCTGTCCGTCCGTATGTCACAGTCACTTTTTTCCGAAACTATAAGAGCTATACTATTGAAACTTGGTAAGCAGATGTATTCTGTGAATCGCATTAAGATTTTCACACAAAAATAGAAAAAGAACAATAATTTTGGGGGTTCCCCATACATAGAACTGAAACACAAACAAATTTTTTCCATCGTACCCATACTTGTGGGGTATCTATGGATAGGTCTTCAAAACTGATATTGAGGTTTTTAATATATTTTTTTTCTAAACCGAATAGTTTGCGCGGGAGACACTTCCAAAGTGGTAAAATTAGTGTCCCCCTCTGTAACTTCTAAAATAAGAGAATGGTAAAACTATAAAAAATATATGATGTCCATTACCATGCAAACTATGACTTTCAAAGTGGTAAAATGAGTGCCCCCCCCCCCCTTCTGTAACTTCTAAAATAAGAGAATGATCAAACAAAAAAATATATATGATGTAGATTACCATGTAAACTAACAACGAAAATTGGTTTGAACGATAGTTTTTTTTAATACGTCATAAATCGTAAACCGCAATTGTAAATGAAAGATAAAATTAAAATTGTAAATGAAACATTTAATCAACTGAAATACTTGCTTCTACGGAACCCTTCATGGGCGAGTCTGACTCGCGCTTGGCTGTTTTTTTATTATATAATACAACCAGAGGCGGAAGAAGGAAGAAATGGTGAAGGCAGTTTGGTATGGAATGAAATTTTCTGATTACAAAAAAATCTCAGTAGGTATCACTTTTTGGCCCGACCCGTGCTTGAAGTCGTGACCTCACTGTCTTCGGTTGAACAAGTTACTGATAGACCAACGTGGCAAGCAACATTTCAGAGGGATATTGCGTAGGTTAAACAACTCGGACACTAGGGTAATCACAACTTATACGAATAAACATATGATATTAGCTGCACGCTACTTAAGTAAAACTTTGTACAACGCGGATCTTGCTAATTAGGTATATTAAAATATTGTAAGTTTTATCAGGGCTGGATCTAAGTTTCACAAGAATCCGAGGTTATTACGAATTGCGTGTTATTAGAATAATACTTAGTATCGACCTTTTTTTTGGTTTTTAGGGTTCCATAGCCAAATGGCAAAAAACGGAACCCTTATAGATTCGACATGTCTGTCTGTCCGTCCGTATGTCACAGCCACTTTTTTCCGAAAGTATAAGAGCTGTACCTACTGTTGAAACTTGTTAAGTAGATGTATTACTTGTACACATCGGTTCCCTAGCCATGTTAAAAAAAAACCGGCCAAGTGCGAGTTGGATTCGCACATGAAGGGTTCCGTAGCAGCAAGTATTTCAGTTGATTAAAAGCAAATTGCGGTTTATAACGTATTAAAAAAAACTACTTGCTAGATCTCGATCTATTAATGCAGTTTACAGAATACACCTACTTACCAAGTTTCAGCAGTACAGCTCTTATAGTTTCGGAAAAAAGTGGCTGTGACATACGGACAGACAGACAGACAGACAGACAGACATGACAAATCTATAAGGGTTCCGTTTTTTGTCATTTGGCTACGGAACCCTAACAAAGCTAATGGATAACACCTTTTCTACGAAAGGAGTTCAAGGGAATCTTGAATTTGATTTACCAGTGTGTGTCGTTCGTAGGTTAACGCAGAGCGCCTACCCCGGATTCGTAGAGGGTGCTGGTTCGATATCCACCGGACGATTAAATATATGCTTACCCATCTTTGAGACGACTTTTCCTACCGAACACTAGACACCGTAGCCTAGTTGGTAGTGCTCCTGCCTACGAAGCTGGTGGTCCTGGGTTCGAATCCCGGTAAGTGCAAATATTTGTGTGATGAGCACGAATATTTGTTTCTGAGTCATGGATGTTTTCTATGTATTTAAGTATTTATCTATGTATATAAGTATGTATATCGTCGCCTGCTACCCAAAGTACAAGCTTTGCTTAGTTTGGGGCTAGGATGATCTGTATGACATTGTCAAAAAAAAAACTGTTATTACATGCAAGACAGTCTCATCACAAGACAGGATCGCATATGCACGATGGGTTCTCCTTACACGTGAATCTTTTCAAGTCAGAATATCCACCGTGCCTCGTCAATATCTGCGCTGTGCCTTATTGGCAATAGTCAGCTATCTGGGAGAACAAATTAGACTTCCCAGGGTATGTGTCCTAACCACCTAGAGTAAGGCGCGAAAAGGGTGTACTGAAGCAGTATTACCGCGTTTTCGGGGCTCCACCTTTAAATGCCAAGAGAAACCCACAGCAGGACAGGTTTAGTCACTGCGAGTCTGTCCACACTTTATGCGACTGACATGTGCAGGCATTCCCACACAAATGCATGTATAATAATAATAATAATAACGGCGTCAAACCTCGCCGCTGGAGGACCTCTATTTTTTTATATTTATTTATATATTATTGTTTTCTTTTTTATTTCAATTTTATAGATATAAATATGTAAAAAGTAAGAACTCTAAATAAATAATTTGGAATAATAATAATATCTAGGGACAATGTCACACAGATCATCCTAGCCCCAAACTAAGCAAAGCTTGTACTATGGGTACCAGGCGACGATATACATACTTATATAGATAGATAAATACTTAAATACATAGATAACATCCATGACTCAAAAACAAATATTTGTGCTCATCACACAAATATTTGCACTTACCGGGATTCGAACCCAGGCCCACCAGCTTCGTAGGCAGGAGCACTACCAACTAGTCTACGGTGACCGTCATGTATTGGAAACAGTAATTGAATAATTAATGTACACTGCAGAGACAACGATAAAAATCAAAGCTCTAAAGCATTGAGTTTTATTCTACAATTATTATATAATTGTAATCTCTTTTCCATATAATATTTTGACGCTAACATTATTATGTTAGCAGCAAAATTAATGTGTAACCATGTACAGACGCCAGCACATCAAGCTACCCCAATCTGTAAAAATTCCCCAATTGAAAGAGAACCTTACGCTTATGTAATAAAGTTTAAAATCTATAAAAGAAATTTGACAGATTGTGGTAGCTGGATGTGATTAAGACAGAAATTACAATTACAGCCCAGTTACTTCAAAATCACATCGTCTTTGAAGCTGATTCAAACGAAAATTCAAATATGAATTATGGGTAACACGAAAGGCGAAGTTTCGGGACTTAAGTTACGAGTTACAATATTCGGCACATTTGTATCTTGAACTTTTCAATCATCACCCTTGTATTTGAATATTTTATGTACATATCTTATTTTAGAGACGTTCGGCCTATTTGCAATAGATATTACAATTTCTTCTACACAAACACTTTTAGTAATATATAATAATGTCAAAATAATAATGCCACTTTGGATACTCGTTCCAATAGAGAACTTGCGGAAGTTCTTGATAATTCTAAGTCTTTTAATAGGTTGTAGAGTATTATCCTAATATGAAAGTTTATGCAACCTTACAAAAATATCACACTGTCCGACTGTAAATATGTGTATAATAGAAACATACATATATATAAGAAATAAAACTAATTACTTATTCTTCTATTTCTATTATATGACTGAGACTCTAATAATCTCTTTGGTGGATTAACTGTACTGTAAAATTGATTAGAACAAAATCATCACGTGAAGCAAAAATCTCTTTTAACGAAAATTGCATGGACGGAGGAACACGAAATTTGGAACAGTTAAAGTTTATTTGGAGAAGGAGTTCAGAAAGCTAATATTTTTATTATAATAGGCATTAAAAGTAAATTATTTTAATAAAGAAACACACACACTACCAAAGTTTCTTTTTTGTCAAAGTGAGAGCAGATTGATATAAAAATGTCTTTAATGTGTATAGACTTCGACAATAGGACCTTAATGGTCGAATTTCAAACATGTGTGATCACGACTAACAATAAATTCACATTATCAAAACGGAAAGGAAGTAATTAATTTAATACCTCAAACAACGTTTTTTGTCACAACAACTTGTATGTAGATAACAAAATATAACTTGTTTATTTCCATCCACAATTAACAAGTTATAAATTGAAGGTAATAAATTTCGAAATAAATGCACTCTTAAAAATAACGTTATGTATAAGGTATGTATGTCATTGTCGTGTCGTGTTTCAGTCGCATGTGATAAAAAAGAGATTCGACTGGGATGTTGACCTAGTGGTTAGTGACCCTCTCTGCTAAGCCAGAGGTCTTAGGTTCGATTCCTTCCTAGGACAAGTCTTTGTATGAGGATTTACACCCAGAGACAGAACAAATAATCGGGTTATCGTCTGGGTGTAATTTAAAAATAATATGTATTTAGAAATATATAAGTTTATTAATATATTATCGATCAGGCAATTTAAAACAAGGCTAAAGACATGGCTTTTGGAGAAAAAATATTTTTCTGTTAATGAGTTATTGACATAAAAAACTAAAGTCTAATTTAATATTAATGCTGTAATTAAATTATAGTTTATTTTTTATTTAAAATTGTAATTTTATTCTGTATTTGACATAGATAAGCTGTATTGTAATTAATTTAATTTGTATTAGATAGTTTAACAATGTATTTGCATGCCCGTGAGCAAAATATGAGGACTTTATATTTTGTTAACATCTTAATAACCATATTTTGAGCAAATAAAGAAATTGAATTGAATTGAATCAGTTGGCATAGTACAGGGTTTGCTTAGTTTGGGATCAGATAGCAATGTGTTGTGTGATTCCCACCCAGTACATATATATTTGTGTGCATGATCAAATGATCATGTCTGTTTGTCCTGAGTCTGGGCGTAACTATCTATATAAGTATGTATTTACAAAAGAAATGTAGTATATGTTGTAATCAGCTATCTGAAGTCTATATATAGTACAAGCTCTGCTTAATTTGGGCCGTGTGTGAATAATATCCCAGGATATTATCGTTATTATACTGCGATCGCCAACCCGTCTGTCAAATGAAGCAATTATAGCATAACCTCCAAACGATGGACATAAATTGCATTGTGAAGATTTTTGGAAAGGCCTTGTTCCAGCACTGAACGTTATTCGGCTGCCATTATAAATTGATAAAGATCGTCATGCGTATGCACCTGCCGTGCCACTGAAAAATAACCTTTAAATTATTGAGATTAGTGTCATAATTTACTAACCATACTATTTTGTTTTTCATATCCTAATGCATAAGAACAAATCTTCCGCTACAACATGCTACTGAAATCTTACCTCACAGAAAGAGTCATCCAAGAGAAAGAGTTCTAATCAACCTCCAAATTTCTACAGTATAAGAGCAGGTATGCCTCAAGGTTCGGCTTTAGGTCCGATTTTGTAGCAGACTTACCATAGGTAGATGGAGTCATGATTGATGAAGCAATCATGACTCCATCTACCTATGGTAAGACTGCTACTGCTGCCAATGGTGCTGACGACACAGGCACAATGGCGAGCAACAAGCAGCCTGAGCTAGCCACAGAGCAACTCCAAAAACGCCTCGACGCTATCACGAAATAGCTTCAAAAATGGCGGTCACTTTCACATTGCGGCGCCCGGCTGGCTTCTCCCCAGCTGGGCGACACCCCTATCACTGGCGTTTGGAGGAAGGGAACTCCACTCGTATTGTCACCGTAGCCTAGTTGGTAGTGCTGGGTTTGAATCCCGGTAAGTGCAAATATTTGTGTGATGAGCACGAATATTTGTTTCTGAGTCATGGATGTTTTCTATGTATTTATCTATCTATATAAGCATGTATATCGTCGCCTGGTACCCATAGTACAAGCTTTGCTTAGTTTGGGGCTAGATGATCTGTGTGACATTGTCCCTAGATATTATTATTATTGTATAAGCGGTCCCGGGAAGAAGTAACCTGCTGTAGCTCAGGTCATCTAAACACGCTTGTGCGTTCTGGGGAGAGAGAGAGGATTTATGGCCCTTCCCTTCCCCAGGTGAGAGTCTCGCAGAGGCCCAAACACTGTGAGGCTGGCTGCCGTGGTGGTTTTAGTGAGTCGGCTACATGACATGCGATTTGAGCATTTCCACCACGTAAAAAAATAAAATGGTCAAAACTATCCTCCTTTACACCTTTAAAATTCTACATTACTACATTAAGACAGTGTAATGTGTCTCGGGTTACAGATAGGTCGCCTTATGACATGAAATCAACATATTAAAACTAAGAGAGAGGAACTCAATATAAGACACAGAAACCTCTTCTGGATCGTCGAGTCGAAATAGCACGCTATCGGTAATAATAAACTACTGATATAAGTCCATATTAAAACCAACTTAGAGATATACCATTCAGCTTTGGGGCGGTGGAAGTAACTCTAACATCGCAATATTGCAAAGAACGCAGAACGCAATACTAAGAACAATAGCGCATGTTTGGTGGTTTATTACAAATTCCGAAATCCATGCACAAGCTAAATATAACCACTATTTAAGAGTAAATAAGGCCTCTAAAGGAAGGTATCAAAAGCGGCTGAAAAACACCCCAATATACTTGCGGTGAACCCAATCACGCGCAGCATTAAAAACGTCTATAGAGAAAAGACATACTGTAAACAGCTGTCCTTGCTGGATGATACACTTGACCTGACAATAAGCTATCTGCTTATAGTGGTTTACTGATTGCAGATATAAACAGAAAAAAATAACAAACATCGTAATGTAAATTGTATACACTTCTTGTTTGGTAAGCGTATGTTTAATAAAACTTTTCATAGGATTTAAAATTAGACAGCTCATTATTATTTTCCAGCACGGGTAATCAAACATTGAATAATGCAACGACAGCAAAAAAAAGATTAAATGTAAATTAATAGTTGTGCTCCGCAGCTTCCCCCGCGTAAACTAAATAAATTATAGCCTATATGTTATTCGGATACATAAGCAATATTACAACAAAGTTGCATCAAAATCCGTTCCATAATTCATCAAGCATTCATACTAACAAACTTAGCTTAACTTACTAGCTATGCTCCGCGATTTTACCCACCTTACATTTTATAAATTATAGCTATACATATGTTATTCGGATATCAAAAGTTTAATTTTAAAATTACTACATTTTTGCATCAAAATCCATTGGGTAGTTTTGTGCGTGTAAGAGTAACAAACATTCATATATCTATACATCCCTTACTCACAAACTTTCACGTTTATAATATTAGTAGAATTCATAGATAATTATATATTATTTATAGATAATTTAATATGATAATATTTATTGATGTTCCTAGTGGTACTTCCAAATTCAATGCTCCTCATTTTCCTACAAGAAAGACAAGAACAATACTTCCTGCGCAATCGACACAATCGAGATTAATTTATTTTCGTGGAATCTAATCGAAACTTTTTTCGAAGTGATAACTTCTTTAGGCGCGTTGAGCACTTTCCGGTTTAATTATAATCACCATTCCTCTCAACTCGCGTCATCATCAAGTCACGCTTCCCTTAAGCTATATGAATAACTATTATACATATATTGTAGATTATTTAGACAACAAGTAAAACAGAGTTTTCACTTCCATCGGCAATATCCAAAGACGGGTGGTCACACATGTCTTATTTTTTGTACAAATTGCCATCTCCAAAAGTCAAAATCAAAGTCAAAGTCAAACATTTTTCATTCTGTAAAAATTTTACATTTATATGGAATCGTCATATTTTTTTTACCCTACCGTGCAGTGCATGACGTGGCAGCTACTGAGAAACACTGCCTGAAAACTCAGTAAGAATCCTTTTTTAAAATAAAATATACTTCAGATTAATTACAATCATGTGTGTTGACTCCGAACAACTCAATCCCGAGCACTTTTATCACTTAAATAATCAGAAATTTTGTAATTTGCCATGCTACACAATTTGGCTTTAATAATTCTTTTAAACTTATTCGTAGACAATTCTGTATCTCAATCAATAAAGAATAAAATAATCTGTTGCTTCCTTGATGCCGATTTCTTAACAAAAAATCAGGTCAGTATTTTCGGGGGGTGAAAATAGGAAAATGTTATAGCTTTTTCGTGTGTGTATGAATGTATAATAGTTTTCTTTTTCACACGTATTCGTGACAATGTTAACGGTAGGGTTACCTCCTACGTCTTCGATATTTTGTAAGTTAATTTATATTCTTTAAAGGTATTATTATCATGAACCAGTTCTGCATTACCGGAGCTCACTGCAATTACTGTGTGTATTTAAGTTGCATGTTTTCATGAAGGCGTACGTGTTAATACAATGTTGTTAATACTTCATTTTTTTTCGGTATTGGTTTGTGTTAGGGCCGCGATTTATTATGATTCGTACAGTGGTGTCCAGGTGACTAGGGAAGAAGTGAAGAAGCACGATAAAGCAAATACCACCTTGTGAGTCCTTTTTATAATAACCTTTTTTTTACACGCTTTATATTAGCTTCACTTGCATGTTTGTATGTTTGTAACTGACCCACTTTAAACGGTCAGATTTCATTCAAACTTTGTAGATGTATCGAGGACCAATGACAATACACTAATTTGATAAAAAATGAAAAAACAATAGTTATTTAAAACTAAAACACACGCTATATATAAAATTCAACTAAATAAAATAAAATATATTTTTAATATGCGAATAGCGCAAGACCGGCAATTGTGGAAATCTTTGGGGGAGGCCTTTGTCCAGCAGTGAATGTCTTTCGGCTGATATGATGATGATGATGATATTTTTTATACACTATTTTCAATTTAAATTTATTACTAAAAATTTAATATTTTTAGTAATAAATTTAAATTGAAAATAGTGTATAAAAAATATGCGCTATTCGCATATAAAAAATATATTTTATTGTAAAAAAATGTGTGGGGTGCTTTTAACATAATAGTTCTCCTACTCATTTCTGTCAGAAAAATATTTACTGACACCATGCACCCCATGCTTTTTCACAATGAAGTATATTTTTTGACACAATTTTCAATTTAAATTTATTAAAATTTATTTTCAATCTTTTAGTTGAATTTTATATAAAGCGTGATTTTAATTTTTTTTAATTTTTATAATCTATTTTATTTAATATCCACGGTTTGGTTGGTTTGGGTATGGTTAAGGTAGTCGCTTTTACCTCGGTGCATTCGTGTTTCGGGTTTGTTTCTCGCATAGAAAACTATTTCCCCTGGCCTATTGGTTTAGTGGTTAGTGACCCTTTCTGATAAGCCAAAGGTCATGGTTTCGATCCCTATTTAGAACAAATTTTTGTGTGATGAGTTACACCAAGGCACAGAACAAATAATCGTGTTATTTGTTCCGTCTTGGTGTAATTTATCTGTAATATGTATTTAGAAATATATAAATGTTTTTATCAGTTGTCTAGTAGCCATAGTATAGGCTATGCCTAGTTTGCGATCAGATAGCAATGTGTTAGTTATTCTAAAATATTTATTAAGATATTTACTTGTATGGCTTACAAGTGGGTATTTTGAGTGTGGGTGTACTTTATATCCATTAATCTTAATTACGACGTAATTTTTTATAGAGTTTTTAATTCCACTGAGTGTTTATTGTTATATGTTATGTGATTACTTCGTTGTTCTAAAATCATAATAATTTATTCGATATATTTCAAGATTGTCATATATACATTTTGTTCAAATCGGACAACGAATAATATTGTCTTTGGCATTACGTCCGCCTATGTACAATATCTTCGGTGCTAAAGTTGTAAATAAATAAATACCACACTTATGATTTCTTAAGAAAAGTAAGTTAAGTCGTTAGTAATTTTTTTTAAACTTGTAAAACCAAAAACCATATGAGTATATATTTCTACGTCGATATGTAAATTTGTGGTTATAAATAAAAAAATGGGTTTGTAACCCAATATTTTTTTTAATTAGGTTCAATAATCAGGTAAAAAATCTATAATCGGTTAGGGCACCTAGAATGCTTTCAAATTCTGGATGCCGTCCTACTAGGTACATTTAAAAAGTTACATAAGGAATAATATGAGTATATAACTATTTGCCTATAGCGGATTCTAAGAAACCAACTCTTTTTAATATGTAGAACCCTAATTACCACTTATTATAATAGTTACCAAGAAGAGCCTTTTAAAAGTGCCATCCGTCTGAACATCATACTTCGAAAATATGTGCTATTTGAGGGGTGTAGATATATAATATATCCAACACCTATCAATCAATCAAATCAATAGCCCTACGACGCGAAAAATCACGAAAACAACATTTATATAAATAAAAATAAGTTACAAAAAAATAAAATAAGTGAAATTAGATCATAAATAAGTGAATATCACCACCCCATCTCAAGCCGTGCGGGGCGTAGAAGTCGGCTGGAGGGACTATGCACCAGATAATGGGCAGCAACGTTTCTCTGACTACTATCACCATCATAGTATGATCGCCAACCCGTCTGCCAAGCGTGGTGATAATGATGACACAGTAAAATGATGGACACAAATATGCGAATCCGGCAGTTGTGGAGAGCCTGGCCTTAACCCAGCTGTGAACGTCTTTCGGCTGAAATGTGCATCATCATTTCATTTTTTTTACAAAAACAATGCATTGGGTCATATGCACTCCTGCACTCGGATAAAATAACTATGCTATTATCAATTGATAAATATTTATAAAAAAAAATCTGTTACTAACTACGAAACTTTATTAAAAATCACTAAATCATTAGCGAAAGAAACGAACAATAATTGTAAGTTGAACAATTGAAGCTTGTACATATGAAATGTATGTATGTAATAACGCTAAACATTTAAAACACACGATAGTACACTTACAACCGCCTTTTCCATCATAATTCTTCTTTTCCACCCAACGGTTGTCTGGAAGAGATCGCTACAAAGCGATAAGACCGCCGATTGTACCTGTATTTTCTTTATTATGATATTGTGTATTGTGTTTTCTGGTGCAATAAATTGTACTCTATTTATCTAATAATTTATCTCCTCTCTCCACGTAAAAATCAGGACAAAAAGGACAAAAACATGTTCTTGCTTTGTTTATCGTTCTTTCCATGCTTTTGACTCAAACAGAAATACTAATATAGGTATACCACAGGGATGCGGCCCACTACAGTTCTTGACTTATGTAAATGACATGGAAAACATATTTAACAATAGTGGAGCATACCAATTTGCAGACACACCTCTTGTTATTCATAGCAAATATTGAAATGCCAAATGACAACAAACCGCAAGACGCACCGTCTTTACAAGATGGACCGACGATCTTACATAGGTCGCGGGAAGCAGGTGGATGCGGGCAACACAAGACCGGCCATTGTGGAGAGCCTTGGGGGAGTGTTTAGTCCATTATCCATAGCAATGGACCTCTTTCGATGATATTATAATAAGAGAAAGAGGTTATACTATGATTGCATAAAATACCCCTATAAATCAATGACCCTACCATGCTTCTTTTCGTCATTAACCGCTCAATGTTGAGGTTGAAACCCCAAAATAGTTTAGATTTATTTGTTAGACGGATTGAGTCCACGCTCGCTTCAACGGGCAATAGCCCGGTGAAGCACTAAAAGACTCCTAGGCTAAGTGTAAACGTCATACTAAAAATAAAACAAGATGTCATATAAAAAAGTCTAGTCTCTCAGAGGTACGGAACCCTCTGTGTGCAAGTCTAACTTACACTTGGCTGTTTTTTTATGTTTTGGAGACGATAGTCGAAACGGCGTTTAACGCTTGGTCTTCTTAAGCAATTTCATACTACGTTAAAGTTTATGTGTGCTGTTAAACTCTATCGCAGCACGTAGGCTTATACATAGCTTAACTTCAAACGGCACACATAATAATAAGAAATACCCGCATTTACCGGAATAGATAGTAGTAAAAATTGTCAATAAGGTATACCTATATGGAACCCTGGAAGGGATAGAGTGGACGTTAGTTTAGCTTTGACTAGTGTTACAGTAGAGTACTACTAGTCAAAGCTATGCTAACATCGACTTTGTCCGCCAATACTAGTCAAATTTAAGCTAAAGCACAGTAGGCTGCACGTGTGGCGCAGCGGCTAAGACGACTCCCTCACCGGACAACTATTAGTATGAGCCATTAATAGTTATTCTGAGTCTGATGATTGATCTGATTATTTATATTTTTAAATTATTTAAATTATTAAAAGATTTAAGGGAATAATTTAAATTATTAGATTTACGCTATTATATGTCAGCAGAAGGAGAGGTATACAGAGTTTTCCGTGGACAAAGTACTTGTCGAACATGGGCACACTGTGTTGCGATTGCCACCGTATCATCCGGATTTTAATCCAATTGAAAATATATATGGTCTCAACTAAAAGGCTATGTAGCCTCTAGAAATGTGGGTATGAATTTAACTACAGTAAAAACGTTATGAACTGAAAAAGTAAACATGATCGGGGCTGAAGAGTGGAAAAAGTTTTGCGATCACACAATCAAATGTGAGAATGAATATAGAAGCATTCAACACGGTTTAGACAATTACACTGATAGACTAGTGATAAATACGGCTGATAGTGATAATTTTATTATACTTTAATATTTTTGAAATTTAATATTTTTTGTTCATAATATCATCAGCCCGATATCGCCCACAGTTGGACGTAGGCCTCCCCCAAAGGTTTCTATATTACCGCGCGTAGCATGTGAGTTGGCGACCGCAATTAAGTGGTAGTTATTGTACACAGGTAGCGCTACTGCCCAACGACCTGGTGTATCCCTTACTCGCCTTTTACGACACCCACGGGATGGTATGGGGTGACTCTGTTATTATTTCTAGGCCGGAAACCACACGGCTTAGAAAGAACCAGCATGATCATTGCTTATCCATAATAGGTTTCTCCATATTATGGATCTCTTTAGAAATGAACTAGGCTAAGAAATAATAAACCTATGTAAATAAGAGAGATCGGCGTTACTTCGAAGATACTGGTTCTTCATACACCTGCCACACAGAGTAACTATAGAAAAAACTCGTTTCTGTTGAGGGCTTGCCATCTGTACAATTGTGCGTGCCAGAGATTTGACATTGACCCTTTTAATATGAGCGCTCCACAAGTGAAAAATATCTTGTGTAAAACTTTTTTCTTAAATTGTATTGATGACTATTCAACATTTTAATGTGGAATGTTATTCAATACAATTTGCCTGTACTGCTCAAATTACCTATTGATAAAATAGTATACTTAAGTGAAAACTTGTAATTGGCCTTAACATAAACATACAACCTTATTAGTATTAAATTATCTGTAAGTTTTCACAATTTAAAAATAAAATTAACTAAAACATAGCGACGATAAGACTAAAACGGTTTATTTTTTTTCAAAGTTTACTTAAAATAAAACCTTTTATCGCTTTAAATATCTTTACCATTTCTCTTTTCGTTTTTCTTCATTTATATTTACCATTTTCTTTAACTACTTTTCGTAACATCTTTCTTTATAACTCTTTAATTAAATAGACATACGAGTATAATATTATGTATACGAGTATAATATATGTGTTTAGTAAATTATTATTATAGTATTTATTAGTATTGAAACAAATAGAATTGAATGTTTATGTAAATTGTACATAAATATACAATTTGTACATTTGATATACAAGTACACTTACAACTACCGACTTTTCTAACTTATTTTTCCCTTGTCCACCTAACGGTTGTCTTGAATAGTGTTCAAAATGACTAAAGTGACTGAATTAGACTGACTGTCATTTACGGTCAAACTGGTCAAAATGGTCATTAACTGTCAAAAATGGTCATTTTCAGTCATATTTTAGTACCAACTTCTAAATTGAAACAAAAAAGTGGTTTTTATGACTTATAGTATTATTATATAGTGTTAATCATTTTACATTTCTAATCATGCTTGCATTTAAGACAAAATGGCAACATCGCATCGCCTCGCGCATCGACTTTGATGTCGTATAAGCCTCTCATGATATAATACAAAATAAAACGTTGCTTCATTGAAACATGGATATAAATTGGGTACCTAAATAAATAAATAATTGGGTGGTAGTCGAGAATAGACAATAATATTTGAGTCAAATTGACTGAATTTGACAATAAATGACTGGTCATTTAAGGTTTATGACAATTGTAACTAGTCATATTCAGTCATTTTACATCTCTAGTCTTGAATAGATCGCTACAAAGCTATAAGACCGCCGATTGTACCTGTATTTGCTTATTTTGAAATCATGCATTGTCTGTGTTTTGGTGCATTAAAGTGTACTCTATCTATTTTCTTTATAAATGATAGCCTAAGAGGACGACGAGTGAGTGGAATGGAACTTTTGTTTGGAAGACACCGATGCACTTTAATCTTATCATCATTTTTATTTAACTAGGCAATAAGTTTTTATCGTCTAGTTAATAAAAACGCTGACAGGATTAGAGTGGGTCTGTGTCTCTACAGTCGTTGCGTTGACTGAACGTTAAAATCCAATGGTAGGTAAACATATCGACGGTCACCGTAGCCTAGTTGGTAGTGCTCCTGCCTACGAAGCTGGTGGTCCTGGGTTCGAATCCCGGTAAGTGCAAATATTTGTGTGGAGCACGAATATTTGTTTCTGAGTCATGGTTGTTTTCTATGTATATAAGTATTTATCTATCTATATAAGTATGTATATCGTCGCCTGGTACCCATAGTACAAGCTTTGCTTAGTTTGGGGCTAGGATGATCTGTGTGGCATTGTCCTGTAATCATAATCATATAAACTTTAATTTAGTTGGTGCATAACTGAAGTGGAGCCATGTGATCCAGAGGAAGGGAGGCGAGTGGGGGGATCCTGTAACAACTTGCTGTATCCACCAAGAGGCGCTCCGCATACTCCCTTTGCCAGAGTTCTACCGCCGGTGTTTTCTGAAAGTAACTTATATATTTAAATTATTTTATTTAAATTAAATACACCTTTGACTTGCCTGATGGCTAGTACGCGCTTCCTGGCTCCTTTTATCTAATACTAGCTGTGCCCCGCGGTTTTACCCACATTAAACTTTATAAATTTTATTATAATCACTCCAGCTGTTTAGGCGTGAAGAAGTAACAAACATACACACTCACACATTCATAAACCTTCGCCTTGATAATATTAGTAGGATTACAAATGCTAATCTAAGTTCGTTTATTTGCTCGGCCTTTAAACCTTAAGGTACAGACACCAGCACATCCAGCTACCCCAATCTATCAAATTTCTTTTATAGATTTTCAACTTTCTCACAAAAGTATAAGGTCACTAATAAGTTAGTGTAGATAGATGGGAGAGCGAGTCACGTTCCTAATATTACTGTAGGGGTTAAGAGAGTTAAAATCACATGTATATTTAAGTTATTCATTTGACAATAATAGTCGTATATAATTGAACTGCACGTGTGGCGCAGCGGCTAAGACAGTCGCCTTGCCGCTTCGTGTCTCGGGTTCTATTCCCGGACAACTATTTGTACTGTTGTATGACTCATAAATTATTGTTCTGAGTCTGGATGTAATGTGTGTCCGTCTATTATATGTTTGTAAAGTACCCCGCAACACAGCGATTAGATTCCCTACACAAAAAAACAAACAAATTACGATCGATAGGGAAAACATGGACCAGGAAAACAATAAGTAGGAAAGAGTGGAATGAAACGGAGGAGGCCTTTGCCAAAGTTGGGCAAACAGACCAAGTTGTCGGTGTCGCTAACTCGTCAGAGTAGCACTAAAAAATGAAAATGAAAACATTTTATTCAGCACAACACACAATAAATACAGTAGAGTAAAAAAACAACATAGATACAGAGAAAAGGAAAAGAAAGAAGGTAACAATCATATCATGGAGCAGGTGTGTCTTGCATGTTCTGTCGAAAGGGTCACCACCTCAGCATCAGCTAAGTGGGATACACCTAGCGGTGATTTTCAGTTGGCAACCCAGGTATAGTGACGCACGGACGGAAGCAATATTAATAAACATAAATCAATCGTAATAAACGAAAGAAAATAAAATAAACATTGACGGTAATACAACACAGGTACATAAAATAATAATGCACACAGTTTTAGTAGGTATATAAGTATATACGCGAGGTCAAAATATAAATAACACAACTCAAAAAGATACTCAGCCCAAAAAATATTATTGTTATAAGTAGATCATTAATTTTGATATTAACTAGTTTAAGTTATCTGTTTCTAAAATGTTAAACGTGTCTGAATAAAGGCTTATATTATTATTATTTATTCAAACATTTTTCTTATTAATTAAGATAAGATAAAGATTTATTTACTAAAATTATTTAGATATTCCTTAACTATTTTACATATTCCTTAACTATTTTACATATAACAGCGAAATTACAATTTTGTAATGTAACAAAAGGAAAATCTTTCATTAACTTATGACCTCCACACTAGGTCGAGCCTGTCTCGTGGAGACGAAATGCTAAAATAACAAAAGCAACCTTAGTTGGTTGGTAGTACCTATATTAAAAATTATATTTTTTATCATATAGTTTCATTACTTAGGTTAACATACATAAGATCAAAATAAAGAGTTAATAAACGAAATTAATAATTTTAAAAGATAACACTATTAAAATAAAAGCATACAAAAGAAAGTAGCATACATTTTAAAATATAAAAAGAAACAGAAATATACATTTTAAAATATAAAAAAATATAATTATATTAGTCGTAAGTACTAATAAACAGCTTTTTGTAGATTTCGAGCCCAAGAAGACATCTATGGGCAATGAGATGCCCCTAGCCCGCTACTGTAGGACCAGTTTAATGTCAGTGGGGAGGGTGCCGAGTCCAGTGTTCACAGCGCTGGCAATACACGACTTTGTATTCATGTCTGCTGATGTGGTCTCTTTACAGGATACAGGTAAGTTTAAAAAAAAAACATTAAGGCGGTTTACCGACTGAAGACGCGTCCCGCCGCGGTGCGCGGAGCGACGCATAACGGGCGCGGCGACGGAGGCGCAAATCTGCCTTACTTAGCGGTGTAATTTGCTCTCCCGCGTGGTGATGCTGATTACGACGGCCTCGCGCTAATACTAATATATTCATTATCTCCTCCCATTTCTTAACTTTTTGTATGCGATCAATAAAAATTTTCATATCGCAAATTGCAGGGCTTTGCTCAATTTCATAGATAAATTTGTCTGCGTCGAAATCCTAATCCTTCGAATTTCGGACCTATTTCCGTATTGCCCACTTTAAGTAAAATATTTGAAAAGCTAATGTTTAGCCAGTTGCTCAGTCACTTTAATATACATAATTTACTTCATCGGAAACAGTTTGGATTCACGAAGGGTTGTTCAACCATAGATGCAGGAGTCAATCTGTTAAAAGGTATATTCGCGGCTTGGGAGGACTCGCAGGATGCATTAGGTATTTTTTGCGATTTGTCCACAGCATTTGATTGCGTTCATCATGACACTCTTGTCAGGAAACTACACCACTACGGTATCAGGAACAAGGCTCTCGAACTTTTGACTTCTTACTTGGGCAATAGAATTCAGAAGGTCGATATAAATGGTAAAAAATCTGCGGGATCCCCAGTGGTAATGGGCTTTCCACAGGGATCGATTCGCGGCCCATTCTTATTTTTAATCTATATTAACGACTTACCCTACTATGTAAGGGATAAACATGAGATTGTTTTGTTTGCGGATGATACTTCATTGACGTTTAAAATAAATCGACAATTACGCAATTATGACGAAGTAAATGACGCAATCTCTAAAGTTGTTCATTGGTTTAACGCCAATAATCTTTTGCTAAATGAGAAGAAAACTAAAGTCATCAAATTCTCTACACCTAATGTAAAACAGGTGGCTACCAATGTAGAGCTTAATGGGGCTGGATTGACCCCTGTTGAGTCAACTGTATTCTTGGGTATCACAATTGATTCAAAACTGCAATGGGGCCCATAAATAGACAAACTATCAGGCAAATTAAGTTCTGCTGCATATGCTGTTAAAACTATAAGACGGCTTACTGATGTGGATACAGCTAGAATGGTTTATTTCAATTATAATGTCCTATGGAATTCTTCTCTGGGGTAGCGCTGCGGACATAAACACCATATTTGTATTGCAAAAAAGAGCTGTAAGAGCCATATATAAACTTGGTCCGCGAGAATCTTTGAGAGAGAAGTTTAAAGAGATTAACATTCTGACTGTAGCATGTCAGTATATATATGAGAATCTAATTTATATGCATAAATATAAAGACTCCTTCTGTAAAAGGAGTGATACTTATAATATAATATACTAGATTACTTATAATATACTAGATATAAGCATAACTTTGTGTTACATACCACCCGTCTCCACAAAGTAGGTAACTCTTTTATGGGGCAATGTATAAGATTCTATAACAAACTTCCCAGTGATATCCGAGAAATGTTTATGAATAAGTTCAAAAGAATTATAAAAGCCAAATTGTGTAGCAGGGCTTACTACAAAACTTCTGATTATTTAAGTGACAAAACAGCTTGGGATTGAGTCGCTCTAAATTAACACATTTAAATACAATGTAACTTTATGTAAGAAATAAATATTTTAAAAAAGGATTCCCAATTAATTTTTTGGCAGTGATTCTCAGTAGCTGCCACGTCATGCACTGCACGGTAGGATAAAAAAAATTGACCATTCCACACAAATGTAAAGTAAATGTTATGAGCCAAGTTATGCCACAGAATAAATAATATCCTGGGACATTATTTACACAATTCAAACTAAGCAGAGCTTGCACTATGGAAACCGGAAACTCTACATATACCAACTACTTTTCCATTTGTAAATACATACTTATATAGATAATTACACCCAGACTCACGACAAACTGACATGTTCTTGCACACAATTTTTTGTCCATGTCGATGGAGCGACCGATTTCAGCCATTACGACTACTTCAACTCATAGTCGGTATGGCGTTAGTGCGTCCAAACCTGTTGGCGGGGTTGGTAAACGCTTGCCTTTCACGCCGCAAGTAGTGGGGTCGATACCCCCCCCCCCAGCAAAGGTATTTATGTGCATGTTTGTCCTGAGTCTGGGTAATTATCTATATAACTATGTATCTACAAAAGAAAAGTAGTATGTATAAGTAAGATATCACTTATCTAGTTTCCATGGTGCAAGCTCTGCTTAGTTTGGGATCAGATGGCCGTGTGTGAATAATGTAACAGAATATTATTATAAAAGAAAATCTTCTCTTTTGAATTTGAATTTGAATTCTTAGTGAAATTAAGACATATGTACGTACACTCAATGACAAACTTTCGCCTTGATAATATTAGTATGATCACAAATGCGAATCTAAGTTCGTTTATTTGTTAGGCCTTTAAACCTGAAGGTACAGACGCCAGCACATCCGGCAATCCCAATCTGTCAAATTTCTTTTAGAGATTTTCAACTTTATCATAAAATTATAAGGTACACTTTCAATTGGGGAAATTTGACAGATTGGGGTAGCTTGATGTGCTGGCGTCTGTACCTCATATTTTAACTTTGACAGTAAACTACGTGTTATGGAAACCTTATTGCTGCACACCGAAAGGCAAGACTGATTACATGTGCGCTCCCAACAAGGTCCCTGAGAATGATCCAGTGCACCGCTTTTCTGGTGTTCGTTGCATCAATATGACTAGACCTGAAACCTTCCAAAGCGTTGGGTGCATTCCAAACAATACCAGTCCAGAAAGAGTAAGTTTAGTTTATTACAAAACCTACGTAGATAAGTCTACATAAGTCACATGGGAGCACACGAACGTCGGCTACAGTAGGAGAAGGAGCGGTGGCCGTGGCCGAAATCGGCCGGGACCACATCATAAAACCTATAAATTTTATCTTTTCTTAAAAGTAAGATACCAGCTTTAGGAGCTTAAGAAGAACCAGATATCTCACCGGTCCGTAAGTGATTGGGTTATTTCAGCAACTAGATAGATAGATAACTCTTTTTTGTACACCAAGTAAAATAAAATATAAGGAACAAGGATGCATTACAGAAATGTACAATTGGCGGCCTTATCACTAAATGTGATCTCTTCCAGACAACCTAGGCAGGGATTGGAGTATGGAAAAAAAGAGTTTCGGTAGTTGTCAGGGTACAAAAATGATGACATGGTACGCGCTCTGGTACCATGACAAAAAAACTAGGCTCGCGGTCAGTCCATAGATGGGTGACCGCCAAAGTGGTTTAATTTCTGAGCGTCTCCGTGGTTCGGAGGGCACGGTAAGCTGACGGTCCCGCTTGTAGCCATTAGCCAACAGTCGTTAAGCCATGTCAGAGGCTTGGGCGGCTTGAACCACTCCGTCAACAGGGTACCCACCGCCCACACGATAAGATAGTAAGTAAACCATACGGCACAGGTTGCCCGCCACCGGCAGTTGGATTTGCCATTGCGACTAGAGATGTCTTTATCAACGTTGTTCGACATTGCCTGGAGATTTTTTTTAATGGGACTTGTCCCTCCCTCTTAGCCACCGCTGTAACTCCTGTAAGCCAGGATCAGCAGGCACACCATGGAATAACACTGAGCGGTGAGGCTCAGGCATGTACCGGGGAATCGCTTTAACTGTCTTGGATCCCGCAACGAATGAAAATTAGTAGTTTTAAAGTGAAAGTTTGTTTACATCGTCCATCTATCGCATGTCGCAATATGGTGGTCAATTTAGCGACACCCATGGCTCGCCTTAGCTGACAGTGTTGCATTTACAATCACAAATAAACCGGTCCCTTTCACAGATAGTAACATCTACCCCGTTGCTGGATCTATCACCAATTTATGGAAACAGTTTACAAAGCTTGCAACAGAAAGGACGATCCTTTGAAAACGGAGAGTTGAAGATCGAAATGCTAAACGGAAGAATTTGGCCACCTAGTTCCAAAGACGCTGCTAACCTATGTTTCTTGAATGAACGACCCTGGGAAACTAGATGTCATGCAACACGTAAGTATTGAATTATTAAGAGGCTGACAATACCCAATTGTAACATCTAAGAATGTCCTTCTGGGTGAATTTTGACCACGGTGGCCTCTCTCAATGGAGACTAGCCTTCTGCCTGGAACATATTATAGTGAACAAGTGTGTGCGCAAACACGGGAGCTCTTTCTATTCCATCACCCTCATGATCCGATGGGACGACTAGCGACACGATCAAACAGAGGTGAGATTCTGGACCGACGGCTTTACATGCTTTCTGAGGCGAAGCACGGGTGTGTAAGTACCGCCAATTTCTAGATTTCGGACGGATACTGAGAATTTTTACTGTGCGGATAAACCCCATAATTACTTTTTGGTCCGATCCAGGATTTGAACCCAGAATATGATTATATTTGGTTGACCACACTACCACTACCAACGGGGCTGTGGTGTAACAGGTAACAAGGACGGGTCAATATAGGGTCAACACAAAACTATTAAAAAAACAGGGTGCAATTGTACAAAATAATTTAATATGTTTTACAATATTTAAATATACTACAAAAATAATAAAAATAGAATTTGGTCGCAATTTTTAGTTTCCTCATTTTACACCCAAAATTAACCCACTTCGTTAGTTTATTTCATAATATCTTAATTACATTTTTTGTTTGTCCTAGTTTATTAAAATTTTCTCTTTTTGTTTAACGAGTTTAATGTGAAGAGCGGGGCATCCTAACACAGGTATTTTATTACTTAAA
The DNA here is from genome assembly GCA_951640165.1 of Pseudoips prasinana. Classification (NCBI taxonomy): domain Eukaryota; kingdom Metazoa; phylum Arthropoda; class Insecta; order Lepidoptera; family Nolidae; genus Pseudoips; species Pseudoips prasinana. Next base: position 4,016,115 of record OX621238.1, on the reverse strand, counting down.
AGGAATTCCCCAAACATTACTATGAACCACACTCTAAGAAACTGAAAATAAACTATTTTTATTTTATTTATTATATAAATATTATTCTTACACTTTTAGCTGAAGATGGAACAAACTCATTAGCTGGAATAAACCTGATGTCTATTTGGTACTGGAGGAACCACAATCACATCGCTAAGAGCCTAGCGGAGGTCAATTCTTGCTGGGACGACGAGAAGTTGTTTGCTACGGCCAAAGATATTAACATCGCTATTGCTTTACAGCTTTATTACTATGAGCTGCTACCGTTATTTTTGGGTATTTTTTTTTATTATTTTATGTAGTACTAGCTGTACCCCGCGGTTTTACCCGCTATAAATTATCACAGGTCCACCCCGTAGGTGTTACTGTGATAATATGTAGCCTATATGTTGACCCAAATTCTTAGTAATATTCATGCAAAATTTGAAGTAAATCCATGCAGTACTTTTTGAGTTTATCCCAGACAGTACATACAGACAAACAGACAAAAATTCTAAAAACTATATTTTTAACTTCGATATCGATTGTAAATCACGCCCCAAGTATCCTTTAAAAAAATATTCAATGTACGGTTTTGACTTTCCTACGATTTTATTATATGTAGGTATATAATGATTTTATATGTATACTAGCTATGCCCCGCAGTTTCACCCGCGTTAAAGTGGTTTTGGGGTAAAAGAGAAACAAAAACATACACATACATCTCTACTCACAAACTTTCGCATTTATCATAGTAGTAGGATGTGTACCTCTAGCGGTTTTGGCAGTGTATGCCGGAATAGCTCACAGATGTTAGATTTTTTCCTACTTACTTGACACTTATCGTCATACTTTGGACAATTCACACAATATCTTTATAAATTATAGCCTATGTGTTATTCTGATGTATAAGCAATATTATCTTAAAGTTTTTACGTGAAAGAGTAACTAACGTCCATACTTACAAACTTTTACGTTTATTATATTTATAGGAACGAGTAGAATAGAAACGGGAACAATATTAGGCTAACGATGGCAATTAACACAATTTATGATAGAAATTCCATTGTGGAAATCATTTAACCGAAAAAAAAAGAACCGGTTATCAGACAATAAAAAAATCAAATAGATTTATATTTTGTAAACAGTATTTATTAGCAATACTGTTTACAAAATATAAATCATCAACACGACGAGCGCGCGCATCCCTCCGTGCCGGGCGCTGTGAGCGTACTCCGTGTGCCGTATTGATAAATGTAGTCAATATGTCGGAAATTATCAAGTGTAACTCGTGTAATATAGTGATCAACGAGCTTTTATCCTATATTCAGAATAAAATCTCGATAATAGACGAGGAAACGCTGGTGCGAATATGTTCAACGTCATTTACGAGCGAAGAAATTAAAAAAGCTAAGTCGTTACTGTTTGAATCTATTCCTACGGACAAAGTCAAGATAAATCGGAAGAACAAGGGAAAGGAAGGAAGAGATCTAGGCGATATAATAAGCTTCTTTAAATCGACTGAACCCGATATAATACCGATTTTTGTGGCTCGAGAGCTGGAGAAGCTACCCCCTATTCTTTTTGATCATCTTGATTGCACGAAGTTATTGAAAGACCTACTAAAAGTGCAGAGTGAACTAGATATAGTTAAAGCTAATTACGTTACAAAAGAGCAGCTGTGTGAGTGCAGATCTGAGTTACTACAGTTGAGGAATGACTCATTATCGACTGTGTCTCCGCAGAACGTGAATAAAAGGCGCGGAGCATGGCAGCTGTATGATAGTGGACCAGTTGGTCTCTCGCATGATATAAACGATTCCACTATAAACAATTCCACGTTGAATGAACCAGCTGATAACCAAAAGTACAGTTCCAGTGATAATATTCCACAATACCGAGAAATCTTGAGGGTAAACTTAACACAAAATGCACGTAAATTGGCGGTGCCGAGACAACGGTCACCGGTATTAAATGTAGTCGAGAATATAACAGCGGCGAGCGGTGTGGAGCGGGGACCCGAGGTGACGTCACCGCCACCTGCTACGTCGTCGGCCGGCCAGTGCGCCGATAACTGTTTAATAACAGCTGAGAAATTACTCGAGCGCCACAGCGCAATACAAGCACAGTGGGTGAATCTGAACCAAACGACAAGGATAATGAAGGTTGGAAGACCGTATCGAAACGCAAGAACTTTAATTATCGTTATCGTGGGAAGTCCGGAATTTCGAAAGATACTGAAGGGTGCTTCAAAGCCGCTGACAAAAAAGTTCCAATATTCATAACAAATATTCACAAGGATACTACGGACAAAGACATAATAAACTATGTATACAAAAAAACGAAGGAGATGGTATCTTTGAAGGAAATTATAATAAAACAAGAAAAGCATCATAAAGCTTTTAAGTTTTTTGTATCGGAGCAGAAGTTATCTATGTTCTTAGATAATAATTTATGGCCAGAAGGAGTCATATTTAGACGGTTTGTACATTTTCGACAGAGGAGTACGAACGGTAGTTACGCTGTGACGGCCGATCAAAAACCGAAATGAATGAAGCAAATAAAGAATTATACAACTTCGTAACTTTCAACTGTAAGAATGTGAAGCGCTCAGTAGATGATGTACGACAGCTGTGTCGAACATCTCACATAATTGCCTTGCAGGAACATTGGCTAATGCCGCACGACATTCATTTCCTGAGCTGTATCGATGATGACTTCGCATATACGGGTGTATCGCCCATGGACACGTCAACGGGGATGATATCAGGACGACCGTGGGGTGGAGTTGCATTGTTATGGAATAAGAAAATCTTTGATAATGTTACTATAGTGCAATGTGATAATAATCGAGTGTGCGGTATTAAAGTGGCGATAGGGCAAAGGTCATTTTTAGTATTCAGTGTGTACATGCCGACTGATAACACAGTGAATCTAGTTGAATTTACGGATTGTTTGGCAACGCTGAGCGCAGTTGTGAGCAATGAACATGTTGAGTGTGTATACATGCTCGGTGACTTCAACGCCCACCCGGGTGAGCAATTCTTTTATGAATTTTTAAATTTTTGTAATGATTTGGATTGGAAATGTGCCGATATTATAAATTTAGGTTTATCGTCTAACACATATAGTTTTATCAGTGACGCTAATGGGGCGCTAAGATGGTTAGACCACTGTGTTGTAACTGAGTCGGCTTTTCAAACCGTAGTCGATACACACATTAAATATGATCCGGTGTGGTCTGATCACTTGCCACTCATTATTAAATGTAATATAGATAATGTAAAACCAAAGGTGCTGCAAGAAAATTTTGAATTTAATAGGATAAAATGGGGGGAGAGAAACCCTGAACAAATAGATTTGTATAGAAAATTAAGTAATGACAGTTTAAAAGACATTGATTTTCCGCCTGAACTCAGTGACTGTAGTGATAAACGTTGTGACAACCGAGATCATAGGCATATAATTGACAGTATGTATAGTAGGATTGTTAATGCATTGTGTAAAGCCGCCTCTGACAGTCATACTATTGTTAAGCCGCGAAGAAAACAACCGGTGATCGGGTGGAACAAACATGTGCGTGACGCTCACGGGGTAGCTCGGGGTAAATTTAAGGAATGGGTACTGTGGGGTAAACCGACTGAAGGACGTATTTGGCAGGAGATGCGGGAGAGTCGCAAAATCTTTAAATCACGCCTAAAGTGGTGTCAAAATAATAAAGATCAGATAAAGATGGATATCCTAGCTTCTCAACATTCGAAGCATGACTTTCGTAACTTCTGGAAAACAACTAGTAGGCTAAATAATAAGCCGGGCTTGCTCGTGAGCGTCAACGGTGTCAGTGACCCGAAATGTATTGCTGATATATTTAAAGACCAGTTTCTGGTGAAATCGCCATTGGGACCATCACGGTCTTTCAGTGTAGAAGGGTCACATGGACAGGAAATGTATACCAAAGTCACAGCGAAGGATGTTAATGAGGTAATAAAGTCAATGTCGCGGGGTAAGTCTCCGGGACATGACAGCCTGAGCATTGAACATCTAAAGCATGCCGGCGTCCACCTGCCCAGAGTTCTTGCCATGTTTTATTCATTTTGTTTGGGACATGCGTACTTACCAGCAGAGATGATGAGGACCGTGGTGGTACCAATTGTGAAGAGTAAAACCGGTGACCTAAGCGACACGAGCAACTACAGGCCAATCTCACTGGCTACAGTACTTGCTAAGGTTCTTGACAGTTTGCTTAATACACAGCTGGACCGGTATATAGACACGCATGATAATCAATTTGGTTTTAAGCCGGGATTGTCTACCGAGTCAGCTATCTTGTGTTTGAAGCAAACTGTTAGGTACTACGCCGATAGGAGCACACCTACTTACGCTTGTTTTCTCGACCTCTCGAGAGCGTTTGACCTGGTTAAATATGACATCTTATGGCAGAAGTTATATAACATCTCTATGCCTCTCGAACTGATAGAAATTTTCAAGTACTGGTATCTTAACCAGGTCAACGTCGTTCGATGGTCAGATGCTCTGTCGGAGCCGTACGGGTTGGAGTGCGGGGTGAGGCAGGGAGGACTGACCTCGCCAAGGCTCTTCAACCTGTACGTGAACGCACTGATAGAAGAGCTCAGCAGCACCCGTGTTGGTTGCCATATTGACAATGTTTGTGTCAACAATATTACTTACGCGGACGACATGGTGCTGCTGAGCGCCTCGGTGTGTGGTCTGACCAAGTTGCTCGGCATCTGCGAGCGTTACGCGCGGGATCACGGTTTGCTCTATAACGCCAGGAAGAGTGAATGCATGGTCTTTCGGGCCAGGGGTCGGAGATGCCCGGATACTGTTCCAACTATTAAATTAAACGGGGTGACGTTAAAAAGAGTTGAACAGTTTAAATATCTCGGGCATATTGTGACCTCTGACCTGAGGGACGATGCGGACATTGATAGGGAGCGGAGAGCGTTGGCTGTGAGGGGCAATATGATCGCCCGCAGGTTTGCACGTTGCTCGGGGGCCGTCAAAATAACTCTTTTTAGAGCGTTTTGTACGTCTCTGTACACAGCCAGCCTGTGGGTGTCCTATACCCAAAAACAGTACAGCGCTCTCCGTGTCCAGTATAATAATGTGTTCAGGGTGTTGTTTGGGCTGCCCCGGCACTGCAGCGCGTCGGGGATGTTCGCCGACGCCCGTGTTGACTGTTTTTACACGACGATGCGAAAGCGGTGCACATCTCTAGGGCGCAGGGTCCGGACCAGCTTCAACACCATCCTGAGTATATTTGCGAACAGGTTTGATTGTCAGTACATTAATCATTGCTATATGGTAAATGTAATGACAAACAAGCAATTGTCGGAAAGTTATTGTTAATAGTTTTAATTTTGTTTATATTATTTTTTGATTTTTAATTTTGATTTAAATTTATATATGTAATTTTAATTTTAGATAATTTTAGATTTTAATTTAATTATGTATTTTTAATTTTAGATTTTAATTTTATGATTTTAATTTTAATTTGACATCACATTTTATATTTATTTTAATTGAATTTTGGTATTATGTATATTGTGTGTATGATCTGACATTGATTGAAATAAATGGAATTATTATTATTATTATTAGTGTTTAAAAAATGTATCTACTAGCTATGCCGTGACTTCATCCGAACTTTTTGTAATGCCTCCATAAATGTTACATTTGAAATGTTGAATAACTAAAATAGCTTGACGCAAACTTATAAAACATTCACATAAACCTTACATATTGCCATACAAACTTTAACCCCTATTTCCTATTATTATTGTACACCCTAAAGGGTAAATTTTCTTTTAATGTCTCAAATTTCTTCTTTGAATACTATATTTAGTTATATCGAATCGACAGCTTAAAAAATTAAGTTTCAAGCTTATATTCTAAAATGACCATACTTCAATACAACTTTTCATCCCCTCCTTTCAACCCCTCACAACCCTTCTTTTCACATTAAAAAGTAACCTATGTCATTTCTGTGGCTACTACACTATCTGTGTACCTAAATTCATTTCAATCGGTTCAGTAGTTTTGGCGTCAAAGCGCGAAAGACAGACAAACAAACGGAGTTACTTTAGCATTTATAATATAACTAGCTGTGCCCCGCGGTTTTACCCGCGTTAAATTTTATAAATTATCGCAGCTCCACCCCGTAGGTGATAGCGTGATAATATGTAGCCTATACGTTGACCCGACCTCTTAGTAATAATCATGCAAAATTTGAAGTAAATCCATGCAGTACTTTTTGAGTTTATCCCTGACATATATACATACAGGCAAACAGACACACAGACAAAAATGCAAAAACTATATTTTTGGCTCCGATATCGATTGAAGATCACGCCCGAATTATCCTTTTAAAAAAATATTCAATGTACAGTTTTGACTTTCTTACAATTTTATTATATGTATAGATTTACAATAAACCTGCTTAGTGGCAGCGAGCAGATTCCCAGTTATATTTCTATTTGTATGGCAGGACGACGTTTGCCGGGACAGCTAGTATTAATATAACTCTTATATCATATGAAAGTTTCATCAAATTATTTAATGTATGAATTTCAGGTCGCAGAAATCTTATACTAGATGGCGTTATCACAGCTTACGGAGAGCACAGAGACGTATATGACGAAAATGTTTGGCCTCAAGTTTCTTTGGAGTATCCTTTTGTACTGAGATGGATGCATACGGTACAAGATGGACCTTTTAAGTTAGTATTGAATTCTGTATTTTTAATTTTATTTTTATATCAGAGGGCGACAAACGAGCAAGTGGGTCACCTGATGGTAAGTGATCACCGCCGCCCAAGGACACTCGCAACACCAGAGGAGTCGCGGGTGCGTTGCCGGCCTTTAAAAGTCATAAGTCATATAAATGGCATTGCGCAGAGCACATAGCTCGCAGCACCAGCGGCCCTGGGGCAGAAAATTTCTTGAGTGGCGACCACGAATCGAAGGCGCATTGTGGGCCGGCCCCCTATAATAGACCGATGATCTTATGAGAATCGCTGGAAGCCTGGAAGAAAATTATTGAGACCTTTGCGTGAGGCCTTGGTACAGTAGTGGAGTTACTACTTGAGGCCTCCCCCAAAAATCTCCATGATTTCCGGTCTCGCGCTACCTGCATTCACCGGCTTCCAGTGTCATCTTTCGGTTGATATGATGAGTATAAGTCAATAGTATCATCATCATCATCATACCAGAAAAACGTACGCTGCTGAACAAATGCTGTGGGCCCCTGCGACCTTTGTAACATCGTCTTGTAAGAGGCCTTTCCACGCTGCGTCTTCCAGTTCGTGGTCGCCACTCGAGAACATATTATTATTTATAATAAGTACTAGATAATGCCATTTAGGATGAAATACCTCATAAGTATAGCTTAAGATGGACTTACCCCTGGATTCCAGGGTCTTAAATTTATGTAGGTATTTTACTTTTTAACCAACTGAAAAAAGTCAACAAGTTTAGTTTTTGTGTATTTTGCAAGTTAATGTTTTATACGCAAATTTAGTTCTCTAAGTTTCGTCCTAGACACACTACACCTTACACTTTGTATACAGTTTAAGGCATCGTAGGGCTTTTAAAAAAGAAAATAAGTTCAGAGTAAGTACCTGTTTATTTCCACAATAACTTAATACAAGCTAGCTAAATATCATTAGTATTATAAAATAAATTTTATACATATTTTAACAATCCGTGTACCTAAATATCTATAATATGTAACTAGAAATCATTATGTATACCTACTTAATTATACTACTACAAACATGTTGTTTAAAGTCTACGTGAATAAAAACTTTTTTTATTTTATTTATTGTAATTGCTCAGATATAACCTAGGTATTTATATGAATATGTCTATTTAAAATTAATTGACGTTACCTACATTATAAATTTGATTAAATTGCTCAAACATCTAAACGCAAATTGAAGAGGAAAAAATATCTTATTGTAATGTTTGATGATATTTACCTAAATATATAGTATATATATATTTATATTTGTTTTTTTTATTTCCAACTCGATTGCAAATTGCAAAGTAGGTCATTTTAGTTATAAAAACCGTTATAACTAAATAGTAACGAACTAACTAGGTTTCCTTTGTTTGTGACAGTCCTTCGTGGCATAGACTAATATATGTATTTAGGGCATTAGAACTATAGTCACAAGTCTTTTTAATCGATTGTAAATTATGAATATTTTAATTTGTTTAGTGTTTTATTATAATTTTATCATAAAATTGGTACCTATTGTATATTGATGTAAAACATCTATAGTCGTGGCGTATGCGCAATCGACTTTTTATTTTATCATTATGACATATTTAGTTCCTATCACAATATGTTCTATTCTGCATATTACTTTTACAAAATAATGCCGATGTTTCACATCTGCCAGGCGTCCCGTGACGGCTCACATTTTTTTTTTCTTTCTTTCTTTCTTTTATTATTGTAAATGTGTTTTATTGTAATCTTATTTAACCCCTGTAAGGTATCTAAATAAAATAATTACCTTAATCACGAATCGGGAGACTAAGAGCCGATTTCACCGTTAAAAATAAACGCTTGACTCAGCTACTGAACTGAGTTTAGCGTCAATTGATCGCGTTTAATTTTAACGGTGAAATCGGCTCTAAGTCGGACCGATGATCTTGTCATTCTTTCTTGGAAGCCGCTAGATGCAGGCAACATAAGACCGGCATTGGGCAGATCTTTGGGGAGTTCTTTGTCTGACAATGGGCGTTTTTTCAATGGCATTTGAATGAATTTTTTATTTCAGATTGTATGACGTAGATGGATATTACTTAAACCAGGTACCAATAGTGAACCTCACGTTGAGGACCGGATTCTTCGCAACTGGCGACATGTTGGACTATGCTACACAAGGCAGTTTCAGACAAGGAAGTGCCGGATCGGACTATATCGCTGATCCTGATGTAAGTTTATATGTATGATATTACGGACTTAAGAGGCCTATTACAGTCCACTAGCGCCGCCAATCGAAAAAATGTCATAACTCGTAAATAGAATCAAAAATACAAAATGTGGTCTATTATTACTGTAGAAAAGGTAATAACGTAATTTTATAACACATTGTCAACACTTGAAATATAGCTGTTTAGCAAAATCGTGCATTTGTAACAAAAACGGCCGTTTATGTTTTGAATGCACGATTTAGCTAAACAGCTTGGCTGGCGTGCCTTATAAAATACTATTTGAACGGCAACATAATATTCTCCAATTGAACTCCCTTATATAGTTTAATTCAAATCGATTAATATAAAGAACAGTTTAAGTCGTTACTATCTTTATCAAAACAAAAATTATTCATTGTATAAATCAGTATAATGTAAAATTGTAGTATGTAAATAGTAGTATGTAAAATTGTGTCAGAAATAAATAATTATATATTTTGTGAGGCTGCATTATACTTATATAAATAAAAGCTACTAAACAATAATATCGATTATTTATGTGGCAACACCAAGCGGTGACGTTAGACAGGTGGACACGGGTGGCACTTTGTTTTGTAGCACGCTACGAGTTGGCTATGCCATAAAACTAAAATATCAATAGGTTATAGATATTTAGTTGTACTCGATTATAGAAATGTTATAATTTAACATTCAACATTCATTTTCAAATTAAAATATTGCCTATGTTTGTGTGGAAACCTCAGTTTTTTTAGTTACCCTTCCGTGCGGAGTATTATGTGGCAGCCACTGAGAAATACTGCCATAAAGCTAAGTAGGAATTCTTTTTTTAAATATTTATTTCTTAACTTAAAATTACATTGTACAGACGCCAGCACATCCAGCTACCCCAATCTGTCAATTAAGCATAAGGTTCACTTTCACTTGGGGAAATTTGGCAGATCGGGATAGCTTGATGTGCTGGCATCTGTATTTAAATCTGTTAAGTACAGATGCCAGATTGTCACTCAAATAATCAGAAGTTTTGGAGTCTTACTTAGACTTACTACACAATTTGGCTTCATACTTTTTTGAAATTTATTCGTATACATGTCTCTGAACAGTTATAGAAGAGTTACAATGTTGTATCAATATATGTATCATTATTACCTACATACGGAGTTGACAGGAAACTGTTTGTAATGTGATACTTTTGTATATTTTCAGATCACTGAAGTTGGGCTTGGTGGTCTACAACATGTTTTAGACCTTATGACGAATGACCTATCCAAGAACCGTTACTTTGGGTTCCAACCGTATATTAAATACAGGGAATTCTGCTTCGGCCAACAAATCACGAGTTTTGACGATCTTTATGGTATCATAGATGCTGAGGTAATATATAATAATAATTTGACCCTGTTGGTCTATTGGGTTAGTGACCGTAATTGATACATACATACATACATAGACTCACGCCTGTTTCCCAGAGGGGTAGGCAGAGACAACGGATTTCCATTTGTCACGATCTTTGCATACTTCTTTTGCCTCGATCACTGTCATTACATTCTTCATACATGCTCGCCGGTTTAGGGTACTTCTGACCTGCCCTTTCTTGAGAACATCTCCAATTTGGTCAGAGAATGTTTGACGTGGTCTTCCCCTTCCGGTTGTCCCATTCACACAGGCCAGGTATACTTCTTTTGTCAATCTTCTTTCATTCATCCTTTCTAAATGGCCAAACCAATAACCGTAATTGATAAGCCAGGATAAATCTTTGTGTGATGAGCCCGATTATTGGTTCTCCGTCTCTTTGTAAATTATCTATAATATGTATTTATTTAGAAAGTATTTCAGTGTGTTTATCAGTTGTCTGGTTGCCATGGTACATATACCTAATAGAATCAGCTAACATAAGGTTAATAGAAAATAAAAGTTTCATGAAAACATCTTGTCCATATTTAAAAATGTATAACCGAGTGGCTAACTTCCTTGACGTATGAGAAATCTGAGCACATATTACTTAGATAGAATTTGTAAATTACTAGTTTGTTAATATTATTATGTCTATAATAATAACATAATCATTGTAATAATGATAATTATAATTTATCCTACGTACTCACACACATGCACACACACACACATACACACACACACAAAATTTTATAAATGTTTTCATACAATGTGTACATAAATATCTATGTTACTAGAAATAATAATGTATACAACTATATTACTACAAACATGTTCTGACTATTTACAAGCGCTTTTTTAAAGTATACGTGAATAAAAACCTTTTTTATTGTTATTTTTATTTTACACACACACGGACACACACACACACACGGACAGAAAGACACAAGAGCGCGCGTTTATATTGGATTTAATTTTTATATTTTTGTTTTGTCTTAAAGATACTACTAGACTAGAATATAAAGGAAGTAGCGAATCAACCCCTACACAAGTACTATTAGTCACTTAATGGGGCTGCCTAAATTTTTTTTGTTTTGCACTCTATTGAGACACAATTAACAATTTTTATTTTTTACAGCGAATTGAACTTTTAAAAGATGTTTACGATAATGTAGAAGATATTGACCTGCTAGCAGCGATATGGGTGGAGAGACCGATCCGAGGAGGAATCGTGCCGGCCACGTTCTACTGCCTCGTGGTTGAGCAGCTCAAGAGAAACATGGTCTCAGATAGGCATTGGTACGAGAGACCAAATCGTCCACATGCATTTAGTGAGCGTAAGTGGATTCGTTATTATTTGTATCGAATACGAGTGTGAGGATTTGCTGAATGACTGTTTCAAAGTGCAATAAATCATATTGATATTAAAGCCTTGATCTAATCCAGTTGTGGCAGTTATTATATAAGAAAATAATGATTTAAATTTTCCTTTTGACATAAAAAATTACTTAGTTTATAAGACTGAAGAAGCCTTTTAGTCTTTAGTTTCGAGCCAAAGGCAAAAAAAAAACAACAAATTAACAATATTTATTTTTAACCTTATTATTCCAAAATTACAATATTTTGTATAAAATTGCTTATAGTAGTATTAGAAAATTGCTTATATTAGAAAGAAACCTCATATATAAAGAAATTATATATGAGGTTGTACGGGGTAATCTCTGGATTTACTGAACCGCTTTTAAAAATTCTTTTGCCAGTAGATAGTTAAAGCCACGTTATTTGGGTGTGTCATTTTGGCTATATATTAAACCGAATAATTAAAAGACTTATTCGTGGTAGTTGGATAAGCAAAATAACTCAGAGTCATAACAGTCAAATGAAAACTTTTCTTACAAACGCTGCCTAAAAAATGAGAGATATTATTATGATGGAGTTCTAGAAAAAACTTGTAGAACTTGATACCCGCCGGACGATTAAATTTATGATTTCCCATTTTTGAGATTCAATAAACGCTTTGCATTGCGAATAATGCTATAAAATTCTAATTTGATAATGCCTACAAAAAAGTCAGCAACAGCATATATCTAACGTTTATACTTAAGTCACAAAAGTAGCTTTTTATATAATAATAAAATAATTTCATCACAAGTAATATTGTATTCTGCCTGATAAAGTGGGCATGGGTCAACTATTTTTATATAAAGTACAGCATTTTAAGCGCGACCAAGACACTATGTCAAGAATTCGTGAACAATTTATTCTAAAAGAGCAATATTATAGTTAGGTATATACAACATGTAACTTAATTAACGCACATCCTGAAAATAGTTTGTTCAGAATCGTTTACTGAATCGATTTATATCATTTTTAATATAGGTAATTTTTATTCCAAAATAATTAAAACTACGGAAATTATTGTCATATTAACCCTGTACAGTCAAAACAAACTGAAAAGGACCGTAAGTCAAAGTAATAAGACTTTTAAAATCGCAGCTTTATTTGTTTCATACATATTCCATCATTCAATACAAAATAAAGAAAAAAAAACTTTATTCCAAGAAACTAATTTTGTAAATAACAATGCATATACATGTTACATTAAAAATTCAGTTATTATTACAACATAATATTCTAATTGGTGTGTTTGAGGGTGTACGTTAATTACGTTACATGTTGTAGATATACGTTTGATGACCTGGAATTCACTTAACATAACCTGAAATGCAAATAACTATATCATATGTAATGTCCTCCTTTCCGAATTTAGGATACGGCGGCCAGTTTCAATAGAGATTAGCTATCTGCGTGGGACATATTATAGTGCACAAGTGTGAGCGCAAACACAGGAGCACTTTCTATTCCATCACTCTCATGATCCGATGGGATGCCTAGCGACACGACCGGAAAGAGGTCAGGAAGAGGACCGACGGCTTTACGTGCTCTCCGAGGCACGGGAGTGTAATACCACCAACTCCCAGGCTTCAAGCTGATGCTGAGAAATTTTCCTTTAACAGAAAAGTCCCAAAATTACTTTTGGCCCGACACGGAGTTGAACCCAGGACTTGTTCTCTGCGGGTGAACACGCTACCGCTAGACAAACTAGGCAGTCGAATATTTATGGTGGTATCAGTTGTTGATAGAAGTCGCTGTTGTATGCACCAACCTGATCTTCAAGTTTATGAAATTGTTTAAATATCATTATAATATTTCATACGAGAATTGTCTACGAATAAGTTTAAAAGAATGATTCAAGCCAAATGCATATTACAAAATTTCTGATTATTTAAGTGAAAAAAGTGCTTGGGATTGAGTTGTTTTGAGTCAACACACATGATTGTAATTAAACTTAAGTATATTTTATTTTAAAAAGAATTCCTACTGAGTTTTCTGGCAGTGTTTCTCAGTAGCTGCCAAGTCATGCACTGCACGGTAGGGTAAAAAATGACGAATCCACATAAATGTAGAATGTTTACGGAATAAATGATTGATGACTTTGACTTCGACATATAGGGAGGTAAATGCTTGCCTTTCACGCCGCACGTCATGGGCACAGAATAAAAAAGTACTTTCATGGGTTCGATTCCCACCCAGGACAGATATTTGTGTGCATGAACATGTCTATTTGTCCTGAGTCTGGGTGTAATTATCTATATAAGTATGTATTCACAAAAGAATAGTAGTATATGTCGTATATCAGTTATCTGGTTTCCATAGTACAAGCTCTCATTAGTTTGGGATCATATATATTATTTACCTTTGTTCATTTTCTCGAAATATATTTTAATTTTTCTAATGATGCCAACTGGCTTAAGCCAAGTCAGCATCATATTCTTGCAGAGATTTATTATTATAGGTGTCAACCCGTAAAAACTTTCGCACAATTCGGCAAGTGTTAAGAATTGTTGCTTTTTGCATATTTAGGTATGTATTTGCTGTTATTTTTTATTATTATTATAGTATACTTATTGGTTTTCCAGTTCAACTGGCTGAAATAAGAAAAGCTACTATTGCGATGCTCCTGTGCGACGTTGGAGACAAAGTCACAGAAATTCAGCCCCATGCTTTCTTGAAAGCTGGTTTTAGGTAAGAACATTGTACAGACGCCAGCACATCAAGCTACCCCGATCTGTCAAATTTCCCCAATTGAAAGTGAACCTTATGCTTTTGTGATAAAGTTGAAAATCTATAAAAGAAATTTGACAGATTGGGGTACCTGGATGTGCTGTCTGTACTTAAGACGTAGCCAACGATTCAAGTAATACCTTCGCAAGTAATTCTGTTTACAGACGACAGAAAACATATATTTGCACTAGTGTGTCTACCTCTAGTTCCAACATTTAGCCAGAATTCGAAGACTTAAAAAAATATAATTATAACTCCAAAATGGTGAATCGTGTAACCTATAAACTATTAAACTATAAAACGCCTCCCGGCAACTGAATTATTTTTTCAAAATTTTATAAATTCCATATCTAAGGAATTTATTAGTGATTCACAATTATTAAAGTTATTGCTGTGGCATTCACTCTAATAATAATTATCGTCGCAACTAAACGCTATCTACTACAGGTTCGCATAAGTACCTATGTGTATTCTAATTTACAGTTCACCTAGTCATAGTCATCGTTTTTTTGGCGCTACCGGAAGATCAGCGTTACAGTAAACAATTACTGTAACGCTGATGTCAACAGCAGTACAAGTTAAAAAATCTACTTAGTTCGATATTGTAGGAGTATATATAGTTATATACTATATACACATACTGCATTCAGCTTGAAAAGTATAAGTGCATCATCATATCAGCCGAAAGACCACTGCTGGACAAAGGCCTCCCCCAAAGATATCTTCAATTGTCGGTCTTGCGCTATCCGCATCCAGCGACTTCCATCGACCCTCACAAGATCAGTCCATCTTATATGGGGCCTACCCACACTGCGTCGGTTCTACGAGCTATGTGTCCTGCCCACTGCCACTCAGCTTATATATACTGAAGTGCTAATTTTACTATTTCAACCAAAAATAAATATAATAATGCTACTATTTGTTTCAGAAACCACATGGTTTCTTGCGAAGACATCCCCAAAATCGACTACCAGGCTTGGAGAGATGAGCGCTGCGACTATTCTGACGAGTGGTCCAAATACATCAAATACTAAATTTTCAATTCTCGAAAGGTTATTGATCAAATCATTTGGACCGGTTTCGAAGAACTATGTTTAATTAGAAGAACATTTGAATTTTAAATGCGAGTTTTATGATATAATACCGTTAAAATTAATCTATACCTACTTATAAACATTGCTTTTATGTCAAATTCGACTATTCCACATATAAATAATTAAAAAACCTTAGACTTATAAAATAATTAAAAAACCTTATGTAGCAAATTCCAGAACTCTTCCATGATTATATATATCTGCTGGGTAATGAGGTAATCCATTTAGATGAAACTGCTCAGAGCTAAACTGATCCTAAAACTATATGTATATAATTATTGCAATATATTTCTGTTAAAGTTGTGTATTTGTCATATTCTGGTACATTAGCGATTTTGTTTGTGTATATGTATATGTGTATAATGATGAAATAAAAATATGTTGCATAAAACAATTTTAGTTTTCATTTGCCTTTTTAGTACCTATGTTGCTTTAGTTTTTAGTATGTTCAATAATGCGGGTGCATTATTTAGTTCAGCCCCTTATCTTAAATAATTTTGGTAAGTAGACCAAATTTCTTTTATATGCCCCATTGAGTATGTCTCGCCGGAGTATCTCAACTGGGCCGTGTTGAAACCGGTACTTGAGACACCCGCTGAGTTTGTTTCGCTGGATCTTCTCAATTGGGGCGCATTGGATCCGGTGGTAGGTTTTTTTTTTAATTATAATGTCTAGGGACAATGTCACACAGATCATCCTAGCCCCAAACTAAGCAAAGCTTGTACTATGGGTACCAGGCGACGATATACATACTTGTATAGATAGATAAATACTTATATACATAGAAAACATCCATGATTCAGAAACAAATATTCGTGCTCATCACAGAAATATTTGTACTTACCGGGATTCGAACCCAGGACCACCAGCTTCGTAGGCAGGAGCACTACCAACTAGGCTGCGGTGACCGTGCATTAAAGCGCAACAGTCTTTATAAACACAAGGTCCGCCATAATAACTATATTTAATTCGCACCTTAATATAGACAGAACCATTCAGACAATATGTAGTAAAATATAGCTAACATTTTAAACTTTGATAATTAAACCTACAAAGGGAAGACAGCGAACTGTTTGTGGCGCATTCGCTGTGCCGGACTGGCAGGAGTCTACAATAAGGGAGGGCAATCCAGAGCCCTCCCAGGGTACGTGTCCGAAACATCTGGGACTCGGCGCAAAAGGGGGGCACTGGAGCAGCATACCTGCGTTCCCGGGGCCCAATCAGCCATCAGGCCATCAGGGCCCCCATCAGGTGCCAAGAGAAGTCCACGGCAGGTAGGTTTAGTCGGTGCGAGTCTGACATACCCACCCGTAAACACATTTTTTGGGTGGCATGTATAGGCATTCCCCTTGCCTTAACAAAACAAAAAAGGGAGTGGTGTGTGTAATTGACTGCATAAAAAAAAACAATAAGATCATATCGATCTTTATCTGAATTTCCCTAAACAAAATTGTATTTTATTTATAATAATCAAATTTTTTATATAATATATTGTATTAACTTAAATCTTTATGACGTGAATTGTGACGTAGTCCTAATGAGAAAATGCAATAGTCTATTGATAGCCTCGATACAGGGTCTGCCTAGTGAGGCTATCATTGTTAAAATAATATCGCTAAAATGTAAAATCGAATTGGAAATATACATATTTTTTAATCTTTTTTTTTTTTTTAATATTGTCTTTTATTTATACGTTACTTTACTGTGTGATTTTACTTTTGGTGTACAATAAACCTACGAAGCTGGAGGTCCTGGGTTCGAATCCCGGTAAGTGCAACTATTTGTGTGATGAGCACGAATATTTGTTGCTGAGTCATGGATGTTTTCTATGGTGTATTTAAATATTTATCTATCTATATAAGTATTTATATCGTCACCTGGTACCCATAGTACAAGCTTTGCTTAGTTTGGGGCTAGGATGATATGTGTGACAATGTCTCTTATAAAAAAAAAAAATATATATATAACGTCCTAACAGTTATTTTGTATTTACTACGTTATCCTCAATCTAAAATACCTGTTGTCCATTATATTATAAGGCGTAATTACTCGTCTTATGAGTTCCATTTCTATACGATCTGTTATATACATAGGTCGCTCGTCAAAAATCTCCAATTCTATGTTTTCAAATATTTATTAACTTCGAGTTTTAGTAATCAGTCGGTCATCAACCTGCAATTAAAGTACTATTAACGTCTCATCACTAACCTGTATAATAGAAGTTAGCATAGATTTAGTGTATTTGTTGATGATACTTCGATTAGTCCTGTCGTCTGGAAAGATGTGGAGTTTTATTCTATTTCTCTTTTGGGTGTTTTGTGATGTTCAATGTGCGTTGTTCTACGATTCATATCATGGTGTCCCGATCTCATTAGACGCTGTAAAACGGCATGATAAGTTGAACAATACATTGTAAGTACTTTTTTTTAATAAATTATGATTGTTAATCAGTTTGATATTATTATAATTTATTTACCATTTCGTACATTACAATTATTAATAGTAAGACGTAAATCATCTTTTTGATAGTCGTTAATTATAAGCGTAATTTTATTATATTATAAAGTTTATATATATATTGGAAAATCAATAAAATTTATGGTTGTTTTACATAAAACGCACAATTTTTTTTTTTTTTTTTATTAATTAAATCCCGGGTTCAATTCCCGCACGAGGACAACTATTTGTGTGACCCATAAATAGTTATCTTGAGTCTGGATGTACCCCACGGTACATGGTATATCACCCTAGAGCGGGCGATGTCTTTAAAAAAACTGCCGAAAATAAATATCTGTCAGCCATTGTCAATTATCATGTTACTAATTACTGAAATTATTATAATTAGTATTGCTGACTGTTTCATTCTCCGCGTATGTATGGGTCGTATGAGACAGTATCTTCAGGAGCATTCATCTTTAATTTAAGTTAATTTATTTCATAATTTTAAAATTAATCGGCCAAAAAGTATTTTGTAATTGACCAGAAACATACAGGCTGGCCGAGGAGTTGACGTCCAAAGTTAATGATATTTTTCGTAAATTTAACCTAACATCAGTTTTAGATTTTTTCTCGTTCTGTTGAACATTTCTGCATCAAATATCCATCTAGAAAACTACGCAAAATCGTAGAACATACATGGATGTGATTCGGATACTCCTCATCATAAAGTATCTAAATTTTGCGTTTGAACGTCAACTCCTCGACCACCCTGCATATTATGATGGTTTTGGCTATAAGAAACTGCCCTTGTGACACGGTGATAAAGTGTTAGCCTCACCTTTGTGTTTCAAAGTTCTATCCCGCACAGGACAACTATTTATATGAGCCATATATAAGCTAGATATGGCTCATATAAATAGTTGTCTCATATGAATTGTAATTTTTTTAAGTCCCCGCGATAAAGGGATTAATTTAACTAGTGCGGGCGTCGTCATCTTAAAACAAAAAATTAACTCATAAAACTAGTGCGAGAATCATCTTTTTAAAACACAAATTTAAAACACACTAAACAAAGAATTATAAAAGAATCAAATTGATTAAATACTCTTTTTAGCTGGTGTACTAATGAGATAGAGCCATGTAATCCAGTAGAAGGCAGGCGTGTGGATGGGTCCTGCAACAACTTGCTAAATCCGACGAGAGGTGCAAGTCACACCCCATTTACAAGAGTACTGCCTCCCGTCTTCAGCGCAAGTAAGAAACGTTTTGAAATTTAAGTGTGACATATGTCAAATGATCATTATTACATACAACATGTAATTTAATTAACGCACATCCTAAAAATAGTTTGTTCAGAATCGTTTACTGAATCGATTTATACCAATTTTAATACAGATATTTTTTTTTCCAAAAATAATTATAACTTGAAATTATTGTCATATTAAACCCTGTTCAGTCAAAACAAATGGACCGTAAGTCAAAGTAATAAGACTTTATAATCGCAGTTTTATTAGTATTCATACAAATTCCATCATTCAATACAAAATCAAGAAAAATAAACTTTATTCCAAGAAACTATTATAGTAAATAACAAAGCATATTCATGTTAAATCAAAAATTCAGTGTATGTATTATGATTACAACATAATATTCTAATTGGGGTGTCTGAGGGTGTGCGTTAATTACGTTACATGTTGTATATTAAATTAAGACCAGGGTAGCCAATATTAACGGAGATACAAGCATGCTTTTACTCTGATAATGCATTGATTCAACTACTGAGACGCCGACACTACTGAGAAAAGACTGCAAAATCTTTACAGGATTTTCAGTGACACTGCCGACTTTGAGGCTCCAAACTGCAACTTCATATTTCTTTCCACAAAATCATACCGACCTGGGATTTCAAACGGTTTATCTTTGGTTGAACATGTTACAACTATAATACTAAGAAAACCGTCAATATATTATTATTTTTATTTGAAATTACAATAAATTGACGGGCCGATTGGCGTTGTTGGTAAATATTGCCTTTCACGCCGCAGGTCGTGGTGTGATTCCCACCCAGAACAGATATTTGTGTGCATGAACATGTCTGTTTTTCCTGAGTCTGGGTGTAATTATCTAAATAAGTATGTATTTACAAAATAAGGTTTCCATAGTACAAGCTTAGTTTGTGATCAGATTGCCATGTGTGAGTAAAGTCTCAGGATATATTATTATTTCTTCTCAATCTTTCTGTCAATTTCTTTAACTGCCTTAGAAGTTGAATAGTATCAATCAAATTCCAAAATTAAATTATCATTATTCATTTCAATTAATTAATTATCATTTCACGCATGGATATAATACTGTCAAGTGAGAATTTATACTCTGTTCGGTATTTTAATGGAGTTATATGAGACGATAAGCAATTAAATATACACGTGGTTTACGTCACAACTTTTCACAGTAGAATAGATGGGCGTAATTTTTCTCCTGATCATTTGAATTTCCATTTAAATCAAGATGAAAGAGGTAAAAACTAATAAAATCATGTTATTTCAGAGTTTAAGTCTAATAATCTAAGTTATTTAATAATTTATTATTCAAATATGTGTGCATTGTTACTTACCAGCCATATCAGCGCTTCTAAATACCACCAATTAGTACTAGTTTTACTAAGTCAACCAATGTTAAACCGTCGATAATCAGATCCTTAGTACGAATCCCGGATCGGGCCAAAACGTTTTATTGATAAACCCCATAACAGCTCAGTAACTGTAGAAGCAGTCTGGAAGTTGCCAGTTTTATTTTCTTGGTCTCGCTAACTACTAGTTACCACCTGTGTACGGTCGCTTACTCGCATGCCAAGCGCGGTGCAGCCCTAAACCCTCGTAGGCAGTAGCGCCACCTATGTACTAGCCACCACCTAAGTGCGGTCGCCAACTCGCATTTAAAGCACGGTGAAGAAGTCACACTCCTCCAAATGGTTAAGTTATAAAAACCTTTGGGGGAGGCCTATGTCCAATAGTGGACAATATCAGGCTGATAGGCGGTCACCATAGCCTAGTTGGTAGTGCCCCTGCCTACGAAGCTGGTGGTCCTGGGTTCGAATCCCGGTAAGTGTAAATATTTGTGTGATGAGTACGAATATTTGTTTCTGAGTCATGGATGTTTTCTATGTATATAAGTATTTATCTATTTATATAGGTATGTATACCGTCGCCTGGTACCCATAGTACAAGCTTTGCTTAGTTTGGGGCTAGGATGATCTGTGTGACATTGTCCCCAGATATTATTATTATTAATGATGATAATATGTCCTGCCAACTCATAGTATTTTGATGCTGTTGTAATAAATTGTTTTCTTATCTGCTCTAACATCTTTAGTTAAATCAAACTCTTTTACAGATTTTGAACCCAAGAAATCAGCGTCAGGTAACGAGATGCCTCTGCCACGATACTTGAGGACAAGCCTCGTGTCCGTGGGGAAAGTTCCTAGTGCAAGGTTCACACAACTGGCTATCCACTACTTTGTGTTTATGTCTGCTGATGTTGTCTCATTGCATGATACAGGTATGTATAGTTTAATTACGAATTTCTATATACCGATTTTGGTTCGAAATTTATTAATATAATAAATCTGATTTACAACTCGGAATAAATAATATCGACGAATTTGGGCGTTACCAGAATTAATCTATACATATAATAAAATCGTAGGATAGTCAAAACTGTACATTGAATATTTTTTAAAAAGGATACTTGGGGCGTGATCGTCAATCGATATCGAAGCCAAAAATATAGTTTTTAGATTTTTTGTCTGTGTGTCTGTTTGTCTGTATGTATGTCCGAGCTAAACTCAAAAAGTACTGCATGGATTTACTTAAAATTTTGCATGAATATTACTAAGAGGTCGGGTCAACATATAGGCTATATATTATCACGCTATCATCTACGGGAGGAGCTGTGATAATTTATAAAGATTAACGCGGGTAAAACCGCGGGGCACAGCTAGTAATGTATAATTTAAAAGTCAATTATACTGACTATTTAAGAGCGGTTTTTTAAAGTATTCGATGGAAAATGCTTTCTTTATTACCTTGTGTTATCCATATACTATGTATTGACATAAATTAACACACAGGTTTAATAAACAGAAGAATTTCCTAACAAGCTTATGATATTTCCAGTAAACTATATAGCGTGGAGACCTTACTGCTGTGCCGAAAAGGGTAAAACAGACCACTACTGTGTGCCCAACAAGGTCCCTATCGATGATCCTGTACACCGCTTTTCTGGGGTCCGTTGTTTGAACATGACAAGACCCGAGTCCTTTCAAAGCATTGGATGTTTACCTAACGATACCACTCCGGAACGAGTAAGTATTTTACATACATAGACTCACGCCTGTTTTGCAGAGGGGTAGGCGGATCGTGACAAACGGATTTCCATTTGTCACGATCTTTGCACACCTCTTTTGCCTCAATTACTGTCATTATATTCTTCATACATGCTCGCCGGTTTAGTGTACTTCTGACCTGAGCCTCTAGCACGAGTTTCTGCAGTTTACTTACTCGATCATACGTACAGTTTTTCCCATACATTGAGCACCAGAGTTTTATTTCTTAATAGTTTCCGCGAGAGGCGCTGGTGCTCAATGTATGGGAGGAAACTGTACGTGTGATTGAGTAAGTAAACTGCAGGAACTCGTGCTAGAGGCACTGGCCTTTTTTGAGAACGTCTCCGATTATTAAGTAAGTATTTAGTTTAATTACAACAGGACAATCTGACTTCATTTTACTTTTCAGCATCTGCTTTGTTTTGATTGTTCTGTTGTTTTAGTGGTTAGTGACCCTGACTAAGCTAATCCACGGGGCTTAGCCAGAGATCGTGGGTTCGATCCACGCCCAGTAAAAATCTTTGTGTTATGAGCATGACAGGCTAGTTGACGTGGTTGGTTTGATTCCCAGCCAGGACAGATATTTGTGTGCATGACAGAATAATGAGTCGTGGTATTAAATATAATTAAGTACTATATGTGGTATAACAGTTATCTGGTTTCCATAGTACAAGCTCTGCTTGGGATCAGATGGTCGTGTGTGATAAATTGTCCCAAAATATTAATATTATTATTATTTGTTCTGTGCTTGACTGAGCGTAACTGCATGTATTTTTGAAAATATATAAGTATGTTTATCAGTTATTTTATTGCATTAGTACAGGGTCTGCTTAGTTTGGCACCAGATGGCAGTGTGTTAGTTGTCCCAAGATATTTATACCGTGGTATGTTCTGGATAGCTGGCTTGTCTGGTCCGCCGATTAAACTTATGAGATATCCATATGCTTGTTAATTTCAGATTGTTTCATCCACTCCACTTCTTGACCTTTCGGTTATCTACGGTAATTTCTTGAAACCCTTGCTACAAAAAGGAAGATTGTTTCAAGGAGGTCTGCTAAAATATGAAATAGATGATAATGGCAGAATATGGCCTCCCAGCACTAAAACATTGGCAAATGTATGTTTCTTAAACGAAAAACCTCATGAAACGAGATGTCATGCAACACGTAAGTAATAAAGATGTGTGTCACTCAGCGCTTTCCGTGTAACCGTACAAGTACAGCCTATACTTCAGGTGTTTCTCTATTTAATATAAATAAAGATTATTAAAATATATATGTATAAATACCTACTTGAACTAAGTATAACCTTGTGTTACGTACTACCCGTTTACATATTATAATAATTTAAAATTAACATAACAATTAAAACTTTTATTCGGCCATGTACAAGGTTCTATAATAAACTTCCTTATGATATTAGAACATTGTCGACAAATAAGTTTAAAGAAATAATAAAATATTTTTTTTTTCTTTATTAGATATATATTGTTTTTTTTGAAGTTCGCTTGTGTTTATTTTGTTTCATTATATTACCTAGATACTAGAACTACATAATGTATTTGTTGTAAGAAGTATGTAAAGAGGGAACTACATCTGCCAATAAACTGTTTTGCAGTTTGGCAGGGGTATCAAACAGTTTTAAAGGAATTTAATTTAAAATGAATAAACTTTTTTTCATTCATTCATTTTATTTCACAAAGAGTTCAGCAGGGCATACACTGGGAGTGTAAGCCCTTCTGAACTCTTTGTTGCTGTTTGCTTTTAATTATTTAATTTCTAGCGGAAGATGGATCAAACACATTAGCCGGTATCAACATCGTGGCAGTTTGGTTTTGGAGATACCATAACTTCATAGCCAATGAGTTGTCCAAGATCAACCCTTGTTGGACAGACGACATATTGTTCGATGTTGCTAGAGATATTAACATAGCCATCTCTTTGCAAATTTATTATTACGAAATGCTGCCGGTGTTTTTGGGTAAGAAATTTCATGCATTATTTATATAAGTACTAGCTGTGCCCCGCGGTTTTACCCACGTGAAACTTTATAAGTATGTGTTAATTGAGGGTGTCCGCTAACTCCATACTAAAATATATTAAAATCGCTCCAGCCGTTTAGACGTGAAGAAGTAACAAACATACACACTCAGACACTCACAAACTTTCGCCTTTATAATATTAGTGTGATGATGTATTTACAAAAGAAAAGTAGTATATGTAATATATCAGTTATCTGGTTTCCATAGTACAAGCTCTGTTTAGTTTGGAATCAGATGGACGTATGTGAATAATGTCCCAGGATATTATTATTGAAGTTATACTTCTTTTGGCGCGATGGAGAAAAATGATGAGAGTGAATTTTACGATGCGCGCGCACACCGACATCAAAAAATTTAACAGCATGAAGTTAGTTCTAGGTGTTATGACAGTGAATTTTTACGATGCGCGCGCACCCGCGCGCGCATTTATGTAAAAATAACAGCATGAAGTTAGTTCTAGGTGGTATGAAAATTGATAACTATATTCAAGTTGTATATTAAGAAGTATAACTTCTAACGCGTGTACATAAGTACACACAAGTTTTTTTATTATTAAACATACATATATGAAGAACTTATAAAACCTGTTACTTTACTATGGCATATGGGTAGTGGCACTAGTGGCAGGAGAGTAACCAGAGTAAGTAGAGTTGTTTAAGCAATCCAGTAGGCTTTGACATGACTTATTGTCTTTCATTTAACGACTACAACCAGAAATTGCAGTTTAAAGTGACCACCGAAACACAGAGACGCTCAGAAATCAATTCACTTTAGCTGTCATCACTTTACTTAGACTTACTGAGCGCGTTGTCTAAGAACTTAACCTTGCAGATCACGGACGGAACGGTGAGCGCTGCTAGTTATTTGATAATTTTAACAATGGAATTTAAAAAGCAACGAATCACAGTTACATATGATAATGTTTAAAGGCCTAAAGAAAACCTAAACTTTTGCAGATAATACTCTAAAATCGGGCTCAGCGATCGAATGCTGCCGCATTCATAATCTTCTGCCCTTAACCATTGAGTAACATTTGATAGAAGTATTTAAGAAAGGTAGAACATGGCGTTCATTTGCTCTGTTAGTAGCTCTACTCGGGAAGCACCTCCAACTAACAAATACAGTCCAAGTAATAGTACTTCTATTTTAATATTGTACTGTCATCCTAGGTATGAGTAAAGTCGCCAGAGCTCAATGGGAAAAGGACAAAGTGATACCATGCGTATCGTGACGGTAGTTGCTTACCATTAGATGGACCATATACTATTTGCTATTCGTAGAAAAATACATAAGTCTACTGTTGCTTCGACTGATAGGAATGATATGCGAAATTCCCATAACACACCTATCAGTCGAGGCAACAGTAGACTTAGGTATTTTTTTACGAATACTGCGAATGCGTGAAGAAAGAGTAACCAAATAAGAACTCGACGCCTATTCTACAACAATATATATCCTATTATCTCGGAGTACTTTGCAATCATGCAATCCTCAAACTTAAAATATGGATCTTTGAATTAGTTGTCCATGTCCTGTATAGGGATGAAACCCGTAGGAAGGCAGTAGCGAGGGAAAAATCATGACCATTGCATAATACCCCCAGTCTTACTGCTAATATTCCTAGTAAATATTAGACACAAAAGGATATACTCATTAAAAAGCAAACCATAGAATTAGAGTTTTATGAGACCTATGCGTTAAAATAAAATAAAATAAAATAGGTTTTTTCTCACGTAGACTTCAAAAAAGCGCTTGTAAATAGTCAGAACATATTCGTAGTAGTATATAATTAATTTATAATTATTTCTAGGTACATATAGATATTTAGGTACACGGATTGTAGGAAATAATTTACAATAAGATTTATTTTATAACAGAAACGATATTTAACTAACTTAAATTTAGTTATTATCTTTATCTAACTTAAATTTATATAACTTAAATTTAGTTATTATCTACGTTATCATCATCAACTCAAATGTTATGCACTTGTCGGTGTAGCAGTTTCCAGCCTTCCCTATCGTAAGCCTTTTCCTTGATCTCTTTATTTGCTTCCATTTTCACTACTTCCTTTAACTGGTCCATATGATTACGTTGCGGCTTAGCTCTTTTTTTCCTTAACATAATTTTTCCTTCTGTAATGTTCGTGATGAACTGGTCGTGTCAAATTAAATGTTCAATATTGTTTTCCTCGTCTACTCTTAGAAATGATTAAGTATTTGTTCATTTTATGCGCACTGGCATTTCAAAGCAAAATATTCTCCACTTAAAATGCTCACCATGGTCACTTGGTTTAGTTATCCTAAAGACAGTGATCTTAAAAAAATCTAAAAGATGATAAATTTTAATAATTATTAATACGAGTAACTAATTCATGTATTATCTTTCAGGATATAAAAATCTCGTAATGGATGGAATTCTTACGCCTACCGGTGGATTCAGAGATGCTTATAATGAGAGAGTACTACCTCAATTGTCTTTGGAATATCCGTTTGTTTTGCGATGGGTTCATACTATACAGGAAGGTGCTTTGAAGTAAGAGATTTTAAATTAACACACGTGGGAAAGTAAAGAGAATGGGGAACAGGCATTGGCTGACCTCTTTCTTTCATTCTGGGCTGATGAGATAAAATGTGTTGAGCTGAGGTTGTCTTGTAAACTACAGACTATTAAGAGCCGGTCGATGATGATATACTACATATGAACAGAGTTATAAACAGCATAGCTTTTTATTTAACTCTAATTATTGTATAACGTCATAAATAAAACATTGAGAAACATATTATCTTGAATCATCTTATGAATTATTTTCAGTAGGATAATATTTGAATGACGAAGACGAAACGAGTTATTAGTAAAAGTAGCAATGTCTTTTTATTAGTAAGAGCTATTACGGCGATACATGTGGGAAAATATAGCCATAACATTACCTGAAATGTTCCCACTATAAATAAACATAGCAAATGGTATTTTATATTCTATTGTTTATAATGCATCTGAATAAAATAAGTTGTTTTTTCCAGAATGTACGACCAGGACGGTTATTACTTGAGACAATACCCCATTGTGAATCTAACTTTGAGAACCGGATTTTTCGCTGTTGATAATAACATGGACTATATCACTCAAGGCAGTTTCAGACAAGGCAGTGCCAATGTTGATTATATTGCAGATCCTGATGTAAGAATGACTATTTACCATACAACTAGCTACATACAAATAATTATTGACAGGCCCGTTGACCTAGTGGCTATTAAGTCAGAAGGCCTGGGATCCCCACGCAGCGCAGGCTCGATTATTGAATAGACTGAAATAGCCGGAATGCATTTATGGTAGTCATGATACTTTAATAAATAAAAAAATAATATGTGATAAGACCGACCGCATGGACGGGCTAATTATTTTTAGAAGTTATACTTCTTTTGGCGCGATGGAGAAAAATGATGAGAGTGAATTTTTACAATGAGCGCGCACACCGACACCAAAAAATTTAACAGCATGAAGTTAGTTCTAGGTGGTATGAAAATGTATGAGAGTGAATTTTTACGATGCGCGCGCACGATGCGCGCGCATCGTAAAAATAACAGCATGACGTTAGTTCTAGGTGGTATGAAAATTGATAACTATGTTCAAGTTGTATATTAAGAAGTATAACTTCTAACGCGTGTACACACAAGTTTTTTTTTTGTTACGTTTATACTATATTCTTCTATGTTTATGTAATGCATTGTGAGCTTGACAAGTACAAGTGAATGTTAATACCCATTTGCTGAATAAATTGAATTATTTTATTTCATTATTAATCAATCATATATCAATTTATTTTTAGATCACAGAACAAGGATTGGGTCCTCATCAAAAGGTTTCCGATTTAATGACAAATGACGCCGCAAAGAACCGTTACTTTGGTTTCCAGCCGTACATCAAATACAGAGAAGTATGCTTTGGAAAGAAAATTACCACATTCGATGATCTTCGTGGTTACATTGATCCTGAGGTAAATAGTTATTATTATTACAAAAAAAAACTTTATTGTAGACTTATATCCACCATTCTTAGGGAAGGCACGGCGTTCACTTTTGGACAAGAGTCTCTCCCCAGGATCATCTCGTGTGATATGCCATTATTAGCAGACAGGTAATTGGCGATCGCATTATGATGGTCATAGTAGCTGACTACTATGACCATCATAATGCGATCGCCAATTACCTGTCTGCCAATAATGGCATATCTGCCAATAGTGGTGCTGTCGCCCGGGACTACTTCTTCGCCCTCCTCGGTATGAAGTGGTGATATTTTGATATTCATCGCCGTCACTACACACGGTTGTATAAAATACAGAACCCCAAGCATTGTTTGACTGTATCGAATGCTTTGTTAAAATCTTTTCTGATATTTTATTTTTAGAGGATTGAAATCTACCAAGTGCAGGAATATGTGGGAGATATATATTTATTAGCTGGTATTAAGATAGAGAGGCCTATTAAGGGCTTATTTGTTCTGTCTACATTCTACTGGGGGATAAATGTTGAGGGGTAAACTTAATTTACCCCTCAACATTTATCCCCTAACCAGGACACGCTGTAAAATCTCTGTTAGCACCTATCTTAAGACGTTAAATTACCATGATACTGAAATCCTTCTAACTCATTTTATCTAAATTGCAACTTTTTACCTTTTTCATTCATATGTGGAAACCCTGAATACACCCACACAAATACACATTATTACACACCCACTCTTTGCTCACTCGCTTAACGCACACAACACTCACACGCAAAATTCACACAAGTACTAATTTTATATTCTCCAATCACTCATAGTTTTAATCTTTTATTGTATCTCAATTATGTTGACAAACAGACAGAGAGTCCCTTATGTTTTTACTGAATGCTAACATCAGGGGGAGGCCTGGTGACCTGTAATACAGGTTTTATCAAACCTATCTCAGGCACCAGTCTCTCACAATGTTACTTTCTTATGTCTCATAAAGTAACCATGTTTTAGAATTAAGGTACCATTGTGAAAGAGAAAATAAAAAGAATTTATTATATTATTATTATTATTATTACTGACTAGAGATCGATTGATTTGATTTGGTTGAAAAGAGCTTTACAGTGTCGGATGCTTTGTTATTTTTTTTGGGATATTACATTTTTAGATGACAGGACTTCTGAGCCAATTGTACGTCAAAGTTAAAAATTATTTATTCCGTAAAAATTTTAAATTTATGTGGAATCGTCATTTTTTTACCCTACCGTGCAGTGCATGACATGGCAGCTACTGAGAAACACTGCTAGAAAACTAAGTAGGAATCGTTTTTTAAAATATAATATACTTAAGATTAATTACAATCATGTGTTGACTCAGAACAACTCAATCCCAAGCACTCTTGTCACTTAAATAATCAGACATTTTGTAATATGCCCTGCTACACAATTTGGCTTTAATAATTATTTTAATACGAAAATATAGATTTATATATAGTGATATAGATTTATTACCTGGCATCAACCTAAAGAGAACTATTAAAAGCGGATGTGATCTGTCTGCTTGTGTTTTACTCAGTCTAAAGCTTTGTTAAAATCTTATCTGTTATTTTATTTTTAGAGGATTGAAATTCTCACCCAGTTGTACGAAAAAGTGGAAGATATAGATTTAATAGCTGGTATCTGGGTAGAGAGACCTGTTAAGGGTGGATTTGTTCCATCTACATTCTACTGTCTAGTGATCGATCAACTACGCCGTAACATGGTTTCTGACCGACATTGGTATGAGAGGCCAAATCGTCCAAAAGCATTTAACATCTGTGAGTTTATATCAATATAGCTCAAAATTTGATTTTAATTATTGTTGTATCATACTAATATTATAAAGGCGAAAGTTTTTGAGTGTGTGAATGTTTGTTACTTCTTCATTACTAAACGGCTGAGCGATTTTAATAAAATTTGGTATGGAGTTAGTTAGTATTTTATAAAGGAATGAGAATATATTCTATTTTTATCTGTATATATTATATTATTCTGTACTGTTAACATTGACTCGCGTAATTGCTATACAGATTTCCTTTTTGATAAGCATTAAATACAATTAGCTGACTTCATGTATTATTTTGTTATTTTAATGTTGATATTTTAAGTTAGTATAATTTCATTGGGAAGTCCAAGGTTTCATTTTATAGACAAAAGAAGTAACAAGTTATGAATACTTTAATAAAGACTGAACTTGACATGGAAGGTCAATCTAAAAAATACGATAATTGGTTTTTTTATACGTACATCTACATCGACAAACAAACCTACGGCCTAGTTAGTGGTAACAATAGACGATTGTGACCCCTTAGAAGTTTTGTTACTCGTTTTTTGCACTAAGATACAGTAAAGCATCTTCTACACGGTTGCAAACCAACGTCCCAACAGAGGTCACCCTGGGGTGACCATCTAGATTGCACAAGTGCAGTCTAGATGGATGGTAACCACCAGGGTGACCAGGTTTATATGAGAAGGAAACATTTAATTGCGTCTATTGATACTTAAATTGTACAGACCCAGTGATTAATGAAGTTATTTAAGTGTCTTATGCTGTTTATAGTACTTATATCATTTTACACATTATATTACAAGTCAAAGAGTTTAAGACAATACTGCACGTCATGTTTAGACAAGTGTCTATTAAAAATATGGAAGCCATGTTATACAGGGATTACTTACTTTAAGGATGGGCCCTATCACCCAAGCAATTTAAATATTATTTTGGGCAATAAATTAATTTGTAAAATAAGCTTGTTAAATACAAAATTTCTTTTTATTTACAGATCAACTAGCCGAGATCAGAAGAGTAACAATAGCGAGAATGTTGTGTGATGTCGGAGACAAAGTCACAGAAATCCAGCCTCAAGCTTTTTTGAGAGTAGGACTCAGGTAAGCTTGACTTTAATCATATTATTCAATAATATTCAATATTTGGCTGCATGGCTAATAGCCAAGAAGAATATTGCCACCCGTCGGGGGCGTAGAAGTAATCCCGATGGAATATAATAATATATCAGAGAAAGGGCAGCAGCATTTTTATCTCTTTAACTGCAATCGCCAACTCGTCTGCCAGGCGTGGTGATTATGGTCTATTCTTGGGGAAGGCTCTTGTACAGTAGTGGACTTTAGTAGTGGAATTGATTAACATAATGATATAATATTGTGGAATAAATTAGTTATTGATAAGGGAACTAGTAAGTGTAGGTGGGTGGCAGAGGTGGTTTAATTTAGAGCATATCTGTACTTTGGGCATGTTAAGAGAGCAGTTTCAGCTTCGTACAACAGACAACAGTCGTTGAGCCGAGTCAGAGGACTCTTGAGTGCTTTGAATAACAATGATCAACACAACCACTAGACTAGGAAAGGAAGCTGATGAATTTGGAAGTGATTTACTAAAAACAAATTGTTTTGTTTACTTTGATCACTTAGTTATTCTCTTATAAACCAAATTATATATGCATGTGATCCTCTGTTCCAAAAAATGTATAATAAATGTATCTCTTCATAAAGGGTGGAGACCTGGTGTCAATACAGACCTTGAGCCTGGTTTAGGCACCAGTCTCCCACAATATTAGAATTGTTACCTATAACTAATACACCATATACAATATATTCTATAATATTGTGGCGACAGAAAAAAACATAATTATTAATTATTTAGAGAATAAAACTTAACAATGTGATGAATTAAAGTTATTTTATAAAAATCTAAGATACATATGATTTTATTTATATTTATTTATCTTATGTAATAAATTCATATTTATCTTAGATTTGTTTTTTATATTTTTTACCGGTTCGTGGTCGCTACTCAAGAACCTTTCTACCCTAGTGCCCGTCCGTTTAACTAGCTTCTGAATAATTATAAGAAAATAGTTAAAGGGTAGATGAGAACCTGTAGGCGTGGTGGGTTAACCAGTGCTCTTTGATATGTTCAGAAGTAGGACATTGCGGGGTTTTAGACGGTTAAAGTCTGACATAGCTCATCGCCTTACCCCAGGCGAGTGGTTTCCATGATAGATTTCCTCAAGATGATAAAGATTTGTTCCTCTATGCGAATATTGATATTGATGAGTACCTAAAGTTTTAGATTTTTGTTACGTATCACAAATTTATGTTAAATTCATTTTTTTAATAATAAGAAGTACTAGATATTTGTGGTATCTCAGCAAGTTTCGTCGAAAGAGGATTGCTATCAAACTCTCATACACAATTTGCTTCATTTCCTAGACTTTTCTGCCCATACGAATTATTAAATTAATTATGTAACACCTATTATTTTTCTATTTCTAGGAACCCTTTTCGCAGTTGTGCCGAAATACCTGCAATAAACTTCTTTGCGTGGAAAGACGAATCATGTGAGGAGACGTGTAGTTAAAAAACGTTAAACCAAAAAGAACAATATGGATTGTGAAATAAACTTATCTTATAAAATTATGCTTGAGTGTATGACGCACAAAATGCCAAAATATTTTCTATAAGTTTGATGTTTTCTATTTCATTAGACTCAAATTTCAATTTGATTATGTTTTAATAAAATACAGCATGGTTTGTGGTTTTATTTATTTTTAATAGACTATCTCGCTTATCAGACGGCCCAGGGTCACAAAAAGAACAATGGTGAGAACCATTGTTCTTTTTGTGATAGTAACTCTCGTTCTACCTGGAGTTTGCCTGCGAGATTGAATCAAAAATGTTGAGATCCGTAGGTCAACGTAAGTAACTGACATAGCCCGAGGAATTGCCAAGCTGCAGTGGCAGTGGGCAGGACACATAGCTGGTAGAATCGAGGGCCACCAGGGCAAAAAGGTTTTCGATTGGCGACCACGAACCGGAAGACGCAGCGTGGGCAGGCCCTCTACAAGACGGACCGAAGTATTGTGAAGGTCGCTGGAAGAAGCTGGATGCGAGTAGCG
The DNA here is from genome assembly GCA_951640165.1 of Pseudoips prasinana. Classification (NCBI taxonomy): domain Eukaryota; kingdom Metazoa; phylum Arthropoda; class Insecta; order Lepidoptera; family Nolidae; genus Pseudoips; species Pseudoips prasinana. The sequence continues at coordinate 3,982,730 of OX621238.1, read as the reverse complement.
CAAGACCAGCAATTGTGGAGGCTAGGAGATTGGTTTTATGTCTGATATGGGGAGGCCTTTGTTCAACAGTGTTCATTTCGGCTGATAGGATCACAGAAAATGGTGATCTGGGTTCAAGTTCCCAGTTAGACCAAAAATTGTTATTGGCGTTATTTTTTTTTTGCCAGTATTTTGGAAGTAGGCGGCGTAATTCGCCAATTTTTGAAGAGTGTGTATAGTTGACATTCCAACGCTTGATATCTGCACGTCACGGTGACGTCAAAGGTCCTATCGGATTGTGAGAGTGGGAGAATAGAAAGTGCAGCTGTGTTTGCCTACACTCGTGCAGTATGTTGTGGGGTAGTCTTGAATAGTTGACGCACCTACGTTTTCAACAACATATTTATAATAAAGTAAAATTTTAAAATATTCTACGTCCCCTTATTAATATGTATAAGTACTTATCTGTGTTTCAGTAAGTTTATTTTTTATTTTAGTAAATTGACAAAATATAGTGTATAGGTAGGTATTGTTTATGTATCCTATGAACCCTTATTGGGAATTTACACGCTCAAACCCAAGAGGTTTAAGTGGTACTATGTATATTTAAATAAAGTATTATGAAATGAAATGCTTCTGTTAATTAATAAAAAGCATATTTTCGATCGCATATAGCTTATATGCGATCTTATTTGCTGAAAACCTTAACACAGGCCATGAATGTGTTGGATTAATCATTATTTATACGAAGAACTAATATACCTTACATATTTGCAATTACAAATAATTTCCTACACAAATTTGGCTACGGTTTGGCTTCATATTCTGCAAAATACGCAATACTTATTAAGGGTTTAAAAACCCCGATACAAAATCTGGTTTTTTTGTTGTTACTAAACTTTTGTTGTACAGACGCCAGCACATCAAGCTACCCCAATCCGACAAATTTCCCCACTTTAAAGTCAGCCTTATGCTTTTGTGATAAAGTTAAAATTTTATGAAAGAAATTTGACAGATTGGGGTAGCTTGATGTGCTAGGGTCTGTACCCGGCGAATGACGGACTAGAAGACCTCTTAATTGTTTAGGAACCTGTATAACTTGCTTTCCCTTCATTAAATTATTTTTCCTTTTCAAATAATAGTAGTTGAAATATTATTGGTTGGGTGTTTGCATAAATGTCTGAAGCTGTGTATGTCAAAGAGAGACAGCATTCTGTGGTGTGAACAGAGAGAGAGAGACCAGGACCTAATTGAAATTCCCCTCATTGCAAGTGACATTTCCATATATAATTAACTTATTAATGCAAGGGACCGCATTCCCTTAAAGCTCACATAGTCAATTATTAGGAACAAACTTTACTCATATTTTTGATAATTACGTCGTGTAGCGACATCTATTATTTTTCTTCTAAAATGTTTAATGCCAGCCAAATATTAAAAAGGTTAAACTTTTTTAAACACACATTTTAGGAACGAGTTCCGAAAGATAACCACACACTTTTAGTGGCTTGTCTCAGCTCAAAACAACAATAACCTCAAGCAGAAGCGCCATGACTCCATCAAAGTTGTTTTTTTATATATAAAATAGGATGGCAAACGAGCAAGTGGGTCACCTGATGGTAAGTGATCACCACCACCCATGGACACTCGCAACACCAGAGGAGCTGCAAGTAACGCACTTGCGGCTCCTCTGGTGCTGCCGGCCCTTAACGAAATAATAGGCTCGCTTCTTGAAGGTTGCTATGTCATACCGGATCGGAAACACCTCCGCTGCTATTTTCATACATACTACTTACAGCTAAATAAGTCCACTGCTGGACAAGCCTCCCTCAAGAATCGTCTTGGGGGGGATATGCCATAATCGCCACGCTTGGCAGACGGGTTGGCGATCGCAGTAAGATGGTCATAGTAATCAGAAGGAAGCTGCTGCCCATCCTCTGGTAGATATTCCCTCGGGTCGACTTCTACGCCCCCCACGGGATGAGAGGGGGTGATGATATTCTGATTCCGATATTTGTCGCCGTCACCACACAGCAGCTTTTCATACATATTGCACTTTTATATGGAAAACTCACAACTACCACTGTTAGCTGTATACCAAACTTATGTATAATTTAAAACCGAAAAAATGTATTGTTCATAAAGATTTTTGAAGTGATTTAAATTCCGCGTCCTTTTTTTTTCTTTTATCTGACTGTTGATTCCGAGAGTATATAATTAGGATGACAGCACAACTGGGCTGGTTGCATAGATTAAAAATGTAATGTACAGACGCCAGCACATCAAGCTACCCCAATCTTTCAAATTTCCCCAATTGAAAGTGAACCTTAAGCTTTTGCAATAAAGTTGAAAATCTATAAAGGAAATTTGACAGATTGGATTAGCTGGATGTGCTGGCGTCTGTACAATATATTGTTCCATAGCCAAGTTATTTTTTATAGTGTCACGATTAGAATGGCCAAGGTATAATATCAAATATTTTATATACCTATTGTGTATTATTGTGTGTATCATGTATTTTAAAATAATATTTTATAAGTACGTACATATTTCAATACATTTAATATTTTACTTGGCTCGACTAACGATACACACTGGCAGATCTAATTTAGGATTCCCTTACTAATACCACCCTTCCGAATCCGAAAATTGATCTAACAGTGTGTATCGTTCGTAGCTTAACGTAAAGCGCCTACCCCGGATTGGTAGATGGTGCTGGTTCGAGACCCTCCGGACAATAAAATTTATGATTTTTGAGATTAGATTAACGCTTTGCATTGCGAATAATGCTATAAAATTACTAAGCCTGATGATTGAATCAGCTCAAGAAGTTAACCTAACAATAAAAATACTATACCATGTAGAACAATTTGATGTTATATTGTCGTCAAGTAAAATACAAGAACACTTGTGCAAGTCAGACGGTCTAGCACTTTTCCACGTCAGAAAGTCCTTCCTTTGAAGTTTCATATTTACATGTTATTGCGTTTGGAGCGAGGTATATCTTCCGCATATTACTTCCTTTGTTATTGTTTGTATATTGCATCATGGAACGAAATATATTATTATTCTTTTTTTGAAAAGTTACACACTCATAGAATTCGAGAAGCTTATGTAACTTCGTTGTCATATTTGAATTTAGAACCCGTAACTAGAGCAGTATTTAGCAGTAGCTACTTACAAGGGGCCGGCTAATTTCGATTTGGACTTGCCAACTATGCTTACTCTTGGAAGGACGGGGTTAAAAACCACCAATTTCCGTACTCTGGGGTTTTTTATCCTGAAAATCAACGTTTACAGCTACAAGGTACCAACGAGTGCTGAACCTGTGAGTCTTTTTGAGATATCATACTCACGAAACTGTAATAAATATGCAAATGGGTTCTCAAAAATGGCGCTAATGATTTTTACGGAATTTACGTTTTTGGGAGATAATAAGGTAGAACAATTTATTATCGTCTAAAAACTTTTTCGTTTTCTATTATTGTAAATACTTGCTTTTACGATTTATGAGGAAAACCGATGGAAATTATTATTTTTACTGACTTAGGTACTAATAACAGCCAGGTAAACGTATAGAGATGCGATCTACTAGATGCATGATCGTCTGAAGAGTTTAATTTTTGTGCGCATTCGCGCTACGGTCCCAGCCAGTCGTTTGCTGGGTGTCTTGCACATCTCTGAAAATAACTTTAACTTTTTTAAATTTTCTTTTCATACGTCATTCTTGGTAATTATATTCAAATATTATATATATATATATATATACATAACTTCGACAAAAAATCTTTTAACACAGATATTCAGAATAAAACAAGAGATCACTCAATATTTAAAATCATTTTTAGTATTCATAACTTTTTAAAGCGGAGTATTCAATTAATATTTATTTATTTAAGGATCGTCAACGTTACGTTACATTATAGTAGGCTTTGGCTTTCGCAGCGTGAGCAGGCCCCCTACAAGATGGACCGATGATCTTATGAGGGTCGCTGGAAGTCGTTAGATGCGGATAGCGCAAGACCGTAGTAGTGGCGATCTTTGAGGAGAGGCCTTTGTACAGCAGTTTGCGTCTTTCGGCCTATTATGATGATCATGATAATAGACTTTCATTGCTTCATCGGATAAGATTAAGATAAGATTATATACTTAGTAATAATGTTCTTCCTGTCGAATTTCGGCTATGGCGGCCCGTGTTAATGGAGATTAACTATCTTCGCGCGATATATTACAAGTGTAAAATAATAAATAAAATAAAATAAATAAAAAAGTATTTTATTCACGTAGACTTTAAAAAAGCGCTTGTAAATAGTCAGAACATGTTTGTAGTAATACAGTTATTATTTCTAGTTACTTATTACAGATGTTAACTGTGTGTGTGTGTGACTGCAAACACAGGTGTACTCCCTATCCCTTACTCTCGGGATCCGGAGGGACGACCACTCTCCTTTGTGATTAGATAGAAGAAACTTTCCTTCAAAAAATCTGCTCGCAGCAGTCAAACCACAAACCACGTTTCTTATAGCAGTCTGGGCAATAAATACAGGATGAACAACCAACGGATGTGAATCAATCTGTGTATTACCGATATAAAAGTCAAAATGTTGCAATTGTTAGAGGTATTCAGAATTCTACGGGCGATTGCTGACTCAATAGGTGACCGCTTTAAATGCGAACCTCGTGCGAGATTTCGTACCAGACGAGTGGATTTTAGAAACCTGCTGTTCATTTACAATATTTACTAAGTAATTTCTTATTCATTTTTGAATACTTATTAAATCATAACACAAAAGATATTCACTTTAAAGAAGTCTGAAAAATTTCTTACTCATTAGATATAGATAAATGTTTTTTTAATTTTCATATAATATAAAATAAAAGACACTAATAAAATTAAAATATAAACAACACAAAAGTGCGATTAAAATCCGATAATAACGACATTTAAGTGCCGTGTTGTCTCGGCACAGAAAGACTTAGGGTAGGTAGGTTACGGAAGTATCGTACGTTCCCGCGAGCACCGGCGTAGGTGTGGATTGGAGCACCGGGGTGGTTTTTAGTTAGTAAGAGTCTGACAGACCCTTCCGCTCCCCCCCCCCCCCCCCCCAAGGCGGAGGACATCCATGTAGGATTTTCCACACCGGAAAAAAAGGTAGTCTGGCAACAGGGTCTCCTGTGTACTTCTTACTACCATCTCACTGCGGTCGCCAACTGCGGTGATGTTGGTGCATGCCAAGCGCGGTGACTACAGCAAACCCCTCCAAATGGCAACGTTATAGAAACCTTTAGGAGAGGCCTATGTCCCACAGTGGACGATATCAGGCTGACGTTGTCTAAATAACTTATACATATAGGAAAAAAGGTAATTTATGGGCGTAAAAGATCCACATTATACAGGATACTTTTGGGTTTGTAGTGGGTCGGGTATATTTTCTCGCACGTCTCTTGGTTGGAAGGGGGACTGATCCCTCTGTTCGACGGGGCCCATCTACGTGCAGATGGGTCAAAACCTATCTAGGCTGCGGTGCATGCTTGCGCGAATCCCGTGACCTATAGTATAGGTAGTTGTGGAAACACCGTGGGGTTTTAGTCAGTACACCGGTAAGTGTAGCCCTTACCCTGCCGCTTGCTCAGCGACAGGGATCCGTAGAGGATTTCCCCACGTTAAAAAACCGACCAAGTGCGAGTCGGACTCGCCCATAAAGGGTTCCGTAGCAGCAAGTATTTCAGTTGATTAAATGAAAGGTAAATTGCTGTTTACGACTTATGAGGTATTAAAAAAAAACTACTTACCATTTTCGTTGTTAGTTTGCATGGTAATGTACATCATATATTTTTTATAGTTTTATCATTCTCTTATTTTAGAAGTTAAAGGGGGGGTGGGGGACACTCATTTTACCAATTTGGAAGTGTCTCACGTACAAACTATTCAGTTTAGAAAAAAATGATATTAGAAACCTCAATATCTTTTTCAAAGACCTATCCATAGATACCCCACATGTATGGGAACAATGAAAAATAAATTTTAAGTTTCAGTTCTATGTAAGGGGAACCCCCAAAATTATTGTTATTTTTCTATTTTTGTGTAAAAATCTTAATGTGATTCACAGAATACATCTACTTACCAAGTTTCAACAGTACAGCTCTTATAGTTTCGGAAAAAGTGGTTATGACATACGGACGGACAGACAGGCAGACGAATCTATAAGGGTTCCGTTTTTGCCACTTGGCTACGGAACCCTAAAAAAGGGTCGGGTGTATTTGTGGAGGAGCGCAACTGCTAATTCAATGCAATGGTAGGCCAACTAAGTAGCACCACTATTAGTCTTCTGAGCGTCTGCTCAGATTGGAAGGATGCCCGCAGCTGCGTCAATAGGTAACTTCGCACGTTGGTCTAGCGGTAACGTGTTCACCCGCAGAGAACGAGGTCCTGGGTTCAATCCTGGGTCCTGGGTCCGGCCAAAAGTGATTTTGGGACTTTTTTATAAAAAGAAAAAATCCTCAGCGTCAGTCGAAGACTGGGAGTTGGTCCTATACCTGACCTCTTTCCGGTCGTGTCGCTAGGGGTCCCATCGGACCATGACAGTGATGGAATAGAAAGTGCTCCTGAGTTTGTGCACACACTTGAGCACTATAATAAAATAAAATAAATAATAAAATACACTTTATTGTACACAAAAAAATAAAAGAACATTTAAGAATGAAACATTAATTATTATGTACAATGGGCGGTCTTATCGCATAAACGATTTCTTCCAGACAACCTTTAATATGTCCCGCGCAGATGGTAAGTCTCTGTTGAGACTGGCCGCCGTGGCCGAAATTCGGCTAGGAGGACATTACAATGGGGACTAATCCATACCAGGTACAATTATGGAGATCTTTCAAAAGCTGTGGACGTCTACCGGTGTATGTGATGTTCTATAAATGTTTACTTGTAGTTCAAGCGTTTCAACCGCAGCGTTACAACTGCTAGTCTACAACACAGCTTTGACACCATTTGACACTGGTATTACTTTATCTGATTTACACTATCTGTGCATTCCTTAGTCTGGTGAATTTCCTATCGGCGTAAACTTCGATCGTTGCGCTTTAAATTGTTTTGTGTATCTCTTGAAGTAATTTATTTGTCCCGTATTAATGCATTGAATATTGCTTTACTGCGCTTTTTTCATGTGGCGTTTACAGTTAACCTAGAAAGTTTTCACGGTTGTTTGTTTTCACAATTGTTTACTTAGTATGATTTTGGCTGATGTGTCTTAACTGCCTCGATGTGTGTTGCCCCCGGCGACCAGCAAGCTGAAGCTGCGGAGGTGGGTTCGATTCCCAGCTGGAATAAATCTTTGTGTGAAGAACACAATCATTTGTTGTGTGTCTGGATTTAATTTATCTGTGATATGTATGTATTTAGAAATATTCTACCAACTAGGCTACGGTAACCGTAGCCTAGTTGGTAGAATATTTTTTAGTTGGTAGTGCTCCTGCCTACGAAGCTGGTGGTCCTGGGTTCGAATCCCGGTAAGTGCAAATATTTGTGTGATGAGCACGAATATTTGTTTCTGAGTCATGGATGTTTTCTATGTATTTAAGTATTTATCTATCTATATAAGTATGTATATCGTCGCCTGGTACCCATAGTACAAGCTTTGCTTTGTTTGGGGCTAGGATGATCTGTGTGACATTGTCCCCAGATATTATTATTATATTATATTTAGGTAAGTATGTTTTATAGTTGTATAGTTCCCATAGTACAGTCTCTGCTTAGTTTAGTTAGGATCAGGTGGTAGTATGTTAGTTTGTCCTAAGATATTTATTATTTTAAATTTCAGTTATTCATTTGGAATTAAGGATTCTGGAAGTTCCTATTATATTTATTTTGTGACACATCTTAATTTTTTATAAGTTATTGTAGGCATTTTCGACATCATGAAAATATTACTTACTAAATGTACAAGAAGTAAAATTATAATTTCCTATATTTTTTTTAAATAATGAATACTAAGACTATTTATTATTTAATCACAAAATTTCCTAATACTAGCTTTATTATAAAAGATAAACGACTACGTTTAAGAACAGGAAATTTTACAAATTAATGTATGTTTCTGGAAGAAGATAAATTTTTAAATAGGAACTTAAATATAATGAATATTAGATGGGTTTAATCATCGAAGACAAGTTGATTCATAAAGTTTTGCCCAATAGAGCAAAGCTTGCTCTGGGACTGACGGAAACGAATGTTACCTCCTTATCTCATCTCGAAGGCAGCGTACAAGCCATCCCGATGGAATTCACAATGTATCTCTTTGTACTATGACAATTGCACTGCGATCAACCCATCTGCCAAGCGTGGAATAGCCTTCCAAATGATAGACATAACTCCGTTGCGGAGATCTTTCCGAAAGGCATTTGTCCAGCAGTAGACGTCATTCAGATCTCAAACTCCATAACACAAGTGTCATAGCAGCGATTGCCACCCCAATAACCATATTCTATATATATAAAAATCAATGCCACTTTTCGTTGTAATGTTATAACTCAACAACGCCTTTACCGATTTGGCTAATTTTGGTCTTGAATTATTTGTGGAAGTCCAGGGAAGGTTTGTACGTAGAGAAAATTAAAAAAAAACTTGTGTGTACTTATGTACACGCGTTAGAAGTTATACTTCTTAATATACAACTTGAACATAGTTATCAATTGTCATACCACCTAGAACTAACTTCATGCTGTTATTTTTACGATGCGCGCGCAGAATCATTTTTCTCCATCGCGCCATAACTTCAAAAAGTCTTGAAAAAGTGTAAAATCAACAACTTTTAGCAATTACAATATTTTTTTGTTTGAATAAATGAACTTAACAATCATTTTTTTTACTACTATGCCTTATACGTAGCAAAGCACGTACCGGGCCGCTTGTATTATATAAAAGTAACGTATAGTCTGGTGATAGTAGTTTTATCCTTCTTTATCTATATTTTATGGATCAAAATAAGAAAAACTGCCACAAGTATGGGAAGCCTATGCCTTTAAATTAGAATGATTTATTAAGAAAAGATCTAAAATTAAATTGGGTAAAATTAAAATTAGTTGAGTAATATTCGCATTTATCATATATAAATAATATATTGAGTTCAGAATACTCTGCTATAGCAGGTGTCATCATCATCATCATATCAGCCGAAAGACGCCCACTGCTGGGCATAGGCCTCCCCCAAAGATCTCCACAATTGCTGGTCCAGCGCTATCCGCATCCAGCGACTTCCAGCGACCCTTCAAGATCATCGGTCCATCTTATTGGGGGCCTGCCTACGCTACGTCTTACGGTTCGTAGTTGCCACTCGAGAACCTTTCTGCCCCGGTCGGCTCTATGAGCTATGTGACCTGCCCTCTGCCACTTCAGCTTGGCAATCCTTCAGGCTATGTCGGTTATTTTGGTTCGCCTGCGGATCTTAGCATTTCTGATTCGATCTCGCAGGGAAACTCCAAGCATAGCCCTTTCTATTGCTCTTTGGGTGATCTTGAGCCGCCTGATAAGGTCCATAGTGAGTGACCACGTCTCTGCTGGTGTACATACAGAATATTATGTGAAATTGTATAAATAATGCAGTAGGTACAATAATTAACCGAATATATTATAATATAATTAAGGAAATAAATATTATTATGACGAATCAAATATACTAAATAAAAATAAATGATTAACAATAAGTATTTGCTTTAGCTGTATTCCTGCCAGAAGTTTAAGTTAATATCTGGTATAATATCACAGCTTATTAGTTCATTTCTGAAACAAAAAATACATCATGTAATACAAATCTTTGTTCAAAAATGTTTTTCGTATCCTCAATCCTCGATAAGAGAACAAACAATAAATAATATAAGAAAATTGGTCGAAATTAAATAATCCCATGCAAAAGGGCATTCTTGGAACACTAAAGATCACAAGGATCATTCGGGAGTCGTGCTAAATAGTTTTCCTAATTTCAGGTATCATGGGCGCCCAAAACGCTACTATTGCCTTCATGACTGGCGGTCGTAAAGAGGATTTCGAAAGGACCCTGCCTTCTCTTAAGGCGATGGGTGCCAAATAGTTTCACTGTGGTAAGATTGAACCTGGCCACGGAACAAAACTCACGAAAAGAATAAACTGTAAGGTACTCGTATGACGACTGCAGAGTGCATTCATATGGGTATTAAGAAAGTATTTAACTACCTTCTTTTTGTATCTATAGTTCGAGCGCCTGTAATCTATATGTTTCAGCACTTGTTGGCCCACAGCTTATTTCGTGTTGAGATTCTTTTTAGAAAAACCAATTCACTTTTTACGACCATTCCTTCATGAGTTAGTTACCTGTCTTCAAAACTTCAGGCAAATTCTTATTAAATCCTCTAGCTTACCCATGTCCGATCCTTTGAAAAGCATTCCTCTGTATGTGAGTTACAGAATCACCGACGTCACACAGAATTCTGGATATTGACGCTTTCCTTATTTCACCCAATTGTGCTAAAACAATAGTTTAAGATCATATTTCTGTCTTTTCAAAACTCACACACGCATCCAAACTTGGCTATGAAAAGAAATACTTACAGTTATCATGCTTTTGCGAATGGTACAACCGGAAGCGGAAGACCTTGTAGAATATTCTCGAGTCAAAACGGAGGTGTGCACAAGAAAGGCCAGGTCAGAAATACTCTAAACCGATGCATGAACAAGTATATAATGACAGTAAACGAGCCAAAACATAGTCTCTGCGTAGCCCTCTTGGAAACATACATGATGTCATAAAACTTAGACTACAGGCAGTATTATTGAGCCTGCACTGTCTGGTAAATCTGGGTAATTTGGGCTACATTGAAAAGAAGTGCAAAAGATGACAAATTAATATTTTTACTGTTTTTGGATATGAATCTTGCTAGTACACCTTACAAGTACATGAGCATTGTTTCCCAGTAGCGGGTCTTAGCCCAGTAGTATTGCTATATAACTATCATATAAATTAAAATTTTGCAGACAAAATTATATAAATTCATAATACCTGAAGTAAAGGCATGTGGACGATTTGGCCTTTCATACCAATGTCGATCCGAACGTAGAACATACAGTAATTGTTCCGCTACTATACAATAAAACAGATTCGGTACACGCGCACCATGTTTTACGTTTTCTACCCACATAGCAGCAAGGAAATCTATGTCTCCAACATTTTCATAAAGACTTTGTAGTTTTTCTAATACCTGAAAATGGCAATAGTCTGTACATTCCCAATAGCTTTTTAATGTTGTTTTTTTAATTATTTTCATATGATATCTATTAGCAATTATCATCATAATTTCAGCTAAAACACTGCTGGACAAAAGCCTCCCAAAAAATAGGGGGGGATATGCCATAATCGCCACGCTTGGCCGACGCGACGGGTTGGCGAACGCAGTTTGATGCTGATAGTACACAAAAACGCCGCCGCCCATTCTCTTGTAGGTATTCCCTCGGACGATTCCTCCGCCCCGTACGGGATGAGATGGGGTGGTGATATTCTATGTCGTCACCACACAGCAGATTTCATCAATAAGCATAGCTATCCTCGAATGATCTAGTCTAGTCCTTCATCTATTTGAACAGCGATCACGATCAAGATGATTGGCGAAGTAGGCGGTAGCCCCCCAAATGCTCTCACCGGTTCGTAAGAGATCAACAAAGTTAGCAATTAGGCCCACGGTCAGTCCATAGATGAGTGACAACTAAACTAGTTTAATTTCTCATAGATTTGCCACCGTTCTTCATAGGGTACTTAAAGCAGTCTATTCCGGTTGTAATCATCAAATAGTGTTTAAGCCATGTCTAGGGTGCCCATACGATTAAATAAGGCAGTAATATAAGTTATCAAGTCATTTCTACCATTATATGGCCACATTGAAAGAGGCCACTTCCACAGTAAACGTGTCAGGGTATGATAGGAATTTTTCGTGTTCATCTCTCGTGCCCCACTCATGAAGTGAGACTCTATATGCAACGTACTACCTGGGTTTAGAGTCTCTTTAAATTTATCCAAACAAGCTAGGCCAACTTATGACGTAATGGAAGATTGTCCACCGGTTTTAAAAATCTGCTCGAAGCTAGAACTTTGCTGTCCACACCTCAATCCACGGGTCACTTATATCTGCTGTAGAGAATGTCGTTCATTGAAGAAAACTCTCCAAGCTTAAGCTTAGAAATATAATAACGTAAACCATATTTTTTTACCTCAGGCTTAAAGAATCTCTTCAAATCTTCAAAATTATGGACACGAATCCCAGAGCAATATTCTGAATATTTTACGTAAGGTTGTAAGAAATCAAGACGATCCTTTGTAACATCGTTTGTTGTCACGTCGAGTACCGGTTGAATCGGACCAGTTCCTCTTTCAGCCATCTTAAAAAAAGTTATATCAATATCTTGCAAACGGAGTCAATTCAAGTATAGAATAATATTTATAACGCAGAACATCGCAATTGCATTATCTAGAAGATCGTTAAATCCATTTCATTTGGGAGCAACACAAATTAAATGCTTACTTTTGACTGTCTTGGTATCATGTCGCTAAAACATTAATTTCCTTAGTGCGAGCGTTGTCATTAAAAATAATAAAAATATAAAAGAATAATTTTACCATGGAAGACAAAACAATATTATGAAGTCGATTAACTGTTGTAGTGTGTGGGGTAAATTTGGGGGTTTATTCGCATAATAATCTTCCGATCCTTCGAACAGGTAGACAAATAGTAAATATAAACAGGTAGACAAATAACAATACTAAATTTTTTATGGGGACTATTCTAAAAAAATATATAGATTATAATTTATCATTAAATCATTCAAACGACATGTCACATGAATAAATAGCATCTTTAAAGCCCCAATCGGTGTAATTTTCATTTCGTTCCTCGTTTACTTAACATATATTTATATGCATTTAACAACATTGCGCCTTCCATATCTGTCCTTTTAACTGCCCCGGATGCTAAGTGACTTATAGATTCTATTACATAAGATGCAAGATAAGTAATTATTTGCCAAGTTGAATTTGCCCAGGAGACTATGTGACTTTTAAATAGATTCAATTCTATTAGTCGCTTAGTCTCCTGGGTGAATTCAAGATCTCAATTAATTATACAAACTACTTATGCTATTTATTTATAGAATCTATTCTGTAAGATATTAGATAAGTCGTAATTGGCCTATTTGAATCTAACCAGGAGATTAAGCAACTTATAGAATACATGCTATAAGTCACTTAGTCACCTGGGCAGCTTTAACTTCTCAATTATTGATACAAACGAATTATCTTACATTTGGTGTACAAATTATTACCTCTGGATCCACAATATGGTCATCTACATAAGCACTAGCCTGCCTGAAGCTGCCTTGGGTGATATAGTAGATGTTATTGTCCAAAACTAACCACCCCGTTCTTGCAATGGTGTTACCTATTTCGATTTGGTCGACAATATTACCATGAGGATCGTACAGTCTGTAATAAACCAAAGTCTTACTCAAGATAAAGAACATAGACGAACTACGTGGCGGAGCTGTGTTAGCCGTCCGGTCACGTCTTAATGTTTGTTGGTTGAATGCGGTGTTTTTAAATTTGATAAGTTGACATAGCTGTGCCCCGCGGTTTTACCCGCTTAACTTTTTAAACTTTATAAGTTATCACAGCTCCTCCACCGTATGTGATAGCGTGATAATATGTAGCCTATATGTTGACCCGACCACTTAGTAATGTTCATGCTAAATTTGAAGTAAATCCATGCAGTACTTTTTGAGTTTAGCCCAAACATACATACAGACAAACAGACATACAGACAAAAATTCTAAAAACTATATTTTTGGCTTCAATATCGTTTGTAGATCACGCCCCAAGTATCTTTTTAAAAAAATATTCAATGTACAGTTTGACTTTCCTACGATTTTATTATATGTATAGATTATATAGAATACAGAACACTGCGTATAATCCGGGCCAATATCTGGTAAGATTATGATTATAATAATTATGTGAAACTAATATAATATTTTCATATGGATTTGAACCTGAAACTTAAGGACCAAATGTTACCGCATCAACCTAGACGTGACTCCTAGCACTAAACGGTATAAGTACAGAGATCTTTTGTTCTACTGAGGTAGTAATAGTAAATATCTCCACCTTACAGAATATTATTATTATATAATAATATTCTGTAAGGCTTGTACTATTATGTCTATTTACGTTCACTCATCGCCAGAGTTCACTGTGGAGGGAACAAGGGTTGGCAACTGGCCACGTACGTATGTACGGGCAACAGTAAACGCTGGCCACCTGGTAGGCTGTAAGCTTGTTAGTAGACTTAGTGATTTCTAAACCAGGTTGGAACTCTCTTCAGAGGGTGCAAAAGGAAGAATTAGGTAGACATCTGAACTAATGATGATGCTACTCACGTAGTTATTTGTACAATGTATTGGAGTTCAACAACAAATGCCCACTAACTTGATAATTCCTTCCTGCAAAAGGTGTAGCCATCGCAACGTCATGGGAAACTCCAGTGCCATTTTCGGTGTCAAAGTCTTGTCGTACATGTCTCTAAATCCCATGGAAGGAACAATAATACCATCTGCTGCAAGGTTATCAAATCCTGAAATAAATAATTACATTACAATCTATACATATAATAAAATCGTAGGAAAGTCAAAATTGTACATCGAATATTTTTTATTAAGGATACTTGGGGCGTGATCTACAATAGACAACGAAGCCAAAAATATAGTTTTTAGAATTTTTGTCTGTGTGTCTGTTTGTCTGTATGTATGTCCGCCGTCCGGGCTAAACTAAAAAAGTACTGCATGGATTTACTTCAAATTTTGCATGAATATTACTAAGAGGTCGGGTCAACATATAGGCTACATATTATCACGCTATCACCTACGGGGGAGGAGCTGTGATAATTTATACAATTTAACGCGGGTAAAACCGCGGGGCATAGCTAGTAATAACTAGAGATGGTTCTTGCTTGAAACCACCACTAAGGTTCTATTGAAGACTATAGACAGTGTCGACAAATAATAATAATCTATTTTCAGTTTTGACACTCGTTTTTGTCATCTCTTCTCAGTTTGTCAGTGGCCAAAAGCATAGCAGTGTGTAATGGTATTTTTACTTAAATAATTTACTTCTAATGCTTTTTATATAAATATATTAGCTCCCTGCACTCCTTCTTCGTATGAATTTTAACTGTTCCAAATTTCATAGACCTCTGTCTGCGCAATTGTCATGTTAAGCAATGTTAATTTTGCTTCACGTGCTAATGTCGTATGTTGCTAACACAATATTAACACGTGTAGAAAAATTGTCTTAAAAATATGTTAATAACTCAATAAACAATTAAGTTACTAACATATTTTTAAGACAATTAACGTGTTGAAATTAAACTACTTTTTAACGGATATTAACGGATAGATAGTAGTTTAATTTGTGCGTAAGATTAGTACCTAATGTTAATAAACGTTCTAGTGATTTTTATCGATATCATTCATTTCATTTCATTTTTCATTTCATTTATTAATTCGTTAACAAAATACATTGTGTCCGAAATACAATTCACTTATAACTAGCAATTTTCAATTACATAAATACAATAAACAATTACATAAACAGTCAAAAATATTGAATAATAAAATAACATTAAATAAAATAAAACTCATTAATGTAACACACCACACAGAACTTTTGCAATAAAATTAACCAGAACAATTAATAACTTGGATCTGATACATTAATTATTATTTGAATTTGTCAACTCTGATACTGAATATAAACAATTTTCAATCAAGAATGCCTTAAACTTAGTTTTAAATAACGAATAATTATAAATTATTGATTTCAAATCAGTAGGTTAAAAATTGCTATAGCTTGGTATTGTGCAGAATGTTTAGCAATATTAAATTTCGGGACCATTTCATTTTTATGACTTTTTGTCGTGTGCTCTCTCTAAGCTCTCTTTCATTCGAAGATTCATACTCATGGATATATTAGGAAAAATGGCTTAAAAGAACGAGTATATAGAGACTAGGGACCGTTAGAATGCCTTATTTTTTAAAATGTTCTCTACATGATTCGTACTGAGGTATTTTTACTATGGTTCTTATCGCACGTTTTTGCAGTACGAAGGCTCTTTGTGAGTTATAACTATAACTATTCCCCCAGAACATGATACTGTACCTTAATTTAGATTCAACAAGAGCATGGTAAACAGCCCTTAAATGCTTTTTATCTATTTCATCCCTGAGACTCCTGAGTGCATAACAAGCCGAGGACAAAGTTGATTCAATTTTGGACCACTCTTCTTTCTAATTTAATAATGAGTCTATACGAATGCCAAGGAAGGTTACATTGTTTACTAAATTAATCTTGTCACATCTCAAATAAATATTCATGTCATCTTTGTTACGAGAAGTTGTCTTAAAAAGTAATATGTTAGTTTTGTTAGTGTTAATAATTAAATTATTTGCCTCAAACCATTCGTCAAGGTATAGTAAACATTTATTTACGTTTGTTGTCAATTGTGTTAAGTCAGGTGCTTCTATAACTACGTTTGTATCATCTGCATATAATACAAGTCTTCCTCCAGGTAAGAGCTTATTAATGAAGTTAACTAAGTCATTCGTAAAAATTATATACAAGATAGGACCCAATATTGATCCTTGAGGTACACCACGTGTTATGTTTATCACTTTGGACTTATAAATAATTTCTTGATTCTTTTCGTCAATTTCTCTGATTTCTACGTACATTTCTCTATACCTTAAATATGATGTCATGAGTTCTAAGTTTTTACCTCTTATTCCATAATGGTCAAGTTTTTCTATAAGTAGTATAAGTATCTATAATTTAGTAACCTAGGTTACCTACTGAGTCGTAGTTGCTCTTCGTGGACAAGAATGTCTTAAATAAATTGTCTTAAAATATGTTAATAACTCAATAAACAATTAAGTTACTAACATATTTTTAAGACAATTTTCGTTAAAACGGATGCAAAGTTTTAATTTTAGTAAGAAGTTGCCAATTTTAGTGGGTTAGCAATATTCTTATTTTAATGTTAGTTTAGGTGTTTGCATAACAAACTCTTTGTGAGCCGTTCCGCCAGGCTCGGCCAGTTGGTCGCAAGACTTGCAAATGGATGAACCTACCCAATACTGCGCTCTCATTTAGCATTTTGTTTGAAATTTTCCGCCATCTGCGCGCTAAGGACGCAATAGTTGTAAACAAACATATCTGAAGCTCTGCTACATTGAATTCGATCTTACACGAAGCACAGTTTTTCTTCGCAGCAGAATATCTAAGAAGATATGTCGTTCAAAAATAAAATACAATAATTTCGTGTGTAAAAATCGAGGTAGTCCACGAAGGGCACCCATCTGAATGGCACCTGCGCGAATGGCACCTAGCCTAGTCCACGAAAGGCACCTATCCATATTTTTGGCAGGTGCTCTTCGTGGATTCAATTTATTTTTTACATTCTTGTTCACGAAGAGCAACTACGACTCAGTAGGTAACCTAGGTTATTAAATTATGGATATCGATAAAAATCACTAGAACGCTTATTAACATTACTAATATTACGCACAAATTAAACTACTATCTATCCGTTAATAAAAAAACTTCGTTTAAAAAAACCGACTTCAAAAACTAAAAAGTATAAAAAAAATATCTTACTAAAGATTTAATTTAATACATCTCTTATGCAAACGTAATACCTTTAATATTAATGAAATACTATATTTTGTATGTGCTACCTATTGATAGGTTTGATGTACGATTTATGACGCATTAAAAAAAAACTACTTACTAGATCTCGTTCAACAATTTTCGGTGGAAGCTTGCATGGTAATGTACATCATCTATTTGTTTTAGTTTTATCATGCTCAGGGGGGGGGGGGGGCACATTTTACGCCTTTGGAAGTGTCTCTCGCGCAAACTATACAGTTAAGACAAAAATATATTATAAACCTCAATATCATTTTCGAAGACCTATCCATAGGTCCCCACATGTATGGTTTGATGTTATTTTTTAAATCAGTTCTAAGTATGGGGTACCCCCAAATTTTATTGTTTGTTTTTCTATTTTTGTGTGTAAATGTGTAAATCTTAATGCGGTTCACGGAATACATCTGCTTACCAAGTTTCGACAGTATAGTTCTTATAGTTTCGGAAAAAAGTGGCTATGACATACGGACGGACAGACAGACATGACAAATCCATAAGGGTTCCGATTTTTGGCATTTGGCTAAAGAACCCTAAAAATGGCAGATATTCCGCATCAAACTAAAGAAGAATCACGTAAATCGGTTCATAAATCTCAGCGTAATGGGTAAAAAAGTGCGCTTGTGCTAAAAGGTGCGCCTACATGCGCTTCCAAAAACGAGCTTGTACGCGCGTATTAAATGCTAGTCGTCTGAAATTCAAATGTGTCCTGGCATGAACATAAAGAACAGTATGAGTCTAGCTAGGCTGGCTAAGATTAAAAACAAAGTGACAAAGACAATTACTTCGTCCACATAAACAAAAATTTTGATACAAAAATGTCCATAAAATTAAAACTACAAGGCCAAACTACACAAAATTTTCATGCAACCAAGTGGCAACTATTTCGCATCAAACTAAAAAAGAATCACGTAAATCGGATCATAAATCTCCGAGTAATCGGTGTACATACATAAAAAAAAAAAAAAAAAACCGGTGAACTTGAGAACCTCCTCCTTTTGAAGTCGGTTAAAAAGTAGTTTAATTTCAACACGTTAAGACTGTTTATCGCGTATCCGGTTGTTACTGGAGCAGTGACGTTCAAGCGCGGCCACTCAATAAACAGTCTTTCATTTAATAACCTAAGTTACTGTAACGGTTAACGTATGTGCCTTTCGTGGACAAGAATGTAAATAAATTGAATCCACGAAGAGCACCTGCCAAAAATATTGATAGGTGCCTTTCGTGGACTCGGCTAGGTGCCATTCAGATGGGTGCCCTTGGAGGACTACCTCTAAAAATCAACATAAGTTCGACCTTACCCATAAGCATTGGTAATATTTCGTAATACACTATTTGCGAATAAATAGCAATGTTTATATCCCTTGCGGTGTAAAACAATGTCTCATCATCCCAATGTGGGTTTATTTTCTCAAGTTTCTCAGCGATCACGTTGTGATACCTCCAAAACCATACTGCTCCCAAACCTATTCCCATCAATGTATTGGTATCATCTGTCGCTGAAACATAAAAAATTAAGCATTTCTATATTGTTATAATACGCGCCGGCATTCTTTCTTTATCGTAGGGGTAGTGGTTAAGTTAGTAGGTCTTTTTTTACGTGGTGGAAATGCTCAAGTCGCACGTTGTGTGGAGCTCGGCCCACTAAAACTACCACGGTAGCCAGCCTCACAGTGCTTCTAGTGGGGGCTCTGGGTACTCGTGAACTATCTCGCCAATATCCCGCCGTACACTGAGCATCCGCGAGGCTCTAGCTTAACGGCTGTTGTCTGACGATAACTAATTGGGAGCGCCAGATTAGGCGCGAAGACGCTCAGAAATTAAACCAATTTGACGGTCACCCATCTATCGATTAACCTACACCTCGCCGAGGACCGGTTATTGCAACTGGCGATGAGCGCTTCAAAACATCGATTAATTAATTCTTTAAGACTTACGCATTCTAAAACATCTCTTTTCGCGTGGTGGTCTGTTCTGTATGCAAATACCGTCGGCATTGTTTCTTGACGGTGGCCAAACTTTGCCGTCATCGATTTCAACTCTCAGCTGGCCGCCTTCAAATTTTCTGCCTCTTATATTTTCCTCAAACGTATTTCCGTAAATCGTTGATAGGTCGAATAAGGGGGTTGCAGTCACTATCTATAAAAATTTAAGGTGCTGCAAGGTATAAGGTACACTTACTGACTATGACCTGTGACTTGTGATGACTTATGTCTTAAAAATAAATCATTACTAAAAAAAACGCATCCATCCTTAAGCGAGTAGCAGCAGTCCCAACAGCATATTTGGGTCAATTGTGGCGGAGAGTTGAACCTCGTCAAGAATTGTGAAATTCTTGACGAGGAGTTCTTGACGAGAATTATTTATTATTATTTTCCCGACGTTTCAACCAAATTGCATTGAAAGTGGTCGTCCTGGTGGCCCGTGGCCACTGTCAATGCAATAAATGTAAGTGTCGTAAATACCTGTTGATAATTTTGTATAAAAAACATTTCTAAGTTATTAATGTCGATGAATGAAATTCACAATGTAAATTTTCAAAAGTACTCTTCTCCACAAAATTGGTCTTTCTTTTACAACAAAATTTTAAAAAGAAATTATAGTCAAATTAAGTAGACATATTGCTATGTTTCTGATAGATGAATGTTAATGATAAATTTGTTTGGAAATGCGTAGATTCCATTCATCCAATTCATTCAGATAATTCAATTTTTATTATATGTTCAAATGACCCTAATTAAAAAAATGGTACAACCTGATTCAAAACGTTCACAGTAGCAAGGGAAAGTCATATTCATATAACAAATTTCTTTCGTCTCATTTTTGCCTCACTGTGCAGTGCTTCACGTAGCAGCTACTGAGAAACACTGCCAAAAATCTCAATAGGAATCCTTCTTATTAAATCGAGATCATCTTAACATCTACTTAAAATTTTATTATCAAAAAGTTTTGCATGAAATCTACTCATTCCCAAGAAATTTTTACATTAACATAGTCTGAATCCATGTGATATGCCTTGCTACATAATTTGGCCAAGAGTGGCGATTATGGTATATCCCTTAAATGATGGGCATAGCTCCATTTGGGAAATCTTCTAGGGAGCCCTGCGTCCAGCAGTGCATGTCATTCGGCTGGCATGATGATGATGACGAATGATATGTTAATGCTTGTGTTCCTGAGTGTGGGGGAGTGCGCCACACGCACCATGTACAGGCCCGGTACAACAGTGACCAACGTGAACGGCCCACCAAAGGATGTTTTGCGGCTACGAACAGCAGGAGTCTACAAATTGCAGCTGTGGTAGTTCCTATATCAGCCATACTAAGCGGACTATCGCGGTCAGGCGCAAAGAAGTAAGAACATGTCGCATCGGTAAACAAGTGCCAGACTAGCAAGTCAGCGTTGCAAGTTGCTGGGCTTTTATTACAACCCGGCACTAATCACTGGATTGATTTTGAACAGCCACAGTCCTTCCCAAGACCAGTTCATCACCAGCATTATAGAAGGAAAAATTGGGCCATGGGGAAAGAGAGGCAGACCGAGACGTAATTATACCCCAGGTGAAAGAAGTAGTGAAAATGGAAGCGTACCAAGAAGTGAAGGAGAACGCTTAAGATAGAGAAGGCTGGAATATGCTACACCGACAAGTGCACAATTCTTTCAATGGACTCAATTAATTAAAAGAGGAGGGTAACATAAAAATCTAACTATATACATTAGAAAGACGTAATAAGTATCAAACCAATATAATAGTATTTTTTTCAAAAACAATTTATTTAACATACCCTTGAT
The DNA here is from genome assembly GCA_951640165.1 of Pseudoips prasinana. NCBI lineage: Eukaryota > Metazoa > Arthropoda > Insecta > Lepidoptera > Nolidae > Pseudoips > Pseudoips prasinana. Next base: position 3,961,182 of record OX621238.1, on the reverse strand, counting down.
GGAGGACGTCTTTTACTTATGCATCCTTGTGATTGAAATGTTAGTGGTTTTGTCAGATTCAGGCAACGGACATCGGTGTATCTAAGCACTGGGTCGTCCGCGGGAACTGTTATCGGGGCACATCCATGCTCTTTCTTTATCTTTGCACTGACCTTTGGATCACAACAATATGGTGTCCATAAAATGTAGTTTACTGAAATTAAAACATATAATTGTTTTTAAATATATATATTTTTATATATTCAAAATCATACAAAAGATACGGCTATGATGACAGGCCGCTGTGCGTGGTTCTTGAATACTTGCATTTCGCAGCTGCGCAGGTCGTGATCCTGGGTATAATCTATACATATAATAATATCGTAGGAAAGTCAAAACCGTACATTGAATTTTTTTTTTTTAAAAGATTCTTTGAGCGTAATCTACAATCGATATCGAAGCCAAGAATATTGTTTTTAAATTTTTTGTCTGTTTATCTGTATGTATGTCCGGGCTAAACTCAAAAAGTACTGCATGGATTTACTTCAAATTTTGCATGGATATTATGAAGAGGTCGGGTCAACATAATAGTCTACATATTATCACGCTATCTCCGATGGGGGAGGAGCTGTGATAATTTATAAAGTTTAACGCGGGTAAAACCGCGGGCACAGCTAGTTATGTATATAAGTAGGTATGTATTTACAAAAGAAAAGTAATATATTTTCACTTGTAGTACTTCACACAAAGACATAACCACTTACGTAATAGTGGCGTATAGTAATAAATAAATAAGTCTTGGGACAACTCAAACACTGAAGTCTTATCCCATACTAGGCAGAGTTTTTTTATTACGTGGTGGAAATGCTATTATCACGTTGTGTAGGGCCGACCCACTAAAACCACCACGGTAGCCAGCTTCACAATGCCTGTAGCGGGGGCTCTGGGTACTCGTGAACGATCTCGCCAGTACCCCCGCTGTACACTGAGCGTCTGAGACTCTCCCCCGGGGACGGGAGGGGCCCGAATGCCTCCCCCCCTCCCCATCACGCACTAGCGCGTTTAGGCAACCTGAGCTACAGCAGGTTACCTCTTCCCGGGACCGCTTATACAAGACGAGTGGAGTGCCCCTCCTCCAAACGCCAGCGGTCCCAGGGGCGGCGCCTAGCCGGGGAGAAGCCAGCCGAACGCTGCATACTCTCTCGCGCTGAGATTAGCTCCCAGCGCCGGCGCCGATGAAGCAGACATTACAGAGTTATGGCAACCAGACAGCTGATAAACTTACTTATATATTTCTAAATACATGTATTATCTATACATATAATAAATCTGTAGAAAAATATTTTTTGTACATCAAAAGAAAATCCAAAAAGAATAGCCAGGGTATTAAAGAACAACCAATAGAACCCATTTCCAGCATTTTTAGAATGTCTGTTTGTCTGTGTGTCTGTTTGTCTGTTTGTCTGTTTATATGTTCGGGTATCACGTAAAATATACGAAAGCAATGTAGATAACTTTTATACACAACGATTGAGCGTAACTTGAGGTAACATTTAGTTTTTGTTTTATTGCAATCGGTTCAGTCTATCAAAAGATATTAGATTTTAAAGTAATCATGAAGAAAAATAACACACATTTCGTTACTTCAAGATGAACTAATGTTTACAGTTGAACTACCTAACTGTCCGATATATGTCATTGTGCATATTATGACATCTCTTTTCTGAATGAACTAGGTTGATAGTTGATTTTTATTTCGATAGATGTCGTTGTGCATTTCTTTTGACTCACGGTGTTAAGATTTGCCCGTGTTTGCTGATTGAATGAGTTACGTAGGGTTTTGAATGTTCTGAATTGTTTCGAAATAAGGTCTTGGTTGCATGGAAGTATATCGTTGTCCACATTGGTTATTAAAAAAATCTGTTTTCTTTGGGCATATTGAATTATGTACAAGTTTGGATTTGTCATAATTTAATTTTAAATTATTGATAGTTGATTTTTATTGCGATAGATGTCGTTGTGCTTGATAGTTGAATTTTATTTCGATAGATGTCGTTGTGCATTGCTTTTGACTCGCGGTTGACGTCGCGATTAGGGCTTTGAATGTTCCGAATTGTTTCGAAATAAGGAAACTGACTGACTGACATATCAACGCACAGCCTGAACGGCTCGGGTAAGAGACTTGAAATTTTGCCGGTAGGTACTTTTTATGACGTATGCATTCACTAAGGAAGGGTTTTTCGAAATACTAACCCTAAGGGGTACAATAGAGAATGAAAGATTGTATGAAAATCCGTAATTTTTGAAGTTAAAGGCATTGGAACTTATATTTAGTAGTTCAGCTAAAAATAAAAATAAATATTTTAGAATTTTTGGAAATTCCACCCCAAGGGCGTAATATATAGGGGATGTAAGTTTGTATGAAAAGTTTGTAATTTTTTAAGTGAAAAGCATGAAAATTGGTATTTGGCCTTTCCGTTAAAAATAAAAATATGTATTTCAGGATTTTTGGATTTTCCACCCCTAAGGGCGTATAATAGGGGATGTATGTTGCGTGTGGGTATACCTGTAATGGTTCTGAGGAATTTGAAGCCACCTAAACTTTGCAACGGCACTAGGCTTCAAGTCAAAACTTTACATCGTGTTATAGAGGCTACTATTATGCCTGGATCCGCCCAGGGAGAAACAGTGTTCGTGTCACGTATTCCGTTAGTGCCAAATGATCTCTCTTTTCAGTTTAAAATACTGTAGTTCTCTATAAAATTGTGTGTCACCATAACCATCAACAAATCGTAAAGTCCAACTCTCAAGTTAGCTGGAATTGACTTAAGGAAGGCGGGCAGGTTCACGTGGCGTGCTCACGTGTGAGTTCATCCCACAGTCTGGTCCATGTAGTGCGACCTACGTCTTTTGCTGAGCTCCGTAAAGTTGATGATATTGTACATCCCACATACCAGGCCGCTTGCCGAGCACGCCATTTATTAGATGGAGGTCAGCATTGGGATCACGCTCTAACGAAAGCATACGTGAGCGATAGTCCTCATCGCTTGCGACATTTGTTTGCCATCTTATTGACCTTTTGTGCGTTATCGGGTGCTAAAAAGTTATGGCAAAAGTACCATGACAAGTTTGCTGAAGATTTTATGAGACATGTACAACTAAATACTGATGGAGAAATTCCTGACAGGGTACGTGAAATTTGTCACAACAGGTCCTTATTGGCTATTCAAGAGATAGTTATAAGTATAGGAGGAAGCCCGATCAGTCAGAGGCTGCGAAAATGCACAGGAGTTTGCCAATTTATTATAAAAAATAGCCGATGGCACATACCGCGTACAACTAGATGGACGTTATTTTGATTGGTAATCTCTGCTCTTACGTTACATCACAGCAGGAGCTAATTTCTTCTGTGTACGGAGATACCACAATCATGGGAAATCAAGCTGGTTCTTGGCTATGACAGCGAGCTATTTAGACTCCCCGCAATGACGAAGCTGCGGCAATTAATTTCAAAATATTGACTCATTTGTCCGGGAATAGTAGAGAATATAGCTCAATAAATACAGTTATGGAAGAAGATGACGCCACGCACTACCTGGTAGAACTTTTGGATTCCCTCAGCACACCCGGACTTCCAGCCCACAAAATAGTTTTAAAAATCGGTGTACCAATAATTCTCCTCAGAAATTTATGTCCTCCCAAACTTTGTTACGGCACTCGGCTCAAAGTCACAAATCTGCAGCAAAACATTATCGAAGCTGAAATATTAACAGGTTGTGGCGCCGGTGATATTGTTTTTATTCCAAGGATACCTATAATTCCTAAAAACTTTCCTTTCTCTTTCAAACCAGTGCAATTCTCAGTCAGTCTCTGTTATGCCATGACGATTAATAAAGCTCAGGGCCAGACATTATCCGTTGCGAGGGTGGACCTAAGTATTGGATGCTTTTCCCATGGTCAACTATACGTAGCTCTTTCACGCGTAAACAACCCCAATAACGTTTTTGTGTATGCTCCAGATGGTTCCACAGGCAAAATAAAGAAGCACTAAATTAAAAATTGTATCTGTATCCTCCTACAGCGCTTTACACAAAAAAATACATTGTTAAGTTCCGACATTCACGCGAACGAAGTCGCGGGCACAGCTAGTATTATATAAATTGTGCCCAGACACAGAACAATAGTTATGCTCATCACAAGGTACGAGAAGATACGACGAATGCAAATAAAATCAGTGTGCTGCAGTACTACAATTTTGAGAGTTTGATATGTTCTTGCCCAATAATCTAACTTTAAATATTATTATGGACTAACATCTTATCATGATGTCGTGCTCAATAAATGGATTTTTGGTAGACTTGATAATACGCTGCCCCACATTGCATCTACCAATATGTGGTGTACACATAGTAATACGTCGTTCATATGAACGTATTAGAAAGTTCAATCAAAACTACCTTTTTTAAGTAACTGGCATACACTTTATGTTTAGGCCCTAACGGGTGTTCTCAATAAAAACAGTGGACTGTATAAAATAGGTATATTGGTAATAGTTGATCGAGTTTACAACAATAAGACGTGCCCGTTCCCTGGCTCGCGTGGAAGGCAAGTAAGTCCAGCGGAGACCAAAGCTGGCGCAACGTGAGGGCTAGTGCGGGGGGGGCGCGGGGACGCAGATCACGGCCCCACCATTCCGCATTGCTACAGGTAGCTTAGGCGACGACACTTTAGGTTATCCGTTAAAATAAATACTGGCTAGTATAGTGGTTACTGATCCTGACAGTAAAGCTAAACATCGTGGGTTTGATCCCTACCCAGGATACATTTTGTCTGATGTGCGCAATCATTTGTTCTGTGTCTCGGTGTAAGTAGTAGTAGGTATCAGCAATATGCATGTATTAAGAAATATTAAAGTATGTTTATCAGTTCTCTGGTTACCATAGTGTATAAGTAGTTCCAAGATATTTTATTCTATTTATTGCAAACAGACATACGAGAAACTTTCGCCTTTATAATATTAGTAGCATGTGTAACAGTGTGAATTAATATTATAAAGAGAAATGTATCTTTATAATATTAATTCACACTGTTACACATCCTACTAATATTATAAAGGCGAAAGTTTGTGACTGTGTGAGTGTGTAAGTGTGTATGTTTGTTACTTCTTCACGTCTAAACGGCTAAGCAAATTTTAATAAAATTTGGTATGGAGTTAGCTGACACCCTGGATTAACACATATGCTATAATTGATAAAGTTTAACCCGGGTAAAACCGCGGGGCACAGCTAGATCTATAATAAATGTTCTTATTAATAAAGACAAAAGTGGCAGAAAATATATATATATAACTAAATATTACTTACCAGTATCATGCAAATTCGTTATATCGGAGGCCACAAAGACAAGAAAATATGCAGCCAACATCGTGAACTGCGGGTCTGATACACGATTCTCCGACAAAAGAGTTGTACGCACACGGCGGGTTAAAGGCAATGGCTGGCCTGACTTGGCGTTCTTTGGCTCATAATCTGTCAAAGACAAACATGGAGATCTTAAAAAGTAAAACCAATATGTGAAGGTAGAGGAGGTAGTGGAGCGAGCTATGCTCGGAGTATCCCAGCGAGATCGAACCAGTAATGTCGAAATCCGGTGGTGAACTGAAGAATTGCCAAACTAGTAGTAGTGGCAGTGCATAGGGCCCACAGCTCGTAGAACCTTCTGGCAGAAAGGTTCCCGAGTCGCGACCACGAAACGGTAGACGCAGCGTAGGTAGGCTCCTGGAGTGAACCGAAGATCTTGCAAGGATCGCGGCCATTGTGGAGATTCTTGGGGGTGCCCTTAGTCCAGCAGTGGACGTCTCTCCGTTGATATGATGATGTACATCATCATATCAACGGATATGACATCATCATAATCATATATCATGATAATATTACGAATCAAGTCTCTATAAAGTCTTTGAAGATGTTTATTTTTAACTTGAAAAAAGATAGGCAGGAGAAGTACCGGGACAGTTATCTACATCATTATTAATTATATATAGTAAAGAATTACATTACGTTTATCAAAGTATCCTGGCAATATTCTATATTGCGGTGTGTGCATGGCGCCTCTTGATGGATGTTTCAGGTTGTTGCATGACCCATCAATTTTTCTCCAACCCTCAGGATCACAGGGTGCTATGGCATTGATACACCAGCTGAAAGCACAGAATATATCATATCCGGGGTCCAAGAATACTATCCGGAGTAGCTACGAACGATATACACCGGCAGATCAAATTTAGGATTCCCTTGCTAACACCCTTCCGGAGGATGTATCTATTATCCATCGGCTTTGTTTCCTAGAAACATGGGCAAACAGATCCACCGGACAATTTTTTTCTTTTTTTATACAATGTCACACAGATCATCTTAGTCCCAAACTAAGCAAAGCTTGTACTATGGGTACCAGGCGACGATATACATACTTATATAGATAGATAAATACATATATACATAGAAAACATCCATGACTCAGAAACAAATATTCGTGCTCATCACACAAATATTTGTACTTACCGGGATTCGAACCCAGGACCACCAGCTTCGTAGGCAGGAGCACTACCAACTAGGCTATGGTGACCGTCGAATTTATTATTATTAAATTTGTGATTTTCCATTTTTGAGTTTAAATTAACGCTTAACATTGCGACTAATGCTATAAAATTAAAATCAAATCAAATTGAATTTTATAGAAATAGTCGTATATAGGTATATATGACAAATGAATTGTACACACGGCCACATATCAAGCTATACATTTCCAATGCAAGCTGACCTCTCATTGTATCGAAATCCTATACATCGCGGGATCAGCTTATACTGGAAAAATATAGCTTGATATGTAGCCGTGTGTACAGACCCCAGCACAGCGAGCTACCCCAATCTGTACAATTTATTTTATAAATTTTCAACTTTATCAAAAAAGCATAAGGTTCACTTTCAATTGGGGAAATTTGACAAATTGGGGTAGCTTGATGTGCCGGCGTCTGTACAACCAGGAGGGGATCTTCCTCTCGTCGAATTCTCCAATGAACTCGGAGCTGTTCTCAAGAAAGGCCTGATCAGAAGTATTCTAAACAGGCAAGCATGTATGGAGAATATATTCAATATAAACGAGACAAAAGACTCAATACTTTTGTCTCGTTTGGATGGAAAAATGTAGATGATGGTTCAATTCATTGCGTTGTGTAATTACAAATAATTGTTTATTGTAGAGAAGGAAGTCAATTAATCATTTTTGTTTTAATTTATGATATATACAAGAACTCATTAAAAAAGTAAGTGTTTTACGAGCGCAGATTTCACTTGATACGATATCGGTAACTTGGATATGTTGCGCAACTTCGTTATTTCGAGGACAACAACAATGATTGATTTCATAATATATTATATACAATGTGTAACTTAAATTGTGGATGCTACTTAAAAATCGTAATTTGCTAATTTAACTGTACAATGTACACTATTCACAAGAAAAACGAATAACTTCCATAGGGTAAACTTCAAATAAGGATCAGCTAATATAATTTGAATAGGCGGCACAAAAAATATGTTTTTTGTGCCGCCGTACATCATTTATCTGGTTTTCGCATTACAAGCTGAAGGTGCAAGATGGCCGTGTGTGAATAATTCCCCAGGATTATTATTATTCTTTAAATCGATGGGGAATATTTGGGAAATAATCGCATATAAATTTAAAAAGCCATAACACCGCTACTACAACGGCAACATGACTTGGTTGACAACATGCAAGTTTAAAAGAGTTTGTTTCGACAAATACAAAGAATAATTCAATGAAATATCCAAAGAAAAAGGCATTTGGTATAAAGTCATCCAAAACGAGCCTCCTCGTGGGCCATGGTTTGATGATAACAGTTTATCTAGGAGTTACCTATATTAACTTAGCGTTAAGGCTTCGTTCTGGCCACTTTCTATCGGAAAAAATTGCTTTCTTGATGCGAAAGGCTGCATCGCCTAATTGTGGGAGATGAAATCCTTTGTCTCTAGATGAATTCCCCTCTAGGAAACGGGCGTAAGTGTATGTATAAATATGGATAACTTGTAATACCATAATCCACGTTATGACTATTTACAAGTGCCTTTTAAAGTCTATATGAATAGTAACTTTTCTATCAGAGTTCTTTTAAAGTCAGGATCAAGGTCATTTACTTAGCTTATTTCTAGAGTAAACATCGGAAATAGAAGGCTTTACTTAAAGATAAGATAAGATAATTACAAAAAATAGTAAAATAATTTAAATAAATAATAAAAAAGAGTTCTCACAAAGTTGTATTGTCTTTAACATGTTGTATATATTCGTCTGCAGTTATTGGCCATCCTCTATAAGAATCGTAAACAAGCCCGCGAACGATCCCAGATGTAAATAACAGTAATAACACAATCATACTAACTGAATTTAAGTTTGTGACTGAAGAATTCATAGGGAGGATCAACAAATATATACACAAATATCCTCAATAAAATTGCTACAACTTTTTACGAGATAGTTAACAACAAAGGGGCCAAACTATGCTTGAAATACTGAGTCTGCAATTAGTTATATAATCTATAAGGGTTCCGTTTTTTGCCATTTAGCCAAAGATTCGTCATGTCTGTCAGTCTGTCCGTCCGTATGTCACAGCCACTTTTTCCGAACCTATAAGAGCTGTACTACTGAAACTTGGTAAGTAGATGTATTCTGTGAACCGCATTAAGATTTATACACATAAATAGAAAAAGAACAATTATTTTGGGGGGTCGCCATACATAGAAATGAAACTCAATTTTTTTTTTATCGTACCCATACATGTGGGGTGTCTATGGATAGGTCTTCAAAAATGATATTGAGGTTCCTAATATCATTTTTTTCTAAACTGAAAAGTTTGCGCGAGAGACACTTCCAAAGTGGTAAAATGAGTTCCCCCCCCCCCCCCCCTTCTAACTTCTAAAATAAGAGAATGATAAAACTAAAAAATATATAATGTACATTACCATAGAAACTAACAACGAAAATTGGTTTGAACGAGATCTAGCAAGTAGTTTTTTTTTAAATACGTCATTAACTGCAATTTGCTTTCATTTAATCAACTGAAATACTTGCTGCTACGGAACCCTTCATGTGCGAGTCCGACTCGCACTTGGCCGGTTTTTTTATAATGATTTATAGTAGTATGGCTTATGTTTTATAGTATACATTACAGAGGTTATGATCAGCTTAACTTTTACTGTACAATAAAGTATATAATTGCCTTATTTTACTATAAAAAAACTGTACATAAAAATATCTATGTATAGCTATAATTAATTATGTATATTATCAAGGTCATCCAAAGAACGGCTATGCTCAGAGTTTTCCCGTCAGGTCGAATCAGATATGTATGTAAAAACCGGTCAAGTGCGAGTCGGACTCGCACATGAACGGTTCCGTAGCAGCAAGTATGTCAGTTGATTAAATGAAAGCAAATTGCGGTTTACGATTTATGACGTATTAAAAAATAACTACTTGCTAGATCTCGTTCAAACCAATTTTCGTTGTTAGTTTCTATGGTAAAGTATATCATATATTTTTTTTAGTTCTATCATTCTCTAGATTTGCCAAGTCATGGTAGTGGAGCGCATAGTTCGTAGACCCGACAGCCGCTGGGGCAGAAAAGTTCTCGAGTGGTGACCCGTAGCGTGAGCAGGGCCTCTACAAGATGGACCGCTGATCTTGTGTGGGTCGCTGGAAAACACTGGATACAGGTAACGCATGACTGGCGTCTTTAGAGAGTTTTGGCAGAGGCCTATGTGCAGCCGTTCAAGGCTCTTCTTTCGTATAAAGGCTGTCTGTAGCTTCTAGAAACATCCACATTTTTTGACTATGTGCTTATTTAATTTGCTGTGTCCAGTGAGAAGTCGTATAGTCGTGCCTATGTTTTGAAGCGTTTGAACTGAACTGAATGAATCCTATCGACAATTGTTAATTTTTGTTTTTAACCCCCGATATCCTTCGAGTCTAAATTTCAAAGTGATAATTTTAACTTCGAAATTAAGCGTTGCGGATTGAGTAGGCTAATCATGACCCAATAATAGGCGGATTGGCATAATCGTCACGCTTCGCATACGTGTTGACGATCGCAGTATAGTGCTCATAATACACAGAGTAACGCTGCTGCCCGTTCTCTTTTAGATATTCTCTCGGGTCTCTTCTACGCCCCCTACGAGGAGAGATGAGGTGGTGATTATACACAGCAAACGCTCGAGGCTTAAGTAGGCTCGTTACTTACTAACACCACTGAACGTTTCGGATCAATTTCAAGGGACTTTAAATAACTTAAATAAAATTATGATTGACAGACAAACAGACGAAAAACGAAGTGATAATATGAGGGTTTCGTTTTTGCTTTAAAAGAAGAACATACTGTCGGATGCCAAGCATCGTAGTGATTTTATTTATAGCCTTTCTTTTATACCTCAGTAGATCTAATTGCTCAGCTCATTAATGGCTTAATTTGTCTTTTATTAATTTATAAAAAGGAAAACGATGATTGAAAATGAGTAATGTTTGCGGTAGAGAATGTAATTATTATTTTTCGTAGCAATTATAAAACATTCAGACCAGATATATAATGGCTCATCGGAGGCTCCGTACAAGAACTCACGGTGCGTCTTCCGTTACGTGGTCGCCACTCAAGAACCTTCTGCATCAGGGGCAGTCTTCAACAATTTACGCCTACATGGACACAATAAATTTTCATTAGACCTATCACAAAACCTAGGCAGCTCCTAAATGATCTGCTGATGACAATCAACGGAAAATTAAGTGGTCCATTAATAATTCGCAGGCCAACGTTGACCGGTAGTAGGAACCCTTCTGTTACGTACAATCAAATGCAAGTGACGCAAACAGTTAATTACAGTAACAAACTGTGGCAGACACGTGTACCTTGTTATGTTCACACACTAGGTTTGGTCAGGAGGGTCTGAGACAAAGGAACCAGCGGAGATAAGTACAAGGACATGAAAAGGTAATATAACAGGTTTAAGTATAAGTATATAGTCATCATGTCAGCAAATTACTCCCCCAAAGAATGGGGGGATTTGCCAAAATCGCTACGCTTGGCAGATGGGTTGGCGAACGCAATTTGATGGTCACAGAAAAACTCTGCTGCCCGCTTTCTGGGACATATTATCTCGGGTCGACTTGTACGCCCGCCACGGGATGAAATAATAATAAAATCCTGGGCCATTATTCACACACGATTGCCAACCCGTCAAAAATCTTTTCGAATTTTTTGGAATAACTTGCGATTAGAATTCAAGATATGACATCTTTAATTCTAATCGCGGGTTATTTCTAAAAGTGCTAGAAGGTTTTGCCAAAAACGCTAGAATAATTAATAATTCAATAAATGCTGGACAAAAGAATCCCCAAAAAATTCTAAAATTGCCGGTCTTGCGCTACCCGCATCCATCAGCTTCCAGCGACCTTCACAAAATCATCGGTCCACCTCATCCAGCCAGCCCACAATGCATTATTCGGTTCCTGGTCACCACTAGAGAACCTTTCTGACTTACCGGCCGTAATATCTACGAGCTATATGTAATGCCTTTCAGCTTGGAAATTCTTCGGGCTGTGTCAGTTACTTTGGTTAGTGTGCATATTTCGACATTTCTGATACGATCTTGCAGGGAAACTCCGAACATAGCCCTCTCCATAGCTCTTTGTGTGGGTGGTCTTCTTATTAAGACCATAGAAATAAATTCATATATTTTTACTATTGAGATTTTTGCCCACAGTTTTTAACTTGAGCCCATAAAATATCAAATCGATCATATGAAGTTTGCTTTAATTGGTAAAACTTGCAATAGACGGTTTCCAAATTAAGTGCGTTTTAGTATTGATGCTTCTATGGTTTCTTATTAAAACTATCATAATCCATATGAATTTGAGACCTTGGTATTTTTATAACGTAAGACTGACCAGTACTGTGTGCTGACGGTGACTCTGGGAATATTATCACCCTATCTCGAAGACCCGAGGAGATATCTACCAGAGGACGGGCAGCAGCTTCTTTCAAAGTACTTTGACTATCATGCTGTTTCGCCAACCCGTCTGCCAAGCGTGACGATTATGGCATATGATTCTTGGGGGAGTCTTTGTTCCAGCAGCGGACTTATTTCGGCAGTTATGATGAGTACTGACCTGCCTCCTTGGCTGGTATTTGATTCAACGTACTCAACCAAATTTTTAAAAATCTTTAAAAAATCGGGTTTATATTGGTTGGTTCGCCAGCACTCCATAATCTGGAGGATAGTATTAGAAGCCCGAAAGCTGTCGTTCCTCCGTCTGATCTCTATATAGTCGTGTCGGATAACCATCCTATTATCATCATCAGATTGAGGGAATAGTGCACTTGTGTGTGTGTAATCTAACTGCCTGCCTGGTCTAGCGGTAGCGTCTTAATAAAGTATTGGCTTCAAATCGAGTTGGGCCACAAGAGACAACCTGTTGGCGTAATTGGTAACTTTCGACCAAAATTATTATTAGTGTCAGCAACTCAGAGTAGTACCTAGTGTTAAACGACCAAAATCTGTTGGTCCTGCATTGATGTCTATTCTGCCAACGAAATGGACTATAAAAGTTTGGGAATTGTGAGTTTTTGCGCAAAACACTCGTGGTCTATAATGACTCTTGTATAACTGGCTAATATTTGTTCAAATTTGGTGCCATATGCTCCAAAACTAAAATTTTACTCATTTCTGGCTTCCGTAAAATACTCAGTTTGAAAATCCACCCACTAATAAATAAGAACCATAGTAGGTATTAGAGTTTCCAGTTACGGGTCGGCACGGACCCGCGTCTGTCATATCCGACCCGTCAATTAGTCACCCCCGTGATTATTATTCACACAGGCCTGCATAGCAACCGGCATCTGTTTCTAATGATCGACACGCGCCCGTGGTAGGGGATGCGTGATTTTTTGCAGTTATAAATTGATGTTTTGGTGAAATGCGAATGTTAGATGCATTTGAGTGACTGATTTATTGTTTTTAACTTCTCGTTGAATTGAGATCTCTGGTCAATACATTTATGAATATATATTTTACCAATTTCCTTGAGTTTCTGAAATACATATAGGGTAAGTAGCACAATTTACCCATGAAATCGAAAAATTGACATAGTGGTTTAGTACTTAGTGTTCCTGACTGCTAAGCCAGAGATCGTGCACGTAGACTTATATGTACAGACGCCAGCACATCCAGCTACTCCAATCTGTCAAATTTCTTTTATAGATTTTCGACTTTATCACAAAAGTATAAGGTAAATTTATTCAATCACCTTCACTACCCAGTTTATTTTTTTATCCTTGGATTATATTCCGTTCAAGGTTGTCTGAAAGAAATTGCAGCAACGATAAGTCCGCCCATTGTAGTTTAATAACTTTATGTTAAGTTATTATGTTATGTATTGGTTTACAATAAAGTTTACGAACTTTACTTCACATTCCATTGGGGAAATACCCTTTGATGCCGATGCGGCGCGCTTAATGGATTGCCTTTAGTTAGTTTATTTTAGTTTAGTTTATAGCATTATAGTTAAAATTTCTTATTAAATAAATTTCTTCTTATTATAAAATTAGGTATAATTAATGTTGCTGTACATGATTTGATCAAATTTCTAATAAATCTATCTATTGTGGAAATTTGACAGATTGGGTAGCTTGATGTGCTGGCATCTGTATATATAGGTCAATGGATGAGCATGATTATTTTTCTGTGTCTGGGTGTAATTTATCTATAATATGTATGTATTAAGAAATATATAAGTATGTTTATCAGTTGTCTGGTTGACATAGCACATGCTATGCCTAGTTTGGGATCTGATGGCAGTGTGTTAGTTGTCCCAAAATATTTATATATTATATTTATGAATACGAATAGTATTTTTCAGGCTTCCTATACAAAATGCACCAGCTAATCCTTATTCCTTTTATTTGTTATAAAATAATAATAATATCTAGGTTCAATGTCACACAGATCATCCTAGCCACAAACAAAGCAAAGCTTGTACTATGGGTACCAGGCGACGATATATATACTTATATAGATAGATAAATACTTATATACATAGAAAACATCCATGAATATAAACAAATATTCGTGCTCATCACATAAATATTTGCACTTACCGGGATTTGAACCCAGGACCACCAGCTTCGTAGGCAGGAGCACTACCAACTAGGCTACGGTGACCGTCAACTTCATATTTTGTATGTTAAGTTATTCAATTTCACAGACAAATTAGTCTACTTATCTTGCATTCGTTACACTTTGCACATACAGATAGAAAATTAGTTTTAGATCAAACTAGGTGACACCATTAAACAGAAAATAACAGATACAATATTAATTATAAATACAGACAAGAGAGACAAGTGTCCAAAGATGAAGTAGATTTTTTATAAAAATGAGTCTTCCACAATGGGAATTATCCAATTAATTTTTATAAAAATGAGTCTTCCACAATGGGAATGGGAATGTCACTCGTGTGTGCCAGGGCCCACACGAGTGACATTCCCACGTTCCCGGTGATACCTTTACTGGCGCCAAGTAAAGTCCACGGCAGGTTAAGTATATTCGGTGCGAGCATCCTCAGAGACTCTTGCGGGTGTCCCGAGCCTTATCGAAAAAAACTCGTATTTATTAAATCATAATAATGAATTTATCGAATAAAATAAAGTTACTTCGAAATATCAAGGTACCTATTTTAGAAAATAAAATAATGGATTCTAAATGTCATCGGCAGAAGAATGATAACGTTTTCCGCTCCATCTACCGACAACCGGACAACCGGAACAATGACCAGTGTAAAATGATTCGTTTGTCAGGTAAATGTGTTCTAATCTCAAAAGGCAGTACAGCTCAAGTTCTTCTGGTCATTTATATCAGGATAAACCACTGGCTGTTTTTACTAAAATTTTTACCTATTAAATAATTTTTCTAGTTATGTTAATATTTTGTTTTGTGAAACTACGTTTTTTAATTCACTATTCAAGTATATATAAACATTCTTAACAGGTATTAACGCGATCGTTTATTACACTGTTAAGGCCGGTTACACATTGCCCTAACTTAACAGTGTGATAAACTATCAGTGAGGGTAGTTAAATACTCGACGCCCTCAGTAGCGGAGCAACACCGCTGCGCCAGTCATCCCGTGACCACGATCAATGCAACTTGGTCAAAACGTCAAGTAAATAACAATAAAGTTTAGTCGCGTTAATACCTGTTAACAATGTTTATATATAATTATGATACGCGAAAGTTTAAAAGTGTATATCACTATTAAAGTATTAATAAGAGATGGATTGAATAATTATACAAAATAAATGAACAAGGTTAAAAAAAATTAACGTTTAAAAGCTAATACAATATAAGAGTAGTGAAATAAGATGTTTTAGAATTACACCTAGAAGTCTCCAACCCACCTATGCTGGGTGTACAGACACCCACAGTAGTTTACAACAAACTAGAAAAAAAAAACTTTATTTCCCACAAAATAAGATGCGTTTTATCACTTGTTGGTGTAGCGATAGCTTTTATAAAGCAGATAATGACGTCCTAGGTTAGAAAGATTTTTGTCAAGAAAATTCGCAATAGCAGCCCTTAGTCATATAGTGTAATAGTGGGTGGTATTGCACCCCAGTGGCTCGGAAAGCACGTAAAGTGGTTGCCCATGACCTCTTTCCGGTTACATCTGCTAACCCGTCTCAGCTGATCATGAGAGTTAATAGAAATAATAAAATATGTCCCACGCAGTTGACTAGCCTTTGGAAAAAGGCGGTATGGCTGAAATTTAACGAGGAGTACATGAGGATACGTTACTGTATGGTACAGACGCCAGCACATCAAGCTGCCCTAATCTGTTAAATTATGAAAATCTATAAAAGAAATTTGACAGATTGGGGTAGCTGGATATGCTGGCGTCTGTACATACAGTATTGTATGGCACAGGTAAATAATTGATTACATCTTCCCAAAAGTTACTAACGGAACCCGATTACCAAGCCTGCACTGTCTATCCCTCTGTCGGTCTCTCTGTCAGCAGGCTGCTTCTCATGAACCGTAATAGATATCTACTATTTGAAATTTTGACAAAGTGTATTTTCCGCTATAGCCAAAAATCAGTTAATAAATAATTGGACCTCATTGAAGTAACGGTAAGTTTTCACGATTTTTGCTCGATGACTCGGTGAGCTTTTACGACGGTATGGAACCCTTCTTATGCGAGTCAGGTTCGAATTTGGTAGGTTTTATTGTTCTCATAACATAGTTCAATTTATTCGCTTATCTAGAAGCACCCCTTTTAGCCTGAATACCTTTTTATGCCTACACATGCCACCCGGAAAAAATCTCGGACTCGCACTGACTAAACCTAACCTTCCGTGGACTTCTCTAGGCGCCTGATGGGAGGAGCCCCGTGAACGCAGGTATGCTGCTCCGTTGCCCCTCTTTTGCGCCATGCCCCAGATGGTCACATACCCTGGAAAGGCTCTGGATTGCCTTCCCCTATTGCCGACTCCTGCCAGTCCGGCACAGCGATTGTGCTACAAACAGATCGCTGTCTTCCCACAGCTCCTTACACTTGGTGGCAATAGAGGATACTTCTCATACTGCCACCGCAGCCCCTAATCTGAATACCTATAATTATTTCTAAAATACACTTAATTCAAATCAAATCTTTATTTGCTCAAATATGGTACATAAGATGTTAATCAAAAGGTTATATCCGATATATTCTGACCTGAGGTCGTGCAAATATACATATAGTTTTGAAACTTAATCTATTAATTAATCTATTATATTACATTATTATTTCGACTTATATTCTAGATATTCCTTAGTTTTATAAAAACATTCATCTTTGAGGAAATTAAACTTTTAAACATTATTTCCAAAATATCTTCATTGACTCGAGTCGAGATAACAGCAGTTTAATAAATGCCGCATCCTGTATCACTTCTGCGAATAGCTACAGTAAGGTGCGCCTGTCAGAAGCACACTCTACACTTTTATATAAATCCGCTTATTTATAATTTTATGTGTCATACATACTCTATCGCATTACTTATTATATAATGCCAGTTACTGTCATCAGTCCGTAAACGATCGGGCAGGTTAAGTACCAAGGTCCGCGTTCATTTTATAGATGTATTCTTTAATTTTTTATATATATAATTAACCGTCGCATTTTTATTTAAAACGCATTAAACTAGCTATTATATATAACTAACAGTGATATTTAACAAAAATATTTATTTTTGGATAGTTAACTAGCTAACTAGATTAACTAGTTATAGCTACTATATAATTTGTGTCATATTTTTCCTTACGACCTTTAGTTGTAAAACACATAAGAACGCGGTATTTTCCCGGTGACATTCGTCAAAAATTTTAAAATTATCTTTTGATTGCGCCTATTCGCCCACTAATACAAAATGTTTGGTACTTACATTTTGTGTGTTTACTTCGGACTGTAGAGAATATAATATTCATATATACTCATTTAGTAACAACCATCTTGACAAAACGTTTTAATGTAATATTTTAGAAGATTTTTTTATGTAATTTTTAAAAGTCACGTTCCATCATCATTATCATCATCATATCAGCCGAAAGGCACCCACTGCTGTGCAACGGTCTTCCCCAAAAATCTCCACAATTACCGGTCTTGCGCTATCTGCATCCAGCGACTTCCAGCACCCCTCACTGCGTCTCGTTTACCTTAAACTAATATCCTAAAGTTCGAAATTCAAACAAATGCACAAATCATTTGGTGCTCATCTCGAGTCAGTGAACTGCGCCCATACGTATCAGTCGCTTCACGAGACAACACAACTCAACCTAAACCAATAATCCTAATACTCCAATGTTCAAACAGTCCAATAAACCTTATAATAATGCATCAGTTGTCTCCGGCACCAATTTGCGCAAAACACCCACTAATTGGCACCGCAAATTGGACGTCAACTGTTTGGGGACAACTGTAGTTAATATACCTACACTCCTTGTATAGGTTGTTTAATTATTGTGCACGTAGGTGTAAGCTTTATACATACTATGTATGGATGCTGTCCAAGTATTTATTGTGGAAGTTAATATTACGTATTTACACTCTTTTACTCAACATCTTCGCTTGCGTAAAGATGTCAAACACTTTGTTGGATTAAAACCGCAATTATATTATAAAATTCCTTCTCATTTACTCCTTATACTTCTTTACCAATTGAAATCGGAAGTAAAAACTTGTCTTATTAAAAGGGCATATTGCACAGAAAAGGACTGAGGTCGAGATCGTGGGTGTCAAGATATTTATTTATTGAGTAATTACTAAACTATATTAGATTAGTACCCTAAACCTGAAGAATATAATGCCAGTAAACGAGGTAAATAAGGTGTGCAAGGATCGCGAGAAAGGGAGATCCGTTGTCTATGTCTATCCTTCTAGGAAACTGGCGTGAGTCTATGTACATGCAACTTAGTTTTGTGTATATAAATTAAATTTGGGCATTCTCTAAGTTCATTAGATAATTAATTGTTGCATAGCTCCTTCAATTCATCTATATACATATAATAAAATCGGAGGAAAGTCAAAACTGTACATTGAATATTTTTTTTTAAAAGATACTTGGGGCGTCATCTACAATCAATATCGAAGCCAAAAATATAGTTTTTAGATTTTTTGTCTGTTTATCTGTTTGTCTGTATGTATGTCCGGGCTAAACTCAAAAAGTACTGCATGGATTTACTTAAAATTTTGCATGAATATTCAACATATAGGCTACATATTATCACGCTATCACCTATGGGGGAGTTGCTATGATAATTTATAGAGTTTAACGCGGGTAAAACCGCGGGGCACAGCTAGTTATATTATAAAATTTCTTCTCATTTACTCCTTATGCTTCTTTACCAATTGAACTCGGAAATAAAACTTGTCTTATTAAAAGGGAATATTGCACAGAAAAGGACTGAGGTCGAGATCGTGGGTTTGATTCTCACCCGGAACAAATCAAGTGTATTATTTGTCCCAAGATATTTATTTATCGAGTAATTACTAAACTATAATGAAATGAAATGAAATGAAATGAAATATTTATTCAGCACTTGGGTATTAACATACACTTGTACTTGTCAAGGTCACAATGCAGTACATAAACAAAGTGGATAGGAAAAAGTTACAAAAAAAAAAATTAATCTGTCAGTCCGTGCGGTTTGTTTTATCGCATATATTTTCTGAAATCCTTAAATAAATAACAATGTACTAATCTATTATTTTGAAATTTAGTTCTACTATATTAAAATTAAAGAATTGAAGACTAAAGCAAAAGACGAAATTCTAAGTGAGGGTGTGATCACATGCACGGGATCACCGATCACGCATTAATCGGCCAAAGCGATCCTCGCCGCTGAGGAACCTACCCTAGCTAGCCTGCGGCTTTCTCTAGCTGCCTAGGTGGACGATCTGGAGAAGAAAGCCACAAAGAAACTCCGGGCTTGCTTTTTTCGTCTTCTTTTGCTTTCAGTTTACGATTTTTATTTTTTAAATGTCATGTATTTTACTTACATTGTGATTGGTTGTTATGTAGGCTAATGCACGCACAGAACCGTTGTCATTCAGTGAATCATAATAAAATAAATAAGCAATAGCATTCAATTTCACTCAAGCACTTAGAATATCCTCTTGCTAGACGAAAAAACGGTGGGTGCATCCGCGTACATTTACAAAATTAACAAGTCAAACGATGTCTACCAGAGGCGAAAAAGAAAAAAAATGAGTACCCCAAAAGCAGTTCGACCAGTTACCGCAAGCAGCACCCGTTCACGAGTATGACGTGTGGGCCAGCCATCGCCTCCCTCGCCATATTAGAGGGAAGGAAACGACCCGACCCACAACGCCACCGCAAGCATTAACAGACAATGGGAGCATGACGAGCTTACAAAGGGGAGTTCACATTGAAGTCGTTAACAGCCTTCGGCCGAACAGCGTTTGACATGTTCAAGATAATACACATTTGTTTTAATAATAGGTCTAAAAATCTATAAAGTTAAATTATTACAGCATATTAGATTAGTACCCTAAACCTGAAGAACATAATGCCAATAAACGAGGCAAATAAGGTGTGCAAGGATCGCGACAAAGGGAGATCCGTTGTCTATGTCTATCCTTCTGGGAAACAGGCGTGAGTCTATGTACATACAACTTAGTTTTAGGTATATAAATTAAATTTGAGCATTCTATAAGTTCATTAGGTAATAGGCGCTCATAGCTAGATGCTCTCACTGGTCCGTAAGCGATCGGCGAGGGAAAGCAACTAGGCTCGCGGTCAGTCCATAGATGGGTGACCGCCAAAGTGGTATAATTTCTGAGCGTCTCCGTGCTTCGGAGGGCACGTTTAGCGGTCGGTCCCGGTTGTAGTCATTAGACAAGAGTCGTTAAGCCATGTCAGAGGCCTACTGGGCGGCTTGAGCAACTCTGACACTAGGGTTACCACTACCCATACGATAAGCAAGCAAGCATTAGATAATTACTTGTTGCATAGCTCCCTCAATTCATATATGAATAATTATCATCATCACCATCATATAAGCCGAAAGACGTCCACTGCTGGACAAAGGCCTACCACAAGGATTTACACAATGGCCGGTCTTGTTCTACCCGCATCCAGCAGCTTATAAAACAAATACTAATAACAATATCCTGGGACATTATTCACGCACGGCCACCTAATACCAAACTAAGCATAGCGTGTATCATGGAAACCAGATAACTGAGATACTTCTTTTCTTTTGTAAATACATACTTATATAGATAACTAGCGGCCCGGTACGTGCTTCGCTGATTATAAGGCATAGTAATAAAAATAATGATTATTAAGTACATTTATTCAAACAAAAAAATATATAAAATTGCTAAAAGATGTTGATTTTACACTTTTTCAAGACTTTTTTAAATTTTCTCTACGTACAAACCTTCCCTGGACTTCCACAAATAATTCAAGACCAAAATTAGCTAAATCGGTAAAGGCGTTGTTGAGTTATAACATTACAACGAAAAATGGCATTGATTTATATATATATATAGAAGATTACACCCAGACTCAGGAAAAACAGACATGTTCAAGCACACAAACCTATGTCCTGGGTCTCTACAGGCTAAGTCGCCGAACATCGTTTTCGTAAATGGCGTTCAAATAAATAAAGGTTAAAAATGACTAAATCAATCGTTAAATCGGCTTCCATGACAACATGTGACGTCATAAATGGTCCGGAATCGATTGTCAACGTTGAAGCCGATTTAACGATAGATAAGGGCATTTTTAACCTATATTTATTTGAACGCCATTCACGAAAACGATGTTCGGCCGACTTAGCCGGTAGAGCCCCTGACTGGAAATCGAACCAAAGCACGCCAACGGACCCGTCATATATATATTATATATATTTTAACTCATCGCAGGTCACGTGAATGAGTCAACTGTAGCTTATTCCTATTACGTAAGCAGTGTCTATTACAACCGATCTGAATAAAAATTATATGGGACCACACTAAAATTATTTTCTATGTAATCGAATCGTTAATCGAATTATCAAAATACGGTTCATAAATATCTGAGATATCAAGTAACATACAAAAGCCGGCCAAGTGTGTGTCGGACTCGTAGACGAAGGGTTCCGTACCATCTAAACATATAATAAAATCGTAGGAAAGTCAAAACTGTACATTGAATATTTTTTTTAAAGGATACTTGGGGCGTGATCTACAATCGATATCAAAGCCAAAAATATAGTTTTTAGAATTTTGGTCTGTTTGTTTATATGTATGTCCAGGCTAAACTCAAAAAGTACCGCATGGATTTACTTCAAATTTTGCATGAATATTACGAAGAGGTCGGGTCAACATATAGGGTACATATTATCACGCTAACACCTACGAGGGAGGAGCTGTGATAATTTAAAATAAAATTAACGCGGGTAAAACCGCGGGGCACAGCTAGTCTATAAATACGACAAAAATCCCGTTTGTTGTATGAGAATAAACAAATGTTTATTCCGTTTTTATTTTGTTGTTATAACGGCAACAAAAATAATTTATCTGTGAAAATACATGTTTGTAAAATGCTCCGTTATACAGAGTTTCTGTACGCACGGGTGTGGTGTCTTAAAAAAAGTTTATTTATTTTTTATTTATTTTAAATACATTTTTAGACAAAACTTTACAAAGACGGACTTAATGCCGAAGGCTTTCTCTACCAGTCGACCTTTGGGTTGAAAGTTCTATGACATCATTTTACTACACCTACACTAGAAATATAACTTTACTTATAGGTTTCAAAATATAACTTAGGTAATACTTAGCTACTTAAAGTTGCAACATACATTTCATATAAAATTTTAATTATTAATACATTTTACGGCTTGCTGTGAGTATATAGAAACTCTATGAAACATGTTTTTGGGTTTGGGTAGGATTGGGTAACCAGAAACGGAAGTAACGGTCTTAAGTAACGGCTTAAAAGTTTTTTTTATTGATTTTGCTAGATATATATAGATATCAGGAAAAGGAACGGAATGCGTCATTCTTACTAATGATTAATAATAATAATGTCCTCCTAGCCGAATTTCGGCCACGGCCGCCAGTCTCAACAGAGATTAGCCATCTGCGCGGGACATATTATAGTGCTCAAGTATGTGCGCAAACACAGGAGCACTTTCTATTCCATCACTCTCATGATCCGATGGGACGCCTATGCGACACGACCGGAAAGAGTTCAGGTACAGGACCAGGTACTAATGATTACCAAGTGTCCTTACCTGTCTGGTAGCCTGAAGCGTGGTTAAGTATCTGGAAACGCGGTGAATCTGTAGATGGGTGACCGCCTAAGTTAAGTGCTTTAATGTTGTAGACATAACACTCCGTCAAGTTGCTTTACCTAAGAACTAAAATACGGAAAAAGGAATTCTTCAACAACTGAAATACTTCAAACAAAATAAAAATGTCAACATACATTTCCCTTTTGAAATACGAAAGTATTGTATTACTAAATAAGCAGGGAAGAACTGTTTATACGTTTAGTATTAAGAAACGCTCACCCTAAACCATTGAAAATTAGACTTTGTTGCTAAGAGCATAAGAGTTATATATACAGAAGTATGTGAATTTGTTGCTCCCATGTATTTTTATTAGGTTTTCTAGTGTAGGGTAGGTCGGGACGTTGCCATGGTAACGGCACGGCTGTCACTGATGGAGTACAGCAATACCGTTTGTTTTATGGTAAACGAGGACGGTACGGAGTTTAAAGAAATGAAACAGAAATAATAAGGCTTGAGACTTATAAGGTACTGTGCGATATAGCTAGCTATATATGCTATGCTATAGCTAGATATGCTTTGACATAAACTAGAGATTGCACTTGTTCGAAATTCGACCATAAAGGTTCTATTGACAAAGACTATAGACATTAAAAACAAATATTATTAATTGGGTGCAATGATCGTGTCAAATGGAAGTCCGTTGTCTCTGCCTACCCCTCTGGGAGAGAGGCGTGAGTCTATGTATGTATTATTAATCTGTTCTCAGTTTTGACACTCAGTTTGTGATGTCTTCTCAGTTTGTCAGTGTGACAAAATCACGGTAGTGGGTGTATGTTTTTTAGGGTTCTGTACCCAAAGGGTAAAACGGGACCCTATTACTAAGACTTCGCTGTCTGCTTGTCTGTCCGTCTGTCACCAGGCTGTATCTCATGAACCGTGATAGTTAGACAGTTGAAATTTTCACAGATAATGTATTTCTGTTGCCGATATACAACAAACGTGATTTTTTGCTCGTTTTTATACATAATGGTACGGAACCGTATGTACGCGAGTCCGACTCGCACTTGGCCGGTTTTTTTTATTAAAATAATTTACTTATAATGGGTACGCGCGCTTCACCTTCGACCACATCTTCACTTACCATCAGGTGAGATCACGATCTCACCAGCATGACCACGGTCACCCAAACCAATTTTGCCAAAAAATGTCTATTATATAATAATAGCTTTCTGCACTCCTCCTCCACATAAGCTTTAACTGTTCCAAATTTCACACTCCTCCGTCCGCGCAATTTCTCAAATTCATAAAAAGTAACCCTTTTTTATGAATTTGAGAAATTGCGCGGACGGAGGAGTGTGAAATTTTAGCTGAAACTGAAACGTTTTACCAACAGTCGATTGGTCCATGAACCAATGGTCAACAGTTCGTGGACTATTTGAAGTCTTAGTAATGTCACCAAGAACTCTATAGAGTTCTGTTGGCAAAACGCCCGTGGGTGAAAAGTCCTTTGGATGAAAAGTTATTGATTTAAAGATACTGTTGACCAACGTTTCATGGACCAATCAACTGATGGTAAACGTTTCAGTTGCGTTTTTGCTTCACGTATTAATATTACGATACTGAAATAAACTCGAGTACTGCTATCTAATAAAATAAAACTGAACAAAATATAGAACGTCAGTTTATGAAATATGAAAAAAAGAAATGGATTCTAATATTAAATGTATTTAGCTAATAGTATGCTCCTATTCTAAGTAAGTATTAGAATGTTGGTATGCGACATTTCAATGTCGTTCAGTTTCATAAACAAAATAAGCGCCTTAAGTTACGTCCACTATTTTTGTTACACGTTGTATATTTAAAAAAATTATGGAACATTTTAACGTTACTAAATTAACACAAATTTTGTTGAGCGAGAATAAGAATTAAGATTCTAAAATTCTTTAATGTATAATTTCATAATGATATTTGTGTTAGTCAGATTTCTTATACTTGTGATCTTTATTTATAACACGACGTTTATTGTTACCCTAGGAGGCTTTCACTTCTTCACCGGACAAAAGAAGCAAGTGATTGCTTAAGTCATGTCATTAATCAAAACACAAAATTAATATAATATAATAATAGTAATAACTTGGCCTACCTGAACGCATCTGAGCCCACACTAGGACACACTGCTTAGTATTTTTTTTTTCTTAAAGATAAATATACTATATATATACGGACAATGTCACACATCCTAGCCCCAAATTAAGCAAAGCTTGTACTATGGGTACCAGGCGACGATATACATACTTATAATAATATAGATAGATAAATACTTAAATACATAGAAAACATCCATGACTCAGAAAAAGATATTCGTGCTCATCACACAAATATTACCGGGATTCGAACCCAGGACCACCAGCTTCGTAGGCAGGACACTACCAACTACTTCGTTCAGGACCACCAGCTTCGTAGGCAGGAGCACTAGCAACTAGGCTACGGTGACCGTCAAAGTTATTGATCCTGACCAACGGACCTGTCTTGATATGTAGTGCTTTTATTGACGTTTTAATCAAGCCGGAATGTGACCGGCACCCTCTTACTGCCCGCGAAAATGCTTGTTGAAGAATACATTAATTAGTCATGAAAATTTTGCAATATTATTCTTTGACTAGCTATTTCAGTAACGATATTGTCTAAGCGCATATTATCTCTATGAGCAAGGCATTTCAGTGACTATATTGTCTGAGCACATCTTATCGTTATGAGCAAGGCATTTCAGTGACGATATTGACTGAGCACATCTTATCGTTATAAGCAAGGCATTTTAGTGACTATATTGTCTGAGCACATCTAACCGTTATGAGCAAGGCATTTAACAGTCGCCTAGTCGTGCTGTTTGTACATCCAATGATTTGTCTTTAAATGTTGATTTTTGCGCTTGAATATTATTTATTTAAACTATGTAGGAGTTGCAAGATTTAAATAAAGATTATGAGAATTCCAGTATAGTGAATACGGAAACCACCTGAGCGTGTAAAGCATTTGTAAGAGTATTTAATTTATTATATTTATCAATCCAACCGTCATCATCATTTGTCCCCACTAATATGCTAGTGGGTGTGGTTTCCGCACTTAGTCCTGATGTGGACCATTGTACGTGAGCCATGGCAGCCTTCATTCCATCCAGCCCACCTCCCTCCAGAAGCATATCAGGTCTCCTAAACTTCTCAGGGCTTCCGTAAGAGTTCCTGGTGATCCCAGGGTTTCCTTCCGGATTTTTGTGATGCCTGTGCACTCGAGTAGCACGTGCGCGACCGTTTCTTCAGCGTCCATGCATGCTCTGCACAGAGGGCTGTCAGTTATACCTATAGTGTGGAAGTGTTTATTTAGTGAGCAGTGTCCGGTGATGGTCCCCACCACGACGCGCAGGCTTTTCCTGTTTAGCCGCAGTAGTCGCCTCGTTAGCTTACCATCCAAGCATGGCATTGCTTCTTTGGATTGTCTGCAGCCCGATGCTGAAGACCACCATTTCTCGGATTGTGTGTATGTGTGGCTCTGTAACCATCTACGTATTTGGGTGAAAAGTATGGGCACAGTTGGTTCAGGTCCAATGGCTGTCGCGCTCGAACCCCTCCTGGCAAGCTCGTCAGCAGCATCATTGCCTAGCGATCCGCTGTGTCCCTTGATCCATTGTAGTGTTATGATATTGTTGTAGTGTGCCGCAACGTGTTCCAATGCGTTATGGCATTCTAGTATTAGTGATGAGGTAAAGTGGTTACCTCCTAAGGATTGGAGTACTGAGGCGCTGTCAGAAAGTATACGAATACGAGTGTTTGTGATGTTTCTGGCCCTTATTGCGTGTGCTGCTAGGATGATACCAACACATTCGGCCTGGTATACAGTGTTGAGTATCCCTAGGGGTTTGAATATGTTGATGTTCAGGTCATTTGAGAAAACTCCCACTCCTGTTCCGGAGTCGGTTTTTGACCCATCAGTATAGATTCTTGTCTCATTTGGCTTAGGGTGGTCACACAGTTCTTCTGTGAGTTGTATATTGTAGTGCCTGTGGAAGTTGTGTGTTTTTAGGATTCTGTCGCTCGGTGATGCCATCATAGGTTGCCTTTTGAACGCATCTTCCAGAATTCGTGTGTGCTTTATTCTAGGGTCTTTGCTTAGGGTGCCGTTCATGCTGAGTCTAAAGATTGCTATGGTCGCCTCCTCCTGCACAAAGAGATGTAGGGGAGGCAGTCCTAGCATTGCTTGTAGGGCGGCGGTGGGTGTTGTTCTCATACTGCTAGTGATCGCCACACATGCCAGTCGCTGCAGTTTTTCGAGATCTTTTTGGTTTGTGCTCAGATTTGTCCTGGGCCACCAGACTACTGAGCCGTAAGTGATAATTGGTCTGATGACAGAGGTGTATAGCCAGTGGGTGACTCTAGGGCTAATGCCCCAGGTTTTTCCAAGCAGTTGTTTACACTGCCACATTGATATGCTGGCTTTTTTGGTGATATATTCGGTATGTTTTGCCCAGTTCAATTGCTTGTCCAAATATATGCCCAGATATTTGGTTTCAGGTGAAAGGCACAGGGGTGTACCGAAAAAGTGTGGTAGTTGTAGAGCTGCTAGTTTTCTTTTTTTGTGAATAGAATTAGTTGTGTTTTTGTGGGGTTCGCCGATAGTTGGTATTCCTTGCACCATTCCTCTACAATTTTTAGAGCTTGGCGCATGAGATTGCACAGTGTGTTTTCATGTTGTCCGTTTATTATTATGGTGATATCATCGGCATAGCCGACGGTGAAGTAATCTTTATTGTTGAGTCTTTCGATCAGTTCATTTGCAACAAGGTTCCACAAAAGTGGTGATAGAACGCCACCTTGTGGACATCCTTTTGCCACGATGGCCCTTGTAGTGTCATTTACTGTAACTTGTACCGCCCTCAAGCTGAGCATGTTCGTTATCCAGCCAGTTAGGGTTGGACTGACGCCATGCCTCTCAAGGGCCGTTCTGATACTGTGGAATATAGTTTTGTCAAAAGCGCCTTCTATGTCCAGGAAGGCAGCCAGCGACGAGCATTTGTGATCTACTGCACATTCAGTCTTAGCGACCACGCTGTGCAGAGCAGATTCTGTGGATTTGCCTGTAGAGTAGGCGTGCTGTTGTTTATGAAGAGGTTTTGTTCGGAGGACTCCGTCTCGAATATGTCTGTCACAGAGTCTCTCAAGGGTTTTCAGTAGGAAAGAGGTCAGGCTTATAGGTCTGTATGCTTTGGGTTCTGTATAGTCAGTTTTCCCGGGTTTTGTTATGAAGATAACTTTCACTTCGCGCCATGCCAGCGGCACATATCTGTGCGCTATGCAGGCTTGGTAGATCTCTACCAGCCATGGTGCGAGATGGTCCATGCCCCATTGTAGCAGAGCTGGGAAAATGCCATCTAGGCCTGCCGACTTATATGGTCGGAAGGTTCTTATCGCCCATCTTGTTTTTTTTTCCGTTACAATATTTCGGGCGTTGGACCAATCCTGGTCTGTTGGTGTCCATATTGATTCGTTTGTCCATGTTCTGTTCTCTGAGAGTTTACAGTCTGGAAAGTGTGTTTCTAAGAGAATCTTACTAGTTTCGTGGTCTGTTGTAGTGTATGTGTGGTCTGGCTTTTTCAACGTGCTGAGGTTACGATCCCTATCAGTTGATAGGATCTTCCTTACACGTGCTGCCTCGTCATTGGATTCTATGTTTTCACAGAATTGTCGCCAGGCTGTTCTGCTGGCCCTTCTGATTTCCTTTTTGAAAGTTTTCTGTGTTGTTTTGTATGAATCCCAGTCTTCTGGGGATCTCGAGTTTTTGGCTTGGTTAAATTTTTTACGCAATGCTTTCCTGAGTTCACTGAGTTCAGTATTCCACCAGGAGCTTCCCTTGCTCCTGTTGGATGGAACCCTTAGTTTGCAGCATGCATGGTATGCCTCAATTATGTATTTTGATAGTTTTGTTACTGTGTTTTCAACTTGTGTGGGATCTGTTAGGTTTGTGGGTGTTTGATGTCTCGAGGTTTTTGTATCCGGGTACGTTGGTTCGTCTCGGATTTCGCTTTGGTTCTAGCTTTTTTGTGTGAAATGAGAGTGTAAATCGAATCCTTCTGTGATCGGAGCAAGAAGGTTCATCCGATACGTGCCAGTCAGATATGAAGTTCATCGCGCCTGAGGTGGCCAGCGTTAAGTCTATGATGGTTTGTCCTCGGGCTGTAACCCAAGTGGGTTCTGAGCCGCGATTTATAATGTTAAGGTTAGTGGAAAATAGATATGTGCATAATACCTCTCCTCTAGGGTTTTGCTTGTCGCAGCCCCAAAGTGGATGGTGGGCATTTGCGTCTGTGCAGACGATGAGGTTCAGGTTTGCATCCTCACAGTGGGTTACCAGGTCAGCCATCTCTCTTGGTGGACAAACCTCGTCGTCTCCTGGCATATATATAG
This sequence comes from Pseudoips prasinana, assembly GCA_951640165.1. Lineage (NCBI taxonomy): Eukaryota > Metazoa > Arthropoda > Insecta > Lepidoptera > Nolidae > Pseudoips > Pseudoips prasinana. Next base: position 3,931,847 of record OX621238.1, on the reverse strand, counting down.
AGGCCAGTACGATGTCCGGGGCTTCGCCTTGCGTCTGGAGCCTGATGGCTGTTAAGTCTCTGGAACAGAATTGTGTGAGTGTTGTCGCAGGTATGTCTTTGGGTATGTAGACACAGGTTCTCGGTGTGTCAATACCATGTGTGTCTAGTATCAGCTTACCTCCGATGTTACTGAGGCCGCATATCCTGTTATTCCTGATCCACGGCTCCTGGATCAGTGCGACCGTATATGGTTTGATCTCCAGCGCCCTGCGCAGGCTAGCCGTGGCAGTCTGGCTATGCTGGAGATTTGCTTGAATTATGTTTAGGGGAGGGGATGGCGGGGGCGGCTGCTGGGTGGAATTAGGGCGTGACGGGTCCATCGGACACTCCATCTCCCTCCTCCATCCTATGCCGGTCGTCATCCGGTGAGGAGGCGAGCAATTGCTCGGTCCATCCCGGTGACGCGGGTGGTGCAGCACTATCAGCCATAGCGGCTCTCGCCATCTCCTCCTCCAGTTGGGTTATAGTGTAGGTCGTGGTCTGTGTATCAGTCGGTCATTGTCTCTGGTCTGTCAGGTCCTGTGTGTCTATAGTCTGGGTGTCTGAGGGTTGGGTCTTGGGGTAGAAGCGGACGTATATCGAACCCAGTAGGTACGCTATACGCCGCTCCCGCGCCAATACCTTTTCGACTTCATCCGGTGGGATACCCAGGGTCAGATATGTCCCATGGTTATCTCCACCGACTGCTGTCGCCCTGTAGAGAGTCCACCTACCTATGTCGTACCAGAGGTTCTGACGCCTCAGAACGCTCTGTAGCCACGCTATGTCCCCGTTGTACCTAGGTACAAAGAGCGCGGCTCGGACACGAGTAGGTATGTCGGACTGCTTCATTACTGTCAGTGTCATATTTATATTCATATCAGGGTCGTCAATCCAGCCGTTCAATCTAAGTTTTCGCATGAATGTCTATCAAATCGACACAATAAAAACGTAAACCGCACGTCAGGTATAGTTTCTACACAATACGCAATAGACGTAATGGTAATAGACTCTGCTTGCATAATTCCCGAACTACACTTATGAGGAGAAGTATTTTCTGTATGGCGCCACAAATCTACAATAAAATACCTTTTTCATATAAAACCCTAACAATAAACTTCTTCGAAAAGAAATTTAAAGAATTACTTTGTAAAAAAGGGTACTATAGTGTGAATGATTTTTTACTAGATAAGTCTATTGTGCCAAATATGTGAAATTATTGTGTTTTGAATTGCGGCAAACTATTTTATATATATAAATTTTAAGTCATTTGTACGCCTGATTCGGCAGGACATGTTGATACCACTATAACTATCATTGTAACACCACATGTAAAAAATTTAACACATGTTTCATACAAATAAATGCATCTTATCATTATATCTTTATCTTTACACATTGACAAAAACCTACACCAAAACCGAACAACTGTGTCCGCAATCAATTCCTCTTATAGTCTGTCCCCCTCCAAACTTGTGCTCTTCATTACTCCAATAGACAACTTGTTGACTCACACAGATATGTTTATCGACGATTAAGAGCTCGTTTGAGCCGATTCAGCAGCAATTCGCAAACTTCACAAATTGAGGGTATTCATACTTCGGCTCGAAGGCAGTGCTATAAAAGCTCTATACGATGGGCGTGTTGATCAGTTTGATAAAATTAAATGCAAAGTTAATGAAATAATGAAATAAAATAATGAAATTTATTCAGCACTTGGGTATTAACATACACTTGTACTTGTCAAGTTCACAATGGAGTACATAAATATAGTCGAATACAGTATAAAAATTACAAAAATATAATTATTCTAAAAAAATTAATCTATTATTTTGAAATTTAGTTGTACAATATTAAAATTAAAGAATTGAAGGCAATGAGCATTTGGCTAGCGCAGAAGGCTCTTAACCAGTAGCTTATATTAAACAATTAATACCCGAGGCCACCCTTTTAGGGTTCGGGCCACAGCTCAGGGGGCCGCTGAAGCAAAAGGACAGAATTCTAAGAGAGGGTGTGATCAGTTGCACGGGATCACCAATGACGTGTTAAGGGGCCAAAGCGATCCTCGCCGCTGAGGAGCCTACCCTAGCTAACCTGCGGCTTTCTCTAGCTACCTAGGTGGACGACCCGGAGAAGAAAGCCACAAAGAAACTCCAGGCTTGTTTTTTCGTCTTCTTTTGCTTTTTGTTTTCGTTCTTTTTTTTTTAAAATCATGTATTTTCTTACATTGTGATGGGCGTTATGTAGGCTAATGCACGCACAGAACCGTTGTCATCTAATGAATCAAAAAAAATTGTGAGATAATAAACAATAACATTAAATTTCACTCAGGCAATTAGAATAACCTCTTGCTAGATGAGAAAACGGTGGGTACATCCGCGTACATTTACAAAATTAACAAGTCACACGAAGTCAACCAGAGGCAACGACTGTATGAAAAAATAAAATATTATGAGTACCCCAACAGCAGTTCGACCAGTTACCGCAAGCAGCACCCGTTCACGAGTATGACGTGAGGGCCAGGCATCGCCTCCCTCGCCATATTAGAGGGAAGGAAACGACCCGACCCACAACGCCACCGCAAGCATTAACACACAATGGGAGCATGACGAACTTACAACGGGTAGTTCATGTTGAAGTCGTTAACAGCCTTCGGCTGAACAGCGTTTGACATGTTCGAGATAATATACATTTGTTTAATAATAAGAATATGCATCTAAAAACGCCGCAGAACAGGGTTAATTAAGCGAAATATTAATATAATTATAATATCTAGGGACAATATCACACAGATCACCCTAGCCCCAAACTAAGCAAAGCTTGTACTATGGGTAGCGGGCGACGATATACATACTTATATAGATAGATAAATACTTAAATACATAGAAAACATCCATGACTCAGAAACCAATATTCGTGCTCATCACACAAATATTTGCACTTACCGGGATTCGAACCCAGGACCACCAGCTTCGTAGGCAGGAGCACTACCAACTAGGCTACGTTGACCGTCAATATTCTGTAATATATTACAATTTTTTTGATAATTAACACACTGCTATCCACTATATTATATATTACATTAAAAATCATACTTCGACTCGAAGGGAACGCTATAGAAGCTCTATGGGATCCGCGTGTCAATCCGTTTTATAATATGAAAAACAGAATAAATTAGCGAAATATTTATAATATATTATATACTTTTTGGATATAGTTATAAAAAAAACACACTGTTTTCTGATGCCTAACTAAGCAGAGCCTGTTCTGCGGCGAAAAGATAACTGATAAACACACTTTATTTTTAAATGACATTATTAAAGTTCAAGCAGCTACCTGAAAATTAGATGAAAGTGCTTGTCTCTCTTATACTAACAGTTAATAAAGTATTTGATCTCAGTACTCTGGCGTCGATTGCGATACACATGGGATCCTTTCCCCATACTAATGAAGTGTAGCGACCTCATTTACACAAAGAACTACGGCAAATACAAAAAAAAAATTTACACGTAGACTTTAATAAACTAGAATTAAGAGTCAAAAACCGTTTATATTGAATCATTTAGAATTAATATTCAATTTATGATAATAATGATAATGTTTATTAAGTTATCGTCAAAATAGTAATTGGTCGGTGACTAGAAACCGGAAGAAGTAGTGTAGGCATGCCCCGAACAAGGTGGACCTTTATGAGAGAAGTGTAAGATGATCTTTAAGGGATCGCTGGCGGCCCCCGGATGCGGGTAGTGCAAGACCGGCAATTATTGGGACCTTAGGGGGAGAGTTAGGTCTATAAATATCTACAGTTAATTTGTAATACTATTCATGTTCCGACTATTTACAAGGGCTTTTAAAAATAGATGAAATAAAAACTTTTTTGAAATTTTATGAATTTCTATATTGTTTCGGAACTGTACAATGAGTTATGATTTGAGTTCATTCTATACTATTTATGTCTAGAGGATCTAACATGGCAATAAAATCGTCACAAAAGGTTCATGACTCCCATACAAATTCTCTGACTGAAAATAACTCACCATTTGACAATTTATTGCGCATCATAACTGAATAAGAGCTTCCCAGAAGTGGTTATAACTCATTTAAATGTAAGTTTGAAAATAGCATCGTTGCGTGGACGCCTAACGATTGTAACTGGCTAATTAAAACATATACGTCTTTAAGATACACATATCATAGTGTTCGTATTGTGACTGCCGCTTGGGTTAGTGTTAGCGTATTCAACCGGAGACAATGAGGTCCTGGGTTCAAATCCCGGGTCGGGCCAAAAAGGGATATTGGGATTTTCCTGTAAATAAAAATTTCTCAGTATCAGCCCGACGTGTAGTGATTGGCAGTATTAGAGAGTCATGGAATAGAAAGTGCCCAGGTGTTTTAACACATACTTGTGCTCTTTAACTAATAAAGTAACTCTTTATTGTACTTACACCAAAATAATAACATAAACGTTTAACAGGATTGTAATGGCGGCCTTATCGCCAAGTGCCATCTCTTCCAGGCAACCGCTGAACGGAACAGGCTTGAAGAAAAAAAAGGTATTTGGGTATGTTGGAATATTTAATGTGTATTTGACAAGACTTCATTTAGACTGGCCGCTGGGGCCAAAATTCGACCAGGAAAATATTCTTATTATTGTGAATTTAGTTCTTACAGAAACTATATAATAATTAGACCGTACGGATGGACTGGACCATGACGAATTTATTAGCGATACGTGTACGTCTATTATCCTAGCAGGCTTTTATTATTTCACAGGATACTAGAGGCAAGCGGAGGCTCTACATAAGGCTCTACAGAATGGTCAACCTGTGCAAGTAAGTACCAAACTCGTCTCAAAGCAGTCCCATAAGGGTGTACTATGCCAAATAGAATCGCAAACAATCGAATATCAATTGATCGATCACTCTAAATCGAATGTCTTAGTACTCAAATAATATCTAATGGTTATTTAATCGTATATTCGCTACTGGACGGTCCAATGCATGACCCATCTAACACCTCGCCCAGCCTGCCACATATTCATGGTAGGATCTTAGAAATGCCACATGAGGGCAATCAGTGTGGCCACGTTCTGGGCCACAAAGATTTTACGAGTTTGCTATCGAAACGCCAAGAAGAAGACTACTTACTGTACTTATTTGTGCAACTATTGCTCGACGTTACTACACGAAGACGGGAGCAAGATTGAAGATCGAAAGCGGGCGTTTTATCGATACAAAATAACAAACTAAGGGTCATGGAGGAAGCTATAATGTAATGTTAGCTTAGTACTGTATTAGAGTTTAACTAACTGTAAGCTTGTCAAGTAAGCAAGCCTGTATCTGTGTCCCGCTGCTGGGCAAGGGCATAGCTTTTAAGCAATGTCAGGAGTAGTTTATTATTCAGATTTGTAGCCACAAAAAAAGTTCCGTTCATTTAAGCGCTCTGCCATACCTACAATTGGCATCAAGTAAAACAGCTAACTTGATAGGACCGTTAAACTATTCTCTTAACGTCTCTAGTTGCAATTCTCTCGTTTCATGAGGCTCTAGATTTTTTATACCATTCTGTATCCCGCATTGATATGGAGAAATGTGGAACTACTTTTTTCCTTCGCCTTGTTTTTTTCTGATTAAGTTTGTTGCGGGAACCAAGAGAGTCCAAGCAATTCCCTGGAACATGCCTGAGACTCACCGCTCAGTGTCATTTCATTGTGTGCCACTGTTGATCGTATCTTATAAGAGTTGCAGTAATGGATAAGAGGGAGGAATAGATAGTGAAATTTTTAATAACTTCAGGAGTTATCAAGTCGATTAGTATTCATTTTAGTTAAATTCTGTATCTGCTCAATACAAGTTAAATAACAAAGGACAGAGTTAAAGTGTCTTGGCTACTTGCTCTCGTAGATATTGCCGTGACTGCTAGGCTCTGCCTTGGCAGTCACGGCCTGACTGCCTGACATAAATTTTGAATGGTTCGAATTCGAAACCACGACCCAGAGATCGTGGCGAATCCACGATCTCCACTCCACGCGGATTTCGGTTTGTGTAATGAGCACGACTATTTCTTCGATGTCGGGTTGTAATTTATCTATAATTAGAAAATAAAAGAGCTTGTTTATCAGTTCTCTTCTCTGGTTGCCAAAGTACAGCCAACTTATAGCAAGATTTGCACAATAATAGTTCTTCGAACGCAAATGTGTGCACGTATCAGCGATGCATTTTACAAATGATTGCACTTTCCTTTTGCTTGATTTATGCAAGAATATATTTCAGGTTTTATTATAATTTTAAGTCAATCGTTTGACGCCACATAAATGCCACTAAGAAATTATTTCAAGCCCCTCGTTACGCGATATTTTGGAGTAAATTATACTTAATCAAATAAATTTAACTTTAAAAAATCAGAAGACTCCCCACGGGGCGTCAACTACTGCAAAATGAAATTTCTCTGAAATAACTCTTGGACTAAATTCATTTTGAACTTTATGTTGAAAACTGTAAAGTATAATTTACGATATTAATGAACGCCAATTACCTGATGTCTCATTTGCTCACTACCGCCAGTTTTCCGAGCAATATAGCGATCATTCATTCCTTTGGTGTATGACGTTCTAGAGAGATTAATGTGTTGCGATTCTCGTAACAAGTTGAAATATTAATTTTAACATTTGTCTTATATTTTCAGTGCAATGGAGAACTGTTAGTAGAGATAGAATTCAGTGGAGTATTTGCTATTTATTACTGTTAGTTTTGTTTTGCTTTGTATTTTTTTAAACACAACGTTTGATAATAGATAATACATAAAATAAAATATGATAAAACAGAAAAGAAATCATTTAAAATCAAATAAGATGATTCAAAAAATTATTTTTAAAATAAAATTAAAATGAGATGTCACTGAAAACAATACAATTGTAAATTTTTAATTGACTAAACTACAATTGTATTGTTTGCTCAGTAAGCCTACGTGTAAAACGGTATTTAGTTAAAACTTAATAAGGTAGGAGGTGATTAAACGGCCTCCGGTATCTTGTTGTAGGTACGAGTACATAATATACAGGTGTCATGACATGAGTACGTTGCCGTGTATAAATCCGCTTTATGACGGATTTATAAACAGAAACGTAAAAACAGTCCTATCTTTAACCACCTCTATAGTTAAAAAGGCTGACTTTAGTCCATTATTTGGTACATTTACACTATTTGGTACTTTTAAATAATCATCTTGTGTGTACATACACACAAGATGATTATTTTAAAGTAATATTATTGCCAGCCGCCTCAATAAGTAACGATATAATCAACATTTGTTGATTTTGTACTAAGACTTCTCATGAATTCCTTGTTGACTCACTTCTTTTGTCCGTAATCATCATAATTTTACTGGCAATATTTCTTTAATTATCATACGATATATCCAAGTATTAAAACCCGAAGAACACAACACGTTTAATACTCTTTCTTTATGAAGTCTTCACACATACAAATAGGTACAGATACCATCTCGGCAGATAGCGATCAGCAGAGCGACACCGCCCATCCCATGTTTATGCTCGTCGTAAAATATGATATAAATTCCATCACCACAAATGATATTTCGACCTTAAGGAGATGTCTGTTCCTGACTTCAGTTGAACATCAATAAAAACTGGCGAGTCGGACTCGCCCATGAAGGGTTCCGCAGCAGCAAGTATTTCAGTAGATTAAATGAATGGTAAATTGCAGTTTACGATTTATGACGCATTAGAAAATACTACTTACTAGATCTCGTTCAAAACCAATTTTCGTTGTTAGTTTACATAGTAGTGTACATCATATATTTTTTTTAGTTTTATTATTCTCTTATTTTAGAAGTTACAGGGGGGGGGGGGCACACTCATTTATCCACTTTGGAAGTGTCTCTCGCGCAAACTATTCAGTTTAGAAAAAAATTATATTAGGAACCTCAATATCATTTTTGAAGACCTATCCACATGTATGGGTACGATGAAAAAAAGAAGAAATGTAAGTAGATACTTACCAAGTTTCAACAGTACAGCTCTTATAGTTTCGGAAAAAAGTGGCTGTGACATACGGACGGACAGACAGACAGACATGACGAATCTATGGGTTCGTTTTTTGCCATTTGGCTACGGAACCCTAAAAATAGAGGTTACGAGTTATAGAATCCTTTAGGGGTCGCCTACTTCCAGCAGTGGACGACATCGGGGTGATGATTCAATTGTGCTAATAATTAATATACAATAATACCTATGCGTAAAATTATAGCAATATTTTGTTTTATATAATTGCTCGCAAAGAGGCAATTATAGACACGAAACAAGCGCCAAAACATTTTTGTTTTTCGAAATGCGTGCGTGTTGTGTTTTGTTTCATCGTGTTTGTTTTTTTTTTTAATATAGTCATCCTATGTGTAAACTTAACTTCCTCTTTAGCAGTGCCATTTCCAATTCTTTGAACTCATGATCAGGCTTAAATTATTGACCGGATGGAGACGGAGCATGATCATTAAAATAATTATATTAATAGAATTATATTATGCACGTGTTTTCGTTATGGAGCTGTCCAGGCGTCTTATCAAATCGTCAGGTGACCAGAGAGCTGGCTCGTACTTAAAACAGCGTATTAGCCTCGCTATTCAACGGGGTAATGTTGCCAGCTTTCTAGGCACCTTGCCCGCAGGCGACGATTTAAATTCAGTTTTTTATTTATAGGTATTTAATATTAATAGTATGTAAGTTTTGGTTACATGTTAGTATATATTATTTTCTGTTTGTATTAAAATTATATTCATTAATTTCATTATGACTGTACAAATACTGAAATTTTCCTCCAATCTTCTCAAATGATCAACACTGGTCTCAAAATACTATTCTTATACACATCAAGACTTCTCTAAACCATATTATTATAATATTCATATAATAATATTATTAATATGTTAAAAGTGTGTATACACATTTTGCTTTTTGTATTAAAATCGGCAACGTTAATTGAAAGCATTAGGCTGCAATTTGTTACAAATACTTACATATTATAACCTAATTTTAAGTAAAAAAAATAGATATCATCAAAAGTCGTGCATTTTTACAGCTATTCTACGGTTTGAATATTTAATTAATGTTGCCAATTTTAGTACAAAAAGATTCATGTGTTTTAAACACATTCCACCTACCTAATACCTTTAATCTATTAAAGTATATTACTCGAATATATATATTATGTATATTAATCCAATATCTTCGCCTTTAACAACCAAATACGTGAACATATAAATCATATTATCTTCCCAATTATTAATCGATCTATCAACTCATATACTCAATATAAGATCGAATCTTATTTCTATATAAATACGAAACAATATTAAACACCCCCAAATGGTTGATACTGGTACAGAAAAATATCGATACACGTACACAAACACTTGTTGATCAAAATGAATATCTGATCACGGGAGGATAAGTCTTAATTATTGTTATGGATCACTAATAAATTGACTTTATTGCTTTCCGGATATTTTAATTTGCTTTTCATATCTGCTCAAATGTGTTGCATTTTTTGACCGGCGGTTGAATCGGTGACACGACACGTTATCTGTTCTCTGCAATATATTAAGTTTTCTCTAATAATATCGCGAATTTTCTATAAGTGAATTGAAAAAAGTATATATAAAGCAATAATTAATAGAAAGTGCTAAAAACTACGACAAAAAAGTGAGTGTTTTAAGAATTAAAACCCAAATAATAAAATCACTACATCATTGCAAATTGAGTGAATGATTGAACAACAACTGCATAGTGCGCGCAACTATCACTGTTCGGGCCACAGCGTTCGGGTTGTTTTTGTGTGTACTGCACGAGCGTAGAACCGGTCCATTCTTCGCTTCATAGAATACGACGACGCAGACGGTGCACTGTATTGTACCGATATTGTGTTGCCGCAGTGAGGACAACTTGCTGTATAACATAAGATGGATAAATCTTTCTCGGACCCTAACATGTCTGAAAGCTTGGAAAAGACCCCCCCTAGCTACGTTACAGCACGTAGTAAAAGGTTACGAGATGAAAATTTACCCAAAGAATTTTCGAAATTTAAAGACGAAATCAAGAACTTACTGACTTCTTTTATGGATACACAGCAAAGTGAATTAAAAATAATAACTTCTAATCTGAAAGATATTCAACAAACAAATAGTGGCATTGAAAATGCAATAAGTAATTTAACACTTCAAAATGAAGAATTTCGCAAAAAAATAGAAGTGCTCGATCTTCAAAGCAGAAAAGATCGTGAGTACATCGCCATTCTGGAGGATAAAATTGAAGACTTGCAACGAGGCTCAAGAAAAAGTTCTATCGAGATAAAAAACGTCCCTAGGTCACCCAATGAAACTGGCGAGGACTTGGTTTCAATGATTATGAACTTATCTAATAAGATTAGCCTTGATATGCAGTCGCACGATATTAAGGATATTATTAGATTGCCAGTAAAGAAAGAAGGGAAAACAAGCACTCCTATAGTTGTTGAACTGGCTTCGACTAGATTAAAAACCAAACTTCTAAAAACGGTGAAGTCATTTAACATTAAAAACAAGTCTAAACTGCAAGCCAAACACCTTGGACTAAAACACGATACAGATGTTCCAGTATTTATATCAGAGCAACTTACCCCCAAAGCTGCCCGCCTGTTTTTCCTGGCACGTGATCTCTACAAGAGTAAACAATACAAGTTTTGTTGGACAACACATGGTAAATTTTTTATTAAAAAGGATGAGAATTCACGAGCCATTCTCATTAAGACTGAATCACAAGTACACCAGTTGTTGCAAGGCGCATGACTACTGCGATACCCAAATATTACTTTAGTAGATTTAATACTGTTAACTATGTCATACATTATAAGTCCTTTTTATTGTGCCTACGTTAAAGATAAGCTACGAATTATGCTTATAGAATATTTTCACTTCCATATAATGCTAGACAAACTTACTGTAACATACATAATACATTTTTTACTTTTCATACTCAACCACAACAACAACCTACACTTTCTTACACAAAAAACTCAGTTGATTCACACAAAAAACTCACATTCACTATTATTCACAAGAGGGTTCAAATTACGGTATTCTCGATTAACTCATTGTATACGAGTAAAAACTATAAATAGGTATGAACACAACTTACTGATACATTGTTATTTATTGGTGTTTTCTTATATTACAAACGAGAAAAACATTATTCACTTATCTTCTATTATACATGAATAGCAACATACGTACTTTACATAAATTGGACAAAGCTGAAATAGCAAACTGTGCTTTTCTAGAAGTGGATCAGGTATCAGAATTTTTTACTACCGACTTATGGAACTTAACAGTCTTAACTCAAAACATAAGAAGTATTTATGGCAATTTCGATGACTTCCTGATAACCCTGTCTCAGTTATCCTTAGAAGTGGATATATTAATTCTTACCGAATGTAGACTGAATGCCGAAAAGCCTTTGCCACAATTAAATAACTATACCTCATTCTTTACAACGAGACAACTGAATCAAAACAATGGGGTGGTAGTATATATAAAGAATAACCAATTATCACAAGTAACTGAAATTAATTTAGTACAAGCATCTGCTTTACAAATAGTTATCTCAAACATCACCATTATAGGTATTTACAGATCTCCTTCTAATACATCGACAGAAATCTTCACACATTCTTTGGACTATCACCTACAAACTATTACCAAACATAAAAATATTATTATTACAGGTGACATAAATATAAATATACTTGAAAAACCATCCGAAACGCCACAATCACGAGTAAACAGATTAACTTACTTGAACATGTCATCAACCCATGGCCTTCTCCCGGGACATTTCCTGCCCACTAGAAATGACAGCTGCCTTGATCACGTCCTTCTAAAGCTGGAAACACCTCTGAACTCGGCCTCGGTTGCGGTATTAAACACATCAGTCACTGACCACTTAATGGTATTGGTAAATATAACCCATTTACACAATAGAATACCCACGTAAAAACTAAAACTGTAATAAACTTTGAAAATGCATATACATACCTTATTAATACAGACATATCCTGTTTTAACATGTACAAAGACCCTAACATTTTTGCTAACAAATTGATAGATATGATTAAGCTGTCCCTCCATCTAAACCTATAATTTTCCTATAATTTTTTTCACTCTCTGTGAGCGGTCGTGAGTGGACGTGTTGTTCTATTTTCTCAAGTTTTATTAAAATTATTGAATCATGTATAATCGAAATTAACATTAATATCAACTGCATAAAGTCTAAAGTGCATCGTGCAATAACAGCTTTGTGTTTATCTGTCCTGCTTCAATAATCACTTCCTGTCTCTTTTACGCTCCGCTGGTCTTGTCCGCGAACTGTCAAATTCGCTTATCGGACTGGTGCACCGAGTGGTAGAAACAAGATATTATATTAAAAATGGATTCAGCCTGCTCTTCTAATATGGATATACCTACATTGGATGATATATCAAACGTGAGCAATCGCCGAGTACAAAAGAAAACACGAAAAGAAGACCTCTCGGAAATGTTTGAAAGGTTTGCTACCGAAATCTCCTCCAAACTAAGCTCTTTAAATACCGATCTCAGTAATAAAATCTGTGGAATTCAAGATCATATCAACACGGTTATTAAAAAGACTTGGAACGTATTCAATTAGATATAACAAACATAAACACTAGGCAATCTGAGTTGTATGCCGATTTGAGTGAAGTGAAGGCAACCTTGGACTTCCAGGGAAAGGAACAAAAGGACTGCCAAATACTTATAAATGACACCGTAAAGGGTACTAAACACAATTCCCAAGAGATCGTGACTTTGAAATTAGAAGTGGCTAAATTAAAATCGGATTTTAACACGGCCCAACAACGTGAACGATATGAAAATCTAGAAATTTCAGGGATACCTGAAAAAGCTAATGAAGACCTTAATACATACGTTACGAATATTGCAGAATATGTGAATGTCCAGTTGTCCCCATCCGACATCATACATATTGTCAGAATCCAGCCCCATGTCAAAATATCCGGACGCCCTAAAGTTATTATTGTGAAACTTAAGACAAAAATTCTCCGTGACTCCATTTTGTCCGGGGTGCGTAACAAGAAGGGTATCACTACTACGAATATTGGACTTCAAGGTGAAGAAAAAAGAATTTACGTAAATGAACATCTGACGCCCACAAACAAGTTGTTATACAAAAATACCAGAGAACAGTCAAAGCTAAAAAACTACCAATTTACATGGATTCGCGATGGGAAGATTTTTGTAAGGAAAGACGATACTTCTCCTCACATTTTAATCAAAGAAATGGCAGATCTGAAGAAGATTTCTTAAACTATTTGTCTATTTTTACTTTTATAATTAATTTTTGTTTCAAAACTTACATCTATGTGAAAGCATTGCCGATACTATGCACATACTTCATGCATATACATATATATTTACACATTATATTATATTTCTTATACTCCAAACACGCTCAAAGTACTTTTTTATATTTTTGGAAGGGGCGATATACCTACTAATATTTTGTAATCACGCCATAATCAATACATTACTATGTCATTGGTCAATTACTCGAGACTTAATCATGTTAATATCTTCACTCCTAAAGAAAACTTAAAAATATTATATCAAAACGTACGTGGGCTACGTACTAAGTGCACAGCTATTTACAACAGCATTTTGTCAAATGAATATGACATTATATTTTTAACGGAAACTTGGTTGCAGAACGATATTCTCGACTCGGAAATATGCGACAGTAGGTATGATGTATTCCGTTGCGACCGCGATCTTAAGTTATCAGGTAAACAATCCGGTGGCGGCGTCATGGTATGTATACGGCACGAACTTACTGCATCGATTAACCGTACGTGGTCTTGTAATTTAATTGAAACACTTTGTATAGATATATCATCTCGTAAATTACATTCAGCTGTCGACTTACACGTCGTATTGATTTATATACCCCCAGAGGACAACCTCCGACTTCAAGCTATTCCATACATCGTTAAGCAATTAAATATATTAAATAAAAAGTCGCCGACTAATAAATAGTTATCAAAAGGGTTACGCCCTTTTGATAACTATTTATTAGTCGGCGATTTCAATTTGCCCTATTTCAATTGAACAAATACAGGATACTCCATAAAACATGTCGGTAGAACATTAATGCAAGAAACAGCTCAGCACTTTATTGACGACCTACAACTATTAGGTCTAAATCAATATAACCGCACGTTAAATACCAGTGGCAATGTTCTAGACCTTTGTTTTTCCAACCTCTTTTTGGAAATAGTTAGGTGTCAGCCTCTTATCAAAGAAGATACATTTCATCCCCCGTTTGAAATTAATATAGTAGATTTACAAGTAAAACCATTTAAAGAGAATGCTCGTTCCCAATTTAATTTCCATAAATGTGACTACCATCTTATCAACAATTATCTTCAAAATATTAACTGGGATGATACACTAGCGACTGATAATATTAGGTCTTTACCTATGAAATTGCCGTTCTGCAGTACTGGCCATTTCAAATCAAAATAATTTTTGTTTGGCTAAGAATTCTAATTTCAAATTAATTTTATTTTAAAAACATGGATTCTTTTTTCCAAAAGTAGTCATTTCTTTATTGATTAGTGTTACATTTTCATCGCATTTCAATCTTTTTCGTCATCATGGATACGTTAAAAATTCGAGTAATTATGGAATATGAGTACCGTCGTGGCAGCAACGCGGCCCAAGCGGCACGCAACATCAACGACGTTTACGGAGCTAACACTACAAACCAACGCACCACCTGTTATTGGTTTGCTCGCTTCCGTTCTGGAAATTTCGACCTGAAAAATGAACCTCGCGGTCGTCCGAAGACTTTGGTCGACAATGACGAATTAAAGGCGGTTGTGGAAGCTGATGATACACAATCTACGGCTGAATTAGCAGCAGCTTTCGACGTTAGCGTCAAAACAATATTGGTCCATTTGCGTCAAATTGGCAAGGTAAAAAAGCTTGACAAATGGGTGCCCCACGAACTTAATGATCGCCAGCGCGAAGTACGCGTCGAGACGTGCCTTGCACTGCTCAACAGACACACAAATGAAGGAATTTTGAACCGCATTGTTACCTGCGATGAAAAATGGATTCTGTTTGATAACCGCAAGCGCTCAGCAAGTTGGTTGGATCCTGGTTCAGCACCTAAACAATGCCCTAAACGAAAACTTACCCCTAGAAAAGTGATGGTCACTGTTTGGTGGTCTAGCGCCGGTGTGATTCATCACAGCTTCTTACCAAACGGGGTGAGCATTACTGCAGATGTGTACTGTGAAGAACTGAGCACAATGATGGAGAAGCTGGCGCATCTCCAACCAGCATTGGTCAATCGCTCGTCTCCGCTGCTCCTGCACGACAACGCGCGACCTCATACTGCACAGCAGACGGTCTCCAAGTTGCAAGAACTGGGGTTGGAAGCTCTCCGTCATCCGCCCTACTCACCAGACCTTGCGCCTACAGACTACTACTTTTTCCAGAATTTGGATAACTTCTTGGCGGGAAAAAAATTCAATACCCGAGAGGCAGTACAAAATGCCTTTGAAGAATTTGTTGCCTCCCGTCTAGCTGATTTCTTTAAGAAGGGCATCAATAAACTGCCACTGCGATGGCAAAGATGCATTGATTGCATGGGTGATTACTTCGATTAATACAAATAAAAAAATTCATGAAAAAAATTCGTTTAAATTTTTTCATACAAAACGGCAATTTCATAGGTAAAGACCTATTATTAACGACGCCTTAGATAACTTTTACAGGAAACTACATGAATGTTTCGCTTTATATATTCCAATAACTACTAGGAACTATTCCTATCCAGTGTGGTACAGTCAAGCACTTATAAAAATTATTAAAGAAAAAGCGAGAAAACATAAAAAATGGTTGAAATACAAAAATCCTAGGGACTACGATGAATTTGTTTTGCTCAGAGACCACCAGCGTAGAGTAGAAAAAGATTGTTTTGACCGCTTTACTCAAAATACTGAAAAACACATTAAGCAGGATCCAAAACTTTTTTGGAAATATGTGAAACACAAAAGAGGTAGATCAAGTTATCCTCGAGAATTCTCTTTAAAAAATCTAACGGTTGATATCTGTTCTGAATTTAATAAATTCTTTGAAAATGTATTTGTGAAACCAACAAAAGGGGTTACAGATGTTACGGCGAGACCTTGTAACAATAACGAAGTTTTGGCTCGTGTTTTTGTTACCAAAGACGACGTCTTCAATTCTTTGCGATCTCTGGATGGGTCTAAGTGTCCTGGATGTGATGCTATACCTGCAACATTTCTAAATCCTGTTACATTACTTTATAACCAATCCCTTAAGGAATGTACATTTCCAAATATTTGGAAACGCGCCCATGTTATACCGATACACATAAAAGGTTCGAAGTCAAAAATTGAAAATTATAGACCTATATCTATTTTAAATACTTTGGCAAAATTATTTGAAAAACTTATTTTAAATTATATTTATCCTGTTATATCGAAAAGTATACCGGATTCCCAACATGGTTTCTTTCGGGGACGTTCAGCTGTTTCCAATCTTGCATTACATATCAACTATGTACTGAGGAATATGGATAAAGGGGGTCAGGTTGATGTGATCTACACGGATTTCGAAAAAGCCTTCGACCGCGTGGACCACAACATCCTGTTACAAAAATTACAGTCGTTGGGGATTCATGGCGACTTGCTTAGATGGATATCATCATACTTGACAAATCGTTCGCATGCAGTTATTTTGGGAGGACACAGGTCTGATTACATTCATGTGCCTTCCGGCGTGCCCCAAGGCTCACATTTTGGCCCAATTTTTTACATAGCTTATATATATGACATTAGTTTTTGTTTAAATAATGCTAAACACTTGTTGTACGCTGATGATAAAAAAATATTTTTAAAAATTGAATCGTTAACAGATTGCAGAAATTTACAAAAAGATATTGATAATCTTTACGAATATTATAAAATAAACAGAATTTCATTAAATATAGATAAATGTGAATGTATAAGTTTTAGTCGCAAAATGAATCCAATAGAATACACATATAACTTCAATACAATTCCAGTTAAAAGGGTTCGTGAGGTGCGTGACTTGGGAGTAAAACTTGACTCATCACTTAGTATGTCTATTCATATCGATGAAATTATTAACAGATCTAACAGAAATCTTGGATTCATAATAAGAACCTGCGAGCCTTTCAAACACTAACTACTACTAAGTACTAAGTCTTAAAGTTGTTTATTTTGCCTGTGTTAGGACAATTTTGGAATACGCTAGCTCTATTTGGTCACCGTACTTTGCAGTCCATATAAACAGATTGGAACGCATTCAAAAAAAGTTTATTGCACATTTAAACTTCAAGTTTCGAAAATCTGCTTCTGACTACGTTGAAAACTGTCGTATGTACGGTTTACTTACATTACAGGAAAGACGGACTTACATAGATATGGGACTTCTCTTTGATATATTGACTGGGCGTGTTGATAGTCCTGAATTATTATCGCAAATAAACTTTAATACCCCTGCTTACCGTACCCGGCATACTAACATGCTAAGCGTCCCACAACATTCAACTTTATATAGCCAAAATGCTGTTGTAACAAGAATTACTCGCACGTACAACTCTAAATTTTCCAGTGTCGATCCATTTATAAATAGTAAAAAAACATTTTTAAGGAACGTAAAACAAATAATATCGACCAATGACTTATAATTAATTAATTAAAGTATAATTATAATTGAAAACATAATTTTGTACGTTCGGAGTTATGGTTGCAATTATTTTTTAACAAACTGTGCCCGTCGTTTTTTACCCGTGTTAAGCTTTGTAAATTGTGGCCTGTGTGTTATTCAGATATATAGGCTACATTACAAAGTTTCATCAATATCCGTTCGGTAGTTTTTGCGTGAAGGAGTAACAAACATACACACTCACACAATCACAAACATTCGCCTTTGTAATATAGTATGATAAAGTACCTTGTTGATTTAAATGGGAAAGTTGTAAGCAGTCTCCTGACCGCTACTTACCATAGTGCGACCGATTGGAATGAGTGTCTGCATGGTGTTGGCCCGGCTCATTAAACATTGTTAATTTTTTGTATATCCTACCTACATTTTTGTTTTATGTATAAATTTGTATTGTGTTACAAAAACATATTTGTTTGATGCACGATGTGAAATGTAAATATTTAAGTTCCTACCTCACATAGTACATGAAGTTTATTATTTCTTATTGTAATATTATATATACTTCAAAGAAATAGTTCTAGCACGCTTACTGTTCATATATTTACATAGTGGATAGCTGTAATTGGCCTTTTTTTAAGTAATTATGTATAGTAATTTCATGTATAACGGCTGTTGTTATCCCAAATAAATAAATAAAAAAAAAAATAAACACTAAGATTATTTCGGTCTCCAGCTCCAGGCGTATTTTAAAGCCCTGGATTAATGCAGGTGCATTGAGATGTATCAGACTTCGAAATAAGTTACAACTAAGGTCAAAAAAAGACCCTTACAATATTATACTCAGTATAACTTTTAAACGCTTCAGCACATTTTGTTCAAATTTAATAAAAAAACTTAAAAGACAATATCACAAAAACCAAATTGAAGACTCCTTAAAATCACCAAAAAATCTCTGGTACAATATAAATAATATTGTTCACTTCAAAAAACCAAACTCATCCAATAAATATCTTCTACACATCACGCATAATCCTCTTGATTCATTAAACAGAGTAAATCAGTTTTTTGTCACTATAGGTAAATCTTTGGTAGAAGAAATCACAAATGAGATTGGGCCATATTATCGATCATTTATTAACACTGACACTCACTCTCAGGTATCTTCTTTTGTGCTACTGGACACGGACCCGTCGGAGGTTGATCGCATCTTAATGGCTCTTGATTCAGGCAGTGCGTCAGGCTGGGATGGTATACCCATTAAATTTCTAAAATTATCTAGAGACTTCATAGTTCCCCTTATATGCCAACTCATCAATGTTTGCTTTAATAAAGGAATTTTTCCCAAAACCCTTAAGCGTTCGTTAATTACTCCTGTACACAAGGATGGTGACAAGAACGATGTTAATAACTACCGTCCTATATCTGTCTTACCAGCAATTTCTAAAATTATTGAAAAAATACTAAATAGAAGGCTAATAAATTATTTACATAAATACAATTTTCTTTCTGACTCGCAGTATGGTTTTAGACAAGGTCGTTCTACTCAAGATGCTATTACAGCTATGATTTCTGAGATTGTTGGTGGGGTTGATGGAGGACATAAGTGTCTTACAGTATTTGTTGACCTCAAAAAAGCTTTTGACACCGTCTCTGTACCTATCCTTGTACGAAGGCTCGAGAAAATAGGTATAAGAGGTACTGCTCTTTTGCTCTTTGAGAGTTACCTTCAGGATAGAAAGCAGCTAGTTAAGAACGAGGCAGTTAAGGAGAACAGCTAATTAGGATGGTGAAACCTACAAAAACATCTGGAAATTAAAATTATCTGTGGTAAAATTATCTGGTTAAAGGCGTTTGGTTGGAGAAGAATATACTACCAGTAGCACATTGAGTTTAAATTAAAAATCATTTCAGTACAGCTATGCAATTAAAAGAGTTTCATGTTAACTTTTTAGAATTTCTTTAAGAGTAAACTAAGGGACGTACTATGTCAAAAATTCTACTACTCAACTACTGATTATCTAAATGATAGTCTTTAAGTAAAATTTAATACCTGCTAATAATATAGTACCCAGGACCTTCAATTTTGTGACTCACTGTTTATGATGTTGTTGTTATTGATGATTCTTCTCTCTTCTTCTTGATTTGTATAGTTTTGATTAGTATTTTGATTTTTTTGTATTATTTTAATTTGTACGCCTGATATCGGCAGAATATGATGTTTTCATAATTTACTTTTAAGATCTGTACTTATACATTACCATATTCATGCAAATAAATATATTGATTGATTGATTGAACTCGTAAATTGTGCAAAAATATTGTACACTTTATGAGTAACACCATAAGGGGTTAAAGATTTTTAGAAAACTTACAAGTTTAAATGTCATTATCTAATGTCAGACAAACAAATAGAGACTTCATAAACTTCCAAATTATGAAATAATAATTTTGAAGTTTATGAAGTCTCTATTTGTTTGTCTCTGGGTTACCAATATAGTATAGTAGATAGATAGATACACTTTATTGTACAAACTGTAAAATGTACAATTGGCGGTCTAATCGCATCAAAGCGATTTCTTATAGACAACCGTAGGATGGACTAACATAATTGGATAGATAGATACACTTTATTGCACAAACTGTAAAAAAAAATTACAGAATTAAACTTAATATTAAAATAATGAACAATTGGCGGTCTAATCGCATAATAGCGATTTCTTCCAGACAACCGTAGGATGGACTAGCATAATTGAAAATGACAGGCAGCTAATAGTGTACCATCGTCAGTTCTACAGAGTGTAGTGTTCTAACCTAATAATAAATATACTACATAGATTAATGCACTTACATACATTCATATTCATACATAAACAAGTATAATAAACTAATAAATATTTCATAATTGCATAAATAAATATATATTAAAAATAGAAACGGAAATTAAATAAATTGTCAAGTAGCAGGACTAATCTAACTAGTAACGTAAATAGTGGTGTTTCAACATAATTTTAAAAGATGTTATATTTTGAGCACGTCTTATTGATAGGGCAGGTAAGGTAAGGCATGGCCGTATTATCTCACACTTCAATATTTATGTGTAGAACATAATAGGGAGAACATTGGGGATTTTTAAATATTTCCAACCTAGAGTGCAAGTGTGGTTCTGTTCCTCAAACTATGGCACACTTGTTAAAATGTCCTGCGTGCCCTAATGCCTGCACGTTACAAGATTTAATGGACGCTACTGACAACGCTCAACGCGTAGCTGAATTCTGGGCTGACTTAATTTAGATTGTCATCGACACGCTAAGAAGAAGATAGGGAGAACTCTAGAAGAATGGAAATGTAGTATTTTCATATGTGATGTGAAAATTCTGAGGCATGCCGACGATACTACTTTATTTGTTGAAATCAATAAGAAAAACAAATGAGTTAGTAGACTCTTAGTCGATTAGCGTGATAACGAATACCTTTACTTTTATTGATTATGGTTTCATGTCGCTAGATTTGATTACCAAAATTATGTTATTGCATAAGTAAATCAATTATTTGACTGGTTTTGGGGAAGGTCACTACTTCTATAAAGCTTAATTTACAAAAGCGGTCGGGCATTTATAATAAAAAAGGTTTTGTAGTGTAAATAGTCAGCGCATGTTTTTAGTAATAAAGTTTACTATACATATTTATTTAGAACTGTGGTTAGTATCGATTCTAAATGAGAAACGTAATTAGGAATAAAATTTAATTAATAAAAATGGTGATTAAAAATATTTATCGAATTTTTCGTTGTTGCAACATATTTTAATCTATCCAAAACGCATTAGAGATAGAAAAAAAAGGAAAGCTATTGATGTCATTAAAAATGTATGTTTGCAACCCCTTGTTGTTTCAGGAAATTGGCAGCGCACCCTCTAGAACGCATTAAGTAAACTTTCTTAGAACATATTCATAATAAATGACGTTGCCAAATGCTGGAGAAATTGTTTATATGTATAGTATTGATACGTTAATCCCATTAAAATATAAATGCTTAATATTACGTTTTAAGTGGATATAGGGGAACAATTTCAATATATCTATACTTTGCCATAGTTTATATTATGGTTATGAAATCGAAAATGTATATACATCCGTCAGATGAAAATCTTTTTAAGTACATAAGGCGCACTAGAAATATTCTTTTTGGCGCATCTACTCCACTTATAAGAAGCTCAGTTTATCTCAGCTGATCGACATTATAGTGAGCTAGCTAAATATCATTACAATTATAAAATAAATCTTATTGTAATTTTTTTTCATACAATCTGTGTACCTAAATATCTATAATTATGTACCTTGAAATAATTTAAAATTAATTAATTAATTATATATTACTACAAACATGTTCTGACTTACAAGTGCTTTTTAAAAGCCTACGTGAATAAAAACCTTTTTTATTTTACTTTTTTATTTATCTTTTTCTTGAACATTTCGTATTTTTTTTTATATGTCATGTACATCATTATTTAATTTAATATACCAATAAAAAAATGCAGGAATTAAATAATATTTACAATACTATATCAATATGAATGTAATCAGAAAGAAACAGAGGTAGAAAATGAATAGTTCCACTGTATCCGAAGCACTACTAGTGTTCGCTCACATGCAGACACGATGTAGATAGACGCCGCCGCGTAGAGCACTTCCATCCAAGCGTGAATCTCGGTGTTGTGCTCAATTTCTAGCCGATATACCAATATGGCGTGGTACGGTAGGTATCAATATTATTTTAGTATTACAATACTATATCAATATGAATGTAATCAGAAAGAAACAGAGGTAGAAAATGAATAGTTCCACCGTATCCGAGCCAGAAGCACTACTAGTGTTCGCTTACATGCAGACACGATGTACATAGATGCCGCTTAGAGCACTTCCATCCAAGCGTGAATCTCGGTGTGTGCCCAATCCGTAGCCAATACACCAATAAGGCGTGGTACGGTAGGTATCAATATTATTTTAGTATTACAATACTATATCAATATGAATGTAATCAGAAAGAAACAGAGGTCGAAAATGAATAATTCCACCGTATCCAAGCCAGAAGCACTACTAGTGTTCGCTTACATGCAGACACGATGTACATAGATGCCGCTTAGAGCACTTCCATCCAAGCGTGAATCTCGGTGTTGTGCCCAATTCCTAGCCGATACACCAATAAGGCGTGGTACGGTAGGTATCATACGCACCAAACCACAACCAGTAGTGACAGCTCCACTGTGAAATGTAACTTGATTCTATTAATTAGCTTCTACGTATATAACGTTACACGGTATTAGAAATGAAATATCTTAACTCTTGCTTTTAAATAACTAAGCTACCACATTTAAGTCAAAAGATATTATTTCAACTGTCAATCAATA
Organism: Pseudoips prasinana; assembly: GCA_951640165.1. Lineage (NCBI taxonomy): Eukaryota > Metazoa > Arthropoda > Insecta > Lepidoptera > Nolidae > Pseudoips > Pseudoips prasinana. The sequence continues at coordinate 3,908,617 of OX621238.1, read as the reverse complement.
TGGAAATAGATAGCTGTATTGCCTACTATTAACAGTTATAAATGAATGAGACACTTCTATTATAATTCGTCTGTTTTTAAGAATGTACACCTAATGTATATATCTCTTCACAAAGGGCCTGGTGTCCTGAACTACGGGCCTTGAGTCTATTTTAGGCACCAGTCTCCCACAATACTAGAATTATTTAATTATCATGCATCTGAGACATCTAAGCAAAATGTGTGTGATTTCGCAGACCTCTCTAAGATCACCCGTAGTGAGGCCTTCTTTTCAATGCGTTTCATTGTTACCTATAACTTCTACACCATACACAATGAATTCTTATTATTAGGAAAACATTATTATTTTTTATTGTGGCTACTGAATGTACTACTGGATTTTATTTATAATTAATAATAGTTCTGCAAATAAGACTACCAATTAAAAAACGCGCGCCAGAGGGACCTCCTTGGAGTCCTCTTACATATATATACCTCCCTCTCAACTTCCGTTCGCCTCACCCGATCACACTTTTCGTAACGTTTTCGTTACGCATTCAACAGCTTTCTCCCCAAATCAGGTGTGGCCAAAGAAATTTTCTTCAATCTTCCCATGTCAAGCGTTAGGCGCATTGTGTAGAAGGATCAAAAAAATATTTTTCGTATTTCACACCTACCTATTCAGGCTTCAGCGGCTTCCAGCCACTCGCATACGATCATCGGTCCATCTTTTAGCGAGTCTGCTCACACTGTGTCTTCCAGTTTGTGGTGGCCTCTCGAGAACCTTTCTGCCCCAATGGCTGTCGGATCTAGGAGCTATGTACGCCGTCCACTGCCACGTCTGCTTTGTAATTCTTCGGATTATTTTTGAAACGACCTGGCAGCAACTCCGATCATAGCCCTCTCCATTGCTCCTTATGAGGCTTTATATGTTTGTTCATTTTGTTAACAGTAATGTTCAAAACAAACAAATACCTACCTAAATGTGGTTATGATTGGTCCGACCAATTTCGGTTATGGCCACCACTTCAACGCCTAGTCGGTGTGCTATAGCCAATCTTCTTAGTAAACTGCCGTGCGCTTTGAGCACACGTGAGTTTACTACCAGCATAATTGATTCTGTTGACAAATATAGATTATCCTATCTTCATTAATGGTATGCGCCCGCGAAATGCTACGCAAGTCGTACCCGTAACTCATTTACAATTAATCATCCCGGCTTAGCTTTAATGTATTCAGGGGTTAAAACTATTTGCATATTTACATATATCTGTTAACAAGCTTTGTGTGGTGGTTATGTGAACTTGTTGGGGTTTAGAGGCTTTGAGTGGAGTTTCTAGGTCTTTGGAAGAGGCTTGATTTACTTAGCTGTATACTTGGCGGTCCATAGTAAGGTTACCTAGAGATGTTTTCATATCACATCCGTGACTAAAATTACGTCGTACACGTTATAGCATAAATAACGCATGCAATAAGGAGCTTATTTTGCCTTTTCAGCTGGACAAAATTAAATCAACTTGATAAATCATACAAAAAAAAGATTAACATCGCATACCAAAAATTCAAGAAAATTGAATGTGGTCAAAATGATAATATTTCTGGGTGGATTGCGTTCTACTTATCACCTCTATTCATATTACATCTTGAATAAACATTCCGGGAATAATTTCTGTCATAACTAGCATCCCGGGAACTGGTCGCCTATACAGCGCGCGTAGCAGATTTTTATTTAAAGCACCACATTTGGTCACCACGTCCTTACCAAATGGTTAGATCCTATAAGGTGGGAAAGTATTATTTTCGTTGTTTTGGTGGTCAATTACCAGCTAACCCATATAAGTATTTGTGTAAAGTAGATACAATTACCTTAATTTGCACTTTCGTGTGGAACTATAATTTATTGGAGTCAAATCAAAGCTACATCCATGAGTGTAATATGTGTTTCGTGATCGATTCACGCATTTGAAAGGCCGGTTGCCGTGGTTGGTAGATACTTGCCTTTCACGCTGCAGGTCGTGGGTCCGATTCCCACCCAGGGCAAATATTTGTGTGCATGGACATGTCTGATGGTTCTGAGTCTGAGTGTAATTATCACCGTAGCCTAGTCGGTAGTGCTCCTGCCCACGAAGCTGGTGGTCCTGGGTTCGAATCCCGGTAAGTGCAAATATTTGTGTGATGAGCACGAATATTTGTTTCTGAGTCATGCATGTTTTCTATGTATTTAAGTATTTATCTATCTATATAAGTATGGATACCGTCGGTTGGTACCTATAGTACAAGCTTTGCTTAGTTTGGGGCTAGGACGATCTGTGTGACATTGTCCCCAGATATTATTATTATTATTATCTATATAATTATGTATTTACAAAAGAAAATAGGCATTAGGCGTGTGTGAGTATATGTATGTACTCGTATTTACATTTAAAATACTTTACTCGTGTAAAATATTTGTGATTGCCAGAAGGTATTTTCAAGAACTCACGTTATTACTTTACAGCCTTATTTAAAAACGCTACTTAAATTTAAGCCGGCCGCTTAACCATGGTTTATCAAATTTTTCATTTAAAAACACGATTTAACTTTGACCCGCGGTTAAGCCATGTCAAAATTTAAACCACGTCGGCCCCTGGTTTAAACCTTGCTCAAATATGGCGGATTTTATTTGCATCAGCTGACGTTTTGTTTGACATTTGTTTGGGAATGGAGGTTTTATTGTAGTCACTAACCGTTTTAATTTTTAAATAAATACTGAATTCCAGTTGGAATCTTATCACAAACTTCAAAATCCACCGAAGAAAATCAATAGCCCTTGAAAATGCACTGTTATGATCATAAATCTATCATTCCATGTCTACCATAGAGCAAAACTCATAAAGTTTTGATACATAATCCGATTTAGTCGATTAATTTTGGTCAAGCTCTATACCAGTCCCAGAAATGTTGACAGTGTAAAATAAAATGACGTTACTTAGCTGAGAAACCTTTAAGTAGGGTTTTTAAATAAAGAAATAGTTGAGCGGGGTTTAAGTGGTTGAGCAGGGTTTAGCTGAGACATGGTTAAGCGGCGGATCACGGAATTATTTTAAATAAGAGTGTTAGTGTTTATAGAATTAATAAGACGCTATCAATTGAATTATTAAGAAATTATGAAACGAAAACATTATTATCCTATCCCATAATATTATAAACGCAAAAGTTTGTACGTATGGATGGATGTTTGTTACTCTTTCACGTAAAAAGTACAGAATGGATTTTAATTAAACTTAACAATAATATAGCTTATAAATCTGAATAATACAAAGGCTACAATTTATTAAGATATTTTGTGAATTATTGTCCAAAATATGACGATAAGTGTCGTGTAAGTGTGAAAAAATCTACAATCTGCGAGCTATTCTGGCGTGCACTGCCAAAACCGCTAGAGGTACACATCCTACTAATATTATAAATGCGAAAGTTTGTGAGTACAGATGTATGGATGTATGTTTTATACTCTTTCACGCTAAAACTACTTTAACGCGGGTGAAACCGCGGGGCATAGATAGTATTTAAATATTAATAAAAATAATAATAAAAATAATAATCTAAATCTTTATTGTCTCTAATTATTAACAATTTATACAAAATTGAGACATCCCCAGTAAGTAATGTAATACTTGTGTAGGGGCTGCCTCGCTTCTTACCGACGGTTACACAATAATAATCTAAAATTAAATTTTGACAAAGTAATAACATATTATCTGAACTAAAATAAAGGAAAATAAAAACTAAAAAATAAAAACTTACTACTTAATTTTTGTGTATGAGTATTGTGTGTGTGTGTGTGTGTGTGTGTGTGTGTGTGTGTGTGTGTGTGTGTGTGTGTGTATGTGTGTGTGTGTATGTGTGTGTGCGTGTGTGTATGTGTGTGTGTGTGAATCCTTCTGTGTGTTTTAACATTAATAACATTATATTTGTTTGTTGTGTTGTATATAGGTAAGTATGAGTTTATATATAGGTAAGATTTTGTTTTAAGTAGGTCTAAGGAAAAGCAATTCGGTTTCATCATAAGTAAGAGATTTTAGCCACTCTGTTATCTCCCTTTTGCATTCATGCATGACTTTGGGATGAAACTTTAGCTTCGCATTTATTTTATTGTATTAGATATTTAGTTATATTTAGATATTTAGGATGTCTGAGCCAGATACTGACGACCTACAAAGATATTTGTACCTTGTGTGATTTGGCTACTATATCGTTTCGTCTTTTATCTTGGATATTTGGGTTGAATGGTATTGATTTGTGTAGGTATAGGATAGCCTGTAATATGTATAGCTTTCGGACTGTTAACAAACCACTGTCTTTATATAGTTCGTTTGTTGGATGTCTGAATGGTTTAAAGTGCATTACCTTTATCAAAGAACGTTGAGCTCTTTCCAGTTCAAGGAATTTAGTTTTGGTAGCTCCTCCTCCTCCTAAATGTATGGACATTTATACAATACGTAATTACTGATTGAGCCAGAGCATAATAAATCCTGTTTATTAATTGTGAAGACATAACGTATCGCAAAGTTTTGAAGATAAACATTAGTTTTCTTATACGGTTCATAGTTGCTTCAATATGAGGATGCCATGATAAACACTCGTCAACAATAACACCAAGATACCTAGTAGAGCTCATTCGTTTAATACTTTGGCAGTTACTATTTGGGACAAATTGATTGTGTTGTGTGGCGCATTTGTGAATAAAGATGTTATAATTTGTATCTGGTTTTGTTCGTATGCTGGGCGAAAAACATATGTAGTTTGTTTTTGATATGTTGAGGGTCAACAAGCATTCTTTAAGCCAAAATGCTATTTCAGCTAGGCCATTCTCAGCAGAACGGCGGACTTCCTCCCAAGTGTCTCCTGAATAGACTACAGCCGTATCGTCTGCATAGGCGAAAATCTTTCCACCATTACTTTGAAGGTCACAAAGCCCGTTTATATACACTAAAAATAATGTTGGGCCCAGTACGCTCCCTTGAGGGACACCAAAAATTACGGTTTCTTCATCACTATGGTGGTTATCGATTTTAATTTACGTTCATGTATATTCTATAGCATAGCTTGAAATACAGAAAGCCGCAAAACGAATATATATTTAGGTGAATGATAAACATGCATAATATTTTATATAGACGAATGCCGATTCTTTTTTTAATTTATTATAGAACCTAGGACCTAGCAAGCTTGTTCTACTGGCTTACACCGCTCGGATAAAAAGGTCGTCTATCAATAATACTTATAATCAATTCCTCATAAAAAATATAAAACAGAATAATAACCCCCTGTATTTTGGGTGGAGAGGTTCCGTATAATTTAATGCATTATAAATTAGATGCGTTTGATCTTTCGGAATAAATATGTTATTGTATGACAAAAAATCAGCTATGTTTTAATTCATTTTCTGTTTATATTGGGGAGAATGCTTCCAAGTAAAACGCTGAAGAATTTCTTATACTGATAATTTATTTTTATTCAGAATACTGATGCAATACTTTCAAACTTTGCTCTTTGCATTTTTTATAATTATGACTGAAACAAAAGAAATATACACCAGTTTAAAAGTTTAATATTTGTGGAAGCCCCACAATAAATAGTAAAGTTTCCAAAAGCCGAGAGTGTTATAACCAGCAGCGAATGAAAACGACATAGTTATTTTAATATAAATAGAAAATTTCTAAATTAGTTTGTGCAACCAATTGACTGGCCTGGTAGTTAGAGAGCCTGACTGCTATGCCAGAGGTCGTGACAGTCAAGACAAATCTTTGTACCCACCACCAGGCCGGTGTCTGGGTATTTAGAAATATATAACTATGTTTATCAATTTCCTGGTCGCCATACTACAAGCTATGCCTAGTTCTAGTTCAAATGGCAATGTGTTAGTAGTCCAAAGATATTTATTATTAATATTATGATTAAAAATTATGACTGTTACGGTAGTCAAGTCTAGCGGTAGCGTGTTCACCCGCAGACAACGAGGTCCTAGGTTCAAATCTAGGGTCGGGCCAAAAGTGATTTTGGAAATTTCTGTAAAAAAAAAAATTCTCAGCATCGCTAATATTTTCTACTTAATACCAGAACAAAAGAAAAATGATAGCTGATAAAAAGGACGCTGTTGTAATGAATGTTATAAATAATGAATATTATAATTAATGACATCAATCGACTATTCTAAAAAAAAAACATTAAAATGTTGACAGTCACCGTAGCCCAGTTGGTAGTACTCCTGCCTACAAAGCTGGTGGTCCTGGGTTCGAATCCCGGTAAGTGCAAATATTTGTGAGATGAGCACGAATATTTGTTTCTGAGTCATTGATGTTTTCTATGTATTTAAGTATTTATCTATCTATATAAGTATGTATATCGTCGCCTGGTACCCATAGTTTGCTTTGCTTAGTTTGGGGCTAAGATAATCTGTGTGACATTGTCCCTAGATATTATTATTATAATTAATTCACTGAACAACTTGAAGTGAGAACTAGTTGTATAATTTACGTCGAGGGGCTAAAGAACCAGCAAGTGCGTCAACAGTTACCATTTACAATCAAGTTTGCTGGTTTCCCGACATGGTGTTACACAAACCATTACCACACTTTGTCTCGACGTTCTGTTTAGCTTTAAAAATAAAGGCAGAGGTATCTGACCCATTTACGGTATCTCCAACTAAAATGGATGCTTCACTTGCCTCTATAAATACTATTAATGCCATTAGGCAGACGTTAAACATTTAAGAGAGAATAAAATACAGCCAGTTCTTTATTTACAAACATCGAATTGTATTTAAATCTTATATATTGTTGTTTTGTGAGTTAGTTAACTTTATTTTCTTTGGATAGTGTGAAACGAGTGTTAAAAATAATTGATACTGTTGACTTGTTCTTATTTAGTAATCCCAAATCTATATATATAAAAAAAAAACTTGTGTGTACTTATGTACACGCGTTAGAAGTTATACTTCTTAATATACAACTTGAACATAGTTATCAATTTTCATACCACCTAGAACTAACGTCATGCTGTTATTTTTACGATGCGCGCGCATCGTAAAAATTCACTCTCATACATTTTCATACCACCTAGAACTAACTTCATGCTGTTTAATTTTTTGGTGTCGGTGTGCGCGCGCATCGTAAAAATTCACTCTCATCATTTTTCTCCATCGCGCCAAAAGAAGTATAACTTCAATAATGCCACTTTTCGTTGTAATGTTATAACTCAACAACGCCTTTACCGATTTGGCTAATTTTGGTAAAATGTAAAAAAGTCTTGCAAAAGTGTAAATACAACATCTTTTAGCAATTCAAAATATTGTTTTGTTTGAATAAATGAACTTAATAATCATTTTTTTTATTACTATGCCTTATACGTAGCGAAGCACGTACCGGGCCGCTAGTATTGTATATAATATCTAGCTAGAGCGTTATTGGAAATCATTTGTCTTCAATTTAACAATAAAAATATCGTAAAACGGCTTCTTTTGGTCTTTTTGTCCTTTGTGAGTATTGACCGGCCTGCTTGCTGGTCTAGTCGTTAGTGACCCTGGCTGCTAAGCCAGAAGGTAGTGGGTAAGATCCCAACTCAGGACAATTTTTTTGTGTGATTAGCTCTATTTTTGGTTATGTGCTGGATGTAATCTATTAACTTGTTTGACTTTTTAAAATATATAAGTTTCAGCGCATAGCGTTCATTCGCTCAAAGAGCAGCGCGACTGGGGAAGTATTCTTACAGAAGACATTCCTTAATAATAACTTTAATAATTTTAATGTTGTGTTTCCGAGTGTGAGTAAGGTCGCCAGACAGTAACACTTGTTTGCTGACTTTTAAAGGCCGGCAACGCACCCGCGACTCCTTTGGTGTTGCGAATGTCCATGAGCGGCGGTGATCACGTACCATCAGGTGACCCACTTGCTTGTTTGTCGCCCTCTGACATAAAAAAAAATAAGTATGTTTATTATTTGTCTGTTGACAGGCGCACGAAAATACCTCGAATGTATTTGTGAAAAGTGATTTACTTGGTTTTTACAAACTTGGTATTAACATTTATGTAAGTTGTATGTAAAACGTGCATCTCAAACAACTAACAGTAAACGCTCCAAAACAGAAACACGACAAATCCAAACATTAATAAAACGGAAAAAAAACAAACGAAATCATTCGCTCCACACCACTGTCACATCACTTGACCATTTAACAAACAAACATATTGCAACAATACACCTTATTTTATAACTTATAATGACCATTTTCCTTTATGGAGAAGGTCATAAACTTGGCGAAATAAACAACTTAATGTCACGCTGTCATTCACGGATTATGCAAAGTAGCAACTTCATTTTTTCTATTACCATAATACGCGTGGCAGAATGTTTGATGTAATCAAGCAACGTGGGAAAGACTAATAAAGAAACTAGAAAGCTTACAAAACCCAATCGATTAACAACTTTATTTTGAACACCGTAAGGTGTATAAAGAATATTGTGCTACTATGCGGGTACTTGTGCGTTTGTTCTAAATTATCAAATTTCAGAGGTATCATGTTTCGCCTACCGGTTCCCTTTTTGTTCTAACTTTAATTGATTTCTAGTTCACATGCATTTAGTGTACTTAGCTAAGTAACGAGTATTTTTTGTAACCTGTTTTCCTCAGCATATGATGGTCGATAGTGGGCTTCGTATATTAAATTATCATATATTTTGTAACTCAGGATGTTTAGCGCAGTTTGCGTACTCTCCTCGTTAGGGCGGGAATGATAAATTGACGTTCATTTTGTTGGCAGGTAAGTTAAAAGTTTGGGATATGATTCACGTGGGAAGTTTTATTTGAAGTTAATTTAGTTTATTCCTGTTTAAAAATGAGGCATTATATAGTATAAACTATTATTCGTACTGGCCAGTTGATCTAGAGGTTAGTGACCCTGACTGCGAAGCCAGAGGTCGTGAAATCGATCCCCACCCGGGACAAATCGTTGTGTGATAAGCACGATTCTCATAGCTAGATGCTCTCACCAGTCTCGCGGTCAGTTCATAGATGGATGACCGCCAAAGAGGTTTAATTCCTGAACGTCTCCGTGCTTCGGAGGGCACGTTAAGCCGGTCCCGGTTGTAGTCATTAGAAAACAGTCGTTAAGCCATGTCAGAAGCCTACTGGGCGGCTTTAACAAGTCCGACACTAGGGTAACCACTGCCCATACGAGAAGTAAGTAAGTAATTTGCCCTGTGTCTAGGTGTAGTCTATCTGTAATACCTGTGTATTTAGAAATATATATTATGTAAGTTTATCTTCTTTCTCTATTATATTTGATATTAAACATCTCATTTTTAAAACAGTGAAGGAAAACATCTCGAAAAAACCTGCACGGCTAACAGTTCTTAAAAATGTTCTTGATGGCATGTGAACTCTGCCAACCTGTATTAGGCCAACTTGGATTATGGCCTATGCCAGGTAAGAAAAGGCCCTTTCATTGCAGTCGGGCAGTAATATGCTGTATTACTACCAATTTATTTATTTATTTGGACAACCAGTAGCTGTTACATTGTTTCTTACGTCTATATTATTGAGTACAAAATTATAATTAAATGCACAACATTTTTAGGTGTCACAGCATGCGCATAAATTTTATAATAGTGACACATAAAGAAAAACTATAATAAATGAAATATAATATACTACATAAAACAAATAAAATTAAACATATTTTTTAACATAACAAAAATTAAAACATTTTTTTTATCAACTCAATCAAATCAATTTGCGTTAAGGATGAGAAGTTTAGGCTAAAAAGTTTTAATATACTTTATAACACAATATAATAAACTTTGCTGATCGGAGAGCGGAAGCGACATAAACGACAAAACCAGAATGGCAATCAGAGAAATATAGTATATGTATCCTCATAACGGTAAATTGCACGACTTTCCCCTAGTTCCAAATTCAAATTTACGGAAATTAAAAAGTCATATAGAATCCAGCATTTCATTTCGAGGGCCACAAATCAAAAGCGCTCAGTTCCGCCATGTCAGTTTGAAATTCGGAAATATCAATTCGTGGTTTCCTTTAAACCTGATATATTTGGATGCGCTGGAGTGCAGTGTCTGTTGCCAATTAGAAGCGGCAGATGACAAATGCATATGACACGACTTACAATTTATACTCGGATATACTCGGTTAGAGATAATTTGCTTCATAAAAGGATAACACAGACAAAAAGGGAGGCACATTGAGAGTTAATTATGTACTACTTATTTTATTTTATTCATATTAAGGTTTATTTTAATAGAGCATTCTTTCCGAGATATTGTCACAAAACCTCTATAAGAGATGACTTATATTTATTAAACACGAGATATGTATATATGAAAATCTTTCAGCAAAAATTTGTTGATAAATTTTCTAAAAAACCGGCCAAGTGCGAGTCGGACTCCCCCATGAAGGGTTCCGTAGCAGCAAGTATTTCAGTTGATTAAATGAAAGCAAATTGCGGTTTACGATTTATGACGTTTTAAAAAAAACTACTTACTTTAAAAGAAACTAACAACGAAAATTGGTTTGAACGAGATCTAGTCGTTCAAACCAATTTTCGTTGTTAGTTTCCATAGTAATGTACAACATATATTTTTATTAGTTTTATCATTCTCTTATTTTAGAAGTTACCGGGGGGGGGGGGGGGGGGCACTCATTTTACCACTTTGGAAGTGTCCCTCGCGCAAACTATTCAGTTTAGAAAAAAATTATATTAGACACCTTAATGTCATTTTTGAAGACCTATCCATAGATGCCCAACATGTATGGGTACGAAGAAAAAAAATTGATTTTCTGTTCTTTGTATGGGGATCCCTCAAAATTATTGTTTTTTTTTCTATTTTTGTGTAAAAATCTTAATGCGGTTTACCGAATACATCTACTTAACAAGTCTTAACAGTACAGCTTTAATAGTTTCGTAAAAAAGTGGCTGTGTCATACGGACGGACAGACAGACAGACATGACGAATCTGTAAGTGTTCCGTTTTTTGCCATTTGGCTACGGAACCCTATGTCTAGCGTCTGTTAGGTATGAAGCCAAAGACAAGATCAGTATGATTGGTTTAAAACTAGTTCGATTGCTAGATTTACGCTTCGCATTACGTACAATGCTATAAAACTATACAACGTGTAACAGAAAGAGTGAACGTAACTTAAGGGGCATATACGGTCTCCTTAAGCCTACCTATACACAAAATCTCATACCGATATACCATCATTTTAATCTTGATCGTAAAATAATATACCATTCAATATATCGACAAGTATTTTTATCGATATAACGAACATCCGTACTAACACAGCACAGCTGATTCTGATTTACGCTAGAAATTGTTTGACTACCGTTTGATTCCGATTGCACTCACTACACATATTTTGTTTTATTTTCGAGTTATGTTTTTATTTATAGCACTGCTGAATAGCTATTGGATACTTTACATCGTATAAGTACCTACGTGATACACAAACACATTACGAGCATCTTTTTATAGTTTAACTTCTAGTTGAAGTTGTTTTCAGTACTGATGGAAGAATTTCATTATTTCACGTTCACTAAAATTTGCACCGACACCGAAAGCTTAACTCTAAGACTTGCCAACTAACACGAGTCTCTCTCATGTACAACATATTATTGAATCGTAAAGCTTTCATGTTTCTTAGTTATAAAGAGGCGTGGCCTCCATCGCGACACTGTACCCTTCTCGAGATAGGTTCCTCGTAATTAAACAGCCTTAAATTCTGTGACCTATGAATCCTCATCATCACAAAGTGCGCGTCTGAGGCTATTCTTTCATAGATGAATGCACGAAATTTTCAAAATTATTACGATCACTAAACGACATAGTTAAGGATTTCGCGGAACACTTTACTCATTACTAAACGATTTAATAACTAAATACGACCTAAATAGACAGCAGTTTACGAACAACTAATGATTTTAATATTTTTAAATAAATGCACAATATTTGATGAATTTGGCGGCTTTCTTCGAACGCGGCCCCTTTGGCGGCGTCTTTGAGTCCACTCAAAAGAGCCGCCTAGGTATCGACGACGCGCGCGGCTCGCTTTCATGAATATTAATAGATATTTATTTAACCGTCTATTATTTACCTACATCAACTCTTTGATTTTACCGCCATATTAGTGTAACTTTGGATATAATCAGGACGGAATTTGAAATGTCCCCTACTGTTCATATGAGCCTAGTACATTATTCATATTTTTTATTTGTATGTATTGTATGAATGATTGATATGTCGTTACAGGGAACCTTTAAAATTTAGAGTGTACCACTCTAAATTTTAAAGGCGGAATTGAAAGTGCCCCTGCTCTTTCTATTCCATCACTCTCATGATCCGATGGGACGACTAGCGATACGACCGGAAAGAGGTCAGGCACAGGAACGATGGCTTTACGTGCTCTCCGAGGCATGGGGGTGTAATATCGTCAACTCCCAGACTTCGGGCTGATACTGAGAAATTTCTTTTTACGGAAAAATCCCATAATCACTTTTTGGCCCGACCCGGGAATTGAACCCAGGACTTCATTATTCCCATAATCACTTTTTGGCCCGACCCGGGACTTGAACCCAGGACTTTATTATCTGCAGTTGAACACGCTATCGCTAGACCAATGAGTAATACACGAACACATTCACATGGCGCGGCGCGCGGTGGCGGCATCTTTGAGTCTCTCAAAGATGCCGCCACGCGCGGGGCCCGCTTTGATGAATATTAAAAAATATTTAACCATTTATTATTTACCTACATCAATCCTTTGTATTCGCCGCCGTATTAGAGTTCCTTGCGACAAAATCAGGACGGAATTCGAAATGTCCCCTAATGTTCATATGAGCCTAGTACATTATTCATATGTTTTCGTAATTTATCAGTAGTCGTACCGCGTGTGTTTATCTGGTTAGTTTGTATTAAAAATTAAGTACCTATTCGTTTCCGGCCAGATTAAATTCACATACTGAAAGAAAAATTTAATATTCTTACTATTTAACACACAAAAAAATATCTGCAGTTACATAAGTCAATTAAATTATTTATTTCTCCTAGATCCAACATCTTGAGGAATATCAATTTAAATTAAATTAAGTGATTTTTCCTAGTTATCAAATTTGTATGAATGATTAAAACTAGAGCAAAAATTCAGTTAAACATTTGATTGAATCTTAAAATAAACACGTGTAATAAATTATGTGACTGTACAGAACCACACTTTTTATTTACAGTCTAAGTAGTAGGTACCCAAAGAGTTCGCGGTAAGGTTCATTACCCTTGCGGCTGAGTTTTTAGTGTTGTTCATAATGTCGGTAATCTTACTTGTTGATTTAGGTTGTCGATAGAAAAATAAATTAATAGTTGAATAAAAAATGATTATTTCTGTTTGAAGTTTCGTCCATAGGTAGCCGTCCTGACACCCTATAACCCCCTTAAGTTACGTTCACACTTTCTGTTACACGTTGTATATCCAACACTTTGTTTCAAAATTTTACTGATATTATGAAATTTATTCGATAATAATATATAATAATAGTTAATATCCTGGGGCATTATTTACACATGGCCATCTGATCCCAAACTAAGCAGAGCTTGTACTATGGAAACCAGATAACTGATATACTACATATACTATTTTGTAAATACATACTTATATAGATAAATTACACCCAGACTCAGGACAAACAGACATGTTCATGCACACAAATATCTGTTCTAGGTGTGAATCGAAACCGCGACCTCTGGCGTGAAAAGCAAGCATTTGCCAACCACGCCAACAGGCCCGTCAAATATTGATATAGATGGATAGATTATACTATCGAAACAAAACATTAGTTTACTTAAATAGTATTATGAGGTCCAAATGCGGTCTATCGCTAATGTAGCACTCTCTTCCAGACAACCTTAGGATGAACCAAAGCAATGTAGGGTGGAAAGTGGTAGAATGTACTGACACATTTTCTTTATATTATTTTTATATATATACCTATGCACGAATATTCTGTGTATATACCTACATCTATACATATAATTGCTTGCTTATCGTATCAATTTATCGAGTTGTTCAAGCCGCCCAGTAGGCCTCTGACATGGCTTAACGACTGTTGTCTAATGACTACAACCGGGACCGACAGCTTGACGTGCCCTCCGAAGCACGGAGACGCTCAGAAATTAAACCGCTTTGGTGGTCACCCATCTATGGACTGGCCGCGAGCTTAGTTACTTAACCTCGCCGTTCACTTACGGACCGGTAAGAGCATCTAGCTATGAGCGCCTATATAATAAAATCACAGGAAAGTCAAAACTATACATTGAATATTTTTTAAAGGATACTTGGGGCATGATATACAATCGATAACGAATCCAAAAATATAGTTTTTAGAATTTTTGTCTGTGTGTCTGTTTGTCTGTATGAATGTCCGGGCTAAACTCAAAGAGTACTGCATGTATTTACTTCAAATTTTGCATGAATATTACTAAAAGATCGGGCCAACATATAGGCTAGATATTATCACGCTATCACCTACGGGGCGGAGCTGTGATAATTTATAAAAATTTAACGCGGGTAAAACCGCGGGGCACAGCTAGTATAAAATATACTACAGTATATTTTAGCTAGTAAAAACTTCGTACAAACTAGAAAACGCAGCGTGGGCTGGCCCCAGGATAAGTAGGGGGTAGAAGTCTTCCTCAGGAAATATCTCTCATAGAACGGGCAGCAGGGTCTCTCTTTGCATCATACGATATTAATGCTAATAATGTCCTCCTAGTCGAATTTCGGCCACGGCGGCCAGTCTCAACAGAGATTAGCCATCTGCGCGGGACATATTATAGTGCTCAAGTGTGTGCGCAAACACAGGAGCACTTTCTATTCCATCTCTCTCATGGTCCGATGGGATGCCTAGCGACACGACCGGAAAGAGGTCAGGCACAGGACCGACGGCTTTACATGCTCTCCGAGGCACGGGGGCATAATACCGCCAACTCCCAGACTTCAGGCTGATGCTAAGAAATTTTCTTTTTTACAGACAAGTCCCAAAATCACTTTTAGGTTGACCCGGGATTTGAACCAAGGACCTCGTTATCTGCGGGTGAACACGCTACCGCTAGACCAACGAGGCAGTCAAATAATAATCATACCATACTGTGATCGCCAACCCATCTGCCAACCGTAGTAATTATATCTATCTATCTATTGGCCAAACATGGACACAATTTTATTTGCTGTGGACGTCTTCCGACTGATATGATGATAATAAAGCTATGTTCTTCTGTGTTATTTATTTGTGCTATCAATACCACTTCAAACATACTAAAATATATAAATCATATTTACTAACTACATTATTTATTAACAAAATCCAGCTTGATAGATATAACACAGTAAATTCGTTCTGTTGACAACATCAAAGTATTTTGGTCGCGAATGCACCAACCACCATGCTACGCTTGTTTTGACTAATGACCAATACACTGACTGATAGGGCTGTCTAAAATAGTATTTGATTAACCAAATCTTATAATGCAATGTATAACATTAATTATGAACGAAGCTAAACCTTGAATTAAAAAAAAACAAACGCAAAATATTTTATTAGAATTCGCAGTTTTAAATTTTTGAGTAGTGTTAGAAGACTCCTTTTAGGCAAATAATGCCTGTGTTAGGCGTCTACGCTGTTCCAATAATAAAACTAAAATAATATAAATGTGGAGAACGGCTCGAGCCGTAACCAAGCGCAGACCTACTGTCAGTTCTTCCAGCAATTTTAATTTAATATAGTTGTCAAAAGTACTTCATTTGATATAAAGTATTCACAATTAGAAAGTGCAACATCCAAGTAACAATCTGTGAAAAAGTTGTAGTGATACACCCAGTGGAACTATATGAAAACATCATTTATAAAAAATAACGAACTCATATTTTGTTTAAAAGTGAACGTAAAAGTGAACTTTGGACTGTGTGATAACGGTACCAACCCAACCCACAACTACATCGGCGACTCGTTACAGACTCTGTAAGGAAGCTATCAACAATTTCGTCAACCATTGCATCGTACACTTGGTCTAGTGGTTACTAGTACAACTCGGCGTAATCTCTCGAGTCCGAGTTCAAACCCCACAAGTAATAATACTTTTTGTAGCTTTTCAAGTCCTGTTTGTGCCTTACAGGAACTTTAGCTTCGAAATTGGAGTATTTCTTCTGATTTTTAGCTTGTTTAAATTGTTTTTCTATTTCTATTTTTTTTTTTTTTTTTTTTTTTTTTTTTTTTTTTTTTCCATTATGGAAAATTCTGAAATAGAAAATATTACTTTTCGCAAACCTCCGAGAGCAATTTCAATGGACAGTATATTTAATGCTAACATGAGCACAAACACCTCATTATCAGATACAACAATGATGAGTCTGCCAAATACGTCACTTAATGACAGCGACGCTGTTCTGAGTCTTAAAGACACAATAAAAAAACTAAATATGGAGCTCAAAAGTGCACATATAGAAATTGAAAATTTGAATAGCGAAAATTTTAGACTAAAAATGGACATTGGACAATGTCAGAAAATTATAGAAACTTTTAAAAAAGTAAATATATTAGACACAAAGTGCTTTTCTCCGAGATCTGCGAGAAAACGAAATAAACTTCAAACGGACAGTTCCTCTACACCGGCTCGATTGCATCTCTCTCCTACGACGACTCACCTACAGGATGCTCTCATTCAAACACCAGCTGATTCTGTGGATGACTCTTTCAACTCAGCTTTATCAATCGGCAGCTCAGAGGCAACAGTACTCAGGAAGCCACCACCAAAAATAGCACGAAATATCAGCTCAAGCAAAGAGATAGAAATCATATTTACCTCCGAAACCGAGTTTAAAAATACAGGTACACAAACAAACAACACCATAAATACATGCCAACCCTTACTCAAAAATCAACTAGCGCCCAATGTAGCTGAGGCTTCTAAGGATTCTAATTATAACTTAGAGCAGTTTCCTCAACAGAGTTATAATCAACAAAGAAACATCACTGGAAGACACAAGGTGTGTATCTTAAGTAGTAATAAAAACAACAAGATACTAGCGATTGCAGAAGATTCATTCCCAAACTACGAAATTTGCCACTACTTATCCCCTAACTGTGGGATAAAGAAAATTATTAATAACATTGATCAAAAATTAAAATACTACACAATGAAGGACTTCTGCCTAATATTAATTGGCGAAGAGGATTTTCGACGAACGAACAACTATATCGACTTAACAATTTATATACGAGAAACTCTTGTGAAGATACAGCACACAAATGTTATTATATGTGCACCTACATTCAAATTGAACAACTTCTCAACAATGTATAACGGAAGAATAGAGACATTTAATAGCCTATTATACCTAGATAATTGCACTCATAATTTTGCGTATTTATTCGATTCAAACTATTATCTATCTTATGATTTCAAAATGTTCTGGCAAAAAAGTGGATATGTTAACAATTACGGTATGTCAATTATACTTTCAAATCTTAGTCTAATGTTAAATGAATTTGTATATAGCGATGATGAAAATGGTCTATCAATTGACGTGGAATCAATAGAGGCACCACTTAATGGCAATTTGACTCAACCTAATGAGTTTTTTCTTTTATAATCACTTACACATTTTGCACCAAAACATAGCTGGTCTTCTCAATAAATCGGACCTATTGTCAGTACATGTTCATGAATTGTTACAAAAGAAAATAGATTTAGATGTGATCTGTATAACGGAACATTTCATAATAGCTGGTCATGAAAACTTGATCGACGTACCTAACTTTAAGATAGGCGCGTGTTATGCAAGAAAAACACAAAAACGTGGAGGTTCCTGCATTCTAATTAAGAATACCTATGAATACAAAGAATTAAAGAACATAGCGGGTTTCTCAGTGGCGGGAGTGATAGAATGTTGTGCTTTAGAACTAGTTAAGCAAAATACTGTAATAATATGCATATATCGTCCGCCTAATTGGTCGAACATAAGTCTTTTTTATGACAACCTAGACTCTCTATTAAAAACTGTTTGCACTAATTCAAATAAAAAGGTGGTTCTGTGTGGGGACTTTAACATAGACATAATGAAAAGAAATAGATTTACTTTGGACTTTGAATCTCTACTTCTCAGTTACAATCTTAAATTGGAGATAAATCAACCAACAAGACTAATGAGCAAAACTTGCCTAGATAATATGGCGCATAACTCTAAGCAGAAATGCAATAGTGAGATAATAGACCTTGCTTTATCGGACCACACAGCTCAAATACTAAAAATCCCAGTTAAAAAAACATGCATTATTAATTCTTGGAGAGTACAGAAACGTAAGTTTACAAAGGAAAATTTGTTAAAATTTAAAAATCATTTACAGTGTCTTACTTTCGCAGACGTATTTGGTACAGAAAACGCTAATAAAGCCTATGACAATTTCATCGACATTTTTTGTTTATTATACAATCTCTGCTTTCCGTTACAGTGGGTAATTGTTAAACCTGACAAAAAGACTAAGTGGATTTCTCGGGGTATTAGAATTTGCTGTCGGAAACAAAGAAATCTACTGTGGAAGTATAGGCGATCACCTTCGCAAACAAATAAATCTATTTTCAAAACATATTCACAAAGACTCAAAAAAATTATTCGGCTAACCCAAAAGGCCCAAAATAACTATATTATAAACAGTTCCGAGAATAAGACTAAAGCAGCATGGCAAATTATTAATAAAACTAAATTTACTAAAGATCCTATATTACAAATCAACAGTCAGAATTCCATAATTAAAGACCCGCAAAATATAGCTGAATCTTTTAATAATTTCTTTGTAGATCAAGTACAAGATGTAGCAAGCGGAAAAACAAAAGTGGAAAACATAACTAGTATAGCCAATAACCCGAACTCAATATTCATGCCACCAGTGGTGCCACAAGATATATCTAGTGCTATAAAATTATTAAAAAACAAAAAAAGCCACGGTTATGATGGCATTACCACTTCTGTAGTTAAATTTGTGGCCGATATAATAGCGGTACCACTAAGTTACATTATGAATATAAGTATTAGCTCAGGTATCTTCCCCAGTAATCTCAAAAAAGTAATTATAAAACCACTGTATAAAAAGAATAACAAAGAAGACATGGCTAATTATAGGCCAGTGGCATTAATTCCTGTGTTTTCCAAAGTTTTTGAAAAAATTATATACGAGACAGTTGATAAATTCCTAACTAAATATAAAATCTTATGTGATGAACAAAAGGGGTTCAGAAAACATAAAAATATTAATATGGCAATATACGATCTGCTGAATAATGTAATGCCAAGTGTTGACCTTAAAACTCCCGTGTGCGCTATCTATACTGATATGACGAAAGCATTCGATTACGTAAACCATGACGCTCTCGTTAACAAACTTTACACGTACGGCATCAGAGGAAATGTCTTGAGTCTGATAAAGTCATACCTTACTAATCGAAAGCAATGTACAGAAATATCGAGGATTTGTGTAAAAACAAAAAAAGAATATAAATATCTGTCTCACTATAGAGAAGTCAAATTTGGTGTTCCCCAAGGAAGTGTACTTGGACCTTTGTTATTTATTTTATACATTAATGACTTGCCTCGTCACATTCAACAACCTATGGTGTTATTTGCAGACGATAGTACGGCTATAGTAAAATGCGGCAATAAAAATTACTACGAAACAGACATTAATAATACATTGAAAAGAATAATTAATTGGCTAAATCAAAATAATTTAATCATTAATCTCCAAAAAACACAAATTATGCATTTTCATCAGCGCCTACGTGCTGAACATTATGATGTGGAATTCAATAGACAAAAAGTAAACTCAACAAATGTTACAAAATTCCTCGGTATTTTAATTGATAATAAACTAACTTGGAAACCGCATTCTGAGGAAGTATGTAAGAAGTTAAGTAAGTCAGCATACGTACTATATAACTTATCAAAAAAAATAAACACTCGCACTGTGCTGGCAGCATACCATGGTATAGTTGTGTCAGTTTTGAGATTTGGAGTTATTTTCTGGGGTAACTGTACTGAGAGGGAGAGGATTTTTAAAGCTCAAAAACGTTGCATAAGATCAATGACTGGTCTTAATAATACCGACAGCTGTGAACCTGTGTTCAAGTCTCTAAAATTACTCACCTTTCCATCTTTGTATATACTTGAAGTTGCAATATTTGTTAGAACTAATAGACACCTATTTATCCTAAGGGAAGATATACGAACACGGCCAGGATCTGTTAGATCACAATATAAAAATCTAATGTACACAGGTAGGCACAAAACAGCATTATTGAGAAAAAGTATTTTGTCAATGGGGCCCGTCATATATAATAAAATTCCCCATACTATTAAAGATCAGTCATCAAGTATATTTAAGGAGAGGCTAACATCATTATTAATAAATAAATGCTATTATTCAGTACATGATTTTTTGACTGATAAGAGTTTATAATGTTGTATTAGGTAATCTATTAATTTTGGTGCAAATTTAATTATTTATTTTGTTTATTACTATTTTTAGAATAAGATTATTGTTTTATTTATTGTATTCATGCATGAATGATATTTGTTCCATCCATCCACTGTACTTTGTTTATATACTTTAGTTTTTTTGTTCAACTGAGTGGATCTATAAAATTATATACCTACTTATTACCTTTGCATGCCGTAAGGTAGAATGCGGAAGAGCTATTTGTTAAAATGTGAACACCTTATTTTGTACCCACATTCTTTGCAAAATAAATGATTTCTGATTTCTGATTTCTGATTTCTGAATAAAGTAACACACTTACAAAATACAGTATGAAAATATAAGACTAAAATTATCTCTAAGTATGTGTATGGGTGTATGAATGAGGGCGTGTGTGTGTGTGTGTTTGTTGTCACATAGTGTGTCCCAGCAGGGCCGCTGTCTGTTCATGTTTTTCTGTCTTTATCCAGGTAACAATAATTAGAATTACCTAAAATCATATTGTAAAATACACAAAAAGTCCAACTTTTCATACAAAAAGTTAGACTTTTTGTATGGAAAGTTGAACGTTTTGTCTACATTTGTAATTGGTACATCATGTTCCAGCTTTAATTCCCAGTACAGGGCAGCCATATAAATATGTGACCTATGCTATGTCTTATATGTCACATTTTACAAGGAAAGGTGATAAAGGTAGCTAGGTCGCAGGCATGGCATACGGAGTCACGTATA
This sequence comes from Pseudoips prasinana, assembly GCA_951640165.1. NCBI lineage: Eukaryota > Metazoa > Arthropoda > Insecta > Lepidoptera > Nolidae > Pseudoips > Pseudoips prasinana. The sequence continues at coordinate 3,887,332 of OX621238.1, read as the reverse complement.
TTAAGAAGTTCCAACGCCGATTCACTCACATACAACGTACAACAAGGTAAAATATAGCTTATAAATTTGTACGGGTATTTGTGAGACCCATAAGTAGTTGTTCTGAGTGTGAGTGTGCCTTGTTCCCGTCAATAATTATATCCTTGTAAAGTAACCCATGACACATGAATAAATTTCCCTAGTGCAGACGTTTAAAAAAAATGGTCATACTAAACGCATAACAGATTGTATAAACGCTATTCTTATTTGTCGTTCCCAGCCATATGTCTCAGTCGCCTCCCGACAGCCCTATCTGTCACTCAGACACAGCAACGGGACATTTAAGTTCAATTTAACATACCCCAAAAATAAGGATGTCTTAATGACTAATACTACCATTTGTTTACTTAACTCAAAGTATTTTAGATTTACTCACATCAAAGTGAGTTTTGACTCATGATGAATTTATTTTCATACCTTCTTTGTACAACGTTTAGGCGTCCTTTCTACGACCTTAAAAATTTCATAATATCATTTTTATTTATTTTATTTGGGAAGTTTCCGGAAGACCAGAGATCCCACCATTTTGTAAACTAACAAGCTTCCATAACTAGTTTGTTGTTGCTACAATACTTGTTATTGGCATTTATTAATCAAAATTGGTTACAAATTTTGATTTATAAATGCCAATGCCAATTTCGTTAACTAGTTATGGAAGCTTGTTATTGTAATCAAAATTAATAAATGAATGAAAATTAATAATTAATCAAAATTTGTAACCAATTGTACATATTATGTAGTACAGCTACATACAATTGGTTACAAATTTTGATTATTAAATGCCAATAACAAGCTTCCACAACTAGTTTAAAAAAATGGTGGCATCTCCGGTCTACTTAATTAATTACAATAGTTATTGTAATTAATTAAGTAGAAAAACCCATTTGTAGGGTAGTTACCCTACAAATGGGTTTACAAGATTGAGCCAATAGTACTATACAAAGATTTATACATTATTAATGAAATATCTAGTTTGGATCTGGTAGAAATTTAACTTGTATTAATAGATCAATAAAATCAAAACGACTGTCACCATTTAAATAAAATAAAATAAAAAAGGTTTTTATTCACGTAGAATTTAAAAAATGTGCTTGTAAATAGTTAGAACATGTTTGTAGTAATATAGTTCTATACATTATAATTTCTAATAACATAGATATTTAGGTACACATTGTATGAAAACATTTATAAATTTATTTATTTAACTTGTTAAATTCATTGAATACTCTAGGCACAAAGCTATTGACTCTAAAATTGGTGTGGCATGGAGGACAGTGTAACAAGAGATTTTTACGTACATTTCTTACAGGTATTGACAACTTGATTTTTGAAAGAAGTTCGGGACAGTCGATATCGCCCTGGGCAATATATGACTGCACGTGTTGCTAAGACAGTCGCCTCGCCGCTTCGTGTCGCGGGTTCGAGTCCCGCACTGGACCACTATTTGTGTGACCCATAAATAGTTGTTCTGAGTCTGGATGTAATTTGTGTCCGTCTATTATATGTTTGTAAAGTACTTCGCTACACAGACATTAAATTTCCTAGTGCGGGCGTTGTCTTAAAAAATATTGAGAGGAAAAGTTGTGTCAGAAATGTTTCGTCTTACATGCAAAGCCAGAATATGCAGTTGACACAGCGCTGCTTATAGGTTTATATAGGATTATTGGACTCCACCAGTTTATTAGGTACCGCTCCTTGAAGGTGTGGTAGAATATGCTAGTCATTTTACGGGCCTGTTGGCATGGTTGGTAGATACGCTGCCTTTCACGCCGGAGGTCGTGGGTTCGATTCCCACCCAGGACAAATATTTGTGTGCATGAACATGTCTGTTTGTCCTGAGTCTGGGTGTAAATTATCTATATAAGTATTTATTTACAAAACAAAAATAGTATATGGAGTACATCAGTTATCTGGTTTCCATAGTACAAGCTCTGCTTTGTTTGGGATCAGATGACGGTGTGTGAATAATGTCCCAGGATATTATATTATATTATATATTCACGAATAAAAATACACACCAAATAAACCATACCGGAGTTTTAACAAATGGAAACTTTTCAAGTCTTGACATCGCAATTCCATGACAATCGTGTCCAATTATTTTTTATTCCCGCCTGAAACATTTTTCTCAGATTTTTTTAATTAACTTTAATTAAATTCGTATTATTCAGTACTACGCCGGAGTTTTACTAAAAAACTTTTCTTGCTCTGAATTCGTTTTCCTAATTAAACTGAGTTAAAAATTCAGATTTTCACGCTTGGTCCGTTTTGCTCAGGGGGTGACAATTGCAGTTGTTTGAAACAATTGTTCTCTATTTGTTAAGTATTTTGACACAAACTTTTTATGAATATATTTTAACTAGGTATTATCTTTAACTCCAACTGAATTTAAAATTGAACTTTTCTCAGTTTATCAAAGCATTCTCTCAGTTATTTTTCTATGCGGATTTCGTTGGATAAATACGAACCTAGTTCAAAAAAGCCTTCAGGTTGCTGTTGCGCCCACCCATGCATCAATTTGTAATCTAAAGTTAAAGCTAGATTTCAGGCTATCACACTTAAGAAAGCATATTCTTTACTAAAATTTTTGCATAACACTCGGAACAGCAACCTAATATTGATTTCTGACGGAGCAAGCTGTGGAATCTCAAGGCTGGAGGTTGCTATAGAAACATGGCAGTAAACCACTGCTAAATAAATTATATATATTCTTCTTCTTAGCGTTTCGATGGCAAACTCGTCAAATTTTTGTGGCCCAGAACGTGGCCACACTGATTGCCCTGCTTGTGGCATTTTTAAGATCGTGCCATGAACATGTGGCAGGGCCGGCTGGGCAAGCTGTTAGATGGGCCATGGATTGGACCGATGCTCCGCCAATACAGTCCATTTTGGGGTTGCTCGACAGTCCTCACCTAGACATGTTTTCTTTGCTTCGGCCCACCTGAGTCCGGAGTCTGTTTAGCGACTTCCAGATCGGCCACGGTAATTGATGTCCGGTGGGAGGCTTTCTGCTGGGAGGGATTATATATATTAATATGTAAGCATACTCGATTAAAAACTCATCAGTCATGACTGACACATAATGGGTGTCTTCAATAAACATGCCTGAAATTAAGATATTTTTCTTATTAGTGCAGTCATTGAAGCATTATTGCTCCGAATTTTTTTACTGCGAACCGAATTGCATATAATTTTGGAATTAGGTTCATCTTACCCTTAACTTCAAAAGTGAAAATGATTTGAACTCCGCAACCACCCTGGGGGTGGTTGCCACCCCTTCTCGAAGGTGAATTATTTTTTATTCAAAATAACCTCAGATATCGATAGCAGAATCTATTTTTAAGCAAAAAATCATCTATAAAGTTTTTCAATAAATCCAATACTTTTCAAGTTATTGGCAATTGAAAATTCGCAATTTTTTCACGTTTTTCATCGGTTTTTTGCAAATATCTCCAAAAATATACGTTTCATCGAAAATTTTATACAGAACAAAATTGTAGCAGGTAAAACAATGAACCATTTGGTTTTTTATAAAGTATTCTGTGTGCAATATTAAGCTAGATATTAAAGATTAAAGCCGTTTTTTATTTTGTCTGAAATTTAATCGATGTGGTCAATGCCATCTAGCGGCGAGCAAATGCATTTTATGCATTCTAATACAATAGAGTTTTGTAGTGCTTGAAATAAGCTTTAAAATGAGCACTATTAAAAGTCTTTTGCACGTAAAATAAGTGAGCTGTATTGCAAATAAGGGGAGCATCTTATGTTTTTTCTTTTAAATCAATGGGTTTCATAAGTGCCATTTCCACCAAAATTAAAATTAATCATATTCCGCCTAGAATTAACTTTATTATGAAGAGTTTGATAGATAGTATCAGTTTGGCTGCTTCAGGACACATATTTTTCAAAAAAGTCACGATTAAAAAAAAAAAACAAAATTTCAAATTTTTTAAAAACCCACTTTTTTTTCATAATATCTCCAAAATGACGACAGATACGTAAAAAAGTGAACAGATAAAAAATTTAGGTATTTTTCTGACAAACAATTTCGTTTTTTGTTTTTTCTGTCAAACAAAAATTGACGGAGATATGATTATTTAAAGAGCGCGTGGCAGCGCAATCACAGCCTCTCTTAAGCCCTTTAACCCTTCACCGTTTTAGAAAAAGGTTTTTTACTATATATTGCAATGCAGGATGTTGTAGCTCTCTTAATTACCTTTACAATGGTTTTTTATAAATTGTGATAGCATGAAAATTGAAGGAGTTATGGTCCAAAAACTTATTATATTTTTTTCTACTTGTAACTGAAAATTTCTTTTGGAGCAATGTGAAATTACGCAGTATAATAGAGACCCCCAACTATTGTAATGTGTATATATATACATAATATGGCTCATATATTTTAGAAACGTAGGCATGAATACATACCAACGTTCTTATATGTATATATAACACATTTGAGTGAAGGGGCCAACGAAAAAGCCATCGATAATAAAATTAACTGATAGATTATGTACAGTGGAATTTTTAATTCAACACATTTTTAGAGCTATTGGATAAATAAATATATATTACTAAACTGCAAAAAAGGATGTGGAGCGTCTTGCGGATGCAGAAAAGTTGGTCTGTTTTGTAATAGTAGGTACCTGTGGAACGTGCAGTGGAGAAAACTGCCAAAATAGCCCTCCAATTCAGCCAGAAGATGTTGAATGTGACAGCGACTCCGACATTGAGTCATGAATAATAATATTATATTTTAATAATAATAGTACAATTTTATGTAATTTGTAAATATTTTATTCAATAAATGGCAATTTTTTACTCTAAATTAAATTATTTTTAAATATGTTATCATATATATTTACTGTTTTAATTTAGGGGTAGTTTTAAGGGTAGAAAAGCTTAAGAACATGATAATCATTTTCGAGAGTGTGGAATAATATTTAAATCCTCTTCATTTTATATAAAAAAAAATTAACAATTTTTTATCAAGGGGTAGTTTTCAACGGTTGAAAGGGGGTTAAAAATTTGATAATTATTATAGAGAATATAAAATATTACTTACTCTATACTTACATCTTTTTATTTTGTACATTTATTTATTTATTGACAAAATATAAGCTTACAGTTAACACCAAAGCGCTTATAATTTATACTTAACAACTAAAGATTATGATTACGCTACATTAAAATTCTATTACTATATCTCAAATGAAATATGAAATTAAACAACAATAATAAAGACAAACACAAACACACAAATTGATTTTAAGATTTGGCGCTATTTAAATACTCTATTACATTTCTAAATGTTGTACTTACTTATGTCATACCAAAGTATTTTATTGTGATTTTTTCAATTTAGGGGTTGTTTGCAAGGGTTGTAAGATTTTCAAGGGGTTGAAAATGATTTTAATATGAGGTAATTATGTTAGAAAATACTTTACAATTTCACCCCTTACTATTAGACATGTTTTATAGCGATAAAATGGCTCAACGACAATTTTTCCATTAAGAGGTTGTTTACACCCCTTAAAAATAATAGGCGGAGTTCAGATCATTTTCACTTTTGAAGTTAAGGGTAAGATGAGCCTAATTTCAAAATTTCATGCAAATCGGTTCACAGTAAAAAAATTCGGAGCTAAGACCGTATTTTTCGCTTCAATGACTGCACTATATGTGTTTACGTAAGCTTGGCGTATTTTTGAAGTGAAAACTTTTATAGGCGCGTTGAGCACTATTTGGTTGAACAAAAATCATGGAACTTGCGTCATCGTTACGTCACGCTTCTCATGACAAATATGTATAAAATGCCCCTGTGTTTACGCACACACTTGTGCACCATAATATTTCCCCCACACATAGCTAGTCTACATTGAGGGCCAGTCTCAATGTAGACTAGCTATGTGTGCGGGAAACCAGGCCATGACCGAAATTCGACCAGGAGCAAATTATTATTATTTTGATTCCGATGATTCAGAAGTTTGATTTTCACAGCTACAGAGGAGTGCCGTCTGTCTTGGCGTAGCGGTAAAGATAATCGCCTCGCCGCCAGGTTCGAGTCCCGCGCCGGGCAACTATTTGCGTGACCCATAAATAGTTGTTCGGAGTCTGGATGTAATTTGTGTCCGTCTATTATATGTTTGTAAAGTACCCCGCGACACAGACATTAAAAACCTAGTGCGGGCGTTGTCTTTTATTTAAAAAAAAGGTGTGACGACCCGAGTATGTGTTATTAATTGCCACCTTATACTTCTAAGCGTTTTTGAAAAAAAAACGAAGTTAACCTCTAAAGGTTTTTACTTAGTTTTAAACTTACGTCTAACTCTAACGTTGCTTACTGATTAATTATTATAAACAGTGAGTTTAAATAAGTTTGTCTCGTCAATAACGGTTTTGAAACTATTTTGGTTAATTTTCATTGATTTACAGAAATATATATTTGTTGACCATCCGCCTGAAGAGGAATAATAGCTGTAACTCCGTTATTTAATCTTCCTATTTTACTTCAGTCACAAAATAAATCTGCCAACTTGCCTATTATTTCCTCCGAACATTGGTATCGGTAGACAATAAACTGCTTCAGAGTCGATGAGAACCTAAGATAAGACCCAACTTTCCGTTCAAACGGTCCTAAAACATTGTGCAAACATCTAGGTATCTAACAATAGGAGACAGCGAACAAAATCGTGTAGCCCCCTTACAAAACTCGTAGACATTTCTAATAGCCCTTAAGAGTGAGGCAAACAGTTTTATTCCATTGTCCACTTCACTCCACATTGTTACTTCATAACAACCATACTTCTTACCCCCAACACACACAATTATCACCCTTATGTCAATAGCAACGAAGCTTTCCATAAACGCAGAATTAATGTTGTCAGCTGTTCGTGCCGTAACCATAGCAACGGGTATTGTCCGAGAATTTTTTCCCAATTTATACAAAGGAAATTCTTCTTTCTAACGCGCTCGTTATAGGGGTGATTTTGCTTTAACGGTTGCAAGTTGGAAGATATTTTTATTATGAAAGGAATATTTTTCTGCAATTGAATTTTTATTTAGTTGGAATCGATGACATTATTACTGTTGGATACTTCGAGCTTTAGATGCCGTGTTTGAACTAGATTCCATCTTGAAATAACATCTGTTTTTTTTCGTGTGAAGACTGACTGAAATACACACACCACTCCAAGCAGAAGTTAAAGACCGACATTTTGGTCGAAAATTCTCAAGTTTTATGTGCACATGGGTAATTTTTTGAGATTAATATTAGAAAATAATATAGAAAGGAAAAGAAAATTTTATTGCTAACATTGAAAGACACAATTTACACACAAATACATATACGTCTGTCAATATTAAAAAAAATCTTAATATTCAAGTGGGTGCATATATCTGACAGCTGCAGCAAGTAGGTATCCAGTTCAGCATTAGCCAACCCATGGGCTTGGCACTGATTTTCAACTGGGCCCTCTTATTATTAAAAGATAAAACAGAATAATTATATTATATCGTTATATATTGATAAATATGATACATACACAAATATATTATGTAACATGTACTTAATTTTCATATAATTTGTTTTGTACTCACCTAAAGAAATAAAAAAAGCAGTTATTCCCATATTTAGTAAAAAAAAAATCTCATTGTCAGTTGCACAAACCGGTCCGTTTGTCAGTCCGGCGAGGTAAAGCACCGAGGCAGAGTCCAGTCTATAGTTGGGTGACCGTCAAAGTGGTCAAAGCATTTTGCATCTTTGTGCTTCGGAGGGTGCGCTATGTTGTCGATTACGAGCCATGTTAAAAGCCTACTGGGCAGCTTGAAGAATTCTGCCATCAGGCTAATCACGATATTATATCACGATAGTATAATCACATATACGATAAACATAAATAAGAATATTTCGATTCAATCACAAATGAAAGTTAAAATATTATTAATTGAATATTAAATTAAAAAGTCGTCTATTATAACATACGTGATGTGGAAAAGAGCCATATTCTATTATGTTAAAGCATGTTAATATGACTGCGCACTGAAGACTGGGCCTCAATGGAGTATTTTTTTATATACAATTTATTTGGCCAACAAGCATACGGCCTACCTGCTGGTACTAAGAGCATTGTAAAATACAGCAAATCTCAGCGGAATACTAGTTTAATCCTACTAACTGCTAGCCAGTCGTTATTACGGGCTAAAATACAAGTCTTTAAGTCATGCTAGAAAACGAATAATTATTTTTAAATTTAACACATCCCAGCATAATTATTATCCAAGCTTTAAATTTTAAGTAAGACACTTCTACCAAGTTTAAAAGCTTGGGCAGTTGTATTTTACAACACTAGTTTTTCCCAGCGATGGGTGAGGATGTGTGATAATACCCCATCATTACCCAGGGAAGCAATTACATATCTCAGCTAACTATAGAGGTACATAGTTAATTCTTAAATCTATAGTACATTACTACGAAGTCTGCTAAGTAATAAGATCTAATACTTGACTAGCTATAATTATTGTTTGCTGAAATTTTATGGGATGCATTTTCCCATTGTTGGTTGTGGATGTATTAAAACACACGGGCAACAAATTAAAAGATTATAGGTATTAAATATCACAAGGACTTTCGATGCCAACCACTTTTACTATATTTTATCGTAAATATAGCTCTTTTTTTATTTTTTTATTTAAGGAGCTTTTTGTTCACATTTTTATTCACGGAGCTGATATAAGCTCCGTGAATAAAAATACAATAATATTACATACTAAACAACTAAACTAAAAGGCATTTGAGCTGCTTCTGAAGTTGGCTCAGCTAATATACTGAGACAAATTCCTACATCTAGTTTATTGTAATTAAATTTGCGCATAAATAATTGTCACCGATCTTCGTTTCGCACACAATCCATCAGTAAATGTTGCACATCCTCCATTACTTCACAATTAGGAGAATCGACATTTTTCATTAAATAAGCAAATTTCCTGGATGATATGAGATAGCTATTTTCTATGTAATCTAAGTCCCTCTGTTTGATTACCGTTAGACAAGATTAGGGTTAATGGAATTCAAGTCTTAATATAAACATACATAGACTCACGCCTGTTTCCCAGAGGCGTAGGCAGAGATAACCGATTTCCATCTGTCACGATCTTTGCACACATCTTTTGCCTCGATTACTGTCATTATATTCTTCGTACATACATTGAATAGAAGCAATACATTTGTAACTGTTATTTACTAGATTTTCTGAGTTTATTGACTCTCTTTTAATAGATTTCGTGGTGTACAAATAGTTACTATTAGTAAGCTGCAAATTGACCAGCTTCTGGACATCATTTATGTTAATACAGCTTGAGTTTGTTAGCGTAAGTACAGGTCAATTTCCCGGATGCAAGGTGCATTATTTAATTTCTCCTGGGACGGTTGAAAGCGTTTCACAAGAACCACATCTGTTACGTATACTAACGTATTTATGCTAACTAGGACTTATTTTATAGTTAAATAGCGTTGGAGAAGAGTACGTAATTTCAAATCAATTAGATTGTAAACGATATGATAGTATAAACTTTCCGTTTTTCCATTAGCCCTCCACCTTTTTGAAGTATTTCTTGCATCCATCACACATTTGGTTCACATGGTGCTCCTTTAAATTTATTTTCTACCAGGCCTATGCATCCTTTAAACCTGCTTTTGAGTGGTTTTTTTTTTCGATTTAGTTGATCTGATATCCGGTTAATCGACTGCTGATTATTATATTGCTTCACTTTCAAGTGTTTTCTCTTTGCCTACGCGTCCTTTCAGGGAGTATTTTATTCGAAGCGCATCAGTTGACCATGCACCGTTCATATGGCATCGTGTAAACCTACTGCTGAGTATTGATTCTATCTCTTCCTTTAGTATTGACTCATCCTTTCTAAATTATTTATAGCTTCTGCGAACTATCATATTCACTTATTACTCTCTGAGGTTTTGTCGGCTAAGTGCATCCATTATTGACTGCACGTGTGGCGCAGTGGTAAAGACAGTCGCATCGCCACTTCGTGTCCCGATTTTCGTCGTTCGATTCCCGCGCAGGAGGATTTGGGCGACCCATAAATTGTTGTGTCTTTCAATTATATGTTTGTAAAGTACCCCGTGACCCTGGGATCGAGCTTACTGCTATATTGCTACTAGTGTCGGTTTTGCTTATCATGTGTCCTGTTAACCTCTTGCTGAGTATTAATAATAATAATATCTAGGGACAATGTCACACAGATCATCCTAACCCCTAACTAAGCAAAACTTGTACTATGGGTACCAGGCGACGATATACATACTTATATAGATAGATAAATACTTAAATACATAGAAAGCATCCATGACTCAGAAACAAATATTCGTGCTCATCACACAAATATTTGCGCTTACCGGGATTCGAACCCACGACCACCAGCTTCGTAGGCAGGAGAACTACCAACAAGGCTACGGTGACCGTCAATTAATTTAATTTTGCTTCTTATTGTAGAGTATTCTGCTTATCATGAGAGCTTTCTGCTTCCATTGTCCAACCAACGGTTAAGTACAATGTACAATGAATGCGTTCACAATCAGTTGAGAGTTAAAAATAAATAAAGCGCGACCGTCGTTATTAACACAAGGTCCGCCATAATAATAACATTTAATTCGTACCTTAATATAGACAGTACCATTCGACAATATGTAGTAAAAATATAGCTAAAATTTAAAATTTTGATAACTAAACCTACACATGATCCTTGACAATAACTTAATTTAAGTTAGTTAAATATCGTAACTGTTATAAAATAAATCTTATTGTAAATTATTTCCTACAATCCGTGTACCTAAATATCTATATGTACCTAGAAATAATTATAAATTAATTATATATTACTACGAATATGTTCTGACTATTTACAAGCGCTTTTTTAAAGTCTACGTGAATAAAAACCTTTTTTATTTTATTTATTTTTTAAATGGTCTCCATTTATCCAGTTTTATAATGTTCTATATTCGACTTCTTAGAAACCATATTAAAGTCTGTTTAAGTAAACTTACTCAAGTCTGTGCTCCCATGTATCTTGTTATGAGAATAAATCGTGCAAGACAACACATCGAGTTTGCTCTGTTTGTGCACCCACAGTGCGGACAATACATATTGTTGTAAGTTATAGGCTGCTAGACTGAGTTTTATTTTAAAGTATAACATTGAAAACAAAACTTCAAGGAGCAAGTTAAAATTTTTATTGGCTTCTTGCAACAATTTAAATATTTCAAGTATTTTATGTGTTGTCTATTTATGTTGTTAGTATTTGCTGTGACTAAATTGTTATTAGCTGTCAATTCGACCAGGAGTATTTTTAGTATCAGCTTGGATTATCTTGCCGTCTATCTAACTTATTCATGTCTAAAAAATTCCTTACTATTTGTGGAGATGATAACTATAAAACATCCTCGATACAAAATGATTTTGTGTGATCAATTTTTCACACTACTAGTGTTTTGATGCAATGTTGGTACTCGGCCAAAAGGTTGACCTTCGCGGGGATAAATTACAAATATTCTATAAGCACAGATCATTCTTCATTTGTACTCAATATCATCATCATCATTATCATATAATATTAAAACATTATGTTAATGTAGTGGTGCCATTCCAGATTATTAAATTAATGTTGTGGTACTCGGTGTGAGTGAGGTCGCCAGACCCAGAAGGGGTGAAGAGTCGATTACGCGTTACAATGTTATGTTGACGCGTTGCCGATGAAGTCGGGATTGTGGGTGGTATGTCTTTGGATGCGGGCAACGCAAGACCAGCAGTTGAGGAGATCTTTGGGGAGGCCTTTGTCCAGCAGTAGACGTCTTTTGGCTGATATGATGATGAAGTTACGTTTGCCGCAAATTAACATCCGATGGTGTCAACTACATCACATCATACGCACGGCTAAGCTGTGGAACAACCTCCCAAACGACGTGTTCCCAGACTCATACAACATGGGTTTATTCAAGGTTAGAGTGAACAGGCATCTTATGGGTACGCGCGGTCCACCTTCGACCACATCTTCACTTACTTATTTATTTAAGGATTTCAGAAAATATATGCGATAAAACAAACCTCACGGATGGACAAATTATTTTTTTTGTAGCTTTTATACTATCCCCTATGTTTATGTACTGCATTGTGAGCTTGACAAGTACAAGTGTATGTTAATACCCAAGTGCTGAATAAATTTCATTTCATTTCATTTACCATCTAGTGAGATCGTGGTAAAGTGCAAATCCATTTTGCATTAAAAAAAATAAAAAAACTCACTTTGCTTGTTTGCGAACTTAATAGCATACAAAAATATCGTCGGTCGCTTGCTTATGTCTCATCAATTCAAATAACTAGTCCAAACAAACACTCAAAGTCTAAGCTCTGCTTAACATTGCTACATCTCGGTTTGATATTTTCAAGTTTCCGTTATCTCTGAGAGTGCAATAAATACTTCACGCAGAGCACCTTTGTATGATGGCGTGCTAAATAAATAAAAACAAGTGCAGATGCAAATAGATTGTTGGTTCTGTGAGTTATTGCTGTTTATATGAAATGCGGCTTGTTTGGAGACAGTACGAGCTTAAGTAAGTGATGGTGAGAGACAAATGTCATCGCTATAGTGTTATTGTAAGGATTTATAGGCATTTCAATTAGATGTTTACATTATACATTTGAAATTCTTGTATAATACTAGCCCGTCATAAAAACAAAGAGTGCATTTTAATTTATCATAATATTAATACGTGAAGCAAAACTTTGCACCCCTTTTATACCAAAAATTGCGCGGAGGAGTATGAAATTTCGCATAGTTAAAGTTCATATGGAGGAAGAGTGCAAAAAGCAGACACTATATATACCATGCTTTTGACACATTGACAACCTGATTGTCAAAACTGAGAACACATAAATATTATTAATGTCTAATGTCTATAGTCTTTGACAACAGAACCTTAATCGAGTCGAATTTCGAAAAAGTGCGATCTCCAGTATATAAAAAAATACCGATCAACTTGAGAACCTCTTCCTTTTGAAGTCGGTCAAACTACATAGTTTTTTATTTTTTTTATTTATTTTTTTTATTTAATAAAGTACCAAGTGTAGTACTTTATATATATTACAATCTAGTCTAGAGACTAATAAGTAATTTTATATTAACCTAAACTACTACATAAACATAATTAATTCTAAGAATCAGTCCACCGACTTTCCTTAGTCATATTTGTTAAGGGGAAGACACTTTGTTCATGTGTTCTTTATAATTACATTATTGCTAACACTAATCACTAAATACACTAATCACGACACTAGTTCATAGGGTTTTGTTCTCTTTAAACGTCTCACTAGCTCTGTACTGTCGAGGAGCTGGATGGCCTCGACGTTCACATGATGTAGAAGCCTATGTTCATGAGCTGTAGCGTATTTCCGAATGGTCTCTGCAACGGAGTCCATCTTTAGATCCCGGTGTAAATCGTCATTTCTTATATACCAGGGTGCATTTACGATATCTCGTAACACTTTATTCTGGAATCTTTGGATGATATTAATGTTGCTTTTTTTGGCACAACCCCACAATTGTATGCCATAAGTCGATACGGGCATTAAAATTTGTCTGTATAACAAAAGTTTATTATGTACTGCCACTGGCGAAGATCTTCCAAGTAGCCAGTACATTTTTTTATATCGCAAATCCAACTCTTTTCTTTTCTTTTTGACGTGCGCCTTCCAGCGTAATTTGGCGTCGAGTGTCATTCCCAGATATTTAGCAGTATCTGCGTGTGGAACTCGTTGGTTGTTGATATATATCGAGAACTTATGCGGTTTTTTGTTGGTAAAGTCTACCTGTATGGACTTTGACTCATTCAGCTCAATTCTCCACTTTCTTGTCCAATTAAAAACTTGGTTTATGGCCAGTTGCAACTGTTCAACAGCTTTTTGATGGCTTTCGCCAACGGCCATTATTGCTGTATCATCAGCAAACGTTGCCATGATAGTGTTTTCTGGTTTTGGGATATCATAGGTGTATAGTAGGTACAATATAGGACCTAGTACACTCCCTTGGCGCACTCCAGCTCTTATCTCGATTAACTCAGAATAAGCGTTTTCTTGTTTTATTCTAAACTTTCTGTTAGAGATGTATGATGTTAAAATATCTGCGAACTGTTGTGGTAACAAGAGTTTCAATTTATATATTAAACCCTCATGCCAGACTTTATCGAAAGCTTGGGCAACGTCAAGAAATACAGACGAGCAAACTTTTTTCGTTTCTAGTGCATTTTCTATTATATTAGTAATCCTATGGACTTGATCTATGGCGGAATGTTTTTCTCTGAAGCCAAACTGGTGTTCAGGAATTACGTTTCTTTTTTCTATTAAAGGTTTTAATCTTTTAAGCAAAAGTTTCTCAAACAGTTTTGATATAATTGGTAAAAGTGAAATTGGTCTGTATGACTTTATATCATGGGGGATTTCTCCAGGTTTTTGGACCATAATTACTTCGGCCACTTTCCATAGATCAGGGACATATTTTAATCGAAAAGCCGCATTTATCAGAGTCGTAAGTTTAACGAGAGCCTTACGAGGCAGGTTACGTAGAATTTCCCCGGTGATGAGGTCATACCCTGGGCTTTTCTTTACTTTGAGATTGTTTAGTATCTCGTTATTTACTTCTCTGGGAGTGACTAATCGTATTTCTAAGTACTCTCGAAGTGAATTGTTTACTTTTTCTTTAAGCGCCATTCCTTCATTAGGCGTAAATATGCCTTCCAGGTGTTTGGCAAATGTTTTTGCTTTTTCTTCGTTGGACAGTGCCCATCGTCCATTATTGAGTTTAATTGGAGGTATTTGGTTAATTGTTTTTTGCATTTGTTTAGTTGCTTTCCATAATGAATATCCCGATTTGGCAGTGGTTGACAATTGTTGAAGCTCTAACTCCAACATTTCGTCGTTATGGTTTTGGATCTCTCTTTTAAGTTTTTTGGTCATATTGTTTAGTAGAGTCTTGTCTTGTGGGCACCTTGTTCTATGCCATCTATTTCTTTGTCTCCTTTTTTCAATCAAGAGCTTTGTAATATGTAAAGGATAAATTTTTCCCTTATGTTTTCTTTGGACAACCGGAGTATTATTCCAAGCTGCTTGTTGTATATTAACCACAAAGAGTTCAACTTCTTTGTCTAGTTGGTTTGTAGTTTTAAGTGGTATTTTTAAGTCTATGTATCTATCTAATTCTATCTTAAAACTTTCCCAGTCTGTGTATTTATTACATAAGGTTGGGTGATTTGTTTTTATATTTACACTACCATTTACAGTAAGAAAAATAGGTGAATGATCTGAGTTCATATCATAACTTTGTTCTATGTGTAAGTTGGAATGTGATACGTTTTTATACACAAAGAAATCTATGAGATCTGGGATTTTGCTAGTATCTGTTGGCCAATAAGTTGGCATTCCTGTCGATATAACATCGCCTTTTACTTCTTTAAGGGCTAGTAGAAGTTCTTTCCCTTTCGTTGTTGTCAGACGTGAGCCCCAGTATGTATTCTTGGCATTGAAGTGGTGACTTCAATGCCAAGAATACATACTGGGGCTCACGTCTAAGATGAACCTTGGCCCAAGCTGGCTTAGTAACCTCAAATACTGGTCTTTCTTAATATTATGTCTAGGAGGTGAATATATAGCAGCTATAGTCAGCGGATATAGCTTAGTTGTGACGCATATGGCCACAACTTGAATCTCTTGATCTTCACAGGTGAAGCTTTCATAGAATTGAAGTGTCTCTTTCACTATAATGGCACTGCCACCTCTAGCAGAGTTACTCGGGTGTAATGCGTGATAAACTCTGTAGCCCTCAAATTTAATGTAAAATTGTTTTGTAAAATGTGTCTCAGATATGAGGCAGATATCAATATTTTCTGTGTTTAGGACAACTTCCAATTCATGCTGATGTTGGAGAAGTCCATTAGCGTTCCAAGTCATAATTTTAATTGGACTAAGCATGTTTAAATTTTGTTTCTAGTTTTTTAAGTCGGCCGTCAAATCCTGACATGAGCTTAAGTATCTCGTCTATTTTATTTTCAAAACCTTTATTTGCAGTAATTTGAGCATACGTCTTTTGAGTAGAAGTCGTTGGAATAGGTTTATTACCTGTTACAGGTTGGCTTTTCTCGGAAATACCCGTAGAAATTTGTTTGTTAGCAGAGGGTAACTGGTGTTGTGATGTTGTCGTTTGCTTCTTAAGGCTTTTATTTTTAATGTTTTGCATTTCTTTAGCAACCATACAACCCCTATAGTTGGCGGGATGTGGTTAGCCACAATGTACACATTTGGGTTTTTCGTCAGTTGGTTTTGTGCAATTGACACTTAGATGTTTGCCTGTGCATTTAACACATCTAGGTTCCTTCGAGCAGTATTTTTGGGTATGACCATATGCCTGGCATCTCTTGCATTGGGGAATTAAATTAGAAGTTTTTAAAGGACAAACTTCTATCTTGCACCCAAGAATAGTTTTGATTTCATATATTTTATTTATGTGTTCCTCGTTCTTAAAGGACAATATGAACATGTTAAGAGGGACTTTGTCCCTCCATCTGAGTTTATTTACGGCATCCTCTATACCGTAACCTTTACTCTTCAATTCCTCAATTATTCTAGTAGGTTCACAAGTATATGGGAGTTTTTTTACAACTACCCTTATAGGCCTCGCTTGCTTGTTTTCATACGAGTGCCAAAGTGATTTATTTTCTGAGAGAACTTCGGTTATTGACTTGTAAGATTTTTCATTCATTGCGTTAATCTTAACGCTTTTACCTGACATCATTTTGGTAGTGAAATCGCCAGATGGTAGCTTTTCTTTAAGAAAGTCAAACAATTTTTGATAGTTTGCAATTTCATCGACGATGATTGGAGGCGGAGGCGGAACTTTCCTCTGTTTCTCTATCACAGTAGTTTTAACAGATTGTTTTTGGTCTTTATTTTGACTTTGGGAGGGGGATGTGGTCAGTTTCCTTTTTTTTCTACTCTTTTGTCTAATCCACCCAGTTTCTTTGGCAAGATCCTCGTCATCAGTGCAATATTCGCCACACTGAATAGAGGAGTCTTTCAATGGAAGTTGATTTTCCATAGGTTTTTGTTGCTTTAAGCTTATAATTTGTTCTTTTAATATGTTTATTTGCTTTTCCATAACTTGGATCATATTTTGTAATTTATTATTTTCGGCCTGTTGTTCATTGTATGCTTTGTACAGCATGTGTTCTGTTTCGGTTTTCAACACGATTTTACTAGCCATGTTTTATTGCGAGAAATGACTTCGCCTTAAGTAAAGTTAACGTAAGGTTGGACTTACTCAGCAATAATAATTATGTGTGTCATCGCGGCGAGTGCGGCTCGGCCGGCACGCGTACGATTTGCTGCGTATGCACTTGCACTTTAAACTAGAGCACGCGGACAACGCGACTGTTCTCAACGAAAATTGACATATTAGTCTAGTCTAGTTAAAACTACATAGTGTAACATAAATATTGAAGGAACGCTTGCATCTATCCATTAAATTGATCGAATCATAGAAAACCAGTTAATAAAATCAGAAAAATATTATTTCCCCCCACACTAAAACAAAAAATATGACGATTTTGTGTTTTATGCCTAAAAATGCAGTTTCACTGCAGCAACCAGTATACAACTTGTAACATAAAGTGTGGACTAATTTCAAAGAGAGCAATTATACCAAATCAGTGCTTTTTATCTGGCTATACAAAAAAACTATCAGCTGATTGTTATTTTACTAAATACATATTTACAGTTGTGTGCACTATCATGTTTCACTTTGTATAATATTAAACAAGGTGTGACGAGAATAGTGGACATAACTTAAGGACATAATAATATCTGAATATACAACTTATATTAATTAATTTATTTTAAAGGTTTTAGTTGAGTCACCCAAAGAGCAATAGGGAAGGCTAAGCCTGGAGTTTCCATACAAGATCGATCATAGCTAGATGCTCTCACCGGTCCGTAAGCGATCGGCGAGGTTAAGCAATTAGGGTCGCGGTCAGTCCATAGATGGGTGACCGCCAAAGTGGTTTAATTTCTGAGCGTCTCCGTGCTTCGGAGGGCACGTTAAGATGTCGGTCCCGGTTGTAGTCATTAGACAACAGTCGTTAAGCCATGTCAGAGGCCTACTGGGCGGCTTGAGCAACTCTGACACGAGGTTTACCACTACCCATAAGCAAGCATCGAATCAGAAATGTTGAGATCCGCAGATGAAACAAAGTAACCGACATAGCTCAGACATTGCTAAGCTGAAATGGCAGTGGGCAGAGCACATAACTCGTAGAAACGACGACTGCTGGGCAAGAAAGTTTCTCGAGTGACGATCACGAACCGGAAGAAGCATCGTGGGCAGGTCCCTTACCAGATGACCGATGATCTTGTGAGGATCGCTGGATGCCGCTGGAAGCGGGTAGCGCAATCCCAACAAATGTGGAGATCTTTGGGGAGACCTTTATCCAGCAGTGGGCGTCTTTCGGCAGATATGACGAATGGTTTTAGTTTCATATTCATACAGATGACCGCTAATTACAAAAATCCTCATAATTACAAAAAAGAGACCTTAAACAATCATTACAACAACAAACTAACTGTTATCATGCCTGATAATCTTTTAATTGGTGTAACTTGCTCGTTATCTTATTGATCGGGTGATTTAGAGAACGATGACTTTACCATAACTTTGTAAATTGGTTTAATTTGAAATGGGGCTCAACTCCAATTACACATTTAAAAATTACTTTGAAAGTTTATACACGTATGTATTATTCTTGTGTGTGTATATGTCGGATAGTGTGATATTTTTAGGTAGTTGTGTAAGGTTGCATAAACTTTGATATTAAGATTACACTCAACAACCTATTAAAAGACTTAGGATTATCAAGAACTTTATTGGAACAAGTATGCAAAGTGGCATTATTAGGATCATACCAAATTTGGCTAGAAAAAGACATAGACATAGACATAGATCATTTTATTACCAGAAACTGTGTACAGAAGATGTTATAATAATTTGATTGATCAACAGTTACCCATATCGGGCATGCAATATTTTTTCTACCTATCTTAATATTAAATAATTAATTTTTATAATCTTGACAACAGATAAATAACACATCATGATAAATTCAATAAATCAGTTGCTTCGAAACTTGGTCATAAGGAGTAGGGAGTCAATGCATCAAATGCCTCAAATCAGACTATGTCGAGTGTCTGATCATGATTTAGACGAACGTAATAATTACTATATAATCTTTGATTGGATTTGGTGCTTTACATATAATGAAAAAAAGTTGTCTACTTTGCCTGTTTTCATATTTATCATATACTTTCTCCTACAAAAGTTATCGGTAATTAAAGTATTGAAAACCATTCTTACTTTATCATAGGCAGTGTTTAACCTTGTGACAGAGTTGTAAAAGACGCCCAGCCTTTAACTTGATTTAACGACTGCAGTCTATGACCAACAGCTTAACTTGTCCTCCAAAGTACTGTCTACCTTACGGTTCGTGAGAAACAGCCCACTGTAAAAGACGGACAGACGGACAGTGGGCGGAGGCTTAGTATTAAAATAAATCCTAGATATTTTAAAGAACATAGAAACAATCTAAATGTCTTATTGTAAATAATAACACCTTAATACAGACAAAACCATTGACAATATGTAGTAAAAATATTAGACTTAAACTAGATAATTAAACATAATCTCTTGACAATAACTTGATACGAGCTAGCTAAATATCATTGCTATAATAAAATAAATTTTATAAATGTTTTCATACAATGTGTACCTACCTAAATATCTATGTTATTAGAAATAATAATGTATACAACTATATTACTACAAACATGTTCTGACTATTTACAAGCGCTTATTTAAAGTCTACGTGAATAAAAACCTTTTTTATTTTTAAAATGAATATATTCTTCATAACATCATCTAATTTCATAACATTATCAGCGGTGAAGCTTATAATCCATAATCTGAGAAACCGGAGACTATTGTTTACGAGTTCTGAACAAAAATAAACAAAACGTTATTCAATCTACCCTCACTGTAAGCAATCACTTGATGGTGGGGAAGACGACAGATTCGTAGGCCAGAAGAAGGGCGAGTAAATCTTGTTGTAAAAGTGTTGGTAAATATAATATTGTACGTTTGCATCGTTGGTCAAAATGAATTTCAACGTATAATACGTTTAACCACACCTCGCGAAATTCATTAAAGCATCTTCTACACTGCAGTTGTGCAGTCTACACGGCAGTCTAGACGGATGGCGACCACCAGGGTGACCTCAGTTGGGACGTTGTTTTGCAACCGTGTAGAAAATGCTTAAGAACCAAATTACGGCTTCTAACGAAATTCGAGAGGTGTGGAAGGAATTGGTGTTATTACACGATTGTGCCTTGAGAAGCACAAGTCCTGATGTATTAGCGTCATTATCGGATTATATTACCTTTGACACTGGCTAAGCCTTTCTATAGGATTACGATCATTAAGGAAGATTTTTAGACATTTTTTGATTATTGTCTATTCTGGGCAGCTCACTAGTATACTGGTTAACGGTTATAAATTAAGATAGGTGCAGTAGGTAATAAATATGCCGATTGCCGTTATTACACCCCTTCGGAGGACACGTTATGCCGTCGTTCCTGTACCTGACCCCTTTTTTATTGTTAATGTACACACAAAATATAAACAAAAGGAAATTTACATAGTATGAATTAGAGGTACTGGGGTGCTGCTTATTTCTTTCCGGTCGTGTCACTTGTTGTCCTTCCGGTTCATGAGAGTGGCATCATAGAAAGTGCCCCTGTGATTGCACACATACACACACTCAGCAGCTGACATAAGTGCTATTTTCGTATTACAAAAAAGAGCAGTCCGAGCTATTTATAATCTAGGCAGTCGCGAGTCTCTACGAAGCGTTTTAAAGAGGTAAATATACTTACTGTTCCATCTGAATACATATATCAGAATATAATGTTTGTGCGGAAAAATTTAGATAAATATAAAAAACGGAGTGACTTGCACAATGTCAATACTAGAAATAAGGACAAACTAGCTAAACCAGCGTTTAGAGTTAGCAAAACTAATAAGTCATTCATGGGAAATTGTATTAGGTTTTTGTCGTATATAGGTTTTAATACAATAGACATAATTTGAAAATAAATTGAATTAGCAGAGATTTATTTGAAAATTTGGTATGCTATAGAACCATGATAAGGTATAAAACTATTTTTATAAAATGGAACATGCCCGACCACCATCAGAGTTAAGTCTCATTGGCAACTCCGTCAGCCGGGCTGACGAATGGAAGACATGGAAGACTCAATTTGAGCTATTTGCTAAAGCTTCAGGAGTCCGTAAGGAAAATAAAGAAGTACAGGCAAGTTAAAAGAGAGAGACAGTGAAAAGACGGATGTGGATGTCTTGTTGAAAAAAATAATGTCAAGGTATAATTTTTTCAGAAGAAATGAAGAAAAATGTGGGACAATAAAGTAATATGTGACGGCATTAAAGTTGCTGAGTAGATATTGTCAGTTTAATAGTTGAGAAGAAGAATTGATTCGTGACCGCATTATTTGCGGAATTAATAATACAGTCGTTCGGGATCGCCTGTTGAGAACCGAAGACTTGGGTTTGGATAAGGCAGTCAAAATATGTGAGGTTGAAGAGATAACTGTAGAAAATTATCGACTGTTTGATACAAGTAGCACGAGCCAGGCGTCTGGTCAAGTAAATACTATCGGTATGAGAGGTGCTGTTTACAGAGGGCGGTGGCGCAGTGGAAATGCGCGTCGGGGACGCGGGTTCAATTTTGCGGGAAGCGCTGGAGCCAGAGGTATTCAGCGTGCGTTACCGTCTTGCCGAAAATGTTGAGGTCATTGTAGTATTCCTGCTGAATGTCCAGCGGTTATGGCCCAATGTTATATTAATAGAAAATGGAATATTTTTTCTTAATTATTTTTAAAGGGAAGATGTAGCTAGCTTATATCAAAATGGTAATGGTAAAGAAAATGTAATAATTTTTATTTAATTCTTATTATTTTTAAGAGGAAGATGTTGTATATAGGTTTTTAATACAATAGACAATTATTATTACAACATGGTGACAGCGGTGAAAATAAAATTGAAAATAAATTGAATTAGCAGAGATATTTTTGAATATTTGGTGTGCTATAGAACCCCGATAAGGTATAAAGGTATTTTTATAAAATGGAACATGCCCGACCACCATCACAGTTAAGTCTCATTGGCAACTCCGTCAGCCGGGCTGACGAATGGAAGAGATGGAAGACTCAATTTGAGCTATTTGCTAAAGTTTCAGGAGTACGTAAGGAAAATAAAGAAGTACAAGCAAGTTTAAAGAGAGAGACAGTGAAAAGACGGATGTGGATGTCTGGTTGAAAAAAATCATGTCAAGGTATAATTTCTTCAGAAGAAACGAAGAAAAAGGTGAGACAATAAAGTAATATGTGACGGCATTAAAGTTGCTGAGTAGATATTGTCAGTTTAATAGTTTAGAAGAAGAATTGATTCGTGACCGCATTATTTGCGGAATTAATAATACAGTCGTTCGGTATCGTCTGTTGAGAACCGAAGACTTGGATTTGGATAAGGCAGTCAAAATATGTGAGGTTGAAGAGATAACTGTAGAAAATTATCGACTGTTTGATACAAGTAGCACGAGCCAGGCGTCTGGTCAAGTAAATGCTATCGGTATGAGAGGTGCTGTTTACAGAGGGCGGTGGCGCAGTGGAAATGCGCGTCGGGGACGCGGGTTCAATTTTGCGGGAAGCGCTGGAGCCAGAGGTATTCAGCGTGCGTTACCGTCTTGCCGACAATGTGGAGGTCATTGTAGTATTCCTGCTGAATGTCCAGCGGTTATGGCCCAATGTTATATTAATAGAAAATGGAATATTATTTCTTAATTATTTTTAAAGGGAAGATGTAGCTAGTTTATATCAAAATGGTAATGGTAAAGAAAATGTAATAATTTTTATTTAATTCTTATTATTTTTAAGGGGAAGATGTCGTATATAGGTTTTAATACAATAAAGAGTTGTCAACGGGACTTTGCTTATTATTACAACAGTTTTATAACAAGCTCCCTATTCATATAACTAAACTACCTGATAATAAGTTTAAGTCACACATTAAACGTGAACTTATGGCTAAGGGTTACTACACTACTAAGGATTACATTGACGATAAAGACATTTGGCGGTCGGCATCTACCTGCACATAGTCCGCTGGAGATCTTATAGCCATATAGACATGAGTAATCTTTTATGTTACATGAACTATCTGTAATAAAACTATCTATTATTTAAATATTCTACGAATTTCAGAACTGTTGGTTGTGTCTCAAAATGATTAATGTTACTTTTATTATGACGTTTTTACCCTCTTTCTAATATATTAAACCTAAAATAAATAATCAGACAACCGATCGAGCATATATTGTGTTTGCCTGCTAAATAATTACAGTAAGTGGACCAAATCTCGTGTACTACTACTACTACTCAATGGGGCATCCCATTGAGTATGTTTCGCCGGAGCGTCTCAACTGGGCCGTGTTGAAACCGGTAGTAGAGACACCCGCTGAGTTTGTTTCGCTGGGTCTTCTCAGTTGGGGCGCATTGGATCCGGTGGTAGCATTAAAGCGCGACCGTCGTTATTAACACAAGGTCCGTCATAATAATAACACCTTAATATAGACAGAACCATTGACAATATGTATTAAAAATATTAGACTTAAACTAGATAATTAAACTTAAACATAATCTCTTGACAATAACTTGATACGAGCTAGCTAAATATCATTGCTGTTATAAAATAAATTTTATAAATGTTTTAATACAATCAATACAATGTGTACCTAAATATCTATGTTACTAGAAAAATAATGTATACAACTATAATACTACAAACATGTTCTGACTATTTACAAGCGCTTTTTTAAAGTCTACGTGAATAAAAACCTTTTTTATTTTATTTTATTTATTTTACATAGGCACTTTAAAATTTCCTGCGCAGTTGGCTAGTCTTCATTGAGACTAGCCGCCATGCCGGATTTCAATTTCAAAAATGAAAACGCAAGTGTTGTATCATTTCAATTATCTTGATTTTGACATTGGTCATATTACGTCTCATAGTGGTCTCAGTTGTTGTCGTAAAACAACAGACGTAAAGCCATTTCAGGCGCCTTCTAGGCGGCTTGAGAAACTCTGACATGAGATTGACCAGTGCCCATACGATAAAGAAAGAAGTTTGTGAATATTATAATATTAATCATAGAAAATTTAGAAACCTCATAATGTTCTTGAAGCGCCAACTGACCACACAAAATGAGTTGTAATGTGAATTCAATACGTTGTTCCAGAGATTAGGTCATCGCTGTGACGAAAAATTGTAATCTTCGTTTGATTTTAGGCGTAGTTCTAGTGACGAACGAACTTTATTAAATCGCTCTCTTCATGGCCTTGGATCCCCCAACACTCACCACATGACGTGACAGCCAGCGACTGACATATCCAAAATCGCTGCGACATTCTTCGTAAACGTCTTCCCAAACAATGCAACGAGGGTCCATTGACGTACCAACATAGTCGAAAGCCGTCACCACCCTTATTTGTGATAGTTTATGGATTAAATTTGTGTAACTCGAGGATAACAATAAGTTTGCCAAATAACCAATAATATCTACTGATTTAACAGATGGTAATACCATAGAAATAAAGGCTATTTTCCATTGTTGTTGATAGTTTGATTCTGAGAGCTACAACGGTGTGACTATGTGACGTAGACTATTTGAGAAAGTTTTAGATTTGCAATGAGGTGATGGATTCGATTTTAAATGTTTGTTGTGAGGTAGTCTTGTTAGGGGAGATAAATTTTAGCCATTTATCTACCTCAGATCGATAGAGAGGCGCTATGTTTATTGTATATAGATGGTTTTGTTGCAGGGGCGTACAAATTGGTAGGTATACGATTTCATCGCTGTTAACTTATGCCTATGTTTACTTATTTGACATGACAATGTTTCTACTAACTTTAGGGTGGGCTTCAAACAGAAATCACGTATTTTAACCATATACACTTAAGTCGACTAGAGTTGTAAGTATTTATCTTCTATTTGGAGCCCAATTGATATAACTTTCAAACATTTTCGATGTTTTTGTAAGTTTGTTTTGTACGTATTTTATATATTTTTTTGTAATAGCGTAATTCCGGCTTACCGGATTTTGAAAAAAAAAATGGAATCCGGATAACCAAAATCTTATGTTATATATATAGACAATCAAGTCGGTAAACAACCACACGGCATCATAATAACATGCTCATGGCTGAGTTTGGACTACGGTATTTTTTTTTAATATAAGTAATCACCGCCGCCCATATACACTCGCAAAAGCAGTGTAGATGCAGGTGCGTTGTCGGCCTTTAAAAAAGTCAGCAAACAAGTGTTGCTGACCCTTTCCCCCACCCAGATGAACTATGGCGACCTTACTTACACGCAGAAATACACAACATTAAGTTATTGATGTTAATTATTGTCAATATACATGTATATATAAATATCAAATTTTGGGTTGCTACGGGCTGCTCTTTCTATCAATGCCAATTTTTCAAAACTTCAAACTTTATTATGACAGGCAAGTCACTTTACAGTGTTGAGTGGCCTCTTACCCTACTGGTTTGTGACTTGAACTTGAACCTGCACCTGCCAGAGGTGCAGGTTCGATTAACACCCAGGCTAAACCTTTGTGTAATGAGCACGAGTATTTATTTCGTGTCTGGGTGTAATTTATTTAAATAATGTATTTAGAAATATGTATATAAGAACGTTTACCATTTGCCTGGTTGCCATAGCAGAGGGTCTGCCAAGTTTGGATTAGATGGCAATGTAGTAGTTGTCGCAAAATATTAATATCTTTTTATATTTTACCCGACCAAAGATTTCTTGCCAGAAAAATACCCAATTACAAAATTTTTGCACGACCCGAGAATTTTGAACCAAGTACCTATCACGCTACCGTTAGATCAAGAAGGCAGTCAAAGAAGACCAAATATATAGGCAGGCTGTTTATGCAAAACCCTTACAGCTTCACTGTTGAATCAAAGCCCTGGAAATCCACAAACATAGATAGAAATTTAAAATTCATAACGGATGCTCGCAAAAGGTTCCGTTGCTATCCATCAATGGTAGACAGTAAACACCTTATCTATATACATTTCACTGCATTCAAAATTATTATGGAATTGAATCTCGGACGTTTTACGACCAACTGACTCGTAACTACATGTGTGGCGGAGAGGTTAGGGCGACCCATCGATATCCAATAAATCACTGGGCAGAAACTGACCGAGGAGCAGGAGGATTATAATAATTTGAGAGACTGAACACTGTCTCACGAAATGCACCTTAGTAGTTTAGAAATAGTGTCAGTACTTTTTATGATTGACTAGCTGTGCCCCGCGGTTTTAACCGCGTTAAACTTTATAAATTATAGCCCATGTGTTAATCCAAGGTGAAAGCTAACTTCATACGAAATTTTATTAAAATCGCTCCAGCCGTTTAGACGTGATGAAGTAACAAACATACACACGCACAAACTTTCGCCTTTATAATATTAGTGTGATTATGAAGAAAATCTGTAAACACTTGTGAATGTATTATTGTTTTATCTACGTCCGTAAATTATTTTATATTTATTTTTATTGTTTAATTTTAATATACAAAGTCTAATAATAATGTCCTCCCGACCGAATTTCGGTTACGGCGCATTTGCAATTGGCAATTGCGCAGGACATATTATAGAGCACAAGTGTGAGCGCACACACAGGGGCACTTTCTATTCCATCACTCTCATGATCCGACGGGATGACTAGAGACACGACCGGAAAGAGGTCAGATACAGGACCGCGGCTTTACGTGCTCTCCAAGGCACGGGGGTGTATCACCGCCAACTCCCAGACTACGGGCTGATACTGAAAAATTTCTACTAAGTCTAACATAAATAGTACACGCAACTTAAGGAGCTTAATTTGCTTACGAAACTGAACAACATGTAAAACAATAACATGCAAAATACACAAAATGATATATTGAAAGTGTAACGATCAACTGCTGCATTTTGTATGGGGACCCTAAGAAATATTTTTTTAATTTTAAAACCTGGTGATGTTTAATCGATTCAGTTACATGGGTAGATAGAGCCTTTTATATGTCTTCCACTATTTTTGTAACACCGTCAAACTGAGTGAAAACGGTGAAAATAAAAGACAAATTCGTGTGTGGTGCGATGGGTGGTGAGTAATATCGGGTTTTTATTTTTACTTCATACATACGTACATACATAGACTCACGCCAGTCTCCCAGAGGGGTAGGCAGAGACAACGGACTTCCATTTGTCACGATCATTGCACACCTCTTTCGCTTCATACATGCTCGCCGGTTTAGGGTACTTCTGACCTGACCTTTCTTAAGTACGTCTCCGATTTGATCAAAGAATGTTCTACGAGGTCGTCCCCTTCCGGTTGTACCATTCACACAGGCCAGGTATACTTCTTTTGTTAATCTCCTTTCATTCATCCTTTCTAAATGGCCAAACTATTTTTACTTCACTTGTATTTATAATGCTTTTTTTTGTTTTTTAAAAAGACAACGCCCACACTAAGGAATTAAATCCCTGTGTCACGGGGTACTTTAGAAACATGTAATAGACGGACACAAATTACATCCAAACGGAGAACAACTATTTATGGGTCACACAAATAGTTGTCCGGCGCGGGACCGTACCCGCGACACGAAGAGGCGAGGCGACTGTCTTAGCCGCTGCGCCACACGTGCAGTTCTTCCAAAATGTTCTTGATGGCATATGAACTCTGCCAACATGCAATCAACGTGGTGAACTATGGCCTATGTAACCTCTCATTGTAAGACACCACGCTTTCTTTGCAGTTACGTAGTAATGGGCTGTTATTACCAATTTGAGTTGATTGAAATTATTGTGCATAGTTGCCTTGGTAGAGTATTACATCGCTTTGATTTCCTACAACAGAACTGAGATATTTAATGAAATTCCGCCCGCATAGTATTTTTACTAATATGTTTATTGAAACCATTATGAATGACAAAAAGAACAAAAAAATATCTCGTACAAATAAATATGCAGTAGGGTCTCAATAAAATAAATATCTTGGGATAACTAAGACCCCGCTATCTGATTCCAAACTAATCACTAGAGAACTGATAACTTATATAATTCATAACACAGTTTGTGATCAGACGGCCGTGTGAATAGTTTCCCAGGATCTTTTGATAAGTGTAGAGTATTATATGAAGAAGCACTGTGTAAAATTTGAGATCTAGAATTAGAATTGATCAATTGTAATGATAAGTTGTTAAATTATGAAAAAAACACAACATGTCCAGTAGCTCCCATAAATCAGAGCTTGTATGATGAGTTGGCCAGTTGTGGTCCTTTGCATCTCCCTATTAAAACATCTGTGACCATTGATTTGACTGGGGATGACTCTGTAGACTACCAGCCAAACTTTAATTCCTTAAGTTGTGACAAGCTCAAAAAATACATTCTAGAACTAAGTAAAGAGCGTAGGGCACTATTAAAGAAGTTAGAAAATTATGAAATTAAATTGGAGGATAGCAAACTTATTTATGAAAAAGATACTCAGTATTTGCTATCTGAGATAAAAACTCTTGAGAAGTCCCTAGCAATCACATTTCAGAATTTCCAGTCATACAAAAATGAAATGCAACTGTTAGCTGGAAAGTATACTCCGGAATCTAATTCTGGAAACAATAGGACATTGGAACCAATTAACACCAGTAGTGCAGTCATACACACAACTGGGATCAGAGTCACCAGTACCTATCTCCACAAAATGACAATACTAAACATAGCTCCATACTGTATTCCGATGATATGGGTAAGGGCCTTGGTACCTTGCTTTGTAATAAGCTGAGTTGTTCCTTTGTCAACTATTGTATGCCAGGAGTACATTATAATGATATAATAGACAAATTAATTCAGAAGAAACACAGTGACAAATCATGTATAACTCTAATGATAGGTAATTGTAGGAACTTAAAGAAAAAAGATATTACAGATAGTTTTACTAAGATGTTGGAATTAGATTGTAATAAGATAGTATTGTGTGCCTTCCCCTATGTATCCAACATATCTGATAGTACTAATAACTATATTCATAAGCTTAATATGCACCTACAGTTTTTGGTTAGTCATTATAGTGAAAAATTTATATTCTTGGACACTAATAGTTTTATAGATTCTTGTAGGTTGAGCATGAGTACAGTTACTGTCTCAAGAAATTTTTTAAACAATCTTGCTACTTTAGTAGGATCACATATTCAGTCCGTCATAAGTAGTATGACGAAGTCACTTTTTATACCATCTTTTAGTAATATTACTAAAATTTATTTAGTTAGTAGTTTAAACTTGTAAGTGCGACAACAGAGAAGTGTGATAAGTTTTTAATTCTATCACATCAAAATATTAACCGCTTCTCTGGCAAAATTTTAGATATAGAACTATTTAGTCAGAAGTTTAAAATAGATGTCCTTTGTTTTACGGAAACATGGTTGAAGGCCCACAAGATGGCTTTTAGTGTCCGTGGCTATAGGGTGGCCAGCTTTTATAATAAATTTTCGGCAGACGGTGGGGGAGT
Source organism: Pseudoips prasinana (assembly GCA_951640165.1). Lineage (NCBI taxonomy): Eukaryota > Metazoa > Arthropoda > Insecta > Lepidoptera > Nolidae > Pseudoips > Pseudoips prasinana. The sequence goes on along the minus strand of OX621238.1, from coordinate 3,857,494 downwards.
ATTGATACTGCTTCGAGACCAATAAAATTTAAAGTACGTAAAGATATATGCCAACTTTCTATTGAGCGTGTGTGTGAGGTAGCGTGTGTTGAAACCCAATTGTATTGTATAATATGTGTGTATCGACCACCAGCATCTGACCTAAAGCTCTTCACATCCACAATCGAAGATATCCTTAGGAAAATTAAAAGTAATAAAAAAGTCCCGGTATGTGGTGATTTTAATATAAATATTTTAGAAGTTTCACCTGAAATAAGCATATTTTTATCCGCATTTCGGTCCTTTAACCTGAAATGCTTATTCACTGAGCCCACACGAGTCACACCCACGACTTCAACCTGCATTGATAACATAATTACCAACTTTGAAGTCACTGAGAAGTTTCTGGTAACTGGTGTTCGCTCTGACCATAAATTCCAAATAGTAAAAATAATTAATGAGATAACTATAAATAAACAAAAAATATCTTTTAGACCTCTTACAAAATCAAATTTGGGACAGTTCAGTAACAACCTGGGGAAAAGTTTGTGCCATCTATTGCCAAACTCGAGTAAACCTAATGATATGTACACAACATTATTCCACTGTATTTCCAGAAAATTTAATAAAGCTTGTAAAATGAAAGACATTGAGTTGGATAGTAATAAGATTAAATTTAATTCTTGGGCAACTCAAGGCATTAGACTGAGTAGAGATTTGTATACGAGTTGTATGACATAAAGTCCTATACACCCGAAGTCAATTTTATTAATTATGTTAAAAACTATTCAAAAATTTTTAAAAAGGTTTGCAAACAAGCTAAAGTTTTATACATAAGAGACAAAATTAAAAAATCTGATAACAAATAAAATCAACGTGGCAAATAATTCATACTGAAACTGGTAAAAGTAGATTAAGAAATCAAACAGTAACATTAAGTATTAGTGACGAACTGGTTTCAGACAAGCTTACGATTGCCAATTTTTTCGCTGATTTTTTTACAAATATACCTGTGGCCTGTTATCGTCACTAGATATAGCTGAACTGTTTTTAAATCAAAGTTTGAAACAAGATGTGCCTAAATTTAGTTTTAAATTTGTAACGAGTGAAGACATTATAAAAGCTTTCAGTATTAAAAAGAAGGGCACAGAAGATTTATGGGGACTGTCTGTTAAAGCAATTCAATCAATCATTCAAAACATTGCTACAGTCCTTGCAGCCATCTTCAATGGCTGTGTAAGTGATGGTGTCTTTCCTGATTTAATGAAGATTAGTAAGATAGTACCCGTTTTCAAAGCAGGTTGTACTGAGGATGCCACAAATTACAGACCTATCTCAATCCTTCCAGCTTTAAGTAAAATATTTGAAAAGCTCATGCTTAGCCAAATGTTGTCACACTTTAACTTGAATGGGATATTACATAACAAGCAGTTTGGTTTTACAAGGGGCCGCTCGACTCAGGATGCAGGGTGTACCCTAATGAAGTCTATATTGGAGGCTTGGGAGGGGTCACAGGATGCACTGGGAGTTTTCTGTGATCTCTCCAAGGCTTTCGATTGCGTTGATCACCGTACACTCGTTGTAAAACTGCAGTACTATGGAATATCTGGTACGTCTCTTGATCTTGTAGTGTCCTATTTATCGGGTCGAGAACAGATGGTTTCGATAGACGGTATCATTTCGGCACGTCATCCTGTGAAAATGGGGGTGCCCCAGGGATCTATCCTGGGCCCATTTTTATTTCTAGTATATATTAATGATCTCTCTTATCTGGTGAAGAAAGTATCAGACATAGTTTGGTTCGCTGATGATACGTCGCTTATATTTAAAGTAAATAGGAAGGACAAAGATCTTATTGAACATAATAAAACACTTGGCCTTATATCAAAATGGTTTTCAGCAAATAACCTCTCATTAAATGCCGGGAAAACGAAATGTATCAAATTCTCATTACCAAACGTGAGACAGATTATACCAACAGTTGCATTAAATGAGGAAATTTTAGATTTAAGTAGTTCCGTCGATCGTATTTCTGGGATTGACACTAGGCGCATAATTGCAATGGGCTCCTCAGATTGAAAAGCTAGCAGCTAAATTGAGTTCGGCTTCCTATGCCGTTTGGAAAATAAGACAATTGTCAGATGAACAAACTGCTAGATTGGTATATTTCGCGTACTTCCATAGTGTTATGTCCTATGGCATTCTGCTGTGGGGTTCGGCAGCTGACATAAGTACTATTTTCATCTTACAAAAAAGAGCAGTCAGAGCCATTTATGGGTTAGGTAGTCGCGAATCTTTGCGAACTTTGTTTAAAGAAGTAAATATACTAACGGTGCCATCTGAGTATATACATCAGAATATATTGTATGTAAGAAAAAATATTAATAACTATAGAAAAAAAAGTGAACTGCATAACATTAATACTAGGAATAAAGACAAACTTGCAATAGCAGGCTTTAGAGTCAGCAAAACGAATAAATCATTTTTAGGAAATTTTATTCTATTTATATTTTTATCTGTGATAACCATTTGAAAGTCTAATATCGATTAATAATAGTTTTAAGATGTAAAATTATTATGGAATTATTATAGTAATTAATAAAATGATAATCACTAATTAAATAAATAATCACAATGTAAACATATAATTATAATGTAGCAGCTACTTCATAACCGTTGCACGGCTATTGAGTACTTGATAACAATCTCTTCTTTACTTTTAAAGTAGTTTATCATGTTTATGTAACCTAATAGACCGCAGTTTACATTGGCACCGATCAGTCCTCACGTCCCGAGGCTCAGTCAATTTAAAGACCGCAAATTGCCGACTCTTGCTAATTAACGTTTGCTGTGCTCTGATAGAAGCTATGAAATGAGCGGATGAGATTTACAAGAGTCAATGTTTGAAAATTGGTCTGTCTGTCCGTCTGTCACCAGGCTGTATCTCATGAACCGTGATAGTATGACAGTTGAAATTTTCACAGATGATGTATTTCTGTTGCCGCTATAACAAGAAATACTAAAATACAAAAAAATATAAATATTTAAGGGCAAAAAGCAAAAAAATCATAATTTTTTTTTCTCGTTTTATGGTTCCGTATCCAAAAGGAAAAAAACGGAACCCTTATAGATTCATCATGTCTGTCTGTCTGTCCGTCCTTCCGTATGTCACAGCCACTTTTTTCCGAAACTATAAGTGCTGTACTGTTGAAACTTGGTAAGTAGATGTATTATGTGAACCGCATTAAGATTTTCACACAAAAATAGAAAAATGATAATAATAATTATGGGGGTTCCCCATACATAGAACTGTAACTCACAATTTTTTTTCATCGTATCCATGCATGCGGGGTATCTATGGATATATAGTTAGTAGTTTTTTTTTTTATTGCGTCATAAATCGTAAACTGCAATTTACCTTTTATTTAATCAACTGAAATACTTGCTGCTGCGGAACCCTTCATGGGCGAGTCCGACTCGCACTTGGCCGGTTTTTATAGATAGTACGGAAACCTTCGTTCTCGACTCCAACTCGCACTTGGTCGGTTTTTTATTTTGAGCTTATTCGCACTATCGTCGATCACAGCACAACTATCGCGAGCAAACTTAATTTAATTTTTTAATGTATTAAATTATTTTCAATGCAATTGTGATTCTGATTAAACGATTTGGAATGTAAACAATATATGAATAAACCCTGTGTTTTAAGCATCTACTCGATTATATTACTTGCAAAATGTGCAAATACTGAATTTGTTTGATCTATATGTGTAACCAAAACTTTGTTTCTTTACAATAGGCCTGTACTATGGCAAGCAGACAGAACCCACGACGCCTGGCTTAGCAGTCAGAGTCACTAACCACCTACTACTAGGCCAACTGGGCAGTATTTCGATGTTTTAATTATGATCGAAGCCCTCAATGGTTGCAGTGACTTTGTAGATGTTCATCATGACACTGTGGGTAAATATATAAAAGCCTTCATAAGTAATGGTACGGGTCAAATGTGATTTCATTGGTTTCCCTATTTTAATAAGTGTTCCATATCGTTTATGTTAACAATCATAATAAATACTTATAATTTTTGTAATGATGAATGCCATATACTTCAATTTATAATAATATTTAATTTTAATTCTATTTTTTATATTTGTTATTAGATATAATGTTCTAGTCTTAATTAAATCTAAGCTGTAACTAGTGCATGCGGTGCTAACCTTTAATTAATTGTTGCACCTAATAATTTGCCTGTATTTAATGTAATTTATTAATGTTTCGTATAAACAATTGTTGGTTGACCTTAAATAAATAAATGATCCTTAATAGTTTGACTGATTTTCCACTCATAGGTACTTGGCCGGTAATTTTAAGTTTCTATGCTTTAAGCAAGCCATTCAAAAAGTAGATACAATATTTACCGTTTCGCCGCCTTTGGAGCCTCGTTTACCGCAGCGTAATAATTGATAGTTTCCCTAGAACATTCTTGCACCGCGCTGTCATTTTACACAAGCCACGTTGACAGTAATAACAGTGGCTGACCAGAGTTTACTTAAGGGCCTCTCTTAATAATAAAGGGGTATTGTAACGGGTATAATTAGAACCCTCTATAACACTTTTGTATTAAGGTAACTTTATGTGTTTCTTTTGACTGCACATGTGCCGCAGCGGCCAAGACAGTCGCCTCGCCGCTTCGTGTCCCGAGTTCGAGTCCCGCACCGTACAACTATTTGTGTGACCCATACATAGTTGTTCTGGGTCAGGATGTAAATTGTGTCCGTCTATTATATGTTTGTAAAGTACCCCGCGACACAGGGAATAGATTCTCTACACCGGGCGTTGTCTTAAAAAAACAAATAGGTACGAGTAAGATGTATTTACTCAAAATATTGTACGTTTTTCAATCTTCATTATATTTTATCTACATATTAGGACTTGATTTGTAAGTAAGTATTCATATGCCTCTTGACTAATATGACTAAGACTAACCAACAACATACAGTCGAATTGAAATTTTCCTTTGTCATGGTCTGGGTGTTTTCTGTGGATTGTACATTATTAATAAAAAATATTTAAGTATTTCGAAAGTACAAGATTTACTTAGTTTTGGGCTAGATGGTGTTGTGTGATAATTTATATAAAAATTCTTGGGATTGAGTAGCTCTAAAAAACGAAAAAAAAATTGTAATTAGAAGCAAAATTATTTTTTTAAATTATGCTTAAATATTTTTGGCAGTGTTTCTTAGTAGCAGCCACGTCGGGGAAAAAATTGTTGATTCCACAAAAAATTTACATTTTTAAGCAATTTGTATTCAAATTTGAGATAAATAGGATCTAATCTTATTAAAAGCATAATTTTAATTCATAAATTAGTTTAATTTTCATACGTTATAATATTGTATTCGTGCGTTTATTCATTAGTTTTCAGTATAGTCATGTCACATTGCATGAAGTTATTATGTCACTCGTATATCGCACGTGATTTTTTATATGACAAAAACATATATTATATTGATACGCAAGTAAGAGGTCATAGGAATTAGAGGCGTACAACTTGAACTCTTAAAAAAATATTTATGTAATAGAACACAAAGCGTAAAAAATTACAACATTATTAGCTCTAAATCAAAACGTTAAGTTTGGCATATTTTTGATTTATGTAAACGATCTGTGTTATATATTAAATATCTATATTCACCACGTTAAGATTGATATCTCAAGCGAGAACCTTACCTTGCCGTAACACAGTCTTGTTGATTAGCACGGGAGGTAATGTACTTCATTGTGTATACCGTCAATTGAAGACTATAATAATATAATTATAGCTAACGGGTAATGTGTTTTATTTTTGTATACCGTCAATTTGGAGATTATAAATGTACAACAGATTTGTATTGTATATGTAGGTACTTCTCTCAGCACATTATTGACAAATTTAAATTGGCAAAAATAATGTAACTAATAACTTGTTAGCTAGGAAGAACTTTAGTAAATAAGTCCAGCCGGTGTACTGTTATCCGTTTTATGTTAATAAAGTTCTATTCTATTCTATAAAATACGAAAGGTCCGATCTACTTATTTCTCTACCTTATTTATGAAACGTTTAGCTTGCTCTTTAATAAATTTGCAAAACATTTTTAAACACAACACAATTTTTATACCATGTACCATATTACCTATGTTTAACAAATAAATTACTTTGACTTTGACTTTGGGTATGCCCCTACATTTCGAGGTAGGCCCTTAAGTATAAAAAATTTACATAGTGTGAAAATCCACTAGGAATTACAGTCCTTCTTACAGTATTATTACGTAGTGCTAGCTAGTTGACTAGTTAAGTATTATAATGCGGGTTGCTGAGTGTTAATGCCATTTTCAAGTCACGATAATAAGGCGTTTTCAGTTACGGTACCTGCTATAATAATGTATGTCAAGCAATTGTTACTGAGGTGTCAAAACTTTTAGAGACAGTTATATTAATGAAGAAAATGTTTGTATTATGTTTAGGGTTGCTCGCTCATGTTTTGTGCATTAATTTCAATTCAATTTAGTTGTACGCTCAACCCTTAATTGGACTATGGTATCTATTCATTCTAAACCGTATTGTATTGTAATAAAAGCTAAAATCAATTAATTGTGAACATACGTTATGACCAATTAAGGTATATTTTAATAAGATAATCTATTGAGTTATGTGAAACTTAGTCCTTTGTACCTTTAAGATTTAATTTGCATATATATTAAATATTTTTAATGTACACAAAAATAAGTTTATTTAATCTTAACATTAAATAATAATATAATAATCTCCTGGGACATTATTTACACACGGCCATCTGCAAACTAAGCAGAGCTTGTACTATGGAAACTCATAACTGATATACCACATATACTACTCTTATTTTGTAAATACATACTTATATAGATAATAAAATCTTACTAAATGTTTTTGAAATATTTAGTAAGATTATTATATAAATACTTTTTGAAATTTAGAATAATTTTATACCAAAACTGCACACGACAAAAGTGACTAGGATATCGTACAGTTTTAACTATAATTAAAAACCAATTAATGTTTACCCAATCTAGTCTTCCAGACCAGCTTCAATCCTATGTTTAAGTTAGCATCTTATTTTCAAATTGTGTAATATTAAATTAATGTCATCGATTAAATAGCTAAGGTAGGCAAAACCATCACAATTGTGAAAGAAAGAAAGAAAATACGTTTATTCAGTAAACTTGCACAGATAATAATGAAAAGAAAATAGTAATATTCATGTCTTTCATAGTTGTGCACATAAAATATCTGTACGAGTCCGAATTGGTCCCATCTACTAGGTATTACTACTAGCTGAAACATTGCAGCGCTAATTTTCTAATGGAGGCAAGTACAATAACTCTAAAGCTCAACGGACAATTGAGTGGCAGTACAGCTTGCATTTACTTTTAAAATTTCTGCAAAAGAAGAACAAAAAAAAACTGATGCATCATTAAGTAGTAAATCACATCACATTTGAATCTAGTTCATTACTCCATCATTACAATGAAAATCACAAATTTGCAGCGTACCATCAATACACGTATTCGTGGAAATTGCACAGGTCCAGGTTCAGTAAATCTTTTAGTCAATATAGGCGCGATGGTATTAACAGTTATCAACAAAGATATACATATACAACATGTAACGTAATTAACGCACTTCCTGAAAATAGTTTGTTCAGAATCCTTTACTGAATCGATTTATATCATTTTTAATATAGGTAATTTTTTATTCCAAAATAATTAACACTACGGAAATTATTGTCATATCAACCCCGTAGAGTCAAAACCAATTGAAATGTACCGTAAGTCAAAGTAATAAGACTTATAAATCGCAGTTTTATTTGTATTCATACAAATTCCATTATTCAATACAAAATAAAGAAAAATAAACTTTATTCCGAGAAACTAATTTAGTAAATAATAATTCATATATATGTTAAATAAAAAATTACGTGTATGTATTATGATTACAACATAATATTCTAATAAGGGTGTTTGATGGTGTGCATTAATTACGTTACATGTTGTTTACCAGGCCATAAGCTATTATTGCTTCCTGACTACTTCATTGGTTTAGCTGTAGAGTTATTAATCACAGTTAATGGGGATTAGTTCGAATCATTGGTTCAGCCGAAAAGTGATATTGAGATTTTTCTGATTAAAATAATTCTGAATATCAAGCCTGAAGTCTGATAGTTGTTGATATTAGACCCTCATGATTCAAAGAGCACGTAAAGCCCCTGAAATCTAGTAGTTGGTGACCTCATGATTTAAAGAGCACGTGAAGCTGTAGGTCTTGCACCTGACATCTTTCCGATCGTGTGCCCACCCCATTGAATGATCAGCGTGAGTAGATATATAGTGCACCTGAATTTGCGTTATCACTGTTATCTGCATCGCCATGGTGGTTATTTTCCATTGAGAATGGCTGCTATGGCCGAAATTCTACCAGAATGTATTTCTCCTTCTTCTTCTTCGCTATAAATTATGAAACGAAATGATATTCAGCACTTGTGCATTCACATACACGTAATTTGTAGCAATTGAATTTAAGCAATATAAATAGATAGCTCATATAATTAAAATATAGGTGTTAATCCTTCTGCCAGTTTGGCAACGCAGATATTATTAATTTATTACCTTAGTTAAGTTTACTTCAAAAGAAAAAACTAAAATAGTTTTTTTTTTAATTACTGGCTTTGTATTCTAGCTTGCCACTTTGTCGCTCATTAGACTTAATGAATAATAAAACATTAATTGTAATGCGAACGATAGATTAACCTGAGTACTATTCGGAAAAAATACGGCCATGTTGACTCATAGCTTGCCATTTGGATCACTCACGCGGAGGTAAATAAAATTCTCTTAATAGTAACTTCTGCGTACTGCGTGAGGATGCCAGACTGGGAATATACCTGTAGAATACCTGCATATATTCCACAAAGCTATATAGCATGGCGACCTAAACTCATGCGACCACCCAATGAAATGATGCAATCATTCATCGTGTGGCGCAGCAGCTAAGACAGTCGCCTCGCCGCCTTGTGTCCTGGGTCCGAATCCCGCGCAGGACAACTATTTGTGTGACCCATAAATAGTTATTCTGAGTCTGGATGTACTTTGTGTCCGCCAATTATATGTTTGTAAAGTACCCCGCGATACAGGGATAAAATTCCCTAGTGCGGGCGTTGTTTTTTTTGAGTTAAAAAAGTCACAGAAAAATACACAAGTCTATAACTACGATCATGAGGATTGGTCGAAGCGCAGAGAGGCGAGTTTTCATCACCATGGTTGCCAAAATGGCGCTCATAGAGCTAATAAAACACATGAAGCTCTATCACACAGGATTTAATTTATAATCCCTATAAACCCTTAATCAATTAAAAATACTCCAATTGCACTATTTCCCAGTGACATGTAAACTAAGTACAAACGTAAACAGAGCTATTGAAAGCGCTCATCGGATTGAATCGGTAACAAGAGGTCGTGTTGCATCAATTAAAGGATTACTGACGTACAGTCCGATCGTTTTGTTCTGCTGTATATTTAACTAGAGGATTGTTTTTGTATTCATTTTGTTTGACAATATTTATGGGTACAAACGGACAATGTATAAATTTTTTTATGAGAATACCTTTTTCATCACCCCATCTCGGAAAGAGTATTTTTGCTCTTGGATATCTGAGTGGAAAAGTCGTTTTTATCCTCTAGAGGGTAAAGTATTTTTTTTTTAATTTAGAACATCGTGTGCACCATCGAGAGATCTGACTCACCAAGAGGTAAACGCTCATAAGGAACTATGCCCTTCAAAACCCGTCATTTTTTTTCTTATGAAAATAGTTAATTTCTTAAACATAATGGTTTAGTCTGGTTCTTGTTGTTGAGACCTTCTATTAAGTGAAGTACACCTGTGTCAGAAGCTCACGCTCTTCCATATCCATCACTATGCGATACCCGAATAGCTTCCTATGGCTGATGAAATGAAATGAAATAATGATGCAATTTATTAACATACACTTGTACTTGTCAAGTTCACAATGGAGTACATAAACATAGTCGAATATAGTATAAAAATTACAAAAATATAATTAGTCTAAAAAAATGTATCTATTATTTTGAAATTTTGTTGTACAATATTAAAATTAAAGAATTGAAGGCAATGAGCATTTGGCTAGCACAGAAGGCTCTTAACCAGTACCTTAAATTAAACAATAAATACCTGAGGCCACCCTCTTAGGGGTTCGGGCCACAGCTCAGGGGCCGCTGAAGCAAAAGGACAGAATTCTAAGAGAGGGTGTGATCAGTTGCACGGGATCACCAATTACGTGTTAAGAGGCCAGAGCGATCCTCAAAGGCTCAAATATCTTATATCTAGGTTACCATACCCATAGCATCAACTTATAACATGTTGATATACCGGGTTGCGGTATAATTTGTGTAACTTGACTTTGACTATGACTTTACGCACATTCTTGCCGCAGATGATCCGCTTTTCATCACTAGTGATCAATTTTCTCAAATATTTTCGGTTACATTAGACAATCACAAATGAGTACTCGAATCATTAGGTATCCTTTAGTGAGCTCGAGCGGAATCTAAATATCGAGCTTTTTTGTATAGCCAGACTTTTCACATGGGTCAAAGCTGTTTTACGGTCAATCCTCAGTTTCATGGCTATGTCGAAACTAACTATAAAATACCGGCTTTGTTGAACATTTTCAAAAATCGCATCACTTTATCTGTATTAGGGCGACCAGAGGGACCTGCATTAAAATTTAAAGAAACCTTCAAAATTCTTTACTAAAATCGCTTTCATTAACTTTGTGGACATTGCATAAGGTAAATAAAAGTCACAATTTTTTTTTACAACATTAGTAATTTTTTTACCAAAAATAATTATTATTATTATTCTTTATTTTAATCAACAAAGGGATCATAATGATAGCATATAAGTACTTACATTAAATTAAAATTAGAAAAATAAGACAAAACACAACACAAAATTACATTAGTATTTAAAAATTAAATTGGCAATGTCAATAAATTAAAATTAAATAACATATTGATAATTAAAAAGTAATAACTAAAATAATTGAATTGTATGAAATTGAATAATATGAAATATGCTATACAGTTATGTGTTGTCCCTAATTCATTTAACTTGCTATTGCCACTACATTAGGCATGCCACAATGGTTAATGTAGTGACAGTCAAACCTCTCAGCCATCATCTTAGGATGGTGTTGGAGCTGGCGCGGACCCTACGCGCCAGAGATGTGCACCGTTTTCGCATGTCGCATAAAAGCAGTCAAAGCGCGCCTCAGCGAATATCCCCGATGCACTGCAGTACCGAGGCAGCCCCAACAACGTTCTGTAGGCATTGTTGAATTGGACTCGTAGGGCGCTGTACTGTTTTTGAGTATAGTTAGCCCACAAGGCACTCGAGTAAAAACAAGTGCAATACACCCCGAAAGAGTGTTTTTTACTTCTTTCGAGCATCATAATAGTGAAACTTTAAAATTTATCGTAGTTCTTCGATAGATTAATTTATTATGCCAACAAAAATACAATAAAAAATTGTGGGTAAGGGTTTTTTTACTTTTTCTCTATAAATAAATAATAAAAAAAAGCCTTTTATTCCATGCACATATTTAAAAAAAACATTCAGTTACACAATTAGGATTTATAGTTAGACATTTATATACTACTAGCAAGAAAAAAAAATAAAGAAATATTAATAAAAAAAATTATAATAAGTTATTAATACATTGCTAGCAGTTAGGTAAGTACCTATATTAATTAATTAAGTTTTTGCATAGACCCCTCTCAGGTGAAGGCCTCCTCCAAACATTTCCATTTTTTTCTACTCTTGGCAGTCAGTATCCAGCTAGTTCCTGCGATCTGTTTTATATCGTCCTCCCATCTCATGTAGGGTCGCCCTGCTCGGCGTTTGCCAGGCGGGCCTTTCCATGTGGTTACATTTATGGTCCACCTATTATCGTCGAGACGAGCGACATGGCCGGCCCATCTAAATTTTAGTGTTTGGGCGTAATTTAGCTATTGCTTTCGTGTAATTCCTTATTTTTGTGTGACGTATTTTATGTATTTTCTTTATATTCAACATACAACGTTCCATTCCTTTCTGACATGAGCTAATTTTGTTTTTAAATTTTTGAGTAAATTTCCACGTCTGGCAGCCATACGTTAGAGAAGGCAGGATGCATGAATCCATAATTTTCTTTTTAAGCTTTATAGACATATTACTTTTAAATACGTCTTTTAAGCTCCAGTATTTATTCCAGGCAGCTTTAATTCTACGTTCTATCTCATTTTTGTTACTATTGTTTTTGAAACTTATTTGTATCCCAAGATAAATATATTGGTCAACATACTCTAGAGTCTCATTTTCTATTCTAACGCACTTTTCGGTACTGTTTGTCATGGTATTTGTTTTTGACAAGTTCATACTGAGTCCCACTTTTCTGATGTTTACATGAAGTGCCTCTAGCATATGTTGCAGGCCACTACTAGATTCTGAAAATAGCACTATGTCGTCTGCGAATCTTAGATGGCTTAAGTATTTGCCATTAATATTCAAACCGCATTTTTTCCAATCCAGGTTCCTTATAATGGTTTCCAGTACAGCTGTAAAAAGTTTTGGTGATAGTGGGTCACCCTGTCTTACTCCTCTCTTGATAGGAAAGTTTTGGCCAGTTCTTTGTAATTTTACTTTGCTAGTGCTGTTATTATATTTGTTTCTTATTACTTCAATGTATTCATTCTCTACTTTTTGTGTTCTTAAGGCTTCCCAAATACATGCGTGGGATATAGTATCAAATGCTTTTTGATAATCTATAAAGGCAATGCAGAGCGGTCTCTGTCTTTCCTGATACTTTTCAATAACTAATTCTAAAGAGTGTATGTGGTCGATGAACCTGCTTGTTCCAGGGGTTGACACGTGTCTAGCGTTTCGCTTATTCTCTTATTAATTATTGAAGAAAATAGTTTGTATAGAGTCGGTAACAGGCTAATGGGTCTGTAGTTGCCAATATCCTGGGAGTCTCCTTTTTTGTAGAGTAAGATTATGTTTGATTCGGACCATTGCTTGGGTATAATTGCGGTTTCTAAGATGAGATTAAATAGGTGTGCCAGTGGGGTGGCCAGTAGAGTTCCACCATACCTTATAGCCTCATTGGTGACTTTGCCTGGGCCCGGGCTTTTATCTGATTTTAATTTCTGTCTCTATATCCTATGTTTATTCCAGATTTGTTATACTGATCCACATTTTACCAAAAAAGTCTTACTTGTTTGACTATGAATACTTTACTTTATACCCATGTAAATTTATTTAAATATGCTCAAGTTTTGTTTAAATTGGTAGTTTTTTAAGAAAAGTTTAAATAGTTTGTATGTATTAATTAACAATTTAGCGAGTTTGATGATAAAAATAGATTAAAAATACGGGTTTATAATACATTATACACATTTAACAATACAATATATACCGTCATTGTCTCTTTAACTCTTTTATTTTACGAAACATGCAATTTATTTTTAATAATGTGTTAAACAATGGATAATTATAATTTATTATATTATAATTAATGTAAAATACACATTACACAATATTATAGGAAACTTCGCGAAAAAGGCAATAAAAGTAATTTAGTAAAAGTATAAACAAAATCCGAAGTAATTTTTTTATACGGACCTGTTGGCGTGGTTGGTAAATACGCTGCCTTTCACGCAGGAGGTCATGGGTTCGATTCCCATCCGGGTCAAATATTTGTGTGCATGAACATGTATGTTTGTTCTGAGCCTGGGTGTATATTATCTATATAAGAATGTATTTACAATAGAAAAATAGAGTATATATGTAGTATATCAGTTATCTGGTTTCCATAGTACAAGCTCTGCTTAGTTTGGGATCAGATGACCGAGTGTGAATAATGTACTAGGATATTATTATTGTTATTTTTATTATTATCATAATAAACCCTAATTTAAATTTAAAAGTTTTTTTTTTTCACGCTAGCCTGTACTCGTAAAAACCCATATTTTATGAGTCTGAAAACACGTCATTCGGGAGAGTGTTCCACAACTTAGCCGTACGTATGATGAAAGAGGGAACAAAGCGCTTCGAACGGCATGCTGGGATGTCAGCAACAAAAAAGTGGAGAACTCCCGACGCCAGGTAGTCCGATGAAATAAAGGGGGTAGAAGGGATAGATTCATGGAGGTCTTGAGCGCTTTCTCCATGAAACACCCTGTAAAAAACCGATAAGCTTGCAAGCTGGTGCCAGAGATCCAAGTCTGGCAGCTTTTTCCTGGTTAAGTCTCTATCGTTGCTTATCCTGCGACCGCATCTAGCTGATAATTTGCGGAGCCACCCATCCCAAAGATGAGAGTAAGTAGTACTCTATGAAGGGTCAGATATGAGCTTTGTATAGATTTTAAAATATGTTCATTTGTGAGTGTTTTATACGATTGTATTATATGTGTATATCTGATTCATAAATATATGTGTCTGTCATTTATTTTTCATATACCTATTTTATTTGACTAGTTTCATCTTCTCTGTGAATTTTTGTATTAATTTGTTTAATTTTGTACACAATATTAATTACGTTTCTAATTAATTTATTTACTAATCTACTTTTATATAAAATAAGTTGCATTTGCGGTCTAACCTTAGTTTTTGAATCGCCACCAGGGAAGCTAAAATGTTGACATTATTAATTCAATTAGTTTTATGCGTTGCTACTTTAAAAGCAGTTGTCTTTAACTCTTATTCCGGTGACCTGGTGACACAAAGTCAGTTAAAGGAGTTCGAGGAGGCAAATAATGCAAAGTAAGTTATTTTAGAATATATCATTTTGAAATATATAACTTCATCATCATCATATCAGCCGAAAGACGTCCACTGCTGGACAAAGGCCTCCCTCAAAGATCTCCACAATTGCCGGTCTTGCGCTATCCGCATCCAGCGTTTTCCAGCGACCCGCACAAGATCATCGGTCCATCTTGTAGGGGGCCTGCCCACGCTGCGTCTTCCGGTTCGTGGTCGCCACTCGAGAACCTTTCTGCCCCAGCGGCCGTCGGCTCTACGAGCTATGTGCCCTGCCCACTGCCACTTCAGCTTGGCAATTCTTAGGGCTATGTCGGTGACTTTGGTTCGCCTGCGGATCTCATCATTTCTGATTCGATCTCGCAGGGAAACTCCAAGCATAGCCCTTTTCATTGCTCTTTGGGTGACCTTGAGCCGCCTGATAAGGCCCATAGTTAGCGGCCACGTCTCTGTTCCGTAAGTCATCACTGGCAACACACACTGGTCGAAGACTTTCGACTTGAGACACTGCGGTATTTGGGATATAACTTAGTTAAGTTTAAACCAGAAGACTCATCGTGAGAAGTTTATCATCTTGCGGGAGTCGCTGAAAGCCGCTAGATGCGGTTTTTAAACTGGAAGTGTGGAGATCTGTGGGAGAAGTCTCCGTCCAGCTGTGGACGCCTTTCAGCTGATACGATGATGATGAAGTTTGAACTGAAAGTAGAAGGTCTGGTTCTATATTTGACTTTTTGATGAGGTTTAACGCAGGATTTTTTGTTTTGTAATAATACCTCCAATTTATAGAAATACGCAGGGGGTCGAGGAAGATTGCTAGTAGTCAACAAGGATGAGCGATGTGTTGGTAACTCCTAAGTGATAATAGGTGTGTCATGTCAAGCTTGATACCGCTTACCATAAGGTGGTGCCGTATGTTGTGCATCCCAATGTGGTGTACTTTTTACTATAAATATATTGAGTAAAAATATAGGGAATGTATATGCGAACAATGCATTACCAATACTGTTTTTTCTAATCTGAAGAGGACTTATTCAAGTCAAGACGCATGTTATCTTCAAAGTCTAAGAGGGAATTACAAAAAGCACTTCAAAGAACTTACTATGTTTTCTTCATCTTATGGACAAGTGAATGGTTCCAATCAGTTATTGTATTCACTATATTCGCATCAATTAATATCTAATCGTAGTGTTTTATTTAAATATTAGTTTCTATACCTATATTGTGTATTAAATATAATAGAGATCATTTTAAAACGTGGTTCTAATTCATAGACATTGACTATGAATTAGAACCATGTTTGAAAATGATGGTAATTGCAAATCTATTTTATTATTTATAATGCTCACCATCATTTTCATTTCATAAGATATACTCGTAATTCATACTATTGTCAAATAAATGTTAGGTAATAAAAACAATACAAGCGGTGTCTATTTATCAGACACCAAATAAAGCAATGCCAAGGTATTATAAGGCAAAATGTGGTAGAACTTTAAAACCACAGATATTTTTCCTATTTTATAGGTATTGTACTGTCAACGTAAAGTTACCCTGTGATCCTCACGAGTGGAAACGTATCGATGGTTCGTGTAACAACCTCAAGTATCCCAGCTTGGGCACAATACCTGCTGCAAGCATAAGAGTCCTACAACCTAAATTCAGCCCAAGTAAGTAGATTTTTAGATTTATTTTCACTTGATAGTGCTTTGATTGATAACGAGATCCCAAGAGATTAACATTCTGACTGTAGCATGTCAGTATATATATGAGAATCTAATTTATATGCATAAATATAAAGACTCCTTCTGTAAAAGGAGTGATACTCTTAATATAAATACTAGATATAAGCATAACTTTGTGTTACATACCACCCGTCTCCACAAAGTAAGTGACTCTTTTATGGGGCAATGTATAAGATTCTATAACAAACTTCCCAGTGATATCCGAGAAATGTCTATGATAAAATAAAATAAATAAAATAAAAAAGGTTTTTATTCACGTAGACTTTAAAAAAGCGCTTGTAAATAGTCAGAACATGTTTGTAGTAATATAGTTCTATACATTAGATATTATTTCTAGTAACATAGATATTTAGGTACATCTTGTATGAAAACATTTATAAAATTTATTTTATTACAGAAATGATATTTAGCTAGCTCGTATCAAGTTATTGTCAAGAGATTATGTTTAATCATCTAGTTTAACTCTAATATTTTTACTACATATTGTCAATGGTTCTGTCTATATTAAAGGTATTATTATTATGACGGACCTTGTGTTAATAACGACGGTCGCACTTTAATGCTACCACCGGATCCAATGCGCCCCAACTGAGAAGACCCAGCGAAACAAACTCAGTGGGTTCATCTACCACCGGTTTCAACACGACCCAGTTGAGACGGTCCGGCGAAACATACTCAAGTGGGCATGAACACGGGATTTGGTCCAATTAGAGTAATTATTTAGTAAGCAAACACAATATATGGTCGATCGGTTGTCTGAATGCTTATTATTTTAGATTATATTTAGGTATACAAAAGAAAAACTTCGAAACAATAACATTATTCATTTTGAGACAGAGTCAATAATTTTAAATTAAGTATATGATAGCAATCATTTACAGATAGTTCGCGTAACAGCAGATCAGTCATGTCTATATGGCTACAAGATCTCCAGCCAGCAATGTGCAGGTAGGAAGTGAGAGCCAGACGTATTTGTCATCGATGTACTCTTTAGTGGTGTAATAACCCCTAGCCATAAGTATACGTTTAATATGTGTTTTAAAACTTGTGTCAGGCAGATTAGTAATTTGAGCAGGAAGCTTGTTATAAAACCTAATACAATTTCCTAAAAATGATTTATTAGTTTTGCCTACTCTAAAGCCTGGCATGGCTAGTTTGTTTTTATTGAATAAGTTTGAAAGAATTATAAAAGCCAAATTGTGTAGCAGGGCTTACTACAAAACTTCTGATTATTTAAGTGACAAAACAGCTTGGGATGGAGTCGCTCTAAATTAACACATTTAAATACAATGTAACTTTATGTAAGAAATAAATATTTTAAAAAAGGATTCTTACTGAATTTTTGTGGCAGTGTTTTTCAGTAGCTGCCACACAAATGTAATATTTTAACGGAATAAATGACTTTTTGAATTTGAATTCAAGGTTTCTTTTCTGGAAAAGAAGGAATAGGATCTGTCAGAGGGCTTTTTGCACTTCTTAAAGCAAGTAAAGTCTTACGCACTGTCTTTTTGTCGTCTGTGATTTCTATCCTATCTATTTAACATCACTATAACACAGAGAGTACATATGTAAGTGAGCGCTAACACAATATTATGCCAATACTAGCTTTGTGGTGTAAAAGAGGATGTAGTCCCAAAGACAGAATAAGGTATTTTATTTATTTTACTTAATTTATTAGGAAAACAAACAGTATTAACAACTTATGCTAAGTAACAGGTTATTACAACTAATTACCAATTATATGTTTTCGCAAATGAATACAAAAAAAGCTTGTTTGCTTAATATAAGATACAATAAGACAACGAAAGTCTGTAGTTTGTAAGTAGGTATGCTGAGATGGTTTGGGCATTTAGAAAGGATGAATTCTCTGATCAAATCGGAGACGTTCTCAAGAAAAGCCAGGTCAGATGTACCAGTAACAGGCGAGCATGTATGAAGAATATAATGAGATTAAACGAGGCAAAAGTGATGTGCAGAGATCGTGACAAATGGAAATCCGTTGTCTCTACCTACCCCTCTGGGAAACAGGCGTGAATCTATGTATGTATGTAGCTGTGCCGAGAGGTTTAACGCGCGTTAAACTTTATACATTATAGCTTCTGTTATTGGGATATCTAAGCTATTTAACTACAAATATTCATCAAAATCCGTTCGGTAATTTTTGCATGAAAGAGTAACACATCCACACAAACATACGCATGTATAATAAATATTGGTACGATTAGTAGAATTACCGGATATTTTATTTAGGATACAATCCAGTAATATGACAAATGTACAGGGAATAGTATTCGGCAAGCTGGCAGCAATCCGGATAGCTAGCACCACGTCATATGTGATATCAGTGGTTATATTTGTAAGGGTGGTTTGATATTTGACCAAAAAACAAGCGCTTGCAACCAATTCTATCCAATCCAAATCCAAACTAATATTATAAATGCGAAAGTAACTCTGTCTGTCTGTCTGTCTGTCTGTCTTTGCTTCACGCCTAAACTACTGAACCGATTTGTGTGAAATTTGGTACAGACATAGTTTGGAACTCGAGAAAGGACATAGGATAGTTTTTATTACAAAAAATGAAATAAAAAATAAAATTTATTCCGGACATACAGCGCCATCTATTGGTCAAGAGTCGGCATCAATTCAGTACTGAAAATTCATCGGAAAAATGTAAATAAATAGTAAAAAGGTATGAAAATATAATATAATACAACTTTTAGTACAAAGAAAATGCTCTAAGGGAGTATAGATAATTCTATTAGTACTATATGTCGAGTTGGTGATCGCGCAATGGTGTCGATCGTTACACGAGTTCGGTTCATGTTATTGTTTTAATTCATCGGAAAAAAGTAAATAAATAGTAAAAAGGTATGAAAAAAATAATATCAATATAATAAAACTTTTAGTACAAAGAAAATGCCCGAACGGAGTATACATAAATAATCCGAGTTGTCACTATGCTCGATAGATGGCGTTAACTCTTCTGAAGATCGGCGAGGATCGTATGCCTACCGACTCCGAGAGTATGATCACGCTGAGCAGCGAATTATGCCAAATTGTGGATAGAAAATACAATTTAAAAAATAGTGTCTATCCGGATTTACGCGCTAATATCGAAAATCGGGAATGCTTATGCGAAAGGGCGATATTGGCGCCAACAAATGAAATAGTAGGCCGGATAAATGACGAAATTATGTCTGACGTAGAGCGAGATGTCATCGAGTATCTATCAGTAGATAACGTCGTGGCAGCAAGTGACATCTTACCCAACAGAGTTTCTCAACTCCTTAGAGTTATCAGGAGTGCCTTCTCACAAGTTGAGGCTGAAAGTTGGAGTTCCTGTGATGCTTATGAGAAACCTAGATCCACCAAGGCTATGTAACGGCACACGGTTACAAGTAACCTATTTAGGACACAATGTCATTAAAGCCGTTATTGTGACTGGATTGGCAAAAGGCGAAACTGTAATTATTCCCCGCATTCCCATCATTCCAACTGATTTGCCATTCCAATTCAAAAGAGTTCAGTTTCCGCTGAAAACTGCGTTTGCAATGACCATAAATAAAGCCCAAGGGCAAACGCTTAAAGTTGCGGGGGTACATCTTGAAAAAGACTGTTTCTCCCATGGACAACTCTACGTTGCGTGCTCAAGAGTGTCAAAACCACAAGACCTATATATTTTTGCAAAGGATGGCAAAACTAAAAACGTGGTATACAGAAATGTCTTGGTGTGAGAAACTTTAATAATCTTTGAAGCCTAATCCTTAATCCTAAATCTTTAATAGAAAATTTGTCAAGGGAGAAACAGTATTTTTTTCTGAAATGGCAAATCAAAATAATATTTTGAAAATAATGGAAAAATAACATTTTCCCCTTTTAGCAAGCAATAGCGGCTTTAATGCCCTAAGTGAGTATACATATCTCCAATTCAAACGCAGAGCTCATTATGTTGATTTTTGAAGTGTTCCCTAGAATATCTTCCACATTTCATTTTTGAAGAGATCCCGCGAGATCGGGATCTATGTGGGTAAAACAAAAAATCTGCCGGAAGTCACTATTCCACGCGAACGAAGTCGCGGGCAAAAGCTAGTATACTATAAATATGCAAATTTGTTAAAAAATACCAAAACTACGAGAAAGGGCAAGCAAACAAAGTATGCACTTCGACATAATACCCGATTAAACTTACCAACATCTAGGTTAAAAATCCACTCTACAAGTACATATGTGATGTCCATTAAAAATGAAAACAAATTTTATCTATTCTCCGCTAACCTAAAGAATCTTCTATTATCTAAATGCTATTACAGTATCAGTGAATATTTAAGTGACACGTTCTAAATAATAATAATAATGTATAGGTAAATAATTAAAATACATGTATTAAGATAAGATAATTGTTTCTTAACAATATTAAATATAATTGATAATAATAATATTTAGGCTAAAATAACTATACCTATATAATTAAATTAAACTGAAGCATGCAATCTACGTAAATGCTACTGCATTATCAATAAATATGAATATGATAAATTCTAAATAATAATTGCACATAATTTAATGAAGTATATGATAAACACACACAATAAATGAAACATATATCAGCTTGCTGCGCTTGACTCGGTGGAACGCAGGGCTAAGAGGCTCATTGGTGACGTAAAACTGATGGATGCCGAGCTACATAGCTTGGCTCATCGTCGTAAGGTTGCCTGCTTGTCGGTCTTCTACAGATTGTACTTCGGTGAGTGTGCCCAAGAACTCCACGACCTCATTCCACCGGCCCCCTTCTACCATCGGACATCCAGACGCACTGCATCTTACCATCCTTAGCTTGTAGCTATTCCACCAATTCGCACTAAGCGTTTCCAAACGTCTTTTATAATGCGCACAGCAAAAGAGTGGAACTCACTGCCTGCGTCGGTGTTTCCAAAAGCTTATAACCCTAATCTCTTCAAAGTTAGAGTGAACAGGCTCCTTCTGGGTAAGCTCGCTCCATCGTAGACTTTGTCTCTGTCATCTCTGACATAGACTAGAGTCAAGAGCAAACCCATAACAAATAAAAATAATATATATATAAATTATATTCTTAATAAAATAATTGATCAATACATTATAATTTAATATATTAACTTAATAACTGACCAATGCATTATAATTATAGTATATTATATATTTAAGTGACTAAGTTTAATATAAATCTATACATATAATAAAATCGTAGGAAAGTCAAAACTGTACATTGAATATTTTTTTAAAAGGATACTTGGGGCGTGATCTACAGTCGATATCGAAGCCAAAAATATAGTTTTTAGAATTTTTGTCTGTGGGTCTGTTTGTCTGTATGTATGTCCGGGCTAAACTCAAAAAGTACTCCATGAATTCACTTCAAATTTGGCATGAATATTACTAAGAGGTCGGGTCAACATATAGGCTACAAATTATCACGCTATCACCTACGGGGGAGTAGCTATGATAATTTATAAAATTTAACGCGGGTAAAACCGCGGGGCGCAGCTAGTTTACAATAAATGTCTGAAATAAATCCTCCTCTGACCTACTTTGCTGCGCCCGACAGGGTCCATGATGAACTTTTTTTGAACATTGTGGAATGCAATAAAGAATTGAGTATTGAGTATGCTCTCGCCGGTTCAAAATGTTCACATGCGTTCAGAAGTCGCTCATAGGAGGCATTTTAAGACGCGTATCCAGTTGCTATCATCAGAAAACAGTCGTGAAGCCATGTCAGAGGCCTACCGGTTGTCATAAATAACTCTGTTACTGAGTTACCATATATATTTATTAAAAACTACTTGCACATAATATTATAACGGCGAACAGCCTTTCGGAGGATATAGGTTCTTATCCATCGGTTTTGTTTTCTAAAAACATGGCCGAGCGATATGTTATGCACGTGAAAGATCATATCATATTTGTAACACATTTATCTCAAAAATGGGAAACCAAAATTTAATCGTCCGGCGGGTCTCGAACCTGCACCATCAACCAATCCGGGGTAGGCGCTCTGTGTTAAGGTACGAACGATACACGCTGGCAGATCAAATTTAGACTTCCCTTGCTAACACCCTTCCGGAGGATGTAGGTATTATCTATCGGCTTTGTTTTCTAGAAACATGGCCGACTGATATGTTCACAGTTGCATGTGAAAGATCATATCATATTGATAATACCTTCCAAATATTTGAATTTTACGATTAAATTTATGATTTCCCATTTTTGAGATTATATTAACGCTTTGCATTGCGAATAATGCTATAAAATTCAAATTTAATATTACATTTTAGTTTTATAGCGTAAAACTAATCTCAAAATTATTGGTAACCTAAAATGTAATACAAATTTGAATATTTTGAGGTGTTGTTTTGTAAGTTAAGAGTGTGTTTTGTGTTACAGATTATGAACCTGTTACAACGAAGTCTGGGGAAGACTATCCACTAGCTCGATACTTACGGACGGAGATCTTAAGCACAGGCAGAGTATCTGACCTCGAAATTACCCAGCTTGTTTCATATTATATGCTCTTCATGATGAATGATGTTAATTCAGTCCACGATCTCCGTAAGTATTATTTTATTTTATTAATAATAGTAATAATAAGCATACTATTACGATTTCCTCAGCATTTTCTATCTAATACTCAATCTTATATGCTTGGCCCTGGCCCGCATATAAGTTTCTGTCATTTACCCTCAAAGAGGAGAATATACATTTGTCAAAAAATTATAATAATCTTTATTTATCCAAAAAACATACAGAGTTTGAAATAACTTAATATTTGGTTTGAAAATACATTTATATTTTATGTTGCAAAATCTGTACAATAATCTATTCAATAAGTCAATATTTCATGCCATCATCCGGTATCTGCACTTAGTCCCCGATAGGGACATGGTACGTGAGTACACCTCTTTTCAGAAGTACACTAGGTCTTCCAACCTTCTCCGGGTATCGCATGAGTTCTTGGTGAACCCAGGATAGCCCTCCAGATTTTTTTGATAGCCGTGCACTCGAGGATTACATGCACGCCCGTTTTCTAAGTGTTTATGGACGCTCTGCAAAGAGGGATGTCCGTTACACCAATGTTTTGGAAGTGTTTATTAAGAGAGCAGTTCATCGGACTACTAGGCGTCGGGAGGATTTTCATCGCTTTGTTGTTAACATCCCATTCTGCCGTAAGAAGCGATTTGCTTCCTCCTTTATCATACGCACGGCTAAGCAGTGGAACACCCTCCCGAACGACGTGTTTCCAGACTCATACAACATGGGTTTATTCAAGGCTCAAGTGAACAGGCATCTTATGGGTACGCGCGGTCCATCTTCGACCACATCTTCAGGTGAGATCGTGGTCAAGCGCAAACCCATTCAGCATAAAAATAAGAAAAAAAAAACAGTGTCCGGTGATGATTCCCGCCACAACACGCTGACTTCTCCAGTCAAGCCATAGTAGGCTCCTCGTCAGCTTGCGATCCAGGCACGGCATTGCTCCTTTGTATTGTCTACAGTCCGATGCTGAGGACCAGTTCTCAGACTGTGTATGTATGTGATTTTGTAGCCATCTACGTATTTGAATAAAGGTATGGGCGAAATGGACTCCTGACTAGATCATTATCCGTATCATGATCCGCTGTGTTCTTTGTTACATAGCAGTGTCACTGTATTGTCGTATACTAGTACGCCGCAACATGTTCTAGTGCATTATGGCATTCTAGTATTAATCCTGAGTTAAAGTGATTTCTTTCCAAGGGTTGGAGTACTGAGGTGCTGTCAGGGAGTATACGTATATTCCTGTCTAATGTGTGGGCATCATCCTAGCATGAGCTGCAAGGATGACGGGAGGAGCTAACATAAAGAACTATCTATCATAGTGCTGGCTGGACTAACCATTTTCAAATCTTCAGGAATATTTGCCTGTATACGGGTTAATAAATTATATTTTAAACGGCGTGTGTGTTTGTTAGGTTTTAGTTTAAAAAGTTAGTAGTGTGTGTGTTTAAAATATCCTGATTTTAGTTAAATACCTCTTCAATGATACAACTTGCTGTACTCCGGAAGGTAAAAAACAATACACGTGTATTCCAAATATTATTCCGAATAACGATCCAGTACATCGATTTTCTGGAGTCCGTTGCATGAACTTAACCAGACCAGCCAGTTACCAGACGTTTGGTTGTCTTAAAAACGGAACTAATTTTGCTAGGGTAAGTAACCTTTAACATCAAGTTTTCTTGCATTGGAATTTCCTCCGGTAACCATAGCCTTATAAAGTAAAATAATGGAACATTCAAATGTTCTTAGCACTTAAATCAATTTATTTTCTTAACTACATATAATAAAACTGTAGAAAAGTCGTTTTTATACATCAAAAATAATTACAAAAAAATAGCCAGCGTGTAAAAGGACAACCAATAGAACACATTCCAATTTTTTTTTTAATTTTGTCCATTTGTCGGTTTTTGTGTTTATTTGTTCGGGCATCACGTAAAATGTACGAAATAATGTAGATAACTTTTGTACACAACGATTGCGCGTAACTTGAAGAAACATTGAGATTTTGTTTCATTGCAATCAGTTCAGTCAGTCAGTGTATCAAAAGATATTAGATTTTAAAGTATTCAAGAAGAAAAATAACACGCTTTATTTACTTGAAGAACTAATGTTGATAGTTGAACTGACTTAGAATTTATTCGAATGTTCAAAATTAGGGTTTGAGCTAAGGACTCATAAATTTTCATAGTATCAAAAAAATAAAAATGGGGAGATTATGGTTGGTCGGATATTCCTCATCATAAAGTATCTAAATTTTGCGTTTGAACGTGAACTTCTCGGCCACCCTGTATATTGGGTTAAAAAAATAGTGACCGAATATTCTCAGGTATATCGTCAAAGCAAACAGCTAGCTAAATGCGCTTTCTGATCCGAAAATGATCGACGTAGTTAAGCACATAGACTCGCAAATTTATAGATGGGTGACTGAAAAACTGGTTACATTTCTGTGAGGCTTCGTGTTTTGGAGGATTGGCTATTGTCAACACAAAATTGATGATATGCCATGTCTAAGGCCTATGCGGTGGTTTGAAACCTCTAATGCCTACTAAGCTAGGACAAACACTGCCCATAATGAATGACTGAATTATGCAATCCGCAATACTAGCAACATAAACGCATTACGGGTAACAGGGTACTGCTACTAAATGTAAAACTTTCCAGACTATAAACAAGCACATGAATTCAACAGAACAACAACGCCACAACATTCAATAAGTCTCTGCCACGAGTTAGTTAAATTTTGCTCAAGAAGTGACATTAATTAGCCTAGAAGAGGTTTCATTAGTCTTCTTTTTTGACTTGCCTTACGAGCTGTCGATATAAATTTTATTATGACGGTCACCGTAGCCTAGTTGGTAGTGTTCCTGCCTACGAGGCTGGTGGTCCTGGGTTCGAATCCCGGTAAGTGCAAATATTTTTTTCTTGGTCATGGATGTTTTCTATGTATTTAAGTATTTATTTATCTCTATAAGTATGTATATCGTCGCCCAGTACCCATAGTACAAGCTTTGCTTAGTTTGGGGCTAGGATGATCTCTGTGACATTGTCCCCAGATATTATTATTATTATTTATTTATTTATTAATTGTTTAATTAAATGTGTGAGGGAGATATTTGGACAATATAATAATATTGTCCAAATGTCTTCAAAATACATAATTATAAATTATAAACATTTTTGATAGGCTTTTTAATCGATCCTCTCAATATAAACTTTCTTTTGAGACACCTGTACAATATATTTCGCTTCATTTGGAAGACATCACTTGACGGTGAACGGCACATTTAGCTCGTACTTGGCATCGTCCTGTCTCAGCAATGCTATTTTAAACACCTAGAGTGGCGGTCTATCGGTGGATGGATAACGGGTCAAATATAAAGCAAAACACTACGAGCGAGAGTAACTTCTGACCATCACTTACATCTAAATAGTGGAAAATGACAGTTCAGGTATCTAAAGGAAGTAATTAATATTAATCAAAATCTCCTATATAATTACAGATCGTATTTTCGACTCCAGTCTTTGATATGTCTGAAGTTTACAACTATCGGCCAGGCGCAATAAAAAAATTAAGGAGTTATGAAGACGGATTGCTCAAAGTTGAGATAGATAATGGCAAAATATTTCCACCCTCCACTGGGACTTCAGATCCAAAGGGGGTAGGAAACATGTACAGTAACCAATGTGCTTTGAATCAACTTCCAAAAGAAAGACGGTGTAATAAGTTTTGTAAGTATTTACAGACTTTTAACTATTTATCCTCTGCATGCGAAGAGCTGCTATGTCCCAAATATTTAGTATGGAATTCCTTTTCAAATCTTGACATTTCGTTACTTTCACTGACTTTAGTAGAAATGAGGAAAATGCAAGGAAGATTATAGTTTCTCGTCAAACATAAAATATAAAGGAAATCCACATGAAAATTATAATATTCTTTCAATATTACTTCGTATTTTACACGTCAACGAATTCCCTCACATTGCATTGTATATTGGTTGAACTAACTAGTACCATCACATCTAAGTCTAGCGCCAAGTTCTATTATTTTGTTATGCATATATCTATTAGATTTGATCGCGCAGGGATACTCAGGGTATCCCTGCGCGATCGAATCAAAAACATCGAAATCCGCAGGTGAACCATACTTTGGTTCGCCGACATAGCCCTACTTATAGAATTGCCAAACTGAAGTGGCAGTGGGCAGGCCACATATGTATGTAGCTCGTAGATCCGACGGCCGATTGGGCAGAAAGGTTCTAGAGTGGCGATCACGAACCGGAAGACACAGCGTGGGCAAGCCCCCTACAAGGTGGACCGACGATCTTGCAAGGCTCGCGGGTAGCCGCTGGATGCGGGCAAGGTAGGACGAGCTATTGTGGAGATCCTTGGCGGAGGCCTTTGTCCAGCAGTGGACGTCTTTCGGCTGATATGATGATTAAACATTAACCATGAGATAATCAGTAAGTAGTAAATTTTCAACGACCGTAGTTACCTGATGTACAGACGCCAGCACATCAAGGTACCCCAATCTGTCAAATTTCCCCAATTGAAAGTGAACCTTATGCTTATGTCATAAAGTTGATAATCTATCAAAGAAATTTGACAGATTGGACTAGCTGGATGTGCTGGCGTCTGTACCAAACTGCTACATACCGCCTTTATAATTATATTATCTTTTATAAAAACAGTACCAAACGGTGTAGTGAGCTCTAATACCTTCGAGATTTTATTCTACCGGCACCACAATGTCATTGCTAAGAAGCTGAAGGAAATGAATCCTTGCTGGGATGACGATAGAATCTTCTTCACGGCCAGAGATATCAACATAGCTATCACTATACAAATATACTATTACGAAATGTTGCCCGTTGTATTTGGTAAGTAAAAATCATTTTACAATTTACAAGATTAAGGCATAATAGTTTCAGACTGCACAGCAAATAATTTCAAAATATGATTAACAACAGCAGACCCTGAAAGAAAAGAAAAAAATACTTTTATTTATAATACACATACATACAAATTAGTTAAAAGGTGTTTAAAAACAAATATAATGCTGTGTACCATAAATGGGTGCCTACTTCAGCATAAGCTACAGCAAAAATTACTGTAGCTCTAGTATTCTATCCCTGCAGTAACAAAAAGACAGTGCTGACAATTTTGCATTGAACACAATTAGGCTCACACGATAAATATCACACATACTATAATAAATCTTATGAAAGGTCAAGGTATAGTAAGTTAAGAAACTATTCGTCCAAACTGCTTAAGGATACGCACGGGTAATTCTGAAGATTAATGTTAATAATGCTAAAAGATGTGTGGAAGTGGCGGCAGCAATGAGAGTTCATTGCCACTTTCTTCACACCTCGACCTGTGGATTAGAAAAGAAAACCAGCAATGAATTTGAAAATTTCTCGATTCGTTATCTTTATATTATTACTTCTTGTTGAAAAGCAACTTTAAGATTTCAACTTTCTTACAACAACAGGAATGAAAAATCTGATAAGAGATGGCGTAATATCGAGTTCAGATGGGTTCAGAGACGTGTACGATGAAAATGTATTACCACAGATCAGTGATGAATATGTCTATGTTTTAAGATATTTCCACACGATGCAAGATGACATTCTCAAGTACGTATATATCAAACATATCTTACCAACTAAGATAGCTATTTGAGCAACTTCCTCCAGGATGTAGTTCCAAATGCAGACTTTACCAAACAAATGGCAATATATTGGAGGAAACGATAACAATTCATATTTGGGTGAAAGCATGTCCGCCACCCGTCACGTCTCGTTTCCCAGAGAGACGAAAAGTGGTCAACGGAGAGCCGTTTTGCTACGTTGAATGTTGGAGGAGGAATAGAAGGTAAGATGGACGAAGTATGTCAGCTGATGAGTGAAAAGCGGATCGATGTGTTGTGTGTGAATGAGACGAAGCGGAAAGGGTGTGATACTACAAAACACGGACTATACACGGCGTATTGGTCTGGAGTACCGAACACCACCCGAGCTTGCCAAGGTGTGGGTCTCATTCTTTCCACAAGTATGTCTGAGTGTGTGACTGAGTTCGAATGCGTGAATGCAAGAGTAATGTGGTTGAGAATGAAAGTTGGTATGACCCGTATCTTCCTAGTAGGAGTGTACGCTCCTGTAGATATGGGTGCAGTTGTAATACAGCGAGAACAAGAGGAAAGAAAGGCATTCTGGGAGACCCTGAGAGATCTGTTGCGGTTAAGTCAGTATAATGAAAGAGTAATAATGTTAGGTGATTTTAATGGATAGGTTGGGGTAAAACGTGATGGTTTTGAAAGAGTACTAGGTCAATTCGGTGACGAGAGTGAGACTGAGAATGGGTACAGTCTGCTTGAGATATGTTTGGAATGGGGTCTTTGTGTTACAAATACTATGTTTGAACATAAAAGAATCCATACGTTTACACGAGAGAGGAAAAATGTGAGAAAGAGTATGATTGACTTCGTGATTGTAGATGAAAGACTGAGAAAGAATGTTCTAGACACAAGAGTCTATCGTGGGACCGCAATCCATACAGACCACTTTCTGGTAATGAGCCGAATAAGTGGTCTATTCAAAGGATGGCGCCACCGAATCCCTGAGACTAAAAGTGTACTAGAGAGAATAAAAGTAGAGGAACTGCAAGAGGAAGAAGTGGCAGATGAGTACAAAAGTAAGTTGGTTGAGAAGTTTGAGGGATCTGAAGACATAAGAGAAGTAGAAGAGCTATGGAAGGTAGTCAAAGAAGGTGTGGTGAGTGTAGCTGGTGAAGTATGTGGTGTAATAAAGACAAGAAGAGGAAGAAAGATGAAGAATATTTGGTGGGATAAAAGTGTACAAAAAGTTATGTAAGTATGTGAAAAGAAGAAAGCGTGGTTAGACTGGCTAGCCACCAGAGCAAACGAACGAATGCATAAGGCGACGAATGAGGATATAGAAAGGGCCTGGAATGATTATAGGAAAATGAAAGGAATTGTAAAGGATGTGGTGAACAAAAAGAAAAATGAACAAAAGGATAATTTTGATAGAAGGTTGTCTAAGGATTTTCAGACGAACATTAAGTTTTTCTGGAAATCCGTTAGATCAGTAAGAGGCATAACTCAAACCTCAGAACTGAAATCCATACGAGACCAAGATGGAAATATAGTGAAAGGGGAAGAATGCGTGTTAAAACGTTGGAAGGAGTATTTTGAAAGTTGGTATGAAAGAGGTGTAACAGAGAGTGAACGTAGTTCACTAAGTATAGACAAGAACAAATGTAAAGATGACATTGGTATGGATGAGATTGTGAAAGCTATTAAGGGTATGAAATCAGGTAAGTCACCAGGGTATGACAGGATAACTTCCGAGATGCTGAAGGCTGGACATGGCGTCATAGCGAGTCAGCTGTGCAGCCTATTCAATTTATGCTATACCACCGGCCAAGTGCCAAGTGATTGGTGCGAGGCTGTCATCGTACCTCTTTACAAAGGGAAAGGCTCACGGCAAGACTGTAAAAACTATAGGGGCATTAGTCTGCTCAGCGTCGTTGGTAAGTTGTATGCAAAAGTATTGGTTGAAAGAGTTGTGAAAGAAACCGATGCGAAAATATGGGATGCATTGGCGGGTTTTCAGAAAGGAATGGGATGCACGGATCAGATCTTTTCTCTGCGAAGCATAGTAGAGAAGTTTTTGGGCAAAAACCAAAAGGTTTACTGTGCCTTCGTAGACTTAGAAAAGGCCTACGATAGAGTGTTGAGGAGTGAACTATGGTCGGTACTGTCCATGTATGGGTTGAACGACAACCTTGTTCAAGCACTGAAATCTCTTTATAGGGATTCCAGAGCTTGCGTGAGGATTAACGGGTCATACACCGAGTGGTTTAGCATCCAAAAGGGTGTTAGACAGGGAAGTGTAGCGTCACCGTGGTTGTTTAACCTATTCATGGATAGCTGTTTAAAAGATTTGAAAGAAAGTGAATGCGGTGTAAGGATGAATGAGTTACTCATCAAATCTCAAAGCTTTACGCTGATGATCAAGTTTTACTTGCATCATCGGTGGACGAGTTGCAGGTGATGGTAACAAGTATGCATGAATCTTTTGAAAGGAAAGGGATGAAAATGAATGTAGGTAAGACGAAACTAATGGTATTTGAGAGGGATGAATACACAACAGCGTGTGATATTGTGATTGGAGGAGAGAAAGTCGAACAGGTGAATGAGTTTGTATATTTGGGAACTTTGTTTACGAGAGATGGGAAAAATGAAAAAGATATTGTTAGAAGAGTAAATGCGGGGAACAGAGTGAATGGGGCACTACACGCCTTTATGAGTAGCCGGCAAGTATCAAAGAAAGCTCGACTAGCCGTGCACGATGGAGTTTTAGTGCCAACTTTAATGTATGGAAGTGAAAGTTGGGTATGGCAGAAAAAGAATGAAAGTAAAATAAATGCAGTGGAAATGAAAGCTCTGAAAAGTATGTGTGGTGTGACTTTGAGAGACAGAATTCGAAATACTGATGTAAGAGAGCGTTGTGGTGTGAAAGAGGATGTAGTCACAAAGATTGAAAAAAGCATGCTGAGATGGTTTGGCCATTTAGAAAGGATGAATGAAAGAAGATTGACAAAAGAAGTATACCTGGCCTGTGTGAATGGGACAACCGGAAGGGGAAGACCACGTCGAACATTCTCTGACCAAATTGGAGATGTTCTCAAGAAAGGGCAGGTCAGAAGTACCCTAAACCGGTGAGCATGTATGAAGAATATAATGACAGTAATCGAGGCAAAAGAAGTATGCAAAGATCGTGACAAATGGAAATCCGTTGTCTCTGCCTACCCATCTGGGAAACAGGCGTGAGTCTATGTATGTATGTAAACAATGCTGCGTAGTTGTACTCGAAAAATATCACCATTTGATTTAAACTCGTAGGGGTCGTGGGAATATCTACCAGAGAATGGGGAGCAATATCTACTTTGAGCACCATAGTTTGATTTCCAACCCGTTTAGGCGTGGCGATTATGCGATATACCTCGAAATTATGAATATAATTCCATTACGAAGTTCCTTTGTCTAGCACTGGTTGGTGGTTTAAACGGTAATACATTTGTTCAAGTTACTTCGAATTATTTTCAGGCTTTACGATAGTGATGGACATTTTTTGAATACATTCCCAATGGTAAATACTACTACAAGAACGGGTGTGTTACTTATAGATAATTTTATTGATAAATTTATTCAAGGAAGTTTTCGGCAAGCTTCAGGAGCATTTGACTACACTATAGATTATGATGTGAGTATCTTGAGTATTAGTTTGTTAAATCAGTTGAGCTGAGCCAGTAGCGTAACACCAATAATGCGCCACACGTTGCAGTCAACTGGGCTTTCTCCACGGCTTACTAAGGCTTACTTATAATCGCTCAAACAGCATCAAGAGAAGACACTAGTTATAGTAATGAAACCAAAAAAAGAAAATATACTGAAATTCTGCATCACAGGGGACATTGTACACACGGCTACACATCAAGAGTGTGTGTGTTATCTGGTTAGTTTGTATGGTTAATAATTACGTTTCCGGCCAGATTAAGCGTGTGCGCAAACACAGGGGCACTTTCTATTCCATCACTCTCATGATCCGATGGGACGACTAGCGATATGACCGGAAAGAGGTCAAGCACAAGACCGACGGCTTTACGTGCTCTCCGAGGCACGGGGGTGTAATACCGCCAACTCACGAGCTGATACTGAGAAACTTCTTTTTACGGAAAAATCCCATAATCACTTTTTGGCCCGACCCGGGATTTGAACCTAGGTCTTCATTATCTGCAGTTGAACACGCTACCGCTAGACCCATGAGTTATACACGAACACATTCAAATGGCGGTGTCTTTGAGTCTCTCAAAGACGCCCGGCCACGTCGTCAGCTTATATCTTTCCAATATAAGCTGACGCCGCATTGTATGGAAATCCTATATAACGCGGGATCAGCTTATACTAGAAATGTATAGCTATATGGATATTTTTCCGAAATAAATACTTTTGAATTTGAATTTGTTTCGACCCACTGAGTTTGTTTCGCTGGGTCTTCTCAGTTGGGGCGCATTGGATCCGGTGGTAGCATTAAAGCGCGACCGTCGTTATTAACACAAGGTTCGTCATAATAATAATACCTTTAATATAGACAGAACCATTGACAATATGTAGTAAAAATATTAGACTTAAACTAGATAATTAAACATAATCTCTTGACAATAACTTGATACGAGCTAGCTAAATATCATTTCTGTAATAAAATAAATTTTATAAATGTTTTCATACAAGATGTACCTAAACATCTATGTTACTAGAAATAATATCTAATGTATACAACTATATTACTACAAACATGTTCTGACTATTTACAAGCGCTTTTTTAAAGTCTACGTGAATAAAAACCTTTTTAATTTTTTTATTATTATTATTAATTTGAATATAGCTTGATATGTAGCCGTGTATACACGGACATAACAATTACACCCATATATGGGTTGCAATAACTAAATTTCGGACGAAAGTAGTAAGGCGACTTTCTTGAATATTAATTTACCATTATAATCTTTTTCTATTCTACATTTATTTTCAGATGGCTGACAGAATTCTAGGTGGCTTACAATTCTCATCCGATATAGCCACAACTGACTTGACCAAAGGGCGATACCTTGGATTTCAACATTATATTCAGTACAGAGAATTTTGCTCAAAACAGAAATATACATATTTTGGTGACCTTAAAGATGTTATGACAAAAGAAGTTAGTATACCTACATATACATAGACACACGCCACTTTTCCAGAGGAGTAGGCAGAGAAAACATTGATTTGTCACGATCCTTTCACCCCTATTTTGCCTCGTTTACTGTCATTATATTCTTCATACATGCTCGCCTCTTTAGCGTACTTCTGACCTGTCCTTTCTTGAGAATATCTCCGACTTGGTCAGAGAATGTTCTTTCCCTTCACGTTACACACATAAGTAAGTATACTCTTTAGTTTACCTCAGTATTTCGTATTCTGTCTCTCTAAGTCACGCCACAAAAACTTCTCATAGCTGTCATTTCCACTGCATTTATTCAACTTTCAGTCTTTTTGCCATACCCAATTTTCACTTCCATATATTAAAGTTAGCACTAACACTCAATCAAGCACGGCCAGTCGAATCTCTTTTATTTTATTTTTATTTATTTAAAACTTTTGCACATGGATGTACAGAGGCGGACTTAATGCCGAAAAATAAGGTAGATGCACTTAACACGTCGTGTGTGGAGGTGATGAATTTAATACTTAAATAAAAATACAATAAAACTACATAAATTAAAACTAGAATGGAATAATATATATTTATAAAATAATAAACATAAATACATACATATACATAAATATATACCTAGAGAAAAATAATTATGATAGAAAAGAGCTGTTGGCTGATTCTGCCATATTTTTCATAATATGTTCACGGATTTTCTTTTGAGACTTAACGACTACTCATAAAGGCGTTTATTAAAAACAATGATCTCGAGTTAGTCCAAAATATAAAAGTAATAAATAAAAATATATGTACATTGTTTCTTTTAGAGAATATCTCGTCTGAGCCAATTATATGAATCTGTAGAAGATATAGAACTCATAGCAGGAATCATTCAATTCAATTCAATCATTATCCGGGAAGTCGAATTCCGTATACAGTCTATTGCTTGATGGTGAATCAACTAAGGCGCTCTCTCGTTTCCGACCGACATTGGTATGAAAGACCTAATAGACCACACGCTTTTACGCTGGGTAAGTTTATATTTTCATGTAAAATTACTTAAAAAGCTGAATTATTTATTTTATGACTTTGCTATTTACCTACTCTTCCAGTAGACCTGCAAGAGGAGACGCACGTTTGAAAAACTGACACCCTTAAACGTCGCAGTGACGCTAACGCTAAGCACGATTCTTTGAGTTTCAAAGAATTGTCCTAAGTGTGAGCTAGCATTATACTTTCGTACCGTTAAAGAGGCTAAACTTCTGATGTTGTACTAGATGTTATACTTGTAATTTTTTTTTTTATATATAGTCACACAGTTCATCCTAGCCCCAAACTAAGCAAAGCTTGTACTATGGGTACCAGGCGACGATATACATACTTATATAGATAGATAAATACTTAAATACATAGAAAACATCCATGACTCAGAAACAAATACTCGTGCTCATCACTCAAATATTTGCACTTACCGGGATTCGAACCCAGGAGCACCAGTTTCGTAGGCAGGAGCACTACCAACTAGGCTACGATGACCGTCAAATAATCCGTATATGAATTTTATAAGTGACAACCCGTCTTTTTCTAAGCTATTTTTCTGCGACAGTGTTTTTAGTGGCCATTTTCATTTGTAACTAGCTGTGCCCCGTGGTTTTAGCCGCGTATAATTTTATACATTATCACAGCTCCTCCCCCGTAGTTAATAGCGTGATAATATGTAGCCTATATGTTGTCCCGACCGTTGACAAAATTTGAAGTAAATCCATGCAGTACTTTTTGAGTTTAGCCCGGACATTAATAAATTCAGTAATTATTAATAATAATAATAACTGTATTACTACTAACATGTTCTGACTATTTACAAGCGCTTTTTTAAAGTCGACGTGAATGAAAACCTTTTTTATTTTATTTTATTTTATTCATAAATACAGACATACAGAGTAACAGAAACTAATTCTAAAAACTATATTTGTGCTTTGATATCGATTGTAGATCACGGCCCAAGTCATCCTTTAAAAAAAATATTCAATGTACAGTTTTGACTTTCCTACGATTTTATTATATGTATAGATTTTATGTAATTCTTGATTAAGTCACTAGGATTACAAATATTATGTATATAGATCACATTAGTACTAAAATCTGTTTTATTTTATTGGAAAATTTTTATTTTCATTATTTGTTATTTTTTCCAGATCAATTAAAAGCAATAAGGCACGTTACAATCGCAGGCATTTTGTGTGCAGTTGGTGATGGAGTGACCAAAATACAGCCTCGCGCATTCTATACACAATCAACGGAGTATGGATTTTATTTAACTTAATCCATTAAATTATTGTAGCTGATTTTAGTTTACTTAGGAATTTGTTTGTATTTTCAGGAACCCTATACAAAAATGCAGTTCGGAAAAAATTGGCAAACTGAATTTGTCTCTATGGAAAGACCCGGAATGCACGATAGAAGAACAATTTTAAATTAATTTATTTTATACTGTAAAGTAACTTTTTGTTAATACCTTATAAAGATTGGATTTTAATAGGTATCTGTTAATTTTGATGGCACAAGATAAGGTCTGATTATGTTTAGCTACAGACGCCAGCACATACAGCTACGCCAATCTGTCAAATTTCTTTTATAGATTTTCAATTTTATCACTGAATAATAACGTTCGAATTTTGACAGATTGGGGAAACTTGATATGCTGGCGTCTGTACATATAAATTTTTATTTATAAAAATATATGTGCAGTTGTTAATTACACTGGTATCAATATTTGTTATTTTTGTTTTCAAATAAATATTATATAGTATTGTCTTATTTTGTTTGTGTTGAGTAAATGCGCAAATGTTTGCGGACAATTGATATATACTATAGATCATATCGAACGTCAACGTTAGTAGATGCAAGCCTATGCCATCAGTGGATACACTGTATAAGATTATATAACAAACTTCCCAATTAAATTAGAGAATTTTCTTCGAATAAGTTTAAAACAATTATTAAAGCCAAATTGTGTAGCAGGGCATATTACAAAATTTCTGATTATTTAAGTGACAAAAGTGCATGGGATTGAATTGTTCAGTCAACACACATAATTGTAATTAATGTTAAATATATATTATTAAAAAAAATCCTACTGAGTTTTATGGCAGTGTTTCTCAGTTGCTGCCACGTCATGCACTGCATGGTAGGGTAATAAAATGACGATTCTTCATAAATGTATTTTTTACGGAATAAATGATTTTTTGATTTGATTTGCTCACGTAATAAAGTTACAGACTAACCAAGCTAGCACTACGTCGTATAATATACGGCACTGTGATGCTATCGATGGTGCCATAGGGCGTGGTGCTAGCCTTCCGGATTGGTGCCAGCTTACTTAAACATCAATCCAAAGAAACAAATTGTAGGTCTCCGCCATGTTTCTAGTCTTAAATATCAATTTTTTGCTTAATTAATATTTTAACTAACTAGCCTCTGTGTTAGTTGTATGTATTAATTAACAATTAAGCACGTAAAGTGAGGTTACACAAACAGTTTCGAAATGCATGTATGACGCAATTCATTATCTCAATGCTGATTCTTTAAATGATTTAATTAAACAGTATATAATTATATTTTATCAAAAAATCTAAACTAGAGATTAGACTACATTATGTACGGGTATAGTCACAGGCTAACTCCGCGCGAAACTTCGATAAAATAGCAATGAAAGTTGGTTGCATCTAATATATAATCTAATATATATATATATATATATATATATATATATATATATATATATATATATATATATATATATAAATCAATTGCTGT
This sequence comes from Pseudoips prasinana, assembly GCA_951640165.1. NCBI lineage: Eukaryota > Metazoa > Arthropoda > Insecta > Lepidoptera > Nolidae > Pseudoips > Pseudoips prasinana. Next base: position 3,819,722 of record OX621238.1, on the reverse strand, counting down.
TCGTTAGTCTCACTAAAACTCGAGAACGGCTGAACGGATTTATCTTGGTCTTGAAAGGTTCGTGGAGGTCTAGGGAAGGTTTAAAAGGTGGGAAAATATCGAAAAATTGCCGGTCTTTTATTTATCGATTGAGGCAGTACGAAATCTGCCGGGCCAGATAGTGTTGTATATAAGTAATGGAATCAGGCGTTACTTTGCGGAAATCCATAACAATCAAAATACAAAATCAATATTTAGTGTTAATTCCGCTAATTGTCAGTTTAATCATGCTGGGATGCAATTTGCACCGCCCTCCCGCCCGCAAAAATGTGCACATGCAAGAAGGACAATATAAAAAGCAAATTACATGCACCAGTACGATACCCAACACGTGTTTCGGTCCTCCACGGACCATTCTCAAGGGCTGCTAACTCGTCGAGTGCTCGAAGGAGACTGAAAGTCAACGAGGCGAGCGCTCTTTTATATACTACCAACCGCATGGACAACTATTTCTAACTACCCCCAAATATTCGTAGTAAAGGAGATGAAACTAAATTTGTTTGGTCATTCAACAATGCAAAACTATTACTGCTATGTTTTAATATTTCTAATTGTTCCAACACACATAACCGGAAACTTTTATCACAACTATGTAAAATATTATACGTATTATTGTCGCCCAAGGAATGGCCAGTTTCAATTAAATGTTTGGCGTAATGAGATTTATCAGGATGGCCATTCCTATAAGCAGCTACATGCTCTTTATACCGTATTTCAATAGGTAAATATAGGTTATATAGGTTTCAATAGGTATATATAGGTCAGACAGGCCGAAATTTTGAAATACGGTAAAGAGCATGTAGCTGCTTATAGGAATGGCCATCCTGATAAATCTCATTACGCCAAACATTTAATTGAAACTGGCCATTCCTTGGGCGACAATAATACGTATAATATTTTACATAGTTGTGATAAAAGTTTCCGGTTATGTGTGTTGGAACAATTAGAAATATTAAAACATAGCAGTAATAGTTTTGCATTGTTGAATGACCAAACAAATTTAGTTTCATCTCCTTTACTACGAATATTTGGGGGTAGTTAGAAATAGTTGTCCATGCGGTTGGTAGTATATAAAAGAGCGCTCGCCTCGTTGACTTTCAACTCCCCCCGACCGCGATAGCACCCAGGGCAGAGTCCTCCCGGGAGGACGATGCCGTCGTAATAGACGACGACGACGACCCCCTGAGGCCAGTCACAATCGACGAGGTGAGGACCCTGATCGGGGGTCTCCGCCCACGTAAAGCCCCCGGCGCCGACGGTATCACCAATCGTGTGTTCAAGCACTTCTCTGTGCCCCTACTTAACCTGCTGGCCGCGATCTTCAACGCGGCCTTTTCCAATAACATCTTTCCACAACAGTGGAAGCAGGCCACAGTGATTGGTATACCGAAACCCGGCAAAGTCAAAACCGACCCGGCTAGTTATCGCCCGATAAGTCTCCTCAGCACGATGGGGAAACTTTACGAGCGCATAATCTACGCCCGCCTCTTGGCATACACCAATGCCAACAAACTCCTCCCTGACGTCCAATTTGGCTTTCGAGCCAGACACTCATGTGTTCACCAGGTGCACCGCATCGTTGAACACGTCCTAGTAAAATCAGCCCGGCAAGGTTTCCACACCGGAGCACTCTTCTTCGACGTGGCTAAAGCCTTCGACAGAGTCTGGCACAACGGCTTATTATACAAGCTGTTGGAGCACGAAGTACCAGACCGTCTCGTACACATCATACGAGACTTCCTGTCGAATCGTACCTTTAGATACCGCGTCGAGGGAGCCTTCTCCACCCCTCGCCCGATCCGAGCAGGAGTTCCCCAGGGGTCAGTCCTCTCCCCCCTCCTGTTCTCGCTGTACACCAGCGACATTCCCACCCCCAAGGCGGCCCATCTGGCCCTCTTCGCAGACGACACCGCTCTGTATTACTCGGGCAGGAGCCCGAGTGTCATTCACTCTCGACTCCAATCCGCAGCCGACGCCTTAGGCGACTGGTTCAGGAAATGGAGGATCGAGATAAACCCCTCCAAGAGCACTGCCGTGCTCTTCTCTAGGGCAAGAGCCCCCCCGATCCTACCACCCGTCCGAATGTTCGGCGAGCCTATCCCTTGGGATGGGAAAGCCAAATATTTAGGGGTGATCCTCGATCACAGGCTAAACTTCAGGGAGCACCTGCGGACCGTTCGCAATCGGGCCGCATTTGCTCTTGGTCGATTACACTGCCTCTTGAATGCACGCAGTAAAATGTCCCTTGTTAACAAGGTGAGAATTTACAAGACGTGCATTCGACCGATAATGACGTACGCCAGCCCGGTGTTCGCGTACGCCAGTCACAAATCCCTATACCGACTCCAAACGCTGCAGAATCGGTTTATGCGGCGCGCCGTGGGCGCACCATGGTACGTCCGCAATAAAAACCTACACGCCGATCTCCAACTGCCTACCATCAAGCAGTGGATGAAGCAAGCGTCCAAAACATACTTTGATTCGGCCACTCACCATCCAAACCATTTGGTGGTAAAGGCGGTCAAGTACACCCCATTCAAGGGCTTCTCACGTAAGCACCGTCGTCCCAGGTCCGTCTTGGACGAACCGGACGACGAGATTACTACTTACCTAGCTCAGATTAAAACCATTAGAGACTCCCGTGACACTCCACACAGACCGATAATTCGTACTCGTCGGACGAGAGTACGACCGCGATCGCGCCGCGACCTCCAACGCCCTCCATGACCCTTAGTTTGCATATCGTACCGATAAAAAGCCCCCCTCAACGCGGACGGGGGGCCGCGTCATGTCATTAACGTAGAGCGAAAGTTGCACTAAACTCCCTAAAATGATGATCTCTGCCCTCTCCCCGCCAGTAATCGCCCAGAGTCGAGGTTCGAACCCCACAGGGGGTGCCCTCCGGCGCGGGTTACTTAATTTCTAGACGGCTCGAGCCCTCTGCTCGCCTCTATAGTCCGGTGAAGCAGTGAAAGCCTCCTAGGCTAAAAAAACGTTGACTTTCAGTCTCCTTCGAGCACTCGACGAGTTAGCAGCCCTTGAGAATGGTCCGTGGAGGACCGAAACACGTGTTGGGTATCGTACTGGTGCATGTAATTTACTTTTTATATTGTCCTTCTTGCATGTGCACATTTTTGCGGGCGGGAGGGCGGTGCAAATTGCATCCCAGCATGATTAAACTGACAATTAGCGGAATTAACACTAAATATTGATTTTGTATTTTGATTAGTGTTGTATATGTTTGATACGTTAAAGTTTAAAACTATATAAACTTAACATGTAAACAATAATGCAGAAATATGCATTTATTTTAAACTGGAATGTAAATAAATAAATAAATCTGGATAGGTAAGTAGATAGTAGTAATCGGACTCCACTCATTTTAGGTCATCCTTTGTAATTTTTGTGACTAGTTAAGTCACAAAAATACGATGAATATTATTATTACATAATTATTAGTTTTGTTTAAAATTATGTATACTAATTAAAGGTTTTGGCATCAAAATATACCTGGACCCAATTTGTTTGTAAGTAACTAATAGATTTCATTTTTAAAGTGTAGCTGATTTCTTTGTGTTCTAATTTTAATCAGAAACATATTATATATGAGGAGTCCTGTAAACAACATACTAGGTTGCCCAAACGACGTTTAGTTTACTTTTGTCGCAAATAAATTAAGTAAGTACTGTAAAAAATATGGTACGTTATACCTCTAGTTCAAAAATATATATATTGAGCTATGCCCCGCGGTTTTACCCGCTTTAAATTTTATATAAATAAATAAAAAAAATTAATAAAAAAGGTTTTTATTCACGTAGACTTTAAAAAAGCGCTTGTAAATAGTCAGAACATGTTTGTAGTATTATAGTTGTATACATTATTATTTCTAGTAACATAGATATTTAGGTACACATTGTATTGATAGTATTGAAACATTATTAAAATTTATTTTATAACAGCAATGATATTTAGCTAGCTCGTATCAAGTTATTGTGAAGAGATTATGTTTCAGTTTAATTATCTAGTTTAAGTCTAATATTTGTAATACATATTGGCAATGGTTCTGTCTATATTAAGGTGATATTATTATGACGGACCTTATGTTAATAACGACGGTCGCGCTTTTATGCTACCACCGGATCCAATGCGCCCCAACTGAGAAGACCCAGCGAAACAAACTCAGCGGGTGTCTCTACTACCGGTATAAATTATCATAGCTCCTCCCCCGTAAGTAGCGTGATAATTCAGACACACAGACAAAAATTCTAAAAACTATATTTTTGGCTTCGTTTACGATTGTAGATCACGCCCCAAGTAAGTATCCTTTTTAAAAAAATATTCAATGTACAGTTTTGACTTTACTACGATTTTATTAATGAAATAATGAAATTTATTCAGCACTTGGGTATTTACATACACTTGTACTTATCAAGCTCACAATGTATTACATAAACACAGTTAAAAACAGTTATTAAAATAGACCGCACGAACGGATTAATTTAAAATAATTTGTAATTTAAATTAGTCCGTCCGTGCGGTCTGTTTCGTCACATGTATTTTTAATATTCTTAAATAAATAATAAATAGCAAGTTACTAAGCTATTATTGTTACATTTAGCATATTATATGTATAGATATGTATTACTGTCATTTATTTTTCTAGTGGCTACTTTATTTTACTTGTTTTATCTTGTCTCTGACGCAAGTCTTTTGTTTTTTGCTACGTGTTAACTTGAATACAATACCATATTAGTTATATATTTCTTTTATTAGTTTATTTGATAATCTACTTTTACATAAATTAAGCTACTCTTCGCAGTGATACTTAGTCTTTGAGTCGTTACGAAACGAGTAAAAATGTTAAAATTAATAGTTCTCTTAGTTTTTTGCATTGGTGCTTTAAAAGCAGTGGTCTATAACTCTAATTCCGGTGACCTGGTGACACAAAGTCAGTTAAAAGAGTTTGAGGAAAAAAATAATACAAAGTAAGATCTTATTCATTGTATCTTTTTGAAATATAAATTAGTTAGGTTTGAACCCGAAGACTCAGCGTGGGCAGAGCATCTTATTATGGGAGCCACTGTAAGCAGCTAAATGCAAGTAGCGGATCGGCTATTGTTCAGATCTTTGGGACTCATTACCATCAGGTGTGAAGGTCGCTGGAAGCGGGTAGTGGGGGGAGGGGGGGGGGAGAAATGTCCAGCACTGGACATCCTTCGGCTGATATTTTGATGATGATGAAGTTTTGACTAAAAACGGGGAAAAATATAATCTAGTATTTGCTTATTATTAAAGACCAGGAAAATCTGGCTCTATATTGGACTTTTCAATGATTTTTTTTAATATTATACCATTAAAAGAATAACCTACTATTATTATCAAAATACAAAATTATTTTTCAAACACTATTTAATCTCTTTTTTCGTTTACTGTGCGGCTCATCCTGTAGAGGTTGTAGAAGTCGTCTCGAGGGAATATCTCTCAGAGAACGGGCAGAAGCGTCTCTGTGTACTATGACCAACAAACTCCGATCGCCAACCCGTCTACCAAGCGTGACGATTATGGCATATCCCTCCAAATTATGGTCACAACTCCATTGTGGAAATCCTTTGGGGAGGCCATTGTCCAGCAGTGGACGTCGTACGGCTGACATGATCGTAATATAGCTTTAAAACTACAGCTATTTCCTATTTTCTAGGTATTGTACTGTCAACGTAAAGTTGCCCTGTGATCCTCACGAATGGAAACGTATCGATGGTTCGTGTAACAACCTCAAGTATCCCAGCTTGGGCACAATACCTGCTGCAAGCATAAGAGTCCTACAACCAAGATTCAGCCCAAGTGAGTAGATTTTTATATTTAGTTTTACTTATCTAATCTAATATAATATCTAGGGACAATGTCACACAGATCATCCTAGCCCCAAACTAAGCAAAGCTTGTACTATGGTTACCAGGCGACGATATACATACTTATATAGATATATAAATATAATACTTAAATACATAGAAAACATCCATGACTCAGAAACAAATATTCGTGCTCATCACACAAATATTTACACTTATCGGGTTTCAAACCCAGGACCACCAGCTTCGTAGGCAGGAGCACCACCAACTAGGCTACGGTGACTTGATAGTTCTTTGGTCGATTACGATATCCCAAGTGCGACTTGCGGTCAGACTAAAAAAAATAGTAGGATTAGATGCAATCAGAGAGCTGCTGTACTTCTTATCTTATTGTTATCTTTCATTACAATCTAATCTGTTTAGGAAGACAATGTACACTGTGGATTGTATGAAACCATATAAATAATGTTATTTCTAAATGTTTTCATGCAATCCGTGTACCTAAATATCTATATTTACCTAGAAATTACCATGTATACTTAATTAGTACAAACATGTTCTGACTATTTACAAGCGCGCTTACGTAGATATTACGTCAATAGAATCCTTTTTTTTATTTTAATTTATTTTAATGAAATAGAGATTGCATCTGTAACTGAGCGCACACACAATATTTATCTTGAGTTGCTAGTTGCCAATATTACCATCATACTTTATATAGGATTTAAATAAAATTTAAGAAGAACAAAAAATGCATTTTGTCGTGTTCTATTTTTAATCCTTTTTATATTTTCCATGTGAAAGTTTGTATAGAATGTTTAGATGTTTGTTAATTTTTGAGAAAGTTTGTTTTTTAAGTTTAACTAATCTTATTCCTTTTTAATTAACAATATATACTAACATATAACCAAAACTTAAATACTGGTAATATTAAATACTTATTAAAAAACTGAATTTAAATCGTCGCCTGCGGGCAAGGTGCCCAGAAAGCTGGCAATGTTAATTTGTTACTTAATCACACAAAAACGGCTGAACGAATTTAAGGTAGGTTATATCTTAAATGAACAGGCCACATTTTAAGATAAAATGTCTAATCGTGGAGCACTGCGGTACAACTAATTAGGTAGGTATATTTACAATTCAAAGTACAAAGACTTCTTAATGAATAGTATATGAACAAAAGAAATAGGTACATAAACTAAAATTATATATACATAAAATAACGGCGTAGATACTCAATCTGTTTCTTTATCAATCCGGAAAAATACTAGCTTGTATTACCGTGTTGTATGGCACGTCAGAGGCTTCCAATTCAATTCAAATTATTTATTTCGGAAATATATCCATATAATGTTAATATAACTTAGCCTAATGTTAGTATCAATTATATTAAGGGTGTCTGGACTCTTACCCACCTGTATAAAAGGGGAGAGTCCCACCGATCAGAAAACACATTCAGGATGCCATTGGAGGAGAAGCGCAAGCGCTCCATCATGGAAGCGCAGCGCCTCCGCATGATCGCGGCGAACCCGTCGACGTACGACTCCGCGAACACCCCCGACGCGCTACACCGCCACGGCAACCCCAAGAGCACCCTGAATGCGTTATTGTACTGTGCGCGCAGGTCGCTGTATGCCCGCTGGGTATACTTGGTCCACAGACTGCACTTGCTGCTTTATTAGTAAGGGTGGTTTTAATAGCGTAAGTGTGTCCTTCGAGGTAGCTTCACATAGACCAAAAAATAGGTGCTTGTAACCAGATACTCTCACCGGTTCATAAGCGTTCAGCGAGCTAAAATACCTTAGCATGCAGTCAGCTATAGGCTGACTACATGCTAAGGTATTTTGATATCTGAGTATCTCCTCATTTCGAAGGGCATTTTAGGATGACTTACGTAGTTACTGTAATTCATTTAAAAACTACTTGCACAAAATTGCGGCGAATGAAGACCTTAATGGCAAAGGGATTCTATAGCCAGCGTAAGTGCACTATACATCTAAAATATGGCAGGTGAGAGAATATACAAAGCATATATTCTTACTATAAGTATATAATATAATCATTACAGTTTGACTTTTTATGTTATTATATATTCTGCTAAAGTAGCGTGTGAGTTTTATTTTTAAATGAGTACCGAATTAGCTAACCTCATTTTCGGTCATAGGGAGATCTTAAGAAGAATTAGTTTATTGAATTAATTGAAGCCAATTATGTGTGAGTATATTCACACATAATTGGCTTCAATTTATTTGCTATCGCTATACAAATTTAAGTGCCTATTTTGTTTCACAGATTATGAACCTGTTAAAACGAAGTCTGGGGAAGACTATCCACTAGCTCGACATTTACGGACAAAGATTTTAAGCACAGGCAGAGTATCTGACCTCGAAGTTACCCAGCTTATTTCATATTATATGCTCTTCATGATGACTGATGTTAGTTCAGTCCACGATCTCTGTAAGTATTATTTTATAAATAAGTCAAAAAGCTGTGGTGACTGCGGTAAATCTCATCCCGCGGGGGGCGTAGAAGTCGACCCAAAAGAATATTTAAGTACCAGAGGAAGGGCAGCAGCTTCCTTCTGTGCACTATGACCATCTTACTGAGATCACCAAACCATCTGCCAAGCGTGGCGATTATGGCATATTACTCAAGGATGATTCTTGAGGGAGGCCTGCCCAGCAGTAGACTTCTTTCAGCTGTAATGATAAAATAAGTTAATATTACTATCGGCCTCATCAGAAGGCTCAAGTTCACCCAAAGAGTAATGAAGAGGGCTGTGTCCGAGATTTGAGAGAGACGAACAATAGTAGCCGACAATAGTAGCCGACATAGCCAAAAGAATTGCCAAACTAAAGTGGCAGTGGGGGGTATAGAACCGACGTCCGCTGCGGTAGAAAGGTTCTCGAGTGGCGACCACTATGCGGATAGCGAAGCGAAGGCAAGCTCCCTACTGGCTGGACCGAGGATCTAGCAAGGGATGCGGAAAGCCAACAGGCTGCAGAGATCATTGACGGGTCACTATAATTTATATACTGGCAAGTTTGTATGTTTGGATATTTGCCACTTTTTCACGCAAAAACAGCTGAAGGTTTAAGGATGAAATTTGGAAAATAGATAGTTGATTACCTGGATTAACATATAGAGTAGTTTTTATCCGGAAAAGCTACCATGCGGGCGAAGCCGCGGGCGGATGCTAGTTATAGATACATTTCACCCAGACACAGTAAAAATAAATTTTTTCATCACACAAAGATTTGTCCTGGGTGGAGAGCGAACCCACAACCTCTGGCTTAGCAGTCAGGGTCACTAACCAGTAAACCAACAGGGGCTCTACCGGCTAAGTCGCCGAACATCGATTTGTTAAATAGCTTTCAAATAAATAAAGATAATCAATCGTTAAATTGGCTTCCATGAGCACATGTGACGTCATAAATGGTCCGGAATCGATTGCCAACGTTGAAGCCGATTTAACGATTGATTAAGTCATTTTTAACCTTATTTATATGAACGCCATTTAAGAAATCGATGTTCGGCGACTTAGCCGGTATAGCCCCTGGCCAGTCAATTAGTTAATACATTACGTTGACTGCCTCGTTGGTCTAGCGGTACCATGTTCAACCGCAAATAATAAGCTCCTGGGTTCAAATCCCAGGTCAGGCCAAAAAATGATTTTGGGATTGTTCCGTAAAAAGAAATTTTTCAGTATCAGCCCGAAGGAAGTTGGCGGTATTACACCCCCGTGCCTCGGAGAGCACGTAAAGCCGTCGGTCCTGTATCTGAACTCTTTCCGGTCGTGTCGCTAGGCGTCCCTTCGGATCATGAGAGTGATGGAATAGAAAGTGCCCCTGTGTTTGCGCACACACTTGTGCACTATAATATGTCCTGCGCAATTGGCTAGTCTCCATTGAGACTGGCCGCCGTAGCCGAAATTCGGTTGGAAGGACATCATCATCACATTATGTCTTAAACGGCATTTGTGTATGTTGGGTTGTAGGTTTAATAGTTAGTCAAAGCACAGATAAAAAGTACTTACGTAGTCAAAGTCAAAGTCAAAATCATTTATTCCGTAAAAATTTACATTTATGTGGAATCGTCATTTTTTTTACCCTACCGTGCAGTGCATGACGTGGCAGCTACTGAGAAACACTGCCAGAAAACTCAGTAGGAATCCTTTTTTTTAAATAAAATACACTTAAGATTAATTATAATCATGTGTGTTGACTCAGAACAACTCAATCCCAAGCAATTTTATCACTTAAATAATCAGAAATTTTGTAATATGCCCTGCTAAACAATTTGGCTTTAATAATTCTTTTAAACTTATTCGTAGATAATTCTCTAATATCATTGGGAAGTTTGTTATAGAATCTTAGACATTAGTTAATAGTGTGTGTTTTAAATAAAATATACTGATTTCAGTTAAATATATCTTCAATGAAAAAACTTGCTGTACTCCGGAAGGCAGAAAAAGATACACGTGTACTCCAAATATTATTCCGAATAACGATCCGGTACATCGATTTTCTGGAGTCCGTTGCATGAACTTAACCAGACCAGCCAGTTACCAAACGTTTGGCTGTCTTAAAAACGGTACTAAGTTTGGTGCGGTAAGTAATACAAATACAAATATTTATTGGAACCAAAAACAGATAACTATAACATCAGCTATAATAATACCTTTAACATCAGCTTTTATTGCATTGGATTTCACAGAGGTCTATCCCCGTCAGTTTCACATTAAGAAGTATAACACAAGAAAAAGAGTATAATAATAATAAAAATAATATCTAGGGACAATGTCACACAGATGATCCTAGCCCCAAACTAAGCAAAGCTTGTACTATGGGTACCAGGCGACGATATACATAGGTACTTATATAGATAGATAAATACTTAAATGCATAGAAAACATCCATGACTCAGAAACAAATGTTCGTGCTCATCACACAAATATTTGCACTTACCGGGATTCGAACCCAGGACCACCAGCTTCGTAGGCAGGAGCACTACCAACTAGGCTACGGTGACCGTATATTCCCGTCAGTTTCAGATTAACGATGTCCAACTGAAAACTAGCGTTAGTTGCCCCCCACCTTACGCTGAGATTGTGTTTCTTTGGTCTGCTAAGCATCTCTGATCTGTCCATTGCAGCACAAATATAAAGTAAAAACTTAACGTTCTTTTGTTCAATATCTGTATTTATGTTCATACTGTATGATTGTGATATTCTTTCCTTTAAAATAAATTATTTTATCTCTTTAGTATGTTGGGTTTAATTAAATTAGTAAGTGATTTTACTTATGATTAATATATTGAATTATATTTTTTAATAAGAACATAGGTAATTATCAAGTATAAACATTATCATGTAAACCTGTTCACGAATAAATAAACTATAAACAATTACAGATCGTATTTTCGACTCCAGTTTTTGATATGTCTGAAGTATACAACTTTAGGCCAGGTGCAATAGAAAATATAAGGAGTTATGAAGATGGATTACTAAAAGTTGAGATAGATAATGGCAAAATATTTCCACCCTCTACTGGGACTTCAGATCCTAAAGGGATAGAAAATATGTACAGTAACCAATGTGCTTTGAATCAACTTCCAAAAGAAGGACGATGTCATAAATATTGTAAGTATTCACAGACCTTAAGATTTATTTTAAGATTAGATTGATTTTAAAATGGCAGGGACGGTTATAACTTCTTACAGAAAGTAAATATAACAGAAATCCATATTATTTTTTTTTAATATTACTTGATAATTTAAGTGACTTAATACTATAACATTATATAGTACTGGCTCGTAGGTCTTAGCGTGTTCACCCGCAAAAAACGAGGTTCTGGGTTCAAATCCCGGGTCACGCCAAAAAGTGATTTTGGGATTTTTCTGTAAAAAGAAAAATTTCTCAACATCAGCCATCAGTCTGGGAGTTGGCGGTACACGTAAAGCCTTCGGTCCTGTACCTGACCTCTTTCCGGTCGTGTCGCTAGGCGTCCCATCGGATCATGAGAGTGATGGAATCGAAAGTGCTTCTGTGTTTGCGCACACACTTGAACACTATAATATGTCCCGCGCAGATGGCTAATCTCTGTTGATACTGGTCACCGTTGCCGAAATATGGCTAGGAGGACATTAAATTACTATATTGGTCGAATTAGTTAGGAAATCTATCACATGTAAGTTGAGCGCTAAGTTCTATTCGCTTTGTCATGTATCTGTCAGATGCAGTATCCACAGCATGAGTGCCTTGTTGTGGCAATCCTTAGGCTAAGGTAAACGTTTACCATGAGACGATACCACAAGATATTCAACGACCGTAGCTATTCCTATCATAACTCACTGCTACATGCTGCCATTAGAAATAATTTCTGTTTTACATAATCAGTACCAAACGGTGTAGTGGGCGCTAATACCATCGGCATTCTTTTCCACCGGTACCACAACGTTATTGCTAAGAAGCTGAAGGAAATGAATCCTAGCTGGGATGATGAGAGACTCTTCTTCACTGCCAGAGATATCAACATCGCTATCAGTATACAGATATACTATTACGAAATGTTGCCTGTTGTTTTTGGTAAGTAAAAATATTTTTACATGTTCCACTATTTCGGCATATTAGTTTCAGAGTGCACAGCAATGTTAGAATACTGACAATTAAAATAGCTTACCCTGCAGTGACAAAATGACAATGCTTGCGCTTTTGCATTGAAGATGACAGAACAAAGTTAGTCTGCCAACTAATAAAATTATTCTAACAGCATAAAATGAAACATATATCCCATAAATGCCAATGATAAATTGCCACTTTCTTCACACGTCGAGGATTATTGACAAAAAACGGGCAATTCATTCTAACATTTCTCGATTTAATCTCTTTAAACCTTTTCACCTTTTGAAAAGCAACTTCCAGATAAATATCTTTCTTACAACAACAGGAAGAGAAAATCTGATAAGAGATGGTGTAATATCAAGTTCGGGTGGATTCAGAGACATGTACGACGAAAATGTATTACCACAGATCAGTGATGAATATATCTACGCTTCGAGATAATATATTTCCACACGATGCAAGATGACAATATCAAGTACGCATATATCAAACACATACTAGCATCTAAAATGCTTAAAGCTATTTGAGCAGTTTCCTCCTGGGTGTAGTTCCAAATGAAAACTGAACTAAGCAAATGGCATAATGAAGTTAAAAATAACAATTCATATTTGGATGGGAGCGTTCGGCTACCAGCAAGATTTTTTTCTTAGTCCAAACACTACAGGTATTGTCAAAGATCCCAAGCTTACAATCATGACTCCAACGTCTAAGAAGATACCACCTTGTGTGTGTTCAATGTGTTGTTGTATGCGCAACGACGGTGTTATAAGATACTCATGGGCACTATAAGGCGCCAGTGCCAGACGAAAAGTTTATGCCCATATCATTAAATTTAAACGATGAAGTTGTGGGATGAGGTCCCTGTCATGTATTTCCATAGATTTCCTTAAATAAGGAAGAAAACAGTTTTTTCGGGGCTTTATACAGGCTAATGATGGCCTAAGCGTTGCTTGCTTATCGTATGGGCAGTGGTAACCCTAGTGTCAGAGTTGCTCAAGCCGCCCAGTAGGCCTCTGACATGGCTTAACGACTGTTGTCTAATGACTACAACCGGGACCGACAGCTTAACGTGCCCTCCGAAGCACGGAGACGCTCAGAAATTAAACCACTTTGGCGGTCACCCATCTATGGACTGACCGCGAGCGTAGTTGCTTAACCTCGCCGATCGCTTACAGACCGGTGAGAGCATCTAGCTATGAGCGCCTAAGCGTTATAATACTATATGCTTACATAGAAAACAGTGCACTTTGTCATTACGTGGAACCTGCTGGTTTCGTTGTTTTGTTGTATCAAGAAAATTAGTCGAGAATATTCAGTTTTAATCCAAAATATTAAAACTCATAAATGAAGTTCGCTATCGAATATCGTTTCTACTGCAACTTCTAGTTATGTATGCGTAGTTGATGGCGAGGAATATCACCAACCCATCTTCACCGTTAGGGGTCAAAGGACTACCTACCAGAGAACGGACAGCATTATTGATCTGTGTACTATGAGCACCATTCTGTGATCGAATACTCGTAACCCGTTACCGAGTGTAACAGTTGTGGCATATACTTAGCGACAAATGCTGAATACATTTCCATTGTGAAGTTCCTTGAAGAGACTTTTGTCTAACAGTGGACGTCTTTTGTTTGGTAGATATGATAAACGTTTCCACTTAAATACCAAATCAACAATAATCGTTTGAAATTTTGTGGTCAAACCATACGCCACAAACTTTCTTTTTATAGATAATTCAGGAATCCAGCACGTTCCAATGAATGGAGAAGAACATTGTATTTTATAGAAGCATATAGTGCGGTTTAATCAATAAATTTTCTCAATTTCCTTCGAATGTTTTTCAGGCTTTACGATAGTGACGGAAATTTTTTGAACACAGTTCCAATGGTAAATAGTACTACAAGAACGGGTGTGTTACCTATAGATAAGTTTTCGGCAAGCTTCAGGAGCATTTGACTACACTATAGATTATGATGTGAGTATCTTGAATATTAGTATGGTAGACCAGTTACGACAAGACACCGCCTGCGGTAGGAATTTAAATATCTGTATAGAGGGACAAACATGATTTCTAGGGCACAAGACTCAACCGACTTAAACCTGAAACAGGAGGATGCCGAGCTAGTAGTGCGGCGACCACGACCCCTTCACCCCACGTAGAGTCAACGGCACGATCTTTTCTTCACAGCTTACCTACAGCTTATTCGAAATACTTACTTACTTATCGTATGGGCAGTGGTTACCCTAGTGTAAGAGATGTTCAAGCCACCCATGAGGCTTCTGACATGGCTTAACGGCTACAACCGGGACCGACAGATTAACGTGCCCTCTGAAGCACGGACACGCTCAAAAATTAAACCACTTAGCCGGTCTACCGACCGCAATTCTAGTTGCTTAACCTCGCCAATCAGTGATTTATTTTCAGATGGCTGACAGAATTCTAGGTGGCTTACAATTCTCATCCGATATAGCCACAAGCGACTTGACCAAAGGGCGATACTTTGGATTTCAACAATATATTAAGTACAGAGAATTTTGCTCTAAACAGAAATATACATCTTTTGATGATCTTAATGATGTTATGACTATAGAGGTTAGTATACAGCCTTTGTAATTTTCACTGTAAGAAACGGTTAGGTATAATATGTAGTAGATAGATTTGCCAACAAACTGAACACTCATAAACTTATAATACAAGAAAACAAGAATCAAATAATAACACTAAGATAATTATTTGCGTTTGCTCAGGGTAATTCTATAAGTTAATTTTATTAATTCTGGTTTAGAATTACATTTTAGCTTGATATAGTATTAGATTTAACTACGTAAGTTCTTTTCCGAATTGCCATTTTACCATATATAACGTATACTAGAGGTAGATTTTTCTACATGAATGTATGACCACTAACTTTCTTAAACTGAAGACTACACTAAAATTAATTGACGCAATGTAAAATTCTGCCATTCTGTTTGTTAATGGAAACATGTTTTTGTAGAAGATAAGATTTTTTAACAATTAACGGAAGACCTATTACAACTTTTAAAAATAAATACCTGGTAAAAAATCTGAGCTGGACATCCTTCACGCATGCACCCACACAGATGGGCGCAGATCACAACTTATTGTGTTTTCAAAATGGCCGACGTCAACGTGGTAGGATTTTGACAAATAGAAGTATATATCTATTAATACTAAAGTACTGAACAAATTTAATAATTAATAATGTCCTCTTGTGCGAATTTTGGCCATGGAGGCCGGGCTAGAGGATACGTAAAATAAGAATGTGAGACATTTAGTGCACAAGTGAGTGCCCAAACATAGGAGAACTTTCTTTGATTCAAAGTCATGATCCGATTGACTAATTATTTGATACCACCGGAATTTAGGTATAGGACTGATGGTTTTACGTGCTCTCCGAGGCACAGTAAATTTCAATGGCAGTCAAATGTAATTATTACACGAAGATATTAGACTACTGAAGATGTTAGACTAATAAAAAATGTATGTATGGAAGATGAGCTCTGCTACAATAGTTCAGAAATAGTCGAGGTAGCAAGATGCCTTCAAGGCATTAAGCCCCAAACAACAATAGACTACTGAAGATATTACACTAATAAAAAATGTATGTAAATTGTTTCTTCTAGAGAATAAATCGTCTGAGACAATTATATGACTCTGTGGAAGACGTAGAACTCATGGCAGGAATATGGTCGGAAAAGCATTATCCTGGAAGTCGAATTCCGTATACGGTCTACTGTTTAATGGTTAATCAACTGAAGCGCTCACTCGTTTCTGACAGACATTGGTACGAAAGACCAAATAGACCACACGCTTTTACCCTGGGTAAGTTTTTATTTTTATAAAAAACTACTTGGCTTGTCTGAAGAGTAGGAAACTTTGGCCGAATCGAAGATATACCCGTGATAATTGTTCACTTTCATTGAATCATTCTTTTTCAGGACAACTAAATGCAATAAGAAGCGTTACAATCGCAGGCATTTTGTGTACAGTTGGTGATGGAGTGACCAAAATACAGCCTCACGCATTCTATACAAAATCAATGGAGTATGGATTGAAAATTTAATCATTTCAATTATTGTAGCTGATTTTAGTTTACTTAAGATTACGTTTTTTTTACAGGAACCCGATATTGGAATGCAGTTCGGATAAAATTGGCAAACTGAATTTGACACCATGGCAAGACCCTGGATGCGCGATAGAAGAATAATTTTAAAATTATTTATTTCATACGGTTAAAAAGTATTTCGGTGCATACCATTTTGATTGGCATATTAAAAAAGATTCGATTATTTCATATACACACATATGTATTGCAGTTGGTTAAATATACTGATATCAATACACATAATATATTGTATATTTTTATTATGAAATAAATTTATTATACCTCTAGTATTGTCTGATTTTCTCAAGCAAATAAATTGTTATTAACACTTTTGCCACATTTTTACTTAAGATATAAATATTGTTTATTACCTATTAGGGTATTCTATAGAATTTTTAATTTCAATATAAATTATGATTTTCCGTTAAAGTTCAATATACCATTTATTGCTCACATAAAATCCTATTTTATTATTCACATTTCAGCAGTAGTACTGGGTATATTTAAGGCGTCAAATCATAGCCATCTGTACAGTTAATTATCAAAAAACCAATAGCAGAATTCTTAACAGCCTTACTTTTACGAATCATATCAAAAATAACATTATAATATGTATTATTTAAATCTAGTGACTGTGTCTAAACATTAAATACTGTTAACTTCCATGCCCACTCAAGAATTCCTTGCAAATTCTTTCTACATGACGTTGTGAACGATTGCAGTGATCGGGTCGACCTTAGTGATTTAAAAATACTTGAACTATAAACTTATGTAGGGATAACATAACATATTGTCACGTTCAGGCTGCAAACCTTAGTACCCGTAAGAACTTTTGGTAGTTTTCGTAAGATTTCGAGAATATTCGTAAATACTAGAACAAAAGAAAACGGATAGCTGATGAAAAGGAACAAATGCCAAATTCTGTTTCTGATGCTAATTTCCTGGGAGAAAACAGAGAGATAGTTGAAGACAGGGACAAAAATAAATATTTATCATCTTGGTGACGGTTCTAGAAGGAAAATAATAAAACGGTGCCAATTTCCTAACAGAAAAGAAAAAGTTACGTGAAGTCAAGGACAGAAGTATTAGTGAAGGTTCCAGAAAACGGTCACCGTAGCCTAGTTGGTAGTGCTCCTGCCTACGAAGCTGGTGGTCCTGGGTTCGAATCCCGGTAAGTAAGTAATAAGTGCAAATATTTGTGTGATGAGCACGAATATTTGTTTCTGAGTCATGGGTGTTTTCTATGTATATAAGTATTTATCTATCTATATAAGTATGTATATTGTCGCCTAGTACCCATAGTACAAGCTTTGCTTAGTTTGGGCTAGGATGATCTGTGTGACATTGTCCCTAGATATTATATATTATAAAAAAAAAATGACTTTCGAAATGTTTAAAATTTGGAACAATTTAATTATAAGCAGAATATCGAAACAAACACGTTTTGTACATTTTAATTCAAACATAATTTAATTGAAGGTGATTGAACAGGAAGAAATAAAAGTGTAAAACTGAAACAGTGCAAGAGATCAGTGAACGAAAACAGTGCCAAGTGTTCCGTATACAGTGACAAGTGTACCGTGTATGTCGGAACTTTAGCTCAGTGCTCGGGCACTCACACGGGTCTCTGAAAGTGCGCCACGTGTGAACTCTAACGCTGAGCTTGTCGCCGAAACTCTAAATACGTGTGTATTCCGTGATCTTAGTGTTGCACCAACTGTCACCGTTGACGTCAATAAAGGTTCCTTTTGCAAACACTAGTAACCTATCCAAGACCTTGTAAATTAAGTAATAAAAAGGTAGTTGCTGTTATCTTTAGTTGTCATTATTATTATCAGGGCACTTATTTTCTAATAGATCCATAATATTTTATTGAGTCACGACCACCGAGTGATCGGTATTCACATTTCTTCATAAACCCATTAGGAAGAAAGTCAAAATGTTAAGGTTACTATTGCTCGTAATTTTCGGTGTCTATACGTTAAATGCTGTAGTTTACGAATCCTATTATGGGAATCTTAAACCTTTAACTAAAAGTCAGTACAGGCAGTACGTTAGTGAAAACAACACTAGGTAAGTTAAAAGTTTCTTATATTTTATTCTAGCTGTGTGTGTGTGTGTGTGTGCCGCGTGTAACTTCATAAATTATTGCCAATGTGTTATTCGCATAGTATAAATAAGCTATAATGAGCTATATTAATAAGCTATAATAATAGGCTATCTTATTACTACAATTTTTCGTCAAAATAGTCCCGGCCCAATCGTTAGCATGACAAAGTAACAAACGAATAGACTTTGCTCCGGTATACTTTGATACCTTAGCTTCCATTATTGTAATTTATGAAGGCATCTCAATTTTTTTAAATAAATTACAGCCCACAGCTACATTCCAAGGTCATATAAATAATATATGTATGGTAGATCTTCAATGCCACAGTGGTTTGCCTATTTTTAAGGTATTGCACGGTCAACGTAAAGTTGCCCTGTGATCCTCACGGATGGAAACGCCTCGATGGTTCGTGTAACAACCTGAAGCATCCCAGCTTGGGCACACAACCTGCTGCCAGCATAAGAGTCTTACAACCGAAATTCAGCCCTAGTAAGTAAATAATTAGATTTATTTTCATTTTATAGTTTTTATTAAAGGTATAACGAGTTCCTGAGTTCGAGTTGGACTAAAACAGTTTAAGTAGGGTTATTTGGAAAAATAATCATAAAAGTGCTCCAGAGCCGGAAAGCTTTTTTTAACGCTTTTATTAGCTTCATTTGTATGCATGTACGTGAAGGAAACTTTAAAACTCATTATACTTTAGAACATTGGCCAGACATATAATATTGTGTGTGTGCGCGCATAGTTACTATTTCATTGTCTTCCTAAACTGGCAGAATTAGGATGTCCGAATAGAGACATCGAAAGTAGAAATTTCATCCATATACAGGCTGGCCTAGGAGTTGACTTTCAAGCGCAAAATTTAGATACTATATGATGAGTAGTATCCGAATTACCCCCATGTATATCCTGCGATTTTGCGCAGTTTTCGAGATAGAATATTTTTAATGAATAGTTATTTCGTAAATTTCACCTAACATCAGTTTTTGATTTTTTCTCGTCCTGTTGAGCATTTCTGGTTCAGTTTATTTGTGATAACTAGTTTAACCTAACACCCTAAAAAGTATGATTTTTCTGATCATTGCAGAACTGACTTAGAATTTATTCGAAAGTTCAAAATTAGGGTTTGAGCTCTGGACTCATAAATTTTCAAAGAATCAAAATGAAACTAAATATACATGGGGATGATGTGGATACTTCTCATCATAAAGTATCAAAATTTTGCGTTTGAACCTCAACTCCTCGGCCGACTGTATGATCCATATAGCGGTATCTACCAACCACGCCAACATTGATTAGTATTTAGATTGGTGACCGCTGGGATATGAATTTATTTCTGTGCATCTCCTTGGTTTGAAGGGCAACAATCGTTAAGCTATCTCAGAGTCCTACTAGGGGGCATGATCGTCTTTAATCCTAGGGTACCTTACGAATGAATGAAATACCAGATCACAAGCCAATTTAATGTGAATAAAATAAGAACATAAATAAAAAAGGTTTTTATTCACGTAGATTTGTAAATAGTCAGGACATGTTTGTATTAATATAATGAAGTATACTAGTAACATAGATATTTAAGTACACGGATTGTATGAAAACATTTATAAAATGTATTTTATAATAGCAATGATATTTAGCTATCTTGTATTAAGTTACTCGTATTGTGAAGGAGATTATGTTTAAGTTTAATTATCGAAATGTATAGTTTTAGCTATGTTTTACTCCATATTGTCTGAATGGTTCTGTCTATATTAAGGTATTATTATGGCGGATTAATCTTTCAAGCACTGTTCTGTTAATTTAGAGTGCCTATTTTATTTCACAGATTATGAACCTGTTAAAACTAAATCTGGGAAAGATTTTCCACTGGCTCGATATTTACGGACTGAGATCTTAAGTACAGGCAGAATATCTGATCTCAGAATTACCCAGCTTCTTTCTTATTATGTGCTCTTCATGCTAAATGATGTTAATTCAATCCACGATATCCGTAAGCATTATTTTGTAATTAATTCAATATTTTATGCAAATCAATCTATTGCACCAATTACACATAATTTGTGTGTGTGCGCGCGCGCGTGTGTGTGTGTGTGTGTGTGTGTGTGTGTGCGCGCGTGTGTGCGCCTGTTTGTGTGTTCGCGCGCGCGCGTATTTGTGTGTGTGTGTGTGCGCGTGTGTTAAAAATTGTATCACTTGATTTCAGTTAACTACATCTTCAATGATACAATATGCTGTACCCCGGAAGGTAGGAAAGAATACACGTGTACTCCAACTATTATTCCCAAAAACGATCCGGTACATCGATTTTCTGGAGTCCGTTGCATGAACTTAACCAGACCAGATAGTTACCAGACGTTTGGCTGTCTTAAAAACGGGACTAAGTTTACTAGGGTAAGTTGGCAATAGCTATTGCATAGGCCTCTATTGCATTGGACTTCACCCAGGTGTGAATAATCCCGCCAGTCTATCACATTCAAGGTTTCCAACTAAAATACAGCACTAGGTACCTCCCACATAGCTTATGATAAAGTGGTTACCTTTTGGCAGAGCATGATGGAGAAATGTAACCTAACAATTTAACTTTTCCTTTTCCATTGCTGCTTTCATAATCATTTTTTTTCCATCCTTTCTTAAGTTGTCACCCAATATAGACTCAACCCATTTGTTTATAAGAGAGATTATTTACCAGAAGATCAGAGGCAGTAAGAGAAGTGTCCTCTACCGCTTCGTGCAAGCTGCTCCGGGATGACAGCGATCTGTTTGTGGCGCAGTCGCTGAGCCAGACAGGCAGCAGTCCTCCTAAAGTGCCGAATATCTAGGACACGGCGCAAAAGGAGGGCACCGGAGTGCGGGATACCCGCGTTTTGGGGGCTCCCCCATCGGGCGCCAGAAGAAATCCACGGCAGGTTAGGTTTAGTCGGTGCAATTCCGACATACCCACCCGCAGACACTTTTTGCGGGTGGAATGCGTAGGCATTCCCCCTGCCTTAACAAAAAAAGCCCCAACTATAAAATCATGTTTACCTACATCGTAATTTTTATCAAACATTTTAATTTATAACTCAACTTTCACGATAACATAAACTAATGACAAATTTTTATGTAAACGACTATCGCGAGTATCCAAGTATTTA
Source organism: Pseudoips prasinana (assembly GCA_951640165.1). Classification (NCBI taxonomy): domain Eukaryota; kingdom Metazoa; phylum Arthropoda; class Insecta; order Lepidoptera; family Nolidae; genus Pseudoips; species Pseudoips prasinana. Next base: position 3,797,838 of record OX621238.1, on the reverse strand, counting down.
TTTTTTTAATTTATTAACTTCAGGTTTACCCACAGCTTGTGCATACAATATATATCTCATGAACAATTTTTTAACAAATTAGAATTACACACAAGCCAATTACGGGTTAACCAACATTCTCCAAATTTAGACGAATAATCGGTACTTGAGATTATTTAGACCATAGAAGAATGAAATAACTTTAGGTACAAACTTAATAAGTATCTATTATTATCCAAGATATCAGTATTCGCTTAACTCATATATACACCCTATATATATTTATTATGATTGGTTAGGTTAAGCAACTAGGCTCGCGGTCGGTACATAGATGGGTGACCGTCAAAGTGAATTAATTTCTCAGCGTCTTGGTGTTTCGGAGGGCACGTTACGCTATCGGTCCCGGTTGTAGCCATCAGGCAACAGTCGTTAAGCCATGTCTGGGGCCTAACCAGACACTAAGGTAACCACTGCTCATACGATAAGTACCTACCTACCCAAGTAATTTAACTCAAGCAATTATTTGTATAGCGCTCATGCAATGTGATCTTGACAATTTAATTATGCTTCCAGCATACAACACAGGTATTTACGTAAGGTAATTTAGGACATATATTAAAATTGATCAAAGATTTCCATTAAATTACAGATCGAATTTGCAACTCCAGTCTTTGATATGTCAGAGGTTTACAATTATATGCCGGGTGCAGCCGAAAACATAAGGAGTTATGAAGATGGATTATTAAAGGTTGAAATAGATAATGGGAAAATATTTCCACCATCTACCGGGACTTCAAATCCTAGAGGGGAAGGAAACATGTACAGTAACATTTGTGCCTTAAATCAACTTCCAAGTGAAAGACGTTGTAATAAATATTGTAAGTATTAGCATTTTGACATATTTATCATCTGTATCGAATGGGTGTACAGCTATTTAGTTGATTTGCTGTGCCCAGCAGGTCATAAAGTCGGTTTTTGTGCTGACCAAATCTTGGGGTTAGAATATATTAGTACTGAGTTCTGATTTTTAAGCAGCCAGAAAAGGGAATAAAAACTGAGCCCTTGCCTAGCTATTTAGGGAAACTAGCTTTTTAGGTCTACCAAAAACTAAGTTGATAAGTAACAGATTTACAGTTAACACTTGCCTACGCTACGATAATTATCATTATTTATAAATTACCTACATGACAACAATAATAATTATCCACACTGTTTATTCTATTAAACAATTCTGACATGAACAATTTCTAAACTGTCACTTGCGTTTAGTTACATTCGGTTCTGTGTGATTATTCTTGTTGATGTAGTGTTAGTTCCTTCGGACGATGTTGTAAGTAACTTAATATATTCAGAAGAATATTATAATATAGTTAATATAAATACATATATATATTTTTGTTTAGTTTTTATGTCTGAATGCAGTAATGATAGCAACTTAGATGATTTTTACTCGGCTAACAGCGATGATGACAGTTTTTCTAGTATTCCTTCCCTTACGGAAACTCTTGCTTCACAGTTCTCTGATGTACCAAAAAATCTTAATGTAGTCCATATTAATGCACAAAGTATTCCGGCTCACTATTCTGATATGCTGGCCTCGTTTGACTGTAAGAATATTCATGTAATTCTTGTTTCAGAATCCTGGCTAAAGCCATGTCTACCTTCTACTTCTTACTCACTTCCGGGCTTTAAACTGATCAGAAACGACCGTACACATGGCCGTGGTGGCGGTGTTGCCATCTACTTACGGGCTCATATTTCGTTTTCTATAGTTAGTATCTCGGCACAACCTCCACCGTCCAATGCTAGTAAGCACCTCTTCCTAGAGGTCGAACTCCAGCACTCTAAAGCCCTTCTTGGTGTCTACTATTGCCCATCTTTGCGCATTAACTACTTTTCGTCGTAGGAAAATATCCTTGAACAGCTGACACCTTCTTATAGCCAAACCATAATCATGGGAGACTTTAATACATGTCTCCTTAAGAATGACACTCGCTCTAATTCCCTACGTACTATCGCTGCTTCCACCAACTTGATCTTGCTTCCACTTAATTCCACGCATCATTTTCCTAACTCCACACCTTCACTTTTAGATCTAATTCTTGTTTCTTCTACTCAAAGAGTCTCTAAGCATGGCCAATGTTCGGCGGAAGCTTTTTCATATCATGGTCTCATATTCGTTTCGTACAAAATTCGTCCTCCCAAGGCTAAGTCAAGGATCCTTCTGCAGCGCAGTTTTGCTGGTATGGATCTGACTGCTCTTCGTAAAGACGCTACCGACATAAATTGGGCACCGCTTATTAACGCTGACTGCATTGATGTCAAAGTTAATTATTTTGCGTCACAATTGACACAGGTCTATGACGTTCATGCTCCTATCCGCCCAATCAAAATTAAACATTTAGCGGCACCATGGCTCACAGATAATATTCAAAATATATTTATTTTCTCTTCACAAAGAAAGAATAGGGTTATCTAGAAACTAATATTAAATCTATTATGGAAAAAAAGTAGCGGCTAAAGCTAGGTACAATAGTCGGCCAAGTGATTCCAATTGGGAAAAATATGTATCTTTAAGATGTCTCAGCAATAAGGTGTGAAGAAACGCACTACGCCAATATATCCATCAATCGGTTGAAAATGGTGACCCAGCCAAGGTCTGGAAGTTTCATTAATTCTATGGGGATTGGAAAATCACGTCAAGATCAAATTCATATAAACTTCGATATCAATGCGTTAAATCAACACTTTACTCCTTCGTCCAGCTGTGATAGGACTACCTTAAGCAACGCCTTGCGCAATCTTTCATCACTTCCAACCCCTGATTTTAGCTCTTTTAGTTTTAATCGGTTTGCTGCTTGTGATGTTAAGAAATCGGTTCTGTCTATCACTTCCAACTCGATTGGCAGTGACTGCATTAGTCGTAATATGATCATTCCTATCCTTAATGAAATCCTTCCCATTCTATGTCATATCTTTAATTACTCTATATCCAGTGGTACATTCCCATCCTCGTGGAAAGAGGCCCATATCATCCCGATACCCAAAAAACCCAATCCATCTTCCTTTTCTGGGTTCCGACCCATATCGATTCTTCCTTTACTCTCCAAGGTCCTTGAACGATTGGTTTCCAACTGCCACAAAAATTGCGATCGCACAATCCCTCCTTCTTCCTATCCTTGACTATGCCGATACCAGCTATCTTGATCTCACAGAAGCACAACTTGACAAACTTGAGCGCCTTCAAAATGTCCATGTCTGTATAAGGTTTATATTTGGATTACGCAAATATGACCATGTTTCTGTTTACTGCCGTCAGCTCAAGTGGCTTCCTATTCGTCTTCGCCGGAACACTCATATTTTAGCCATTCTTTATAATATACTGTTTAATCCTTCGGCACCATCTTATCTTAAAGAACGTTTTGAGTTCCTACATGACACACATTCAAGATGCTTGAGGTCATCAGAGAATCTAAAACTGAAAATGCCTAGTCATTCCACTGATTATTATGGCAAATCTTTTACAGTGCAGGCTGTGCGCCTGTGGAACGCACTGCCCTTAAAAACAAGGCAAGCTCAATCTATAGATATTTTTAAAAATAATGTTAAGAAAATTTATTTATCTGCCTAGTACCTAAGCACTAATGCTGTGTGGTGACGGCCTAAGAATATCACCACCCCCTCTCATCCCGTGGGGGGACGTAAAAGTCGTCCCGAGGGAATATATACCAGAGAACGGGCAGCAGCGTTCTCCTGAGTACCATGTCCACCTTACTGCGATCGCCAACCCGTCTGCCAAGCGTGGCGATTATGGCAAATCCCCTCAAATGATGGACACAACCAAACCGCGGCCCCCAGTCCCCGGCAGCCCTGCTATTCCCAGCCGTGGTAACAGGCGTGGTTACGGCAGGGCAGGGGGTGCTAAGAATCCCCGGCAGATTCCGCGTTACCAACACCGACGACCTCTGGCCCTGGCAACATATAACACACGTACACTGCGGTCCGACGAGAAGATAACCGAACTGGAGGAAGAATTGAGCAGGTTACATTGGGATATTGTAGGATTATCTGAAGTCCGAAGAGAGGGGGAGGACTCGATAATACTGAAATCCGGAAACCTGCTCTATTACCGGGAGGGTGACCAAATATCCCAAGGTGGTGTCGGGTTCATAGTCCACAAGTCCCTCGTGAACAACCTAGTGAAAATCGAGAGTGTGTCGACGAGGGTTGCGTACCTTATACTCAGAATCACCAAGCGGTATTCGTTGAAGGTTATACAGGTATACGCACCCACTTCGACACACTCCGACGATGAGGTCGAGATTATGTATGAGGACATATCCAGAGCCATACATACCTCTAACTCCTATTAAACTGTGGTCATGGGGGACTTTAACGCGAAGCTGGGCAAACGATTCGGTAATGAGCTGAGAGTGGGGCAATTTGGAACTGGTGACCGGAACCCCCGGGGCCAAATGTTGGCCGACTTCATGGAGAAGGAGGGACTCTTTATGATGAATTCCTTCTTCAGGAAGCCGGATCACCGCAAATGGACCTGGGTGAGCCCGGATGGTAAAACTAAAAATGAGATAGACTTTATCTTGTCGACGAGACGACAGATGTTCAATGATGTCTCCGTGATCAATGCGGTTAAAACCGGGAGCGATCATAGACTGGTCAGAGGCTCATTGAACCTTAATGTCAAACTCCAGAGGTCCCGACTGATAAAGTCTACGCTCCGACCTTTACCTATCCACGTCCAAAACCCCGAACCATTTCAGCTCGAACTGCAAAACCGTTTCGAATGCCTAGCAGACTGCGAGGAAGTGGACTCATACTATGACAGGCTCGTAGAAGCTGTCCATACGGCTGGGTCTAAGGTCTTCAAGGCCCGCCGTACAAACAGAACTAAAAAGATCTCTGACTTTACCCTGCAACTTATGGAAGATAGACGGAAAATGGTTCTGACATCCTCAGATGATGCTACCAGATATCGGCAGCTCAACAGACAGATCTCAAAGTCTTAGACTCGCGACACGCGGCAATTTAATACAATTAGTATTAAAGAGGCCATCGAGCGAAACAAAGGCTCCAAAGTGTTCGCAAGAGCTCTGTCTGTTGGACAGAGCCAACTGACGAAGCTGAAGACTGAGGATGGTAGAATCGTCACGTCTAAACCTGAGTTGCTGGGAGAGATCGAGAAGTTCTACGGACAGTTATATACGACAACACAGCCACCTGTCAAAAGTCATGCCTCAGATCCCAGAGCACGACTAACCCGACATTACACCGAAGACATCCCCGACGTCAGCCTGTACGAGATTAGAATGGCTCTCAAACAACTCAAGAACAACAAGGCGCCTGGTGATGATGGAGTTACAGCAAAGCTTCTGAAGGCGGGTGGTACACCAATCCTACGGGCCCTTCAGAAGTTATTTAACTCCGTCATACTAGAAGGTCAAACGCCACAAGCATGGCACAGAAGTGTGGTGGTGCTCTTCTTCAAAAAGGGCGACAAAACCCTATTGAAGAATTATAGACCCATCACACTGCTGAGCCATGTTTACAAGTTGTTTTCGAGGGTCGTTACGAACCGTCTCGCGCGCAGGTTTGACGACTTCCAGCCTCCCGAACAAGCCGGTTTCCGAAAAGGCTTTAGCACCATAGACCACATACATACGCTGCGGCAAGTTATACAGAAGACCGAAGAGTATAACAAGCCACTGTGCTTAGCGTTTGTGGACTATGAGAAAGCCTTTGATTCTATCGAAACATGGGCCGTGCTGAGGTCTCTCATAAGGTGCCAAATTGACTACCGGTATATCGAGGTGATAAAGTGTTTGTATGAAAACGCCACTATGTCAGTGCGACTCCAGGACCAGATCTCGAAACCTATCCACTTGCAGCGAGGCGTGAGACAGGGAGATGTTATATCTCCGAAACTGTTCACCACTGCATTGGAAGACGTCTTCAAGCTTCTGGACTGGAAAGGCTTTGGCATCAATGTCAATGGCGAGTACATCACTCACCTTCGATTTGCCGATGATATCGTAGTCATGGCTGAGACCATGGAAGACCTCGGTACAATGCTCGATGACCTCAGCAGAGTCTCTCAACAAGTGGGTCTGAAAATGAACATGGATAAGACGAAAATCATGTCAAACGTCCATGTTGCATCCACTCAATTGAAAGTTGGTGACTCTGCACTCGAAGTTGTAGAGAACTATATTTACCTAGGACAGACCATCCAACTAGGTAGGTCCAACTTCGAGAAGGAGGTCAATCGTAGAATCCAACTCGGATGGGCAGCGTTCGGGAAGCTACGTAACATCTTCTCGTCCAAAATACCGCAGTGTCTCAAGTCGAAAGTCTTCGACCAGTGTGTGTTGCCAGTGATGACATACGGAACAGAGACGTGGTCGCTCACTATGGGCCTTATTAGAAGGCTCAAGGTCACCCAAAGAGCAATGGAGAGGGCTATGCTCGGAGTTTCCCTGCGGGATCGCATCAGAAATGTCGAAATCCGCAGGCGAACCAAAGTCACCGACATAGCCCGAAGAATTGCCAAGCTGAAGTGGCAGTGGGCAGGGCACATAGCTCGTAGAGCCGACGGCCGTTGGGGCAGAAAGGTTCTCGAGTGGCGACCACGAACCGGAAGACGCAGCGTGGGCAGGCCCCCTACAAGATGGACCGATGATCTTGTGCGGGTCGCTGGAAATCGCTGGATGCGGATAGCGCAAGACCGGCAATTGTGGAGATCTTTGGGGGAGGCCTTTGTCCAGCAGTGGACGTCTTTCGGCTGATATGATGATGACCTAAGCACATTTATTTACCACTGTCGCCTTTAGTTTTCTTTTTATTTCACGCATTCCTGCTTTCTTGGACATCTTTAATTATTCTTTGTATTTCTTCTTTTCTTATTATTATTATTATCTTGTATTAGTTTAAGTTTACATTAAGTTAGCCTATTGCTACACCTATCTACCCTATTTCCCCTTTCCTTCGTCTATCCACTCCATAATTGGTTGTCTGGAAGATATCGCAGTAGCGATAAGACCGCCCTTTGTACATAATTTATGTATGTTCATTCATAATTTTAAGTTATGGTGTACAATAAAGAGTATTTTACTTTAACTTTAACAGAACACGACAACAGACTCGTCATTTTTAACGGGATATATAATTGAAAGGAAAACAATACTAACAATTATAAGTCTGAGTGTAATTTATCTATATAAGTATATATTTACAAAAGAAAAGTAGTATACATATTTAGTATACCAGTTATCTGGTTTCCATAGTACAAGCTCTGCTTAGTTTGGGATCAGATGGTGTGTAAATAAGGTCCCAGGATGTATTTATTATTATTACTGCGTATTTTAACCGTCAAGAAATTTTATTTCTTGACCGAATAGTATACATATAGGTCGACCAAGCTAGCAAATAAACTTCACCAAGTTCTACTACTTTTATCGTGTATCTATTAGATTCAGTATTCAAAACATTGAGTGGTGAACCGTTGGTTCAGCTAAGATTAACGGTGAACGTTGACAATAAAACGGTTCTAAAGGATGTTTAAAGACTGCAGTTACACCTTACATCTAAATACCTGGTAGCTAAGTACTGCCTTTATCAATAATCCTTGTTTCATGAAAACAGTGCCCAACGGTGTAGTGAGTTCGAATACCTTCAACATTTTATTCTACCGGCACCACAATGTCATTGCTAAGAAGCTGAAGGAAATTAATCCTTGCTGGGATGACAATAGACTCTACTTCACTGCCAGAGATATCAACATTGCTATCGTTATACAGATATATTATCATGAAATGTTGCCTGTTGTGTTTGGTAAGTAAAACTCTTTTCACGATAAAAAGATGTAGGTGTGAATAACCACACGATAGCATTGACATCTTCAGGGGGGCTACTGGCTAAGTCGCCGAACTTCGCGATAGTGATCGGCGTTCAAATAACTAAAGGTTAAAAATGACTTAATCAATCGTTAAATCGGCTTCGACGTTGAACATCGATTCCGAACCTTTTATGACGTCACATGTGCTCATGGAAGCCAATTTAACGATTATGACGGGCCTGGTGGAGTGGTTGGCAAATGCTTGCTTTTCACGCCGGAGGTCGTGGGTTCAATTCCCACCCAGGACAGATATTTGTGTGCATGAACATTTCTATTTGTCCTGTGTCTGTGTGTAATTTTCTATATAAGTCTGTATTTACAAAAGAAAAGTAGTATATCAGTTATCTGGTTTCCGAAGTACAAGCTCTGAGTAGTTTGGGATCAGATGGCCGTGTGTAAATAATTGTCCCCGCATATTATTTAACGAATGATTAAGTAATTTTTAACCCTTATTTATTTGAACGCCGATCACTATATCGATGTTCGGCGACTTAGCCGGTAGCCCCCCTGGTCGAGCAGAGGACTAGTCCCTCCCTTTTACCTACCACTGTAACTCTTGAGGGCAAGATCAACAATATCATACATTGTAATAACACCGTCGAACTTTAACAATCAAACATCTCAACTGGGCCGTGTTGAAACCGGTAGTAGAGACACCCGCTGAGTTTGTTTCGCTGGGTCTTCTCAGTTGGGGCGCATTGGATCCGATGGTAGCATTAAAACGCAACCGTCGTTATTAACACAAGGTCCGCCATAATAATAACATTTAATTCGTACCTTAATATAGACAGAAGCATTCAGACAATATGTAGTAAAATTATAGCTAAAATTTAAAATTTAGATAATTGAACCTACACATGGTCCTTGACAATAACTTAATTTAAGTTAGATAAATAACGTTACTGTTATAAAATAAATCTTATTGTAAATTATTTCCTACAATCCGTGTACCTAAATATCTATATGTACCAAGAAATAATTATAAATTAATTATATATTACTACGAACATGTTCTGACTATTTAAAAGCGCTTTTTTAAAGTCTACGTTAATGAAAACCTATTTTATTTAGTTTTAAAATTATCAAACATTTCAGTGTCGGTAATTACAAAACGAGATTTCAAATTTTGCTCGGCGAGTTTTTAAAGAAAATCCGTAATAGGTTCTATTTTTTCCATTTATCTGTTATTTACACTATTATCAAACTAGTTCCAGAACAGTTTTCATTTTGTAAATTAGGCATTGTATAATAACGGGTTTTCTACGAATATCCACTGAATATAAATGCAGTGTAAGCGATTTTCTACGAATATCCACTGAATATAAATGCAGTGTAAGCGATAGTCCATATCACGAATAAAATAAATTGTTCGTGCAAGTCAGGACGCGCCCTTATATTACGTAAATTTAAGTAATGATGAACTAACCTTTTTGACTGCACGTGTGTGGCAGTGGTTAAGACAGTCGCCTCGCTAACTCGCAATCCGGGTTTGATTCCGTACAGAGCAACTATTTGTGTGACCCATTAGTAGTTGTTATGAGTATAGGAGTAGGTATTTTATGTCTGTTTCTAAAGTACCACATGATACAGGGACTCTTTTCCCTAGTGCGAGCAATTTTGCCATTTTGAATTAAGTATATAACATAAGTTACAAAATATAATGGCCAAAACGCACCTAGAATTAAAAACTTGAGAGGTGTCAAGGGACACCCGGATGGAACCGGAAAAACCTGTAGGTATACACTCAACAAAAATAATCGTCGCGACACCACACTGTTCAATGCGAAATAGAAATGAAAATATCTGGCTTGCTTTCTATAAGAGAGAGAGAGAGAGAGAGAGACAGACAGAGAAACATGCGCACGCCGCACAGCTGCAAAAAGTGTCGTGACAACTTTTCGTAAGAAATATTTCCGTCTAGACCCCTTTCACAACGCGCGATAAGGAACTTCGTTCCAATAAACTCCCAGCCTGTTGCGATCACCGGTCCGTAAGTGATCGGCGAGGTGATCGAATGGTACAGAGTACAGACGCCAGCACATCCAGATACCCCAATCTGTCAAATTTCTTTTATAGATATTCTACTTTATTGAATAAGCATAAGGTTCACTTTCAATTGGGGAAATTTGACAGATTGGGGTAGCTTGATGTGCTGGCGTCTGTACCATTGAGTATAAGAATTTGAACAGGCATTCTTTAAAAACCTGTTGAAAATAAACATCGATTTCATAATTTTCTTACATCTACAGGAAGAGAAAATCTGATAAGAGAAGGCGTAATTTCGTGTTCCGATGGGTTCAGAGACGTGTACGGTAAAAATGTATTCCCACAGATCAGTGATGAATATGTCTACGTGTTGAGATATTTCCATTTGATGCAAGATGACATTCTTCAGTACGTATATGTTAAACACATAGCATATTAGGCTTTTTGAAGTATACTTGAAAAATAACCTTTTTGCATATTTGAAGTAAAGTTTGGTCAGCTGGATAACGGATGCCTTAAAACTAAAGACTCGACCTAAATACTAAAATAGAATAGAATAGAATATGCATTTATTTCTCTCATCACAAAAGTAGTTAACATTAGCTTAAAATAAGATGGCATTTAGTGTTGTACTGACGCCACCACATCAAGCTAACCCAATCTGTCAAATTTCACCAATTGAAAGTGAACCTTATGCTTTTGTGATAAAGTTGAAAATCTATAAAAGAAATTTGAGCTGGATGTACTGGACTCTGTACATTTTAGCGATTAGAAGATTTTGTGAGAGACTGGTGCCTAAGTTAGGTTTGGGAAAACCTGTATTATAGGTCAAATATTCTACACCAGGTAAAGGTAGCAGTTTAATTAATGCTATTTGTACATATATTATTATAATTTTCAGGCTTTACGATAACGATGGACATTTCTTGAAGACATTCCCAATGGTAAACTGTACAACAAGAACGGGAATGCTACCTATAGATAATTTTATTGATAAATTGATTCAAGGAAGTTTTAGACAAGCGTCTGGAAAATTTGATCATACTATAGATTATGATGTAAGTATCTTCTTGGTACAGACGCCAGCACATCAAGCTACCCCAATCTGTCAAATTTCCCCAGCTGAAAGTGAACCTTATACTTATGTGATAAAGTTGAAAATCTATAAAAGAAATTTGACTGATTGGTGTAGATGAATGTGCTGGCGTCGGCCCTCGTCGAACCAATACTAAGATGGGTATTTTTAAACGTTATAATATTGGAATTTAATTGAATTTGTATGCGAGGTTACCATCGAAATGTATATAATTACATTGAAACACATTTGGCTATCATGCTTCTAATGATAATTTGATGTTTTTATAAGATCAATCGGATTTTAAATATATCATTGACACATTCATAGCCAAGTAGAATATAGGAAATTGTTAGCGTGGTATAATTGCCTTTCACGCCGCAGGTCGTGGGTTCATTTCCCACCCAGGACAGATAGCTGTGTGCATGAACATGTCTGTTTGTCCTGAATCTAGGTGTAATTATCTATGTAAGTATGTCTTTACAAAAGAAAAGTAGTATGTGTGGTGTATTATCAGTTATCTGGTTTCGATAGTACAAGTTCTGCTTAGTTAGGTATCAGATGGCCGTATGTGAATATTGTCCCAGGATATTATTATTATAGAACTGTTACCCATATTTTTATACCGTTCTTGTTCTTTTCCTTTTGTCATGATTTTTATTAACTTCTTCGTTGAAGTCGTTTTGACACTACGATGTATACAATTCAATATAGGTATGTTGTATTTTCAGATGGTTGACAGAATTCTAGGTGGGATGCAATTCTCCTCCGATGTGTCTACGAGCGACTTGAACAAAGGTCGATACTTCGGGTTCCAACATTACATTAAGTACAGAGAATTTTGCTCAAAACAGAAATACAAGTCTTTCAGTGATCTTAAGGATGTGATGACTGTAGAAGTTAGTATAACAGTAATTTTAATTTTCACAATATTATTGGCAATTAAATACAACCAGCCAAGTGCGAGTCGGAGTCGTGCCCCAAGGCTTCCCTACCATCTATAAAAATGGCAAAAATCGCTTTTGTTGTATGGGAGCCCCCCTTAAATATTTATTATATTTTAATTTAATTATTTTTTTGAAATGAATAATTATAGGTACATAACTAAATATTTTGTGAATTTGCCGTTTTTAATATCGAGCTAAAACCATAATTAGACCATAATTAAGATATACATAAAATAAAATTGGTATATGTAAATGTTTGATTCTAGAGAATATATCGTTTGAGCCAATTATACGAATCTGTTGAAGATGTAGAACTAATGGCTGGAATATGGTCGGAAAATCATCATCCCGGAAGTCGACTGCCATATACGGTCTATTGCTTGTTAGTGAATCAACTGAAGCGCTCTCTCGTTTCTGACAGACATTGGTACGAAAGGCCTAATAGACCACATGCTTTTACGCTGGGTATGTTTTATTTACGTACAAAATGACTAATGTATCAGCTGAAATCACCGACGCTACTGTTACAACAGAGATATATATTAGAGGCCGAAAAGATCCAATTTCATCGTACCACGCCAATACGTAGGTACAAGTCGAAATAGAATATAAAACTATCAAACTTTAAAGTATGCAAGAAAGGAAAATGCAACACAACCGTAAATTACGTACAAGTTATAATATTAGTGGCTAAGCTTTTGAAGATAAAAGTAGTAGAATGGTGTTTTGGGACCATTTAAGATATTTAAAATAGTATCAAATGAATGTCTCATTTATACCTATATTCTTTTATAGGAAAAGTCTTTTATTGTAAAAAAGCACGATAAAGACAGTACCTACGCATCCCACGGTACTTTTATAATATATTTTCAATTATATTATTAGTTTGGTTCTTTATAAATTCTGTTTTTTTCTACTATTATTTATTCTTTAATAGAATTTTCTATAAAAGCAAGTATTTTAGTTTTTAAACTATTATTTTATTTACACGCTATTATTTTATTGACACCGCCTGTTTAATAAAAACCAAAATCGCTAATCCTGATTATTCTAGTAAGGATAACGGTAGACCCGTTGACTTCAATATTGAATTGTCATCGGTCCGTGAAAAGTATCCTAAATTTTGAGTTATTCCTACGTTTTGCAGGGGGTCAAAATCATGTTCACAGTTTCGTTTGCATAATAACGTGCTTAACGTGTTAAAAAGGTGCTATTCTTGTCTAAAAACTAGCAGCAAAATAGAATTTCGCCTATTATCAAACGTCCCTAGCACACATTAAGAAAATTTATTTGAAATTATTCAACCACCAAAGATGCAAACTACTGAATACATACTAATATTAAATGTCATAGTTGTTAGTTATATAATGTGTAAACGAATTTCAACACTTAATTTTGTGTTCTGTTTTGCTAAATTGATACTGTTTATCTAAGGACGGTTCCTATTTGTGATGTGCAATGGATAGATTAAGTCTATAGTAATGAAAATGAAATGGTAATGTTTGCATATCTATATTTTGAAGGGTTTTTTGTTATTTCCACCTTTTTCTTCCGATGCAAGTCATAGATATCATTTGGTTGAACAATTTTTTTAGGTGTTTTGTGGTTTTGTCACCGATATTTTAAATGATTTTAGAACTCAAAGCGGAACTCTATGTCCATCTGGTGTGTGTCATATTTTAATATGTTATTAGTTATTACTAATTATTTTAAGTATATTTTTTGTCTTTATTTATTTCTACTATCAACTATCTCCTTCTTTTTTATTATTTACTAGCTGTGCCCCGCGGTTTTACCTGCGTAAAATTTTATAAATTATCACAGCTCCTCCCCCGTAGGTGATAGCGTGACAATATGTAGCCTATATGTTGACCCGACCTCTTAGTAATATTCATGCAAAATTTTAAGTAAATCCATGCAGTACTTTTTAAGTTTAGCCCGGACATACATACAGACAAACAGATAAACAGACAAAAATTCTAAAAACTATATTTTTAGCTTCGATATCAATTGTAGATCACGCCCCAAGTATCGTTTTTAAAAAATATTCAATGTACAGACGCCAGCACATCCAGCTATCCCCATCTGTCAAATTTCTTTTATAGATTTTCAACTTCATCAGCAAAGCATAAGGTTCACTTTCAGTTGGGGAAATTTGACAGATCGGGGTAGCTTGATGTGCTGGCGTCTGTACAGTTTTATCTTTCCTACGATTTTATTATATGTATAGATAAGTTAAAAGGTAATATTTTTCATTCGTTTTGGTTTTCAGATCAATTAAAAGCAATAAGGCATGTTACAATCGCAGGCATTTTGTGTGCAGTTGGGGATGGAGTGACCAAAATACAGCCTCATGCATTCTATTCAAAATCAATGAAGTATGGACTCCCAGTTTTATAATTCAATTTATTACATTACAGCTATTTTTCAGTATACTTAGACGTGCGTTTTCTATTTTTCAGGAACCCAATACTGGATTGCAGTTCGGAAAGAATTGGCAAACTAAATTTGACTCCATGGAAAGACCCTGAATGCGCGATAGAAGAATACATTTATTAGCGTTAAATCCAGTGCATACAATTTTAATTGGCACATTAATAAATATTTGATTATTCTTTTAGTTGCAACTACATATAAATTTAAATGACACATTTTAATGCAATATTTTATATTAACAAATTTGTGTGCTGTTTGTAAATTATGCTTTTAAAGGGAAAATAGTCGCTTATGCGGACGATACAGCTCTGTTCTTTAGTGGAACTACATGGGAAGAGGTGTATCAAAATGCAAGAGTAAGCATGGTTCGAGTTTGTGTGTGGCTTCGGGACAACATGCTATCTCTCAATGTCGACAAAACTAAATATATCACCTTTGCACATAGGTCTAATCAACTTCCTCCTAGCTTGTTGACTATTCCGGCTCATTGCTGTAGTATGGGACTTGACCAATGCTCTTGCCCGATTCTTGAAAGAACTGATGAGGTCAAATACCTTGGTGTTGTTATTGACCAACACCTCACTTTTAAAGAACACATAAAGATGTTAGTCAAACGCCTTCGGAAAGTCATCTACGTTTTTAAAAATTTAAGACATGTAGCCGATCCAAATATAATTAAGATGGTATACTATGCCTTATGTCAATCATTAGTAGATTACTGCATCACTTCTTGGGGAGGTGCTGCGAAAACCCTTGTCATTGAGGTTGAGAGAGCCCAGCGTGCAATTCTCAAGGTAGCTGCTGGTCTTCCTTTCCGATTTCCAACTGTAGATTTGTATAAAAGGTGGAATGTTCTTACGGTGAGACAAACTTTTATACTACACACAATCTTAAAAAAACACTCACAACTGCCATATAATCCGAATCTTCTTAAAGATAAACGGCGTCAGGGTAAAGTGTGTCCTTCTAGAGCATGCTCTACAGCTCTGTCTCAAAGGCATTTCTGTTTCTTGGTGTTTTCTTGTACAATAAACTAAATTCTATCCTTAACATTTATCATAAAAACAAAATACAATGCAAAATTTCTGTCTGTTCCTATCTAAAAACCCTAGACTACCAACAAACTGAAAATCTTTTAATCGTTTTACAATAACTTATGCTATAGTGTTTCGTTCAAATGGCTCGCAACAAATACATACTCTATACTCATGATTGCACCTACACTTATATGTTTCACAAACACACATTTACTTCACACTACTCTCTCGCGTACACTCAGACAAATACACATCTCTCTGTATTCTGTACCCTCTCTCTAACTCTTCTATTAAATGTTTATCTTCTGTTTTTAGAATTATACAAAGTCTTTTAGAATTATATAACTGCTTTTAAATTGTATAACTGCTTCCAGATTTATATTTATAAGTTATGGTTTAATAAGCTTCTTACTAGCATTTGAGCCGCGTGGTGGGCCTGGTGACCTGTAGTACAGGTTTTCATTCAAACCTATTTCAGGCACCAGTCTCTCACAAAGTTGGGGCTAGTTGGAGACATGCTTTGTATGTTGAAACGTAACTTTAAACATATATGTATTATGTAACCCCATTTGTGATGAGATAATAAATGGATTTATTATTATTATGCTGGTATTATTCCATATATATTCTATATTTTTATTTTCGAAATAAATATTATTTAATTCTATTAATGTCTGATTTTATTGATTAAACAAATTGTTACTTATTTCATCATATCAGCCGAAAGACGTCCACTGCTGGACGAAGGCCTCCCCCAAGGATCTCCACAATAGTCGGTCCTGCGCTGCCCGCATCCAGCGGCTTCCCGCGACCCGCACAAGATCGTCGGTCCACCGTGTAGAGGGCCTGCCCACGCGGCGTCTTCCGGTTCGTGGTCGGTTATTTATTTAAGATATAAATATTGTTAGTTGTTACGGTATGCATTTTTTTTAATGGAATATTTCAAGTTAAATAGTAATGATGATCTCCTCGCAATGCTCAATGTCCTTCAGCCAAACCTGTTTTCAAGTCCAAATCTAATGAAGGGTTCCGTACCAGCAAGTATTTCAGTTGATTAAATGAAAGATAATTTCTGGTTTACGATTTATGACGTATTAAAAAAAACTACTTACTAGATCTCATCCAAACCAATCTTCGTTGTTAGTTTTTATGGTAATGTACATCATGTATTTTTATTAGTTTTATCATTCTCTTATTTTAGAAGTTACAGTTACAGGGGACACTCATTTTACCACTTTGGAAGTGTCTCGCGCGCAAACTATTCAGTTTAGAAAAAAATGATGTTATAAACCTCAATATCATTTTTGAAGACCTATCCATAGACCCCACATGTGTGGGTACGAAGAAAAATAATTTTTTTGAGTTTCAGTTCTATGTATGGGGAACCCCCAAAATTATTGTTCTTTTTTATTTTTGTGTAAAAATCTTAATGCGGTTCACAGAATACATCTACTTACCAAGTTTCAACTGTATAGCTCTTATAGTTTCGGAAAAAAGTGGCTGTGACGTACGGACGGACAGACAGACATGACGAATCTATAAGGGTTCCGTTTTTTGCCATTTGGCTACGGAACCCTAAAAACAGTAAATCGTTATGACTTGCGAGTTGGCACGATTCAATTGTATATTTTCCTTTTTTTACGAACAAAAAGGATCCTAATAATTGTTACAGTAGGTATTCTTGAGTGTTTATTTATCAGGAATTAATAATGGAAAACAGTTCTTCTAGAATTGGAAAATTTAATACTTTTAGCTCATTAGAAAGACTATTATTCCTGATAAAACAATTAGCTGTATTCATTTAAGTGCAATAATTTACATTAACAGATTACATTTTATCATGTCGGCCGAATGACGTCCACTGCTGGACAAAGAATCTCACCAAAAGATTTCCACAATGGAGTTGTGTCCACCATTTGGAGGGATATGCCATAATCGCCACGCTTGGCAGACGGGTTGGCGATCGCAGTATGATGGCCATAGTACACAGAGCTACCCGTTCTTTGCAAGATATTCCCTCGGGACGACTTCTACCCTCCCCATGGGATGAGATGGGGTGGCTATATTCTATGCCGTCAGCCGCATAGTAATTAGCTTAATTTAAGTGCAATCATTTACATTAACAGATTACATTAAGATACACATTATTAATTTAATTTGCATTTTAGTCTCCAGTGCTTGAATCGTTAACAGGATAATGGCGGAATACTTACCACCTAATTTTAAACTCTATCTGGTTGTAATATGTTCATAAGTCATACCAATGACTTATGAACATATGCTATGACCGATTAAGGGTTAATTTAGTTTTGGTGGAATTTTATCTATTGCGATAATTATCCTAATTATCTATTCCCATAATTGTAGGGTTTATTGCATACTCATAAAGATTGTCGTCAGTAATTATTTTATTGTATTCGTTTCACTATGATAATAATATATAACTCTCGTTAATCTTTAACATTGCACTATTTTATATAACTATGATTGTTTCATTAGGGTTGTTTAGTACCCGCCATAGGGCAAAAGAAAAATATAATTAAAAAACCAGCCAAGTGCGAGTCGGACTCGCGCACGAAGGGTTCCGAACCATTTTCTATAAAAACGAGCAAAAAATCCACTTTTGTTGTATGGGAGCCCCCTTAAATATGTATTTTGTTTTGTTTTTTGGTATTTGTTGTTATAGCGGCAACAGGTACTTCTGTTGCCGCTATTACAACAAATACCAAATCATCTGTGAAAATTTCAACTGTCTAACTATCACGGTTCATGAGATACAGTCCTGTGACAGACGGACAGACAGACAGCGAAGTCTTAGTAATAGGGTCCTGGTTTACCCTTTGGGTCCCTACGGAACCCTAAAAAGGGAGGTTGTTGAGTTTTTCGGACTAACTAGTTTACATCTCATATTATATTAAAGTCGCCGTCCAGGATTTAAGAAAAGTTGCCAGGTTCCTGACGGGAACGGCAATACTTAAGCAATGTGTGTTGTAAGTGTAACAAAAGTTAGTTGTGTTAGTTAGCACAAGTTGCCAACTAGTTAATGTTTAAAATAAAAAGAATTTACCAAGAAAACGTATTCATAAATGAACAAACAAGTAAAAATAAAAAGCAAATCTGTGTGTTTAGCAGAAGGAAAGCTCGGTGTTTAACTTAAATTACATTAAGTCGACAAGGCTTCTTAACCGCCCCCCGTCCTAGGGGTACATAGTACCGCGACAGGCAGAACTGTGGTTGCCAATAAAATACATTTTTCCCTGTACTCCTTGTCACAGTAGTAAAGCGATGTTACAAATTTATATCTTTGGTGGCGATAGTTCAATCTATTGGAAATTTGATTTCATACTCCTCGTGTAAATCTTTATTTAATCGCGCATCCGTACAAACTTGTAGTTGAATAAACTTTTTTTTTCTGTTATCAATAAAACAATATCGAAACAAAATCATTTTTATATCAGTCGTTTGGTTGCCATAGTACAGTCTTAGTTTGGGATCAGATGGCAGTGTGATAGTTGTCCTAAAATAAAAAACCGGCCAAGTGCGAGTCGGACTCGCCCATGAAGGGTTCCGCAGCAGCAAGTATTACAGTTGATTAAATGAAAGGTAAATTGCGGTTTACGATTTATATCGCGTTAAAAAAAAACTACTTACTAGATTTCGTTCAAACCAATTTTCGTTGTTAGTTTACATGGTAATATACATCATATATTTTTTTTAGTTTTATCATTCTCTTATTTAAAAGTTACAGGGGGGGACACACTCATTTTTCCACTTTGGAAGTGTCTCTCACGCAAACTATTCAGTTTAGAAAAAAATGATATTAGAAACCTGTATGGTAACGATGAAAAAAAAAATTATGAGTTTCAGTTCTATGTATGGGGAACCCCCAAAATTATTATTATTATTCTATTTTTGTGTCAAAATCTTAATGCGGTTCACAGAATACATCTACTTACCAAGTTTCAACAGTACAGCTCTTATAGTTTCGGAAAAAAATGGCTGTGACATACGGACGGACAGACAGACAGACAGACATGACGAATCTATAAGGGTTCCGTTTTTGCCATTTGGCTACGGAACCCGTAAAAGTATGGTTTTCTGATTTTTCTTGATATATTTTCTTACCAAATTTCATGATTCTAAGTCCACAGGAACCTCCCTATAGGTTTTGATTCCCTTGTAAGTGTATGACACAAACGGGATATTGACGGCTTTATCTGTTGATTAGGTAGATTTAGAAGTTTGATTTTTGCCCTACTCCAACGCATTGTATTCGATATTAATCTTCTTAATTCTCACGAAAAATATCATAAATCTTATTTGAGAGAAAGATTTCATTTGCCACGTTGACATCGCAAATCTTAGGCTGGAAACAGTCCCAAACCTGCAGATTGGACGAAACGGGAAATTAACTTTAGCCCTCTCGCGTGACAAGTTTATTAAGAACAATTTCTTTTATTTGTTTGTTTCATTTAGCAACGACGCCGGTTTAAGCGGTGCTTGTATTTTTTAATTAACTCTTTTTCCTTTAATTAAAACAAGGTGTACTGATTACCGGTAATATAGAGTTATGGTTGAAGTATTGACATTAAACGTATTATATAATCAAGTTTGATTTCCACTAAATGACTTGGCAATAAGGCTTTCGTCCAGGTGTTGGTGGACGTCTGTGTGGTGTCTTTCGGCTGATATGATTATGATAGAAATCAATGTTCATTCTTCTTCTTCTTGTCGGCGGTTGCCTCATTTTCAAACAGGATGATATCACTGAACACAACTTGGATTTTGACGTTGTTGGTCTAATAATCGGGTTCGAATCCCGGTAAGTGCAAATATTTGTGGTTTTATTTAAAGGACAACGCACGCATTAGGGAATTTATCCCTGTGTCGCGGGGTACTTTACAAACATATAATAGACGGACACAAATTACATCCAGACTCAGAACAACTATTTATGGGTCACACAAATAGTTGTCCGGCGTGGGACTCGAACCCGCGACACGAAGCGGCGAGGCGACTGTCTCAGCCACTGCGCCATACGTGCAGTCAATGTGTGATGAGCACGAATATTTGTTTCTGAGTCATGAATGTTTTCTATGTATTTAAGTATTTATCTATCTATATAAGTACGTAGGTATATCATCGTCTGGTACCCATAGTACGTACAAGCTTTACTTAGTTTGGGGCTGGGATTATTTGTGTGACATTGTCCCTAGATATTATTATTATTAATAGTAGGGGTTCAAGTCCTTACCATTTAGCTGACACAATAGACTGTCTTGATATTCCTGAGCTACCTAGTGGGAATTGGCACTTACAATGGCACTAAATCCGCTTGGGAAACCTCCCAAGTGGCCTTTTATATCCGCTAATCCAATAAATTAACAACTTAACAGTTTAAAACACTTATTTTCTGTTCCATTAAATATCTAATTTTGCCATGTTGCACCATAAGGCGATCAATCTGCACTTGAAGTCTATTAAGAAGACCATTTGTTAGAATTTAATTTAATATAAGAAGTTGTTTAGTTTCATTATTTCGTTCAGCTCATTTATGAATAGAAGACGGGGCTTATTAATTCTTAAAATTAATATGAATTTTAAGTTATCGACAAATACTCTAGGCACTTGAATCATATACTATTTGAGTAATAAAAGTAAATAGCCTTAGAATTTATTCCCTACGATCGTATCATAACAGTGAACGTTCACCATTGGACACCAACCTCACCACAAAGGAATTGTGACCATCAGTTGGTGGGATATGCCATAATTACCACGCTTGGCAGGCGGGTTGGTGATCCCAGTATGATGCTTATACTGCACAGACAGACGCAGTTCTCTGGTAACTGGGTTCTTTTTTACGTCAGCACGAGTTTTACGCCCAGGGACGGTTTTTATTGGTTTTAATGTTTAGTCTTTCAATAATTTTTATATCCAGTGGGATATTATTGACACCGCAGAATTGTTAATCACATTGGTAGTGATAAAAAAATGGATGCAATTAATCTTAATAGAGCAAGACCATTTGTTTGTTTATTTGGCGGTCAACGTAGCCTAGTTGGTAGTGCTCCTGCCTACGAAGCTATTTGTGTGATGAGCACGAATATTTGTTTCTGAGATGGATGTTTTCTATGTATTTAAGTATTTATACCCATAGTACAAGCTTTGCTTAGTTTGGGGCTAGGATGATCTGTGTGACATTGTCCCTAGATATTATTATTATTATTCATTTAAGAATCTATCGATGCGGTAATATCGGACTACATTACTGCATCAATAGAGTCTTAAAGTTAAGACCCATTATAATATTAAAATTACCGTTGTTCTATAAGCTGGATGAACGCCTCTCCTATAGACTATAGACCATTGGGCGGGTCTGTCATAATGGCTATGCTTGGCAGACGGGCTGGTAATCGCAGTGTTGTGCTTATTGTACTCAGAGAAATGCACGCTGATATTTGCTGGCAAATATGTGGTGATATTCGTCCCGTCATCACAAAGCCATTCACGTAAACTATCAATTAAACAAATTTTCAAGAATAGGGCCACCCTACTAATATGATTTAACGCATGTCTGCTTATAGTTACAGGGAAACCTTTGATGTAGGTCAACTTGTAAGACATGATATTACTAAGTAGCACGTAGGTACAAATGTAGCGAGCGTCAGTGACCTGCAGTCCCTGTAGGTCTTCGGGGGAGACGTTAAACTGATTTACGACGCGGAAGCGGGCCAATTCTCACAATTCCAAAGTACCGCTGCCAAAGACTATGTAAGAAAAGATATATGAAATAATTTAGGAGTCACGTAAACGTACAATGTTGAATGCTTTGCAACCATGAGCCAGACTACATAACGACTTTTGTTCTGGATGCAGTGGAACGTTTTATTGTTCTCTCAATATATCTATCCAATTTAAGAACTATACCTACCCTATACTCTTGCTAGTGGAGTTTCCTCCATTTCTTTGCTCCTTTTAAAGAGATATAAGACATAGAACTGTGATGTGGAAAACAAATAAGGAAATTACCGCAAGTTTCTTTATTTGTTTTCCACCCCGCAGTGCTATGACCAAATTACCACTTACAAATTCCGGTAATATCTGGCCTGGTACAATAATGGTGGGCTTATGTAATGGAATGGTATAGTCAGCCTGTTCTAGTGGTCTGCCTCCCGCACTGTTAGATCTGCCGCTAATGCTGGGTTAGGGACACTTTATGCAATATATTTGCAACTACACATCGTGCGTTTCATAAGAAACTTTTTACAGCGCACAACCACTCTGTGGAATCAATGAACTGCAGAGGTATTTCCGATCCGGTATGACATGGCAAACTTCAAGAAGCCTATTCCTTTCTTAAAGGCCCATGCGGCTCCTCTGGTGTTGCGTGTGTCCATGGGTGGTGGTGATCATTTACCATCAAGTGACCCACTTAAACCAATAAGAATTTCGTCACCGTTATCCGACATATTTATAACCCTCCGGTAGCCTACATTTCAGCCTGATCTGGCTGAGGCTGCTAAATAGCCGCAAGAACAGAAACAGGCAAACGGTTCTCCGTTACCATATTCTCTAATTATGTAATGTAACTATTTGGCTATGTGGCTGATGGTCAAGAATATCGCCACTCCATATTCTCATCTCGTGGGAGGCGTAGAAGTCGACCCAATTCTTTTTATTGCTATTGGATGCAGACGAGCCAGCGGCCCACCTGGTGGTAAGAAACCGGTGCTTATGGACATTCGCAATGCCAGGGCGCACAGCAAAGTCAGCAAACCGTTGCCTACTGTGAGATAAATACTCTTTATAAACTTCGTTTAAAAATGAACATGTCGTTGCGTTGAGGAAATCACCGCAAACAGAATGAGCAGCGACGTCTCTCTGTGTAAACAGACTGTGATACTGCGATGGCCAACCCGTTTGTCAAGCATGGTGATTATGACATATCTAATGATAGACATGGTGCCATTGTGGAAATCTTTGAGGAGACATTTGTACAATTGTGGACATCATATGGTTGATGATGAAGATGGAATATTTATTTTTATTGCTTAAATTCAATTTCTATATTGTGGTTCAGACAATTGACACTGACAAATTTACCCACGTGCTGCATTATAATTTCAATTCTTTATTTGGTAAGTGTAACTTGGTGCCTACGTTACGATCTTTTACCATTTTTAGTCTATACGTCCTGTGAATAGAAAGCTTTTCTCGCGCGATATTCAGAAGTATTCAGAAATTTCATATACCTAACATTGTTGCATTGTAGCGACAACGATTGAGTTTTACGAGTCAAAGCATGAGTATTGCTTCTACAGTTATGGTGACTGTTTAGATCATTGAAACCAGGACAAGAACTTCAAGCTTCTTAAAGATGATGATACCTTGGTAATGACTATATCAATTGTGAGGGTTTTGGCTCCCTTATCTGGAAGAACTGCGGTAGCCCCTATAATCCTTTTTAACAATTGCTCTTCACCTTAATAACTACTACGAATAGGTCGTATGGATATAGATTCAGTAAGTCGCGAGTTCGATTACCCTTAGCTTTAAAGCACTTTTTCATATAAATAAAACAAAACTGAAAACAGTATCCGCTGTGGTACCCTTGGAATCATTTTTTTTATACTTTTCAACAATTTTTATGACTTTTCTGGTAGTGAAAATTGTTGACAACGTAAATAACTCTTCGATTGTTGAAAACAGGAAGATTCCAGGTCCCATTTGTAGTCACCCATAATATTAACGTACTTTTTTTAATTTTACGTTCAATCAATAATGTTACTTCATTGAATCTTGTAAGCCTCGGGTTTTATGAGACTCAATACTACTACTCACTTATCTAATGGGCAATTACCCTAGTGACAGAGTTGTTCATGCCGCCCAGTAGGCCCCTTTCATGGCTTAACGACTGTTGTCTAATGACTACAACCGGGACCGACAGCTTAACGTATCCTCCGAAGCACGGAGACGCTCAGAAATTAAACCACTTGGGTGATCACCTATCTATGGACAGACCGCGACTACCGCGTGCCTACTTGCTCTCAGATCACTCACGGACCGGTGAGAGCATCTAGTCAAATAAAATTATGAGAGAGTGGAATTATTTGGTAGGTGAATATAATATTTGATGGATCGGTTGTCTGATTACGTAGGTATCTATTTATTATTATTTATATCATTTCTCTGATGACGCATTTAAAAACACCAAAAAGAAATATTATATTTAATTGAATTTTTAATAAAAATTAAATTTACATTAGGGATAATGGGAAGATAAAATTGGGGAATTCTCGTTCCGTACGCGATGTATGGTCTTCTCATCTTTAGCGTACCTGTATGACCTTTTCAGTTACTTTGTTGGAACAGTAAACGGTTAAGGGATCCAGGTAAACAACAGGGTAGACTTAAAATGGCAGGGTATTATAATAGAAAGTGCGTTGTAAAGTATGGGTAGTTGGATTATTAAGTGTAATGTCAATAATTTCAGATTTGCTACGTACTATCACCACATTAATAGTGTATATTTTCGGGGAAAATTGTGGATGATCAATTTATTTTGTATCATATTTATTTCATATACTTATATTCACATAGCGTGCTCCTCTATGGCATTTAATGAAAGTTACAACGACAATTTGACATGTAAAGAAAAGTTACAACGACAATTTGGCGCTTAATGTAAAGTTACAACGACAATTTGGCGTTTAATGGAAAATTCCAACGACAATTTTACTGATATCGTTATTTATGCTCTGTACTTAGAGCAATTTAAAAATGATTACACAATAAATAATCTATTTCTAATCTAGTGTTTTCGCAAATATATTGTGTTCCTACTATTATTATTAATTTATATAAGTAATTTAGTTTAATATTACTACTACGTGTTTACCCTAGTGTCAGAGTTGTTCAAGTCGCCCATTAGGCCTCTGACATGGCTTAACGACTGTTGTCTAATTACCATAACCGAAACCGATGTAGCTTAACGTGCCTTCCGAAGCACGGAAACGCTCAGAAATTAAACTAATTTTGTGGGTACCCGTCTATGGACTGACCGCGAGCCTAGTTTGCTTAACTGCTGATAGTTTACGGACCGCTGAAAGCATTTAGCTATGATCTGAATAATTTAAAGTATAATGAAATTTATTCAGCACTCAGCAGTTGGGTATTAGGTATTAACATACACTAGTACTTGTCAAGTTCACAATGCAGTACATAAACATAGTCGAATACAGTATAAAAATTACAAAAAACTAATTAGTCCGTCCGTGCGGTCTGTTTTATCAGATATATATTCTTAAATCCTAAAATAAATAACAAGTTACTAATCAATTATTTTGAAATTTAGTTGTACAATATTAAAATTAAAGAATTGAAGGCAATGAGCATTTGGCATTTGGCATATACATTTGATAATAGTGTTTTCTAAAGTATGCTTGTGCCTTACACAAATATTTTACTTTGTGGTTAACGGTGTTGAATGCGTGTTGATAATATTTATATAACATAATCTATTAATTATTATTATGGTTTGTATATAGACTTCAAAAGGCGCTTGTAAATTGTCAAAATATGAATAGTAGTATTACAAATTAACTGTAGGTATATATTTAATTCTAAGTACAAATATATTATTAGATAATAATAATATAATAATAATATATAGGGACAATGTCACACAGATCATCCTAGCCCCAAACTAAGCCAAGCTTGTACTATGGGTACCAGGCGACGATATACATACTTATATAGATAGATAAATACTTAAATACATAGAAAACATCCATAACTCAGAAACAAATATTCGTGCTTATCACACAAATATTTGCACTTACCGGGATTCGAAACCAGGACCACCAGCTTCGTAGGCAGGAGCACTACCAACTAGGCTACGGTGACTTATTACTATATGATCATATGGATTTATAATGTCAATTTCTGATAGTAATGGTTTACTTTCAAAATGCTTATTGAAGATTTGTTTAATATATATAAAATATATTTTAAATGTTTTTTACGACACTTTGTATGAATGGTTCTGTCGAATTTGAGGTAAGAATTCAATTATATTATTATGACGGACATTGTGTGTAAGTGACGGTCTGTATGAAATTTTGTTGTATTTTGGGGGAAAAGAATGTCTCACAACATGATATACAAGAGTATTGCTACTTAAATTGTATTGTATTTCAAAATAACTACATAAATGAATACATAAATTTTGTAACTTTTAAAAGAAGATAAAATTTGTCAACCAAATTGGTTTATATGAATTATTATCTCTTTGACTGCCTCTTTAGTCTACTGGTAATGTGTTCAACCGCAAACAATCAGGTCCTGGGCTCTAACCCGGGTCGGGAAGTCTAGGAGTTGTTGGTATTATACCCCACGTGCCTCGGAGAGCACGTAAAGCCATTGGTCGTGTACGTGATCTCTTTCCGTTTGTATCGTCAGTAGTCCCATCGGATCATGAGAGTGATAGAATAGAAAGTGCCCTTTGGTTTGCGCACATATGCACTATAATATGTCCCACGCAAATGGCTTGTCTCATTGAGACTGGCCGCCGTGGTCGAAATTCGACCTGGAGGACATTATTTTTATCAGTTATTTTTGTGAGACTCACGAAGGCTTACAAAATACTTGAAACCCACAAAATCTCAACTTTCAACAACAAATTTGAAGTTATTGCGTTATTTAAATAAAACTTTGTATAACGTGTTTTACTCGTGATAATTTAATGTAACACCGTGTATAAAAAAAATAATGTCCTCATGGTCAAATTACGGTCATAGCGGTGAATCTCTACGGGGACGAGCCATCTGTGTAGAGAGAAATGAAAACAGAATGTTTGGAATACTTTTAGGCCCGACCCGGGATTTGAAGACCTCATTATCTGTGGGTTAACACGCTACCGCTAGGCCAACGAGGTAGTAGCTACGTGTATCGTTCCGTAACAAAAGATATTCAACATTCAAATCAAACCCTCAACCACCCTTACTACCCCGTAATACACTTACCCGTATCGATTCTACGGAACACTGCAATCAAACTTTAATACCGTCAATCAATACTTATTGTTTGAACTAAAATGCAAGCTAGCAAAGGGCAAGGGATGAAGGTAAACAGGGGAGGCCACTGCGGGTAATTTACCAATTTACCCTAACTCGGCAGGTAGGGTTATTTTATTTTTAAATCTTTTGCACATGGATGTACACAGGCGGACTTAATGCCGAAGGTATTCTATACTATTCAACCTTAAGGTGACGCAGAGAAAAGCAAGGCGGTGCACTTTAAAACGTCTTAATCGCGCGTAGTAATAGACGGACAAAAAAATATATATATAAAACGTTTTGGCCATCATGACTCCAAGTAGAACCCAACTCGGCTGGGCAGCGTTCGGGAAGCTACGTAATATCTTCTCGTCCCAAATACCGCAGTGTCTCAAGTCGAAAGTCTTCGACCAGTGTGTGTTGCCAGTGATGACTTACGGAAATGAGACGTGGTCGCTCACTATGGGCCTTATCAGACGGCTCATGGTCACCCAAAGTACAATGGAAAGGGCCATGCTTGGAGTTTCCCTGCGAGATCGAAACAGAAATGCTGAGATCCGCAAGCGAACTAACGTAACCGACATAGCCGCAAGACTTGCCAAGCTGAAATGGCAGTGGGCAGGGCACATAGATCGTAGAACCGACGGCCGCTGGGGTAGAAAGGTTCTCGAGTGGCGACCACGAACCGGAAGACGCAGCGTGGGCAGGCCCCCTACAAGATATATATATCCTTTTAACCATCCTCTCCCATCTTATGATCTCAGATGAAGAGCTGGAATGGTTTTCATCTTATCTTCGAGGGCGCCAGCAGTCAGTTTTCCATGGCAAAGCGTCGTCAAATTGGTGCAACTTAGAAACTGGTGTCCCTCAAGGCGGTATTCTCTCACCTCTTTTGTTTTCAGTATTTATAAACCTCTTAACTCAGGATCTTCAGAGTGCGTATCATCTATATGCTGACGACCTGCAACTGTACACCCAGGCGAGTGTTAATAGTTTATCAGAGGCAATTGATAAAATAAATCGAGACTTACAATTTTTAAAAATCTCGTCAGAAAAGTTTGGATTAACCGTCAACCCGTCAAAGTGCCAAGCAATCATAGTGGGTAGCTCAAGAATGATGTGCAAGGTAGATGTTGGCACTTTGCCCCCTATTATATTTGACAACTATCACATACCCATTAGCCAAAAAGTCAAGGATCTGGGATTGGTAATTGACAACAATCTAAACGGGCAAAGCCATATTTCTGGCATCAGTCAGAGAATCACTGGAATGTTAAGGGCATTTTATAGGCTTAAAAATTTCCTTCCATCCAGAACAAAAGAAATGCTTGTACAGACTCTAATTTTTCCCATTGTCGACTATGGTGATGTGTGCTACTTTGACCTGAATGCAGATCTTCTTAACAAACTTGACCGACTTCTAAATAACTGCATTCGATTCGTTTTCAATCTACGTAAGTATGATCATGTGTCTGCTTACCGCACCCAGTTAAACTGGTTGCCCATTCGCCAGCGAAGAAATTTAAGAGCGCTCACCACACTTTTCTCCATACTGGACTCTCCTACTGTTCCTTCTTACTTAACGCCTCACTTTCAATATCTTTTTGCTACTCATAGTAAAACTCTCCGCTCTAGTCATAATCGTCTTTTACGATGTCCACCACATAGCTCTGACTTTATTCATTCCTCTTTCTTTGTCCAATATATCCTTCTTTGGAATGAGCTTCCGGTTGGAATCAGGATGGCTAAGACTCGCTATGCGTTTAAAAAGAAAGTACGTGAGCATATTTGCAAGAAGCTTCACGCAGAAACGTCTCATCAATAATTTTATTTATTATAGTATATTATGTTATAGTATAGTATTCATTAGATTAAAGCATATGGTATTTATTGTATAGTATGTATTGTATATATTTATAGAATATGTATAGTGTTCGTCATTATTATTATTTATAATTATAGTAAGTAAATACATTTTTTTTATACCTAAGTGCACCTGCCATGATCTCTCTGCACTACCCTAAGGTTGACTGTTAGAAAATGCCTTTGGCATTAAGTCCGCCTATGTACATTTCAATAGTACTGAAGTATAAATAAATAGATAAATAAGATGGACCTATGATCTTGTGCGGGTGGCTGGAAATCGTTGGAGGCGGATAGCGCAATTGTGGAGATCTTTGGGGGAGGCCTTTGACCAGCAGTGGACGTCTTTCGGCTGATATGATGATGATGATGAATCATGACTTATCTTAATACATAATCCGTATTGTAAGATAAGTCATGATTGCCAAAACGTTTTATGCGATTTCCCTAAAACTACATTTTAACTCAGTAAAAAGTATAGTAATTATGTAATAATAAATAATTAACTATATTGTTGCAATAATGATATTTTGAAGAAGTACAAAGTATTGCTCTTTATTTTATTTTTAATCATGTTAAACCCTATCTACTATAGCATTTCCACTGCAAACCTATGAATAAGTAGCACATAAAAATAATAGTACTTCATTAATATTAAAAGTTTCGTTTTTTATTAGGTTTGCATAAGAGGTGTATTAACATACATACATACATAGACTCACGCCTGTTTCCCTGAGGGGTAGGCAGAGACAACGGATTTCCATTTGTCACGATCTTTGCATACTTCTTTTGCCTCGATTACTGTCATTATATTCTTCATACATGCTCGCCGGTTTAAGGTACTTCTGACCTGACCTTTCTTGAGAACATCTCCAATTTGGTCAGAGAATGTTCGACGTGGTCTTCCCCTTCCGGTTGTCCCACTCACACAGGCCAGGTATACTTCTTTTGTCAATCTTCTTTCATTCATCCTGGTGTATTAAAAATTTGTGAAATGAAAAAATAATCGTTTATAAAAACAATTTTATTCATTTCAGTTTCGGTATCGGTTCTGGAGGACCTTGATTTTGTCAACTTTCGTATTATTTTTTTTTTTACACGTAGGTATGGGTTAATCGAGACGCAGTTTGAACACTAACAATTCCTCTCTAAGGGCATATCTACAGAGGATAATGACCTGCAGCTAATTAAATGTCATGCATCAGCGTCAAATACACTGACAGTGCATGATTAGTGATTATGGAACAATTGAAGCTGCGTTCGCAGAGTGTATTGTGTACATTAAACTGACATAGAGTTGTTTTACTCACTAAACTAGTCCGTAGATTAAAAAAACCGTACCCTATATTGCTTGTACAACTGATTTTGGGATTATTGGGAATAAGAAAATTTCTCAGAATCAGCCCCAAGCCTGAGAGTTGGCTGTATTACACCCCCGTGTCTCGTAGAGCATATTAAGCCGTCGCCGCGTCGCGTCGGCCCGGTAACTCACCTCTTAACACAAGGTCCGTCATAATAATAATACCTTATTATAGACAGAACGATTTTTTCTTTTTTGGAAAAATAATAAATGTTTTTATTCACGTAGACTTTAAAAAAGCGCTTGTTAATAGTCAGAACATGTTTGTAGTAATATAGTTGTATACATTATTTTATACTACTATATTACTTCAAACATAGATATTTAACATAGATATTTAGGTACACATTGTGTGAAAACATTTATAAAATTTATTTTACTATAATGATATTTAGCTAGCTCGTATCAAGTTATTGCATTAACAATATGTAGTAAAAATATTAGACTTAAACTAGATAATTAAACATAATCTCTTGACAATAACTTGATACGAGCTAGCTAAATATCATTGCTATAATAAAATAAATTTTATAAATGTTTTCATACAATGTGTACCTAAATATCTATGTTACTAGAAATAATAATGTATACAACTATATTACTACAAATATGTTCTGATTATTTACAAGCGCTTTTTTAAAGTCTTCGTGAATAAAAACCTTTTTTATTATTTTATTTTATTTCCGGTCGTGTTGCTAGTCGTCCCATAGGCACATGAGAGTGATGGAAGAGAATTTAGTTAGAAAGTGGCCATTGAGAAGAACTAACTCTCTTCTAAAACTATATTGTATACTACCAAGTCTCCAAAATGCAAACGACATCCTGATGGTAAGCCAGAGGCAGCACACATTGCTTTCCGTCTTCCATTCCCGTTAATCTCTACCAACTTTCTTTATGCAAAATAATACCTAAGTTACATGTAAAAAAACTGAAGGTTCCATAAGGCCCAGTAAAGAAGCACTTTAATGATGACTTGGCTGGTGATAGTCTGAAGCATCTTCGTAGAAACTCACCGGTGACCATTGATATGACTCTTAAAATACTGTTAAGTTAACGGTCTCCGACGCTTCCTTCCTTGTTTACAGTCAGAAATTGGCAATTAAGAATAATTAGCAATAAACTAAGAATAATCTTTTTTATATATATTATTATGCAGCTTTATTAGACAACAGTAGCTACTTGGGTGGCCGCAGTAAATAGCACGACAAAAAATACAGGAAGACCGAAGAAGGGATCTGCTAGACAATTAATATACCTGGGCATCTGTATATAACACATGATTTTCTACACAGCTAGTTCTTCGTAAAATTGTATCAGACATTATTTAAAGGATGTCAATGACCACACCTCCTTTTATTTTTTAAATATAGTTTATTTAAAGAGGTTTTGATGACCTTGTGCGGGTCGCTGGAAAATGCTGGATGCGAATAGCACAAGACCGGCAATTGTGGAGATCTTTGGGGGAGGCCTTTGTCCAGCAGTGGACGTCTTTCGGCTGATATGATGATGATGATGATGAAAGAGGTTTTGTACATTAAATGACGATATCACTTCCGTATGACAACGTACTATATATTTAACTTAAACTAGGACTCAGTGACAGTACATAAATCTTATACAACAAATAGCATTGTCTAGATCCCGGTGTAGCCAACAAAGTATTACATGCATCAACGTCATTCAATTGCAACTGTAACTGTGACATTAAAACTTCGCCTCGCACACTCTCCATCAATACATAATGGACATCCTCCCATCGTGTTTTAGAATTCCGCCTTTTTACTTCAGCGGCCCCATGAACTGTGGCCCGAACCCCATAGAGGTGCCACTTAGGTTAACCTACTGGTTGAGAGCCTTCTGCGTTCGCCACCTGCTCTGGGTCTTCAATTTTTAATATAATAGTACGAAATTTAAAAATAGTAGCTACGCAACTTGTTTGGTACCTATATGTTATTGATTTAAGGATTTCACAAAATATTATCTTATAAAGTAGACCGCATGGACGGACTTGTTAATGATTTTTTGTTACTTATACCTATGTATATTGTTTTTGTCTATATTTATGAACTGCATTGTGATCTTGGCAAGTACAAGTGTATGTTAATACCCAAGTGCTGAATAAATTTCACTATTCCGTTATTTATTTTTTTTTGTTTTTTTTTCTAACAACACAGGGATTAGGTTTTGGTTTCACTAGCCATTAACGGGCCAGTCTAAACATGACAAGTCACTATGTCAGAAAATGAGCACGACTTATCGATCATACAAAGATTTGTGCCGGATGAGTATAGATCTCACGATGTTTATTTAGCTCAGTTAAGCGTTATGTAGTAAATAGGCAGAAACTAGATCTCTGTATATTTCCGTAGTAATGTTCATTGTACAATTATTTAGCTTCAGCAAACGAGATACTCAATAAGTACTGTTTGCTTCCCGCTGAAATGTCGTAATTTGCCACTGTTTGTTCCGCTCCCGGATGATGAAGGATGTAACTAGTGGTTTGATCTACTGGCTTTGACAATAATGCCTGTTGAACCAAAATTGGAATCGTCAAACCGCTTTTTGGTATTCAATTCAATTCATTTATTTACTGAGTATACATGAAAGTTGTTACAAGAATATTGATGGATCAATCACATTCTGCCGAGTTCTCGGCGTGTAAATATAACATTTCAGCAACAATAAAAAACATATTAATACAATTAATTAAATTATTAACACATTATTTAACAAACAAAGTAATATAACACATTAACAATCAAATATTTACAAATTACTGAGTCCTGTAGTTCAAATACTCCTCGACAGTGTAGAAACATTTATCCAAAATCTAGCGAGTAATATGCATTTTGAAATTAATGAAATAATGAAATTTATTCAGCACTTGGGTATTTACATACACTTGTACTTGTCAAGCTCACAATGTATAACATAAACACAGTTTAAAAACAGTAATTAAAGTAACAAAATATTTTAAATTAGTCCGTCCGTGCGGTCTGTTTCGTCACATGTATATTTAATATTCTTAACTAAATAATAAATAGCAAGTTACTAAGCTATTATTGTTACATTTAGCAATAGTATATCAAATTAAAGAATTGAAAACAACGAGCAGTTTGCTAGCACAAAATGCTCTCAACCAGTAGCTTAATTTAAACGACTAATACCTGAGGGCACCCTTATGGGCCACATCTCAGGCGGCCGCTGAAGTAAAAAGATGGAATTCGAAATGGGGGTCAGATCACATTAGTGAGTGGTAGATGTTTTATTGGTTCCGGTAACTTATTAAATATGAAAGAGTTTTATTGAAGGTTTAGTTGCTAATATATTTTTGAGTTAAGACCACAAATTCGCTTAGATGCCAATTATATGAAATCGTACTTTCACTATAATTTCTTATCCTTATTCTGATATTATTATTTGTCGGGCTGGTTGGCGTGGTTGGTAAATGCTTGCCTTTCACGCCGCAGGTCGTAGGTTCGATTCCCACCTAGGACAGATTAGGCACATGAATATCTGTCCTCACGAATACATGCCATGTATGTATGTACATGTCCGTTTGTCCTGAGTCTGGATGTAATTATCTATATAAGTATGTATTTACAAGAGAAAAGTAGTGTAATGTAATATATCAGTTAGGTATCTGTTTTCCAGTACAAGCTCTGCTTAGTTTGGGATCAGATGGCAGTATGTAAATAATGTCCCAGAATATTATATTATTCTAGCAAGGCCAACAAAAAGAATGTATTCGCCTATGCGAATTCATAACTGAATTTTCTTGCAGCAAACCATTAAGAACAGAGAAATTTTATAATACGCACAAGTAGTATACAAGACAATATTATCTTCATCTGTATCTCGGCGTCGAAATATTAATAAACTTTATATTTAATTTACATATGAAATTTAAATGCGCATGAGGAATGGTGGCAACCACGTCATAGTAATAGATTTCTGCTTGCGGTGACGGATCACGTTACGGTCGGGGTGTCCAACGTAATTTTGCTTTTGGTGCTGTTGACAGTTGATGATGTTGGTATTCATAAATTTGTGAATAAATGGATCCAACCTGCCTTTGTTCAACGTGTATAAGCAAGTAAGCACCACCCATACGATAAGTAAGTAAGCAAGTATTTTTTGCCCCTCCTTTAGCTAGTCGCAGTTCCAAATTTGATGCTTCCAAGTGGAATTAAGCTAAAACGGTTCCGGACGACCAGCACTTTTATCTGACTTACTTATCGTATGGGCAGTGGTTACCCTGGTGTCAGGGTTGTGCAAGCCGCCCAGTAGGCCTCTGACATGGCTTAACGACTGTTGTCTAATGGTTACAACCGGGACCGACAGCTTAGCGTGCCCTCCGAAGCACGGAGACGCTCAGAAATTGAACCACTTTGGCGGTGACCCATCTATGGACTGACCGCGAGCCTAGTTGCTTAACCTCGCCGATCACTTACGGACCGGTGAGACCATCTAGAAAAGAGTACTGTGGTAACAAATATTTTATGATAAATCCTAACACATATTCGATCAAATAAATTTATCCGTTATATCCTATTCGTTTGTTGACAAATTAAAGCGTTAAGTATGTTAATCATAAAATGTCTCTTTCACATCATTGCACCTCGTGTAAGTAATGACGCTGGAAGGGATAATAAATTTTAGTATTAATATATTTGCAATTTGATTTCAACAGTTAACATCACACACACAAGATTTAACAGCCTTTACTGCCAACTGTCTAATTAAAATCTCACAGATACTAAAATATATCCTCTATACAGACAGGATAAAGTCATATCTAAATGACTTCATAAACCTAGCATAAACCGCTTAATTTACGACGAACCATTTAGCGAGTTCGTATGAAGCCCATGTTTTGACATTTATACTACTATAAAGATTTTATTGTTGCCTGTTATTGGACGTCTTCTGTTATTTTGATTGTGTGGCATGTAAGATAATTAAGACAGGAATGTGTTTTGCGTGGGAGAAATACTGCTGAAAAAATATTAATTATAGTCAAAGCGCTTATGGATTAAAAGGATGATTTATCCCAATACAACCACTACCAATCAAATTTAAAATGTGACAATCGTACTCCAAGAGTTTAAAACTTTACTGGACCAATTTCGTTCTATAGATATGTATCTTAGTTTTGAGAAATATGAATTAAACTTTTTATCACAGTCCCTATGGCAAAAAGATGTTTTTTTTCGCCCTCTTTGGGCAGGCTAAGATCTGTGACCATACCGCCTCGTCTTCAGTTATAATATTTATATTTCAAAGTCAGTCAGTCATGTCCGTCACGTCCGTCACAGTCAAGTCATAGTCCTACCCCAGTAAAGGAGTGGAGACTTTACTAGAGGCTTCTATGGCGTTTTGGTTTCAACACGGAAAATCACAATTCGCGGCAATATCGCACTTGTGTACGTTGTCGAAGATGTTATGTCTAAAAATCCACCATATTTACACATAAAAACTCGAATTTACACCAGTTTTTGAAAATAAAACATAGCCTCGATGCGTCCTTTTCCGCGTTGTTGCCAAAAACCCCTGGCAAAAAGAGTTGAGATAATCGATACATTTGTAAATATGGAACCTAATCATTATATTTGGTTACAAATTTAATATTGATATTTTTATAAAAAAAAATAGGAGTTTGAAGCCTTGGTCCTATTTTTCCTGTGATTTAGGTAAATATTGGTAATAAATATTATTTCAAGTTCGCTATTTACCTACTCACCTTTTTTCTTCTTTCACCT
This sequence comes from Pseudoips prasinana, assembly GCA_951640165.1. Classification (NCBI taxonomy): domain Eukaryota; kingdom Metazoa; phylum Arthropoda; class Insecta; order Lepidoptera; family Nolidae; genus Pseudoips; species Pseudoips prasinana. The sequence goes on along the minus strand of OX621238.1, from coordinate 3,761,422 downwards.
CAATCGGCAGTAACTCTGAAGCACTATGCTTCAGAGTTTTGGCGCCAACGCGGAAAAGGACGCATCGAGGCTATGTTTTATTTTCAAAAACTGGTGTAAATTCGAGTTTTATGTGTAAATATGGTGGATTTTTAGACATAACATCTTCGACAACATACACAAGTGGAGGAAAGTGCAATATTGCCGTGAATTGTGATTTTCCGTGTTGTAACCAAAACTCCATAGAAGCCTCTAGTAAAGTCTCCACTGCTTTACTGGGGTAGGAATATGACTTGACTGTGACGGACGTGACGGACATTACTGTGACGGACGTGACGGACATGACTGACTGAATTTGCAACATAAATATTACAACTGAAGACGAGGCGGTATGGTCACAGACCTTAGCCTGCCCAAAGAGGGCAAGAAAAAAAAGAAAAAAAATCACTATGCTTCAGTCGCTTAGTACTTAGTCTGGTCTTTGTCATTGTCATTTGTTTTTCACACAATTATCAATCTAATCCGTAACCATCTCGCTGTCCCTGTTTTTTCAGTTATACACTGGACACACACAACACAGATGACACTATTGATTGTAATAAATAAAAATAATTGTAATCATCTTGATAATTGAATGACATATTAAATAAACACAATTTATAAGTATCCCGCCGCGCATACTGACGGCGTCAACCAAAGAGTATGTAACAAACTACGTTTAATGTTAGTGATTATAAGTGTCGATACCAGTCGATACGCCTGGCCAAAGAGAAAATAATATATTTGAAATGGCTTGGCAAATGCCAGTATATTCATTTGCGAATCACATTTACTTTTTAGTTTTGATAGTATTTTTTTTCAATTGCTATACTTAGCTTTTTCTGTTAACATTTGATTAGTGATAAATTTACCTCTTTTCGATTTTATTGTTTGTTAATGCTTATTGATGCCGCCGCCAATGATTATTTACTCTAGGTATTTATAATTTTTTTTTCTTTGTAATTGTATGCAGAGTATTTCTGTTTAAGTTTTGTAATACCTATACAGAAATAAAAGAACCGACGGCCGATGAGGCAAAAGGGGCGTGGACCACGGGTTTGTGGATATCCTTGGAAATATTTGGGGGTTGACCAGCAATGGACGTCATTCTGCTATTATGATGATGATGATGATACAGATATTATTTGGCGTCAATCACTGGAGCCACCTAGAATACAACAATTCTTACTAGCTAAAGCTGAAGTTAGCACCCATTTATGGTACACCGCAAAATGTTTTGTTTTTAAGCACCTACTATACTTAGTTGTTGTAATTGTATATTGTGAATAAAAGTATTTCTTTCTTTCTTTCATATTTTTGAACAAATTTCAAAGGTAGGTAAGAGTGGATTTTTATAGGCATCTAAATAAAAATCTAAATGAATTTTATACGATATACAACCGTTCAAATGGCCAATCCATTTTGACGGTATTGCGTTTTTCAAAGAACATCCCACCCACCTCTCCCCACTTCTACATATAAAATAACAATATTTATTCCATTATTTAAGCTACGCTAAAATAAAAGCTAACTTTAGGAGTGCCTGAGAAATACTGGAGCTTCAGACAAACGACTTATTAACAAGAAAAACACCCAGTTTCAATCTGGCTGGCAATCTAGCAATCTGGAAGTTGGCGGTGTTAGATGCCCGTGCCTCGAACGAAGAGCATGTATGTCCCTTCGGATTATTTATGTGAAACATCTATAGCCGCACGTAAAACAGATTTCTGGCGTGGCGACGCATGCCGTGGTTTTTTTTTTAGTTCCTGTCACAATATGTTCTTTTCGACTTCTACTTGGACTTCGACTTGACTTCGACTTTGACTTCGACTGCGACTTATACTTCGACTTCGACTGCGCCTTATACTTCGACTTCGACTGCGACTTATACTTCGACTTCGACTTCGACTTCGACTTCGTCTTCGACTTCGACATGACTTCGACATGACTTCGACTTTGACTTCGACTGCGACTTATACTTTGACTTCGACTTCGACTTCGACTGCGACTTATACTTCGACTTCGACTTCGACATGACTTCGACTTTGACTTCGACTGCGACTTATACTTCGACTTCGACTTCGACTTATACTTCGAATTCGACTTCGACTTTGACTTCTGCATATTACTTTTACAAAATAATGTCGATGTTTCACATCTGCCAGGCTTCCCGTGACGGCTCACATTTCTATTTATTTTTTAGAAATTAATTAGCCATAGTTAATCGTTCGTTATTTTTGTAATCAGAATTTATTTGAATTTGATTCGTTGTTATTCTCATAACTGATTTAACACTAAATATATTGTTGGAATGTGTAAGGGCCGAAAATGAACGTAGAGTGCTGCTGTTGGTGTCTATGGATATAGGGGCCTGTAATAGTTTTTTAGCCTGACCGTATTCGAAGAAGGCTGGGAAGCTTTGTACGGTATATTTAGCGAGAAGTGGAAAGTTGTTTAGGTATAATAATAATATAATTTGTATTTCTTTTAGTACGGGGTGGCATCGTCAATTTTGACTTAGACCCCTTTAATAAAGATTAAAAATATCTTAATTATTAAATTGAATTAACATTATCTTATCATAATCATGTTAACAAAATATATAGTCCTCATTATCACTCTCAAATTAAATTAGTTACAATACAGATTATCTATGTATGTCAAATACACAGAATATAATTACAATTTTAAATAAAAAAGAAACAAAAATGAAATAACGTCATTAATATTAAATTAAGTACACTTTTAATTAATTATTACTCTCTTAATTTCTTGCTTTTTATTTATATTTTATAATATTGGTCTTTTTGTGTTGTAACAGTAGTTGTGTTAGCTATCTCTTTGTTTTTTGTTCATATAGAAGTCGACCCGAGGGAATATCTACCAGAGGACGGGCAGCAGCTTCCTTCTGATTACTATGACCATTGACCATATTACTGCGATCGCCAACCTGCCTACCAAGCGTGGCGATTATGGCATATCCCCCCAAGACGATTCTTGAGGAAGGCTTGTCCAGCAGTGGACTTGTTTAGCTGTAATGATGATGATGATGATCTTTATATTATTGCATGTGGTTTACCCTATAACTGTTTGTACAAAGTAAAAGTCAAATCACTAAATATGTCAGTACTAGTAAAGTTTAGTGTTGAAAATGACTAAAGTGACTGCTCTTTAGTCATTTTCAACACTAAATTTTTTACCGTAAATGACAGTCAGTCTAATTCAGTAATTAGACTGACTGTCATTTACAGTCAAATTGGTCATTAACTGTCAAAAACTGTCATTTTCAGTCAATTTGATTTCAGTAATTTTTAGTACCTTTTAAGTTTTTGTCGTTGATAAAAAAAAGCCTATAACTTATGCAAGCAAAGAAGTGGTTATTATGACTTCTAGCATCATTATATAGTGTTAATAATTTTACATTTCCAATCATGCGTGCATTTAAGACAAAATGGCAACGTCTCATCGCCTCGCGCATTGACTTTGATGTCGTCTTATCCTCTCATGATATAATAGAAAATAAAACGTTGCTTCATTCAAACTTGCATATAAAGTACCTAAATAAATAAATAATTGGGTGGTAGTCGAGAATAGACAATAATATTTGGGTCAAATTGACTGAATTTGACAGTAAATGACCGGTCATTTAAGGTTTATGACAATTGTAACTAGTCATATTCAGTTATTTTACATCTCTAGTCAGTACCATATATAATAAATTGTGTTCGTTGGTTGACCTAATAATTAATAACACTTCTGCATGTCCTGTAACAGTATAGTCGGTGGCTGGTCTCCGTTGACATTGCCCGAAGTTCATCGTTTTCCCCGTTCCACATATTTTCATCCGCCATTTATTCCCCATCGTCTTTTAATTATTCAAACCCTTCAAAGGCAATCATAATTTACACGACCATAATAATAACGACTTCATTACAACCACCGGTACCCCAATAATTCAATCTTACCCTTTAATCAAACCCTGGAGGGATCACCCTTAGAAAACTTGAATACTGCAATTATGGTGCATGTAGAATACGGCAATTTTGTGATTTTCAAAATTATAGAGGGATTTGTTGGTTATGATTGCGGTTTTGTATAGTTTGACGGAAAATGCAAATGGAAGGAAATATTATGCTATGGGTTTTCCTTTGCAGTGACTCATTGGGAAAAGTTTCAAAAGTTAGTAAATAATGCGAGTATAAATTACATGGTGATTTTTTTTAATATAAGGGTGGCCGACGCCCCGTTGTCAACTCCCCGGCCAGTCTGTATAAGCTGTATAAGCTCAAAAACTCCATTGCGTATTCGATTACTCTCGAAAGCAGCTTGTAAACACGGCGCAACAATAAGAAGGGTCTATAAAAGAAATAAATAAAATAAAAAAGGTTTTTATTCACGTAGACTTTAAAAAAGCGCTTGTAAATAGTCAGAACATGTTTGCAGCATTATAGTTGTATACATTATTATTTCTAGTAACATAGATATTTAGGTACACATTGTATTGATTGTATTAAAACATTAATAAAATTTATTTTATAACAGCAATGATATTTAGCTAGCTCGTATCAAGTTATTGTCAAGAGATTATGTTTAAGTTTAATTATCTAGTTTAAGTCTAATATTTTTAATACAATATATTGTCAATGGTTCTGTCTATATTAAGGTGTTATTATTATGACGGACCTTGTGTTAATTGATCAATAGGGTTTAATCGCCCTTCTTGAAAAAAGTCACCAGCACACTCCTGTGCCATGCTTTTGGCGTTTAAATTTCGAATATGACATAGTTAAATAATATCTGATCAAGTTTCATGTATACCTACATATATTTTCTCATTTTTAGGATTCCGTACCCAAAGGGTTTAAACGGGACCCTATTACTAAGTGTTCGGACATTGACCGAACAGCTCAGCACTTTTAGGTTATTCATTATATAAATTCACTAATGTTAGCAAATTAAGTTAGTTCGTAAGTAACTCGCGATCGATACACTATCAAAGCAATCGGAAACCGCTCCGATTGCCGCGTAAAGATCAAATCATCATATCAAATCATTTTAGCTCTTAATATATCATTTTATAAATCTTAGTAATAACCAACTAATTAATTATAGTTTATATACTTTTAATATATCATTTAAAACCTTATATTAAGTATCATTATCTAATCAACCAAAATACTTAAAAGTGCAGGTCAGTGCTAACTACGGGAGCAGGCCTAAACTTTTATACTAAGACTTCGTTGTCTGTCTGTCCTTCTGTCATCAGGCTGTATATCATGAACCACGATAGTTAAACAGTTGATATTTTCACAGATGATGTATTTCTATTGCCGCTATAACAACAAAACAACATAAAATAAATATTTAAGGCTCCTTTCCCAACAAACGTGAATTTTTTTCTCGTTTTTATAGATACGGAACCCTTCGTGCGTGAGTCCGACTCGCACTTGGCTGGTTTTTTATTTACCCCTGTTATTCCAATCACACCGATTAACCTAAAACTTACGTTGTTTATGAAAATACCACGCAAACTGAGCCATGGCATCATACAAAGCAAATTACTGTACACAGTTGTAAATTTATTTTGCAAGAAGAATAAATAAAAAAATCATAAGATTGTTAATTGTTTCGAGTGCAGTTGTTCAATTAATAATGAATAAAACAATTGGAGTTTTATCAATAAAACTTATTATTGCTGTTATATTATTATGAATACACAATGGCATGTAGAAATAATATTTGTGTTTTGTTTTCTTATGCTTATTGATAAATTGTAGTACACCCCACATGCACTTCACTTACTCTTTAACTTTTAGCTGCAAAAGTTAACATGCTGAAGTTCGCTGCTCTTTCAATATTTTACGCCAGTGCAGTAAGCGCTATTTTTTACGACACATTTTATGGAAATCTTAAACCCTTGACTGAAGGGCAGATACGGGAGTATGAAAAAAATAACATTTCCAAGTAAGTTCTATTACATTAATAACTGAACTTCGAAGTGCTATCCATGATTTGGCCATTTATAATATAAAATGGGTTATGTTTAACTTACCACCAAATATAGTAACAGTAAATGATCACCAAAATGAAACCCGCATTTTAATGTAAAATTATAACCAAAGTTTCACTATTTTGCTATCATATTTAAGCAAAATGACTCCAAATGAATCATTGTTAAGTAGTAAATGATCACCAAAATTAAACCAGTATTTTAATGTAAAATTATAACTAAAGTTTTTACATCTTGCTATTCTGTTTAAACAAACTTGACTCCAAAAAAATCATGGTTAACCCAAAAATTGTTAATAGACACCAAATCATTAACCACATTACAATTTAAAATGACATGCAAAAAATAATATCTATATGTTATCCGATTTATATAAATAATAATTACTCTCGGCTAAAATAGTTCATTTTGATACAAGTGCAGGAAGTTTGTCATTGCGACCGAGGCTGAATCCGTAATAGTGCGAAAAATTGTCTATTGCATGCCTCTAAACAGTGAGATTAGAGCGGGTTTTCGAGTAAGTGTATTAAAAATATATTCCTACACATAACTCCTAACATTTTTGTCGCCAAAAAACAAACAAAAAATAAACCTCTTACAATTTTAATCATCCTTTTTTTAATTATTTAAACAAACATAAAAAACTTAGTCCTCTTCTAATTAATAACAAAGCGAGGGGATTGCAAGCCGGAGACATGACTTAATATGGCATCATAATACTTTATTTGGTAATAAGCCTACATTGTGTGGCAATCACAGAGGTTTATTTAGGCAGAAAGAACACATTAATTTGCTCGCTAAGATTTGGTGATCATTTACGACATTTGGTGTTCGAATACAATTTGAAGTGCAGTCGTGACTAAAATTGCTATTACTATTGTATTTTTAGACTTTATTTTTCTGGTGTAAGTATATATTTTTGGTTAAAGAACTGAGGGTATCAAAGCATTTTATGGTGGTCATTATATTTAACCCCATATAAAATATCGCGGGATATTATTCCGAGTCTGGGTGTAATTATCTATGTATATAAATATGTATTTACAAAAGAAAAGTACTATATGTAGTATATCAGTTATCTGGTTTCACTCTGGATAGTTCGGGATCAAATGATCGTGTGTGAATAATGTTCCAGGATATTATTATTATAAAATGTATCATTTCAGGACAACAATAGCTTATTGTTAAAAACTCCAGCAAAAATATGTTATAGATCTTGTTGCAAAGGTTGCAAAGAGTTTTGCGCATCTATCAGATTTATAGGAGGTATATACTACATTTTCATCCCCTTCGTTCATACCAATACGAAATGTTCAGTTTCAGTCAACATATTCAGATTTTGTTATATTTGGATCTAGGTATATATTTTTCTAATTTTCCTAAACTGAGTTTACTGGTTTAGTAGACAGTAAATAAATATATTTTCACCGTACCGTCACCGTAGCCTAGTTGGTAGTGATCCTGCCTACGAAGCTGGTGGTCCTGGGTTCGAATCCCGGTAAGTGCAAATATTTGTGTAATGAGCACGAATATTTGTTTCTGAGTCATGGATGTTTTCTATGTACATATATATGTATTTATCTATCTATATAAGTATGTATATCGTCGCCTGGTACCCATAGTACAAGCTTTGCTAAGTTTGGGGCTAGGATTGCTAAGTTTGGGGATAGGATTTGATCTGTGTGACATTGTCCCGAGATATTATTATTATTATTATATCACGGGACAACTAAAACTCTGTCATCTGATTTCAAACTTGATAAACCTGTACTGACAACCAGACTATCGATAAACATACTAATATATTTCTAAATACATACATATAACACTAATATTATAAAGGTTAAAGTTTGTGAGTGTGTATTATTGTAACTTCTTCAAGTCTAACGGCTGGAGCGATTTTAATAAAATTTGGTATGGAATTAGCTGACACCTTGGATTAACACATAGGCTATAATCTATAAAGTATAACGCGGGTAAAACCGCGAGCACAGCTAGTTAAAGATAAATTACACAGACAGAAAACAAATCAACCGTGCTCATCACATAAATAATTGTACTGGGTAGGGATCGACCCTGTCTACTGACCCTGTCTGACTGCTAAGCTAAAGGTGACCTTTAGCTTAGCAGTCAGGGTCACTTACCACTAGACCAACAGACCAGTAAAATCAGGCATGTAAAACTAAACTATATAATATCTGGGGACAATGTCACACAGATCATCCTAGCCCCAAACTAAGCAAAACTCGTACTATGGGTACCAGGCGACGATATACATACTTATATAGATAGATAAATACTTATATACATAGAAAACATCCATGACTCAGAAACAAATATTCGTGCTCATCACACAAATATTTGCACTTACCGGGATTTGAACCCAGGACCACCAGCTTCGTAGGCAGGATCACTACCAACTAGGCTACGGTGACGGTACGGTTAAAATATTATATATTCGTGCTCATCACACAAATAATTGTACTGTGGTGGGGTCGACCCTACGACCTTTGGCTTAGCAGTCAGGGTCACTTACCACTAGACCAACAGACCAGTAAAATCAGGCATGTAAAACTAAACTATGTTCTTCACAACTTCTAGGTACTGTATGGTAAATGTGAAGCCGTGTGATCCCAATGAATGGAGACGTATCGATGGCTCATGTAACAATTTGAAATATCCGAGTCTCGGCACTGTCCCTACTGCGGCGACTAGACTTCTGGAACCAAGATTCAGTCCTAGTAAGTAAAGATTTTTTTTTTATCTAGGGACAATGCCACAGATCATCCTAGCCCCAAACTAAGCAAAGCTTGTACTATGGGTACCAGGTGACGATATACATACTTATATAGATAGATAAATACTTAAATACATAGAAAACATCCATGACTCAGAAACAAATATTCGTGCTCATCACACAAATATTTGCTCTTACCGGGATTCGAACCCAGGACCACCAGCTTCGTAGGCAGGAACACTACCAACTAGGCTACGGTGACCGTCGTAAGATCAACATGTATTTAACCACGTGTTAAAAGAATTACCCTAGTGACAGAGTTGTTCAAGCCGCCCATTAGGCCCCAGACATGGTATAACGACTGTAGCCTAATGGCTACAACCGGGACCGAAAGCTTAACGTGCCTTCCGAAGCACGGGTACACTCAGAATTAAATAAATAAACCTACGACCACTGGAGCAGCTTCTCGAGTGGCCAAAACGAACCGCACGCAGCGTCGGCGGGATCTTAGGGGACAGCCTTTGTCCAGCTGTAATACTCACGGCTAAGCAGTGGAACACCCTCCCGAACGTCGTGTTTCCAGACTCATACAACATGGGTTTATTCAAGGCTAGAGTGAACAGGCATCTTATGGGTACGCGCGGTCCATCTTCGACCACATCTTCACTTACCATCAGGTGATATCGTGGTCAAGCGCAAACCCATTCAGCATAAAAGAAAACGTCTTTCTATGGCTTGAATATTTTTTTTGTCCTTAATTTAAAAGTTGAATACATTCATCACGAGCCTTTATCCCATGTCAGTGACCACAACATCTCTATGGAAATCTGTCTCATCCCGTCAGCGTAATACATATGTAAGAGTGCATCCAAACGAATGTGGCTTAGATTTGTAAAATTATTGCTTGAGAACCTCTATTCTTCTTTCTGTATACGTAACAATGAAATAATGAAATTTATTCAGCACTTGGGTACACACATACACTTGTACTTGTCAAGTTCACAATGCAGTACATAAACATAGTCGAATAGAGTATAAAAATTACAAAAAATTAATTAGTCCGTCCGTACGGTCTGTCTTATCAGATATATTTTCTTAAATCCTAAAATAAATAACAAGTTACTAATCTATTATTTTGAAATTTAGTTGTACTATATTAAAATTAAAGAATTGAAGGCAATGAGCATTTGGCTAGCGCAGAAGGCTCTTATCCAGTAGCTTAAATTAAACGACTAATACCTGAGGCCACCCTTTTGGGGTTCGGGCCACAGCTCAGGGGGCCGCTGAAGCAAAAGGAAAGAATTCTAAGAGGGGGTGTGATCAGTTGCACGGGATCACTGATGACGCGTTAAGGGCCCAAAGCGATCCTCGCCGCTGAGGAGCCTACCCTAGCTAACCTGCGGCTTTCTCTAGGTACCTAGGTGGACGACCCGGAGAAGGAAGCCACAAAGAAACTTCGGGCTTGCTTTTTTCGTCTTCTTTTGCTTTTTGTTTTCAATTTTTTTTATATCACGTATTTTCTTATATTGTGATGGGCGTTATGTAGGCTAATGCACGCACAGAACTGTTGTCATCTAATGAATCAAAAAATTGTGAGATAATAAACAATAAAATTAAATTTCACTCAAGCAATTAGAATAACCTCTTGCTAGATGAGAAAACGGTGGGTACATCCGCGTACATTTACAAAATTAACAAGTCACACGAAATCTACCAGAGGCGACGACTGTATGAAAAATGTAATAAGTATTTTTTATTATTGTATTTAAAACAAACGTAATAAAAGTAAACAATATTTATTAATAGCTTTGTTATGCATCTGCGGGCGAATAAGTTATTTTATTTATGTTAGTCATCAAAATTAATATTTATATTGCTATGATACACATGTATGTATATAAATACTATTTCTTATAAATATTATTTGTTTATTTTATGTAAAAAGCGTCACAGATTTAAATTGTTAAGAAATATGACTGTGGAGAAGCGGTAAGATAGTTGACACGCTACTTCGTGTCACGGGTTCAAATCCCGAACAGGACAACTATTTGTGAGACTCATAAGTAGTTGTTCATAGTCTGGATATACTTTGTGAAGACCTTTGGGATTTAATTCACTAGTGCGTGCGATATCTTTAAAAACTTAATAATAATTATATATTTTTTGTATACAGATTATGAACCGGTGAAAACAAAATTGGGAAAAGATTTTCCTTTGGCGAGACGTTTACGATCTCAATTATTGCAAACAGGAAAGGTTAATGACATTCGCATAACGCAGCTGGTGTCTTACTATATACTATTCATGGTTATGGATATTACTTCTCTTCATGATATATGTGAGTATTTCTTAAACCAGAACAGAAGCTTTAATGATTTCGCACGACTTGCTTGAAATATCCCGATTTGTCGAGGTTCGAGCCGCCCCTGCACTTGAATTATCACACTCAAAATATAAAGGCTAAAGGCAGTGAGTGTGTAAGTGTGTACGTTTGTTACTTCTTCACGTCTAAACTACTGGAGCGCTTTTTACAAGATTTGGTATGGAATTTATAAAGTTTAACGTGGGTATAACCGCGAGGACAGCGGGTATGATATATTTTGTTAGAAAGCTTGAGACCTTGATTGCCTCCATTGTCCAATGAAGGCTAAATCTAATAAAAAAACCTAACCTGCTGTTGTCGTCTATTGGCCCCGGATGGGAGGCGCTGCGGGAAATCGAGTATGATGCTCCGGTGCCCTCCTTTTGCGTTATATCGCAGATGTTTGAGACACCATACCACATAACCTGGGAGAGTACTGGGTTGCCTCCCCTATTTCCGATTCCTGCCAGACCGGCACAGCGATTGTGCCTCAAACAAATTGCTGTCTTCCCGGAGTTGCTTGCACATGTGTGACCACGGTGTTAGTTTTTTTAATTTATTTCTTTGGGATAAAAAAGCGGTTACTTGTTATAATAGGTCTTTACCTATGAAATTGCCGTTTTGTATGAAAAAATTTAAACGAATTTTTTTCATGAATTTTTTTATTTGTATTAATCGAAGTAATCACCCATGCAATCAATGCATCTTTGCCATCGCAGTGGCAGTTTATTGATGCCCTTCTTAAAGAAATCAGCTGGACGGGAGGCAACAAATTCTTCAAAGGCATTTTGTACTGCCTCTCGGGTATTGAATTTTTTTCCCGCCAAGAAGTTATCCAAATTCTGGAAAAAGTAGTAGTCTGTAGGCGCAAGGTCTGGTGAGTAGGGCGGATGACGGAGAGCTTCCAACCCCTGTTCTTGCAACTTGGAGACCGTCTGCTGTGCAGTATGAGGTCGCGCGTTGTCGTGCAGGAGCAGCGGAGACGAGCGATTGACCAATGCTGGTTGGAGATGCGCCAGCTTCTCCATCATTGTGCTCAGTTCTTCACAGTACACATCTGCAGTAATGCTCACCCCGTTTGGTAAGAAGCTGTGATGAATCACACCGGCGCTAGACCACCAAACAGTGACCATCACTTTTCTAGGGGTAAGTTTTCGTTTAGGGCATTGTTTAGGTGCTGAACCAGGATCCAACCAACTTGCTGAGCGCTTGCGGTTATCAAACAGAATCCATTTCATCGCAGGTAACAATGCGGTTCAAAATTCCTTCATTTGTGTGTCTGTTGAGCAGTGCAAGGCACGTCTCGACGCGTACTTCGCGCTGGCGATCATTGAGTTCGTGGGGCACCCATTTGTCAAGCTTTTTTACCTTGCCAATTTGACGCAAATGGACCAATATTGTTTTGACGCTAACGTCGAAAGCTGCTGCTAATTCAGCCGTAGATTGTGTATCATCAGCTTCCACAACCGCCTTTAATTCGTCATTGTCGACCAAAGTCTTCGGACGACCGCGAGGTTCATTTTTCAGGTCGAAATTTCCAGAACGGAAGCGAGCAAACCAATAACAGGTGGTGCGTTGGTTTGTAGTGTTAGCTCCGTAAACGTCGTTGATGTTGCGTGCCGCTTGTGCCGCGTTGCTGCCACGACGGTACTCATATTCCATAATTACTCGAATTTTTAACGTATCCATGATGACGAAAAAGATTGAAATGCGATGAAAATGTAACACTAATCAATAAAGAAATGACTACTTTTGGAAAAAAGAATCCATGTTTTTAAAATAAAATTAATTTGAAATTAGAATTCTTAGCCAAACAAAAATTATTTTGATTTGAAATGGCCAGTACTGCAGAACGGCAATTTCATAGGTAAAGACCTAATATATAAAAATGAGTAAATATTCTAACAACAAATAATAAACATATAACTCACACTATTGTCCACGAGTTACTTAAATCATAATAATAAACAGAAGAAAACGAACGCTCTAATACAAGAACGATAATATGGTGGTAAAGAAGAGTACATAAACTAGGCGTTACACTGATAATAACTCAGTAATTTTCCGTCTAAATTGAAGATTCGTTAACAAGAATATATCGTGACTGCTTAAGCCTTTTTCTAAGAGTTTAACACAGCGAATTAGTTTGTTGTTCACCTAGGTGTTCCAAAGCATATCCCTCCAAAAGATGGACTTAGCTCCACTGTAGAAATCTTATGGGCCGCCTTTGTCCAGCAGTGGACTTTTTCGGATGATAAAAGAAAAGTTGAAGTTGGCTCTATGTTTTTTAATAACCATAATTATTTCAGTTAACTATCTAATTAACGACACGAGGTGCTGCACACCGGAAGGTAAAAAAGAATACGAATGCACTCCTATCCCTGTTCCCATTGATGACCAGGTACATCGATTCTCTGGAATACGCTGCATGAACCTCACCAGACCTCAGAGTTACCAATACTTTGGATGTCGTCAACCTGGAACCACGTTTGCTAGGGTAAGTAGAGTTTTATTTTATTTTACAATTTTTGGGATACTTACAGCTAGCAGGTACCTTAAACATAACTTATAGAAGCCATTTACAAGTTTCCACTGATAGTTAATAAATTAGGTTAAAGGTCGATTAGCAAATGCGAAATTACGAGAAATAAACCTGCGTTAATGTATGTTTAAGCTTGGAAACACTGGAATTGAATAGGTCCAAATCGTATTCACAAGAGAGCTTGTTAAAAAGTCTACTGGCACGTATAATAAATGAGTATTGCCTGTATGTACTCTTAACGCTGGGAATGAAGATTATGCGAGCTTTCCGTAATGGTATGGTGCGCGCTATTAACCCTATCTTTTCTAATAGTTCGAGACAGTTAATTGAACCATTTGCAATTTTGTCTAAGTATGTTCAGTCTGCGATGCGCCTACGCTCATGTAAGGGTAAAATTTGAAAATTTCCTACATCTTGTATGATAGTCGGAAGTATAAAATCTAGTTTTAAATTTCAAAAACCGTAGAAATCGCTTTTGAATGCGCTCAATTCTGTCGATGTAAGTATTGTAATTCGGATTCCATACTTGTGAAGCGAATTCTAAATAGCTGCGAGCAAAGGAACAATAGAGAATTTTAAATGTTTTGACATCTTTGTTTAATATAACATGGTCTGTGGTTGACGGCAAATAACATCACCATCCAATTTCAACCCGCGGGGGACGTAGTAATACACTGGGAATATCTCCCAAAGAACGGGAAGCAGCGGCTCTCTGTATACTCTGGATATCATACTGCGATCGCCAACCCGTCACCCAAGCGTGGCGATTATGGCCTCTCCAAATAATGGGCACGACTCCATTGTGGAATTCTTATAGGGAGGCTTTTGTCTGTCAGTGGACGTCATTCGGAATTTGTTTTAAGATAGGTAGGGCACAGCGTTAATTCGCTCAAAGAGCAGCCCGACTGGAGAAGTACCTCCACTTTACAGAAGATATTCCTTAATAATAACATTAATCATTTTAATGTGGTGTTTCTGCGTGTGAGTAAGGTCGCCAGAGCTAATCAGGGTGGGGGTAGGGTCGGCAAAACTTGTTTGCTGACTCTTAAAGTCCGGCAACGCACCCGCGACCCCTCTGGTGTTGCTAATACATGAGCGGTAGTGATCACTTACCATCAGGTGACCCACTTGCTCGTTTGTCGCCCTCAGATATAAAAAAAATAAAATAATGATGATTAATGATGAATATGACATTCTATATGTACCTAGTACAGCATTTCTACTTTTTGATACTTTCCCGACCCCCTTGCTTTTCTTTACTTGACTTTAACTGTAAGATTAGAAGACTTTCACTGCCTCACTCGATGAAGGCAAATGTTGGACACTCTCTGGAGTTGCAACCTCAACTTTGGGTAGTTGCTCTCTTGAGGATGTATGAGAGGATCGGTTGTTTTTAAAAATGTTATGTTGTACCTACATCTTTAAAAACAACCGAACAAGGGAGGGACAAGCCCCATCAAAAAAAAGAAAAATATCCAAGGGACTAGGTTGTGGAACCCTCTGCCACCTGGCATACGTAATTCAATTCCTATTACTTATATTCAAAAAAGTTTGAATGAACACTTCTAACCTAATCTAACCTACTTTTCCAGTACTTGAAGTACCTGCTATGCAAGCAGTATATTTTGTATGAAAACTATATAATTGATAAATATAAATTTATGGATGATAAGTTCTTTGAAATGCATTATAAAATATCCCTTTCGTTTTATTTACAGACAGTACTTGCAACTCCACTTTTAGACATAAGCGAAGTATATAACTATATGCCCGGTGCCGCGGAGAACGTAAGAACTTATAAGGATGGACTACTTAAGACAGAGGTCGAAAATGGAATTATATTTCCAACTTCCACAGGGAAATCTGACCCAATAGGTTTAAAAAATAACATCAGCAACCCATGCGCACTGAATCAACCTCTATCAAAAGAAACAAGATGCCATAAGTATTGTAAGTACGTTGTTCTTTAGTTGCAAATCTCTCATTTTATGAGGCTATAGCCTCTTTACAACATTCTGTCTCCCGCTTTGCTCTGGAGGGAAGTGGAACTATTCATTTTCTAACTCCTCCTTTTTCTCTTTCTGATTAAACTCGCTTCGGGATCCAAGACAGTTAAATCGATTCCCCGGGACATGCCTGAGCTTCACCGCTCAGTGTCATTTCATTGTGTGCCACTGTTGATCCTGGCTTACTGGAGTTGCAGTGGTGGGTATGAGGGAGGGACTAGTCCCAATTAAAAAAAAAATAAAAAAATTGTAAGTATGTTTAACTTAGGGGCTGGCAACCCAATAGTTCTTTGCTGGGCGTTTTAGCCAATACTAATAGATTCACCATTCAATAATAATAATCCCCGTCGAATTCCGGCTATGGCGGCCAGTTTCAATGGAGACTAGCCATGAAAATATTACCAAAAGTACCGTCGTGGTGTCAGCCTCTTACAAACAGATCATCCGTAGATATTTTTTTCTAAGTTAGTTATTCGACTAGACTCCAGATTAGGCTGTTGACACATCGTAATTCTCAATAACTATAACATTTTATTATTATTTTTTTACATCTTATAGTATTTTATTATCGTATATTACTACTATCGGGTTTAAGTCTGGTCTTGTCTTGGCGACCGAGCTGGTGACTGCAGTTAGGTGGTAGCTATTACCGCGATAATAATATATAACATTTATAATAATGTCCTCCTAGCCGAATTTCGGCCACGGCGGCCAGTCTCAACAGAGATTAGCCGTCTGCGCGGGACATATTATAGTGCTCGAGTGTGTGCGCAAACATAGAAGCACTTTCTATTCAATCACTCTCATGATCCGATGGGACGCCTATGCGACACGACCGGAAAGAGGTCAGGTACAGGACCGACGGCTTTACGTGCTCTCCGAGGCACGGGGGTATAATACAATTTTTTTATTTTTACAGTAAAGTCCCAAAATCACTTTTTGGCCCGACCCGGGATTTGAACCCAGGACCAACGAGGCAGTCATATATAACATTTATTTATCTGTCGTATGGGTAGTGATTACCCCAGTGTCAGTGTTGTTCAAGCCGCCATTAGGCCGTAGCTTAACAACTGTTGCCTAACGGCTGCAACCGGGACCGACATCTTAACGTGCCATCTGAAGCACGAAGACGCTAAGAAATTATACCACTTTGGCAGACACCCATCTATGGACTGACCGCGAGACTATTGTTTGACCTCGCTAATCACTAACGGACCAGTAAGCGCACGGTAACAATACCGTGTCATTACTCAGATGGTACTTTTGCCCATGTACAGACGCCAGCACATCCAGCTACCCCAAACTGTCAAATTTCTTTTTTAGTTTTTCAACTTTATCACATAAGCATACGGTTTACTTTCAATAGGGGAAATTTGACAGATTAGGTAGCTTGATGTGCTGGCGTCTGTACCTGGTGTATCCCTGTACCGCAGATAATGTGGTGCGGAGTTCTAACCCGTTTATTGTTAAAAAAAAATTTCAGTATCAGTTGTGGTATTAGTCCAAAGCCTGGGAGCTGCTGGTATTACATCCCCGTGGCTCGGGAAAACACGTTAAGCCGGCGGCCCCGTACCTATCGTCTTTCCGGTCGATTTACTAGTCGCCCCATCGGATCATGAGAGTGATGGAATAGAAAGTACCCCCGTGTTTGCGCAAATCGTGCACTATAATATGCCTCGCGTAGATGGTTAGTATCCATTGAGTGAGACTGGCCGCCGTAGTCCAAATTCGTCTAGGACGACATTATCTATACATATAATAAAATCGTAGGATAGTCAAAACTGTCCATTGAATATTTTTTAAAAAGGATACTTGGGGCGTGATCTATCCTCGATATGGAAGCTAAAATATAGATTTTAAAATTTTTGTTTGTTTGTCTGTTTTTCTGTATGTATGTCCGGGCTAAACTCAAAAAGTACTGCATGGATTTACTTCAAATTTTGCATGAACATTACTAAGAGGTCGGGTCAACATATAGGCTACATCTTATCACGCTATCACCTACGGGGGAGGAGCTGTGATAATTTATAAAGTTTAACGCGGGTAAAACCGCGGGGCACAGCTAGTTATTAATATTAACATTATGTTGCTTGTTTATATCCGTGACGAGTTGTTAAGTGTTCTTATTCTTCCTCTTCTTTGGCAAACGAATCAAAATTTTTGTGGCAATAATTGTGGCCACACTGATTGCCCTGCTTTTGGGATTCCTAAGATCCTGCCATGAACATGTGGCAGGGCAGGCTGGGCACGATGTTAGTTGGGCCATGGATTGGACCGGTGCTCCGCAAATGCAATCAATAAACTGTTAACTTTTGATAATATATATTTTTTTCAACAGTACCAAATGAATGCATGAACTCGAATATGATAGAAGTATTTTTCTATCGTCTACATAACGCAATTGCTTTGCAACTGAAGAAAATAAGTCCTTGCTGGAGTGACACCAGCATTTACTACACCGCGAGAGATATCAACATAGCTATTGCTGTACAGATATATTATTATGAAATGTTGCCTGTTTGTATTTGGTAAGTTAAACTAATAAAACAAATTTATCATTCCAATAAAAACTATTCTAGTAATTAAAATAATTAACGCTAAATTAAAAACTAAACTCTAAAAATATCAAAATCGAAATTCGTGCCAGTGGGTAACGTTCCTAGAATGCTGGCAGCATTGCCACGTTGTATAGCAATGCTCAGTTGTTGAGCTAAATATAGGCCAGCATTTCGGGAACGTGTCGTTTCTCCTAGTCGAGTTAAACTTAATTATTTTAACCAAAAATATGTATATGTGTGTATATTTTTAAGCTAGAGGTCGTGAGTGATTAGCCGGAGTATTTGTTCGGCGTCTGTATCTATAACTAGCGAGTGCCCCGCGGTTTTACCTACGATAAACTTTAATAAAATGCCTATATATTATGCGGATATAAACGCTATATTACTACAAAGTTTCATTTAAAATCCGTTCGGTAGTTTTTTCGTGAAAGGTAAACATCCATTCATCCATACTCCCAAAAAATTCCCATTTATAATATTTGTAGGATAGTAGGAAGAAGGATATGAATGTAATTAGAAATAGCAGTATGTTTATTAGTTTTGTAGTTTTCTTCTCTACCTAGTTTGTAGTGTTTATTAGTTTTGTTGTCTTCCTAGTTTTGTATCATATAGCAGTGTGTTAGTTGTTCCAAGATATTTATTTTATTTATTACTAGCTGTGCCCCGCGGTTTTACCCGCGATAAATTTTATAAATTATCACAGCTCCTCCCCCGTAGGTGATATCGTGATAATACCTATATAACGCCTATATGTTGACCAGACCTCTTAGTAATATTCATGGAAATTTTGAAGCAAGTCCGTGCAGTAATTTTTGAGTTTAGCCCGGACATACATACAGACAAACAGACACTGAGACAAAAAATCTTAAAACTATATTTTTGGCTTCGATACCGATTGTAGATCACGTCACAAGTAGGTATTCTTTAAAAAAAATATTCAATGTAAAGTTTTGCCTTTCCTACGATTTTATTATATGTATAGATTAATACTAGTATGGATGTATCAAGATCTTAATTTCCCACTGAAAATGAGCTGAATAACTTGAATTAAAAATATTATATGTAGGTACTAGTTTTGCTATACGGGATCGACCCCAAAATACGTAGGTATTTATTTGTGCCTATTTTCTTCAGGCTCATAGCAGTATTGCTGCCGACATTGTCCTTTATATCACTTATATAATTGTAAATGTAATTACGTCTCTGTCATACATAGCTTGTATGGAAAGAACAGGGCATACATACAGCTGTCAATTTACTAATACTGCTTATTCCAGTCTACATAGTTGGTCGACAGATTAAAAGATTTTTATTAAACATCGAGGCGCTCACAGCCAGGTGTAATCACTGGCACATAAGTGATCGGCGAGGTAAAGCACCTAGGCACGTGGTCAATCCATAGATGGGTGACCGTAAAGTGGTTTCGGAGGACACGGTATGGTGTTGGTCCCGGTTGTATTCATAAGATAACAGTCTATAGGGTTGAACACTCCTGACACTAGTGTAAATACTTCCCATACGATAAATTAAGTATTAAATTTTATTTTGATTATCTACCAGGTCGACAGAATTTGATCAGAGATGGCGTGATATCGTGCTCCGATGGGCACAGAGATCTTTATGATGAAAATGCGTTCCCGCTGGTAACGGACGAATATAACTACGCTCTGAGATATTTTCACACGACCCAAGAAGATACCCTTAAGTAAGTATTCAATCCATTATCATAAAGTTGGCCTCGTTGGTCTAGTGGTAACGTGTGCAACTGCAGATAATGAGGTGCTGGGTTCAAATCCCGAGTTGGTCCAAAAAAGTGATTTGTGGTTTTCTGTTTATGAAACTTCTCAAAGTCAAAGGTACTTTATTCCGTAAAAAAATTACATTTATGCGGAATCGTCATATTTTTTTTTACCCTACTGTGCAGTGCATGACGTGGTAGCTACTGAGAAACACTGCCAGAAAACTCAGTAGGAATCCTTTTTTAAAATAAAATATACTTAAGATTAATTACAATCATGTGTGTTGACTCAGAACAACGCAATCCCAAGCACTTTTATCACTTAATATAATCAGAAATTTTGTAATATGCCCTGCTATACAATTTGGCTTTAATAATTCTTTTAAACTTATTCGTTAGACAATTCTCTAATATCATTGGGAAGTTTGTTATAGAATCTTATACATTTCCCCATAAAAGAGTTACTTATTTTGTGGAGACGGGTAGTATGCAATATGAGATTATTCTTATATCTAGTATTTACATTATGTGTATCGCTCCTTTTACAGAAGGAATCGATATTTTTATGCACATATAGTAAGTTTTCATATATATACTGAGATGGTACAGTTAGAATGTTGACCTCTTTGAACTTTTCTCTTAGAGACACTCTCGGGCCAAGATTATAGATAGCTCTTACAGCTCTTTTTTGCAATATAAATATGGTGTTAATGTCAGCAGAGCTACCCCAGAGAAGAATTCCATAGGACATTACACTATGAAAATAACTGAAATAAACCATTCTAGCTGTGTCAACATCAGTCAGCCGTCTAATAGTTTTCACTGCATATGCTGCAGAACTTAATTTGCCGGACAGTTTTTCTATTTGTGGGCTCCATTGTAGCTTTGAGTCAATAGTGATACCCAAGAACACAGTTGATTCAACAGGGTCCAACCTAGCTCCATTAAGTTGTACATTGGTTGTCGCCTGTTTCACATTCGGTGTAGTGAATTTTATGACTTTAGTATTATAATCATTAAGCACAAGATTATTGGCATTAAACAACATGAACAACTTTAGAGATTGCATCATTAACATCGTCAAAATTGCTTAATTGTCGGTTTATTTTGAACGTCAGGGAAGTATCATCTGCAAACAACACAATCTCATGCTTATCCCTTACATACTAAGGTAAGTCATTTATATAAATTAAGAACAACAATGGGTCCAGAATTGACCGCTGTGGGACGCCCATTACCACTGGAGATCCCGGAGATATTTTACGGTTTATTTCGACCTTCTGAATTCTATTGCCCAAGTAAGAATCCCATCGAATCATGAGTGCCTTTGTGTTCCTGCGCACACCTGTGCATTATAATAACATGTCCCGCACAGATTGCTAATCTTCATGTAAACTGGCCGCTATGGCCAAAATATGACCAGGAGGTGATTCTATATTAAATTGCAGTAGTGCACTGTCTATACGTTTACTCTCATAATCCGATGGGAGGGTTTTCCCGCCAGCCTTACCTGCTTTTCAAAGCCTTGTTAGGTACATATCCTGCCCAAGCAGCATTGCCACGTTCTATGGCGATGTTGCCAGAAAGGCTAAGCAAATATAGTTGTTCTTAATTTTACAGACTTTACGATAATAATGGATATTTCTTGAGAACATTTCCATTAGTGAACTGTACTACTCGAATGGGACTGTTCGCGGTGGACAATTTTATTTCTAAATTGGCTGAGGGCAGCTTCAGACAAGAGGGTGGAAGCTTCGACCATACCATAGATTATGATGTAAGTATTTCAACACATTACTCCCGACCGAATTTCGGCCACGACAGCCACGGGGGGGAGACTAGCCAATTGGGCAGGACATATTATAGTGCACAAGTGTGTGCGCAAACACAGGCGCACTTTCGATTCCATCACTCTCATAATCCGATGGGACGTCTAGCGACACGACCGGAAAGAGGTCAGGTACAGAACTGACGGCTTTACGTGCTCCCCGAGGCACGGGGTTTTAATACCGCGAACTCCCAGACAGATAGGTACTGAGAAATTTCTTTTTACGGAAAACCCCAAAATTACTTTTTCGCCCGACCCGCGATTTGAACCCAGGATTATCTGCGGTTGAACACGCTACCGCTAGACCAACGAGGCAGTCAACACATTATAGATATCACAACCCCATCTCAAAGTGGTCACCTTCAAGTGAAATAAAGCAAATCAGGTGTAGAAGAATCGTGACAAATAGAAAACCGTTGTGTCTGCCTATCCCTTTGGGAAACAGGCGTGAGTCTATGTATGTTTGTGTCTATTAAGTATTTTTATTCTGAAGTATAAAGATTTTGCTCACTTCAGAACAAATAGTTCTGAAGTGAGCAAAATCTGCAAAGCCCTAAAAAACCAAAGCCCCATAGAATAATACCATAGTTGAGCCTTTATCACATAAGCATAAGGTTCACTTTCAATTGGGAAAATTTGACAGATTGGGGTAGCTGGATGTGCTGGCGTCTGTAGATGTATTAAAAATGTAAAGGTAACTAATTTCATTGCAGATGGCTGAAAGGGTGTTAGGTGGAATGCACGATGCATCAGACGTGGCAGCAAGCGATCTGACGAAAGGACGATATTTTGGATTTCAACCCTATATTAAATATAGAGAATTTTGTACCAAAAAGAAATGGACTTTTGATGACCTCCGAGCAGTTATGTCTGATGAGGTACTTACTATTTGACTGTTTGTTTTACTGTTTGGAACGAAGTTGTCACGACACTTTTTGCAGCTGTCCGGCGTGCGCATGTTTCTCTGCTCTCTCTCTCTCTCACTCTCTCTCTTATAGAAAGCAAGCCAGATATTTTCATTTCTATTTCGCATTAAACAGTGTGGTGTCGCGACGATTATTTTTGTTGAGCGTATACAGGTTTTTTTGTACATAATAAATAATAAGAAATAACTTTGTTCCATCCGGGTGTCCTTTGACACCTCTCAAGTTTGTTATTAATATCTTATAAATTTAGCGTTACCATTACCGTGGTTGGTAAATGCTTGCCTTTCACGCCGCAGGGAGTGGGTTCAATTCCTACCCAGGACAGATATTTGTCTGCATGAATGAACAAGTCTGTTGGTCCTGAGTCTGGGTAATTTACTATTATAATAAATTTATTATTTATTATATTATATATATTATTATTATATATAATAATATATTAAAATTTATTGTTATAATATTTCTAAATACATATCTACAAATATAGATAATTACATCCAGACGCAAAAAAAAATAATCTTCATCACCAAAGTTTTTTCCCGGGCGGAGATCGAACGGACGATCTCCGGCTTAGCAGTCAGGGTCACTAACTACTAGACCAACAGACCAGTAATTGACCAATAGGTCAGTCAGATTTAGTTATATAGTCGTGCATATATATTTTATTTTTAGGGTTCCGTAGCCAGATGGCAAAAAACGGAACCCTTATAGATTCGTCATGTCTCTCTGTGTGAAACTATAAGAGCTGTACTGTTGAAACTTGGTAAGTAGATGTATTCGGTGAACCGCATTAAGATGTTTACACAAAAATAGAAAAAGAACAATAATTTTTGGGGGTCCCCAATACATAGAACTGAAACTCAAAAAATTTTTTTTCATCCTAACCATACATGCGGTGGTCTATGGATAGGTCTTCAAAACTGATATTGAGGTTACTAATATATATTTTTTTCTAAATTGAGTATTTTGCGCGAGAGACACTTACAAAGTGTTACAATGAGTGTCCCCCCCCCCCCCTCTGTTACTTCTAAAATAAGAGAATGATAAAACTTAAAAAAATATTTGAAGACATTACCATGCAAACTAACAACGATAATTGGTTTGAACGAGAACTAGCAAGTAGTTGTTTTTTAATGCGTCATAAATCGTAAACCGCAATTTGCTTTCATTTAATCAACTGAAATACTTGCTGTTACGGAACCCTTCATGGGCGAGTCCGACTCGCACTTGGCCGGTTTTTTTAAAAGTTATGATCATCTTAAAGTCTAATTACAATTAAATTATCAAAATGCGTTGAATTAAATCTGCTCATTACCAAGCAATTTTATCAGGTTTATGAGCAATAGTTTATACCGACCTTTATACTTGGTTCAGCGTGGGAAGCAAACCCACGACCTGCCAGGTACAAAGGCCTGACCAGATAACATAACCCACTGCGACCCACAAGTCATCTACGAGTATCTAGATATAGTCTATTTTCTGTCTGTGCTCAACTTCCAGTAACGAATACGAACAAACTGCTCACCACATCCTGTGGGAGTGTGATCTCTGGAAAAATCAGCGTGATATTATGTTAAACAGCTTGCAACCAATATCTGGAGTAGTTTATTATACGGATCTTGTAGCAACAAGGAACAACTTCCGTGCGTTTAAGCGTTTTTGCCATACCTACTATTGGAATCAAATATAACAGCTCACTTAGGACCCTTAAATTGATCCTCGGTGCTTTTGCAGCTGGCTTCTCTAGTTGCAAATCTCTCATTTTATGAGGCTATAGCCTCTTTACATCATTCTGTCTCACGCTTTGCTCTGGAGGGAAGTGGAACTATTCATTTTCTAACTCCTCCTTTTTGTCTTTCTGATTAAATTCGTTGCGGGATCCAAGACAGTTAAAGGGATTCCCCGGGACATGCCTGAGCTTTACCGCTCAGTGTCATTTCATTGTGTGCCACTGTTGATCCTGGCTTACAGGAGTTGCAGTGGTGGGTAAGAGGGAGGGACTAGTCCCGATTAAAAAAAAAAATATAGTCTATTTTTTCTTCTTCTAGAGAATATACCGTCTGAGCCAATCATACGATTACGTGGAGGACGTAGAACTGATGGCGGGAATATGGTCGGAGGAGCCGTATCCTGGTAGTAGGGTACCCCATACTGTGTACTGCCTAATGGTAGACCAACTGAAGCGCTTCGTCGTCTCTGATAGACATTGGTACGAGAGACCTAATAGGCCTCACGCTTTCACCTTGGGTAAGTAGCTGTTTTGCTATCTTAGCAGGCATTCACAGCTTCACCGGAAAGTTTTTATTCACGTAGACTTTAAAAAAGCGCTTGTAAATAGTCAGAACATGTTCGTAGTAATATATAATTAGTTTATAAATATTTCTAAGTACATATAGATATTTGGGTACACGGATTGTAGGAAATAATTTACAATAAGATTTATTTTATAATAGTAACGATATTTAACTAACTTAAGTTAAGAAGATCATGTGTAGGTTTAATTATCTAAATTTTAAATTTTAGCTATATTTTTACTACATATTGTTTGAATGGTTCTGTCTATATTAAGGTACGATTAAATGTTATTATTATGGTGGACCTTGTGTTTATAACGACGGTCGCGCTTTAATGCTACCACCGGATCCAAAGCAAGCGAGAGCAAGATGAAACTACAACCTAAATAATCTCGCGCCAGTGGGGTAGCTTTTGCGATTTGAATGGCGACTGATGATCAAGGAATGATCACTGAGTGATTTCCACTTCCTCAAAGGAACGTAGACCATCTACGCAAGGCATAATCAATTACACAAAATTTAAACAGTTGACCAACCCGTGACTCAGTTGGTAGTGAACCTTCCTTCTGATCCAAAGATTGCGGGTTCAATCCTCGCCCAAGAAAAACATTTGTGTTCATAAACATGTCTTTCTCTTTGTCTGGGTATTTTCTGTGTGTTGAATGTTTATAATAACAAAAACTTGAGAGGTGTCAAGGGACACCCGGATGGAACAAAGTTATTTCTTATTATTTATTATGTACAGACGCCAGCACATCCAGCTACCCCAATCTGTCAAATTTCTTTTATAGATTTTCAACTTTATCACAAAAGCATAAGGATCACTTTCAATTGGGTAATTTTGACAGATTGGGGTAGCTTGATGTGCTGGCGTCTGTACATAAAACCTGTATACACTCAACAAAAATAATCGTCGCGACACCACATTGTTCAATGCGAAATAGAAATGAAAATATCTGGCTTGCTTTCTATAAGAGAGAGAGAGAGAAAGAGAGACAGAGAAACATGCGCTCGCCGCACAGCTGCAAAAAGTGTCGTGACAACTTTTCGTAAGAATTTTTTCCGTCTATCCCCCTTTCACAACGCGCGATAAGAAACTTCGTTCCAAAAAGTATTTGTGATATTAGTCCAGTATCCATAATATTTAGTAGCTTTGCTTGGTTTGGTTTAGATGGCGCTTTTTTATATCAGAGGGCGACAAACGAGCAAGTGGGTGACCTGATGGTATGTGATCATTGCCGCCCATATACACTCGCAATACCAGAAAGGTCGCGGGAGCGTTGCCGGTCTTTAAGAGTCAGCAAACAAGTGTTGCTGACCCTTCCCCCCAATGAGCTCTGGCGACCTTATTCACACGCAGAAACAGATCATTAAAATAAATAATAATAATTATATATAAAGAATTAGCTGCACGCATTGTTGAGGCGACACGTTCCCAGAATGCTGGCTTATATTTCGCCCAACAAATAGGTATTGCCATACAGCGTGGTAATGCTGCCAGTATTCTGGGAACATTACCGATACAAGAATATTTAGAATACCTTTAACTTAATGCTTAGTTTTATAATATATGTTAGAGCAATAATTTAAAGTAATTATAATTAAAATAATTGCGCGATCAATACCTGCACACTAAGTTCCTGCCCTCAAACAACAGAGTGATTGAAACTAGCTATAATAAAATTTGCTTATCATTAAAATTATTAATATTATTAATAAGGAATGTCTTCTATAAGTTGGACGCACTTCCCCAGTCGGGCTGCCCTTTGAGCGAATGATCGCTGTGCCCTACCTCTCTTAAAAATATGTAATATTTATTTTTTATTATTTTTAAGATCAACTGAAAGCAATAAGACGCGTCACAATTGCCGGCGTTTATTGCACGGTCGCTGACGGAGTGACGAGGATACAACCTAATGCATTTTACACAATATCACCCAAGTAAGAATATAATTGACTATGTTATTCATATTGCATTCCAACACTCCACGAGCTAGCAACCCTTGAGAACGGTCCGTGGAGGACTGAAACACGTGTTGGGTATCATAATAATTCGCGTTACATTGTCTTTGTTTTCTAAAATCTGTACGTAGTCTTAGCAATACCACCAGCCAATGTGTTTGCGATTCTACATATGTATGGGCTACTTTACAAATTATCTAAAGTGTTTCACTTCACCCATCAGTTTTTCATTATTTAATTTTTACACCGCACTAGGGAATCTAATCCCTGTGTCGCGGGGTACTTTACAAACGCATAATAGACGGACACAAGTAACATCCAGACTCAGAACAACTATTTATGGGTAACACAAATAGTTGTCCGGTGCGGGAATCGAACCCGTGACACGAAGCGTGACTGTCTTAGCCGCTGCGCTACATGTGCATTATATTTATTAATGCCGATATAAACATAACACACAATAAACATACAAGAGCAATGGAGAGGGCTATGCTCGGAGTTTCCCTGCGGGATCTAATCAGAAATGTCGAAATCCGCAGGCGAACCAAAGTCACCGACATAGCCCGAAGAATTGCAAAACTGAAGTGGCAGTGGGCGGGCCACATAGCTCGTAGAACCGACGGCCGTTGGGGCAGAAAGGTTCTCGAGTGGCGACCACGAACCGGAAGACGCAGCGTGAGCAGGCCCCCTACAAGATGGACCGATGATCTTGTGCGGGTCGCTGGAAACTGCTGGATGCGAATAGCGCAAGACCGGCAATTGGGGAGATCTTTGGGGAAGCCTTTATCCAGCAGTGGACGTCTTTCGGCTGATATGATGATGATGAAACAATACACCTGTTAATTAACCCGTGTGGTATTTAAGTATGAACACACTGTGGCGAGCGGTGGGTCAGGGGATTGGGAGAGAAACTAGTGTTTGCACAGGAACTTTTATTGGCGTCGACAGTGACAGTTGATTGACTACTACAACACGGAACATACTCAGAGTCCCCGCGGATGGCTCTCGGTTAGAGCCCACACGTAGCGCACTTTAGAGTTCCCGTGACGAGCACTACCAAAGTTAAAGTCCCGACGTCGTACACGGCACACTTTACACTTGGTACTGATCACTAATTGCACTGTTATATCGGCTTATCTTAATCGGCTTCCATGAGCACATGTAACGTCATTAATGGTCCGGAATCGATTGTCAACGTTGAAGCCGATTTAACGATTAAGTCATTTTTAACCTTTATTTATTTGAACGCCATTTAAGAAATCGATGTTCGGCGACTTAGCCGGTAGAGCCCCAGGTTCAGCTTTTAGATTTCTTCCTCTTAATTTACCTTCGATTTCACTTGAATTCAAACTAAACTGTTTTGCTTTAACATTCCGTTTATATACCCCTAAATTATTCCAATTTTAAAACATTTCGACTTATTTTTCTTTCTAGAAAATTCGCCTATATGACAGATTAGTCGTCGTAATTCTTATGTCCTCGTCTTCACCTATCTCTTTCTTTTCATTCATAAAACTCGCTCTATCTCTTTCCAATTATTCTGGAAACATCTAATGTCAATTTTTACATTAAGAATGTTAATTGTCCTTATCATCAGCTTTCTTTTTTCTTTTGTTCTGGTATTATCTACAACATTCTAGCGCTGTTCCAAAATCCACTAAAAACCCTAACTAGTACTAGGGTTCGTAGGCCGAACGTGACAATATATTTAGAGTCGTTTATGTTTACTATTGAATTTCATATATTCATACTTATATTAAAATTTTCAGCAATCCGATCACAGACTGCAGCTCGCCTAAGATTGGAAAACTGAATATAGATCCTTGGAAGGACGACACATGCTAAGAAGTGAATTAGTATCTTAGAATTAAGTTCAATTCGGCGGTGTGGCTGACGACCAAGAAGAATATCGCCACCCCATCTCATCCCGCGGGGGGCGTAGAAGTCGTCCCGAGCGAATATATACACAGACCAGGCAGCAGCGTTCTTCTGAGTACCATGACCATCTTACTGCGATCGCCAAACCGCCGCTCAAACGTGGCGATTATGGCGTACCCATTCTTAAGGGAGTCTAATGTCTAGCTGTGGACTTTATTTAGCGACATAATGAAGTTCAATAAGTAGTCTTATATAATAATTTATTAGTGTTTTTAACGATACGGTAATAATTTTAGTGGGATAGAATATTGATTTCTTACTTAAGGATTATTATTTCATAGATTTAGAAATAGGTGGTTTGTCACTTTGGACATTTGACAACATATTTCGTATTCAAAATCTGTTGCGGGATCCGCAGGGCCCGAATTTATGCTTGATCCCGCTCGATCCCACTTTGCTGGATTGCCACAACTAATTGGGGTTTTCCCTTAACAGTTAACACTATAGTAACAGAGTAAAAAACTTGTGTATACTTATTTGTTGTTTTTCTATTTCATAATAAATACATTGTTCTAAATATTGTCTACTAATTAGTGTTTATTTTTAATCTAACTGCTGTGAAGTATATTTAATTTAGACAATGTTTTGAGCAAAATAAAGCCTTTGAACTAAAAAATTTATTTAATTTCATGTTTTATTTAGGTTCATAAGATACAGCCTGGTGACAGACTGACAGCAAAGTCAAGAATCCTCGTTTTACCCTTTGGGTACGAACCCTAAAAACTAGAGAATACGTGGAAGTATGACTTCGTGTCTGTGTTCTGATCGCAATTGAAGTTGTTGCATATTGTAGGTAGGGTCGGGACTATCATTACTTTCTCTACTCTATTAAATCCTTGTTGCTCTCTCTTATCTCCGTGAACACTTTATCTAGTGTCTAGTGGCAAACCTTGTCGTACAGTTATTTTTCCCATCCCCGTCACCGTCGGACCATGATTGGGACGACCAGTTGGAGGTGACGGAGGGGGAGCTGGACCGAGCAGTACGGCGACTTGCGGCCCGAAATACCGCCCCTGGCCCGGATGGGATACCGGGCAAGGCGTGGGTTTGCGGCCTGGCAGTCCTGGGGGACCGGTTGAGGCAACTGTTCACCAGCTGCCTCCGTAGTACCGTGTTCCCCACCTGCTGGAAAGAGGCTAGGCTAGTGCTCTTGAGCAAGCCGGGCAGGACCGCCGATTCTCCCTCGGCGTTCCGACCAATATGCTTGCTGGACGAGGCGGGCAAGCTCTTTGAGCGTGTCATAGCCGCCCGTCTCAGCGAGCATCTGTCGCGCGTTGGCCCCGACTTATCGGACAGCCAGTTCGGTTTCCGGCAGGGACGTTCCACGCTGGACGCGATTAATCGCGTCCGCGCCCTGTCGGAGCCCGCCGTTCGGGCGGGGGGGGTGGCGTTGGCGGTGAGCTTAGACATCGTCAACGCCTTCAACTCCGTCCCCTGGCGGGCGATACGGGAGGCACTGGTTCATCATAACGTGCCTCCCTATCTCCGTGGTATAGTCGGGGCATATTTGCGCGACAGGACGATTCAATTCGTCGGTCGGAACGGGATTGAGATCCAGAGGGAGCTCTCCTGCGGGGTTCCTCAGGGGTCCGTGTTGGGACCTCTGCTATGGAGCCTCGCTTACGATGCGGTCCTGCGGATAAGCCTCCCTCCCGGAGTGAGCGTCGTCTGCTATGCGGACGACGCGCTCGTCATAACCCGGGAGGTAAGCTTCCAGCGGGCGGTACGGCTCGCCGAACTCGGAGTTGCGTGTGTCGTCGCGGCCATAACGAGACTGGGCCTTCGGGTAGCCCAACACAAGACCGA
Source organism: Pseudoips prasinana (assembly GCA_951640165.1). NCBI lineage: Eukaryota > Metazoa > Arthropoda > Insecta > Lepidoptera > Nolidae > Pseudoips > Pseudoips prasinana. The sequence goes on along the minus strand of OX621238.1, from coordinate 3,730,697 downwards.
GGCGCTATGGTTCCACGGCTTACGCCGTAGGGAGGAACCACCCAGTTTGTCGATGCGTGTAGGTGACGCAGAGGTCAGGGTGGGGCGGTACATGAAGTACCTGGGCCTCACCCTAGACAGCCGATGGGGTTTCGAGGAGCATTTCGAGCGTCTGGCCCCCCGAGTGCGCCGGGTAACCGGTGCGTTACACCGGCTTTTGCCGAACCTCGGGGGTCCCAGGGAAGAAGTTCGCCGCCTCTACGGAGGTGTCGTGCGATCCTTTATGGGGCGCCTCTGGTCTGGTCTGGTCTGAACGCCTGACGGGCGCCTCCCGCTGTAGGGCTATTTTGAACAGCCTGCAGCGTGTGGTGGCCATACGGATCGCACGAGGATACCGGACGGTATCCTTTGAGGCGGCGACAGTCCTGGCGCGCTTTCCGCCGTTTGATCTCCTGGCGGCAGTCGACGCGACGGTTTACACCGAGATCCGCGTCCGCCGGGAGAGCGGTGAGGCGCCAGAGCAGACGCTCGTTGCCTATAGGCGGGATGCACACCGGCGCGTACTAACACAGTGGCGCGCAAGGCTTGAGTTGCGGCTGAACGCGCGCCAACGTGCCGTCGGTGCTATCCTGCCTCACCTCGAGGCCTGGGTGGGAAGGAAGGGCGGTTGCGTCACCTACAGACTGACACAGATACTCACCGGACACGGTTGTTTCGGTGAGTATCTGTGCAGGATCGGCCGAGAAGTGACGACACATTGTCACCATTGCGGGAGCGACCTGGACTCTGCCCAGCATACGCTGGAGGAGTGCCCGGCCTGGCAGGCCGAGAGACGAGTCCTGGTCGCTGAGATCGGACGGGATCTTTCGCCGCCAGCAGTCGTGTATGCGATGCTGGCTGGCGACTCCACCAAATGGGACGCCGTGGTCTCCTTCTGTGAGGCAGTTCTGCTGCAGAAGGAGGCCGCCGAACGGGATCGGGAAAGAGCCGATCCCGCTCGTAGGCGGAGGAGGCGTCGGGGTGGCGGCGGCAGCCGTTAGCCCAACTCCCCTCGGGCCTGCGGTGGCAGTATGAGAAGTGTCCTCTACTGCCGCCACGTGCAAGCAGCCCCGGGAAGACAGCGAACTGTTTGTGGCGCAGTCGCTGTGCCGTACTGGCAGAAGTCGGCAAATGGGGAGGGCAACCCACAGCTCTCCCCGGGTGCGTGTCCCGACCACCTGGGACACGGCGCAAAAGGGGGGCACCGGAGCAGCATACCCGCGTTCCCGGGGCTCCCCCTATCAGGCGCCAGAAGAAGTCCACGGCAGGTTAGGTTTAGTCGGTGCGAGTCCGACATACCCACCCGCAGACACTTTTTGCGGGTGGCATGCATTAGCATTCCCCCTGCCTTATCAAAAAAAAAAAAAAATAATAAAAAAAGGACACCTTCCCATACTTCCAGCCGAGCTGGATTGGAATTCTCGTCCACATTACGTACGTTTGCGTGTTCTAGTAACTGAATACTTTTTATTAGCAGAACTTAATATTTCTGTAATTTATATACACCACCTAACATCGCACAGGACTTTAGTAGTTTATGTTATTACTCACCTCAATTATTAAAATAAAATAAGTATTTTGTTACATTCCACGGAAAATGGTGGAAAAGGGTGTCTTAAAAACATTAGTACCGCGGCCATACATTAACAAATCAGATATCAGTAATCATCCCTATTGCCTAGGATTACCAACAATTCTCATATTAAATCAGTAATCGTAGCGAAAGATTAGCATGCCGACCGACATCGATTCCCCTATGGATCGAATCGAATATCGGATAGTTTCGGACTTCCGAACTGCTTCTAAGATATTTCGAATATTAGATCTGGATTAGTTGGAATTGATAAAATTATTCGGTGAGAATATTTGAACTAGAATGGAATGATAAGGATGAGTGAGATTTTGACTACATACTTGGTAGGTGAATGCTCTCTGAGGTTAAGTTGTTGATACAGTCGTTGGTCTAGCGGTAGCGTGTTCAACCGCAGAAAATGAGGTCCTGGATTCAAATCCCGGGTCGGGCCAAAAAGTGATTTTGGGATTATTCCATAAAAAGAAATTTCTCAGTATCTGCCCGAATTCTGGAAGTTGGCGGTATTACGCCCCCGTGCCCGGAGAGCACGTAAAGCCGTCGGTCCTGTACGTGACCTCTTTCCGGTCGTGTCGCTAGTCGCCCCATCGGATCATGAGAGTGATGGAATAGAAAGTGTCCCTGTGTTTGCGCACACACTTGTGCACTATAATATATCCTGCGAAATTGGCTAATCTCCATTGAGAATGGCCGCCGTGGCCGAAATTCGGCCGGGAAGACATCATCATCACAGTGTGTACAGGCAGCCACGTTACGTAAGTAATTCTTACGTAACAAAGACGCTGTCAAAGTTGAAGCGACGGTACTGAAATGGTGTCGACTGCGCCTTGAAGTTACTATACTGCTCTTCTTAGTACAAAAGATCCTGAAAGGTCAAAGTGCTGGACGTAAGCACACCCCTACTATAGTGCTCAGCACAGCAATAATTGTCTTATGGAGCAGGGAAGCTTCCAAAAGTGAAGTTCTTTTATAGCATATTTGCAATACACAGCGTAAACCTTAACTCAAAACTGGAAAATGATCTTGCTACTATTTCGGTGCTAGTGTATTTGTTTGCTGTGTAGCTGACGGCAAAGAATATCATTAATCCCTTTGGGAGCGCAAAAGCCGTCCGAGGAAATGTATACCAGAGAACGGGGCATCGTCTCTCTCTGTACTATGATCATCATATTGCGATTGCCGACCCGTCTGGCAAGCGTGGTAAAGATGGCGTATCCCCCCAATAATTGAGTAAAGGTATTTCGGGAAGGCCTTTGTCTGGTAGTGGACCATCTTTAGGCGGATATGATATAATGTGTTTTGGGTTTGAGCCCAAGCATATGAAAGCTAATCAAAAACCCAACCATCCCATACTATGCTATGAAAACTAAATTACTAGGTCTGCAAGATATGCTGCTGCTTGTAAATATTAAGCTGGGCGTAGTTAAGCATATGTCTATGCTTTTACATCGATTTCAACAAAACATTAGTTTTTTCCGGCGATCGTTACTACTTGGCGTGACCTATATTTAAGAATTCAGATAATTCTTACAAGTAGGGTCACTACCACGGTCTCAAATTTGAAGAAGATCGGTTCCACCATTCGCTAGCACTTCATTCCTTATCGTCAGCTACACTCTTCTTCGTATACACTTTCCTACTTTACAGTTCTTCGTTAACACTCACCTCAATCATACAATATTGTGATGATAAGTATCAATGTATAAGATAGCATTCCGTATATCTCGCGCGGTTCCCGACGCGTCCGCAGACACATCCGACGTGAAGGTCTGAGGATTGGACGACGGCAAGCGTTCAGATAAAATGGCGCTGTGAATCGAACTCCTCTCGCAACTCCCCGTCAGTAACCGCCCTAAGTAGAGGTTAGAACTCCAAAGGGGTTGCCCTCCGGTGCGGGTACTTAGCTAGTTGTTTTTTTTTTGCTGGACGGTTTGTACTCTCGCTCGCCTCTATAGTCCGGTAAATCAGTTAAGGCCTCATAGGCTAACTGCAATCGTAAAGTTAAAAAAAAACAGCGGTTATTGTCCAGCCTGATGCGACTTTTATACCTTTGCCATCAGTTCCACATCTACCACGTAATTGTATGATTGGCTCAGACGGTATATTTTCTAGAAAAATAATTGTTTATGAAACACTAGCTGTTTTACCCGCGTTAAACTTTATGAATTAAAGCCTATGTGTTATTCTGATGTATTTATAAGCTATATTATTCCATTCAGTAGTTTTTACGTAAAAGAGTAACAAACATCCATCCATACTTACAAACTTTCGTGTTTATAATATTAGTAGGATGATGACTTCTGGATCGCAGTGGCTTATGCCGTCTGGTTAGGTGTTTGTACTCAGCAGGTTGGCGGATTGGGTCCCGCCGAACAATTTATAAATCTCGATTTAAACTATTAAACTTTATAAACTAAATCTGATTGGTCTATTGACTGGCTTGTTGATCTAGCGGTTAGTGTCCTTGACTGCTAAGGCAGAGGTAATTAGATCTGTGTCTGACTGTAAAAGTAAAAAGTAAAATACTCTTTATTGTACACCATAACTTAAAATTAAAATGAGCATACATAAATTAAGTACAAAGGGCGGTCTTATCGCCACTGCGATTTCTTCCAGACAACCAATTATGGAGTGGATAGACTAAGGAAAGGGAAAACAGGGTAGGTAGGTGTAGCAATAGATCAATTTAATGTAAGTAAACTTAAACTAAGACAAAATAATAATAAAAAGTAAACAAAAGAAATTCATAGAATAATTTATGTATGGCTGTAATATGTATGTAACAGATATTTATGTATTTAATATATAAATATGTCTAACAGTTGCCTCATAAAATTTCTTAAAGCCTTTATATGTTGAATGACCCTGTACTATGGCAAGTACAGGGTCATTAAACATATAAAGGCTTAAAGATTTTTAGTAATAACACACGAAACGTTATTTACAACTTGAAATAAATGCTTCTAATTTTCAAGATATTTCAGTAGAAATCTTTATATGACAAGATTTTATTTCATTATAAAATATTAAAAGCTATTCGTTTGTACGTTTTCAATTTATCTTAATTAGAAAGAAACTGATATATACAACCTTCTCTTCAATATAATATTTCTTAATTATACTTACAATTTCTGAGACAAATAATAAAATAAATCTGTTTTTGTATTAAAGTTACAGAGTTTTTTTTCTATTTGAACTAGGACTCGGTAACTACAATACTAAAACACTGTTCAAATTGTAATAAACTCAAAGGACAAGCGAATATTTGTATAAATATAATAATACTAAATGTGCCCTGCGGTTTTACCCGCGTTAAATTATATAGCCTATGTGTTATTCGGATATATAAGCTATATTACTACAAAGTGTCATCGAAATCAATTCAATAGTTATTCCGTGAAAGAGTAACAAAAATCCATATATCCATTTATTCTTTCTTTACTCACAAACTTGTCATTTATAATATTAGTAAGATTTATACTAATCTTGTGACTGTGAAAATCTATTGATTCGTGGAAAATTTTCTAATGAAGAGAATGGTATCTATGTTTTATTTTATTTAAAGCCATCCTTTAACTTTTTATGGAAGTAGATTGATACCTACCAATTTTATTGTTTACTTCATCAGCTATAAGACATCCGTGGTTGGACAGAGGCCTCCCCCAAATGATCTTTTAATCATTTGAGAGTACTTACCATAACTGCCACGCTTTGCTAACAGATTGATCAAATCAGATCCCAATATGACAGGGACGCCCGTTCTCTGATAGATATTCTCTCGAGACCTACGCCCACGGGTTTAGATGGGGTGATGATATTAACGGCCGATTACTCACAGCGTATACTAAGTACTTATCAACTCGACTTCATTAAGATACTGTTAACTCGCTCAAAATTTTGGATATTTGGGTCTCATCGAACATTTCATAGACACTATTCATCAGAGGATTTTAGCGTGATTTTAGCGCTCTCCTACCTTATACTCGCAGTCGGCACGTCGAGTCCGCTGCAATCGAACATCTCCGGAACATTCTGCAGGTTATACTACGAAATAACAGATAACTGCCTTCGACACAGGACATTCAAAAATCAACCCTAACACTTACGACTTAGATTGTAAAATTTATTGAGTCATATAAAGGTATTTATCAGGAAGCTCGCAAGGAGAAATGCGTCCGTACATACTTGTGAAATGGAAAATCATTTTCTGGATACTTTGAGGAAATATTCCTGTTACCAGTTTGAGATAATTAGTAGCTGTACTATATATATTTTTTTACTATATATATATAGATTTCTGAAGACTTAAGATAATTTAGAGATTTAATAATAATACAAATAAATATTAATAAATAAAAAATAAAAACATTAAGGTAACAATAATAATCTATACATATAATAAAATCGTAGGAAAGTCAAAACTGTACAATGAATATTTTTTTATAAAAGATACTTGAGGCGTGATCTATAGTCGATATCGAAGCCAAAAATATAGTTTTTGGAATTTTTATCAGTATGTATGTCCGGGCTAAACTCAAAAAGTACTGCATGGATTTACTTAAAATTTTGCTAAGAGGTCGGGCCAACATATATGCTACGTATTATCACGCTATCACCTACGGGGGAGGAGCTGTGATAATTTATAAAATTTAACGCGGGGAAAGTCGCGGGGCACAGCTAGTAATTAGATAAAACCACAGAAATCCTATTGACACTAATAGGCGTCGAAGAATCCCTCCGCATAATATAATAATAATAATATTTATTACTTCTCCTTCATCCATATTGTAGATTATTTAGATTAGAATTGTAAAAATTGTTTTCTCATCTATCGGCTGTCCGCAAAGACGTGATTTTTCATGTGTTAAATATTTTAAAAAAAGATTAAGCCAGCGTAAAAGAGACCACCGGAACAGCATTCTCGCGTTCCCGGGGTTCTCTTCGCAAGAGCCAAGAGAAATCCACGGCATGTTAGGTTTAGTCGGTGCGAGAACGTCATCATGCCACCCGCTAAAAGTGTCTGCGGGTACCCACCCGCAGACACTTTAGCGGGTGGCATGCATAAGAATTCACCCGGACTTACCAAAAAAAAAAAAAATACGTTACTTCACTTGTTGGCACTTATACCACCATATTTTAGCACATCCATCTACCCCAATCTGTCAAATTTCTTTTATAGATTTTCAACTTTATCACATAGTCATAAGGATCACTTACAATTGCGGAAATTTGACAAATTGCTGAAGTGCTGGCATCTGTACATATACATATAATGACGCACAGGGATATATCTATGTAGGTACGTACATATAGTGACGATGAAGCGAGTTTCACGCTTTGTGTTTAACCAAAAAGCACACATATGTACGCAGTAAACATATAGCACTTTGAAAGCGTTCTGTGACGATGATACGAGGAGAACCATGATTTTTGTTCACCCAAAAAGTGCTCAACGAGCCTTCAGGGGCTCTACCGGCTACGTCGCCGAACATCGATTTCTTAAATGGCGTCCAAATAAATAAAGGTAAAAAATTACTTAATTAAACGTTAAATTGGCTTCAACGTTGACAATCGATTCCGGACCATTTATGACGTCACATGTGCTCATGGAAGCCGATTTAACGATTGATTAAGTCATTCTTAACCTTTATTTATTTGAACGCCATTTAAGAAATCGATGTTCGACGGCTTAGGCGGTCGAGCCCCTGAAGTTTTCACTCCAATAAAAATAAAAAAATTACGTTTTGCTTGCCACAATACAAACTATTTCCAGTAGTATACCTCCGTCGGGGCAGACAGGCGGACGCCGGCTGTTGGCTCACACGTCTACCGCATATTCATTAAGTTAATTGTTCTGCACGGCTTCCGGGAAACTATTAGCCTAGCCTCACCTATACTCCATTAGTTAGGTACTGGTTATAGACAGTTTTGGTTTGTATTATGGTCTACACGAAGTGCTAATTGGTTGAATGCCGTGTTTGTCTAGCGGTAGCGTGATCAACGGCAGGTTCTAGGTTTAAATGCACGTGTGGCGCAGCATTTAAGGCAGCCATTTCGCGTTCTCAGGACATCTATTTGTGTGACCCAGTTGTTTTGAGTCGGCATGTACAGACGCCAGCACATCCAACTGCCCCAATCTGTCAAATTCCTTTTACATATTTTCAACTTTATCACAAAAGTATACTATTGGGGAAATTTAATAGATTGGGGTAGCTTGATGTACTGGCGTCTGTACTTGGTGTCTTTCAAATAAATACGTTTGTAAAGTACTTCGCAACACATCGAAAAAAATTCCTTAGTTCGGGGATGTCTATTATATAAAAAAGAAACTTGTTGCACACATAAGTACCACCACCACCGTACTCGAAATGAAAACTCGCGATTGACCTCTAACAAATCATGTTTCCAGATTCCACCCAACTTTAGGAAATTATGGAATTCGTATGAATACTAATAAAACTGCGATTTTAAAAGTCTTATTACCTTGACTTACGGTCCATTTCAATTTGTTATGACTGTACAGGGTTAATATGACAATAATTTCGGAAAAAAAATACCTATATTAAAAATGATATAAATCGATTCAGTAAACGATTCTGAACAAACTATTTTCAGGATGTGCGTTAATTAAGTTACATGTTGTATATTCCTAAATAGGTACAGCTTAAATATTCTGGATAAATTACACCCAGACACAAAACAAATAATCGTTCAAATTACTCAAAGATTTGTCCTGGGTTGGGATCAAACCCACCGCTGGCTTAGCAGTCAAGGCCACTAATCACTAGACTAAAAGGCCAGTCAAGCGGTTTCAGTACATGCATACATACATACATACATAGACTCACGCCTGATTCCCAGAGGGGTAGGCAGAGACAACGGATTTCCATTTGTCACGATCTTTGCATACTTCTTTTGCCTCGATTACTGTCATTATATTCTTCATACATGCTCGCCGGTTTCAGTATTCTATAAATAAATAATAATAAAGGTTTTTATTCACGTTGACTTTAAAAAAGCGCTTGTAAATAGTCAGAACATATAACGTAGTAATATATAATTAATTTATAATCATTTCTAGGTACATATAGATATTTAGGTACACAGATTGTAGGAAATAATTTACATTAAGATTTATTTTATAACAGTAACGATAATTAACTAACTTAAATTAAGTTATTGTCAAGGATCATGTGTAGGTTTAATTATCAAAATTTTAAATTTTAGCTATATTTTTACTACATATTGTCTATAGACATTATGTAATACCAGGCGAATCCTTTCCGCATCACTTACCCAATGAGCTATGGCAACCTTACACACACACAGAAATAGGTAATTAAGGTAATAAATTAACAACAACTATGAATAGTTGCCAATGTATCGTATTCATAATATATGGCCAGCAGACAATGTCTCCCGCTTAATTGGCTAATTGATTGATTAGGGACTCTAATTAGATGCATCCTGATGATCGAATATTAGATAAATTATTAGCTGTCCAATACAACGATTATATTACCTTATCGTAAGGGCAGTGGTTATCCTAGTCTCAGAGTTTTTCAAGCCGCCAAGTCTAACAGTCGTTAAGCCATGTCAGAGGCTCCCGGGACCGACAGCTTAACGTGCCCTCCGAAGCACGGAGACGCTCAGAAATTAAACCACTTTGGTGGTCACCCATCTATGGACTGACCGCGAGCCTAGTTGCTTGACCTCGCCGATCATTTACGGACCGGAGAGATATTTATTATGCGTTTCAGGGCTCCCCGATCATGTGACATAGCTGTCCTATCCAATTATGATAAGCACCTGTGTATATTAAGGATATACTATAAAGCACTAACTGTTCCCCGCGGCAATCATTATAGCATATGTGTTATTCAGATATACAAACTATATTACCTACTATAAACTTACATCAAAATCCGTTCGGTAGTTTTGCGTGAAAAAGTAACTAACATCCATACTCACAACCTTTCGCATTTTTTAATATTAGTGGGTCGACTAGTTTTTCTGTGTGGTGACTGCATAGAATATCATTGCCCCATCTCATCCCGTGGGGGGCGTAGAAATCGACCGATGGAATACCTACCAGAGAACGGGCAGCAGTGATTTTCTGTGAACCATCAAACTGCGATCGCTAACCCGTCTGCCAAGCGGGGCGATGCGATTAAGGCATATCAAGTCGAGTAGTCAAGTAATCCATACCGAGAAATAAATACCTAAATAGGCTAACGCTAGGTGGCCCAACCACCTAACGTTAGCTGTTCAAGAACCAGATTCCAACACCAGAGTTTTTGGACACGTGAAGAGGTCGGGCTGGCATTGTTAAGAGGACACATTGTTTGAACTTGACCCATTTCTCTTGTCGTCAGGCGTCCGTGTTTTTTTTTTTGCATGTATTATGTTATCATGTCCGATCTCGTAGAGCAGAAGTTGTTGCTTATGGTGTTAGTCTATTATGCTATTTTGTATTTGTATCGATGAAATGCCCTCTCCGAATCTAAATAGGACGAGAGGTCCACGTCGCGCATTATCGTAGAGCGAAACCCTCTCACGCATCTCGAAGTTGGAACCGCAAAAGGGGTGCCCTCCGGCGCGGGGACTTATTTGGTAGTTTTATTTGCTAGACGGCTTGAGCCCACGTTCGCCTCTATGGTCCGGCAGGAGGAATGCCACCCGCAAAAGGTGGTGCGAGTGGGTATGACGGACTCGCACCGACGATTTCTTCGGGCGCCTGATAGAGGGTGTCCCGGAACGCGGGAATGCTGCTCCTGTGCCCCCCTTTTGCACCGTGTCCCAGATGGTGGGGACACTCACCCTAGAAGCTGCCCTCCCCAATTCCCGACTCCTGCCAGTCCAGCACAGCGGCTGTGCCACAAACAGTTCGCTGTCTTCCGCTAACAGTTCGCTTTCTTCCACTTGCACATAGCAGCAGCTGTAGAGGACACTTCTCATACTGCCACCGCAGCTCCGAGGGGAGGTGGATTAACGGCTGCTGCCACCGCCCTGACACCTCCTTCGTCTGCGAGTGGGATCGGCTCACTCCCGAGTGAAACCCTCCTAGAATAACTGTGAACATCACATAAAAAAAATATGCGTGTCACAACAGTGTTAGTCATTCCTTTATTTCATTGAATTCGTGACTTATCTCCGAAACAATTCATGTTCTAGATGAATTTTCATGTTACTCATTAAATAACTTCCTAAAAGTATTACTGTCATTCTTCCTGTAACATGGTAAATAGCTGAATATAACGGTTCGTCCAATCGCCAGGATATTTATAGTCATATGATTCACATTCTACGAAGTCATAGTAACTAGAAGATTAGTCACGATAAACACGAGATTATTCCCATTCCTTTTGTGACACATATATATATTTTTAACTAATAAATAAATCATAATAATGTCCTGCTGGTCAAATAACGGTTAAGGCGGTCAGTCTCAATGGTAAGTAGGTAACCATTGGCGCGGCACTTCTATAGTATCATTCGCAATTTACGCAATGCTGCCGCGCAATTTATAAACACAGTAAAGAACACTACCGCGCAATTTATAAAAGAACGCACAGTTTATAAATTGCGCGGTAGTGTTCTTTACTGAGTTTATAAATTGCGCGGCAGAATGCAGAACGTAATTCTAATCTCAAAATGGACATCATAATTAAACTCCGAGCCATATCAAGGTATTTGAGGCAATAGCACATTATTATTATTTGGATAATATTTTTGTGTTCACCAAAATTCTAAAGGTACATCTATGTATGCATTTCTAAAATATTGATCTTAAACCCGTTTAATTGTTTTACTATAATTAAACTACTCGGCCAACAAAATATGTTACATCAAACAAATTCCAAATGAACACCAAGATAGAACACTTCTTTCTTGTAGTGCGCTGCAAATATTCTATTGTAACAATAACTATTTTATTCTTCCCTGAAAAATACTGATCGTGCACTAAATATTCCTGAATGTTACACAAAATATTTAGTATGCATCCTAGTACCGAATACCCATTTAAAACGGTTTTGTACAACTTTTATGTTACTGAAATAATTATAATTGAAGAACAAATAATGCATTTCGTATAACATTACTTCTATGACTTATATTTATTTTACTGAAAATGGTTATGGCGCGCTTGCGACGCGCATATGCCTGCCTATTCCTCTCTGTTGTGACAGAGACGAATTCCACTGTCCCGGTTTCGTGCTGCTTGACCATGTCAAGAGTAACACTCTTGACATGGTCAAGCAGCGGTCCGAAAATTATAAAGTGGACTCGTTTTCGAGCACACCTTTGATAGTACTATCTGATTGGACGTCAGTATACCAATGGGCGAAATTGAACAAAAAAGTGAAAACCATATCCACAACAGCGATACAAAAATCTTATTTAGTCGAAGGATCAGCATCCAATAATGTTCCAAACGGGCAAAGTTGGGAGACATTCGATGAATTCCAGAAATTTGCCTTTACTCACTGGACAGTTGTCTTGCCTTCCCAAAATAGTGACTGGGTAAACGGTCAATGTAACTGCCCCGAGTTTTAAAAAAATTATAAATATAAACATGTTACTGGACTTGCGATCAGGCTGAAATACATAACACCTCCAGTAGAAGCCAAAAACATAGCCATCGGGCAAAAATGAAAACGTGGACGTCCTACAAAGGCAAAGTGCGCTTTATTGGTGCAATAATTTAATGAAGTACTGCAGAGATTGAGTGGACTGATAATGTGAACATTGTAGGAGTAAAGACTTTGTTTAACATTTTGAATTATTATGGTTCGTACTGATTAGTATTAAAAAAAAAATTTTTAATAAGCATTACATTTTATAATGTGTTCATTTTTTATTAATAAAGGTACATTGGGCATTAATTGGTGTTTGATTCAAATACATTTTGCAGTGCTTTATCTGAAGTAAAACTAAAAAAATAAATGCTTGTTTTTAAATTAGGTGTATTACTATTTTTACAATTTTGCAACAGTTGTTAAATAGATGCTCGTTATGACATATTTTAATGAACATATTTTGGTGCACATTCAGTATATTTGGTGGAACACAGGCAAAATTAGGTAAATGAAATGGGAATAAATTGAAGTACTTTTAAATACCATCCTTATTATTTGACGGGCCGGCGTGGTTGGTAAATGCTTGCCTTTCACGCTGCAGGTCGTGGGTTCAATTCCCACATAGGACAGGTATTTGTGTGCATGAACATGATGTTTGTACTTAGTCTGGGTTTAATTATCTATATACGTACGTATTTACAAAAGAAAACTAGTATATATAATGTATCAGTTATCAGGTTTCCATAGTACAAGATCTGCTTAGTTCGGGATCAGATATCGTGTCTGAATAATGTCCCGGGATATTGTCAAAGTCAAAAATCATTTATTCCGTAAAAATTTTACATTTATGTGGAATCTTTTTATTTTTATATACACTGGCGGATCAGATATTTACAGAATTTATGATTGCTAACACCCTTCCATTTCTGTCGTTCTTATATCTTAATACCATGTTTATTGCAATTAAAGAACTTGTCTTGTCTATAATCCAACACAATTAAGAAGAGATCAGGTACAACATCGCCTTCTTTCCAATGCTTGCGTGTTTTCCAATACGGATTGTATACGACTACGCAACACTGGGCTGTATACATTTAAATCTTTAGGCAAAACAGATTCCCTCGTTCGGTCGAAGTTTAGTTTACGTAGGTTTCATTTGAAGCAAAAGCCGAAACAATTTGAATTGTAGAACCAATGGTATTATTGGTATGTCCAATGCTAGTTGCGGGTAGTTGCTAGGCAGGAAATTCTGCCGAAACTTTACCAAAGTTTTCTCTGTGAGCCTTGATTCAAACATCCGCGTTGAAGGAACGCAAGAATCTAAGCAATTTATTGAATTGTTGCCCTCTTTATGTGTAAAGAATTTGTGTAGCTATTGGCAGTGAAAATTCTTTTATAAGGGGTTCTTAATACGATATCACCCGGCATTATACACGATTATTTCTCATATCAGCCGAATGACGCCGACTGCTCGACAAAGCCCTCTCCCAAAGATGTCCAGAATTGCCGGTCTTGCGCTACGCCGCATCCAGCGGCCCTCACAAGATCATCAGTCCATCTTGTAGGGGGCCTGCCCACGCTGCATCTTCCGGTTCGTGATCGCCACTCGTCAACCCTTCTGCCGTCGTAGTACAGACATTTGTCTAATAGGAAGGATTTAAGTGGTGTATTAAGTGAATGTTTATATGACTTTTCTTTTTAATCCAGCGGGATACTGTGGAGTGTGGACTCTATTTGACGTGTACGACTAAATGCCGACGGACATTACGCCGACAGACTATACACCGATAAGACTTTACTTCGACTGTACTTTTCGCCGACAGAACACTTCACTCATACTCAGAGAGAAACATTTACCAAGTGTAATATAGGACCGATTCGGTTCTGGCACTTCGCCGGCCGTTGCCGCGACACGCTCGCTTCCGTGCTCGCCTCGTGCGCTGTGGTCACAGTTCTCACCTAACCTAAGCCAATAATTATGAATACTGTCGGCGAAGTGTTCTGCCGGCGAAAAGTACAGTCGCATTAAAGTCTTGTCGGTGTACAGTCTGTCGGCGTTGAGTCGTACACTTTTTTTTTTTTTTTTTTTTTTTGATATGGCAGGGGGAATGCTAATGCATGCCACCCGCAAAAAGTGTCTGCGGGTGGGTATGTCGGACTCGCACCGACTAAACCTAACCTGCCGTGGACTTCTTCTGGCGCCTGATACGGGGAGCCCCGGGAACGCGGGTATGCTGCTCCGGTGCCCCCATGAGTCGTACACTTATATTTTACTATGTTACATATATTGAAACTATACAAAAAAAAAATGTTATACGACAGATAAGTACTTGTCAAAGTCCGTCTATATATTTTAAAATACCATCAACTACTATTTAACCCGAACCCAACTTTCTACGTAAAAATAACTCAAATACGATATAAATCCTACTAAAAAATGACAAATCAAAGGCCACCTTTATAACTTGGTACTTAAGCTGTCCCAATTAACAGCACTTAAGTGACAAATGGGAATCGTTAAAGAACTTTGAACTTGTTTTAGACACACGATTTGACTAATGGTGGGCACTAAAATAGCTTTGATTTGTCGCTTCGGAGGAGACGTTTAAAATTGGTGAGGCGGGAACGGTACGACGTTGTTGGCAACATGTCCCTCAAATGAAAACCATAAAATTAACCTTAATCCTTTCATTCTATCTATATAGCTAGATATCTCTATTGTAATATAATTAAAATAAGCCGGTGTTAATAAAACCCAACTACCTACTTCCTCATCTCACAGAATAAAATTGTCACAACATGATATTGACCGACAAACTACTCTTACCATAACACCTACATGTCTAGAGTTAGGAGAGGCTGGTCATCTGTCATACAGGTTTCCCACCTAGTACGGATACCAGACTCTCACACAGATCTCACCTTTTTTAAATGTTATGCATAAATTAGTTAATAAGACATTTTCTTTGTAATTTTCTGTGTGAGAGAAGAAATAAATCTATTATTATTATTAATAAAAAACAACTTTCATCATCATATCAGCCGAAAAACGTCCACTGCCGGACAAAGGCCTCCCCCAAGGATCTGCACAATAGCCGGTCCTGCGCTGCCCGAATCCAGCGGCTATCATAAGATCACCGGCCCACATTGTAGGGGGCCTGCGCACGCTGCGTCTTCCGGTTCGTGGTCGCCCCATCGGCAGTCGGTTCTACGAGCTATGTGCCCTGCCCACTGCCACTTCCGTTTGGCAATTATTTTAGCTATGTCGGCTAGTGTGGTTCGCCTACGGATTTCGACGTTTTTGATTCGATTGCGCAGATATACTCCGAGCATGGCCCTCTCCATTGCTCTTCGTATGAGGGCCATAGTAAGCAACCACGTCTCTGTTCTATAAGTCATCACTGGCAACACACACAAGTCGAAAACTTTCGTCTTGAGACACTGCGGTATTTGGGGCGAGAAGATATATATATATATATATATATATATATATATATATATTACTTTACAAAACATACAATAGACGGATACACATTACAACTAGACTCAGAACAACCATTTATGGTTCACACAAATAGGACACGGCGCGGGACTCGAAAAAATTTACAGGCAGATGTTTTGTCCCTCTAAAATAATAATAATATCCTGGAACATTATTCTTTAATAATCTTTAATAATCTAGGGACAATGTCACACAGATCATCCTAGCCCCAAACTAAGCAAAGCTTGTACTACTAAGTGTGTGCAGGTTATTCTAAATTCAAACTTATCTAAATCATATTATGGATTATTTTTGGATGTCCGGATTTTTATAAGTAGCCATTATCGGTATATTTAAATTGAAATAAGTGTGAATGGTATTTTTAATGTCATATTTATCTTAGTAATGGGTTTAAAGAGATATTTATATTTCGATAATACCGTAGTAGGTGACAGCTCATTTACACAATTCTTACTAGTTTCAATTGCTGCAGTTATTTTAACTGTTCGTATAAAATATTATGCTTGTTTTTAACCCGCAATTATAATAATTAGTCTCATAAACTGATCACAATCTCTAGGCTTATTGTTTACTAACTGTGCACTACGGTTTTACTCGCGTTAAACTTTATAAATAATAATAAAGATCATTCTAGCCCCAAACTAAATAAAGCTTGTACTATGGGTACTAGGCGACGATATACATACTTATATAGATAGATATATACTTATATACATAGGAAACATCCATGACTCAGAAACAAATATTCGTGCTCATCACACAAATATTTGCACTTACCGGGATTCGAACCCAGGACCATCAGCTTCGTAGGCAGGAGCACTACCAACTAGGCTACGGTGACCGTCACACACGCGGCCATCTGATCCCAAACTAAGCAGAGCTTGTACTATTGAAACCAGATAACTGATATACTAAATATACTACTTTTCTTTTGTAAATACATACTTATATAAATAATTACACCCAAACTCAGGACAAACAGACACGTTCATGAACACAAATATCTGTCCTGGGTGGGAATCGAATCCACGACCTCCGTCGTGAAAAGCAAGCATTTGCCAACCACGCCAACAGGCCCGTAAAATGTCTAAAGTAGTCCACTCACAATATTAGTCGCTGAGTTACCAATTCAATAGTAAATATATTTATCTGTGTAGCTCTGAGTCATTTTGTTTTACATTAAAAAAATTACGCTGGTTAGTTCCTGTTGGGCTTCTCTTTAAGCGAATGAACACTGTGTCTACCCTATGTCTCTTAAAATGTGTCGCTTTTCCACATTAATGGTTAACTTAATATCCAAAACTCAATACTCAGATACAGTAAGTAATACAATGGATATGAAGGGTTTTGGGCTAAATACTTTGTTCTTATTGCTTTTGCAAAATAATCTAATAAGTATTTAATTAAATTGAAAGGACGAACAAAACTGTAAAATTTATTCGTGTTAGCAGCGATTTTACTAACAAACGTAAAACGGTGGTAGATTATAGATTTTATTAATTAGAGCGCCTTAACGAATCGATAAGTAGAGGAGAATTGAGAGTAAGATTTCAAGGACAGCTTGTTGTTACACGAGGGATGGCTTTTTCTCTTACATGTAAGAAAACGTCGCTCGTCCGTGAAATTTCAGTCGTAGGAAAGAGAAAGGGTGATATATTTTCCTATGCGACAAAAATGGAGCGAAAGAGAGCGACGTATACCTTACAATGATACGAAGCGATATAATAAGATAGTATCGGTCATACGGGCGTTGTAGATATACGCCTCAGGCTCTGTATATGAACAGCTGCGTTATCACACTTGTATTGATTTAAGAAGTTTCTCCTCTATCGCTGTACAGCATGATGAATCATCATGTCAGCCAAAGTACGTCCACTGCTGGACTAAAGCCTCCCAAAGAATTGAGGGATATGCCATAATCGCCACGCTTGGCAGACGGGTTGGCGATCGCAGTTTGATGGTCATTCTCTGGTAAACGCTGCTGCCCGTTCTCTGGTAGGTATTCCCTCGGTCGATTTCTACGCTCCCACTGGATGAGATGGGGTGATGATATTCTATGCCGTCACCACACAGCAACTTTACAATAATTATTATCCGTTTATCATGATCTAATTGGTTAAGGGTCCCTTGACCCTGCAAAAATAACTTCTTAAAGAACAAACTATCATCCAAGTTTCTATACTCAGCTAATAACACAGACAGTAGATACAGAGATGGTGTTATCCACAAGGGAATCACGATATTTAGGTCAATGGTACATGTCAAAGTTACCCCATCTTATGGGAGTAACTCAAGGACGTCGCGCTGGGCCCCGGGAGACCAACGGCAAGTTTATGACCCAAATTAGACCGGCTATCCCAAAATATCGTGCGACAGACGACATTAAATTTACTCATGACACCAGTAACATAGAATAAAGTAATACACATATATTGGATCCGATTAATGCCACATTGGATATATCCTTTTTTTCGGCTTGATTTTGCGGCTTAAACAACTCTGACACTAGCTAGGGTAACTACTGCCCACACGATAAATAAATAATTAATTATTATTACAGGGATGAACATAGGAAACGTTGTTTGAAGCTACTAATTTTCAACTTACTTACTTTTTTCGTAATTTAAAAATGAGATATTCTAAGGTTTTAAAAGTTCCATTACGATCAAAATATATATACAGACGACATACGTGAAACTTTAAGCATAAGGTTCACTTTAAATTGGGGAAATTTGACAGATTGGGGAAGTTTGTGTGTGCTGGCGTCTGTACCTAAGTAACCCAATCAGGCGTTGCTTTACGGAAATCCATAACATTCAAAATACAAAGTTAATATGTAGTGTTAATTCCGCTAATTGTCAGTTTAACCAAGCTGGGATGCATGCACCGCCCTCCTGCCCGCAAGAAATATGCACATGCAAGAAGAACAATATAAACAAGCTAATTACATACCAGTACACACAACACGTGTTTCAGTCCCCTACGGACCCTTCTCAAGGGATGCTAACTAATCGAGTACTCTAATGTGACTTCAAAATTACCTTCCAAATTAATATCTTCTACTATATAAAAATAAGTCGGGTTTTCCTTCCTGACGCTATAACTCCAGAACGCACGAACCGATTTCCACGGTTTTGCATTCGTTGGAAAGGTCTCGGGCTCCGTGAGGTTTATAGCAAAGAAAATATATAAAATTTAACGCGGGTAACACCGCGGGGCACAGCTAGTCTACTATATAAAAATAAGTCGGGTTTTCCTTCCTGACGCTATAACTCCAGAACGCACGAGCCGATTTCCACGGTTTTGCATTCGTTGGAAAGGTCTCGGGCTCCGTGAGGTTTATAGCAAAGAAAATATATAAAATTTAACGCGGGTAACACCGCGGGGCACAGCTAGTCTACTATATAAAAATAAGTCGGGTTTTCCTTCCTGACGCTATAACTCCAGAACGCACGAACCGATTTCCACGGTTTTGCATTCGTTGGAAAGGTCTCGGGCTCCGTGAGGTTTATAGCAAAGAAAATATATAAAATTTAACGCGGGTAACACCGCGGGGCACAGCTAGTCTACTATATAAAAATAAGTCGGGTTTTCCTTCCTGACGCTATAACTCCAGAACGCACGAACCGATTTCCACGGTTTTGCATTCGTTGGAAAGGTCTCGGGCTCCGTGAGGTTTATAGCAAAGAAAATATATAAAATTTAACGCGGGTAACACCGCGGGGCACAGCTAGTCTACTATATAAAAATAAGTCGGGTTTTCCTTCCTGACGCTATAACTCCAGAACGCACGAACCGATTTCCACGGTTTTGCATTCGTTGGAAAGGTCTCGGGCTCCGTGAAGTTTATAGCAAAGAAAATTTATAAAATTTGACGCGGGTAACACCGCGGGGCATAGCTGGTTTTTAATAAAACTAGGTATTTTTGTTACAATATAATGTTGTCCTGGTCGAATTTCGGCCTCGGCGGCCTGTCTCAATGGAGATTAGCGAGACAGGTGTGCGCAAACATTCTATTCCATCACTCTCATGATCCGATGCGACGGCTAACGACACAACTATATACTACATATACTACTTTTCTTTTGTAAATACATACTCATATAGATAACTAGCGGCCCGGTACGTGCTTCGCTATGTATAAGGCATAGTAATAAAAAAATGATTATTAAGTTCATTTATCCAAACAAAAAAAATATTTTAAATTGCTAGCTAGTAAAAACCATTTTATACTTTTTCAAAACTTTTTTAAAATTTTCTCTACGTACAAACCTTCCCAGGACTTCCACGAATAATTCAAGACCAAAATTAGCCAAATCGGTAAAGGCGTTGTTGAGTTACAACATTACAACGAAAAGTGGCATTGATTTTTATATATATAGATTAAAATAAACGTTATTTGAAGCTACAAATACTGACTTTAAAAGTGTAGTTAATGGAGTATCAGAATCAAACTCTGATAGGAACCACTTTTAAAACTACTTACTGAAATACATTTATAATTCTTATCTTCTATTAAAAGGTTCAGATTTAAGTGCCCAATTTTATTAAGATAAGTAATCGAACACTCGAATAAGCGTTAGGTTATTGCCGTTGTAAATATACATACCATACATGGGTATGTTTCCATGAACAAGTAGGTATTCTACAGCAATTAATCATAACATTTGAACAGGTGGTAGGCAATTTGTCAATTTATAGATAATAATATGCCATCGCCTCCCTCGCCATATTGGAGGGAAGGAAACGACCCGACCCACAATATAATTTATGTGAATCCTATAGTGTATATGTGTATTCATCATTATCATCATTATATCAGCCGAAACGTCCACTGGTAATGGCCGCCAGTCCAGTCTTACGCTACCTGCATCCAGCGGCTTCCAGCATCCAACTTGTTGGGGCCTACCTATGCTGCGCCTTCCGGTTCGTGGGCGCCGCTGAAGAAACTTTAGTTTGGCTATTTTTCAGGCTATGTCGGTTACTTCAATTTGAGAAGTATAAGACGTATAATAGGAAGTATAATAGTGGCCCATACCATCCCGTGGCTGTCTTAAAATACGACTAAGGGGTATACCAGGCATTCGGGCAGCAGCGCTACACAGAGGAGCCCTTTCTATTCACTCTCATAATTCGATGGGACCACTAACGACACGACCGGACAGAGGTCAGGTACAGAAGCTACCTCCGAGGCACGGGGGGTGTAAATACTTCCTCGTTTCCCTTGCTATTGTATGAAAAAATTGGTTAAGATTTAATTAAATTTGATTCTTATTGAGACATCTGTGTAGCTTATTATTTTATTTAATAGTGGCTGTGCCCCGCGGTTTAACTTTACTCATCATCTATCATTTTTATCATCATCAAGCGGGGGAACATCTCGTCCCAACTTACCCATGGAAACACTCCCGCCACACATAGCTCATACATTGACCAGACTATCCCGCTGTTAGCAGTGAGCGTAATTGGATACTTAGATTTAATAACCCGCAATAAAGATGACTACTGTATTTACTTTGTGTACAGGTCAATTTCTTAGGTTAATTGCGTTAAGAAGCAGTCTAAAGATTAACATTTATGATTGGAATAAACTAATTGAATGCTTTTAGAATCTGTTACATTGTACTTATCTTATGCATTAGGGCAATGCATTGAAGATATAAATATCTGCTTCATAAATAAATATGTTGGGTTATCTTACACAATACACTATGATCCCAAATTAGACAGACCCTGTACTACAGCAATGTAACGATAAACATGCGTATATATTTCTAAATAATAATAATAATATCCAGGGAATGCCCCTGGATATTACTATTATCTATACATATAATAAAATCGTAGGAAAGTCAAAACTGACCATTGAATATTTTTTTTAAAGGATACTTGGGGCGTGATCTACAATCATTATCGAAGCCAAAAATATGGTTTTTAGATTTTTTGTCTGTTTATCTGTTTGTCTGTATGTATGTCCGGGCTAAACTCAAAAAGTACCGCATGGATTAACTTCTAATTTTGGATGAATATTACTAAGAGGTCGGGTCAACATATAAGCTACGTATTATCACGCTATCACCTACGGGGGAGGTTTGATAATTTATAAAATTTAAGGCGGGTAAAACCGCGGGGCACAGCTAGTAGCAATATAATGATAAACGTACTTATATATTTCTTAACACATATGTACATATTATAAATAATTTGAAATCAATTACATAGAAACATTAAATGGCGCTCATCACAATAGGATTTGTTATGGGTGGGAATCGAACCCATGACGTCTGACCTTAGTAGTCAGGTTCGTTAACCACAAGACCAACGGACCAATTAAATACTGGCGTTACTTAATTCAATCTTTCTCAGCTGATATAAAAATATAGAAAATTATATGAATGTTATAGCTGTGCCCTGTGGTTAAACTTTATAAATCATAGTCTATGTGTTATTTGGATATATAAGCTAAAGTCCAAGTCTCATCAAAATTCAGTCTGTAAATTTTGCGTACAAGAGTAATAAACATCCATACATCCACATATCGGTACAAACTTGTGATTGCCCTACATTTTTTATTCTATTTCACTTGTATTCAAGCTGAAAATTTTCTGAAGCACTTACATACATACATACATAGACTCACGCCTGTTTCCCAGAGGGGTAGGCAGAGACAACGGATTTCCATTTGTCACGATCTTTGCATACTTCTTTTGCCTCGATTACTGTCATTATATTCTTCATACATGCTCGCCGGTTTAGGGTACTTCTGACCTGCCCTTTCTTGAGAACATCTCCAATTTGGTCAGAGAATGTTCGACGTGGTCTTCCCCTTCCGGTTGTCCCATTCACACAGGCCAGGTATACTTCTTTTGTCAATCTTCTTTCATTCATCCTTTCTAAATGGCCAAACCATCTCAGCATGCCTTTTTCAATCTTTGTGACTACATCCTCTTTCACACCACAACTCTCTCTTACATCAGTGTTTCGAATTCTGTCTCTCAAAGTCACACCACACATACTTCTCAGAGCTCTCATTTCCACTGCATTTATTTTACTTTCATTCTTTTTCTGCCATACCCAACTTTCACTTCCATACATTAAAGTTGGCACTAACACTCCATCGTACACGGCTAGTCGAGCCTTCTTTGATACTTGCCGGCTACTCATAAAGGCGTGTAGTGCCCCATTCACTCTGTTCCCCGCATTTACTCTTCTAACAATATCTTTTTCATATTTCCCATCTCTCGTAAACAAAGTTCCCAAATATACAAACTCATTCACCTGTTCGACTTTCTCTCCTCCAATCACAATATCACACGCTGTCGTGTATTCATCCCTCTCAAATACCATTACTTTCGTCTTACCTACATTCATTTTCATCCCTTTCCTTTCAAAAGATTCATGCATACTTGTTACCATCACCTGCAACTCGTCCGCCGATGATGCAAGTAAAACTTGATCATCAGCGTAAAGCAGACATTTGATGAGTAACTCATTCATCCTTACACCGCATTCACTTTCTTTCAAATCTTTTAAACAGCTATCCATGAATAGGTTAAACAACCACGGTGACGCTACACATCCCTGTCTAACACCCTTTTGGATGCAAAACCACTCGGTGTATGACCCGTTAATCCTCACGCAAGCTCTGGAATCCCTATAAAGAGATTTCAGTGCTTGAACAAGGTTGTCGTTCAACCCATACATGGACAGTACCCACCATAGTTCACTCCACAACACTCTATCGTAGGCCTTTTCTAAGTCTACGAAGGCACAGTAAACCTTTTGGTTTTTGCCCAAAAACTTCTCTACTATGCTTCGCAGAGAAAAGACCTGATCCGTGCATCCCATTCCTTTCCGAAAACCCGCCTGTGCATCCCATATTTTCGCATCGGTTTCTTTCACAACTCTTTCAACCAATACTATGGCATACAACTTACCAACGACGCTGAGCAGACTAATGCCCCTATAGTTTTTACAGTCTTGCCGTGAGCCTTTCCCTTTGTAAAGGGGTACGATGACAGCCTTGCACCAATCACTTGGCACTTGGCCGGTGGTATAGCATAAATTGAAAAGGCTGCACATCTGACTCGCTATGACGCCATGTCCAGCCTTCAGCATCTCGGAAGTTATCCTGTCATACCCTGGTGACTTACCTGATTTCATACCCTTAATAGCTTTCACAATCTCAACCATACCAATGTCATCTTTACATTTGTTCTTGTCTGTACTTAGTGAACTACGTTCACTCTCGGTTACACCTCTTTCATACAAACTTTCAAAATACTCCTTCCAACGTTTTAACACGCATTCTTCCCCTTTCGCTATATTTCCATCTTGGTCTCGTATGGATTTCAGTTCTGAGGTTTGAGTTATGCCTCTTACTGATCTAACGGATTTCCAGAAAAACTTAATGTTCGTCTGAAAATCCTTAGACAACCTTCTATCAAAATTATCCTTTTGTTCATTTTTCTTTTCGTTCACCACATCCTTTACAATTCCTTTCATTTTCCTATAATCATTCCAGGCCCTTTCTATATCCTCATTCGTCGCCTTATGCATTCGTTCGTTTGCTCTGGTGGCTAGCCAGTCTAACCACGCTTTCTTCTTTACACATACAACTTTTTGTACACTTTTATCCCACCAAATATTCTTCATCTTTCTTCCTCTTCTTCTCTTTATTACACCACATACTTCACCAGCTACACTCACCACGCCTTCTTTGACTACCTTCCATAGCTCTTCTACTTCTCTTATGTCTTCAGATCCCACAAACTTCTCAACCAACTTACTTATATTTTAAAAAATAAAATACATCCATCCAACCAACTTTCGCATTTATAAAATTCATCATGTCAGCCAAAGTACGTCCACTGATGGACAAGACCCTCCCCAAAGAATAGGGGGATATGCCATAATCGCCACGCTAGGTAAACGGGTTGGCGGTCGCAGGTGCGCTTAGTTCACAGAAAAACGCTGCTGCCCGTTCTCTGGTAGGTATTCCCTCGGTCGATTTCTACGCCCCCCGCGGAATGAGATGGGCTGATAATATTCTATGCCGTCACCAATTTTAACAACTTTAAAAATTACTTAAAACATTTAAGTCAACGACCAAAATTAAAAAAATATATAACATAAGTAGGATTTGATATCTCGGTTCCGAATAACTAAATAATTTGGAAACTTAATTATTTCTCGTTACCTTATAAGATATAAAAGGCCTGATACAATTCCGCTCGGGATCTAGCTTGCTGCGAAGTGTCGTTCATGGCAAATTAGTTTTACGCTAATAAAGTACCTAAAGCCTTTTACTAATTTCGTAGAAATCCTTTAAACAAAGTTAGGAATGAGGATTAAGATTTATATAAGGATTTCTCAACATTTTATGTGATAAAACATACCTATAAGACGGACGGAGTGGTTCAAAAATTTAGTAAATTTAATATTGTGTATGAATATATCAAGTGTATGTTAATACCCAAATCTGTACAAATAAATAAAATTGGAGTGTCTGTTTGTAATATTGAAATAACCGGTTTTTACAACATAAATATGAATATATAAACGGTACATACACCAAAATATGTTTTTTTACAATTTTTGTCTGTCTGTCTGTTTGTGCCGGCTAATCTCTGAAATGGCTGGACCGATTTTGACGGGACTTTTATTGGCAGATAGCTAATGTAATAAGGAGTAACTTAGGCTACTTTTATTTTAGAAAATGTTTTTTATTATACTAAAAACAAAAATAAATCGAAATAAACTAATTAACACGCGGACGAAGCACGGCGGCGGGCACAGCTAGTTCAAAATAAAAATCATTATTGCATGCTTTTATTTATATCATTGAAGTTCGAATCTCACATTAAACGAAATCATTGTTCTAGAAAAGTTATGATTGGAGGGTTCGATTCGTTGTAAGAGATTATCTCCGTGCCTACGAGAGGTCGTTCACCCGTTCTTCTCAGTTGTCACGAGAACATTTAGGATATAGCACTTGGTCTAACCACCATAGTTACTGGTTCTATATGAATTTCGAAATCAGACAGCATTCACACGTTTAATTCTAGCCAGCTGCAATATATAGCCAGGGCCGGCAATTGTGGAGATCTTTGGGGGGAGGCCTTTGTCCAGCAGTGGGCGTCTTTCGGCTGATATGATGATGATGGGATATTTTTAAATGCTTATCACAGAATCCCGCCCATTTAATGGGTTGGCTGGTTCGCGTGATTGGTAAATACTTGCCTTTCACGCCGCAGGACGTGAGTTCTATTCCCACCTAGGACAGTGTGTGTAATGTCCATATCAAATATACTGATTGCACATCAAATTTACCCGGGCGTAACTAAAAAATGATTTCGCTAATTGAAAAGTAGGTAAGGTTAAAACTGCGACGTACAACGAATATAATAAACAAATTTATTTACATAAACAATCCACTTTTAAAAGATATAATATTTTGAGCTATTAACTATTTTTCTGTCCAATCAGTATTTTTGCTTGTTATTTGCTGCTAACTGTGCCCCGCGGTTTAACCCGCGTTAAATTTTATAAATTATCACAGCTCCTCCCCCGTAGGTGATAGCGTGATAATATGTAGCCTATATGATGACCCGACCTCTTAGCAATATTCATGCAAAATTTGAAGTATATCCATGCAGTACTTTTTTAGTTTAGCCCAGACATACATACAGACAAACAGACAAAAATCTAAAAACTATATTTTGGGCATCGATATCGATTGTAGATCACACCGCAAGTATCCCTTTTAAAAAATATTCAATGTACAGTTTTGACTTTCCTACGATTTTATTATATGTATAGATTTTCGCATATAAATACTACCCAACAAATATTAACATCTTGGAAATGGATTCAAGTTCCTGCTATATTATTGAAACATCATTGCTAGAATGGAAAGGTAATTCAGAAGAAAAAACAATAATACAAATGAATTTATTTAATATCACAGATTTAAATACAAAATTTACTTTCAGTTAGTACTACAATACTATGTTCTCTATGTTTTAAATGAAAATATTTTAATTTTTAACACTTTCTTGCATATCGACTAAATTTGGTACAATGTTAAGAAAAATCAATTATGTCTTCTATTTACAATCATTATATTATAATATATTTTCATTTAAAAATCGAGATAATATAACATACAAAGCTTATTAATATACAAAACAATATTCATAAATGCGTATCAAATTGGCAGTATTTTATTGTGTCACTCAGTCTTTGCTACAACCAATCAAAGAACATAAATAAGTATGTATGAATGTTAAAATAAGTATTTATTTATATAATATTATTATGTA
Source organism: Pseudoips prasinana (assembly GCA_951640165.1). Classification (NCBI taxonomy): domain Eukaryota; kingdom Metazoa; phylum Arthropoda; class Insecta; order Lepidoptera; family Nolidae; genus Pseudoips; species Pseudoips prasinana. Next base: position 3,703,682 of record OX621238.1, on the reverse strand, counting down.
TTACACGTAATTTTTGAAATTTTTATTTTTTAAAAATAATATCAAGTCTAATTATCATGAAATTAAAACGGATAGCTACATAATATTAGTACAAAAGATCCTGAAGGGTCGAAGTGCTGTACGCAAATACATCCCAAGAAAAAAAAGAAAAGCTACATTATAATTTAATGGGGCTACATTATAATTTAGAAACATAAAAGTAAAACATATAAATAAAAACACAACACGTGTTAATTAAACAAATAGAACATGATAATGATAATAATTTTCGCATACAATCCCACATAATTCGTAATTAATATTTTAAAATCAATACCCTATCATTTTTAAGATGAAACGAACCATCTTCTAAATATTAACGAATAATTATTGGGTCATGCAACATTCTTTTTAAATTTTAAACCATGATTTCCTATTTTAAGTCATTCTTATACCGACAAACCTTATAAATCAACTGTAGGTACTTGCTTAAACTTAGGGTTGCCATAATTATATCCGGGATTCGCCGAATTCATCGTAATTAATATCTTATGCCACCTACCTATCAAAGCAAATAATGTTTTAATAGATAATAGGTATCTAGGTATCTTTTAAAACATTATTTTCTTCGCAGATCATAGTTATTTATTAAAAATATAATAGACACATGCATCTGCAAAGTAAATCTTATTAAAACCAGGAGAAACCCGTTATATGTCAATAAAGATAAATCAAACGGTAATAAATAAATTAAGATAAAACTCAGTTAAAAATTCCTGTGAAATTGTCAACTAAAATATACATTGAAGATATAACTATCATCTTCAATGTATTGAATTTTTACAATTTTAATTAATGAAGCTTTACAAGTCATTTTCCTTTATTTTATTTTCCTAAGCTCCGAAGGAATGACATCTAATTTGTAAATAAATGTATATTATATGACATACTTGTAATGATTTAATACATTCTTTATTGTAGTCAATTTCATGTGACATAATGAATTAAATATCTACTTTGGACATTTTAAGTGTAGTAAGGCTTTTAATTATTATGTTTAATACTGTAATAATGTTTAAATTCAAATATCCAGTTGCATAGACATAGGGAGCTACACATTTACCAAAAACGCTAAAATGTAATTGCTTTGAATACATTGCTAACTCCGGCGACGCTGGAGAAATAAACAATTTTACCCGAGTGTACATATAGAAGTAAATATATGTATGTAATGGCAACCCTACTGCAAAAGAAAATAAAAAGGAGTTTTGGCGCCAACGCGGAAAAAGACGCATCAGGGCATTGTTTCATTTTCAAAAACCGGTCTAAATTCAAGTTTTTATGTGTAAATATGGTGGATTTTTAGACATAACATCATGGACAACGTACACAAGTGGAGGAAAGTGCCATATTGCCGTGAATTGCGATTTTCTGTGTTGAATCTAAAACTCCATATAAGCCTATAGTAAAGTCTCCACTGCTTTACTGGGGTAGGTACGACAAGGACTACGTATGACTTGACTGTGACGGACTTTACTTGACATGACGAAAATAAATGAATTAAAAATATATTTTACGGAAGGCTCATAAGGCCGAAGAAGCCAGAGCCGTAAAAATGAATAATAAAGAAAAAAAGAAGTTAAAAACCCATCAATACAAATTCCTTTACAAAGAGTCTTACCAAGACTTCGCGAGTATTTACTGTTCATGTATGTTTTATTACACATGCACTAGTTTCCACTGCCATATAAAAGAGTCACAAGGCATCACGAATAACTACTTGACAATAGTCAGACATATCTTGTCTCTGTAACTAGTGTCCAGGTGTCCCATAGGCATCGTCACCGCCACATCCACTTTGGAAATAGAAGTAGGTGATGATGATGTTACTAGCTCCGCGAGTTGGGAGGAGCATTCGCTAGACCGTGACGTCATCGTTCGTGCTGTAAACAAAATGCAGATTAAAAAACAGATTTTGAATGCACTGACTTATATGTCAGTTTTGACAATATTGGATCGCTAGAAAAGAAAAATTAAATGCTGGGCAGTATTTGAGGACTGTGACGTCATTGCTCGTACTGTGGACAAAAGCAGGTTGAAAAATGCATATTTTAAGGCACTGACTTATATGTAAATTTTGACTATATTTTTTAAAGAACATTATTGGCTAACTGGAAAAGAAAAATACATACGTCTTTGGACGTGGAAAGAAGTGAAAATTATTTTTTACATTACTAGTCTAACAATATAGTAGTTATACATATAGGTGAAAAGAAGTGAAAATTATTTTTTACATTACTAATGTAACAATTTAATAGTTATGCATATAGGCGATGGTGAGTTTCACACAAGTACACATGTATACACAGTATACATATACTACTTGTATATGTATACTATTTTGTATATTAACAGGAGAAACAGAATTATTAAAATGTGACGGATTATATATTGAAGTTATACTTCTTTTGGCGCGATGGAGAAAAATGATGAGAGTGAATTTTTAATATGCGCGCGCATCGTAAAAATAACAGCATGAAGTTAGTTCTAGGTGGTATGAAAATGTATGAGAGTGAATTGTTACGATGCGCGCGCATCTTAAAAATAACAGCATGACGTTAGTTCTAGGTGGTATGAAAATTGATAACTATGTTCAAGTTGTATATTAAGAAGTTATAACTTCTAACGCGTGTACATAAGTACACACACGTTTTTTTATCATAATAAACAAAAACAAATAGAATTTTATAGTAAAATAATAATTCCATTACTTTCAATAATTAAGTATGTACAATTAAAATATAGTATTGCAAAATAAGTTTGTAACTAATGTCTCTAGTTGTAAAAAGGTGTCAAAACTTTTTAAATTAATACATAATACACGTGTGCACGTGTGCACGTGTGGCATAATGGTTAGTTCGTCGCCTCGCTAGTACCTCGACGCGCTTGTGTTTCGGGTTCGAGCCCCGTACAAGACAACTATTTTTGACCCATAAATTGTAGTTCCGATTCAGTGTCCTGGTGAGTCCTTGATGTCCGTTAATTATTTGTTTGCAAAGTGTCTGCGATACAGGGGTCCAATTACAAATATAATTACAGTTACAATAAGAGAAAGAAAGAAAGATTTATTTGTCAGAATACGAGTTCATGGAAGATGTTTATGTTTAGGTAGGATAGGAGACCTACCTAGATGTTGTGAATTGTAATGTTAAGTACCTTAGATAAGTATATAAGTCGAACCTAGCTATTAAGTATGTTTGTCAGCTACACAACGGACTACAAAAGTAGCACGCACAAGTCCAAGAGGTTTTTGTGTTACTATTATTGTTTCTATTTATAATATGTATCTTTTGTGTTTGGTAAATAAATAAAAAAAAAACATTAAAAATAACAAAGTTTCGCAAAAAAAATGTAAGAAATAGAATTTAATTCTTTGGTATTATGAGTACAACAACAACAATACCATTTACATAAAAAATACCAATAACAGAAACCATTAGCATCCCCTGAAAAAAACTTAACATTTCCTCTTAACATTATTATAAAAAAAGCAACATTTTACTCACAATTGGTGTAACAACTGGACGCGGACTCCCCCGAAGGGCTGTAGGGCTTCATCTCGTAATGGTTGCTTCCTGTTGACGACTGATGCCTACTCCGGTTCCCAAATGGGGATGAATAGCTAGGGGTGAAGAAATAATGGCGTGATCAAATGGATGTGAAAGTTATTACTATTCAGAAAAATATCAGGGGTTATTTTTGTTTACGGAAGACTGGCAAACATTTTTGTGCCATTTTATTTTTTTTATATTTCAGGTCTTTGTGCTACCCTGTTGTGTACGTTGAATAATATGACTTGTACCGAGCTAAGTGACTTACTACAAAGAGAACTGATCATTAGTCATTAGTGACCCTGACTGCTGAACCAGATATCATCATCATCAGATAGTCAGTTTATATCCATCAAGAACAAATTTAAATAAATAAATAAATAAAAATAAATTTATTCAACAACACAGGAATGATAACATAAAATACGACAAACTTGAATATAAAAGATAGTAAGATTAAACAAGAAGAACCTGCTACTTATTTTACTCCTGCATGCTCTGCCGAAAGGTCACCATCTCAGCATAAGCTAGGTGAGGGCACCTAGCACTGGTTTTCAGTTGGCAACCATGTGTGTAACACTCGGACGGATGTGAAGCCATTTATAGATCACGGACAGTCTTTAAAATAATTACTGGGAGTAGGCATTATGGATAAAGAATATTAAATAATTAATATAAAATAAAATAATAATATGGATACATTTAATAAGAATTACTTAAGACAGCTATTTCAATTAAATAAGGATTATAGAATAGATATGTTTACATTTACGTTTTCAAATTTAATTTGATAAGATAGGAGGAATTTCTTTAGGTTATGTCTAAAACTATGTACCTACTTACTATGTATGTTACTAATTTGTGTGAGATGACCACTATTATTTGTTCAGTGTGTAGATGTAATTTCTCGATATTTTTAACTGTAGCTACTTGACATCTTAGCAAACCATTTAAATCACTTTGATTCTCCTACTAATCACGTATTAAAGAAAGAGAGAAAAAGATTTATTCAAAACACAGACAACAAAAATATAAAATAACAATAAAACGAAACATAAAATGAAAAATGAAAAAAAATAAAGTCACTTGTTGTCCGTGTAAATCTGAAATGGCACCACCTCAGCCTTTGCTAGAACATTTTAATGTTTTAGCGCTATTACAGAAATATGTATCCAAATAATGGACACAATGAAATTTTGTTCATCATTTAGAGCATAAACTTGGCAAACACCCGTTTGCCAAGTTTATGCTCTAATGGCGATCGTATTAAGAGGCTCAAAGTACTCGGGGAGATACTTCTGCCCGTTCTGTGGGAGATATCTGTCCCTTATATGCAGGTATATATATATATATCTATATATATAAAAATCAATGCCACTTTTCGTTGTAATGTTATAACTCAACAACGCCTTTACCGATTTGGCTAATTTTGGTCTTGAATTATTCGTGGAAGTCCAGGGAAGGTTTGTACGTAGAGAAAATTGAAAAAGTCTTGAAAAAGTGTAAAATTAACATCTTTTAGCAATTTAAAATATTTTTTGTTTGAATAAATGAACTTAATAATATGTTTTTCATTACTATGCCTTATACGTAGCGAAGCACGTACCGGGCCGCTAGTATATATATAAAATCCTTCCTGCCGACTTCTAAGTCTCACACGGGATGAGATGGGGTGTTCATATTCTGCCCTAGAAATACTAATAGGTATCATTTGGCAGGTAAACGATTTTGGACTACATTAAAAGTTACACTTATAGTTAAAATTCCGAGCAATGAAATACAATTTTATGTGTAGCTACTTAACATCTTAGCAAACCGTTTTAAATGGGCTCTTTGAAACTCCTACTAACAGAATCAAGTATTATTACATTAATACTTATTGTCTCATTACATTCAATTGATCGCAGAGTCGAGAAAACAACGCGGAAGCCGATCATCTCCAGGAACATGGAAACTTGTACAAAATTTGCATAGCCAGGTTAAACATTGGCTAGATGCTGTTTTTATTACCGTCCAGTTGAAATTCCAGTTTGTGCGCACAATTTGCCTACTTAGGACCTTGTTTTCAATGCAATTTCCAGTAATTATTATCCATATCGGTTTCCGCAAACAGCTTCTGCACAGAATAATGTTCGGTATAATTTACTGGAATTATCAGAAGTCTCTATTTATTGCTGTTGCTATGTAAATTGAATGTTTACTTAAGCTCGGTCAATATTTGCATTAAAGAGTGTAAATTCACATTTTACCATGTTTTCTGTGATCATTAAGTTTCAATGCAAGACGTTAATATGATTCAGTTCAATTCCGTTTCTGAGTTTCATATACCTCTACATTATTTAATGTTTCATTTCATCAGTAAGTATTGGTGCTCATATTTTAGACAAAACTTCGAGAGTTAATAATTAGTTCTAGGATATTTATTTCTTTATTACCTAATTGGTAGCGGCAAATCCTAACCTATAAAATTAACGTTAATATTTTTTGGTCCTCGTAGCGTTTAAAATTACAATATGACTTTATTGAAGTAAAACTTTGTTACGCACGTTTGACTAGGGGTGTAAGCTGGTGAATGCGTGTCGAAAGCGCTACGAAAAGTGTGATCAGACGAGGCGAATGGAAGTTGGGAGTGTAATATAAGTTAGTGAGGATAGAATGAGAGAGAGAGAGTTACATTTCGTATATTACTGTAGAGGCAAGAGAGAGAGGTGTCAGTACACATTTTCTTGCCCTCTTTCTATCATAGCCAGTTACTTTTTACTTCAGTCGTGTAGTCTAAAGCACACTTGTTTTATTATAAACTTACATGTTGTCATTCGGTTATCTATACATATAATAAAATCGTAGGAAAATCGAAACCACACAGACACACAGACAAATATTCTAAAAACTAAATTTTTGGCTGCGATATCGATTGCAGATCACGCCCCAAGTAACCTTTTAAAAAAATATGAATACATTTCATATTTTTTAAAAGGATACTGTGTGTCTGTTTGTCTGTATGTATGTCCGGGCTAAGCTCCTAAAGTACTGCATGGATTTACTTCAAATTTTGCGTGAATATTACTAAACGGTCGGGTCAACTCGGGCTACATATTATCACGCTATCACCTACGAGGGAGCTGTAATAATTTATTAAATTTAACGCGGGGAAAACCGCGGGGCTCAGCTAGTATTTTATAACTATATATAACCTAAATGTATATAAACTTTGATTATTAGTTTCTAAACGAAAAGGAAGTAGGGATTGTTCTTTGGAATGTGATAAAGGTATCATTAATCATATCATGTCTTCCTATTTCTTACCTGTCTCTGACATGAGGCATGTCGTAGTGGTTGTCCGGCCCTTGCATCCAATACTCGTTACAGGTTCGAGTCAAGTCCGGGGCAGCATTGCTTTTGTCTCTTCCAGAATGTGTTTTTGGTATACCTACATAGAAAACATCGTATCGTATAAATGTGCTCGCAATTACTCACTTACTTATCGTATGGGAAATGGTTACCCTGGTGTCAGAGTAGTTCAAGCCTGCCCAGTTGGCCTCTGACATGGCTTAACGACTGTTGTCTAATGGCTACAACCGAGCCGATAGCTTAACGTGCCCTCCGAAGCACGATGACGCTGACAAATTAAACCACTTTGGCGGTCACCCATCTATGGACTGGCCGCGAGCCTAGTAGCTTAACCTCGCCAATCACTTACAGACACGTGAGAGCATCCGGCGATGAGCTCGCAATTGACAAATGTGTCGGTAAAAGATCAAGGAGGATAACTTAAGGTCACTTAGTCTGGAGGTCGATGAAATCCAAACTAAACTAACGTCCGGCCGCTGAAAGTATGTCTTTTTGACAAGTAGTGATCCAATGGTCGTCGTAACTTTGAATTGGCAGGAGTTGCAGTACTATTATTAGTTCCTTCTAATAATAATAGCCGGCTGGTCCAGTGGTAGCATGTCTAATCGTAAATAATGGGTTCATAAGCCAAATCCCGCAAAGGCTCGAAAATTTTCATTTTTATGGCAAGAAAGACTCTCAGTTAAGTTGGAGCACTCTGGAAGTTGGCAATCATCATCAATCATCTATAAGATTTCAGGAATAGGGAGTGTACTTGTATTGCGTACACACTCCTGCACTGTAACATGTTTTTATAGTTGCCTAGTCTGCGTTGAGATTGACCGCTGTCTTAACGCTTAAACAGGCTATATGGTATACGAGAGCAGATCAATTTCAACCTTATGACTTCGGAATAAGGTCCAAAAACAATGAAAATAAAATATTTCTATCCTAGTTAAGGGTTAATACCCAATTCATCGTCATCGCCTTAACAGCTGTAAAAAGTCCACTGCAGGACAAAAGCAACCCCCAAGAATCATCTTGGAGAATATGCCATAATCGCCACGCTTGGCAGACGGGTTGACGATCGCAGTATGATGGTCATAGTACTCAGAGAGACGCTGCTGCCCGTCCTCTGGTAGATATTCCCTCGGGTCAACTTCTACGGCCCCCACGGAGTTTGATGGGATGATGACATTCTGTCTGATATTCACCGCCGTCACCACACAGTTTATAACACCTTAATATTAATTGAACCTACTTATCACCGTAGCCTAGTTGGTAGTGCTCCTGCCTACGAAGGTGGTGGTCCTGGGTTCGAATCCCGGTAAGTGCAAATATTTGTGTGATGAGCACGAATATTTGTTTCTAAGTCATGGATGTTTTCTATGTATTTAAGTATTTATCTATCTATATAAGTATGTATATCGGCGCCTGGTACCCATAGTACAAGCTTTGCTTTGGGGCTAGGATGATCTGTGTGACATTGTCCCAACATATTATTATTATTTATCTTCTTAATCATATTGGACCAAAGTGTAAAGACAAACATAAACTTCCCCATCGCGTTATGAGACAACATCGTGTATTTGATATACCTGTTTCCACCTTAAATACAACATTTAATAGTCCTCTCACACGTATTGCAAGGCTTTATAACGAACTGACTAAATCAACTAACAATAAGGTAGATATTGTCTCCATGACTTTTTAACATACAGGCACTTTCTTTTGAATAATACTAGTTGTTTTTAATTTAATTTAATAGTTGTTTTTTCTTTATCGGTTTAGGTAACGTTGTAGGTTATTGTTTGTGAATCCCAAATTTAAATGTTATCACAATCAATGCCATGCATACCTGTAAGTTGGGTAGTTACTACATAAGTGTTATATTATTAGTGTAATATGTATTGTTTCCATGTAATTATTCTGTTGGTGTGCTAAATAAATAAAGAGCGGGAGTAATTTGAGAGTTGGAATGCATCGTGAGCATTTTTAAAAATATCTCACAATGCGAACAAAGTGCTGACTCCATTTATTAGCAGTGCATTCAAAAGAACTGGCAATATTATGTTACTCACCTATTCTGCCAGCAGAGTACCCGGGTCTTGCTTTGTATTTACACCAGACGTACAGAATTGCGGCGCCAGAGATGAGCATCGCGATTGTGATCCCAATTCCGACGTATAACGTTGTATTGTTAGTGTAGAACCCTGGGAATTGTACATTTACTAAGAATTGCAGAGAAAAACTTGCCACTACGGGTTTGGAATCTTTGCTACAAGGCTCACCGAACATTCCTCCTTCTTCGGAGATGTAACTAGTTATTTAGATATTATTCTACCGACTAGACCACATATCTTAGCTTATAAAGGCTTTTTGATTATTAATTTCAGATTAAAGAAGATGCAATTTAATTATAAGACAGTAAAATAATCGAAGTCCTTTTGCATTTTGCAACCAAACTACATTCATATTATGATGCTCTACTTATCCTAGTAGACCAGTAGTATAGACGCCAGCACATCAAGCCACCCCAATCTGACAAACTTCCCCAATTGAAAGTGAACCATGCTTATGTGATAAAGTTGAAAATTTATAAATAAAATTTGACAGATTGGGGTAGCTGGATGTGCTGACGTCTGTACCTACAGGATGTCAACGGAAACCTTTTCTAAGCTTCCGCTGTCCGTCCGCATGTCAGCGGGCTGTATCTCATGAACTGTAGTAGGTAGACAGTCAATTTTCCACAGAGTGTTAATTTCTATTAACGCTACAAATAAAAAATAATAAAAGGACGCCATATAAGAAACGTGATTCTATGGTATTTTTGCTGGATGTCTTAACAATCTTATAAGATGGCATTCCGTAGAACGTGTTCACAATTTGCCGGTACTATCTTTTGTATTAACTTTAGGCAAGCAATCTTTAACAATTAGAAATTTCAAATTGATATCTAAATCTGTAATTGCTGAATTTCTTATTTTAACAGGGATTTATGGGCTTGCATCTCATCAATGGATATTTAACGATAATTCTTATCTGACAGCATAATGTAATAAATGACCAATTAATTCAATTTCTAATCGATCATAATGATATAATGCTCTATAAAATTATGGATTCTATAAAATGTATTTTAAATGTAAATTATGTAATCAGAAGTGCCTTTGTATGAAGAATATAATGACAAACGAGGAAAAAGAGGTGTGCTAAGATCGTGACAAAACAAATGGAAATCGGTTGTCTCTGCCTACCCCTCTGCGAAACAGGCGTGAGTCTATGTATGTATGTAAGACCATCATGTGCAATATCTAATGATAGCTGGTGAAGCCGGGTGAAATGCAGAGACTGAAAGTCTGCATGTTTTTATAAATCTATACGAGCTTATCATTGAGGAAGTATTGTCCGGTGAAGAAGGGAAAGCCGTAAGAGTGTTTAGAAAAGAAAACATTTAAGACCAGATTCAAAGATATTCTAATAGGGCACAAATAAATAAATGCAATTCTTACTTAACCCTGCCGAGCACTGCCCATCAACGCAGGCAGCATGCTGCAGAGTAGATCCTTGGCAGCTTCCAGTACATTCCCTCCTACGCATTCTGACACATTCATCACTGCATGTAGACCACGAACTCCAGGAGGACCAGGTACCGCCTAACAGAAATAATATGGAAATTTAATACAAATAGTTCAATTCATTGACCTAATTCTATGAAATACAAATTAAACTAATTTAAATATAATTTTAACTCTTTCTAACATAATTCTTATGAAAAGGACATGGCATCTTTAGTTGTGTAATTTCTTTTTATATCATAGAGCGACATTCGAGCAAGCGAGCCACCTGATGCTAAGTGATCACCGCCGCCCATGTACACTCGCAACGCCAGAGGAGTCACGGGCGCGTGTCCTTTAAAAGAGTCGGCAAACAAGTGTTGCTGACCCTTCCCCGCCCCAATGAGCTCTGGCGACCTTACCCACACGCAGAAACACAACATTAAAATTATTAATGTTATTAAGGAGTGTCTTCTCTAAGGTGGAGTTACTTCCTCATTCGGGTTGCTCTTTGAGCGAATGAACGTTGTACCTTACCTCCTTTAGTTACGGGCGAACGCGATATGTTAGTACCTGTCATATTAGAAGCAGTTTTAGTAGTAGACAGTTATATGTATGCCCTGTTCTTATAACTTACAAAAAATATACAATTACTTTCAAAAACACAGCTACGATTACTAAATTATATATATAGACGTAAATCCATGACTCCGGTCTTCGGTCCCATCGGATCATGGGAGTGAACATTGAGTCTGGCTGCCGTATCCGAAATTCACCCAGGAAGACATTATTATTACTTACTAGCTGTGCCCCGCGTTTTAACCCGCGTTAAACTTTATAAATTATAGCCTATGTGTTAATTTAGGGTGTCAGATAACTCCATACCAAATTTTATTAAAATCCCTCCAGCCTCCTTTGGACGTGTAGAAGTAACAAACGTACACACGCACACAGTCACACACTCATAAACTTTCGCATATATAATATTAGTAGGATTCTTACTTTACTTCACACTTACTATTTTGACAAGTAATGCAGTGTGGGTCACTCTGAGCAGCATGTCCTCTGCAGGGTGCACCTCCATTGGCGGGTGGAGGGTTACTACAGGTTCGTGATCTTCGACGTCCACTGGCTTGGTTACCGCAACGACATATTGACCATGCCGACCATTCTGACCACCCTCCATTTACTAGGATATACAAATAAATGCTATATTATGATACGCCGCACACATTCTAGACACAATGTTATATGAGTTGGGAGTTTTTTGATGGGTCGATTGGCGTAGTTGGTAAATTGCCTTTCACGCGCAGGTCGTGGGTTAAATTCCCACCCAGGGCACATATTTGTGTCCATGAACATGTCTATTCGTCCTGAGTCTGGGTGTAATCTATATTTATAAAAATCAATGCCACTAAGTGATAAGTTTACATTGTTCTTAATCTAAGAGTATGTGTCATAAGTATAGAAACATACTCTTAGATTAAGAACAATGTAAACTTATCACTTACGTCAATAAAGATTTTTATTTATTTATTTTCGTTGTAATGTTATAACTCAACAACGTCTTTACCGATTTGGCTAATTTTGGTCTTGAATTATTCGTGGAAGTCCAGGGAAGGTTTGTACGTAGAGAAAATTTTTAAAAAGTCTTGAAAAAATGTAAATACATCTTTTAGCAATTTAAAATATTTTTTTGCTTGAATAAATGAACATAATATATATTTTTTTATTACTATGCTTTATACGTAGCGAAGCACCAGGCCGCTAGCTATCTATATAAGTATGTATTTACAAAAGAATAATAGTATATGTAGTAGGTATAGCAGTTATCTGGTTTCCAAAGTAGTAGCGCTACTTAGTTTTGGATCAAATGGCCGTACCATTTAAAGGGCTAATTAGATAAATTCAAATTAGAAATTAGGATCCCTGTAGATGATTCAGTCTGGTATTAAAATATAGAAGGAAATTTTAATGACAAAGGATAGGCTTTTTGCAAACAATAGTAGTTTAGTATTTATTCATGACAAGCGAATATGTGCTGCGAAGATTCCTATACGTAAATATAAATAAATTTCTTGGGACAACAGACGCACTGCCATCTGATCCCAAACTAGGCAGAGCCTGTAAATCCTGTAATATGGCATCGTCAACAGTCTTCAAATAAATTCCCAGAAATTACACTCGAACACAAAACGAATAATCGTACTCATCACACAAATATTTGTCCTGGTTGGGGATCGAACCCATGATCTCTGTCTTAGCAGTCAGTACTAGAGCAACAGACCAATCATCATCATCAGTCATTTTCACTTACACTCAGGTGAGATTGCATTCAAGCGCAACCAATATACACCTACATTTTAATATGTTTATTATTAATCTCACGATGATAAATATTTCTCTTAACACTATCTAAACTCTAACAGTCTTATTTAAAAACGCTACTTAAATTTAAGCCGGCCGCTCAACCATGGTTTATAAAAATTTTCATTTAAAAACACGATTTATCTTTGACCCGCGGTTAAGCCATGTCAAAATTTAAACCACGTCGACCCCTGGTTTAAACCTTGCTCAAATATGGCGGATTTTATTTGCATCAGCTGACGTTTTGTTTGACGTTTGTTTGTAAATGGAGGTTTTATTGAAGTTACTAACCGTTTTAATTTTTAAATAAATACTGAATTCCAGTTGGAATCTTATCACAAACTTCAAAATCCACCGAAAAAAATCAATAGTCCTTGAAAATGCACTGTTACGATCATAAATCTATCTTTCCATGTCTACCATAGAGCAAAAATCATAAAGTTTTGATACATAATCCGATTTAGTCGATTAATTTTGGTCAAGCTCTATACCAGTCCCAGAAATGTTGACAGTGTAAAATAAAATGACGTTACTTAGCTGAGAAACCTTTGTAGGGTTTTTAAATAAAGAAATAGTTGAGCGGGGTTTAAGTGGTTGAGCAGGGTTTAGCTGAGACATGGTTAAGCGGGGGATCAAGGAAATATTTTAAATAAGAGTGTAAGAGGCCAATGGCGATGCTAGGTAAGTCTAATACATTATGCAGTTCTTCACAATGGGATCTCCGTGGCAATGTTATGATACTGACCGTAGATAGACAGCACAGCGACGTCGGACTCGCGGCGCCCGGCGATGTTTTCCGCCACGCACGTGTAGTTCGCCATGTCCTGTGCAAGCACTGTGTTAGTCACGTTGGAAAACAAATGAAGATGAAGAGTTAATTAAACGAACAAATTTGTACTTAGCAATTATATGTATGTCATCCTGTTAGAATTTACACTAGTATTAGTGTTTAGTGTATTATAAAGTTAGCATTGTATATAGGTATATATTTGTATTTAAGTAAGTATAGCTTTACATTTTATTAACTTCGAATACCTATTTAAATTTAGAAGAAAAATGAGAGACTAAAACGAAGGCTTTTTGAAATTGCAATGATATTATGTGAAAAATTATTTTTGACCTACACGCATTGTATTTTAGACTAGACTGCCTCGTTGGTCTAGCGGTAGCGTGTTCACCCGCAGAGAACGAGGTACTGGGTTCAAATCCCGGGTCGGGCCACAAAGTGATTTTGGGACTTTTCTGTAAAAAGAAAAATTTCTCAGTATCAGCCCGAAGGCGGTATTATACCCCCGTGCCTCGGAGAGCACGTAAAGCCGTCGGTCCTGTACCTGACCTCTTTCCGGTCGTGTCGCATAGGCGTCCCATCGGATCATGAGAGTGATGGAATAGAAAATGCTCCTGTGTTTGCGCACACACTTGAGCACTATAATATGTCCCGCACAGATGGCTAATCTCTGTTGAGACTGGCCGCCGTGGCTGAAATTCGGCTAGGAGGACATTATTATTATTATATTTTAGAAAATTATTTACGTTCGCTTGACTTTCGGAGTAAGCCGGTGAATGCGTGACGAGAGCGTTACGAAAAGTGTGGTCGGCGAGGCGAAAGGAAGTTGAGTATATCGAGATAAGTGAGTGAAGATAGAAAGAGAGAGTTACGTTTCGTATATTACTGGAGATGCGAGAGAGAGGAGCACACATTTTCTCTCTCTTTCTCTTATAGCCAGTTACGTTTCGTATATTTAAATTTTACATCAGTGGTGTGCTCTAAAGCACGCTCCTTTTTTAGGGATCCATAGCCAGATGGCAAAAAACGGAACCCTTATAGATTCGTAATGTCTGTCTGTCTGTCCGTCCGTATGTCACAGCCATTTTTTTCCGAAACTATAAGAGCTGTACTGTTGAAATGTATGATGTATTCTGTGAACCGCATTAAGATTTTTACACAAAAATAGAAAAATAATAATAATTTTAGGGGTCCCCCATACATAGAATTGAAACTTAACATTTTTTTTTTCTTCGTACCCATAGATGTGGGGTATCTATGGATAGGTCTTCAAAAATGATATTGAGGTTCCTTAAATTATTTTTTTTTAACTGAATAGTTTGCGCGAGAGACACTTTCAAAGTGGAAAAATGAGTGTCCCCCCCCCTGTAACTTCTAAAATAAGAGAATGATAAAACTAAAAAAAATATATGATGTACATTACCATGTAAACTAACAACGAAAATTGGTTTGAACGAAATCTAGTAAGTAGTTTTTATTTAATGCGTCATAAATCGTAAACCGCAATTTACCTTTCATTTAATCAACTGAAATACTTGCTGCTGCGGAACCCTACATGGGCGATTCCGACTCGCACTTGGCCGGTTTTTTAGATAATATTTTTTTTTGTCATTTATTTTTCCTGTCGCGAGTCTGCTGGTAGATTTTTTTTTACGAAATAAGCAGTTTCTAGTACTAAGTATTAGTTTCTTGTTATTTTTTTTTTGTGCTTTAGGAATAAATAAAATGAAAATGTTTATGCCTTGCATTTCAACAATAATACTTTTAAGGGCTACGCGGGATTCGAAACTAAGTTAAGTATTGACATTATGTACCTACGGCTAAACACACCATAGCTAAGCCAAACAGCCATTTTTGTTTGTTTTTTTTTACACTGATCATCCTAACACCAAAATAAGCAAAGCTTGTACTATGGGTACCAGGCGACGATATACATACTTATATAGATAGATAAATACTTATATACATAGAAAACATCCATAGTTAAATGTTAAATAAGCTTAACTTAACGGCAGTCCACTTTAAGATTGTCTAAGTATGTGAAATAATTTATTTGATGATACATTAGCGAGAAATGAACAAACTATCAAGACTCTCGCATCTCGTGTCCCAAAACTGTACAAACGCCAGCACATCTAGCTACCCCAATCTGTCAAATTGCTTTTAAAGATTTTCAACTTTATCACATAACGTAAGGTTCACTTTCAATTGGGGAATTTTGACAGATTGGGGTAGCTTGATGTGCTGGCGTCTATACAATGATTAAGATTGAGAATAATTTATATGTTCTGCTGACCTGCAAACTGACTTTAGGAAGTACAAGTGTCTCATCAGTAGGTTCTATAGTGATTCCATTCCTCGTCCACTTGAGGTTAGGAGGGGGGGCTGCGGGTGGTGGCACACATCTGAATGATACGCTCCTGCCAGCTTCTACTGTCGCTGACTGCGGCTGTTGGTTGAATTGCTTCTTTATGTCTGTGGGAAAAAAACATTTTTAAAACGTATACACTTTAAGCTATATAAATATATGTTAAAGTACTCGAGCCTGTGCATTCAACATTATGCGTGTGTGCCTGATCGTCATACTTGTGAACAGGTGCTGCTTGCGGTGACTGGTTGCCTTGCGATCGGGGCTATTCGATTAAGTTTATTTTGGTTACATAATAGCGAATTATTACTAAATACTGCACACTAAATAAACACTTCTTCAAGATTGGTGTTACAGACGGCCCCCTGGTTGCATGGAAATTGAAGAAACAAAACCACACCTGCTGCTACATTGCCAATCCATAGACGCTTCAGGAGACACTCAAGAATTTGAGTTCTCTTGAGCTTGACTAGGACTTCTGGATAGAACTGGATAGAATGGTTCAAGCAGCCAAATAAGGTCACACATAATAGCTTAATCAGGAGATAACATTATCAAAATCAACAGAAAACAACCACCAAACTATGACGGCTTCTGGTATATCTGGAGAACCGCATTGGCTTTTTGTCCCACGCCAGCGACCACAAATTATCGACATAAATTTATCTATGCTATTCAGCAGCACCCTCTGTCGTGGTCGATGAGATTTAGATAACTGCTAATTGAAAACCTTCTTGCTACTTGCTCTTTCTTAGTATAATTTAAGTAATTAATATAAGCTTAATAACAGGAAATAATCAATATTATTGGTATTGTTAGACTGGCGGACAAATGTATACCCAAGCGGCCATCTTGGTAAATTGATAGCTGTCAAATTTGGCATTAGTCATAACATTTCACCATGAAATAACGCGTAGAAATATTATCAAAATCAGTGCTGTATTCGCCTAACGTTCCGTACGTTATAACAGCCACGTTCACTGTTAATGGCGAACGATATCAGAGAGTGATAACATTTTGTTTTGGTTGCCTAGGTTAAATGGTATGGATGTCACAAACATCAGGGTCAACAAGACGGTGCCACTTGTCATCCACCACGGGAAACAGCAAATTTATTGAATGAGAATTCGTGGGCTTCATCATCTCGCGTGGTGCCTACCGAGATCGTGTGACATAATACCGCTCGACTACTTACTATAGGGTTATGTGAAATCTCTATTCTATGCACCCAAATCACCGTCAAAAACGGCTCTAAAGGCCAACATCCGAAGATATCATCCTAAACTGGACCTCCTACAGCGGAGTCACGACAGCCATTTGACTGAAAATATATTCCAAACTTTGTCATCAAATATCCTTTAGAATATAATACAAATTGTGGTAAAATTATTGCAACAGGTTGTTTTATTTCATTGTGAAGTTTGGGCGTTCTTTATCAAAAACTCTTTACTATATATTTATAATAGATGTGCGCAGTTTAGATATATTAGATAATAACTATTATTAGAAACAAAAAAACGAGTAAAATATTTTTGTTCACACACTTATATACCAAAATTCCACGGTCCCTAAGACATTTATGTCATGTGTAATACGTTAAAGGTACAATTAAGATATAATATTGGGGTGGCTATAGCTGACACTGTAAGATTTCCGGCATAAATATAGTTAAAAGGGTTGTTTAATTATTTAAAGAATATCTCCTGCAGTGATACTAATTAAAACAGGGTGTATTATTCCAAATCGAATGCCAAATAAACGAATATCAATTGGTCAAACTGTATAAAATCGAATGTCTAAATACTCTCCTTCTTCATTCGTCATGTGTTTGATCATAGATATTGAAGAAGAAGTTTCTTCTTCTCCTTCTTCATAATATCGAATGGTTAACAAATCGAACATTCAATCGGATGTATCGTTTAGCCATAAACAATTAATTGGTAACTGGCCGTTGTATGGTCGCAGTTGTAACCTGACCTACTCTTCTAATAGCGAATTTTTAGTAACGTTTCGATATTATGAATATTCGAGTATTTAGATATTCGATTTATAGTCTTCGATCAATTGATATTCGATTAATTGGCGTCGTACACCATTAAAAACTTGTGTCTAAGATGATTTTGGTAAGGTTACAAAATGTTCTTAACACTAAAAACATCATGACCTGCTGTATGGTGACTGCGAATGAATATCATCGTCCCATCTCGTGCCTTGGAGTGCACGAGATCTCTTAATGCTTTGTTCTATGCATTAATTAACCGACTTCAAAAAGAAAGATGATTTTGTTTTAAAGATATCGCCCGCACTTCGGTATCTAATCCCTGTGTGGCGAGGATTAGATACCGATATTTAATAGACGGGCACAAATTATATCCATACTCACTATTTGTCTGTATGTAATTCGACTTCTTCGTTGTTTGGGAACCTGCTTTGATATTTTATACGATGGGGAATATTTTTGAAATGTTCCGGTATAAATTTGATCGTATTTAAAATTTCTCAAATACATTTATTGTTAGTATTAAATATATTATCCACATAGACATGTGTATAAGTGAAAGACAACAGAGAAGAAAATATCTAAAGCAATATTCAAATAGAGAACTTACGAACTAGTTTCAAGAGACTTTCTCTAGAACAAATGCACATCCACCCTCGTCTCACAAATAGAGAGCTAGTGAGCATTCATCAAAGTGCAAAGTGCTCGAGTTAACGAGCGGAAATAATGTTTCCTCCATATAATGGTTCCGTTACCAACCCTCTTAAAAAAGGGATGAAAATAAAAACAGTCATAAAAAAATTTTCGGATGCCAACGTTTAAGTTGTGTCGTTAAAAGTTCGGGAATTCATTTCATAATAAATACTCGTCCGATCATTGGCTCTGGGGCTCTACCGGCTAAGTCGCCGAACATCGTTTTCGTGAATGGCGTTCTAATAAATAAAGGTTAAAAATGATTTAATCAATCTTTAAATCGGCTTCAACGTTGACAATCGATTCCGGACCATTTATGACGTCACATGTGGTCATGGAAGCCGATTTAACGATTGATTGGGTCTTTTTTAACCTTTATTTATTTGAACGCAATTCACGAAAACGAAGTTCGGCGACTTAGCCGGTAGAGCCCCTGACTATGTATGGTAAACATCAATAAAAACTTGTAACACGGTGGAGCTCGTCAGAGGACTATACCAATATAATAATAATAATATACTCCTATAGCCGAATTTCGGCCACGGCGGCCAGTCTCAATGAAGACTAGCTATCTGCGCGGGACATATTATAGTGCACAAGTGTGTGCGCAAACACAGGGGCACTTTCTATTTCATCACGCTCATGATCCGACGGGACGACTAGCTACACGACCGGAAAGAGGTCAGGTACAGGACCTACGGCATTACGTACTCTCCGAGGTATAATACCTCCAACTCCCAGTCTTCGAGATGATACTCTTACCAGACTAGATGAAAATCACTTCGTCATCATCATCATGTCAGCCAAAGTACGACCAAAAACTTCTGGGCCCAGCAGTTAACCAGTTGAAATGTGAATAAAAAAAACCGTTATATTTTTCTAAAGGAAATCACAAAATATGGTATAATGTTTCTATCTAGGAAGCGAGAAAACTTAAATCAAGTTATGAAACGAAATAATCGATAAAATAATGATGAATTGCTCGCAATCAATTAAGAATAAATCGGTAAAATCTCAGAATATGTTTGAAAATCGAGTGACAAGTGTTGTTCGTGGAATCGATTCATAGCGGATCGTATTCCTTTAATTATTCTTCGGGCAACACTTCTCTGCCTGACAGCCTTTACATACACTTTGACTGTCACTCGTTCGTTGTCTTTCGTTTTAAGTGCGCACGTATTTTCCATGTTTTATTTGTGGTTTTCTTCGACTGTAGTGACTGCACGGGGCGCGGGGGATCCAAACGTGCCAGATCTTCGACATGTCACACTCTCCATGCATAAAACCATAACACAACCGAAGCCATTCAAAAATATTTTGTAAAAAACTACAATGTTATAATTTAACCTCACTTTTACTATACTTCATATAACTTGATTCCTGGATAGCCAAGTTTCACCAAAATTTCAGTGAGGTCTTGTTATTATATCCTCTCACAAATAAGGCTAGTTTGATTCAGTAACACCTGGGCCCAGGAATGTATGGAGTAATTTCCTTCTCCTTTGATAGTTTCATCATACTCTGTCGATATGTCGACGTGTAAATATTATTAAATTAGAGATTACATATTTAGATTAAACAATAATTTTACACAATTTTTTAAACAATTTAAATTATAATACATTCGATTCAAATTTACTATTGCATTATTACCCATTAAAATTACAATTAATGATAAAACCGTAACATGTCACAATTACATAATATTTTATATTACATGTATCATCATCATCATCATCATATCAGCCGAAAGACGTCCACTGCTGGACAAAGGCCTCCCTCAAAGATCTCCACAATTGCCGGTCTTGCGCTATCCGCATCCAGCGTTTTCCAGCGACCCGCACAAGATCATCGGTCCATCTATTACATGTATATGTCATAATTATCATCATAAATATATAAAAAAATGTCATAGGTACATGTCAAAAAATTCAAGTATTAATAAAATTTTAGAAAATAACAATATAAAGATGTGGTTGTAGAAAGTTAATATTTTGGTGCAGACATCATTTTGTTTTCATTCAAAAAATTCTTTAATAGTATAAAAACAATTTTGTAAAAGTCATTTAGTCAAACTTGTTTTAAATGTTTCTATAGGTAGATAGATTATTTGTTCTGTGTCTGGGTGTACCTTATCTTTAAGTTTATCACTTGTCTGGTTGCTATAGTACAGGATCTGCCTAGTTTGGGATCCGATGGCAGTGTGAGCTTTTTATAGTACAACTTACAAGCTCTGCTTAACTTGTGTGAATAAAAATAATTATATATTTTTGATCTCTGATCCGGCCAGACGAACGGAAGTTGAGAGGGAGACATAAGTTAGTGAAGATAGAAAGAGAGAGAGAGTTACATATTATATATTACCGAAGGGGAAAGAGAGGGAGGTGTGAGCACACATTTTCTTTTTATATCTATCTCTCATACCCAGTTACGTTTTAGTTATATTTCAGTCGAGTAGTCTCAAGCACACTTGTTTTATAATTTTATAGATTTAACCAGATATCTTTTCCTTATATTATTCAAGCTATTATAAAAGAAATTCGCTACAATAAAATTAAACAATGAATTCTAAAATGATAACGTTCAAAAAATATTTAATTTACAAACATTTGCTACAAATTCTTTCCTCAATTTCATTTCGTTTCTTATATATTTAGAACCATAAAAGTCACATTATTAATTCAAAGCAGTAACAAAGTCTGTGTCTCCAAACAGTCACTCACTTAATTATTTCTTTCGTAAACACGGCGTGACTTGTCACGCTCCGGGAGTGTTTAATTCTAAGCAATGGCTTCCAATAATGGTTCGTACTATAATAATATTTCTATATATAAAAAACGGTTTTAATTCACTTAGGGCCAGCGCAGACAGAGCGGAGAGGATTTTACTAAGGCACTAGAAAATCAACTTTAAAATTATTTAAATAAAGTGCATATATATATATATATGCTTGAACATTATATTCCCGAGGGGTACACTACATTAATACGAAAAACTTTATTCCGACAGTCACAAATACGAATTTCAAAATACCGACTTTCTTAATTCCGAATGGTAGAAAATTCCGAATATTACAACTCCGACTTATCATTATTCCTAGTTTTATAATTCCTAAATTTCAGTATTCCTAACGTTTATAATTACTATTCTCAAAATACCGAGCTTCAATAGATCGAATAACAAAAAGTCCGACTTAATGATAAGTCGAAACATCAACAATACGAAATTAAATATTTTGTTTCTCCAGTCTTCCCGGTCACAGTTCTAACTTAACCTAACCCAAATGATTCACCAACAATAGAGGGGATCTGGCACTCGGCAGCTGCATGCAACATGCAAGCAGCCAGGTATGCAGCATGCAAGCAGGCATGCAGACATGCAAGCAGGCATGCAACATGCATTGTTTCTGTCACGGCTCCAGCGCTGCGGGGTTTGGGCGGCCCCTCGCGGGCCGCCACACCCCTCCGCGCCTACGCGGGCTTAAATTACACTCTAGGGTAGGGCAGACAAGACTACGTAAAGTCGGTTTTGCAGCGATTCGGTTCTGTTACAAAATTTTGTAGCACAACGTGTTGATTTTTAGTTTATTCGAAGTATTGAAATTCGGAATGTCGTTTTTCGGACCGAGAACCCTTCGATCATTTGGCTCTTAGAACGTATGAAAATCGGAATACTAACAAATCGCATTTACGACTTTCGGAAAGATACATTTCGTGATATTTAATAATAGACATTACAATTCTTAGGTATTATGAAATTCGGACTTTTGAAAATCGGAACATCAAAATTCGGAATAAAATATTTCGGAGTATTTGGGTGTTCCCATTCCCGAGACCGCGCGAGCATTTTATGTCAGGTGCAAGCATATATGAACTTAATTCCTATAATATTAATGTTCATTTTCTAGTGCCTTAATAAAATCCTCTCCGCTGCGCTCCTCTCTGTCTGCGCTGGCCCTTAGACTTTTAAACCCCTTGTAAATAATCGGAACATTAATAGTATTACAAATTAACTATAGATATTTAAGTATAGGTACAAGTAGATTATTCGATCGTGATTTATATTTGCTCAAGTAGAATATACATATATAAAATTTAAGGTAAGTAATAATGCTTTACTTATATACTAGATACTTGGCGATGCGCCGCTCCCCAACCACCACTCGAAAATTCGTGGACCAAACGTCGCCCACTCGTTGACCACTCGGCGTTCACTCGTTGACCGCGCGGGGTCTACTAGTTGACCGCGCGACGTTTAATGGTGATAACGCAGCGTCCACCCGTGGACCTGTCGACAACGAGTGGGCGCCGTGCGACGAGGCGGGGTGGGTGCCGGGTGGCTCTAATGAGTTGTGACCTTAACCGTCCCATCGGATCATAAGGGTGATGTAATAGAGAGTGCCCCTATGTTTGCGTACACACTCGTGCACTATAATATGTCCCGCGCAGATGGCTAGTATTTACTGAGACTGGCCGACGTGGTCATAATTCGACGGGGAGGACTTTATTATTATTGAAAGATGAATATATTAGTATTGGCTAAAAAACTTCCGAAAAAGAACTACTTGATTGTCAGCCCCAAAGTTAAAACATACTTCCAATATTTATGGCATCTCGTTTTTTTGGAGGTATGCAGTTTGCATGAGTTGTTGAAGTTATTTTTTAAAACTATTGGGTCAGATTTCCCTCTAGATGGTGGAAATATAAAGGCACTGTAATTATGTCCTTCGTAGTTGACAAGTCTCCATTGAGATTGGCCGCCGTGGCCGAAATTCGGCGTGGAGGACATTTTTACTATTTTACAATTACTATTTAGGTTAGGTACTTTGAAATAGTATTTTTAACTTCTAATTGCCTATCCTGAATGCGATGTGTTTGCCGGTAGATGGGCAGACATTAGGCGAATATGTTTGGTTTTCTGCGAAAGAAAGTATGCAAGGATGTCCAGTATTTTGTATTGAATTTTATATGTAACCCTAAAAATAAATAATGTAATTGTTTCTATGTTAATTAATGTAATTGGTTATTAACCGTTTTATTTGACTATAAATAAATAAATTTATTGTGGGTTTACATTACTTTCTACGTGTTTTCTTCTCAATTCTGTCACTCACTAGATTATTTCCCGTTGACACAATGCAGCGTGACAACCTCAGCGTGGGGTGTTTATTTCTATACAATGGTGTCCCTTAATTGTCTCCACTCTGCTTTATTTTAGTCTTATTCTATTACTGTTGTAATTGATGTGTTACAGTTACAAGGCTTGTGATACATTCTTGCTTTCAGAAATAATACGGAAGTTTATTTATATGAAATGTAAATTATAACAAGGGTAGTATTTAACACCCATATAAACCATTTTCCTTCTGTATTACAAAAAGAAATGGTATCCTAAACATAACTACTAATTGCAGTGCATAATAATTATCTAAATATATTATACCTAATCTTAGCAGCCATTGAAGTTCATGAAGTATTGCATTTTTTTTTAAACTGGATTGCTAGTGAAGGTATATAAATTTGCAAAATATATTATATACCTATATTTCTTTGTCATTATAATATATGATAATTATTGTTATAGAAAAACATTCAAGACCCTTCTTATGTTTTTAAAGCAGTAGGGAATTAGAACTTAAACACGGCTCGGTGCGAGAATCGAACCGGCGCCCTAACGAGCGAAAAGTCCTGATCGGACGGATGGCTTACACCCAAACAAAGAGGTCGTAATTAATAACTCTACAAGTTTGACAAATAGCTTCATTAGTAGGTACAACAATAAGTTAATACGCCCACAACTTGCTCCGATTCAAAATATAATAAAATCATTAGAATGTTAATCAAAACAAAATGAGAACATCATTAAGCAACGGAAACGATTAACTTGTTAAAACTACTTAAAACAAAATCATTAATGAGACCAAAACATAAAATTATAGGCATGCAGCGTTCATTCTTCATAAGGTGAACATAAATTTTAAAATACAGCTGTTATTGTTCTGGAGTATATTTATGGAGACACGCTTCGATAGTAATTAAAACTTAGAGAAATTAATGGTTATAAACTAACATTAATATTTGATTATGGCATAATCACGGCGTAATTATACTTTAGTTATGCATTAGTTCACAAGTATAATTAAAATGTTTTTTTTTTATTTTATTATTTATTATAAAAATAAGGAATACACATTAAATTAATATTAGTATTCGCCAAACTGCATTACACAGTTTATTGGCGAAATAGGCACTCAGTTTTACTTAAATACTACAGCTACATACATCCTTTGACTTAAAATAAAAAATAATAACGCAAGACAACAGGTAATAATAAAAAAATAACAATTAAACATGAACAAAAAAGAAAATTAATAATAATGATAAATATGTATTATACAGAAATACACTGTATAACTATTGTTAAGTTTGTTCTATAATTTGGAGCATGACATTCATTCGTATTTTTTTTTAACTGTATTGATTTTAGTTTCTTTCGGATTTACATTTCTTTAATAATCGTATGTATTGTAGATCACGGGTGTTAAATACCTTCTGGTTCTTTTCCCATAATAATTTTTAACTAATGGTACAGAAAATTTACCTTTTCTACTATTTTTTGTATTGTTATAGGCTTACACATACCTACATATACTGAAGTACACATACTACTAGAAATACACACAGATTCAACGATAAAGGTGAACCTAAACAGAGTTCTGAAGTCTAAATGAAATAATATATAAACTATTAATAATGTCCTCCATGCTGGATTTGGACCACGGCCAGTCTCAATGGAGACTAGCCATATGCCCGGGACATACCTGTTATAGCGCCTAGTGCACAGGGGCACATTCTATTCCATCACTCTCAATTCCATGATTTTTCTGAGTAACGATTAATTTGATCAAAATTTATTTGATATTATTGACGGTCACCGTAGCCTAGTTTATAGTGCTCTTGCCTATGAAGCTGGTGGTCCTGGGTTCGAACCCCGGTAAGTGCAAATATTTGTGTGATGAGCACGAATATTTGTTTCTGAGTCATGGATGTTTTCTATGTATATAAGTATTTATCTAGCTATATAAGTATGTATATCGTCGCCTGGTACCCATAGTACAAGCTTTGCTTAGTTTGGGGCTAGGATGATCGGTGTGACATTATCCCTAGATATTATTATTATCAAATTAGGTTCTTTAGCAAAGGAGAAAAAGCGTTACATATCTACCTAAAAACACAATCGAATTAATAACCTCCTTCTCTTAAAGTCGGTTAGTAATTAAACCTCACTAACATCAAAAACAATACTTTCATACCAATAATATCTAAATAAATAAATATCTTGGAATAACTAAGACATTGGAATCCGATCCCAAACTAGACAGAGCTTGTACTATGGCAACTAGACAAGTATAAACATACTTATTTATAGGTATATTCCTAAATACACACATACATAGACAAACGCCTGTTTCCCAGAAGAGTAGGCAGAGAAGACGTTATTACAATCCTTACACACCTCGTTTCCTTTGTTTAATTTCATTATATCCTTCATACATGTTCGCCTGTTAAGTCCACTTCTGACCTGACCTTTCTTGGGAACATCAAAATACATACATATTATAGATAAACTATACACAGACACAGAATAAATAATCGTACTCCCCGTAATCGTGATGACCAAGGACTAGTACATTACGTGCCAAGGGAGGAAAGTAGGACATTTCAACCCGCGCGATATTGTCACCCGAGCCCAAGGCGAGGGTGACAAAAGCGTGGGTCGAAAAGTCCTGCTATCTTCCCGTGGCGCGTATACTATTTTTCATCATACCAGGACCGAAAGTTTGAATGTATTCACTTATTTTTTATACACAAGTTTTTTTCTATGTATATTTTTGATGTAATTTTTATCAGAATCAGAAAATTTGACTCTTAGATAAATATTATTTTATTTTATTATTATTAAATGATGTTATTGCCGCGTGTATAATAATATGGGCTTGAAATAACAACTGCACGGTTACCATGGTAATGAGTTATTTCAAATAGATAACGGGAAGAAAATTAAAACAAAAATAGACTAAATTTTAAACTGTCACTAATTGTGAGCAGTCTGAAATATGCATCTTTCTTCCCGCAAACAAAAGAAGAAATTCAAACTTTCGGCCTCGGGATGATGAAAAAATCTTTGTGAGCACACTAAAATTTGTTCCGGGTGGGGGTCCAACTACTGGCTCTAGCTTAACAGTCAGTCACTAAAACAGCCCATTCAAATAATATCAAAATATGTTTGCATACTATCAGTGTTGAAAACAAACGATTCCGACATAAAAGCATTTAGTTAGCACTGTACAGCGCCAAAATTCAATCAGCCCCACACAATCAGCGGAAGGTAAATCAAGCCGCAACGTCAAGTCTGCCCCGCCTTTATCAAGTTAGTGGTCCAGTCAATTTCGATCTACTAATTTAATCTGCCCAGTTAAATTTACAAATGTTCGTTACATTATTTAAAAAAAAAAGTAAAAAACACGCTTTATATAGAAAACCAACTAACAAAGTAAATAAATTTTAATTATGAATAGTGTAGGAAATTTTAAAATGAAATCAGGCCGTTTAAAGTGGGTCACAATCGCGCCCAAAGGAGTCGGTTGCAAACACAATATAAAACGTGAAAAAAAAAACAATTCATAACTAAGATGTTTTGTGGGCAAATTATTTTTGCCGTATTTACTTCCCTAAAAACTAATTTCCCTAATTTAATTTACCAAAATCCTCCCAGAAAGCGAATGTTTGTGTTGGTCTGGGTATTTTCTGTGATATAATATTACGCACAGATTATTAGACACAGATATATAATTAAAAAATAAAAATATCTATCTGTTGTCAAGTAGGTATCCATGGTGGTTTTTCTTAGTTTGGGCTAGAGGGCGCTGGGTTGTCACGGATATTTATTTGATTATTAATTTAATTAATAGGTCACCGGAAATAAGCATAAAAAGGAAGATACAATAAATATATAGTCCGATTAATCAAAATTTCCATGGTAAGTATAGGAAATTATTTCATTTCAAACTTGTATTATTTTACTTTTAATTCCACCCCAAGCTGATGATCGGTTTAGTCCAAAACCAGCTGCATTTATATATAAATACAGTGTAGGTTTAAAAAAACATCTTTCTAATTAGCTAAATATTCCCAGGAAATATAAATATATATGATAGTCAAGGCAACCAAAACGATCCCGAAGTGCACGTTTAAATAAAGGCACAAGTCTAACTTCTACCTAAAATGATATCACCAAACTAAATGCACCGAATGGCTTAAGACTGCGAGTTGAATGCTAATGCGTTTTCATTAGCATCAAAGTTATTCTTTAGATATATAGCGGTCAATGTATGATTATATGGCAATAAAATTACTTTGGTTCAAATGAAGTGCCGATCATGTTGTCACACTATAAATTTATTTCTATCATCAAAATACTAACATTTTATAATGTGAGATAAACATTGTATGACTCTCGGACGGATTAAATGTATTTTTTTATTATGTATATTTTATGCTTTAAATATGTTTAAGTACAAACGCCAGCACGTCCAGCTACCCCAATCTGTCAAATTTCTTTTTTAGATTTTCAACTTTATCACATAAGCATAAGGTTCACTTTCAATCGGGGAAATTTAACTATTGGGGTTGATGTGCTGGCGTCTGCATATGGTCTTACTTAGGTGAATAATAAATTGGATTTATTTTCATTATGTTACAGTTACAAATTTGAATTCCAATTGAATTATTTTTTAAGAAATAGTTAAAATATAATTGCATTAATTAGCTCTAAAACCGCTTGCTTAACCGGTTTGCTTTAAGCCAAATAAAAAGCAAATTTATTCTAGTTTGCGCTTCTTTGTTAATTTATAATTAAAATTAAACAACACTACTTCTACAAGCAACACTACTCACAGTATCCAAATGACTCGCTGTAACTCATTTAAAAGCTAACGATTTTAAAAATACGGATGGACAGACAGACATTCATAAGAGCAGCAGGAATTCGTTGCGTTGTCTGAATAACTTCATTAATTTTAAAGTCTTTAAAATAGATAAAAGACATAAGAATTGCATACTCACAAGCAAACTCAATAAAAACGCCTTGACTTCTTATCCTTCCTTTACTATTCCAAGCGTAGCATTCGCAGCTATACTTATTAGTGGCGCCATCTAGTTCGTTTTTGGTGACATTTAATTCTACTTCAACTACCCTCACTCCATTGTGAGGGTCTACATGTTCTAATTGTACTGTTCTATCAATTCGTTCATCATTACATTTAAAATAAACTTGTAGAGCATTCGCTGCCCTACAAATTAAATTAGCAGGTCTATTTCTTAAAACGTACGAGTTTTTAGGTTCTAAGAGGAATATTGGTAGACCATCTATAGTCTCATCGTTTTCTGGTAGAGGGATGTAGTCATCTTCTTCCTCCGCTTCTGTTTTGAAGTCTGAGAGATATGGGTCGAAGTTTAGTAAACCCTCTGGGTGTATATATTCTGGTCTGGTCTCTTTCGTTGTGGTTTCTGTTTCTGAAACAAACATAAAAAGAACTTATGAACAAGAATCCTACTTAATATTATAAATGCGAAAGTTTCTGAGTGTATGGATGAATGTATGAATGATTTTACTCTTTCTGCGTGTAATTTATCTATATAAGTAATAATAAATAATATTAATATATTTGGGATCAGATGGCCGTCTGTAAATAATGTCCCAGGATATTATTATTATATTACTATTTCTAGCGTAAACTAAGGAATGGATTTTGATGAAACTTTGTAGTAATATACCTTATATATCCGAATAGCACGTAGGCTATAATTTATAAAGTTTAACGCGGGTAAAACCGTAAATAAATAATTGATGATTTTTTACCGAATTATATTCGACTGAAGATTTTTTTTGCATGTATGTCACGAGATTTCTCCATTGTTTGTGACCGACGCGACGGTTTTAAATACTTTCCGAAGCACGGTTGCACCCTTCTCTGTCAACTTCCAGACTCCGAGCTAATTAATTCTTAACAGAAAAATCCTAATATGACTTATTGGCCCGACCCGGTATTGGAACCGTGGACCGTATTGTCTGCGTCCGAACACGCCGCTGCTAGACTAACGCGACAGTCAATCATCTATAGATAGTTTGGTAGTGTTCCATATTTGGGTACCTATTTCGGCCGTACCGCCCGCACTAGGGCAATGAATCCCTGTGGCACGGAATACTTTACAAACATATAGTAGACGGACACAAAGAACGCCTAGACACAGAACAACTACTGTGTTACACAAATAGTTATTCTGTGCAGGAATCGAACCCGGGACACTATACTTTAAATGTTGTACGTGACTGCCATTAACTTGCGCAAATGCATGACTTTATTACGAACTAGCTGTGCCCGCGACTTCGTCCGCGTGTTAATTAGTTTATTTTGTTTTTTTTCAAAAAAAAAGTTTTTTCTAACATAAAAGTAACTTAGGCTAAGTTACTCCTTATTACATCAGCTACCTGCCAATAAAAGTCCCGTCAAAATCGGTCCAGCCGTTTCAGAGATTAGCCGGAAAGACAGACAGACAAAAATTGTAAAAAAAATATTTTGGAGTATGTACCTTATATATATTCATATAAATGTAGTAAAAATCGGTTATTTCAATATTACAAACAGACACTCCAATTTTATTTATTTGTATAGATGTATAGATAAAATATTTAAATCTATCAATATAAATGTATATACAAATTAATGTTTGCCTGTATGACCTTTATAAAATCATAAACTATGCATTTTATCATCTGATGATTTTCAGCAAGGTGTTATAGATAGCCTATATAGGTTTCTGAGTTGGTACGACCAATCTTCAACAGATGGCGCCAGTACCATTGCAATGAATTTCATATAGTGCCGTAGCAACGCGTGCAGGGTACAGCTAGTTTAAAAAGCAATATTCTTATTTGTTTTCCTACCACAAATTTTATATTTGGTTCATCATCATACCAGCCAAAAGACGTCCACGGCTGGACAAAGGCCTCCCCCAAAGATCTCTACAATTGCCAGTCTTGCGCTATTCGCATCCAGCAGTTTCCAGCTTTTACATTTGGTTACTTAATTTCCTCTACACTTAAAATCGGGGGAGAAAAGCGTTGGTACAGGAATATGTCAATTAATGAGTACTTAACTATTTTGAAATAAAAATCGACCAAATTTCTACCTCAAGTTGAAATTCCTACGAATTTTTGAAGTTATACTTCTTTTGGCGCGATGGAGAAAAATTATGAGAGTGAATTTTTACGATGCGCGCGCACACCGACACCTAAAAATTTAACAGCATGAAGTTAGTTCTAGGTGGTATGAAAATTGATAACTATGTTCAAGTTGTATATTAAGAAGTATAACTTCTAACGCGTGTACATAAGTACACACAAGTTTTTTTTTTATTATTATTTCATCACAAAATTGTTCCCTCTGAATGGCGTAATAATATGCATACAATAAAATTCTAACAGTCGGCATAACAAAGTATAAAATACTCCATAAACCGACATCAGTAGCTGTCGTTTATTTGATAAATAGTTAAGATTATTATAAACCGGGCTACTTCACAGCACATTCTCCTCTTTACTTTACACTAAGATCATAAATATTTAAACTAAGATAGCGCATTAAACATAGCTTAGATAACTAGTGAAAGCGTTGCGAGATTAAACACATGTATTTTAAATGTACTTTAAGAGGGCTATAGTAGATAGGTCTTTTAAAGTAATCTTTATCACACGTGAACTTATTGTGCAGCGTAGCCAGGTTCCCTGCAAGATGGACATCATCAGTCCATCTTGTGAGGCTTACTTGAAGAAAACGTTGCGGGTTCCGCAAGACCGGGATTTGAGGAGATCCTTAAGAGAGATCTTTGTCCAGCAGTCGACGTATGTGCTTGTCTCTTTCTTTAAAAACTTTCATTGCAAACATGAAATTCATGGACTCAAAGCATATCCAGGACTCAGAATAATTATATTTGAATCAATAATACTATATTCTATAGAAATAATATATCCTGGGACATTATTCACACATGCTATCTGTTCCAAACGTAGGAGACTAGTACTATAGAAACCAAATAACTGATATACCTACTACATATACTACTTTTTTTTGTAAATACATGACAAGACAGACATGTTCCTGCTCACAAATATCTGTCCTGGATGGCAATCGAACCCACGACTGGTGCGGTTTGAAAGGCAATAATTTACCAACCACGACAACCGGCCTATCAAAAATTATTAACAAGAAATGTATTAAAAAGGTATCACTTAAATAAATAAAATGAATGGATTGTCCACATTAAAATGCACCTATAAGTTCGTGGTAGGACCTTAATAATTAGTATGTATTTAGTGGTAAATCTAGTGCACTTAACCACCTGTCAATCCCACATAGTTGGTTACCCACTGAATTCAATGACGTGTCATGTGCATTAACGGATGTGTCACAAACAGTATCCACTAAGTACTGATGGATTAAAAGTACGATTTGATAGAGGTAAATACGTTAAATTTATAAAAGTTTTGTTAGTAGATACTATTTGAAATGAATACAAAACAATAACTTATTTGGACGATCGCCGTAGCCTAGTTGGTAGTGCTCCTGCCTAACATGTCATTAACAAGGACGGACAACAAAAACAAAGATCTTGGTGTTATACTGCAGCCTGAAATCGTTATTATCAGACAATTTAATTTGTGTCCGTCTATTATATACGGCGGCACAGGGATTAGATACCCTAGTGCGGGCGTTGGCTTTTAAAAGAAAGACTAAGACAGTCGCCTCGCCGCTTCGTGCCGCGGGTTCGAGTCACGCGCCGGACGACTATTTGTGTGACCCATAAATAGTTATTCGAGTCCGGATGTAATTTGTGTCCGTCAATTATATGTTTGTAAAGTACCCCGCGACTCATGGATTAGATTCACTAGTGCAGGCGTTGTCTTAAAAAAAAAACGAATTCTAATCTATTTAATAGCATTCCACGCTATCCACGCACGCGTTGGTCAATATCAAGTGAGTATTGAAGAAGGCTTGGTAGTCCCGTGGCTAGTAAACCTAACTGCTACGCCACAGGTCGTGAGTTTGATTCCCGCTCAAGACAAATCTTGTGCGAAAGCACCAATATCTGCTCTGCCTGGTTGTAATTTATCTCATCGTCACATCATCATACATATGTAACTACATATGTATTTAGAAATATATAAGTATGTTTATCAGTTGTCTAGCTGCCTCAGTACAGGCTCTCCCTCATTTGGGATCAGATGGCAGTGTGTTATATGTCCCAAGATATTTATTTATTTATTCTTCTCTGTAACATGTTTTTGTTGACTATACTACAAACATTGTAATCTTATAATTATCCAATAAAAATGTGGACGCTCACATATTAAAATGTTAGTAGCGCAATTGCTGCGGGTTTTTATTGTCCAGGGTCTTGTTTACAGCTTGTTGGAAGAACTAATTGACGGGCCTGTTGGCGTGGTTGGCAAATGCTTGCTTTTCACGCCGGAGGTCGTGGGTTCGATTCCCACCCAGGACAGATAGTTGTGTGCATGAACATGTCTGTTTGTCCTGAGTCTGGGTGTAATTATCTATATAAGTATGTATTAACAAAACAAAAGTAGTTTATGTAGTATACCAGTTATCTGGTTTCCGTAGTACGAGCTCTGCTTAGTACGGGATCAGATAGCCGTGTGTAATAATGTCCCAGGATAAAAAAAAAACGAAAAGAAAAAAGAACTCTTGTTAACTGATGGACAAACTGGCCGCAAGGAAATGTATTTGTACAGTTTTTTATCAGTCTAATGGTTGCCGTAGTATCAACTGACGCCAGCACATCCAGCTACCCCAATCTGTCCAATTTCTTTTAAAGATTTTCAACTTTATCAAATAAGCATAAGGTTCACTTTCAATTTGGGAAATTTGACAGATTGGGGTAGCTTGATGTACTGGCGTCAGGACTACGGCAACCATTAGACTGATAAAAAACGTGTGGCGCAGCGGTTAAGACAGTCGCCTCGCCACTTCGTGTCCCGGGTTCGAATCCCGCACACAATTTTTTTTTGTTTAGTTGTTCTGAGTCTAGGTGTACTTAGTGTCCGTAAATTAAATGCTTCTACAGTACCCACACACATACACACACACACAGGGATTAATTATCTTACCTGTACCTTAGAAGCTTGATACAACTTTCAACGAACATCACCATGTAACCAACAAAAAGTACTTATAGTTGTGTAATAATTCTTTACGAAAACGTAGAATGTTATGTTATGTACCTAATCTAAGGAATACTACATGTAACGAGCGCTAATCCCGCCGACAAACTGTAACACAGTTTGGTGGGTTAAAATATTATGTAATGGTTTTTGTTCCAAATAAATGATTTATTTATTTAATTTATCTAGTTCAGGATAATATAGGTAAATTACACCCAGATCCAGAACAAATAATCATACTCATCGCACAAAAATTTGTCCTGGGTGGGGATCGCACCTACGACTTCTGGCTTAGCAGTCTGGGTGACTGACTATCTGTTTACAGTTTTATAGAAGAACTTTGTTTTACTGTTGGGTTGCACTGCTTACAGAGAATTATATGAATATAACATTTAAAAGCGAACACTTAACATGTATGAACTGGCAAAACTAGTTAAACTAATTACAATTCTACCATTGAGTTCACTAAGTGTATTTGTTCCGGAATTTTCTAAGCTTTACTTTGTAAAATCACAGCGTCTGGCCTTTCATGGAACGTCGCCGGGATTTCCGGACTTGTTCCGGTATTTCCCTAGTGTCAGCAAATGTAATGGTTTAGGGAAATATAGTTCTCAGTTTTATTAATTGTACTGTTGCGGTATTATGTATTAAACGACAAATTGATCTAATAAAATCGTTTTATTAGAATACTTGACTGTTTATACGCCTACAACGGAATGCTCATATTCTGTATTTCTTTACAGTATACTGTATATTCCTTCAACTCCCTCTTATCAGAAAGAACATTTTTATTAAATTCATGAATCACATTCGAAAGCCTTGAGATTAACTACTAATCAGCGATTCAAAATACGAACGCATTTCACAAATTTTCTTGATAACTTATTTGTTGAACAAGGTGCTCATTTGTTGAATGCGTTAATTGTTTATTTGGAAGCGCAAAAACCCTAAGTATACTCCAAAGACTTGTCGAGAGGATCACTACGTGAAGCCTTCATAGTTTATATAATGGTACCTATTATTAATGTTTTTAATCTTTCGCGATTTGTAACCAAGGTAATGATTACCTAAATATTTATCGCGATGAGACCCGTGTCCACAGTATAGGTATAAAATTCAATTATGCTCCAGCCGTTTAGACGTGAAGAAGTAACAAACATACACACTCACAAACTTTCGCCTTTATAATATCAGTGTGATATGTATGTATTTAGAAATATACAACATGTAACGTAATTAACACAAACCCTCAGACACCCCAATTAGAATATTATATTGTAATCATAATACATACACTGAATTTTTAATTTAACATGTATGTGCATTGTTATTTACTTAGTTTCTTGGAATAAAGTTTATTTTTCTTTAATTTGTGTTGAATGATGGAATTTGTATAAATACAAATAAACTGCGATTTTAAAAGTCTTATAACTTTGATTTACGGTCCATTTCAATTCGTTTTGACTGTACAGGGTTAATACACTCACCGGCACGGAATCTTGGCCAAGCGCGTATTTCGCGATAACAAGAGCTTTAAGTGTTTCCTATGAGTACCTATTTATTATGAAGGTTGGTCTAAAAAATGTTTACCTTTAGTTCAAGAGGGTAATTTATCATGTTTGAGTGCAATATGACGTTATTTTTAAGTTTTAGTTGAACCCGGACATCTGAGCGACTAAGTTGCTGTTTTAAATTTGTGTTTTGTGAAAGTTTATTGTTAGGTTGTTCAATTATTGTGATATCGTACTGTTACTTCAATAACTAAAGGTGATTTAATTCCAATAAAAATGCCATTAACACCATCACAGGTTGCACAAGCTGTAGCATTGATCGAACAAGGGCTGACACAGCGAGAAGTTGCTGTTATACTGAATGTACCACGTTCATCGATGCAGTATGCGCTGAAACGATACCAGGAGACAGACCGCTACTCCCGCAGACCAGGCAGCGGAGGCGTCAGATGCACATCTGCCCGGGATGACCGCTTTATTGTCCTGGAAATTTTGAGAAACCGCTACCTCACCGCTGTTGAGATACGCCAGCGACTCCAGTTCACAAGAGGTGTCAATGTTAGTGAACGTACAGTGAGAAGACGAATGGAGGAAGTGAATTTACAAGCTCGTAGACCAGCACGCGGCCCAGAACTTCTCAGAAGTCACCGAGTAGCTCGACTTCGATTCGCACGAGAACACGCCAACTGGACCCATGAGCAGTGGGCTCGAGTACTGTTCACAGATGAGTGTCGAATCGCTTTACGAGCTCCAGATGGTCGGGAGCGAGTGTGGAGAAGAAGAGGAGAGCGGTTTTTACCCATTACCACCACACAAACTGTTAGTTTTCATGGAGGCTCTATAATGGTTTGGGGAGGAATAAGTTCCGATGCACGTACGGAGTTAGTTATCGTCGATAACCGATTAACGGCAACACGATACATCGAGGAGATTCTTCAGGAACACGTGTTACCATATTCAGGGTTTATTGGATTTGACGAATTCCTCCTAATGCACGATAACGCGCGCCCACACGTTGCACATTGCGTGGAGGAATACCTTACAGAGGTTGGTATTCTAAAATTGCAGTGGCCAGCTCGTAGTCCAGACTTAAATCCAATAGAGCATATCTGGGACAAGCTTAAAAGAAAAATAAAGTCCTCCTCCAACCCGCCTGAAACTCTGAATCAGCTTCAAAATGCAGCACTGACCGCTTGGGAAAGCATACCACAAGTTGAGATCAGAAACATCATCCAAAGTATGCCAGAACTAATGCAAGCTGTTATCGGGGCTAGGGGAGGAAACACCCGATATTAAAATGCAAACACAACGAAGACTTTTTGGTTATTTTTCATCTTGTGTTCTTTTTAAATTGACAGTGTTAAAACCAATATTTTTGTGAAACTGCTTATTTTTTTAAAGATTACTGCTGGTGCATCATTTTTTCAATAACTGAGTTACAAAACCATAAAAAAACCCTAATTTAGTGCATAAACCCATAATATAGTGAAAATTAAATATTTAAATAGAAATTATCGGCAAGTTATTGGTGGCCAAGTTTCCGTGCCGGTGAGTGTATGTCAATAACTTCCGTAGTTTAAATTATTTTGGAATAAAAAATTACCAATATTAAAAATGATATAAATCGATTCAGTAAACGATTCTGAACAAATTATTTTCAGGATGTGCGTTAAATAAGTTACATGTTGTATAAGCATGTTTATCAGTCGTCCGGTTTCCATAGACAGGATCTGCCTAGTTTAGGATCAGGATGGCAGTGTTTTAGTTGTCCCAAGATTTATTTTATGTAGTAGGTATGCCCATTTGTTTTTAAACAGAGACTCATTGAGCAATGCAAAATGAGCGCAATAAGTACACATCATGGCTGCGTAAGACGAGAAGATAAAATAATTACGAGTGTAATATCTGGCAACATGCTTCGCTAATGGCCGAATTTATAGTAATTAATATAACATAATATCCTGTTACAAAATGTATCTATTACCTACGGACAGAGGAAGCTATTAAATCATATTTAAGTACATTATATTAAAGATCAACATTTACAACTGTAACAATATTTACGTGACCAATAAAACCTAGTACAGTCAGCAGCAAAAGTAGATGATCAAAATCCGATGAGAGGTTTCGGTTTATTAATGACTAACTGTGCCCCGCGGGTATACCTGCATTAAACTATATAAATTATAGCCTATGTGTTAATCCAGTGTATCAGCTAACTCCATACCAAATTTTATTAAAATCGCTCCAGCCGTTTAGACGTGAAGAAGTAAGAAACATACACACTCACAGTCGCAAACTTTCGCCTTTATAATATTAGTTGGACTAGCTGTGCCCCGCGGTTTTACCCGCGTTAAACTATATTAATTATAGCCTATGTGTTAATCCAGGGTGTCAGCTAACTCCATACCTAATTTTATTAAAATCGCTCCAGCCGTTTAGACGCGAAGAAGTAACAAACATACACAGTCACAAGCTTTCGCCTTTATAATATTAGTAGGATTATGGAAATTGGGCGGCAATACCATTAGCTCATAAGAGAAGGTTCGTAAAAGGACGGCGAGGTTAAGAATTTACGCTCGTGGTCTGTCCATAGATGGATGACTACCAAAGTGGTTTAATTTGAGCGTCTCCCTGCTTCGGAGGGCACGTTAAGCTATCGGTCCCAGTTAGTAATCATTAGGCAACAGTCGTTAAGCCATGTCAGAGACCTACTGGGCGGATTGAACAACTCTGACACTAGGGTAACTGCCCATACGAAAAGTAAGTAATAAGCCTCATTATCATCAATATGTTTTATACTTAACACTCATGTTCTTTAAAGCAATATACCGCCACACTATTTGACGCATTTTACGGTAGTATGAATATCCGATTTTAATCATCTACTTTAGCCGTTGACTGTACAGCGGAACTTATGCAAAAGAAAAATGGAGAATAAACGACCTCTGTATCCGATAGGGGTTAGCCATGAGTTCCAAACTATTGCGCCACGCAGATACGGGACGAAATCACACAATTGCAACAAGGTCTGCAAGGCATTCTCCTGCTTGAGTTAGTAGTAGTTAAGCAGATGTAGTCGTATATATATATATATATATATATATATATATATATATATATATATATATATACATCTTGAAGGGCATGTTGCGTCCTACATGGCGTTATTTACCGATGATGCCGCGTCCGACTGACTTTGTGCGTCCGGTATACGGACGCAAGATTGACCGACCCTCATTTTTAGCCCAAGGGTCCCTTATGATCATTAGAATCCAAGGGCGAAAAATTGGCATGGACGTAATTCCATCACTAGAATGCCTTTTAGCGTATAATATAGTTCCGCCATCGTCAGACTGAAATTTGGAGGGCGCTAGTGTTCAGCGTATAATTTACCACGTATACTTTGAGTTCAGTTCACCGATCTTATCGTGTCCATTGAATATCGTACTTAATTTGTCAAGTTTTTATCATGTTTTCGTGACAACTATCTTGCGTCTCTTAAATATCCTTAAACCGGCACTAGGTACGGTGTCTGAGAGGCCTATTCGGGGTTCACGAGGGACGCATGGAACGGGGCGCGGGGCGGCGGGCTTCAGCGCGCTCGCGTGCCGAAGTTTTTAACAAAAAGACATGTGCCGGCCGTGACGCAAGCTTGTCACCAAAGTGAATTATTGTATTGTAGTGGTTATTTATTTGGTCTATTATTATAGTTAGTGATTATAATAATATATGAATCATAATGAAAAGAAGTGCAAGGAGGATTCTTGAATTGGCAAACCGTAACTTCTTCATTATAAAGCAGATGAATTCGTACCAAATCAAGGAATACCACTCCATGTTAATAATTCCTTGTCTAATGTATCTTTCAAGCCACCTAATAACATAAGTTTAAGTGAAGTTTTTTTTTGTGTTATGGCAATCTGCCGATGTTTTCAGCAATTTCTGCCATTGTCACGTGTTTGTTGACTGCTCATGGGAAACTACAAAGGCTAATTAATACTTTATTTTTGTGGCACTAGTTTAGAGCCTGTAACAAAAGACAAACACAAATATGAGTTAGTGAATAGAAATACATAAATTACGTATCAACAAAGACAATAATCATAAATATCATAATTTTATCATGTTAGTCGATATAAATTTAATAAAAGCATTTATCATTAAGGGATTAGGAAATAATGAAAGAAGGTGACGTACATTCAGAGGATGGTGAACGTTTAAAGAAGAAATATTCGCAAATGAGAAAGGTTTATTTAAGTGACATTTAAGAAAAATATGATCTAGGGATCCATCATCTAATCCACATTCACACAAGGAATTGTCACGAATCCTAATATTATGAAGGAAGACAGGGGTACAACAATGGCCAAGACGGATTCTGCAAATAACTGAAGTTACAAATTTAGGAACTTGCTTGAATAGAGGCATACCAATGGCCCTTGGTCTTACTTGATTCGATCCAAGAGCATTGCCAGGACTTATGCATATCAGTTTTGGGAAGGTGAAGTAGATCATACACCTGCACCGAAAAATATTTAGGATCAGCCAAATTGCTGGTAATAGCAGCCTTAGCATATGCATCTGCACACTCATTACCTCTTATACCTGAATGCCCAGGGATCCATACTAATATGACCTCTACATTCTTTATAGAGCAAGAATGAAGACATTTTTTTATTTCCAGTATAATAGGAGAACGAAGGGAATCTTTAAAAGGATTTTTGACAATAGCAGCCAAGGCTCTTTTGGAGTCTGAGAAAATAACAGCTTTGGATATAGTATTATGAGATAGGATAAATACACATGCCTCAAGGATACCTATGCACTCCCCAGTAAAAACAGAAGCCTCTGGGGGACACTAAAACTGTAAAAAAATTTGAGAATTTAAATAATATACACTAACACCTGTTTTACTATCATCAGATAACTTTGAAGCATCTGTAAAAAAATATGATAGTCTCTCCATTTATCATAAACAATAGAAGAGAAAACATCATTGGCATGAATAGTTTGTTTATCTATGCCAATGTGAGGAATAAAATTTGGATTAAAATTTGAATTTCATATGGGAAGTCATACAATGGGAATTTAGTGCACTGGTAAATAGAGGATTTCATCTCTACCATACTAATCTTTTTAAATGAATTTAGAATTAGAGGGCTTGCTTTGTGCTTCCAATACTCACTCTGATCATATAAACTAACTAATTCAGACAGTTTTGACAATATGTTGTGATTTTTGAGAAAATATGCCTTAAAAACATATTTGTCAGCAAGATATTGTCTACGATAACAAGGGGAGCGTCTCCACTCTCCACCTGCAAAGCATTGATGGGCGTGGATTTCATGCAACCCAGAACAATACGGAGTGACTTAGACTGAATGGACTCTAATTTAGCCAACACGATTTTACTGCAAGGCTCAAGTAAGAAAGTGCCATAATCCAGTAAGCTTCTTATTGTGGCATTGTAGATAAGTTTCAGAGTGAAAGGGTGAGCACCCCACCAAACAAATGCTAGTGCACGTAACATATTTACATTCTTTTCACATTTGTTAGTAATATAATTAAGATGTGAAACGCCAGATAATTTAGAGTCTAAAGTAACACCCAGAAACTTTACTCTATCCTCAACTCTGATAGGAGATCCCTCAATTTCTAGGTGAACATGTGGGATCACTCTTTTACGGGTAAATATGACTTATGAGCATTTTTGGGGAGATAAATGGAGACCATGGGAGAAAAGCCAGTTGTTTAAAGAATCTAGAGAAACCTGCATGGATACTTTAGCAGCTTCAGCAGTAACATACAAACAAAGATCATCAGCATAATGCAAAATTTGGCAATTGACGTTGAGAGACCTATGTAAGTCACATGTATAAATATTGTACAATAAAGGACTCAAGACAGAGCCTTGCGGTAATCCACGCCACACTGACCTGGGACCATACCTTTCCCCAGGAATGTGTAGGTTGATAAGGCGACCTGATAGCAGATTGCAGATACAATGAATCATCCTTACTGGGATACTCAGCTGACTTAACTTAGTCCTGAGTATTGAAAGAAGAACACTGTCATAAGCAGCTGAAATGTTCAAGAAAACTGCAAGAACAGATTTATTCTTACTAAAGGCAATGCGTGCATCGGTCACAAAGCTAGCGAGGCTGTCCATTGTGCTAAATCCTTTACGAAAACCAAACTGGGATTCCGCTAAAATACCTCTATTTTCCACGAACCATTCCAACCTGTTTTTAATTAGGTGCTCAAATATTTTACATATAACAGTAGAAAGAGCTATAGGACGATAGTGATCTGTGTTATTTTGTGATTTCCCAGGTTTTGAAATTGGAATGATTAAATTATTAAAAAATAAAAAAATTGTGTCCTCCAGTTGTTAGGGACGCATCCCTGAGAGAAACATAAGTTTATTATATCTAAAAGATATTGCTGACCAAGAGGACCCATCATTTTATAAAAAACAGTAGGGAATACCATCGAATCCTGGAGCTGAATCCTGTACATTATGTAATACAGCCTCCAGCTCAGGTAGAGAAAAAGGATTATCTAGAGGATCATAGGAGGGAGGACTTATACCCAAAGAAGGACATTCTCCATACAGAGGAACATAAGACGGGGCCAATTTGTTAAGGAAGGATTTAGCTGTCTCCCGAGGAATTATTGATGGATTACAGGGAACACAGCCACGTCAAAATCTTTTAAAATTTTTCCACATAAGGGAAGACGGGGAAGATGGAGAGAGGGAGAAACAAAATTTCTTCCAACCCTCATATTTTTTTTTCTTGAAGAGACGTTTCGACTTTGTAATACATACATACATACTTACCTGTCCAACTCCGAACTTACCTGTTCACACCAGCCTGTACCTCTGAGCTTACATGTTGATACATACTTACCTGTCCAAATCCGGACTTACCTGTCCACATCAGCCTGAGCCTCTGAGCTTACCTGTTTGTACCTACATACAAACTTACCTCACTCGTCGTGGTAAGCTCAAAAGGCACAGGCTGGTGTGAACAGGCAAGTTCGGAGTTGGACAGGTAAGTATGTATAAACAGGTAAGCACAGGATGGATGTAATTTAGTTATTATAATCAATATGATATATGCAGAACATTATACGGAATTGATTTAAACATATGGTTGGATGGAGGCGGGAATGTGCATGCAGTGTTTTGAACGTATACGGAGATATTCAGTGTGCAAGAAAGATTTAAGAGTGAACGGTCGCACTAATTCAGTTATTCGGAACCAATCTGAATTCAATAGTAGATGGATGTAATTTAGTTATTATAATCATTATGATATATGCAGAGCATTATACGGAATTGATTTAAACATACATTCGGATGGAGGCGGGAATGTCCATGGAGTGTTTAGTAGGTATACGCAGATATTCAGTGTGCAAGAAAGATTTAAGAGTGAA
The DNA here is from genome assembly GCA_951640165.1 of Pseudoips prasinana. Lineage (NCBI taxonomy): Eukaryota > Metazoa > Arthropoda > Insecta > Lepidoptera > Nolidae > Pseudoips > Pseudoips prasinana. Next base: position 3,660,737 of record OX621238.1, on the reverse strand, counting down.
CGGACGCACAAATTCAGCTAGAAATATTTAATTTGAATATCACCATTTAACGTTTAAATGAAATTTGACGTCGACTACTGATATGATACTGATTAAAATATCCTACATACGCATTGAAAACATAAAAAATCTCACTACATTCAGTGGACGCCGCAGGGTGGTAGTTAGTAAAGACGCAAGAAGACCTTCGCGATTTATATATATATATATATATATATATATATATATATATATATATATATATATACATAGCTCGTAGAACCGATGGCCGTTGGGGTAGAAAGGTTCTTGAGTGGCGACCACGAACCGGAAGACGCAGCGTGGGCAGGCCCCCTACAAGATGGACCGATGATCTTGTGCGGGTCGCTGGAAACTGCTGGATGCGAATAGCGCAAGCCCGGCAACTGTGGAGATCTTTGGGGGAGGCCTTTGTCCAGCAGTGGACATCTTTCGGCTGATATGATATGATGATATATATAGATGATATATCGATGTAGTAGTATATTGATTTCAATGGGACATTTGCTGTTTTCAATGATTATTCATCCGCGGTAATTTTTTATGAATTCTGATGTATGGACTCACGAGTATGATCACTACCATGTGAAATTCGAAGAAGATCGGTACAGTCATTCAGCAGATGCACGATCTGAAATGAACGACCCACAGAGTCACCTAAGTTAGTTAGCTTAGTTTACACTCAGCGCAATATTTTTCATCACACCATCTCGGAAAGAGTATTTTTGCTCTTCGATATCTGAGTGGAAAAGTCGTTTTTATCCTCTAGAGGTTAAAGTAAATTTGAATTTAGAACATCGTGAGCCCTAAGTTTGTGAATGCAAAATATCATTAAACCTATTTACTACTACCTCTATGGTGCCGAATTTATCATACAACTTTTTTAATTTATGAAAAACTAAGACTCGGAACCTTCTTGGTGTACTTTTTTAATTTGTTTGCGCAATATTACATACTGTTCCATTACACTCAAACTGTAGCAACGTTACTTTAATTTTTTCTTAATTATATCTAAGTATTATTTGTAATAATTTAAATATTGTCATGTAATACTTAGGTTCATATTATAATATAGTAATTAATACCTAAACTGAAATAAAAGTATTTATAACTAGCTGTGCCCCGCGGTTTTACCCGCGTTAAATTTTATAAATTATCACAGCTCCTTTCCCGTAGGTGATAGCGTTATAATATGTAGCCTATATGTTGACCCGACCTCTTAGTAATATTCACGCAAAATTTGCAGTAAATCCATGCAGTATTTATTGAGTTTAGCCCGGACATACATACAGACAAACAGCAAAAATTCTAAAAACTATATTTTTGGCTTCTATGTCGATTGTAGATGACTCCCTAAGTATCCTTTAAAAAAAAATTCAATGTACAGTTTTGACTTTGCTACGATTTTATTATATGTATAGATAAGATTTGTTTTAGCATTTAGTCATTTCCTCGCTGAGGTGTGATGAAAAGTTCGTGTTGCACTCGAGTGCAAAGATTTTTCACCTCGTGTTCTTTTGATTTCCTCGCCAATGCTCAGGATTTTAATTTTTGAATCACGAGCGTTACTCGGTTATCAAAATAAAGCACATGGTTAAAAAGCAACTTTGCACTCTTGTATAACAAATAACTATTATTACATTGTATACTGTAATATCAGTTATAAATGTCAACTTCACAGTATCATTATATAGAGAATTTATTATCGTTGTTGTAACTGGATCTGGACTGTAATTGATTTGACTGCACGTGTGGTGCAGCGGCTGAGACAGTAGCCTCGCCGCTTCGTGTCGCGGGTTCGAGTCCTGCGCCGGACAACTATTTGTGCGACTCATAAATAGTTGTTCTGAGTCTGGGTGTAATTCGTGTCCGTCTATTTTATGTTTGTAAAGTACCCTGCGACACAGGGTAAAACGAAAAATAATTACCACAATAAACTATCGTAACTCTCGAGGTTACCAAATATACAGGATATAATATTAGAATTACCCAAAGATTGGACTGTGAGCTAACTCCATAATAATGAGAAAATGCAAGAAAGAAGGAAAATGAAGATTTATACTTTAGATAAGTAATGGAATCAGGCGTTATTTTGCGAAAATCCATAACAAATCGAAATACAACAACGTCAATCTTTAAAAAGTGATATTAATGCTGCTATTGAACAGTTTAATCAAGCTGGGATGCAATTTGGTACTCACACTCACATTCAAGCAAATTCAGTCGCATTCGAGCCCTCGACGAGCTAACATTCCTTGAGAATAGTCTGTGGAAGACTGAAACATGTGTTGGGTATCATACCGGCGCATGTAATTTGCTTGTTTATATTGCCCTTCTTATATGTTCAGACGCCAGCACATCCAGCTACCCCAATCTGTCTAGATTTTCAACTTTATCACGTAAGCATAAGGTTCACTTTCAATTGAGGAAATTTGACAGATTTTGGTAGCTTGATGTGCTGTCTTTACATATTTTTGTGGGCGGGAGGGCGTTGCAAAGTGCATCCCGGCTTAATTAAACAGAGAATTAGTCGGATTAACATTACATATGAAACTTTGTATTTTGATTTGTTTATGCTTAACTAAAAACTCAAGCTAAAATCTACAGCCACGATTTCTGTGTGTAGGTTCATACTTAATATATGCGTATTCTTACGTAATATATGGGTGTGCCATGTGAATGCAGTTTCATAATTCTTATTGTTAACTCAATAACAATGTACAGACGCCAGAACATCAAGCTACCCCGATCTATCAAATTTGCCCAATTGAAAGTGAACCTTATGCTTCTGTGATAAGGTTGAAAATCTATAAAAGAAATTTGACAGATTGGGGTAGCTGGATGTGCTGGCGTCTGTACCTAGTCAAAGCACGGGCTTGCGCAGGTTGTGTGAGTCCAAGTCATTGTTCTCTAGTTTCTGCGGTAAAAAAACCAAATGTAGTAGATTCGCCGATTTGTCGACACTAAGGGTATATTCACATTTTTTTACCACTTTGATGCGCTTTGACTCAGATCTAGCGAGTGCTGAATCGAAGCGCATCGAAGTGGTTATCTTAAAGTAACTTAGCACCGCCCTTAACACCACTCATATTTTCTTGCGCGCACGCATAAGTCGCAATGCATGTATTCCGAAGAGTGCGAGTGAAATCGCGCTTGTTTTTAATCTCATAACGAAATATGAATAAATCTAACACGCCACCGAGAAATGATCACCCAAATAAAGAAATGTCACATTGAAATCATTTGAAAAGTAGGACATCGGCTTAACTAGACTCAGCTCAATAATCGTGCGCTGTAGAATGCCTTGTAGAATGTAGAATGTAGAATGCTTATTTGACATATAGTAGAAATATGTATCTTTTTAATTTTGTGTTATAAATTATTTTCAAATTCAAATTACACTAATATTACAAAGGCGAAAGTTTGTGAGTGTGTTTGTTTGTTACTTCTTCACGTTTAAACGACAGGAGCGATTTTAATAAAAATTGGTATGGAGATAGCTGCTATCCTGGTTTAACACATAGGCTATTATTTATAAAGTTAATCGCGGGGGAAACCGCGGAGCACAGCTAGTAACTATATATAATAATTCTAATACTTGGACTACCCAACTGCATGGTCCATATAGTAGTGGCCAAGTGATATTATTTAATTTGCTTGCAAATCTAGCTTTTCTATAGCTTTAGCCATTAGTCAGACGAATAAAGACACTTTATATTTCTTTAGAATCTGCTTTCAATGTCCATCATAAACTGCCGAGTAGCTGAGACACAATGCGTACATCAAGTACCTACTGTTCCGCAGCCACACTTGACCCAATCGTCTGGAGTGGAGCCCTTCAAGTGTTTATCAAAGCTCTTGAATTGTCCAGCGCCGTTATGACTACCTCCATAATGAAATGCATGTATGGAGAACTGGAGATTGGCATACATATACGACAGACGCCAGCACATCCAGCTACTCCAAGATGTCAAAGTTCTTTAATAGATTTTCAACTTTATCACATAAGCTGAAGGTTCACTTTTGATTGGGGCAATTTGACAGATTGGGGTAGCTTGATGTGCTGGCGTCTGTACCTATACATACATATGTAAACACGAAGAAAATTCTATAAAACTTATTAATATTACATGCTTGTATTGACACCGTTTAAGTTGACGTTTGGAGGTTTAATAAGCAAAAATCATGTAATTAAGCGCCGAGTGTAGATTTACGTTATTAAATGATGAGATTAATAAAAGTTACGCACTGAATTCTCGGCAACGGCATTTATCTATTTAAATCCTTACCAATATTATAAATCGACAGTAACTTTGTCTGTCTGTCATGCTTTTACGCCAAAACTAATGAACCGATTTAAATGAAATTTTGTACACAGTCTAGAGCCTGAGAAACGACTAAGGCTACGTATAAATGCGCAAAATGGGTGGTAAGGGGTTGAAAGGAAGGGATGAAAGTTGTATAATTTAGTGCTTGAAACTTAATTTTAGGGTGTTGATTCGATATAAATACGATATAAATAAATATGACATTTAAAGTTTGTAAAAGTTTTACCCTCAAGGATGTAAAATAATAATAGGGAATAGAGGATGAAAGTTTGTATGGAAATATGTAAGGTTTGTGTTCTATAAGTTTGCGACAAGAGACAAAATATTACAGATATTCTGATGTAACATTTACGTAGTCATTAAAAAATGTACGAACGAAGTCGCGGGCACAGCTAGTTTAAAATTATAAATGTGATATAAAGAACTTGGAATAATATGGTATTTCCATCTAAAAACAAAACAGATCCCAAATAATTATTACTCATCAAGTACGTCCACTGCTGGACAAAAGCCTCCCCAAATAATAGGGGATATGCCATAATCGCTACGCTTGGCAGACCGGTTGGCGATCACAGTTTGATGGTCATAGTTCACAGAAAAACGCTGCTGCCCAGTCTCTGGTAGGTATTCCCTCGGATGATTTCTACGCCTCCCACGGGATGAGATGGGGTGATGATACTCTATGCCGTCACCACACAGAAAATTATTATTAGCTCACAAAAATAATCGCAGGGATAAATTATAATAAATCCGCAACTCTCATTGGTTTAAACGCCAGTATGATACAAAAACTACATGACTGCGGCATTAAATATACCATTCCCACTCGTCGACAGTTGGTGCACCGCAGTAAGCGTTCAACCGCATCGCGCCAAAATTATAAATTCCGTAAGGGATCATTGTTCACAAAAACCTGGACCTCAGTATAAAAACAGACAGTACGAAAACTACCTACAAACGATCAAAACGGCATTCTAGGTTTAAAGATTCTTTATTCTCAATAAAAACAAATAAGTCACTTACTTGAGAATAATAAATAATAACTTATAATAAATTACATAAGGTCGAGTTCGTCGTAGTTTCCCTCAGTACATACATTATTCTTAATATAGGGTGTGGTACTCATCTAATGTAGCCACTTGCCCGAGGTTAAGGTATTAAGTAAGATTGTTGTACATATTGAAATAATCGGGTTTTGAATACATTAGATGAGTGTACATGTTTAGTGTCTGGTGGTAGTTTGTTGTACATCTGTGCCCCTTGATATGTCAGCATCTTCTTGCCATAATTTGTCCTAATCTTAGGTAAGACCAAAAACTACTACGTTGAGTTGTGTGCTTGATGCGCATGGTTGCATTCTCACGCAACCATGCGCATCGACAAGACCCCTAAGCGGTTATCGCAGTCCTGTCAGTAATGAGAGCCGCGTCGTAAGGAGTGGTTGCGTATAAGTTTGTCACCGCAATCTTTTTAAAAGCCCACGTGCGTATTGTGTAATATCCCAAGCTGCGAAATTGTCCTATAACTATTGGCTTATAAGAAAAAAAATCGTATAGGAATCCAGTAAATGCATTGACTAAGAGCACTCATTCATTTTTCATATCAGCCGAAAGATGTCCACTGCTGGACAAAAGCCTCCCCCAAGGATCTCCATAATAGCCGGTCCTGCACTGCCCGCATCCAGCGGATTCCCGCGACCCGCACAAGATCGTCGGTCCACCGTGTAGGAGGCCTGCCCACGCTGCGTCTTCTGGTTCGTGCTCGCCACAAAGAACCTTTCTGCTCCATCGGCCGTCAGTTCTACGAGTTATGTTCCCTGCCCACTGCCACATCAGTTTGGCAAAGGTCGAGGCACTATTAACGTTTGTAAGATTTCTATAAGACTAAAAAAACCATATCAGTCCTAGGATAGTTACAGGATAACATTTTGCTGCTTGGGTACGCATACGGCTGTTTGAACTCCGCTTCATCAAAACGGGACCTTTCGTATTTTAATTGTCCTGATGATTTATGAAACAAATATGTATAAATAAAAAATAATAATAGGTATCAGAAACATTAAAAGTTACAACCTTTTCAATAGAGCGTAGGTAAGGTAAGGTCGCCAGAGCTCATTGGGGTGGGGGGAAGGGTCAGCAACACTTGTTTGCTGACTCTTAAAGGCCGGCAACGCACCCGCGACTCCTCTGGTGTCGCGAGTGTCCATGGGCAGCGGTGGTCACTTACCATCAGGTGACTCACTTGATCGTCTGTCGCCCGCTAACATAAAAAAAAATATTTCATCAACTAGGCGTAGTTACTTTACTGTCCACATTTATACTATGTCATTGTTCACAAAAACCTGGACACTTCATCACGCCAAATTCATATGCAAATTACATTATTTGTTCGGTACGGAATGGTTTTGATAATAATCTTATTGTACAATTCTGGATTAACATGTTTTCAAGAGGATTTGAAAGGGCTCTTCAACCATTCTATAAAATGTATCCAGTTGACAGACATTCGTTATACGTTAACAATCTGGATTGAATGAATGATAAAGGCCAGTTTTATGAATAAGAAATGAACACACACGCACAAGTACACACGCACGCACACACACAAATTTCCACACAAAATACTAACAAAGAATAAACCGGCGAAGTGCGAGTCATACGCGCACACGTAGGGTTCCATACCATTATCTATAAAAACGCCACGTTTTTTGTATAGGAGCCTCCTTAAATATTTATTTTATTTTATGTTTTAGTTTTGTTGTTAGCGGCAACAGCAATACATCATCTGTGAAAATTTCAACTGTCTAACTATCACGATCACTATCAGACAGACAGAAGTCTTAGTAATAGGGCCTCGGTTTACTCTTTGGGTAAGTAACCTTAAAAAAATACTTAAATCGGTAAAATCAAGTTTCATCTTCGGTAGTTCTTACATAGTTTCATCTTCAATGTAATTTAATGTTTTGTTATTTTAGTTTCCATTTATTAGAAAGAAAGAGGTAGGCAGCTGATTTAGGTAACATTTTCAAGTTAAATACTTAGTTTATACCTAAACTATAACATTATTTTTGGCAGTTTTAAATTGGCTTATAAATTTTATTCATTTTTAGAACGTTAAGTTTTTCCTAGAATTGGTTTATATTTTTGATCAGTGAGTGTTAGAAGTGAAATTAACTGGTAAAGAATAACCCTTTCCATTAAACGTTTAACACTAATGGTCCAAGATAATAATAATAATAAAGCCGTAAACTCCGGTAGCATAGACCCTGTTCTTGCTGCCGGTTGCAAATCTTATTTTTTATATTTTAAAATGTATTTAATAAGAAAGATGTATGAATAAATGATAATAATAATAATATTATCTAGGGACAATGTCACACAGATCATCCTAGCCCCAAACTAAGGCTGCGTTTCCACTGAGGCGGAGCGGAGACGAGCTGTGCCGCGTTCACCAATCACATGGCTTGGAATCCTCATCTCTATTCCGCTGGTGTGGATTCCGAGCCATGTGATTGGTGAACGCGGCACAGCTCGTCTCCGCTCCGCCTCAGTGGAAACGCAGCCTAAGCAAAGCTTGTACTAGTACTACTACTGCACACAGCGGGCGCGGCGCGGCGGGACGGGACGGCGACGCGACACTGAGGAGTTGTAATGTACTAGATATTACGGGCGACGCCACACAGAGCCGTCCCGCTCGACGCGACGCTGTGTGTGGCGTCGTCCGTAATATCTAGTACATTACAACTCCTCAGTGTCGCGTCGCCGTCCCGTCCCGCCGCGCCGCGCCCGCTGTGTGCAGAGACCTTTAGGCGCTCGTAGCCAGCTGCACCCACCAATCCAAAAAGTTCATTGAGGTTAAGCAACTAGGCATGCTCTAGTTTCTAGATGGCTGACTGCAAAAGTGGTTTAATGTCTGAGCGTCTCCGTGCTTCGGAAGGCACTTTAAGCAGCTGTTCGCGGCTTTACTTTTTAGGTATATATATATATGAAAACTTACTATATGTGCATAAAAATATCGATTCCTTCTGTAAAAGGAGCGATACATATAATGTAAATACTAGATATAAGAATAATCTCATATTGCATACTACCCGTCTCCACAAAATAAGTAACTCTTTTATGGGCAATGTATAAGATTCTATAACACACTTCCCAATGATATTAGAGAATTGTCTACGAATAAGTTTAAACGAATTCTTAAAGCCAAATTGTATAGCAGGGCATATTACAAAATTTCTGATTATTTAAGTGATAAAAGTGCTTGGGATTGAGTTGTTCTGAGTCAACACACATGATTGTAATTAATCTTAAGTATATTTTATTTTAAAAAAGGATTCCTACTGAGTTTTCTGGCAGTGTTTCTCAGTAACTGCCACGTCATGCACTACACGGTAGGGAAAAAATATAACGATTCCACATAAATGTAAATTTTTTACGGAATAAAGTACCTTTGACTTTGACTTAGGTAAGTCTTCAAGCCATGTCAGAGGCCTAATTGGCGGCATGTACACCTCTGACACTAGGATAACCACTGCCCAATGTATTAGGGAATGAAGTTTTGTCTTGACTGCCGCACTGTTTGGCTTGTAGTGATAACAATTGTAAGAATTTTGTAAATCTAGTTTTATCAATACTATTGTTCATTCGTTATTCTTATTTTATCTTAATAAGATCCAATGAAAAGAAATCACATTCAAATGATGATTATGTTTTATATTTAATTAGTTAAAAGAACAATTATTGTGAATTTTTAGCTTTTGCTTGGCTATGAATGTTTATTTAATTTTAAATTAATTTAATTTAAATTTTTAAATAGTTTACTGTAATTGCACATATGGTGTAATGGGTAAGTCTTCTTATCGTGGCAGTGGTAAGAATTATATTATATATTCCCAAAATTGGGCAACGCTGATCGATTTGGCTGAAGCGTCATACAAGTCCGTAAGTAAATTTTACTTTTAGGAAAGCCTGTTATCAATTTCGACATGTTACAGAAAAGTAAAGTTAAGCAAATATTTAAAAAAATACAAAAGACATTTTCTCTTAACACTGTTAAGCTACGTGGTCATACTAAAATGAATGATATCAAGGAATGCGTCTGTTACTGTTCAAGGATACTTAATATTCCAAACAGACACTATTCTCAGAGGAACAAGTTTACTAGTTATGATCTAACATCCTGTATTTATTAGTGCATTACATACCATCACACCTCTGAGCAATAAGCGGAATACGAACAGAACATTAGCAAAAGCCATTCAGACCACGTGCCAAAAAAAATAGCAAGTTCCGAAATCAATATCCAATAATAAATTAGTCATTACATCCTCCTTGAATGACCGTAGGTATTAAACATGAATTATTCATAGAGATATTGATTAGTACCGGATATTTTTTTATAGAATACCAAGCCTGTTAATACTCGTACATTCGATTCTCAATAGGACGACTGGATACTAAAATCCAGGTTCTTTCCTTTTTACATATACCGATTTCAATATTCATTCTTGAAATCTAATAACAAGACAAAATCATTGTGTGGTTTTATAAAACCACAAGACTTACTGCGTTAAATTAATTAATTAATATAATAATAATAATATCTAGGGACAATGTCACTTATGTCACACAGATTATCCTAGCCCCAAACTAAGCAAAGCTCGTACTATGGGTACCAGGCGACGATATACATACTTATATAGATAGATAAATACTTAAATACATAGAAAACATCCATGACTCAGAAACAAATATTCGTGCTCATCACACAAATATTTGCACTTACCGGGATTCGAACCCAGGACTACCAGCTTCGTAGGCAGGAGCACTACCAACTAGGCTACGGTAAGTGCCGGATATTTTCGCATTTTTCTTGGTTTTTCTCTCATTGACCAGTTTATGTGATTACCTATCACTCGAATTTCGTTAGTTCACTAGAATCGTTGTCCATCACGCTCAAGTGAACAACAACATTTATACCAATAATAATAATGTCCTCCTAGCCGAATTTCGGCCACGGCGGCCAGTCTCAACAGAGACTAGCCATCTGCGCGGGACATATTATAGTGCTCAAGTGTGTGCGCAAACACAGGAGCACTTTCTATTCCATCACTCTCATGATCCGATGGGACGCCTAGGCGACACGACTGGAATGAGGTCTGGTAAACGACCGACGGCTTTACGTGCCCTCCGAGGCACGGGGGTATAATACCGCCAACTCCCAGACTTCGGGCTGATGCTGAGAAATTCTTCTTTTTACAGAAAAAAAAAATCACTTTATGGGCCGAGCCGGGATTTGAACCCAGGACCTCGTTCTCTGTAGGTGAACACGCTACCGTTAGACCAACGAGGCAGCCCAACCAAGACCAGTACACTCATCAAAACGCAAATACTATGGAGCACTTGCACAAATGAGTGAGAATGTTAATTCTACACGATCAGCTGATGCGAGCCATGGGCGCCGCCATATTGCGACATGCGATAGATGGAGGAAAATATTGGGAAGTGTAGGTGGGTGTGTGTTTATTATTTCTATGTTATTATAACCAGGAGAGACTCAGTTTCTTCATAAGTTAGATATTTAACTAGGCGGTTACTACTTTCTTACAAACACGTTTATTCAATTCGACATTACTCATTTACTGACTATCAACAACCGTCCGATTAGCAAGTAAATTCATCGACCAACATTATAATGTTAAATCCATCCTCGATAGCCACTTAGCATAGCAATGTTAAGCATGCAAATTGGATTTGATCAATAGCTCATAGTACAGACATGGCAGGTGAAAGGATATAGTTCCATCTATGAGTTCCATAGACAGATGTTTATTTTTTTTTTAGTAAAAAAAAAGACAGGTAGGCCGCGGCGCTTCGGCGTTGTTTGTGGTATCACCTTTTATGAGCCCTCAAAATCATTCTTAATGTTATGGGCGGGTTTTTGGAAAGGGAAGGTTTTTAATTAACTTTCTAAGTATAACTAATTTACGGCAAATGCTTTGTTTGTCTAGCGGTAACTTGTTAAAGGCAAGTAATGAAATCCTGGTTTTAAATCGTAGATTAGACTAGTTGCTTGGACTAGTAGATTGGTTTTCAAAACTAACGCCCGGCGATTGTTCGTCACGATTCAGTTGATAGTGAACATTTTGCTCCAAAGTTTAGGGTTTTATTCTGTGTGAGGAATAATAATCATAATATTATTACGTGATACAAAAGCTTGGTAAGTATACCTATTTACGAAAATTGCGCGGACGGAGGAGTATGAAATTTGGAACAATTAAAATTCATATGGAGAAGGAGTGCAGAAAGCTTATATTTTTATATAATAGGCATTGGAAATACTGAAATTAGTTTGATTAAAAACCAATATAACACTATCATGCGTTTGACACACTGACAAACTGAGAAGAGATGGCAAACTGAGTGTCAAAACTGAACACAGGTATTTGACTTTGATATCTAGTTTTGATACTAGAACCTTAATGGTAAAATTTTGAACAAGTGTGCTCAATAAATAATTTTGACTGATATAAAATAAAAATACTAATATACATCTGCGTAAGATGTAAATTGAATTTTGAGTATTTAGGGTAATTCATTAGGGTTTGTAATAATTAATTTTAAAAGTAAGCAAAAATACTTTTAATAATGGTATTAAGTGTACCATTTTGTTTACTGTTAGTTTATTTATTTACTAAATAGACACAAAAGAACGCTATTAAAAAATAAAAACTAAATATTTAAACCGTATATTAGTATTTTTTAAAGAAAAATTGTAATAGTTGAAACTAATCTACAATTGGCGGTTTAATAGTGTTTTCATAGTTGCTTATAAGACCTCCAATTTTATGCAATGAATTTCTTCAAAACAACTGTAGATTACTTACATAGTGTAACTCGAAACACACACAAAGCAATGTCACATAAACTTCCTGGGCGGGAATCGAACCCGAGACACGAAGTAGCGGGGCTACTGTCTTAACAACACATGTTCTTACAATGTTTGACAGTAATAATTACCCCATTTTTGTTAGATTATATTTTAATTTTGAGACGTATCTATAACAATAATTTAACTATATCGTGCCTATTTTATTTCACGTATATGGAAGCGGACATTCAGGTATTATGATCGAACCGGGGCTTGTATGTGTACACACGACTACATATCAAGCTTTATATGGCCAGTATAAGCTGATCTCGCGTTGTATAGTATTTCCATACAATGAGAGGTTAGCTTATATTGGAAATGTATAGCTTGATATGCAGCCGTGTGTACCTACCGATTGCCGCGTTTTCATTCTTACAGATGACAAGAAATGGCGAAAGTTTTACAATAATTGCCCTTCAGTTGATAGTTGTACGAATTTGTAATGTATGAACAATTATTGCGCATAATCAACACACATGATTGTAATTAATCTTAAGTATATTTTATTTTTAAAAAGGATTCCTACTGAGTTTTCTGGCAGTGTTTCCACGTCATGCACTGCACGGTAGGTAAATATGACGATCCCACATAAATGTACTTTTACGGAATAAATGATTTTGACTTTGACTTTAATTATGTTGTAATTGCTTGGATTTTTCAAGATAAGTAATTAGGGGAAACGGATCCAATACAACCCTATTAAAAAGAAAATATATATTTATCTTGAGACACACTGCCATCCCAAACTAAGCAGAATGCTATGGCAACCAGATAAAACTATAACATATATAATACTCATGTATTTCTAAATATCACACTAATATTATAAAGGCGAAAGTTTGTGAGTGTGTATGTGTATTACTTTTTCACGTCGAAACGGCTGGAGGGATTTTAATAAAATTTGATATGGAGTTAGCTGACACCCTGCATTAACACAGAGGCTATAATTTATAAAGTTTAACGCAGGTAAAACCGCGGGGCGCAGCTAGTTATATATAAATTACACTCAGACATAGAACGAATAATCGTGTTATCACGCATAGATTTGTCCTGGGTGGGAATCGAACCTGCGATCTCCGGCTTGGCAGTTAACAGACCCAGCGAAAAGCCAAGTCGAAACAAACTGGAGACTTAAGTAGGTACCTATGGTTACCATAAAAGGTAGTTCAATGTTCTATGTGCAGTGATAATAAGTTCGCAATGTCCACAACTACGTATACTAGTAGTAGTAAAACTACATATAGTAGTATACGTTATCCCTTTCTCTCAATCCAGTTAAACTACTCGGTTAAAATTCAATTTGTTCAATGCTTGGAATGCATTGGACACCAAAGTAATTTTGCTATCATAGGTACTGATCGAATGTTATCTTATTGATTCGACTTATAGAAGAATATGTTTCATTGTACTTGACTTTTTTAGCTTCCGCATAACACGGAACCGTCGAAAACCCTATTAAATTACTAATCATCTTTTATTATTCCGTCTCCAATCAAATTAGCATATGCCATCCCTTTATAAATATGTAAATATACTTAGACGATATTAAAAGTATGGTACAAAAACTTACCTCCATTCATGACTGAGTCGACACAGATAAAAAATAAAAACAAAATCCTTAAATTCAAAATCATCACTGACACTAAAACTTCATTCACTAAACCGCGATCTTTTTAAAAGAAGAACGAAATCACGTTACACTATCGTGCTCTCGGCGCGGGGGCCCGCGGTATACTGACATCACTGAGTCATGCTACCCCATACTCCATCACACATGGTGTCCCATTACGTAGGATGTGTGAACTGGTACCAGAAGCTTCAATTAATATTAATTACATTTCCTGCTTTAATTTTTTCAGGCATACAAAAATTCTAACAATTGAAGAGTAAATAGTGATGAGTAAAACCAAGCGTGGGTGGTAAATGAATGTGTGAACATTACTAAATTGTACAGGAAATTGGGTGTGATGCCTAGATGAAATTAAATTACATCTTTAATTTAATAGCAATATGTAATAAATGTAGCTATGCTTAAGCAGTAGTAGATAAATAAAAGGTCTAGTAATCCAGATTTATTTACAAAAGCAAATATGTAAGCCACGTATTAATTCATAAATGCAAGGAATAATGCGTTTCTGAAATAAATAAACATATAATTATTAAACATTAATGATTTTTTAACCAACAGAAAAGCTAAAAAATGATTATGTTAGCGAAACTGAAATCCCAAAACTTCAACTTTAGCGATAAATCAAAAACTTCACAACTAATGCAAGCAATGTTCAAGTTTCTGTAAAATGTCTAAAACGAGTAACACATCGCTACTCCTAGCGCCATCTGTGTGAATAATTGTTTATAACATCCACCGTCGTCAAGACAAAAGCTCTCCCGATTTCGCCATTGAAAAGCTTCAACTGGAAGCTTTGTTATGCCACGAAGTCTAAAGAATACACACGAGATGGCGCATATTCCAGTTTTCGTAGTACATTACTTCATAAAAATATAGATGTCGCTTTACCTTGAGATCGCGCCATCTATGTTGATTAAGAAGCAGCTTGATGAAAAGAGGTTGTGTGACTATTTCACATAAAACTGTATTAAATTCAACCATTGCTCCCCTAAAAGATTCGTGGAATGGCTAATAGATGCCGTTAACTAATAAGTATCAATACTAAGAAATATAATTTAAATTGAAACCTAATTATTGCTATAAAAACAACTAAATACGAAGTTGTTTTCTTGGCTATAATAAGGTTTTATGATAAATTGAAAAAAATCATCAATCAATGTAAATATCAAATAACTTACTTAAATGAAAAATAAATCTAATCTTTTAATAAAATTGGCAATTTTGGCAATTATAATAATAATATAATATTCTGGGACATTATTCACACACGGTCATCTGATCCCAAACTAAGCAGAGCTTGTACTATGGAAACCAGATAACTGATATACTACATATACTATTTTTCTTTTGTGAATACATACTTAAATAGATAAATTACACCCAATAGATATATATCATATTATCCAATTTCGCTGTAGATAAGGTTCATGTTGATAAATAAATAAATCAAACTCAACTCGGGGCCGTGATTATCCGCAACGAAAGAAGCCTCAAATGTCAAGCAAGAAGTCAAGAATTTGCGTAACATTCGATTGAGGATTGGATAGAGCCTAGAGGGCTATCATAAAAGGAGTAGGTAATGTCTATGGTTGCGGTAATGTGCAGTGAAATATTAATGCTGTAGAAGTTGAAAGCGTATAAAGACTATTCTAGACTATGATGCCCGATTATGGCAACGCAGTTGTTGTTGTCAATGAAGCTGAAAGCAGCCAGAAGTATTGCCAATATGAAAAAAAGTACCTACTTTATTATCTCATTTTTTTTAAACTAATTTCAATAATGCATGTCCCCTGATTCTATCCAAAACTAACTAGAGTAATTTTTATATCTTTGTATTTCTTTCTAACGTAGTTCTAATGGGAAGGACATAACATCGTTGGTTGTGCTAATTTCGTTTTGACGCAAGTGAGTGATATTGTAATGGCTACACGATCAACAATGAGAGCCGTGGGTGCCACCATATTGCGACATGCGAAAGATGGACGAAAAAAATTCCTTACTTTTAGGTACATCATGTAATAACAAATTTTATTATCTTATAAACAAATACCTAAGCTATGTTATCTTATGAGTAACGTCACATAAACAAAGAAGGCTTTTCTATATTCATTCTTTGAGTTAAATATCAATGATTCATATGCTAAACATGTAATTTTTAAAACCTGTTTCTTGTTTTAAGTTTCATTGTTTTTCTTGAAGTATTTTTCAGAATTACCTAATATTGAAATATAAAATAATAACTTAATTAAATTATTTTATTAGGAACTCCATAAGTATTGTTAATTTGTTTTTTGTAATTGTTGGTTTTCGGATTTTATGTCAGTAATTTAATAATTTAGTAATAAAATGAATAAGTAATTTTGTTACTTCTAGAAAAAACACGAACCTAAGTTATTTTTTTCCTTGAGGATTATACGCATTTAAATTAACAACCATATAATCTGCACTACTATAACCTCCAACACAACTTTTCATTTTCCTAACAAAGTTATCTTATTTTTAACTTAACCTTTCACCCCCTGCTTACATTACCAAACGATTCCCACCGAACTTCTTCGTTTGTAATTCCAAATGATTGATTTCAAATTCAAACCTGGAAGAGCAGTGTTGCCAACATTGAATATTGATTGCACAAAAGGCGTTCGGCGCCAAAGCGTATTCTCGATTCAAAATTATTCTCGAACCATCGACTCCTTTTGATGGCGCAAAATATGTAAGTAGCTGAATTCGTCAGTCACATTTTTATTCTGAATAACATTTTCTTTCTGACTCACACTCAGCGGATCCACGGATACTCTCCTTTTCTTAATTTGCGGTACGGAAATTCAAATTTGACGGGTTGGCTCGCCTTTCCGTACAATTTTGAAGTATAATGAGCCGTTAAAGGTGGAGCAATCACTAAAATATCAAAGGTTTATTTATTTGTTATATATGCGTTGGTTTTATTCAAATATTTCAACCATTTTACGATTATTCATTAGATGTAAGGAAAATGTAGTGTACATACGTAATTCTTTGTCCAGAGATACTGGCCGGTTGAGTTTGCAGCCATGGGCCGAAATTCAAACGGCCAGATACATCGGAGACCAGTTACCAACAAGGACCAACAAGGAAGGTTAATTTGCCAGACAGTTTTTCTATTTGTGGGCTCCATTGTAGCTTTGATTCAATAGTGATACCCAAAAACACAGTTGATTCAACAGGGTCCAACCTAATTACTGTACTACAGTATAGTACCTAATCATTTGTAAACCTAAGTTGAGCCCATAATCGTATCCTAAGTGACCGAGTTAGCGGCTAATATCGCCAACATGGGTACACTCTATTTGAAAAAAAAGTTCTTATTCTGGCCGTTCGGAGTCCGGAGGGTGGCGGTGTTACACCCTCGTGCCTTAAAGCGGACGTTAAGCCATTGGACTGCATCCGTCCTCTCTCTCCTCAGAATAAGAACTTTATTTTCAAAACATAGAGTGTACCCATGTTGGCGTTATTAGCCGCTAACTCGGTCACTTAAGATACGATTATGGGCTCAACTTAGGTTTACAAACGATTAGGTACTATACTGTAGTACAGCAATTAAGTGTACTAGAGATCGCACTTGTTCAAAATAAGGGTTGATTAGAAATACGTAGATCTTTTAATGTCTGCCTTTGTTACCGAAGCAACGATTGTAAACATATTTTACACATTTTATGTGCGGCCGCTGCAAGAATGCTTTTATGATACCTGTTAGTTCAGAACATGTTACATTAAATTTGACAAATTCCACGGAAAATTACATTCTGGTAGCGGCCGGACAGAATCTGTTGGAGTTTTGATGGCAATGCGAAAAAAGCCGAATCGACGTAAAGTTTTATTTTGTAAAATTGGTGTAAATTCGAGTTTTGTGTGTAAATATGGTGATATTTTAGACATAACGTCTTCGACAACGTATAAAAGTAGAGGACAGTGCCATATTGTCGTGAAATGTGATTTTCCGTGTTGATTGGAAAACTTTGATTAAAGAACGAAAAAGCTACATACATTAATGAAATAATGAAATTTATTCAGCACTTGGGTATTTATATACACTTGTATTTGTCAAGCTCACAATGTATTACATAAACACGGTATAAAAACAGTAATTAAAAAACAAAATATTTTGTATTAGTCCGTCCGTGCGGTCTGTTTCGTCACATATATTTTTAATATCCTTAAATAAATAATAATAATAATACATTTAGCAATTGTATATTAAAATTAAAGAATTGAAAACAATAAGCAGTTGGCTATTTCATTCTACAATGAAACAACTAAAGGATTTAATATCCATGGTCCAATAAAAAATAAGGAAAAACTATTTACAATTGAATCATCGGTAACAAAACCTGGGTCATAAAAAGATTTGGGGGTTTTTTAAATTAACATTTTGGTTTAAGATCTTTATTCCTCAAAAGAATACAATTCACTTATATGAGAAACATATTTACAAAATTAAACAAAAGTTTCTTAAATACTAATCGGGCGGTTACTACCTCTAAACTCTCAAACGTATCTTCTTAATTATACATTGTTTCTTAAAACGACGACGATCACCGTAGCCTAGTTGGTAGTGCTCGTGCCTACGAAGCTGGTGGTCCTGGGTGCAAATCCCGGTAAGTGCAAATATGTGTGTGATGAGTACGAATATTTGTTTTTGAGTCATGGATGTTTTCTATGTATATAAGTATTTAGCTATCTATATAAGTATGTATATCGTCGCCTGGTACCCATAGTACAAGCTTTGCTTAGTTTGGGGCTAGAATGTTCTGTGTGACATTGTCCTAAGAAAAAAAAAAGACAATCTCAATCACTTGTTTGTTATATGACTATATAAATAAAAGATTAGTAAGTAGGTATACAATGACAATATAAGTTATCTAAGTAAACATGTACGATGGACTAACGATAATACTGATGAGCTCCGAAAAAGGAAAACTTAAGTAAATCCGTATTTGTGGCGCAGAGCCACTTCAACGGTTTATTCTGAACTGCTTGTGGGTTGAACTATTTTATACTTCACGATACGATTATAATTATTAATCATCTATTAATAATATTCGTAATGAATGGGTTATTATGATTATAATGAGTGCATACTCTTGATATTAACCCCTCCAAATGCCAACGTTATCTGGGGTACATAATTCCCACTTAATTATATTTTAATCTTAAAAATATTTTTTAAGTATTATAACTTAGTTACTACATTTATACATTCCATTCTCCATATTTTAGAACATATATTTATGATAACCAAATATTTTATATCACGATAATAACGTGCCGCATGACGAATATGATTATTTAAACAAATCTGAGCTTTCAGGTTGCCCCTGATCCAAATGAGCTCGGTTCGTCCACCGAAGCAAATACCGGCCGAAACCATTATTGTTCCCGCTCCATATGAATGAACTTCCTGATACAATTACAAACGTTTGTGACGTCCAGAGGACCTCCAAATTCAAGTACGTCTTGAATCCGAGTTCATACTGAAACGAAAATCATCTACAAGCATATATTAAGCCAGTTTTCTACCTCTTAATTTCTGTGTTGTCCATTTCAGCCCATTGTAATGGGGACCTACAATTGCGCTATGGAGTAGAATCATATGGTGGAGCAATCAGCTGCCTTCGGGAACGCAGTCTCACTTCACGTGTATGATTTCGTTGATATTCAGAAAGTCTGAAGAGCTGTGGAGCCTCGTAGCCAACATAATGGTGGTCATGGTACGATTCTGTCGAGTCAGTCGTGTCAGTTTCTAATGTCGGCCACGCTGCCCGTGATACGATGCTGTGTCCAGAACTAGCTTAAGCCGCAGTAAGTTGCCTGGCCAGCTTGTAACGTTCCGAAGGTTCTCATCATCTCTCCGCGTTTCAAATGAAAATGTAGTTGTTCCATATTAATGCCATTTTTTTTAAATTCCTATGCAGAAAATGTAATATTTAGGCCTTTTTCGCCATTTAGTAGACGACATTAACCTAAGTCACAATTTGCTAAAATTGGAATAAGTATTTTTTTTTTCAAAATATAGGGATGTGTTATTAACATCAACATGGAAGTAAACATAAAAAGCCGACTAGATTTGTTAACTATCAGTTAGACGTTTTTTTATAGTTAAAAGCGTACTAGATCCGTAGAGACTTTTGATATGAGTATTTGCCTGATATACAGTTTTTGAGAGCAGAATGCGAGCATTCAAGCAGAGCGTGAATTTTATATTTGTTAAATCTCCCGATATGATTAATAATCATAAATAAATACAAAATTAAAACTGTAAAAACCATTTCAACGTTTCTTTTTATATTACCGCCGGCACAAAGAAAATATTTTTAATTCACGTAGACTTTAAAAAGCTCTTGTAAATAGTCAGAACATGTTTGTAGTAATGTAGTTAAGTAGGTATACATAACTATTACTATATATACTGTCGTACTACGGTAATTTAGAAATAAAACATCATTGAAAGACACATAACCTTTAAAAACTACGCTTAATTTTTAGGTCAATTAATCTTCGTTTATGTCGTGTCGTACCGCAGTACTAGTGTCGTGAACACTAAAAGCCCTCACATAAGTGTCGCCAACATTTACCACCCAGTTCACGTGCCCCAAATGAGTGCGGCCCGAGTCTAACACGTCTTCAATTGTTCGAATCTTGGAGCTTAACTTGATCAGCGAGTTGCCAAGTGATAAACCGCTTACAGGACTGATTGCGATCGATAGCACGTTACTCTAGAAAAGGTTTGGGTGATTAAATATATTATTATAATAGCCGTCTACTATACTACTACTATACAAATAAATCATTTATCTTTACAAGCTGGGCTCTTGGAGTTCCACAACCGGTGTTCTAAATCTTCAAATTTATTCTCTCAGCAGAAAATGCTCAGCACAGGGCACAATTTTTGTTATGGTACCAATTTTGTATCTCTTATGGTTTAGCTGGTCTTTTGCGGTTCTGCATCAGGTCTTCAAAAGTTTCCAAGATAAATTATAGCCTATAAGTTGTCCAGACTTAATACCTATACATAAAAAAATCATTCAAATCCGTCCAGTAGTTCCGTAGATTAGCGTGTACAAACAAACAGACACACAGACAAACAGACAGAATTTTTTTTGGATTCGTGTTCTACTATTGTTTCTAAACCCCCCTCAATTATTATTTCTTTAATATATTCAATGTACAGACACCGTTTTTACTGTTTTAGTATAAAATAAATAAATAAAATAAAAAAGGTTTCTTTCACGTAAACTTTAAAAAAGCGCTTGTAAATAGTCAGAACATGTTTGTAGTAATATAGTTGTATACATTAGATATTATTTCTAGTAACATAGATATTTAGGTACATCTTGTATGAAAACATTTATAAAATATATGTATAGGTATAGGAATTAAGTCATGAGAGCGCTGCGGACAAATAGTGACTAAGAAGTTATTATAATAATATATTAGGGCCATGGGGTCCAGGTGCTCGTGCACTCTTCAAGAGTATCGCTAAAAAATCGGTCGCTGCCACACGTAGCCAGAGGGCTGGTCTATTTTTTGCACAGAGAATAAGCATTGCCATACAACATAGCATGGCATGGCATGCTCGGAGTATCCCTGCGCGCTCGAATCAAAAACAGTGAACCAAAGTAGCCGATATAGCCAAACGAATATAGAATTGCCAAACTGAAGTGGCAGTGGGCAGGGCACATAGCTCGTAGAACCGACGGCCGATGGGGCAGAAAGGTTCTCGAGTGGCGACCGCGAACCGGAAGACGCAGCGTGGGCAGGCCTCCTACACGGTGGACCTACGATCTTGTGCGGGTCGCGGGAAGCCACTGAATGCGGGCAGCGCAGGACCGGCTATTGTAGAGATCCTTGGGAGAAGCCTTTGTCCAGCAGTGGACGTCTTTCGGCGGATATGATCTAAATGATTTTATTTCAGAACATAAGACCAATAAATCAGAAACACTGAAAAGCTTGTGTCATTTAAAACTAATTTGTCCTTCGAAGTCCCTCCACTTGCGTCATCCCATCCGACTTATTTTGTTGTCTGTCCCTTTCGCACACAACTGTCAAAATTCCCACAGACTACACCAACTTTATTAATTTACTTTTTACCGCTATTGTCGAATTAAAACCTTTATCTGATTATCTTGTATCGGTTTCTCGTTTGTTATTAAATAAAATAAAATAATTTTATTGTTTCGGTAAGCTGATGTGTTTTCACGGTGCAATGCGTTTGTACAAAGGTGAGATTTTTGCGCACTGATATTTTATTTTGATAAAATATGATCAGTTTTTTTGTTGATGCAGGTGCATGGATTAACGGAACTCTATGTTATTTGTATATTGAGTATAAAAATACTTTTTGGGAGTAATCTGACGAATGCGTGACGAGGGCGTTACGAAAAGTGTGATTGAGTGTGGCGAACGGAAGTTGAGAGAAGTTGCGTTGTTTGCTTCTTCCTTCATTATACGCACGGCTAAACAGTGGAACACCCTCCCGAACGACGTATTTCCAAACTCATACAACATGGGTTTATTCAAGGCTAGAGTGAACAGGCATCTTATGGGTACTGGGTACGCGCGGTCCACCTTCCACCACATCTTCACTTACCATCAGGTGAGATGGTCAAGAGCAAACCCATCTGACATAAAAAAAGAGTGAGATATAAGTTAGTGAAGATAGACAGTTAAGTTTTGTATATTACTGTAGGGGCAAGAGAGAGATGGGGAGAGAGAGTTGCAAGCACACATTTCTTTCTCTTTTTCTCTCATAGCCAGTTGTGTTTGAAGTTTTACTTCAGGCGTGTGGTCTAAAGCACACTCTTTACACTATTTTAAATTAATTTTATTTGTTAGATCCTGGATTTCTGAACGGAACAGAAATGTTTTTACTTTACTGTACTATCTTTTGTTTTAACGTTGTGCTATTTTTACCATGTGTTCTCGCCAGATAAATTAACAAATATTTTTAGTCATTTTCAACAAAAAATCAGTCATTATATGCGTATGAGATACGGGTCCCTTTATTCCTTCATCCTTGCATTTTTTTCTGCAAAAGGCTAAAGAAAATCATTCAGAAAAAGGAATAAATTTTCACTATTTTGCAAATTTAAATAATTTTCAATCGCATATAGAGTTGCATTCTTCATTGGTCTGTTTTAGCTATTCTTTTTGGGAATCTTAGGAATGCCTAGGTCTTAGGAATGCCACAAGAAGGGCAACCAGTGTAGCCACGTTAATTAGTTTGCCATCGACACGCTAAGAGGAAGAAGACTACGGTTCAATAAAAGAATAGCTGGAAACTGCCAGAATTTCAATTATAAAAATGACATTAAAACATTCTAGGAGTCCAAAATCCTGAGCATGAAACTGGAAACAGTGGAACTGAAGTACGTAAGGGCAGTAATCCAATGCTAACTGATAGCATCGTGAGCTGTGAGCTGCGGACGTAATCCGCAAACACCCCACCCCTTTTACCAATACGTGACCACGAGCATTATGTGCTAGAGAACAGGGTGAAATGGAGGTGGCATGTCAGAATCGACGACAGGAAACATTAATACTACGGTATTTTAGCAAAGTAACGACATTTTTTTAACAACGTCTATATTTTTAATATGTCATATACTTTAATGCCAAATCGATACAACACGTCGATGAAATGCGTTTCCAATGTAAGTAACCTAATTAATTTATGAATCTTATGGATTCTAAAATAATTACGACTCCAAAAGAGTAAATCAAGAGAAGGGGATATTTTTAAATGCATGAATGAGTGCGAATTTTGTTTATTCATTTATCAAGTTTTCTCTTTTCTTTTATAAAAGACAACACCCTCATTACGGAAATTAATCCTTGTGTCGCGGTGTACATTACAAACAAATAAAAGGAAAAAAGGAAGGAATCCAATGAAGGTAACAGAATATTTTACTTTAGTTACAGATGCCAGCACATCAAACTACCCCAATGTGTCAAATTTCCCCAATTGAAAGTGAATCTTATGCTTTTGTGATAAAGTTGAAAATCTATAAAAGAAATTTGTCAGATTGGAGTAGCTGGATGTGCTGGCGTCAGTACATTTATAGCGTATATATCGTTATAAGATACAATCATATGTAACTTATATACACAAGTGAGTGCAGAACCGAAATCTTAACTTGATCTTAGCGACAAGGGCGGGTAACTCCACTAAGTTCCAGGTAAGGAGTGTGTTTTTAGGGTTCCGTATCCAATGGGTAAAACGGGACCCTATTACTAAGACTTCGCTGTATATCTGTCTGTTTGTCCGTCTGTCACCAGGCTGTATCTCATGAACCGTGATAGTTGGTTAAAATTTTCACTGATGATGTATTTCTGTTGCCGCTATAACAACAAATTGAACTAAATAAAATAAATATTTAAGGGGGCTCCCATACAACAAACCTTAGCCTTATATATAATGAACTGCCAAGAAAATTACCTTTCATTAGTTTTTGACAGCGAGGACAGCAAACCAGAATACGGCTCGCTTGATGGTAAGCGGAATTAATGAATGATGTATTTGCTTAAATAACAGGTACATACAGATATAGTCTTAACAAATATATTACTATGGCTACTGTACAATCTACCAAATTATGCATGCAAATTATGAGATTATAAACCTATATTTTAAAATAGGATAGTTAAGATCTAATAAGAAATTTAAAATTATACGGCTACATTATAGTGCCTTAAGCGGCTACCCTACATAACAGGCACTTGCTAAACTGGTGGTATTACCATTGCTGAACCTACATAAATACTTTCATTCTCTTTTTGAGGAACTTCATACTCTTTATTGGAAAACCACGACAGGGTGTCGATTCCTCAGCTTCCCTTCCAAATGGGGCCCAAACCACTCATATTTACCTCTGTTCTTCATGTTGATCTTCCGTTTACAAATCCAATATACATACCTGTACGTCCTGTACGTATACCATGTCAAGTGAACAGCAACGAAAATATATATTATATATTCTGACCTAAATATTAAGAACACGATGGGTCTAAGAATACATTTATGCACATTAATTAGCTTATAAGTATATAGTCAGTTTACTATTGAGACCTTGATTTTGCGTTGGAATGGGTAGGTATGTAGGGGATCATAAAATGCCCTAAAGTGATGCTCTCCTTCCTTTCTGTTCAGTGTAACTCACGACGCACACAAAATACCATATAATTCTTTCGTGTATTTATAGAATTTCTTCCTCCTAATTTCTGTGTTCGCGGAACGATTTTAATTGGACCCTACAATTACGGGGAGCTATAGATTCAGCGGCCTTCGGGTACGTAGTCTCACTTCGAGTAATTAATTTCGGATGGTTTGGTTGGTTGTCAGTAAGCCTGAAGAACTGTGGAGTCTCGTAGACAACACAATGTTGGTCATGGTACAATTCCGTCGAGGAGTATTTACGGATGTCCTGTCTGCGAATGGTAATACAAGATCGTCCTTCATGTCGCCCGGTCACACTGCTCGTGATACGATGCCGTGTCCAGGGGCTGCTGGACACGGCATCGTAACTGGGGACTGTGTAACACGTACTTGATCCCTAAACACTTTTGACGTGTGCGTATTTGCCTGATATAGACCTAGTTGTTTAGAGTCGGTCCGTGAATTACATATTTTTGATGTGAAACATCTATAGCCGCACGTAAAACAGATTCCTGGCGTGGCGACGCATGCCGTGGCGACGCGTCGCCACGCTACACGATAGTAGTGTGTACGGTGTGGCGAAGCGTCGCCATGCGCAATCGACTTTTTATTTTATCATTATGACATGTAGTTCCTATCACAATATGTTCTTTTCTGCATATTACTTTTACAAAATAATGTCGATGTTTCACATCTGCCAGGCGTCCCGTGACGGCTCACAATCTCTCAAAATATTTAAATATGATCAAAAAACATAACAAAAATAAAACTGTAATAATCATTTTCTTCAACCTACTCTTTATATTAAAAGCCGCCGGCACAAGGAAAATAAATCCTTTTTGTTTCTTTTTTTATTCACGTAGACTTTAAAAAAGCTCTTGTAAATAGTCAGAACTGCACGTGTGGCGTAGCGGCTAAGACAGTCGCCTCGCCGCTTCATGTCGCTGGTTTGAGTCCCGCGCCGGACAACTATTGTGACCCATAAATGGTTGTTCTGAGTCTGTTTGTAATTTGGGTCCGTCTATTGTTTGTTTTTAAATGCATGAATGAGTCAGAATTTCAATTATAAAAATGACATTAAAACATTCTAGGAGTCCAAAATCCTGAGCATGAAACTGGAAACAGTGGAACTGAAGTACAAAAGGGCAGTAATCCAATGCTAACTGATAGCATCGTGAGCTGTGAGCTGCGGACGTAATCCGCAAACACCCCACCCCTTTTACCAATACGTGACCACGAGCATTATGTGCTAGAGAACAGGGTGAAATGGAGGTGGCATGTCAGAATCGACGACAGGAAACATTAATACTACGGTATTTTAGCAAAGTAACGACATTTTTTTAACAACGTCTATATTTTTAATATGTCATATACTTTAATGCCAAATCGATACAACACGTCGAAGAAATGCGTTTCCAATGTAAGTAACCTAATTAATTTATGAATCTTATGGATTCTAAAATAATTACGACTCCAAAAGAGTAAATCAAGAGAAGGGGATATTTTTAAAGACATGAATGAGAGCGAATATTGTTTATTCTTTTATCCAGTTTTCTCTTTTCTTTTATGAAAGACAACATTCTAGGGATATTAATCCCTGTGTCGCGGTGTACTTTACAAACACATAAAAGGAAGGAATCCAATGAAGGTAACAGAAGATTTTACTTTAGTTACAGATGCCAGCACATCAAACTACCCCAATGTGTCAAATTTCACCATTGAAAGTGAATCTTATGCTTTTGTGATAAAGTTGAAAATCTATAAAAGAAATTTGACAGATTGGAGTAGATGGATGTGCTGGCGTCTGTACATTTATAGCGTATATATCGTTATAAGATACAATCATATGTATCTTATAGTCCAAGAGCTGGCACGCATTTTTGGGTAGGTATTTGAGGCAAGCTGAAAACTTGTCCTATAGCTCTTCAGACACACCTCAACACGGAACTGCAGACCTGGCAGGCGGGTAGCGGGTCTAAACCAACCTCTAAATTTTTGAAATTTTTTTTATCCAAAAAATGTATTTGAGGCAAGCTGAAATTTTGATATGTTGTAGTTTAATGTTTATACAATACATAAATAACATTCTGTCAAAATTTCAAGTTGCCTCAAATACATTTTTTCGATTATATTGCAAAATATTTTTGCACACGCCTGGCAGTGCTAAAGACCCGACAGAGTCGCCTGTCTTTTTTTTGTATTGTATAAACATTAAACTACAACATATCAAAATTTCAGCTTGCCTCAAATACATTATTTGGTTAAAAAAAAAAATTTAGAGGTTGGTTTAGACCGGCTACCCGCCTGCCAGGTCTGCAGTTCCGTGTTGGGGTGTGTCTAAAGAGTTATAGGACAAGTTTTCAGCTTGCCTCAAATACCTACCCAAAAATGCGTGCCAGCTCTCCTACTATTATATAAAAAAGTGAGTGCAGCACCGAAATCTTAACTTGATCTTGGAGACACGGGCGGGTAACTCCACTAAGTTCCAGGTAAGGAGTGTGTTTTTAGGGTTCCGTACTCAATGGGTAAGACGGGACCCTATTGCTAAGACTTCGCTGTCAGTCTGTCTGTTTGTCCGTCTGTCACCAGGCTGTATCTCATGAACCGTGATAGTTGGTTGAAATTTTCACTGATGATGTATTTCTGTTGCCGCTATAACAACAAATACTAAAACACAGTAAAATAAATATTAAACGAGCAAAAAATTTTTTTGCTCGTTTTTATAGATGGTACGGAACCCTTCGTGCGCGAGTCCAACTCGCACTTGACCGGTATTTTTTGGAATAAAAGATCTGTGTTGGAACCCTGGAACCCTCCATCAGCTGCGGTTTTCCACACTACCACTAGACTTACGAAGCAAAGTAAAATTTTTGCCCTGCTAAACATTACAGAAGATATTACAGAAAACCTATTATACTGTTAAAGAATACTTGGACTCAAAGAAATAATTCTATAGATCTTGACATTTTAATATTAATCTGATAATTTTTTCGCTTTAAATCTTGACATTTTCAAATTCAAATTTGGCATACTTATAAGATCTTACAAATAGCATAAATTCTTAAACTTTTTATTATTAACAAAAAGCCTTCTTCCTCTCTTCTACTATGCTGTGCCCGACAGGGTCCATAATTGTTACATAATTATAAGATTATACCATCTGTTATACATTATGGAAGCAATAAATGATTGAGTATTGAGTATTGAATATGCCGCATCGCTCCTCCTCACATCCCCAACGCAGCAGGCTTGTCTCTTGTCTCTCACAATCGGCTCAGTGTCCACCCACCGTAAAATTGTATTTGACGTTCGCTCGGCCACGAGCGGCCAAATTAACGCGGCTTAGGACAAAATCTCCGTGTTATGATATTGTGCCGCTTGATCATCGTTTTAAGTATGTTACGGGGGTCAGGTGTTTGCCGAATTTTGATGCATTATACTGGTTTTCGTTAGGGTATTAGGGTTTGTATCAGTGGAGCTGAATCTGATAGCTGGGTTTTTGAAGTTATACTTCTTTTGGCGCGATGGAGAAAAATGATGAGAGTGAATTTTTACGATGCGCGCGCACACAGACACCAAAAAATTTAACAGCATGAAGTTAGTTCTAGGTGGTATGAAAATTGATAACTATGTTCAAGTTGTATATTAAGAAGTATAACTTCTAACGCGTGTACATAAGTACACACAAGTTTTTTTTTTAAGCGATAGACTTTACTAAAGTTTTTGACATTTTCTAATTTCGGTTTCAATATTAAAATATATTTTATGATTGCTCGTTCTTTGATTTATATACTGAATTTTTTGACATTGTTGAAATAGTTTACTGTGAACTTTAAAACTACTTTTGAATTATTTGTATGTCTTAAAACATACATAACATACATAGCGCACTGTAATTTACTTTAAGATCTGTATTTTTTTGTACCTATGTTTTACAAATAATAAATGATTGATTGATTGATACTTTAAAGATGATGGTATTAGGTACTAGGAATGGTTGTGAAGCAGTCATGCTCCAGAAGGAGGCCGCCGAGCGGGTTCGGGAACGAGCCGATCCCGCTCGTAGACGGAGGAGGCGTCGGGGCGGCCGCGGCGGCGGCAGCCGATAGCCCAACTCCCCTCGGGGCTGCGGTGGCAGTGTGAGAAGTGTCCTCTACTGCGGCCACTTACAAGCAGCTCCGGGAAGACAGCGATCTGTTTGTGGCACAGTCGCTGTGCCAGACTGGCAGGAGTCGGCAATAGGGGAGGGCAATCCCAAGCCCTCCCAGGGTACGTGTCCCGACCATCTGGGACATGGCGCAATAGAGGGGCACCGGAGCAGCATACCCACGTTCCCGGGGCTCCTCCCATCAGGCGTCAAGAGAAGTCCACGGCAGGTAGGTTTAGTCGGTGCGAGTCCGACATACCCACCCGCAGACACTTTTTGCGGGTGGCATGCGTAGGCATTACCCCTGCCTAAACAAAAAAAAAAAAATAAACGGTACTAGGAATGGTAAATAGTTTATAAGTACGAAATAAATTCTCTTTATTGATGTTATATCATTATTATGATCATATCAGCCGACAGACGTCCACAGCTGGACAAAGGCCTCCCCCAAGGATCTCCACAATAGCCGGTCGTGCGCTGCCCGCATCCAACGGCTTCTATTATATTATCATCATGTATTGATGTGAAAGCTTTTTTACGTTTTAATTTGGGAGGAATCTCTATGAAATGAAATAATGAAATTTATTCAGCACTTGGGTATTAACATACACTTGTACTTGTCAAGCTCACAATGCAGGACATAAACATAGGTAGTCGAATACTGTACAAAAATTACAAAAATAAATTTAATTAGTCCGTCCGTGCGGTCTGTTTTATGACATATATTTGTTTTATGACATATATTTATATTAGAGAAATGTCCACGAATAAGTTTAGTATAATATAAAAAAAAAGTAATAAGAATTATTAAAGCCAAATTGTGTAGCAGGGCATATTAAAGATAAAGATAAAGATATTTTATTTCGCAAGTATGGGTACATGGTGCATGTTATTGAATATAAATAAAAGTCCAGCCATACTTTACCTGCTGGCATGCAAAAAATTAACACAAAATAAATTCCTATAAATTGCGCATTAACTATCTATAAAACAAATGTAATTATAATTTCTATGTCTTTTACGAAGTAACAATCAATAGAATATCTCAATGTCAATCAATAAAATAAGTATTACAATGTCAATGAATTAAATAATGAATACAATATCCATAAATTAAAAACGCGCAATAAATCAAATAAGTTTAGTCAATAATTACAATAGCAATGTCAATTAAAACTAAATTTACAAATCTTTCTCATTTAAAAAATCATTTATACAATAATACGCTTTAGAGAGTAACAGCTCCCGTAGTCTATTTTTAAACATTGTTACATTTAAGTCCTTCCAACACCTAGGTAATTTATTATATATAACTCGCGCCATGCAGTAGACACTTTTGCGCATTAATGTTGTTTTAGCAGTGTGGAGACACAGTTTACTATTGTCACGTCTATTTCTAGGAGCTATGTCAGCTTTACGTTCAAAAAGTCCCTGATTTGACTTCACAAATATCGCCACTTCTAAGATGTACAGACATGGTAAAGTCAAAATTTTATATTTTTTAAAATATGGCTCACAGCTGTCAATAGTTTTAAGTTTAAACATCGATCTAATACACCTTTTTTGTGCTTTAAACGCTGTTTCTTTTTCGGTTGAGTTACCCCAAAAGATGACCCCGTATCGTAAGTGGGATTCAACAATACCGTAATAAGCACAAAGAAGAGCATCCGTATATACTATATTTGACAATGTATACAATGCGTATGCCGATTTACTGATTTTTTTACTTAGAAAATCAATATGTATTTTCCAATTTAGCTTCTTATCAATGTTGAGCCCTAAGAATTTTGTGTATTCAACATCTTCAACTGCCGTATTATTATACTGAATATCAATGTTAGGTCTGGTTGTAGGTCTTTGACAAAAATGGATTATTTTTGTTTTGCTTAAGTTAATCTTTAAGTTATTATCATCCATCCATTTTATGACTGACTTTAAAGCAATATTTATATCGGCTTTGTACGAGTTTACATTTTTACATGGTATGGTTATGGTGCTGTCATCAGCAAAAAGTGTTAACGGTTGTGTGATATGTTTTGGCATGTCATTGATGTAAAGAATGAATAAGAGTGGCCCGAGTACGCTGCCTTGTGGTACTCCAAACTTTAATTTTCGCTCTGACGATCGAAACACTTCATTTTGTTTATTTACAAAATTTCTGATTATTTAAGTGATAAAAGTGCTTGGGATTGAGTTGTTCTGAGTCAACACACATGATTGTAATTAATCTTAAGTATATTTTATTTTAAAAAAGGATTCCTACTGAGTTTTGTGGCAGTGTTTCTCAGTAGCTGCCACGTCATGCACTGCACGGTAGGGTAAAAAAATATGACTATTCCACATAAATGTAACATTTTTACGGAATAAATGATTTTGACTTAGACTTTTACTTTGACTTTAAATCCTTAAATAAATTACAAGTTACTAAGCTGGTACTTTAAAATTTAGTTCTACTATATTAAAATTACAGAATTGAATGCAACGAGCAGTTGCAGCTCTTTACTAGTACTTTGCTTAATTTAAGCGACTACTATCTCCCTCTCCATCCATACGTGTAAAAAGGGAAACTAAATCAAAACTTCATTTTCTTCTATTTCTTATTCTTAATTTTTGCAATTTGACTAGCGCCGTGACTGGATTCGTAGTGAACCTTCCTTCTGATACAACGGTTGCGGGTTCGATATTCGCACAAAGCAAATATTTGTGGTTATTAACATGTCTATTTCTCTTGGTTTGGGTGTTTTCTGTATATCGTATGTTATTTTTTTTATAAAAGACAACGCCCGCGCTAGGCAATCTAATCCCCGTGTAGCGGGTTTCTTTACAAACATATAAGACTCAGTACAACTATTTATGGGTCATACAAATAGTTGTCCGGCGCGGGACTCGAACCCGTGACACAAAGCGGCGAGGCGACTGACTGTCTTAGCAGCTGCGCCACATGTGCAGTCAAAACAGTTATACACATGCAATATATAGATCATTTACAAAAAAGAAGTAAATAATTATTTCTATTAATTGTGTAGTTCAATCCATAGTACCTACAAGCTTTGCAGAATTTGGGTTAGATGGCGCTGTGTGATATTATTATAAAAAAATAAATTTCTGGTATACTATCTATCATGCGACGTGAAAAGAAAAGAAATAAAAAAGCTTAATGGCTTTTTTATTTCTTTTCTTTTCACGTCAAGCAAAAACAGATTTTTAGTAAAGAAACGACAATACATGTGTCGATTCATTACTGAAAAACTAACAATAAAATAATAAATATCCGGATTATTTCTTTATCGTTAGGTTTTCCGTAATGAAATCACAATATAAACGCTCGTATGTTTCTATTTTTAAATATAAACTCTTTTTTTAATGTCGCTTGATAGATAGCAGATATTTATTTTCTGAAGTTTGAGGTAGGCTTCTACAAAAATATTTTATCCTCATAAATAGACAAACCGGTCGGTGATAGTCGTGGCATACAACTAATTACGTCTGTTGGTGGCTGGCAAATGCTTGCTTTTCACGCCTGAGGTCATGGGTTCGATTCCCACCCAGGACAGATATTCGTGTGCATGAACATGTCTGTTTGTTCTGAGTCTGGGTGTAGCTGTGTGCTGACGGTCACCTTAGCCTAGTTGGTAGTGCTCCTGCCTACGAAGCTGGTGGTCCTGGGTTCGAATACCGGTAAGTGCAAATATTTGTGTGATGATCACGAATATTTGTTTCTGAGTCATGGATGTTTTCTATGTATATAAGTATTTATCTATCTATATAAGTATGTATATCGTCGCCTGGTACCCATAGTACAAGCTTTGTTTAGTTTGGGGCTAGGATGATCTGTGTGACATTGTCCAAGATATTATCATTATCTATATAAGTATGTATTTTTAAAAGAAAAGTATTATATGTATTATATCAGTTATTCATGTATTATATCGGTTTCCATAGTACAAGCTCTGCTTAGTTTGGGATCAGATGGCCGCGTGTAAATAATGTCCCAGGATATTATTATTATTATAATGTAATCTTAATATGGGAGGCGCGCATAGGTAGACGCTCTCACCAGTTCGTAAGTGAATGCAACTAAGCGGTCAGTCCACTGATGGGTGAACGAAAAAGGTGGATTCATTTCTTAGCATTTTCGTGCTTCGGAGGGCACGTTATGCTGTCGTTCCCGGTTGTAGTCATAAGACAGTCGTTAAACCCCGTCAGAGGCCTACTGGATGGCTTGAACAACTCCGACGCTAGAGTAACCACGATAAGTATTCCCGGAGCCATCACTGCATCTAGAGGCTAGGCTGCCGTGGTGATTTTAGTGGGTAACTTGACAATAACTTGATACGAGCTAGCTAAATATCATTTCTGTAATAAAATAAATTTTATAAATGTTTTCATACAAGATGTACCTAAATATCTATGTTACTAGAAATAATATCTAATGTATACAACTATATTACTACAGGCATGTTCTGACTATTTGCAGGCGCTTTTTTAAAGTCTACGTGAATAAAAACCTTTTTTATTTTATATTATTTTATTTTAACCCTGAGGACTCCCACACACCCCGTGGTCTCCCCAAACGGCGCGGACAAAGAAAAGGTTATAGCCACGAAAAGAGAAAAAAAAAACAAATACAGCCACGATAAGTAAGTAATTTTATTAATCAGAAAGAAAAATGCGGAATACTTATAAGCAAATTTTATCTAGAAGTTACTTTTAACTGGATACAAAAGTGCTTCGCCCCCGAATACCGTAAATATTCGTCACAATTTTCTTCATAAAATCAGTATCATGACTGTTTTATACGCGGTGCATATTCCCTCTCAGTCTGCAGCAAAGCAGCTACTCCCTGGGGGCATAAAAAGTGACGCTAAAACGTCTCTCATTCGGAGTGGGAAAATCATATTCTGTTAAACTCGTTATGTGTCCACGACTCGCCCTGTAGCGCTGACCCAGCAGGCGGCAGAATATGGTGGATATGACTCGATTTATTTGGCACTATTTTATAAAATATACTAAATATTTAATTTCCTAACCATGAAACATTTAGTTTTAAGAATATGGTATACATTGGTGTGAAGTACAATGATATTGTACATGAAGTTTATGTATTTAACTGACATTGAAAATATTAATATAAAAACTTTGAGCGTGAGTGAAACAATAAAATAAAATAAAAAAGGTTTTTATTCACGTAGACTTTTAAAAAGCTTGTAAATAGGCAAAACATGTTTGTAGTAATACAGTTAATATTTCTAGTTACTTACTACAGATATTTAGGTAGTTACACGGATTGTTAAAACATTTATACAATTTATTTTATAATGGTAGTGACATTTAGCTAGCTTGTTTTAAGTTATTTTCAAGGAGATTATGTTTAGTTGAAGTATTTAATATTATGTATTTAAATTTAAATTTTACTACATATTGTTTGAATGGTTCTGTCTATATTAAGGTATGAATTCAGTATTATTATTATAACGGACATTGTGTTTAAAACGACGGTCGCGCTTTAATGCTACCACCGGATTTTTAAATTCAATTTTTACTTTAAATTTGTCGTAATGTGGAGTTTAATGAGTAGTTTTAAATACATAACTTTATTGAGAGAAACACAATATAAAGTAGGTATAACTTGTGATCTTAGTCACGTGAATATATTTTTAACACTTGCCTCGTTGTTTTGATGGTAATGAGTTCAACTTCATATAAGAAGCTCTTCGACTCTATTCCCGGGGTAGTCAGGGTATTTTTCTAGCAAGTTAAACATGTGACAACCGTGCCTGAATGCACGTAAAATTGTGTCATGCACATTATATCTTCCCAGCATCTGTATTAAGTAATTTTCGTAATCCAACGAGACGCGTAACCTACATGACTAGGAAGGGATAAGGCTCCATGACCGCGCCCACAATCTTGAGCTTATTCTAAATATTTGGCTAGGTTCCTTTGAGTATTGTAAAATTCAAATACCACTTCGTAGATGTATAAATTTATTCAAATTCCAAGTCAAAATTTAAGAGAATGGCTTATAAATTATTTAATAAAATAATAGCCAAAATTACCACATCACGCTTCTCATTTAATCGCGCGAGTATTCTTAACTAAGCATTTAACATTATTTCGCGGACATTGGTGTAGGTTACGAATTTACTACGTTATTTTACTGTCTGCTTAAAATTATGTATTAATGTGTAACTGTTTAATGTCCCAATAAAACAAATTAAAAAAATCTAGCAATGAGTCTGACTAAATTAGACTTTAAACCAAAGGAGTTTTTATGAGAGCTTTAATAACTACTTATAATTATATTATAGAATGTCACTACCCCTCCCTCTCCTTACCCGATTCAATTATAGGTGCCCCGACATTTCGTAACTATTAAAAAACAATTTAAAGTTGCTATGTTTTAAAGTTTTCTTTACAATTTCGTCTTCCGGTTCGTGGTCGCCACTCGAGAACCTTTCTGCCCCATCGGCCGTCAGTTCTACGAGCTATGTGCCCTGCCCACTGCCACTTCAGTTTGGCAATCTTTGGGCTATGTCGGTTACTTTGGTTACATTATTCTATAGACATACAAAAACATTTATTCTAAAGATAAGTGAGGCTATCGTCTTATCCCTACTAAGTCTTACACAAGTACTTCGCTGTGAAAGCAATACTGTATTGAGTTTTTAGCGCGGCGGGCTCAACTGTCGGCCGATAACATAAAATATTGGGTGCGGAACCTTTTTAGCGGCGAATGTGGCATGATTGATTTTCTGATTGGACTACTATCGTGCCCTACTTAGTCGCATTTTGTGATATTTTTGGACCAAGGGTGAATATGATGTGGTTTTTACGTAACAGTATGTTTTGTGAATCGTAACTTCATATATGCAATATAATGGTCTCTCATTCATGAAAATAAAATTCTAAAAGAATTAAAATAATAATAATATCCTGGGACATTATTCACACACGGCCATCTGATCCCAAACTAAGCAGAGCTTGTACCTACTATGGAAATCAGATAACTGATATACTACATTTAATTTATTAATTAATTTGCATTATAACATAACAAGCAAGTTGGTATAAGTAAAACAAAATTGCTTACTTTCAAAAAAAGCTTAAATATAAAGGCTTCTAAAATTAAATCTGTGATTTAGTTAATTGCTACTTTAATTAAGTATTAGGGTTGCCAGATTTTTTGATCAAGTGAGGGGCAAATGCTCCTTTTCGAAAATTCTAACAATTTTTTTCCCCGGTCTAACATCTAAGTTTTTTACGTTTCTATAGCTAGTTATTAGTAGTAATAGTTATTAGTATACTTATAGTTTAAAGAAGATTGTTTAAAAATTAAACATCTTTGTTTGATTTCGTAAATTTCAATGAATCTCTAATCATAGTTGAAAACGGTAATCACTTCTCTCTTTATCAAATACATGTACATTTGCTGCGCACATCAGTTCATTTTACTGCCATTTGCCAAAATAATAATCTCACTACCAAGCGTTTGGAATTAGAGAGGCTAAAGACAAACGACAAACGACAAAAATAAAAGATATAATTAGAAAAATCTTAGCAATTTATTTCCTGGAAAAACCTTTCATTACTTCATCCAATTTTCAAAAGCACTTTTCAAATTGCAATTTCCAGGTGTTTTAATTTCAATAATTTGAAATTCTTCGTATTACGAGTGCTCCATATTTAATTTTTCGATCCTTAAAAGTTCCGCAGCATTTTGGAAATGGTCATAATTTAGCTTCCGCTCAGGACTTCGCCCGCGTGATGTGTAGATAAAGAGTAGCCTACGTCTTGGCCCTGGCATCAGACTATCCATATCGAACTTTATCACAAATGCACACATGCAATTTTGTAATATTATGGCCAAGTTGAATGGCCAATGTGAAAATCGTATATAGGTATAATAGTAATATAGAATAATTGAAATATGGGGCAGTGTCTCGGTGGGACGTTTAAAATGATGCCTGAAATACGTACGAAATACGGTACGTCTGGCAACGCTATTAACTATATAAAACAATGTACAATTATTCGTTCTTATCGGATGATAGAGATTTGTTCAGACAAACTAAAATGTAATTCCGAACATACATAATAATAATAATAAAACCTAGGTTAAACCCGTGTGATTTTGAAATACTTACCAGACCTTGTCTGAGATAAATAAAAACCTAAATACATAATAATAATAATATGATGGGACATTATTTACACCCGGCCATCTGATCCCAAATTAAGCAGAGCTTGTATATAATCTTACTATACATATTATAAACTTACCAGCTGTACCCCGCGGTTTTACCCGAGTTCAACTTTATAAATTATAGCTTATGTGTTATTCGGAAAATCCGTTCGGTAGTTTTTGCGTGAAAGAGCAACAAATATCCATACATCCATCCATACTCACAAACTTTCGCATTTCTAATATTAGTAGCATTATAAGATTTATAAAGTACTAGCTGGGCCCCGCAGTTTTTACCGCGTCAAACTTTATAAATTATAGCCTATGTGTTAAACTTAATAACTCTAACGGGTCCCTATGCGATGTGAAGCACCAAGGCACGCGGTCAGTCCATAGATTGGTGACCGTTAAAGCGGTTTAATTTCTGAGCGTCTCCGTGTTTCCGATGGCGCGTTAAAATGGTCCCGGTAGTTGTCTATAAGCAACAGTCGATAATCCATGTCAGAGCCCTACTAGGTGGCTTAAACACCTCTGACACTAGTGTAAATACTGCCCATACGATAAATTAAGTGAAATACTGTGCCCCGCGATTTTACCCGCTTTAAACTTTATAAATTATAGCCTATATGTTAATCTAGGGTGGCAGCTAACTCCATACCAAATTATATTAAAATCCCTCCAGCCGTTCAGACGTGAAGAAGTTACAAACAAACACAAAACTCACAAACTTTCGCCTTTATAATATTAGTGTGATCATCATCCACGAAAGACGTCTTCTGTTGCCTCTAAAGTGAATACCAGCATCCAGCGGATTCCAGCGACCATCTTTGTCTTGCCATTTTTGAGGAAATCTGGCCAAAACTTTCTCTTGAAGCCACTTGAAACTATATTCTCACAGGAAAAAACCAACGACCGCTGCACTGCTATGAAAAATGTTGGAGAAATTAATAAAATATATTAAAAAAAACAATACGATACACTTCTAAAACCACTGAGGCATTATCTCTTGCAATTACAAAACATTTTTATTCATTTATTTTGATCAATTCAAGTCAAGCACCTATCGCATTGCACGGGTTAAAAACTACCACTGTTCTCGTAATACCAAAAATTATATCTCGACCTTATTGCTGTGATTTTAAAGTTGATATTTCATTTAACGGGGTGTTACGTTAATTTTGTATGGGGTGGTGTAAGTGGTTATCGGAAAAATGGCTTTTGAAGAACTCTTAAAATATTGGTTGAGAGGACTTGGCGCAAGACGACACGATTTTAGTATTAATATAGTACAAAAGGGGCTTTGTTTAGTACTTTTGTTGTGGGAATTATTAACAGGAGTGGGCAGAACGCAGTGGGGTTTTGGGAAACTTGTGGTGGTGATAAGTCTCATTTGGTATATTGGAGTAATTGTAGGTATGTATTCTTTGGTTTTAGTGAAGTTTGGAAAGTATAATGCTCCAAGTTTTGGCTTCGGCGGCCAATCTCTATGGAAACTAGCTAACTAGTTACGCTGGACTTAAGTAGTATAGTTATAGAGTGTGTGCTTACTCTGTACCCTTTATTTTTATTTGTAAAGCAGAGTTATGTTTATTAACTTGCTGTAAATATATTCTGGCGCCTGGTGGGGGAAGCCCCGGGAACGCGGGTATTCTGCTCCGGTGCTCCTCTTTTGCGCCATGTCCCAGGTGGTCGGGACACTAACCCTGAGAGGGCTCTGGATTGCCCTCCCCTATAATGAGGGTATAGCCCTCATTATAATAAGCTGATCCGAAACGGCCGACGGCTTGTCGTGCTCTCCGAGGCACGGGGATGGAAATACCGCCACATCCAGGCCCCGAGCTGATACTAATAAATTAAGCAAAAAAATGCACTCGGGCAAAAACCACTTTTTGCCCGAGTTTTAACTGATATACTACGTATACTGTACTGTTTCCTTTTGTAAGTATATACTTACATAGATAATTACACCCAGAATCGGGACAAACAGACATGTTCATGTACACAAATATCTGTCCTGGGTGGGAATCGAACCCACGACCTCTGGCGTGAAAAGCAAGCATTTGCCAACCACGCCAACATGCCCAAACTAGTATCTGAGGGGGGATAGAGCCTTTACTATAGAAACCATACAACTGATAAACCCTAAAATATATTTAAATTCATTCATATTATAGATAAATTATACCCAGACACAGCTTTTTTTTATATCAGAGGGCCATAAACGAGCAATGCGTCACTTAATGGTAAGTGATCACCGCCGTCCATGGACACTCGCAACACCTGAGGAGTCGCGGGTGCGTTACCGGCTTTTAAGAGTCAGCAAACAAGTGTTGCTGACCCCCACTCCGACGAGTTCTGGTGACTTTACACACAGGCAGAATTACAACATTAAAATTATTAATGTTGTTAAGGAGTGTCTTCTGTAAGGCTCTAGACAGACGGACCGCATTTCAACTGCAACTGCGCGCCGACTGCAATTGAACTGCAATCGGACTGCGCGTTTGTTCCATTGCAGTCGTGTCAACTGCATTCAAACTGCACTTGAACTGCAATTTGCGGTTGAATTGCAGTTGAAATGCGGTCCGTCTGTGTAGAGCCTAAGGTGGAGGTACTTCCCCAGTCGCGCTGCTCTTTGAGCGAATTAACGCTGTACCCTATCTCTCTAAAAGATCAAATATTCGTACTCATAACTAGTGTTGAAAATGACTAAAGTGACTGAATTAGACTGACTGTCATTTACGGTCAAATTGGTCAAAAATGGTCATTAAATGTCAATAAACGGTCATTTTCAGTCAATTTGATTTCAGTAATATTTTAGTACCTTTTAAGTTTTTGTCATTGATAAAAGTCTACAACTTCTAAATTGAGACATGATTTTTATGACTTATAGTATTATTATATAGTGTCAATAATTTTACATTTCTAATGATGCGTGCATTTAAGACAAAATGGCAACGTCGCATCGCCTCGCGCATCTACTTTGATGTCGTCTTATCATCTCATGATATAATAGAAAATAAAACGTTGCTTCATTTAAACTTGCATATAAATTGGGTACCTAAATAAATAAATAATTAGGTGGAAGTCGAGAATAGACAATAATATTTGAGTCAAAATGACTGAATTTGACAGTAAATGACTGGTCATTTAAAGTTTATGACAATCGTGACTAGTCATATTCACTCATTTTACATTTCTACCACAACCTTTAGCTTAGCATTCAGGGTCACTAACCAGTGCACCAACTCCAGTCAAATAAGTAGATCCACAATATTGTGATATTCTGACAAAAATAGCAAATTATAGAACTCATAATCACATTTAATAACATATAAAAACGTAGGTATATT
The DNA here is from genome assembly GCA_951640165.1 of Pseudoips prasinana. NCBI lineage: Eukaryota > Metazoa > Arthropoda > Insecta > Lepidoptera > Nolidae > Pseudoips > Pseudoips prasinana. Next base: position 3,619,959 of record OX621238.1, on the reverse strand, counting down.
AATAAGGCAGTGTCGGATTTGCCACTATCTCCGTCGGCAGCGGTTTGACCGACATATTCTTAGCACTCGCCCGGTGAACAGAGAACAGCGCGATGGAGAAGCATGTAACATGGAATTCTATTTAGTTTTTGATGTAAAACTTCTTTAAGCACGCTTGACTTGAGGACTGAACTGGTGAATGCGTGTTGAGAGAAATACGAAAAGTGTGATCGGGAGAGGCGAACGGAAGTTGAGAGGGAGATATAAGTTAGTGAAGATAGAAAGAGAGAGAGAGAGAGTTACGATTCGTATAGTTCGTACTACAGCGGCAAGAGAGAGAGAACACATTTTCCTTCATTAGTGTAGGTAGTCCAAGACACACTCTTTTTTAATTATACATTACCTATATTATACTTATCTAATTCTACGCGTTGAACGATTCACTGCACACGATTCATTAACAGTCGTTCTTCTGCTTTGTGTCATTCAATTGTTTATTTGTGATCTCGGCCCGCTCAACATAAGCGGGCCGTGATCGTAACTTGCAGTTCCATGCGGGCAAATCATGTAAAGACAATAGAAGAGACTACTACCATCGTCAGCTAACTATACAAATAAAATATTGTACCTACGGGCGATTATTATCCAACTAGTAGTATAAACTAGCTGTGCCCTGCGGTTTTACCCGCGTTAAACTTTATAAATTATACTTGCCTACGTGTATAAGCTAGATTACTACAAAGTTTCATCAAAATCCATCCGGCAGTTAGAGTAATAAATATACACACTCACAAACTTTCGCCTTTATATGATATGGGAGTTCGTTAGTGTTGATGTATGCGTAGAAATCGTCCCGAGAGAATACCTACCAGAGAACGAGCACGTTTTCTGTGAACTATGACCTTCTAACTGCGAACGCCAACCCGTCTGCCAAGCGTGGCGATTATGGCATAACCCCCTAATTTTTGAGGAGGCTGTTGTTCAGTAGTGGACGTCATTTGGCTGATATGATGAAACTCGAGAAAGGAATAAATTTTAAGCAGAGGAATCCGTGGGTAAAAGCTATTTAACACAAAGTACTAATTAAGTAAAAACTTGTGCCAGCAAACGTAGATATTTTATATGACCAGCTCTGAATAATTGAGATATAATAAACGCTAACACATAAAAAACTTAGTTTAAAGTCTCGCTTGACTCTATTCCCTCCATATTCTAAAAGCAGGAATATATTTTTACGGTTGCCGCGCCATCACACTCAATCCGATGAGTTACTGTCGCAGAACTCCCGCGACATACGCTGTTCTATATTCAAATTGAACTGAGACCGTCGCCATTTTGTCGTCGTCACGAATAAGATGGCGGGCGCTAAGAGGCTTAGAGAAAATGTGGTTGGTGTGTTTATTTGAAGGTTTCTCTGATAAGTTTTGTAAATGGGTAATGGAACCGAAATATGGAAGTATTTTAGATGGGTTAGTCATAATTGAAATTAAATTTACTGTTAAATTTTGCGTTTAGAAACAGAAACATGTACTTTACCTATACAAATAAATTGCTTCTGTCAACGTCAACAGTTAAGTATTTTAACATTGTCAAACTAGAAAATAAAAAATAAATTAATAAGGTACCTGCCTGCATCTAATGACTATAGTGTTGTAGTAATATGAATAAAATCCGTACGTCTACGTTAGTAGAAATAATAATTTTAAATTGTTAAGTTAGTTATTGTAAGTTAGTTATTGTAAATTAAATTACACCAGAATCACCCAAAGAGCAATAGAGAGGGCTAGCTCGGAGTTTCCCTGTGATATAGAATCGGAAAGTTTGATATCCGCAGTAATCGTCGTAGTCCGAAGAATTACCAAGCTGAAGTGGCAGGCAGGGAACACACGGCTATATATCAAGCTATACAATTCCAATATAAACTAACCTCTCATTGTATGGTAATCCTATACAACGCGAGATCAGCTTATACTGGAAATGTATAGGTTGATATGTAGCCGTGTGTACATAGCTTAGAACCAACAAAATTATGGTGATGATGAAATTCAAACCCTATTTATTTTGTTTAAGTACACTGATTATAGATAGTATTGATATTTATGCTACGATTATACATACACCTATCTTCTGCATGTTAGGCATTCAAGATAAATTATCTAATTATTTATAAATTTCACAGATTTTAAACAACATCTTCTACTTTTACTTATTGGTGCTGGTAAAAGCGGAAAACATTTAATTGGTTCAAGACCATGATTATTTATAAAAAAATATATTACCTACCTACTTCTACCTCTTTTTTATTGGTTGGTTAATATATTACAGCCATTTTTAAATAGGGAACCTGGAGCTAATGCAAGGTTCTGAAAAAAAATATGAAGATCAAATAATTATACCTACATACCTATATTTTAACAAACTTATTAATCTGAGCTGAGTCAGTATAGCTCAAAATATTAAAATAAAATATGTGATAAATATCTAAGTAAACAAAAAATATGCACAACTTGGATACATTTACCTCGAATAATATTATAATTACTGTAATTAAATTTCTTCGTCTAAATTTTTTTTATTAGGCAGTAAGTAGATACATCAAGTTATAAAATTATATTTCAACTTCATGGACACCACCTTCAGAGACGTCCCACACAATATGACGGCATAAATTATTAGCTGAATAAACAAAAGCAGCTCCTGTGTTCATTGATTTGACAAATGCTTCACTATTCTCGTTAATGTCAAGTTATTCTATACCCCTACAGTTTAAGACAGCAGTCTTAAAATATTGTGGTGTATATCTATACTTCAAAACGGTAGTACTTACATGCTGTAGGATACTTATAACTACAATATATGATATATTACCTAAGCATATTTCCTAAATAGTACACGAATCGTAACCGAATTTGCCTTTGGAACTGATCAACGTACAGCATATTACAATTTAAAAAAAATCTTTTTATTAAAAATGATTGAATGATTGATGATTTCGTATTTTTTATACTGTGTTTCTGAAATTGGTTTTGTTTTAAAGGTATATTTTGCTATTTCAATGTACTCAACTGTTTATGTTACACCTTGAACGAAATATGATTGAATATAGCATTTATATGTTGGAAAATGAATAACTGTTTATTAAAAAAAATAAAACACTATCTGTTGATATTAATTGATATTAAAGAAGTCTTTATTTGCATTAGATGTTATACAGATGTTTTATAATTTATAGAAGACGTGGTCATCTTCTTGTTAATGTAAATGTTAAGCTATACAGTATGTATCATTTGCATGCAATTATCACAATAAATTATAATAATGTTATAAATTAAATTACTTAATACTCATTTATATTTTGTAGTCCCCAAAATCCTTGATGTCATACAAATTTTGTTCATTGAGACATTTGAATAATCAATTTTTAATGAAAATATTAACATTTATTAATTTTGTTTTTTTTCTGGAATTTTATTATAAATTCCGGCAACTTTTTGCATACTAGTTTGATAATTTGTAACCAACCAAGGGTCTTAATTAATGGTTTGGTCTAAATGCATTTTCTTTATCATTTCCTATTATTTGCTTTTTAATTTGGTATAGTGTATAAACAAATTTATTAATACTATCACCCAAATAATGTATACGTATTTTCCAATTAAATTATTTGTCGAAGTATAACACAACAAATTTAATTTACGTAGTAGATGTTGGTGTTTTGCCTTCCATAATCATCTTAAAAATAACACGTACCTGAACAATACTTCACCGCACACGTTAAACTAAAAAAAGTTATTCTGACTTACTAATTATTATTATTATTCATTTATTTCGGTATAATAAATATTCCATATATTGTTAGTAAATCAAACTTATAACTATGTTAGTATATCAATATTAAATGTCAACATTACAAATATGAATCTAACATTACAATAACATTCTTACATGCGCACTATTTTACATTAAAGAGGACCCCTCCAGATCCATGTACGGTATTCCAGTGCCTCACAACCGGACAATCAACCCTTCCCAATATGGTATTCAGGAGGCCGTTGTTGCTGTCACGCACGCGCCGCATCAGGGAGGCCACTCTTTTCCGCACAATAGCCCTAAAGCAGTCTGTGCTAGCCTTAGCAAACATACCTGACGCACTGCAATAACGAGGCAACCCCAACAGCATCCTAAAACCATTATTGTAGAGGACCCGTAGGGCATTGAAAGATCTACACGTATAGCGGACCCACAGGCTACAGGTATAAAATGTCTGGCAGTATGCTTTAAAAAGAGAAATTTTTACATCTTTTGTGCACCGTGCAAACCTGCGAGCCAGCATATTGCATCTCACTGCCAATGCCCTACGTTCCCGCTCAATATCTAAATCATCCGAGAGGTCCTCGGTGACCCAGTGCCCCAGGTACTTAAATATGGTGACCCTACTTAACTGCATTCCTCCAAGCCTGACCGGTGGAACGGTTTTAGGACTCTTATTACCCGCCTTAAAAATAAGTAGTTCACTCTTCTTGCAGTTATACCTGAGGCCATGTGTCCCCGCGTACCTCTCACAGATTCCTATTAGGTAGTTAAGGGCTGTAACAGATGGTGCCAACAGCACCATATCGTCGGCATAACTTATGTTGTTCAGACAAACACCATCCACTGAACAGCCGACCCCGGACCCGCTGAGCTCACCTATCAGTCCATTAACGTACAGGTTGAAGAGTCGTGGTGAAGTCAGGCCTCCCTGTCTCACACCACACCCCAACCTGTACTCTGACGAACATGATCCCGCCCACCTAACGGTATTGGTCTGGTTGCCGTACCAATACCTTAACATATTTATTACGTCTCCGGGTGTGCTGGTTTCCCCCTGGAGCTTATCCCACAGCACGTCATAAGACACCAAGTCAAATGCCTTCGACAGGTCCAAGAAACAACCATATACAGGCGTCTTCCTCGTCACATAGTACTGGACAGTATGCTTGAGTCGCAGTACGGCGGTTTCAGTCGATTGCCCACCCCTGAAACCAAACTGAGCTTCGTGGAGATCTATATGCTCACTTAGCTGACTATCAAGCAAACCATCCAGTACCTTGGCGATCACTGTAGCCAATGAGATAGGTCTGTAGTTGTCCCTGTCGGAGGCATCACCCGTCTTGTTTTTAGGTATTGGTATAACAGTGGTCTTCATAAGCTCTTTAGGTAAATATGAATGTCCTATACACAAATTGAACAACATGACCAACACCCTCGGTAAATGAACACCTGCGAACTGCAAGTGCTCGATGCTAAGGTCATCATGTCCCGGAGACTTGCCTCTAGTCATATTTTGGATAATATGGGCGACTTCTTTCGCTTTAAATCTGCACGGCTCACAGTCTACCTTCTCAGCATCGAGCACCTGTTGCACACATCCTAGGGGAGACACAACTCTAAAATGATCCTTAAATAATTCAGCAATTTGATGGGGCTCACTCCTACCCCCAACATTTACCGGGACACACGAACCAGCTTCCAGTTTCCTGGTGTGCTTCCAAAAGCTTTTGAAATCCCTCTCTTTGTGGTGTGTTGCTAAGATATCCATTTTAATTTTATCCTCATTGTCTTGACACCATTTCAATTTAGATTTAAACCGCTTACGGGTTTCACGCATAGTATTATATATATCACCAGACTCCGGTTTTCCATGAAATATCCAAGCCTGAAAGCTGTTTCGTGCGTCTACATGAAAATTCCGTACATGCTTGTTCCACCCAATGACATATTTTTGCTTTGTTCTTTTTCTTACACTATTACTCCTTTTCGAAGCTTCCTTCAAACAACTAACAATACTTTTGTACAACTTATCAATAACTACATGATGAAAATTATTAGAACAAGTCTTATCAGCACACAGACCAAGTTCCATCGGAAAATTAATGTCCCTTAATGTAGCTGTACACAGATCCCTATAGATTCTTATCTGTTCAGCGTTCTTGTCACCCTATCTCACTTCACTGTAAATATCCCCAGTATATTGCACTTTACAGGGTAGTATTCCCAAGTTGCAATACACTTCCAGTGGAAAATGGTCTGACCAGAAAACATCGTAACATACCTTAATATCCGTCACACATTGCCAAGCTGCCTCCGTTGTCAGACAGTGATCAAGCCATCTCTTACAGTTATCATGACTTTCACTTATAAAAGTATGTGTGTCTGAAATAACATCTAACTTTATTACGTCCGCACAGAGCCAGCTTCGCTCTTCACAAAAATTGGCTAATTCCTTAAAAAATAACTGCCTTGGATGAGCATTAAAGTCCCCGAGAATAATAGCGGATTCAATATTAAAACTTTAAATTATCGCATGTATTTCACTTAACACATCTGTGAATTCTAATAAATTATCTGTACAATCTGTTGGCATATAAACTGAAAACACTAACGAACTACGCTCACTCGCACATACTTTAACAGCTGTCAGTCTCACGCTACTACACGGCACAATAGTTACGGAAGAGAAAACACCCTTTCACCACATCAGCGCCACCCCACCGTACGGCCTACCACGCAGCACGCCTGTCGATGTGTCTACCGCTGACTTACTGGTGTACTCAAAGTTCTTATCAATGCTTCCAATGAATGCTGTATCATGAGGCAAGAGCCACGTCTCCTGCAAGGCAATAACGTGTGCAGTCTTACACAGCTCCTTTATCCCCTCTACGGATCTCGTAACAGACTTGCAATTGAAACTGACCATTTTGATAGTGTGATTATTTGTAGTGTCCATCATAAATCAGACATTTTTCATGATAGCCTCAGTCTCAGCATGCGTCACCCCCATTTTGGGGGAGCTCTCTACCTGCCGATACTTAAAATTAATATAAAATAAAATAAAATAAAATAAACCGACAATTAAGCAATTTTGACGATGTTAATGATGCAATCTCTAAAGTTGTTCATTGGTTTAATGCCAATAATCTTGTGCTTAATGATAAGAAAACTAAAGTCATTAAATTCACTACACCGAATGTGAAACAGGCGACAACCAATGTACAACTTAATGGAGCTAGGTTGGACCCTGTTGAATCAACTGTGTTCTTGGGTATCACTATTGACTCAAAGCTACAATGGAGCCCACAAATAGAAAAACTGTCCGGCAAATTAAGTTCTGCAGCATATGCAGTGAAAACTATTAGACGGCTGACTGATGTTGACACAGCTAGAATGGTTTATTTCAGTTATTTTCATAGTGTAATGTCCTATGGAATTCTTCTCTGGGGTAGCTCTGCTGACATTGACACCTTATTTATATTGCAAAAAAGAGCTGTAAGAGCTATCTATAATCTTGGCCCGAGAGTGTCTCTAAGAGAAAAATTCAAAGAGGTCAACATTCTAACTGTACCATCTCAGTATATATATGAAAACTTACTATATGTGCATAAAAATATCGATTCCTTCTGTAAAAGGAGCGATACACATAATGTAAATACTAGATATAAGAATAATCTCATACTGCATACTACACGTCTCCACAAAATAAGTAACTCTTTTATGGGGCAATGTATAAGATTCTATAACAAACTTCCCAATGATATTAGAGAATTGTCTACGAATAAGTTTAAAAGAATTATTAAAGCCAAATTGTGTAGCAGGGCATATTACAAAATTTCTGATTATTTAAGTGATAAAAGTGCTTGAGATGGAGTTGTTCTGAGTCAACACACATGATTGTAATTAATCTTAAGTATATTTTATTTTAAAAAAGGATTCCTACTGAGTTTTCTGGCAGTGTTTCTCAGTAGCTGCCACGTCATGCACTGCACGGTAGGGTAAAAAAAATATGACGATTCCACATAAATGTAAAATTTTTACGGAATAAAATTACTTTGACTTTGACTTTAATAAATCGACGGAAAGAAATACCTTCAGGCCACAATTGCTCACCTAGAAACATATCTAACTTATGCCTAGGAACAAACACTTTAAAAGCCTTATAATCTCTTAGCCGCTTCATCTTAATCTCTGTAATGTGCAGCTTTAATAATAATCATCATCAGCTTGAAATCATCCACTGATAGAGATAGGTTTCCCTCAAAGTATTCTTATAATGTTGCGATTTGAAAGGACTTACCATAGTCACTAGTGGCACGCGAGTTGCTTTAATACTGACAATGTCTAATACACAGGCCTTACTGAGCGTATTTCGAAGGGCGCAAAACAATCGGCGCTTTGTTAAGGCAATGAAGACGTATTAGGGCTGAGGGTTACCAACTATGAATATATCCATTTGTGCCCTTTGCTATGAATGGCTACTTAAGTCTAATGACCATACGAATGCCCTTCAAATAACGCCAGATTATTAATAACATGTAGTGAGTAATTTCACTGTAATCTAAATATATAAAACCGTATACTGACTACGTATACTACTATAACCACTTTTCTCAGAAAAAATATTGATTAAAGATGGCATTTAATTTCATATTGTTTTTTTATTTAAGCATGATAAAATTTTTACAACCACTTATAACTATTGGGTATAAATGACTTCAATTCTCGATTAACTATCACTATGATTGTCTATAATTTATTATAATATATTTATGTAAAGCAGACAAAAAATCCGCGGAGAGAGGAATATGAAATTAGGAACAGTTAAAATTCAGGAGGAAAATTAGGAGTGCAGATTTTTTTTTATATATAATAGGCGTGATAAGTAAATTATTTTAATAAATAAAACATTACACCTACTGCCATGTTTTTCACACAGTAACAAACTGAGAAGAAATCGATAAAGTTAGTGTCAAAATTGAGAACAGATTAAATCTATCTTTAATGTCCATAATCTGTGACAATAAAACCTTAATGGTCGAATTTGGAACAAGTGCGATCTCTAGTTTCAATTAACCTGCAACATACAGCCAGAACTAATAGTAAAAAATAATGGCTAATAACTAATATTACCAAGCCAGGACTTTTTTCTGGCACCAACACCCGCAATCTACCCTCTCTGCCTCTTTGATCTTACATGTCTCATCACATGCCCAATATATTAATTTTTCTTCCGCTTGATGGAAAGCTAAAGATTCAGTTTGCATCCAACCCGCCAAAACATTTCATCATTTCTTCTGCGTCTAGTTTATAGCCAGGACGAATCTGTAGAACCACATCTTAAATGCTTCTATCCGTTTTCTGAGATCTTCGATTATCGTCCACGACTTCCATCCGTATCTAGTACTGGCCATAATATGTGATAATAGAGAAGACATCAACACCTCTGACTGTGGCGTGTCTGTTTTAGGCTTATATTCCTTAAAAGGAACGCGACCCTTTAGAAACCATATCACTATTGAAATATTAGACTTAAACTAGATAATTAAATATAATCTCTTGACAATAACTTGATACGAGCTAGCTAAATATCATTGCTATATAAATTTTTTAAATATTTTCATACAATCAATACAATGTGTACCTAAATATCTATGTTACTAGAAATAATAATGTATACAACTATATTACTACAAACATGTTCTGACTATTTACAAGCGCTTTTTTAAAGTCTTCGTGAATGAAAACCTTTTTTATTTTATTTATTTATTTACAATTAATTTAAGGGCCCCATACTGTAAGTCTCTTGGGGAAAGTATCAGGGAGATCATTTCACAGTCAAGTAACAAAAAATACCATTACTAACCCTTTTTCAGGTATCACATTTAAAAGTTACCCACATATTTTCAACCACTGCCATCCCTAACAGTCCAAAACGTGACAATGGCCGCTGAATAGTTATCTGTTTAAACCTGGATTAGCACTCGATAAACCATGATTAATAGTCCTGCGGAGCCGTACTGTCCGCGCGGCAACCCGCAATATTTATTGGGGAGAAACTTTGTTTTACACTTCGCTACTTCGTGATCGTTGGTTATCTTTGAAACTTTTGATTTTGAGAGAATGTTGAAGGTATTTGAGGGATTTCAGTAGAAAGTGCTGCCAGAATATTGTTAAGCTTTTGTTGCAGCTATAGGTTTTTTCGGCGCTTTACCTATATTTTGAGCATAGAGGCACTTAGTGTAACTTTTTATGTAAGAAAGAAAATAAGTTTATTTCCAAGAAGCACAGATAATCCTTAACTTAGTTTAATGGTGCATGCTTCGAAATAAACACCTATCATCTCAAAGCATACTTTTAAGGCGTGCACTCCGTTTAAAGTTTTACATGCTATAAAATAGTTTTATGTGGTTTCTCAAAATGTGCTTAGGTCTTCGGTAAATATCTTTGGTATGATAAATATTCCAAAATATCCAGAACAAATTTTAGTTTTGATATTTTTATGACTACAAAGTATTGGAGGAACCGGTTTTCCTATTTCTTTTGGCGAATAAAATCATATGAAAGTTAAACTTATTTTGAATACTTATAGGAACATAGGTTCTTTTGTACGCTGAATTCTGACCCAGCTTCGTTATAGATGTTTTATAAGTTACAGTTACATTATTCTTGCCGCATATGGACATTGACTCGCTTTCCTATCATCTAGTCCACTAAAAGACCGGAACCGCAAAAAGTGTCTGCGGGTGGGTATGCGGACTCGCACCGACTAAACCTAACCTGCTGTGGACTGCTTCTGGCGCCTGGTGGGGGAAGCCCTGGGAACGCGATATGCCGCTCCGGTGCTTCTGCGCTATATCCCAAATGGTCGGGACACTTACCCTAGGACGGCTCTGGATTGCCCTCCCCTATTGCCAACTCCTGCCAGTCCGGCACAGCGACTGCGCCACAAACAGATCGCTGTCTTCCCGGAGTTGCCTTCACGTGGCGGCAGTTGAGGACACTTCTCATACTGACACATCTTGACAATAACTTGATACGAGCTAGCTAAATATCATTGCTATATAAAATAAATTTTATAAATGTTTTCATACAATCAATACAATGTGTACCTAAATATCTATGTTACTAGAAATAATAATGTATACAACTATATTACTACAAACATGTTCTGACTATTTACAAGCGCTTTTTTAAAGTCTACGTGAACAAAAACCTTTTTTATTTTATTGGAACGAAGTTCCTTTTCGCGCGTTGGGAAAGGGGGCTAGACGGAAAAAAATCTTACGAAAAGTTGTCACGACACTTTTTGCAGCTGTGCGGCGTGCGCATGTTTCTCTGTCTGTCTCTCTCTTTCTCTCTTATAGAAAGCAAGCCAGATATTTTCATTTCTATTTCGCATTGAACAGTGTGGTGTCGCGACGATTATTTTTGTTGAGTGTATACAGGTTTTTTGTACATAATAAATAATAAGAAATAACTTCGTTCCACCCGGGTGTCCCTTGACACCTTTCAAGATTTTTTATTTTATTTTATTGACACTAATAATAATGACACTAATAGACAGGCCTACTGGACAAATTGAAATATCCGCTTTTGTTTGCCATCAGTACAATTCATCGTTGTCGTAGGTACTCGGTGTTGCGTATTCGGGGCGATGCGCGGAAGGTTGCGGCGTGCAGCGGACAGATAGTGCCGGATGCTCGCAAAACTTCGGATTAACTCGACGCGGATAATTTATTGCGGACCGGACATGCGAATTCTTTTTGTGGGTTATTAAATTATTGTTGAGTAATTGTGTAGGAGAGGCATATTTTTTTATACAAGACGTTTGCTCTTAATCTAGAAAAATGCCCATAGCTAGATGCTCTCACCGATTCGTAAGTGATCAAATCAAACAAACAATTGACGGGCCTGTTGGCGTGGTAGGCAAATGCTTGCTTTTCACGCCGGAGATCGTGGGTTCGATTCCCACCCAGGACGGATATTTGTATGCATGAACATGGCTTTTTGTCCTGAGTCTGGATGTAATCTATATAAGTATATATTTACAAAAATAAGTAGTATATGTCTAAAAGTCAACGAAGCCAGAGAGCGAGATATGGAGTATATCAGCTATCTGGTTTCCATAGTACAAGCTCTGCTTAGTTTGGGATCAGATGTCCGTGTGTAAATAATGTCCCAGGGTATTATTATTATAATCAATTAACAATCAATATCAGAAATGCTTATCGTTTATTCTAAGCGTAGGTACTTAATAGAGGACCTGCACCAACTTCTGACTGATTTTCTGTTGGCAAGGAGGAAATAAATAATCTTAATCTTACAAATGGAAACTCAATGAACAATCAAAAATATTAACATTTTAAAACATATAAAATTGCTAGCTTAGCGAAAGCTTTCACCCGCGTTAAACTTAATAGATTATATATAATTAAATAATATAAATTATGGTGTTATTCGGATATACAATCTACAGGCTGTGCCTCGCGGATTTACCCGCGTTAAACATGTATAGCCTATGTGTTAATCTAGTGTGTCAGCTAAGTCCATACCAAATTTTATTGAAATCGCTCCAGCCGTTTAGACGTGAAGAAGTAACAAACATACACGCTGACATAGTCACACACTCATAAACTTTCGCCTTTATAATATTAGGGTGATATTACTAAAAAGTTTCATCAACATTCTAACTGATGAATAACTGACAAATATCCATACATTCATACTCACAAACTTTCGCATTTATAATATAAGTAGGATTTTCTTTGAATCTGTACGATACTACTGAACCCTTCGTGCAAGAGTCCAATCCACATAAAATATGCGCCGATTTTGTTGTTAATTATCATTTTTAATTTGAATATTTTATGCACTATACAATATTAAATGCTCGAAATAATTTAAGTGCAGTTTGATAACTATGTCACTTACAGGCCGCAAACACTTCCATATCACATCTCCGTAAATAAACCTTGGAAGCCTACCTCAATATGATGGATAGGCATGTTCCTCAGCAAAGCGAAGATTAAGCGCACATAAATCAAACCGCTTCAATATTCAACGTGTTAATCTGAGATTGAATTAGAATAACATGTACCTCAGAGGCTGTCTGAGCTGCTCTTCTTCGCATATGATAGACGGATACAGCATGATCTCTGCTAATTTAATTTAATCAATAACATTCTAAAAGTAGGTAACATTTAATTTACATTTATGTACTCTACACTAATATTATAAAGAGGAAAGATCTGATTGTTTTTTTGTTTGTTTGCATTGAATAGGCTCCGAAACTACTTGTCCGATTTGAAAATTTCTTCCACTGTTGGGAAGCTACATTACCTCCGGTGTATATAGGCTAAATTAAATTTTCAAAAAAATTAGGGATCCATACTAAAACTTCAATAATGTAACCCAAGGTGTGAAAAAAAAAATACCAAAGAACTTTCTTACATCACGTGCGCTGAAAACTATTGATTATAGAACTAAATAATGTACTACGTCTTTGCAGAACATATAATTATCTACAAAAAGTATCGCGATAACATTAAAAAATAATAATAATACAAAAATTATAATTTTATATTCGAATTTTACTCTTTTTTAATGACCCCACGCAAAAAAGAGAAAGTATGTCTGAGGGAATGTGTACCTATGTGTGTGTAAAAAAGTTTGTCGTCCTATGACATAAAAAAAATAAAAAGAATTGTCCACGGACAGTTGCAAACCTTACTCCTCATAGGTCTGAATCCACTTTCAGGCAGCAAAATGAGTCCTTTCGCAGAAATTCCAACAATAACAACACACCAGTCTACAATAGTGGGCATCCTGTATGTGCACAAAGACAATAGAACACCAGTTTATGTAAACTCAGACGGTGGGAGCCACATGCACGTAACACCTGACGGTCGACCACCCTGTATAATCCGCATCTTAATTAAAACAGTGTGATAATCTGTTTCTACTGGGAATTAGGTCTGGAAAATAATTTGCGACATCCCTCGTGGCCTCGAGTTAGAATACATTGTACTATGTATTCTAACTCGAGGCCACGAGGGCCACTTTATTCCCATTTAATCATTGGACTTTGCCATTGATTGATCAGATGACCTTTTGTAAATAATGTCCCAGGATATTATTGTTATTATAATCAATTAATAATCTATATCAGAAATACTTATGTAATGAAATGTCAGTCAGAAATGCCATGTAATTACATTTGGTACTCGATGACAGTTCGATTCTAAGCATACTTAATGGGGTAACTGCACAAAGTTCTAACTGATTTTCTGGTAGCATGGAGGCAATAAATAATCTTAATCTAACATCCGGAAGCTCAAAGAACAATCAAAAATACAATCAAAGGCATCTCTCGTGGCCTCATGAATTAGAATACAGAATACAACTTACTTTATTCACATTTAATCTTATTTGTGACATTGGACTGTTTCGTCATTAGACTTTGCCATTGATTGGTTTTAACATGAAAATAGCAATATTACAGTAAAATAAAAAATACTCATAAACTTAAGTAGGTACTTACCTATTATATATCCCTTCGCATCACACTCGTAATCATCACACATCATGATGATGATTTATAATCATCCATTCATTAACAATCCTCACACAATATACACAACATTCACACTTGCTTCTGCTTAAATTTCACATTCAAATTTCTTTGTTTTATGTTTATTATTTTTTTTCCTTTTTCGCATGTCTGGTAAAATTAAAATTGCACTGATGACCTGTAACACAGGTTTTCGTTTGGAAACCAACATCAGGCACCAGTCTCTCACATAGGTGAAACTTTAAGGTTCTCTAATTGTAAGACCTACTAGACCTACTTGACTTTCGAATTTGCAATTAAACTATTTTAATATGAGTAGTGTAATTGTTGATTCCTAAATGTTAAAGATTCGTGTTTTTTACCGAAAACATTCAGTGTTTCCCTCCAATACTTTCAATAGTCAATAAAATAAATTCAAAAGCCAAAAACACATTAGGACCGCGCTGTAAAATAAAAAATCAAAAGGAATGCTCATCGCCATTCATAACCAATCGAGGATCGCGCAAATGTTCTCATATCGATATGTAATCGAATTAAAATCGATATTAAATTTAAGTATCGAGTTCGTCGACCAATGGAGCGGTTTAATGGAGATATTATACAAAATGTATGGAACAACTGTTCGGAAGTGGGATAAAATATTGAGGAGTGTGATGTACGGGGAATGGGTTTCCTGATTGGATTATATTGGATATTCTATGTTTTTAAAAACACTTAGTAGCAGTTCAGAATCTAGAAGTGCGCAGTGTTTTACGCCCATGCAGTAGAAAGAACGAAATGCGGTCAGGTCTGCTCCTGATTCCACCGGTCGTGATGGATAGCCGTCCCATTAGAATATCAGAGTGGGATTAGTGAGTGCACCCGCATTTGTACATAAAATCCTGCTCTATAATAAATCCTGCATAGTTGGCAAATTTTTGGTCAAAATAAATATGTATCCACAAAACCGGCCAAGTGCGAGTCGGACTTGCCCATGAAGGGTTCCGTCGCAGCAAGAATTTCAGTTGATTAAATGAAAAGTAAATTGCGTTTAAGTAAGTAGGTAATTAAGTTAATTAAAACCAATTTTCGTTGTTAGTTTGCATGGTAATGTAGATCATACATATTTTTTTAGTTTTATCATTCGCTTATTTTAGAAGTTACAGGGGGGGACACTCATTTTACATTACATTATTATTAAAAAATTTATTCGAGTTTCAGTTCTATGTATGGGGAACCCCCAAACATATTGCTTTTTTTTCTATTTCTGTGTAAAATTCTTAATGCGGTTCACAGAATACATATACTTATCAAGTTTCAACAGTACAGCTCTTATAGTTACGGAAAAAAGTGGCTGTGACGACGGACAGACAGACATGACAAATCTATAAGGTTCCGTTTTTTTGCCATTTGGATACGGAACCCTATAAAACGAGTGTGCGTTAGAACACGAGACTAAAGTAAAACTTACATGCAAAATAACTGCCTATGAGGGAAAGAGAGAACGAAAATGTGTCCTCTCACCGCTCTATTTTGCCCCCTACAGTAATATACGAAACGTAACTCTCTCACTTTTTATCTTCATTAACTTATATCTCCCTCTTAACTTCCGATCGGCTCACCCGATCACTCACGTAACGCTCTCGACACGCATTCACCAGCTTACTGCCCAAGGCAAGCCTGCAAAGAAGTTTTAATTTAATAATACTACTAAACTAACCCGTACCACCTGCCGTTTTGGCACTGTTGTTATAGTATCGCTATGAAATTATGGTATATTTAACCCCCCCCTTCACCCCCATACATAAACTAATACCGGCCTTTAATTGTTCTCGTCAAAAGTTAAAACAATGCAACTATGAGCGAAAGGACAAATCTTCTTCAGAAGCGCTTTTTTTTTTAATTTAAAATATATTTATTTCTCTTCACACATAATAGGGTTATTTAGATTCTAGTGACAATTTAATAATGATATGACAAAACTGCCAAGCTAGAACCCAACTTTATGTGATATTGGTGAATTACAAGTCACCAGGGCCCTCACGTGGTTTGGTTTCGAATCAAGGCTAGCTTAATATAATAGGTCTTTACCTATGAAATTGCCGTTTTGTATGAAAAAATTTAAACGAATTTTTTCCATGAATTTTTTTATTTGTATTAATCGAAGTAATCACCCATGCAATCAATGCATCTTTGCCATCGCAGTGGCAGTTTATTGATGACCTTCTTAAAGAAATCAGCTGGACGGGAGGCAACAAATTCTTCAAAGGCATTTTGTACTGCCTCTCGGGTATTGAATTTTTTTCCCGCCAAGAAGTTATCCAAATTCTGGAAAAAGTAGTAGTCTGTAGGCGCAAGGTCTGGTGAGTAGGGCGGATGACGGAGAGCTTCCAACCCCAGTTCTTGCAACTTGGAGACCGTCTGCTGTGCAGTATGAGGTCGCGCGTTGTCGTGCAGGAGCAGCGGAGACGAGCGATTGACCAATGCTGGTTGGAGATGCGCCAGCTTCTCCATCATTGTGCTCAGTTCTTCACAGTACACATCTGCAGTAATGCTCACCCCGTTTGGTAAGAAGCTGTGATGAATCACACCGGCGCTAGACCACCAAACAGTGACCATCACTTTTCTAGGGGTAAGTTTTCGTTTAGGGCATTGTTTAGGTGCTGAACCAGGATCCAACCAACTTGCTGAGCGCTTGCGGTTATCAAACAGAATCCATTTTTCATCGCAGGTAACAATGCGGTTCAAAATTCCTTCATTTGTGTGTCTGTTGAGCAGTGCAAGGCACGTCTCGACGCGTACTTCGCGCTGGCGATCATTGAGTTCGTGGGGCACCCATTTGTCAAGCTTTTTTACCTTGCCAATTTGACGCAAATGGACCAATATTGTTTTGACGCTAACGTCGAAAGCTGCTGCTAATTCAGCCGTAGATTGTGTATCATCAGCTTCCACAACCGCCTTTAATTCGTCATTGTCGACCAAAGTCTTCGGACGACCGCGAGGTTCATTTTTCAGGTCGAAATTTCCAGAACGGAAGCGAGCAAACCAATAACAGGTGGTGCGTTGGTTTGTAGTGTTAGCTCCGTAAACGTCGTTGATGTTGCGTGCCGCTTGTGCCGCGTTGCTGCCACGACGGTACTCATATTCCATAATTACTCGAATTTTTAACGTATCCATGATGACGAAAAAGATTGAAATGCGATGAAAATGTAACACTAATCAATAAAGAAATGACTACTTTTGGAAAAAAGAATCCATGTTTTTAAAATAAAATTAATTTGAAATTAGAATTCTTAGCCAAACAAAAATTATTTTGATTTGAAATGGCCAGTACTGCAGAACGGCAATTTCATAGGTAAAGACCTAATACTACTTAAGATATTTATTTATAAGCTAGATTAATGAGAAGAAAAATAAATTCCTTGAGGAGGCTTTTGTTCAGCAGAGTGGTCGCAATTTGGCTGATATAAAGGTTAATTATTTAACTTTACGAGTCTTTAGCGCAAAAATTATAGTACTTAAAGTTGTTACCTAACTCTTGCCATTAGTTAAACACTTATAAGCTCTAAATAAATGACGAAATCAAACCCTTTGTCCAAATAAATCAAATAAAAAAAGGCTATCGGTTCATTTGAAACAGCGCATGCCGCTGAACGCGATCAGATCTAACAAAACATAAATTTTAATTTAGAAACGTAGGGTGTAAACCCTTTGTGTTTCAAAAATTAAGCGATGTAAGCGACAACAGATCACCCTTTTACGCAATCACAAGTCACGACACAGACTACCATTTTCATTTGTTAACTTTGCATCGAACAGTAAGAATTGAGAAATTTTAAACCATTTCATACACAGCCATCAATGGATCAGGAGGCAATAGGAATTTTATCAAGCAGCATCAAAACATTGTTCTAGTTTTGAATGCTTCGAAACGATTCCAAGCGGCAATTTGCTTCAAGCGCTGTTTTTACAAAAAAAGAGTTTAATAGAATTCGTCGTATCTTACTAATGGAACGGTTTGGTAATGAAATAAGGTATTTCTGTTCGTAATGGAGAATGTTCAGACGATTTATTAAAAAATCGCTCGTTTTTCAATATGCGGAGCGGTTCTAACTGTTGCTTTATTTGTGTTCGTTCGATTTAAAATGTTGAAATTGAAAATGGAACTGTAATGGCTAATTGCGAAAGTTGTAGTACCGGGGCAATAGTTATATATTCTGAAAGTTGTTTTTTGTAATGATCCTATTTGTTGTAGAATGGCAATAATTATGTAATTATTATTATTATTAATATAGTAATTAATATTAAAAAGAAATATATGTAAGGCGATGAATGACTGGTCTGAAATCGCAAAAGACAGGGAAATCCGGAAAACCAAGGGGGAGGCCTTTGCTCAGTAGTGGGACACTGATATAGGCTAGTATAAAAAAAAGTAAGAGAAAATATTTCGATAATTTTTTTTACATTTTTATTTACATGGCAGAGAAAGAAAATGATGATATACCTACATGCGGACGCTAAGAAAATGCAGTAAACAATAGCGATAGAATAAGATGGTGACCGCATTCGCATGTTGTAGATGTACGCCTCAGATGCTACATATGAACAGCACATGTTCTTAATTTTAATACTATTTCATATTGTTGGCAGTGGACGTCTCTCGGTTGATATAATGATGGAGTCGATGATGACAACTAAAAAAAATCGGACAACATTTCTACTATTGAAAATAAGAAAAGTACACATAATATTCTTAATGAGATTTTTTAATAAGCTTACCTTATAAATAGGAGTTTTAAGATTCAAATCTTGTTAACAGCAAGATTACTAACGAACTTACGCCAAGAATATTTCCATCAACAATTCCAAGACGCCAACAATTCCCAAAAAGAAAAATACCGCAAAGAAATAAAAGTAACCCGCAACCAGCGAATCAGCGTTACAATATAATTAAGCATTATAAAAACACCTCGAGCGAATTATCTTAATCTGCTTCCATATACCAACTGTCAAGTCAGAGAAAAAAAAAAGAAAAAAAAAAACAGTTTTATCGCCAATCTCGGAACGAACAAAGGGGGAGATACTTAGCATAATGAGTGACATCCACGCACCGTTTAGTGAGAAAGGGAGACAGTTATAAACGTTTTCGTAAGATAGAAAGGGATGGTGTAAGATTTAGAGAGAACAATATCGCAATCTTGTTTCTGGGCCATTTCCTTTAATTAGTAGTTGGAGGACAGCAGGCAATGGCCACGTTTGGTTGAGTTACTGCCAAATACTGTTCAACGTGTGAAGGGTTGAATGTTCATTATGTGTTAATCCTGTGTGTAGATATAAAGACAATATTGTTGAATCATGGATTCTGCCGTTACTTTGCGAGAACCCTTAAAAATTTTCATACAAAGTCTTCTATTATTTCCGTGTTTTCATTCATTAGTTTAAAACATAAAAAGACGTTATAGTCACCTAGGTAATAGTTGGCCACATAACCAGAATACTAGAATATCATCACCCCATTTCATCCCATGGGAGCGTAAAAGTCGATCCGAAGGAATATCTACCAGAAGTATATTTTATTTTAAAAAAGGATTCCTACGGAGTTTTCTGGCAGTGTTTCTCAGTAGCTACCACGTCATGCACTGCACGGTAGGGTAAAACCAATATGACGATTCCACATAAATGTAATTTTTTTACGGAATAAATAATTTTTGACTTTGATTTTGACTAGAGGACGGACAGCGGCCTCTTTTTCAGTACAATGCCCAAGATGGGCATTGTACTGAAAAAGAGCCGCGTACTGCAATCGCCAACCTAAGCCGTGTGGCGATTATGGCATTTCCCCAAGATGATTCATGGGTGAGGTTTTTGTCCAGCTTTGGACTTCTTACAGCTGTTATGAAGATGTTTATAAATTCCTCCTCTATATAGTCACTCGATTTCAAATATGAGGTGTGCTACTAACCAAAAAATTAAAAACCATTTTGGAATACAGAGGGCTATGCTCGACACTCCTGACTAGCGACACGACCGGAAAGGAGTCAGGTACATGACTATAGGCTTAACGTGCTGTCCGAAGCACATGATATCTACCAATAGCCAATTCCTAGACTTTGGGCTAATACTGAGATTTTTTTCTTTACAGAAAAATCTTAAATTCACAGGTATTTGAACCCACGACCTCACTTTCTGCTGTGGAACATGCTGCCGCTAGACCAAGGCAGGCAAAAGAATTAAGTTCACTAAAGTTACTTTAACTTTAAATCAAGGTTTATCTTGAAAATCCCATATTTCAATACACAGTGGGCAGAGATCAGACGTATGATTCATGGCTTCCAGTTCGCTGGAGACAGAACGCTGATGTGTACAGAAGCTGTTACGTCTGTATTTATGGAGACAAACGAGCAACGGTCACTAGTAGAGCTGTTCTTGCTTGACTATGCATCTTTCTCCAAACAAGTTTCTAGTTGTCCAAGGATATTAATTTATCATAAATATCTTGGGACAACTAACATACTGCCAACTAATCCAAAACTAGGCAGACTATGGCAACTAGACTACTGATAAACATACTTATATATTTCTAAATACATACATATTATATACAATATAAAAAAAACAAGAAATCATGAATTTTAACTTTCGGCGGTCTCGAACCAGCACCCTCTACCAGTACGGGGTAGGTGCTCTGCTTTGCGTTTGGTGCTGGTTCGAGATCTGCAAGACGAAAAAATTTCCTGTTTTTGAGATTAAAAATCGATATGATAATCGATATCGATTAAAAATCGATAAATTCACGATTTGAATTGCGCGAATAATGCTATAAAACAAAAAAATATATATTATAGATAAACTATACCCTGACGCCGGGGGCGGGTCGTGAATTTGTGGGGCCCTGGGCTGAGACTACTTAGGGGCCTATCTAAGTACTCAACTAATAGCCATGTCAAAAAGCAGTTTCTAATCTTTATTCCACAAAAAACACACATATTACGGTTAAAGACTCTTCATTTCTCTTAAGAATACATTCACTTGCAGATAAATTAAATACTTAATATAGGACGCCAAGCGTGGCTACTTACCAATACTAAACTATACAATACAAATGAACACCTAAACCATTTTACAAATAACACAAATAACAAATACACAAATTCCATCCATTCTTGCCGACTAGATTATAATTTTTAATTTGATTTTAAACTGGGGGCCCCTTGTAACCTCGGGGCCCTGGGCTGCATCCCAAGCTGCCCTTAGGTAGATCCGGCCCTGCCTGACGCAGAACAAATGATCGTGCTCATCACAAAAATATTTTTCCTGGGAGGGGATCCAACCCGCGACCTCTGGTTTAGCGGTTAGGGTCACTAACCATTAGACCAACTGGCCAGTGAAAAGTGAGGGAGTAGGGAGATTACACTTAAGCATTTTTGTTAATGTCTTCTCCTGGTCCTCCTGGTGGTAAGGGGTAGAAGCGGTTACCATAGCTAGGCTTGTTAAACACATAGCATGTAGCTCTTAATTATAAGTATTATTCTGCTAATAATCATCATCATATCAGGAAGACGTCCACTGCTCTCATAGATCTCCAAAATTGCCGGCTGTTCGTTATCCGCACCTAGTAGTTTCCAGCGACCCTCACAAGATCATCGGTCAGTCTTGTAAATGGCCTGTGCACGCTGCGTCTTCCGGTTCACTGGAACTGTTCCAAAACTTTTCTGCCCCAGCGGTAGTCGGTTCTACGGCCTATGTGCGCTGCCCACTGCCACTTAAGCTTGGAAATTCTTCGAGCTTTTCTAATTCTATCTCGCAAGGAAACCCCGTTATGCTAATGCACAATTGTTATTCTGTAGGATTGTTCTTTAGACCAGGTTCTGTTTCACTAGAATATTATTATTATTATGTAACTGTGTATTGTACACCAAAGAATTAAACAGTACAAGAACAGTGCATTCTAAAATGTTATAATAAAAAATAAATATATAGTGAGGGACGGATTATATGTCTTAATATTTGCTTGACTACAACTACTGACCGATTATAAAGAATATAATGACGTATTACAATAAAATGAAAATTATACTATTATTAGTTTTACCTATACAAAAACAGTTATTGAAAATCATGGTGCTGTCGGCTAATCTCTATGTCCCCTACTTAATAGATAAACTGAGACTAAAACATCCTTCACTCATATGTATATATATGAATTTGATATATTGAATTGTTCGATCGCCTCACTAAAGAAAACTTAAAAATATATTAGTAATTTATTTAAATTATTTTGTAAAAGTATTTAAGGAACTTTTAATTTAGAATTTAGTTTTAGTTTTGTTTAGGTATGTTAATTTATTGTATGCATGCTGTGTCTGCATCTAGAAGGGTATAGACTCTTGCTGTATCTGTAAATACTGTTTGTTTTATACTTTTATATGTAACATGTCTGTATCCAGTTTTGTAGACCAATAAACGAGAAAAATAAATATATTTACTCCTTTTTTTTAGTAAGTACATACGTATATAGATAATTACGCCCAGAAATTAAGATTACACAATACTTTTATTTTTATTTCTCCTGAGACTTTGACACATGCCATCTGATCTCAAATTAGGCAGTGCCTTTACTATGGTAACCAGACATTTTATAAAACTACTTGTATATGTCTAAATACATATACAGATAAATTATACCCAGGGACAGAATAAATGATCATGCTCATCAAATGAAGTTTTTATCAAATCCACGAACGCTGGCTTATCGGTCAGGGTCAGTATAGACTAACAGGTCTGTCAATCTCCCATAATTATTGGGTAAACTTATAGAAATACCACATTTGTTTAAAGGTGTTATTTAAGAAATCTTCGAAAGTCCAGCTATACCCCTAACTCCCCTACTTAATCGATAACCCGAGACCAAACATCCTACATTCATACACCGCAACACCACCATTGTCCCAAATAATACCACAAACGATATGTCTCCATACCATTTTAATCCACCATTAATATTATTAAACAAAGCAAAGACAACCCGTTTACAACTGTACGTTTCGCTAAAATCTTTCCATCGAATTAACCCTACAAAACCGACTGTGGGTCATAACGACCAGGGGCGACGCGGTTGTTACATTAAATTGAGACATTTAACATTGAGAGCCTTTTGTGCTAATGGGTGACACGGATGACACCGTGGCTGATAAACAGAACTGTGGCTAAAGGATGGATGTATTGGATGAAATGTGTTTCATTTGTTAAACGTTTTATAGAGTAGCTGATTACGGATAATCACATGTTTTTAAAACTTATATTACGTATTCATATATAGACTTTTAATTTTTTATAAGGTATCGTATATTAATAATAGTATGTATCTATTCGACTTTTGGCCTTGGCGGTAGGTCTCAATGGAAACCAGCCAACTGCACGGGTCACTTTCTATTCCATCGCTCTCATGATCCGATATCGTGTCTATGTTCTTTAAAACAATAATTATGTCTAGCCTTCTAAATTACGCGTTCAGTTCAGTCGTTCGTACGGTGATTCAAGATATAGGAATAAATTTAAATAAATAAAATAAAATAATATAAAATAAAAAAGGTTTTTATTCACGTAGACTTTAAAAAAGCGCTTGTAAATAGTCAGATAGAACATGTTTGTAGTAATATAGTTGTATACATTATTATTTCTAGTAACATAGATATTTAGGTACACATTGTATGAAAACATTTATAAAATTTATTTTATTAAAATTAAATGAAATCCTAGTATTATTATTTGTCTTAGTTTCTGTGAGCAATAAGCACCAGAAACATATTTTGTCTGGCCATAAAGTAATATTGTGATTTTATTGTAAAGATACATTTTCAGTGTCAGCCCAAAGTCTAGGAGTGGCCACCAACAACTCCGTGATTGAGAGCATGGAGAGCCATCATTGGAGAGCATGTTAAGCCATCGGTTCTGTACCTGACCTCCTTCCAGAAAACTAGGATTTTATTTAAATTTATTCCCATTAACTTGAATCGCCTGAACGCGTAATTTAGAAAGCTAGATATAATTATTATTTTAAAGAACATAGACACGATAGTAAAAAACGAACAAACGAATTAATATAGAACTTACTTTAACTTTACTGTATGATAATAGTAAGTACTTAATCGATTTGTTAAAATATTACATGGAACTAAAAGTATTTTCCATGGAATAAAAAAATCAAATTATCAACCAATGTTCATATCTGATTCCCAACTGATGGAGTCCGGTGACATACGGCCAGGTAGAGCAACAAGCCTAATTATTACTTTAAATTTTTGAATGATTCAAAGCTTTTATTATGTTGGTAAGACAACGAAGAATTAATTTATTTGTAAAAATAAAATGATAACAAATAGAAAAAGCACGAGATTGTCTTAATTATAAGTATGGGTATAACAATAAACTCATAAATATTATTATAAATAAATAACTAATATGGACGGTGCGTCAATACAAGCACTGAATTAGTAAGAAAATAACACCATTTTAAGTATCATTCAAGCCAACTAATTTGGCAATAACAAAAAAATATTGGCGCCAAAAAGCAGAATTAATTAACTCTGTTCTATCAATATGCTTTCACATTACTTGGCACAGCGGAATCTTGGCCGCTATAGGGGAGAAAATCAACAAAAAATAGTTCATAAATCAAAAGAGGCAGACGGGCGGGCCGTACCATTCTGAATACGTAATGAGCTAACGTTCATTTGAGGGTTACCGGCCACATTTTTTATCATTACGTATGGATTTTTCGCGTTATTTTTTGGAAAAAAATTGGTTGTTTTGTCAGGCTTGCGAATAAAATATTCGCATGTGTATTAGTAGGTAGTAAAAATCATCGCCAAACCGGAGTGAGGGCTAGAACTTGATGTCATTATCCCGCACAAACCAATCTTAACCAATAATTTAATGACGCAATTTATCAAAACTGACATTTGTAGTATCGTCTGAACCATAGATTAGTTGACGGATGTAACGTAAGGAGTGCTATCTTTACTCGCTTTATACTTTATAATTTATAGCCTATGTGTTATTCGGAGATATAAGCTATATTACTACAAAGTTTCATCAAAATCTATTCTGTAGTTTTTGCGTGAAAGAGGAACAAACATCCACGTCCATACTAACAAACTTTCGCATTTCAAATATTAGTAGGATATTTAAAACGTCATTCGACAGTTTTCGATCTCAGCTGTTCGAAATGATGAAAAATTTATCTGACAAATATTGTGCGTAATCTCAACATTTGAGATGGAAACTGTGGAGTCCTTTCACACATACCTTTCTTAAAAGGTTATATTCTCATGTAAGTGGCTCTGCGTTTTTTGAGAATCAATGATTATTAACCTGAACCTATCTCTTTGAGAAACTGAACTAATTAAACAAAACGAGTATGGGAAATAAAACAATGGTATGGTGGATGGTGCAACCGGAAGAGAAAGACCTTGTCGAACATACTCTGACCAAGAGAAGTCGGAGATGTTCCCAAGAAAAGCCTGGTGAGAAGTACCCTAAACCAGCTAGCATGTATGTAGAATATATTGAGAGTAAAGGAGGCAAAAGAGGTGTGCAAGGATCGTGACGAATGGAAATTCGTTGTCGCTGCGTACCCTTCTGGGAAACAGGTGTGAGTATATGTATATATGTACAAATATTATTCAAAATAACCTAGTTACCAAATATAACATGAAGCAGATAAACATTTAATTAAAATAATCAACAAAAGAAAATTCCTGAGGATCCCCATTTCCCTGTACAATGGGGGGCACTTATTCATGCGGTGTTTCCTGCACCTTGTTCTGGCATTGTATTTTTTGTTCTGGTAACTTTTTCTCTTCATTTGTTTCCCTTTTTCCCAAGTTCAGGATTTCTTGAACCCATATTTTACGCTCATATTGTCCCCAATTTGCATCTAGACTCACGTTGTTTGGTTTAGTTCGGAGGTATTTTTATAAGCTTTTGTATTGTTTTGCTTTTGATAAAGTGTTTTCTTTTTCTTTTGTGTGGACCTTGCAATTGTTTTAATTTTAATTTATTAACAGTATTTTTTCTCTGTACGAGGAGGTAATCGTTCTTACTGACGACATTTTATTTATAGGTACAGACGCCAGCACATCAAGTACCCCAATCTGTCAAATTTCCCCAATTGAAAGTGAACCTCACGCCTATGTGATAAAGTTGAAAATCTATAAAAGAAATTTGACAGATTGGGGTAGCTGGATGTGCTGACGTCTGTACTACAAAGTCGGCAAGCAAGTATACTGTCTTATGGTAACTGAACGTTAACCACACAAATGGTATACCTCACGCGTTGCTGTCCCTTCCATCCTTCCAGATGAGCTATTGCGACCTTACTCGAACCCAAGACGATATCGGTAACATATTAATGTTATTGCCTATATATTCAAAGTGGAATCACTCGCTCATGAAGCGAATGAATGCTATTATGAATATGCCAGAAAGTAGCACAAAAGGGTAATAATTTCTTATCATCAGTACGTGAAGCAAAAACTTTGTATGAAGGTACCCCTTCTTACGATAATTGCGCGGACGGAAGAATA
The DNA here is from genome assembly GCA_951640165.1 of Pseudoips prasinana. Classification (NCBI taxonomy): domain Eukaryota; kingdom Metazoa; phylum Arthropoda; class Insecta; order Lepidoptera; family Nolidae; genus Pseudoips; species Pseudoips prasinana. The sequence continues at coordinate 3,593,028 of OX621238.1, read as the reverse complement.
TGAAATTTGAAACAGTTCATATCGAGAATGAGTGCAGAAAGCTATTATTTTTATATAATAGGCATTATGAGTAAATTATTTTAATAAAAAAAAACATAACACACTGTCATGCTTTTGACAAACTGAGAAGAAATGACAAACTGAGTGTCGAAACTGAGAAGTGAGAACAGATTAATATTATTTGTCTTTAATGTCCATAGTCTTTGACAATACAATTTCTTAATGGTCCAATTTCGAACAAGTGCGATCTTAGTAATTTATGTCCATATCATTCTTTATTGCACAAAATTGACATGGAAGGCTTATTAAGTGTTTAATGTCAAATAATTGAAAATCAGTCACTTATAACAAAAAAATCAACTTAGGCATACTTAATAATAATTAAATATCTTATTTATAATAGAGTAGTTAATTATAAAGTCAAGTAATATACGTTTATTTATGGTTCAATTAAAAAAATCATCATAATTAGGTATGTACAAAATTTACAGAAGCCATTGCTATACGCGGGACATGAACGCTGAACTGCTATGTTATCTGGCAATTTATTTATTATATACTGTCGTGCCCATGATATGTGTAGGTTTTATCGATTTCGACAAAGTTATAAGTTTTATGCCGTAAGTTTTCTAGCGTTTATTGTGTATTAGGCGCGAGATTCACTCTGCGGAGTATAATTAATGTCCCCTGAGTTATAATGCAACTGCCAGGATCACGATGCAAGGCAACGTCATATCTCCTAACCTTATACATATAGTGGGGTCTTGTGGATACATCGCGGTTTTCCTACGATGGCTCTGATGGCACGCTTTTGCTTGCATACGTAACGCCCCCATGCTTAGGCACCGTTTTGAAGTAGTGCCGATTTAAAATAGATATTTTTTGCTTTCTGATTTATATTTGTATGTGTTATGGTCTAGTGTTAGTGACCCTGACCGCTAAGCCGATTTTCATCATTCTTATTTACGTTGTTTGTGTATCGATTTTAACCATTTTTTACGTTGTTTGAGTGGGTAGATACTGATTTTAACCATGTTTTAACGTTACTTAGTACTGATTTTTATCTCTCCAAAGCCTTCCCTTTTAAGATATTGCCATGTAAAAATATTAAAATTGGTTACTAGCCTTCTTAGTGTCTAGCAACTGAGTAGAAAGTCAGAAGTTAAATCAAATCAAATCATTTATTATTCATAACATTTTGGGTATTACATGGCCGTATGGTTAATGTAAAATGAATCACCAAAATCTGCCTGTGAGGCGTATGAATCGTTTGGTATAATTCAAAAGTGACACAAAAATTACTACAATTAAAAGAAACATGTCAAGCTATCAACAAGTGCTAAACTAAAAAGATTAAAATTCCCTATAATAACCTACAAATGTCGTCAGATAAAATTATAATATAATAATTATACAATATATTAGAATAATAAATGAGAAAATATAAAATGTCATCATTTAAGTTATTCTAGATCAAATGTAGCATGTAAACTGTCGAATTATTCTAAACAAAGTTAGGTATTATCATTTTAAAAATCCCGGACATTATTTTTTTAATAAAATATATTTCTATTTATTTTTAAATAGTTCTGTATTGTGAAGCTTTATGTTATTAAATATTTTTGGAGCCATGCATAGAAGACTTTTAGTCATCAGACTAGTTTTTGCAATGTGCATACACAACCTTATTATTACGCCGATTTCACTTGACAATGTCTGATATGCGTGGAAATAATTGAGGGTTCTTGTGTACAAAGATTGCAACTTCCAGTATGTATAGAGACGGAAGTGTCAGTAGGTTATATATGACAAAGTATGGTTTACAACTATCTGTAGGTTGCAGACCAAACATGGATCTTATGCAACGCATTTGTGCCTTGAAAACCACTACACTGTTAGTCGTAATCCCCAGAAAATTATGCCATATTATATCGCAGATTTGAGGCAGCTAGAACATGATAAGCATCAATATTAACTAACGCGGATAATTTATAAAGGGCATAGGCACAACTGCTTATCTTTTTGTATAGTTCGGCAGCCGTTAGTTAAGTAACCGAGAAATAACAAAGAAATCTAGTAACCGATTGTGTATTACAGTAATTATTGCTATCTCTACAGCTTCACATACATGGCCGCGACACAAACACTATGGTGTGTTCTGTGCAATCATCAATACTATCCCTAAACACCACATATGCCTAAGTGGGTCGTCATAATTAAAAGCCGGGCACTCGAGAAGGGTAACTTAATGCAATTACAGCAGAATTTTTCGCGACATATGGCCGTATGCGCTTGCGATGATGTTGGGGTGAGCGCGGTTTTTTGATGTCAAGGATGACGGAGTTGAGTGTTTTTGCGGGGGTTTATGGTTTTCAAATGTAAGAGAAATGATCTTTGAATTGCTATCAAATTTCTTAGTAGCTTTCCTAGTGAAAGAAATGAAATTAGCTGTGCAATTGTGGATAAATAATGGTACGGCTGAGAATTATAACACACGATATAAAAAGAACTACATATGTATAAATATACATACAATTAAAAAAATCACCTCGTTATTTTAGCGATGAGTTATAATTGACTGTAGTTTTAAGAATATAGAAAACCTGGTTATAAACGTCCTACAGAAACCTTGTATTAAAGAAACATGATAACCCTGGAGAATTTTATTAATATCTCAATCTTGTTGAGTCTTAGTTACTCTAATAAAGAAAGCTCTATTTTTAATACCTTGTCCACAGTTATATTTAACGACATTTCTCAATGTTTTCCCTTTACAGTTACTACAATTTCCACAATTTCATTTATTTACATGATTTTTTCAAAGGAAGATTGCTTCCGTTTGATATTTGAATAGGAATCAATCTCCTTCGAATCTTATTTACATACTAGCTGGTGCCCGCGACTTCGTCCGCGACAATTTTGAATGATTACCAATGTAACTACTTACTTCTAGCTTAATCTAAAAAAAATACTTTTAAAAGAAATAAGCAATATAAATTTAAGAAAACCTAACCTATAAATAACCTAGTTAAGAAATAAACTAAAGACTTTTTTGTTACTGTTATTTAAAAAAAAGACCCGATATCATAAACCCAAAAATATCAAAGAATACATATCAATTGTCCTTAAGCAAAGTCAGTAAGTCAAATAAAGTAATATCAACGATGCATTAATCACCAAGGTACCTCCCATTAGCATAGGTTGCGACCACGGCATTGATAGGTCTAATATCACATTTTGTGAACGAAACCTTAGCGCGATCTAAAACGATAATAACACCATCTACTAACAAAAATATAACCTTGTAAAGCGGTAAAATTAAGATGTGGGCATATATTTTGGGTGAGATTTAGGCGATCATCTTTTGATTCAGTAGTCCACCTTTTACTTCAAACATTTATTTATTTTAACCGATATGTCAAATGAGTTCTGCGATCTGAAACGATATAAAAGCCATCGAGTTACAAAATTGTGAACTTGTAGATCAGTAAAATTAAGATGATATTTTTTGGGTGCGATCATCTCGACACGAACAATTTATACTACACTAACTCGAATTTTGGGTCAATGCATTTTTATCCCAATTTTAATAAATTGACGTTTTTTTAATATGTTATGAAAAATACCAAAAAAAAGAAGTTACAAATCTTATAAAACGTAAATCTAAATCTTTACTTAGACGACAATAAACACAACATTTTAAGCAATAAGAAACGAATTTCTCTATAATTTAAATTGAGGTACATTTTTGGTGTTGACCTATTGAATCAGTTATGGATTACCTTTTTTAACAACAAATTATTCCCTTGATTGCTTTATTTTTAACTGAAATACCAATTTACATGCTTTTAACTCCAAAAAAAAAACAGTTTTTCATACAAACTTACATCCCCTATTTTAGTCGTCTTTAGGGGTGGAATTTCCAAAAGTCCTGATGATATATTTATAATGTTTAAATGAAAGGCGAAATACTAATTTTCATGCGTTTACCTTAAGTTTGTATGAAAAATGTGACATTTTGTCACATTTTTCATACAAACTTCCATCCCCTATTTGTCACCCTAAAGGGCTGGAATTCCCAAAAATCCTGAAATACATATTTTGAAATGAAAGGTCAAATACCAATTTTCATGAGTTTACCTTAAAAAATGTCACATTTTTCATACAAACATCCCCTATTTCTTTTTTTTTTCTTTTTTTAATATTCAAGAATCCTGAAATATATATTTTAATTTCTAACTGCAAGTCGATATACTAAAGCCTTTAACATCAAAATTAAGCACCTTCATAAAATATTTCATCCCTTATTTTAGTCCCTTAGAGGTGGTATTTTCAAAAACCCTTCTTCAGTGGATGCCTACGTCATAAAAGGTAACTACTGTCAAAATTCAAGTCCTAACTGCAGCCGTTTAGACTGTGCGTTGATATGTCAGTCAGGCAGTATCAAATTATATCCCCTATTTTCCGCCCTTGGGGGTGTAATTTCCAAAAATCCTGAAGTAAATGCTATAGATTTTTAACAGAAAGGCTAAACACTCATTTTCATGCGTTTAAATTAAAAAATGTCGCATTTTTCATACAAACTTACATCCCCTATTTTATGACCTTCGGGGTGGAATTTTAAAAAATCCTGAAATATATAAATTTAATTTTTAACTAAAAAGCCAAATGCTAATTTTCATGCATTTAACATAAAGATTGAGACTTTTTTCGTACAAACTTACATCCCCTATTTTTTGCCCTTGGGGGTGAAATTTCTAAAAATCCTGAAACTTATGTTTTTTATTTTTAACTGCAAGGCCAAATACCAAATTTCATGCCTCTAACTTAAAAAACGGCAAAGTTTCATACTAACTTCGCACCCCCATTTTACCCCCTTAGGGGTTGAATTTCGAAAAATCCTTCCTTATTCCTTGTCTACATTATAAAGAAAACATCTGTGCAAAATTTCAGCTTTCTAGGGCTAAGGGTTTGGGCTGGGCGTTGATGAGTCAGTCAGTCAGTCAGGACTTCTCTTTTTATTTATATAGATACATATGTATATGTAATATGTGTTTTAACATATTTTTAGTATTCCTTTTTAAAATTATTTAAGTTTTGTTGCACCGTTACCGGCATATATTAAGTACATTCAATTCCTATCCATCCAAAGGTTGTCTGGAAGTAATCGCTTAATGCGATAATATCGCCCATTGTTCATTATATTCAATGTTTCATTGTAAAATGTCATTTTCTGTGTACAATAAAGAGAATTTTATTTTATTCATAAAAACATAAGAAACTACCAACAGTTACTTCAATACCAGTGACAAGTGAATAATTTCGACAGTATTAAAAGCCCTACTCCGTTTTCATTAGCGTGGGGCGTTGGTCCCTGGAGCGTTGCTTAAGCCCAACGGTACATATGGCATATAAATGTTGATCGTATGAGGAGCAGCCCTTTGAGTGCTGCAAAAAATATTGATGCGGTTAAAAATAGTAGCTTTGTTATTGTGGTTTATACTTTGCATATTCTATGCTCGTGCGGGCCGATAATGCGTTGTAGAAGTATTCACATAGGACAGCATATTATGCAACCAGAAGACATAAAACACTCACAACACAATCAATCTGGGAGTTTTTGGAAGCTGTAGGATTGAGTAATAAACTTTGACAAAGTCAAGGAGCTCTGCTACAATAGATCAGTAATGGTCGAGGTAGCAAGATGCCATCAAGGCATCAAGCCCCGAACAACAGTAATAATAATATTGTGGTTTAAGGAGTTTACATTAGGGCTGCTATACTGTATAGACGGGCCTGTTGAAGTGGTTGGCAAATGCTTGCTTTTCACGCCGGAGTTCGTGGGTTCGATTCCCACCCAGGACAGATATTTGTGTGCATGAACATGTCTGTTTGTCCTGAGTCTGGGGGTAATTATCTATATAAGTACGTATTTACAAAAGAAAAGTAGTATATATAGTATATCAGTTATCTGATTTCCATAGTACAAGCTCTGCTTGGTTTGGGACCAGATGACCGTGTGTGAATAATGATGTCCCAGGAAATATCTTTGTACAACTAGCACACTACCTACTACGTTTTTTTCGCTGTTTAAAAGTTATAATAAATGGGGTGTACGTTTGGCGCAGTGCTTAAGCTGTCCTCTCGTTAAAATTACCTTCGCACGCGTGTTTCAGTTTCAATATCATACAGAACAACTATTAGTAACAGTTTACAGTTAGCCTAGGAAGCTTTCACTGCTGCTGGCTGTAATTATCTATAAAAGTATGTATTTATTTACAAAAGAAAAGTAGTATGTGTAGTATATATGTATCAGTTATCTCGTTTCCATAGTACAAGCTCTGCTTAGTTTGGGATTAGATGGCCGTGTATAAACAAGGATATTATTATTATACTCAACCTGCGGCCGGCCGTGCCTTGGTTATTGGCCCTTCTGAAGATACATTTTTATAATAATAAAGTAACTACATCGTTAACTTGAAATTACGTTTCAATTAAGACCTAAATAATAATTGCTTGCGGCCCTCGACAACGTAACTCGAAACAGGTATCGTATTTGTGCCCCCTATAAAAAAAGTTTGATTATGGCTGCTAGTGACCCTATGTCACAGTAGGAAAAAAAGTATTTTAGATCCGGAATGACATGGCAAGCTTTAAGAAACGAGACCTTTCCTTTCTTAAAGGACGGCAATGCACTTTTGCATTCCTCTGTTGTTGTGATCAGTTACCATCAGGACATTGCTTGTTTCATTATCGTCATCATCAATAATTTGCCTATAAAATTTGTCATTATTTTACGTACCTAACAAAAACGATTGATAATACATCAAATAACGTATGTACTACATATTTATTTACTTTTTCTCCGCGTGGGAAGCTGTGGCGGGGCAATATCTAAGACTGTTGCATAACAGTGCCACGAGAGGTAGATCAACAGGGATATCAAGGGGAGATTTTCCAATGATAATACAAATTAGTTATACTGCTACTAAGATCTTTTATTTATTTAGACTATCATTTAAAAAAAATTATAACAAAATATTTTCTCTCTAAACTTCTATTTCGTAGCTCCATACATCAGTGACTCCATCTATAAATTATTTTGAATAATCGTATTCTTCTTAATCTGAAAGTAAAAATCATTTGAAATCCTATGTCCATCGATATATTAGAAAGAAAGGACATTTTAGCCTTAACTCATAAAGAGGCTGTACAGGAGAGTAATATCACAGTGGTTAAGTTCTCATATCACTACGTGCAATAATTTCGCACTAATGATTACCAAATTATTAAGAAGTAGTTACAAAAATATTTTACCGCTGCCAATTTCCATTAGGTGACCTTCAAAGTACTCTGATTACAATGATGATAACTGTGGGGGGATGGTATGAGACCATTACAGTTATTGTGATCAGATGGCAGTGCACCAGCGCATATGTTCGATCATCACTGTGTAGTGAAATGGATAGCTTTAATACTTGATTGTGAAAAATTAAGTATAGAAATCTATTTAACGTTCTACAGTTCTGAGGTAATAACTTAATTTCATAAATGAATATAATTAATAAATTAAATATATTTATTTTAGCGAATTAAAGGAGCAAGGTTCTGATTTTAATATTACGGTTAGTACGGTGTTTATGAATCGGTTTTGATTATTATTTATAAGCAATCATGCTTGCGAGGTCCAGACTCCAGATTCCAGATAAACTAATAATATATTCAGATCAATCAATTATATTATATTATTTAAAAGTCCCTGTAAGTGTATTCATATTTTGTATAGTATTATAATTTCAAAAACGCTTAGCTTAGTTAGTAAGAAAATAAGAAAAGGTATCATAATGAAGGAGTTAGCCTAGGAATTACTTATAAAGGCCTTTTATGGACTAGGTATCGCATGTGTCAGTCAATTTCTGTACACCATTCAAATTAATTGTTCTTCATCTTTATTAAGCAAGTTATAAAACAAAATATCGAGAAAGCAATTTAAGGTCTGTTTAAAGACAAATTACACTAATTTAATCTATTTCGGTACGGAAATCACGACGTTTGACATTGATATATGTATGTAACTAGACTTTCACGTGAATTTTACATGCTCAAATGGTTATAGTTAGAAATAAATAAATAAAAAAGGTTTTTATTCACGTAGACTTTAAAAAAGAGCTTGTAAATAGTCAGAACATGTTTGTAGTAATATAGTTGTAAACATTATTATTTCTAGTAACATAGATATTTAGGTACACATTGTATGAAAACATTTATAAAAGTTATTTTATTATAACAATGATATTTAGCTAGCTCGTATCAAGTTATAGTTCTAATTGTTATGTGAAAATGACAACTTACGTAAATAACCGTATATAATACCGTTTTTGCACAAACGTTTTTACGAACAAACGTACGCTTTGTTCATCATGGACTAATAATGATTCTAAAAAACGGAATTGGGAGATGAAGACAATATAATTCCCTATAACTAATTTACCCTGTACAAGGCATAGTAATATAGTGAAATAATTAAGTCTCCAATATATTGATCCGTTTTGTACAAAACTGTGGACAACTGCTAAAGTACCAAAACCATTCCTATTCAAGTCACCCTACCAGCTGACTATTGTCAAAGCTAACAATATGCATTATGGCATGCATTGTGCAAAACCGTGTTTATTTGCGCGTGCGCTTACGTTGACAGTCGACAAGTATACGCCTTATTAACGAAATTTGAATGGAAGTATAATTATCGGTGTTTTTGCTGCCGGTCTGTTTAAAGAAAATAAACTGTCGTAAACAGTTACAGTGCCGGCATGACATAAGGCAACATTATTTTTAAAAATATAAATTAATATATTCAAGACCATATCAGTAGGATCACATATGGATCAAGGGTAGCCCAAGAATAAGGACTGTATAATACTATATAAAGCTAATTAAGATTAATAATTGAGTTAAGTATAAACGAAGCTCGTTCTTAGGTGACTCATGTAGTGCATTCTTGGACGTACTCCTTTAGAATGGCTGTACTGATCGTTTTCAAATTTGGTGCAGTAATTGTGACCATAATCGTGAACCATATCTGAATTCATGGAAATCGGACACGCTATGGAGAAATAATTACCGAAAAAGTCAAATGTTCCATTGAAATCAATGTAAAAGTATCGACATATGGTTAACACACTCAGCGCAATATTTGCAAACAACAGAATGCCTTGCAGACCTAGTTTATTGGTCGATTCTAATGAAGCATACTAAAATAAATGTGCTCAACTTTCAAAATAGTTCTGAAATCAATCAAACAAATGTCAAGACGGTTGCAATAATAGATTTTATACTATCCATTGCTTAACTGATAACTTAGGATCCATACTTTCAACCATCCCAACTTCTTTTTATATCGCCACAGATTACATCAGATCCAAAATATATAAACCATAGTGTCATCCAAATTATTGATCGACGCGAGCTTTCAAGAGCAGTGCAATACGATTCTCTTGAACTGCGTATTTAACGTGTCCCATATGGTAATGGGGTACCACCATGGGGGCATATTATCCAAGTCGGCTTTTACACCATATGGTCCAAAAATTCATAAACAAGTGCTCACCAAATCTCACTTTAATGTTTGGCAATAATTTTTGTTTACTTTTGCTAAGCAATAAAATCGAAAATGAACTTTAAACTACATTACACAAGATTGAAAATAATTCAAAGGAAACATGTTTTCAGAATAATACTACATGCTATGCAAATATCAGTCTTAAAGACGATAAGATAGAATACAATTTAGGGGCAGCAATCTAAAATGTTAATACAAAAGTATTGAGCGCTAGTTTTAAACGCGACAAAACTACTATAAACGAGCTTGTCAAACTTACAAATATTGGTGATTTGAAGCCTTGGGCTATAAGAATAAAGTTGGTATTGGTATGGCTGGTCAATAAAAGAAATTTCCACAATTAATAGGGTGAGTGATCCTAAGGCTATTGAGAATACAAAAGGAATGATTACGTATAGCAGGGCTATATTGTTGGTGATCAGAGTACCATATGGTAGGTCGGTATTAGAGCTACTCTGTATTATGGGGATTAAGTTGAGCATATTTTAATAAGCAGTACAGGTGCTGTTTTGTATTGCGACATTTGATTCCATTTTTATGTTGTTTTGATGGATGACATGCAAAGTATTGTTCGTTGCATATTGTCACCCTGGTATTATAGGGCGTTATTTCAATATTTGACTCAGTCAAACATATAAATCCCAAATAACATATCTTCAAGATAAAATTATTAATAATACTTTGCTGCTAATTTTAAGTTTCGGTCTTTAACTTCTCGATAATTTTTATACTTATATAATTTCTTGAGTTATTATGTTATTACCGGATGTTAATAAATATTAACATCCGATATTTTACGACTAAAATAGTACTAAGCTTCCAACGAGGAGACACTAAAGTCACTAAAGTAAAATCAGTTACGGTTGGTGTAGCTTTATGCGATTCCACGGTTCTTAAGCTGAACCATACCCCATCTTGGTTCCCATACGGTGCCCTTAGCAAGTTTGAATTCCTTTTTTAGTTATTATATAGCCACTGCTCACAGGTACTTATAGTACTTATAATTATATATAAGGTAACTTAAACATTTATACCATAGACAAACTATCCATGTTTTAGTCAAAGAAAATTTAATATTGCAAGTTATTAACTTAAAAGTTTAATTAACAAATTATACCTAATAAACTTACCATATCTTTTTTATTTAACATTATTGTAGGTTTTAAAAAGTCAATAAAATAATCCAATTTCTTAAGTAGTACACATGTCTATTGAAGATAAATTCGTTCAACATGTTATTGACAATAATAACAGTACAAAAATGTAATTAATGTAATTAACATATAAAATTATTGAATATAAATGAAAAAATATACTAGTCTACAACATATTTAGCAGTTTGATTAAAATTATATGGAATAACATCACGTCGTGTATAACAAAACACAAGTTTAACAATCCAAAGACAACATTCAATCCTTCACACCCACTTTGTCATTGTCTCGATACAATCAAGCATGTTCCTCAGGGACTCCTCCTAGGACCATCGTTCAATCGGAACAACATTAGCTATGTAACTAATCTGTCGGGACCGAAGACAATCAAACTTGCACATGTGAACTTCGACCGGTTTCATCAGTCAGACAAGATTAATTTTGTCCTGTTGTAGTTCAGTACTGATAGAAAAATACATTCTTAATAAAATCTGGTTCGTAAATGTTTAATAACTAACACACGTAAATTTCTGTAGAAAAGAATATCATTATATTTTATGAGAACCTAATAAGAGGCGGTTACGACTCTAATGATTTAAGGCACACACTGACACTTTCCAAAGTTCCAATGCCACGGAGTGTTTAAAATATTTACAGAAATACATGTTTGAATTACATTAATAGTGATTACATGTGTTTAATTTAATATTACATCTCTATTATGTTTACAAAAGATTACAATTAAAATATGTATTTATATTATTCCTTTAATGTATCCATCCAATTTAAATATAATTCTCAACGATACGATGAGGAATTTATATGTAATCTATATAATAGTATTTATATCGGAAAGCCTAAAGTGGAACCCGAATGTCGCTAATGCAAGCATATTTGCATGATTAACAGAACTTAAGGCTAAAATAGGGCAGTTAGGAGTATTTTTTAAAGCACAACATAAATTAATAATAATATTATTAATTTCATATATTTCCGTGATTTCTGTCAGACACCAATCGCCCCAAACAAATATATAAAGCATAAATAATAACGTCAAATCGCCCTGAAATTAATGTCATAATATTATTCTATACGCCAAAAAACCGCTTAACTCCAAAAATCATTTCATATCACCCTTTACCAATTCAATATCCGAAATAAATAATCTTCTAATCTGTTATTTATCGCAAAATAGGATTATGTTGGTGCAAAATACATTCTGCGGGCAAACTTTGCGCCCCTGCTTACCCTTAAACGACACGTGCGAGATGATCCGTGTCACGTGGCCACAATTACTTATCATGGAAGAATGTGTGATTGATAAACGTTTTAAGGACAGTTTATTGATGTTTAAAGTCGTGTTTTTGTTAATGGATTATAAACAATATATTTTTAAAAGTATAAAATATTAAACATGATTTTGCGAAGAGTGAAAGCTTTTTGTGTGAGGCATCTAGTAACAAGCGAGTTAATCTAAACGTCTAAGAGAGATACCACGCACAATATTACATAACCTAGTTATTATGGAAAACACAAATTAGTCTAGTGTGATGTAGGTACTTTATAGAGTGAGCTAGTAACAAGCGGGTTAATCTAAATGTCTAAGAGATATACCAATCTTAATGTTACATAACCCAGTTATTATGGACAGCACAACTCAGTTTAGTGTGCTGTTGGTACTTTATAGAGTGAGCTTGTAACAAAACGAATGTTACATAACCTAATTATTATGGACAGCACAACTCAGTCTAGTGTGCTGTTGGTACTTTATAGAGTGAGCTTGTAACAAAACGAATTTTACATAACCTAATTATTATGGACAGCACAACTCAGTCTAGTGTGCTGTTGGTACTTTATAGAGTGAGCTTGTAACAAAACGAATGTTACATAACCTAATTATTATGGACAGCACAACTCAGTCTAGTGTGCTGTTGGTACTTTATAGAGTGAACTTGTAACAAAATGAATGTTTCATAACCTAGTTATTATGGACAGCACAAGTAAATCCAGTGTGGTATTGGTACTTTATAGAGTGAGCTAGTAACAAACGGGTTTGGCTAAATGTCTAAGATAGATGCCTCGCTTAATGTTACATAACCCAGTTATTATGAATAGCACAACTTAAGCTAGTGTACTGTAGGTACTTTATAGAGCGAGCTAGTAACAGGCGAGTTAATCTAAATGTCTAAGAGAATTACCACGCTTAATGTTACAACCTAGTTATTATTGACAGCACAACTAAAGCAAGTGTGTTGTTGATACTTTATAGAGTGAGGGAGTAACAAACGGGTTAAGCTATGTGTCTATATGAGCGATAACCTATACCGATATAAACCCCATTATTGTTATACAGCGCGGATATCACGGACACCACAAGGTCTACTTGAATTGGCAAGCTGTAATATCCTCCATGGTGGCGAGTCTTAATGGAGACGAGCCATCTGTGTGTAGTTGCACTTTGAGATAAGATAAGATATTTATTTGTCCGAACATGAGTTTACACACAGTTTGCATGCAAGATAGTAGATAGACTTAAGATATAACAGTCATGTTTGCCATAGCTACATGGCATACAAATTTTGGTTAGGTTCATATACCTGCTGTTATTGAGGGAGGCTTGTCCAGCAGTGGACTTGTTTCAGCTGTAATGATGATGATGATCATATACCTGCACTAATATAATATAATGAAATCAATTAGTAAATTATACAATAATAGAAAAATATTAAAGTTATATCAGAATACAAAATGTCGATAAAATAAACTAGATACAAAATTAGAAAATAGTATATTTTGACTTTTGTAGCGCAATTAGAGACTTGCTTTTAAATATTCGTTAATGTCATAGTCTGCTTTATGTATTAAAAAAAATCTAAGATGAGTTTTTTTTTAATAGATAAAGCATAGGTACTATGTAAATTTCTATTCCCTGTCTTATACATCTCAGTCCATTTGCTGTAAGTGAACTCTGAAATGTTGTAATCGTTCTATCAAGCAGTAGAACGATTCGCCTGAAGCGAGCGCTCCATCAATCTCTGTAACAGCCAGACCCGTCATTGACATCTTATTACGTGAAACACTGACAAATGTCTTTAGAAAAAGATGTCGAAAGAGTTCAGCTTCGTAGACAAAAAAATATAGATAATTAAATAAATTCGCCTGTTGGCGTGGTTGGTAGATGCGCTGCTTTTCACGTCGGAGGTCGTGGGTTCGATTCCCACCCGGGACAAATATTTGTGTGCATGAACATGTCTGTTTTGACTTGAGTCTATGATGACTATGTATTTACAAAAGAAAAATAGTATATGTAGTATATCTGTTATCTGATTTCCATAGTACAAGCTCTGCTTAGTTTGGGATCAGATGACCGTGTGTGAATAATAATGTCCCAGGAAATATCTTTGTACAACTAGCACACTTCCTTTATTATTATTGTATTACGTTTATTTCGCTGTATAAAAGGTAATAAATGGGGTGTACGTTTGGCGCAGTGCTTAAGGTGTCCTCTCGTCGAAATTACCTTCACACGCGTGTTTCAGGTTCAATATCATACAGAACAACTATTAGTCTTACTAATAGTTGATTAATTTCTGTCCGTTACATTTACAGTTAGCCTAGGAAGCTTTAACTGCTTCAACGGACTATAGGAGAGTGGGCTCTAGCCAAAGTACTTACCCCGGAAGAAATCTCCTTTGGAGTTTAATCTTCCAGTCCTGGCGGTAACTAACGCGGAGATACATGAAAGGGTCATATAATTTTAGGGGCATTTTGTTAAACTGTCGCTGTACGTTAATGTACCAAGACGCGTGCTTCTCTTCCAATAGAGAATCGCAGAGGGCATTTCAGCGACAGAATGCAAACAAAGGGTCATGGAGTACGCTAGTAATTAGGATATTATGTTCGTGGTCGTACCTTTTCTCAGTCGGCGAGTACGATACAGTGACCCGTGTGTGAATTACATGTTTGTAAAGTCCCCGGGATACGTGAATGGGTTTTTGATTTTGCGGGGGTGAACTTAAAAAGTACAGCAACATATACCTACTCATAATAAAAATCACGTAAAGACTAGGGTCAATATACTTATGAGTTATATTGACATATGTATACAACATGTAACTTAATTAACGCATATCCTGAAAATAGTTTGTTCAGAATCGTTTACTGAATCGATTTATATCATTTTTAATAAGTATAAGAATTTTTTTACTCCAAAATAATTAAAATTATGGAAATTATTGTAATATTAACCCTGTACAGTCAAAACAAATTGAAATGGACTAATGGAAATAAGACTTGAATAATCGCAGTTTTATTTGTATTCATACAAATTCCATCATTCAATACAAAACAAAAAATAATGAACTTTATTCCAAGAAACCAATTCAGTAAATAACAATGCATAAACATGTTAAATAAAAAATTCAGTGTATGTAATAGGTCTTCACCTATGAAATTGCCGTTTTGTATGAAAAAATTTAAACGAATTTTTTTCATGAATTTTTTTATTTGTATTAATCGAAGTAATCACCCATGCAATCAATGCATCTTTGCCATCGCAGTGGCAGTTTATTGATGCCCTTCTTAAAGAAATCAGCTGGACGGGAGGCAACAAATTCTTCAAAGGCATTTTGTACTGCCTCTCGGGTATTGAATTTTTTTCCCGCCAAGAAGTTATCCAAATTCTGGAAAAAGTAGTAGTCTGTAGGCGCAAGGTCTGGTGAGTAGGGCGGATGACGGAGAGCTTCCAACCCCAGTTCTTGCAACTTGGAGACCGTCTGCTGTGCAGTATGAGGTCGCGCGTTGTCGTGCAGGAGCAGCGGAGACGAGCGATTGACCAATGCTGGTTGGAGATGCGCCAGCTTCTCCATCATTGTGCTCAGTTCTTCACAGTACACATCTGCAGTAATGCTCACCCCGTTTGGTAAGAAGCTGTGATGAATCACACCGGCGCTAGACCACCAAACAGTGACCATCACTTTTCTAGGGGTAAGTTTTCGTTTAGGGCATTGTTTAGGTGCTGAACCAGGATCCAACCAACTTGCTGAGCGCTTGCGGTTATCAAACAGAATCCATTTTTCATCGCAGGTAACAATGCGGTTCAAAATTCCTTCATTTGTGTGTCTGTTGAGCAGTGCAAGGCACGTCTCGACGCGTACTTCGCGCTGGCGATCATTGAGTTCGTGGGGCACCCATTTGTCAAGCTTTTTTACCTTGCCAATTTGACGCAAATGGACCAATATTGTTTTGACGCTAACGTCGAAAGCTGCTGCTAATTCAGCCGTAGATTGTGTATCATCAGCTTCCACAACCGCCTTTAATTCGTCATTGTCGACCAAAGTCTTCGGACGACCGCGAGGTTCATTTTTCAGGTCGAAATTTCCAGAACGGAAGCGAGCAAACCAATAACAGGTGGTGCGTTGGTTTGTAGTGTTAGCTCCGTAAACGTCGTTGATGTTGCGTGCGGCTTGTGCCGCGTTGCTGCCACGACGGTACTCATATTCCATAATTACTCGAATTTTTAACGTATCCATGATGACGAAAAAGATTGAAATGCGATGAAAATGTAACACTAATCAATAAAGAAATGACTACTTTTGGAAAAAAGAATCCATGTTTTTAAAATAAAATTAATTTGAAATTAGAATTCTTAGCCAAACAAAAATTATTTTGATTTGAAATGGCCAGTACTGCAGAACGGCAATTTCATAGGTAAAGACCTAATATTATAATTACAACATAATATTCTAATTAGGGTGTTTGAGGGTGTGCGTTAATTACGTTACATGTTGTTTACACAGAATTGTTTTTTATTTCGGAAATTAAAAATACAGGCAAAAGACGTCCACTGCTGGACAAAAGCCTTCCCCAAAGATACAGCGGTCTCCGACGGCGGGTGCTTTATTCTTTTTGTCGTCTGACAATAAACAAAGTGCTTGTAAATTGTCAGACCATGAATGGTAGTATTACAAGTTAGCTATATATACTAAAGATCACTATGCTCGAAATTCGACCATTACAGTTCTTCTTTCGTCAAAGACGGTAGATGGTCGAACGCCACAAGCATGGCACAGCGGGGTGGTGGTGCTCTTCTTCAAAAAGAGGCGACATTACCCTATTGAAGAATTATAGACCGGTCGCACTGCTGAGCCATGTTTACAAGTTGTTTTCGAGGGTCGTTACGAAGCGTCTCGCGCGCAGGTTTGACGACTTTCAGCGTCCCGAACAAGCTGGTTTCCGAAAAGGCTTTTGCACCATAGACCACATACGGTCCATTTTTTCTTACTTGTCTTATTTGGTAAACAAACACTACTCGGCACGAAAATCACTAGTTTCGTCATCAATCACGCACTTTTAGTTAGGTATGAACATCTTGATTGTTGGAAGAAACACATACTATATAAATAACACCAAAAACTGCTTCAAATTAACCATCCAAACACATTAATTCTCTTAAAATCAAAATAATATCAGAATCCATTTTCACAGATTAATAATTATATTGGCAATTTGACATTTCAAAATGCTAGTTTGTCTTCGGAACTTAGAGAAGGGAAAAGTGAATGAATGATTCTGACCAGTGTGAACTGTATAATTTTAATGTAAAAAACTGAATAATAAAACAGAATGTTTATATATATATATATATATATCTCAAGTTATATGTGTGTATGGTAATATTTTTAAAAACTAAAGTTTTTGTTGTAACTGGTCGTAGACTAAAAGTATTATTTGACAAGTGAAATTTTTTGACTTGACGGGATACGTCCTGTCATTCGTCTCGTCGCCTCGCTTTATGTTGTACGTTACGGGTGCTCTCTGTGTGTGT
Source organism: Pseudoips prasinana (assembly GCA_951640165.1). Taxonomy (NCBI): domain Eukaryota; kingdom Metazoa; phylum Arthropoda; class Insecta; order Lepidoptera; family Nolidae; genus Pseudoips; species Pseudoips prasinana. Next base: position 3,575,429 of record OX621238.1, on the reverse strand, counting down.
TTGAAGTGTAACGATTTGGCTTTCTACTGGACTCTGCTGATTCTTTCTGTGATTTGGACGGTTTTATTCTTTAGACTGACGACCTTTGGCTATTCTGCAAGGACATCGATATTGCATACGACTGTGATTTTAGTGCAATTGTTTTGTTTAAACAAGGTAAGTAAATTAATCTTTTTTAATGTTATTTATTCATATTGGGAATTCTATAAACAATCCTGAATAAAAATAATAATTGGATATCGGGTCAACGCCACCAAATTTGTCTCGGTAAATAACAGCGCAATTGAGACGTGAGCTCTTATTTTGTTTAGTTCGCTTGAAACACGGCTAATGTAAACACATTTCACAATGCCGTAATGTGGGTTCAAAAGTTGCAAAAATAGTTAAAGAAGGCTTAAGCCAAATTGGTACGATGTCTTGGAATAATTGTATAAACCATATAAAAAAAGAAGAGGATAAAATGATGCAGCTTGACGGACTTTAAATGCTGCAACAGATGCACCTACCCAGGGTTTCATTATACACCTGTCAGAATCGGAAGACTCCAGAAGTGAAGATACATGTAGTGAATCAAATGAATAAATAAATTAAAAATAGTTTTGTTTTATTTTTTATATAGGCCAACGATATATTTCAGGAATTATTTCTGTGATTAAGATAATGTGTGATATTCTGGCAGCTTACTACAAAATTATCAACGCTAATTTATTCCCAGGGCCATAACTAAAATTTTATTTGTCAGGAAATCCTACATTACTAATATCATTCGGTTACAGCTGTATGAATTCGTTCAGTCCTTCATTCGATAATTTCCCAACTCTATCAATTGTCTTTGGTTACCAGTACGCCATATTTGTGTACTAAATAAGACAAGTAAAGAAAATACAGAAAACCAAACCATGCGCTATGCTTAGCGTTTGTGTATCAAAGACTAATAATATTGACGGACCTGAGAACAGATTCTCAGTTCCGACACTCAGCTTGTCATCTCTTCTCAGTTTGTCAGTGTGTCAGAAGCATGGTAGTGATTGATTTTTAAATATAACTAGCGGCCCAGTACGTGCTTCGCTACGTATAAGGCAAATTAATAAAAAAATGATTATTAAGTTCATTTATTCAAACAAAAAATATTTTGAATTGCTAAAAAATGGTGATTTTACACTTTTTCAAGACGTTTTTAAATTTTTTCTACGTACAAACCTTCCCTGGACTTCCACGAATAATTCAAAACCAAAATTAGCCAAATCGGTAAAGGCGTTGTTGAGTTATAACATTACAACGAAAAGTGGCATTAATTTTTATATATATAGATTTACTACTAAAGCATAACATTAAAAAAATAGTTTTCTGCACTCCATCTCCATATGAACTTAAACTGTTCCAAATCCAAATTCATTTATTTACTCATTAATAATATGAATATGATAGTCAAAGTCAAAGTCAAATGTACTTTATTCCGTAAAAATTTTACATTTATGTGGAATCGTCATATTTTTTTACCCTACCGTGCAGTGCATGACGTGGCAGCTACTGAGAAACACTGCCAGAAAACGCAGTAGGAATCCTTTTTTTAAAATAAAATATACTGAAGATTAATTACAATCATGTGTGTTGACTCAGAACAACTCAATCCCAAGCATTTTTATCACTTAAATAATCAGTAATTTTGTATATTCAATTCTGGTTACAAAAGGTTATTGGATTTTGACTTATATTTGATCACATAAAATTATAATTTACTTTTGACAGTGTAATAATGGTTTAGTTAAATTCTAAGCTTATTTCTTGATGTAGTTGTTAAAATGGTTTTTTACTAATTGTCAATACTTATAGTTTTTGACATATTATCTGATGGTTCTGTATATATTGGGGCAAGAAAACAATAATATTATTATGACAGACCTTGTGTGATAGCGACGGTCCCGCTTTAATGCTCCCACCGGATATAATACGTTCTCAAAAATGGGAAATCATAAATTTAATCATCCGGCGGGTCTCGAACCTGCACCATCTACCAATCCGGGGTAGGCGCTCTGCGTTAAGCTACGAACGATACACGCTGGCAGATCAAATTTAGGATTCCCTTGCTAACACCCTTCCGCAGGATGTAGGTATTATCTATCGGTTTTGTTTTCTAGAAATATGGCCGACTGATATGCCACAGTTGCATGTGAAAGATCATATCATATAGATAATACCTTCCAAATTATAAAATTTGAATTTAATAGCAATATTCGCAATGCAAAGCGTTTGTCTAATCTCAAAAATGGGAAATCATAAATTTAATCGTCCGGCGGGTCTCGAACCTGCACCATCTACCAATCCGGGGTAGGCGCTCTGCGTTAAGCTACGAACTACTGCGAGCTACTGGCAGATCAAATTTAGGATTCCCTTGCTACACCCTTCCGGAGGATGTAGGTATCCGGAAGGGTAATAGAATCCCTGAAATGTATTTATTTTAGAGAGCAGAGAGCATGTCTATAAAATCAATAAAAAACATGCGGGGCAGTCTTTCGGGGGACTGCGGCCGATAGAAGTGAAAACTATTTTTTACACTTCTAATCTAAATAATCTACAAAATAATCGCTATCCATATAGATCATGGGAGCGTGACGTGACAATGACGCGAGTCTCACGCTTTTAGTTCACCCAAAAAGTACGTAATATAGGTACTGTAATGATATTACCTGCCCTCCTATAGAATAAAACCTTTTTTGAGAAAATAGCAAACTCTGGTCATTCTAGTAAAATAGCTAGGTTTTAAAGTTAGAATAGAATTCGAATTAATAAAGTTACCAGAATGAAGTGCCAAAGTATACATTTTGAAAACCTTTTTCCTTTTTTTTGATAATGCCTTCGCTTGCCACCCACAAAAAGTATCTGCGGGTGGGTATGTCAGACTCGCACCGACTAAACCTAAGCAGCCGTGGACTTCTCTTGGCGCCTAATGGGAGGAGCCCCGGGAATGCGGGTATGCTGCTCCGGTGCCAACCTTTTGCGCCATGTCCCAGATGGTTGGGACACGTACCCTGGGAGGGCTCGAGATTGCCCTCCCCTATTGCCGACTCCTGCATTGTGGAAACCTAGTTTATTATTATTAAATAAAATAAGTGATTGGTGTTTAATACGCGTGTTATCATTTTGAAGATCATCCACGATATCCTAGTTATATAATAATATCTCGGGACAATGTCACACAGATCATCCTAGCCCCAAACTAAGCAAAGCTTGTACTATGGGTACCAGGCGACGATATACATAATTATATAGATAGATAAATACTTATATACATAGAAAACATCCATAACCCAGAAACAAATATTCGTGCTCATCACACAAATATTTGTACTTACCGGGATTCTAACCTATTACCACCAACTTCGTAGGCAGGAGCACTACCAACTAGGCTACGGTGTTAGAATACCTACCCTTGCTGCTGCGAGTGTTACAGTACATATAATATTGCTATGTAATAATTTAAATCTAATAACAGCTCATGGAAAGCGTGACGTGCCGATGACGCAAGTTCTGTGATTTTTGATCACCAAAAAGTGCTCATAGCGTCTAAAGAAGTTTTCACTTCAAAAATATCACAGCAAAAGCATATTACTTTCGCAAAAGATACTCGTATTTTTGCTTACGAATCACTTTTATTGTGGGAAAAGAAGACAAATGACTACCCGGGAGCTCTGATTCGCCGTCTATTGCAAACACATTTTTTACTTGTACCTTATCATCTTTATACAATCTGTGCAAAATATAAAGACGGAAAGTCTTTTCTTATACAAAGAGATTCATCATTCGTAGACGTAAATACGCTGTTAGACATATTTTATTCCTGACTCCAAATACCTATAGGTAGTAGAAAAGATAATAATAATAATAATTTCTCTCCATGTAGCCCAAATATTGTATAAGTTGTATTTGTGTTAAATTACCCTTGTATGATATCTTGAAAATAATATTGGTAATAAACATGTGAGATAATATCTAGGGATAATGTCACATAGATCATCCTAGCCCCAAACTAAGCAAAGCTTGTACTATGGGTACCAGGCGACGATATACACACTTATATAAGTGTGTATATCGTCGCCTGGTACCCATAGTAGATAAATACTTAAATACATAGAAAACATCCATGACTCAGAAACAAATATTCGTGCTCATCACACAAATATTTGCACTTACCAGGATTCGAACCCAGGACCACCAGCTTCGTAGGCAGGAGCACTACCAACTAGGCTACGGTGACTGCTCCAGTGCTGCTGGCCGAATTACATAACAGAATCTAACCGTAATATAATCTTACCATATCAAGGCGCTTATGGCTACTTGTTCTCGCAGGTCCGTAATCGATTTGGACGTTAAGCAACTAGGCTCGTGGTCAGTCCATAGATGGGTGACCGCAAAACTGGTTTAAATCCTGAGCGTCTCCGTGCTTCGGAGGGCACGTTAAGATGTTGGTCCCGGTTGTAGCCATTAGGTAACAGTTAAGCCATGTCAGAGGCCTACTGGGCGGCCTGAACAACTCTGACACCAGGGTACCTAACCACTGCCCATACGATAAGAAAGTAAGTACTATATCAACGGAATCAAACCACCTAAACAGGACACAGGATGACTAGTGCAGCAGTATGTGAGAGGCACTCTCTATTACCTCACACTCGTAATACGATACAACGGCAATCAGACACGACCGGGAAGAGAATAGGCGTAACACCACTCCTAGCTATCTCCTAGCCACGCATCCTATTTCCAGTCTCTGGGTGTTTTGGACTCTAAAAATTCCATAAACGCATTTCTGGCCCGATCCGGGATTTAAACCTAATTAACTTCAAAGTTCTTAAAATTTTTAATATTACAGCTAATAACAGATATATTATTACGAAGAGACAAAATGGGTCAAGTTTTAAATGTTAAACAATCAATAACAAAACCTATTCCATAGAACGAATTCAATTCCACTGAAAAGATAAAAACAATATTAGCATTCACTCAAAACTAATCCCCTAATAATATTTCTTAAAATTTTCTCATTAACCCACCGAATAAAATAAATGGAACAGATTTTCATTGAGAGCAAACGAATGGCCAAAAAATGGCTTAAACCTGACAAATGGTTTTCCTTTAACGTCTGCGCCCATCTTATTATCGTTACCCACTACCGAACAGAACTCATTTGAGTCTTCTTTTAACTTGTCTATATATTCTTTTCCAACGCAATTTACGCTTTGTTTCCTTGCAAGTAGGTTTAGATTTACTTTGGCAATTTTCACCATATTAACTCTAAATGGGGCTATAGGAGTTGCGATTTTAACACTTATAGATTTAAGCTCAATTTTGTATGTAACGTCTCCAAGTATGATATCAATTTGAGGAGAAGCGTCTGTGTTAATAGCATTATTCGCAATCTCATCTATACAGTCGGGGGTTAGGCCGACTATATGAAGTATCATTTTTTATGCGACATATAAAACATATTTATTGCAATCATAATCGTTTCAGTTTCTCTAGTGCCATGTTCGGGTGAGATAAATAGAAGATAATAGTTGGAAAACTTTTTTATTGATTAACTTAGTTTTTTACATTTGCTACCCTGTTATTATTATAGTTCTTATTATATGGTAATAATATGAAGAATAAAAGTTAACGATCCTATCAAATTTTATATTTTTGATCTTTTTTGTTATGTATGTAAATGTAGGTATAGGTAAACAATTCTTAATCAATATAATTTGCATAATAACGTACATGTTTTATCTCTTCAATAACAAAAGACAAAGGTTAAAAAAATGTAAGACGATAAAGGCATTAAATTTTCCAACTGTACACAGTGAATAGTAGTGAAATAAACCGCAGTTTTCAATATCGCGCCGCTTTTGTCAAGCTGACCCTACCACAACTCAATGCGCTCTCAATTCACAGCAGTTATTATTATCTTGACCTGGTGATTGAGCTCTCCTGCTCTCGATCGCTGTGAAGTACTCCTATTGGCCGACCAATTCCTTTCACGCCTCCCGCTCGTCGCTCATTGGTCGCTCTTGCCACGCCTTTCCAACTTCAAACGCTCTGTTAAGGGTAGTTCAAAACCCCACTTATATATTTTTCACCCTTATGTTACTCGCATTCGTATTGTAACCATCGGGTAGTACGCACGCGTCTTTTCTATATCACCGCGATATAAGTGCGAAAAGTTTTAAGTTCTTGTGCTGTTAATTAAATGAATGAACGATGACAATGGACGTTCAAAATTGCTATCAAAACTATAAAGAGACTTCACCTGATTTTAAAGAAACTAATTTAAATATAGAAAGTGCTCGAACTTCGCAAGTAAAACCAGATATGCAGCCAACAGTTGTGAATCAAGGAAAAGCTTCAAAGCGGTCGTTCGATGTGGCTTTTTTGATGATGCCAGATGAAAAGGTCCGGCAGAAGCCAGCAGAGCGCCAGCTACGAGTTTCTAAGCAGCTTTTTAACAATGAAGAATGGGAGCAAGCGCCAAAAAGAATGCCAGAAATTTATAAGCATCACGAATACTCTAACGATAATACAATAGATCTGAAAGACCACGATGATGATCGAATTGGCGCAAACAACAACATATCGCCAAGTTTTGGCTCGGACATAAACATTGATGTTGGAACGGATGAATACCCAAGTAAAACTATGTATTGTAGTGACTCGGAAAATTCTGAGCGATCTCGAAGTCGCCCGAACTCCAATGAAAGTGCAGCGCGGCAACCAAAATTTCTACCAGAATATAAAAACAAGATTTTTGATGACCCTACTTTGATAAGCATGCAGACTAGAGCGAGATATGAAAGGTATGCTGAGAAGCATGACATGTCTCCAAAGAGTGCGTTCACTAAAGTGTCTAACTTCACAATGAGATCACCTAATCCTTCGGTCAGCCCGGACAATCTTCTTTACCAGAACTCTGTAAGTCCACCGCTCTCCGCATCAAGCCCGCCATCAAGTTCCTTTACCAAAGCATCCGGATACAATAATTTAATTACACCGGCTCATCTTCTAAATGGCAGTGGCTTCTTCAAAGGTCATAATGTGCCTTCATCATCTCCAAACTATCCAGACTCAGCGGTGCAGCAGCGGTCAGCTGGATTGAATAAAGGTATGGATTATCAGGACAAACATGATTCTAAGACTCCACAAATGTCACCAAACAAGTTAAATTTTCTCCCGTTTCGGCCAGAAATACCGTATCTTCAGGCCGGGTCATCATATCCATTTGGTATACAAAACTTCCAGTCTCCGAATCAAGATTTTATGAAATTTCCTGTGCCTCCAAGAGAATCTGTCAATCCTTTGATAGCCAACCCTGCAGCAGCAATACTAAGTACATTGTTACCGCCGACACTTGCCGCATTTTCTATGCCGGCGCAAAACGTTTGTGCAAAGTGCAGCATCAGCTTCCGAATGACCTCAGACTTGGTTTACCATATGCGCACACATCACAAAAGTGAATCAGTCGTCGATCCCAATCGAAGAAAACGGGAAGAAAAACTTAAATGTCCTGTTTGTAACGAAAGTTTCCGAGAAAGACACCATTTGACGAGACACATGACAGCGCATCAGGATAAAGAAGGTGATTTAGATGAAGTACCGTCTTCTCAAAGTTATAATAAGAAAAATAAGCAGTTTTATCCTCATAATAGCAGTTCTCTCATACATAAATAAATGGAAAAGTTTGGGAACAAGTGTCAAAGCACATGATTTGCAAACTATCAACTATCATATAAAATGAATATTGATGTAAAATGTATTTATCCATTGTGTTAGTTTTAAAATAATATTGCTTAAAACTGTCACATTGAATTTTTTTATCTAGTCGTGTGTTGGCACACATTTTTTGAAGTGTTGTAATGAAAGTTAGCATAGGAGAATATGTAAATTTTGAATATTCGTTCATTGTTTCGATAATGTTTGTTATTGTTATCACCTAAAATATGTGCAATATTAGTTGTTAAGTATTTATTTTGTAAATATTAGTAGTAGCGAATCACTAATTACAGAGATATTAAATTCAGTTTTGAGTTTATTTATCAACCCTTTCTTTATATCAGCGCAATGAAAAAATATTTTCTATGGTTAAATTACTTTGAAAAGTCATAGAAACTTTGTTTTCATTAATTAAATAGGATTTCACCGCTTTAAATACGATACAGTAGCTATAATATATACATTTGCATTTAGATTTATTATATAGCATTTAGAAATCCTTTATTACTAGGGGACATACTGAACGGCGGCGCACTTTAAGATCGGTTTATCTAAATTTGAAGCAGGTCTCCAAGCCACATTCACTTCTTCATTATTTAGAAAAATACGGGCTGAAAATTATTATTTCTGAAATATATTTTTCTAAATAAATTTTATAGGGGATAAAGGTGAATCAACAATATATTGTTTGAGCCATATATAGTATGGAGTATAATATAGAATAGAGATACAGTATTTATAATTATGAGTAATATTAACTACTACGTTTATTATCAATTTATGGTTTGGGTTTTTTGGGTGGTAATACCCAAGTGCTGAATAAAGATAATTATTTGATCATCATCATCCATAAATGTAATTATTTCATATTAAACGTAGTAGTTAATATTCCTCATAATTATAAATACTGTGTCGCTATACTATATTATACTCTATGCTATATATGGCACAAACAATATATTTTAGTTTCGCCTTTATCCCTTATATTTTTTTATAAAAATATATTTAAAAAATAATAAGTAGTTACTACTTGTCCTAATCACAATGCGGCGGTATAGTCTCATACAACAGTGAAGAAACCAGATTCTTTCTTTCTCACGAGGTGGAGACTGAGACTTGTAACACAATTTTAACCTTGTACCGGCTCCAGTCTCCACAACATATCTGTATAACCTATTTCTAATCTCCAACCTTATAACTTTAGTAATTTAGTACTATATTATATATTGAAGACACCGAACATTTTGCGATCGCAGAAAGCTCTTAACCAGTAGTTAAATTTAAGCAAAAAATTATTGAGGGCACACTCTAACGTTCGGGCGGCAAATAATTCTACAAAGAGCACAAAGAATTCAACAAAGAGGTTGTTATTATTAGCACGGGATCATAGATCAGGTGTTAGGGGGCAACGCGATCCCCTATTGTGAGGATACCCTAGCTAACCTGCGACTTTCTCTAGCTACCTAACTAGAGTAAACCACATAAACAAGCTGCGGGCTTGATATTTTCGTCTTGGCCTTTGATTCCTTTTTTTAAATAGATACCTACCTACTCATACGGTTAGACCAGGTGTTATATTCTTAATGTACCTTCCATACCCTACCCAACGTGGAGCTTTATCTAGGTATCTAGGTGGACAATTGATTTACCTACATTTAATATTAAACTCTAGTAATTTTTATTTTCAAAAGTCCTTTAAAACCAAATCGAATTAAATTTAACTCAAATAATAAAGAACCCAATTTACTTTATAGCCAACAATTATTACAATCACTTTTCCCCACAATATGACGCAGGAACCTTTTATCCAACTTACTAAAAGAGGGTTATGAAACATAAATCCAGTAACGAGGCGCAGCGTATCAAATTTATTCGTAAGGGAGACTGATATAGACGTCATAGTACCCCAGTCGGTGATTTGATTTAAAATAATGTCCTATTTAGTTATCTTCTTGTTTTCGATGGGGTAAGACTTTTAGGAGTAATGATTGATTGCCATACTGTCGTTGGTGATATGGAAATAAAATGTTTTGGAGTTGTGACGCTTCGGAATATTTTTTGTGAGGGTGACAATTTTGGTATTGACGATGACGACGTCATCCAAAAAGTGAAGTAAACAATAGTCCAACGATAAACCATAAGACACCACTACTACAGAATCATAAATAACTCTTTATTGTACATCCAAAAGTAACAACTCATTAACTAAATAACTTCGAACCGAAACAAACGAAACGAACGACGGAAACGGTATGTCAATAACTACTTGGTCTATGGTGCTGAAATACAGGTAGGTAGTTCATAGGTAAGAAACGCAAGCTTTAACCTTGGATTTTGCGACAAAACGAAGTGGTCCAAAAGTAGTCCACGCAGATGAAGGTTATTGAAATTGTTAGGTTTGAATAATATAGCGAAAATAGGTATTTATATTTTAGAATCGATTTCAGGATGATTGCTTTGAATTTGAATTAGAAGTTTCAAGCTAATTGACTTTGACTTGCTTGTTGGGAATAGTAACTGCTAAGCCAGAAGTCCTAGGTTTGGTCCCCACGCGCACGATTAGAGCGATTATTGGTTGTATTTATCTATACTATATATGTATTTAAATATATAAGTATGTTTATAACTTGTCTGAGAAAATATCTGTGCAAAATTTCAGCTTTCTGGGTCCAAGGCTTGTACTTACTGCTTGTACGTACAAGAGCTTGTACTGCCAAGCTCTGCCTAGTTTGGGATCAAATGGCAGTGTTAGTTGTCCCAGGTTATATATTAGTTATTATTGCTAATCTATATAAATAAAAAGAGAAGTTCTGACTGATTGTCTGACTCATCAACGCCCAGCCCAAACCCTTGGACCCAGAAAGCTGAAATTTTGCACAGATATTTTCTTTATAATGTAGACAAGGAATAAGGAAGGGTTTTTCGCAAAATGCAACCTCTAAGGGGTTAAAACGGGGGTGCAAAGTTAGTATGAAACTTTGCCGTTTTTGAAGTTAAAGCCATGGAAATTGGTATTTGGCCTTCCAGTTAAAAATAAAAATTATATGTTTCAGGATTTTTAGAAATTACACCCTTAAAGGCGTAAAATAGGGGATACAAGTTTGTATGAAAAATCTGGCAGTTTTGAAGTTAAACGCATAGAAGTATAAGTAGTTACATCGGTCATCATTCAAAACTGTCGCGGACGAAGTCGCGGGTACCAGCTAGTTACTTATAATTCACTAAATAATAAAAGACGTATCCACTTCCTTACGCGCTTACAACTCCTTTAGAAACCACAATTAGGGGTGGGTGAGTTTAAAGGGCCCCTGATGAGAATGAAGGGCCATGTTTCCGCGTGTGATCTGAGCGTAGATGCACTTATTTACCTACTCTATGAATGCGGAAATGAATTAACATAATATGTAATTAAATGATTGTATACTGAAATATATATGAACATTATTCACACACGGCCATCTGATACCAAACTACGCAGACCTTGTACTATGTTATTCAGTTAATTGATATGTTACATATACTACTTTTCTTCTGTAAATACATTCTTTTATAGATAAATGAAAAGAAAGTTTCTAAAATAATATTATGTATTTCTCTTATGTAAATAAGAGAATAAGACGTGTTTGGAATTTCAATAAAAATGAGTACATACTTCACAATATGGCTAAACTAGGCTTCAGTTTACCACATTATTCTATAGTTTAAATTATATTGTTATTTGTAAGAGAAAAGTGAATTGTACAGTCTTAGCATTTACTAGCTGTGCCCTGCGGTTTTACTCGTGTTAAACTTTATAATAGCCTATGTGTTAATCCAGGGTTTCAGCTAACTCCATACCAAATTTTATTAAAATCGCTCCAGTCGTTTAGGCGTGAAGAAGTAACAAACATACACACTCACACAGTCACATACTCACAAACTTTCGCCTTTATAATATTAGCGCGATAGTGTGATTCCACTAAACATTCATTCATACGACAGTAAGCAGTTACACATGGCATCATCAACATTTCCGATTCCCTTTCGCTTCTAATGCTTGACATGGGTCTCCACTCTCCAGTCCTGGATGAATATGGTAGCCCTGAATGTAAAGGCTGATTTTGTGGGTTCGATCCCAACCCAGGACAAATCTTTGTGTAATGAGTATGGTGAAGTACACATAATAATATACAACACGAGACACGCGAATCAACTGACAGCCGTAAAACACTCCCTTGCCAAATCCTCTAAGCTCACTCATGTCATGGGCCCTACTATATACAACAAGTTACCGGATGCCGTTAAAACAGCTCCTACCTTGTCAAGTTTTAAATACCGTCTCAAACGCTGGCTTATTGAGAAAACTTTATATAATTATAAGGAACTATTGAATTCCAAGTGAGCGACTAACATTGACATACATATAATCTTATTTTTATTTTACTTTAGCTTGTTTTAGATTTTAAGCGGACTTATTATTTGAATTCTAATTTCGTTGTTATTTTATTTTATTGTATTTTGTGATCATATATAATAATTATTGACATGTAAACTGGCTTTACGAAATAAATGAATATGAATATGATTATTTGTCTGGGAGTAATTTTTTTATAATACCTATGTATTCAGAAATATATTAGAAAGTTTATCAGTTGTCTGTTTGCCATAGTACAGGTACCTAGTTTGCGATCAGTGTGTTACTTGTCCCAATATACTTGAAATTATTATTAAATATTTGTCCCGTGCTGGTCTTCAATACGAGAGAGCTGAGGTAATTACGAGGCAACCACATTTGCAGACCAATTTGATGTCGACATAGTTATCATTACAAACCACTTTGATTATATTACGGTCGCGTTTTAATTCTACAACCACAGAACCAGACTCAGAGAGAACCAGAGAAAGAGAACCAAATCACAACCAACACATTTTCAAAAATCTTAAGGCCAAATCACTATTTGAAGTCTGTCCATCATCTTTCCACCCTAATCAGATTTCAACATGACAATAAATTTGGCCGGGTAGATTTAAAATCAAAATCACATCTATCCAACCAAATTGATCATCTATTCTCCCATAAAGGGAAGCAAGCGGAACTAACATGCCTTGACTAAAGCCTTGCGAACAGAACAATTCCCATGTGTCGTGGACGGTGTTAATGTAGGTTAGTCCGGATCGTTGCCGGGACAACTATAGCGAATCGCCATGGGAAGAACATATTCGGGACTTGTGGGTGTTTAGCGCGCTTTTAGTTAAGTTCATTTAATTATCTACAGAAATGAAGATTTATGGTTAATGGTCGATTTAGATTAACTGAATTGAAAACTTTTAGAGGTGGTCTTTCGTCGGCTACGTACCCGTTGGACCTACAAGTTTAGACCCTCTATCGCAAAAGTACCCATTCGACCTCATTTTAAGTCCCTTTGGACCTTCTTTAAAATATAATAATCAATGTGCCCATTGGACCTCTTTTTAAATACCCTTTGGACCTTCAAGATTAAAACTACTAAAGATGAACCTGTTGGACCTCTATTCTAGTACCTTTTGGACCTTAATAAAATATGTTTTTATTTAGTATTCGCCCGGCGTTATTTTAGTAAAAAAAGGTACAGTTGTGATGAAAATGTTTAACCAGAATTCTAATAATTAGGCGAAATAGCATAAGCGAATACAGGCACAGTGTAGGTCATTGCTTAGAAAAGTTACTTACATATGTGTTTTAGATTTTTTATTTGACATAACTTAATGTTTTTCCACTAATTTATTTAAAGAATTTGACTAAACTTGTCTAAACTTGACCTGATATTTGTGATCTATTATGTATTAGATAGGGTTCAGTTTTCTTAGGTTAAAGTAACAATTTTTTTTAGGAAAATTGTAGGATAATACTGTGATTATAATGATTGATCTGTGATTTATAGCTAATAACATAATTGTTTTTGTTTTTGAAAAGCTTATCTTAATGTTAGGCAATACGGTACTTTATTATAATTATCTGCGAGATTTATGATAGAAAACTATGTATGTATTATGATATTTTTATTAAGTGTACTTAGTTTACATAGGTAAAAATAAGACTGATTTTAACATTTGATCTGTGATTTATATACTTTATTTTACTTATATACATTATTTTAAATTTACAACAAATCTACGAGATAAGACTGTGATTACTTGAAAAGTTATTTACAAATATGTAAAATACAAAGATATCTTATATTTACAAATTTAATTAAGTTGCTGCCTGTAAAACCAATCTTCACAAATTCAGTTGCTACGGCATACAATTTAGATTTAGATTTACTTACATTATTATATCAGTGTTTCTTTCTTTTAAAATGTGATATAAACATTGAAAATTAATATATAGTATGCATTTTTATGTATACCTACGGTCTTGAAGATTTGTCAAATTAGAAAAATGTAACAGGAATATGTGTTTTTATTTGTTACATAACGTTGTGATCTTTTATATTTTTGATTAATAACATTGATTTATATTGTAGTGTTTTATTTTTATTAAGGTGTGTCACTTTTGTGCACGAGTGTATTTTAACTTTTTATACGAAGACATGTGAATGAGGTCCAACAGAACTCGTTACTTAATAGAGGGTCTAACGGGTAATCAAGTATAGACAACATCCAAGTTTGAAGGTCCAAACGGTACAAAGGGGTCCAAAGGGTCATCTTTTTAGACGAGGTCCAAACTAGGAGGTCCTACGGGTACATAGCCCTTTCGGGCTTTCGTCGACTTTATAGTCAGTTATTTACACGATTTATAGGTCAAGAACGGCCGGACCTATAATTATGTATTTTGTACACACGGTATGTAGCCGTGTGTACAAAATACATAATTATAGGTCTATACATTTCCAGTATAAGCTGTTCTCGCGTTGTAGAGGATGTCCATACAATGATAGGTTATTTTGGAAATGTATAGCTTGATATGTAGCCGTGTGTACATTGGATCTGTTTCGGCTTCTTCTTCTTTCTGGATGTATGGATGTTTGTTACTCTTTGACGCAAAAACTACTGAACGGATTTTATGAAACTTTGAAGTTATATAGCTTATATATAAGAAAAAGACGTAGGCTATAATTTACAAAGATGTTTAACGCGGGTGAAACCGCGTGGCACGGCTAGTATCTATTAAAACATCAAAAAGACTAGATAAGAATGACGGTCCAGTACATGACCTGTTTCCGGTCGTGTCGCTAGTCGTCCCATTGGATAATGCGAGCGATGGATAGAAAGTGCCGCTGTGTTTGCTCACACACTTGTGCACTATATATAGTCTGAAATGAGATTGGCCGTCGTCGCCGGCTTCGACCAGGAGGACGTTATTATTAATATAATTATAAAATACTGTTTACCTTGTCTGCAGCGTGATATAAGAACGGTTAAAATTTTATGAATCTTGTGCTATGTTACTTACTTATCGTATGGGCAGTGGTTACCATAGTGTCAGAGTAGTTCAACCCGCGTAGTATGCCTCTTACATGGCTTAACGACTACAACTGGGACCGACAACTTAACGTGCCCTCCGAAGCACGGACACGCTCAAAAATTAAACCACTTTGGCCGTCACACATCTACGGACTGACCGCGAGCCTAGTTGCTTAACCTCGCCGACCACTTGCGGACCTGAGAGCATCTAACTATGAGCGCCCGCAAATTGCGCGATCTGAATACGCTGCACAATAAGTATTGGTAACTTATATTCAAATGATTCTGTTCGCTCACAATACCTTGTTCAAACTTGTAACAGTTACAGAGAGAAAGTTCCAGTAACTACCGTGTGACGTTACCTTTAATCCAGAACTGGAACCAACGTACCCGTAATGTAGAAACTCCAAACCTCAAAACTTAACACAAACATACATTCACACTGTATCAGTGCTCATAAATGTGAAAATTTGAAATACACAGAGTAAATAGAATAGTTATACCACGTTTGTCTATAGCTGGATTATATTTATAAGAGGTAAAACATAATGACCCTCGACTTTATGGGTGACTAGGAAAGTATGAAGGAAGTTGCCTCGCTACTACCTTAATGCCTTCGTATGTATTTCTTGTTTAACCCTCGCACTGAACAACTATACCACATATGGTTGCCCTGAGTCTGGGTACGGGACACAAGTTACACCAGACTCAGAACGAAATTGCATGTTTGTAAAGTCCCTTGCGAAGATGAATTCACCTAGTGCGAACGTTGTATGAAAAAAAACACAGTGTCTAGGTAGGTTACCACCTGCCTGTTGTGAAAAAACTTTGTGATTTCTACAGATTTGGTCAGTGGAGGGACGATTAGTCTAAGTGCCTCAGAAGCCACCTTTACCGTTCCTATAACCAGTCCCTACCAACCAGTAGTTTCAGGATTACTACTGAGTTTTCTGCCAGTGTTTCTCAGTAGCTGCCACGTCATGCACTGCACGGTATGGTAAAAAAATGACGATTCCACATAAATGTAATTTTTTTACGGAATTAATGATTTTTGACTTTGACTTTGAATCATCTTGGCTAATTCCTCTATAGGTTTCGTGGTTAGACTGTGATCCCAGCACAGTGTGAATTGAAAAAAGGCAATGATGAAGAAACTTAAATAACGCTGTAAGTTTCACTGTTTGCTTGCTATTCTCGCTAGACTGGAACAGGGAGCAGAGTAAGTGCGTGGAGAACAATATTTTTGTTCGTCCGCCGAAGCGTGAATAATTCAATAGAAAATATTCACATTGGGGACAGTGCGCCCTCCAACTGCTCTACAGAGTGCTGTTGTTAAAGAACTAGAGATTCTAGTTTTAGCCCACTTTCAAAAAGATAAATTTCGCGATTCACTACATATTTTTATATGGTTCACTTAGTTTCTCTTGTCTATTTGACTGTTTTTTGGTGTAATTGCAATGTATTCGACTAAAGACAATGAAGTCTATAAAATTAAATGAATTAAAAATTTTGGTTTTTATTCACTTAGACTTTAAAAAAGCGTTTGTAAATAGTCAGAACGTGTTTGTAGTAACATAAATAAATATACATTATTATTTCTAGTTACATAGATATTTAGGAACACGGATTGTATGAAATCTTATAGTCTAAGGTCTGTTCTGTTAAGGTCATAGGTCTTATATCTTACTGATATTATAAATGCGGAAGTTTGTGTGTATGGGTGAATAGATGTATGGATGTTTGATACACTTTCACGCAAAAACTACCGAAAGGATTTAGATGAAACTTTGTAATAATATAGCTTATAACACATACTATATAAATTATTTTTATAAAGTATAACGAAGGTAACATTTTTGTCAAATTGTAGCCTATATGTTAATCCAGGTTACGGCATATTTCCATTTAAAATTTCTTATTAATCAGGGCAGCCGTTTTTGCATGATTGAATAATAAACAGCAAAGTGTACCAATTTTTATATAGATATAATATTATTAGGGTTAAGAAGGATGGGTTCTTTTTGTCGCACCATCCTGTATATCCAGACAGCAACAGTATGACGGATGTGTCGTATAACACAGAACTACACTCGGCTACCCGGTGCCGCTCTGATATACAGCTTAGCACAGACGCCTTCAATATGACTTTGGCAAATAAGATTTAGGAAAAGTATTCACACTATGGTAAAAGTTTTAACGAGCAAAGATGTTGCGAAATGTTCAGTTTTGGTTTGCTTGAAATGGTGTTCGAATACCGACGGCATTAATTTTGGTATAGTATTGAATAAATTCGGTATACCTATCAGAAAATGTATATTACACAAGACTATACGTACTTATGTGGCTATCGATAAATATTGACTAAGTAATTAACTATTAAATTAGATTAAAACATAATTTTACTCGATTTTATAAAATCTACAACAGAATTATATTTTCCTTTAAACTTAGTTAATATTATCACAACTTATTTCTTCCTCAACGACGTGACGGTGTAAAGTTGTTAATTCTTACGTCTTATTTTTCAAACCTGCGGGTAGTTTTAAAAAACTTGGTAAGCTCTCTTACTGTTATATCATGTTAATACAAAGGATTTAAATTATCTAATAAACTTAAATTATCAACTAAGGAAACGTAAAACTATATTAAAAACTAAATTAAACTACTAAAAATATATACTTATATTTAAATTAAAATAAATATACATATACATGATATACATATTATTATATACAGGTCTCATCTTTGGGCGTCGAAAAAAACTTCGGTATCGCTGCCTTTGAGCATCGTGCCCAGAATGCTGGCCGCATTGCCACGCTGGATGGCAATGCTTAAGCGTTGTCCAAGATATTGGCCAGCCCTCTGGTCGCGTGTAGCGTCCACCAAGCGTTTGGATAATTCGCGGAAAAAAATCCGCGCTCTCGGACCCCATGGCCCAAGCGTCTCCACTCCAAACGGCTCAAATATATAATCTCTTTCAAGGTTTGTATATTTGAGCCGCTTAGTGGCCTCAGCTGATGCAGCAGCAGAGCCGGCGCATGCCATTGTCCTTGGAAGGTGAGATGGCGCAAGGGTGTCGACGCAAGTCGCGTCCCATACCAAAGGCCTACCCAACTTCCAAGGGAGCAACGTCATACCATCAGGTCTCTTACCGTCGTCTCGTGCCAAGCCATTTGGTTCTAACCTAGCTGGGACGCCGGCGGCGACAAGAGCCCGACGGATAATGTCGTTAATGCTCGAATGGCGTGGAATCCTACCTGCACTCCTGGTGCAAGATAAGCCATGGTGTCCGAGTCGGTCGACGCTAGTGCCACAAAGGCAACGATGCGGAGCGACGCTCGGGACACCCAATCGGAGACATGCAGCAATACGGAAAGTGCCGTCATCCAACATCGTACCGATGTTAGAGGATGGAACTGCCTGGAGCCAAAGAGCCGACTCCCATTCACCCAGAGCCAGCAGACGGGCCTGCTCTGCAGGATTCTTTGACGTATTTAATAAAAAATTTTGTACTAATGTGCAGAGCGGCTGGTCCCACTGCCTCTGGAAGGATGGGTCAGTCGGCAAGTCGTCACTTGAGCAAGCCATCTTCCAAGCGTTAATGCCGTCGGTAAAACACATCACCTCAGAACTAACCTGCGTGTTAGAGAGAATTTTACTGGTTAGCTCTTTAGTGCTATGGACCGAGGACAGGAATGCGGGAAGACTAACACTGGAAATTTTACGGATGCCAAGACCTCCTAGACGTATAGGTAGTGTCATTTGAAGCCATGCTCGGTCATCCAGGTCCAAATTAAGAAGAGAAGTTAGGGTTTCTCGAAGAATTTGGTCAACCTTTTCCAGAAGTTCGACGTGTTTCCAAATGTGACAGGAGCGAAGAAAGTAAGTAAATTTAGGAACAAACAAGCAATACCGAACTATAGTATAAGCCGAATGCATATTAATTTTGAAAAGATTGTCAGAAGTATCACGGAAATTTTTAATTTTTTCTTCAATGAAAGGCGCAAAGGATTCATCGAAGATAGGCGACCCAAGGAGGCGAAGAGAATCCTTATCTATTACTTTTATGTTCGGGGTTATTGCATTAAATTTTCTAAGACTGTCAATTTTGTTTTTTTGGTCCGAAAGAAAAATTTCACATTTGGCTGAATTTAAGGTCAAGCCAATGGTTATATATGTTATATATTTTTAAACTTACTTAGTAGTATAATATACCTTAAAGTAACAATATTCGAATAAATGACTAAGCAGCTACATAAACCATCCAAAACATTAGACAGTCATGCATAATCAATGCAAAAGCAATATTTTCCACTCAAATAGCTACACAGAATACGAAAAATAATAAATATGTATTTTACTGAACGCATTTACAAGATTACAATATTAGCGAGCATGTCCTCACACAGCGAAGCCGTCATTACAAATGATAAATAGTCGGCACACTTCGATAATCAAATTCAAATTTGGAATCTGTTACCCTCGCAAATGTTTTTTTTTCGAGGCAAGGGAAAGCTTGCTATTCTGCCAGCCTGTTTTGTATTGTGAGAAGATTGTGACTTTATTAACCGTAAACGAATGGTCTCTTTAACCGATTCACCACGGAGGCACGTGACCCGGAACCGATTATGGTTCCGTACCCGATTTGTATGTATTTGTATGTAAATTGGTGCGTGGGGTGATGAGATAACCGAGCGTGTTAGATAGGGATCTCTGTTATTGAATTAAGTGTTGGCGTTTAGTGATTGTTCACTTCTATTGTCTTATTCTGTTTTTTTTTGTTTTCTCTCCATTCACACATAACAATGTTAGGCCATCAGCAAAGATAAATAACTAGCTTTGCTTAATTTCAGTAAGTGGACCAAATCTCGCGTATATGCCCCATTGAGTATGTTTCGCCGGAGCGTCTCAACTGGGCCGTTTTGAAACCGGTAGTAGACACCCGCTGAGTTTGTTTCGCTGGGTTTTCTCAGTTGGGGCGCATTGGATCCGGTGGTATCAGTAAAGCGCGACCGTCGTTATAAACACGAGGTACTCAATAATAATATTTAATTCGTACCTTAATATAGACAGAACCATTCAGACAATAAGTAGTAAAAAAATAGCTAAAATTTAAAATTTCGATAATTAAACCTCATATAATTAATTTAATTACATATTACTACAAACATGCTCTGACTATTTACAAGCGCTTTTTTAAAGTTTACGTGAGTAAAAACCTTTTTTATTTATTTGCTTTAAATTTCCGTTCACCTAAATAAGTAACACCCAGTCAGAGAACAAACAATAGTCCTGATCACACAAAGATTTGTCCTGTGTGAGGATCGAACCCACAATCTCTGGTTTAGCAGTCAGGTTCACCATTAGAACTACCGTAAGTCAAAAAGCCTTGTTAATTATTTAAGGATTTAACAATATTGATGTGTTAAGACAAAAAGCACGAACGGAGTATGCCATCCGTTTAATTTTCCTTTCATTAATCATAGTTGTGAGAGAGTTTCCGATTGAATATCAGAGAGGATATTTCATTAATATGAAAGCATGAAGGTTATTTAAGCAACATATTGTATTAGACTCTATCTGCACTATCTATAATAATAATATAATATAATAATCTTTATTTATCCAAAAAACGTACAGAGTTTGAAATACAGCTTAATATTTGGTTTGGAAATACATTTATATTTTATCTCTACTCTTCTACTTATCTCTATCTCTACTGGGTCTTTGATTGCACATGTGGCTCAGTGGTTAAGAGAGTCACCTCTCCACTTTATGTCCCGGGATACATCACGTAGTGTGTAGAGGCGCTCACCGGCAGTTGCTCTCATCGGCCCGTTAGTAATGTGAGTGCTTCGGAGGGGACGTTAAGCTGTCGATCCCGGTTGTAGTCGTCAGACAGCAGTCAATAAGCCTAAGTAGCCAGAGGCAGCTGTAAAACTAAAACTGCCCATACGATGAAGTAAAGAACACCGAAAGCGGGCGATAACTTGTTAAAAAAAATGTATTTTCAACCCGAACGCTAAATAAATTTATTTTATATACACTTAGGCATAGGCCTGTCCCAAAGGTTTCTATAACGCTTTAGTCACCGTGCTTAGTCTGTTAGTAACATTTGGTGACCGCGTGGTGGTAACTAGTACACAGGTGGCGCTGCTGCCTACGGACTACCTGGTGTATATCCCTCAATTACCTTTTACGACACCGACGGGATAGTATAGTAGAACCACTGTTATTCTCTAAAGGCCGGAAACCACACACACATTTAATCATCTAGATATAATAATATCTGGTGTAAGTTCCCGTCGGCGAGTGCCAGTACAACGAAGCAAGCCAAATTCTTTACCAACTCGTTTTTATTTACAACAAAGCTTACAATATTTTAATATAACTACAGTACAATGGAAGTGTGCTTCCTCTTCAGACATAGGGTAAGCAACAATGTAACCAGCAAGCAGACGGAAGGCATTGGACACGGTCGCCGATCTGAGAATTAATTGTTGAGAATATTAGTATGCATTGGTTGAAATTTTATGAGGACCGTTTTGTGTAGGACCGTCTTTGAGTAGATAGTGCTATTAAATTAATAGTATATTTATATGATGTGTGGTGGCGGCATAAATATAATCACCCCATCTCATCCCGTGGGGGCGTAGAAATCGTCCCGAGAGTATTTGCCTACCAGACAACGTCAGCAGCGTTTTTCTATGGAGTATGACCATAAAATGCGATCGCCAACCCGTTTGCCAAGCGTGGCGAGAATGGCTTATCCTCCCATTCTTTTAGGAGGCTTTTGTCCAGCAGTGGATGTAATTTGGCTGACATGATGATGATGAATAAATAGTATATGTTATTTGTTACTCAAACACCTTGATATATTAGTTCAAATGTTGGGTTGGCTAAATTTGCTAATAGTCTAAGCTGCTAGTCAAGCCTGTTTTTCGGTTATTCGCATCTCCTAACCCACCTTTTCATTAATAATAATAATAATATCCTGGGACATTATTCACACACGGTCATCTGATCCCAAACTAAGCAGAGCTTGTACTATGGAAGCCAGATAACTGATATACTACATATACTATTTTTCTTTTGTAAATACATACTTATATAGATAATTTACACCCAGACAAACAGACATGTTCATGCACACAAATATTTGTCCCGGGTGGGAATCGAACCCACGACCTCCGGCGTGAAAGGCAGTGAATCTACCAACCACGCCAACCGGCGCATCCGAAAGACGTCCACTACTGGACAAAGGCGTCCCACAAAAATCTCCACAACTGCCGGTCTTGCGCTGACCACATCCAACCACATACTGCGACCCTTGTAAGATCGTCGGCCCACGCTGCAACTTCCGTGGTCGCCACTTGAGCACCTCTTTGCCCCAGCGGCCGATAATGAAATACGCTTTATATTAAAATATAGATGGATACACATTATTGCACAAAACATATATGTAAATAGTTTACAGCAAAAACACTTAGTATATAAAATAATGTACAATTGGCGTTCTTATCACATAACAGTGATTTCTTCCAGACAAACTTAAGATGGACTAGTATAAGTTGAAAATTACAGGAAGCTTACCAGCTACCATCGTCAGTTCTACAGAGTGTAGTTGTTTAACCTTATTTAGGTTAAACAACTACTTTGATACATAACCAATAAACTAATAATAAATATATATTATTATTTAGTTTTATTTTCGTATTAAAGGGTTTTTACATGTACCTTTCGCCAAACGGCTAATGCAGTTTGTAGGCGATTCGCTCATTTTCTAACAGGTTTATTTCCTTATAACCAAACAACTTATTCTAAGTATCTTACACACTACCTATTTACTAACTAATTGTTCATGTCGTAAGGCCTCTTTAGTAAATTTCATAATACATAAGTAAATAAATTTATATCAAGGTAAAAACGGAAATGCTATGCCGGGCCGTTTGCTATCTTTTTTTGTTTTAATTCGCCAGATTTGCCATAATTTTTGGTAAATCGGATTACGTAGGTATAAGTAGGTTCACAAATATCGGAGAAAAAGTAGAACAAACTTGAAACTATGCAGTCAGTTAATTCCCACCCGCTTTTTAAATCGGTTAAAAAGTATAATGAAATCGGAACTCTGACCCATAAAGTCGTAAATTAACTCCTTTAACCCCACCTTTCACCTTAAATTAAGTTACCTAAGTTTCTATTATATCCGCGTACCTTTACCACAATAACTGTGAACAAAAGCCTATCAGGAACTAACGCACTTCCGTAGCACCCAACAAACTAACGAACAATGTATATTTGGGTACCCTGCGTTATACATCATTGTATACATTCCCCCACAAAGTTATATAACACCCACATGAGTAGATAATATCATTAAGCATGGTATGGACATGGTAACCATGGGTGGGAAGCATTCTAAGAAGTATCTGAAATAATTAATTGAAGTGACGCATTGAAGATATTGGTTTTACTTAATTATGTTTTTCAGCAATTATTAAACATTTGGAACTGATAATTATATTTTGTATTTTTGAGGCTTTTAACTTCTTTTGATTATAGCTTGCCAGGATTGGTTAATGTTTCACGTCCACAGCTGGACAAACGCCTTCGCAAAAGATGTTTACAATGGAATTTTGAAAAGATGAATTGGGATATGCCATAATCGCCA
This sequence comes from Pseudoips prasinana, assembly GCA_951640165.1. Taxonomy (NCBI): domain Eukaryota; kingdom Metazoa; phylum Arthropoda; class Insecta; order Lepidoptera; family Nolidae; genus Pseudoips; species Pseudoips prasinana. The sequence continues at coordinate 3,551,593 of OX621238.1, read as the reverse complement.
AGTTTGGCAGACAGGTTGTCGATCGCAGTATACTTACCAGAAAACAGACAGCAGCGTCTCTATGCGAACTATTATTTTATACTCTAAAGATTTGCTAAAGAAGTTGATGCAACACAGAGGTAAAAATAACTTTGTGTCTTCTTTTGGCCTCAATGATTTCATATATAATAAAAATGGAATTTAAGATAGGTTAGATTCAAGGGATTGAACAAAATGACATGAATGTGAATTTCTCAGGCGGCTTAATTGTTCTAGAAATATAAACATATTTAAATTTCGGTGTACTGTTAATTCTACAAAACAAAAGAAACAGCTTATAAGAATTGTTATATAAAATAATTATAATAACGTGGCTACTGTTTTCGCCGAATTAGCAGATGGTTGACTCGGAGCGGATACTATTCAAAATAAACGTAATTTATTACTCCATATTTACATTTTGTGTACTACGAGTGTCTTGGAATTATAGAATAGAGACTAGATTTTCGTGAAAATAAATTGTAAAATACATGAAAAATATTAAAACACCTTGACCAAGACAAATAGATATATGTATATGTTCATGATATCGCAATTCTCTCGTTTTATGAGGCTCTAGTATCGTTATATCATTCTGTCTCCCGCTTTGCTCTGGAGAGAAGTGGAACTATTCATTTTCTAACTCAGGGGGAGTTAGAAAATGTTTCTTTCTGATTAATTTCGTTGCGGGATCCAAGACAAAAGTGATTTCCCGGATATGCCTGAGCCTCACCGCTCAGTGTCATTTCATTGTGTGCCACTGTTGATCCTAGCTTACAGGAGTTGCAGTGGTTATATATTGGATATAAGGGAGGGACTAGTCCCGAAATATATATATATATATTTATATATGTTCACGAATGCAAATATTTATCTTGTGCGAGGATCGAACTTTGGCTTAGAAGGCAATTTAATCGCGGTGGTCTTCCTTAAACTGTTGCGAATCCATAGTATAACAAATGCATGCATCATCATGTCCACTGCTGCATAAAGGCCTCCCTAAATTCCACAATGGAGTTATGTCCGTAATTTGGAGGGATATGCCATATTCGCCACGCTTGGCAGACGGGTTGGCGATCGTAGTTAGATAGTCATAGTACTCAGAAAAACGCTGCTGCCCTTCTCTGGTAAATATTCCATTGGGATGACTTCTACTACCCCCATGGTGACGATATTCTTTATGACCGTCAGTCACACAGCCAGAGGTTGAGATGTTCTCAAGAAAGGCCAGGTCCGAAGTACCCTAAACCAGCGAGCATGTATGAATACTATAATGAAAATGAAAATGCATGCATAAATATTCACAATTAACCTGTTATTTACGCAATAGCCCTATATTTTAATGGCAATTTATAAATAATCGCTTCCAAAATACCGAAACAATAAAGTTGGTAGCGAAATAGCTAACGGGTGACAAAACACCGCATCTATTTAGCATATGAATTAAATACAGTGAAATATGGTTTAAATTAATATGGATATATGCCGTCGCGCGAGCGGCCTGGTGGGCTTCATTTCGGTCTGAGAATGCGGATACAATACAATATTTGGATGGAATAAATGTATAAGTTTTCTTAAAAATGAGAATAACTCTTGTGTCTCTTTAACTCAAATGCTTTTTACTTGTCGGTGTAGCAGTTTCCAGCCTTCTCTATCGTTAGCCTTCTTCTTGACATCTGTGTAAGCCTCCATTTACACAACTTCATTCACCTGGTCCATATATTTCAGTCTCGGTCTGCCGCTCTTACTCTTTTCCTCAATTTTTATATCTATTATGTTGGCGATGAACTGGTCCTGTCGAATTAAATGCCCAATAGTTTTTCCTCGTCTACTCTCTATAACATTTAGTATTTGCCGTTCTTCTTTCACTGTATTTAAGATGTCGTCATTTGTCACTTTTTCAGTCCAGGAGACACTTTCTATTCGACGCCAACACCACATCACAAATGCATCTAGGCTTTTTCGATCTCTCTGTCTTAACGTCTATAATTTATTATTTGGGGGAGTATTGCTATAATCACCACGCTTGGGAGACAGGCTGGGGATCGGAGTATGATGTTCATAATATTCAGAGAAACGCTGCTGCCTGCTCTGCTGCTGTAAAGCAATTGCCGGGACATGCCTGAGCCTCACCGCTCAGTGTCATTTCATTGCACTTGCCACTGTTGATCTTGGCTTACAGGAGTTGCAGTGGTGGTTAAGAGGGAGAAACTAGTCCCCATGCTGCCCGTACTCTGGTATATATGCATCCGGACGCCTTTTACGCCCCCCACTGGATGAATTGGAGTGGTAAGCCCTTTTGAAGTCAGTTATAAAAAGCAAGGAATAAGATTTAATTAAATATATAAACTCTATTCTCAAGGGCCCTGAGTGGAACAAAGCTGAAAGTAAGTCGAAAATAATAAGCGGCCTCCGCGACAATATTCACTGAATACATTATACATTCTATCTTGTGTTTCAATACTTTACCAACACCCAGCTCACTTATCATTATGTATGTAGAAACTTCCTTCAGTTCATATAAACTTACATTCTACTTAGAAGTGTTTTTTTTTTAAACAATAAGTCTTAACTTGGACATTTTTTAAGCTTTTACATTGCAAGACAATATTCATTATATTTATAGAATATAATGAATATTTTCTACGCTAGAGATAGCTTGATTATCTTTTCTTCATGAACTTTCCATTTTTAAATACATGACTGAAATTGTTTTGGCTTTTAATGGTTTTAGAAATTCGTGACTTTTACATGTTATATATAGGTTAAACCAAAAGTGTTTTGGTGGGTTTACTGTTTTTCTGATGTCTGTCTTATTTTTATGTACTAAAATCTCTGGGAGTGATATTGCGGTTTCTTATTTGGAATTATGATATTAACTTGATTATAAATATGATTTGATTGGATTTACGGAACAAACGACATTTTTCTTGAACTTTTACTCAGTATTAATATTACTATTTCCACCACAAATAAAAACAAAAGTAATTGTCAGCGTCTTATTGGGCGGCTTTAAAACTCTTCATAGTAGTTGTAACGATGTCTAAAGAGGTAAATTATATCTACTTATCACAAAATTTAAAAACAAATCAAATAATTATTCGCAGCAATATTGCAGTCATAGACTTGTTTTGTCATTTATTATTTGATTTAATAATATGTGAAATAATTTACGTGGTGAAACAATAACATAGATAACGTGGCCCGCTTGCTCGTTTTCCGTCCAATTACACAAATAAAACACACACAAAAAATAATTACCTTACAAATAATTGATGCGTTAACGCATTTGGTATCCAAAAAAATTTAAGTAATAAAAATGTTCGTATTTTCAAACTGGTAAACCTTGTAAATTTATGTAGTAAATGCTGCGAACCAATATGAATCACAAATAAGTATGTGAGCAAATAAAACTTCAAATTTCGACAATCTTCTAAATTGTCCTCGTCGGGCACAAATTCGTGCGTCGTCGTATTAAATTGAATTTGGTGTGATCCATTAAGGATCGATTTGGGCTCATAAATCGAATATCACATTAGCTTGATGTATGGATAGGTGATGTGCCTTTGCGTTTTGTTAAGGGGATGCACGTTTATATACTGAAAATTATACAGTATACACTCTACTAAATTATTACATAACGTCCTCCTAGCCGAATTTTCAGACGGCGGCTAGTCTCAACAGAGATTAGCCGTCTGCGCGGGACATATTATAGTGCTCAAGCGTGTGCGCAAACACAGGAGCACTTTCTATTCCATCACTCTCATGATCCGATGGGACGCCTAGCGACACGACCGGAAAGAGGTCAGGTACAGCACCGACGGCTTTACGTGCTTCCGAGGCACGGGGGTAATAATACCGCCAATTTCCAGACATCGGGCTGATACTGATAAATTTATTTTTACGGTAAGATCCCAAAATCACTTTTTGGCCCGACCCGGGATTTGAACCCAGGACCTCATTTTCTGCGGTTGAACACGCTACCACTAGACCAATGAGGCAGTCAAGCAGAAATTATTACATGGTAGAGCACTTAACTAGTCCTATGTGTTTGAGGGCAAAGAATATCACCAGCGCATTTCATCCCGTATCCCGTATAGAAGATGAGCCAAGGGGATATCTCCCAGAGAATGGATAGCAGCGTCACTCTGTGTAAATAACTAACACACTGTGATAGTCAACCCATCTGCCAAGCGTGGCGATATAATTATATAATTTAATTCTGGGACATTACATATTCACAAACGGCTTGTACCTACAGAGCTTGTACAGACGCCATCGCATCAAGCTACCCCAATCTGTCAAAATTTCCCGAATTGGAAGTGAACCTTATGCTTATGTGATAAAGTTGAAAATCTCTAAAAGAAATTTGACAGATTGGGGTAGCTGGATGTGTTGGCGTCTGTACTATGGAAATCGGATAACTGATATACTATTTCTGTTCACTGCGGTTCGTCACCGCGTCAATAGATGGCGCTGTTAAGCTCGTTAAAAGTCGCAATGGTTTCGTTCACAAATATACTATATAGCTATCGAGGATTTTTGTTGACAATATACCAGCATCAGTACAGTTTTGCGTGTTTTATTTATTTAAAACCCCAAACACACCCCTGAACTGCTTGGGCACTCAACATTGGTCCTAACGACCCGGATAGTACGGACCAGGATTTTTGACACAAGTGTGGAGCCACCGCTGGCCGCGCTTCCCCCGTGTATTTGTAGTGAAACGCTACAGCAAGGTACACGATCCTCCGCATAAGCGGCGACAGCCCTGCCCAAACTGGGTCCAGAGCTGAGCCAGCATTCCCGGAGCACAGTACAAGGAACGGCAACAGAAGGCGCCACTGTCAGTTCAACGAGTGGTCACCAGAGGGCGCCATTCGCAGTACGACACTTCACGAAGACAACACGGTGACGCAGGCGCAGTTTCGTGACGTCACAGGGACGTCATACACAATGATGATGAGTTCAACGAGCAAGCAGAAGGCGCGACCTGGTGTTTGTGTGAAGTGCATTTTGTGAGTACATTTGTTTACCTTTTTATCCTGTCCGTAATCAGAGCAACAGTTTAAGTGCCAAGTAGTAATTAGTTCAACTTAGAACAATCGTGAAGACCGGACTTAGAAAATTCAGTATCTTTTGGGACTTATAAAATTTTAGAACATTTTTAAACTTTGAATAATTTAGTTGTAGTTTGTGTGCATGTTAGTTAAGGACTTAGAATAATTAAGAAAAAACGGGGGAACGAGGAATCTATGTCCGATTTCCACCAGGTTTTGTGTATTGCCAAACACTTGTAATATTTTTACCAGTGTTTAGGGACTTGTAATATTTTTAACTTTTTGTTTACATTGACTTATAAAATTTTAATGCATTTGAGACTTAAAAACTTACACATATTTTTGAACATCAAATAACTTTTAACAAATTTGAACCAGTTCGAACACTTAGCATATTTAATAACAAATTAAATTTGAAAAAAAATAACTAAGAATCAATTTTATTTACATATTTTTATATACATTTGTTTCTTGTTTTAGAACAATTTTTAATTAATATATTGTTATTAGTTTTGATCATTAATTACATTACAAAATGGAAGGATTACTAAAAGTTTATAAAGATCAACAAAATGTAATATCAAAGGGTTGAACTAATTTTAAGAAATGTGGTAAAGATAGATTCACAGTAGAGTACATAGAAACAAGACAAGAATTATTAGAACAAAATTGGAATTTATTTAAAGAAACTAAGTATAAATTATATGCGCATAAAATGACAGAGGATACAGAGCAAAAATTAGAGGATATTTACGATTCAACAGAGGACACTTACATAACTTATAAATGTTTGATGAAATCAGTTTTGAATAATATCCGTTTAGCCACGGGGTCGGTGCAAAAAACCGACGGTACCTCATCCAGTACTAGTAAATTAAATAGTTCACTTGTAAAATTGCCCAAAATTTCCATACCGATATTCTCAGGTAAATATGATGAATGGACAACATTCCATGATCTTTTTACCTCATTAGTACATAATAACCAGGCATTAGATAATGTGCAAAAGCTTCATTATCTTAAAAGTCACCTTTCTGGCGAAGCAGAACAATTAATACGTCACACTCCTATAGCTGACGCCAATTATGTCCAATGTTGGGATCTATTAGGCAAAAGGTATAGCAATAAAAAATACCTAACCAACTGCATTTTAAAAAGGTTGTTCGGTCAAAAGCGAATTCATGTCGAATCTGCTACTTCTTTGAAAGAATTGCTAGACACTACATGTGATTGTCTTAATGCGTTGAGTAACTTAAGCATAAACGTGAGTACATGGGATGTCATTATCATACACATTGTTACCTTTAAGTTAGATGTTGAGACGCGAAAACAATGGGAGCTTAGCGTTTGTAACAATGACTCCAACAATGACTTGCCAACTTTTAGCCAGTTCAAAACATTCCTGGAGAATCGGTTTCGCGCGTTAGAGTGCTTAGAACCTAAAAAGGCACCAGTTCATCAGTTCCATAGTCCAAAGGCCATGCTGGCAACAAGTTCTTCAAAGACTAATAATATGCGGTGCGAGTTCTGCTCCGACCTTCACAAACTTTGCTTCTGCAAGAAATTCAATAAGGAATCACTCAAGGCCAGACGTGAGTTTGTATTAAAAAATAATATTTGCTTCAACTGTCTTGGTGGCAATCACGTTGTTAGTGAGTGCAGGAAGCCTACCAGATGCAAGGTGTGCCAGAAACGCCACCATTCAATGCTGCATTTAGATCAGGAGTCGATCAAAAGGGACCAACCTTCGACATCCTCGGCTATTGACAGTGTTAGTGCCACTAATACTAGTCCGATTGCTTCGTTTTTGTCGACAGGTAACACTCCCGCACCGAGACAGGTTTTACTAGCCACTGCGCTAGTAAAAGCCGAGTCACATTCTGGTGAACTCCAGACTGTCCGAGCCCTGATCGATCAGGGCTCGCAGGCGTGCTTCGTAACAGAGGCCGTAGTTCAGCTGCTCAGCCTGAAAAAGATCCCTATTCAAGGAGTTATCTCAGGTCTTGGCGGTACTAGTTCAACCATGGCACGGTACATGGTATATTTAAATATCCAGTCTCGGATTAGTCCAATTTTCAATCTAAAAATTAAAGCTTACGTTCTGAATAAAATAACATCTTACTTACCGGAACGCAAGATTAACACTGCCTTAGATTGGCTAAGTATTAACACTTTGCAGTTAGCCGATCCAGAGTTCAACACCCCCAATAAAATTGATGTGTTATTGGGCGCTGATGCTTACAGCAGCATCATAAAACAAGGTATATTTAGAAACCCTTCAGGCACGTTGATCGCTCAGAGTACTACATTAGGCTGGGTACTATCAGGCGTAGTAAACAAGGACACAGATCAAAACACAAAATTAAATAATATTAGTGTATTACATGCACAATTTAGTGAAGACGACATGTTAAAAAAGTTCTGGGAGATAGAAGAGCAAAGTAGTGTAAAGAAAATGCTTACGCTCGAAGAAAATAGATGTGAAGAGTTCTACAGCAAAAGTACAAGAAGAGATAGCAACGGCAGGTACATAGTAAACTTACCTTTCCGCGATGAAGATCCCCCTTGCAAAGGCGGTAACTCCCGTTCTATCGCTGAAAAAAGATTTAGAGCATTAGAGCGAAGATTAGAGAAAAATACAGATTTGAAAAACAAGTACAAACAGGTCATAGAAGAGTATTTAGAACTAGGACACATGAGAGAAGTTGACAAGCACGATAAAAATAGAAATATAGCTGTCTACTTACCTCACCATGCGGTAGTTAGGGATGACAAAACTACCACAAAGGTGCGGGTTGTCTTCAACGCCTCAGAAAAGAACGAAAATGGTGTATCACTCAATGACGCGTTGATGGTAGGGCCCACTTTACAGTCTGACTTAAGACACACGGTGTTAAGATGGAGACTACATCCTATCGCATTGGTAGCGGACATCGTCAAGATGTATCGCCAAGTAAGAATTGCTGAAGAAGACGCAATGTTTCAGCGCATACTGTGGCGTGAGAATCCTGACACTGACATCAAGGACTACGAGCTTATAACGGTCACGTTCGGCACCGCATCAGCACCATATCAAGCCGTTAGGACTTTGCATCAAGTCGCCTATGATGAAGGTTCAAACTACCCTCTCGTGGCGGACAAAGTGCTGAGTTCTTTCTATATGGATGACTTGATGACAGGATGCAACACGATAGAAGAAGGCCTAGAAATATCTCATCAAATAACAGAACTATTAGGAAAAGGAGGATTTCAGCTACAAAAATGGAATAGTAATAATGAAGATATAGTAGACATAATTCAGAACAGAGAGAGTACAAACATAGGACATACAAATCAAATTAGTACAGAGGACAAAATCAATACATACAAGGACAACACAAACAAGGACAACACAAACAAGGACAACATAAATAAGAACAACACAAATAATGAAAAAATAATACAGAACACAGAACAAACAGTAAAGTTCTACAAGCAAACTGAACACAAAGAAAAAGAACTAGAAATAAAACTTGACAGTACAATAAAGGTTCTTGGACTTACCTGGAACCGCATCGATGATACTTTCCAGTACACGGTGAACCTCCCGCCGACGACGTCTGCACCTGTAACTAAAAGATCAATTATTTCTGTGATAGCACGTCTTTTCGACCCATTAGGCTGGTTAGCACCTAGTGTGATTTTAGCGAAGGTATTCATCCAGAAATTATGGCTCGCAGGTGTTGGCTGGGACGAGCTGCTTACCAAAGAACTTATTAACGAATGGAGATCATATAGTGAAGAATTGTTACTACTCACCAAGGTCCGGATTCCTCGTTGGCTCGGAACAAGGTCCAACGAATATTTGGAGCTACACGGGTTTAGTGATGCCTCCAAAACAGCGTATTCAGCTGCAATTTACTTGCGGATGGTAGATGCCGACAACATAGTAAAGGTCACATTGCTAGTTGCTAAAACTAGAGTTGCGCCAGTAAAACAGATCAGCATTCCGCGGTTAGAGTTGTGTGGAGCAGTTTTACTGGCACAACTATTGACTCAAACCGCTGAAGTCCTGAATATACCTCAAGACCAGGTCAAGGCATGGACAGATTCCACTGTGGTACTAGCCTGGATATATAGTCATCCGAGTAAGTGGAAGACGTTTGTGGCCAACAGGACGTCTGAAATTTTGACCGCGATGAAAGCGTCACAATGGTTTCACGTCTCTACCCAGAACAACCCAGCGGATTGCGCCTCTAGAGGAATATTACCCAGTTCCCTCTTGGAAAACGAACTATGGTTCGCTGGACCATCGTTTCTCAAAGCGCAGAACATTATTTATAGCAGGCCAAATAATGATTGTAGGACAGATTTAGAAGAGTCAGTAAGGTCACATGTAGCGATTCTGCCAAACTCTTCCTTCTTTGAGCAATTCTCTAAGTTAGGAAAATTGGTTAGGATTGTTGCATACTGCCGAAGGTTTCTAAAGGAGAATAAAATACACAGGAAGAAATATTTACAAAAGGTAGAATTAGATACTGCACTCGAATGTTGTATTAGAGGAGTACAGAAGGAACTATTTACAACAGAATATAAGGACTTAAAGGACAAAGGATATATACAAAAATCTAGTCAACTAAGAGCACTATGCCCTTATCTTGACGATAGAGACATAATACGAGTAAGAGGTAGATTGGAAAGGTCACAGCTGAGCAATCATATGAAGCATCCTATTATTCTACCACATTCCAGTCATCTCACTCGACTCATTGTAGATGATGCTCACCACAAAACCCTTCATGGGGGTCCTCAACTGATGTTGAACTATTTAAGGACAGCCTACTGGATCATCAGAGCAAAAGCCCTGGTAAAACACCATGTCATCAAGTGCGTGATATGTGCCAGGCAAAAAGCAACCACTCAAAGTCCATTAATGGGTTCACTTCCAGCAGTTCGGTGCACACCAGCTCGACCATTTCTGCATAGCGGCGTAGATTACGCTGGTCCCATTAACGTGAGGACAACAAAAGGTCGTGGCTATCGTTCTTACAAAGGGTATATTTGCCTTTTTGTCTGCATGGTCACTCGAGCACTGCACCTAGAAGTAGTGAGTGATATGAGCACTCAAGCCTTCCTCGCAGCGTTTAGGCGCTTTGTGTCTAGGCGAGGTCATTGTGCCAAACTGTGGAGTGACAATGGCACCACATTTGTAGGCGCATCAAGAGAATTGCAGCAATTATACGCCATACAATCGTCCATAGCCGAGCATCTAGAGTCAAAGGGTACCGAATGGCACTTCATACCTCCTCATAGTCCCAATTTTGGCGGTCTGTGGGAGGCAGGTGTGAAGTCAACAAAGTTCCATTTGAAGCGCGTGATTGGTGAATCAACTCTCACTTATGAAGAACTCGCAACACTCCTCAGTCAGATCGAAGCTTGTTTAAACTCGCGACCTATGAGCATAATTAATGTCAATGATCCTGGTGAACCGATGCCGTTAACTCCTGGTCACTTCCTAATAGGAGAACCATTAGTGAATGTGCCAGCCAATAATTACGAAGAGTCCAACCTAAATTGTTTGTCACGCTGGCAATTTATCCAGCGAATGCTGCAGTCATTTTGGAGACGTTGGTCCAACGAATATTTGTCCACATTGATGAACCGTTACAAATGGTCATCACATGTGACTGAGCCAAAAATTGGAGACATTGTTTTAATAAAAGACGACGACTTGCCTTCAAGTCGCTGGTTGATGGGTAAAATTGTTGAAAAACACCCGGGGCATGATAATGTCACCCGTGTCGTCACGTTACGCACTAAGTCCTCAACAATCAAAAGACCAACATCCAAAATATGTATTTTACCTGTAACCGATTAAGAAATATTTTTTTTATTATTTTATATTGGTTGTTGCATAAATCATAGTTTTATTACATGTTTTATCGTTTTAAGGTCTATTTACACAAAATTATATACAACATTCAATTATTATAGACATAGATCCTAGAATAAGATGTTTAATTTTAAGATAGTTCATAATTTTGTTAGTTTTAAACTGTAGCACATAGTAGTCCAGCCATGACTTCTAGCTTGTAGTTCATTGTAGTTCTCTTTTAGTTCTTAGTTTAGAGCAAGCAGGGCAGTAATTAAGTACAAATTGTTTTAGTTATGTTTTAGTCTAGTTCATATTATTGTCAATAAATATACATATATTTTTACAGTACAAACTAAGATAAGCGTAATGTACCATACAGCAATGTACCCCATTATTTAAGAAGGACGTTCCATCAGTAACGTCCTTGGTGGGCGGTATGTTCACTGCGGTTCGTCACCGCGTCAATAGATGGCGCTGTTAAGCTCGTTAAAAGTCGCAATGGTTTCGTTCACAAATATACTATATAGCTATCGAGGATTTTTGTTGACAATATACCAGCATCAGTACAGTTTTGCGTGTTTTATTTATTTAAAACCCCAAACACACCCCTGAACTGCTTGGGCACTCAACAATTTCTCTTATTCTTTTCTTGGATATGGCATGCCCAGCCAAAGTGCATAGGGAGACGATGGTACCCGTTCTCTGATAGATTTTCCCTCTATTCTAAGCCTCGCACGGGATGAGATGGGGTAGTGACATTCTATGCTATTAGCCACACAGTCTTATCTTTATGTTGAGAGATAGAGATAGATTAATTTTAAGCACTCTTGTTACGTAAGCTAGCTATTAGCCATCTGAGAAATGTCTACGAATTAATTTAAAAGAATTATAAAAGCCAAATTGTGTAGCAGGGCTTACTACAAAACTTCTGAGAATTTGACTGACAAAACAGCTTGGGTTTGAGTCGCTCTAAATACATTTATTTGAATAAATACATTGTATTTAAATGTGTTAATTTTATGTAAGAAATAAATACTTATTTTAAAAAGGATTCCTCCTGAGTTTTCTGGCAGTATTTCTCAGTAGCTGCCATGTCATGCACCGCACGGTAGGGTACAAAAGATATTGACAATGCCACACAAATGTAATATTTTTATGGAATAAATGAATTTGAATTTGAATTACGGATATTATGACCTTTTTTTAACTAGTCGGTTGTACCTTATAAAAAACTATAATATACTATACTAAAATGCGAGTTAACAGCTCACCCTTAAACAAAAAATATGATTACAAGTTGTCAAATGATCACGATGTCGTCTGATCTCTGATTTATAGATCAGCAAGAATGTGCTCTACTAGATTGTCTATGTGATGGAGGACTCGCGAACTGTAATATATTGATGGAGAAATAATTGGCTACTTTTTAGATATTAGCTACTATGAAAAGTAGAAAGATGGGAGAATCAATAAATAATAAGAAAGCCGTGTTGGAACTAAATTTATAGCTAGTGTGTGTGATAGAGTCTTCAATTACTTTGTTCGCCTGATAAATGAAACCGATGACTGCACCGAGCTTTAAAAAATAAAGTAACATATTAGATCTGTTGACCAATTATGCCTCAGGTTTTAATAGTTTCGCAGTTGTAGTTATTTTCATGTTGAGTTATAATTAAGAGAGATATTAAATTAGTTTAGTGGTGTAAAAAGCAAAACAGCTTGCTACATGCTTTAGCTTTATAAAAAAAATTATAAGACTAACTTTTTAAATACAATTGGAGTGGTTTTAGTACTTAATTCTGTTAATAAATTTTGGATGGATGGATGTTTAATAGCACAAACAGCCCAAAACTTTGTATTGGCATTTTGGAGTCCACGTCAATTTCATTAAGCTGGCTGTTACCGCATAATTATGTCTTTTTAAACATCAGCCGCATTAGAAAAATTATTCTCAGTATCGCGAGGGAATTTAAAACCTGAAACTCTTGGTTTCAAAACACCTAGACTCAGAAACTACTAACTTTGAGGATTGTATGCGATAACAGGGCTCACAGGTGGACTACTTAGTTTAAATGTCTAGTTATCTTAATATTGTATATGACTAAATTTATGTACTGCATTTTGAGCTTGACAAGTGTAAGTGTATTTTAATACCCTAGAGCTAAATAAATTTAATTATTTAATAATAATGAAAACATTTATTTTACTCATCACTAAGTTAACACATTATACTAAACATTTAGGAACGAATACATAAGGTATTTATTAGGCTAACTTTTTTTTTTTTTTTTTTTTTTTTTTTTTTTAAACTTCATGCACAAAAATGTACAGAGGCGGACTTAATGCCAAAGGCATTCTCTGCCAGTCAACCTTGGGGTGATGCAGAGAAAAGCATGGTAGGTGCACTATTAGGACAGTGAGAAAAATATTTAAAATCTAAGGATATATAGAATACACAAATACATATATTATAATAAACTAATAAATATTATATATACATATACAGATACATTATAATAATAGTTATTACAACAACAATGCTACTGTGAGGATTCAGCCAATGCTTTTTTAGCAAAATGCTCTCGAATTTTCTTTTTGAAGGAGTAACGACTTTTAGCCATTCTGATTTCTGGGGGAAGAGCATTCCAAAGGAGAATGGACTGTATCTGGAAAGAAGAGTGAATGAAGTCAGAGCGGTGGGGGGGACATTGTAGGAGACGGTTATGAGAAGAACGAAGATTTTTGTTGTGGATAGTATAAAGATAATTAAATTCAGAAGTTAGATATGAAGGAGAAGAAGGAGAGTCAAGTAAAGAGTACAGTGTGGTGAGAGCTCGTAACGTTCTCCGTTGGCGTATTGGTAACCACTTCAACTTTACTCGATAAGAAGAAATATGATCGAATTTACGCAGATTGAAAATGAACTTTCTGAGAGACTGGTGCCTGATGTAGGTTTAGAAAAAGCCTGTATTACCGATTTAATTTAAATGAGATGGTAACTGTTATACCATTTTCTCTTACCATTTTAAGGGTTAATCACTGTCATTCTTTTCATCATCATCATCATATAAGCCGAAAGATGTCCACAGCTGGACAAAAGCCAGTCCCAAAGAGATCCACAATTGCCGGTCTTGCGCTATTCGCATCCAGCAGTTTACCCGCACAAGACCATCGGTCCATCTTGTAGAGCCGCCTGCCCAGGCGAACCGGAGTTCGTGGTCGCCACTCGAGAACCTTTCTGCCCCAACAGCCGTCGGACCTACGAGCTATGTGCCCCGCCCACTGCCACTTCAGTTTTGCAATTCTTCAGGCTATGTGACTTTGGTTCGCCTGCGGATTTCGACATTTCTGATTCGATCTCGCTGGGAAACTCAGGTAATTCTTTTGGGTGCACCAAAGTTCATCTAAATTTTCAACTCCGATATTTGGAAATCCGAAAATGTTGTTCCTAACATTTTTCATCCTAACAATCACAATTCCTAACTACTGTGTCTCTAATGTTCATAATTCCGAAGCATTCAACTTCATAATGTCAGTAGCAATAAACATGTATTATAGGTACTTTTATTTGTTTTAAATAATCATCTTTTACACTAATAAAATAAATAAATAAAAAAGGTTTTTATTCACGTAGACTTTAAAAAAGCGCTTGTAAATAGTCAGAACATGTTTGTAGTAATATAGTTGTATACATTAGATATTATTTCTAGTAACATAGATATTTAGGTACATCTTGTATGAAAACATTTATAAAATTTATTTTATTACAGAAATGATATTTAGCTAGCTCGTATCAAGTTATTGTCAAGAGATTATGTTTAATTATCTAGTTTAAGTCTAATATTTTTACTACATATTGTCAATGGTTCTGTCTATATTAAAGGTATTATTATTATGACGGACCTTGTGTTAATAACGACGGTCGCGCTTTAATGCTACCACCGGATCCAATGCGCCCCAACTGAGAAGACCCAGCGAAACAAACTCAGTGGGTTCATCTACTACCGGTTTCAACACGACCCAGTTGAGACGGTCCGGCGAAACATACTCAAGCGGGCATGAACACGGGATTTGGTCCAATTAGAGTAATTATTTAGTAGGCAAACACAATATATGCTCGATCGGTTGTCTGAATAAATATTATTTTAGATTATATTTAGGTATACAAAAGAAAAACTTTGAAACAATAACATTATTCATTTTGAGACAGAGTCAATAATTTTAAATTAAGTATATGATAGCAATCATTTACAGATAGTTCACGTAACACAGCAGATCAGTCATGTCTATATGGCTACAAGATCTCCAGCGAGCAATGTGCAGGTAGGAAGTGAGAGCCAGACGTCTTTGTCATCGATGTACTCTTTAGTGGTGTAATAACCCCTAGCCATAAGTACACGTTTAATATGTGTTTTAAAACTTGTGTCAGGCAGATCAGTAATTTGAGTAGGAAGCTTGTTATAAAACCTAATACAATTTCCTAAAAATGATTTATTAGTTTTGCTTACTCTAAAGCCTGGCATGGTAATATTCAAAGTCATATCTTTTTTGTTTAGGTTTCATTGTTAGAACTGCGACTATAACGTACGAGCCGAGCGAGTGAAGCCAGAGTCCCGCTCCAGTCATTCAGTCAAGTTCCAGAAACGAATCGGTCGTATTCATAATTATTGGTTTAGGTTAGGCTAGAACTGTGACCACAACGCACGAGCCGAGCGAGCGAAGCGAGCGTACCGCGGCAGCGGCCGGTGAAGTGCCAGAACCGAATCGGTCCTATATTACACTTGGTAAATGTTTCTTTAATCTCTAATCTTCTTTAATATTTTAATTCATCATCAATTAATGAAAATATTATGGTAATTATGTAACTCTCTTCCGAAAAATATACAAAACTGTAAAACTATTCACACTTTCAAAAGACTAGTGAAAAATCACTGTCTTTCAATTTCATCCTCATAGAATGTATTATTAGTATTTAGTTTATTGTTAAGTCTAAATTGGATATAATACTTATATGTATTTAAGTATATATGCAAATATTAGTATGTAAGTGTATTATAGACCTACACACATTATTATAGCTCTTTAAAATTTTTCCTGTCGCGGGTCTGCTGGAAGAAATCTCTTGCGAAATAAGCAGCACCTTTGTACATAGAGCAGCAAAGAAAACTCACCCCCTAGAAATGTATAAAAAGCGCCATCTATTTTAAAGCATGCCATACTACGATGTTTACTTGGGCGCCATCTCTGGGACACCAATGAAGTTAGTGTTCTGTAGTTATGACATCGATGCCTCAAGTGATCGTGCAAGATAGCCATTTAACAAAGGCCACGATTCTAACCAACACCAATTTTAATAGTTTGACAGCGAAACGTGTGTATGGTCCTTTTCATACGAGCTGTGATAGAAAGAGATGTAATGACATTTTGGCTAAGTTTAGTCGTGTAAAATTGAGAATTGCGGCTAATAATTGTTTAAGTAACATTAGCATTATTCTTACTATTAAAATAAATAAGAACATTAGCATAATAAATTATTTTTATTTACGGCGATAGCGGGGTCTTGCGGGTTGATCAGGGAAGTAGGTGCTTATAAGGCAATCTTTTTTTTCACTTCTATACGTATTATTTATTTATATGTTATTAAATATACCAAACCAATTTAGAAGGTTTCTCTATTAACGTATAATATTCACTTTTTTCAACAAACATTTGTCACAAATGTATGTCTTTATTCATCGAATTCTGTTTTTTTACATTTATATACAATATAACTTATAACATATATATATATATATATAGTCACAGTTTTTGTTGCCATACTCCTCCGAAACGGCTTAACCGATTTTGATGAAATTTTTTGTGCTTATCCGGTATCTATGAGAATCGGCCATTTTTCATCCCCCTAAACGTTAGGGGTAGTCCACCCCTAAATTTTTTAGGGTAGGGTAGGGGTAGGGTAGGGTAGGGGTAGGGAAGGGGTAGGGAAGGGGTAGGGTAGGGGTAGGGTAGGGTAGGGGTAGGGAAGGGGTAGGGTAGGGGTAGGGTAGGGATAGGGTAGGGTAGGGGTAGGGTAGGGTAGGGGTAGGGTAGGGATAGAGTAGGGGTAGGGTAGGGGTAGGGTAGGGTAGGGTAGGAGTAGGGTAGGGTAGAGGTAGGGTAGGGGTAGGGTCGGGGTAAGGTAGGGGTAGGGTACTGGTAGGGTAGGGGTAGGATTCCTCTCGAACGAAGTCGTGACGGGTCAGCTAGGAAATTATTAATATGGCAAAACAACGTTTGCCGGGTCAGCTAGTATTTATATATAATATTGCGGGTTGAGCTGGGAAGTAGGTGCTTATAATCTTTCGAAATAAAGGAGATTCACTTCTATACGTATTATTTATTTATATTTTATTAAATATACGAGAAACGTTTATCTATTAACATAAAATATTTATGTCTTTATTCATTGAATTCTCGTTTTTTTACATTTGTATACAATATAACATATAACCGATTTAATATATTTTATTAATAAGTATAATATCAAATCAATTAATGTATTTAGGTATGTAAAAAGTAATGTAAAAATAATTATATATATATATACATATATATATATATATATATATATATATATATATAATTTAGGAATGTATTTATTTTATAAAATGTATACATATATAAAACTAATGATTTAAAGTTTTGAAGATTACTCAAGAGAACCAACATGTTACTCACGTTTGATATAAACAGAACCACAATTTACATCTCTCGAGATTTTCAAAACTATTTACAAAAAACCAATTTACTACAAAAACTTGAAAACTTGTGGGGTCAAACCTATACTAATAACGAAGTGGGTAACCTTCACTTTCTATAACTTCTTCTAATCTTGATCTCATTCCATTTGCCATATTGAAACAAATGTTACTTAATCGCATTAATTCCCAAGTTCTCATAACCTCTTCATCTAAATTTTGTCTAGTTTTGACTTTACTTGAGTCCCAATTAAGCACCATTTGACCCCACAAATTTTCAATCGGGTTTAAGTCAGGGCTTTTAGATGGCCAATCAATCAAGGTTATGTCTCTTTGTGTGGAAAACCACTCCATAACCGGTCTTGACCGATGCACCGAACTATTGTCTTGGATAAAATAAATATGTCCATCAGGGTATACGTTGCGCACTGTTGGAATCATAACGTCTCTTAAGATCTCCAAGTAACGTTCGCCATTCATTCGAGCGCCGACTTCGACAAGCTCTCCAGGACCCATTGAAGACATCCACCCCCAATATCCTGAAAAATATTTTATAATTATATCCTATTAAGAATACAATGTTATTGTCTTGTCATGTCATCCAGGTTCTTTATCAGTTTCGATTTGCAGAGCCTAATATTAAATAATATATTGTATGCTTATAGTATCTAAGATTTTATGATTCATAATAACAATAGCAAATAAAAAGTATAAATTTATTATTTTAATCAAGTGAGTAGGTAAATGTTAATATTTAATTAAATTAACTACTGCTTACCTAGCGTTAACCTGCCACTAGTCCTCAAAGGTAAAACATTTTTAACATTGTAGCGTTGGCCAGGTCTTCTCCACAGTATTTTACGTCCATCTTTATCGGATTTAAAAGTCAAGTAAAGTTTTCATCGGTAAAAATGACTATTTCATTTTCCCAATCAAAATTCAAATACTGGGTTGCAAATCTTATCCTGGCTTGACGATGAGCTTCAGTTAGTTCGATTTTTTTGGCAGGTTTATAATTATGGATCCCAGCTGCATGTAAATGTCTTCGGACAGTGGTAAGCGAAATACCATGTCTTATAGCACTTGAACGGGTGGTGGTGAAAGATTCCGTGGTATGCCTACTAACAATATCACGATGGCGGTTGGATTGATTTGTGTAAGCAATCGGACGTGGCCCTTGGCGCTTACACTTCTCTTCACCAGTTTCTTGATACCGTCGCACCCATAAACGAACTGTGTTTCTCTATAAGAAAGCAAATTAAAGAGTAAGATTCCTAATTGAAATAATATATTAAACGGATTTTAATTTAGATTACACTTACATCGATATTTAATTCTCGAGCAATACTTTTTAAACTTTGATTTTGTTCCCAAAGGACGATGATTTTCGCTTTTAAAAAGTTATTCATTCGCGGCATGATTTTATCGTAATTTAGAAGTAGTTATTCGAACAGCACAAGCAGACGAGTAATTATAATGATATGATGAGACGTCATTTTTTACTTAACAAAATTATAGCTTACCCTCATTCTTCATTACCTATCTATTTATAATATAAAAGAAACGGCTGACATGACTAATGTGATGGATGGTTCATAAACATATCGACAAATTTTATTTTTAGCAATGTGACTCATTGGCGCAGTGGTGTAACAACATAGCTTATGAATTGCAAAGTCCAGGTTCGAACCTCGCCGTAATATTTATTTTTAGTTTTGAAATTTTATTGAGACTTTTTAGAAATATCTAAAGAAATGTAATGTTTTGTGGAGCTCGATTAGAACGTTCTTTTTGTTTTTTTTTTATTTATTTATTCAATATATTATTTCAATACACATCACATTTATAACAGGCCGAACCACATAAACCTCTACGGGTTTATGTGGGTAGCGGCGAATCGTTCACATATTTACCATTATTTATGAACTTATTATATAATATTATTAAAATGGTATCGTTAGTGATAGAATTTCAATACAATATATTTTTTTAAGGTAGTAACCTTTTAGCTTGAACTTAAAACCCTTCGCCCCCTCTGTAAGTAAGTAAGTATTTTTGTAGTTCTTCGGGAATGTTATTTATAAACTTCGGAATTAAGTATTCTGCAACTCTCGTGCCGTACAAGTAAAAATATCAATAGGTAGGATCCGATGGATATTACTTAACGGTCGCTTGTATGCGCGCCGCAGTCATTTTGTTAGTAGTTGGAATATCCTAGCAGTTTCGCTAATTTCACAGAGATGGCGCTCTTTTATAGGGTAAGGGGTGAGTTTTCTCTGCTCGCCTGTGTACTATTCATCTCTTCTTATTTTTGTCTATTTATTGTATGTTTTGTGTGTACAAGAATTATTAAATAAATAAATATGTTTAGGGATAAAAGCGTTAAGTATGATAAAAAACAGTAGGAGTTTAAATATATTTACATTAATGATATTATTAATTACAATTTTCAGAAACATGAGTGTTATGAACATCGCCGGTAGCACTACAAATAGTATGAATAAAAACTTTAGGATGAAACATTTTGCGAAGAGTGATCATTCGGATTACAATTAATTAGAAAGAACAATTTCGGGTAAAGAACTTAGGTGAGCCAATACGGCCCCAATTCTTTTACCGGCAAAATATTAGGTAAAACACCCAAATATATACAGCTATACAATAAGAATTCCAAAATAATGTCTCGCAGTAGCGGGATATCAATGCGCATTTTATTTTATATCGCCGCAATATTTGCATGACTGCTGTCAATATTTTACGTCGCTATCTACGCCCGGTGGTTTTATGAAGCTATACGCGAACAACAATTCAGCATACGTAAAACTCACAGTAGGTTTGTAGTCATGTTATTTCCAGTTTCATAAAGGAATTGCTGTGTGGTGACGGCGGTGCATATCAGAATATCATCACCCCATCTCATCCCGTGGGGCGCGTAGAAATTGACCCGAGGGAATATCAACCAGAGGACGGGTAGCAGCTTTCTTCTGTGCACTATGCTGCTGCCATCGCCAACCCGTCTGCCGAGCGTGGCGATCATGGCATATCCCCCCAAGAAGATTCTTGGGGGAGGCTTGTCCAACAGTGGACCTTTTTTAGGGTTTGGATGATGAATTACCTTTTAATGTGCCAAGGACATCAGCAAGACATAACAACCCCATCCATCTAACTAATATTTATCGACATAATGTAATTTTTCTGGAAATATATAGCTTAAGAGCCATTTCACAAAATGATTACGCTCGAGTTTAGGTAAAAGACTGCATCATTGTTTATGTGTGCGTATCTACACACTCAAACGCAATGTAAACTGTGTAATACACGTGTCAAGACGGACGAGGCTATCTTGAGCCTTAACATAATGTGAATTGATAAGAGATTTATAAAAAAAAGTCATATTTACTCTAACAAAGATTTCTAGCTAGATTAATAAGAAAACACGGATAGGTATATTATGTAAAATATTTAATAAAAGTTGATACAAAAACGAACATAGTATTTTGAATATGCTAAATGGATATTTGCCTTATAATTATTATTTGACTCCAAAAGTATTGAAAATCAATTATTCTTCTACCATCGACTATGTAATCGTCCTGAAAAATGTTTCATATATAAGAATAAAACATCGCATCGCATAAAATAAAATTTAAAGAAACATTTTAAACAGCACATAAATATTTACGATTGAGTCTGAAAGTTTCATTGATTCGTCTAGGTCTCCAGGGTCTACTGCACCATGTTCTTTCTCCTATAAATTTTTATATAATTATTGACAAACACTAAATAAACTTCTGATTCATATAAATAACTGTTAAAATGTTACGTACAACTTCTGTTGCCGAATCTGAATTATCACTTGTACGGCTAGTACCTGGCACCGCGTCTGATATAAAGGCGCTACCGTACAGAGGATGTACGTTTTAGACGATTATTCATTCTAAAATAAAAACAAAATAGCTGTTAATTTTCAATATCTACGTATAAGTTACATATTAAATCAATAATAATCGGTTACAGTAAATATGAATATTGTAAATAAAAAAATAGGTATCTACCTCACTTCTGTTGCTTTTTTTAAACCTGCAGAATTATCACGTTTCCTTTTTTTACGCAACGGTATACACATTCCTTGCGCCCCATAGCTAGTAATGAAACAATAATATATAATTATTCTACAAAAAACTAAAATCTTACATACATACATACTTCATAATAAATAAAACCGTACCTTATGAAAAAATACAAAACGAATCAAAACTATGTGGTCGCAGTATATGAATTACTTCACTATACGAGCGCTTGAAAGTCGGGACGCGGGAAAAATGCCACAGGTCCTACCTTGATGGGCGCTCGCGCCGTACTAATCGGTGCCCACCCGTGTATCGTAATTTATTGTAATTTAAACTGATGTTCAAATCGATATTATGACAAATTAATTGCCAATATTAAAAAAAAAACTGTAGATTTCGATTCTCCAAAGAACATAGTTTATTATGGTATAATTTTATTTTAGTAATTACGCTTTATTTAAACCAAAAATCACTATGAAATTCCAAAAAAAACTTAAAATTGGTGTAAGGATTTATTTTTTTACTTATTAATGGTAACAAAATTCAAAAATCTGTTACATTAAACGACAAATAAAATATATGTCTCATGTTGAATGTATTTTTTTTAGCTTAGTTTATAAGTATTATTGCTAGATACAGGACTTTGAAATTGACTCTACGGCGATTTTTCATTAAAATGGTTGTGGGAGATGAGTCACTACAGAACAAGCTAATTTTTTTTGGTAAATGTGATACATTAAACGTCAACAAAAACGACTTTTCCATATTTAACATGTATTCAATAATTTCTGGGTATAACTTAGGATGGTAATAGAGGAGCCCAAAATCTTAGAAATTCGCCGCACGAAAGCGTGAAATGGCTCTTAATATGTAGCCGTGTATACAAGTTTATGTTAATAACCAAATGCTGAATAAATTTCGTTATTTCATTATTTCGCAATTTACCTAATCGTTTTATCACGTTCGTTATTTATTCATAAATTATTTTGCTTCTTACAAGCTGTAATTTGCAACAATGAAAGTCCACGCTGACGAAGTCGGGTGTTGCTGATAACACTAATATAACTTTATCGAAATGTGATCCTAAATACTAAACTGAGAGATTACTGTTTTCAAATCAAATAGTTTATTTCAGTTACTTAGTCTATTACAGTATCAAGTGGTTGGAGCTACCTTTTAAGCCAATAATCTTGCTTGTGGCTCCGCTCTTCTATAACAAGATTACGTAAAGTTAAATTTAACCGCTAAAAATATGAAGATATGATTGTAAACTAAAAATAAAAAGTCACGGTAAAATATAAAATAAAGAAATGAATGTAATCTAAAAATAAAAAGTCACGGTAAATTATAAAATAAAGAAAGTGATATAAATAATAATAATAATAACTGCGATTTTAAATACTTGTCGAATAATGAGAAAATTTTTACAGCTAGAATCTCATGACCAGGTGTAAGTCACTCCGTACCGTACTTCTTAACAAAATCACCCTTGGTTAAACCCGCGTGCTTTTGAAATACCAGACCTTGTCTGAGAAAAATAAAATCGTCAACACATAATAATAATAATAATAATCTAGGGACAATGTCACACAGCTCATCCTAGCCCCAAACTAAGCAAAGCTTGTACTATGGGTAACACGCGACGATATACATACTTATATAGGTAGATAAATACTTATATACACAGAAAACATCCATGACTCAGAAACAAATATTCGTGCTCATCACACAAATAATTGCACTTACCGGGATTCGAACCCAGGACCACCAGCTTCGTAGGCAGGAGCACTACCAACTAGGCTACGGTATAAATGGTAGTTATTAATTGCTTGAACAATATTCGTTAGTATAATATGTATATTTTGCTTGTAAAATTGCCGACAGTGAAGTGTTTTCAATTGCATAATAAAATTTGTAAAAGGTTTTCAATGAACGACTAAAATAATGTATTTTCATAGCCAATGCCATCCGGTAAATATAACGCAAACCCCCATCATTTATCTTTCAACAAAAAGGTGCAATTCATTGTCGAAAGCTTTTTTCAGTTTTCAACGGACGGCCTCCCGGAAGCACAGAATTGCGAAGCTTGACAATTGATATGTATCTATCTCTTGCAAATATACGGCTGTAGAGAGAGATGGAAGTAGTTTTAAAGCACAAATTGAGAGCCATCGTTGACTGGCTACAGGAAACAATACTCCATTCAGTGAATTAATGACTGGTTAGGGGTGTAAGCTGAAGTTTTAATATGTTTATTTTTTGAACTACAGTCAGATGACAGCATATTTTTATGATACATATACATTTTCTGGTAGAAAATTAATAAAAAAAGAAGTTTTTTTTGGCCGGAAACTGGACATTTAAAAAGTTTTGAGTTACTTAATCAATTTTGAAAAGTACATATGTACAGACGCCAGCACATCAAGCTACCCCAATCTATCAAATTTCCCCAATTGAAAGTGAACCTTATTCTTAAGCGATAAAGTTGAAAATCTATAAAATAAATTTGACAGATTGAAGTAGCTGGATGTGCTGGTGTCTGTACAATCAAATCAAAATATAGAACTATTTCTTTTCTGGCCCGGTTGTAGAAGTTAATAAACTGCTGATAAACCATGTTAGAAGCCTACTGGGCGTCTTGAACAACTCTGACGCTAGAGTAACCACATCCTATACGATAAAATTAAACTAATAATAATAATATCTAGGGACAATATCACACAGATCATCCTAGCCCCAAACAAAGCAAAGCTTGTACTATGGGTACCAGGCGACGATATACATACTTATATAGATAGATAAATACTTAAATACATAGAAAACATCCATGACTCAGCAACAAATATTCGTGCTCATCACACAAATATTTGCACTTACCGGGATTCGAACCCAGGATCACCAAACTAGATCATTACTATCTTTTTCATACGTATTGAGGAGAGTACGACGATATTGGCACTGCGTTTTATTAACGCGGCCGAAAACATCCCTAAAACCGAAATTCTCAATGGAACTTGCTTGTCAGTAACCGCTCGGGGGCGAGCCCACATTCGCCTCTGTTCTCCAGTGGAGCAGTGAAAGCGTCCTACACAAAAATATAAGCATTAATAATTTTTCTAATGATGTAGTTAAATGTTACGTGGTATCAGCGAATCAAAGGAGAGGCAATATGTATGTAAGTAAGTAAGTAAGTAAGTAAGTGCTGTTCTTGATTTACAGTGCAAACATTGTCCATTCCATAACTTATTGCAAATTCCATCAATATGCAGATGATCTGCAACTGTATCTCTCATGCCATCCCAAAGACTGTCTTGACTCTGTAACAAAAATAAATTATGATTTAAGTAAAGTATCTAAATGGGCATGTGAAAATTCACTAGTCCTAAACCCATCAAAATCAAAGTTTATGGTTATGGGGTCGAAAAACACCATAAGTCAAATGGAGCAGTATCGCCCTACTATTAAAATTGATGGAGACTCTATAGAGCAGGTATATGAGGCTCGCAACCTGGGTGTTATTTTCGATCCACTATTACAGTTTGAAAAGCATGTAGCAAGTGCAGTTCAAAATTGCTTTTATCGCCTCAAACTATTGTATCGAATAAGACCTTACATAAACACCGATATACGCATATTACTATGTGAGTCACTTATCCTCTCTCGCCTAAATTATGCAGACACTGTGTATGGAGCCTGTCTACTGGCTAGAACACAACGGCTAGTCCAGCGGATACAAAATGCCTGTGCCCGTTTCTGTTTTAATGTACCACCACGAACACATGTAACATCGTACATAAATAGTGGCAACATGTTAAAAATGTCAGCTCGTAGACTACTCCACTTGGCAACTCTTGTATTTGGTGTGATTGCCAACAAAAGGCCTGAGTATCTGTACAAGAAATTAACTTGGTCAACAGATGTCAATAGTTATAAAACCAGGTCTTCAGCTCACCTGATCCTAATTCCGAGACATAGGACTGCAGCTTTTCGTGGATCTTTTAAATATGCCGCCGCAAAGGTCTGGTGCAATATACCTCCTCCGTTGAAGTGCCTGCGAACAGTATATACATTTAATGCCAATTATAAAAAAGAATTGTTGACGCGACAAAAACTCAGTTCAAATACTATTTAATACTTTTTCAAGGCTGAACTTACCCATCTCTTTGCACACTTTTGTAGGAAGGAGTACCGCAAGACACACTATTAATGAGCTCAACACAACAATGCCCAGACGCTCATGCAGTGAAGAACTCCGTCACAATAGCATCACCATTACTCGATCAATATTGTTTTCATACATATTTCACTTTTATATCGAAAATTCACAATTACCACTTTTACTTATACATCAAACATATTTACGCTATAAACTTAGTATTAAGAAGCATAATAATTTACTGTTCATATTAGATTTTTCAAGTAATTCAATTTCCGCGTCCCTTTTTTACTGACATCTGTCTGACAGTCAATCCAAGAGCATATAATTGACCGACTCAGCTAAAAAATATGGATTAAATAAATGTAATGTCATTTTTATTGGTGCACTTATGTATTGTTATGGACAAATTATGAGCAGAATGTCGACATAATAACAATTATTTTATATACTGTCTGTGTTATGCATCTCCAAATTGGTGTTAATTTATTAATATTTATTTATTAAGTTCGTTCTTGCATACATTTATTGTTTAAATTAGCTATAAGTTATATTTTGGTGTCCAGGTACTATAAAATTCTAACTGCGAGCTGTACACTAATTGTTCGTGAGTTATTTTACGTGGTTCCATCATAAAACCAGCGCTGCAACTGTTAATGTTGCAGCTAGTGCTGAGATGGGACCAATTCGGACTCACACAGATAAGAATTAAGGACTTCTGTTTGTATACATTTATATATATTGTTATTATTATCTGTGTCAGTTTACTGAATAAATGGATTTTCTTTCTTCTTTTTTCTTTCTTCTTTCTAATCATTTATGATTTTATTACAATTTTTATTTTCTTTTGTTGTAAGGTATTGTTTCTTTCCGTTTAAATATCTTTGTCTGGGTATATCTATTATTTTATTTTTGTTTAATTCTTCAACAACTTGTATAACAAATTTATGACTCACCATGGCAGGTAGCTGAAAATCTGTGTTACGGCCATATTGTGGCCTTAACATCATGCTGAGCTTGTAGCCATTTCAGCGCTCAAAATATATTTGAGTATGAGTAATGAAGTAGTTGTATTTATATTTTTTTATTAATACACACACGGCCATATATAACTGCCTATCAGTTATCTGGTTTCCATAGTACTACATATACAAGTAGTTTTCTTTTGTACAAAATACATACTTATATAGATAATGACACCCAGACTCATTACAAACAGACATTGCACACAAATATCTGTCCTAGGTGGGAATTGAACCCACGAGAATTTACCAACCACGCCAATTTCAATTTTGTGTCGCCATCTTGACGCTTGTGTCCTCTTGCAACTTTTGTACCTATGTGTGCTCAAAAATATCTTTTTTGTTTCTTTCTTCTAAATTAAAATGTATAATAATATTAATTGTACAATCATAGCCAAAGTGAAGATCTGCAATTCGCAAATATTCGCCTAACCCGTGATTAGCCGATCCCGTTCCGGCGCGCGTCCGGCGCGATCGGAATTAGAATGCGACCCGTTCCGATCATTAAGTGTTCCGGACCGACGGCGGCCCGTAATTGTTGATCACTTGTTTGCGGATTTCGGTAATAGATTGTGGTCGTTAGATTACAATAGATATGAGGTGTATTGTCTGACTTTATTCACTGTTTCAGCACACATACCTACCTACTAACACAATGCTGAAAGATAATTAATTATAATAAATATCCTGGGATAACTAACACACTGCCATCTGATCCCAAACTAAGCAGAGATTTGCTTTTGTAAATACAAAATTATATAGATAACTAGCTGCGCCCCGCAGTTTTACCTGCGTTACACTTTATAAATTATCGCAGCTCCTCCCCCGTGAGTGATAGCGTGATAATATGTAGCCTATAATTATGTTGACCCGACCTCTTCGTAATATTCATGCAAAATTTGAAGTAAATCCATGCCGTACTTTTTGAGTTTAGCCCGGACATACATACAGACAAACAGATAAACAGACAAAAATTCTAAAAACTATGTTTTTGGTATCGATATCGATTACAGATCACGCCCCAGGAATCCTTTAAAAAAATATTTAATGTACAGTTTTGACTTCCCTACGATTTTATTATATGTATAGATTACACTCAGACTCAGAACAAACAGACATGTTCATGCACACAAATATCTGTTTTGGGTGGCAATTGAACCCATGACTTGCGGCAAGGCAAGTATTCCACCAATTACCAACCACGCCAACCACTTGCCGTCCATATAGCTTTTTATGGTTGAAGTAATTTAAACCAACCAGTTCTCTTTGCGTGTATCCATTACTAACAGATTCCATTACAATGAAATGTTTTCTCATTATAATATTAGTTCTGAAATATCTAATAGCAAGCGAGCTGCAAAATCAAAGCTTGCCATTTTCCATTTTAAATTATCACGATAACTGCTTTACAACTCTTCCAACAATTAGCTTACGCGCACTATCTTTGCCCCAAAAGCAATTAAATTCCATAGTAAATTCGTTCATAACCAAAGTTAATCAGATTCAATGAAAACTTTTCGAGCAGAGTCTCTTTTACCCACAAATCACGAACAAAATCCAAACTAGATAAAAACAATATCATTGGTAAACGAAACCAGGAACTCGGAACAAATTCGCAACTTTCAACTCAACTGCTGGGAGTTAATGACTTATGCTGTGAAGTGTGAACACCCTTTCAATGTTTTTGAGTGGCTCCCCTTAAATGAAGTGATTAGGTTTTGATAGGTACGTTTGAGAGTTTTCTTTTAAAGATTTAAGCATGATTACGTGGTTAGAGGACAGTGGCACATTAGAGAATGCAATAGAAAAAGAGGCAGACAACAGAAGAGATGGGATGAATACATCAGAGTGGCTCAAAAAGACAGGAATGGAGGTTGGAGGAAGCCTTTGCCGACTAGCAAACTGATTTACAGATATTAAGTACGAAGCTTATACCGTAATCTGAATACAATACTATATTATTAATTATTATACAATACATACATACATAGACTCACGCCTGTTTCCCAGAAGGGTAGGCAGAGACAACGGATTTCCATTTGTCACGATCTTTGCCCACCTCTTTTGCCTCGATTACTGTCATTATATTCTTCATACATGCTCGCCGGTTTAGCTTTCTTGAGAACGTTTCCGATTTAGATTAAGATTATCTACAAGATTTAGTTAACACTTTTTTTTTTATAATAATATCTGGGGACAATGTCACACAGATCATCCTAGCCCCAAACTAAGCAAAGCTTGTACAATGGGTGCCAGGCGACGATATACATACTTATATAGATAGATAAATATAAATATACATAGAAAACATCCATGACTCAGAAACAAATATTCGTGCTCATCACACAAATATTTGCACTTACCGGGATTCGAACCCAGGACCACCAGCTTCGAAGGCAGGAGCACTACCAACTAGGCTATGGTGACCGTCAAACATTGAATATAACCAATTCCGAAAAACATAAATTAATATCGACCAACAGAATTTCTGATTGCACGTGTGGCGCAGCGGTTAATACAGTGGCCTTGCCTCTCCGTGTTCCGGGTTCGATTTCCGCACAGGACAACTATTTGTATGCTCCATAAGTAGTGTATTGAAGTCCATCGTAACGCTCTCTCATTATATGTTCATTAACTTATATCACCATCACAACTACCATTCGCCTCACCCGATCACACTTGTCGTAACGCTCTCGCCACGTATCGCCAGCTAACTCCCCAAGTCAAGTGGACGTCAAGAAGTTGTACTACAAAATAAGTTTAGTATTAATCTTGTTACTACGTTCACTTGGACGTATGAGCCGTGGTCCGTGCGTGACATCCAGGGTTGCCAACTGAAAACCAGCGCTAGGTGTAACCCACCTAGCTCACCTAGCTAGTGCTGAGGTGGTGACCCTTTCGGCAGAACATGCAAGAATCGTATTTTGTGCGTTTTCACACACCTGTGTATGTTATCTTTTGTAAAACTGTGTGTTATAATAATAATGTCCTCCCGACCGAATGTCGGCCACGGCGGCCAGTCTCAATGGAGACTAGCCAATTGCGCAGGACATTTTATAGTGGACAAGTGTGTGCGCAAACACAGGGGCAATTTCTATTCCATCACTCTCATGATCCGATGGGACGACTAGCGACACGACCGGAAAGAGGTCAGGTACAGGACTGACCGCTTTATGTGCTCTCCGAGGCACAGGGGTGTAATACCGCCAACTCCCAGACTTCGGGCTGATACTGCAAAATTTCTTTTTACGAATAAATCCCAAAATCACTTTTTGGGGCAGACCCGGGATTTGAACCCAGAACCTAATTATCTGCGGTTGAACATGCTACCGCTAGACAAACGAGGCAGTCGAACTGTGTGTTATTTAATATATATTTGTACTCCTCATTTTCTTGGGTGTTGTGCTGAATTAAATGTCTTTCATTTCATTTTCATTTCATTAGTCTGTTGTCCTTTTTACGTCCAGTAGTAGCAACAAACGTGTTAACTTAAGTGCTTCTGAAGAACAACGACCAATCCTCATAATGACCTCGCTCACTTCTCGCTGTAGGCCAGTAAGAGGATGTAACCTCTTAAGTGCGAGTCATTTATCGTAGTTTACCTGAATTAATTGAGTAAACTTTTAAACACTTCTACGGTTTCCCTAATGTTCTCATGTTTACCAAGAAATACCCACAACCAGGATACCACTTAAAACACTTTCCAAGGCACAGAAGGCAGTCCGTCAATCAACTAGACTCTGAAACAAAGCTGCGTTTTAACCAACTTTAAAAAAGAGGTAAATAATTCGAAGGTTTTTTTTTGTCATAGGGCGACAAACGAGCAAGCGGGTCACCTGATGGTAATTGATCACCGCCGCCCATGTACGCCCGCTACACCAGAGGTGTCACGGGTGCGTTTCCGGCCTTTAACAGTCAGCAAGCAAGTGTTGCTGACCCTTCCCCCCACCCCAATAAGCTCTGGCGACCTTACTCACACGCAGAAACACAATTATTATTAAAGAATGTCTTCTGTAGGTGGAGGTACTACCCCAGTCGGGCTGGTCTTCGAGCGATTTAACACTGTGCCCTACCTCTCTTATTGAGTTAACTTTGAAACACTTTTACTGTCCCTAATCTTCTGATGTTTACCAAGACATACCCACAATCAGGGCAACACTTAACACACTCTCCAAGGCACAGAAGGCTGCTGAGTTGCCCGTCAATCATCTAAACTCGGAAACATTGCTTCGTTTTAACCAACATAAAAAATGCGGTCATTAATTCGAACGTATGTATTTTTTGTACAATGACACGCGATTTTCACGGTCACAGTGCTAATATTTGTTTGCTGAGTTGTTTCTGAGTCATGGATGTTTTCTATGTATTTAAGTAATTATCTATCTACATAAGTATGTATATCGTCGCCTGGTACCCATAGTACAAGCTTTGCTTAGTTTGGGGCTAGGATGATCTGTGTGACATTGTCCCGAGATATAGAGAGATTATTATTTTCCCGTTGTTTATGGACTAATTTGTCTCTGCGATCTCATGCGAGTACAAAAACTCGACCGAAAGAAACCATCGTTCTGGCACAGAGTTCGTCTATCGCTATAACAAGACGCAATGAAATAAAGGAAGAATTAACGTTCGTCCTTAGCATCTTACAAAACTGCAACTTCCTTGTTGCCTTTATACAACTAAACTCGCGGAAACGAACATTATGTATTTAAATCGGAACTATCGCGGCAGGCGGCGTATCTTATCGAACTCTCAACGAATCAGTGAGCACGCGAGTTACGACGCCCGAGTGTAGCCGAACTTTGGCGAGAAACGTTTCAAAATTCGAATGCTAAAAACGGTTGTTAAGGGGATGATCTAGTTTTTAGGAAACTGATTTAATATATCTAGGGATTATTCAATTCCTAGATATATTAAAAATATATAGATACTAGCTGTGCCCCGCGGTTTTACCCGCGGTTTTACCCTTTATAAATTATCACAGCTCCTCCCCTTTAGGTGATAACGTGATAATATGTAGCTTATATGTTGACCGGACCTCTTTATTCATGCAAAAATGAAGTAAATCCATGCAGTACTCTTTGAGTTTAGCCCGGACATACATACAGACAAACAGACAAAAATTCTAAAAACTATATTTTTGGCTTCGATATCGATTGTAGATCACGCCCCAAGTTTCCTTTTAAAAAAATATTCATAGTACAGTTTTGACTTTCCTACGATTTTATTATATGTATAGATATATATAATTTAGCCGAACTTTGGCGAGAAAAGTTTCAAAATTCGAATGCTAAAAACTGTTGTTAAGGGCATGATCTAGTTTTTAGGAAACTGATTTAATATATCTAGGGATTATTCAATTCCTAGATATATTAAAAACTAGCTGTGCCCCGCGGTTTTACCCGCGTTAAAGATAGCGTGATAACATGTAGCCTATATGTAGACCCGACCTCTTGGTAATATTCTTGCAAAATTTGAAGTAAATAGATGCAGTACTTTTTGAGTTTAGCCCGGACATACATACAGACACACAGACGAAAATTATAAAAACGATATTTTTGGCTTCGATATCGATTGTACCTGAATCATGGTCCAAGTATCCTTTTAAAAAAATATTCCATGTACAGTTTTGACTTTCCTACGATTTTATTATATGTATGTATAGATTTGGACGAATACATATTTATTTTGTATTATCTATACTCCGTTCGGGCTTTTTCTTTGTACTAAAAGTTTTATTATATTGATATAATTTTTTTCATACCTTTTTACTATTTATTTACTTTTTTCCGATGAATTAAAACAATAACATGAACCGAACTCGTGTAACGATCGACACCATTGCGCGATCACCAACTCGACATATAGTACTAATAGAATTATCTATACTCCGTAAGAGCATTTTCTTTGTACTAAAAGTTGTATTATATTATATTTTCATACCTTTTCACTATTTATTTACATTTTTCCGATGAATTTTCAGTACTGAATTGATGCCGACTCTTGACCAATAGATGGCGCTATTTTATTTTTTATTTTATTTTTTGTAATATAAACTATCCTATGTCCTTTCTTAAGTTCCAAACTATGTCTGTACCAAATTTCACACAAATCGGTTCAGTAGTTTAGGCGTGAAGCAAAGAAAGACAGACAGACAGACAGACAGAAAGACAGACAGACAGACAGACAGAGTTACTTTCGCATTTATAATATTAGTTTGGATTAACTATTCTGTGGTTCAATATTAAGGCTTGAGGTTATATCGGCATAAGTTGCAATGCAGGGAAAAATAAATTTTGATTTTCAGATGTTTTCTACTCTGAAATGATGCTTATCTTTAAAAAAATATTAATTATTTCATACTTTCAAAAACATCAATTACTATTCCGGCAATCTTATAATTGTATTATAAGATTGCTGGACTAGTAATTGATGTTTTTCTCAGGACAAACAGACATAGTCGACAGGCGGTGGAAACCACGACCTTCGGTGTTATAGGCAAGTATCTACCGGCCCATAAAATGAAAGAATGTATATAATAATAATAATAATAGCTCTACTGGGACCGGTCTATCATTACAGACAGGACTATTGTTGCCAATAAGCCTGATATCGTTTTGGTAGACCGGTTGGAGCGCCGGGCATTTATTGTTGATATCACTGTCCCGTTTGACGATAACCTCGTAAGAGCCGAGACTGACAAGTTGTCAAAATACTTAGATTTGGTTCACGAGGTTACCGCCATGTAGGATGTGGACCAACAAAAATTTTCCCGATAGTCGTCTCCGTAAACGGTCTCATTGCGAAGAGCCTCGACCAACATCTTAGGAGGCTTTCGCTAGATCACTGGGTCAAGGGTCGGATACAAAAGGCGGCAATAATGGGAACGGCACGCATTGTAAGGAGGTTCCTTACTCTGTCGCCCTGACCACCAGCCTAGGGTGTCAAACCTCGCCGCTGGAGGACCTCTATTTTTTTCATATTTATTTATATATTATTGTTTTCTTTTTGTTTCAATTTTATAGATATAAATATATTAAAAATAAGAACTATAAATAAATAATTTGGAATAATAATAATAATATCTTTATTCAGTAAGTACTTAAGTCTAATTAACAATTTACATCTGTACCTGAGCTAGGCTTAACGTCAGTATCTCAGGCAACAGTGCTCATTCTCCAATCCAATCCACGCAGTTATACTAAATTACTACTAACAAAACAAACTTTAAAAAATTAAAATAATAAAGGAAAATGAAGAAAGAAGAAT
Source organism: Pseudoips prasinana (assembly GCA_951640165.1). Classification (NCBI taxonomy): domain Eukaryota; kingdom Metazoa; phylum Arthropoda; class Insecta; order Lepidoptera; family Nolidae; genus Pseudoips; species Pseudoips prasinana. The sequence goes on along the minus strand of OX621238.1, from coordinate 3,517,407 downwards.
AATATTATACATAGACATATACTTTTATACCTATATAATAAAAACTAAATCCATTATCATGCTTAAAATTAAGTTATGGATTCCTCTTTGTGCGTGTGGTGAGTATGAGTGAGTGTATGTGAGAGGGTTTGTAAATGTTTTTCACCTTTATTAGTATATGTAGGGTTTGATATGTTTTTCAGATTCATTGTAGTCTAATTGTTTTTTTTTATCAGATTACATGATCCATTATGATTAGTAACAACAGTAGCTTATAAACTATGTTAGTAAATATCTTAAATATACCTACATTACATTTAAATACACATTACACTAAATACAAATTAAATTATTTTATTTTGCCGTCCCAACTACGATGCTTACCCAGAGCGAGTGTATCGGACATTGATATTTACTAGAAATTATCTTCAGAATGTTGCTGCTGCTGCCGCGCTCTCTAGCCAACATTGACGATACACGCTTGCGTCTTATTGCGTAGAAGTCATCCGTACGCGCTTCGGCAAACATCGCAGAAGCACTGCAGTAACGCCGCAACCGCAACAACATCCTGAAGACGTTATTATATTGTACCCGCAGAGCGCTATATGCCTTTTGAGTATAATTAACCCACAGGCTCGTGTAGAACGATTGGCAATATGCTTTAAATAGCGTTATTGTTGAAGCCATTTAAAAACAATAGCATTGCACAACTTACACATTCTTAGGAAAATTAAAAGTAAAAATAAAATCCTTGTATGTGGTGATTTTAATATGAACATTTTAGCAGATTCACCTGAAATAAACATATTTCTATCTGTATTTCGGTCCTTTAACCTTAAATGCTTGTTCTCTGAGGCCACGAGAGTCACACCCACATCTGCTACTTGCATTGATAACATAATTACCAACTTTGATGTCTCTGAGAAGTGTTTGGTGGCTGGTGTTCGCTCTGACCATAAATGCCAAATAGTAAAGATAAAAAATGAGATAAATATAAATAAACAAAAAATTAGTTTTAGACCTTTAACAAAATCTAATTTGGGAAAGTTCAGTAACAACCTGGAGAATAGTTTGTGCCATCTATTGCCAAACAAAAGTAACCCTAACGATATGTACACTACATTATTCCACTGTATTTGCAAAGAATTTAATAAAGCTTGTAAAAAAAAAAACATAACGGTTGACAGTAATAAGATAAAATTTAGTTCTTGGGCAACTCAAGGCATTAGACTGAGTAGAGATTTTTTATATGAGTTGTATGACAGAAGGTCCTATAACCCTGATGTCAATTTTATTAATTATGTTAGAAATTATTCAAAAATTTTTAAAAAGGTTTGCATTCAAGCTAAATCTTTATATATAAGAGATAAAATTAAAAAATCTGATAATAAAATAAAATCAGCTTGGCAAATAATTAATACTGAAACTGGTAAAAGTAGATCAAGAGATCAAACATTAGTATTGAATATTGGTGATGAACTGGTTTCAGACAAGCTTACCATTGCCAATTTTTTAGCTGCTTTTTTTGCAAATATACCCGTGGATATTACTAAGTGTCTCGCATCATCACCAGATGTGGCTGAACTCTTTTTAAATCAAAGCGTAAAACAAACTGTACCTAACTTTAGTTTTAAATCCGTAACAAGTGATGATATTATAAAAGCTTTCAAGAGTATTAAAAGGAAAGGCACAGAAGATTTGTGGGGACTGTCTGTTAAAGCAATTGAATCAATCATACTAAATATTGCTACAATCCTTGCAGCCATCTTCAATGGCTGTATAAGTGATGGTGTCTTTCCCGATTTAATGAAAATAAGTAAGATAATACCCATTTTCAAGGCAGGTTGTTCAAAAAATGCCACGAATTATAGGCCTATCTCAATACTGCCAGCTTTAAGTAAAATATTTGAAAAGCTGATGCTCAGCCAAATGTTGTCGCACTTTAACGTGAATGAGATATTGCATAGCAGGCAGTTCGGGTTTACAAGGGGCCGCTCTACTCAGGATGCAGGTTGCACATTAATTAGGTCAATATTGGAGGCTTGGGAGGGATCACAGGATGCGCTGGGAGTTTTCTGTGATCTCTCTAAGGCTTTCGATTGCGTTGATCATCGTACGCTCGTTGTTAAACTGAAGTACTATGGAATATCTGGCACATCTCTTGATCTTGTGATGTCCTATTTATCGGGGCGACAACAGATGGTTTCGATAGGCGGTGTCACTTCGGCACGTCATCCTGTGAAAATGGGGGTGCCCCAGGGGTCTATATTGGGCCCATTTTTATTTCTATTTTATATAAATGATCTCCCTTATCTGGTAGAGAAAGTATCAGAGATAGTTTTGTTCGCTGATGATACGTCGCTCATATTTAAAGTAAATAGAAAGGATAAAGATCTTATTTAGCATAATAAAACACTCAGCTTTATATCAGAATGGTTTTCGGCAAATAATCTCTTGTTAAATGCAGGGAAAACGAAATGCATCAGGTTCTCATTGCCGAATGTGACTCAAATTGTACCAACAGTTGCACTTAATGCGAAAATATTAGATTTAGTCCCATCGACCGTATTTTTAGGATTGACACTTGATTCAAAATTGCAATGGGGTCCTCAGATTGAAAAGTTAGCAGGTAAATTAAGTTCGGCTTCCTATGCTGTCTGGAAAATAAGGCAATTGTCAGATGAACAAACTGCTAGATTAGTGTATTTCGCGTACTTTCATAGCATTATGTCGTATGGCATTCTGCTGTGGGGTTCGGCGGCTGACATAGGTACTATTTTTGTATTGCAGAAAAGAGCAGTCAGAGCCATTTATGGTTTAGGCAGTCGCGATTCTTTGCGAAATTTGTTTAAAGAAATAAATATACTTACTGTGCCATCGGAATATATATATCAGAATATAATGTTTGTTAGAAAAAATATTCATAATTATAAAAAGAAAAGTGAACTGCATAATATAAATACTAGGAATAAAAACAAACTAGCCATGCCAGGCTTTAGAGTAAGCAAAACTAATAAATCATTTTTAGGAAATTGTGTTAGGTTTTATAACAAGCTTCCTACTCAAATTACTGATCTGCCTGACACAAGTTTTAAAACACATATTAAACGTGTACTTATGGCTAGGGGTTATTACACCACTAAAGAGTACATCGATGACAAAGACGTTTGGCTCTCACTTCCTACCTGCACATTGCTCGCTGGAGATCTTGTAGCCATATAGACATGACTGATCTGCTGTGTTACGTGAACTATCTGTAAATGATTGCTATCATATACTTAATTTAAAATTATTGACTCTGTCTCAAAATGAATAATGTTATTGTTTCGAAGTTTTTCTTTTGTATACCTAAATATAATCTAAAATAATAAGCATTCAGACAACCGATCGAGCATATATTGTGTTTTCCTACTAAATAATTACTCTAATTGGACCAAATCCCGTGTTCATGCCCGCTTGAGTATGTTTCGCCGGACCGTCTCAACTGGGTCGTGTTGAAACCGGTAGTAGATGAACCCACTGAGTTTGTTTCGCTGGGTCTTCTCAGTTGGGGCGCATTGGATCCGGTGGTAGCATTAAAGCGCGACCGTCGTTATCAACACAAGGTCCGTCATAATAATAATACCTTTAATATAGACAGAACCATTGACAATATGTAGTAAAAATATTAGACTTAAACTAGATAATTAAACATAATCTCTTGACAATAACTTGATACGAGCTAGCTAAATATCATTTCTGTAATAAAATAAATTTTAAAAATGTTTTTATACAAGATGTACCTAAATATCTATGTTACTAGAAATAATATCTAATGTATACAACTATATTACTACAAACATGTTCTGACTATTTACAAGCGCTTTTTTAAAGTCTACGTGAATAAAAACCTTTTTTATTTTATTTTATTTTATTTTACGGTTATAAGGATATACCTACATGCAATTTATCGTTTATATGTATGTTTATCAGTTGTCAGTACAGGATCTTTGAGATCATATGGCAGGGTGTTAGTTGACTCAAGACATTTATTTATTAAGAGCAGAGCGTATGCTTTAATATTAATGTTAGTATTGGGCGCGTGTTTGGGCCCCACCGGTTAATTAATGTACATATGTATATTTGAATACTAGTCGCCTTAACACTTAATGTGCTAATCGACACACAAATGTATCCTAGAGTGTGTCGACGCGTAACACCAGATATCTAATGACGTCACAAATGGTATGGAATGATTCGCTTTTTATTTTATTTTAATGTGTGGCACAGGTGGGTGAGAGTTTGGGAAATGGCAAGTAAGCAAATCGAATGTTAGTCGAAGTGTTATGTGATAGCGCTAATGTTGGACGAATGTTTGTTTTGCTGACAGTGTTAAATTATTTTAAAAGAATGGAATTAGTCGCTTTAATTAAGCTATTTCTACTGGTTGAGAGCTTCTGCGCTAACCATCTGCTTTTATTCTTATTTTTTTTAATCGTATTCATCTTTCTTTAATATTAAATAAATGTAATAATTACTATTAGCTACCGATGTTAGCGTGCTCTTCAGGGAGTTTAGGCCTAGCATCTTTATTACAAGTTATTTTAAAAATAACTTGGCAAAGATGCTAGTCACCACACAAATCTATGTGACCTAGCATCGTAATGTACTTTCATATTGTTATTGTGCCAGTATGTTATACATACTGTATTTTTAAGCACACTATGTATACTTAAATGTACTAAATGAATTTGATGTGGTGAAAATAAATATATTATTATATTATTATTATCATCATCATCATAATATCAGCCAAAAGACGTCCCCTGCTGGACAAAAGCCGCCCCCAAGGATCTCCACAATGGCTGGTCTTGTGCTGCTCGCATCCAGCGGCTTCCCGCGATCCTTACAAAATCGTCGGTCCACATTGTAGGGTGCCTGCCCACGCTCCGGTGCGTGGTCGCCATTCAGAACCTTATTGAATTATATATAATAGTAAATTTAAAAGTAATAGATTAGTGACTTGTTATTTATATTAGGATTTAATAATAAAATAAAATAAATAAAATAAAAATAAAAAAGGTTATTATTCACGTAGACTTTAAAAAAGCGCTTGTAAATAGTCAGAACATGTTTGTAGTAATATAGTTGTATACATTAGATATTATTTCTAGTAACATAGATATTTAGGTACATCTTGTATGAAAACATTTATAAAATTTATTTTATTACAGAAATGATATTTAGCTAGCTCGTATCAAGTTATTGTCAAGAGATTATGTTTAATTAAAACTATATGTGATAACACAGACCGTACAAACGCGGCGGACTAATTATTATTTTTTTGTTAATGTATCTATGTTTATGTACTGCATTGTGAGCTTGACAAGTACAAGTGTATGTTAACACCCAAGTGCTGAATAAATTTCGTTATTTCATTTCATTACACGTGATAATTGTATGACTGGAGCCGTGTGGAGACGGTGCCCAGTACCTATTACCGCCCAATTCGAACCCGTGGGGGGCGCAAAAGACGTCTTACTATGTGAACCATACTGCAATCCGCCAACCATTTGTGACATATCCTTCCAAATTAATAATGAACATAATTCTCTGGGAGAGGCCCTCTTAGCCAATTACGCTCGCCGGTCCGTAAGTGTTCGGTGAGGTAAAGCACCTATGCACGGGGTCACTCTATAGATAAGTGACCGTCAAAGTGGCTTAGTTTTTAAGCGTTTTCTTTCGTTAGAGGGCATGTTAAACTGTCTTTCACGGTTATTGTCGTTAGAAAATAGCCGAGAAGCCATGTCAGAGGCCTACTGGGTGGTTTCAACAACTCTGACACCAAGATAACGAAGATTATAAAAAGGTGCTGGTTCGAGACCCGCGAAACGATTAAATTTATGATTTCCAATTTTTGAGATTAGATTTAATGAAACTAAAATGTAATATTGTAACACAATTACAATAGCAGACTTGGGCTCCAGGACTATTTTTATAGCCAATTAACCCCTAAAAGTAACCTTAAAAATCCCCAAAATTAGCCAGTGCGAGTTCGTCGTCTAGAGTTAAACGGTATCTGTTTAATATTTATGAGTTTCGCAAAACGCATCAGTGTGCGGTTTGTTTAATAACGTTGTTTTTAAACGACTATTTGACGGGGAGAGAAACCCTTTAGGCTATAACGGGGAACGGTACCGACTGAAAAACAAATATTTCCATGACATTATAAGAGGTTTTTTTTTTTATAGTGAAAAGACTTTATTAAGAACTTAAAAAAAAACTGTCCTACGCCTGAGCCTCTAGCACGAGTTCCTGCAGTTTACTTACTCGATCACACGTATAATTTCCTCCCATACATTGAAGACCAGCGCCTCTCGCGGAAACTATTAAGAACTAAAACTCTGTATGGGACGAAACTGTGCATGTGATCGAGTAAGTAAACTGCAGGAACTCGTGCTAGAGGCACTGATCTCTTCCGGTCGCATCGTATAGCCGTACCATTAGATTCCGATATCCTGAGTAATTGGCTACTTTCCGTTGAGTTTCTTAAAGCCATATAAATTCGGCCAGCAGCGCTATGAATTGCAAAACACAAGCAAGCAAACTAATTATGTGCCCCATAAATACTTATTCTGAGTTTGGATGTACTTTGTGTCCGTTAATTATATCTTTGTAAAGTCCCGGCAGGAATTATATCATTAGTATCTTAAGTTGTGTTTTAAAAAAAAGAAAAAAACTTGAGAGGTGTCAAGGGACACCCGGATGGATGGAAGTTATTTCTTATTATTTATTATGTACAAAAAACCTGTATACACTCAATAAAAATAATCGACACTAACAATAAGCGACACCACACTGTTCAATGCGAAATAGAAATGAAAATATCTGGCTTGCTTTCTATAAAAGATAGAGAGAGAGAGACAGAGAAACATGCGCACGCGCGATAAGGAACTTGGTTCCAAAAATATGTTGGTAGTTTTTGTGCGGACCGTACGTACAGTGGTGGAGTGCTAAACGGTAGCGTACCGCGCAAACTGCGTTACAGTCTCATCTTACAACAAGATCACAACACCCGATTTACTGAGTGCCACACCGCGCAAACAAAACACAGAATAGTGAATATCTATTTGTACAGGCACAATTTATAAATGTATTGTTAGTTTTTTATTAAAAGCCTATACTCTTTTGTTGTACATAAGAAATGAATGGAACGAGAAAATTACATAACTGAAAAAAACTTTTCGTGATTAATAAAAGTGTACAACGAACTAATTGAAAATAAATCTGAACTACCAAAATTATTTTTATCTATATATATAAAAATCAATGCCACATTCAGTGGGCAAGCAGGAATGCAGCAAGCAAGCAGGCATGCAACATGCAAGCAGGCATGCAACATGCAAGCAGGCATGCAACATGCAGCAAGCATTGTTTCTGTCACGGCTCCGGCGCTGCGGGGTTTAGGCGTCCCCACGCGAGTTTATCGTCGCAGATGGTTTTAACGCTCACCGCCGCGGCTGAGGTTGGCCGGCGAAGCCGGGCCTTCAAACCACCTGCTCCTCAGCTCGCGGGCCGCCCCATCCCTCCGCGCCTACGCGGGCTTAAATTACACTCTAGAGTATGGCAGACAAGACTACGTGAAGTCGGTTTTGCAGTGATTCGTTTCTGTCACAAAATTTTGTAGCCCAACATGTTGACTTTAAGTTAATTCGAAGTATTGAAATTCGGAATGTCGTTTTCCGGACCGAGAACCCTTCGAGAATTTGGCTCTTAGAACGTATGAAAATCGGAAAACTAACAAATCGCATTTACGACTTTCGGTAAGATAAATTTCGTGATATTTAATAATAGACATTACAATTCTCAGGTATTATGAAATTCGGACATTTCAAAATCGGAACATCAACATTCGGTATTAAATATTTCGGAGTATTTGGGTGTTCCCTATCCAAAATGGCTTGGCACCATCTCACAGCCATACCTCCGCCACCGCACGCGCTCATTGGTTAAATCAAATAGCGCGCGCTGGTGATACTTCCCCGGTTTCCTGTAACACATTTCCGTCCTTTTTCCAAAATCACTCACACAAAAAATATCCAACTACCGAGAGGAAAGGTCTCACACATCAATATGAGCATTATTAAATAATAATTTTGCTTTGAAATCTTTTGGTATGTTATTATTTTAGGTAGTAAATAAATTACAATATTTTTTTCGGGCCGTCCATTCTTCTCCCGGACCACCAGGCCCCACGAAGGTCTTTACTTCGTCATCTTTAAGACTTTCCAATATCCATAAACTCAAACTCAAGTTACTGTTGCCATTTAATCCAAGGTCTAAAAGTAGAGCACTTCCATTCAACTTTATAACCGTTTAAATAACATCACAACAGTTGTCTAAGTTAAAACGGATCTGGTATTTGCATATTCCAATCTCGCCGAGCCCGCGGCGCTCTGTGTAGAGACAAAAATGTTGATGCACAAGTTTGTAGGATTTTTTAACGGAAAATTGATTATTGAGCATTTTGGTGTCTTTTATAAGGTAACTAGGGATTTTAAATTCATTAATGAATAAGTAATGGAATCAGGTGTTACTTTGCGGAAATCCATAACAATCTAAATACAAAATCAATATGTAGTGTTAATTCCGCTAATTGTCAGTTTAATCATGCCAGGATGCAATTTGCACCGCCCTCCCGCCCGCAAAAATGTGCACAATTTTACACAAATTAATGAATGTTTCAATGAGTTCCTAAGTCGTAAGACAAACTAAATTTATTTTTACATTATTTGGTTATTAAGAAGTTGTACCGACGTTAAATAATTATCAGTGCATTATGTAATTTATTTAATTTATATTAACTTTTAAATTTCATTTGATACTATTACATATGTTATAATACCTAAGTGTCTTAATATTTGCATGTCCACTAAGGGTAGATTTTGAAACCTACAGAACAACGTACCTACCATCTTTGTGACGTGTTTATGTGAAACGATTAAACATATTTTATTCTACTCTATAAAGTTTCGTCATTTTCGATTGTCTGTCTGTCCATACCTAAAAAGTACGTCTCACGTCTAAGTTTTAGGGCACTCAGAAATATGTTGTTATTATAAATGTAAAACCTAGTCTATATCGAAGAACTGAGAAAAAGGTTAACAATTACTTATTTCAATTGATAGATTTTTTTAATTCATCCTCACAGTCTGCTTCATAAGCTGAAATTCAGAAGTCTAACTTTCATTTTTATTTTAGAAAGAAAACGAGAATAATTTAAAACGAATGTTGCAAACATTACCAACATGTTATTGGTACAATTTTATTGGATTGTGTTATAGTATGTTTATGTTGATGTACACTAAATCTATACCTATTACATAAGTATAGTCTTCTTTATGTGCACCTATGTAATATTATTATCTGTGCTTGTTTACGGAATAAATATATTTTCTTTCTTTCTTATTAATAAACAGACAAGATAAAGTTAAAATATAAGAGTATATTATGAAACTAAATATATCAAAATTTTGCAAAAAATAACATGATAAATACACGCACTTAAACGATGAATTCGAAAGCAGATATAAGATAATTAAAAATAATGAATCAACTGTACATAGTTAAAACATTACCGGTTATAATGGGTTTATAAGAATATTTCTTTTTATTTTCCTTATGTATAGTATTTGAGTACTTACATAAAACTAATATACACATGTTTATTTAGTACACCTGCCTTAGTTTCTCTACATTAACTCAATTAGAAATATCTTGGGACAATTAACTCACTACTCTTAGCATCCTAAATAAGGCATAGCTTGTAACTATTATGGTAACCGGACAACTTTTTAACATACCTACTTAGACATTTCTAAATACATACACATTATAGACTAGCTGTGCCCGCGATTTCGTCCGCGTGTTAATTAGTTTATTACGTTTTTTTTTGTTTTTTGTAAAATAAAAAACATTTTCTAAAATAAAAGTAGCCTAAGTTACTCCTTATTACATAAGCTACCTGCCAATAAAAGTCCCGTCAAAATCGGTCCAGCCATTTCAGAGATTAGCCGGAACAAACAGACAGACAGACAAAAATTGTAAAAAAAAATATTTTGGTGTATGTACCGAATATATATTCATATTTATGTTGTAAAAACCGGTTATTTCAATATTACAAACAGACACTCCAATTTTATTTATTTTTAATAATAATAATAATAATATCCTGGGACATTATACACACACGGCCATCTGATCCCAAACTAAGCAGAGTTTGTACTATGGAAAACCAGATAACTGATATATTACATATACTATTTTTCTTTTGTAAGTACATACTTATATAGATAATTTACATTCAGACTCAGGACAAACAGACATGTTCATGCACACAAATATTTGTCCCGGGTGGGAATCGAACCCACGACCTGCGGCGTGAAAGGCAGCGTATCTACCAACCACGCCAACAGGCCCGTCATTTGTATAGATGTATAGAAGATATATAGATTAATTACACCCAGACACAGAATAATCAATCGTGCTCATCACACAAAGATTTGTCCTGGATGGAGATCGAACCCACGACCTCTGAGTTAGCAGTGAGGGTCACTAACCACAAGAACAAAAGCCAGTCGCTGAAGGTAAAATCCCATATGAAACGAACCAATCTTCTTCAAAATCCGTATTTTCCTGATTACAACCTTGCAGCATTCAACCATTTTACATGACAAGCCTACAAAGTACAACATACACTTTTCCCGCCCGCCCATCGGGCGCCGCCCTACCGTTATGAAGGGTTGCCAATTAAACAGTTTTACATGGCGTTAGCTCAATTTTATTGTGGTGAGATTTGCATAGGAATAAGTGGACTTTTCGGTATTACAGGAATTTAAATGTAAACATACAAGCTTTGACACACTTAAACTAGAATAGAAATATTTGTTGTCAGAAAGTGTGGTACATGTTATAGCTATAATATAACACCCTAAACACTTAGTCATATTCATGACGTGTAAATGGTTGCAAATCACTAAATTAAATTTGTAAATACTAGAAAAAAATGTAGATACTTGCCTTTCACACCGCAGGTCGTGGGCCTGATATTTGTGTGCATGGACATGTCTGTTTGTCCGGAGTCTGGGTGTAATTATCTACACAAGTACATATTTACAAAAAAAAAGAGTGGTATATGTAATATACCAGTTATCTCGTTTCCATACTACAAGCTGCGCTTAGTTTGGAATCAGATGGCCGTGTGTGAATAATGTCCCACTCAGGATATTTATTATTATTAATAATCACTTTTTAAATTCATTCAATTCAACTAATTAGGACAAAACAAAACATTTAATAACATCTTTTTACGTCAGAAGCATATAATAGGTCTTTACCTATGAAATTGCCGTTTTGTATGAAAAAATTTAAACGAATTTTTTTCATGAATTTTTTTATTTGTATTAATCGAAGTAATCACCCATGCAATCAATGCATATTTGCCATCGCAGTGGCAGTTTATTGATGCCCTTCTTAAAGAAATCAGCTGGACGGGAGGCAACAAATTCTTCAAAGGCATTTTGTACTGCCTCTCGGGTATTGAATTTTTTTCCCGCCAAGAAGTTATCCAAATTCTGGAAAAAGTAGTAGTCTGTAGGCGCAAGGTCTGGTGAGTAGGGCGGATGACGGAGAGCTTCCAACCCCAGTTCTTGCAACTTGGAGACCGTCTGCTGTGCAGTATGAGGTCGCGCGTTGTCGTGCAGGAGCAGCGGAGACGAGCGATTGACCAATGCTGGTTGGAGATGCGCCAGCTTCTCCATCATTGTGCTCAGTTCTTCACAGTACACATCTGCAGTAATGCTCACCCCGTTTGGTAAGAAGCTGTGATGAATCACACCGGCGCTAGACCACCAAACAGTGACCATCACTTTTCTAGGGGTAAGTTTTCGTTTAGGGCATTGTTTAGGTGCTGAACCAGGATCCAACCAACTTGCTGAGCGCTTGCGGTTATCAAACAGAATCCATTTTTCATCGCAGGTAACAATGCGGTTCAAAATTCCTTCATTTGTGTGTCTGTTGAGCAGTGCAAGGCACGTCTCGACGCGTACTTCGCGCTGGCGATCATTGAGTTCGTGGGGCACCCATTTGTCAAGCTTTTTTACCTTGCCAATTTGACGCAAATGGACCAATATTGTTTTGACGCTAACGTCGAAAGCTGCTGCTAATTCAGCCGTAGATTGTGTATCATCAGCTTCCACAACCGCCTTTAATTCGTCATTGTCGACCAAAGTCTTCGGACGACCGCGAGGTTCATTTTTCAGGTCGAAATTTCCAGAACGGAAGCGAGCAAACCAATAACAGGTGGTGCGTTGGTTTGTAGTGTTAGCTCCGTAAACGTCGTTGATGTTGCGTGCCGCTTGTGCCGCGTTGCTGCCACGACGGTACTCATATTCCATAATTACTCGAATTTTTAACGTATCCATGATGACGAAAAAGATTGAAATGCGATGAAAATGTAACACTAATCAATAAAGAAATGACTACTTTTGGAAAAAAGAATCCATGTTTTTAAAATAAAATTAATTTGAAATTAGAATTCTTAGCCAAACAAAAATTATTTTGATTTGAAATGACCAGTACTGCAGAACGGCAATTTCATAGGTAAAGACCTAATATTTATATTTTTGTTGTGGATAAAAATATTCGTCAATAGAGTAAAATATTTTATTGAAGACCAAGTTACGGAGTTCATAATTGTGTTTTTTTTTAAAGTTAGTTGTTTTATATGATCTGAAATCGCATTTAAGTTGTATACTTAACATTATTAAAAAAAGGAAAAATGTGCTTATTTGTTTTTGATGTTTTAGTAAATTGCTTCTATTCAGATTTCTATTAATCTAAGTTTAATAATCTATTTTACAGATCGTTTATATATATGTACATACGAGTAATATGATAACAAGCAATGGTCCCATTTCTACCATTGAAATTTCTACCGTAATAATAATTATTCATTTGTGCTCTTATAAATGGTAACTATTTTCCTATCGTCTTGAAAATATTGCGAAGTCATTGGCTAAACGTCTTCTCCTCATCAGTGACCAGCAGTGAATCATATTTCGACATGTAATGAAATGCGCACGAAACACCCTTCATATTGGCACGCACTTGGCTGGAGGAACGTTAAAGAAATCTAGCGGTATAACAATATTAAAGACAAATAACGTAACCGTGAATATAATAATAAATAAAATAGTTATCAAATAACAAATTCATTCTTTCGACAACTTTATATATACAACAGTATACATACACAACATTTAAATACTTAGCTCACTATATCATTCAGTCCTTATATGTACACCTATTAAAGGCATGAACAACACACCCTAAACATAGACAACGTTGACATACAATACAAGTTATTTTAAATGAAAAACAAACAAATATACTATAACTTACATAGACTAAAATGCATTAAAGACAATTAAAAAGTTCTTATTGGACTAAGAATTGGAGTCACTATGCTAACGCTTCCAATATTTTACGCTTGAATGCATAAAATGCATCGGAAAAAATATTCAACTGGTCAATCCAAATGGAAAATAAGAATTAAAACCTAATTACTCATAAATAATAAATATGATAATCTAAATTATATCTTAATTTGTTAGGGCCAAGCTATATTTCTGGGTGAATAGGTATTTTCAAAAATTGGTATTATTTTAGACGTGTCCCTATACCGACAGGGTTTAATTTTTCTTTATTTAACTGACAGATATATAATAACAGGCATATTACAATAGTGTAGTTACCAACTTAACAATACACTTGTATATTGTTAAGTTATTCAGTATGCAGTTGAATAATTTTATCCTACTAATACCTTAAATAAAAGATGGACCGATGATCTTGTGCGGGTCGCTGGAAACAGCTGGATGCAAATAGCGCAAGACCGGCAATTGTGGAGATCTTTGGGGGAGGCCTTTGTCCAGCAGTGGACGTCTTTTGGCTGATATGATGATGATGATGATGAATACCTTAAATGCCAAAGTTTGTGAGTATGGATATATGGGTGTATCGATTTTTGTTACTGTTTCACACAAAAAATACGGAACGGATTTTGATGAAACTTTGTAGTAATATAGCTTATACCTAAAGCTGGGTAACACATAAGCTATAATTTATAAAATTTAACGTAGCACTGGTAAATTGTTAAGTTATTCAGTATGCAGTTGAATCATTTTATATAATTTTGAATAAATTAATAAAAATAAATAAATAAAAATAAATAAATTTTATCCTACACCTTAAATGCGAAAGTTTGTGAGTATGGATACATGGATGTATCGATTTTTGTTACTGTTTCACACGAAAAATACGGAACGGATTTTAATGAAACTTTGTAGTAATATAGCTTATACCTAAACCCTATCTGGGTAACACATAAGCTATAATTTATAAAATTTAACGTAGGTGAAACCACGGGGCACTAGTCTACAATAAATATAGAATTTTCTCAACCGCCGCGTTTGGCGAGCCATGTGCGTACGACAACCATTAGCAAAAGCGCTATCACATCAATCATAGGCAACCAATTCATTACCACCACTCGGCAGATTGCCCGTAAGCATTACTATTAGGAACTCATGACCATACTGGCTCCTAAAACAAGAGGGTCATCTTTTTCACTGGCCTGTCGGTGTAGTGGTTCATGACCCTGACTGCTAGCCAGAGGACGTGGGTTCGATCACTACCCAGGCCGGATCTTAGCGTGAGGAACACGATTATTTGCTCTGTGTCTGGTTGTAAATGATCTATAATATATATTTATTTAGAAATATATAATAATAACAACAAATGGAGTTATTCCTAAATCCCTGATAATCAACCTTGCAAGTTTAGGGCTTGATATCTGGCTGGAGAGTTACATGCAGAAGGCGGTTTTGCTGGCGAATGCCAGGATTGTACGAAAATTTCTCTCCATGCAGCCCATACATTTTATAAGTTTTATTCATATTAAAATACCCTTATATAATATATTGTAAATAATAGTGGTAATAAACATATTGTGATATCTTAATAATATCCTGGGACATTTTTTACACACGGCCATCTGATCCCAAACTAAGCAGTGCTTGTACTATGGAAACCAGATAACTGATCTCCTACTTTTTTTTGTTAATACATACCGACTTATATAGATAAATTACACCCAAAACAGGACAAACAGACATGTTCATGCACACAAATATCTGTCCTGGGTGGGAATGGAACCCACGACCTTCGGCGTGAAAAGCAAGCATTTGCCCACCACGCCAAAGGGCCCCTATATATAAGTATATGTGTTTATCAGTTGTCTGTTTGTCATAGTACAAGCTCTATTTTGTTTATTATCCTCTACAGACAGCGATCTGTTTGTGGGGCAGTCGCTGTGCCGGACTGGCAGGAGTCGGCAATAGGGAAGGGCAATTCAGAGCTCTCCCATGGTAGGTGCCGACCATCCGGGTCATGCAGCAAAAGAGAACACCGGAGCTGCATACCGCGGGCTCTGCAGCAGCGTTCCCGGGGCTTCTCCCATCAGGCACCAAGATAACTCCACGGCAGGTTAGGTTGTTTCTCTTCCTCTCTAAAAAACCAGTATTACGATGCACTTTGTAAACATACAATTAATGGCTATGGCACCCAGACTTAGAACAACCATTTATAGGCGATATATCCTGCGAGAAGATCGAGGCATGAGGCGACTTTTATATCAATGACTAGTACAGTCAAATATTGCAACGAAGAAACTCTAGAGAGAGTTTCTTCGTTGCAGTATTTGACTGTACTTGTGAAGATGGAGACCTTCACACAGTTATATCTCCTTCTCAACTTCCGTTCGCCTCACCTGATGACACTTATCGTAACGCTCTCGTCACCCATACACAAGCTTACTCCCCAAATCCATCTAGCGGAAAGAAGTTCCCTAAACTACCTACGCAATAGAATAATAGATAATCTGTTTAGTATTCGCTTTATATATGATGTTAATATTTTAAAGTGTCGTGTCGTGTAGTCTCTGTTCGGCGCTGGCCGCATATTTCATGCGCCCGACGTCCCGTCGGCGCGGTACTATTCTGTGTGGCAACACTGTACTGTGTAAATATATTTGTCTATATCTTATCTAAGGGTTATAAATTCTTTATTTCTCAACGATTACAATTTCATAATCACTTCGAGGAGAAATAAACTAAGTATCGATATTTAAATCACAATAATTTGGTAGTTTGCAATGCGCAAAATGTAGTTAATTTCGGTAAGCTAAACTATTGATAAAATTTAACAATTTTAAATTCATTGATTGTGTGGGTAGAACTAAAATAAGTATACAGTCTATGACGTGACAATAAGTAAGGATTAATATGATATAATAAAGTAATTTTCTAAATCTCTACTACTATTGTTCTGCTCTTGCTACGGATAGGTTTCATAACAACTATAAACCATTGATATATTTTATTTTTAAAATGGTGTATAAACCAACTTTCTCGATTCTTAACTGCCAAATGCCCTGCTCTTGATCCGGTTACGGTTTGCTATAAACTATTGGCCTATATTGTTAATAACATTTTTTGTATACAGTTACCCTATGATGTTTTCTCTGCTTCATAGAAGTGAGCAGGGGTTCACGCAGGCATCCAGCTACCATTGGCATTTGCGGTATTATCAGATGGCATAATGACGCTTTTAAGATGCTGGAAAATTATTTCTGTCTGTAACATTTTTCATAACATTTCTATAAAAATACACTGCGTAAGCCGTAAGACTTTAAAGTCCGAGTTATAAAACATTGATATTTTACCTTCCAAAATAATAGACAAATTTAAGCGTTAATGTTGTCTGTAAGTCTTTACAAATTACGATATTAATTATATAAAACTAGCAGTGACCCGCGGTTTTACCTGCGAGCCGATGTGTTAATCCAGTGTGTCAGCTAACTCCATACCCAGTTTTATTGAAATCGCTCCAGCCATTTATACGTGAAGAAGTAACAAACACACTCACACGCTCACAAACTTTCACCTTTATAATATAAGTGTGATGGCATTTCTAAACCGACATTAAAAAAAACGCTAAAACATACGCTTTATATAAAATTCAACTAAAACATAGAAAATAGTGTAAAAAAGATATATTCAAGATTCACATTCATTTATTTCATAAAAATATTACATTTGTGTGGAATCGTCAATATTTATTTAGACTACCGTGCAGTGCATGACGTGCCACGCTGCCAGAAAACTCAGTAGGAATCCTTTTTCTTACATAAAATTATATTGTATTTAAATGTGTTAATTTAGAGCGGCTCAATCCCAAGCTGTTTTGTCACATAAATAATCAGAAGTTTTGTAGTAAGCCCTGCTACACAATTTGGCTTTTATAATTCTTTTAAACATATTCGTAGACATTTTTCGAATATCACTGAAAGAAAGAAAGAAATAATTTTATTTTCATAACAAATACGGAGAAAACGTTCAATTGTGGTACCTATACATTTTAAAAATTATTAATTTTATCCGTACTGGTATGAAAAATGTTTGTTATAGAATCTTATACATTGCCCCATAAAAGAGTTACTTACGTTGTGGAGACGGGTGGTATTTAAGACAAAGTTATGCTTATATCTAGTATTTATATTATGAGTATCACTCATTTTACAGAAGGAGTCTTTATGTTTATGCATATAGATTAGATCGTCATATATATACTGGCATGCATTGCATGCACATTATTTCATTGTAAAAGAATCATGGGGAGCATGGTGTCAATAGTTATTAATGTTTTTCTGACAGAAATGAGTAGAAGAATTATTATTTTAATATTATCTTAAAAATAACCCCACGCTTTTTATCTACACTTGGTAGAACCTACATTTTAGTACCTAATTCTTAAAACCTTAAGTAATTTCGTAAGTAGCAAAATTCCTTCTTAACTGTTCTAAAGCGTTATCTCGTTTCGGCATCACTGCGATACTATAGTCTCCCACAAGAATAGTCCTCCGTGCCCATCCGGCAGTTACCATCATTTTGATTGAAATTTACTGCATCATTGTGGGGCAACACTGTAATAACATTACTACAATAAGCTACTTCGTGATTAAATGGCTCGGATACCATTGTTTAACGTATTGTTTTGGCAGTTTAGACAGGTTTTGTATGATTCTTAAGTGCGAATGTATATTATGTAAATTAGGTTTTTATTTTGAAATTGTGTGTTTGATGGTGGAAAGTTAACATAACCAGTAACAAAGTAAATATAAATATTATATGGGGCCTGAATTGCGCCGAAACTAAGTGCAGAATACCTTTTTAATTTTCCACAGAAATAATATTATGACGGTTTAAGGCGCTAATCATCATATCAGCCGAAAGACGTCCACTGCTGGACAAAGGCCTCCCCCAAAGATATCCACAACTGCCGGTCTTGCGCTATTCGCATCCAGCAGTTTTCAGCGACCCGCACAAGATCATCGGTCCATCTTGTGGGGGGCCTGCCCACGCTGCGTCTTCCGGTTCGTGGTCGCCACTCGAGAACCTTTCTGCCCCAACTTACTAAGACGCTAATGCTTCCACATATTTCTGAAAAAAATACAGAGAAACCTGTCATCGAATATTTTATATTCTTTTATGTATCCTTGGAGTACATTACTTGGCCTAGAGGGGAAAATCTGTTCATTCTTAGACATATACAAATATTAGTAACAAAATATTGTCCCTATGATGTATCATGTAGATATTGACATTAGCGCCGTTCATATTGCGCGGACAAGTTCGAGTCGCATATGTGATGCCCTTGACGTCACACTGCAATCTAGTAAATGGTTTTGTAGAGTTACGAATGTGAAGACAGGACTTGTTACAAAATTATAAGAAACAAAAAAAAAGAGAACAAAATGAGAGAATGGATATACGAGTATATTCACCATCCGGTGAAGGTTGTATTTTGTACAATTGTTTTGTTCTTTATGTCTATGTCAGCCTCGCAGCTATAATCAGATATTGTTGCTTTTTAGAGTTTTACAATTGTAATACCCATATTTCATTCAATTCAAACGATTGATTATATGGCCATACACCGATCATAGTGGGTTTACCTTTCTGAGTAAATATGACTCCAAAGACGATATACCAATCTGTAGAATAAAGTTACTTCTGCATAATTTGAAACTCTGACAACAATCTGAAACTTTTAACTTTATTCTGCGGATAGGTCGATATATATACACATACATATGCTCCGCCTGTGCGAGCGATCACATCCTCTTTGTATAAAACTGCCTCCTTTCACTTCAGCGGCCATCTAAGAACGGGTGAATTTTCATAAAAATATGTCCAAGTTGAGAGTCTTCTGCGCTTGCCACTTACTTATTATTTAGTTTTGCAAGTTTATTACGAATGCTAACACGAATTAATTCTTGGTGTGTCTTATTTCCTTTCTTCTTAACTCTATAAAATCCTAGCTGACATGTCCACTACGTACCGTTGTCCAATTTAATTATATTTGTCCGTTCGCTGGCAATTTTTAATATTTCCTCATGTTGGCCGTTCGTATTTTCGGGTAGTTGCCAAAAATATTTCAGATATTCTAAGGTTATCTTTTTAGACGGACAAACAGATTTAACGTTGAATTTCTGATTGCCTCGTGGAAAAATATTTCTAAAAGCAAGAATATTTAGCGATGCAAGGATAGTGTGTGGCTACAACCTTCTTATATATAACATAGATAACACCTAGTAGCAACCCGGACTCTGGAACTTAGCGGAGTTGTATGCCAGTGCCTCGGAGAGCACGTAAATCTGTTTGACTGATTATGAGTGTGGATGTCGGCATACTCCCCCTACCTCTCTGTGTACTCTGACTCTCATACTGCGATCGCCAACCCGATTGCCAAGTGTGGCGATTATGGCATACCTCTCCAAACACACCTGGACACAAGTATATTATAGAAATCTTTTGGGAGGCCATTATCTAGCAGATGACGACAATAAGCTGACACAATGATGACTTGTATTCGTGCAAACACTGCATAATCTTAAGTTCTGCTAGTCGGCTAGCCTCCATGGAAATTCGACCAGGAGTACTACCACCATTCCATATAACTAGCAACTGCTAAACATCAAGTGCGCATGAATTTTAAAGTTAAACC
The DNA here is from genome assembly GCA_951640165.1 of Pseudoips prasinana. Classification (NCBI taxonomy): domain Eukaryota; kingdom Metazoa; phylum Arthropoda; class Insecta; order Lepidoptera; family Nolidae; genus Pseudoips; species Pseudoips prasinana. The sequence goes on along the minus strand of OX621238.1, from coordinate 3,497,262 downwards.
GCGATTATTTTATCTTAATATACGACGTAATAATCACTTACAGGTTATCACTAGATGAGTATAAAATCCAACAAATAATTGAATAATTACATACATACATAGAGTTAAAGAAATTTGTTGGAATAATACAAACGCCAATATATTTATTTCACCATATTTTTCTTTTTTTGTGTTATTATTGTTATTTTTTTTTATGTTTACCATTTGTTCTGTGTTCTACATAAATATGCGTAATGCAGTCTTAGGTTAGCTTACTATTGAATCTTTTTGTTAATTACCCACGTGGTGTTTACCTATAAGTGATTGTTGATTGTACAAGTAGCAGTGCTACTCAATAATAATATCTGGGGACAATGTCACACAGATCATCCTAGCCCCAAACTTAGCAAAGCTTGTACTATGGGTACCAGGCGACGATATACATACTTATATAGATAGATAAATACTTATATACATAGAAAACATCCATGACTCAGAAACAAATATTCGTGCTCATCACACAAATATTTGCACTTACCGGGATTCGAACCCAGGACCACCAGCTTCGTAGGCAGGACCACTACCAACCAGGCTACGGTGTACTTGTATCATATATTTGTTATCTTGTGTACTGTTGGTGTAAACAATTGTTGGTGAACCAAATAAATAAATATTTCCCAAGCAGACCCAACTCTTTCTCAACACATGCCATAAAGGCTAAACTCCGAACAATCTTGTCGCACCCAGCACGTAAATCACAAATAAAGTAAAAGAATAAACAAATAACAGTTTGGTCGCACATAATGTGAAACAGTTTGTCGCTAGCTGTGCTGAAACATGAACAATAACTTTAAGAGTTCTCGCTATAAAGTACGCGGGTAGGCGACAATACGCGTAACAACGATCTATATGACGATGGAATGGACATAAGCAACATGATACAGAAGTAGCCTAAAAGCGTATACTTTCTACATCTTACTGTCCACGGATTATCACAGTTTAAATTGCAATGTACTTACGCTCGCGGATTCGCTCGCGTGGATGAAGATAAACGGTTTAGACAGCGTACGCTAAGATATATCTCACCTAACATAAAAACCTCACCGTAGGGAATATTTGATTATTTAACTATATAGATAGAAAATAATATTGTTTAATAGTTATCTAAGTAGAGTGGAAAAGGCTCACTTAAAATCTAAACTTGAAAAATTTGTTAAAAAAAGGAGCTACGTCTGCCAACAAACTGCTTTGCAGTTTGGCAGAGATAAAAATGGATTGTAAAATATTTTTTTCTCAGAATAAACGCTATTTTAATGTTTTAGATTCCCTTGATACTAATCATAGCCAAATTACACAGAATCATTATAGATTGTTTCATATGGGTTATTCTGATATAAAATGTATATTACTATAAAGTTACGTCACTATCTATTCAGTAGTTTTTGCGTGAAAGAGCAACGAACATCCATCCATCTTCACAAACTTTCATATTTATCATATTAGTAGAATAGGATTAAAACTGACGTGAGGAGCTAACCTATTGAAAACTGTCAAGTAGTTAATACAAAAAGTTATAGGAGCTCCCACTTATGCACAATGAGAGACGGGAGGTGATATCGTGCGGATCTCATTCACCCTGAAGATGTTCTCCTAGAGAGACTGAAACTACGTTGATTCATCGGATTATTGACATTAATGCGGGCGTAGTCTTAAAAAATCGGCCAACTGCGAGTTGAACTCGCCCATGAAGGGTTCCGTAGCAGCAAGTATTTCAGTTGATTAAATGAAAGCAAATTGCGGTTTACGATTTATGACGTATCAAAAAAAAACTACTTGTTAGAACTCGTTCAAACCAATTTTCGTTGTTAGTTTGCATGGTACATCATATTTTTTTTTAGTTTTATCATTCTCTTGTTTTAGAAGTTACAGGGGGGGGGGGGGGGGTGACTCTCATTCTACCACTTTGGAAGTGTCTCTCGCGCAAACTATTCAGTTCAGAAAAAAATGATGTTAGAAAGCTTAAGATCATTTTTGAAGACCTATCCCACATGTATGGGAACGGTGAAAAAAATTTTTTTGTGTTTCAGATCTATGTATGGGGACCCCCAAAATTATTTTTCTTTTCTATTTTTGTGTAAAAATCTTAATGCGGTTCACCGAATACATCTATTTGCCAAGTTTCAACAGTACAGCTCTTATAGTTTCGGAAAAAAGTAGCTGTGTCATACGGACGGACAGACAGACAGACATGACGAATCTATAAGGGTTCCGATTTTGCCATTTGGCTACGGAACCCTAAAAAATGATAATATATGATTTGATATTGAAAGAGTTTTACCTTTTCTTAAATTCCTATATCCATGTGTCGTTTGGCAACAATATGCGGTAACCATTCAACGCAAAAGCCTGTCCGTATGCTCACGCACAAGCAGTCGTGTCCTCGTGGCCGAGACACGCCGCATTTCCTACACCTAAGTAATTGAATTAAACATGCGTCAGTAAATATTGGCAGGCTTTTTCTGGACGACGATATGCTTATTATTGATAAATTACAGTATTATTGAAGGGATTGAGCCGACGAAGGGTTCGGCATTTTGGTTGACGCATTTAAAAGTGCTCGCAAATGTTAAGAAATGATTATTACTCGCTTATCAATTAGTAGGTACATTAGTTACAAGTTTTATTTTCAATTTTAATGACAACGCCCGCACTAGGTGAATTATAATATAATAATCTATATATATAATAATCAATGCCACTTTTCGTTGTAATGTTATAACTCAACAACGCCTTTACCGATTTGGCTAATTTTGGTCTTGAATTATTCGAGGAAGTCCAGGGAAGGTTTGTACGTAGAGAAAATTGTAAAAAAGTCTTGAAAAAGTGTAAAATCTACATCTTTCTATACTTTCATATACAAACAATTTGTACTAATACTTAAAAGCGTAGCGAAGCACGTACCAGGCCGCTAGTATAATAATAATATCCTGGGACATTATTTATACACGGCCATCTGATACCAAATTGAGCAGAGATGCTATGAATTGAACTGACATGCTACATATACTTCTTTTCTTTTGTAAGTACATACTTATATAGATAATTACACCCAGACTCAGGACAACAAGACATGTTCATGCACACAAATATCTGTCCTGTGGAAATCGAACCCGCTACCTGCTGCGAGGAAGGCAAGCATTTACCATTGACTGATTAATTGATTTTTAAGCTTTGACTACACAACCGACCATCCTGAAATTTTGAACACACGTCTTAAGGGGCACAGCCAAAACAATAGGATCCTTTTGTGTAGCTTGATATGTAGCCGTATGTGCATGAATTAGTACAATGGGTGGTCATATCGTTACCGCAATTTCTTCCATAAAATAGGGGAATAAGTAGATATTCTGTGTTATAAGTATCGGAGTTACTTTGCTCGTCCAGAAAAATTACTCTTCCCGAGGGATAACGCAATTGAAACCGTGAGTAATTTTGTTTAATATGATGACGGACGAGTTTCGAGGTTCTATCCTTAACCCTGGGTAGTTCATAACCTGAAGATGCATGAGAGGTTCGTACCTTATCATGAAAGTTTTATTCAAGTGTTGCTCTAGGTTAATAATACGCGAAGACTAAGGCCACCATGGCTGAAAGCTAATTTTACGATATAATAATAATAACAATAATATCCTGGGACATTATCCATACACGGCCATCTGATCCCAAACTAAGCATAGCTTGTACAGTGGAAACCAGATCCTGATATAGTACTTTTCTTTTGTAAATACATAATTGGAACAAACAGACACAGAAAAATCTGCCCTAGGTGGGAATCGAGCCCAGGACCGGCGTAAAAGGAAAGTAACTACCAACCGACATAAGTTGCGACCCTCTCGCGGGTCTGCTGGAAGAAATTTCATTGAAATAAGCAGTACCTTTGTACATGTTATTTTCTTTTATAATTTATTATCTGTATTCCTTTTCCGTGTGTACATTAATGATTAAATAAATAAGGCTAAGAATAAATGGCAAGGAAAAGCACATAACAAGTATACATAAAAATTAAAACACTAAAGCAATAAACATATCAGGGCTGTTGAAACCAAACTTCGTCGCATTAAATCATATAAACAAGTTGATATCTGAGTCGTTACATTTACATACGGGGCGTAGACTCCGTGCCCCGGAACTAGGGGCCGGAACTGAATCGGCACGTGCTTTATAGATGTGTACGACTTGTTTGGAACAGGTACAGTCGATGCCACCTCAGTGGAAGGCTCTGTTGTCTACTGTTCCGCACTTTTTGAACCCGCGGCACCAGTTGACTGTATATCGGTCAACTGATCCCGTTTCATATTATGCAATTTCTATAGTCTCCGAGATAAGTGTTAGGCATTAATATAGCCAAGACATTACTACGAAGCCGCAGACACATAACATTTTTCAATATTAATGTTTTTAAACTTTCGCGATTTGTACCTACATATTTTTATAGCGATAAAGATTTAGGTAAATCATTACCTTGGTTACCTGGTACTTGGTCATGGGTCGACTGACTCAGTCGACCCATGACCACGGCTGGTGCAATCCATGCCGAAACGTCGGGTAACCAAGGTAATGATTTACCTAAATCTTTATCGCGATGAGACCCGTGTCCACAGTATATATTTTTTTTAAATTTTTTTAAATTTTATTTTTAAAAGACAACGCCCGCATTGCGAAATATAATGCCTGTGTCGCGGGGTACTTTACAAACATATAATAAACGGACACAAATTACATCCAGACTCAGAACAACCATTTATGGGTCACACAAATAGTTGTCCGGCGCGAGCCTCGAACGCGCGACACGAAGCGGTGAGGCGACTATCTTAGTCGCTGCGCCATTTTCAAGTCAGCATTCAAGTAGTATATTTGAGGGAGATGTGAAGATCTTTGAGGGAGGTCTTTGTTGAGCCGTAGACGTCTTTTAGGCTGATATAGTTATGATAGTGGTCATATTTTGGGGTCCAGTAGAACCATTCTGAGAAATATGTTCGAGAAAGCTTCATATGGCCACTATGCACTATGTTTTTAAGTCCTTCGTAAAAGCTTAGCGCGCACCTGTAGAGAAGTAAAGTTAAATACTCTTTATTGTAAATCATAACTTAAAATTAAGAATGAACATACATAAATTAGGTACAAAGGGCGGTCTTATCGCTACTGTGATTTCTTTCAGACACCCAATTATGGAGTGGATAGACGAAGGAAAGGGGAAACAGGGTAGATAGGTGTAACAATAGGTCAACTTAATGTCAACTTAGACTAATACCAAATAATAATAATAATAAAAAAGAAGAAATACATAGAATAATTAAAGATGTCCAAGAAAGCAAGAATACAAAAAACTAAAGGCGACAGTGGTAAATAAACGTGATTAGGTACTAGGCAGATAAATCATTTTTCTTAACATTATTTTAAAAAATATCTAAAGATTGAGCTTATTTTGTTTTTAATAGAGAAATACATTATTATTGTGTAATCAAAAAACGGGTCCAGTAAATAAAATATAAAGTACTAGTCATCTAATCCCGCGGGTCCAGTTAAGAGCGGGATCAGTTAACTTCGACTTTATGTAGAAGCAGTAAATGCGGTTATCGGAGTGCAAGTGTCTACGTTGAGGTGTTATCGACTGTACATTTTTTAGATATATAAAACTTTAGACTGTTACCTATAGTGAGACTGGTATATAACTGTACCCCTTCAATGTGATTGACTTTGTACATATGAATGATATGATATGTAATAGCTAATAACTAAGTATTGCTTTGTTGAAAGATGATATTATTATGGTGATTTTCATTTATTTTTATCATGGAACGTGGCATGAATAAAATAAATGCTCTAGCTTTAGAACGTTCAGTGAAAACAAATTAAATCAATCAATCATTTATTTGCAATGGGAATACATAGTTAAAATTTAGACAATTTGTACTTACATCACTTATGTGTTAATTCTATTAACACTTCTTTAATTCTTTGTTTTTCTATATTTACAACATAATCTTTACAGGTTTGCACCCAATATGACGAATAGCCTCCAAATTATTTTTGACTTTTTTGTGACAACTTTAACTAGGTACATAATAAATAAATATATATATATATATATATATATATATATATATATATATATTTATATTTATATATATAATAATTCATCAAATTGTAATTATGTACCTAGTTAAAGTTTTCACAAAAAAGTCAAAAATAATTTGGAGGCTATTCGTCATATTGGGTGCAAACCTGTAAAGATTATGTTGTAAATATAGAAAAACAAAGAATTAAAGAAATGTTAATAGGCTAAAATGTTAATATGTTAATAGTGATCTTGGGTTCGAATCCCGGTAAGTGCAAATATTTGTGTGATGAGCATGAATGTTTTCTATGTATATAAGTATTTATCTATCTATATGAGTATGTATATCGTCTCCTGGTACCCATAGTACAAGCTTTGCTTAGTTTGGGGCTAGGATGATCTGTGTGACGTTGTCCAAGATATTATTATTATATATAGGTTTGATAAACAAATCTTTATTCTAGAAATTAATAATAATATAATAATAAAATGTTTATTTGCCACATTCTAGAAATTACAACATACAAAAGAAATATATAGAAACATACTCATAATGACGTCAAATAGGTACTCAAGAATCACCCTTTCAAACTCATTTGCAGTGTTCATAAAATAAAATGAGTAAGTACATAAAGAAAAAATATTTATTTTCCATATTAAAAGCAAAACTCGACCGGTAGTTCTATGATTATTTAATTTTATGATTTAGGCAGTTATTCTGATATATGTATAGCAGGCAGCTATATTACTAAAGTTTCATCAAAACTCGTTCCGTAGTTTTTGCTTGAAAGAGTAACAAACAACAACTCAACACATATAATAGGTCTTTACCTATGAAATTGCCGTTTTGTATGAAAAAATTTAAACGAATTTTTTTCATGAATTTTTTTATTTGTATTAATCGAAGTAATCACCCATGCAATCAATGCATCTTTGCCATCGCAGTGGCAGTTTATTGATGCCCTTCTTAAAGAAATCAGCTGGACGGGAGGCAACAAATTCTTCAAAGGCATTTTGTACTGCCTCTCGGGTATTGAATTTTTTTCCCGCCAAGAAGTTATCCAAATTCTGGAAAAAGTAGTAGTCTGTAGGCGCAAGGTCTGGTGAGTAGGGCGGATGACGGAGAGCTTCCAACCCCAGTTCTTGCAACTTGGAGACCGTCTGCTGTGCAGTATGAGGTCGCGCGTTGTCGTGCAGGAGCAGCGGAGACGAGCGATTGACCAATGCTGGTTGGAGATGCGCCAGCTTCTCCATCATTGTGCTCAGTTCTTCACAGTACACATCTGCAGTAATGCTCACCCCGTTTGGTAAGAAGCTGTGATGAATCACACCGGCGCTAGACCACCAAACAGTGACCATCACTTTTCTAGGGGTAAGTTTTCGTTTAGGGCATTGTTTAGGTGCTGAACCAGGATCCAACCAACTTGCTGAGCGCTTGCGGTTATCAAACAGAATCCATTTTTCATCGCAGGTAACAATGCGGTTCAAAATTCCTTCATTTGTGTGTCTGTTGAGCAGTGCAAGGCACGTCTCGACGCGTACTTCGCGCTGGCGATCATTGAGTTCGTGGGGCATCCATTTGTCAAGCTTTTTTACCTTGCCAATTTGACGCAAATGGACCAATATTGTTTTGACGCTAACGTCGAAAGCTGCTGCTAATTCAGCCGTAGATTGTGTATCATCAGCTTCCACAACCGCCTTTAATTCGTCATTGTCGACCAAAGTCTTCGGACGACCGCGAGGTTCATTTTTCAGGTCGAAATTTCCAGAACGGAAGCGAGCAAACCAATAACAGGTGGTGCGTTGGTTTGTAGTGTTAGCTCCGTAAACGTCGTTGATGTTGCGTGCCGCTTGTGCCGCGTTGCTGCCACGACGGTACTCATATTCCATAATTACTCGATTTTTTAACGTATCCATGATGACGAAAAAGATTGAAATGCGATGAAAATGTAACACTAATCAATAAAGAAATGACTACTTTTGGAAAAAAGAATCCATGTTTTTAAAATAAAATTAATTTGAAATTAGAATTCTTAGCCAAACAAAAATTATTTTGATTTGAAATGGCCAGTACTGCAGAACGGCAATTTCATAGGTAAAGACCTAATATTAATAGGATTTATCAACTCCGCACGATATAATATTACGTAAGTAAAGTGTTCATTGCTGGGATTTTTCTGGCAATAATTGACACGCGGGCAACAGTCACACGCTGAAGCTAGTTACTATATCAAATAAAAACCGGCCAAGTGCGAGTCGGACTCGCCCATGAAGGGTTCCGTAGCAGCAAGTATTTCAGTTTCAACAGTACAGCTCTTATAGTTTCGGAAAAAGTGGCTGTGACATACGGACGGACAGACAGACACGAAGAGTCTATAAGGGTTCCGTATTTTGCCATTTGGCTACGGAACCCTAAAAAGCACGTAACACAGTACAAAAAACAAATAAACAGACAAAGTAACAACAAACAAAGTAAATAGTCTGAACATGTTTATAGTAATATAGTTGATTATATTTATTTATCTCTCATATTAAATGCAAAACTCGACACAGTCTACAAATACTTACTTATCGTATGGGTAGTGTCTAGTCCTAGTGTGAGAGCTGTTCAAGCCGCCCAGTAGACCTCTGACATCGCTTAACGACTGTTGTCTAATGACTACAATCGGGATCAGTCGCCTTTGGTTTTTTTCACGCATTCCTGCTTTATTAGACTTTTTAAATTATTTTATGTATTTCTTTTTTTTACTTTTTATTATTATATTGTATTAGTTTAAGTTTACATTAAGTTGACCTATTGTTACACCTACCTACCCTGTTTTCCCTTTCCTTAGTCTATCCACTCCATAATTGGTTGTCTGGAAGAAATCGCAGTAGCGATAAGACCGCCCTTTGTACTTAATTTATGTATACTCATTTTAATTTTAAGTTATGGTGTACAATAAAGAGTATTTTACTTTACTTTACTTAACGTACCCTTTAAGGCTCAGAGATGCTCAGAAATCGAACCACTTTGGTGGTCACCCATCTACCGCCTGACCGCGAGCCTGGTTGCTTAACCTCACCGATCACTTACGAACCGGTGAGAGCATAGCTATGAGCGCCTGCTTCTCTTCAAATGATGTATGTTTTCTTAAAGAGGTAGGGTCATCACAGCGGCCCATTCAATATGGCGGCGGACCCAATATGTAAGTTACATATTTTACGCCAAACCTCTGCCTATTTTTTATCTTGCACACCGTTTTGTACACAGAGTTAGATGAGCTGGAAGTGCTTACAAACTGTACCTATTGAATATATAACAACGCTAGTATCCAAATGTTATGTGATCAACATGCATGATTATACATAACCCATGGATGAATGATTCTAAGGACTCAATGGCTCGTAGGGATAAAGCCAAGAAAATATACAAGCGGAGTCCTTCGGAGGCTAATTTAGGCCGGTATATATCTTGGCGTAATGCTTGCAAATACTTGCAATCGTCTGTGTCGTGATGCTAAGAAGCGCCATTTTTGTATAATTAACAAAACAACTTTCTTCTACCGGTTGAGAGTCTTCTGCTTTCTCCAATTGCTCGGTGTCTTCAATGTTTAATATAATAGTACTAAATTTACTTCAGCTAATTAACATGTTATTTATTAACATGTTAATTTTGTTGTTGGAGCATAAAGGTGTATAAATATCGGTCGGTTGATTTTTAAAAGTGTTTAAAACTATTACTAGCTATTTTTGATCGTTGGTATATAAATATCTACCACGGCAATGCATAACTATTTAATTTTTTGAAGACAAACCTGTATTTTGTAAAAGTTATAACCCTAGAAAATCAATAAAAAAGTCTTTGTATATAACGGCAAAGGGGGTAGCTGATTGGCCACGATTTTTCACGTAAGCATATAGGCGAAGAAAGGTAAAAATCCAAATTCTGTTACAAAATGACGTTACTTCACAAATAATTCAAAATACAGTTCAAATCAATACACTAGAATTAAAATAGTCACTTTTACTTTAGGAATTAATCACAATTTAAAACGTGATCACAATTTCATCATTCAGATCACAATTTGACCGGAATCGTCAATGCTCATGAGAATCCGGTCAAAACGAAATGTCATGTCGCTCATCATGTCTTATTTCTTCATTGCATTTTTATTAGCAATAATTATCGTAAGATTACGCTGAACAAACCAATCCGTCGAAAACGGCGCTCACACCGGCCATTACAGATTGAATGAATCCAAGATGGCCGCGCTGACCATCGACACAACGACGCGACGACGTCCCGTTAGCAACGCTTGCTGTCAAATATAGTTCCGACATATTTCGACAGGTGACATTTCAATCATCGCCGTCATATATCTAAAACAAAATAAAACAAGCGTTGGTAAATAAACAATCAGAAAATAAAAACACAATAGTCAGTAATAAACTCTAGTCTTATTATCCACATGCTTGTTTGCCAATTAGAATAAAAATATACATAAAACAATGAACATAATATTAGATACTATATTTAACATTGTGGTTATCAACTTATTCTAACAATATTGGTGTGTACCAAGTATGGCGCAGCGGCTAAGACAGTCGCCTCGCCGCCTCGTGTCGCGGGTTAGAGTCCCGCGCCGGACAACTACGTGTGTGTGACCCATTGTTTAAAACTTGCAGTCGGTACGAACTGGGCGGGATATACTCCTACAGGGTACTCAATAAAAAACCTGTGAGGATATATCTGATCTTTTAATATGAGCTATCACTATAAGTATTACTCTATGGATCTATCGATTTCAATGCTTTCGATAATCAGTAATCACACAACATACAAAAAATCTTAGGACTATATCAATGTGCGGAGAATCTCAATAGCGACTTCTTACTAGTGTCTGCTATGGTACAATGCCATCTAGTGGTGCTAAACGGAAAACATTATGTTCTTTAGTAGATTGATGTATGGAGAATCTCACTACGGTGCAACGCCATCTAATGAGGTTACAGTGAACTTACAAACAACGTGAACACCCATAAATAGTTGTTCTGAGCCTGGATGCAATTTGTCTCCTATATGTTTGTAAAGTACCCCGCGACACAGGGATTAGATTCCCTAGTACATGCGTTGTCTTTTTAATGAAAAATAAATATCTTAGGCATGGTACCCCACACAACATAATCTGAAATGTATTTAATTAAGGAAAACTCCTCACAAAGCAGGCCCCGCCTAGTGTGAGGGGTTTTTTTGTAACGCTAAATGGTGTAATGTTTGTCTTTTTTAATACATTATTATTATAAGATTGAATATTGTGGTTATCAAATAATTCTAACAATATACAAAAGCAGCGTCTTTGGCATCTCCGTTGCCTATAGATCCGCGTAAGCTTTCCTAGTTACGACCGAGCCCGAGGCGGCAAGGTAATAGGTAGGCGGGGTCGGGGCGTAAAACTATACTACGGACATCTCATTCTTTGCCACTTGAATATGATAATAACATATTTTAGGTTGCCAGTACCTTCGCTAGGTACATCTACCACATAAATGGAAAATATTGACTTCGCTAGTTAGTAGCTCAGCTCTAAAGCTTTTTTTTAGGAGGAATCCGTACTGCTGTGTCTGTTTCTCTTTCCGTGCTTACAAGTGAAAACCGGCCAAGTAAGAGTCGGACTCGCGCACGAAGGGTTCCGTACCATTATCTATAAAAACGAGCAAAAAATTCACGTTTGTTGTATGGGAGCCCCCTTAAATATTTAATAATTATAATAATATCTAGGGACAATGTCACACAGATCATCCTAGCCCCAAACTAAGCAAAGCTTGTACTATGGGTACCAGGCGACGATATACATACTTATATAGATAGGTAAATACTTCTATACATAGAAAACACCCATGACTCAGAAACAAATATTCGTGCTCATCACACAAATATTTGCACTTACCGGGATTCGAACCCAGGACCACCAGCTTTGTAGGCAGGAGTACTACCAACTAGGCTACGGTGATTTATTTTATTTTGGTTTTTAGTATTTGTTGTTATCACGGTTCATGATATACAGCCTAGTGACAGACGGACTGACAGACAGACAGCGAAGTCTTAGTAATAGGATACCGTTTTACCCTTTGTGTACGGAACCCTAAAACATTACGATTAAAAAAACGCAAGGTTCGCCATTATAATAATATTGAATTCTTACCTTAATATAGACAGAACCAATCAGATAACATGTAGTAAAATATATCTAAAATTTTAATAATTAAATTTATATAAAAGCTTGACAATAACCTAATATTTGGTAGCTAATAAATTAAATGTTGTATCGAAATGTTTTCATATATTATTATCCGTGTATCTAGATATCTATCATGTTAGTACCTAGAATTCATTCTTATACTTTTCTATATTACTCAAAATATATATATAAACTATTTATTTTAATAAAATAAAAATGATGGTTTTATTCCCGTTGACTTTAAAAAAGCGTTTGTAAATAGTTAGAACGTTCTAACTATTTACAAACGCTTTTTTAAAGTCAACGGGAATAAAACCATCATTTTTATTTTATTAAAAAAATAGTTTGTATTGGTTTTTATCCTCCTCCTGTAGAATAGTCGTCTATACAATAGTACTTGACTAGTAATCTAGATAGGGTAGAGTAACACAGCCTAGATAAATGCCCCCAAAGCCTGGGATTTGAAACTATGACCAAATTATACTTTATATAGAGATGACATGATGCCCAAAATTCTATACCCTCCCCCCACTACCCCTCGGGTGCTACGATATCCAGATAAACTGAAAACCTTCTTTCTCCAAATCAATATTTGGTCTGTTATTTTAGTATTTAAAACATCGCCCAATACCCATGGTAAAAACAAACCCATCATCAGTTTCAAGAAACAAAACACAATAAGGGAGAACATAATGAAAGTGCGTGGATGTAGTAATGAGCCCCCATCTCCACGGGCGGGGGTCAGCCGTGTTCAGATTCAATTTATGTACAATCTTACCGTCCTTACGATATTGAGTTTTTTGTTACGCAAATAAGTTTTGGGAGTAGACCATTTTGTTTAAGCGCTCGATGTTTGGGTTTTTAAACCAAATTACATTCACATGCGAACACGCCGAAAGAACATTCTTTCTCACAACATTTTAAGGTGGCATAACGTTATGCCAACTTAAAATGGTATTTTTGACTACCTTGTTCGGCTGGCGGTAGCGTGGTCAACTGCAAAAAATGAAGTCCTGGGTTCAAATCCCTGGGCAGGCTAAAAAGTGATTTTTTTTTCGAATTATCAGCCCAAAGTCGAAGACGTTAGTGGTATTACACCCTCACCCTCAAACAGTACGTAAAGCCATCGGTCCTGTACCTGACCTCTTTCCGGTCGTGTCACTAGTCATCCCATCGGATCACGAGAGTGATGGAATAGAAAGTGCCCCTGTGTTTGCGCAATTGTACAGTATAACATATCCCGTGCAGAATAATAATATCCTGGGACATTATTTACACACGACCGTCTGATCCCAAGCTAAGCAGAGCTTGTACTATGGAAACCAGACAACTGATATACCACTTTTCTTTTGTAAATATAAATACATACACTAGAGACTTCCATAGACTAGTCTATAGAAGACAGGCCAGACTTAGTGAGTTAGTTGTCTCGAGACATTTGTACAATCGTCAATTCTAAACATATAAATGTCTCGGGCCGCTGCTATTTATTTATTTTATTGGACTTAAATAATTGGAACTTGTGTGTACGGTTTGAGACAGCCGCGTATATTAATTAGTGTCTGAAATTAGTACCTACTCGACATCATATCACTTAACACTTTTGTTGGCAATATTTTTGTACCTAGGGTTTTTTATTGTTAGTAAAATTAAATGCTCTCAGAATATACTAGTATTTTCATATAGTATTATATTTATAGTATAGTATTATATAGTATTTTATTTACGTATATGTATGTGCAATAATGATATGATCATTAACATATTTTTAGATTTTAGTATACCTTTTTAATTATCTCTTTTCTTTCTATTTTTATCTATGTACCACACTTTGTTGCGGCATTTTTTCAAATTTAATTCCTATCCATCCAAAGGTTGTCTGGAAGATGAAAACTGACAATATTTTTTGACTCTTACACTATGCATTGACCTTATTTTTTCAATCCCATTATACTTTTTTGACATTATTTTAAGATGATGTATAAATAAAAAATACTGTTCGCATGCCTTATTTTAAGGTAGAATATAGAAACAAAAATCGCTTTATGCGTAGCTTTATGTTTTTGTGTACAAGAAAGTGTATTTTATTTTTTTATTAAAATATATAATATCATCATGTCAGCCGATTTCAGCCGAATGACGATCACTGCTGGACAAAAGCCTCCTCAAAAGATGTCCAAAATGGAGTTGAATGTGTCCATCGTTTGGAGGGATATGCCATAATCGCCACACTTGGCAGTCGGGTGGGCGATCGCAGTATGATGCTCATTGTAGACAGAGAGATGCTGCTTCACTGCTTCCCGTTCTTCTTTCCTAGGGTCGACTTCAACACCCCCCACGGTATAAGATGGGGTTTTTTTTTTATGGCATTGGGCGACAAACGAGCAAGCGGGTCACCTGATGGTAAGTGATCACCGCCGCCCATGTACGCCAGCAACACCAGAGGTGTCACGGGTGCGTTGCCGGCCTTTAACAGTCAGCAAACAAGCGTTGCTGACCCTTCCCCCCCACCCCAATGAGCCCTGGCGACCTTACTCACACGCAGAAACACAAGACTAAAGTAATTAATGTGCATTGGATCCGGTGGTAGCATTAAAGCGCGACCGTCGTTATAAACACAAGGTCCACCATAATGATAACATTTAATTTGTACCTTAATATAGACAGAACCATTCTACAATATGTAGTAAAAATATTGCTAAAATTTTAAATTTTGATAATTAAACCTACACATGATCCTTGACAATAACTTAATTACTGTTACTGTTATAAAATAAATCTTATTGTAAATTATTTGCTACAATCCGTGTACCTAAATATCTATATGTACCTAGAAATAATTATAAATTAATTATATATTACTACGAATATGTTCTGACTATTTACAAGCGCTTTTTTAAAGTCTACGGGAATAAAAACCTTTTTTATTTTATATTATTTTTATTTTATTATTAAAGTATGTCTTCTGTAAGGTGGGTGTACTTCCCCAGTCGGGCTGCTCTTTGAGCGAATGAACGCTGTGTCCTACCCCTCTAAGGCAATATTATCTCTGTTACTCGCTGGTAATGTAGCATACTTAACTTGAACAATTTTAAAAACCGTTTCAGCAGTTTATGAGTTTATACATTAAAAACATACAGGTAGCAAATATTTTCTCTTTGTAATATTAGTGAGATGAAACGTCTCCGTTTTCTATAACAACGTTTATGTAACCACACTTTCATGAAGCGGAATAATTTGTGTAACTTTCCACCTCCGCGAATACCTTGTAGCAATAAATTACAAGCAGTATATTACGAATATGCATAATAATATATGTTATATGAGCTACGTACAGACAAACAAACAGTTGTTCTAGAGTAACGCAGGAAGTGTGGTAGCGCACACAATGTCTTATGTTCAACCGAGTGGATGTGAGCGGAGCTCGGAATGTTATATGGGTAGAGGTGGTTGTTTCATAATTAAACTAGCAGTGCCCGCGGACTTCTTTCCGCATTATAAATATTTTTGTCCCAGCGCGTTTGTCCCGCGTAATAATTCGGGATAAATATTTTTTTTTTGGAATGAAGTTCCTTATCGCGCGTTGTGAAAGGGGGCTAGACGGAAAAAATTCTTACGAAAAGTTGTCACGACACTTTTTGCAGCTGTGCGGTGTGCGCATGTTTCTCTGTCTCTCTCTCTCTTATAGAAAGCAAGCCAGATATTTTCATTTCTATTACGCATTGAACAGTGTGGTGACGCGACGATTATTTTTGTTGTGTAACAAAAATTTTTGTACATAATAAATAATAAGAAATAACTTCGTTCCATCCGGGTGTCCCTTGACACCTCTCAAGTTTTTTTTTTTGGTTTACTAAACTGGCCGTACACAATATTAAATAAAATGATAAATATAAGTTCTTGAAAAAAGCTTAGTGTACGACCGTCTTCAAGTAAACACAGCATGCAATATGTTATACATTACAAATTAAACTAAGTAAGAGAAAAATAAATAAGATAAACTAAACTTAACTTAATGAATTTATGTTTTGTGGGCTCAGAAAATAGTGTTTTATGGATTGAATGGATACATTGGAAATAAAATAAAAAAAATGATGATGATCATAGCCTATGACACTCCACAATAACGTAGCTTTCTATTGATGAAATAATTTTGAAATCAGTTCAGTAGATCCAGAGATTACCCCTTACAACGTCTCAAACTCACAACCTCACAAACTCACAAACGTTACCTCTTTATAATATTAGTATAGATATGATTTTTTTAAAACGTGTGGCACAGCGATTAAGACAGTCGCTTCGCACTTCGTGTCCCAGGTTCGCGCAAGACAGCTATTTGTGTGACGCATAAATAGTTATTCTGAGTCTTGCTGTACTATGTGTCCGTACTTATATGTTTGTAATGTACCCCGCGATACAGGGATGGAGTGCCTAGTGTGGTGTTGTCTTGAAAAAAGACAAATTTGAACAAGAAAATAATTACTAAAATCGTTGTGCTCTGTCGCGTACTAATACAGAGTTGCGTCTGTGTGCGCGCCAGGGTGCGGTCGGAGCCATCCTACCTCACCTCGAGGCCTGGATGGGACGGAGGGCGGTTACTTCACCTACAGATTGACGCAGGTGCTCACCGGACACGGGTGTTTCGGTGAGTATATGAGCCGGATCGGCCGAGAAGCGACAACACATTGTCACTGCGTATGCAACTTGGACTCTGCCTAACATACGCTGGAGGAGTGTCCGTATAGGAGGCCGATAGGCGAGTCCTGGTCGTTGTAATTGGACGTTCATGCCGAGACGCGGTAACTCCAATCTATACTGCGTCATACCCGTGGAAACGCTCATTGAAATAAAGGCGCTTGGTAACCTTTCGGTACCACGTATACCGAGCATACGGTTACCGCATCGCTGCTGCACCGATAAGCCAGGAGAGGGCCGTAGTGTGTACTATGGTGATCTCCAGTCCTTCGGGATCTTTTTGGTATAGGAATAAAATATGTCGATTGAAACTTGAGATTATATTCTGTTTCACCAGATAACTGATATACTATATACATATACTACTTTTCTTCTGTAAATACATAGTTATATAGATAATTACACCCAGACTCAGGATAAACAGACATCTTACACAACAAATAACATTTAATTCGTACCTTAATATAGACAGAACCATTCAGACAATATGTAGAAAAATAATAGCTATAATTTTGATAATTAAACCTACACATGATCCTTGACAATAACTTGATTTAAGTTAGCTTAATATCGTTACTGTTATAAAATAAATCTTATTGTAAATTATTTCCTACAATCCATGTACCTAAATATCGATATGTACCTAGAAATAATTATAAATTAATTATACATTACTACGAACATGTTCTGACTATTTACAAGCGCTTTTTTAAAGTCTACGAGACTCAAAACCTTTTTTATTTATTTTATTTCTTCATGGACACAAATATTTGTCCTGGGTGGGATTATTATTCTTAACTGTTCCAACATTCATAGCTAATCGGGCACTGTCGTTGATTGACGGCTCAAAAGAATTTGTTTCCCGTTTGAATTATTTCAAATGAGTTCTTTTTATATATTTCTATTAAAACGTCTTTTTGGACAAACGAAGGCACCATGGAGATCGTGAAAGCACCTACCGCATCCACAAAACCCAGCTCCAAAGCATCCGCGCCCCACCGCCGCCACCACCCGAGTTATGCAGATTCGCTCGCTATTTATCGCGAAACTTCAACAGATATGAGCCGACATCGCGAATCTGATTCCGCTGTACTATCAACCAGATTTATTGACTGTAATAATGTAAAAGGACGTTTGTTCGCTCACACTTTTTTGGATAAACAATAGGTGTGTTTGGTTTGTATCAAATATTTTTGGGGTTACATTTTGGATTTTTTCTGATGGATTGTCATCGGAGAGGTTTATCGAAGTGGAAAGAGTTATTACAGTATTATGTAAGCTGGAAATTAATTTCGTAGAATCAGCAAACGAAAAAAATGTTCGAGTTCGATGCCGTGGTTAGACAAGTATGTATTTGACATTAGAATATGAATCGTAGCAGTTGACAGGATAGTCTGTATTCAAAACAGGCAGAAATTCGCCTTTGGTTTTCCAATAACATAGTTTATACAATTATGTCAACTGCCACGTTGACAGAATTGTATAAACAATTGTTACGCAAACAAAAATATCTAAATTGTTATCTTCTAGGGCCCCACACCACCAGAGTGGCAAAACAGGTAACTTAACTGAACCATGCCATTCATTAGTGTGAAAAAAAATGAGAGCAAGCACTAGTAATGGGTGATGTAAACGCCTAGGCCCTCGTTCGCGCTGTGCTTTGGAGAAATAGATTAATTTAAGTAAAGTAGAACTATCGCTAATTTTCTCTTTGTGCAGCTCGATTGGGAAGCACTACCACCATACAGATATTTTTTATTAATTTGTATTTTTACATTATAGAATAAAGAATAATTGGCCAACTTGTTTGCTTATAAAAGCATTCCCTACCCATAAAACGAAATAGTTATCAAAATCTAAAGAATGTCATTTATTATATCTCTCCACTGTAAAACGCTAAAACTGCGAATTAATATCATGGGTGAGAATAGAGTCCAACAGTTTTTCAAGTCCATATTTATGCTGGCTACCAGGTCCTAAATTCCACCACGAGGACGTAATTAAATTACAGTGGGTAGGTATCAAAAACAAGCCAGATCTTCAAAGACTTTGCAACTTAAACAACCCTTTAAAACTCTTTCTCTTATCAGTACCAAGATATTTTACAGTACTCTCGTATTCAGAAGGTGTTGCCAGTCATTATTCGCGACAATATAGATGTTTAAGTGAGCATTTAATATTTTATTAGCAAGATTCGCGGCGAACGCGCTCTCGTGTAGGGTTGCCAGTTTTAGAATTCGCAAAATAAATTAACAGGAATACAAAAATAATTTTGTTCTCCAAATTAACGATTTTGTATTAAGATACAACGGACTCTAGAGGTTGGGTACGATTCGGAGTAATTTATATTATTCTGCCGTCTTACTTAACACAAGGCCCGCATTCTAACAACATTGTAAATCCGGCGCTATCGAATTAGGTTTATCCCATAATGGTAACTGTATGTATGAATAAACGAATAAGTATAAGTCATAAAACCTTTGTATACCATGTTTTACGCAAATAAATATTATGATTATGATTTTCGTAGAAAAAATATAGTTTAAGTTAACACCCTTTTATAGAAAACCAAAATAAATAACAATATTTTATTATAGAAAAAAAAATAGCTATTTAAGATATTACCTATCACAATGGTAATCCTTCTACTCAATCTGTCAATAAAATAAACTAATGACACAACGCACCCCACGCTTTTACTTTTTTTATTTTTTTTAGTTTGGTTCCTATAAAAGCGTGTTTATAAGCTATTATTTTATTTATCACAAAACATTTACTTGGCACAAAGACACTACCAGTTATACACCAATAAAGCACTTATCCTAATTATCCTGGTAAGGATAACAGGCCTAAAAGTTTAAAATATTGAATCGTCATCGTTGAAGTAGATGGCCGCCTCGCTTCCACCACGTGTTTCCAGTTCGAATCCCGGACAGGATTACTATTTGTATGACCTATATGTACGGTCAAATTACTCGTTCATCGCAATTACGCCATACAGGCATTATTGCATTTAGTTCGCAATCGGCATCCAATAGCGCCGCGCGTGCTCCCTGTCAGTTACATCAATCATTTTACTTAGCAGTTATTATCTGTCAATATATAGTCTAATTAGCAAAACAATCTTTCATTTCCAACGTATGTCCGGAACCTAACCGTACACTATAAATGGTTGTTCTAAGCCTGGTTGTATTTGTGGCCTTCAATTGCAACTATGTACGGGAAATGACATTAAAAAAATGCTTAACGGTTTTATTTAAGTTTAATACAAATATATTGATAAAAGGTTAAAATATCAGGTCATTTACAGACCAGCAGGGCACGGGAAAAAATATAATAACAATAATAGCCAGGCACATTATTCACACACGGCTATCTGATCCCAAACTAAGCAGAGCTTGTACTATGAAAACCAAATAACTGATATACTACATATACTACTTTTTTTTGTAAATACATACTTATATAGATAATTACACCCAGACTCAGGACAAACAGACATGTTCATGCACACAAACGACGTCTGACCTGGGTGGGAATCGAACCCACGACCTCCGGCGAGAAAAGCAAGCATTTGCCAACTACGCCAACAGGCCCGTCAAATTGGATAAAAGTTTAAAATAACACGTCATTTAGAGACCACGCTGGCTTATTCTCCATTGCCCATTACCAGCAGGGTACGGGACACGGGATGCTGGGTGTAAACGGGAAAAAATATAAGTTAATGTTAAAAAAAGCTTTTCCTGGCAGCCCTATTCTTGAAGAACACTCCACACAGTTATCTAGATCACGTAACACAGTTCGAGCTCGCGCCTTGCATATTCCTCGCCTTTAAACCTTATCGTTTTATATAAATTAATTGCGCGGAACAGAGATTTTGGTTGTGACGCCGTTCTGCGTCCTTGCGGTGAGGGTTTTGAAAACGGCGAACTGTTTGAGAGGAAAATACTATTCATCTGCTCTGGATCCCATGGGCCAGAGGTAAAAACAAATGCTGTATCGTATGGGCAGTGGTTCTAGTGTCAGAGTTGTTCTAGACGCCCAGTAGAACTCTGGCATGGCTTAGCGACTGTTGTCTAATTACTCCGAAACACTGACCCACAAACCACTTTGGACAGGCCACTATGGACTGGCCGCGAGCCTAGTTGCTTAACAGCTTACAGAACGGTGAGAGCATCAAACTATGAGCGCCTCATAAAAATACCTATCAATGTTTATAATAATAATAATAAATCGTTTATTTCTCACCATAGTACAATACAGTTTGGAGAAGGTGCACATACATTTTTTATCACAATAATATATACTATGGTGGGTTGATACCTGAACTAGGATGGTTCCTGTGTCTCAAGTTATCAACCCTCCACTCCAGTAAATGGTATTATGTCTAATTTAAGTATATGTATGATATTTGAGATCACATTTCTTTTAGTAGCTACCTAATTTACAAAATAACGACGCGCCGATGCGACGCAAACAAGTGAGGGAGTTTGGGAGGAAACTAAATATAATTACTATATGTACAGGTATCAAGCAACGTACAAACAAATGCTCATCAGCTTACTAGACCAAGTACTTATTTGTAGAGAAATTTGCTAGCCGGTCAAATAGATCATAACTCCTGTGAGTAAAGAGTAGTAGAGAGGTAGGGCATAGCGTTATTTCGCTCAAAGAGCAGCCCGACTGGGGAAGTACCTCCACCTTACAGAAGACATTCCTTAATAATAACATTAATAATTTTAATGTTGTGTTTCTGCGTGTGAGTAAGGTCGCCAAAGCTCATTGAAGGTGGGGGGAAGGGCCAGCAACACTTGTTTGCTGACTCTTAAAGGCCGGCAACGCACTCGCGAGTCCTCTGGTGTTGCGAGTGTCCATGGGCGGCGGGCGGTAATCACTTACCATCAGGTGACCCACTTGCTCGTTTGTCGATCTCTGATATAAAAAAAAAGTATGGGTTTCACTGACTTTTGCAAATTATACAGGGTGGCCGAGGAGTTGACGTTCAAACGCAAAATTTAGATACATTATGATGAGGAGTAACCGAATCATCCCCATGTATGATCTACGATTTGGCGTTTTTTGATACTTTGAAAATTTATGAGTCCTGAGCTCAAACGCTAAATTTGAACTTTCGAATAAATTCTAAGTCAGTTCTGCAATGGGTAGATAATCCGTACTTTTTAGGGTGTTAGTTTAAACTATGCTCTTAGTTATCACAAAAAACTGAACCAGAAATGTTCAACAAAACGACAAAAATCAAAAACTGATGTTAGGTGAAAAAAAATTCTATCTCGAAAACTACGCAAAATCGTAGAACATACATGGGGGTACATGGGGGTACTCTTCATCATAAAGTATCTAAATTTTGCGTTTGAACATCAACTCCTCAGCCAGCCTGTATAATAGTATTGTACCCCACCTCATGTGGACAACTATAGATCCATCCTTCCTTGGGTTTCATTGGCTTTTGCAAATATAATAGTATTGTACCCCTCCTCATGTGGGCTAACAAAAATGCACCTACGCTGATTTTCTGGCCCAATCAGTTTATCGCTGTTATCTAGCTTGTTGGTTAATTGAAATATTTTGATTTGATTTGAAGTCATCATAAAATTTAATAGGAATCTACTCTTTCGAACTAATATATGTGAATTCTTAAAATTTTCATAACATGTCTAATGTCTACATATTCAAATTATTTTAACATCTTAGAGTTATTTCGTGACTGGTCTTGGTTAGTGAGTGCTAAGTCAGAGATTGCAGGTTCATCCCCACCCAGGACAAACCTTGTGTGATGCACGCGATCACCTAGAAATAATTATGCTTACTTTTCATTAAGAAGAAGGAACTTTGATCTTTACTATCAAAAAATTCTGTTTAAACCAGTTACATTAAAATGTTTACTTAACTATTTTACTACAAGACTATTTACAAGCGCAAGTATACGTAAATATATATTTTTTTTTATTATTTGGTCTGCATCATAATACATTTTTAACGTTAGTTATTACATATGTAAATACATACATAGACTCACGCCTGTTTCCCAGAGGGATAGGTAGAGACAACGGATTTGCACATCTTTTTTGCCTTGTTTACTCTCATTACATTCTTCATACATGCTCGCCGGTTTAAGTACGTTAGTAATTGCATTACATTAATCTAGATTTATAATATACCTGTAAATATCTGCCTCCTCATAGCACAGAAGGACCTTAATATAGACAGAACCATGCAGACAATACGTAGTAAAAATATAGCTTCAATTTAGATAATTAAACCTACACATGATCCTTGACAATAACTTAATTTAAGTTAGCTAAATATCGTTACTGTTATAAAATAAATCTTATTGTAAATTATTTCCTACAATCCGTGTACCTAAATATCTATATGTAGCTAGAAATAATTATAAATTAATTATATATTACTGCGAACATGTTCTGACTATTTACAAGCGCTTTTTTAAAGTCTACGTGAATAATAATAATAATTATATAATATAAAAACCTTTTTTATATTATCTTTTATTATTTTAAGGCGTCTGACAAATTGCAATGTTGCTTTTGAAATTACACTTTCAATAAAAAAATTTATTTCCTTTGAAATCATATTATTCCAGTGTGATAAGATAATAAGAGATTTTTCATGTTTTTCATAAACTGTAAGTATCGCGAATTCAGTTTGTGTATTGTGTATTAATTTGATATTATTTATTAGAATTAATAAAGTAATATCTGGTAAAAAATATACTTGTGTAGTAAAGTAATATTTAGTTGCAAGATTATTGTTTGCAATTTGTCTTCAAACATCTTCATAGAGTATACGGACGCTATACTTTCCTATAAGTGTCTTTTGTATAAAGATACAGCCAGGCTGCACTTTGCGGAGAAATGGTTCATATTTTTACAGTAAATAGTGCAAAAGCCCCCCATATTTCAAAAGGGTAAAACACAGTTTCATAAAGATTAGTAACATATTTATAGAATTATTTATTGCTTAAAAAGCTTGGGCATTACATATTTTGTTTAGTTAAAAAAAACATTAAAATACCAGTAATACTTTTGCAAATAAAACTGTTAAATAAAAAATCACAGGCTAATAAAATAATAAACATAAATAGGAAAGAAATAATAAGCAAAAAACGATCAAACTTTTGTGTTGGTCGGAGTGGCAATATCGCGTCGTAGTTACGAAATAGTTCCCCGGGGACGTTATAACTGGCCAATGATTATTTTGTTTCGTTCGGCGAGGGTGGATTCTGACCAAGGGCAAGGAGTGGGAAAAATATCCCACATAAGTTAATTAAAATGGTAGCTAAGAAAATGTTGTTAAAAGAATATCATACAATTTATATAATGATGACTGCACGTGTGGCGCAGCGGCTTAGACAGTCGCCTCGTAGCTTCGTGCCTCGGGTTCGAGTCCCGCGCCGGACAACTATTTGTGTGGCCCATAAATAGTTGTTCTGAGTCTGGATGTAATGTGTGTCCGTCTATTATATGTCTGTAAAGTACCCCGCGACACAGGATTCCCTAGTGCGGGCGTTGTCTTTTTAAAGAAAAAAATAAATAATGTTAATATGATAATGTAAAGAGTTTTATGCTTGAATGTTTGTTGTCAAAAACACAAATTCGTGGTAAATGGGAAGCTTATGTATCTTTGAATCAGTTTGCCCGTGTATCGGTGTGTCTGCATGTCTGTAGCTTAAAGAATGTACAGACGCCAGCACATCAAGCTACCCCTATCTATCAAATTTCCCCAATTGAAGTGAACCTTACGCTTATGTAATAAAGTTGAAAATCTATAAAATAAATTTGACAGATTGGGGTAGCTGGATGTGCAGTTACAAATTTGAAGCCTATGTACAGACGCCAGTAAATAGCCTTCAAATTTGTAACACTCCTATTTTGCGGAGATCAAAACTGAAATCTCATCCACATTGTTTTCCCCGAAACAACTTTCAATTCTCAATCCGCACCAGAATATGGCCCTCACCCACCCTCTTAAGATGCTCATAAACATGTTTTTCTCGCAATAAAAATGATAAATCATTCGTTTTTTATATGGTCAATCAGTAGATACAGTGTTTTTCTATTGGCTGATAAAATCTATGGCTCTGAGAAGGAAAATGTCGACGGCGTAATAAGAAAGTCTGATAATGATTAATGATGTTTTGATAAGGGTGACTTTTTATTAGTAAACATGCTCCGTTCAATTCAGATGTCCAAACAAAAGGTTTGAGATTACTTTATTCTCGTTTGAATATATAATTCGAACTCAGTACATATTCGGCGCTTAGAGGTACCTTTTATCTCATGGACACAGTACGTTAAAAAATCTAAGGTTGCCTAATGATCCACTTCGTTTATTTGAATACTTGGTGATCGATACTACTGGGAGTTGTTATGTTATGATATTCAACTTTGTTTTTATGTAGAGAAATACATTTTGTACTATTAATGTTAATTATTTTATAGATTGTGTGTTAATAATCATTGTCCTTTTGGTGTAGTGGTCAGGTCAGTGACCAGGACTTATCTTTGCGTGGTGAGCATGATTATGTTCTATGTCTGAGTGTAATTTATCTATAACTAGCTGTGCCCCGCAGTTTTATCCGCGTTAAACTTTATAAATTATAGCCTATGTGTTAATCCAGGGTGTCAGCTAACTCCATACCAAACTTTATTAAAATCACTGCAGCCGTTTAGACGTGAAGAAGTAACAAACATATACACTCACAAACTTTCGCCTTTATAATATTAGTAAAATAAAATAAAATGTCAGAACATGTTTGTAGTATTATAGTTGTATACATTATTATTTCTAGTAACATAGATATTTAGGTACACATTGTATTGATTGTATGAAATTGAAAACATTTATATAATTTATTTTATAACAGCAATGATATTTAGCTAGCTCGTATCAAGTTATTGTCAAGAGATTATGTTTAAGTTTAATTATCTAGTTTAAGTCTAATATTTTTAATACGTGATATGTAAATATTTAGAAATATGCAATGATGTATGTTTATCAGTTTTCTGGTTGTCTTAGTATAGAAGCAGCTGTTCGGAAATATTATATAAAAATAAAAGATTATAAATGATTATTGAAACACTTATTGTAAGATTCTCTCATAGAATATGGGCGATTCTAAAAGCAATTTGTGAGCCTCTCTTGGTTTCTGTGACCGGTATGGTGTTGGTCCGGGCTGTAGCTGGGCATTAGCCGGTGACCCACGTTCTGAGAATTCTATGGCTACTGATCAATACGACCCGGAGTGTAGAGGAGTCAAGTCGCTTTGTAGACCCAGAGATTTAACATAAGAGTAGCCACTGTTTAAACGAGAAAGATGATGGGGAGATGGAAGACGCGCTAATGTAAAATGGCATTGAAATAAAAAATCGGGATACGGATCCTGTTCAAGTAAAGTTCGGGAGTAGTTCCACCACGGTGGGTGGGCATACCACTTCACCCGGCGCGGGAACATGTTCACTGGTACCTATGTAGGTACATCATGCCATGCTAGTAATAGGAACGCCGGTTGAGTCGATATTTTTTTTAATTCAAACTTTTTCGGCTGTGATTTGACAATCGATAAGCGGTTGAGAATTGGGAGTAAATTTTTAGGGACGTGTTAGGTTTTGGAACATTTCGTTACATTGGAGAGCAGAAGATATGACGTAGAGATAAAGAGCAAGATATCTATATATTATAAACGCCACTTAAGTGAAGCAAAAGACGTATAAACAACGATATAAGGCGGTAGCGGTGGAATAAGATAAGTTGTAGTAGTACGCTTCAGACGCTATATATGAACGTCGTCGTCCACCTAGGTAGCTAGAGAAAGCCGCAGGCTAGCTAGGGTAGGATCCTTAGCGGCGAGGATCGCGTTGCCCCCCGTGATCGGTAATACCGTGCAAGTGATCTGACCCCACATTTCGAATTCCATCTTTTTACTTCAGCGGCCGCCTGAGATGTGGCCCATAAGGGTGCCCTCAGGTATTAGTCGTTTAAATTAAGCTACTGGTTGAGAGCCTTTTGCGCTAGCCAACTGCTCGTTGTTTTCAATTCTTTAATTTGATATACTATTGCTCAATGTAACAATAATAGCTTAGTAAGTTTATTATTTATTTAAGAATATTAAAAATACATGTGACGAAACAGACCGCACGGACGGACTAATTTAAAATATGTTGTTACTTTAATTACTGTTTTTAAACTGTGTTTATGTAATACATTGTGAGCTTGACAAGTACAAGTGTATGTAAATACCCAAGTGCTGAATAAATTTCATTATTTCAACATCGCGTACGTTGTGCACATTTTAAGCAATCTCAGATCTACTACGTGTACGGTGCCGCACGAGCAATACTTGCTAAAATGTCTTTTATCAACATATATTACTTATGATTATTGTAAATTATGTGGCTATTCTGCAAGCCTAGCTTACGTTATGCCTTATTAAGTATGCGACGAAAACAATCAGTGAATTATTGCAGAAGACCGCCGCAAATAAGCCTTATATCACATTTTCGTTATTTATGAAGCATGAATAATATTCGCCAACTTTGTTTGTTGAACTTTAGAAATAAGTAATAAAGAGGCAATTGGGAATATTGAAAATGGATTTTATGACGATTCAATATATTTTTATTTTATTTCTTGAGAAAACTTTAAGTTCAACAATGAGTATATGCTCTTTATTCTCCCACTCTCATAATCCCGATGGGAGATAATCTATATTATATATACATATAATAAAATCGTAGGAAAGTCAAAACTGTACATTGAATATTTTTTAAATTGATACTTGGGGCGTGATCTACTATCAATATCGAAGCCAATAATATAATTTTTAGAATTTAATCTGTTTGTCTGTATGTATATCCGGCCTAAACTCAAAAAGTAGTGCATGTATTTACTTCAATTTTGGCTTGAGTATTACTAAGAGGTTGGTTCAACATATAGGCTACATATTATCACGCTATCACCTACGGGGGAGGAGCTGTGATCATTTATAAAGTTTAACGCGGGTAAAATTGCGGGGCACATCTAGTATAATATATAGATAAGATGATGCGCAGGACTGACAGTTTTACGTGCTTTGCGAAGCAGGAAATTTCGTGCCAGCAAAATCTTTATAACACTTTATGGATAAATTCGGGATTGAAACTAGGACTTCATTATATGCGGTTGAACACACTACTGCTAGTCTAATGAAGCAAATAAGTATAAATGAATAAATAAAATAAAAAGGTTTTTATTCACGTAGACTTTAAAAAAAGCGCTTGTAAATAGTCAGAACATGTTCGTAGTAATATATAATTAATTTATAATTATTTCTAGGTACATATAGATATTTAGGTACACGGATTGTAGGAAATAATTTACAATAAGATTTATTTTATAACAGTACCTAACGATATTTAACTAACTTAAATTAAGTTATTGTCAAGGATCATGTGTAGATTTAATTATATAAATTTTAAATTTTAGCTTTATTTTTACTACATATTGTCTGAATGGTTCTGTCTATATTAAGGTACGAATTAAATGTTATTATTATGGCGGACCTTGTGTTTATAACGACGGTCGCGCTTTAATGCTACCACCGGATCCAATGCGCCCCAACTGAGAAGACCCAGCGAAACAAACTCAGCGGGTGTCTACTAGCGGTTTCAACACGGCCCAGTGAGACGCTCCGGCAAAACATACTATTACATAAGTGAGCGAAATCCCCAGGAAATTATATTATTATTTCAGCCCTATTTTTGAAGTTAAACTTCTTTTGGCGCGATGGAGAAAAATGATGAGAGTGAATTTTTACGATGCGCGCGCACACCGACACCAAAAAATTTAACAGCATGAAGGCTTCTAGCTGGTATGAAAATTGATAACTATGTTCAAGTTGTATATTAAGAAGTATAACTTCTAACGCGTGTACATAAGTACACACAAGATTTTTTTATGTACTTTTTGAAATAGCTGTCAAAAAGGGAGTTATAAGGTTTCTAAAGGGTCGGCAACTTGCACCGGTGAGAGCATCTGGTAACGACCGATTTTTCACTGGCCCATCCGCTGAAAAATTGAAAGCTTCCAAGGCTAACCGCAGATCATGAATATTTATTTATTTATTTTAATAGGTTAACCGACAATTATTTACACATTATAAGCCAGAGTTACAAGCTAAATGTTACAGATATTCGTGTAATAATCACTTATAGGCTAACACAGCATGCATATAAAATTAGCAATAATTAACTATAAATGTTGAATAATAAACATGAAATACAAAATATGATAACTGATCTGGGGCTCTAACGGCTAAGTCACCGAACATCGATTTCTGAAATAGCGTTCAAATAAATAAAGGTTAAAAATGACTAAATCAATCGTTAAATCGGCTTCAACGTTGACAATCGATTCTGGATCATTTACGACGTCACATGTGCTCATGGAACCCGATTTAACGATTGATTAAGTAATTTTTAACATTTATTTATGTGAACGCCACTTAGGAAATCGATGTTCGGTGACTTAGCCGGTAGAGCCCCTGGGCAGAGGTTCAAACGCGGAGACAGACGCTCATATCTCGGATAGCATGAAAAAGCTAACGGTCTTGCGCCAGACTTCTCACCAGACTTCTCTTATTATGAACTAGCTGTGCGCCGCGGTTTTACCCGCGTTAATCTTTATAAATTATCACAGCTCATCCCCCGTAGGTGATAGCGTGATAATATGTAGCCTATAGGTATGTTGACTCGACCTCTTAGTGATATTCATGCAAAATTTGAAGTAAATCCATTCAGTACTTTTTGAGTTTAGCCCGGACATACATACAAACAAACAGACACACAGACAACAATTCTAAATACTATATTTTTGGCTTCGATATCGTTGTGTAGATTAAGCCCCAAGTATCCCTTTTAAAAAATATTCAATGTACAGTTTTGACTTTCCTACAATTTTATTATATGTATATAGATGGCAGAGAACCGGGAGTACACCTGTGTTTATGCACACACATACTATTTATTTATTTATTAATACTACAACTTACAAAACATACACTTTGGATAGGATCATACAATGTTATAAGTAGTTATTTATCATATGTTATGAGTAGTTACTTAGTCCCTGATCAATTTGGCGATATTCAGCGAAGAGCACTATTACCTAACAAAACAATTGAAACATAACAAACAGTTCACTTAAAAAAAAACAAAGCTCACAAATCAATAACAATCACAGTCACAAATTATACTATCATTCCATCCCAAGCTTCACAGCCTATCAAAAACAAACAATGTTTTTCTCAAACAAAATACTTATCAAAATTTATTTGCGTCCCCAACAAAACTAGTTATACAAAACGATACAATAAGTGTCACCAATAAACAGACAACAAAAATTAACTATACAACTAGAACACAGATATTCTCATTCCTTATATTTATCCTGGAAACCATTTTCCAACAGGCAACACCGCGTGTTATTGTGCTCGGAAATTTGTACAAACTTTTCAGTTGACACGAACACTGTGTTTGAATTTGAATGGTGTGTGCCGATAGGGGCAGTTTGCATTATGGTGTTGGAATCGGCGCCAAGTTTTGATGATCATGGTTTTATTAACCAATATTGGTTGACGGAATTTGAGGGTGGGTGATTATACCATGAGCGGGGAAGGTTAAGCATTGGTTAACTGTAGTTAGTTTTAGTTAAGAATAATTTTCGTCTCGTATCATTATCATACTCAGTACCTCTAAGATAGTAAAACTAAAGAGTCAAAATGCAAAATATAAAAAAAATGACAATACCTCAATTTAGGAAGAGTTTGTTTAATTTCCTCAAAGAGAAATGTTTAATATCTAGAATATAAGTCGAAATAACAATGTAATTTAATAGATTAAGTTTCAAAACTATATGTACTCGTATATTTGCACGACTTCAGGTCAGAATATGTTGGATTTAACCTTTTCATTAAGATCTTATGTACCATATTTGAGCAAATAAATATTTAATATGAAAAAAAAGGCTCTTGAAATAATATAGTAAACAGAGAACAATAGTCCCGAGAATATTTTATGATAATAGAACACATGAACGATTAACGAATTAATGATTCTAAAATATGCGTAGTTTTTATACTACCTTTATGTTATATCTTTATAAAAAGACTGTTCATTATGTAAACATTTATTTACAATGCGGAAAACAATTATTGAATGACAGACGTGTCAATTGAAAACCCTTTACTCTCTCACCATAGAGGTATTAAATACCATGGAGGTATGTAGGTATGCAACAGGTCTCCACCCTAAAAATGTCCTCACGGCTCTTGCCTGTGCTAGCGCTGGGCATCCGTCTCCACCCTAAAATGTCTAGGTCTCCACCCTAAAAATGTCCTCACGGCTCTTGCCTGTGCTAGCGCTGGGCATCCGTCTCCACCCTAAAATGTCTTTTAGTCCGCTTCTATGGTGGTCCGCATCATCTGGTCGACGTGCCGCTTGTATGTTTCCCCGTCGTCTGTTTCTACCAAATAGTGAACCTGCCCCAGCACTCGCAATACCGTTCCGAATTCCCATTTCCTCATAGGCTTATAACTTCGCACCTGTACTCTTTGGCCCGGAGAGAATATTCTCGTCTGTGGATGTTGAGGAGCACTTCGCCTATTATTGGTTAGTGTACCCTTAAATTGCACGTGTAAAGAAGTCCTCACGTCTCTACCAAACATGAGCTCATATGGGCTCTTGCCTGTGCTAGCGCTGGGCGTCCGTCTCAACTGCTCCTTGATCCCCAGTAGCTTATCTTGTATTGAACCAGAGTCAGGAATCGCAGTCTTCAACGCTCTTTTTACTGTCTGGACTGAGCGTTCCGCTTGGCCATTTGTAGCCGGATGATAAGGTGCCGAGGTTTTGTGTACGATCCCGTTATTTTTCAGAAATGTTTCAAATTCTGTCGATACAAATTGTCTCCCATTATCAGAAACAATTATCTCAGGATATCCAAATATTACGAATAACTCTTTCAATCTCGCGATACACCATGAACTTGTTGTTATCTTCGTAGGTAAGATGTCTATCCATTTCGAAAACGCGTCTACAATGATGAACATCATTTGACCTTGCACAGGGCCCGCGAAGTCAATGTGAAGTCGCTGCCAAGGGGCCGCAGGCATTTCCCAGGGATGGTGTGGTGCTTGTGCCGGCTGATTCTGCTTCAGTCTACATTCACGGCATCCTCTGACTAATGCCTCGATTTCTTTGTCGATGTTTCTCCAGTAAACGAAACCTCTTGCTAAGAGTTTCATTTTTACTATTCCTAGGTGTCCTGTGTGTATGTCTTCTAGTACTCTCTGTCTCAAAGCGTTTGGAATCATGACTCTCGTGCCTTTTAAGATGCATCCATCCTGTAACGTCAGCTCGTTGTCATTATACCCGTGTCGCATCACACTCTTTCCCGATTGTAGAGCTTGTAATAAGTTTTCGAATTCAGTGTCTCTTTGAGTTTCTAAAGCGATCTTTTGCCTGTCAATTGCTATGGTGTTAATTTGCTGCAGCTGATATGCACAATGAACATCAATAATATTTTTCGCAATTTTGTCTACTGGAAATCTGGATAGATAGTCTGCATTAGCGTTATTTTCCGATGTCCTGTACTCTATACTATAATCAAAACCAGATAAAAAGTGTGCGTAGTGGAATAGTCTCATCGTACTCATCGCAGGTAATGTTTTATGTGGGTTGAAAATTGTTGTCAAAGGTTTGTGGTCCGTGATTAATATAAATTTTCTACCATAGCAGTAATGGAAAAATTTTTTTAGACCCCAGAAAATTGACGTCGCTTCCTTATCAATTTGGCTGTATTTTCTTTCACTGGTCGTGAGCGAGCGCGATGCAAAAGCGATGGGTCTATCTGAGCCATCGGCAAGCCGGTGTGAGAGCACGGCACCGAGCCCATTGCATGAAGCGTCTGTGGCAAGCACTAATGGCTTGTTCGGGTCAAAATGGACCAGAACCCTTTCACTGAGAATTTCTTGTTTGACTTTTTTAAAAGCTTCTTCACAATTCAATGACCAGAAAAATTCTGTGTTTTTCTTTAGTAAGTTGTTAAGTGGACTTGAGATAGATGCGAGATTTGGAATAAATTTATTGTAATAATTGGCCATACCCAAAAATGTACGTAATTCGTTAATATTATTTGGACGATTTGCCTCCAGTATCGCTTTCACCTTATCTTTGGTTTTGTGAAGGCCGTCTTTACCAATTGTGTGGCCCAGGTATTGGATACTTTGTTGAATAAAGTGGCATTTGTCTTTGTTCAGCTTCAAATTGTTTTCTTTCAGTTTTTGTAAAACTAATCGAAGGCGATTAAACAATTGTCCTTCAGATGACCCCTGTATGATAATGTCATCGAAAAAACATTTAACTCCAGTGATGCCCTGTAGTATTCTGTCCATGAATTTCTGCCACAAGTTAGGTGCCACCTTGATGCCGAACATGAGACGGTTGACTCTATAAGTCCCCTTATGCGTGCTCAGTGTCTGCATTATGGCACTCTGTTCGTCCATTAGCATATGTAGGTAAGCTTGGCTAATGTCTAAAGTACAGAATACTTTTCCTCCGTTCATTTCTACCAGGATGTCTTCAATTATAGGAATCGGGTATTGTTCGTCAATACAAACTTTGTTCAGAGTGACCTTGTAATCAGCGCATAGCCGGATGCTCCCGTTCGGCTTTACTATCGGCACCACCGGTGTTCCCCACTCGGAATTATCTGTTTTTGTAATGACTCCTTGTTGACATAACCGATCTATTTCTTCGTCTACTTTTTCCTTCAGAGCGTAGGGTATCCGTCTTGGCTTAACAAACATTGGTGTTGTGTTCTCTTTTAAGGCTATGTGTCCTAAATAGTTAGGGATGCAGCCTAGCGTACCATCAAACACACAAGCGTATTCCTCTAACAGGTTGTCCAGCTGTGAATGTGTGTTTTCCTTAATAGTATTGATATCAGCCAGATTCAGTTTTATTGAACGTATCCATGCTCGACCGAATATTGGATCTACATCTTGTTTAATTATGTATAGTTTTCCATAGAACGATTGATTTTTGTATTTGCAATTGACGTAAGATTCCTGAAATCTTTTACTGACATTGACGATAGGGCTGCTCCCGTGTCGATTTCCATTTCCGATTTTTGTCCCTCTATGTATATATTTATCATATACTTATCATTCCTGTTGTTTCTGATAATATTTGTATTCCAGGGGGTATCATCGTCGATAATGTCCGGAAAATGTGGCTCTTGTTGTAAAGGTAAATTTTCTTGTTCAATTTGATTGTTAGTCTTAGCTGATTGTAAGCAGACTCGTGCAATGTGTCCCATGCGCTGGCATTTGCTACACATTTCGTTTATATGTTTACAGACGTTTGCGCGATGATCTGCGCTTCCGCAGCGCATACATTTGCCTCGTAAGTCTCGAATCGTTAAGGCTCTATTATTGTTTTTAATTGCGTTCTTTTGTCGTATATTAACTTGAAAGTTGTTTTTTGTAGAGTGTGGTTGAACTAAGAACTTTCCATCTGCCTTTGCTATTTCCATCGCCGTTGCTGTACGTACTAGGTCTGTAAAGTCCACTGCGCTTCTGTTTTCTAATAGTTTTGTTTTTATGTCGGTGTCATGCAATCCCCTAATGAATTGTAATGTTAAAAAGTTGTAACTTATCGATTTTTTACAACCGTGACATGTAAATTCGCAGTCTTGTGCTAATCGTTTCAATTCTGATGTGTATGTCATTATTGATTCGTCAACACCCTGCATTCTTGATATGAACCTATGCTGGCAAGCCCATATGCTCGGTTTTGGGTCTATATATTCTTCTAAAAGTTTGACCAGTGCGTCGAACTCTTGTTCACGGGGGTCGCTGGGTGAGCAGAGATCGTACGCCTTTTGATGCAATTCCGGTGGTAGAGAGGATAATAATATGTATATTCTGGTCCGTGTGTCGTTATAATGGTTTAACTCAAGGTACATCTCTAGTCTTTTCACAAAATTTTTGAAGGATTCTTTTTCATGAAAAGGTTGTAAATAAATTTTTGGTGTGTTTGAGTTTGTCAAACTCACGTCGGGCGTGCCTTCGCAGCCTTGAGCCATGACCAATGTCGACGGACATTCAGCAGCTGCCGGTGGTGGGTGTAGTTCGTGGAGTTTCAATTTTATTTGTAAAATATTTTCTTGAGTACTGTACCTCTGTTCTATTTCCAATTCCATGTCTGTTTCATTTTGGGCTTCGATTTGAGTTTGTACTCGATCGAATTTATTTTCATAATTCTCCAATGTGACGAGTCTTATGTTTGCTTCGTACTCCGTAATTCTTCCGTTCATCTGTGATAATTGGTGTTGCAGCTTCGTCAGCTGGCCGCGTATCGATGCACGTGTTTTTTGGAGTCGCGTTAGTTCTTCCATTGTTATATCTTTATAAAAAGACTGTTCATTATGTAAACATTTATTTACAATGCGGAAAACAATTATTGAATGACAGACGTGTCAATTGAAAACCCTTTACTCTCTCACCATAGAGGTATTAAATACCATGGAGGTATGTAGGTATGCAACACTTTATATTATGACCGTGTGTGAATAATGTCCCAAGATATTATTATTATTTATTTATTAACTTCTTAAGGCACGTTGAGCACTTTTTGAGCACAAAAATCATGAAATTCGCGTCATCACTTTACGCTTCCCATGAGCTATATGTATACTGTGTATATAAAATATGTGTACTTTTTGGGTGAGTAAAAAGCGAGAAACTCGGGTCATCGTCACCGCACGCTTCCCATGAAGGAAAAGAAAGAAAAATAAGTTTGTACAAGTCTTATACTTAATTGAAAAACTTATATACTACTACAACAATACGAGATATATAGCTATTATATTGTAGATTATTTAGATTAGAAGTGTTAAATATAGTTTTCACTTCGATCGTCCACAAAGACTGCCCCGGATGTGTTTTTTAATATAATAATATTAAGACCACGTGTAATACTTATTTTTGTACCCTTGCGTTCTGCAAATATCCATGGTTGTACATTAATTTATTATCTACATAGATATTTGCATGCCTTTTAGTGAGAACATAGAGTTCTATTATTTTATTGAAACATGTTTATAACTGTACCTGTGTTCATACTTATAAAATGATTATGATAATTATAAACAAAATGTTTTCATTTTTTTTCAAATCAAATCAATGTTTATTGTGTGAAATTTGGTACAAAAAGAGGATCTTATTATAAACATACATAGTTCTCAAAAATCAACCACACAGGTGTACACAATTTTACAGTTCCTGGAGTAATAAATGTCACGTTTAGTTAAATATTCTTAAGTTAATTTACAAAAAATAATGAACACCAATTTGTCATAACATTAATATTTTTCATAATTAAACAATCCCATTAATATCAAATTAATACAAAACAAATACAAAATTACATTCAAATATAACAGTAATAATTTATAAGTCAACAATTTCAAAGTAAATATAATCAAATAATAATATGATGTCAATAAAATATCTGTTACCATAATTCCATAATTGTTTTAAATGCAAATATACGAATAAAAATTTATATTATTTATAATTTTAATACAGTTTCCATATATAGCATATTATTCGGCATTCAAGAAATAGACTGGTCGTCGAGAAATTGTTTGACACTATAGTATGCTTTACTAATAAGAAAACCTTTCAATTTCTGTTTCAAGCTGGCAATATTGGAACTGTTTAAAATATCTCTCGGTAGACGATTGTAGATACGCGGCGCCATGCAAAAGACACTATTGCTGAATTGCGCCGTTCGATTTAACGGAAATCCTATTTTTTTATGGTTTCGTGCACTCTTCAATGGTCTAAATAAATTCTTATTTGAAGCTACAAATATTGAAACTTCATAAATATAAATACATGGAAAGGTTAGAAGTCTTAGACTTATGAAAAAAGGTTGACAGCTTTCCGTAGGCTTAAGTTTACAAATCGCTCTCACGCATTTCTTTTGGCTTTTAAACACTATATCTTTATCAACTGAGTTGCCCCAAAAAATTACACCATATCTCAATAATGAATCTACGTAACCGTGATAGGCAGTAATAACAGCAGTTTGGTTCACAATCTTTCGAAGCATATACAAAGCGTAAGAAAACTGATTTAGTTTTGTAGTTACATTTTCGACTTGAGTTTTCCAATTAAGATTACAATCAAGACTTAAACCTAAAAATTTTGTAATTTTTATTCATTAATTTTATGTCCATTAAAAGCTATGTCAATGTCAATTAAATAATTTGTCCTATTTCTAAATGTCATAATATTTGTTTTGTCAAGATTTATTAATAAATTATTTTCATGTAACCACTTAATTATTTGATTCAATGTCATGTTCATATTACTCTCTAAGTATTTTTTACATTTATTGGTAAACATTACTGTGCTATCATCCGCAAAGAGTACCATGTTTTCATTAATTGATTTGGGCAAGTCATTTACATAAATTATAAATAATAATGGACCTAATACACTGCCTTGAGGAACTCCTTGTGTAACATCAAGATATTCTGATGTGTATGTGGTTTCTTTTTTTGTTTTTAAACATATTCGTTTAATTTGGGTGCATTGTCGTCGATTCTTGAGGAAAGACGTTAATAGATCCAATATATTTCCCCTAATACCATAGCCTTCTAATTTTTTCAGTAATATGTCATGATTTACGTAATCAAAGGCTTTTTGTAGATCCATGTACAGTGCAGATACTAGAACTTTGTTATTTAAGCCATTCATAACTGTTTCTAAAAGCCTGTAAACTGCCAAATTTATAGTTTTACTCTTACGAAAACCTACCTGAGCTTCAACAAAAACATGATTCGCTTCAAGAAATGAATATAAATTTCTACTTATTAATTTCTCATATATCTTAGAGAAGATAGATATTAAGGCAATTGGTCTGTAGTTTTTTATATTTGTTGTATATTTTTTTTTGAACAGAGGCTTTATTATTGAAGTCTTCAGTTTCTCTGATTTGATTTTGATTATTCTCGGAACGTACTTGTACTAATGGTACTGTATTTACCGTAGAGTCTAGCTAGAGTGACGATTGTATCATAATCATAAATGGTGGTACAAATTATTTAAAGTACCTGGACCCTGTGCTAGGTATTTAACCTGTGTTAAAGAAGTGCTCTCCCGCGTTTAGTATTTTATACAGTATTTTATGCATAAAGTAAAATTAAGTAGGTAAATTAAATTCGTTCCAAATTAAATTAACATATTATAATAAATTTATACACGATTAAAATAAAATTAAGACATTTTAAAATACAATTAAGATACTATTATGTCTTGGATTAGTAAAAAGAATGTTGTGTATAAGTGTGTGTTTTATAAGATTTATTTACGGTGGTGGGCTGTGAGTGTGAGTGATCATCACTCACTCAAAGTTAGCTGTATTATGTAAATAAGAACAATAAAATAGAGTAGAAAATCGAGATATTATAAAACAGTTTTCAATTGTATAAGTAGCTAATCTCAATTAAGACTGGCCAAAATTCAACCAATGTCCAATATGTCCATCAACACTTCTTTTTTGTCTATCATGGTTAATATCCGTTAAACACAAAACATGCTTGAAGGTTAACATCATGCTTGTTTTGCAATTTAAACAAATACAGTGCCTTCAAATGATAATGTTAAACTTAACTTAAAATTAAATAGGTAAATTAAATAAGTTCCAAATTAAATTAAGACATAAAAATAAATTTAAGACACGATTAAAATAAAATTAAGACATTTTAAAATACAATTAAGATACTATAATATTATGGATTAGTAAACAAAAAAATTTATGTGAATAAGTGTGTGTTTTATAAGATTTATTTACGGTGGTGGGCTGTGAGTGTGAGTGATCATCACTCACTCAAAGCTAGCTGTATTATGTAGATAAGAACAATAAAATATAGTAGAAAATCGAGATATTATAAAACAGTTTTCAATTGTATAAGTAGCTAATCTCAATTAAAACTGGCCAAAATTCAACCAATGGCCAATATGTCCATCAACAATTCTTTTTTGTCTATCATGGTTAATATCCATTAAACACAAAACATGCTTAAATATCATGATTTTTTTGCAATTTAAACAAATTCTGGGGCTCTACCGGCTAAGTCGCCGAACATCGATTTCTTAAATGGCGTTCAAATAAATAAAGGTTAAAAATTAGTTAATCAATCGTTGACAATCGATTCCGGACCATTTATGACGTCAGATGTGCTCATGGAAGCCGATTTAACGATTGATTAAGTCATTTTTAATCTTTATTTATTTGAACGCCATTTATGAAATCGATGTTCGGTGACTTAGCCGGTAGAGGCCCAGTTCCTTCAAATGACAATGTTAAACTTAACCATAGTTAAACAGCCACGTCCATGGTGCAACCGCGTGTAATAAGGTTCCCCAGGGGGCAGCAGTTAGCCGCCGCGTCGCCTCTTGATTGGGATTGTCATAAACCGATTCCACAGTAGCTTGGCTGGGGGTAGCGAGCGAAGATTTTCACTACGATACTAAAGCAAAACAATCTTTTGTAAAACTTAATAAAGTTTTACAAAAGATTGTAAAATAGCTCTTGTTTACAAATCAGTGCTGAACGCTCTCGTATATACTGAGAATTAGATACCTATTCTAATGTAAAGTGAAACATGTTATTTACTTCCTCGTTGGTCTAGCGGTAGCGTCTTCAACTGCAGATAATGATGCCCTGGCTTCAAACCCCGGGTTATGGCAAAAAGTTATATTGGGGTTGGGGTATTGTAAATAATAATGATATTTAATATCTAGGGACAATGTCACACAGATCATCCTAGCCCCAAACTAAGCAAAGCTTTATATAGATAGATAAATACTTAAATACATAGAAAACATCCATGACTCAGAAACAAATATTCGTGTTCATCACACAAATACACAGTTGGTAGTGCTCCTGCCTACGAAGCTGGTGGTCCTGGGTTCGAATCCTGGTAAGTGCAAATATTTGTGTGATGAGCACGAATATTTTTTTCTGAGTCATGGAAGTTTTCTATGTATTTAAGTATTTATCTATCTGTATAAGTTTGTATATCGTCACCTGGTACCCATAGTACAATCTTTGCTTAGTTTGGGGCTAGGATGATCTATGGGACACTGTCCCTAGATATTATTATTTAATTTACTAAGTAGTACAATGGCTGACTTAATTGAACTGAATAGAATTCGATGTTAATAAAGAAAATAATTAATCAGTAATGATATACTTTACATTACATACAGTAAATATAGATGCAAGCCGGATTCACGCACGATGGGTTCCCTACCATTATTTATAAAAACTGTAATTTTGTATACGCTCCTTGTATATTTGTTTTATTTTAATTGAATTATTTATTTTGAAGCTGAATATAGAACTTGAAATATTCTGTGATAATTTCAAGGGTTTACCATCAATATCGAGCAAAACATCGTAGGTACACGGTACATGAGATACAGTCTGGTGACAGACAGACGGACAGCGGAGTACCGTTTCACCCTATGGGTACGGTAACTACGGAACCCAAAAAGGCATTAGCAACAGTACCAATAACTTCACAGTACGACAATGACTAGAAAGTAGAGATAAAGATTAGAAAGTAGCATAGTTAAGTCAGGGATTGATGTCCTAATGCGGCAGTTGTATTTAAAAAAAATTGCCAATAGCCTAATATATAGTTCACAGACTAAGAACTCTTATCACGCTCTCAGACACCAGTTCATTCTCAGCCCTGGCACGCCATGGTTCAACTATGTAGTCGTACGTAGCGTGGTGGGTATTTTGATTGGATGTGTCGGTCAAAACGTTAAAAATCTGCTGAATGACTAATCCTATGTCATTACAATCATCTGCTTATGGTAAAAATATTGTCATTGCCGGTTTGGCATTTGACGGTCACCATAGCCTAGTTGGTAGTGCTCCTGTCTACGAAGCTGGTGGTCCTGGGTTCGAATCCCGGTAAGTGCAAATATTTGTGTGATGAGCACGAATATTTGTTTCTGAGTCATGGATGTTTTCTATGTATATATCTATCTATATAAGTATGTATATCGTCGCCTGGTACCCATAGTACAAGCTTTGCTTAGTTTAGGGCTAGGATGATTGTACCCAGATATTATTATTATTGCCAAAATTTAAAAAAAATATTTGACTGACTTGTTACATAAGTACAAAAAAAAGATTAAAAGATTACCTTGATGATAAGTTGACATAATATTAATAAGAATTGAATTTCAATTAATAAATATATAAATAACATATTACATATAATACAATAAATTAATAATACGAGTAATGTACCTAATATTGACTTTATAATGACAGAATAATGAATGCCTTCGCATCCCACCCACAAAAAGAGTCTACGGGTGGGTATGTCGGACTCGCACCGACTTGACCTAACCTGCCGTGGACTTCTCTTGGCGCCTGATGAGGGATTTTAAAAGTCTAATTTCTTTGACTTACGGTCCATTTCAATTTGTTTTGACTGTACAGGGTTAATAAGACAATAAGTTCCGTAATTTTAATTATTTGTGGAATAAAAAATTAACTATATTAAAAATTATATAAATCGATTCAGTAAACGATTCTGAACAAACTATTTTCAGGATGTGGGTTAATTAAGTTACATGTTGCATACATACAAACAATATTACCATATTGTTTTACATAATTAGGCTCGACATATCGCCCCCCGAGTGCGCCCCGGCGCTTTCCACCGGCTGTTGCCGAACCTCGGGGGTCCAAGAGAAGCAGTTCGCCGCCTCTACGGAGGTTATGTGCTCGTGTCGAGTCTCCGGGATGACAGCGATTTGTTTGTGGCGCAGTTGCTGTGCCGGACTGGCAGGAGTCGGCAATAAGGGAGGGCAATACAGAAACATCCCATGGTACGTATCCCGAACATTTGGGACATGACGCAAAAGGGAGGCACTGGAGCGGCATACCCGCGTTCTCGGGGCTCCTCCCATCAGGCGCCAAGAGAAGGCCACAGCAGGTTTGGTTTAGTCGGTGCGAGTCCGAAATACAAACCCGCAGACACATTTTGCGGGTGGCATTCGTAGGTTTCCCCATACTTACCAAAGAGCCATCTGCGTAAATAGCAAGTGTATACTGCACTGCTTTTTTCTTTCTTTTTTTTATCGTTTATTCATAAAAGAAAATTACATTTTTACAATTAAATTGTTCCTTGCCAAGCGACAAAGCTTGTTGGCGAGACGCGCTCGTTTATATAATATTAAAGGTATATATTAGGTCTTTACCTATGAAATTGCCGTTCTGCAGTACTGGCCATTTCAAATCAAAATAATTTTTGTTTGGCTAAGAATTCTAATTTCAAATTAATTTTATTTAAAAAACATGGATTCTTTTTTCCAAAAGTAGTCATTTCTTTATTGATTAGTGTTACATTTTCATCGCATTTCAATCTTTTTCGTCATCATGGATACGTTAAAAATTCGAGTAATTATGGAATATGAGTACCGTCGTGGCAGCAACGCGGCACAAGCGGCACGCAACATCAACGACGTTTACGGAGCTAACACTACAAACCAACGCACCACCTGTTATTGGTTTGCTCGCTTCCGTTCTGGAAATTTCGACCTGAAAAATTAACCTCGCGGTCGTCCGAAGACTTTGGTCGACAATGACGAATTAAAGGCGGTTGTGGAAGCTGATGATACACAATCTACGGCTGAATTAGCAGCAGCTTTCGACGTTAGCGTCAAAACAATATTGGTCCATTTGCGTCAAATTGGCAAGGTAAAAAAGCTTGACAAATGGGTGCCCCACGAACTCAATGATCGCCAGCGCGAAGTACGCGTCGAGACGTGCCTTGCACTGCTCAACAGACACACAAATGAAGGAATTTTGAACCGCATTGTTACCTGCGATGAAAAATGGATTCTGTTTG
Source organism: Pseudoips prasinana (assembly GCA_951640165.1). Lineage (NCBI taxonomy): Eukaryota > Metazoa > Arthropoda > Insecta > Lepidoptera > Nolidae > Pseudoips > Pseudoips prasinana. The sequence goes on along the minus strand of OX621238.1, from coordinate 3,454,224 downwards.
ATAACCGCAAGCGCTCAGCAAGTTGGTTGGATCCTGGTTCAGCACCTAAACAATGCCCTAAACGAAAACTTACCCCTAGAAAAGTGATGGTCACTGTTTGGTGGTCTAGCGCCGGTGTGATTCATCACAGCTTCTTACCAAACGGGGTGAGCATTACTGCAGATGTGTACTGTGAAGAACTGAGCACAATGATGGAGAAGCTGGCGCATCTCCAACCAGCATTGGTCAATCGCTCGTCTCCGCTGCTCCTGCACGACAACGCGCGACCTCATACTGCACAGCAGACGGTCTCCAAGTTGCAAGAACTGGGGTTGGAAGCTCTCCGTCATCCGCCCTACTCACCAGACCTTGCGCCTACAGACTACTACTTTTTCCAGAATTTGGATAACTTCTTGGCGGGAAAAAAATTCAATACCCGAGAGGCAGTACAAAATGCCTTTGAAGAATTTGTTGCCTCCCGTCCAGCTGATTTCTTTAAGAAGGGCATCAATAAACTGCCACTGCGATGGCAAAGATGCATTGATTGCATGGGTGATTACTTCGATTAATACAAATAAAAAAATTCATGAAAAAAATTCGTTTAAATTTTTTCATACAAAACGGCAATTTCATAGGTAAAGACCTATTATATCATAATTTTATTATAAGTACTATATAATTAAATATTTTAAAATCTTAAATCTATGTTAAAACTAAAACACAACAAAGAGAAAACATATTAGAACAAAACAGCTAAGCTAGACACGCGGCAGCGTGCCGATCCAAGTTCAAGCATCTTAAACTAGCCGATCCACAGCATCGCGCGAATGTAACTCACATTCGCCGAGCATTGTCCTTAAGTTTACGTTTTATTAAATATCTACTTATTTTAGGTTCTAATCTTAGTAAGTCTATTTCGTTAAATATTTTAGGGACTAGATATTCAGTCATCCTCTCTCCATAGTAATTTTTAATTGTTGGTTTAATTAATTTTTCCTGTCTTACATTTCTAGTATTATATGAATTATTAATTTTAGTTTTTTTTTTGACGGCTTTACGTTAACCAGAATATGAGGAATATTATTTTAGCCTGACGTTCACCATTAGCCTAGGAGGCTTTCACTGCTTCACCGGACAATACAGGCTTCTAGCTAATAACACTACAGATCATATAAGTAACCCGTGCCAGTGGGCATGCCTTTTAGATTTAGAGGTTCAGCAAAGACGCGGTGACTAACGTGGGTCGGTATAAAGGAGGTTTTGTGCAAGATTAATACGCAACTGACTGCACGTGTGGCGTAGCGGCTAAGACAGTCGCCTCGCTACGTTGTGTCGCGGGTTCCAGTCCCGCGCCGGACAACTATTAGTCTGGATGTAATTTGTGTCCGTCTATTATATGTTTGTAAAGTAACCCGCGACACAGGAAAGAGATTCCCCAGTGCGGGCGTTGTCTATTTAAATTAAGAAAAAAAATAATACGCGGACTTACTTACTTACTTATCGTATGGGCAGTGGTTACCTTGGTGTCAGAGTTGCTCAAGCCGCCCAGTAGGCCCCTGACATGGCTTAACGACTGTTGCCTAATGTACAACCGGGACTGACAGCTTAACGTGCCCTCCGAAGCACGGAGACGCTCACAAATTAAACCACTTAATCGGTCACCCATCTATGGACTGACCGCGAGCCTTACCGACCGAGTTGCTTAACCTCACCGATCGGTGAGAGCATCTGGCTATTAGCGCCGGCTGATATGCAGACTGCTAGTGCGATCATGGATTTGAGGTGGTTTTTCATCAATGCGAAGTTAGACTAAGTGTCATAAAGGGTGATGGTGTGCGCCGTCGCACCGTAAGTACTTTTTATTCTGTGGTCGCACTCTCAGTCGGCGAGTACGATTGGGAATTGTTGTTATCGCACTTTTGGCCCTTCTGGTGATGCGAGCATCCAATGGGCGACCGTGATCACTTACCATCAGGGACCCAAATGCACTTTAAAAACACCAAATACTGTGATTTTTAGACCCGTCCACTAAGTATCAATTTAAATGATCTTGACTCATTTGAAATTATCAGAATTTTCTATATCATATAATTCACGACTTTGGACACCTAATTGCTACGTATAGATACGGCTTTGCGTAGGTACGTAGGAATAATGTATGATAATTATAGCATGTATTGCCATCTAGTAAGATTGTTAGAAAAATTATGTTACATAAATCCTTAAAAGATGGCGCTAACAGTTTACCACAATAGGTAGCTACCTGCCGTCCAACTACCCTTTTCTTTCCATAGGTGGCGTAAGAACCCGGCAAAACAAATATAATATAATAAGGACGGAGTATTTATTTAAGAACCCTACGTGAGCTTTTATAATCAGAGCCATTTAAATATATTGGATATTATTATATTTCTTAACAAATAATATTATTTATTGCGTTATAATTTCTTTTATTTAGTTTCCAGATACATTGCCATCTGTGATATAATCTCTGAACTATGTAACAGAAGTTCTCAAACAGCAACTTTAGTGTGCATATAAAGCAACAGATGGCACTACAAGTCCCTAAAATACTTATTTTTTTAATTAATTTTAATTATCAATTTTAGAGAACTTTGTGCTAAGTTTATAATAATAGGTATGTAGGTGAATAAAATTAAGGGCCACAAAGTCTTTAATATTATTTGCAGAAGGAATTGGGGCTAGATGGTAATATCAAAAGATAAATTTTATATTCTAACATTTAATAAACTTTTCCAATATTCTAACATACTGACACATAAGTTCTACACAATTACTTAGCACAGTACTCCTATTCACATTGCTAAGTTTACTCAAAGACTCTTTAATAATTGCTAACTTATTTCTAACCATTGGAGTTATAATAACATTCAGATTCTTATCATTGGAACATATAGCCGCAGAGTATATTAATCTACTTACATCTGTACTATGATCATAATAATACTTAACAACCATCAATAAACCATAGAAATTAAAACTAAGCCCTTTAAAATCAATATATAAATCTTTATTTAAACCATGGTTATTTATGAAAGAAATCTGTTCTTGGGATAGCTTCACTGATATAGACTTTAAAAATAGATTTATATCTTCAAATGTGAAAGAAACATAATCAAGATCATTGTCGGGTAAGAAAAATCCATACTCAGTGATTAATTTCAAGTTGTGACTGTCACCATAACAGATAAATACTTGTGTATATGATTCGAAATTATTTTTGGTATATATTGAAAAATTCACATCGGAAAGTAAGTCTTCATTCAATCTGTTGACGTTGACATTTTCTATATTCTTGCTAACCATTAACTTTGTCTCGTTTCTTGCATTCGGACTATGATTAATCATATCTAAATATGGGCATAATGATATTTTTGTATTATCACATATAAGATTTATAATCGAATTCTCAATATTTTTTAAATCTATAACCTTAGTTAAATCCATAAATACACATCTCGTGTTTACTGTGAAGTAAGCCCATTCATAAACGGCCAATGTGAATGATTTTTTATATTCTTGAATATTTTTATCGGAACTTAAGTTATTTTTTAAGATATTTACAAAAATTGTGTATGAGGACTTGATTATATCATTTTGCTTGGAAATCACAGAGGCTATGTCATTATCAATAAGACTAACAACATCATCAGGTAAAAAATATGGTACAGAGTATTCCTTAGGTAAACTTTCTATATAAATACACCATTTAGTTTTATGACTTTGGAACTTTAAAAATGTTAGGTAAAAGGCCATTAACGCCTGAAAGGACACAGCCTGCTTATATTCCACTAAACAATGTATAGAATTCTCTAAAAATATATTACAAAATAAATTGTCCATCAAAATGGTGGTGACATTAATAGTCAAGTTCAGGGGTAAATTTATCAGTTCTTCTCCATTTTTGATTTTCCTTTTCGTGAGTACTCCGCGGCCGGTATCGTTGAATATAGCTAGGACCAGCTTCTCATTGCGTCGCATTCCATTGTCAGAAAGCCAGGTATTCAGTGAAACTATTTCTTTATGATCATCACATGAGCAAAACTCGCGCGCTTTCTTAACACTTCGATTTCGCCGAGTACGACCCATCACTGATAAAATATTGGACACATTTCTACTTTTTATCTCATATAACACATAGTAAATATCTCATTTCATTTAAAACAATCAAGTTTTGTTAAATAATATATGATGTATCAAATTAATTTGTTGTCAAAACACTTGGCATTGACGTCATTGAAGCAGTACGTTTTGTTATCAAGCAAAGTGTTGAGAAATTAAACTTTATTCTTCAATATCAATAATTATTTAAAATAATCATATGGCATAAGCATATTTATTTGTATTTCAAACAAATATCTACAGTACAAAATCAGTACTTTTACACGCGGAAAATGCAATAACGAAACGCGAAATCAATAAATCTTTCGTGTTTCAACGTAACTTATAGCCGCGAGAGATGCATTTTTGGACGCTTATATCTTAATCGGGTGCCGTCGGACTAGGCTGCTTTTTCTATTCTATTTAGTGTTCCTTACTAAAATAGTTAAACAAACCCTTGTACCTCTCTAATTCTAATTAGTTTGATACGCTAATTATAAATAAATATTCCCTTTGGGATTTGAACTTCGGCTCAGGGCGGTTACTGACGACGAGATGCATGAGAGATGTCAGTCTTAGGGATGTTTTGTGCGTAGTACGTTAATACACCAAGTTGCGGGCCACTTGTCCGAGAGAAGATTACATCGATAATAATGTAAACACAAGACCGGCCATTGCGGCCTTTGTCCAGCCGTGGACGACTTTCGGCTGATATGATGAGGATAATGAATGCAAACAAAGGGTCACGGAGAGCGTTCGCGGAACTATACCTGTGGGTAGGTACCTACTAACGGCTGTCGCGTACGATATATCGGATTAAACACTGGATAGAGGAATAATTGAGTGGGGCAGGTGTACAGGTGCAGACGCCAGCACATCAAGCTACCCCAATCTGTCAAATTTCCCCAATTGAAAGTGAACCTTATACTTCTGTGATAAAGTTGAAAATCTATAAAAGAAATTTGACATAATGGGGTAGCTGGATGTGCTGGCGTCTGTGCCAAAAATTTTCTGAACTTCAGGTGCCACAAAATCATTATAACAGCAGCCGCACATTTACACTGCGTTACAAACATTGTATAGAAATTATAATATAAATAGAAGCAAATCCATACATCCCTATCAAAAACTGATGTGATTCTTGTAGTGCCCCAGTCTGTCCACTCCAAGAATTTTCTTCGCATCCACGATTAACAACTATTCGTTATTACACTATGGTTTGACACAGTCATACGAAGCACTCACCTCACCGAACCCCAAAAACACTAATGGCCTGTTATGTTGTCGACTCGATAAAATATCTTTTAGCTATCTTCCGCGTCCGTGTAATGCCCTTTGATCGTACGGGTATTATTAGACCGTGCCCTAAATTTTTAAGACACGTTATTAGTGTTATTGCTGTTATTAGTCAGTCTATGGTTAGTCTATTTTTATGTAAAGGTAAGTGACAAATAATAAGTATTATTAAAAATAATAATTAAACAAATTATTTAGATATTATAGTAATAATAAATTCATTTATTTCAAGCATCAAAACCCATAATACAAGTATATAATAGGATAATGATTCTAAAAAAATATTTTTATTAAATTAGGTAAGTATATTATTATCATTAAAATAATCACAAATAAACATAATAATATTTCAATAAAATTAACTGTAGAAGATGATATAGAATAAAAAATATGTCGAGGAGTTTGAATTGGAGTGGTCTGTGGTCAGACCTAAATTAATTAATGGATTTCTCTTATGGTTGTTTAAAGCGCTGCGCCATAGAAATTGTAGTAGGTAACCTAGTAAGTATCGGCTAATAACGATAAATATAAAAGGCGGTAATAATGGGAACGGCATATGGCACGCATTGTGAGGAGGTTCCTTACTCTGTCGCCCTGACCACCGGCGGCCTAGGGGATCTAACCCCGCCGCTGGAGGAACTCTATTTTCTTCGTATTTACTTATATATTATTTTTATATCAGTTTTATAAAAAATAATATGTATAAAATAAGAAATTAAATAAATAATTTGGAATATAATAATAGATAAAGACCTTCTTATGAATTATGACAGTGGCGGACAGTCTCAGTGGAAACTAGCTATCTGCGCGGGGCATATTATATCTAGTGTACGAGAGTGTGCGCAAACACACTTCACTTCGAAAGAGCAGTTCATCGATTAATAAATTTTCGAAGAATCGTTCAGTCGAAGCAGCGTTTGGTGAAAAAAACTTATTTAGTATTATTACATTTGTCTAAACAAAAATTATCGCGAAATGAGTAGTATTAGATATATTTAAATCTAATTTTACCACGATTTACCACGATTTCCGAATCCTGCATAATGGCACTATTTACGCCGACCACTGATTAAAATATATGAAATTAAAACACAATCAATAATATATAAACGTGATGACTTAAATAAATCATTGCAAGAAAAGCAAAGAAAAAGGTTGTTTCGCAATAAATTCCCTTCAAACAATCGTTTAGTCGACTGTCAGTTCATCGAACATATTATGACTCTCGCTACTACTTTACGGACCCATTCGATAGGCCGAAAACACATTTTTTATAACAAAATTGGCAACATTTATTAAATCAAATCAAATCATTTATTTCATTTCATTTTGGGTGATACATGATAACAAAAAACAATTAAAGTTCCACCAAAATCTGCCTAACAAGACATATGAAAATTACATAACTACATTTTTATTATTGCGTAAATACAAACAAATTCATTATTATCATCATCATTATCATATCATCATGATTCATTATTCATTATTATCATATCATCCATTTAAATAAATAATCTCTAAGATTTTGTCACTAGTTAAAACAATAACAATAAAATGTCAATAATTAGGTACTAAATTTATATAATTAAATGTCGAAATTAGTTAAAATAAATTATTATCGGTTAGAAATTCATTAATGATGTAATAACTTTTACAAATCAAAATCTTTTTCATACTTGTTTTAAGAAAACTTGTAGTACGAGTCTTCATAAATTCTGGTATTTTATTATAAATCTTTGGAGCAATACAAAGCAAACTTTTCCCCATTAGACTGGTTTTTGCACTTTGGACACAGAGTTTGTTGTTATTATTGTAATGTTTGCGTCTATTTCGTTTAACAACATCAGATACGCGTTGATATCTAAAAATCTGAACAATAGAAAAGTTTGATGAATTAAGATTTTTTTCTACCAATGACTTCTTCATCAATTTCCTTTGTAACAAGTATGCTGTTATATAGCAAATTGTAGTATTAGTAAAATATTAGGTTGGTAGAAAAAGGTAAATGTGTTTGTTACACATTCAGCCTACATAATGTCCTTGAGTTGCTCCAACTCAGCTGTCATAGACTAAATATGTCATGCATTTACCTTTCCGATTTATCGAACCTATTCTCATTTCCCCTATACTATTTTCTTTTCCAAGTTCACATCGCGATCGTAGTCTAGTCAAAACAGCATCCACACCAAAGCCAGACAAGATAAAAGGCCAATATTTTGACAACAACATCTCATAAAGGTGTAAATGTGTGATCTATTTTTGCTTCACTATTAGTGGTACAGAGAATCAGGTCGGCGCAACGATGCCACAGAAAATATAGCTGACACACAGTATGGGAGATTAGACGCTTCCGTGCCTATATTCTGTTGTTGAGCTTTTAGTTATTAAGCCTGTATTAAATTGCTTGTATTAATTTGCTATTTTAATGGAATTATATGTAAAAATGGTACAGAACAAAACATTAAACCATCTTTAACTTTTCTATTAGAAAACCGATTGAATCACAATGTATAAGGAACCATTCCTAAAGCGATCCCTATCGATTTAAATAATAATTAATCGGTTCAAAACGCATGCAGTCGACTTGGTAAGCTCCTTCTTTTGAAGTCAGTTAATATAATAATCTTTATAAATCTTCAATTTAATGATGAAATTTTAAAGTATCCGATTAATTTACTTAATGTCATGACTCTAAAATGTTCTTACAGATTCTAACTAGCAGCTAGTCTTTGGAATAAGTACTGACAGTGAAATAGGATTTAATTTAAGCGGAAGTTTTGGAATTCTGTTGTCTGAATTTTGCATTGCAACGATTAGGCTTACCTCCAAAAGTCCAAACATATCAACAGTACTTTAATTTTGTGTGATTTTCGTTGAATCGTTAAAAAAAAATATGTTGTAAAGACTATAAAGTTCGTGATGGCATTTCTTTCTATTTCTGAAATAGATATATTACATTTTAATTTTTTTCTGAACCCTTCGTTTGCGTCCCGGTTCTCATAGTATCTAACTAGTTAACGAACCAGATTAACAGAGAATATATGTATAAGATTATAATATACTTTAGTCTGGGTTTGATGTTTTAATAGCAGTTTCCCTACTGTATAATATTTTTTTCAATGAAAATGCACTGGAGTGGTTCTGCAGCTATTTTAGGTTTTATTACTTCAGTTTTTGTTTGGTAGAAATTGGAAGCTATATAGTTCGAAGGAACGAAGTTTAAGAAATATAGCTGTAGATATGTCTATTTTAAGTTAGTGTAAATTTATAGTCACCTAAAACCTATCTTTGTTGATCAATTATCTCTTTCATAGTAAAGCATCAATATCTCTCTATCTGACTACTAAGCCTTGACAAGCTTTGACAATATGTAGTAAAAATAATAGACTTAAACTAGATAATTCAACTTAAACATAATCTCTTGACAATAACTTGATACCAGCTAGTTAAATATCATTGCTATTATAAAATAATTTTTATAAATGTTTTCATACAATCAATACAATGTGTACCTAAATATCTATGTTACTAGAAATAATAATGTATACAACTATATTACTACAAACATGTTCTGACTATTTACAAGCGCTTTTTTAAAGTCGCCGTGAATAAAAACCTTTTTATTTTTAAAGCCAGAGGTCGTGGCTTCGAACCCCGCCCAGGACAAATTTGAGGGTGATGAGCACGATTATTTTTTCTGTGATCATCAAGCATCCGTCTGGCAAGCGCAGCAGTTACGGCATATTCCTCCAATTGATGGTCACAATCCATCGTGGATTTTGGACGCTTGGTCATAGAACAGATTTCAAATACCCTTTAAGTGACGTTGTATGCAGGTACTCCGGCCCTTCCTTGAAAAAGAAATCCTAATAGTCTTTCAGGTATTTCGCGCGCAACACGCACATCGTGATCTGCAACGTAAAATGTGAGTATTGTGTTCGCCTGCTAAATAATTTCAATAAATGGGCCAGATCTCGGCGACGAAATATACCTACTCAAGGGTTGAGTATGTTTCGCCGGACCGTCTCAATTGGGCCGCGTTAAAACCGTTAGAAGAGATACAAGCCGGGTTTGCTTCGCTGGGTCTTCACTCTTCTCATTTGGGGCGCATTGGATCCGGTGGTAGTATTAAAGCGCGACCGTCATTATAAACACAAGATCCGCAATAATAATAATATTGAATTATAATATTCTACTATTCAATAGTTCTATGATATTGAAAAATTTTCGTAACCGAAAAGTCTCAAAACTACTTTTTAAGCCCAACCCGGGATTGGAACTCAATATCTAAATAGGCATTGTATTCGTTTAAACAACCTTAACATCAGAATAATAAACATCATCATCAACAATAAACCATCATTAACAAATTGAACTACAAAAGTGGGCCTTAAAATGTTTGTGCAAAAGGTATGTGGCCCAGATATCGACCGGGCACCAATTTCACTGCGTCCTCTCTTTTAATCAAAATAATTAACTACATATATGATTTATTGCCTTAGTACGGGAGGGCGGGAGCCGTCTACCTACAACGTTTTTACCTTACCGATAAAGTACTGGTGATTATAAAAGTGGTTGCGGTTTTTTAGAACGAGGATTTTAGATTTAAATTTCGAACCAAGACTTTCTAATTTCTATTGAGCCCGTGACCCATCCTCAAATCGGACGAGTGACGTATTATCGTAAGAAAGAAAGAAGAAGATAAGAAAAAGGTGTATTCCCAACAAGCACAGATAATATTTCACTTTACTTAGTTTACATCAAAGAGAATATAAACAAAGCACGATTAGTTTAAATAGATTTTCATTTGGAAGCTTTCAGTAATAACCTTACAAGCTAGGAAGAGGTGTCTATCTCAGCAAATGCTACAGTAAATAATTACTGTTTTGCTCATTTTCTTATAGCGCCAAAAGTACGACGACTACGATTAGGATGTGAAATATTAAATTAAAATACACGAACCTATGAGTTATCTATAGAAGTTTGTACTAACAAAGCCATTTAATTTCCATTTCCATAATAATATTTAAAAAAATATAAGAATAAAAATATACATGCTGGAACAGGGTCCATGCTACCGGAGGTTACGGCTCTAGAGACAGGAACCTCCTGACAATGCGAGCCGTGTTATTATTATTATGAGTACCTGTAGTAACATTTAGTGGCGACAATTATTAACGTGACAATTATTACCGATAAGGGTAAAATAGTTATTTGTTATACAAGAGTGCAAAGTTGCTTTTTAACCGCGTGCTCAATTTTGATAACCGAGCAAGCGAAGGAATCTAAAATTGAATCACGAGCGCAGCGAGTGATTCAAAAATCAGAATCCTGAGCATTAGCGAGGAAATCAAAAGAGCACAAGGTGAAAAATTTTTGCTCTCGAGTGCAACACGTAGCTTTTCATCACTCCTTAGCGAGGAAATATGACAAAATTCGAAAAAAATCTTGTTATAAATACTATTATTTCAGTTTAGTTATTAATTACTATATATTATGATATGTAACTATTACGGTACGTGCTTCGCTACGTATAAGGCATAGTAATAAAAAATGATTATTAAGTTCATTTATTCAAACAAAAAATATTTTAATTGCTAAAAGATGTATTTATACTTTTTCAAGACTTTTTTTAATTTTCTCTACGTACAAACCTTCCCTGGACTTCTACGAATAATTCAAGACCAAAATTAGCCAAATCGGTAAAGGCGTTGTTGAGTTATAACATTACAACGAAAAGTGGCATTGATTTTTATGTATAGAGGTATAAAAACTTAAACTAACGTTGCTACAGTTCGAGTGTAATAGGCCAGTAATATTGCGCAAAACAAATACTTAAATAAAAAAGTACACCAAGAAGGTTCCAAGTCCTACTTTTTACCCGACTGCGGGACGCAAAGGGTAATGTGTTTATCAGGCTATGTATGTATGTATGTTCCTTTGAAGCACTATACAGAACAAACGCCTGGACCGATTTTAATGATTCGCACGTCAATCGATTCCTTTCAGTCCGGAAAGTGTCACTAAAGACATGACGTTAGTGAAAATTCAATATGGCGACTACTGGATGCCATATTGTGAAAATTTAAAAAATTTAAGTCAACAAACTATGTCATGTGAGGTATCGTTGAATAGGTATTTAAAAAACATTTTTAGTTTTCTTTCAACATTTTTCGATTTGACCGGCCGTTTAGGAGCTATATCGATTTAAAGTTGCGTAACAACTATTCTCACATATAGGTTTTAAAACAGTAGAAATTTACGATGAAAAGACGAAAACTTCGTATGACTGTGCGTGTGAGTGTTGATGGACATATAATAATAATAATAATGTCCTCCTAGCCGAATTTCGGCCACGGCGGCCAGTCTCAACAGAGATTAGCCATCTGCGCGGGACATATTATAGTGCTCAAGTGTGTGCGCAAACACAGGAGCACTTTCTATTCCATCACTCTCATGATCCGATGGGACGCCTATGCGACACGACCGGAAAGAGGTCAGGTACAGGACCGACGGCTTTACGTGCTCTCCGAGGCACGGGGGTATAATACCGCCAACTCCCAGACTTCGGGCTGATGCTGAGAATTTTTTCTTTTTACAGAAAAGTCCCAAAATCACTTTTTGGCCCGACCCGGGATTTGAACCCAGGACCTCGTTTTCTGCGGGTGAACACGCTACCGCTAGACCAACGAGGCAGTCAACATCACTGATGGACATATACTAAAGTATCTATTAGGTATATTGGACTACCTAAAGTATCTAACGGCTAACACGGTCGCCCATCTCCAACTTCAAACGATTTAGTACTAAACTTCACTTGAAAAACTATATATAGGTATATATACCTACCGAAATCGAATTGTTTTAAATGCAATGACAAAGATATAAAGAACAACGTCCCTTTGGTTGGTCGAATCGAACTATCAACAACCGAATTTCATGCGCTTTGTGGACAAGTTAAAATTTAAAGTAAAATGTTACCTTTAATATTATGTTGGGGAGTAACTGTACACAAGTTGCAAGGGACAACTTTGAATCGAGCCGTTGTCGATCTCAGTTCGTGCATTTTAATTTTGAATTGAATTGAATTTTTCATAAAGCCAGGTTAAGTCTTTAGATGGTTTAATTATTAGTACTCTGTACCACCGCAAGCTACTAAACAATCCTCATGGTATCAAATCTCTCATGGCCCTGGCAACATACAACACACGCACACTGCGGACTGACGAGAAGATAACCGAACTGGAGGAAGAATTGAGCAGGTTACATTGACATAATAGGATTATCTGAAGTTCGAAGAGAGGGGGAGGACACTATAATCCTGAAATCCGGGAATCTGCTTTATTTCCGGGAGGGCGACCAACTGTCCCAAGGTGGTGTTAGGTTCATAGTACACAAGTCCCTAGTCCACAACATAGTGAAAATCGGGAGTGTGTCGACTAGGGTTGCGTACCTTATACGCACTTCGACGATGAGGTTGAGGTCATGTATGAGGATATTTCTAGAGCCATACATACCTCGAACTCTTATTTCACTGTGGTCATGGGGGACTTTAACGCGAAGCTGGTTAAACGATTCGGGGATGAGCTGAGAGTGGGGCAATTTGTAACTGGAGACCGGAATCCCCGGGGCCAAATGTTGGCCGACTTCATGGAGAAGGAAGGACTCTTTATGATGAACTCCTCTTTCAAGAAGCCGGAAAACCGCAAATGGGCCTGGGTAAGCCCCGATGGTAAAAAAAAAACGAGATAGACTTTATCTTGTCGACGAGTAGACAGATGTTCAATGACGTCTCAGTAATCAATACGGTTAAAACCGGAAGCGATCACCGACTGGTGAGAGGCTCATTGAACCCAAATGTCAAGCTCCAGAGGTTCCGACTGATAAAGTCTACGCTCCGACCTTTACCCATCTACATCCAAAACCCTGAACCCTTTCAGCTCGAACTGCAAAACCGTTTCGAATGCCTAGCAGATTGCGAGGAAGTAGACTCATACCACGACAGGCTCGTAGAAGCTGTCCATACGGCTGGGTCTAAGGTCTTCAAGGCCCACCGTACAAACAGAACCGACCATACCCTGCAGCTTATGGACGAAAGACGGAAAATGGTTCTGACATCCTCTGGTGATGCTACCAGATACCGGCTGCTCAACAGACAGTTCTTAAAGTCTTTGACTCGCGACACGCGTCAAATTAATACAAATTGTATTAAAGAAGCTATAGAGCGGAACAAAGGCTCTAAAGTGTTTGCAAGAGAACTGTCTGTTGGACAGAGCCAACTGACGAAGCTGAAGACTGAGGATGGGAGAATTGTCACGTCTAGACCTGAGTTGCTGGGAGACATCGAGAAGTTCTACGGACAGCTGTAGACGAAAACTCAGTCACCTGTCAATAGTCTTGCCTCAGATCCCAGAGCACGACTAACCCAACACTTCACCGACGACATCCCGGACGTCAGCCTGTGCGAGATTAGAATGGCTCTCGAACAGCTTAAGAACAACAAGGCGCCTGGTGATGATGGAGTTACGGCAGAGCTTCTGAAGGCGGGTGGTACACCAATCCTACGGGCCCTTCAGAAGTTATTTAACTCCGTCATACTAGAAGGTCAAACGCCACAAGCATGGCACAGGGGTGTGGTGGTGCTCTTCTTCAAAAAGGGCGATAAAACCCTCTTGAAAATTACATTGAGAAGGGTCACTTTTGCTGGTGTCCCATACCATTTCAGGAAGCACACCTTCCCAGTTTCTGCAACATCACTATGGCTGGAGCTTGGGTTGTAAAAATCTTTGCTGCTTCCTGAATAATTTCCGAATTTAAATACAATTTACAGAAACCCACCTTGCTTCTTCTAAACGTTGCTGATGTTGTATCGTAGCCGGTAAATGAGTGTAAGAAGAGGATGTGTTCATATCCATGCTATTGCATCTCATTTTTTGTCATTCATTCATTCATCGTCATTTTTCCAGTAAGTGTTTTAGCCAGTAAGGTTGCGTTTCCTACAGTGAGCATTGAGCGAAAAGCAATCTTCATGATGTTTTTCCCGCCTAAGGTCAGTTATCTGCTGTTACAAAAAAACGCGATATCTTACTGTTACCGGCCCTTACCTCGTGGAGGTACACCCGGCTTATGTTAAAATAAATTTAGAGATATACGGTCACCATAGCCTAGTTGGTAGTGCTCCTGCCTACGAAGCTGGTGGTCCTGGGTTCGAATCCCGGTAAGTGCAAATATTTGTGTGATGAGCACGAATATTTGTTTCTGAGTCATGGATGTTTTCTATGTATTTAAGTATTTATCTATCTATATAAGTATGTATATCGTCGCCTGGTACCCATAGTACAAGCTTTGCTTAGTTTGGGGCTAGGATGATCTGTGTGACATTGTCCCCAGATATTTGTCCCCAGATATATATCGGGCATCAGGTAATGGTTATCACGCTGAATAACTCATCATCATCTTGTTCCCACTAATATGCTAGTGGGTTTGGTTTCCGCACTTAGTCCCGATGAAGACCAATGGTCCTCATCGGGACTAATGTGAGCCTTGACGGCCTTCACTCCATCCAGCACACCTCCTTCCAGAAGTATATCAGGTCTCCTAAGCTTCTCAAGGCATCTGTAAGAGTTCCGCTGAATAACTTAAATTTTCTATATTTCTGGAGCGTGTAGCACATAAACGAATGGGAATATGAAAAAGTATATGAGATAAAAGTTATAGTGAATTTTGTAAGCTTTAATTTTATCTTAGAATATTTTTTGCTAAAACGCACCTTTTTAAAGATATTAGCAAAAAAACTAAAATTGAGGTCTTTGTCCCCCTCCCCCCTCCTCCCTCCGCCTCACCTCCTAGACGTCAGGACTTTTAGTATGTTTTCCCTCTAAGTACTCTGAACAAGTTTCTGAAAATATCCCTTTGGTTCCCGCTCACGCACTCTATACCCTCCTTTGAGTCATTCCTTAATCGGACTAATAACAGTTGATCGTTATTGTGGCTGGAAATTGCACATTGATCAAATATGCATCAAAATGAATAGGTTTGTAAACGATTTGTCACGACTTCGCAAAACAGTCTTATTACCAATCGATATTGATGGCATATCTATGGGGCAATTCAACAGATAAATCGAGAGCATTTCTATTGCAAAAAATGCGTTAAAGCAACTACAGGTACTCCTCCGTTTGTCTCATGTAAATCATTGTTAAAAGGACTAATAATTATGACTAGTGTGTTTGTACATTTTTCAAATTGGTGTATTTGTGAAAACGCAGCCACAGTATTTACTAGAGCTATAGATGTTTTTCCTCGCAACATGATAACTAATACAACACTATTTCAAACAAGTTCCTATGCTGTATATGTGAAAGTGTTTAATGCTTTGCCGTAAAATATTAGACATTTTTCAGCGGCAAAGTTCAAAAACCAACTCAGACTGTGGCTCCTAGAAAAATCATTCTAATCAAATCAAAATTTTTACTGCACGTGAGGCGCAACGGCTAAGGCAGTCGCGTTGCCGCTTCGTGTCGCGGGTTTGAGTCCCGCGCCGGACAACTACTTGTGTGACCCATAAATAGTTGTTCTGAGTCTGGATGTAATTTGTGTCCGTCTATTATATGTTGTTAAGTACCCTGCAACACAGGGATTAGATTCCATATTGCAGGGGTTCTCTTAAAAAAAACTGTGATTTATTTAATTAATTATTTTATTTGTGTAAAATTTGACATATAACAATCACACATTTCGCATGCTGTTTATGAGTAAAATTGATGAGACTAACCTAATAGTAAGACCACCACTGTACTCTATTTTAAGTGAAATAAATAAATGAATGAATAATATTTAATAACTAAATCTAGATAAGAATGATAAAAATATAAAAAAAAATTAAGAACAAAAATTATAATATTAGGTCTTTACCTATGAAATTGCCGTTCTGCAGTACTGGCCATTTCAAATCAAAATAATTTTTGTTTGGCTAAGAATTCTAATTTCAAATTAATTTTATTTTAAAAACATGGATTCTTTTTTCCAAAAGTAGTCATTTCTTTATTGATTAGTGTTACATTTTCATCGCATTTCAATCTTTTTCGTCATCATGGATACGTTAAAAATTCGAGTAATTATGGAATATGAGTACCGTCGTGGCAGCAACGCGGCACAAGCGGCACGCAACATCAACGACGTTTACGGAGCTAACACTACAAACCAACGCACCACCTGTTATTGGTTTGCTCGCTTCCGTTCTGGAAATTTCGACCTGAAAAATGAACCTCGCGGTCGTCCGAAGACTTTGGTCGACAATGACGAATTAAAGGCGGTTGTGGAAGCTGATGATACACAATCTACGGCTGAATTAGCAGCAGCTTTCGACGTTAGCGTCAAAACAATATTGGTCCATTTGCGTCAAATTGGCAAGGTAAAAAAGCTTGACAAATGGGTGCCCCACGAACTCAATGATCGCCAGCGCGAAGTACGCGTCGAGACGTGCCTTGCACTGCTCAACAGACACACAAATGAAGGAATTTTGAACCGCATTGTTACCTGCGATGAAAAATGGCTTCTGTTTGATAACCGCAAGCGCTCAGCAAGTTGGTTGGATCCTGGTTCAGCACCTAAACAATGCCCTAAACGAAAACTTACCCCTAGAAAAGTGATGGTCAATGTTTGGTGGTCTAGCGCCGGTGTGATTCATCACAGCTTCTTACCAAACGGGGTGAGCATTACTGCAGATGTGTACTGTGAAGAACTGAGCACAATGATGGAGAAGCTGGCGCATCTCCAACCAGCATTGGTCAATCGCTCGTCTCCGCTGCTCCTGCACGACAACGCGCGACCTCATACTGCACAGCAGACGGTCTCCAAGTTGCAAGAACTGGGGTTGGAAGCTCTCCGTCATCCGCCCTACTCACCAGACCTTGCGCCTACAGACTACTACTTTTTCCAGAATTTGGATAACTTCTTGGCGGGAAAAAAATTCAATACCCGAGAGGCAGTACAAAATGCCTTTGAAGAATTTGTTGCCTCCCGTCCAGCTGATTTCTTTAAGAAGGGCATCAATAAACTGCCACTGCGATGGCAAAGATGCATTGATTGCATGGGTGATTACTTCGATTAATACAAATAAAAAAATTCATGAAAAAAATTCGTTTAAATTTTTTCATACAAAACGGCAATTTCATAGGTAAAGACCTATTATATAATGTGGTTAACTTATTGTTGAAACTAGCTAGGAACTTATAACTAATAATACAAAATAAAAAAAATATTTAATTAATAAAAAACCCAACTGCGTAAATAATGAACCAAACTACGTACATAGGCAAAGAACTGAAAAGAAAAAAAACAAGCACATAGATGGCTGGTGGTCTAAAATTATATAATGTACTATTGAATGAATACTATTGAAGAAAATAAAATATATTCTAATAATGGAACATAACAACTGTTGTTATGTTCCATTATTAGAATATATTTTATTTTCTTACTACGTACTATTGAATGAATACTATTGAAGAAAATAAAATATATTCTAATAATGGAACATAACAACTGTTGTTATGTTCCATTATTAGAATATATTTTATTTTCTTCAATAGTATTCATTCAATAGTACATTATATAATTTTAGACCACCAGCCATCTATGTGCTTGTTTTTTTTCTTTTCAGTTCTTTGTCTATGTACGTAGTTTGGTTCATTATTAACGCAGTTGGGTTTTTTATTAATTAAATATTTTTTTTATTAATAAATTCTAAAAGTTGTATAATAAATTCGCCACCATAGATGTAGAAGTAAATAGGTTTAATTATATTCTGCAGTCACACGATGTTCTAAATTCAAATTTACTTTACCCTCTAGAGCAGGGGTGGCCAACAGGTCGATCGCGATCGACCGGTCGATCGCGACCGTTAGTCCAGTAGATCGTGGCAAGGCAAAAAATATAAATACGTAGACCAGACTTCGCAACGTAATCACCAACTGCTGCACGCACCTTTAGCGATAGGTTTCCGCACTTAGCCTCCTAATTGGGGCATTGTGCGTGATAACTGTTTGGCTACTCTAACCATTTTAGTTCCATCCAAAAGTCCAGGAGACCACGAAAGCCTGGCTTGAGGGCCTCCTGGAGTGTCTTCGTATCATTCAGGAACTTTGCCCGTTCGTAAGCAACACTATTGTAGTGTAGCAGTACGTGTGCTGGTGTTTCTTCATTTTCAATGCACCCTCTGTACAGGGGGCATTCTGTGACGTCAATATTGAAGAAGTGTGCAGTGTCCGGTAATGTGCCTATCACCTTTTCAAGTGCACCGTGGCACTCCAGAATGAGTCCACTGTTAAATTGGTTGCTCTTTAAGGCTTGAAGCACAGTGGCACTGTCTGAGATTATGCGTATGGATTTACCATGCACATCTCGACACTTGACTGCTGTTGCTGCTAAAGTTATTCCCACGCATTCCGCTTGGAAAATAGAATTTAGACTGGCTAAGTATTGTTGATATGTTGATATTGAGGTCATTGGAGAAGACGCCGGCTCCTGTGCCTTTATTTGATATCCGGACTTCATGTGTGCCAGAGCTGTCCTTAGATAGCTTCGTCTTGAAGTTGGATGGCGTAGTTTTTATCAAATATGAAGGTTTTAGGGGTCACATATAGCGTCCATCATTGGGAGCGTCCTCGTTATCATCATGGATGAACCATGATGCACGTGTAATTTTCCCTATAATTTTGCTTCCACAAGCCAGTTTTGCTGAGCCTTATGGCTGTTGCTGCGGCCTCTTGTTGGATAACTAGGTGCAATGGTCTGAGATTTAGTAGAACTTCGAGAACGACTTCCACAGCTGCACTTGTGGAAGTCGTTCTTATGCTGCCAGTAGTTGCTAAGCATGATAGGCTTTGGAAGCTTTGGTGTTTTGTGTTTGCCGTGCTTAACTGTGTTCTGGGCTACCACACAACGGCACCATACGTTATCATGGGGAGTATTAACATTTTGTAGTACCATAGGGTCATGAATGGTCTTAGGCCCCACTTTTTCCCTAAAGGTCTTCTACATTGCCAGAAGGTCGTTCGGGCCTTGTCAATTTCACTTCCATGTGTTTGTTCCAGTTAAGCTTACTATCAAGCGTTATCCCTAGGTATATAAGCTCAGTTGAGAGGCTCAGTTCGGTGCCAAACAATTTGGGTAGGTCCGTGATGTTTGGTTGTCTTTTGTTTGTGAATATTTAATAGTAACTATGTTGTATACAGGAGAGATCGGGAGACCTCGAGCTTATCTAACCACAAAAAAACAGGCGGTGGTGTACTTATAGCAGTTACTAATAAATTCCAGTCCCAACGCATGTATAATTGGGAAAGTGACTGTGAGGACATATGGGTATCAATTGATACGCAGTCTTCAAGCAGTTGCAGGACGCTTAATATATGTTGTGTTTATCTACCCCCTCCTGTGCGTAACACAACTTTGGGATACTTCTTGGAGAATTGCAGCATGGTGATGAACATAAACAGTGATAGTCATACAGTGGTCATGGGCGATTTTAACATTAGTACCATAGATTGGGTGCAATGTGAATCCGGTACAGCACAGATCATAGGTCCTGTATCAACTAATAACTGCCTCAAAGGCCTTTTACAAGACTTTATGGATTTAAATAATATTAAACAGTACAATAAGGTTAAAAACATACAAGATAAAGTACTCGATCTTGTATTATCTGACGTGGAATCAGTAATGGTTAAGAACTGTACCAATCCTATTAGAGAAATTGATAAATATCACCCACCGTTAATATTTATACCATCTATCACTGTAAAACAAAAATGTCTATCTAAAATAACGAAAAGATTTAACTATTTTAAAGCAGACTATAGAAATATAATTAAAGAACTAGATACTATTGAATGGGATGATATATTTAGTTCAGTCAACGATGTCAACATTATGACAGATAGGTTTTACGCTGAACTACGCGTTATAATTAGAAAGCATGTACCGGAAACTGTATTCCACAAAGGAAAATATCCGCCATGGTATTCTCCTCAACTTATAAAACTACTAAAACATAAATTTAAACTTCATGTGAAAATAAAGAAATATAATAATCCTCTAGATATTATCGAATTTAATTACCTTAGAAAGGACTGCAATATGCTCGCAAAGTCATGTTATAATAAATACATAACAAAAGTTGAAAATGAAATAAAAAAAAACCCTAAACTCTTTTGGAAACATATAAAAAACTTACGTAAATCCGAATCATCCTATCCATCACACATGACTCTAAACGACGAAAAGGCTAGCACCACTAAAGATATATGCAATCTATTTGCGAAGCAATTTTCGTCAGTTTACGATCAGCCTTCAAACAATAACAACGGTTTCTCTGACAAGCATAATACTATCCTGCCAGAAATTGGCAATATAACAATTTCATCGAATTCCATACATAAGAGACTTGCCAAATTAAACCTATACAAAGCTCCTGGACCGGACAATATACCTCTTATATTCTTGTCACGTTGTGCACGACAGCTTTGCATACCTCTTGCACATATATTTAATAAATCCATAAGTACAGGCGTTTTCCCTGAAAAATGGAAGCAAGCGAAAATTGTGCCAATATTTAAAAAAGGTAAGCGAGATATAGTCGCTAACTATCGTCCTATTTCAATATTAGCCACATTGTCTAAGGTGTTCGAATCACTTGTGTACCGTTTCTTATATGACCACGTAAAAAGCTACCTATCGAAGAACCAACATGGTTTTATGACAAAAAAATCAACGAACACCAACCTCGTTACCTACGTCAGTAACTTGACTAGTTTTGTGGACCAGGGTCATCAGGTGGATGCTATCTACACCGATTTTTCGAAGGCATTTGATAAGGTTGATCACTTTATTTTAGCGAAAAAGTTACATCAAATGGGCATCACTAACGTAGCTTTGCGCTGGTGCAGTTCCTACTTGAAAGAAAGGCAATCCATAGTTGTGGTTGATGGAGACAAATCGGAACCCTTCCTTAATACTTCTGGAGTTCCACAGCGTTCTAACTTAGGACCATTATTCTTTAATATATTTATAAACGATTTATCTGATGTAATTAATCATTCTACACCCTACCTGTTTGCTGATGACCTAAAACTGATACTCGCAATTAAGTGTGACAATGATATGCAACTTTTACAGGCCGATATAGATACATTAAATCAGTGGTGCAAGGAAAACAAAATGTTTTTAAATCATGATAAGTGTCACCATATCAAATTCACCAGAAAACGCAATAAGTTTCATTCATCGTACAATATTGAAGGCAAACCCTTAACTGAAGTTGAAGTTATACGAGACTTGGGGGTGCAAATAGATAGCGCCTTGCGTTTTACCAACCAATTTGACTCAATGATCAGTGCCGCATATATGTCACTCGGATTCGTACTGCGCTCTTCTAAAGAATTCAAAAACCCACAAACAACATTGCTATTATACTCCAGTTACGTTAGAAGTAAACTCGAGTACTGTAGCACGGTATGGAATCCTTCGTATCTGGTCCATGTTGCGAGAATCGAGCGAGTTCAAAAGAAACTAGTGCACCACCTAGCGTTTCGGGCTAACGTAGCAAGATCTAAACGGTCTTATGAAGAACGGCTTAATCATTTCAATATCACTTCTCTCCAATCTCGTCGGTTAATGGCAGATATGATATTCTTATACAAGCTGCTTAACAATGGGATAGACTGTCCAGATGTACTGCAGAGAATCTGTATTAATGTGCCCAGCCGCCTTCCGCGTCATCCTTGCTCTTTACTAAGAGCCCCCCGATGTCGAACCAATCTAGGCAAACACTCTCCTGTTGTCAGAATATCTGACGAATATAACGAAATTTCAACCACCTCAGAAAATATAGACATTTTCAATAATTCACTTAGCAAGTTTAAAAGCCTCCTAAGAGCTCACCTAAGTTAAGACTATTGCAACATTGCACTGCTTTATTTTTATTATTTTTATTTATAAAATTGTTTATATTCTGTGCACTAATTTAATTTATTTTTTGTAATTTTATACTATTAGTTTGAATTTGTTTCCTTAAATTTTAAGTAATTTTAATTTTAGTTTTTAATTTTAGTTTGTAAATTAAATTAACTTGTTTTTCTGTACACCTACTCTTCGCATGCTGTGATTTCTTGTAAGTAAAGATGCACAAGATCTTTTTACCGTGGCAATCTAATTTGTATTAATTTGTATGCATAGTGTAATCTTTGTTGGAAATCCTAATAAAAAAAAAAAAAAAAAAAAAAAAAAAAATACGACCAATTCTGTTTTCTTTGGGTTAACCGTTAGTTAGTTAGTGTTGACACCATTTTTGCACGATTTTGAAGGCAGATTGCATACGGTTACATACTATGTTTTCCGAGTTGCCTTTTATCAGAATCGTGATGTCGTCGGCATACCCAACAGTGCAGTAGCATCTTTGGTTTAGGCATCGTATTAGGTCATCCACCACTATATTCCATAGTAAGGGGGAGAGCTCCCCACCTTGGGGACACCCTTTTGCTACGATGCCTCTTGTGGTGGAGTTTACTGGAAACCTTATAGCTCTCAGCCTTAGGAGGTTGTCAATCCAGCCACTGGTTGTTTGATCCACTCCGAGTTTGGCAAGAGAGTGCTTTATGCTTCAGAATTTTGTTTTGTCTAAAGCTCCTTCAATGTCAATGAAGGGTGATGATTATCGGCAGTTGCGTAATTTAGACTGGCAATGTGATTTAGCTTTTTTGGCGGATTTAACTGGAAAACTGAGTATATCAAATCTGAATCAGCAAGAATAAAACATAACGAGAAATGATGAGAGCATTTCAAATCATACAGCGTCTATGATAGTTGACATAGAGAAAAAAAATTTGAACAATTTGTAAACATCAAGGATCATGTGGAAAAACATCCTATCTACAATTTTATTTCTGAGAAGTACACGACAGAAATTAGGGCAGAGGTAGCAACTTCGAAATTAGCTTTATCGGTTTCAGAAAATTTTAGAATTTGGTTTAATTCATCAGTTATCCATTTAATGATTCCATTGATCATAGTGATATTTATGAATTGGCTACAAAATTGTTTCATGATGTTTCAAAACAAAATTATTACTCTGCACTGCGACATGATTCTAAATGCAAGGTCATCCTCAGGTCCAGATTTCTGGGCATTGTTTTTCAACGAAAAATATCAAAGTTTGAAGAAATGTGTTTTCCTACTTAAAATAAACAAAAAATAAACACCGTTCTCGTTTGACAAACGCTCATACATTGGATTCTTTAAGGTTGGCAATTTCCAACTACAAACTTAATTATGCTAAACTAGTGGAAGATGCTCAGACGAAATACTCACACTGATATAAAGGTAAGTAAGTACATAGTTACAAAGAATAATTTTCCCATTTATGTTTTCTCTCTTAATAAAAAAAATACTACATGATTGTGTAGGCCATGCTGTTTCATTTAAGATTTCAATAAAAAAAATCTATTTAATAAGTATGTAAGGTAGATCGCACAGGGTTTCAATAGTTAACAGGAGCTCTTGGGTCTAATCAAGTTGGCCACCCCTGCTCTAGAGGATAAAAACGACTTTTCTACTCAGATATCGATGAGCAAAAATACTCTTTCCAAGTTGGGGTGATGAAAAAATAATACGAAGAATATTATGAAAAATAGGAGTAAGTAGAGCAACAGTTCCACAAACGTCCCTGAAAGCGAACCCTCTAACTCACCTGTGCGTCGCCGCCCGATTCCAAAATTAAGCAGCAAAATGCAACTGGGTGAAATATCATTTGCTTAATTGTAATTTAATCACCCGTGGCTTCATTAGCAAAACATAAGTAGTGGGATTTAAGCCAGAAAATTAAAAAAAAAAGCTTAATAAAATTTTGCACTATTGACCCACCTTTCTCACCGCCAGTACTTACGTTTGGACGAAAAAAAAACTGCAGGGAATGCCACCAACATCGCCGGGCTGTTACGGTGATAACTTTGTGTAATTTTTTTATCTGCTTCGATATAATTTAGCTTTGAATGCCGTTATTTGGAACTGTCTCACTGGCGACGTTTTGTTTTTATCCAGCGATAGAGGTAATGGAATGATTTGGGGACTATCATTCCATTACCTCTATCGCTCGGGTAACTGTTGTATGAGGATAATTATAATGGTTATGTAATGTAATTAATATATAATAGATACGTAGGTTAATTACCTTTTGTTTTCAAGGGCATTGGATAGCCTGAATATGTGTAAACACATTTTTCTTTTCGTACCAAAATCGGAAACATTAATTTAAAATGTAAACAATTGAAAAGTTTTACAATAGATTTGCACGGCTTTTAATGATTTAAGATTTTTAAAAAGTGAAACTTATTTTACATCGCCGTTAATATTTTAGTCCGTCTAACGTATGTCGCAACATGGCGGCCAATATGGCGGCGCCCATGGCTTGCATCAGCTGGCCGTCTGCAAGTGTTTCACGGTATTTGTGTTTTGATATAAATGTTGACCACTTGATTGATGATAATGGACAACGATACAGCTAGTGAGTCAAATAAACCGGTCAACGGGGGAAACTCCAAGAATAATATGAAAATTTGCAATAGATACATTAATTTTACACCGTAACAGACAAAGTATCACTTGCATCGTGATTCCATCACAACGTTTATGTTATAAATAATGAATTAAACTACAATTTTGATTCAGAATCTATCAAGTAGGTAGTTAGTGTTATAGCAAATTGTAGCCCCATTTCTATTGATTAAAATTATCTAAACTTAACAAACGTCGTGCAAATATATATTTAATAATGTATATATAATAAGTTAAATGGCTTATTGAAAAGTGCTCCTATGCTGTTAACGACTATTTGACGGATAAATATTTATAATCCATGTTGTATTAATGTATTTTTTATATTTGTAAGGTATTAGTTATTTGCTTCGTTATTTTCTCTGTAATTCTCTTGACATTAATTTTTTGATGATGACATTTATATTGTGTAATTTTAGGTAAATGTTTGTTTTGCGAGCATTTTTTTTAAATATTTGCGTGCCTAAAAGCTGATTATGGTGATACCTATTACTTTTGTAATACCTAATGTAATCCGCCCATTTTCGCAAATAAAAGATTTGCTTTGATTTGACTTTTAAAAAAAATGTTGGCCATACACTACCACATCCCAGGTAGCGGTTATGGCGCCAACGCGGAAAAAGACGCATCAGGGCATTGTCTCATTCTCAAAAACTGGCGTAAATACAAGTTTTTATGTGTAAATATGGTGGATTTTTAGACATAACATCACGGACAACGTACACAAGTGGAGGAAAGTGCCATATTGCCGTGAATTGCGATATTCTGTGTTGAATCTAAAACTCCATATAAGCCTCTAGTAAAGTCTCCACTGCTTTACTGGGGTACGACAAGGCCTACGTATGACTTGACTGTGACGGACTTTACTTGACATGACGAAAATAAATGAAATAAATATATATTTTCGCAAGGCTCATAAGGCCGAAGAAGCCAGAGCCGTAAAAGTGAATTTAAAAAAATCCCAGGTAGATGGGCAGCTGCGTCTCCTGTGTACTAGCTACCACCTACTCGTAACTCGTGCGGTCGCCAACTCGCATGCCAAGCGCGGTGACTACGGCAAACACCTCCAAAAGGCAACATTATGGAAATCTTTGGGGGAAGCCTCTGTCCAATAGTGGAAGATATCAGGCTAATGATGATGATGACCGTGGACAGCAAAAAAATCTCTGACACCATTATAACTACTGCCTACAATAAAGAAGAACATGTATAAATTTCATTATTTAATAATTAGAATTTCAAACAAATCATTAACGAGAATAAAGAAGAATGTAGGAAATTAAGGATATATGTAAAACTGTTGTATTATAACTGTTACATTATAATATGTAAAATTGCGGTGCACTTTAAACATGCAAATAACAGACATAAATACGTCTGGCTCTCACTGCCCCCTGCACATTGCTCGCTGGAGATCTTGTAGCCATATAGACATGAGTACATGACTGATCTGCTGAGTTTCGTGAACTATCTGTAATATAATTGCTATCATATACTTAATTTAAAATTATTGATTGTCTCAAAATGAATAATGTTATTGTTTCGAAGTTTTTCTTTTGTATACTTACCTAAATATAATCTAAAATAATAAGCATTGAGGCAACCGATCGAGCATATAATGTGTTTGCCTAGTAAATAATTACTCTAAGTGGACCAAATCCCGTATTCATGCCCGCTTGCGTATGTTTCGCCGGACCGTCTCAACTGGGTCATGTTGAAACCGGTAGTAGATGAACCCACTGAATTAGTTTCGCTGGGTCTTCTCAGTAGGGACGCATTGGATTCGGTGGTAGAATTAAAACGCGACCGTCGTTATTAACACAAGGTCCGCCATAATAATAAATAATTCAGACAATATGTAGTAAAATATAGCTAAAACTATAAATTTTAATAATTAAACTTAAGCATAATTATAAATACATTTTATAAATGTTTTCCTAAAATCCGTGTACCTATAATATCTATGTAACTAGAAATAATAATGTATACAACTATATTAGTACAAACATGTTCTGACTATTTACAAGCGCTTTTTTAAAGTCTACTTGAATAAAAACCTTTTTTTATTTTAAAAGCATACCCAAACTCACAACAACTATATATAGGCCACACAAATCGTTGTCTAGTGCGGAATGGAACCCGAAACAGGTTGTAGCGAGGCAACCACATTAACCACTGCACCACAGGTGCTGTCAGTTTAGTTCCTGTTCCTGTTTTCTTTTGTCTATGATTTTACTGATTTCCTCGCAGAAGTAATTGACATTTACCTAAAAGCGCTTGTTAATAGTCAAATAG
Source organism: Pseudoips prasinana (assembly GCA_951640165.1). NCBI lineage: Eukaryota > Metazoa > Arthropoda > Insecta > Lepidoptera > Nolidae > Pseudoips > Pseudoips prasinana. Next base: position 3,426,921 of record OX621238.1, on the reverse strand, counting down.
ATCTATAGGCATAAAGCTTTATTTTAATTAATTCCAGGTGAATCCAGGTCCGTTGAATCGATCACTAGGTACCTGCATAGGTCTCGTTAGGTGCGAGGGGACCACACTGGCGGGCCCCGCTCTGTAATATGAGCGCGCGCGCAACACAGCCGGAGGCCTTTATTACTTGAACCAAAGTATTTTAATATCCCACTGACGTGATTTCTTTTATCTGGGTAAACCGACCAGAAATGCTACTCATAGTTAAAAACTTATATAATAATGATTAAATCCAAGACAAGATAAATTTTACTTTTTCCAATATTTTTTGCGTATTTTTTTCCATCTAACGTTTTAGAGGTAGAACAATTTGTTGTGTATAAATAACTTACTGTTTTTTTATAGATGTCGAGTCTTTTCATTCATTCATTTATTAACACATTCTATTCCTATATTATCATTCTAGTGCCATTATGAATATTGAATTTAAAAAAAAACATGGATATACAAGTTGGTATAAAATCAAGGCATATTTGCTGTTTGGGTGACGGCAAAGGATATCGCCACACCATTTCATCCAGTGGGGGGTGTTGAAGTCGACCCGTAGGAATATCTCCCAGAGAACGGGTAGTAGCATCGCTCTATGCACTTTGACCATCATACTACGGTCGCCAGCCTGTTTTCCAAGCGTGGCGATTATGGCATATATGTTTAAATGATGGAGGCATTTCTCCTGCAGTAGACGTCATTCGGCTGACATGATGAAATATTAGTGTCTCTTAAATTTACCAAATTTAATAAACAATTTCACCGTTGTTTATGAATCGCTTTTAATCCATAGTTTATTATTCGTTAGAGAATGCTTTCGAGATGTTCCTCATGATATAAACTTGAAGTCGATTGTATGTTTCTTAATACTGTAATTATTGTTGTAAGTGTGATAAGCCTATGTTATTTATAGTGTCTACAATAATTACTGCATAACTAGTGTAAGTAAATTAGTCTTATTTAGCAATACTAATTTTATTACTACAATGTTTCATTGAAATCAATTCCGTTGTTTTTGCATGAAAGAGTAAGTAACATACTTTTGCATTTATAAATAGCGATTTAAACCCATGGATTTTACGTAATTAAAAAAACATTCAAATTATGAATGGATGAATGAAAATGAATGACATTCATTGATTCTAAGATCTAATTATTTTTGTTCTATATCTCTCGGCTTTGTGAACAAATAACATTCTTCTATAGCTGGAAAAAGTTATTTGTATGGAATTGAAATTTAATAAAGTAAGCAATAATAACAAAGATTTACTAAATATTAAAAAAAGGTATTAGTGCACTATTAGTTGAAAAATGTTATAAGTTCAATATTTCTTAGCTGATAAGCCATAGTGGCTTATCAGCAGATTAATTGTGAACCAATACTTATTGCAGGAATATTATATTTAGCTATGTCTATTGAGTACATCCCGTGATAAATTAGGATATAGAACAGAATATCTGAATTTTTCTATTCTTAAAGCACTCCTACTAAATATGCCACTTTAGTTAAAAATGGCGATCCCGTTTCACTGCACACTAATAAAGGCCCGTGATGTTCTTTTCCGTTTTATTTGCATCGGTCTGTGCTTCCAAAATTGAGTTGTACGGCTTTCGCGGACTTCTTTTTCGTATATTTTTATTTTTCACTTTTTGCAATCTCCCCGGCGGTCCTCGGTAATCACTTGTATGTTTATTTATTAACCAACATTGAAGACGGAAGGTAATGATGTAACCAGATAATGAGGTAATATGTAGCACCATCTTTTTTATCGTATGAGCTGTGGTTACCTCGAGTTGTTCAAGCCTCTCAGTAGGCCTATGACATGGATTAACGACTGTTGTCTAACGACAACACTTGGGACCGACAGCTTAGTGTACCCTCCGAAACATAAACCACTTTGGCAGTCACCGATCTATAGACTGACCGCATGCCTAGGTGTTTTACCTCGCCGTTCAATTGCGGACCAGTGAGGGCAACTGGTTCACCGTGTAGGGGCCCTGCCCACGCTGCGTCTTCCGGTTCATGGTCGCCTCTCGAGAACCTTTCTGCTCCATCGGCCGTCAGTTCTACGAGCTATGTGCCCTGCCCACTGCCACATCAGTTTGGCAATTCTTTGTTGGGCAACTGGGCAACTGGTTATCTATGGCTATTAACACTACTAACTTATCTATGTGAGTGTTGTTAGGAAACTACTTAATCTGCAAACATGCAGGAAGCTTAGCTGACGGTAATTAACTGGTTGCCGTAGCCTATGACGTATAACGTTCTGTGGCTAGACATAAAGACATGATAAAACAATAAATGAAAAAAAAATCCCATAACGATAAATGGTAATTATAAAAGAGTGTGCGAATGAGACAGAAGACTGTGAGAGGTTGGTTTTTATCAGTAGGTATTTACTTATTATACTTCAGCACTATTTATTTTCTCTACGGAAGGAAACCTAAATAATATTGTACAATGTATGTTGTATAATTACCTTCTGAAATATTATATTTTTTCTTTATTGTAGTAGACAGTATATACGGCAAAAAAAAGATGGCGGTACGAAGTGGGACAGCTAGTTATTAATAAACTAGACTACAAAATGCAGATCAAAGTAAAATAAATGGGAATAATATTACTATTTAGCTAGAACTTGATGAATAAAGCAAAAGGGAGCCGCAACTTAACATGTCAGTCAATGAGTCAATCAGAAGTGCCCGAAACGTGTCGTCTCTCACCTTTGGGGGATTAAAAAATAAAATGAAACCTACCGGGAACAGGGAACTACCCTTATAATAGCATCTGCAGTCGAATACCCTTAGAAGCACGTCTTAATCTGTTTTTTGGACGGTATTTCGTTTGTCGGAAGTCACGAATACAGTGCGACGGTGTGGGAATCGTAGCGAATGTTTTGATATTGTTTTCTATTTTGTTATTAATATAATGTAATAAAATAATAATAATGTAATGAAATAATGGAATTGAATCTGCACTTATTCGATTCGCCTGTTCGTCTAGTAGTTAGTGACAGTTGCCACTTTATCATAATTTAAAATTAGTGTTGATCCTGAATGATCAAGTTAATAGTTTGGATTTAAGTTGATCAAGCATGAGCGCGGATTTAGGTATAATTTTTGTTTAGACATTTTTTATACATAGGTGTCTTTTATCCAAATAAAATTGTACTGTTATTTAAATTGCTGCTTTTAGGTACAACAAATTCAAATTACCCGTACATGGGCTAACATGCTTACCCCTAATTCATTTTATTTGCATAGCGAAAATAATCGTATTACCTTTCTGGAGCAAGATAAAAAATGAAAATGAATAGACAGTGGTACACACGGCTACACATTTCTAGTATAAGGTGATCTTGCGTTCTATAGGATTTTCAGCTTATATTGGAAATGTATAGCTTGATATGTAGCCGCGTGTACTGCAAGTGTGTTGCTTACCGTAAGTACTGCCTATTCACCATGATCTTTTTAAACAACAGAGCAAATAGGAAAGCAAAATCGAGCGTTCTTAATAACTTTTTATTTCTGAATAACTTTCAGAATTTGTCTCATTAACATTTATTAGATACTAATCTTTCAGTCACCTCATCAATAAGGTGATCGAGTTGCATCATTTTATGCTTTTCTTCCATAAAATTATCAATTCATCTCGGTCACCATTGGTTGCCACTAGTTCTTTAATATCGGCCATTTAAAAAAATATTAAGTCTTTCGACAATGAGGCATGTTGGAAGATAAAATTGCGGATGCCCATACTAATTCTATAGGTTTTATTTCACAGTGGTATGGTGACACTGTCTTAAGACAGTAACACCGTACACAACGGTAAGCTCGTAATATATATATATATCTATAAATATAAAAATCAATGCCACTTTTCGTTGTAATGTTAACTAACTCAACAACGCCTTTACCGATTTGGCTAATTTTGGTCATGAATTATTCATGGAAGTCCAGGGAAGGTTTGTACGTAGAGAAAATTTAAAAAAGTCTTGAAAAAAAGTAAAATCATCATCTTTTAGCAACTTAAAATATTTTTTTGTTTGAATAAATGAACTTAATAATCATTTTTTTTTATTACTATGCCTTATACGTAGCGAAGCACGTACCGGGCCGCTAGTATAAATATATATACTGTGTAAACAAATTAGAATTAATAAATTAAACTGTAATTACCTACCTAAATACATTTATGATATTAATTAATTAACTTATCGTGGTGGTTTCAAAATGTGTGTAATGTAAGCACTTAATGTTTTATTTTGTTTGTTGTAGATTCCGACGTGCCTATACTATTTTTAAGTTATATCGATGGTTTGGGTGGTATGATATTGTGGTCATCATATCAGCCGAAAAACGCCCACAGCTGGGCAAGGAGTTATAAATAGAAATGCCAAATATAAACTGCACTATAACAACCAAATCGCGCGTAAATGCCCACTTGAGAATGTTTCGCTGGACCGTCTCAACTGGCCCGTGTTGTTCTTCTTCTAAATCATGAATTCATAAATTAAATTTTGTATCTAATTTTTTTCAAGCACGCCGTATACTTAAATATCTATATGTACCTAGAAATAATTATGCTTACTTAAATATACTCGTATTCTAAAGCCTAAGCGAATAAAACCTTTTTAGGGTTCCGTAGCCAAATGGCAAAAAACGGAACCCTTATAGATACGTCATGTCTGTCAACTGTCCTTCCTTATGTCACAGCCACTTTATTCCGAAACTATAAGAGCTGTAATGTTGAAACTTGGTAAGTAGATGTATTCTGTGAACCGCATTAATATTTTTACCCAAAAATAGAAATATAACAAAAATTTTGGGGGTTCCCCATACATAGAACTGCAACTCAAAATTTTTTTATCATCGTACCCGTACATGTGGTGTATTTATGGATAGGTCTTCAAAATGATATTGAGGTTTCTAATATATATTTTTTCTAAACTGAATAGTTTGCGCGAGAGACACCTTCAAAGTGGTAAAATGAGTGTAACTTCTAAAAAAACTAAAAAAAAATATAATATATTTTTTTGTACATCATATTATGATGTACATTACCATGCAAACTAACAACGAAAATTGGTTTGGACGAGATCTGGTAAGTAGTTTTTTTAATACGTCATAAATCGTAAACCACAATTTACCTTTCATTTAATCAACTGAAATACTTGCTGCTACGGAACCCTTCATGGGCGAGTTCGACTCGCACTTGGCCGGTTTTTTATTTAAAAAGATAACATTGTTCATATTTTGGCAGTGTCTTGTGCTGACTGAGTTTTCGCTGCAAAGCTAATTTGACACTACCTGACCTAAAAATATGGCAATGCATGGATATGACTACGGTGACAGTAAGTAAAGTGTCCTCTACTGCCGCCACGTTTAAGCAGCTCTGGGAAGACAGCGAGCTGTTTGTGTTCGACAGAAGCCGGTAATCTCGGAGGACACGTATTTGTCCTCTCGGGGATTCCACACCACGCAGGACGCAATACTTAAAAGGTAGCACCAGACTAGCATACCCGTGTCCGTTAGATTTAAACGGTGCGACTCCGATATACCTACCCGCAGACACCTTTTGCGGGTGGCGTACGTAGGCATTCCCCTGCCTAATAAAGAAAGCGGTAAGAATCAGTATCATCTTACGTTCCTACTACCCATACATCATCAGAGTACACTAGAAGAGATGTTCTCATATGGCCATGGTACCACGTAACAATATAATTGTCAACTTCAAAGGATAAAGGCTAAGTTATTCCTTTGCGGTGTCCAATTTTATGCTCTAAAGCTTTAGATACAATCCTTAAAACCGGTTAGCAAAAAAAGTTAAATATAGCTTTATTTCATTGGGTTTTAAATTGAACAGGTACATATTATAATTTTATTAGGTGATATAACGAAACATAGTCACTTATTACAGTTGCGTTCGTACGTTTAAGTCCATAAGTCCAGTAGCAGTGTCGGGAAGATATAAATTTGATTTTTTCCTATCGTGGGCGGTAAGGTGGTAATGTGTTTATTCTCGATCTCAATCAAATGGTTTCTATGATGGGGGCTATCTCTCTGGCTGACCAGTGGGTCTACTGGTTAGTGTCCCTGACTGCTAATCTAACTGTCAGATCTGAATTAAGAAGTTGGCGGTGTTATTCACCCGTACCCTAGAGAGCACGTAAAGCTATCAGTCCTGCTACAAGTCCTCAGTCGTATCGAATAGTCGTCCCATCTATATAAGAGTCACTCACTCCTACGTTTTGTCCGGTGAAGCAAGTCCGGTGAAGGAAGCTTCCTAGGCGAACTGTAAACGTTATGTTAAAATAATCTCTCCTGGGTAAGTACGCAGTGAGTGACTCTCGTATAGATGAAATGGGACGTGACGGGAGAATATTAGGTGACCAGACAACTGGCTCGTATTATGCTGATCTGCTATTTTTATTACTACCTAAATAATAATAATCCCAAATTTCGATTGCAACGGCCAAACTCAACGGAGACCAGCCAACTACCACACGCTTAGTAGTCCTCCAAAATAATAAACCCATTTTTCTTAACGTCCTAGTTAATTGACCGTTTACAAATGAAGAACATATAATATTTATTTGAAGAAGACTTTTTTGTGTTTTGCGATTTATCTGTTCTTATATTTAACATAAATTTTATAAAAAAAGTATTTTTGTTTGGGGTTGCTTATATGAACTCATATTTTATTTTTTAAATCGGTGCTAAGACAACTTTAAGTCGGCTTTCTGCATTTCAGAAGAGTAATAATTGTAAACAAAGACACTAAATATAATTCCCACTATCAATATCTGTATAGTAACATCGTAGTGCGTATCACAAGAGATAATAAAACGACAAACAATACATACGAACTGTGTCTCCATAGAGGCTGCGGCGCGTCCCAACTCCATTCGATGCAAATTCTCACATCGGCCGTTTTATGGTGCGGTCCAAGTTAAGAGAAATAATGGTACATAATTTAACTGTAGTCATTGTAGAACAGGATTGTAAAACAACGGAATTTTAATATTAAGTACGGGTATTTGATAAGAATATGGCTTGGGTAATATGAATTTCAAACAATAGTTATAGTTCTTAACAATAGATTGTCAAGAACTATAGACATTGAAGGCAGATAATATTAATCTGTTTTTAGTTTTGACACTCAGTTTGTCATCTCTTCTCAGTATGTCAGTGTGTCAAAAGCATGGTAGTGCGTGTAATGTAATTTTATAAAATTAATTACATAAAAATATAAGCTTCCGTTTCACTGTTTCAACTTTCATACTCCTCCGTCCGCGCAATTTACGTACAAAGTTGTTACTTCACGCATTGTAATTACTCGTAAAATAATAAACATAATAAGTTGCGATGACGAGAAACTACTGGAGGCATATTTTGTGAGATGGCACAAAGGATGTTTATTGAGCATGTCATCGCCCCGGTGAATCTCTCAGACATATTGTCTCCAGTTGTTCTCAGCGAGCAAACGGTGAATATTTGCACAGACACAACTTTGTAGCCAGAATCATTCATCAACACCTTGCTGTGCGACATGGACTTGTAGCTTCAGAGGTGCCTTACTACAGCTATGCACGTGAGCCAGTTCCAAATAATGGCACTATTACGTTATAGTGGGATAGATCTATCATTAGAGACAGGGCTGTTGTTGCCAACGAACCTGATATTATGATGATAGATCGACAAGAACGCTGGACAGTGATGTTTGATGTTACCATCCCGCATGATTATCCTTTGAAGAATGAAAAAGACAAATAATTAAATATTAGGACCTCATTTGGTTGTCAACGTTTGGGACGAGACGAGACTAACATCTAACTAACGACTCAGCTATTATTGTGCCGATAGTCGTTTCTGTTAATGGATTAAAGCAAAGAGCCCCGGAAACAAGTAAAGTTAATTCAACCACCTAACGTCAGGCCCTTGCCTGACGTTAGGTGGTTGAATTAAGATCCAGATTCAAAAAGCAGCTTTTGGACATTAGTCAGGAGGTTCTTTTCTTTAGAGCCGTAACCTACGGTACATTTAAAAAAAAAAATTAATAAAGGAATATAATAAAATAACATGTATTCAAGTAACTAAGAAAAGATAAATTACAAAACGTTCAGCATTATAACTCATAGAAAAGCAAAGGTTTGCTGGAAGAAAACACATATTGAATGCACCTTTGTCCTAAGTTTGTTTGTCTTGAGTCTGGGTGTAATTATCTATATAAGTATGTTTTTACAAAAGAAAAGTAAACGTAATATATCAGTTATCTGGTTTCAATAGTACAAGCTCTGCTTAGTTTGGGATCAGATTGCCGTGTGTGAAATATGTCCCAGGATATTATTTAGTATAATCGCCGTTACTTGTGACTTACGACCCATCTCCAGGTATGCAAAGAATGCAATATTCGCTTCTACGGTGTAAGGGCCGACTTTAAATAGCGTTGGACGAATGAAGGATTATGGGGTCGCTCCATACCACGTACAGTGTGTGTGAACGGATTTAAAACGCAGTAATTATGGTGATATGCTATTGATATAAAATATCAAAGGTCTTTAGATATGTGTCACTATAATGTCATATGACTCGATTGGTTTTATTGAAGATGATCGATTAATATTAACGAATATTCAGCTATTCTATCATATCATAGCTATGGTATACTAGTGTGTACGACACCAAAGGTAACCTCTTAACTCTGTAACATTACTATGAACTATTAATATTACCTGATAACCCGATAGCCGTGTAGTTTCCAACTGAGTAAAAATAATAGGGCTACCCCATACCATCCCGAGGGTGTCCTAAAAGGCGACTAAAAGATACACCAAGCAGTTGGGCATCACCGTCTCTTGTGTACTAACTACCACTTAACTGCGGTGTCTAATTCGTATGCGCTGTGACTACGGCAAATCCCTCCCAATGGCAACGTTATTGAAATCTTTGGCGGAGGCCTATGTCCAGTAGTTGACGATATTATAATGTCCTCCTAGCCGAATTTCGGCCACGGCGGCCAGTCTCAACAGAGATTAGCCATCTGCGCAGGACATAATATAGTGCTCAAGTGTGTGCGCAAACACAGGAACACTTTCTATTCCATCACTCTCATGATCCGATGGGACGCCTAGCGACACGACCGGAAAGGGGTCAGGCACAGGACCGACGGCTTTACGTGCTCTTTAGGGTTATAATACCGCCAACTCGCAGACTTCAGGCTGATACTGAGAATTTTTTCTTTTTACAGTCCCAAAATCACTTTGGCCCGACCCGGGATTTGAACCCAGGACCTCGTTATCTGCGGGTGAACACGCTACCGCTTGACGAAAGATATTAGGCTGATTATGAACCTGATGTTGCTGATTGGGTGCAGGAATTAAGCCTTTAGGTGGTATCCGAGTAAAAGCTGCATGGAACCTCATTATTTTAATGTCTTGCAGTGAAAAGATTCACGTATTGCTTACGTATCCTCCATCCTTGATGAGCTATGACAACCTCACTTACACACGGTTTAGAATGTCTTTATTACAGTAAAGCTTCACAGAGTGTTAAAAATAACTTTGGTCCCAAACTAGGCAATGTGCCTGTATCTTGGGTACCGATCACACGGGTTGTACTTATTATAATACAGGTTTACATGGATAAGATTCATAATCAATTAAATAAAGAAGATTTACAACACAGTTCAATACTTATTATCATAGTGAGATCAAAATCACTAATCTTAATAAACAAGGGAGCTACTTAGTGTAAAATAAAGTAAAATAAAACTTATGAACTAATGAGGTTTGTATGTGTGTAAGTGTAGAAAGAAGACAGAAAGTAAGAGAGACAACATTAAAATATTATAACTACATGTTTTCTATAAGGAGTCTTTCCCCAGATGTACCTTGTAGTTTCTTTACTCAATCGCAATTTTAAATTGTGAGAACCTTTTGTAACTACGAGCCTTATTCTTCCTACTAAACCTGAGGTTCATGTATCTGAGTTCCCATAAATTATTTTACTATCTCACTAATATCTTCCTTTAAATCGTTCTCACCAATTCTAGGTAAGCTCTAGCTCATAGATACGATTAATTCATAGATCGGCTGAAAATTAAAATGAGACCTGGTACCTACCATCCAAATCGTCGCTCATCGTGATCGTAGTTCAACTAGATGAAGGTTAAAAATGACTAAAGCATTCGTTCTGTCAAACAAAGGTTATTCGAACCCCAAAAAAATTATATTTTAATATAATGTCTATAATAGACTGACTCATTGGTCTAGCGGTAGCGTGTTCAACCGTTCAATAATTAGGTCCTGGGTTCAAATCCCGGGTCAGGCCAAAAAGTGATTATGGGAATTTTCCGTAAAAAGAAAGTTCTCAGTATCGGCCCGAAGTCTGGAAGTTGGCGGTATTACCCCCGTGCCTCGGAGAGCACGTAAAGCCGTCGGGCCTGTACCTGAACTCTTTCCGGTCGTGTCGCTAGGTGTGCCATCGGATCATGAGAGTGATGGAATAGAAAGTGCCCCTGTGTTTGCCCACACACTTGTGCACTATAATATGTCCTGTGCAATTGGCTAGTGTCCATTGAGACTGGCCGCCGTGGCTGGATTTTAATAAAGTTTGGTATGGAGTTAGCTGACTCCTGGATCTGATCCTGGATTACTGGACATAGGCTATAATTTATAAAGTTATCGCGGGTAAAAAAAAAAACTTAAACATTAACATTCAAACACTTGTTTATTTTATGAAAGAAAATTTTAACTTTAGTCCTTTTTAGGCCGTTATCAAGGATAGAAAACAGTCCACACACGTTTAAAGTAAGAGAAAAACAAAAGCATGACCGATCTATGAGCTACTGGTACCGAATGCTAAATCTATGATTTGAAATAAACCTTTACACAGTCTTGTATACTAATGTTATCACAAACATTGCGTAGTAATGTTAATGATCTTTCTATAGTGACAGTGTATTATAGCAAAAACAGGATTAAGGAATAAATAAGGCATGCAAAGTGGCGGGGAACTTCGATGGATTAATCTTATGGAATCTTTGGGTTCCCACGCTTGCGAACTCTCGTATAGTGAAGGTTCGATTGCGAATTATAAGGAGAAAAGATTTGACTGTTTTGTTTGTTTGGCTGAACACAAAACTACTTTAAAAGATTCTTTCACTTATAGAAAAATATAGTGACATTTATACTGTGACATTATTCACACACAGCCATCTGATCCCAAACTAAGCAGAGTTTTTTACTAGGGCAACTGGGCCGGTTGAAACTGCTAGTATAGACACCAGCTGAGTTTGTCTCGCTTGGTCTTCTCAGTTGGGGCGCATTATACTTAATGCCGTTGGTGTTGCCCAAGAGGACACTGGTATAGGTCGTATGCCGAAGCTTATACGTTGCCTTTGATATATCCTACCAAATTTATCTTTATATGTTTGGGATATCATTTGGGATATAATAAACTTTGAACTTCAACTTGAACTATTTTGTTTAACTTGCCTCTCGATACAATATTGGTTCGTTTTATACGTAATACAACGAACCAATATTCTTTTCTCTGGTTCATCATCATCATATTAGCCGAAAGACAAACGCGTACCCCAAAGATCTCCAAAATAGCCGGTCTTGCGCTATTCGTATCGTCGCACAAGATCATCGGTCCATCTTGTAGGGGGCCTGCCAACGCTGCGTCTTCAGATTCGTCTTTCTCTGGTTAGCTCCAAAAAATAAAAATAAATAATAAAAAGGTTTTTATTCACGTAGTCTTTAAAAAAGCGCTTGTAAATAGTCATATATGTTTGTAGTAATATAGTTGTATACATTATTAGTTCTAGTCACATATATATTTAGGTACACATTGTATGAAAATAATCATTATCTTTTTGATAAATCACAGTTGCGTTCGATTAATCATTCGCAACATAGTAACTTCTTGTTAATGTTACATTTTGATAGTGACGTGTTAGTAGATACATAAAACTGCATTGATTTGTCAAAACTAATTTCATTAGACAATTTAACGACTATCGTTAAAGTCAGCCGACACTGCAACCTACAATCGTTAAGTCGTATCGTTACGGGCTACGTTATGGGCGCATTACTTGCGGGAATAAAATCGCTGTTTAAATCCCTATGTTGCAGAATGACGTCATATGATGTAAATTGTATGGAGGTGATTATTTGTTTAGCAGTAACCGGTTTGTGAGTCAGTCATCTGGCGAGAAAGATAGAAGAAGTAGAAGTCATTGCAAAAGACTATGCGCCGCCAAAAATGTGTGTTACTCACGGCCGTGTCAGGTTTTTAAGTGTGATTGCTACCAAGATTATCTTATTCTCAATGCATACGTGTAAAACGGAAAGCACTTGACAGTACGGGTGGCGCTGTGGTTTAGACAGTTGCCCTGCTACTTCGTGTACCGGGTTCAAGTCCCGCGCCAGTTAAGTATTCGGGTGACCCATAATAGTTGTTCTGAGCCTGAATGTAATTTGTTCCGTCAAATATATGTTTGGGACAAATTCGTAGACGGCGTAGTCTTTCAAAAAAATCACAAGTCATATCACTTTTTGACGTGTGATTTATGTTATTATATTTGTTAAACATACAATGAAATCAACTATTCACTTTTTATTCGTCATCGAGATGATTTTCTAATACTAGCTTCACACTGTTAATATTACCACTGTCTTGGTAGTTCTTTTAGGTGACGCGTCAATGTACCATTTTTAGTGCATTCAGGCCAGTGAATTAGTCGAAAAGTATTTTTCACCACGCGATACAATGATTCTGTAAGTTTAATGGTCGAACGCAGTGCAGAGACATGAGACTTCGTTACCATGCAGGTTTATCCGGATGTTGTCAATACGGAACTATTCCCTCCCACTTACCCACCACTGCAACTCCTGTAAGCGAGGAGCGGTGAGGCTCAGGCATCTCCCGGGAAATCGCTTGAACAGTTCAAGCAATGGATCGTGGATCCCGCAACGAATTGAATCAAAGGAGGAGAATAGTTCCACTTCCCTCTAGAGCAAAGCTGGAGACAAAATTATATAAGAAGGTTGGAGCTTTATAAAACGGAAAAAATGCAACTAGAGAAGCCAGCTGCAAAAGCACCGAGGGTAAATTTTAAGAGTCCTAAGTGAGCTGTTATATTTGTGTCCAATCTTAGGTATGGCGAAAGCACTTAAACTATCAAGCAGTACATAGAAGAGTCCATATTTATATTTAAAACAAGCCGTTGACCCTAATTCACATCCGGCTCACATTATGATGATGATGATGTCTTCCCGGTCGAATTTAGGCCACGGCGGCCATTCTCAATGGAGATTAGCCAATTGTGCAGGACATATTATAGTGCACAAGTGTGTGCGCCAACACAGGGGCACTTTCTATTCCATCACTCTCATGATCCGATGGGACGACTAGCGACACGACCGGAAAGAGGTCAGGTACAGGACCGACGGTTTTACGTGCTCTCCGAGGCACGGGGGTGTAATACCAACTTCCAGACTTCGGGCTGATACTGAGAAATTACTTTTTACAGAAAAATCCCAACATCACTCTCTGGCCCACCCCGGGATTCGAACCCAGGACCTCATTTTCTGCGGTTGAACACGCTACCGCTAGACCAACGAGGCAATCAACTCCCATTATGCACCACTGTTTAATGCATAACAGCTTCGCTGGGTTGCTTATTAAGATGTCTACAGCTGCATACATTTATTATTTTAATTAGCTATAAGTTACAATATTAGTGTCCAGGTACTTTGAAGATGTAACTGCGAGCTGTACTAACACATCAATTGTCTGTGAGCTATTTTACATGGTTCCATCATAAAACCAGCGCTGCAACAGTTAATGTTGCAGCTAGTGCTGAGGTGGGACCAATTCGGACTCGCACAGATAACCAATAAGGACTTCTGTATGTGTACCTATTTATATATATTATTATGATTGTCTGTGCTTGTTTACTGAATAAATGTATTTTCTTTCTTTCTTCTTTCTTTCAAGTACGTTTGGCTGGAGACATAAATGCATTTTTCTCATCCCTATCCCTTCCAGCACACCAAAATCGCTGTGGTCGTCGCGTCTCCGTGGCGCCTGGTCGCTTGGTATCGGGCGGCGCCACGGAGGCTGTCATGTTGTCTGTACCGTTTGTGAATGAGGCATTAAAAACCACTTACATCTATGAGTAAGCCCCAAATAATACACCTCTCAATCTTACATTATCATGTGAGTTAGCTGTCAACTACAAACACACATAAATATTTCATGGATTCAAAACCTAGGTCGACCCAAAATCAGTTATTTGGATTTTCTGTAAGTATATTAACCAGCCGGATTCTGTATTTAACCTGCTAATTAATAAAAAAGCCGGCCAAGTGCGAGTCGGACTCGCCCATTAAGGGTTCCGTAGCAGCAAGTATTTCAGTTGATTAAATGAAAGCATATTGCGGTTTACGATTTATGACGTTTTAAAAAAACTATTAGCTAGATCTCGTTCAAACCAATTTTCGTTGTTAGTTTGCATGGTAATACATCATATATATTTTTTTAGTTTTATCTTTCTCTTATTTTAGAAGTTACAGGATGGGGTCACCCATTTTACCACTTTAGAAGTGTCTCTCGCGCAAACTATTCAGTTTAGAAAAAAAAGGTATTAGAAACCTCATTATCATTTTTGAAGACTTATCCATAGACACACCACATGTATGGGTACGATGAAAAATTTTTTTTGAGTTTCAGTGGGGGACCCCCAAAACTATTGTTCATTTTCTATTTTTGTGTAAAAATCTTAATGCGGTTCACCGAATATATTTACTTACCAAGTTTCAACAGTAGATACAGCTCTTATAGTTTCGGAAAAAAGTGGCTGTGACCTACGGACGGACAGACAGACAGACATGATGAATCTATAAGGGTTCCGTTTTTTGCCATTTGGCTACGGAACCCTCATAAAAACGGTACGAAAAGTCGTCGGCCCTGTGACTGATATTTTTCATCATTCATTTTTAGGTCATTATGGATTGATGTTCCATTCGATTATGAGAGGGGATCTGAGTCTTCAAATACACCTCAGCCCATTAATATAACCTGTGCAGTAGGGTAGTCTTTGTTGTGATTGGCTGTTGCAGCCAAATCAGCCTGGAAACTATTATTATCCAATTACCTACTGCCTAAATTGTGAAAGCAGTCTTCCCGAAACGACGTCCAAATCCATACAACCAATGCTAAATTTTCTAATAGACATACTTAAACATAACACAGAGTTATAATTATTGAAAAAATCTAACTACTATGGACTGCTCGACTAATGAATACCTTGCCTAATTATCATAATTAGCGTTCTCAGAAAATATTAGTTTTCATAAAGCTAATCAATTAACACTATAGTTATATATATAGTAATAAAGTATAGGAAGAGAACTCATAGTTGAGTTAAGCTCGCCTGTGTAGGTACATGCTATGTCTAAGGTAATAAAGAAAAATAAATTAAAAAAATTGTATAACACAATAGAACACAATATGCGTGAGAAATACACAATTATGCTTTAGCAGTAAATCTTATACATGGGTATACCACAATTTTGGTATATCTCTTGTTGTACACCTTCTGCTATTGATTAATGTTCAGCTCCTATCTAAGCTGGATAGGAGGTTGTCCGGAAGGGATCGCTTTATTTATACGATAAAACCGCCCTTTGTACAACATATACAACATGTAACTTAATTAACGCACATCCTGAAAATAGTTTTTTCAGAATCGTTTACTGAATCGATTTACATCATTTTTAATATAGGTAAATTTTTTATTCCAAAATAATTAAAACTGCGTAAATTATTGTCATTTTAACCCTGGACAGTCATAACAAATTGAAATGTACCGTAAGTCATAATATAAAGCTTTTAAAATCGCAGTTTTATTTGTATTCATACAAATTCCATCATCCAATACAAAATAAAGAAAAATAAACTTTATTCCAAGAAACTAGTTTAGTAAATAACAATGCATATACATGTTTAATTAAAAATTCAGTGTATGTATTATGATTAGAACATAATATTCTAATTGGGGTGTTTGAGGGTGTGCGTTAATTAGGTTACATGTTGTGTATGTATATTTTAGGTCATATGTATTCTTGTGGAGTACAATAAAGAGTATTCTATTGTACCTAACTGGATCGCGTAAATTCTAAGATAATTATAAAATTAAGAATCCTCATGCAATTCATACTAAACCACCGGCAATAAACTCTCACACAAACTAATAAACCAACAAACATAATTATAACTCAATTATAACATCAGTCTCAAGTGTCTGCCCGGTCTACTGATTACACGAGGGTAGATTTGCAATAAAGATAGCCACACAATGGAACAATGGGGGTTGAGTGGATGCTAAAATTCATAACATCAGTTGTACTGGAGCTCTTAGTTTGGGAAAGTAAGATGGAGGGAGTTAAGTGCTGCTAAAACGAAACTATTAGAACTCCAAGTCACTCAAAACAAACTCTTAAAAATTCTTTTCTACTATCCATATGTAACACCGACTAGTACAATTTATAACAACACAAAAGTAATGAATATCAAACAATTATATATTTATAATAATAATAATAATATGTTGGGACAATGTCACACAGATCATCCTAGCCCCAAACTAAGCAAAGCTTGTACTATGGGTACCAGGCAACGATATACATACTTATATAGATAGATAAATACCTACTTAAATACATAGAAAACATCCATGACTCAGAAACAAATATTCGTGCTCATTGCATTAAAAACTCAACTTAGCCAGTATCTAGTCGCAGATCAAAAACTGATGGAGAAATGAACGCATTGAATGGGTAACTGAAGATGGTGAACTTTATTACAACTTATTCTAATTAGTATTGTTCTCAAGTAAGTGACATGTAATGTTTTTATTGAGAACGAGCTGTGCCCCGCGGTGTTACCCGCGTTAAATTTTATAAATTTTCTTTGCTATAAACCTCACGGAGCCCGAGACCTTTCCAACGAATGCAAAACTGTGGAAATCGGTTCGTGCGTTCTGGAGTTATAGCGTCAGGAAGGAAAACCCGACTTATTTTTATATAGTAGATAGAAGTTCTTTAAACCTAAGTGGCTCCACCTCATATTTATCTCTTATGCAACCCATCAAATTCTTTGACTCTGCCAGTCACCATCCAAGCTACTAGGTGGTCAAGGTACACCCTTTCTCACTTCTCACGTAAGCACCGTCGTTCCAAGAAAGTCTTGGATGATCTTGACGATGAGTTAACCACTTGTGTTTAGCAACTCAAGATCATTAGAGACTCTCGTGACACTACACAAAAAGCGATATATATATCGTACTCGCCGGCCGGAAATAGGAGCGCGAACGCGCCGCGACTACCAGCGTGATGACTCTTTGCTTGCATTTGTATCGATGAAATGCCCTCTCTTATCGCCAATCGGACGACAGGCCCGCATCAGTTTTAACAGCAGATGCAGTTCTGCTGCATCTGCTGTTAAAACTATAAGACGGCTTACTGATGTGGATACAGCTAGAATGGTTTATTTCAGTTATTTTCATAGTATAATGTCCTCTTCTCTGAAGTAGCGCTGCGGACATTAACACCATATGCAATACGTATTAAACAGCTAGTTGTTAAATTGAACGTATAGAGAGCTTGAGCCATTCACCTCTAATATCTAGAGAAACAGTGGAAGTCAACGTCATGGTTAAAAAATGTAGACATTTCACTTATCAACACTTACAGTATGTTCCTACCAACAAGCTTCCTAGTCCCAACGATACAAGTAAGAGTTACTAGTACTAAATAAGTTAGGACTACGTGTTCCTTCAGCCATGCTCAGAAAACATCGGTTACTTCACGTACCGACTGTCCACACCAATTACCGACGGAATAGTTTCATGGTGAGAGCGAGCAGAACTTACAATAAGCCTTGTCCGAAGGTTGATATTGACCTATTCTGCAATACCACCTGCAGAATTAAAAATAAATTAGTCATTAACTTTTTTAGGATAGATACTTGAATAACTGCTATTTATTAGTTTTATTTGACCTACTTTTTCAGCTAGTCTCCTTGATTTTCTTTGTGTTGATTGTGATTTTGTTTAATGTTATGTAAATTTCCACAAATATTCTAAATTTTTTACTTTCTTTATCTTTATGTTTTGTCTACCGATTTTCTTATTATTTTAAATTTATGAATATTAGCGAAAACTTGTAATTGGCCTTCATCCTTTATTGTATGTTCTATTTCTGTTCTAGCTGTAAGTTTTCTAGATTAATAAAATAAAATAAACCCAAAATCTTATCGTTTACATTTGAATAGCAAGCACTTTCACGTGCGATCAAGATGGTCGTCACGGTGTCTGGCCAGTGGCCGGGATGTTATCGTGAGTAATTAGATCGTCTGTGCGACGCGATGCGTGGCAACCCTGGTGGGGAAATTATCCTTTAGCCTCGTTGCTATGGCTAGAGAAGTAGATACCTTAGAAACTTATATATTCCATTATAATCAATCATTTCATATAAGTCAACTAAATTTAAGGAGCTTATTTTAGTTATAATTGTGATAAACATTATATAATATCAACTTGAATAAATAATATTTATTCAATTTGTTTTTGGTATATTATACAAAAAGATCAAATTCCCATACAGAAGTGTTGATCAGGTGACGCGTTTTCTTATGGAAAGTCAAAAGATAACACTTTTCGTGTTACTTTTTTATACACAGAAGAAGATAAACGGGTTACCTGATGGATACAAGTCCTGCTTATCCTACGCCCCACCTGGATGAGCTCTGGCGAACTTAGTCCCACTTACAGTCGGTTTACACTTAGAGCGAATAAACGCTGTTCCCTACATTTCTCAAATTGTGTTGTTAATGCGTTTTGTTTCAAGTGAAAATTGCGGTCCTTTACTTTCTTCCACCTTGTATATCAGAAAATCCCGTAATAAAAACGTCAACAATGACTCAAGGAGCTGATGATAAGTAGCACCGTATTTTAAATACGTAAAGTAAACAAAAGAAAAAGATCAAAACCGCAAGCGCAATCCGTAGGTAATAAATCCACTGAGACATTCACAAAGCTAGTTTTAAAATAAATAAGCTATCTTGTGCTCTGAGTCACACAATACAGAATCGATCTACTCCCACGCGGTCCCTTCGCATTTTGCCAAATTTTATTTTTATCCGTTTTATATGCATTTTGCTCTTTGATTCATCCGATAAGCTGTTAATGCGACAATTTTGCTGATTGGCGCAGTGGTTAAGATAGTTACCTCATCACTTCGTATCCCGGGTTCGATTCCCGCACAGTACGACTATTTGTGTGACCCATAAATAGTTGCTCTAGGTAAGTCTGGGTGTACCTACTTTGTGTCCGTTAATTATATGTTTGTAAAGTACTTTGCGACACACGGATAACCTACCCTAATGCGAGAGTTGTTTTTAAAAAAGATTCGTTTTCATTTACCAATTCATTGAATAATCTGAGATGCTCGTTATCAATCTCCCCGTCCGTAAACGATTCGTGAAGGTAACTCAGATAAAACGAAAAGTAGCTCTACTCTTGGTAATCTGTGGTCCATTATAAACAGCACTAGTAATTAACAGGTTCAAATAAGTGTCTAAAATAAATGACATCTGATATTTATATTGGCTTCACCTACATAAGTCATATATTACGCACAGCTTAAGCTCTACCCCTTACAGTAGGGAAACCGTTATAAACTGCTTTAGTAACGAGCGGGTTAAGCTAAGTGTCTAAAATAGGCGACAATTTATACTTACATTGGCCTCATTTTATGTTACATAGATCAGATATTACGGACAGTTCGACCTATACTCCGTAGAGCCAGTAAACTGTTATATCCAGCTTTAGTACCTAGCGGGTTAAGCTAAGTGTCTAAAATAAGCGATAACCTATTGACCTCGCACTAATTTATAATTACTCATAAATTACGGATTATTCTACTCCCATAAGTTACGCTAATTAACTGTTGTTGTGACAAATAGATAAAGCAAATAAGGGCGTTTTTAGCCCACAGACTTGCGTTAAATTGATTTAGTTTTTGAGTTCGCCAAGTCATGCCTCGAAGAGCACTTCAAGCCATCTACCCTATCTGCTGTTAGACAATAATCGTTACTCTTAAACATGGCAAATCATACATTTTTTCGTCCGGTGGATGTCAAACCAGCCTCTACCAATCCGTGGTAACTCCTTCCTAGACTTTTCCAATTTTTTATTAAAGTCGGCTTTCAGTCCAACATCTTGCTGCCTACCACATTTAATTGAGCAACTGCCGTCTCACGAAACTCAGTCTTACCATGATGGTTAGATCGAGTGTGAGATTATAGGCTATCGACTAGATCTTATCCTCTCTCCTATACACGTAGGATCGTTCGTTTTTACACAGTGATTGTTATGTGCGGGAATGGAAACCCGCGACCAACAAGGACTCGACCGGACGGCTTAGGTGCACCCTTCAGATACAAGGGTTGTCCGTAGTAATATTACCTATGAATGTAGAGGTAACTACTACAATCAAAGTACTTAAGAATAACGGGATATGCTGTACTCCTTAGTACAGAGAAGTTCGTCGGACTCACCACCGATGTAGTATGTCTAGTCACCACGGTTCGACTGTTCGAAGCGGAAGCGCAACCCCCTCCCGGTGGCGGAGGACCCAGTAGCAGTACTATTGCCCATCGTACGAGATTTCAAATCGTAGCCCGTTTAAAAGGGGCCGTTCCTTGTGTGTATATCCTAGGGAATGTATAGTCGATAGCCGATTGCCATTTGCCTCCGGTGTGTACCTTCTGGCGCGAAATCAAAAGAGCAGGTAGAATGCCTAAGAATTAGGTTTTATTATTTTTTACCGACTTAGTTTCCAAAAGAATTTTAGTTCGAATTTTTTTTATGCCACCTAAGTCGCGAAATCTAAGCGCGTTTTTTGGGATACCGCGTCCTGAATGCCGCTGATTAAAAAGGCGGTATTTTAATTAAAACCTAGTGTCACAATGATGTGGGTAGAATAACAAAAAGTAAATATTTCAGTTAGCTTTTAGTTCTAGTGATTTATTACTTTGAGGAGCAATTAACTGTTGTCCTACTATGGCGTGTTGAATAGGGTTTACATTTTTACCAGACTTCAAAATGAAGGTTCTAAGAAAGGTTCCTGTTGGTTTGACTGTCAGAGGTCGTCGGTTCGATTCACACTCGGGACAAATCTTTGTGATGAGCACTATTATTGTTTAGTAATATTTAAGTATGTTTATCAGTTGTCTAGTTCCCATAGTAAAAGCTCTGCCCAGTTTGGGATCAGATGGCACTGTAATATGTAAGTTGTATTTATTATTTATTTATTTAACTTTCTTAATGGAGATACGTATAAATATAGTAAACTTAAAAAAGATAAATAAAGATTGTATAAAGTGTCACGAGAGTTTCTAATAATTAACTAGTTTCACATAGGTGAGTCGTGATAACATTATCCGGATTGACATCGATGTCCCTGAATCGACAGTGCTTACGAGAAGAGACGATCGGGGGTTACATTCAATAAAAAAATTATTACTTGTCTGAATATTTATTTTTATAAAGAATGTGAACTTTAATGCAGCTCTAAAATATATTTAATTTCACATATTATAGAGGACTACATTCTGCGAGTTAGTTCGTCATCATTCATACAGGTGTTCGGGAACCGTTTGAGAACAGAGAGATGTGTAGAGTCGAATAAAACACAAAATAAAAAACAGAAGTGTTGGTCATTTTGTGTACTATTATTTTGTATGTAATAATTGGAATATACAGGATACTAAACGGTATTTGGAGTACCAGAATTAATTATAAGTAACCTGTGCTAAATGTAACATAAATAGCAGTTGACCTCAAGTGAATAAATAACAAAAACACTTGTAAAACTTTTTTTTCTTAAATAAGGAAAAATTGCGACTCTTATACAAAGTTAAAATAAAATAAGTGAAATGATTTTTGCAAAGTTTCCAGTTTTATGCGTAAATTTTGTCGTTTAGAATCCACTCTATTTTTATTAAACGCCGTAGAGTTTTAACGAAATATCTTCAATGTATAGGGGTTGTATGTCACTAATCGACTTGAAAAAAATATGTTTATTAATTCAATTTTATGTTACTTTTTTTATATAAAATACAACGCTCGCACTAGGTAAATGAATACCTGAGTCGCGGGGTAGTTTACAAACATAAATTGACTGATACAATATACATCCACACTCCGAACAACTACATATTCATACATTCGTTCACACAAATAGTAAGTGAATCAAACCCGGTAAATCAAACACGGAGTGACAAGGCGACTGTCGTTATCCCTTCGCAGTTATTTATTTTTGTATGTACCTAAGGAAATTTCTGAAACGATTTAGATTTTTTTAAAATTGTAACACGAATTTCGTTCCAATAGGTTATCTAAAAGGGTCCATTTTTTACAATTATTATTTAAAACATTAAATTTATTTAATTAAATTAGCAGAGTATGCACAAAGACTAGTAGTTAAATTACTATAAAATATATCTGGTTGTAGTTCCACAGTATATTATAATCGAATAAAGTTGACTCCACGGAGTTCCAATTGTGTCTAATTAAGTCGGCGGGTGAGTGCGACACGCGACCGACCGCAGATGCATGGCCACCCGATTGTAGATAATGAATGGACAGAGAAGCTTATTATGTGCATGTGTAGAGGTATAAGAATTTCGACCTCTCCGTAGAATAAAGTTAATTCTGCATAAACGTTACTTTACAGGAGAGCGATTTGAAACTATATAAGACTTACAGAAGACATTCTTTAATAATAACATTAATTATTTTAATGTTGTGTTTCCAAGTGTGAGGAAGGTCGCTAGAGCTCATTGGGGTGGGGGGAAGGGTCAGCAACACTTGTCTGCTGACCTTTAAAGGCCGGCAACGCACCCGCGACACCTCTGGTGTTGCGAGTGTCGATGGGCGGCGGTGATCACTTACCATTAGGTGACCCACTTGCTAGTTTGTCGCCCTCTGATATAAAAATATATATATAAACTCCGCTAAAGCACCTCTTAAGCGGAGTTTGCATAGTTTATAGTCTTATCTCCGGTTTAAAGTCTTAAATGGCCGATGAAGCAGTGAAAGCCTCCTAAGCTAAATGTAAACATCATGTTAAAATAATTAAATAAATCGGGAGGTGACTAGGATTTATGGATGTATGTACACCATCTTTGTTATAATCACGTGTTCCTCTGTTCCTCTGTTCCATAACATGCTCTGTAACCACCGCCGGACTGTAGACGCCCTTACAGTGTTTATTTTTTAATTAAACGCCCGTCTGGAACGACAGACAATTTTTTATATTCAAGATATTTAGAGCAGCGGCTTTATGGATAGTTTTTATTAAAATGCTGTTGTAATTTGTATGCGGCCCTCCTTGCAGCTTAATATGTTCTATATTATCATTTCACGTGAAAGAATCCATTCTAGAATGTTTTGAATTTTACCCATATTGAGATAGATAGATAACTCTTTATTGCACACCAAAGACATAACTTAGAATAAAAAAACTTGAGAGGTGTCAAGGGACACCCGGATGGAACGAAGTTATTTCTTATTATTTACAAAAAACCTGTATACACTCAACAAAAATAATCGTCGCGTCACCACACTGTTCAATGCGAAATAGAAATGAAAAGATCTGGCTTGCTTTCTATAAGAGAGAGAGAGAGAGAGAGAGAGAGAGAGAGACAGAGAAACATGCGCACGCCGCACAGCTGCAAAAAGTGTCGTGACAACTTTTCGTAAGATTTTTTTCCTTCCCCCCCCTTTCACAACGCGCGATAATAATAAGGAACTTCGTTCCAAAAAAATACATTAAAATGGAAATAGTACAAGTGGCGTAACCCAGGATACTGTGCACAATATGAGATATCGTACTTGCCAGCCATGACCCCTTGTTTGTATTCGATTCCAAGCGGATAAGCGGTCCGTGTCTTCGCGTATTAACGTAAAGCGATAGTTGCAGAAAACGACATTCACAAGCAACACCCATTAGTATTCACCCTGAGTAGAGATTCAGACCTTTAGGGAAGAGGCCAACGATGCCGGTAACATGGTTCGTAGTTCAAATAAATAAAATAAAAAAGTTTTCTATTCACGTAACAAAAGCGCTTGTAAATAGTCAGAACATGTTTTTAGTAATATAGTTTAGTATACATCATTATTTATAGGTACATATAGATATTTGGGTACACGGATTATATGAAAACATTAAGAATAAAAATACTTTATAAAAGTACTAAATAATATTTAGCTAGCTTATAGTAAGTTATTGTCAAGGAGATTATGTATAGGTTTAATTATCGAAATTTAAAGTTAAATAGTTAGTATATTTTTACTACACAATATCTGAATGTGTCTACATATTGTCTATGTAAGATACGAATTCCATATTATTACTATTGCGGACCAGGGGCTCTACCGGCTAAGTCAACCAACATCGATTTCTTAAATGGCGTTCAAATAAATAAAGGTTAAAAATGACTTAATCAATCGTTAAATCGGCTTCAACGTTGACAATCGATTCCGGACCATTTATGACGTCACATGTGCTCATGGAAGCCGATTTAACGATTGATTAAGACGTTTTTAACCTTTATTTATTTGAACGCCATTCATGAAAACGATGTTCGGCGACTTAGACGGTAGAGCCCCTGTACCTCTAGCACGAGTTCTTGCAGTTTACTTACTCGATCACACGTACAGTTTTGTCCCATACATTGAGCACCAGAATTTTTGTTCTTAATAGTTTCCGCGAGAGGCGCTGGTGCTCAATGTATGGGAGGAAACTGTACGTGTGATCGAGTAAGTAAACTGCAAGAACTCGTGCTAGAGGCACTGGTGTTCATAACGACGGTCGCACTTTAATGCTATCAGTTTCCTTTTAACAAATGGCTTGTTTTATCGCTTGTCTGCAATGTCCATTCAATTAGTGAAAAAAAATTCGAACTATACCAAATTGCATCCATATTATGTATATACTACCCGTCTCCACAAAATAAGTAACTCTTTTATGGGGCAATGTATAAGATTCTATAACAAACCTCCCAATGATATTAAAGAATTGTGTACGAATAAGTTTAAAAGAATTATTAAAGCCAAATTGTGTAGCAGGGCATGTTACAAAATTTCTGATTATTTAAGCGATAAAAGTGCTTGGGATTGAGTTGTTCTGAGGCAACACCCATGATTGTAATTAATCTCAAGTAGGTACATATATTTTATTTTAAAAAAGGATTCCTACTGAGTTTTCTGGCAGTGTTTCTCAGTAGCTGCCACGTCATGCACTGCACGGTAGGGTAAAAAAAAATGACGATCTACATAAATGTAAATTTTTACGGAATAAATCATTTTTAACTTTGACTTTGACTATGTTTTGATCACCTTTTACTACACGTATTTTGCCATTATGAAGTGAGGAAGTCTTCAATTCTGACTGACCTGATTGACTGGTCTGTTGGTCTAGAGGTTAGAGACCCTGACTGCTTTGTCAGAGGTCGTGGGGCAGATCTTTGTGTGATGAGCACAGTTAATTGTTTTGTGTCTTGATGTAATGTACTATGTCTATATGTCTAGTTGGTAGTGCTGCCTACGAAGCTGATGGTCCTGGGTTCGAATCCCGGTAAGTGCAAAAATTTGTGTGATGAGCACGAATATTTGTTACTGAGTCATGGATGTTTTCAATGTATATAAGTATTTATCTATCTATATAAGTATATGTATATCGTCGCCTGGTACCCATAGTACAAGTTTTGCTTAGTTTGGGGCTAGGATGATCTGTGTGACATTGTCCCTATATATTGATCAATTAAATGGATTTATTTAAAAATGTTTAAGTATGTTTATCAGTTTTAAAGCCAGATTCTCGTAGGCGGCCAGTCCATAGATGGGTGACTGCCAAGTGTCTCAAGTTCTTCAAGTTCTGAGCGTCTCCGTGCCTTCGAGAGCACCTTAAGCTGACAGTCTCATTCTGCTTCTTAGCGTGTCGATGGAAATCTAAATTAAGTTAGCCCCGAATTCAGCTACGAGTTGAGCGTTGTCAGTAGCGTCTTGTAACGTGCAGGAATTAGGGCAGGCAGGACATGTTAACAAGTGTGCTATAGTTTGAGGGACAGAACCATACTTGCACTCTAGGTTGGAAACGTTTAAAAATCCCCACCTGAGCAGGTTTTCCTTACTTCGACCAACCTGGGTCCGGAGTCTGTTCAGGGACTGCAGGTTGGTCAAGGCAACTTGGGTCCAGGCGGAAGGTTTTCGGTGGGAGGGACGAATGGGATGGGTAGACAAGCACTGTCTCGCCACAGTTTGAGCCGTGTCTTAGACCGTTCGCCGGAAAGTGGAAGCACACACCGAAGTCACATTGTAGCCATTAGACAACAGTGGTTAAGCCATATTAGAGGCCTGCTTGAAGAGCTCTGACACGTATTCTATCACGTCATCACAGGGAACTTTAATAATGGTAGAAAATCTGTATTCAATATACGATTTGTTCAATATACTCGATACCCTGATATGGCTAACAAATGTTGTGAAAATAGACGTCACTCAGTCACGTGGTTAAAGGTGAGAGCTCCGGAGCTACTACGGGTTCAAAAGTCGATTGGTTCCTTCAAATAATATCTTAGGACGTTATTCAGACACGGTCATCTGACCCCAAACTAAGCAGAGCTTGTACTATGGAAACCAGATAACTGATATGTTACATATAATACTTTTCTTTTTTAAATCCTGGGACATTATTTACCGACGGCCATCTGACCCCAAACTAAGCAGAGCTTGTACTATGGAAACCAGATAACTGATATATTACATATACTACTTTTCTTTTGTAAATATATACCTACTTATATAGATAATTACACCCAGATTCAGGACAAACAGATATGTTCATGCACACAAATATCTGTCCCGGGTGGGATTCAAACCCACGACCTGCGGCGTGTTAAGCAAGCATTTACTAACCAAGCCACAGGGTAACGTTAAATAACAATAACAGGCGACTTAAACTTTCTTGATTTAAATGACTTGAAATATCTTAATGTGAAATGAAACAAGTCCGCCTAAAAATGCATGTGTAGCTTTGGATAGGATAAGTGTGTGCCAAATACGTTTTTAAAAACGTTATTAAAATGTAAACAATAGAAAAGGTGTGCAATTAATTTGCATAACTTTTGAACTTTAGATTAAAAAAAACTGAAGGATTGGCTAAAATCTTGATGTAAACCACATTATTAACAAACTTGGAACTGTCTTCTTTCGTAAACCGATTTCGGATAACATGTCGTACTTTGGTTATTGTTTCCATCCATGTGCCGTTATTATTGCATCATATTTTACAAGTATTTTGAGCAAATATATTTATCTTTATCTTCCTTGTTAGCAAATTGTAGCCTAATTCTTTAGTAACAAAGTAAAACTAATATTATTGAAAATATTCAAATCTATTGCACAATATTGGAGGTTTTAACGAAGACCGGCGCAGGACAAACGACATAAAGATTTTCTCCTATCGTGTCCATTATGATAATGAGAGTGCACATGTTGTTGTTGGCATGTGCACTATGATAGGTTCCTATTGAGAATTGCAATTATGGCAGAAATGCATCCAGGGGGACATTATTGCCTATGTGCTTGAGCAAGAGGTAGGGCATCGCGAATTTTCTCGAAGAACAACCTTATAGGAGCACTAACTCAATCTTATAGAAAACATACAATTACTATGATACCTATGTTCTTTTGCTTAGCGTTTTTGAGGTTGTTATGCTGGAGCTTATCAAATCAAATCTAGTGATTCAATTAGACCTAAATAACCAGAACTGACGGATTTCATTCCACGACCACGGACGATATACATTTAAACTCATAAAACATCTAAACTTAAACTTTATTTTGACCGACCCTAGAAGTTTGCCAAAAGTAACGATGTAAATGAGTTATTTATTGCATTAATGTGTTACTGAAAGTAACATCATGCATAATAATGGTTTTGAAATTTATCTAATCTCTCCCTAAAGAAATTAAATATAAAATAATACATATATAGAAAACCAATCGAGTATATTTTCTGTTCGCCTACTAAATTATTGCTTTAAGTGGGCCAGATCCCGCGTACGTGCCCGCTTAAATATGATTCGCAGGGTGATCTCAACTGGGTCGTGTTGAAACCGATACTAGGTGAACCCACTGTGTTTGTTTAGTTGGGTCTTCTCAGTTGGGGCGCTTTGGATAAACACACTTATCTGCCTGCCCTACTAATATTGAATTCTTACCTTAATACAGACAGAACCACTCAGACAAGATGTAGTACTACAATAAGACAGAGTACAGACTACTAGTAAGAGAGGATGTTAGTAGTAAAATATTTCGAAAACTATACATTCGATAATTAAAACTATACTTAATCACTTTGACAAGAACTTAAATAAGCTAGCTCAATAATTAAATCATTACACTAACAAAAACTAAATTATTCTGACTATTAACAAGCGTTTCGTTAAAGTCAACATGATTAATTTTACAACAAAGTTTGTTTACATGATCAGACATGAACCCTGTTAGGATGTAGCAACATACAGGATCAGACATGAACCCTGTTAGGATGTAGCAAAAAATATATTAAAAAAATCTTCGTTTATTAAGTTCTATGGAAAGAACTATGGCACTAGTTCCACCGTCTTACCAACCGCTCGTAGCACAACCACAGCAATTCTTGTAAGCAAGGACCAACAGAACTAAAAAGTACTATGTGATAAATCATCATCATCGCATAAAAGCGCGACCGTCGTTATTAACACAAGGTCCGTCATAATAATAATACCTTAATATAGACAGAACCATTGACAATATGTAGTAAAGATATTAGACTTAAACTAGATAATTAAACATAATCTCTTGACAATAACTTGATACGAGCTAGCTAAATATCAATGCTATAATAAAATACATTTTATAAATGTTTTCATATAATGTGTACCTACCTAAATATCTATGTTACTAGAAATAATAATGTATACAACTATATTACTACAAATATGATCTGACTATTTACAAGCGCTTTTTTAAAGTCTTCGTGAATAAAAACCTTTTTTATTTTATTTTATTTATTTTAAAATAATTCTTTGAAGATACTTCCTGAAAACATACACCGACAAAAATCAGTCCCCCGTCCTCTCACTTACGTTTTCACCGAAATCTAGGCGAGTTCCAATCGAGTTGCCCATAGTAACCCTACTCCACATGCGAGTTATATTTACTCCGGGCGCGAGAGAAATAAACCAAAGCCGACCTACCGAGTGGATACTTTAGCGCCGATGTAGGTGCTCTTGTTCACTATTCGTTAGTTAGTAGATTATGTGGAGTACGGTAAGTCTGAGCACGCCTATTGGAATAGGCTACCATGGTAACAGAATCATACATAGATAGACCGCCTGTTTCCCAGAGGGTAGGCAGATACAACGGATTTGCATTTGCAACAATAACACACTCTTTTGCCTCGTTTACTCTCATTATATTCTTCATACATGCTCGCCTGTTACGGGTACATCTGACCTGGCCTTTCTTGAGAACATCTCATGGTCAGAGAAAGTTCTATGAAAGTCTTCTCCTTCCGGTTGTGCCATTTACACAGGCTAGGTGTATTTATTTTGTCAATCTTCTTTCATTCGTCCTTTCTAAATCCCCAAACTATGTTGTATGTAACGATTTAACGATTGATTAAGTCATTTTTAACATTTATTTATTTAAAGGCCATTTAAGAAATCGATGTTCGGCGAATTAGCCGGTAGAGCCCCGGGTCAGAAGCTAGACCTTAGATTTTGAAATTTCAATGAAGAAGGGCACATCTTTCTTTCCCTCTATAATAAGCAGGGCTGTAGAATTACCTCTACCGTACAGAATTCACTCCAGTAAAAAACATTATTATGTTAATGGTTAGGACTTGTGCGTGAGTGAGACATTAGCCGTGTGGTTTCCGGCCCAGAAAGAATAACAGGGCCACCATATACCATCCCGTGGGTGTCGTAAAGGTCGACTAAGGAAGAGACCATATAGTCGGGCGGCAACGTCACCTGTGTACTAGCTACCACCTAACTGCGGTCGTAACCTACGACCGCTTACCATCAGGTTGCCCAAATGTTTACTTCTTAATTTAAGTGTAAGAAAAAAAATGCTGCCTGTACTTGCCAAATGTGGGTCACGTTACCGTTCTAAGTACGTAACACTTTATAAGACGATCTTGAACTCTATGCCATTGAGTTAAAGTTCGAAACCAATCAATTAGAAACATACCTACTGCCCGCTAATGTGTTAAGGGGTTTGCCGTCTGCTTCATTAAGCCACATCAGAAGCCTACTGGTAGCTTGAACAACATCGACATAAGAATGACCAATACTCACACAGATGTATACATAGGTTGACCTTAAAGGTTGAAAGGCCGGTAATGCGTTTGTAATGTCCTCCTGGTGAATTTCCGGCTACGGCGGCCAGACTCAATGAAGACTAGCCATCTGCGCGATAGATATTAAAGTCCACAAGTGTGTGTGCAAAGACAGGGGTACTTTCTATTTCATCACTCTCATGATCCAGCAACACGACCGAAAAGAGTAGTGAAAGCCTTATAGGTTAACTGAAAACGTAACTTTCAAAATATATAAGTGTTTTGAAAGTAAACTGCTTTACGCACGCTTGACTTGGGAAGTAAGCTGGTGAATATAGAAAACCAGTGACCAGAGCGTTAAGAAAAATGTAACGAGCGAGGCGAACGGAATTTGAGAGGGAGACATAAATCAGTGAATATAGAAAAACATAGTTACGTTTCGAATATTACTGTAGGGGGAAAAGGGAGAGGTGCGAGCACTCATTTTCTCATAGCCACTGGAGAAAAGAGAAAGAAACGAACGTAAACGTTATTACGTTTCGAATATCTAAGTTTTACTTCAGCCGTGTGGTCTAAAACACACTCGTTTTTTTCAGGTCTTGCGCATGCATTAAAGAAATGTGATGCCTGATAATCCATCTATTTCCTCCTCGCCAAGCCTACCCAAAGAGTGGGGGTATTTGCCATAATCGACACGCTTGGCAGACGGATTGGCGATCGCAGTTTGATGGTCATAGTTCATAGATAAAGCTGCTACCCGTTTTCTGGTAGGTATTCCTTCGGAAGATTAAGACGCCTCCACGGAATGGGATGGGGTGATCATATCTCAAAAATGGGAAATCATAAATTTAATCGTCCGGCGGGTCTCGAACCTGCACCATCCACCAATCCGGGGTAGGCGCTCTGCGTTAAGCTACGAACGATACACACTGGCAGATCAAATTTAGGATTCCCTTCAACACACAGAATAACCGTGCTGATGTCGGTAGGAGAACCAAGAAGAAACAAAAAAGAAGCTCTCATCAAAACTTTAATTGATTATCTTGAGCACATTTTATTTAAACTGTGCTGAAGATAATCTATTAAAAAGTTTTGAAGAAAGCTTCTTTCTTGTTTCTTCTTGGTGCCCCTACTGACATCAGCACGGTTATACTGTTATCCCTTAAATCAAGTGAAGAGTATAGCCATCAACAATTATCGTTATCAGTTAGGCCGATAAATAAATATTTATGTGGCAATATTATGCGGGCGAAATTATGACAATTTAAACAATTATATGGTTAACGAGAAACGGCGTCACCGAGGGTGGCCAGTGAAACGATGAGAGGGGGAAGTGGCTCTACTTGAGCGTTCATTTTGACGATGCTTATTGCGGACAGACGATATTTAAAGATCTTCTTACAATATGTAGTAGTAACAGTAATATGCAGTTAGCGAAATGTATACTAACTTGCAAAATAGTAGCGCATTTTACAAAAGAGTTGTATAAATATTTATATAATTTATTAAATGATGAAAAATATCTAAATATAAAAATGATTATAAGTTGTTTTTTTCTGTTTGTTTGTACTGCTGTATGGCTGGCCGCAAACAATAACTCATTTCGTCCCGTGGGAGGTATAGAAGTCGACCCGAGAGAATATTTACGAAAGAAGCAGCGTCTATCTGTGTACTATGACCATCATACTGCGATCGCCAACGCGTCTGCCAAGCGTGGCGATTATGGCATATTCCACCAAATGATGGACACATCTCCATTGTGGAAATCTTTTGAAGAAGGAGGAGACTTTTGTCCAGAGTGGAGATCAATGGCTGACATTATGAGGATAATAAAATGTTTAATCCGTCAAAAAAATTAAAACTACAGAAATAAAAGTAGTATGAAATGTTATAAGTTTTAAGCCTAAATTATAATAGTTGATACTACTGTTGTTTCCGTAGGATTTGTTTTCTTTACATGACGTTCACAGGAGCTTGCTAAGCTTTCACTGCTTCATCAGACAATAGAGGTGAGCGTGGGCTTCAGGCCACTCAGGACGGCTACTGACGTTATGAACGTGCAACCTCTACGTTAATACGTAAAATGTCTCTCGTCCCATTGGAGATGAGTGAGGGCATTTCATTGAACTAAGTCATGGGGAAGCTGGTGGTCGCGACACGTTTGCGGTCGTACTCTTGGCCTGTGAGTAAGATACATACGAATGGTGTATGAGGATATTGTATTGATGTCAGATACAAGCAAATTATTCTTGACATTTTTTCATATTAAAGAAATATTACAAACAAATAACGCTTACATTTTAACGATTTACTTTATATAGGGCTTAGTAAGACGCAATGACTTGATTGCAAAAATGTAGGTATACATATTATAATACCTCTATTATCATATTGACGGAAGTTCATAAGCTAAATAAAAATGTCTTAAGTAAACGTTATTCTCACTAATTTAAATATAGATATTTTCATTGAATACTGAATATATTAACTCAACGCACTCCAGCTAAATTGGCCGGTTTCTTACGTGGATTATTTTCTAGTTTGAACAATGGCATTTTTTTAGTAAAGCAAACACCTAAAAACTATAAATTATTTAAATGATTTGCTAGATATTTTCTAATTAACTCGAGTATTTAGGTTTCTCATCATTGTTGTTTTAATTAGGCGTTTTTGGTCTAGGTCAAATACCTCTAATAAATTATTCCATTAACAGTACGATACTAAGAATTGAATGGAATAAAAAATAAATTAGATTTTAATGGAGATGGTTCACATCTTATAATATTGCGCCATACATTTATTGTGAAATTTTATGTAGAAAAGTAACGAATTGAGACTGTGTTTTTTTATTGCTTTTCGAACTTTAATTACCTACTACAAGAGGTAAGTATTCATCTCCAATACATGCTAAGGTTTTCTGTCAGAGATTAATTTATGAGATAAGATAGGCCATTAAACAACTTGTATGTATGTGATAAGAAAAAACATGTATTCTCATAGTAAATAAATAAATATCTTGGGACAAAAAACACCGCCATCTGATCTCAAACTAGGCAAAACTATGACAATCAGACAACTGATAAACATTATTATGTATTTGTTAATTCACACAGATACAATACACCCAGACACAATATAAGTAATCGTGCTCACCACCATCAAGTCAATAAGCAATCGTCCACCTAGGTAGCTAGAGAAAGCCGCAGGCTAGCTAGGGTCGGATCCTCAGCGGCGAGGATCGCGTTACCCCTTAACACGTGATCGGTAATCCCGTGCAAGTGATCTGACCCCCATTTCGAATTCCATCTTTTTACTTCAGCGGCCTGAGCGGTGGCCCGAACCCCGTAAGGGTGACCTCAGGTATTAGTCGCTTAAATTAAGCTACTGGTTGCCTTTGGCGCTAGCCAACTGCTCGTTGTTTTCAAGTCTTTTATTTTAATATACAATTGCAAAATGTAACAATAATAGCTTAGTAACTTGCTATTTATTATTTATTTAAGGATATTAAAAATATATGTGACGAAACAGACCGCTCGGCCGGACTGATTCAAAATATTTTTTTGCTTTAATTACTGTTTTTAAACTGTGTTTATGTAATACACTGTGAGCTTGACAAGTACAAGTGTATGTAAATACCCAAGTGCTGAATAAATTTCATTATTTCATTTCACCACACAAAGATTAGTTCGAATGGAAATGTAAAAACCAAGTAGAGCCACTTTCTTACCGTTACCACCAGCCAAATGTGGCCCTTTCGCGCGCCCACCAACCAACATTATAATTTATTTTGTCATTTTTGCATTAAGATAACTTAGTACCGCGGGCAGCCTGTAATGAAGACATCACGAAATTTTACCATCTGGACCGTTTCATGTGAATCGAAGACCTTTTTGGAGTTTGTTGCACAATTTGTGGAGCGTCCATTAAATTATTCTTTGATTTTTAATCTTATTAGTATTTTATTAATAAACGGTTAAACATGAAGTAGTTTAACCTTTCATAACCAGTTTGTATTTGGATTAGGTACTTAATTTTAGCTAAAGAAATCAAAATTAAGTACCTAAACAAGACTGTGTGGTTGATGGAATATATCCACGCTATCTCAATATAATATGTGGCGGGTTTAGCATTTATTTTATCTCGAGGGAATACCCACCAGAAAACGGGCAGTAATGTCTCTCTATGTACTATGAGCATAAACCTGCGATCGCCAAAGTTAAACCGTCAGCCAAGCGGTGCGAGTATGGCATATCCCCCTAAAAGTTCCACAATCCACGGTGGAGATCCTTGACGAAGCCTTTGTCCAGCAGTAGACGTCTTTCGGCTGTTATGAAACAAGACTTAGCATTCCCATATTAGTATTGGATATAAGTAAAAACTGACTTACGGAACAGAGACGTGGTCGCTTATACTATGGGCCTTATCAGGCGGCTCAAGGTCACCCAAAGAGCAATGGAAAGGGCTATGCTTGGAGTTTCCCTGCGAGATCGAATCAGAAATGTTGAGATCCGCAGGCGAACCAAAATAACCGACATAGCCGTAAGAATTGCCAAGCTGAAGTGGCAGTGGGCAGGGCACAAAGCTCGTAGAGCCGACGGCCGCTGGGGCAGAAAGGTTCTCGAGTGGCGACCACAAACCGGAAGACGCAGCGTGGGCAGGCCCCTACAAGATGGACCGATGATCTTGTGCGGGTCGCTGGAAATTGCTGGATGCGGATAGCGCAAGACCGGCAATTGTGGAGATCTTTCGGGGAGGCCTTTGTCCAGCAGTGGACGTCTTTCGGCTGATATGATGATAAGTAAAAAGATCAGCTACCAAATTATTGCAGTAAAAACATTTTAGGCGCGTTGACCACATTTTGGTTAAACAAAAATCATGGAACTCGCGTCATCATCACATAAGCTATCTGTATATATATGTACTTTTTGGGTGAACAAAAAGCGTGAAACTCGCGTCATTGTCGCGTCACGCTTCCCCTGAGCTATAAACAGCTACAGCAAGTTAGTGTAAGTGAGTTTTTAGTCTTATTAGGTAGATGGTTTGTGCCCCCTCTCGCCTCTATTGTCCAGTGAAGCAGTTAAAGACTCCTAACCCAACTGTAAACTCTTACACTTCCTGCTTTTCCACCTTCGTACCTTTTTATATTATTACACCAGGGAAAAATGTAGATATGGTCTTTCTGATGGAAAGCGCTTATATATTCTGTGCAATTGACTCTTTTCCCTTGAGATTGGCCACCGTTCATGAAACTCGAGCGGGAGCACTACTATTGTTTCTTAATCATCATCTCATTTTTGGGTATCTAATGTATGTATGTATGTAGGTGCTTATTCCTAGCAGAAGTATAATATCCCGCTTGACTTGAATTGCCAACTTAAAATGCTATAAAAAGTCATACATTGTATGAAAGTATATCAATCATTTAAAGGTGTTATTACGCAGGGTGGCCGGAGCCCTAACGGGATTACCTCATTATTTATGGCCCGCCTTCAAATTGAACGTGTTTATAAAAACGTTCAAGTGTTCAAATAAAATCCAAATTACACCATATAGGGACTCAAATTTAATAAAACAATGTATATCAAGGATATTTAATCTATATTATGAACTAGCTGTGCCCCACGGTTTCATTCGCATTAAACTTTATACCTAATTTATAGCCTACGTGTTATCCATATAAATAAGTAAATAATTAGTAACTTGTTATTTATTTTAGGATTTAAGAAAATATATCTGATAAAACAGACCGCACGGACGGACTAATTATTTTTTTGTAATTCTTATACTGTATTCGACTATGTTTATGTACTGCATTGTGAACTTGACAAGTACAAGTGTATGTTAATACCCAAGTGCTGAATAAATTCATTATTTCATTTCATTATAAGCTTTATTAAGACAAAGTTTCATGAAAATCGGTTCCGTAGTTCTTCCGCGAAAGAGTAACAAACATCCGTACATGGATGTATGAAGGTATGGATGTTTGTTACTCACAATTTTTCGCATTTATAATATTATTAGTGTGATTATTATTAATGTTAGTAATAGTATTAATTTAGTGAATATAATTTAATCAAGTCAATGCAGATTCTACAAAATGTAGAGTATGATAAAAAAATTGCCGAAAGGAAGTGGCAAAAAAAATCACCTAAAGACAGTGGTACTACATCGCTAAAACTTTAACTTAAATGAAAACACAGTGATCAATACCAAGAACTTTTTGTCCAAGAAATGAGTAACCAACTAACACCTTTACAAGAGTGAAAAAAGCAGTTGTCAAAAACAGATTCTTTACAAAATAAAGGTGTCTGGGATGTCAGTAACCTAATACTAACTAATTTATAGGTAGTATTTCACTAATATACTGTGTATATTAGTATATCTACAGTAAAATGAAATTAAAGGTTTATACTAACTTTATATGCAATAAATATAATATCCTGGGACATTATTCACACACGCCCATCTTATACCAAACTAAGCAGAGCTTGTACTATGGAAACCAGATAACTGATATATTACATATACTACTTATTCTTTTGTAAATACATATTTATACAGACTCAGGACAAACAGTCAGAGCACATAAATATCTGTCTTGGATGGGAATCGAACCAATGACCTGCGACGTGAAAGGAAAGCATTTACCAAACCGGCCCGTCTATATAAAAAGTCATACATTGTATAAAAGTATATCAACCTCCAAGGTGTACATAGGGTGGTAAGAAAACTATCGGCATTACGACGTCTTAAAAATTGGATTTGATTATAATATAATATGTAATAATAATATCCTGGGACATTATTCACCCACGGCCATCTGATCTCAAACTAAGCAGAGCTTGTACTATGGAAACCAGATAATTGATATATACTACTTTTCTTTTGTAAATACATACTTATATAGATAATACTCATCGAATAATAATTATTATTATAAAAACGTATTCCTACAAAATACCTATTCACTTGTCAAATCAAATTCTATAAATTCTAATTCTATCAACATTTCATCTCTAACCGGCAACAACAAAAATGGAATACATAATCTAAACCGGTTAAACTTTAAACAATTGTTTTGTTCCCACACAAAACTAATTGCAAACACATGTTTGTCAAACAATAGAGCCCCTTGATAACACCTTTATGACTTATTTGTTTTATAAACCATTTCTTTATTTTCTGTGTAACCGTTTAAGGTAGAATTTTAAAGGATATGTTCACCTGTTCGTACTTAGGAGCGATTAGTTGAAGGTAAACGTTAATTACATTGTTTTTGCCGAAAACTGTGCACACCTGCAACTTTTAAAAGTATACCAGAGACAAATGAAATACGTTTTCTAATCTTAGTCGTAAGTTACTATAATAGTATGTAGGTAAAAATTTAATAAATGGGAGTATATTTATCTTCGGTTTTTGAAGGTCGTGTCTGGTTTGAAAGCCACGATGGAGGCAGTTTTTTTTTACTATTAAGTAAACAAGTTAGCGTATAGTGGTTATTGTAGACTAAGAGTCTGCCGACCCATCTCGACCCCTGGTGAGCCGTGGAGTTCTTACAGTTGAGACAGTCCGGCGGCGTAATATAATCAAGGGGGTATTTACACGGTATTTGTTTGGTCCTCTTACTGAAATTATTTAACAGGTAAACACAATATTTGTTCGATTGGGTGTCTGATTGCCCACACAGGCTACGACACGACAAGCTAAGAAAGTTCGTAAGACAAATATTTGTGTGACCCATAAATTGTTGTTCTGAGTCTGGATGTAATTTGTGCCCGTCTATTATATGTTTGTGAAGTACCCCGCGTGTTTTTTTTAATCGAAAATCGAAACCCCTTATTAACCCATGTTGATTTCTCATAATTTCACATTTTACTTACCCTCCTTTAACTTTACTTACTGAACTAGTTAATTTCTGTATCAGTAGAAACTTATAAATGACTATCGGGTTTCTGTAAGTTATGTTTAAGGTACCCATTAGCTGTAAGTATCCCAAACAATTGTAAAATAAAATACCTTAAAATAAACGGAACCTTGAACTGTAATCACTAATCGCAAACAGATGTCCGCAAAGCTTTGCTAATTACAAACAGGTGTGAGTTCCAACCCTTCGAAAACAATCCGTGGAATAGATTGAAAAGAAATGTCTAACAAAAGTTAATTCGTTTTGTCTTAATATTTTTCGAACTCGGTATCAGTTATAGAAGGAATCACTTTATCATATTTTTTTATTTATATTTTATCTTCCAATTTAGAAAACTTACAGCTTAGTAGTTACACAAATTCTTGAAATTATACAAAAGATGGCCAATTACAAGTTTTCACAAATAAATAAATTGTATACATATTACAAATATAGAATAAACAGCATACATATTAAAAATTACTATTTAAAGAAGTCTAAAAAATCTACTGAGAACACTGTGACTCGAGAAATTATTATACTTAGTCCTTTTCAGGTTCGAGCCACTTGTGTGAAATATATCAAAGTCGCCTCTCTGGCATTCAGTTTTGTACAAACGACTTGCCCTTATCAAAAAAGCATTTTGTCTATAGTTGCTTTTGGTGGTAGGGGTATGCAATATATACTAACTAACTTGTTAGTTAAATGGTTTGTGTGAGTTTGACGGTATAGAGTACGGATTCCTGGTACTTTTATAAAGTGTTACGTTTATTGAAATTAACCAATTTGGACGTGTCAACACCGTGTTCTATTATTTGAAACATTTGTTGAATGGTCCCAAAGAGTTTGATATAGTAGTATTAAGTCATGCATGTGAGCACTATTATTTGTTTTGTGTCTGGGTGTAATTTATCATTTTTTTTTAATAAAATAAAATAAATAAGGTTTAGTCTCGTAGACTTTAGAAAAGCGCTTGTAAATAGTCAGAACATGTTCGTAGTAATATATAATTAATTTATAATTATTTCTAGGTACATATATATTTATTTAGGTACACGGATAGTAGGAAATAATTTACAATAAGATTTATTTTATAATAGTAACGATATTTAGCTAACTTAAATTAAATTATTGTCAAGGATCATGTTTAGGTTTAATTATCTAAATTTTAGCTATATTTTACTACTACTACGAATTAAATGTTATTACTATGGCGGACCTTGTGTTTATAACGACGGTCACGCTTTAATGCTACCACCGGATCCAATGCGCCCCAACTGAGAAGACCCAGCGAAACAAACTCAGCGGGTGTCTCTACTATCGGTTTCAACACGGCCCAGTTGAGACGCTCCGGCGAAACATACTCAATGGGGCATATACACGAGATTTGGTCCACTTACTGAAATTATTTAGCAGGCAAACACAATATACCTATGCACGATCGGTTGTCTGATTAAGTATTTATTCTAGGTTTAATATATTAGAAAGAGAAAATTTTCACGTGGTGGAAATGCTCATATCGCATTTCCGTCGCTTGTACAGGCGTAGCCAGCCTCACAGTGCTTGTAGCGGGGGCCCTGGGTACTCGTGAACGAATCAGACCACTACCCCCGCCGTACACTGCAGACTCAGTAAGCCTCTCACCCGGGAACAGCAGGGGGCACGAATGCCTCCCCCCTCCCCAACACGCACAAACGTGTTTAGGCAACCTGAGCTACAGCAGTTTAACTCTTCCCGGGACCGCTTATACAAGACGAGTGGAGTTCCCCTCCTCCAAACGCCAACGGTCCCAGGGGCGGGGCATCCAGCCGGGGAGAAGCCAGCATACTCTCGCACTGGGATTGGCTCCCAGCGCCGGCGCCCATGAAGCGGACATTAGCGTCAATGTCCGGTTCATCGGCGCCGTCTCTTTCTTCTGCGGGAGGGATCGTTGCGCTCCCTCTCGCGCTCGGCGGAATCCTTCTTGAGCATAACAGCTTCACAGAAGGAGGCCACCGTGCTCCATCCGGTTGTCGCCGCCAGCATAGCCGGAACCGCCGCTGGCAGCTGTAGAAGACTCGCAGCGGCAAGAGGTACTCTGTAACGGGATCTAGGGACAGACCTTCACAATGATAACACACATATTAAATTATTTTATTGAAAAAATAATAAAACTAGATTTCACAATGTATTCTTTAGCACTCCATTTTGATCACTCTTGACAAACATCACTCAAACGTAAAATTATACTTTTTATTTAATTCGAATTCTATTCTTACTTTAAAAGCTATGTCAAGCTATTTTAATAAAATGACCAGAGTTAGGTATCTTCTCAAAAGAGGTTTTATTCTATAAGAGGGCAGGTAATAACATTACAGTCCAATCCTATTTCAGCGACCAAGACTCGCCTCTCGGGGGCCCAAGCTGGGCACTCCTCGAGTGTATGTTGGGCCGAGTCCGGGCTGCCGCCACAGTGCTGTCACGTCGGTGTTCCTACCAATTTGACACAGATAGTCACCGAAACACCCGTGTCCGGTGAGTATCTGCGTCAACGGGTGTAATTAGCTAAGCTTGCCTATGATAATTCAATAAAGTGTAATACGTACATATTGTACCTCAACTTACAAAATACACAAAACACATCCCTTCAAGGAGGATTAGTTACAGTTCCTGGACCACAACATTACTACGCAAGACTCACTCCAAAAAAGCTATCAAGGGCTACGACCGCAAAACTGCGAACGAAGTCCTCGCGCTTAATAGGAAGAACTTATGCATCATAACTAGGGTGTTAACGGGACATTGCCGTCTCACGAAACACCTGTCCACGGTGGGCATCGGAGACTGTAGAGTGTGCAGATTCTGCAATAACGCAGACGAAACACCTCTACACCTGCCCTGTCACTGTGAGCCACTGATGCATAAACGTAACACCGTCCTGGGCCAACACTTCTTGCTCCAGGACGATATTATCGATACTTCTGCCAAAAAGATTCTGCAATTTATCTATGTTGCAGGGTTAGACAGGGAAGTTTAGTTGGAGCGGCGAGCACAATAGTTCATCACTGGACGCAGTGTTACCAGGACCTCCGGGGGCTGGAAATAGCCGCCACCAGAAGAATAAGAATACTACGCAAGACGCCATGTAAAGTCCAAGAGCAAATAGGTGAAAAGAGTTCTATTCATACATAGGCATAAAAGCCATTCCAATTCATAAAAAAATGTATCATCATAATAATAACCGCCAAAGACATCCACTACTGGACAAAGGCCTCTTCCAAGAATCTTCGGGGGCCATAAACACCAGGCTTATTGGTTACCCTGGTGTCAGTGTTGTTCAAGCCGCCTAGTAGGTCTCGTAACAAGAACCGAGGCTGGCAGCACAGCGTGCCCTCCGAAGCACGGAGACGCTCTGAAATTAAACCATACACGATCATCCATCTATAGACTGACCACGTACATAGATGCTTTACCTCGCCTATCACTTACGGACTGGTGAGCGCAACAGGCTAAGAGCGCCTCATTTCATTACTGAAAAAAAAGAGATAATGGTAAACCTCGCTTATTTTTTATATTGATACTAGCTGTGCCCCGCGGTTTTACCAGCGTTAAATTTTGTTACATTATCACAGCTCCTCCTCCGTGGGTGATAGCGTGATAATATGTAGCCTATATGTTGACCCGACCTCTTAGTAATATTCATGCAAAATTTGAAGTAAATCCTTGTAGTACTTTTTGAGTTTAGCCCGGACATACAGACAAACAGACAAAAATTCTAAAAATAGATTACTAGATCTCACCCCAAGTATCCTTTTTAAAAAATATTCAATGTACAGTTTTGACTTTCCTACGATTTTATTATACGTATAGATAGATTGTTTTCTTTTTCAC
Source organism: Pseudoips prasinana (assembly GCA_951640165.1). NCBI lineage: Eukaryota > Metazoa > Arthropoda > Insecta > Lepidoptera > Nolidae > Pseudoips > Pseudoips prasinana. The sequence goes on along the minus strand of OX621238.1, from coordinate 3,384,654 downwards.
ATGTATGCGTGAAGAACGAGACAGTATCGGCTGTAGGGTTTCCTCTTAATATTTTACCCGTCAGCTATCTTTGTATACCATTGAATAAACATACAACATTAGTATCTAATATAACAAAATATATAACAAATGATGGGTAAGGCCGCGTTCACACCGACGCACGTGCTTGTTCCAATGGTTTGCGACAAAGGTGAGTTCCGGCCACCGGGGCCGACGTTTTTGTTTGCTATAAAAAATATTTTGAGATGGGCCCTTTCTAAATTGAGGGTTCTGTAGGGAGTAAATATATTAATTATGTGCTACTAGCTGGCACGGGTCAGCAGTAGCACATAATTTCATTTATATTTATTTATTATACTTCGTTTATTTATTTATATTTATTATACTTCCTTTATTTATTTATATTTATTATACTTCGATGGGCGTTAATAATTTTTACCTGGTTCTTGCGATACAAGTCTCGAACTTAGTGCAGGAACCAATGTCAATTGTTTAGTGTAATAAATGATATTTGTTAATAAATTAAAAAAATTAAATTATTAAAAATTAAAAAAAAATTAAAATTAAAATTGTATAATTAAAATTATATAAAAATTATATAATTAAATACTTATGATGAAATTATGAGTATGGTTCGGTTTAATTTTCGTGTTAATATAAATAGCCTATACCTCTTTATATATAGCTTTACCTCTTTATCATATTGGTATCACATCATCAGTCTTATATCGTCTACTTGTGGACATACGCTTCCCCCTAAGGTTTCTATGACGTTGCCAATTGAAGGAGTTTGCTTAGTCGCCGCGTTTGGCGACCGCAGTTAGGCTGATTTCAGAGTGACGCGCGCGGCACGCGCCGCGGCGCCGGCGGCCAGCGCGTCTCAACAGCGGCGCGTGCGAGACGCGTCACTCTGAAACGCTAGCTGCCAGTAGAGGAGCTCGGGCAGCGCTGGCCGACGGCGCGCGTGTCACACGCGGCGCGTGTGAACTGCGTGATTATGAAACGCAACTACTATCTAGTGTAATTGTAAGCGCGCGCGTTTGGCCGGCGCCGCTCGCGCGCGCGACTCCGAAATCAGCCTTAGGTTGTAGCTAGTACACAGGTGGCGCATTTTACGACACCCACGGGATGGTATGCAGTTATTTTTCCTGGGCTGGAAACTACACGGTTAAATAATATAAGTATAGATAAAAATAATTCTAATGAATTTATTGCTTAAGAAATTCAGAATCCAACTAAAATAAATACAATGAATTTTAAAAGGCCAACCACCTTTAGATACAGTTTTGACGTATAGAGCAAATAAACAGTAATTAATAAGTAGTTATTTATCCAATGTAATAAAACGTTATTATTATTATTTTATATTTGAAATTAAAATGAAATTAAAGCCTAGTCAAATGACTCATCATCAAAGGTTTTTGTTATTCACCTGCGGATCTCTAAGCGGTCCGGTCATTCATAGCAATTATGAATGAACTGAACTACCTGGCTAGGGGTGCCGAAATCGTAGTGTTTACCTTTTTTGACCGGACGTGAGGCAATGGGACCGTTAGGTCTAAATCATTCAATCCTGTGGGAACGAAGCAGTTCCAGGTATAGAGGATGTTACGAGTTAAACGAATTTATTGTACTACGACCAATTTTATTGATCACTGGTTTCGGAGACGGTCCTTTTGTAATTGCAGAGCGATTATTTTTGCAGTTATGAAGATGTATCTATTAGACACAGTGATAGAATAAGACTGTTTTTGTGTTGTGATCGCACTCATACAGTCTAAATAATATATATAAGTAATTTACCTGGCAGCCCTAATCTTACTGATTATGAATTACTTACTTTTTATTGAAAACAGATGACACTTACACCGATTTAAGGTCTCTAGCCCCATATTAAATTAATAAATAAATACGAATCTTGGGACAACTACCACACTCCTATCTCATCCCAAACTAGGCAGATTCTGTACTATGGCAACCAGACAACTGATAAACATACTTATATATTGCGAAATACATACATATTATAGATATATTACGCCCAAACACAGAACAAATAATCATGTTCATTATACATATGTAGATTTGTCCCGCGTGGGAATTGAACCCACGACTTTTACTTTAGCAGTCAGGGCCATTAACTACTAGACCAACATAGGTCAATTATTGTTTATAAGCCGAATAAAAAAAATATCTTCTACAATCCGCGTGTGCTGATATCACGAGCATCATGTGGGGAAGAAAACAGTCACCCTACGATATTTTGAAGTGAAGTCATTCCAGATCAAATAAATATTACGGTTCTTTTTTTAATGGGATGGAATGGGTTTGCGCTTGATCACGATCTCACCTGATGGTAAGTGAACATATGGTCATTGGTGGACCGCGCGTATTCATAAGATGCCTGTTCACTCTCGGGTTGCCAGTTCATATGTACATGTTTGTAAGGGAAATTTGATCTCTATTTAATCATTATATTTCTATAATATGAAACACTGTTATCAGTCATTGTTTTATATAATAGAATTATTATATAGATATCAAATTGCCATTACAAACATGTATTCATTTCACACACTCACACACATTTGATTTAATTTAACTTAATTTTAAGCTAGTTTTGCAGACAATATTATAATCATTTGCTTTTGTATGTATAACACGTCTTGCTATGGAAGAGCGGACTCTTCTAATACAACCACTATCTGCCTAAAAGGAGGATTCAATCACAAATATTGTTTTGTACCTAAACTTGTTTTACCAATAAACAAACTTATTATTATAAAATAATAATAAGAGTAATAGAGTAGTCAGACAAAAGGAACATGTATAATTTGTAGTGAAAGTGAGCAAGTGAAGGGGCTATTGTGAAGGCTTTACCGATAAAAAGAGGACTCTCTAATAAAAATAGTTCTTACTATAAAGTTAAAATTTGTGGGCGTTATGTTTATGATTCAAAATTAAGCTTTATGTTTTTCGTAAACCGAAAATCAAACACAATTCGGAAAAAGCATTTTAATATGTATGTTACTGACAGTAATTATGAACTGTCAATGCCAATTTATATGTTTTTGATATTGTGACCATAAAAGAAACGAAATATTTTTTTTTAACTTAATAATAAATCACTAATTCACAATATTATCTACTTATTTATGATATTTATTCATTATCATTGAAAGCAGAGATTTTTTTTTAGAAGATCAATTCTAGTATTTACTCACTAGCAAGATGAAAAATAAATAATCTCAAATACAGCACTTAACGATTTAATAAATATTTTTATTTACAAACAAAACGTAGTTATATATTAGCTATAGGAGTGTAAAAGTGATTTATTTTCCGTAACTATTAACCTGTTCTTGAGGTTAAAATTATACTCGAGTGTTGAAAAAATATTTGAAAAATATGAACGGAAAAATCATATTTTCGTGTAATACAAGGTCGTTCTACGGCTGAGGTCAATGCTACGAGATTACTACGCGCTACGAGCGTAGTACTACGGAGCGAAAGTTATTAGTTGAAAATCACTGCTACAGTAGATAAAGCCTTGCTAGACCACTTGCTCTACGCAAGAGAAAATTTTCACGCGATATGCTGACATTTATTCAAAGTAGAGCCATTTGACTTAGAGTGAGAGATTTTATTTATTGTTGTTTTAATGGTACATTGCTGGCAAAAAGAAATCGACATCATTTAATTAAACATAGTATATGTATAGGTTGCACATCTATCCCTAGTGCTAGCCTTGCATATACAATGCAAAAATACACCCCTATCGATGTAACCGCACGCACCCCAAAGGCACCGCCAATCAAACAATCGACATGGTACCCACTAATTACATATAACAAGCGCAAATTAATCATCAGACGAGATAAACGAGCGACGCGTGCGTGGCTCGCGTGGCTCTGCTCCGCTCGTAGCGAGTCCGCGACTATTTCGGTGTGGGCGGGAGTGATTCAGCGCGGCGGGGCCAGTCGCGCGCCGGCCGCTCTCGGGACAACATAGCGCGGAGTGACGCGAACGCTGTGGCGATGGCGCGATGAGCACTCTTGGGCGCGCGCCGGTGTGCTGGGCTGTGCTGTGGCTGTGCGCGGCCGGCGGGCTCGCGGCGCCGCGCCGCTACTGCGAGCGCGCCGACGTCGCCTGGCGCGCCTACCGCGCCCCCGCCGCCTTCGAGGCGCGCGTGCACTCGCTCGCCGCCGACGCCGCCACCGTCCAGGTCAAGCGCGTGCTCCGCAAGCAGGCCCTGTGGCCCAAGGAGGACGCCATCATCCGCCTCAAGCTGCCCAGCGACCAGCTGGAGTGCTCCTCGCGTTTCGAAGTGCCGCTGAAAAATAGACGGAACTATATCGTGTTCGCGGAGAGACGAGGGCACTCGGCGGTCGCGCTGGGTCCGCCGCTCAAGAGGACCGGCAAGTTGATTAAGAGGATACGTGCCGTCTACAAGCCTGGTTACAGTGAGTGCTCAGTGTTTTATTACCCCCGGTCTTCGGTGCGGCGCAGTGTGAGTCGCACGATCACGTGGAACTTGAAGACGCATAAGGTATACCTAGACTTCTATCTTCGATCGCATAGCGGTCGGTTGATGATTCCTCAATCATATTTTAAACCTATCGTTCTGTCAAATTCCATGTGATTTGCATGCTCACCTGAGTCGTATCATATTCGTTCATAATTAGACGTGCAACTGCGCATTGAATTTTATACACAAATAATACCGCTTACAAATATGCGACGGCAGCAGGTGTATCGCTGGAACAAGTAGCCATTATGAGTCCATTTTAGGCTCACGAGTGAATAGTGGTCGGACTAACGTACGCCGCAAAACATAGTACGAGCGACGTACAAGCGCACACCTCATTTATGCACCCCTCATAAACGGTCAGGTGCCTGATAAATAGACACTGCCTTATACACGTTTAAATTATACGTAACTTAAACTTTAAAAGACAACAGACATATTGAACTTAACTTCTACAAACTTCTGAGAAACTTACATGCTGATTTCAAATTCACTGTTTTCTTTAAAACTGTATGCATATACCCTTAAAACTTGACCATATTTTGTTTAAATTCTGGGTGAATACTGTTATTTGTAGTTAACATTATATGTAATTACTTTGAAATTTCTATTGAGTTAACTAATGCTCAGACGAAGAACTTCACAAATCGAAATGAGTTTTTATTTCCAGTTCCATAAAAATGTTTTTCACACAACAAATCCTTGACACATTTTGTTTATGTAACGACACGAGCAGAGGTGTAGTTTCAAAAAATTACGAAACTGAATTGCAATTAATTTTCAAAGTAGAACAGCATAACAAAGAAGCGGTGAAAATAATCCGAAAAAATATTAAAGAAAACATTTGGTGATAAAACGCTTTAGAAACTGTCAATAAATAATATACATTTTAGTTCGTTTCAAAGCTTATTCAACTAATAATAAGTAATACGGAGTTCCAATACAGATTACTGATGCAATCGCAATTGATCGAAATTCGCCTATTATAGTTCTACTTATTGTCAAAGACAATATGAATTCTTTCTCAGTCTTGTTGATACTCAGTTTGTTAACTCTTCCCAAATTGTCAGTGTGTCAGAAGTATGGTAGTGTGTGGTATGATTGTTTTATCAAATAATTTAACTACCTTTACTAATGCCTATTTTATAAAATATTAGCTTTCTGCACTCCTTTTCCATATGAACTTTAATTCTTCCAAATTTCATACACTTCTGTCCGCGCAATTTCCGTAAAAAGAGGTACAAAGTTTTTGCTTCACGCATTAATATTATGATGATATAATAATATAAAACATTAAAGTGTATTGACACTAGCACTTTGTACACGAGTAACTGAAAAAGTTATACCTGTATTTTTCACTTGAGTTCTGCTTAAGATTTATACAGAGTGTATGTTTGTTACGCAATTCTATCTAGATGCCTGAATTAATTTGCAATAAATTTAGTACACACATAGTCTTCTTTAACCTAAAATACTAAAGAGGTATTTTCCTCCCGATTATCACCGTCTCCACGTGACGAACTCACAAGCAGCTAGTAGCGATATTATTCTAAAACAAACTACTACTTTTACGCCGGTTTAGGTTTGAAACTACTCTTCTCCCATCTTATATGCGTTATTATATAATGATGTTTCATTATTGTACTAAAGTATACTTAAACTTTTTGTTGTTTTGGGAATTTCCTAAACTGTAAACTATGTATTTTCTCTCCTTACCAACATAACATTAGGGATTCCCCGTACCAGGCGTGATTTTCTGGACTATTTAGAGCGCTAAATCTAACTCAGTCTAACATATATTTCTGTTATAATTATTATTACCAGTTTTTGTTTTTACAATTAATTTTTACTAAAATAATGTTGTATATACAGATATCTGTAATTTTTACGTCCCAAATGTTGTACCTGCACGCAGCAAGCATTGCTGCAGCAAATAAATGATTTACACTGTCAAGGACCTTAACTTCAGTAACCAACCCGAGTCGAACCCCAAAGTTGCCCTTTGATATTGGATCTACTTAGCTTCTTGTCTTAATTGTCAGTCGGCTTCAGCCACCCCACATCTCTATTGCTGCCCGGTGAAGCTGTGAAAGCTTCCTAGGCTAACTCCAAACGCCATTTAATAATGGAAGCCTGGATTTATAATCACACTTTATAAACTGGTGGTAATTAATTTCAACTAATCATTAAATCTGTCGCACACATCACTATACAAATAATTGGAACAGAAAATCTCTCTACTCAAAATTCATTGATGAACTTAAAATCGAATATCTTCGACCTTCGAAAAGTTCAAAAATCTATTAAAATACTCGTACAACACAATATTATTAACAAATAAAACTTAGTATGTATCCGAACTTAATTTTAAGCTCGAAGAAGTAATTCGTTGATTATCAATTCGTTAAGTGGTGACCTAAGCACAGCTTTCAAGTGTCATCTCTAAATATTAACCGATTATATATTACAGGTATACTCAACGGCAAAAGTAGATGATTAAAATCTTATATTCAGTACTAATCATCGTAAATTGCGTCAAAGTTGTGTGGCGGCAAAGTGTTCTAAAGTGCGTGAGTGTTAAGCTTAAAAATATTAACTTATGATATAACCGCCCAATATACATGACCATTTATATATTATCTATTTATTTTATTTATAATATTCAAGTTAATCTTAAGAACTAGAACTGTTTCCCACAAAATAGTATAAGCTATTTGACTGTGGGATCAAGATAAAATAATCAATTAATGTATAAATAAAACATGATCATTAATATATCATCTATATAAGTATGTACTTACACAGAAAAGTAGTATGTCAGTTATCTGGTTTCCATAGTACAAGCTCTGCTTAATTTGGGATCAGATGGCCGTGTGTGAATAATGTCCCAGGATATCATTATTATCATTCATAAACCCAAACCTCTTGTCCGATTTGTTTGTAATCATCTACTTTTGCAGTTGACTGTACAGAACGAGAGAGATGGCTGTGCAATTTACCCTTTAATTGGCGAATTGGTTTAATTATTATGTCTGGAATATGTACCTCATATCGTTTTATTAAACTGATATAGTAATTTTAGTTAAAACCAGTAATTGTGGAGATCTTTGGGGGAGGCCTTTGTCCAGCAGTGGACGTCTTTCGGCTGATATGATGATGATGAGTGAGCAGATTATTTATAACTTGCATGCATTGTTTTTATAACGTGGGTGATGAATAGTCATGTTCACTCTTAGATGCCCAGGGCATAAATGTATTATCACTTTTTATTACATTGGAGCATATAATACATCTAGGCACAATCATTTTTGTTTTTTTTATTTCTCGGTGCCAAAATATGATTTATATTGTCGTTGCCTACCGTTGGCACCTTCGCAGAGGGCCTAGATATTCAGGATAAAATACGCCAAATTATTAATATTTATAGTTAAGAATAGTTTAGTTGATATTTATTTATTTAAGTAATAATAGTAATAATAATACCCTTGGACATATTCACAAACGGCCATCTGATCTCCAACTAAGCAGAGCTTGTACTATGGAAATCAGATAACTGATATACTACTTTTCTTTAGTAAATACATAGTTTAAATTGGCCGTGTGTGAAAAATGTCTCAAAATATTATTAATATTATTTCACAACATTTCCATTGTTTACATTTTTAATTAATTGCCGATTTTGCTAGAAGATTAATCTTCATTCTGCTTTCAAACTGCATTCGAAATCAATTCAATTCCAATTAATTCCCGTATAAATAAATATTATGATACGATTATATGTTAGTCTAGTGACTCCGATTGCTAAGCCAGAGGTCGTGGGATCGATACCCGCTCAGGACAAATCTTTATGTGAAGAGCACGATTATTTGTTCTGTGTGTCTGGTCGTAATTAATTATAACAAGCTGCGCCCCGCAGTTTTGTCCGCGTTAAACTTTATAAATAATAGCCTATGTGTTAATCCAGGGTGTCAGCTAAGTTCATACAAAATTTGATTAAAATCGCTCCAGCCGTTTAGATATGAAGGAGTAACAAACATACACACTCACAAACTTTGTGATATGTATGTATTGAAATTAGAAATATATAAATATGTTTATCAGTTGTATTACCATAGTACAGGCTCTGTCTAGTTTGGGCTCTGATGACAGTATGTTAGTTATCCTAAGACATTTATTTATACTCACACAATATAATAAAAATATCAAGTGAGTGCTACTAATAGTCGATGAATATCAAATCAAATCGTATTTAATACTATTTAAGTACCAAGTGACAAAAAGCGCGAACTATATCAATCAATGATAAACTGATCATCCGTTGCGTTCAATGGATGACGTCATCGCACGCTCTAGTTGAGACATGTCGATGCGAGTCCAATTCTTACGTGAACTGACTGACTAGCACTTTTTTTAGGATATTTTGATATCTCACTCAATGCCACTTCATAATCAAATGATAACCGGACTGCTCGGACTAATTGCCAATGTTTTAAATAACTGCCTCGTTGGTCTAGCGGTAACGTGTTCACCCGCACAGATCGAGGTCCTGGGTTTAAATCCCGGGTCGGGCCAAAAGTGATTTTGGGACTTTTCTGTAAAAAGAAAAAAATATTCTCAACATCAGCTTGAAGTATGGGAGTTGGCGGTATTATGTCTCGGAGAGCACGTAAAGCCGGTCGGTCCTGTACCTGACCTCTTTCCGGTCGTGTCGCTAGGCGTCATGAGGGTGATGGAAGAGAAAGTACTCCTGTGCTTGCGCACACACTTGAGCACTATAATATGTCCCGCACAGATGGCTAATCTCCGTTGAGAGTGGCCTCCGTGGCCGAAATTCGTTTAGGAGGACATTATAATTTACCAGTTCATAAAAAAGTCCAAGCCATAATAACCTTATACCTTGAAATACAGTGCAAGGTCGAAATATAAGGGAAGACTGGTAGAATTACGCATATAATAATTATGAGGAAAGAACAAGGAAATATATAATACCTAGGTAATTTAATATATATCGTACTCACAAGCATTTATAATATGGTATCCTACTAATTAATAAATTTGACGGTCACCGTAGCCTAGTTGGTAGTGCTCCTGCCTACGAAGCTGGTGGTCCTGGGTTCGAATCCCGGTAAGGGCAAATATTTGTGTGATGAGCACGAATATTTGTTTCTGAGTCATGGATGTTCTTTATGTATTTATCTATCCATATAAGTATGTATATCGTCGCCTGGTACCCACAGTACAAGCTTTGCTTAGTTAGGGGCTAGGATGATCTGAGTGACATTGTCAAAAAAAATAATTATAAATGCTTGTTACTAATATTATAAATTTCACGCAAAAACTACGGAACTGATTATGTTGAAACTTGAGTAATATAGCTAATATTATATCCGAACATCACATTGGCTGCAAAGTTTAATTCGGTTGAAACCGCGAGGCACAGCTAGTATTTATAGTAAAATGAGGCAAATTAAAGAGGTTTAGGAAATGGAAAATTAGTTAGTAAGTACTTAGAAAAAGTTATAATTAAATAAGTGCATCACCTACAAACTGCGTTGGCCGTTTTGCGAAAGTTAATAGTAAATAACCCTTAAATAATTTGCAATTAATAAAAATATATATTAAAGTAGGTATGATGTGTTCTTTAGGTAATAGTCAAGACATAATTATCAGATCAACATGTCAGGACAGACGTCCTGAGTCTGGGTATAAATTATCTATATAAGTGTGTATTTACAAAAAGAAAAAGTAGTATATTTAGTATATCAGTTATCTGGTTTCCATAGTACAAGCTCTGCTTAGTTTGGGATCAGATGGCCGTGTAATATATACCGTGTATAATTTCCCAGGATATTATTATTTAAATTGTGTTGTAAATTTCCATATTTTCAAGATGACCGAAATAATCTATATTTATGTTTGCTTTTTAGGCTGATTTCATGTCATCGCCAAACACACATACACAAACATAGAAGTTAATAAAAATAGAGACATTTATTTTGCAAAACCAAATGAAGATAAAACAAGAGAAAATCATAAAACATACTTACTCAAGGAAAAAACTAACGTGCATATCAAAAACAAAAAAAAAATCTAATATTAAAATTTTATAATTTTCTGAACGTTAAGGTCGCTTTGAAAAAAATATACAAGTTAATGCTCCTGGTGTCGCAAGCGTCCACAGCTGCGGGCACCACTTACTCTATGCTTTTTGCTGACTAGGTTACTTAAAAATTATTCATACTAAATCAAATTCAATAACTGACATATTTAAAAAAAGCTCACTATGCAGGGCATATTGGTGCACGAGTGTCTACGGTAACTCTTTTGCACACTCTTTCTCTTACTGTCATGACTAAACAATTTCGATGGCTTAACGTAATCTCCGAGTTGAAATTGACCACCACATGACTAGAACTGTCATTTTTTTCTTACCAGACAAATCCTAGTAGCCTACGGTTTAATGGTTTGCCTTGCGTATTTTGTACTGGAACGCGTTACCTTTAGACCAATGAAACAAACCTGTACACAGCGTTTATTAAGTTATTAAAGGCCTCAATTTATATAAGGGGGTGACAAACGAGCAAGTGGGTCACCTGATGGTAAATGATCACCGCCGTTCATGTACACTCGCAACACCAGAGGAGTCGCGGGTGCGTTGTCGGCCTTTAAGAGTAAGCAAACAAGTGTTGCTGATCCTTTCCCCCCACCTTGATGAGCTCTGGTGGCCTTACTCACACATAGTATCACAATATTAAAATTATTAAGGTAATTATTAAAGAATGTCTTCTGTAAGGTGGAGGTACTTCCCCAGTCAGTCTTTGAGCGAATGAACATTATTTAAGGCTTTAACACTACTAAGTGTACATAGTTATGTTAACACATTCAAATTATTTTTAAGCTCATGAATAATTGCACGTAAATCGTAGCGCACATGTTTACGCTGCAAGATGTTTGGCCAAAATGTTTATCTTGTTTATCCTTCATCTCATTTCTTTGTTAATGTTCAAATTATTTGAAACTCATTTTCTTTATTTGTTTGAATGTGTAAGGCAAAAAACACATTAGCTTCTAAAATCAACTCTAGAGACTTGAAAGAAATCTCTTTATAGGTGATAGAGATTAGATCGCTCACGTAAATTGTAGTTAATAAGCATATCAAAATACATCATAGCAATAAAATAATAGCAAAGAATATTAGAAAATTGTAGTACCGTAACAAATTGAACTTATAATTCTAAATTTACTTCCTTACGTTGTTTGTTATAAGATTATTTATTCATACTTTAAAATTCCATGAAGTCATTAATCAATTTGTATTTATGTAGCTACACCACTCGTAAATTATATTAATTAATCTTAAAAATTATATAGAGACTCGAGAGCACCATGTTTTTCGGAAAACCGTGCATGTTTGGATTTAATAAAGTAATAATAATATCTTCATCGTTTCATTTCGGCCATAACGGCCAATTTCAATGTAGATTAGCCATCTAGACAGGATATAGCTTGGCAGGAACCTCTGGACGATGATATTAGGAGTTACCTAGTTATGTTTACCAAATCTCTTTTGACTACACCATCTGAAATATAGTATTCGCCGGCCAAGAGTACAACAGCTACGGCGTCGCGACTACCACCATCCCCAAATACCATTAGTTTGCTTTCATATCTCTCTGATCAGTGAACGAATAGGAAGCTCGCGTCTACGCGGTATCTTAATGAATTCCTACATTAGTAACCACCCAGCACCAAAGTTTGAACCCCAAACAGGGAGCCCTCCGGTACACCGGAGAGAATTAGAGAATTGTCTACGAATAAGTTTAAAAGAATTATTAAAGCCAAATTGTGTAGCAAATATTACAAAATTTCTGATTATTTAATTGATAAAAGTGCTTGGGATTGAGTTGTGCTGAGTCAACACACATGATTGTAATTAATCTTAAGTTTATTTTATTTTAAAAAAGGATTCCTACTGAGTTTTCTGGCAGTGTTTCTCAGTAGCTGCCACGTCATGCACTGCACGGTAGGGTAAAAAAATATGACGATTCCACATAAATGTAAAATTTTTACGAAATAAATGATTTTGACTTTGACTTACACCCTCATATCGTCCACGACTTGACATAGGCCGTCCCCAAAGGTTTCTACCATTGTTACCATTTAGAGAGGTTTGCCTTAGTCACCGCGCTTGGCATGCTAGTTGGAGACCGCAGTTAGGTGGTAGCTAGTAAGCAGTTGGTGCTGCTGAAAGACTATCGGGTGTATCCCTTAGAAATCAGAAATCATTTATTCGCTTAGACGCCATTTACGACGCCCACGCGATAATATTGGTGGCCCTGTTATTCTTTCTGGCCCGGAAACCCCACGGCTAGGATACTTAGTTTGTAGTTATATTTGGCTAGATGGTATCAACCCGCGTTCGCTTCTATTGCCGGTGAAACAGGCCTAAAGCCTCTCTTAGTCTGACGGTCACCGTAGCCTAGTTGGTAGTGCTCCTGCCTACGAAGCTGGTGGTCCTGGGTTCGAATCCCGGTAAGTGCAAATATTTGTGTGATGAGCACGAATATTTGTTTCTGAGTCATGGATGTTTTCTATGTATATAAGTATTTATCTATCTACATAAGTATGTATATCGTCGCCCGGTACCCATAGTACAAGCTTTGCTTAGTTTGGGGCTAGGATGATCTGTGTGACATTGTCCCGAGATATTATTATAGTCCAATTTTAACAGTCATACCAAGGTCCATATTGTTAAACTAGGATACATGTACAGCTCTTAATGTGAAGTGAACTTGACGTACTGTCCAAACCACGAAGATAGGCATTTAAGTATAATTGAAATCAATGGAAGATTACGTTTCGTTGTTAAAATTTCTAGTATAAATTATACTCCTATAAAGACAAAAATGATCTTATATTTTTGTTCGTGGCAATACATGTAACAGCTCTCCGTTCCGCCCTGGCACGCTAACAACGCAACGGTGGCTCCGCATCGCTGGCTTTACTGTCCTATTATATATTAACATACGTTACATTATTATATCTTATGGTAACGAGGAACCACCGGCTGTGCTGGATACTTTTATGATGTTTTAATACAAGATTTAAAATAATAAAACCACTTTTCGGATATTACCATGTACAACGAATTACGCTAGAAACAAACTGTATTAGACGTTCATGTAGAAAATACATAGAACTACTGGAAGACGTGGACATATTGGCTTTATCTCTGGATATTTTCAAGAAGAAAGTGGGACATAATTTACAAGGTTTCTTCTAGATTTTTAAATACCGAAATTACAGTTTTGTATTGTTATTTTCATAATACCAGATATATTGTAGAAGAAATGTACATTGTATTGGTTAAATACCGATGCAACAGACATTTTCTTCTGTAACAACGGTTAGCTTTTTGTTTCTGTTTTTTGCATTTCATTTCTTCTGTTTATTTTGTATAGGTATTTGCCTTTTGTGGCTTAGGTCTTATATTCGTTATTTTTAAATGAAACTTTTTGGTCTTACTGTAATTTGGTCTTATATTTTATTGTTTGATAACGACATGTTTCCTGAATAAATAAATTTAAAAAAAAATTAAAAAGAAAAACCCGATGTAGTGAATTTACTTAAAAGCTGTGAAATTAAACTTCTTACCAACCGGTGAGCGCGCCTTAACTAGCTATGAGAATGATGCATTTTTTCTCCGAGTGAGGGCTAAATAAATAATATATAATATGAAACTAAAACTAAACTAATTCTTTTTATGCGATTTTCTGTTTAAGTTGGGGTAGCTCCTGTGCAAAACTTATGCGGATAGCAACCATAGCAATAGTAATCGAGTGACTGGCAATTGACAGAAAAAAAGGGAATCGATTAGACCAATGGTCAGATTATGAGTATATGTATTAGACATCTGATCTTTTTAAAACGATTGTCATAACCAAGACCGACGGCTTAACATGCTCTCTAAGAGTGGAGTGTAGAGTCCCACATGTTTACAAATATAGTTTGGTATGGGAATGTAAGTATTGTTTCAAATTAAATCTAAATTTCTAATATTTTAAAACTGAATTTATCCGGCTACTAACACCTATAGATATGTTTTATGTGTCTTAGTTTGTAATTTTTAAGTATTCTAATTTAAGTAAAGTAAATTATATTTCATTCATTAATAATCTTGTGGAATTAATAAAAATATAAGATAAATAAGTTCAAAGATAATTATGCCCAGGATTATATTCCGATTATCAAGATCTATCATTTAACAAAAACACTTCACAGTCAACCACTTATATTCCGTACAATTTAAGTGGCTGACTCACCCAATACGGACGATCCATTTTCGCACAGGATTTACTAAAAATAATTGTAATGATAAGAAAATTCTATCCAAATTAAAATGGGCTCATAAAAATTAATTATCCGACTAATTAGTTTTAATATGATAAGAATAAATATTATACTTACTAGACTTGACGTCATTTTAAAAACAGGATAATTTTAATATACATATTACATAATACTTGTATGTGTCTTAATCTAACTACGGCGCTTTTAATATGGAACTATATATATATATATGTACATAACATATATACGCAGATGTTTAATTATACCTACATGCAGTTTAGTTTGGTATACTTATGCATTTATAACTTTCGTTATCTTAAAAATATGAAGTCGGTGTTTTATTTTGTCGGTGTTAATTTTACATATTTTAATGTGCGGTTAGAACAAAACATATTGTTATGCGAACATAAAGAGCATTATCAAATATAAAATGATCACCTTCTGTTAGTAAACACCGCACTATAACAAGTATTATTCCATAAATACAAAAAAAATTACAATTATACACCGTGGAACAATCACACTTATAAAGGCGAAACTTTGTGACTGTGTATGTTTGTTACTTCTTCACGTCTAAACAGCTGGAGTGATTGGATTTCGATAGCAGTTTTCGTGTGATCGGCTTAAAAAGCAATCCCGTAAATATGTTTCCATTTTATTCGAGCTATATTTTGCTCATATTTACAGATACAGTGATATTAATGACACTTGCTGTTAATGTCATAAAAACGAAACCTATGTCAGTTTATATTGTCAGGAATATTTTATGTTCAGATATTTTTATTGCCAAATCATACGTTAGACTTCAACGGGGAAACTTGAAACAATATTGTAATTATGATTATTATTAGGTACTATAAAATGTTCATGGGAATTAAAACTTGCATGTTTGCAGAAATAACTACACTCGCGAGCAACCAAATCGACTCAAGCCTTGTCGGCGCACACATACATTGATACAACTAAAATCATGAATGGAAATTATTAAAATGATATGTCATTCGAAAGCTTAAGATGTCAGCTTTAATTTGATATCATTATCATTGAAATCCATCCATCATTTTTGAAATAAATGATGTCTGAATGCAAGAGTAGGAAAAACGGGAATTTAGGAAAAAGGGTATGTGTCTCGTATTTGACAAATTAAACAAAAAAAATTAAAAATAAAATTATTTTATTTAAATCAGTATTTCGTATTGCCCCCTCTAGCCCTAATTACATCCCGCAGTCTGTTTTTCATGGACCTTATCAATTTTTTGACATTTTCTTGAGGAATGCCGTCCCACTCCTCTAATAATGCTGTCTTTAGCTCGTCTACGCTTGAAGGGACTGGATTTCTGGCCCGAACTCTTCTTTTAAGCTCGTCCCATAAGTGCTCGATGGGATTCATGTCAGGACTGAGCGCAGGCCAGTCCATCGTGCGTAATTCGACCTCTTGCAGAAACTGTCGAGTGACTCGTGCCGTGTGGCAGCGGGCATTGTCGTGCATTAACACGAAGTCTTCACCGACAAACCCTGCGTAGGGTACAACATGATCCAGTAGAATGTCGGTGATGTACCGATCAGCTGTTAGCCCGCCTCCTCGGCCGCCCCCAGGCACGAAAACAAGTTCGGTTTTTCCCTCTAAAGAGATACCAGCCCACATCATGCAGGAACCGCCGCCATATGCCACTGTTTCAGCGAAACAACATTGGGCAAATCGTTCTCCCGGACGCCTGTAGACTCGGCCTCTCCTGTCACTGCCATGCAGACACATTCTGCACTCATCAGTAAACAGGACCGATCGCCATTGCGCAACGCTCCAATTGAGATGCTCTCGAGCAAATTGAAGGCGCGCTTGTCGGTGGCCTGCAGTCAACTTAGGGCCCGTCGCAGGTCTTTTTGGCGTCAAGTTGGCTTCCTTCAAGCGTCTTCTCACTGTCCACTCGCTGACAGCCACTTGTCGTACACGTCTCAGTTCTTGCTGCACATCAACGCCCGTAAGGTGTCGATTGCGCAGCGAGGTTGAGACAATGAAGCGGTCGTCTCTCTCTGAAGTGCACCGGTGGCGGCTCGTTCTTGGTCTCCGATTGAAGGCACCAGTCTCTTGGAACCGTCTGTATACTCGGGATACAGAAGACTGGCTCAAGTGGAGCTGGGCAGCGATTGCTCGCTGACTTAACCCTTGTTGCAACAAGGCAACAACTTGAGCGGCTTCTTCTGGTGTGGTATCCATGGGTTAGCGAAAACAAGGAATGCAATTTACGGAGATGTGTACCGGTCAACCTGTAACAAGCAACTGATAAGATAAACCGGAAGTGGGGGGTTTTATAGCGGGAGCAGGTAGCGCAAGTCGTGGATTCCTAAAGAGGTAATTTACGCTGACGGCCAATTAAAATGTGTCAATAAATCAGCGCTTAGTTTTTTTTAAGGTATTGATGTTAATTGAAAGCCTAATTCTTCAGCTTTCGAATGACATATCACTTTTGTAATTACCATTTATCGTTTTAGGAAAATCAATGTATATGTGCGCCGTCTAGGCTTGAGTCGATTTGGTTGCTCGCGAGTGTAGTTTTGTTAGTATCACCATAAGCTTTCATGGCGTCTTTTAGGAACGCATGAAATTGTTTATGGAGGTACTTTTTACTTTTATTCGAATTCTCTGAGCACATAAGGTAATTAAAGCTCTATATCTTCATCATAATTTAATGCGCGACGCAAAAGCTTTGTACACCTTTTTACGAAAATTGCGCGGACGGAGGAATATGAAATTTGGAACGATTATAGTTCATACTAGCTGTGCCCGCGACTTCGTACGCGTGTTAATTAGATTATTTTGTTTTATTTTTGTGTTTACTAAAATAAAAGACTTTTCTAAAATAAAAGTAGCCTAAGTTACTCCTTATTACTTCAACTACCTGCCAATAAAAGTCCCGTCAAAATCGGTCCAGCCACTTCAGAGATTAGCCGGAACAAACAGACAGACAGACAGACAAAAATTGTAAAAAATGTTATTTTGGAGTAAGTACGGTATATATATTCATATTTATGTAGTAAAAACCGGCTATTTCAATATTACAAACAGACACTTCAATTTTATTTATTTGTATAGATGGAGAAGGAGTGCAGAAAGCAAATATATTTTTTATAATAGGCATTGGAACTGTATTATTTGAATATAAAACACATTCACACACACCATATTTTTGACACACTGACAACTGAGAAGAGATGTCAATCTGATTGTCAAAACTGAGGACAGATTAATATTATTTGTCTTTAATATATTTGTCTATAGTCTTGGCAATAGAATCTCAACAGTCGAATTTCGAACATGTGCTACTGCATTACTTTTAATTGTACGTACATGAGGGGTCATTATTTAATTGAATTGTATATGAATAGCCTGATGAATTCATTGAATAATAATATTTGACTAAAATTAATATTAATATAGATATAGATATTCAAGTTTGCATTGATTGATATTAACACGTCGAAAGACTAATACTGAAGTAAACCTGTAAAAAAATTCCTTTTGTAAAATATCCAAATTTAAGCAAATAATACATTATTACAACTAAAATAACTAGCCACTTATTATAGGTATATAGTAATTGTAATAATTATTTATTTTAAGATAAAAAGTTTAAAATTTTTATCAGTTCAGTTTCTGTATAAATTAAAATCCAAATTACTCTATTATATTCTAGTTAAGAAGTAGTGCACTCAAAATGGTTCTATTTTTCGTGCTTATTTCATTTTATGAACGAATTTATAAAATTCATTCCAATTTTTATTTATATTTGTAGGGTAAGATCACCTTCTAATACTTAACCTGAAAAACACTACATAAATCTGTAGTCAAATTAAACTATGCTCAACAATAAAATTCGTTTAACGTCGTCATAAAAAGTTTGCAAATTATAATAAATACAATTAAAAAGTTTAGTGTCCAACAAAAGTAGTAATTAGCACATTTTTTTAGTACTAAATGTAATTGTGTTAAACAAAATGTTTAGAATTCTATTTTTAGAGTAGTAACCAAGTGCTATAGACCTAAACTTTGGCACATGCCGTACATATTTAAATTAACAATATTACAGTTTCGGTATGTAGAGATTATGACTTTTGCTGTTTAATTATTTATCATTTTTCCTGTGCTATTACCATTTTATTGAGTTCAGTTTAGCCTGACTTCATCTGACACAGTTTTCATGTGTCTGATATTTTTCAGCTATGATGATGATGAACATTTCTATGGGTGGATATATTTAGATATGGAAGATAAAGTAGGGCACACTTATTTTGCAGTGTGGTGACAGCAAAGAATATCATCACCCCATCTCATCCCAAGGGGGGCGTAGAAATCGCCCGAGGGAATATCTACCAGAGAACGGGTAGCAGCGTTTTTCTGTGAACTGTGACCATCGAACAGCGATCGCCAACCCGTCTAACAAGCATGGCGATTATGGTATATCCCCCTATTCTTTGGGGAGGTTTTTGCCCAGCAGTGGACTTACTTTGGCTGACATGTTGATAATGATACACTTATTCATTAATTATTAATTATTACAAATTATATATAAAAAAAAAAAAACAAAAATAATAAGTTACATGTACAGGCTCTTATGATTGTGACAGTTTAAATAAAATAGGTAATTGTGGGGATAAAGAAGATTTCATTAAGTAAATTTCAAATTTAGGGAGACTACTGAATTCTCGAAGATCTGTGGCTGCAATTATTTTTCAAACCAAGTTAGCTGTGAATCATCTTGCTCGCCCAATGGCAAGCGGTTAACGCTGCGCGCTGGATGCATCACTCACTACTGGATACATCAACTCTCTTATAAATATTCTATGGCAATCTTGCTTATAAGTAAAAGTAAAGTAAAATACTCTTTATTGTAAGTACACCATAACTTAAAATTAAAATGAGCATACATAAATTAAGTACAAAGGGCGGTCTTATCGCTACTGCGATTTCTTCCAGACAACCAATTATGGAGTGGATAGACTAAGGAAAGGGAAAACAGAGTAGGTAGGTGTAACATAATAACACAACATTAAGTTATCCATGTTGTGTTTCTGTAAGAAGGCACTAATATAAGTAATACCTATATGTAGCTATAATATCTACTACAAAATAATAATTGAAAAAAAATGGCAAACACAAAGTTAGCTATTTCTAATTCAACAGTCATCATGTTAGCAGAATAACGTCCATAGCTGGCAAAAGCCTCCCTATAATATTTCCACAATGGAGTTCCTACCATAATCTGATATAGCATAATCGCCCCGCTTGGCGGTCGGGTTGGTGATCGCAGGATGACGGTCATAGTACTCCGAGAGAGGCTGCTAATCCCTCGGGATGACTCTGACATTCTTAGCCGTCATCCACACAGCAGTAATTCAACAATAGCCCCATTTATTATCTATACAGGTGAATCTTACATTTTTTGTTTCTCACAAGAAGCTAGGTAGTAATATCGGAATAAATATAGTATTAAATGGAACTGCCATCACCGTAGCAACAATGAGCTGGTCCCCGCGACACGATGGTCGGCTGTCGACAATGGTGTCGATCGATCTATGGGCACGGTGGCCTCGCAATTAACGCGTGTTTCCGCACCCGCCCTGCAACTAGGGACACCATCAATATGGAACGTAAAACTAGTCTGTAAGCTCTGTGAAAGAGGTAAACTCCGAAACTTCGCAACAAATTTTAATTTTGTTTCTCATTATTTTATATGATTAATAAATTATTTGCATGCCCTCTAAGGGTAGATATGTCGGGAACCAATACTATCTACCTAACACCTTTTGTAACCATATCTTAAGCGAATAAAGTTCTTATCTTATAGATAATAGGTATACGTTATATATTCGTAATAGTTTAACCTAGGCCCCTAATAAATAGAATATTATGAAGTATTTAAGTAATTATTTCTTTAAAATGTGCACACCTTCTCTATTTAATCCTTTGGTTATTTCTCAGACATTTAAACTGATAAAGAATGAATTTATTATTCGTATCTCAATTTATTGCTATACTAATAAATCATTGCAAAACAATATTTACCTTGTTTGACATTATTCGTTTTTAACATTATTATTTATTTGACATTAGTTAGTAACAATGATTTTGGTAAATACTTATATTGTGGGATGTACGAACTACTTAAATTGATTTGCCTTTTATCTTCATAATAAAATTTGACACACATTTTATGATAAAGTTAAAAATAAAAATGTATTAAAACAATTCAAGTTCAAGTTTAATTAATAAATATGCATAGTTTGACTTGATTTTACCTAATACTATTTAATATTTTTTTATTACTTACTACTCTTTTTAAAGTCGGGAAGATGTTTTTTTTTAGCCTCCGTATCAAATACTTACCTAATGCTGAAACTAACTAATCAGTACAAACATACAAGAAAAATACTCATCAATAAGTAAACCAGTCTCAATAATATATTCAGTAGGTTATCAATTTATGGGACAGAAATAATAATTGCCGTATTAGGACTAATCCATTCAAAATAAAACACGTGGAATCCCTTACGGCCACATTAATTGTATGTCATTGGTTGTTTTACCAACGTAATGAACAGCTGTAGTGGAAATCAATCAGAAGTTATTAGATACGACTTTGAAATAAGTAACTATAAATAATTTCTTGAAACTTTTTAACGAAATTATTTATCATTACTTATTTCAAATTCGTATATCGTATCGTTCGTTTATTTATTCTTTATTGCACACAGAAATAAATATTTATATAAGAGATTTAGACATAGCATGTACACAAGCGAGCTTAACTCAACCATGAGTTCTCTTCCAGCAAACCTTTGTCAAAGTGAGAGCCTATATGTAATGGGTTACAAACAGTGCACAACAATTTTAAATTAGAATGAACTAAGGAAATGAAAATCATACAAAAATAAAAACAAAACAGAATTTACCAGTGGTAAATAAATATATACGTTCGTTTCGTATATAATCATATTTATGTTAATTAATAACTTTGACTGCCGTGTTAGTTTAGCGGTAGCGTGTTCAACCGCAGATAATGAGGTCCTGGGTTCAAATCCCGGGTCGGGCCAAAAAGTGATTTTGGGATATTTCCGTAAAAAGAAATTTCTCAGTATCAGCCCGAAGTCTGGAAGTCGGCGGTATTACACCCCCGTGCCTCGGAGAGCACGTAAAGCCGTCAGTCCTGTACCTGAACTCTTTCCGGTCGTGTCGCTAGGCGTCCCATCGGATCATGAGAGTGATGGAATAGAAAGTGCCCCTGTGTTTACGCACACACTTGTGCACTATAATATGTCCTGCGCAATTGGCTAGTCTCCATTAAGACTGGCCGCCGTGGCCGAAATTCGGTCGGGAGGACATCATCATTAATAACAAGGTAGTATATGATAATACCTTAAGAAGACACCAAAAACGAGGGTGTTTTAGACCACACGACGAAAACTTATATAAACGAAAAAACGAAACATAACAAGCTATGATGTGTGCTCGCACTTCTTTCTCTTACCCCTCTACGAAACGTAACTCTCTTTGTTTTTCTATCTTCACTAACTTATACCTCCTACTCAATTTCTGTTCGCCTCGCCTGATCACATTTTTCGTAACGCTTTCACCAGTTTACTACCCAAATGCGTACATAAAGAAGTTTTACTTAAAAAATATAGACTAAACTAGAAACGTAAACGTAGTGCGAACCTTTGAAAACGTCTTCTTATTTTTTTAAATTTTTGAATGTAATTTTAAATTGTGACACTACCTCCTACATAATACAAGCTATATAAATACAAATAGCTTAGCTGTTAGCTGATAGCATACTAAGACATGGTACATCCTTATTATATACAAGTAGTTAATGCATTAATACAACAAGTTATTCTACCTACTTCATATGAATAAATTCTTATTCATTTATTACTACCCCGAAAAGACTTAAGTACTAAATTTTATTTATGCCTATAGCATTATTTGCAATCCTAAATTTGATCTGCCAGTGTATATCGCTAGTAGCTTAGCGTAGAGCGCCTACCCCGTATTAGTAGATGGTGCTGGTCGGACGATTAAATTTATGATTTCCCATTTTTTAGATTAGATTTTCACTTTGCATTGTGAATAATGCTATAAAATTAGTAAGTAATAAATATGGTTTGGAAGGTGTAGTCAATATGATATGAATCGTTTCACTTTTAAAAGGAAATCACGAGAACTAATTTTGAAAAAAGTTTAAGCTGAAGAATGTCATCAGTAATTACTTATATATTATTTGGCAAAACATTTATTTATTTATAAATATGTATATATACATATATATATATATATATATATATATATATATATATATATATGTATACATCTTGAAGGACATGTTGCGTCCTACATGGCGTTATTTACCGATGATGCTGCGTCCGACTGACTTTGTGCGTCCGGTATACGGACGCAAGATTGACCGACCCTCATTTTTAGCCCAAGGGTCCCTTATGATCTGTAGAATCCAAGGGCGAAAAATTGGCATGGACGTAATTCCATCACTAGAATGCCTTTTAGCGTATAATATAGTTCCGCCATCGTCAGACTGAAATTTGGAGGGCGCTAGTGTTCAGCGTATAATTTACCACGTATACTTTAAGTTCAGTTAACCGATCTTATCGTGTCCATTGAATATCGTACTTAATTTGTCAAGTTTTTATCATGTTTTCGTGACAACTATCTTGCGTCTCATAAATATCCTTAAACCGGCACTAGGTACGGTGTCTGAGAGGCCTATTCGGGGTTCACGAGGGACGCATGGAACGGGGCGCGGGGCGGCGGGCTTCAGCGCGCTCGCGTGCCGAAGTTTTTAACAAAAAGACATGTGCCGGCCGTGATGCAAGCTTGTCACCAAAGTGAATTATTGTATTGTAGTGGTTATTTATTTGGTCTATTATTATAGTTAGTGATTATAATAATATATGAATCACAATGAGAAGAAGTGCAAGGAGGATTCTTAAATTGGCAAACCGTAACTTCTTCAACCTTATAAAGCAGATGAATTCGTACCAAATCAAGGAATACCACTCGATGTTAATAATTCCTTGTCTAATGTATCTTTCAAGCTACCTAATAACATAAGTTTAAGTGAAGTTTTTTTTTGTGTTATGGCAATTTGCCGATGTTTTCAGCAATTTCTGCCAGTGTCACGTGTTTGTTGACTGCTCATGGGAAACTACAAAGGCTAATTAATACTTTATTTTTGTGGCACTAGTTTAGAGCCTGTAACAAAAGACAAACACAAATATGAGTTAGTGAATAGAAATACATAAATTACGTATCAACAAAGACAATAATCATAAATATCATAATTTTATCATGTTAGTCGATATAAATTTAATAAAAGCATTTATCATTAAGGAAAGAAGGTGACGTACATTCAGAGGATGGTGAACGTTTAAAGAAGAAATATTTGCAAATGAGAAAGGTTTATTTAAGTGACATTTAAGAAAAATATGATCTAGGGATCCATCATCTAATCCACATTCACACAAGGAATTGTCACGAATCCTAATTTTATGAAGGAAGACAGGGGTACAACAATGGCCAAGACGGATTCTGCAAATAACTGAAGTTACAAGTTTAGGAACTTTTTTGTATTTGTAGAACCATGGTTTAGAGGGTATTTCTGCTTGAATAGAGGCATACCAATGGCCCTTGGTCTTACTTGATTCGATCCAAGAGCATTGCCAGGACTTATGCATATCAGTTTTGGGAAGGTGAAGTAGATCATACACCTGCACCGAAAAATATTTAGGATCAGCCAAATTGCTGGTAATAGCAGCCTTAGCATATGCATCTGCGCACTCATTACCTCTTATACCTGAATGCCCAGCGATCCATACTAATATGACCTCTACATTCTTTATAGAGCAAGAATGAAGACACTTTTTTATTTCCAGTATAATAGGAGAGCGAAGGGAATCTTTAAAAGGATTTTTGACAATAGCAGCCAAGGCACTATTGGAGTCTGAGAAAATAACAGCTTTGGATATAGTATTATGAGATAGGATAAACACACATGCCTCAAGGATACCTATGCACTCCCCAGTAAAAACAGAAGCCTCTGGGGGACACTGAAACTGTAAAAAAATTGAGAATTTAAATAATATACACTAACACCTGTTTCACTATCATCAGATAACTTTGAAGCATCTGTAAAAAAATTATGATAGTCTCTCCATTTATCATAAACAATAGAAGAGAAAACATCATTGGCATGAATAGTTTGTTTATCTATGCCAATGTGAGGAATAAAATTTGGATTAAAATTTAGAATTTCATATGGGAAGTCATACAATGGGAATTTAGTGCACTGGTAAATAGAGGATTTCATCTCTACCATACTAATCTTTTTAAATGAATTTAGAATTAGAGGGCTTGCTTTGTGCTTCCAATACTCACTCTGATAATATAAACTAACTAATTCAGACAGTTTTGACAATATATTGTGATTTTTGAGAAAATATGCCTTAAAAACATTTGTCAGCATTTCTAGGTGAACATGTGGGATCACTCTTTTACGGGTAAATATGACTGATGAGCATTTTTGGGGAGATAAATGGAGACCATGGGAGAAAAGCCAGATGTTTAAAGAATCTAGAGAAACCTGCATGGATTCTTTAGCAGCTTCAATGGACGAATCAGTAACATACAAACAAAGATCATCAGCATATTGCAAAATTTGGCAATTGATGTTGAGAGACCTATGTAAGTCACATGTATAAATATTGTACAATAAAGGACTCAAGACAGAGCCTTGCGGTAATCCACGCCACACTGACCTGGGACCATACCTTTCCCCAGGAATGTGTAGGCTGATCAGGCGACCTGATAGCAGATTGCAGATACAATGAATCATCCTTACTGGGATACTCAGCTGACTTAACTTAGTCCTGAGTATTGAAAGAAGAACACTGTCATAAGCAGCTGAAATGTCCAAGAAAACTGCAAGAACAGATTTATTCTTACTAAAGGCAATGCGTGCATCGGTCACAAAGCTATCGAGGCTGTCCATTGTGCTAAATCCTTTACGAAAACCAAACTGGGATTCCGCTAAAATACCTCTATTTTCCACGAACCATTTCAACCTGTTTTTAATTAGGTGCTCAAATATTTTACATATAACAGGAGAAAGAGCTATAGGACGATAGTGATTTGGGTTATTTTGTGATTTCCCAGGTTTTATTATTGGAATGATTAATTGTGTCTTCCAGTTGTTAGGGAAGCATCCCTGAGAGAAACATAAGTTTATTATATCTAAAAGATATTGCTGACCAAAAGGACCCATCATTTTATCAAAAGAGTCGGGAAAACCATCGAATCCTGGAGCTGAATCCTGTACATTATGTAATACAGCCTCCAGCTCAGGTAGAGAAAAAGGATTATCTAGAGGATCATAGGAGGGAGGACTTATACCCAAAGAAGGACATTCTCCATACAGAGGAACATAAGACGGGGCCAATTTGTTAAGGAAGGATTTAGCTGTCTCCCGAGGAATTATTGATGGATTGCAGGGAACGCAGCCACGTCAAAATCTTTTACATTTTTTCCACATAAGGGAAGACGGGGAAGATGGAGAGAGGGAGAAACAAAATTTCTTCCAGCCATCAATTTTTTTTTTTCTTGAAGAGACGTTTCGACTTTGTAATCCATACATACATACTTACCTGTCCAACTCCGAACTTACCTGTTCACACCAGCCTGTACCTCTGAGCTTACATGTTGATACATACTTACCTGTCCAACTCCGGACTTACCTGTCCACATCAGCCTGAGCCTCTGAGCTTACCTGTTTGTACCTACATACAAACTTACCTCACTCGTCCTGGTAAGCTCAAAAGGCACAGGCTGGTGTGAACAGGTAAGTTCGGAGTTGGACAGGTAAGTATGTATAAACAGGTAAGCTTAGAGGCACAGGATGGATGTAATTTAGTTATTATAATCATTATGAATTATATGCAGAACATTATACGGAATTGATTTAAACATATGGTTGGATGGAGGCGGGAATGTGCATGCAGTGTTTTGAATGTATACGGAGATATTCAGTGTGCAAGAAAGATTTAAGAGTGAACGGTCGCACTAATTCAGTTATTCGGAACCAATCTGAATTCAATAGTAGATGGATGTAATTTAGTTATTATAATCATTATGATATATGCAGAGCATTATACGGAATTGATTTAAACATACATTCGGATGGAGGCAGGAATGTTCATGGAGTGTTTAGTAGGTATACGCAGGTATTCAGTGTGCAAGAAAGATTTAAGAGTGAACGGACGCACAAATTCAGCTAGAAATATTAAATTTGAATATCACCATTTAACGTTTAAATGAAATTTGACGTCGACTACTGATATGATACTGATTAAAATATCCTACATACGCATTGAAAACATAAAAAATCTCACTACATTCAGTGGACGCCGCAGGGTGGTAGTTAGTAAAGACGCAAGAAGACCTTCGCGATTTATATATATATATATATATATATATATATATATATATATATATATATATATATATATATATATATATATATATGTACAAACTTGTGCAAATAGTAATAAATATCTTTTACGTGATGCTGTGAACATATCAGCCAGCCATGTTTCTAGAAAACAAAGCCGATGGGTAACACCTACATTCTCCGAAAGGGTGTTAACAAGGAAATCCCCAATTTAGTCTGCCAGTGTGCATTGTTCGCAGCTTAACGAAGAGCGCCATCAGCTACCAATCCGGGGTGAAATGGTAGGTGAAGGTGGTGGTTCCAGACCCGCTAAACGAATTATGATTTCCCATTTTTGTGGTCCGGTTAAGACTCTTTAAATATACTTAATAAACAAACAGAGAATTCAACGCGATCCTAATCCAGTTGAATTCAGTTATATAATATAATAAAAATGGTTTATTCCCAACAAGCACAGATAATCCTTAACTTAGTTTACATCTAAGACGATATAACTAATTGCGTTTAGTTTACTTAATACTTATGAAGCATGCAGCATTATAAGTACTATGTAGGAAAGGCGTCTACCTCAGCAAATGTAAATAATAATAAAGTAAATAATAATTATTACTGTAACGCTGATCTTCCGATAGCGCTTAAAAAAATTTTTGCTTATACAAAAAGACTATTATTATACTAAAATCAAAATAAATAAATAAATATCTTGGACCAACTAACATACTGCTATCTGACCCTAAACTCGGCAGAGTCCGTATTATAATAATAATAATAAATCATTTAATTCAGACACAGTCCATATTATTTGTTAGTAATACATCTTAAAAACTAGTGTTAGTAATAATAATTTAAGTATATTGTGGGTGGAGGGCACAAGCTCAAACCAAGCCCAGAACACGACCACCTGTAGAGTGTAGGGAACCAGAAAACTGATAACCATATTATATGTTTATAAACATTCTATAGATGAATTACACCCAAACGCAGAACACAAAGATTTGTCCTGGTTGGAGATCGAACCCACGATCTTTGAATCAGTGTCAGTAACCACTAGACTCATTTAAACTTAAACTTTTGAATTCTAGCAGTTCATTATTGAAATTGTACCTGGTTTAAAATTTAAAGTGTTGGTGACTTACAACTTACCGAGTCATTATTTTGTTTTGGCATGTCGCTCCTATGGATATTTATTATGGCATAGATGTTGCGCACAATAAATGGTTAATTATCAATTTGGACCAAATTTAGATAGAATTTACAAACCACATGCGGATACAAATCCATTTTGAAATGCAATCAAGTTTTATGTGAAGAGATGAAAAGAAAAGATTATTTTCATTCGCTTTACTATTACGCGAGGATTTAACAGTGCCCCAGACCGATATATCCAAATTGTGGAATTTTTATGTCACATAACTTTGTCTAGGTATTTCTGTGACGCCAATTAGACGGCGGGCCGTCTGTTGGTTCACGCGTACGTTACTGTTTTTTTCTTCAGTTTATATTCGGTTAGTCTCAGGCGTCTGAGTCTGTACATATGTAGCGAGATGTACCATAGTATATTTCCTTTTAAATATAAGTAAAATATTTAGTACAATTTCGTCCAATTGGAATCTCTTTCTTTGGACTTTTGTGTCCTCTGTTAAAAGGGGATATATTGCTGTTGTTGATATGATGATGTGGTCCCGGCTGATTTCGGCCACAGCGACCGCTTCTTCTCCTACTGTAGCCGACGTTCGTGTTTAACAATTATAGGATAACTTATGAAATGAAATGAAACAATATAATTTATTCAGCACATGGGTAATAACATACACTTGTACTTGACAAGCTCCCAGTGCATATATATACATAGCCAAATAAAATACTAAAGTAACAACAAAAAATAGAATTAGTCCGTCCATGCGGTCTGCCTTATCAATATTAAAGATTTTAAATAAAATCACAATTATATTAAAATTTCAGCGACTAGGGCACCCTTATGGGGTTGGCTTAAGTCAAAAGACAGAATCCTAAATGAGGGTGTGATCACATGCACAGTATCACCGATCACTTTTTAAGGGGCCGACGCGATCCTCACCGCCGAGGAGCCTACCCTAGCTATGATTATAATTTGATTTATTTTTATTTTAGCGATTATTTCCAGCTATGTACTCTCCTTTACTTATCGTAATCATCGCTCTGATACTCATTATTATATCAGCCACTGCTGGACATGGGCTTCGTCCCAGGATCTCTACAATTGCCGGTCTTGCACTACCCGCATTCAGCGGCTTCCAGCAACCCTCACGAGGTCTTGTAGGGAGCTTACCTGGGATACTTAGAACACTAATTTGCAAAATAATTTTCAATTTTGTCAGATATTCGAAGGACATTCGGTCAAAATTTATTTCATTCTCACATTTACGCATCTGAGGATGGAAAAATTGGCTCTAAATCAAATATTTACTGCCTCGATGATATTTGTACGTGACTACATAAATCATAACCATCCCATATTATGTTATTATCATTATCTCATTTATTATATCATTACTAGCTGGTGCCCGCGACTTCGTCCGCGACAATTTTGAATGATGCCCGATGAAACTACTTACTTCTAGCTTAATCTAAAAAATATAACTTTAAATACGAATATGTAATATTAATTTAAGAAATCTAACCTATAAATAAAGACTTACTAAGAAATAAAATAAAGATTACTTTGATACTGTTATTAAAAAAAGGACTTGATATCATCAACCAAAAAAATCAAAAATACGTATCAATTGTCCTTAAGTAAAATAATAATCAACGATGCATTAATTTCAAAGGTAACTCCCATTAGATTAGGTTGCGACCACGGCATTGATAGGTCTAATATCACATTTTGTGAATGAAACCATAGCACGATCGAAAACGATGATTACGCCATCTACTAACAAAAATATAAACTTGTAAAGCGGTATAATTAAAATGTGTGCATATATTTTGGGTGAGATTTAGGCGATCATCTGTTGATTCAGTTTTGTACTACCTTTTATTTCAAGCATTGATTTATTTTAACCGATATGCCAAATAAGATCCGCGATCTGAAACGATATTAACGCCATCTAGTTACAAAATTGTGAACTTGTAGATCAGTAAAATCAAGATGATATTTTTTGGGTGCGATCATCCCGACACCAACAATTTATACTACGCTAGCTCAAATTTAAGGTAATTTCGTTTTTTTATCCCAATTTGATAAAAATGTCGTTTTTTTTAATTTGTTATAAAAATTACAAAAAAAAGAAGTTCCAAATCTTATAAAACGCTAAATCTTTACTTAGACGACTACGACCACGATATTATAAGCAACTTGGCATAAGAAAGGATATTTCTAAAATTTGAGTTGGCGTGAATTGTTGGTGGAACTATTCTATTCTGATCTATTGAATCAGTTTTGGTTTACCTTTTTTTAACAACAAATTATTAACTGGATTGCTTTATTTTTAACTGAAAGACCAAATACCGATTTAAATGCGTTTAACTCCAAAAAAAAACAGATTTTCATACAAACTTACATCCCCTATTTTAGTCGTCCTTACCAAAAATGACATATGACATGACATATATATTTATAATTTTTAAAGGAAAGGCCAAATATCAATTTTCATGCGTTTACCTTAAATATGTCACATTTTTCATACAAACTTACATCCCGTATTTGTCACCCTTAGGGGTGGAATTCTCGAAAATCCTGAAATATATATTTTTAATTTTAAACTGAAATGCCAAATACCAATTATCATGCGTTTAACTTAAAAATTGTCACATTTTTCATACAAACTTACAGGCCCTATTTTACGTTCTTGGGGCTGGAATTTCCAAAAATCCTGAAATATATATTTTTTATTTTTGACTGGAAGGCCAAATACCAATTTTCATGCCTTTAACTTCAAAAACGGCAAAGTTTCATACTAACTTTGCACCCCCGTTTTAACCCTTTAGGGGTTGAATTTCATAAAATCCTTCCTTATTCCTTGTCTACAGTATAAAGAAAACATTTGTGCAAAATTTCAGCTTTCTAGGCGTTTGGGCTGGGCGTTGATGAGTCAGTCAGTCAGTCAGGACTTCTCTTTTTATTTATATAGATTAAGTTAAATATATGTCAAAAACAGTTATCGAAACCTACTCATGAAAGTATTTATTACTTGAGGAAACTTACTAAGATTTTAACATTTGTATAAAAATATAACAGCCATGACAGACAGTCAGACGACTCACTTACTCATACAACATATATACCTATCGTAATACTAATACCGTAGATAATTGTCCTGGGAGAGTTGGACCAATTTATCCATTAAACACAATTGACAGGTTCAACAGTGCTATTTATTAGCTATGTCTCAATTCTGGACTAAATGTCTGATAACCATCTGTCTGGCTGGATAAGTTACATCATTTCTTTAAGAAATTTTCATCAAGTATTTAAGATAGTGAAATGTGCTATGAGATGGAACTGAATGTGAAATATTGTATGACTAAGAAATAAAGCATATCTTCTATCTATCTTTCGGTCATCCAAGATTTTCTTATGTATTTCTTTATGTTCCTGTTCACGAAAACCAAATCATTTTTGACTTATAGTATCAGATGATACTTGGTCTGTAAATTATCCTCATCATATCAGGTGAAAGTCCACTGCTGTCACGGCAATGTGCAGACTTTCTGTAGACAGCAATTGTGCAGATCTTTGGAGAGGCCTTTTTGCGCTATTTCATCAAGCAGCTTCCAGCGACCTTCACAATACCACCAATCCATCTTGTAGGGAGCTTGCCCACACTGTAAATTATACAAAACCATAATTTTTATGTAAGAACCTTATCCTATCCACAGCTTTTCACATAAACTTCTGAAAGACAACAAGAAATATCAAGTAACCAAGAGTACGAGGTAATGATTTAAAATAAAACAAAATGGTAAGCAATAAGAATAGTATGTAAATATTAGTGTGTATTTTATCAATATTTTTACTCGACATGTTACATAATTATAATATTTTGTTGTACACTGCCTGTACCCATAATATTAAAAATCTCACTCTCCAGATGGTTTGCTGGAAGAAAATTTAATAATTAATTAAGCTCGCCTATGTACATGCCATTTCTTTTCGTATCTTTTAACTTATATGTATGTTCCTGTGTGCAATAAAAAATATTCATAATACTTTTTCAATGCAGGGCGTAAATCTAAAATTTGTTGAATTTTAAAAATACATCAAGAAAAATGGGCCTATATTAAAACAGCATAAACTAGAAAATGTTGTATAAAGACTCTTGAGTTTTATGAAATTCTTTATCAACAAATAATTCCATAGTAAAAGTATAAAGTGCAAAATGGCGGTACTAACGGGCCCACGACCGCGCCACTATGTGTGGCAGACTCTCTGGTAAAAAGTGGACTTGGCATTACTTGCCATAATCGTTGATAACGATTATCATGCGGACCTGCTGCGTATTATCAAACCATCTGTGTTTTATTTAAAGAAGAGTCTTGACGTGGCTGATAAATATCATTTTTATTGTGGGGACTGAATCATGGTCTGAGACCTTTAATTTGTTGCTTATTAAGTACTTTAAAACTTAACCATAACATGTGATAAACTTAATTCAAGGGATTTCAATTTATTAAGCATTTTTGTCGTCATATCAGTCCACTGTTGGATAAACCCCCCCCCCCCCCCCCCAAAGATCTCCACAATTGCCGGTCTTGTCTTATGCATATCCAACGGTTTCTAGTGTTTTTCTTATTAAGTTTATAATTTAAAAATGAAAATTAAACGTAAGTTTTGATAGAAAAGTCAAGAATGTGCTAAGCACCCGCAAAGTCTTACAAAATGTTAAAAGGTATGCCCACAATACTGTGTCAGTTCCTTTATCAATGTTAATGTGTTTGTTACATACCTATGTAACAAATTTTATTTAATACACATATGTTGACTGGCCTTTTGGTTAGTGAACCTGACTCCTTAACCAGATGTCGTAGGTTCGATCCCTAGGTTCAGCATCGGATGGCAGTGTGTAAGCTGTCCCAAGATATTTATTTATTATATTACTTATATAATAATTTTTAAGAAGTACTTAAATCGCAACTCTTAATTCCATACAATTTTGATTGACGTTAGGTCCATGATTATAATAGACTAGCTGGTGCCCGCGACTTCGTGCGCGACAATTTTGAATGATTACCAATGTAACTACTTACTTCTAGCTTAATCTAAAAAAAATACTTTTAAAAGAAATAAGCTATATAAATTTAAGAAAACCTAACCTATAAATAACCTAGTTAAGAAATAAACTAAAGACTACTTTGCTACTGTTATTTAAAAAAAAGAATCCGATATCATAAACCCAAAAATATCAAAGAATTCATATAAATTGTCCTGAAGTAAGGTCAGTAAGTCAAATAAAGTAATATAATAATCAACGATGCATTAATCACCAAGGTAACTCTCATTAGCTTAGGTTGCGACCACGGCATTGATAGGTCTAATATCACATTTTGTGAACGAAACCATAGCGAGATCTAAAACGATGATTACACCATCTACTAACAAAAATATAACCTTGTAAAGCGGTAAAATTAAGATGTGGGCATATATTTTGGGTGAGATTTAGGCGATCATCCTTTGATTCAGTTTTGGAATACCTTTTACTTCAAGCATTTATTTATTTTAACCGATATGTCAAATGAGTTCTGCGATCTGAAACGATATAAAAGCCATCGAGTTACAAAATTGTGAACTTGTAGATCAGTAAAATTTAGATGATATTTTTTGGGCGCGATCATCTCGACACGAACAATTTATACTACGCTAACTCGAATTTTGGGTCAATGACTTTTTTATCCCAATTTTGTTAAATTGACGTTTTTTAATATGTTATGAAAAATACCAAAAAAAAAGAAGTTACAAATCTTATAAAACGCTAAAGCTTAGACGACAACAAACACAACATTTTAAGCAATAAGAAACGAATTTCTCTATAATTTAAGTTAGCGTACATTTTTGGTGTTGACCTATTGAGTATCAGTTATGGATTACCTTTTTTAACAACAAATTATTCCCTTGATTGCTTTATTTTTAACTGAAATACCAATTTACATGCTTTTAACTCCAAAAAAAAAAAATAGTATTTCATACAAACTTACATCCCCTATTTTAGTCGTCTTTAGGGGTAGAATTTCCAAAAGTCCTGATGATAGGTATATTTATAATGTTTAAATGAAAGGCGAAATACTAATTTTCATGCGTTTACCTTAAAAAATGTCACATTTTTCATACAAACTTCCATCCCCTATTTGTCACTCTAAAGGGCTGCAATTCCCAAAAATCCTGAAATACATATTTTTAAATGAAAGGTCAAATACCAATTTTCATGAGTTTACCTTAAAAAATGTCACATTTTTCATACAAACATCCCCTATTTGTCACCCTACGTAGTAGAATTCTCGGAAATCCTGAAACACATACTTTTAATTTTTAACTGTAATGTTAAATACCAATTTTCATGCGTTTAACTTAAAACTTGTTGGCACTTTTTTCATATAAACTTTCATCCCCAATTTTACGCCCTTGGGAATATTCAAAAATCCTGAAATATATATTTTAAATTTTAACTGCAAGTCTATATACTAAAGCCTTTAACATCAAAATTAAGCACTTTCATAAAATATTTCATCCCTTATTTTAGTCCCTTAGGGGTGGTATTTTCAAAAACCCTTCTTCAGTGGATACCTACGTCATAAAAGGTAACTACTGTCAAAATTCAAGTCCTAACTGCAGCCGTTTAGACTGTCCGTTGATATGTCAGTCAGGCAGTATAAAATTATATCCCCTATTTTTCGCCCTTGGGGGTGTAATTTCCAGAAATCCTAAAATAAATGCTATATATTTTTAACAGAAAGGCCAAATACTCATTTTCATGCGTTTAACTTCAAAAATATCGCATTTTTCATACAAACTTACATCCCCTATTTTATGACTTTCGGGGTGGAATTTTCAAAAATCCTGAAATATATATTTTTTATTTTTAACTAAAAAGCCAAATGCTAATTTACATGCGGTTAACTTAATAATTGGGACATTTTTCGTACAAACTTACATCCCCTATTTTTTGCTGTTGGGGGTGTAATTTCCAAAAATCCTAAAATAAATGCTATATATTTTTAACAGAAAGGCCAAATACTCATTTTCATGCGTTTAACTTCAAAAATATCGCATTTTTCATACAAACTTACATCCCCTATTTTATGACTTTCGGGGTGGAATTTTCAAAAATCCTGAAATATATATTTTTCATTTTTAACTAAAAAGCCAAATGCTAATTTTCATGCGGTTAACTTAATAATTGGGACATTTTTCGTACAAACTTACATCCCCTATTTTTTGCCCTTGGGGTGAAATTTCCAAAAATCCTGAAACATATATTTTTTATTTTTAACTGCAAGGCCAAATACCAACTTTCATGCCTCTAACTTCAAAAACGGCAAAGTTTCATACTAACTTCGCACCCCCGTTTTACCCCCTTAGGAGTTGAATTTCGAAAAATCCTTCCTTATTCCTTGTCTACATTATAAAGAAAACATCTGTGCAAAATTTCAGCTTTCTAGGGCCAAGGGTTTGGGCTGGGCGTTGATGAGTCAGTCAGTCAGTCAGGACTTCTCTTTTTATTTATATAGACTAGCTGTGCCCGCCGTTCTTCCAGCGTAAAATTTTTTAAATTATAGACTGTGTTATTCTGACATATAAGCTATATTACTACAAAGTTTCATCAACATCCTTACGGTAGTTTTTGCATGAACGAGAAACAAACATCCATACATCCAAGCATGTATATTTACAAACTTTCACATTTATAATATTAGTTTTTGCATGAACGAGAAACAAACATCCATACATCCAAGCATGTATACTTACAAACTTTCACATTTATAATATTAGTTTTTGCATGAACGAGAAACAAACATCCATACATCCAAGCATGTATACTTACAAACTTTCACATTTATAATATTAGTTTTTGCATGAACGAGAAACAAACATCTATACATCCAAGCATGTATACTTACAAACTTTCACATTTATAATATTAGTTTTTGCATGAACGAGAAACAAACATCTATACATCCAAGCATGTATACTTACAAACTTTCACATTTATAATATTAGTTTTTGCATGAACGAGAAACAAACATCCATACATCCAAGCATGTATACTTACAAACTTTCACATTTATAATATAAGTATATTATAAACAAATCGACTGCAAAATGAGTGTTGCTTAAATGCCAAAAGTTTCCCGTACGTTGCAGTTAGAAACGCAGGTAAAAATACATTTCCTCCAAACAGAAGTTCTTAACGATTGCAGTCTAAAATAGCACTTCGTTAAATAAATGTATCTAACGAGGTTAATAGGATTGGGGCGAGCTACTGAACGTATCGAATCTTTCTTTTATTATATCAATATATCTATACATATACGAGTGGTTCCTACAATTTTTTAACTACTTCCTATGATCGTTAAGTTTAATCATTTAAACTTTGGCCTCTTTTATAAGTTCTGGCAGTTGCTTTTTTTCCTGCAATATTTAATAATGTTAATCCTTAAATCTTTGGTTAATAGCAATTGGAGCACTGGCGATTTTGTAGTCAAAGTCGAACTATAGCAACTTGCAGCTTTAATTGTGGTATGGGCTTACTCTAATCTTTAAATCAGGTGCCAAGAACTGTGAAGGTGACCTTACGATTATCAAGTATTCGTACTTAATGAGCGATTCTTAAAAGTACCTACACCTCAAAGATGAACTATTGAACATTTGTGCCCCGTATATGAGATAATATAAATCCTAGTGTACAAGTTGCTATTTATTAATCTAAAGCCAATATTAATTTCACAAGGAAAGGCGTCAAATTAACCAAACATGCACACACCAAGCAAAACAATTTAGAAATACCTATCTATCACCTTTAATTTCATCGAAATCGCCCCAATCCGAGCGTCGAAACTTTTTTCTTTATTATTGTCGAAAAGGAAGCGAGCCGTTGAGTGATATGCGACATGTGACCATGCATCAAATTTGAAAGGACATAAACACACCTGCATAACACATTGGAAAATAATCTTTATTCAGGAAACACAAGGTCGGATTCGAAAGAATCAGGGTAGTGTGAGCTCGGTCTCTGAACTCCTAAAATAATATTCACTTCGAGCCACTTCACATGTTACGCAACATGGAGTTATAATTAAAGCTAGGACAAAGTTTAAACACAAAGTTAACGCGAATCGACTCTCGGTGATCAAGCAAGCTCTTTTTTCTATCCACCAGACTTAAAGACTCATTTCAAACTAGAACCTCTGTTTCAAAAGTTTCATCATCAGCTACAATCATGACAAAGAAAGTCAGAGGCCATAACATTGTTAATCTATTGGGTATGTAATTTATTATCTTTATCTTCTCCAATAAGCCTTCTTCATCTACGCTGCTGTTGAACTTAAGTCTTCTCCAATACATTATTTTTCGAAATGCATTGTTGTTAGGATTTTTTGAATATCAATTCTCTTCTTATCTTCCAGTGCCCAAAGCAATATTTACCTTTATACCAAATGTTGAGAAGTTTCATTTTTTTTATTGCCTAAAGCACCTGTATTTTCAAATTCAAATTCATTTATTTTGGTCACTGGAATATGTCACATTGCGTCTTTGACACATACACAAGTAGATTACTTAAGCCTATGATATTGTATCTATTGGTTAAGACTTGTGTGTGCAAACTCATTGATTACAGCGGCATGCACTTAATGGTTTTTATACGAAATATTCCTAGATTTAATCCTTTTAATTTTTAATCCTTTCCTTTCGGTTATCGTTCAATGCCACTGTCACTGTCACTGAAAGATGTCACATTTGCAACTTTGTCGAATTAAACTTTTCATCATAACCATTTCTAAAATTATGTTTTAATATCTGGATGTAGGCCCCTAGTAAATTGTAAAAGCCAGTGATGCTATTTGGGCCAAGTCTTGTATGTCTAGACTCACACGAGTAGATTATAGCGGCATAGACTCATTGCCTTTTATACCATCTAACATCAAACTAATCTGTGCGTTAGGGGTAAACAGCACACACGAGCGTGCGCAGCTATTTATTATTCCGCGCAAGTCGTCAGATGTGCCAATTAGGTTAAAGTTGATAAAACTGCAGTATACTGGCATTTATGACAAAACTGTATACCTAATCATAGAATATGAGTAAATAGCACTGGGCTAGTTGGTCACAGCTTGTCCCTTCCTACTAAGAATACCTGTCCGTAGATAATGTAGGTTTATATGAGTCAAGAGAAATCAGTTGCTTATGCGTCTGTATTATTTCTGGGCTATTCTTATGTTACTCTGTTGGACTGTGGAGTCAGTGGTATCGAGATCAAAATTGCATCGCACCATTGACTTCTCGAATACATGTGTTTATTAGAAATTAATTAGCTCGCACTTAAAACGATGAAGGATAACATCGCGATCAAATCTGCTTGCCTAAGAATTGTCTAGAATGTTCTTGATGTCACGTGAAGTCCGCCAACCCGCACTGGGGCCGCATAGTGGACTATGGCCTATGTAAAAGTAATTTTTTGCCCTGCAGTGCGACCGAGAACCGATTAATATTCGTTGTCTTTATTGTCTTTGACTATTGAACCCTAATGTTCGAATTTTGAACAAGTGCGATCTTTAGTCAATTTATTTAGTTAATGATATACAGGAATCTACGTAAAATTATATCTTACCTAATTAAATTTAAAATTTAAATCTTTCGGTCGGATGAAAAGTAGTATATATATACTTATATAGTATTGTCATTTTTAAAGAAGAAGAAGAAGCTTGAAACTTATTTTTAAGGCTGTGGATTCGATATAAATAAATTTAAAGCTTGTGGTTTTTTGTCGAGATTTAAAGTTTAACCTCAAGGGTGTAAAATATAAATAGGGAATAGGGGAATAATGAAATGACAATAAGTAAGGTTTATGTTAATGTTTTATAAGTTTACGACAAGAAACAAAATATTAGAGATATTCTGATGTAACATTTACAGAGTCATTACAAACTGTGCCAACGAAGTCGCGGGCACAGCTAGTAACGAATAAAATAGTGCTACTTTCATAGAACTTATTCCTTATTAGTTTAATGGACATAATGGGACGTCTTAAAGTAATTTTCGTGCCATTAGAAAAACCCTGGCCCGATATGGCGCGACGCCTGATCTTACAATCTGTCCGTACGTGCAGTGTTTGTATAAGTGTTATTGAATATGGATATTGGCGGAAACTGACTGTTGTTTACATTTCTAATTGGGAAGCGAAGGAAATAAGACTATTTACTATGTACAGACCTCTGCACATCAAACTACTCCAATCTGTCAAATTTCCCCAATTGAAAGTGAATCTTATGCTGATGTGATAAAGTTAAAAATCTATAAAAGAAATTAGACAGCTTGGGGTAGCTGGATGTGCTGGCGTCTGTACTTTGCAAAGTACATGCTGTGTAGCTGACGGTGAGGAATATCACCGCCCTGTCTCATCGCGTGGGGGGCGTAGTAATCGTCCCGAAGGAATATCTCCCAGAGAACGGATAGCAGCGTCTCTCTGTGTACTATGACTGCGATCACCAACTCAGTTGCCAAGCGTGTCGTTTATGGCATATCCTTATAAATTATAGACACAACTCCATTGTGTAAATCTTTTGGGCAGGTCTTTGTCCAGCAGTGTCGGATCCGACATGATGATGATTACAAAGTTCAGCACAATTAAGACGTAGAAGAAGTTCTTCCTTAAACAGTATATACCTAGTGAGCATTACATACTGACACTAAAGTCCAATATCAGTCTCTACGATATAGTGGAAAATAGTATCGGGTAACTCGCATAATTAATTTTATGTTAGATTCGGCCAACAGCTTCGTATAGTCGTGTGGGTCGTATTCGCTCTGAAGATGACCTCCTGAAGAGGTCGAAACTATTCCTCGAATTCAACATTAAATTAATTGCGTGAGTTTCTTGTTACTATTTTTCACTATGTCAGCTCCTCATTATCTCCTTAATGTACAGACGCCAGCACATCAAGCTGTCAAATATACCAAAGTTGATAATCTATAAAAGAAATTTGACAGATTTGGGTAGCTGGATGTGCTGGCGTCTGTACATAACTAACTTTAAAAGAAAGATAAAATTTATAGTTGGTAAAGGACCACTTCGCAAGCGGGCTTTTGAAACTGAAAAAGTATTCATTAGTTAACAAATGCCAATGCAATCCGTGAATGATATATACGAGAAAAGATAAGAAATGGTTTAAATCCCAGTAGCTTTTTATTTTAGGAATCGGGTAAAATAAAGTGGAGCGAATGAGGATCTCTCCTTTTTGGAGCCCTTTAAAAATTAAATATCGCAGTACGAAAAAAGTAGCGACATGCTATAGTAAATCAAAAACAAAAATAGTTATCCTCACTACCATAATTATTAATAACTAACTGTGCCCCGCGGTTTCACCCGCGTTTAAGTTTTTATAGTACATCTATACTTACTCACAAACTTTCGCATTTTTAATATTAGTGGGATGTGGACCTCTAGCTGTTTTGGCAGTGCACGCCGGAATAGCTCTTAGATGGTAGATTTTTTCGTACTTACTTGACATTTATCGGCATATTTTGGACAATTCACACAATATCTTTATAAATTGTAGCCTACCTATGTGTTATTCTGATGTATAAGCTATATTATTGAAAAGTTTCATAAAAATCCATTCAGTAGTCTTTACGTGAAAGAGTCACAAACATCCATCCATACTTACAAACTTTCGCGTTCATAATATTAGTGTGATTTTGCTATCAATAGAAACAATACTGACAACGTTTAATTTAATCTTTCCAATCTTTAGACATCGCTATACATTATATGTTATGAACAAGGAAAACACAGGACAGTTAAACCGAGAGGGTGGGCTAATGCGGCGGGCGTTAGCGACCACCCGGCTATAATGAGCGCACGCATGCACCTGTGAATGCGTAATCGAGTAGTAAACATGTACTTATTATATCATTTTATATTAAGACGAGCTTTTACAAGACGTTCCCAGGGGAACTGCGTCCTTGGTGGGGATAAGAAATGTGACTAATAAGTTACTAGTTAGACTGAGCATATAAAGCTTGTTTTGAAGTTTTTATTGAGGTAGGTGCAGCGGTTACCGCATCATTTATCGCCCAGTGAAAGAAAAGATTTTGAATACTAACAATTTTTTTTTAATTTTTAACTTACTAATATTATAAATGCGAAAATTTGTGAGTATGGATGTAAATTTTTGTTACTTTTTCACGCGTAAACTACGGAACTAATTTTGATGAAAGTTTGTAGTTAGTGTAGCTTATAAATCCGAATAACACACAAGCTAGAATTTATAAAGTTTAACGCGGGCTAAGCCCCGGGTACTAATACAGTATATTTTTGGAGTATCTTAAAACGGGTGAATAGAAATTTGGGGATGAATAAGAAAGAA
Source organism: Pseudoips prasinana (assembly GCA_951640165.1). NCBI lineage: Eukaryota > Metazoa > Arthropoda > Insecta > Lepidoptera > Nolidae > Pseudoips > Pseudoips prasinana. Next base: position 3,342,705 of record OX621238.1, on the reverse strand, counting down.
AACAGAAATTTACGAATGTATAGAAATTGTCTCTATTTCTTTTCGCCCGTATTGCCTTTACTCATGTACTTCTAAAACACCACCAACCTCGCAGTACTAGACAGTTAACAACATAAGCAACAAGTTTTGTTTCCCTCGGGATTTGTTTTACGTCCCTCACGGGATGAGATTGAATCGGGTCGGGATGTGTTCTTTGCCGACAACCACATCGCAATATTGTCATCAAAACTCATTAAAATTACAAACTCCACGCGGAAAATCAACGATGCGCTACAAACAAGTGCACTTTTCATAAATAAATATGCAAAATTAAATGATGCATGCTCGACATATTGCGTAACCGCTGACCGGATTACCGCTGGTTTCGGTAAAATTTACCACGTGCAAATGTCGAGGGCGACCCGACAGTTTTAAGTGTTGAGCGGGAGCGAGCTTTATAAAATACAGTTTGATATAACTCTGTAAATAAGGAATGGTTATTTTACAAAGGAATGTAAAAAACATCATCAAAAAATTAACCTTTTAATTTAGTTTAATTGTATCTTAAAAATATTCTGAATAACTGTTTTGATGAGTGTAAACATATTAACCTACGTTCATCATCATCATCATTTCAAATCAAAATCAAATCAAATCTTTATTTGCTCAAATATGGTACATAAGATGTTAATCAAAAGGTTATATCCGACATATTTGACCTGAGGTCGTGCAAATATACATATAGTTTTGAAACTTAATCTTTTAATTAATCTATTAAATTACATTATTACTTCGACTTATATTCTAGATATTCCTTAGTTTTATAAAAACATTTATTCTCTTTGAGGAAATTAAACAAACTCTTCCTAAATTGAGGTAATGTCATCTTTTTAATATGTAATGGAAGGTTATTATATATTTTGATTGCCATGCAATATGCATTTTTTTTTCACCCGAAAGACGTCGACTGACAAAGCCTAAATTTCGTTAAAATTCACCAAAATTCAATACAACATCACCATTTCAGCCGAAGACGTTGACTAGACCTACATTTCGTGAAAATAGGTCGGGTCAACATATAGGTTACATATTATCACCTACTGGGGAGGAGCTGTGATAATTTATAAATTTTAACGCGGGTTAAACCGCAGGGCACACCTAGTATACAAATATTAGCTTTCTGCACTCCTTCTCCATATAAACTTTAACTGTTCCAAATTTCATACTTCTCCGTCCGCGCAAGTTTCGTAAAAAGCTTTACAAAGTTTTGCTTCACGTATTAATATTTATTTTTGTCCAATTTACTAGTACCATAAACATACATATTTATATTTATTTAAATCAGCATAAATGAAACCTAGTCCGCTGTCGGCCAACAACTTGAATTTAAACTAAAGTGGGCGATTCATATGACATTTAGAATTAATTGCAGGGCGCGGCGAACTGGAGAAACTGCCGACCGAAATAATAAAATGTCGACGAAAGTGCAATCTCTTTGTAATTAGGGGGTGTATTTATCACTAAAATAGACATTAAACATAACTTTGGCATGGACATGAAGTACGTACGATGACTTGTTAATCAAAACTAATCGCGGCGAGATTAAGTTGGAGAATTACATTTATTTCTTGTTTTGCACGCTTGACTTGGGAAGTAAGCTGGTAAATGCATGGCGAGAGCATTACGAAAAGTGTGATTGGGTGAGGCGAACAGAAGTTGAAAGGGAGATAGAACGTTACGTTTCGTATATTACTAGGTAAGTAGGAGCAATTGAGAGAGCTACGAGCACGCATTTTCTTTCTCTCATAGCCAGTTAGTTAAATTTCGTATATCTAAGTTACGTTTCTTGTGTTTTTGTTGGGGTAAGAGAGGGAGAGGTGCGATCACACATTTTCTTTCTCTCCTTCTCTCATAGCCAGATACGTTTAGTATATCTAAGTTTTGCTTGAGTCTTGTGGTCTAAAATACACTCGGTTCTTTTATTTCAAAGTGTAACTTTCTTATTTGATAATTTAGCATAGAAACTATTTGAATTTAAAACATCATATACAACTATGTTGGGTATTTACATAACAGGTCAATTCTTTTGAACCATTGATATATAAATAACCATTTATATTTAGGTATCCAAAATCTAGATCACTCACAATCTCAACGACAAAAACTGGTAGAAAGATAGTTTAGAAGAGTCTTGTTTACAAATCATTTATCACGTTATTTATCTCTCCTCACACATATCATTCTTGTTATTACTTATCAAGAAGTAGCGAGTATCTTTAATCAGTTTCATCGAAGCCTAGTTACGAGTAGCGATTGAACTAGTAAGCTCACTACGCGTCGCATAGTCTGGCCACTGCCTAATATGTAACGACGACCTCGGCCGGACTTGGGAAAGGGCCGAGTTATGGGAATTAAGCGATATATGTTATGATATGTTTTGGGGGGCAAAATAATTATGTTTAAAAAGCCATTTTCAAAAACATGTAAGTAAAGCATACTGTAGTCACATATACTTATCTAATATGAACTAATGTAATTAAGTTTCTTTTTTATGTTTAATGCGTGTACCTAGCTTTTCATTGTTATTATTCTGTTAATGTTGATGCCTACCTTTAATTTAGATGCATGTCTGATCACTTTAATACAATGTCGTGTAAAAAAAAAAGGTTTTTATTCACGTAACATAGATATTTAGGTACATATTGTATGAAAACATTTATAAAATTTATTTTATTGTAGCAATGATATTTAGCTAGCTCGTATCAAGAGATGTCAAGAGATTACGTTTAATTATCTAGTTTAAGTCTAATATTTTTACTACATATTGTCAATGGTTCTGTATATATTAAAGGTATTATTATTATGACGGATCTTGTGTTAATAACGACGACGACCTTGTGTAATAATGTTAAACATGTATTTAGTTGGTAAGCCTTAATTAAATAAATAAAATAAATAAATAAATATCTAATCGTCTTAAATAATATATATATCTATATACTATAATTTAAACAGTTTATCGTGGACAATGTCGAGGGGCACAGCTAATCACACTAATATTATAAAGGCGAAAGTTTGTGAGTGTGTATGTTTGTTACTTCTTCACGCGTAAACGGCTGGAGCGATTTCAATAAAATTTGGTATGGAGTTAGATGTCACCCTAGATTAATACATAGGCTATAATTTTTAACGCGGGTAAATCCTCGGGACACAACTAGTAACATATAAAATAATAAAATTGCAATTATAAAGATTGTTTTGTCTGAACTATCTTTTAGTGACTAAAGTTTTACTATTTACTTTATGCAGTGTAGTAAAACATGTTGAGATACATTACTGCACTATTTATATACGTTAGCAACTGCAACTCTCAACCTACGTTTCTTTGACAATTACGCGCGCTTATTCGTTTCGGTTATCCACTGCCAGCAGTAACGAGCGTACTGTACTTGTATATTGGTGTCCTATGTGCAGGATTGAAATGAAACTCGAGATACAGCAAGGAATGATTCTTTTTTTTTTTTAACTTGTCGTATGCAGTTAGCCCGACGGCTTTCACTGCTTCACCGGACTATAGAGGTGAGCGTGGGCTCTAACCGTCTAGCAAATCAAAACTACAAACTAAGTACCCGCGCCGGAGGGCACCCCCTTTGGGATTCGAACCTCGACTCTGGGCGGTTACTGGCGGGGAGATGCAAGAGGGCGTATCGTTTTAGGGATGTTTTGTGCAACTTTCGTTACTACGTTAATACGCGACACGGGCCGCTCTTCCGGGTTAGGTCCGGAGAGGGCATTTCATCGAATCGAATGCAAACTAAGGGTCATGGAGGACGCTGGTGGTCGCGACGCGTTCGCGGTCGTACTCTTGTCCGGCGAGTACGAAGTGTCGGTTGGTGTGCAGTGTTGCGAGAGTCTCTGATTGACTTGATCTGATTGAGGTAAAATAATTCATTTTTATTATTGCACTAGTCTTATAGCATATTTGGATATTTAATCAGTACTAGGTTAAATAACATGAAATATTTAATTGACCAATAAGATCTAAGATGATCAGGCACCCATCTCGCTCTGGCGCGTGCGTTCTGTATAGCGTCGCCTGCTCGCACACTATGCATATTATTGACACCGGCGTTCACATAGTCAGTTGACTGCGCAGCCGGTGCGGGCGCTTCATTGCATGTATTGTATGACTCCCATAATATCAACAGTCATCAGTTTCTCAAATCACTGTGAAGTTGGTAAGATCATTGGGCTTTTTAAACTTAACATACATTTAACATATTTCGATCATTCGACGGGCCTGTGGCGAGGTTGATAAATGCTTGCTTTGCATGTCGCAGGTCGGGTGTTTGTCCTGAGTCTGGGTGTAATTATCTATGTAAGTATGTATTTACAAAAGAAAAATTGTATATCAGTTATGTGGTTTCCATAGTAGGTACACACGGGTACATATCAAGCTATACATTTCCAGTATAAGCTGATCTCGCGTTGTATAGGGATTCCATGCAATGAGAGGTTAGCTTATATTGGAAATGTATAGCTTGATATGTAGCCGTGTGTACAAACTGTGCTTAGTTTGGGATCTGATGACCATGTGTAAATAATGTTCCTGGATATTATATTACTATGAAGTTGGTTAGATCATTGGACCTTTTAAATTGTCCAATGGTCTATTTCATTGAACATATTTCTATCAATATCTTCTGTGTTTGGACGTAACAATTTATGTATGCGAATTCTTATCCTTTACAAATCTATCACGTACTTCTAATTCTGTCATTGTGAGTTGTAATAACACTTGTTGGGCGCTTAAAATAGTTCTCTCAACAGCGTATATCTTAAACCAAATGACCCGTCTAATCAATCTAGCGTTTATAGACTTACAAGTTGACATTAACACATTAATCTCTTATATAAATAAGTACGTTTATTTGTCTTTGCTGACTGAAGTTGCCGGCAACTGTCGGGACTGTTTGTTATTTTAATTGTTGACAGCTGTAATGGGGTATTGTTCGTTTTTATAGAATTAAGATCACATAGGCATAGGTTTCAATTGTTCCTTATATGCAGATAAAGTGATTGATTTGTTTTAACTATTGATTATCACCCGCTTGACACTTAAGAGGCTTATAGCGGATGGAGTTGTGCTCATTAGATTCCAGTTGAAATGGCTACTTGGAATTTATCATTTTGGAACAAAATGGGCTAATAATTCGCCAATTAAACCAATTCATTAGATAGTATATGATATAAATCATTGATTTTTAGAGTCTATTTCTTGATGACGTCAGTGATAACCCTTTAAAAATCTGTTTCACACATTGAATGTATATAATTACTAGCGATAACCGCGGGGCACACCCGCGGTTTTACCCGCTTTAAATTTTATTAATTATCACAGCTCCTCCCCCGTAAGTGATAGAGTGATAATATGTAGCCTATATGTTGACCCGACCTCTTAGTAATATTCATGCAAAATTTGAAGTAAATCCATGCAGTACTTTTTGAGTTTAGCCCGGACATACATACAGACAAACAGACAAAAAATCTGAAAGGAATATTTTTGGCTTCGACATCGATAGTAGATCACGCCTTAAGTATCCTTTTTAAAAAATATTCAATGTACAGTTTTGATTTTCCTACGATTTTACTATAATAATATGTATAGATAATTGTAGATTTGTGGAAATTTATTTTCTAAAATGCTAATTTGCGCTACGTCGGTAGGTCACATAATTGAGCAGAGTGTAAACGAAACTCTTTCTTAGGCGACACATGTAGTTCGATCTTGATCTTAAAAATCCTAAACGATCGTTTTTAAATTTGATACAGTAGTAGTGACCTTACTCGTGAGTGCAATATCTGAATTCCCAAAAATCGGACAAGCCACGGAGGAATAATCACCGAAAAAACATATATTCACAAGGTATTGCTTAATTTGCCTATGAAACTGTTAAACGTGGAGCACATCAACATGCAAGATAAATAAAAGCATAGATATTTTTAGTTATAAACTATATATCGTCTTCTCGCATTAAAACTGTATAATCCCAAATATTACAAATTTTACAGGAGAGCGTTTTAAAGTTTTAACAAATATATCCAAAAATGAACGTTAAACATAATGTGAATACAGTAATATAATGTCTAATTTATTAGCAGCTTATTTATCGGGTGTAACCCATTACTAATGGACATGAACATTGAGCAGATTACTGAAACACGCGCTGAATCCCTGCTCTGTATTCCGTGTAATAATCTTGCCATTCGTCCGTGTAAGAAATTGTTCTACCACAAGTCACAATAACAAGTTAAACTTAGATTGTTTATCAACTTGTCCATTGTGATTGAAGTTTTAACCGTCTTCGTAAACAACGAGATTATCAATTTCACGGCCTCTTTTTTGAAGTAAAACGTTATGAAATTACACATGCTTGAGTTGGGGAGGTAGCCACGTTACTTGTATAACGTAGAGCAATATTTTCCGGGATAGTTAATTAAGTCATACTAATCACATGAAAACTGCTATCTAAATATTTTTTTAACATGCGACCAGAGAGCTGGCCAATATTTTGGACAGCGTTAAGCATTGCCATCCAGCGTGGCAATGCGGCCAGCATTCTGGGCACGATGCTCAAAGGCAGCGATACCGAAGTTTTTTTCGACGCCCAAGGATGAGACCTTTATACTAATAATATATTTAATTTTAATTTAAATATAAGTATATATTTTGAAATGAATTGAATTTGAATGAAAAATATCGATAAAAATCACTAGAACATTTATTAACATTACTAATATTACGCACGTTAAGACGTTGGTATTTATTTATGTTTAAGCGGATATTAACGAATATATAGTAGTTTAATTTCAATGTGTAACATTCGCTTAAACATAAGAAAATACTACTCTTAAACTGCGTAATATTAGTAGAGTTAATAAACCTTCTAGTGATTTTTATCGATATATTTCATTTAATAACCTAGGTTACAGTAACGGTTAACGTAGGTGCCTTTCGTGGACAAGAATCCAAAAATAAATTGAATCCACAAAGAGCACCTGCCAAAAGTATTGATAGGTGCCTTTCGTGGACTAGGCTAGGTGCCATTCGCGCAGGTGTCATTCAGATAGGTGCCCTTCGTGGACTACCTCCTAATAGCATCTTAAAGCCATTATTATACTAAACGCGCAGCACGTTAAGCTATCTGTGGGTATACTTAACCCACAGGCTGCTTGTGTAGAACGTCTGACACTATGTAGTAAAGTCTATGTAGTAAAGAGTAACTTTAACATCGTTACTACAGCGAGCAAACCTGCGGGCCAACATATTAATCCTGATCGCCATTGCATATTAATAATTCTATTGTATGTTGTAAAAAATACAAATATTAAGCCAATTGTTGGGCAGATATAGCAACGTATATAGTTGCGACACTAATTAGAATAAAGTATATTTATAAGAAGTAAGTAAAACTTCTTTATACACACTTGACTTGGGGAGTAAGATGGCGAATGCGTGACGGCGAAGCGAACGGAAGTTAATAGGGAGATAGAAGTTAGTAAGGAGTTAATAGGGAGATAGAATGTGAAAGAGGAGATAGAATGTGATAGAAGTTAATAGGGAGATAGAATGTGAAAGAGGATGTAGTCACAAAGATTGAAAAAGGCATGCTGAGATGGTTTGGCCATTTAGAAAGGATGAATGAAAGAAGATTGACAAAAGAAGTATACCTGGCCTGTGTGAATGGGACAACTGGAAGGGGAAGACCACGTCGAACATTCTCTGACCAAATTGGAGATGTTCTCAAGAAAGGGCAGGTCAGAAGTACCCTAAACCGGCGAGCATGTATGAAGAATATAATGACAGTAATTGAGGCAAAAGAAGTATGCAAAGATCGTGACAAATGGAAATCCGTTGTCTCTGCCTACCCCTCTGGGAAACAGGCGTGAGTCTATGTATGTATGTAAGAAGTTAGTGAAGATAGAAAGATGGAGAGTTAGGTTTCTTATATTTCTGTAGAGACAAGAGAGAGAGATGCGAGCCCACATTTTCTTTCTTCCACTCATAGCAGTTACGTTTGGTATATGTAAGTTTTACTTCAGTCGTGTGTGTGTAAAGCACATTCGTTTTTCTTTTCTATATGTAATGTATGTTACGTGATTCCTCAGCCAAACTTGTTAAAGCTAAGTCTTTGATAGGGCCTATTAGTATTTGTTCTTTCTTATTGTTTGTCACGGCAATTTTCTATAATAATGATTTTTAAGTTAATATACGGTATTTGGTGGTACTGGACATAGGTTGCAACTGGTGATGAAATAACGTGTTCATACCCGAGGCTTTATACCGAATACCAGCCATTGTGCACAAATGCGACGCACACACTATAATTAAAGTGTACGTAATTAGGAACTAAAACTATCTGTATCAGTTTTAAATTTATTATGTACTTTATTGTAATTTTTTATTTAATTTTTAATCATATCGTTAAGATGATGTTATGATGATATGTTGTATTCCCGGCCGATTTTCGGCCACGGCTGCCATTCTCAATGGAGATTAGCCAATTGCGCAGGACATATTATAGTGCACAAGTGTGTGCGCAAACACAGGGGCACTTTCTATTCCGTCACTCTCATGATCCGATGGGACGACTAGCGAGACGACCGGAAAGATGTCAGGTACAGGACCGACGGCTTTACGTGCTCTCCGAGGCACGGGGGTGTTTATACCGCCAACTTCCAGACTTCGGGCTGATACTGAGAAATTTCATCACTTTTTGGCCCGACCCGGGATTTGAACCCAGGACCTCATTTTCTGCGGTTGAACACGCTAGCGCTAGACATTATTCTTCATAACGCTATTGGAGATGGTCCCAGATTTAGGTCATATTCCTCTCATTTCCAAGGGCTTCATGAGTATCAGATAAATTACTACGCTGTTTCTTAGTAACGTAGGTGGCGCCACTATTTGCTGGCGTCTATTTTACTAGTGTGTGAATCATATTCGCCGAAGCTTCGGTGAAATCTTCAATTTGAGAGCGTGAAAATCTGTTTTAGATTTTATTATCTTTTACCTTTACTTTGAAGGCAGTACATACGGATCTTCGCAGAAAGCCAAGCACAATGTTAGCACGGTTCGAAAGTCTCAACAGATTATATCTTGCACCATTACATCCCTTGTAAATTCTTCTAAAGCAATAAGACCATATATCAAAATTTCTAGAAACTAACAGTCTTCGTGACTGACATCTAGACTACAAAACTCTAGACTAAACATGCGGTACTGATTCAGTAAACAGACGAAAGGGAATGCCTGTATATCCTGTGGTATGCCATCTTTATTAACCTCTTTATGGAACGTATTTAATTTGAGCGTGGCGTGAATAGATTTTGCGTTGATGTATAAAATATGTACGTTCTGAATAAGGTTTTGTTTTTGTTAGTGTTAGCATATCAATATATGTATTATTATTATTAAAATACAAAATATTTTGTATTAGATGCGGACCGTTTTTGGAATAAAAACAAAGTATAAACATTAAACATAAAAATTTAGTTTTTAGTATAGTTATAGTGATAATTCTAAGATGCCTTTTATTTGATACTTACTGTACTCCGCGGATTTACGCGCGTCAAACTTTATAAATTATAGCCTATGTGTTAATCCAGGGTGTCAGCTATCTCCATACCAAATTTTATTAAAATCGCGCCAGCCGTTTAGCCGTAAAGAAGTAACAAACATACACACTCACAAACTTCCACCTTCATAATATTAGTGTGATTAACTACTGTATAACAAACACAAAAGTATTTCAATCCCCAAGTGCTAAAAAAATTTCATTACTTCATCAATTATCATTATTGAAGGAGTCGCACTTATGTAGAGTCACAAGTGTGTATCGCCGCCCACTTCCATACATTGGGTAGCTTCTAACAATTTTTCAAATCCCAGTGTCACAGCGACGCATATTATCTGCGGTTGACCAAGTTACCGCTTGACCAACGAGACCTTTAACTAGTATAGATATCAGAATACAAAATTAATATGTAATGCTAATGCTAATTCCGCTAATTGTCAGTTTCATCAAGCTGGCATGCAATTTGTACCGCTTTCCCGCCCGGAAAAATATGCACATGCAAAGAGGTCATAACTAACAGTAAGCATCCCTTGAGAATGGTCCATACAGGACTGAAACACGTATTAAGTATCGTACCAGCGCATATATTGCTTTTTTATATGTTCCTTCTTGCATGTGCATATTTTTGCTGGCGGAAGAGCGGTGCATATTGAATGCCAGCTTGATTGAACTGACAATTAGCTGAATTAACACTGCATATTAATTTTGAATTTCCGTAAAGTAACCTCTGATTGTATTACTTAGTATAGATATTGGATGTCTGAATAATATTGCAGTCAAAACCTAGTATTTTCAACTGAACTCAATGACAAACGTTTGTATGACGAATCAATAACCTCGCCTTGTCTAAATCTGTCCAGCTAAATTGACTGGTGCCTACTCAAAGTTTTGCGTGTACAAGGTGTAACATAATTACATACACGTAATTCCAGCGCAACAAATATGCAAACTAAAGTAAGCCGCTACAGAGAGTTTTTTTTTAAAGACACCGCCCGCACTAGGGAATCTAATCCCTGTGTCGCGGGGTACTTTACAAACATATAATAGACGGACACAAATTACATCCAGAATCAGAACAACTATTTAAGGGTCACACAAGTAGTTGTCCGGCGCGGGAGTCGAGCCCGAGACACGAAGCGGCGAAGCGACTATCTTAGCCGCTGCGCCACACGTTGAGATCTGGAGGCAGGGTCATATAGAGGGTTATTCATTAGAGGATCGGTTTTTAACAGGGATGTTTTGTGCAACTGTTGCTCTACGCTGATAAGCAAGTGGCTGGATGGCAAGCGGTTCATCTGAATGTAGAGTCGGGAGCGGATTTTATCGATGGGAATGAAACTATGTGATATGAAAGAATGTAGCAGAACTTTAGAGGTAGGATCTAAATTAATGAAACATCCCATTACCGTCCCAGTGCAGGCTTTCTCTCACAATTGAAGGACATAGTAGTAGACTTCAGATGTCATTAAAAACATTTTCGGCACAAATCAGACATGCAGATTCTGTCGCGATATTTTCCCTGCACCGTTTTAAGATATTCTTTTAACCGGGCCTAATCTCTCCCTCTTACCCACCATTGCAATTCGTGTAGGGCAGGATCAAAAGTGTCACACAATGAATTGACATTGCGCAGTGAGGCTCAGGCATGTCCCAGAGAATCGCTTTAACTGTCTTGGATCCCGCAAAGAATTTAATCATAAAGAAATAAAAAGGAGTTAGAAAAAGAAGATATTGGAAGTGTGATCTCTGGCATGTCAAGCGTGATATTATTTTAAATAGATTGCAATTAATATCTGGATTGCCGCGCAGGATAACTATAGGTATGTCCGACCCATAAATAGTTATCCTGAGTCTGGATACTTTGTGTCCGTAATTATAGGTTTGTAAAGTACCCCGCGACACAGGGATTAATTATCCTAGTGCGGACGTTGTCGATTTAAAAATGCAAAATACATGAAAATTATTTGTGGGATCCATAAATTGTTGTTCTGAGTCTGAGTATATGTGTGTCCGTGAATTGCATTTTTGTAAGGAGGATCCATAAATTGGTGTTCTGAGTCTGGGTGTGTTTTGTGTCCGTGAATTGCATTTTTGTAAGGACTTTAAAGACACAGGCGTTTTGATTCCCTAATACGGGCATAAATAATACAAATTAGTTGCCATGTATTTTGCAAGTGATTTTTGGCAGCATTAGGCTACGCCACTTATCCATGCATCGAAACATCAAAGTTAACTAATAAATCCTTAGCCGAACCAGCCGACCCAAACAACGCGCTCTTCAATGTTTTCAACAACAAACTAAACTTATAATAATTGATATTGCTGGTTACGTTCCCGGAATTTTGGCTCAACGGCGCCAACATAGTGTTAGTGAAATAAACAATGTATGGACTCGATTCACTAGATAAAAGGTGTTTTAGTGAACGGCTCAGATAAGCGCTGCTTTTGATTTATTATAGGTGGGCTCGATATTAAATGGTTTTTTTACAACTGGTGTACACCACTACTGGAACATTTTTAACTGATTCCATAAAGGGAGAAGCCCATTAAATAAAATAAAATGAAAAATGTTTATACTCACGTAGACTTTAAAAAAACGCTTGTAAATAGTCAGAACATTTTTGTTGTTATATAATTAAGTATACATAATCATTTCCAGCCACGTAGATAATTTTTAATTAATTTGATTTTTTTTAAAATATATTTTGTCTAAATTCTTTGTAGTTTTTAAACAAATTTGATCATACTTTTTTAGTCTATAGGGGATGCTCACTAGATGTTCTAATTTTTTTCTAATTATATATTGTAGGCTCTATACGAAATGGATTTCCCACATCTTTTGTGAAACTAGAACTGGATTATGAAATTCAATAGGGAAAATTACATTTGTCTCCTTATAACCGGCTAACAAGATGAGAGTAACGATCTACATCGAAATAAGGTTCAGTTAAATTCGTAATTAATGAATGTACCATGAATGCCAGATGTCGGTAATAATTATTTAAAGAAAAGATAAATACTGTAAAATAACAATTTTGTTCATTCATTATTATCGTAATTTTCTTAAATTTCTGGAAAGTTTCGCTATAATTCTTTAAACAAAGTTTAAATATGACATGGTTATGTTTCGTTGCAGTAATTTTACCATAACAAATATGGTGTCAACTGATGCTTTAATATTACAAGAGGATTAAATGCCGCGATAAAATAATAAAAAAAGTGGTGCGGCTTAGACAGTCGCCTCGCCGCTTCGTATCGTGGGTTCGAGTCCCGCGCCGGACAACCATTTGTGTGACCCATAAATGGTTGTTCTGAGTCTGGATGTAATTTGTGTCCGTCTATGATATGTTTGTAAAGTACCCCGTGACACAGGGATTAAATTCCCTAATGCGGGCGTTGTCATTAAAAATAAAAAAATTCTTGTTATGTGGTGACGACGGCTAATATAAGAATATCATAACCCCATCTCATCCCATGGGGGGCGTTCAAATCTAACCGAGGGAATATCTACTAGATGACGGGCAGCAGCTTCCTTCTGTATACTATGACCATCTTACTGCGATCGCCAACCTGTCTGCCAAGCGTGGCGATTATGGCATATCCCCAAGATGATGATCGGGGAGGCTTGTCGAGACTTCTTTCGCCTGTAATGATGACGGCTAAAAAGCTTAAATTCAACTTCAAATTTATTTATTTTGTGAACAAAGGTATTACAGGTTGTTACATATATATCAATAGTTCATTCCGTGTTCCACCAGTAGGCATACAATTTTTTTCAAATATCATTAAGAATACAATGTCAATAAAAAAGAAAAAAACTTTGTTAAAGAACAAATGTCACAAAATGTTTTAGAAATAAAAATAAATACCAAAAATGTAAACAAAATAAAATATTATAAAAAGGTGAAGTAAATTTCATATCGTGATAAACTACCAAAATAATTTAGTGTACAAGTCAAAATACAAAAGTACCAATAACCTTTATATTTTGTCTTGTTTTAAGCTTTTAAGCTGTCTGTATTAGTTTTATAACTAATGCGTCTAGGCTTCATTTTTGTTCAGACAAAACTTCAGTCTTTAATTCAGAACACGAGTCTTAACTACATCCGGTTTTAGTCTGCTTCATAGCATATAGGCATAAGCATACTATTAACATTATTGAGTGTAATAATTATCTGACGTACGCAATTGTTTATTCTGCGCATACTTCAGTTACGTATTCAACATAAATTAAGTAGCTAAATATAAATTGAAATAGCACCAGACTGATTATATAAACTTTGTCTTTAGATATTTTATTAATAGCAACAAATTTATAAACCGACAACTGATGTAGTTACAACATACAATTCTGAAGCACTTAAATTCCGTAAGACATAAAAACAGTTATGATTTATGTGTACTGGTAAATAATATTTAATAACATTTTCCTTAGTATTTGAATGGTTTTAAAACATGTAAACTGAGATAAACTATTTAATAGATGAAGCGGCATAGATTTCAGATACCACAGTTATATAATTCTACTAATAATATAAATGCGAAAGTTTGTGTGTATGGATATTTGTGTCTCTATCACGCAAAAACTTCTGAACGGATTTTGATGGAACTAAGTAGTAATATTAGCTTATATACCAAATAATACATAGGCTATTTATTAAATTTAACGCGGATAGAACCGAGGCACTACTTGCAGCAATTTCCGTTCCCGATTCTAAGCAATACAATTTAACTAATTTAGCAAACTTTACTTAGCTTTCACTTATTATTCATAGGAGTTAGTTATAATACTAACTCTTATGAAAAAACGTTAAATAAGCGACAGGTAAATTCTGTGTTGTAGTAGTTGGAGAGTTCTATTTATCCTTTTCAAATCAGCTGTCATAGAAAGAGATGTAATATTATTTCATTTCTTACTAAATTAGGCAATACAGGAATGCCTGCATTGTATCAAATCAATACGTAACTATTAATTATTCATTAATATCAAACTAATTTAAATACCATGAAACAGGGCATCTCAAATAATAGTGTGAAGACTTCTTCTTCACCTATAGGGGACCACAACATGCGTCAATTAGCTTATAAGTTTACTATCCATGATATTATATACTAACTATGATATCTTATAAACTAAGGTGAACATTAATTAAATATCATCATTATCATGTCAGTCGAATGATGTCCACTAATGGATGATGGCATCCATAAAAGATTTACACAATGGAGTGTCCATCATTTGGAGGGATATGCCATAATCGCCACGGTTGGCAGACAGGTCGGCGACCGCAGTATGTCGGTCTTGGCTGCTACCTGTTCTCGGGAGATATTCCCTCGGGACCATTTCTAAGGCCCCCACGAGATAAGATGGCGTAGTGATATTCTTTGCCGTCAGGCTCACAGTAAACAATGCAATATACATAATGTGAAATAATAATTAAACTGACAAGATTTGATGAACTTGACTATTACATAAGAATACTAATAATAATGATTAAAAAAATATGTAATCATTAAAACACAGATTTATTAGAACAAGTAGGTACCGAGTCCCGTACTGGACATCGAAATCCATCTGGTCGATTAACTGCCGACCGAAACCACCATTTCCCATTCAACAAATCGATCGTTTATCGCTGTAGGATACATTCGATCTGTAATAAAGAGATCAGTGGGTAATTCGAGTAATCGTTCAACAATGTAGCGTTTCTCCCGCCAGTTATCGAACGGGAAATGGTTCTCTCGGCCGCCAGTTAATCGACCAGTTGAATTTCGTGGTCCAGTACGGAACTACATCGTATCTCACAACATGTAAAACTCTTTTACTCTATACAGCGCCACACACGGTCACCTCACCACACTTCCACCAGTCGCCTCGCCGCTTCGTGTCGCAGGTTCGAGTCCCGCGCCGGACTACTATTTATGTGACCCATGTCTATTATATGTTGTAAAGTACCCCGCAACACAGGGATTAGATTCTTTTGTTGTCTTATAAAAATACCACGGTAGTAGTTAGACGTATAAGTGTCACGATGACACTTATACAAATGACACTATCATCACATCAAAAAGCAAGCACTTGCCTACCCAAATAACTTACAGCGCTTGCACATAGAGATCATCCAGTCACAGTGTCAGACTAGTATTTAATTTAAATTAATTTTACTTATTTATGGAGTACAACCACATCATACACATTAACAATTCACATAGCAAATATTATAACAATGGTCACTGATGCATATGAAAATAACGGCGTACATAATAATCGCCACATTTAACAGTTATAGAAGATTAAACTAAGCACAAAATTTAAATTTATATTACATTTACAAATTATATTATGATCACAGTACAGCTTTCACTACTACCTTGGACAAAGGGAGTTGTTGGTCAAGCTGTCTAGGACATAAGACTACACCACACTAATCCGCGCCAGAGAGCACTCCCTTTTAAGTCGAACCTCATCTCAGGGAGAGTCGTCTTGTCAGCCGAATGACGTCCACTGCTGGACTAAGGCTCCCCCAAAAGAATTCCACAAAGGAATTATGTTCATCATTTGCAGGGATACGCCATAATCACAATTCTTGGCAGACGGGTTGGCGATCTCAGTCTGATGTTCATAGTAGGTACACAGAGAGACGCTGCTGCGCTTTCACTGAAGATATACCATCGTAACGACTTCTACGTGCCTCTCATCATATTCTTGGCCGTCAACTACGCGGTGAGGTTGTTCCTCCAATACTTCTACCGGGATATTCTCATAGTGTGACCTTTCCTCAAACCACGGTCGCGTCATATAACAATCCAACATCAATATTATAATTGGTTACCTTGATCATGGCTGAATTGAAACATCGGGCGTGAGATTTAGTGTTCGCAGAATCTCAACCGGCCACAATACGTTGACCCGTTTGTTTACATTAAACAAGATCAGACCCATTTTTAAATAAGAAACACAGTACTTTTATATACAAACTTTATACTAGTCTAGACTACTTTTTAGGTGAACCAGATCTTTGCGTATGTCATGGGGTTTCGATTATTGAGCGATAACAACATGGCCAGCTGTTTAATACGTCTTAACAAGTTTTATGCGCGTCGGCATAGATGTAGAGGCTAGGGTAGGTTGGAAGTTTCCTTTTTTAGGATTTTTAACACTACTGTTTATACGAAATTGTATATATATTTTATATAGTAATAATGCCATGCAGACCGAATTTCGAACACGGCGGCCAGTCCCAATGAAGACCAGCCATCTGAGCGGGCCTCTGCTCAAACACTGGGGTACTTTCTATTGGGACGACTAGCCACACGATCGGAAATACACCGGCGACTTTACCTCGCCTGGGCTGATACGAAGATATTTTTCTTAACAGTAAAATGCCAAAAAATATTTTTTGTGCCCGACCCGGAATTGAACCCAGCTCCTCATTTTCTGCGGCTGAACACGCCACCGCTAGACTGATAAGGTATATTACTAAGTCACCAATAAAAATACGTCCCACCTGATGGATGGTAAACGGTCACCATAGCACAGTGTTTTTCAACCTGTGGGTCTCGACCCCCTGGAGGGTCGCGTAGTCTCCATAGGGGTCGGGAAACTTTTATAGGGAAATTGCAAAAAGTTGGGAAAGCTAGTCATCTAGGTCGCAAATTTATTTTGAGTATGATTAGGCCTTTTGCAAATAGGTACATTAAAAGTTTAACGCGAAATTCCAAAACTCTGGCTAGTATGTACTTTGTCTCTTGACAACCAACTAACCTCTGAATGCTAAAGTAAATTTTGGTGGAGTGCTTTCTATTCCAATTCTTCACAAAAATTTAATAATGTATTTATCCGAACCCTATGAAAATGAATGAAAAATGTTGAATCCAATATGTGTCACAAATTAAAAGAACCGTGGAAAAAAAGCGGGTAAAAATGGGTAGGGGGGTAGCGTGTTGAAAAAGGTTTAAAAACACTGCCATAGCAAGTATCACTTTATTACTCCTTTTTTTAAAGGGCTCCATAGTGTAGTCTCTTGGGAAAACTGCGACAGAGAGCTCGTTTTTATACAGGTAGTAGATCACACACTAGAAGGTGTAGTCACTCCTGAGAGGGTTTAATGCGGCCTGAAAGGCTAGATCCAGAAATTTAATTGAAACAAAAACTTGAGAGGTGGCAAGGGATACCCGGATGGAACGAAGTTATTTCTTATTATTTATTATGTACTAAAAACCTGTATACACTCAACAAAAATAATCGTCGCGACACCACACTGTTCAATGCGAAATAGAAATGAAAATATCTGGCTTGCTTTCTATAAGAGAGAGAGAGAGAGAGAGAGAGAGAGAGACAGACCGAGAAACATGCGCACGCCGCACAGCTGCAAAAAGTGTCGTGACAGCTTTTCGTTAGATTTTTTTCCGTCTAGCCCCGTTTCACAACGCGCGATAAGGAACTTCGTTCCAAAAATATTATTTCTAATGGCATTTGAAACAATTCAAGCCATTATTTAAACTAAATTCATAATGATCGTTAGTTATTAAATATCTGTTTTTAGGGTGTAACTTTTTTATATCACCGCAATTGTTTTCGTCCATCTATCGCATGTCGCAATATGGCATCGCCCATGGCATGCATCAGCTGCCCGTGTAGCATTTAGATTCTCACTCATTTGTGCAAATGCTCCTCGGTATTTGCGTTTTGGTCAGTGTATTGATATAAATGTTATTGTTCACTTGATCGTGATGGACTAGTGAGTCAAATAAACCGGTCAACGCAGGAATAACCAAGAAAAATGTGAAAATATGAATTAATTTGAGATTTGATGTGAGAAATATAAAACGAGAATATTAAGAATACCTTTAACTTAATGCTTAGTTTTATTAATAAATTATATATTATTTCATGTATGATAATTTGTTTTTTAACAGGTTATGAAGTACTAACCCCATCAGTATTCCATGATTTATGGAAGTAAGCGCGCAAAATACTCTCCTGTTTTAAACGCGAAGATGCTGTGGTCTAGAAGGTCGTGGGTATGGTGGAGGTGATGACCAGCTAGTGGTCATCACCTCCACCATAAAGCATGGAATACTGATGGGGTTAGTACTTCATAACCCGTTTTATATTTCTCACATCTAATCTCAAATTAATTCATATTTTCCTTCTAGACCTTTTAAACCACCCAGTAGAACCATATTAGCAATGGCTACCACTGTGATAAGATAGAAAGAGAGAGAGTTACGTTCGTATATTTCGTATGCAAGCACACATTTTATTTCTCAGTTTCTTGTCTTCGTTGGGGCACTATTACAAACGAAGACGAGAAAGAGAGAAATGTATGTCTCTCTCTATTTCTATCTTCACTTACTTATATCTCCGTCTCAACTTCCGTTCCCTTCGATCACACTTTTTGTAACGCTCTCTTCACTCATTCAGCAGCTTGCTTCCCAAATCAAGCATGCGTAAAGAAGTTTTACGCCAACAAAATAAACAAGGAATCAATGAATGAATAGGTAATAATTATAACAAAGGAAAAACTATTTTAATTTGTAGTATCACTACTGTGACCGCAAGTTGCGGTTAGTCTTATATCTGGCTAGCCTATAATGACAATAAGGTTAGGTCAAAATACAATTCGTAATAAGTTGACATAACAGTTCTGCTTAGTCGTAAACAATCGCAATGTTATCAATATTTTGAGGTAGAGGACTAATGAGTCTAGCAAAATATTATAACGAACGAGTAACTCAATTATTGTATATATTTATTGTAACTCATTAATTATATGTTGGACTCTGCCAACAGTTTCGATTTATTCAGGGGATCATCCTCAGCGCATATGATATCTGCATGACGTCACGTCGCCAGAACTCATCAGGGTGGGTGGAAAGGTCAACAAAACTTGATTCCTGACTCTTTTAAAGGCCGGTAACGCACCCGCGACGCCTCTGGTGTTGCGAGTGTCCATGGACAATGGTGATCACTTACCATCAGGTGACTCACTTGCTCGTTTGTCGTCCTCTAAAATAAAAAAAAATGTATTATGTAACTCCTCACAGCAGTTTTAAGTCATTTAAGTTTGTGAAATTTAGTTCTATACGCACGCTTGACTTGGGGAGTGCATGAGGAGTACTCGTGAATGCGTGACGAAAGGCTTACAAAAAGTGTGATCCGGCGAGGCGAACGGAGGTTGAGATATATAAGTTAGTGAAGACCGAAAGAGAGAGATTTATGTTTCGTATAAAGAGGTGCGAGCATACATTTTCTTTCGCTTTCTGTTATAGCCTGTTACTTTTGAAGTTTTACTACAGTCGTGTGGTCTAAAGCACATTCGTTTTTTTTTTCTCCATACTAAGAAAATATATTGTGATAGCGCAAGACCGGCAATTGTGGAGATCTTTGGGAGAGGCCTTTGTCCATCAGTGGCTGTTCTTCGGCTGATATGATGAGGTAAATAAATGTACCACGGACTACTTTACTGACATGCAATTCTCAGACACAAAGTAGTCTCAGACTCAGTTTGACAATAAATGAGCCACACAATTTATTCTAAGATAACAGATTTTTGCTTGACGGATTAAAAGCCTCAGGCTCACTGTAAAAAAGATAAAAACAACTAGTTGTCACGTGTAAGAGTCGAAACACGTGGTTGCCGAGGTCAATATATAAATAAATAAATATCCTGGGACATTTTCACACACCCCCATCTGACCCCAAACTAAGTAGAACTTGTATACACGGCTACATATCAAGCTATAAATTTCCAATATAAGCTGACCTCTCATTGTATGGAAATCCTATACAACACGAGATCAACTTATATTGGAAATGTATAGCTTGATGTGTAGCCGTGAGTACTATGGAAACCAGATAACTGATATTCATATACTACTTGTCTTTTGTAAATACATACTTATATAGATAATTACAGCCAGACTCCCACACAGACAGACATGTTCATGCAGACAAATATTTGACCTGGGTGGGAATCGATCCCATGACCAGGGGCTCTACTGGCTAAGTCGCCGAACATCGATTTCTTAAATGGCGCTCAAATAAATAAAGGCTAAAAATTACTTAATCAGTCATTAAATCGGCTTCCATGAGCACATGTGACGTCTTAAATGGTCCGGAATCGATTGTCAACGTTTAAATCGATTTAAAGATTGATTAAGTATTTACCAACCACGCCAACCGGCCCGTCATATGTCACTACTAGCTGTGCCCCGCGGTTTTACTCACGTTAAATTTTATAAATTATCACAGCTCCTCTCCCGTAGGTGATAGCGTGATAATATGTAGCCTATAATAATATGTAGACCCGACCTCTTAGTAATTAATATTCTTGGAAAATTTGAAATAAATCCATGCCGTACTTTTCGAGTTTCGCCCGGAAATACATACAGACAAACAGACAAAAATTCTAATAAAAAGTATATATTTGGCTTCGATATTGTTTGTAGATCACGCCCCAAGCAACCTTTTTAAAAAATATTTAATGTACAGTTTTGACATTTCTACGATTTTATTATATGTATAGATGTTAACCAATTCGCCACTCGTGCGATCATTTCTATATTTCCTTTTATCAGACGGAAATATCTCTAAATCGCGTAATGATTTTTACCTTACGTCTATATGTATATCTTGTTCTCCCACAATTTCCGATTTTGCGTAGGAGTCGGAATATTACTGTAGAATTCATGGATTGAATATGCTTTCGCAGAACTAACTACCTTACAAATACATCATGTTCGTGGAACATCATCAACATAGCTTGATTTGGTAGAACTATTGCGAATAAATGTTACAGTATAACATATAGGGAAATATGTTTAAATTAATAAAAAAGGGGTATAAAAGATTTTTAGATCAGTGTTTATTTTACTATCTAAGTTAATAATTATTACTAGAACCCTTTTAAATAATAATAATATCTTGGAACATTATTCACATACGGCCATCTGATCACACACTAAGCAGAGCTTGTACTATTGCCAAATTGTGTAGCAGGGCATATTACAAAAACTGATTATTTAAGTGATAAAAGTGCTTGGGATTGAGTTGTTCTGAGTCAACACACATGATTGTAATTAATCTTAAGTATATTTTATTTAAAAAAAGGATTCCTACTGAGTTTTCTGGCAGTGTTTCTCAGTAGCTGCCACGTAAATGATTCCACATAAATGTAATTTTTTTACGGAATAAATGATTTTGACTTTGACTATGGAAACCAGATAACTGATATACTACATTTCTTTTTCCACCTGTAAACTTTCTTTTTGTAATAATGAAATTTATTCAGCACTTGGGTATTTACATACACTTGTACTTGTCAAGCTCACAATGTATTACATAAACAGTAATTAAAGCAACAAAATATTTTGAATTAGTCCGTCCGTGCGGTCTGTTTCGTCACATATATTTTTAATATCCTTGAATAAATAATAAATAGCAAGTTACTAAGCTATTATTGTTACATTTAGCAATTGTATATTAGTAATTTGTTTAATGAATGCTGTGTTCAGTTCTCTTTCGGGGTGGGGAAATTTGGTGGGGAAAAAAAACTGGTTTGTTGACTCTTTTAAAGGCCGGCAACGCACCCGTGCCCCGTCTAGTGTTGCGAGTGTACAAGGACGGCGGTGATCACTTACCATCAGGTGAACCACTTATTAATTGGGCGCCCCCTTGTATTAAAAAAAATTACCCCCAGACGCAGAACAAATAACAGTTATCACGCAAATATTTGTCTTGGGTGGGAATCGAAGCCACGACCTCTGGCTTAGCGGCCTTTAACCACTAGACCAGTGTTCCCTAGAATGTTAATTTTATTCAAAGACTAGCTGTGCCCCGCGGTTTTACCCGCGTTAAACTTTATAAATTGTCACAGCTCCTCCCCCGTAGGTGATAGCGTAATAACATGTAGCTTATATGTTGACCCGACCTCTTAGTAATATTCATGCAAAATTTCAAGTAAATCCATGCAGTACTTTTTGAGTTTAGCCCGGACATACATACAGACACACAGACAAAAATTCTAAAACCTATATTTTTTTCCTCGATATCGATCGATACTGTAGATCACGCCCCAAGTATGCTTTAAAAAAATATGCAATGTACAGTTTTGGCTTTCCTACGATTTTATTATATGTATAGATTGCCTGAACTTACGTCATGCTAATTTAATCTTTTGTGTGTTGCTAGTAAGTTTTGTGAACGTGTATGGGTGTATGTCACCGAGAGTAGGTACGCCCCCACCACCATCGCTCTCCATGACCCTTAATTTGCATTCGTATCGATATAATGCCCTTGTTAGATTGCATGAGCTGCTTTGTGTCTGACTGTTACCTTACCTTAATAATAATAATGTCCTCCTAGCCGAATTTCGTCCACGGCGACCAGTCTCAAGAGACATTAGCCAACTTCGCGGGACATATTTTAGTGCACACTAGTGCTAGTGCTTAGTGCAGCTGTGCCCCGCGGTTTTACCCGCGCTAAACTCTAAAATTATCACTGCTCCTCCCCCGTAGGTGATAGCGTGATAACATGTAGCTTATATGTTGACCCGACCTCTTAGTAATATTCATGCAAAATTTCAAGTAAATCCATGCAGTACTTTTTGAGTTTAGCCCGGACATACATACAGACAAACAGACACACAGACAAAAATTCTAAAAACTATATTTTTGGCTTCGATATCGATTGTAGATCACGCCCCAAGTATCCTTTAAAAAAAATATTCAATGTACAGTTTTGACTTTCCTACGATTTTATTATATGTATAGACTAGCTGTGCCCCGCGGTGTTACCCGCGTCAAATTTTATAAATTTTCTTTGCTATAAACCTCACGGAGCCCGAGGCCTTTCCAACGAATGCAAAACCGTGGAAATCGGTTCGTGCGTTCTGGAGTTATAGCGTCAGGAAGGAAAACCTGACTTATTTTTATATATTAGATTAATGAATATGAACGCTGAACTACCGTGAGAACAAAATTAAATTTGCAATAGGAAAATGTGATAGAGACATCAATCTACAATGCAGTCGCATACTTATGACCAAGCTTATGAGTTAGTGTATGTACCATGTACACTTTATATAGACATCGCCATACGTATATAGCACTCAGGCATCTTATTATACGAGGGGTGATCCAAAAGTAATGATAATCAATAATAAACACAATGAATAAAATAAAAAAATAAATTTATTTCTCAACATAGTCTCCTAGCAAGTCTATACATTTAGTCCATCTCTTTTCTAAACCTAAAATTCCCTTAGAAAAAAAATCTTTATCTTGACTCTCAAAAAAGTCCTCAACCGCGGCCATCACGTCGCTATCATCGTCAAATTTCTTGCCTCGGAGGTGTTCCTTGAGTCGTGGAAAGAGATAGAAGTCACTGGGGGCTAGATCTGGTGAATAGGGGGGGTGTTCCACCAGCTCAAAGCCCGCTTCCTGAATGGCAGCCATGGCAATTGCAGCTTTGTGAACCGGTGCGTTGTCTTGATGGAACAGTACTCCAGCCCGCAGTTTGCCTCGCCTTTTCTCCTTAATAGCCTCCCGCAATCTTCTTATTTGTTCTGCATAATAGGAGCCTGTAATAGTGGCCCCCTTTTCCAAGTAGTCCACCATGATTATTCCTTCAGCATCCCAAAAAACAGACGCCATAACCTTCCCTGCTGAGCTTGACACTTTGAATTTCTTCGGCGTCGGTTCATCGGGTCGTTTCCATGTCATCGATTGTTGTTTTGTTTCAGGATCAAAATGGTGGATCCAGGTCTCGTCCATGGTCACAAAACGTGACAAAAAATTATCCTTGTCTGCCTGGAACTTTTCGAGATTTGCTCTTGACATGTCGACTCGTTTCTTCTTTTGCTCGTCGTTTAACATTTTCGGTACCCAACGCGCGGAGACCTTTCTCATATGCAATTCGTTCGCAAGGATTCTTTGAATGCTGCCATATGAGAGCCCTGTGACCTCAGCTACATGCCTGATAGTCATTCTTCGATCTTCCAATACAACTTCTTCAACTTTTTTCACATTTTCTTCAGTGAGGGACGTCGATGGGCGTTATTCGCGGTGTTCGTCTTCCGTCGATGTTCTTCCCAGCTTAAACTCCTTAGCCCAGCGTGCAACTGTGGAATATGGAGGAGAAGAGTCCCCTAATGTTTCCACCAAGTCGCTGTGTATGTCTTTGGTAGACATTTTTTTCAAGCAGAGGTATTTAATGACAGCTCTGATTTCGTTTTTTTCCATTTTGATGTTCACTCCTTGACAGTCTGTATTCAAATGAATGTAGCTCCCGGGAATCGTGGCCTATTTATATGATTTTTTTTTCCTGAACTAGTGGGTAACTGAACAAGTGACTGATATTTTTTTTGTATTTTTGTGTGCACTAGAAATAACTGATTATCATTACTTTTGGATCACCCCTCGTACATAAGGTCATTATAACTAAAGCCATTTATTTCATACAATCGTAAAACAAAAGACATCAATCATGATGTAAGATTGTCGTTTGAATGTTTTGCTTACCTGGATGATGTAATTTTTAATAGTCGAACATTAACGATCTTATTTAAAATAATGCCGTGTTCCGCCGCTTAACCATGGCCTAGCTAAACCCCGTCCAACCACTAGAACCACGCTTAGCTGTTCTTTTATTTAAAAACCCTACTTAAAGGTTTCTCAGCTAAAAAACGTCATTTTATTTTAATCTGTAACATTTCTAGGACTGGTATAGAATTTGACCAAAATTCATCAAATAAATCATATTATGATGTGACAGAACTTTACGATTTTTCTCTACGGTAGACCTGGAACGATAGATCTATGATCGTGACAGTGTATTTTTAATGACTTTTGATTTTCTTTGGTAGTATTTCAAGATTGTGAAGTATTCATTTTAAAACGTATAACATCAAAAAACTTCCACAAAACCTCAATTCACACACAAACCTCCCGGATTGCTTTCGAACGAGTGACATTTATTTTATTTTTCAGCCGCACAGTAAGTACAGAGGCGCTATCTGTACTAGCAGTCGTACTTCCGGTTGATCT
The DNA here is from genome assembly GCA_951640165.1 of Pseudoips prasinana. Taxonomy (NCBI): domain Eukaryota; kingdom Metazoa; phylum Arthropoda; class Insecta; order Lepidoptera; family Nolidae; genus Pseudoips; species Pseudoips prasinana. The sequence goes on along the minus strand of OX621238.1, from coordinate 3,317,038 downwards.
AGAAGTTCGTAGACGTACAGTGATGTATTAAACGCGAAAACTTACAAAAATATTTCTTATCATTGCGCGACCGTGCATTTCCAGGTTGGCAATGTAGATGGAGTACATCAAGTGCCATCTGCTACAGTACTGTTCAGTTTCAAATAAGTATCTTCACAAACATATCATGAGACTGATATATTAGAAAGTGCTTCTGTTTTTTGCGCACAGACTTAGGCACAACACTATGCCCCGCAGAAATGACTAGTCTCCATTGAGGCTAGGCCGAAATTCATCGAAGAGGACATTATTAATATAATAATAATATAATAATAATATAATAATAATAATATCTAGGGACAATGTCACACAAATCATCCTAGCCTCAAACTAAGCAAAGCTTGTACTATGGGTACCAGGCGACAATATACATACTTATATAGATAGATAAATACTTAAATACATAGAAAACATCCATGACTCAGAAACAAATATTCGTGCTCATCACACAAATATTTGCACTTACCGGGATTCGAACCCAGGACCACCAGCTTCGTAGGCAGGAGCACTACCAACTAGGCTACGGTGATCGTCATATTATCTCTAACCCAAGTTTTAATATGTATGCCACCCGTTCAACAGTTACCAATCAAGACGCCCCTTATATAGTAAATCTTGATCAAAGCTTTGTCGGTAGCGGAGCCTTTAGCGAAAATCACAACAAGTGTTCTTATAAATCAAGCGTTTAACCTTTGCATAACCTTCACCTAGTTAAGAGGCGTGTAATACATCACCTATCCAAATTACCCCGCATTATCTTGTTAACGCTGTATTGGATCATTTATCTCTTACTGTGACTTCAATATGATCGTAAATAGTGAAAAATAATTGCATCATTGTCGTTTATGTGTTTAGATGACGTAATGTTAAGAGTGCATTCAGATACAATCATTAAACAAAAGCCAGACGCCAGCCTAGGCATGCATCGGAGCAGTAGAGACCTTTAAAGTCAGAAAATTATCATAATAGCGACTTTAACTGCTAAACCAAAGGTCGTGGGTTCGGATCCCACCCAGGACAAATCTTTAAGAGACTAGGACGATTATTTATCCTTTGTCATTAGTTTGGCATTTGGTTCAGTTAATTTTCATTTGGTGTAATTTATCTATAATATGTTTTTTTAATGACAACGCCCTCATTAGGGATTCTAATCCCTGTGTCGCGGGGTATTTTATAAACATATAATGGACGGACACAAAGTACATCCAGACTCAGAACAACTATTTATGGGTCACTCAAATAGTTGTGTGACCCATAAATACGGGATACGAAGCGGTGAGGCGACTGTTTCAGCCAACTTGTCTTATTCAGAATATATATATGTAAGTATATTTATCAGTTGTCTGGTGACCATAGTTCAGGGTCTGGCTAGTTTGTGATAAGATGACAGTGCCTCAAAATATTTAAAAAAAAACAAGAAAATATATCTGCAGAAAAGTTGCTATAATAATGCTCCAAGACGAACTTCAGTTAGGGCGCCCAATCTCAATAGTGTTTTTCAAACTACGGTTGCAGGAGGAGCACAAATATATTTTTAACTTTCGATATCCTCACTCTTATAATTTACCTTTATGACCCAGACCTTTATCTGCCGTTGAACTCGCTATCAATAAACCAACGAGGCAAAATTCACGAACCGGAAGTTACGTAGGGCTCACTTCTATCTCTATGGGGACCGTATTTTGATACGTTTATCTCTTTTACCTTTATCTGCAGTGTGGTGACGGCATAGAATATCATCACCCCATCTCAAGCCATGATTTGTACGCCTCCAGAAATCAACTGAGGGAATACCTACGTTTTCTGTGAACAATGACCATCGAACTGCGATCGTCAACTCGTCTGCCAAGCGTGGCGATTTATGGCATATCCTCCCATTCTTTGAGGAGGCTTTTATCCAGCTGTGGACGTACTTTGGCTGACATGATGAATCATCATCATGTCAGCCAAAGTACGTGATCATCAGATCATGATGTCTTTTCGAGTTTCATCCTGAAATTAGTTAATATTATTCCCAGCAAATATTAAAATCTTCTAAAAACTTACAAAAACGCCAATTTAAATATAGCTCTTATGACAAATCGTACAGACGGTATTATCTAACTGAAGTCGAATCCAGACAATTTTTTATGCAGAATTGGATTAAAGCCAAATCAATTTAGTTTAAAAAATGAAGATTTAATGCATTGAGACGAAATGCACATAATTTTAAAATCTTGAAATAGTTTTCCCGTTTGCTTGCATAAAATATAGTGCATATTATATAATATGTTATTATGAAAATGTTCGCACCATGTGCTATTTATTGGTTTTTAATAGCTTTTTGAAGATTTTATGTCTTTTGTTACAAAACAGATAAGGACGAATTGTTTTTCTATTTTATTGTTATTTTTCTATCTCTATTATCCTGGCTTGCTAGTTAAATCAATTAATGCGTTAAGTCAATTAGCGCTATTATTTAATTTGTAGATTTACAAGAAGCTATTTGATTCGTTCATTAATTTTCTACGAAATAATAATAACAAAACTTAACCAACACACTGACATCTGATCCCACACTCGGCAGAGTCTGCGCAATGTCAACCAGACAACTGGTTGACATTCTACACCAGTCAATTGGGGATCGAACCCACGACCTCTTAGTCTCAGTCACGACCACTTACCACTAGAGAAACAGGCCATTCGGTGGTCTACTCACCTAACCATTGTTTTGCGAAATAATAGACATTATTATTTCACAAAACAATGGTTAGGTAAGTAACGAACTATATAATTTATATTTCTTCAAAATCATATTTAACAAAAATAACATAAAATTAAATAGATTCCAATAATAACCTCAGAGTTACATTAATAAAATCAAAACTAATGTACTAAAATTATAATTATATCTTACTCATGTTGGAATGTCACAATTGGCGTAGGAGCTATATTTTATTTAATTAGTCATAGTAAATATAGTAGTATATTATAAAGAAAATTTTCGACTTGGTCGTTAAATGCACGATAAATTCATTACTAACACGAATGTTTTTACGAAGTTCCTTCTTAATTTTAATAAACGAGCTTATGTATGATCTATCAACTTGCAGTGTAGCCTTACACATTCAACAAATATAATAAATAACATCTCATAATCCATCCTTCTTTCAATGGTAATAGTCACGGTGTTGCCATTGCAAATAACGCAAAACATTAGCAAGAACAAACTCAACAATAGATGAGTTACTCAGCAGTCGAATGACTTGTTACACATATTATTAGATCCAGTCAGTACTAGCTTTAGATGCGTTCGAGTATTTTTAGCTGAGAATGTTGGTTTAGACGTTCGCTATATCGCTTACCCTTACAAGCAAATTGAGGGAATATAAAACCATATCATTGTATCTTTGAATTTAATTAATATTAAATTGGCTACTGTTCAACAAAATAACACTAGTTTTATCAATTTATTAAGACTGACAAGATACATATTTTAATTAGAAAATTTAACGGCTTCCTCATGCCACGAAACTCACTAACTTCTATCATAATATTAATACGTGGAGCAAAAACTGTCTACCCCTTTTTACGAAAATTGAGAGGACGAAGGAGTATGAAATTTGGATAAGTGCTCCAAATTTCATACTCTTCGTCCACGCAATTTTCGTGAAAATGGGTAGAAAGTTTCATAAGGAGAATGAGTGCAGAAAGGTAATATTTTTATATAACAGGCAAGTAAGAAGTAAATTATTTTAATAAAAAAATATTACACGCATAACCATTCTTTTGACATATTGACAAACTCAGAAAAAATGACAAGCTGAGTGTCAAAACTGAGAACAGATGAATATTATTTGTCTTTAATGTCTGTAGTCTTTGACAATAGAACTTTAATGGTCGATATTGGACAAAATGCGATCACTTGTTAAATTAATTATCTTCATATCAGTTTCGATGTTATAAGTATCTCTTCATCAGGTCTTCATCGAAAGAATGTTGAGGAGCACTCAGTGACATTAAATACTTTAATTTTGTGAGATGATGAATCTTCATAATACAAGCTTAGTATGTCATGTCACGTTACATCATTATTAGCAATTCTATATTCTCAATTAAAATAAATTTAAATGTCGTTAATATAGTCTCTCTCTTTAATATCTCGTGTGAAAAAGGACACACAAAGAACTGTCAAACTACTAAAACTATTTTTTATTCGTACATCGGGCGCATAATCGGTCGAAAGGTTTTGATGTTTCGCTTATTTTCCTTCAGATTTAGTTAGAAAGATGTTCTGTCCTTTTCATTAGAACTAGGTGAGACAGAAATTCAATATTTAAATTAGTTTATTAGGTTGTATCGCAGCATTTTTCTGTGAACTATCAAACTGCGATCGCCAACCCGTCTGCCAAGCGCCGTGATTATGGCATAAGTATCCTCCCATTCTTTGGGGAGGCCTTTGTCCAGCAGTGGACGTACTTTGGCTGATATGATGAGGCAGATTCAGCCGTTGGTCTCAGTTATAATGTAAACATTTATGGCATTCGTGACAGATAGCCAGAAATCGAAGAAATAGAGCTCAGACAAAAGTCTGTACCGTATATCAGACTGGATAGAGAGTCAACCCAGATAGTGACAAGTTAGGGCCGGTTGGTCGCCTCTCACTCCGCAGTTCGTAGGTTCGATTCCCATCCAGGACAGATATTTCTTTGTCTGCATTTGTTTGTCCCGAGTTTGGGTGTAAGTATCTATATAAGTATGTATTTAAAAAGGGAATTAGTATATCAGTTATCTGGTTTCTATAGTGCAAGCTCTGCTTAGTTCGGGATAAGATGGCTCATTGTGAATAATGAGCCAATTATTATATTATATTATTATACTGGACAACCATTGACTTAAATGTATTAATTATATTTGCTTCTGACATGAGTACCTATTATTGACGTGTAGTTTTCTGATATTTTTGACATGTAATTAAAATTTCCAATAAATAGCAATCGACTATAGAAAAATGACTAGGATAAGGAACTCAGAAACTATGTAAGACGATACATTAACCAAAGCTGATTATAGAATCAGCAAATCAAAGGAATTACGTACACAAATCTCATGTTCTTAACACGATACAGCATGCGTATTTCCGCAAACTGTTACCATTGTCGTAAGCTTATATGAAAACTGATTTTTTTTTGGCAGTAATTTCGATTTTACCTTCAACACTTCATACATAAAATCTGTAGTATTTTAGTACTTAAGCCTAAGTTTTTTTTTAATACACTCATCGGCTCTGACGTAGTATTTAGTCTGACACCTACTCTAGTGGACTGGCATGCTAGGCATTCGCAATTACCTAGAAATAACTATGTTGAAAGATTCTATGGTGATCTGAAGAGTGCAACGGCCTATGTCATGGCTAGCAAATATTTTGGCACATTGTTTGGCCAATCAACATCGGAATGTAGTAATTTAAAATTATGAATTGTAAATACTGAAAATTTTATAATGAACTGGTAATCTTTGAATTTTTAATACCTATCCTATGGCTGTAGACTTAAGAATTACCTTTCTATCGAACAGTCATTTGTTTTAAATTCTGTGTTATACTGTTTAAATTGAGCTTGATTACCCCGTGAAAAGTTGTGGGAAATATTTTTTTAACATTACGTACATATTATATAGTTAACCCAGGAGTTTTAACTACATACTTCACCGAACAATATACGCAAGGTTTCAAGCGAATAAGCCAAATTACTGAGTAAACAGCGCCAGGGTTTCGAGCCTCGGCTCAGGAAATCAGATTTTAGGGATGTTTTTTGCAACTGTCGCTCTACGTTAACCCGCGAAGACGCGGAGAGCTCGTTCTATGGAGGACTGGAAGGGGATTCCATTGATTCCATACGTCATAGAGAGAGATGAAGGTTGGAATGGAACTTTCTTGATCGTACTGAGTACGTGGAATTATGTACACTAGGGCTTTAATAATCTTGAATTGTTCTAGGCAAGTAGTGATCAAAAGCAAAATAATATTTACATTACATATGTATACGTCAAGGCCTTTGTCCAGCAGTGGACGTCTTTCGGCTGATATGATGATTATGATGATGATATGTATACGTCAAAACTTAATAACTTGACATAGTTTTGTTTGTTAAAAAAATCACATGTGTCTTCTCTCGTATTCTAGATAAAATAGCTGGATAAGTATCTATTAAAATATTATTTTCCACTATACGTAGGTTGGGGCGTAAAACAATAAAGAGCTTTCCACCTGCATAAAATTATTTTAATATTAACTGTTCGCCCATTTTGTTCTACTGGTGGGTGGACGACATTTTTATCGATTCGTTGCTTCCAAAACCATTTTATCTGTTCCTAGTCAGCTATCTTTTGCATCATTTATATTCCTGACTGAGATTAAAAATATTTTTGAAGAGAAAAAATCTTTAGGCGCGTTGAGCACTTTTTGTGTAAACAAAAGTCAGGGAACACGCGTCATCGTCACCAAACGTTTACAGCCTAGTAAAAATAGCAATTTTTTTGGTCAACCTGGCACTAATTTTTTTTTTTTTTAGGAACTTTTCTGAGCATGAAATCACAAAATGCTGACAGATCGAGGCGCAACTTTAAGCGCTATCTTGAAAAAATGTTTTCGGCCGATATCTCAGAAACTATGCACTTCAGGGCAAAAGTTATTGTAGAGAATAAAATTCCGCATCTTTGAATTCCTGTAAACTTTTTTGTATAACTTACCGTTTATAATTTATGACCGACTTTGTGATTTCACTATTAGTCCCCAAAGACCACCCCGCTTGCTTTTTTTTCTTTACATTATCATATGGGCAGTGGATACCCCAGTGACAGAGTAGTTCAAGCCGCCCAGTAAGCCTTTGTCATGGCTTATTAACTGTGGTCTAATGACTCCAAACAGGATTGATAGGTTAACCTTAACATGACGCACAGAATATTGAAAAATAAAATTGTGTAACAGTTTGATTTTAGCGTTGTTTTCTCTTTCACACGTATCGGAAAGATCATCATACCGATAAAGGTCAACTGCTGGACACTACACACTTTACAATAATGACTTTTTGCCTTGGGTTTAATTAGTGTAATTTACGTATGGATAATTAATTTAAAGAAAACACAACTGAAATAAGTCCAGTGCTGGACAAGGCTCCCCCATGAATCATCTTGGGTGGATATGCCATAATCGCCACGCTTCGCAGATGGGTTTTCGATCGCAGTAAGATGGCCAAAGTACTCAGTTTCAAAAACAGTTTGATTTAGTAGTATTTGAGTTTATCTACATATAAAAAACGTACAAAATATTAAAAAAATCTCTTTATATTATTAGTATAGATAAAACAACTAATAGTTATTTAATGTATGTCCAGTAGAGTGACTCTAAATTCCACATTAAAGTTTAAACTAAAAAAGGTACTTCCTTAGTTTTAAATTTTACGATAGAAAATAATAAAAACTTTGAAAACTCGGGACACGACTTATTGATCCATGGTAGTCGCGTGTGGCAGATGGTAACGCAGCTGCGCACGCGCCGCCGCGAAATGTAACGAGATCGCGCATCGGCTTGTGACGTCATAATTACGATAATACGATGCTGTTGTTTTGTTTGGTTCAGAGCTTTTGTGTTGCGTTGTTTGTAGTGAGAGTAAAGCCAACGACTTTACCGAACCTACTTTTCCATATTATGTTGCTGAATATACATTTCTCTATGTTGATGAAATACATGACAAGACTTAACTTAACAGGTGTTACAAAAAGAGGGGTGTCATTTTATAGCTGTGGTAATGTAGCTCACAAACGATAATAGTTGTTGGTAAATGCTTGCCTCTCATGTCGCAGGTCGTTGGCAATGAAAATTGAATTGTTTCGATTCCCAACCACGACATAAACTTCTATGCATGAACATATCTATTTGTCCTGAGTCAGGATGTAATTACCTGTATAAGTATGTATGTGTTTACAAAAGAAAAGTAAATCCGTTATCTGGTTTCCATAGTACGAGTACAACAAGCTCTGCTTAGTAATAATGTCCCAGGATAATAAATAAATAATAATATATTTAGAGACAATGTCACACAGATCATCCTAGCCCCAAACTAAGCAAAGCTTGTACTATGGGTACCAGGCGAGGATATACATACTTATATAGATAGATAAATACTTATATACATAGAAAACATCTATGACTCAGAAAGAAATATTTGTACTCATCACACAAATATTTGCACTTACCGGGATTCGAACCCAGGACCACCAGCTTCGTAGGCAGGAGCACTACCAACTAGGCTACGGTGACCGTCGATAATATTATGTCATGACTATTTACGTATGCTTCCAGTAAGTAACAAATATTAGGCACAAAACGATGTGAATAAAAATATTTTTATAATTTCTTTGAAAATAATTTTGTAGGTACTTAGTTACAGACGCCAGCACATCACGCTACCCCAATCAGTCAAATTTCCCCAATTGAAAGTGAACCTTATGCTGAAGTGATAAAGTTGAAAATCTTTGAAAGAAATTTGACAGATTGGGGTAGCTGGATGTGCTGGCGTCTGTACATAGGATGTTACAACCTGTAATAATATCTTCTCTATACTTAATTAAATTCACTGCTTATGGGATATTTAATGCTCTGGTACAAAAATTATATACCAGAACATGCATATTAGACAACAAATAAACAAATGTGAAGCTGCCCAACAAATTTACAGTTTACAAGTAGGCCGCCAGGTGGCAGTAGGCCACGCCCCCGGCGCTTGCGCATCTTACTGACTAGTTAACGTAACCGATGAACTTTATGTTAATTTGTTTGTAACGTAGTAGTTTTAGTAGTGATATTTTAATCTAGCTAAGTAGTTTTAGAACAAGTAACTATGAATCGGAAGATAATAAAGAAAAATATATTCCCCTAGTCTAACTGACTAACCTAATTGAATATAACGCATTAATTTCTAAAGTAGTTTTAGTTAACGTATAGTAACCACGTTAGAAATAAATTCGTTATATTCAATAGTAAAACTACGTTAGTCTAGCGGTAGCGTGTTCAACCGTAGATAATGAGGTCCTGGGTTCAAATTCCGGGTCGGGCCAAAAAGATATTTTGAGATTATAGTGCACAAGTGTGTGCGCATACGCACTTGTGCAATATAATATGTCCTGCCCAGTTGGCTAGTCTCCATTGAGACTGTCCGCCGTGGTCGAAATTCGGCCTGGAGGACTTTATCATTACTTGCAAAAGAATTGATTACCTAAACAAGTTATTTATCATATTTAAAATCCGTATTCTACCAGTATGTATGTGTGGTGTGACTTTGAGAGACAGAATTCGAAATACTGATGTAAGAGAGCGTTGTGGTGTGAAAGAGAATGTAGTCACAAAGATTGAAAAAGGCATGCTGAGATGGTTTGGCCATTTAGAAAGGATGAATGAAAGATTGACAAAAGAAGTATACCTGGCCTGTGTGAATGGAACAACCGGAAGGGGAAGACCTCGTCGAACATTCTCTGACCAAATCGGAGACGTTCTCAAGAAAGGACAGGTCAGAAGTACCCTAAACCGGCGAGCATCTATGAAGAATATAATGACAGTAATCGAGGCGAAAGACGTGTGCAAAGATCGTGACAAATGGAAATCCGTTGTCTCTGCCTACCCCTCTAGGAAACAGGCGTGAGTCTATGTATGTATTCTACCAGTATACAAGACATCAGCTGGTTCCCAGATAGTTTCTCAGATGGTAACATATATGTTTTTTCACTTAAACATGGCTTAATATAACATACATCTGCACTTAAATCGCACCATATCTAACAGTAAAGTGTAAATCGGTCCCAAGGAGTCTTATAGACCGAAATAATGAGCTCTAACTAGTGTAAAGCAGTTATTACCGAGAACCATTGTATCTGTATTTACGTTCCCACGAAATTCACATACACGTACAAATGATATTATACGTTTTTATCTTTCTAAATTATTCTAGCGAGGTTTTTAATGTTTAATTACGCGATCTCACATGACCCCGCGTTTCATTGAACTTGAACATCTTCGGTTCAACTTATGATATTTTTCTTGGAGTTTTAGAATCTGGTTTAAAATATCATATACTTATTAATATGGTACTTTAAGAGAGGTAGGGAATAGCGTTCGTTCGCTCAAAGAGCAGCCCGACTGGGGAAGTACCTCCACCTTACAAAAGACAATCCTTAATAATAACATTAATAATTGTAATGTTGTGTTTCCGAGTGTGAGTAACGTTGCCAGAGCTTATTGGAGTGGGGGGAAAGGTCAGCAACACATGTTTGCTATCTTTTAAAGGCCGGCAACGCACCTGCGACACCTCCTGTGTTGCGAGTGTCCATGGGTGGCGGTGATCACCATCAGGTGACCCACTTGCTCGTTTGTCGCCCTCTGATATTAGAAAAAAAAAACAAAAAAAAAATCATTTTTGTATCTCGCGCTCATACAATTTTGATCAGTGTTATATTCACTGGTGAAATTGCTTTCCAGCTACGGAATTGTCATAGATCTGCCGACTGACTGGCTTTCAGCAAGGAAACTAGAATATATTGCGGGGCCTTATTATGCCCTTCACTAGGGCCATCGCGACAAAGAGGTCCCAAATAACAAAGTAAATTAGGAAAGTCACTTTTGTTAAAATAAGTGTAGTGAAATTGGTCGGCAACTGTGGAGCTCTTTGGGAAAGGCCTTGTCCAGCAGTTGGCGTCTTTCGGCTGATATGATGATGATGATTTGAAATTGTAGGTCTTTAAAACTACTGAGTCGCTCACCCTAATAAAATAAACAGAATCGCTTCGCGTTTTTGCTCATAACAGCACCCTTGACAGGAGTCAAAAATAACTTGGTGGTTCACATCAAAAAGATAGAGATTATTTGAAATGATACTTTCGTATGGTATCGATGTTACGTGATTACTTCGTTGTATGTGAAGTGAGTGTTTTAATGCTTTTGGAGACCCTATATGGCCCTATATATTTTTTTTCAATACTGAGGTTAAAACAGTAATTCGATACAATAGTTAAATTTTGACTCCACCATGCTTCTTTCTAATCAAACTGGCTGCGGGTTCCAAGACTGTTGTAGTGATGCATCTTTCTTCTTTTTTACCATAAAGATAAATATAAAGATTATTTATTTGTCAAAACATGCGTCTACAAACAAATTTAAGCAAATAAATATAAATATAATAATATATATAAATAAATATAAAACCTAAGATTAATTAAATAGTTTGTAAGTCATTTTATATTAAAATCGTATTGCTGCGCCCTAACAGGGTATCATGTATGTACCTCTACATTCTGTAACACCTATGTATCACTCATGATCGCAATAAATATTTGTATTTAAGCATGCAAGATCTTAAAAAAGGTATCTAAAGTCGAGCCTGTACCTGTACCTGTCGAGGCTTACAAATTTTATTTTATATAAACATAAAAATAATAAATTAAAAGTTAACAAATAAATAAAAAATTACTGTATCAAATTCCATGAAAATATAAATTAAAAGCAATGTCAAAAAGTATCCGTCAAGAAGTCATTTATATTATAGTAACCCTTGTCTGTTAATAAATGTCGAATCTTATTTTCAAATAAATTTGCGGGCAAAGCTTTTAACGCCTGATGTATTTTATTGTATACTCTAGGAGCCATACAAAAAAAACTTTTCCCCATAATAAATACAGTTAGCCTAGGACGCTTTCACTGCTTCACCGGACTGAGCGATGCACCGACTCGAGGCTGAGCCTCACCGCTCAGAGTTGCAACGAAGTTGGGTAAAGGAGTGGAACTAGTAATCAACACATTGAAAACAAAATCTTCGTAACGTTGCGTTGTTTGTTGGCAAAACGATTGTACGTTAGCCTTGACCTATCTAACTAATTACAATTGGCAATGTTACCTAAATACACTGTTTAGTGTTCAATGGAATACGTGGAATAGATTTGTTCTCGTATCTTGTTACTAGATACTCCTTTATAAATGGCAGAATTAACCTTCACGTCTCGCAATTACCGGCTGTATCAAAATATGACAGCCGCCATTGGTTCAGATTCTAAGCAGTACCACCTAAACTAATTTTAATATAGTGGCATTTTGTTTTACGAAAGAAATGAGCAAAGCTAATTAGGTCTATCTTAAGTTCTATCAATTTAATTTTGGCGCATAATACTAAAGATGAATAAGCGGCTCATTAGAAAAAGTTGACAAATTATCCTTTCAGACAAGCAGTTCTATTAGTGTAGTGAGCTATAGTTGAAATATAAGTAACGAAGGGAAGGGTGTTAGCAAGGGAATCCTTAATTTGATCTGCCAGTGTGTTTCTTTCGTAGCTAAACGCAGAGTGCCTATCCCGGGATGGTAGATGGTGCTGGTTCGAGACCCGCCGGACGATTAAATTATGATTTCTCATTTTTAAGACTCATTACTGAAAAAAGTACGTAAATATTATAGAAAAATAATATATACCAGCAAAATCCCTCTATAACCTCTTAAAAGACCTAGGATTATCAAGAACTTCCGTAAGTTCTATATTAGAACGAGTATCCAATGCGGCATTGTTAGGATCTTACCAAATTTGGCTAGGAAGAGGAGGGAGCACTGAGAGACAGAGAAGGTGACCGTTAATGCATCACAGGGGGCCCCCTTAAACCTGAACCTGAGTCGCAATTCTCGGACTATGTCGCGTGTTCCCTTCTCTACCACGCGATGGACCCGGTTTCCGCACTGTGAATCCATGGAATGCTAAATAATGAAATGAAATAATGAAATTTATTCAGCACTTGGGTATTAACATACACCTGTACTTGTCAAGTTCACAATGCAGTACACAAACATAGTCGAATACAGTATAAAAATTACAAAAATATAATTAGTCTAAAAAAAATTATCTATTATTTTGAAATTTAGTTGTACAATATTAAAATTAAAGAATTGAAGGCAATGAGCATTTGGCTAGCGCAGAAGGCTCTTAACCAGTAGCTTATATTAAACGATTAATGCCCGAGGCCACCCTTTTAGGGTTCGGGCCACAGCTCAGGGGGCCGCTGAAGCAAAAGGACAGAATTCTAAGAGAGGGTGTGATCAGTTGCACGGGATCACCAATGACGTGTTAAGGGGCCAAAGCGATCCTCGCCGCTGAGGAGCTTACCCTAGCTAACCTGCGGCTTTCTCTAGCTACCTAGGTGGAATAAGCTAGGAGCTAAGAATTATGTCTCCCAGAATCAGGACAAATAATCATGCTAATTGCACAAAGATTTGTCCTGGGTGGGTAACGAACACACGACCTCTGGCTTAGCGGTCAGGGTCAATAACCAATGTCGAATTTCATTTGATTAGTTGATTAGTGTAGAGTACAGGGACACCAGGACCTAAAGTTGTTCGGTCCTGAGCGGTCATGTACACCCGTGTTTGGCTAGTCTACGTTGAGATTGGCCACTCTAACCAGAATTTGTCCAGTAGCACTATACTTTCATTATTATACATGTACTTACAGTCTAGACATCCGACAGACAGGAAATCACAGTGTCTCGTTTATCTTGTTAATACGATACCTCGTCACAGTACAGGGATTACAGTAGGGTAATAAAGTAAATTAATGTTGAACTGCAATGCAATTAGCGTGCCTCTTTTGATTATTTAGTGGCTTCTTGGGTGTGCCAGTGCTAAGTAACAGTGGAGCGGGGTGAATAGTTATACCGGGGTGAATTGAATAAAGGCCAATAAAGGTACAAACCACATGACCCGCACCAGAGGGCACCTCTTTTGGTTAGTTCAAAGGTAGTACTTAAGCATAGGATTGCTACACTGCTTCTGCAAAATTGCCACTACCCAGTACCTAGCCCAGTTCTAGAGTTATTAAACCCTCTTGGTTGAAGTCTATCATGGCTTAACGGCATATAAATGACTTTAACCGGGAGCAACAGCTTAGCGTGCCTTCTGAAGCACGGAGGTTCTAAGAAATGAAATCACAATAGAGGTCCATAACGTAGCAAAGATCGCCTCCTTGTTTTGTTCGGGAGGAAAGTGGAACTATTCATTTTATTACTCAGGCAGTTAAAAGGCTTCCCCAGGACATGCCGTGAGCCTCACCCGCTCAGAATCATTGCATTGTATGCCTGTTGATCCTGGCTTACAGGAGTTGCAGTGGCGGGTATCAGGGAGGGGCTAGCCTTTTTTTTTATGTATTTGATGTACTGTTAAAGCTACTCTATATTATTATCACCGGACACTTGATTCGCATTCTTCATGTTGTTTATAATCTTTATCGTGTTCCGGAAATTTCGCTGATGTTAAGGTATTCACATTTAATAGTCCAATGATCTTTGCACATGTTATTGCTTTTAAGCTCTTTTACTGATATAAAGATGGCTTAGTGAGTAGCCATAACCAACTAATGCTTGATAAGCCATAGAGTTTAATATAATGGTCGTCGTGGACATGGCCACGTAGGTCCAGTGGTAGCATTTTCAAAAGCCTTCAAAAAAATGTAGTAAAATATATCTAAACTATCTATTTCGATAAATTAAACCTATTAATAATATCTTTGACAATAACTAAAATAGCTAGCTAAGTAACGGTCACCGTAGCCTAGTTGGTAGTGATCCTGCCTACGAAGCTGGTGGTCCTGGGTTCGAATCCCGGTAAGTGCAAATATTTGTGTGATGAGCACGAATATTTGTTTCTGAGTCATGGATGTTTTCTATGTATATAAGTATTTATCTATCTATATAAGTATGTATATCGTCGCCTGGTACCCATAGTACAAGCTTTGCTTAGTTTGGGGCTAGGATGATCTGTGTGACATTGTCCCCAGATATTATTATTATTATTAAATCAAATCATTATTTGAACTAAATCCTTAGTATTGTAAATTAAATGTTGTTTTTGAATGTTCTCATAATATCCGCATACATTGTATAAATATTATACAATTTATTTTTCATTACCTAGAAATAATTCTGTGTACTTTACTATATTACTATAAATATGTTCTGATTATTTACAAGCGCTTTTTGAAATCTACGTAAATAAAAACAGTTTTTTTTTATTTTTTTATAGATTGCTACCCGACTATACTGGAATGCAGTCAGATACCGATCCAACTGTTTTACGTGTTTTCTGTAGCCCAGAGGTACACTACTGAACCACAGGAAACACGTAAAACCAACCACCAGAGTCCAAGATATCACCGCTAACAGAAAACGTCAATTTTTTTTTCAACTTCTGTTGTAACCCAGGACCCTTAATATACTATCCGGCAGGCAGACGCATAAAAGAAAT
Organism: Pseudoips prasinana; assembly: GCA_951640165.1. Taxonomy (NCBI): domain Eukaryota; kingdom Metazoa; phylum Arthropoda; class Insecta; order Lepidoptera; family Nolidae; genus Pseudoips; species Pseudoips prasinana. The sequence goes on along the minus strand of OX621238.1, from coordinate 3,301,698 downwards.
ATTTACAATAGTTTGCTAGCAATATTTATAATAATTTCGCATCAGTACTAAATAGTTTCCAAAAAAACAATGAAATGATGTATAAAAGTTCAGCGAACTCAGTCGTGACTTTAATGCCTACTATAAACCGTCTTCAGCGCGACTGATTAAAGACATTTACAGCTTCTATGGGGAAGTATTTTTGTTTGTTTTACACCAATTGTGTAAATCTTTGTCGGTTGTAACGACTTCGGCTAATGGGATCGTCTTTGATGCTTTTAATTTGTGTGCTTTCAATCAAATGAGGATTTCCTTCGCGTTTGTAGGACAAACATGGTATATCACTGCGCTTATATTCCTGATATGAGCACAGAACTGTAGGATGGAATTAAATATCTACCTCACTCATGCCTCATTGCCAGCTGCCCTCACCAATCAAGTTCAAGTTTATTTATTCATTCATTAACAATTGAAATTGTGTTTGAATATACAATGAATCACAAATATAAAACTAATACAACACAATAAAATAATAACCGAAATAAACAAAATAAAAATGTCATAAGAATACAAAAATAATAATTAATTAACACAAACAATTAGTAAACATATGTCAATTAAAATATGCTAATGAATTAAAGTACTACAATAAAATTAAGAATGTGTAAAATGTCAATAATAAGATTAATAAGGCACAGAATAAAGAGTACTTGAATAAGGGCTCTAATTTACTATATTTATCCGAAAATAGTTGACGAGGTTAAGCTACTAATTACTTATAATGACACGTTAAGCTGTCGATCCCAGCAGTAGTCATAAGACAATAGTCGATAAACCATTTCAGGGCTACAGGGCGACTTGGAAAACTCTGACACTTGTGTAACCACGATCGAAACGAAAGATTGAATGAACTTCTTACTGAACGACTGGTGAATTATACTATCAATCACCCCAGGGTAAATTTAGATATTGTACAACTAAAAGAGCATACATCCCTCTTAATAGTAAGCTATTACCGAGTCAACACTCATGACCTCACTTACGCGTTGCTGACCCCACTCCCCATAGAACTCTAGCCACCCAGGGCTAAACACTAACACAATAGTTTTGTCGCCTTGATTGTATTCGGAAGACCTGCTGTTAGAGCGGAAAAACTTGCTTCATCTCACCTCTTAGCATTAAACAGGGGTCAAGGTCAGGATAACGAGACCTTAAACCTGCGAACGCGGTTGAAATTCACACCCAAAACATGATCCAAATTAAGTGTTCATTTATTAATACCCTAACTAATACTATAAAAGCAAATGTGAGTTTGTTTGTTACCCATTTACACCTTAACTACCTAACCGATCACCATGAAATTTGTCATACCTATTATCAGCGATGCAAAAAAGACTTTAGATCGATCTTTCATCCCAAAAAATCCATAGTTCCAGTGAAATAATGCGAGTAAAGCCATGGACAAAAGCTAGAATGGGTATCTTGTCAAGTTTTGATTTATATGTGTAATAAATGTTCTAATCTTTTGAAATATAGGCAATACTTAGTTATTAACAAGTCTATGATTGAAAGCAATATATATATATGACAAATTATACTATCTGTCCTCTGCTTCTTGGAAGCATCAGGCTTTCGTAAATAGACTCACTAACAAGTTAATAATCTTCAATGCTTTTACGAGAACCTCTTTTGGACGCATAGGGATCAAAGACTCGTATAAATATGGTACTACTAGATTTACGAGCTTTCTTACTAATATTTTATTTATTAGATCATAACAGTTTTATCTCGCGGTCAATCACATGTTTATTTCATATTAACTGTTTATGCACCATCTGAATTGATGGCTGCTCTATAGCGTTATGTTGGGTTGTAATCATATTTTGTATCTGTGGCCTTTTCATAGAAATATTTACATAAACATACAAGCCGAGTGGACATAACGTGGTAAGGCTTATAAATAAATGGATGATCTATTTCGGTTTTTACCTTTAGCGGCTAGATATTAAATTATTAAGCATCTTCTACACGGTTGCAAACCAACGGCCCAAAAGAGGTCACCCTGGTGGTTGCCATCCATCTAGACTGCAGCTGTGCAGTCTAGAAGATGCTTTATTTAACCTTGAGTTGCCTGTTCGTCTAGCTAGTGGTTAATGATACTGACTGCTAGGGGTATCTAAGGGTATTGGACCCATACCTGGGGTTCCAAATGGCCCTAACCAAGTTTGAACTTGATAATATACACATTTGAAATGTTGATGAGCGTTGTTGGTGGAATATTTGAAAGCTGCACATGTTTATTAAGTTTTGTAGACTTAATGCATGAAGAAAATGATAAAATATAATATAATAGTTAATAAAATTGATAAATATTTATAATTATTGATTTATCGAATCCGATAGTTCATCAACCATACATATATGGTGCGCTTTTGACCGGAGGCACTCGTTGACATGAAGTGATACTGTGTCCGCGCACTCTCCGCCCTCTATCTCGAAAACGGCTTACCGTATAAAAAAGGTTTGAAGCAAAATTTGTAGAGAATTTTGTATTCTACAATATAAATTTTGTTAAGGCGGGTGGAGTGTCTGAAAAAGTGTTTGTGGGTGGGTATGTCGGACTCACACCGACTAAACCTAGCCTGCCGTTGACTTCTCTTGGCGCCTGATGGGAGGAGCCCCGGGTACGCGGGTAAGCTGCTCCGATGCCCCCCTTTTGCGCCATGTCCTTTATGGTCGGGACACGTACCCTGGTGCGAGAGAAGTGCGACTACACATTTTCTTTCTCACTTTTAAGTTCTACTTCAATCATATGGTCGAAACACTCATTATTTTATTCTGTTATTTTCTATGTTTTGAAGGAAGTTCAGACTGTATTTGATTATTTATATATTTGCGCTTTCGAGATGGTCACATATATGTATAGATATAAATAATATCGGATTTCAAACGTATTTTATAAGTGTAATTCAAGCACAGTTAGTGAATATTATTTTAAACCAGAACGAAGTCCCGAGAGTTCAACAAGTTCCGGATCTAAAACAGATTGCAACGTTCAGTCCCACGGATTCTTACTTAATAATTTATCCGTGGGAATATAAATAAACGCATAACACTCGCTACATAGGATTCTTTTTTAAGTCACATCATATGAGCTAAAGACATCCACTGCTAGACAAAGGCCTCCCTAAGGATCTCCACAATAGCATATTGTCCATCATTTGTAGGGGAGGTAGTCCACGAAGGGCACCCATGTGAATGGCACCTGCGCGAATGGTACCTAGCCTAGTCCACGAAAGGCACCTATCAATATTTTTGGCAGGTGCTCTTCGTGGAACGTGCGTAATATTAGTAATGTTAATAAACGTTCTAGTGATTTTTATCGATATGTTTCATTTAATAACCTAGGTTACTGAGTCGTAGGTGCTCTTCGTGGACAAGAATGTAAAAAAAAATGGAATCCACGAAGAGCACCTGCCGAAAATAATGATAGCACCTATCGTTTCGTGGACTAGGTTAGGTGCCATTCGCGCAGGTGCCATTCAGGTGGGTGCCTTTGGTGGACTACCTCGATATGCCGTAATCGCCACGCTTGGCAGACGGGTTGGCGATCGCAGTAAGTTGATCATAGTACTCAGAAGGAAGCGACTGCTCGTGCTCTGGTAAATATTGGACAAAGTGATGAGATGTGCGAACATCAGAATATCATCACCTCATCTAATCCCGTGGGGGGCGTACCAGTCAACCTGAGGGAATATCTCCATCACAGTCACGAATTGCATACCTATGGGTAATTTGCCATTTATTTTAATTATAACATATTTTTTACAGGCGTAGTTGGTAAATAATTACCTTTCACGTCGCAGGTTTCCCACCCGGGACAGATATTTGTGTGCATGAACATGTCTGTTTGTCCTGAGTCAAGGTGTAATTATTTATATAACATACTATTATCTACTATCCTAACTAATATATATATAATATTATAAATGCGAAAGTAACTCTGTCTGTCTGTTACTCTTTCACGCCAAAACTACTGAACGGATTTGAATGAAATTTGGTATACAGATGGTCTAGACCCTGAGAAAGAACATAGGCTAATTTTTATAGTTAGGATAACACATAGGCCATATTTTATAAAGTTTAACGCGGGTAAAACCGCGGGGCATAGCTAGTTATCTATATAATTTTAGATTATATGTAATTATACTGTTGGTGTGCTAATTAATAAAAAAGTAAATAAAAATAAGTATGTATTTACCAATAAATGTCCCGGTCCTATAAATCATGTCCCAGGATATTATTATTATTATTAACTAGCTGTGCCCTGCGGTTTTACCCGCGTTAAACTTTATAAATAATAGCCTTTGTTTTAATCCAGGGTATCAGCTAAATCCATAACACATTTTATTAAAATCGGTCCAGCCGTTTAGACGTGAAGAAGTAACAAACACACTCACAAACTTCCGGTTTTATAATATTATAGTGTGCTTAAAGTCAATAATCACGTTACATTTCAATGATTTTGAATGCTGTATTTTTCTGTACCCACGTTATGAGTATGATTCATTTGAAGAGCATCATCAGTACCTAATCGTCCACTTCTCATCTCACATTAGTTCCACTTCACTCAATATTTCAGTAATCAATAATTCAGTAGCCGAGTGGTATAAGTACTTTAGTGATGGTTGAGAGCTGCTATCGACGAGATTGTGTTTAAAAGTGAACTTCTTATTGTTTAACTAGCTGAACCCCGCGGTTTTACCCGCGTTAAACTTTATAAAATATGGCCTATGTGTTATTCTAACTATAAAAATTAGCCTATGTTCTTTCTCAGGGTCTAGCTAGACCATCTGTATACCAAATTTCATTCAAATCCGTTCAGTAGTTTTGGCGTGAAAGAGTAACAGACAGACAGACAGACAGAGTTACTTTCGCATTTATAATATTAGTTAGGATAGTTAGGATTAGGATAAATAAAGATTATAATATTTTTGGTTGCTTAATTGAACTGGTGATAGAAAGACTTAATACCTGGGTAGGTATGGACAGTAGTGGATAAAATTTTCGCCGCACGCTCTTGAGTAGAATACTATGGCGGACTGGTCTATTGCTCTAGTGGTTATTGACCCTGACTGCTAAGCCAGAGTTCGTGGGTTCAATTCCCGCCCAGAACTAATGTTCGTGTGATGAGCTTGATTATTAGTTCTGTGTCTGGGCATAATTTATAATAAGTATGTATTTAGAAATATATAAATACTAGCTACGCGCCGCGCCGCGGCTTCACCCGCGTTGGACTTAAATAATTATATAACCTATGTGTCATTCGGATATATAAGTTATATTACTACAAAATGTCATCAAAATCCGTTCTATAGTTTTTACGTGAAAATGTAGCAAACATCCATTCAATACATAATCAATTCAAAAACAATTCAATAAATAAATAAATAAATAAAAAAAATAAATAAATACCCAAAAAAATTCGCATTTATAATATTAGTAGGATGTTTATCAGTTGGTTACCATAGTTCAGGCTCTGGCTAGTTTGTGATAAGATGAGTAGTGTGTTAGTACTGAAGAAGATCTGTGATGAAGCCTGGTTCGGAGTACTTGCTGATAAGAGACAGAAGCGACATGAAAGCGGCGCGGCACCAACCACCGCAAACTTCTCTTGTCAGGCCTGCGGCAGGCTATGTAGCTCTCGCATCGGTTTGTTTAGCCTCCATAAGAAATGTCTCTCAGACAATGCGCCGTAAATCGTCTGTTACAGATGCAAAGGCCATATATATATACTTATATATAGTTCTGTAGATATTTATTTATTTATTTACTTCGTCTGCGCAATACCGGTCACCGTAGCCTAGTTGGTAGTGCTCCTGCCTACGAAGCTGGTGGTCCTGGGTTCGAATCCCGGTAAGTGCAAATATTTGTGTGATGAGCACGAATATTTGTTTCTGAGTCTATATAAGTATGTATATCGTCGCCTGGTACCCATAGTACAAGCTTTGCTTAGTTTGGGGCTAGGATGAACTGTGTGACATTGTCACTAAAAAAAAAAAAATACCTCATGTCTCATATGACTCTGTCCTCCTCAGATCTCATGGCGGTATCATAGACAAACTGCAACCTACTGACGGTCATATTAAAATGTTTAACTTCAGATCATCCTGATACAAAGGTTTTTATAACATTGCCATTTGGAGGGGTTTGCCGAAGTCATTGCGCTTGGGATGCGACTAGACCGCAGTTAGGCGGTAAAGAAAGAAAGAAAAAATCATTTATTCATTACCAGGACGGACATAACAATGAAATTATACAATAACAGAAAAACAAACAATGAAAATCTTATACTTAATATTAGTTAGTCTGTTCTGGGTGAAAAGGCATCTATCTCAGCATTGGCCGTCGCATTATTGCGACTGCGCTGATATTCTGATAGCGCCCGACTGTGGGGTCCACGGATAGTCAACCCCCATTACATACTATAATAAAATGAAATGAGATAACAGATATTTGATAAACTAAATACATTAATAATACAAATAAAAAGAATTTAATATAGTGAAGAAGATAAAGAAAGAAGTTCGAGAAATATGTACCTAAGTATGTCGAAAAAAAAAAATAGCATTAAATCACAAGATAATAATATAAATGAGATTCATACAATTTCAATTAGATAAAATAATAGGTAGGTACACAGTAAACCTTAGTCATCTTTTTCTACACCCACGGGATGGTATGGGATGGTCCAGTTATTCTTTCTGAGCCGGAAACCACACACGCTAGTGGAAGCTAGCAGTAAGCAACAGTGATATTCCCGAACAAATGTGACTCACCAACCAAGCAACGTAAAAAAATCTATCATCCATTACAAATCCCGCAACAATGCCAATACTCCAAAAATACAATTACTATTTATAATTACTCCAAACTCCAAACATTCTTCGGTACGAAACTATTTGTGAAGATTCTCATGTCGTGATTGTGGGTAAAAAATAACTGTTAATTAGCACCAACCATTAGGAGGTTTTTATAAACAAAGCGTTAAACCATTAATATTAGTTATCAAACAGACAGACACTATTTGTATTAACAGCAAAAAATGCTGAAAAAAATATAAACATGGTTACTCTTAGATCTTGAGTGTTTGGGAAATGAGTGTCTGAAGAATCGCGTTTATCATACTGAGGTAGGAAACCGACATATTGTGATCTTCTTTTTTTTATATCAGCGGGCGACAAACGAGCAAGTGGGTCACCTGATGGTAAGTGATTACCGCTGCCCATGGACACTCGCGACACCAGAGGACTCGCGGGTGCGTTGCCAGCCTTTAAGAGTCCGCAAACAAGTGTTGCTGACCCTTCCCCCCACCCCAATGAGCTCTGGCTACCTTACTCACACTCGGAAACACAACAATTAAAATTAATAATGTTATTATTAAGGAAGGTCTTCTTGAAGGTGGAGGTACTTCCCCAGTTGGGCTGCTCTTTGTGCGAATGAACGCTATGCCCTACCTTCTTCTGATTATAAGTTAACTACTAAGGAACTTGTCCATCGTTTCAGTAACCAGTCTGAGCCAGGGTTTGAACCTCTATTGCGCTTGTTACTAAGTTAATAGTCTTAGCTAGATGGCTGCAGTCTCCGTTCCCCTCTATTTTCCGGTGAAGCAGTAAAGTCTCTCAGGTTTTAACGTAAATAAGTCCTCTAGTGACAGCTATTAGCCCGGAGTCTAAAAGTTGGCGTTTGTTAAACGCTCGTGCCCCGAAAAGCGCCTAAAGCTGACGGCCTTGATCCTGGTCTCTTTTCAGTCATGTTGGATAGCTGTTCCATCGGATTATGAGAGCTAAATGGCCCTCCCACATGTTTCCCGTTATGAAAAATGCCCACTTGTATTATTATTTTCGTCAATCTAATATAAGATTTGGATGATGATTAAAGACTCATCGGTATTACACATATATCTATGTAAGTTTATAGTCATTGAGATTAAAGGTTTTTATGAGGTATCCTTTTTTCTCGAGTGGCGATCACGAACCGGAAGACGCAGCGTGGGCAGGGACCCTACAAGATGGTTGGATGATCTTGTGCGGGTCGCTTGAAAGCGCTGGATGCGGATAGCGCAAGACCGGCAATTGTGGAGGTCTTTGGGGGAGGCCTTTGTCCAGCAGTGGACGTCTTTTAGCTGCTATGATGATGATGCATTTTTAGCAAATATTGTTGATGGCATTATTTTGATAGCCAAAAAGAAACACACACACTGGCCTACTAGACAATTCATGGACAAATTTTAGAATTGGGAACTTATGGAGACGAAAAAGAGCCGGCTCTATATAGGAAATGTTGGAGAATGTTACACCAAACAATACATTGTTTAACACGACGAAGCCTGAAAAGCTAGACAAACTTTGCAGTTAGTCTAGCTTTTATTTTGACGTTTTTATATATGTTTCTATACGAAAGATTCCGGACAAACAATTTAGAAGATGGACACAAATTCATCATGACCATCATGTAACCACGTCCACAGCTGAACATACGTCTTACCCATAAATTATCGCAGTGGCCGGTCATGTCGCTTCTATGAGCTGCCCCGTCCACGGCCATTTCACTTTGGCAATTTTTCGGGTTATGTCGTTAACTTTGGTTCGCCTGCGTATTTCGATATTTCTGATCTCGCTGGTAAACTCCGAGACTAGGCCTCTGTATTAACCCTATATATCTTGATTGAGACTGGAGCCAGAGGACTTGAAGGTCGGATGACGATGATAGTTCATCGCTGTGCAGTGCCACGATTAATTGAAATCAATTGATTGGAAACTGAAAACATTTAGGTCAATACGACACGAATTGATGAAAGGTAGGAGGTAGCTAGGTAGGGATAGCTTCGTTGTGAACATACCAAAAGTTCAATGTTCATGTGTTTTTGTAGCCGGCATATTTGATGTTTGGCTTTATAAAATCATAACAAGCGATTTTGTTGTTAATGCCTACTGGATGACTACCTTTTGACATGTTTCATAGCGATCTCACATTGATTACATAAAAAAGAAAAAATAATTTTCAAATCAAAAGTTAATAAGGATCACAATTTTATTCAATATTTTTTAGTATATTTATTATCATATATGGAATAAACTCGATTGAATATTTTTCCTATAAACTATTAGTACCTATTGTAAGCACATTACTAATTCAAAATCTAGTCGAGTCGATTTGTTTATTTCATTTCACTCATTCCTCTCTATAGTTTCTTACAGTCTGTGACTCACCTCACTCTCACTGCCACTCGTATTAGTCTGTGCTGTCACTGCCACTCGCAGTTAATGGTTGTTTTGTGTGTTCTGAGTTATTCTGTTTTTATTTGTATCTGTCCCTACTAAAGGTACGTTTACTCTAGTGTAAACATAGTCTATGTTAAAAATCATATTATAATATAATATAATAATAATAATATCTAGGGACAATGTCACACAGATCATCCTAGCCCCAAACTAAGCAAAGCTTGTACTATGGGTACCAGGTGACGATATACATACTTATATAGATAGATAAATACTTATATAGATATATATATATATATAGGTATATAAGTGTATCTGTGTTATATTATCGACAGCACAATTATCACCTCAAAATCGGATATTTTCTTAAAGAATGCGATATCCAGAGGAGACCGTTTTCTAAATTATTTATTTATTTATTTAGGAAGACCAACAGCAAATAGTGACAATCATATGCAATTATTATAGTTCCTGAGAGCCCATAAAAGGTCTTCACGAATAGATAGTTGCATATGTAACAATAGTGTGATCAAATAAAGTTAAGTTATAATAACTAAACACGTTTACACAATTTATTTAAAAAAAGTCTAGGCTGAGTACCCTTTTCACTGTCTCGGTTTTATCAACAAAAATATCAAAATTAAACAATTCAATTTGGCTGTTAAAACAGTTGCCAGCTTGCCACAAAAATGCATTTTGCCTATAGTTTGTGGATACCAAAGGGAGATGGAACGGAGTGTAATGTCTCACCACTTTCATGTGTGAAGAGAATCTATAGGTAATCACACTAATATTATAAAGGCGAAAGTTTCTGAGTGTATGAACGTGTATGTTTATTACTTCTAAATGGCTGGAGCGATTTTAATAAAATTTGGTATGGTGCTAGCGGACACCCTAATTAACACATAGGCTGTAGTTTATTAAGTTTAACGCGAGTAAAACCGAGGGGCACAGCTAGTTTAACATTTTTCATTGCTCTCGGTGCTGTATGGATGCAGAAGAATGTCCTTTGGTGCATTTATATAAGTTAGTGATTCAAAGACAGACGTGTACACACACACACACACACATCATCACCAGCATGATATCTTCTACTGCTGGACATAGGCCTCCCCCAAAGGTTTCTATAATGTTGGCATATGGAGAGGTTTGCCTTAAGTCACCACGCTTGGCATGTGAGTTGGCGAATGCAGTTAGTCAGACTACCTGGTCCCTGGTACCAGTATATATAATATAAGGTTGCCCTGATTTTCTTTAAAGGCCGGAAACCACACGGAAGAGAGACGTGTTACGTAAATAAATTAATATTAAACATGGGCGCCACTTTAGGGGGTAAATAATTCATAAAAAAACTGTTGTGAACACTATATTTTTGATATATGAACGATCAATAAGATCGTGTTATAAGAATTAAAATAAAATAGTGTTTTTTTTTTAATAATTTTTTTGAAGTTTTTTCTGAAAATAGGCTATATTTGTCGCCTAATTTCAGTCATGCTTACAATGATTAAAGTTAGATATGAGAGATTATCTAACTGGTTTCATTTACAACTACAGCATCTCGAACATAAAATAATACACGAGTTGCCGATCGTAAGCCGTGGTTACATCACGCAGTCTAGCGATTTTGTTGTGACTGCTATTTTTTCGGCAGCAACGACCGTGACTAGCTACTGCGCCGGCGCAGCCGGACGTCACTAATTGCTCCAGTGGCGCTACACTGATGATTATGATTTTAATTGAGCTTGGGAACACTTTGTGTGCTCAAGTAAAGCTTCGGCTCCCATTTAACTTGAATAATTTCTAATGATTTTCCTTTATTTGTAACCGACTTTAAAAAGAAGGAAATTATGATTTTGACTTCCTTTGTATGTGAACAGATTTTGTTTATTCTTCGATAATGAACTGATTATATTTATTTAATTTTAGTCTTTTAGGATTTTACAAATTTCACAGCGTAATTTGAAACTTCAGCAATCATAAATTGAATTCTCCGCCAGGAAACAAACACACTCACAAACTTCCGGTTTTATAATATTATAGTGTGCTTAAAGTCAATAATCACGTTACATTTCAATGATTTTGAATGCTGTATTTTTCTGTACCCACGTTATGAGTATGATTCATTTGAAGAGCATCATCAGTACCTAATCGTCCACTTCTCATCTCACATTAGTTCCACTTCACTCAATATTTCAGTAATCAATAATTCAGTAGCCGAGTGGTATAAGTACTTTAGTGATGGTTGAGAGCTGCTATCGACGAGATTGTGTTTAAAAGTGAACTTCTTATTGTTTAACTAGCTGAACCCCGCGGTTTTACCCGCGTTAAACTTTATAAAATATGGCCTATGTGTTATTCTAACTATAAAAATTAGCCTATGTTCTTTCTCAGGGTCTAGCTAGACCATCTGTATACCAAATTTCATTCAAATCCGTTCAGTAGTTTTGGCGTGAAAGAGTAACAGACAGACAGACAGACAGAGTTACTTTCGCATTTATAATATTAGTTAGGATAGTTAGGATTAGGATAAATAAAGATTATAATATTTTTGGTTGCTTAATTGAACTGGTGATAGAAAGACTTAATACCTGGGTAGGTATGGACAGTAGTGGATAAAATTTTCGCCGCACGCTCTTGAGTAGAATACTATGGCGGACTGGTCTATTGCTCTAGTGGTTATTGACCCTGACTGCTAAGCCAGAGTTCGTGGGTTCAATTCCCGCCCAGAACTAATGTTCGTGTGATGAGCTTGATTATTAGTTCTGTGTCTGGGCATAATTTATAATAAGTATGTATTTAGAAATATATAAATACTAGCTACGCGCCGCGCCGCGGCTTCACCCGCGTTGGACTTAAATAATTATATAACCTATGTGTCATTCGGATATATAAGTTATATTACTACAAAATGTCATCAAAATCCGTTCTATAGTTTTTACGTGAAAATGTAGCAAACATCCATTCAATACATAATCAATTCAAAAACAATTCAATAAATAAATAAATAAATAAAAAAAATAAATAAATACCCAAAAAAATTCGCATTTATAATATTAGTAGGATGTTTATCAGTTGGTTACCATAGTTCAGGCTCTGGCTAGTTTGTGATAAGATGAGTAGTGTGTTAGTACTGAAGAAGATCTGTGATGAAGCCTGGTTCGGAGTACTTGCTGATAAGAGACAGAAGCGACATGAAAGCGGCGCGGCACCAACCACCGCAAACTTCTCTTGTCAGGCCTGCGGCAGGCTATGTAGCTCTCGCATCGGTTTGTTTAGCCTCCATAAGAAATGTCTCTCAGACAATGCGCCGTAAATCGTCTGTTACAGATGCAAAGGCCATATATATATACTTATATATAGTTCTGTAGATATTTATTTATTTATTTACTTCGTCTGCGCAATACCGGTCACCGTAGCCTAGTTGGTAGTGCTCCTGCCTACGAAGCTGGTGGTCCTGGGTTCGAATCCCGGTAAGTGCAAATATTTGTGTGATGAGCACGAATATTTGTTTCTGAGTCTATATAAGTATGTATATCGTCGCCTGGTACCCATAGTACAAGCTTTGCTTAGTTTGGGGCTAGGATGAACTGTGTGACATTGTCACTAAAAAAAAAAAAATACCTCATGTCTCATATGACTCTGTCCTCCTCAGATCTCATGGCGGTATCATAGACAAACTGCAACCTACTGACGGTCATATTAAAATGTTTAACTTCAGATCATCCTGATACAAAGGTTTTTATAACATTGCCATTTGGAGGGGTTTGCCGAAGTCATTGCGCTTGGGATGCGACTAGACCGCAGTTAGGCGGTAAAGAAAGAAAGAAAAAATCATTTATTCATTACCAGGACGGACATAACAATGAAATTATACAATAACAGAAAAACAAACAATGAAAATCTTATACTTAATATTAGTTAGTCTGTTCTGGGTGAAAAGGCATCTATCTCAGCATTGGCCGTCGCATTATTGCGACTGCGCTGATATTCTGATAGCGCCCGACTGTGGGGTCCACGGATAGTCAACCCCCATTACATACTATAATAAAATGAAATGAGATAACAGATATTTGATAAACTAAATACATTAATAATACAAATAAAAAGAATTTAATATAGTGAAGAAGATAAAGAAAGAAGTTCGAGAAATATGTACCTAAGTATGTCGAAAAAAAAAAATAGCATTAAATCACAAGATAATAATATAAATGAGATTCATACAATTTCAATTAGATAAAATAATAGGTAGGTACACAGTAAACCTTAGTCATCTTTTTCTACACCCACGGGATGGTATGGGATGGTCCAGTTATTCTTTCTGAGCCGGAAACCACACACGCTAGTGGAAGCTAGCAGTAAGCAACAGTGATATTCCCGAACAAATGTGACTCACCAACCAAGCAACGTAAAAAAATCTATCATCCATTACAAATCCCGCAACAATGCCAATACTCCAAAAATACAATTACTATTTATAATTACTCCAAACTCCAAACATTCTTCGGTACGAAACTATTTGTGAAGATTCTCATGTCGTGATTGTGGGTAAAAAATAACTGTTAATTAGCACCAACCATTAGGAGGTTTTTATAAACAAAGCGTTAAACCATTAATATTAGTTATCAAACAGACAGACACTATTTGTATTAACAGCAAAAAATGCTGAAAAAAATATAAACATGGTTACTCTTAGATCTTGAGTGTTTGGGAAATGAGTGTCTGAAGAATCGCGTTTATCATACTGAGGTAGGAAACCGACATATTGTGATCTTCTTTTTTTTATATCAGCGGGCGACAAACGAGCAAGTGGGTCACCTGATGGTAAGTGATTACCGCTGCCCATGGACACTCGCGACACCAGAGGACTCGCGGGTGCGTTGCCAGCCTTTAAGAGTCCGCAAACAAGTGTTGCTGACCCTTCCCCCCACCCCAATGAGCTCTGGCTACCTTACTCACACTCGGAAACACAACAATTAAAATTAATAATGTTATTATTAAGGAAGGTCTTCTTGAAGGTGGAGGTACTTCCCCAGTTGGGCTGCTCTTTGTGCGAATGAACGCTATGCCCTACCTTCTTCTGATTATAAGTTAACTACTAAGGAACTTGTCCATCGTTTCAGTAACCAGTCTGAGCCAGGGTTTGAACCTCTATTGCGCGTGTTACTAAGTTAATAGTCTTAGCTAGATGGCTGCAGTCTCCGTTCCCCTCTATTTTCCGGTGAAGCAGTAAAGTCTCTCAGGTTTTAACGTAAATAAGTCCTCTAGTGACAGCTATTAGCCCGGAGTCTAAAAGTTGGCGTTTGTTAAACGCTCGTGCCCCGAAAAGCGCCTAAAGCTGACGGCCTTGATCCTGGTCTCTTTTCAGTCATGTTGGATAGCTGTTCCATCGGATTATGAGAGCTAAATGGCCCTCCCACATGTTTCCCGTTATGAAAAATGCCCACTTGTATTATTATTTTCGTCAATCTAATATAAGATTTGGATGATGATTAAAGACTCATCGGTATTACACATATATCTATGTAAGTTTATAGTCATTGAGATTAAAGGTTTTTATGAGGTATCCTTTTTTCTCGAGTGGCGATCACGAACCGGAAGACGCAGCGTGGGCAGGGACCCTACAAGATGGTTGGATGATCTTGTGCGGGTCGCTTGAAAGCGCTGGATGCGGATAGCGCAAGACCGGCAATTGTGGAGGTCTTTGGGGGAGGCCTTTGTCCAGCAGTGGACGTCTTTTAGCTGCTATGATGATGATGCATTTTTAGCAAATATTGTTGATGGCATTATTTTGATAGCCAAAAAGAAACACACACACTGGCCTACTAGACAATTCATGGACAAATTTTAGAATTGGGAACTTATGGAGACGAAAAAGAGCCGGCTCTATATAGGAAATGTTGGAGAATGTTACACCAAACAATACATTGTTTAACACGACGAAGCCTGAAAAGCTAGACAAACTTTGCAGTTAGTCTAGCTTTTATTTTGACGTTTTTATATATGTTTCTATACGAAAGATTCCGGACAAACAATTTAGAAGATGGACACAAATTCATCATGACCATCATGTAACCACGTCCACAGCTGAACATACGTCTTACCCATAAATTATCGCAGTGGCCGGTCATGTCGCTTCTATGAGCTGCCCCGTCCACGGCCATTTCACTTTGGCAATTTTTCGGGTTATGTCGTTAACTTTGGTTCGCCTGCGTATTTCGATATTTCTGATCTCGCTGGTAAACTCCGAGACTAGGCCTCTGTATTAACCCTATATATCTTGATTGAGACTGGAGCCAGAGGACTTGAAGGTCGGATGACGATGATAGTTCATCGCTGTGCAGTGCCACGATTAATTGAAATCAATTGATTGGAAACTGAAAACATTTAGGTCAATACGACACGAATTGATGAAAGGTAGGAGGTAGCTAGGTAGGGATAGCTTCGTTGTGAACATACCAAAAGTTCAATGTTCATGTGTTTTTGTAGCCGGCATATTTGATGTTTGGCTTTATAAAATCATAACAAGCGATTTTGTTGTTAATGCCTACTGGATGACTACCTTTTGACATGTTTCATAGCGATCTCACATTGATTACATAAAAAAGAAAAAATAATTTTCAAATCAAAAGTTAATAAGGATCACAATTTTATTCAATATTTTTTAGTATATTTATTATCATATATGGAATAAACTCGATTGAATATTTTTCCTATAAACTATTAGTACCTATTGTAAGCACATTACTAATTCAAAATCTAGTCGAGTCGATTTGTTTATTTCATTTCACTCATTCCTCTCTATAGTTTCTTACAGTCTGTGACTCACCTCACTCTCACTGCCACTCGTATTAGTCTGTGCTGTCACTGCCACTCGCAGTTAATGGTTGTTTTGTGTGTTCTGAGTTATTCTGTTTTTATTTGTATCTGTCCCTACTAAAGGTACGTTTACTCTAGTGTAAACATAGTCTATGTTAAAAATCATATTATAATATAATATAATAATAATAATATCTAGGGACAATGTCACACAGATCATCCTAGCCCCAAACTAAGCAAAGCTTGTACTATGGGTACCAGGTGACGATATACATACTTATATAGATAGATAAATACTTATATAGATATATATATATATATAGGTATATAAGTGTATCTGTGTTATATTATCGACAGCACAATTATCACCTCAAAATCGGATATTTTCTTAAAGAATGCGATATCCAGAGGAGACCGTTTTCTAAATTATTTATTTATTTATTTAGGAAGACCAACAGCAAATAGTGACAATCATATGCAATTATTATAGTTCCTGAGAGCCCATAAAAGGTCTTCACGAATAGATAGTTGCATATGTAACAATAGTGTGATCAAATAAAGTTAAGTTATAATAACTAAACACGTTTACACAATTTATTTAAAAAAAGTCTAGGCTGAGTACCCTTTTCACTGTCTCGGTTTTATCAACAAAAATATCAAAATTAAACAATTCAATTTGGCTGTTAAAACAGTTGCCAGCTTGCCACAAAAATGCATTTTGCCTATAGTTTGTGGATACCAAAGGGAGATGGAACGGAGTGTAATGTCTCACCACTTTCATGTGTGAAGAGAATCTATAGGTAATCACACTAATATTATAAAGGCGAAAGTTTCTGAGTGTATGAACGTGTATGTTTATTACTTCTAAATGGCTGGAGCGATTTTAATAAAATTTGGTATGGTGCTAGCGGACACCCTAATTAACACATAGGCTGTAGTTTATTAAGTTTAACGCGAGTAAAACCGAGGGGCACAGCTAGTTTAACATTTTTCATTGCTCTCGGTGCTGTATGGATGCAGAAGAATGTCCTTTGGTGCATTTATATAAGTTAGTGATTCAAAGACAGACGTGTACACACACACACACACACATCATCACCAGCATGATATCTTCTACTGCTGGACATAGGCCTCCCCCAAAGGTTTCTATAATGTTGGCATATGGAGAGGTTTGCCTTAAGTCACCACGCTTGGCATGTGAGTTGGCGAATGCAGTTAGTCAGACTACCTGGTCCCTGGTACCAGTATATATAATATAAGGTTGCCCTGATTTTCTTTAAAGGCCGGAAACCACACGGAAGAGAGACGTGTTACGTAAATAAATTAATATTAAACATGGGCGCCACTTTAGGGGGTAAATAATTCATAAAAAAACTGTTGTGAACACTATATTTTTGATATATGAACGATCAATAAGATCGTGTTATAAGAATTAAAATAAAATAGTGTTTTTTTTTTAATAATTTTTTTGAAGTTTTTTCTGAAAATAGGCTATATTTGTCGCCTAATTTCAGTCATGCTTACAATGATTAAAGTTAGATATGAGAGATTATCTAACTGGTTTCATTTACAACTACAGCATCTCGAACATAAAATAATACACGAGTTGCCGATCGTAAGCCGTGGTTACATCACGCAGTCTAGCGATTTTGTTGTGACTGCTATTTTTTCGGCAGCAACGACCGTGACTAGCTACTGCGCCGGCGCAGCCGGACGTCACTAATTGCTCCAGTGGCGCTACACTGATGATTATGATTTTAATTGAGCTTGGGAACACTTTGTGTGCTCAAGTAAAGCTTCGGCTCCCATTTAACTTGAATAATTTCTAATGATTTTCCTTTATTTGTAACCGACTTTAAAAAGAAGGAAATTATGATTTTGACTTCCTTTGTATGTGAACAGATTTTGTTTATTCTTCGATAATGAACTGATTATATTTATTTAATTTTAGTCTTTTAGGATTTTACAAATTTCACAGCGTAATTTGAAACTTCAGCAATCATAAATTGAATTCTCCGCCAGGAAATAAAACTCCACCTTATACCTAAAGATCACCATCCCATCTCATCCCAAGGGAGGCGTAAAAGTCGTCCCAAGGATCTCCCAGAGAACGGGCAGCAGCGTCTCTCTGTGTACTATGAGCTTCACAATGCGATCGCCAACCCGTCTGCCAAGCGTGGCGATTATGGTATATCCCTCCAAATGATGGGCACAACTCCATTGTGGAAATGTTTTGTGGAGGTTTTTGTCCAGCTGTCGACGTCATTTGTCCCATGCTGTCTTACTAAAAGTAGGCTTGGGCACAGAATAGATAGGGCTTGGGCTGTATTTAAATGTCATATCACCCAAACCTATTTTCTGGGTAGGTGCCAGGTGTGGCTATCGAAATAATTAACTTGATTGCATGTGTGGCACAGTGGTTTTGAGAGTGGCGGCTCGTGTATTGGGCATCATCTTCGAACCGGACATCTATGACCTGACCATTGTATGACCCATATAGAATCGATTAGACTAGTGTCTACGGGTGGGTATGTCGGACTCACACCGACTAAACCTAACCTGCCGTGGATTTCTCTTGGCGCCTGATGGGAGGAGCCCCGGGAACGCGGATATGCTGCTATGTTACCCCTCTTTTGCGCCATGACTCAGATGATAGGGACACGTATCCTGAGAGGTATCTGGATTGCCATGGCCTATTGCCGATTCCTGCCAGAACCTACGAACGTACCTAGGTAGAGCAACTAGCTGTGATGTTTAGAGCTTTCAAAGGGTCATTGACTAGGGATACTAGAGTGAAACCTTCAGACGTAATCGTCAATAACAATACTATTCTAGGAACCCATTGTACAGACGCCAGCACATCCAGCTACACCAATCATGTCAAATTTCTTTTACAGATTTTCAACTTTATTACTAAACCATAAGGTTCTCTTTCAATTGGGGATATCTGACAGATTGGGGTAGCTTGATATGCTGGCGTCTGTTGCTCATTGTCGTATTGAACTTATTGACTTGTTAGATCAGTCTCTTCAGTCCAATGTTCTGCCTGAGAATCGTAACTACACGTATAATATACTGTGCATTTTTGCAATTTCAAGTCAAGTTCTCACCATTGTCTATTATTTTCGTACTTACGTCATCATAGTATACAATCGTAATACCTACAAATAAATATCTAGCGTGAATTTTTCATCCATTACATTAATTAATGCAAAAGTCGCTTCAATTACTTTTTTCTAGTTAACTTTAATAGTTAGCACGTATGGTGCAATGATTACGTCGCTATTACAAAGACGACATTTTATTTCGGGTTCGAGCCCCGCACAGGACAAGTATTTGGGTAGCCAAGCGACGGAGTCAGGGTTTTCTTTGGTTCGGGTAGAGCTCTAGACCGACAATTTTGGTGGTCTCTGGCAGTGGGCGTCTTTCGGCTGATATAATGACATAATGACGATATGATGTTAAAAAACTGACTGACATTTGTCAGTGCCCTTGACGTGTTACGTTTAGAAACATCATACTTCTGGAGCATTACAATATTATATCAAAGATATCTCATTAAGAATGGAGAAAGAGCTCAGATCTTAAGAGTCCTTGAACATGTAATAGTCTGTAGAAATTTTAAAGAATCACACTAATATTATAAAGGCGAAAATTTGTGAGTGTGTGAGTGTCTAAGTTTGTTACTTCTTCACGTCTAAACGGCTGGAGCGATGTTAATAAAATTTGGTATGGAGTTAGCTGACACCCTGGATTAACACATAGGCTATAATTTATAAAGTTCAACGTGGTTTAAACCGCAGGGCACAGCTAGGATGTGTTATAAAGGTGAAAGTTTGTGAGTGAGTATGTTTGTTACTTCTTCACGTCTAAACGGCTGGAGCGATTTCAATAAAAAATGGTATGGAGTTAGCTGACTCCCTGGATTAACACATAGGCTATAATTTATAAAGTTCAACGTGGTTTAAACCGCAGGGCACAGCTAGGATGTGTTATAAAGGTGAAAGTTTGTGAGTGAGTATGTTTGTTACTTCTTCACGTCTAAACGGCTGGAGCGATTTCAATAAAAAATGGTATGGAGTTAGCTGACTCCCTGGATTAACACATAGGCTATAATTTATAAATATTAACGCGGGTAAAACCGCGGGGAACGGCTTGTAATCTATATATTTAATCTATAACGTACTCAATTCTATTTTTAAACAGCTCTATTTCTAGTGTTTCTATAGTCCTGGATCAAGTTTTTTTTTCTGTAGGCAAGCGAATGATTAGCGTCGCCGTGTGAACGAAATCGATAGTAAGTAGTGCGGCGGAGCGTGGCGCCTCACTTTTTGTGACTGTAGTGCAAGTGAGGGGCGTAAGCAGCTTTCGTTTTATTAACGCTAATATATTTAACGGACATATTCTTATTCTTAGAAAAATACAACGCCCGCACTAGGGAATTTAATCCCTGGGTCGCGAGGTACTTTACAAACATATAATTGATTGACACAAAGTACATACAGACTTAGAACAACTATCTATGGGTAACACAAATAGTTGTCCTGCGCGGGATTCGAACCCGGGATACGAAGCGGCGAGGCGACTGTCTATATGATTCTTTTTCTTTTCATATTTCTCCTTGAACTTGTTACACCTTTAACCCGTTTTCATTTCATACAACTGTTGTCCATCCTAAGGTTGTACGTTAGCTACCGTTAAGACCGCCCTTTGTACATTATTGTGCTAGTATTTTTGTTCTATTTTTGTAATTAATTTGGTGTACACCAAAGAGTATTCTATTGTATTTGATTAAGTAGTTTTTTGTTCTTTGATCAACTTATAAGCAATCCATCCAACGTCGCAATGCTACCAAGAATATTCTGGAAACGTAATTCGCAAAATCACAATTCGCTGCTTGCCGTAAATTGCGCTACATTAATTGATATATCTATAATATATCCGTCGGTTTTTGTTTAACTTGAATCAGTTTAGTTCAAGATTTATTTCTAAGAAAATCTTAAGTCTAATACCTAACTGTTTTTTGCTCTTAGTCACTTGGTTTAAACTGTAAAATAAAATAAGATCTTTACCTTTTATATAATCTCTGATAATTATGCATCATTCTGAGGTATTGAAGATAAGAAACATATACAATTAGTGCATGAAATAATTATGCATTTAGGTAAATTTACTCAAGATATATAATGCACGTATTAACTGACTACTATAATGTGCTAAATAATTTTGCATACATCTAACTTTTAACTTAAACTTACTGCTAAGCCGGAGGTCGTGAGTGCGATCCGCACCCAGGACAAATATTTGTGTGATAAACATAATTTTTTGTTCTTTGTCTGGGTGTAATTTATAAATAATATGTAGATATGTATTTAAAAATACATAAGTACAGGTTTTGCCTAGAAGATAGTGTGTTAGTTGTCCTAAGAAAATTATTTATTTTAGATATTTAATTTCCAAATGATGGCCATAACCCATTGTGTGCGATCTTTAGAGGCCTTTGTCCAGCAGTGAACGTGATTCGGCTGACATAATGAATAAAAAACATTGCCGAGACTATCGCTCTCTGAACATACGTGCGAAAAAGAAAACAATACGGTGATCTTTTAAGGAGGCCTTTATCCAGCACTGATCGACTTTCGGCAGCGGCTATATTACGTAAATAATAATATTAAATGAATACGTTTGTATTAACAAACTAGTGGTACCACGCGGTTCCTCTCAGGTTATACTTTTGAAATTATAGCCTATATGTTATTCGGTTATACAAGCTATATTACTACAAAGTTTCATCAAAATCTGATCCGTAATTTTTGCGTGAAAGAGTAACAAACATCCATATATCCATACTAACAAACTTTCGCATCACACTAATATGTTAGTTTGTGAGTGCGTGCGTGTGTATGTTTGTTACTTCTTCACGTCTAAACGGCTGACGCGATTTTAATAAAATTTGGTATGCTGTTAACTGACACCCTGGATTAACACATAGGCTATAATTTATAAAGATTAACGCGGTTAAAACCGCGGGGCACAGCTAGTTTACAATATTAGTAGGATGGCAGCTAGGACTGATTCTTAAATGTAAAAGGGAAAATATTTCCGACTAAAATGTTTTCAGTTTATGTTGTAACCACGTGGTGATGAGATAAAGAATCTATAAGTAGTTACGCACTCTTTGATCAGCAGATATAACTCTGTGTAGGCTGTTTAAGTGCGCATCCATCTTACCAGATTGCTCGCACGTCAACGGACTGAATCAAAAATCTGAATAGTGTACTCTGTAAAGGTGATTGTTTCTACTAAGTATATGAATACGAAAGATTGTAAGTTTTTTACGCAAATACGCCATATATATAAAACTTGACATCCAGATAGTCCATATCCTGGAATCTCAAAATTTTCACATAGAAAGAGTTATGATCTTTCCAATTAAAGGCATGCGGGCAACTTGGATTATAGTGTTCTTGGCGTCAAGAATTGGCCTAATGTATAGCCATCCTGAGATACATCATCAGTATCGTCCACTGCTGGACAAAGGCCACCCCCAAAGGTTTTTACAACGTTACCATTTGGAGGGTTTGGCCAGAAACCACACAGCCATAAGAACCGATTAAAAGAATATTGAGAGGAAGTTATTAGTCCATTACCTGGAATAACACATAGAACGTGTGCTTCTTAATTATTCTTGGCATGTATTCCTGAAACAAATAATTATGTAAGATACATGTACCTACGTATCATAAGAGGGAACTCAAATAGTCCTGGGCGAATGATATAAGATTATTCTACCTGCCGGCCTGAACCTCAAGGCTTGCATCAAACTGATTAAAAACTATATCAGGCTAAACTCAGGAAGGTTACGGCCGAATAATTTGGTTTTCCATTGCAAGGTGTTATAAAGTTTCGTGGAAATGACACTTCAAATGTTCAGTTGGATTTGCTGAAGCGCCAGCAACTCCACCGACACAGCCGGTTTGTAACGGACATAACTAATAGCTTTATGCGAGGGTATCTATGACGAATATTCCCACAAGAAGAACGAGGCGAACCAGAACTCCATTTCTTGGTACAAATACTGTTTAATATCTTAATATGTCTTCATATTTAACTTTTAATGTTCGGAGTATAAGTCAAGGTTATCTTTATCACTTACACATAATTTTCAATGTCCTTCACTTGAAAGCCCCATATGGCCATCACAACATCATAGAAAATAGAAGGAGCAGAGAGAAAATTTTCAACTGACATTCTCACTATAATCCACACTCGTAGTCAGTTTCTCCAGACTAGTGACCTAGTAAAAAATTAATCGCCCATAAAAATCAAAGATCTCGAATCGTATTCTAGAATTCCACTTACACACTGTGATGCGTGGATGCATCGAACAGGACCGTTGCTTTTGTGGCCCGTAGAAGGTTTTGCTGAGTCTTATTATCGCCAAATAGTACATACGGCTACATATCAAGCTATACATTTCCAATATAAGCTGACCTATCATTGTATGAAAATCCTATACAACGCGGGATCAGCTTATACTGGAAATGTATAGCTTGGTATGTAGCCGTGTGTACATAATATCGAAAGTCACTTATTATATTGAGTTTTAATGAATTGTAGATGTAATACATGTTGACAATGATGCAAATTATGTGTTCAGCAATATCCTTCCTAAAAATAGTGGCCTACGTATGTCAGTATCGCAAAAACCATATGTGCATACAACAGACTAACAGATGTACGTGTAACCTACTTGTTTATGAAAAAAACAATTTATAAAACTCTTCTGATATGAAATTTTATTATATCGTTGGTCTTAATTACCTCGATTTACCTTATTTTACTAAAGAATAAGGTAAATCGATATTCATCATCATCATAATATCAGCCTAAAGACGTCCACTATCCTCTTCTAAATCTCCACAATTGCCGATCCTGCGCTATCCACATCGAGGGGCTTCCAGCAACACTCACAAGATCATCGGTCCACCTTGTAGGAGGTCTGCCCACACTGCGTATTCCAGTTCAAGGTCGCCACTCGAGAACCATTCTGCTCCAAAGGCCGTCGGTTCTTCAAGCTATATGCACACCCCTTTCGCTTTGTAATTCTTCAGACTATCTCGGAGACTTTGTTTCGCCTGCGGATTTCGATATTTCTGATACGAACTCGCAGGGAAACTCGGAGAATAGAGTCCATTGCTCTTTGAGTGACCTTGAGCCTTCTTGTGAGGGTCATAGTAAATGATCACGTCTCTGTTTCGTAATATACATAATGCAATATTATTTGGGAAATGTCGGCAATTCCAGTAAAAATTTAACACACAGAAGCAACAGTTGTAAAACAACGTCACGTATAGCTGTAATATATGTTTCAAACTATGTTAACCAAAACCCTAGCAAAGGGCAGTTTCGTGTAAACTGACGTTATCACTTCAGTTGAGTAGCACTTCGCCACTTCAGCTTGTGAGGTATTACCAGCGAATCCGGGTACAGTGCCGTCAAGCAGTGTCAATAAACTTGGTTGGGCGGGCGTGGACCAAAATAGCGCGAACGAGACGGCGCGTCTGTGCTATACCGTCAGAATGGAAAATGGATGGAAATGTCGTTTTTATATCACTCTCTTGCACTAATTCACTGTCGACGAACGATTTTAGAATTTCCTGGCCATTTACCAAAATGAATAAATATGGTATAATAAATATGGTAAATATTTTTTACCTGTCCATGTCTTATTATTCAACATGGCAAGAAGAATAAAGTTACTTTGAATCCTTAAAGCTCGATATAGTACGAGTGTCATCATCAAGAATTTTTGTCCATACACCTTGGACAAAAATTCTTTCTAGCGTGGAAGGTGCTATTACACTTTCTACTGGACATAGCTTGCTTCTTGCCTTATACAGGCAATGATCAATAGACTTTGTTCTTCTTTCGTGAGCTTTACTTAAACTTTTTTCAGTATAAGTACGTGATCCTGGGCGTTGTTTTGGTGACACAGTATTATTTTTTAGACAAACATAGTAAATCGACGGCCTCGTTGGGTACAATTCGACCTAGATAGCGTCTCTATCACGTAGGTAGTAAGGGCAGTTATCGTAGTGGAAGTGTTGCTACTGACGTTTGTCTATTGACGTGACGTATTTTCACCAACAACGATATCTTGCTTCTATATATTGATTCCGAATAAGACAGATGCTATAACTAAAAACTCAGGTATAAACTACAGAATGGCTATTTTTGTTGTTGACTTTGTTAATACCATTTAGTAAGCAAAGTGGTATGTGGCTGACGGCAAAGAATATCGCCACCGCATTTCATCCTGAGGGAGGTGTAGAAGTGTAACCGAAGAAATATCTCCCAAAGAACGGGTAGAGCGTCTCTCTGTGCACTATGACCATCATGCTGCGATCTCCAACCCGTATGCGATTATGGCATATCCCTCTAAATCATGGACGTATCTCCATTGTAAAAATCTTTTGGGGAGGCCTTTGTCCAGCAATGGATATCATTCAATTGCCATGATGAAGCAAAGTGTAAAAAGTGCGAATTCGATCGTTGTGAATCAGACACCTGTTCCACATGTTTTTGCTATCGGTACCGAGCTTCTTTCTTTTCCTCATAGTGTATTCGAATTGAGACATTACGTGCTTTCACAAACGTTGCGAGTGGGTGTCCTTTTACAGCGAGTTTTCATAAATATGTTATGAAACACTGCTACTTCTTCAACGCCAATTTTGTGTGATATCATATTTGATTATTTAACACGTTATATGGCAAACATTACAGACATAATGAGCGAGTTTTGTTGGCATCGAAGCAGACGGGATGATGGTATTGAGACGCCCATAGCAAGTTGGTAAGTCCGTAGGCGATGGGCATGGTTAAGAGCACCTATATCAGCATATAGATGGATGACCGCCAAATGGTTTAATCTGCCAGCGTCTCTGTGTTTCGGACAGCCCGTTTAGTTGTTGGTCTCGGAAGTAGACATGTGACAACAGTCGGTGCCAGAGGTGCCATGAACAACTCTGACACTAGAGTAATCGTAAAAAATATATGATATAAGCAGAAAATAACTTCGGCTGACCCAAGGGCTGGTGTGTTCCTTGACAAGCGATTAGTTTGACTATGCAACGCTTTAACGTCGCCAGCTTTTTAGCCACCCAACCCCTCAGTCTCCTGAGTCTGAGTGTAATTGATTATAGAAGTATGTATGTATTTATAAGAAGCAGTTTATGCAGTATATCAGTTATCTGGTGTCCATAGTACAAGCTCTGCATAGTTTGTGATCAGATGGCCGTGTGGGAATAATACCCAATTATTATGATTATAATCGTCTTAAGATCGCAGGAATCTTTGACTGATATATCATAAATGTAAGCGAATTTGAAGATCTTCCTACTTTGTAGATTTAGTCATTAATACCTAAGCGTCAGCTGGCGTAATCAACGTAAGTACGTTATGATTACGACACCGACGTTTGACGGTCACCGTAGCCTAGTTGGTAAAGTCAAAGTCAAAGTCAAAGTAATTTTATTCCGTAAAAATTTTACATTTATGTGGTAGTGATCCTGCCTACGAAGCTGGTGGTCGTGGGTTCGAATCCCGGTAAGTGCAAATATTTGTGTGATGAGCACGAATATTTGTTTCTGAGTCATGGATGTTTTCTATGTATATAAGTATTTATCTATCTATAAAGTATGTATATCGTCGCCTGGTACCCATAGTACAAGCTTTGCTTAGTTTGAGGCTAGGATGATCTGTGTGACATTTTCCCCAGATATTATTATATTATTATGCCACTTTAAGCTCCTCATTATTAATTTGTAGGTGTAAATAAACAAATAGAATACTAAATGTTTTTGAAACAATATATTTTGCGAACCCGAATACAATATTTTAAAACACTTAATCTCATATATTAGGGCTTTTAAATATATATGTTACGTGGTTTATATTTAGAAACTTAATCAACTCAACGATACGTCATTGATTTCTTGAAAATCCGCCATCTTTGTGGAATAAATGTAAAAAAATGGTGTCACGATATAGGAGAAAATAACTTTTGTGTACATACACCAGCACATCAAGCTACCCCAATCTGTCAAATTTCCCCAATTGAAAGTGAACCTTATGGTTTTGTGATAAAGTTGAAAATCTATAAAAGACATTTGACATATTGGGGTAACTCGATGTGCTGGCGTCTGTACGTTAATTGGAAGTGTTTAAGACTACTCGTGTACTGTGCTACAAACTTATCTGGCCCGGTGGCCAAAAGTAGAACTAATGACGCCAGTTTGAAATGTCAATCCATGACATTCCTGCCATTGATTGTTTGTTGCGCGTATTTATTTTTCTCTTTGTGGTTTTTAATTGTGAAAAATGCCGAAAGCTTTAAAAATTGATGCGGGGAACGTTATATTACAAGTATTGAATTAAATGAAGGAAGAATAACGCCTTCAGGCACCAATTATACCCTTCAATAAGTTGTATGAATGCGTAGCAGCTGTTACAGGTTAGTGTTGTCAGCTTCTGAAAAAATACGAAATTCCCCCTCGCTCTTTAAATTAAAATACATATTTTAAAATATTCATTATTTATTTAATTTTTGCTGTTTCCTTTGTAGGTGTCTGGGAGTGATGTGTAGGAAAACTTGTGAAAGAAAAAGAGCATGGTAGATAGAATTCTGAAATCCTATCATTCATCGCAGAAGCTTTTGATAAAATAATAGTCAATGAATGGCAAAAGCATTGCAATAATGTACAAAAATATTGAAAATGTGTATCGAAAAAGGGATGGATACTTAGACGAGCCTTTCATCATTCATGGTAGTGATAGTGAAAGTGAAAGCAGTGATTGCGATAATGATGATGATGAAATGACTTCTGAATTAAACCATTCCGGTCACATAATAATACCTGGAGCATCTCCGTTAGAGAACACTTAGCATACATTTTATGTAAATGATCATTTGCCTGTTTGCCAGTTGCCTAAGGGCTACAACCGGGACCAACAGCTTAGCATGCCCTCAGAAGCACGGAGATGCTCAGAAATTAAACCACTTTGGCGGTCACCCATCTATGGACTGACCGCGAGCCTAGTGGCTTAACTTCACCAATGACTTACGGACCGGTGAGAGCATCGGGCTATGAGCTTTTAGCTCTCACGTTGCAATGGAAAATATTACACATACAACATTTCATCTACAATATTATATATATAATATTATTACTTGAATATCCATGAATTATCGCTTTTTCTTCATTTATAAATATGACTATAAATTATACCGCTGGAATTTTCATTTTCAGTCTACGGTATTTTGCAACCAAAATACTTGAAGCGACGAAAAAAGTCACTTGGTCTAAATATAAACGTCTGGTCGAGAGAGCGTGCGTTTAACGGAATGAACTGCAGAGGAATAGTTTATGAATGAAAATTTATTGTTATGTAAGGTTTTTGCTGAGACTACTGTATTTTTGAGGTAAATTCATTTGTATCATCTCGTAAAAGCTTGTTTTTCCTTAAATAACTACACTGCAATTAATTCGATGTCAATGTGGCATGCGAATTAATGAAAATCCAATAGTGCAAAAGACGGCATGTAAGCCATTCGTTCATCTGTTCTAAGAGCTATGTACCAAATACTGTTTCAGCTTTGCAATGAAGACGCAGACTAGGCATGCCCTCTAGATGCCTTCAAGATAGACCGATGATCTTGTGCGGGTCGCTGGAAGCCGCTGGATGCGTAGGTATAGCGCAAGACCGGCAATTGTGGTGTTCTTTCAGGGAGGCCTTTAATACCTCGGTCCTGTTTCAGGTTCGACCCCGCACAGGACCACTATTTGTGTGACCCTTTGATTGTTCTTGTGTGTGAGTGTGTGTGTGTGCTTTATGTCCTCAGTGATAATTTTGAAGTTTGTAAATTCTTCCGTGCCATAAAGATTTATTTACCAACTAAAATTTTATGTATTTTTTTTTATTGACAACCGCTATTGAAGGTCATACCTGTATTGCAGAGCAATTTATAAACATACTAGCTGTGCCCCGGTTTTACTCACGTTAAACTTTATAAATTATAGCCAATGTGTTATGCGGATATTTAAGCTATGTTACTACAAAGTTTCATCGAAATCCGTTCAGTAGTTTTTGCGTGAAGTAGTAACAAACATACATACTACCATAGTCGCACAGTCACAAACTTTCGCCTTTATAATATTAGTGTGATAATTGATGGACACAATACAACCAGTCTGAGCACAAATACACAGTTGTCCTGTGCGGCAATCGAATCCGGGACACGAAGTGGTGAGGCCACTGTCTTAACCGCTGCGATACACGTGCAGCCAAAACAATTATATATTTCATTCTCACGACTCTAATAGGTGATGTCAAAACTATTTATCAGACAAAATCAATCATTGCAGTCATAACAATAGGAACTTATTATTAGTTTCAGACATCATCTTACCTTATCTGTCACCTTTGGGCCTATTTCCTTGTAATAATACCTGTGTCATTATAATGATGACTCTTCCCTGGCGTAGTTCGGATTGAATGAGTTGGTTAAAGTGAGTCAGTGTTCTCAGGAACATGGATCACCTAACCAGTTACTCACAAAACGTTATTTAAATCCATTTATTCGTAAGATACATATGATCTCTTTTGTTTTAGTCAGTCACCAAGATTAATATTTCACTACCTTCATTTGTTTTAGTATCGCCTTACTTAGACTGTAAATTAAAAATTGTAACTCAGCTCAGAACCGTAATTAGTTTCCACGCGAGAATCTGATTGGATAATCAGCTTCGCAATCCGCGTCGAGAAGGGACTCATTTACCCCAAAACACTTTTCAAATACTTTTTCCCTCAATATCCAAAACAATACTTGACAATGAAAATTTATACGTGTGTAGTGTCTGATATGTCAATTTGTTCCTAATATTCTTTTTGTCCAATTTCATTTCATTTTAATTCACTTTGATAGTTTTCTATTCACTCCATTTTGGCCTGTTTTTACTCAAAAGCTCATACAGGAAAGGTCGTCTGGGCATGATAAATTTTATTCTGGTCAGACTTTTAAGTCTGTTTTATAAATATACATATTATAAACCTTAGTACAAATATGTCTGCAACTAATGACAGCACATTGTGTTAACTAGCATGTCCAACTCGCGCATTTGAATTAATAACACTTCAAGATATTAAAATAAGCTACGAAAGTCTACAATAGGTATATAGTTTTGAAAATACAGAGAAATTACAATTTGATGAACAATATTGAAGACTTTTTTTTTCTAAACATGAATTCGCATAACATGAATATAAATAAAAACGTCGTATTTACAGCTCGCTTTAATATGTCATACCATTAATATTTGTAGGTACTAATAAGCGTCATAAATTATTACAATTGTCACCTGTTTTACTCAAGTTCTGTGGACTTTTTGCGACTTTCTCTATCAAAGCATAGATGTTCAATTACATTAATGCTGTATGATAATTGCTAGCTAATCTATACATATATACCTAATAAAATCGTAGGAAAGTCAAAACTGTACATTGAATATATTTCAAAGAAGATACTTGGGGCGTGATCTACAATCAATATCCAAGCCAAAAATATAGTTTTTAGGATTTTTGTCTGTGTATCTGTTTGTCTGTATGTATGTCCGGGCTAAACTCAAAAATTACTGCATGGATTTACTTCAAATTTTGCATGAATATTACTAAGACGTCGGGTCAACATATAGGCTACATATTATTATCACGCTATTACCTACGGGGGAGGAGCTATGATAATTTATAAAATTTAACGCGGGTAAAACCGCGGTGCACAGCTAGTATTAGATATATTTCCTGTTTATACTCAATATATCTAAGGGTCAATTATATTGACGTCGTAGTTAAACTTAAGCGGATATCAAAACGACTTGCACTTCCAGCCGATCTTACGTTTGATTCTGACGTTTCGTATCAATCTGGCACTGTATCACGTTTCTTTTACTGGGTTTGTAGGATTGTTTTTAATACCCTATGTAGATACTAATTCGTTTACTAAGGATTCAGTATATGAATTTGAACACCTCAGTGACCAAACTTCATCTCTAATTTCTAGGCAACCATTAGAAATGTAACTCACACAATTTTTATTATCTCTGAATCTGTTTACTAGACAAACTTATTATTTGACGAGTATTTTCAACCTGTTTTCGGTACAAGTTAAATTTACAATTAATGTGATCAGTAAGCCTTGTGGTAAACCATTCTTTTGTGAGCGCCATCTACTTTTATCCGATAATAGGTGAACCTGAAATCGCCTATTATGCAGAAGTTCACTCAAAATTCGGACAAAATTTGGGTCTCCGGTAAGATCACTTACTTTCCGCAATAGCCTCTTAAGATTGACTGTGCCATACGCCGCTGACAGGTCCACAAATACAACTCCTGTGATCTTCCCAGCTTCAAACCCATCTTCAATGTATTGTATCAGTAAAGTGAACAAGGTGTACACCTTGTTGACTTTACTTATCTCATCTAGACAACCTTAGAGTGGATTGGAACTTAACATTAACCATTAGCAATAGGCAACAGCTATAAAATGGTATATTCTTTCGTTCTTTTTTAAAAAGACAACGCACGCACAAGCGAATCTAATCCCTGTGTCGCGGGTACAAACATATAATAGACGGACACAAATTACTTCTACTAATTTTTATGACATATTCATCATGTCAGAAAAATTACGCTCACAATAGTAATATAATAATATCTAGGGACAATGTCACACAGATCATCCTTGCCCCAAACTAAGCAAAACTTGTACTATGGGTACCAGGCAACGATATACATACTTATATAGATAGATAGATACTTAAATACATAGAAAACATCCATGACTCAGAAACAAATATTCGTGCTCATCATACAAATATTTGCACTTACCGGGATTCGAACCCAGGACCACCAGCTTCGTAGGCAGGAGCACTACCAACTAGGCTACGGTGACCGTCTAGTAGTCTTGATAAAGAATGGGGGATATGCCATAATCTTAATATGAATTATTTTGACACAAAGCATTAGCACTATCAGATCTAAAGAATGTTTTTAATACATCTTCAGTACCTAATAAGTGTATGATACACTGGACTTACACCTTATTCTATATTTTTATTACTTATTATTCTAGTTTAATCTTTGGTTATTCCATCGGCGTTATGTCATCTTTGGCATAATTGAGTGCATGGTGAAGGGCAGTTTCATATCCAGAACTAGTTAAAAAAGAAATGGCACGTACAATTACTTATCAAAAACCTTTCAACTATTTTAGTTGGCCATTAATGATTATTATCAGCTCGCAGATCATATCCACCTGTTTGTTTAAGCACGTTATAGTAAAGGGAGGCGGTAACGGTTTATTCATAGTTTCCATTTAGTATAGGCAGGTGCGGCCACAAATTGTAGTGCTACTAGCTGTGCCCCGCGGTTTTACCCGCGCTAAACTTTATAAATTGTAGCCTACCTATGTGTTAATCTAGGAGGTCAGCTAACTCCATACGAAATTTTATTAAGATCACTCCAGCCGTTTAGACGTGAAAAACTAACAAACATACACACTCACAAACGTTCGCCTTTATAATATTAGTGTGATTAACTGCCTAGTTGACTGGATGTAATTTATGTCCGTCAAATATGTTTGTAAAGTACCCCGAAACATATGGATTAATTACCCTATCGCGGGCGTTGTCTTTTAAAAACGAAAAAATATTTTACTAACGAATCTTTAGAGGCGGCCTATGCCCAACGGTGGATATCTTTCTGCAGATGATGATGATTAATACTGTGGTTTTACTAAGCCATGCTTCCAAAGAAGAACAAGAGTACGATTGTATAAGTTTGTTCAATTTAATGGAATCGAGATTACTAGCCTAGGTACCTACTATAAACGTAACTACACTTTTCCCAATTATTTGTATATTTCCCAATTAATCATATAATTAAACCTTGAAATAAGCTTATACTCAGATGATTCACGGATAGTTTTATTTAATCATTTTATTATTTGGCGCTAATATTATTGGCAGGAATTGATAAGAAAATTCTAATGCTAATGTGAGAAACGCTTTTCTTCTATTAGTAGTAGTAGTAAATGATATAAAAATGTTAGTAAAACTTGATTCGACAATTTTTAAAGCAATTTATTATTTCAAATATAATTGAAATTCAAGTATAATAGAATAATATCCCGGGGACATTATTCACGCCATCTGATCCCAAACTAAACAGAGGTTATACTATGGAAACTAGATAACTGATATACTCCATATACTACTTACTTTTCGTTTGTAAATAAATACTTATATAGATAGTTTTATTACACCTAGACTCAGGACAAACAGGCATGTTGATGCACACAAATGTCTGTCCTGGGTAGGAATCGAACACACGACCACCTACCAACCACGCCAATCGGCCGGGCCCAACTGCTAACGCCAATGATCTTGAAACAGTAGGAACTGGTCGTATATTATTTTCTAGTCGTGTGAGCAAATAAATTTACTCAGCGATAAATGCCGGGCAACTCCGCGGGATGAATCAATCCTAGTAATAATAACACAGAAAATATTGGCAGAGCACACTGTTGTTGTTTTACTGATGTTCGTTTTAGCTCGTAGTGTTCTTATGGAGAGTGGTGAGACTTCAGTCAATTTGATGTAATGTAATAGCGCGTGCCACGTGGCCTATGAGTATGTACTCACCTATTTATACACACATGTTATAATGTCATGTTCATGGAACTTAATAAATTGAGGAAAAAACGAGTGTGCTTTAGACCTGAAGTTAAGTTTCAAACGTAACTGGCTGAAAGATAAAGAGAGAAAGGGGCAAGAATGAGACACCTCTTTCGTGCCCCTACAGTATTATACGAAACATA
Organism: Pseudoips prasinana; assembly: GCA_951640165.1. NCBI lineage: Eukaryota > Metazoa > Arthropoda > Insecta > Lepidoptera > Nolidae > Pseudoips > Pseudoips prasinana. The sequence goes on along the minus strand of OX621238.1, from coordinate 3,267,681 downwards.
ACTTATATCTGCCTGTCAACTTCCGTTCGCCTGGCCCGATCACATTTTTCGTAACGCTTTCGTCATTCGCACGCATTCACCAGCATACTCCCCAAGTCAAGCGTACGTAAAGAAGATTTACTTAAAAAAATATCCACTTTTCTAAAAGTTACAGTTTTCTAAATAAGGATATGTTTTTTGGCCGTGAATTTCATCTTTATCTTCAGCAATATAGTTCCTCTAGTGCAGGCGTTGCTTAAAAATATTTATTATTGTGAAAAATATATATGTATATAAGAAAGAATCATTTAATCAACAACAAATATATGAGACAAAATAGGTTAAAATTAATCAGTCAAAATGAATAACAGTCAGTTAACAGGCAACAGTCATATCAGCCGAAACACGTCACGACTGCTGGACAAAGGCATCCCTCAAAGATCTCTACAATTGCCAGTCTAGCGCTATCTGCATCCAGCTGTTTCCAGCGACCCTCACAAGATCATCGGTCCATCTTGTAGGATGCCTGCCCACCCTGCGTCTTCGGTTCGTGATCGCCATTCTAACCTTCCTGCCCCAACGGCCGTCGGTTCTACGAGTTATATACGAGATAAAATAGGATTATAACAGTGCAGTACACATTATTAATAAGTAGAAAGGAATTACTTGACATTAGTTATACCTAAACACTAATTACTATTACTATACTGCCGTGCTAGGCGCTAAAGCGAAAATTGATGTTTTGTAAATATAGTTTTCTTTTTCTTTAGAGTTTAGTTCGTTAGTTAGTTTTGGAGACAGGTTGTTCTATACGTTTTTAATTAGTTACCGCTATTTGGCTTGTTTGGTTAAATGCGTATATTCTTAAGCTATACGATGGTATAAAAATCCTCATGAAGATTTATTTGAAATACCGCTTTTGCGCTTATCACTGCAGTAAATTACCGTTAATGTGAGCAGTTATGCACCACGTAGATTTCCGGCGATATAAGTTAGTACAAATACGAAAATCTGCCTAAACATAGCAGTTGCTTCTGCAAGTGCGGGAACGCCCACTTTACATTAGAGGGCGTTCCCGCACTTGCAATTGCCTTGCGATGCAAAACCAACCCATGCATCAGATTCAATATGTGCCAATATTTTCACCTGTTCTCGTTCGCAACAATAGAAAAACCCGTGAATATAAACATAAATACCTTAATATACTTAAAAACTGAACGTGCCAAACCTCAAAATCGTAAATTATAGAATTGCAATGTTTTATTTACAACGTGGTGCTGGCGCCGAGTTTTTGACAGTCGGCCCCTTTGCCGATTTCAAACTGTCAGAATCTAATTACCAAACTTAGGATTTTCTTACGCTGTCTGTGAAACCCCTATTCAAAAGTGTACAAGGTCTATTTTCGCGTGTTTAACAGCATTGGAATTTTGCAACGAATATTATGGTTTTTGCTGCCCATTCTTTATAGTAGCGTCGGTTTATTTTTTTTTGTTTTTATGCCAAAATGGGGTGTTGGGGTCAGTGAAAAGACGGCGCCACAGAGCTGAAGATTGAAGGCCTGTTGCGGTTCGACTCCTGAGTTGAATATATTGAAAACTAATTAGAATTTTGATTGTTATGTCTCTTTTATAGTTTAAGAGGTTATGGGATAAGCACATATAAAATATTTTATAGAAATAGGCTGGTGTGTATGTATTATTTAAAATTCACTATTTAGTTCTTGAAACGTGTATGACTTTTGGTTTAATATTAAATATATGTTTTTCGAGAGAATTTAATAAGAAAATAAGGTTGATGGTAACGTTGAAGTTAAATACTATTCATTAAAATAAAGTAATTTACATATTACAAATTTATTTCAATATAATTTGTACTTATATCATGTTATAATGTGAGTTATAAGTACATAATAAAAACATTTGGTACATATAACGCCAATACGACTGAAAAGATAGGTACCTTGAGATTTATAAATTAACAGGAGACTTTAATACATAACAAGAAAATTATTTAACTTTCTACAACTTTCATCAACACACAAAGTAATATATTAACAGACAAATGTCGCAACTTTTGAAACTGGCAAAAACAGAAAACAAACAGAGGCTCTCGCCATTTAGGAGCTGCGCGTACGCAAGTTGGACGCAACTCGTTCCCTCAGCGGCGCCTTAGCGGCTCAACAAAGACTCCTTGGTATTTATGTAAATGGCTGAATTCCGAAAATGCCAGCAACCATCGACCAAAAACAATTGCGAGCGGAAAAAAACCGTGGGAGGGAAAAGTTCGTCTTTTCGACCTGCGATGCTTTCGCACATCCATAAAGGTTACAACATTTTTATAAATGAACTCCACTCATATACATAAGATAAGAATTTCAACATCACATCTCAGCAATTTCAATGTCCTATTATCTTCTAGAAATTAATACAAACAGCTGGTAAGCTCATAAATTGTTGAGATATATCCGGAATTCAGCAAGAAGATAGAGATATATATTCTATGAATTTATTCTATTAGTAACATCAGTAAAATATATCAAGCTGAACATCACATTCTCGTCATTATAAAATGACGTAAATTACAAATAAATAATAGAAAAAACCTAAACCTTGTCATCAATTTCAACACCCAAAATATTTAGGCGTAACTAAATTATATGGCAACTGGATAATGTTTTGATGTCAACGATCAAAACATTAGCCCTTAATGTTTCACTAAAAAAATCACTCTCCACATTTAGTTTCGCGAATCGGCGCGGGCGCCGCCGGCAAGGACTAACGGAATGCTTTTTATACAACTAACAGTATCTCAATTTTATCCATTGCTTTTTCGACGTTTTATTCTGTCTGAAGTTCGAAGATCCCCATCTTTGATTTAGGGATTCAGCGATAAAGATAAAACTTTTTATTTTATTGCTCTCTTTAATATTTTTTACGCATTTAGTGTCAGTAATTGGATAAAGGCAGTGTTTAATTTGTTTGGAGTGACTCTTTCACTACTCTGTGATATTAAACACTTAATTCTAAACGAACCCACCGCACCGGCGCAACTCTGGGTGGTTAATTTTATGTAGTTGCATGCGAGGGTCGATTTTAGAGACGGTTTCTGCGACTGTTGCTTTGCTTTATTATATATTAAGGTTCTATTGTCAGACTATAGATATTTCAGTCACATAATATTAATCTGTGTTCAGTTTTGACACTCAACTCTTCTCAATTTGTCAGTGTGTCAAAAGTATGGTAGTGTGCCTATTATATAAAAATATTAGCATTCCGCACTCCTTCACCATATGAACTTTAACTGTTCCAAATTTCATAATCCTCCGTCCGCCTAATCTTAGTAAAGAGTATTAATGTTATGATGATGATAAATCCAAACTACGAGTCATAGAGAGCGATGGCGGTCGCGGCGCGTACGCAGTAAATACTTTCCATCAGTAGACAGACAGGTAGACATAACATATTTTGTGTAAAATGACAAGATAGTATCATGCTGTCATCATTGCAGAATTTTAAAACAGATTTCAAAGCAATCTGTCGATCAGATCAGAGTGTATCTGAAATAACCAACACAGTGCATACCAACCACAAAAACTCATTTGTTCATATCAGCAGAAAGATATTATAGCATTTACAAACTGTATTACTAGTATTTATAAAACCAGGGTTTAACAAAATCTACTTAACAAAGATCTACAGTAAAAAAACGTTTGTCATTAGATTTGGCTGACTAATTTTATTTCTATTACATCAAGCGAAAATTAACCAGGAAAAAGATTAAGAGTATTAGAAGAGACTAACTAGACCATAGAAAAAACTCGTAGTTGCCATTTTTTTTTTGTATGAGGTCAGGAAACAATGTAAGTAAAGTGTCAAGGTTTCTACCCACTTCGAGACATCACTCCGTCCATCTGAATGTAGGCCAACTAACACTATTTTGTATGAGATATATATAAAACTTGCGTATTCACCACTTTTTGTCGTTTCACAACAACGTCCGTTTTATTATGTTTATCGAAAAAAAAGATTTTAGTTGTTGATCGCTTACCAGTTAAGTTTTCAATGTGAATTTATATATATCTATCCAATTGAGGAGCTATGCTCTTATTGGTAGAGCTTCTTTAATTCGACCATATCTTCTTCTAGAGCTTTGACAACCTTATATGAATATGATTCCTTGTTGATTTTTATTAAAAGAGGTAGAGTTATTTAGCTTCGTTAGCTGCTCGGGTGGGGAAGTACCTCCTTCTGCAATGCACTCTAGGGAGCTAGATTTATGAGTTGGATTTAAAAAAGAGACGCCCCTACTATTATTTGGAATCATTTCGGGCTTCATTTCGCATCCCTGTATCGCTACGCCAATCACCACACGTCAGGCAATTAATAGCATTATTATGTTAATGTTGTCATCTTAGAAGTGAGACTGATCGATGAAGTCAGCTCAAAGACGGGGGATGGGTCGGCGACACGTGAGTGATGCTTCGTGTGCCAGAAACAGAAACGTCATTTAAAGACAGATAAAAACAGTGACCCTTTACCATACGGTGGACCGTATGTTTGTTTGCCACTTGGTAGTTTAGAAGATAAGAATCAATCAACTGCGGAGGTACCTATATCCGATCAAGTATAACATGGCAACATCCAAGAAGCGAGCTTATTCTTTTCTTAAAAGCCGGCAACACACTCGCGGTCCCATTGATGTACCCAGTGGCGGCGGTGATCACTTACCATCAGGTGATGGGATTTATTATACAATATCGATCCTGTTATATTTTATTTTATAATAGCAAGGTGAACAAGCGCTTGCTCGTTTTCCTATTCTATAACAACAAAGGCAAGTAATAATATCCAATTAAGATCTCTTGGTCTACCTAGGTTTATTCTTACCTGTAATTTACCTTCCATGATGTTACTTTTGAAAGATTTATAACACAGATTTCCAACATCTTTCCTCTTCTAATTCATATACCATGTCCTGTTTATTATTATTCATACGATATTTATCTTTACCGAGCGACATACATTTATTGCGAAGATGTGTCTCACCATTTCCATTCCTCCCTTTTCCCGAAGTATCAGGAATGGCATTCTTAGCTCTGATGAAACCAGCATGTGTGCTACTTCCAGTTGTTGCACCAATAAATAATTTGAAACTGGATTTATTACAATCTGTTAGCTTATTCCTTACTGACTTACTAGTTGTTATTGATGAAATGGCTTAACAAAATGTGGTACGCCAAATTTGATGTTCGCTTTTACGATCTTAAATGATTCACACATCGATCCTGTTATAAATTCGTTGCTCATCCTCGAAATAGGTTACTCTAGCTGCAACCGTGGGTGCCGTACATACGTTAACAACAGAGATCACTTGATTCTTACATTATTGAGTGGGAGTCTACTCACGCACACGTGTCGTCACATCAAACAACTATTTACTACAATTCTTCGGCTAAAGTGGATGAAAGACACGTTTGTTTTTTCTTTGTCGAAATGAAATACCTACTTACTAAACTAGATCTTTATCTTATACCTATTGTTTATTATTGTGATTCAATACCTTGTTTATTCGTGCCTCGGAGAGAACGATAAGCTGTAGGTTTATGTCATTGACACAAGATCCACTCGAATAATAAATTACTACATGAAATTCATATATACACGATACAGTTAAAATATAATATCAAATTACTAAACTAAAGTTATATTAAAATTAACGTAACTAAAAACATATATTTGTTTATAATCTTATAATACTATACCTACTACAACAAGATACTATACATACATAATATTACATATCTATTTAATTAAGGAGATAAGAAGAAAAATGATAAAGATATTTAATGCAATAAAAGGTAGTAAGAGTCGCTGAAATCCGCTGCATGCGGGTAGCGAATGACCGGCAATTGTGGAGGAGTCCATATTCTTAACCCGAAATTGTTCTTCCTAATGATTTGTAATCCGGATGATCACTCTGCCTAAAAATTTTCATTTACATTGATACTATTTGAAGGGCTACCGGCGATGGTCATGTTTCCGAAAATTTTAATTAATAATATCATTAATGTAAATATATTTAAACTCCTACTGTTTTTTATCATAACGCTTTTATCCCTAAACATAATTACCCTAATATTTTCACTCATACTCAGAAAGAAGCATTTACCAATTGTAGTAAAAATATATGTGGGTAGAAGAATAGTAGGTATCAAGCTATCGCTAAATGGTCGCAGTTCTAACCTAACCTAACCCAAATGACTTCATAAAAGTACAAAAAAAGATATGACTAATATATCTGATAATAGTGTAAAAGATGGTTATGTTGAGAAAATATAGGAAAACAAATAAAAGTATAATGGATATTTATTGCTACTGACATTATGAAGTTGAATGCTTCGGAATTATGAACATTAGAGACAGAGTAGTTAGGAATTGTGATCGTTAGGATGAAAAATGTTAGGAGGAACATTTTTGGATTTCCAATTATCGGAGTTGAAAATTTAGGTGAACTTTGGCGCACCCATTGTGGAGACCTAAAACTAAAGGGAGGCCTTCGTCCAGAAGTGGACATCTTTATGATACAATATATATTTATAGCTGTATAGATTCCTAACTAAATGAATAAAGTCATGTAGGAAAATGAAGACATACATTTTGAATAGATACCGCTTTGATGTTTAGTAGCCGTGTAACAAACCCAGGGACTTAATAGCATTTATGTTATTTAAAACCAAAGTTTCAAATGATGTCTGCTCCTAAAATAGATATTTTATTTGATTTTATCTCCTTTCTCACTAACTTCCGGTAGACCGTAGCTTGCCAAATTAAAGAAACCAATTACCATTAGATAATGAAATAGGTATAGGCACTGAGTGAATAATTACAAACGATATTTTAGAAATCGATTTAATTTCGAACTGTACTGTTTTCAGCTGAAACGAGGTTGAGGTTGGCATCGGGCATCGGGTAATACTAAAATAAATAGAAATATTAGCTTTATAAATACGGTGGCCAACCTCAACGGACACTAGGCACTACGCAGGATATATTATAGTGCATAACTCCACTCCCTTCCCCTCAATCTGATTCGTCGGAGCTCCATCGCGATAGAAGAAAGATTTTGCGAGACTTTTCAGTACATTCTGAGGTACGAGGGTATATCATCGCCAATCACCAGACACCAGGCTTCTACTAGGTATTTTTCTTTATATTACTAGTACTTATCGTATGGGCAGTGGTTAACCCAGTGTCAGTGCTCAAGGCACCCAGTAAGCCTCTGACATAGCGATGTGTAATTACGAACGTTCGTCTTCAAAGCACGGAGACTCAGAAATTAAACCACATTGGTGGTCACCTATCTATAGATGGATTGCCAGCCTAGCTACATAACCTCACCGATCACTTGATTGCATTTGGCTATGAAGTCATTCTTAAAACAAAAATCTTGATAGCATTTTCTTACCTTACCTGGGATTTGTACCTCACTAAATGCAGTTGAGCACGCTATCAAAAACCAAAGAGGCTTTTCGAGGCAAGCATTCAAAGAAACTTGAATACAAATGAATGTGGATAGCTACCTACTTATCGCGATGAATATTTAATTCTAATTGGCCAAACTCCTTCCAAAAACCCATGCCCATTTACCGTTGTACAGTAAAAAGCGAAATACCATTACTGTTTTAGGATTATACCATTTCGCTAATTCACTTGACTCGTGGAAAGTCCAAAAAATTGGCCTCACACACAGCTACGTCGTGTTGGCATCTCCCACGGCCAAATCGATAGCAATCGCCTTAATTACAGGCCGATTAAGACCGATTATGGAGTCTCCGGTAAAAACGTTCCCAAACTGTTTAATTAGACCTTCACAAAGTCCTCAAATGCATTCGTGTAAGAAATTATGTTAGGATTGATCGAACAGTTTCAACCCTTTCTTGATTGTGCCACTAAGAAATTATGGATGCTAATGCCCTGGAACAATGTTACCAAATACAGAAGGTATTAACCGACTTTATTTATATTATATTTTTCTTTTAAAACGCCAGTCCGTTCTAGCTAAATAAATTCTTGTAACCGGACTTCTATACAAACTTGTAATTCACGAACGAACATTTACGACTAAACTGTAGATCTTTTTTTTTATATAAGAGGGCGACAAACGAGCAAGTGGGTCACCTGATGGTAAATGATCACCGCCGGACACTCGCAACCCAGAGGAGTCACGGGTGCGTTGCCGGCCTTTAAGAACCTGCAAACAAGTGTTGCTGACCCTTCCTTCCACCCCGAGGAGCTCTGGCGACCTTACTCACATGCAGAAACACAACATTAAGTTATTAATGTTATTGTTAAGGAATGTCTTCTGTAAGGTGGAAGTACTTCAGTGCTCTTATTTCTTTAATGCATGCTCTTTGAGCGAATGAACGCTATGCCCCACCTATATTCTTTATATATCATCTTCCTTATATATACCATCTAAGCCACAATTTTCCGTGCAAATTAAAACGCAAGTTGGAAATTTCACGGAGTTAGTTAAACGAAATATATATACATCTTAGGACAACTAATAAACTCCCATCTGATCCCAAACTAGGCAAAGCCTGTACTATGGCAACCATACAACTGATAACCATACTTATATATTTCTAAATACATACATATTATAGATAAATTACATCGAAACACAGAAAAAGAAATTATGTAAAAAGATTTAACCCGGGTGGGAATCGAACCCATGACTGCTGGCTTAGTAGTCGGGGTCACTAACCTCTTGACTAACACGCCAGTCAAACCAAAATCATTATGATGATGAAATGATTTTGATAACTTATAAGATTTATACAAACTTTAATTTAATACGTAAAACAACGTGTACAAATCGCGAAAGTTTAAAAACATTAATACGTAAAACAAGTCTTGACTTTGTTCTCACGACTCTGTCAAGTCTGTTTGCGATATTATCCATCCCCCATTTTAATAGGGGTAAACATAAAACTTCACCCAAATAACAACAATACATTTAACATTTCAACTGTTCTTCCATTTCCTATACCACGCACAAGCGTGACCTACAGCGTCTTTGCTAAATTACTGTAGAAAATTCTCCCATAAAAAATATCGGATTAAACCAATAGGCCAGTGAAAATAGAATTTAACCTCGCACTAAATTTCCGATCCGATATTTTTTTTACAGATCTAGGTGAAGCTTCTAGCGCCATCTTGGAAAAGAAATACATAGACTTTTCCGAGATAGGGGCCAAAAACTTTTAGCCAAGGTGCCGCTTAAAGCTCCACCTGGATATGTCAGCATTTTGTAATTAATGTAAACCTTCATTTTATATGTAATGAATTTTGCGTGTAATATAAACCTTATAAAAAAAAGACGTACGAAAATTTAGTACGAGGTGGACTAAAAACGTTTTTACTGTGATATAAGTGTTCGGTGACGATGACGCGAGTTCCATGATTTATGTTCACCAAAAAAGTGCTCAACGCGCCTAAAGAATTTATTTGCTAGACGGCTTACGACGATGAAGCAGTGAAAGCCTCCTACGGTAACTGTAAACATGTTAAAAAAGCGCGTAAAGAAATTTTCACTTCAAAAATATTGGCTTAAACCAATGTCTAACATATCCGATATAATATTCCTGCCGTCACCAAATAAACGTATTATTTGCCGCACTGGTAAGTACTCGCATTTCCGAAACCACGTACAAGCTTGAGCCCCACATAGCCGCGTCATTTGCATTACTATGCCAACACCTCTAATTACAGTAATAGCTGCCATGTTCACCTTTTAACCTACTTGTTGGCCGTCTCTGGATTCCATTGCATTGTCACCAACTCTCATTTGTATTCTGTCCGTCTTTTCATCACAAACCGCTGTGGTTTCAAGTGTTTCTATCCTGTCTCTCTTTTCATCTGCAACTAATTTCATATTCACATCTCTTTCTTTATAATATGCCCAATCCATGTGGAAAACAAATACAGTAGGTTTAGTATTGTGATTAAATTTAGTTCAAATATACAATGTGAAGGTTTTCTGTAACAATCGTTTACTGTTTGTATTGTGAATGCTTCGGCTTTTTGATTAATACCGACTACTTATAATGTTTGCCGGCTCGGTTATTTGGTTTTCTTTAAATGTATATTGTTTATTTGTTCAATTGGTTTGCTATACATTCCTTACATTCGATGACATCTGTATTAATACTGTCATAAAGTTCGACGCATTTTGTTTTTAATATTTGAGGAAAGTATATAAATTTGCTGTGTATTTGGCGGTAAAGAATATCTTCACCCCATATCATCCCTTGGGGACGCAGAAGTCGTCCCGAGGGAAGATCTCCTAGAGATCAGGCAGCAGCGTCTCTCTGTGTACTATGACCATCACACTGCGATCGCCTACCCGTTTGTCAAACGTGGCGATTATGGCATATCCCTCGAAATGATGGATATAGCTCCATTGTGGAAGGGTTGTGGGGCGCCCGTTTATCTAGCAGTGGACGACATTCCGCTGACATGATAATGATGATGTATTATTTATATATTTAATAATAAAAGTGTTCCTGATCTTAACGGAAACTAGCCAACTCCACCGGTGTTTGCCAAAACAGGGGCTCTACCGGCTAAGTCGCCGAACATCGTTTTCGTGAATGGCGTTCAAATAAATAAAGATTAAAAATGACTAATACAATCGTAAAATCGGCTTCAACGTTGACAATCGATTCCAGACCATTAAGACGTCACATGTTGTCATGGAAGCCGATTTAACGATTGATGAAGTCATTTTTAACCTTTATTTATTTGAACGCCATTCACGAAAACGATGTTCGGCGACTTAGCCGGCAGAGCCCCAGATGCACTCTTTATTTCAACTCGACCGTGGAGAGGTGAAGCGCCTTAACACGTTTTCCAAAACACGGTGTTGTAACACCACCATCATCCAGATTTCTTCCTGCTATAATAAATTTTATTCAAATAAAATTTGCAGTGGTGATTACTTTTTATGTCCGACGCGGGATTAAACAAAAACATATATAATTCAGATAAAGCAATAGAAATAGTAACCGGTTATGATTGGGTATACTCGTGTTATTAATACTTAATTTATTGTGCAATTGTTTATTGGAACCCAGGATCTCATTTACTGCTATTAAACACGCTACCGCAAGAGCAACGGCGCAATCAAGTGATATAATAACAGTAAGACAAGTAATGTGTGGTGACGGCGTACAATATCATCACCCCATCTAATCCCGTGGGGGGCGTAGAAATCGCCCCGAGGGAATACGTACCAGAGAACGGCCAGCAGCGTGTTTCTGTGAACTATGACCATCCAACTGCGATCCGTCTGCCAAGCGTGGCGATTATGGCATAATCCCCCATTATTTGAGGAGGCTTTCGTCCGACATAATTTAGCTGACACGGTGAAGTTAAATACGTTTCGTTAGCTTAAATGCAATGGATGTTAAAAATAATGTTTCCACATACGTGATCAAACGGCCAGCTGCAAAAAAATGATGTAAATATATTTTTTCGACCGTCTCAGCTGTCAATCACAAAAAACATAACTCGTAACATTTTATGTATCAAATGTTGTATGAGCCGCATCTAATACGCGCAAATTAGGGCACGTACGTAAAATACACTAAAACATGTTATTTATATTCCCGACGAAGCCACCAAACTTTCAATTAGTTGTAACACCACTATTTGTACAACTCAATTGTTCGATACAAGAGTTACCGCCTAAGATACGCACATTTGTATGGAAAGTGTATAGCCCCCGAAATTGTCAGATGAATGGACGAATTAAATGGAACAAGTTTACTGACCTGCTCAATTGTTTACACAAGGCTTAGCTTAATTATAACTATAGGTAAGTCCCTACCTATAGTTATAATTTAGCTCTCATTCATAAGTTCTCATGCATCTTTACTTATAGGAAATCACAGCGTGCAAAAAGTTACGAACAGACATAATATAAGAGACCTAACTACATTTATAAAACCGGGATAAACTAAAAATTAAATGGTATATAATATAATCTAAATATTAATCTTATCATGCAGCATGCACAAAATTAAAAACTAAAAATGAAGAAAAGGAATTAAGTAAATCTACAATTAATTACATTATTTAATAACAATTATCTACAGTTTGTGTGATGAGCACGAATATTTTGAGTCATGGATGTTTTCTATGTATTTAAGTATTTATCTATCTATATAAGTATGTACATCGTCGCCTGGTACCCATAGTACAAGCTTTGCTTAGTTTGGGGCTAGGATGATCTGTGTGACATTGTCCCTAGATACATTATTATATTATATTAATTAAAATATTTTATAACTAGTTAACTATAACTAATTATCAATTATGTGCTCAAAAAAAATCTTTTTAGTCTGCCATGCGAGTTATCAAATATGTCTATGCCTTCCATGGAGGTTGACACTTGATTGTATTCAACTGACAGTCTCACACTCGGGAGTGTTGGCCAAGGTTGGTTTGATAACGAGGGGCTCTAAGCAATGCGCGAGGATGACGCGGAAGTCTATTTAAAGTTAATACCACATTTGCCACCTCCTCAATTTGTCCTTGGTGTTTTTGCAGCTGGCTACCTTCTCTAGTTGGAATGGCTCCAGCCTCCTTACATCATTACCTATGTCTCCCGCTTTGCTGTGGAGAGATGTGGACATAATTTTCTTACTCTTATTCGTTTCTTTCTGATTAATTTCGTTGCAGGATCTTCAGACAGTTAAAGTGATTTCCCGGGATGTCATATGCCTGAGCCTCACCGCTCAGTGTCATTTCATTGAGCGTCCGTGTTGGTCCTAGCTTAAAGTCGTCGCAGTGGTGGGTAAGAGGGAGGTAGTGAAATATACCAAGTCATCAACAGTTATTGTCATCATCATCATATCAGCCGAAAGACGTCCACTGCTGGACAAAGATCTCCCCCAAAGATCTCCACAATTGCCGGTCTTACGCTATTCGCATCCAGCAGATTCCAGCGACCCGCACAAGATCATCGTTCCATCTTGTTACTGTATCACTGTAACAGTTATTGTATCATTTTTTTAATAGTTGTAATAATACTTCATCATCATTATCGCCCACATATTGTCCACTGCTGGACATAGGCGTCCTCCAAAGGTTTCTACGACGTTACCATTTGGAGGGACAACTATTTGTGTACCTATAAATAGTTATCCAGAGTCTGAATTTACTTTGTGTTCATCAATTATTTGTTTGTAAAGTTTTCCGCATCACAGAACGTTGTCTACAATAAAAAAAAGTTAATTAAATCAATAGAAAAACTACATAAAACCTGTAGCATGCACAACAATTAAAAACTAAAAAAAAAATAAGTTTACAAAATGCGCAACCGCAACATTACGTGCTCAAATGGGTGTTTAAAAACATTTAAACCTGACAACGGTTGTCTGTAAGGAATTGCTATTATGAGATAAGCCCGCCAATTGAGCATTATTATGAATTTTATAAGTTTATTTTTATGTGAACTTTTTTAGACCTCTTTGTGCAATAAAGAGTATTAATCTATCTATGCCGGCAAGGCGAAGGTACTTTGTCTGATGAGCTCACCGTAGAGCGTAAAAGCTATCGCCTAGCATGGCATAAAATACAGAATTGTCCATCGATACCTAGAATTTCTGCAAGTTTACAATCACTTATTTAATTTAACGTGACCGGGGCACTACAGTATCAACTAAGGCGGACCCACTAACTCTATATATTATATATATTCAAAAAAACATAAACACCTTTAAAAGCTTTACTATTTACACTGCAAGGACCCCTAATAAAGTTCTCCCCGTCTCAAAGCATCTTCAGGCCTATTAGTCCCCAGACTACTACATCGAATCCATTAGTAGGAGAAAGGTGTCCCATGCTTGAAAATTGCTCCCATCCTGTGATCTGCATGGCAACCTACACGACCTTTGCCAAAGAGTCATCGAACCTTAAAAATATTTCCTAAATCGGTTAACGTCCGAAAGCAAAGGTTACCACTATGTAGAGTGTTTGAGAGACATTCGGATCATTTTTGACAAACGAACTTGGAAAAAAAACTTGGTAAAATTACTTAATTAATGTATGTACACGAATTATAACGACTTTTTATGCTAGTATATGAATATAATGATAAAAATATTACATCGTGTTCTGAGTTTTTTTTTATTTATTTATTTAGGTCGTTTTTTAACAACTCAGGTCATTAACGACCACCATATTGGCAGCATATATTATTTCAGTATTTACTTAATTAAATTAACTTATACATATTGATCATTCTTAAATAGGTTAATATCTGTTCGTATCCGCACTCATTTAAACAGTCTTTTATATTGTTAGGGACTTTACAGATCCGCTTTTCTTCATTGAAATCTAAACATTCTACTAAATTCCAATACTCCTTACAAAAACATTCCGTTAAACTTATTTTTCCGGCGGTTTCCAAACACATATGCCTAATATGGGTATATGCATTTATGCTCGAAGGGCATGCCACATCTTTGTTTTTAATGCATTAGGTGCAATAGTGGTAGAGTGCAAACCGATTGAATAAAAAATAACTCATTAAATACGTTTAACGCAACACAACAATTCTATTTCTTTATGGCATGAGATGGTACAACTAACGTGTGTTCATTTTCCTTATTCTTAAGAAATCTCTTAGCAAACAAAATATTAGAACTTTCAACATTTTCAATTTTATATCCACCGTAAAACCTTCGTAAAGTATACTAGATAATCTTGGATTAAATAAATAGCAAGAAATCTTGGGAGTGAATATACGATGGCGTAGATATATTATTAACGAAATCATTTAGAAGATTTTTTTATTCTAAAATCAGGATTTGTGCGAGTTTTTTGCCAGTTCTTGTCCAAAAATGGAAATAGGACAAAGAAATGGGGGCACCATATGAATATAGATTAAAATAAATTATAATGCAGACATGAATAAAAAAATTAAATACGATATAATCTAAGAAAATTATAATGATTTTTTATATTTTTTTTACTTTTATAAGTCTTATGAATCCAAAATTATTGCAACTTTTGGTGTCCCTACAGCCAAATATCACGCGATTCCAATCTAGACACAATAAAATTACTGGAATCAACAAAAAATATGCGAGAACCAGCTACCACGCGTGCCCTATAAATATTTAAATTGTAAAACGCCTGAAGCCGAGTATTGTTCGTGAATTTAAAGTATTCTGATCATTTCATATGAAATTTAAAATATATAGTTATAATGCTGATAATTTGTTAAAGGTTTCTGGGTCTCAACTTAATCCAATGTCTGCTGAGGTAAAACATGCTTCAGTTGGACAGAAATGCAACGGGTAATGCCTAGATTCTCCGACGCATTGTGGAAACGTATAACACACACTTCCACGATTTGGACATTTTTGCACTATCGCACTTTAAGTTCAAAAAAATGGCTACTGAACTACTAAAATAGTTATAGTTAATACCTACTCACTAGTACCTACATAGGTACTTCTCTGCTTAATTAATGCACGCATTTATTACTACCTATTTTTAACATTAATTCGCGGACATTGGTGTGGGTTACACATTTACCTATTCTTAAAATTTATATTTAAATAATTTAACTATACCTAATGTGTAACTGTTTTATGTCCCAATAAAGTAAAAATAAATAAAAACAAAATAAAAACTGTTTGGAGATTTCTTACGGAGCACCAAATTGGCAAAAGAGAACACGAGAGAAAATAATAAAATGTAGAGTGTTTAAACTTTACAGTGGGAAGAAAAACCTCCCAAAGGATCTCCACATTGGAATTGAGTCCGTTATGGCATATCTCCCCCATATGCAATAATTGTCTAGCTTGGCAGATAAGTTGACGATCGCAATATTGTGCGCATAGTGCACAGAGACATACTGCTGCCCGTTGTCTGTTAGATATTCCCTCTAGATGACTTATATGTATGTCCCCACCCAGCACTTTTAGGTTTTCTCTTACATATTATTCTTCCAATTTTTATTTGAATAGGTACTTGTACTATGAGTTTAATGCCTGAAATAAATGATTTTATTATTATTATTTACCACAGATTATCTCAACGGATACTAGCCATCTACCAGGGTAAAGTTGTTGTGCAAAACAATGGGTTCAGATATAAGCGCAGTCTATTTCGTATTCCATTAAATTCATGAGGCAGCAATTTGACAAGACTTTTTTTTTTTTAACTTGCCCTGTGTCCTACAACAAATCACGTAATCCATACACTTTTACATGACGATTAGTTGTACTGGCCAGGTAGAGAGGAATGATCTGGATACATTACCATAATTACTTCTGTCTAAGCCCTTGGGGCGGGATTACAAGCCATGACTATAATGAGGCATGTTAAAGAAATGTTAAACCGTTTGTTTAAGAATTTTATGGAAATTATTTTAATATATTATCAAAATTTAATGCAAGTTTAAGAATCGTGCGGTCGCAAAATTATCCTAACTTTTAAATATGCTACAATATTTCTAGAGGATTATCCAGCTTAATTATAATATGAGCATATATAAAATATATTTGTATTTTGTATATTGAAAGTACAAACGACAAAGAAAGCAGGATTATTCATTCCCGTATTGAAAATCGTGCAATTATTCATTTTGAACCGAAAACAATTATTCGTACAATTTGCCTGTAAGTTTAGGCGCGCGATTTACAAGCATCCATTCTAGGTCCCTATTTATCCTTGGATCCTTAAATTTTTTAGATTTGTCATTGACTCAGTGGATACAATCGCACTACCGAAGCTGCCATTACTGACTTCGCAATAAAAGTGTTGGCAATATAAAGTGGATTTTTCGCTGATGAAAGTAATAAGGAATGATATAAATTGTGGTACCGCAGAGCTAGTTCATCGTTCACTGTCAATGCAAAAAATAACTAATAGTTAAGTGTTCAACCCTTAATGCACTTATCTCAAAAATAAAATCGAAGCATTGGGGCAGAAGAGTTATCGAGTGGCGACCACGAACCGGAAGACGCAGCTTAGGCAGATCCTGTACCTATGAGTAGTACAAGACCAGCCATTTTGGAGACCCTTAAGGGAGGCCTTGTCCAGCAGCGAACGTCTTTCAGCTGCTATGATGAAGCATTGAATTAGACATAACTACTAAGCTACTGATTATGCGCGTTTGATAAACTAAAGTGTATATTAATACCCAAGTGACCAATTAAATAACATAAATTTCTTTTACCAAACAAAATATTTAACGTGGGTTGGTGTAGATTAAAATATTGGGCCATTTTGTTGCTGTATATTTAAAAAGAACATTAATTTAATTAAATAAATTATAATGACAGCTCTGACTAACAACAACTTAAGAAACCATTGTAAGCTCTTCGCACTGTCCTTCAAATATTTCACAAAACAAAAGCATCGCCATCTGCGCACGGTTTTCGCAAGCCTCCAAAATAAGGAAAAACGCAAGTAACATTAAAAGAAAAATAAACAACAATAAACGGATACTTTTACTGTCCTCGGGATGGGATATGGACTCGCTTATCGTATCCTCGCCATGTGGGGATGAACAAAAGATTGTATTTATTTGCCGACATAAAACGTGCACGAAAAAACAGTGCAGCTATAGGATTGAACATTATTATTCCAGCATTGCCGTAGGTCACATTGGATATACAGATATTAGGAAAGCAATCATATTATGAAGATTGACGATCCAATATTCAAAAATATTCAAGAAGTGATTAGCTTTATCTCAAATAACTGCTCCCAAAATTAAATCTCTGATCCCAGGTTCACCTAATTTGTAGCTATAAAACGCGACAGAACAGACAGAAGGGTAATGAGTAATGTATAAAAAATATCCAGACTTTCAATATCTACAATAAACTCTTTTTGGACGTCCGTTAAAAGCTAGGTAATGAAACTTTATATTTTCTATTAGACTTTTACTCTATATACAGCATATAATATGAATACCGATTAATCTAAGAAAGCAAAAATCTGCCCAACAAATCTTGAATACCGAAAAATATAATATCTTGTAAAGAGTGCACTGTAAACCATCGCGCGTCAATTCGTCTGCAAAAGCAATCGTCATTTAAAAACAATTCTGCGGGGTTGCCTCGCGAGTGTAACTGTATATGGGTATGTTACGCCAAAATAGGCGCTAACGAAAAAACCCGACACTCGAGTCAAAAGGAAACCCGAATGTGGTAAAAAATTAAGTCACCGCCGCCGTAGCGTAGTAGCCCTCCCTTCCCGCACCGCGCATGCGTACTACGTGCTTTTTTCGCTTGCGCCAGCGCAGCGTAAACAAACGGATCGCAACTGCATTTGTCGTGTGGTTTGTTGAGCGTTTTTTTTAGCAGGAAAGTTATTAGAATGTTGCTGTTTTATTTGGTATTGTGGACGCATAGGTGACATTAACGTATATTAGGTACTTTTGTGTCTTTATATAGAAAACATTTAAGGAGTGTGATTCAGTTTTATGGGCTCATTTACTCTTATTTGTTTTTAATTGATTTCAACCCGGTCCAAGTGGTTTTAGTGTTTTTAATGGAAGTAAATTGTCGCCTTTTACACAATAATTTGTCGTTTTGGGTATAAATGCCAAAGATTCACGACAAAGGTAGTATTTACAAAATGAATAAGATTTTATCATTTGCCAACTTTTGAAAAAGTTTTAAGCGCTGTAATTTGGTGTATATTCCGTAAAGCAACCCTAACGTTATTACTTTGGATTGAAATTGAAAATCCAAATCTTCCAGAATGTTATCCACACAAAGTGAAATAATTTTAATATAATATAATAAATAAATGAATAAAATAAGCCTTTATAGCTGTCATATGTTATAAATTTACATATTAATCGATCGGTTTCACTACACAGCTTGTCTTCCGACAAAGGCCTCCTCTAAAGCTTTCCATTTCTGTATGTCTCTCGCTGTTCTCGTCCACTCTGGACCCGCTACCTTTTTGAGGTCATCTTCCCATCTTTTTGCTTTGACGCCCTTTACTTCTCTTCCCATCCCTGGGATACCATTATGTTATGGTTTTTGTCCATTTTCTATTCGTATCTCTAATCATATGTCCAGTCCATCTCCATTTTAAAGTTTTACATGTGTTCTTTGCATCCTTAAATTTAGTTGTATTTTTAATTTTTTCTAGTCTTATTCTATCTTCCCTCCTGACGCCCATTACGCTCCTCTCCATTCCGTTTTGACGTACCTTTATTTTGTTTATCAAGGTATCTGTCAATGCCCATGTTTGGCAACCATAAGTTAAGCTAAGCACATAATATAATTATATCACATAAATAATATAATTGCATAAGTAATTTCAAAACGAGCAACAACAATGACTACGAAAATGAATACTTAGTTGAGATAGAGCCGAATCATATATCAATATAATTAATAGTCTTAGAAATCCACCAAATACCGTCAAGACGAAAGAGAATTTTGTTTAATAGAATCAGAAAAAATATAGCACACATTCAAAGAAATGCCGTGAGTCAAATGTATGTAATTTGTATTTAATTTTATTGGCGAGATCTTTAAGTTTTAAATTTACGCAGATACTGTTGATTGTCGCCAAGCCACCTATAGATGTACCAAAACTATTTCGAAATGAGAAAATTGGGGCACAATTGGTCACGTGTCATTATTTGCTACTCTTTTTATTGTTTAGGAAGTAGAAGGCATATTCGTAAAAATGGTTTTCAGACATTTTTTGCTTCATGTAGTCTTTTCGCTGGAAACTGCTGGATGTGAATAGCGCAAGATCGGCAATTGTGGAGATGTTTGGGGTGGGCTTTGTCCAGCTGTGGACATCTTTCAGCTGATATGATGATGTAGACTTTTAACAAGTCAGAACATATTTGTAGTAATATTGTTAACATCATCATTTCATATGTGATATTTGGATATGCGGCTTCTATGAAAACTTTTAGAAATAACATTTAATATATTATGATAGTAATGATTTAGTTAAGCTAGCAAACTTAGAGTACGGTCTAGTGTCGAAATTTATGGTTTTAGATACATTTTCCACATCTTGTCTGAATGGTTCTGTCTATATTAAGGTAAGAATCCAATATTATTATTATTGTGGACTTTGTTGTAAAATGCCTAGGGCATTAAGTTCGCCTTTGTACAATTTTGTGTGCATAAAGTGACTAATAAAAAAAAACAAAATGCACCCCACAGCAATACAACCTCAGCGGTCAGCGGGTGCCTAGCCTACCGGTTCCAATCCCAGTTGAGACGGTCCAGCGCAACATACTCAAGGGTGCATATAAAAAATGTACACGAGATTTGGTCATCTTACTAAATATATTAACTTAAAAGCTTATTGCCCGTTCTTTCGAAAATGTTTCCTCGGGATGACTCCGACGCCCTTTCCGGGATGAGATAGGTTGGTGATATTCTTTGCCGTTATTCACACAAAAAATACATGCCAGCCAATTGTATCGCCATTGTATATCCAGAAGCATCTGTTGTTTCTCCCACAAATTTTCAACAAATTATAATTCATCATCAACCTGGTGTGGTCCACTGCGTTCTATCAAAATGATCTGCATCCAGCGGCTTCCTACAACTTTCACTTAACCCTTGGTACATCTTGTGGAGAGTCCTCCTATGCTCAGTTTCCTAGCTTCAAATTCTAACAAGCATAGAATCACGAACATAGCTCTCTCCATAGCTTGGTCTGGTTATATTAGCGTTCACTTCAGACCAACAGTTAGAGACTACGTTAAAACTAGATAAATTAAAACTATGTCGCCAATACTAACAAATATCTATTTTAATATTGCAATGGGTGTTTTAATTTTATAGGCAATTATATTATGCTTCATCCCTTAATATTAAGTCAATAATCATATATCATGACAAGAGAGTAATAAAACCAGGAGTATACCCACCTGAAATTGATGTCCATCTTTCATTTAAAGCTAAATATAAATATAATGAAAGCCGCAGTTCATCCATTTCATGATTGAACGATGTTTTTTATTATGGAATTATTACTGAAGCACTTAAATTTTTACGAGTCCACCCGATCGCCCACCGACGGATTTAATATGAAGATATAACGTTCCGTCGATAAGGGTAAACTTTATAGTATTTATTAATTCATTTTAAGCTTTCGTATTGATTGAGTAAGCAAGACGGATTCGGTTTTCTTTTTGTTTTTCAAAGTATTAATGTCTTCTGAGCCATTGATAATGTTTGCTCCCATAGTGTTTCTTATTCCTTTTGGTTAGAAAATTCTGTATAATTAAAGTTGTAAGGGTATATATGGGACTACCTTTGTGGTCAAGTGGTTTATGATCAAACTGTTCCCGATCGATACCGACACTTGTTAGAGGACCACCCTCTGTGCCTCTTAGAAGCCGTCGCGCGCAGTTGTCCTAAGAACATTGACTACAATAATTACAAATAATCAGAAGTCTATCAGAACCTGACACTGGTTGTAACGATTTTAGCTAATGGTTTCCTTTGGTTTTCCAAGTTAGACAGCAGTTTGGTATCCAGCTGCATTAAGTTGAGCTGAGAATCGACTCCAATAGAAATAACTCCAATAGATGATACTTTCAGTTTTACTACAATTTTGGAACAATAGAATGCCATTGACAAATTTCAGGCCAAGAGTTCATCGAGTCTAAACTCTAAAACACTTGAAATGTGTCGTTGGATTTCTGAAAATAAATAACCATTGAATTTTGAAGTGAAAAGCGCAAGAGAATAAGAACTATGATAAAAATCATAGTTCATGTTCTCCTGTATTCAAATCAAATTATAGCAAATCAATAAACAAAAAAGATGAATTCGTGAAATCAACTGCACCAAGTAAATAATCTTTCACGCCTATTACTAACAACACCACGCGCCAACATGTCTTTAGACTGCGCCTTATAAATTACACTTGGTCGTCTGAAAGTCACCTCAACCTGCAAATAATAACAGACTACTCTAAAACTGTAAATTAGCAATAAAGTGAACACTCACACCCCATCGTCCCGATGAAGATATAAACATGTTTTTATGGCGACATAATGCAGTTTCACGTTGAGAACACACACGATGCAGCACGGTAGGTGAGGATTGCTCTGGGTAAAAGTATAAATTGCCGTCGGTTTTATGTTGTGGAAGATAAAAAATTGATGGCAAGGAGCTGGAAGAGAGTTAGTGCTAAATATTAATAGGATTATAATCACAAAACCTTGGCGAGAAGTGATAGTAAATGTCAAGAAGGCAAAAAAGGATTTTGTGTAAAATATATAAATGAAATAATAGGAAATCAACGACTCTACATAAATAACTTCAAAAGCATGCATTTTTATTTCGTTACAATAATAGGTTTAGAAACGCTAAAGATATATCTTCTTAAATTCAAAATATCTAAACATAAATAATCTATAAACAAATAAACGTACAAACACTCAAACTAAGCTGCACCTATTGTGGCAGCAGAGTTAAAAATAAAAAAGTAGTTTATTTTGAATCCGTCGGGCCGACTGCCCCGTCTTTAATTACCACTGGATATTTATATCAGGCGCTAAGCACACTAACTCTCCTTATTTTCATTGCTGAATAAACAAATCGCTTTATAGTTTCTTTTGATTTGGATAACATATCAATTTGAGATAATACTCTGTATTATTTTAAGTAGAGTTTGAAATGATCGACGCGTAACGCCATCTATTGGAAAACTGAAGAAACTGTCACCTTTGAATATAGAAAAGTTAAGTAAAGATATGATGGCAATTTCAGCAATTAAATTTTAATCTCATTTACAATTTTTCTTATAATGGGTCGAATTAGAAGGGCATGGCATTTTAGAACGGTCAGTTAAACTAGTAAAATGTCCATCCGGAATGTTTACTGATGCTAATCTTCTCTCAATACCTATTATCTCATTTGATTTGGCCAATGTTGGCTATTTCGTACTCTCTCTCTCTCTTTCTCTCTCTTACAGCTCTCTTTCTATTGCAGCTCTTATGAAAATGACAGGACATTCATAGAACTGTTTACTACTAAAACTGATTGTCAGGAGCGAACAATTTTCGACAGGTTTTAACATGTCACTTATATTACCTCAATATTACATAGCAAAACTTAATTGACAGAACTAAACATGCCTTAACCTTATCATAAGAAAGAACTATGTTAAAAATATGCAGTACTATTAAAATTATTAGTTTAATTGATATTGCTTAGAAGAATTCCAGTTACGTTCGATGTTCTAACGTTTTTTTTAATATTAAGTACTAGCTGTACCCCCCGGTTTTTAACTTAATAAATTAGCTTATGTGTAAAACCAGGGTGTCAGCTAACTCCATTCCGAATTTTATTAAAATCTCTCCAGCCGTTTAGCCGTGAAGAAGTAACAAACATACACAATCACACACTCACAAACTCTCGCATTTATAATATTAGTGAGATATACTGGTAGTTTTAACCTGTTACCCGAAGTAAACTAAAATAAATATATAAATAAATAAACAAATTACTCATAGTAAAATGTAACTATAGCATTGACGTAGGTATATCTAAATGATAAGATTAGCTACAATTAAATATCTACAAATAAAAATGTGGTCTCTTCCCATCGCCTAATTGGCTGTGCCATGATGGTCTAATAATTTATCGTACCAACTACCTTTATTTTATTTTATTTATTTTTCTTAGGAAGACCAACAGCTTTCAGCGACATTTTTGCTTTATATGTTATACGTGACAGAGAGCCATTAATAGGTCTCCACGCATAATATACATTGTAGAATTGTTGAAATGTAGAATTTACATTGTAGAATGCAATAAATATAATGAGTATTAAGTGCACTGCAGGGCAAGGGACAGATGTGCTGATAAATCGATTGTATCGTGCTATCAGCTTCATTTTAGTGACATGTCCACTCATTTCATTGTACCGTTTCGAGAACAACAATTTAAGTTCTGTTAGGTATTGCCAAATGTCTTTTAAATTCTGCACATCAATTAAGCGGCACTCGTTACAGGTAATGAATCTGCGACCTCGAGCCTCATGCTATTCGACAATTGTTCGTCACTCGACCGTAAAGTCTGAGTCAGTTGGATGACCGCCAGCCCATCTCACCTGTGATGTTCCAATTCAGCTTCCGTTCAGGATGTGGTCCCAAGCTCCGAGACTATTTATATTAGGTGACGATGTATTTGATTAGCTTCAGTCTACCTTCGCAGACTTATTATTTAGTGAATTCTTCATGATGGTGTAAGAATAACTTATCCACACCTGGTGTCAACTGTGATTAGTCTTGCAACTGTAAATCTCGTCTGTTTTTCTTTAGAGAAAGGGGTGTTATTTCGGTCGATGGTTGGAAATCAAACCACTAATCGCAAGTTACACTAATCGTAGTAGGAATACATGTCAGTCTTAATGTTAAATAATGCCCTTGCTATGGAAATTCTAGTGTAGTATTGGACCTTACAAAAGTATTCGTCACCGCGACGTGACGTTTTCAAGATGCATAGTTTTATTTTATTTGCTTGGAACTCTTTAAATTCATATGTGTAATACTTAGTTAAATTCAAAGTCGAAGTGAAAGTAATTTATTTGTTAAACATAGGTAATATGGTACATGGTATAAATTAAGTTGTAACGCTATGTTTTGCTTTGCAAGGCGTACAATTTTATAAGAAGCTAAAAATTAAAGTTTCATAAATAGGGTACAGTAATAAGTAGATCGGACATTTCTTATTTTAAGCCTTTTCATTCAAAACTTTCTTAAGTTGCAATTTAAAATGGTTTATGTTACTAATGTTTTTAATAGTTTTTGATAATTTATTGAAAATTTTTGGACCCATGCCGAGACAACTCTTCAAAAAAAGTGCAGTATTGTGTCTTTTTAACTTTAGTGTGGTTTGGTGACGTCTATTATTAAGTGTATAACACATTCAAAATTGTAAAAACATATTAGTATTATCTTCTCTTACGTAAGATAATAGTGTAATACTATTATCTTATGTAAGAGAAGATAATACTCAATCTCAGACTTCATAGATGATAAGCAAAGTTATAAAGGTTCCACTTATTAGTTTCCTTGACATGTGTAATGTGTAATAAAATGTAATGTGTAATTAAAATTATTATAAAGATTTTATGTCGACCAATTCAGTTTTGTACGCCGATTATATTCGGCAAAACATAGCGGAATTATATTTTATATTAACACCAATGTATTATATACCTATGTTTATCAAAACTAATAAATGATTACTGATTACTAATATGTTTGACAATATTTGTGGCTATTTTCCAGACAGTTATCTGCATTAAACAACTAAATGTTTTATATTCTTTTAATCCACTTTGATGCGTCTCCAAAACAAATACTTACCTAAATTTTATTTTCCTTGGCGTTTGTCCGATAGCAATAAAAAAGCTTACGTCAGTAACTATGCCCATATTCCCATTCATAAAGACGAAACTACTGGTTAAAGTCATTCTCCTGTGACGCGGGTAGACGCGTGGGTGACAGAATTTGGCAGATACCAAAGATTACCAGACTCCATTCATAGGATATAATGACGAGCCGTTGACTGCAGATGCTATGACGTAAAGCCTAAAATCCAATTTTGGCTGGAATTCCCAGACAATGACGCTTATTGTGCGACGTTCAATTTATACATAAATAAATAAATATAAATATCTTGGGACAACTGTCATCGGATCCCAAACTAGGCAGAGCCTGTAAATGATAAACATACCTATTATATAAATAAATTAAATAGATATATTATAGATAAATTGCACCCAGACACAGAACAAATAATCGCGTCCTCACAAATATTGGTCCTGGGTGGGGATCGAACACCCTCTAGCCTAGAAGACCAGTGGAAGTATGGTGGAATAAAATACCAAAACATATTCAAGTAATAGCAATAATTTATTTTGAATCAAATGGCTATGAGCCACATGAAGCTTTCATTAACAAATAAAATAATATCAAAACAGTAAGACTTGAGTAACATTTTAAGGGTATGTAATGTACATTGAAAGAAAATGTTGTGAACAAACCTTACGGTAAATGATTCACTTTCAAATATTAAGTACCTTTTTAAAAATGAACAATTTACCGTAAGGTTTGTTCACAACATTTTTTGATACAGTGTAAACAGTAGTAACTTCCAACACCAACTCGGCAAAATATTGCTAAACTTCACTATCTTTCCATTATCAACAACATTAGTTAGTGGTAAAGTGTTAACTTGTGAGTTAATGTGTTCCTAATCATATATAGATTGATATGTGAAATAGATGGCAGTCGATTAGTACTTTCACTTCTTTTGATTATTAGAGATTTCAAATTCAATTCAAAATTTTACAGCGAATTTGAGAATAAAATTGTATATGATGAAGTAAAAATATTGAATTAAAGTCAGTGTATTCCGGAAGTATTACGTTTTTAATTAAATGACAAGTACCGTAAGAAAACACTTTAATCCAAAATGAGTTTAATGAACGTAAAAATACTACAAAAAAACAACTTAGAATTGAAATTTGTAGTCAGAGGCCGCGATAAAATGAGTGTTACTAAAAACGCCTCCGCCCGCAAACGTATTGCTAGGTTTTTTTTAAGTTTCCTAGTAGACGGGTTTAAACGAAAGACCTTGAAGATCATTGTTAATAGATAGACAGGTGTAACGTATTAGTACCTTTTATCTTTTAAACCCTGAATAACACGGTAATGGCCTCTTCCTGTACCTACTTCCCATACCTCGTACATTCTTCGTAGTATTTTTCATTTATTATTCATTCGATATTTCATAGTAACACAAAGGATTACTATAATGTATTCTCAGAACTATCATTCCAAATAACAATTTCAACGAGTATCGCAAAAAACTATTTGATAAAAGAGCGATCGAAGAATGGCCATCATAAATCTGTCGTGTCCAAGTTATGAATGAAGTAGTGGGTGTGGGAGATTGAATGAATGACGTCATAACTGTGATCTCATAGCTCGTAAGGGATCAAACACTCCATTCATATAATGTGGGTGCTACTAAATATCCCCAGGGCGTGGCGTCTCTATTACTTAATCTCTATTATTCACCTCGTTTCCAAAACCCACGGCTGAGACTGTCTCGGAGAATTTATGTCAGTCTCAGGTCCCTACGTGACCCGAAGTGGCAACTAATGATCGCTAATAAATTCACTTTCTAGTAACCCTCGCATTTATAGCTCTTTCATTGGTTGCTTCTTTAGCGAATAGAAGATCTGCTTAACGTTTATGACAATCTACAATGAATCGTATTGTAATTCGGAAAGAAATGACTAATGCAGCTGTTACAGAATACAACGTAACGCGGCTCCGTGCCAAATATTGTTAATGTTTGGTCAAATTTTACAATATTTTGTCTTATAAAGATTTCAACGGGCGCCTGGAAGTCGTATAAATATAAAAATAATGGCCGACACAAAATATGTGGAGCTTTCGCAATCAAACCTATCTATTCCAACCAGACGAAGATGACACATCCTAAAGACATAGTTAATGATTTACTACCGATGCTACGTTTTTCGCTTTACACACTGAAACGCAGCCAATTTTTTTTCCGTCACCCGTGGATGGGATGTTGTCCAAACGTATGACTCCCGTTTAGATAATACGCGTTTATTTCGGTTCTTACATATGTTACTCGTCACACAAAATAATAAGGCCATTGGCCTAATGACAGCGGCCTATTTTTAGTTCGGGACTTTTGAAGGCGACTTCTTTAAGTGTTTGTGATGTGGGAAGAGATATAGGGATTTTCCGATTTTCTCTCTGGGTGTTTACTTTGCAATTCGGAGAAAAATGGTGAATGTCAGATAACAAATTATAGCATCATTTTGGGATGGTGGATTTCTTAAAATTCCTGAATTATGAGAATGACAAACATAATGATACATAGATATCGTTGTGAAAGGGTAGTTTCCAAGAAAATTAAAATACCGTAGTCAATGATTGTTTAGTTAATATTTTACTGCGACAAAATCTAGAACACTGGACCACTGGAAACTGGATTAACGACGGAGAGGAAATTGGTCTCGTTTATCTCCTTCACTCTAGTTTTATAATAAAAACCTAATATATTATTTCTGAGAATTTAATTATTTGATTGTGCTACATCTTTTTAGTTTCCGTAGAAAGTAGTTCCCTATGAATACGTTATATCAATATTATAGGCTTACTTAGACTATGTTATTTTAAAATGAAGTGGTAGCAACGAATTTTGTGTATTTTAATCGATAGATATGTTTATAGCCATACAATCATGTACATCAAGCTACCCCCATCTGTCAAATTTCTCCAATTGAAAGTTAACCTTATGCTTATGTGATAAAGTTTAAAATCCATAAAAGAAATTTAACAGATTGGGGTAGCTGGATGTGCTGGCGTCTGTACATCGTGTATTTTGAAAAGACTAAAAATCATCTTTCTTAATCATAAACCTTGTACCCAGGTAGTCCAGCGCGCGTCGAACCAATGCAGTCGATGCGGACGACACGTGGGAACAGGGTACGACTGGAGTGCAAGGCGAGCGCTCGGCCGCCGCCTCGTATAACGTGGTATAAGGACGGCAAACCCGTCGCCGATATTGCGTTAAGAAGATTCCGGGTGCAGAATTTCAGGTGAGGTTAAAGAACATACAATCATCATAGATGTTGGGTCCTCAAGTATTTTCTAGGTTAAGTCCTGTATCAAACATTGTTGTTGTCATGTGCTACCGCCTAATTCACCGGTTATCGCAATCGTGATCGGCGTTCAAATCAATGAAGGTTAAAAATGACTAAATTGTTCGTTCAATCGGCTTTCGTGGTCATATGTGACGACATAAATGGTCGAACCGATTTTTAACGTTGAAGCCGAATTAAACGAATGAGTTTGTAATTTTTAACCTTCACCTATTTGATCACCAATGACGATAACTAGCGAATTAGGCGGTAGACGCCTGGTCTATGCTCGCATATTAATATTTCAACGTTCCAATCAGTCTTTACTAAGCCTATGAAATGTGGGTGCACTGACGCATGCTTACGATTAGTTCAGTTGACCGAGGTACTAACGACAAGGTCTTATGCAGCGTATATAAAATGCAACTTTTGCTCACTATAAAACGCACAAATTCTTAAGATTGCCGGAAAATGGCGTTGGTGGTAATATTAACAGAAAAATTAAAGAAAACTTCAGTTTTAGACTTTTACGAGTCTGCCAATAGTAATGATTTTTTTTCTGGAGTTTTCAATTTCTATGCATCAAAACTAAACACAACTTCATATTATCTAGTCTTGCGTTTGTCATAATCATGTCACAGTAATGAAGACTCTACTCTCATTATAGACGCACAAGAAAACTTGCAAACTGAAACTCGTGACTCTAATGTACTGAACTAATGACGCACTTAGAACGGTTTTAGACGATTTCAAAAGATATTTCAGAAATTAATTCTAGATCAGGGATCGATACACAATTCGGAATTGACCCAACATATCGTCAGCACTTCTTTGATTTCTTGACGCTGATCGATGTTAATATACATAAACAAATAACATTAAATAAGCTGTGCTAGATTAAATAAACAAACTGAGAAGAACGTAATCATTTATTTAAACACACATCTTTAGTAAAGCAATGGACGCGATCGGCCCCAATTAAATTTAAATATAAAGGGTCATTAGTGACGACAGATATAGTGTCAAAAACAAGCTAAAACATAAAAGGCAAATTTCATACTTGTGAAAAAAGTTTCCTTAGATTATAATATCTAGTACTTGGTGCAAGCACAAGTAAAACGGGAACAATGGAGTATTGAATTTTTTATAGAAATCTATCTAGAAATTTAAAACAAGAAACTCGATTCACATTGAATAAGATGCGAGATAAAACGATCGTAAGCCACCACGGACACGTTTCCGGTTTTAATATGACATCATTTTTACTACCAAAATTTTAGATCAATATATAATAACCGCAATAATATCTAAATTATTTTAACATATCATTTATTGAAGTTCTCTGTTAGTTTTGGTTTTGAGAATTATAAAAAGGTAGATAGAATCGAACATGACAATTTATCTTCTGGCATTAAAGTTGATGGAGAATTGAACAGGCAGTAGGTACTGAGTAAAAGAAATGTGTTGATTACTTATAGCAAGTTGTAATACTATATAACAATAAGAGTCAAGAAAATATTGTTATTATTGCCCAGCTTATGATGAGAAAGTTTGCGGAGGAGTCTAGAGTTGTTTCACGAACTATTTTGGTACATGTATCTAATAATTGAGGGCCCTAAACATCGAATAAGAAGTTGCGCTCTGATAAATTAAATTCAATTAGTGATTAGAATGACCCAGTTAAAAGCAATATTGATCTGATCTAAAACGAGACCATGTTTGTTGATATCCAATAGTAAGAATGTTGTCTCCAAACAAATGGGGCATGCACTAGATGTTACTGACATTAGTGCGAATAGCACTCCCATTGTACACTAATCGCAACTGCAGGCGACTGTCATTGACCGACCTGGTACTCGTTCTTATACTCAAATACTCCTTCAAATCCCTTTAACCCAAGCTATTCAATAATCAACTTTAATACTTAGTAATAAAAGTAACATTAACTGCAACCGCATCTACAATGCAATTGCATGGAGTAATTATTATGATTGAACGTCGCGAACAATTTCATGGGTCGTTGAATATTTTGATGACGACTTAGATATTTTGCACAGGACGAGCAATTTTCCGAATGACACAAACATATAATAGTATTTTCTTTAGTATTCCGTTAGGATTTGTAAGACTAGTCCATAATATAAACTGGAATCACTTGATACTACGAGTAATAGATAAGGGGCATTACAGCTGAGTTTGTAGGGTTTGCTTATGCTGTAATTAAGTCTGTGTGTCTGTTACAGCGGCATATTTAAGACCAAGTTGTACTTAAACTACGTAAATAGGACAAAACAGACACGATAACAATCAATACGAATTACACCAAACTAACGATGTACAAAATGGCAGTTTTAATGTCAAAATAAATGTAAGAAATGTTGTATAAGTATTGTCAAAGCAATAAAGTTTTTATTTGTGTTCTGTTAATTGTGATCTGATTTCTTAAGTAATATTAATCCTGCTGATGAATTCATTTCCAGAAATTAATTGTGAAATTAAACATTTCAGGAGGCGCTCGATATTAGTTATAAGGCACGCACGGAGCGAAGACTCTGCGACTTATGAATGCAGAGCACAGGGCGCTGTTGGCCCTCCAGCCATCGCCAGCGCCAATGTCAGCGTTCAACTTCCCGCCTCAACGACTTCCGATGATCCAGGTTAGCTGGTAGCAAACATATTTCTCAGTGTTGTATAATGTTAATAGATAACAAGTCAGTAAATAAACGCATCTTATTTCGAGCAATAACTCCCTAAATGCAAACGGAGCTTATGAATCTGAAACCGATTAACCACATTCCTATTTACGAATTGCCATCATCAATCATGTTTGAACCTATGGGGATCTCAAAGTTCAGATTTAGTCTGGTCAAATGAAATAGAATGCAAACACTACGGAGTAATTTTGAAAATCCGTTTTACTTTCAAATGCCATGTTCCTAGCCCATTAATATTCCTAGCCCATTATAAAACTAAGACATAGCTTGCAAAAGAATTACATTTGTATGAAAAGAACAAAAATTTAGTCTTAAAGAAAGGGGTTGACTGGTTTACAATATTAATAACGCTGAAATAATTATAAAAGTCGTTCATCTGATAAAAACAAGTATTTTTACGTTACAACTATATTTTCGGGGCAATTTTCACGAATCAAAGCAATCAAACTATGGCTCCGAATCTATATATAAGTAAATACAATTAAGAAAAATAACAAGAGATAGATGGGAATGGCTAAAACGTTCAAAACATCTGTAATATTCCTTACATTAGTTTACTGCAACATACTTCGAGCACAAAACTGTGACAAGATTTCATGTACATCAATGAAACGGTAACAATCAAAGTTTATAAACAAACCGTGTCACATGTTTACCGATACAGCACCGTACGGTACCGAGAAGTACAGGGAGCAGCGCACTTGGAAAACTTTTACTGCTTATTCTGCGAAAGACTAACAATGCGTTTATACGGGCCAATAGGGTGATCAGTTACGTTGGATCATTACAATGTTGTTTCATAGTTTTCCGATCAGCATTCGTTTTATACATACATTTATCTTTTGTTATGATGCCTTGGTTGCATCTTGCTACCTCGATTATTTCTAATGTGTTATAGTTCACTGCTTATTCGAGATTCAAGAATTATTCAGATTGTTTGAACAGTGAGTGTATATATCTCTTCCGGTTGCATGTAATGTTATCGTAAGTGGATACTACAACGCATTAGAGGCCCGCATTTGCAAAGAATGTGCATTAAACTTCCCTCAGATTCTTGGCATAATTTGCATATTGTGCTTTCAGTCATCATTAGCTTGTAGTGTCCGGTAAGAATCCGTGTTACCGCACATGTTTAGTAGCGTTTCAATTATAGTCAATTTTCGACAATTTTTCGTTGTATCCACTTTTCAGCCTTTGAGCTCCAAGTTTCCACATTTCTATGGCTGCTGATGTGTAAATTGATCGTAGAGGATTGAGTAGGCCCGTTGCTTATACATACATAGGCTCACAGCACTGTAAGCAGGAACAACGCTCCTTGCACAAGACTTTTCCCGTCGTTATTCTCATAAAATTTTCCACATTCATATATAACGACACTGTTGTGTGGCTGACTGTATAGAATATCACCACCCATCTTGTGGAGGGCATGGTAGAAGCCCATACGAAAAAATATCTACCAGAGAACAGGCAGCATGTGTCTGTGTACAATGACCGTCATACTGCGATCGCCAACCCGTGTGGCTCACGGCAAGACAAGTTAACACATGTTCTGATAAATATAATATATTTTTGTTTATTTCCCCAGCATCGATGGGCTCGCCGTGTCCGATGCCGGATCCTTCGTCCTACTGCCTCAATGGAGGTACCTGTTTGTTCTTCGAAGTCGTTCAGGAACAAGCTTGCAAGTAAGTTCTACTCTCATCTAAACATATTCAATTCTTTAGATTAGTGCTTATTCCCCCTGTTCTTGTTTCCCCCCGATAGTTATTAAAACATATTGTTTATCTACATACATATATTACTTATCGATTGCCCCTGAAATTTGAAATTTTGTAAATTAGTACTGTCAAACACAATTCGAAATTTTTTACTCAAGTTCTTACATTTGCATGACACCTGTTACACTCATCATTCTTGTTAATAATCTGATTAACAGAAAATACGATAATAAGCAAATTTCAATGATGTCACTTTACTTCTGTTTACTTTTATTATAATAATTTTAACGTAGTTATATGCAAGCATTAGTTAGAATCATTAATTAAGGACGTGTATGATGGAGCATTGAGTTGTCTTATACCTTTGTTGATTTTTATTATTATCATTTTTAAACTAGTTTATTTAGTTTAAATTATGAGATTATTTATAGTTGTTGATTTACAGTGATATATACCTAATGTTATGTGATAGTACCTTAGTTTTAGATAGGATTATAATTAGTGACTTCTATGTTGAAGGATTTCTATATATTAAGCAATAAAAGCAAGATTAATTTCCTTTTAAACAAAAAAAAATCCTTATTGCATATTTAAAGCGTGATAATAGATAGTTATGCTTTTTATGCAACACCACCTCTATAGGTATTCAGTCCAAATACTTGCCTATATGGCCTGCAGTGTGGTATGAAATTTCAATATGAACAGACATGTCAAGATGATTAAGAAGTCTAAGTCATCTTTTAATTATTGTGCGTACCTATACAACGTGTAACAGAAAGAGTGAACGTAACTTAAGGGGCATATACGGTCTCCTTAAGCCTACCTATACACAAAATCTCATACCGAAATACCATCATTTTAATCTTGATCGTAAAATAATATACCGTTCAATATATCGACAAGTATTTTTATCGATATAACGAACATCCGTACTAACACATCACAGCTGATTCTGATTTACGCTAGAAATTGTTTGACATACCTCTGTGTTTCTATGCACGCCTGGTAGTTTGATTCCGATTGCACTCACTACACATATTTTGTTTTATTTTAGAGTTATGTTTTTATTTATAGCACTGCTGAATAGCTATTGGATACTTTACATCGTATAAGTACGTGATACACAAACACATTACGAGATCCTTTTTATAGTTTAACTTCTAGTTGAAGTTGTTTTCAGCACTGAAGGAAGAATTTCATTATTTCACGTTCACTAAAATCTGCTCCGACACCGAAAGCTTAACTCTAAGAGTTGCCAACTAACACGAGTCTCTCTCATGTACAACATATTCATAGAATCGTAAAGCTTTCATGTTTCTTTGTTATAAACAGGCGTGGCCTCCATCGCGACACTGTACCCTTCACGACATCGCACAGTGGTTCGTGTAGAACAAGCTAGCTGGACAATATTATTTGTTTCGATTTTTATTTATAAATGAGGTTATTAAGCAAAGATATAAGGGTCATAATACTATTTGAGGTCCATTGGTCGTTTGAGCAGGTATAGTGAAATAAAAACACAATATTTTTTTAAACAATTTTATAAATAAATTTAACTATAAATGTAACTATAAAATCTAATATCAGATACATAAAATACCTACTTAAAAACTAAATCGATCACTCATCATCACTATCATCAGATGAATCATCCATTGAATAGTCATGATCATGAGTGGCAGAACTATGAAAACTAGAAACTATATTAACATTTTGTTCCTTAAAGCTAGGTTGAACTAATAAATCTAGGACTTCGATAGGGAATGAACCTATTTTCTTCCGGGGAATTTCTCTTAAACCATTTATTACAGGGTCAGATGTTATCAATAACATATTAAGTAAATCTCTATTCGTAGCTATTCTTTGCACAGCTGCTATTTCTTGCACAGCTGCTCCACTTTTCAGCCAATTTTGAAGAATATTTTGAGATGATGACCTTGACGTCTCTCAGGGACTGCTCCGTAACACCATCAAAGTCATGTCTCAAAGATATAAACCGAAAGAGCTCCACGTTTCGCGTTTCCTTCGGGTGTTTTAGCCATTCTTCAAAAAAGTCCATTTTTGAGACGGTGAAAACTGTTTAAAGAAAAAAAAAGAAAAAAATTAGTTGTGCAAATAATTCGCAATATTTTTTTCTACTAATTACTACTAGATACTTGTGAGAATCATATAAAATAGATTTTACAGAGTGGACATGAGTGGACATGTAATATTTTGACTATTGAATTCAAAAATATGGGTGAAAAAGTCCACTTTTATCGAAACATTTAATTTAATAAAATTAAATAATGAAGATCCTGTGATAAAAATTAACTAAAACAAAACTACTTACCCTTATGTACACAATCCATCACAAAAACACTATCACAAATTTCTTTTAGTGACTTAAAATAATGTTAACAATATGGTGTAAAAATGCAAATGAATGCACTTTGAATTATCAACACTTTATATACTTACCTTAATGACGGGCCTAATGAGGGTAATTACGAAAATTAATAGATGTATTCCTTAATGTATAGGGCTAATGAGTTCATCTTAATAATTAACTATTAGGAATTGAAGAGTTGTTTTTGTCCAGCTAGTTTGTTCTACGCGAATCACAGTGCATCGGTTCCTCGTAATTAAACAGCCTTAAATTCTGTGACCTATGAATCCTCATCATCACAAAGTGCACGTCTGAGGCTATTCTTTCAAAGATGAATGCACGAAATTTTCCAAATTATTACGATCACTAAACGACATAGTTAAGGATTTCGCGGAACACTTTACTCATTACTAAACGACATTTTAGACGATTGAGTAACTAAACACGACCTAAATAGACAGCAGTTTACGAACAACTGATGATTTTAATATTTTTATTAAATAAATGAAATTGCACAATATTTGGTGAATTTGGCGGCTTTCTTCGAACGCGGCCCCTTTGGCGGCGTCTTTGAGTCCACTCAAAAGAGCCGCCTAGGTATCGACGACGCGCGCGGCTCGCTTACATGAATATTAAAAGATATTTAACCGTTTATTATTTACCTACATCAACTCTTTGATTTTGCCGCCATATTAGTGTAACTTTGGATATAATCAGGACGGAATTTGAAATGTCCCCTACTGTTCATATGAGCCTAGTACATTATTCATATTTTTTTATTTGTATGTATTGTATGAATGATTAATATGTCTTTAGGGAACCTTTAAAATTTGGAATGTATCACTCTAAATTTTAAAGGTGGAATTGAAAGTGCCCCTGCACTTTCTATTCCATCACTCTCATGATCCGATGGGACGACTAGAGATACGACCGGAAAAAGGTCAGGCACAGGAACGACGGCTTTACGTGCTCTCCGAGGCATGGGGGTGTAATATCGTCAACTCCCAGACTTCGGGCTGATACTCTGAAATTTCATTTTACGGAAAAATCCCATAATCACTTTTTGGCCCGACCCGGGAATTGAACCCAGGACTTCTTTATTCCCATAATCACTTTTTGGCCCGACCCGGGATTTGATCCCAGGACTTTATTATCTGCAGTTGAACACGCTACCGCTAGACCAATGAGTTATACACGAACACATTCAAATGGCGCGGCGCGCGGGGCCCGCTTTGATGAATATTAAAAAATATTTAACCATTTATTATTTACCTACATCAATCCTTTGTATTGGCCGCCGTATTAGAGTTCCTCGCGACAAAATCAGGACGGAATTCGAAATGTCCCCTAATGTTCATATGAGCCTAGTACATTATTCATATTGTTTCGTAATTTATCAGTAGTCGTACCGCGTGGGTTTATCTGGTTAGTTTGTATTAAAAATTAAGTACCTATTCGTTTCCGGCCAAATTAAATTCAAGAAAAATTTAATATTCTTACTATTTAACACACAAAAAAATATCTGCAGTTACATAAGTCAATTAAATTATTTATTTCTCCTAGATCCAACATCTTGCGGAATATCAATTTGAATTAAATTAAGTGATTTTTCCTAGTTATCAAAGTATGAATGATTAAAATGTCGTTAAAAATTAGAGCAAAAATTCAGTAAAACATTTGATTGAATCTTAAAATAAACACGTGTAATAAATTATGTGACTGTACAGAACCACACTTTTTATTTACAGTCTAAGTAGTAGGTACCCAAAGAGTTCGCGGTAAGGTTCATTACCCTTGCGGCTGAGTTTTTAGTGTTGTTCATAATGTCGGTAATCTTTCTTGTTGATTTAGGTGGTCGATAGAAAAATAAATTACTAGTTGAATAAAAAATGATTATTTCTGTTTGAAGTTTCGTCCATAGGTAGCCGTCCTGATACCCTATAACCCCCTTAAGTTACGTTCACACTTTCTGTTACACGTTGTATATGTGTTCATCAAAGTTAATTATAAATTTGCATAGTGTCAGTAAAACTAAGTTAGTATGTTATTAACTCGTGATTTCTATAATTTAATTTAACTCATTTACTTATGAATGTATTTTTAATTGTGATAAATATACTATATACACTTTATACAACATATTTTTTTTTATCTGATGATGGAAAAATTTGCTATAAAATCCATATACAATATCCAAAGTTTAGTAAGATGTTTCTCTTAATTAATATGATATTTTGCTTCTATCAACAGATGTCCGGAAGGCTTCAACGGGCAGCGATGCGAGAACAAGGATATATCGAATAGAAGCAGTATGTCCCATTCCTACACGTGTAAATTGGGCCTCTCGATCACGTACTACTGTTAGCGCAGGCGCACAGAACCCACCTCGTTCCAATTATAAATTTAAAATTTTAGCGCGCCACTTTCCGCCGCACCGGCGCATAGGGCTGATAGACTTTTTTTATGAGACAAATGAACAGGTTTTTTTCAGTATTAACGTTGTTAAATTATGTTTTTATTACTTTCATAATTTATGCTAATGGTATCGCACTTTAGTTTAATACAATTTATTTGATGACTTTTAGTTTTTATAGATTTCCCGGCCCTAGTAGTAAGCCCAGTGGTTCCAAGGCGAACGCTTGTAGGAAAAAATTATTCATGACATTATGTTCGAACTACGAACTGTTGCAATCGCAACATTGCCTATACTGAATATGTAGTATTTTAGTTGCCAACCGCGTGCGTGGCATTTGTAAATATTTTATGTATAATTACGAATCTCGATTGTGAAATTAATCAGATTCTAACTTATTGAATTTTATTCGTTACAATCTATCGCTTTTATGTAGGGATATTTCATCTGAAATCGGTAACATATTAACTTCACGGAGCTTTAAATTATTATTAAATTATTTATACTAATAGCCCAGTGAGATTATAACCTTTTAAGTACATTTTCCATTGAACAGTTCCATAAATTATAACTATTATAATTATTACCGAACTGATTTTCCCCTAATATAATAAATTCATTCGATTTTTGGTGATAGTCGAATCACGTCCTTTATAAGACTATCGTTATATATTATATAAAAATTCTACTTTTTCTGATTTATATAATTTTTAGAGATAACTATTTGCTATCCAGTTTTCCTCTTCTATTATTGAAGATGTAAATATTTTAAACATATTTGTAATATTTGCAATTTATTATTGTTATATTTAACTATAAGGTTTGATAACTAGTAGTATGTAATATTATTATAATGAGACTTTGCAACTTATGTACATATCTATTAGGGTTAGTGTTTTTTTTTTTACAAAAATACAATAAAAAATAGTAATGCTTACTTGCTATGCTCTTCATGCTCCTATTAATCATTAAAATATACAGATTATATTATTAAATCAAAAAAATAAAGAAATTTTATAAAAATGTTATAATGTTTTCTGCTAACATTTAACACTGTTTCTAGTTCTTTAGAAGGACTATATTCATACATAGCAAGTAGAGCCAAAATATGATAGAAAAGGCAATTCCCACATTTTAGCCGGTCCGTTACATCACCTAGTCAGATATCAGTTTTAACTATAGCTAGGTAGAAATTAATTAATTAATTTATATGTAATTACGAGTGTATCTAATTGGACGAATGGTTGTGGATATAGCGATAACATTTTTTTTATTTCTCTGTTTTATTTTCTAACTCGCTATGTGGGACCGAATCTTACACAATAGTTAAACAGTTCATGTTGTTTTCTTTTTTTCATTTTGTATAAAGTACTTACGAATTTAAGTTCATTATTTATATTATGTAATTAAAGTAGAAAACTGACTATTTATTTTTAATAAAACTGAGAATTTTAGGGCATTTATACGTCTAAGTGAAATGGCGTTGTTCGTGAAAATTCCGAACTTTGGGCACTTACTTAAATATTCATGGAAGCCGAGTACATACGTTTTCATATAACTTTCTATTACCTATTATGGGAATGTACTCAGGGAGAAAAACAAATATTTTCTTTGAATGACGTCATTACATTTTAACACGAGTTTTGTATTCTCACAACAAATATTAAGGTGAACATGATGTTAAGTCGATGTAATGGATATACCAAAATCACAATAAAAGAATGAGTGTTGGAATTAACAGAAAGGCGACAACGTTTTTTTTTATTATTTTCATTTTCACTATCCTTAAATCCTTGGAACGACCGTGGAAATTCGAAAAATGAAAAGTGGTATGTATATTCGAAATTTTTTATATGTCGTGCACACGATTAACAAACCGCACTCATTTTCTAAAAATGAAAAAATGTAACCTGCAATTATTTTCATACATATTTGTTTTTTTTTTTAGTTATTTGTTACATTTTTTCTTTTTATATCCTGAAGACTGACTAATGCTTTTTATGTACATGGGTACTAATAATATAGCCGGGTAAAGCATGCTGAACGCATGTATCTGTAAAATAATATTCTTCAACCTTCTTCTGTACTTATTATTTGTTGTGAGATAACAATAATAATTAATAATACGTAGGGTAACGATATGCATGCGAAAATGTGGGTATAAAATTATTTGGGTAATTAACATATTTTTTCTAATTCACAGATGAAGGCGAACCACTGTGGTAGTGAAGAAACAAGAAAATTTTAGCGAAAAAGCAGAGCTATTGTGGAAAAGTCTTTTGGCATTTTTTTATACTTATAAGACAAAAAGCATTCCTGCGTTATGTGTTATCTAATGTAGGCCTTCTTAATTTATTACACACCCTCAAAAGTCGAGTATTTGGAAATTAAGTTAATTCTTTTACCTACGTATTCATGTACGATCATTACGCCCTCTGTATTTACCCACTAAGTACTTCCCTAATACCTCAATGTCTAAATAGTTAAAATATATTTAAATTTCGATGTAATTCACTTCTACATGGTAAGTGTTCAAAATATTTACACCATAACAGGCCTGTATCCTTCGACACTTGCGATACGACCGTACGAGTGCTTGGAAGAGCACCGACCGCTTTGATCCGTATTACTCTAGCAAGCGAAAACGAGACAGAACGATCGTGAGCCGAGAGTATCTATTTATCTACGTGTTGTAACGAAGAGAATTATTCTCTGACTAGAGCAGAATATATACATATTAGCTTGAAACAAGACTGTACAGCTGATCTTAATTGATTGGTTTTGAACTCTATTCCTAAACAATTGCGTTCATAATATATCGGCAGCTATATTGCCAATGCCTGGTAGTAATCCCTTTTAAACTTACCTAATAATCCAAATTAAGTACATCATTTATGTACATTATAACGATAAATGCTTTTGATAAGCTTATCTTTGTAGTTCGTCTAATCTAAAAATTAACGTTGTATTAAATTAAAATGATTGAATATTTAGTCATTAATAATCAATAACTTAACAGGACACTAATGTTAAATGATGCTTTAGTTGAACGTCGGCTGTATATTTCAATACGATACTGTTAAGTTGAACAAACGAATAGGTACATACCCAACATATAATTATAAAATGGATACTTATATTGTGTTTACATAAATAAGATTCTATGAAAAATCAGTTTAAATATCGACTGCCTAATATAGCTTGATGTAATAAACCTATCTAGATGTAATCATTATCACACATTCAATTAATTTGAGTCTTGGTTACTCGAACAAACTTATATTCTATTCTATTAAGGGCCTCTCTCGAAAATATCATCTGGGAAATTGTAGAAATTTAATAATTAATTATACCTACTTTAAACTAAATTATTTTATGTTGTTCGGAACAACATTGTGGTGTTAAAAAAGAAAACAAATAGACCAGACATTCTTTTCTTTTGAGCCACGAGCATCCACATATGCCCACATAGCATGTTACTGACATATAAATTTTCGGGTGGGCGTTGTCAGTGGTCCGCATAAAGCCAAACACAGACAAATCAAATGGTTCGGGTTGTTCGGCTTTTTAAATTTGACTACTTTACATTTGTCATGTATTGATCGGCCTTGTATCGCTATTAAAATGTCAATATATTTTATACTATGATTACAAATTAACGATGTCCGGCTTTCTTACCCAAATATCCGGCTTAACTGGCTGGTCCGCTATCCGCCATTTCGCTATTAATACCTGATAATCCGCAGCGCGCGTTACATTTTAGATTAGATGAACTCTACTTAAGTATTGTATCATATTTAGAGTATAAGTATATTGTGGTGCTTAAGGAAACGTGACTTACTTAACAAAATTTATTCCATTTTATGTTCCTAGTTATTGAATGGTTGGTGCAGTACTTAGTACCTAATGTAAGCAATTATAAGAGATACTCTAAGGTCATCGAATTTAAAATAAAGTAATAATACCCCAACCGTATTCGGTAATTGTACTTAGTACCGCTGGACTAGCGAAAGAAGTTTAATCTAGTATGATAACATCCAAAAATGATCTGGTGAAGACTGAAGTAGATTTGCAAATTTAAGACTGAAATGTCACACGCTATAAGATCTCCTCAACTATTCATACATACATACATAGACTCACGCCTGTTTCCCAGAGGGGTAGGCAGAGACAACGGATTTCCATTTGTCACGATCTTTGCATACTTCTTTTGCCTCGATTACTGTCATTATATTCTTCATACATGCTCTCCGGTTTAGGGTACTTCTGACCTGCCCTTTCTTGAGAACATCTCCAATTGGGTCAGAGAATGTTCGACGTGGTCTTCCCCTTACGGTTGTCCCATTCACACAGGCCAGGTATACTTCTTTTGTCAATCTTCTTTCATTCATCCTTTCTAAATGGCCAAAACATCTCAGCATGCCTTTTTCAACTATTCGATGATAACAAAATATTTTACTATCCACTAAGAGTCTGTCCCACATCTACAATGCGAGCGTTATACAGGGTAACTTGTAAAACACCAACAACTACTACGGACTAGGTAGCCAACACTAAACACAACTTATGTACCTAGTCCGAGTTCGGAAATAACATAATACATGTTTAAAAAAATTCACAACTTTTTGATGTACTGTCGAGACATTTGTAAGTCTATGTTTTATTCATACGACGCTCGCTCGACTCGCGCGCGCTTGCGCTGCTTGGCGCTGCCGCTGCCGCAATGGACCGTTGATCATGCCCTGCCACTGTTTCGCGAAGAGCATGGCCATTATAATTCTTCTGAAGATCTGAGTTGCTACAGAAGTGCGTGCTTTATTGGACGCTTGTAGCCGATATTATAAATACGACACTATTCTGTGTAGTTTGTTAGTTTACTATACATGTTTAATATCTATACAAACGCCTAAATGTTCCATCATCTGCACTGAAACACTTTTACATCACTTTAATGAGACTAGTCCCATCCTCCCACCACTGCAACTCCTGTAAGCCAGGATCAACAGTGGCGCACAATGAAATGACATTGAGCGGTGAGACTCAGGCATGTCCCGGGGTCGCTTCAACTGTCTTGGATCCCGCAACGAATTTAATAAAGAAACAATGAGTTAGAAAAATGCGTAAACTAAAACCGTTGAGGGGGTTTTATAAAAATGTGACGTTTGAATAGAACCCAATAGAAATATGTGCCTCACGTAGTTGTAATAGCCTGACTGAATATGCACCAAAAATGCCTCAAAATTTCGAAGTAATAACTTATTGCACTCTCTTAATTTCCATGAACAACTTTATGATTTGAGTTGATGTTTATTTAGGACGCCAATAAAGAAATGTTAAGTTATATTAACAGTCATGTACAGTATTATTTGCTAGATAGGTGTTATTTATTGTAGACTGTAACTGCTATATTTAAGTGCTTTGTTATAATAAACGAAATGTGAATATTTTATGGATTATTTCATTTTTCTTTTTTAGACATTTATGTAGGTACACACGAAAAAAATCAACAAAATGCACCAAGGAATTGCTAATTTCAATAAAAAATTCTTCCAGCAGATCCGTGAGCGAAGAAATTAATAACTAATGGAACATACCGTGTGTTACACT
This sequence comes from Pseudoips prasinana, assembly GCA_951640165.1. Lineage (NCBI taxonomy): Eukaryota > Metazoa > Arthropoda > Insecta > Lepidoptera > Nolidae > Pseudoips > Pseudoips prasinana. The sequence continues at coordinate 3,224,152 of OX621238.1, read as the reverse complement.
ACATACATAAAAATATATATCTATACACATATACGTATAACTAGGGAGAAACAGAGAGATAATGTGCTAAGACACGATTTTTAATTCCTAGATGTTAGTGGGAAGAGCATTCCACAAACTGACTGCCTGTCTTGTGATAAGTATCAAATAAAAAACATAGTAACAGCAACACCAACTGCAAAAGCCACTTTCTTTTTCTGTATCGTATGGACAGTGGTACCCTGGTGTCAGAGATGTTCAAGCCGCCATGCGCCAGTAGGCATGTGACTGGGTTGTCGACTATTGTCTAATGACCACAACCGGGACCGACAGCTTAACGTGCCCTCCAAATCACGGAGACGAGCACAAATTAAACATCTTTAACGGTCACCCATCTATAGATTGACTGCGTGCCTAGATGCTTTACTTCGCCGATCACTTACAGACCGGTGGACTCAACTGGCCATGACCGCCAAAAAAATATATATAGATAATAAAACCAATATACTGTATAAAGGTGACATAATCTGAGCATTCTGGCGAAACCAGCTTCTCGAGTTTATTACGAAATTCAGAGACACATATCTGCGAAGGCCAAATATGTGAATCTAATGTAGACATTCTAGAGTCGCTCAAATTTATCCAGTTGGGTTACAGTGAAATCAAGATAGCTGACATCTGCATAATCTAGTATTGGAAGAAGAAAGAACTGACCAAGCGTAATGTTGGTGGGTATAGATATTATAATATGTATGGTTGTTGACAACAAGAGTTGGGAATTAAACCTGGAGACTTCAGTTTACAAACATGCGATACACGAAAACAAAGTAAACCTAGACTCTGAACAACTGTGTAGGTACGGACACCTATATTTTATAGGTAAATCAAATAGTAGTATAGTATAGTAATAAGTAGCATATAACGGAGAGCTTTGTTCAGGTGTAAAGGCGGCCGAGGCATTTGCTCAGTATTTCTCCAGTAGCCTGATGTACCTAGATTGGACCCAAATATATTGAACCTAAGCTCTTAGGGAGGTGATGTACCTCTTCCTTCTATGACAATTCAGGATGTAGAGAAGGGAATTGACAAAATTAGACCTTCTAGCTCGATCGGTCCTGACAATATTCCCGCCTACATCCTTAAGGGATGCAAAGAAAGTCTATTACCTCTCCTATGTCATATTTTCAACCTGGCCTTCCAATCAGGTGTATACCCCAAACAATGGAAAATATCGCGAGTTACGCCTATTCCTAAAACCAGTGATAGATCCTCAGTGGATAAACACAGCCCTATTGCTGTCCTTCCAACGATAGCAAAAGTTTTTGAGCATATACTTCATACATTTATTAACAACTAGCTGTGCCCGCGACTTCGTTCGCGTGTTAATTAGTTTATTTTGATTTTTTTTTGTTTTTTTTTTCAAAATAAATGATTTTTTCTAAAGTAAAAGTAGCCTAAGTTAGTCCTTATTACATCAGCCACCTGCCAATAAAAGTTTCGACAGAATCGGTCCAGCCATTTCAGAGAATAGCCGGAACAAACAGACAGACAGACAGACAAAAAATGTAAAAAAAAATATTTTGGTGTAGGTACCGTATATATATTCATATTTATGTAGAAAAAAACGGTTATTTCAATATTACAAACAGACACTCCAATTTTATTTATTAGTATAGATAGTATAAATGCTTATCTATCAGATGCCCAGCATGGCTTTCGGTCCGGTCGCTCCGTTAACTCAAATCTTATGGTTAAGGTGGACTTAATTTCTAGAAGCCTAGATATAGGAAGGCAAGTTGATGTCCACTACTTCGATTTCTGCAAAGCTTTTGACAGGGTCGACAATGATGTGCTCTTAACTAAGTTGGCTGCCATTAGTGTCAAAGTTTTCTCAACTTCTTTGCTGACTACTTGCGCGATCGCACACAGTTCGTCAAACATGGTTGCTTTGGGTCCGGGCCCTATAATACACGCTCAGGTGTTAGTCAAGGATCTGTGTTGGGTCCACTTCTATTCCTAGTCATGATCAATGACCTTGTAAATAAAGTTAAATTTGCTAAATGCCTACTATATGCCGATGACCTAAAACTAATAATGGAAATAAAAAACGAGAAAGAATGTGAACAGCTACAAAAATATATAAACGCCATTTGGCACTGGAGCATTGAACACAAGCTGCTCTTCAACACTAGTAAGTGCTATATCATGACCTACGGTCGCCGGCGGCGACCAGTTCTTTTTAATTATACTATAGGTGGTCAACCAATTACTCGTGTCAACAACATAAAGGACCTGGGAGTGACCTTCGATCGTTGTCTCACATTTAGTGATCATGGTTCCGGTGTTGCCAAGGAATCATTTAGGCGGTTGGGTTTTGTTTTGCGTAATGTCTGTGACTTTGAGAACCCACAAGTCATCAGCCTTCTTTACAATTGTCTGGTTCGAAGCAAACTCGAGGCTAGTGCCTGTGTCTGGAACCCTCATACAGCGACCCAAATATTGATTATCGAAAAGGTGCAAAAAACCTTCCTTAGATTTCTATTTAAAAGTATATACAAATACTATCCTTATATGTACCCTACTAATATTTTAGGAATGTTAGGTTTTAATTCTATGGAGGTGAGAAGAGGCTTTGATCAGCTTACGGTAGCCTGTAAAACCTTTCGTGGAGAAATCGACTGTCCTGAGCTCCTTAATTTATTCTGTCGGTTATATGTGCCTGGTCGTAGGCATCATCAGTGCCGCCACCAGCGTGAATTATTTGCGAAGCCGCTGCATCATACTGTCGCTAGAGCCAAGTCTCCAGTATGTCGAACCCTAGATATGCTAAACGCCCTCCTGATTGCCTATCCTGAATGCGATGTGTTTTACGGTAGATGGACAGACATTAGGCGAATATGTTTGGTTTTCTGCGAAAGAAAGTATGCAAGGATGGCCAGTATTTTGTATTGAAATTTATATGTAACCCTAAAAATAAGTAATGTAATTGTTTCTATGTTAATTAATGTAATTGGTTATTAACCGTTTTATTTAACTATAAATAAATAAATAAATAAAAATAAATAAATAAAAATAAATCCTAAACACAAAGGGTCCGAGGCGACTACTGCTACATCCTACGCTCACGACTTTAGTTTAGGAACCATTTTCGCGGATCTATCTAGATCAGTCAGATTTTTGATTTCGGTCCATGTCTTGCAAAATCAGTACGCATGAATAAATAGGTCCCTACAGTTCCTAGGTTTAGCTAATTGAAATAGTGTGCGTTTCGACCGCACGGCCACGACAAAATTAAGAAAAGAAAGCTATGCCAAGATTTTGTTATAATTTGTATAAGTTGATTCCCAAAACCATAAATTTGTCAAAGTTATGGTTAAAAAGTTATAAGGTCTTGAACCTGGCCGCGCCATTGAAACGCGGAAGAGCACGCGCCACGAAGATCTTTATAACTAAGCGTTGCAGAGATCTTAAATTTAGGAAAATAACGTAATAAATTTGTAAAAAAAATTTAATGCTATAGAGAAAAAATCCCACATTAATATTTTAGGCGTTGTAATGGCTACGCCATTGAAACGCTGATAAACACGTTATCAGGCGTCTGAAACTTTTTGAAAAAATCAGGTTTTAATTTGTCAAAATTTGAGAAATATAACAATAAATCCTAGGTTTATATTTCAGGAACTGGAATACATGGCCGCGCTTTTGAAACGGTGAAAAACATGTTATCGCCGATATGTCTCTGAAAAAGCATCGCACAGGTCTGAAGTTTTCTGTGAAACGTAGATTTCCGTTTGTCAAACTTTGTGAAAACACACAAAAAAAACTAGGTTTGTATTTCAGCTGTAGAACGGTATCGCTTAGGAAAAGGCGTGATTATCAGTAGAAGAAAGTAGGTATTAGAGATGTATTTTTATAAAAATACCTATTTATATGAAGAACTATCGATATTCAGTAAAGCATCGCACAGGTCTGAAGTTTTCTGTGAAACGTAGATTTCCGTTTCTCAAATTTTGTGAAAATACACAAAAAAACTAGGTTTGTATTTCAGCTATAGAACGGTATCGCTTAGAAGAAGGCGTGATTATCTGTAGAAGAAAGTAGGTATTAGAGATGTGTTTTTATAAAAATACCTATTTATATGAAGAACTACCGATATTCAGTCAAAGTCAAGTAAAATCAGTCATAGTCACGTCAACGCCCTACCCCAGTAGTGTACACTTTACTACAGGCTTATATTTGAAATCACTACGGAAAATCATAATTCACAGTAATATGCCTCTTTGCAACACTTGTGTACGTTTTTGAAGACTTTACGTTTAAAAGTCCCCATATTTAGACGTAAAAATTCGAATTTTCACAAGTTTAAAAAAATTCAAGCGTACCTACCTCGATGTCACGCGAGACAGTATAAAGAAATAGGTTAAATATAATTCCAAATGTGAATAGAGATGTCAATTTCTATAGCTAAATTCAATTTCGTTGCTACTCTAAATTTTAATAAGTCGGTGCTAAAGTATTATTATCAACGAGATGAGTGTAGTGACGCTGACCAAACCATGGCATACTTCGACTGTCCTAGACTAGACTGTTAGGCCGCACAATAAAATTCATACAAATACATAAAGTACCTACAAATTTGGAAAGTAACGTACGCAAAACGAAACTAATTAGAGCATATAAACTTATTTCTAGTTTTCAACAAAGGTCAGGTCAGAAGTACCCTAAACCGGCGCACATGGATGAAGAATTTATATTCTTCATACATGCTCGCCGGTTTAGGCTTCGTTTACTGACAATGATGTCAGTAAACGTAGGCAAAAGAGGTGTGCAAGGATCGTGACAAATGGAAGTCCGTTGTCTCTGCCTACCCCTCTCCTCCTTAAGTTCTCAAACTCTTTCGAACGCCTAACTCATACTTTCCTAGTCACTATAGCACAGACAAAGATTGAAATTGCGCCACTACCATCGGGGAGGGGATCTTGTCATCAACAAATATGTCTCAGACAGAAACTGGAAGGTCAAGAACGTCTTGTCCATGAAATATGAAGGAACCCATTCTTCTTACAGAAGATCCTGAAGGGTTGAAGTGCTGTACGCAAGTACACCCCAACAAAATAAGGCAACCTATTCTTCTTCGTCTAATATTTATATATAAATAATAATTAGGCGTGCATAAAGTCCTCCTAGGCGACTTTCGGCTACGGCGGCCAGTCTCGGTAGATACTAGCCGCAATTTCGGCAGCACTTCTATTACGTCCGATAGGACGCCTAGAGACTCGGCTCAAGGACAGACGGCTTTACGTGCTCTGCGAGGCATGGGGAATAATTCCACCACATCCCAGATTTGGAGCTGATACTCAGGAAATTTTCTTTACAGAAAATTCACAAAAATTACTTTTAGTGGCTCGACCCGGGAGTTGAAACCAAAACTCCCATTATTTGGAGTAATAATCATTCCTATATTCCCATACATGCGTAACTACTACATTTGTTAGGCATGTATAGGAATATATGAATGACTAGCTATGCCCCGCGGTTTCACCCGCGTTATACTTTACAAATTATAGCCTATGTTTTATTCGGATATTCATAAAAATTCGTTAAGTCGTTTTGGCATAAAAGAGTAACTAACATACATCCATATATCTATACCCACAAACTTTCGCATTTATAATATTAGCAGGATGTGTCTCTAGCAGCTTTGGCAGTGCACGCCGCCGGAATAGCTCGCAGATGGTAGATCTTTTCCTTCTTACTTGACACTTCTGACTCGTCATATTTTGGACAATTCACAAAATATCTTTATAAAATAACATAAATAAAATAAGTAGGATAATAACAGCTGAACATAATACACAAGAAAAACATTTGAATTTTGAAAATACTTATATTAAAACAAGATAATTACACCGCAATATGCCAAGTAGGCACTCACTTAAGCCAATAACCCTTTTCAGCAGTCGGGTATAATCTTATTAGGAGTTACTTAACTTATATGTTACTCATACTAACAACTTAACGAAGCATTAAGAAATATTTACATTTTGGGAAGCTTCTATAGCATGCAGCATTATATAAGGTACAACATATATAGTAAATGTAACTTAAGGAATACCAGTTTGTGCAATATGTACAGACGCCAGCACATCCAGCTACCCCAGTCTGTCGAATTTCTTTAATAGATACACATAAGCATAAGGTTCACTTTCAATTAGGGAATATTTGACAGATTGGGGTAGCTTGATGTGCTGGCATCTGTACCAAAACAAATGATTGTGTTTCTTTAATAAGGAGACAATTTATTTATTGTGTATGTTTATGATTACTTACATTCACTATTAATGTTGCCTTGTGGAAGTTAAAGAGAGGAATGTAAAACAAATTGAAAAATTCATTGTTTAAACATAATTTAGCCGCAACAATAATCTTATCAATAAAATGTATATTTACAATGATAAAATGTTATGTTAAAATTTATCACAATGTCCCATTGATATAGAAATGCATATTATTATGCAGAGTAACATAAAAAAAATTATGAGTTAACTGATTATAAGGGAGATCATTGTACTAAAATAGTATTGTTCCAGTCAGTATTGTCTCATCGTAGACAGACTAGCCAACTGCACAGAACATAATAAAGAGTATGAGCATATGCACAAACAGTGGTAACCTTTCTGTGCCCTCTCTCTCATGATCTGATGAAACATGACATGACTGGAATGAGTTCAAGTGCAAGAACAGCAGATGGCTTCACATGCTCTCCAAAAGATAGGGGTGTAAAACCGCCAACTTACTGACTCAAGCCTAATAGTGAGAATTTTTCTTGATTGAAAAATACCCATATCACTTTCTTGGCCAACCTACAATTTGAACCCTGGACCTCATTATGCACATGCTAATGCTATACCAATAAAGCAATCTACTATTAAGAATGGGCAAAGTAGGAGCAATGGGACTGTGGAAATAATGATAAAACAAAATACATCAGCTGCATAATGAAATGTCCTTAAAAATGACATAAAATACCAATTTACAAAAAAAATGTATAGCTTTGGTGATTATTAAATTCAAAAAAGAATAATACTGTGTCTAAAAACTGCTAAAAGCTTAAAAAAATTATCAATCATTTTTTAAAAGAATCAAAAATTCTCTTGAAGTAAGTACCTAATCTATGAAGTCTAATCTACAAGTTTGTAACTAACAACGGTATCCATTTTATGTAAACTAGTGGAGAAAGATTTGAGTTGAACATTTTGGGCATTTATTATGGAAATGGGCTGAGCTTCAGCCCATTTTTCTGGGACATCACAGTCCGTTTTAGCATGAACTAGTACATCAAATGAACATCTACAATCCAAGAAAGGTAAATAAGATATGGTAGCAGCTACCTGAAGCATTACATCTCTGATTTCAAGTTGTATTTTCTTCAAGTCTTTAGTGCCAACTGTGTCATTTTTGTCTTTGGATGAAGAGTTGTCCCCGTCTTCATAATGTACGTTAAAGTCCCAACATTCAAGAACTTCTTTGTTGGCTACGTTGAGGATGATTAGGGAAAGTTTGGTTACTTTCTTGTTCAGTATCCATTCTGAAATAGAGGTAGAAGAGAAGATATGAATAAGATATGTATGTATGTGTAGTCCCTCCTTTTAGTTATACAGCATTATTCAAAATATTGAAGAAAACGGTTTTCTTCCACTGAAAGTATGTTTCAATAAAACATTTAATTCAGTTTTACTGTACTTCATTCCTGCATATCCTTCTTGCTGGTTTAGGTGGCAGACTTTCAGTCTTTATCAAAAAAGTCTATATTAACATAATCAATTAACATAGTCTATATTAGCACAAAGTAGAAGTCTAAATTAAATTCTCAGATATCATTAATTTGATATGTAGGTATGTATTGTTTGTTGCCTAACAAAAAAATTAAAATAAGGTAAAATTACACAACTTTTTCATATAATTACCAAACTTAAAATACCTTAATGTAGGCATCAATAAAACATTATTGATTTCATCTTACTAATATTAAAAAAGTCTATATTATGATATTAGTGGATAGAATTTTATTACTCTTTCACACAAAAGCAATGGAACAAATTACGATGAAACTTAACCATAATATAGCTTATATATCCTATATAAGAGACTATAATTTATAAAGTTTCACACGGGTGATACCGGGAGACACAACTAATAAAATTATGAATCCTTAATAAAAAACTCGGGTTGGATCTCATATAGAGTCGCCTGAATTTGAGTTAAGTGAGTATATGGGGAGGTTAAGGGCATTTTTTTCTGCCAGAGACGCGCCAAGTTTTTTTTATTTAATTTTTTAAAGTCATAACACTTCATATAAATGCATAAAACAGAACACAAGTTTGATACATTTCGTAGCAATTTCAATACCTACAGCATTGTAAAAGAACGTAAAAACATTGCTTTCGTGTTTAGAAGTTAATTTTTTTTTATAACGCCTTTATATAATTGAAAAAAAAAACTGAATTGATTGGTGTAAAAAATGTACTTTTATGAAATAATTTGGGTTAGGTTAGAACGGTGACCATTTAGCGCGGGAAGGCGAGCGAGCGTGCCGCGGCAGCAGCCGCCGAGCGCTAGAAAAACATTAACGATGGATATCTCCATAACCATGGGGTTCCGCGAGGTGGGGATGGTACCCCACTCCCCCCTCAATTCACTTAAGTTTGAAGGCGACTTGATTTGAGATATTTACCAAAAACTCAAATACTGTTTCAAATTTTCTCAAATACTAAGTTCAACAGCAGGAATCAATGGCACACCAAACTTAAATTCGCACATGCTATTCACACAAATCACACACCATAATTTTCACTATTTACCTTCACTTTGAGTCAGCAAATTAGTTAAAAAGTTCTTAATTTGGGGATCTTCTGATAACAAAAGAGTTAGGCCGTATTGTTGCTCAGCTTTGAAGGTTTCAGCCGGGTATAAACCTCTTTGGAACAACACGGAATTTATGGCGAATTCTGAAAATTAAAATAACAATATTATAATACCGCCCGGTACGGTGATGTTTTTAGACCGAAATTGATATCTATTGTATACAAACATCCAAAAGATAGGTCAGTGGGTATTCTTAGGGGTAAGAAAATAATACAGACATTTTCAGTTATTTATAACTATCATACAGATTTTCAAGAGTTTTAGTACTTACTGAGATATTCACAAATAATTTGAGCAGAGCCACGGAGGTTTATGCAGTTTTTAGTTTGCTGTTGAGACATCTTAAGTTCGTTATAAATATGATAATCTATTGTATGGCTATCCACCACGATATTAGTTCCGGTTAATTTATTGAACTTTAGTTAATTTTGATAATGAAATCAATAATAGCACGGAAAGTTACAATATGAAACAGCCGTTTACAACTTGCCGTTGAGAACTTTTAAAATTGCGTTGGTAAAAATTATATTTCCGAACGAATGCTGCGAAATAGTAACATTTAAATATATAATCAATTTTCATAATATTGATAACAATTCTAAAACTGTAAAATATAAGTATTACTGCATTATTTCATTTATAAGATAAATTAAACTGAGATGTATAATAAGCAGATAAATGTCACTTCAAGATTTTTGAACGAACAATAAGCTTTCAAAATTTAAGGGTTACCAAACTTAAGGGAATATTTTAAAATAAGACTGACTTTTAAATCATACTATAGAGATTTGAGTAGTAACTAATGAGCTTGAGCTTAGAGCTTAATTATGGAAAACTTCACATGAGTGAATACTAAATTAAACTAAAAATACGCGACCAATCACATAAAAATGATACTGCTGGCAATTCTGTATTTAATTCAACTAAACTACTTTATCATTACATCTCTCTAGTACACCTCATACGAAAAGAACAGGCTACAAACTTTAAATATAATTGTCAAACAACCGCACTGCAACTGCGCACCTAGCACACAACTACTCGACCGAATTTCACGGTAAAACTAAAATGTCACAACTAAATAGGCGTTAATCGGCGCTATCCTTTTTATAAGAGGTATTAGAAAGAAACGAAATGATATTAAGTGTAGTTGGTATTGCATTATCAATCGTTAAATAAATTATAGTCAATCTTACACAAGGAAATGACGTGTGATTATAGAAATAAGGTGTGCTTCATTTTAACAACCTTTAGAGAAATTAATAGCTTAACGTATCTGCTCAGTGCATTTAAGGATTAAAATTGTAATTCAATTCAAGATCAATCATGAATACTAACGTAACGTTCCGGCAATATGTAGTACCATGTAGTTAGTTTCTCCCAATTTATTCAATTGCGATTCTGACACACATTGAAAATATGGAGCATGTAAGAAATTTAACCTAAAAACAGATTTTTATCATGCAGATAATTATTATTGAACGGCTCTTTAAGCTCAATTAAAGTATATTTTTATTATTGATTTTGAATTGACTATATTACCACAGAAATTTAAAGGTATTCCCTACAGAAGTCATTTCGTTAAAATTTTATATTCACTTATTTATGGCTACAGAGATATCCATGTAAATATGTAACTACATATTGTGAGCCAGGGGATTGGAAAGAAAACTTATATTTGCATACAGAACTTTGATTGGTGTCTATAGTGATAGTTAAAGCCTTCGATAGTATCAACATTCCGCAATAGAAATTGCACTTTTAAAACAAAATATTCCACTCGTGAAATTAATCATACATACATAGACTCACGCCTGTTTCCCAGAGGGGAAGGCGGTGATAACGGATTTCCATTTGTCACGAACTCCGCCTCGATTATTTAATTTGAAATAAATCATGTCCATCTACAATAGCAGCACGGCAGATGTTAAACTCCAATCTTCCGGTCAATCCTTTAAAATAGAAATAGAAAAGGATGTCAAACAGAGTTATCCGCTATCTCCTAAACTATTTAATTGTGTATTCAAGGAAATTTTTCAAAATCTGCCAATAGAATGGGAATCGAGAGGTATACGCATTGTGGCTAAAAGGCTTACACATCTGCGTTTTGCTGACGATGTGGTGTTTTTTTTCCACTTCTGCCGTAGAACTCGAGAATCAAGGTACTCCAGGATCTGACTTCTGCAAGTCTTCTGATGGACTTCAGATGAACCGAATATAGACCCAGGTGATGACCAACAGCACGACTCGTAGAATTCTGGTGGATGGGCATATTATACAATATGTTGACGAGTACACATCTTGTTCAGATAGTCTCCTTCAAAAACCGGCAGAAAAGGAAGTCGGAAGGCACTTAGACAATGCATGGAGGAGCGTCTGGTCCATGAAACAACTATTGAAAGGTAACCTTCCTCTGTGTCTTAAGCGAAAACTCGTTTCCATGTGTATATTGCCCATCCTAACCTACAGAGCCCAAACATGGTCCCTGGCTGAGAATCAGAAGTCCAATTTGCCAAAGAGCTATGGAGCGCAGCATTTTAGATGTGAAACGCACGGACAGAATCCGAAACATAACAATTGCTCCAAAACTCGAATATCTGATGTTGGTAAAAAGACCACCAGATTGAAGTGGGACTGGCCTGGAGAGAGACATATGAACCCAGAGAGATGAGCGCAGATTACAACCAATTGGGTCAAAATGACCGACGTCGACGTGGGAGATGGTGTGATGACGTGAACTCGTTTTTGTAACGACAGTCCTGAAATAGCGAAAGACAAGGAAATCTAGAAAATTTCATTTCATTTATTAATTCGTTAACAATGTACATTGTGTTCGAAATACAATTCACTTATTATAACTAGCAGTTTTCAATTACATAAATAGGTACAGACGCCAGCACATCAATCTACCCCAATCTGTCAAATTTCGCCAATAGAAAGTGAACCTTAAAAGAAATTTGACAGATTGGGGTAGCTGGATGTGCTGGCGTCTGGCGAAACACTAACATCTCGGATTTTTTTTTAATTCTAGAATCTTTCTTTATGATATTTGTTTACGACTCTACGACCGAATGTACAAGTAGGAGTGTAGAATTCATCATTCTAGTTTGTACGGTGCGTGTACCTACATATTGGATAGTATCGCGCTACTAGGTCACTGACACCAGTTTAAAGACCTTGGTCAAGTCGAGAAAGAACAAATCAATTGGTGTCTTCCTTCTTCTTATTACTATAAAGCCAAGAACTATGGTCTGCTTGAGGCACATAATGGCACTCTCTATTGATCAGCCAGACCTGAAGCCGAAGACTGGGTATCTTGAAGATGGATGAGAATTGCCATTTGAATCAAGCGGGCAGTCCAGCACTTAAGCTGAGATAGTAACTAATGAAATCAGTTTCTAGATAGATAGATGGATAGGGGTCCGCAGAGTCACCTGTTGGCACCTACAGCTATTGTTGTCATGAGATCACCCCGCATGACTCATGCACAATGTGAACATCGTCACCAGTACCTTTGACAAGTACTAACCAGCATACATCAGGTGCTCAATACTTAGGTTTTCATTCCCTGAGGATATCCCGCGAACAATATTTTTATCACCTCGGCAATGACTTATGCTTGCGGTGTATCTAGTTAAAAGGTATTTAAAAAAAAATTCTATATCGACAGGGCTACACAACACTACACTCATTGGAAGGCCCCACTTAGAATTAATTTTACCAGGTTATTTCTAAAACTGACCAAAATCTTTTGATTTCTGGAATTTTGATATAATATCAAGTTCAATTAGGTTTTGAATTTTGACACCAGTTAAGTTTAAATTGACGATGATATGATATAATTACCTGTAATTAAATATTATAATGGAATATTTCGTCTCGAACATTACTATTTTTTGCAATTATATAAATTAATAGCTTTATTAAATTATGGTAGTATATGATTTAATACAGTAAATACAGTAAAAATAAGCACTTCTATATAGAGAGTACTTAATAAATATTCTTAATACTCATTAATAGGTATTAAGAATAATAATCAAGTACTCTATACGTAGAAGTGGTAACCTTATTATCAATCATCACTGTCAATGTGCCACCATGGCGGCTGCCCTGCTGTCAAAGAAGAAATTTGATAAATTTATACGAAACCAATACAAATTCGCAAAATTAGTAACCAGTCGTAACACAGTAATACTAAACAAACCTCAGTTTAACTTATTTTGCCAACAATGTGCCGTCACCAGCTATTCCAGGGTATAGTTTTGTGGTTACTTTTTGTCACAAATTCAACAAGTTTATTTGGAGTTTTATATTATTTATATTTTTGTTATGGGTGAATGGTGTAGTTGAATTTGTTTAATTCCTTTTAGTATTATTCTACGTCAAGTCCAAGTGGTGCAGGTGGTCAAGATACGGCGAAAAATGTTTTGGCAGCAGTCCTGGCTAACAAACCGAAAACAGGCAAAATTCCAGTTGGTAAGCAGAATAAGATTGAAATATGTAGGAACTCTATGCATATATAAGCGTCACTCAAAAGTTTGAAATTTGTATCAGTATAGAATTTTCAGGAAGTAAGTTATATAATATTTTGGTAATGACCTTGTCAAAAGCGAAAATTTAATCACTACCTACTGGAGAGATAAGCGAATTAGTACCTTAAATTAACATACATTAGACAATCTAAGTTTACAAAATCATATATTGCATACAAAATTTACAAGAAAGAATGTTTTTACAAATGAGTTATTAATAAATATCATTGTTTTAGTTCAAACACCACATTAATAAATAACAAGTTAGTTTAAGAAATACTTCAAATTCAATAATTTAAAAGCTATAAATAATTGTTTAAGCAGTCACAATCATGAATTCTCATGTTGATTCAATCACATTAACACTTTGTATGCTAAAAGGGTACATATATGGCTTTGCTTACCAAAATTGTTGACTGATTTGTGTTGTTTGGTGTTAGAACTGACACACAAGAACAAAAAAATAAATATCAGTTAGTCAATGTAGTATCTCAGTTGTAGCAATCTCCATGCTAAAAATATGCATTGTATTAACTTGTTGAATCTTCAAATGGTACCTCAGGTCTAAATAAATGTTCTCCTTTATACTGCACTAACACCATTTGGTCAATGAGATGATTATCATCCAGCTATATCTATCGTCTGAAATCACTCATATAAAATGTAATTGTCTTGGAGAGGAAAATGGATTTATCTGTTATTAGCATATATTGTAGTTGTAAAAAGATAATTTCCATTACAAAATTTTAGTTCATTAAATAAACAATTTGTGGAAACTAATAGGTATTTCATGTAATTAAAAACTTACAAATGTGTATTAATATAGTCTCCTTAACGTAAACTTTGTTGCTGGACACAAACTCAAGCAGATCACATTTTCCTTAAATAAGATAATGCTGAAGTAGAGATTGAAACCTGCCACCACCAGCCTGATATCGTCCACTGCTGGACATAGGCCTCCACCAAATTTCTAAACATTGACTCTTGGCATGTGAGTTGACAACCACAGTTAGGGGCCAGTTAGTACACAGCAGGCACTGCTGCATGACTACTTGGTCCCCTAGTCCTATCCCCTAGTCTCCTTTTATAACACCCAGGGGATGATATGGGGTTGCCCTATTACGCTTTCACGGACAGAAACTACACAGCTAGTTGTCACGTAACTGTAAAGTAATCATAAAATGAATTGTCTATACACCACCGTAGCGTACAGTAGCGTTAGCTCTTCATGTTAATAGTAATAAAATCATTGTGTTTATAAGTAACAAGCTGTGCCCCATGGTTTAACCCAAGAAAAACGTTATAAATTATAGCCTATGTGTTAATCCAGGGTGTCATATGACTACTAGACCAAATTTTATTAAAATCGCTTCAGCTGTTTACATGTGAAGAAGTACAAATATACACACTCACAAACTTTCGCCTTTATAATATAAGTGTGGATTCTCTACAATCACAGAATCAGCAGCTTTTATATTATGCTTGGAGTATTATTGGCAAAGTCGCTGATTCCAAGCAATACCAACTGAACAAATTTTGATATCATTGCATGTCTATGTAATAAATGTCCCAGGATATTGTTATTTGTTGGTTTACCCTGTTTTTTTCATATGAGGTATATTATACAGAGATGTAAGGACATTTAAGTTATTTTAGTGTAAAACATAGAATTGCCTGTAATGTTTATATGTCATATATTTCTATTGTGTACATAACTTTGTTATTATCTGCCTCTGTAGATTGTTTCCTGTAATATTATGTTATCAGTGCATTATGTTATGTTTGTTTTTGTTGCAGTTACATGCAATGATGTACTTACAAGACAAGCTCAATATAAGAATAGGAATCTTTCTTTGTTTATGCTCCATCACCCTATTTTTTTTACGCCTTAGTTATGTCTGTGTGAATTCTCATAATCTGATGGGATTGCTATTTCATTCAATCAGGGCGAGATCATGTCCAGTACAAATGTTTAAAGGTTCTGTACCTGACGGGTGTTAACAGAAGGCCTCTATGTCCATCAGACTGTCAGTGGTAAAAGGTCAGACAGTTTAAATTTACTTATATAGACATTATAACAACAAATAATATAGAAATAAATTAAAGTAACAAATAAGAGACAGAAGTTTATGATATGGGGACCCATACCATAAACTTATGTCAAAGTCAAAGTCAAAGAGACTTTATTCTGTAAAAATTTTACATTTATGTGGAATTGTCATATTTTTTTTACCCTACCGTGCAGTGCATGACGTGGCAGCTACTGAGAAACACTGCCAGAAAACTCAGTAGGAATCCTTTTTTAAAATAAAATATACATAAGATTAATGACAATCATGTGTGTTGACTCAGAACAACTCAATCCCAAGCACTTTTATCACTTAAATAATCAGAAATTTTGTAATATGCTACACAATTTGGGTTTAATAATTCTTTTAAACTTATTCATAGACAATTCTCTAATATCATTGGGAAGTTTGTTATAGAATCTTATACATTGCCCCATAAAAGAGTTACTTATTTTGTGGAGACGGGTAGTATGCAATATGAGATTATTCTTATATCTAGTATTTACATTATGTGTATCGCTCCTTTTACAGAAGGAATCGATATTTTTATGCACATATAGTAAGTTTTCATATATATACTGAGATGGTACAGTTAGAATGTTGACCTCTTTGAACTTTTCTCTATGTTTCTGTGTTCTTAGTTTTTAATATTGACTGTATCTATTGAACCATAACAAGTATATACTTAAAATGCTTACAGAGTGAGTATTAATATAGTCTCTCTAGGGCACCAAGTTGGAGTCAGTCTAATACCTTAACATGTTCTCCAAGGCACGTCGCTTCTCCAGGGTGCTGGAGCAATTTACTTGCCAATAAAAAATACCAGTACCACTTCCTGGATTTGAACTCAGTACCTCATTATCAGCATTGAACACACTATTGCTAGACCATATAGGTATTCAGTTCTCATGTTGGGCTTGCCATATAAGTACTTCAGGGCATACTACTGCTGCATTGTCATTATTATTTATAATAATAATTATTATTATAAATATTAATTGCAGTTGTAATAATAAATATGTACGATAAGTATTAACAAAGAATTAGTTTAGTGGTCAGTTCCAATATGTAATCATCAATAAATATTTCAGATAAGATTATTTTTTTAAAAGGGCACATTTTGCTTCAGCCATTGATTTAAGAGTGACATAGTCATGTTTGACTACAACTCCTTACATAAAAATTAAAAAAAAATGATATTCCATATTGGAAGTGGCCAAAATATCTTTCATTTTAGAGCAACATTTAATAACACTGAAGTGTCCTTTAGTATGTTCACATATAATTTTGTAAATTGTTAAGTTGAGCTTATCCAGTCCATAGACTCAAGCACATATTTAATTTTTCTATACCCTCTTGTGTTATTTTAGTGTAACTAATACTTGGTTGGAACGCAGCTCTTTGTTTATCCCTTCCTATCCTGCATCTTGCACGTGTCCTTCCCGCTTGATACCCATCCTTGTACGTAACTACGTAACATTCCTTCGAAGGTATCCTGACGATGTTCTCCCCTCCTTAGGTATACAAAAAAGAGACTGCTTTCATCCAGGTGCATCTGTTTTGTCTCGTGAAGATATAAACTTGGCGGATGCGAAGCCGGTGTCTGGTGTGGACATGATTAGAGGCATGGCGGAATATGTATGGCCTAAGGTAAGCTTTGTGGCATATTTTGACAATTTGGCAGATGGAGGAGATGGGTCAGTTTCGTATGAAATTATTGTTATTATGTTTATTTTTAATTAGCATATCTGTTTTGCTTCTTGTTGCAAGTTCGATTCTTACACAGACAAATCAGTGTTATAGAAGATGTTAAATACATAGCCATAAAGTAATTTTGTAATTTGAAGTTGGTGGCAACAATATATAATAAATAATAGGACAAAACGGGAATAATAGGAATTTGACGGGCCACAACGGTTGGTACATGCTTGCCTTTTAAAAATAAAATAAAATAAAAATAAAATAAAAAAGGTTTTTATTCACGTAGACTTTAAAAAAGCGCTTGTAAATAGTCAGAACATGTTTGTAGTAATATAGTTGTATACATTAGATATTATTTCTAGTAACATCTTGTATTTAGGTACATCTTGTATGAAAACATTTATAAAATTTATTTTATTACAGAAATGATATTTAGCTAGCTTGTATCAAGTTATTGTCAAGAGATTATGTTTAATTATCTAGTTTAAGTCTAATATTTTTACTTTCACGACGCAGTTATTTTTTTTTTTTTTTATTTATTTAAAAGGTCGTGGGTACGATATTTGGGTGCCTGAACATGTCTGTTTGTCCTATGTCTGGGTATAGTTATCTATTTAGCCGTGTGTGAATAATGTCCCTGGATATTATTATTATTAATTATGGGCACCAACTTCAAATGTTACTAGTGTAGCTGAAATACCATCAAAACATAAGTGTGTAATAAAAGCAATGTTCAATAATCAATAATACGTCCTTCTGGACCTGACCGACAAGAGAATCTATATTAGTGTCAAGTTCTGTTTTCACTGTGAATGTAGTTCAAGCCCAAGTATGGGCTCGATTTTTCCGTACGTTGTTCTATTTCTAAGCAGCTCCGTGCAAGTTAAGTGTTGTGGATTGGTTTGATGTGTGTAAATAAATTCCATATTCTAAACACAAATGCCAACAAGATAACTATTTTGGCATTCAGCCCACCAAAATAGTTATCTAACTATAATCTTAGTGTCAATTTAAGTTCTTGACGCATTACTATTTATTTAAAAGTGGATTGTTTGTGTAAATTTTGTTCATGGTCCCAGTTCCAACTTAACCTAACCTACTTTTCTAGGAGTGAAATACATACAGAATATTTGATATGAACAGTATTTATTTGTTTAATATAAATTAATGTGTGACAAGTTCTTAGATGTGCATTCAAAAATATGCCAAAGAAACATACAGTCGAATGAATAATTTACTTTGTTTTAAGTCGGCTAATTATTATTTACGGAGTACTATTTGGAATACATTATTGTGTTCTCAAATTTCCAGGACAACCCAATGATCAGGAATCGAGTTCAGCTTTCTCTCATGCTTCTCTTTGGTGCCAAAGTGATGAATGTGTCGGTACCATTCTTCTTCAAGTATGCTGTGGACGAAGTGAATAGTGTGATGACCACACCGGCCGGAGACGCGCTCCTCGGCATGGCGACAGTGCCGCAGGCTTTGACTACCACCGCATTTAGTTTGTTGGTTGGATGTGAGTACCATTTTAGATAAAATTTGAGAAATGTTGAGATATTAATGGTGTTTGTGTATTCGACAGCCTCGTAGCGTGGTGTGCAAATGCTTGCTTTTCACGCCGGAGGTCGTGGGTTCGATTCCCACCCAGGACAGATATTTGTGAACATGTCTGTTTGTCCTGAGTCTGGGTGATAATATCTATAAAAGTATGTATTTACCAAAAAGGAAAGTAGTATATGTAGAATATCAGTTATCTGGTTCTCTGGCTCTGCTTAGTTTGGGATCAGACGGCCGTGTGTAAATAATGTCCCAGGGTTTTATTATTATTATTGTCTATTTAGCTTATTTGTTTTAATTTAATCGTCAACATATCACGATGATGGACGTCTTATTACTGACAGTAAGACGTCCATCATCATCAATCCAATATATATGGACATGGACATAGGCATTCCCCATAGGTCTCCACAATATTGCCATCTGGAGGGGTTTGCCGTAGTCACTGCGGTATACTAAACGAGTTATTTATTTTGTGGAGACGGGTAGTATGTAATATGATATTATTCTTATATCTGGTATTTACATTATGTGTATCGCTCCTTTTACAGAAGGAATCGATATTTTTATGCACATATAGTAAGTTTTCATTGTAGCAGTATGTGTGCTGGCGTTTCTTTAAATTCAGTGCATCTTCTGCACAGGGAGCTGTCTGAGAAGTCAATGTTAAAGAGGTGTTTGTTTTGTATGCAGTGTCCGGCAATTATGCCTATCACCATGCGTAAATCCTTTCTGTTCAGGTGTACTAGACTACGCGATAGGCGTTTGTAGAGACATGGAATTTCTTTTGCTTGTCTACATGATTCTAGATCCATCCATTCCTTTTCTTGTTGCTGTGCGATTTTCTGACGGAGCCATGTTTTCAGTTGATTTAATTGTTTTAGTAGTGTATGGCGAATGATTATTTTTTATTTTGCCGCTGTCAACCACGCAGCCTTTATGACTTAATATTTTTCATCTTTGCAGACGGTTTGGCTCGTGCTACAGCGGCTGGTTTCAACGAGCTACGTAACGCGGTGTTCGCGAAGGTAGCGCAGCATTCCATCAGAAGGCTGGCGTGCAACGTGTTCACGCACCTGCACAACTTGGACCTCAGCTTCCATTTGAGCAGACAGACTGGGGCCTTGTCTAAGGTAATGGAAACAAAAAATTAACAGCTTTCTGGCTTTTATTTAGACAAATTTTTACTGTGTGCTGATAGTATCGAATATCAGAATATCCTCACCCCATCTTATCGCACGGGGGGCGTAGAAGGTGTCCGAGGGAATATCTACCAGAGGACGGGCAGCCATTTCTTTCTGAGTGCTATGACCATCTTACTGCGATCGTCAACCCGTCTACCAAGCGTGGCGATTATGGAATATCCCCCCAAGATGATTCTTGGGGGACGTTTTTGTCCGGCAGTGGAATCAAATCCACGACCTCTGGCTTAGAAGTCACTCACTAACCACTGGACCAACAGACCAGTTGGTAACTAAAATGTGTTGCTTTTTATCCACAGACTATAGACCGCGGCTCCCGTGCCATTAACTTCGTGCTGACAGCGATGGTGTTCAACATCGTCCCTACAATATTCGAGCTGACTCTAGTATCCACGATACTTGGGCTCAAAGGAGGGCTTGCTTTCGCTGGTAAGATTGTTATCTTTGTCTATCTGCTTCACAGATTATTATAGGTTTTAACTCACCTTACCCCGGATAGATTAAATGGAGAATCCTATACTATAGATAAAAGCGATCAAGGGATATCCCAGGTACTAGCTACCACCCAAATCGCGCGGTGGCCTAGGCTAATCCCTCCTAATGGGAATGTCGTGGAAACCTTTATGAAAAACCTATATCCAGCAGTGAACGATATCAAGCTGATGATGATGATGTGGTATTTCGTATTTATAGAATAATGGTATATTATTTATTAGTCAGATTTTCATCAGAGTCAGAGTTTGTGCACGTCTTATTTCTACTTCCAGTAGAAATAAGACGTGCACAAACTCTGACTTCTTTCAAAATTTCTTTTAAAAAGCACTTTTTATCGCTTTAAATTATCTTCATAATTTGTATTTTTTTCGTTTAACTGCTTTTCGTAACCTCCTTTTTCAAAACTCCTTAATTGAATACATGCATAATATTTTATATGTATAGTAAATTATTTATTATAGTATTTAGAATATGAGTATGTTTATGTAAATTGCATATAAGTACATAACTTTGAATATTTGACTGTACACTACACCTATCGCCTTTTCTGTCTTACTTTTTCCTTGTCCACCCAACGGTTGTCTGGAAGAGATTGCTACAAAGCGATAAGACCGCCGATTGTACCTGTATTTGCTTATTTGTAAGTCATATATTGTTTCTTTTGGTGCAATAAAGTGTACTCTATCTATCTATCTATTAGGCTCTCTTCACACCAGCGTTTGTCCAGCGTAGGCGTTCAATAAACGTATGCGCAACGCAGAGGCCGCGAATGCGCGGCGCTGGCGCTGCGTTACCGCGGCGTCAGTGCAAGCGTAAATGAATACGCTAAGAGCGCCTTCACACTAGCGTTTGTCCAGCGTAGTGTGAAGGCGCTCTTATTGTGACTGGCAATTTTAACCGGTATATGGAATGGTTGGTCATTAACAGTGTATAGTGTAAAGCCCCAAGTCTGGGATTTGGGGGTGTAATATCCTCAACTCCCAGATTTCGGCGGTTTTACGTGGTCACCGAGGCTCGGGGGTGTGATACCGTCCACTTCCAGAAAATTTCTCTGGAAGTCCGAATCCAGAGAAATTTTCTTCACATAAAAATCTTTAAATCTCTTTTTGGCCTGACCCGGGATTAGAACCCAGGACCTCATTATCTTCATCCAAACACGCCACCTAGGCAACAAATAAAATATTACACAACTCACACCAAAAGTATATGATGATGTGATCCCGGGTGATTTCGGCCACGGCGACCGCTTCTTCTCCTACTGTATCCGACGTTCGTGTGCTTGCATGTGACTTATGTAGTCAATTTTATTAGAAAAAATCTTGAGCATGAGCACACACTTGGAGTGTCAATGCATGCATTCAGCAACTTTGGCAACATGAGCGTTAAGTGTTAATGGTCGGGTGCAGGGCTGGCGTGGGCGTGCGTGGGCGTGTACGCCGCCTTCACGCTGGCCGTGACGCAGTGGCGCACGCGCTTCCGCGTGCACATGAACAAGGCGGAGAACGACGCGGGCAACAAGGCCATCGACTCGCTCATCAACTACGAGACCGTCAAGGTAACCATGGCTTTCGAAACGATTCTATAATAAGCGTTAAGTTTTAAGGACACATCACGTTTAGGAACATGAGGGAGAAGACATGGACAAGTCACGTTTAGGAACATTTTGTTCCATGGGTGAGAAGAGAGATATGAAGTGGAGAGATAGAGAAAGAAACCTATATATTCATACCCCACGGAAGAGAAGCAATACAAAACGATAAAAAAAGTTGTGACGCGCATGCGCGTTCTGTTGACGTACGCCTTAGACGCTACATTCAACAGATGTCATGTAAGGTGAATGGGGCAAAGATCGAAGGGTTTTTCGACGAGATTAGTAGTAATGTATTTAAAATTATGTGGATTAATACCTAGTGATCTAAAATATAGTTGAACATACTTTGAAACCGGTCAAAGATGAGAAGGGGACGGGGCAAGAATGATATTTATTAAACTGTTTAATCACATGCTTGATGTCGTTTATACTTACTAATCTATAGTATTTTGTGTCAATGTAACGCAGATCCGTCTGTAGTGTAAAAAGTAAGTAGTTTTTTATATTTCAATGTATCCCCGCCGGGGCAAGATCAAAATAAAAGTTCCCAAACTTAATCGATTAAAGCAATACTTCGTTCTATTTCTTTATCAAAAACTGGGGGGCGACCTTAGGACTCTTTTTTTATGCCCGTCTTTTGTATAATCGATTGTGCAAAGTAGCAATAGGTATATTATTTTGTTTACTGGCTCCATATAAAGTTAATTCCTTATTTTCTACTTTTAATATGGCTTCGGTGATCCGAAGCCATATTAAAAGTAGAAAATAAAGTATTAAGAAATAAGGAATACACTCAAAACAGATATCAATCTGTTTTGAGTGTAGCATATTGCACGTAAAGACTTTACTAGGTAGAACCGTGGCATGATAATTCTGAAAAAAGTAAGTACGCATATTTAACATATGTGCGTTATTTAAGAATTCTTTTGAATCTATGTAAGAATTTATTGTTAATAATTATTAACAATAAATTTTTATTCTGATTAAACACCAATAAAACTGTAGTCGTCAACGTTTGTTATTATTATAATACTAATGCACGTATTAAACACACTATAAGAAGAAACATTATTATTATTTTATTTGTACGCTCATTGGGATCTAAAGTTTGAAAACATATGACTTTTAGTTAAGATTTTGAAACTGGATTAAGATCAAAACTTTGATATTATGGTCTTTCCCCACCATTGTTTTTGCGGGTAAAGAAAAAAGAGTTTTTATTCCTAAAATAAATATATGACAAAAATTCAAATAATAATTACATATTCTAATAAAACACGGGGAAAGATTGAAGAACTTTACTTCTTCGCGAAAACAACAGACTTGTTAATATTATGTCACATTACACATCCACGCGCTTCAAGGGTTAAAGGATGGCTGAGGTGCGGGACGCGATGAAAAGGCGGCTTAGGGAATGTTGCCAGCAAAGTGAAATATGTGCTAGATTTGGCGTTATGGAAACTTTTTTGCGTTGCCCCGTTTTTTATCTTCCCCCATTCACCCTATGTGTTTTTGGACTAGTCCCTCTCTCTAACACACCACAACAAAACCTGAAAGATAGATATCATATATGTTTGGAAACAAGAGCGATGCCGTGTATATCGCAAACATTATAGACTACAGTTTGCCATAAAATGGGCCATATGCTTATCTTCCAACTTAGTAGTATATATATTTTTAATAATGAGGTTCTAGTTTCTGAATTGTATCTTTTCTGCCACAGTACTTCAACAATGAGAAATACGAGCTGGAGAAGTACGACGTGAGCTTGAAGAAGTACGAAGAAGCATCGCTCAAAACTGCGTCGAGTTTAGCCTTGCTCAACTTCGGGCAGCACGCCATATTCAGCGGCGGGCTCAGCATCATCATGATCATGGCCGCCAACCAGATCGCGCAAGGTACGTCACACTTCTGTATTACGACTTGCTCAACTTCGGGCAGCACGCCATATTCAGCGAAGGGCTCAGCATCATCATGATCATGGCCGCCAACCAGATCGCACAAGGTACGTCACACTTCTGTATTACGACTTGCTCAACTTCGGGCAGCACGCCATATTCAGCGGCGGGCTCAGCATCATCATGATCATGGCCGCCAACCAGATCGCACAAGGTACGTCACACTTCTGTATTACGACTTGCTCAACTTCGGGCAGCACGCCATATTCAGCGGCGGGCTCAGCATCATCATGATCATGGCCGCCAACCAGATCGCACAAGGTACGTCACACTTCTGTATTACGACTTGCTCAACTTCGGGCAGCACGCCATATTCAGCGGCGGGCTCAGCATCATCATGATCATGGCCGCCAACCAGATCGCACAAGGTACGTCACACTTCTGTATTACGACTTGCTCAACTTCGGGCAGCACGCCATATTCAGCGGCGGGCTCAGCATCATCATGATCATGGCCGCCAACCAGATCGCACAAGGTACGTCACACTTCTGTATTACGACTTGCTCAACTTCGGGCAGCACGCCATATTCAGCGGCGGGCTCAGCATCATCATGATCATGGCCGCCAACCAGATCGCACAAGGTACGACACACTTCTGTATTACGACTTGCTCAACTTCGGGAGGCACGCCATATTCAGCGAAGGGCTCAGCATCATCATGATCATGGCCGCCAACCAGATCGCACAAGGTACGTCACACTTCTGTATTACGACTTGCTCAACTTCGGGCAGCACGCCATATTCAGCGGCGGGCTCAGCATCATCATGATCATGGCCGCCAACCAGATCGCACAAGGTACGTCACACTTCTGTATTACGACTTGCTCAACTTCGGGCAGCACGCCATATTCAGCGGCGGGCTCAGCATCATCATGATCATGGCCGCCAACCAGATCGCACAAGGTACGTCACACTTCTGTATTACGACTTGCTCAACTTCGGGCAGCACGCCATATTCAGCGGCGGGCTCAGCATCATCATGATCATGGCCGCCAACCAGATCGCATAAGGTACGTCACACTTCTGTATTACGACTTGCTCAACTTCGGGCAGCACGCCATATTCAGCGGCGGGCTCAGCATCATCATGATCATGGCCGCCAACCAGATCGCACAAGGTACGTCACACTTGTTTATATTCCACCTTTGTGGCTGAAATTTGACTTAACAGTGACTCAATATATCGATAAGTGAACGAGAAAGGAATGTAAAAATAAAGTTCCGTCACGTTTAGGCTCATTTTGTTTTGCGGGACACAAAGGTGATATGATTTACTGTCTAAGAGGGCCGTATATTTCGACGCCACGACATTGGTGCAAATATGCGCAAGATGTAGATGTATCAGCTAAAATACACAACTGAGTCGATAGTGCTACCTGCGACACAATTGACTCGCTAGAATTCACTAAACTAATGGTACAGTTGCCGGCACGTAACTTGGCAAGGTTTTGACGTAGTGGGTATAAATCTGCGCCGGTAGACTTAGTGCAACAAAAAGTGATCACCTTTGTTGCTTGACTTGCTTGTCGTTATTCTAGGGTTACTATCATTATTTTTTTAATATATTAGTTTAGGATGAAGATAAGGAAAGGAGAGGAATGCGAAGTTTATTAATTGTAATATATATATATATTACAATTAGTGCTATATTCTTTGATAGTTTCCCCTGAAATTCTACTCAATAAATAAGAAAATTACGGTATTCGTGGTCTAGCTCTAGATTGGTTACAATCATACTTACAGAGTAGAAGACAAGCGGTAGAAATTACGATCATCGGAAAAAACAATACGGTAGTATCAACTAAATTAGTCTATAAAATTAATAAATATGGTGTACCACAGAGAAGTATATTGGGCCCATTGCTCTTTTTAGTTTATATCAATGAACTACCTGATATAATTCCTTATCCATGTATTTTGTTTGCTGATGATATCTCAATAATTTTGACCAATAATAATATTATAGAACATGAATGTGCAATAATAAAATTATACAAATAATAATCAACTGGTTCGACTGTAATAACTCAATTTCCTAATAAAGGTAATTTGGCAAAACAATTAAATATAAAATATAACGATAATAACATTGACGAAACACACGAAACAACTTTCTTAGGGATAATAATTGATAACCACTGCAACTGGAAATCTCAAGTATTAAAGGTCTGCAACAAGATAAACAAATATGTGTGAGTACTTAATAGGCTTAGAAGAACATCAACCGTTCAAACTACTTATACTTGTGACATAACTTGGACCATTCATCGGGCCCATTATGAAGGCTTATGGTTATCTAGCATCGGTTTTATGATATGGTAGTAAAGGGGGAACTCAATACACTTTAACAATGCTTTTATATCCCAAAAAAACACGACACAAAATGTGTAAGGGCTATATGCGGTATACCAAACCACGAATCATGCAGACCATTAATTAAAAAGCTAAATATCCTAACGTTACCATGTATGTACATTTTCAAGGATGCTGTATTCGTAAAGCAAAACATGGAAAAACTTCCATGTATTCCACAATAGCGAAAGGCATGTATCCGCGAAATACAAGAAATTGTAATAGAATAGTAATGCCATTTAAAACCGAAACGACGCTACTCTCCAAGAATTGTTATGCAATGAGTGTCAAAATATTTATTGCCACGCCGCGCCGACTGATATTAAAATATTGCCCTTTACAAAAAGGTTAATGGCATGGCTTCTAGAGAACAAATGTTCTAGAAGCCATAAATGAATTCTTAACAAGGAACAAAAATCATAATAACGTACTTACTACATTTTATTTTGACTAGAATATTTTTATTTTAATAAATTTGATTGCGCGACGACTTAATTATTGTAACTACTGATTTGATATTAATTTTTATTTTGTATTTGCATGTTTTTGAGCTAAATGTGAGGCCTTTATTCTAATATGTAACATCATTATGTAACCATATTTTTGGCAAATAAAGTGAATTGAATAAATAAAACGAAATGCAATTAAAAGTAAAACTGTCAAAGTGCTCCCGCATACTTTTATCATAAATTAAAAAAATAATTATTACAACGTTTTTCCGTATATATTGTAAATAGTTCGAGTGGATATGCTGAACTATCGAAGTGACATTTTTAGTGGCTATTTTCAATAAGTGCAAACAATAATAAAAGACTTTAAAGTGTAACAGTGATTGTATACTAATATTGTCAATAATAAACATCCAGTGCTATAATTGACTATCTAATAGTGATGAAAGACACACGTTATGCAATAAATGAACAAAACGATATAGTATAAACAAGAAAATGCAGTGAATTGAGTGAAAAATATTCTAAACAACCGTTATTGAAAGGTTTAAAATTGACTTTGTATGACACTAGAGCCTCAAGCGGTCGATAGCAAAACAAATATTGACAAAGTTGCCACCACATAAAAATCAGTTTTGTAATTAAAATTTTGTTACGACGCCATCTAGTGGCGAGTAGTCGAACAAAAGCGACACATTCCATGGTGTTGCTACTGCAAAAAAATTAACAACTAAAATTATGTATTACCAAGCTCTAAAGAGATACCCTAATTAAGGGAAGTTTATTTAATATTGGAGAACTTAAATACATAATTGAATTGAAATTAAAAAACCTGTTCAGAAGTGATTACTTTATATATTAACTAACAAAAGTAAAAAAAAGATGGAAAATTTTGACAATATCACTCAAAGACGACCGTTAAAAAAATGTAAATCTTTAGAAAAGATTGATATGAGCATCTCTATTAACTCATCTTACTCAGACGAATACTTGACCGGAAAATTAGACCTGTCTTCGCATATCACGACACTGTGCCGGGATGAAATGACCTCGGAAATAAGTATCCTAAAATCAGACTTACAATCTACTCAAAGTGAACTCGAAAATATCATCCTAGAAAATGTAGAACTAAAGAAACAGGTGACTCGCCTTACCCAGGAAATTGAAATATTAAAGCAATTATGTAAAAGCCCCATATCAATTTCACGTCAACCATCTTCAAAGAAACTGAATATCAAACGCCAACTAACGGATTCATTCATAAACTCCCCATTCAAGGACAAGACAATTACTCAAGAACACAATACACATTTGCCGATCCAGATGGAAAATATACAACAAAAATGTTCGCAAGATAACAACACAAAAATAATATGCTCCTCCCATAACATTGTCGAACCTGAAATGAACACACAAGTAACACAATTACTTCAAAATAACGAAAGTATTCCCTGTGCTCAAGCTTCTACTTCTCCGTTAAATATGAAAAACACGAAACAAGAGGGTGTCACTGCACACGAAAAGAACAACTTGTCCAGAATCATAATTTTGGGTGACCAGCAAGTACGCAATTTTGGCAAGGAAATAAAGAGACAGAGGGACAGAAATAACTGGAACAATGTTTATTCCGTGTCAGTAGTGTCGAAACCATGGGCTACCAGTACTCAGATATTGTGTAATATAGATGACTATTTAAAAAACTTACATGACGATGATGTAATTGTACTAGGTATAGGGAGCAATGATAAAAATCCCTACTTATTTCTTTCAGAGATGAGCAACGCACTAAACAAACTAAAAAAATTTCGAGTGTTTGTCTTAAATATTACAAATAATGCATATTTAAATGTTAGTTTATTAAATGGTCAATTAAAATTGTTTGTAAAAAATTATTCTAACTGCATGTTCATCGATACAACAGAGAATATATATAGAGGTAAAAACTATAATTATATATCTAAAAGACTGACTTGCTTCAAACTTAATATAGAAATAGATAATATTAACTATAAAAAAATTATGTACACAGCATTTAAATCTAATCACATGCTGTCTATAACAAGTAATAGTACTTTGAGCACTCAAATCTCAAACATAAAGAGAAAAGGAACGATTCCGTACTATTTTGATGTAAAACAAAAAAAGATTCAGTCATTAGATGTAAATATGGAGAAAAAGCTTTTTCGAAACTAAACGTAAATGTACCATATTCCACCAAAATATTGCTGGTATTTTAAATAAAATTGATCTGTTAGAAATAACTTTGTTAGAGCTGGAATCAAAGGGTACAGATATTGACATTTTATGTTTTTGTGAGACTTTTATACGGAAAGGATCAGAACCGAACTTAATGATGAAAAACTTTAGGCTGGTCTCGTCTTTCTCAAGACCTCACCAACGCAGAGGTGGGACATGCATAATGGTAAAAAAAGACCTAGAGTGTAAACCTATCTATAATTTACCAGATCCCTTGCTGCTACATTTTGAATACTGTGCCATAGAAATTATCACACTTAGAGTCTTTGTAGTTTGTATTTATCGTACACCTAACTCAAATGTAAACATATTTCTAGAATGCCTAAATAATATCTTAAAAAAATTAACTAAACGAAACAAAAATAATATAATTCTATGCGGTGGTTGGAACATAGATGCGATGAAGGTAAACAAGAACTTTAAAGAACTAGAATACATTTTGCAGAATTATAACATTTGTAACCATATTACCAAACCAACAAGAAAATTATCTTGTATAGATCTTATAGCTAGCGATATACCCGACGCTCAGCCTCAAATACATAATCTTGCATTATCTGATCATGAGACTGGTCAATCGCTGTGTTTCGACTCCTACACAAATGCTGATAGATGCAAAAAACTATTCTGGTTCGAAAAGAGAAGAGACTTAAGCCATGAAAATATAGAAAAGTTCATATCATGCATATCGTCTCTGTCCTTTTCAGAAGTATATGAAACAGATGATACTAACACAGCTTTTAAAAATTTTCATGACAATTTGACTCTCTTTTATAACCTATGCTTTCCCATTCTGAAAATTAAAGTTACAAATAAACCTGTAAAAAATAAATGGATCACAAGGGATATAAAAAAATGTTGCATAAAAAAACGAAGTTTGTACTTAAAATATAGATTAACAAATTCTAATAAAAATACTCATATAAAAAATTACAAAAATTACGCTAAAATACTTAGACGGTGCATTTTACACGCACAGAAAATAGATAACACACGTTACATACTTCAATCTAAGAATAAATGTAAAGCTACTTGGGATATTATCAAAAAGAATAGCATAAACAAGGATTATGTATCTGAAATTAACTCTATTACAATTGATCAATGCACATACACAAATGTAGATACGATAGCAAATAAATTTAATGACTTCTTCATAGGCGTGGCAAACAAATCTAATGACTCTGTCAGTAACTCCAATGCGAATTTTGACTACATACAAACAATTTCTGACATATCTAATAGTATCTACCTAACCCCAACTGACGCTCTTTCTGTATATAAAATTATAAATTCTTTAAATCCCACTAATTCAACTGGTTATGATGACATTAATACAAAAATATTGAAATATTGTTCTCAATTTATAGCTTTTCCCATAAGTCATATTATTAACTTGTCATTTACTGAAGGCATATTTCCCACAAGACTTAAATTTTCTATAGTGAAACCACTGTACAAAAAGGGTGACAAAGGTGATGTGAATAATTATCGCCCAATTACTCTAATACCTATTATTTCAAAGATTTTCGAAAGAGTCATGTACGATAAACTAAACTCCTTTGTAACAACTCATGAAATAATAAAAAATAATCAATTTGGCTTTAGAAAAAACAAATCTACCACCCTTGCGTGTTTTACTCTCATAAAACGTATAACCTCCAGCCTTAATGAAAAAAAGCCTATACTGTCCATATTTCTAGATATGTCAAAAGCATTTGACTTTGTTAATCACAAATTGATTCTTTACAAACTAAATCGCTATGGCATAAGAGGTAATGCATTAAACTGGATAAAAAGTTACCTAACTAATCGTCTGCAATGCGTAGAGATCACCAGTTATACAGAAACTGAAAAAACGACACACAGATCCTCATTTCAGCAAAACTGTAGTGGTGTGCCTCAAGGCAGCATATTAGGGCCATTTCTGTTCTTGCTCTACATCAATGATTTGCCCAATTTTACCACCCATAATTGCATACTATACGCAGATGATACTACACTTAGTATTAAACTCACCGATAATAAAATAAAAAAATACCAAGACGAAGTCAATAATACATTAAACGCACTAATTAAATGGTTACAAGACAATAATCTGCACGCCAACATCAATAAAACAAAAATGATACAGTTCCAATGTTATAACAGCAAACGTTCGCAGCTAGACATAAAATACGCTAATGATGCTGTTGAAGAGGTAGGTAGTGCAAAATTTTTAGGGATAAGAATAGATAAAAATTGCAACTGGAAAGCACACATTGACGAATTGTGCGGAAGGGTAAATCGATTTGCTTTTGCTCTAAGTAGAATAACCCGCGTAGCTGGTACAGACGCTGCATTACTTGCATATCATGGTTATGTTTCTTCGATACTACGGTATTGTATTATAATATGGGGTTATTCTGTGGACGTCATTAAACTATTCCGAGCGCAAAAAAATGTATTCGAATAATAAGCAAAGCCATTAGATAGCTGTGTCCCTCTATTTAAAAAGTTTAAAATTTTACCTCTCCCGGCCTTATATATATTCGAAATTTGTATCTTTGTACATGAGAATATAACTTTATTTGATATGCACAATGATATTGTAATTAGGAAAAGTCGCAAAATTCATAAATTATGTGTACCGTCACAGAGAATTTCACTTTTCTCTAATAATGTTTTTTGTATGGCAATTCGTGTTTATAATAAATTACCTGATGTATTCAAAACACTAAATCCCTGGACATTTAAAAACAAACTATTTAATTTTCTATTATATAAATGTTATTATTCAGTTGACGACTTTTTAAAGGAAAAATTCGATGCTACATTTAAATTAGACCATAATGCAATGTAAAACTCAAAAACTGTGCCCTTTTTTCAGTACTTGGGAATTGTTTCAGAATTAATAATTTAGTAAATTGAATTGTATTAATTATAAGAATATATTTGACCTGTAAAGATTTGTGCGCCGGAAACGGCAGGATATTTTGGACATTTTAAACTGTAACAACCTGTGACAACAATATTCTTACAAATAAATAATTCTATTCTATTCTATTCTATAAAGCAAATCATAACAAATTAAAACAAATTATGACCTCTTGCTGTCGTCACTACTGCTTTCTAAAATTGTTACCCCTGGCAAGAAGCTAGCTGCAGTTGAGCTTGTGGAAGGAGTTGGCTCATCTTCCTCAACGTGACTCGTCGCTCCCATTATCCGTAGAATCGCTGTCATCACTAGTGTAAATTAAAATTTGCCCAATGGCTGTATATATTATATGGTCACTTTTGATGTAGTCTGACTCAACTTTTTTTTACTTTGTGACATAACTTGGACCATTCATCGGGGCCCATTTTGGTGACTTTTTGCTTCACCAATTCTTTTACATTAGTCACATTTTACGTAATATTTTTAATGGCTACATATTCTTTGATAACAAATCAATAATAACAAAACTCGTAACAATACCCTAACAAAAACAAAAGGTTTCATTTAAGTGCAAGTGGAACGTCAACGCGGTGCGGGGGGCGCGGGTCGACGGAGCAACCAATCACGCGGTCGGAACGATGCTACCTCCTTCCCCGCGACCCGCGTGATGACCAAAGAGACCCAAAATATGAGCTCTGCGCATCTAACGACTTGCCAAGTTACGTGCCGGCTACTGTATTCATAGTATTTTATTAAACCGAGTCTGTCCAGTAAAACACATTTATTATATTATATAAAAGAAACTAAATATAGGTTGTATCAAATTTGCTGCTCGTGGGCGATTTAACGAGTATCAAAGAGCAAAGGGTCGGCATCCAGCACAATCAGACATTTCAATTCAATTTATTTATTCACACTAAATAGAGTTAATATGATAATTAGACAATAGTGAAATAGCTAGTTCTGCTATTATTGATATAGGAAACTTGTCTACGCGTCTTGCACAAGGTAGAGATAGTTTTCTTGTCTTGACACAAAATATCAGGAGCCTACACAGTAATTTTGATGATTTTCAGATCAATTTATCGGAAATGGGAGTTGATGTTGATGTGATACTCCTAACTGAATGCAGATTAAATTCCAACAAACAAATACCAGTGCTAAATGACTATACTGCATATTTTACTACTCGTCACCTCAACCAAAATGACGGAGTTGTAGCATATATTAAAAATAGCCGTTTATCCCAAGTAACCGAAATTAATCTAATACATGCCTCCGCTTTGCAAATAACTACCGCTCACTTCATAATTATCGGTATTTATCGGTCCCCATCTAACGTTTCCGCAGAAAACTTTATTAATTCATTAGATATACATCTTCAAACTCTACAATCGCATAAAAATATTATTATTACTGGGGACATAAACATAAACTTAATAGAAACAAAATCGGAATCTTCACAATTACGGTCAAATAGATCTTCTTACTTAAACATGTTGTCAATTCATGGGTTCTTTCCGGGACATTGCCTGCCAACCAGGGAGGTGAGCTGCCTCGACCACATGCTATTAAAACTAGACAAGTCTAAAAGCTCAGCCTTTGTGGCTGTTATAAATACATCTATCACTGACCACTCAACAGTATTGCTAAAAGTATCCCACACATACCAAAATAAATCATACATTCATTCTAAAACGGCCATTGATTTTGAAGGTGCTTATAGAGATCTTGTGAATACAGACATGTCGTTTCTTAACATGAACAGAGACCCTAATTTTCTAGCTAACAAATTGATAGAATTGATCAGGACATCTGTCCTTCTAAATACCAGGATTACTCCAGTATCAAGCTCCAAGCGTAGTTTAAAGCCCTGGATAACTGAAGGAATCCTTAGATGTATTAGGCTTAGAAATAAAATGCAATTACAGTCGAGGAAGGAGTCTTCAAACATTATTCTGAAAATTACCTATAAACGCTATCGTACTTTTTGCACAAATCTGATAAAAAAACTGAAAAGAGCATATCATAAAAAACAAATCTCGTGTTCTATAAAAAATCCTAAAAAACTTTGGCGTAATATAAATGACATCACCCATTTTAAAAAACCAAAATCGTCAAACGAGCATCTTCTTAAAATTACACCGAGACCAATAGACTCTCTAATCAGAGTAAATCAATTCTTCGTAACAATTGGGAAAAGGTTAGCGGAGGAAATCAGGTCGCATTCTCAACCTGTGTCTAGACAAGACATACAATATCGAACCAACTCATTTGTTCTGATGGAAACGGATGAAATGGAAGTACATAGTGTACTGATGGCTCTGAATTCGGAAAGTGCTCCTGGGTGGGATAGTATACCCATACACTTTCTTAAGTTATCTAGAGATTTTTTGGTTCCCCTGATATGCCAACTAACTAATCGATGCTTCGAAACGGGAATTTTCCCTAATGCTTTAAAGAGGTCTTTAATAACGCCTGTGCACAAGGGAGGCGACGTAAGGGATGTCAACAACTATCGACCCATATCTGTCTTACCATCAGTGTCAAAAATAATTGAGAAAATCCTAAATAAAAGACTCTTAAGATATTTAAATAAATACAATATCCTTTCCGATTCGCAATTTGGTTTCAGGCAAGGGATTTCAACCCAGGACGCTATTACGGCATTGACTTCGGAAATTGTAGATAAGGTCGACAAAGGATTAAAATGCGTAACAACGTTTTTAGACCTCAAAAAAGCCTTTGATACCGTTTCTATTCCCATTCTTGTGCAGAGGCTCGAGGCAATAGGTATTAGGGGCACGGCTCTTTCTCTCTTGGAAAGCTATCTTAGGGACAGGAGGCAGCAAGTTAAGATTGGGAACTTCTATAGCGAAGAAGTAGACGTTGTTTTCGGTGTCCCTCAGGGAAGTGTTCTTGGACCGACACTGTTCTTAGTTTATATCAACGGCTTGTGTAACCTACAAATAAATGGTGGCAAGATTTTTTCTTATGCGGATGATACAGCTGTTGTATTTTCTGGAGAAACTTGGAATATTGTACGTCGTAATGCTGAACAGGGTCTATCGGTCATAGTGAGTTGGTTAAAAGACAATCTGCTAACCCTAAACATATCTAAGACAAATTACATCTGCTTTTCTCCAAGTCAAAGATCAAAACCAGGTGCAGAATTTGGAATTGAGATTCAGGAGAGCGCAACCCACCCTGATATAAACTATACATTACAAGCTGTCCAGCGTGCTACCTCCACAAGATACTTAGGCATTATTATTGACGAATGTTTGTCCTGGCATCCCCATATTGAAACTACTATATCTCGTGTTAGGAAATTAATCTGGATTTTCAAAACATTACGTTATGTGATGTCTCTAGAATTACTAACTAAAATCTATATAGCACTAGCACAATCAGTTATTACGTACTGTATACCTGTCTGGGGGGGTGCTAATAAAACAAAATTTCTTGAGCTAGAAAGAGTCCAGCGGTGCCTCATAAAAGTAATGTATTCTAAGCCATATAGATACCCCACTGAGGCGTTATACAGAATTAGTGGCATATTAACTGTGAGGAAGCTATATATGCTAAATGTAACTCTGTACCTACATAAATCTATTTCGTTTAACCCAACTATACAGAGTAGGAGACGTAAAAATATCGTGGCTCATTCCCCAAGGGTTCACACGGCTTTTGCAGGGCGCCAGTATGTCACACAGTCTGCATATATTTATAACAAGATAAATAGCAAATTAGAGTTTCATCCAAATATTTTGTACAAATGTAAAAAAAGTATAACCGAGTGGCTAACTACATTGACGTATGAGGAAACTGAGCATATATTAGTCAGAGTGTGTTAAATTACATATTTGTTAGTAATAATTACAAATATATTATAATAAACACACAGACACACACACACACACACACATACACACACACACACACACACACACACACACACACACACACACACACAAAAGCGCCTGCGCGCGCATTGTAGGTATGCACGAAAAATTAGTTTTATATTAGTTTTAATTTTGTATTAGTAATTTTATTTCTATTTGTATTTCTGTATTGTCTCAAATTTAGATACTAGAATATAAGGGAAGTAGCGAGTCAGCCCCAACACAAGTACTTTAAGTCACTTAATGGGGTTGCCTCAATTTGTTTTGATTTGTACTGTATTGAGACACAATAAACATATTTTATTTTTTATTTTATTTATTTTAATTAGGTAATTACATAATATGGTCCTTATAATCTATTTAGCCTGCCAGACTTAGACTGTGCTTGATCCCCAAGCACAAAATACTCCGGCGTTTAGTAGCGAGGTGACTTAATCTGAAAGGTGCATTGACCACTGCGCTACACGTGGTAATAAATCCAGTTTGTGTCCAGGCAACATGACGGTGGGCGACCTGGTGATGGTGAACGGGCTACTGTTCCAGCTGTCCATCCCGCTGGGCTTCCTGGGCTCCGTGTACCGCGAGGTGCGGCAGGCGCTCATCGACATGCAGACCATGTTCACGCTCATGACGGTGCAGTCCAGGATCAAGGTCGGTGCACTCAACTTCACTAGGTAGTAGCATTAAAGCGTGACTTTCGTTATAATAACAAGTTCCGTCATAATAATTATTGAATGCTTGCCTTAATGTAGACAGAACCGTTCACACAATATGTAGTAGAGATCTTAAACTATAAATTTCGATAATTTAACACATGAATCACTATGAAAAATCATTACTATCATAAATTAAATGCTGTATCTTACTGTTTTCATAGAAGCCGTATATAAAAATTACTGAAAGAGACAGTGAAGTTTTATTGTTAAAAAACTCAATAATACAATTGGAACAAAAGTTAAACCTGACAGAACAAGAAAATATGAAAACTGAACTAGAAATAGTCGGAATTCGAAATGTTGATGGCAAAGAAAATCGGCGTACAGTTAGCTGAGGCTGATGTAGATGTGGTGTACCGCATAGGCCAAAGACGTAATGCAGTGGACAAACCTAGATCCATCGTACTAAGACTCACGCGTCGTGACAAACGAACTGATATCCTAAAAGGTGCCAAAGTAAGACGTCCCCTTACCTCTGACTTCATCGTGAACGGAACCCCCGCAAATATATACATTAATGAAAGACTAACAAAATGTAACAGAATGTTATTTCGTGAATCACGTAAGCGCGCAGAGATTTATAAGTTTCGTTACTGTTGGATACGCAATGGCACTATCTACGTACGCAAAGCGGAAAAGTTACCCTCAATTCCCATCCGGTCGCCATATGACTTGGACGAAAAAGTTGGTCCACTTGAATCTACATTTGATGTGTACAATAATGCTGGACCAAATGACTTGGGCTGTGGCAGTAGCATCCCTGTACCTGCAAACCTGGAACAAAGTGATGATCCTATCCAGTCTATGGACTCTAACACGACAGTTTACATGTGCTCAAGGGCTTAATTTTAATTTAATATTATTACTTTTTTTATTTCTACTTTTAACCAAGCTGATAGATTTATGTAATTTTACCTTGCGATGCCACTTGTTTTTCACATACACAACAAAAAACACACACCTACACAAAACTAACACACTTTATACGGTAATCTTTATTTTACTTAAATTAAATATAAAAAAATATATACTAAAATACGCCTTACACCTCAGTTCTCACAAAAAAAACGTATCTTTCGAGGCTATCACTCATAAAAGATTACTATACAATCAATACTATAAAACAATATTGCAAGCTCTTGACACAAACAATATTTGTAACTTAATTCCTTCACTACCTTTGTTAAATAATAAAAATGACACACATTTTAACTGACATAATCGACAATAACATAGACTTGGAGTGTCAAGAGCACAATTTACTTGAAAATTGCCATAACACCTTTTCCTCGATATATAATCTTAAGTTATTAACATTTAACATCCGCAGTATACAACACAATTTCGATTCTTTTTGCGTTGCACTGAAACGGTTAAATATTGCATACGATATTATTGTCCTAACAGAATGTTGGTTAGCAAGATGTCCTATTATTGGGCAGCTTCAGGGTTACACTGCATACACTACAATAAACAATCTTAACCAATCCGGTGGCGTAGTAATGTACGTTAAAAATTGCTGGAGTGTGACTGTCACAGAACCGGCTATATTAGACGCAGAATCTCTCTTAGTAGAATTGTCTGGTAACATATCAATACTAGCTATTTACCGGTCACCTTCATACAAAAACTTAGACAATTTCTTTGTTTCACTTGACAATGTCCTGACCGTCATCAATAAACACTCAACAACGGTAGTTACTGGAGACATCAATATCAACATTCTGTCTACAGTAGATAGTGCGTCATCGGAATACTTGTGCTTGATGGCTGAACATGGTTTGAAGCCAGTGATTACAAAACCAACAAGAATGAACTCATGTCTAGACCACATTTTTCTGAAATCTAGACATCAGACAGCTGTAGGTCTCGTTTGCCATACCGATATTACTGATCATCATATAGTTATGATGGGACTGAAAACGACCACACCTACCGCTAACAAATCACAGCAACGCTCAATAAAAAAAACAAACATACCAGGTTTGATCAATGATCTTAAAGATACTGACTGGAATAAAATAATACAAGGTCAAGACATAAATACGACTGTTAACGATTTCCACCAAATACTAGCTGAATCTGTCAAAAAACACACTATCGACCAGAAATTCAGTCGATCAAAGTTCATTTGGAAACCGTGGATAACCCCTGGCCTTATTAGATGCATGAATCACCGGGACAAACTGCACCGTGAATCTAGTAAACATCCCAATGACCAAACCAAAAAGCTTATTTATAAACGATACAGAAATTATTTTACCAACATAGTGCATAGACTAAAAAATGAGTACAATAATCGGAAGTTAGAAGAAAATAGCGGTAACACAAAAGAGTTATGGAAGACTATAAGAAATATTAGTGAATCTCCTAGTAATAAAAACAACCCCATAGATCTTCTCAAATCTAAGTCTTCTGCACAAGATTCTATAAATAGCTGTAATGAGTATTTTTCGTCAGTTGGAAAAGATCTAGCTTGTAAAATCATGACAGATTCAGGAGAAACATTGGAATCACTCACTTCTAAAATAAAAATAAAGCAACCTGTTGGTGTCAGCTTTTTCATGTATCCTACAAACACTATCGAAGTTAGCAATATTATTGTAAATCTCAAAACTAATAGTGCCCCTGGTATTGACGGTCTTACACCAAAACTCATTAAGGCAATTAGGAATGAAATAATCACACCACTGACACATATCCTGAATCTAAGTTTAAGTACTGGTATATTCCCTGATAAATGGAAAGAAGCTCAGATAACCCCGATTTATAAAACTGGCCCGAAGCAAAACCCTGCAAACTATAGACCCATATCATTATTAGGAACTTTCTCTAAAGTCCTGGAAAAAATTGTAAATTTTAGGCTTATCTCCTATCTAGAAAAAAATAATTTGTTATCAGACATGCAGTTCGGCTTTAGACATGGGAGATCAACGGAAGACGCAGTTACTTCCTTATGCCAACGTGTGACCTCTTATCTAGATAACAAAGAAAAATGCATAGGAGTTTTTCTGGACCTTGCTAGAGCTTTTGACACTGTAGCAATACCCCTATTACTAAAAAAATTAGAGTTGATAGGCATAAGAGACCTGCCACTGAAATGGTTTGAGACATACCTCACAGACAGACGACAAAGCGTTAAAGTGGACAATTGCACCAGTAGTCAAAAGTATGTAGAATTTGGAGTTCCACAAGGCAGTGTTCTTGGTCCAATGTTATTTATCATATACATGAACGACATCCATGATCTAAAAAATCAGGATTCACACACGATTTGCTACGCTGATGATACAGTAATTATTTTCCATAGTAAATCCTGGCAGACTGTATTTGAAGCAGCTCAGAATGGTATTTCTAACATAAAAAACTGGCTTGACTTAAATCTTCTTTCTCTAAATGTAAAAAAAACGCACTTCCTTTGTTTTCATAAATCTATAGTTTCGGCACCGAATTCTTCTAATAAGCTTTTTATTCACTCCGCTAACTGCAATAAAGATTCCTGCAATTGTGAAGACATAAAAAAGGTGGATTCTATAAAATATTTAGGAGTATTAATTGATCATCGCCTATCATTCAAACCATATGCTAACGTAGTTGCCAAACGTGCCAGGAAGTTAATTCACGTTCTAAGACCAATACGTAACTGTGCCAATTATAAAATAGTTAAACTCGTATATACTGCATTGTGCGAATCGATCATTTGTTACTGTATATCTGTATGGGGTGGTATCGGTATCACTACTATGATTCAAGTTGAACGGGCTCAGCGATCGGTTCTGAAAGTTATGCATAGAAAGCATTTTAGATATCCTACAACTCAACTTTATACTGAAGCTTCAGTTCTTAATGTTAGACAGCTATACATACTGCAAATTGTCCTAAAAAAACACAAATCTGTACTCCAGTCAGCAGAATACTCGCAGTTAATTCAACGCCGTATTTACAAATGTCCACAAGTCGGAGTTAAAACAAGATTTGCACAACATATGCAAGAATTTATGCTTAGCTTCATATATAATAAAGTAGCAAAATTTTGTGATATCAAAATGTGTAGATTATATCAAGTAAAGAAGCTAGTTAGAAATTGGTTGATAACCTTATCTTATTCCGAAACTGAAACATTAATTAAAGTGGTATCATAGCTCTTATTCGTAATTATAATTTTACCAATTTTACTCAAACACTCTCACACACGTACACACACACACACACACAGACGCGCACGCACACCTCACACTTATGTTTTTACATTTCTATTATTTTAATAGTGTTATCTTTTAATATTATTAATTTCGTCTATTAATTGTTTACTTTGATCTTATGTATGTTAACCTAAGTAATGGAACTTATGATAAAAAATATAAATTTTAATATAGATACTACCAACCAACTTGGGTTGCTTTTGTTATTTTAGAATTGGTCTCCACGAGACAGGCTCGACCTAGTGTGGAGGTCATAAGTTAATGAAAGATATTTCCTTTTTGTAACAAAATTGTAATTTCACTGATGTATGTAAAATAGTTAAGGAATATGTAAATAATTTTGGTAAATAAATCTTTATCTTATCTTTATCTTATCTAAATATCTATATGTACCTAGAAATTATTATGTTGACTTAACTTTTACCTACTGCAGACATATTCTGACTATTTACAAACGTTTTTTAAAGTTTACATACTCTTTTTGGTCCTTGAGGTTTATTCTATGGACTTCACTAGTTGATATAAACACAAATTCCGAATGGCCATATTAATTATATTGAATCCTTTCTTTAATATAGACATAGACTTTACTACTAGGTACATATTCCCACAATATGTAGTAGTAAAGTAGTAGTTAAATAATAAATTTTGATAATTAAATATATATAAAGTAATTATATAATTACTATCACAATAGAAAGTTATTTCTACATGTTTTCATAGAAGTCGTATATCTAAATATATGTACCTAGAAATAATTATGTACACTTAACTATATTACTACAAACATGTTCTGACTAATTACCAGCGCTTTTTGAAAGTCTACGTGAGAAAAAATCTTTTCATTATATTTAAAGTTATATGGGTTGTGGCCAGAAAATTCTCTATTGATAATGCCGCAGTGCATAGTTGTGTCCTGCGGTTTTACCCGCGTTAAATTTTATAAATTATAGCCTAGAAGTTTGTTACTTCTTCACGTCTAAATAGCTGGAGCGATTTTAATAAAATTTGGTATAGAGTTAGCT
Organism: Pseudoips prasinana; assembly: GCA_951640165.1. Taxonomy (NCBI): domain Eukaryota; kingdom Metazoa; phylum Arthropoda; class Insecta; order Lepidoptera; family Nolidae; genus Pseudoips; species Pseudoips prasinana. The sequence continues at coordinate 3,182,316 of OX621238.1, read as the reverse complement.
GGCACCTTGGATTAACACATAGGCTATAATTTATATAGTTTATACATACACACATCACAAACTTTCGCCTTTATAATATTAGTGTGATGTACATGTTATAACGAGATTTTTTTTTATTTTTATTATTCAACAAGTAAAATAACTTACTAAACTAACTTAATAACTTGATACGAGCTAGCTAAATATCATTGCTATATAAATTTTATAAATGTTTTCATACAATCAATACAATGTGTACCTAAATATCTATGTTACTAGAAATAATAATGTATACAACTATATTACTACAAACATGTTCTGACTATTTACAAGCGCTTTTTTAGTCTACGTGAATAACAACCTTTTGATGTGAAACATCTATAGCTGCACGTAAAACAGATTTCTGGCGTGGCGACGCATGCCGTGGTTTTTTTTTTAGTTCCTATCACAATATGTTCTTTTCGACTTCGACTTCTACTTGGACTTCGACTTGACTTCGACTTTGACTTCGACTGCGACTTATACTTGGACTGCGACTTATACTTCGACTTCGACATCGACTTCGACTGCGACTTATACTTCGACTTCGACTGCGACTTATACTTCGACTTCGACTTCTGCATATTACTTTTACAAAATAATGTCGATGTTTCACATCTGCCAGGCGTCCCGTGACGGCTCACATTTTTTTTTATTTTATAATAACAGATGTTTATATTGTTTTAGGAGAAAGACAAAGCCCCGCCGCTGGTAGTAGACGCTACGACCGCCACCATAGATTTCAAAGACGTGAGCTTCAGGTACATCAACGGGAAGCCCATCTTCAACAACTTGTCCTTCAGCATCCCGGCCGGGAAGAAGATCGGCATCGTGGGCGGCTCCGGCAGCGGGTGTGTTGGATTTTACTATTGTTTCATATTGTCGATTTTTGTCTAACAGTGGACTTCTTACAGCTATAATAATAATAATAATATCTAGGGACAATGTCACACAGATCGTCCTAGCCCCTAACTAAGCAAAGCTTGTACTATGGGTACCAGGCGACGATATACATACTTATATAGATAGATAAATACTTTAGAAAACATCCATGAACCAGAAACAAATATTCGTGCTCATCACAAAAATATTTGCAGTTACCGGGCTTCGAACCCAGGACCACCAGCTTCGTAGGCAGGAGCACTATCAACTAGGCTATGGTGATTGTAGCTGTTATGATGATGATTATGATAGTTGGTTTAAATGTATAAAACATTTTATATGTCTATGGTGGTAACCGGTTATCTAAGCTCGTGAAAAATAATGGTTCTGCTCCTGGCATTTTGGATATTATACAAATAAATACCTCGAGACAACTAACACACTGTCATCTATATATTTGACGGTTGCTGTAGCCTAGTTGGTAGTAAGGAGCACTACCAACTAGGTTACAGTAACTTACGAAGCTGGTGGTCCTGGCTTCGAATCCCGGTAAGTGCAAATATTTGTGTGATGAGCACGAATAATTGTTTCTGGGTCACGGATGTTTTCTATGTATATAAGTATTTATCTATCTACATAAGTATGTATATCGTCGCCTGGTACCCATAGCTATGCTTAGTTTGGGGTTAGGATGATCTGTGGCATTGTCCCAAGATATTATTATTATCTGATCTCAAACTGAACATAAAGAAATATATATAACAAAGAACGTAACTAACAAAGAAATTATACTATAAAATAATGGTAGAAACAAATAATAGAGTAATGGTAACCTTGTAACTTATCTATACATATAATAAAATCGTAGGAAAGTCAAAACTGTACATTATTACATGTGCCCCGCGGTTTTACCCGCATTAAACTATATAAATTATCACAGCTCCTCCCCGTAGGTGATAGCGTGATAATATGTACCCTATATGTTGACCCGACCTCTTAGTAATGTTCATGCAAAATTTGAAGTAAATCCATGCAGTACTTTTTGAGTTCAGCCCGGACATACATACAAAATTCTAAAAACTATATTTTTGGCTTCCATGTCGATTATATTTCACGCCCCAAGTATCCTTTTTAAAAAACATTTAATGTACACTTTTGACTTTCTTACGATTTTATTATATGTATAGATTTTATGATGGCATGTTATCGTACCAGACATCGGAAAGCTATAAAGACACTTTATCTTTTTAACCGTTACATTCTGCTAACTTCAAAATACATACAAACCCTTCGCATTTCCTGCGTATTTACTGTAAGATGTTAATTCCTGAGCTTCGGAAGACACGTTAAGCTATGGTCCCGGGTAGTGTTAAAAATGACAAAAATTTACTGAAATCAGACAATTTGATTTCAGTAAAATTTTAGTACATTTTAAATTTTTGTCATTGATAAAAGCTAAGTTGGAACAAAAAAGTGATTTTTATGACCTATAGTATTATTATATAGTGTTAATCATTTTAAATTTCTAATCATGCGTGCATTTAAGACAAGATAGCAACGTCGCATCGCCTCGCGCTTTAACTTTGATGTCGTCTTATCCTCTCATCATATAATACAAAATAAAACGTTGCTTCCTTTAAACTTGCATATAAATTGGGTACTTAAATAAATAAATAATTGGATGATAGTCGAGAATAGACAATAATATTTAAGTCAAATTGACTGAATTTGACAGTAAATGACCGGCCATTTAAGGTTTATGACAATTGTGACTAGTCATATTCCGTCATTTTAAACTCTAGTCCCGGGTTAGATAATAGATTTAAAACCATGACAGAGGCTTACAAGTGTGTCAGAGAAGTCACTGTTATACTATACAGTAATATTGCGCTTTGAGCTACAAAGCTCTGACCCCTACCTAATATCTAGGGACATAATATCTAGGGACAATGTCACACAGATCATCCTAGCCCCAAACTAAGCAAAGCTTGTACTATGGGTACCAGGCGACGATATACATACTTATATAGATAGATAAATACTTAAATACATAGAAAACATCCATGACTCAGAAACAAATATTCGTGCTCATCACACAAATATTTGCACTTACCAGGATTCGAACCCAGGACCACCAGCTTCGTAGGCAGGAGCACTACCAACTAGGCTACGGTGACCGTCAAACCTACCTCTCTTTAAATATGTGTGTGTATTCCAGCAAGTCGACCATGGTGCGACTTCTATTCCGTTTCTTCGAGCCGCAGTCGGGCACCATCCTGGTGGGCGGACAGAACATCCGCGACGTGGACCTGGCCAGCCTCCGGAAAGCTATCGCTGTTGTACCACAGGTCAGTCTTTGTATGAAATCGATTCTAGTTCCGAGTCAATTAGGAAACCTTATAACCCGTTACCGGAAGACGCAGTGTGGGTAAGGCCCCTACAAGGTGGACCGACGATCTTGCTACGGTCGCGGGAACCCGACACAAGACTGACCATTGTGGAGATACTTGGGAGTAGCCTTTGTCGAGGAGTGGACGTCTTTCGGCTGATATGATGATGATGACAACTTAGCAGAATGATTCTTTGTTCTAGAAAGCTGTAATTTGGCATGCATACATGTACATACTTGCCGCAGAGGAATATTCACCGAAAAAAGCAAATATCCCATTGTAATCTACATAAAAGTATCTGCTCACCTACAGAGAATACCTTGCAGGCCTAGTTTTTAAGGTCAACAAGCGGGGAACATATTGATTCATGTGTACCCTATTTTTTGTGGTGTCGTTTGGTAGGTCTCGAGAAATGCAATCAAGGTTGTGAAGTGACTTGATATACCTTGACAACAATCTCTAATCAAGTCGGAGATATACTTACGAATAGTTACGAAAGGCCAGGCCAGAAGTACCCTAAACATATATGAAGAATTTTATGACAGTAAATAAGGGAAAGAGGTGTGTTTAGGCCCTAACGGTATTCTCAATAAAAGCAGTGAACTGTATAAATAAGTATATTGGAAATAGTTGGTTAGTACAGTTACATTACAAACAATAAAGACGTGTCCGTTCCCTAGCTCGCGTTGAAGGCAAGTAAGTGCAGCGGAGACGAATGAAGGCGCGACGTGAAGGCGGGCGCGGGGGCGGGCGCGGGGACGCAGATCAAGGCCCCACCATTCCGCGCTGCTACAGGTAGCTTAGGCGACGACAGGTGTTTAAGGATCGTGTTTAATAGAAATCCTTTCTTTGTCTTATCTATCCTTGTGGGAAACACGCGTGGTTCTACTAACAATACAAAAATAAGTGTAGTAAATGAACGGCCGGCAAAATTTCAACTATCATCATTATGTCAGCTAAGCAACATCCACTGCAGGACAAAGGCCTCCCCAAAAGATTTCGACAATGGAGATATGTCCATCATTTGGAGGGATTTGCAAGAATCGCTACGCTTGGCAGACGGGTTGGCGAGCGCAGTATGGTGGTCAGAGTACTTAGAGAGACGGTGCTGCCCTTTTTCAAACGTGTCACTTAAATTTGCAGGACTGCGTGTTGTTCCACGACACGATCTTACACAACCTGCACTACGGCGACCTCACGCAGCCGCAAGAGAAGGTTCTAGAGGCCAGCAAGATGGCGGAGCTTCACGAATCGGTTGTCACTTGGCCTAGGGTATGTATACTTTTTTTAAGGGCTACTATTTAACTGCTAATCATAAACCTTCGTTGTTTTTGTATTCTACTAATATTAAAAATGCAAAAGTTTGTGAGTATTGATGTATAGATGTATGACGTGTTAGTTATTCTTTCACGGAAAAACTACGGAACGGATATTGATGAAATTTTGTAGGAATATAGCTTATATATCGGAATAGCACATAGGGTATAATTTATTAAGTTTAACGCTGGGAAATCCACGGTCACAGCGAGTTACAAATAATTCCGTATCATCAGGAAAAATACTGATTGCACAGCAAAATAGTTATCTCAAATCTTAGCAGCAATTTAAGTTCATGACGCATTGTTGTTTATTTAAAAGTGAGTTGTTTCTGAAAATAAACTAATATCTACCACTTGCCAGCCGCTCCCGCGACATTCTCGCTGCGCTTCCTCGGCTCGTGCGTTGTATGGTCGCGGTTCGAACCTAACCCATGTCAAGTAGTGAAATATATTTTCCGTTAGTCCCAGGCAAATTCGGTGTGCAATCAGTTAGTTTCATATGAAATATGAATACGAAATATTACTAATATAGAAAAACGTTGTGGTTTTATAAAACAACTATGCAAGTGGAACGTAATCTCATAAGGCGTAAAATTCATTCACTGTCGATATTTTCGCATTATTCTTGGTTTTCCCCCTGTTAACCGGTTTATTTGACTCACTAGCTGCATCACCATTAAGTGAACAACAACATTATATCGATAGATTGATCAAAACACAAATACCGCGGAGCACTTGCACAAATGAGTGAGATTGTAAATGCTACACGGTCAGTAGATGCGAGCCATGGGTGCCATGTGGACGAAAATAGTAGACGTGATGTAAAAAAAGTCCCTTTATTAAAGAGAAGAGATTTATGGTGTAATTGTAATAGATAAACTCAAAAACCACTTAATTTATTTTAAAGATTTCCACTTTTAGCAAGTTATGTAACCAGCGAGTAACATAGGTTATGTTTTTGTTCCAAAACTTGAACATCTCACGGAAAATACAATATCTCTATACTGGGTTACTTGTTAAACACTAACAACCTCGCAGCACTAAATAGACAACATTCATATTTTGTTAGATTTTATTTTCTTACAAAAATAAGTATTAATTTGATTACCCGCTTGAATGTTTACAACGCGCATCGCAAAGATCACGTACGAGGGGAAGGGAAGGGGTGCAGCGCTAGCGCCTTTGAACTTGCCCCACGACTCTAGCCGCCAGTGGCCCGTCGGTGCTATGGTGCGCGTGCGTTGCACGTGCTCGAGTGCCGCGGTGTTTCGTCGCCGCGGCGCCGTATCGATGGATTTATTGTGGGGAACGAATGACGGCTTGGTGCAAGTTAAGGAACCACACTCCCTAACTTACACCAAGCCGTCATTTTAACAATATAATTATCTGCGAAGAAAGTGTTATTATTATTAGCGGTGCCAGCGCGCCGTCGCTGCCGCGAGCGCTGTCCTTTTGTTTGTGAATTTTTTGTTTTGCATAAATCTATGAATAACACTGGGTTTTGTGAATGAATGAATATAAATATCGCAGGGCTACGATACTCAAGTGGGCGAGCGCGGCCTCAAGCTGTCGGGCGGAGAGAAGCAGCGTGTGGCCATCGCACGGGCTATACTCAAGGACGCGCCCATCATCATCTTCGACGAGGCCACGTCCAGCCTGGACTCGCTTACTGAACATGTAAGTACTGACACTTTCTCAACATATTACTACTAAGTTATTAGGCAGAGAAGTAGTAGGGAGAAATATAGAATATATTCTCTTTAGTATTAACAAACGAAATAGAAAGTTTGCTTGAATAAAATAAATGGTCTTAACAGACTGTTCACATCTTAGAGGGTGATGATAAATGTGTGGGTGCGTGTGCGCCCACTTGAAAGGAGGAACAATGGAGGCAAACGGAAACAATAGAAAGAGACACTTAATCTGCCTTCGTACTTCCTGCCTAAGGTGATGATGGTCTTGCACTCTATACACTAATAATAACCAGTTGATTGGTGATACACACTTGAACACAGAATGTTATAATGTTGTGTACGTAAAACATTTCACTTTACAATTATGAACACGAGTGACCTCACTCGATGGCGCGGAGAACTATTACACGCGAATAAAGTCCACCAGATGGTTACCGCAGACAAGCTACTGCCGCCAGCTCCCCCCCCCCTATCGCGCTCGGCGCATACTCAATGTTACTTGCTGTGTGATCTTTTTGGAGCGCACTTTCTTGACTTCCTAGCAAATATTGACAATTTCTTGTACCATTTAATTTTTCCAATTAGTAATAAATGCAGCACATAACTACTTGATACCGAGCGGAGCTGTGACGCGAGTTCATTTAGTAAGCACGAGGCGATGATCTAGTTCTGGACATATCGAAAAAACCGTACCTTTATTTCTACACTAACTGCTGAACGAAGAACCCCCCTACTCCACTTGCACTACCTTATACTGCAGCTTCCAGTGACCCTCACAAGATTATCGGTCCATGTTGTAGTGGACCTGCCCACGCTGTGCCTTCCATTAAACCTGTCCTGTAAATATATCGAAATTACTTGTATAGTTTATGTTTTGCCTTACACAAAATTGAGGATTATTTAATGTTTTATACATTTCGAACTGCCTCGTTAATTTAGGGATGTGCTTAATGGTAGATAGCGATGAGAGGTATCGTTCAAATCCAAAGTTGGACTAAAATATACTAATATTTTTTTAAATACTACATCATCATGTCAGCATTCGGCTGTCTTGCACTGCTGGACAAAGAACTCCTCAAAAGATTACACTAAGAGGAATGTGCTATAATCGCTACGTTTAGCAGACAGGTTGGCGATCTCAATATTATGGTCAGAGTACACAGAGAGACGCTGCTGCTCGTTCTCTGGGAGATATTCCCTCGGGTCGATTTCTGCACCCTCCAAATTTAATGGGTTGATATTCCTTACCGTCAGCCACACCGCAAGATTTGGATGAACTCTATGATCATACCGACGGTCAACGTAGCCTAGTTGATAGTGCTCCTGCCTACGAAGCTGGTGGTCCTGGGTTCAAATCCCGGTAAGTGCAAATATTTGTGTGATGAGCACGAATATTTGTTTCTGAATCATGGATGTTTTCTATGTATATAAGTATTTATCTATCTATATAAGTATGTATATCGTCGCCTGGTACCCATAGTACAAGCTTTGCTTAGTTTGGGGCTAGGATGATCTGTGTGACATTGTCCCTAGATATTATTATTATTATACTAATGTCTGCTTGTCCCCCCCAGGCCATCCTGCAGGCGCTGAAGGCGGCGACGGTGGGCCGCACGTCCATCTGCATCGCGCACCGCCTGTCCACCGTGGCCGACGCGGACGAGATCCTGGTCATGGAGAACGGGACCATCTCCGAGAGGGGAACGCATTCCACCCTCCTCAACAACCCCCAGTCCTTGTACAGTAGGCTGTGGGACAAACAGAACAAAGATATCCCACAGCTACCGAAACCTACCTAAGTCATCTATTCTGTTACAGAAAAAAATCGGTTTTGATTACCTTTGGTAGAAGATACGACGCACGTATGTCGGGTTGTTAAAAAAATCTTATGTATAATTATAGTGTTGGACATGATCTGTTACACACCTGGGGCTCTACCGGCTAAGTCGCTGAATATCAATTACTTAAATGGCGTTCAAATAAATAAAGGTAAAAAATTACTTAATCAATCGTTAATTTGGCTTCCATGGGCACATGTGACGTCATAAATGGTCCGGAATCGATTTTCAACGTTGAAGCCGATGTAAAAATTGATTAAGTCATTTTTAACCTTCATTTATTTGAACGCCATTTAAGGAATCGATTTTCGGCGACTTAGCCGGTAGAGGCCCTGGAGTAGCAGTCAATTATCGACCCTTGATCTTGAGCAGATACATTGTATTAAAATGCAGTAAATTTCGGTTATAACGACGTTGTATCACCACTACAACGACGTTGTTATATCCGGAAGTCGTTACTAGCAAAGAACTAAAGAAAGATGTGTATAGTTTATAAATGAACCATAAAATTATACATGTACATTTGTACACGCTTACCTAGATATATTTAGGAACAAAACGTCACTACAGTTACTAAAAATCTATGGATGCAGACAATACATAAGAGAACTGTTTGTAACTTTGGCGGCCAACTCCAGTCTCAATATCTGCATGGAATTCCTAGAAATTTGTTAAATGATTAATTAGAACCCCAAGTCGCTATAGCCGTATGAATTCTGTGCTAAGGTATACTTTATTAATTTAGATTTACCGTTGAATATAGCCAAATGAAAACGCTGGAAACAGCTGGATGCGAATAGCGCAAGGCCTTTGTCCAGCAGTAGACGACTTTCGGCTGATATGATGATGATGATGATGATGATGATAGCCAAATGGTCGCTGTAAATAAGGTCGTAGAAAAAAATATAAAAATAAAATAATCTCAATAACTTTTATATAATAGTATTTTTATTGTTATATTAAATTCTAACAGTATTCACGGTATCCACGGATTAAAATATATAATCGGATATATTGACGTATGGATTTCTACGATCAAAGTAAAGAGACTAGCTGGCTGAACGAAGGCACTTAATAATACTATGTATAAGCAAATACAAATTCACATGTATTACAGACTATATTTATAAAAAGATTTCGCGGCTCTGGAAGGTGATTGCGAGGAAATTGTATAAATATACAACATATTCGACTCCTGTGTGTGGATCAAGTTAATATTCCTACAATCTTCTACTTTAGGCTATGGTAATATGATCCTATTTTCAATCGAGTCGGTAAATTGCTCGAGCATTTTTCCTCTCAGTCTGAACTGACCCTGATATTATTTATTATCAAATTTTAGTTTTATAATATTTATCGGAATTCAAAGCGTAAATCGAACTGCAAATTATAAATATAATCATCGAGTAGGGATCGAACTCGCACCCTCTACCAATCCGGGGTAGACGTTCTGCCGTTAATGCGTAGAACGAATTAGAACGGCAGATCGATTTACAAGTTCCCTTTAATACTCTGGCGAAGTGTTTAGGTTACATCTGTCGCCTTTGTTTAACTACTAGTTACTGTTTCCTAATGGGTTTTGATGTCTCATTATCATTTCGTGCGTAATGAAATTTACTTCAAAACGTAACGGGGTCGTTTTCCTTTTTTCTAACGACAATAAGTTGTCCTTCTTTGTAACAAACGTCCCTTTAGAATTCTATTTTTTATATTGCCTAGAGGAAGTCGATGTCCAGAATTGGCTTTAAATAATCAACACAGTAGGTATACTTGTCAATTCTCCTGTTAATGTAAAAATACTGAATCATTCCCCCCCCCCCCCCCCCACAAAAGATTGTGACAGAGTGGTAAAGCGTAATACTGAATCCGGTGAAAAGGACCCCTCTGTCATAATGTTTACTGGTAAACCACGACATTTCTTTTTATATCAGTTTTACGGCTCTGGCTTCTTCGGCCTCATGTCAAGGTCACAGTCAAATCATACGTAGTCCTTGTCGTACCCCACTAAAGCAGTGGAGACTTTACTAGAAGCTTATATGGAGTTTTAGATTCAACACAGAAAATCACAATTCACGGCAATATGGCACTTTCCTCCACTTGTATACGTTGTCCATGATGTTATGTCTAAAAATCCACCATATTTACACATAAAAACTTGAATTTACACCAGTTTTTGAAAATAAAACCGCGTTGGCGCCAAAACCTCAAACCACAACAAAACGAGATACGTTGCCAACCTACAAAGAAGCATTAGGTAGATCTGCAAACTCATAAAAAGTTAAATTTTATTTTTTTAAGGTTATTATTTAATAGACGTTAAAAATCCGAGAAATACCAAAAATGCTCTTCAAATTGTCGGTAAAAAAGAAGGCTACGTACCCGTAGTTGTAGGCGAGGTCCAAACTAGGAGGAGTTTGGACCTCGCCTACAAAGATGACCCTTTGGACGGTCATCTTTGTAGACGAGGTCCAAACTAGGAGGTCCTACGGGTACGTAGCCAAAAAGAAGAATGACTCAACGATCAAACTGATGCGACGGCTTGAGAGCTTCAATTAGGGCGTTCTGAAGAACTTCCATGTTTGAACTCATCGCACGAGAACGTATCGTGACATCGTACGAGCAGGCCCAATTAGGGGACGCATTTGTCACTAAGTGTGATTGGTGGAACATTGTAGGGGGACAAGAGTCTCCATTGCGATGCTTGTTTCGCTGTAACTATTCTTATATATGTTCCTTAGGCAACCGGGACCTAGATATTACAGGTTCAAAAACCTAGGTTTTACAGTCCACTGATGTAGATTGATATTGCGCGAATACGTTTAGAAATTAATATAAAAATGACTCGAGATCATTCTCAAAGAACTATTGTTATATAAATTTTATTTTAAAATAATTAGCTAGAACGTTTATTAGTTACAAATAGTATCAAAGTGGAACAAGCGAATCATGTCCTGCCACTGAGTTAATTGAGTCTGATATATATTATAGATATTCATAATAAAATTAAAAATGTAGTCCTGGTGTCTTATTTGTTCTAAAGCCAAAGAAAAATTCGATTAATAACAACTAACAATATTTCGTATTAGTTATTTACATATAGTGTTCTCAGGCGTATTAAGAGTTATGAGATGTACCGAGACTATTGTTGCAGGATTTGCCTGCTGTGAGTATATGAAAGTATATAAAAGCTTTTGATATAATGTGATTCAGAACAATAAAGACCCAAGACTTCTAAAAGCTATTGTGAAATGTTTGTAAATATTAATGTTGATAATGTACAGTAACTTGTTGAATTGTAAGTATATTATTTTGGTTACAAATCTGTGTTTTATTTGGGACCCATGTCATTATTATTCTGTAGCGGGGCTCCAACCAGGGGTCCCCTCGCCAGACGACGTGTGAGCCCCGCGACCCGCCAATATGTGAACTCTTAACCGGACAATGGTGTAATAGTTACCACCTTATTCTAAACTCTATTATATTGTAATAAGAGCTAAAACCAATTTGACTGCACGTGTGGTGTAGCTGTTAAGACAGTCGCCTCGCCACTCCGTGTTTCGGGTTCGAATCCCCCACAGGACAACTATTTGTGAGACCCATAAATAGTTGTTTTGAGTCTGAATGTACTTTGTGCGCGTCAATTATATGTTTGTAAAGTACCCCGCGACACGGATTCATTTCCCTAGTGCGGGAATTATCTTAAAAAAAGTAATTATGAACATACAGTAAACTGAACCGATAAAACAATAACAATTTACTAAGGACGAACGCTAAAGCCAGACCGCATCCATTTGCAAATGCCGTACGCAAAAACATATATTTTTAAAACATTATTATAATCTCTTTGGCCGTACCTACATAAGATAACCTTCGATGAGTCATCAAAGAGGTCTCGTACATTACCGTACATATCAGTATCTATGCCCATGTCGTAACTAGCCAGTATTCATTCAGATTTCAAATCAATCGATTGTCATTGTTAATCGTAACCATAGCAACCGTAACACAACATTTCAAATAATTATTATTTATCACAATAATATTTTATTTCACTCATTTTTGGAGTATATTTTGTATAAAATGGTGTTTTGTATGTGAACGAAGGATGTCAGTGTTGAGTTTGATTCCCGAAGATAGACGTAAAGAGCTTAGGTGAGTAGATTAAGATCAAAAATGATTTTGTATTATGTTCTCTAGCCAGGCACAGACCTAATTGGAGTGCTTTTCGAATATGGAATGAACTCTTCTATGTACGCACATTTCTGATTGGAATAATTACGTATTTTTTTAATTTATCTCAAAACGATGCACACTTTAGCTCTTTGAACGACTAAATAAATAATATATAGATATGGCAAGGGTAGGAACTGGATAGAACTGCTATCGATATTGTAATACATATAATTTGTCCCTACCTTTAGTATAAATGTTTAAAAGTTTACTGTGTTTAATAAGCCATGTAGCTTTATAAAACCATTTATTACTGATACAGTTATCTTCGTTGAGATTTCAACGTTGAGGAAAAAATAATATTGATAAAATAAAAAACTTGAGAGGTGTCAAGGGATGGAACGAAGTTATTTCTTATTATTTATTATGTACAAAAAGCCTGTATACACTCAACAAAAATAATCGTCGCGACACCACACTGTTCAATGCGAAATAGAAATGAAAATATCTGGCTTGCTTTCTATAAAAGAGAGAGAGAGAGAGAGAGAGAGACAGGCAGAGAAACATGCGCACGCCGCACAGCTGCTAAAAGTGTCGTGACAACTTTTCGTAAGAATTTTTACCGTCTAGCCCCCTTTCACAACGCGCGATAAGGAACTTCGTTCCAATAATCTCATCCTGCTCGAATTTAGTTACGTATACCTACGTTCCGGCACAAGTCGTGAGCACAAACTTGATTTTTAATTTTTTGGTGCAATGTGAGGTGCGCGGGAATTGGGCCGACAGACGTTATACGTATGAGTCGTATATTGGTCTCACAGTTTGAAATTAAATCAATTGATATGATGCCGATTTGGCTAACTGATAACGACGATGTAAAAAAAAGTTCTATATTCGAAGGGTAGGTAACTGTTAAGTAATTCTAAGTCTAACTTTAAGTAATTCCCTCCCATTGAGCCAAAAAGATCCATCAAGTTTTTACTTTTCTCCTCATAAACTGATATAACCCTTAAACATTTTTGCATACATAGTTATCTGTTGTCATAGCATACCAGCAGTGCTATGATGATAATAAAAGAAAGAAGACGCGAGCACAAAGCGGGAAATAAAAATTACAACTTTGCATTCAAATGCTTTTATAGTTCGCATTTATTTCAAGGTCTATGATTGATAGTAGTAGATAGAGAGTAGATGAACCCACTGAGTTTGTTTCGCTGGGTCTTCTCAGTTGGGGCGCATTGGATCCGGTGGTAGCATTAAAGCGCGACCGTCGTTATTAACACAAGGTCCGTCATAATAAATAATACCTTTAATATAGACAGCACCATGGACAATATGTAGTAAAAATATTAGACTTAAACTAGATAATTAAACATATCTCTTGACAATAACTTGATACGAGCTAGCTAAATATCAGTTCTGTAATAAAATAAATTTTATAAATGTTTTCATACAAGATGTACCTAAATATCTATGTTACTAGAAATAATATCTAATGTATACAACTATATTACCACAAACATGTTCTGACTATTTACAAGCGCTTTTTTAAAGTGTACGTGAATAAAAACCTTTTTTATTTTATTTTTATTTATTTTATTTTATCTCCTTGCATGCTTCAATAAGTACAGACGCCAGCACATCCAGCTAACCCAATGTGTCAAATTTCTTTTATAGATTTTCAACATTATCACATAAGCATAAGGTTCACTTTCTATTGGGGAAATTTGACACATTGGTGTAGCTGGATGTGCTGGCGTCTGTATATTTCGATGTTAAGGGAGATAGGTAGTTTAAAAAATATATGGTCCAGAGATACCCATCTATGGACCAACCGCGAGGGAGACCACCAAAGTGGTTTAATTTCTGAGCGTCTCCGACCTTCGGAGGGCACGTTAAGCTGTCGGTCCCGGTTGTAGTCATTAGACAACAGTCGTTAAGCCATGTCAGAGGCCTACTGAGCGGCTTGAACATCTCTGACGTTAGGGTAACCACTATACGCCCATACGATAAGTATCTGAAAATTCTGAAATACTTATAATATGAGAAGTAAAGAAAATAATATTTGATTTTTCTTGAGTTGTTGGTAATGGAATAAAGTCAAAAAATACTGTTTTATAAATCATAGATTCGACTCCAACTTGCCTTTATGGCTACCGTTTTAGACAAAACTTGTATAGTACCTACTCTTCCAAATGCATTTGCCATTGCATGAAAAAAGCTAAATCAAATTTAGCTAAATGAAGACTTTCAGATTCCACTCAAACTATATGTACAGACGCCAGCACATCCAGCTACTCCCAATCTGGCTAATTTCATTTATAGATTTTCAACTTTATCACAAAAGCATAAGGTTCATTTTCAATTGGGGAAATTTTACAGATTGGGGTAGCTTATGTGCTTATGTGCTGTGTGTACCTAAGTGGGGATAAGCTGTATAGACCAAAACTTAATAACACCTTTCTTGGACCATGGAAGACCTTTATGATGCCACCGATAGCAGGAACCAAAGTATATTAAGGCCCTTAGACCTGCAACATGGTAGACTTACTTGATGCCACTGATAGAGGTCTTGACGTGGGCACCAAAGGGTCTTTAAACCAGGTGATAGCACTATGTTGCCGTCTGTAAATATTTAAGCCTGGACAAACAACATCTTAACTCCATGGACGTGATTCGCTAGCCAATTGCTCTTCTTTTCAATTCTTTAATTTGATATACTATTGCTCAATCTAACAATAATAACTATTTATAATTTATTTAAGGATATTAAAAATATTTGTGACAGACCAGACAGATCGCACGGACGGACTAACTCAAATATTTTGTTGCTTTAATTACTGTTTTTGAACTGTGTTTATGTAATACATTGTGAGCTTGACAAGTACAAGTGTCTGTAAATACCCAAGTGCTGAATAAATTTCATTATTCTATTTCATTATTTCATGATAAACCGAAGGCCAAAGACGTGTACAACTTTTATCTAACATATATTGTGAAGGGGAACGATTTGCCAAGTATGCAACGAATTTCTTGATTTCATTTGCGTCAGCTGATCGGTATTTGTATACGAAATGATTTGACTGCACAATTACGTCGGCCGATCGGTATTTGTATGAAAAAAGTTTTATTGTCAAATTATTAGACAACATTTCTTTAACGTTAATCTGCTTTATAGATAATCTAAATTTTCTTTAAGAAACATGTTCAAATGAAAGATCACCGGCCAAAATATGACTGCACGTAACGTTTGTTAAAGTCTTATTTCATTTGTTGTGTGCTTACGTCGTACAGATCACCATCCCCTCTCATCCTGTGGGGGGCGTAGAAGTCTACCCGAGGAAATATCTAATAGATTACGGAAAGCATCATCTCTCTGTGTACTCGTCAATCAAGCGTGGCAGTTATGGCATATCCCCCAATTTTGCGGGAGGCTCTGGTCTAGCAGTGGACGTAATTCGGCTGACAATGATGCTTTAAAAAAATATTAGTTGGTATAATGGCACCAAACATTGGTGTCATTATACAAACTAATACTTTATTGCAAGAAAGAATATCAGGACCAACTCACGTCTGTTATTCTTTCTTGACATGAAACCACTAATTATCATTATTAGGTAGTTTCCAATACGTCCATTTCCAATACAAAGTTTGACGGTCTAAATAATCTTTCAATGACGTTCAATACGATAGGTACGTTATTTTTGGTTAGAATCTAGAACGGTTATGTTTCCATAGTTTTCAGGCTTCCAGTTTGGTTTGGTTCCAGGTGGGTAGGTCGGACTTGCAAAGACTAACTCTACACTAGTCTACGGCAGGTTGTCGTAGACTTCACTTGGCGCCTGATGGGAGGAGCCCTGGGAACACGGGTATGCTGCTCCGGTGCCCCCCCTTTTAGGCGATGTCCCAGATAGTCAGGACACGTACCATGGGAGGGCTCTGGATTCCCGGGGTACGTGTCCTATATTCCCGGAGTTGCTTGCACGTGGCGGCAGTGGAGGACACCTCTCATACTGCCACCGCAGCCACGAGCCTCCTCCGTCTGCGAGCTGGGTCGGCTCGTTCCCGCTCGGCGTCAAGATTGTGGTTTTTAGACTAGCGGCATCGTTAAGCCATGTCAGAAGCCGGCTGGGCGGCTTAAACTACTCTGACACAAGGGTAACTTTTGCCTACACAAGAAAGAAGAAGTTTCTGTGACATTTTGCACTTTCACTATTCTGCCATTTTCAACTGAGTGATTCCTTCTGTTTCAGAAAAGAATCCCTTGAGAGCGTATACAGCAGTAACTCCCGTCTAAACCTGCTGAACAAGCGTAAACGTCTGAACCCGCTGATGGAGATGTCAAACCAGTCAATCAACAAGTCAGGTGACAGATACGTGACACAGCGAGTGCTGTCAGCGAAGACGCATCGTGTCAAACAGCTGCAAAATCAGCTTGCCGATGCACATTATCATTTGCAGGTAATCTGGTATTGTATCTTCAACCTGGTGTTCCATAAAGCAATGGAATGGTATTAAATTGACGGATGGGTAGAATTAGGTATCAATTAATAACTAGAGGGGTTAGGGAAAGATCTATCTTTCGTAGCTAGTTTCGACGTCAAGTGATTGATAGGATGCGATAAATTAGAGAGGGATGCGCCTAAAGTAAACCTATTACAACTTTGATAGGTTTTACTAATATCAAAACTTATATGATGGGTTCCACGATATTTACATTATGTTTTAGATATATTTTTTAATTTTGATTACAGGAGTTGAGTAATGAAAACAGAGTGCTTCGAGCGATACAGAAGAAACAAGAAATTGCTCTGCAAAGGTAATGTTAATAGTAATCTTTGCCATCTTGAAATCACAAACATGCATAGATGGTTGTTCTATTCAACTTGGAAGAGAAGAATGAAAGATTATTTGCCGATTAATTTGTTTTCGCCATTTAAATGTAAATGTTTCCGTGACGGATTAATGGATGTAGATGAAGATTTATAAATATAAACAATTTGCGGATTGGAATTAACATCATAACTATTATTTATTACATTTACGTTAGCATTTTTAAGAACATTATTTCCTTTGCCCGCAGCTTCTCCAGCGGCGCTAATTAGGCTGCTTAAGTGTTACTTCGTATAATAAAAACTAACTGTTCCCAAACAGTATTTTTTACGTTAAAAGTGGTACATTTTTTTTGGTTATGGAGATTAGCCCAAACAAACGGAAGGACGGACAAACAAAATTAATAATTGTAATAAGTACCGTATGACGTTAATTTTGTATATGATTTATATGTGTCACATACATAATATTATTGAATGTAAGATTCTTGTAAGCAAACGTTTCCCTACATATATCAAAAAAAAAAAACTTATAGCATCTATATTATTCCCAGATACGAAAACTCCAACGCGGAACTACCTCTAGTACTTAACTCACATACCGAAGAGATGAGAATACAGCAGTCAAAGTACAAGCAGTTGAAACAGCAGTACAAGGAGGTGACGCAGAAGTTGAAGGAGCGAGATATGCAGTTGCAGCAGTTGCGGGATGAGCACCAGCATCTGTTGGACTTGAGCAAGGAAAGGTAGGAGAATCTACTACTTATAAGTTGTAAATTAATAATATTGAGTAGACTTCTTGTGTTGTTTGCCAATTATGTAGTAGGATCTGTGTATGGACAGGCAGAATAACGTGCGGATATGGATTTAACTACACAGTGTAGCTGGCTATAATAAGTAGTTACTATAGTATCAGTATTGTCATACTAGTAAAATTAAAGTACCTAAACGAAAAGAGATTAACAGTGAAGGCAAATAAATGAGAATGTTAAATATCATCATCATAACGGTATTAAAAAGTCCACTGCTGGACACAAGCACGAATCATCTTAGGGGGATATGCCTTAATCGCCACGCTTGGCAGACGGGTTGGCGATCGCAGTATGATGGTCATAGTACACAGAGTAATGATATTCTGATATTCGCCGCCGTCACCACACCGTTGATTTGTGAAAATAAACAAACCCAAAAAGGATCCAAGGATAATCATCAAGTAGATAAAGAGAAATTATAAAAAAATCTATTTTATACGTTACTTTCTTTACCCTTAACGCATACTTCTAAACATCCGCTGTGCTTTACGACTGCACCTAACGGCATCAAGGTAGCCATCATCACTATTGCACCGACCCAGCCCGTAATATTAATATATTCATTTTCGCCTTGTACTATGGACCAGAGACTTTTTGAGATATCTAGCTACTAGCAGACTGTCTGCTAATAGTAAGAGTATGTTCGAACTACCAGCTACTCTAAAATATCACTTTTAGTTTTTATTTGAACTCTTGTTCACAAAAATGGAGCTTTCATACTACTAGCTACACGTACCTACAGTGCAGTTAAGTAGTCATGACTAGTTGTAAGAGAACGCAATACAAATAGGTATATTTGAAACAAAACTGAATATAACTGATTTGCTTAGTTCACAACAAACGATTGTGCTTTTGACCACACAACTGAATTAAAACAACAAACGTAACTAGCTATGAGGGTAAGAGATAGAAATTATGTGCTCGCACCTCTCTATTGCCCCTTAAATAATATACAAAACATAATTCTCCTTACTAACTTATATCTCTGTCTTAACTTCCGTTCGCCTCGGCTGATCACACATTTCGTAACGCTCTTATCACGCATTCACCAAATTTCCCAAGTCCAGCGTTCGTAAAGAAGTTTTACTTCAAAAAATTCAACGTACTTTGTACGTTCTTTTGACTTTCAACCGGTATCGTGTATCAAAGGCGATCATCTCACGACACGTCAACCATGCGAGAAAAAAAGTAGATATCGCCGGTTTGTGAGGTAGTTGTAAGTTGTACATTTTTTTTTTTTTTTTTTTTTTTTTTTATAAATTCTTTATTTCAATAATAATAATAACACTTACGGAGTATTTGACTGCAACACAGCACAATACAGATCGTTATCTACTAAACACTTTCACAGGCTGTAGCACCTTTATAAGTTTAACACAATGACATATTTGAGATATACTAATTTAAACATTATTTTGATAATTACTAAAATAATCAATACGTTTCGAATGTGGATTCATTAGTTTTGAAATTCACTTATGGCATAAATTAGTTTATAAGTAAATTAGAAAATAATGTTCACAATTGTAGGTGCTAAAAGATAATACAGTTTGTAAGTATCCAACCTAACTTGGTCCGTTTAGTTCCCCGCGGTTTCTCTGTAAACGGGCGAGAACGCGGTCTCCGCGCGATGCGCAGGGTTTTTGTTAAACTGGTCAATGTCGGTCGGCATTCTCGACCACCGGTACCGGTTGGAACAAAACGTAGTGATGTGGTAAGCGGTATTTCCCATATCTATCGATATACGGCAAGTCGTCAGCACGTGACTGACCAATTTTTGATACAAGCTTGTTTGAATGATTTCTATGTTTGCAGTTAGTATAAAATTTAAATGTTTGATTTATTATGTAGGTCCGTAGCGAAGGGAGTCCTATCGTGAAATGTAATTTTGATAAGTTGGTCTTGTATGGTGTGTTATATGCTATTTTCACGGCTTTATTTTGTACTGTTTGTAAGATGTTATAATTTCTATTACTTGTGCTGCTCCATACTGGGCAAGCGTACGTAAGGCAAGGCCGAATCAGTGTTAAATAAATTCTTAGTTTAGTAGTGGAACTAAGTTTAGCTTTTCTGTTCATCACTACGTGCAATGCTCCCAAAGTCTGTGTGCCTTTAACACGGAGATTGGAAATGTGTTTAGACCAGTTAATTTTACTGTCCATGGTGACACCGAGATAACGGACTGAGTTTTTCCATGATATGGAATGGCCAGCGATTTTGAGAACTCGGCGTGGAACCTTACGCTGACGTGTGAACAGTATTGCTTCAGTCTTGGTCTCGTTGAGTTTCAGCTTCCATTTTGTGAAAAATTCATGTAGTGAATCTATTGAAAGCTGTAGTCTCCCTATAACTAGATCTACATCGTTGGAAGATGTAAAAGACGCTGTATCATCAGCAAAACATGCTAAGTGCGTGCGAGTTTGAATAGGGATATCATTTATGTACAGCAAAAATAAACAAGGACCCAGGATTGACCCCTGAGGTACACCGGCTGGTACAAAATGTAGTTTAGATTGAGTATCACCAATATGGACAGCAAAGTTACGTTCGCATAAGTAAGATTGTAGAATTTTCACAATGTGCAGCGGTATACCAATTGAGACAAGTTTATGAAGCAGACCGTTATGCCAGACCGAATCAAATGCTTTCTCTATGTCAAGCTAAAACATGCCAGTCGTTTGGTTTAAATTGAGATTATGTGCTATGTGTTCCGTTAATCTGACCAGTTGTTGGCTGGTTGGATGTTGAGACCTGAAACCGAATTGCTCACTAATTATCCGTTCTTGAGAATGAACCAGAAGACGGGAGGAAATTATCTTTTCAAAGAGTTTACCAAGCGTAGGTAATAAACTAATTGGTCGGTAATTTGTAGGTACGTCTTCATCTCTGCCCGGTTTCTTAAGTGGTATGATTTTTGCTGTTTTCCAAACTTTGGGGAAATAGCCTAGGTAGAGACAGCCATTAAAAATCTTGGTGAGGTACACAATTGATTTTTGCGATAGGTTTTTTAGAAGAATATTATGCAAACCATCTTCCCCAGGAGCTTTGCGGGTTTTCAATTTGTGTAAAACTTTACGTATCTCGTGTGGTCTTACGGGGTTTATTAACCTAGGAATGTTATAGTCATTTATGAAGGATATGGATTCACTAACACATTCTTCCACTGAGGGGCTTTTCCAATCCATAGTAAGGCTCATATTCTCCTTGAAGCCATTGGCTAATGCCTCACATTGTTCAAGAGTGTCTGTTGTCAGAGATCCGTCTTGTTGTTTTAATGGTGGAATATGTCTATTTCGTGGTTGCAAAGCTTTAACAAGACGCCAGATGTCGTTACTAGGATTATCAACGTTTGCTAGTTTCACTTCCCATATTTTATCGTTATAAGTTTGTATTGAAGCTTGAATGGTATTTTGTAAGCTATTTATCTGAGATCGAATCATTCTTTTAGTACTTCCACTATGTAGTTTTATATCTTGGCGTCGAAGCTGATTTCTCATCTTTATAAGACTTTTAACTTGTCGGGGTAATCTGGGTTTTGCGGAAACAATTCTGTGCATGGGAATATTAATATCTCTAGACTTTTTTATGCAATTTTGTAGGTCTGCAACAGCTTCATCAATATCTAATTCATTGTTTAAAACTTGACTACTTAGTTTAATATTTCTGTCGAGACACACTCGGTATGCAGGCCAGTTAGCTTTTTTAAAATTATATGACGTTGGAATTGGGTGGTATTTTACGGTGCCATATAACTGAAAATATAGTGGTAAGTGATTTGATGATAGTACTGGTAAGGCTTTCAGGTCTTTAATATATGGAACATTCAGACTGAGAACTAGATCAGGATTAGTGGCGCAAAGATTATGGCGGTAGTTAATTTGAGTTGGAGTCACAGATGAGTGAATTTGGTAGTCGCTTTCCATCATATGATAGAAGAGCGTTCTACCGCGTGAATTAATGTAACTACTATTCCAGTAAAAATGATTTGCATTGAAGTCTCCCATTATGAGGACACGACTGCCTAGGCCAAATAGTATGTCCAAATCACTGGATAATAATGGCAAGTTTGGAGACTGATACACTGACAATACTATGTGCTCTAAATCAGACACTTTAATCTTGATACCAATCGCTTCAATGTGTGTTGTTAAGGGTATTTGTACCTGTGAATGTAGCAGAGTTTCTATAGCTACACCTTGACCCCTACCGGTATGTTGTTTATCTTTACGGTAGCAAAGGTAACCAGGTGTCAACAGAGAAATCTTATCAGTTAATCTGGTTTCACACAAGCCAACAATATCGATAGATAGGTGACATACCGCAAGGTCTAGTAATTCCTGTAATTTGTTTCGAACACCATCGGCGTTCCAGGATAATATACGAATGGTTTCAGATTCATACATACTGACCTAAGTTTTTGATGATGAGTATAACTTTATCAAGCATGGTTGAACACGCTACAAACTGTATTTTCAAACTTTTTATGACGTTAAGGATTGCAATCATCTCTTGGGTGGTTGTATCTTGTTCGAGAGGTTTCATGTCATTATCATGCGGTGTAGTGGCAGGTGATTTAATTGGAGCAAGGGTTGGCCAGGAACTAGTCGATGGCGCTGTCTGTAGATCTGATTTAGCTTGAACTACAGTCAATGTGCTTTGTTGTATTGGTTTCTTGTTACTGAGCGATTTCCTTTGGCTCAAGTTTTGTAGGTAAGAAGTGCGTGAAGGACATTTATGATAGTTGGCTGGATGATTTTCCTTGCAATTGCAGCATTGAGCAGGTTCATCGTTGTTCTTCTTTGCACAATTTGCTGTGGCATGTGGTTCTGTGCATTTTACACAGCGAGCTGGCATGTTGCAATTACTCGAAGAGTGACCAAATCTTTGGCACCTGTAGCATTGGGTATCAGAGCGTTTTGCCTTGAATTTCTCAACAACAATGACACAGTTAAACAGATATTTAATTTTGCGGAATTTGGATATATCCGTCCCAGCAGGTAATTGAACAAGAAAAGGTGGAAAAGGTATGTTGACTTGTTTTTTTGATCTTAACATTGTGACTTTTGCTGATGGAAAACCCAGACTCTCTAGTTCATGTGAGAGGTTATCCTCGACATATGCCGGTAAACCTTTAATAATAACCTTGGGTGATCGCTCGTCTCTGCGTGTGTAGGTCAAGAATTCGGCATGTTCGATTCGCAGACCATCCTTTACAGCTTGATGAGCTTCAGGCGTATAACAAATTACTGCAAGCTTGTTATTACCTTTGTACTGCAGGTGGAAGCGGTTCGTATATTTAGATACGAGATTTTTCACCTGACCATGTGTGAAGTCCTTCTTAAGCTCCATAATAATCGGCGGGACATGTCCAGTCTTCCTTATAGTAGCGACGGCTTTATTGAAACGATCACTGGGTATTTCCGACTCCGCATCAACGGGAAGGTTCGAGTAACGGTTTTCGGTAATCTGACGATTTGCATCGTATTTCGACTGGTCTTTGGGAAGAGCAGTGCGTTTTGGCTTCGACCATTCTCGATCTTCAGTCGCCCTTTTAGTAGCCAGATTTCCTGTAGATGATGATTTCACCAAATATTTATCCATTTGAGTAGCAGCAAGTTATCGATAAGACGGGTCCCATCACTATGCACGGGCAAGTGTCGTGAAATAGGGATTCCGTAACAAACGTGCGCTCGCGACTTGCACCGAACGCGTGTAGTTGGTGTAAAAGTTGTACTGAATGATAGGTTTATTGACTCAAATTTGCATATGGCGTGTTCATTCAACAGTTCAATTGTCAAACTATGTACCGACTAAATTTGAATTCAATTTTATCTAAAGAGAAACTTGTTTTTGATCCAGAAACCTTCCTGAACGCGAGAAGCTTCAAGCCCAGGTTTCAGACCTAACGCTGAAAGTCCATCAACAAAATGAAACTATAACCATGCTCCAACGGCGCATAGCGTTAGAAGCAAAGAACTTCAAGCATCACCTACAGATGGAAATCAACAAACATAAGGACACGAGGCATGATTTAGATCTGGCTATTAATAATGCGGATAAATTGACTACTATTATTGAGGTAAATTGTCATTGTTTATTAAAGGTTACCGTCTGTTTTAAGTAAAATATTGTATTAAGAATACATGTAAATCCATAAAAACTATATAAGAAAACAAAGCGTAGTTCTTTGGGCTACTATTTAATCAGATTAATTTAATGACATTGAAGTTGTCGGTTGACTACAGCCATAGAAATAATAGGAAAATTAGTTAAACAATACTAAAATTATAAAAATATGATGCAATAATTCAACACCACACATACAAAATTTTTATAAATTAATATAAATTGACTGCACCATTTGCGGTAGTAGTGCGGGGTAGTGGTTAGGACAGCCGCGTCGCCACTTTGAGGCCCGGGTTCGTGTACCGCGCAGGACAAATATTTGTGTAACCCATAAACAGTTGTTCTGAGTCTGGATGTACTTTGTGTCTGTCAATTATATGTTTGTAAAGTGGGTACGACCCAGGGATTAATATAGCTAGTGCGGGCATTGTCTTTTACTAAAATAAAAGGTTGCATTTTAACATGAGAGAGAATTGCGTGCAGCTATAGGTACTCGCAACTTATTCAGTTCAATTTAATCTCAAGTTTATTCTAAATATCCTAAGTCTATTCCTTCGAGCTAAAAGAGCAATGCTTCGCTTGTTCCAGATGAAAGAAAAAATGTTAAGCACAGCAGCCACTAGGACTCTCAAGTCCCCAATCAAGACTCCCTCAGGAACTAATATACCTGTTCCAAACAGACCTGTGAATAAAACTAAATCAGAACCAGACACAGCTCGCACAAGAGAAGATAGGTTTAATGTGAGTTCTTAATAACGAATGTGTATTAAATTTTTGAGTTATATTAGTGAAATTATTGGCCTAAATAAGAACTGCTATATATGTCAGGTTGAAAAAATAAGGAATAAAATATTATACATCCTTGAAACTAGCTACCCGCAAACTTTCAGAGTTCATTTGACGTACATTACGTCTGCTGAGATAAATTAATAAATACAATTATTTGGAACCAACGCTAGGAAAACGAACGAAAAAATAAGAATTCTTCTGAATGCCAAAGTCCATAGTGGAATCTTCGACAACCGTACATCCAAATGAATAAAACCTAAAACGTGTTTTATGTTACATCTTATTTTAATCTCTAGAAATCGTAAAACATTTATCGATTGAGTACTGTTATTTCTCTTGGGGTAGTCCTCTATAAGGATATGTTATTATCGTATAATATTTGTTATTCTAAATGTGGCCCTATCGTTATGTTCATATGTGCATAGTAGTTTTGATTATTTGTGGTTAAACAATAAAAGATATACGTGATAGTTTCCATTTTTATTATAATCGTTTTAAACATAGACACGTTTTGGATCAAAACTTTTGGAACAATTTGGGAATTTAAATCCACCTTTATTCAAATCTGAATTAAAAGAGAACTTTAAATAGATCAGAACTAGTCGAATTCCATCGTAGTGTTAACAATGTTTTAGTAACTTTGGACTGATAATTACATGGACCGTAAGTTTGCCCAATTTTATGAATTTTTATATTTGCAGATAGAACCACACTTACTATCAAAGTTATGTGAAAACTCACGAAGCATAAGTAGTGCTCTTTCCCACGATGAAGAAACGTCTACATCTACTGAACCTCGCTCTAGATACGCCAGGAGTCGCACCAATTCAACTAGCACTAGATCCACCCCTAACCCAGGCACTAGGAAGAACTCCAAAGAATCGGATGAAATAATAGAACTAGCTAAGACAGTTCAAGATGGAATAGCAGACTTAGCAATATTCGATGATGACTTAGATAAAAGATCACCAGACGAGCTTCAAAAAAAGATGGAAATAATGAAAGCTGAACTAATGAACAAAATTAAAACTAATGAAGATTTAACGAAGTCTCCACCTTATAAGTCAAGTTCCTCAAGCGATGACTCTAGAAAACCTAGTGCTTTAAGACGTAGATCTACTGAAGAATCTATTGAAGAACAAATTGAAGATGAGGAAATTGAACGACCTAAATCAAGAGGTCGGAGGAATTCTACTGTTTCATTCTTAAACAAAACAACTATAGAAGATCACACCACAACGGTATCTATACATGAAGGAACTATAGAAACAAAATTTAAAAAAGAAAGTAATGGAAGCATAGAAAAAAGACTTTCCAACAAACCAATAGACAAATATTGCAAAGATATAATTCAAGATATTGAGAAGAGTAGCAAGGTTATTGATAATCATATGAAACAATTTAGTCAATCAAGGTTTGAGTCTGACAAACTAGTCGAACAGCTCCAAGCGGTTGATAAGCTCAATGAATTTGTTAATGGAAGTGGAGATATACCAGAGTCTGCGTTGAGTGAACTTAATAATAACTTCAATATATTGACGGAGCAAGTATTTCCTGATGCTGTTCCTGTGCCTAGAAAAAGATCTATATCGGGCAGAAAGAGTTCTAGAGAATCTAGAACCAGTCTTATGGGTGATTCAAATATGACGAATAAGGAATTGTTAGAAGATTTGTTGGGTAAGAAATGATATACGGCTGAGTGGTCAATGAATCACTATTTCTTAAATAAAGCCAATGAGGATAAATAAAAGTTATGGTCAGTTCTAACTTAAAACTTTAAAAAATATTTGTTAAAAAGTGGGTTCTTATAAGGTTACTCTAATAGTACACGGTTCATTCAATATTAGAATTTCAGCTTATTTAATTGTCTGATAGTTCTTTTCGGTTTCATTAGTTGGTGTCAAGCTAATATAGTTGTTTAATGTTCATCGGTTGAAAGTAAACGAGGTTAAAATAATCACATTGTTGAACATATTCCATAGATTATTGATGCGAAAAGTAGACAAGATTTAAGGAAAAGGATTATTTTTGATAACGATGGTAAAGAATACAACTGCATAATTATTGAACAAAGGTGCTGCTGTAATATATAGGATGTTTTCTTAATCATGTATAAAATCTTAAAGCATGTGACCTATGTCTGATTATAATACCTATATTTAGAATTTGTAATATAGATGGTTTTACTTCTTTATATGGATTGATTTTGTTATGGCATTGAATATACATATTATTATGTGTATTTATATTATTCTAGTTATATCGCTGTCCTACACAACTAATGGAATAAAATTAAATCTACCATTCTAGCAAACTTTCCTTAACAAACTAAATTGAAGTCAGTTTTACAACTGCAATGGATCTTTAGCATCTAAGAGATCCAATATGGATCCTGAAGGTACTCGTATATTGAGGTGTTGTTAGTACTTCATTGTTACATGTTTAATAATATAAAATGCCTTTGCAGTTTATATTGTTTCTTTGGTAATGAATACGTTTGTGCTGTTCTTTAAATAATCTAGTAGCGATATCTTGGATTCTATCTTTCTTTGGAGCTGCAATGGAACTATAACTTCTACTAGGTCCAATATGGACATTGAGCCGTTGTTATTGCCTCATTGTTGTATGAACAGGCATTTTATACTGATTCATTGGAAACGAAGACTTTCATACTATTTTTTATTTATTTAAAATACTGGCTAAACGTGAAGTTTAATGGCGATACACGCTCTATTTTTATAATAACTTAACCTAACTTAACTACATTATGTATTATTTAACGAACCAAGAACGTAAACACAAGTAATACATTCATTGTGTACTTTCTACGCATTCATCAGTTTCATCAGCAACAATATTTCGCTTACTTTTTTTATTAATAGGATTTCACTTATTTATAATACATTAGCGATGTCTTGCATTCTGGTAGTTTTTCTCATAAATTTAATTGAAATGTAGCATTTAAGAGATTCAAGATGGACCTTGGAGGTACATTGAGGTATTGTTAGTACCTACTTGATTTCGTTGGCAAGAATGTATTAAAGTAATTTAAATTTTGGATGTTACATGGTTCTAGTGTTAATATATAGTAAGGAATGTAGGTAAAAGGAATAACTTTAGAATGGAGTGTAATTGGTGTCTAAAACCGCCATAGTGTTCTCCCAGGTGTCGCTGCGCATTGCTGGTTACGTCAATCTATAAATGTAATTTGGATATTGATTGGTTATGCACATTTATTCACGCACAATTTTGCCATTGTCGATAAAGAGAGTTGATATTCTCTACTAGCTTTACCACTATGACTGTTTAAAAGGTGACTTCAACATTACAATGTGAAGAAGAGATCCTCTTAAATGCATTCTTTATAGAATAAAAATAGAGTTACTAAAATCGATTGACAAAAACGAAGAAAAAGACGCAACATACAAACTGATTGTAATGGCTCTCCACACGTTTTGGGCAATTGCAATTGTAGTGGGCTGTGGAATAGAAACATAAATAGCTATTTAGTTTAATAAATACAGATGAAATACAATGGGATTACGACCCGGCAGTATTTTGTATGATAGCAAGTAAAACGAGCAAGTGGGTCACAAGTCACCGATCTAGACACTCGCAATGTCAGGGAAGCAAGTGCGTTGCCGGTCTATAAGAAAGGAATAGGCTCACTTCTTAAAGGTTGCCATGTCGGAGCGGAAATACCTCCGCAGTTCATAAATTCCACAGAGCGGTAGAGCGCGGTAAAAAGTTTCTTATGAAACGCATGGTGGTAGACTACCAGGTGGTAAGGATTAAATTTCCCCTTCTGGGGAGATGGTCAGTGGCGGAACGTGGTGGCAGGTATAAGCTCTAACAGTTCCTCTGCTAGCTACTAGCTGAGCGTTAGCTGAATTCAATTTTACCAGTATGTTACTTTTGACACCTGACATTAATAGTGACGAGAACGGCAATGTGTGGCGCCGCATGGCGGAATACTATGGCGACTCGGATGAGTTAGTGTGTAGCTACTAGAAAATACCAAACGCTCAAATTAATTATATGCTGCTCAAGATTTATCGACATGTACTTATGGCAAAACTGTATGTACATGTGTTGTCAGTGTTAGCAGAGAATTAAAAAAATATATAGAACTAGCGACCCGGTACGTGCTTCGCTACGTATAAGGCATAGTAATAAAAAAAATATTATAAGTTAATTTATTCAAACAACAAAATATTTTAAATTGCTAAAAGATTTTAATTTTACACTTTTTCAATACTTTTTAAATTTTCTCTACGTACAAACCTTCCCTGGACTTCCACAAATAATTCAAGACCAAAATTAGCCAAATCGGTAAAGGCGTTGTTGAGTTAAAACATTACAACGAAAAGTGGCATTGATTTTTATATATATATAGATTTTAACTTAAGCCATTTTTGACTCCCGCTATAATAAAGGGAATAATATTATTTTTATAATTTTTCCCAAGTAGGGCCTTATTAACTACGTATACCTTAAAATGTTTGTCACTAATATTGTCACACGTAGTTTTACTAATGCACACTAAATGACTAACTTTTATTAACTAACTAAAATATGGATACTGAATGAAGTATTTATATTCTTGACAATGCCCACGATTCTATGCAATATAAACTCATTTTTTTTATATCTTTGCATTTATTTCTAACGTTGTGCATATGAAAAGTGCCCTTTTATGTCTAGTCGTGCAAATTAAGGTTTGGCGTGAAATACTGAAGCAAAAAGCTGCAACCAATGTCTTGCAACAATGTGCCCGGTGCGTATAATTGGTCCGCGTATTCTGCGACTGACCCTTTGGTCTAGTGGTTAGGTACTGCTAAGCCGAAGACACAAATCAAATAGCTAGGGTAGGTTCCTCAGCGGTGAGGATCGCTTTGGCCCATTAACGCGTGATCGGTGATCCCGTGCATGTGATTACACCATCATTTAGAATTTCGTCTTTTTGCTTTAGTCTTCCATTCTTTAATTTTAATATAGTAGAACTAAATTTCAAAATAATAGATTAGTAACTTGTTATTTATTTAAGGATTTCAGAAAATATATGCGATAAAACCAACTGCAAGGACGGACTAATTAATTTTTTTTGTAAATTTTATACTATCCACTATGTATATGTACTGCATTGTGACCTTGACAAGTACAAGTGTATGTTAATACCCAAGTGCTGAATAAATTACATTTCATTTAATTTTAAAATGTATCGTGCTCATCACACAAAGATTTGTTCTGAGGGGGATACAAACCCACGATATGGGGCGCGTGAAAGGCAAGTGTCTCCCAAACACGCCCACCCATCTTACGAGATTCCTAAAGAAACTCCTTTAATTTTGTGAGATTATACGGCAGCATTACAATCTCCTACAAAATTAACCTGTACATGTCTCAATTAAAATGGATTATACAGATAATACCGGGTTAATGATGAACGTTGCTACTTGATACCGAAGGAAATATTTAAGTTGTTAACAATGTAAATCCATCCTATACGGCTATTATATGAGGCTTATTCCCATTAGATGTTGAGAGTAAATTACCTGCTGAACCAAAGGCGGATTTATCTATATATAATTGTGCATAATTAGTGAATATTAAATTCTACGAGAATGATAATTTGCACAAGAGTTGAGTAATATTTTGGGGACACGTCCTGTTTAGACGCATTAAATTCCATAAGAGAGAACAGAGCTAGGTATGTATTTCTACGCCACGGAAGTTGGTCAAAAGCAAGCGATGTATTCACAACCATATAAAGCGATAGTGAAAGCCTTGCATATACCTTGCACCTTGCGCCTTGTACTCCTCAGACACTACATATGAACAACTAAGATATCTCGTATAGGGAGGTACGTTTTCTATGAAGAGAAAACAGTTGATTTATTGCATGTTTGTTTGTAATGGATAAACTAAAAAAATCCTATTAAATTATTCTAAAAGTAATGTTACATTAATACTTGGGGCTATATATATATATATATATATATATAAAAATATTACAGAGTTCCTACGAAAATTACGATAATAAAAGCCAAGGTATCAAAAAATTGTCTGTAATTGTCGTTATTTGGCGTCTGCTACGAAATCTGTTGATGATCCATAAATAATGTATTGGTACTATTAATCACTACATAATATACAAAAACCCTTTTTTATATCAATGATTATTGCCTAGGAAAAAATGATGAGGTTATGCGTCTAACGAACATATAACCGTTTTATTTATTTATCGTTTCTACACGTACGTACTTTGTGCAGTCGAAATGAGTGAAAATGTGTTACACGTTATTTAGTTTCAAAGGAAGAGTAATCTTCTCAAGTTACGGCCACCATATACATATGCTACACATTGTATAAACGTAAACTATTGCCGTCTAACATTGCCACGGTGGATGGCAGTATTTAGCCGTTGACTAAACTTTACGCTAGCATTCCAGGAACAGTAACCTCAACCGGACCAAACCAAACATGACTGCACGTGTGGCGCCGCGTGCCTTCGTGCCCCGGGTTCGATTACCGTACAGGGCAGCAATTAGGGTTCACCCTTGTTTGATAGAATATTACTAAATCGAACAACGTTTAAGAAAATCATCACTTTGTATAATATCGTTTGACAGAATTTTCAGTTCATCGAATATTTATTTGCTATAACAACATTTGCGCTAATGATCAAAAGGTATTCAGAACTTTTTTCTTCATAACATTTTATTATCATATTGCTTTAATTAAAAAATATTATATAATACTGTCTATTTTCTAACAAAGATTAGTTTGTGGCGCTTCGCCGGCCGCTGCAGCGCTGCCGCGGCACGCTCGCTTCGCTCGTTCGGCTCGCGCGTTGTTGTGCTCACCGTTCTAACCTAACCTAACCTACTTGACTGGTAGCATCTCGTTTCTGGTGCCAATTAGATTTTTACGAGAGTCGCATTATGAAAATTCGGCGAAATTAAATTAGTTCAAATTAAATTAGTTCAAATAAAAAATTACGCTAAATAACAATTTACCAATGAATTATTAGGTCAATTGAATAATTCTTCGAAATGACTTTATTGCAACTAAAATTCGATTTAGTAATATTATATCAAAAGTTGTTCTATCAAACAAGGGTGACCCCAGCAATTAGTGTGGCCCATATATAACTGTTCTGTGTCTTGATGTATTTTGAGTCCATATCCATATGTTTGTAAAGTACCACGCGACATTAATTTCCCTAGTGAGGGAGTTGTTTTTCATAAACAAAAATCGTTCAATATAAGAGACTGAAGTCTCATATGTATGCTTGGTTCGGTCAATTAAATGAATTTAAAGTTTTCGTGATTCTGATAGTTGACTAAAAGGATCAAATATAATATGTTCAATAACAATTAGCTTGATTTAGAAAATTAAATGTATTGGAAGGTCTAAGTTTCGTCTCGAGGGAGACCTCTAGTTCAGCTCTGAAATTAATTAATATAGTTTGGTAATAGAGCGTAAATCCATTTGATTAAAAGTTTGTCGCCTCTACCATAATCTTTTTATATCAAATGTAAAGTAATTGATTAATTTAATTTATTTAAGAGTAGACGTGGTGGTTGAGCGATGTGAGCCAACCAATATGTCCATATTATGCTTGTTATTGACCGAATCTTAGGTCTGGAGGCGTGCTTGACAGCAGATAATACTATCTTGTGGGAGTTTGTGTCATTCAAATTAATAATTCATTTATTCTGGTACAATGTTACATTTATGTGGACTTCACTTTTTTTTTACTGTGCCATGCAGTGCGTGACCTGGCAGCTACTGAGAAACCCTAAATTAAAATATTTGTTTCTTAATATAAAATTTAATTGATTGTGATGAATTAATTTAGAGCGAGTCAATCCCATCCAATCCTTTTTGTCACTTAAATAAAAAAGTCTTGCAGTAAGCTCTGCTACACAATATGGCTTTTATAAAAAATGTACACAGTTATTTTTCTTGGCTCTAGTCATCAGTAAACCTAGAATAGTTATATAATAGAATAATTACAACATAACCTGGATGCTTGGTTGTCTACCACCGTGCATTTCTCAAGAAACTTTTTACCGCGCATTACCACTCGGTGGAATCAATTAACTGCGGAGGTATTTCCGATCCAGTATGAAATGGTAACCTTCAAGAAGCGAGCCTATTCCTTTATTAATGACCAGTAACTCACTTGTGTAGCCTCTGGTAATGCGAGTGTCCGATGATGACTTGTCATCCGGTGACCCACTCGTTAATTTGCTATTATACGGGTTATTTGTAAAACACCAACAACCTCGCAGGAGTACATTACTAACATCATAAACAATAACATTTGTTCTACGACTTTATCGAAAACAGGCAAAAAAAATTGAATTTTCATAGAAAGTCGATCAGTTGTTCGGCCATAATAGGTATGTATGGAGGGTAAATTTTTTGTCAGTTTTCGGAAAATTCTTGAACTAATGTTGTACTTTGTGATGTTAGTAATCTACTCCTTCGTGGTTATTGGTGTTTTACAAATTACCCTGTATATGTCCGTTACGTTTTTCGTGGGTAACATGAACTTATCTAACAGCAAAGGAAATAGGATATCTTACTGTACTATCTACCACTCAAGCAATGTACAGACGCCACCCCAATCTATCAAATTTCCCCAATTGAAAGTGAACCTTATGCTTTTGTGATAAAGTTGAAAATCTATAAAAGAAATTTGAGAGATTGGGGTAGCTGGATGTGCTGGCGTCTGCACTATTGTATTAATTAATGATTTAACTCTGTCGGTGGTTCAGAGTATGTGTTTTAATGGTCTTTAAAATATGATAGTGTTTATGTGTGAACCATTAGAGTGCCGCGTTTTGTATGTAATCTATATTCGAGTATTATTATTAGTATATCAATTGTTATTCCTAATGCTAAATTATGTGATTGAATGGTCAATAAATATTTTATTTTTCCTTATAACTTTTTCCATTTCTCTCTTGAAAGGTTCACCTTTAAGGAAAAAATATTTGAGATAAAAAGAAACGTGGTTGGGCTTAACAAATTTCACGATGTTTTGCAGTTTACTTACAGAATTTGTAAGTAGCATAATATAAGATTGAATAAGCTTACATAATTATTTTCTACATTTTCAGGCGGGGCTTTACTTATTTATTGCTGAAATCATCAAATATCGTGCAAATCCATGGTACAACTTTTCTTATTATTGACATTCTAAATGAATGTTGAGAAATTCAGTACAAAAAGAAGAATGTGTTTTGCACACACTCAGCATGACCCAAGCCCAAACGTGGCAGCGACCAAGGTTGCTTGAAATAACACAGTGTTACTGGTGCAATTTTCACTGTTTGGAATTGTATCACCGGTTTGTCGTTGTTTTGCCAATAGTTTTTGGATTAACTATTCAAAAATCTTGGACGTCGCTCCAAAGTGACTTTTTATTGCACTGGTGTTTCAAACATTCAGTACAGGAAGAAGTCTCTTTCAGCTCGGTGCAACAATAGGTAGGTACCTACTGTAGGGTTGGAACACGAAAGGTTAAACGGATTTTAAACAGGATGAAACAAATTGCGGATGCAGAAAAAGTGGTGGAAGGTAACCTTCTTAATAAAATAATCACTAACAGAATGATAGATATTAATAGCACAGCGTATGCAATATAGCTCAGCTGTTCATATGTAGCGTCTGAAGGGTAATTCTTCAAGGCATGCATGTGTGATACAATCTTATTCTATGGCTTTGTGACACTGTGTATATATGTCGCCTCCTTGCTCTACTTCCGTGGCATCGGAATATAGCTCTTATTCTCTCAACTTTATATCTTTGATTTTTGTAAAGTACCGAAATGTGCATAAACGTGAGGCGTCATTAAAATGCTACTATCAAATCCCAACCATTTATTAATTATCGAATCGCCGCGCTGCCTACAAAATTACACTTTGAAATTCAGACTGTTGCTTAAAGACTAAAGAAATCAGTTATGAATCGAAATCATAAAATGAAATAATTGTAGTGGCGTTTTGAAGAACCAACTAACCAACCTTTTCGTTCAAGTGAAATCGGAACCCACGCTTTTGGGCTAACAAAAAGCTAAATAAAATGGCGACAATTTTTCGACTTCATTTTTTCCTCTTCAAATTACTGAGTATTGAAATTGAGTTATAGCCAAAGGTGAAATAAATTAAGAGCATTAGATGGTAACTTAATAAAATGGCTCTTTGGACACTTATCGAATGGCTAATCTAAGGTCTTGGTACTACGAGCAACAGAAAAAGCTTCAGAGACTTCATAATCACGTTGTTCTCTATTTTCAATAAAATCAATATAACTTTCTGTGTGGTGACGGCGGAAAAACACCAACCCATGTCATCCTGTTGAGTGAGTAGAAGTGATCCATCATCCCGGGAATATATACCAGAGAACGGGCAGTAGCATCTCTCTGAGTACTATGAAGCATCCTGAGATCGCCAACCCGTGTAACAAACGTGGCATTTATGGCATGTCTGGTACCATAAGCAAATATCCCAAAACGCCAAGTACTATACATATTCGTTGATATTTATGGTACTTTCACTACAGATTTTAAGAAAAACTACGCGCTACTGTGGGGATATTTGCTTGTGTCACATTAAGTGTTATTATACAAGACGTTATATTTTGGTACATCCACGACTTAACAATACTAAATTAAAATGGGTACAGAAATGTAGTTTGGTGCTAAAATTCATTAATATCTTGGGACAACTACACACATACACTGAATACACTACCATCTGATTCCAAACTAAGTAGAGCCTGAAGTATGGCAACCATGCAACTGATGAACATAGTTATATATTATATTTTATTTTAAAAACGGATTCCTACTGAGTTTTCTGGCAGTGTTTCTCAGTAGCTGCCACGTCATGCACTGCACGGTAGGGAAAAAAAATATGACGATTCCACATAAATGTAAAATTTTTGCGGAATAATGTACCTTTGACTTTGACTAAATAGTATATTATAAATATTGAATTTTATTATAATATTTTTTATTATAAATAAATTATACCGAGACATAGATCAAATAATCGAGCAGATCACACGAAGATTTGGTATAGATGGGAATCGAATACATGTCCTCTGGTTTAGCTGTCAGTCACTCCTCAACACATACTTACGCAACATTCTAAAAATACGTAGTAAACCTATGTATTTTTTTAAAATTTGCGGTATGAAGATCTCTAACTAAATTTAACTTATTTTTTACGAATTAATTTTGCTTCGTTTTTCTCATTCTATGAATGTACGAAGTGGTAGGCATCAGTGCTTATTTGGAATGGAGGGCAGATTCCAGAGGTGGTCCCTTTACTCACAATGACGCAAAAGCTAACAACTGAGGCCGAAATGTAAATATTTGTTACCCCCGCATTTATTAAATGTCAACCTCACCAATTTATATGCAAATGTAAGTACAGAGAATCTGTAGCAGTATTTGTTTGGCAATATCTTTTATTCGACTTTTACCCGATAATAACACGATTAGGTATAATTGCTGACGGTATTGTTTATACGTATTTGTACAGTCGTATCCGTCAGTCTGTTTGTCATAAAAGATTACTTTTAAACATGTGACAATGTGTCATCGACACCTGTGATTTTAGGAATTGGCAATATAACGTACAGACGCCAGCACATCCAGCTACCCCGATCTGTCAAAATTCCCTGATTGAAAGTGAACCTTATGCTTATGTGGTAAAGTTGAAGATCGATAGAAGAAATTTGAATTTGATTGGGGTAATTCTGCCGTCATTAGAGAGAAAGCCGTAACTACCTCAATGCTGATTCCGAGATAATTGAAGTTTTATCTAAAATGAAGGCCCGCGATTTACTGAATGGTTTTAGTAAGTGGTTATTGTTTTATAAAATGTCAATAAATTCAGGCGTTATTATGAACCATAATTTATTTAAATTTATTCACGCGTATTCATTTAATTCGTTTTTTTCCCTTTTGTTTTAGCAAAAATATAATAATAAATTGTGAAATACTTATCTCAAAGGGCGTAATTGCAAATAATATAATTAAGGCTTTTTATTTAAAGAACTCAATTTACTTAAAGCCGAAATCCTTGCATTTAAAGCCTCAAATGTGCAGCAAGAAGACTTATTAAAACGAAAACAAGAATATTTACTTAATAAAATTGGTATTTTATTAATTCAGTCACTCTCATAAGGTGAAGTATTCAGTCAAACTTAAAATATTACGCAAGACACATTCAAGTAGGTACATACAACTAATTCCAGTTTCCTTGAAGTTTCTTAAACAATCAATTCTTGCTTGTACTAATTAAACATTATTTATCAAATTATTTTTGAAGGAACATGTTTATTAATGAGATATTTCTCATTATCTATCTAAGCAAAGTCAACAAAACATATTATTTATACTCATAAAATATATATATATATCTTCTCAAAATAGAATTACAAACAAAACAATTAATAATCATCTTAAACAGTTTAGTTATAGGAACTTTTACAGACACAGAGAAACATGTCTTACATATCTAAAAATCATGTAGGTACATTAATTAAAATACTAACTGATATAAAAAAATATTGCATAAAAAGAATCTCCTAACGCCAGTAACCATTAAGTTATACCTATTCAATCTTCTTGGCTGTGGTGACGGCCTAAGAATATCGCCACCCCCTCTTATCCCGTGGGGGGACGTAAAACTCGTCCCGAGGGAAATATATAAACCAGAGAACGGGCAGCAGCGTTCTCCTGAGTACCATGTCCATCTTACTGCGATCGCCAACCCGTCTGCCAAGCGTGGCGATTATGGCAAATCCCCTCAAAAGAAGGACACAACCAAATCGCGGCCCCCAGTCCCCGGCAGCCCTGCTATTCCCAGCCGTGGTAACAGCCGTGGTTACGGCAGGGCAGGGGGTGCGAAGAATCCCCGGCAGACTCCACGTTACCAAAAACGACGAACTCTGGCCCTGGCAACGTTTAACACACGTACACTGCGGTCCGACGAAAAGATAACCGAACTGGAGGAAGAACTGAGCAGGTTACATAGGGATATTGAAGGATTATCTGAAGTCCGAAAAGAGGGAGAGGACTCGACAATACTAAAATCCGGAAACCTGCTCTATTACCGGGAGGGCGACCAACTAACTATATAACAAGGTGGTGTCGGGTTCATAGTCCACAAGTCCCTCGTGAACAACCTAGTGAAAATCGAGAGTGTGTTGACGAGGGTTGCGTACCTTATACTCAGAATCACCAGGCGGTATTCGCTAAAGGTTATACAGGTATACGCACCCACTTCGGCATACTCCGATGATGCAGTCGAGGTCATGTATGAGGACATTTCCAGAGCCATACATACCTCGAACTCTTATTTCACTGTGGTCATGGGGGACTTCAACGCGAAGCTGGGCAAACGAATCGGTGATGAGCTGAAAGTGGGGCAATTTGGAACCGGGGATCGGAATCCCCGAGGCCAGATGTTGGCTGACTTCATGGATAAGGAGGGTCTCTTTATAATGAATTCCTTCTTCAGGAAGCCGGCACATCGTAAATGGACCTGGGTGAGCCCCGATGGGAAAACTAGAAACGAGATAGACTTCATCCTGTCGACGAGGAGACAAGTATTCAATGATGTCTCTGTGATCAATGCGGTTAAGACCGGGAGCGATCACAGACTGGTCAGAGGCTTATTGAACCTAAATGTCAAACTCGAGAGGTCCCGACTGATAAAGTCTACGCTCCGTTCCATACCGTTCCACCTCCAAAACCTCGAACCCTTTCAACTCGAACTTCAGAACCGATTCGAATGCCTAGCAGACTGTGAAGAAGTGGATACATACCACGACAGGTTCGTGGAAGC
This sequence comes from Pseudoips prasinana, assembly GCA_951640165.1. Classification (NCBI taxonomy): domain Eukaryota; kingdom Metazoa; phylum Arthropoda; class Insecta; order Lepidoptera; family Nolidae; genus Pseudoips; species Pseudoips prasinana. Next base: position 3,143,569 of record OX621238.1, on the reverse strand, counting down.
AGTCTATACGGCCGATTCTAACTTCTACGAAACCCGCCGTACAAATGGAACCAAAAAGATCTCCGACCATACCCTACAGCTTATGGATGAAAGGCGGAAAATGATTCTAACAGCCTCATGTGATGCTGCCAGATACAGGCAGCTCAACATACAAATCTCAAAGTCTCTGACTCGCGACACACGCCAATTGAATACTATTAGTATTAAAGAGGCCATCGAGCGGAATAGAGGCTCTAAAGTGTTGGCAAGAGTTTTGTCTCTTGGGCAAAGCCAACTGACGAAGCTGAAGACTGAGGATGGCAGAATCGTCACGTCAAAACCTGAGTTGCTAGGAGAGATCGAGAAGTTCTACGGACAGTTGTACACGACAACGCGACATCCTGTCAATAGTCATGCCTCAGATCCAAGAGCAAGACTAACCCGACACTACACCCAAGATATCCCGGACGTCAGCTTGTACGAGATTAGAATGGCTCTCAAACAACTGAAAAACAACAAGGCGCCGGGTGATGATGGAGTTACAGCTGAGCTTCTGAAGGCGGGTCGTACACCGATCCTGCGGGCCCTTCAGAAGTTATTCAACTTCGTCATACTCGAAGGTCAAACGCCAAAAGCATGGCACAGGAGCGTGGTGGTGCTTTTCTTCAAAAAGGGTGATAATACCCTATTGAAGAATTACAGACCCATCTCACTGCTGAGCCATGTATACAAGTTGTTTTCGAGAGTCATTACGAATCGTCTCGCACGAAGGTTTGACGACTTCCAGCCTCCCAAACAAGCTGGTTTCCGAAAAGGCTACAGTACCATAGACCACATACATACGCTTCGGCAAGTTATACAGAAGACCGAGGAGTATAACCAGCCATTATGCTTAGCGTTTGTGGACTATGAGAAAGCCTTTGATTCTATCGAAACATGGGGGGCGTGCTGATGTCTCTTCAAAGGTGCCAAATTGACTATCTGTATGTCCAGGTGTTAAAGTGTTTGTACGAAAACGCCACCATGTTAGTCCGACTTCAGGACCAGAACTCAAAACCTATTCAATTGCAGCGAGGCGTGAGACAGGGAGACGTCATATCTCCGAAACTGTTCACCGCTGCATTGAAAGATGTCTTCAAGCCTCTGGACTGGGAAGGCTTTGGCATCAATGTCAATGGCGAGTACAAGTTAGGGCTCTTTTTTGTAATAAATTTAAAGTTTTGCTTAGTTAAAAAGCCCTTATTGGTAATTGCGGGCTTCTTGACTAGCAATACGAAAATATGAACATAAAAGGCCGTTATTTTGAAAATACGGCTTTTCAGATTCAAAAACCCGAAATTGTGTCGTAGTTACGGCTAAAATGCTTATGATATCTCTGGTCTAATACGAGTTACAACTTTGTTTGTAAGACCATAAGGTAGCATTTTCTTTGCTGATTCCAAATATGTTTATAACTCATTTTTGACAAAAATGTCAGTTACGGCCTTCTTTATTATGACGGCAGAATTGGATGTGCTGGCCTCTGTACTTTAGATTAACGAGACTTCTTGTTGTTGCCATATCGATATTTGGACACAATCCCATAATTCTTCGTTCAAATCAGATACCAACACAGAATTATGAAAAAGACTTCATTATTTTTATTTAACATTAATTGATTTATTTTTCATAGGCCGGGTTCGAGTCCAGCGCCGGACCACTATTTGTGTGACCCATAAATAGTTCTTCATAGTCTGGCTGTAAATTGTGTCCGTCTATTACCTATATGTTTGCAAAGTACCACGCGATACAGGGATTAGATTACCTAGTGCGGGCTTTGTCATAAAAAAATATTAAAACAGTTAAAATTAAAAAAATATACAATAGCATAATAACTTATTATTTATATAAGTAGTAACTAGTTCTAAAATCTAGTTTATTAAAATTGTATTAGACTTTAATACTTACTGCATTATGAAATTGAAAAGTACAAGTATAACCAAGTGCTAAATACATCTCTTTGAATAGAAACAATGAAATAGGTCTCTTTTCTCATTACTCACAAAGACTTTAAAAAAGCGCTTGTAAATAGCAAGAACATATTTTGTAGTAATATGGTTAGCTAAATATAGATCAATATTTCTACGTACATATAAGTATGTGTTTGGATATGCGGCCTGTATGAAGATCATAATTATTTATCTAGTTACTTAGCTAGCTTATTTATTAGAATTATATCTAATCTCAAAATATTCTAATTTACAGGTTGAATCAACGAAATTTATTGTTCTAGATATAGGTATATTACTGCATTTTGTCTGAATGTTTTTGTCTATTTAGGTAAGAATTTTAACAACCTGTATATACACAATATTATATTATTTCGTCATGCCTACAGTTCTCTAATATCCCATTTAATCGTGTATCCCAGTAAATACGCTTGCAAAATGATTTCTAAACGAGACGCCTTTTATAACAATTTGGGATAATATTCGATCACATTATTAAATGGTAGTAAGTTGTGTGTAGGGTAACCGTACTTTCGGAAATGTCTCTGTTTACATTTTAAAGATCAATGCTTCTGATTTCAATTGAAATCTATGTCAACGCGGCATAATAAATCTAAATATGACGATCGTCTTGATTATTTGCACTGCTAACTTTACCAATGATTATCGTAGGTAACTAAACAATTATTTAAATATCAGTCTCAAATACTTTATAATTGCTATAAAAATTGAATTAAGTACCGCCAATATGTAAATGTATCGTCTTAAGGATATTATCAGAACCAACTGTTTCACGTGTCCTCCGAAACACGGAGGGTACAACTTACTGAAATCCGATACTAGTTTTTTGAGATCATTCACCCAAAATAGCACCGCCTACGCCGCCCACTGGTAATAAGGCAAACCTCATACGACTGTAAGCTTAGTATAATATGCATTAACCGCTTTGTTATGAGATTGACAAGTAAAAGTGTATGTCAATACCCAATTGCTGCTAAAAAAATATTATTTAATTTCATACTATATTGATTAACTCTGCGTTGCTCTTAATTCGCGACCCCCTGGGAAATTTCAGCAAATCCGGCCATATTGTAAGTTATGTACGCCTGATAATAGCAGGATATGATGCCCTTTCATATACGCTTATAACAACATCTAAACACATGCCTCGGCAAATTAATATTTTATTTAAATACTGTGCCCCGATTCGGTTTCACCGACGGTTTTTCGGCTGTATAAGCTATATTACTATAAAGTTTCATACTATACGTTCTCACAATTTTTTGCATATATAATAACTAGAAGGATGAACGAGTGAAACAGATCCCAGTGTCTTGGAGTCACACCTCACCTCACACCTCAGACATCAGACTCTGAAAAAACATTTAAGCTTAGCAAAAATGATTGTCATGTGGGGCGATTAGCGTCATATGTAGACGAAAGAAATATTAAATTTATCCATCACAAAGAAACATCATCATCATATATCAGCCAAGAAAGACGTCCACTGCTGGACAAAGACCTCCCCCAAAGATCTCACCAATTGCCGGTCTTGCGCTATCCGCATCCAGCGACTTACAGCGACCCTCACAAGATCGGTCCATCTTGTACAAAGAAACATACCAATTTTTTTTTCTTGTGCATGATAAAATATATATAGTTAATTTTTATTATACTGCCATTTTTATTCATGTTCAGACTAGAAACGCATTTCTAAAGTATGTAAGAATAAAAACCGTTGTGCTTTTTTTTTTGTCTGATCATGGTATCCCTACCGGGTTTCAATGACATGTCGAGGGTATGAGGATAGCCGTAGCGGATGTAATAAAAGTAAAGTATTAAGTTACCACTTTTCCTCGTTGTTTGGTTTAGTAAATGTTTGGTTGGCTGGGAAACTTAAATACGACATCTTAATGGAATTTCCAATAGCCAATAGTTGGAAACCTTTTTATTAGACCCGCTTGTGGGTTCTTTGTTTAAGGAAAGTCATAAATAAAATTAAAATGTTAAATAGTTAGGTATTAATTTTATATACAAGAGTAAAAAATTGCTTCTTAACCGCTTGCTCAATTTTGAATCCCGAACAAGCGAAGGATTCTAAAAAAAATTAAATTCTGAGCGTTAGCGAGAGAATCAAAAGAGCACGACGTGAAAAATCTTTGCACTAGAATAATACGCAATTTGTCATCTTTCATGCCACCTCAGTGAGGAAATGACTTAATCCAAAAAAAAGTTACAACCATACTATACTTTTATTTAAGTTTAGGTATTACATTATGATAAGTAAGTATTACAGAATAATCTTTATCTTTAAATCATAACAAATAATATTGAGTTATAATTAAGAAAATATTTAACTAAACAAAAATATTACACTCAAATCAATGTAGCAACGTTGCCACAGTTCGTTGAGTGTAATATTTTGGTTAGGTAACGTAATGTTGCGCAAAGCAAATACAATGCAAATGCTTTTGTAATGATCCCCTATATGTTTTTGGAAATCGTTTGGCATATAGAAAGAATATAACGTTTTTGTAACAGTCAATTAAATGGTCAATTACTGTGCGGCACAATAAAAGTTAACCCATTTTACAATGTCCAAAGAAGCCGTTCCCTGTGGGGTATTAATATCATACTTCGTATCATGGTTCTGAGGCGAACGGAACCTTTTCCTCCCTGTCCCCTTCGAACCGTGCTAACTTCTAACGTATGGCACGTTAAAATTTCGACCCCTTTGGTAATTTATATAAAAAGGAAATTACATGTTTTTCCTTTTAAATTGAAATGACTTTGACAGTTAAGAGGCTTTCACTGCTTCACCGTAGAATAACAAAGGAAATGACAATATTTTTCAAATTTAATTCGTAATGTATTTTTACGTATAACACACACTTCCACGATTTGGACATTTTTGCACGTTTACACTTTAAGTTCGGAATAATTCGAAAATAATTAAACTAGTAAAATAATTATAACTAGCTGTGCCCCGTGTTTTTACCCGCGTTAAACTTTATAAATTATAGCCCATGTGTTAATCAAGGGTGTCGGCTAACTCCATACCAAACTTTATTGAATTCGCTCCAGCTGTTTAGACGTGAAGAAGTAACAAACATACACACTCACGAACTTTCGCCTAAACAATATTAGTGTGATAGTCACTAGTATCTATATAAATACGTGTCTGCTTAATTAATGCACGCAATTATTATTATGTTCTTTTAACATTACTTCGCGGACGTTGTTATGGATTACAGGTTTACCTCATATTTGATATTAATATTGCAATAATTTAACTGTACTTAAGTTATAACAGTTTTATGTCCCAGCTAGCTGGGCCCCACGGTTTTACCCGCGTCAAACATTATAAATTATAGCCTACTAGCTGCACCCCGCGGTTTTACCTGCGTTAAACTTTATAAATTATATCCTATGTTAACCTAGGGCGGTAATTCCATACCAAATTTTATTGAAATCGCTCCAGCCGTTTAGACGTGAAGAAGTAACAAACATACACACTCACAAACTTTCGTCTTTATAATATAGTGTGATGTGTTATTCCGATATACAAGCTATATTACTACAAAGTTTCATCAAAAATACGTTCTGTAGTTTTCGGTGGTATCCATACATCCATATATCCATACTCACAAACTTTCGCATCTATACATATAATAAAATCGTAGGAAAGTCAAAACTGTACATTGAATTTTTTTTAAAAGATACTTGGGGCGTGATATATAATCGATATCGAAGCCAAAAATATAGTTTTTAGAATTTTTGTCTGTGTGTCTGTTTGTCTGTATGTATGTCCGGGCTAAACTCAATAAGTACTGCATGGATTTACTTAAAATTTTGCATAAATATTACTAAGAGGTCGGGTCAACATATAGGCTACATATTTTCACGCTATCACCTACGGGGGAGGAGCTGTGATAATTTATAACGTTTAATGCGGGTAAAACCGCGGTGCACAGCTAGTTTATAATATTAGTTTAGTAGCCATGACGGACTGATGGACGGGCGAAGACTGGAAGTGTCGCGCAATGGTTCAGGGAGCCACCTGGCTACTACCAGCAGTACCCAGTTTTGTGATTTTTGTCCATCGAGGCTAAGTAGCCCGATCGTGTTTTGGGATCAACGATGCTCTTTATAATATTGCCAATTATAGTTTTTTTTATTTTAGCTTTGACTGGCTCGTTGGTCTAGCCGTGTTTTACCGTAGATGATGAGGTCTTAGGTTCAAATACAGGGCCGGGCCAAATAGTGATGATTTATGGTTTTTCTGTGCAAAGTAAAATTTCTTAGCGTCCAGCCAGAAGTTGGGACGTTGGCGGTATTCTGCTAACGTGTCTCTGAGAGAACGTAAAGCCATCGGTCCTGACCACTTTCCGTTCGTTCCGCTAGTCGTCCCATCGGATCATGAGAGTAATGGAATAGACAGTGCCCCTACACTATAACACGTCCCCGCAAGATGTCTAGTCTCCATTACGACATTCTCGCAGTTGCCGAAATTTTTCCAGGACGACATTAAATGACGATAACTAAACGCTTGACATACTAAACAAATTGGCTGTTGTCGGCCCCTTAAGTATCCCCCAATATTTATATAACAAGTTGTTATACGTCGTATATTGACTATTGCTAAACAAGTGGAAGAAAGGGTTAATGGAAGGGTTCTATACATAGAACTACATAGAAATAGATCGGCCGAATGAGATTTAAATTGCCCAACGTAACTGCCTGTTAGTTCCAAATAGTTACATGGATTTAAATGCCTCATAAATGGATTTTACTAATCCTTTATGGTCCAGTTAGGTTCATTAATCTTAGATATTATGGTCTAGTGGTTAGTGACCTTGCCGGCTAAGATGGAGGTTACGATTCCCACCCACAAAAAATCTTTGTGTGAAGATCACGATTATTTGTTCTGTGTATAGATGTATTTTGTCTATTGTAACATCCTGGGACATTATTTACACACGGTCATCTGATCCCAATCTAAGTAGAGCTTGTACTATGGAAACCAGATAACTGATATATTACAAATACTACTTTACTTTTATAAATACTTATATAGATAATTACACCCAGACTCAGGTCAACAGCTATGTTCATGCACACAAATATCTGTCCTGGGTGGGAATAGAACCCACGACCACCGGGGTATATGTATGTATTTAGAAATATATATGTTTATCAGTTGTATGGTTGCCAAAGCAAAGGCTCTGCCTCGTTTGGGATCTAATGGCTGTCTGTTTAGATGTTATTTATTTATATTTATTTGAAAATGCGGGTTTAAACTTTGCAAATGCATAGTGTTTGATATCCGGATTTCAACTACAACGTTTAATCTGAACTAGTCAACCACTCAGGACATATCGTAGGGCTGAAGTGTGTGCGCACACACAGGTATACTCTATATTCCTACACTCTTAGACGGTCACCATAGCCTAGTTGGTAGTGCTCCTGCCTACGAAGCTGGTGGCTCTGGGTTCGAATACCGGTAAGTGCAAATATTTGTGTGATGAGCACGAATATTTGTTTCTGACTCATGGATGTTTTCTATGTATATAAGTATTTATCTATCTATACAAGTATGTATATCGTCGTGGGGTGGGGGGGAAGGGTCAGCTCCTGTTTGCTGACTCTTAAAGGCCGACAACGCACCCGCGACTCCTCTGGTGTTGCGAGTGTCCATGGGCGGCGGTGATCACTTACCATCAGGTGACCCGCTTGTTCGTTAGACGACCTCTAATATTAAAAAAAAATCCAATAAGTCTAGGAATTTATGCGATCGTTCTTTATAGATTTACTTCTGTGGCTAAAGGTCTTAGGATTTAGTAAGTGACTCGTTAAAGTAGGACTAATGTAAAATCCATGTTTTGAAGATAGCCTTCAATGGATATTGCCCGCTTCGGTTTATATTCATGAATAAGTTACGTATTATATTCATTTACGTTTTACTCTAGGCTTATATGGATGTGTGGGTAGTTGTGAGAGACACACAGCTTATTTTTGCTCTGCATATTTAAATTAGAATTTAATTAATACAATAAGTGATTATAAGTATTTAATGTTTATAAAAGTAAGATAACAGTATTCACCTACCAGACAAGCATTATCTTCAGTTTATAAGCACAATATAATCATCTACACTATGGACACCATCAAGGCCATCACAGATCTGAGGGAAGTTCTATTGAAGCAGATGGCAGACTTTCGTGCTGAACTTGAGGTTACCCCGGATAAGACAGGACTGGCTAGACGTTTCACAGCATTCCAGGATGTAGTCCTTCAACTTTTTGATGGCTTACAACAACAAGTCAATGCTCTCGCGCGGGATGCAGATCGCCTAGAGATGAGAGGCCGCCGTAAAATGTTATTGCTTCATGGTGTTAAGGAAGAGAAGAACGAGCAAATCCCCGCCGTGATTGTGAGCATAGTGCAGGATCAATTGAAAATCGCCGATTTTAGTTCATCTGACATCAAGCGCTGCCATAGGATGGGCCGAAACACTGCATCTAAGAAGCCGCGACCTATCCTCTTCAAAATAAATGATGTGGCGCTACGGGACCAGTTGTGGTTCGGGAAGACTAAACTCAAGGGCTCAGGTACCACAATGTCAGAGTTTTTAACGGCAACGCGTCATAGGATTTTCTGTTACGCGAGGCAGAAAATTGGTGTGGCTTCGTGTTTCACCAAAAATGGCGATATTTACGTTGTTGGCGGTGATGAGAAGCGCCATCGTATCCAGTCTATATCTGATGTAGATAATATCGCTCAGGAAGACACATCTGCATCAAAACCTGCGCCAGTTGCCCCAGCAAAGGTCGTGTCGAAAACTAAGCGGTTAGCGACTGCTAAAAAGTAACAGCTTTTCCACCTAGCTCATACATTTTTCTTGTTTTGTCTTCTGCATGTTGTACCGTCCATTAAATTCACACAATATAATAACAATTCGATCAGTGTAGGTTAGTCAACATTTTATTATTTTCCAAGTGACATAAGGGACGTAAGTGTCAAAACACTTGTCAAACGACAGTTGCGTTCCATAGTTCTTAATTACAATTGTTAACACGGGATTTGTTTCTACTAACCCCGTAAATTTTCTACTGAACATTATAGTTTTTAATTAGGGAAATTTTGTTGAAGTTATTATTGTTTAGTGTGATTCATGTGTTTCGTTTCTGTGTTTTTTTTATTTTATATTATTTTACTTTGCGATTATGTAAAAGCTTGCCGGTGGGTGAACCAAAATTGATACTTAGTATTTTTGTTTTTTAATATTTTATAATATATTATTATATTGTATAGTGCTCATATTTGTTTATATTATTATTATTTATGTCGGATTGTAGTAGTGACAATGAAAGTTTTTACTCTTGCAGTGATAGTGACAGTTTCATGAGTGTACCTTCCCTAGCAGATACCTTAATAACACAGTTTTCTGATGTACCCAAGAATTTCAATGTGGTTCATATAAATGCCCAGAGTATTCCAGCCCATTTCGCAGATATGCTGGCATCTTTCGACTGTAAGAATATTCACGCCATACTCATTTCTGAATCATGGCTCAAGCCATGTCTTCCATCTACGCTATACTCACTCACCGGCTTCAACCTAATTAGAAATGATCGTGCGTGTGGTGGTGGTGGCGGGGTTGCCATTTATTTGCGTACCAATATATCCTTTTCTATTGTGGATACGTCAACTCAGCCACCCCCATCAACCGCAGGCGAGCATCTTTTTATTGAAGTTGAGCTTAACCATCGGAAAGTTTTACTTGGTGTATATTATAGCCCATCTTTAAGAGTAAATTTCTTCTCCTCTTTGGAAAAACTCCTGGAAAAGGTTCTCCCTTCTTACAGTCACACCATAGTCATGGGGGATTTCAATACATGTCTTTTGAAGAATGATTATCGCTCATCTCGCCTTGTCTCTCTTATTGAATCTAATAACTTATCCATCCTTCCACTAAATGCTACTCATAACTTTCCTAACTCTACTCCTTCACTTCTCGATCTTATTTTTGTTTCTTCTTCTCAACACGTTGCCAAACATGGACAATGTTCTGCCGACGCTTTCTCTCATCATGATCTTATCTACCTTTCATACAAAATTCGGCCGCCTAAGGCAAAGCCAAAAATTCTCTTGCAACGCAATTTTGGTAGCATTAACCTTGCTAATCTTCTTGAGGATGCCAGCAGCATTGACTGGACAACGCTCCTTAACGCTGATAGCATTGATGAGAAAGTTGATATTTTTACGAAAACAATTATTAACATCTACGACAAACATGCTCCTGTACGGCCTATCAGATTGAAACATCTTCCAGCACCTTGGCTTTCCGATGACATAAAAGTACTCTTACATAAGAAAGTTACAGCCAAGACCAAGATGAAAATAAGAAATACTGATCACCATCGAGATAAATATATCAATATAAGGAATCACTGTAATAAGGTGTGTAGGGATGCACAACGCCAGCATATTCACAAATCTGTTCAAAATGGAGATCCAGCGAAAGTATGGAAATTTCTTAAATCTATGGGGGTTGGAAAATCACGACAAGATACCATTCCTAAAGACTTGGACCTCAACTCGCTTAATCAGCACTTTTCAGCTTCGTCCAACTTTGATAGGACTGTAAAAACCTGCACACTAAACTATTTATCATCTTTTCCGGCTCCCAACTATCCACATTTTGTCTTTAGTCAATTCTCTGCTTGTGATGTTAAGAAGAGCGTATTGTCAATAGCATCCAATGCTATTGGTAGCGACTGTATTAGCCGTAACATGATCCTACCTATCCTTGACGAAATCATTCCTATTATCTGCCATATCCTCAATTTTTCCATCTCTAGTGGTGTCTTTCCATACTTGTGGAAAGACGCACAAATCATTCCTTTGCCAAAGAAATCCCATCCCACGTCCATTTCTGAGTACCGACCAATATCTATACTTCCTTTTCTATCCAAAGTTCTTGAGCGACTCATCCATAACCAACTCAGTGTGTTCCTTCGCAAGAACAATCTCCTTAATCCTTACCAATCCGGTTTTCGTCCAGGTCACAGTACGACCACAGCCTTGATCAATGTTACGGAAGATATCAGGACAGGCATGGAAAATGGCAATATGACAGTGCTAACATTGTTGGACTTCAGCAATGCCTTTAACACGGTAGATTTTGACATACTGTTGGCCATTCTACGCTCCATTAACATATCTCCAACGGTAATTGACTGGTTTCGCAGTTACCTGTTTGGACGTCGGCAGCGGGTTCGCATAGAAGATTCTTTCTCTTCTTGGTGTGATACTACTGCTGGTGTCCCACAGGGTGGCGTTTTGTCTCCTTTGCTCTTCGCTTTATTTATAAATTCTATTTCTGACCAACTTACTTCAACCTACCACCTTTACGCGGATGATCTCCAAATATACACCCAAACGCCTTGTGAAAAGCTATCGGAAGCTATTAGGGTTATTAACAAAGATTTATCTCATATAAGTAAGTGGAGCATGAGATATGGCATTAATGTTAACCCAGAAAAGTCTCAAGTCATTGTTGTTGGCAGCTCTCGGAAAATTGGTAAGGTTGATTGGTCCCAAACTCCCCATGTTGTTTTCAACGGCACTGTTATACCTTACGCTGATAAAGTGAAAAATTTAGGTATCTATATTGACACGACTCTTTCCTGGGGTCCACAGATACAAGAAGTAAGCAGAAAGATGTTTGCTTCTGCTAGTTCCCTAAGACGCCTGCGAAACTTTCTCCCTACTGCTACCAAAATTGCACTTGCGCAGTCCTTGCTTCTCCCTATCCTTGACTATGGTGACACCAGCTATCTTGATCTTACAGAGGACCAACTTGATAAACTTGAGCGACTTCAAAACTTTTGCATACGATTCATATTTGGTTTGCGTAAATATGATCACGTCTCTGAATTTCGCACTAAACTCAAGTGGTTGCCCATAAGACTTCGTCGGAATACTCACATTGTCACACTTCTATACAGTATTCTGTTCAATCCATCAACTCCTCTCTATCTCAAGGAACGCTTTCAGTTTCTTCACTCAACTCATTCGCGACTCTTGCGGTCTTCAGAAAACCTACGACTCAAAATGCCAATGCATTGTACTAATTTTACAGACAAATCCTTCAGCGTTCAAGCTGTCCGATTATGGAATGCGCTGCCAATACAAATTAGACGCGCTCAATCACAAAACGTTTTTAAAAATATGGTTAAACAGCACTATCTCACTTTATCTACTCGGCAATAAATCTACTGCCGTCCGTTTGTGAAATAATATCCTTACATTCTTTTATGTACTGTACCTATATAATTATGTATTTGTATATATAAATATATATTTGTATCTATGTATTTATTTGTGTATGTATGTATATGCATAGTCATATGTATCTTATTACGTAAGTACATATGTATATGTACGTAGTATTAGATTAATTAGATTCATAACTTCTCAATTGCAATTAGTACACCTTCTGCTACCTTCATTAGATTCTGTCAATTTTGGTCCATTCAAAGTAAATCGGTTGCCTGGAAGAGATCGCTTTTAGCGATAAGGCCGCCAATTGCATTAAAATAAGCTAATTTTCTTGTTGTATCCATTATTTTGTATTACTTATTTTTGCAATAAAGTGTACTTCTTCTTCTTCTTCTTCTTTTTTTATTTTATCTTCCACCAAAATTGAACACATTTCAATTTTGTTTTTGTTTCTTATTTTGATATGAATTTAATTAACTATTATCTTTTTTATGTTTTGAGTACCTATCAGATGTTTTTGCAGACTTTTAGAGACTTTTGCAGATTTGTAGTATGAACCAATTCTTTTGTTTTTCACTGTTTCATGTCGGTTAAAAAACTAAAGAAAAGCATGTTTCCAGTGTTAGATTCGTGGACTATACAATGGCGTGCAAATATTTTGGGCAAATAACGCTAAATAAACTTTAAAAAGACTTGGGTGTACTTATGTACACGCGTTAGAAGTTATACTTCTTAATATACAACTTGAACATAGTTATCAATTTTCATACCACCTAGAACTAACTTCATGCTGTTATTTTTTTGGTGTCGGTGTGCGCGCGCATCGTAAAAATTCACTCTCATCATTTTTCTCCATCGCTCCAAAAAAAGTATAACTTCAAAAAAAAGAAAGGCAGATGCCGTTGCCTTTGCCGTCATTAGTATGTACTAGCGGCGACCCGAGCTTAACACTACACTTGCCTGCCTTGCTAAGCCTGGGCGTCACTAAGTTTAAAAACAATACTTACTTATCTTACTTACTTACTTATTTATCGTGTAGGCAGTGGTTACCGTAGTGTCAGAGTTGTTCAAGCCGCCCATTAGGCCTCTGACATGGCTTAACGACTGTTGCCTAATGTCTACAACCGGGACCAACAGCTTAACGTGCCCTCCGAAGCACGGAGACGCTCACAAATTAAAACACTTTCGTGGTCACCCATCTATGGACTGACCACGAGCCTAGTTGCTTGACCTCGCCAAACACTTACGGACCGGTGAGAGTGTGTGCTAGTGTTTAGCTGTGAGCGCCACAAAAAACAATAAGAGGTAAGAATTCTAATGTTTGATAATAGAATTTATCAAAAGTGTTCTGTACAGAGTCACGCTTGAAAAAGTTGTACTTGTAGCGGTAGCCTGTAGCGGCCGACCTTTGATGTCTTCTAAACTATTTAGTTGAATAATGATATGTTGGATTGGTCCCTAAGGGATTGGCGAGGTTAAGTAACTAGGTGACCACCTAAGTGGTTTAATTTCCGAGCGTCTCCGTGTTTCGGAGGGCACGTCAAGCTGTCGGTCCCGGTTGTAGCCATAAGGCAACAGTTAGAGGCCTACTGGGCGGCTTGAACAACTCTGATATTACGGTAACCACTGCCCATACGATAAGTAAGTAAGTGATTTGGATAAAGATTAATAAAAGTAAATAGAGCCTTAAGTAGCACAAATTTTAATTGAAGTTTTACTGTGAGTCCACTTTGAGAGACAAGGATCTGCCATCCAATTTTCGAGAGGATTTATTAAATAATAACAATTGTCAAGGATATATTTTTTATAGATAGATAGATAACTCTTTATTGCACACCAAAGACATAAACTTAGAGTACAAAAATTACATTTAAATGGAAATAGTACAAGTGGCGGCCTTATCGCTAAAAGCGATCTCTTCCAGGCAACCGATGAATGGACCAGAACCGTTAGTGAATAGAAAGACGGGGGTAGTAGGTGGTGTACAGAACAAAAGATGGCTGAATATACCGAAGGTACATTCAATAGCAGTATCTTCAGCAATAGCAGTATCTCTAGCAGTATCTTAATAGTTTTATCTTTCTTTTAAGGCTACCTAAGCCACGTAAATTAATTTTTCGGCGATTGTGTTTGGGTTCTATTTTTTATTTATTGGGGTTGGCTACTTAATTGTACCATTAATCATCCGACACACACAGCTGAAACACATGTAGGATTCCTCGTTTCCCAGTTTCCGTTCTCAGTTAAAGCGATGCCAGTGATGTCTCCTCTCGGGCTTCGAGGTAATGGAAACCCAATATACAACATGTAACGTAATTAACGTACACCCTCAGACACCCCAATTAGAATATTATGTTGTAATTATAATACATACCCAACATTTTTAATTTGACATGTATATGCATCGTTATATACTAAATTAGTTTCTTGGAATAAAGTTAATTTTTATTTATTTTGTGTTGAATGATGGAATTTGTATGAATACAAATAAAATTGCGATTTAAAAGTCTTATTACTTTGACTTGCGGTCCATTTCAATTTGTTTTGACTGTACAGGGTTAAAATAACGATAATTTCCGTAGTTTCAATTAATTTGGAATAAAAATTTACGTATATTAAAAATGATATAAATCGATTCAGTATCGATTCTGAACAAACAATTTTCAGGATGTGCGTTAATTAAGATACATTTTGTATATACTTCTATAAACTGTTCCGTGGAAATCAAAATGAAAATATGTTGCGTCTCTTAGGAGTTAGTGGATCCAATAAAATAAATACAAACAGACGCTGTTAGCGAATTTGTTTTATACTACCTAAAAATAGTAAATTAGATATGTAAATATATAATAAGGAAACATTATCTAAACAATTGGTATAAAATTGGTGAGAAACCGGAGTCCGTTCTATGAAGTCTTGTGTGTAATTTTATCAGATTAACGCCGCGGTACAATTGTTATACATCCAATAAATTTTGTATGTAAATTACACATCTTCTTCTCTATCATGACAGCCGAACGATGCCCACTGCTGGACAAGAGCTTCCTCTAAGAATGGGGGCGATTTGTCATAATCACTATGCTTGGCAGACGGGTTGGTGAATGAAGTATGATGGTCCAAGTACTTGGTCTCTAATTGAGGATATTCTCTGGGGATTATACGCCTCCCACGGGATGAGATAGGATGGTTATATTCGTTCCCGTCCTTTATGTTTTAATCATATGACTTCTTCAAATGAAAAGAGAATAAATTATTACTTAACCTTTTTATTATTCACATCCCTACACTACACATCACACACACTAAAATCATTAAAATTGATTTGAGATAGTAAATAACGTTGCATGCAAATTTTGTTATTAAATTCTATAAAGAATAAGCAACAAATAAAGGGCTTTTTTATTTTATTTATTATATGTGTATGTATTAACTAACTATATGCTTTGTGTATTTCTCTTGTATATCAATATCACAGGCTGTACACATGACTACAACGAAGCAACATTTTCATTAAATCCGTTGAGGCGTGTCGGCATCGTTAAATAACAAAATAAACATGCGCTTTATAGGATTTCCTCCAGATTAATAAAACAATCATGTATCGACAGTAATTTATGGTTTGCTTCCTGAGTTACAACTCGTAAACTTTTATGCTAACGTTACGAATATTTTTGTAATAAATCTTCAGAAAATCGAGCGCAAACAACAATATTTTTGTGTATTATTATCTTCAAAAGTTAAAAACTATCGTATACGTAAAGCTCATATATAAACTTGTAATAAGGCTCTTCCAATTCTGCACACGAGGTCCTCTCACCGGCCCGTAAGTCAGTGCAGTCTATAGACGGATGATCACCAAAGTATTTTAATGTCTATATAAGCTCCGTGCTTCCGAGACCATGTTCACTCAATCACCGATTCGTAAGTGATTGGCAAAGTTAAGCAACTAGGCTCGCGGTCAGTCCATAGATGGGTGACCGCCAAATTGGTTTAATTTCTTAGCGTAGGTATCCGTGCTTCGGAGGGCACGTTAAGCTGTCGGTCCCGGTTGTAGCCATTAGGCAACAGTCGTTAAGTCATGTCAGAGGCCTAATGTGAGACTTGAACAACTCTGACACTAGGGTAACCACTGTCCATACAATAAGAAGAAATCCTGTCGGTCCCGGATGTAGTCGCTAGACAACTGTCTATAAGCCTGTGAGAGGCCTATTGCGCGGCTTAAACAACTCTGACACTACACACACAACAGTAACTATTGCCTTAACAGTGGCAATAATTTTGAATTATATTAGTAAGAAAATAAGAAAAAAGAAAGATCGAAGAAAAAGGAAAAAAGATTTATTTAGAAATATACATAGGCAACAAAAATACCAGGAGACCATAAAAAGGTAAATAAAATAAAAACTAAAACATATATAGGTTAACTACAAATTTACATATATATATATATATATATTGCATTTTAAGAATTGTAGATTTTTGCACCCCTGAAAGATATGTGTGGCGACGCCGTCAGCCACCACTGTTGGCCGTGCCACAAGGGCGCACCAACTTACTACGCAAGGCGCCGCTCACACGAGCACTACACACCCTTAACCAGGTAGCGGAAAAAATTGACTTGTTTTCATGTTCTCTGAATGAATTCACGAAGATAGCGTTATTTGTAATAAGCTACAATCAATAGATAGTTACACTATTGCATTAGGTTAACACCTGTAAAAATAGTTGTAAGAGAAGAGAAATAAATAAATAAAAAAAAAAAAAATAAAAAATATATATATATATATATATATATGTGTGTGTGTATATTTGTAGTAAACCTTAAACTATCTAATCTTAAACCGTTATAGAACAGCCATTTTAAGAAATAATATTACTTGAACATAAATAATACGATGTATTTCTATTATGAAGATTTAAAACAATAATGTTAAAGAAATTTCACTAGATGATGTAGTAGATAGCCTAGTAGAAAAAGCCCCTAGCGATAAGGCCGCCATTTGTACAATCTTGTTTAACATAGTCCATTGTATGATATGTTTTTGGTGTACAATAAAGAGTCAGAAGCGATATGAAAGCGGCTCGGCACCAACCACCGCAAACTTCTCTTGTCAGGCCTGCGGCAGGCTATGTCGCTCTCGCATCAGTTTGTTTAGCTACCATAAGAAATGTCTCTCAGACAATGCGCCGTAAATCGTCTGTAACAGTCGCAAAGGCCATATCTATACAAATATAAATATTGAAATAACCGGGTTTTACTACATAAATATGAATATATATATACGGTACATACACCAAAATAACATTTTTTACAATTTTTGTCTGTCTGTCTGTTTGTTCCGGCTAATCTCTGAAACGGCTGGACCGATTTTGACGGGACTTTTATTGGCAGGTAGCTGATGTAATAAGGAGTAACTTAGGCTACTTTTATTTTAGAAAAAGTCATTTATTTTACTAAAAAACAAAAAAAAAAACAAAATAAACTAATTAACACGCGGACGAAGTCGCAGGCACAGCTAGTATACAATAAAGAGTTACTTACTTACAATTTTACCGCAATTGAATGTATCTCCTTACTTTTCTCTAACCAGTATTTTATTCGGTTTAAAAATGGACTTTAGACACACAAAGAGTTGGATGCCGTCTTTTTAGACGAAACATTTATTCTCGTTTCAATATAGAACTTGTAACAATGGAAGTTCTTGATAATCCTAAGTCTTTTAAAAGTTTGTAGAGGGATTTTGCTGGTATACCCCTTGCACCCACTTCTACTGCATATAAATGAACCATAAACCCGTTTCTAGTTATTTGATTGAAAAAAATGTATAAGAAGTGAACAAAATAGTTTTCACTTCTATCGGCAGTTCTTTTTATCCGTAATGATTCTCATTTCACAAAACACCTTTTATAGTGCAGTACACAATAGGAAATCATTTGTATACGTCATGTGTATGTTGTGTGGGCATGCCTTTCCTTCATCATTGGGGTACAAATGTTTATTCAAAAAGTTGCATTGTGTAGGAAGATGTTGGAGGGTAAATTTACATTTGGGCTTGCAGGTAATCACTGCTCGAGCAATGAGAAGCAGTTCGTTATGCCGTATTTATAGGGGAAGTATTTTACCGCAGATTAAAAAAAAATATAATTTTTGTAAGTAAATATTACAATAACTTTTGTATTCAAAGCGCAAATACTGATAGTACATCAAAATTGTTGTCTCAAAATATTATGATCTTAGCATCTATTTAAGTTCGTGGGGTATTGCTCTTTATTTAAAATGGGATTGTATGTGTATAACAATTTGTTTCTGGCACTCGCCGCCCCCTAAAGCGCCAAACCCGTTTCGCTCGCTCGGTTCGTGCCTTGTATGGTCGCAGTTGTAACCTAAACACTACTATTATAGTAGCGAAATAGATTTTCAGTTACGCTAGGGAAAATTATACGGGCAATCAATACTTATATTTGATATAGCTGTGCCCCGCGGTTTTACCCGCGTTAAACTTTATAAACTATCACAGCTCCTCCCCCGTAGGAGATAGCGTGATAATATGTACCCTATGTGTTGACCCGACCTCTTAGTAATATTGATGCAAAATTTGTAGTAAATCCATGCAGCACTTTTTGAGTTTAGCCCGGACATACATACAGACAAACATATAAACAGACAAAAATTCTAAAAACTATATTTTTGGTTTCGAAGTCCATTGTATATCACGCCTCGATAATCCTTCAAAAAATATTCAATGTACAGTTTTGACTTTTCTACGATTTTATTATATGTATAGATGAATAATATACATTCCTATTTATTAATATATTTAGGGATATTTTAAATGCTCATTAAAGTATGTATCTGATATATTGACTACCTCCTTGGTCTAACGATAGCATTTTCAACTACATATAAATAATTAGGTCCTGGTTTCCAATCTTGAGTCGGACCAAAAAGGTACCAAAAAGGAAGATGGAATCTAATGATTTTTCTAATAAGAAAACTTGTCAATCTCAGTCCGAACCAGGATTTTGTCGATGCACCTGAACTCTTTCTGATCGTGATGGCTAGTACATCTAGAATTTATATAGAATAGAATAGAAACTTCTTAATTGGAGTAACTAAGACTCAACAAGATTGTTAGTATAAACTTACGTCTATGTTAGTAATCACTAACATTAATCAAAAACACGGAACACATACATAAATAAATGAAGGTTTGTCACTGTTGTGCCATCCCATGGGAGACTGCACAACAGTGACCAACGTATGTACAGTCCAGTCGACTGGCAACCATGCTTAAGACGCTGTTGGGGCTGCCCCACACCCTGCGCACCAGAGAAGCACACCTTTTGCGCATTGTTGCGTAAAAGCAATCTACGTGCGCATTTGCAAACATCCCTGACGCACTACAGAAACGGGGCAGCCCCACAATTATCCTAAATGCATTGTTATATTGGACGCGGAGAGCGCTGTACGATTTTTTTGTATATCTAGCCCACAAGTTGCACGTGTAAAAAGAAGTACAGTAGGCTCGAAAGAGCGTGATTTTAACTGGAAGTGAGCATCGTGCAAACCTGCGAGCCATTATGACCCTCCTAAAATTAAATATACTTAAGGCTCAAACCGAAATAAATATATGACACTAATATAGAGGAGCCATCGGTTCACAGGTTCACCAATTGGCATGGTAGATAGGTACTTGCCTTTCATGCCGGAGGTCGTGGGTTCATTCCCACCCAGGACAGATATTTGTGTGCATGACATTGTCTGTTTATCCTCAGTCTGGGTGTAAATATCTATATAAGTATGCATTTACAAAATCAAAAGAGGTATATGTAGTAAGTACTATATCAGTTATTTTGTTTGTATAGTACGTTTTTTCATATAAGCAGAGCTGTTTAGTTTAGGATCAGGATATTATCATTCATCTTAGCGCGTAAAGATTTGATAAATACATACATTTATTTATTCGTTTAAGCCATGTCATAGGCTTACTGGGTGACTTGTACAACTCTGACACTAGGGTAATCACTGCTCATACGATGGTAAGGGTAAAACGCAGGTGATTAGCAGGCAGTTTATATATTCAAGGAGCGGTTTTATACCCAAGCAGACAGACAGACAGAAAATAAAAATATACTGACCAATCTCTGGGATATAAATTCCGAGGGATAGTAATATAACTTTTAGACAAGCGAATATTTTACATGGGTGGAACGTCCCTCTCTGCTACCTTCTGGCCGTTCTGTGACTTGTGAACATACTATGTTATTTCTCCACCACCCTAAGGTCTATTGACAGAAAATGCCTACATTAGGTTTGTCTGTGTAGTATTGTGTATGCATATAGTTAGACTGCCTCGTTGGTCTAGCGGTAGCGTGTTCACCCGCAGATAATGAAGTCCTGGGTTCAAACCCCGGGTCGGGCCAAAAAGTGATTTTGGGATTTTTCCGTAAAAAGAAATTTCTCAGTGTCAGCCCGAAGACTGGAAGTTGGCTGCGGTGATACAACCCCGTACCTCGGAGAGCACGTAAAGCCGTCGGTCCTGTACCTGACCTCTTTCCGGTCGTGTCGCTAGTCGTCCCATTGAATCATGAGAGTGATGGAATAGAAATTGCCCCTGTGTTTGCACACACACTTGTGCACTATAATAAGTCCTGCGCACGTTGAGACTGGCCGCCGTGGCCGAAATTCGGTCAGGAGGACATTATTATTATTACAGTTATTAAATAAAAAGTAATAAGAAACGGCTATCAGCACTATACATACGTTCTCACCGAATATCGCGGTAACTTTTTCGCATTGTTTTGGAACGTACCTAACTGCTGCAATGTTGGAATCAAGTCGACCTCAAATGTTTATTATGAAACTTTCGCATACTTCTTGCAAGATAGGAAACATGTTTCCTATGTGCTGAGGTGG
The DNA here is from genome assembly GCA_951640165.1 of Pseudoips prasinana. Classification (NCBI taxonomy): domain Eukaryota; kingdom Metazoa; phylum Arthropoda; class Insecta; order Lepidoptera; family Nolidae; genus Pseudoips; species Pseudoips prasinana. The sequence continues at coordinate 3,122,398 of OX621238.1, read as the reverse complement.
AAACATGTTCCTGATGTTTTGCCAAGAATTTGACGGTCTGGTTGGCGTGGTTGGTAGATATGTAATGTCTTTCAATTGATAAGTCATATTATTATACACTTGACGAGAGCTTTTTTTTAAAATATACTTGTATTTTAATTTTCTAAAATTAGAAAAGGCTTTATGTTAAAAGTTCACCTTACTTTAGGATCAGCTTAATACATTATTATAATTTTTGGTAAGATTCAATCACTTAGTTGATATGTAATGACGTCTGCGACTGATAGGTTATATACAATCCCTAGTGTAAGTACATATATGACACCGACTTCATTGCCAATACGTAGATACTAACCCACTCAGGACAGATATTTACGTGCATGAACATGTCTGTTTGTCCGAAGTTTGGGTGTAATTATCTATATATAGGTACCAAAATTACTAATGTACATGACCACATACAAACATCAAAGACATAAACAACAAAGACGGTGACTCTTTATAGATGATTGGATTTTGATTTAAGGAGATTCTCAATTCGTATTGTATTTTATTCTTGTATAAAGAAATGGACTTCTAGGTATCACAATTTTTTTTTTATAAAGTTGGTGTCAAGCATGATGTGGTGATGATGCAGCTTATTTCTGCCCCACTGCAGGACAATGCCCTCCAGTCACAGTGAGAGGATACAGGTCAATAGTTAGTAAAGTAGGCTAGTGAGAGCTGTCAGACTTCACTTGCCATTATTTGGCAAGTGTTTTTTTTACCACTAAAACCACCACGGTAGCCAGCCTCACAGTGCCTGTAGCGAGGGCTCTGGGTACCCGTGAACGATCTCGCCAGTGCCCCCGCTGTACACTGAGCGTCCGCGAGACTCTCACCCGGGGAGGGGAGGGGCCTGAATGCCTCCCCCTCCCCAGAACGCCCAAGCGTGGTACGTGAGCTACAGCAGGTTACCTCTTACCGGGACCGCTGACACTCAGAGAAAAAGAACTCCACTCGTTCCCTCCTCCAAACGCCAGCGGTCCAGGGTGATTAACGAACCTAGGCGGATTGAGAAGTACTGAGCGGTGCTACATTGTAATTAATCCGCGTGCAATCCTGTTATTCTTTCTGGGCCTTTAGCCATACAGGATATTATATTACCTAGCACGATAACAAAGGACGGATATTGATGAAACTATGTAGTAATATAGCTTATATACTATATTACTACAAAGTTTAAGATGGGTGAAACCGCGGGGCTCAACTCGTGTATAAATAATTCCAATAGGAATACTCGTCAGTATTAATAGTGTGAAAATGTCACGGTACGTTTAATTATTTATATAAAGGAAATACAAGTATAGTTTTTATTTTTCAAAAGAAATTTCTTTCAGTATACCCGTGAGAGGAAGTAGTAATACCTAACGCGTAATATAAATAGAATTACAAAATGGAATCTTTATCCTAAATATTCAGTAAGTAAGCTTCCACTGTCTAGGTGCCTCAGAAATTTCAAAGAGTATATATTTTTTATTACTTTTTGGATGTTACATGAATGAACACCGATCGTATTTATAGAAATATTTTTCGTGGAACTGAAGCGTTATTAAATTAAATAAAAATAGAAAATCTTTTTGAAAACACACGATAGTTTGTTAATTGAAGTAACGTCTTCCTCGCGTACACACCGTCATCTCAAAACGTTCTAGATGATCCGAATGATATGATTACGTTAGTCAAGAGCAACTAGAACCTAGTTGGTAGTGCTCCTGCCTACGAAGCTGGTGGTCTTGGGTTCGAATCCCGGTAAGTGTAAATATTTGTGTGATGAGCACGAATATTTGTTTCTGAGTCATGGATGTTTTCTGTGTATTTAAGTATTTATCTATCTATATAAGTATGTATATCGGTATGGTTCTGTCTATATTAAGGTATGAATTCAGTATGATTATTATAACGGACCTTGTGTTTAAAACGACGGTCGCGCTTTAATGCTACCACCGGATCCAATGCGCCCAGTAGTAAATACAGTTCAGCTTTATATTCCTTCTCTCTCATGATTCAATGCGCTAGCTGATAGGCTTTACGTGCTTCTTAACTTATATCGAGGTGGTGTATCACCGCTTACTTCCGAACATCGAGTTGCTAATGAAAAAACTTCGAACGAGAAAAAACAATGTTTGGCTCCTCCCGGTATTTAAACCTAAAACCTTATTAAATGCAGGTGAACAAGCTTCGACTAGATTCATATAATCTATAATACATTACCGTCACATATCAGATCTATAAATAGTTCAGATATGTTTAAAAAGAAACTTAACACCTATCTTAAGCGAAAGCGTATTACTCGGTTAGTGAGTTTTTAAAGGATAATAATATTCCGTAGCCTATACTAATTATGTTATCCCAATGATTATTGTATCTCATTCTATCATAAAAAAATTATAATTGACTTAATTTTAAAATTTGCATGCCGAAATGGTGAAATATAGTTAGCGCGTTTTATAAATTAGAAGATCTTGTATCCACCTATATTTGCAAATAAAGATTATTGTATTGTAAAAAAAATATCAATTAAGCAGTTAAATAGAATAGAATACACCTGAATATAAAACTAAAATATAAAAAAAGTCGGGATAGTAACATCATTTAACTCAAGAAATTAAAGTAACGTAAAAGCTCCTATTACCGCCAGTTTTAGCTGTCTTAGGATTCACTTGAAAAAAATAGATATAAGCTGTTATGTTAGAAAATATGTTATAATTTTTATTTAATCTCAACAAAGTATTCTTTGTAATTCAGTACTTAAATTCAATATTCAATAACGCAATAATTACTAAATAATTATTTAATCCAAAAGAGTAGTTGATTCTATTACCGACCCATAGTGTGCGGCAAGATTCTATTACCGATTTTTCTACTTCTTTTACCGACCGCTACGAAGATGTCACTTCTTCTCTACTATTAAACAAAATAAAAAATGTTTTTTAAGGTATATATTATAGTTATGAGATCACCATTATTACAATATGAACATATTTATTTATTGCAACGCTTAGAGAACTTACTTTTTGTTATTTTAATTAATTAAAAATGTAACCAATCTCAGAAAACAGTCTTCAAATAATTAAATGCTTACTTTTTCATTACCTACATACTAATTATATATTATAAATCAATAACAAAAATATTTTATCTGTAATACAATCACAAAATACCTTTATAATAGGTTAATTTTATAATAACACATTTATAATTCGCTCAATACAGAAGCCGACCCCAAGATGCTTGGGATTAATAAGGCTAGGAGAAGAGAGAGAGAGACATTAATCAACGATATAGAATTTAGTTCTTCGAAAGAAGATTTGAAAAGTTACATGGCTCTCATTCCGTCCCGCCATTTTATTTGATTTGAAAACATATGAAATATAGCCAATGCCATGAAGCCATGAATGAAACTGGATAGCACATATTATTTTACATTAATAATATGGCCTGTGACAAAATCTCTCAAAACGTCACGTTAGCAAGAAATAAGCCAATTTGTTCAAAAATATACGTTTTGTTTTTGTGTACTGTAATACTACCAAAAATATCGTCATAGCTGTGAGTCGGTAATAGAATCACGTATGAAGGTTACAATGTTTCATTAGCGATCAATAAAATTAATAATAAACAGATAAAATATCCGTTTTATGGAATACTGTAAAATTCAATCTCATTACTATATTATTTTTTTAGTCTCAGTTAGTCTTTAATTCAGATAATAATGGTTATTTACAGTATAATATCGTTATAATAATAGGGATATTGTCTAACGTTGAATCGAGTTTTACACAAAAACTTTAAGAAATAGCTGTGTCGTTAATAGAGCTAACGAAGTAAAATAATTTTAAGAATTGAACATGATAAAAGTAAAATCGAATGAGGTAGTTTATAATAGATATTATTTAAAAATACTAAATGTTCTCAAAATTTAACAACGCCATGGGTCGTTATTAGAATCAAGTTTCGAAATTCGGGTTCTATTACCGCCTTAAATTAAAACATAATTTTATAACACAAAAACCAATAAGAAGTATTATATCAAGAGTTAATTTAGAAAACAAATATATACGTTACAGTTGTAATGTGATAGCAAGAAGACCAATCCATTCTTAGTGTGTTATTTTCCTTAAGTAATATTTAGGTGTACTTACGTGGCCGGAGACGCGACACTATGAAACGTGCGTCAATTTCGGGTGCGTCCCACTCAGTGTCAAATTATTTCTTTTACTGGCTATTTACACACATAAACTTTAATCTTTTTGCTGCCCAACTAAAATAAATAACTAATTTTTAAAGTATGACATTCTGGAACCCTATATTATGTCTAATATGAGTGATTTAAAACTTAGATCGTTAATAGAGTACACTTTTTAGGGGGTCGTTAATAGGAGCTTTTACGTTACATATAATTTTTCTATTCTTCTAAGCGGTGTTTATGATCTTCATTTTGTTGAATCTGATCCACCCGCGGACTAGCAGAATATCTACTAAAACATCGGAAACAATATTTTAAACAGTTCTATGGAACGACTTTTTAATGATACCTCGAAATCGCATCGCATGAACTTCTCACGGCTGAAAGTTCATAGTTTATCACTCAAGAAGTTTCCACGTGCATTGGAAAAGGAATAGCACCGCCATGATACATAACATTAGGCCACACCAAACGACCAATTGCTTTTAATGATTTTTTTTTGTTAATTTTTCTCTCCATATTTTAGATTTACTATTGGACCCTCTAGGTGGCGGTGTGATGCGATTCTAGGTTTTATTTCTATTCTTAAGACAGGCTTAATCGTGTTCATAAAGATTTGTTCCAGGTAGGAATCGAACCCATGAATTCTGGCTTAGCAGTCAAGGTCATTAACCATAAGACCAAGAGTCAAAATAAGTAAAGCTAACGTCAAATAGTGAGTTATGCTTTCGTTTACCGTCTGGTGTCGTAAAGTTGGTTCACAAAATAAGAGGATGAAAATTTATACGGAAACTTATATACATATTCATGGCGGATCTGCTCCCAATATTGTTCCCTATATTTTCATATCAAATCTCTGTTCCATGTAATAATAATAAGTCGTTATAACTTTGTTAATCGACAGCTTTGAGGTTGCGAAATAATCCGGAAATTTGCAAAGCCGTTCTGAACAAATTCAATTAGAAATATTTAGTTATGATTTTCATATCGCATCTAATGGGATCGAGATTCAGTACTCTTAAATTCTCTTCCTAACACCTATATTTGGGCCAACTGTTAGTATACTTAAGGTGGTAGGTTAGGTATTGCTCTATGGTTCAATATCTGAAGATTTATTTTGCATGTAGTAATAGTAATGTCGCCTTGGAGACATACAGTACACAAGTGAGTGCAAACTCAGGGGCACTTTCTATTCCATCACTCGCATGGTCCGATGGGACAACTAGCAACGCGACCGACGGCTTTATGTGCTCTCCGAGGTATGGGGGTGGAACATCCAACATCCCAAACATAGCAAAGAATAAGAAACATCCCAAAAAGCACTTTTTCACCGACCCAGGATTTGAACCCAGGACTTCATTGGCTAAGGTTGAACACGCTACCGCTAGAAAAACGAGGCAGTCATTTTATATGTATTTACAGAGTCATCAAAGGTTTAACATGCTTACCAATTTTAATTATTTAATTATTTCAATTATTCGATTCATATTTACCAATTTCCTAACTTAAAATAAGAAGATATACGTTATATTAATAGCAAATTGTATATTTACATTATACATTATATACCCAAATATGATATATAACAAAATTTTGATATAATTTAAATGCCTGGATTATAAATTAGCCATAAACAATTCGGTCTAGTTAAGACAGTGACTGGTTAACCAACATAATAGATGAGTTTAATACTAAGCCTTATTTTTTTATCAAAATGATTAAAACAACATAATCGATAAATGATGGCATTGCATGACGTTCCACAGTGTCATGGACGTTGTTAGTCATTTCCAGTTCTCAATCCTACGAAATAATAGTCAAGGAATAACAGTACTTAATCTAAATTGTACCATATTTACACTTCCAGGCCATTCCTAAAATGTCTGTGATGTATTAAAAGACGTGGTCTCAGATAATAGCTCTTTCACTTCAGGGGAACACGAGAAGTGGCTGTCTTCGTGGATACTGTAGCCTGTAGTTTTGGCACCAAAACATCGAACTTAGGGTCTGTTTCACAGTGTCCAGATAAAGTCCCGAATAAGCTACCTGCAACTTATCTATCAAATAAAGACATCGTTTGCGTTTCATAATCCATAAATAGTACTAACTAGCAAATAAACTGCAAAGTAAACTATTGGTCAGATCAAGCTTCAGATAGCAAATTTAACTGATAGATGTCATTAGATGCTTATTTCGGTGGTGTTTATTGTTAGACTTGGGTATTATTGCGAATAATTTAATACAATGGTAATATTTGATACTATTGAAGACGAAATTGATGAATTTTTTGATCAAAAACCGACACCGCTAAGAAAAACACCACCGAAACACCGCAACAAACAAAATGCATTTGTTGATATTAACATTTGACGTTTATTTATTTGACTTTCCTACGTTTAATTTCACGCAAAATAAAAACAATTTATGTATGTATTTTTGTTTGATAAAATAATAGTTAGAAGATAAATTTGAAAAATTTTTATGCAAGTCTGAAAATGCTAACCATAAAAAATGAGTAAAAAGATATTTGTAGGTGTGTTTATCATAAGAAATGTATTTATAGGTTGTCTGTTTCGTAAGACGGAACGACAAAATGCGACGTTGCCGAAACTACCTATTAGTAACTGCCGAATATATATTTCAATATATATTTTTAATTTATTTGCTAGTATTTGCTATCTAGCAAATAAATTTATCGGGAAGGTGGTGGTGAAACGCAATGTGTTTTATCCAGAACTTATATCTGTCAGTTTATTTATTTGTTAGTTAGCTATGCAACACTTTATTTGTGCATTGTGAAACAGACCCTTAACAAGGTGTAGTTACAATTATTTACGTTTATATCTTAGTATCACAACTACCGAGCTAGCAGATTTTCAGCGATTCTATTACATTATTAATGCCTTGATAATCGTGTAAAGCTGTCAGTTCTGAACCTTATCTCTTCTCGAGCATGACAAATAACCATCTCATTGGATTTTGTGGTATAGAAAGTACGTCTATCAGGTTGTTCAGGTTGTGCACATGTTCGTGCGCTTTAATGGCTCGCATAATTTAAATTTTGGATTGACCGCCGTGTTATTTGAGCATTATTACTACTATTATGATTTATTTAAATCTTAGCTCTAATACATTGTACATAGGTGGACTTAATACCAAGCGTATTATCTACCTACCAGTCGATCTTAAGGGCGGTGCACAGAGAGTTCGGTAGGTGCATTAAAATTGTGTCTGACCAGTAAGTGACTGCTTATTTGTGTACAGATGGTATGTTAATATTAAATCATAATTATAGTAATCTATACATATAATAAAATCTTAGGAAAGTCAAAACTGTACATTGAATATTTTTTAAAAAGGATACTTGGGGCGTTATCTACAATCGACATCGAAGCCAAAAATATAGTTTTTAGAATTTTTGTCTGTTTATCTGTTTGTCTGTATGTATGTCCGGGCTAAACTCAAAAAGTACTGCATGGATTTACTTAAAATTTTGCATGAATATTACTAAGAGGTCAGGTCAACATATAGGCTACATATTATCACGCTATCAGCTACGGGGGAGGAGCTGTGATGATTTATAAAGTTTAACACGGGTAAAACCGCGGGGCGGGGGCACAGCTAGTACACAATAAAAGATTATGATACATAATAGATAGATACCATATAGACACAAGTATGCATATATACGTGTTATATTATATATTCATAGATATTATATGTACATCATTTTCATCCCGTCGGGGCCAAGAAGACGACCCGAAGGAATATGTCGCAGAGAACGGACAGCAGCGTTCCTCTATGTACATACCATCATACTGCGCCAAACCGTCTGCAAAGGGTGGCGATCATGCCATATCCCTCTAAATAATGGACATAACTCCATTGTGGAACTCTGTTAGGGAGTCCTTTGTCAAGCAGTGAGTGATATTTGATTTATGTAAATATATATAAAATATACAGACATATTTCATCATTCCGTGAGTTCAACTGGAATAATATACGTATTATCATTTTGTTTGCCCAAAACTTTATCATGTAGAGCCTTTGTCGAGATGTTTTGGGATTTACAAAATTAATATAGTTTGGAATGTTTCCGATTATTCCATTCATATTATAGTGAGTTATCAACGGAAACAGCTAGTTCACATGAAATGGTATTCTTTGTTATCTTTTGCTCCTGTTATATTGCGAAATTTTGTTAGTTTTATGAAAAGAAAATATTTGCTTTATGATACAAAACTACCTTCATTAAAAAGCAATGAGACTGGGTGTGAATGGTATACAAATAGTATATAGGTGTTCCGTTTGGTTTTCGAACATGACGTAAATAGACCACTTGCTTAATGGGCGAGGTCATCTTACATAATATAGATTACCCACGTGCCTAGGCAGATAACTTCTCAATCTCGGAGCGGTGACGACCAGTGCACATAGAGTTTTCATAGGTCTATTGGTAGTTGAGCTATGAAATATTTACTCTCACTCACATTTTTCAAGGCTTTATTCCGAATTCAAGTACTGAAGTAAACCCTTATCACTTAATATTAAACAAATTTAATTTTCAACTCTGCTTCGGTGTCACTTTTTACGTAAAGCGACGCGGCGCAGTTAATAAGCTTTACAAACTCCGTTTTACGCCAACCTTCTACGCCGTAGCAGTACTACGGCGCTGTACAAATAATTTGTGTAACATTTTTATTTAGAGTAGTAAGTTGATTAAGTAGGTTACGAATTATATTGACATGCTTCTGAACATTAAATTACGAAGGGAAATATTTAAGATTATTAGGAGATGATTTTGTTAGTTGATTAAGACGGAGGGTGAATGCTTATACAATTATTGTAATGTAAAATGTATGTTCTAACGATTGAGTTTAATCGCTTGATTATTTTTCGTTTGAAATAGGAATATGCTTGATTAGCGCTTGATGGTGGAGATATAAGATAGTGAAGGGAAACACCCAAATAATCCGAAATATTTATTCCGAATTTTGATGTTCCGATTTTCAAACGTCCGAATTTCATAATACCTAAGAATTGTAATATCTATTATTAAATATCACGAAATTTATCTTAGCGAAAGTCGTAAATGCGATTTCTTAGTTTTCCGATTTTCATACGTTTTAAGAGCCAAATGCTCGAAGGGTTCTCGGTCCGAAAAACGACATTCCGAATTTCAATACTTCGAATAAACTAAATGTCAACCAACATGTTGTGCTACAAAATTTTGTGACGGAAACGAATCGCTGTAAAACCGACTTCACGTAGTCTTGTCTGCCATACCCTAGAATGTAATGTAAGCCCGCGTAGGCGCGGAGGGGTGGAGTAGCCCGCGAGCTGAGGAGCAGGTGGTTTGAAGGCAAAAAGGTTACAAGCCGAAGCTGCGGTGGTGAGCGTTAAAACCATCTGCGACGATAAGCTCGCGTGGGGCCGCCCAAACTCCGCAGCGCCGGAGCCGTGACAGAAACAAAACTTGCTGCATGTTGCATGCCTGCTTGCATGTTGCATGCCTGCTTGCATATTGCATGCCTGCCTGCTTGCATGTTGCATGTAGCCGCCGAGTGCCAGATCCCCTCTATTGTTGGTGAATCATTTGGATTAGGTTAGGCCAGAACTGTGACCGGGGAAACAAAATATTTTTATTTGTATTGTTGATGTTTCGAATTATCATTAAGTCGGACTTTTTGTTATTCGATCTATTGAAGCTCGGTATTTTGAGGATAGTAATTATAAACGTTAGGAAAATTGAAATTTAGGAATTATAAAACTGGGAGTAATAAAAAGTCGGAGTCGTAATATTCCGTATTTTTTACCATTCGCAATTATGAATGTCGGTATTTAGAAATTCATATTTGTTACTGACGGAATAAAGTTTTTCGTATTAATGTAGTGTACTCATATTGAAGATAGAAAGAGAGAGAGTTATGATTCGTATATTACTTTAGGGGCAAGCGTAAAGAGGTGCAAACATGAAAATGTATGCTTGCACCTTTTTACGCTTGCCTTCGCTTGCTTTCTCTCATAGCAAGTTTAGTTTCCTATATCCAAGTTTTACTTCAGTCGTGCAGTCTAAAGCGCACTCGTATTTCTTTTTTAATAAAATGGTTATCAATCTAATACCATATCAGTCCTCCCGCACGTGCTATGATTCATAAAAGTATGTCCCCGTTCCGTCGAGAAAATCCATCACGCGCGCTCTAGTTATCTGGCATCATCAGTTTATATAATCATAAGTCTAAGTTGTGGATACTTAGTTATCGTATGGCAGTGGTTAGTGTTGCTTAGTGTCAGAGTTGTTCAAGCCGCCCAATAGGCCTCTGACATGGCTTAACATCTGTAGCCTAATGACTACTATCGGGACCGACAGCTTAACGTACCGTCCAAAGCACGGAGACGCACTGTAATTAAATCACTTTGGCGGTCACCCATCTATGGACTGACCGCGAACCTAGTTGCTTAACCTAGCCAATCACTTACGTACCGGTGAGATCATCTGGCTATGAGCACCCGAAAGTTGTGGATAAATAAAACAAGTATCAGAAGCGTTTCATTTCAGCAGACTATTATCTCAAATGTTGTGCGGTAGGTACAGTACAAGCGTTCTCAATCTTGCATAGGAATATTATCAATGTCGCAATAGACTCCACTCCGAAAGGAAGGGTTAATTTTTTAAAAGGATGCTAGGGGTGTGATCTACAATGGATATCGAAGCCAAAAATATCGTTTTTAGAATTTTTGTCTGTTTATCTGTTCGTCTGTATGTATTTCCGGGCTAAACTGAAAAAGTACTGTGTTACGATTTATGGCATCAGGAGTTCAGGGGCAGAAGTTGTGGTTTGAAAATGAGTCCTCTTGTTTGTTGTTTTTATGATAATTTGTATATTTAGTGAAAAAATTAGAATGACATGACAAAACCGACATTAATGCGCGGGGATAATTCTTATGTCTACGTTTTCGAATTTAGACAACAATTTAACTTTTGAAAGTTTTAAAAAAGAAAAGTTTTGCACAGATAACACAAAAAATAATACTTCCACAGTTAATAGTTTAAAACAGCGCCATCTACTGGATAAAATGAATACCAACTGCGATAGATGGCGCTATGTGTTAACATACTGGACAATACAATGGACTTCGAAACCAAAAATATAGTTTTTAGAATTTTTGTCTGTTTACATGTTTGTCTGTATGTATGTCCGGGCTAAACTCAAAAATTGCTGCATGGATTTACTTCAAATTTTGCATGAATATTATTAAGAGGTTGGGTCTAAGTAAAGTGTTTTTGGATAGTTTATTAAATATACTGCCTCGTTGGTCTAGCGGTAGCGTGTTCACCCGCAGTTAACGAGGTCCTGGGTTCAAATCCCGGGTCGTTCCACAAGTCATTTTGGGACTTTTCTGTAAAAAGAAAAATTTCTCAGCATCAGCTCGAAGTCTGGGAGTTGGCGGTATTATACCCCCGTGCCTCGGAGAGCACAAAAAGCCGTCGGTCCTGTGCCTGACCTCTTTCCAGTCGTGTCGCTAAGGCGTCCCATCGGATCTTGAGGGTGATGGAATAGAAAGTGCTCCTTGGATGGAATATGATATATCCCGCGCAGATGGCCAATCTCTGTTGAGACTGGCCGCCGTGGCCGAATTCAGCTAGGAGGACATTATTATAATTAATATTATTATTAAATTTTTGTCCGTTACAATACTAAAATACATATCCAAAAACACTAAAATACTCTCTTAATGCATAGTAACAATTAATAATAATGCCCTCCTGGTCGGCTACGGCAGCCAGTCTCAATAAAGACTAGCCATTTGCGCGGGGCATATTATTATACGGTCACCGTAGCCTAGTTGGTAGAGCTCCTGCCTACGAAGCTGGTGGTCCTGGGTTCGAATCCCGGTAAGTGCAAATATTTGTGTGATGAGCACGAATATTTGTTTCTGAGTCATGGATGTTTTCTATGTATATAAGTATTTATCTATCTATATAAGTATGTATACCATCGCCTGGTACCCATAGTACAAGCTTTGCTTAGTTTGGGGCTAGGATGATCTGTGTGACATTGTCCCCAGATATTATTATATTATTAGATATTATTATACTGCACAAGTGTGTCTGCAAACACAAGGGTATTTTGCATTCCATCACTCTCATGATCCAATGGGACGACTATCGACACTACCGGAAAGAGTTCAGGCACAGGACTGACGGCTTTATAAGTTCTTCGAGGAAAGGTATATAAAATTATATAAATGTCGCCAAATACCAGACTTCGGGCTGATACAATCATTTTCGCCGGCATTTAAACCCAAGATCTCGTTATTTGCATTAAAACCGCTAGACCAATGGGACAGTCAAAGAAACTACCTTCATAAATACTTTTTTATTTAATTAAAATAAATAAATACAAGCCACGGCTACTGTTCATTGCGATGAAACATTTTTATAAAAATAATAAGGCATTTATACCCAATGAAAAGTCAAGATTAATTTCAGTATTAACTTGCTTGGAGCTGCTCCAAACGTCACAAAACAAGTAGTATTACTTAAATATTTTCCTTGTCTAGTTGGACGAAAATTCAATTACTTTTTGAGCCTATCATAGAGTAGAAAAGCCGCAGTTTACGTTTGGTTAAGCAAAATGATTGTAATACTATGTGACTGTCTGTAATACTGCATATATTATATGGAAGCTTTAGTTGTTAGGAACGGATATTTTTGTTTTAGAAAATAAGTTATCTAAGGTTTTAGCAGACAAGTCTGAACATTGAACTAATATGTCCATAGAAATTGCATTCACTATTTCAAAATGAACTGAAAGCATATACAGGAAATATTAGTCACACTAATATTATAAAGGCGAAAGTTTGTGAGTGTGTGAGTGCATATATTTGTTACTTTTTCACGTAAAAGCTACCGAACGGAACTTGATGAAACTTTGTAGTAAATAATATGGCTTATACTCGTATATCCAAATATTATAACACATAGGCTATCGCACTAATATTATAAAGGTGAATGTTTGTGAGTGGGTATGTTTGTCACTCTTTCACGTACAATCTACCGAACAGAATTTGATGAAACTATGTAGTGATATAGCTTATATATCGGAATAATACATAGACTATAGTTAATAAAATTTAACGCGGGCGATTCCGAGGGGCACAGCTAGTACAAGAATAATGACAAGCTGATGCAATTAGTATGGGGAGCCAACTAAAATAATTTTCCGAACTGGTTTTCCTTTAATTTCAGTTTCATGGGTAATTAGGGCTTTTTGGAATTATTCCGCAATTTATGTTATACCTCGTATTTAAACTAATAAAAAAACTCAACATTTATCTTCCAATGAGATTAGAACTTAAGACCTCTGCATACGCCACAGCTGTGTTTTTGAGCTAGTATTTAGTCCTGATTACACCAGTTTCATTAATATACAATTATGGACCTTATTACTTAGAGTACAAAGCTTAAAGTCCAACTTCTAAGTTATTCCTTTAACACACGTTACAGTAATAAAATTATAAATCAAAACGTTGCCATAAATTACGTTTAGTGTTTCCTTATGTGCTATTACCGTTTTAAATCATTTAGAATACAACCATGAAATACAACTTCGAGTAGCGTGGAAGTTTAAATGAACTTTTAACTCTACGTAGTTGGCTTAAGTTTCATTTTGCAATAACATCGTGTATTTGTTAATATTTATGGGCTTAAAGCTAATACGTTTCTTGTACAACTTAATTGCTCAAAGTAAATGTTGAACGAGCTTTATTTGGCTTTAAATTTTATTGTATGAAGACTATGAAATTTACTTTTTAATGCGTTTTAACTTTTATTAACTTCTTAAGTGAATAAACGAAAATTTGTTTCTTTTATTTTTTAACACAACGCCCGCACTAGGGAATCGAATCCCTGTGTCGCGGGGTTCTTTACAAACATATAAGAGACGGATACAAATTACATCCAGACTCAGAACAACTATTTATGGGTCTGTTATTAATGTTTTTAAACTTTCGCGATTTGTAGACATTTTTATATACTGTGGACACGGGTCTGAATCGCGATAATGATATAGGCAAATCATTACCTTGGTTAACCGACTTTATCCATGCCGAAATGTCGGGTAACCAAGGTAATGATTTGCCTATATCTTTATCGCAATTGAGACCCGTGTCCACAGTAGGTATATAAAAATACTTATGGGTCTATTTATGTTTCATCTTCTTCTCCATGCTCTCGTTATCATACCGTACTTTAGAAAGCAGTTCCCGTTGATCCCGGTTGTCAAAATATTATCTTTGACAATGGTACAAGTAGCCAGAAGTCTAATATAATCTGTCGTACGACGCTGTGCTTGTACTGCCACTGGCCTATTAGTCTAGTGGCTTGTTACCCTGACTGCTAAGCTAGAGGTCGTGGTGACGATGTCCACTCAGGAAAAATCTTTACCCTCGTTAAACTTTATAAATTATAGCCTATGTGTTAATCCATTATCAAGTTGTCAGTTAACTCCATAGAATAGAATAGAATACTCTTTATTGTACACACAAGCAGGATAAATAGGTAGGACGAAAAATAATACAATCTAGTACAATGGGCGGTCTTATCGCACTAAGCGATTTCTTCCAGACAACCTTTGGATGGATAGGAGCTGTAATTGTTTTAAAAAGTGGGTGTGTAACAAATGAAGTAGTGGATAAATAAAATTTAAACAAAATAAAAAAAACAGTTTGGGCACGTTTTATATTAAATGGCAAGGCGTTCCATAACCTTACTGCTTCAACGGCAAATGACTTGTCCATAAATATTGTGGAATGTATAGGATTATGCAGTTTTAAGTTATGTGTTGATCTTAGGAATCTCGAATGCGTGTCACAGAGAAACTCGAATCGGTTTTTAAGATATGAAGGCGTAGCAGGGTTAAAGAGTATATTATATAATAAGGAATGAATATGTGCATTCCGACGAAGGCGAATTGGCAACCACTTGAGCTTTAAACGGAATGATGAAACGTGATCATATTTGCGAAGACCAAATATGAATCTTATACAAAGGTTTTGGAGACGCTCAAGTTTATCCAGTTGTTCTTCCGTGAGATCTAGATAGCTGGCATCGGCATAGTCGAGAATAGGTAAGAGAAGTGATTGTGCAAGAGCAGTTTTAGTGGTAATAGGGAGGAAATTGCGTAGACGCCTGAGGGAACCTGCTGATGCGAAAAGTTTACCACTAACATTTTTAAGATGAGGACCCCAGGACAACGTATTGCCAATTATAATTCCCAGATTCTTGACGTTATTACTGGAAGGGATAACAGTCCGGTCAAAGATGATTTGGGGTTGTTGAGACCAGTCCACTTTTGAAATCATTCGAGAGCTGCCAACTACTATAGCTTGGGTCTTAGATGGATTAATTCTAAGACCAAAGCTATTACTCCACGTCTTTATCCGAGCTAAATCACCATTTATTGCCGTGATGACACTGGGTAAATTAACCATGGGAATAAATTTGCAGATCGTCTGCATAAAGATGGTAGGCGGAAGCAAGATTATTAGAAATCGTATTTATAAATAAAGCGAAAAGTAATGGAGAAAGAACGCCTCCCTGCGGCCCGCTAGCAACTGTATTAGACCATGTAGAAAACAAGTCATTAATACGAATTCTTTGCCGGCGGCCAAACAGGTAAGATCGAAACCATTCAATTGCCATTGGAGATATGTTAAGCGAAGTCAAAATGCCAAGGAGAATGTCAAAATCTACAGTGTTAAAAGCATTGGTAAAGTCAAGTAAAAAGAGAACTGTAAGATTTCCACTCTCCATGGCACTTCTGATGTCATCCGTAATATGGACCAAGGCTGTGACGGTGCTATGACCAGGACGGAAACCGGATTGCATAGGGTTAAGGAGATTGTGTTTACAAACATAGGAGTTCAGTTGGGAGTAAATAAGCCGTTCGAGGACTTTTGATAGGAACGGGAGAATGGATATGGGACGGTAATCGGAGAATGAGGATGGATTTCTAGTTTTAGGAAGGGGAGTGACAAGAGCTTCTTTCCATGCGGAAGGAAAAAAGCCACAGGATATGGAACAATTAAGAATATGGGTGATAATCAGTGATCGGAGTAGGTAGATTGAAATGGGGTCATTGATCCGAAACGTATATATTAATATGGACATTCCTCCGGAACTGGTGGATTATTAAAAAAAAACCGGAACTTATGTAGGAATTTTATTCTGCCAGAGTGGAAGGAGTCATTTGATGATTTGCCATCCTCAAAAAAAGGTAGGAATTGTAATAAAATGAGCAATATTATTCGTTATTATTCTTTATATTTTATTTAACGGCACACAGTCACGATTTGACAAAACCCAACGACCAATCAGAACAAAGGATCATGGGTGGTACAATAACCGGTTATCAGAACAATGCGTACGCCCGCCGACGACATGCCAGGTAGCTCGTTTACTTCGGTTCGTAGAGTGCGCATCTTTGTTTGTTACTGTGTTGTGAAAACGTTACTTGACCCTGGCTTGTGTACATACTGACTTCTGGAATCTGCTCTAAACCACGATTTGGCTCAAATATACGGACTCAGATTTTTCACTATTGAATTGGATCTACATATTTAAACCAAGCTTTGGTTAGTAATATTTTACTAGTTACAAGGAGTATAAAGCATGTTTGGATGTACTATAAGAATATTTTTAGGATTGTGTTTGTTCGCTTAACCTGCTGAACATACCATGAGTTTTAATATTGTTAAATCTTTAATAGAGTATGAACCAGTGAGCTTAGTGCGAAACAAAATTATGATATTCTAGTAATGTAGTCGCAATTCAGCTAACTCCACTATTAACCGACATTTTACTGGAATCCGTATATAATTTGAATGCCCTGTGTCCTCTTGCAATTTATTGGTAAAATAAATTACTATAGGCCTTATCTACTTCTCTACAAAATATTCTACGTAACAAGCCCTTTCATTTGATACCCATACTGATGGAATTGAAAAAAAAAAAATTAGTTGTCCGCCATCTTGTAGCGGCAGCCATTTTGGATTGACAATAATATTGAATATACATAATTGTATTGTCACCAGAATCAAAGGTGAATACCAAATTTTAGATCAATCGGTTGACAGGAAGAGGGTGAAATTTCAATGACTAAATTTGATCCACGAAAAATAAAACAAACGGAGTAAGCTAAATAAACTAAATAAAATGTAATTTTTTCATGTCTTTGTTTTAGGTGATATACACACATCAACAAAGTCTAGGGATACGTTATTTTGAAATCAAACATGGCTTTATTGTTTAAAACCTATTTAGTTTCCTTAAAAAGTTTATTTACAGATTTAAACCTTGTCTATTCTTTATTCAAAATTTAAAAATTAAAATGAGAAACAAATGAAAACACGCAAAGCACAGCGCAATCTTGAGTTGTATCTAATTTCAAGAAGTTGCATTAAAATTTTTTTTGCGTGTTAATTGAAGAAAACCTGATAAATTGTTTTATTTTCTTTTCTCAATTGGTTGTGTAAGCTTTTTAGCGTCATGCCACGCCATCATTTGAGTCGAGATGAAATGTTACGGGCAGTTGGCATGTTACAAAACGGTGCTATTCAACGCGTCGTTGCTGAGTCTCTGGGCACAAGCCAAAATGTGGTATCCAGGCTGTGGTCACGTTATCGCGCTACTGGAGATGTGGCAGAACGGCACACAGGTAGATATCGTGTTACCACTCAGAGACAGGATCGATTTCTCCAAATGACCGCCAGAAGACTACCCAATATCACAGCGATGCAACTAGTGCAAAGGCTCCAGGAGGGTCAGCAGCTGCTGGTGAGCGACCAAACCGTGCGAAGGAGGCTGCATGAAGTTGGTCTTCATGCTCGCAGACCGCTACGAGTCCCAGCGCTGCGACGTGGCAATCGCGGTAGGCGACTTTTATGGGCTCAAGAACATTTGACATGGAGTGATCAACAATGGTCATTGGTGCTGTTCACTGATGAGTCCCGCTATGGATTTCATCCAGATTCGAGACGAACACGCGTTTGGAGAACTCCAGGCAGGGTCAGCCGTCTCCGACATCCACAGGAGGTCCACTCTTACCAAGGCGGGACAATTATGGTGTGGGCAGGAATACGAATCGGCGGACGAACCCAACTCATTTGGATTCAGGGCAGCATGACTGCCCATAGATACCGTGAGGAGGTAGTAGAACGTGTCATTGTCCCGCTCAGGGCCCTAACGGGGCAAGAATTTCAGCTCATGCATGACAATGCACCTTCCCATACAGCGCGGCTGGTGAGGGCCGCCCTTCGAGAACACGATGTTCAGGTATTAGATTGGCCTCCACAGTCGCCAGACTTAAACCCAATTGAACACGCCTGGGACATGTTACAGCGAAGAGCATTGAGGGATTTTCCGCCCAACTTGACAACAGAAGAACAACTTTTCGAACATTTAAAAAGAACTTGGGACTGCATACCCCAGCAAGACATTGACACCTTAATTTTAAGTATGGAAAATCGTTGCCGCTGTGTGATTAATGTTAGAGGAGGAAATACCGATTACTGATTATCAGATTTGGTAAGATTTTTATTCATTTAATTCGATTGAATAATTTTATAAGAATAAAATGTTTTTGTTCACTCAGTAATTTTCTATGGCTTAATTAATTTAAGACTTTTATTAATTAGAAAAACAAAATCGCATCGTGTTGTTAATGTTTAAATATCGGCCATGAAATTATCTTTAATTCTTCCATTTACAGTCATAACAAAATGTTTATAGTTTTCTAGATAATCAATGAAATGTTCAATATCCCTAGATTGTGTTGATGTGTGTATACGAGGTTCCATCTCTAAAACAAAGTTCAGATATGGCAAACGTCAAGGCTGAAACTGTAGAAAAATGGATATTCGGTCATCCCGAACTACTTTACGATCACGCTAGTGGTACAATATACTGTTCAAAATGTGAAAGCCATTTGAAAACCATAAATAAAGGAAAAGTTAAAAGACATATCGAAGGAGCAGTACACCAGGGAAAGTATAAGCGGCCCGAAGAGGAATTTTATTTCGATCTTATAAAATTTCTCATATTCCGTGGTCTCAGATGAAAAATACTACTTTTCAAGATTTCTTTAAAAAATATATGTGTTGTTGTACGTGTACTAATCGTACTCTGCCAGATGAATCACAGTTATGGAAAGTTTACTTGGACAAGTTTTTTAAGAATAAAATCAATTCGATTCGGCAAAATTATAAAAATGAGAAACTATGGATATCATTAGATGAAACGACAGACTTTTTAGGTCGCTATATAGTCCATTTTTTAATAAAACCATTACATCCTAGCAATTTGACTAGACCTTATTTGGTAGCATGTAAAATGCTAACTGTAGTTAATGGACAAACAATCGCGCAATTTGTGTTAGAATGTTTGGAAAACTTTTGGGAAGATTCTTTTGAATCGAAGGTAGGTAACATTCTTGTCCTCTGCACTGATAGCGTTGCATATATGCTGTCTGCAGGACGAAATTTAAAACAATACTTACCTGAAATGAAGCACGTAACATGTTTGGCGCACTCTCTTCATCGCGTATCTGAGCGAATTAGGTTAGAATATCACGATGTTAACATTTTAATAGCAAATGTTAAAAAGGTATTTTTGAAAGCCCCAAGTAGAGTCAAAATTTTAAAAGAAAAATATCCAGATTTGCCGCTACCTCCCCAACCAGTTGTTACAAGATGGGGCACTTGGTTAGAGGCAGCATTTTATTACGCTCAAAACTTTGAAAAAATAAAAGAAGTATTATCTTGTTTAAGCAGCTCTGATGCGGTATCTATTCGAGACGCAAAAAATATTATAGAAAAAGAAAATTTTAAAGAAGATTTAAATTACATTAAAGACAATTATTTTATAATTCATTTGTCTTTAAAAGAATTGCAAAAGCATAATTTATCGTTGACAGATTCACTTTTAGCATTTGACAACGTCAGAGATGCTATAAATCAGTGCAATTCAGAAAATATAAAAAATAAAATAGAACGCGTTATGGAACGAAACCCAGATTTAGACAAACTTAGAGAATGTAGTGAGGCCATTGAAAAAAATGAAGCACATAATTTAATACCTTTTTTAAAATTTGCTCCTTTGACATCGTCAGATGTAGAACGGTCTTTTTCCATTTATAAATGGACTTTAGATGTTAAAAGAAATAGGTTGAAAATAGAAAATATAGAGAAACTCATAGTTATATATTTTAATTGTAAAGATCAGGATTATCAGGATGCTGACATTGTAATCGATGAAGATTAAAATGTGAATAAATGTAAAATGTACATATTTAACAATAAACAATGTTGATTTTTATCTTTTTTCTTTATTCTACCCCTTTTTGGTCCTAAAATCTGACTAAAATCAACCTGTTCCTTCGTATGCCCTTTACGTTTCAGAGTCGTGGTGCATCCTTAGAACAGTCTCACGACCCCAGCAAGCATTGGCCCTCTATGGGGCCCCGTCATTTATTCTACCCTTAATGCAAATTACCATGACCCCTATGAAAATATTTAAATTTAAGTGCAATAATTTATGTCTATCTATAAAAGTTCTAGCCATAAAAGGCTAAAAATAAAAAAATAAAAATTAAAGCTTCGATCGGAATTCGATTGTTTTTATTATTCAACAGATAAATAATGAATTAATTTAGTTTTGATACCTTCCTTTAAATTTTGAATTGAGTAGGAATAATATCACTACCAACATTAACAATATTTAATTGAATCCGGAAATACCGGAATTACTTTCCGGGAAAATGGCTTATCCATGTTATTCTTTCTGTGTGCATTTATGATACAAGTACCAAAAATCAATCTACCTACTCCGATCACTGGTGATAATGGATAGGATTTCATCAAGGATAGGAATGATCATATTACGGCTGACACTGTCGCTACCGACCGCATTGGAAGATATTGACAGGATACTTTTCTTAACATCACAATCGGAGAATTAATTGAAAGCAAAAGGTGGATGATCGGCAGTTGGAAGAGATGAAAGATAGCTTAAAGTTTGAGCTTTAGCTGACGCATTACTCGAAAATGAAGAGGAAAAGTACTGGTTTAGAGAATTAATATCTAAGTTATTTGAAAGTATATCTCTGGGTTTTCCTACTCCTAGTGATCTAAGAAATTTCCAAATTTTGGCTGGATCTCCATTTTCGTTGGATTTATGGATATTATGGCGTTGGGCGTGCCTACACATCTTGTTGCAGCGATTTCGGGTGGAAAAATATTTTTCCCGAGAATAATTGGATGGGCAACACTTATATTTAGATTTCGCTGCTGCTTTGAGGCTTATTAGGTTCTCGATCTCGTCAGTGAGCCAAGGCGCCGGTAGGTGTTTTACCCTTATAGCACGAATAGGCGCATGTTTGTCGTACAGATCAATTAGAATGGAATTAAAGATATCGATCTTGTCATTGACTGATGTGGAATCCCAAACTAAGCTCCAGTCAATACCTCCGGCAGCTTCTCGAAGACTTTCAAGGTTCATACCACTAAAATTGCGCTGCAGAAGAATTTTTGACTTAGCCTTTGGTGGACGGACTTCATAGGAAACGAAGATCAGATCGTGATATGAAAACACGTCGGCCGAGCATTGGCCATGCTTGGCGACGTGATCACGAGAAGAGACGAAGATAAGATCCAAGAGAGATGGAGTTGCATTAGGAAAGTGGTGTGTTGCATTCGAAGGAAGGCAGAAGAGATTAGTCGATTCAGTGACCGACAGGAGAGAGGAAGCGCGAAAATCATTTTTTAGGAGGCAAGTGTTGAAATCACCCATGATAATAGAATGACTGTAAGAAGGAGTGAATTTTTCAAGAAGTATCTCAAAAGAATTGAAGAAGTTGATACGGAGGGACGGACAATAATACACACCTAGTAATACTTTCGTATGATGCAGTTCGATTTCAATAAAAAGATGTTCCCCTGCATTCAGTGGCGGTGGTTGTGGTGAATGATCTATTACGGTAAAGTTAATGTAACTGCGGAGATAAGTTGCTACTCCACCACCACCTACCTCGCGATCATTGCGTATTAATTTGAAGCCTGGAAGGGAGTAACCATATCAAATTTTATTGAATTCGTTTAGACGTGAAGAAGTAATATACTTGAAAACTTTTGCCGTTATAATATTAGTGTGATATGTATGTATTTGACGGTCAGCGTAGCCTAGTTGGTAGTGCTCCTGCCTACGAAGCTGGTGGTCCTGGGTTCGAATCCCTGTAAGTGCAAATATTTGTGTGATGAGCACGAATATTTGTTTTTGAGTCATGGATGTTTTCTATATATATAAGTATTTATCCATCTATATAAGTATGTATACTGTCGCCCGGTACTCATAGTAAAAGCTTTGCTTAGTTTGAGGCTAGGATGATCTGTGTGACCTTCCTTCTTTAGGTTCCCATAATACAGGCAATGCTGATACTTATTTTTTTTAATCGGGACTAGTCCCTCCCTCTTACCCACTACTGCAACTCCGGTAAGCCAGGATCAACAGTGACACACAATGAAATGACACTGAGCGGTGAGGCTCAGGCATATCCCGGGGAATGGCTTTAACCTTCTTGAATCCCGCAACAAATTTAATCAGAAAGTAAAAAGGAG
Source organism: Pseudoips prasinana (assembly GCA_951640165.1). NCBI lineage: Eukaryota > Metazoa > Arthropoda > Insecta > Lepidoptera > Nolidae > Pseudoips > Pseudoips prasinana. The sequence continues at coordinate 3,099,516 of OX621238.1, read as the reverse complement.
GAGTTAGAAAATGAATACTTCCACTTCTAAGATACTTATTACTGATATATTAATTAACTAGCTGTGCCCCGCGGTTTTACCAGCGTTAAATTTTATAAATGATCACAGCTCCTCCCCCGTAAGCGATAGCGTGATAATATGTAGCCTATATGTTGACCCGATCTCTTAGTAATATTCAAGCAAAATTTTAAGTAAATCCATGCATTTCTTTTTGAGTTTAGCCCGGACATACATACAGACAAACAGACAAAAATTCTAAAAACTATATTTTTGGCTTCGATATCTATTGTATATTACGCCCCAAGCATCCTTTAAAAAAAAATTCAATGTACAGTTTTGACTTTCCTACGATTTTATTATATGTATAGATTGTACGCCCGCACTAGGGAAATGAATCCGCTGCACTTTACGAACAAGGTAATTGTCTTAACCACGGCGCCAGACTACATACACTGCTACCTAACGTATATAATGGTAACGTCAGCATACTGAGTTGCTAGAAATAGGGCCTTGTTGAATATCGCCATGATTGGCCGCATCAGATTTTTACGATAACTTGGAAGTTTGATTTTTTCACAGTCTCATGAGACTGTAGACCTGAGTAGATGGTGTTAATTTAAACTCATCAGGTTCCCGAGATAAAGGGCCTTGACAGACAGACGGACAGAACAAAGTAATACTATAAAGGCCAATCCGAGCCTATCCGTCTGTCTGTTGTTTTTGATTTGATGGTACGGAACACAATAAGTACAAAATTACCCTTATATTAAATGCTTAAAACAAAATAATCCGACTATGATACAATTTAAATTATTGTTATAAATATAGTGAATTTTAAAATAAGGAAAAAAAATGTATTTAAAGTAATTTTACGACCACCCTTTCGAATCAGACGTCACACTAATATTATAAAGGCGAAAGTTTGTAAGTGTGTGTGTGTACTTTTGTTGTTACTTCTTCACGCAAAAACTACTGAACGGATTTTGATGAAACTTCGTAGTAATATATGTATAAAATAAAATAAAATAAAAAAGGTTTTTATTCACGTAGACTTTAAAAAAGCGCTTGTAAATAGTCAGAACATGTTTGTAGTATTATAGTTGTATACATTATTATACATATTAGTAACATAGATATTTAGGTACACATTGTATTGATTGTATTAAAATATTTGACGGCGTTTACGTCAAAACGTCAGGTTGACACGACTGTCAATGTCAACCTAGCGAAGCGTCATTGCCGATGGTGGTGTGGGCGGACATCTTGAAGGGACTTTTGAACGAGACGGCGCCCACGCACCACGCTTGTGACGAATCGCTGAGAATCCTCGCCATCACGATATTTCACGATTTCGTTTGATTGATTTTACATTGTAGTAATCACTAAACATCTAATTAAATCGTGATTCTTGTGAATTACGTTGATTGTAATTTGAAGTTATTTATTTCTGTTCCGCCCATAAAATTATGAGAGGATGAGTTGTGGTGAAGAGCCTCCAAGCCGTCCTGCCTCCACATCAGAAGTGGGATCAAGAACCGAAGATAAGCCACATGGTGAAGAAATTTTTCGAAAAATGTTTGAGCTAGAAAATAGCCGGATGTTGAGTCTGATGGAAGCGATTAAAAATCAAGTGAGCGCCCACAATATAAAGCTACCCATATTCGACCCCAAACTAACACAAACGCACATGCTTGGCATACTGTTGATCTTTGTTTCGGTGAAAATCATTCATAATAGCTATGGTGAGCTGAAAAGCACGGCGTCGCAGTGGCTATCACAAATATCGTTCCTTGAGATGCGGTGGTTGCAGATTTGAGTTATTTACTCCACGGAATGATGGTGTTGAAACACCCGCGTCTGACCTCATTAACCTGCAAAATAGCAAACGCAAGGAAAACGAATATCTGTGTGTGACCATACATAAAACCTCAAAATGGACAAATATGAGCGAAGACTGCATTGCTGTCCACTGCACTGTCACATTCGTCAAAATTCCAGCCTTCAATACGGAGATTATTAAGAGAAAGAAGCTGCAGCGAGAATTGAAACCGTCTACTTTTTAGAAAAGGAATGCGCCTCAAGTATCTGAATATAATTGTGTAGACGCAAAACTGTATCGTTCTTAATGTGGTTTTATAGTGTTTTTAAATTGTTTTTTTAAAGTGTTTTCAGTGCGACAAGCTAGGACATGGTGCATGTGAGTGTCGTCCGAAAAAGAGAAGGTTAAAAACGCCAGCAGCGACCTGGTCTTCTGCGACCAGAAACCAGACATCGCTGCTGTTTACGCTGTGGCCATTTAGCTTCGAAGTGCAACCGTGGGAATAAACAACGTGATCACAAGAGATGCCCGTTAACGTCTACGTCGTTAACACGCCAGAGAGGACATTTTGGTGAGTAGTTCCATTTTTATACGTTTCTAGAGCTGATTGCTCACTCATGACTCATGAGCTACAGACGGCTTATAAATTTCGAGCAAAAATGTTTTATAATGTTGTTCTTCTTGTAGCTTACAAATTTCAACACAGATGGAGATCGATAATATTTCGTTGTTTTTCATGGACAACTCAATCGTCGTTTACGTTATGATATATCATGATTTAACGCGAGACTTAAAAAATCGGCCACACGTGCCGGCCACGGCGGCCAGTCTTAGTGGAGATTGGCCAGTTTTGTAGGACGTATTATGGTGCACGGGTGTCCGCGCGGGAATGGGGGCGCTTTATGTTCCATGACTCTCGTGATCCGATGGGTCGACTTACGGCGCGACCGATGAGGGGTCGGGCTCGGGACTTACGGATTTGCGTGCTCTCCGAGGCACGGGGTGTAATGCTGCCAGCTCCCGGACTTCGGGCTGATACTGGGAAGTTTCTTTTTGCGGATAAGACCTAAAATCATTTATTTGGCCCGAACCGTGTCCGAACCCAGCACCTCATTAACGGCTACCGCTGGACCAACGAGGTGGGCAAATACGACCTGTAATAAACTGACATTTTATCTGTCTAAAATAGTAAACCTTTGTGACGCGACTGAATTCAATATTGATTTGGTTTCTCTCAATAATTATGTAGTTCATAGTGCTCTTGCAATTATTTGATAGTCCGTTTGCCACCGGAGTACCTACTACTTTGCTAATAATACCCCTATGACGACGTTCCGATGTCCTAATAGATTAAGTCCAAACTGCGCTAGTTTAGTGTGGTGTGATAAAAAGTAAACTAATTGCATGAGGCAAATTTTATTCGAGCTAGTTTGTCACTATTCTCCTCTCCTTACCTTCTGGTAAAGGAAAGGCACTGAAGCGATAGAATGTGTGTCGACTACCGTATGCTCAGACACTGGATCGGCTGACTTAAACACTGTCACTGCAAACTCAGATACCCCGAGCGTATACTCAAAACCTGATACATGGGATGCCCTTCATGAAGTTGAAGTGCACATTTAACAGGACAATACTACAAACTATCGTTACATTATTGTAACCTTCATATTATTATGATAAATTGTTACAATGGTTGATCCTGGGCGAAGAAGCGTTGTCCTGACCATTCCAGGTGAGTAGTTAGAGGGCACACCTCACTCGTCATAGACGATAGCGAAATGCGTCGTCCGATTCATTTCTGGTTGACTTGTTACATTGATTTATTTAGCGTCATCTGACGAGATTTGTCGTCCAAGTCGAGTCCCTCGAGAGGGTAGACTTGTCCTGGATGATCGCTTGTTATATCCGAGACGAATTGTGTCGTCCGAGTCAGTTGCCTTGAGAGGGCTGACTTGTCATCGATGATCGCTTGTTATATCCGAGACGAATTGTCGTCCGAGTCAGTTGCCTTGAGAGGGCTGACTTATCATGGATGATCGCTTGTTATATCCGAGACGAATTGTGTCGTCCGAGTCAGTTGCCTTGAGAGGGCTGACTTGTCATAGATGATCGCTTGTTATATCCGAGACGAATTGTGTCGTCCGAGTCAGTTGCCTTGAGAGGGCTGACTTGTCATCGACGATCGCTTGTTATATATCCGAGACGAATTGTGTCGTCCGAGTCAGTTGCCTCGAGAGGGCTGACTTGTCATGGATGATCGCTTGCTATTTCCGAGACGAATTGTGTCGTCCGAGTCGGTTCCCTCGGGAGGACTGACTTGTTCTGGCTGCTTGCCTGCTAAGTGTAAGACGAATTGTGTCGTCCGGGTCACATCCTTGTTAGGATTGGCTTGTCTAGATGTTCACAAGAACGAAAATGTGCTGTCTGGGCTAAATTCTAGCCAGTTATGATATCTAATCCGTTTCTCGACTGGTCTTACTGAAGTGTAGTCCGAGTCACACCTCACGGTTGACTAAGCGGTACACTTGCCTGGTTAGTCCAAGTTATTAAATGTTTTTAGTGTTTGTATACTGATGAAAATGATTAAGTCAGGATGAGCGAACGGACTATGCAGTTATCTTAGTTTGTTTCAGATAAATCGCCCGTGGACGGTCGTATGTCAGTCCGGCCGTGACGGCGTTTACGTCAAAACGTCAGGTTGACACGACTGTCAATGTCAACCTAGCGAAGCGTCATTGCCGATGGTGGTGTGGGCGGACATCTTGAAGGGACTTTTGAACGAGACGGCGCCCGCGCACCACGCTTGTGACGAATCGCTGAGAATCCTCGCCATCACGATATTTCACGATTTCATTTGATTGATTTTACATTGTAGTAATCACTAAACATCTAATTAAATCGTGATTCTTGTGAATTACGTTGATTGTAATTTGAAGTTATTTATTTCTGTTCCGCCCATAAAATTATGAGAGGATGAGTTGTGGTGAAGAGCCTCCAAGCCGTCCTGCCTCCACATATTTATAAAATTTATTTTATAACAGCAATGATATTTATCTAGCTCGTTTAAGTTATTGTCAAGAGATTATGTTTAAGTTTAATTATCTAGTTTAAGTCTAATATTTTTAATAATAATAAATAATAATAATAATAACGACGGTCGCGCTTTAATGCTACCACCGGATCCAATGCGCCCCAACTGAGAAGACCCAGCGAAACAAACTCAGCGGGTGTCTCTACTACCGGTTTCAACACGGCCCAGTTGAGACGCTCCGGCGAAACATACTCAATGGGGCATATACACGAGATTTGGTCCACTCACTGTAATTATTTAGTAGGCAAACACAATATATGCTCGATCGGTTGTCTGATTAATTATTTATTTTAGGTTGAATATATTAGAAAGAGGATAAAAACGTCATAATAAAAGTAACATTAATCATTTTGAGACACAATCAACAGTTCTGAAATTCGTAGAATATTTAAATAATAGATAGTTTTATTATAGATAGTTCATGTAACATAAAATATTACTCATGTCTATATGGCTATAAGATCTCCAGCGGACTATGTGCAGGTAGATGCCGACCGCCAAATGTCTTTATCGTCAATGTAATCCTTAGTAGTGTAGTAACCCTTAGCCATAAGTTCACGTTTAATGTGTGACTTAAACTTATTATCAGGTAGTTTAGTTATATGAATAGGGAGCTTGTTATAAAACCTAATACAATTTCCCATGAATGACTTATTAGTTTTGCTAACTCTAAACGCTGGTATAGCTAGTTTGTCCTTATTTCTAGAATTGACATTGTGCAAGTCACTCCGTTTTTTATATTTACATAAATTTTTCCGCACAAGCATTATATTCTGATATATGTATTCAGATGGAACAGTAAGTATATTTACCTCTTTAAAAACGCTTCGTAGAGACTCGCGACTGCCTAGATTATAAATAGCTCGGACTGCTCTTTTTTGTAATACGAAAATAGCACTTATGTCAGCTGCTGAGCCCCACAGCAGAATACCATAGGACATAATGCTATGAAAATAAGCAAAATATACTAGTCTAGCAGTTGGTTCATCTGACAATTGTCTGATTTTCCAAACTGCATATGAAGCTGAACTTAATTTTGCAGATAATTTTTCAATATGAGGACCCCATTGTAATTTTGAGTCCAGTGTTATTCCCAAAAATACGGTCGAAGGAACTAAATCTAAAACTTTCTCGCTAAGTGCAACCGTTGGCTTAATATGAGTCACATTCGGCAATGAGAATTTGATGCATTTGGTCTTTCCTGCATTCAAAAGAAGATTATTTGCCGAAAACCAATTTAATATGAGGCTGAGAGTTTTATTAGGTTCTATAAGATCCTTATCTTTCCTACTCACTTTAAATATGAGTGACGTATCATCAGCAAATAGAATTATGTCTGATGCTTTCTCTACTAGATATGGGAGATCATTGATATAAACTAGAAATAAAAATGGACCCAAAATCGATCCTTGGGGCACCCCCATTTTGACAGAATGTCGTGTTGAATTTACCCCGTCTATTGAAACCAGTTGTTCTCGACCTGATAAATAGGACATTACAAGATCAAGAGATGTGCCAGAAATTCCATAGTATTTTAGTTTCACAATGAGCGTATGGTGGTCTACGCAATCGAAAGCCTTAGAGAGATCGCAGAAAACTCCCAGCGCATCCTGCGACCCCTCCCAAGCCTCCAATATAGACTTCATTAGTGTACACCCCGCATCCTGAGTAGAACGGCCCCTTGTAAACCCAAACTGCTTGTCATGCAATATCCCATTCATGTTAAAGTGCTACAAAATCTGGCTGAGCATGAGCTTTTCAAATATTTTACTTAACGCTGGCAGTATAGAGATGGGTCGATAATTTGTGGCATTATTTGGACAACCTGATTTGAAAACAGGTACTACCTTACTGATTTTCATGAGGTCTGGAAAGAAGCCATCACTTACACAGCTATTGAAGATGTTTGCAAGGATGGAAGCAATGTTCTGTATGACTGATTCAATTGCCATTACAGACAGTCCCCATAAATCCTCTGTGCCCTTTTTTTATGCTCTTAAAAGCTTTTAAAATATCAGCATTTGTAACAAATCGAAAACTGAATTTGGGCACAATTGGTTTAATAGATTGTTCTAAAAAGATTTCAGCCACATCCGGTGACGATGGGAGGCACTTAGTAGTAACTAAAGGCATATTTGTAAAAAACTCGGCAAAAACGTTGGCAACGGTAAGTTTGTCTGAAACAAGTTCGTCATTAATATTTAGGTTCATTGTTTGGTCTCTCAATCTTCTTTTACCAGTTGCAGTATTTATTATTTGCCAAGCTGATCTTATCTTATTATCGGAGTTTTTTATTTTTCCGCTTATATACAAACACTTAGCTTGGATGCATACTTTTTTGAAATTTTTGGAATAGTTGCAAACATAATTTTTAAAATTGACATCAGATGTATAGGATCTTCTGTCATACAACTCATATAGGACATCTCTACTCCGTCTAATGCCTTGAGTTGCCCAATTAGTAAATTTTATACTTTTATTGTCAACTTTGATGTTTTTTATTTTACAAACTTTATTAAATTCGTTACAAATGTAATTAAATAATATACTGTACATGTCATTAGGGTTATTTGAGTTTGATGAAAGATGGCACGTCTCTAGGTTGGAACTAAACTTCCCTAAGTTAGATTTTGTGAGTGGCCTACAAGTGATTATTTGCTTTTCTACAGTTATCACATTACTTAGTCTGATCATCTGGCATTTATGATCAGAACGAACACCGCTTACTAAACACTTCTCAGCGACTTCAAAATTTGTAATAATGTAATTGATGCAGGTAGCAGATGTTGGTGTGACTCTTGTGGGCTCAGAGAATACACATTGAAGATTAAAAGACCGAAATACAGACAAAAACATATTCAATTCAGGTGAAACTGTTAAAATATTTATATTGAAATCACCGCATACAACAATTTTTTTTACTACTTTTGAATTTCTTAAGAATATCGTCAATTGTGGATGCAAACAGCTTTAAGTCAGATGATGGTGGTCGATAAACACATAAAATTTAATAGAATTGTGTTTCAACACAAGCTACCTCACACACACGCTCAATAGACATTTGAGAGATATCTTTCCGTTCTTTAAATTGAATTTGGTTCTGTAGAAGTATCAGTACACCCCCACCATCTGCAGAAGTCCGATTATAAAAACTGGCAACCCTATAGCCACTAACACAAAAAGCCATTTTGTGTGCCCTCAACCAAGTTTCGGTAAAACACAGAATATCTATATGAAATTTTTGACTAAAAAGTTCTAATAAAAATTGATCACACTTCTCTGTTGTCTTACTTAATTGTTTAAATTACAAACTAAACTAATTTTAGTAACATTACTAAGCGATGATAAAAATAGTGACTTCGTCATACTACTTATGACTGAGTTAATAATTGAAGCTACTAAGGTAGAAAATAAATGTAAAAACTTTCTTGAGACATGTAATGTACTCATGGTCAACCTACTACTGTCTATAAATCTATTTGTGTCAAAAAACATAAATTTGTCATTGTAATGACTGACTAGAAACTGTAGATGCATATTTAGTTTGTGAATATAATTATTTATTCTATCAGGCATGTTTGCCAAATATGGGAAGGCAAACAATATTATTTTTTTACAATTTAACTCCAACATCTTATTAAAACTATCTGTAATATCTTTTTTTTTCAAGTTCTTACAATTTCCTACCAACAAAGTAATACATGAATTTTCGCTGTGTTTATTCTTAGTTAATCTGTCTACAATATCTGAGAAATGTACTCCTGGCAAGCAGTAGTTAATAAAGGGACTACTTATCTTATTAATGAGCAAGGTACCAAGGCCCTTGCCTATATTGTCAGAATACAATATAGAACCATGTTTATTGTCACCTTAAGTACATACTAGTGACCCTGACCTTAGTTGTGTGCATGACTCCAATACTGTACTGCTGCTGTTTATTAATTCTATTTCATTTTGAGCTACCAACTTATTATTACACTTTTTGGTTGGCATTTGCATTTCATTTTTAAATGTCTTATAATTTATATATATAGCTTATTGATCCGAATAACACATAGGCTATAATTTATAAAGTTTAACGCCGGTAAAACCGCGGGGCACAGCTAGTATAAAATAAACTTGATTTGACATTGCTCCTTGCGAATTAGTAAGCAAAGTTTATCAGATTAATAAAACGGGCTTGGCGATAAAATGGAAAATAAAATATGGCTATCTCGGGACGCCCGGCAGAATTGAAACATTGAAATTTATAGTTTTGAATTTCTTAAGAATATCGTCAATTGTGGATGCAAAGAGCTTTAAGTCAGATGATGGTGGTCGATAAACACATAAAATTTAATAGAGTTGTGTTTCAACACAAGCTACCTCACACACACGCTCAATAGACATTTGAGAGATATCTTTCCGTTCTTTAAATTGAATTTGGTTCCGTAGAAGTATCAGTACACCCCCACCATCTGCAGAAGTCCGATTATAAAAACTGGCAACCCTATAGCCACTAACACAAAAAGCCATTTTGTGTGCCCTCAACCAAGTTTCGGTAAAACACAGAATATCTATATGAAATTTTTGACTAAAAAGTTCTAATAAAAATTGATCACACTTCTCTGTTGTCTTACTTAATTGTTTAAATTACAAACTAAACTAATTTTAGTAACATTACTAAGCGATGATAAAAATAGTGACTTCGTCATACTACTTATGACTGAGTTAATAATTGAAGCTACTAAGATAGAAAATAAATGTAAAAACTTTCTTGAGACATGTAATGTACTCATGGTCAACCTACTACTGTCTATAAATCTATTTGTGTCAAAAAACATAAATTTGTCATTGTAATGACTGACTAGAAACTGTAGATGCATATTTAGTTTGTGAATATAATTATTTATTCTATCAGGCATGTTTGCCAAATATGGGAAGGCAAACAATATTATTTTTTTACAATTTAACTCCAACATCTTATTAAAACTATCTGTAATATCCTTTTTTTTCAAGTTCTTACAATTTCCTACCAACAAAGTAATACATGAATTTTCGCTGTGTTTATTCTTAGTTAATCTGTCTACAATATCTGAGAAATGTACTCCTGGCAAGCAGTAGTTAATAAAGGGACTACTTATCTTATTAATGAGCAAGGTACCAAGGCCCTTGCCTATATTGTCAGAATACAATATAGAGCCATGTTTATTGTCACCTTAAGTACATACTAGTGACCCTGACCTTAGTTGTGTGCATGACTCCAATACTGTACTGCTGCTGTTTATTAATTCTATTTCATTTTGAGCTACCAACTTATTATTACACTTTTTGGTTGGCATTTGCATTTCATTTTTAAATGTCTTATAATTTATATATATAGCTTATTGATCCGAATAACACATAGGCTATAATTTATAAAGTTTAACGCCGGTAAAACCGCGGGGCACAGCTAGTATAAAATAAACTTGATTTGACATTGCTCCTTGCGAATTAGTAAGCAAAGTTTATCAGATTAATAAAACGGGCTTGGCGATAAAATGGAAAATAAAATATGGCTATCTCGGGACGCCCGGCAGAATTGAAACATTGAAATTTATAGTTATTGACAAAATTTATAATTTAGGATCTGAAATAAAAATATATGATGTAAACAAATTTTAACTATTAGGACGTTTGGAATTGTATTGGAAAATTTGTAACGTATAAACTGGATTCATGATTGGGGTTGGGTGGTAAACGTATTTTAAGTTGCTGTTTGTGTGCTCATTTAGTCTCTATATTTAATTTCTACTTTTATCTATATATTTCATTTTTTTATTTTATAGGGACAATGTCACACAGATCACCCTAGCCCCAAACTAAGCAAAGCTTGTACTATGGGTACCAGGCGACGATATACAAACTTATATAGATAGATAAATACTTAAATACATAGAAAACATCCATGACTCAGAAACAAATATTCGTGCTCATCACACAAATATTTGCACTTACCGGGATTCGAACCCAGGACCACCAGCTTCGTAGGCAGGAGCACTACCAACTAGGCTACGGTGATCGTCATCATATTTAACTTTTATAACTCTTTTGAAGGATGTAGGTGTTACCTACATCCTTCAATATAGTGTTAGTAAGGGAATTCTAAATTTGATCTGCCATTAGGTGCTGGTTCGAGATTCGCCATTAAATTAATGATTCCCATTTATGAAATCAGATTGCAAAGAATGGTACCTATTAAAATAACATTTTATACAAAAAAATGTATACGCTCAATGCCGGCAGCTTTTCAATTTTCGTTTTCTATGTTATTCATTTTATATTTTGTTGTACTGATTTTTGTCAACTCCTTCGCTTCTTTATCCCCACCCAGTACAAACCATTGAGTGATGATGAGCACGATTATTTGTTCTGTGTCTAGGTGTAATTAATAGCGCGTGACTCCGTTCGGAGTATGTCGCAGCGCGTCGCCGACACCAGCGGGCCCGTCGGAGGAGGCGAGCCAATACCGAAGAGGCTGCCAGAGCGCACAGGGCGTATCAAGTCGCTGTCAAGGCGCTATCCGTTGCAATAGCGGAAGCCAAAGCTCGGTCCTGGAACGACCTCATCGAGGGACTGGATAGGGACCCATGGGGGCGCCCGTACAAAATGGTACTGGGCAAGCTCAGACCGTGGGTCCCTCCGTTGACGAGTACCCTGGACCCGGATTTCCTGAGGAGTGTGGTAGACACTCTCTTCCCTAGGGTCCAGGACAGTCCCTCGGACCCTCCGTCACCATCGTACCATGATTGGGACGACCAGTTGGAGGTGACGGAGGGGGAGTTAGACCGAGCAGTACGGCGACTTGGGGCCCGAAATACCGCCCCTGGCCCGGATGGGATACCGGGCAGGGCGTGGGTTTGCGCCCTGGCAGTCCTGGAGGACCGGTTGAGGCAACTGTTCACCAGCTGCCTCCGTAGTACCGTGTTCCCCATCTGCTGGAAAGAGGCAAGGCTAGTGCTCTTGAGCAAGCCGGGCAGGACCGCCGATTCTCCCTCGGCGTTCCGACCAATATGCTTGCTGGACGAGGCGGGCAAGCTCTTTGAGCGTCTCATAGCCGCCCGTCTCAGCGAGCATCTGTCGCAGGTTGGCCCCGACTTATCGGACAACCAGTTCGGTTTCCGGCAGGGACGTTCGACGCTGGACGCGATCAATCGCGTCCGCGCCCTGTTGGAGCCCGCCATTCGGGCGGGGGGAGTGGCGTTGGCGGTGAGTTTAGACATCGTCAACGCCTTCAACTCCGTCCCCTGGCGGGCGATACGGGAGGCACTGGCCCATCATAACGTGCCTCCCTATCTCCGTGGTATAGTCGGGGCATATTTGCGCGACAGGACGATCAAATTCGTCGGTCGGAACGGGATTGAGATCCAGAGGGAGCTCTCCTGCGGGGTTCCTCAGGGGTCCGTGTTGGGACCTCTGCTATGGAGCCTCGCGTACGATGCGGTCCTGCGGATAAGCTTCCCTCCCGGGGTGAGCGTCGTCTGCTATGCGGACGACACGCTCGTCCTAGCTCGGGAGGTAAGCTTCCAGCGGGCGGTACGGCTCGCCGAACTCGGAGTTGCGTGTGTCGTCGCGGCCATAACGAGACTGGGCCTTCGGGTAGCGCCTCACAAGACCGAGACGCTATGGTTCCACGGCTTACGCCGTAGGCAGGAACCACCCAGTATGTCGATGCGTGTAGGTGACGCAGAGGTCAGGGTGGGGCGGTACATGAAGTACCTGGGCCTCACCCTAGACAGCCGATGGGGCTTCGAGGAGCATTTCGAGCGTCTGGCCCCCCGAGTGCGCCGGGTAACCGGTGCGTTACACCGGCTTTTGCCGAACCTCGGGGGTCCCAGGGAAGAAGTTCGCCGCCTCTACGGAGGTGTCGTGCGATCCATGGTCCTTTATGGGGCGCCCGTCTGGTCTGAACGCCTGACGGGCGCCTCCCGCTGCAGAGCTATTTTGAACAGCCTGCAGCGTGTGGTGGCCATACGGATCGCACGAGGATACCGGACGGTATCCTTTGAGGCGGGGATACTCCTGGCGCGCCTCCCGCCGTTTGATCTCCTGGCGGCAGTCGACGCGACGGTATACACCGAGATCCGCGTCCGCCGGGAGAGCGGTGAGGCGCCAGAGCAGACGCTCGTTGCCTATAGGCGGGATGCACACCGGCGCGTACTAACACAGTGGCGCGCACGGCTGGAGTTGCGCCTGAACGCGCGCCAACGTGCCGTCGGTGCTATCCTGCCTCACCTCGAGGCCTGGGTGGGAAGGAAGGGCGGCTACGTCACCTACAGACTGACACAGATACTCACCGGACACGGGTGTTTCGGTGAGTATCTGTGCCGGATCGGCCGAGAAGTGACGACACATTGTCACCATTGCGGGAGCGACCTAGACTCTGCCCAGCATACGCTGGAGGAGTGCCCGGCCTGGGAGGCCGAGAGACGAGTCCTGGTCGCTGAGATCGGACGGGATCTTTCGCCACCAGTAGTCGTAATGCGATGCTGGCTGGCGACTCCACCAAATGGGACGCCGTGGTCTCCTTCTGTGAGGCAGTCTTGCTGCCGAAGGAGGCCGCCGAACGGGATCGGGAACGAGCCGATCCCACTCGTAGGCGGAGGAGGCGTCGGGGTGGCGGCGGCAGCCGTTAGCCCAACTCCCCTCGGGGCCGCGGCGGCAGTGTGAGAAGTGTCCTCTACTGTCGCCACGTACAAGCGGCTCCGGGATAACAGCGATCTGTTTGTGGCGCAGTCGCTGTGCCGTACTGGCAGGAGTCGGCAATAGGGGAGGGCAATCCAACGGAGCCCTCCCAGGGTACGTGTCCCGACCATCTGGGACATGGCGCAAAAGGGGGGTAACGGAGCAGCATACCCGCGTTCCCGGGACTCCCCCATCAGGCGCCAAGAGAAGTCCATGGCAGGTAGGTTTAGTCGGTGCAAGTCCAACATACCCACCCGCAGACGCTTTTTGCGGGTGGCATGCGTAGGCATTCCCCCTGCCTTATAAAAAAAAAGGTGTAATTAATAGATATAAAATACATTTATTGTGTTTATCAGTTATCTGGTTGCCACAGTACAGGCTCTGCCTAGTTTGAGATCAGATGACATTGTGTTAGTTGTCCAAAGATATATTTTATTTAAATTTAGCAGTTTAATTTGTAAATGAAATGATTTTTCTTTGTTTAAAATCCGAAGCTTTTGGACTAAAAAGTTATGTCATGTTATAATAGCTTTAAGTATGCACCTCATCTTCACTCTTCTCCGAGGCACGATGAACGGCAACATCCTGGTTCCGATGATCCTGAATCAGGATGATGCCGTTGATCGTTTTTCTTGCCATCTCAACCCGGGATTGCCATGCCATTTAAACTCAGGAACTCATTATCTGCGATTAAACACTCTACCGCTAAATCAACGAGAAAGTTATCACGCCGACAGATACTTAATATCATATTAACATATATAATAATTACTAAATAATAATTATAACAATTACTTTTTAACTTTATTAAGAGCTAATGTGTCCTTCCCACTTTAGCTTGGCAATTCTTCGGGCTATGTCAGTTACTTTGGTTCGCCTGCGGATCTCAGCATTCGATCTTACAGGGAAACTCCAAACACAGCCCTTTCCATTGCTATTTGGGTAACCTTGAGCTTTCTGATAAGGCCGAATATAAATATGATTTCGATTTTATTCCTTTTTATAGTTTAGTCTATTAAAGACACTAAACTAATAAGTATATTATGACATGCCGGTTGGCGTGGTAGATGCTTGCCTGCCACGCCGTACGTCGTGGGTTTGATTTGCACCCAGGATAGATATTTGTGTGCATGGATGTCTGTTTGTCCTGAATCTGGGTGTAATTAGCTATATTGGTATGTATTTACAAAAGAAAAGTAGTACATATACCTATGTGGTATAGTCGTTTTTATTTTATTTTTCCTTTTATACCTTTTGCATTGTAAGTAAATATATTACAAATTATTAATTTGATTATACTCAGAATACAACATACAAATATGAAATTATGTAAATGGCTAAAATAAATTTTCAATACTCGAGGGGTTCGTAGCCAAAATACAGGCTCTGCCTATTTCGGCTACAGATGACTATACCATTTAATTTGACCTAAATTAGCATGATAAAATATTTTGTAACTTACACTTAAGTTTTTTTGAACAATAAACATTATTATTATTATATCAGTTCTTCCATAGTACAAGCTCTACTTAGTTTGAAATCAGATAGCCGTATGTCAATAATGTCCCAGGATATACTGATTATAATATTGTTTCTAGATTTTTTTTTTCTTTTACGATGTTCCACTACATCATAATAATGTGAAAAACTATATCGGAAACTTTTCACAAAACAGGCCTAGCATAGAGTGGCAGGTTCTCACCAATACTGCCTATATAACTGCGGGTCTTGAATAAATTTATTTTATCTTTATTTTAGTTCAAAACCAATAAAATTTTAAGTTAGGCAATGAATGTTAAAACAAATTGATATTTTTAACTTTTTATGAGATATGATAACTAATAAAAGCGACATTTATGGACCTTATTTTAACTTTGTTCTACAGACATTTATTTGAAATTTAACTTCGATTTGTAAATGTAAGAAAATTCCGTGTACCGTCTAAAATAATATTTACATAAATTTGTATCTATTCCCAAGGAAAGTTTTGTGGAAATATTAGAATATCTGAATATAAGGTACCAGATCACTTGGCAACTAAATTGAACTAATATTTAAAATTTCACGATCACCGTAGCCTAGTTGGTAGTGCTCCTGCCTACGAAGCTGGTGGTCCTGGGTTCGAATCCCGGTAAGTGCAAATATTTGTGTGATGAGCGTGAATATTTGTTTCTGAGTCATGGATGTTTTCTATGTATATAAGTATTTATCTATCTATATAAGTATGTATATCGTCGCCTGGTACCCATAGTACAAGCTTTGCTTAGTTTGGGGCTAGGATGATCTGTGTGACATTGTCCCAGTAGCTAGATACATAATTAATACGACGTAGGACGACGTAGACCTACATAATTCATACGACGTTGTTTATACACCATGTCCATCGTCATCATCATTTCGGCTGAAAGACTAAGATATTTTGCTGGCGGCATCCAGTGGCATCCCGCGACCCTTTTGAGATAATTTTTCCACTAAGTGGGGCCCCCGACTGGGTAGAATGCTTGCCTATTCTGTTGTCGCCACTCGTAAACCTTTCTGCCACAGCGGCCGTCGGTTCTACGAGCTATGGATCCCGCCCACAACCTCTTCAGCTTGGCAATTCTTGGCTCCTTTACTTTGGATCGCGTAGAAATTTCGACAATATCAGTTTAATCGCGGAGGGAAACTCGGAGCCCTCTCCATTACTCTTTGGGTGACCTTGAGCCTTCTTATAACATCATAACTGATGTTATCTTTAATATTGAGAGGTGATTCTCCTAATATTTGCAGAAAATTACCTTTATTATATCACAAAACCAAATCAATTATCAAGGCTTTTCAATGGATCTTACAATTGATTTAACCTTCTATTATTATGTAACTATGAGAATGAAGTCGGGGAATTTTGGGACTATCGGGGAATTCAATTATTGGACCGGGCTCCGTGGGCATGGTTGATTAGGCCTCCAGGAATACACCTTACCCTTACTCCTTTGTGATAAACCGCACACCCTGCTCTCGTGTATGAGAAGGATTGCAAAACTAATTAAAGGTTAAGTAAGGATTAAGTACAATGTCTATCTTTAGAGTTTGTAATATTCATATAACATAAGTCTTAGTTCTCTATTGCAAACAAAAATAAGTTAATTATTGTTAAATCACACTAATATTATAAAGGCGAAAGTTTGTGAGTGTGTATGTTTGTTACTTCTTCACGCAAAAAATACCGAACGGATTTTAATTAAGCTTTGTATTAATGTAGCTTCTATATCCGAATGACACATGGGCTATAATATATAAAGTTTAACGCGGGTAAAACCGCGGGGCATAGCTAATTATCTATATATGTAAACTGTATTTCCAAAAGAAAAATTTATATGTATATAAATATATCAGTTTATTAGTTTCCATAGTTCAAGCTCTGCTTAGTTTAAATCAGATGGCAGGATATTATTATTATTATAACAATGTTTAGACTTCATCATTACAGCTTAAATAAGTCCACTGCTGGACAAGCCTCCCTCAAGAATCATCTTGAGGGGATATGCCATAATCGCCACGCTTGGCAGGCGGGTTGGCGATCGCAGTATGATGGTCGTAGTACTCAGAAGGAAGCTGCTTCCCGTCCTCTGGTAGATATTCCCTCGGGTCGACTTCTACGCCCCCCACGGGATGAGATGGGGTGATGATATTCTGATTCTGATATTTGTCGCCGTCACCACACAGCAGCAACACTTTAGACTTTAGACTTAGGCGAACATAACTTATTAATAAGATTTCTTACTGCAAACCATAGAAGGATATCTTTAACAGGGTAACAAGTGTATAATATCATCAATATATTATTATTGTAAAATAAGGTATTACACACCAAGTTTCGTCATATTATACCATTTCGTTCATGCAACTCAAACATCAAACCAAACTGAGTATTCTCACTATACACTGTACAAAAAGCTTTTGTTTACTTCATAATTAAATCATGGTAATGAAATCATAATTTAATCAACCAAACGCATGGCGGAAATGAGATGTTGAGTTAATCACATTTCTGTAAACATAAACTTGTTTACAAGTTTTGGTACCCGCATGCTTCTACAATGAATTTGAGACCTTAATAATGAAATAACACAGTTAAAATTGCAGTGACATAACTTTTCAGCCCAAATATGAATTGGGTTATAAAAATATGAAGTTATAACATTGCAAGGCCACGTCCCTAGTATAATGTGTTATGAGTTATCTAAAAACCGTATACCCTACGTATACGGTTTTTAGATCAGATACTAGCTTGACTCCCAACTAATGCCCCCAAACAGGTTGTACTGTGCTAAATCGAACGCCAAATAATTGAATGTCTAAATACTCGAACGTTCATAAAATCGAATAGTTCATAAATTAAACAAAAAAGAAACAAATAAAACGTTAATAGCATTCATTTCTTTCTAACTATATGGTCGCAGTTCTAACCTAACTTAACCTACTTTTCTAGTAGCGAATGTTCCATTTATAAACCATTCGATATTATATAAGTTCGAGTATTTAGACATTCGATTACTTGGCGTTCAATTTTACAGGCGCATCCGCACCAATGTCATTATAACCTCATCGTATAGAATTCAGCTAACATACACACGATTGCGAAGACCGGCAATTGTGGAGATCTTTGGGGGAGGCCTTTGTCCAGCAGTGGACGTCTTTCGGCTGATATGATGATGATGATGATAATGATGACGCACGATTATTCTTTGGCCCCACAGGATTATTCTTTTTTTGTAGGCCGGGAACCACTGAAAAAATTAAAAGGACATTAGTTTTGGAGAATGAGATAGGGGAATACGAAACCTCAATAAAGTCGATTTCATTATTAGTTTCAGTGCATATCCATATACTACGGTGACAGACGGACGGTTGGACGGACTGAATTCCATCATATGAGTCCCATTTTATGATTCTACTAAAAACCCAAAAAACGATACATTGTTTAGGTGTGGGTTTCAATATTTTTTTACGGTTTGATATATTTTGGTTGTAGTGGAAGGTCATTAAAAAGCTTATTAACAAAAGTTTATCATATTGGACTATGATGTTTAGGAGCTAATTGATGACACCCCTCTCTTTGCGTTGAAGGTTAAATTTTCGTTTATTTATTTTATTACATCGTAATTTTATAGCTGAATACACATTGTAGTATCTGACGCGAACCAATAACAAAAAGGGATTGTACAAAATGATTTTTAAATCCCTGAATGAAAGGGTCTGAAATAATAAAATACCGGGCTTAAGGTTACTGACCCACGGCGCAAATAAACTTTATGCCTCTCATAAAATATATTTTAGATGGATTGACCTGGACCTTACCTAATCTTCAATATATTCAACCACCACCAAGAAGCATAAATAAGTATATTTTTTGTGTTTTATATTACAACGCCCGCATTAGGGAAATGGATCCCAGTGTCGCAGGGTACCCTGGTCACTAAGAACATCCCGACTAAGAACACACGAATTGGCGAGGCGACTGTCTTAAATGCTGCGCCCCACGTGCAGTCAAAACTGTAAACTAATCTGTTTTGAATCACTAAACTGACTAATAAGTAAGGCTGCTTATCCATTAAGTTAATTGATTGTCTCATGTTTCGTATTTTATACAATAATAAAAAATTCTATAACATTCTGATTCTATAACACACTTCCCAATGATATTAGAGAATTGTCTACGAATAAGTTCAAAAGAATTATTAAAGCCAAATTGTGTAGCAGGGCATATTACAATTATCAGATTATTTAAGTGATAAAAGTGCTTGGGATTGAGTTGTTCTGAGTCAACACACATGATTGTAATTAATATTAAATATATTTTATTTTAAAAAAGGATTCCTACTGAGTTTTCTGGCAGTGTTTCTCAGTAGCTGCCACGTCATACACTGCATGGTAGGGTAAAAAAATATGACGATTCCATATAAATGTAATTTTTTTACGGAATAAATAATTATTGATTTTGAATATCCTCCTGACCGAATTTCGGCCGCGTCGGCCAGTCTCAATGTAGACTAGCCGACTGCGCGGAACATATTATAGTGCACAAGTGTATGTGCAAACACAGGGGCACTTTCTAATCCATCACTCTCATGATCCGCTAGGACGACTAGCGACTCGAAAGAAAAGAGGTCAGGTACACGACCGGCGGTTTTACGTGCTCTTCGAGACTCGGGGGCATTGAGTTAAACAAATAGAGAAGCAAACATATTTATGGCGCGTCGCAAAAAGTGTAGCCACCAGTTAACAGTGACGACGTAGGTTTGAAACCGCTAAACATTTAAAAGTAAACTTATATCTATCTTACTTACACCGATCGCAAGGACAATACCGTCGCTTAGATTAGACAAAGCCAAACGTATAAAATGAAACGACCGGTTGGTTTTACTTACTATTTTACCCGAATATTTATTTAAAATCAAGAATTTTTAAATATATTTTGTACTAAAATAAATTATTTTAAGTATTTATTGACAATAACTTGATACGAGCTAGATAAATATCATTGCTGTTATAAAATAAATTTTATAAATGTTTTAATACAATCAATACAATGTGTACCTAAATATCTATGTTACTAGAAATAATAATAACAACTATAATACTACAAACATGTTCTGACTATTTACAAGCGCTTTTTTAAAGTCTACGTGAATAAAAACCTTTTTTATTTTATTTTATTTTATTATTAAATGAAGTTAGTATGACTAATAAAATAAATAAGATAGGTTTTGTTTCAATATTTGTACTGTACCTAAAAATTAAAAGATGTTTTATAGGTACACTAGATAGGTACGTAGTATTAGGAGCCGACGCGTGGCCAGTTATTAGATGCTTACAGGCATATCTGAGTTCAGTTTCCATAAACTATTACATTCCAAACTACTATTCTATACTATATTACTGTTCCAGAAACTACAAATTCTCCCAGTATTTTAGTTTTTTTCAATTTTCTTAACGACGAACTTGAGCTTAGTCAGCCGACCATCCGCCGCTAACTCTCCGCCGTATGGGTCCGAAGCCTCAAAGAAACCTTTCATTAAAATCAGTGCTTAGTTTAATGAAAAATGTATTGTTTATTTAAACTTCAATAAGTATTTACAATTTATGTACGTATTGAGGTATCTAGGTTTATTGTCATTTTTTTGACGGGCCTGTTGGCGTGGTTGGCAAGTGCTTGCTTTTCACGCCGGAGGTCGTGGGTTCGATTCCCACCCAGGACAGATATTTGTGTGCATGAACATGTCTGTTTGTCCTGAGTCTGGGTGTAATTATCTATTTAAGTATGTATTTACAAAAGAAAAGTAGTATATGTAGTATACCATTTATCTGGTTTCCATAGTATAAGCTCTGCTTAGTTTGGGATCAGATAGCCGTGTCCCAGGATATTATTATTATTATTTGATGAAGTGGAAAAGAGTATAACTGCGAAGAGCTTCGTATAAATAATGTTATGAAAATGAAACAAATTTTATTCACATTATGGGTAAGAGCGTTTATGAATTGTAAGAATTTGATATTTACTGTTAAAACGATTTCTCGGAAATGGTTCACATAAAATTCTAAGATTAAACCTGCTTTCAACTATTTTTTCATTATAGATTTTACCACAAGACTACTCTGCGTCTATCAAGCTTAAATTCATTGTTGTAAATTGTTCCACATAATAATAATGTTCTCCCGGCCGAATTTCAGCCACGGCGGCCAGTCTCAATGGAGATTAGCCAATTGCGTAGGACATATTTCTATTCCATCACCCTCATGATCCGATGGGACGACTAGCGGTACGACCGGAACGAGATCAGTAACAGGACCAACGACTTTATATGCTTTATAAACCACGGGAATGTAGTACCACCAAAACGGAGACTTCAGGCTGATACTGAGAAATTTTGAAAATCCTAAAGATGAAGTAATAAAAAAATCTTTTATCGACATACGAAATAAAGTCTCTGTAAAAATTCAAGCAACTAAAAGAAATTATTACCTAAAAGAATTCACAAATTGTTGTAAAAATCCTCTAAAAATGTGGAAACTTATAAATAACCTTAACTGTAATGAAACCAAGATAAGCTGTGCACCGGAAATACTTGATGGACTTGCAATCGACAAAAAACAAGCATGTGAACATTTTAACACTTTCTTTTCGACAATAGGCTCAAAATTAGCAAATGATATTCCTAGCAAGTACCACAATAATTTGACAAACACGCTTCCTAAAAATCAAAATAATAGGCAATTAGCAGAATTCACACCTACTACCGCTAGTGAAATAGAGAAAATTATAGAAAACCTTAAAACGAATACTAGTGCTGGAGTAGATGGTCTTAATGCAAAAACGATCAAATATGTAAAAGACATTATCAAAGATAATTTAACTAAAAGTATAAACTCTTGCCTCCAAGATGGAATTTTCCCTGATAGCTTGAAACTTGCGAAGGTGACACCAATACACAAAGCTGGCAGTAAAGGTAACGTAGAAAACTATCGTCCAATTTCTGTATTACCTATCATTTCAAAAAATTTTGAAAAAATCTTATAATGTAGATTACATAAACACTTAGTTTCTATAAATTTCCTTACCGATAAACAATATGGTTTTCGTCCTAAATCGAACACTTTGTCAGCTACAGTTGATCTTATCACAAAAATAAAGACTAGCATAGACCAAAAACAGGTGGCTTTAGGTTTATTCGTAGATTTAAAAAAAGCCTTCGATACTGTTAGCCATGAATTGCTACTAAAAAAACTGAAAGCGATTGGTATTACTGGGGTGGCATAAAATATGTTCAAGTCTTACCTGACGGAAAGGTTTCAAGTAGTGAAAATCGCTGACTGTCAAAGTAGCCCACAAAAAATAACATGTGGAGTTCCCCAAGGTTCTATTTTGGGTCCTTTGATGTTCCTAATTTATATAAATAATATTACAGACATAGGAGTACGGGGTAATATCTCACTTTATGCCGACGATACATGTCTATTTTATTTTGGCAGTAAAGTTGAAACGCTTATTGAACAGGCACAAGATGATCTAAATCGTTTATTTGATTGGTTTCAGTATAATCTATTGACAGTTAATACTAATAAAACAAAATATATAATATTTGCTGCTAAAAATAAAAAAATTCAAACACAACATATCCTTAACATAAACGGTCAAATATTACAAAAATCCAAAGCTGAAAAATACCTAGGACTCATTTTGGGTAGTGACTTATCATGGAAGTCACATATAGAAAAAATTAAAAATAAGCTCTCAGCCTTAACAGGCGCATTGCGTGGCATTGTACGTTGTCTTCCCCCAAAAGTTTGCTATGTAATCTATAACTCCATGGTGAAACCCCATTTAGAATACCTTATAGAGATTTATAGTTCTACTTACAAATCTAACCTAAGCATCTTGCAAAGAGCTCAAAATAAAATTATTAAAGTCCTTTTTAAATATAAGTATCGCACGCCTACACTAAAAGTTTACAAAGACACAAAGATAATGAATATTTCACAAATATATAGATATAATACATGTTTACTTGTACACAAAATATTAAATAAAAACATACATACACAAATCACGTTTTCCAAAAAATCGTGCACTCAAAAAAGGTACAGAACTAGACAAGCAAATAATATAGCCCTTCAGGCCCCTCGGACAAACTACGGGAAAAGTACTATACTGTATGAAGGAGCACAGCTTTACAATAAATTGCCTAAATATGTAAAAAACCAGAAGTCCATATATACCTTTAAAAAAGCTTTAAAAAAACACATTTTTGAGGATTTAAAATAGTAAAACTTTTTCTTTCTATAATTTCCACATGAACTGTCTCGTCGCCCTAACTTAACTTATTTAGAAATGTTGTTTTCTCATATAAGTGAAATGTATGTATTTCTTTTTGAGAAAATAAAGTTCTTAAACCATTGCTGAGAAATTTCTTTTTACGGAAAAATCCCAAAATCACTTTTTGGCCCCACCCGGGATTTGAACCAAAGACCTTATTATCTGCGGTTGAACACGTTTCTGATCGACCAACGAGGCAGTCCACATGACTGCCTTCTATAACCGTGTTCGCTTCTATGCCGTCAATAAGGACGATTATCTATACATATAATAAATCTGTAGAAAAATAATTTTTGTACATCAAAAGAAAATCCAAAAAAAATAGCCAGGGTATTAAAGAACAACCAATAGAACCCATTTCCAGCCTTTTTAGAATTTTTGTCTGTTTGTCTGTGTGTCTGTTTGTCTGTTTATATGTTCGGGTATCACGTAAAATATACTAAAGCAATGTAGATAACTTTTATACACAACGATTGAGCGTAACTTGAGGTAACATTTAGTTTTTGTTTTATTGCAATCGGTTCAGTCTATCAAAAGATATTAGATTTTAAAGTAATCATGAAGAAAAATAACACACATTTCATTACTTCAAGATGAACTAATGTTTATAGTTGAGCTACCTAACTGTCCGATAGATGTCATTGTGCATATTATGACATCTCTTTTCTGCGTGAACTAGGTTGAAAGTTGATATTTATTTCGATAGATGTCGTTGTGCATTTATTTTGACTCGCGGTGTTAAGATTTGCCCATGGATTTATTTGCCCGTGTTTGCTGATTGCATGATTACGTTAGGGTTTTGAATGTACTGAATTGTTTCGAAATAAGGTCTTGGTTGCCTAGAAGTATGTTGTTGTCCAAAATTGGTTATTAAAAAAATCTGTTTTCTTTGGGCAAATTGAATTATGTGGAAGGTTGGATTTGTTATAATTTAATTTTAAATTATAATGTCAGTCGATCGAAAGTTTGTGCTGTCGTTTCGTTTGTAACGCGAATGTACCTACAGACGATTCGAATTTTATCAAGCCTGTCCGATTGAATGTATTTGAATGTAGTAAATTAACCCTGTCTTTCATAATTTTCTCAGCAAAAATCTATATACCTACCTATGTAAAAGAGGGAACTGACTGACTGACATATCAACGCACAGCCTGAACGGCTGGGGTTAGAGACTTGAAATTTTGTCTGTAGGTACTTTTATGACGTATGCATTCACTAAGGAAGGGTTTTTGGAAATACTAACCCTAAGGGGGTAAAATAGAGAATGAAAGATTGTATAAAAATCCGTCATTTTTGTAGTTAAAGGCATTGAAACTTATATTTAGTAGTTCAGCTAAAAATAAAAATAAATATTTTAGAAGTTTTGGAAATTCCACCCAAAGGGCGTAAAATAGGGTATGTAAGTTTTTATGAAAAGTGTGTAATTTTTTAAGTGAAAAGCATGAAAATTGGTATGGCCTTTCCGTTAAAAATAAAAATATGTATTTCAGGATTTTAGGAATTTCCACCCCTAAGGGCGTATAATATTCCAAATAATATTTCAAATTCCTCAGAACCATTATAGGTATACCCACACGCAACATACATCCCCTATGTATGTTGCGTGTGGGTATATCTATAATGGTTCTGAGGAATTTGAAGCCACCTAAACTTTGCAACGGTACTAGGCTTCAAGTCAAAGCTTTGCATCGTGTTATAGAGGCTACTATTATGCCTGGATCCGCCCAGGGAGAAACAGTGTTCGTGTCACGTATTCCGTTAGTGCCGAATGATCTCTCTTTTCAGTTTAAAATACTGTAGTTCCCTATAAAAGTGTGTGTCGCGATAACCATCAACAAATCGCAAAGTCCAACTCTCAAGTTAGCTGGAATTGACTTAAGGAAGGCGGGCAGGTTCACGTGGCGTGCTCACGTGTGAGTTCATCCCACAGTCTGGTCCATGTAGTGCGAGGACCTACGTCTTTAGCTGAGCTCCGTAAAATGGATGATATTGAACATCCCACATACCAGGCCGCTTGCCGAGCACGCCATTTATTAGATGGAGGTCAGCATTGGGATGACGCTCTAGCGGAAGGATGCGTGAGCGATAGTCCACAGCGCTTGCGACATTTGTTTGCCATCTTATGGACCTTTTGTGCGTTATCGGGTGCTAACCAGTTATGGAAAAAATACCATGACAAGTATGCTGAAGATTTTATGAGACATGTACAACTAAATACTGATGGAGAAATTCCTGACAAGGTACGTGAAATTTGTTACAACAGGTCCTTATTGGCTATTCAAGAGATAGTTATAAGTATAGGAGGGAACCTGATCAGTCAGAGGCTGCGAATTGGCACAGGAGTTTGCCAATTTATTGTAAAAAAATAGGCGATGGCACATACCCCGTACAAGAATATGGAAAAGTTATATTGATTGGTAATCTCTGCTCTTACGTTACATCACAGCTGGAGCTAATTTCTTCTGTGTACGGAGATACCACAAACATTGGCAATCAAGCTGGTTCTTGGCTATGTCAGCGAGCTATTTTGACTCCCCGCAATGACCAAGCTGCGGCAATTAATTTCAAAATATTGACTCATGCGTCCGGGAATAGTAAAGAATATAGCTCAATAAATACAGGTATGGAAGAAGATGACGCCACGCATTACCCAGTAGAATTTTTGGATTCCCTCAGCACACCCGGACTTCCAGCCCACAAAATAGTTTTAAAAATCGGTGTACCAATAATTCTCCTCAGAAATTCATGTCCCCCCAAACTTTGTAACGGCACTCGGCTCAAAGTCACAAATCTGCAGCAAAACATTATCGAAGCTGAAATATTAACAGGTTGCGGCGCCGGTGATATTGTTTTTATTCCAAGGATACCTATAATTCCTTAAAACTTTCCTTTCTCTTTCAAACCAGTGCAATTCCCAGTCAGTCTCTGTTATGCCATGACGATTAATAAAGCTAGACATTATCCGTTGCGGGGATGGACCTAAGTATTGGATGCTTTTCCCATGGTCAACTATACGTAGCTCTTTCACGCATAAACGACCCCAATAACGTTTTTGTTTACGCTCCAGATGGTTCCACAAGTAAAATAAAGAAGCACTAAATTAAATTAAAAAAGAAATTGTATCGGTATCCTCCCACAGCGCTTTACACTAAAAAATACATTGTTAAGTTTCGACATCCACGCGAACGAAGTCGCGGGCACAGCTAGTCTATACATATAATAAAATCGTAGGAAAATCAAAACTGTACATTGAATATTTTTTTTAAAGGATACTTGGGGCGTGATCTACAATCGATATTGAAGCCAAAAATATAGTTTTTAGAATTTTTGTCTGTGTGTTAGTTTGTTTGTATGTATGTCCGGGCTAAAGTCAAAAAGTATGGATTTACTTCAAATGTTGCATGAATATTACTAAGAGGTCGGGTCAACATATAGGCTACATATTATCTCGCTATCACCTACGGGGGAGGGGCTGTGATAATTTATAAAATTTAACGCAGGTAAAACCGCGGGGCACAGCTAGTTATTAATAACTAGTGACTAGACTATTTAAATTAATGTTACTTTATTTTATACAATGTTTGGGTTACAAGGTGGACCGAGAATCTTGCAAGGGTCGCGCGTCAGCACTTGACCGGCCATTGTGGAGATCCTTGGGGGAAGCCTTTCTCCAACAGTGGATATCTTTCGGCTGATATAATGAACACAGCCTTCTTTTTTATAATGCCACGCCGCTGGTCGTGGTTTCGATTTCCACCCAGTACAGATATTTGTGTGCATGAACATGTCTGTTTGTCTTGAGTCTGTGTGTAATTATCCATATAAGTATGTATTTACAAAATACAAGTAATATATCACCGTGGCCTAGTTAGTAGTGCTCCTGCCTACGAAGCTGGTGGTCCTGGGTTCGAATCTCGGTAAGTGCAAGTATTTGTGTGATGAGCACGAATATTTGTTTCTGAGTCAAATACATAGAAAACATCCATTTTATATGTATTTAAGTAATTAATTATCTATATAAGTATGTATATCGTCACCTGGTACCCATAGTACAAGCTTTGCTTAGTTTGGGATCAGATGGCCGTGTGTGAATAAATCACAGGATAGTATTTCTCCCATAGTTTCGTATATCTAAGTTGTACATTAACCGTGTAGTCTAAAGTACATGAGTTTTTAGCGAATAATGTCATAAAACTAACATTTACTACACATCCATGTTACTAGGTACTAGGCAGTACTTTTTTAAATTTAAATAAACATGTAATTCGGGACTCAGCACGGCACTCATCATTTAAAAAGACTGCTGAGTCCCAATCAAAGTTGGTTATCGTCGAAGGTTCAGTGCTTTTTAACCGAATTCAAAAGGAGGAGCTAGTCAAAATCGTTAAACTAAAAAAACATACAATCGAATCTTTCTTTTTGTTCTCATCGATGTTGAAAATTCGTGTGTTTTTTTTTTCTGTTGCATACTCAATCGTTCTGAACACTTTTTTAAAACACTGTAATAGATCTATTAAAAACTGTTTAGTTAATTACTTTAGCTAAAACCCAGACCGCATTTCTTAGTATTATTAGTATTTGTAACTGCCTCAAAAGAAGTGTATTTAAATTACGCAATTTCGCCGTAATTCGTGAATAGATTTTGTTAATTATTTTTACTGGTTGTGCTCCGCGGTTTATAAATTCTAGCCTATATGTTATTCGGTTATATAAGCTATATTACTACACAATTTCATTAACATTGGTTTTGTAGTTTTTACGTGAAAGAGTAACAAACATCCATACATTCATAGTAACAAAGTGCATGACACTAAATTTCTAGGCATCATAACTGATGAGAATTGTAACTGGAAAAACTATGTAGAAAGTGTCTGTACGCGTATAAATAGATTCATATACGATTTAAAAAAAATATATTATATTAATAAAATATTACATTATAATATCAAGCTGCCCTTACTGCATATCATGGGTATGTCGGCTCAGTGTTAAGATATGGATTGCTATTGTGGGGCAACTCTACATATATTCACAAAGCTTTTCTAGCCCAAAAAAAGTGTGTTAGGGCCATTTGTGGAGCAAGCCCTCTTGACTCGTGTAGACCTTTATTTAAAAAACTAAGACTCCTGACAATTACATCTGTATACATACTCGAGATAGCATTGTTTGTAAAAATACAATCCTCATTTATTTGACAAAGCGTGTGTTGATAATAAATACCTGTACAGAGATCCGAAACTCGCTTCACAAACGTGTTTAAGTACACTGCAGCAAAAAAACAGTCATATGATGGTAATAAAAGTGTATAACAAAATACCAAAAACACTACGTGAGCTACCACTTAATATATTAAAAAAAATATTCAATTGGCTGTTAGATGGTTGTTTTAATACCATTAAGGAATTTTTGATGATAAAAATAAAAAATTGACATGAGAAATAGATAATTTGACATAGGTACTTATTTAGACATACTTTTTAATATTCATATCAGACAATATAAAATTATTATGCTTATAATGATGTAAACAAATGTTATTAATTTTAAACTTACAAGATCTTAGACTTACTTTTAGACTTACAAGAATGTGATAGACATATTAATCAATGTGGTTTTATTATATAGACGCTTTATATGTTATTTTTTAAATTATTCAATTACTTTATTATAATTAATAACTTTTTATGTACATGCCGTCAAATCGGCATAACATGCTGAACCTATACAATTTTATGTAACACCTTGTACCCATGTTGCTGGCGAATAAATATATTTCATTTCATTTCCAATTTGCGTAATATTAGTAGGATGTAATGGGAAATCTCGAGTGGCGACCACGAACCGGATAACACTGCGTGGGCAGCCCCCCTACAAGATGGACCGATGATTTTGTGTTGGTCGCTGGAAGCCGCTGGATGAGGATAGCACAAGACTGGCTATTGTGGAGATCTTTGGGGGAGACCTTTATCCAACAGTGGGCATCTTTCGGCTGATATG
Organism: Pseudoips prasinana; assembly: GCA_951640165.1. Lineage (NCBI taxonomy): Eukaryota > Metazoa > Arthropoda > Insecta > Lepidoptera > Nolidae > Pseudoips > Pseudoips prasinana. The sequence goes on along the minus strand of OX621238.1, from coordinate 3,070,050 downwards.
TTGATAATGAGGAATGGGAAATGCTTCCCGTAAGGCACTGGATAATATAGGCAAATGACAGCTTATGCCGTCATGGAAAATTATTCTAAAAGTTAAGTTAATCGCGCCAGTGGTCATTCCGCTTAGGGCTTGAACCTCAAAGCAAGATGACTTTGCACTTTCAATTAATTACTTCCCCTCACTCTCACTTTTTTTTTTTATGTCAGCGTTCGACAAACGAGCAAGTGGGTCACCTGATGGTAAGTGATCACCGCCGCCCATGGACAGTCGCAACACCAGAGGAGTCGCGGGTGCGTTGCCGGCCTTTAAGAGTCAGCAACAAGTGTTGCTGAAACTTCCCCCCCACCCCGATGAGCTCTGGCGACCTCATGACCCGATGTGACAGCTAGTGGGCACGATTGAAAAGAGTTTAAGTACAGGACTGACGACTGACTTACTCCCCGGGTGCCTTTTCAACTGCCTGGTTGCTCTTAAGGTATGTCGTTCAATTGGATTTTTCTGTTACGTTTTCGTAACAGAAAAATCCCAAGAGGTTGTAATAGACGGTCGCGTGCTAAGGTCGCACGGTAGATATCCTTAGTCTCTCTATATTTTTTGAAGTGAAATAAAAAAAAAATAGATTGACTTTTAACTAGAGCACTTTTGGGTGAACAAAAATCATGGGACTCGCGTCATCGTCACCGAACGCTTATAGGCCAGTAAAAATACCGCCATTTTTGTAAAGTTTTATACAAAAATGGATGTATACAATTTATGGCCAGTTTATAGAACTACTATAATGTAGATAATTTAGATTGGAAGTGAAAAAAATACTTTTCACTTCTATTGGCAGTCCCCAAGGACCGCGTGGCATGTTTCTTTTTAATTCTAGTTCAGAATCCAAAAAACGTGCTTTTAACATTATACGTCAGCAAAATGTTAGTTCTGTGCTCAATATATTTGAGAAACTGAATATTTTTAGAATTACAGTATATGTATCGGCCCCGATTTGATATTTATTTACTTAGGTCTATTTTGTTTGCTAAAGGTTTTATAAGTACCTACTCTCCAATATAGCAATATAGTTAAGTACAACTCGTGCCTTCGGCATTTTAAGAAAATTGGATGTGTACTTAGCATGACGTAGGTACAGACGCCATCTCATCCAGCTATCCCAATCTGTCAAATTTCTTTTATAGATTTTCTATTTTGTTACATAAGCATAAGGTTCACTTTCAATTGGGGAAATTTGACAGATTGGGGTAGCTTGATGTGCTGGCGTCTGTACGGAAGATTATCTATACATATAATAAAATAGTAGGTAAGTCAAAACTGTACATTGAATATTTTTTTAAAAGGTTACTTGGGGCGTGATCTACAATCGAAATCGAAGCCAAAAATATAGTTTTTAGATTTTTTTGTCTGTGTGTCTGTTTGTCTGTATGTATGTCTGGGCTAAACTCAAAAAGTTCTGCATGGATTTACATAAAATTTTGCATGAATATTACTAAGAGGTCGGGTCAACATATAGGCTACATATTATTACGCTATAACCTACGGGGGAAGAGCTGTGATAATTTATAAAATTAAACGTGGGTAAAACGGCGGGTCACAGCTAGTTTAAAATAATCTCGAAAAAAATGGAAAATAATAAATTTAATTATCCTTCGGGTCTCGAACCAGCAACACCACGATACACCTACGAACGATACACACTGGCAGATCAAATTTAGTATTCCCTTGCTTAGCCTTTCGGAGGGTGTATTTATGATTTTCCATTTTTACGCTTTGCATTGCGAATCTATACATATAATAACATCGTAGGAAAGTCAAAACTGTACATTGAATATTTTTTTAAAAGGATACTTGGGGCGTGATCTACAATCGATATCGAAGCCAAAAATATGGTTTTTAGAAATTTTGTTTGTTTGTCTGTATGTATGTCCGAGCTAAACTCAAAAAGCACTGCATGGATTTACTTCAAATTTTGAATGAATATAACTGAGAGGTCGAGTCAACATATAGGCTACATATCATCACGCTATCTCCTACGGGGTAGGAGCTGTGTTCATTTATAAAGTTTAACGCGGGTAAAACCGCGGGGCACAGCTAGTATAAAAATAAAGATTATTTGGAATATGTGATTTCATCTTAATAACGTACCAAGGAGCGTGTGTGACTTTAACTATTATATAAACTTTAATATTGTTATCAGAGTAAACGTGGCGACATCGGTGAAAAAGGATGTTGAAAAATGGAAATCCGTTGTCTCTGCCTACCCCTCTGGGAAACCGGTGAGAATCTAGGTTATTACTCAAAATCACGTCTTATTTAAGCTGAAACGTAATCCTTTTAGTGAATAAGCACGACAATAGAGTAAGATTGACGAAACTTCAATTCCATTAGAGAAAGTTGTTAATACAATAGTTTTAGCATAGACAACGATGTCCACTTTACTCTCTCGTGGCTAATAAGGCAGCTGACGCAACATTGTCTATACATATAATAAAGTCGTAGGAAATTCAAAACTGTACATGGAATATTTTTTATAAAGGGATACTTGGGGCGTTATCTACAATCGATATCGAAACCAAAAATATAGTTTTTTGAATTTTGGTCTCATATTATCATCGTCAACATATTATCACCCTATCACATACGGGGGAGGAACTGTGATAATTTATAAAATTTAACGCGGGTAAAACCGCGGGGCACAGCTAGTATGTAATATATCAGTTATCTAGTATCCATAGTACAAGCTATACTTAGATTGGGATCAATGGCGGTGTGTGAATAATGTTCCAGGATATTATTATTATATGATACCATTTATAAAACATTCCCTACAAAAGAAATAGCAGGGATATTGTGTGCATATGTACATACAAGAGGAACGCGTAGTTGAATTGGTTGCCGCTTTCCATTGAAGTCGGGGGAGGAACTGTGATAATTTATAAAATTTAACGCGGGTAAAACAGCGGGGCACAGCTAGTCCTTTCAATAAAATCTGATAAATAACCTTTATGCGACCTTTTGGTTTTAGTCTAGACTTCAAGCTTTCCGTCATGGTTCGACAGGTTCTTCAGAAACGTGTTCCAAATACACTAGTTGGAAGAGAATAAAATATTAGCAGCTATATTTCATTGAATATTATTGAATGGTCTGGTGGTCTAATGGTTTGTGACCCTGCCAAGGTGGGAATCGAACGGGAAAAAACCAGTTAGTGTATTACGAAAAATGATTTTATGGCTTTCCATACAAAATGCATCAGCTAATATTCATATGTTTTACATATGTATATATGTACTTCTTTCGTTCTCTTTCTATTTTCTATTGTAATTTCTGTACCCAATATTTCTATCTAGTGCACCTACCTTGTCGGAAGTCGAAGGTTGACTGGGAGAAAATTTCTTAGGAATGAAGTCTGCCATTGTACGTATCGGGAGTCACAACCTGATATGTAGAGCAATTGTAAGTGTACAAGTCATTTTGATCAACAACAATAAGGAAACAATTGAAGAATACGTCGCTACGAAACGTAAGATCCTTATGGTTGCTTGGCTCAATCGAAAACTCTTCATAGGGTTATAATATTATCTGCGAAGTTGCATTTTAAATGATAAAGATAATTAATGTAATCTTCACCATGAATCCAAGTAAATAATTGGATTAAGGTGTTTCATTAAGGGTCGCTCATAGCCAGTTGCTTGTGAGGTTAAGCTTCTGGTGGTGTGTATGTTTTATTGTGATTTAATTACTGAGTTTCTGAGGGCAAGTTTAAGTTTCGATCCCGGTTGTAATCATTAGACAATAGGTACTCAAGTCAAGTCACAAAATATAAAATTAAATTGAATTATATGCAATGTGTATATGTATATGTTTATGTTGTATATGTTTAGGAGAATGAAATGAACGAATGAACTATGAACTTTAATTACCAAAAACACTGTATAATAAACAAAGCTAACGTCTAACTTCCGAATGGATTGGATATCTGAAAACATTTTAAATTTTTTCCAGATTTAATCCTCACATCTATGCGCGCTGCCATGAGCGCTACGCGACGGGGCAACACCGCCAGCTAGTGTCAAGTGTCTCTTTGTGCGTCCAGCGCGCGCACGCTTCTCATACTTAACATTCCCGCTCAAACTCAATGTGCTCACAATATTGTGCCCAGTGACCGTGAACTATGTGTAAGGATAAACAAGACAAACATTAGTGAAGTGTAAGTGTATCGCAACTTGAATTAGCCTAAAATATTACCCGTAACGTAAACGTGCCTCAATACGCTGTAACTAACGCACCGAAGTAACACTAACCGAAGTAGCGTTCAACGTCGCGCAGCCCGAATACTAGTCGGCTACGGGGATATACCACTGTCATGGCTGGGTCCTCTGGCCCTGACGTGCCAATCGTTCAAACGTTATAATAATAATAATAATTTTATTTCGGATTACTCCATAAAATGTTAGTTATAAAAGTCTTATCCTATGTTAGTATCAACGTTTAATAAAAATACTAATACAAATTAAAAATAATGTAGTACTTAAAAAAAAGCTATCATAAAATTAAAATCTAACATTAAAATTAATTAGGGAATGTCAGGTCATATGTCAAATAATAAATAAGACAACAACAGTAATGTTCAGCTATTCAGCCCAATAGTACCTTTAAGCTGCCCAGTTACTATTTGCATCCATTTGGTTTGGATAGGACAATCTTGACGTGATGCTATAATCGGTCACCGTAGCCTAGTTGGTAGTGCTCCTGCCTACGAAACTGGTGATCCTGGGTTCGAATCCCGGTAAGTGCAAATATTTGTGTGATGAGCATGAATATTTGTTTCTGAGTCATTGATGTTTTCTATGTATTTAAGTATTTATCTATCTATATAAGTATGTATATCGTCGCCTGGTACCCATAGTACAAGCTTTGCTTAGTTTGGGGCTAGGATGAACTGTGTGACATTGTCCCTAGATATTATTATTATTGTCCCATTGCTGCTATCCCTGACCCGTGCAAAAAGAGAGGCAACTTTTTTTCTCATGACGGCATGGAAGCCATCCATGCGGGCCTCCGCAAACATATGATACCTGGCGGCCTTATTATTGTTATACCTGGTCCGCCTTAAATTCTGTCGTTCGAAGTAACAATTTCATCCGTATCACCTGGATGAATAGTTGTCTACCACCAAGTGTTTCACAAAAGCTTTTTACCGCATACGTAGAGGCGCATTGGACCCGGTGGTAGCATTAAAGCGCGACCGTCGTTATAAACACAAGGTTCACCATAATAATAAATAATTCAGACAATATGTAGTAGTAAAATATAGCTAAAACTATAAAATTTGATAATTAAACTTAAACATAATCTCTTTGACAATAACTTAATACAAGCTAGCTAAATATAATTGCTATTATAAAATAATTTTTATAAATGTTTTCATACTATCCGTGTATATTTATATGTACATAACCGGTTATAGCCCTTCACTATATTGAATGTCCCTAATTAGTTGACCACGACTGTATCTAAATATCTATGTAACTAGAAATAATAATGTAAAAAACTATATTACTACAAACATGCTCTGACTATTTACAAGCGCTTTTTGAAAGTTTACGTGAATAAAAACCTTTTTTTTTATGAAATCAATTAACTGCTGATCAAATCGATTCCGATCCGGGAAAATATGGTAATCTCTAAGAAGTGAGCCTATTACTTTCTGAATGCCGGCTCTCTGGTGCTGCAAGTGTTCGTGTGCTATGTGCGCTGGATCGTTGATTTGCTATTCTATAGAAAAAAATAATCAGTATCCTATTACTTACTTGTCGTATGGGCAGTGGTTATTTTAGTGTCTGAGTTGTTCAAGCCACTCAGTAGGCCTCTGATATGTTCGAAATCGTCTGTTCAGAAATTGAAACACTTTGGTGATCACCCATCTATGAATTGACCGCGAGCCTAGTTACTTAACCTCGCCGGTCACTTACGGAACGGTGAGACCATCTAGCTATGAGCGTCTCAACAATATCACACAGTCGTATTCGTCATCTTTTAAGTGCTATTGGAAGATCAGCCTAAGGCTACGTCCGCACAGACAAGCGGCTAGCTTAGCAATGAGACTACTTGATAGGGTACATGGTGGCCGCGCTGCAGGTGGTTTGCGTGGTGGTTCTCTTTTAAAAACTGTTGCAATTAATATTTCATTCACTTTTTTGGAATGAAGTTCCTTATCGCGCGTGAAAGGGGGCTAGATGGAAAAAAATCTTACGAAAAGTTGTCACGACACTTTTTGCAGCTGTGCGGCGTGCGCATGTTTCTCTGTCTGTCTCTCTCTCTCTCTCTTATAGAAAGCAAGCCAGATATTTTCATTTCTATTTCGCATTGAACAGTGTGGTGTCGCGACGATTATTTTTGTTGAGTGTATACAGATTTTTTGTATATAATTAATAATAAGAAATAACTTCGTTCTATCCGGGTGTCCCTTGACACCTCTCAAGTTTTTTTCATTTAAAATGCCTCGCGCGTCGTGACAACAAACCAACACGTTTGTTTACTTCGATACACGCTAAGCGACTAACTAGGTGCCAAGCGCGCAGTGCGGCCGGTCGCGACTATTCTAGAACGTTCACTTTACTAAGCTACTCGCTAGATGACTCGCTAGGCTTTACGCGCTAAGCAAGCCGCTTGTCTGTGTGGACGTAGCCTTAGAGTAATTATTTACTGTAGCATATGCTGCAGTAGACGACTTTCCTAGCTTGTACTGATAATATTGCATTCTACCAAATGAAATCCTTTGTAAACTAAACGTAATTAGTTATATTGCCTTTATGTAAACTAAGTTAAGTTAAGGATTATCTGTGCTTGTTGGATATAAATCATTCTTTTTTGTTTCTAGCTAGCGTACAAACTATTGAGGATTGCGCATGTACAGCAAAAGTTAGTATACCATCCCAAAAAGATGAAACGGCATATTAAACATTTTCCATATAATCTAAAGGTTATCTTATTTTAGCATAAGATTTTTTTTCTCTCAGTAATACGTGATCTTTTACTTTGAACTTTTACCTTTAATTTATTACATAGCTGAAAGTTACCTACGTGTTTCATGATAAGAATAAAAAGGGTTGTTTTTTGCTTCTTTATAATCTAACAGCAACAAAACTATGGCATTGTAATATCATCATCATCATCATGTCAGCCACTGCTGGACAAAGGTCTCTCAAAAACATTTCCACAATAGAGTTGTATCCACCACTTGGTGGGATCCTACTAATATTATAAAGGCGAAAGTTTGTGACTGAGTGTGTATGTATGTTTGTTACTTCTTCACGTCTAAACGACTGGAGCGATTTTAATAAAATTTGGTATGGAGTTCGCTGACACCCTGGATTAACACATAGGCTATAATTTATAAAGTTTAATGCGGGTAAAACCGCGGGGCACAGCTAGTATGCCATAATCGCCACGCTTGGCAGACAGGTTGGCGATCGCTGTATGATGGTCATAGCACACAGAGAGACGCTGCTGCCCGTTCTCTTGGAGATATTCCCTCGGGACGGCTTCTACGGCCTCCCACTGGATAAGATAGGGTGGTGATATTCTTTGCTGTCAGCCACTAAACAGCAATGTAATTTAACCAACTTCAATGGAAAGCGGTAACCGATTAACTACGCGTTTCTCTTGTATGTACATATGTACACAATATCCCTGCTATTTGTTTTGTAGGGAATGTTTTATAAATATACATACTAGCTGTGCCCCGCGGTTTTACCCGCGTTAAACTTTATAAATTATCATAGTTCCTCCCCCGTAAGTGATAGCGTGATAATATGTAACCTTATGTTGACCCGACCTCTTAGTAATATTCATGCAAAATTTGAACTAAATCCATGCAGTACTTTATGAGTTTAGCCCGGACATACATACAGGCAAACAGACACACAGATAAAATATCTAAAATCCATATTTTTGGCTTCGATATCGATTGCAGATACCGCCACAAGTATCATTTAAAAAAAATATTAAATGTACAGTTTTGACTTTCCTACGATTTTATTATATGTATAGATACTATTTCTTTTTTTTTGTAAATACATACTTATAATTACACTCAGAACAAACAGACATATTCATGCAAACAAATATCTGTCCTGGGTGGGAATCGAACCCGTGGAACTGTGGCGTGAAAGGGAAGTATTTACCAACCACTTCAACCGGCCCGTCAATATACATTTGGTTTAACCGGTAGTTAGAAAAAAGCATTAAAGAAGATTGTATTTTAAAAACAGTAATAAACAGGTCTTAGCATTACTAAGCACTACGCTTCTCTATTTCCAATAAGAGCTGAAAAGACGTTATTTCTTGTTAGTAAAGAACCCGATTTCATGGCGATAGTTTTTTATAACACACTTCAGTAAAGAAGTGGCTCATTAATAATTCCAGTCACACTCTAAACTCGCTGATGTTAAATCCTCACGAACTCTCAACGTTGCCGTATTAAGTATTGGAATCTTCACATGTATACAGGGTACAAAATTAGTCACATAAAATCTTCAACGTTATGATTCGTCTTTCTTTATCGTATAGGCAGTGGTTACCCTGGTGTTAGAGATGTTCAAGCCGCCCAGTAAACCTCTGACATGGATTAACGACTGATATCTAATGACTATGTTAAGTGTTAACGGTGAGATGCAATGAAACAAATGTGAACGTAAAACATAAGTTTATTATTAAGCCTAAGATGATGCCATGGGCACCTACACTATCTGCTTATAGTAATATTCTTGATCACTATATTAAAGCTACTTAACTACTACTTACTTAAACTAACCTTATCTATTTGGACGCCAGGAGGAATTTGCCTTCAACAATACTAGGTATGTCGGTTCGCTGGCTCCTGCCACACCCCTACTAGCTCAGTCCGTGTTGGAGGGTCGCCCGTGACGTCGTAGCGTCGTTCCCATTAGGCTCCCAGAATAAAGGGCATGACCCGAAGCTATAACAATCAAACCATTCGTTATTGCCTACTTATTGATTGTGAGCAGAGTTGTACAAGTATATTGGATGCAATTACTAAAGTTAATCAGAACACAATAAGTTAAACTTACCCCTTGCACAACGTAACTTTGGTACGTTTTCAGTATCCCTACGAGTCGGCACACTCGTCTTCCAGGGTTCTCTTAAACTGCCCCAAGCAAACACAACGGCACCATAAAATTAATGTCTTTGTTCGACTACTATAAACTTTTTTCTTATTTCTTTAATTATTATGATGGTTATCACACACTCACAGTACGGTGTTCTCCGAACGAATTCCCAACGCATTCGCATAACTTATACACTATCTAATTAATAATGAATAAATTTAGAAATGCACAAAAAGACAATTAGATGCGCATGAGATTCGAACCGGCGTCGGTAAGATATGCTTCGAAGCACTTTACCCCTCGTCTATCTGTTTCCTTAGCACTCTTTGCCAATTTAGTAACTGATTGCGTTTATTGTTATGACGTCACACTGCTAAGTTCATTATAGCCCTAATAACTACAACCGGGACCGGCAGCTTAATGTGCCCTCTGAAGCACGGAAACCCTCAGAAATGAAACCACTTTGGTGGTCACCCATCTATGGACTGGCCGCGAACATAGTTGCTTAACCTCGCCAATCGCTTACGGATCGGTGAGAGCATCTAGCTAATTGATAATATTAAATAGATATTATACTGCCTCGTTGGTCTAGCGGTAGCGTGTTCAACTGCAGATAATGAGGTCCAGGGTTCAAATCCCGAGTCGGGCCAAAAAGTGATTTTAAAATTATTCCGTAAAAAGAAATTTCTCAGTGTCAGCCCGAAGTCGGAATTTTATATAACACTAGCTGGTGCCCGCGACTTCATCCGCGACAATTTTAAATGATGACCTATGTAACTACTTACTTCTAGCTTAATCTAAATAATATAACTTTCAAAATTTAAGAAAACCTAACCTAAAAATAACCCAACTAATCAAAATACAAAATCAATATGTAGTGTTAATTCCGTGTTAAATTATTTAGTGTTAAAAGCAAATTACATGCACCAGTACGGTACCCAACAGCTTTTTTATATTGTCCTTCTTGCATATGCACATTTTTGCGGGCGGGAAGGCGGTGCAAATTGCATCCCGGGGCATGATTAAACTGACAATTAGCGGAATTAACACTACATATTGAGTTTGTGTTTTGATTGTTATGGATTTCCACAAAGTGACGCCTGATTCCATTACTTGTATTAATAATGTAATAAATTACATCCAGACACCAAACAAATAATCGTGATCATCATACAAAGAATTGTTTGTGATTACATTTGAATTGTAATCAAACCCGCGATTACCAACCGTGGCCAGTCATAATACGCAGGAATAGCTCGTAGATGGTAGATTTTTTCATACTTACTTGACACTTATCGTCATATTTTGGACATATAAATTGTAGCCTATGTGTTATTCTGATGTATAAGCTTTATTATTGTAAAGTTTCATTAAAATCCAATTCAGCAGTTTTTACGTGAAAGAGTAACAAACATCCATCCATCCATCCATACTTACAAACTTTTGCGTTTTCATTTTTAGTAGGCTATGTAAATATAGGTAATAAATATTATGATTACACGATAGTTGCAACCCGTATACGTTACAAAGAGATCATGCTTAGGTTCAATCTAAATAGCTTTTTTGTGTGAACTATTGAGTTTCGTGAATATTGAAACTGTATGTGGGCGACTAATTTATTATCTATACGTTTTGGAATAGTCTTTTATATATTTAGAACAGTCATTCTACTTACCCAAATAACAATTTGTCAATTATGGTTTCATTTGGATTTATAGCGTGAATTGAAAAGTTTTTATTACACTTGAATGTAATAATATTACTTATTGTTAAGGCTCGTTATTGAAGTAAAACCTCTTTACACACGCTTCACTTGGGGAGTAAACTGGTGAATGCGTGACGAGAGTGTTACGTACAGTGTGATCGAGCGTAACGAACTGAAGTTGAGGGGGAAGCATAAGTTAGTGAAGGTAGAAAAAGAGATAGTCACGTTTCGTATATTATTGTAGGGGCAAGAGAGGGAAGTGAGTGTAAAAACTGTGAACAATTTAATTTTGTTTGTCTTTACAATAAAACCTTAACGGTCGAATTTCGGACAAGTACGATCTCTAGTTAATGTGATTCCTCGTATATCTAAATGATTGTATCCTGCATTTTTATATATATTTTTCATTATATTTTAGTTTGTAATTTAGAATTTAAACCTAATTTTACGTTTCTTTGTTTATATATTCTTCGCATGCTGTGATTTAGTGTAAATATATACAAGAGAAACCTTTTTACCGTAGAAGTAAGTGTATGCATAGTTTAGTTAAATATATTATTGGAAATAAAAATAAAATAAAAAGTGCATCTTTCAAACATAGAAGGAATACAATTTATGACATACATTTTTAAGGGTTCAGGAGAATATATACATATCAAGGAATATTTTCTTCAATGCTATAAAGTTAAAGTAATATAACTGTATTCAAGCAGCGTAGCTTTAACGTTTGATTATTTGTATACTGCACAAAATGAAATTGCCTAGCAAAGCTAATAGTATAATTGTATTTTATTAGTAGAGCTAATTGTATTTTAATTAGTCTGGGAATCCGTAGCTAGCTACGCTCCATTCGCTCTAGCGAGACAAGACGTCAAGACAATGTTACCTATTATAAATAATTTTATATTTTGGATTTCAGTTTTAATTTGAATGAAGACATTAGAGTAAATGCTTCTAATAAATGCAAGAATACTGAGATGTGGTAATGAAGGTACTGTTGCCTCTTCTCTGAAGTCTTTAGACATAACCAAGGGTTCGGGTCCGGATGGGATACCCCCTTTCTTTCTGAGACATACTGCCGAGTCGTTGAGTGTACCATTATCCTATTTATTTAACCGTAGCCTCAAGGAAGGTATCATGCCTCAGCTATGGAAGACTGCTAATGTTACGCCAGTATTTAAAGGTGGCATCAAAAATGACATTTGCAATTATCGTCCAATATCATTGCTGTCAGCCGTGTCCAAAGTCTTGGAGAGATTAGTCCATAATGCAATTTACCCTACGTTGCACAGCATCCTAATTTCTAAGCAACATGGTTTTGTTCAAAGTCGCTCCACATTAACTAACCTAGTCTTGTACTCAAATTTTTTGTTCGAAGGTATGGATAACCAACTACAGGTGGACTCAATATATACCGACTTCTGCAAGGCTTTTGACAAGGTTGACCACACGATGCTTTTACAAAAAATCGAGTATAACGGTATCCGTGGGAACCTACTCCGTTGGCTTGCGTCGTAAGATAAGATAAAGATAAAGATAAAGATATTTTATTTCGCAAGTATGGGTACATGGTGCATGTTATTGAATATAAATAAAAGTCCAGCCATACTTTACCTGCTGGCATGCAAAAAATTAACACAAAATAAATTCTTATAAATTGCGCATTAACTATCTATAAAACAAATGTAATTATAATTTCTATGTCTTTTATGAAGTAACAATCAATAGAATATCTCAATGTCAATCAATAAAATAAGTATTACAATGTCAATAAATTAAATAATTAATACAATATCCATAAATTAAAAATGCGCAATAAATCAAATAAGTTTAGTCAATAATTACAATAGCAATGTCAATTAAAACTAAATTTACAAATCTTTCTCATTTAAAAAATCATTTATACAATAATACGCTTTAGAAAGTAACAGTTCCCGTAGTCTATTTTTAAACATTGTTACATTTAAGTCCTTCCAACACCTAGGTAATTTATTATATATAACTCGCGCCATGCAGTAGACACTTTTGCGCATTAATGTTGTTTTAGCAGTGTGGAGACACAGTTTACTATTGTCACGTCTATTTCTAGGAGCTATGTCAGCTTTACGTTCAAAAAGTCCCTGATTTGACTTCACAAATATCGCCACTTCTAAGATGTACAGACATGGTAAAGTCAAAATTTTATATTTTTTAAAATATGGCTCACAGCTGTCAATAGTTTTAAGTTTAAACATCGATCTAATACACCTTTTTTGTGCTTTAAACGCTGTTTCTTTTTCGGTTGAGTTACCCCAAAAGATGACCCCGTATCGTAAGTGGGATTCAACAATACCGTAATAAGCACAAAGAAGAGCATCCGTATATACTATATTTGACAATGTATACAATGCGTATGCCGATTTACTGATTTTTTTACTTAGAAAATCAATATGTATTTTCCAATTTAGCTTCGTATCAATGTTGAGCCCTAAGAATTTTGTGTATTCAACATCTTCAACTGCCGTATTATTATACTGAATTTCAATGTTAGGTCTGCTTGTAGGTCTTTGACAAAAGTGGATTATTTTTGTTTTGCTTATGTTAATCTTTAAGTTATTATCATCCATCCATTTTATGACTGACTTTAAACCAATATTTATATCGGCTTTGTACGAGTTTACATTTTTGCATGGTATGGTTATGGTGCTGTCATCAGCAAAAAGTGTTAACGGTTGTGTGATATGTTTTGGCATGTCATTGATGTAAAGAATGAATAAGAGTGGCCCGAGTACGCTGCCTTGTGGTACTCCAAACTTTAATTTTCGCTCTGACGATCGAAACACTTCATTTTGTTTATTTATTGTATTAAATCTGGTAATTTCTGTCATTTGTTTTCTGTCACTTAGGTAGGATTCTAAAAGACTGAGTACATTACCTCTTATGCCATACGCCTCAAGTTTGGATAGAAGAGTCTTATAATGGACGTAGTCGAATGCCTGGGTCATGTCGCAGAATATAGCACAGACTGGCGTTCGCTTATCCATGCTGTTAATAACGTTGTCCAAAAAATCATATAAGGCCATGTTAATAGTTTTGCCCTGTCTAAATCCTTTTTGTTCCATACACAATATATTATTTTTTTCTAGGTATTTATACAATTCATTATAAATGTATTTTTCGAAGATTTTAGATACAACAGGTATAAGTGAAATAGGACGATAGTGTTCCATAATTTCTCGATTTTCTTTTTTAAACAGTGGTGTTATAATAGATGTTTTTAAGTAGTCTGGATATATACCTGCACTAATACTAAGATTAATAATGTGGCTAATAGGGGCACATACGTCTATAGCCACACATTTTAATATTTTCGTATTTATGCCATCGTATCCTACAGTATTTGTGTTGTTTAGTGACATTATTATTTTATGTACATCATAAGACTATGTTAAAAATAGTATGTTAAAAATAGAACTCAAAAGGTAGTGATTCAAGGGTTCTCTTCTGAAGTGATCACCGTCACTTCTGGTGTTCCCCAGGGCTCCATTTTGGGCCCTCTTCTCTTTGTTTTATTCATAAACGACATTAAAAAATGTTTCATTAACAGTAAATTCCTTTTGTACGCTGACGACCTAAAGGTTTTTAGAAAAATAAGGTCAATTGAAGATTCTGTCAAATTGCAACAAGATTTAGATAGATTCACTGCTTATTGTCTTACTAACAAATTACATTTAAGTCTATCTAAGTGTAAATCAATCACTTTTACCAAAAAAAATAATGTCATTAATTTCCCGTACTCCCTTTGTGGTACCGCTTTAGATAAAGTTTCATTAATTAAAGACCTGGGCATTTATTTTGACTCAAAACTGCACTTTGATGCTCACATAGATTATATCACTGCCAAGGCTTTTAAACTTTTTGGCTTTGTTAGACGGACCTGTATCTCGTTCAAGAAACCCGCCACTTTCTTATTATTATACAAGTCACTCATTCGGTCACAACTGGAATACGCCACATGTGTTTGGAACCCCCTTTATGACACATATAATGTTCAAATAGAATCAGTACAACGCAAATAACTTCGTTACTTACATTATAAAGTTGAACGGAAGCGGTACCCATATGAGACTCTTCTCAAAAAATTTTCCCTTACAACTCTCAAAGAAAGAAGAATGTACCTTGACCAAATGTTGCTTTATAAGATCTGTAAAAATAAGCAAGACTGTGATAAATTAGTCAATCAAATATTTATTCGCATACCTAGTCGCTCCCGTCGTATCCGTGACACCTACGCTCACAAACTATTTGCTCCTACACCTAGCAGAACCAACGCTGGCGAACGAGCGCCTTTAAGGCGGATAATGAAAGGTTACAACGATAATTTCACTGATATTGATATATTTGCTTTGTCTATATATCAGTTTAAAAAACAGTTACTGAATAAGTTTGTCTAATTTAAATATTATTACCGTATAAATACCTATTATTAACACTGTATAATACCTAACTCACACCTACTGTGTGCTACCTAGACTAAGTTAATGTTGTTGATTACCTATAGTTTGCCATAGTTGCTTGTTACTATACTAGAGACATTACAAACGTGCGAACTGAGTCATAAATCTTATTGTCATAGGAATGTGACAATGCCGCGTCACTCGTTATCGATAAAGGGATGCCGCTCGGGCGCAATTGCGCAGGTAGCTAAGCTAGGACACTCCGCGGTGATGACTAATGCAATTAGGTACTTGTCATTAGCAAAAATGTAGGTAGGCAGGTGTTTATAAGAATTGTGTTAGTTGTCATTAGACTATCACAAGCTAACCATGGACGCATTTTTCTCCAAGTTAAATTTGTTTAAATTAAAAGGCGATATTAACGCCCAAACCCGTACGGTTATTCACAATGTGTTGACAGTGTTTAACGAATTGAAAAGTGACCCGCAAAAAATTACTTATTTAAATTTAAATAAACCACGAGATATTACGGCACTTCTTTGTGGAGTTAGTACGAGAACTGTGGACAAAGTGAAGAAAGAAATTCTTCAAACTGGCTATCCATGTACACCAAGGGAAAGATATTTGAAACCAGAAACAGTCACAAATATCGATAACTTCGAAGTTTGTTTGTTGCAACGCACCATTTCTTCATTTTATGACAACGGCGAATACCCAACAGTGGATAAAATATTACAGAAAATGCAAGAACAGATGCCTGAATTTAAGTGTGGTAAGTCATCGTTGAAAAAAATCTTGAAGAAAACTGGTTACCAATTAAAAAAAAACAATGATGGCCGAAAACACCTAATGGAACGAATTGATATTGTCTGTGCTAGACTTGAGTTCTTACGAAAACTTGATACATTAAAGAAGACAAACGATACCCGTCCGCGGTTTTACCTGGACGAGACCTGGGTTAATCAAAACCACAGCAGAAAGCGAATGTGGCTTGGAGAAAATGATCAAGGTGGCTTCAAAAATCAGCCAGTGGGGAAAGGAGATCGTTTAATTGTGTGTCACGCCGGCTCCGCTAAGACAGGCTTCGTACTAGAAGCAAAATCAGTTTTTAGAGCTGTGAAATCCAATAACGCCGATTACCACACTGAAATGGATGCAGGAACATATATGGCATGGTTTAAGGAATTCTTACAAGTTTTGGATGAACCATCCATTATCGTTATAGATAATGCCAGCTACCATTCCAAGCAATTAGAATCCATACCGACAATGTCTTGGAAAAAAAATGACATACAGGAATGGCTCAAAAAGAAGAATATTTTATTTTCGAATGCCGACATAAAAGAAGTATTAATAATGAAAGTAAAACAAAGCAACCCAAGAAAGATTTATGAAATTGACCAACTGGCAATTGAGTACGGTCATGAAGTTATTCGGCTACCGCCGTATCATTGCCAATATAATCCCATTGAATTGATATGGGCACAAGTGAAGGGCGAAGTCGCATCAAAAAACAATACATTCAAAATAGCAGACGTCGAGGTCCTTCTACACGAAGCTGTCGGAAATGTATCCAAAGATGACTGGGTCAAATGTGTGAGGCATGCAGAGGAATTACAGGATCGGGACTTAGCCAAGGCAATTTTGAGAGATCAGTCAATACAGCCTCTGATAATAAATTTACAGGAAGATGACAGTGACGGCTCAGAAGATGACACAGACATAGATTAATATTCTAAGCTTGTTTATATTATAATCTGTAAGTACGAGTAACTTTGCTTTGTATGTACTTAATAAAGTTTTATAACATTTAATATATTGTACTTATGTTTTGTGTCAATGTTTTATGTATAAATGTAGTAAATTAATTATGAAATAAAAAAATCATGCTAGAACATATTTTGCATTATTTCCTTAACCTTTCCCTCATTACATGCTATTGACTATCGACAAATCCTTTTTTTATTGTTACACACAACACTAGGAGTGCGAGCGAGACTTCCGATATATCTATAAGTGTGAGCGAGAGGTCTGATAGAAATGATTTATGACTCAGTTCGCACGTTTGTAATGTCTCTAGTATAGTTTTACCGTTTCATATGATCTGTTGTAGATAACGATGCTGGTTGTGTGATTAACTAAGTCTTTTCTAAATAATTCTGTATTAGTATTAAGCAAATTACGCAATTGTTTGTTGTCTCAAATAAAATAAAATAAAATATGTTATGTATTTTTTCCCAGCACAAGAATGTAGTTTTGTGCAAATATCTTCTTCAACGCAAGTGCAGTGGTTACCGTAGCGCCGGAGTTCAAGCCGCCCAGTACTTAACCACTGCAACCACAGCTACAACTAATTTCGACACAATATTAAACATCAGAGACAGATATATTTTTTAGACCACGGAAACGCTCATAAATAAACTAAACCAATTTGGCGGAGCGTAACCTCGACAATCACTTACTCTAATATATTTGTTAAACATACACAACACAACACAAACAAAATAAAAAAATAATGTACCCAAAAAATAAGCAAAGGTACTGCTTATTTCGATCACATTTTTCAATAGACCCGTCAAACGAGCAATAAAGTAACAAAAGAGTATATAGGATTATTATGTTTAAGCTATTATACAGGAAAACTTTTTAATCAGTGCGCAATATTTGTTTTGGTGGTACATATTAATGATACATAAATATGTGCCTATAAGGGGAATATATAGATAAAATATATACTCGTTATACACTACATATGTCAATCAATCAATCAATCAAATTATTTATTTGCCAGAATATGGTACAAAAGATTTTACATTATAAGATTCCGCATATTCTGCCACTTATGGCGTGCAAATACATTAATCAGAATTTTTTTATAAAATAAATTGTTTACAATGTCAATTAGATAATATAAATATAAATATGTCAATGATGTACAATAGAATAATAATAATGATAAAAAATAATAATAATAAAAATACGTCATAAATATACCAGAATGAAGCAGAGAGATATTATGTTCGGATTTTGAACAACGCCGTATTAATACCTCGGATGTTAAGCAGGAAATGATTCTGACCACAATTTACCGTGAATGAGGAGGTTAAAAACTTACAGGCGGCATCAGACGAATGAATAAAAGAGAAACGCTCCAGTTTTTTTAATGACGACGCCCGCATTAGGGAATTTAATCTCTGTGTCGCGGGGTATTTTACAAACATATAATAGACGGACACAAATTACATCCAGACTCAGAACGAAGTGGCGAGGCCACTGTCTAAGCCGCTGGGCCACACGTGCCGTCAAAGTAGGAGTGCATTTATAAGGGGTATTAGGGATTGTGAAGATCGGAGTTGCGTTGTCAGTCAGTGCAGGCAGCTCAGCTGGAAGACGAAGAGAAAGCTATCTGGCGCAGTCTCTGTGTCAGTATATTTTTAATTATTAAAGTAGTTTTTTTTCAACAAATAAACCAACTTTAAAAGCAGTAGGTTATAAAGTCGACTGTAGGTATATATATTTTTCGTTTGTGTGTCACCCAATTTCTCAATTTTTCGTGAACCGATTACGATATGGAATGATTTCAAAATGATCCCATATAAATGTCGTTACAATAAGTTGTAATAAAATAGATTATATATATAATAATAAACATAGTTAGTATAACGTTTTTTAAACAGAAATTAGTAGTATAATATTAAGCAATATTTTAAAATTACTACAATGTACGCATTACTATCCTGTTTGCACGTTATGAGATTTGAAAATAATTACAATGGTACGTATGACGTATACCTACTTTGCCTTACGTAAATTATGTGAATTAAAACGGTTTTTATATTTCCTCCAAAACCTGAAAAACTGCTCAGTCTATTGGCTTCGAGGCGAAAATTTCAAAAGAAAAGAGTGGAGATTATTTCAGCTGTGACTTCCAGGAACAAAGGGTTTATAAAATAAAAGCTCGGTAACTTATAAATAACTTGCCCTTGAATGTGCCGCTCAAGTTATTTCAATAATGTTTTAGATTCAATAATAACTAAATATGCTCAAATTTAAAATTATAGCATTAATCGCAATGTAAAAGCGCTATTTATGAGATTAAATATGCTCAGCTATTATAACGTCTATACCATAAACATTAGGGACTATTAGGTATCATCATGTCACGATGAAGTCCATTGGTAGGCAAAAGCCTCCCCAAAAGATTTAACCAAAGGTGTTTTTTTATCAGAGGGCGACAAACGAGCAAGTGGGTCACCTGATGGTAAGTGATCACCGCCGCCCATGGACACTCGCAACACCAGCGGAGACACGGGTGTGTTGCCGGCCTTTAACAGTCAGCAAACAAGTGTTGCTGACCCATCCCCCCACCCCGATGAGTTGTTGTTGTTGATGAGTTTGTGTTATTATTACGGAGTATGTTCTATAAGGTGGAAGTACTTCCCCAGTCGGGCTGCTCTTTGAACGAATGAACGCTGTGCCCTACCTCTCTTAAAGTTCATCGTTTGGAAGGACAGGTATATAATAATCGCCACGCTTGGCTGACGGGTTGGCGATTGCAGTGTGATAGTTGACAATATGTAGTAAAAATATTAGACTTAAACTAGATAATTAAACATAATCTCTTGACAATAACTTGATACGAGCTAGCTAAATATCAATGCTATAATAAAATAAATTTTATAAATGTTTTCATATAATGTGTACCTAAATATCTATGTTACTAGAAATAATAATGTATACAACTATATTACTACAAAAATGTTCTGACTATTTACAAGCGCTTTTTTAAAGTCTACGTGAATAAAAACCTTTAAAAAATAAAAAAAAATAGTAAGTAAATAGTCATATTACACAGCGAGACACTGCTGCCCGTACTCTGGGAGATATTCTCTCGGTTTGACTTCTGCCTGCTACGGGATGACTTATTCTTTGCCGCCAGTCATATAGCTTTTAGTACTGTAGTAACCTGATAAATAGAAAGTAGTTATTCTTCAGAAACTATGAGCGCCACATGATTTCACTGAAAAAACCGATATAAATAAGAAAAAACCGACCAAGTGCGAGTCGGACTCGCACATGAAGGGTTCCATAGCAGCAAGTATTTCAGTTGATTAAATGAATGCAAATTGCAGTTTAAGACGTATTAAAAAAAACTACTTGCTAGATCTCGTTCAAACCAATTTTCGTTGTTAGTTTACATGGTAATATACATCATATATTTTTTTTTAGTTTTATCATTCTCTTATTTCAGAAGTTAGAGGGGGGGACACTCTTTTTATTCAGTTATTCAGTTTAGAAAAAAATGATATTAGAAACCTCAATATCATTTTTGAAGACCTATCCATAGACACCCCACATGTATGGCTACGATGAAAAAATTTTTTTGAGTTTCAGTTCTATGTATGGCGACCCCCCAAAATAATTGTTCTTTTTCTATTTTTGTGTAAAAATCTTAATGCGGTTCACAGAATACATCTACTTACCAAGTTTCAGTAGTACAGCTCTTATAGTTTCGGAAAAAAGTGGCTGTGACATACGGACGGACAGACAGACAGACATGACGGATCTATAAGGCTTCCGTTTTTTGCCATTTGGCTACGGAACCTTAAAAACTGGTAAATCAGACCACCATCTCGTAAAGACATGATAGGAATAGTTTAAAATTTTGATCCACCCGTCGCTCCGTCGTCGTTTATTATGAACAAAAATTGTTGAAAAATTTTTCTCCATTCCAATTTTACATCAAGTGCAATATAAATGTCATGTAGGCCAGTATTTTCCATAAAATATTTTTAATTAGATACTCCTCGACCACGAGTAAAATTTTTATACGTTTTACATACCACATGTAAAATGTATAAAACTTTTTCGTTCCAAATATTATTTTCGTCACAAACTAGGGCCCAAGGAAACTCATTAGTATATTGCTTGTGCAATTTGAAATATGTGAGTTTTATAGCATTTGCTATTTGAAAATTATTTAATAATAATGTGAACTCAAATCTAGACGTGTTTATGTTATAAAGGCAGTTTATAAAAGAGTTACTATAATTTATTACTGTATATATCTAGTTTTGGGTATTGCGTGTAATGAAACATCAATTAGTTGTATTTCAACTTTTTTACATTATTCACACACGGCCACATGATCCCAAACTAAGCAGAGCTTGCACTATGGAAAGCAAATAACTAACATATTATGTACTAGCTGTGTCCCGCGGTTTTACCCGCGTTAAATTTTATAAATTATCACAGATCCTCCCTCGTAGGTGATAGCGTGATAATATGTAGCCTATATGTTTATGCCTTTATGGCCCGACCTCTTAGTAATATTCATGCAAAATTTGAAGTAAATCCATGCAGTACTTTTTGAGTTTATCCTGGACATACATACAGACACACAGACAAAAATTATAAAAACTATATTTTTGGCTTCGACTTCGATTGTAGATCACGCCCCAAGTATCCTTTTTTTTAAATATTCAATGTACAGTTTTGACTTTCTTACGATTTAATTATATATATATAGACTACTTTTCTTTTGTAAATACGCACTTATATATATACACTCAATTACACCTAGAGTCTTGACAAACATGTTCATGCGCACAAAATATATGGGTCCAGGGTAGGAATCAAACGCGAACCTACGAACTGCGGCGTGAAAGGCAAGCGTTTATCAATCACGCCCATTATTATTTTTAACATGACATAACCTAGTAGGGTTTTATTGCTTCACCTCGAAACTTTAGACCACACGACTGAAGAAGTTCGATATATGAAACGTAACTGGCTATTAGAGAAAGAGATAAAGAAAATCTGTGCTCGCACCTCGTTACCTCCTTTTTTTTTGGTAAGGCAGGAGGAATGCCTACGCAAGCCACCCGCAAAAAGTTTCTGCGGGTGGGTATGTCGGACTCGCACCGACTAAACCTAACCTGCCGTGGACTTCTCTTGACGCCTGTTGGGGGGAGCCCCAGGAACGCGGGTATGCTGCTCCGGTGCTCCCCTTTTGCGCCATGTCCCAGATGGTCGGGACACGTACCCAGGGAGGGCTCTGGATTGCCCTTCCCTATTGCCGACTCCTGCCAGTCCGGCACAGTGACTGCGCCACAAACAGATCGCTGTATTCCGGGAGCTGCTTTCACGTGGTGGCAGTAGAGGACACTTCTCGTACTGCCACCGCAGCCCCGAGGGGAGTTGGGCTACCGACTGCTGCCGCCGCCCCGACGTCTCATCCGTCTGCGAGCGGGATCGGCTCGCTCCCGATCCCGCTCGGCAGCCGCCTTCTGGAGCATGACTGCCTCACAGAAGGAGACCACGGCGTCCCATTTGGTGGAGTCGCTAGCCAGCATCGGATAAACGACTGCTGGCGGCGAAAGGTCCCGTCCAATCTCAGTGACCATGACTCGTCTCTCGGCCTCCCAGGCCGGGCACTCCTCCAGCGTGTGCTGGGCAGAGCTCTCTCTTACCCCTACGTAACTCTCTCTTTCTATCTCTACAAACTAATACCTTCCCCTTAACTTCTATTCGCCTTGCCCAGTCACACTTTTTGTGACGGTTCTGTTACCCATTCACCAGCGTAAAGAAAAGTTGTACTCCAAAAATAATACTATTCCTGTAAGGATTTACGCATGTCAAGTCTACACCAATATGTCAAATTACCCCAATTGAAAGTGAACCTTATGCTTTTGTGATAAAGTTGAAAGTGTATAAAAGAAATTTGACAAATTGGGGTAGCTGTATGTGCTGGCGTCTGTACGTAAACTGCGTAGTTAACCAGTTGATGACATCTCACATCAAGTTTAACCCTGTCAGGTGCAGTTACCAACGCACGTAAGATCATGTTCAATGTCACACTTTATGAGACACTCACGCAAATCGCCATTTTACGGAGGGACAATAAAATTAACTGACAAAGGGTTTTATTACATAAGAAAGGAGCACACATTCTGTTTTCTCAAGGACAGGTAGAGGTGACGTAAGCTTTAAGTTTTTTACAACTTGAGATATAAATATCTTGGGACTACTAACACACTGCTATTATAATAATATCTAGGGACAATGTCACACAGATCATCCTAGTCCCAAACGAAGCAAATCTTGTACTATGGGTACCAGGCGACGATATACATACTTATATAGATAGATAAATACTTATATACATAGAAAACATCTATGACTCAGAAACAAATATTGGTGCACATCACACAAATATTTGCATTTACCGGGATTCGAACTCAGGACCACCAGCTTCGTAGGCAGGAGCACTACCAACTAGGCTACGGCTACGGCACGTTATTAGATCCCAAAGTAGGCAGTAGCTTTAGTGTGGTCGGATACCACAAAACCGATAAACATACTTATAATCACATTTCTATTGTAATTGTGCTCACCACATAAAGATTTTTCCTGGTGGGGATCGAACCCACAACTAATGGCTTATTCAATTATTTATTATAAATTTGTATATTATTCGTATCTAACCTATTGTATGCCAATTTGGCGGGTCATAGCGGCACAACTGATTCTGTAACATCTATAACACCTATGTACCACAGTAAAATTATTTCATTTCATTTCATTTCAAATGAAAGCTTATATGCCATATTAACCCGCTTGAAATTAGTGATAGTTATAGAGATAGACTATCTAATGGTACTCATAGCATCGGGGTTATGTATGCGTGGTTGGCAAATGCTTGCTTTTCCCGCCGGAGGCCGTGGGTTCGATTCCCACCCAGGACAGATATTTGTGTGCATGAACATCTCTGTTTGTAATTATCTAAAAAAGTTAGTATTTACAAAAAAAATAAATGCATATGTAGTATATCAATACCAGAAGTATCAATTAACGTAAGGGACAAAACACGGTTTTTCAGGAGAGCCAAAAAAACATTTTATATTTTTAATCTGTCTATATCTTTTTAATGTGTGTTCCAATTTTAATTATGTCTACAGCAAAGTTTCTTAGATTTTTGTCTTCTTTCATGTCATACACAAAAGATTTAAGAATACCCAGCGGTTTAAAAGATAGCATGTCACTTACATTAAAAAAATATGTTTAGTTATACCTTACGTTACTAATATTTTATGTGTAAACCGTCAAGCATAGTGTAAGCAGCAAGAGCAAAAGGAAATTATACCTATTTTATAGTAAAGGACTTTTACAGTTTTGCTATTTGATGTAACTAACTATAGATTAACTACTAAAATTATGATATTTTAACACCATGTAAATATGTTCTTTGCATAATTAATGTTAGTTGCAGCTTAGCTATCACATTTAAATGAAATTTAGGGATATCAAAATATTTTATTTTTCATTCTTGCCTTTATGCCTGCGTAATTATTATAAATTCGACACATAATCGGGCTATAAAACTTTTTGTTAAGTTTAAATAAATGTTTTAAAAGTAACAGTTACCGAGTTATATTTTTTAATATTTTATATTATACATATATAGTACGGTAAAAATAATTATGTATAATTGACTCCATGATTTCTTTTAATTAACAGTCCTACAATCTCTGTATTTTTAATAATGAGGTTTTAATTAGGTAGCTTTATAATTATAATCACCAAATTAATTTTATAAATGTACTGGAAACGAATGACAGATGAAAAAATATGAATAATCTGAAATAAATATAAGTAAAATAACATACATAAATGATATGAATATTAACATAAGAAATATATATTATTAAAAGACTAAATAATTAGGAATGGGCAGACAGATTATGATGATAATTGAAGGTTAAACAAACTTACCTTAAGTGAAGTTTGACCATAATTATATGAGTCGCTGCATCCGAGGAGATTTTCATATTACACAGTAGTACACTCTTCAATGTACTGGACATCGAACACTTTTTAGAGCTTGCAACATTAAAAAGACAAAATGTCAACGTCATTTTTCCGCCGCCACCTGGATGTCACCTCATTCTTTTCAGAGTAACACAGCATCTACTTAAGATTTCACTAAAGGCAAAGCATTAAAAGCAAATAACGGGAAGAAAGTATTCACAAGAATACTTTAAGGGAGGGAGGGATCGAAAATTTCCTCGGATGCAGCGACTCATATAATTATGGTCAAACTTCATTTAAGGTAAGTTTGTTTAACCTTCAATTATATTTCGTCACTGCATCCTCGAGATTTTCATATTACACAGTAGATGTTTAGAGCTTTAGGGAAATCGTTAGTAAGAGTATTGAACCAATACCCATAAACGAATTAATACATGCAATAATTTACTTTATCTTATTAACTTAATCATTTTTAACTATACTTAACCATAATTAACTGGAATTTTTAAATACAGGATCATTATTCGATCTGTCATAAGATTTACTAAATCCGTGGGAATTTCATGACCATCCTGCTGCCTTCCTAATCACTTCAATGGAAAAGCATCGACGGACGTCTCTGCGTGGCGAGCGCTATGCGCAGAGTATACGCTTGCGTCAATATCCGCTCTTTTGCAATACTTGCTAGATACAGCGGCTGATTGTGGACACAGTTCCGTTGTGGTATATATATATATATATATATATATATATATATATATATATATATATATATATATATATATATATATATATATATATATATATATTTTAGTGGTCAGATTTAACCTTTCTGCGATAGACGTGTCTCTAAACGGTCCTATTAGTTCTATGTATGCTATCAGGGTTTTCCCTGGGCATATCTCCTTCTAATTGTGATAAAAGAATTAGATGCGATTGAGGCCTCGCTTACAAGAATTTTAAATATTGGAATCGTTATTCCTAATATTTGAAACAACGTCTCTTATCTTAGGTTCATAAATGACAACTTTTAATTTTTGATACACTTAAGGCATCCCAAAAGGCCTGCGGCCAAAGCTCGGGTGCTGAGAGTTCATCTTTATTAGATTATTTGGTCGGGGTAGCAATATCAGCGGTAGGAACCTGCGTAGCGACAACATTATCAAGAGTATGTGTAATCGGGTCAATATTATTCGGCGACAATGGAGCGTATACCCTAATTTGCTAAATATGAATGTTCAGATGCATTATTCACATAATATAAAATATACATTATCACCCTTATTTAAAAACGAAGTCTAAAACTAAAAAACAGTTGAACTATGGATCAAGCAATATCATTGGATGGTTTTCGACTAAACCAAGGATCGCATCACGGTTCAGAAATTATATTGTTATGATGTTTGTATATTTGGTCGTTATCGAATCAAGATTCTTTAATTTTATGCGTATTATCCTTGACCAACGTTACTACGGTACGTATTCTAAGATTTAATGAAAATGAATGCTCAGATACTTTATCTGCATCAGAAAAAAAAATACATATTAATATGCGAGTAAGTGACCATAATCACATCATGGTTCAATAATTATATTGGGTAATGTGTTCGTATATTCGGTCATTATCGAATCACGACTCTTTAATTTTATAGGTATTAGCTTTGATCAACAGTATGAATACGACGGAGCCTATTCCAAGATTTAATGAAAATGAATACTCAGATACATTATCTGCATTAGTAAAAAAATGCATATATGAGGAAGTGACCATAATCGCTTCATGGTTCAGAAATAATATTGATATTATATTATATATGGTGTTCGTATATTCGGTCGTAATAGCATCGCGGCTATTTAATATGATCCGTATTAGCTTTAACCAACTATACCGAGGATGGACGGACGGAGCGTATTCACTGATTAAATAAATATGAATGTTCAGATACATTATCTGTATCAGGAAAAATACATATTATTATGCGAGTAAGTGACCGTAATCGCATCACGGTTCAGAAATAATATTGGTATCGTATATTCGGTAATCAAATCATGACTCTTTAATTTTATGGGTATTAATCTTGACCAACGGTATCGATATGACGGAGCTTATTCACAGATTTGATCAAAATGAATGCTCAAATTCATTATCTACATCAAATACATAAATGACCGTAATCGCATCACGGTTCAATAAGTATATTGGTATGGTATTCGTATATTCGGTCGTAATCGCATCACGACTCTATAAAATATACATTTTTAGACGCCAGAAAACCCTCAGCTAATCTGCGTCAGATAAAACACATACATATGTGAGTAAATGACCGTAATCGCATCACGGTTCAATAAGTATATTGGTATGGTACTCGTATATTCGGTCGTAATCGCATCACGACTCTTTAAAATATACATTTTAAACGCCAGAAAAACTTTTTGCTAATCTGCGTCAGATAAAACACATACATACGTGAGTAAATGACTGTAATCGCATCACGGTTCAATAAGTATATTGGTATGGTATTCGTATATTCGGTCGTAATCGCATCACGACTCTTAAAAATATACATTTTTAAACGCCAGCAAACCTTCTGCTAATCTGCGTCAGATAAAACACATACATATGTGAGTAAATGACCGTAATCGCATTACGGTTCAATAATTATATTCGCATCACTACTCTTTAATATATATATTTTTAGATGCCAGCTTAGGCTACAATACATATGTGAGTAAATAACCGTAATGCCATCATGGTTCAATAATTATATTGGTGTGGTATTCGTATATTTGGTCGTAATCACATCACGACTCTTTAAAATATACATTATAATAAAGTCAAATTCAACGATTTATTTGCAAATAAATATGGTTTTAGAAGTGAATGTACATTGGTAGCACAACAGGTGCTATAATGTTTTTTTTTTTTTTTTTTTTATATATTATTATTTAGTTGTCAATGGTATTTCTGCGTTTGGGTACCATCTACTCACAAAACAAGTACCACAGTATTGAGTTTTGTAAATACCTATAAGCCATATCCTGATATTAGCATATGAACGAAATCATTTATTCAATATGAGAGAAAGTGCTGAACGGAATGTATTTTCAGATGAGAAATTAGCTCCTGTTATGTAATGAAGTTTAATGCTACAGGATTAAATTTTGTTTTTTTTTTTTTTTAATTATCAATGTTATTATTATGACAAAATTTCCATAAATTTTACACGCTGTGTCGTTATCGTTTTATTGACAGAGATGCAATCATTAATTCAATTGTCTCCATTTTGAGTGCTTGTTACAAAAAAGGCCTCTTTATTGGCTTTGCCACACTATTATGTTACATTCACATCTCACTAGGCGAGTGAGGAACGACAATAATATCTACTGCCAGGTTGTCTATTATCTTGCATAATCATTTTAAAATTGGTGAAAAACGGAGGAAACAAGCAAAAGAAAAAGTACCTATTTCTAATTAAGGGTAAACATTTATATGGGACGCGTTAGAATCCTTCTTCCAGTAAATATATCAAGGTCATTTTTAATTTAAAAAGTAGGCCTGAACTTGTTTTTTAGATCTGGGGAGCCCGATCTCTCTGCTAAACATAGCATACTAAATTAAAGTAAATATATGTATGCATCTAACAATAGGAGTAACAGTATCAAAATAAGGAACTACACGATAATCTTAAATTTAATTTTAATATTTGTTCAATTAGCACGATTATTAGTTCCGTACCTGGGTGCAATTTACCTATAATTTGTAATTACTGATATACAAGTATATTTATCAGTTGTCTGTTGGCCCCACTATGACAACAGTACTGGTTCTGCCCAGTCTGCGATGAGATGGCAAGACATTTATTTATTGTTATTATGTATATAATATACTGTATAATTAACTTATAATATTCAAATTAATAGATCCAATATTTACAGCTACTTAGTTACGTAGCAAATGACTAATACCATTTCAAATTGATAGACAAGCAATGAACAACATTTTCTCTTATACTGGATATCAAACAAAACTAATACACGTGTACCATAAACGAATTCTATTTTATACAGGTTTTTTACAACAATCACAGTCAACTTAACTGAAAAAAACCATGTCTGCAAAAGTAGCAAATCAATCACATATTCGCTATACTGTTAACCCAACATGGGTTACTAATACATGTTCTAGAAGTAGACGGGATCAACATCGGGACTTGTACTTGAGTTGTACGTGTACTTGGTTAATCAAATATAATAAAAGCATTCTGGCTATTTGCGTACGTTTCTGTTACCTACTAATCTAAATAGAAACTACATTGCAGATTATTTAGAATTAAGCTATTTGAATGGTTGAATCAAAATAACCTCTATAGCATTAATGAATTACAGGAACTGAAAATTTTCTATTCCAGGATTCAGTCCTGTATTCTCCTTGCTAAGTGCGTCCATTATAATTTGCCCCCATTGTTCAGAGAACACGTGGCAGATATCTAGGTTAGTTTTGTAAGTAAAGTAATCAGGCTTGTAAATAATAAATCATCACAACTCCATATGATTTTAACCCAAACATTGCCCCAGGGCATTGTAATTATTAGGGTTTTACAGGGCTTGTACTATCTGACACAAAGGGCAGATCTTATTCCATAGAATGGCTAACTGTAAAATAGGTTAGAATAATCTAATAATGCCAGAAAACATTCAGCTAGTAAAACTAAAATCTAATTATTCATAGACTCACGCCTGTTTGCCAGGGGAGTGTAATGTAATCATAATTGGTAATAAAATAAAATGATAGTATCGTTGTAACCGTCGGTCACCTTAAGATTCAATATGTTGTATATTTGCTGGAGAGTAAGTATGTACTTACATTTTTTGCTGACACTCGGCATTTGCGTAGATTCAATCGGCACCAAATTTTTCTTCATATTCCTTCTTCGTGAACTTAAACTAGCCCATTTTTATAGGCCAATACAGTAATTCACATTAAATGTCACTATAATATAATTATAACACTTGTTTACTGAAAATAAAATAAAATAAAAAGAATTGATGTTTCGATGCCCAACACGAAAAGCGAATGAGGTGACATCCAGGTGGCGGCGGAAAAATGACGTTGACATTTTGTCTTTTTAATGTTGCAAGCTCTAAAAAGTGTTCGATGTCCAGTACATTGAAGAGTGTACTACTGTGTAATATGAAAATCTCGAGGATGCAGTGACGAAATATAATTATTAGTAAATTAAACTATTTTAATGGTGAAATTGAAATGGTTGGAATAACTTTTTTTTGAAGTTATACTTCTTTTGGCGCGATGGAGAAAAATGATGAGAGTGCATTTTTACAATGCGCGCGCACACCGACACCAAAAAATTTAACAGCATGAAGTTAGTTCTAGGTGGTATGAGAGTGAATTTTTACGATGCGTGCGCATAGTGAGCGCGCATCGTAAAAATAACAGCATGAAGTTAGTTCTAGGTGGTATGAAAATGTGTGAGAGTGAATTTTTACGATGCGCGCGCATCGTAAAAATAACAGCATGACGTTAGTTCTAGGTGGTATGAAAATTGATAACTATGTTCAAGTTGTATATTAAGAAGTATAACTTCTAACGCGTGTACATAAGTACACACAAGTTTTTTTACTTCTAACATCACTTCTTTTCTCAATCCTTTTACCCTTGCCTCATGTGTTAAATTTTTTGCAGAGTTCTATGTCGTAAGTATCCCTAATCTCGAACATTGTATATTTAACTTCGTTTGAGGTTTAACGTAAGGTAGTAAATAAGTTAACACTATGACTTACTCGTACTTTATTATTCAGAGAAAAAAAAATGTATACGTCTGTTACATCATTTTTTTTTCATAAATCGTTTTACACAGGCCATAATTTTTTACTGGAAGGGATTTTTTTTAACGATAGAATTTTTTCAATAATACCAGTCGATAGAGCAGAAAATTCTGAATCCGATGATATATCTATTTAACTCATTTTCGCCAAAATGTCCCTTACGTTAATTGATACTTCTGGTAACGATTATCTGGTAGTTATCTGGTTTCCACAGTACAAGCTCTGCTGATACTATTATTTTATTGTATTTGGAAATCTTACAAATAATTATTAATAATTAATATGAATATCAGTGAAAACTTGTAATTGGCATTCAATTGTAAGTTTTTACCGATATACTGTGTCTATATAAATTAATAATAATAAATAATAATATCCTGAGACATTATTCACACACGGCCATCTGATCCCAAACTAAGCAGAGGAAGTTGAAACGTAGAGAAGACGGCATTAAACCATGTTTGCCAAATAACATTTATATAAGCCAAATTTATACATTTAAGGTTTTAAGCAACAAAAAAGATTTTGCTAAATGTATTTTTCAATTTAGTGATGTTCATACCAATTAAATTGAGGTCAACCTTTCGACACTCCCCGTTTAACGAGCGACATTCTCTAACAAGGTATGGGATTTGTTTGAAATGTGTGGCGTCCTTTATCATACATACTTAGGTTAACCTGTCCTTTATGAATGCTACTATAGCACTTTAGGCGATCATTGCCATCTGGCTATGTTATAGTAGCATCTGCTCTGACCGGTCCGTAAATGATCGACGAGGTTAAGCAACTAGGCTCGCGGTCAGTCCATAGATAGGTGACCGCCAAAGTGGTTTAATTTCTGAGCGCTAGGCACGATAAGCTGTCGGACCCGTTTGTAGCCATTAAGCAACAGTCGTTAGCCATGTCAGAGGCCTACTGGGCGGCTTGAACAACTCTGACACCAGGGTAACCACTGCCCATACGATAAGTTAGTAAGTAAGTTAGCACTTTATAAACGAGAGCATACTTGTGCGAGGAGGAGGAGGATCCTGATGCTCTCAGTATCGGGATTGATGTTGTATTTGCAACAATACCCCAAATGAACAAGTCCAAACAGGGTAGGTATATAGCTTGAGGAACGCTTCACGCGTACCTTGTACGCTATTCATGCCTGTAAATTTCATACAAGAGTCTGGTATGTTGACGGTGAAGAATATCATCACTCCATCTCATCCTATAGGAGGCGTAGAAATCGTCCCGATGGAATACCTACAAGAGAACGGACAGCAGTGCTTTTCGGTGAACTTTAAGAGAGGTAGGGCACAGCGTTCATTCGTTCAAAGAGCAGCCCGACTGGGGAAGTACCTCCACCTTAAGGCGCGGGCCCACCGCGGTGCACGGAGAGGCTACGCACGTGTATTAAGCTTCGCTTTGTAAGAAAATGTATGTGGTTGTGTCCACTGCAACCCACGGAGAGGCTACGCATGAATTGACGTCATTGATACACGCGTGGCTTGCTCGAATAGGCGGTTACATAGCTCAACGCTGTCAACGAGGGTCTACGTTTCCACTGGAGTACACGAATAAGACCCACGACTATGTACAGCTCGGTTATCGCAGAGCAGTTTTCAGTCATACACGTTGTGGAACGGACGCGTTTCGTGTTTCTCCCACCTCCCGCAGTGAAGCCCGTGTCCGTAGATTGCAGTGGCATGTGTGTGGCCTCTCCGTGCGCCGTGCCACGCTAAACATAGTCGTGGGTCTTCGTGTAGGTACTCCAGTGGAAACGTAGACCCACGTTGTCAAACGAATGAATACACGCAGCTAAAATGCGCCGCGAGCCCGTGCACAGCATGCACCGCGGTGGGGCCGCGCCTTTACACAAAACATTCTTCAATAATAACTTTTTTGTGTTTGTGCGTGTGAGTAAGGTCGCCAGAGCTCATTGGGGTGGGGGGAAGGGTCAGCAACACTTATTTGCTGGCTCTTAAAGGCCGGCAACGCACCCGTGATACCTGTTGCGAGTGTCTATGGGCGGCGGTGATCACTTACCATCAGGTGACCCTCTTGCTCGTTTGTCGCCCTATAACATAAAATAAAGAACTACGACCATCAATCTGCGATGGTCAATTCGTCTGCCAAGCGTAGCGGTTATGGCATATAATCTTGGGGAGGTTTTAATCTTGCAATGGACCTTATTTTGCTGACATGACTGGAGTTGTTGTAATAACTTGTTTGATGAAGTAGTGGTTGATAGAAGCAAACACAAGATTGTCAATCTCAAAAGCCTCATTTATTCACAAGTAATCTTTAGTTGCGACACAAGTTTACACTAGCGTGACGTCCAATGTCACGCTAGTGTAACTTACAGCGGTTCAATGAATTATTAGAACTTTCCAAAATAACATAAATTCGTCTAAGTCTGCGTCGGAATTTCACACGATTAGTTTTGTATCGCCGAACGAGATTTTACAGCGAGTTTTATTGTAAAATAACACCTTTTTATAGGGGTCATATTTAATTTTTTAGGGTTCTGTACCCAAAGGGACGGGACCCTATTACTAAGACTTCGCTGTCTGTCCGTCTGTCTGTATCTCAGGAACCGTGATAGTTAGACAGTTAAAATTCTCACAGATGACGCTATAACAACAAATACTAAAAAAACTAAATAAATATTTAAGGGGGCTCCCATACAACAAACGTGAATTTTTTGCTCGTTTCTATAGATAACGTTACGGAACCCTTCGTGCGCAAGTCCGACTCGGACTTGGCCGGTTATTTTTTAAATACACACGTGAAGTTTTACGTCTAGCTAGTTTTCTGAATAACATGGGTCATTAGGGACGGCTATAGATATACAGATAAAATGAAATAATATACAAATAGCTCTTACCTTAGATTTAAGATATTTATCGGGTATCGTATGGAAAGCGTGACCTTTTAATATAGGTGTACTTTACTTAATAAGCTTTTAATATTAATAAAGTTTTTAACCTACTCGACCGGATAGAATGTACTAGCAAACGTGATTGGAGAGAGATACAAGAGGGCTATACCAACTAGTTTTAGACTAGTTTGAGCAGTCGTAGGTGATTTTCATTCAGTTTAGTGTTGTCAATAGCGTCCACGTTATAAAATCTTATAACGTGCAGGAATTATGGAACACAGAACATGTTAATTAGCTCGATGGAAGGGTCAACTACCTTGAGTTCCTGCAGAGACTTCCAGATAAGCCACAGCACGGAAGATTTTCAGCAGAAGGGACCAATGGTATGGGCAGGCAAGCAATGTCTCACCATCATCTGAGCATTTTTTACACCGTACGCTACAGAGTAGAAGCACAAACTTTAGGAAGCTTTAGTACTTTTCGTTTTTTTATTTTATTTATAATACGTATGTCTTTAGAAGTATATATATATGTCGGAGATTCTGACGGATTTAACTCTGAAACATCGTCGGTGTCCGCCATCATGCACGAGGTGAAAAGAATCAGTGCGCACACCCGGCGCCGTCGAGCTCTGTATGCCAACTGTGTCGTGTCGCTAACACACTAATGTCACTTAGACAACTGACAGACGTCAAAAACGTCACATGCGACAGTTCATAGACAACCTCGACTCGAACTACTGACTCAGTGAGTAGTGTTTTCCAAACGCTAATAGATGGCGTTACTAGTAAATAAATAGGCCTTTTACTTAATTTCTCCGACACGGCCATTCTGACAACCAACGCGCTCTCGAGTTGTTACTCACTGACATAATCAGCATGAATTACAGCTTTTCAGTGTTCCCTTGGCAAGGACACAAAGCGTTACAAGCGGCTTTCAATGTTACACAAAGCAAAGCGTAAAGGCTTTCAGCATTTACCACAAAGCGTTAAAGCTTTCATCATTAGTTAGATGGCATACCTCACACAATAAAAAGCGTTGAAACTTTCAGCATAAAATGCAACGCATAGCAAAGCGTTGAAGCTTTCAGCATAAACTGCAATACACAGCAAACCGTTGAAGCTTTCAGCATAAACGGCAACACACAGCAAAGCGTTGAAGCTTTCAGCATAAACTGCATCACACAGCAAAGCGTTGCAGCTTTCAGCATGAACTGCAACCCACAGCAAAGCGTTACAGCTTTCAGCAAAAGTTCAATTACTCGGCAAAGCGTTACAGCTTTCAGCATTGCACAGAGACAGCACTTAAAAAACGCTGCAAAACGTTGTAGCTTTCAGCATCAACCTTGGGTCACGACTAATGAGCCCAACCTTACTGCAAAGCGTGATGGCTTTCAGCAGGACATCAGGACAAAGCGATAAGGCTTTCAATCCACCCTTCAATAAAGCGTAGTAGCTTTCAGTTTAAATAAAACATTTTATCAATCAGCAATGAACATAAGTCCTTTATCAACACAGGTTTACGTTCAACAAAACAATGTAATTATCGTTCAACTCAAACAATGATCATGATTCAATACAGTAATTCCATCCAAATTACTAATTACACCAAATTAGGATACCAAATTAACCAATACAATTTGTTCCATAATTAAATAAAACTATTCAATTATGGGTTCTACAGGATCAAGACATTCTGCCAATTCAGGTAAACTAGCTGGATATTTACGCAGTCGTTCATGGCACACATATTGGGCCCGTCCCCCAGATACTGTTTCCACCCTATAACGCTCATTGGAACACACTTTAGGCACCCTGTAAGGGGCTTTTCTCTACTCTTACTTACAGTACAATTCAAAACGAGTTTTACTTTGCCTAAGACAGACTTCCAGGATTCATTTTTATAATTTTCGGCCACTGTCAAACAATTTGTTAAGGTGGACATCATTCGCTCCACCTGACCATTAGCTCGGCTAACACCACAAGCAATCTCGTGGAACTCAATGATCCAACCTCGGCATAAATCCTGAAAGTCTTGACCAGTAAAAGATGTACCTTGATCAGAGATAATTCGTTTCGGGGTTCTAAATATGTGGACAAAGCTACGTAGTGCTTCGCAAGCAGATCGTGATGTTAAATCTTTGACACACATTAATTGACAAAATTTCGTAAAAGCATCTACGACGACTACCACATACTCCTTAGAGGTCTTGCTACAAGTTCAAAAATGTTGTTCTCCACCCTAGAATATTATAGATTAGTGCGCAATGCAGCGTCACGAACTCAAAGCACGAAGCTTGCGATAGTCAATTCTCACAATCACGAAGCGCGGAGCTTTCAATAGTTAATCGTCACAAGCATAAAGCGCGGAGCTTTCAATGCTCAACCGCCACAAGCACAAAGCGCGGAGCTTCCAATGCTCAACCACCACAAGCACAAAGCGCGGAGCTGCTTTCAGTGCTCAACTGCTACAAGCACAAAGCGCGGAGTTTTCAATGCTCAACTGCTACAAGCACAAAGCGCAGACCTTTCAATGTTCAACCGTCTCAAGCACAAAGCGCGGAGCTTTCAATGCTCAACCGTTTCAAGCACAAAGCGCGGAGCTTTCAATGCTCAAGTTTCAGGAACTCTAAGTAGGGTATTTCCCTTGTCACACAATTTATTTCAATTCAACCAGCTTTATTACTCATAATGTAACACGTAAATGTGTCTTACAATGAACTCCAATAATCATTTTAAACGTTAGAATTTAACTCAACCATCGGCATTAACTACACTTTTATTTCTGACTAGAACTGTCAAATTCAAGTTTTTCGTAACATACGTAGGTACTTAACGCGTCCACCAGCTATTGGCTGTTCCTTGTATCTATCGTTGTCATAGACCTCTATTATCTTACAAGGATTTGAAAACTTTTCAGTTCATTTGTTTATTGTCAGAATAGAATAGAATACTCCCCATTGTACACACTCAAACAGGACAATTACATAGACAAAATAAATAACACAATATGTTAGGGTTCTTTCCGACAAAAACAACGTCTCCTGTTTTAAATGGGCGAATTTTAACTTTGCTATTTCCATAACGCACCTTATCAGCATGAACTAGCTCGTCCATCCTGCATTTTGCCTCACATCTAAGTTCGTAGAGGTTAACCTTACCATATTTTTGGACAAGGGCATTAATTTTGGAGGAGAACTTTAATTACAACCCATCAACAATTGAAGCGGACTTCTAACTGTACTTCTTCTTACTATGGTACAATTTAGCGCAATTTGGATTACACCTGAAGCTGCCTTCCAGAACCTACGCTCGTGGTTCTCGGTTATAGTGAAGCAATTAATTAGAATAGTTCGGGAAGCTACGCAACATCCCCCCATCACAAATAACGCAGTGTTTCAAGTCTAAAGTCTTTCACGTGATCGGTCACTATTGGTCTCACAAGAAGGCTCAAGGTCACCCAAAGAGCAACGGAGAGAGCCACGCTCGGAGTATCCCTGCGCGATCGAATAAAAAACGTCGCAATCCGCAGGCGAAACAAAGTAGCCGACATAAAAATTGTGTCACAAATCAGTAAGTTAGTATTTTGAGTTCAATATACCTAGTTTGTAAGTACAACATTTGTATGCCATGTACAATATGGCAAATGTGTGAAACTTAAATGATGTAAACAATAACACCTGTATTCACCACATTTACACAAATAAAGATATTATGATTATGATTATAACCAAAGAATTGCCAAACCGAAACGGCAGCGGGCGGGGCACACAGTTTCCAACCCCGACGGCCGCTGGATCAGACAGGCTCCCGACCGGGGACCATACACCGGAAGACGCAGCGCGGGCAGGCCCCCCACAAGGAGGGCCGACCCCTGCGGAGATTCCCGGGGGAGGCCTCCGCCCAGTGGACGTCCTTCGGCTAACATAATGATGATGAATTATTACTTGAACAGACAGGAATTTCTCCACTTGTCAGTAATTGAGAAACGTCTTTACAGTCGATCAGATCAGTATCGATAGCTTGTACAAGTGTCATGATTCTGTAATAAACAAACTTCAGCATGGACCTCGCGAGTGATGTGGAGGACTTTGTTACTAATAGTCAAGCTCAATCCCGGTTAGGTAAAAACATCTCCACCTACCATAACATCATGCGGCAAAATATGTGAATCTACAATTACAAATGTCACTTCTCACACACGAGTAACTCGTTGACCTTGACAGGCAGACTAATACGGGAAAAAGAAAATGTAATGTTCGACCCAATACCTGTCAGGCGCGTGGATATAAAATCTCGAGTACCTGCAAGGTTATCAACAAATCATTTACGAATTAGGGAACAATCTGTACCGCTGTCCACAATAGCGTGTATGTGATCTAACTTGACACTACATCCATAGACTTCGAAATAAACCGTTCAAACTATTTAACCTTCAAAACGCGCATATTGTCACCATAAAAATTAAATATAACAGACGTTGGGCATATTTTCAACATCTAAAAAGTATAAACCACACAAAACAACACGTGTTATGAATTTCACAGATATTAAAATACTTCAGTGCAGCATTAGGTCATCAAGTGCCTTTTAAACAATATAATAAAAGTACTTACAGGTTTCTTCTCATAAAAGAAAGATTCACCACTCGACACGAGGCACTTTTACTTTAGAGGTTACTTTAAATTTACTCTAATCCAATCTGGTGACTTCTCCCCAATGCAGAATCGCCCATGCCGTCTCCTTATTTGCAAAGAGATAGCACGATCAACACCTCGAAAAGAACAAACTAATTATTTTAACTCAAAGATTCGACCGACAGAAAGGCAGCCCAACTATCAGAGCCCGTACTCTCTTCATTGTTAAATAAAAACTTCTTCCACGTTCACTGATGCACCAAAAACTATTCTTCAACGATAAACACGAACTGGCTGAGAGACTCCGCTCTTCGCAAGTAACCACATCGAAACACGAAATCAGTAGGCATGTTTTAAACAAGTCTTAACATACCTGAGCATCCGAGATACCTGCGATAACAACTTAAATCTGGTTACCTTCGCTCCAAGCAGACCCCGCCGGTCAATCAAGGCAAGCTTGTAAGTCGAGTACTCCACGTATGTAAGTTCTCGCACGGTCACTGCACCATACGGCACCATATCTTGAAAAAGGTCATCAATCTCTTGGTCGCCGCAAACTATCTTGATACACGCTCCTTTGGTTCGTCTAAACGTTTTGCACAACGGGTACGATTTCTATGTGTCAATGTAACGTATCGAGTTTCGTAATCGGTCCACGAATTTGCGATACAGCCGTAAATTCACAATCAGCGGGGTTGTATTTTCATCATTATTTATCAAATTTGTAACGACACTATTTTCGCTACGTGGTGGTACCGAATCACGAAAATATTCTTGATTTTGAGTAGCAGGCATTGCGGTAGACACGTGGGATGATTTTGGAATCGATCCCACCGCTGCTGTCGCAGATTCTGACGGATTTAACTCTGAAACATCGTCGGTGTCCGCCATCATGCACGAGGTGAAAAGAATCAGTGCGCACACCCGGCGCCGTCGAGCTCTGTATGCCAACTGTGTCGTGTCGCTAACACACTAATGTCACTTAGACAACTGACAGACGTCAAAAACGTCACATGCGACAGTTCATAGACAACCTCGACTCGAACTACTGACTCAGTGAGTAGTGTTTTCCAAACGCTAATAGATGGCGTTACTAGTAAATAAATAGGCCTTTTACTTAATTTCTCCGACATATATATATATAACTGTAGACGGACCTGTTGGCGTGGCTGGTAGATACGCTGCCTTTCACGCTGGAGGTCGTGGGTTCGATTCCCACCCGGGACAGATATTTGTGTACATGAACATGTCTGTTTGTCCTGAGTCTGGGTGTAAATTATCTATTTAAGTATATATTTACAAAAAAAATAGTATATGTAGTATATCAGTTATCTGGTTTCCATAGTACAAGCTCTGCTTAGTTTGGGATCAGATGGCGTGTGTGAATAATGTCCCATGATATTATTATTATTATCAACTATGTTTATCAGTTACCTGTTTGCCACAATATTCTGCATTTTTTGGGATCAGATGACAATGTGATAGCTGTTCCAAGATATTTATTTAGATATATGATATCTCACATAATTATTTTCTTGGTGACCATATAAGGAAATGGTAGTTTAATAAAACCATACAATATAGTAGTTTAATAAAACGTAATATTTGAAAAGAACTTTTTTCAATTGACTTGGACAATTGTAAATATCTACAAATAAAGTTCCTATATACGTTCTACGAATAACATAATATATGTTCTAATAATAATATAACGATATCTAGAGACAATGTCACACAGATCATCCTAACCCCAAACTAAGCAAAGCTTGTACTATGGGTGCGATATACACACTTATATAGATAAATAAATACTTAAATACATAGAAAACATCCATAACTCAGACACAAATATTCGTGCTTATCACACAAATATTTATTAATATATAGGAAGACACGTTCTAAGTAACATAAGTTATTCAGAACGTGTATTGAAACTAACATGACCTTCGTGTTTAAAAAGGCCTGAATTTTAGAACTAGGGCGATATTACTATTTGAGTCTACAAAAATTAACTCCAGTAGACATTATGTAAAAATACTAAAACCCTTTCTACATAATACAGTAGGCATTACACAGCCGAATATCATAGACTTTCGCCAAGTAAGTGGAAAATGCCACGACGTTAGACCTAACGACAGTTTTGTAGTCCTTTCAGCAAATTGGTGTAATTCCTGGGACTGTCTGGTGAAGGCAAGGGTGTGGGGATGAATACGCTTAAGTTCGCGTCTTGCTTTGAAAGAAGAGAAGTTATTCATTTCTTTCTTTTAAAAAATACAACGACATATTTGGGAATTTAAACCCTGTGGCGCGGGGTACTTTACAAACATATAATAGACGGACACAAATTACATCCAGACTCAGAACAACTATTTATGGGTCACACAAATAGTTGTCCGGCGCGGGACTGGAACCTGCGACTTTTTTTACGGAATAAATGAATTTTGATTTTAAGTTTTGATATGTGCATATGCAGATTGGTTAGTCTATGGTGGTAATAACAATGCTGGTAAGCTGCTATAGCAGAAATTAGACTACGAGGACATTAGTAGTTACTTATCGTATGGGCAGTGGTTACCCTAGTGCCAGAGTTGTTTAAGCCGCCCATTAGGCCACTGACAAGCCTTAACAACTGTTGCCTAATGGCTATAACCGGAGCCAACAGATTAACCTGCTGAGACTCTTAGTAATTAAATTACTTCGGTGGTTTTCCATCTGACCGCGAGCGTAGTTGCTTAAACCTAATCTGGTTGAATATAATTACGAGTTCATTCATGAAATGGTAAATTATTCAATAATAATAATAAAAAAGTATTTTTTCTCTCCTCACAAGATGAACGTTACAATAATAACATATTTAACTTAATGTAGAACTTAATTAGTTCAACTTTGTGAGGGACTGGTGCCTGATTTAGGTTTTTAACAAAACTACAGGTCACCAGGACCTTCCCGCGGTTAAGCCATTTTAAAACAAACAAGTTGTTATTTAACAGCGTTGTAACAGGATTAAGTAAGATAAAACACACTTATATAACTATAACTACTAATTACAGAGAGGCTATGTAAACTTAATTCTAATTATTAATGCTAAGATAAACATCTTTATAATCAAAGTGAAGAGTGAAGAGCGTGTGAATGGTGATTATTTGTGTTAAAGAAGAGGGATTTATGAGTGTGTCATAGAGTGATTAATTATTAAAATTACGGTCGTATTTTGTGTCTCTCTTTTTGTCCCTTCACACCTGCAGCCACAGGAATGAAATAAGTATAGTTCAATTAAGTTAAAGCTTTGGTAATATTTAAAGTCCATGATCACCACAAGTACCTTATCCACTTTGTTCGTTTATAAATTACGTACATTGAACGGTACACATAAAACTAAATCCGTAAGCATGTACGTAAAAATCATTGGATTTATTACGAAAACAAACTTTAACAGCCATAAATCTAGTCGGTAAAGCACTTTTACGGATATTTGTTAAAATTAAATTTTATTGGATGTGAAAATTTTTAACTGTTTGTTTGTTTAGTATAGAATAGAATTTGAAACATTTCAACAGTGGCGCTATGATCCATAGTACTGAACGATATTTGTCTAGTACTTTATGGAAATGTTGCTTCTTCCCGCACCTTTTATCGCGTGAAAATGTATCCTGTAAATTCTGATAATTTTACTGGCTTGATGGTCTAGTTAGTGGTCAGTGATTGACTGCTACGCTAGAGGACATGGGCTCGATATATATGTACATATATGGCCCAATTATATTTTCTTTACATACATACATAGACTCACGCCTGTTTCCC
This sequence comes from Pseudoips prasinana, assembly GCA_951640165.1. Classification (NCBI taxonomy): domain Eukaryota; kingdom Metazoa; phylum Arthropoda; class Insecta; order Lepidoptera; family Nolidae; genus Pseudoips; species Pseudoips prasinana. Next base: position 3,027,824 of record OX621238.1, on the reverse strand, counting down.
AGAGGGGTAGGCAGAGACAACGGATTTCCATTTGTCACGATCTTTGCACACGTCTTTTGCCTCGATTACTGTCATTATATTCTTCATACATGTTCGCCGATTTAGGGTACTTCTGACCTGCCCTTTCTTGAGAACGTCTCCGATTTGGTCAGAGAATGTTCGACGAGGTCTTCCCCTTCCGGTTGTTCCATTCACTCAGGCCAGGTATACTTCTTTGGTCAATCTTCTTTCAGTCATCCTCTCTAAATGGCCAAACCATCTCAGCATTCCTTTTATATTTTCTATGTCTGGGTATAATTGCATTTAGAAATATAAAAGTATGTTTATCAGTTGTCTGGTGGCAACAGTACAGTATTTGCCTAGTTTGGAAGCAGATGGCAATGTGTTAGTTGTCCCAAGATATTTATTTTTTTAAATATAAAATTTTCCGTCATAATAGCCTTTTTTTTTTGATAAGGCAGGGGGAATGCCTTCGCATGCCACCCGCAAAAAGAGTCTGTGGGTGGGTATGTCAGACTTGCACCGACTAAACCTACCTGCCGTGGACTTCTCTTGGCGCCTGATGGGGGAGTCCCGGGAACGCGGGTATGCTGCTCCGGTACCCCCCTTTTGGGCCATGTCCCAGACCGTCATATTAGCCTCGTAACTACGTGCTATGATCTAGCCCTCTTCTAAATTTTGGGTAAAGTATGAAGTGAACAAGATGATTAAAGTAAAGATAATGATAATTAAATTCTAATTAAAATTAATATTATATTTTTTTTAAATTACACAGTTGATGATACAAAGATCACTTAATTATTTGTGCAGTTAAATTTAAGAAAAGAATACATGTAAGTTCTTATCTATAGTAAATCTATTACAACTGCTGGTAAACCTTATTTAAATCTATATATTACATCGTAGGAAAGTCAAAACTGTACATTGAATATGTTTAATGTATGTAATAATGTTATAATGGATACTTGGGGCGTGATATATAATCAATATCGAAGCCAAAAATATAGTTTATAGAATTTTTGTCTCTGTGTCTGTTTGTCTGTATTTATTTCCGGGCTAAACTCAAAAAGTACTGCATGGATTTACTTCAAATTTGGCATAAATATTACTAAGAGGTTGGTTAATAATTTAACTAGCTGTGCCCCGCGGATTTACCCGCGTTTAATTTTATAAATTATCATAGCTCCTCCCCCGTAGGTAATAGCGTGATAATATGTAGCCTATATGTTGACACGACCTCTTAGTAATATTGCAAATATATAATAATGCAAAATTTGAAGTAAATCACTGCAAGTAAAAATGCAGTACTTTATGATTTTAGCCCGGACATACATATAGTCAAACAGACACACAGTCAAAAATTCTAAAAACTATATTTTGTCTTCGATATCGATTTTAGATCACGCCCCAATGAACCTTTTTTTAAATATTCAATGTACAGTTTTGACTTTCCTACGATTTTATTGTATGTACCTATAGATGTTGTGTTTCTGAGTGTGAGTAAGGTCGCCAGAGCTCATAGGGTGGGGGTGGGGAGGGACAGCAACAATTGTCTGCGGACTCTTTTTAAGGTCGGTAACGCACCCGCGACTCCTTGGTGTTGCGAGTGACCATGGGCGGCGGTGATCACTTACCATCAGGTGACCCACTTACTTTTATGTAAAAAAAATATATTCCGCATTTGAGTGTTTAGTAGGTAACAAACATTCGAAAACCGAAAGCTAGTGTAAATAGTCACAGTAGGAAATCATCGTTAATATATCTGTAGTCAATATGTCACTTATTTTCTTACTCTAGTAAGATTGAGCATCACGTTCCTAAATAAGAATATATAATAACTATACTGCAGTCTGTTACAGCAGGGACTTACGGCTTAAGAGGCCTATTACAGTCCACTAGCGCCGCCAATCGAAAAAATGTCATAACTCGTAAATAGAATCAAAAATACAAAATATGTTCTATTATTACTGTGGAAAAGGCAATAACGTTATTGTATAACACCTTATCAACGCTTGAAATATAGCTGTTTAGCTAAATCGTGCATTCAAAACATAAACGGCCGTTTTTGTTACAAATGCACGATTTAGCTAAACAGCTATATTTCAAGTGTTGACAATGTGTTATAAAATTACGTTATTGCCTTTTCTACAGTAATAATAGACCACATTTTGAATTTTTGATTCTATTTACGAGTTATGACATTTTTTCGATTGGCGGCGCTAGTGGACTGTAAAAGGCCCCTTAACATGTGCACCGAAAAACGGACACGTTCATAAATCAATCACTTTTACGGTTACCAAATGGGTGGCCGTAAAAATTACCGCAAAACTATCACTAAACTACTCACAGTATAGTTTACTTTCCCTTTCGTTTTTATTGTAATCTTTTAGCCAACTTTTATTAGCTTGTAACTAACAATGTTTTGCTTGTTGCCGGTTTCCGATTAGGATGAAATTTTGCACACGCCCTGAGTTCTGATGACAATACATGACTAGCTAAGAAACGTCATTACAAATACAATATGGCCTCCCCAAGATGGCGGATTGGCTGTTTGAAATCCACCCCCATAATATGGGTATCAAATGAAAGGGTTTGCTCTCACGAATACGAAAAAAATTGACACGTGAATTAAATCCAATATGGCGGACGTCCAAGATGGCGGACTGGCTGTTTGAAATCCACCCCCATGATCTGGGTATCAAATGAAAGGGTTTGCTCTCACGAATACGAAAAAAATTGACACGTGAATTAAATCCAATATGGCGGACGTCCAAGATGGCGGACTGGCTGTTTGAAATCCACCCCCATGATATGGGTATCAAATGAAAGGGTTTGCTCTCACGAATACGAAAAAAATTGACACGTGACTTAAATCCAATATGGCGGACATCCAAGACAAACATCCATCATCATATCAGCCGAAAGACGTCCACTGCTGGACAAAGGCCTCCCCCAAAGATCTCTACAGCGTCTTTAGCTTGTTAGTATCTTAAACTATTGTCATTATTATTATTATCACAGGCAGGTTGTAACCTGCCCTACCAAGGTCATATAGAGGGTTTGAAACGCAATGGAATGTGGATACTATTGGCTACGTTTGTATTAGATGTCTTGACTGCCTCGTTAGTCTAGCGGTATCGTGTTCACCTGCAGAGAACGAGGTCCTGGGTTCAAATCCCGGGTCGGGCCAAAAGTGATTTTGGGACTTTTCTGTAAAAAGGAAAAATTCTCAGCATCAACCCGAAGTCTGGAACTTGGCGGTATTATACCCCCGTGCCTCGGAGAGCACGTAAAGCCGTCTGTCATGTACCTGACCTCTTTCCGGTCGTGTCGCCTAGGCGTCTCATCGGATCTTGAGAGTGATGGAATAGAAAGTGCTCCTGTGTTTGCGCACACGCTTGAGCACTATAATATGTCCCGCGCAGATGGCTAATCTCTGTTGAGACAGGCCGCCGTGGTCGAAAATCGGCTAGGAGGACATTATTAGATGTCAGTGTCAGTTGTGAATGATAGCTTCGCTTATCGTGTCTGGTTCGCATAAACGGCTAGGTACTCGTGTCACGCTACGGTTATTTCGTAGAAGCGTTATGCTTTTCCAATAATGCAGTATACATTCGTCTATACCGTCTGCCTTTAACAAAATATTATAAAATCATATAAAACTGTCTGGCGATATTTTAGTTTACAATATTCTAAAATGTTCTTCCTATTTTACTGCATGATTTTTCTTATAATGAAACTCTGGAATGCATAAAATATTGAAAGCATTTGTCTAGATTTTATATTGTGAGATTGAGATACATGGTTCGCAAATTCTATGCCCTCCATGTCATAATCTGATAAGTTGGGTAAGCTAATGCTGAAGAAGGCTCTCGGGCCGCGTAAATAGTTATTATAATTCTTAGAACAAAAACCTACCTGAAGCTAAGAAGTTAGCTGCAAGTGCCGTGCAAGTGACACAAAACTTGAGTTTGCGCACAAAGGTCATACACATACCTTAATTTATTTATCATCATATTTTATTTTCACTACATTCTTTTTATGTTATTTCTCTTTATTTTATTTAAATTATTCTCAGAAATCTATCATTACCGCCTAAAATTATATAACTTGGTGCCAAAGATGTAGGGTTTCCTAGTCTGGGGTCGGTTGATAAAGCACTACGTTAATTTATTTTCCTGGACATACGGCATTCAGCTTTGGGGTAGTGCAAGTAATTCTAACATGCATGTCAGATATCTGTAGTGCTACAGTTGAACAGCATAAGGTAGTCAAATTACTGAAGGCACTAGACGTAAACAAATCTGCTGGCCCGGATTTAATCCCTGCTTTTCTATTGGTAAACTGTGCCGAAACTATTGCATTACCAATCACCTTGCTGTTTAGAAAATCGTTAGATGAGTGTAAGATGCCATTACTGTGGAAATCGGCTTTTATAACGCCAATACACAAGAAAGGCGCTAAGACTGATGTTACAAATTACAGGCCCGTATCAAAACTATGTTTGATTGCTAAAGTATTTGAAAGGATCATCCATACTCAACTATATGAACCCCTTAGGGTATACATTACGAAATTTCAACATGGTTTTGTTAGAGGCAAATCTACAGTTTCTAACCTAATTATTTTTGATGATTTTATTACAGATAATATGAGCCAGGGTAAGCAAGTTGATGTCATTTACACTGATTATAGTAAATGTTTTGATAGAATAGATCATTCCACCCTAATACAGAAACTAGCTAATGGGGAAACTTGTTGAGATGGTTTATTTCATACATTTCTAATAGATCAGAAGCCGTAGCCTTAAATAGTTGTATATCCAGCTGGATTTCAGTGCCTAGTGGCGTGCCGCAAGGATCCCTACTAGGTCCTTTAATGTTTGTAATCTTTGTGAATGACATCGGCGATTGCTTCCATTCCTCCAGATTACTCTGTTATGCAGACGATATGAAAATTTATGCGTCTATCGCATCCCAAGCTCTTCAAGCTGATTTGTATCGTCTTGATAATTACTGTTCGAAAAATAAATTAGACCTAAATCCCTTAAAATGCTCTGTTATCACTTACACCAGAAGTAATCGACCTATTACATCCACCTATTGGTTAAAGGGTCAAAAATTAACCAAATGCCATAAGATGCGTGATCTCGGGGTCGCATATGACTCTAAATTGCTCTTCGATGAACACATTGATAGCATTGCAAAGAAGGCATCTCAAGCTCTTGGGTTTGTTATGCGCACTTCATCTTGTTTTAAAGATGCAAAAACGCTTAAAATATTGTACTGTACATATGTCCGTAGCAAACTAGAATATGCATCGCAGATTTGGAATCCGAGATACAGCAAGTATACCGACAGGATCGAGGGTATTCAGAGGAAGTTCATGAGGTACTTATGCTATCGAACTAGATTAGTTTACAAATCTGAAGGCTATCTAGAATTTTGTGCAAAATTTCACCTTCTTCCATTAATTGAACGATGTGATATCGCAGATGTCATGTATTTCCTAAAACTTTTAAATAATCAAGTTGATAGCCCTGAACTTCTTTCCCAAACTAACATCAACGTCCCAGTACGATCAACGCGTCATTACGTACCCCTAGTTTTACCGCTTGTTTCAACTAATTACCGCCAGAATACCTTTCTGTGGCGAGCAAGCAAGACAGTAAATGATGTTTTCAAACAATATGATGTAGATATATTTAATGCGAGTATAGCGTCAGTAAGAAGGGTGATGAGCGCTGAGTTTTTCGATAATTATCTTAATGTTTAGCTTTCCAACGTAGGCTTTATGATTCTCCTTTTGTTAATTGTATTTTATAAGTAACTTATTTTTTACTTTTTTTGGTTAAGTGTATTTATGTACTAACTGGTAATATTTTCATTTCCATATTTTTTAACTAGATGTTTAAAAGTGAAGACCTGTAATTGGCTGTGTGTTGCTTATAACATCTATTTATTTTGTAATTGTTGCTGTTGGTTTTCCAAATAAATAAATAAATATTGCAAAGAATGCAAAACGCAAAGTTCCGTGGTTTATTACAAATTCTGAAATCCATACACACCTAAATGTAACCACTGTTAAAGAGGAAATCGAGGCCTGTACAGACAGGTATCAAAAGCGGCTGGAAAAACACCCAAACATACTTGCGGCGAGTCTAATCACGCGCAGCTATCAAAAACGTCTAAAGAGAAAAGACATAATTTAAAGACAAAGAGTAGCTGTCCTTTCTGGAGGATGCACTAAAACTGACAATATCTCACAAGCTATCTGCTTATAGTTATTTACTGATTGCAGATCATCACCGAAAAGAAAAAAAAATATTATTAGTAAAAAAATCCGATAGGTTTTTTTATTTGCAGATTTCTAAAAGATATATCAATGGGACTGTTTTTTTTTGAAATACTAATATCTATGGACAATGTCACACAGACCATCCTAGCCCCAAACTAAGCAAAACTTGTACTATGGATACCAGGCGACGAAATACATACTTATATAGATAGATAAATACTGAAATACTTAGAAAACATGCACGACTTAGAAACAAATATTCGTGCTCATCACACAAATATTTGCATTTACCGGGATTCAAACCCAGGACCACCAGCTTCGTAAGCAGGAGCACTACCAAATAGGCTACGGTGACTGTCATATTGTATATTTATTACATGTGAAAGTGTCACTCTTAATACAACAGTATTGGAAACAAATCAATAATCCTGACTGTTTAATAAAATAAAATAAAAAAGGTTTTTATTCACGTAGACTTTAAAAAAGCGCTTGTAAATCGTCAGAACATGTTTCTAGTAATACAGTTATTATTTCTAGTTACTTATTACAGATATTAAGGTACACGGAATGTTAAAACATTTATACAATTTCTTTTATAACAGTAGTGATATTTAGCTAACTTGTATTGAGTTATTGTCTAGGACATTCTGTTTAGGTTTAATTTTTGAAATTATATTTTACTACATATTGTCTGAATGGTTCTGTCTATATTAAGGTATGAATTCAGTATTGTTATTATAACGGACCTTGTGTTTAAAACGACGGTCGCGCTTTAATTCTACCACCGTATCCAATGCGCCCCAACTGAGAAGACCCAGCGAAACAAACTCAGCAGGTTCATCTACTACCGGTTTCAACACGGCCCAGTTGAGACGGTCTGGCGAAACATACTCAAGCGGGCATGAACACGGGGTTTGGTCCACTTAAAGTAATTATTTAGTAGGCAAACACAATATCTGCTAATAAAGAATTAATACAAACATGTTTTGATAATAAGAAACTGTAAAAAGCTGCTTTAATAGTAATTTATGGATTATTTTCTACATGTTAAATTAAACCTATATTTGGTTTACTGTCTAGCCGCCAGTCCAGTCGGCGGACTCGTTTAACATTTATGCACACACATTTGGTAAATTTTACATCATCATCATCATATCAGCCGAAAGACGTCCACTACTTTTCAAAGGCCTTCCCCAAAGATCTCCACAATTGCCGGTCTTGCGCTATCCGCATCCAGCGATTTCCAGCGACCCGCGCAAGATCATCGGTCCTTCTTGTAGGGGGCCTGCCCACGCTGCGTCCACCGGTTCGTGGTCGCCACTCGAGAACTTTTCTGCCCCAGCGGCCGTCGGCTCTACGAGCTCAAATTTACATATGAGTAACGAATCTGACCAACAATATCTTGTTACTATTTGACAACTTTTTCTAAGAACCTACAGGTAGAGTAATTACAATTCGTAGTTAACTTAATATTAATCAGTCACGTGACATAATCAAGTTAACAAAAGTTACGTGACGAAATTGTAACTCTCTCCCTAATTTATAGCCGCAGATAATATGTATATGAATAAGTTTTACAACAAGGATACAGAAAAATGCCAAAACTTTCAAAAATAAAATTAAGTTTTACCTTAAAATATAACTGTGATTTGTTACTTTATTTCATGTATTTGAATATAGCATATAAAAATCCTATGCCTTCTTATTGTTATACTGCTTCGATGGTCTCTTCAAATGCAGACAATCAGCTCCTGGGTGCAAATCCCGTAGCGTTCCAAAAAGTGTATTTAAGAATCTTCTGCAGCCCGGTGTTCCAAAGTTCTCAGTTTTACACCCTCGTGTGACGGAGTGCACATAAATATATCGTCTTGCATCTGAATTCTATTCAGTCGTTTCGACTAGTCCTATTGAATCATAGTATGTAGATAAGGGAGTGCTCCGCCGTTTGCTTATATAGTAGTTTTTCCCTATTGAGACTGCAACCATGACCGGAAATAAATTATAAGACTTTATTTTGTTAAATTTAACGTTTATAACAATAATTCTGTACATTACATTTTTAATTTATACCTTTATTTGCAATGCAAAGATTAAATCTAATCTCAAAAAATATATTTAATAGCTTGGAAGGTGTTTTCAATATGATATGATCTTTCATTATATATATACTATAAACCATATCAGTCGGCCAAGTTTCTAAAATACAAAGTGGATGGGGAAGCACATACATCCTCCGAAAGGGTGTTAGAAAGGGAATCCTATATTCAATCTGCCAGTGTGTAACGTTTGTAGCTTAATGCAGAGCTTCTACCACTTGACAATAACTTAATACAAGCTAGCTAAATATCACTACTATTATAAAATAAATTGTATAAATGTTTTAACATTCCGTGTACCTAAATATCTGTAATATGCAACTAGAAATAATAACTGTATTACTACAAACATGTTCTGACTATTTACAAGCGCTTTTTTAAAGTCTACGTGAATAAAAACCTTTTTTATTTATTTTTTATATATTTATTTTAGTTGGTTCGAGAGCCGTCGAACGTTAAATTTATGATTACCCATTTAAAAAATTATATTAATTGTGTTCTTATAGATCTTGCAAACTCCGAATCTTATTGAAATTGCCATCTTAAAAATAAATTTTGATGAAGCAATTTATCTTCGTAATACCTGCATGACTGTAGATGTTTATCTAGCGGTGAACAAGTATTAGGCCGTAAATATTTTAGGAGTGTCAATAAAACCGTTATGGATGAATGAAACAATCGATGCTTCATCACCATAAACTGTGATTGTATGGGCTACGTGTGGTGAGGTACTGGCAATCACAAAACACTTTCAAAAGAAATTTGAAGAATTAATAGTAGAAGAGTGTTTTCCTACCAGAGATGTTGAAAGCTATGCTACGAAACTATCAGAACGTTTACATTGATGCTAAGTTATGTAGCTGGGCTAGTGAGATGTGCTACGAAAATGAGGGTACTGGCACTCAAAAACACTGTCAAAAGAGATTAGAATAGAGCTTATTATATTGTGTTGTATATATTAGAATATACTCCAAATAAAAGCCGAAGAGTGTGTTTCTACCAAAGATGTTAGTGCTAGGGAGTTATGCTACGATGATGTGAAAGTTATGCTACGAAACTATGTGACCGCTTACGTTGATGCTAAGTTATGTAGCTGAGCGAGTAAGATGTGCTACGAAAATGCGTAGCATAAGCTATGCGATGTATTGACAACAGAGAAAGCACGGGTAGCGGTGGCAGGCAGCGCCGTGAGATGCACTTGCGCTGCCTCCGCACCAGTACTGAACTGTAAGGACCCATATAATATGATTGGAGGATATCAAATAGATTGGAGGATAGGAATCTAGCATAAGGTTTAGTTGCAATCAGTTTATTGTGAATAAAGAAATAGTTCTCGCTCAGACTTTAAATATTATTGAAACTATAACCTGTCATGAAACGAACCGAGTAGTGAATAGCCGGCCTTATTTGTGGGCGGACTATTACTGAGTGTTAGCGAGCCTTAAGAAATGCATTTGTGATTTTGTTTGTCTGTGGTGTATTTCCATCAAGTCAACGTCAAAGTATTATTTTTGTGATTGTGAAAGTAATTTTAATTTATTTGTTTTCTACTTTAACTATTTTCGAATAAAAGTAGAAAATGTCCTGTCGCAACGCTTCACACTTCTTGGTGGAAAAGCGTTCTTATACTATTAATACTGTGGTTCTGGGTATAAGTAAGGTCGCCAGAGTTTATCAAGTTAGGGAAAAGGGTCGGACTTGTGTATCGCAAGCATCACAGGCTAAGACAAACGCTTACGATACAGTTGAGCCGTATGTTTGTTTGGTAGAATAATAAATATTGTTTAGAAAAATGAGCCTCTTGAATATTCCACGCTATTCTACAGCAAAGTGGATAAAATACATTTTCGAACTCCTTTTATTATATTTTTTAACAAAATCTAAATACATCCTAGACAATTCTAACAATTCCATGTGTCGTTCTTAGGTCATAGGAATCGCAGTTACGAGTAAAGAGGTAGAACAAACCCCTTTAAATGCTAGCTGTTAAAGACGATGCATTCATCAATGGACGAAGAAGCTAATATATTCTCAATATAATAATAATACCCTTGGATATTCACACACGGCCATCTGATCCCAAACTAAGCAGCGCTTGTAGTATAAAAACCAGATAACTGATATACTACATATTGTTATCAAGTACTCAATAGCTGCGCTACGATTATGACGTAGCTGCTATGTTATAATTATATTTTAACACTGTGATTATTTATTTGATTACTGATTATCATTTTATTAATTACTATAATAATTTTACATCTTAAAACTATTAATAATCGATATTAGACTTTCAAATGGTTGTCACTGATAAAAATATAAATAGGGTAGGAGAATTATTAAAGAGGCATTCTTTGTACGACGGTAGATGAGAACGTTACTCTGTTCGATTAAATATTGTGTGTGGAAAATATCTCGGAGTTTTAATGTGCAGAACCTACGAGTGCGTAATAATATACTACTTTTCTTTTGTAAATACATACTTATATAGATAATTACACCCAGACTCCAACAAATAGATCTCTCCTGGGTAGGAAGCGAACCCTCGACCTGCAGCGTGAAAGGCAACTACAATGTACCAAACACGTCAATCGACTCGTATAATTTTGGATTGGCAATTACAAGAAATATTCGAAATGAGTTTACCGACAGACAATAACTTCTAAGAAACAGTAAATTATGAATGTAATAAAGAAAACATCTGTACCCGTATCTACCTATTTTCCAGTTAAAGAGAAGGTGTGCATGGTAATAAAGTTTATCCTTTTGATATACTGCTCAATATAGATGGAAATATAGTACCTCACTATGCAGTATTGTTCGCTATGAATACAAATGGCGTACTCGGTGCATCTTCAAACGATATTTAGTAGGGCAGATTTAATAAATTATTGTTGTGCAATTGAAACTTTATGATATATCTAATATTTAAAATTCTCGAGTCACGGTGTTTGTCTGCAAGCTCTTCAGAAATGGCTTAATCGATTCTTATGAGCGTTTTGTGTCGTAAACAATTTTTTAAACCCCGTAGTTAGGTGGGCCATGTGTATTTTAATTTTATTTTAAATACCAGATTTAAAATCCATATTTTTACCCTTCCACTAACAACCCCTATTTTTAATAGCAATTTTAATATAGTACATTTTATTGGGTCTCTCAATAAGTTAGATTTACAATGGTCCGGGTAGGTGGCGCTGCGATGATATTCCAGGTTTTATTTCTATTGTTAAGGGTAAGTCATCATCATATCATCTGAAAACCCCCAAAGATCTAGGGCCTCCTACGGACTATGTGACAAGCCGCAATGCGGCCAGCCGTGCGACTGAGCGTACTCAGATATTTGTACGAGAAAATAGTTTTTATTCGCACTGTGATGCGGCAGCCGGTCAGCAATATTGATTGCCGTCGGCTGACCGCATTCCGGCTAACCGCATAGTGCGTAGGATGGAAGGCCTTAGGTAATTCTGTATCAAGAATCTTTTGGAGAGGCTTAATCCAATGGTAGACGTTATTTGTCATGACACGATGAAGATAATTTGATATAAGTAATCCAATTGTTCCCGGCATGCGACCTTAAGGATTACCCTCCGTGTCTAGGAGGGCACTTCAGGTCATACATAATGAGAATATGTACGACAAGCGTTACAGGTATTCAGAAAGCTAATAGAAACTGACACCTATTCTGGATTTTTTTCATTTTTAAAAGACAACCCCCGCACTAAGGAATGTAATCCCTGTGTCGCGGATTACTTTACAAACATAGACGGACACAAATTACATCCAGACTCAGAACAACTGTTTGTGGGTCACACAAATAGTTGTCCGGCGCGGGACGTACCTGCGAGGCGACTGTCTTAGCCTGTATGTCTCAGTTAGTAGTTAGGTTACGAAGTTAGGTTAGGTTAGTTAGGTGATATTACTCATTAATTTAAAATAGGGGCTGAGTTCAATGAAAATGGAAATTGAGATGGAGAAAAATACTGATCTAAAATATCAAACCTAAGCAAGGTATGTTACTTTAAATACTTATCCTAACTAATATTATACACGAATATCATTTGTTACGATTTCTGAGCCGGTTTTCCTCGTCTTCTGTTAATAAATAAAATATTTTTTTTAAATAAAATATTTTTTTAAATAAAAGGTATAAATAGTAAGATAAAACGTTTGTGCTTACCAGTACACATGTGAGAAATCTATTTCTTATGGTATTAATAAAGGCCGTGATCGGGATATATAAAAGTAATACAATAAATTACTTCGTCCACTTTCTATAATCTCATGTAGGTAAGTACTTATTGTTTTATATATATTGGATTACATTTATGTTCCAGAACTAATACTGATTTATTTTCAACTAAAGATTTAATCTCGTGCTGAAGTTAGGATAAACACTTTAAGAATAGTTAAACACTAAATTATAATCTTACTAATATTAGAAATACACAAGTAAGATTTTGTGGATGTTTATTACTCTTTCACTTAAAAACTACGGAATGGATTTTTCTTTTTTACAGTGTAATATAAACCAGTATTGGTTTTTCCCTACACAATAAACCAGTATTGGTTTTTGATGACACTTTGTAGTAATATAGACTATATATCTGAATAACACATGGGCTATAATTTATAAAGTTTGACGCCGGTGAAACCGCGGGAAAAAGCTAGTAATAAATAATAATTCTCTTTTTTCCATATCATATTTTAACATTTCAAATGATGTTAGTATTTTTAGTCTATTATTCTAGTTTATTATTTTATATTAGTAAGATTAGTTCCTTTTGTTTCTGGAGATATGGATCTCGTTTTGAGTAAAGGCTTCCTCCAGTTTCTTCGACAATCTTCAATACTTTATTACATCCAGTCTTTCACTGCTCTTTTTTTTTAATTATTTATCGCCTATAACGCTAATGATGCGGAAGTTGCTCCGTATCATTAGTAAGGGATTCCCTAACAAGACTACTGCACTTTCGGCGATTTCCACATCCAATAGACGATAAATTCTAAAGCTAATTACAAGAATATTAAAAATAAATGCGTACCAAACAATCATCACTACTCATGACAATTCATATTTCATCAATTGGTCTGTCCTTCTTAAGGCCTAAGTTTAAAGTCTCTTTCCCTTTTTTTCCCTAGTCATGGTTCTCCGCATACGTATAGAATATCTGTGAGAACTGTGATTAACGGCTTCGATAGCTGCTGGCAGCTTGATCGTTGAAGGTTATCTACCACATGCCCTATTACCATCAGAAATGAACACATTGGAACGCTTGATAGTTAGGTATACACAAATTTGAGTTATTTGAAATGGACAATTATCCTTGGAAATAGAAAAAGACAGAACTTATGGCACTACCCAATCCCATGTAGCACTGATTGTACAATTTTATTGTTATCACTTCCTGCCAATAAAAAGGAATGGTTACTGCCAAGTATCACTCTAGCAATTGCCGAAATGAAAAAGTTAACGGAACCAGGGAAATCTAGTGAGATACGTAATAGCATAGCGAAATATGTAACTTTTATAGCAACCTGTGAACATTAATTGTTTCCATCATTCGAGTATAATGTATATAAAAATACATTTATGAAGATAATTTATTTATTTATTATTATTGGAAGACCAGCAGCTTACAATGGTTACAAGGATAATGATAGATTAAACGGCAAAACTGCCAATAAAACCGGTGAACTGGTAGTATTTTATGGTAGTTTACAACCTACTGTGAAAATTACATACAAAAAATAAATACCAATTGGTTAGAATATTATGAAAGAAAGGCTTGACTAAGTAGAAGTCGCTCCTGTTCTTGGCACATTTAATGGGATTTTCAATAGAACTTCAGGCCGATCAATAGATCCTCTAAAATATTTCAGAAAATATAATACATCAGCTTTTTCTTCTTTTTTATAGACGACGCCTGCATTAGGGAATCTAATCCCTGTGTCGCGGGGTACTTTACATACATATAATAGACGAACACAAATCACACCCAGGCTCTGAACAACTGTTTATGGGTCACACAAATTGTTGTCCGGCGCGGGACTCGAACCCGCGACACAGCGCCGCTTCGTGTCACGGGTGCGAGTAAACACTTGTTCAGAGTCTGGATGTGATTTGTGTTCGTCTATTATATGTGCTTCAGAACAGCTATAGAACAGCTTGAGCTAAGACAGTCGCGTCTTAGCTCAAGCTGTTCTATAATAGTAATAGATCATATTTTGGAAACGCTACACGCTTATTTATATGCTATATATCTACAATTATGAGCTGTATTCCATGTATTCAAAATGGGATCCCTTCTTTTCGCATAATGTGGCGTGTAGGGGCGAGGCGGCCCGCGGGCTGAGCGAAAGCCGTCTGCGACGATTAGCACGCGTGGGGCCGCCGGAGGGCCGCAGCGCCGGAGCCGTCACAGAAACCCTGCCTGCTGCATGCTGCTTGCTTGCTTGCTTATTTATGCTTAACTTTTATGCTTTAGGATATTATGCTTAAAAAAGTTATGCTTTATAACTTTATACTTAAAAAAGTTATGCTTTAGAACTTTATGCTTAATAAGTTTATGCTTTAAAATATTATGCCTAATCATTATTATGGTTACAGACATAATGCTTAAAAAAATTATGCATGAGCTGTTATGCGTAATTATATTATGCGAAAATATAATTATGCCAAACAACATTATGCTAAGTTATATTAGGTCTTAAAATTTTATGCTAATGGATAGGGAACCCATTTTAGGTAAAAATGGATTACTAGATCATAACATATATTTGATCATATTCTAGTATATCTTACGAATATTATAAATGCGAAAGTTGTTGTCTGTACCTTACGTCACGAGGATTTATTAACCAAGAGTGGGCGCTATTGAAAAAAAATTAGTAAATTTTTGTTTTAAATATCACAACGTGTATTTTGAATGGTTCCCTAACCATTAATAAATTAATAAAGTTAATTTGTAATACAACAATTTATTATTCATGTCAAAAAGCGCTTGTCAGAACAAGCGCTTTTTTAAAGTCTATGGGAATTAAAATAATAAATGGTCTTCAAGATGAAACACTAATGAAAATGAGGCTATGAATTTGAATAGACTTCGTGAGCCTGGATTGGTCTAATGAACTTGAGACATTGGGCTCACTGGAAAGTAAACGAGCGAACTAGTTGTAAGTTCTTAATTGCTTTAAGGCACGTGTATTTCCCCAGAATTGTTGAAAACGTATTGTAAGTTATCTTAACGCTAGATTTTTGTATACTGTCACACTGGAAAATTGTGATGGTATATGGTTACATTAGCTAATAACATTTGCACATTTGGTCTAATGTTTAGTTTCGACAATAAACACATTTTTCGAAAAGAACTCTACACAAAATTATTGTTGACTGTACAGAAATCAATAAGAAAGTCAATAAGACTAACGAAAACCTGATAAACATCTGACTTGCTGTATGGCTAGCGGCATAGAATATCGCCACCCCATCTCGTAGAAATTGTACCGAGATTTACTTTTAAATAAAAAAAATAAAATAAAAAAGGTTAGACTTTAAAAAAGCGCTTGTAAATAGTCAGAACATGTTTGTAGTAATATAGTTGTATACATTATTATTTCTAGTAACATAGATATTTAGGTACACATTGTTTGAAAACATTTATAAAATTTATTTTATTATAGCAATGATATACGTAACAAGTTGTTGTCAAGAGATTATATTTAATTATCTAGTTTTAGTCTAATATGTTTACTACATATTGTCAATGGTTCTGTCTATATTAAGGTATTATTATTATGACGGACCTTGTGTTAATAATAACGGTCGCGCTTTAATGCTACCACCGGATCCAATGCGCCCCAACTGAGAAGCCCTGGCGAAACAAACTCAGTGGGTTCATCTACTACCGGTTTACATCTACGACTCAGTTGAGACGGTACGGCGAAACATATTCAAGTGGGCATGAACACGGGATTTGGTCCAATTAGAGTAATTATTTAGTAGGCAAACACAATATATGCTCGATCGGTTGTCTCCCACAGAACGGCCAACAGCGTCTCTCTGTATACTGCGATCGTAACCCCGTCTGCTAAGCGTGGCGAATATGGCACAATTCCATTGTGGGAATCTTTTGGGGAGGCATTTGTCTAGCTGAAGCTGAGGACGTCATTCTGCTGACATGATGAAACAAATCTGAAGACTTGAAACGAGAAATATAATATTTGTACTTTACTATTTGCTTGTGGTCCGATTACTGAAAAAAAAAAATATAGGAATCGGTTCCGTTTTGAGGGAAAGAATTGGATAATAAGAAACTTGGTTTAGACAATATTAGTATTGTTTTCTTTTTGAGACATCCTTGTAGTATGAAACTAAAGCAAAACACATTTTACTTTATCCAGACTAGACAAAGTAAATACATAACAATTAGTGCGAGGTCCGACGATATTATTTCTGCCCTCATATTTATTTGTACTGCTGTGTGGCTGGCGACAAAGATATCACCACTGATCTCCCGTGGGGGACGTAGAAAGTGTCTCTGTGTATTATGGGCCATAACTCAAAACGGCCAACCATTCTTAGCTCAGTTTGTTGTTGTGTATCATTTACCAGCCGGATATTCATAGTGTATAGTGTGTAAGACAACAATAATCTCATCTATAACCCAGACAGGAGGAGGACAGCCCTTAATTCGGTTAATTCTATATTTTTGTTGTACCGTTCGTCTCTATTGTTTCCCTTCCCTACGAGGGTGGACGCGTACCTACGCGCTTACAACGTATATTTATGTATATAAAATAAAATAAATAAATAAAGGTTTTTTTCACGTTGACTTTAAAAAAGCTCTTGTGAATAGTCAGAACATGTTTGTAGTAATATATGTAGTTAAGTAGGTATACATAATTATTTCTAGTTACATATAGGTATTTAGGTACCCGGATTGTTAAAACATTTATAAAATTTATTTTATAATAGTTATGATTATTTATTGTCAAGGAGTTTATAAATATGTTTTATATATAAGTTAATTTTTTGCATATCTAGTGAACTGCAGACCCCTGTACTTATTTTATATTACATACATACATACATAGACTAACGCCTGTTTCCCAGAGGGGTAGGCAGAGACAACGGATTTCCATTTGTCACGATCTTTGCACACGTCTTTTGCCTCGATTACTGTCATTATATTCTTCATACATGCTCGCCGGTTTAGGGTATATCTGACCTGCCCTTTCTTGAGAACGTCTCCGATTTGGTCAAAGAATCGAACATTCTCTGACCAAATCGGAGGTCTTCCCCTTCCGGTTGTTCCATTCACACAGGACAGGTATACTTCTTTCATTCATCCTTTCTAAATGGCCAAACCATCTCAACCATTTTATATTAATTCCAAGTAATACCTCTATTATTCTACGGGTCTCAATTTCAAAAGAAAGAACGAAGAAATAGTGGCGTCGTATCCCGCTTTAAAACATAAGAGTAAGTATTGAACTTTGAGAACTACTATTACGTTCTGTTAAGTTTGTAAAGTGTTAAGTTGCTTATGATACTAATTCTCGTAACTAGAAGTTATTCTTACAGAAAAGTCTGGGTACTTTTGGAATTGCAATTTGTGGAACCTTTTAAAATAATGTATTAAGTGCGAAATAAAGATTTTAGGTTTTCTACTACGATTTTAAAGTTATATTTGTCATACATATTTTAGATATATTAACACAGGATACATCCCCTTACTATTATAATCCGATGGCTATTAACACAAACCGGAGGAGATCAGGCGCAGAACAGTCAATTTTCGGTGCTGTTCACTCGGAGGCTGGATGTTATAAGATGTTCGAAAGAAATCATGCTTATATACTCTTAGTTTTAGTAACTCGTTGATATATAAGTAACAATGGATTTTTGGTCATTTTATTTCGCATGATTGGGTCACATGCTTTTGCTTTTTGTGCGTTTTTAGGGTTCCGTAGCCAAATGGCCAAAAACGGAACCCTTATAGATTCGTCATATCTGTCTGTCTGTCTGTCCGTCCGTATGTCACAGCCATTTTATTCCGAAACTATAAAAGCTGTTATATTGAAACTTGGTAAGTATTCTGTGAACCGCATTAAGATTTTTACACAAAAATAGAAAAATAATAATAATTTTGGGGGTTCCCCATACATAGAACTGAGTAAGTAAGTAAGTAAGTAATTTATTTGCATAAACATACAAATAAGTCAATTGCATGCAAGATGTTACATAGTTATTGTACTGATCAGACATGCTTGCCATACAATGGCGTGCAAAAATTTAATACATGAGGTTATATAAAAAAATCTAAGTCATACAAAACAAGAAACAGAATAAAAACATAATAATATCATCAAAAAGAAGGTAATAGTAATTAAATATTAAGAATTATTTAGTGGATTATAATGTCAACATAAAACTTATATATAAAAATTATGTATGTTTAATATCAAGCTAGAACTTATCCGCCAAATATTCTGAAATATCATAATAAGCACTTTCTACTAAAAGTGATTTAATTGCTCGCCTAAATTCATTAACTGGTAGACTTTTCCAAACTGAAACTCAATATTTTTTTCATCGTACCCATACATACATATAGGTCTTCAAAAATGATATTGAGGTTCCTAATATATTTTTTTTCTAAACTGAATAGTTTGCGCGAGAGACACTTCCAAAGTGGTAAAATGAGTGTCCCCCCTGTAACTTCTAAAATAAGAGAATGATAAAACTAAAAATATATATGATGTACATTACCATGTAAACTAACAACGAAAATTGTTTTGAACGAGATCTATCAAGTAGTTTTTTTTAAATACGTCATAAACCGCAATTTGCTTTCATTTAATCAACTGAAATACTTGCTTTTACGGAACCCTTCATGTGCGAGTCCGACTCGCACTTGGTCGGTTTTTATTTTTATAATATGGAATAAATAACCTCGCCGTGAAGACATTTTCAAGATTGTGGATAGTGTGCGTTGTTATTGGAATTGTAGTGATATATTAGGTCTTTACCTATGAAATTGCCGTTCTGCAGTACTGGCCATTTCAAATCAAAATAATTTTTGTTTGGCTAAGAATTCTAATTTCAAATTAATTTTATTTTAAAAACATGGATTCTTTTTTCCAAAAATAGTCATTTCTTTATTGATTAGTGTTACATTTTCATCGCATTTCAATCTTTTTCGTCATCATGGATACGTTAAAAATTCGAGTAATTATGGAATATGAGTACCGTCGTGGCAGCAACGCGGCACAAGCGGCACACAACATCAACGACGTTTACGGAGCTAACACTACAAACCAACGCACCACCTGTTATTGGTTTGCTCGCTTCCGTTCTGGAAATTTCGACCTGAAAAATGAACCTCGCGGTCGTCCGAAGACTTTGGTCGACAATGACGAATTAAAGGCGGTTGTGGAAGCTGATGATACACAATCTACGGCTGAATTAGCAGCAGCTTTCGACGTTAGCGTCAAAACAATATTGGTCCATTTGCGTCAAATTGGCAAGGTAAAAAAGCTTGACAAATGGGTGCCCCACGAACTCAATGATCGCCAGCGCGAAGTACGCGTCGAGACGTGCCTTGCACTGCTCAACAGACACACAAATGAAGGAATTTTGAACCGCATTGTTACCTGCGATGAAAAATGGATTCTGTTTGATAACCGCAAGCGCTCAGCAAGTTGGTTGGATCCTGGTTCAGCACCTAAACAATGCCCTAAACGAAAACTTACCCCTAGAAATGTGATGGTCACTGTTTGGTGGTCTAGCGCCGGTGTGATTCATCACAGCTTCTTACCAAACGGGGTGAGCATTACTGCAGATGTGTACTGTGAAGAACTGAGCACAATGATGGAGAAGCTGGCGCATCTCCAACCAGCATTGGTCAATCGCTCGTCTCCGCTGCTCCTGCACGACAACGCGCGACCTCATACTGCACAGCAGACGGTCTCCAAGTTGCAAGAACTGGGGTTGGAAGCTCTCCGTCATCCGCCCTACTCACCAGACCTTGCGCCTACAGACTACTACTTTTTCCAGAATTTGGATAACTTCTTGGCGGGAAAAAAATTCAATACCCGAGAGGCAGTACAAAATGCCTTTGAAGAATTTGTTGCCTCCCGTCCAGCTGATTTCTTTAAGAAGGGCATCAATAAACTGCCACTGCGATGGCAAAGATGCATTGATTGCATGGGTGATTACTTCGATTAATACAAATAAAAAAATTCATGAAAAAAATTCGTTTAAATTTTTTCATACAAAACGGCAATTTCATAGGTAAAGACCTATTATAACATACCCACCGAACAATTGTACTGTGAACAATACTACGTCAGCTGACTTGGGTATTGGGTTCGATTCCCGTAGATATTTGTGTGCATATGAACATGTCTGTTTGTCCTAAATCACACTAATATTATAAAGGCGAAAGTTTGCGAGTGTGTATGTTTGTTACTTCTTCACGTCTAAACGGCTTTTAATAAAATTTGGTATGGAGTTAGCTGACACCCTGGATTAACACATAGGCTACCATTTATAAAGTTTAACGAGGGTAAAACCGCGGGGCACAGCTATTTACATATATAAGTATGTACTAACAAAAGAAAAGAAGTATAATTATGTAGTATATCAGTTATCTGATTTCCATAGTACAAGCTCTGTTTATTTGGGATCAGAATCAGATGGCCGTGTGTGAGGATATTATTTTATTGTTACAGTTTAGTAACTTATTCTAGGTGGTATATTCTGGCCATTATATTGTGTTACTTATATCTATACATATAATAAAATCGTAGAAAAGTCGAAACTGTACATTGAATATTTTTTAAAAGGATACTTGGGGCGTCATTTACAATCGATATCGAAGCCAAAAATATAGTTTTTATAATTATTGTCTGTGTGTCTGTTTGTCTGTATGTATGTCCGGGCTAAACTCAAAAAGTACTGCATGGATTTACTTCAAATTTTGCGTGAATATTAGTAAGAGGTCGGGTCAACATATAGACTACATATTAT
The DNA here is from genome assembly GCA_951640165.1 of Pseudoips prasinana. NCBI lineage: Eukaryota > Metazoa > Arthropoda > Insecta > Lepidoptera > Nolidae > Pseudoips > Pseudoips prasinana. The sequence goes on along the minus strand of OX621238.1, from coordinate 3,006,398 downwards.
CACGCTATCACCTACGGGGGAGGTGCTGTGATTATTTATAAATATTTAACGCGGGTAAAATCGCGGGGCACAGCTAGTAATTCAATATCCAATGACCCTTTATTTAATTTACGTATATATTTCTAAATACATACATATTATAGAACAATTATACAGAGACATAGAACAAAAATCGTACGCATATCGCACAAAGATTTGTCCCGGGTGGGAATCGAACCCACGACCTCTGGCTTAGCAGTCAAGCTTACTAACTATTAGACTAACTACCTACTACGACTACGACTAACTGCCTCGTTAGTCTAGCGGTAGCGTGTTCACCCGCAGAGAACGAGGTCCTGGATTCAAATCCCGGGTCGGGCCAAAAGTGATTTTGGGACTTTTCTGTAAAAAGAAAAATTTCTCAGCATCAGCCCGAAGTCTGGGAGTTGGAGGTATTATTCGGAGAGCACGTAAAGCCGTCGGTCCTGTACCTGACCTCTTTCCGGTCGTGTCCCTAGGCGTCCCATCGGATCATGAGAGTGATGGAATAGAAAGTGCTCCTGTGTTTGCACACACACTTGAGCACTATAATATGTCCCGCGCAGATGGGTAATCTCTGTTGAGACTGGCCGCCGTGGCCGAAATTCGGCTAGGAGGACATTATTATTATTATTAGACTAACAGGCCAGTTAAAGACATTCTTCAATAAACGTATTGCGAATAGTTGAGAACTGATTTCACACCCAAGCGTGATCTGGGGTTATGCTTCCACTGTTTGTATTTATTTTATAATAATAATAATAATATCTGGGGACAATGTCTCACAGATCATCCTAGCTCCAAACTAAGCAAAGCTTGTACTATGGGTACCAGACGACGATATACATACTTATATAGATAGATAAATACTTATATACATAGAAAACATCCATGACTTAGAAACAAATATTCGTGCTCATCACACAAATATTTGCACTTACCGGGATTCGAACCCAGGACCACCAGCTTCGTAGGCAGGACCACTACCAACTAGGCTACGGTGATCGATATATAATAGTTTGTTGGTAGTGAATGCTTTGATCAAAGGTCATATAAAACAGTCAACGGGGCTGATAATGCGTAGCCATCGCTTAGCTTAGTAACTTGCTATTTATTACTTATTTAAGGATCTTTACAGATAATAAAATCGTAGAAAAGTCAAAACTGTACATTGAATACGTTTTTAAAAGGATACTTGGGGAATGCTCTAAAATAGATCTCGAAACCAAAAATATAATTTTTAGAATTTTTGTATGTTTGTCTGTGTATGTATGTCCGGGCTAAACACAAAAAGTACTGCATGGATTTACTTCAAAAAATTGCAATTGCATGAATATTACTAAGAGGTCGGGTCAACATTTAGGCTACATATTATCACGCTATCACCTACGGGGGTGGAGCTGTGATAGTTTATAAAATTTTACGCGGGTAAAACCGCGGGGCATAGCTAGTATTAAAATATATGTGACGAAACAGACCGCACGGACGGACTAATTCAAAATATTTTGTTGCTTTAATTACTGTTTTTAAACTGTGTTTATGTAATACATTGTGAGCTTGACAAGTACAAGTGTATGTAAATACCCAAGTGCTGAATAAATTTCATTATTTCAATGCGCGTTTTTCTGTATCGGTGGTTGAGAGCTATAGCCATTTGACGAGTCTGTTGGTGTGGTTGGCAAATGCTTGCTTTTCACGCCGGAGGTCGTGAGGGTGATTCCTACCAAGGACAGATATTTGTGTGCGTGAACATGTCTGTTTCACGGTCACCGTAGCCTAGTTGGTAGTGCTCCTGCCTACGAAGCTGGTGGTCCTGGGTTCGAATCCCGGTAAGTGCAAATATTTGTTTCTGAGTCATGGATGTTTTCTATGTATATAAGTATTTATCTATCTATATAAGTATGTATATCGTCGCCTGGTACCCATAGTACAAGCTTTGCTTAATTTGGAGCTAGGATGATCTGTGTGACAGTGTCCCCTAGATATTATTATTATTAGGTATATTATTGAGTCTGGGCTTAAATTATCTATATAAGTATGTATTTACAAAAGAAAAATAGTATATGTAGTATATCAGTTATCTGGTTTCCATAGTACAAGCTCTGCTTAGTTTGGGATGAGATGACCGTGTGTAAATAATGTCCCAAGATATTATTATTATTATATTTTCGTTTTATTGATTAATCGTCAGTTTCATCAAGCTAGGATGCAACTTGTACCACCGTGCTTAGCCTACCGCTCGCCGTAGAGTGCTCTTTAGAACAGGAGCTCTACCGGCTAAGTCGCCGAACATCGATTTCTTAAATGGCGTTCAAATATATAAAGATTACAAATGACTTAATCAACCGTTAAATCGGCTTCAACGTTGACAATCGATTCCGGACCATTTATGAAGTCACATGTGCTCATGGAAGCCGATTTAACGATTGATTAAATAATTTTTTACCGTTATTTATTTGAACGCCATTTTAGAAATCGATGTTCCTCGACTTAGTCGGTATAGCCCCTAAAACAAGTGTTGGGTTACAAACTGGCGCATGTAATATGCTTGATTATATTTTCCTTATTGCACGCGCATTTTTTTATGAGGAAGAGGGCAGTGCAATTTCATCTCATTTATTGGCGGAGCACTACATATTAATTTCGTATTTTGATTGTCATGGATTTCCGCAACGTAACGACTAATGAAGACTGGCAAATAATATCTGGGGACAATATCTGGGGACAATGTCAGACATATCATCCTTTTTTTTTTTTTTTTTTTTTTTGATAAGGCTGGGGGAATGCTAATGCATGCCACCCGCAAAAAGTGTCTGCGGGTGGGTATGTCGGACTCGCACCGACTAAACCTAACCTGCCGTGGACTTCTTCTGGCGCCTGATACGGGGAGCCCCGGGAACGCGGGTATGCTGCTCCGGTGCCCCCCTTTTGCGCCGTGTCCCAGGTGGTCGGGACACGCACCCGGGGAGAGCTGTGGGTTGCCCTCCCCATTTGTCGACTCCTGCCAGTACGGCACAGCGACTGCGCCACAAACAGTTCGCTGTCTTCCCGGGGCTGCTTGCACGTGGCGGCAGTAGAGGACACTTCTCATACTGCCACCGCAGCCCCACACTGATCATCCTAGCCCCAAACTAAGCAAAGCTTGTACTATGGGTACCAGGCGACGATATACATACTTATATAGATAGATAAATACATATATACATAGAAAACATCCATAACTCAGAAACAAATATTCGTGCTCATGACACAAATATTTGCACTTACCGGGATTCGAACCCAGGACCACCAGCTTCGTAGGCAGGAGCACTACCAACTAGGCTATGGTGACCGTATATACATATATAAATATATATACATATAAATAAACTTATAATAGCCAAGAGACCATATAGACAACTAGCAGGTGGTGAAAAAAAAACTGCATCTACGGTCGCTCAACCGTGAAATAGCCCAAGTAGAGGTTATTTATTTATTTTATTTAAACTTTAGTACAGTGAGAATGTACATAGGCGGACTTAATGCCAAAGGCATTTTCGACCAGTCAACCTTAGGGTAGTGCAGAGAGATCGTGGCAGGTGAATTTGGGTTATATAAAAATTAAATGTATTTTTACTTATTATTCGTATAATTAAACTAATATTTTATTTAATTACGAACACTATATATAATAGATACTATACAATAAATACTATATGATTTTAATCTAATTAATACTATACTATAACATACTATATAATAATAAATATAATTATTGACGAGACGTTTCTGTATGAAGTTTCTTAGAAATACTCACGAACTTTCTTTTTAAATGTAAAGCGAGTCTTAGCCATCCTGATTCCTATAGGAAGCTCATTCCAAAGAAGTATAGATTGGACAAAGAAAGAGCAGTGAATGAAGTCAGAGCTATGAGGTGGACATCGTAAAAGACGGTTATGAATAGAGCGGAGAGTCTTACTATGGTTATTAAGGCGACTAAGGGTTAGAACAGCAAGTCGGGTAGCAGCGCCACCTGTGTAGCTGCGGTCGACAACTCGCATGCCAAGCGCGGTAACTAAGGTGAACTTCTCGAAATGGCAACTTTATAAAACCTTTGACTGATGATGTGATATGATGGGAAGGTATTCTTGGATGAAACAGTAATGAATATAAAGACAGTGTTATTATTAAAACTAACGTGTGGTACTAACATAAGCCAGTTAAACTTTACACTCCTCTCATTAGCCAGTTAAACTTTAAGGTCCCAACCAGATCCGTGCGTACTCCACAACTGTTTAGTCTACCTTCTATCAATAATAATGTTTCTCAAAATAGTCCAATACTAAAAATGTGTAGACAGTAGGTACAACAAAATAGGCTCCAAAGTTGATATATTTCATCAATGCTATAATGCATTCAAATTATTTTTAGCAAAGGACAACAATGTTCAGTTTTATTTTAATTAGTGTATTTTAAATTTATATTATTGTATTAATCGTACTAGTTGTATATTCCTCTCAAACTCCTAGTTTTAACTCACAGAATTTTGGTAATTTTTTAATGTTGTGTACAGATATAATTGGATCTCAGATTTAGCAGTGTTATAAGAAAATGATATTATTAATTTGTTATTAGTCTGTAGTCTGTTTCTGTACCTATGAAATAAAATAAAATAAAATAATGAAAGATAGCAATAATAATAATATCTAGGGACAATGTCACACAGATCATCCTAGCCCCAAAGTAAGCAAAGCTTGTACTATGGGTAGCAGGCGACGATATACATACTTATATAGATAGATAAATACTTAAATACATAGAAAACGTCCATGACTCAGAAATAAATACCTATTCGTGCTCATCACACAAATATTTGCACTTACCGGGATTCGAACCCAGGACCACCAGCTTCGTAGGCAGGAGCACTGCCAACTAGGCTACGGTGACCGTCGTACGTGAACGTTTCAACTTCTCCTGGGAGAGTCTCCCACCCGAAGGCGAAGTTGAAACGTTGGCGAATCCAACATAAAATTAATAAAGTGAGTTACCCGTTATTATGTTCCATTATAAAGACAGTGAGTGGCACACTAAAGGAACTAATTAGGAAGCTACTGTAACATTATGTGGATGCGGGAATCTCAACTTGGGTGTACGGGTATGGCGCAAATATTGCTTTTTCTCGGAATCTTCTCGGAATCGTAATTTCGCATCAACAATCGGAGAGGGTACTTTAGCGATACAATGGCATCATATGTAAGAGATGCGCATCTCTGGTGCGCAGAATACGTGGCAGCACCAACAGCATCCTTCGCATGATCGCTAGTCGGCTAGACTGTATTTATAGTACAAAAGATCCTGAAGGGTCGAAGTGCTGTACGAAAGTACACCCCAAACAAGATAAGAAGACTGTATTTACGTCAATCATTGCTGCGCCATTTTGCATGGAATGACGCAGCAATGAATGGTAAATTTGTTACATATTTTAAAATACTTATTACTAACACTAGTTTATAAGAAAGTTTTTACTTACTTATTGGAAACTAATTTGGTCTGAAAATAAAGTCTTATTATTATTATTATATGTCGGCGTTAACTGTAAGTGCTATAGATAAGGTTTGAATTTCAATGCTTGGATTTTAGGGCTGTCAATATTTGCCAAATGTATTGTTCATTTTGAGACACCATTGTTTAGTCGGTGGGTGAATTGATTTACCCTTTTGCATAAGACAACCCTTTGTCAAGCAAAGGTCTACACTTCGGGTGTGGCTATTTACTTAGTCAAATGTTACCCCATTAAGCTCTAGTTCACCTTCAAATATTTTCATAAAAAATATATTTTGTAGTGCTGTATATTCTAAACATCGCTAAGCAAGTAATATTAAATAAATATCTTAGGAGAACAAACACATTGCCATCTGATCCCAAACTAGTCACCGTAGCCTAGTTGGTAGTGCTCCTGCCTTCGAAGCTAGTGGTCCTGAGTTCGAATCCCGGTAAGTGCAAATATTTGTGTGATGAGCACGAATATTTGTTTCTGAGTCATGGATGTTTTCTATGTATATAATTTATCTATCTATATAAGTATGTATACCGTCGTCTGGTACCCATAGTACAAGCTTTGCTTAGTTTGGGGCTAAGATGATCTGTGTGACTTTGTCCAAGATATTATTGTTATTAAACTAGGCAAAACCTGTTGTTATGGCAACCAGACACCTGCCTACTTATATGTTTCTAATTACATACACATTATAGATAAATTACATCCAGACCCAGAAAAAATTATCGTGCTCATCACACAGAGTTTTATTGTGGGTGAGCATCGAACCCACATTGTCTGACTCCCAGGGACTCCTTGTCGAATTACAACAGGCGGGACCAACAGCATATCGTAGCGGGAAAAAAGCTATCAAGGGCTACGACCGCAAAACTGCGAATGAAGTCCTCGCGCTTAATAGGAGGAACTTATGCATCATAACTAGGGTGTTAACGGGACATTGCCGTCTCAGGAAACACCTGTCCACGGTGGGCATCGGAGACTGTAGAGTGTGCAGATTCTGCAAGACGCAGACGAAACACCTCTGCACCTGCTCTGCCACTGTGAGCCACTGATGCTTAAACGTAACACCGTCCTGGGCCAACACTTCTTGCACCAGGACGATGTTATCGATAATCCTGTCAAAAAGATTCTGCAATTTATCTATGTTGCAGGGTTAGACAGGGAAGTTTAGTTGGAGCGGCGAGCTCAATAGTTCATCACTGGACGCAGTGTTACCAGGACCTCCGGGGACTGGAAATAGCCGCCACCAGGAGAATAAGAACAGCTTAACGTGCCTTCCGAAGCACGGAGACGCTCAGAAATTAAACTACTTTAACGGTCACCCATCTATGGGCTTACCGCAAGCCTAGGTGCTTTGCTTTGCCAATCAGTTAGTCAGTGAGTGCACTCGCCATAAGCGGCTCATAGCCAGTCACGAGTACGTTTCGTATATTTGACTGCACGTGTGGCGTAGCGGCTAAGACAGTCGCCTCGCTGCTTCGTGTCGCGGTTACAAGTCCCGCGCCGGACAACTATTTGTGTGACCCATAAACAGTTGTTCTGAGTCTGGATGTAAATTGTGTCCGTCTATTATATATTTGTAAAGTACCCCGCGGCACAGGGGTTAGATTCCATAGCGCAGGCGGTGTCTTAAAAAAAAAGTTTTACTTAAGTAGTGTTGCCTAAAGCACTCTTTTTTTTGTTTTTCTATCTTCTACCCTTTTCAGATTTATCCTCCTTACTCGGGTATGTTATTATTTGTCTTTACATACGACGGTACAGGAATAAGTTCAAAGTTAACTATCAACATACATATGCAGCAATGTTTATGCAAGCGACCCTTAAGGTAAGGAGAATGCTCCATCCCATTATATCCCTGGTACAGACGCCAGCACATCCAGCTACCCAAATCTGTCAAATTTATTTTATAGATTTTCAACTTTATCACATAAGCATAAGGTTCACTTTCAATTGGGGAAATTTGACAGATTGGGGTAGCTTGATGTGCTGCGTCTGTACATCACATTATGTTAACAATGCTATTTCTAGTCTGGTTACAATAAATGTACTTTGCATTTTTTATATCTTGCTCGCTTAATAATGAAGTAATCATGTAAACTAAACGTCGTTGTTCTTGTAGCGTTGCGTATTCAACCACACATAATCTATACATATAATTAAATCGTAGGAAAGTCAAAACTGTACATTGAATATTTTTTAAAAAGGATACTTGGGTCGTGATCTACAATCGATATCGAAGCCAAAAATATTGATTTAGAATTTTTGTCTATGTGTCTGTTTGTCTGTATGTATGTCCGGTCTAAACTCAAAAAGTACTGCATCGATTTACTTCAAATTTTGCATAAATATTACTAAGAGGTCGGGTCAACATATAGGCTACATATTATCAGGCTATCACCTACGGGGGAGGAGCTGTGATAATTTATAAAGTTTAACGCGGGTAAAACCGCGGGGCACAGCTAGTACATATAATAAAATCGTAGGAAAGTCAAAACTGTACTGAGCAAATAAAATTGAATTGAATTGAATTGAATTGTACATTTAATATTTTTTAAAAAGGAAACTTGGGGCGTGATCTACAATCGATATCGAAGCCAAAAATATAGTTTTTTGAATTTTTGTATTTCTGTTTGTCTGTATGAATGTCCGGGCTAAACTTAAAAGTAGACTCCTCACTAAGAGGTCGGGTCAACATATAGGCTACATATTATCACCTACGGGGGAGGAGCTATGGTAATTTATAAAACTTTACGCGGGTAAAACCGCGGGGCACAGCTAGTCAATTAATAAATATCTTGGGACAACTAACACACTGCCATTTGATCCCAAACTAGGCAGAGCTTTTACAACCAACAACTGATAAAGATACTTAAATATTTTATAATACATTCGTTTTATAGATAAACTAAAATCTTAAAAGATTTTTCTTGGGTGTGGTTCAATCCCCCAATCTCTGGCTTAGTAGAGAGCGAGAGAGGGAGAGATTTTGGGACAACTAAACCAAACTACCATCTGATCCGAATCTGCACTATGGCAACCAGATAAAGATATCTACTTATATTTGGTATGTCTTTGGTTCCGTGGAGGATGGGTCCCTGGTGTGGGACGCAACATGCGTCGACACCCTTACGCCCTCCCATCTTCCCCATTCGTCGGGTTCTGCAGGCGCTGCGGCTGCTTTGGCGGAAACCCTTAAACGGCGCAAATACACAAATTTGGATGCAAATGTTATTTTTGAGCCGTTTGGGGTAGAAACCTTAGGACCATGGGGCCCAAGCGCGCATTTAATATTTCGGGAAATAGCTAAACGTTTGATCGACGCTTCCCATGATCAGAGGGCTGGTCTATTTTTGGGTCAGAGGATCAGCATTGCCAACCAGAGTGGCAATGCGGCCAGCCTTCTGGGCACTTTTCCCATAAGCGATGCGGAGGGATTATTGGACGCCTTTTAGGGTAAATAGTGAATCGTAGTTTATCTAATTTTAAGCTTATAATTTCATTTTATTTTATTTATTTACTGAAATAAATCCTTTTATTTGAAATACATACATATTATGGATGGAATAGTAAGAGTGAAACAAAATGTTTGCTCCCTCTCTCTCTTGCCCCTACAGTAATATACGAAACGTCACTCTTTCTGTTTCTTCACTAACTTATATCTCCCTCTCAACTACGTTTTCGTAACGCTATCGTCACGCACTTGGGGATTGAGCTTCACCAGCTTACCCCCCAAGTCAAGCTCACATAAAGAACTTTACTACACAGACAGCTTCTTGCCAGCTTTTTATTATATTTCTTCACTTATGAGTTTTGTTAGGCGGTCTGTTCACGCTCGTTTCTCAGAGGGGTAGACAGAGACAACGGATTTCTATTTGTCACGATCTTTACACACGTCTTTTGCCTCGTTTACTCTCATAAAGTTCTTCATATATGCTCGCCTGTTTAGGTTGTCCTGACCTTCACCGGAGCAGCATACTCGCGTTCCCGGGGCTCCCCCTATCAGGCGCCAAGAGAAGTCTACGGCAGGTTAGGTTTAGTCGGTGCGAGTCCGACATACCCACCTGCAGACACTTTTTGCGGGTGGCATGCGTAGGCATTCCTCCTGCCTTATAAAAAAAGACCTTTTTTGAGAACATCTCAAACTTGGTCAGAGAATGTTAGAAGAAATGTTTTACTGGGGGCTTAGTATGTAACGATTTTGTTTTAAGTTTGCGAGGGTCCATTCTCTATGGCAGAGAGAAGAAGTTGGACTATTTGCATGTTTGCTGACATACGAGTAGTTGTATAAAAAATATTGAAATACGCATGTGAATAAATAATTTGAGTACATTCGATCTAACGCCGGATTTGATAATACAAGCCAGATGGCCGACCGATGATTTTCGTATTCATTACATGTGATCAATAAAAACATCGGTCGGCTCAGTTTGTATATTTAAAGTAGGGATTGATATAACGATAGTACTTTTTTTCATTCGTACCTTTTTGTAACGGACATTTGTTTTTGTAGGCACATTCTACATTATATATTATTTTATTCACCTAAAAAATTTAACAAAAAAGACGCAAAGCATATTTATAAATTGCACTTGAAACCGGATAAACCAATTTTATTTAAAAAAACAAAGAAAAATAAATAAATAAAAAAGGTTTATTCCCAACAAGCACAGATAATCCTTAACTTAGTTTACATCTAAGACGATATAACTAATTGCGTTTAGTTTACATAATACTTATGAAGCATGCAACATTATAAGTACTAGCTAGAAAACGCGTCTACCTCAGCAAAGGACTCCAAAGGATCAATAATGTAGTATAGTTATCAACATTTATAGCTAGAAGGCATAATTCTATACAAGAATACATCAACAACACATGGTAATAAAATGTGAATGAAATAAATAAATATCCGGGACATAACAACAGCGCCATGGACGCAAAGCTTGTACTAAGGATACTAAGCAATCAAATAATAATATAATAATAATATCTAGGAACAATGTCACACAGATCATCCTAGCCCCAAACTAAGCAAAGCTTATACTATGGGTACCAGGAGACGATATACATACTTATATAGGTATATAAATACTTATATACATAGAAAACATCCATGACTCAGAAACAAATATTCGTGTTCATCACACAAATATGGATAGAAACTTATTATCTTATTTCAATAAAGAAGAAATAATTATTTATTTCCAAATATATGTACCTATACATACAATACATAGAAAAAACCTAGACTAAGGCATATATATTTATTTATTTATTTAAGGATCGTCAACGTTACATACACTCATGCAGTTATAAGACACGTACATACTCAAAAATAATAGTGCTGCAACACTTAAAGTCGATCACAGCATTCAAATTTTACATTATTAAAGTTAATTACAATAAATTAATTAAAAAATTGCACTAATTACAAAAACAAGCCATAAACAATAAACATTGAAACGAGACAAAAAGTAACATGAAAAACAGAACACGGACCAATATTAAACTACAGAACATACACAATTAATAACATGTTCACGAACACAAATATTTGTCTTGTGCGAGGATCAAAATCGCAACCTTTAGATCAGAAGGTAGTTTCACTACGGACTGAGTCCGCCGCGATTCAGTTCGAAGTGAAACTGCCTTCAGGGGCTCTACCGGCTAAGTGGCCGAACATCGTTTTCGTGAATGGCGTTCAAATAATTAAAGATTAAAAATGACTTAATCAATCGTTAAATCCGCTTCAACGTTGACATTCGATTCCGTACCATTTATGACGTCACATGTGGTCATGAAAGCCGATTTAACGATTGATTAACTAATTTTTAACCTTATTTTTATTTGAACGCCATTTAAGAAATCGATGTTTGGCGACTTAGCCGGTAGAGCCCCTGTTCTGGTCATAATTATCTCTGATATGTTTCGGTTAAGACATTTTTTTATAGCTTTCTGTGCTATCATTTTATGATTTATGCGTGTTAATACGCATATTATGCACCTTTAATTGTTGTACCTTATTTCTATGTTTAACATTTACAATTTGTACACCACATAGTATGGGTTAGAAAAAGGTGTACTTAATTTAATTTAAGATCTATATTTACCTACATTATATATGTCACAAATATATGATTATGATGTTATTAAAATTAGAATAATATTACATGCCAAAAATTAATATGATTCATACATTACCATAAATGAACTAACGAAGAACTAGATTGCAGGTTTAATCTTAAATTTGTATGTAAACATTCTAGTATAAATAGTTTTAAAAGTAAAAATTATTATTTGGCTATTTATAATACCTCTTTCTATTTTAATATGGTTTTTTTATTGTGACTTTCATTATATGATGATTGATGATGATTTATACCTTTCTCCATGACGCAGTGTTTGGCGGGCATGTCTGGACGTTTGCTGGATCCCACACCTTAATGTCAAGAACATTTTTTTTTATTTTTTTTATTTCAGAGGTCGACAAACGAGCAAGTGGGTCACCTGATGGTAAGTGATCACCGCCGCCCATGGACACTCGCAACACCAGAGGAGTCGCGGATGCGTTGCCGGCCTTTAAGAGTCAGCAAACAAGTGTTGCTGACCCTTCCCTAGTGATGTTAAGAACTCGAGTCTTTGAGTCCTAATTCAATAGACTCGACTTAATTTTACAAGACTCAGTGAACTAACTGAACTCGGAGTCTTGAGTCGAGCCGAGCTTTAGTCTTTTCATAAAGACTCGAGCGCTAAAATAGAACTCGAGCTTTAAAAAGAGCTCGAGTCTTAAATAGAGCTCGAGTCTTAAATAGAGCTGGAGTCTTAAAAAAGCTTGAGTCTTAAAAGAGCTCGAGTCTTATGTCTACAACGTATTAAGGTTTAATAATGTTAACAGTTGCAGGGTAATCCAAAGGTTTAATAAATAGATTTACGAGTACGTCAGATTTTTTCAAGATAAGTAAGTATAAGTATATATATAAGTAATATATATATAAGTATAAGTATATATGTAAGTATAAATTAATGAGAAATGTGTCTTATTATTTTTTGATGATTACAATTATTTTTCATGATTAAAATTATTTTTCCTATTAATTAACGCTTTTATTTTTCAAAAATACGCTTTACGAATATATCCCACAAAAGTATTTTTAAAAATATTTTATTGTCTGATTTCAAAAGGAACTCCAAACGGAATAGAACTCGAGCACGACTCGCCCGTAAAAAGGACTCGAGCACTAAAGGAGACTCGAGTCTCAATTTGCGCTCAAGAGCTCATATGGGCTCGAGTTCTCTAGTCTTGGGAGTTTTATTGTAATGAGTCGAGTCCTGTAATTTGTCAGTCGAGCTCAAAATTTAGGACTCAAAGACTCGAGTTCTTAACATCACTACCCTTCCCCCACCCCAATGAGCTCTGGCGACCTTACTCACACTCAGAAACACAACATTAAATTATTAATGCTATTATTAAGGAATGTCTTCTGTAAGGTGGAGGTACTTCCCCAGTCGGGCTGCTCTTTGAGCGAATGAACGCTGTGCCCTACCTCTCTTTTAATATATTTTGTATTCTAGATTTAACCAAGACTGTACATACCTTTATGATCTGAAATAAATGTTTTATTATTATACCTGCAGGTAAAGTTATACGTAAGTTAGGGCATAGCTAAAGTTGAAGCAAATGTTATACCGACTGAGATGGGATGGAAATTGTTACATAATTGAAAATGTCTCTCTTTCTAATATTCTGTACGGGAAATGTTGGCGCCATTTGTCGGTATCTCTGAGTCATTACTCGACTGATAGGTCCACAGTGACATGTGGATGTTGATTGGATATCAAATTGACAATGCCGCCCAAAAGTACAAATATGTTTGTAATTTGATTTTAACATTCTTGCAATGTTAGGTATAATTATAATATGTTCACATCACGTGATCTGGGCGTTTTTTTAGACACTGCTTTCAGTTTTAGGCACCATATAGTCGCAACTATTATAAAAGCGTCACAATTGTCAGGGTTTTGAAATCGTCAAATGAAAAATTCAGAAATTCATCATTAGCAATAATTATATATAATTCTATTGAACGAAATATCCTTGAATACTGTTGTACAATCTGGAGCCCAGGTTATCAAGTCTACTCAGATCGTATAGAGCGTGTTCAAAAGAGATTTTTATATCATCTGTCATACACCGACAACAAATGTCGTTCTCTTACATCTTATCAGAAAAGGTTGTCGCACTACAAAGTCGCATCTTTAAACTCACGACGAAAAGCTTGTGATGTTAATAATGACGTATAAAGCAATTCATGGGCTCATTGAGAGTCCATGTACTCTCGGACGTATAAATTTCTCTGCTCCTCGCGCAGGTAGTCGTTTGTGCAATTATAAAACCTTTAGCTTACCGCGCTGTAGGACTAATATTGGCACTCATTCACCTATGTACCGAATGTCAAAAGGTTGCAATGCAATCCAAAATGATATTGATATTTTCAATTGTTCTTTTGCCTCACTTAAGCATAAACTAAAAATATTATTGTAGTATTTTTGCTGATTTAACTGTAGGTAATAGTTTTGTTTAAACTTAGAATAAGTACTTAGAATAAGTATTTCACTGTTAAAGAATACTTGGACTCAAAGAAATAATCTGTTTCTAAGGCTTACTTAAATATTATGTATACATTAATGCATAATACCTGGCTATTAAATACATATTTGACTAATAGTACCTAAATTGCCCATGAAAACTTTAAATTCAAAAATATTAAATTAACAAATTATTTGTAGAGATTTCATGTGTTGAGTTGGAGCAATTTATTGTTTTGAGTCTTTACAAACCTCCTTGTGCACCATTTGATACTTTTTCAGATATTATGGAGGATGCATTAAATAAATTATCTAACAGCCATAAAACAGTTATTATTTGTGGAGATTTTAATATAAATATTTTGGAGAAAAGCACAATAAGTTGCAATTTATTAAATTTGTTTAAATCCTATAATTTATATCACAATTTTACAGAACCAACTAGAGTAACTGCTACAAGTGCTACATGCATTGATAATATATTTAGCACTGTAAAACCTTTATTTAAATCAATAATCAATAAAATTCAGTCAGATCATTCAGGTCAGTTGGTAACTTATTCAAATGCTCCAAAAATTAAAAGAAAACTTATAAGCTATATTCCATTTAGTGAAAACCGCTTAGAAAAATTTAAATGTAATATAGTAAAACAAATAGCATGGCTGCCCTATCATGATAATCCGGATCACTTGTACAACTCTTTATTCAATTTGATTAATGATGAGTTCTGCACAATGTTCACACCCAAACAACTGTCTGTAAGTGACCGTCTGGTATTCAGTGATTGGGCAACTCCAGGCATCTATAAAAGTCGGAATCGGTTATATGAATTGTATGAAGAAAGATCCCATAATCATAATACAGAGTTTCAAGAATATGTGAAACAATATGCCAAAACATTTAGACGAGCCTGTACCGCTGCTAAATCTTTGCACATAAAAAATATACTTAAATCTTCTACAAATATAATCAAAACTACTTGGAAGATAATTAATGCTGAGACAGGTAAAACAAAAATACGTAGTCGTGATTTTAACTTAGTAATAAACAACATAGATATTAAAGGCGATTTGGAGATTGCGACTGAGTTTGAAAAATATTTTTCGAATATTCCAGTCATACTTACTAACTCTCTTTCATGTTCTTCTACATCTGCTGAGCAGATACTCAAGCAAAGCGTAGGGTCGTGTGACACAGTTTTTGAATTTTCGGTGGTTAGCCCTAAAGATATTTTAAATGCTTTCAAGAGTATTAATATGAAAAACACAAAGGATCTGTGGGGTCTATCTGTTAAGACTGTTTCATCAATTATTACTATAATCGCCCCACACTTAGCTACTGTGTTCAATTGCTGTGTTGCATCAGGTGTATTTCCTGACTTGATGAAGTATAGTAAAATCATTCCTTTGTTTAAAGCTGGTGATACTTCAGACCCTTCAAATTTTCGACCTGTTTCCGTGCTGCCCACTCTTAGTAAAATATTTGAAAAGCTTATGCTTAGCCAGCTGCTCAGACACTTTAATATACATAATTTACTACACCGGAAACAGTTTGGATTCACAAAGGGTTGTTCAACCATAGATGCAGGGGTCAACTTATTAAAAAGTATATTCGCGGCGTGGGAAGACTCGCAAGATGCATTAGGTATCTTTTGCGATTTGTCCAAAGCGTTCGATTGCGTTCATCATGATACTCTGGTCAGAAAATTACACCACTACGGTATTAGGAACAAGGCTCTCGAACTTCTGACTTCTTACTTGGGCAATAGAATTCAGAAGGTCGAAATAAACGGTAAAATATCTCCGGGATCTCCAGTGGTAATGGGCGTCCCACAGGGGTCAATTCTGGGCCCATTTTTGTTTTTAATTTATATAAATGACTTACCTTACTACGTAAGGGATAAGCATGAGATTGTGTTGTTTGCAGATGATACTTCCCTGACGTTCAAAATAAACCGACAATTAAGCAATTTTGACGATGTTAATGATGCAATCTCTAAAGTTGTTCATTGGTTTAATGCCAATAATCTTGTGCTTAATGATAAGAAAACTAAAGTCATTAAATTCACTACACCGAATGTGAAACAGGCGACAACCAATGTACAACTTAATGGAGCTAGGTTGGACCCTGTTGAATCGACTGTGTTCTTGGGTATCACTATTGACTCAAAGCTACAATGGAGCCCACAAATAGAAAAACTGTCCGGCAAATTAAGTTCTGCAGCATATGCAGTGAAAACTATTAGACGGCTGACTGATGTTGACACAGCTAGAATGGTTTATTTCAGTTATTTTCATAGTGTAATGTCCTATGGAATTCTTCTCTGGGGTAGCTCTGCTGACATTGACACCATATTTATATTGCAAAAAAGAGCTGTAAGAGCTATCTATAATCTTGGCCCGAGAGTGTCTCTAAGAGAAAAATTCAAAGAGGTCAACATTCTAACTGTACCATCTCAGTATATATATGAAAACTTACTATATGTGCATAAAAATATCGATTCCTTCTGTAAAAGGAGCGATACACATAATGTAAATACTAGATATAAGAATAATCTCATACTGCATACTACCCGTCTCCACAAAATAAGTAACTCTTTTATGGGGCAATGTATAAGATTCTATAACAAACTTCCCAATGATATTAGAGAATTGTCTACGAATAAGTTTAAAAGAATTATTAAAGCCAAATTGTGTAGCAGGGCATATTACAAAATGTCTGATTATTTAAGTGATAAAAGTGCTTGGGATGGAGTTGTTCTGAGTCAACACACATGATTGTAATTAATCTTAAGTATATTTTATTTTAAAAAAGGATTCCTACTGAGTTTTCTGGCAGTGTTTCTCAGTAGCTGCCACGTCATGCACTGCACGGTAGGGTAAAAAAAATATGACGATTCCACATAAATGTAAAATTTTTACGGAATAAAGTTACTTTGACTTTGACTTTGACTATCTTATAAAATTCCTATAATACTACAATAAACATTAACAACAAATATTCTATAGATCTTGACATTCTAATATTAATCTGATAATCTTTTCGCTTTAAATCCTGACATTTTTAAATTAAAATTTGCCATACTTAATAATTCTTACAAATAGCTTAAATTTTTAAATCTTTTTATTATTAACAAAAAGTCTTCCTCCTGTCTTCTACTATGCTGTGCCCGACAGGGTCCATAATTGTTACATAATAATAAGATTATTATACCATCTGTTATACATTGTGGAAGCAATAAACGATTGAGTATTGAGTACCCCTTAAGATAAGTTAAGGTTTTGTCTAATTTAGCAAGCTGTGTCTACATCAGAGTAGGGTACAGCCTTTATTTTTTATAAATCGATGTTGTCTTATCCAATGTAGTCTATATCCAGTTTTGTAGACCAATAAACGGGGGAAAAAAAACACATCAGCCGAAAGACGACCATTACTGGATAAAGGCCTCCCCTAAAGATCTCCAGATCTCTCTCTCTGATCTCTCCACATGTTAGGTAAATCATATACTATGCATGGTCATTTACCACCATGCGTTTCACAAGAAACTCTTTACTGCGCGCTACCGCTCTGTGGTATCAATTATCTGCGGAGGTATTTCCGAGCCGGTATGACATGGCAACCTTCAAAAAGCGAGCCTATTCTTTTCTTAAAGGCTGGCATCGCACGTGCGGCTCCTGTAGTGTTGCGAGTGTGCATGGGCGGCAGAGATCACTTACCATCAAGTAATATAGATTTATTATAACTATAGTAACTCATTCAGGTATTAAGATTAAATATATTTTTATGATACTGTTTCATCTACTTCATATTAATTCATATTTTTCTTTAAGTTTATTTACGTAGGTTAATCTTTAGTGTAGGAATTTCATCTCAAAGCATGAAAGCTGTATGTAATATTAACTTTTATTTTGCTTAGGGCTTGGCACCGACTTCAAACCTATCAATAGGCAGCACATACAAATTATAGTATTTCATTAATATTAAAGGTATTAAGTTTGCATAAGAGATGTATTAAATTAAATCTTTATTAAGATATAATTTTTTTTACTTTTTAGTTTTTGAAGTCGGTTTTTTTAAACGAAGTTTTTTTTATTTGTTATTTTTTAGTGTCTAGCTATGTGTAGAACTACGAAAGGTGCCGCGCGCCTCAAAACTATAGGTCCCAACAAACGAGAACGGAAAAAAGAAATATCCTCCGAAAAAATTTTGTTCGAAACACTTTTTCACGTTTTTGTGAGACAGTGAATGATCGAAAAGACCGTTTGTAAAGTAATAAAAACTACATAAAATTACGTTCACTCTAAGAAAACATGCACAGTACGAGTAGTAAGTAGACTCGCTAAGATTCATGAAAGTCTCAACAGCAAGAGCATAGATTAGGCCGTATTTATGACCATCTAGCCAACGAGTCTGTGTGCTGTGGGTTTATAGACAAGGTCTTATTAATGATGGAATAACCATCAAGTCTACTGAGCAGATGGCATGAGTCTATGAGGACTAGGTCTTATTAATGATCGATTAGCCAACGAGTCTACTGAGCAGAGGGCATGAGTCTATGAGGACTAGGTCTTATTAATGATCGATTAGCCAACGAGTCTACTGGGCAGAGGGCTCATAGCCTAGGTCTTATTTATGATTGATTAGCCATCGAGTGTACTGAGCAGAAGGCTCATAGACTAGGACGTATTGATGATCAAGACAACGAGTCGAGAGAGTTCGAGTCGGCATCGCCCGTGAAAGGCGGGATGGTTTTTTCCGTAGCAGCAAGTATTTGAGTTGATAGAATGGAAGGTAAATTACGGTTTACGATTTAAGACGCATTAAAAAAACTGCTAACTAGATCTCGTTCAAATCAATTTTCGGTGGAAGTTTGCATGGTAATGTACATCATATATTTGTTTTAGTTTTATTATTCTCTTATTTTAGAAGATACAGGGGGGGGGGGGTGGATTTAACGCCTTTGTTTCTTGCGCAAACTATACAGTTAAGAAAAAAATGATACAATTAACCTCAATATGATTTTTGAAGACCTATCCATAGATATATCACGTATAGTACGATGATTTTTTTAAAAATTCAGTTCTAAGTAAGGGAAGCCACCAAAATTTGTTGTTTGTTTTTCTATTTGACGGTATAGTTCTTATAGTTTCGAAATAAAGTGGCTGTGACATAGGGACGGACAGACAGACATGATAAAACCATAAGGTTTCCGTTTTTTGCCATTTGGCTACAGAACCCTAAAAATGGCAGCTATTCCACATCAAACTAAAGAAGAATCACGTAAATCGGTTCATAAATCTCAGCGTAATCGGTGTACGTACATAAAAACGCGCTTATACGCGCGTTTTGAACGCAAGTCGTCTGAAACTGTTATTAATGTTCATGCTAAGAAACACTTGAACAGTATGAGTCTAGCTAGACTGGTTAAGATTTAAAAACGGCTGGGCCAAAGACAATTACATCGTCCACATAAACAAAAAAATTCATACAAAATGTCCATAAAATAAAAACTACTGGGCCAAACTATATAAAATTTTTATGGGACCAAATGGCAACTATTCCGCATCAAACTAAATAAAAATCACGTAAATCGGATCTTAAATCTCCGAGTAATCGGTGTACATACATAAAAAAAAAAAAAAATACCGGTGAACTTGAGAACCTCCTCCTTTTGAAGTCGGTTAATGACGGAGGACCGCATAGAAATTTGAGGAGTTTTGGCGCCAACGCGGTTAAAGACGCAACAGGGCATTGTTTCATTTTCAAAAACTGGTGTAAATTCAAGTTTTTATGTGTAAATATGATGGATTCATATCATGGACAACGTTCACAAGTGGAGGAAAGTGCCATATTGCCGTGAATTGCGATTTTCTGTGTTGAATCTAAAACTCCATATAAGTCTCCACTGCTTTACTGGGGTACGACCCGTACGACGTGTGACTTGACTGTGGCGGACTTTACTTGACATGACGAAAATAAATGAAATAAAAATATATTTTACGGAAGGATCATAAGGCCGAAGAAGCCAGAGCCGTAAAACTGAATTTAAAAAAAATCCAATGACGGACCACTGACAGTCCGAATCATGACGTCTTGAGTTTGAATCGTTCGGCATCTGTCAAATACAAGTTCAAAATCTGTACATGCAGTAATGTAATATAAGTTTATAGAACTCATCGTTACTCACAAAATCTCTTTATATCTAACTAAGCTATTCTAAGGTAAGTAACAATTATTGTTTTTTTTGTTCTAAAGTATTTTGACAAATTTGATGAAATTTATAGCTTTATGTACAGGCACCAGCATATCAAGCTTCCCCAATCTGTCGAATATCCCCAATTAAAAGTAAACCATATGCGTATGTAATATAGTTGAAAATCTATAAAAAAAATTGACACATAGGGGTAGCTGGATGTGCTGGTGTCTGTACCTATAGTTGCTGACAAGTTGCTAGAACTCATCGGGGAGCCGCGATGGGTCCGCTACAGGGGAAAATGGTCACGGTACTGAATCATCATCATCATCATCATATCAGCCGAAAGACGTCCACTGCTGGACAAAGGCCTCCCCCAAAGATCTCCACAATTGCCGGTCTTGCGCTATCCGCATCCAGCGATTTCCAGAGACCCGCACAAGATCATCGGTCCATCTTGTAGGGGGCCTGCCCACGCTGCGTCTTCCAGTTCGTGGTCGCCACTCGAGAACCTTTCTGCCCCAACGGCCGTCGGCTCTACGAGCTATGTGCCCTGCCCACTGCCACTTCAGCTTGGCAATTCTTCGGGCTATGTCGGTGACTTTGGTTCGCCTGCGGATTTCGACATTTCTGATGCGATCCCGCAGGGAAACTCCGAGCATAGCCTTCTCTTTGGGTGACCTTGAGCCTTCTAATAAGGCCCATAGTGAGCGACCACGTCTCTGTTCCGTATGTCATCACTGGCAACACACACTGGTCGAAGACTTTCGACTTGAGACACTGCGGTATTTTGGACGAGAAGATGTTACGTAGCTTCCCGAACGCTGCCCATCCGAGTTGGATTCTACGATTGACCTCCTCCTCGAAGTTGGACCTACCTAGTTGGATGGTCTGTCCTAGGTAAATATAGTTCTCTTCAACTTCGAGTGCAGAGTCACCAACTTTCAATTGAGTGGGCAACATGGACGTTTGACATAATTTTCGTCTTATCCATGTTCATTTTCAGACCCACTTGTTGAGAGACTCTGCTGAGGTCATCGAGCATTGTACCGAGGTCTTCCATGGTCTCAGCCATGACTACTATATCATCGGCAAATCGAAGGTGAGTGATGTACTCGCCATTGACATTGATGCCAAAGCCTTTCCAGTCCAGAAGCTTGAAGACGTCTTCCAATGCAGCGGTGAACAGTTTCGGAGATATAACATCTCCCTGTCTCACGCCTCGCTGCAAGTGGATAGGTTTCGAGATCTGGTCCTGGAGTCGCACTGACATAGTGGCGTTTTCATACAAACACTTTATCACCTCGATATACCGGTAGTCAATTTGGCACCTCATGAGAGACCTCAGCACGGCCCATGTTTCGATAGAATCAAAGGCTTTCTCATAGTCCACAAACGCTAAGCACAGTGGCTTGTTATAATAATGTTCACGGTACTGAATACAACTAAAAAAATAACCGTCGACTACAGTAACCGCTACTCATCAGGCGGGCCGTAAAACTGGGTGCACAGATGCACTTTTTAGGGTTCCGTAGCCAAATGGCAAAAAATGGAACCCTTATAGATTCGTCATGTCTGTCTGTCTGTCCGTCCGTATGTCACAGCCACTTTTTTCCGAAACTGTAAGAGCTGTACCGTTGAAACTTGGTAAGTAGATGTATTCCGTGAACCGCATTAAGATTTTTACACAATAATAGAAAAATAATAATAATTTTCGGGGTTCCCCATACATAGAACTGAAACTCATTTTTTTTTCATCTTACCCAAACCCATACCCACCCATACCCATTTCATCTTACACATGGATAGGTCTTCAAAAATGATATTGAGGTTTCTAATATCATTTTTTTCTAAACTGAATAGTATGCGCGACAGACAATTCCAAAGTGGTGAAATGAATGTCCCCCCTCCCCCCTGTAACTTCTAAAATAAAAGAACGATAAAACTAAAAAAAATATATGATGTACATTACCATGAAAACTAACAACGAAAATTGGTTTGAGCGAGATCTAGTAAGTAGTTTTTTTTAATACGTCTTACATCGTAAACCGCAATTTACCTTTCATTTAACCAACTGAAATACTTGCTGCTACGGACCCATGGGCGATTCCGACTCGCACTTGGCCGGTTTTTTCTTTAGTTACTCTCATGGTACCTGGGATGACAAGCCGACAGGTTAGCTCAGCCACAGGATCGATGATTTTACGGACTCTCCTAGGCACGGGGGTGACTCACCGCCAACCTTCAAATACTGAGTATTTTATTAACCGACTTCAAAAGGAGGAGGTTCTCAAGTTCACCGGTTTTTTTTTTTTTTTATGTATGTACACCGATTACTCGGAGATTTAAGATCCGATTTACGTGATTTTTATTTAGTTTGATGCGGAATAGTTGCCATTTGGTCCCATAAAAATTTTATATAGTTTGGCCCAGTAGTTTTTATTTTATGGACATTTTGTATGAAATTTTTTGTTTATGTGGACGATGTAATTGTCTTTGGCCCAGCCGTTTTTAAATCTTAACCAGTCTAGCTAGACTCATACTGTTCAAGTGTTTCTTGGCATGAACATTAATAACAGTTTCAGACGACTTGCGTTCAAAACGCGCGTATAAGCGCGTTTTTATGTACGTACACCGATTACGCTGAGATTTATGAACCGATTTACGTGATTCTTCTTTAGTTTGATGTGGAATAGCTGCCATTTTTAGGGTTCTGTAGCCAAATGGCAAAAAACGGAAACCTTATGGTTTTGTCATGTCTGTCTGTCCGTCCCTATGTCACAGCCACTTTATTTCGAAACTATAAGAACTATACCGTCAAATAGAAAAACAAACAACAAATTTTGGTGGCTTCCCTTACTTAGAACTGAATTTTTAAAAAAATCATCGTACTATACGTGATATATCTATGGATAGGTCTTCAAAAATCATATTGAGGTTAATTGTATCATTTTTTTCTTAACTGTATAGTTTGCGCAAGAAACAAAGGCGTTAAATCCACCCCCCCCCCCTGTATCTTCTAAAATAAGAGAATAATAAAACTAAAACAAATATATGATGTACATTACCATGCAAACTTCCACCGAAAATTGGTTTGAACGAGATCTAGTTAGCAGTTTTTTTAATGCGTCATAAATCGTAAACCGCAATTTACCTTCCATTCTATCAACTCAAATACTTGCTGCTACGGAAAAAACCATTCCGCCTTTCACGGGCGATGCCGACTCGAACTCTCTCGACTCGTTGTCTTGATCATCAATACGTCCTAGTCTATGAGCCTTCTGCTCAGTACACTCGATGGCTAATCAATCATAAATAAGACCTAGGCTATGAGCCCTCTGCCCAGTAGACTCGTTGGCTAATCGATCATTAATAAGACCTAGTCCTCATAGACTCATGCCCTCTGCTCAGTAGACTCGTTGGCTAATCGATCATTAATAAGACCTAGTCCTCATAGACTCATGCCATCTGCTCAGTAGACTTGATGGTTATTCCATCATTAATAAGACCTTGTCTATAAACCCACAGCACACAGACTCGTTGGCTAGATGGTCATAAATACGGCCTAATCTATGCTCTTGCTGTTGAGACTTTCATGAATCTTAGCGAGTCTACTTACTACTCGTACTGTGCATGTTTTCTTAGAGTGAACGTAATTTTATGTAGTTTTTATTACTTTACAAACGGTCTTTTCGATCATTCACTGTCTCACAAAAACGTGAAAAAGTGTTTCGAACAAAATTTTTTCGGAGGATATTTCTTTTTTCCGTTCTCGTTTGTTGGGACCTATAGTTTTGAGGCGCGCGGCACCTTTCGTAGTTCTACACATAGCTAGACACTAAAAAATAACAAATAAAAAAAACTTCGTTTAAAAAAACCGACTTCAAAAACTAAAAAGTAAAAAAAATTATATCTTAATAAAGATTTAATTTAATACATCTCTTATGCAAACTTAATACCTTTAATATTAATGAAATACTATAATTTGTATGTGCTGCCTATTGATAGGTTTGAAGTCGGTGCCAAGCCCTAAGCAAAATAAAAGTTAATATTACATACAGCTTTCATGCTTTGAGATGAAATTCCTACACTAATGATTAACCTACGTAAATAAACTTAAAGAAAAATATGAATTAATATGAAGTAGATGAAACAGTATCATAAAAATATATTTAATCTTAATACCTGAATGAGTTACTATAGTTATAATAAATCTATATTATGTGTGTATATGAATATATTTGTGGCCCTGAAAAACGAATAGATAAAAAATTAGTTGGAGCAGAAAATCAAAATTTTACTATACGACCGTCAGCGACGTATGCCCGCATGGGTTGTTTGTGTAGAAATTCGAAGCTATCCCGCTGAAAGTATCGCGCGGCGAGTGTGGTACCTACTTGTTGGTAGGCTTGGCACCGACTTCAAACCTATCAATAGGCAGCACATACAAATTATAGTATTTCATTAATATTAAAGGTATTACGTTTGCATAAGAGATGTATTAAATTAAATCTTTATTAAGATATTATTTTTTTTACTTTTTAGTTTTTGAAGTCGGTTTTTTTAAACGAAGTTTTTTTTATTAATTTACAGAAACCGTCACAATGACTTTTTGACCCGACAAGGGTTTCGAACCTAGGACCTCATTATCTGCGGTTGTAAACGCTACCGCTAGACCAACGTCGCAAAACCATAAAAAAAGAAAATGTTTATCATATTATTGACCTATAAATAATGTCAGAAAAGTTTACTACAAGGTTTCCGAGCTTCCAACACCGTAACACTAATTTCTTTCTTTGCATAATAAACAAAACACGCGGCTACATATCCATCTCATGGTCTTCTGTCCATCAAACCTTTTAAAAATAACATAATTCACGTAAGCAATCAACAAAAAACATTATTATACATATGATCGTAAAAGTAACGTAAACAATACTTTAGTTACAGATTCTCTTCAGTCGTATTCAATCTACGCTCGGCGCATGCCGTGTTTTCCGAGCGGCTGGCGCTTTCACTAAGTTACGCGATTTTGTTTAAGTAAATAAGTACAATATTTATTCAGTGCTGTGTACTCTGAAGTGCTTAAATAAATTTCAAATAGCCAAAAGAAATTTCAAAGTTCGAACGGGAGAATTAAAAAAGCAATTCTTAAATAATTCAATAACTGTGTTTATTGAATTTCAATAGCTTAAAATTAAAGTTTATGAAAATATTTTGAAAGTGTTAAAAGTGCTGTAACTTTTATGACTTGTAATAACTTTTTGAACAAGTAATTAGTGAATATTCAAATTGGATTATCAAATTCAGGTATATATTTAAGATGAACTTTCGAAGGAGTGAGTTTAATGGCTGCTTTTTGATATCCATTATTTATTTACGACAAATAAGAGAGTTACTTATTGAAGTTTTTGAGAATCGGGTTGTTAATTAGAGAATTATGATGCAATATTATCTTTATCTCTATTCTATCTTTTAATTTCAAAAAAATTTCCTGCAGAGCTAGGAAGCTAGCCTTTCTTTTCTTAGCCATTTCGAGAAGATTAAAATGTAAATTAGGCGGTTGGAATTTATGGGTATAGTTAATACCTAGTTTTTGCTGATTTCTTTTAATGTTTGTACAAAAGTGAAACATACCATATATATGAGTCTTTTAAAATTGTAATATAACTTAGATTATATGGAAATGTAATAAGTATAAAACTATTAAAATATCATTGGAGTTGTAGAGTGAACAGTTGCCCATCCCAATAATGCGGAGTAAGAAGATCTTGATGTTTAATTCTATGAACATTTGACGTTAACTGTTAACTTTAAAATTTAATTGAAAGTGGGTTTTTTTGGCTTCGGGGTTTCATTTTTTAATGACATTACAGGGTCATATCTCGCAAAATATAAATGTGGAAGAAAAAAATCACTTTAAAGTTTTAATAACATTTTTAAAGACATATCCAACGACATCACAGACAATGACGTAACGAGAAGAAAAAAAATCGATATTTATTTGTATAGGAGGTAAATTTTAAGATTTTAATATGTTGGCGTTACTAATATGTTTAACCATGTGCACATTGCAGCCTTATATTACTTGTAGTCTCAGAGCTAACCTGCGAACAGGCAGGCGGGATTATGAGGGTTCCTTGTTGACTCACACCTCTGGGCACCATGCCTGCAGGCGATTTTTTTATTCTATATAACGAACCCAGAAGTACCCAGAAAATTTGCAACGTTACCTCGTAGCTTGGTTTGACTATTTGAGTATCTTACCAACTCAATCAAATCAAACACTCAATGAAGTAACCTTTAAAAGTGGACCTTAGAAAAGTTTAGGCACTGCTTGGTGTGTTATGAATTTGATTTTTTTGTATACAAATTAATAACAAATACACTAAAATCGTAGTCTCAGTAAATTTTTGATCTCTGATTGCGATCCTCTTAACGGAGATGAAATCTCTTATTTACCATAAAATAAAATAAATAAAATAAAAAAGGTTTTTATTCAGGTAGACTTTCGTTCTTTAAACAAAGTTCGCAAAGATGCGCGACTACCTAATCCATAAATGGCTCTGACTGCTCTTTTTTGTAAAATGAAAATAGTACTTATGTCAGCTGCCGAACCCCACAGCAGAATGCCATAGGACATCATCCTATGGAAGTACGCGAATTATACCAATGTAGCAGTATATACAATGTACAGTTCGGATAACCATTTAGGGTTAGGCATCTATTAATATATGTTATAATTATTCATATTATTGGAACTACTATACCTAAGACAATACAATTTTAGTGAGATCACCTCTCAAGCTTCTTGTATAAAATATAATAAAAAGCATCTATAGAGATGTCAATTGATTTCAGTAGACGGCTATATGGTTGGGATGTTACGACTTTAATATTGACCATGGCGGGTAATCTTAATGAGGTTAGTTAATTGCGCAGGATATATAAGAGTATTCGCAAATAGAAAACCGCTCTTATTCTCATAATACAGCACAACTAAAGAGAGATCAGACAAGTTCTAAAAACATAACGTGTTTAGGTTTTGACTCAGTGTTTGCTTAACAGATAAATGCTGATAACACTTATTAGGCTTAAGTATCTGATATTGGAACCTAGGATCTTATTATCTGGGTTTGAACTCTGCTACGTTATCGTGGTATTGACTGGTCTATTGGTCTAGTGGTTAGTGAACTCGACCGCCAAGCCACAGATCATGGGTTTGATCCGATCGATGAGCACGACAATTTATGTTCTCTGTCTCCGTGTAATTAATCTTTAATATCTCTGTATTTGGGTTCGATTCCCACCCAGGACAAATATTTGTGTGCATGAACATGTCTGTTTATCCTGAGTCTGGGTGTCATCATCATCATCATCATAATATCAGCCGAAATACGTCCACTGCTGGACAAAGGCCTCCCCCAAAGATCTCCACAATTGCCGGTCTTGCGCTATTCGCATACAGCAGTTTCCAGCGACCCGCACAAGACCATCGGTCCATCTTGTAGGGGGCCTGCCCACGCTGCGTCTTCCGGTTCGTGGTCGCCACTCGAGAACCTTTCTGCCCCAACGGCCGTCGGTTCTATGAAGTCTGGGTGTAACTATCTATATAAGTATGTATTTACAAAAAAAAGTAGTAAATATACCAGTTTTTTATATCAGTTATATGGTTTCCATAGTACAAGCTCTGCTTAGTTTGGGATCAGATGGCCGTGTGTAAATAATGTCCCGGGATATTATTTATTTATATTTATTTATTTATTATATTTATAAAATATATAAGTAAGGTTATCAGTTGTCTGGTTGATTAGTACAGGCTCTGACTAGTTAGGGATCAGATGGCAGTACGTTAGTTGTTTGCCTACTCTAACCAAATACATATTAACATAATGCTAGAAGTTTTAGAACAGTTTTATGCTTATTTTTATTTTGCGCATTTCACCATCATTTAGCACATTAATCAGTGTACCGTATGCGTTTAATCGTTGCAAACAATTAAACAAAGAGACGGGTTATATGTTTTGATTAGAAATCACGCCAAGACCAAAATACCGATACCAATAATTTTAGAACAGTCGAGGCTACATCAGTGGATACATTATAAAGTAGACAGTGTCTTTGTTACGTAAAAGACTTGGACATTACAAAATCGTCTTTTCGAAATTGATTAATGAAATAAGTAATAATTAGCCGCATGGTTTCTGACACAGAAAGAATACCAGGTCACTCTATTCCATCCAGTGAGTTTGGTAAAAGACGACTAAGGCGATTAGCACACTGCACTGCCCCGTATCATGCAGCGTAGTGCGTGAGTGCGTGTTCTAACGTTGCTTGTAAGTATCTCCGTTTGTATCAAATCATGCACAGGCCAAAACACTGAAACTGCATCCACGCGCGTTCATGCAGATGCATGTTTAGAGTGTTGGACTGTGCGTGTTTTCTATACAAACGGAGATATTGTGAAATATCGCCCGACATTTTTATAAAAATATTAATACGTGAAACTTTGTACCAATTTTTACGAAAATTAGTTGGACGGTGGAGTATGAATTATGGAACAGTAAAGTTCATATGGAGTAGGAGTGCAGAAACATTACAAACGTCACTACGCTTTTGACACACTGACAATCTGAGAACAGATAAATATTACTTGTCTTTAATGTCTATAGTCTTTGACAATATGGAACCTTGAAGGTTAAATTTCGAACGAGTGTGATCTCCAGTACCTACTAATAATATACTTGTACATAGGTACTAAGATGTAGGTGCGATCTTAACAAATTTTATGTGGAACCGCCTCAAGCTTGCAAGCACACTCATTTTCTTCTCTCGCGCAAACTATTCAGTTTAGAAAAAATATGTTATTAGAAACCTCAATATCATTTTTGAAGACCTATCCATAGATACCCCACATGTATAGGTACGATGAAAAAAAAATTTGAGGTTCAGTTCTATGTATGGGGAGCCCCCAAAATTATTATTCTTTTTCTATTTTTGTGAGAAAATCTTAATGCGGTTCACAGAATACATCTACTTACCAGTTTCAACAGTACAGCTCTTATAGTTACGGAAAAAAGTGTCTGTGACATACGGACGGATACGGAACCCTTATAGATTCGTCATGTCTGTCTGTCTGTGTGTCAGACAGACAGACATGACGAATCTATAAGGGTTCCGTATTTTTTTACGGAACCCTAAAAATTATCAAAAGAATATGTAGGTACATAAATAATATAATCGATATAAAACAATTTGTAACTTAGTTTTAATGTGCCATCTGGTTTAAATTATGGAAGTGAATGGTTTACCTAAACTAAACTAAGATTTTTACTTAACTAAAGTAAGATTATTTTTGTCAATGAACCTCATCGACTAAAAAAAGTCTTGCTGTCAACTTTAACGTTTCTTTATAAAACACCGATTTAAACAAAGTTAATAAGGAACTATTACGTGAGATTATTAGCAATCGAAAAACATAGATCTATCTAATAGCCAGCACATCCAGCTACCCAAATCTGTCAAATTTCTTTTATAGATTTTCAACTTTATCACAAAAGCATAAGGTTCACTTACAATTGGGGAAATTTGACAGATTGGAGTAGCTTGATGTGCTGGCGTCTGTACATAAACAACGGAAAAATTGCGCAACTAAACATACAGTCAGAACAAGTAAGGTCGCCAAGACACTTACGGACGGATTCCTCCCCATCATGCGTAAGCGATGCCCTTTTATTATGAGCAAGGTACTGTAAAGGGCAAAAGTTCAAGAGAGGTAGGGCATAGCGTTCATTCGCTCAAAGAGCAGCCCGACTGGGGAAGTACCTCCACCTTACAGAAGACATTCCTTAATAATAACATTAATAATTTTAATGTTGTATTTCCGAGTGTGAGTAAGGTCACCAGAGCTCATTGGGGTGGGGGGAAGGGTCAGCAACACTTGTTTGCTGACTTTTAAAGGCCGGCAACGCACCCGCGACTCCTCTAGTGTTGCGAGTGTCCATGGGCGGCGGTGATCACTTACCATCAGGTGAACCACTTGCTCGTTTGTCGCGCACTGATAGCAAAATAAAAGTAATGAGAATATCCTGTGACATTATTCACACATGGCCATCTGATCCCAAACTAAACAGAGCTTGTACTATGGAAACCAGATTGCTGATATACTACATATAGTACTGGTGAATACACAATTGTATAGATAATTACACCGACACTTAGAATCATGGAGCTATTACAAAGCTTAGAACAGATGGCAAGTATGTACCAATAATGCCAAACAGCCCGTCAAATATTAATAATAAAAATATATTATTACTAATTATCATGAATTGCTTCAAAATAGTGTGGCGGTGAAGTGTTTATAACTGCGTGAGTGTTAAATATAAAAAAAAATTTGGTAGTGACACTGCCGCCCGATATCTTTACATATAATAAAATCGTAGGAAACTCGAAACTGTAGGTACATTAAATATTTTTTTTAAAAGATACCTGAGGCGTTATCAGCAGTCGATATCGAAGCCAAAAATATAGTTTTTATAATTTTTGTCAGTGTGTCTGTTTGTCTTTATGTATGTCCGGTCTAAACTCAAAAATAACTGCATGGATTTACTTAAAATTTTGCATGATTATTAGTTAGCAGTCGGGTCAACATATAGGCTACATATAATCACGCTATCACCTACGGGGTAGCTGTGATAAATTTATAGAATTTAACGCGGGTAAAACCGCGGGGCACAGCTAGTCATTAATAAACGTCACGTCCGATTTTGATCATCCACTATTGGCGTTGACTTTCAGTCTATATAGCATATTGAACACGATTGTGGACTGCTGGGAGAGCGCAATGCTGGAACGTTAGATATGCAAACAAACTCAATGGAATGTTTAGCTTTATTTTAATCACTACCAAAAGTATTCAAGATTATAAATTACGTACTAACAAAGATCTATCCGTAATAAATAGTTATTATGGTTTCTATAGTACAAGCTCTGCTTAGTTTGGGATCAGATGACCGTGTGTGAATAAAGACCCAGGATATATTATATTATTTTTATTAAACTTTACGTGGTTGCTTGTTCTAGTATTTATATTGCTGTTGAAGCTTCCGTAGTTTTGAAACCGTTTTATTAAACCACGGTGCCAGTGAAAATTTGTCTCTTACGGCGTAAATTAAATTAACTGTCGGATATTTTCGCATTATTCTTGGTTTTTTCGTAAATGCTACACGGTCAGCTGAAGCGAGCCATGGTCGCCGCCATACTGCGGCATATGATAGATGGGCGAAAAAATGAAAGCGATGTAAAAAAAAATACTTTAATATTTACCGTTTATAAAAATATTAGACCTTCTTTTAACATGTTCATTCAGATCCTTAATATATTACAAACTAGCTGTGCCCGCGACTTCGTCCGCGTGTTAATTAGTTTATTTTGTATTGTTTTTTAGTAAAATAAATGACTTTTTCTAAAATAAAAGTAGCCTAAGTTATTCCTTATTACATCAGCTACCTGCCAATAAAAGTCCCGTCAAAATCGGTCCAGCCGTTTCAGAGATTAGCCGGAACAAACAGACAGACAGACAGACAAAAATTGTAAAAAATGTTATTTTGGTGTATGTACCGTATATATATTCATATTTATGTAGTAAAAACCGGTTATTTCAATATTACAAACAGACACTCCAATTTTATTTATTTGTATAGATATTAATAATATCCTGGGACATTTTTCACACACGGTCATCTTAAATTGAGAAGAGCTTGTACCTACTATGAAAACCAGATAACTGATATAGGTATTACATATACTACCTTTCTTAAGTAAATATATATTTATGTAGATAATCACACCCCAACTCAGAACAAACAGCCATGTTCGTGCACACAAATATCTGTCCTGGGTGGAATGGAACCCACGAACTGCGGCCTGAAAGGCCACGAGACATCCACTAACCACGATAATCGGCCCGTCAAAAAATAAATTAGATATATTTAATTTATGTTTCCCAGAAATTGTCGATGGCAAACTATATTGGTTACAATTGAAATGGAAACAAATTAACTAAACAAAACGCGTCCCTATTCATTGTGGAAATTTTAACATGAAGCGAAATGATAATCGAATCCATTTACTGCCGATCTTCAGTAAAGTTCGCATTGTAAACAATAATATATAACCTTAAATTTGTGTTGAAAAAATCCAATTCTTTTAAATGCTTGATACGCGGTGATAAAATGTAACTAAAACTTAAAAAAATACGATGTTACTAATTAAGGTAACTCAACCCTTTCACGCCGCAGGTCGTGGGTTCGATTCCCACCTGGGACAGATGTTTGTGTGCATGAACATGTCTGTTTGTCTTAAGTCTGGCTGTAAAATATCTATATAGGTATGTATTTACAAAAAATAGCATATGTAGTATATCAGTTACCTGGTTACCGCAGAATAAGCTCTGCTTAGTTTGGGATCGGATGGATGTGTGTGAATAATGTCCCAGAATATTATTATTATTATATAGGATATTATTGTCACAGAGATTATTAATAGGTCTCATCATGAACAGCTGTAAGAAGTTTACAGCTGTACAAAAGCCTCCGCCAAGAATCATCTTGTAGGGATATGCCATAATCGCCACGCTTAGCAGACGGGTTGCCGATCACAGTATAAAATAAATAAAAATAAAATAAAAATAAAAAAAGGTTTTTATTCACGTAGACTTTAAAAAAGCGCTTGTAAATAGTCAGACCATGTTTGTAATAATATAGTTGTATACATTAGATATTATTTCTAGTAACATAGATATTTAGGTACATCTTGTATGAAAACATTTATAAAATTTATTTCATTACAGAAATGATATTTAGCTAGCTCGTATCAAGTTATTGTCAAGAGATTATGTTTAATTATCTAGTTTAAGTCTAATATTTTTACTACATATTGTCAATGGTTCTGTCTATATTAAAGGTATTATTATTATGACGGACCTTGTGTTAATAACGACGGTCGCGCTTTAATGCTACCACCGGATCTAATGCGCCCCAACTGAGAAGACCCAGCGAAACAAACTCAGTGGGTTCATCTACTACCGGTTTCAACACGACCCAGTTGAGACGGTCCGGCGAAACATACTCAAGCGGGCATGAACACGGGATTTGGTCCAATTAGAGTATGTAGTTAAGTATGATGGTCATACTACTCAGAAAGAAGCTGCTGCCCGTTTACTGATAGATATTCCCTTGGTTCGACTTCTACGCCCCCCAAAGGAAATGAAATAATGAAATTTATTCAGCACTTTGGTATTAACATACACTTGTACTTGTCAAGTTCAAAATGCAGTACACAAACATAGTCGAACACAGTATAAAATTACAAAAATATAATTAGTCTAAAAAAATTAATCTATTATTTTGAAATTTAGTTGTACAATATTAAAATTAAAGAATTGAAGGGAATGAGCATTTGGCTAGCGCAGAAGGCTCTTAACCAGTAGCTTATATTAAACGATTAATACCCGAGGCCACCCTTTTAGGGTTCGGGCCACAGCTCAGGGGGCCGCTGAAGCAAAAGGACAGAATTCTAAGAGAGGGTGCGATCAGTTGCACGGGATCGCCAATGACGTGTTAAGGGGCCAAAGCGATCCTCGCCGCTGAGGAGCCTACCCTAGCTAACCTGCGTCTTTCTCTAGCTACCTAGGTGGACGACCCGGAGAAGAAAGCCACAAAGAAACTCCGGGCTTGCTTTTTTCGTCTTCTTTTGCTTTTTGTTTTCGTTCTTGTTTTTTTTTTAAATCATGTATTTAATTACATTGGGATGGGCGTTATGTAGGCTAATGCACGCACAGAACCGTTGTCATCTAATGAATCGAAAAATTGTGAGATAATAAACAATAACATTAAATTTCACTCAAACAATTAGAATAACCTCTTGCTAGATGATAAAACGGTGGGTACATCCGCGTACATTTACAAAATTAACAAGTCACACGAAGTCAACAAAGAAGAAGATGAGATAGGGTGATGATATTCACATTTACATTTATAGCTCTAATTATAGGAATTAATAGTTTTAGATATATTGTAAAAAGCCTCAATAGCTCCATACTTTCAGGAATTACGATGCCACAGAGAGTCAGTCACACAGATACACTTAATGTCACATAGATTTACTTCGAACTGATAACACGACCCTTTTTTGTCAGAAAATTGGACGAAAAGACCCTATAATTAATCACGTGAGTTACCCGATACAGTTTTTCACTAGAAACGTGGTACATTTTTTCGTGAATTTGGCAAATATATTTTATGTATGTACAAAAAGTTTATCAGAAGTTTTACAATTAAGAATTTAATGCTGGATGATGACAGTGATAAGGGTAGGAGTGTTGAGAAGTGGTTTGAAAAAAATCAAACTCAGTTGCAACATAAATTTACTTTTTTGGGGTTGAGTTAATAAAGTTAACACATACAAAAATATGTAATTAGTTTAAAAAAAATATATTTCTAGACTTGTTTCTTACTAAGTTCTCTGGCAGTGTTTTTCGGTAGCTGCCACGTCATGCACTGCATGGTACTAAAAAAAATGACGATTACCGACCACATAAACGGAATAAATTAATTATAAATATATACCTCAAATATAAATAATTAAATAAAAATATAATATTTTTATAATAAAAAATCATAATTTTACAATAACTTGCTGAAAACAAACTATGCCATCAATGCCACATCCAGTAAAATTCGAATTCGTACATCCATGTTGTGCTTGGTTAACTTAACTTGTGTTTCTTACCGGTTATGATATTTACTTACCCACATTTATTTTGTTCTAAAAATATTGTTTTTGTTAATTTATATACGTACCTTTGTGCGCCCTAATTAATAATCTTAGTTTTAAAAATTGTTTCTCAGTAAGTGAATTATGTATACAATTCTTTATGAGATTATTTCTCATAAAGAATTGTATACATAATATTTCTCATAAAGTTATTCTTAACCGTAACCGTAAATTTTACTTAAACTTGAATCTCTGAGCAAAACAATATTGCTGCTCACTAAATAGCGAAAAAGTGTTCGTCTTAGTCTGAGATAGCACCAATCTAGGACTCAACATTGTGAGAGGCTAGTGTCGGATGTAGGTTTTGGAGGAGACCTGGATTACATGTGACCACTACCTACGCGGCTAATAAAAGAACAGTTTACAAATAAATGTCTTGACAGTTAGCTGCCGTTGGCGACTTCCACCACGTTGAATTTATAATAATAGATAAACAAAGTACACAGTAATCGATGTAAACCAAAACTGTCAAATTTCTTTTATAGAATTTCTACTTTATCACATAAGCATAAGGTTCACTTTCAATTGGGGAAATTTTACAGATTAATGTAGCTTTATATGCTGGCATCTGTACATATTTTTTATGCGAGACCTGATAATGACTCTCTGTCACATATAACACATAAAGCCAAAATGTCGCTGAAAGCTGTTGGTCTTCCTAAGAAAAATAAATAAATAAAAATAAAATAAAATAATCGAAAGGGATTGGTTTCTGAATTGATTGCCAAAAAGAAACATTGGAGTCACTTCCGTTACACAACAGTAATGATATAATATCCAGTAAGTAGACAGGGATATAAATAAAGCTTCCGCTACAAGTTTGATGTGGTCGACAGCTCAAATTATATGTATTTAGTTAAACCACACTTAGCTGCGAATCGTCTGTTTATTTGCATACCAATCTATACTAATGTAAACAAAATGTCTATTTCCATCTGAGTAAGGTTTGGTATATACGCTAAATGTAAGCCCGCAAGCTGTAGTGACTTGCATTCCTTACTGGCTCCCTTCTCATTATGTTTTTCGTTTTGCAATCGCCTATTTTCGGCTTATTTGATACTTTGTGAAGTTTATATTGTCTTTGCTTATATATTGATGTTTAATTTCAACCAATATGCGTTGCAGTGCCATGTAAAGATAGGTGTTTAAGAGTCTAACAACCGTCATATTAGTATTTAATTATTTAAATATCTATAAAATTCATTACCATTGGATTGTTGGCGTGGTTGATAACAAGTAATTTTTCACACCAAGTTCGATTCCCATCCAGTACAGATATTTGTGTGCATAAACATGTTTGTTTGTCCTGTGTCTGTATTCTGTATTTACAAAAAAAGTATATCAGTTATATGGTTTGGGATCAGATGGCCGTGTGTTAATAATGTCCCAGGATATTATCTGGCAGATATTCCCTCGGGACGACTTTTACGCTCCACACGGAATGATACAGAACTAGCCACAATCAATTCTCACTTGACTATATAATCATTTCTTAAGGCAGATATAATATATGGTTTATAGCTATGACAAATTGTTAATTAAATTAAATTAAAATATCTTTAATTCAGACAACATTGATCCATTATTGGGTTAGAAACAAAGCTTATAAAAATCTAGTGTTAGTAATATAAATAAATATCTAGGGACAATGTCACACAGATCATCCTAGCCCCAAACTAGGCAAAGCTTGTACTAAGGGTACCAGGCGACGATATGCATACTTACTTATATAGATAGATAAATACTTATATACATAGAAACCATCCATGACACAGAAACGATTTCTATTATATAGATAGACTAATCTAATTTAGGCTTACAAAAGTGAAATTATTTTTGTCGCGGATAAGATAGAAAATGAGTATTTTGGTGAAGTGATTTATAGTTATGGATTATTGCTCGATACGTGGTTTCACCATAAGTGTCTGGATGTTGTCTAAAATGACATAATAGTGATAAATTCACCCCTGTGCATCATATCTGCCACAGCTATGCTCATTTATTAAAGTAATGACCCTCAAATAATATTTGACAGCACTACACAGTTTTACTGCATGCGTAGCGCAGCGGTTAAGGCAGTCGCCTCGCCGCTTCATGTCCGGGGTTTGATACCTGTGCCCGACAACTATTTGTGTTATCAATAACTAGTTGTTCTGAGTCTGGATGTATTTTTTGTCCGTAAATTAGATGTTGGCAAAGAACTCGTGTGCAAAGTGCAAGTGCAAGTTTTTGATTAATTTATTGTAATTAACTTTAATTATGTAAATTTGGAATGCTGTGATTGTCTGTAAGTGTTGCAACACTATAACTTTAATTATGTAAAATTAGAATGCTGTGGTTGTCTTTAAGTGTTGCAACAATATTATTTTTAAATATGTACGTGTGCTTATAACTGCATGAGTGTTTGTAACGTTGAAAGTCCTTAAATAAATAAAATAAGTAACCGGCGGGCGTTGCGGGGAAATAAGATTTTTAAAACCTATTCGAAACTGCTGAAAACAAATGTTTGGTAACTAATTCTAAGAAAACGGACTAGAGATTTAAAGATCAGGTCATCATCAGATCATCACCTATATTTTTGTTTTTTTAATTTTGCAAGTCTTTCTTGCTTACATTTTCAGATTTATACATGAAGAGCGAGACAGCGCCATCAGTAGGGATTTTACTTTAACTTTAACCGTACGTTACAAACTGCTACATATAATTTGTAGTACCATATATCGAAAGATCGTTTTCACTCCATTAACCCATACCTACACTCACTATGAGACTCCATTTTCGATTTTCAGTTTCTTGATACAATCTGGGCTCCTGAAACAAATTAAAAAGTTATACCAAGGTACGCGTGACCTAAATTGCGTTTTCATCAAAGTTGCTCGTAAGTTTCTGACAAGCGGAACTTGTAAAGAACTTACATTATAAACACACATGTTCCAAACGGCGCTCACGAGGCAATTAAAAATGGACAGTTTGAAATAAAATTCATTTTATTGCGAGGTTCTGTTAGCATAGAATAAGCAAACACTTAGAAACGTATAGAAGTTCTTATCATCACAAATAACTCGGTAATTGCCGGTCCGGCTATAGAAGTTCTAAAGAAAGATATATTAATTCATTTATTCAATACTCAGCCACATTTTAGTCTGAAAAAGAATGTTTTAATGAACATACTACCGACGGAAACTTTAACTTGCTTCTTCATATGTAGTGAGTTTGTAATCCGAACATTCATGCACACAAATATATGTCCTGAGTGGGAAACGAA
Organism: Pseudoips prasinana; assembly: GCA_951640165.1. Classification (NCBI taxonomy): domain Eukaryota; kingdom Metazoa; phylum Arthropoda; class Insecta; order Lepidoptera; family Nolidae; genus Pseudoips; species Pseudoips prasinana. Next base: position 2,967,962 of record OX621238.1, on the reverse strand, counting down.
ACCATGACCTGGGGCTCTACCGGCTAACTCGCCGAACATCGATTTCTTAAATGACGTTCAAATAAATAAAGGTTAAAAATTACTTAATCAATCGTTAAATCGGCTTCCATGAGCACATGCGACGTCATAAATGGTCCGGAATCGATTGTCAACTTTGAAGCCGATTTAAAGATTCAGTCATTTTTAACCTTTATTTATTTGAACTCCATTTAAGAAATCGATGTTCGGCTACTTAGCCGGTAGAGCCCCTGCACCTTGAAAAAAAGCATATACCAACCACGCTAACACATATCTATACTTTACTTCTTTTTCTTGGTTGCTTGCTTGCGTACAACACTTCAACCATATAAATCTGAAAAATAAAGTAGCAATTTCGTAAATATCTAACTATTCTATTCTAATAACATTTTGTGTTATTAAGATAGGCAATTATAATAAATAAAATAAATAAAAAAGGTTTTTATTCACGTAGACTTTAAAAAAGCGCTTGTAAATAGTCAGAACATGTTTGTAGTAATATAGTTGTATACATTAGATATTATTTCTAGTAACATAGATATTTAGGTACATATTGTATGAAAACATTTATAAAATTTATTTTATTACAGCAATGATATTTAGCTAGCTCGTATCAAGTTATTGTCAAGAGATTATCTTTAATTATCTAGTTTAAGTCTAAAATATTTACTACATATTTCTACACAATAATGTAGAGAATATCTTAATTTAACTCTATTGTATTAATTTTTGTATCTCTTAATATCTCTTGCAAATGGTTGTTTTAATTTTAACGATTTGATATGGTTGGAAAAATACATAGACTCCGATTACGAGATTTGTTTTCATGTATTGTTCTCTTATATTCGGTAGAGTGATTTCAGAGAATAGATTTACTTTTACATCTCAATAAAGATGAAAATAGTATACTGCTGGTCTGTGTATGGTCTATATCTATATTATAACATAACTACCTCGTTAGTCTAGCGGTACCGTGTTTTAACGCAGATAATGTGATCCTGGATTTAAAAGTGACTGGGATTTTTTCGTAAAAGAAATTTTCTTAGTATCTGCCCGAAGTGGGAGTTGGTGGTATTAATTACAACTCCGTGTTTCGGAGATCACTTGTTCCTGTACCTAACCTCTTTCCGCTCGTGCCGCTAGTCGTCCCATCGGATCATGAGAGTGATGGCATAGAAATTGCCCCTTTGTTTACGCAAACACTTGGGCTCTATAATATATCCTGCGCAGATGGCAAGTCTCCATTGAGAGTGGCCGCCGTGGCCGAAATCGACCTGAAGGCTATTATTATTATTATTATACCATAATTAAATGGTGGGCGTAATTCAAGGTAAAGCTATCCACCCAAGAAAATTAACTAATTAAACAAAAGGTGTTTGTGAAATACAAAAAATATTTTTCCGCGCCCCTTACAAAATGAATCGTTATTCTTGTATGGGCAGTAAATAAACGGTTTTTTTTGTAATACTTTTCCTAGAACACATGTTTTGTTAAAGCATTTTGATTCGTAAATGAAATAACAAATGGCTATAAAAATGGACAACAGAAAAATTATTGACCGTTCCTAAATCAAATGTTGTGACACTTTGTCAGTCAGCTCTTCGAGGATCCAATCATCAATCACTGTCCAGTCGATTTCGTCGACAATTTGCTAAATTTAATTGGAAATATTGGGGCGAGAGCTCTTCCTGATACCATTCAAATTCAACTCTGCAATTGACAGCACTTTTACAATTTTATTCTTTTGAGGTACAAATTGATGAATTGATATTTCAAACTAGTTTTTTCCAATATTCGTCGACTTGATGTGAATTGCTTCTCCTGAATTAATTTGAAGAGGTAATGTCGTTTTATTCTTAGTACATATAAAGTACTAAATAAAATTTTACACTTTATATGATATGTAAATACGACATCTTTAAGGCTTATTATATGTTAAATGCTTCTCGGCCGGATCTTTTACTGTTTGCAGTCATCAAGTCAACAAGTCAATCAAGTCAGTGAAAAAGAATAGAAAAAGTAACAGAGGAGGTTAGACTAGGAGTAAGATTCTATTAATGTATATCCTATAGTCATCTCGCTGTGTGTTTGTTCTCTTTGTCTGGGCTGTGGAAACTCTGATGTGTCTGAGGCGACGCATAATGGATGGGAGTTCGAATGGTACATTTATATTTCCATGTTTAGTTAAATTAGAACATTAGAGTATTAAAGGAATTCTCCTTTAAATAAATATTTAACGTTGTCAGAAATATACTTATAAGACGATTCTTATAAGTATATTTCTGTCAACATATTATGTCGCCTTTCTCGATAGAAAGGCGACATAATATGTTAATCGGGACATAAGGGATTATACACCGGACGACATGACATGTACCTATATCATCTATCACGGTTCTTATAAGCAACATGTTTTACGCAATAATTTTTCTAAGAGTTACAGTGGTTTGTTTGCAACAAACTTACCACAGACGGCATATAACATTAAACGTTTTATTTTAGTTAATGTATTGTAAGGCCTTTATAGAGAAAGGCTTGAATGGAGACTACGGCTGCTACGAACTGTCGTAGCAGCCGTAGCACTCAGATCTGCTCGCATTAACTAACATACCTTAAAACGTCACTGCTATTGTATATTAATCGTGGTAGCTTAGAAACCAAACAATCGATTTCTAAATTATTCGGTCGGTTACAAATGGTAATGTTAATTTTCAGTGACATATGACTATGATGATTGATATTAAATTAATTTACCATGTGGCGTTTATTGACGCAAAAATAACTATTCTACACATACATTCAATTAATAATGAATGCCTCAGACATATTGTTTCCAGTTGTTGTAGGCAGGATTATTCATCAACATCTTGCAGTTGCACCGGTTTTGGGTAATGGTATTATCACGTTATGTCGGGATCGATCTATTATTACAAACAGGACTGTTTGCCATGGATGCCAACAAACCTGATGTTGTAATGATAGATCGACAAGAACGCTGGACAGTGATGTTTGATATCACCATTCCACATCATGATAATCTTTTAAAGGCTGAAAAAGACTAAGAATTCAATTTGGAGCTTGCGCGGGAGATTGTCTGCATGTGGGATGTTGATTTGGTAATCATTGCGTAGGTAGTCGTTTTTGCCACAAACACATTTGGTGGTTATGTAAAGAACCATATTCAAAAAGCAGTGCTTATAGACGCGGCTCGCTTTGTCAAGAGATTCCTGTCTCTAATTGAACAAACAATCCAAATGTTATAGTTCAAAAGAGATGTACATAGATAAGCTTATTTCCTTGACAGAATACATCTCGCCTCGCTAATAGCTGGGCACGTCTCGCCTCTACTAGATGCACTGCAATTTCTTTATCTCAGAACAATAGGCCAGACTGAATTGCTGTCGCTGCAGGTACACACTTAGCCCCTACAATAGGCGGACAAATAATGCACGGTTATATAAATGCTGCAGTCAATTAACAGTACTCGGTTTTTGCATTCAAATAGAAGATTAGTTCACGGGCCAATACTTGAATTACTACATGTATTTTACGGTAGGAAACGATCAAAAAGTATTTCAAAGAAAATTTATAAAACAAACGTCTAGATGTTGTATGTTTTTTTTTATTCTTCTGTCTGTAAATAAGTGCTAGCCATTATAGTAGATATATACCATTTGAAAATGTTACGAAAACTTTTCTTTTCTATTGTAAGTACAATCTTTACAGGAATAAAACTTTGAAAAAGGAATAAAAACAAACATATATTATATTTCTCTATGAGAACATCCACCACCCCTATTTTTATATATAATGGGGATACTTAAATCATTTGATATTAATTTTGTAATAACTTGTTTTACTGTGAACACCTCGCCAAATAGAAGAAGTATAGCTACACCTTACGACTCATTGTGGTTAAAGCTATTCTTAGCTTGAATCACACCTGTGCATAATTACGCACTCAAATAAAATTGCAAACCTTCCAAATGTAATAAATTTCAGTTTTAAAGCATTATCCGAAAACCATAGCGTAAATTGAATCTCAAAAAATGGGAAATCATAAATATAAAACGGCCGCCGGCTCTCAAATCAGCACCCTCTCAATCCGGGGCAGGCGCTTTGCTTTAAGCTACGAACAATACACACTGGCAGATCAAATTTAGGATTCCTTTGTAAACAGTTTCGGAGAATGTAGGTGTTTTCTAGAAACATGGCCGACTTTCAAATATAACAATTCAAGAATATTTTTAGTTTTTGTAACAGATTTTATGTTATTAGAATTTATACAGCTTTCACGTAGTTTAGGCTCTAACTAATTCAATAAAGATTTTTTTCTTGAAGTTAGACAAAAAGGCGTATAGACTATAAAAGGCTTTTACGCCTCAATGAAATTACTGTGTGAACTTAAAGCTGGCCAGTGAGATAATATTAGCACTTATTTTTACACTCTATTTTTACTTTTGCTTTTAGGGGATATATTTTTGGTGTTAAGTCGAAAATTGTGGGATTAGGATAATATTATACCCACTTTATTAATAGTGACATTAAATTAAGTAAGTATGAAAGGTTTTATCTTAAGTTATCTTTAGATATAAAAGAAACGTGAAATATACTCTGCCATAATAAAGAAAAGGTGCATGTAACTTTACCATTTTTTTAAAGGGAACGCCGTGATATATCGCTATATCGCGGGGATTTTACAAAGGAGCAATTCATAGATAAAAAGCACACCCAGACTCAGTACAACTACAGTATAAATATATATTACGAGCCGTCGTGTGGTTGGTATATGCTTGCCTTTCACGCCGCAGGTCGTGGGTTCGATTCCCACCCGGAACAGATATTTGTCTGCATGAACGTGTCTGTTTGTCCTCAGTGTGATAAGAAATTCTGTTATATGCACAATATCACAATTCTGTTATATCGACAATATCACTGTGTCAATTTTGGTTCAGCCGTTCAGGAAGAGAACGATTAGGAACAAACTACATGAGTCGCCTAAGAAAGAGCTTTGTTTACACTCAGATCAATAAACTGTTTTGCAAAAATCGATGCCACTAAGATCAAAACACACAAAAGACAAACACACTAATATTATAAAGGCGAAAGTTTGTGACTGTGTGAGTGTGTATGTTTGTTAATTCTTCACGTCTAAACTAGCTGGAGCGATTTTAATTAAATTTGGTATGCAGTTAGCTGACACCCTAGATTAACACATAGGCTATAATTTATAAATTTTAATGCGGGTAAAACCGCGGGGCACAGCTAGTTTATAATAAAAATCGAAGCCACAAAAATCAAAACACACAAAAGACAATAACTCATAATACTTAAAAAAGTAAACTAATTCCTTGTTTAGAAGACAGGCTGATATTCTCGCATTTAGTCATTTCTTCAAGACAACTGTTTGATTTAAAAGAGTTGAATTTAATGATGCCGGTAATAACTATATATTCAAAGTTAAAATTATGTTAGCAAAAATATATTTTCACTGTATAATACTTTATTATGTTATAAAATACTGTGTTCGTATACAATGCACGTTAATTATGATTTTGATAGATAGTGGTACTTTTAAAGTAAGTAAGCTCTGAGCGCGTTTAATTTAAATGGGTTGCTCATTCTACAACCAGGTTATTTGGACTGGAAATTATTACATAGAGATGGTAGAGTGTACTGGAATGTGCAATTTAAGGTTCCAAGAAGTTAAGATCCGCGAATGTCTATCACAAAGGAACTCAAAACTTTCTTTGCGGAATGAAGGAGTAAAACAGTTGAAAAGTAAAAAAAAAAATTAAACTTGAAACCGTAAGTTGCATAACTAGAAATCTTATTATCGGTTTAGTAATATTTGTATACCTCTCACCTATATTTTGATTTGATTTGTATTTAACTCAATGCCTTTGACAGTATTGGTAGGTAAACAATAACACTAATAATAATTCATGCCGCAACTAAACGCTAAGACCAGTACGAATTTGGGTATTCTAATTTACAGTTTTACATAGGCGTAGTCATCGTCTTTTTGGCATTATCGATTGGCACTGTCGGAAGATCAGCGTTACAGTGTTAAAGTAGAAAGAAAGAAAGAAAATATTGTTAATTTTGCTCAAACATCGGCGTTTATAAATATTAAAGCACAGCGTAGCTACAATTTGTGATAAACTTATCAACTACTTCTTTAAACTGTAGTAACAAATATAATATTACTATTCTTATAACTATATGTCATCCATAATAAGCGCGGTACATACCTATTTTTAACAAATTAAATGAATTTGAAAAAAAGTTATAGTAATTATTTACTGTAGCATTTGCTGGTAGACGCCTTATCATCGGTTGTATGCTTGCATGCATCCTACAAGCTTAACTTCCTTCCTGAACAAATATGTAAACTAAGTTAAGTTATGGATTATAATCTGTCCTTGTTGGGAATAAATCTTTTTTCTTACTTTTCTTTATAATAAAAGTTATAATTAATATTTTTGAAGTGTAAACTTATATAGGCGCGGTGAGCACTTTTTGGGTGAACGAAAATCGTGGAACACGCTACATCGTCACTGAACGCTTTCCATGAGCTATATGTATGTTGTGTATACACACATCAACAAAGTCTAGGGATACGTTATTTTGAAATCAAACATGGCTTTATTGTTTAAAACCTATTTAGTTTCCTTAAAAAGTTTATTTACAGATTTAAACCTTGTCTATTCTTTATTCAAAATTTAAAAATTAAAATGAGAAACAAATGAAAACACGCAAAGCACAGCGCAATCTTGAGTTGTATCTAATTTCAAGAAGTTGCATTAAAAATTTTTTTGCGTGTTAATTGAAGAAAACCTGATAAATTGTTTTATTTTCTTTTCTCAATTGGTTGTGTAAGCTTTTTAGCGTCATGCCACGCCATCATTTGAGTCGAGATGAAATGTTACGGGCAGTTGGCATGTTACAAAACGGTGCTATTCAACGCGTCGTTGCTGAGTCTCTGGGCACAAGCCAAAATGTGGTATCCAGGCTGTGGTCACGTTATCGCGCTACTGGAGATGTGGCAGAACGGCACACAGGTAGATATCGTGTTACCACTCAGAGACAGGATCGATTTCTCCAAATGACCGCCAGAAGACTACCCAATATCACAGCGATGCAACTAGTGCAAAGGCTCCAGGAGGGTCAGCAGCTGCTGGTGAGCGACCAAACCGTGCGAAGGAGGCTGCATGAAGTTGGTCTTCATGCTCGCAGACCGCTACGAGTCCCAGCGCTGCGACGTGGCAATCGCGGTAGGCGACTTTTATGGGCTCAAGAACATTTGACATGGAGTGATCAACAATGGTCATTGGTGCTGTTCACTGATGAGTCCCGCTATGGATTTCATCCAGATTCGAGACGAACACGCGTTTGGAGAACTCCAGGCAGGGTCAGCCGTCTCCGACATCCACAGGAGGTCCACTCTTACCAAGGCGGGACAATTATGGTGTGGGCAGGAATACGAATCGGCGGACGAACCCAACTCATTTGGATTCAGGGCAGCATGACTGCCCATAGATACCGTGAGGAGGTAGTAGAACGTGTCATTGTCCCGCTCAGGGCCCTAACGGAGCAAGAATTTCAGCTCATGCATGACAATGCACCTTCCCATACAGCGCGGCTGGTGAGGGCCGCCCTTCGAGAACACGATGTTCAGGTATTAGATTGGCCTCCACAGTCGCCAGACTTAAACCCAATTGAACACGCCTGGGACATGTTACAGCGAAGAGCATTGAGGGATTTTCCGCCCAACTTGACAACAGAAGAACAACTTTTCGAACATTTAAAAAGAACTTGGGACTGCATACCCCAGCAAGACATTGACACCTTAATTTTAAGTATGGAAAATCGTTGCCGCTGTGTGATTAATGTTAGAGGAGGAAATACCGATTTCTGATTATCAGATTTGGTAAGATTTTTATTCATTTAATTCGATTGAATAATTTTATAAGAATAAAATGTTTTTGTTCACTCAGTAATTTTCTATGGCTTAATTAATTTAAGACTTTTATTAATTAGAAAAACAAAATCGCATCGTGTTGTTAATGTTTAAATATCGGCCATGAAATTATCTTTAATTCTTCCATTTACAGTCATAACAAAATGTTTATAGTTTTCTAGATAATCAATGAAATGTTCAATATCCCTAGATTGTGTTGATGTGTGTATATGTGTACTTTTTAGGTGAACAAAAAGCATGAAAATTCTCGTCATCTTCACCGCACGCTTCCCATTTATATGAATATTATTGTTTACTGAACTGTTTATGTTTGGCGCAGCGGTTTAGACAGTCCCTCGCCATTTCATGTCCTGGGTTCGATTCCCGCGCAGGACAAGTATTTGCCCATAAATAGTTGTCTTGAGTCTGGATTTACTTTGTGTCCGTCAATTGTATGTATGTTTGCAAAGTACCCAGCGGCAGGGATTCATTACCCTAGTGCGGGCGTTGTCGACAAAAAAAAACAAAAAGCATAGAAAGGGTCAGAAGTACCCTAAACCAGAGAGCATATGAAGAATATAATGACAGTAAACGCAAAAAAGGTGTGCAAAGGTCGTGACAAACGGAAATCCGTTGGCTCTGCCTTCCCTTCTGCGAAACAGGCGTGAGTCTATGTAAGTATGTATGTATATACCTCCGTGCCGTTTTAGTATGATTTTTTTTTTACTTTATATCCTGGGACATTATTCACACACGGCCATCTGATCCCAAACTACGCAGAGCTTGTACTATGGAAACCAGATAACTGATATACTACGTTTCTTTGTAAATACATACTTATATAGATAATTACACCCATACTTAGGAGAAACAGACATGTTCATCCACACAAATATCTATCCTGGGTGGGAATCGCACCCACGACCTGAAAAGCAAGTATCTACCAACTACGGCAACCAGCCCAATCCAAAAAAAACCGGCCAAGCGCGAGTCGGACTCGCCCATGAAGGGTTCCGTAGCAGCATGTATTTCAGTTGATTAAATGAAAGCAAATTGCGGTTTATGATGTATGATGTATTAAAAAAAAACTACTGGCTAGATCTCTTTCAAACTAATTTTCGTTGTTAGTTTGCATGGTAATGTACATCATATATTTTTTTTAATTTTATCATGCTCTTAATTTGGAAGTTACAGGGGGGGAGGACACTCATTTTACCACTTTGGAAGTGTCTCTCGCGCAAACTATTCAGTATAGAAAAAAAATATGTTAGAAACCTCAATATCAATTTTGAAGACCTATCCATATTCACCCCACATGCATGGGTACAATGAAAAATTTTTTTAATGAGTTTCAGTTCTATGTATAAAAATCTTAATGCGGTTCACCGAATACATCTACTTACCAAGTTTCAACATTACAGCTCTTATAGTTTCGGAAAAAAGTAGCTGTGACATACGGACGGACAGACAGCCAGACATGACGAATCGATAAGGGTTCCGTTTTTTACATTTGGCTACGGAACCCTAAAAAGGAGTAGATATATCTCAATATGATGTGTCTACTGTCAACTACTATATTGTAGATTGGAAAAGTAAAAAAAATAGTCTGCACTTCCATCGGCACTCCCCAAAGACTGCCCCACATTTTTTTCCTTCCTTGTTTACTTTTTATGTAATATTTCTCTATGATGCAGTCATTTACAGGTATATCATTATTATTGTTGGGGAAAAATCCTACAGAAAATCTGACAAACACATTTGTCCCCAGCTTTTGTGGGCATTTGTTACATCACTCAACGTTTTTGTGGGACCATATAGGTTGACTAAGCTTGGGGTAAATAAAAACAGGGCAGTTAAGGCTCGCTGAGGGATTTGAACGGTCACTATGGAGACTATAAATAGAATTAAGCGTCAATTTTAGTTTTTGTAGTAGTTGACATAGAAATCTGCTAGCTGTGTGGTTCTCGGCCCAGAAAGAATAATAAGGCCACCCCATCCCGTGGGAGTTGTTAAGGCGACTAAGGGATTCACCAAGTAGTCGGGCTGCAATGCCACCTGTGTACTGGCTACCAAGCATGGTGACTACGGCAAATCCCACAAAATAGCAACGTTATAAAAACCATTGCCACCAAAAATTCTTGTTTGATATTATTTTATATTCGGTGAATATTATTCTTTAAATGATTTATAAAAAGAAATACGTGTGTAGTATGATGTTGTTACGAACATTATAAATATATATTTTAACTAGCGGCCCGGTACGTGCTTCGCTACGTATAAGGCATAGTAATAAAAAAATAGATTATTAAGTTCATTTATTCAAACAAAAAAATATTTTTAATTGCTAAAAGATGTTTTTACACTTTTTCAAGACTTTTTTTAAATTTTGACGTACAAACCTTCCCTGGACTTCCACGAATAATTCAAGACCAAAATTAGCCAAATCGGTAAACGCGTTGTGGAGTTATAACGTTACAACGAAAAGTGGCATTGATTTTTATATATATACTAGCGGCCCGGTACGTGCTCCGCTACGTATAAGGCATAGTAATAAAAAAAAATTATTAAGTTTATTTATTCAAACAAAAAATATTTTAAGATGGACTATGATTTTGAGATGAAAGATTTTGATTTTACACTTTTTCAAGACGTTTTTTTAATTTTCTCTACGTACAAACCTTCCCTGGACTTCCACGAATAATTCAAGACCAAAATTAGCCAAATCGGTAAAGGCGTTGTTGAGTTATAATATTACAACGAAAAGTGGCATTGATTTTTATATATATAGATAGATAGATAATATCAGACTAGCAGCCGGCGGCCGGTCCCGGTTTCGCACGGGTATTCATTTATTAATGTCAAATATTTTGTGATAAGTGACGAGTAAAGCTGTCTCTATCCTAAATTACATAAAAATCGAATTGGTACTTTTTTTAAGACTACCTCCGCACTAGGGAATTTATGCCTGTGTCACGGGGTACTTTATAAACATTTCATTGATGGACAAAAAGTACATCCAGACTCAGAACAACTATTTATGGGTCAAAAAAAATAGTTATGGGTTGTCCTGCTTTAGTAATTGATTTACTGAGAAATTTTTAATTACCGACATATTTACCAAAATTTGAAAAACATTCCAAATTCTGCATTTTAATACTCTATTTGAACAACAGCAAGGCCAAAATAAAAACAGAATATTTCGATACAAACTTAGAACGATTAAGTTAAATGACTAAATTGTTGATACCGATATGTGACTAAAAGCATTAAGTAAGCTTATCAGCGCTGAAAGCTAAACAAAGCAGTCTCTTTTACGATATTTTGTGAACTGAGGGATGTTTTAAGCTTTTACGGCTCAGTAAAACGTTTTGTTTTACAGCCAAGTGGAATAACATATACATAGCTTTATATTGTAGAGTATTTATGTTATGGCTTATACTCTAATTAAATCTATACTTATAATAAAATCGTAGGAAAATCAAAACTGTACATTGAATATTTAAAAAAATAGATACTTGTGGCGTGATCTACAGTCGATAGTGAAGCCAAAAATATAGTTTTTAGAATTTTTGTCGGTTTGTCTGTATGTATGTCCGGGCTAAACTCAAAAAGTACTGCATGGATTTACTTCAAATTTAGCATGAATATTACTGAGAGGTCGGGTCAACATATAGGCTACATATTATCACCTACGGGGGAGGAGCTGTGATAATTTATAAAGTTTAACGCGGGTAAAACCGCGAGGCACAGCTAGTATTACATAAGGAAATTTAATGCATCTATATACTGCTAGTAATAGTATACATAACGTAGTAGTGGTAGCCAATCTTGAGCATGTCAGACATGTGAGCCACAAGACCTCACAAGACTGGCTTGTTGGTCAAGTGGCTGGTGACCCTGACTCCTAGGCCAGATGTCATGGGTTCCATCCCCACTCAGGACAAATATCAGATATGGACCATCCTGGGACATTATTTACACAGCCATCTGATCTCAAACTAAGCAGAGCTTGTACTATGGAAACCAGATAACTGATATACTACATATTGTTCTTTTTTAATACATACTTCTATAGATAATTACACCCAGACTCAGGACAGACAGACATATTCATGCACACAAAGATCTATCCTGGGTGGGAATCGAACTCATTATTTGTATGATGTGCACGATTATTTATCCTGTGTCTGGGTGTATATGTTATCTATAATATTTATATATTTAGAAATAAATAAGTTTGTTTATCAGTTGTCTGGCTGCTATGGTTCTAACTAGTTTGGGGTCAGATGGCAGGGTGTTAGGGCCCTCGCCCACGGCGACTTTTTGTAGCGATGCAGTCGCGCGTTTAGCAAACGCGCGACTGCATCACTTCTAACGCGTGTTAGTCGCATTTGCAACGCGCTACTGCATCGCGATTGTATCGATACAAACGCGCGACAATATACATATACAGCTGATATACATTGTCTCATCATTGTATTTCTGCGTGTCAACTCTGGTTTTACAATGGAAAGCAATTCACAAAACGTCGAATATGACATTCTATAACAACTTTTGAATTTAAGATCATAATTTTTGAGTTGTTTGAATGTTGTTACATGATGTCCACAAAGTAATCTCTGGGTATTAAATGGATGCATCCAATATTGACGCTGCTTCCGTTGCCTACGCTTCGGCTGCTTACGTAAAAGCAGCACCAAAGACAACGTGACTAATGTTGCCTCAACGGAGTCCATCTTGCAACTGTACTGATCCAAGGTATTTTTGTATCGTAACTGCATCGCGACCGAATCGCGTTTGCATCGCGACCGAATCGCGTTTGCATCGCGACTGAATCTGGTCCCGTGGGCGCGGGCACACAGCTAGCGACTGCTTCGCGTCTGTATCGATGCTACGCGCGAGAGCATCGCGACTGCATCGCTACAAAAAGTCGCCCGTGGGCGAGGGCCCTTAGGAGCTCCAAGATATTGAAAAAATTAAAAAAAAAAACGGCCAAGTGCGAGTTGGACTCGCGCACGAAGGGTTCCGTACCATTATCTATAAAAACGAGCAAAAAATTAACGTTTGTTGTATGGGAGCCCCCTTAAATATTTATTTTCTTTTGTTTTATAGTATTTGCGGTAACAAAAATACATCATCTGTGAAAATTTCAACTGTCTAACTATCACGGACAGCGTAGTCTTAGTAATAGGGTCCCGTTTTACCCTTTGGGTTCGGAACCCTAAAAATATCGTGGGTCAGCGTTGTAAGGAACCTGCGCATGTTGCGTCTTCCGATTCGTGGTCCCCACTCAAGAACTTTTCTTACAAGCGATGTACCCCGCCTAATGCCGCTTCAATTTTCCAAGTAATCGGGTTAGTTAATTAGTTGGGCGATTGGTTTCCACGATTAACCTCCTAATTGGGCCATTGTACGTGAATTTATTTGGCTACTCACACCACGAGTCAAGGGGCCTCGAAAGCTTGGCTTAAGTGCTTCCTTCAGTGTCTTCGGATCTTTTAGAAACTTTATCCTTTGGCAACCAACGCTATTGCAGTATAGCAGCACGCGTTTCGATGTTCCTTAAATTTCGTTGCATTCCCCGTACAGGGGACTGTCTATGACGCCAATCTCGATGGTCCAGTAGAAGGGTTGTTTGGTTAGTGTGCAGTGTCCGGTGATTGTGCCAATCATTTCGTATTTGGGGACGCAGGAAACTTTACTAAGGGCAAAAATAAGTGCTTTTCCTATGTACTAAATTCAAGATATTATTATGAGCAGACTAATCCGATTTGGCCTCCAAAAGGCCAAGTTCAGAACTTGCTACAGTTTGAATAATCCCCAAAATATGGAGGTGTAATACCTACAATTGTCTGCCTCTGAGAGTGTTCTTTGCTATATAAATCTCAATTACACGTTTTGGCTCGTGCCGAGATAACAAGTGACCTTGTTAATTACGGTTGTTGGCCCGTGGGTACATGAATAATTTCGTAAATAAAATCTCTAATATCAATGTTGCTTTGATTTCTTTACTTTTTTGTGTTATTTTACTGTATGAGGGAATGTGGAATGTGAGCTAGATTACTTTATCGCTCTTTTTAAGCGCTGTTCAAGTGTATGTTACATGACGGTCACCGTAAATATCTCGGAGTTTTAATGTGCAGAACCTACGAGTGCGTAATAATTGTCTGCGGTTGAACAAGTTACCGCTAAAAAACAAGACGGTAGTAGTGTTATGTCTTATGGTTTCCGTTGATGTGTTACGAGAGTAAAAGGCAACACATACTACGGCTTTGTTTAGATTGAAACGATGTTTGACTATCCTGATGGCCTAGTGGTAAAGTGTAAAACCAATAACTCCTGGGTTTGATTCCGGGTTCGGAATAAAAAGTGTAATTGGGACTTTATGGGCAAATTTGAGAAGAATTTTGTTAAGATTGCCAGGAACCCAGGAATTCGTTGGAACACTTTACCACTAGACCATCAGGATAGTCAACCATCGTTTCAATTCACACAAATCCTACATTGGATAATACTTAAAGGGGTCAGTTCTTCACCAGTTAAATTGGTTTTCGTGAGAGAATAAACAGATAACGTGTGTTTGAGTACGGTAGACTTAGTAGATCCTGACCGCTCTGACCTATAGTCGGCCCGGTTTTACTCACATAAAACTATCGGCTTGAACGTACAGAGGAAATTCCTTTATCTTTTAACTTAGAAAAATCATAAATACTTACAAATTCATTGAATGTAAAGCTTATCTTAACCGTGGCACAGAGGTTTAAGAATTTTCTTGATACAATTCTTTAATGCCCGGTTCCTTTATTTTACGATCCGTCATTGGACCAACGTTACCATCCGTAATTCAGCTACCGATACCGATGCAAAACTAGTGTTCCACAATGCCCTACCTGCGACGAACATCCGTAGTTTAAACCACCTACGACTCGTTCGGCGATGAACCTCTCGCTCCTCTTCACGATTAGTTATAACAAAACGTCGTACGTCAATTATGCAACTAAAATCATTTATTATTCTGTAATATTATGTGAGTAATAGTACAAATTACTGTACTTATAGTTACAGTAATAATTTAATTTGCGTTTAGGTTTAAAATATTTATAAATCATTAGTATTGAAAATTTGATGTTACGAGTGCATGGTGTGAACAAAACGCGTAACAGGAAAGCGCATGGCGCATGCGTCTGTCGTCTGACGTCTGTCCAAGAGTATTTCATGGTTTCTAAAGAAGTTTTTAAATTGAGTATTTAATCTAAGGTTTGTGGTTATGAAATCTTAGAAGATAGAAAAATAATCAACCCTTTCTAACGGAAAACAAAGCCATGAATTCTCTATCAGTTTCAGAGCTAGACATCACGGAAATCTCCTCAAACACTATGATAACTACCAAAATCAAATACAAACGACTGGTATACCGACCGAATTCGACTAGTAATCAAAGCAGTAACGCCTCGTTATTTTGACAGTTCCGTGACAGTAGAAAATATTTATAGGAACACTTTCGAACGCATCTCCATACAATAAGCTTACTAACGACCTCCCATCCGTTAGTAACCAGACGTTGGTTATTTGGATAACGACTAGTATTTTATAGGAACGGTTTTGCGTTACGGCTGGTAGAAATTCTAACTATTCGTAGTAGAAACGATTCGTTTTTGGAATATAGGAACCGGGCGTAAGTCGGCTTTACGGCGGAAAGGGATTTTATTATATACTGGGATCATGCTCGATTTTTATTTACTTCGTTTTACGTCCTACATCAAAGAACTGGCGCCATCTAGTTGCCAATAAAATGTTGAAATGTTATCTGTCAGTTCAGACTATAAAATTGGACCTACATTCGGTTTAACTTTTATCATTTGAACTCTCAGCTGGTATTTCAACAACAGGTTTGTAAGATAATGTGAGAAGTTCGTAAGATTTTTTTCATCATAATCGTATCAGCCAAAAGCACATACTGCAATGCTCTCCACCATTGCTGGTCTTGCGATTCTAATGTCCCTGACAAGACCATCGGTCTGTCTTATGGACTGCCCACGCTGCGTCTTCCAGTTCTTTTCGCCCCAGTCGCCATCGACTCCACGATCGTAGTGCCTTGCCCGTTGCCACTTCAGCTTGGCAATTCTGTGGGCTATGTCAGTTACTTTGGTACGCCTGAGGATATTGAAATTTCTGATTCGGCTTTTCAGGCAAACCGCTCTCTCTGTTGCTTCTGATTGATCTTAAGCCTCCTTGTGATGCTCATAGGAAGCTATCACGACTTTATCCTGGTAAAAATATTTTTAATAATACTTTCTACATGACACTATCTTCATGCATGTATTGTATAATTTTTTGGGTTTACTATTGAAATAAATAGCTGTCTCACACCCAGACCTGAAACTCGATATGGGTCACACATATTGATATCCTATGAGGGAATCGAGGCTGAAAGTGGGCAAATAATGACTACACTAAAGTTTTATTAAGAAATCTAAATTTACCTACTAAAACAACATTTTAGTCATCGGACTATACCAGAAAATCCAGAAAAACTGATTGTTAGCCGTTGCCATCGGCTATCAGTTTTTCTTCTTCTTTTTCTTTATTCAAAAGATTTTCTTTCATCTGTAATGTTATCATTAATCACCGCAAAACCGATCACAAAGGACTTATTTTTTTGCTCAGAACTAAAACAATGCAGAAATGTTATATGAAATCTCACCGTTGCACAGCTTTTCATTAATGCACTGTTTCTTATTTAGATATAAATTTACCACAGAGGTTTGTATCTCATTAAGTTTAATATAAAGAGTATGCATTAGATCAAAAAGGTACTGGCTGAAAATAAAAATTAGCCGAATAAAACCGACTGGGTGACAAAAAGAAACAAATAGGGTGCATTTTGTACCAATACAAGACGTCGATACTTCATATTATTATTAAGTTGAGTTTTTCAGTAGGTATATTTTATCACGGTAGGTAGTTTAGTAGTTGAAAGAAAAGAAGATTTCACATCTTGTTTCATTTCTCAAAGTGAGTAATAAATGCACTCGTGTTAATTTCGTACCTATAACCTACATAACACTTGTGCATTAATTACTCCTTTTGCGCTTGCCTTAACAATCTACTACTAGTAAGTACATTCTGTCCTTAAATTTTAGGATATGCCTGCGCACGCGCTTTATCTTGGCGAAGCAATAAAAGTATAGCTTTTAAACATTTATTATTGATGTGAAAGTAGTCTTGTATGCCCATAGAGCGGGACAAAGCTGATATAAAAATATTGTTCACCATCAGTATTTTGTACCTACCTATGATTCACAATAAATCTGAATCTGAATCTAGGTGTGCGGAGTCGGTTACATGTATTCAATTAAAACTTTTGCGTTAGTTTTGCTGGAGTCCATTCGCCGATGTTAAACACTCAAATCAAACATTCCTAGAACATATGTGTGGCTTTTACCAGTGTAGAAAAAAATAGTTGTTTAAAGTTTAACCTTTTTTTATTTATTTTTATTTTATTTATTAAGGTTCACCAACAATTGTTTAAATTAATTCTTATATCTAACACATTATTCTATATTCTATCTTTACAAAAAGTCAAAAGTTAACATAACAACAATTAATGTGGAGAGAACTGCCACCCTCCGCCGTCCAATCACTTAAAAGCCGTTCCAGAAAAGCATGTATCAAGGTAAAAGTCACTTTATTGCGTTTGTACAGAGTAGTATTAACCGTGGCAAATTTCACTACTTTACGGCTTTATAGCATATGTACGGCAGCGGCGTGAAGTATAGATATCTCTTTGGTTAAGTGTACATACCTGTATAAGCTTAAGCATCGTTCATGTAAGTATGTAAGGATTGTAGCAGAATTCCCTTTCCGTAATGAGCACGAGTAAACCAGTTAATATTTTAATCTCATTTAATAATCCCTCTGTAAAGGATTGTAAAATTAATTAGAACGCTCACATAAGTACTTACAGGTATTTTATAAGACATTACACATGTTAATTAAACGTAAAATTATAATATGTATAGCAATATTATGGTTTGTTTTCCAGTCTTCATTACAACTAGCTTGCGTCTGCGTTAAAGTCCTGTTGTAAATCGAACAATTTTACTTGTATAATTGCTATGCTTTAAGTTACTCTGAACTATGAACTAAGTATCATGCAGATTGCTTTGGAGCCGACAAATAGACTTCTTATACTTACTCTATCTTATTGAATGGGCATTGGCTACCCTAGTGTCAGAATTGTCAAGCCGCCCAGTAGGCCTCTGACATGGTTTAACGACTGTTTTCCAATGTATCCAGTCGCCACCGATAGCTTAATGTGCCCTCTGCAGCACGGAATCGATCAGAACTTAAATCACTTTAGCGGTATACCATCCATGGACTGACCGCAAGCCTAGTTGTTTAACTTCGCCGATTACTTACGGACCGGTCGTGTGTTTGTGAGCTTAGATGTATGGATGTATGATTGTTACTATTTTACTCCAAAACTACTTTGACGCGGGTGAAACCGCGGCCCAAGTTAGTTTGTAATATTTCTTATAACGTTTTATTTATCTCTATAGAAACAATATCGTCCGTAACTTTTATGGTTCTTAATTATTTTAAATGGTTCAGTAGTGTTGTAAAACTTTTCTGCTTTTGACATAAAACTAAACACTAAAATCTAACGTTTGAGATTAAATTCAAATTAATTATAAGTTTTAATTTAAATATAAATTAATATTTTTTCTTAGTAATCTTATATTCATATGATATCAACTAACATTAAAAATAGTTCATATATATTATCGCGCGTAAGCATATGCATATCGCGTAAGCATATCTATCTTTTACGTGTAACGGTGTAAGTCACTTTCGCCAAAATAGTGAACCACAAATACAATAAAAATTGATAACTTATTTCTAATGCATATTTAGTAGTAACAAACTGATCCTTATATCAAAATAAATACTTTTATCGCTTCTGGATTTAAAGGAGATGAACATCATATACAACGGTACATCTATCCTCACAAACTATAGCGTTTACCATAAGTACCCATTTGTAGATCATCATTAAAAATACTTAGTTTCAATTTACATACTTTGATGATCGTACCATATCGTATCATACGTCTTTCTTGAACGATTTCGACCACAGCGAGTGCGTATATTAAAATGACAGGTGCGTAGTTGATCAGCTCTATCATGACTGCAATAGCCAATCTTTGTTTTAAGATTACGACCACAGAGGCTGCACACCCAGGATACCGTATACATACTTTACGTAATATAGAAAAGCGGTCTTTCAAAGTTACTTTCAAAGACCCTATCTATTATATAAATCTACATTTTGTACGGACTTAAAATCAAGTCTCCGATCTCAGTGCACTGTGGACGTGCATAAGAACTACCCTCGCACTGCACCAAAATCGTTATTCAAAATGCCTCGCCTAGAAAGCAAAACCGTTGGTTTTATTTAATATGTCAGTTAAGTCAGATCAGTCTTTAAAACTGATCGGTTCATTTAGTTCTTTTATAATAATTTTGCAACCAGATTCTGGATTATTTAAAGTTGATTAGGTTTATTTTCCATCCCGTGTCTGGAATTACTAATTCAAAGTCAGTTCAAGATAGATGCTTCGTTTACATAAATTTATAGCTAATTGTGATGAGAAAATAACTTACGAGTCATGCTAAAGTCTGACGAGGACTTGTCTTGTACAGTTTATATTTTAGCTTGTGATTATGTTATAATATTTCAGACGCTATGATTCTTTTATGTTATGTATATGGATAATTATTTGCTGTGTGGCGACGGCGGCGAATATCAGCATATCATCATCCCATATCATCTCTTGGGGGGCGTAAAAGTTGACTCGAGGGTATGTCTTCCAGTGGACGGACAGCAGCTTCCTTCTGAGTACTATGACTATCATATTCCCATCGCCAACCTGTCTGCCGAGCGTGGCGATTATGGTATATCTCTCCAAGATGATTCTTGGGGGAGGCTTGTCTAGTAGCGGACTTCTTCCAGCTGTAATGATGATGATGTATGGATTATCATATTCTTTTCTTGCACATAGGAAATATACAGTTAAAATAAGTATGTTTCCAAAAGTCATGTACAAAGGTGAATTAAATCCATTGATGAGTTTTCTGACAGAAAGCTACTGATAAGTGGCGATTTATATAAGAAAGTTAATAACACCGTAAAGCTAAAATTAAGGGTTATTATTCAAAGCAACTAGTAGAAAGCGGTATACCTGCATATTGGTACTTAATAATTATACACACAAATTACTCTTACTCTTTATCACCACCCTATCTCATCCCGTGGGGGCGTAGCAGTCGATCCGGAAATATCCTTCAGAGAACTGGCAGCAACGTTTACCAAGCGTGGCAATTATGGCAGGTCCCTACAAATTATGGACATAACTCCACTGTGGATATCTTTTGGGGATGTCTTAGTCCAGCAGTGGACGTCATATGGCTTATGATGACTCTTACTTATTCTTATAGCTAGGCTTTAATTTAGCCTTAGGATATAAATACATAACGATACGGATAATGAATACATAATGGACAGATATAAATTTTATTTAAATCGGTTATAATAAAGTAAAGATGAGATTCCGAAAGATTTTATACAAATAGCGTTCATATATACCCTCTAAACTACTACTGTCAAGACAAAGCTAGGGTCAAAGACATTTAATTTAATATTAAATAAAGAAAACCAACGAGATGGAATGATTAGCATCATAATGATCTCATGCCATATTCCTGGTTTCCCGAGGGATTACAAAGGTCAGATTATGTACGTACCTACTTCATAAAACAAGAGATGGCTCCGGCGAGTAAACAAGGCAGCTAATTTATAAAGGTCTAATTCTTTTGAGTCCAACCGAGGTAAGCAAAAAGAGGTTTGCAAACAAATTATGTACAACGTACAACAAAATAAGCTGAAAATGTTTTAAGATTCGATGAGCCAAATGGAAATATTTCGAATTGAACCTATCCCGGGCGTTTAGGCTCAGTCAAACGTCTTATACCGCTTGGACACAGAGATGTTGTTAAGTAATAAATAAATTATATATTTTTAGATAAGATTTATTAAACTAGGATGTAATTTAATAAATATATTCAAATTTCCACGTATATATGTAATCAAAGATCAAATATTTATTGATTCATACATGGTATAAATCATCCTTATAATGAAAATTTTAGGGGGTTGTAAATTCAGTATTATTTCAATTTACAATTCCTCAGTGATATGATAACCTTTCTCTGTGGAAAAAGTGAATAAACTTTTTATGAATTGACATAATGCGATGTTTTTTTTATGGGATGGTTACTACATTTTTTTATAATAATATGTATTTTATAGATTTCTAGTTTAGTTTATTCATCCAACGAATTTTTTGAAGTTATACTTCTTTTGGCGCGATGGAGAAAAATGATGAGCGTGAATTTTTACGATGCGCGCGCACACCGACACCAAAAAATTTAACAGCATGAAGTTAGTTCTAGGTGGTATGAGAGTGAATTTTTATGATGCGCGCGCATCGTGCGCGCGCATTGTAAAAATAACAGCATGACGTTAGTTCTAGGTGGTATGAAAATTGATAACTATGTTCAAGTTGTATATTAAGAAGTATAACTTCTAACGCGTGTACATAAGTACACACAAGTTTTTTTTATCTTGTCGGTATTGGTTAGTCTGATGTCATAGTGGTCTAGTCATTACACTGACTATGCCTTATTTTTTTTCCCTCGCCGATCACTTAGGGACCGATGAGTGCAACTAAGTGTAGTCAAACGAAAGTCGACGAGTGATCATCAACGCTCGCCAGCGTTTTCCAAATTCGAACCTAGATTTGAAAATGACGCGTTAAAGACTTTTTGTCGACAGTGATTGTTCTCTTCAAATAATAGCATTAAGTTTTGTTACACAGAATATTTTTAATCCAAACTTCCTTATAAACATCATTGTATACCAATACAAAATAATAAAACTAGCAAAGCCTTCGTTAGCTTCTTATTTTACATGAAATTTTAAATTACATAGGGTTATGTAAATTAAATGCGGCAACAAAAAACTAGAGCACTAAGTTTTACGTCACGCTGCAAAAATGTGTTTAGAACCACTCCTTTTTAAGGATCAATGCCCAACAGGTGCCACTAAAACTCCTTTACCAGGAGTAATTTATTTATCTGTCGATGGACTGTCTTACGAACCGCAATACAGAAGTTCTTTTAAAAGTATATGTATCTGTTTAGACCTTTTTCACTTTCTATAAGAAGAAGAAGAAGTACAATGCAAAAATAAGTAATACAAACAAGATAATTACCCTATTTTAATGCTTATTTAATAATAATAATCTGCGCTGCGTATCTGACTGCGCCAGACAGTCCGCCAACAGAGAGAGATGGCGGGAGATCGTGCGGAAAGCTGTGCCCACCCTTACCACCAACGTGGATACCTCGATGTGACCAAGAGCGTAACGAAAGAGAATAAAATATCATTGCTATTATAAAATAAATATTATAAATGTTTCATACAATCCGTGTGCCTAAATATCTATGTAACTAGAAATAATAATGTATACAACTATATTACTACAAACATGTTCTGGCTATTTACAAGCGCTTTTTAGAAGTCTACGTGAATAAAAACCATTTTTATTTATTATTTATTTATTTATTGGCGGCCTTATCGCTAAAAGCGATCTCTTCCAGGCAACCGATAACAACAAATAGTTTCCAATAGATGACTGGCAATACTGTAAATGCTATGACCCTTTGTTGAGCTCTTCAAAAAATCGTTAACACCCATTCTCTAGTAGAAATCCCTTCGGCACAACTTCGATACATTAGATCAATGGAAAGCCCATAAAAATCCAATTTTAAAGTCAAGTGCAACGTACAACACAATACAATAATTTTTATTGTACACCAAATGAGTAACAAAAATAGAACATAAATAGTAGCATGAACATACAAAGGGCGGTATTATCGGTAGCTGCGATTTCTTACATACAACCTTAGGATGGACAAGTGTGGTATGAAATGAAACGCGTAAAAGGTGTAACAAGTTCAGTAAAAGCAGAGAGATTAAAAGAAAATTAAGTAGGAGTACACCTACACATTTTAACGTTGTAAATAACTGTATAGTGTATAGTATTTAACTGTTTTGCTCGCGGCAAACTAGAGAAAATTCTGCCTGATTACACCGGAATAACAAGGTTGTGCAACAGTCAGTTATTAAAAAAACGGGGTAGTCTTTGAGGATTGCCGATAGAAGTGAAAACTACGTAACTTGTGAATTGTATCGTCGACCTATTACATTATTATCCTACTAATATTATAAATGCGAAAGTTTGTGAGTATGTGACTGTGTGAGTGTTTGTTACTTCGTCAAGTCCAAATGGTCAGTTGGAGGGATTTTAATAAAATTTGGTACGGAGTTAGCTGACACCCTAGATTAACACATAGGCTATAATTTATAAAGTTTAATGTGGGTAAAAGCACGGGCCACAGCTAGTTTAAAATAATATTAAATTTAGACGCACGGAGGTATATTTATGTCCATATACAGGGTGGCCGGGGAGTTGACGTTTAAACGCAAAATTTAGAGTTACTTTATGATGAGGAGTATCCGAATCACCCCCATGTATGTTCTACAATTTTGCGTTTTTTTAGGCCTGAGCTCAAGCCCTAATTTGGAACTTTCGAATAAATTCTAAGTCAGTTCTGCAATGATTAGATAAACCATACTTGGGTATTAGGTTGAACTATGCTGTTTATTTGTCACAAAAAAATGAACCAGAAATGTTCAACAGAACGAGAAAAAAATCGAAAACTGATGTTAGGTGAAATTTACAAAAAAAATTATTTTAAAAATTCTACCTCGAAAACTACGCAAAATCGTAGAACATTCATGGGGGTGATTCGGCCACTCCTCATCATAAAGTATCAAAATTTTGCGTTTGGACCTCAATTCCTCGGACAGCCTGTATATACACAGTATCTATAAACATGATGGAAATTTTTCGGTTCCATGACTTTTAATAAAATAAATAATACCTTAATATAGACAGAACCATTGACAATATGTAGTAAAAATATTAGACTTAAACTACACTCGCGAGCAACCAAATCGACTCAAGCCTAGACGGCGCACATATACATTGATTTTCCTAAAACGATAAATGGTAATTACAAAAGTGATATGTCATTCGAAAGCTGAAGAATTAGGCTTTCAATTAACATCAATACCTTAAAAAAAACTAAGCGCTGATTTATTGACACATTTTAATTGGCCGTCAGCGTAAATTACCTCTTTAGGAATCCACGACTTGCGCTACCTGCTCCCGCTATAAAACCCCCCACTTCCGGTTTATCTTATCAGTTGCTTGTTACAGGTTGACCGGTACACATCTCCGTAAATTGCATTCCTTGTTTTCGCTAACCCATGGATACCACACCAGAAGAAGCCGCTCAAGTTGTTGCCTTGTTGCAACAAGGGTTAAGTCAGCGAGCAATCGCTGCCCAGCTCCACTTGAGCCAGTCTTCTGTATCCCGAGTATACAGACGGTTCCAAGAGACTGGTGCCTTCAATCGGAGACCAAGAACGAGCCGCCACCGGTGCACTTCAGAGAGAGACGACCGCTTCATTGTCTCAACCTCGCTGCGCAATCGACACCTTACGGGCGTTGATGTGCAGCAAGAACTGAGACGTGTACGACAAGTGGCTGTCAGCGAGTGGACAGTGAGAAGACGCTTGAAGGAAGCCAACTTGACGCCAAAAAGACCTGCGACGGGCCCTAAGTTGACTGCAGGCCACCGACAAGCGCGCCTTCAATTTGCTCGAGAGCATCTCAATTGGAGCGTTGCGCAATGGCGATCGGTCCTGTTTACTGATGAGTGCAGAATGTGTCTGCATGGCAGTGACAGGAGAGGCCGAGTCTACAGGCGTCCGGGAGAACGATTTGCCCAATGTTGTTTCGCTGAAACAGTGGCATATGGCGGCGGTTCCTGCATGATGTGGGCTGGTATCTCTTTAGAGGGAAAAACAGAACTTGTTTTCGTGCCTGGGGGCGGCCGAGGAGGCGGGCTAACAGCTGATCGGTACATCACCGACATTCTACTGGATCATGTTGTGCCCTACGCAGGGTTTGTCGGTGAAGACTTCGTGTTAATGCACGACAATGCCCGCTGCCACACGGCACGAGTCACTCGACAGTTTCTGCAAGAGGTCGAATTACGCACGATGGACTGGCCTGCGCTCAGTCCTGACATGAATCCCATCGAGCACTTATGGGACGAGCTTAAAAGAAGAGTTCGGGCCAGAAATCCAGTCCCTTCAAGCGTAGACGAGCTAAAGACAGCATTATTAGAGGAGTGGGACGGCATTCCTCAAGAAAATGTCAAAAAATTGATAAGGTCCATGAAAAACAGACTGCGGGATGTAATTAGGGCTGGGGGGCAATACGAAATACTGATTTGAATAAAATAATTTTATTTTTAATTTTTTTTGTTTAATTTGTCAAATACGAGACACATACCCTTTTTCCTAAATTCCCGTTTTTCCTACTCTTGCATTCAGACATCATTTATTTCAAAAATGATGGATGGATTTCAATGATAATGATATCAAATTAAAGCTGACATCTTAAGCTTTCGAATGACATATCATTTTAATAATTTCCATTCATGATTTTAGTTGTATCAATGTATGTGTGCGCCGACAAGGCTTGAGTCGATTTGGTTGCTCGCGAGTGTAGATAATTAAACATAATCTCTTGAAAATAACTTGATACGAGCTAGCTAAATATTATTGCTATAATAAAATAAAATTTATAAATGTTTTCATACAATGTGTACCTAAATATCTATGTTACTAGAAGTAATAATGTATACAACTATATTACTACAAACATGATCTGACTATTAAAAAGGGCTTTTTTAAAGTCTACGTGAATAAAAATCTTTTTTATTTATTTGTTTAGCCAAAAAGTGTTCAACGCGCCGAAAGAAGTTTTCATTCCAAGAATACTCTTGATGCGTTATTGGTCTCACGGTAGTGTGTTCAATGACAGATCACGTCAATAATAAAGTCCTGGGTTCAAATCCCGGCTCAGGTGAAAAAGTATAATTGGTAGTTTTCTGCCAAGAAAAACACTGAATTTCAGCCGGAGTCAGAGTATGAAAGTTGGTGGTTCTATACGCCCGTGCCTCGGCGAGCATGTTAAGTTGTCGTTCCTGTGCCTGACCCCTCTCCGGTCGTGTCAGATAGCCGTCCCATTAGACTAAGAAACTAAGGAAATAGAGATTGTGAAGGAATGTTCCTGCATAATAATATATCCTACGTAATTGGCTAGTCTCTGTCGAGATTGCCACCCTAGCGGATATTCAGCCAAGAGCGCTATATATATATATATATATGTATATATATATATATATATATATATATATATATAACCAATGTAACACCTATATGTAAAATTTACCTACATTGACAAATAAATATTTCTATTTCTATTTCTATTTCTATATATATATATATATATATATTCCGCAGCTAAAGGTTTATAATGAATAGTTAAAGGTTTATTTACAATCCTGACATTTATAAGTAATCGCACAGTTCCGTGTTGCGGCGGCGGCGAAAGTGACCCGCCCGGATGAACAAGCTGGTCCTTGTTTGGTGACTGTCGACCTGTCTGACTCTTAACCTCTGTTTACTACCTGTTACATTTCCTCAGTAAAATTAAGAACATATCCTATCAATATTATGTACTAAAATTTTTATTCACATTGTCTTTAATATAGGTAGATTGCAGTAGTTGGCTGGTCTCTGTCGAGATTGCCACCGTAGCGGATATTCAGACAAGAGCGCTATATATATATATATATATATATATATATATAAGAATTATTATGGGACCAACTAACACCCTGCTATTTGATTTAAAATTAGGCAGAGCCTGTTCTATGGTTATCATTCTTATATATTTCTAAACACATGCATATCACATTAATATTATAAAGGCGAAAGTTTATGAGTGTGTGAGTGTGTATGTTTGTTACTTCTTCACGTCTGTAGCTATTTCAGTTTTTGGTATGTAGATAGCTGACACGCTAGATTAACACAAGGGCTATAATTTATAAAGTTTAAAGCGGGTAAAACCGCGGGGCACAGCTAGTTGCGGATAAATTCTACCCAGACACAGAAACAATAATTGTGGTAATCTCACAAAGATCTGTCCTGGGTGGTGATCAAATCCATGACTTCTGGCCTAACAGTATTAATAACCAACAATCATGTTAACTATACCTATATATTTCACCGCGTAAGTACAATAGTCTCTAAGATAAAATATGGTGATCGACATATGCTACTTAACTATGCAGAATATTGAGTGATAAAATTCTCCTTGGGAGAGATTTGCGGGTATTGACACTATCTTTATATTTTAGAGATTGTGCCCCCGAGTACCCTTGAGGGACAAATTCATAGAGCTATCTATAAGCATTTACATCGTCAAAGTTAAACTGTGTAAAATATCGATAATCGAATATCGATAGTCAACGATTACCTAATGATACTAAGATTTCAAGGACGTGTCACTTTAAGGCGCATTTAATTACACGAAAGTAACGAAAGATAATAAGAGCTATATGTTTAATTGAAAACTCTTTAAAATAAAAATAAAAAAATAAACTTGTGAAAAAAAAAATACGAGTGGGCTTTAGACCACAGGACCGAACAAAAACTATAAACGTAACTGGCTATGAGAAAAAGAGACAATGATTTTCATTGTCTCTTTCTCTCATAGTAGCACACTATGAGAGAATGAGACAATGAAAATCATTGTCTCTTTCTCTCATAGCCAGTTACGGACGCACCTCTCTCTCTTGACCCTACGAAACCTAACTCTCTATTTTCGATCTTCTATCTTCGACTTATCTCCCTGTTCACCTCGCCCGAACACACTTTTCGTAACGCTTTCGTTATGCATTAACCAGCTTACTCTCCAATTCAAACGTGCGTAAAGAAGTTTTACTTTAAAAAGATTCTTATCAGCTATTTTCAAAATTGCCACATTCACCAATGATCAAATGTGTATAATTTATTATACAACTCTCAATGATATTATCTTTAAAAAGAGGCAAATATGTTACTAGCGCGCTTTCTGAAGACTCAAAAATGTCCCAATTCGGACGTTTGTGGGACCATATTTTAAATGTCGGTTACTATAAACGTAACGTATCTTGAATACAATATCATTGACTAGTCTTCACAATTTATAGATATAAGACATCGCACTTGTTCGAAATTTGAACACTAAAGACAATTCATATTAATCTGTTCTCAGTTTTGAAACTTAGTTTGTCATCTCTTCTCAGTTTGTCATTGTGTCAAAAGCATGTTAGTGTGAAATAGTTTTTTATGAAAATAATTTACTTCCTATATAAAAATAAATCATTCTGCACTGTTTCTCCATATGAACTTAACTCATCATCATCATATTAGCCGAAAGACGCCCACTGCTGGACAAAGGCCTCCCCCAAATATTTCCACAATTGCCGGTCTTGCGCTATCCAGCGACTTCCAGCGACCCTCACAAGATCATCGGTCCTTTTTGTAGGGGGCCTGCCCACGCTGCGTCTTCCGGTTCGTGGTCGACACTCGAGAACTTTTCTGCCCCAGCGGCCGTCGGCTCTACGAGCTATGTTCTCTGCCCACTGCCATATGAACTTTAATTGTTCCAAATGTCATATTCCTCCGTCCGTGCATATTTGGTAAAAAGGGGTACAAAGTTTTTGCTACACGTATCAATATTATGATGATGATTTGAATTTCAACTATAAACCAATATTCACACAAGTGTAGCTTATTTATACGTTATTTAGATGTACCACAATGTAAATTTATTGCGTAAACAAGCTGCTATTCTAAATTGTTTCTCAGATCTGTATATCTCAATGTCACTACAGTTCCATTTATACCCGTTGTTTGATTACATAAAAAATACTCTATAGTAATAATTGTAGAGTTCACTTTATGTTACCAACTGTTTTTTTTTTATGTCAGAGGTCGACAAACGAGCAAGTGGGTCACATGATGGTAAGTGATCACCACCGTCCATGGAACTCGCCATCAGAGGAGTCGCGGGTGCGTTGCCGGCCTTTAAGAGTCAGCAAACAAGTGTTGCTGACCCTTCCCCCCACCCCGATGAGCTCTGGCGACCTTAAAATACTTTTTTTTACTTAAATAGAAGATGTTGTGTTCTGATTTCGACTGGGGAAGAGCTTAATAGAATTAATAATATTTGTAGCACTTTTACGTAAAGCAATAACATTGATGTCAAGTTTATTGAACACTAGCTGTGCCTCGCGTTAAACTTTATAAATTATAGCAAAATAAAATAAAAAAGGTTTTTATTCACGAAGACTTTAAAAACGCGCTTGTAAATAGTTAAAACATGTTTGTAGTAATATAGTTAAGTATACATAATTATTTCTAGTTACATATATGTATGTAGATAATCAGGTACAAGATTGTTAAAACATTTGTAAAATGTATTTTATAATAGTAGTGATATTTAGCTAGTTTGTATTAAGTTGTTGTCGAAGAGACTACGTTTAGGTTTGTAACTATAGCCTGTGTGTTATTCGGATATAAAACCTATATTACTACAAAGTTTCATTACAATCCGTTCGGTAGTTTTTGCGTGAAAATATAACGAACATCTATGTATCCATACATCGATAGATCTATACTCACAAACTTTCGCCTTTATAATATTAGTAGAATAGTAATACAGCTACAATAATATCTTGTGACTCCAGCGCCTAGACCAGATTCATAATTTAAACTTTGCATACGTCGGCGAATTCCGTAAAGTGATCGCGACAAATATCATCATCCCATCTCACCCCGTTGGGTAGAAGTTTACCCCCGAACACAAACACAGAATTAATCGGTCACAATATTATAGTGATTATGATATATGCCTGAGTATTATATCATAATCACTATAATATATGACGGGCCTGTTGGCGTGGTTGGCAAATGCTTGCTTTTCACGCCGGAGGTCGTGGGTTCGATTCCCACCCAGGACAGATATTTGTGTGCATGAACATGTCTGTTTGTCCTGAGTCTGGGAGTAATTATCTATATAAGTATGTATTTACAAAAGAATAGTAGTATATGTATTATATCAGTTATCTGGTTTTCATAGTACAAGCTCTGCTTAGTTTGGGATCAGATGGCCGTGTGTTAATAGTGTCCCAGAATGTTATAATTATTATTCACCCATCGCGCGCCATACGGTTAACTAATTTGTATTACATATACAAGATATACAAAGTGTTATATAAATAGTAGAGGTAGCTTAACATACCAAATTAATTTAAACGTGTTCAATAAACACATTTTCTTTCAAAATTTGCTATTGCGTTCTACTATAAAAAAAGGAAGTAATATCCACTGTCCTTTAAAAATAATTATTTTATTTACTCAAAGTAATTTGGCAGAGTAACTGAAGTCTTCATAGCAACTATAATACTTACAATATAATCTGTGGAACTGAAAGCTTTGCCATCTCCCGATCGCTTCCACAGATGAATAGAGCCATTGAAACCGCAAACATTTGTGCGTATGTTCGAATTGTTTGCGAAGGGCCCCCGGGGAACCGGCTCCATTTCTATGGAATACCTAATGTGTGGACTGTTACAATAGAGAGCTTTTCGTTATAGCACACATAGCGGGGTACGAAAAAAGGTGTATTGCTAACCGTATTTAACTTCTACAGTATACAGTATACTAAGGGGTTATTAGTGTTTTTAACACTAATCAACAGCGGAAGTTCATTAGTCGTATATAATATCTTGTTGTTTATTTTTTTTATGATGTTCTTGGCACATGAATGTTGACACAGCTAGAATTGTTTATTTCCGTTATTTTCATAGTGTTATGTTATGGGATTCTTCTCTGGGGTAGCTCTGTTGACATTAACGCCATATTTAGTGTCTCTAACAAAAAAGTTCAAAGATGTTAACATTCTAAGTCACCACAAAATAACTCTTTTATGGGGCAATGTATATGATTCTATAACAAACTTTCCAATGATATTAGAGAATTGTCTACGAATAAGTTTAAAAGAATTATTAAACCAATTGTGTAGTAACAAAATTTCTGATTATATAAGTGACAAAAGTGCTTGGGATTGAGTTGTTTTGAGTCAACACACATGATTGTAATTAGTCTTAAGTATATTTTATTTTAAAAAAGGATTCCTACTGAGTTTTCTGGCTGTGTTTCTCAGTAGTTGCCACGTCATGCACTGCACGGTAGGGTAAAAAATGAACGATTCCACATAAATGTATTTTTTTACGGAATAAATGAATTTTGATTTTGATTTTATTTTGAAGTATTAGAATAAGTGAGTGTCACATAATTTAAGGTAGTTACATGAATACTTTTATAAACATTAATTTGTTCTTACCTACATACATCCACATACATATATCCATTATTCTTCATTTTAATATTTTTTTTTTGATGTCCCATTAAGTCAGGTCATTATATATTATCCTTCCAAAGGCGATGTACGGAGAATATAAGTAGCATCTATCGATGTTGGATTGGATAGCAAGTGCGACTAGAGAACTGCTACAAGATATACTTTGTAATAATGCCACAAAGCACATTCTAACTAATATTTTGGCTATAAAACTAAAGAAAAAGAAAAAACAAAAGCCTAATGGAACGAAACTCAAAGGGAACTTAAATTTGGACTTTTATAACGTAAGACTCTCTAATTAAACACACACACACACACACAAGTAAACCTATTAGTGTTTTAGATATAAGGGTGCCGAAAGTAGATCGAAATGGTTAAAAGTTAGGTTTTAACTTTTCTTTAGAACAACAAGAAATATTGAAATGAGGTCATTTTCGGCGGTTGAACACGGTACCGCTAGACAAAAGAGGATAAAAACTATGCCCTATTCCAATACCTACTCGAATTTCAATATTTCTTCCTGGGTTCAAAACTGGGTCGGGCCAAAAAGTGATTTTGGGAATTTCCCGTAAAAAGAAATTTCTCAGCCCGAAGTCTGGAAGTTGGCGGTATTACACCCCAATGCCTCGGAGAGCACGTAAAGCCGTAGGTCCTGTACCTGACCTCTTTCCGGCCGTGTCACTAGTACTACTAGTAGTCCCATGGGATCACGAGAGTGATGGAATAGAAAGTGCCCCTGTGTTTGCGCACACACTTGTGCACTATAATATGTCCTGCGCAATTGGCAAATCTCCATTGAGAATGACCGCCGTGGCCAAAATTCAGCTGGGAAGACATCATCATCAGCTGGAAAGACATTTCTTAAACCTTTATCTCTTATACTACTACGCCCAAAGCAGCCACTAAACTCACATAAATATGCAATTAACTTTTATTATTATTTAGATGCAACACGGACATTTAATGCTTCACTTATATTATAAGTCTACAATGGAACTTACGTACCACAAGTGCTTAAAATAAACTCAAGGGACCGACATGTCTTTAAAGATGAACTCAAGTTTTGAGAACGGTTGGAACGAGACGGAGAGCTGGAGTGTGCCACAATTGGATTTGGGAGTATTTTACAAACCTGACGTGGTGATAATAGTGATGTACGTGGTGGTGCTCACAGCCTCGCTGTCGGCGAATACGTTGCTCATATTCATTGTGATCAAGTTCCAGTATATGCGGAGGTGAGTGTAGATATAAGATTTTATTTTTGGAACGAAGTTCCTTATCGCGCGTTGTGAAAGGGGGCTAGACGGAAAAAAAATTCTTACGAAAAGTTGTCACGACACTTTTTGCAGCTGTGCGGCGTGCGCATGTTTCTCTGGCTGTCTCTATCTCTCTTATAGAAAGCAAGCCAGATATTTTCATTTCTATTTCGCATTGAACAGTGTGGCGTCGCGACGATTATTTTTGTTGAGTTTATACAGGTTTTTTGTACATAATAAATAATAAGAAATAACTTCGTTCCATCCGGGTGTCCCTTGACACCTCTCAAGTTTTTTTAATATTGTGTTTGCCAACTTAGCTCCAAATCTGCGTCTGCTTCGTTGATCTAGCGGTAGCGTCTTCAACCGCACATAATGAGGTCCTGTGTTCAAACCCCGGGTCGGACTAAAAGTGCTTTTGGGATTATTCCGTAAAAATAAATTTCTCAGTGTCAGCCCAAAGTCTGGAAGTTGGCGGTATTACAACCCCGTGCCTTGGAGAGTACGTAAAGCCGTCGGTCCTGTACCTGACCTCTTTCCGGTCGTGTCGCTAGTCGTCCCATCGGATCATGAGAGTGATGGAATAGAAAGTGCCCCTGTGTTTACGCACACACTTGTGCACTATAATATGTCCTGCGCAATTGGCTAGTCTCCATTGAAACTGGCCGCTGTGGCCAATATTCGGTCGGGAGGACATCATCATATGCGGAGGTGAGTATAGATATAAGATTTTTATTATTAAAATAGGTTATAAGAACTATTTAGTATTTTATTAGAATTGATACCTAGTCTGTTCAATAAGTATGTACGTGTCTTATAACTGCATGAGTGTATGTAACGTTGACGATCCTTAAATAAATAAATATAATAACTGTGGATAACTGTAGATAATTGGTCTCAATATTTGGTAAAACCTTTGATATAACAAATACATTTGTAACCACTGTTGTTATCCCTAATAAATATAAATATTTTGTGTTTCCTAACTTAGCTCCAAATGCTTTGAATATTGCATCTTACCTATCTTAAGTATATTTAATTTTAAAAAAGGATTCCTACTGAGGTTTCTGGCAGTGTTTCTAAGTAGCTGCCACGTCATGCACTGCACGGTAGGGTAAAAAATATGACGATTCCACATAAATGTAAAAGTTTTTACGGAATAAATTATTTTTGACTTTGACTTTGACTTACCGTAGATCAATCCTATAAAAACAATCATGAGATACGGCCCTTATGTTCTTAGCGTTTTTGAAGTTATACTTCTTTTGGCGCGATGGAGAAAAATGATGAGAGTGAATTTTACGATGCGCGCGCACACCGACACCAAAAAATTTAACAGCATGAAGTTAGTTCTAGGTGTTATGACAGTGAATTTTTATTCATCGTAAAAATAGCAGCATGAAGTTAGTTCTAGGTGGTATGAAAATGTATGAGAATGAATTTTTACGATGCGCGCGCATCGTAAAAATAACAGCATGACGTTAGTTCTAGGTGGTATGAAAATTGATAACTATGTTCAAGTTGTATATTAAGAAGTATAACTTCTAACGCGTGTACATAAGTACACACAAGTTTTTTTTAATTGTTAAAAAAAAACATACTCAGTATATCAGCCCCCAAAGACACACAGTCTTTGGGGGCTGATAGAAGTGAAAACCATTCTTTAATTTCTTTCGGAAAGTAATGTTTATTTGATCCGAGTGAGATGCTACTTCCCACCTTATAGACTCATAGTAATCAAAATACAAAATCAATATTTAGTGTTAATTCCGCTAATTGTCAGTTTAATCATGCTGGGATGCAATTTGCACCGCCCTCCCGCCCGCAAAAATGTGCACATGCAAGAAGGACAATATAAAAAGCAAATTACATGCGCCAGTACGATACCCAACACGTGTTTCGGTCCTCCACGGACCATTCTCAAGGGCTGCTAACTCGTCGAGTGCTCGAAGGAGACTAAAAGTCAACGAGGCGAGCGCTCCCTTATATACTACCAACCGCATGGACAATTATTTCTAACTACCCCCAAATATTCGTAGTAAAGGAGATGAAACTAAATTTGTTTGGTCATTCAACAATGTAAAACTATTACTGCTATGTTTTAATATTTCTAATTGTACTATGGAAATCCGATAACCAATATAATAATGTTTTTTTGTAAGTACGTACTTATATAGATTATTACACCCAGGACCCAGACTCAGGACTAATAGACATATTCATGCACACAAATATTTTCCCTGGGTGGGAATCGAACCCATGACCTGCGGCGTGAAAAGCAAGCATCTGCCAACCACGTCAACCATCCGTCTTTATAGATAATTCGCTAAAACATGTGTGAAATAACAATTCGATACATCTGTGTGCCTCAAATATTTATGGAGGGCACTATTTCCGGGAAACTAAACACAGTTTTCCGGGAATATTGCGTTCGATAAATATTTGTCACACATTGTATATTTAAGCGATGTAAGCAGCAGAAAATTGATGTGAACCCTTCTATTTATTAACTAGCGATCCGCCCAGATTTTTTTAAGACAGCGCCCACATTAGGTAATATAATCCCTGTGTCGCGGGGTACTTTAAAAAAATATAATAGACGGACACAAATTACATCCAGACTCAGAACAACCATTTATGGGTCACACAAATAGTTGTCCGGCGCGGTACTCGAACCCGCGACACGAAGTGGCAAGGCGACTGTCTAAGCCGCTGCGCCACACGTGCAGTAAACATACATTCGCACAGGTACATACATATACAACATGTAACTTAATTAACGCACATCCTAAAAGTAGTTTGTTCAGAATCGTTTACTGAATCGATTTATATCATTTTCAGTATAGGTAATTTTTATTCCAAAATAATTAAATCTACGGAAATTATTGTCATATTCACCCTGTACAGTCAAAATAAATTGAAATGGACCGTAAGTCAAAGTAATAAGACTATTAAAATCGCAGTTTTATTTGTATTCATACAAATTCCATCATTCAATACAAATTAAAGAAAAATAAACTTTATTCCAAGAAACTAATATAGTAAATAACATTCCATATACATTTAAAATTTAAAATTCAGTGTATGTATTATGATTATAACATAATATTCTAATTGCGGTGTTTGAGGGTGTGCGTTAATTACGTTACATGTTGTGTATAGTAAGATACATATTTTGGCTGTATGGGTGACGGCATAGAATACCCCTACCCCATCTCATCTCGTGGAAGGCGTAGAAGTCATCCTGGGGAATATCTCTCAGAGAACGGGCAGCAGCGTCTCTCTGTGTACTATGGCCGTCCAACTGCGATCGCCAACCCGTCTGCCAAGCGTGGCGATTGTGGCATATGCCCCAAATGATGGAAACATATCCATTATGGAAATCTTTTGGGGATGCCTTTGTCCAGCAGTGGACATCAGTCGGCTGACATGATACATAATATATGTATTTTTAACTGGTACTTAATTTGACCAAATAGAAGATAAAAATAATTATTGACATGAAAGTGTAAAATTTCCGATTTTACCCCTGTTTGGATAATTTGAAAAGCCGTTATTGCGACTTAGCTGATTGGTTAGACAAGTAACGACAGGCTCTTTTTTGTGGGTAATGATCAGTGCCTCTAGCACGAGTTCCTGCAGTTTACTTACTCGATCACACGTACAGTTTCGTCCCATACATTGAGGACCAGCGCCTCTCGCGGAAAATATTAAGAACTAAAACTCAGGTGCTCAATGTATGGGACGAAACTGTACGTGTGATCGAGTAAGTAAACTGCAGGAACTCGTGCTAGAGGCACAGTACTGTAAACATGTAGTACAAACGGCTACATGTGAAGCTATACATTTCCAATATACGCTGACCTCTCATTGTATGGAAATCCTATACGACGCTGGATCAGCTTATGCTGGAAATGTATAGCTTGATATGTAGCCGTGTATACATTAGCATATGCGTAGATATATAATCTACGCCTATGCTATACCTTTTTGTTTCAAAATATAAATCAGTGCCGCTACGTTTATATTTTTAGCTTTCATGGCCACATTGTCATTTATGTGGTATAAATTTCTATGCAAATAACTGAACTTCGAAACAATACCGCTACTTTCATACCAAAATGAATCTCGCTCTAACTCTTTGATTTTATCGTTACTGTTCAAAGTTTACTCAGATGAAATTTCTTCGTAAACCAATTTCAAAGTCTCAAACAAAGAACATGTTTCCATTACGAACTTTTAATAATACGAAATATTCTGTGGTTTGTTCGCAACGTGCCATTGAGAGCGTAATAAAAAGCTATGACACCTGTGGATTTATATTACGTTTATTTCGAAATAACTTCACCCATTTAAATGAATAAATGAGGATCCAAATATAGTGCAAGAAAACTATCAAAACGTGTAAAAAACAGAGTGTAAATAATAAATTGCCGGCAATATAACACAAAAATAAATCTAAAACTAAGACTTAAAATATGAATATAAAACTTAAAGCACTACATAGCCAGTAAAATATTTTATGTATATATCTTTTTTATCTGTTTCGAGCCTTTTTTCAGTCAATTAAAAGTATTCGAATCGTATTTTGGGATTAATGAAGTGGTTTAAAATTTAATCATATTTGACGTATTTTTTTAATTTGTCAAATTCTTTATTTTTTAAGTAAGATAAGAATAGCAAAAACCTTTTATAGAAAATTTTACTGTTGTCATTGTTCATAATTTATAAACAATATTTTAGAGCATTATAAACGATTTAGCGACATAATTAGAGGAATTCCGATCCCTATGAATGAACATATTTTTCTTTTATAAAATTCCATATACGGGACGGGACAAATTACAATTTAATTGTATAGTTTAATTTGTAATGATTTCATAATGTCATTTTAGGCATGTTGATATCAGTATTAATACCTAAATATTCCAAAAATAACCTGGGCTCAACCAAAAAATAAACGAATAAGTTAATTAAAATAATTCCTTAATAAATCTTTCATTATGCTTTTGAAAAATGTTTTTAATTTTTATTGTTTAATTTCACCGTGTGTGTGTTAATACGTATAAATTATTATCATAACTTGTTAAAGTTATGATAATAATTGATACCTAGGTACTTATATAATAATACGGATTGAATTGTCACCCTCTTAATGGAGAACTTATCACGATACTATTCAAGATAAAATCCGCTATAAACGTGATCGCGAGTGTTAGTTATCATTATCTACAGCCTTATTTTGATAGTTTTGTTATGACATGTGCAGCGATATTATTATATTTATGGCCCACATAGCTTATCACGCAATACTACAACCTTAATCCTTTATGAGGCCCCATGATTATTTTGGTCCCATGTAAAAATTAATTAAGCGACAATTTCACTATCATAGATTAGGCTAGTACTAGAAATATACCTAATATATAATAATATCTTAGGACGAATCTTGTACTATGGAAACCAGATGACTGATACAGTACATATATTACTTTTCTTTTGTAAATCTACAGTTATATAGATAGCTAGCTGCGCCCCGCTTTTTTACCCGCGTTAAACTTTATAAAATATGGCCTATGTGTTATCCTAACTATAAAAATTAGCCTATGTTCTTTCTCAGGGTCAAGACCATCTGTATACCAAATTTCATTCAAATCCGTTCAGTAGTTTTGGCGTGAAAGAGTAACAGACAGACAGACAGAGTTACTTTCGCATTTATAATATTAGTTAGGATTACACCCAGAAACTAAAATATGAATAAATAAACCAAGCACTTTTTTTTTATTTATGGTTTTTTCTTTCATTTATATTTCGGTATTTATGCATATTTTGTTAAATAATTGACTCAACCTGATGATGATATTATTATACTTACGCCTCATAATATCCGTTTCTTAAATTAACTTGCCAACAGCGTATTTAGACTCGTCTCCGTCTTACCCGCCCTGTATATGTTATGTTCATCCCAAATACGGTCACCGTAGCCTAGATGGTAGTGCTCCTGCCTACGAAGCTGGTGGTCCTGGGTTCGAATCCCGGTAAGTGCAAATATTTGTGTGATGAGCACGAATATTTGTTTCTGAGTCATGGATGTTTTCTATGTATATAAGTATTTATCTATCTATATAAGTATGTATATCGTCGCCTGGTACCCATAGTACAAGCTTTGCTTAGTTTGGGGCTAGGATGATCTGTGTGACATTGTCCCTAGATATTATTATTAATATTAAATACGTGAATAACACATTTTGGCAAAATTTTGACTTATCACCTTCTACCTAATCGCCACAAAATTATTCTCAAACAACAGTTTTAACTACTTTAATGATACAAACATGTATAAATGACATGAAGTTAGGCTTTGCTTAATTGGATTTTTTATTTCATCATATCAGCTGAAATACGACCACTGCTGCACAAAGGCCTCCCCCAAGGATCTCCACAATAGCCGGTCCTGCGCTGCCCGCATCCAGCGGCTTCCCGCGGCCCTTGCAAAATCGTTAGTCCATCTTGTAGGGCCCACGCTTCATCTTTCTATTCGTGGTCGCCACTCGAGAACCTTTCAGCTGTATCGGCCGTCGGTTCTACGAGCTATGTGCCCGGCCCACTGCCACTTCAGTTTGGCAATTCTTTGGGCTATGTCGGCTACTTTGGTTCGCCTGCGGATTTTGACATTTTTGATATTCCGAGCATAGCCCCCTCCATTGCTCTTTGGGTGACCTTGACCCTTCTGATGGGATCCATACTAAGTATAGCTTTTTTATCTATATTGCTATATTTATTGACCATTTATTTTCTAATACTATCAGGTGACCCGCATAGGTATTTGTTTGTTTTGTATTTCTGTAAAAAAATTGCTTTCAGAGAAAGCACAAAGTTCTAAATTCGTATTCAATTTCACCAAATATACGACAATAGTTGGACACTTCTACTAAAACATACTATTATATTATTTAACACATTAATTATTCTGGGGTAGGATGCATAAATATACTGCTCATTAAACTTTATGAACTCCCGCGCCTCCATTCAGTACCATGAAAGTACGATAGGAACATTAGTTGTTTACTAAGGGTGCTGACTTAGTGCGGTGTTTACTACACGAGCGAAGTCAGTACGCTAGACAGGTTGTTTATTACGTGTAGGACTACCGATAATTAAATGTTCTAATCGTTCTATATACATTATTATGTATGTAGAACAAATTTTTGTTTTTTACCATATGGGCAGTGGTTACCATAATAATAATATCCTGGGACATTACACACGGCCATCTGATCCCAAACTAAGCAGAGCTTGTATTATGGAAACCAGATAACTGACATATACTACTTTTCATTTTAAAATACAAACACATATAGATAATTAAAACCCAAAATCAGGACAAACAGACTTGTGTTCATGCATACAAATATCTGTCCTGAGTGGGAATAGAACCCAGTACCTCCAGCGTGATAAGCAAGCATTTGCCAATCATACCAGAAGGCCTCTGACATGGCTTAACGACAACCACCAGGACCGACAGCTCAACTGCCCTCCGAAGAACAGA
Organism: Pseudoips prasinana; assembly: GCA_951640165.1. Classification (NCBI taxonomy): domain Eukaryota; kingdom Metazoa; phylum Arthropoda; class Insecta; order Lepidoptera; family Nolidae; genus Pseudoips; species Pseudoips prasinana. The sequence goes on along the minus strand of OX621238.1, from coordinate 2,927,657 downwards.
TTCGCTCAGAAATAAAAAAAAATCAACTTTGATGGTCACCTCGTTTCTCGCTGAGAACACCTCGTAACCTCGTAAAAGATATGGTACATACATTAGTATGTGTTTATCCGATTTTTGCAGCCCCATCTATAGACTGTCTTAGTGTCTGAATCTAATCTGAGGTAATCGGTCTTTTATACTATTTGCTCAGGTTGTCGTCCCTAAGTACAAATTTCTTTACATCCTAAAGTTAGTTTAGCTTAGTCCCACTGACCCACTATAGTTCTTTGAGGCTAAATGTTAACGACAAATTGAATAAAAATCACTGACTCACCGAAACAGGACGTCTCTATATTATCTAAGCCTATGCCAAAGTCTACTCGCCAATTGTTCGTCCATCATAATTATTTAGAGAGGAAGCCTTTGTCATACTTCTTTCAATTTAAAACTTTATGTCTTCGTACTTTGGTCGGAATTCCAAAATAAATACGAGCCTTTAAATAGAAAAGGAAGAGCGTTTTATGCGTTAGCGATAAAAATAACTTCTTATTGTGAACATAATAAGCTTATATGTTCCGTATTGTTAGAAATATTTTCATCGAGAAAGTGAAAAATATATTATATAGACCGAATAGCTGACTCTTGATTGAGACTTAGCTGGTAACGATACTAACATTTAATGGGAATGTTTTCATAATTTGAGTTTCCAACGTGATTGATAAATATATATGGGTATTTAATTAAATGTTAATGTATAGGAAAAAGGAAACAAATAATCACACTAATATTATAAAGGCGAAAGTTTGTGAGTGGGTATGTTTGTTACTTCTTCACGTCTAAACAGCTGGAGCGATTTTAATAAAATTTGGTCTGGAGTTAGCTGATATCCTGGATTAACACATAGGCTATATGTTTATAAATTTATAAAGTTTAACGCAAGTAATACCGCGGGGCACAGCTAGTAACTTATAATTTCCTCAGTAAATAAATTTAAGTAGGCTTCAGTTATTTCCCTTTTTAGATACGAAAGAAGTTCGAACTCGAATTTAAATAACGCTTTTTGCAAAAAAAATATATACTGATACTTCAACAATAATGATTTATTTATTTTTAAGACTCTCCAACGATTTTCACGATAAGCCATAATCGCCACGATTGGCAGACGGGCTTGCGATCGCAATATGATGGTCATAGTACACAGAGAAACGCTGCTGCCCGTTCTCTGGGAGATATTCCCTTGGGACGACTTTTAAGCCCTCTACGGGAAATTGAAATGGAATGGGGAAAATGGTGTTGATATTCTTTGCCGTCAGCCACACGGCAAAATACATACAGTTGCATTGAGACCCTCCATATGTTTTTGAATTTGGTTAAAAATACACGACGTTCCACTCCAGCGCCTGCCAAACCGCAAGCACATTTGAAGTGACACTAGGCTCCCTACGGAATAGCGAAGCCTTTAGCGATCCACGGTTTCAAAAGAGGTTCCATTTTTATTTTTGGTTCTCGGTAATTTCTGTTTCGTTTGTCTGGTTTGAGAACATTGTGACACAGTTTCTATAAAAATTTGAAGTTATCATCTACTCTAAATCATATCTCTACTTGTGTTCTCAGGGGGAACTTAAATAAGGTAGAACATAGCATTAATTCGGTATAGAAGTTGCTTAACTGTAGAAGTACTATCGTTTAGAATACAATTTGACGGGCCTGTTGGCGTGGTTGGTAGATACGCTGCCTTTCACGCCGCAGGTTGTGGGTTCGATTCCCACCCGGGACAGATAATTGTGTGCATGAACATGTCTGTTTGTCCTGAGTCCGGGTGTAAATTATCTATATAAATATGTATTTACAAAAGAAAAGTAGTATATGTAGTATATCACTTATCTGGTTTCCATAGTACAAGCTCTGCCTAGTTTGGGATCATATGGCCGTGTGTAAATAATGTCCCAGGATATTATTATTACTAAATCAGGTAATAAAGTTCTTTTGTTTTTTTTGTAGCCCTGGGAGTTCTTTTGAGAGAGAAGAAGAGACAGCACTACTATCTTGAAAACAGATTGGGCATTACATATTCTTCTGTTTTTCTTCCTGGCTATTGTGCAACCTCCCTTTAGCATAGCGTGTCAATAAAAAGATGCTGGCGGAATAAGATGTTTCCTTAATTTCTTCTCAGAATAAAGATAAGTATAGTTGATGTGACTACACTTGTCTATAAATCGAATATTATTACTAAGCCTTCGCTGTCTATCCATACTACCATCCTGCAAGTGGGCTCTTTTTTTAATAAAATTAAGTGCCTGGAATTTAAAATTTCTAGCGTTGAAATTTCTAGCGTTAGCTAGGCTATTTATGAGAGCTCTTTCGGGAACTGCAGCTTTGCAGATATATGTATGGACGATTTAGTACCTAAACTAAACTAAATAATAAAATCTATAACAAAGATTCACCTATAATAAAGACACAAGCTTGCGCGTTTACTGCCAAAAAAGCTCCCATTGCCATACCTCCTCAATTTCAGGGCACTCCCCTGGATATCAAGCCGAAAGTAGGGATTCTCGGCGTCGACATCGAGAGTGACGTCAAATTTCGCGGTCATCTGGAAGACAAGGCCAAATTTGCCTCCAAAAAGCTGGGTGTCCTTCGCAGAGCTGGGCGATACTTTACATGGGTCCATCGCCTCCAATTATATAAAACGCAAGTACGGCCGCATATGGAATATTGCTGCCATCTCTGGGCCGGGGCACCACAGTATCAACTTCTTAATAATAATAATTTATATATTAACAACATAATTTTAATAATATGATATGTTTTAGAGTAGTGATGTTATAAATAATTATCGCATTGGGTGTAAACCTGTCACGTTAATTATATGGTGTTAAATAAATAAATAAAATAAATAAACATCGTGCAGCTCGAATGGTCGTTGACGACGGGAGTCCCACTATTTGGCTTGATCCTCTTACCCTGCGGAGAGACGTGGCGTCTCTATGTGTCCTTTACCGCATTTATCACGGGGAGTGTTCAGAGGAATTGTTCGAGCTTATACCTGCCGCCACATTCCGCCACAGGCCCTCTCGCCAAAAGTGGAAATTTCATCCTTATCACCTGGATGAATGGTCATCTACCACTGCGCGTTTCACTAGAAACTTTTTGCCACGCACTACCGCTCTGTAGAATCAATTAGCTGCGGAGATATTTCCGATCCGGTGTGACATGGCAACCTTCAAGAAGCGAACTTATTCTTTTCTTAAAGGCCGGCAACGCACTTGCAGCTCCTCAGGTGTTGCGAGTGTCCATGGGCGGCGGTGATCATTTACCATCAGGTGACCCACTTGCTCGTTTGCCATCCTATTATATATATATAACAAAAAAACCTATTTCTTCCAGTAGGAAGCATTTTTTACTTATACCAATAATCAAAACCACATGACCATCACCAATTGAACCGACTCCTAAAGTCAAATGAAATTAGAATATCAAGCACTATGCGGTATTCTTCAAAAGCATAGATATACTCCGCGAAAACAAATTTAAGATAAAATCACGACACGTTCTCGCAAGTTCAAGCACCCCTCAACCAGATGCGCTCCTAAAAGCACCAATGCACGTGGTCATAGTTATTTGATAGATGGGTGACGTCAAAGTGGTTTAAACTCTGAGCGTCTCCGTTCTTCGGAGGTCACGTTAAGCTGTCAGTCCCGGCTGTAGTCTTTAAGCCATGTCAGAGAGCCTGACTTGAACAACTTTGATACCAAGGTAACCACAAGCCATACGAAATACAAATCAATACTCCAAGGGCAAAACGTTAATGATAGTTCTTAACTCATTAGCACTCAAAAGAATGTTGCCAGGCGATAGTAATTATGAATATTGTGACTACTATGAGTCTTTCATTTTCCGCTATAGCTAAAAATAAAATAATATTCGAATATTAAAAGCCCCATACAAGAACTATGATGTTTTCGATGCTTTAGTCGCTATAAAATCTTGTACACACGGTTACATATCAAGCTATACATTTCCAGTATAAGCTGATATCACGTTGTTTAGGATTTCCATACAATGAGAGGTCAGCTTATAATGGAAATTTATAGCTGATATGTAGCCGTGTGTACAATAGTTTACGGCCATTCGTGTCCGACTCAGTGTTGGCTAGTTTTTTTTTTTTCTTAATCGAAATAATCACGATAAATGTGGCCAGAAAAATCAAATGCAAATAAGAAAGAAAGAAAAATATATTTATTCCGTAAACAAGCACAGATAATAATAATAATATATAGGTACACATAACGAAGTTCTTAATTCTGTGCGAGTCCGAATTGGTCCCATCTCAGCACTAGCTGCGACATTACTGATGCAGCGCTGGTTTTCTGATGGAATCAGGTAAATAATAACAATTCATGTGCCAGTACAGCTCGCATTTCAATTTAAAAAAAAAAGTATCTGAACACTAATAATATTACTTACAACTAATTTAAATACTAAATATGTGGATATGGAGACTTATAAAATAAAAATATTAATAACTACAAACTACAAACACTAATTTGTAATATATAAAATAAAAATAAATTTAATGTTGTGATTATGTCGACATTCTTGTCACACGTTTTTCATTTATTTGGACACACCAAAAACAAACTAATTACGAATAACTTGACTATTGCACAATATACATTAATTATTTAATCTATGTTACTAATCGAGCCGAGTTGTCTGTCATCCTTACATACTCTTGGATTCTGACTGTCAGATGAAAGAAAAAGGGACGCGGAATTTGAATCACTTATTAATCTATGTGCACAACAAATTATTTTGGTTCATTATACGCATTAGGTACTAAATTAATAGCGTAAATATGTTTGGTGTATAGGTACGAGTGGTGATTGTGATTTTTTGACAATAACAGTAGGTAAGCAAGAGAATTTTGCAGAAAACATGTTCTGACATGTTCATAACCTTATTAATTTAAATTTTAGAAGTGTGGCTGGCATATTTTCTGTTACATTTTCTATAATTTCTTGGAAGGATATGATAATGCGAATGACGTCATTTAATTACCTTGTAGCGACTTTTACGGTGTCATCAATATGAGCTTACTGCCACATAAAATGGCGTATAATGTTATATAATAATGTTATATATTATCACCATCCGGCATTAGGCTGCGATGGATCATGCTTTAAATGTCAACCAAGATAATTTGACTCGTATTTACCTCTGTCTCAGAGAAGGGTAAGCCGATTAGTTGAGTTCGATTCCAAAACCGAACAAAGGAGAATACCCCAATGACTATAAAAATTAGGATAGGTATAAAAGTTATTGTGCCACGGTAAAGTATGGTTTAATTAAAATATCACTTTTGAAATGTTAATCTGTTTTTTACATTTCATGATAATTCTCCGCATACTGTGGTAATTAGGCCATGAAACTAGCTTCAAAGTAGTTACACAATATTATACGAAACATTTTATTACAGTGTGGTTGGTTACTACTATTTAAAATTACACGATTACACATTACAGCCGCAGTGAGCAGTTTATACAACGGCGGAGTGAATCTGTTATAGTAATACAATATTTTTGCCGGGGTCTGTTGGTTGAGGGACTATCCTTTGTGCATCTGGAAGCACGCTAACAGTCGTTATAATCATCGTCTTCATCATCAGCTTGATATCGTCCACTGCTGGACATAGGCCTCTCCCAAAGGTTGCGCTTGGCATGCTCGTTGGTCACTGCAGTTAGGTGGTAGCTAGTACTTACACTACTGAACCCACTCGAATACCACGATGTATTCTGTTGGGTGCGGTAGCTAATGCGAAGCGCGATGTCGGTAGACCTCTGCTTCGTTTTAAAGACTGCACCAAGAGGGATATGGCCGCTTTTAAAATTGACCACTGTAGCTGGGAAAAGCTCGCTGAAAATAAAGTTGAATGGCGCAAACGTGTAGTGGAGTGTCGTAAGATCTGTGATGAACTCTTAGTACTTGCTGATAAGAGACAGAACTGACATGAAAGCGGCTCGGCACCAACCACCGCAAACTTCTCTTGTCAGGCCTGCGGCAGGCTATGTCGCTCTCGCATCGGTTTGTTTAGCCACCAAAAGAAATGTCTCTCAGACAATGCGCCGTAAATCGTCTGTAACAGACGCAAAGCCCATATATAGTGCCGCTGCTGCTTGACTACCTGATATATATCCCTTGTTGCCTTTTTGGAATCTCAGGAAATGCTATGGAGTGGCCTTGTTAATCTTTCTGAGCTGAAAACTACACGGCCATAAACGAAAAAGATAGCAAAATTTAAGTAAGTTATTAGCATTATGTATTATTATTAAATAAGAAAATAAGTTTAAATTTTATGCAATTAAATTCACAATTAAATAGAATTTTATTTAATTTACAAAAATGCCTAAAAAATGTCTATTAATATTAAGTAGGTAAATGAGTGCTTGTGGTTCGCTGCCCAACTTGATTGACTGCTTGATTTGCTGGATCTATCGGTGTTCGGTCCTATTGACTCATATACCCATGGTTTGGGTTATACCGCTTTGAAAGTATTATAGGGTGTTTGATCAACAATCATCCACTCAAACCCATCTCGTATAACTAAGTAAAGTTTTTGAAACACATTATTCTTATTCTTAGAAACATACAATTAAGTTAAATGTTACAATAAAAAGTCATGTACAGACACCAGTACATCAAGCTACCCCATCTGTCAAATGCCCCCAATTGAAAGTGAACTTTATGAAATTGAAAGTGAATATTATGTGATAGAGTATTTTTTTCTTTGGAAAAGACAACGCCCGCATTAGGGAAACTTTGACACGGGGTACTTTACAAACATACATAGACGGACACAAATTTTATCCAGACTCAGAACAACTATAATATATGTCATACAAATAGTTGTCCGGCGCTGGACTCGAACCCGCGACACGAAGCTGCGAGGCGACGGTCTTATCTGCTGCGCTACACGTGCAGTCAAGTCAGTTTAAAATCTATAAAAGAAATTTGACAGATTGCGGTAGCTGGATGTGCTGGTGTATGTACATAGGCGAGCTTAATTCATTACTGAATTTTCTTCCAGCAAACCTATTAGGCCAGTGAAATTTGTATATAATAGGTACAAGCAGTGTACAACTAAATATTAAATTAAAAATTGATAAAATACACATAAATATTATACTTTCAAAGTTTCTACAAAACTTTTCCAATTAGAAACATTGTGATAATTTTTCAGTAACGCGTATATTTCAGAAGAAGTAAAGTGATTCCGTAATAATCGATGTCGATGACGTAATATCGAAGTACCACGAAATATGAAAGTTCGTTGAGCCCCCGGTCCAAAGTTATGCTTCTTTGTACTGTAAGAGGCGGGATTTGTGATGGTTATGTAATTCAAATTTATTAAAGTATAATGATTGGCAAGAAAAAATGCTGAAATGAACATAAGTTAGCATTAAAAAGTAAGCTGTAGATTTTATATAATTTCGTGTTAAAACAGGGTATGTCAAGAATTTACGTATATTGGATTCGAGTGCCTAATAATAATAATGTCCTCCTAGCCGAGATCCGGCCACGGCGGCCAGTCTTAAAGAAGACTAGCCATCTGCGCGGGACATATTATAGTGCTCACGTGTGTGCGCGCAAACACAGGAGTACTTTCTATTCCATCACTCTCATGATCCGATGGGTCGCCTAGGCGACACGACCAGAAAGAGGTCAGGTACAGGACCGACGGCTTTACGTGCTCTCCGAGGCACGGGGGTATAATACCGCCAACTCCCAGACTTCGGGCTGATATTAAGATTATTTCATTTACAAAAAAATCCCGTAATCACTTTCGGCCCGACCCAGGATTTGAACCCAGGACCTCGTTATCTGCGGTTGAACACGCTACCGCTAGACCAACGAGTGCCTAATAAATGGTTGGTGTAAGATACAACGTCCTACAATGAAACACAAAATTTACTCTTTACTACTTCGCTTCTCTGTAATTATCTATCATCAGCCTGATTCTGTCCAGTGCTGTACATAGACCTCCCCAAAGGTTTTTATAACGTTGCCATTTGGAGGACTCGCTGTGCTTGGAATGTGTGTTGGCGACCCCAGTTAGGTGGTAGCTAGTACGCATACCTTAGTAGCCTTTTACGACATCCACGGGATGGTATGGGGTAATTATTCTTTCGGGGCCGAAAACCACACGGTTGAAATATAAATGTCCAACGGGATGTAAATAATACATTGCAAAATAAGCAGTCTTATCGGATGAAGTAATTTTTAATACTATTTTGGGATAGTGAGTTGCTGAAAGTATTGTAATAGTATGTAACTTTGATGGCACTGTAGTTCAATCAAGGAAAACTGTCAAGAATCTTATCTTTTTTCAGCGCATTTTGGCCTGGGGTCCTCAAAAGAAAAGTGTTAATCTTATACTGGATCTCTGGACTGCATCGTATGGATCCTAATGCGCTCAAATAATCTCTTTTCTCCTAATACTAGATTAGCTTGATGTCAGCTATCTATTTCTTACCAAAGCTTTATAAACTTGAGATTCTCCGAAATGTCTCCATAATATTCATATTTGGCCTACGCAAATGTGATCATGTCTCTGAATACCGAATTACGCTCAAGTCGCAATCTATATGCCTTCTACGGAATACTCATATACTCTCATTGTTCTACAATATTTTGTTCACGTCATCGTTTCCTTCTTATCTAAACAAAAGGTTTTCATTACTACACTAGTCATATTCGAAAATCTTAGGCTAGAAATGCCAGCGCATTCCACCAGTTTCTTGAATAATATGATTCACCATCATCATCATATCAGCCGAAAGACGTCCACTGCTGGACAAAAGCCTCCCCCAAGGATCTCAACGCATCCAACGGCTTCCCGTGACCCGCACAAGATCGTCGGTCCACCTTGTAGGGGGCCTACCCACGCTGCGTCTTCCGGTTCGTGGTCGCCACTCGAAACTTTAATAAAATAATATGATTAAATCATGAAAGTGATATATATATATATATATATATATATATATAATATTTATTAGTTTATTTTAATATAGGTATTTGTGTATTCTATATATCCTCAGATTTTAATTTTCTTACTCACTGTCCTTATAGTGCACCTACCATGATTTCTCTGCATCACCCCAAGGTTGACTGGCAGAGAATGCCTTTGGCATTAAGTCCGCCTCTGTACATTCTTGTGCATAAAGTTTAAAAAAAAAAAATAAAAGAAAATAACATTAGACCAATTATTGTCACCTTTACTACTATGGGAAAAAAGATCGAAATACTCAAAAACAAAAAACATCTGCTAGACACCTCCTACTACATCAAACAGGATTATCCGCCAGAAGTTCTAGAGCAAAGAAAGAACCTAAACGTCCAACTACAAAGAGAAAAAGACCAGGGAAAGAAAGGTTACATAAAATATAATAAATTAATAATTCTCTCAGACAAAGAAAATGTCGAACATTTAGAACAACAAGGCCGGCAAAAGAGAGTTTTATCACAATCACCTGAAAAGGGTCAGCAAAAGATAGTAAAAAACCGCATTAAGAAAAATAAAATGGATCAATATCTAACAAAAAGCGATACAGCAACAAGATATTCGTTACACGAAGCTATAAAAGGTCCTTCAACATCCAACATATGACAAGACGCAGCCGCCTCTCTTCGTCCCCCAATACGGCCGGTCACCGCGGGGGCCACAGACTACAACCCTCCACTCAACCCACTATACATATGCACCTACAACGCCCGATCGTTATTATCACACGAAAGGCTACTAGAATTTAAACAAGCAATATCATCGATTAATTATGATATAATTGGTCTGGCAGAGATCAGGCGAACAGGATATAACATAGAGGAAGATGAAGACCATATATTCTGTTACTTCGGCGAGACAAAAGGTCAATATGGTGTAGGTTTTCTTATAAAAAAATACGGCTTATTCCGTTTATCCACCCTAAAAAAGCCACCCTAAGGAGGATACTCGGAAACGCGTGTCCTTCTATCCACCCTGAACGGGGTGGATAACCGTAATTCATATAATATGTTTCTTCCGATTTTTTACCCCAAGTACAGTTGAATCAAATCAATATCTTTTAAGTTTTAATTTAATATTTATTGTTAAGCGAATAACATAAAATAGTCTTAAAATCTAAATTGTAGGTACATGGTACTATAAGATAGAAAGCCGAAGCGGGGCTGGTGGTTTTTTATAAATTTTGCAATATGTCCAGAAAATGACCAACGCTTATTTCATTATTGAGTAGACGTAGTTGCGTATCCTGGATAAATTCGTCCCTTTTAATGTATATTATAGTAAACAAAACTATTTTCAGCTCAAAGAAGAAGGTAAGTATGTACATCTAAAGTATTTTAATGTTCACGAAGTTTCTTGGACTGGGTTTGTGTATGTTTTTGTGTTAATGACTGTACTTAGGCAGGTGAGAAAAACGGAAGAAACATATTATATGAATTACGGTTATCCACCCCGTTCAGGGTGGATAGAAGGACACGCGTTTCCGAGTATCCTCCTTAGGGTGGCTTTTTTAGGGTGGATAAACGGAATAAGCCAAAAATACCTCAAAAAATATATAGAAAGTTTTAGTGCAGTGTCTGAAAGAATTTGTTTCTTATAGCTAAATTTTGAAACGACAAGCTTATCTATAATACAAGTTTATGCTCCCACAACCGATGCAAAGAAACAGGACATACAGGATTTCTATAGCCAATTACAAAAATGCCTTTTGGGGTGTACTAAAAATATTATTATTATAGGCGATTTCAATGCTAGAGTTGGCTGTAAATTAAAAGGCGAGGATAGAATACTTGGAAATTCGTGCTTCGGAAAAAGAGACGAAAGAGGAGAAACTTTACTACAATTTTGCTGGGAAAATAGCTTGTTTGTAATCAATAGCTTATTTCACAAAAATACAAAAAACTTATGGACATGGCTCTCGCCCAAAAACAATAAAAGTCAGATAGATTACATCCTATCGAACATAAAAGAGAAATTCATGAACTTTGAAGTATTACACAAATTTACCTTCCCGAGCGACCATAGACTTCTGAGAAGCACTGTTATGCTGGAAATAAAGAAAAAACCTAGAAACAAATATAAAAATAAATACTACGCCCTGGCAACAGCTGACCAGCAGCAACACCTTCAAGAAGCACTAGAATTCCACTGTTCCTGCATACAACTAGATGATATAGATGATGTAGAGTCGTATTATAGAAAAATCAAAACGGCGATCGAGGTCAGTTTAAAATCGACATTAAAAAATAATAAGAAACAAAAAAGAAAACCTATTATTTCGGATAAGACAAAATTGCTCATAAATAGAAGAAACGAGTTAACTAATAAAAAGCAACTAACAATTGAAGAAAAGAAGGAGAAAACCTATTTATACAAAAACATTTATAAAATCATTAAGAAAGAATATGAAGATTACAGAATATCAACTATTGAGAGACATTTAAATATGTCAGGAAGCATGAAAAAAGGCCAAAGAGAATTAGCAACGACTAAGAAATGGATTCCTTGTTTACAGCGGAAATCTATGAATAGTAAAAAGACCTATTCCAGATCAGAAATAATAAAAACAGCAACTGAGTTTTATAAAGAACTGTACTCATTCAAGACACAGACACTTAAAGAGGCACCACCAAAAAAGGATAATATTACTACCCTACAAAGATTTACATATCAGGAAATATCTATAAAAATAAAATCACTGAAGAACGGTAAAAGCAGCGGACCAGATGGCATACCAAACGAGGCAATCAAAATAGGTGAATATGTACTGGTACCACTCTTGACCAAATTATTCAACAAGATACTGGACGATAAAACTATTCCTGTAGAGTGGGCATCATCGGATATAATTCTCCTGTATAAGAAGGGAAACCCGGCTGATATAGGTAATTACAGGCCAATTGGTTTACAACCTAACATCTACAAGCTATTTGCCTCTTGTGTAGAAGATCGTCTCGCGGCGTATACTGAGAAGAACCAGCCAGTGGAGCAGGCAGGTTTTAGAAGAAATTATTCAACTATAGTTCACATCCACTCTCTAGAACTTATAATAGAGAAGTACGAAGAAATGAACCGCCTGCTCTACCTAGCGTTTATAGATTACGCCAAAGCTTTCGACTCTATCTCACACAATAGTATATGGAGAGCTTTACAAGAATGCGATGTACCCTCAGAAACTATTGAACTTATTCAAGATATATATAAGAAAAGTAAAAGTAGAGTTAGATTAGAACAACCAGGGTGTGAAATAGATATACGTAGAGGAGTCAGACAAGGTGACCCTCTATCGCCCAGAATTTTTATAACCGTGCTCCAAAGTATTATGAAGAGTCTGAAATGGAAAAACAAGGGTATATTTATAAATGGTAAATATTTGAGTAACCTCAGGTTTGCTGATGATATAGTTCTCTTTGTGGAAACTGCATCACAACTAGAGACTATGATAAGGGAAATACACAGTGTTAGCCTTGAAATTGGCCTACAATTAAATACAAGCAAAACCAAAATTATGACAAACAGTAAAATTATTCCGATAATTGTTGACAATGCTCCAATAGAATATGTTCATGAGTATGTATATCTAGGCAAACAAACATCATTCAAAAAATCTAGGCACCGGGATGAACTAAATAGACGAGTGAACATAGCCTGGAATAAATTTTGGAGCCTAAAAGAAGTCCTCAAGTCAAAACTTCCAATCAGACTAAAGAAAAACATCCTAGACTCTTGTATTTTACCATCTCTCTCCTATGCGTCGCAAACATGGATATTCAACAAATTAACAAGAAACAAGATATTAACAACTCAAAGAGCCATGGAAAGGAGCACTCTACACCTAAAACTAAAACATAAAAGAACAAATAGAGATATCCGAAATACAACAAAAGTTATAGACGCCTTACATCATTGCAAAAAACTAAAATGGAAATGGGCTGGCCATGTCGCACGTATGGATGAGGAACGATGGACAAAAAAGATTACCATATGGAATGGTCCATTAGGCAAGCGAAGTAGGGGTAGACCAATGGAAAGATGGCTCGACGAGATTCTAAAAATAACGGGCAATAACTGGACGGAAAAGTCAAAAGACAGAGACAAGTGGAGAAAAATGGAGGAGGCCTTTACTCAGTAGAGAGGTCCTTAATAATTTTGAAAAAAAATTTAAATAAATATCAATAAATAATAGAATACATTAATAATTAAATACAATATGATAATGTGAAAAATAATATATAAGTAATCTATAATAATGTATAAAATAATATATAAGAATCGTATCTTCAATTTATATGTAAACTAAATTAACAAATTAAAATTTTTATCAATGAAAATAAAACAAATTAAATTGTGTAACTAAATAACTTAAATATTTTAAATGAAATTGTATGTATTTTATTATTATTTTTGTGATGTAAGTATTTTATTAAGGAATAAATAAGGCTTAAAAAAAAAAAAAAGAAAAAACATTAGTTCACCGAAATGTGTTACTAGACTACTATAAAATATTAATTTTTAAATCACGCGGCGGGGTGCATCTAGTCAATTATAAATTTTATAATATATAGTAAAGCAATATAATTAATAGAGCATATCTAAAATTATTTTTACCCACTTTGAAACTGTTTGAAACACACATACCTAATTGATTGTCAGACGACCTTTGCACGTTCTCAGACTTAAAGCAATTATTAAGAACGTATCGACAGTTAGTTCATTAGAATTGACTTTGTAATAAGTAATTTGATTTTGTTGGATTAAAGATCAAAACTCGTTTAATCATCTCGTAATAATAGATCCATGCAGATATATATAATTACAGGGGTTCTGGATGAAATATGGTTCACAATATGGCACCATATGTGTTTGACGGGCCGTTTGACTTCGTTGGTACTTCACGCCTTTCACGCTACAGGTCGTGAGTTCGATTCCCAACCAGGGACGCTGCTACCTTATTCGCCGGTTATCGTGATTGTTAATAAAAATGACTAAATTAAAAATAAAAATTGGGATCATAAGCAGTCTAAAATATTAGTAATTGGATAAAAATGAGATCTAAAGTCAGTGTCAATATCACCCATTCACATTTTATATATTTCATTTTCATATAGATTTCATATATTGACACCATGCAAAAATCACATGATACATAAAATCTACTTTATCGTGTAAAAACCTACGACCAATTTACATTTTATACCAATATAAATATTTTTTATGTGTTTACCATGATCCTAAACAAGCAATTCGGAGGATATAAAATCTCTTATTTAGTCCTTTAAAGCCTTAAACATTTTGGCCAGTTGGTCTAGAGGTTAGTGACCCTGACTGCTAAGCTAGAGGTCGCGGGTTCTAACCGGGACAAGTCTTTGTGTGATGAACGCGATTATTTGTTCTGTGTCTGTGTATAATTTTACTTAAAAAAATATGTATTTAGAAATAAATAAATATGTTTCTCTAAAAAATAAAAATAAAATGTTTTAAATAATGCACGGAAATTGAATATATTAATAACAATACTCTAAATAAAAAAAAATAATAATAATAATCGAATTTAAAAGTGAGTTTGTAATTATTATAATTGTCTGAAGACACCGTCATAGTTATAATTTTAAGTTTTTATTTGTAGGCCTTTACTCAGTAGAGAGGTCCTTAATAATTTTGAAAAAAAATTGAAATAAATATCAATAAATAATAGAATACATTAATAATTAAATACAATATGATAATGTGAAAAATAATATATAAGTAATCTATAATAATGTATAAAATAATATATAAGAATCGTATCTTCAATTTATATGTAAACTAAATTAACAAATTAAAATTTTTATCAATGAAAATAAAACAAATTAAATTGTGTAACTAAATAACTTAAATATTTTAAATGAAATTGTATGTATTTTATTATTATTTTTGTGATGTAAGTATTTTATTAAGGAATAAATAAGGCTTAAAAAAAAAAAAAAGAAAAAACATTAGTTCACCGAAATGTGTTACTAGACTACTATAAAATATTAATTTTTAAATCACGCGGCGGGGTGCATCTAGTCAATTATAAATTTTATAATATATAGTAAAGCAATATAATTAATAGAGCATATCTAAAATTATTTTTACCCACTTTGAAACTGTTTGAAACACACATACCTAATTGATTGTCAGACGACCTTTGCACGTTCTCAGACTTAAATCAATTATTAAGAACGTATCGACAGTTAGTTCATTAGAATTGACTTTGTAATAAGTAATTTGATTTTGTTGGATTAAAGATCAAAACTCGTTTAATCATCTCGTAATAATAGATCCATGCAGATATATATAATTACAGGGGTTCTGGATGAAATATGGTTCACAATATGGCACCATATGTGTTTGACGGGCCGTTTGACTTCGTTGGTACTTCACGCCTTTCACGCTACAGGTCGTGAGTTCGATTCCCAACCAGGGACACTACTACCTTATTCGCCGGTTATCGTGAATGTTAATTAAAAATGACTAAATTAAAGATAAAAAATTGGGATCACAAGCCGTCTAAAATATTAGTAATTGGATGGAAATAAGATCTAAAGCCAGTGTCAATATATAATAATAATAATATATAGGGACAATGTCACACAGATCATCCTATCTCCAAACTAAGCAAAGCTTGTACTATGGGTACCAGGCGACGATATACATACTTATATGGATAGATAAATACTTATATACATAGAAAACATCCATGACTCAGAAACAAATATTCGTGCTCATCACACAAATATTTGCTCTTACCGGGAGCACCGGGAGGTGCACTACCAACTAGGCTATCGTATCACCCATTCCTATCTTATATATTTCATTTTCATATAGATTTCATATATTGACACCATGCAAAAATCACAAGATACATAAAATCTACTTTATCGTGTAAAAACCGACGACCAATTTACATTTTATACCAGTATAAATATTTTTTTATGTGTTACCATGATCCTAAACAAGCAATTCGGAGGATATAAAAACTCTTATTTAGTCCTTTAAAGCCTTAAACATTTTGGCGTGTTGGTCTAGAGGTTAGTGACCCTGACTGCTAAGCTAGAGGTCGCGGGTTCCCACCGGGACAAGTCTTTGTGTGATGAACGCGATTATTTGTTCTGTGTCTGTGTGTAATTTAACTAAAAAAAATATGTATACAACATGTAACGTAATTAACGCACACCCTCAAACACCCCAATTAGAATATTATGTTGTAGTCATAATACATACACTGAATTTTTTATTTATCATGTATATGCATTATTATTTATTAAATTAGTTTCTTCGAATAAAGTTTATTTTTCTTTATTTTGTATTGAATGATAGAATTTGTATGAATACAAATAAAACTGCGATTTATAAGACTTATTACTTTGACTTACGGTCCATTTCAATTGGTTTTGATTCTACAGGGTTGATATGACAATAATTTCCTTAGTTTTAATTATTTTGGAATAAAAAATTACCTATATTAAAAATGATATAAATCGATTCAGTAAAGAATTCTGAACAAACTATTTTCAGGAAGTGCGTTAATTACGTTACATGTTGTATAGAAATAAATTAATATGTTTTTCAGTTGTCTGGTTGCCTTAGTACACGCTCTGCCTAGTTTGGGATCAGATGACGGTGTATTAGTTGTCCCGAGACATTTATTAATTTTTGATGTTTATAGACTAAGACTGTGCTAGAGTGTTTAAATACCCTTCGATAGAACAGGGAATGCAAATTGTGGGCTAAGTTATGGAAATACTTTCGAAATAAAAATGTAGTGCATCGTTTATGAGCTTCTGGTAAAATCGACTTTGTATTAACAGCGTATTAATAAATATTTTACAATATTTTACATTTTTTTTATGATAGCTACATCTTCCGAATTCTTCCTATTACAAATATGAAGAAACCACCTTCCTATTTGTAATTGGAAGGCGGTTTCCCTTTTAAAGCCCGGCAACGCACCCGCGTCATCTCTGGTGTTGCGAGTGTCCATGGGCAGCGGTGATCGCTTACCATTAGGTGACCCACTAGCTCGTTTGTCGCCTGATATAAAAAAATATATCTCTGGCTTCATTATCTGGAGTAGTATGTTGTATAATCAAATATAACAAGCTCACTTGATAGGACCCTAGAAATTTATCCTTGATGATTTTCCAGCTGGCTTCCTTATATGCCGTTCTAAATACGAAATTTCGAATTGATTCAATCCAAATATCATTTATTTCGTAAAAGTTCAAGGATTAAATTTATAATTTCTCATTTTTGAAATTTTATTTTAAAATTTAATGTTGCCAACTATAACCGTAGTAAGTGACCGATGTTTCTCGTTTGTAAACGGACGTCCTTTTGATCTATATTTATGTATTGTCTTGAAACAAATAAAGCTCAGTGACGTGAATTTACAGTTAAAGTAAAGGAATAAATTATTTAGTTGAGAACTCAAACAAGATAAAAGTGGCAGCGTGGGATGAATCTGTAAAGTACTTACAGCGAACATCTAATTGTTTTATAACTAAACGCGTCTGTTCTTAACATAGTGAACATAACTCGCTCAAAGATAAGAAGAAAAGTTGTCAAATACCTAGTTCTGTCGTGAGGTCGTCGTCGGATTCGCGGTAAACTTCGTTACTGCCGACACAGTCAATGATATTGAATTACTTAGAAACATTTTCAGGGAAATTGGATGGCGACATTAGTAGCAAATAGCTTTGATCAAAACTATTGACAATAATATAGTAGTATACAATATAGTTTTATAAAGATATAATTATTACAAAGATATATATTTTGTTTCAATTCAATATACATTACATACGATACATTGAAATCATTGACCTTTGTTAGAATTATCATTCACTATATTTCTTTTCGAACACCTTCAGAGTATCCTACTCTGAAGGTGTTCATAAATTAGAGACTTGACGGGCCTGTTGGCGTAGTTGGCAAATGCTTGCTTTTCATGCCGGAGTTCGTGAGTTCGATTCCGATCTAGGACAGACATTTGTATGCATGAACATGTCTGTTTGTGCTGAGTCTGGGTGTTATTATCTATATAACTATGAATTTACAAAAGGAAAGTAGTATATGTAGTATATCAGTTACCTGGTTTCCATAGTATTATTCTTATTCTTCTGGTTGCGGCTATTTCCAGTCTCCGGAGGTCCTGGTAACACTGCGTCCAGTGATGAACTATTGTGCTCGCCGCTCCAACTAAACTTCCCTGTCTAACCCTGCAACATAGATAAATTGCAGAATCTTTTTGGCAGGAGTGTCGATAACATCGTCCTGGTGCAAGAAGTGTTGGCCCAGGACGGTGTTACGTTTATGCATCAGTGGCTCACAGTGGCAGAGCAGGTGTAGAGGTGTTTCGTCTGCGTTATTGCAGAATCTGCACACTCTACAGTCTCCGATGCCCACCGTGGATAGGTGTTTCCTGAGACGGCAATGTCCCGTTAACATCCTAGTTATGATGCATAAGTTCCTCCTATTCAGCGCGAGGACGTCGTTCGCAGTTTTGCGGTCGTAGCCCTTGATAGCTTTTTTGGAGTGAGTTAAACCTGGAAGTTTGTGCCAGCGTTTAACAGCTTCTTGTTTGCAATGGTTCCTTAGGGTGAGTTGGACTGTGCTTTTTGGTATTCCGCATATCGGCTCAGGGCCGTATTGGACCAGTTTAGCTCCAGCCCATGCAAGTTCGTCGGCACTTTCGTTGCCCTCGATACCCGCATGACCCGGTACCCATCGAAGTATCACCTTGTTCCTAAGGCACAGGGTATTGAGACTGTCAATGCAGTTCATAACCAGCCCTGACGTTATAGTGTCAGAATTCAAGGCTAGGAGGGCCGCTTGACTGTCTGAATGGATGTAGATTGTATGATTGACATAGTCTTTTTGCAAGTTGGCTTCTGCACATACAATGATGGCATAAACCTCTGCCTGGAAAATTGAGGCGTATTTACCCAGATTTTTACTGGCTTTGAATCTGGGTCGTTCCCCAAAAACTCCACAGCCTACGTCATTTCCCATTTTGGAGCCATCGGTGTACCAAATTAGGCTCCCCTTCTTCCAGGATACTTTGTTGTTAGTCCAGTCGTCCCTGGAAGGTATCTCCACACAATAATTCTTGGTGCTATTATATTGTGGGGACAAAAAGTCTAATTTCATGCCTAGTATGGGGTCCTGTTGCACTTGGTCACATAAAGCCCTCAGTGCTTTTGAGAGCCACGTCTCGGTCCCCTGTGCGGCTGCTCTCAGCATGCCGGCCTTCGCCTCAGACTGTATGAACAGTGAAAGAGGCGGCAGGTTCAGCAATGCCTCAAGTGACGCTCCACGAGTGGAGGACATGGCTCCCGTGACTACCATACATGCAGATCTTTGCAGGCTATTGAGCCTGTTTATTACTGTCGTTTGGCTGGTTTTACTCCACCAAACTACGGAGCCGTACGCGATGGTCGGTCTCGCTATAAGGATTTGACATTGTTGCAACCTCCAAGGAAGTTCCATGCAGCGAGACCAGAGCTTTACGGTTTGAAACCATTGCCTTTACCCATTTGACAGTTGTCCATAGTAGGTACAAGCTTTTCTTAGTTTGGGATCAGATGGCCGTGTGTAAATAATCTCCCAGGATATTACCTAAATTGTAAGTATATTCATCAAATTGAATAGCCAATAAAGAAAACAAAATATCTTAACATTTTCTTGATAAAAAAAGGATAAATATTTCCTTCCTTTAATTATTTCCTTTTTGCCTTGTCTTTAAAATATTGTTACGAGTAATTTGAAATAATTATTTTGATGATGTAGAAAACTTCAACAAGCATTATTGTAAATCGTTTAATTGTTATTTGTTATTATTTATGTATTGTTGTTTATTTATGGAACAGAGTCGTGGCCGCTTGCTATGAGCCTCATAAGAAGGCTCAAGGTCACTCAAAGAGCAATGGAGAGGGCTATGTTCGGAGTATCCCTGCGCAATAAAATCAGAAATAGCCCAAAGGATTGCCAAACTGAAGTGGCAGTGGGCACCGACGGAAGCTAAGGGCAGAAAGGTTCTCGAGTGGCAACTACGAACCGGAATAAGCAGCGTGGGCAGGCTTCCTACAAGGTGGACCGGCGATCTTGCAAAGGTCGCGGGCAGCATAAGACCGGCTATTGTGGAGATCCTTAGGGGAGGCCTTTGTCCAGCAGTGGACGTCCATCGGCTGATATGATGAATTAAAGGAAGAAGTGTGCCGACTTAAAACGAAGGAGGTTATAAATTTAACCATAAATTTTGATGTGAAACATATATAGCCGCACGTAAAACAGATTTCTGGCGTGGCGACGCATGCCGTGCGTCGCCACGCTATACGATGGTTTATATTATATACAGTCTATATGCAGTAGTGTGTACGGTGTGGCGACGCCATGCGCAATCGACGGAACTTTTTACGTTATTTTTAGTTTATCTGGAAAAAAATCGTAATATTTTATTTTTACATTATGACATATTTAGTTCCTATCACAATATGTTCTTTTCTGCATATTACTTTTACAAAATAATGTCGATGTTTCACATCTGCCAGGCGTCCCGTGACGGCTCGGATTTTTATTTTTTTGTTTGTATGATTGTTATGCGATTTCTGGATTGTTTTGAATTTATTATAGTTTTATATTTAGTTATAGCTTATTATATTTATTGATTACACAAAATATGTGATCGGTTCTTTGTTTTTTTATAAAAAACAGGTTGCTAGTTATAGTATGTATGTGTAATAGGCTTCTGACATGGCTTAACGACTGTTGTCTAATGACTACAACCGTGACCGACAGCTTAACGTGCCCTCCGAAGCACGGAGACGCTCATAAGTTAAACCACTTTGGTGGTCACCCATCTATGGACTGACCGCGAGCCTAGTTACTTAACCTCGCCGATCACTTACGGATCTGTGAAAGCATCTAGCTATCTTTTTAAACTGGTATATTTAATATCGCATCTACATAATAATATTTCATGTATATGGTTCATGTGGGTTGAGGATGAAAATAGATCGCCAGTAAATCATCGTAAACAATTTTTATATCCAACGCCATTGACTAGAGCTTATGAATGTAGTTTATAAAGATGTGGGCACACCACTCTCACCTACATAAGCAAATAATCTTAGTAAGTGTAATACATGACATAATGCTAATAAAATACATTAATAAGATATTTAGTGACATTAACTTTGATGTAATATTGTAATACTTTGCATGCCACATCAGGCACTTTATTGGTCATCATAATATATTGTACCTACCTATGTTCAGCAATAAATGATTTGATTGATTGTTTTTCTATTGCTATAGAGTAATTGGTTTTTCTAACTAGATTACTGGACGATAGCTGATTGAAAAGAATAGTAAAAATAAAAAAAACCGGCCAAATGCGAGTCGGAATCACGAACGGTTCCGTACTATAAAAGAGAGCAAAAAATTCACGTTTGTTGTATGGGAGCCCCCTTAAATATTTATTAATATTTTAAATTTTAGTATTTTTTGTTATAGCGGCTACAAAATACATCATCTGTGAAAATTTAAACGGTTTATGAGATACAGCCTGGTGACAGACGGACAGACAGACAGCCAGTGAAGTCTTAGTAATAGGGTCCCGTTTTACCCTTTGGGTACGGAATCCTAAAAACGTTGAAGACTCAAGTAAATCTTCAAAAGAAACTGGCTATGAGAACATGTTGTGTGTTCGCACCTCTCTCTTTATTGTGGACCATAGGTCAAAAGTCGTAAAAGTCACAAGTACATTTTATGTCCAGGTAAGCCCAGCCATTTAGGCGTCTAAATATTTAGTCCATTACAATTATTTATTTTAATGCAAATATCTACGCATGTAATAAAGTTAAATAATAATTTAATGACCAGGATTTTTTTTAGAGCCATTATATAGGAAATTCAAAAAATTAAATATAATTACAACTATAAGTGGTTAGACGGAAACAACAAATTCCATAGTACAAGCAAGAGTATATGTATCAGCCTGTTCGTGGTAAGTGTGCGGAGAATGTAATAAAAATATGGATGGAAACAAATCTCTGGAGAATCACCTCATTCATGTCTGATATAAAATCTATTACCAAAAAAGTAAGCCCTGTATTGTCCAAGTTGATTAATTTATCGGCTAAACATATAACATTCTCAGTGAAGCACAAAGAGACTATTATTTGACCTACTCACAATCAATAAGCGATCGGAAAATATATTTGGTTTTATTTTGTTCACCAACAATTGTTTACACCAACAGTAAGTACACAAAAGAACAAATATATAAGACAGATATTACTCGTAGTGTTACTGGTTGTTGTGGTAAACACCACATGGGTATTTAACAAAAAAATAAATAGTAAGCAAAATTATAGGCCGATACTATCTAGTAAAGATACAATGATAGAAAAGAGTAAAGTAAAGTAAATCAAATAAATAAAATAATTTGGCAACATCTCCAAACCAATAATATTTTAAATAATTCACGACGTTTTCAAAAAGGCTAAAGCAGTAACACCTTGATTTCTAATTTTACAGATGAGATTAATACTCATTTAAATAACTAGAAAATTGTAGTTGCTATATTTTTATTACAAAAAGCCTTTGAAACCTTGGAAAAGAATATCTTATTAAATGATAGAAGTATTCGGAGTGAGAAAGCCTCTCAAAGAAGTACGGGAGACGGGGTACCGCAGGGTTCTGTATGTGGCCGCCTATCTGGTGCATGTAAATAGTACGTGCAGAGTGATTCAGCATTGTTCGACTCACATGTTCATGGATGACCAATTTAGTCGCAAGGCTAGTACCAACCTGCCTGACACGTGCCGCTTTGTTCAACAAGACGTAGACGCTGTTGTTAAATCGTCACATGATAATGGCTTAGTTTGTAATTCTAACAAAAGCTAATTGTTAATTTATACATTTTCCTTTATTACAGTCTTAGGATCACCTAATTTACTCGCCCACACTTATAACTGCCTACACGATAACCTTATTAACCGTCGCTGTAGGTTGATTAAGAGAGTAAATTATGTAACCTATTTAGGCATGAAAGTAGAAGAACATTTATGATAAATATACATGATAAACATATGATAAATGCTCATCTACTTACATGCCCAAGTAGGCCAAGTACATTTAAACAAATAAAATAAAAAAAGGTTTTTATTCAGGCAGACTTTGAAATTGCGCTTGTAAATAGTCACAACATGTTTGTAGTAATATATAATTATTTAACAAATTCCTGGGCAATTTTAAGAGCCACTACGCGTACGCTAAAGTTACTTGATAAATTGAATGAAATATTGTTAAGTCATTCGCCTCGTCACTACGCGTCCCTTATTCGATTCTCAAGCAGGAAAGAAAGAAAGAAAGAAAAAGATTATTCAGAAAATTGCACAGACAACAAGAATATAAGATAACATAATAAAAAATAAAATAAAAACAGACACTAGTTGTCCGTGCAAGCCTGAAATGGCACCATCTCAGCATTAGCTAGAACATTTTATTGTTCTAGCGCTGGTCATTCTGATGGTGCCAAGTGACTGTCACGGAACATTAACTTAAATACGTAAAGGACAACTATTTGTGTGACTCATAAATAGATGTTTTGAGTCGTGATGAACTTTGTGTCCGTCAATTATATGTTTGTAAAGTACGCAGCGGTACAGGGATAAAAACCACTAGTGCGGGCATGTCTTAAAAAAATATCTGCTCAAACATCTGTGCTCATGCAATGAGGGCTACCGTTTTTGTGCTCACCAGTCGGCGCCACTGTCGCGGAAGGTCCACTATAGCTGATCAAAATCATTGTTATTGTGGACGCGACGAATGTTTTTACGAAAAATATTATAATCCTGTTAAAGTGTTTCATAAATAGCATGCCGCAGTGTTGTGCAGTCCCCGCACAACAATGCGGCATGCTATTTATGAAACACTTTAACAGGATTTTAAATATTTTTTCAAATATTTATTACAGTCATCGAGCTGTTACTCATTTTGTTATTTATTTAGTTTTAAACCAAAATGTTAAGTTATAATCGCAGTTTTTATTACAAAAACAGTGTATTTTGACGTTTCGTAGACCTGCCGCGATGCTAGCGCCTCTAGCGGCAAATTGATACGCGGCAGCCCTCATTCAAACATAGTACATAGCGTAGGTACAAGTTTTTAATAAACTATTATTCTTATCAGGGACGTTATGGATCTCCGTAACCGGAAACTATTGGATATCCGAAGTAAGAATCTATATCCGAAATAAAAGGTCCGAATAATTTCGGATAAGGGCGGAGTCTAAATGAGTAATGTTATGATTGATTTTAGTTTAGTCCAGCCGAACCGACACCCCGCTTGCGCGAGACTTGCAAGTTTGTTTACTATCGTTTACAGTTTTATATTTATGCGTATTTCATTAGATTCGTTTATTTTGTACCTTTAGCCTTAAGGCATGTATAGTGTCATGATAACCATAATCGCTAGTCAATAAGGGAGTAATCTTTCTGCCAACAAACTACTGTGCAGTTTGACGGATAGTAGTTAATTAATAATATTATAAATTATGTAATAAATGTATAAAAAAAAAAAAATTGAAGATAAAATGATAAAAAAAGTGTTGTGTGAAATTTCGTATTTTACGTTTAAAATTCCTTAAACATCAAATATTTGTAACCGAAATTATCCGGAACTAACGGATAATCCGAAATAATTACACAACCAGTTACGCGCGAGACGCGACCGTGAGCGCACGCGCAGATAACGAGTTCCGTGCCGTACCGTGTGTAGCTACATAAGTACTTTTTTCCATCTACCTACAATTATATTTTATTACATGTTTTCGTATGATGAGTAACGGGGGGGAGAATTTGGAGTTTTGCGACTCCAGTGGGAGTGATGCTATGGAAGGGGAGATTGAAGGATGCGAGCAACAAGTTACTGCAGAAATTCACATAGAAAATAAAAACAATTCAAGTTTGAAGCAAAAAACCCCTGAAAGTAAAAGGGTAAGAGAAGAAAGTGAAGAGATAATAGAAGATGATGAGGGCTTTATTACAGTCAGAACGTGCAAAAAATGGTTGACAAAGAGTTTGACTTTGTCTAACAACACAGATGGAAGAAATTTAGAGTTGGAGGCGCAAAAAGAAATAGCAATGGTTATGGTTATTTCAAAAGAAATTCTACCCAAACAATTTGGAATGGCAAAGTTATTGAGGGCGGAAAATATTCCACATATCTTAAGAATTAAATACAAAACCCCATATAAGGTACTGATTCAGTTTGAAAATAAAGAAAGTGCAAAGAAATTGGTTAGCTGTGAAAAACTGATTACTTTGGGGTACAGGTGCCAACTGATTGATGAAATAAATTTAACATATGGGGTTTTGCGAGACGTAGATTTAGAAATTGAAGATAAGGAGATTGGTGACAATTTGAAGTGTGATTATGAGATAATATCGGTAAAAAGATTAAAACG
This sequence comes from Pseudoips prasinana, assembly GCA_951640165.1. Lineage (NCBI taxonomy): Eukaryota > Metazoa > Arthropoda > Insecta > Lepidoptera > Nolidae > Pseudoips > Pseudoips prasinana. Next base: position 2,902,119 of record OX621238.1, on the reverse strand, counting down.
TTTAGATGATTCAAGTAAATGGATAGATAGCAGTACTATACGGCTATGTTTTAAAAGTTCCACTTTACCCTCATACGTGTATGGGTATGGGTGTCGGTTTAAAGTGGAACCATATACATTTCCTGTGACGCAATGCTCAGGATGCTGGAGGTTCGGTCACCTTATAAAATACTGTCCTACCAAAAAAATTGTATGTCCAAAATGTAATGGCCCACACGATAACTGTGAAACAACGGACTTTAAATGCGCTAATTGTAAAGGCAATCATATGGCTCTCGATAAATCTTGCCCTATATTCGCCAAAGAAAAGGCAATCAGGATAATTATGTCTACTGAAAGCTATACTTATCGCAAAGCCTTATCAGTATGGTTGGAGAATAGAAAATCACAGATGGAAGAAGCTGAAGTGACTGAGACGATAGATTTTAGAACAACTACAACTACAAGAGAGAACAAAGTGTTACGCCAATCAAAATCATATAGGGATGCGGTTGTTAGCAATTCGTTTGAGACATTAGTAGTGGATGATGAGGTACATGAAACTGAAACTACAGGAGATGAAGAAACGCGCACACGCTACCCACAATTAAAAAAAAGAAAGAAAAAGAAGGAAAAGTGTCTCAACAATCAGAACCATATTGGGGAAAAAGAAAGTGCTTCGAGAACAGAACCTGATATTGAAATGGGTACCAACAAACCTTATAAGAGAAGACAGGAAAACACTAACTTTAAAAGTTTTATGAGTAAGATAAAAGATATTTCTCTATTAAATATCGATTTTGAAGATAAAATTAAAATGTTTTGTAGTTATGTAGTGAAAGAGTGCATAGAATTTATTATTGAATTAGTTCAAAAACAAGAGGTATTTACGAAATTAATTTCACTGTTTACCAATGGCTAATAATGTACAAAAAGTTTTTGGTTTAAATATAATGCAGTGGAATGCGCAAAGCTTACGACCAAAACTTACAGACTTAAAACTTTTGTTGTCTTATAATAAAATTCACATAGCTCTGATATGTGAGACTTGGTTAGAACCTGATTCTAGTTTATACGTAAGTGGTTACCATCTACATCGCAAAGACCGAGATGATGGATATGGAGGTGCTGTTATCATGGTACATAAATCAATTAAAGTTCAAGAGTGTAGTTTAAATTATGTTAACCGTGGCATAGAAGTAGTATGTATTAAATTATTGAACTGTAGTCAACTTAAGTTTTTAATGCTAGTCTATTGTCCTCCGTCAGTACATACTATCCAATCCGACTGGGATAATCTTTTTTCAACTTTTAAACACAATTGTCTAGTAGCAGGTGACTTTAATGCTCACCATACCAATTGGTCGAATAGAAATGACTGTAGAGGAGGACAAATATATGATGCAACTTTGGAACATTTTGTCTCGTTAAATAATGGGCAGTCAACAAGAGTGAAATTGGTAAACAATGTTGTTCAACAAACTTCTCCAGATATTTCATTCATGTCAAGTGACATAGCTATGTGTTGTGATTGGCAAGTCACGAATGATAGTCTTGGAAGTGATCATCTGATTATCCAAATGAAATTTAATTTAAAAGATATACAACGAGTACATAAAAAACGTAATTTTAAATTTGCAAACTGGGTGGCTTATAAAGAATACCTAAAAAAATATTTCTCTACAACTAATTTCGAAGTAAGTAACGTTCAAATGGAGTATAATCATTTTATTAAAAAACTTAATAGTGCAGCGGATCTTTACATCCCTATGACCAAAGAATTTAATAATCCCAGTAGGAATTTTCGACCCCAACCATATTGGAATCAATCGCTTTCTAAACTTATTGCTCAACGTAGGTTAGCTCTTAGCCAGTTTAGAAGAAACCCTACTCCATCAAATCTAAGTACTCTAGAACAAATTAGTTTAAACACCAAACTAGCTACTCAACGAGCTAGGAGTCAAAATTGGCAGAAATACTGTGACGACATTGATGAAACAACGTCGATATCGGAAATGTGGAAAAAACTGGGATGGTTAAAGGGCCGTCGGTCACCTGTGACATATATTTCTGATGACCAAAAAGAAATTCTTTTAAATAGCCTGGCTCCTGATTACGTGAATCTATGCTTACCAGAGATACGATCAGATAATGACATGTTAGGAAGCCCTTTTTCAATTCAAGAAATGTATAATTGTTTAAAAAAAAAAGATACCGCTACAGGTGATGATGGGATCACATATTCGATGATTTACCACTTACCGCATTATGCTAAATTACATTTATTAAAATTATATAACATAATATTTGTAACTGGAGAAATCCCTGTCCAATGGCGTGACATCCGAGTTGTGCCAATACCAAAGAGAGAAAATCATTCAAACAATGATCTTAAGCTACGTCCAATCTCGTTGATGTCATGCGTTTGCAAAATTCTACATAGCATGATAACGAAGCGTTTGGAGTGGTATGTAGAAAATAATAAATTACTTACACCTTTTACGACTGGATTCAGGAAAGGACAGTCATGTTATGATAATTTAGCTCGTCTCGTCACACAAATACAAATAGGATTTTCAAATAACTCCCCAACACTCGCATGTTTTTTGGATATAGAAAATGCTTATAATAATATATTGATTAATGAATTAATAGTAAATCTTGATGAAATTGGGGTAGGCAAAAGGGTATGTTTATATTTATGGAACTTTTTGACTGAAAGGCATTTAAAAATTAAGGATGATCTTGACGTAAATAAATTTATTATGCGATATGCCAGCAGGGGCCTCGCACAAGGTGACCCTATGTCTCCCATCCTTTTTAATATAGCTACAATTAAAGTCAGCAAAGAAATAAACAACATCTTTATTTGCCAATACGCAGACGATTTTGTGTTATATACTTGTAATAAAAACATGACAGTAAGTGTAAATAATATTCAAAATGCACTCAACGCTATAGTCATTATATTAAATCAGTTGGGTTTGACATTGTCGACTACTAAAACCAAGTTGTGTTTATTTAGCAGAGGACGGAAAAATCTCCAGTTACCGGTCTTAATTAATAACAATCCTCTGGAATTAGTCACTTCGTACAAGTATTTAGGTTTCTGGCTTGATAGTTGCTTAAGATGGGGTAAACAAATAAACGAATGTTACCAAAAGACACAAAGACATCTTAATTTGCTTAAAGTCTTGGCGGGGTCGACATGGGGGGTACATCCAAAATATTTGCGTAAACTTTACGTATCATTAATTAGAAGCAGATTAGATTATAGTTCATTCTTGTATGATAATAGTTGCAAAGTCAATAGTTATAAGCTGGACAAAGTTCAGAACCAAGCATTGCGGATTATAGGTGGTTTTATAAGAAGCACACCCATACATGTAATGGAGTCGGAGCTTTGCGTTCCTCCTCTGCATTTACGTAGGAAATATTTAGCATGCAAATTTTGTTTGAAAGCTTTCTCTCAGTCGGACAATGTTACTATCAATTTACTATCCGAACTAAGTTCTCTTTGTAATAATAGCTACTGGATCAGGAAAAAAACACCTCAACTTGTAGCCATTTATAATTTGATGAAAAACGAGATTATATCATCGTCATCACCGTTGAGAATGTTTTCTCTTAAAACATGGGTGACTAACATCAATGTCAATAATGTAATCAAATTTCACTTAGACAGTATAGTTCACGCAAAAAAGTGCCACGATTACAACATTTTAAAATACAATGTTATGTCTGAGTTGAGAGAAAAATATGACGGTTGGTATGTTTTATTTACCGATGGCTCAATAAGCGCTAGTGGTCGCGGTGCTGCTTTTTATGATCCTCATGTAGCAAATCATTCATCTTACAATAATTGTTTTAAATCAACCTACGAACTTTCAGTTATGTCGATGGAACTCATAGCAATCTTAGAAGCACTTTTGTATTCTCGAGCAATTAAACAGAATAAAGTTTTAATTTGTTCCGACAGTAGAAGCGCTTTATATCATATAGCTCGATGCGCCTCTGGTGGCAGAGGTACATCGATAGCTTATGACATCCTCTCTGAAATTTATGAGAACAACTTAAGGGGCATTCAGTTAGGATTGCAATGGATTCCATCACATATTGGCATCAGAGGTAACGAGGAGGCTGACATGTTGGCGAGAAAAGCAGCAGTGGATGGAAAAGAGGGTCTAAGTTTGCCAAATTATACTGAGTTGTTGCCTAAATACAAAAAGTACTGCCACAATAACTGGGCGGAATATTTTAATGAGAGATCTTTAATAAAAGGAATTTGGTATAAAACAATACAAAGTGAGCCTCCTCGAATACCATGGTTCATTAATGAGAGTTTGAGTAGGTCCTTAATTGTAACAGCGCTCAGGTTAAGATCTGGTCACGTTCCACTAAACAAGTTCGCCCACATGATGAGGAAATCGGATTCTCCAAATTGTGATGTGTGCGGGGTCATTGAAGACGTACATCACCTGTTGGTGGAATGTGTCCGTTACGATACCGATCGAGAGCTCCTTAGAACATCCTTACACTTGAACAGAACTAATGTGGGTATGTTCCACGAGATGTTGTCCTCTCCTGTGTCTGAAGCCGCTAAAGCACTGTTTATGTTATTTAGTTGTAAGCCATAACTAATAAGTAGATGTAGTTTAGGTTAAGGTAGATTACGATGGAATTGACATGTACTTAATGTATAAAAATTCCTTAAATAAATAGAAAAAAAAAAAAAAAAAAAAAAATAATAATTACACAACCGTAACCGTATCAGGACCCGATATAATATTATTTCTCTATCCGTGTCCAGATTCGAAATACTATTTCCATAACATCCCTAATTCTTTACACAGTTAAGTGTAACCATAGCTTAATAAATAACTTTTTCATTCACATTGATAGACTCTGACGTCATAATACGCATCGACGTCGTCCCTGCATTGTACATGATTATCAGTCAATTTCATGGTCTTAGCGGAAAACCAATAAGCGTTTATTGCAGTTGTGAGAGCTTTTGTGGGCCGATCAGTGTGATTTATCGACTCACAGTGAATTAATTTGGGTCACTATATAATAAAATAAAAAAGCGGGCAAGAGCGAGTCGGACTCGCCCATGAAGGGTTCCGTAGCACCAAGTATTTCAGTTGATTAAATGAAAGCAAATTGCGGTTTACGATTTATGACGTATTCAAAAAACTACTTGCTTGATCTCGTTCAAACCAATTTTCGTTGTTAGTTTGCATGGTAGTGTACATCACATATTTTTTTTTAAGTTTTATCAATCTCTTATTTTAGAAGTTACAGTGGGGGGGGGGGGGGGGACACTCATTTCACCACTTTGGAAGTGTCTCTCGCGCAAACTATTCAGTTTAGAAAAAAATATATTAGAAGCTTCAATATCATTTTTGAAGACCTATCCATAGACCCCACATGTATGGGTACGATGAAAAAAAAAATGTTGAGTTTCAGTTCTATGTATGGGGACCCCCCACAATTATTGTTATTTTTCTATTTTTGTATAAAAATCTTAATGTGGTTCACCGAATACATCTACTTACCAAGTTTCATCAGTACAGCTCTTATAGTTTCTGCGCCCCCCACCATATGAGATGGGGTGATGATATTCTATGCCGTCAACACAAATACGATTAAAATTATGATTTCCCATTTTACATTAGGTTTACGCTTTGCGTTGCGAAAATGCAAAAAAATTAAAATCTGGTAGACATCGTCTCAAAAATCCTTTATTTTTAGCCTATGGTTAATAGTCACAATTTACTAAATGATTTATATAAAATCTAATCCATCAATACAATTTCCAAGTAAAAAAACCTTTCACAAATGCTTTGCGGCCAAGATTTAAATTAAAAATGTATTCAAATTATTCAATCTGCAGTGTAAATACGTTTAAATAAAAAAATCTTGATAATCTTGAAGTCAGGGCCGCTGAATAAAAGAAAATAGATTCCAGCTTAGATTGAAACTCCAACCTTGTAGTGCCGTGACTTTTATACGCAATTTTCCTAGCAAAGAACTAAATTTAATAGGGTAAAGTTTTAACGAGAAATTTCAAAAACTGTCAAGAGATTTACACAATGAGCATGACGTCCTTAATGTTATTTCAGTCGTAAAGAAACCTGTTGAAAATAGGTTAAGGCAGCCGGACGAACTGAGTCGCACGGTAAGTATTCCGTGCAATATTCGTACGGAACCAATGTTTTTATGTCAAGTGGGTTTAATATATGAAACGGTTTTATTTGCACACTCCAAAATTTCTTTATCTCATCAGCAGTTTTTATAGTGTACGTGTAGTGTACGTTTATATTATCACAGGATTCCTCAAAGTGGTGTCCACGGCCCCTTGGGGTCCGTAGCATGGGTATCAGGGGTCCACAGTTGGATAGTATAACATATTTATTCGTTCATTGTGTAATAAACACAGCATTTCCCAGCAAAGTCACTGACTTCAGACAACCGCTGTTGCAATTTATGCCAAAACCACGGGTAAACCAATAAGGTTTTGCCTTAATTTGTAATTGCAATCAAGACCCGTGTCCACAATATATGATTTATTGATTTATTTCCTCTTTACAATTATCATTACAGGTTATATAACCTAATGCGATAATGTAGACAGCATATTACATTACTATTATATTACAGCTTTTTATAATTTCATGCAATAACTAATAACATAAAGAGCCCTTACTGTGAACTCGCCCAGTGTACAACAGAACACGTCTATCTCGTCTGCAATACTGTTGAGAGTACGCAGTGCATGGGTGAAAGGAGCTTTGCTTAGCAGCTTGGTGCGAGCGCGCGGTATGGCCAGCAGGCGCGGCTGTCGCCTCCGCCACACATATTTATCCCGGACACACATTCCCAGCCTATACAACACGTCCAGATTGTGTATCTTTCCCCTAAATACCTTAAAAATATAAGAGACTAGCGCAAAACTTCGCCTCACTCTTAACTCGTTGTAGCCCACCATACCCAGAATGATAAGGTAGGATACTTATTTGGATAAAACGGGTATACCCCGTATAGTTTTTTATAAATATACCAAATGAATTTATTTTGTACTTTCTCCAACATGACACTATATTTAGTTTCATGTGGAGACCAGATAACTGCATTAAATTCTAATTGGCTTCTAACTAAAGAATTATACAAAGACACCACTGTTTTGATATTAGTGAATCCACGAGCTACCCGCAGCATAAGCCCTAGGTTTGTAAGCCTTATTGCATGTTTTTATGATGTGCTCCCGAAATTCTAAATTATAGTTGAAATGAACCCCCAGATCTTTGATTTTAGTCACTTTTGTTACAGGTATTTCCTTTATTTGATATTGGTAAGCGACCGGAGTAAGAGCACGGCTAAACGTCATTGTCATGCATTTAGAGACGTTAAATTCCAAATGGTTTTCCTTGCTCCATGTCACAACCCTATTTACGTCTTCTTGCAATTTTTGGCAATCCTCTAAATGATTATGTGTACACATCGCGAAAGGAGACGGGGATTTCTGGGCCTGACTGTAATAAGTTGAGGTATGGTTTAAAAAAAGCGTTATATTTTTCTATTACAAACTGAAAAAAAATTACCCAATTTACAATCTGGAAAACGAGAAATCTCAAAATAAGTTTAAGTCACGAATTAAATTGGTTGTTGATTACTATAATCGATAAACGTTAATAAGTTCAAACAATGTAATATAAATCGTCTTGCACCAGAGACCAGGTAACCGATTTAATCATAATAATTATTAAATACATTAACATAATGTCAACAGTAAAAAATAAAATATCAACAAAATAAATAGTAATCATAATATCGGTTATCGTTCAAATCGATTTATTAGTTATTGGCAACTATATTTGATTTATGCTGACAGTGACAGATTTTTAATCCTAATCTATGATCGGTCACTCGTTTCTCGTATCGTTTAGTGCGTGTGTGATTTGAGTATTTTTTATTGTTTTCTTTATATATCCCTCGACAACTGCATTCTCTCTACGGACTTCTGATATTGCTTAACGTGTACGACTTTTGCGAACATACTGGACACGGATAACTATTAAATAGCAATCGCCCTTAAAAATCAGCTGTTTAGTATAGGTTGGTACATAACCTCTCTATTAATACTAAATCTTTTATAACTCTGCTCACAGATTGAATAAATCCATGGAATTTTTAGTGATTGGCTGATAATTTATAGACCCATTAGTTGACACCACTTTTATCTTTTTACATCTGGGCCCAATATTGTATGAAAACGTATCCGTCTCCTTTAAAAACATTAATACCAATAAGTGTCTTTAAAACTTATATATATAGTCTCTCACAAAGGAATATGTATAGATATTAATTTAGTTGTAAGTATTGTAACCTTTATGGAGAAATAAAAATAAAATTATTATTATTATATTATATTATAAAATTATTATATATCGAGCTCCTCCCCCGTAGGTGAAAGCGTGATAATATTATGTAGCTTATATGTTGACTAGACCTCTTAGTAATTTTCATGCAAAATTTAAAGTAAATCCATGCAGTACTTAATTATTTTTTGAGTTTAGCCCGGACAAACAGACAAAAATTCTAAAAACTATATTTTTATCTTCGATATTGGTTGCAGATCATGCCCCAAGTAAGTTTTAAAAAAAATATTCAATATACAGTTTTGACTTTCCTACGATTTTATTATATCTATAGATAGATATATATGTGTGTATATGTAGTACTTGTTTTTTTCCGCTATAATACACTTTGACAGAGTCCGTGGGATTGTTAAATTGTGAAAGTCGTCCGCGCCTGCATAAAGTTTGAGAAACCCTGTATTATCACCAGTATATATTACACTGTATAGACCTCTCTCTGTTTTATTGTGGTCTCCAATATATTTATGATTGACATAAACTGAACGGGCTGTTGAATATAAATCACATTAATATTTATATTTACTGTCTTCGTAATAGTTGGTATGACTTTATTCGTAGTTCTCAATAAATTATTTCAATATTATCTCGTGATATTGTCTTAGCTTAAAGGGTCGGCAAAGTGCGGTATGTATTGGTATGTGTGTCATAGTTATGTCATAGTTTCACTTCAAATTACGATGATTAGGTAGGAACGGTAAGGTTTTAAGTACCGCAAGAAAGCCTTGTAGTGATGTCAAGTTTGATTCTCGGTCTATCCATTTGCACTTTAAGATGCTTGTTCCGTCTAAAGAGTAAAGGAGTTTAATTATATGTTACAAGGTTATCCTTATAATGTTACTTTGCTTACAGCTTTGATAGTATGCTCTTTTATATTATCACAGGATCCCTTAAAGTGGGGTCCATGGACCCTTTGGGGGTCTGTAGAATGAGTATCAGGGGCCCACAGTTGGATAGTTAACTCTTAACATATTTATTAGTTAATTGTGTAATGAACACAGTATTTCCCAGCAAAGCCACTAACTTGGAAAATCAGGTAACGGCTAGGGCTATTCTGTCTAGAGAGTAAAGGAGTTTAATTATATGTTACAAGGTTATCCTTAAAATTTTACTATATCTTTTTAAAGTTCGGTGAAATATGTCTTACAAGAATTGGGCTTTTTGCCCTGTTTTGCGTTTTGTTTTTTTTGTGAGTGTACTGGGGTTGGCTTATTTATTTTTGATTTTCAGACTAAAAGGATTATATAGATATTTATTTTATTTACTTATATTTATATATATACATTTATTTACATATTATGTTAGATGACAACGATGACGCTGTATATTTATCGTGTTCGTCTTCTGTAAGTTCTGATGAACATTATGCTAGTGCGCTTAGTGATGATGAGTCACTTCAACTGCGTGATCAGTTATACTCACACCTCTCTTTCTCTTCTTTCAAATGTTTTAATACGGTCCACATCAATGCTCAAAGTATTCACGCTCACTTTCCCGATCTTTTGTCTTCATTCGATTCTGACCTTATTCATGCTGTTCTTATTTCTGAGACTTTCCTTAAACCTACACTTACCTCGGCACAGTACGCTTTACCCGGATATAAACTGTTGCGAAATGATAGAACTGGAAAGGGTGGCGGTGGTGTTGCCATCTATCTTCGTGCGGATCTAAAGCATAAGGTTATTGAACGGTCTCCAAGTCAATATTCAAAATCTGCTGAAAATCTATTTTTAGAGGTTATTGTTAACCACACTAAAATACTTTTGGGTGTATTTTATAGTCCATCGAGTCAGATAGATTACTTCTCTTCTTTTGAATCGAAACTCGAGAATCTACATTCTCTTTATGAACATGTAATTGTCCTTGGAGACTTCAATACCTGCTTGCTTAAAGATGATGCACGGAGTCGTCGACTCCTCTCTCTTGTTTCGTCTGTCAATATGCATGTCCTGCCTCTGAGTGCTACACACCATGCTCCTCATTCCACTCCTTCTCTTCTAGACCTCATTCTCGTCTCTGATTCCACCAAAGTGGTAACGCATGGCCAACTTCCAGCCTCCTTCTCTTATCACGATCTTATATATCTCTCTTATAAAATTCGCTGCCCTCGACGTAAGTCACAGTTTCTCTTCCTTCGCAGCTTTAAAAATATTTGTCTGGAACGTTTGAGGGCGGATGCGGGCAGTATTGACTGGTCACCTGTTTATATCTGCAACGATATTGACTCCAAAGTGGCCATGTTCAACCAGCTACTAATTCAGTTGTTCGACAAACATGCTCCACTCAAAAGGGTGAGAGTAAAACATGCCCCAGCCCCTTGGATTAATGACCAAATTAAAAAACTGATGTCTCTAAGGGATAAGGCCAAAAGGAGATTCAAAAAAAGTGCAACTAATGAAAACTGGGATATCTATAAAAAACTCCGTAACAGATGCAGTCGTATGTGTAGAGATGAAAAGAGACGCCACATTTACAACTCTATTAATAACCTCAACACAGCACAAGTATGGCAATTTTTAAAATCTCTCGGTGTCGGTAAATCTACTAGTGACAACACAATAAACGTGGATATTAACACTCTTAATCAGCACTTTTCTAGACCACCTGTTGCTATGAGTGCCGACATCAAATGTTCTACTCTTGAACAACTTCTAAATATTTCTAAGCCATTATGTACTGCTTTTTCTTTCACACCAATCACTGAGAGAGACGTCATAAAATCCATAAAATCCATTTCCACCAAAGCGGTAGGTAACGACGGACTCCAACCACAGATGATCACTATCATTGTGGAAGAACTTGCTCCTATCTTAACCCATATCATTAACCTTTCCTTGGAGTCAAGTTCTTTCCCGTCTGCTTGGAAAAAAGCTCATGTACTACCGCTTCCTAAAACCACAAATCCTTCTTCCTTCTCTCACTACCGTCCAATTTCAATTCTTCCTTTCCTGTCTAAAATCCTAGAGAGCATTGTGCATAAGCAACTGTCTCATTACCTCTGTACTCACAACCTTTTAAGTCCTTTCCAGTCCGGTTTTCGTCCTGGCCACAGCACTGTCACTGCACTTGTGAAAATCACAGACGATATTCGCTTGGCTATGGAACAGAAGCTACTCACCGTCTTAGTACTACTGGATTTTAGCAGTGCTTTTAATTCAGTGGACTTTGACATCCTACTTGGTATCCTTTCCTCCCTGAATGTCTCGGCTCCTGTAATTGCGTGGTTCGACTCATATCTTCGAGGGCGCTCACAGTCTGTACACGCTGAAGAGTCTTTCTCTCAGTGGTGTGATCTTACTGCGGGTGTGCCTCAAGGTGGCGTACTATCTCCTCTTCTATTCTCCGTTTTTATAAACGCAATCACTAAAATCTTAACTTCTAACTATCATCTCTATGCAGACGACTTGCAGTTATATAGGCACTTCAAGGGCATTGAAACTACGGAGGCTATTTCTGCCATCAATAATGATCTTGAAAACATTAGCAAGTGGGCGAAATCTTTCGGCCTCCTGGTCAATCCCTCTAAATCACAAGCTCTCATTATTGGTGGCAGATACCTGCTTAACTCCATCAATTCTTTAAGCATTCCTCCTGTTCTTTTTGATGACGTTCCTATACCATATACGAATCTTGTCAAGAATTTAGGTATCTTAATAGACTGTAACCTTTCGTGGAACAATCACGTTGCAGAAGTAAGCAGGAGAGTATACTGTTCGTTTCAATCCATCAAACGTCTCCAAAAACTCTTACCGTTTCAGACTAAAGTCACTCTCGCTCAATCGCTTTTACTCCCTCTTCTTGACTATGCTGATGTCTGTTTCCTTGATGCAACAGAAGAACTTCTAGATAAGCTCGAACGCCTGCAGAACCTATGCATCCGCTTCATTTTCGGCCTACGGAAGTACGACCACGTGTCGGAGTTCCGGTTGCAATTGAAATGGCTGCCTATTCGGCAGCGTCGGGACTGTCATATTCTTTATCTACTTTATTCCATTCTTCATAACCCTGTTGCTCCCATCTATCTCCGTGAACGCTTTGAGTACCTGGTGCCCAGTGGCAAACCTTGTCGCACAGCTACATCTCTTCTTCTTAGGACTCCTTCCCATACTTCCAGCCGCTATGATGGTTCATTTTCTGTACGCGCAGTACGCCTTTGGAATTCCTTACCACATTCCATACGTGATAGCTCGTCATTGAGTATTTTTAAGAGCAGAACTAAGAATCACTTCTTATCTCTGTAACTTACGTATATATAAGGTATGTAGGTTTATGTAGTTTATTAAATAGATATATATTTTTATAAGGTATCGTATGTAATTATTAGTGTGTATTTTATCAATATATTTACCCGACAAGGTACATAATTATAATAGTTTGTTGTACACTGCCTATACCCATAATTTTGAAAATCTCTCTTTCCTGATGGTTTGCTGGAAGAAAATTCAATAATGAATTAAGCTCGCCTATGTACATGCCTTTTCTTTTTGTAACTTCTAACTTATGTATTTATTTTCTGTGTACAATAAAGAATAAGAATATCTGCAAGACTTCGATTTAACTACGGTAACGTAATATTATTGTTTAGTTTGGCCTGTGCGTCGTGGGTTTGATCCCAACCCAGGATAAATCTTTGTGTGAGGACAATTATTTGTTCTGGGTTTGTGTTTAATTAATCTATGATATATATGTATTGACTGCCTCATTTGGCTAGCGGTAGCGTGTTCAACCGCAGATAATGAGCTTCTGGGGTTCAAATCCCGCGTCGGGGGAAAAAGGGTGTTGAGTTTTATTCTGTATTCAGTACACTTAGTATCAACCCAAAGTTGAGTGCGGAATACCGCACCATTACAGCACGTAAAGCTGTTGGTCCTATACCTAAACTCTTTCCAGTCATGTCGCTAGCCGACGCATCAGACCACTAAAGTGATGGAATAGAAAGTTTCCCTGTGTTTGCGCACATACTTTTGCACTATCGTATGTCTCGCGCAGATGGCAAGTCTTCATTGAAACTGGCCGCCGTGGCCAAAATTCGACCAGGAGGATAGTCAAAGTCAAAGTCAAAAAATCTTTATTCCGTAATAATTTTACATTTATGTTCATATTTTTTTACCTTACCGTGCAGTGCATGACGTGGCAGCTAATGAGAGACACTGCCAAAAAACTCATTCTTCATCATCCTTTTTTTAAATAAAATATACTTAAGATTAATTACAATCACGAGTGTTGACTCAGAACAACTCAATCCCAAGCACTTTTATCACTTAAATAATCTGATATTTTGTAATATGCCCTGCTACACAATTTGGCTTTAATAATTATTTTAAACTTATTCGTAGACAATTCTCTAATATCATTGGGAAGTTTGTTATAGAATCTTATACATTGCCCCATAAAAGAGTTACTTATTTTGTGGAGACGGGTAGTATGCAATATGAGATTATTCTTATATCTAGTATTTACATTATGTGAATCGCTCCTTTTACAGAAGGAATCTATATTTTTATGCACATATAGTAGGTTTTCATATATATACTGAGATGGTACAGTTAGAATGTTACCCTCTTTGAACTTTTCTCTGAGAGACACTCTCGGGCCAAGATTATAGATAGCTCTTACAGCTCGATATAGCTCGATATTTTTATATATTTATTTTAAAATATATAAATATGGTTATTAATTGTTTGGTTGTCATAGTACAGGCTCTGCCTAGTTTGGGAAGAGACGACACTGTGTTAGTTGTCTTAAGAAATATTTAGTGGTGAGACTATTTAGGACATTGATCTCTTAAACAGAAACCTATATGCAAAAGTTCTTTGTAACTTAAAAAAAATGTTTAAATTTACTATTTATAGCCGCTGTGCCTGTAACTCACTTAAATATTGCTATGTCACGAATAGAGTCACTTGGACTAAAACATATCGGAGGCAGTAGAATTCACCCCATAAAAATATAGATATTTCATTTTTATTTAATCATAGTTTCTGTATGGCAATATGTCTGAACATTTTTATATGTTTTTTTTTTGTTTGTAATCAATAAACTCTAAAACGAATTAACTTATTGTAGAAATTCTTCAATTATAGAACGATACTTTATCAAGGAATAATAGCTACTTTACCTTTAGCTACGTTATTGTAATTTTCATATTTCTTTCTCTGTAAATAAAGTACAGCTTTTGTTAATCCTTGATAAAGTTGCCTTCTTAAATTTGAAGAATTTCTACAACAATTTAACTCATTTAAGAGTTTGTAGTTAGGTAAGATAAGGCAAAGTATTTGCCTTCAACAGTCATTATTTAGCGTGTGCTGCTAAAATATAATAATAATAATATCTAGGGACAATGTCACACAGATCATCCTAGCCCCAAACTAAGCAAAGCTTATTTCTTCTTTTCTTTTTTTCTTATTGAATCACCAATAACGATTGACGGTCACCGTAGCCTAGTTGGTAGTGTTATCTATCTATATAAGTATGTATATCGTCGCCTGGTACCCATAGTACATATGGGTACCAGGCGACGATATACATACTTATATAGATAGATAAATACTTATATACATAGAAAACATCCATGACTCAGAAAAAAATATTTGTACTCATCACACAAATATTTGCACTTACCGGGATTCGAACCCAGGACCACCAGCTTCGTAGGCAGGAGCACTACCAACTAGGCTACGATGACCGTCAATCGTTATCGGTGATTCATACAATAATGTAGATAGATTAACTCTTCATTTTACACTAATAGTAAATAAGTAATACAATCAGGGGTTACTTTGCGGAAATCCATAACAATCAAAAACAAAACATGCAAGAAGGACAATATAAAGAAGCAAATGCTTTTATATATTGTCCTTCTTGCATGTGCACATTTTTGCGGGCGGGAGGGCGGTGCAAATTGCATCCCGGTATGATTAAACTGACAATTAGCAGAATTAACACTACATATCGATTTTTTTATGACAAATAGTAAAATCACACAATTGATTGAGTGGTAGAATGGAGCTGGATAATAAATTGCTATTTAATGTTTCAAAGAATGATGTCTTTTGACGGGCCTGTGGGCGTGGTTAGTAGATGCGCTGCCATTCACGCCGCAGGTCGTGGGTTCGATTCCCACCCGGGACAAATATTTGTGTGCATGAACATGTCTGATTGTCCTGAGTCTGGATGTAAAATATCTATAAAAGTGACGGTCACCGTAGCCTAGTTGGTAGTGCTCCTGCCTACGAAGCTGGTGGTCCTGGGTTCGAATCCCGGTAAGTGCAAATATTTGTGTGATGAGCACGAATATTTGTTTCTGAGTCATGGATCTTTTCTATGTATATAAGTATTTATCTATCTATATAAGTATGTATATCGTCGCCTGGTACGCATAGTACAAGCTTTGCTTAGTTTGATCTGTGTGACATTGTCCCCAGATATTATGTATTTACAAAAGAAAAATAGTATATGTAATATATCAGTTATCTGGTTTCCATAGTACAAGTTCTGCTTAGTTTGGGATCAGATGGCCGTGTGTGTATAATGTCCCAGGATATTATTATTATTTTACCAGAGCTATCGTGCCGCTACACTATAAATACAATAAGGAAGGTGTAAACATTCCGAGGATTGATGCCGAGCGTGACTTAGGGGTACTGTTTTCTAAAAACCTGACATTATGTAGACATATCGAACAAGCTATTAAAAAGACATTTAGGCGTATAATGCGCCAAACTCGGGACTATAATAATACGGAAGTCGTAAAATCATTATATAACGCATTAGTTAGGAGTAGATAGGAAAGCAACGTTGTTATCTGCAACCCTCTTGAGACTAAATATAGTCTCATGGTCGAAAAATGCGCAATAAATATATCCGGTATCTTTAAATAATACAGAGTTTACTCGTACTATCCACTTATGTATACAACCCTCATTGTTATAGAGATGGTTGGATATTATAAGCTGGAGGTACGGCGTCACTTAGCGTTAGCAAACTATATATTTTAAGTCTTCTTTGTAGCTTAAATATCGTGCTGCCGTTATAGACGAGATTCGACGGTCACCGTAGCCTAGTTGGTAGTGCTCCTGCCTACGAAGCTGGTGGTCCTGGGTTCTAATTCCGGTAAGTGCAAATATTTGTATGATGAGCACGAATATTTGTTTCTGAGAAATGGATGTTTTCTATATATATGAGTATGTATCTATCTATATAAGTATGTATATCGTCGCCTGGTACCCATAGTACAAGCTTTGCTTAGTTTGGGGCTAGGATGATCTGTGGCATTGTCCCTAGATATTATTATTATTATTATTATTATAGATGCTGCTCGTTCCAAACACCAGCTTACGGTTTTTGATGTTCCAGTGGCTCGCACTTACATAGACAATTTCGCACCGGTCGTAAGAGCTAAGAGTAATAAATAGCGCCTTACAAAAAAAAATATATTTCTAATTTTTCAGTGATTAAATTCGTGAGGATTACTTTTGGATTACTAAGTAATAAATGATAATCGGATGAGGAGGAGGACTCCCCCAAAGAACTCTCCAATTGTGGAGATCTTTGGGGAAGGCCTTTGTCCAGCAGTGGACGACTTTCGAATGATATAATGATGATGATGAAATGATAATCACACCATCGAATTAGATGTAAACCTATTAAGATAGTGTAAAGTTGTATAAATAAATAAATAAATATATTTACCCGTGCGGTGGTTCGCTACGAAAACATAAAGCTTCTGGTATACGAAAGTATGTGACCGTTTGTTTATATTTATAAATAGGTCAAGCAACCGGAGTGTCCAAACATACAGCTAGCAACCCGCCATTTTCTCGTTATTGTCTAGGGTGACCCATTTAGCCTTTGATAATTCAGAAACAATGATAAAAGTGATTAGAAAGTTTTAAGTCATCCTCAGTGAATCTTAAGAGAAACAATTTCGTAGTTTTTTTTATATTTATTTACCAAACACAAAAGATACATTATAAATAGAAACAATAATAGTAACACAAAAGCCTCTTGGACTTGTGCGTGCTACTTTTGTAGTCCGTTGTGTAGCTGACAAACATACTTAATAGCTAGGTTCAAATAAGTATAAAATAAGTACAGACGCCAGCACGTCAAGCTGTCCCAATCTGTCAAATTTCTCCAATTAAAAGTGAACCTTATGCTTTAATGATAAAGTTGAAAATCTATAAAAGAAATTTGACAGTTTGGGTTACCTTGATGTGCTGGCGTCTGTACATTGGTCGTTTGGTTATCCATCATATCAGCCGAATAACGTCCACACCTGGACATAAACCTATCCCAAGGATCTCTGTAATGGCTGGTCTTGCGACCATCACAAGATCGTAAGTCTACATTTTGGGCCCCACGCTACATCATCGGTTCTTGATCCCTTAAGAGCTTTTCATGTGTCTTATAGCCACTGCATCTTGGCAATTCTTTGGACTATGTCAGTTACTTTGTTTTGAAAAAGCGCGCCTAAAGAAGTTCACACTTTCTAAAATTATGATCCTAACTAATATAGGATCCCCTGATCCTAAATTGAGTTCATAATTTCGGCTACAACGATAATCGGTTTCAACGTTGAAAGTCGATTCCGGACCTTTTATGACGTCACATGTGCTCATGGAAGCCGATTTAACTACCGATTTAGTCACTTTTAACCTTGATCTATTTGCCCTCTGAATACGATCACGATAGCCGGCCAAATAGGAGGACCCTTAGGACTTAGACCCTTTCATAATCCAATGGTTTTTTTCACCTGCTTTGCGTAACGTTAAGATGTTACGTTGAACGAACAAACACACAATTTACGGTCACAAAACACGGCAAAAAAGCGCAAAACACAAAATTCATCCTTATAATTTGTACAGGCTGGCCGAGGAGTTGAAGTTCAAACGCAAAATTTAGATACTTTATGATGAGGAGTATCCGAATCACCCCCATGATGTTCAACGACTTTGCGTTTTTTTGATACTTTGAAAATTTATGAGTCCTGAGCACAAACTTTCGAATAAATTCTAAGTCAGTTCTGCAATGATTAAATAGACCATACTTTTTAGGGTGTTAGGCATACAAAAACTATCCTAAGTAGTTATCACAAAAAAACTGAACCAGGAATATTCAACAGAACGAGAAAAAAAATCGAAAACAGCTATTAGGTGAAATTTACTAAAAAAATCATAAAAAAGATTCTATCTCGAAAACTACGCAAAATCGTAGAACATACATGGGGGTGATTCGGATATTCCTCATCATAAAGTATCTAAATTTTGCGTTTGAACGTCAACTCCTCGGCCAACCTGTATGTAGGTGTACTGTGTATACCTAGAACTTTTTTGTGGAGTTAAATACCTGAAGTAGTACGTTTCACCTCACGAACAATCTCTTTTTTCAAAGTTTTATATATTTTGGTTCAGTATTAATACAAGACTTATGGAAGGGTATTAAGTGAGACAGAGCGTGGCGTTCATTTGTTCTGTGAGCAGCTCGCCTTGAGAACGATATTCATTATTCAGAATAGGTACACACGACTACATTCGTGTTGTCCAGTATAATCTGATCTCACGTTGTATATGATTTCCATACGATAAAAGATCAGCTTATATTGGAAATGTATAGCTTGATATGTAGCCATGTGTATATTCCTCGTAATAGCTTTGTGATGTCAAAGTTGGGGCCTTTCGTGTGTGAAACGTATCGAGAACTCATGGGCGAGGGGCAACATGTATTGCAACCATCAGAGGTTACCGTAATCATTTACCTTCAAACCGCATGCTTGATTTTCTATTTGATAGTATAAGAAAAACATTGTAACAGACTCCTTAAGAAGAGACGCTTACAGCCTGCGTTTACCAGCTTGTTAGTGACCGACGGGGTTAAGCATCTGGGTAAGCGGCCAATGTGGTTTAATTTCTCAGAATCTTCATTCTTTGGATGGTACGTTAAGCTGTCGGTCCCGGTTGTAGTCGTTAGAGAACAGTTGATAAGTCATCGACCACCTCGGTAGCTAGAGAAAGCCGCAGGTTAGCTAGGGTAGGTTCCTCAGCGGCGAGGATCGCTTTGGCCCCTTAACGCGTGATCGGTGATCCCGTGCATGTGATCACACCCTCATTTAGAATTTCGTCTTTTTGCTTAAGCGGCCTCCTGAGCTGTGGCCCAAACTCCAAAAGGGTGCAGTCAAGTATTAGTCACTTAAATTAAGCTACTGGTTAAAAGCCTTCTGCACTAGCCAACCGCTTTGCCTTCTATTCTTTAATTTTAATATAGTAGAACTAAATTTCAAAATATTAGATTAGTAACTTGTTATTTATTTATGGATTTAAGAAAATATTTGCGATAAGACAGACCGCACGGACGGACTAATTAATTTTTTTTGTACCGTTTATACTGTCCACTATGTTTATGTATCTACTGCATTGTGTGCTTGACAAGTACAAGTGTATGTTAATACCCACGTGCTGAATAAATTTAATTATTTCATGTCAGAGGCCTACAAGGCGTCTTAAACAACTCTGTCTCTCGAGTAACCACTGCCCATACGGTATAGTAAAGTAAAGGAATCCAAAACCAACTGAACTGAAAACGACTCTGGGATCGGTTGAAAGTTTTATTCATAAAAAAGTTCAAATGATGTCTCACGTTACTTTTAATAAATCTATTCCAGATCTGTTTTCCATCAGGCCACCTCTTTCAAATCATATCACAAAACCTCATAAAATAAGCAGTAACTGTCCAAATGATTGATGTAACAACTTTGTTAGTATTACTACGATATTGTATAAACTGTTGTTAACACTGGCAAATTGCCTAAGCTTGCAAGGCTTAATAAATTGGCCTAAAATTATGGCGTATTTTTTATATTTGTTGATGAGTTGAAAGATTGCCGTTTTCCACATAGCAGTATTCATAGTCATCTACTCAGGGCATAGCTATAAACGCACAGTCAAATCATCTAGCTCTCTTAATGATCGCTCGCTGTTGGTGCCTCCCTTTCGTAGAACGGTTCTGGGTTACAATGCTCCTATACCAAGATTGTGTAGACAATTTAACAGGTATTGTACTTGACCAATAGACATTTTCAGCATGAAATCAAGTGCACTGCGTAAAATAATATTTGAAATAGTGTCAGACTCATAAAAAAATTCTTTAATAATATTTATAACTATTATTGATTGTGTTTTATAATTATAACTATACTGCATAAACTTCTTTTTTTTGTAAATACATACTTATATAGCCTGTTGGGTTCGATTCCCACCCGGGACAGATATTTGTTTGCATGAACATGTCTGTTTGTCCTCAGTCTGGGTTTAATTATCTATATAAGTATGTATTTACTAAAAAAAGTATTACATGTAGTATATGAGTTATCTGATTTCCATAGTACAAGCTCTGTTTAGTTTGGGATCAGATGGCTGTGTGTAAATAATGTCCCAGGATATTATTATTATTACACCCAGACTTATGACAAACGGGAATGTTCATGCACACAAATATCTGTCCAGGGAGGAAATCGAACCCACGACCTGCAGCGTGAAAGGCAAGACCGGCAACGCCATAGAGAAGTAGCATCAGTTTGTACATTTTTGTGACTTTATTTACATTTTTTGATATGTAATGAAACTATAAATGACAGCTGTACATAAGCTTTATATACTTACTTACTTACGATCTTAAAGATTTTATCTTGTTTTTTCCTGTTACTCACCACGCCAACCGCCCCGTCGTATCTTAAAAGTATTTTTTGTTAGTACCATTTCGATCAAACTATTCTAAAATGAAAAACTTGAGAGGTGTCACTCAACAAAAATAATCGTTGCGACACCACACTGTTCAATGCGAAATAGAAAGACAAAACGAAAATACCTGGCTTGCTTTCTATAAGAGAGAGAGACACAGACAAACCAAGAGAGGTAGGGCACAGCGTTCATTCGCTCGAAGAGCAGCCCGACTGGGGAAATACCTCCACCTTACAGAAGACATTCCTTAATAATACCATTAATCATTTAATGTTGTGTTTCTGAGTGTGAGTAAGGTCACCAGAGCTCATCGGGGTAGGGGGGGGTTCCCCCCCCCCTACCCCGATGACCTACCTACCGGGTCAGCAATACTTGTTTGCTGACTCTTAAAGGCCGGCAACGCACCCGCGACTCCTCTGGTGTTCCGAGTGTCCATGGGCGGTGGTGATCACTTACCATCAGGTGACCAACGTACTCGTTTGTCGACCTCTAACATAAAAAAAAATGACAGACAGAGAAACATGCGCACGCCGCACGGCTTACTACAGCAAAAACTGTCGTTACAAATTTCGTCTTAATTTTTTCCGTCTAGCCCCTTTTCGCAACGCGCGATAAGGAACTTCGTTCCAATAATTAAATGTCGCATTGAATACGGTCTTCCCGCTTGGCAGCTACGATGCCACAGACATATTAATCTTTTATTGCATCGGGGGTCAATAAAATTATCAGGATAGCTGGGTGACATTAGACCTCGTACATGTGGGTGTTGCACGTGGGTGCAAGAGATGAGATGAAATGTTTTAGCGGGATAGGGAGGGGGCTTAGGCTGGAATCTTGCTTTGCGGCAATAAACTCTATTTGTAAACATTCTGGTTTCATTTTCCAATGGTGTCTTCCACGTTAACCTCAAATCATGACTATGCGGCACTGACACTTCTAGTACAGTGCGGTAGTAGAGCGATTGTCTATTAAACTAGGTTTAGGATAATCCCAAATCATGAAAATGCGAGAATGGCACTTCCAGTGGAAGAAACGACAGCAAAACGTTTCTCTGGAAACTGCCTTCTAAGTTATCACCAAATCATAGAATTATGGTAGTTCCACTTTTAGTGGAAGTTTGTCTTCAAAGTGCCTTCCAGATTAACTCCTAATCATGAACATGAAAAGATTTCACATATCGTGGTAGAAACAGAGTGCGATAATTGTTCTTGAATAACGTTTATACTAGTACTACTCGTAGTTTATTTTTTCGTAGAAAATTGCAATATCTCTCTATAGAATCTTGACTGAGATACAATGTAGAGGTTCCCATAACCACCTCCGATGATTGTATGATTGTATCTATCAAATTTTCCCAATTTATTGAACCTTATGTTTATGTGGTAAAGTTGAAAATCTGTAAAAGGAATTAAACAGATTGGGGTAGCTGGATGTGCTGGCGTCTGTACATATGTACTTCAAAATATTCAAATTCACTACTTGGTTTTCGCATAACAATAACAATGGTGGTGGTGCCCTGAGAGTATAACCGTGACCATTATCGTCTTTCATGAGCCTTAGTTTGCATTCGAACCAATCAAATGCCTCCCATCCCCTCCTATCCTCAATTAGCCCCGGTTTTTGTGTATTTTTACGGGCCTGTGGCGTGGTTGGTAAATGCTTGCTTTGCACGCCGGAGGTCATGGGTTCGATTCCCATCCAGGACAGATATTTGTGTTCATGAACATATCTGTTTAAATTGAATAACTCTCTATAAGTATGTATTGACAAAAGAAAAGTAGTATATGTAGTATATCAGTTATCTGCTTTCCATAGTACAAGCCCGGCTTAGTTTGGGTTCAGATGACCGTGTATGAATAATGTCCCGGGATATTATTACGTCAGCAATCGACCTCAATTTAGGGTCTAACACAAGAGGACCTGGCAAAAGAATGGAATTATTTACAATTGTTTGAATTGTTAGACTACCTACGAAGATTCTGAACCGTAAAACTCGCAGCTGATATCATAAAACGAGTTTGCACTCATCGCTAATAATACGCCTGATACTTATCTTGAAACAAACGTAACAATTTAATAGCCAATAATAAAATTTCTAAAAATAATAGCTAGGACTATCTATCACTTCATAGCACTTGCTTAGTTATTGAAGATGTTTTAAGCAAATATAGAAGAAGTGTCTCTACTCAACTTTTAAAATAATTCCATTAATAACATCAGTAAGTGAAACTGGTGACCGGTAAAACAGGTTTTTTTCTAAACCTAAATCAGGCACCAGTCTCTCACAAAGTTAGCCTAATAAATACCGTATTCGTTCCTAAATGTTTAGTATAATGTGTTACCTTAGTGATGAGAAAAATAAATAATTTTATTATAGTAAGTGAAACTTCATAGGAATGTTCTAGTTTTGGCAAAATATCAAATAAATACGTACTTACTTATTTTATGGGCAGTGGTTACCCTAGTGTCAGAGTTGTTCAAGCCGCTCAGTAGGCCTCTGACATGGCTTAACGACTGTTGTCTAATGACTACAACCGGGACCGACAGCTTAACGTGCCCTCCGAAGCACGGAGACGCTCAGAAATTAAACCAATTAAGTGGTCACCCATCTATAGACTGACCGCGAGCCTAGTTGCTTAACCTCGCCGATAGCTTAGGGACCGGTGCGAGTATCCTGTTATGAGCGCCTCAAATAAATGGTGCTTATTCTTCCTCATCTTTTTAATTATTTATATAGGGACTTCTCATTGTTTTATTTTACCCATAAATAACCTTAAATAGTATAAATAATATCCTCCTGGTAGAATTTCGGCCACGGCGGCCGGTTTTGATGGAGACTTGCCATTAGCATCTAGCGGTAGCCTGACTATTGGGTAACTATGGGTTGAACACATAGTTTAAATTCCGGGTTGGTCTAATATGTGGTATTGGCATTTTTCTGGTGAGAAAAGCTCTTACTAGCAGCCTGGGGTATAGAAGTAGGTGCATCGGAGACCACGTCAATTTTGCTGTCCAGCACCTGGCCTCCTCCGGTCGTATTGTATAATAATAATAATAATAATAAATCCATTTATTTCAGGTAAGTTACACCCATATAGCTACACCCGTATAGCTGTCTCATCGGATTATGAAATTGAGAGAATAAAGAGTACAATAGCTTTGCTTGCCAGTTATGATTAAGATTGACCGATTTTGGTGAAATTGGGCTAGGAGCATTGTTATCATGTTAAAAAAATATACAACGTTCGCTGTCCTGAATTAAACGTTTGGTGCGGCAGTTAAGCCAGTTGCCTTGCCTCTTCGTGTCCTGAATTCGATCTTGCACAGGACAACTAGTTCTTTGACCCATAAATAGTTGTTTTAAGTCTGTATGTACTTTGTTGGTGATTAAAGTACCCTGTAGCTCCGTACTTACTTATCGTATGGGCAGTGGTTACCTTAGTGTCACAGATGTTCACATGACTACAACCGGGACCGACAGCTTTACCTGTCCTCCGAAGCACGGACACGCTCAGAAATTTAACCACTTTGATGGTCACCCATCTATGGACTCGGGAGCCTAGTTACGTCACCAATCCCTTACAGACTGGTGAGACCATCTAGCTATGAGCGCCAACGCAGGTATAAGTGTCCCAAGTGCGTGTTTGAGAGTCGTTTCGCCTTTAAAAGAAAAGGAGACGGATAAGTTTTCATACATTATTGGGCCTGGATCTAAAAAGATAAAAGTGGTGTCAATTAATGGGTCTATAAATTATCAGCCAATCACTAAAAAATCCATGGATTTATTAAATCTATGAGCAGAGTTATAAAAGATTTAGTCTTCATAGGGAGGTTATGTATCAACCTATACTAAACAGCTGATTTTTAAGGGCGATTGCTATTTAATAGTTATCCGTGTCCAGTATGTTAGCAAAAGTCGTTAAGCAATATCAGAAGTCCGTAGAGAGAATGGAGTTGTCGAGGGATATATAAACAAAACAATAAAAAATACTCAAATCACACACGCACTAAACAATACGAGAAACGAGTGACCGATCATAGATTAGGATTCAAAATCTGTCACCAGTCACTGTCAGCATAGATTAAAAATATAGTTACCAATAACTAATAAATCGATTTGAACGATAACCGATGTTATGATTTCTATTTATTTTGTTGATATTTTATTTTTTACTGTTGAGATTATGTTAATGTATTTAATAATTATTATGATTAAATCGGTTACCTGGTGTCTGGTGCAAGAGGATTTATATTACATTGTTTGAACTCATTAACGTTAATCGATTATAGTAATCAACAACCAATTTAATTCGTGACTTAAACTTATTTTGAGATTTCTCGTTTTCCAGATTGTAAATTGAGTCAATTTTTTACAATTTGAAATAGAAAAATATAACGTTTTTTTAAAACCATATCTCAACTTAGTAAAGTCAGGCCCAGAAATCTCCGTCTCCTTTAATCGGAAAATCGTGACGTATGTCCACGTCACAATTTTCCAAGTATTAATTAGGAGCTAGTGTACAGATACGTGTTGCGCGGACGGTAAAATCTGAACCCTCGTATTGCAATCAATTTAATCGGACATTTCACGTCAGTAAAATTCGTGATGCCCTAACAATAAAACCTTTATGTTTTATGAGTTGAACTCTCTCATTTTACTGAATTTGTATGTTCATAAATAATACTAGGAGTGCCCGCGGACTTCGTTCCGCATTATAAATATTTTTGTCCCTGCCCGTTTGTCCAGCGTAATACTTCGGGATAAATAAAAATTATGATGATGTATCATATTATATGACACTCCACAATAACGTAGCTTTCTATTGGTGAAATAATTTTGAAAATCGGTTCAGTAGATCCAGAGATTACCCCTTACAACAACACAACCTCACAAACGTTACCTCTTTATAATATTAGTATAAATATACTCGATGATATATACATGA
The DNA here is from genome assembly GCA_951640165.1 of Pseudoips prasinana. Classification (NCBI taxonomy): domain Eukaryota; kingdom Metazoa; phylum Arthropoda; class Insecta; order Lepidoptera; family Nolidae; genus Pseudoips; species Pseudoips prasinana. The sequence goes on along the minus strand of OX621238.1, from coordinate 2,876,022 downwards.
TATACACCTCGTTGGTCTAGCGGTAGCGTGTTAAACCACAGATAATAAGCTCCTCATGAAATCGGGCCAAAAGTGGGATATTGGGATTTATCTGTAAAAAGAAAAAAATCTCAGTATCAGCCTCGAAGTCTCGGAGTTGCTAGGATTACACCCCCGTGCCTCGGAGAGCAGTAAGCTGTCGGGCTTATACGTGACCTCTTTTCAGTCGTGTCGCTAGTCCTCCCATCAAATCATGAGAGTGATGGAATAGAAAGTGCCCCTGTGTTTGCACACACACTTGTGCACTATAATATGTGACATTATTATTATTATTCTTATACGTGTATATATGAAAGTCAGTTTACATTCATATTTGTATAATTTAGGCATATAGGCCGCTATGAATGAAATGGGTTGATGATAAAATTTTAGTACGTGTGCGCTGAAACCTCGACATTTTATGTGGGTGTAGTGTCAACATACTTGTACAATATAACTTGAATGTTGTATATCCTCCTCTTCCCATAATCCACTGCTTACAGAAAGAAATACAATAACAGTTTATAATAAAAATAAATATAATAACGATAAATATCCCCATTACGTTAATTATATGACAAATTATGATACTGTGTAAAAATCTTACTCGGTGGAAGATGCATGTTCGATTCCCACTGGATGATAAAATTTTTGATGTACCAGTTGATATACCACTACTAAAATACAAACAAAATCATTACATAACTATGCAGTCTATCTTCCGAAGAAGATGAATTTCATAATAAACATTTCTTTACACGGCTAAGGAAAATACGAAACCTTGTGTGCTAGTACGGCCCACATTTGATGTGATGTGTTTTTTTACCACATTTGTGTCCCACTCTCCAGTTTATTTTTCTTCCAAACGTCATCGCCTCAGGCGTTCGGGTGAGAAACAAAGGAATTATTTCCTACTAGTATTTATAGTTTACTTTCTCTTTGATAGTTGAGAACTATGGATCAAAGCCATTTGAGCCCAGTAATGTTTGGTTTACTTTGAAGGCAACAATTTTGTAGTACTTATTGGATTGGCTGTGTGCTCCGGTCCATAAAGAATAACAACATTACGTTGCGTGGGTGTCGTAAAAGGCGACTGAGGGATACAGCAGGTATTCGAGCAGCATCGTCACCTGAGTACTTAATATCACCCAACTGCGGTCGCCATTTTGCATGCCAAGCGCGGTGACTACGGCAGACCCCTCCAAATAACGACGTTGTGGAAACCTTTGGGAGAGGCCTATATCCAGCTGTGGACCATATCAGGCTGATGATGATGATGATGATCATTGTCTTGGCCAAGAATTATTTTACTGCTGGAGACCCTAAAGTATCGAAATACATAGATATTATTATCAAAGGACTTATTTATTTTGTATTATAAAAAGCTTGGATCTGCCTTCATCGTATGGTCTCACTTTATAGTTGCCAAACAAAATGGAAAGAAGGAAGCGTCATGGTGCGACTCAGGTCGTCGGCTCATCTGCCATAACGGCATAACGGCATCTCAGCACTTACTAAGTTAAAGTTGCTAAGAAAATTTAAGCCGGCTTTATACAGGGTGGCCGAGAAGTTGAGGTTCAAACGCAAAATTTAGATACTTTATGATGAGGAGTATCCGAATCGTCCCCAAGTATGTTCTACGATTTTTGATTTTTTTCTCGTTCTGTTGAACATTTCTGGTTCAGTTTATTATGATAACTAATTAGCATAGTTTAAACTAACACTCTAAAAAGTATGGTTTATCCATGTATCTAATCATTGCAGAGCTGACTTAGAATTTATTCGAAAGTTCAAAATTAGAGTTTGAGCTCAGGTCTCATAAATTTTCAAAGTATCAAAAATATGCAAAATCGTAAAACATACATGGGGGTGATTCGGGTACTCTTCATAATAAAGTATCTCAATTTTGAGTTTGAACGTCAACTTCTCGGCCATCCTGTATAATGATCAGAAAAAAACTTCGTCTCGTCATAAAGACGTTACTCAAAGATATTATTTCAAAGGGCAAAATAGAAGGCATACTCTTTCTATCTTCAGTTTCCAAATCCATACAATATGATGAATCAAAATTATCATAAACTAGCTGTGACCCGCGGTAGCACTCACGTTAAACATTATGAATTGTAGCCTATGTGTTAATCTATGGTGTCGGCTAACTAAATATCAAAATTCATTAGAATTGCTCCAGCCGTTTAGAAGTGAAGAAGTAACAAACATAATATACACTCACACACTCACAAACTTTTTCCTTTATAATATTAGTATGATTAAAGTTATATTATAAAAAAATATGTAATATAATAATATATTTTTCCACAAACTATATATACAGAGTTTCGTTGAAAGAGGAAAAACTTCATACAAAAACCCGTATTCGTTTCCTAGACTGCAATTACTTTTAAGATACAATACACATTCCTTGTGTGTAAAACTGAGGCTTATTGATCAAGACTATTCCAAAAAACCTTATCGAAATTGTTTCGGAATCTTATCTGCCTCTATTGGGCGGCGCGTTGACTGATGAAGTGAGAAATAATTTGACCTTGTCTATAATGCGTAATTACTGATAGTTTTTATAGCTGGATAACCACACAAAAGTTTTCCACAATGGAGTTGTGTCCATCATTTTGAGGGATATGACATAATCGCCACACTTGACAGACGGGTTGGCGATCGCAGTATGATGATCATGGTACACAGAGAGACGCTGCTGCTCGTTCTAGGTTTTTTTTAGGTTTAAAGAACTTTTATTCTCAATAAAAACATTACATGTCACTTACTTGAGAACAATACTAATTAAAATAAGTTTTAATAAAGTTCACCATCTTTAGTTACTCATTCAATGCGTTCATTTCTCCAACAGTTTTTGATCTGCGATTAGATACCGGCTAAGTTGAGTTTTGAATGCATTGAGTGAGTGTACATTTCTAATATGTGAGGGTATTTTATTGTAAAGTTGTGCTCCTTCAAAAGTTAGCATTTTTTTGCCATAGTTAGTTCTAATTTTCGGTAAGACTAGTAAGCTAGCTCGTCGTGTACTACGTTGGCTAATTTGTTTAAATTGTGTTAGTTTTATTTTTGTATGAATACTATTGTTAAGGACTTTTTTGATGAAAATACACGTGTTATAAATATATAATTGTTTGATATTCATTATTTTTGTGTTGTTATAAATTGTACTAGTTGGTGTTAAATATGGATAGTTGAAAAGAATTTTTAAGAGTTTGTTTTGAGTGACTTGGAGTTCTAATAGTTTCGTTTTAGCAGCACTGCCCCAAATTTCAATTAGGTATAGTAGATGTGGCTTTACAAGACAGTTGTAGATGGTGTGCCGCAATTTTCGTGGAATGCACCGAGCCATACTACGTAGGGTCCCGACTAGTGTTGATAGCTTGTGTTTGATATATTCAATATGAGCACTCCATGTAAGGGAACTGTCAATTTTTAGACCAAGATATTTTTCAGAGGTTTTTAGCTGTAGAGGTACGTCATTTATTGTTAGTGGAACGTGCGGGGTTATAATTTTATTTTTTGCTTTAAATATTACATAACACGTTTTAGAAATATTTATTGTTAAAAGATTGAACTGAAACCATTCGAATAATGAATTTAAATCCTCTTGGGCTTGTGAGATAATATGATTGATGGAAGATCCGAAGTAAAATAAACATGTATCGTCAGCATATAGAGTAAGGTGACCATGCAGCTTAATTTCATGTATATTATTTATGTATATTAAAAAGAGCAATGGTCCCAGAATTGATCCCTGCGGGACGCCACAAGTAATAGGTATTGCGTCACTTTGGTGATTACCAATTTTGACCACCTGCAAGCGGTTCGTAAGGTACGACTTAAGTATTTTTAGGGCGTTTCCGGTGATATTAATGGATTCTACTTTTTTTAATAATAACTTGTGGCAAACCGTATCAAATGCCTTTTTGAGGTCTATAAAGACGCCTAGGACAATATTTTTACAATCTATATTGTGTTTGATTTTAGTAATGAGATCAATAGTTGCTGTAGTAGTATTACTTTTTGGCCTGAATCCATATTGACGATCGGTTATAAAGTTAATAGCGGTCAAATGTTTTTCTAAACGGTCGTGAAGAACTTTTTCTAATATTTTTGACATTACAGGAAGTACTGAAATTGGTCGGTAATTTCCTGGATCTGTAGCATTTCCTGATTTGTAAATAGGTGTTACTTTTGCTAATTTTAGTGTTTCAGGGAAGTTTCCATTCGCTAGCAGTTTATTTAAGCAGTCACTTAGCTTATTTGTAATTAGTTTTTTAATGCATTTTATTACTTTAGTACTAATACCATCTAAGCCTGTGCTACAATTTGAATCAAGGTTTGTAATTATTTTTGATATTTCGTTAGCTGAACATCGATCGAAATTAGAGAGTTCCCTGGCATCTTTAACAACAGAATTTGGGAAGGCACTATTACAATTATTATGAAATATTTTAGGTATATCTCCCGCAAGAAGGAGTCCTATTTTAGTAAAGTAGTTGTTAAATATTTGACAAATATGATTTGTATCCGTAACGCATTTAGAATTTACTACTAGTTTTGTAGGAACACAACTTTGTTTTATTTTATTGTTGGTTAGGCTGTTTATTACACTCCACATCTTTTTGGGTTTATTAATACATTTAGTAATTTCATTACAGTAGTAGGTATTCTTTGTTCCTTCTATTAATTTATTTACATATTCTCTTTGTTTAATAAATTTTTCTTTTAGTATTTCGTTGTTAGGATTATTTTTAAGCTCTGTCCATATGTTGTTTCTTTGATTAATTTCAGCGATGATGTTTTTATTTATCCAATCCTTTTGTGGAGGGTTGATTACTTTGGTCTTCGTTGTTTTGCTTTCTCCCATATAGTGCTTTATCATATTTTCTAATACTTCATAATCGTCGTTAGGATTTGTATAGTTGCTTGTTTCTATAAGTTTGTACAACTTTGTGTAGTTTATTGCTTCATATCGTGCTTTCATTTTCTGGGGTGATTTGACTTTTTTGAGCTCTAAGTACATCTGATTGTGATCAGACATAGCAGATTCGATTATTGCCATATGAAAGTAGTCATCTCTTAAATTGGTGCTTATGTGATCTATAACAGACTTTTTTGTAGTGGAGTCTCTCGTACAAAATTTTTTGCTAATTTTGTTTAGTAATATATATCCAGCTTCCTTGACTACCGCTTTGTATTTTTTGGTTTCTTTATTTTTCCTAGTTAATAAGTCGATGTTGAAATCACCGAAAACTATTGCTCTTTTTCTTTGTTGCAACTGCGAGTCATATTCCTCAAGGAATTCCTTGTAGTTGGTATTGCCAGGGTTATATATCACTCCTATATCAAGACCGTACCTTTCCAAACATATCCATAAGTAGTTGTTTCCTCCTACGTACTTGGACTCTGATAAGCTGTGTCTCAGATTATTGTGAATGTATGCAGAAACTCCTCCTCCTTTCGAGTCTGTTCTAAAATTGTAATAATGTGTATAATTTTGTATTTGCAGTGCCAAAGCTTGAGCTTCCGATTTAATCCAAGTTTCCGTTATAAGAATAGCATGTGCTGTCTTTGGTAGCGACCTTAATATGCATTTCAGCTCGTCTAGCTTTCCTTGTTTGCATATACTTCTGGCGTTAAGGTACAAAAGTCTGAGTCTAGATTTGTTGGTATTAAGAGTGCGGTAGTCATTGGTTACTTGGTAAGTGTTGCAGTTTTGATTGGCAGACATGACGTCATTAATTAGTTGAGGTTTTTTGAAGATTGTTTAATTATTGTTGGTGTGCCGTGGATGTATTTTATTGTAATGTCATTTTCACCATCATTCTGACGACGTAATAATTCTTCTTTGAGATTTTTAAGATACAACTGCTGTGCCGGAGTTTGATCTGAGAATATTTTTATATTTTCTGGTAGCTTGTTTTTGTTTCGTAGGAGGTATTTTGCGGGTTCAGAAGTGTTAAAACATACTTTGACATTGCGGTGTTTTCCAGGTATAAATTTTCCTATTCTAAAAATCTTGACAGGTTTTGAAAAGTCTTGACACACTTGGGAAAGAATATCACAAATATTTTTTTCATCCCTAGAACTTCTCTCCTCCGCGCCGCCGCTGGATACAATTGGTTCTGCCAGTCCAACCAGAATAATATTTTTTTCCCTGTTGTTCCGATCTATTACCTCTTTTATAACATGTTCATTCTTATATAGTTGGTTTTCTAATTTAGCCTTTGGTGACTGGAGGGAAGCGGACTGTTTGAGGGTATTGAGGTCCGATTGAAGTAAAGTTATTTTGTTTTGTTCCTGACAGATTTGTTTTTCTAATAGTGTCACTGTAGAACTTAATCCTTTTTGTTCCATTGCGGAGTGCGACACAGAAGATTTAAGGTCGTTAATCTGAGTAATATTTCCGTAAATCAAATGCATAGTTTGCTCATTAGAAGATTTAAGCTCAGATATTTGTGATTTGACCTCTGCTATACTTTCCTGCATTTTATTCATAATTTGCTCATTGGATCCAACATATTTTTCTAATAATGAGCCAATGCGACTTAATTCCGAACGAATTTCCTTAATTTCGTTTGAACATTCGCAGTCATGATCCGGCGGTTGTTTACGTTTACGGAAGGTAACTTTTGTATCTGCTGCGAGCAAACTTAACTTTGATAAGTCGGGGTGTGAGCCGTGTACGGTACTTGTGGTATTACCTACCTCCGTGCCGACAGGTTTGCGTGAAGATGGTGGTGATCTTTGTACATTCATTGTTAACCACTGTATTCAGTCACAAGTTTGTCTTAGCGCAATATTACTACTATGCCCGGTATTCTATGCTGTTATTATTTAGTATAGAACTTTGCCCTCCGTGTACACAAACGAACGCGGAGTCACTGTGCAAGCGAGATAGCCCGATGGAAAGTAGTCCGTCTTAGTTCTCTTATATATATTCTCTCGGGAGGACTTCTACGAATATCATCACTCCATCTCATCCCGTGGTGAGGAGGACGAGCAGCAGCGTCTTTCTGTGTGCTATGATCATCATACTGCGATCGCCAACAACTCTGCCAAGCGAGTCGATTATGGCATATCCCCCCAAGATGATTCTTGTGGATGCTTTGTCCAGCAGTAGACTTTTTGCGGCGGTTATGATGATGATGATTGGTTTAACGGCAGCTTATTCAGCCGCAGATATGTGAAAAAGCTCCTGTACAATTTTTGTACAGGAGCTTTAGCATATAAATACAGTACGTTACCGCCTGTGCCATCTGATGGCACACGAGAGAAAGGTGGTCTATGTGAAGTTGGCTGTATCGGCGTGAAAGCGTTGACCAATGGAGGACGAGAGGATCGGCGAATGGACGGTCCGTCTCCTGCACGTGTGGCGCAGCGGCTACAACAGTCGCCTCGCCGCGTAGTGTCGCGGGTTCGAGTCCCACGCCGGACAACTATTTGTGTTACCCTTAAATAATTGTTCTGAGTCTGGATGTAATTTGTGTCCGTCTATATATGTTTGTAAAGTACCCCGTGACACAGGGATTAGATTACCTAGTGCGGGCGTTGTCTTTAAAAAATAAATAAAAAAAAACTTTACTTTATATATTATATATAGCTTTGTCACCTTCTTTGATTTTTGTCTCTCTTCGTGTATTGAGTTTCTTATTGTTATCATCGTATATAATAAATAAACGTCTTTTTATGTGTCAAATAAAACCATTCATTGAAGACAGAGAAGGAAAAGGAGGAAGCTGCATTGCTGAATTATAAAGAAAATACGATCTCAAACACAATATTTAATACGAGGTCGGGTCAAAAGTTTATTTTGGGATTTTTAGGCAAAAATACTTAGTGACAGATCTGAGGAAAACCTGGGGATGTTATCCCGTCAGAATATAGTGTACTTGGGTTTCTGTCACATAATAATATGTCCTATTCTCCATTGAAATTGGCCAATATAACCGAAATTTATCAAATCAAATCAAATATTTTATTTGCGAAAATGGGTGGTTTACATTAAGTATTACAAAGGTAGTAGGTATCACCATAATCAGCTTTTAGGCATGCAAATATTTAAAAAAAATGCTCGCAAAACAAACATTTACCTAAAATTACAAAATATAAATGTCATAATTAAAAATTATCTGGAGAACTATTATTATTAAGAGATAAACGGAAGCCGATGACATTATTAGCTACTTACCAATACTTTTGAGCTTTCGGATCAATTTTTTCCACTAACACCGGCTTACAACTTACTAATCTGTGTTGGAACTTTCTTTTGGTTTATACCTACATGCGTCTTACTTTGGCTAACTTGAATCTAACTTTGGGTGCGAGACATTTTGATAAAGAACCTATACAGGGTGCAATTGTTATACTAATAATTTTAATTATAGATAATTTTGTCAAAAAAATAACGTTGTTTTTAAAAGACAACACCCGTACTAGGGAAATTTGTCCGTGTATCGCGGGGTACTTTTCAAACATATAATTGACGGACACAAAGTACATCCAGAGTCAGAATTACTAACACTATTTACAAATAGTTGCCCTGTGCAGAAATTGAACCTGTGACACGAAGTGGTGAGGTGACTGTCAGGGTAACACGCTTTTATTTACAAACAAAAAATGTGAGCCGTCACGGGACGCCTGGCAGATGTGAAACATCGACATTATTTTGTAAAAGTAATATGCAGAAAAGAACATATTGTGATAGGAACTAAATAAATATGCCATAATGATAAAATAAAAAGTCGATTGCGCATGCGTCACGGCATGAATCTGTTTTACGTGCGGCTATAGATGTTTCACATCAAAATATGGATCTATCTAACAAAAATTTTCTTATCAGTTTTAAATTATTTTTAACTTTTTAGTTCTTATTATTAACATGTATTAAAAGCTTTTTTTCTTTTATTTTATTTTAAAAACAAAACGTAAAAATTAACTACTTAACTAGGTCTCATCTTTTCACAAATACATCATGTCTCTATATAACGTCCTAACGAGGTGTCTCTTTAAATATGATTTTTATTTATTTATTAGAAACAAACAGTCTTACAAAACTCAGATACTTAAAAATAGAATGTATATAATTGTAGACCTAAAGTTTCTTATATGAGATACATATATGCTAAATAGCTCTTTTTTACTTAAAATATAATATACAAGTACAAGTAATGATAATGACGTAAAGATTGTTCGATATAGTTCTCTTATCTGTATAATTGTTTGGTGAAAGTTTAATGGGTGACCAAGTTGCAACCACTTTGTTTGTATTTTTTTTTTTCGTTTTTGTAATTACTAGTATCTTGGGACATTATTCACATATATGGCCATCTGATCCCCAACTAAATAGAACTTGTTCTATGGATACTAGATAATTGATATACTACATATAAATTCCTTATAGAACTTCATTACTTTCATTTGTAAAAACATACCTATATAGATAATTACACCCAGACTCAGGACAAACAGACATGTTCATGCACACAACAATCTGTCCTGGGTGGGAATCAAACTCACGACCTGCGGCGTGAAAGGCAAGCATTTACCAACCAAGCCAACCGGCCCATTTAAACAAAGTGAGTAGGTAAGGAAAGTTAAATTTTCAGACAAATATTTACAACCATTAACATTTATAATCTTATACAGATATGGTGTTTGATGTTCACCCTGTAACATCAAAGGATTGAATCAGCTCACACTTCTTAAGTTCTTATTTTTTCTATACGAATTTTGCACGAAAATTCGTGCAAAACTACACGGTACTAGAACTAGCGGTTTTAGCCGTGCGTTGATCGATCAGTCTGTTTCGGCTTTTATATATATTAAGATTAATTTTTATCTATGGTCAAATATAATTTAAATTTAAATCCTATTTCATCATCATCATCATGTCAGTCAAAGTACGTCCACTGCTGGACTAAAGACTCTCCAAAGAATGAGGGGATATGCTGTAATCGCCACGCTTGGCAGACGGGCTGGCGATCGCAGTTTGATTGGTGTTCACAGAAAAACGCTGCTGCCTGTTCCCTGCTAGGTGTTCCCCCTGACGATTCCTACGCCCCCCACGGGGTGAGATGGGGTGATGATATTCTAAGCCGTCACCCGTCACCACACAGCAAAGTAAATCCTATGTAGCCTCAACTAAAATGATTGTGTAGGGGGTAGTATCATTACAAAATAGAGATGGTTCCCCAGTCGAATGGCGTGTGCGTCACGATTGCTCCGCCACGTTGTCCAAACAGAAAAAGACATCGCTAAAATTTTTGTCGAAATTAGTCAAAATCGAAGGAAACAAACCAAAACTTTGTCAAAGCAGAAATAAAGAAGTTACAGGGGATTTAAGTTGGCCGCGCGAACGTAATGTGGAAGATTGCGCGACCATGGAGATCTAAGCAACTTCTTGGGATAGAGAACTAATTATTTTTGTTAATTGAACATTTCATTTGTCAACAATTGTCAAAAAAAAATAAGTATAAGACGAAGATGATTAATTCACGAAATATTCACCTTGGAAGTTATGGCCGCACAATCGTGCACTTGATGTTTCTTTAGTCTCGATTATTTCTTCAAAACTTAAGGTTTCATGCAGTAAAACTGTTACTAGAAGATAGGTTTTAATATGTCCAAAGTACTCAAAAGCATTTAATTCCACCAAAGTTTATTTAAACAAACGAAATCAAGCCAAAACAAAAGTTGCGTGGTCGCCCAGTCGTAACGTTACTTTGAACGCTAATATCTTATTATCTATAATTGTTAAGATTTCGTTGTGAACATCCATTTATTCTTTATATTTGTTGAAGCGATAGATTCAGTGTAGGACTAGCCTAATATATACCAGGTGTATGTACAACTTTACGGTTGCCATGGTGCTGTTAAATCAATCGTGTAAAATAAGTGAATATCGTTTTAGTTTTTCCTATCACAATCAATTATAAAAATAATTAATATTATACTACAAATGGTTGTTTCCTGTTATCTCTTCCTGCATGCCACTCCCAACTCCATCAAAATTAACCTCATCAGATTGACATATCGTTTTACCCTCAAAACTGTTTTCTACGCGTGTAATCTCAAAAATGATGTTATCTCTTACAATGTTCGAGTAGAGTGACCATAATTTCCGTTTAATATGGGAATATCTTGTGCTGTACTACACAAAAATGTACCTGTTAGGATTAGTTTGGATAACGTGGCGGAGCAATCGTGACGCACACTCGAATGGCCCAAAGAGTGGATCACTTATAACCTCGTAATATAATTAAATATAAAGAGGTTCGAATTTGTAGTAAATGGCTTGTACATTTAGCTTCAGCACTGTTTCACCGGATAGTAAACGGTTCGTAATGTTTTGTGTTCAAAATTATTTTTGATCTTGTTCTTACTCCGAATGAAGTAAGGCAAAATATTTTCTTTTCTTTTGTTATTTATTTCATTCATTCCTTTTGTGTTACTGTTCCTTTTTTATGATCAATCATCACGGAAATATTCAAGGAAATAAAACATACGCTTTTTCAATTCCCGTTGTATACCAACGTTATGTTTATTTGTTTATGATTTGTAGTCTCCTGATTTCCTTTTACATAGTCATGTTTACGTGCTTATTAATTAATAATAATAATTAATATTTTGAAAGTTTCACAATTAGTAACAAATTTTGTAACGCCGGGCAAACCAAAAGGTAATGATTTGCCTTTTGTTGCCGCAATCGAGACTCGTGTCCATAATAAGAATAAATCATTATGGACACGAGTCTCATGATACAAAGGGACAATTAGCGACACGACCAGAAAGAGGTCAAGTACAGGAGCGACGGCTTTACTCTCTGAATCAAGAGGCAAACATAACAGCTATCTCGTACACTTCAGGCTGATACTCTCTTTAGAGAAAATATCCCAAAATTTACTTTTTGGGTCGACCTGAAACTTGAACACAGGATCTCTAGTCTGCCGTTGAATACGCTACCGCTAGACCAACAAAGCAAATGTATCTATAATATGTATTTAGAAATACATACTTTCTTCTCCGGGTCGTCCACGTAGGTAGCTAGAGAAAGCCGCAGGCTAGCTTGGGTAGGTTCCTCAGCGGCGAGGATCGCTTTGGCCCATTAACGCGTGATCGGTGATCCCGTGCATGTGATCACACCCTCATTTAGAATTTCGTCTTTTTGATTTAGTCTTCCATTCTTTAATTTATTATAGTAGAACTAAATTTCAAAATAATAGATCAGTAAATTGTTATTTATGTAAGGATTTCAGTAAATATAATGCGATAAAACAAACCGCACGGACTGACAAATTATTATTTTTTTGTAACTTTTTACTACCCACTATGTTTATGTACTGCATTGTGACCTTGACAACTACAAGTGTATGTTAATACCCAAGTGCTAAATAAAAATTTCATTTCATTGCATTTCATATATAAGTATATTTATCAGTTGTCAGTTGGAGATCACGTGGCATTTTAGTTGTTCTAAGATATTTAGTATTATTATTAAGAATATTAATTGAAACACCATATTGATCGGGACTACATATTGAACGTTATCGGATACTTAAACCTGTCAACGACGCATTACATTTTGCGAAGTAATGTATGACGAGGCGAACAGGGGAGAAAACGATGTCAAGGGTCCTCAAATTCACTTATGGGATCACATAATATCATAAATCACGATCATTTTTTGATGTAGCAGCGTCGTGGGATATGTTCTAGTTTTACTTTTAAGGCCATATCGGAAATAATTTTATTGCAAGGGACTTCACGAATATTCTAACCCCGGACACAAATCACATACGGATTCAGAATAATTCCAGTCCAGCGGGATAATAATAATAATAGCCTGGGACATTATTCACGCACGGCCATCTGATCCCAAACTAAGCAGAGCTTGTACTATGGAAACCAGATAACTGATATATTACATATACTACTTTTCTTTTGTAAATACATAGTTATATAGATAATTACACCCAGACTCAGGACAAACAGACATGTTCATGCACACAAATATCTGTCCTGGGTAGGAATCGAACCTACGATCTCTGCCGTGTAAAGCAAGCGTTTGCCAACCACGCCAACAGGCCCGTCAAAACACATAAAGATTTGTCCTGGGTAGAAATCGAACCTACCACCTATGGCTTAGTAATCAGAGTCACTAATTACTAAAACACGGGCCTTATTCTTTAAATTTATTAAACTAAAAGCTGGCAGTAAGCCAGAATGGTATTTTTCTTATCTTGAATGCGATTTTAGCCATTTGTTTTCACCGATACATAATTGATTGGTGAATGTAAGCACCAGGCGTGCGATCCAAGTCTTTTAATTTACTTTGGATAATCGGCCCCGGTTCTAAGAGTTGTATATGAGTTGTTAAGCCTTGTGGCATGCCTACTGGGCGGCTAGAACATCCCTAAAACTAGGAGAAATAAAAACATCATGAATAGAATACTTACAGCCATGGGTATAATTGTACTCTACACTATTAAGACTGGCGGCCGTGGCCGAAATCGGCTAGAAGGATATAATTATTATTACATCTTGTATTGACGGTCACCGTAGCCTAGTTGGTAGTGCTCCTGCCTACGAAGCTGGTGGTCCTGGGTTCAAATCCCGGCAAGTGCAAATATTTGTGTGATGAGCACGAATATTTGTTTCTGAGTCATGGATGTTTTCTATGTATTTAAGTATTTATCTATCTATATAAGTATGTATATCGTCGCCTAGTACACATAGTACAGACGCCAGCACATCAAGCTACCCCAACCTGTCAAATTTCGCCAACTGAAAGTGAATCTTATGCTTTTATGATAAAGTTGAAAATCTATAAAAGAAATTTGACAGATTGGTGTAGCTGGATGTGCTGGCGTCTGTACAAGCTTTGCTTAGTTTGGGGCTAGGATGATCTGTGTGATATTGTCCCAACATATTATTATTATTGAGTAATATTTACCATGACGTATCATACTTTTCTCCAACCCTTTAAGTTTAGCGTATGGCGTTATCCGTCGAGTATTACCCAGTTAACAATTTTATGAGGACTAAAACGCACACAATTGTTTCCATCACAAACCATTTACCTCGGAATGAAAATTTGGTTATCTCGTCTCAATGTCATGTCTCGTGTCAACTTGTCTCAGGAATTCCCTGAAACTTGATATGCATGATGTTTTCCTCATTCTTTTTATAAAGTCTTCTTCACACTCATAGTCGGTATTTTGGCGAGAACTGGTCTGTAGATGTAGTGGTAAGACAACCTGACAGATCTTCTCTCAGGACAAGTCTTTGTGTGAAGAGCTCGTTAATTGTATTGATTGTTTGAGCTTGATGTATAAGATTCTATAACAAACTTCCCAATGATATTAGAGAATTGTCTACGAATAAGTTTAAAAGAATTATTAAAGCCAAATTGTGTAGCAGGGCATATTACAAAATATCAGATTATTTAAGTGATAAAAGTGCTTGGGATTGAGTTGTTCTGAGTCAACACACATGATTGTAATTAATCTTAAGTATATTTTATTTAAAAAAAGGATTCCTACTGAGTTTTCTGGCAGTGTTTCTCAGTAGCTGCCACGTCATGCACTACACGGTAGGGTAAAAAATATGACGATTCCACATAAATGTATTTTTACGGAATAAAGAATTTTTGACTTTGACTTTGATTTCTCTTGTTTATGGGTGTAATTTATCGTATATTTGTTTACTACTGTGCCCCGCTGTTTCACCCACGTTTTAGTAGTTTTGGCGTAAAAGAGTAACAAACATACATCTATACTCACAAACTTTCGCATTTATAATAATAGTAGGAGGTGTACGTTTAGCGTTTTTGGCAGTGCACGCCGGAATAGCTCGCAGATGGTAGATTTTCCCCTACTTAAAGTGTCAAGCACTTATCGTCATATTTTGGGACAATTCACACAATTTCTTTACAAATTGTAGCCTCTGTGTTATTCTGACGTATAAGCTATATTATAGTAAAGTTTCATTAAAATACATTCTGTATTTTTTACGTGAAAGAGTAGCAAACATTCATCCATCCATAGTTACAAACTTTTGCGTTTATAATATTAATAGGACTTTTCAGCCTAAAATATAAAATTTAATATATGATTTAAGGACTTTTCGATCAGACAAAATATTTACATTATATGTTAATTAATAAAAGCTTCGTTACTAATAATAATAATCTGATCTCAAACTAAGCGGAGCTTATGCTATGGAAACCAGATAACTGATATACTACTTTTGTTAATACATACTTATATAGATAATTACACCCAGCCTCAGGACAAGCAGAAATGTTCATGCAGTCAAATATCTGTCCTGGGTGGCAATCGAACCCACGACCTACGGCGTGAAAGGCAAGTATTTCCAACCACGCCAATTGGCCCGTCTTTAATGACCTATCCGTGATATAAGCAATGTTAGACACTCAGCAATCAATCTATAAACGGATAAGTACCAAATTTTTCCGACCACCTCCATACTTCGGAAGCTACGTTTTGCTGTCTGTACCGGCAGTCAGGCAGTTGTTAAGTGTCAGAAGAATACTAGGACTTGAGCAACTCTGAAAGACGTACAATATAAGCAATAACTAACGCTCATAACTGAAAATAAAATCTTTACATATAATAAAAGCGTAGGAGTGTCAAAACTATACATTGAATATTTTTTTAAAGAATACTTGAGGCGTTATCTACAATAGATATCGAAGCCAAAAATATAGTTTCTAGAATTTTTGTCTGTTTGTCTGTATGTATATCCGGGCTAAACTCAAAAAGTACTGCATGGATTTACTTCAAATTTTCCATGAATAAGAGGTCGGGTCAACATATAGGCTACTTATTATCACGCTATCACCTACGGGGAGGAGCTGGGGTAATTTATAAAATGTAACGCGGGCAAAACCGCGGGGCAGAGCTAGTTTAAAAATAAACTCAGATGTACACTGCGCATATCACTGATTTACCGTGGGTTCACTCTTCCTTAGGCTTTCGGAAGATTTGTGATATCAGTTTTGCTTTATTTTCCTTTAATGCTACAGGAAAATAACTATCCATAAATTGTAAACATCGTTAACGACGTAGATAAGAGGAGAGGGGGCGGGGGGAATTGTTTTAGATTTTTAATCAAAGGATGAAGAAAATGCGGCACCTTTGCATATAATATTTCATTAATTTTCTTTGCTTTTGTGTACAGTGATAGAAAAATAAGATTTTTTTTTTAAATCTTTATGGTTGGTTACTAACTAAACTTATTCTTAGATTTACTACTAGATAAACGCTGGGACAAATTAATGAAAAGACTTAGTCGAACCTTAAGGATACAATTTACTATTTTGTTACGGAACCTTAAAAAAGATATAACTGTTTATTCCTTTTCGTATTAATCTCACTCAAAACTGTCGATCAATTACCTCTCATTCACCTGCCAACTCTTATAAAATTAGCGGATAACACGATAACCAAGAAAGCTTCAAAATACGTCGTAAACATTCACCAGAAAAAAACCACGACATTGAAAAGCGAACTTTAACAGTGTCTAATAAAAAACATTTTACTTTGATGAGCATTAAGTTTTATCCGTATGCACTGCAGTGCTCTGGGATTCGTTTCGAGTGTTTTTCAAGGGATTTAAGAGTTGAACAACTGAAACGATTTCATCAACGTATTCCGAACTATAAAATATTAGTTTAAGTTCAAACATTTTGTTTAGAATGTTTGCCGAATGGTCCTTTATATATTTTTCAAATCGGTCCTTGCTAAATAAGTTGAAGTTGATTCTTTAAAAAGTAATATTTTTTTTAATGAATATGAACCTTCTGCCCTAATAATGAACATCTCTGTTAAATTTATGATTCTGAAAATTGCCTTTACAATCATGCAACGCACGGACACAAAGCACAGCTAGGCCTAACAACTACATATGATACGATAGAGGACAAGGACCTCTGTGGGAATCGAACCCAAAATGCGAGGGCGATGCATCTACTTTAACCAATGCGCCATACGCGCTAATGTTATTATTGTGGTCGGTCATAGTTATTGTCATATACAACATGTAACTTAATTAACGCACATCCTGAAAAGAGTTAGTTCAGAATTGTTTACTGAATCGATTTATATCATTTTTAATATAGGTAATTTATTATTCCAAAATAATTAAAACTACGGAAATTATTGTCATATTAACCATGTACAGTCAAAACAAATTGAAATGGACCGTAAGTCAAAGTAATAAGACTTTTAAAATCGCAGTTTTATTTGTATACATACAAATTCCATCATTAAATACAAAATAAAGAAAAATAAACCTTATTCCAAGTAACTAATTTGGTAAATAACAATGCATATACATTTATGTAAGGCCTTTGTCGCTGTGGACGTCTTTCGGCTGATATGATGATGACGATGATGATGAGTTTTATATAAAACCTTGTTTAATAATTTTTGACAGTAATAATTAGTATATAAAAATATGTCTTTCGAAGAATCGGGAAACAAACCAACGAAATAAATAAACACGAAAAAATTGTAGCGTCCAATTTTACCACTTTTAATGAAATCCGGCGCTGTGAGCACGTTGGAGATAGATTCACTGATTGATTGTATTGTCCGAAGCAGGTTTAGGAGATAGGTAGCTACACGCTGGAGGATGCCTTTGTTAGACTGTTGCTTAAATTAATTTTATCTTTGTATATAAAATTTTGGTGTTCTATTAAAAAATAATATCCGGAACAAAACACAACGCAATCTGGTCCAAACAAACCTAAGCTTGTACTATGGATACTATACGGATCTATGGATACGCATATAACATATATTTACTTTTGAAGTTATACTTCTTTCGGCGCGATGGAGAAAAATGATGAGAGTGAATTTTTACGATGCGCGCGCACACCGACACCAAAAAATTTAACAGCATGAAGTTAGTTCTAGGTGGTATGAGAGTGAATTTTTAATAACAGCATGAAGTTAGTTCTAGGTGGTATGAAAATGTATGAGAGTGAATTTTTACGATGCGCGCGCATCGTGCGCACGCATCGTAAAAATAACAGCATGAAGTTAGTTCTAGGTGGTATGAAAATGTATGAGAGTGAATTTTTACGATGCGCGCGCACACCGACACCAAATAATTTAACAGCATGAAATTAGTTCTGGGTGGTATGACAGTGAATTTTTTACGATGCGCGCGCATCTTAAAAATAACAGCATGAAGTTAGTTCTAGGTGGTATGAAAATGTATGAGAGTGATTTTTTACGATGCGCGCGCATCGTAAAAATAACAGCATGAAGTTAGTTCTAGGTGGTATGAAAATGTATGAGAGTGAATTTTTACGATGAGCGCGCACACCGAAAAGAGGTCAGGGTGGGGCGGTACATGAAGTACCTGGGCCTCACCCTAGACAGCCGATGGGGCTTCGAGGAGCATTTTGAGCGTCTGGCCCCCCGAGTGCGGCGGGTAACCGGTGCGTTACACCGGCTTTTGCCGAACCTCGGGGGTCCCAGGGAAGAAGTTCGCCGCCTCTATGGAGGTGTCGTGCGATCCATGGTCCTTTATGGGGCGCCCTTCTGGTCTAAACGCCTGACGGGCGCCTCCCGCTGCAGAGCTATTATGAACAGCCTGCAGCGTGTGGTGGCCATACGGATCGCACGAGGATACCGGACGGTATCCTTTGAGGCGGCGACACTCCTGGCGCGCCTCCCGCCGTTTGATCTCCTGGCGGCAGTCGACGCGACCGTTTACACCGAGATCCGTGTCCGCCGGGAGAGCGGTGAGGCGCCAGAGCAGACGCTCATTGCCTATAGGCGGGATGCACACCGGCGCGTACTAACACAGTGGCGCGCACGGCTGGAGTTGCGCCTGAACGCGCGCCAACGTGCCGTCGGTGCTATCCTGCCTCACCTCGAGGCCTGGGTGGGAAGGAGGGGCGGTTACGTCACCTACAGACTGACTCAGATACTCACCGGACACGGGTGTTTCGGTGAGTATCTGTGCCGGATCGGCCGAGAAGCGACGCCACATTGTCACCATTGCGGGAGCGACCTGGACTCTGCCCAGCATACGCTGGAGGAGTGCCCGGCCTGGGAGGCCGAGAGACGAGTTCTGGTCGCTGAGATCGGACGGGATCTTTCGCCGCCAGCAGTCGTGTATGCGATGCTGGCTGGCGACTCCACCAAATGGGACGCCGTGGTCTCCTTCTGTGAGGCAGTTTTGCTGCAGAAGGAGGCCGCCGAACGGGATCGGGAACGAGCCGATCCCGCTCGTAGGCGGAGGAGACGTCGGGGTGGCGGCGGCAGCCGTTAGCCCAACTCCCCTCGGGGCCGCGGCGGCAGTGTGAGAAGTGTCCTCTACTGCCGCCACGTACAAGCGGCTCCGGGATGACAGCGATCTGTTTGTGGCGCAGTCACTGTGCCGTACTGGCAGGAGTCGGCAATAGGGGAGGGCAATCCAAAGGAGCCCTCCCAGGGTACGTGTCCCGACCATCTGGGACATGGCGCAAAGGGGTACCGGAGCAGCATACCCGCGTTCCCGGGACTCCCCCATCAGGCGCCAAGAGAAGTCCACGGCAGGTAGGTTTAGTCGGTGCAAGTCCGACATACCCACCCGCAGACACTTTTTGCGGGTGGCATGCGAAGGCATTCCCCCTGCCTTAACAAAAAAAAAAAAAAAAAAAAAAGGTGGTATGACAGTGAATTTTTACGATGCGCGCGCATCGTAAAAATAACAGCATGAAGTTAGTTCTAGGTGGTATGAAAATGTATGAGAGTGAATTTTTTAAAAATAAGTGATTTTTTTAAAAATAACAGCATGCAGTTAGTTCTAGGTGGTATGAAAATGTATGAGAGTGAATTTTTACGATGCGCGCGCATCGTAAAAATAACAGCATGAAGTTAGTTCTAGGTGGTATGAAAATGTATGAGAGTGATTTGACGTATTTGTGTGACGTAAAAATAACAGCATGACGTTAGTTCTAGGTGGTATGAAAATTGATGACTATGTTCAAGTTGTATATTAAGAAGTATAACTTCTAACGCGTGTACATAAGTACACTCAAGTTTTTTTTTTGTAAGTACATGCATATATACAGAAAACCCCAATGGCAAGGCAAATAGGCATATATTCATAAACATGATCAAACCCGCAACCTTAGTATCTAAAGGCAGGTTCACTACCAACTGAACATGGCTGCCGTCAAATTAAGTCGACTTATGATGATAATTCACTCAAGAATAAGCAGCATATTAGTTTTGAAGAACCATAAAAGCCATATTGAGGGCTCGACAAAGCCAGTCTGAAATATTCTGATGATTTAAGTGAGATAAATGTATATGATTGAATTGCTCTAATCTATCACACTAATATTATAAAGGCATAAGTTTGTGAGTGAGTATGTTTGTTACGGTCGTCTCGTCTAAACGGCTGGAGCGATTTCAATAAAATTTGGTATGGAGTTAGCTGACACCCTGGATAACAAATGGCCTATAATTTTTTAAGTTTAACGCTGGTAAAACCGCTAGTCATATATATAGAAAATAAATCTATGGTACCGACTACTACGTAGAACTAGATTGACTGGCCGGTTGGCGTGGTTGGTAAATGCTGGCTCACCTTTCACGCCGCAGGCCGTGGGTTCGATTCTCGCCCAGGACAGATATTTGTGTGCATGAACATGTCTGTTTGTCCAGAGCCTGGGTGTAATTATCTATATAAGTATGCATTTCCGAAAGGAAAGTAGTATATCAGTTATTTGGTTTCCATAGTACACACTCTGTTTACTTTGGGATCAGAGAGCTGTGTGTGAATAATGCCCCACGATATCCTACTATTCCTACAAATATTATAAAGGCAAAAGTTTGTGAGTGTGAATGTTTGTTACTTCTTATCGTCTAAACTGGAGCGATTTTAATAAAATTCGTCTAGAATTCCGAAAAAAATGCATTTTGCAGTTAGCTGACACCCTGGATTAACACATAGGCTATAATTTATAAAGTTAAAGCGGGTAAAATCGCTAGGCACAGCTAGTATTATTATACAACTGTGAAAAAGTTTTCTAAGTAGCTACCATACCATGCAAAAAGTAAATTCCACACAACTACAAAAATAAATATCATCGACGGTAATATTACTTAATTAGGCATTTTACGCCGCGTCAAGATTTTACGAGCAGGGTGCGACACTTATTGCTAAGCGACCTTGTTGTGAGGATACAATCAATATAATATGTATATTAACTAGAATCAGGTTAGTTATACAATTTATAACTCAAGAACATTGAATATTTTTTTAAAAGTATACATTGGATGTGATCTACAATCGATATCGAAGCCAACAATATAGTTTTTAGAATTTTTGTCTGTTTGTCTGTATGTATGCCCGGGCCAAACTCAAAAAGTACTCCATGGATTTACTTCAAATTTTGCATGGATATTACTAAGAGGTCGGGTCAACATATAGGCTACATATTATCACGCTATCACCTACGGGGGAGGAGCTGTGTTAATTTATAAAAAATAACGCGGGTGAAACCGCGGGGCACAGCTAGTAGCAGAATAACTATTAAGGCATCGGGAAAAATCATAGACACAAAATTGTTAAAGGGATTTTGTTGAACATCATGCATCATTTTTCCATTTATTGATTGAAAATTGTTTAAGCATAAACAGCTGGGCAAAACGTAACTGTTTAGTACTCAATGCCTCTAAAACCAAATATATGATACTTGGTGCCAAGACTACAGTTGACAGAATAGTGTCCTTAGCCCCTCAGGTTCGTATTGATACTGACAGCATCAAACGTGCAACTGTGGCTCGAAAGCTGGGTTTGCTCATGGACGAAAACCTACGCTTCGAACAACATATAGCTTGTATTGCTAAAAACTGTTTTTATCGCCTCAAGGTACTCTATAATATACGCGATCACCTTAGTATCAACATGAGAATACAATTAGTAGAAACACTCATCCTTTCCAAATTCAATTATCTTGACGTAGTATTTGGTCCAAAAACATTAGCCAAAACTTCTAACCTTATATAAAGGGTTCAAAATGCTTGCGCAAGTTACTGCTTCAAGATACCTCCACGACACCATGTAACACCCTATCTTAACCTGTGGAAAGTTTTAAAGATGAAATACAGACGGGAGGTTCATCTGGCTACACTTTTATTTGGTATAGTCAAGACTGGCAAGCCAATATACCTTTCTTCGAAGCTCTCTTGGCGTAATGTGGACAGTAGGTATCCCTCCCGTGCATAAGTTTCTGTGTTAAAGATTCCGCGTCATAAAACATCGGCTTTTAGGGGCAGTTTTAGGTATTGCACTTCTAAGTGTTGGAACAATTTACCACCACCGGTAAGAATCAAAAATAAAATCGTTGGCTTTGGAAATTCAGCTTTCCAACACTTAGTAGTTAACATGTGAAATCGAGTGTTTTGGTAAATTCTGTGACAATAGTGTACGTTTTAATTCAAATTTTAATTTATATTCCTATTAATTCATATATTTTGTAACAAAATCAATTATTACCACCTGTTTTTATTTCCTGGATGTATTTATTTTATTTTTCAACTCCTTGCACACACCGTCATGTTTATATTTATTTTTATATGGATGGCCGTTGGCCACAGTTGAAAATCAGCGCTACAGTCATCTGTGGCAGAATGCTGAACTGTGGCCTTTTAGTCACAAAGGTGCTTAGTATGGGTACCACATCGAATAGGTGCGTAAAATTATGTTATAGAAAAATGTATTAATTTTTATTTATAAGTATCATTTTTTTATGTATTCTTCTGTGTGTTGTACCCTTATTACTATTACTTAATTTATACTGATGTACTTTGTGTCTAATAAATATATATTCTTTCTTTTCTTTCTTCTATTCTTTCTTGTTCAGTTTCATAGGCTAATAGCTTCTTACCTTAGGACCACTCTTTGTGTTATACCTTATATATCTTAATAGTCTGTAATAATTATTTGTCTGTAATTTAACACAGGCGTTGATTTAAAAGGGATTTGATTGTACAGACGCCAGCACATCAAGCTACCCCAATCTGTCAAATTTCCTCAATTGAAACTGATCCTTACGCTTATGTGATAAAGTTGAAAATCAATAAAAGAAATTTGGCAGATTAGGGTAGGTGGATGTGCTGGCGTCTGTACGTAATAAGGAGGTTATCATCATCGTATCAACCGAAAGATGTCTACTGACGGATAAAGGCCTCCTGATTATCATTATATATCTGTTACTGCCTCGTTGGTCTAGCGGTAGCGTGTTCAACCGCAGAAGGTCCTGGGTTCAAATCCCGGGTCGGGCCAACACGTGATTTTGGGATTGTTTCGTAAAAAGAAATTTCTCATTATCAGCCCGAAGTCTGGAAGTTAGCGGTATTGCACCCTCGTGCCTCGGAGAGCACGTAAAGCTGTCGGTCCTGTACCTGACCTCTTTCCGGTCGTATCCCATCGGATCATGAGAGTAATAGATATCATAGAAAGTGCCCCTGTGTTTGCGCACACACTTGTGCACTATAATATGTCCTGCGCAATTGGGAACCCATTGAGAATGGCCGCCGTGGTCGAAATCTGTTAGTAAGTACACTCGCAGAAGGTCAGCCTAAGTATTTTATTTGGAAAAAATACAGTGACTAAAAATAAGGATAACTTAGCACTATTTAACATTTTCCACATATTAAGTACAATAACGCTTTCATGGAAGTATTAGGGCTGACCCCCTTCTGCAGCATCACAGGCAAGCGTTAAAAGTGCGCCTCCAGAGTCCGGGCCAGCTTTAACCCAGTCCTAATAATGATTACTCCTATATGCAGCAATACTCCCATAGGCAACTCAGAATATAGGCATAACTTCTAAATATAACGTTCTTTAATTGAGTAATTATTTATTCATTCGTAATGGTATTATGCCTATATTCCTGTTCCGTTCTTTGATTTCTTAATTTTAATTTTGTTTTTTGTCGTGTGTATCAGTATTTATAAGTTAACGGAAATAAAAATATTTTATATTGTCTTTTGAACAAATATTTATGTATTCATTCATAGTTATATGTTCAAACCGTTTTTGTCGTATATCCTCTTGCGTCCAGCGTAATATTAATTAGGCGTTTTACGCCGCATCACGATTTTACGAGCAGGGCGTGACACGTCTCTATTTGCAAATTGACGTCTTTTATAACATTTTTATGTACCGCCCACAATGATGATTGAAATACTTTTAGTTCTGTTGGTACATAATAGTATGCGCTAATCAAGGACAGATTTATGTTGACTTGGATGGAGTGTAGTCCTTAATAAAATAAGACACCGACACAAATGGTTGTTGCTACAAAACTATTGTTCTGTGCACGACTCGAATCTACAATATCCAAGGTTAAAGGCTCTACATGATGACTTTTTTCTTTATGAGACCAAATTTTAGGTAATATAGTTTTTATAAGTTTTTGTTTTTAAAAATATTGTAAGAATATTGTCCACCTCAAAAGGAAATCACACCGAACTAGTACTTTTTTTTATATCAGAGGGTGACTAACGAGCAAGGGGGGTCACCTGATGGTATGTGATCACCGCGACACCAGAGGAGTCGTGGGTGCGCTGCCGGCCTTTAAGAGTCAGCAAACAAGTGTTGCTGACCTTCCCCCCACCCCAATGAACTCTGGCGACCTTACTCACACTCGGAAACACAACATTAAAATTATTAATGTTATTATTACGGAATGTCTTCTGTAAGGTGGAGGTACTTCCCCAGTCGGGCTGCTCTTTGAGCGAATGAACGCTATGCCATACCTCTTTTAAAATAACTCAAACAAGAATAATATGTTAAGGAGCATTGTGTAATATTGATGGTGTATCGTTAAAAATAAATAAGAAAATACGCCGCTCGTGGTCATCTTTATATTTCCAGCAAGTTGTTATATTTCTGAGCTGGTCGTTATGTTGTAAAGCTACTTATAACTACGGACCATGTATGAAAACATCAAGTGTTTTATCAAAGCGTGAAGGAATCTTGAATTTAATTTTGACTGGCCAGTTGGTCTAGAGGTTTGTATCCCTGACTGCTAAGCCTGTGGTCGTGGGTGTCTGGGTGTAATTAATCTTTAATATGCAATTATTTATAAATATTTAAGTATATTTATCAGGGGTCAGGTTGCCATATGCGATCAGATGTTACTGTGTTTGTTGACCTAAGATATGAGATATAAATAAATAAATAAATAAAATATGTTTATTGTGTCTCAATACTCTACAAACCAAAACAAATTGAGGCAGCCCCATTAAGTGACTCAAAGTACTCGTGTTGAGGTTGACTCGCTACTTCCCTTATATTCTAGTATCTAAATTTGAGACAATACAGAAATACAAATAGAAATAAAATTACTTATACAAAATTAAAACCGATATAAAACAAATTTTTCAGGCATACCCACAATGCGCGCGCAGGCGCTTTTGTGTGTTTGTATGTGTGAGATATAAGATACAAACTGTTCAAACCAATTTCAATTTAATCTTGTCTTAATTCTTGTATATCAATTGTTATACATATTGAAATATTCCATCATTAGGGGGCAAAGAAGTCGCCCCAAGGCAATATATACTAGAGAACGGGCAGCAGTGTCTCTCCGAATAGTATGACTAGCATACTGTCATTATGGCATCACCCTCTAAATGATGGACACAATTCCATCGTGGAGATCATTCCGGGAGGCCTTTGTCCAGCCGTGAACATCATCCGGCTGACATGAGCGAACTAGTTACTTGCAAATACATATATACAAACAAAGTACTACAGATGGGCAGTTACCGGTGTATAAAAATGTCCTCCTAGCCGAATTCGGCCACGGCGGCCAGTCTCAACAGAGATTGGCCATCTGCGCAGGACTTATTATAATGCTCAAGTGTGTGCGCAAACACAGGAGCACTTTCTATTCCATCACTCTCATGATCCGATGGGACGCCTTAGCGACACGACCGGAAAGAGGTCAGGCACAAGACCGCCAGCTTTACGTGCTCTCCGAGGCACGGGGGTATAATACCGCCAACTCCCAGACTTCGGGCTGATGTTGAGAAATTTTTCTTTTTACAGAAAAGTCCCAAAATCACTTTTGTCCCGACCCAGGATTTGAACCCAGGACCTCATTAACCGCGGGTGAACACGCTACCGCTAGACCAACGAGGCAGTCAACCGGTGTACAGGACTTATAAATCATTAACATTTTGTAAGTCAAGGCCGTCTTATGTGGATAAGTTGAAGCTATAATACATGTTAGATCCTTCCTGGATCCCATTAACAATGGACACACGCATATTCGATACACCCACAGGGCGCTTACCCATGTCATAATACATTTCCTTACATATTGGATAGTAAATTAAGTTATATGAGCGGAATATTTCCCTTTTTCCCCACCCATTCAATCCTCCACGCTAGAGATGACGGACATTTTCATAACGCGACGTGACTTGTCTCGATCAGACGGTAGATGTAAACGGATGTTTTGGATGTCCTTAATTAAGAGGCCCTGTTAACTTGAAGGGCCTGTTGGCGTGGTTGGCTAATGCTTGCTTATCACGCCGGAGATCGTGGGTTCGATTGCCACCCAGGACAGATATTTGTGTGCATGAACATGTTGTCTGTTTGTCCTGGGTCTGGGTGAAATTATCTATATTAAGTATGTATTTACAAAAGAAAAGTAGTATATGTAATATATCAGTCTCTCATGATCAGCTGTGTGGTGACGGCGACAAATATCAGAATCAGAATATCATCACCCCATCTCATCCCGTGGGGGGCGTAGAAGTCGACCCGAGGGAATATCTACCAGAGGATGGGCAGCAGCTTCCTTCTGAGTACTATGACCGTCTTACTGCGATCGCCAACCCGCCTGCCAAGCGTGACGATTATGGCATATCCCCCAAGACGATTCTTGAGGGAGGCTTGTCCAGCAGTGGACTTATTTAGCTGTAATGATGATGATGATGATGATGATGATCAGTTATCTGGTTTCCATAGAACAAGCTCTGCTTAGTTTAGTATTAGGTGGCCGTGTGAATAATGTCCCAGGATATTATTATTATTATTTTCTGTACCGTGTCCACGCGACGGGTCCTGAATTAGTATGGACTCCAATGTTTATGTATCCCTAGAGATCTTAAAAAATTAATGGAAATCCATTTAACTGAAAATGGTATGTAAATTTTAGGTTTAACGTATATTTTGATTTAATAAATTATTATTGAACTAAAACTTCTTTACGCACGTTTGACTTGGGGAGTAAGCTTGTAAAAGCTTGACGAGAGTGTTACGAACAGTGTTAAATTGAGAAGGAGATATGAGTAAGTAAAGTTAGAATGAGAGGGAGAGACAGAGTTTCGTTTCGTATTTTACTGTAGGGGCAAGAGAGATAGGTTTTCACATTACATCACACATTCTACACAGCAAGTCTGGAGATTCTTTGTGGCTTTCTACTCTAGATTGTCCTCTTAGGTAGGCAGAGAAAGCCGCAGGTTAGCTAGGGTAAGTTGCAGGTGATCGGTGATCCCGCATAATTGATCACACTCTCTTTTAGAATTCAGTCTTCTTACATCACCCTGAGCTTTCTGTCTTTCTCTCATACCATGTTACGTTTTGTATATCCAAGTTTTACTTAAGTCGTGTGGTCTACAGCACTCGTTTATTATTATTATTTTCTTATTACAGTAAGCCCAGAATAACATAGTAAAAGAATATTTAGCAGACATAAAGACTTATTATAAATACTTTTAGTGCAATTCTTGTACACATATCTCTATCGGTTGACTTCTACAAGATGTATAGAGACGGTCACCATAGCCTAGTTGGTAGTGCTCCTGCCTACGAAGCTGGTGGTCCTGGGTTCGAATCCCGGTAAGTGCAAATATTTGTGTGATGAGCACGAATATTTTTTTCTGAGTCATGGATATTTTCTATGTATATATGTATTTATCTTTCTATATAAGTATGTATATCGTCGCCTGGTACCCATAGTACAAACTTTGCTTGGTTTGGGGCTAGGATGATCTGTGTGACATTGTCCCCAGATATTATTATTATATATTTATAGATAATAAACTTGCCAGTCACCCAGGTGCTAAAACTTAATTAACTTACTAACAAACCTAACAAAATGTTCGTTCTAGCTTAAAATACAGATTGGTATAATATTTTACCAACATCATTAAGCTTTTTAATGTCTGTTATTTTTATCTTCGAATGTTAGGCAGCCGGTGGGGTTGGATCGTGTTTTGTTTACATTTTATTTATGTAAACAATTTTTCTAACAAAACAGCGCCCATAATTATGGAAAATGATTAATTACTCCTTTGTGCGAAGAAAAAGGAGCAATTATGCATTCTTGGAAACCGTAAGCGTAACTGAACATAGCGAGCCCTTCGGGTTATAATGCGGTACTACAGAAGTAAATGTTTGAAAATATTCCATGGGTATATTAAATATGCTTGTCACTGGCTGGGAATTAAACAAAATGTTGTTTTTCTTGATTGCATAAGTTGTTATAAATCAATGCGTATATCAGACTGCTGGCAAATTCAATTTTGACGTTTCGTATCTTCGATTTATTTCTGCTGTCAAAACGTGAGTGAAACTCGCGGCTAGTACTTTAATTAGTAATAACAATTTTTTTGCCGGACTTTTGTAGTAATTGTTATCACCGCTAGATGGAGTGTGTGTACGTGATTTGTTCAACGATCTGATGTGGTCAGAAGAGGATCCTAAATTAATGCTTATTACTAGTACCAAATACAATTTGCTAATTGAGTTAGCTTGGATAGGTACGTATACTTTACTTAGACCATTGGACTTAAGGAGATATCTGGGCGAGGTTACAGTAACTGTTTAACATATATATATATATATATATATATATATATATATATATATATATATATATATATATATATATATTATTTATTCTTTAAAGTCGACTCCCGCACTAGGGTATCTTATCCCTGTATCGCGGTGTACTATAAAAACATATAATAGACTGACACAAATCACATCCAGACTCAGAACAACTATCTATGGGCCACACAAATAGTAGACGGCGCGGGACTCGAACCGTCGGTCTTACTGCGCCACACGTGCAATTATCAAAATAAAACGAAACGCGAAAATGTCGGCATTCCACTGTACAGTACGCACAGCCTGGGAAGGTTTCAGAAAACCTCGTTAACACTACTAAGTATCAAAAATTAGAATTTTTATCTATAGAATTTCATAGTTTTCTTAGGGGCCATTTTGTGCAACCTGCAGTAGATATACCGTCTACCGTTAGCAACCAAGATAGGGATGATTAACTGCAATGCGGCCACCGCGCGAGCTAACGCAGGTCAATACAGCTTTCTGTATTAGAGTACAACTTAAAACACTTATTAAGTATTAGCTGTGCCCCGCGGTTTTACCCGCGTTAAATTTTATAAATTATCACAGCTCCTCCCCCGTACCTATGTGATATAAAATGTAGCCTATATGTTGACCTGACCTCTTAGTAATATTCATGCAAAATTTGAACTAAATTCTTGCAGTACTTTTTGAGTTTAGCCCGGACATACTTACAGACAAACAGACAAAAATTCTAAAAACTATATTGTTGGCTTCGATATCGATTGCAGATTACGCCCCAAGTATCCTTTTAAAAAAAATATTCAATGTACAGTTTTGACTTTCCTACGATTTTATTATATGTATCTGTAAAACACCGGCTATTATCATATGACTGGTCCGTAAGTGATAGGCGAGGTTAAGCAACTAGGCTCACGGTCAGTTCATAGATGGGTGACCGCCAAAGTGGTTTAATTTGTGAGCGTTTCCGTGCTTCGGAGGGCACGTTAAGCTGTCGGTACCGGTTGTAGCCATTAGGCAACAGTCGTTAAGCTATGTCAGAGGCCTGCTGGGCGGCTTGAACAACTCTGGCACCAGGGTTACCACTGCCCATACGATAAGTAAGTAGGATATACTTTCTAAATATTTATCTACTTTATTAACTTTAAATGGCCAATTACCAACTTGTTAAGTTTACTTTCTTACAATTTTGATTATTGGAGTTACTAATTGTAAAATATGTAATTTAATAGCTATAAAGCTGATTTCAGAGGGACGCGCGCGGCGCGTCTCAACAGCCATTTTAAGTGTACGCAACGGCGCGTGCGAGACGCGTCACTCTGAAACGCTAGCTGCCAGTAGAGGAGCTCGGGCAGCGCTGGCCGACGGCGCGCGTGTCACCGGCGGCGCGTTTAAACTGCGTGACTATGAAACGCAACTACTATCTAGTATATAGTAGTAATTGTAAGCGCGCGCGTTTGGACGGCGCCGCTCGCCGGCGCGACTCTGAAATCAGCCTAACATCGACAATTTTCTAAAACAAAATTAGTGTGCTTTACACCACACGTCAGAAGTTAAACTAAAATATACACGTAACCGGCTATGAGAGAGAGAGAGAGAGAAAGAAAGTTGTGCTCGTGTGGTCTCACTGATTTGTCTATGAAACACCCTACCCCAAATTTATCCGTGATAACTCTGACTGAATCATAACAAACAAAATAAAAAATCAATATAATAATTCCACTAATTATCAGTTTAATCCTGCCGGGATGGAATTTGCACCGCCCTCCCGCCCGCAAAAATATGCACATGCAAGAAGGACAATATATCGAACTGGCACAAGTAATTTGCTTTTTGCGGAGCAAATTCCATCCCAGCATGATTAAACTGACAATTAGCGGAATTATTTTATTAATAATATTATTGATTTTGTATTTTGATTGTTGTGATTCCATTACTTATCATGGGCATGTTTGGGGTAGGGTGTTTCATAGTCAAATCAGTAAGAAACGTTGCAAACCACACGCCCTGAGGGATCTAGGGTAACTGATCGCGGAACCTGGTATAAGGAAAATCTTCCTTATACCGGGTTATAATATCAGTATAAGTATATAGTATAAGTCTTCAAAAATATGCTAATCTTACAATACATCCTGTTTTTGTTCTCAGCGCTTCGGCTTGTATTTGGGATGTTTGCCAAAGGCGTTTCCATGCAAATTTGATACAGCTATGAGGATACTGTTGTGTGTATTACGGCAATACAATTTGTATTTGATGATCGGAACTAAAGTTGGATTCTCTTCAAAACCAATATTGATACATATAGAGGCAGATGAAGGAATCGTAGCGATAAAGTTGATATAATAATATATTAATAATATCCTGGGACATTATTTACACACGGCCATCAGATCCCAAACTAAGCAGAGCTTGTACTATCTAAACCAGATTACTGATATACTACATACACTACTTTTCTTTTGTAAATACATACTTATATAGATAATTACACCCAGACTCAGGACAAATAGACATGTCATCCACACAAATATATGTCCTGGGTGGGAATCGAACCTACGACCTGCGGCGTGAAAAGCAAGCATTTGCCAACCATGCGAATAGGCCCGTCAAGTAATGTTTAGAATAAGTCAATAAGAAGATATGAAAGAGATGTTATACACAGAGATCAATATGGCACTACAACGGGTGAAGTTAATTATCATTTGTGGGATGGACGTGATTATTTTTATTTGTTTGTAAAACTCATACATACATACATACATTGACTCACGCCTGTTTCCCAGAGGGGTAGGCAGAGACAACGGATTTCCATTTGTCACGATCTTTGCATACTTCTTTTGCCTCGATTACTGCCATTATATTCTTCATACATGCTCGCCGGTTTAGGGTACTTCTGACCTGCCCTTTCTTGAGAACATCTCCGATTTGGTCAGAGAATGTTCGACGTGGTCTTCCCCTTCCAGTTGTCCCATTCACACAGGCCAGGTATACTTCTTTTGTCAATCTTCTTTCATTCATCCTTTCTAAATGGCCAAACCATCTCAGCATGCCTTTTTCAATCTTTGTGACTACATCCTCTTTCACACCACAAAAACTTGTAAAACTCACTTGAATTAATTAATATATTAATAATTAATTTTATTAGGATAACCTGAATATTTAAAAAGGCCAGTTCATTCCACCAGTTTCCTCGATAAATATTTACCATACGTCAATCATCAAATCATTCATAGCACGAACTTAAAAAACTACAAACTACAGCATTAGCATTATCTTCAATGTTTCTGACAAATCCAATCATAGTATGTACATATACATACACATATTAGTATATATTTATTTATTTATTATATTGCAAATTGCGAAGTTTTGTAATTTAAGTATATATTTCAATATAGACTTATATTATAAACTTCACATTTTAGTGAAATGCATTGTTCTTGTACTGTTTCATTCTTTGGTTTACAATAAAGAGTCTAATAATAACAAAAATTTACCTCTTTTTTTAAATCTTTATTTAAGGCGTCTAAGTCAAAATTGACGATGTCGCCCCCTAATAAAAGTTAATAACAATTTAGAGTGGACAAGAAGTATCACAAACTACACCTAAACAACATCTCAGTTCTCGATAAATATCGTACAAAGTTTCCCATCCTCCTCCGAATACGGTGAAACTAAAAAGTTAGAATTTAATGAGTGTAGTGCAAGCGCCAACGTGCCGTACTTCTTAACAAAGTCACCCCTGGCAGCAGAATTTTGAAATACCAGACTTTGTCTGAGAAAAATAAAAATTTATACACATAATAATAATAAACTTTAGCTAAAAATTTAACATTTTACATACATATTAAGATCATAATATATTTATAAACAGAAAAACAGTAACTGGAAAATACATAAAATTTCCGATGTATTTCCCTTAATCATTTAGGTATGATATATACTATTAATCAACTTTAATATTTTGATAGGTATTTGGAGGAAGCAAAGGAACGGAATATTAACAAACGTATGGTAAAGACATATTCATTTGACATCCATTATTCATTCAATACAAAAAAGTATATCCGAATAGTTTGACTTGTATAGCCATTCAAACACACAAATTCACCCGTTTTCCTTCAAGTCTTTCAAATCAAATAGATATATTTCTATACATAACTTTGACACTGTTGTATGCCGTAGGTCAGAGTTTTATAGCTTTTGTAGTGAATTTGATTGAAATATACAAAAGCGATTCCAACAAATATGTTTTATAAAGAAACCTATTATCAATTTACTCATATTTATATTTCTGGTTTTATGACTGAACTATTTAACCATATACGATACGATATCATAATATGATTAAATTAGCATGATGTACAAAACATAATTAACCATCACAAATACACATATATAGACTCACGCCTGTTTCCCAGAGGGGTAGGTAGAGACAACGGACTTCCATTTGTCACGATCCTTGCACACTCTTCTGCCTTGTTTACTGTCATAATACTGACGGTCACCGTAGCCTAGTTGGTAATGCTCCTGCCTCCGAAGCTGGTGGTCCTGGGTTCGAATCCCGGTAAGTGCAAATATTTGTGTCATGCATGAGCACGAATATTTGTTTCTGAGTCATGGATATTTTCTATATATATAAGTATTTATCTATCTATATAAGTATATATATCGTCGCCTGGTACCCATAGTACAAGCTTTGCTTAGTTTGGGGCTAGGATGATCTGTGTGACATTGTCCCCTGTATTTAAAAAAAAAAAAAAAATATTCTTCATACATGCTTGCCGGTTTAGGGTACTATGGCGTATTGCAGTCCAGATGCCTTAGGGA
The DNA here is from genome assembly GCA_951640165.1 of Pseudoips prasinana. Taxonomy (NCBI): domain Eukaryota; kingdom Metazoa; phylum Arthropoda; class Insecta; order Lepidoptera; family Nolidae; genus Pseudoips; species Pseudoips prasinana. Next base: position 2,842,272 of record OX621238.1, on the reverse strand, counting down.
TCTTTTTGATTATGTATAAATTCAAAGACTAGGACGATTTTTAATTAATATGTATATTCTGTTTACTTTTACTAGTTATATGCTGTTACATCATTGATAGCTACTAGGTGTCTGTCGTTGGTTGACGGATATAATGAAATCAGTTCCCATTTGAATTATTTTCAACGATAATACATATTTTTATTTAAAGGTTTTCTTGTAAGAAAGAAGATCCACGACTATAGAGATCGTTACAATACTTCTGGGAACGTCTCCAATTTGATCAGATAATGTTCTACGAGATCTTCCCCTTTCTTACCATCACAAATACATTTTCGAAAATATAAGAGAAGAGAAAAGTTCGGTTAGATTAGTTTTTTCATAATTTATTTTTAACAAGACGTTTACAGCTGTTTTCACTGCTTCGCCCGACATTATAATATATGTGTACCTATGGCTGCTGAATGAATCTAGCAAATAAAACCACAATTTGTGTCACCCACGTAAGGGCTCCCTCTTACGTGGATGACACAATATATTTGACGCACCTTCAGAGGAAGAAAGAAAAATTATTTATTCATTTATAGTATATGGAGGACTTTATGGCATAGGTATTATATGGTGTGATTATTAACAGACTTTTAATTGTGACGTCATACCAAGTATTTGGTATACGTTATACCACGAACCGGAAGACGTAGCGTGGGCAGGCCCCCTACAAGATGGACCGATGATCTTGTGCGGGTCGCTGGAAATCGCTGGATGCGGATAGCGCAAGACCGGCAATTGTGGAGATCTTTGGGGGAGGCCTTTGTCCAGCAGTGGACGTCTTTCGGCTGATATGATGATGATGATGATAATATTTATAGCACAGTTTTTTATTATAATTAATTTATTGCACTCCTTATAATTCTTCAAACATGGATGTCAAACATGGACATACACAAACAAAGCCAAAAGAAAAATCAGATCCACTCAACGAGCTATGGAAAGGAGCCTACTAAAAATAAGAAAAGCTAATAAAGTGCGAAGCGAATTCATTAGAGAGAAAACTAAGCTTACTGATGCTCTTACTCATGCACTCAAGCTAAAGTGGAAATGGGCGGGTCACATTTCACGCAATAACGACGGTAGATGGACCCTCCACACCACTCGATGGAAAGGACCACTTGGCAAAAGGAATGTTAGTAGACCGTACAGCCGGTGGGCTGACGATATTATCCAAATCGCTGGGAAAGACTGGACGACCTCAGGATCAGACAGAGATTTGTGGAAAAGGATGGAGGAGGCCTTTACCCAGAAAGGGATCCATTTCTCATAATTAAGAATACTAACAATTAGATGATAAAACTTGTAAACATTAGTACTAACACTTTTATTATTATTACATGTAACTTATACATCAGAGAGATATGGAAATAAAATGGCTTAATTATTATTATTATTATTACTCCTTCTAATTTACTTACAGTTCCTATACATTTAAAAGTTGTTTGGAAGAGATAGCTTAAGACTATAAGACCGCCCGTTGTATGGACGCCAGCAAATCAAGCTACCCCAATTTGTCAAATTTCCCCAATTGAAAGTGAACCTTATGCTTTTGTGATAAAGTTGAAAATCTATGAAAAAAAATTGACAGATTGGAGTAGCTGGATGTACTGGTGTCGATACATTATGTTCGTTATATCCATCCATATTTTTGTCCTTTTTTTAGTTTGAGTGTGTAAAATAAAGAGTATTTTTATCCTCTGTATTTCTTCATAATACGATGCAGCAATTTTACTACAGCGCTGATATTCTCGTAACCCAAATTACGTGATATTTTCCATAAAAATCACAATCCCATGTTAAATAAGTTTGGCGGTGAAACTTGGTTGAGGGCGGTTTCTAACGTGTATTTTCCTTGTAAATACATCCTCAATTTAGAAGCCGAGCCATTGGTAAACACTTTTGTTTTTTTTATTATTTGAATTGGTATGCCTGTGAGGTACATGTATAGGTTATAAGTTTAAATAAGTAATAATAATAATGTCCTCCTAGCCGAATTTCGGGCATGGCGGCTAAACTCAATAGGGCTTAGCCATCTGCGAGGGACATATTATAGTGCACAAGTATGTGCGCAAACACAGCAGCGCTTTCTATTCCATCACTCTCATGATCCGATAGGACGCCTAGCGACATGACCGGAAAGTGGTCAGGTACAGGACCGACGGCTTTAGGTGCCCTCCGAGGCACGGGGGTATAATACCGCCAACTCCCAGAAATCGAGCTGATGCAGAGCAATTTTTCTTTTTACAGAAAAGTACCAAATTCACTTTTGCCCGACCCGGGATTTGAACCCAGGACCTCGTTCTCTGCGGGTGAACACGTTACCACTAGACCAAGGAGGCAGACAAAAAGCAGGTAGTTAAATAAGTAACGCGCCCTTGAAATTAAAAATAAAACTTACTAACTTAATGTCTCTCTGTGAACTATGACCATACCATACCATACCATCGCGATAGCGATCGCTAACCCGTCTGCCACGCATGCCGATTATGTCATATCCGTACCAATTATGGACTCTATTGTGGAAATATTTTGCGGAGCATTTTGTCCAACAGTGGACGTCATTAGGCTGACATGATGATGATAATGAAAAGCATTTAGTCAACTTATATTAGTTGAATAAGATTCAGTCGCCTACAAACTACGTTAGCCGTTTCGCGTATTATTAAGTTTATACAATTGCAACTTCATCATCATCATCATCATATTAGCCGAAAGACGTCCACTGCTGGACAAAGGCCTCCCCCAAGGATCTCCACAATTGGCGGTCTTGCGCTATTCACAACCAGCGGTTTCCAGCGACCCGCACAAGACAATCGGTCCATCTTGTGGGGGGCCTGCCCACGCTACTTCTTCCGGTTCATGGTTGCCACTCGAGAACCTTTCTGCCCCAACGGCCGTTGTTTCTATGAGCTATGTGCCCCGCCCACTGCCACTTCTGATTCGATCTCGCAGGGAAACTCAGAGCATAGCCCACTCCATTGTTCTTTGGGTGACCTTGAGCCTTCTAATAAGCCCCATAGTGAGCGACTACGTTCAGTTAAATGTAACTTATATAAAATTTAAGTCATTTGTACACCTGATTCGGCAGGACATGTTGATACCACTACTATTATTGTAACACCACATGTAAAAATGTAACACATGTTTCATATAAATAAATGTATCTTTATATTTATCTTTATATTAAAAACAAAACTACTATTTTAAATGAAAAACCAAACAACAGATTGGATATTTCTCAATTAACATTTAAAAAAGAGATCCAATTATTTTTGAGAATTATATTATAAACCAATAGAATGCATCAAATATTGAAGGTATCACAATAATTAAATGCGGTTAGACAGTCGCGGGCCGATAACCGATGAGCTTCACTGATAACCCTCGTCAATGTCGAAGCACTTGAGTTTGGGCTCGACGTTGGAATCCTCACTAATTTGTGTTGTAAGATAAATCGGGTAGTTTTGGTTTAGATATATTTTATCAAAACTAGCCGATTGATCTTATTATTATAACTAGCTGTGCCCCGCGGTTTTACCCGCGATAAACTTTATAAATTATCACAGCTCGTCCCTCGTAGATGATATCGTGATAATATGTAACCTATATGTTGACCCGACCTCTTAGTAATATTCATGCAAAATTTGAAGGACATCCATGTTGTACTTTTTGAGTTTAGCCCTTTTTTATCTGTTAGTCTGTATGTATGTCCATACATACAGACTAACAGATAAACAGACAAAAATTCAAAAAAACTATATTTTTGTCTTCGATATCGAATGTAGATCACGCCCCAAGTATCCTTTTTAAAAAAATATTCAATGTACAGTTTTGACTTTCCTACGATGTTATTATCTTATTATTATTATAATTTAGATGTATACAGGCTCTGCCTAGTTTGGGATAAGACAACAGTTGTTAGTTGTCCCAAGATATTAAAAAAAATACTTTATCGTAAGTAAATAACAGTACTTTTTTAGGTTGGAATATATATATATATATATATATATATTTTAAAACACAACGCCCGCATTATGGATCGGAATCTAACCCCTGTGTTGCGAGAGGCTTGACAAACATATAATAGATGCACACAAATTACATCAAGACTCAGAACAACTATTAATGGGTCACACAAATAGTTGTACGGCGCGGGACTCGACCCCGCGACACGACGAGGCGAGGCGACTGTCTAAGCCGCGGCGCCACACGTAAAAACGTAAAATAAAGTCGTGGAATTATAATTTATGTAGTGCTGTTTTCTCATAATTTAAGGATATAATTCATATAATTTTATTGATTTTTTTTTCTTAAATTTACTGTATTGATCAAAGTATTTATAGTTCGTTAATGTAAGGTTTTTTATTAAGTTTAATTAACTTAATAAAAGGCTTATTTAAAACTACCGATAAAGAATTTCTGTTAGACATATTTGACGAATTGATACAAAAAAGCAATACGGCCTCGAAAAACCTACTTTCTTGTCGTTTAGTTACAACAAAATTGAAATCGGTGTAGTTTTGGAGCGGAAATTGGAAACTACAAAATCTCTATTTTGACGTTTTAGTTTTATATTCTTTTTAACACGTATGACTGGAGAGCGTGAGGGTTGGAATTTTTTTGATATATTCTGAAAGTGATTTTAAGTGCTTTTTATCATATTCGTTGTACGCAAATAAGACTATTTCTGTAGATACCGGCCAGCACATCCAGCTACCCCAATCTGTCAAATTTCTTTTATAGATTTTCAACTTAATCACATAAGCAAAAGGTTCACTTTCAATTGGGGAAATTTGACAGATTGGGGTATCTGGATGTGCTGGCGTCTTTACATTCTGTATATATCGCGAAATTATTTATGTAAGAAATTTATTGTTGTCATATGTTGTCTTAGCTATGACATGTATATATATATATATATATACTAGCTGACCCGTCACGACTTCGTTCGAGAGGAATCCTACCCCTACCCTACCAGTGCCCTACCTCTACCTTACCCCTACCCTACCCCTACCCTACCCTACCCCTACCCTACCCCTACCCTACCCCTACCCTACCCTTACCCTACCCCTACCCTACCCATACCCTACCCCTACCCTACCCTACCCATACCCTACCCCTACCCTACCCCTACCCCTACCCCTACCCTACTCCTACCCTACCCCTACCCTACCCCTACCCCTACCCCTACCCTACTGGCGGGGATAACTAATTAAATGACGATTGATCAGTTTTCGACCGGAGAGGAAAACTGATTAAATTACTAAAATGGCTATTAAAAAATAAGGGTTGATCGTAGAAGGGTGAAAATTGGGGATTGTATGTATTTTTGTATATTGTATCATAAAAAAATAGAAATTAGAAATTTTGTCCAAAAAAAAAAAAAATTAGTGGTGGCCTACCCCTAACATTTAGGGGGATGAAAAATAGATGTTGGCCGATTCTCATAGATACCGGATAAGCACAAAAAATTTCATCAAAATCGGTTAAGCCGTTTCGGAGGAGTATGGCAACGAAAACTGTGACACGAGAATTTTATATATTAGAGATATATATATATATATATACATGTCATAGCTAAGACAACAGTCGTTAAATATAAAAGAAGATTAATTGTTCGGTGAAGCAGTGAAAGCCAATAAAATATAAAATTTCTAACTTTTTAATGTGGTCCGTAAGGTCATTTAATAGGTCATTTCTTTTTTTTAGTGGGGACTAGTCCCTCGAGCGATTCCCTGGGACATGCCTGAGCCTCACCGCTCAGTGTCATTTCATTGTGTACGGAGTTACAGTGTTGGGTACCTCTTACTCAACACTGTAACTCCTGTAAGCCAGGATCAACAGTGGTACACAATGAAATGACACTGAGCGGTGAGGCTCAGGCATGTCCCAGGGAATCGCTTTAACTTTCTTGGATCCAGCAACGAATTTAATCAGAAAGAACTAAAAGGCGTTAGAAAATGAATAGTTCCATTTCATACAGGTCAAAAGGTCAGTCACAAATATATAATATTATGTTCCCCTCTCTTCAGCCATTTTCTATATATATTCAACAGTAAAATAAACAATTAAAGTTATAAATAACCGTAACCAACTACTATATTATTTGAATACTTTTATTACAGTTCAACAAAAGTCCAGACGTCTTCCACATAAAACTCAATAAACGGCAAGAAGGCGCTGTATATTAATTTGATCTGAATTTCTTGGGCTAGACATGGAGATTATTAATTAAATTTTAGTTTTATAGGATTATTCGCGATGCAAAGTTTAAATCTAATCTCATAATGAGAAAGCATAAACTTAATCGGCCGGCGGGACTCAAACCAGAATCCTATATTAAAAGCCTACGTGAGTAAATACATTTTTTATTTTATTCTATTCTATTTTCATTTCATTTCATTTCGTTTCATTGTATTTCGTTTTATTTCGTTTCATTTCATTGTATTTCGTTTTATTTCGTTTCATTTCATTTTATTTCATTTATTTTATTGTATTTTTTTATTATCGGGTAAATCACCAGGGTATGACAGGATAACTTCCGAAATGCTGAAGGCTGGACATGGCGTCATAGCGAGTCAGCTGTGCAGCCTTTTCAATCTGTGCTATAACACCGGCCAAGTGCCAAGTGATTGGTGCAAGGCTGTCATCGAACCTCTTTACAAAGGAAAAGGCTCACGGCAAGACTGTAAAAACTACAGGGGCATTAGTCTGCTCAGCGTCGTTGGTAAGTTGTATGCGAAAGTATTGGTTGAAAGAGTTGTGAAAGAAACCGATACGAAAATATGGGATGCACAGGCGGGTTTTCGAAAAGGAATGGGATGCACGGATCAGGTCTTTTCTCTACGAAGCATAGTAGAGAAGTTTTTGGGCAAAAGCCAAAAGGTCTACTGTGCCTTCGTAGACTTAGAAAAGGCCTACGATAGAGTGTTGAGGAGTGAACTATGGTCGGTACTGTCCATGTATGGGTTGAACGACAACCTTGTTCAAGCACTGAAATCTCTTTATAGGGATTCCAGAGCTTGCGTGAGGATTAACGGGTCATACACTGAGCGGTTTAGCATCCAAAAGGGTGTTAGACAGGGATGTGTAGCGTCACCGTGGTTGTTTAACCTATTCATGGATAGCTGTTTAAAAGACTTGAAAGAAAGTGAATGTGGTGTAAGGATGAATGAGTTACTCATCAAATGTCTGCTGTACGCTGATGATCAAGTTCTACTTGCATCATCTGCGGACGAGTTGCAGGTGATGGTAACAAATATGCATGAAGCTTTTGAAAGGAAAGGGATGAAAATGAATGTTGGTAAGACGAAAGTAATGGTATTTGAGAGGGATGAATACACGACAGCTTGTGATATTGTGGTTGGAGGAGAGAAAGTCGAACAGGTGAAAGAGTTTGTATATTTGGGAACTTTGTTTACGAGAGATGGGAAATATGAGAAAGATATTGTTAGAAGAGTAAATGCGGGGAACAGAGTGAATGGGGCACTACACGCCTTTATGAGTAGCCGACAAGTCTCAAAGAAGGCTCGACTGGCCGTGCACGATGGAGTGTTAGTGCCAACTTTAATGTATGGAAGTGAAAGTTGGGTATGGCAGAAAAAGAATGAAAGTAAAATAAATGCAGTGGAAATGAGAGCTCTGAGAAGTATGTGTGGTGTGACTTTGAGAGACAGAATTCGAAATACTGATATAAGAGAGCGTTGTGGTGTGAAAGAGGATGTAGTCACAAAGATTGAAAAAGGTATGCTGAGATGGTTTGGTCATTTAGAAAGGATGAATGAAAGAAGACTGACAAAAGAAGTATACCTGGCCTGTGTGAATGGTACAACCGGAAAGGGAAGACCTCGTAGAACATTCTCTGATCAAATTGGAGACGTACTTAGGAAAGGTCAGGTCAGAAGTACCCTAAACCGGCGAGCATGTATGAGGAATATAATGTCAGTAAACGAAGCGAAAGAGGTGTGCAAGGATCGTGACAAATGGAAGTCCGTTGTCTCTGCCTACCCCTCTGGGAGACAGGCGTGAGTCTATTTATGTATGTATTTTTTTATTATTATTATTTTTTTATATTTTTTCATTTCATTTCGTTTCGTTTCATTTTATTTTATTTTATATTAATCGGCCATGTTTCTAGAAAATAATACCTCCATGTTCCGAAAGGGTGTTAGTCAGGGAATCCTAAATTTGATCTGCAGATCGCCTACCACGGACTGGCAGAGGTGCTGATTGGATGCCAGACAATAAAATTTATGATTTACAATCCTTGATATAAAATTCTTAATGTCAGCAATCTACTACGAGTATAGCTGCTTATGATATATGCTGCTATCGATCCTTGACATAGTTAATTAGAAAACAATACATTATTTACACGTGGGGCACATTTCTTGAGGCAGTTGCTGCGCCACCACCCGTATTTATTTCCCATCCAGGACCACTTATCTTGCCCATATTTAGTTGTTCTAAGTCTTGGTGATGTTTCGTATCCATTTGTAAAGTCCTACAAAACTTTATTCTTCATAATTATTACTATCATTTATTTATAATATCTTAGATATATATCGTAAATATTTAATTATTTATGTATATACCAAAGCAATTTGCCCTAAGGTATAGGATAGATGCACTGCCGACTTCCACCACTTTGTCTGCAGTGCTTTGGTTCATCCAACGGTTGTCTAGAAGAAATTGCTACATTAGTTATATGCTGTTTCGCTGTTTGTACCTTATTGTAAATGTAACATTTTTACATGTTAGAATGTAACATTTTCATTTGATGCGATTAAGTGTATGTATCTATAATCCAAATATCCAATATCTTTCACAATTGTACTGCATGGGTTCAATTTTCTTGAACTAATGTAAGAAAAGACTAGGTAATAGTAAGTCTACTAAATTTAATATATAAAACTTATTGGTAATCAATAAATTAATGGTCTTCCCCCATCGAGCATTACACAAGAACTTTTACCGCGCACTACTACTTGTGGAATCAATTAAATGTAAAGGCAACATTCAAGAAGCGAGGCTATTCCTTTCTGAAAGGCCGGCAACGTACTTGCAGCCCCACTGGTGTTGCAAGTGTCCATGGACGGCGGTGATTACTTATCATCAGGTTATCCGTTTACTCGCTTGCCTTGCGATTACACAAATGATATGTAAGCTACACACTAGGGCACTAGGATTCATGAAAAAGTCCTGCAGCACAAGGGCGTTGTAGAACAGTATATAATAATAAAAATAACGTATATCCGACACGAACTTGAAAGACCTTTTCAGTGCATCGTGAAGTTTGTCAGTCAATAGTCGTCCCATATTGGACTGTGCGTCCAATATACGACGTGTATCGACTGTGAGTCCAATACCAGCGCACTTAATATTGCACCTAAAATACCTATCACGTCTGTGCTCACGACTCGTACCGCTTATTATACTTGGCTAATTATTTCCATCGCCATGTGGCTATATTTTTTTTTTGGAATAACGGTGGTACTTATTAATTTCGTGTCGCAATATGAGGGACAATCTAGGAACGTCAATTTGTCAGGTCCACAAACTAGTAAGTTCCTGTCGGATATACGTTATTTTTATTATTATATACTGGTTATATATTGTTATATGTTGGTTATATTTTACAGTATTTATATAATATGAATAATTGTACAATAAATTATTATAATTTATGTTACATTCTAACACAATTGATATTGTTTATGAATAAATCACTAATGATACTATACCAAAGTAACAAGTCAACATCATATCAGCTGAATGAAGGCCCTCCCAAAAGATTTCCACAATGGATTGTGTCTTTTGCAAGGATATACCATAATACCCACGAATGGGAGACGGGTTGGCGACCTCAGTACACAGAGAGTGCAAGACCGGCAATTGTGGAGATCTTTGGGGGAGGCCTTTCTCTAACTGTGGGTGTCTTTCGGCTGATATGATGATGATGATGATACATATTTGCAATGTTACGCATATGTATTTAATTCCGATAATAATTCTTAGAATCAAGTTTAAAGTAATTGATAATCTATCGCCATTATACAAGGTGAACAAAAATAGCAGATATAACCTAAGGAGCGGCATCTATAACTGAACAAATGAAACAAAACCAATTATAAACGTTTTTTTCGCATCATATAAAATGCCTCAGATGCACGTTATTTCTTTATGGGGATTTAACATTTCTTTTGGGAGTTTAGCATGTTTATGTACTACACGTTATTCAGTTTCAAAGGCAAATTAAGCTACTTAAAATACGTTCATTATTTATGGTTCAACTTGTATAAGACATCAGATTGGCTATAGTAGAGCTCAGGCTGTCCATAATGTCCGAGTTATATAACATAGAGAAAGCTCATTATGAAGTTAGGTTGTGGCTCTTTATAGACACTTAGCTTAACCTGCTTATTACTTGAATGTTATACACAGTTATTTGTAAAACACCAACAACCTCGCAAAACGAAATTACTAACATCATAAGCAACAACTTTTGTTTTATAAATTCGGGCATAACTCAATACATGAAAAAAAAATTCAAATGTTTTTGCTGAACTGTCGCGACATTTGTATGTCTATGTTTCATAAACGAAAGGACAACGCGCGAACCGATGCTCGTAGAGTTATAAACATTTAAATACGTATTTTTGTAGGAAGATAAAATCTAAATAATTATGAATAGTTGTAAAATATAATTAAAATAAATTTATTTAAGGATTTCAGAAAATCATCATATCAGCCGAAAGACGTCCACTGCTGGACAAAGGCCTCCCCCAAAGATCTCCACAATTGCCGGTCTTGCGCTATCCGCATACAGCGATTTCCAGCGACCCGCACAAGATCATCGGTCCATCTTGTAGGGGGTCTGCCCACGCCGCGTCTTCCGGTTCGTGGTCGCCACTCGAGAACCTTTCTGCCCCAACGGCCGTCGGCTCTACGAGCTATGTGCCCTGCCCACTGCCACTTCAGCTTGGCAATTCTTCGGGCTATGTCGGTGACTTTGGTTCGCCTGCGGATTTCGACATTTCTGATGCGATCCCGCAGGGAAACTCCGAGCATAGCCCTCTCCATTGCTCTTTGGGTGACCTTGAGCCTTCTAATAAGACCCATAGTGAGCGACCACGTCTCTGTTCCGTATGTCATCACTGGCAACACACACTGGTCGAAGACTTTCGACTTGAGACACTGCGGTATTTTGGACGAGAAGATGTTACGTAGCTTCCCGAACGCTGCCCATCCGAGCTGGATTCAGAAAATATATGCGATAAAACAAACCGCACGGACGGACTACTTATTTTTTTTTTTTTGTAATTTTTATACTATCCACTATGTTTATGTACTGCATTGTGACCTTGACAAGTACAAGTGTATGTTAATACCCAAGTGCTGAATAAATTTCATTTCATTTCATTTCAATAAATGCTGTTGCTTACGGTGTTAACTATTAGTCTGTAAGTTGGAGTTTTAGGAGTATAGTAGTATGAGTTGGTGTATAAGAGACAGCAGACTAGTTAAAACAGCGCTCTTTTACTGTTTGGAATATTTGGGATATTATGTATTATAAAATAATCTCAAACTTCCTAAGTGAGATTTTCGCACTGTATAGAAAATTACTTTAAAAATGTGCACCGAAACGACCACTAAAGACAAAATGACACTGACATGTTAGTACTTGTAATGAGAATCGCCAATAAGCTAGACCTACACTAATTCTTACGCCGATATAGCTTATTTTTTGATACGGCAGGGGGAATACCCACGCATGCCACCCGCAAAAAGTGTCTACGGGTGGGTATGTCAGACACGCACCGACTAAACTTACCTGCAGTGGACTTCTCTAGGCGCCTGAAGACGGGAGCCCCGGGAACACGGGTATACTGCTCCAGTGCCTTTGGCGTCATGTCTCAGATGGTCCGAACACGTACCCTAGGAGTGAAGAAGAAGAAAAAGAAGAAGATAAAAAAAAAATTTTGAGCACACATAATAAAGATACAAAAAAGACACAATCAGAGTAACAATGGCAACATACAATATAAATACCGTACAAAATACTGTATTATTGTTACTAAAACAGATTTAGTGCGCTCAAATGGCTAGCAGCTCAGCATGATGTTACAACCACAATATGGCTGTAACGCTGATTTTCAGCTATCTGCTACAGTGAGTCACAAATGTGCTACACAAATTACATACATAAGACAATACGTTTCCTAAAAATTATATATAGAACAAAATAAAAGAATACGGTTTAAAAGAAAGAAACAAAAAATCTAAATAAAAGATAATTAAAATAAAAGCAACATAAAATATAATCATACTCGGAGTCCTCTGGATGGCCCTCCCTATTTGCTGACTCCTGCCAGTCCGGCACAGCGACTGCGCCACAAACAGATCCCTGTCTTTCCGGAGCTGCTTGCACGTAGCGGCAGTATAGGACACTTCTCTTGCTGCCACCGCAGCCTCAAGGGGAGTTGGGCTACTGGCTGCCGCCGACGCCTCAACGCCTCCTCCGTCTGCGAGTGAGATCGTTCCCGATACCGCTCGGTGGCCTCCTTCTGAAGCATGACTGCCTAACAGAAGGACGTCGATATAGCTTATTGTTTAAACTTTTGCACTGTGGAGTTAGTGGCTTCGATATCAAACCTAAGGGCACCACTGATTTTTAAATTCATGTGCCTGTTAGAACTTTAGTAAAATCTGAAATTATCTGGTACTTAAAACGATGAAGAAAAACATCTTGAGGAAACTTATGGCATGCAAAGTCAGCGAGGTTGTTCTTTTATTGTAAGAGAAGGCCTTTGTCCTGCAGTGGGACCGTAAAAGGCTGAATCATCATACCAATAATTATTCATACACTCAATAGTACTATTGACACTTCAGCGCCGCCATTTTGCCATTATAAGTCGTCCTTCGGTGCTCAAACATGAGACTTAAGGTGTAATTTAGAAGCAAGTCAAATAACACTCTTGTTTGAAGTCATAAATAAATTAGAATACGTTTACCCTAAATCAAGAGGCACAGTCTTCTCAAATAACTGTAAATAAACTTGAAAATTTTCGTATTCGCTTAGCTATTAACTAACTTATGTCATTATTCTTGACATAACATTGACATTAACCCGAGTTAATAATAAATTCACGAGCTCATTAAACTGTCTTAATCTTTACTACTTTTAAACTGTACCTAGAATTGGGATGTTTCGCTGAATATATGTATACTGCACAGGTACTCGTAAAAGAATGATGACTCAGTTTTTAACCTCGCTAGTAAAAATGTAGAGATCCGAATTAGATTGATATACGCTGTATCCGTAGATTCCCCTGACTTGAAATTTTCCGTTATTGTTGTTATCTTATACATTACGCTGAGTGGTTTCAGCCCCAGAAAGAATAATAGGATCATCCCGTATCAGTATTACAGTAATACCTAAAAATCCTAATCCTAAAAATCAGCTTAACCTTTTCCCTTTTTAATTTCAGCCAGCAAACTTAGTCCAGAAGTGCTACCTTGTCTTCTTTTTATAACATGCATCGAAAATTATTTCAGCCTTATTCATAACTAGCTGTGCCCTATGGTTTTACCCGCATTAAACATTATAAATTATAGCTTATATGTTAATCCAGGATGTGAGCTCACTCCATACCCAATTTTATTAAAATCGCTCCAGCCGTTTAGACGTGAAGAAGTAACAGTAGTGGGTAAAACCGCGGGGCACAGCTGGTATTATATAAGTAGGATATAAATTCTTCACGTACAACATATTGATGGATCCAGTAGCCACTACTATTCTTTCGATAAGGTTTAATTTTTTGATGAGATGAAAAAAGGATTATTTGGGAAATCCAGGATCAGTCTAAGAAGTTTTCTGGCAAGAAAAACCCACCAAGAAAAATAAGAGTTCTCAATAACGGTTAGAGAAACGTTAAGAGTGCGTAATATCCCTAGTAATAAATCAAAATCCCCAATATTAAGCGCATTACTAAAATCTGGCAGTGAGAGCACTGTTCGGTGTCCACGTTCCAACCCAGCTCTAATGTCATCCGTAATATGTACCAAGGCTGATGTAGTACTGTGGCCAGGACGAAAACCAGATTGATAGGGATTAAGAAGATTACCCTGAGAAAACTACTCAATTTGTTGTGGCCAAGCTACAGCAGACCAACCTACACATCTTATTACAGCGATTTCGAACAGGCCACGTGCTTCAAGGTAAGAGAAAGGATCTGCTATGCACTGTCCATGCTAATCGACTTGGTCTTTTGAAGAGGCAAGAGATTAATAGAAAGTATAAAAAAATAAATAAAATAAAAAAGGTTTTTATTCACGTAGACTTTAAAAAACCGCCTGTAAATAGTCAGAACATGTTTGTTGTAATACAGTTATTTTTCTAGTTGCATATTACAGATATTTAGGTACACGGAATGTTAAAATATTTATACAATTTATTTTATAATATTAGTGATAATTAGCTAGCTTGTTTAAAGTTATTGTCATGGAAATTATGTTTAGGTTTAATGATTGAAATTTATATTTTACTACATATTGTCTGAATGTTTCTGTCTATATTAAGTAATGAATTCAGTATTATTATTATAACGGACCTTGTGTTTAAAACGACGGTCGCGCTTTAATGCTACCACCGGATCCAATGCGCCCCAACTGAGAAGACCCAGCGAAACAAACTCAGCAGGTTCATCTACTACCGGTTTCAACACGGCCCAGTTGAGACGGTCCGGCGAAACATACTCAAGCGGGCATGAACACGGGATTTGGTCCACTTAAAGTAATTATTTAGTAGGCAAAAAAGGTATAGATAGGTTAGGTACATTTAGCAATAGAGATAATTCGTTATAATCGAATAAAAATAATCATTCTTCACCATACAGGTGTTGAAGGCACCTATCACAATTATGAGGCTATAGAAAAGTGAAGTGATTGTTCAACAGAATAGAAACAAAAATATCCTAAATTGTTACATAAGAGGCCATTGTTACATATTGGTTCTTGTGCCGTCATGATGAGCTTGAATAAAACGTGTCCCCGTAATTAGGTTAGTCTTCATTGACATTAGCCATAGCTGATAATGTGTTTTTATTCGATTTTAGTTTATTTTACGTTTATTACATAACATAGGAATTGAATCCCTGTATCGCGAGGGACTTTACAAACAATAAAGATAAAAATTTATGCGTCACACAAATTGTTGTCCTGTGCGGGACTCGAACCCGAAACACAAAGGCGCCGAGGTAGTGGAGCAAGAGGCGACCACTTTAACCACTGCTCCTCACGTGCTTTATTCAGCATTGTTAAGAACGTTACAGGGTACAAGTGAAACCACTGACAGCTATTAGCACACTGTTTTATTGCCATCTCACACAGGTGGGGACGCAGCCCCCACTCACACATTGTAGATACTCATACATAACAGCATAGAATGCTATTTTTTAAGTACTACTTCTTTACACACTTTGTATTTAATATAAATACAATAACAAATGTTTTTATTGATATGACTTATGACTCATGAAGGTTTTTATTCACGTAAACTTTAAATAAGCGCTTGTAAATAGTCGGAACATGTTTGTAGTAATATATAATTAATTAAATTAATTTATAACTATTTCTAGTTACATATAGATATTTAGCAACATGGATTGTATAAAAAAATAAGAATAAGATTTATTTTATAATAGTAATGATATTTAGCTAGCTTATATTAAGTTACTAGCTGTGCCCCGCGGTATTACCCGCGTTAAACTTTATAAATTATAGCCTATGTGTTATGTATCCAGGGTGTCAACTCCATACCAAATCTTATTAAAATCGCTCCAGCCGTTTAGACGTGAAGAAATAACAAACATACACACTCACACAGTCACATACTCACAAACTTTCGCCTTTATAATATAAGTGTGATTGTCAAGGAGATCATGTGTATCGAAATTTAAAATTTTAGCATGTCTATCGAAATTTAAAATTTTAGCTATATTTTTACTACATACTGTCGAATAGGTCTGTCCATATTAAGGTACGAATTAAATGGTATAATTACGGCGAACCTTTTGTTTATCACGACGGTCACGCTTTAATGTTACCACCGGATCCAATGCGCCCCAACTGAGAAGACCCAGCGAAACAAACTCAGCGGGTGTCTCTACTACCGGTTTCAACACGGCCCAGTTAAGTCGCTCCGTAAAACCTACTCAATGGGGCATATACACGAGATTTCGGGGGTAAGCTCCCGAAGGCGTGACGAGAGTTACGACATTTGTGATCATGCGAGGCGAACGGAACTTGAGAGGGAAATATAAGTTAGTGAAGATAGAAAGAGTAGTTACGTTTCGTATACTACTGTAGGGGCAAGAGAGAGAGTTGCGAGCACACATTTCCTTTCTCTTTTTCTCTCATTGCCTAGTATAGCATATTTATGTTAATCGTAAGTCTAAGTTTTACTTCCGTCGTAGTCTGAAGCACACTCTTTTTTGTGTTGCCTTATGATGTACAGACGCCAGCACATCAAGCTACCCAAATATATCAAATTTCTCCAATTGAAAGTGAGCCTTATACTTTTGTGATAAAGTTGAAAATCTAGAAAAGAAATTTGACAGATTAATAATAATATCCTGGTACATTATTTACACACGGTCATCTGATCCCAAACTAAGCAGAGCTTGTACTATGGAAACCACATAACTGATATACTACTTTTCTTTTCTAAATACATACTTATATAGATAAATGACACCCAGACTCAGGACAAACAGACATCTTCATGTACACAAATATTTGTCCTAGGTGGGAATCAAGCAAGCATTTGCCAACCACGCCAATAGGCCCGCTTAGGGGTAGCTGGATGTGCCCTCAGTATATTTAGTAGCAAAACATTTAGAATTTAAAGCTTTTAATATGCGGAGCAAAGCATACCTTACCTTGACCAGCCGCGTAATTAAAATTAAAACTTGAGGCATGAAACAACATTAATGAGGAAATTAAAAAGTCATTAAACGCTTGTAAATATTTTATGATGCGAAAAATTAGCGGAAGCCTTTGATTTAACTGAAGTACGTTTAAAAAAGGTTTTATAAATATATATTTATTTCTGCTTGCGGTATTGAAATTTTACAGAATAATTAATTCAAGCTCATTAAAATACTGAGTCTGAGAAGTGCGAGGTGTGTAGAAAGGGTTTCGTATGATAAATTAGACTTGTACGCAAGAAATTTATCCTACTACGAGTATTATAGAACCAAAGATTCTTTTTTTATATATATGTAGGGCGACCAACGAGCAAGTGGGTCACCGGATGGTAAGTGATCACCGCCACCCATGTATGTACTACCCACTAGCAACACCAGAGGGGTTGCGGGTGCATTGTCGGCCTTTAAAAGAGTCAGCAAACCAGTGTTGCTGACCCTTCCTCCCACCACGATGGTCTCTGGCAACCATACTCACACGCAGAAATACTTAATGGTGTAAGGTGGACGTTTTTCCCCAGTCGGGCGGCTCTTTGAGCGAATCAACGCTGTGCCCTACCTCTCTTAGGGGTTTATTAAAACTTATAAGAGAGCGACATTTTGAACTTTTCATTCTTTCAGGCCCTGTAGTTTTGCTGATAAGGGAGGAGAGAGTATGATAATTTTTCATCTATTTTCTAAAGAACTTTCGAGATATTCGATGTTTGATCCAGCGCGCCTAATATATGAAGATAGGACTAGCTGGACTTAAATGAAAGCAGTAAACTGTAGTATACTTTTGTATTATAAATAACGGTACAATTGTTTGGGACTGCTAAGCGCGACATTGTGTTACGTGCGTTCGGTATGGCTTATAGTTTCACACTCGTGATTCGTGGGTGATGGAAGGGCGGTTAGCTGGCTGGCCGCTGCGTGCGCGGCGGCGGTGCCGGTACGAGCGTACACCCGCGCCCCCGCCCCGCCGCGGTGCCGTCCCCTCTCAGGCCTGGTGCGATGTGTCACGAACATTCGAGGTTTCGTACTTTCTGTTTACTACAAAAACTGGACCGATTTAAATGTTATGCAAGGTGAAAACGTTTTTGGTAAATAGATTACGTTGATATGTTTTATAACTCTACCTACATATGTTTTTAAGTTACCATATTTATTTAGTAAACATTTTTTTTCGGCCGATTTAAATAGAATTGTCTTAATTTTTTAAGTTTATTAGATTTTCAAGTTTATCACAAAAGCATAAGGTTCACTTTCAATTGGGGAAATTTTACAGATTGGGGTAGCTGGATTTGTTGGCGCCTGCACATTTACTCATGATCATAGTACATAAATCTTTATCGTTTACACACACACACACATACACACAATTTTCATCAATTCTTAAGATGTAAAAAAATCCAGGATATAGTTACTGGTAATACGGGCAAGAATAAAAGTGAAATCTCATCGTGATTTTCCACAACAAACAAAATAAGGTAAACTAATAATGTTTATTGCACTCAAAAGCAAATAATAGGAATAGTTATCTTATCCAAACTGTATATATGAAACTAGATATGAAGTGGAGAGCAAACAGCATTAAATATGATTAGGTGAGGAGAAAATAAATACTTTCTACTCGATTAGCTTTGATTTCGCCGGTCGATGGAGTGTGGCGTGGTTTGGGAAACTTATACAACCCAAATATACCTTCTTACTGCTTCTTGAGGTGACGACTTAACCGCTGTGCCACAGCCTTGTTTGCCAGGTCAGGCCAGGTCACACAAATAGTTGTCCTGTGCGGGATTCAAACCCGGGACACGAAGCGGCGAGGCGACCATCTTAGCCGCTGCGCCACCCGTGCAGTCAAAAAACTTTGAGACTTTAGAACTGAACTATGTCGCATAAAGCATTATGTCGTATGGCATTCTGCTGTGGGGTTCGGCGGCTGACATAGGTACTATTTTTGTATTGCAGAAAAGAGCAGTCAGAGCCAGTATGAAGCAGTATGCTTATACTTTCTTAGTCTAGCGTGCTCCAACCGTAAATAGTAAACTTTTGTGTGCAAAGCTCAGGTCAAACTAGGAAGTTTTATTAAGATTTGAGAATAAAATACCCTGTAACAGCGGCTGAATGGGCGGTCATAGCCAATTGCTCCCACTGGTCCGTAAGTGATTGGCGAAGTTAAGCAACTAGGCTCGCGGTCAGTCCATAGATGGGTGACCGCCAAAGTGGTTTAATTTCTGGTCGTTTCCATGCTTTGGAGGGCATATTAAGCTGTCGGTCCCGGTTATAGCCGTAGTCGTTGAGTCATCTCAGAGGGCTTAATAAGTGGCTTGAACAACTCTGACACTAGGGTAACCACTGCCCATACGATATGTAAGTAAGTAATGGACGGTGTTCTACACTCGTGCCTCGGAAAGCGTGAAAAGCTGTAGGTCTGGCGCCCCAGTCATGTCTGCTGTCACCCATTATAATCATCATGTCTACTGTATGACGTGCATTGCTGGACAAAGGCCTCCCGAAAAGATTTCCTCACTGGAGTTGTGTCCAGCATTTGGTGGCATATGCCATAGTGGCTACGCTTGGCAGACGCGTTGGCAATGGCAGTATCATTGGCCATAGTCACAGAAAGACGCTGCTGCCCGTTCTCTGGGAGATATTACTACTGGTCGACTTCTACGTCCCCCGGAATGAAACGGTGTGATGATACTGTTTTTCGTCAGCCCTATAAATAATAACTATTTATGATTATCTAAATAAAAAAAGACGTTGACTGCACGTGAGGCGCAGCGGCTAAGACAATCGCCTCGAGTACCAAGCCATACAACAATTTGTGTGACCCATAAATAGTTGTTCTGAGTCTGGATGTAATTTGTGTCCGTCTATCATATGTTTGTAAAGTACCTCGCGACACAGGGGCTAAAATCGCTAGTGCGGGTGGTGTCTTTAAAAAAATATGCTACACCAAAGGCTCTAATGACGTGTATACACTTAGAGCTTTGTGCTGCTCTTACTGCCATCTCTTAGCCTTTAGAACTTAACACGGCTTACCGACTACATTGATCAATTTGTATAATACCTAAATACCTATTTATATTACCTAGCCTTGTAAACCTTTTAAGATAGCGATAGGATTTATCTACGTTTCTTGTAGCTAGGTGGTTCTGAGGGGTGATTAAAACGTCTTTATTACGCGCCTGAATTTTCGCTACCAAACTTAGAAGTCGTTTGCGGAGTATTTTACGTTTGCCGTTAGTTGCGCGTAAATAACAATTACTGGCTACCATCTTCCCATAAAAAAGTATTTCTCATTTTACTCCGAAATATATTTATTACTGTTAAGTAAGGTACATTAGCATCATTTTAGTCTAGCGGTAGCTTGTGGCCGCAGATAATTAAGCGCTGGGTTCAAGTCCCGGGTCGTGTAACTAAATGAAAAAGTAATTTAAACTGTATTAACTTTAAACTAAGTTACTATTGAAACTGAGCAATTCATAAGAACATTTGATACAACTTACAGTCTACTCGATTTGGACAGGGACCACTCACGCACACAAATACACACACACGCACACACACAGTCCGCAAAAGTAATTCCAATTAATTAATAATAATATCCTGGGACATTATTTACACACGGCCATCTGATCTCTAACTAAGCAGAGCTTGTACTATGGGAACCAGATAACTGATATACTATATATACTACTTTTCTTTTGTAAATACATACTTATATAGATAAATTACACCCAGACTCAGGACAAACAGACATGTTCATGTACACAAATATTTGTCCTGGATGGGAATCGAACCCACGACCTCCGGCGTGACAAGCAAGCATTTGCCAACCACGCCAACATGCCCGTCATTTATTGATATATTTATTATATCATTCGTAATCCTCCTTATTACTTTGGAATACAAATTTAATAATTTTAATTATTTCTTATTTTATAATAAGGTATTTAAAATAATCTTATATCCAATATTTACTTTACTTACTTACTTATCGTATGGGCAGTGGTTACCCTAGTGTCAGAGTTGTTCAAGCCGCCCAGTATGCCTCTGACATGGCTTTACGACTGTTGTCTAATGACTACAACCGGGACCGACAGCTTAACGTGCCCTCCGAAACACGGAGACGCTCAGAAATTAAACCACTTTGGCGGTCACCCATCTATGGACTGACCGCGAGCACAGTTACTTAACCTCGCCGATCGCTTACGGACCGGTGAGAGCATCTAGCTATGAGCGCCTCATATTTACTTTAATTCGCCCAATAAAACGCCCTCGATACAGGCATTCCCTAGTAAGGCTATTACTGGACTGCTTATAAATGATATTTTAAATTTAATTTATACCCTAAAATTAAAAGCAGAATAAGAGATACCTACCTATACTAAAACTTTATTAATGCAAATGAATGATTTTATCTATTAAATTAATGTTAAAAACGATGACAATCATATAACTTCCAGACTGCCGACAACAATAATTGGGCAATTTTGTTTACTCCCAGTTAACAAAATTTCTAACAATTCAATATCTGAATTTGATTTGATTGAATAGTAAAGGAATTTTTGCGTTTTTCAAGGAATTACAAATTAGCCAAATAGGTAATACATTTATTGAAATAATCTTTATCTACCCTCAAATGTGTTTCTTTTATTACAGGTAAGCAAATCACGACGAGTCGAGTCCGCGAAGCAAGTATATATAAGGTTTGTCCCAACTTACTAGCCTCGCTCATAAAAGTGAGAAGGCCACAAGGATAAAACTGTGCCTTCAAGCGGATTTAGGTGACTTTTACAAAGTGCGTCCTTTTTTAGAACGTGGAGAGGAAATATTAGTATGTATTATAGGATTTATTTTTAGAATGAAACTACTTATCGCGGTGTTGACTGCTTCAATTAACTCATAACCAAAAAGTGTATGTCATATTCAAGTAGGAACATTGTTTGCGGCCAGTTATGATGATGATGTCCTCCCGGCCGAATTTCGACCACGGCGGCCACTCTCAATGGAGATTAGCCAATTGCGCAGGACATATTATAGTGCACAAGTGTGTCCGCATACACAGGGGCACTTTCTATTCCATCACTCTCATGATCCGATGAGACGACTAGCGACACAACCGGAAAGAGGTCAGGTACAGGACCGACGGCTTTACGTGCTCTCTGAGGCACGGGGGTATAATACCGCCAACTCCCAGACTTCGGGCTGATACTGAGAAATTTCTATTTACGGAAAAATCCCTAAATCACTTTTTGGCCCGACCCGGGATTTGAACCCAGGACCTCATTGTCTGCGGCATTGAACACGCTACTGCTAGACGAACGAGGCAGTCAAAGGCCAGTTATATAACAATACTGAATACACAAAAATGTCGTTATACCATCATACTATAAGGTGAATTTTCTTCCCCTTCAAGCTACTATACAGGGCTAGAACACTACGCTCTTAAATGGGAAAAAGACTGGAAGTGAAAGGTCCCAACAGAGATATTTTTTTTGGAAAAGTCCAGTTTAAATGGTGCTTCAATAGGTAAGATAGATAATAATAATATAAAAATATATAGGGACAATGTCACACAGATCATCCTAGCCCCAAACTAAGCTAAGCTTGTACTATGGGTACCAGGCGACGATATACATACTTATATAGATAGATAAATACTTAAATACATAGAAAACATCCATGACTCAGTATCAAATATTCGTGCTCATCACACAAATGTTTGCACTTACCGGGATTTGAACCCAGGACCACCAGCTTCGTAGGCAGGAGCACTACCAACTAGGCTACGATAGATTGTATATAACCTGTAATAGCACAATATGCAACAAGCCATCCTTATCGCCTTAAGTGATCTCTTCCAGGCAACATTTGGATGGATAAGAACTGTAAATAAATTATTCATGAATAAGTCGTTTGTTGCACAAGCTGTTAGATTGTGGAATTCTCTGTCAATGTCAATAAGACATGCCCAGACTTTTTCCACATTCGATCATTACTTGCGTTCGTAAGAATTTACAGCTGAATAAAATATATATATGGCAAAGGCCATATATATATTTTATTGTTGCACAAGCTGTTAGATTGTGGAATTCTCTGTCAATGTCAATAAGACATGCCCAGACTTTTTCCACATTCGATCATTACTTGCGTTCGTAAGAATTTACAGCTGAATAAAATATATATATGGCAAAGGCCATATATATATTTTATTGTTGCACAAGCTGTTAGATTGTGGAATTCTCTGTCAATGTCAATAAGACATGCCCAGACTTTTTCCACATTCGATCATTACTTGCGTTCGTAAGAATTTACAGCTGAATAAAATATATATGTATATGGCCTTTGCGTCTGTTACAGACGATTTACGGCGCATTGTCTGAGACTTTTTTTTGGTGGCTAAACAAACCGATGCGAGAGCGACATAGTCTGCCGCAGGCCTGACAAGAGAAGTTTGCGGTGGTTGGTGCCGAGCCGCTTTCATGTTGCTTCTGTCTCATATCAGCAAGTACTCCGAACCAGGCTTCGTCACAGATCTGACAACCCTCCACTACACGTTTGCGCTATTCACCTCTATTTTCAGCGAGCTTTATATCTATTTAACTATTACAGTAAAATTGTACTACGAGTATATATATTTTTATACCTCGAATATAAATATTCGCCCCTGAATATGATATCATATAAGGCAATTAAAAATGAAAATATTGACCTTTGCATCAACTGTCGAAGAACGCAGTACGGAGTCCTGTCCATTCTGTGCATTGTTTGACAGTTGATGATATGATTCTTCTATAAACAGCAGCAGTTTCTGGAATCATTCAAGGCTTATACATATCTCATCATAGTCGACTTTATGCTTTTTGAAAAGTATTACTCTTTCGTGCCCGTTTTGCTTATTTCTAGTGTTTTCTTCATATTTATAATAATAAATTTTCGTCAAGTTTTAGAACAATATAGATCTAACTATAGTATAGGTACACGGATTGTAGGAAATAATTATTCATATTGTGTCTAATAAATTTATTGTTATTCCTGTTTTCTTTCTTTCTTTAATGTAAAGTTAAATACTATAAAAATCATATCTTGTCAAAATAAAAAAAATATGCAGCAATATTTATACATCTTCTTAGCTTCCATCTCGCCAAGAACCAACTCAACTTAAACAAAGTTGTTATAAATAAAAACTTGAAAAAAAAATTGCTTATTCTTGCTAAATTGATGAATATGTGAGTGAATTTATAATGAGTTTGAGAAAATTGTTACACCAAGTTCGTTTGAAATCATGTGAGCGTTGTACTCACGTAGGTCCTCCGCATTATTTTCAATCGATTAAAGAACGAGTTAGGACTCTGACCCAGGCTTAAATCAATGACTAATAGATATAAATTCCATAATACAAGTTCAGTAACCCTATAACCAACCATTCTAGAAGTATTTAAAATTAATCTTCGCATTAATTACAACCTTTGTAAGCGAGCCGTGGTGCCCAATATTCCAATTAAAGCTGGGAGTAAAGTCTAATCAAGGCTTTGATCTGGCTTTAGCTAACGTTTGTTAGTAGTAAACACTGCCCTTTTATTTCCTCGGAGATTTTCCATTGAAATACTGAATACTTTCCACGAAATCAGTCAGGCACATAAAATAAATCTAATCCTGTTGTTAACGTTATTATTTTTGGGTTCCATGTCACCAGAGGTTAACATAAGACTGAATCTATAAGCTATTGAGTCTACTGATTTGGCCGCGTTACGAATGATTTTATTGATTCCACTAATATAAAGGCGTATGTTTGTGAGTGTGTATATTTGTTACGTCTACAGGCATAACATACCGAACGGATTTTGATGAAACTGTGTAGTAATATAGCTTATATATCGAAATAAAACATAGGCTATAATTTATAAAGTTTAACCCGGGTAAAACCACGGGGCACAGCTAGTAACTAATATGAGGGACAAGTCAAGTGTTTTGTTAATTAAATATTTTCTAAATTTATCCAGATCCCGGCCATTTATCTTGTATCATGTCAGCCAAAGAACGTCCACTGCTGGACTAAAACCTCCCCAAAGAATGGGGGGATACGCCGATTGGTTGGCGATCTTAGTTTTATGGTCACAGATCACAGAAAAACGCTGCTACCCGTTCGCCGGTAGGTATTCCTTTGTACGATTTCTACGCCCCCCACGGCATGAGATGGGGTGATGATATTCTATGCCGTCATCACACAGCAGTCTTGTATATTATGTCACTTTAATTGGCATAACACCGATACTACGGACATCACGGGCCCTGCTTTAGCTAGTTAGCTGCTCCTTATAAAGTGCTCTAGTGGCAAATTCCTATCGATGAGACTTCTTCCTTTCCTCTCTATCGTCGGCAATCATTTGGACTTCTTGATACGTCTCTATTTACTTTCTATCTTCAGTTCGATCATTGTCAATACTTCGGTCATTAAAAAGTAATAATGATGTTTAAGTAATATATAGATAAATGAAGACATTAAATTGTTTTTAATTATCTTTTCCATCGAAGGCACTCTTTCCATTTTCCTAATGCTTGTTCCTTTATTTTATATTAGATATGAAATGTTTGTGCTAGGAAAAAAGCTTTCAGGTAAAAATATAAAGAATATATTTTATAAATAAATGGGGTAGCTTGTTATCAGTCTGTTTAAAAAAGGTACTTCTCTACTCATTGTAACGCTGAACAATGTTTAGGTAAATACGCAGAATGTTACAGCTTTTAAGTTTATTACAAATTACAACTTAAAAAGGTAAGCTACCTATAGGCTATACAAGATAAACCGTTACTTACATTTTCAATATGTAATTGAAAGTAAAAATATAATTTTTGAAGAAACACTTTCGGTTTTCCACTATTAGTCTCTCTGATAATGTTTAATGAATGAATGTTGGATCTGTGAATAAATAAATAAATATAAAATAAAAAAGGTTTTTATTCACGTAGACTTTAAAAAAGCGCTTGTAAATAGTCAGAACATATTCGTAGTAATTTATAATTATTTCTAGGTACATATAGATATTTAGGTACACGGATTGTAGGAAGTAATTTACAATAAGATTTATTTTATAACAGTAACGATATTTAACTAACTTAAATTAAGTTATTGTCAAGGATCATGTGTAGGTATAATTATCAAAATTTTAAATTTTAGCTATATTTTTACTACATACATATTGTCGAATGGTTCTGTCTATATTAAAGTACGAATTAAATGTTATTATTATGGCGGACCTTGTGTTTATAACGACGGTCGCGCTTAAATACTACTACCGGATCCAATGCGCGCCAACTGAGAAGACCCAGCGAAACAAACTCAGCGGGTGTCTCTACTACCGGTTTCAACATGGCCCAGTTGAGACGCTCCGGCGAAACATACTCAATGGGGCATATACACGAGATTTGGTCCACTTACTGAATGACATAAACAGTAAGTATTCTTAAGCTTTAATGAAGTTCTGAAGCCTACGTCAGACTTACAGCTTAGCTTTTAATATGTGCCGTTATACATGTTGGGGTTATAGCGTTGACGGATATAAATCATTAGAATATCTATCGCCGCTGGCAAGGCAGAAATTACCAAGCGACATATTTGCAACTTTATACTAGAGCAGTTTACAGTTTATTTTTTATAAAAAGAAAATCGGTAAATAATAGGTCTTTACCTATGAAATTGCCGTTTTGTATGAAAAAATTTAAACGAATTTTTTTCATGAATTTTTTTATTTGTATTAATCGAAGTAATCACCCATGCAATCAATGCATCTTTGCCATCGCAGTGGCAGTTTATTGATGCCCTTCTTAAAGAAATCAGCTGGACGGGAGGCAACAAATTCTTCAAAGGCATTTTGTACTGCCTCTCGGGTATTGAATTTTTTTCCCGCCAAGAAGTTATCCAAATTCTGGAAAAAGTAGTAGTCTGTAGGCGCAAGGTCTGGTGAGTAGGGCGGATGACGGAGAGCTTCCAACCCCAGTTCTTGCAACTTGGAGACCGTCTGCTGTGCAGTATGAGGTCGCGCGTTGTCGTGCAGGAGCAGCGGAGACGAGCGATTGACCAATGCTGGTTGGAGATGCGCCAGCTTCTCCATCATTGTGCTCAGTTCTTCACAGTACACATCTGCAGTAATGCTCACCCCGTTTGGTAAGAAGCTGTGATGAATCACACCGGCGCTAGACCACCAAACAGTGCCCATCACTTTTCTAGGGGTAAGTTTTCGTTTAGGGCATTGTTTAGGTGCTGAACCAGGATCCAACCAACTTGCTGAGCGCTTGCGGTTATCAAACAGAATCCATTTTTCATCGCAGGTAACAATGCGGTTCAAAATTCCTTCATTTGTGTGTCTGTTGAGCAGTGCAAGGCACGTCTCGACGCGTACTTCGCGCTGGCGATCATTGAGTTCGTGGGGCACCCATTTGTCAAGCTTTTTTACCTTGCCAATTTGACGCAAATGGACCAATATTGTTTTGACGCTAACGTCGAAAGCTGCTGCTAATTCAGCCGTAGATTG
Source organism: Pseudoips prasinana (assembly GCA_951640165.1). NCBI lineage: Eukaryota > Metazoa > Arthropoda > Insecta > Lepidoptera > Nolidae > Pseudoips > Pseudoips prasinana. The sequence continues at coordinate 2,814,734 of OX621238.1, read as the reverse complement.
TGTATCATCAGCTTCCACAACCGCCTTTAATTCGTCATTGTCGACCAAAGTCTTCGGACGACCGCGAGGTTCATTTTTCAGGTCGAAATTTCCAGAACGGAAGCGAGCAAACCAATAACAGGTGGTGCGTTGGTTTGTAGTGTTAGCTCCGTAAACGTCGTTGATGTTGCGTGCCGCTTGTGCCGCGTTGCTGCCACGACGGTACTCATATTCCATAATTACTCGAAGTTTTAACGTATCCATGATGACGAAAAAGATTGAAATGCGATGAAAATGTAACACTAATCAATAAAGAAATGACTACTTTTGGAAAAAAGAATCCATGTTTTTAAAATAAAATTAATTTGAAATTAGAATTCTTAGCCAAACAAAAATTATTTTGATTTGAAATGGCCAGTACTGCAGAACGGCAATTTCATAGGTAAAGACCTAATATCTCCTATTGATAAATGGCAGTTTATGAATTTTCTCAATATTATATGAAATAGTGACGGTTAGTAATAATTTCATCAAAACACAAACATGTATTTATTACTTACCTACAACAACATTTTATTATAAAACAAGTGAAAGTGGGTAAACTATTTAAAAAAAATATGCATACAGAAGTGAATGTTTATTACTTAGGTAAATCTATTTAACTAGAAAACATAAATATTTTTCTACCAGGATTTTTTTGTGATAGTAGAAATTAAATACAGTAAGTGCAAATTAAATTAAACAAGTAACTACAAATTAAGGTTTAATTCGGACAAAGGTTTTCGATGGATATTGTCATCGTCATCAGCATTATCTGATGAGGAACGAATTGGAGCACTCCACCACCCTACTCTAATGTGGGTTGGTCTAGGTTATACGCCAGTAACTAAAAATTTCTTAAATACGTCTATGGATATATAAAATTAAAATCAATTTAATATCAGTTTATTCTAATAGTTAAAATTTAAAGAATAATGATGTAGTATTTAACAGAGCAGATACATGACTAAAGTTAAATCCCTATTATCCACTGCAATTGGTTATTGTGATTAATTTTGTTAATAAAGCGAAAATAAAATGCGTGTTATATATACAAAAAGTCATAAAATTATACTGAGTACTCATCTCAAGCTGCACGTTACAACGAAGTAGGTACTTTATGCAGAGGGCACGCGAGTTACCTATACGACACTCTATTCAATGGACACTTAACATTATTTTTTTACCAATGGCCACTAAAACTTTTTACAGCGCGTATAAGTGACAAAATGAAATAAATGCAACAGAAATAAACTTCGTTATTCTTTAGAAATTGTTAAGCAAGTCACAAAAACAGTTAAAAACTTATGTTGTTATTAAATACATTATGTTCTTTCCAGGCAGTAAAAATACTACAGTATTACGTTTTTGAGTACATTGAAATTAGGAAAAGCATACTAAATTAAACGGAGTATATTATTAAGTTTATCTAAACATTATTTAATAGAAAAAAAATATTATAAAGTGCAAAAATTTCAAATCGAATACCCTACAAACTGAAAGTTAAATAAAATTAAAATTGGTAACAATTTTGCCGCTTAGTCGCCAATTTTTTATTACTTTTACAATTACTAAGCGACAATAAAAGTCTTTCAAGCGGTATGCGGGTATGATTAATTAACGCAAAATTTTTTGCTGATTTCAATGATATTCATATCTCCCAAAATGTCGCTTGGTAATTTTTGCTATTCAAGCGTCGATATAATGAGAGGAAGAATTTCAAGGGTTTTACATTGGTTAATTTTAGCCGGGTGACTTAGAATTACCCGTAGTTTTAAAATAAGACCGAGGTGTTTTCGTAAAGTCCAGAATAGTAGGTATAAGTATTTTGGCTGGACAAAGATAAAAAATCCACGTACCTTATAAATATTAAATTACCTTTTAAATATTTTAATTATTAGTTAAAAACTAAATTTAATGATTGAAATAACCCTCAATTTATAAAATAAAAAAACCTACGTAAAGTGTGATAAGAAATGTAGTTTGTTACTACAGCTTTTTACGAGGAACAGAAGACTAGCGTGAGGTGACACTGGTAATATCTGAGTTAAGCTACTTCCACATTTATTTCATGTTTTGACTTTTTAAACTGCATAAATTTACGTGGATATTACTTTTAAGAAGACTCTGTACATGTCATTAATATTTTAAGTAAGTCTATCTGTTTGTAGTATTTTCCAAGTCATCTGAATAACGTCCAAGGCAGTACAAAGGCCTCCCCAAAAGATCTCCACAATGGAATTGTGTCCATCATTTGGTGGTATTTGATATAATCTCTACGTTTTGGATACGGGCTGGCGATCGCAGTATGATGGTTATAGTACACTCTATATTCCCTTAGTACAACTTCTGCTGGACAAAGGCCTCCCCGAAAGATCTCCACAATTGCCGGTCTTGCGCTATCCGCATCCAGCGATTTCCAGCGTCCCACACAAGATCATCGGTCCATCTTGTAGAGGGCCTGCCCACGCTGCGTCTTCCGGTTCGTGATTGCCACTCGAGAACCTTTTTGCCCCAGCGGCCTTCGGCTCTACGAGCTGTGTGCCCTACCCACTGCCACTTCATATCTTTGGGGGAGGCCTTTGTCCAGCAGTGGACGTCTTTCGGCTGATATGATGAAACTTCTACGCCACCCACGGGATGAAATATGGGGGTGAAATCCGTAACGGTTAGCCACATTTTACAAATAAACAAAAACAAAACAAACAACATATTTTCCAAGTAATGGTCTCTAATATCGAAAAACATAATATTAACAACCTATCACCAAATTCTAACCTTTAGACATACCTCGCTTTAATTTTGAATAAAGGGCAAGCAGAATATAAAAGCAATTAATATTCACCTACGTATAAATAACTTACTCAGACCCTAAATAAGTTAACCCTATAAAAATCTCTACGCATTAAATTGGCAGTACCACGTTACCAAATCATTGACTCAGATTAGAATTAATCTAGCCTATAATAAGTTTTGTAAATGGTTACAAAAATGGTTGATATGCTATGCTATAATTATTCTTAAGATAAATAACACATGACATGACATTGTCCCCAGATATTATTATCTGGGGACAATGTCATACAGATCATCCTAACCCCAAACTCAGCAAAGCTTGTACTATGGGTACCAGGCGACGATATACATACTTATATAGATAGATAAATACATATATACATTGAAAACATCCATGACTCAGAAACAAATATTCGTGCTCATCACACAAATATTTGCACTTACCGGGATTCGAACCCAGGACCACCAGCTTCGTAGGCAGGAGCACTACCAACTAGGCTTCGGTGACCGTCAAGCCGTGGTTTGTCAAGATCTCAAAAAAAAAAACATTTTGCTCAACGTAATTAATTATTCTACTTAAGAATTAACGTTCAATATCGTAATTCAATACCACATAGCTTAGCTTAGCAAAAGAATAGTTGTCAATAACGAAAATATACATGTGTGTGTATGTCTGTATTTGTGACGAAGTAGTGTGGGTGTCCTTTGGTGTTCAAGCTACAGGTTGTACAAAATATGTTTAAATTTAGGATTTATATATATATATATATATATATATATATATATATATATATATATATATATATATATATATATATATATATATATATATATATATATATATATTTTGTGTTCCCTTACTAACACTCTTAGGGAGGATGTAGGTGCCATTTATCCGATTTTTTTAAAGAAATATGGCTGACTGCTATACTCTCTGCTTGAGAAAGATAATACCTCCTAAGCTATAAAAAAATATATTCATCTTATTTTTTTACATTTTGCTTAAATAGAAATAAATACGTTACCTTACAAAGCTTTAACAAGAATTCAATGTCTCATGTAACCTTATAATCTTTTGTTAAAATAATAACTTAGGAAATAATGTATTGTAATCAACATGAGTTCGCAATGTAACATGAAACTTGGCAGCCCTTTTGATGGTGCGTATAAACAGCCCTTGTGTAACAAGCGAGGAAATGTGCCTTTTGATACATGACGCCTACTTGGATTGTTGATTTAGGGACAGGTTTAAGTACGGCCAATCTTTGCTGAGATACAAATAGCATTCCCAATTACTGCTTAATGCATACTTATGTGCTTGACAGTACACGTGAGGCTAGCATGGCAATGAACGCTCATGTTTCTGTACAACATCTATACATATAATAAAATCGGAGGAAAGTCAAAACTGTACATTGAATGATTTTTTAAATGATACTTGGGGCGTCATCTACAATCGATATCGAAGCCAAAAATATAGGGTTTAGAATTTTTGTCTGTTTGTCTGTATGTATGTCCGGGCTGAACTCAACAACTACTGCATGGATTTACTTCAAATTTTGCATGAATATTACTAAGAGGTCGGGTCAACATATAGGCTACATATTATCACGCTATCACCTACGGGAAAGGAGCTGCTATAATTTATAAAGTTTAACGCGGGTAAAACCGCGGGGTACAGCTAGTTTGTAATATGTTTCTATATATTATAGGTATTTATGTATGTATGTATATAGTGTATATAGTATATATAGTAGGTTCTTGTACTGAGGACCAATGGGTACTGTTAACAAAGTTTATGTACACCGACAACTGCCCTCTTAAATAATCCCTATTTATCTGGGGACAATGTCACACAGATTATCCTAGCCCCAAACGAAGCAAAGCTTGTACTATGGGTACCAGGCGACGATATACATACTTATATAGATACATAAATACTTATATACATAGAAAACATCCATGACTCAGAAACAAATATTCGTGCTCATCACACAAATATTTGCACTTACCGGGATTCGAACCCAGGACCACCAGCTTCGTAGGCAGGAGCACTACCGACTAGGCTACGGTGATTATTGTCCATTCTTTGGTTGTCAGAATCAGAATCATTTATTTCACAAACATAGGGTACATATAGGTCTTAATCTATGTAGAAAGTGCATGCTGCCTATCTTGTCTGTAGTAGAAGACATGTGAAATTATTACACTAATTTAATTTCAATATTACTGAACAACAATATACAATAAAACTTAACAAAAAACTACTACAATAAAAAATTACGACATAAAATACAGTAATAAAGGAGATATAAAATTAAACCTAAACAATGTCAAGAGATATAATAAATAAAATATAGTTAAATGTAAATTTTTCTTTCTTTGTCCATAAAAAAGTCCTTTATTGTATAGTATGTTTTTTTCTAAACGCCATATTTTAAGTTTTTGTTTAAACTTTCTGGAAGAGATCAAATTTTAGTGATATAACCGCCAATTGTATACTTTTTAATTATATGCTCCTGTACTGTATGTTTTTAATTTTGGTCTACAATAAAGAGTTAATCTATCCATCTAACATATGGCTGATACTGGCTGTCATAGACTTGTGTGTGTATTTCTGTGATTTCATTGGATAATTAAATGAAATAATGAAATTTATTCAGCACTTGGGTATGAAGATACACTTGTAATCTCAAAAATGGGGAATCATCCTCCGGAAGGGTGTTAGAAAGAGAATCCTAAATTTGAACTGCCAGTGTGTGTCGTTCGTAGCTTAACACAGAGCGCCTATCCCGGATTGGTGGGTGGTACTGGTTCGAGACCCGTCGGACAATTAAATGTATGAATTCCCATTTTTGACATTAAGCTTTGCATTGCGAATCTATCTATATACATATAATAAACTCGTAGCAAAGTCAAAACTGTGCATTGAATATTTTTTATAAGGATACTTAGAGTATGATCTACAATCGATATCGAAGCCAACACATAGTTTTTAGAATTTTTTCTGTTTGTCGTACGTACGTATGTCGGGGCTAAACTCAAAAAGTACTGCATGGGTTTACTTCAAATTTTGCATGAATATTACTAAGAGGTCGGGTCAACATACAGGCTACATATTATCATGTTATCACCTACGGGAGAAGACCTGTGATAATTTATAGAATTCAACGCGGGTAAAACCGCGGGGCCAGCTAGTAATGCTATAAAATTCAAAATTTAATACACTTGTACTTGTCAAGCTCTACAGTACATAAATATAGTCATATACTAACAGTATTAAGGTAACTACTTATATAAACCAGTCCATCCGTGTGGTCTGTTTTATCACATACAATGTTGATACATTGAATGAGCAATCCTTAGATTAATAACAAGTTAAGTGACAGCGACAGTTTGGATAGAGATTACAAAGTTTACAAGTTTTAAAATACAGTGATGGAGTGTTTAATTTTACAAAATGTAGAGTTAAATAATTAATTTATGCCTTGTTAACTACGCAGATAAAAATAACATTGACAGTGACATCTTCTTTACTACGAAGGCAACACGGGTAGTATTTAAAGCGATTATTACCAGTTGCTCTCATCGGCCATGTTGAGTACATAGCCATGCATCAGTCTGTAAAAGAGTGACTGCCCCGTTCGTCTAGGGTTCAAAACCCGGATCGGGGCAAAAAGTGAATTTGGGATTTTTCTCGAAGTTCGAACCCAAAAGCCCAAAGTAGTTGCACTGTGGCGCGACAACTCAATTAATAGTTTTATTTTTGAAAGATGCTGTTTGAGACATTGCTCACCTTTGTTGTCCAGTGAAGCAGTAAAAAGACTTAGGCGGTTCTAAACGTCATGTTAAAAATAATAACGATGCCCCTTCGTTAAGTAGACCTACATTAGTCGTCACTTGTTTTTGTAGCAGCACTCGCACCACGGAGCACTCGATACCTAGTGAATGCATTTTTTTAAATATGACGTATCCAGTGAAAGCCTCATAGGCAAACTGCATACGTCATGTTAAAAAAAAAAAAAAATTGCATACAGTAGCTATCGAGTGCTCCGTGGTGCGAGTGCTGCTACTAAAACAAGTGACCACTGTGTAGGTCCACTTAACAAATACAAAAAACGGACTAAAGCGGACATCGATGTGTGCTCATATTAATAACCTTAGCAGGGAACAAGCGCAAAGCGAATATAGGGTAGTGTAAAATAATTATTTGTAAATGCGTGTATATTGTATTTGTCCAAATTGTCCTATTTTCCTATTGGCTAATTGTATGTCTTTGTAATGTCCAAATCTGTACTGTTTGAAGAACATATTTTTGTATATAATACGTGTTTAAATTGCAATAAAATACTACTACAGTTACTACGAGTTAGTCCTCATCTACCTCAATAGATAGTAGCAGTAACGTTTATCCGTACCACCTGGAAGCGGTCTCGTCAAGCACGGTTCGCTTTCAGCGTTCAAACATCCCACGTACGTGCAGAATCTGGAATGAATTACCTGATGCGGTGTTTCCTAAGCGCTACGACATGTCCTTTTTCAAACAAGGTTTAAAAAGAGTAATCATTTCATGGTAGGCGGCGGTTTTCTGTACCCCCTGGCACTGCGAATGTCCATGAGCAGCGGTTACCACTTACCATCAGGTGGGCCGCTAGCTCGTCTAATACCATAACCAAAAATAAAAAGTCAGCTAAGTGATATTACTACATTTTAAGCGAATAATTGATTAATCGCATGTGTCACTATTTTTCATGTATTCTGAAGATTAGAGTAAGATATTCTTTATTATTAATTTGCTAATTGCATGTTGTCAAGTACAAGTCACCCAAGCGTAAGCATTTGGCTTTTATATTAGAACAATGAAAGAAATATTAAATGAAAACATTGCCAATATAACATTGTTGGTAAGACTTAAAGCTTTGTCTAGCTAGCTAAACTTCAGAAGCAGCTTTGCAATTTATTAAATTAAAACTTCTTTACGCACGCTTGATTTGGGGCGTAAGCTGCTGAATGCATGATGAGAGCGTTACGAAAGGTGTGATCGGGTGAAGCCAACCCAAGTAGAGAGGGAGATATACGTTAATAAAGATAGAATGAGAGTTTCGTATATTAATGTAGGGGGTAATGTTTTGCTCTCATAGCCAGATATGTACATATAGATGGAATTAAAGAAATTTTACTTCAGTCGCATGGTCTAAAGTACACTCTTTTTAGGGTTCCGTAGCCAAATGGCAAAAAACGGAACCCTTATAGATTCGTCATGTCTGTCTGTCCGTCCGTATGTCAGACTCACTTTTTTCCTACACTTTAAGAGCTGTATTGTTGAAACTTGGTAAATAAATGTATTCTGTGAACCGCATTAAGCTTTTCACACAAAAATAGAAAAAGAACTATAATTTTGGGGGTTCCCCATACATAGAACTGTACTTAGATAGAAACTTTTTATTGTACCCATACATGTGGGTTATCTATGGATAGGTTTTTAAAAATGATATTGAGGTTTTTACTATCATTTTTTTCTAAACTGAATAGTTTGCGCGAGAGACACTTCCAAAGTGGAATGTTGAATGATAAAACTAAAAAAAATATATGATGTACATTACCATACAAACTTCCACCGAAAATTGGTTTGAACAAGATTTAGTAAATAGTTTTTTTTAACACGTCTTATAACTTTCATTTAATCAACTGAAATACTTGCTGCTACGGAAGCCTTCATGGGCGAGTCCGACTCGCACTTGGCTGGTTTTTATTTATTTAGTTTGCCCATAGTATATACATTTTAATAAAGGCAACGTCCGCAATAGGGAAGTTAATCCTTGTCGGGCGGGCGTGTTTGCTGTCCGTGACTCTTGATGTTTATATAGACAAACAAGAGAGTCATGGACACAAAGCATAGCGAGACTAAGACTAAGTGTAAATAGATCACACAATAGTTGACCCGATTATAAATCAGCCGAGGGTGCCCAGTTTTTGATTGCACACATGGCACAGTGGTTAAGGTCACCCCTAACCATTGCGCCATATTTGCAGTCAAAATTCATTCGTTGTTCATTGAGCTGATACAGTTCTCACGCATACGTGACTATTACGGGCTAACATAATTTATGTACACACTGTTCACGAAGAGGAAACAGTAGCGTGAGTAGGCCGTCTACAATAATAATAAAAAATATCTATCTAGGGACAATGTCACACAGATCATCCTAGCCCCAAACTAAGCAAAGCTTGTACTATGGGTACCAGGCGACGATATACATACTTATACAGATAGATAAATACTTAAATACATAGAAAACATCCATGACTCAGAAACAAATATTCGTGCTCATCACACAAATATTTGCACTTACCGGGATTCGAACCCAGGACCACCAGCTTCGTAGGCAGGAGCACTACCAACTAGGCTACGGTGACCGTCAAGATGGACCCATGGTTGCTGGAAGCCTCTGGTTGTGGGTAGCGCAAGACTGGCATTTGTGATGTTTGGGGGAGGCCTTTTTCCAGCTGTGGACGTCTTTATACAACGTGTAACAGAAAGTGTGAACGTAACTTAAGGGGGTTATAGGGTATCAGGACGGCTACCTATGGACGAAACTTCAAACAGAAATAATCATTTTTTATTCAACTAGTAATTTATTTTTCTATCGACCACCTAAATCAACAAGAAAGATTACCGACATTATGAACAACACTAAAAACTCAGCCGCAAGGGTAATGAACCTTACCGCAACTCTTTGGGTACCTACTACTTAGACTGTAAATAAAAAGTGTGGTTCTGTACAGTCACATAATTTATTACACGTGTTTATTTTAAGATTCAATCAAATGTTTAACTGAATTTTTGCTCTAATTTTAACGACATTTTAATCATTCATACTTTGATAACTAGGAAAAATCACTTAATTTAATTTCAATTGATATTCCGCAAGATGTTGGATCTAGGAGAAATAAATAATTTAATTGACTTATGTAACCGCAGATATTTTTTTGTGTGTTAAATAGTAAGAATATTAAATTTTTCTTTCAGTATGTGAATTTAATCTGGCCGGAAACGAATAGGTACTTAATTTTTAATACAAACTATACAAACTAACCAGATAAACCCACGCGGTACGACTACTGATAAATTACGAAACAATATGAATAATGTACTAGGCTCATATGAACATTAGGGGACATTTCGAATTCCGTCCTGATTTTGTCGCAAGGAACTCTAATACGGCGGCGAATACAAAGGATTGATGTAGGTAAATAATAAATGGTTAAATATTTTTTAATATTCATCAAAGCGGGCCCCGCGCGCCGCGCCATCTGAATGTGTTCGTGTATAACTCATTGGTCTAGCGGTAGCGTGTTCAACTGCAGATAATAAAGTCCTGGGATCAAATCCCGGGTCGGGCCAAAAAGTGATTATGGGAATAATGAAGTCCTGGGTTCAATTCCCGGGTCGGGCCAAAAAGTGATTATGGGATTTTTCCGTAAAAAGAAATTTCTCAGTATCAGCCCGAAGTCTGGGAGTTGACGATATTACACCCCCATGCCTCGGAGAGCACGTAAAGCCGTCGTTCCTGTGCCTGACGTCTTTCCGGTCGTATCTCTAGTGGTCCCATCGGATCATGAGAGTGATGGAATAGAAAGTGCAGGGGCACTTTCAATTCCACCTTTAAACTTTAGAGTGATACACTCCAAATTTTAAAGGTTCCCTAAAGACATATTAATCATTCATACAATACATACAAATAAAAAAATATGAATAATGTAGGTACTAGGCTCATATGAACAGTATTACTGGGGACATTTCAAATTCCGTCCTGATTATATCCAAAGTTACACTAATATGGCGGCAAAATCAAAGAGTTGATGTAGGTAAATAATAAACGGTTAAATATATTTTAATATTCATTTAAGCGAGCCGCGCGCGTCGTCGATACCTAGGCGGCTCTTTTGACTGGACTCAAAGACGCCGCCAAAGGGGCCGCGTTCGAAGAAAGCCGCCAAATTCATCAAATATTGTGCAATTTCATTTATTTAACCCGGCGAGCATGAGGTGAAAAAAAGTTACTTCAAGAATGTGGCAGGGTGGGACATACCCTTATCTTAATGTACTGTAAAATAATTCTTATTATTAATTTTTGATTTTTTTTTATTTATTTTGTATTATAATGAATTAATTAGTGGATTTAAATGAAAGAAGTTCCATATAAAATAATAATTATTTATTCATTCGCGTTTTTCCTATACTCTAATAATTATAGGTACAAAATTTAGGGCTTTACAAAAATTTAAAATTAAACAAAAATATTTATCTTTGGAGTGTAAATAAAATTAAAACTAAAAGATAATGATGTCCTCCTCATGATTTAACTTGTTATTATTTTTTTAATTGAAAATTGGACTAATCAGTATTGTTGACATACTGACGACTGTTCAGCACAATTTTCGCAAATAAATTTTGCATGCAAACATTCTTGCGATGCTTGTGCCAAGCCCATATGTTTGGATTGGCACAAGTATTACAAGAATGTTTGGTTTTTCTATCCTACTTATATGGAAAATCCTGGAATCTGACATATCTTCTGGATACATTTGCATGTCTAGGTGAGGGCTCACGGAGCTAATAATAATTAAATGTTTAATAAATAAACTAATAACAAAAACATATAATATAATAATAAAAAGAATTAACTGCTAAAACATCTAACAAAAACAAGCAAACAACAAAGACAACAAACAAAAACTAATAAAACAGTGAAAAATTATGATTACATCATTACGTAAAAAAAATACGTCAGAAATGAGGCAGGGTATAACATGCCCGAGACAAGTTTGGGCACGTATATTCCGGCTGGTAATTCGCGCCACACTGCGATCACGCCACTACCCCGTCCTGCACACCTCTGCCTTCAGCTATTGAGCGAGCTAGTGCCACCAGACGAGGATTTTGAAAAATACACTACTTTTAAAGTTTACCAGGGTGTGAGATACCCTGCCTCATGCTCGCCGGGTTAATAAAAATATTAAAATCATCAGTTGTTCGTAAACTGCTGTCTATTTAGGTCGTGTTTAGTTACTCAATCGTCTAAAATGTCGTTTAGTAATGAGTAAAGTGTTCCGCGAAATCCTTAACTATGTCGTTTAGTGATCGTAATAATTTGGAAAATTTCGTGCATTCATCTATGAAAGAATAGCCTCAGACGTGCACTTTGTGATGATGAGGATTCATAGGTCACAGAATTTAAGGCTGTGTAATTACGAGGAACCTATGTCGTGAAGGGTACAGTGTCGCGATGGAGGCCACGCCTCTTTATAACTAAGAAACATGAAAGCTTTACGATTCTATGAATATGTTGTACATGAGAGAGACTCGTGTTAGTTGGCAAGTCTTAGAGTTAAGCTTTCGGTGTCGGTGCAGATTTTAGTGAACGTGAAATAATGAAATTCTTCCATCAGTACTGAAAACAACTTCAACTAGAAGTTTTACTATAAAAAGATTCTCCTAATGTGTTTGTGTATCACGTACTTATACGATGTAAAGTATCCAATAGCTATTCAGCAGTGCTATAAATAAAAACATAACTCTAAAATAAAACAAAATATGTGTAGTGAGTGCAATCAGAATCAAACTACCAGGCGTGCATAGAAACACAGAGGTATGTCAAACAATTTCTAGCGTAAATCAGAATCAGCTGTGCTGTGTTAGTACGGATGTTCGTTATATCGATAAAAATACTTGTCGATATATTGAACGGTATATTATTTTACGATCAAGATTAAAATGATGGTATTTCGGTATGAGATTTTGTGTATAGGTAGGCTTAAGGAGACCGTATATGCCCCTTAAGTTACGTTCACTCTTTCTGTTACACGTTGTATAATTATTGGATAGGATGATTTTGATAATAATTATTATATTGAAAATGATAAACCAAAACCATGTTATATACATATAAGTAATTTCGTTAAGAGCGTAAAGTAACCCGCAAACCATGGACTCGTTTCACTAGTCTCGTACTAGTGAAATGAGTCCATGGTTTGCGGGTTACTTTATTATTAGTTATCTAGTAAAAAAAATAAGTATTTTGGTTGAGCGTTTGTGTGTGTTTTGTGGTTGCCATTTTGATTCTTGCATCGAAGGATCTTTGTGTATAAACGTAGATTTGTGTGTGTTTCTGCTTTGTTACTCTCCGTGCTACTACACACTGCAGGAGTTCTATAATGACAAAAACTAAATAATGTAAGTAGGTTAGTGTTGTATATGTGTATAGGGTATATCAATATTTTCAAATAATAATGTTATTTTATGTTTTATATTGACAACTTATTAATTAAATACTACATATATCATAATTTATGAAAATATAAAAGGATTGATATTTTTATAATGTTTTGACATACCTACCAATACGTGAAAATTGCATGCTTATTGAAATTGTTAGTAATTATTTAATGTTGCCGTGCCCTAACAGGGTATCATGTTGAAACTTTTTATATGTAAGACCTATGTACACATGATTGCAATAAAGATTGAATTGAATTGAATTGCCTTGGAAATATTTTTGTTGATAATTTTACTCAGAACATACGAGTACCGATTTCAGATAGTTTTGCCAACGATTTAGCTGTCTATTTTGACGCCTCTATGTGAGGGAAAGAGGCGTATAAATAGACAGATAAGTGACAGCCTATTGATATCTCCGCTGTGCTCTTTAATATAGCTCTTAAAACATTCTGTGGAATGTATATCTACTTTTCTAATTGTTCCTAAGAATGCTGAGATATAATTTGTGTTTATAAGAAGTTCTCCGAAAATTTAATACCACTTGGATTATTAAAATGATTAATTGGAAGTAATTGATTATAATTACAACGCGGGTATTAAATTTTCAAATTTAAGGGCTAGGATGCCTTCTAGTAGAAAACAATCTCAGCGTTACCTCTTCATTACGCTTTAACTATAAACTTTTATCAAAAGAAAAATTACGCTTTGAACCATCACCCAGCGTTTAGGAAACATTTTTACTTCCAAATGAATTTGCAATAAGACTTCTATTTCTATTGTTTCCATACTCGAAATACAAAATTATAAAGAAAGTTCGTAATTCAACTTTTCTTAATTGCATATACTAGATATTAATACAAGTCATCTGAACAAATGGTTGCGATCGTAAAAATAAGTGCATAAAATAAAAGTAAACAAAAAATCTGACTGCGGATTTTAATAACTGAAAAGTATAAAAACAAGCCATGTGTTTTACGGCCTAGAAAGAATAACAAAGCCACCCCATACCATCCCGTGGGTGTCGTAAAAGGCTCCTAAGGGATACACCAGGTAGTCGGGCAGGTGCGCCATCTGTGTCCTAGCTACAGCCTAACTGCGGCTGCCAACTCGTATACCAAGCACGGTAAGGCAAACCCCTCCAAATGGCAAACATTGGTTTTAGAAACCTTTGGATGGGGCCTATGTCCAGCAGTGAATGATATTAGGCTGATGATGATGACTAAAACAAGAGATTCCTGCCAAAAATATTTCCCTGCACTATAAAACCCGTACTCTTGATATAAATTGTACTATCAATCGCAATATACTAACTGGGCCCCTCGATTTTACCCGCGTTAAACTTTATAAGATATAGCCTAGTTATTAATCCAAGGTGTCGGCTAACTGTATACCAAATTTTATTAAATTCGCTCCAGCCGTTTAGACGTGAAAAGTAACAAACATACATACTCACAAAATTTCTCCTTTATAATATTAGCCTGATTAGTGTGATATACCTAAGGCTAAAACCGACTTAAACTACGCTATACATATATATAAAACCAACTTCCACCTTTGTTTTTAACAAACAATTTATTTTTATATAGAATAATATATCGTTATATGTTACTTAAATCGTAGATATATATTTGTCATGAGAACATCAATGATAACAGTATACGTTCTCAAAAGTCAAATACAATCTGACGCTTCACCATCTCAGGTTTCTATAGGTTTCAAGGTTACATTATTTATTCTAATAGCTAGTTAGACTGCAACGCAACTGTTAGACTGGGAATATATCCAGCGTTGGGATATAAGTAAAAGACAAAGAAGTAACTTATATAATTTCACAAAGAATTCATCATATTTAAGAGCTATACTCTTGTCGGTGGAGCTTCTTCCAATCGCGTCGGCTTTCCTCAAGCGCTTTGACTTCTTGACATGACATTACATTTATCTTTTCCTTTATCTGATTCATATAGGTCCTTCTTGGTCTTCCTCTTCCTCTCCTTGCCTCCTTGTCTATTTTTCCTTCAATGTATAAAAGTAGACCTTCTTCATAAAGGTGTCATGTCGTATCAAGTGCCCTAACATCATTACCCATCTGTTATCTATGGTTCTTAATATGCAGCTCTTCTCATCTGCCATTTGTAATACTTCCACATTTTCACAAAGATTAAAACTACTATAATAACTATAGAAATTTAAGCGTCACGGCTAAAACCTTAATATCGCTGTCAGTAGTCCATCGTGGAATATTGTAATTTTGATAATTAAATTAACCGAAATATGATGAAGGTCTAACGAAATACTTGTCTAAAATCGTTAGTGTTTATAAATATCGATATCTCTTTCAAAGATTCATATTCATATTAGTTAATATAATTAATTACTGAATTAGTTAATTTAAGACATATTGCGTCTAGATTATTAACGTGCAGAATGCGCAATGAAATTTACTGCTTCATATCATAGGTGTTTGTAAAAAATATCATGTTTCTTTGCTAAAGATATGTATTTTTACAAACCATAATAACTTTCAGGTGACTTGTTTTTTGGCCCTGTGCGCAACGCACCACCTTTTATATACTCTTTTTTATTTTTTTCTATTTTTGACGTTTTGTAATAGTTGGTTTTCGTTATGTCAGTTGGCTATGTGAAGAGAATATATTATATCTGAACCAGGTCGTTTTATAATTACTAGTCCCAGTCCCTTACAGGCCCCCTGCAAGTTTATTTCATTATCTCCACTCAATATGTCCCTATCAAGTTATGGACCGACGATTTTTTCCTAAGAACGTGTTAATTACTTACTGCCTTTTTACTCACTCAATAAGCTGAGTATCGTGACATGACATGTCTTTGCAATAAACTCTTTAGATTTCAATTAGCCTTATCAAATGTTAATCTGGAGCTTATTTTAGAGTTCAATATTTTATTTTACTTAATTGAATTGTAATATTTCTTCGATTAAGAGAAAAATAAATATTTCGAATAGAAGAAGTTTAAATTTAAATCAATTTGTATATTAATTAATCATAAAATATTTTCAGAATAAAATGTTTTGGCATGCCGCTTAATAATAGATTTGCGTTCACTGTAATAGATAGAGAATATTTTAGATCAATTAATAGTTTAAAAATGTAATAGAAATGTCTCGTCCATTTGTGTATGGTAGAGGTCCCAGGCGAAACACTATTATTCTACGTGTCACGTCTACAGCTTCATGTCTCACATTAACGACTGATCATGTGGTACCCCGGTAAAGGCCAACACTTCAGGGTGCAATCATCTCGCTCGCTTGTTTAGATGTTATATAAGCCATGAAATCATTGTATGTTCTTTGTAAAACTGTGCTTTGGTTCTCTTGTGAGATTTATATTCTGTTCCAGATCTAGTTTTCATATTGCTATTTTTTAACGTGAAACTTTTTGATGTGAAATATCTATAGCCGCACGTAAAACAGATATCTGGCGTGGCGACGCATGCCGTGGTTTTTTTTTTTAGTTCCTATATCAATATGTTCTTTTCGACTTTGACTTCTACTTGGACTTCGACTTGACTTCGACCTTGACTTCGACTGCGACTTATACTTCGACTTCGACTGCGACTTATACTTCAACTTCGACTTCGACTTCGACATGACTTCGACTTTGACTTCGACTGTGACTTATACTTCGACTTCGACTGCGCTTATACTTCGACTTCGACTTATACTTCAACTTCGACTTCGACTTCGACTTTTGCATATTACTTTTACAAAATAATGTCGATGTTTCACATCTGCCAGGCGTCCCGTGACGGCTCACATTTTTTTTATTGTTGTTGAGCAGATTTAGATGAGGCGTCGGAAGATTCGCCACCGGTTTATTGTTGACATCCCAGCATGCCATGTTGACACAGCTAGAATGGTTTATTTCAGTTATTTTCATAGTGTAATGTCCTATGGAATTCTTCTCTGGGGTAGCTGTGCTGACATTAACACCATATTTATATTGCAAAAAAGAGCTGTAAGAGCTATCTATAATCTTGGCCCGAGAGTGTCTCTAAGAGAAAAGTTCAAAGAGGTTAACATTCTAACTGTACCATCTCAGTATATATATGAAAACTTACTATATGTGCATAAAAATATCGATTCCTTCTGTAAAAGGAGCAATACACATAATGTAAATACTAGATATAAGAATAATCTCAAATTGCATACTACCCGTCTCCACAAAATAAGTTACTCTTTTATGGGGCAATGAATAAGATTCTATAACAAACTTCCCAATGATATTAGAGAATTATCTACGAATAAGTTCAAAGAATTATTAAAGCCAAATTGTGTAGCAGGACATATTACAAAATTTCTGATTATTTAAGTGATAAAAGTGCTTTGGATTGAGTTGTTCTGAGTCAACAGACATGATTGTAATTAATCTTAAGTATATTTTATTTTAAAAAAGGATTCCTACTGAGTTTCCTGGCAGTGTTTCTCAGTAGCTGCCACGTCATGCACTTCACGGTAGGGTAAAAAAATATGACGATTCCACATACATGTAAATTGTTACGGAATAAATGATTTTGACTTTGACTTTGCCGTGCGAAGCGCTTTGGTCCTTCTTTCATAATACGCACTACTAAGTTGTGGAACACTCTACCGGACGTTGTGTTTTTAGACACGTATAACATGGGTTTATTTAAGGCATCTTATAGGTACTCGCAGTGCGGCTTAGAACACATCTTTACTTACTACCAGGTGAGATAGGTGAGGTAGATAGTAAAAGCTTCGAGATGGGCCCTTAGGATATAAACGTAGGTAATCGTTTTAAATAAAAAAGTTGCAGTCAGTTGTAGGTTTTAACTAGGACTTATACCTATATCCTACAGTGGATGAGCAAGTACCATTTCACACGAAATTAGCATATATATCACATTTTTCAAGAGACATTCAAGTTTTTGCTGACATCTCGTTATTTTCATGAATACAATTTGCGCTTGACAAATGGTAGAGATTTCACTTGTCTGGAAGTATACGTCTGGTTGAAGAAAGTTCTACTGGTGTAATATATTTTTACAGGCCTGTTGGTCTTGTGGAACTGCTACGCCAGAGGTCGCGGGTTTGATCCCCATCCAGGACAAATCTTTTTGTGATGAGCACGATCACTTGTTCTTTGTCTGTGTGTAATTTATCTACCTCTACAATATGTATGTATTCTGTACGAGTCGCTGGAAACCACTGAATGAGAATACCACAAGACCGGCAATTGTGGGGATATTTGGGGGAGGCCCTTGACCAGCTGTGGACGTCTTTCGGTTGATATGATGATGACGATGTATGTATTTAGAAATATATAAGTATATTTATAAATACTCGTGGATTATGTATGTCACAACTATACCAGCAGAATATATGTGCGAAATCTGTCACTGAAGATAATTTATAACGTAATCATGTATTTTAGTTTATTACTTCATGTAACAGTGAATATAATAAATGGAATTGAAGTCGTTTTTAATACGAGTGGTATTAACTTGAGACAGATGAATGAGTTATATGTTTAGACTATACTCGTTCTTTTGTGGTTTATTAATTTCACTACTACTTTAGTGCCAATGTGTATTTGGTTGAAACCTAGTAAATTACCACTAGTTTTATTATTTGTGCATGATATATATTCTTGAGTGAGTGAATGATTTGTGCCAAGGAATTGCTTATTTTTAAAGGTGTTTCCCTGATGTATGCTTTTATTTACCATAATGAACCACTCACCAAACCACAAAAGAAAAGTAATTAAAATAGAGCCATGTAAAATTGTAAAACGTCAACATTCAAAAACGACCAGGTATCTAAAATTATAATAATGACAATTAATATCAAAAATTTTAAAGAATCATTATGGCAGTTACTTGAATTAATTAGGTAGGTATTCATGTAAACCATTACATGATAATTTTAAATGGTAAAATGCAAATTACAGAGGTAAATACCTCCCTTTATCTAAAATTATTCATGCTTAATTACCTTGTATTACTACAAACATGTTCAGATTCAAGCGTTTTTGGAGTATTTATGAATAAGTATAATTTTTACTTTGATTTTTATTCTGTCTTGTTCGTTGGCCATACAGTTAATCTTCTCTGTTTTAACCGATACTCCTACCTATATTTCACAGAGAATGTACTGGATCATTGAACATGATTGGATTTGTTGCCATACCAAAACGAGCCAACGTTTGCACATTCAATTACACTATTAATTATATATATGGCAATGGGTATAATCAGCATACGATTTAGAGTTACAAAATGATATGATACCTTCAAGAAGCGTTCAACTTTTTTAATGTTTTGATGTAGCATGTGTCGTAGTACTTACTAGATTACTACGACACATGCTACGAAGAGCTACAACATTTTAGAGGCACTTCGTAGTTACGTAATATCTGTGGCGTAGTTATATAGAAATAGTTCCCGATTCCATGTAATACCAATTAAACTAATTTTAAAATAATTTCATTTCTTTCTAATATCGTTCTTATGAAAGGAAATGGCTTTTCAGTTGTGCATTTTTAGTTTTGGTGCGAAATACTGAGCTTAAATAAGCCACGCGTCGACTAGTTATGTGCCCGATGCGCTTATTATTAGTGCACACTGGGTAGTAATTTGGCAGGAGTTTGGTAACTCTATGTATACCCTGTTCTTTCATATGTGCTATATTAGAGAGAGATGTGATAACGTTTGATTAGTTTAGTGGTGTAAAAGACAGAATCACCAGCAATGTTTTCTACACTTCGACAAACTTCATACTAATTAAAATCTATACATAGAAATAAAAAACTAAAAGGTTTTACTTTTTAAATTGCTTTAAGTCGATCAAATTCCGCGTACATGCCCACTTGAGTATGCTTCGTTGGACCGTGTTGAAACCGGTAGTAGATAGAACTGCTTACTTTTTCTTATGGGTTTTCTCAGTTGGAGTGTACTGGATCCCGTGTTACATTAAAGTGCGTCCGCCGACACACAAGGTCCCTCATAATAATATTATTAAATTCTTACCTCAATATAGAAAGAACTTTTTTCAGTTTCAGTCAGTTCAGATAAGATTTAGTAAAATATATCTAAAACTATGAATACAAACTTAAATAACCATTTTGATAAATAATTTCAAGAAATTAGCTTTTCAACTAAACCATTGTTATCATAAAAATTCATTGTTATTCTGTATAATCAGTAATAAAAAATAATATAAGTCACGATGTAATAATTTAGAATTAATAAATAGTTAATTCGTAAAACAACAATTCATGTTATAAAGTCTATGTGGATAAAGACAGTTTCTATTTATTTATTTTATTGCAATTTCTATAAGTATTGATTCAGTTATTTTTTACAGTGTTGAATCCGGTTATACAAATACAAAATCTTTATTTGTCACAAACACAGGTAAGTATAAAAGCAGTTACAAAACATATGTGCGCCATGTTTTACTCTTTCGAGCATACAAATATAGCATTTATAAACTGATTGGATAACATTTCCATACGCATACTTAAAAACTACATTATTTGACTATAATTAATTATTATCTTAATTACTATTATTGTAAGAAACATAAATACACCTTCTTTTTTTTTAATAGGCTATTATAATTTATATTCAAAAAATAGATTTATAGTACAAGGCATACATAATCTTGCAAGTATTGAAACTGTAAAAAGTAACATAAACTCTTTATTAAACAGTAGACAGTAAGGCCACAGAATAAAAAGTACTTACGTACAGAAGCGGCTCTTCGCGGAACAATTTATAGAAATAGCGACTCCTGCTACTAAGCAACTAAGTGCAATTCAGCTTGCATACGCGATCAGTGCCTACCGCGATATTCACCTAAATGCTGCCGCTCTCTTCTAACGCATTACCCTGTCGCTGTCGGACACGGAGTGTCCTGGCGTAGGGTTGTCGGCTTGCCGCTGTTACTGTGATACCTATTCATCGTCTATCTACTTATTAACTACATAATCTATCTTAAGTTTGATCCGTATGATTACACGGTAAATTTTTACAAATGTGATATTTTTGTTAGGTTATTTAAGCTGGCTCGACGAACTTTACTATACTAATTCATAAATATCTCCTAAAAGCGTGGACCGGTAGGCAAGACTCAAACGGATAAAATGGTTTTAGACCTAGATCTTTCATTTGACACCAAAATCGTTAAGATATCTCGACAAACAAAAAATCACATTTTCAAGTTGCTCTCGTAATTATCTTACATGTTTGAAACTCATACCAATTTTTTTTAAAACTATCTTGGCCAACAAAACGTTAAAACTAGAGTCTATACGACTGAAAACACACTATTTGGAATCTAATTATAAATAATGAACACCTACAAAATCCCTACTTTGGTATTTAAAATAATAATTTGAACCAACCTTTCCGCAACTGTAGGTAATGTAAAAACTGATAAAACCTAGTCCCCTTTTTTCGACAAACATCCAAATGAACAATACCTAGCACCAGATTTGTGATGGTGAGACATTTTTGTTGTTCAATATTTATAGTATTAAGTAGAGAGCTGCCAGTACTTATTAATCCGTGGCGTATAGCGCTGCGCGCGAGCGGTCGGCGACAACCCTCTGGGCTACGCCACTGCCAAGGCCTGCGAAAGTGTAGGTACTTATCACCGTAGGTATGGCCGAGTGAAGAGGCCCTGGTAAGGCGGCGAAGACGGAGGTAAACAATGCTAAACCCAAACTAGGCAGATACTGTACTATAGCAACCTGACAACTGACAAATATATAAATATGTTATTTATATAATAAGTGTATTATTCTAAATACATACATACGAGGATTATACATAAATTACACCCACACACAACAAATAATTGTGCTATTCACACAAAGATTTAAATAAAATAAATAAAATAAAATAAAATAAAATAAAATAAAATAAAATAAAATAAAATAAAATAAAATAAAATAAAATAAAATAAAATAAAATAAAATAAAATAAAATAAAATAAAATAAAATAAAATAAAATAAAATAAAATAAAATAAAATAAAATAAAATAAAATAAAATAAAATAAAATAAAATAAAATAAAATAAAATAAAATAAAATAAAATAAAATAAAATAAAATAAAATAAAATAAAATAAAATAAAATAAAATAAAATAAAATAAAATAAAATAAAATAAAATAAAATAAAATAAAATAAAATAAAATAAAATAAAATAAAATAAAATAAAATAAAATAAAATAAAATAAAATAAAATAAAATAAAATAAAATAAAATAAAATAAAATAAAATAAAATAAAATAAAATAAAATAAAATAAAATAAAATAAAATAAAATAAAATAAAATAAAATAAAATAAAATAAAATAAAATAAAATAAAATAAAATAAAATAAAATAAAATAAAATAAAATAAAATAAAAT
This sequence comes from Pseudoips prasinana, assembly GCA_951640165.1. Lineage (NCBI taxonomy): Eukaryota > Metazoa > Arthropoda > Insecta > Lepidoptera > Nolidae > Pseudoips > Pseudoips prasinana. The sequence goes on along the minus strand of OX621238.1, from coordinate 2,792,225 downwards.
AAAATAAAATAAAATAAAATAAAATAAAATAAAATAAAATAAAATAAAATAAAATAAAATAAAATAAAATAAAATAAAATAAAATAAAATAAAATAAAATAAAATAAAATAAAATAAAATAAAATAAAAATAAAATAAAATAAAATCTTTTTATTTCAGACACTTGGCCCATAATATTGTTAGTAAATTACATCTTAAAAACTATGTTAGTCATAAAAAGTAATTAATTTAATTTAAGTATCTGCCACATTCTGGGGCTCCAGGTACACGCACTTGTACTTGAACCCAGTGCCCCAGAATGGGACTGTCTATCTTCTGACTGAGGACGTTCATGATGGTGTTGGGGCTCCCACGCGTACGAAACATCAGCGAAGCGATCCGGCGCCTCAGAACCGTGTGAAAGCCGTCTGTGTGGGCGTGCGCAAACATCGCAGACGCACTACAGAAGCGTGGGAGCCCCACCAGCACCCTGAACGCGTTGTTGTATTGAACTCGGAGAGCGTTGATGGCCCGCTGCGTGTAATTGACCCACAGACTGCAGGTGTAGAGAGTTTGGCAGAACGCTTTAAAAAGAACGATTTGTCCTGGATGGGAACCGAAACCACGACCTCAGGGGCACCAACCACTAGACTTACAAGCCAGTCGTATATCTTGATAATACTATTTTCTTTGTAACATTTACTTGGACAAGGATAATATATTGATTAAAAATGAATGGAATGAATTAACTCCCGACCTTTTTACGCCTGCGTACAGTCTTAAAGTTTTATATACCATTTTGAATAACTTGATGACATGAGGTGCAAAATAGTCTAGGTACGTTGAGACACTTGTGCTATAAAAACCACCCTTACTGTACAAGTAATAAAAGTGCTGTCCAAGTCAAAATGTATATATACACCGATGTGTCGACGATTGTTTAAAGTATTTTGTCACTACATCGTACTAGAATTATTAGTATTGAATTAAGTGGTTATCCATTTCAATATTGATTTAAGAGAAAGTGATCGACAGAAAAAGTATTTACTACATTTGCATCAAAAAGTTTGTATGTGAGATTTGCAGTTAACTAGGATTATGTTTTAATTACATTACATAAGTTACGGATCGCGATCCGATGATCGTGTGCGGGTCGCTGGAAATCGCTGGATGCGGATAGCGCAAGACCGGCAATTGTGGAGATCTTTGGGGGAGATCTTTGTCCAGCAGTGGACGTTTTTCGGCTGATATGATGATGAAAATGATGACATAAGTTACATAAATTATAAAAGATTACATAAATTATACTATGTTATAGATCAACAGCCCGATATCGTCCACTGCAGCATATAGGCCTCCCCCAAAGGTTTCTATAACGATGCCATTTGGAGGGGTTTGCCGTAGGCAAACTTCCTGGTGAATCCCTTAGTCGCCTTTTACGACACCCACTGGATGGTGCGGGGTGGCCTTTTTATTGGAACGAAGTTCCTTATCGCGCGTTGTGAAAGGGGGCTAGACGGAAAAAATGCTTACGAAAAGTTGTCACGACACTTTTTGCAGCTGTGCGGCGTGCGAATGTTTCTCTGTCTGTCTGTCTCTCTCTCTCTCTCTCTCACTCTTATAGAAAGCAAGCCAGATATTTTCATTTCTATTTCGCATTCAACAGCGTGGTGTCGCGACGATTATTTTTGTTGAGTGTATACAGGTTTTTTGTACATAATAAATAATAAGAAATAACTTCGTTCCATCCGGGTGTCCCTTGACACCTCTCAAGTTTTTTCTTTCTAGGACGGGAACCATCGGCTCATTGTATTATATTATAACGTAACTTAATAAAAATCTAACTAAATCACCAACACTGTCCTTTTATTCAGTTTTTTTCAGTTTTATTTACATATTTTTCTCGGGATGTAATAAAGTGTAATTGTGAATTCAAACTGAAAAAAATATTGATATAATAGTCAGGCTGGAATTTTACCTGCACCGTCTTCCAGCTAAGCCGATAGAACAATGCTGATAGATCCAATTGCTCTGGCGATCATTGCAGGCCATATTGTTATCAAAACTTATATCATAAGTACTTATAGGTACGATAGGTATTGCGATCACGGCTATATCCATGAAAGGAGACTTCCATTTTAGGCGGAAAGCTCTTGTAAACATACTTTTAAAAGAAATCCGTATTTAGGATTTAGTTATTTTTGTTTTATATTTGGGATTCCCTGCTTCTTGACCTGTTGCGTATAGTTAATAGTATTATTACTACATAATCTGAATGTAAAAGCGTAAGGTGCTCTCTCTTTAAATCAATTAAATGTTCATTTTGCTATGTGTCTGATGGAAAACATTTCATTTCATCCCAAGTGGAGCGAAGAAGTCGACCCGATGGAATATCTCCCAGAAAACGTTTTTCTATGTACTCTGACCATCATACTGTGGTCGCCAACCGATCTCCCAAATGTAGCGATAATTATAATAAATTTTCTATTTTATGGGCAGACCAATTAATATTTTAAACTGGTTAGCTACCTAAATTTTTATGATTCCTTTTTAACATAGCTGGTACACAATGTTTTTCACAGTATCTATACATATAATAAAATTGTAGGAAGGTCAAAACTGTACATTGAATATTTTTTTTAAAGGATACTTGGGGCGTGATCTACAATCGATAGCGAAGCCAAAAATATAGTTTTTAGAATTTTTGTCTGTTTGTCTGTATGTATGTCCGGGTTAAACTCAAAAAGTACTGCATGGATTTACTTCAAATTTTGCATGAATATTACTAAGAGGTCGGGTCAACATATAGGCTACATATTATCACGCTATCACCAACGGGGGAGGAGCTGTAATCATTTATAAAGTTTAACGCGGGTGAAACCGCGGTGCACAGCTAGATTAGAAATAATTATAAGCATACAAACAAAAGATTTATGATCGGAAACTTTCCTTCCGTTCCTTACTTCCCTCGTAAAGCGCTGTAATAACGACCGTGCTACCATAAAGGAGCGAATTATCTTATTAATGTTCATAAAGTTTCAATGTAAACAAGTATATTATTATTTTCTTGAAAGACACTTCTGAATTAATTATGTTCATTAGTTAAAGCCGAGAACGCCCACGCAAAACCTTCATAGCTGCTAAGTTCCTACCCTTAAGGATCTTTTGATTAAGTATTCTTATTAAACTTATTAATGTAGAAAATGTACGTCTTACTTTGATGTTCTTTAAGATCAGTTACTAATATAATTCAGTCAAGTACCAGCGTCCTCCGTTACCCTTTTTTCGCATTCGTATGGGCGAAATCCCACGTCTTTATTTTATTATAAAGCAACAGTTGCAAAACCACCCCTAAAAACAATGACTGTCTCATGCATCTTCCTGTCAGTAATCGCCCAGAATCAAAATTGAAACCACAAAAGAGATGCCCTCCGGTGCGGGTACGTATTTTGTAGATTTATTTGCTAGATGGCTTGACCCCATCTCGCGCCTATTGTCTGGTGAAGTATTGAAATCTTCCTAAAAACTGTAAAAGTTTACTTAATTACTATAAAGACTCGCATAATTCATCGGGATCGGCAAGTCGATTGGAAGATAGAAGATTATATTGTAGAAATTACTATGCCCTGAAGTGGGTTTTTGTCAGTGTACGTGCGCATAGTAAGTTCTTTAATTTAATATATGCGGTTAAAACCTAGATACTTTATAAAAAAAAATTACGAATTTGAGTAGAAATTTATTTACAAAAATATTGTACTGGTAGGTAAACAAAACAGGTACATATGTCCCATTTTTTTTTAAATAAAAACGGTAATACATCGACTTAAAAAACGTTTGTAAATAGTCGTAATAATAATACCTAATATAGCTTTTTATACAGATTGACTAATTACTTTTACATAATTGTTTTTACAAATATATTCTAGTCTATGTTTCTTGTTTAATATCTGGGAATCTGTTTGTCCGTCGGCAAAGGCCTCCTCCATCCTTCTCCAGTGTTTTCTTCTGTCTCTCTTGAGCCACTCTGTTCCACATCAATCCTGCCACTTGTTTCATATCGTCATCCCACCTTTTCTCTGGTCTCTGGTCACAACTTTACACAACCTTAAGGTTGACTGGGAGAAAATGCCTTAGGCATTAAGCCTGCCTTTGTACCTATACGTGCATAAAGTTTAAATAATAAAAAAAATACTCTTTTAGTTTTAGTTTTATAATTAAAGCCCCGACTCCAACTATACCTCTCATTACCTTTTTTTTTTTTGATAAGGCAGGGGGAATGCTAATGCATGCCACCCGCAAAAAGTGTCTGCGGGTGGGTATGTCGGACTCGCACCGACTAAACCTAACCTGCCGTGGACTTCTTCTGGCGCCTGATAGGGGGAGCTCCGGGAGCGCGGGTATGCTGCTCCGGTGCCCCCCTTTTGCGCCGTGTCCCAGATGTTCGGGACACGCACCCGAGGAGAGCTGTGGACCTCTCATTACCTAATTTTGGAATAGACTCTTAGACTGGTAAACCGATATTAACCAAACATATCTAAGAACCACTGCAAGGAAACTGGCTTTAAAATGAAAAAAACTTAACGAAGTAATCGGTCCATTCGTTTGAGCCACGATGCCACAGACGGACAGACACACACGCATAGACATCGATTTCAAACTTATCATACATTATTATACATTAGACAGATGGATTCGTAAAAATGTTGTATTTTTGGAACGAAGTTCCTTATCGCGCGTTGTGAAAGGGGGCTAGACAGAAAAAAATCTTACGAAAAGTTGTCACGACACTTTTTGCAGCTGTGCGGCGTGCGCATGTTTCTTTGTCTGTCTCTCTCTCTCTTATAGAAAGCAAGCCAGATTTCATTTCTATATCGCATTGAATAGTGTGGTGTCGCGACGATTATTTTTGTTGAGTGTATACAGGTTTTTTGTACATAATAATTAATAAGAAATAACTTCGTTCCATCCGGGTGTCCCTTGACACCTCTCAAGTTTTTTTTATATAACTACGTTTCCAGAGAAGCTTTTCATACATTCTCATCACGTGTTGTATCTTGAGAGCTGTATATTAAATATACACTTAAGCTACCAAAGCTACAACTTTATTTGATCAAATTGACATGAGTCAACAAAGTGGCAGCATTGCATTGCTCTCTTTAATATAAATGCAAATAGGTCGTGAATCCATCCACCAGTAGTTTGGACGAGCGAGAACTAACTTTGAAGGCTTAAAAATGAATATTGTACCCTATGTATAGTCTGCAAGAACTAGCTGGATGATTTAAAATGCCACTTCGTATGTGAACTCATAAGCAATTTTCGCATAATTTGTTTAGATAAAGTAAAAATCCCACCCTTGGGCCAAATAATAGCAACTGTAGCTGTAGTCTCAGTGGAGACTTGTTTTTAAGGGTTCCGTAACCAAAGGGTTAAACGGGACCCTATTACTAAGACTTCGCTGTCTGTCTGCCGCCTCTCTGTCCGTCTGTCACCAGGCTGTATCTCATGAACCGTGATAGTTAGACAGTTGAAATTTTGCACAGATGATGTATTTCTGTTGCCGCTATAACAATAAATACTAAAATACAAAATAAAATAAATAATTAAGGGGCCTCCCATGCAACAAACGTGATTTTTTTTGCTCGTTTTTATAAATAACTAGCCCCGTGTGCCCCGCGGTATTACCCGCGTTAAACTTTATACATTGTCACAGCTCCTCCCCCGTAGGTGATAGCGTGATAATATGTAGCCTATATGTTGACCCGACCTCTTAATAATATTCATGCAAAATTTGAAGTAAATCCCTGCAGTACTTTTTGAGTTTAGCCCGGACTTACATACAGGCAAACAGATAAACAGACAAAAATTATAGAAGCTATATTTTTGGCTTCGGTATCCATTGTAGATTACGCCCCAAGTATCCTATTTAAAAATATTCAATGTACAGTTTTGACTTTTCTACGCTTTTATTATATGTATAGATGGTACGGAATCCTTCGTGTGCGAATCCGACTCGCCGGTTGGCCGGTTTTTCAATTTTTTTAAGACGACGCCCACACTGATCTATCTGAAGTAGCAAGGCGACTCTGTTCACCGCTGCGCCAAACGTACGGTCAATTATTATGGCTTTCTATATATATACCTCTTTATATATAGAGGTGGGGTAAGATCTGGGGCAGGACCAACCACTTTACGACTTCACCGAGGCATGACTGTCTAACGCCATCATATTCTAGACTCCTACTCTACTCAGTGGTCTCTTGTCAGAAAAATCCGAACATTTCGGCCACGGCGGCCAGTCTCAATGGAGACTAGTAATCTGCGCGGGACATATATAGTGCACAAGTGTGTGCGAAAACACCGGGGCACTCATGATTCGATGAGACGAGTAGCGACACGACCGGAAAAAGGTTTGGTACAATGACCGACGGCTTTGCGTGCTCTCCGAAGCTCGGGGATACTATACCGATTAGTATCTAGCCTCGGGGGTACTATACTTTGGGCTCAATACCTCATTAACAGCGTTGATCTCAATACCTGTCACTATCTATCTATTTTGACTGCTTCATTTATCTAGACAGCAATCGGATTACAATAATTACAATTAATATTTCAAACCTTCTTTTTTCAACAAATGGTAAACGGCCACTGATCTATAGCCACTTATAAAACCCGAGGCATTCTTTCACTCGTATGTTGTCGATTATTCTTCTTGACAAAAAATATTTACTTATTTTTATGGCTTTTTTCAAGAGAAGATTGCTTGGAGTCAAGAGATTTATTAAAACATAAAATCCTTTTCAGAATACCAAAAATATTTCATTCTTAATAAAAATAATGCCGTAAACCGCTAACCGCGGCTCAGGTAAACCTCGCTCAATCACTCAAATATTTGTTTATTTAAAAACCATATTAAAGGTTTCATAACATTTTGATAACCCATGGCTAAGCGGCCAACTTAAATTTAAGTACCATTTTTAAATAAGACTTTATTATGTTTTGGTTGTATGTCTAGTAATAAATGATGTCGTAATTCAGAAATCAATTTAGTTTAACTTGTTCAGTTTCTTAGGTCTTTTCCTTAAGTTTTCTCCGCTATTTGTGGATCATTCTGTATTAAAGTCGATGACCGTATCCAGATTTTTAACATCGCTATACATCATATTATACCTGAATCGCACGACGTGATAAGCGTCAGCATTGAATCAACACCATTTAAGTTAAAGTTAACTGAACGCCAGATTGCCAAAAACTACTAAGAATGAGTATATTTAAAAATATCTTAACATCAAAGTTCACAAATGTCACTGAACAATATTAAATGCTGGTTTCGGCTTTCGTGTAATCACAGCGATATCCAAAAAACTATTACCTACAAAACTTGCTAAACGTGTATCTACTATCTTTCGAACATATAAACTGATGCTGTGTTAAAAGACAGCTATAAAGGCCTTGATGTGAGTGGAAATGTCTCCCCTCAGATACGAAAGTTACAAAGATATTTCACGTTTTCTTACTTGTTAAATCAAATAAATATTCAAAAAAAAAAAAAAAAAAATTGACACGACCGATGCGAACTGTCGTCCATCAAAATAAATAATTTTAGGCCGAAAGTAGTGCCTTTTGATGCGATGCGTTATTCCTCTGAACAATTTTAAGTTCCGGTAGGCAGTGGAGAATACGGGCGTCGCTGCGTTTGCGTTTTATAAAATATTTATTACTAATTATAATAACAGGTGGTTTTGACACCGCTCACCAAACGGCATTTGGTTGCCATGGCAATTCCCAGTTTAGTGATTGGCCAGGATGCAGCCAGCAAAGGCAGCCGTCCAATCAAACAGTTATATAAAGACGCTGTCTGTCTCGGAGTCTGCGCAATAGAGGACATCAAAAAGACATTTGTGTGGTGTAATTGTGTCATTTTTAATTATTTATGTTTATAGTTTTTATTTCAGGAGTTATAATTTTATTATTTTTGGAGTTGTTAATCTTATATTAAATATTATTGATACCCCGGACATGCCACGGTGCGTTCAGACTAGCAATGTGCAAAATATTGTTTCACTGGAGAACTTAGTGCAGTGTCCTGAATGTTCCCAGGTACGTCTTTTCAAGGGGCAGAGAGGCTTAAAAATACACCAGGGAAGAAGTCACAAAAATATTAACCTACCCCTTTCGGCTCCAAATTATTACGACACCCAAAATAATACGTCTACACCCGATCAATTCTTTTGGAAAACTCTTTCACAATGTAAAATTACGAAACCTATTTTAAAACGAATACCTCGCGGTGCTCGCCTCTCTGTCGCCGCTGCTTTATCAAAGTCCATTAAGGCTGTGATTGATACAAACACAGAGCGCGCCTGGGAACATTTGATATTTTTCCCATATGCCGTACTTCACGTCAAGCGTGAAATAAATAATAAAAAATCGTTGACTACGAGAGTAAAAGAAAACTGCGTGAGGTATGGCATAACGGATGAACAAAATTTACGTTCGGCTGTAAGTTTGCACCCCAATAAAAATTTAAAGTTTACTTCAAGGCCTGTTACCGACTCTGCTACCTATAGAGCTGTAGAGAGCAGAGTTGGTGATGGAGATATAAAAGGTGCTGCACGAATTTTGTTCTCCAGCGATACAATGGCGCCCTCTAACGAAGAAACTTTTTTAATGTTAAAGGGAAAACATCCGCCTTTCTTTGCTGGTCACCAACTTCCCGAGGTACCGGAAGACTTTGGGGACGTCGAAGTGACCACCCAGGAAGTGGCTGCTGCCGTTGAGTCCTTCCAGAGCGCCTCCGCAGGTGGTTTAGATGGCCTCAGACCACAACATCTAAAAGATTTACTGAGCGGAGTGAGTGGTGATACTGGAGATACGCTTTTGAAGGATTTGACGGCTCTGGTCACCCTCATGTTGTCGGGTCGGGTCAATACAGATGTCACCGAAGTACTTTATGGTGCCAATCTTTGTGCCCTTAAAAAGAAAGACGGTGGAATACGACCTATCGCCGTCGGAATGACTTATCGACGCCTCGCAGCCAAAATTTGCTGCAAAAAAACAAGTTCTCATTTATCGGATCTATTTCAGCCCGTGCAGCTTGGTTTTGGTTCGCGAGGTGGTTGTGAAGCCGCTGTTCATTCCGTGCGGACGTTTCTAGAACAAAACCGGGGAGAGGTGCTGCTTAAGGTGGATGTGAAGAATGCCTTCAACTCGGTGGATAGGGGAGCTCTACTGACACAAGTAAAGGACAAAATCCCAAATTTATATAATTTTATCTGGCAATGTTACAGTTCACCTTCAAAATTGACGTATCTCGGCAACGAAATTTCTTCCGCTGTTGGATGCCAGCAAGGCGATCCTCTTGGTCCAGCAATATTTAGCCTTGCCATTCATCCCATCATTCAACGTCTTCAATCCAAGCTTAATGTTTGGTATTTGGATGATGGGACGATTTCCGGTGAAGTTGAGACGGTTTATAATGACCTATGTTTTCTAATAGAAGAGTTTCGCCACATAGGTCTAGAACAAAATTTTTCCAAATGTGAGCTTTTTGTTTCAGACGACTGCCCTTCCAAAGATTTGGTAATCAATAAATTTAACATTTTGGCTCCGAATATAAAAATTGTTGACAAATTTTCGTTGTGTCTTTTGGGCTCTCCTATCTTTGACGAATTCATTCCTTCTTTTATCGATACTAAAATTCAAAATTTTGTAGAGTGCTCGGACCGATTATCAAAAATAAATATGCACATGGCTTTTACTATTTTAAAATTCTGTCTTTTCGTGCCTAATTTTACATATATTTTGCGATGTTGTCAACTTTGGAAGCACAAAAACTTACTACAAAACTTAGACAACATCGTGAAAAAGACTTTGGCAACCGTTTTGAACATAAATTTTGAAGAACGAGCATGGTTGCAGGCTTCACTCCCAGTGCGAATGGGGGGTCTTGGCGTCAGGGCTATTTCCGATGTCGCTCTTCCTGCATTCCTCTCCTCCGTTCATGGAACACAAATTTTAACCCAAAAAATTATTGGGACGTCTTTTAATAATTTAAACGTAAGTAACATGGCGGAAGCCAGGAGTGCATGGTGTTTAGCTTGCCCCAACACTGATTTCCCAACCAACACTTCATCCCAGCGACAATGGGACGGGCCGCTCTGCGAGCTAGTACGGAAGCAACTCATACAAACGCATTCTAGCCCCGCAGATCGTGCCCGTCTTTTAGCCGTTGCAGAATGGGAGTCGGGTTTGTGGCTTCAGGCCCTTCCATCGCCTAACACAGGCACTTTAATGGACGGCACCTCTTTCCGAATTGCAGTTTCCCTACGTCTGGGCGCATCGTGCTGTGCACCGCATCGTTGCCAGTGTGGAGTTGCCGTCGGCCAGCTCTGTCACCACGGGTTATCATGCAGCAAAAGTGCTGGGCGGATTCCCCGCCACGCCAGTCTAAATGACATCATCCGCCGGGCTTTTACCACCGCAAACTACGCCGCTATTTTAGAGCCGTCAGGTTTATTGCGCGACGATGGGAAAAGACCCGATGGTATGACTCTCATCCCATGGAAGATGGGCCGGCCTTTGGTGTGGGACGCTACCTGCGTGGACACCCTAGCGCCATCTCATCTTGCCGGGACTCAAACAAGGGCCGGTGCGGCGGCTGAATCAGCTGAGAGCCTTAAGAGGCGCAAATATAGCACGCTTGGTAGCGGTTATATATTTACGCCTTTTGGGGTTGAAACTTTGGGGCCGTGGGGACCGGGGGCTAAAGAAATCTATAGAGAAACGGCAGCTCGACTGGGAGAAACGACACGTTCCCGGAATGCTGGCCTATATTTCGCTCAACAACTGAGCATTGCTATACAACGTGGCAATGCTGCCAGCATTCTAGGAACGTTACCCACTGGCACGAGTTTCGATTTTGATACTTTTAGAGTTTAGATTTTAAGTTAGCTTTAATTATTTTAAATAAAATTAGGTTTGTTTAGTATAAATAAAATAATTTAATTAAATTTAAATTTGGAACTGTTTATTTTAAATTAAATTATACAAAATTTTTATTATAATAAAAAGGAAAATAAATATTCATAACTTTTTTTCAGGGACTTTGGAGACAAACTATGCTATGATATTTTTGGCATAAATTTGTTCAGAGACTTAGAGAAAAATGATGTTATGATTTTTTTACTATAATAATGTTTTGTGACTTTTCAAACAGTGATTGCTCCCTTTGACCTTATATGCTAATTATCCAATAGTGTTGTTTGTTTTGTTTAGCGATAATGGTATAATATGGTATATAGCGATTTTGAAAATCTGAATGTGGTCATCGACTTTTGATGCTGATTGTCGGCCTTGTATATTTGAGGCCTACCGGGCTTTTGATACCACTATGATGCTAAGGTAATCATCAGTGGTTACCCCAATGTCAGATTAAATAATACTAAAATTTACACTATATATACCCTTTCAAACATGTCTCGTTCTAACAAGGGATCGCTGGAAGGAAAATCATTTTGAGGTAAGCTCGCCTCTGTACAATTTAGATTAAATAATTTATAAATGTAAGTATTTTCTGTGTAAAATCCTACTTATATTATAAATGCGAAAGTTTGTGAGTATGTATGGATGTTTGTTACTCTTTCACACAAAAACTACTGGACGAATTTTGATGAAACTTTGTAGTATAGCTTATACGAGTATATCCAAATAAAACATAGGCTTATAACTTACAAAGTTTAACACGGGTGAAACTGCGGGGCACAGCTAGTAAATAATAAAAAAACGTTTATTTTTCAAACTGAACTATTTTACCATTTTGAGATCGTATAAACCCACTATCTGCTCAGTTCCACGTTATATAGTTTACATACGTAAACTATTTATACAGCACCTTTAGCTTTGACAAAAAGCTTATGTGGGATAAGCTTTGACGCAGATTTGTGAAAGGATAGGAGGTGGATCGTAGTTGCGACTTGACAAAGTGCTATTGATATATAGATAAGGTTATAGTTTTACCTTCTGCGCTACTCTGTATATCAAAGAAGATATAACTTTACGACACTAAAGCCACGTCTTTAATTTAAAGGTCGTAGTTTGTGTGTGCGCCACTTTGGAAGACCGTCCATAAATATTGGGGTTAACTATTTAACCAATAACTTGGTAGGTAATTACAACGAAAACGTTAAAAGTAAATATTATTTGATTTTAACATATTATTATATATTAGTAGATATCTTCATCTATTTAGAATTAATTATGTATGGTTAACTACAGTACTATGTTCTGAAGCCTACGTGAATTAAAACTTGAGAGGGAGATATTTTTATAGGTTAGCGAAGATAGAAATAGAGAGAGTATTACTGTAGGGGCAAGAGAGAGAGGTGTGAGCTCACTTTGTCTTTCTCTCTGTCTGTTATAGCCAGTTATGTTTCGTATATCTAAGTTTTCCTTCAGTCGTATGGTCGCACGCACACTCAATTTTTATAATTATTTTTTTTATATATCAACGTCACCGGATCGAACCAATTGATTACAAACCTGCATTTTCACAAAGATAATAAATTAATGTCACAAAATACCTCACTAATAGCTCGCAGTTAGATCCAGAAACTTCGTTGTATGTGCCAAGCAGAAGCAAGCATTCATAAACACGCTATTTTCTTGAAGTCAATAATCTGATCTCCCGGCAACAAAATTTTCATTAATTCCAAATTGAGTACACTTGACGTTCGTCAACACAATACAATCGATCTGTATTGGTAACGAAAGGCTACACGATCTAACTTTTGTAATGTAAATACGAATTATTTAGCATAATTACTTTAGGTACGAAGATTATAAATATTAACGAATTATTAACATAAGCCACGATGCTAATAATCCGACGTAATTTAAGAGACTCAACTTAAGGCTTTGTCCGTGTTGCGACAGTGCAAAAATTATAAACTACTTTATTTATAGATAGTTGTGCCGCGTTAATCTTCATAAATTATCATAGCTCCTCCCCGTAGGTGATAACGTGATAATATGTAGCCTATATGTTGACCCGAACTCTTCGTAATATTCATGCTAAATTGGAAGTAAATCCATGAAGTAGGGTCGGATGTTGAACAGTGAGCCAACCAGATACAGTGAACCACCCGCCGTATTGAACAAAATGAAACGTTGCCAGTTTGACCGATCGTGTTAAAACTTGCCTAGCGGGCACCCGCCCTCTCTCCCGTAGTGAGCCGGCGGCAGCGGTTTGAGCGTGTCGTTTGACGGTGGCTTGTTTGTTTCCCGCCAAAAATACATTGTATTCTCAAGTAAGTATACCGATTTTTGTATATTTTGTTATTCATTATAAGAACGAAAGCTGAATTGTGTCAAATGGTGTGTGTATTGAACAGTGAACCAGTTTTGCGTAGTACACAGTGAACCAGTTCTGCATAGTACACAGTGAACCGGTTCACTGTGTACCTCAAAACCTGCTTCTCTGTTTCTCGATAGGTTATGTTAAAAATCAATAATATTTGTGTTTGTTGTAGGATGCCAAGACAAAAGAATAAGGAACGGAAAATAGGGAGACACACAAAAGACGAAATGACGTCGGCTTTACGAATGGTAGAAAATGGTAAATCCATTAGGATGGCGGCAAAAACTTACAAAATTCCGTACCCTACATTGCGCCGATATGTGAAAAACAAACGTGAACACGGTGATAATATATCCCTTGTACCTAGGTATGATATTAATAAAGTGTTTTCTCAAGACCATGAACAAATATTATTAAAATACTACAAGGACTGTGCACTAATGTTTTACGGTTTGACCGTCAAAGAATGTAGGAAAGTGGCGTTCCAAATGGCAAAGGTTAATGGCATTAAAATACCAAACTCCTGGGAAAGAGATCAATTAGCGGGTTTGGAATGGTTTCGTTTCTTCAAAAAAAGACATTGTGATATTTCAGTGAAGAAACCAGAAGCTGTAAGTCTCGCACGAGCTACCTCATTTAACCGTGAAACTGTTGCAATATTTTTCAATAACTTGGAAGAGGTACTGAAACGGGAGCCTAGATTTTTGGATGGAACTCGAATATTTAACCTTGACGAAACCGGCACCACCACCGTCCAGAAACCTCAGAAAGTTGTGGCTCCTGTAGGAGCTAAAGTAGGTAAAGTCGTAAGTGGAGAAAAGGGCACTCTCGTCACTACATGCTGTATTGTTAGTGCTACAGGCCACGCTCTGCCCCCTGCTATAATATTTCCTCGGAAAAACTTCAAAAACTTGATGATACACGGCGCACCTCCAGGTAGTTTAGGACTCGCGAATCCTTCAGGTTGGATGACTAGTAACTTATTCATAGATGTAATGAAACATTTCATTAAGTATTCAAGCACAACACCAGAAAATCCATCTCTGCTCATCATGGATAATCATGAATCACATTTGTCCATCGAGGCTCTAGATTTAGCGAAACAATCTGGTGTTGTGGTTCTTACGTTTCATCCTCACACTACTCACAAATTGCAACCTTTAGATGTGGGTTTGATGGGCCCTTTAATGACTTATTATTATTCTGCACTTGAGTCATGGATGCTACTCAACCCAGGGAAACCAGTTATAATCTACGAGATAGCAAGATTCGTTGGTCATGCCTATCCCAGATCAATGACTCCACTAAATATATCGGCAGCTTTTGCTAAATGTGGAATTTTTCCGTTTAATAAGGATATATTCTCCGATGAAGATTTCATGCCAAGTAGCGTGACAGACCGCCCAGTTCCTGCAGTGTCACAAACAGACCCTAATCTTGAAGCTGCTGCTATTTTCGACATGAATAGAAGCATAAATCAACAGCTCTGTTATTCTAGTCCTCTAGAGACACGTGGTTCAACTTACGATCTCGTTGCTACACCTGGTCGAGACAGCCCATCTATACTATCAGAAGAACATCATAGTTATTGCCAAAACGCAACACCGCCAAAGAAACCAGATGAAGAATCCGGAGAGGACAATAATCAACCAAAGACGGAGCATATCATCACTCCACTAATGTTTCGTCCTCTGCTAAAGGCTGGCCCACGTTCCGGAAAACGGAAAGGTAGAAAGCTGGGTAAAAGCATGATAGCAACCGACACGCCAGAAAAGGAAAGAATAGCTGAGGAACGTACTGCTGCATTAAAAAGAAAAGGTCAGCATAAAAGAAAAGTTCTACAAGATTGTGGAAATCAAATGGTTCCATCGACAAGTAAAATTAGAAAGACATTCAATAATAGGAAGAACAAAAGAACAGTTATACGAGACGAAGACAGCGAAAGTGAAGTAGAAGAAATTCTTGACAGTGAAACAGATATAGAGTCAGATGAGGAAGATGACCAAGGACATGAAATCATAGATGAAAATTTTCCTGATTTACAGCGTAAGCCAACGATTGATGAATACGTCCTTGTGTTGCTGCAATCTAAAAAACGGGTTGTTTATTACATTGCGAGAATTCTGGACACAGAAAGTGATGATGAATATTGCGTTTCGTACCTAAAATTAAAAGAGCGCCTTAATGAAACGTTCATGTTTCCTTTAGAACCTGATATGGCAAATGTGAAGCTGAGTGACATTAAAATGATTCTGCCGCCCCCACGTGTGTCAGGTACAAAACGTCTGATTAAATATTCCTTTGACGTGAACTTATCTTTACTAAATATGGCTTAAATATTTAATTTGCCGCGTTCTTTAACTGGTAAATTATCGAAGACTGGATTACATCATCGAAAAGGTGGTTTGTTAATTAATCTAATAAAGTTTATATGACAACTTAAGCGTTATTAAGTAGGTAAATGCCTACTGAGAACCAAACTATTAAAAAGGCTGATTGTTAATCTAAATTTTTAATTGAAGTTAAAATTATTGATATGTTGTGTTTGTATTCGATTTTCTACGGATTCTTAAAAGAAGATTCCTTAATACCTTCAAAAAGACTGTTTATTAATAACTGAATAGGGTTTACTGGAAAACTTTAGCGTCATTCCTACTACTGTCGCTAAAGTTTTCCAGTTAACCCTACCCTCTTTGGTTTTTTCGTGGTACTTTAACTGGTTGGTCAGTAAATGATGACTATTTTTATTATACCATCGAAAAGACCATCAAGATTATTATTTATAATTAAGGTTTAGCGATTACCAAAGTATAATTGAAGTGTTTAATTTTTTTAGAACAATCAATATTTGTTATTTTTGGGTTAAATGGTAAAAATAAAAGATGATTATGAAACAATGCGTGGTTTATATTGACGTAACGATTTCTTACTGGTAAATAAATTCTGGTTCACTGTTGAATTACGGGTGGTTCAGTGTAAACTACCCATAGTACACAGTGAGCCAAATTTCATTTTTTAAAAAAACTTCATTTATTTTTTAGTTTGTCACTCTGGCGTTCTGCAACCAAAAACTGAAAAACCTTATGAAATTACCTATTCAATGACACCAAAACGAAATTCTTAGCTTTATTTTCTAGCAAGTTATAATACTTAAAAAAAAGGGTGGTTCACTGTTCAACAACGCACCCTACTTTTTAAGTTTAGCCCGGACATACATGATAAACAGACAAAAAAACTAAAAACTATATTTTAGGCTTCGATATCGATTGTAGATCACGTCCCAGGTATCCTTTTAAAAAAATATTCAATATACAGTTTTGACTTTCCTACTGTTAACGCACGGACCTCAGCACATCACTAGAGATACACCGAGCGGTGGACAACACTACGCGCGACGCGCACCCGCCTGACTTACTCTGCAACGGAGCGCGCCCAAGACTAGTCGCTAAAAAAATAATTGTAATTTAAATTGTAATATTTTATGTATATTCTGCTAACAAACAAAAGTAAATACTTAAGGAAGAAACCAAATAGTTTTCATTTATCGAACATTATGGCGACCGTGACAGGACACAAAAATTCTACGCGGGAAGCATAGAATAAGGAACTAGTTACCAAGCGAAGGAGAAGCAAATTGGAAGGGAATCCAAGGCCTGGCAGCAAGCTGACGTCTTCATATAAGGTGTGCCCGTTCCTTTCCTATTATTACCTACCTTACCTCCTCCAAATACCTATCAAATTCCATTTTTCCCGGTATTTGTCTTTTTGTTTGTGCGATCATTGTGTGTGTATTACCTACTATTTACCTGTGAAAGGGTTACGGGTGTCTAGCTTTATGTTGTGGGGTCATATTAACTACATAAGCGAGTCGCTAAAGTCGCCTAGTAAAGGCTACCGCTACCAACCAAGGCACGGTAACGGCTTCGACTGCTTAACTAAAAAGCTTATAAGTAATAAGCGTTGTTTGTTTCTATCTGTTTTGCATCTGTACGTAAAAACTGTGAATTAGGTACCTACTGTTACCTATATTACTATAATACTAACTTTGTATTCCTTGATTGCCCTTTGAACGTGCACATTACATGCCCGCCAAAATTCATACATCGCACGCTAGCTTTATTTTACAAGCAAATAAAAACCTAGGTACTGTTACCTATCTATTACTATAATACTAACTTTGCATTCCTTGATTGCCCTTTGAACGTGCACATTTCATGCCCGCCAAAATTCATACATCGCACGCTAGTTTTATTTTGCAAGCAAATAAAACCGCATTTTGTAACCAATTCCAGCTCGAACGACCTAGGTATAGGTAAATACCTAATACATAGCGAGCGCACCGTAGCGTCACACGAGGCGAGCGACGCCTGTACCGGACGAAGTGGGCGTTACCTATAACTACCAAGTGAAACAGGCGCCAAATCTGCAACTACACTCTACAGCTGGTTCATGTACCTACTATTGTCATCAGGTTTGCGTGGAGATCAGGTATTTATTAACAAGATTATTAAATTCTATTATTTTGTGGGCATAAGCCATTTTAATACTTCCACTACATCATGTCTGACACGGAGTTAAAAGATTTGCGGCGTCAAAGGGGATCAATCAAGGGAAGACTAACAAGTTTCAAAAATTATTTAATTGAATTACAAAATGAGGATGATATTTCTAAAAAACAATTTTTAGAATTAAAACTTAGATATAACAAAATTGAATCGTTATTTAATGACTACGACGGAATTCAAAATAAAATAGAGATAGTGGGTTCCTCGGAGGAAGAGGACTCTGATAGGGATTCAACCGAAAACGTGTTCTATAGTCAAATTAGTTTAGCGCAAGAGTTAATAGGCAAATACGCACCTAATTTTCGAGACACTAGTGAAACGTTACAAGATGGTAAAAACCAGTCTATTCAGGGTTGTGATAACAATTTCAGTAGTGTTAGATTGCCTATAATAAAGCTGCCCGTTTTTGACGGCAATTACAACAACTGGCTAGAGTTCCATGACACATTCAATTCATTAATCCATAATAATACTAGCATAAATGAAATCAACAAATTCCAATATCTAAAAGTGTCATTAGCAGGTCAAGCGGCCTCAGTTATAGAATCTTTGGAAATTTCCTCAAGTAATTATGTGGTTGCATGGAAATTGATATGTGATCGGTACAATAATACACGGCAATTGGTGCACAATCATTTAGTATCACTCATGAATGTACCAACTATGAAAAATTCTGAAATGTCACTCAAAGCTCTTATTGATCACATATCGAAGCACATGCGAGCCTTAACTAGTTTAAATGAGAAAACTGAAAATTGGGATACATTAATTATTTTCATATTTGGCCAGAAATTAGATGTTGTAACTTCAACCAAATGGGAGGAGTATAGAAATAGTCTAGCAGAAAAACCCACCCTAGATAAGTTTTATGAGTTTTTAAGAAATAGGGCAGATGTTTTGGAAATGGTCAGTGCTGGCCACGGTGACAAACAGAGTCAAAATGGAAAGCCATTGAAGTCTAATAATAAATCATCTCGGTCTAATGAGAAACCACACAAAATGTTTGTTGCTGCCACATGTAACCAAGATCAAAACAAAACTAAGTCTCGCTCATGTTTGATTTGTGGTGGGGAACATCTAATCTATTATTGTGAGAAATTCAATAGTATGTCAATTGATGATAGAAATTTAGAAGTTTCTAAACATAAGATTTGTTCCAATTGTCTGCGTAGTGGACATTTTTCTTATAAATGTACTTCTACTCCATGTAGATTTTGCAAACGAAAGCATAATTCGTTGCTACACAAAGGTAAGTCGCCTTCTTCCAATGATGTAGAGAACAAAGCTTGTTCTAATATTACTAATAGCGTAAGTAATCCAATCGCACTATCAACCTGTTCAGAAAACCAGGTGTTACTATCAACGGCAATTGTTACATTAAATAACAATAAGCAAAGCCATGAAATCCGATGCCTATTGGACTGTGGTAGCCAGTCATCATTTACATCGGAATCTCTAAAATCGAAGTTATGTATTGAGAGCCAATCTATTAATTCGGTATCTGTAACTGGCATCAATAACATGACATGTGCAGCTCTAGAATGCTGTAGCATAACTATAAAATCTCGTACTAATTCATATTGTAAGGAAATCAAAGCATTTGTAATTCCACAGATAACTAGTAGCTTACCTAGTTCTAAGGTTGATATATCAACTTTAAATATACCAAAAAATATCACACTCGCAGATCCTAGTTTCTATAACCCTTCGCAAGTAGATCTGTTGTTGGGAGCTGATGTTTTTTGGGATGTAATTTGTGCTACTAATCAGATCAAATTGGGAGATGCTAACAAACCGGTACTACAAAATTCCCAGTTTGGTTGGTTAGTGGTGGGACCAATTATGTGTCCTGACTATGTACCAAGTAAGAAAATTCGCTGTAATTTCAGTCAAGCTATACGACATCAACTGAAGCAGTTTTGGGAGCTGGAAGAGCTGCCAGATGCACCGATGCTCACGTTGGAGGAACGTGCCTGCGAGGAACACTTTGTGCATCACACACGCCGCCTGAAAGATGGTAGATTTTGTGTCACGTTGCCTTTTCGGGATAACCCAGAGCTATTAGGTAATTCTGAGGCAAGAGCCAAGCATTGTTTTCACTCACTAGAAAAAAGATTTAAAAGGCAACCTGACATAAAGAAACAGTATGTAGACTTTATTAATGAGTATGCTAGTCTAGGTCATTTATCTGTAATAGAGCGACCTGACCTGGTAAACCTATTGCCACATCATCCTGTTCTTAGGGAACAGAGTGAGACGACCAAGTGTCGAGTAGTATTTAATGCGTCATCTAAAACCGAATCAGGTCTCTCTTTAAATGACTTGCTTATGGTAGGGCCCACAGTTAAAGATGATATTTTCTCAATATTGATCAGATTTCGTGAGCATACGTACATAGTTACTGGGGATATTGAGAAAATGTACAGGCAAATTCTAGTTGAAGAATCTGTCTGTTGTGCTAATCCTGTAACAATACAGTTACATTCATTTTCGGATGCCAGTATGAAGGCATCCGCTGGGTGTGTTTATGTGCGGTCAACTGACGTTTTAGGCAACTGTACAGTTCGTCTTTTGTCCGCTAGAGCCAAGGTGGCGCCACTGAAGACTACAACCATACCCAGGTTAGAACTTTGTGGTGCACTTCTTGTTGCACGTTTATGTAATAAAATTTGTAAATCACTACGTTGTGAAATATCTAATAAAACATTTTGGTCTGATTCTAAAATCGTCCTGGGTTGGTTGTGCACGCCTTCACATAAACTACAAACTTTTGTCGCAAACCGCGTAGTAGCTGTTAATGAACTATGTAATGACAGTAAGTGGCTATATGTCCCAACCTCACAGAACCCGGCTGATATAGCCGTGGTGTTTCTCCAAATGAAGTGCCATCATTGGCACTGTGGTGGCAGGGACCTACATTCATACATGACGGTGAGGAACATTGGCCAAGTCAAAGCACTAATGTAACGTATGCAACACTACCTGAAGTCCGAGTAAACACTACCAGGGTCAGCGTACCACAAATTTCTAATTTTGTAATTGATATTAAAAAATATTCTAGTTTTCGTAAATTAAGACGCATTGTTGCATATGTATTTCGTTTCTATAATAATATTAAAAACGTTAAGAATCAAAATAAGCTAATCTTAACTGTAGAAGAATTAACATGGGCAGAGAAGAGGTTAGTTTACATCGCTCAACAAGAAAGCTTTCCAAATTACGAGAGGCAATGTAAATTAGCTCCGCTTTTAAGTTTATGTCCATTTATTGATGATGATGGATTAATGAGAGTTGGGGGCAGATTAGAAAACTCACCATTTGAATACGAGAAGAGGCACCCTGCTATTATTGATTCTAATCATCATTTAGCAAACTTATTGTTCAACTACTATCATATAATACACATGCATGCAGGGCCACAACTTCTCCTCTCACTCATTCGCGGAAAGTACTGGCCGATAAGAGGCAGAGCACTAGCTCGAAAAACTTTTAAAAATTGTATTCTGTGCACTCGCATGAGAGGAGTAGTTGCCAAACAAATAATGGGTAACTTACCATCTCCGAGATTAACGCCAGGTTATCCATTTGAAGTCACTGGAACAGATTTTGCTGGACCGTTTTTAATGAGCGATAGAAAAGGCCGCGGTTCTAAGCTAGTCAAATGTTATTTTTGTGTTTTTGTATGTTTTAAGACTAAAGCTGTACACTTAGAAGTAGTAAGTGGTCTCAGCACTGAGGCTTTCATTCTGGCTTTACGCCGTTTTATCAGTAGAAGGGGTAAGCCCCTTGAAATATGGTGCGACAATGGCACAAACTTTGTCGGCGCCAGTCGCGAATTAGGCGTATTTATACGATCTAACTCAAACTCCATGTCAGAGCCTTTTGTAGAGGAAGGCATAAAATTTAAATTTCTACCTGCATACTCCCCAAACTTTGGTGGTCTGCATGAGGCAGCTGTAAAGTCTGCTAAGTATCACTTGAAAAGGGCCGTGGGAAATTCCCATTTCACTTTCGAAGAGCTCACTACTCTGATCGCACAAATCGAAGCAATACTAAACTCACGGCCCCTTTCCCCTCTATCTTCCAATCCTCACGATCTGTCCCCTCTTACTCCAGGGCACTTCCTTATTGGAAGGACAATGACATCGCTGCCAGCGCCAGATCTGCAGGCTGCCAGAGTCAGCTGCCTGCACAGATACGCAAAAATTGAACACGCCCGACAGCACTTCTGGCGTCGTTGGAGCCACGAGTACGTCTGCGAGCTACAGCAGCGCACGAAATGGCAGAAGCGCCACCCGGACTTGTCACCTGGTCAGCTGGTGCTTATTAAGCAAGAGAATTCACCTCCATTAAATTGGCCTCTGGGACGGATTGAGTCTATTTTCCCTGGGTCGGATGGCGCATGCCGAGTGGCCGATATTCACACCAGTAAAGGAATCGTGCGCAGAGCAGTCAACCGCATCTGCCCACTATTAGAGGATTAATCATTGAAACTGGAGATTTCAAGGCGCGGGAGGATGTTAACGCACGGACCTCAGCACATCACTAGAGATACACCGAGCGGTGGACAACACTACGCGCGACGCGCACCCGCCTGACTTACTCTGCAACGGAGCGCGCCCAAGACTAGTTGCTAAAAAAATAATTGTAATTTAAATTGTAATATTTTATGTATATTCTGCTAACAAACAAAAGTAAATACTTAAGGAAGAAACCAAATAGTTTTCATTTATCGAACACCTACGATTTTATTATATGTATGTAGGTATATAGATATTTTTTTTTTTTTTTTATTTTATTTTATTGGCACACAAAACAGAATATCATCAATACATGACAGAAAAGTATACATTAAGGTTTAGCTCTAGACAGTATTCCTAAACAAGTGTACACAGCATGACAATTTGAGTGGAACTAATAGTGACGCATGACATAAAGTAAAATTATATAATAAAACAAATAGATTTGAAGTTCACCGAAGCACGATCCGTAACACAATGATCCAATCGAGTCGCACCTAGGTGAACATGCACCTTAAAACTAATTAATTAAAACTAAAATCTAATAGTTTGAAGCTTAAGCAGATTTGATTTTTAACTTTTTGACATGATATGTCTAACTTTCCTTTTAAAAGTTTGGATTCCGAAGTTGAAAACATCTAATTCGTTGCTATGTTGAAGCAGGAGCTCATTATAAAGACGGCACATTCTAACAAGTGGATTGTAATACGATGTATTATTTATGTGAACATTTAACGTAAAACTTTTAAGATGAGGTTGGCGGGATCTAAATTTTGTGTTGAAATTCAAAATGGATGTTAAGTCAGGGGCATCGATTATGGAGTGCACTATCTTGTGAAGACAAGTGAGGTCATAGCATTTACGACGAGTTTCGAGCGATAGCAATTTGAATCTGTTGAGCCTCTCTTTATATGATCTTAGTTGTCTTACAAGACCGAGCCTGTGGCACATTATATGTAGGCATTTCTTTTGCAACTGTTCTATTCGGTTCGTATGGATAGCATAGAAAGGTGACCAAATAGGTGAGTTATACTCCAGGATGCTCCGAATTAAAGTGGAATACAGTTGTAACAGACAAATAGGATTTTTAAAGTTCTTGCTTATTCTAAATATAAAACCGAGCAACTTGATACTTTTATTAACCATGTTATCGAAATGTATATGAAAATTTAACTTTTCGTCGAAAATAATACCCAGATCTTTAACCCAGTTCTTTCTTACTAACTCACACCCGTTTAAGTTGTAGTTGTGTAATATTTTTTGACTTTTGTTAGTGAAGGAAATAACGCAGCACTTTTGGACGTTCAAAAACATGCAATTATCATGACACCAATCGTTGACCGTTTCAAGATCTGACTGAAGAGATAGGGCGTCATGAATACTGTTTACAGCTGAATATATTTTTAGATCATCAGCGTACAATAAACACGGGTTATTTAGTCTATCTATAAGATCGTTGATAAAGATGACGAAAAATAGGGGTCCTAAATGCGATCCTTGGGGAACCCCTGAGGTGCAAATTATTGGAGTAGATACATGGCCTTTAATGGCTACGAGCTGACTCCTCTTATCCAAATATGATTTTACCCACCGTAGTAAATTGCCATGAATGCCATATCTCGCGAGTTTGACACATAATAAAGAATGACACACCTTGTCAAACGCTTTTGAGAAGTCTGTGTATATGGAATCGACCTGAGATCTCTTACCGAACGCTATACATAGATAATTTTTATATATTAGTAGATTGGATAAAGTTGAGCGATTTTTAACGAACCCATGTTGTTTAGGTGAGAGAAGCGAGCTTACGTGATGGTAAAGTGTATCGTAAACTACAGACTCAAACAGCTTAGCCAGACAAGATAGGATACTTATTGGTCGATAATTCTCACAGCGAGATTTGTCGCCTGATTTGTATATAGGTACTATGTGTGCTGTTTTCCACACAGTAGGAAATGTGCCAGAATGGAGGGATTTATTAAAAATTATGGACAACGGCGTAATCAATTCTTTACCACACATTTTTATAAAACATGGGGGAATACCGTCTGGACCAGTACCTTTTTTAGAGTCGAGTTTCATTATTTTAGATAGTATGTCGCTATCGGAGATGTTAAGAGAGGACACCGTGCTGATATTCATGTCATATAAACCAGCATCCGCCGCATTAGTATCTGTGATGTTATCATAGACTGATCCAAAGTACTGAGAAAAAAGCTCGCAGATTCCCCGGTGATCAGATGAAACCAAGTTTTCATATTTCATAGTCTGTGGTATTGAATTGATACCCTTTTTACTGTCAACAAACCGCCAGAAATTTCTTATGTTGGTATCGAGAGAAGATTCCACTGATGATAGGAAATTGTCGTAATCCTCACTCATTAGCTTTTTACACCTAGAACGAAACAAACTAAATGTATCATAGTCACGGGGATTTCCGTATTTATTAAAACGTCTATGGTACCTGAGCTTTTCCTTCAGGTTCCGCTTCAACCCTGATGAAAACCATGCAGGATAAGTATGTGCATCAACCTTCGTTAAGGGTGTGAAACGTGAAATGATTTCATTAAGTGTAGAGTAAAACTTGCCTACCGAGCTGTCTATATCAGAGGATGTTAAGACTGTTGGCCAATCTGTCTTCATAAGTTCCCCTTTAAGCCTAGAATAATCGCACTTCTGAAAGTTAAATTTGTAGCGTTTTTCAGGTTTAAGGTATTTACAAATAGATTCATTAAAAGATAAGTTTATAACTAACGGGGGATGATGTTCATCGAGTCTACTCAGTGGTACAGCGCCGTACACCTGTGATGATGTTACGTTGGTTAAGACGAGATCTAGGTATCTATTATTCTTATTGGGGATGTTGTTAAGTTGATGTAATTCACACAACAGCAAAGTCTCGACTAGCAAATTAGCTTTAGTGTCTTGTGGTGAGCTAGGTTCTAAGTATTGGAAATGATTAGATCTAGTCCATGTGAGAGAAGGTGTATTAAAGTCTCCAATGAGAAAAAAAACTCCTAAGTGGTAATTTTCCATTATAAGTTTTTGACAATTGTTATAAAATTTACTAATACGTTCAATTGAAAGATCAGGTGGAAGATAACAAACGCATAAGTATACTGTCGATGATTTGTTACATTGATTGGATGAATGACGAATACATAGCCACAGATCCTCGATTTCAGTATCCCAGGATAGTAGACGATGCGTCTCAAAATCTTTTTTGATAGCAAGCAGCACGCCACCACCCTCAACCTTTCCAATAAAAATATTCATCAAATCGAGTCATAGTAAGCTCTAGGAATAGAAGAAAAGAAAACAAATATGTGTATTTTTGACATAAATGAATCATACATAAAGAAAACAAAAGTTTAGTTGAGATTCTTAAATGATGGTAACTGACTGCAGCCCTTCTGGTACTGTCGTTGGGCGGGTGGCAACGATTATTCCCTATTAGATGACTCGCTGTCTACCTTACCAAAACTGTCAATCAGAATATTGAAAACAAACATTAAAGCCAAATTGTGTAGCAAGGCATAATACGAGTACAAGGTTTCAGGTTATCTTAATGATATAAAATTAAAGCGTAATTAGATATTAAAATGTTCACAATTTTCTTAAAAAAAGGATTCCTACTGAGTTTAAGGCAGTGTTTCTCAGAAGCTACCAGGCAAGTACTGCACGGTAAGGTAAAATAAATTGAAGATTAAAAAATCCAGCCAAGTGCGAGTCGGACTCGCTCATGAAGGGTTCCGTAGCAGCAAGTATTTCAGTTGATTGAATGAAAGGTAAATTGTGGTTTACGATTTATGATGTATTAAAAATAAACTACTTACTAGATCTCGTTCAAACCAATTTTCGTTGTTTTATCATTCTCCTATTTTGGAAGTTTCAGGGAAGGGGACACTCATTTTACCACTTTGGAAGTGTCTCTCGCGCAAACTATTCAGTTTAGAAAAAGTTGATATTAGAATCTTCCATATCATTTTTGAAGACCTATCCAAAGCCTCAAATACCCCACATGTATGGGTACGATGAAAAAAAAAATCGAGTTTCAATTCTATGTATTATTGTATTTTTTCCCAAATATTGTTGTATTTTTTCTATTTTTGTGTGAAAATCTTAATGCGGTTCACAGAATACATCTAGGTACTTACCAAGTTTCAATAGTACAGCACTTATAGTTTCGAAAAAAAGTGGCTGTGACATACGGACGGACGGACAGACAGACAGACATGACGAATCTATAAGGGTTCCATTTTTTGCCATTTGGCTACGGTACCCTAAAAAAATATTATTACTGAAAAAAATATATATGACTATGACTAATCCATAAAAGAAACAAATTTAGTACTTGAATATTAATTGTCTAAAATACTGTAAAGGTACTACAGACTTGTCTACAGGATTTTATATGAAATGATAGTACAATTTTAAAACCATAAGTTAATTCCCAAAGTAATAACGTCAACCCTTATCAATCAGAAGTTGAAACTTTTGCGGGCAATAAAATTTAATTTCCCAAACTTAGCAATAAACAGAAAGATGAAAAGTCAGCTTACATACTCCTTTGGGATCTGTCTAGAAAATAAGGCAATTTTGCTTACAATAAAGATGGCAAAGGGCGGGTTTCTGTGTAGCAATTTTGTAAGGTTTGAGCAATTGGACGCGTGAATGTTCTTACAATTTCTGTGGGACAATTGCTGCGTAAAATTTGGTTAAATAGGGCGAGCAAAGATGCGAACATTTTCTGTTACACTGCAATCCGTCTTAGGTTATATTCCGTGAAAACACGCTAACTCTTAACATTGTATGTGGTATGTTAAAAAGGTTCTACCAAATCCCAAATCTTTTCAGTGTTATGAAAACTGTTGTGAATATAATATCTATCCACAAATGATCGCTTGTAGCATGTTAGTTTTTAAACTTAAGTTATTTCACTTTCGCTCTTTGAGTAGCTCGTCTCGGAATGTATTCTAAGTATTATTCTGTTAAAGTCGTTATTCTGGGCATATAGCTCATAGAACCGACAACCTGCAGCAAAATCGTTCCTGAGTGGCGACCAAACCGACCCAACTGGAAGACGAAGCATGGGAAGGCTCCCCACAAGGTGGACCGAGGATCATGCAAGATTCGCGAGAAACTGCTGGCAGCATAAAGCCGGACACTATAGACATCCTTTGAGCAGGCCTTAGTCCAGAAGTGGACGTCTTTCGGCTGAAATAATGACTATATATTTAACAACGTGAGAGCACTTAAGCTCTACTGACACTAGATGTTTTCCCCTCTAAGAGCAGTACTGTCCACTTACAGTACACTCTCCAAGTAATAAATAAATTCTCCTGGGCGTAAGTGAGGCCACCAAAGCAATTCAAGTTAAAACTATCAACAATTGATGCTATTGGTGTTGCAAGCGCTGGATATGTGGATGTGATGGACTGTGTGGTAAAGGACGCTTGCAACACCGTTAGCATAACTTGTTGATGAGACTAGGTAGAAAAATATTCAAGTTACAAATACCTTTAAGTCCAAGGCATGAACATTATCTAATATAATATTCTATTCAGAATTGTGACCTGAAAGAAGCAAAACATTGGAAATGTTAGTGAAAGTTCTTTGTGTCCATAATGAATAGGAAAGTAGGCAGAAGTAAAAGGAATAATAATTTACTTCATATTTACAAAAAACAAACTCAAGTACCTAAGTAGAATGTTAACCGCAATTATAGTTATATATAGTTTCATTGATGTAAGAACTAATTTTAAAAATCGAAAATGTGAAAGTGGCTTTTTTGGTATGTTACGCTTTCGCAACTTAATTAAACAATTGATAATCGAAATTTTTCATAGCAATAAGATAATTTAGCAGGCACGTTGTTAAGGGTCCACCCCTGTTTTTACCCAAAAGTACAGGTTTCGTGGGATAATGTGAATAAAGCCGTACGTTAAAGCTAGTAAATACATACAATACAATAATCTTTATTTGCAAATATAGGTGGATTATACAAGATGTTCTAATTTATATAATGTGCTAACTATATTTCACCATATAGGCATGCAAATCTTAAAATTAAGTCAATTACATATAATCTTATTATGATAGAATGAGATTATACAATAATTATTGGGATAACATAATTAGTTTAGACTACCTATTGAATATTATTATCATTTAAAAATTCATTAACTTACACGGTTAATGAGTTTTTAAATGATAATAATATTCAGTAGGTAGTCTAAACTATTTTTTTTTTTTTTTTTTTTTTTTTTTATTTGGTACACCGACAATTGTTTACACCAACAGTACACAAGATAACAAATATATGATACAAGTAGCAGTGTAACAATCACTTATAGGTAAACACCACGTGGGTAATTAACAAATAGTAAGCTAACCTAAGACTGCATTACGCATAATTATGTAGAATACAGAACAAATGGTATACATGAAAAAAAAAAAAAATTAATAACAATAATAACACAATAAAAGAAAGAAAACCGTAGGGTACAAGGTTAACATATATCTAGCAGACAGTTAAAAATATTTGATTTTACTTTTGCGAGTGAGTCGTGATGTATATCAATTTGATCACTGCAGTAATTTATGATCTTGCAAAATCTGGCATACGGCGAATTAGCGCCTAAAACAGTTCGTCTAAATGGGGAGCAGAGTGGAGTGATAGAATTGCGTGGTATTCTGGAGCCGCGGATTGTATTACTGGTGTTGTTAAGCATTCGCTGTTATTATTTAATAATTTTAAGAATGCGGCGTCATTATAATCACTACTTATTCGGGTAGCGTTTCTATAAACAGATGAGAAATACGATGCGAATAAATTACATACTTCTGTAGCAGTAGAAACAATTGTGGTTCCATTTGTCATAGTCATGGGGTATGTGCTAGACCCCCCGCGTTTAGTCTTTGCATGAGACCAGAACAACTTAGGATTTTGCTTTAGTTCGTCCTCCAGTTTTTTTGTGTAGTCGTTGTAACTAACAGTTGCTAAATGGTTACAACGTTTACCAATGAGTCTTAACTGAATTTCATCCAACGGGTTTTTATACTTGTTGTATCTCAATCTGATTTTGTTTTTGGTATTTAATAATTTTATTAATGTTCGGTTAAACCATGGCGGAAATTTGTGACTTTTCGGAAGACGACATGGTACAAATTTTTTTTATAACATTATTAATAGTTTCATAAAAACTCGCCAGCATCTCGTCCACTCCACCTTGCCCCTTAAATAGGTCAGCCCAGTCAACTTTTAAAAAGTTTCGGATAGCTGTGTAGTCGGCAATATAAAAGTTTGGCTTAATTGTTGAATTGTTATATGGTAACCTTGCCTTTCCATTAAAATGAATGACTATATCTAGTGGGTGGTAGATCAACATTAGACAATGGATTTATGGTCTCAGTTACGCTGCATAGAAATTAATAATTATGTTATAACATGAATAAAATTAGTATCAATAAGTCCTAGTATGCTTTACACTATATGACTGAAGTAAAACCCTGATATACGACTAGTAACTGCCTATGAGAGCAAGAAAATGTGTGCTCGCACCTCTCTCTCTCTTAGCCATACAGTAATATAATATAAAATAAATAAAATAAAAAAGGTTTTTATTCACGTAGACTTTAAAAAAGCGCTTGTAAATAGTCAGAACATGTTTGTAGTAATACAGTTATTATTTCTAGTTGCATATTACAGATATTTAGGTACACGGAATGTTGACACATTTATACAATTTATTTTACAATAGTAGTGATATTTAGCTAGCTTGTATTAAGTTATTGTCAAGGAGATTATGTTTAGGTTTAATGATTGAAATTTATATTTTACTATTTTAATACATATTTTCTGAATTTTTCTGTCTATATTAAGTAATGAATTCAGTATTATTATTATAACGGACCTTGTGTTTAAAACAACGGTGGCGCTTTACGAAACGTAAATCTCTCTCCATCTTTACTAACTTATATCTCCCTCTCAACTTCCGTTCGCCTCGCCAATCACACCTTCCACGCATTAACACTCTCATCTCGCATTCACCAGCTTACTATCCAAGTCAAGCGTGCTTGAAGAAATTTTACTTCATAAAGATAAAATACACTTACACATCTCTAAGACACGATATACTTATAGCAGTAACTTATATTAACACTAGCTGTGCCCCGCGGTGTTACCCGCGTTAAATTTTATAAATTTTCTTTGCTATAAACCTCACGGAGCCCGAGACCTTTCCAACGAATGCAAAACCGTGGAAATCGGTTCGTGCGTTCTGGAGTTATAGCGTCAGGAAGGAAAACCCGACTTATTTTTATATAGTAGAAGATATATACAAATCAATGCCACTTTTCGTTGTAATGCTATGACTCAACAACGCCTTTACCGATTTGGCTAATTTTGGTCTTGAATTATTTGTGGAAATCTAGGGAAGGTTTGTAAGAAGAGAAAATAAAAAAAAAGTCTTGAAAAAGTGTAAAATCAACATCTTTCTATACTCCCATATACAAACAATTTGTACTAATACTTAAAAGCGTAGCGAAGCACGTACCGGGCCGCTAGTAGTAGATAAAAGTAAAAGCTTCCTTAGATACTCGTAACTTAGGCAGACAGTGTGTAAAAATCATACTCACCGGCAGAGAGTATCGCCATGCATGCGTCGCCTCCACCATCGGTCTCCATAATCCTAAGACGTTTTTTAAACGTGTCGTTGACTCGCGTTTTGGAGATACGCGTCGCCGAGGCGCTTGTCCTACAGAGCTGCGTCGCCTGCGTCTGACTTGCGTGTGTATCCCGTCTGTATCGCTACAAACGCGCGTCAACGGCGCGTTTAAAAAACGTGGTGTACATAGACCCTCAGTTAACATAGGCGGCTTGACATGGTTGGCAAATACTTGCCTTTCACGCCGCAGGTCGTTGTCGGTTCGATTCCCACCTAGGACAGATATTTGTGTGCATAAATATGTCTGGTTTTCCTGAGACTGGATGAAATTATCTATATAAGTATGTATTTACCGAAGAAAAGTAGTATAATATGTGGTATATCAGTTATCTGGTTTGTATAGTACAAGCTCTGCTTTGTTTGGGATTATAATATGTTTCGATGAAATTTCCTCTCCGATACTTAAATAGACCAGAAACCCGCGTCTTCGCTTATTAATGTAGATTGACAGGCGTCAATTGACAAAAATGTCCCTAAAAGTGACTCCCTTATAAAACCTAAACCGATTGCCATCTAGCACAGGTTTACAATCTTATTTGATAGATGGCTAAGGCCTCGCTGCTGTCTATGGTCCGGTAAAGCAGTGAAAGCTTACCAGGCTAACTGTACACGTCATGCACAGAAGCCAGTACCTCCAGTTTTCTTTTTTTTTTACGTGGTGAAAATGCTTAAGTCACACGTTGTGTGGGACTCGACCCACTAAAACCACCACGGTAGCCAGCCTCACCGTGCTTGTAGCGGGGGCTCTGGGTACTCGTGAACGATCTCGCCAGTACACCCGCTGTACACTGAGTGTCCGCGAGACTCTCACGCGGGGAGGGGAGGGGCCTGAATGCCTCCCCCAGCACGCACAAGCGCGTTTAGGCAACCTGAGCTACAGTAGGTTACCTCTTCCCGGGACCGCTTATCATCCAGCTACCCCATCTGTCAAATTTCTTTTATAGATTTTCTACTTTATCACATAAGCATAAGGTTCACTTTCAATTGGGGAAACTTGACAGATCGCATCTTTATTACTCAGATAGTAAGGGTTATTTTCGCAATTCAAGTAAATCCACTGAAGTGACAACTACTGTACTGTATACTAAAATGATATTAACCTCATTTATCTCAATGCAATTAAAATACATTTTCGCAGAACCCAGTCCTTTGTGACGTCATTTCCGACCTCCACCTATTGTTATTTCTGGAAATTAGGAATAATGGAACTAAAATTACAGTCTGCGCTACTATAACAGCCTGCTATAGCAGTTACAACTTTAAGTAGGAATGTTTACAGATGAAAATTGCATGGCTGGATACCAAAGAACTGCAATATCTAGTGAGAAAATTATTTTACAACTCCTATTAGAGCGAAACTAGTGATTTACTGAAATTACAGAATGTTTGTTGTACAATGCGTGTCAAAAGAAAGTTTATATTTAGTGAATCATTGAAAGAAAAGCGTAAGCAACCTGTCCAAAAAATGTTTACATACTATTATAGTTTATAATATGTTTAAGTATAAGTAAAAGGTTACTTATACTTAAACATATTATAAACTATAGTTTATAAACATTTTTGGACAGATTAAAGAGAGAGTAAGAAATTAAGTATTTAAACATATAAATATATTCTTAAATATGGGAAATCATAAATTTAATCGTCCGGTGGGTCTCGCACCTGCACCATCACCAATCCGGGGTAGGCGCTCTGCGTTAAGCTACGAACGATACACGCTGGCAGATCAAATTTAAGCTTCCATTGCTAACACCCTTCCGGAGGATGTAGGTATTATCTGTCGGCTTTGTTTTTCCAGAAACATGGCCGACTGATAAGTTCATAGTTGCATGTGAAAGATCATTATCATATTAATAATACCTTCCAAATTATTAAATTTGACTTTTATAGCATTATTCGCACTGCAAAGCGTTAATATAAGTGTTAGCAAGGGAAGCCTCGTGTATCGTTCGTAGCTTAACGCAGAGCGCCTACCCCGGATTGGTAGATGGTGCAGGTTCGAGACCCGCCGGACGATTAAATTTATGATTTCCCATTTTTGAGATTATATTAACGCTTTGCATTGCGTATAATGCTATAAAATTCAAATTTAATATATATTCTTTTTTAAAATAACCCGAAGTTGGATTGTGTCTGGTTCAGTCAGGTGGAAGGGGAAATAGCCCCCTCTTCCACCCCTAGTTGTAAACTCTAATAAATGTAGACTGAATGAAACTCCCGTCTGACTGGACCCTTTCAGCAAAGATCGGAATCACTCGGAAGATTTTAATTGCTTCATTGTACAGAAGGATCTAAGTATTTGGAGCGGAAATTAATATTAATTGATCGTAAATTGTTTCGATTGTCTTTGTTACACAGATGGGATTGAGAATTAATATTTCCTTAGTTTGATTGATTTAAGCTACTGGCTTAATTATGATGTTGGAATGTAAGATTTAGATCTTAAACACGAGTGATACAGCCCACAATGGGCGAATGGCTGAGATTTGACCAGGAAGAGATTATATCTTAATAAGTGTTGTAGCAATTATTTCCTGTTAGCTTTGCGACAATCAGGATAGAATTGCTGATATTATATTATAGCCAAGATTCGATCAGAAACTGTTCCAACATTATAAATACTTCCTCTGTACGTGCAAAGATTTAACCGGTGCCGCTGAAATTTGATCACCCCAATTTCAGCGACATCCGTGCACCCTATCACTATATATATATGGTCTTTTTGGCCATAGGTTAATTTATGTTTAGCAATAAGGTCTGGCTGGTAGAATGCCTGCAGCACCACGATAAGACGGTGAGTTATAGGTTAGTTTTTAATAACACCTTGTAACCGAGGACGTTATAAGTGGTGTAATAGACACAATCGCTAGAATTATCTTGAAATATTTTTTTAATAAACTAAAATTGTTGTCCAAATTCAGTCTAAAATAATTTTGGCTCACTAAAATTCTCTTCATTTTAATAATAATATTTTCACTCCATTTAACCATTTCTGAGCCGTTTCGAAGTAGAAGATGCTGACTGAGCTTCTGATCTAATCCAATCCACAAAGCACAAATGTGTAAATATTGTTCTCCAGAGAGTGAATAAAGTTTTTTGAGGTGAGCACATCTAGGGGTATCTAGGGGCGGTGCGTAACGTAGTTTCGAAAGTCATATGTTCGATGAACGGAAAGTCGACTCAACGATTCCGAACCCGAATTTATTACAAAACAACCTTTTCTCGCCAAACGCTGCTTCGACTGAACCATTCTTCGAAAACTTATTAATCAATGGACTGCTCTTTCGAATGTTAAATTTATTAATCTCCGTATCTTCATCATATATTATTTAATAACAAGATACATATATACTCGGAATATAAAAAAAAAACACCGCGCATAAATAAAATAAAAATAAAATAAAAAAGGTTTTTATTCACGTAGACTTTAAAAAAGCGCTTGTAAATAGTCAGAACATGTTTGTAGTAATACAGTTATTATTTCTAGTTACTTATTACAGATATTTAGTTAGTAGACCGCAAAAATTAAGACCTTCCCGATCCAACTTAGTAATTTTCCGGTGATTTGTTTATGAAGGTGAGCTGTATTTCTTACGTAAATAAACTCACTTTTCATTACTTGAACTTTTAGCTATATTTTCTTTCGTAATGGGATAAGGAACACTCTCTTACTCACCACTGCAAGCCCCGATACTGGCACAAAAGGCACTGAGCGATGATTATTGGGTACATACATACATAGACTCACGCCTGTTTCCCAGAGGGGTAGGCAGAGACAACGGATCTCCATTTGTCACAATCTTTGCACACGTCTTTTTCCTCGATTACTGTCAATATATTCTTCATACATGCTCGCCGGTTTAGGGTACTTCTGACCTGCCCTTTCTTGAGAACGTCTCCAATTTGGTTAGAGAATGTTCGACGAGGTCTTCCCCTTCCGGTTGTTCCATTCACACAGGCCAGGTATACTTCTTTGGTCAATCTTCTTTCATTCATCCTTTCTAAATGGCCAAACCATCTCAGCATTCCCTTTTCAATCTTTGTGACTACATCCTCTTTCACACCATAACGCTCTCTATTGGGTACGTCTCGAGAAATCCCTTCTATTGTAGAAGCGATTCCTCGGGTCCTACCGTTTACTGTTTACATTTTACTGTTTCAATCAGAAATAAATCAGATGGAGCTAGAAAAAGGTAGTTCCACTTTCCAACTAGTAACTTGTGAGTTCATTTGAGAAATCATAAACAGTTTTCCATGCGAAAAATGCCCATGGCGCTAAGTTTAGTGATTATTAATATAATGCCTACGGATAAAAAATATCACTTTTAATAAATATTACGTAGTAAAAAGAGATTAAAAGAAATGGTAATAACCTCATCGGCATACGTGTATCCACCCATTCCCAAAACACACACACGCGCACACACACAGACACACCGACACGGTAATCGTTTATAATCAGACGAGCCGTATATGTATTTGTTTGCTGGTTTAGTTACACAGAAGAAAAACAAAATCATCCTCTTTTGTTTCTATTATTATTTCAACTGGTACGCAGAATAGGTATGTACTAGAGGAAAGATAAATGTTTTGAGAATTATATACATGACTGAGTTTACAACCTCCGCAATTGTTATATAACTGTTCAAGCCTTTGCTTGGTAATTTAATAATTCAGTGGGTGGTAATAAATACATGACCACTTTAATAAACTTAAAGGTTCAATTTTATAGAAACTTTGAAACCGTTTTAACCTTTTACTTTTCAGCCGTATTCTATGATTTTTAACTTTAGATTACGATTTCAAGTTTGGATTATCGATGGGCTTCCGAATATATAAATTCGATTAAATATGTTGTAGTGGCATGTCGTGATCATTATTCAATATTTAAGGGAAGTTCCGGTATGCAAGTATCGCAAGATTGGCAATTCTGGAGATACTTGGATAGGTCTTTGTCCAGCAGTGGATGTCTTTGGGCCGATATGGTGATATTGATGGGGCAAATATTTACGTTTTAAATTACAGTTTGTACAATGTTGGGATAAATACTTATTTATTTGAATATGAAAATATAATAGTATTTATAAATCGATTCTATAAAACCCACTTCGAAAAACTACAAAGAATTTCTTAATTAAACTGTGTTTTGCACAGAAAATTATTTTGGTTCTTAATTATACGCAGTACTAAATTAATAGCATATTATATTTGGTGTATAGGTAAAAGTGGTGATTGTGATTTTGAGATATAAAACTGGAATATTTATGAAAACAACCTTGATGATATTTACTAATAGCCTATTCCTCTATAGCCTAATACTATAACGAAGACAGCCATTTTACATACTAAATCATCTCGTACCCCTAAACATTTTAAAAACATACGCTATAAAATCGTTAGCCTTAAATCTAGCCTGTGTAGCCCATATGCTGTGTGGTGACGGCGACAAATATCAGAATCAGAATATCATCACCCCATCTCATCCCGTGGGGGCGTAGAAGTTGACCCGAGGAAATATCTACCAGAGGAGGGGCAGCAGCTTCCTTCTGATTACTATGACCATCTTACTGCGATCGCCAACCCGCCTACCAAGCGTGGCGATTATGGCATATTCCCCCAAGACGATTCTTGAGGGAGGCTTGTCCAGCAGTGGACTTATTTAGCTGTAATGATGATAAATCTAGCTACTAGGTTTCCGTACGAAGGTATTTTAAATTTTAGAGATGGGAGTGCTGGCTCTGTGGTTCACGGTATAGAATATCACCACCCCATTTCATCCCATGGGGGTCGTAGAAGTACTGGATTGATTAAGTTGAAATTTAGTGTACAATTTCCACTTAAGCAATTCAGTACTTGTGGAGCAAATTGGCTGTGACAGGCGGATGGACACACAGACACGCGAGTAATCCCACTAGGATAGATTCCGTTTATTTCCCTCAATGTACGAAACTCTAAAAACGAAACAAGCTATGTCCAATAAATCACAACATTCTAAAGCGTTATTAAAAGAGCATCAATTACGAAATTTGACCTTCGTTTAACATGTAATATGTGATTCGATGACAACAAGTAGCTTATGTAAAACCTTTTTAAAAACGGGCTTAAAAAGGGCGTTTTGTGAAGTAACAGAGGGCGTTTTGTAAAGTAATTCAACAGGCCATGAATTGGCTATATTGGTTTTTTTATGAATCTCATTGTGACTGGAATCAGGCCAGATGGTAAACAAGGCTGGGGCTCTACCGGGTATGTCGCCGAACATCGTTTTCGTGAATTGCGTTCAAATAAATAAAGGTTAAAAATGTGAATTGCGTTCAAATAAATAAAGGTTAAAAATGAATTATATTTGATTCCAATTGTAGGTATGGCAAAAGCGCTTAAACGCACGGAAGTTGTTCCTTGTTGCTACAAGATCCGTATAATAAACTAACCCAGATATTGGTTGCAAGCTGTTTAACATAATATTACGCTGATTCTGTCTCCCGCTTTGCTCTGGAGGGAAGTGGAACAATTCATTTTCTAACTCCTCCTTTTATTTCTTTCTGATTAAATTCGTTGCGGGATCCAAGACAGTTAAAGCGATTCCTCGAGACATGCCTGAGCCTCACCGCTCAGTGTCATTTCATTGTGTACCACTGTTGATCGTGGCTTACAGGAGTTGCAGTGGTGGGTAAGAGGGAGGGACTAGTCCCGAAAGTCTCCTATATTCAATCGATCGAAGAATGCTAATTTAGTTTTGAATGTCTTTGAATGATTATTCGATGAGCTTCCAATGTTATAACATCTAGCCGGCTTACCAATCTATCCTTTGTCAGAAGTTCTAAGAATATTGTCTGAATTCAGGCGCGACCAATCTTGTGCGGTGCGGTGCTTGAAATTAGGTAATTCATCTCCTCTCCTGGAATTTCTAGTGTCTAGCGAACAAAGTGTATTGGATATCAAACCAGTGTTCCATTGCACTGTGTGCTAACTCAACCGATTTACTTGTACAAGTTGAAAGTGGTGGAGATTAAACGCATGTCAGTGAATAGAATAATAGAAAGCCAGTTTGTGTAATACGAACTTTAGGCTCCTACAAATGCGTCAGATGATCGATATTTTTTTATCGAGTAATAAAAATAAATAAATTATTGATCTACCCATCGTTCAGTTTCATAAATAAATTAAGATTTAGACAAAGAGGATAGTACCGAACAAACACGAAGTTTATAGATTGTTTTTAGGGTTCCGTAGCCAAATGACAAAAAACGGAACGCTTATAGATTCGTCATGTCTGTCTGTCTGTCCGTCCGTATGTCAGAGCCACATATTTCCGAAACTATAAGAGCTGTACTGTTGAAACTTGGTAAGTAGGTGTATTCAGTGAACCGCATTATTACACAAAACCGCACTTTTACTATTTTTACATAAAATAGCAAAAGAACAATAATTTTGGGAGGTCCCCATACATAGAACTGAAACTCAATTTTTTTTTCATTTTACCCATACATGTGGGATGTCTATGGATAGGTCTTCAAAAATGACATTGAGGTCTAATATCATTTTTTTTCTAAACTGAATAATTTTCTCGAGAGACACTTCCAAAGTGGTAAAATGAGTGTCCCCCCCCCCTGTAACTTCTAAAATAAGAGAATGATAAACAAACTAACAACGAAAATTGGTTTGAACGAGATCTAGCAAGTAGTTTTTTTGAATACGTCATAATTCGTAAACCGCAATTTGCTTTCATTTAATCAACTGAAATACTTGCTGCTACGGAACCCTTCATGAGTGAGTCCGACTCGCAATTGGCCAGTTTTTATTATTGCTACGAATGACACACAACAACTTTAACAGTATATAGTGGGCCATGTTCAGTGTAACGTACTCACACTGTAGTGTGCCGGAACGTATGTACAGGCCAGCACATCCAGCTACCCAATCTGTCAAATTTATTTTATGGATTTTCAACTTTATAACAAAAGCATAAGGTTCAGTTTCAATTGGGGAAATTTGACAGATTGTGGCAGCTTGATGTGCTGGCGTCTGTACATCAGGTAACATATTTTTATACATATACATATATTATAGGTATGGTACCAATAGTACCTTATGGTATAGTAATTTGTACACTAGCAACCCCCAACATTTTTGTAACTTTTTACTCTATTCACTACCAAGGTTGCCTTGAAGAGATCACACTTTGTTGAACTATATTACTACAAACATGTTTCGACTATTTACAAGCGCTTTGTAAAGTCTACGTGAATAAAATCCTATTTTATTTTTATTTATGTGATAAGGCCGCTAATTGTACCATTATAATCTGCATGTTTCTTTTGCCTTGTATTGTTTCTTTAGATGTACAACAATAATAATATCCTGGGACATTATTCACACATGGCTATCTGATACCTAACTAAACAGAGCATGTACTATAAAAACCAGATAACTGATATATATATATATATATATATCAGTTGCCCTGCGAAAACAATACAAAAGAAATGTAGAATGTGGTCGACTGGTAGAGAATGCCTTTGGCATTAAGTTCGCCTTTGTACCGTTTGTGTACAAAAGTTTAAATAAATTATATATATATATATATATATATATATAATTTATTTAAACTTTTGTACACATATATATATATATATATATATATATATATGTATATATATATTTAAATCGCCGAAGACTTGTTGCGTCTTTTCAAAGTCGAACCCTATAGCGTCTACCATTTCCAATGACTTTTTAATTGTTATTCGTGCGAATATAGTTACGTTGCTGTCATGTGAATTCTATTGTCGACGAGAAATTTTGTTTAGGTACGAAAATTAGATATTCAATTTGAAATAATTCTCGCTGGTTTTTTGCGTCCGTTCTCGATGGAAATCATGTGACACATTGTATATTTTTGTATACGTTCCATGCATTTAATCGTTTTTCCTACATCCATCTAAATGTATGGATATATTGATACCGTATATTGTACTATATTAATTCCATGCATTCTACTAATTAAATGACTCCTTACTATATTTGAGATTATATCGGTACCGTATATTATTTTTGTATGTACGCCATAAACTGTTAAGTTTGTTGCTTCCTCCTAACCTTATGTTATATCGATACATACATAGGTACCCATATAATTAATAAAAATTATAAATAAATTAAATAATAATAAATAAATCAATTAATAAATTCATTGCGTGACGTGGTCTCAGCCTACCCCAATGGGGAACAGGAGTGACGATATGTATGTATGAATAGAGAATCATCGCTTTTTATGAAGTCGTTTAAAATAAAATACTTATTTATATAACTTGAAATACCTACATAACAGGCAATCAAAACAAGTTATTCCTATATTACATAGATTAATTAAATTTTAAATTATAGTTAGCTAAGTCCGCTAGACTAATTAAAAAATATTAAGTATATGATATTTAGGTTTATGTGGGATCATTTTATTTATGTGAGCGTGTTTCTTCTGAACTTAAGTATGAACACAAAATAAAACAATTGTTTCGGTAGTAGGTATTTTTAAGTTTTATTGTTTACAAATCAAGTAAGTACAATATTAATCCCATAGTCATAATAATCAAAGTGTCGGACAAATCAAATACACCGAAATCGGAACAAAGAAGTAATTTAAGAAACTAACAATTTTAAGAACGACCAGATGAGAGGCTAATTTACTGTGTCATTGACTATAATTAACTTGTGTGTGTAAGCAATACTAGTTTTCAACCGTGGCTCTTCCCACGTGACACGTCGTTAAAAATTAACAAACAGAAATTTGTTTAGCCGTTTAGGCGTTAAAAAAAAATAAAGATGCTTAGAAAATTATTAACCTGAAAATTCACATATCAGACATACCTATCAGTACAAAGTCTCAAAAATAAAAAAAACCATTAAGGCGTCAAAAAGTAAAATAAAAATGCTTAAGAAATTATTAACGTAACTATCAAAAATAAAATAAATCAGTCCGAAATCTCAAATATAAAAATTACACAACAATACTCTTATTTAAACATAAAAAAACCAAACCCATTGAGGTAGGCGTTAACGTCACTAAATATTAAACATAATTATTAACAAATCAGTCATGAGCTAAACAGCTGTTGCTTTTATGGCTATTAATACTTTGGTTCCATATAGTATTAAAAGATGAGGCACAATACTAATTTCTTAAATGACAATATATATTCAAATCACTTTGGAAACAAACCACAATAATAAAAACAAAACAAAATTAAATATAATAAAAACTAAAACGTTACAAAATATGTATTTGGTGATATTATGCTTAAATTAAATCAATCACAAGATACTATCCTTGGCACATTTAGTCCAAAAATACAAAGTACTCGCATCTGGTCTTGAAGATTAGATGAGTTGTTAATTAAGATATCATTATAAACATCCAAAAGTGTCCGAGTCGTCGACTTTAGTCGAGTCCCGTCCCTCTTCGAGAGTTTTAGCGTGTTTATCAGGATACCTGAATTACAAACTATACCTACCAGTATTCAGACTTCAGAAAAATTATAAATAAAATACTACGACTATGTTAAAATAAATGA
The DNA here is from genome assembly GCA_951640165.1 of Pseudoips prasinana. Classification (NCBI taxonomy): domain Eukaryota; kingdom Metazoa; phylum Arthropoda; class Insecta; order Lepidoptera; family Nolidae; genus Pseudoips; species Pseudoips prasinana. The sequence continues at coordinate 2,750,510 of OX621238.1, read as the reverse complement.
CTAGGTTTCATGTAACCACCCGGCAAGAATGACAGAAATAAATGATATTGATAGAGAGCTAAGACTAAACGACAAATTATGAATGAACGATTACCATAAATACTTTTATTTTGAGCCAATCTTTATTATGCAGGAGGTCTCGGTACTTCTCTTTAAGAGCCTCACATTCATGTATTTTAGGTGGTTGTTTGTTTTTTATATGATGTTTAAAAAATGCAGAGCATACTTTTTTTTGTTCTGCAGTCCATGGTATCGGAGTCCTCTTTTTGCCTTTCTTGACGTGATGATCAAACTCCAAAGTATTTGTTTGAAGACCAGATGGTCCTGGCTGAGATGGTGGTGATGGTGATCGCGGTAGTCGTGACGTATTTCCGTCTGTTATATCTTGCGCTCGTCCAGGTGATTCGACATCATAATCTAAAATTACTTCATTTTCTGTCATCCCTTCATCTAATTGTTCATTTAAATCAAGTTCAATCTCATCCAGGGATTTGCCTCTGAAAGCGTCTGCTGTCCCATCTTCCATAAGGATGAGCAGCTTAGATATCTTGGCAGTTTGGTAGACATCATCCGGTAGCCGATATGATTTTTTGTGTACATCATTTGTATGGCCCATAAATGTAGCTAGCTGTTTCATGTCATTTTCAGACATACTGAATATTTGTGATATATATACTGAATAACGTGGCTAAGTGTTTCCTAAGCCTTGTAGATGAAATTGCTTTCGGATTTTTTGCTCCAGATAGCCTCGCATATTGTATTTTCAAAACCTGGATTACCAAATAAAAAACGATTTGATGTTGAAACAAATGTGTCTCTGATCGACAGCAATAATTTAATGTCCTCTTGAACCTCCTTATTAAATAAAACAGGAACCTCATGCCCACGCTTGCCCCTAATGACAACTCTTTTAATTTTCTGTACCAAGACCCTTTCCGATACAGTAAGAGCCCGGTCAAATTCTTCGTATTTATCAGCAGCATTATTATCAAATTCTAAATAATCGTGAACTTTGATTCTCTGAAGCTCTCCAGGCCTGCGTCTGTTCAGTAACAAAACCCTACAATATACAGTCTCTAAAAGCTGAATATAAGTCGAAACATTAAATAACCCTTCTTTGATTTTGTTCGCAGCTTCTTCTGATTTTTTTCCGAGGTACTCTTTTAGGATTTTTAAGTCAGGACTTGAAACAGATATTTGTTCCTGGACAGGAAAAATCAGGACTTGAAACAGATATTTGTTCCTGGAAAGAACATAGGTACAGTCGTTAAAAATAAGTCGTAAGCATGAAACAGTTACGGTTATTAAATTTTTTTTAAATTCATTTAGATATACAAACCTCATTGAACAGCGTTGAATCAAATAAATCACGTGAATTTTCTTTATTGCCTCCTAAAAAAATAATAAAAGTCAGTTAAATAAATCATAAAAAAAAATATATATTAGACTTAAACTAGATAATTAAACATAATCTCTTGACAATAACTTGATACGAGCTAGCTAAATATCAATGCTATAATAAAATAAATGTTATAAATGTTTTCATACAATGTGTACCTAAATATCTATGTTACTAGAAATAATAATGTATACAACTATATTACTGCAAACATGCTCTGACTATTTACAAGCGCTTTTTTAAAGTCTACGTGAATAAAACCTTTTTTATTTTATTTTATTTATACGTATCTGTGTAAAGACTACTCAAGATATTTTTAACTTAAATAGTAAACAGTAAAAATAATGTTTATATCAACAGCCAGTTGGGTGCAATTAATTGTTCAGGTGTAAACCCAACGTAAAGTGGTCACCGGGTGACGGGCTAGACAGTACCTCTGGTCTAATTTATTTTTTAATTCTTTGTCACTTGGTACTTCTTGGTTGATTTTGATGAAAAAGCGAGATTACTTTATTATTATTATTTCATTTATTTATTTTATTACTAACTAACAAACTCTTTCATTATGACACTTACACTACGAAAAACAATCATTATTATTGTGAACTTGTATTATAATCAAATACCGTCCTCTTTTTGTACAAAACAAATAAACAGAATGAATACTATTCATTATAACGATATAATAACGATAATTTCCAACTAAGTATAAATTAAAACTTACTTCTCGTAGGTTCTTACCTACCTATTCATTATTTTTAATATCCTTAATGGGATACTTACTTGCCAATGAGAGTATCCTGGCAGTTCTTTTCATGGTGCCTGTTATTTTACTTCCACTATACAATATTTATACCACAAGCGTTATTGCGTCCGCACTGGCCGGCAAAAACATATTATAAACTAAAACATGCCGCTTGCATATCGCATGCGAACTCCGCCCCCTCACCTCTGTCACCCCCACGTCTCCTATGCGACGATGTCGTTTTGTGTGACGCAATTAAATCACACATTAGAATTGATAAAAACTTTTATTATATACAGAAGCCACATTATCGGCGTGTTATACGTCAACAAAATATCGAATATACGCCACTGATATACGGCGCACATAAGCGACCTCCAAAATTCGCGCGCCAAACAGCGGAACTAAGAAATACACCGAAAAGCACTCCGGTGACAAAACAACGTCCATGCCAATATTTCACCCAGCCATTGTACTAACCTTTACACTACTTCTGGCTGAATTTGAGAGATGGACAATCTTGCGTCCGTATACAGGATGCAACAAGTCAGTCGGACGCAACATCATCGGTAAAAACCGCCATGTAGGACGCAATATCAACTCCGGGATGGAAATATATATATATATATATATATATATATATATATATATATATATATATAATTTATTTAAACTTTTGTACACAAACGGTACAAAGGCGAACTTAATGCCAAAGGCATTCTCTACCAGTCGACCACATTCTACATTTCTTTTGTATTGTTTTCGCAGGGCAAACTATATAAATACTATATATATATATATAATACCTCAATGGTAATACCTCATACAAAATGTTATATAAGGTAATAATATATTTAATGAAATCAAATGGCACCAAATTTATGAAGCATTATTCACTTGCACGTGATACTCGATCCACACGTTCGCAAGAATATCTATTACCTACTTTCGTAATAGCTTAATTGCTCGCTAGTCGTAACTAAAACCTATTAAGGTTGTTAACGAGTACTTTGTGGTGTAATAAAAGTTGAATTAATAAATTTACAGTTTGTTCTCCCGATAACGGGTATTCAGTGCCTTTTAATTTGCGTTAATAAATAAATTTGTGAGAACCAAGTGAATTTATTGGGGCAATTATTAAGCGTTAACTTTCTGAACGATTAGAGTATTATGTTGGATTCTAGTGTACTTGGGGATACTCGTGAAGTGTTGTTAGGACTTTATCAGCTTTGTTGAGTTAAAGGTGAGGCCGGAGCTGGCAGTCGTTAGTCTGCGTGTTTTGTGTGTTTCACGGAACCGAATTTTAAATAAAATATTTTTTTTTTAGGAAAAGCCCATAAATATAGGTCAACATTTAAAAGTACGGATTGAATTCAAACGTGTATCATATGTAAAAGCTTTGTTTTTATATTTCTTTGCATGGCACGAAATACATTTTAATCCCCCTCCTTATTTTCGAAATCATTAATGCATTTTTCTTAATAATTAAAGGATTTTTTTATCACACTAATATTATAAAGGCGACAGTTTGTGAGTGTGTGAGTGTATGTTTGTTACTTCATCAAGTCTAAACGGCTGGAACGATTTCAATAAAATTTGGCATGGAGTTAGCTAACACCCTAAATTAACACATAGAATAATAACATTTATAAAGTTTAACGCGGGAAAACACCGCGGGCAACAGCTAGTTGTATTAAATTTTATTAAAAAACACTAATTTCTTATTATGAAAATTACTTGAAAATATAGGTGTAAATGGTGATTGGAGTTTCCCTGCGAGATCGAATCAGAAATGTTGAGGTCCGCAGGCGAACCAAAGTAACCGACATAGCCGTAAGAATTACCAAGCTGAAGTGGCAGTGGGCAGGGCACATCGCTCGTAGAGCCGACGGCTGCTGGGGCAGAAAGGTTCTCGAGTGGCGACCACGAACCGGAAGACGCAGCGTGGGCAGGCCCCCTACAAGATGGACCGATGATCTTGTGCGGGTCGCTGGAAATCGCTGGATGCGGATAGCGCAAGACCGGCAATTGTGGAGATCTTTGGGGGAGGCCTTTGTCCAGCAGTGGACGTCTTTCGGCTGATATGATGATGGTGATCTTTCACGGAGGATCAATTCGTACGTTTCAAATGGATCCTAAAATAACACATTTAAAAATAACGCATGTAAGTGGGTAGCCATATCAAGTGGTATCGTGGTATCACCCAAGGCGTCCTTTTCGGTACACTTATTTTTTAATCTTCTTATACGTCATCGACAAATGCTTACATTCATCTCATTCGCATTGCTTTTGCCTATATATCAATAGCTAATGCGGTGGCATTACAGGTGGATTTGCGGAGCCTGAAGCAGTACTGTCAGAATAGGAGTAATAAGCATGACCTTAATTCTACCAAATGCTCAATGCAATTTACATAGACCGTATCGAGAATATCTCCTAAAGATTAATTAGTTATGTCACTATGTTATCGCCAAAGAATTTATTACCATTGAAACAATTATCTCAGTGTAACATATGTAGGTAAAACAAAATAAGGTACAAGTATTATGTGGGTGGTACATCGCTTCCCTTGAAGTACATACGTACATCAGTCCATCTTGTAGGGAGCTGCCCACGCTGCGTCTTGCGGTTCATAAAGTAAGGTCAACCAAAGTTAATGATTCTATATTGTTATGTAATGCGTAAATGTATCTTAATGTATCTTATCTTCCACAAAAATAGTTTGGAAGTCGTCCACACATAGTGTCACTAAAATTATATCGAGATATATTAGTAAAACAGTGTAATTGGCTCACTGTTGCTACTTCATCATGTCCGTTGAATGAAGTTCACAGCTGGTCAAGAGTCCCTCCCAAGAATGCAATTTTTTTTTTCTGTTTGTTTTATTTTTGACAATGTCACACACATCATCCTAGCCCCAAACTAAGCAAAACTTGTACTATGAGTACCAGGAGACGGTACATACTTATATAGATAGATAAATACTTAAATACCTAGAAAACATCCATGACTCAGAAACAAATGTTCGTGCTCATCACACAAATATTTGCACTTACCGGGATTCGAACCCAGGACCACCAGCTTCGTAGGCAGGAGCACTACCAACTAGGCAGACGGGTTGGCGGTCGCAGTATACTGTTCAATATAAATAGAGCTGCCGAGCAGAGACGCTGCTGACCGTTCTCTGTTAGATATTCCTTGGGGCCGTCTTCTACGCCCTGGTTGAGATGGGGTAGCGATATTCTATGCCGTCAGCCCACACAACAGCTTCGTTAATAGCTACCAAAATAACTTTAACTACCAAAATCCATTGTCGATAAGATTGGAATGACAAACATAAGCATAAAGCGTATTAAAACAATACTGAAGCGACATTTCTTAAGTAATTATGAGCACATCTAGAGCATTAGAAAAAAAACATGTACTTAGAAACTCCTTAACTTAAAAAATCTTGTAATTAAAAATAAGATTAGCGGTTAAGTTTGTAAATTAATTATTATTTTTTATATTGAAATAAACAGTTTTTATTATTATTATATAAAATTGTTGCCAGTTATAAACTCTGTCATTAATAAATTAAATAAAAATAGGATTATGGTTCTATAGTTAGTATTGAATAATTTAAAACACTCTATAAACAATTGTACTTATTCGGTGTGATCTTTGTAGGAGCCTGAATATATATAATTGACGGTCACCGTAGCCTAGTTGGTAGTGCTCCTGCCCACGATGCTGGTGGTCCTGGGTTCGAATCCCGGTAAGTGCAAATATTTGTGTGATGAACACGAACATTTGTTTCTGAGTCATGGATGTTTTCTAGGTATTTAAGTATTTTCCTATCTATATAAGTATGTATACGATATACATACTTATTATTTAATAGTAGGTATCGAGCGCAAAGTGACTTATTACCGTAGCCTAGTTGCTAGTGCTCCTGCCTACTAAGCTGGGGGTCCTGGGTGCAAATATTTGTGTGATGAGCACGAATATTTGTTTCTGAGTCGTGGATGTTTCTATGTATTTAAGTATTTATCTATCTGTATAAGTATGTATATCGTCGCCTGGTACCCATAGTACAAGCTTTGCTTAGTTTGGGGCTAGGATGATCTGTGTGACATTGTCCCTAGATATTATATAAGCTAGTTTATTCTTAATACTGTAAAATAGGATAAAATCTGAAGCAAAAAGAAGAATATTTTTCCTTCAGTTTCATACTTTACAATAAAGTCATATATAAAAGACAGTTTAGGGCACAGCTTTACTACAGATAGACATAAAACTTGGTGTATCGTAGCCGCCGGGGCTCAGACGGTATTCTTACGCTCTGGATATGTGAGGTTTATTCCCTTTCCTATTCATTATGCAGACGCGCTGTCGCGACGTGCCTCTTTAGTTGAAGAGGTGCTTAGTTCAAAGGTAGCTGCTACCTATACATGTAGTTATAAATTGATAGGGGTATGAATTAATAAAAGGTGCTTGTCAAACACTTTTGAGTTATATATTTTTTTTAGAATGGTAATGCTTGCTAGGTAATCTTTTTAATTAGGTTAAGGTCGGATGTCTTAAGATTTGTATTTAAGTTTTTATATTTTGGAAAAGATCGATCATTCGAAAGTTACTAAATAATAAGAGTGAACAAAAAAATCTACTTTTAATTTTAATGGCATTTATAGAAAATCGTAAATCTAACTCAAGATTAAATCATAAATATAATCTCCTCAGCTCCGCATTAACCCTAGAAAGATAACCTAGTACCGCGAGACGTATGGTGGAATAATCTTTTTATTGTCTATGTGCCCACGTAGCTTCAGTTTGTTTAATATTCTAACAAATTTTACATTGGCTACCAAAACTCTTGGGAGTTATTTGAGAACGACGTGATGTTCTCATATAACTTTGAATTATTCAAAGTTTATTTATTTTATTTTTTATTTCAAAACTTTATGCACAAACAATTGTACAGAGGTGGACTTAATGCCGTAGGCATTTTCTCCCAGTCGACCTTGAGGAGGTGCAGAGAATAAACAGTGGGTAGGTGCACTAAGTAGAGATTGGATTAGATATATATATAACTTAAATAGATAGTTAGATGTATGTACATAAATATATAATCTATACATATGATAAATATCTAATATATACAATATTATTACTACAATGATATACTATACATACATAAATATATAATTAAATAGGTAGGGAAAGCACAATTCTGCTTACAATTTGTTTAGAGTGTGCTCTCTTAGCTTCCTTTTGAATGAGAAACGGCTTTTGGCCAACCTGATTTCGAGAGGCAGCGCATTCCACAGAAGAATAGACTGGACAAAAAAAGAAGAATGAATAAAGTCAGAATGGTGAGACGGGCATTGAAGAAGGCGGTTATAAGTAGATCGGAGAGTTTTCTCATGATTATTACCCAGAAATTGGAAGTGAGTAGTTAAGTAAGAAGGGGAGGAGGAAGAGTCCAGTATAGAGTAAAGAGTCGTTAAAGCTCTCAAAGAACGCCTATGGCGAATGGGCAAACGGTAGAAGGATACATGGTCGTACTTACGGAGATTAAAGACGAATCGAATGCAGTTATTCAGAAGTCGGTCAAGTTTATTGAGGTGATCTGCATTCAGGTCAAAGTAGCATACATCACCATAGTCGATTATAGGAAAAATTAAAGCTTGCACGAGCGTTACTTTTGTTTTCCACGGCAAGAAATGTTTGAGTCGATAAAGAGATCGCAGGATTCCGGTGACCCTCTGACTTACACTTCCGATTTGTTTTTGCCAGCTAAGAGTTGTGTCAATTAAAATTCCCAGATCCTTAACGTTAGGGCTTATACAAATCATAGTACTGTCGTATACAATTGGTGCGAGACTGTCAAAATCAACTCTGCTGATCATGCGGGAACTACCTAGTATAGTGGCTTGGCATTTTGAAGGGTTAACACTAAGGCCAAACCTATCAGACCAATCTTTTATCAATACCAAGTCACTATTAATTTGGTCAATCGCTGCGGAGAGGTTCTCCAGGCTTGCTTGAGCATAAAGTTGAAGGTCATCGGCGTAAAGATGGTACGCACTCTGAAGGTTGTGACTGAGAAGATTTATAAACAGAGAAAATAGTAGAGGAGAGAGAATACCACCTTGAGGTACGCCTGAAGTAACGTTACACCAATTAGATGTAGATTCACCAATTTGAACTGATTGCAGGCGATCTCGAAGGTAGGATGAAAACCACTCTAAAGCTTCGTCAGAGATCATAAGATGGGATAGGATAGCTAAAAGGATATCGTGACTGACGGTATTAAAGGCATTGGAGAAATCGACCAGAACCAAGACTGTGATCTTGGTATCCTCCATGCCAGCCCGAATATCGCCAGTCACTTTAAGGAGTGCGGTGGTGGTACTGTGGCCAGGTCTGAACCCCGACTGTAGTGGACCTATAAGGTTGTTCATGAGAACGAAGCGGGAAAGTTGTTTATGGATAAATGACTCAAGTACTTTGGAAAGGAAAGGAAGAATGGATATTGGACGGTAGTGAATAGGACTGGAAGGATTTGAGGTTTTAGGGAGTGGATGGACTAGAGCTTTACGCCATAATGACGGGAATGATCCGGATGTGAGGGAAAAATTAAGAATATGAGTAATGGCAGGGAGGAGGTGGTCTAGGATAGGAATGATCATGCGTCGACCAATTTTATCGCAACCCACTGCGTTGGATTTAATAGAGAGGATTATCTTTTTGATCTCGTCCAAATCAGCTAGAGTAAATTTGAAAAGGTTAATATTAGGGCGCGTTAAACCATTGATGTACGAAATAGTTTGCCTCTTGGCCAGATGATCCATAGATGAAGCAGTAGTGAAATGTTGATTAAGATCATCTAGAACCATTGAGCTAGCAAGGTCTAAATGTCGCGACTTGCCGATACCAAGAGTCCCAAGGAACTTCCAGATACCAGCAGGAGAAGAAGTAGCTATGTTATTGAGAATATGACGGCGTTTAGCTTTACGTACCATCTGATTACACCGATTCCTAGCAACCTTAAAAATACTCCAGTTGTCTTCAGTACGATCTTTTTTAAATTTTCGGAATGCACGGTCCCTCCGTCTCATTGCCATCTTAATTTCCCTTGTCATCCACGGTGCTGGAGGGCGCTTTATTTTAACTTTTTTGACAGGGGCATGTACGTCATAAAGATCAGTGACAGTTTGATTAAACATGCTGACCTTCATGTCTAAAGTGGTTGCTTGCAACATTGGTTCCCAATCGATTAATGCAGCATCTTTAGATATAAGCTCAACCTTTAAAGAAGCAAAAGAACGCACGTACAACACTTTGGGTTTAGGTTTAGGTGGTTTGAGGAGATAAGACAGGAAGATAAGGTCGTGATGAGAAAATCCAGGAGCTGGACATTGGCCATGGGACGAAACCAAGGAAGGAATTGAGGTAAGGATTAAATCGAGTAAAGTTATATGAGAACTGATTCTAGTCGCAGTTTTTGTATATAAATCCTATGCCACTATATTTAGCAACATATTCTCTATGTAATTTACATGAAAATTACAGGTCAGCTTGAAGTACGGGTGGCCAAAATTCTGTCTATGGTTTGACGTATGTTCTCGATTCTGGGTCGGAATGACGTCAATTCGTTTGAATAACTTAATTATGTGAAAACAAATGAAACTTCGACCATAAAGAAGTGGCATAGAACTTAATAGTTCCAGGCCTTCTTTGGTGTATTTAAAGTTATTTATGTAGTGAGCCATATATCAAAAAGGACCGCAAAAAAAGTTTCTATTCAAGATATTGTATGGTTTCAATAAAACTGTCCTTTATAAAAACACCTGTATATTTAATATTTAAGCTCACTGTGACCTACAATTGTATATGTTTTTTAAGTTAAATAAACAATGGTAGACAAAATATCCTCTCTTATGATATTCCACTTGACCTGATATATACAAGATTTAATGTAAATAGACAGCGTAATCAAAGATGCGCTATCAATGCCCATGCAACTGACCTATTTAAATAAAACCAGTGTATAAATACGAAAAAAATAATAATTGGCGCCCGATTAAAAATAAATAAATAGCTTGGGAGAACTAACACACTGCAGTCAGATCCCAAACTGACAGAGCCTGTACTATGGCCACTAGATGACTGATAAAAATACTTATATATTTCTAAATACATACATATAATAGATATTATACACCCAGATACAGAACGCTTTATCCTAGATGAATAATGATTTTTCACACAAATATGCCTCTTTTTTTTTATCTAGCGGTAGCGTGTTCAACCGCAGAAATTGAGGTCCTGGGTTCAAATCCCGGGTCAGACAAAAATATTATTTCGGGATTTTTCCGTAAAAAGAAATTTCTCATTATCAGCCCGAAGTCTGGAAGTTGGCGGTATTACACCCCCGTGCCTGGTAAAGCCATCGATCCTGTACCTTTACTCTTTCCGGTCGTATCGCTAATCCCATTAGTCCCATCGGATCATGAGAGTGATGCACACACCTGTGCACTAAAATATGTCCTGCGCAATTGGCCAGGAAAAACATTTATCCTAGATAGGGATCGAACCTACAATCTCCAACTTAGCAGTACAGTGATATTAGTGACCCTAACTAATCCTATGACCAACAGGCTACACGCACTGGCAAAATGCGTCAACTGATCGTTATATTAGTATGGGGAGTTAATATTTTTATAAAAATATTTTTTTTAGATTGCTATCTTTAGTGTACGCTTAGATATACGGTCACCGTAGCCTAGATGGTAGTGCTCCTGCCTACGAAGCTGGTGGTCCTGGGTTCAAATCCCGGTAAGTGCAAATATTTGTGTGATGAGCACGAATAGTTGTTTCTGAGTCATGGATGTTTTCTATGTATATAAGTATTTATCTATCTATATAAGTAAGTATATCGTCGCCTGGTACCCATAGTACAAGCTTTGCTTAGATTGGGGCTAGGATGATCTGTGTGGCATTGTCCCGAGATATTAATATTATTATTATATATCACTGTCACTGACGAACATACTGTCTTGTGCATTAAGGTTTTTTTTTTAAAGAGTAGGGCCCCCTTATTCCCAACAATGGACAAGAAACAGACTTTTGAACTTAGAACAATTTTGACAATATGTATTAAAAATATTAGACTTAAACTAGATAATTAAACTTAAACATAATCTCTTGACAATAACTTGATACGAGCTAGATAAATATCATTGCTGTTATAAAATAAATGTTATAAATGTTTTAATACAATCAATACAATGTGTACCTAAATATCTATGTTACTAGAAATAATAATGTATACAACTATAATACTACAAACATGTTCTGACTATTTACAAGCGCTTTTTTAAAGTCTACGTGAATAAAAACCTTTTTTATTTTTATTTATTTATTTTATTTATTTAGAATCAAAGCTCTGCCTGCTTTCTGTCATAGAGTAAAATTACTTTGAAATTAGGCCTTTTTAGGGTTCCGTAGCTAAATGGCAAAAAACGGAACCCTTATTGAATTGTCATGTCTGTCTGTCCGTCCGTATGTCACAGCCACTTTTTCCGAAACTATAAGAGCTGTACTACTGAAACTTGGTAAGTAGATGTATTCTGTGAACCGCATTAAGATTTTTACACTAAAATAGAAAAAGAACAATTATTTTGGGGGATCGCCATACATAGAACTGAAACTCTAATTTTTTTTTTCATCGTACCCATACATGTAGGATAGGTCTTCAAAAATGATATTGAGGTTCCTAATATCATTTTGTTCTAAACTGAATAGTTTGCGCGAGAGACACTTCCAAAGTGGTAAAATGGGTTTCCCCCTTCCCCCCTCTAACTTCTACAATAAGAGAATGATAAAACTAAAAAAATGTATGATGTACATTACCACGTAAACTAACAAAGAAAATTAGTTTGAACGGGATCTAGCAAGTAGTTTTTTTTTAATACGTCATAAACCGCAATTTGCATTCATTTAATCAACTGAAATACATGCTGCTAAGGAACCCTTCATGTGCGAGTCCGACTCGCACTTGGCCGGTTTTTGGGTTTTAAATTTAGTAGGTTCTGAAGAGAAGGCTGAAAATTATTAAGAAATGTTGAAAAACAGAGAAGCATTATTCGGGCATAGACACTCATTAGTTCCGAGTCTTATCTCCAAATGCATTTCACAAACATGGAAGCTACCTACTTAACCTGATTACATTCTAACTCCAATGTCACAGTACGATACCGTAGTTCAATAATGACTAATCAACCTTTTGAAATGTTACTAAAATATGAACCTTCTCTGTACTAAGATAGGACTCACTTTTGAACTAATTTATAATTCATGTTTAGGCAATTTATTAATGCCCGGTTCCTTTATTTTACGATCCGTCATTGGACCAACGTTACCATCCGTAATTCAGCTACCGATACCGATGCAAAACTAGCGTTCCACAATGCCCTACCTGCGACGAACATCCGTAGTTTAAACCACCTACGACTCGTTCGGCGATGAGCCTCTCGCTCCTCTTTACGTTTAGTAATAACAAAACATCGTACATCAATTATGCAACTAAAATCATTTATTATTCTGTAATATTATGTGAGTAATAGTACAAATTACCGTATAGTTACAGTAATAATTTAATTTGCGTTTTAAGTTTAAAATATATTTATAAATAGTATTAGTATTGAAAATTTGATGTTACGCGTGCATGGTGTGAACAAAACGCGTAACAGGAAAGCGCATAGCGCATGCGTCTGGCGTCTGACATCTGTCCAGGAGTATTCCATGGTTTCTAAATAAGTTTTTAAATTGAGTATTTGATCTAAGGTTTGTAGTTATGAAATCTTAGAAGATATTATTATGTACAAATCGTCTTCGTTTCACTCTCAATTATGGATAAATTTCATGGAATAGTTGTTCCACAGCTGGTTTATCGAGCCGAAATTTCAACTGGAATTCTTGGCAATCATGCACGGAAAAATAATCAACCCTTTCTTTATAAACTCTTCTTCCCACTTCTTGATCATTCACCGTCGGAAAACAAAGCTATGAATTCTCTATCAGTTTCAGAGCTAGACATCACGGAAATCTCCTCAAACACTATGTTAACTACCAAAATAAAATACAAACAACTGGTAAACCGACCGAATTCGACTAGTAATCAAAGCAGTAACGCCTCGTTATTTTGACAGTTCCGTGACAGTAGAAAATATTTATAGGAACACTTTCGAACGCATCTCCATACAATAAGCTTACTAACGTCCTCCCATCCGTTAGTAACCAGACGTTCGTTATTTGGATAACGACTAGTATTTTTTAGGAACGGTTTTGCGTTACGCCTGGTAGAAATTCTAACTATTCGTAGTAGAAACGATTCGTTTTTGGAATATAGGAACCGGGCATAAAAGGGGGAGCTGGTTTTATCGGTATACCATGATCATTTTCTGATAAAACATAGTACACAGTCGTTAACTTACATTAACTCATTTGACCATTATATGAGAATATAAGAATTTATAAGAATATTGTGCAAAGATGCAATCTGAGCATGTTTTTTAAGGTTCTGTACCCAAAAGGTAAAACCGGACCCTATTGCTAAGACTTCACTGTCTGTCTGTCCGTCTGTCACCAGGATGTATCTCATAAACCGTGATAGTTAGATAGTTGAGATTTTCACAAATGATTTATTTCTGTGGCCTCTTTAACAACAAATATTAAAAAACAAAATAAAATAAATATTCAAAATTCCCATACAACAGAATGTGAATTATTTGCTCATTTTTATAGTTAATGGTATGGAACCCTTCGTGCGCAACTCCGACTCGCACTTGGCCGTTTTTTTTGTTTGTGAACTACACAGCTTTATTTTTCTCAGCGAACTTCAGACATGATAAGGATGTGATTTTTGACATTTTAATTACAAGTTGTAAACAGCGCGGCATGACTAGTCTCTTGGCCTAGTGGTGAGGGAGCCTAACTGCTAAGCGAGAAGTCACGGGTTCGATCCCCGATTAAGATTTGTGTGATGGGCACCGATTATTTGTTCTGTCTGTCTATCTGGATGTAATTTATCCATAGTTAGTATGTATTTAGATATAGGGGAAATACGTACATAATGACATATACGTACAAAATGACACAGGCGTTATAATTCGAATTCGGCGAGGTCAAGAGCGCAACTGACAACCACGTCACGTCGTCTGAACTATTTCTACTAACCTGTCATAACGCGAATGCGTCACTCTCATTCGCCGGGGTGTCATGGCCGACGACGAGTTTTAGGGCCTAAGGAGTTTTTTTTTATGCGACATGACAAAACGACATTCATAGGTAACGGACAAAATGACATAGGTATGAATATAAAACAAAATTGATTTAAATCAATAACTGTTTCAAATCAAATACATCCATCTGCTAAAGAACATTCTTCGTCCTCTTTTCTTGCTGTCCCAATCGAAGTAAGTTCCCCAGGCAAACGTAATCCAAAGACTCGACCAACCTCTTTAGTTTGTCAAGTCTTTAGTTGTAATTAAATCCAAAAATGAGCCCAAAGCTCCTACAGAGAAGAGGAAACGAAACTTTACAAAAACATTATTTGAAGAAGACAGTGAAGAAGAAAACTATGCGGACAATTTTCAAGATGATGAATATATAGCAATGGTCTATTTTCCAGATCTAAGCCTGGAGAACACTGTTTGCGGTGCTTAAGTTGTTTGCGTTGGTCCCACGCTTCGTGAGCTGATGTTCCTAAGAGAACTAATCGTTTTAATTGTGAACTTTCTTAGTAATTTCATAGCTTTTAGATGTATGTCATTTTGTCCTTATGTAATATGCCATTTTGTCCATAGCATATGGACAAAATGGATTATTGCTGATCTCAGTTATAATAATTTTAATTATTTTTTAAATATGTTTTTCTCGTACATGTTGATTCGATTTAATAGATAAATAACCAAAGATTTTAGTGTGAAATATGATTGTGCTGCGAAGGGCACGTTAAGCCGTTGGTCCCGTTGTAGCTATTAGGCAACAGTCGTTAAGCCATGTCAGAGGCCTACTGGGCGGCTTGACACCGACTTGACAACAACTCTGACACCGGGGTAACCACTGCCCATACGATAAGTAAGTAAGTATTGTGAAAAATATGTTTTAATTAAATATAACTATTTTTATCGCTGTGTTTTCGTTGTAACTTATTTTACTATTTGTGTGAATATGTTAATAAGGGCATCTTTATTAACATATTCACACAAATAGTAAAATAAGTCAAAGTAAGTATCAGCGTAATACAGAATGAAGCTGCAATATACTCTAAAGCTTTATAAAGTAGGCTAAATGAATGCAAATTATTATGAAGCGTCTATTGATTTTAGTTTATGCAAATAATACTTCGCCTTAGTATTGAATTATTCATAAGGAATTGTTAAATATTTGTTTTAATGATTCTTCTAACAATTCTCGTTATTATTTACAGCGCCATCCGCGTCCAATATAATAACGCGTTCAGGGCGGTGATGGGGCTGCCCCGATACTGCAGCGCCTCGACAATGTTTGCAGAGGCGCACATGGACTGCTTTCACGCGATCATGCGCAAGCGCGCTACGTCCATGGTGCGCCGAGTACGGGCCATTACCATTAAAGAGTTATGACCCCAAATATAAAACCATATGTCATTTTGTACGTATTTCCCCTATATAAAAGTATGTTTATCAGTTGTCTTGTTGCCATAGTACAGGCTCTGTCTAGTTTAGGATAAGATTGCAGTGTTTGTGCATTGTCCCCAAGATATTTATTTTATTTATAGAAAAACACTAAAATACAGTTTGAAATGGGCATTAATAAAAAAGGCTTTTGATGATTTTGAATATTTTAAACGATATGAATTGATTGTGAGGCGAGGCGCTCATAGCCAGATGCTCTCACCAGTAAGTGATTGGCGAGGTCAAGCGACTAGGCTCGCGGTCAGTCCATAGATGGGTGACCGCGAAAGTGGTTTAATTTGTGAGCGTCTCCGTGCTGCGAAGGGCACGTTAAGCCGTTGGTCCCGTTGTAGCTATTAGGCAACAGTCGTTAAGCCATGTCAGAGGCCTACTGGGCGGCTTGACACCGACTTGACAACAACTCTGACACCGGGGTAACCACTGCCCATACGATAAGTAAGTAAGTATTGTGAAAAATATGTTTTAATTAAATATAACTATTTTTATCGCTGTGTTTTCGTTGTAACTTATTTTACTATTTGTGTGAATATGTTAATAAGGGCATCTTTATTAACATATTCACACAAATAGTAAAATAAGTCAAAGTAAGTATCAGCGTAATACAGAATGAAGCTGCAATATACTCTAAAGCTTTATAAAGTAGGCTAAATGAATGCAAATTATTATGAAGCGTCTATTGATTTTAGTTTATGCAAATAATACTTCGCCTTAGTATTGAATTATTCATAAGGAATTGTTAAATATTTGTTTTAATGATTCTTCTAACAATTCTCGTTATTATTTACAGCGCCATCCGCGTCCAATATAATAACGCGTTCAGGGCGGTGATGGGGCTGCCCCGATACTGCAGCGCCTCGACAATGTTTGCAGAGGCGCACATGGACTGCTTTCACGCGATCATGCGCAAGCGCGCTACGTCCATGGTGCGCCGAGTACGGGCCATTACCATTAAAGAGTTATGACCCCAAATATAAAACCATATGTCATTTTGTACGTATTTCCCCTATATAAAAGTATGTTTATCAGTTGTCTTGTTGCCATAGTACAGGCTCTGTCTAGTTTAGGATAAGATTGCAGTGTTTGTGCATTGTCCCCAAGATATTTATTTTATTTATAGAAAAACACTAAAATACAGTTTGAAATGGGCATTAATAAAAAAGGCTTTTGATGATTTTGAATATTTTAAACGATATGAATTGATTGTGAGGCGAGGCGCTCATAGCCAGATGCTCTCACCAGTAAGTGATTGGCGAGGTCAAGCGACTAGGCTCGCGGTCAGTCCATAGATGGGTGACCGCGAAAGTGGTTTAATTTGTGAGCGTCTCCGTGCTGCGAAGGGCACGTTAAGCCGTTGGTCCCGTTGTAGCTATTAGGCAACAGTCGTTAAGCCATGTCAGAGGCCTACTGGGCGGCTTGACACCGACTTGACAACAACTCTGACACCGGGGTAACCACTGCCCATACGATAAGTAAGTAAGTATTGTGAAAAATATGTTTTAATTAAATATAACTATTTTTATCGCTGTGTTTTCGTTGTAACTTATTTTACTATTTGTGTGAATATGTTAATAAGGGCATCTTTATTAACATATTCACACAAATAGTAAAATAAGTCAAAGTAAGTATCAGCGTAATACAGAATGAAGCTGCAATATACTCTAAAGCTTTATAAAGTAGGCTAAATGAATGCAAATTATTATGAAGCGTCTATTGATTTTAGTTTATGCAAATAATACTTCGCCTTAGTATTGAATTATTCATAAGGAATTGTTAAATATTTGTTTTAATGATTCTTCTAACAATTCTCGTTATTATTTACAGCGCCATCCGCGTCCAATATAATAACGCGTTCAGGGCGGTGATGGGGCTGCCCCGATACTGCAGCGCCTCGACAATGTTTGCAGAGGCGCACATGGACTGCTTTCACGCGATCATGCGCAAGCGCGCTACGTCCATGGTGCGCCGAGTACGGGCCAGTTCCAACACCATTTTGAGCATGATTGCGCGAAGGCTGGATTGTTCTTTCATCCGGCATTGTTGCGGCAGGCATATTACTGTACCGATGCCAGTAAAAAGCTTTAATATCATTTTTATTATTATTTGTTTTTATTGTCATTAATTATTATTTGTTTTATTGTATGATTTTATTATTATTGTTTCTAATTTATACATTTAATTTAATTTATTATTATGTTATGATGGGTGTAACTTACCTGAAATAAATGGATTTATTATTATTATTAATACTCATTATTACTGTTTCACAAAACATACAACTGACTTACTTTTTTCATTAAAAATCATTAGTTTGTGATTCGATTTAAACCAAATTTACATGGTACCATTCCAAAAGCTTCACCTAACGAATATCGATACATACCAACCGGTATAACCTCTCCAATCAGCTCTAGCGACCTTACAGAATACATACGACTCCTACCTGTTCAGTCTGGGTTGGCAACCTTATAGAATACATACCACCTCTGCCTGACCTTTCCCCTCTAACAACCTTATAAAGTACATACCGCCCCTATCTCTCCAGTCAGCTCTCTGACAGAATACATATCACCTCTATCTGACCTGACTGAAGAGGTACGGAGAGGGTCAACAATGCTTGATTTATGCCCACAGCATTGCAAGCCGGTTGGCGTGGTTGGTAACGATTTGTCTTACACGCCGCAGGTCGTAGTTTCGATTCCCAGCCAGGACTGATATTTGTGTGCATGAACATTTCTGTTTGTCCTGAGTCCAATTAAAATAAAAAAAAGAAGTATATGCAAGAATATCAGTTATCTGGTTTCCATAGTCTTGTACTAGCTACTCAGCTTAGTTTGGGATCTTTGATTGATTGACTTGATTTAGATGGCCTTGTGTGATAATGTTTCAGGATATTATTTTAATATTATTATTTACTGAGGGGATGCGTGGCCTACTTCCGACCACAGCTTTTGCAATCAAGTCAGATTATGCTGAAGCGTAAACCTGACTATAAAAAGACTAAGGTTGATTTTTTGCATAATAAGTAAACTAGCATCATAACTAGCATTCTGCACAGGCTTAAGATATTCATAGATGACATCATGATGACATGTTTTAATATTATTTCCTTCTATTCTAATACACTGAAAAACAATTCAATGAACCGAGACATGACAATTTTTTCATTTCCGGATGATTAGGTCCCATTCAACGTAAAACAATTCAATAAAAAAAAGATTTATTGTTGGATTTTATTGCGTAATTTCATTTTAATGGCAAGATATTATGTATATTTTTTTTGGAATGAAATAATCTACATAGTTGTTCGAAGGCTTTTTATCCACGTCTACGTTTTCTATAAACTTTTGTCTCGAACTTACACGTACTATTTAAAAGCTGTCAATATCTGTAATTATTAGTAATGTATATTTAAATAACTTACTATCATTAATATCTCAGTGTATGTAGTGTTGATGTTAGTATTCCTTAAGTATCAAATAAAATAAAATAAATAAATAATGGCTAGGCATGTTTGTAGGCTGTGTTCTAAATTGTTAAACAAACCTATTTATTTTAGATACAAATAACAGAATAGAGTTTATGGCATGATTGACTATTTCTAGATGAAACTAATAAATATTTTTATTTTTTTTTGGTAAATCGTGTCTAAATTAGGTTATACTAACAGCTCTGTCTCAAAATGAATAATGTTATTGTTTCGATGTTTTTCTTTTGTTTCTTAAATATAATCTAAATTAATATTCTTTCAGACAACCGTTCGAGCAGATATTGTGTTTGCCTACTTAATAATTACTTTAAGTGGACCAAATCGTCACCGTAGCCTAGTTGGTAGTGCTCCTGCCTACGAAGCTGGTGGTCCTGGGTTCGAATCCCGGTAAGTGCAAATATTTGTGTGATGAGCACGAATATTTGTTTCTGAGTCATGGATGTTTTCTATGTATATAAGTATTTATCTATCTATATAAGTATGTATATCGTCGCCTGGTACCCATACTACAAGCTTTGCTTAGTTTGGGGCTAGGATGATCTGTGTAACATTGTCCCCATCTATTAAAAAAAAAAAAAAAAATAATCCCGTGTTCGTGCCCGCTGGAGTATGTTTCGCCGGACCGTCTGAACTGGGCCGTGTTGAAACCGGTAGTAGATGACCTCACTGAATTTGTTTCGCTGGGTCTTCACAGTTGGGGCGCATTTTACACCGGTGGTAGCATTAAAGCGCGACCGTCGTTTTAAACACAAGGTCCGTTATAATAATAATACTGAATTCATTCCTTAATATAGACAGAACAATTTAGACAATATGTAGTAAAATATAAATTTCAATAATTAAACCTAAATACAAGACAATAACTTAACACAAGCTAGCTAAATATCACTACCATTATAAAATAAATTGTATAAATGTTTTAACATTCCGTGTACCTAAATATCTGTAATAAGCAACTAGAAATAATAACTGTATTACTACAAACATGTTCTGAATATTTACAAGCGCTTTAAAAAAGCGCTTGAAAATAGTCAGAACAAGTCTACGTGAATACTTTTTATTTTATTTTATTTTTTATTTACTTATAGCAAAATGCTCTCGGCGGTCCGTAAGCGATAGCGAGGCTTAGCAACTATGCTCGTGGTCAGTCCATAGATCCACTAAAGTAGTTTGATTTCTGAGCGTCTCCGGGCACATTAAACTGTCGCTCATTACAACCGTCATCGATAAGCCATGTCAGAGGCCTACTGTAGGCGGCTAACACTAGGGTAACCTCTACCTTTACGATAAGTTAGTAAACAAGATTAAATCTATCCTAGACATTCCTTAATAATATCACAATTATTATTGAAAATATACAAGTATTTAAACCTACAATCTGATATTAGAGCCCTTAGTGAAAAATAGTAATAGCAATTGGAATGAAGTTCCTTATCGCGCGTTGTGAAAGGGGGCTAGACGGAAAAAATTCTTACGAAAAGTTATCACGACACTTTTTGCAGCTGTGCGGCGTGCGCATGTTTCTCTCTCTCTCTCTCTTATAGAAAGCAAGCCAGATATTTTCATTTCTATTTCGCATTGAACAGTGTGGTGTCGCGACGATTATTTTTGTTGAGTGTATACAGGTTTTTTGTACAGAATAAATAATAAGAAATAACTTCGTTCCATCCGGGTGTCCCTTGACACCTCTCAAGTTTTTATCCTCCTGCAATGGTTCATTTATTTCTCATATTCTGTGAAAAAAATAATAATCAAGTTTATGTAACGCGCAGCAGTGTGTTTATAACATTTTACATAAATTATGCTCTCCACGTCCAACTCACATTCTCTTTTTATTTTTCCTTATTCTGTTTTGGGATCAACAATTTCCTAACCAACAACCCAAAATTTATTACTATTCGGTTCTTACGAGTACTTTAAGAGTGTATACGCAGAAGGTAGTCTCGGGTCACATAAAGGACTTAGTTTATGAAGCGTCAGTTAAATCCCTCGAGGAACTTTGACAAAGAAATATATGAGGAACACTTTTAAATTTCACACATGTTTAGACGACATACTTCGTGTACTACATTATAATACTAGACAGGATATACCCTCACTCGCCTATATTTTCACTGCTGGCGTCTGATTCTAGCAACGACAATTAGTGTGTCCTGGAATGAGCGAGTGCCCGCGCACGCTTTTCAATGGTAACTAATCCCATGTACTCACAGTACTGTATTGTGAATTGTACGTTAATATAAACTATGAGAAGTGCGTGTGCATAACACCTTCACCTTTGTGTCAACACGCTCATCATCGGCCCAGGAACTGGCTCAGGAGTTACATGAGCATCAATCCAGGTATGCTCACCTATGAGCTCACTTTGTTTCCTCATTTCACCCGGCGGTTACACAATAATCATCATCATATGAGCCAAAAGACGCCCTCTGGATCAAGGCCTCCCCCAGAGATTTCTACAATTGCCGGGTTTGCGCTACCCGCATCCAGCAGCTTCGTCAAGATGATCAGCAAGATGGTCGGTCCATCTTGTAGGGGCCCTGAGAACCTGTTTGTTTATACAATACATCTTTTAAATTAATACATAGCCTACAGTAAATGAGCTCAACCACAGACTCCTTTGTGAGACACAGCTTGTCAATTTATATTTAATGTTGTGTTACTTCTTTGCCATTATTCAAACAAGCTATATCTACATCAAGCTATTTTATTAAAATACACCTTAATTTTACATTCGTCACCATTTTGAATATATGATTACATAAACATGTAAGAAAGCATGTTTATTTAATCAACTATTCAAAAAAGTAAGCTATTTGTCTACTTTATTTCATAGAAGATAATATAATTTTATAGATTACTAGCTGGGCCCCGCGGTTTTACCCGCGTTAAGCTTTATAAATTATCACAGCTCCTCCCCCGTAGATGATAGCGTGATAATATGTATCTTATATATTATACCCGACCTCTTAGTAATATTCATGCAAAATTTGAAGTAAATCCATGCAG
Organism: Pseudoips prasinana; assembly: GCA_951640165.1. NCBI lineage: Eukaryota > Metazoa > Arthropoda > Insecta > Lepidoptera > Nolidae > Pseudoips > Pseudoips prasinana. The sequence continues at coordinate 2,728,143 of OX621238.1, read as the reverse complement.
TACTTTTTGAGTTTAGCCCGGACATACATACAGACAAACAGACAAAAAATCTAAAAACGATATTTTTGGCTCCGATATCAATTGTAGGTCACGGCACAAGAATCCTTTTAAAAACATATTCAATGTACAGTTTTGACTTTCCTACGATTTTATTATATGTATAGATTTTATTCCTTATTTTGTTCTCATTGTCACTGTACTCTATTGGATTATGGCAGTCAAGTAGTATGGTCAAAAGTTTACGCATAAAATTATAATAAAATAAAACAAGTACTCGATTCATAGTTTTTAGGGTTCCGTACCCAAAGGGTATATTATATAAAACGGGACCCTATTACTAAGACTTCGCTATCTGTCTGTCTGGCCGTTTGTCTGACCCGTGATAGTTAGAAAGTTGAAATTTTCACAGATGATGTATTTCTGTTGCCGGTACCTAACTATTCTCTCTATTACAGGTGACTCGTGTCACCAGTAAGATTAAAAAACCAGCCAAGTGCGAGTCGAACTCGCACTCGCGTTATTTTTTTTTATTTGTTGTTATAGAACAACAAATAATAAAAATTAATAAATATTTAAGGGGGCCACCATACAACAAACGTGAATTTTTTGCTCGTTTGTATAGTTAACGGTACGGAACCCTTCGTGCCCGAGTCCGACTCGCACTTGGCCGGTTTTTTAATCTTACTGGTGACACAAGTCACCTGTAATGGAGAGAATAGTTAGGTTCCATAAAATATTCTCTTGGTACTTTTACAACTGGTTTCTGTAATTGTACTTATTTCTTTTTATTTAGCTCTAACGTCGTTATATCATTATGTTTCCATTTTCAAAGTCGCCTTTGTTTTCAAATCAAATCAAATCAAATCACTTTTATTTGTTAACACAGGTATAAAATAATACAGATCTTACATTTGGTGAACAGAACGCTATGTTATGCCCGAAGGCGTACAAATATGGTGTGCATCTAGCTCAAAATTACGAATTTAAATTTCACAAAAAAAAATAATATAGGTACATATTTGAGAATCATGCATAATTTAATTATCAAAATAAATTCATTAATTATATAATAAAACTTGATGATGTTAGATTTAAATGTGGAATTATATAATTATAAATTTCAAGAAAAAGAATCTAAGTACCTTTATCCAAATAATTAAAATGTCAAAAAGAGAAAAAAAAAAAAAAAAATAGTCACTATAATTCAAAATGTCAAAAATTATTAAATGTCAATATTAATAATAAATTTCAATTCCAAATTAATTTATCATTTAAGTTTTTGTCCTTTAACACAGAAACAAAGCATTATAACAATAACTATTTTTTTTTATATTGAGCCATCATTGAGAAATTCAGTTTCTTTCTAATTATTCCAGATTTTCAAGTCACGGCCAAACTTCGCTTGCACTGGTGGCGCAGCGGTTAAGACGGTGTCCTCGCCACTTCCTATCTCGGGATCGATTCCTGCACACGACAACTATTTGTGTGACCTATAAGTAGATGTTTTGAGTCTGAGTACTGAGCATTAAAGCGCGACCGACGTTTTAAACATAAGGTCCGTTATAATAATAATACTGAATGAATACCTTAACAGCCTATACTACCTCAAATGGCTTAGCAGAATCCTCTGATACGCCGAAAATACTGCAGCATTAATTTTGAAATAAATATATGGTAAAGATGAGAATTAATGTTAAGTCTTATGTTTCGCGAAAACACGATTCCATAAAATTTTCTCGATAGAAAAAAATCCCAAAGTTACCTCTAAACTGAACTATAAACCGCTGGCGATCATAAAATACTTAAAATTTGATCAAGAAACTTTTTATACTAACTGAGCTAACTATAAAGGTCTTATGTTATTTACTTTTCTTATTTTCGATTTCTTTCGCCGTAAAATAAATTACATATAATATCAGCCATATTAGAGGTTATACCCTGCCGCGCGCCACCCGCATTCAGTCCCGCTCCGGCTTTCGTACGGGACGGCTGTGTCGCTCTGCACTCCGGACAAACGCAACAGAACGAGCGTAAGTTTATAGTGTTTGCGTAATGAGAAATATAAAAATAAGAAACGACGGGGAAACTAGCAAACATATGATCGAAATGAAGTAAGTATCTACCGACATATCTATTTACAGTATTAGGGTTTACAAACATGTCGGTAAATATGTAGTAGGTATACCTACACGTTTGGAACAGGTTTTGCATGTGTGGGTAGACCAGGTACTTACGGTACACACTTGTATTTTTTATAACTTTTGAAGTGCTTGGCGGCTGCAGGACGGGACGCGGTTTCGATTCCCGCTCGGAACAAGTGTTATTATATGATGGCCTACAAATAGTTGTGAAGACTTGTTTGTAATCGCACTGTCCACGACCACGAATTCACTTTAGGGTAACTTTTATGAAAAAAAAAAATTACCTAAATTGGTTTGTTTTTGTTTTGACAATATACAACAAAATATAGGTTTTGTATTTTTATAACTCCAATACCTATTTCTCCGATTGCTCCTGAAAAAGACGGTGCAATTACAAAATCAAGTGTTCACAACTATTTATATGTCATAATTTAATAATACAAGTTCCATGCGGTAATCGAACCCGCAACCCGTACTGTAGCCGCTAAACGCTTAGAAAGTTATTAGATATAAATGTATATACGGTAAGTACCAACACTAGCTGCGAGAAACCAAACTATTGCTTGCTTCACACACAATCGGACGTGCCGGTCACACGTATACTTACCTGCTGACTTATGCGACTGTACTGCTCGGTACCCATGCATGTTGTAAAATACATAAAAAACATGAACTTACTGGACGTACTGTAGTAGTTTAGCTAAATAATAAATATAATGATCTTTCCAGACGACGTCGATAACGTACTACTGAAGATGATGTTGATAAAGGGAAAATTTCAGAAAATTCGTAAGTATCTGCACGGCGGCCAGTCAACAGAAATTAGCGCGGGACATATTATAGTGCTCAAATGTGTGCGCAAACACAAGAGCACTCTCATGATCCGATGGGACGCCTAGCGACACGACCGGAAAGAGGTCAGGCACAGGACCGACGGCTTTACGTGCTCTCTGAGGCACGGGGGTATAATACCGCCAACTCCCAGACTTCGGGCTGGTGCTGAGAAATTTTTCTTTTTACAGAAAAGTCCCAAAATCACATTTGGTTCGACCCGGGATTTGAACCCAGGACCTCGTTAGCTGCGGGTGAACACGCAACCGCTAGACTAACGCGTAACGGCTACTATCACGAAATTTCGAGTTCACAAACTTCATATTGTTGTACTTTTTAGGGTTCCGTATATGAATGTTGCTTTTTTTTGCAGATCACCACTTGAGGACACAAACTGTGCACTGAATAGACACAATGACGAAAAAACATTTTATCCGTAAGCTATTTATTAATAATACTCTTGATTTTATTAGTGACTAGCTTTTGCCCGCGACTTCGTTTGTGATCCAGGATAAAAAGTATCCTATATACCCGTTTCCAGGACATGGTCTTTTCATGTGCTAAATTTCATCTTTATTTCATTTCATCATACTTTAGCATGACAAACAAATAAACTCACCTTGCACATATATATCATTAGTTAGTAAGTTAATTTTTATACTAAAAATACCTCTTTTTTCAGATATTCACATAATCTTCCGCAATACGACACATCAGATGATGAATATAAAGATGATACTAACTGGTAATTGCTAGATTTTTTATATGACAAGTTTGTATGTGTATCATGTATGCTATTCAGTTTAGCAAGAATTAATAAAAAAAACTGGTAATTTCAAGTACGAAGTGAGTCTTAATAATCCTTTGGAAGAGAAAAGCTGCTTTTGTGTAGAAGGACGGAGAGTTGTTGTAGAATACTTTTATAAAAGACTTCAAGATATATCCAATCATAATCAGGCATTCGGATGTACATTGAGCAACGTTCACATTATATCAGAAAAAGAAAAGGTCTACTCTCCAAATATAAATTAGCCTGCAATATGTGTAATCTAACAGACCTAGATTTAAACAAACCTGCAACATCTGGTATCATATCTTCTGGAATTAGCTATTCCCAATTTATCGAATTACAAAGTCTACAATTCTACAAAGAGAGTCAAGTGAGTGGTTAGAACTCCGAAGAAAACTTCTAACGGCATAATTTTATTCCAAAGTCGTAAATAAGCGACAAAACTCAAGTGTGAAAAATGTAGTAAAAACTCTTATATATCCAAAGAATCTAAGCCATGTCCCATCTCTGAAACATGGTATAGAGCATGAAGCTACAGCAACTGAGCAAATAGCATTACAATTAAACATTCAAATAGAGCCTTGTGGTCTCTTCACAGATAAAAACTTGCCTTTTCTAGGTGAACTCCAGACAGCATTTAAATCATCTTTGGACGAAAGCTATAGAGAAGAAAAAAGTGATTTTTTGGAAAAACTAAAAACGGACTTGTCATAAATAAAAATCATCCTTGGTATATACAAGTACAAGGGCAACTTCATATGACTGATAGGTAAAAATGTATTTTCGGAATATGGGCTGGATGCGACAAAGACGTCATTGTTGAAATTATAGAGAGAGATGACCAATATTGGGAACAAATGGAACCAAAATTAGTACATTTTTATATGACATGCATGTTGCCTGAGCTATGCGATCCCAGACATGTTCGAAATATGCCTATTAGAGATTTAAGCGAATTAAATGTTATTTAATGTTGACAATGTGTAATAACTTACGGTAAAAACCATATCTATCCTACCTAGCTACCTACATAAATACTTACCCTCTTACCTATCCCACACCCTTGCCTACCTACCTGCGTACTTACCTAAGTATACTACGTACATACCTACCTCCAATAGATAACACGAAAACGCATTACATTTTTCACATACATGTATCGCTACATAACCAACTATCCTACCTACTTACCTATCTAATCATAATATAAACCATCTAATTCATAGTACAAACCATGCCTTGAGAATCACCAAACAACAAAAAAAACTAATATGTTGCAGTCCTCCGGAAGTTATGCGCAGTCATACATTTCGGTGTTTTTTTTTTTAATTTGTATAATGGCAAAGCGTTTTACTACCACGCCAATGTACCCACAGAACCCTGAATGCAATAGTGACTCGCACTTGATTAGTTTTTGTGACAGTAGAATTTATGCAGTGGTTCAGAATCGGTTAAAAATCTTATAGGTATATATAGTAACAATATGTATCTAGATACTTGCATTTAGACCAACTACTTTCATAATTACATACAATAATGGCTGTCACAAATACATACATGGAGAAAACTACATAACTCAAACTTACTACAAAATCAATGGGCGGAACCCTCACCGTAATGTTGCAGGTTCGTCTATTATGTTGTAGCAACTAGTAGCAACTGTAAGTTGATCTCGCATTGTATAGGCTTTCCGTACAATGAGAGGTCAGTTTATACTGGACAGTTTAGCTTGATAAGCAACTGTCAGTAGGCATGCCAGCACATCCAGCAACACAAATCTGTCAAATTTCTTTTATAGATTTTCAACTTTATCACTTGAGCATAAGGTTCACTTTCAATTGGGGAAATTGGACAGATTGGGGTAGCTTGATGTGCTAGCGTCTGTACCTACATTGAAATTCCTGCTGGGATCGCGGTACATTGGAATTTAAGTGATATAAATTTTATCTTATTTTAATAGTGACAAATTAATATTATTATTGATAATTGTATTACCTACTTTAGAAGTTGTCCGATAAATAAAATAGGTAGTTTATTCTAACAAAATTGCAACGACGTCGCGGCGTGCCCGCGTGACCGCGAGCAGCAGTGTGCGAGCGAGACAAAGAGTTAGGCGGCGCGGTGAAGTGGGGGCGAAATTGTAATTTGAGCTGAGGTTGTATAGGCTCTTAATATAGACAGAACAATTCAGACAATATGTAGTAAAGTATAAATTTCAATACATAATATTAAAAACTTCAACTAAACATAATCTCCTTGACAATAACTTTATACAAGCAAGCTAAATATCACTACCATTATAAAATAAATTGTATAAATGTTTTAACATTCCGTGTACCTAAATATCTGTAATAAGTAACTAGAATTAATAACTGTATTACTACAAACATGTCCTGACTATTAACAAGCGCTTTTTTAAATACTACGTGAATAAAAACCTTTTTTATTTATTTTTGTTTTATTTTATTTATTTATTTATTGAGTGTGCTTTATGTCTGTTAACTAAATGTTTGTAAAGTACCACGCGACACAGGAAACGATTCCCTGGTGCGGACGTTGTTTTTTTTTAAAGGATATAAGCTTTTAGTAATTATCTAAGTGCATTCTTTCAGCGGCCTATTTAAAATAGGTGCCTATAATTACCAATTTCTTTGATAACAAATAATAATAATAGATAATTTATTTCTCTTATTTTAGGTGTATAGCATCTTAAACATAATCACAATTTGATAGCTTAGATTTAGACCTTTGTGAGAACTGAAGTCTTTAATGGTTTCGAAACCTGTATGACAAATTGGAGATCTGTCATACAGGTCTCGAACCCAGTATAGGCAATCACCCTGTTAAATTACTGAACTAAATATTATTATATTGAAATTTACTACTTACCTAGTGAATTACTCTCATATTTTCTTTTGTAAATGTGGTAGCATTAAAGCGCAACCGTCGTTATAAACACAAGGTCCGCCATAATAATAACATTTAATTCGTACCTTAATATAGACAGAACCATTCAGACAATATGTAGTAAAAAAAGCTAAAATTTTAAATTTAGATGATTAAACCTACACATGATCCTTGACAATAACTTAATTTAAGTTAGCTAAATATCGTTACTATTATAAGATGCTATTGTAAATAATTTCCTACAATCCGTGTACCTAAATATCTATATGTACCTATAAATAATTATAAATCAATTATATATTACTACGAACATGTTCGGACTATTTACAAGCGCTTTTTTAAAGTCTACGTGAATAAAACCTTTTTTATTTATTGATTTATTCTATAAATAAATAAACTTCAAGAGCATCTCTAAAAATTTGATCGACGCCACACGTGCCCAGAGGGCTGGTCTATTTTTTGCACAGAGAATAAGCATTGCCATACAACGTGGCAATGCTGCCAGCCTTCTGGGCACGATACACTTTGATGCCGATGCGGAGCGCTTAATGGATTGCCTTTAGTTAGTTTATTTTAGTTTAGTTTATAGCATTATAGTTAAAATTTCTTATTAAATAAATGTCTTCTTATAAATAAATTGATACGAACATTATCTGTTTTCTCATTAGTGACTAAAGAACAAGACTTAGTACGTCTAGGTACTGATTTTGATAGAACGTGGCGGTACTTGATATTTCTCACGTTCGCAGAAGTGGCAGCCGCGTCGGAGCAATCGTGACTTCTAACATATCAATACACTTTGTGTCAAGATATCAGGGAATCTATTCTCAAAGGTGATCGATTTACTTGATTGAATGCCTTTTAGTAGATGGAACATGACTTGCGCTTTGTTTTTTGTAGGCTTGCTATTGATCTACTAATGATATTTTATATATATTGTCTTCTGTCTACTGTCTGTCTATCCTCGATATCTCTATGTTATTTATTTTCTCTCAATCATAAATCTTCAAATTGCAATTGCCCAGTTTCATAACTTGTGTATAAAAAATATTTGACATTCTCTTCAATTGACTTCATAAGAAATCGTTTATCAATTGGACTTTATTTTTTTGTATGTGTTCTATACATTTTATCAATTTTATTATTTAATAAGTGCGAAGTTTTTGAAAATTATTGAAATCGGTAATAGGAATCAATAACTTAAATAAACTAGCTAAGGAACTCAGACATTATCATTGTGTAATTGTGTGTAGTATCATTGAGTATGTTTCGCCGGATCATCTCAACTGGGCCGTGTTAAAACTGGTAGCAGGTGAACCCGCTGAGTTTGTTTCGCTGGGTCTTCTCAGTTGGGGCGCATTGGAATCGGTCGTAGCATTAGTGCGCGAGCGTCTTTAGAAACAGAAGGTCCGTCATAATTACAATATTTAGTTGGTACCTTAATATAGACAGAACCATTCCGACAATATGTAGTAAAATATAGCTTAAACTATAAATTTCGATAATTAAACCTAAACATAATCTCCTTGACAATAACTTAATACAAGCAACAATTTTAATAATAGTAATGAAATTTAGCTAAAATTTCGTTACTATTATAAAAATTTTTTTATGTTTTAACAATCCGTGTACCTAAATATGTGTATGTAACTAGAAATAATCATTTATACTTACATACATATATTATTACAAACATGTTCTGACTATTTACAAGCGCTTTTTTAAAGTCTACGTGAATAAAAACCTTCTTTATTTTATTTTTTTATTATCATAAATTAAATATTTTCAAACAAGCAGCATATCTAAATGTACCATGTACCTACAATATACAGTTTACCCATTTACGTGTAATATTAACCAAGTTTAAATTCGCTCTAGTTTAGGATTTTGCTTTATGATCTACCGTCTGTGCTGGAAGAGCACCTTAAGTTTAAGTTACGTCAATAAGAGAACATTTAAGCCTTATGAAATAAACCTGCTGTCTTGATAATTTGTTGGTTACGCTATCTAACACAGATCGCAGTGTCTGGTATAATGGTGCAAGTTAACCATATAAAGTTAGACTGGAAAACGACTTCTATCAAAAACAAAAAATGTTAATACTGTCGCTGAAGAGTCAGCTTAAGAAGGGTTAAAATTTAATTTCGTTCTCACAATATCCCTACAAGATGGACCGATGATCTTGTGCGGGTCGCTGGAAACTGCTGGATGCGAATAGCGCAAGACCGGCAATTGTGGAGATCTTTGGGGGAGGCCTTTGTCCAGCAGTGGACGAATTTCGGCTGATATGATGATGATGATGATGAATATCCCTGTCAAAGTTGAAAGTTGAAACATATTCGCAAGTATTATTAGTACCGATCCTTCTTTCGCGACTTATCACACATCTGGCATATAATATTGACGTTCTATAGTAGAAGTAGGCATCGAGCGCAAAGTGACTTACTAATGCACGAGTGTTATGTAACTTGGGGCCAGAGCGCACACGAGCGCACTAAATTAACACGAGTGCATAAATTACTCACTTTAGCAAGGCGCCTAATATACTTTTCTTTTAACTTACTAATCTACCAATCGTTATAAAATATACCTCATCAGAATAAAAACTTAAGTTAATGATAATATGAAGTATCAACATTTTACGATGGTACAAAATGCGCCCCATTTTTTTACCCAGTCGGTTTTATTTGGCATATTTTTATTTTCAGCCAGTACCTTTTTCATCTAATGCATATATTTTATAGTAAACTTAATGGGAGACATTAGACCTCTGACGTAAATTTATATCTAAATAAAAACAGTATATTAATGAAAATCTGTGCCACGAATTCATAAATCTGCACTGCTTTGGTTCTAAGCTAAATTAGGTCCATTGCGATCGGTTTTGTAGGGATCAATGATAGCATTATTGCGTAATAGTTGAAAGAAAAAGATATTATTCTTAGTAATAAGAGTTGAGAGGTCAAAGAGTATAAGAGGGTCAGCAATTGCTTCAAGGACCAGCAAAGCGTGAAAACCATGGCACCGAGGAATTTAATCGATTAAGAAAAAAACATTGTGTGTGCGTTTTTCACGTAAACCCTAAACAAAACCTATTCGAATTAATTAAGCACAAGCTAAATAAAACCTTAAACTCGGGGCTTTGCACGGTACGCGTCATTTAATAATTATGCCCCAAACAATTCGTCCCTACCAAAATGCTGTGCATTGTTTGCCAACAAAATGAAAAACTGACATTATTCGTCTAACTTTGCGACGAAACTTTGCAGAATGCAGATATTAGCTAGGTTTTTCATTAAAATAGTCATCTCTAGATATTACCAACATAAATTTTCCAAATTGTTTGAGACATTTACAGATTCTTATACAAGATGTAACAATAATAGTATACGTAACTTGAGGAGCTTAATTTATCTATGAAACTGAACAACGACGTGTGGAACATCAATATGCACAATAAAAGCATTAACTTCTAATACATGAATAAACTGGCACATTTAGTATTAGGAGCCACAACTTTGTTTCTTTTTTATGCAAAATTGACTTGACTGCACATATGGCGTAGCGGTCAGTCGCCTCGCCGCTTCGTGTCCCAGGTTTGAATCCCGCGCTGGACAACTATTTGTGTGGCCCATAAATAGTTGTTCTGAGTCTGGATGTAATTTGTGTCCGTCTAATTATATGTTTGTAAAGTACCTAACGACACAGGGATTAGATTCCCTAGCGCGAGCATTGTCTTTCAAAAAAAATTGTTTGAGCTTGGCCGTGATTTCATCTGATGGCAAGTGAAGATGTGGTTGAAGGTGGACGGCACGTACACATACGCCTGCCTGTTCACCTTAACCATGAATAAATCCATTTTATATGAGTCTGGAAACACGTCATTCGAGAGAGTGTCCACAGCTTTTTTCGTATTGAGTTTCAGTTCTAAGTATAGAGATCCCTAAAATTTATTGTTTTTTTTTCTATTTTTGTGTTAAAACTTAAGACTGTTAAAAATTTAACATAATTACGGAAAAAAGACCACCCGTCTTACGAATATTCGATCAGGTGTCCTGAAGCGAGTTTAACATTTTTTACTCGTCCCTAAAAAGTGCACTACGTTCAAAAATGGATCGCATGCGTTTGTTTTTTGTTGTTACAAATGTTGATTCATGCGTTTCATTGTATAATTTGGATAACATAACCGCGGCGTGGTGCCTTGAAAAAATAGTGAATTATTTACATTTTGCTATTGGAATTGTGGCGATATATATAGTACCTACCCAACAATTGTACTGCGAACAATACTGAATCGACCGCCTCGGGTATTGAGTGAGTTTAGTAATTTATTCTGGGTGCTATACTTTGGCCATTACATTGTGTAACTTAGATTATTCACTATCCCTTTGAGACACCGGCGAAGATCAGCAAGGTTAGTTTGAAAATACTCAAGTAACGTGATAGAAAGGTGAGAAAGGTGCATCCTGTCTATTAGACGGGGGCTCACGACGTCTGATGGTTGGACATCATGATCAAAAAGAAAAATCTAATCAACAATTTTGGTAACAACTACTAAAATTGTTGACACCTTATACTCTTATTACACACCGCAACATCTCTAGGTGACGGAAATTATGATTCGCTTAGCATATGTATATTATTATCTCTCACTGCACAATTAATAAAGGATTAAACTTTTGAATCTATGAAAAACTAGCTGTGCCCTGCGGTTTTACCCGCGTTAAACTTTATAAATTATAGCCTATGCGTTAATCCAGGGTGTCAGCTGACTCCATACAAAATTTTATTGAAATCGCTCCAGCCGTTTAGTCATGAAGAAGTAACAAACAAACACACTCACAAACTTTCGCATTTATATATTGTATTAGTGTGATTAAGAATCGTTTTCTCAAATTCAAAAAATTTATTTTTACTCTCCGATATGGTATACTATTGTTTAAAATAAAAAAAATATCTGTCTTCTTACCAAGGTTCATTTTGACTGGCTTGGATCATCCAAATGGTGTTTCTTTACAGTTATAAATTTGGCATGGAACAGAATTAATTTATTAAAAACGTAGATGCCCGAAAGGATTTCAAGTTGGATTTTCAAGGTTTTAGCTTTTAAAGCTAAGTAATGAGTTGAATTCAAGCTTTTCAGTGCAGTGAAGAATCTCTCTATACGCTACAATTTTGAGTAGCTACTTGGGAGTGAAATAAATGGTTCAAAAACTTGTGAATCTATAATAATAAAGAAAATATTTCGCAAACACTTTGTTTGCAAAGTTTTAGTTAATTATTTTTCTCAGGAGCGGAGCAAAGGCAAGTTAAAAGGCGGCTTTCTTAATTAGGTTTGTACTGGTACAACACTCGAGTAATATAATAACACCGTCCTAAATATTCAACCTCAAGACCTCTAGAAATGAATATCACACTATTGAATTAGTTGTATACGTACTACAGAAGCTATTATTTTTTACTATTATTTCATTACTCTAGAAATAAGTTAAATATAACTTAAAAGTGGCTTGTTGAACACGCATTTCACTCGTATAACGATTTCATGAAACTGCCATTGACATAGAATGAACGTTAATTTATTTTATTGTTTTGTAATTGAACTGTATTGTTTTCATTTGTTTATTTATCAATGTTTAACATGGATTATTTTATGTTTGATTTAACTACTAACACATTTAAATTCTTTGTTATTTATTTTATTATAATTGTTACTGTTGGCATGTAACTTAATTTTCTGTTACCAATAAAGGAATATGAATATTATTTATTGTTAATTGAAAAGAGTGATTTTAATTCTCATAAAAAAGAGACAGGTCATTTGGCCCAGTGGTTAGAGATCCCAAGAGATATCTTTGTGATGCGCGTGATTATATGTTCTGTGTCTGGGGTAATCTATTTTAGTTTTCTGGTTGCTATAGATAGATAAACAAACTACCCAGTAATATCCGAGAAATGTCTATGAATAAGTTTAAAAGAATTGTAAAAGCCAAATTGTGGAGCAGGGCTTACTACAAAACTTCTGATTATTTAAGTGACATAACAGCTTGGGATTGAGTCGCTCTAAATTAACACATTTAAATACAATGTAACTTTATGTAAGAAATAAATATTTTATAAAAGGATTCCTATTGAGTTTTCTGGCAGTGTTTCTCAGTAGCTGCCACGTCATGCACTGCACGGTAGGGTAAAAAAAATGACAATTCCACACAAATGTAATATTTTAACGGAATAAATGACTTTTTGAATTTTGAAGATAGTACAGCTCTGCCTAGTTTGAGATCACAAAGTAGTGTGTTAGTAGTTTCTGTTTTGAATTTTGAATTTTGAAGATAGTACAGCTCTGCCTAGTTTGAGATCACAAAGTAGTGTGTTAGTAGTTTCTGTTTTGAATTTTGAATTTTGAAGATAGTACAGCTCTGCCTAGTTTGAGATCACAAAGTAGTGTGTAAGTAGTTTCTGTTTTGAATTTTGAAGATAGTACAGCTCTGCCTAGTTTGAGATCGCAAAGTAGTGTGTTAGTAGTTTCTGTTTTGAATTTTGAAGATAGTACAGCTCTGCCTAGTTTGAGATCACAAAGTAGTGTGTTAGTAGTTTCTGTTTTGAATTTTGAATTTTGAAGATAGTACAGCTCTGCCTAGTTTGAGATCACAAAGTAGTGTGTAAGTAGTTTCTGTTTTGAATTTTGAAGATAGTACAGCTCTGCCTAGTTTGAGATCACAAAGTAGTGTCTAAGTAGTTTCTGTTTTGAATTTTGAATGAATTTTTTGCCTGTAAATATGACAATAATATCAAGTATTAATTATTTTTGGAAGAGAAATTACCTAATATTAAAAATTATATAAATCGATTCAGTAAACGATTCTGAACAATCTATTTTCAGGATGTGCGTTTATTAAGTTACGTGTTGTATATACTATCACCGCCTGTTCTTAACATAATAGGTACTTATTTTCATAACACGATGGCGGCAAGTCATCCAATTATAAAAGCTCCATATACATTAACGCCCGTAAGATAAGCCATGCGCTTGCATTAAGTTTATGTTACGTGGTAAAGGGACGAATATTACGTAAGACAAGGTCGGTTAGTTACTGGTCTTAAGCTAACATAGAATAAACCAACATGCAACTGCATACATTGCAGTAGTACGATAATACATTTTGAGTGTCTCTGGGGAACTGTTATTAATTCATCATCATCACATCATCCGAAAGAAGTCCATAGTTGGACAAAGGCCTCCCCCAAAAATAATATAATAATATACATACATACACACATAGACTCACGGCTGTTTCCCAGAGGGGTAGGCAGAGACAACGGATTTCCATTTGTCGCGATCTTTGCACACGTCTTTTGCCTCGATTACTGTCATTATAGGTATTCTTCATACATGCTCGCCGGCATGCGACATGGTCACACAGATCATCCTAGCCCCAAACTAAGTAAAGCTTGTACTATGGCTACCAGGCGACGATATACATACTTATATAGATAGATAAATACTTAAATACATAGAAAACATCCATGACTCAGAAACAAATATTCGTGCTCATCACACAAATATTTGCACTTACCGGGATTCGAACCCAGGACCACCAGCCACTACCAACTAGGCTACGGTTAGAATCAACACACAGTTGCTCGTCTTCCGCTATCCGCATCCAGCGACCCTCTCAAGATCATCGGTCCATCTTGTAGTGGATCTGCCCATGCTGTGTCTTCCGGTTCGTGGTCGCCAGTCGAGAACCTTTCTGACTCAGCGGTTGTCGGTTCTACGAACTATGATCCCACTGCCACTTTAGCTTGGCAATTCTTCGGGCTATGTTAGTTAATATATCTTGCTTGCTTATCGTATGTTGTTAAAGCCACCCGGTATCCCTCGAACATGGCTTAACAACTGGCAAAAGGAACACAACTGGAACCGGAAGGTTAAAGTACCCTCCAAAGCACTGAGATGGTCAGAAACCAAACCAAAGTGGCAATCACTCATCTACAACATGTAACGTAATTAACGCACACCCTCAAACACCCCAATTCGAATATTATGGTGTAATCATAATACATACACTGAATTTTTAGTTTAACATGTAAATGCATTGTTATTTACTAAATTAGTTTCTTGAAATAAAGTTTATTTTTCTTTATTTTGTATTGAATGATAGAATTTGTATGAATACTAATAAAACTGCGATTTCTAAAGTCTTACTTATTACTTTGACTTACGGTCCATTACAATTGTTTTTGCCTGTACAGGGTTAATATAACAATAATTTCAAGTATTAATTATGTATGGAAAAAAAATTGCTATATTAAGAATGATATAAATCGATACAGTAAACGATTCCGAAAAAGCTATTTTCAGGATATGCGTTAATTAATTTACATCTTGTATAATCACCTAATGTAAGCTTAACCTCGCCGATCACTTATGAACGATTCTACCTCACTGTTACTCCTTGCTGTTGGGTCGCGGAATTCACGAATACATGTGAAAGTGATAACAACTGCACGTGTAGCGAATCGGTTCGCCATTTTCTATCCCGGGTTCGATTCCCGCGCTGGACAGCTATTTGTGTAACCCATTAATAGATGTTCTGAATCTGCATGTACATTATGTCCGTTAATTGTATGTTTGAAACGTAACCCGTGACACAGGGATTTATTGCCATCATCCATTTTCTGCATCATCATGTAATGCGGGCGTTGGGTATAAATAACAGAATACTATAATTGATAGAATTGTGGTTTCTTGTTCTCTTATTTCCCTGTATTAAAATCGATTGTGATAATTAAATTTTAATAACTAACGACTACAAAATGACTACCTATACCAGATTATTAATTGTATTTTAGGATACCGGATTTGTATAACAGGCATTGACTTTCGGTTAATTGCAAAAAGCCTTTATATTTTTAAAGGACAACTTCTGAAAAAATATGTTTATCCATAAAACATATTTTTCTACTATGACCACGTACTACCGTATTCATAGTAAAAATAATACTCGCCTATGGAGGGCACGTAAGTTTAGGAAAATGACGGCTTGGATTAGCTCTTAGAGTTCTCTCTCACAAGTTTTCATCTATGACGAGTGTCGGTGTATCAATCGAACTGCGAGCACTTTACTGGATACTCGTATATGCTCGTTAAATAATGCTATGTATTTCCTCACAAGCACTAACGATAACCTTTGACTCAGGCCAAGGCTGAGTCCCTTGGTATTTGCAATAAGCACATCGTAGTGCCCACCGGAGCAGCGCAATCAATATTATTTTATCGAGTGAGAGACAGCGATCCTGCAATGACCAAAGTGAAAGAAACTAGATGCGATATAAATATTTGTTTGTTTATTTACATATAAGTAATGTTTTATATAATATCTAGAGTTAACTATCACACTGCTATATGATCCCAAACCAGACAGAGTCTGTACTAGGTATAATACCCTGGGATATTATTCACACACGGAAATCTGATCCCAAACTAAGCAGAGGTTGTAAACCCGATAACTGATATACTACTTTTCTTTTGTAAATAAATAATTATCTATATAATATTTGAGTGTTGTACCAGTACAAAACGAATTACGAAGGCCGCCTTTTTTGGTTTAATAATAAACTAATCAACAACAAGTTTAATAATAAATAAAAAAATAATGAACTAAATCTTTACACAATATTTTTTTTGAGAAATCTATTCTTTATATATTCAAAAAAAATTGTGCCAGATATTCCACTCCCAAGTAGAGGTAATCAAAATTGCAACGTATAGAGAACTTTTTCACTGCATTGAAAAGCTTGAATTCAACTCATTACTTAGCTTTGAAAGTTTAAACCTAGAAAATGCAACTTTAAATCCTAACGGGCATCGGCCATTTATTACTTTTATAATATGTCCTGCGCAATTGGCTAATCTCCAATGAGAATGGCCGCCTCGGTTGAAATTCGGCCGGGAAGACATCATCATCATAACTGTAAAGAAACTCCATTTGTCTGACTGGTACTAACCTCTCCACGACTAAACCACAGAGTGAATCACAATAAATTTTGGCAAGGAGATAGTTTTAATTTTAATTTCGAAAAAGTCTACCACGTGGATATCGTCGTCATTTTACATTTGTTGGTGTTACTTTGATATAAAAATGTGGGTATTTTTATTTGATGCATACTTCTCACAGATATAAGCAGAATAAAAAATCTTGTTCTTATTGTTGTCGGTCGGCCCAAAAAGTGAAGTAAAGACATATTTTAGGTTTTTGCCCGGAGTCTGGCAACTGTATCTATATCCCCATGCCTCGCCTCGGGAAACAAGTAAAACCGTCAGGCATGTTCATGAGGTCTTTCCGGTCGCAGGCCAACCTATAGACTATAGACGGTCACCGTAGCCAAGTTGGTAGTGCTCCTGCCTACAAATCTGGTGGTCCTGGGTTCGAATCCCGGTAAGTGCAAATTTTTGTGTGATGAGCACGAATATTTGTTTCTGAGTCATGGATGTTTTCTATGTATATAAGTATTTATCTATCTATATAAGTATGTATATCGTCGCCTGGTACCCATAGTACATGCTTTGCTTAGTTTGGGGCTAGGTTGATCTGTGTGACATTGTCCCTAGATATTATTGGGCATGGAATAAAAAAATCCCTTCTCTTTGTGTACATACTTGTGCACCGTAAATGTTCCGCGTAGATAGCCGCCGTGGCATATCACAAATCTCATACATATTTGTATAATTTCACAATAATAATTACTTTCGCTTTTTTACTTTGGCTGCACGTGTGGTGTAGCGGCTTAGATAGTCCCCTCGCCGCTTCTTCTCCCAGTTTCAATTCCCGTGCTGGATTTTTGTTACCCATAAATAGTTGTTTTGAGTTTGGATGTAATTTGTGCCCGTCTAAGTATTATATGTTTGTAAAATACCTCGCGACTCAGAGATCAGAATCCCTAGGCGGGTATTGTCTAAAATAATAGTTTCTTATACGAGTAGTTCGGTATACAATTATCATGTTCTACTTTTTATTAACTATATACTGGGTTACTTGTAAAACACCAACAGCCTCGGCAAACACGAAGCCGTGGAAATAACTAGCTGGCGAAGAAAGTGATATTATTATTAGCAGTGCAAGCGCGCGCGAGCCGAGCGTCGTATTAATGAAACATAGACCTAAATATCTAGACGGTACAAAATACTTATAATTTTTTTTCATGTATTAAGTTATGTTCAAACTAGTAGAACAAATGTTGTTACTTATGATGACAGCTATCTAGACCTGCGAGGTTGTTGGTATTTTACCAGTAACCTTGTTCATGTTGTAACACTAATAGTGGACCAAATTCAAGGGGCTCAATCCGCCCATGAAACTAAACTTACCAATAGCTTGCAGTGTAACGGCAAGGTTTTAAGAGAGGTAGGGCACAGCGTTCATTCGCTCGAAGAGCATCCCGACTGGGGAAGTACCTCCACCTTACAGAAGACATTCGTTAGTAATAACATTAATAATGTTGTGTTTTTGCGTGTGAGTAAGGTCGCCAGAGCTCATCGGGGTAGGGGGAAGAGTTAGCAATACTTGTTTGCCGACCCCTAAAGGCCGGCAACGCACCCGCGGGTCCTCTGGTGTTGCGAGTGTCCATGGGCGGCGGTGATCACTTACCATCAGGTGACCCACTTGCTCGTTTGTCATCCACTGATACAAAAAAGGAGATATACAAATTTCATAAAAGATATAGGTCAAATTGATCGTCTAGCTGGACACTGGTCTCTGCGATATAAAATTTAGACGACGCGGGCAAAGAGCCGAACATAAAGCTAATCTTGTAAATTCAAGGTTGTTGCTAAGGCTTTATTCTGAAACAGTAAAACAATAAACAATAAGAATCAGGTAGCTTTGTGTAATATTATTTACAGAGAATAAAATATTAAATTTTCTGGACTATTTGTATTTATTTAAGATAACTACACCTTTGCAGTCTTTGATGTCAAAATTCTTACCGTTTGTATCAGTTTGAAAAATATAAGAAAGGTTAGTTTTCTGGGACTTAAGCCTACAAACAGAAACCTTTTTGTGAACGTATCGTGTTGTTATAGTTTACATACATAAATACACACTCTCGCCTGTTTCCCAGAGGGGTAAGCAGAGTCAACACCTTTTTAGCCTTGTTTACTGTCATTATATTCTTCATACATGCTCGCCGGTTTACTGACCTGGTTTTGACCTGGTGTTTCCTGAGAATGTCTCCGATGTGGTCATAGAATGTTCTACGAGGATAAGTTGCCTAAACAAATAGATACATTAACTCTTAATTGTGCACTTAAAGAAATAATAGAAAGTGAGAAAAACAAACAAATTAGGATAGTACGATTAGTGGTGACCTAAAGTGTTATAACTTACCGGCGAGCTATGAAGTGCTTGTAGAAAGGAGTTATAGATATGGGGTTAGTTGTTTTTGGAACGAAGTTCCTTATCGCGCGTTGTGAAAGGGGGCTAGACGGAAAAAATTCTCACGAAAAGTTGCCACAACACTTTTTGCGGCTGTGCGCATGTTTCTCTGTCTGTCTCTCTCTCTCTCTCTCTTATAGAAAGCATCTGGTATTTTCATTTCTATTTCGCATTGAACAGTGTGGTGTCGCGACGATTATTTTTGTTGAGTTTATACGGGTTTTTTGTACATAATAAATAATAAGAAATAACTTCGTTCCATCCGGGTGTCCCTTGACACCTCTCAAGTTTTTTAACTCAACATTTATATGTCTCCTAGGCAAACTATAAACACTTAGGGAAACTATAGGGTGATAGAGTGAGCGATGTCTAGCAAAATAAAACTTAAAACTAAGTAACCCAAACACTCAAGGGGTATCTTTTGATGGTTAGGACTAGCGGAGGTTGTGGTGAGGTCGGTAATTAGGCCCCTTTGTGAAACTGCCTATCCGATTGTGGATTGGAGAGGGTATTTTATCGATACTTGGACACCGTACTAAATATCAAAGTAGCTACGGGCTGCGTCTCCAGGGAAGATTGACGGAATAAGAATCTATATTTTTATATTTTACTTGCTGTGGCCCGCGGCTTTACCCGCGTAAAACTTTGTTAATTATCACAGTTCCTCCCCCGTAGGTGATAGCGTGATAATATGTAGCCTATATGTTGACTCGACCTCTTAGTAATATTCATGCAAAATTTGAAGTAATTCCATGCAGTACTTTTTGAGTTTAGCCCGGACATACATACAGACAAACAGACAAAAATTCTAAAAACTATATTTTTGGTTTCGATATTGATTATAGATCACGCCCCAAGTATCCTTTAAAAAAAATATTCAATGAACAGTTTTGACTTTCCTACGATTTTATTATATGTATAGATTAAATAGTTCATGAATATAATTAAATAGTAATATAAAAAAATGTTTAAACGCTCATAACTTCCAAACGACTGCAACAAATTGTGTAAATCTCTAGTATATGTGTCGTCAGGAGAAGGTTCTTATGAAAAAAATATAGCATAATATAGTAAAAATAATAAGTGAGTATGTGAATGAGACAGAAAAGTGTGAGATTGTTTTTTTAGCCGTTACTTCAGCACTATTTGTTTACAATGCCTTAAAGTGATTATTAAAACCTTAAGCTTTTACAGTATGGAACTATAAATAGACAGTCCAATAATCGATACACAGAACCAATAATCGTGCTCATCACACAAAGGTTTGTCCCGGGTGGGAATAGGTTTAAATCATTTATTTCTCATTAAAGACAGAGCCACTTACATGAGAATATAACTATACATTTGGCAAATTTAATAAAGGTAACCGTCACCGAATTATACATAATATAGGTATCCTTTTTAGGAAGGTATGTGTGATAGACACTCCACAGTTTTCATCTCAAATGTTGAGATTACGCTGAAGATTTAACAGGGTAATGTTCCATTATATATTCAAACAGTTGAGCCCGAAAACTGCCGAATGAGTTAACATTTTTTAAATAGGAGGGTAATTGGTTGAAAAGTTGTGCTCCCTCATAGGTAATACTCTTCTTAGCATAATTTGTTCGTATTTTTGGCAAGACAAGTAAACTAGGGCGGCGAAGGCTACGTTTTGATATTTGAGATTTTTTAATAAATGAAATTTTGGTTATGATGGTTTTGTCTAAAATTTTTCTAATGAAAACACATGTATTATATATATATATATATATAAAGTTGATTAATATTCATTAGTTTTGTCTCTTCAAATCGGAATCGGAATCGAACCTACGACCTCTGGCTTAGCAGTCAAGGTCACCAACCACAAGACCAAGAGGCCAGTCAAACTCGCTACCAACGAGTAATTAAATTGGTATATTATTTATCTATATAAGTATGTATTTACAAAAGAAAAGTAGTATATCAGTAATCTGGTTTCCATAGAACAAGCTCTGCTTAGTTTGGGATTAATTTTACCATTGACATTTTACTATTATAAAATAAATTTTATAAATGTTTTAACAATCCGTGTACCTAAATATCTATAATAAGTAACTAGTAATAATAATTGAATTACTACAAACATGTTCTGACTATTTCAAAGCGCTTTTTTAAAGTCTACGTGAATAAAAACCTTTTTATTTTATTTTATTTTTTATTTATTAATTGGCCGTGTATTACGTAATATTTTCTCGTCCCAAATACCGCAGTCTCAAGTCGAAAGTCTTCGACCAGTGTGTGTTGCCAGTGATAACTTACGGAACAGAGACGTGGTCACTCACTATGGGCCTTATCAGGCGGCTCAAGGTCACCCAAAGAGCAATGGAAAGGGCTATGCTTGGAGTTTCCCTGCGAGATCGAATCAGAAATGCTGAGATCCGCAGGCGAACCAAAGTAGCCGACATAGCCCAAAGAATTGCCAAACTGAAGTGGCAGTGGGCAGGGCACATACCTCGTAGAACTGACGGCCGATGGGGCAGAAAGGTTCACGACTGGCGACCACGAACCGGAAGACGCAGCGTGGGCAGGCCTCCTACACGGTGGACCGACGATCTTGTGCGGGTCGCGGGAAGCCGCTGGATGCGTGCAGCGCAGGACCAGCTATTGTGGAGATCCTTGGGGAGGCCTTTGTCCAGCAGTGGACGTCTTTCGGCCGATATGAGGATAATGATGATGAGATGGCAGTATGTGAATAATGTCCCAGGGTATTATTATTATTAAATACTTCATAACAATACGTAAGAGCTAGACAATTGTGACGTGTAAAATAAGGGACGTACAAGAGAGCTCGTAACGACATATTTTATTTATCTCTAAGGTTTCTAGAACACACAAAATAAATCCTAGTACTTGAAAGTAAAATCTTTCATAACTCAAATACAGGCGAGATAAAATTTACTATATACACCATTACTACAGCACTCAGAGAACACACTTTCATCTCGACAGCGTCTTTATTAACTGGCAAGTAAGAGCGATTTTCGTAGCTCAAATGTGTTTACTGACGTGGCGTCAACTGTAGGTACTAAGAATCACTGAAGATATTTTCGTGCCTACTACGGTACGGGGGCGACACGAAACCTGTATATACTGTATATAACGAAAACTGAATCGAGTTATTATCGAGAAGTCTGAGTTCAGCTTTTTATTTCTAACATATATATGTCGGAGATTCTGACGGATTTAACTCCGAAACATCGTCGGTGTCCGCCATCATGCACGTGGTTAAAAGAATCAGTGCGCACACCCGGCGCGGTCGAGCTCTAGATGCCAACTATGTCGTGTCGCTAACACACTAATGTCACTTAGACAACTGACAGACGTCAAACGTCACATGCAACAGTTCATAGACAACCTCGACTCGAACTACTGACTCAGTGAGTAGTGTTTTCCAAACGCTAATAGATGGCGTTACTAGTACGTAAACAGTCCTTTAACTTAATTTCTCCGACACGGCCATTCTGACAACCAACGCGCTCTCGCGTTGTTACTTGCTGACATAATCAACATGAATTACAGCTCTTCAGTTTGGCAAGGACACAAAGCGTTACAAGCGGCTTTCAATGTTACACAAAGCAAAGCCTAAAGGCTTTCAGCATTTACCACAAAGCGTTAAAGCTTTCATCATTAGTTAGAGGGCGTACCTCACACAATGCAAAGCGTTGAAACTTTCAGCATAAAATGCAACGCACAGCAAAGCGTTGAATCTTTCAGCATAAACTGCATCACACAGCAAAGCGTTGCAGCTTTCAGCATAAACTGCAATACACAGCAAAGCGTTGAAGCTTTCAGCATAAACTGCATCACACAGCAAAGCGTTACAGCTTTCAGCATAAACGGCAACACACAGTAAAGCGTTGAAGCTTTCACCATAAACTGCAACACGCAGTAAAGCGTTGAAGCTTTCATCATAAACTTCAATACACAGCAAAGCGTTGAAGCTTTCAGCATAAACTGCATCACACAGCAAAGCGTTGAAGCTTTCAGCATAAACTGTAATACACAGCAAAGCGTTGAAGCTTTCAGCATAAACTGCAACCCACAGCAAAGCGTTACAGCTTTCAGCATTGCACAGAGGCAGCACTTAAAAAACGCTGCAAAACGTTGCAGCTTTCAGCATCAACCTTGGGTCACGACTAATGAGCCCAACCTTACTGCAAAGCGTGATGGCTTTCAGCAGGACATCAGGACAAAGCGATAAGGCTTTCAATCCACCCTTCAATAAAGCGTAGTAGCTTTCAGTTTAAATAAAACATTTTATCAATCAGCAATGAACATAAGTCTTTTATCAACACAGGTTTACGTTCAACAAAATAATGTAATTATCGTTCAACTCAAACAATGATCATGATTCAATACAGTAATTCCATCCAAATTACTAATTACACCAAATTAATCAATACAATTTGTTCCATAATTAAATAAAACTATTCAATTATGGGTTCTATAGGATCAAGACATTCTGCCAATTCAGGTAAACTAGCTGGATATTTACGCAGTCGTTCATGGCACACATATTGGGCCCGTCCCTCAGATGCTGGTTCCACCCTATAACGCTCATTGGAACACACTTTAGCTACCCTGTAAGGGGCTTTTCTCTATACTCTTACTTACAGTACAATTCAAACGAGTTTTACTTCGCCTAAAACAGACTTCCAGGATTTATTTTTATAATTTTCGGCCACTGTTAAACAATTTGTCAAGGTGGACATCATTCGCTCCACCCGACCATTAGCTCGGCTAACACCACTAGCAATGTCGTGGAACTCAATGGCCCAACCTCGGTATAAATCCTGAAAGTCTTGACCAGTAAAAGATGTACCTTGATCAGAGATAATTCGTTTCGGGGGGAACCCCGAAACGAATTTGGAAAAATATGTGGACAAAGCTACGTAGTGCCTCGCAAGCAGATCGTGATGTTAAATCTTTGACACACATTAATTGACAAAATTTCGTAAAAGCATCTACGATGACTATCACATACTCGTTAGAGGTCTTACTACAAGTTCGAAAATGGTGTTCTCCACCCTGGAACAGTATAAGTAAGTGCGCAATGCAGCGTCACGAACTCAAAGCACGAAGCTTGCTTTGCAAGCGCGGAGCTTTCAATACTCAATCGTCATACGCACAAAGAGTGGAGCTTTCAATACTCAATAGTCACAAGCATAAAGCGCGGAGCTTTCAATGCTCAACCGCCACAAGCACCAAGCGCGGAGCTTTCAATGCTCAACTGCTACAAGCACAAAGCGCGGAGCTTTCAATGCTTAACTGTTACAAGCACAAAGCGCGGAGCTTTCAATGCTCAACTGCCACAAGCACAAAGCGCGGAGCTTTCAATGCTCAACCACCACAAGCACAAAGCGCGGAACTGCTTTCAATGCTCAACTGCTACAAGCACAAAGCGCGGAGCTTTCAATGCTCAACTGCTACAAGCACAAAGCGCGGAGCCTTCAATGCTCAAGTTTTAGGAACTTTAAGTAGGGTAGTTCCCTTGTCACACAATTTATTTCAAATCAACCAGCTTTATTACTCATAATGTAACACATAAATGTGTCTTACAATGAACTCCAATAATCATTTTAAACTTTAGAATTTAACTCAACCATCGGCATTAACTACACTGTTATTTGTGACTACAACTGTCAAATTCAAGTTTTTCGTAACATACGTAGGTACTTAACGCGTCCACCAGCTATTAGCTGTTCCTTGTATCTATCGTTGTCATAGACCTCTATTATCTTACAAGGATTTGAAAACTTTTCACTTCACTTGTTTATTGTTAGAATAGAATACTCCCCATTGTACACACTCAAACAGGACAATTACATAGAAGACAAAATAAATAACACAATTTTTTAGGGTTCTTTCCGACAAAAACAACGTCTCTTATTTAAATGAACGAATTTTAACTTTGGTATTGCCATAACGCACCTTATCAGCATGAGCTAGCTCGTCCATCCTGCATTTTGCTTCACATCTAAGTTCGTAGAGGTTAACCTTACCATATTTTTGGACAAGGGCATTAATTTTGGAGGAGAACTTTTATTACAACCCGTCAACAATTGAAGCGGACTTCTAACTGTACTTCGAACTATGGTACAATTTAGCGCGATTTGGATTTCACCTGAAGCTGTCTTCCAGAACCTACGCTCGTGGTTCTCCGTTATAGTGAAGCAATTAATTAGAATAGTTAGGGAAGCTACGCTACATCCTCCCATCACAAATAACGCAGTGTTTCAAGTCTAAAGTCTTTCACGTGGTCGCTCACTATTGGTCTCACAAGAAGGCCCAAGATCACCCAAAGAGCAATGGAGAGGGCCACGCTCGGAGTATCCCTGCGCGATCGAATAAAAAACGTCCCAATCCGCAGGCGAAACAAAGCAGCCGACATAAAAATTGTGTCACAAATCAGTAAGTTAGTATTTTGAGTTCAATATACCTAGTTTGTAAGTACAACATTTGTATGCCATGTACAATATGGCAAATGTGTGAAACTTAAATGATGTAAACAATAACACCTGTATTCACCACATTTATACAAATAAAGATATTATGATTGTGATTATGATTATAACCAAAGAATTGCCAAACCGAAACGGCAGCGGGCGGGGCACACCGACGGCCGCTGGATCAGACAGGCTCCCGACCGGGGACCACGCACCGGAAGACGCAGCGCGGGCAGGCCCCCCACAAGGAGGGCCGACCACTATGGAGATTCCCTTGAGAGACCTCCGTCCAGTGGACGTCCTTCGGCCGATACAATGACGATGAATTATTATTAGAACAGACATGAATCTCTCCACTTGTCAGTAATTGAGAAACGTCTTTACAGTCGATCAAATCAGTATCGATAGCTTGTATAAGTGTCAAGATTCTGTAATAAACAAACTTCAGCATGGACCTCGCGAGTGATGTTTATGACTTTGTTACTAATAGTCAAGCTCAATCCTGGTTAGGTAAAAACATCTCTACCTATCATAACATCATGAGGCAAAACATGTGAATCTACAATTACAAAAGTCACTTCTCACACACGAGTACTTCGTTGACCTTGACAGGCAGACTAATACGGGAAAAATAAAATGTAATGTTCGACCCAATACCTGTCAGGCGCGTGGATATAAAATCTCAAGTACATGTATGGTTATCAACAAATCATTTACGAATTAGGGAACAATCTGTCTGTTACCAACCACTGTCCACAAGAGCGTTATGTGACCTAACTTGCCCCTACATCCATAGACTTCGAAATAAACCGTTCAAACTATTTAACCTTCAAAACGCGCATATTGTCACCATAAAAATTAAATATAACAAACGTTGGGCGTATTTTCAACATCTAAAAGTATAAACCACACAAAACAACACGTGTTATGAATTTCACAGATATCAAAAATTCTTCAGTGCAGCATTAGGTCATCAAGTGCCTTTTAAACAATATAATAAAAGTACTTACATGTTTCTTCTCATAAAATAAAGATTCACCGCTCACACTCGACACGAGGCACTTTTACTTTAGAGGTTACTTTAAATTTACTCTAATACAAACTGGTGAATTCTCCCCAATGCAGAATCGCCCATGCCGTCGTCTTACTTGCAAAAAGACAGCACGATCAACTTGGCCTTGAAAAGCACAAACCAATTATTTTAACTCCAAGACTCGACCGACAGAAAGGCAGCCTAACTATCAGAGCCCGTACTCTCTTCACTGTTAAATAAAAACTTCTTCCATGTTCACTGATGCACCAAAAACTATTCTTCAACGATAAACACGAACTGACCGAGAGACTCCGCTTATCGCGAGTAACCACATCGAAACACGAAATCAGTAGGCGTGTTTTAAACAAGTCTGAACATACCTGAGTATCCAAAATATCTGCGATAACAACTTCGATTTTGTTACCTTCGCTCCAAACAGGCTTCAACCAGTTAATCAAGGCAAGCTTGTAAGTCGAGTACTCCACGTATGTAAGTTCTCGCACGGTCACTGCACCATACGGCACCATATCTTGAAAAAGGTCATCAATCTCTCGGTCGCCGCAAACTTTCTTGATACACGCTCCTTTGCTTCGTCTAACGTTTTGCACAACGGGTACGACTTCGAAGTCCATTTGCGAGCTCGACATCGAAGATGTGTCAATGTAACGTACCGAGTTTCGTAATTGGTTCACGAGTTTGCGATACAGCCGTAAATTCACAATCAGCGGGGTTGTATTTTCATCGTAATTTTTCAAATTTCAAACACTATTTTCGCTACGTGGTGGAACCGAATCACGAAAATATTCTTGATTTTGAGTAGCAAGCATTGCGGTAGACACGTAGGATGATTTTGGAATCGATCCCACCGCTGCTGTCGGAGATTCTGACGGATTTAACTCCGAAACATCGTCGGTGTCCGCCATCATGCACGTGGTTAAAGAATCAGTGCGCACACCCGGCGCGGTCGAGCTCTGGATGCCAACTATGTCGTGTCGCTAACACACTAATGTCACTTAGACAACAGACAGACATGACAAATCTATAAGGGTTCCGTTTTTTGCCATTTGGCTACGGAACCCTAATAAAAAACAATTGAAATGTAGTTACCTACCCAAGCTTAACGAACGATCTTTTTGAAATTGGTATTTCTGAATTAGGGGCAAGCCTCGCTAACTTTATGCTCTTTAGACGTACCATACCTACACATTGCCCCTCTCGGTAGGATTATTTCAGTTGAATGCCACGGGATCTTTCGTTCTAGCATATAATTTTGTAAACCGCAGCGAGTCGGCTAAGATGAGGTATGTATGCCTACGCCTTTTCTGAATGGACAACAATGCGGCATTGCTCGTAACTTTTCAATATACCTTTTTGTGTAAGTTTCATTTTGCGGCACATTGGGTATCTTTAATCTTTAGGTACTTTATGGCTCTTTGAAGCGACCGTTCTTAGATATGTGGATAAAAGTGCTTAAGTCTCTTACAATACTCGTTGGAAGATAAATTAACAAGAAAATATGCAAGGTGGTTTAGATGTATGTATGTACGTCAGCTGTAAAAACCTTCATTTAGCGATATGGAGCGTTCGTTTTACGATATGCAAAACCTGCACCAAATTTTTTTAGTTTTAAAATTGCTGAAAATCATATCATTATCATTAGCATATCAGCCGAAAAACGTCCACTGCGGAATAAAGGATATTCACAATGGTCGGTCTTGCGGTAGTGTTGAAAATGACTAAAGTAACTGAATTAGACTGACTGTCATTTATGGTCAAATTGGTCAAAAATGGTCATTAACTGTCGAAAACGGTCATTTTCAGTCAATTTGATTTCAGTAATATTTTTGTCGTTGATAAAACCTACAACTTAAATTGAAACAGAAAAGTGGTTTTTATGACTTATGGTATTATTATATAGTGTTAATCATTTTACATTTCTAATCATGCGTGCATTTAAGACAAAATGGCAACGTCGCATCGCCTCGCGCATTGCCTTTGATGTCGTCTTATCCTCTCATGATATGAGATATGACGCTTCATTTAAACTTGCATATAAATTGGGTACCTAAATAAATAAATAATTGGGTGGTAGTCGAGAATAGACAATAATATTTGAGTCAAATTGACTGAATTTGACAGTAAATGACCGGTCATTTAAGGTTTATGACAATTGTGACTAGTCATATTCAGTCATATTACATCTCTAGTCTTGCGCTGCCCGCACCCAGCGGCTTCCCGGACCCTTGCAAGATCCTCGGTCCCCTTTGTAGTGGGCCTGCCCACGCTGCATATTCCGGTTTGTGGTCACTTTTCAGCCCTGGCACCATCGGTTCAGCTGCTCTGCTACTGCCTCTTCAGTTTGGCAATTCTGTGGGCTATTGCGGCTACTTTGGTTCGGTACTTTTCTGATTCGATGGCGCAGGAATTCTCCGAGCAAAGCCCTCTCCATTGCTTTTTGGGCGACCTTGAGCCTTCTAATGAGACACATGGGAAGCGACCACGTCTCTATTCCACGGAACAGAGAATGGTCGCTGGATTGTCAGTGATGACTTACTTGTCATCACTAGCAACACACATTGGTCGATGTCTTTGGAGTTGAGACACTGCGTTATTTGGCACTAGAAGATTTGGCACTAGAGCTTCTCGAACGCTACCCAGCCGATTACAAATGATTATCACATTTAATTTTTTTTATGGAATTGAGTTACAAATATGATCATATTTACGAAAATATTTCTATTATGCCCTATACTAATAATAATTATATCTAGGGACAATGTCACACAGATCATCCGAGCCCCAAACTAAGCAAAGCTTGTACTATGGGTACCAGGCGACGATATACATACTTATATAGATAGATTAATACTTAAATACATAGAAAACATCCATGACTTAGAAACAAGTATTTGTGCTCATCACACAAATATTTGCACTTACCGGGATTCGAACCCAGGACTACCAGCCTCGTAGGCAGGAGCACTAACAACTAGGCCATGGTGACCGTCAAATTATTAACTTGTAACTATATTATGTATTCATGAAAGATGTATCAAAATGTTACTAATTGTTGATAAAAAATGCCAGTTTGTAAGGAAGCCAGCATATGTGTATC
Organism: Pseudoips prasinana; assembly: GCA_951640165.1. Classification (NCBI taxonomy): domain Eukaryota; kingdom Metazoa; phylum Arthropoda; class Insecta; order Lepidoptera; family Nolidae; genus Pseudoips; species Pseudoips prasinana. The sequence goes on along the minus strand of OX621238.1, from coordinate 2,698,422 downwards.
TTATATGTATTTTAAATATCTGCGAAGATCAATATGTCCGAAGTTTTTGATAAATTATATACTTTTATCCGGACTTTTCGATACGGTTCCTAAATGAGCCGCAATCACTCATCGGTCTGGGGATTGCTGAGGCGGAAATCTGTTACATCAGTTTTTAAAATGTCGCAATTTCGATATCGTTTGAAGAATTGATTGGCCAAGTGGGGTGTGGGTTGCGTTTGGTACGTTCTAAATGACCTCGCTTTGAAATTCCTTTTTAAATGGATTTTTCTTTTGGATTTAAATGTAAAATTTTGGGACAAAAACGAATAAGTGTATAAGGTTTCATTGGAATTGAGTTTTAATGATGTTATCTCAATAAAGTTATTAGAATTATGTTTTTGTGTTCGCCTAGAAAATAAATTTAAATTCCCAACGTATAATAGATGCGAATAAGGGCTCAAAAAAAATAAATTACTCGGCTAAGTAATCGGCGGCATAGTTTACATAGTTTGCACCATAGAACCTCGACTTAGCATGGTTAATGTTAGATGAGTTAGAGGGTATCATGGCGTCAAAACTACATGTGATTATGATATCTTGTGTCATATTTTTGAGGGCATTCTAAAGTCAGAGCATAATAAGGGCACAAAAACGCTGCATACGAGTTATGTGTGATTAGACATCATGAAAAAGGTATGCCGTGTATTTTACGTGTGTACGCCCGAAATATACCCATTTCTTTTAAAGAAATATAAAGAAAATAAAATAAATAAAAAAGGTTTTATTCACGTAGACTTTAAAAAAGCGCTTGTAAATAGTCAGAACATGTTTGTAGTAATATAGTTGTATACATTATTATTTCTAGTAACATAGATATTTAGGTACACATTGTATTGATTGTATGAAAACATTTATAAAGTTTATTTTATTATAGTAATGAATGAATATTTAGCTAGCTCGTATCAAGTTATTGTCAAGAGATTATGTTTAATTATCTAGTTTAAGTCCAATATTTATACCTACTACATATTGTCTATGGTTCTGTCTATATTAAGGTATTATTATTATCACGGACCTTGTGTTAATAACAACGGTCGCGCTTAAATGCTACCATAATGTTATATATAATGCTATATAATGCTAAATATAATGTTATAACATACTCTGTAAATGCTATGCAATAAAGTATTTTTATTGTATCTTATCTTAATCCCTGTGTCGCGGGCTATTTTACAAACATATACTTAACGGACATAATGTATAACCAGACTCACTTCAACTACTTATGGGTCATACAAATAGTTGTTCTATGCGGGAATCGAACCCGGGAAACGAAGTGGCGATGCGACTGTCGATGCGAAATTTTCTCAGCATCAGCTCGAAGTCTGGGAGTTGGCGGTATTATACCGCCGTGTCTCGGAGAGCACGTAAAGCCGTCGGTCCTGTACCTGACCTGTTTCCGGTCGTGTCACTGAGTGATGGAATAGAAAGTGGTCCTGTATTTGCGCACACGCTTGTTCACTATATTAACATATCCCGCGCAGATGGCTAATCTCTATTGATATTGATCGCCGTGGCTGAAATTCGGCTAGGAGGATATTATTATTACTTCACCTCAAGCCTACGCCTTAATCTCAACGATCATTGACGGATCGGTCAGAGTAATTAGCTATTAATGTCTCTTTCTTCATTGTTTCTGGATTCCAACTTTCTGTAACAGTTATCATAACGTCAGGAAACATCGCTCGCATATAAAGAACATCTAATGTTTGTTCATCCCAATACGAGAGAGGAATTTGTTGCCTATAAAAACATCATTAACACTGTTCAAATAAGATTCCTATTTTTTTAGTTAAGTAGCGAGAAATATGCCTACATTAGCTCGGGAATGGCTCATTGCAATTCAGAACTAATAGACGTGTATTTTTGTAACTGTCAGTCAGGGGTTCTACCGGCTGAGTCGCCGAACATCGTTTTCGTGAATGGCGTTCAAATAAATAAAGGTTAAAATGATTTAATTAATCGTTAAATCGGCTTCCATGACCACATGTGACGTCATAAATGGTCCGGAATCGATTGTCAACGTTGAAGCCGGTTTAACGATTGATTAAGTCATTTTTAACCTCTATTTATTTGAACGCCATTCACGAAACTGATGTTCGGCGACTTAGCCGGTAGAGCCCCTGAACGTTATGCTATGACCGGAAATTGAATGAACGATTGGGCGAGCTCAACAATTAGGGCAAAGAATATAAAGGTAGAGTCTTTGTAAAATCCTTAAGTTATACATTTGAGATAGTAAATGACGTGGAGCATAGGGTTCTTTCGCTCTATATTTATTTACTAGCTATGCCCCGCGGTTTCACCAGCGTTAAAGTAGTTTTGGCGTAAAAGAGTAACAAACATACATCCATACATCTATACTCACAAACTTTCGCATTTATAATTTTCGTTTCTCTAGCGGTTTTGGTAGTGCACGCCGGAATAGCTCGTTGATGGTAGATTTTTTCCTACTTACTTGACACTTATCGTCATATTTTGGAAAATTCACACCATGTCTTTATAAATGTAGCCTATGTGTTATTTTGATGTTTAACCTATATTATTGTAAAGTTTCATTGAAATCCATTTAGTAGTTTTTACGTGAAAGAGTAACAAACATCCATCCATCCATCAATACTTAGAAACTTTCGCGTTTATAATATTAGTAGGATAGGATTTAAGGAATCTCTACAGCCATTTTAATAAATTGCATGACATTTTTACAGTACGAATACACTTAGCGATTACAGAGTTCCACAACAATGTTAGATGGGCACAACCTTAATTAAATTATATCTTAATAATAAGTCTCTAAAATCTAAGATATCTATAAGTAACCTCTTTTTAGGATTCCGTAGCCAAATGGCAAAAAACGGAACCCTTATAGATTCGTCATGTCTGTCTGTCTGTCCGTCCGTATGTCACAGCCACTTGTTTCCGAAACTATAAGAGCTATACAGTTGAAACTTGGTAAGTATATGTATTCTGTGAACCGCATTAAGATTTTTACACAAAAATAAAAAATAACAATAATTTTGGGGGTTAAGTTATGTTTGGGGTCCCCAATATACATAGAACTGAAACTCAAAACTTTTTTTCATCGTACCCATACATGTGTGGTATCTATGGGTAGGTCTTCAAAAATGATATTGAGGTTTCTAACATAATTTTTTTCTAAACTGAATAGTCTGCGCGAGAGACACTTCCAAAGTGGTAAAATGAGTGCCCCCTGTAATTTCTAAAATAAAAGAATGATAAAACTATTAAAAATATATGATGTACATTACCATGAAAACTAACAACGAAAACTGGTTTAGACGAGATCTAGTAAGTAGTTTTTTTTTAATACGTCATAAATTGTAAACCACAATTTACCTTTCATTTAATCAACTGAAATACTTGCTGCTATGGAACCCTTCATGTGCGAGTCCGACTCGCACTTGGCCGGTTTTTTCATTATGATTCTAATCAGAGTAACATAAATTTCTGATTAGTTTGTGAACAAATTTGTTTTTAAAACATTTTAAGACAATAATAAACATTAGTACTATAATACGAACAGCTTGACTGGGGAAGTATCTTAGTGAATACATTAGGTAAGAGCATTATCATGTTAATGGTTTGGTTGCCAGAGATTATAAGGGAGAAGGCAGGGTCATTAATATGACATACAGTCCACGGCAGCTGGACCTATCTTCCACTTCCAAGAAGGGGTTTGCCTGTAGTTAACCCAAACCCAACCCAAACTTGCCATATGAGTAGGCAATGTTGGTTCTTATTGTTTATGGCCTCCGGCACAATAACCACACGGCTAAGAGCGTGTAAAATTCGGTTTGAAGTTACAAGGTCTATATATAACGAAACTGGGAAGCGTAATCTTATTGAGGAATAGTTGCCTTACAACCAATATATATACTTTAGGAAATTAGAACGTTGTGTTGTGTTCAAGTTTCGTGAATAAATGAAAGTTTATTTATCTGTTCGAATATAGCTCACAAATGCTGGTATTGAATATGTTTGTTTTTTTAAAGACAATGTCCGCATTAAGCAATGTAATCCCAGTGTCGCGGGGTACTTTACAAAGATATAATAGACGGACACAAATTATATACAGACTCAGAACAACTATTTATGGGTCTCACAAATAGTTGTACGGCGCGGGACTCGAACCCGTGACACGAAGCGGCGATGTTTTGGCCGCTGCGCCACACGTGCCGTCAATTTATTTATTATAATGATTTAAAATAAAATATTTGAAATAAATGTTTTAACGGAAGAACTAGGCCGTCTATCAGTTCGTCAGTCAATTTTAATAAGTACTTTTTTATTTCATAAATAACTAGCTGTGCCCCGCGGTTTTACCTGCGTTAAATTTTATAAATTATTATAGCTCCTCCCCATTAGGTGATAGCGTGATAATATGTAGCCTATATGTTGACCCGACCTCTTAGTAATATTCAAGCAAAATTTGAAGTAAATCCATGCAGTACTTTTTGAGTTTAGCCCGGACATACATACAGACAAAAATTCTAAAAACTATATTTTTGGCTTCGATATCGATAGTAGATCACGCCCCAAGTATCCTTTTAAAAAATATTCATGTACAATTTTGACTTTCCTACGATTTTATTATATGTATAGATAACTAGCTGTGCCCCGCGGTTTTACCCGCGTAAAATTTTGTAAATTATCATATGTCATAGGTGATAGCGTGATAATATGTAGCCTATATGTTGACCGGATCTCTTAGTAATATCCAAGCAAAATTTGAAGTAAATCGATGCAGTACTTTTTGAGTTTAGCACGGACATACATACAGACAACCAGACACACAGATAAAAATTCTAAAACCTATATTTTTGGCTTCGATGTCGATTTTAGACCACGCCACAATTATCCTTTTTTTTTAAATATTCATTGTACAGTTTTGACTTTCCTACGATTTTATTATATGTATAGATACTGTATGACCAACCAACCAGAACAGAACCTTCTGTTAGTACCTACTGAACCAATAGTTTTAGAAGTCTAGGCGGCAAACGTCTTAAACTGAGTGTCTACCTACCCTCAGAGTGCCGCTGAAGTGACAAAACATATGAAAATCGTTAACACAGATAACGGATAGGAGTCTATAAGGCTGAGATCTATAGAGCGTACTTAGACTTTGCTCAGACTTTACTTTCGACTTAAGTCAAAGTCGGTATTTATAAAGCAATCTTCGAATCCCTCTGAGTGCATGCTTAGCAAATGCTTAAGTCCACAAATTCCACGACTTTGTAAAAACTTACACTGTAAGCCAAATAAAAATAAAGTAGTCAAAAATATACTTCACCATCATAACTTACATTACTTAATTTTTTCCGTATTATCAGAGACAGTGATGCCACATTGTATAGGATTTCCAGAGAAATTGGAAATCACGGAATTTGTATTCAAAGGAATAGATAGATAACTATTTCTAAAATACAGAAAGAAAAAATAATTAGATATTATCATTGTATTTATTATTTATTTATGTGTTCAAACCAAATTTTCGGGGAATTTTAGATACGACTTGAAGAGAAATCTAAACAGTCATCTGGCAACATTACTTGCTCTATAGATATCAGCCTACTACAGCCCTCGCCGCGAAGTTCATATGTAAGGTAACTTGCAGTTGACAGTAGCTACATTTATAGAAGACGACAATAGCATAGTATGGGTAGAATTCTTACAGTATCTGGTTTAACATGGGTTGGATCCTTTATAGAGTAGATCTGTTGAAATATTTGGCGCCATAAACCTTTATTTGGGTGAAAAATCCTGGCCATTTATAAAACAGGATTAATGGCACACAGCCATAAAATATATCCATGGTGGATGAATGGAACGCGAAAAGCGCATGGTAAAGAGGCCAACACATCCAGCTTTCCCAATCCGTCAAATTTCTTTCATAGATTTTCAACTATATCACAAAATCATAAGGTTCACTTTCAATTGGGCAAATTTGGCTGATTGGGGTAGCTTTATGTGCTGGCTTTATGTACTGGCTTTATGTCTGTACTTAATGTATATATATATATATATATATATATATATATATATATATACAAACTATTTAAGAACCTAGATACACATTGCACTGATAATTTATTGAAATGTAAAATATTTTTGGGCTAAGCATGCATTTGTTGGAGGACGCAATTTAATTTTTGTGATATTATAGGGGGGTGGGGGGGGGGGGGGTAGTTTAAAGTTAAATTTTTGTGGTTGTAATCCTTGTCCTATGGCCTCCATCTTGGAAAAAGGGTTTCAAATGGTTTAACTGGAGTCCTCTAACAAGAAATTGAGTTATCTTTTGTTGCAAATAAGATTATCTAAAACTTTTGTCAAGTAACTTACAGTCATAGAACCAAAAATAACAAAATAGTTTTCTCAGTGTGAAAGAACGTCATCCCTTTGACGTCATGGCTTACTAGACGGTCATACATATATAATCAGCGAAACAAATATATAATTACAGTTTATAAAATATAAAAATTACTTTTCTTTTTGACAACCGATAGTAACAAATTTTATACAGGTCTCTTTACTCCGGTAAATAATTCACATTAATCTACCTACAAAATTATATATACAGTTATATAAATAATTCTATAAAAACGCTGTAAAACCCATTAGAGTGTTAAATTAAGGAGAGCGCCAATAGCTTTAGTCAGGAGCCTTAAGGAATTTGACCCTTAGCCTTATCTTCGGCAGCCAGTCCTCTCGGAGGCAAGGCCAGGTGGCAGTCATCCGTGTAAGTCGGGTAACAAGCTTTAATAGAATATAAGGTGGAAATAAGATAACTGAGAAAAAAATGGAATAAAAGTGAACATTTTTCAAGCTCTCTTTGTCATAATCTGTTTGAGTTGTGACAGCATGTTAGTTTAACAAAATAAACCGTATTTTTTTTTTTATTCTGCTTTACCGGTAAACAACCTTACGACTCAATTAATGGCAAGCAGATACCTAGCCACTGATGTGACGATTCTGGAGGAGGTAGGGGTTAACTCCTTTCTCTTCCGTCCCCGCTCCGCAACAGTAAGGTGTGCATGAGGTGCGCTGTTGAAAATATATTATTATATCTATTTTCTGATAGTTTTGTAGCATGTGGTCTTTGTCAAGTTGTGTGTTAGTGGTTATTACCACTATCTGTAAGTTATTTGAGTGATGTCTGCATTGATCATCTTTCGGTAAGTAAGTTTACTTTGATCTAGTGAGGATGACGCGGAAAAAAGGCCCGACTCATCACCAAGTACCCAAAAGTGTCGGTGGAGACTTCGACAACGAGCACTAAGTCCGATCATAGTAAATCCTAAAAAGACAATATTTTATTTAGCTTTCTTGCACGTAGTTTAAATTAAGTTAATATATTTTATTACATTTAAACGTTCAAACCTACCATTCTAAACTCGTTGTCATGTTTTGTATTCAGTGAGTTAACTTATAATCATTTTTCTCTAACTTTGTCGTTTCCCAGTGTTGCTATTTACTTTTCAAGACCCGTTATTCATGTAAGTTATTTCTTTTAAACGTAAATGTAGGTACCTATACCTATCAAAAATATTCTTGGCAAAGTACTTTTCCTAAACATTGATTACAAAGAGTTTATTTTGATTATTTCAACGTTATTCAATTAGCATGTGACATGACATTTCGATTGTCATTTTGATATTATGACGTTGAGGTTATTGACAGCGAAACACATCGGCCGAACGTGAATGTGTCTTTTCGGCACAGTTTCGTTTCGTTTCACATTCACTAGTAGCATCAATTTGCGAAGTGAGTTGCAAAGTACGTGTAAAATGTATTGTATATTTTACTTATTTATGTTCTTGTTTTAAGTCACTTTTATAGCAGTGTACTTGTGTGCGCTGGCGGGTGGTGCAGGGTTTAATTGGTCTGTCAATTATTGCACTACTTCATATTTTTTATAGTTCTTTATAGTTCATAATTTTATTTTTATATAAGTAATTTTATTTATGTCTATTTTATCTGATAATGATTCGTATTTTTCTGCTAATGAATTCACTGCAAGCGACGACAGTTTCTGCTCTTTGAGCGACTCACTTGGAGATTTTCTTAGGAATCGCTTTAGTCAATCTCGTAAGAACCTACTGAAAATTTGTCATATCAATGCACAAAGCATTCCTAGCCATTTTAGTGATCTGTACAACGCGTTTTCAGACTGCGACGTACACGCCGTCCTGATTTCGGAGAGCTGGCTTAAACCACATCTGCTTTCTACAATGTACTCCCTTCCAGGTTTTGTGCTCGTCCGGAACGACCGGTTAGGTAAAGGGGGTGGAGGGGTTGCCATATATCTCAGGAGTAACCTCCCGTATAAGATATTGGCCTCCTCTTCCTCGAACTACTCAGCCTCTGCAGAGTTTCTTTTCCTTGAGGTTGATATCAAAGGCGTCAAGTTAGTTTTGGCCTCAGTATATTGTCCCCCTAATGTTGACTATTTCACCGACGTGGAGTTGGTACTCGAATTTTGGGTTCATAGTATGCTCACTACATCATCATGGGCGACTTCAATACCAATCTCCTTAATGAAAATTCTCCTCGTACCCGGAAACTCTTACATATCGTCGAGTCAAGTACCTTGCATGTTTTGCCTCTCCAAGCTACCCACTTTAATGCCTCAGGAGATGATACTTGGCTCGACGTAATCCTATCCTCTAATCCTTCCTTGATTTCCGCTCACGGACAGCATCCCGCCCCTGAATTTTCCCACCATGACCTTATTTACCTATCCTATATCCTGAAATCACCTAAACCCAAATCCAAGGTTCTGCACGTGCGTTCTTTCGCAAAAATGGACATAAAGTTGCTATGCAAGGATGCGGCAAAAATTGAGTGGGAACCTTTAGTGGAAGCGGTCGCCATTGACTATAAAGTTGAGGTTCTTTATACGATCACAAAGTTGTACGATGTTCACGCTCCTATCAGAAAGGTAAAGCTGAAGCATCCACCTGCACCCTGGATGTCTAGGGGAATTCAAATGGCTATGAGACGAAGGAACCGGGCGTTTATTAAATTTAAAAGAAGTCGTTCTGATGCTGATTGGACCCTTTATAAATTAGCTAGAAATCGGTGTAACCAGATGGTACGTAACGCTAAACGCCGGCACATTTTTGACAATATTTCTTCATCTACTCCTTCCGGTATCTGGAAATTCCTCGGAACTCTAGGTATCGGTAAGCCGCAATTTTCAAACCCTTCTAGCTCTATCAGTCTGGATGATCTTAATCAACATTTCTCTACCACTTCTACGATGGATCACCGGACGATATGTGATACTGTCGACTATTTAAATGGTTTGTCGCGCCCTAATATTAACTCGTTTCAGTTCACCCCAGTCTCTTCTGAAGAGATCAAAAAAAATATCGTTTCCATTAAATCCAATGCAGTTGGTTGTGATAAGATCGGTCGTCGGATGATTATTCCTATCCTGGACCATCTCCTCCATGCAATTTCCCACATTATTAATTGTTCCCTGGATACTGGATCTTTCCCCACCTTATGGCGTAAAGCTTTTCTCCGTCCACTCCCTAAGTCCTCGAATCCCTCACTTGCTACTCATTACCGTCCTATCTCTATTCTTCCTTTCCTCTCCAAGGTACTTGAGTCCTGTGTCCACAAACAACTCTCCCGTTATATACTTAACAACCATCTCATAAGCCCGTTTCAATCCGGATTTAGACCAGGCCACAGTACCATCACCGCACTCCTTAAAGTGACTGGCGATATTAGGGCAGGTATGGAGGGTACCATGATTACCGTTATGGTTTTGTTCGACTTTTCCAACGCCTTTAATACCGTCAGTCACGATATCCTATTATCTGTTCTCTCCCATCACATGGTCTCTGATGAAGCACTGGAATGGTTTTCCTCCTATCTTCGGAGGCGCCAGCAATCGGTTAGCATTGGTGAGACCTCATCGAGCTGGCGTGACCTAGTTGCTGGTGTTCCACAAGGCGGTATACTCTCTCCTCTTTTATTTTCTATCTTCATAAATCTCATAACTCATCATCTTCAGTGTACGTATCATCTTTATGCCGATGATCTTCAACTATACGTTCAAACGCCAATCGACACACTCCCTGAGGCTATTTTTAAGCTTAATCGGGACTTAAATGCTATTAAAACTTGGTCTGATAAGTTTGGGTTAGCCGTAAATCCGACAAAGTGCCAAGCCATAATAGTTGGGAGTTCGCGCTCAGTGTCAAAGGTGGATTTACGGGATCTTCCACCAATAGTGTATAATCGGACGAACATTCCTATTAGCCAAAATGTCAGAAACCTGGGTTTATTCATTGACACGACATTAAGCTGGCAAAAACAAATGGCGAATGTCAGTCAAAGGGTCACAGGCGTATTGCGTTGTCTCTATCGGCTTAAAAATTTCCTTCCAGGTAAAACCAAGGCAATGCTCGTGCAGGCCCTTATATTCCCTATAGTCGACTATGGTGATGTATGCTACTTTGACCTGAATGCAGATCACCTCAATAAACTCGACAGACTTCTGAATAACTGCATTCGATTCGTTTTCAATCTTCGTAAGTATGACCATATATCTTCCCATCGTTCCCAACTTAAGTGGTTACCGATACGGCAACGACGCACATTACGAGCACTAACCACACTTTATTCTATATTAGACTCTTCTTCTACTCCATCTTACTTATCTTCCCACTTTCAATATCTCTCTACTAACCACAGTAAAAATCTTCGCTCTTCTCACAATCGTCTCCTTCAATGTCCATCTCGCCGCTCTGACTTCCTTCACTCTTCTTTCTTTGTAGAATCTATTCTTCAGTGAAATTCATTACCTCTCGAAATCAGGATGGCCAAGAGTCGCTTCTCATTTAAAAGAAAAGTTCGAGAGCATATCTTTCGGAAATTATTAGCAGAAACCCCTCGATGATAAATATATGATTACATGATCGGATTCAATAGTTGTATAGTAGTATAGTATTATATTATTATATAGTATAGTGTTATATAGTATAGTATCGTATGTATTGCATTGTATAGTATTGTATATTCCTGTTTTTTTTTACTATTAATGTTTACCTTATGATCTGTGCACCTACCATGCTCTCTCTGCACCACCCTAAGGTTGACTGGCAGAAAATGCCTAAAAAAAAAAAAAAAAAAAAATGTTTATTTTGTCTCAAAAATGATCCTTTTACATAAATTGAGGCAGCCCCAGTAAGTTAAAAAATACTTGTGTTGGGGCTACCTCGCTTCTCCCCTTAGTTGCTAGTTACAAAGTGTCGAGACAAACAATAATAGTAAGAAACTATGTACTTAAATATAGAAGGTATTTGAAAGGACACAAAGCAATTACAAATATAATGGTCAGTATCTTAATATCTAGTCCTAGGTACGTTGTTGTGTATGTGTTTGAGTGTATTTGTGTGTGTGTATGTGTGTGTGTGTATGTGTGTGTGTGTGTGTGTGTGTGTATGTGTGTGTGTGTGTGTGTGTGTGGGAGTTTATGTGAAAGCTGTGAGGGCTGTGCGAGCAAGCAATTTTAGTTAATTCTTGCCAAGATGTCTTCAGTTTGCTCATAGGTAAGTGTTTTAAGCCATTCAGTTATACTTTTTTTACTATCGCGAAGTAATCTGGGATATATATTTATCTTTCTGTTTATTATGTTATAGATGAAAGCAGATTGTACAACGTATTGCCTTCTTGCAAAAGATGTCCGTACCGCTAGGGGTTGGGCCACTTTATCATTTCGCCGTTTATTTAAATGATCAGGTTTAAAGGGTAATATCTTATGCAAATACAGAGAAATGTTTAGGTAGTATAATTTTCGAATTGTAAGTAAGTCGCTGATTTTATATAGATCATCGGTAGAGTATCTATACGGTTTGAAATACATCACCTTTAGAAGAGACCGTTGAGCTCTTTCTATTTCTAGAAATTTTATTTTGGTGGCTCCCCCCCAGATTGGAATGCAATACGTGATGACGGATTGTACCAAGGCGATATATATATTATTTAGGAGTTTGGGAAACATTAAGTGTCGAAGAGTTTTAAATATCCAGATAAATTTTCTGATACGTTTCATTGTTGTTTCGATATGTGAGTGCCAGGATAACCTTTCGTCTAACACGACGCCCAAGTATTTTGTTGAGTGAACCTATGGATAGTTTGACAGTTACAGAACTGGTGTCTGGCGCACTCATGAATTTGAATCCCGTACTCCGCCCCCGGCTGAGATCGTATGCTAGGTGTAAAGCAAATATAGTTAGTCTTCAGAATGTTAAGGGTAAGGAGATTTTCCCTCAGCCATCCATTTATAGCAGCTAATCCATTTTCTGCAACTAATTTCACGGATTCCCATGTGTCACCTGAGAAAACTACTGCCGTGTCGTCTGCATAAGAGAAAATCCGCCCGACAATGCTCCGCAGGTTACAAAGGTCATTTATGTAAACAAGGAACAGTGTCGGGCCAAGGACGCTCCCCTGCGGGACGCCAAAAGTGATGCCTGCCTCGTCGCTATACGAATCCCCGATTTTTACTTGTTGTGTTCTACCACTAAGATAGCTTTCGAAGAGGGAGAGAGCTGTACCTCTTATGCCAACGGCCTCGAGCTTCTGCACAAGGATAGGGACGGAAACGGTGTCAAAGGCTTTTTTCAGGTCTAGGAATACTGTTAGGCTTTTAAACCCTTTATCAACTTTAGTAAAAATCTCTGATGTCAATGCTGTAACGGCATCCTGAGTTGAAAGACCTTTCCTGAACCCATATTGTGCACTTGAAAGGATGTCATTTTTATTCAAGTAGTTAATCAGTCTCTTATTTAATATTTTTTCTATTATCTTTGAAATAGCTGTTAACACCGATATGGGTCGGTAGTTATTGACATCGTTCCCGTCCCCACCCTTGTGCACAGGCGTAACAATAGAACGCTTCAGAGTATCTGGGAAAGTTCCTGCTTTGAAGCAAATATTTGTTAGCTGACTTATTAAGGGGACTAAAAAATCCCTACCTAATTTAATAAACTTAATGGGGATACCATCCCAACCAGGAGCACACCCAAAATCGAGAGCCATGAGTATGCCATCAACCTCCATCGGATCCGTCTCAAACAGAACAAATGAGTATGTCTGGGTTTGTGTGTGGTATGTATATCTGTTAGTCTGAGAGTGAGTACCGGAACGCACTGTAATTTCTTCTGCTAGGGATTTGCCTATTGTAACAAAAAATTGGTTAACACGGTTTAACGAGTCTAGAGGGTTAGGAGCGATACGAAGGAGTTGCAAGTTAGAAGATTTAGGTGTTTTGAATTGAGTAATGTTATTTATATTTTGCCAGAGGGTTTTAGGATTTTTTATTGAGTCTGAAATTTGTTGTCTGTGGTATTGTCTTTTAAGTTTTTTAATTAAATTTGTGCAAAAAGTTCTGAAACGTTTATAAGTTATTTTTATTATTATGTTATAAGGATCATCTCTCACTTTAAGTTGCATTTTGTTCCTGAGTCGAATACATCTCAGAGCCCCTGCAGATATCCAGGGCTTTAGGGTGCGCCTAGAGCTAGGAGCCACTATAATTCTAGTGTTGTCTAATAGTGATGACTTAATTGCGTATATTAACTTATGTGCAAAATCGTTAGGGTCATCACATGTGTTGAAGAATGACAAATCGGATTGAATAAGACATTTGTAGGCGTTGTCAAAATCTGTGACAGTTTTGGGTTTAGTGTGGTTGTTAGTTTGTTTTGTATGACTTATACTTAGTAGTACCATTGAATGGTCGGTAATGGATGTATTTAGTACTCCCACAAAGGCTGTGTTCGTAGACTTCTCAAGCTTTAGTAGTACATGGTCAAGGCAACTATTTTCTCTGGTGGGCAAGCAGTGTCCCGGGAGGAGGCCATGAAAGGACAGCATGTTTAGGAACGATAGTCTGTTACACCGTTGTTGGGAATTTTCAGTAAGTTTTTCAATTAAGTTTATATTTATATCACCTGCGATAATAATGTTTTTATGTGACTTTATAGATTCAAGATGTTGATTTAACGAGTTTATGAAATTATCGGTACTGATATTCGCGGGGGACCGGTATATACCAATAATGGTGAGGTTAGTAACGATTATTTGAAGAGCTGACGCTTGTTTTAGGTTTAGTTCGGTTACACAGGGGGTATATTTATTATTAATGTACACTACTACACCATCATTTTGGTTTAATTTATTTAACGTAAATGTAGAAATAAAGTTATTTAGTTGGGGTAAAGGCTTATTATAATTTAGCCTGCACTCAGTTAAGATTAGTATATCTACATCAATATTTATCTGGGATAACGTAATCTTAAGGTCATCTAAATTACTGTAAATACTCCTTATGTTTTGCGTCAGAACGATAAAATTAGAGTTATAGCGTTGCACGTATAAGGGTATTTGTTCAACATTAAGAATGGTAGAATTTGCAACTTCTTCGCAGTCCAAGTCATTTAGAGTGTTTAGGTTACTATCCATTTTCATGAAAGGTGAGTGCATGGCATATCTTAAAGTCGACAATCATGAAAATTAACTGGAGTACGAGTTTGTGTGAGTATACACACATCAACACAATCTAGGGATATTGAACATTTCATTGATTATCTAGAAAACTATAAACATTTTGTTATGACTGTAAATGGAAGAATTAAAGATAATTTCATGGCCAATATTTAAACATTAACAACACGATGCGATTTTGTTTTTCTAATTAATAAAAGTCTTAAATTAATTAAGCCATAGAAAATTACTGAGTGAACAAAAACATTTTATTCTTATAAAATTATTCAATCGAATTAAATGAATAAAAATCTTACCAAATCTGATAATCAGTAATCGGTATTTCCTCCTCTAACATTAATCACACAGCGGCAGCGATTTTCCATACTTAAAATTAAGGTGTCAATGTCTTGCTGGGGTATGCAGTCCCAAGTTCTTTTTAAATGTTCGAAAAGTTGTTCTTCTGTTGTCAAGTTGGGCGGAAAATCCCTCAATGCTCTTCGCTGTAACATGTCCCAGGCGTGTTCAATTGGGTTTTAGTCTGGCGACTGTGGAGGCCAATCTAATACCTGAACATCGTGTTCTCGAAGGGCGGCCCTCACCAGCCGCGCTGTATGGGAAGGTGCATTGTCATGCATGAGCTGAAATTCTTGCCCCGTTAGGGCCCTGAGCGGGACAATGACACGTTCTACTACCTCCTCACGGTATCTATGGGCAGTCATGCTGCCCTGAATCCAAATGAGTTGGGTTCGTCCGCCGATTCGTATTCCTGCCCACACCATAATTGTCCCGCCTTGGTAAGAGTGGACCTCCTGTGGATGTCGGAGACGGCTGACCCTGCCTGGAGTTCTCCAAACGCGTGTTCGTCTCGAATCTGGATGAAATCCATAGCGGGACTCATCAGTGAACAGCACCAATGACCATTGTTGATCACTCCATGTCAAATGTTCTTGAGCCCATAAAAGTCGCCTACCGCGATTGCCACGTCGCAGCGCTGGGACTCGTAGCGGTCTGCGAGCATGAAGACCAACTTCATGCAGCCTCCTTCGCACGGTTTGGTCGCTCACCAGCAGCTGCTGACCCTCCTGGAGCCTTTGCACTAGTTGCATCGCTGTGATATTGGGTAGTCTTCTGGCGGTCATTTGGAGAAATCGATCCTGTCTCTGAGTGGTAACACGATATCTACCTGTGTGCCGTTCTGCCACATCTCCAGTAGCGCGATAACGTGACCACAGCCTGGATACCACATTTTGGCTTGTGCCCAGAGACTCAGCAACGACGCGTTGAATAGCACCGTTTTGTAACATGCCAACTGCCCGTAACATTTCATCTCGACTCAAATGATGGCGTGGCATGACGCTAAAAAGCTTACACAACCAATTGAGAAAAGAAAATAAAACAATTTATCAGGTTTTCTTCAATTAACACGCAAAAAAAATTTTAATGCAACTTCTTGAAATTAGATACAACTCAAGATTGCGCTGTGCTTTGCGTGTTTTCATTTGTTTCTCATTTTAATTTTTAAATTTTGAATAAAGAATAGACAAGGTTTAAATCTGTAAATAAACTTTTTAAGGAAACTAAATAGGTTTTAAACAATAAAGCCATGTTTGATTTCAAAATAACGTATCCCTAGACTTTGTTGATGTGTGTATTATAGGTAGTAGAGAGAGTATATTTGGATGAACTGAGTAGCACAGGTATAGATGTGAGGTAGTTTTATTTAGAGTAGAATTTATATGTATGTATTGGGTATGCTTGTTCTTGAAAGCGTAATGTTGTTGTTGCTCAAACAGCTGACAATGAGTGTGTGAATATAATAGTGTATTAAACTTGTGGTTTATGTTTTTAACAATTACTCCTAGATGTATGTGTGTACTTAAAATTAGATAAATTA
Source organism: Pseudoips prasinana (assembly GCA_951640165.1). Classification (NCBI taxonomy): domain Eukaryota; kingdom Metazoa; phylum Arthropoda; class Insecta; order Lepidoptera; family Nolidae; genus Pseudoips; species Pseudoips prasinana. The sequence goes on along the minus strand of OX621238.1, from coordinate 2,681,957 downwards.
TTAGGCTATGCAATGTTTTTGTACTTAAACTATTAGATCTAAGACATGTATATAGTATAAAGTAATTAAAATATTTCATTTTAAGAAAGAAATAGTAACTGTTGTGAGTCATGCGGATTGAAGCAAGTGGTGTACCTGTGATTCGGTCTTTATAAGAATGGCTCTTGAATTATCATCCTGTTTCACAAAGATACGTCCAAACGCTGTCCAGCAATATTTATACTGCTTTGTTTTAGCCAAGTCTCGCGCTAAGAAGAACAGGCGGGCGCCCTTAGGAGTCAGTTGTTCCGACAAGAAGACAGGAGTGTCCTCGTTTTTAGTGAGTCCAAGGTGCTTAGCCTGTAGTTTGGTCTTGTTTTTTCTATTGAAAGACTTCGCTTTCTTTAGTAAATCAGATCTTAGGATAGCGGAGTCCAGGTCCACAATGATGGGGGAATGGTTGACCCCCTCCTTTCTCGCTGGTATTCTGAAGATGTCCTTGATGTCTCGTGCGTTCATATCCAGGTCGATGTTTTTTGATAAGTTGGTAACCATACTAATCAGGTCTTGTCTGGTCTCTTGACTCGAACGCGGTACATTTTTTATTTCGATGCAAGTTTTCCTAGTGTATCTATGTAGATCCTCGATCTTGTCTTCCAGAACAGTAATATATTCACGGTCTTTTCTCGCCTGCAGCTCAAGCTGATCAATTTTCTTTCGGAATTCCTCATTTTGGGTGGTCAAGTTGATGATGGAGTTTTCGATGTTAGTGTTGGTTTGCTGAATGTTCTTAAGGTTTGCGGTTATTCCTTTTAGCTCCTCCTGCTGAGTTTTCATAAAAGTAGTAAATAATTCCTTCATTTCCTCTTTAAATATGTTGAATTCTCCGGGCAAGTCTTCCTCTCTCAGTCTCTTATTTCGAACAGAAACGAAATTAGGGGGAGTAGTAGTTTCCGAAGTAATTGGGCAGAGGTCTGTTTCTGAGAGTGATTTATTCATTGACATCCTTATTAAGTCGTTGGTGCAAGGGCGGCGATAATCTAATGTCCAATAGCTAATTAGAGGTACTAACCCACGCGCTGCGCCTGCGCTGATTTGTAGAATTCTTGTCGCAGGTACCAGGGCAACAGAAACGCTCAGTGAGTGTGCACAGTCGTCACTGACAGGATGTAGCTGTCGCCTTCACTAGAGGTACTCACGCAGTAGTCCGCCGCGTCAGCCGCTTGCGTGTTATGCAGTCCTAGTACTTCCACTGATTTAATTTATCACAAAATTTGAATTTTTATTTAAAAATAAACTAATAGCAGTCCTAATGCACGTCTACACCGTGAGGCGATCCAAGGGAAGAGGAATGCCTAGGGCATTAAGTCCGCCTTTGTACATTTTTTTTTGTGCATAATGTGATAAATAAATAATAAAAAGTTACAGACTCACCTGTGCAGTATTCAACGCGCTGTTTCCAGTTTATTCTAGGTAAATAAAAACTTCAAGATAAACTGATTTCCTCCGGAATGTTGATGTTTTATTAGAAATAATCAGATAACCAGAACCCTCGATCAGGCTCCAGCAAACAATTCTTCGGCGATACGTCCCCTAGACAGCCATTTAGATATCGGATGTAAAACGTTTTTGGGGATCCCAATCTGAGCATAACTTTGCTTTCAATTTTAGTAACACAATCAGGGCGAACTACTGCGATCTAGTCAACCAATCATCTGAATGAATTAGATAGCAACTTAAACTCAAGTGTGAGTGTTACAAATAAGTTGTAGGTGATGCATAGTTCTCAGCGTCTCACTAGTATTATCTCATTCCATGTGCTAAAATCTTTCTGCAATGAAACGAAGTTGACGAGCTCCGCGTTCACCAATTGTGTCATTACACCAAGACTTTTACTTTAGTTAGATTTCGGTATAAGTAAAAGTAACTTTGAGGTTTTTAGGTACAAAGAATCATTAAAACTTCGTTGCAAATTTTCCGCCCCCATTGTATAAATACAAAAACCAGTTCACCCACTGAAGATGCGTCCCGCCGCGGTGCGCGGAGCGACGGATAACGCGCGCGGCGACGGAGGCGCAGATCTACCTTACTTAGCGGTGTAATTCGCTCTCCCGTGCGGTGATGCAGATTACGACGGCCTCACCCTAAATAAACTTATATGTTCACTGTGTTGTCGATCGTCGTGGACAATGGACTAACTTATTCAATTTCAAGATGATGCAGTTATATTGTAATTAATTTGGTTTTTGTATACAAGAATTACAACTAGTAGTTTAGTATCTTTACAGTATCAAATCACGCCCGCGAGTGCGTGTGTCATATCCCGCCCGCGGCATACCCCGCGCTCCCGCGCAGAGTGGCAGAAACTGCGCGCCGGTAGCCTTCCCGTGTCGGCAGTGTATTGTGCTAGGCGTGGTTTCTAAATAAATTGAGATACTTGCATACAATAGTAAAATTTGCCATCCCGCGCTACGCGACGGGGAGCGGTGCAGTGGGTGGAGTGCCTTAGATTATCGCATACCCCACCACTGAGCGATCAGCTGATTATGCAACTTCTTCGGCGACTAAAGAGGCACTTACGAAATCCATAAAACCCGCGGACGACGGTTTTCAAATCAAAAGACGTAAAAAAAAAGTTTAAATGACGCTGTTCTTTGTATCGGCAATGAAAGCCAACTTAATAAAATAAAATTTGTCGAGGCCATTAGTTCGGGGGCCTGCAGTTTCAAACGGCACCAGGGCAACGCCCCCGGATACTTATTAAGGATGTATCTTCGTCAATGGGCGACCGGGTCTGCTTAACGGCCCTATATAGGTGAAATATTAAGGATGATGACAAGGTTATCGAAGACAATTTTACATCCAATACTAGAAATGTGCGAAACCGGGTAAGAATTGAGCTCAAACTGGAAATATGGAAACACTTAGCAGAAAAGAAAAACTTTCTATCGACTGGGCTACATGCATTTTCACTGTGTTTTAGAGATGGTTTGGTTTTTCAATTGAGGTGTGCCTTATGCGCGAGAACACATCCCACAAACCTTGCAGTCCGAATTTAAACCAGTTTGTGCATCATGTCAAGTGTATAAAAACCTCACGACCATTAATTCGGCGCGAAAAACTGCCCTATATTAAAGCATAAACTTGAGCAAATTAGTCCTAAACAATGAATACAGATAATGTTAATTTAAAAATAGGGCAGTTAAGTCTTCATAACGAGAGGATGGCGACATCAGTGTTGGAAATTTGGATATATTGGTTATTCAGGAACAACACGTCCTGCCTATATTACAGATCGTCAATAAAAGGCTAATACCGCACACAGGTGAAGGAGGCTTAGAGCGAGATGCACCTCCCTACTTTCCCTACACCGAGTTCGATTCCCGTAAAGGACTACTCTTTTTGTCTCTCATAAGTAGCGTTCTATGTCTGAATATACTTTGTATTCATCAATTATATGTTTGTAAAGTACCTCGCGATACAGAGATCCATTAACTAAGTGTGGGTGTTACCTTCAAAAAAGAAAAATGACTTTCCCGTGCGGTTCATTATTTATCAATTATTAGTCTAAGTAAGAAAAAATATATATTTAAATAAAATAAAAAAATTAAGTCGACGTAATAAACATTTAAATATGTTACAACTATAACCAGGAACCATAAGTGTAATCTCTGGCTTGATAGACAACCCTTACATGTAAAATCTCTGCAACGTAGGTGCTACATTATAAATGATATAACCGTTTTCCTACGAGTATATTTCCTATAGCGGATACAAATAAAAATAAGTCGGAAATTTACTGCTACATATTTTAAGGTAAACGTGTAGGATAATGTGAGCTTTAACACTATTGAATTCCAATGAAAAATGAGAAGAAAAGATTTCCTCATTCAGAGGCTGGTAACACTCAATTACGGTTTCCTTTTTTAAAAAACATATAACCAAATTTCGTCTAGTGGTTAGTAACCCGGACTGCTAAGTTAGATGTCGAAGGTTCGAACCCCACCCAGTAGAAATATTTGTGTGATTAGTACGAGTATTTGTTCTTTGTCTGGGTGTAATTTATCTACAATTATGTTTAACAGTGCCAACTTTGAATTTAGGTGGCAGTGTGTATATTTTCCCAAGATATATAGATATTATTATTATTTTTTAATTAACGCCCGCACTCGGAAATCCAATCCCTGTGTCACGGGGTACTTAACGAACATATAATAGACGGACACAAATGACATCCAGACCCAGAACATCTATTTATGGGTTACACAAATAGTTATCCGGCGCGGGACTCGAACCCGCGACACGAAGCGGTGAGGCGACTCTCTTATCCACTCTACTCTACTCTACTCTCATAGATATAACTTTAAGTATTCTTTACAACTACTGATTTAAAAAAAGGTCATGGCCCATAATCCGACCCGGTTCAAAAATGTTTTTGTACAAAAACGAAAATGATGGCAAATAATGCAGGCATAACCCACTGTTCATTATATGTAAAAAGAAAAAAATAATTCAATGGAGAGATCTTGCAGTAGACCGATCAAAATTGGATAATAATTAGTTGCACCAGCGGTTTCGCCCGTCTCTAAATTATTTTATCCCATGGAAATATGTCACTGGGATAAAAAGTTTACTATGTCCGTCTACAAATCTAATATGTATATAAGATATATTTTTTTGTCTATTCATAGGAATTTGACATGACATGATAGATAAAAAATAATTAAATAATGTATTTTCTTAATCTATGCTATGCACCTAAGGTATTAAACAAACACTCATTCTTTACATGTATATCTCTACGGGGCAAGCAATTTAACCAAAATCGGTTCAGTAGTTTAGACTTGAAAATGAAACAAGCAGACTTACTTTGCCATTGTTTTGTTAAATAAAAATATCATCATGACACTTATATAGCAAACTCGTTCGGTCAGGTAATAAATAACACGTATATTGCTGTCTCGGTCTCACCCGAGCTTTGTTGCGGTCGCGCAATAATACAATGTATTATATTTTATTTCATGATCCCCATCGGCCACAGTAATGCACCACTTACCATTGAAAAGTATAATCATTTGTCTTTGATTCCCCCCATATTTCATTTCTGTACGCCGTAGGTATATTTTTCATACTAAATGGGCCATTACCTTTAATGTAATCATCCCGAAAACATGTCAATTGAATATTCTCTTAAATTGGTTTGCAATCAATGAAGTAAACGCGTAATATAAAAAAGTACGTTCCTCATACCGTTGTTTGCACCCAGACACGGAATAAATTATAGTAACTATAAAAGAAAAAAACATACAGTGGAATTGAGAACCACTTACCCTTTTAATAACGCTTTTATTAGTTTCATACGTATGTTAGTATGTTTGTAACGGAAACCTTAAATATGATTTTGACCTCCTCAAAACGTCGGATTAAATCGTAATTTGGTATAATTGTCACGGACCTATGACAATTCAATTTCAGTATTATACCCGTCATCCTTAGGTAGTAGGTAGGATAATCAGGCTTAGCGATTATTATTGTTTGATTACTATAACTGGCAGTATTTTATGTCAAGCAAGTTTTTGAGATAAATAAAATGAATGTTTAAAACTTATAAAACACGCTTTTTTGAAAATCCTACTAAAAAAATATAATAATAGCATCTATAAACAAAAATAAAAAAAATACCAGCCAAGTGCGAGTCGGACTCGCCCATGAAGGGTTCCGCAGCAGCAAGTATTTCAGTTGATTAAATGAAAGGTAAATTGCGGTTTAAGATTTATGACGCATTAAAAAAAAAAAACTTGTGTGTACTTATGTACACGCGTTAGAAGTTATACTTCTTAATATACAACTTGAACATAGTTATCAATTTTCATACCACCTAGAACTAACTTCATGCTGTTATTTTTATGTATATAATGTACGTGATTATGTTTTATGAAATGCAACATTACATGTTACATGTTTTACGGATGAGGAAAAGTGGATTATTTTGAATAGAAACTATTATTATCTTTGACATATTTGTTATCTAACAAACTAAAGATTGGTGGAAAAAAAGCTGGGCTGTTATCAGGCCCTTAAATTGTGAAAAGCGGTGTACGTTACGTCACGTAGCAGGTATTTTTTGTGTATAACAAGTTGTTTGCGCATAATGTATTGTGATCATAGCTTTTGTGTGTGTGTTTCGTGGAATCGTGGGTATCATAATTTATTTTTCTATACATTTCCTTGAAAGCCATCAATTTCACAGGCAGGATACATGTTTGAAAAGTTATGAACTCATTTCAATATTCCTTTCCATTCCTTTCAATATCCCAATAAATATTCCTTTTATTTAATTTGTGTAAGCAATCCTATTAAAAGATAATTTGAAAGGTGTTACATGTAGAAAATTAATCGAGTATGACGTTTTAATTTCAATATTTTTGGAATGTTGTGTATTTCATTTTAATTTATTAGAACCTGTCTATAATTATAATGGACATTCGTAATTCCTTTTTTAAAGAATAATAATCTATTCCTTAAACTCAATTCATTACTGAGAATAATGAATTTGGACCACCGGCAGGATTTGAATCTCAGGAAGGTAATACCCAAAAAATGAATTGTGGTCCAAATTCATAATTCTAATTATTATAAGGAGAAAAAACGGCAGGCATTTGTCTAAGGATGGGATAGAAAATAGACTAATTAATACAAAGATAGGTTCAGTATTTCTTGAATACATAGCAATAAAGATATTTCTTACATCAAAATACAAAACATTTCATTAAATACATACATACATAGACTCACGCCTGTTTCCCAGAGGGGTAGGCAGAGACAACGGACTTCCCTTTGTCACGATTCTTGCATACCTCTTTCGCTTCGTTTACTGACATTATATTCTTCATACATGCTCGCCGGTTGAGGGTACTTCTTACCTGACCTTTCTTAAGTACGTCTCCCATTTGATCAGAGAATGTTCTTAATGTTCATTAAATAAATGCGCATTAAGTATGTTGACACCAAATGTAAATGAAAATTTCTCAAATTAAAAAGTGGGATAATACTTGTACTTTTTTTATTACTGACTGCCTCGTTGATATAGCGGTAGCTTGTTCAACCGCACATAATGATGCCCTGGGTTAAAATTCCAGATGGAACCAAAAAATATTTTTTATTATACACCCCCTGCCTCGGAGAGCACATAAAGCAGTCGGCCCTGTACCTGACCTCTTTCCGACCATCTAGTCATCCCATTGGATCATGAGAGTGATGGAATAGAAAATGTCACTGTGTTTTTGTACGCACATGTGCACTGTATGTCCCGCGAGTTGCCTCGTCTCCATTGAGTCTGGCCGCCGTGCCTGAAATCCGACCAGGACAACATATTTTGATGTGAAACATCTATAGCCACACGTAAAACAGATTTCTGGCGTGGCGACGCATGCCGTGGTTTTTTTTATTTCTTTTCCTATCACAATATGTTCTTTTCCACTTCGACTTCGACTTCTACTTGGACTTCGACTTGACTTCGACTTTGAATTCGACTGCGACTTATACTTCGACCTCGACTTCGACATGACTTCGACTTTGACTTCGACTGCGACTTATACTTCGACTTCGACATCGACTTCGACCTTGACTTCGACTGCGACTTATACTTCGACTTCGACTGCGACTTATACTTCGACTTCGACTTCTGCATATTACTTTTACAAAATAATGTCGATGTTTCACATCTGCCAGGCGTCCCGTGACGGCTCACATTTTTATTTTCTAATATTTTCCGTTACTATTTTGAAAAGCTTCATGCGATACGTGGTCGTTCACGTTATAATATAAGGTTACTCACCCCGACTGGGCCAAGAATATCATACAATGTCTCATCTGTGTTTTGGCAATTTTGGTAACATGTATGTTTATGATGTGTATATTCATCATGTATAATCCATGTATAGTTGTGTTGAGTTAAGTCGTGCTTTTTGTGTGTGGATTACATGTTCGTAAAGATCCCTGTAATACAGATTACAGAGATTGATTGCCTGCAGGCGTTATCCTTAAATATAATGGATTGAATACCGTACTTATTCTAAATATATAACAGACAAGTAACTGCCAAGATCACCTTCATTATCATTATATCAGCCAAAAGACTTCCAATGATAGACAGGCCTGCCCCAAAGACCAAGACTGTGATCCACCTAAGACAGTCGGTGCACCTGCTGGAGAACCTGCCTACACTTTATTTTCCAGTCCTTTGCTACCACTGAGGAACCTTTGTAATCCAGCGGTCAATTCTCTTCGCAATGAGCCGCCGCAGTTCTTTGAGTTACTTTGGTCCGCCTGCGGATTTTGAAATTTATTATTCCATATCGCTCTTTAGGTTAACTTGAGCGTTTTATGAGGCGACTGCATTATACATAATAGCCGAACATTTATGTGATATATCTCATTTTGAAAGCCAAATAGCCTAAATACATACCTACAACTGGCACAGATGTTTTTAACCTAGTCATTATATTCAGGCGATTATTACAAGCGATCGTATTTTCAAAAACTTATATAAATATCAACCACACATACAAACCAGGGTTTCGCTTACTAGGTGGCTGGCCCGGAGTTGCCTTCTTCATGCCTTTTGTTTGTGTATTTTTTAAGTGAAACTTTTATATATCGCCTCATATTTTTTCGTCCATCTATCGCGTGTCGGACTACGGCGGCGAATCTGGCCCCATTATTATAAGAATATGCCCATGGGTCGCATCAGCTGACCGTGTGGCATCTACAATCCCACTCATTTGTGCAAGTGTTCCACGGTATTTGATTAGATCAGTGTATTGGTATCAATATTGTTTACTTGATCGTAATGCACAACGATACGTCTAGTGAGTGGAATAAACCGAACAACGAAATAGCCAAGAACAAAAGTAATATACCTTGTCAAGTATAATAATGAAAAAAAAACCAGCCAAGTGCGAATCGGACTCGCCCATGAAGGGTTCCGCAGCAGCAATTTTGAGTTTCAGTTCTATGTATGGGGAACCCCCAAAATTATTATTATTTTGCTATTTTTGTGTTAAAATCTTAATGCGATTCACAGAATACATCTACTTACCAAGTTTCAACAGTACAGCTCTTATAGTTTCGGATAAAAATGGCTGTGACATACGGACAGAAAGACAGACATGACGAATCTATAAGGGTTCCGTTTTTTGCCATTTGGATACGGAACCCTAAAAAAATATTATGCGTGATTAAAGTGCGACAAAGGAACATAATACATGACTAAAAAATAAATCAAAATGACATGAATAAAACTATTCTTGATATTGTAGAATAGTATCAAGAGAAAACTAGCACGTCTCGGGCCTTTTTGAGACACTCAATAACTCATCATACGTACATACATTTGACACACAGTCTATCGTGGCTGTCATATTTGTCTCCTTGTGACATTTTAAGTGGTTTTCTTCTATTATTTTTTTACTTTCAAATAGGGTGGGCTCTTGGTTGGTTCTAACTCTATCTAAACGAGTAAATTTATTAAAAATGAATTATTATTAATATTTTCATGTTGTGATGTTGCTCGGGTCGTTACAACTGATTGAAGTGGGATGGATGGTTGATAATGTGTGCGTTATATCATGAGTAACGCAGGCATCATAGGCTACAGTAACTGTTTAAAATCTGGTGGACCGCATGCTTATTTTCCAATTGGAAAGGGTCATTTTTTGATAGAGATGATGAAACAACACGACAGACATGAACATGCAAAAGTGAGATCAAAGCTAAGAAAACCGGTACTACCCAATACTATTATAACCTTTAAAATGTTGGTTCAATGATTTAAATGTATAATAATGTCAGAAACCTCGTGCTATACTATTATAAAATTTATTAATGAACATACAATGTTACTCAAGACTACATTTGACGTCTGTAGCCGCCATAAAAAGAAAGAATGCGCGCCAACGTTCTATTTTTAAAAAGTACATTTGTGTTTCCATTAAACACGAGTTACGATCAACTTAATAATGTTGCCAAACCTTAAAATAAATGTTTTGATTGTTGATTTATAGATTTAATAATCAAAGCATTCGAAGAATAAATTTTGATTTAATACCGTGCATCGCGAAAAAAGTCTTAAGAACATCGAGCCAGTGATCACAACCGCTTAATTTTATGTCAGTAACCCTTATGGCGTACTGACCGCGAGACCTCAGACTTTGCATCGCGGTTAGTATTTATAATAATTGTTCTTGTCGCTTGGAGTGGGTTGTATTATATGTGGAAGGACATGTTAGAAGTGTTCATGGCGTTTGTAAGGCGGATTGACTTCTGTGCGAGAAGTTAAGAGTTTGTTGTCGAGCATATAATGATAATTTGGAAGCTGGATATATGTTAATATATCCTAAATAAGCTTAATATCTGTTAGATTAGAATCAATTGTAGAAGCTAGTATAACTTGAGATATAAAAAAAAAACTTGTGTGTACTTATGTACACGCGTTAGAAGTTATACTTCTTAATATACAACTTGAACATAGTTATCAGTTTTCATACCACCTAGAACTAACGTCATGCTGTTATTTTTACGATGCGCGCGCATCGTAAAAATTCACTGTCATACCACCTAGAACTAACTTCATTCTGTTATATTTTTTGGTGTCTGTGTGCGCGCGCATCGTAAAAATTCACTCTCATCATTTTTCTCCATCGCGCCAAAAGAAGTATAACTTCAATAATATGATGCGCTTACGATGGTGACCGGCCGATTGGCATGGCTGGTAAATACTTCTCTTTCACGCTGCAGGTCATGGGCTCAGTATAAAAATACACAGTACAAGCGGTCGAAACGGCAAACTCACACAAAGTTCTTATGTAGCTTCATTAGAGCGTAGGTAATTATTTCATCAACTTATACTTTCCATATTTGTAGGTACTGTGTCATTTTGAAACCCACCCAGGGGCTCTGCCGGCTAAGTCGCCGAACATCGATTTCTTAAATGGCGTTCAAATAAATAAAGGTTAAAAATGACTTAATCAATCGTTAAATCTGCTTCAACGTTGACAATTGATTCCGGACCATTTGTGACGTCACATATACTCATGGAAGCCGATTTAACGATTGATGAGTCATTTTTAACCTTGATTTATTTGAACGCCATTTAAGAAATCAATGTTCGGTGACTTAGCCGGTAGAGCCCCTGGACAGATATTTGTGTGCATCAACATGTCTGTTTGTCCTGGGTCTGGGTGTAACTATCAATTATGTATTCACAAAATAAAAATAAAGTTAGTATATCAGTTATCTGGTTTCCATAATACAAGCTCTGCTTACTTTGGGATCAGGTGGCCGTGTGTGAATAATGTTATATTATTTTTCTTTTTCTACACGTGAAAGGGGTATACCACAATTAGAATGTGCACAACGCGACGCAATGGGGTTGAGGGCCGCGGCGTTCATATTATTAAGTAACCTCGTACAATATTAGTTCGTACTTCAGTTGGGCCAACATTATGATGAGAGTTTGTTCCTCGATAATGTTATTTACATTGGGTTGGGACTATTACAGTATATTTTATCTATTTTCCTAAGTAAACCTATCTGGGTCAGTTTGCTAAACAAATAACTAGCAAGCGTTTAGATTAGGAACATTATTTGCGATGATATTTATGACTATATTTGCTTAAGTATTCTGATAGTATCACATTTAGGGCCAAGTTTAGTTATTAAGATAACATTTATTACTATTTCTTTCACTTTATTTTATCTGCATAAATGTATACCTACCACGAAAAGAAAGTCGAGTCTAAAAAGTCTCATTATAATTAACGCTGGAATATCTTAATTCATGTCAGCCAAAGTACGTCCACGGCTGGACAAAAGCTTCCCCTAAGAGTGGGCGGATATGCCGTAATCGCCACGCTTGGCAGACGGGTTGGCGATCGCAGTTTGATGGTCATAGTTCACAGAAAAACGCTGATGCCCGTTTTCTGGTAGGTATTCCCTTGAACGATTTCTACGCCCCGGGATGAGATGGGGTGATGATATTCTATGCCATAACAACACAGCAGAATATCTTAATGTTGTTGAGGAATGAATTCAGACAAAAGCAGTGGGTCTTATTCAGCTGACTTGTGATATAAAAAATTTGGCTGATGAATTTATGCGTTCTTTGAGGCTACTGGAATATAACTGTCAACTTATCTTGCCACGTTCCACAGTGTCACTGAAAGGTATAATACATTTTTAGAAGACACTTTTTTAAAAATAATAAAACATTTGAGTTAGATAACTTAAGCCAGATCAAGATAACTACGACGCCAAAGCTTATATGAAAAGTTTTGCCACATACATAGTTTTGATATCTAAACTAAAAGTTTATAATACATTTGAGCTAAATATACTGACCGCAACGCTAAAAGCTCATGTAAAATTGAACCTAATGATTTTGACAAATAGACAAAAATGGTAATTATTTATTTTATTATTATAGTTATTTTTTTATTTCATATCAGCATAATTTTCTGTTAATTTATATTTTATTTAATTTTAATATTAATATGCTTTCCTTCTTTCTTTCTAAAATAATCACATATTTAATTCCATATTGTCATTATAGTTTTTATTTTATTTTAATAGGTACTTATACGTACTATGGGTTTTGATGCCTGAAACAAATAATAATAATATCTAGGGACAATGTCACGCAGATCGTCCTAGCCCCAAACTAAGCAAAGCTTGTACTATGGGTACCAGGCGACGACATACATACTTATATAGATAGATAAATACTTATATACATAGAAAACATCCATGACTCAGAAACAAATATTCGTGCTCATCACACAAATATTTGCACTTACCGGGATTCGAACCCAGGACCACCAGCTTCGTAGGTAGGAGCACTACCAACTAGGCTACGGTGACCGTCAGCAATGAATTTATTTATTATATTATTATTATTTATTATTATTATAATATTGACTGACTTGCTGATCTAATGGTTAGTGAACCTGACTACAAACCAGAGGTATCGGGTTGGATCTAGGATTCGTATTATGAGCACATTATTTGTTCTGTGTCTGGCTGGAACTTATCTAAAATATTTATTTATTTAGAAATATATAAGTATGTTTATCAGTTGTCTGGTGACTATAGGGCAGGTTCTGTCTAGTTTGGGATCAGTGTCTTAGTTGTTCCAAGATATTTATAAAAAACTAGCTGTGCCCCGCGGTGTTACCCGCGTTAAATTTTATAAATTTTCTTTGCTATAAACCTCACGGAGCCCGAGACCTTTCCAACGAATGCAAACCCGTGGAAATTAGTTCGTGCGTTCTGGAGTTATAGCGTCAGGAACGAAAACCCGACTTATTTTTATATAGTAAGAAATATCACATTCTTTTGAAATCAGTTAATATATTCTTTTGAAAATAAATAGAACCTTAATACAATTAAACCTGAATTAGTATTTCCTTTTACAAAGTTAAGCATCCAATTAAGATTATTAACCTTTGTTGGACCCGGAAAGGATTATCTTTCTTCAGATAAGTTTAGCACTTGGGAATAATCTGCGCTAAGAAATATAAGTAGCTACGAAGGGAAAATAAATTAAATGGTTTTGATTAAATACATTATTATCTAGTCCTATAATTAAACGTTTGAAAATAACATAAACTCTGAATGAATTCACGAAGATAGCGTTATTTGTAATAAGCTATAATCAATAGATGGTTACACTATTGTCTTAGGTTAACACCTGTAAAAATAGTTATAAGAGAAGAGAAACAAATAAATAAATAAACATTTCTTAAATTAACTAAATAGCTAATCCTAAAAGCTAATGACTAATATTTAAACCATAGAATTAATCTTGTAGGTAATACTACAAATATGTTCCGACTTTTATACTATGTAACCAAACTAATATAAAGCAAATAAAAATAAAATACTTGATTGTAAAAAGAACGTGAGAAACTCGTAAGTAATTGTCAAAATGATAATCGTTTTACTCATTTCCGTCAATAAAATATTTTTAAGTACTGCACGTCTTTTACAATAAAAAAATATTTTGTAGACGACGTCGAAGAAGTTTTGAAGGAGGTCAAAATAATGTTCAAAACTTCAATCACATATGTACAGACGCCAGCACATCAAGTTACCCCAATCTGTCAAATAACTTCATAGATTTTCAACTTCATGACATAAGAATAAAGTTCACTTTCAATTGGGCAAATTGATGTGCTGGCGTCTGTACATACTGACATACGTATGAAGCTAATTAAAACGTTAAAAAAACCGGCCAAGTGCGAGTCGGACTCGCACATGAAGGGTTCCGTAGCAACAAGTATTTCGGTTAATTAAATGAAAGGTAAATGGCGGTTTACGATTTATGACGTATTAAAAGAAACTACTTACTAGATCTCGTCCAAACCAATTTTCGTTGTTAGTTTTCATGGTAATGTACATCACATATTTTTTTTAGTTTTATCATTCTTATTTTAGAAGTTACAGGGGGGGGGGACACTCATTTTACCACTTTGGAAGTGTCTCTCGCACAAACTATTCAGTTTAGAAAAAAAAAAATTAGAAACCTCAATATCATTTTTGAATACCTATCCATAGATACCCCACATGTATGGGTACGATGAAAATTTTTTTTTGAGTTTCAGTTCTATGTATGAGGATCCCCCAAAATTATTGTTCTTTTTCTTTTTTTGTGTGAAAATCTTAATGCGGTTCACAGAATACATCTACGTACCAAGTTTCAACAGTACATGTAAAAAACACAACTTGTCCAGTAGCCTCCATTAATCAGAGCTTGTATGACGAGTTGGCCAGTTGTAGTCCGGTGGGTCTCCCTATTAATACAACGGTGACCATTGATTTGACTGGGGATGACTGTGTAGACTGCCAGCCAAGCGTTAATTCCTTATGTAGTGACAAGCTGAAACAATACATACTTGAACTAAGTAAAGAACGTAGGGCATTATTAAACAAATTAGAAAATTATGAAATTAAATTAGAGGATAGCAAACTAATTTATGAAAAAGATACTCAGTGTTTGCTTTCTGAGATAAAAACTCTTGAGAAGTCCCTAGCAATCTCATATCACAGTTTCCAGTCATACAAAAATGAAATGCAATTGCTAGCTGGAAAGTGTAATGCTGAAATTAATAGGACATTGGAACCGATTAACACCAGTAGTGCAGTAGTGGAGTCATACACACAGCTGGGATCAGAGTCACCAGTATCTCCACAAAATGACATTACTAAACATAGCTCCATACTGTATTCCGATGAAATGGGTAAGGGCCTTGGTACCTTGCTTTGTAATAAGCTGAGTTGTTCCTTTGTCAACTATTGTATGCCAGGATTACATTATAAAGATATAATACATAAATTAATTCAGAATAAACACAGTGCCAAATCATGTATAACTCTAATGGTAGGAAATTGTAAAAACTTAAAGAAAAAAGACATTACAGATAGTTTCACTGAGATGTTAGAATTAGACTGTAATAAGATAATATTGTGTGCCTTCCCCTATGTGTCCAATGTGCCTGATAGTACAAATAATTATATCCAAAAGCTAAATATGCACCTACAGTTTTTGGTTAGCCATTATAGTGATAAATTTATATTTTTGGACACAAATAGTTTTATAGATTCTTGTAGGGTAACCATGAGTACAGTTACTGTCTCAAGAAAATTTTTGAACATACTTGCAAGTTTAGTAGCGGCACATATTAACTCAGTCATAAGTAGTATGATGAAGTCACTTTTTATACCATCTTTTAGTAATGTTATTAAAATCAATTTAGTTAGTAGTTTAAACATGTAAGCATGACAATAGAGAAGTGTGATAACTTTCTAATTCTATCACATCAAAATATAAACCGCTTCTCTGGCAAAATTCTAGACATAGAACTTTTTAATGAAAAATATGAAATAGATATCCTTTGTTTTACAGAGACATGGCTGAAGGCACACAAGATGGCTTTTAGTGTCTGTGGGTATAGGGTCGCCAGCTTTTATAATAGGGTTTCGGCAGAGGGTGGTGGAGTACTGATACTACTTCGAGACCAAATTAAATTTAAAGAACGTAAAGATATATGCCAACTATCTATTGAGCGTGTGTGTGAGGTGGCATGTGTAGAGACGTAGTTTTATTGTATAATATGTGTGTATAGACCACCAGCATCCGATTTAAAGCTTTTTACAGCAACAATAGAAGACATTCTTAGGAAAATTAAAAGTAAAAAAAAAATCCTTGTATGTGGTGATTTTAATATGAACATTTTAGCAGATTCACCTGAAATAAACATATTTCTATCTGTATTTCGGTCCTTTAACCTTAAATGCTTGTTCTCTGAGGCCACGAGAGTCACACCCACATCTGCTACTTGCATTGATAACATAATTACCAACTTTGATGTCTCTGAGAAGTGTTTGGTGGCTGGTGTTCGCTCTGACCATAAATGCCAAATAGTAAAGATAAAAAATGAGATAAATATAAATAAACAAAAAATTAGTTTTAGACCTTTAACAGAATCTAATTTGGGAAAGTTCAGTAACAACCTGGAGAATAGTTTGTGCCATCTATTGCCAAACAAAAGTAACCCTAACGATATGTACACTACATTATTCCACTGTATTTGCAAAGAATTTAATAAAGCTTGTAAAATAAAAAACATAACGGTTGACAGTAATAAGATAAAATTTAGTTCTTGGGCAACTCAAGGCATTAGACTGAGTAGAGATTTTTTATATGAGTTGTATGACAGAAGGTCCTATAACCCTGATGTCAATTTCATTAATTATGTTAGAAATTATTCAAAAATTTTTAAAAAGGTTTGCATTCAAGCTAAATCTTTATATATAAGAGATAAAATTAAAAAATCTGATAATAAAATAAAATCAGCTTGGCAAATAATGAATACTGAAACTGGTAAAAGTAGATCAAGAGATCAAACATTAGTATTGAATATTGGTGATGAACTGGTTTCAGACAAGCTTACCATTGCCAATTTTTTAGCTGCTTTTTTTGCAAATATACCCGTGGATATTACTAAGTGTCTCGCATCATCACCAGATGTGGCTGAACTCTTTTTAAATCAAAGCGTAAAACAAACTGTACCTAACTTTAGTTTTGAATCCGTAACAAGTGATGATATTATAAAAGCTTTTAAGAGTATTAAAAGGAAAGGCACAGAAGATTTGTGGGGACTGTCTGTTAAAGCAATTGAATCAATCATACTAAACATTGCTACAATCCTTGCAGCCATCTTCAATGGCTGTATAAGTGATGGTGTCTTTCCCGATTTAATGAAAATAAGTAAGATAATACCCATTTTCAAGGCAGGTTGTTCAAAAAATGCCACGAATTATAGGCCTATCTCAATACTGCCAGCTTTAAGTAAAATATTTGAAAAGCTGATGCTCAGCCAAATGTTGTCGCACTTTAACGTGAATGAGATATTGCATAACAAGCAGTTCGGGTTTACAAGGGGCCGCTCTACTCAGGATGCAGGTTGCACATTAATTAGGTCAATATTGGAGGCTTGGGAGGGATCACAGGATGCGCTGGGAGTTTTCTGTGATCTCTCTAAGGCTTTCGATTGCGTTGATCATCGTACGCTCGTTGTTAAACTGAAGTACTATGGAATATCTGGCACATCTCTTGATCTTGTAATGTCCTATTTATCGGGGCGACAACAGATGGTTTCGATAGGCGGTGTCACTTCGGCACGTCATCCTGTGAAAATGGGGGTGCCCCAGGGGTCTATATTGGGCCCATTTTTATTTCTAGTTTATATAAATGATCTCCCTTATCTGGTAGAGAAAGTATCAGAGATAGTTTTGTTCGCTGATGATACGTCGCTCATATTTAAAGTAAATAGAAAGGATAAAGATCTTATTGAGCATAATAAAACACTCAGCTTTATATCAGAATGGTTTTCGGCAAATAATCTCTTGTTAAATGCAGGGAAAACTAAATGCATCAGGTTCTCATTGCCGAATGTGACTCAAATTGTACCAACAGTTGCACTTAATGCGAAAATATTAGATTTAGTCCCATCGACCGTATTTTTTGGATTGACACTTGATTCAAAATTGCAATGGGGTCCTCAGATTGAAAAGTTAGCAGGTAAATTAAGTTCGGCTTCCTATGCTGTCTGGAAAATAAGGCAATTGTCAGATGAACAAACTGCTAGATTAGTGTATTTCGCGTACTTTCATAGCATTATGTCGTATGGCATTCTGCTGTGGGGTTCGGCGGCTGACATAGGTACTATTTTTGTATTGCAGAAAAGAGCAGTCAGAGCCATTTATGGTTTAGGCAGTCGCGATTCTTTGCGTAATTTGTTTAAAGAAATAAATATACTTACTGTGCCATCGGAATATATATATCAGAATATAATGTTTGTTAGAAAAAATATTCATAATTATAAAAAGAAAAGTGAACTGCATAATATAAATACTAGGAATAAAAACAAACTAGCCATGCCAGGCTTTAGAGTAAGCAAAACTAATAAATCATTTTTAGGAAATTGTATTAGGTTTTATAACAAGCTTCCTACTCAAATTACTGATCTGCCTGACACAAGTTTTAAAACACATATTAAACGTGTACTTATGGCTAGGGGTTATTACACCACTAAAGAGTACATCGATGACAAAGACGTCTGGCTCTCACTTCCTACCTGCACATTGCTCGCTGGAGATCTTGTAGCCATATAGACATGACTGATCTGCTGTGTTACGTGAACTATCTGTAAATGATTGCTATCATATACTTAATTTAAAATTATTGACTCTGTCTCAAAATGAATAATGTTATTGTTTCAAAGTTTTTCTTTTGTATACCTAAATATAATCTAAAATAATAAGCATTCAGACAACCGATCGAGCATATATTGTGTTTGCCTACTAAATAATTACTCTAATTGGACCAAATCCCGTGTTCATGCCCGCTTGAGTATGTTTCGCCGGACCGTCTCAACTGGGTCGTGTTGAAACCGGTAGTAGATGAACCCACTGAGTTTGTTTCGCTGGGTCTTCTCAGTTGGGGCGCATTGGATCCGGTGGTAGCATTAAAGCGCGACCATCGTTATTAACACAAGGTCCGTCATAATAATAATACCTTTAATATAGACAGAACCATTGACAATATGTAGTAAAAATATTAGACTTAAACTAGATAATTAAACATAATCTCTTGACAATAACTTGATACGAGCTAGCTAAATATCATTTCTGTAATAAAATAAATTTTATAAATGTTTTCATACAAGATGTACCTAAATATCTATGTTACTAGAAATAATATCTAATGTATACAACTATATTACTACAAACATGTTCTGACTATTTACAAGCGCTTTTTTAAAGTCTACGTGAATAAAAACCTTTTTTTATTTTATTTTATTTTATTTTATTTTACAGCTCTTATAGTTCCGAAAAAAAGTGGCTGTGACATACGGACGGACAGACAAACAGACATGACGAATTTATAAGGGTTCCGTATTTTGCCATTTGGCTACGGAACCCTAAAATCAGTTCTCACAACCCGATCATCATCATACAACATCACAACCCGATAACGTATATGAAAATAAGATTTATTTATTTATCTATTCCTACTTATGTGCGGTTTCTAGCTGTGTCATGGTCAGGAAATTATTCGGATTTATTACGTCAAAACATGTAGTAAATGCTGACAGTAAAGAAAACAACTCGTATTGACAGTGGCGTATCATAACATGAGCGTTCGTCACACAATTAAGATACTTAAGTAAATAATAATATGGTTAATCTGCTTTCGCTATAATATAGTAGAAATATAAGTTTAGGAGTTGGTAGGAAGAAAGGCGACTATTGCGGGTAGCCAAATCGTTACATAATGTTAATTTATGATCAGACTATTTTGCAGTGGTGTTGAGTCAACTGGGTTGACTCTTGAAAATAATTATAAACAAGCCGTATACCGCGGTTTCACCCGCGGTAAACTTTATGAATGCCTATGTGTTATTCAGATATATAAGCTATATCACTACAAAATTTCAACAAAATCCGTTTCTTATTTTTCGTGTGAAAGAGTAACAAACTTACATACATCAACGCATCCATACTCACAAATTTTTAAATTTATAATATACATACATAAATACATACATACATAGACTCACGCCTGTTTCCCAGAGGGGTAGGCAGAGACAACGGATTTCCATTTGTCATGATCTTTGCATACTTCTTTTGCCTCGATTACTGTCATTATATTCTTCATACATGCTCGCCGGTTTAGGGTACTTCTGACCTGCCCTTTCTTGAGAACATCTCCAATTTGGTCAGAGAATGTTCGACGTGGTCTTCCCCTTCCGGTTGTCCCATTCACACAGGCCAGGTATACTTCTTTTGTCAATCTTCTTTCATTCATCCTTTCTAAATGGCCAAACCATCTCAGCATGCCTTTTTCAATCTTTGTGACTACATCCTCTTTCACACCACAACGCTCTCTTACACCAGTATTTCGAATTCTGTCTCTCAAAGTCACACCACACATACTTCTCAGAGCTCTCATTTCCACTGCATTTATTTTACTTTCATTCTTTTTCTGCCATACCCAACTTTCACTTCCATACATTAAAGTTGGCATTTATAATATTAGATTAGATATTAGATTTGTCTTTGTTCCCAAATACCTTTTGATTTACAGAGTGTTATCTAATATTACTCAGTTCTTAAAATTTTATTCTACTATATAAAAATAAGTCGGGTTTTCCTTCCTGACGCTATAACTCCAGAACGCACGAACCGATTTCCACGGTTTTGCATTCGTTGGAAAGGTCTCGGACTCCGTGAGGTTTATAGCAAAGAAAATTTATACAATTTAACGCGGGTAACACCGCGGGGCACAGCTAGTATTTTATATAACTTTTTCACCAACCACGAAGAAAAAATCACAAATGAATTTTCTGATAATAACTATACTGCACGTTTAGCGCAGCGGTTAAGACATTCGTCTCGCCCCTGCGCGTTCAGGGTTCTATTGCCCGCGAAGGATAGCTATAGTTTTTTTTCTGTTCTATCCTTTGGGTCCGTCAATTATATATTTATACACCGCGACACAGGGATTAATTTTCCTTGTGCGGGCAGTGGCTATCAAAAAAAAAAGACTTACATGTGGAGCTAAAATAGTGAATGACTCTAAGGAGAAACTCGCTTAAATGAAGGGAAGAATATACAAGTAATTACGTAAGTCACCCGTTACTAGCTTTTCAGTAAATGACAGTCACTTTAAAAATAACAACTTAAAACAAAAGAATCTCTTCAATTTACCAATCAATATACGAGTATACTATTATACAACGGTCGGTTACCGTAGCCTAGTTGGTAGTGCCCGTGCCTGCGAAGCTGGTGGTTCTGGGTTCGAGTCCCGGTAAGTGCAAATATTTGTGTGATGAGCACAAATATTTGTTTCGGAGTCATGGATGTGTTCTATGTATATAAGTATTTATCTATCTATATAAGTATGTATATGTGTGTCGCCTGGTACCCATAGTACAAGCTTTGCTTAGTTTGGGGCTAGGATGATCTGTGTGACATTGTCCCTAGGTATTATTATTATATGTGATGTTTTCAATTATTAAAAAGACTTTGTGTCTTCGTTGTTAAAGTTTATATTTCGAACACAATTGATTAAATTTTTCTAATTTAAATCTTCTTAATATTTTTGTGTGTAATCTATTTTGACCCATACTAGTTATATTTTGCGTGTGGTATTGGCGTGAAACGGTAATTATCCTCTTTTAAGTAAGCAGTAAGATAAGATTATCCAGTTCAAAAAACCGCACAGCTGGTACTCTAACGTACAGTACATTAGCCACGAATACTAATACTTCTTTGAAGTGAGGAGGTACTCTTGGCCGAGTGCCACACGAGGCTATGTACAAAGTAGTGGGCAAATATTTCAGTGACCGAGCTATTAATTGTGGTTTTACTCTGTATTGTGCTGGATAGAAAATTCCACTGGATTTTACATTCAATATCTCAATAAATTTGTTTTCTACAGAAATTTATAATATAATGCTCTTATTTAAAATAATGCCGTGATCCGCCACTTAACCATGTATCAGCTAAACCCTGCTCCACCACTTAAACCCCGCTCAACTATTTCTTTATTTAAAAACCCTACTTAAAGGTTTCTCAGCTAAGTAACATCATTTTATTTTACACTGTCAACATTTCTGGGACTGGTATAGAGCTTGACCAAAATTAATCGACTAAATCGGATTATGTATCAAAACTTTATGATTTTTGCTCTATGGTAGACATGGAATGATAGATTTATGATCGTAACAGTGCATTTTCAAGGACTATTGATTTTCTTCGGCGGATTTTGAAGTTTGTGATAAGATTCCAACTGGAATTCAGTATTTATTTAAAAATTAAAACGGTTAGTAACTTCAATAAAACCTCCATTCACAAACAAAACGTCAGCTGATGCAAATAAAATCCGCCATATTTGAGCAAGGTTTAAACCAGGGGCCGACGTGGTTTAAATTTTGACATGGCTTAACCGCGGGTCAAAGTTAAATCGTGTTTTTAAATGAAAAATTTGATAAACCATGGTTGAGCGGCCTGCTTAAATTTAAGTAGCGTTTTTAAATATTTAATTTGCTGTTACCGAAAATTAGTGCGTTAGTAAAACCGAAGTGTTTTTACCCAACTAGATATAATTTAGGTTTTGCTCAACAGAATGCACCAAACTGCGTCCTTGCATTTATTGTTCATGGGCTCGATTTTAATATAGGTATACGATTAAATATATGCCAACATTGGTCATCAGTCTGTTCTAGTACACTATATTTTAATTTATTTCACTTTGATTTAGTTTATATATTCAATTAGTCACTTAAATTGTATATAATTTAAGCCTCGTTGGTGTAGCGCTAGCGTGTTCAACCGCAGACAATGAGGTCCTGGGTTCAAATCCGGGTCGGGCCAAAAAGTGATTTTGGGATTTTCCGTAAAAAGAAATTTCTCAATATCAGCCCGAAGTCTGGGATTTGGCGTTATTATACCCCCGTGCCTCAGAGAGCACGTAAAGCCGTCGGTCCTGTACCTGACCTCTTTCTGGTCGTGTCACTAGTCGTCCTATCGGATCATGCGAGTGATGGAATAGAAAGTGTTCCTGTGTTTGCGCACACACTTGTGCAATATAATATGTCCTGCGCAATTGGCTAATCTCCATTGAGACTGGCCGCCGTGGTCGAAATTCAGCCGGGAGGACATCATCATCATCATCATCATTTGAAATTGCTTTGTTTTTGGTTGGTAATTGGGTTTCTATAATCTGATTGATAGGTAAATAAATATAATTTAAAATCTCAGTTCAAATTGAACAATATGATGAACGATTAAATGGAAAACACAAATTGTCACCGGGGCCTAAAACTTAACATATTTTACCTCACTTAAATAGACAACTAGACCGAACCTTTATTAATTTCCATCCAACCAATGTTATCATAGTAAATATCAAAGAGCAATCTTGCTTCTATTTATGTTCGCCCTGATTCACCTTGACACTCCATTTAAAGGCTATGGAGCGTAATAACTGGCAGCTTTTAACCCCTCTTTTCCTGATTTAATCACTGAACAAATAGGTCTCTTAAAATGTTCTCAATCATGTACATGGTTCATAGGAGTAATACAAAAACGCTACGGCATTCGTACCGCATTGCCGAGTCTTACATAGATCTAAATGGTGGCAACATTTTATATGAGCGTTAATTTGCTTTATGAAACTCGATTTGGGAATTATTTTCATCTTATAGAATACACTCTAAGTAATACCGTTATCTTGTGGATATGAGTGAAGTCATTAAAGTTCATCGGAGAAGGAGGGAAGGGGGGAAGTGATGCCATGTGTCAGTGGCGTACGTTGCTGCAATTACAACGCATCATGTGAGCATTAGCTAGTTCAAAGACTTCGAAGTAAATAACTAAATAAAAAAAATTCCTTATGGATTTAGAATATGATTCCAAACAGTTAAGTGACGCTCTTTTAAATCAAGATCTCCTGTGTAGCAATTCAATATTCAGAGTACAATGATCGCTACAAATATAAACTTGTTTCTCTTTACTGTAATAAGATGCGCGTCTGTTTCCAGGAAATGGTACGAGATAAAGTACTTTAATAATGGCATCAAATCAAGAGCTAAGTAGCTCTAGTCGAAATCACATAATAATGATAGAAGCACCAGTCTAGAGCACGTAATTTTTATTTTCATTATTGTACTCAAATTATAAATTAAAGTCAAAACAGTTAAATATATCATTTGGCGGGGAAAAAATTAAGAGACATAATTACATTAAACTTTGGATAGTTATATAGATAATAACTGTAATTGGTGCATGCATATAAATACAATTTGTGATAAATTAAATAGGTTCGTATACGAACTAAGCCAATTTCACAAAACTGCAAACGAAAATGCAACTCTACGAGCGTACTATGCGTGTTAAGTTCCTTACTAAGATATGGCTTCCTTTTATGAGGAAATGCTACCGAATTTAATAGAAATTTTATGATCTATACAAATAAATAAAATTGGAGTGTCTGTTTGTAATATTGAAATAACCTCACTACCTTCTTCTTCGTAACTTCAGGGGTATTCATTTGGAAGCATTGCAGCTTGATGCCTTGAATTTGGATTGGTCCGAAATCTATAATTCTTCGAACATTGACGATAAAGTGAATCTTTTTAATGGTAAAATACTAGCCTTATATGATCGCCATGCTCCAAAACGTCGAGTGAAAGTTAAACATTCTCCTGCTCCTTGGATCTCCGCTGAAATTAAGGAAGCTATGGCACGCAGGGATAAAGCTAAACGCAGGTATAACCTTAATCCAACGGAGGGAAATTTAAATCGCTATAAATTTCTACGTAATCGCTGCAATCGCCTGTGTCGTGATGCTAAGAAGCGCCACTTTTACAAATCGCTTGATAATCGTGATTCTTCCACAGTTTGGAAATTTCTCAAATCCAACGGAATTGGTAAATCTCCCACCTCGGCTTGTAAAGATATCGATTTGAATGGTCTTAACATTCATTTCTCTAACCCCCCCGTTTCTCTGGACTCTCAAATTAAATTGGCTACTTTACAAGATCTTTCCCTTTTACCAGTACCGCATTGTTCTCCCTTTAATTTATCTCCTGTAACTGAGGAGGACGTCAAAAAATCAACAGCTTCAATATCTTCTTCTGCAGTTGGACATGATAACATATGCTCAAGGATGATTCATCCTATTCTGCCAACTATACTTCCTGTTCTAACTCACATTTTCAACTTTTCCTTATTCTCATCTACTTTTCCTACAGCTTGGAAACAAGCACACATAATACCACTTCCCAAAATACGTAATCCAGCTACTCCATCCCAGTTTCGTCCTATTTCCATTCTGCCTTTCCTGTCTAAGGTCCTTGAGCATATAGTTCATCGTCAGCTTTCTTCTTTCCTGTCTAATAACCACCTTCTTAGCTCCTTCCAATCTGGATTCCGTACTGGCCACAGCACTGTCACTGCTCTGCTGAAAGTGACCGACGATATCCGCTGGGCCATGGAAAACAAATCCCTTTCTCTTCTAGTGCTATTGGATTTTAGCAGCGCTTTCAATTCTGTTGATTTTGATGTCCTTCTCGGTATTCTGGCGTCTCTTAACTTCTCTTCTAGTACTATCTTGTGGTTTAACTCTTATCTTCGGGGACGTTCGCAGTGCGTACAACTTGACGAGTCTTACTCAGATTGGTGTTCTCTTATTGCGGGCGTACCTCAGGGTGGCGTTCTTTCTCCCTTACTCTTTTCCATTTTCATTAACTCTATCACACGAGTCATTTCCTCACACTTCCATCTCTATGCAGACGATTTGCAGCTTTACAGATTTTTTACTCGAGAAGATGCTCATGGCGCGATTGCTGCCATGAATCGTGATCTGGAATTAATTAACCAATGGACACGGTCTCATGGTCTGTTAATAAATCCTGAAAACTCCCAGGCCATGATTATTGGTAGTACATATATGCGTAACTATCTTGACTTCGCATCACTCCCTACGGTATGTTTAAATGGTCATCCTGTAGCATATACTGATACTGCAAAAAATCTGGGCATAATTCTTGATAGCACTTTGTCTTGGAAAGCTCAGGTATCGGAAGTTAGCAGAAAGGTTCACTTTACCTTCCACTCTTTAAAATGCCTCCAAAACTTCTTACCCCTGAAAACGAAAATCTCACTAGCTCAGACACTCATACAACCCATTCTGGACTACGCGGACTGCTGCTATCTTGATGCTACTGAGGAGCTGCTAAATAAACTTGAGCGCTTGCAAAACTTATGCATTCGTTTTATATTT
The DNA here is from genome assembly GCA_951640165.1 of Pseudoips prasinana. Lineage (NCBI taxonomy): Eukaryota > Metazoa > Arthropoda > Insecta > Lepidoptera > Nolidae > Pseudoips > Pseudoips prasinana. The sequence goes on along the minus strand of OX621238.1, from coordinate 2,655,568 downwards.
GGTCTCAAGAAATATGATCATGTCTCTAACTTTCGCAAGGATCTCAAGTGGCTCCCTATCCGTCTTCGTAGGAATGCTCGCATATTGCATCTCTTATTTAATGTCCTTCACAATCCCTCATACCCCGCCTACCTACGGGAGCGTTTCTCCTTTATTCATTCACCTGATGCCTCCTGTAGGTCACACCTCAGATCCCTCCTTAAATTTCCTATCCATAAAACCGATTTTTACGACTCCTCTTTTACGGTGCATGCGGTCAGGCTGTGGAATTCTCTTCCACCTAACATCCGCAATAGCAATACAATAACGTTATTTAAAAAACGAGTGAAAGAACATTTTCTCTTAACCTCATCCTGATAATGGTATGTATATGTAGTATATTATATTGCCCTTATATATATATATTCCCCTTATAGGTATCTGTGTATTATTAGTATGTAGTGTATACATACACTTTGTATGTCGTATATAGTAGCGCAAACTACACATAATATGCTCTTTTCTAGTTAGTTTCTCCTCTCGCGGGTCTGCTGGAAGAGATTTCTATTGAAATAAGCAGTACCTTTGTACAATCTTTTCCTTGTTTTATTTATGTTATTATGTTTTTATTTATGTGTACATAAATTGTTAAATAAATAAATAAAAAATAACCGGTTTTTACTACATAAATATTAATATATATACGGTACATACACCAAAACAAAATTTTTTACAATTTTTGTCTGTCTGTCTGTCTGTTTGTTCCGGCTAATCTCTGAAACGGCTGGACCGATTTTGATGGGACTTTTATTGGCAGGTAGCTGTTGTAATAAGGAGTAACTTAGGCTATATAGGTCTTATTTTAGAAAAAGTCATTTAAAAAACAAAATAAACTAATTAACACGCGAACGAAGTCGCGGGCACAGCTAGTATAGAATAAATGTATCAGAGCGATATGTGACGCTAGTCGTTAATAGTTTCAGGCTTCTTTTTATTCAATTCAATGTCTTAACCTTGGTATCAATGTATACCTATATACCAAATAGCTATATTTGTAAAAAAAACATCAAAATTTGTTGCCCTAAGTTAGTGAAGAAAGTATATTCCTGAAAAACGATCTCATTTAATTAAGAGTAGAGTGGTGTAGAAGTACTCTAAATTGTAAAAATACCCACGCTACTTCAATAAAATTATATAACCACATTCTAAAAGCCTTAAGTGAGTTACCTCTACGGCTGTTTAGGCCCCAATTAAAAGTCTGGCTTCTTGGTTAGTGATTCTACACATTAATGGAATACCTGAATTGTTAAACGTAATACAATGAACAATCTCTGTGTTAGTCATTTAATTATATAAGTTATTTTAATATTAATTAGCTATTATGTAGTAGGGTTGAAAATGTAGGTAAAGCTTATTTTATTAATGTCATACAACGTTAAAACAACGTAATATCTGTGCCGTTGACTGTGTACAATCACACAATCTACAATATGTATGGTTAATAAATTATTCGCATGCCCTCTAATGGACCTTATTAGAAGACTCAGGGCTACCCAAAGAACAATGAAGAGGGCTATGCTCAGAGTCTCTCTGCAAGATCGAATCAGAAACGTCGACATCCGCAGGCGAACCAAAGTCTCCGAAATAGGCCGAAGAATTGAAAAGCTGTAGTTGCAGTACAGTATATAACTTGTAGAATCGACGGCCAATGGGGCAGAAAGGTTCTCGAGTGGCGACCACGAACCGGAAGGCGCAGCGTGGGCAGGCCGTCTACAAGATGGACCGATGATCTTCGGGGGCCGCTGGAAACACCTTCCAGGCCATCTTCCAGCAGTGGACGTCTTTCGGCTGATATGATGATGATCATGATAATTTCCTCTAAGGGTAGTATGTCGGGAACCAATATTATGTACCTACCACGATATGTAACCATATCTTATCTTATCGTAACTAATGATTCAGAAATAAAGTACATGAAAGCTAAAAAAATATGAACACAACGTAAAATTCCACCACTGAGAGGTCAATCATCTTTGTGGTGTCCCCATGGAATAAGTTTCATCTTCTATTTCTTTCACTCTGTATATCTTTTCTAAAATGTTCAGTTGCTTATATCATTATTACACATGTAATACTCTAATATCATCATCCAATGGCTTAGGAGAACTAATACATTTTCCGACACGAAAGTTATCTTAATACCCCTCCAAATCAAAATCTATTGCGGTAATATTTTAGACAAATCGAATCAGTAATTAAAGCGTAAATCATTTGCAAGTTTACGAAGCACTTGATGGTGTAAGCGTTCAATGTTTTGTACCGGCCGGGGAATCAATCGCATAGATGACCCTTTAAAACTTGTAATACTTCTTTATGAAAGGCTCCAAGTGTTTTGGTAAATCCATATCGGGAAGGCCAACCCACAGTCTATACGTAGGTGGGAGGATGTTTTACCGATATCGTACCGTATGAGGTGGTAGTTTCCAGGGTGTGGGGATGAAACATTTTTTGTAAATAAAGCGTAATCCGGTTATGTTTGGATATCTTTGTCTAGCAGTGGGCGTCTTTCGGCTGAACAAATTTATTTATTTCTTTCTTTCTATGTTACATTATTTTTAACAAATAAAGAGCATTAACGACGACGCCGCCGGTCACCGTAGCCTAGTTGGTAGTGCTCCTGCCTACGAAGCTGGTGGTTCTGGGTTCGAATCCCGGTAAGTGCAAATATTTGAGTGATGAGCACGAATATTTTTTTCTGAATCATGGATGTTTTCTATGTAAAAAATTAAATTTTAAATTTAAATTTGGAACTGTTTATTTTAAATTAAATTATACAATTTTTTTATTATAATAAAAAGGCGCTGAATCTATAACAATAAGAAGATTATGTGCGCCTATTCAGTTACACTTGCGTCTCAATTGGCCAAGGCGTAGCTAGCGAATGGAAACGTTCCAGCTTCGAATATCTGGAGGTGCGTCGTTCCCACTTTGTACTAAGTAATAATATTTTACTAATGAATGCGTTTTTTTCGCGTTTTTGCATTTTATAATTTTATCTATTATGTATTTTGGTAAGTTGTTTATAATAGAGGGAAGGATACACCTCCAGTGTCTCTTTCCGTATACATTGTTATACTTAGGAATTTTATATGTAGGTAAATTAGGCAGCTGACGTAGGTTACTAGGTCTATTATATTTAAGTAACAATTCCATTTTTTCTTTGTATTCAGATACAATTGCCACCTTTACTTTGTCGTAAATTGATAAAACTTTACAATATTTAAAAAGGTTGTCATAGTTGTTTTTTAAGTTATATTTGATTTTTAAAGGAATTATAGTTTTTAATAGTCTTAACTGTAACCTATATATGTTATCTAGGTAGGTTTTATAAGTTCTACCATAACTGGATATTCCATAATTGATTATCGAATCTGCCAGGGCGAGATATAGAAGTCTTAGTGTATTATATGGTAATTTGTGTTTTAAAATTGTTAGTTTAGCTAGTATTGCTCTGAGCTTACTACAAATATAATCTATATGATTAGCCCAGTTAAATTTATTATCTATTTTAAAGCCTAAGTACGTGTGACAATGTGCATTTTCTAGTGGTTCACAAGCACATGTTACGTTATTTGGTAAGTGCATACAGTTATGTTCATGGGCAATGACTTTTGGTGGTTGACTATTATACTTTAAATATGGCGAGTGTATATGCATTACTTTTGTTTTTTGGTAGTTTATAGATAACCCAACATCATGTGCCCATTTGCATAACTGGTTAAAGTCCGTTTGTAACATATTTTGTGCAATTCCTACATCTTTATTAGCAGCGATAAGACACGTGTCGTCCGCAAACTGGTAGACGGAGCAGTGCTGGAATATATTGCACATATCATTCACATATAATAAGTATTCAGTTGGACCCAAAATTGAGCCTTGTGCCGTACCGTATAGGGTTGGTATTGGGTGACTTTGCTCATTATTTATGCTAACCATATTGTATCTGTTAGTATGGTAGTTTTTAAACCATTCCAGCACCGGACCCTGAATGCCATTCTGCTGGAGCTTGTTAAACAAGGTTTCGTAATTTAAGGTGTCAAATGCTTTGCTGAAGTCTATCATTACTACTATTACATTGTTTTTGTTATTTAAGTAATCATTTATCTCATCAGTAAATTGTGACAATAATTGCGAAGTACTTTTTTCTCTTTGAAAACCAAACTGTTTTTTATGTATGACGCTGTTACTAACTAAAAAATCACATATAGTCCGTCCATAGTATTTTTCTACAATTTTATCTAAGCAAGATAGTATTGTGATAGGCCGGTAGTTGTTGGTATCTAAATAACTACCCTTTTTATGAATTGGTCTTACTAAACCGACTTTTAGTGCATCCGGGTAGGTTGATGTGGTGATGCAAGCGTTAATGAGATGAGTTAAAACTGGTGTAATGTCATTAGCAATATGTTTAATATCTTTGGCTCGAATTTTATCACATCCCGGGCTTTTTTTTTCATCGATATGTCTTAAGATATTAAAAACTGTTTGATTGTTTATTTTATTTATTTTAAGTGTACCTTCTGGGGTGTTTATATATGATTTTTCATCCAGCAACGGTACGTTACATGTACATAATATATTTTTCACATTAGAATCGAAATCATTAGCAAACTTTTGAGATAACCTGTCAGCTTTCATTTTGAAAGTATTCAAAAGAATTTCGTCTATAGCCTTTACCAATCTACCCGTCAATCTATTAATTATGCCCCACATTTTTTTCTTATTTTTAAAAACATCACATATCTCTTTTTTATATTATTATTTCTAGTTTTATTTATTAATCTATTAGTCCTATTTCTATACTTTTTGTAAATAAGTTCATTTTTGGCGTTATTAGTATCTTTAAGATAAATATCTAACAATTCCTTTTTTCTGTTACACATTTCCATTAATCTTTTGCTGATCCACTTGCACTGTTGTCTCTTATTTGTATTAATTTTTTGCGTAATAGTACAATTTTTGTATACAGATTGGAAGTTGTCAGTAATAATCTCAGTTATAATATTTGGGTCGTCGGTACTGAGTGCAGAACCCCAGTCGATTTTACACAATTCTTCCTTAACTCTGGCGTTATCAAGTCTAGTTACGGTTTTGATTATTTTGAGTGTCTCACTAGTTACTAATGCTAGCCCGATGATATAATGATCGGCTAGTTTTCTGCACACGATAGCCGAGCGAACTGAGTGGTTATTACAGCTGTCACTTAAATAAACATCACGGATGAATAAGTGATCGACACAGGATTTGGATGTGCCTATAACAGTTGTCTCAATTCTAGTATAGTTACTGTGATATGCAGTTTTCTAAGCCCAAGTTACTTAGTGAGTTTAAATAATTATTAACAATTTTTTTGTCGTATGATTTTGAGGTTAAGAGGTCTATGTTCATATCACCTACGAGTATACAGTTACTATTAGAAGGAAATTTTGAAAGAACGCACACTATTTCACTTATAAAGTTATGTTTATTTAAGTCTGGGGGTCGATATACCGCACACAGATTAATTATATAACCCGACGCACATTTCACTATTCCGCACAAACACTCACAAGTCATTGTTTTAATAGGATTGCTTATGAACGACACCGTTTTGTGAGCGTAGATGATAATGCCGCCTCCTTTCCGATCGCTGCGTAGCTCCGTGTACATAGCATAGCCGTCGAGATTAAATAAACTACTCGTGTTGTCGGATAAGTTTGCTTCGGTAATGACAATAATATGTATAATTGTAGGGCTTGAAGACACTATTAGTTCGAGTTCGGCATGATTCTTTATCATGGATCGTATGTTTACGTGTAAAAGTAGAAGTTCGTTTTGATTGGGCGGTATGTCGCAAGTAAAATCACTCCATGAGTTATAATTAGTTTCTAATATATTTCTCTCGTAGTTATCCATTAACGTACGGGGAAGAGTAATGTCTTAATGACCTTGGTACGTTTGTCGATAATTAAAATATGGAAGTTACGACATACCTATTTTTTTTCCTTGCAGGTCAATTGAAATTTTCTCAATGTCCCTTGTTGATCGAATGTAGAAGATCTTCTTGTCGCCTTCCTTTTTACGAGCCATTATTACGCCATTCTTACACCAAACATACTCACATAGCGACGTATTTTTTAGGTCGCATTTGGCTTTCCATAGTAGGTAGGATGTCGTTGGCGACAGCGACTCACGCAAGTATATGTTATCGTTGCTGTCGAGGTCTAAGTCACGCGCTGTTAACTGAGGTGTTTTTGTGGACGAAGAGGATAGCCATCTTTCTCGGCAACCTGGTCGCAGGGTGACGATGATCGGTGCGCTGACCCTGGCGCGTTCCTCTTGTGCTGAGCACCGGCGCATCGGTTTTGTTTTCCTATGCGCCGAGATAACATCTTCTGGCCGTTGGTTTAGAAGTTGGCTGATTTTTTGCGCAATGACAGATACATTTTCTTGGGCCGATTCACCGACGCCGCAGATCTCAATATCGTTCGATGTACGTGATTGTTCTATTTGGCTGATTTTTTGCTCAAGTACATCATTTTTGAGAATTATGTTTTTACAGGTGTTTTGAATGTCTTTACACTGGTTTTCTAATAATTTCACACGCGTTTCGTACTCTTTCATTTGTTCTTCGTAGTCATCGATTTTTTTTTAATAAAAACTGAGGGTGGATTGTAGTTCTTCTCGTATTATTTCGCGAACAATCTGGCGCATTTCCCGAACAATACTAATCCGTTCCTTTTCGTTGAGGATTGGGGTGGTAGGTATATCAACTTCCGATTCGTCGTCCTCGGGATCAGGGAGGATAACTGAGATTCGTTTTGGTTTCGCACCACCGGCACATGTACGACACTTCCAGTCAACGGAATCTGTAGACGACAGAGCCGTTAGCTGATCCGTTGATAAGGATGCGCAGGCGCCGTGAAACCACTTTGAGCATTTGTTACACTGCACACCGGGGTTTTTTTTGCCAACTAATTTGGAACACTTCGCACACTTCGCCATATTTACCGCCTTAGAAACGTAAACTGTAGGTAGGGATCGAACGAATCGCAACGTGCAGTCGCGACCGCTGCGTGCGAGTAACTGTATATGTATTTATCTATCTATATAAGTATGTATATCGTTGCCTGGTCCCCATAGTACAAGCTTTGCTTAGTTTGGGGCTAGGATGATCTGTGTGATTTTGTCCCTCGATATTATATTATTAACATAGAATTATTCAACTTTATAAGCTAGTAGCGTCCGCGCATGACTACGGCCTCATATAATTCGCTTTCGCTGCGTGCACTGCGTAAACGGTTAGTTTTACAAAAATCATGTGATACAGAATTGATTCCCATTAAAAGTTCTAAAAAAGTCCAGGGAAGAATATATCTATCTTTTAAGGTTGGCTCTCTATAATTATTTTTATGGTAATCAAATTTGTTTTTAAATAATACATTATTTGCGAAGGTATTTTTGTAAACATGTCATTAGTTCTATCCAAAATACGTTATTCATTACAAATATTTAATTTAAAACAAAATTGACATTTTCATCATTCGATTTCAATGAATATCTAAGAGATATCGCATTGCAACATTGCAGCAGTGGTCTAGTAGATACTGCGTGTGCATTTATGATATCCAAGGCAGTCATGAGGGAGAAAGGCGGTAACTCCAGATATTTAAAAATATTTTCATCTTTTACGTAAACAAAGTCACGGGTTAAAGTTTATTTTTTTATCAAAGTATATCCGTTAGGCATACGTTTATATGTAAATTTTATGACCTTAATCACAGCTGCGAATTATCGCTCCATTCACTAATGTCTTTCTTTTTAAATTAAATATGCTTGGGTCAGACATAAATTACAAAGCGTTACGCTTTCTATAACGGGAAGGTTATGTATATATTGATATATATAATATATTATTATATATGTATTTTATTAACATATAGGTATATATATGTTAATAAAATATATTTATTTAGTCTATGTAATTGAGTATCTATTTAAATCGCATTTAAACTTATTTTACAGTACATTGCTAGTCACTTTTCTCAATTGCTAATCTAGTCCATCCAACGGTTGTCTGGAAGAAATCGCTCTTATGCGATAAGACCGCCAATTGTACATAAATTGAAACTATGTCTATACATATAAATTTTATTCTGTGATGTGCAATAAAGTGTACCTTTCTATCTATCTATCTATCTAAGGTTGTCTTGAAACAGTTTTAGAGAGAAATCCTTTATTGATTCATATTCCTTGGTGTAGCGCAACGGCTTTGTCAGTCGCCTCGCCGCTTCGTGTCGCGGGTTCGAGTCCCGCGCTGGACAACTAATTGTGTGACCCATAAATAGTTCTGAGTCTGGATGTAATCTTTGTCCGTCTATTATATGTTTGTAAAGTACCCCACGATACAGGGATTAAATTCCCTAATGCTATAGGACACGCAAAAAAAGGTTCAATTCGAAAGAAAGTCTCGTAATCAATATATCCCGACTTGATTAAACTTCACAATAGTATTTTGAAAAATTGAATGTTTATTCTAAATATATTTGTTTGCATGATTTCTTTTTACTATTACGACTGCTGGCTGAGTGCTACACAAAATTGATTACTTGGGTTACTTGTTAAAATTATAATATCTTGGGACAATTAACACATTGCCATCTGATCTCTAACCTATGAGCACTGAGCAGGAGTGACTTGACCATTTTGAGGTTCGCAGGCCTTGAGGTTAACTCTGTCCACAGACTTAGGAGGGAGAGAATAAACTCCTTTTGGGGTTGGCTCCCGTATATTTCATCAGAAGGCTACATATTGTCACTGTTTAGAGGCGCATATTAATATCATCAACTGTGTATTAAATACGGTCGAACAAAATCGACAAATTGCGTTTTCGATCTTATAAATCTCAAACTTAAATAGATAAAGTTCTACGCACATACTGAAAGTTCTTTACATACCAGCTTTGAGATTGTTTGAGAAATCTCGATTAATGTTAAGGTTTCTGCCCACCACACCGTAAAAACTTAACTTCTATAGACTACTAGCCGTGCCCCGCGGTTTCACCCGCGTTAAATTTTATAAATTATCACAGCTCCTACCTCGTAGGTGATAGCGTGATAATATGTAGTCTATATGTTGACCCACCCTCTTAGCAATATTCATGCAAAATTTGAAGTAATTCCATGCAGTACTTTTTGAGTTTAGCCCGGACATACATACAGACAAACAGACACACAGACAAAAATTCTAAAATCCATATTTTTGGCTTCGATATTTATTGTAGATCACGCCTCAAGTATCATTTAAAGAAATATTCAATGTACAGTTTTGACTTTCCTACGATTTTATCATATGAATAGATTGAGGTTTCAATTTCCGTTATACCGTACAGTCTGTTCATAGGTGTTAACTCCAGTGAAACTCTAATAATGATTATTATGTAAGATATTATATTTGACTGGCTTGTTGGTCTAGTGATTGGTGCTATGCTAGAGCTTTAGGTTTCGAACCCCACTCAATACAATTTTTGTGTAATGAACGCGATTATTTGTTCTGTGTCTGGTATTTTATCTATACATATAACAAAATCGTAGGAAAGTCAAAACTGTACATTGAATATTTTTAAAAAAGGATAATTGGTGCGTGATCTAAAATCGATATCGAAGCCAAAAATATAGTTTTCAGAATTTTGTCTGTGTGTCTGTTTATCTGTATGTATGTCCGGGCTAAACTCAAAAAGTACTGCATGGATTTACTTCAAATTTTGCATGAATATTATTAAGAGGTCGGGTCAACATATAGGCTACATATTATCACGCTATCACCTACGGGGGAAAAGCTATGATAATTTATAAAATTTAACGCGGGTAAAACCGCGGGGCGCAGCTAGTCTGTAATATATGTATTCAGAAATATATAAATATGTTTAACAATTGTCTGCTTGCTATAGTGCAAGCTCGGCTAGGTTAGAGATCAGATGGCAGTGTGTTAATAGTCCAAAGATATTATAATTTTGACAGGTAACCCAAGTAATCAATTTTGAGTAGCACTCAGCCAGCAGTCGTAATATTAAAAAAAATCAAGCAAACACATATATTTAGAATAAACATTCAAATTTTCAAAATACTATTGTCAAGTTTAATCAAGTCGGGATGTAATTTTTATCGCTTTCTGCCCGCAATAATATGCACATCCAAGAAGAACTTAACTAAGTAATTTACATGCAACAGTAGGATACACAGCACTTGTTGTAGTTCTCCACGGACCATTCTCAAGGATTGCTAACTCGTGGATTGCTTGATTGCAACTAAAATCTTTTTCTTATTGCAAATTGCATCCCGGCTTGATTAAACTTGACAATTAGCGGGATTAACAATACATATTGATTTTATATTTCGATTGTGATTCCTTACCCTTTTTTGTAATTAACTATAACTGTATTTTTTGTCTCTGTTTTTATTATTATTTTAAAACTTACGCTATTTAATATGTAATGAATTACCTGCATGTGGAAGAGCGGGGCTTCCTAACACAGGCAATGTTATGCCTAAAAGGTATGCCCCAACAATATTGTAATTAGGTTAAGTTGAGTTAATTAAAATAAAAACTATTTATTAATATTTATTTATTATTTCCCCAAAGTAACGCCTGATTCCATTACTTATCATTTAATATAATTTTAGGTCTTATTGAGACAGTTATTATACATATAAATGCTTATTAAAAAGAATTGTAGTTATATTTATTATATTATATTTATATTTTTCACCGATTTCAAAAACTTTTCGTTGTTAGTGCGCCAACTTTAATAATTTTATTTGATAAAAATCACTTTCGAGATAATTTCAAATTTTGTTGAATGCGGTTTTACTAGGCATGCCTTTTAAGTTCTGTCGTTTCGATATATCCCGGAAATTTTGAATTTGGAACTGTTCTATATTTGAATGTGTTTAAATTTGGATCTCAAAACAGTTTAGTATTAGGATTAATTAATGCTATTGTGACTAATCACAGCGTCGATTGGTATATGTCAGATTACATACGAAAATGAATCTTACTGTACAATGTTCGTGCAATAGTACTAGTTGTGTTTTTTTTCTTCTAAAGACAAAAATTAAAAGGCATGCCTCGTATAAACGCAAGTTGAAGTCAGTTGTATGTATTGAATACAGGAATTAAGCGACTTCTGTTTGAATTAAGAATATTGATGCAAGAATTCGATATTATTATGATGACGGACCTTGTCGCCTAAGAACCATCCTACTATCTTATTAATATTAGAAATACAAAAGTTTGTGAGTATGGATTTATGGATGTTAGTTGCTCTTTGACATAAAAACTCGTTCGGTAACGAGTTTTGATGAAACTTTGTAGTAATATAGCTTATTAATCCAAATAACATACAATAATTATTAAGTTTAATGTGGAAAAACTGCGGAGCACAGCTAGATGTACAATCATACATATGAATAGCTGACCTTCTCTTCTGTTAATTTTTTTTTGAAGTCCTCCTAGCCGAATTTCGGCCACGGCGGCCAGTTTCAATAGAGATTAGCCATCTGCCCAGGACATATTATAATGCAAAAGTGTGTGCGCAAACACAGGAGCACTTTCTATTCCATCACTCTCACGATCCGATGGGACGCCTAGCTACACGACCGGAAAAAAGTCAGGTACAGGACCGACGTCTTTACGTGCTCTCCGAGGCACGGTGGTATAATACCGCCAACTCCCAGACTTCGGGCTAATGCTGAGAATTTTTTCTTTTTACAGAAAAGTCCCTAAATCACTTTTTGCCCGACCCGGGATTTCAACCCAGGACTACGTTTTCTGCGGGTGAACACGCTACCGCTAGACCTCAACGAGGCAGTCTGATAGCTATACTACAGTATATGATACGATACAGTGGCTAGTAACCTTAAAGCTGTTAGCCCATATATTTTCATGATGTCGTAATAAACGCCTCTCGTAAATCTGCAAAGGTCAATAATATACAATGACATTTGTAACAGTTAAGTGATCCATTAAATTGTCTTACGAATGACATGTTTAATAGAAGTGTTATGTTAGCTATCTGTTACGTTTTACAAACGTATGTACAATATAAGTAGATTTGATATAGTTTGTTGTTATTTTGAGGATAGCACCAGAGCTTTTTATATCAGTCCATCTGCAACAAACACACAGATTTTCGTGATAAAGAGCAATCACCACAATCTAGGCATACTTGCCACAACCATTTTACAATTTTATAAGGGCTATAATGTAGCCGCTTGTGAAGACTGAGGCAGGAAGCTTGTTTTATAACCTCCAAGTACGAGGAAGGAAGTTTTATTGTTCCTATACCATAGGAGGTCGTTCTAGGATGTTGATGGCAACTAATGCAATGGTAAAATACGGCTGTGGGCATCAAATTTATATATTATATCTTGTGACAACTAACACATAGCCATATGATCCCAAACTAGGCGGAGCCTGTGCTATTGAACCAGACAACTTATAAATATACTTTTATATTTTTACATACACACATTTTTTAGACCACATGTTTTTATACCACTAGACTAAACGGAAAAATAAAACAACTCTTTCAAACAGCCCACTATTCAAGCAGTAAATGCCCACACGGTGAAATAATCTTTTCTAAGACTTAGAAGTCAAATGAAGCTAAAATTTGAAGTCGGGTACGTTTTTTAAAACAGTTAATATTGTATCAGAGATAGTATACTAAGGCCCGTATTGTAAAATTACTCTCAAGTTTTTTTGGAACTAGAGGGAGATCTTAAGAAAACTTGCACACAATGAAATGACACTGAGCAGTGAGGCTCAGTCATCTCCCATGCCAATTGCTTGAACTGACTTAGGTCCCGCAACAAATTAAATCCGTAAGAAACTAGGTGAACTTGAGAAGAAGTCGTTTCACACATCGTAACTGAACTGACCGAGAATCTAACACATGGTCATATTTCCGGATACCAAAAACGGTTATTAATTACTTGTTTGTTGAAGTTATACTTCTTTTGGCGCGATGGAGAAAAATGATGAGAGTGAATTTTTACGATGCGCGCGCACACCGACACCAAAAAAATTAACAGCATGAAGTTAGTTCTAGGTGGTATGAAAATGTATGAGAGTGAATTTTTACGATGCGCGCGCATCGTAAAAATAACAGCATGACGTTAGTTCTAGGTGGTATGAAAATTGATAACTATGTTCAAGTTGTATATTAAGAAGTATAACTTCTAACGCGTGTACATAAGTACACACAAGTTTTTTTTTTTAAATAATTTTAACATTTCTATTCATTTATTTCCCATGTGTGCTAACTTCTCCGCCGGATACACCGTGATCGTGGGTTCTTTTCCCACCCGCATTCAAATTTATACAATCCATTTTAAAGATCGTATCATCTCAGAAGTATTCCCTGTATAAAAAAATACAATACAAACAACGAAAAAATCGTAAAATAATATCAAAAAGAAAATCCGTTGAATTTGTTTCGTCTCCTGCCCTAAACCGGACTTTATTGCCCTGACATCTGGCATACAATATAGGATACAGATGCCCTATATATTCGTAGTACGTAATATGTGCAGGACTTCATAATAAAATAAGCCTATAAATATTTTTATGTTGTTCCAGTGTAACCAACATCTTCTTGGTGAATCTGTCGGTGGCAGATCTGCTGGTGACGCTGTTCTGCATGCCGGTCCAGATCGCGAAGTCAGTCACGTTGCTCTGGTATTTCGGAGAGGTCATGTGCAAGACTGTAAATTTTTTGCAAGGTAAGTGTTGTCTTATTACTATAACAAGGGGACTTTAAAATAATAATAATAATATCCTGTGACATTATTTATATACGGCCATATGATCCCAAACTAAGCAGATCTTGTACTAAGCTTGTAATAGGGAAATCAGATAACTGATATACTACTTTACTTTTGTAAAGACATACTTTTTACGAGTATATAGATAATTAAACTCAGACTCAGGACAAAAAGACATGAACACAAATATCTGGGCTAGGTGCAAATCGAACACACAACCTCCGGCGTGAAAAGCAAGCATTTGCTATCCACGCCAACAGGCCCGTCATATATGCTTCAAATTCGTTATGCATGCTTCAAATTTCTTGCTTGGGGCACACCGTTTATTGTTCCCAGATATTTATTCATGCCTGTTGGCGTGGTTGGCAAGTGCTTGCTATTCACGCTGGAGGTCATCAGCGTGAAATGCAAGCACTTGCCAACCACGCCAACAGGCATGAATAAATATCTGGGAACAACTAATACGCTGTCATCTGATCGCAAAATAGGCAAAGCCTGTACTGTAGCAACCAAACAACTGATAAACATATTTATAAATACATACATAATCGTCATCATCGAAAGGCCTCCCGAAAAGATTTATACGATAGAGTTGTGTCCATCATTTGGAGGGATATGCCATAATGGCCACGCTTGACAGACGTGTTGGCGATGGCAGTAGGATAGTCATAATTCATAGTGAGACGCTGCGGCCCGTTCTCTGATAGATATTCCTTCGGGTATACTTCTATACCCGTTCGGGATGAGATGGGATCATAATATACTATACCGTCAGCCACACAGCAAAATACATACATATCACACTAATATTATAAAGGCGAAAGTTTGTGAGTGTGTATGTTTGTTACTTCGTCACGTCTAAACGTATGGAGTGATTTTAATAAAATTTGTTTATTTTTTTTTAGTTTTGATTCAATACATTAAATTTAATTACATACATACAAACTCAGAACATACCACGCAAACCATCGCGGGTGTAACAGTGGTATTTCAGACACGCACCTCGGTGCCGTAGCATGAACACACCCACATACACAAGTGTACAGTGCTTAATAAACACTTCCATTCAAGAAATATTTCTTAAGCACTGCAGCGCAATTTTTAGAGTTCCGTAGCCAAATGGCAAAAAACGGAACTCTTACAGATTCGTCATGTCTGTCTGTCTGTCCGTCCGTATGTCACAGGCACTTTTTTCCGAAACTATAAGAGCTGTACTGTCGAAACTTGGTAAGTAGATGTATTCTGTGAACCGCATTAAGATTTTCACACAAAAATAGAAAAATAACAATAATTTTCGGGGTTCCCCATATATATTATAAAATAATTTTAAAATAAATTATAAAATAAATTGTATAAATGTTTTAACATTCCATGTAACTAAATATCTGTAATAAGCAACAAGAAATAATAACTGTATTACTACAAACATGTTCTGACTATTTACAAGCGCTTTTTTAAAGTCTACGTGAATAAAAACCTTTTTTATTTTATTTATTTTATTTTATATAGAACTGAAACTCAATTTTTTTTTGCAATTCACCCATACATGTGTGGTATCTATGGATAGGTCTTCAAAAAATATATTGAGGTTACTAATATCATTTTTTTCTAAACTGAATGGTTTGCGCGAGAGACACTTCCAAAGTGGTAAAATGAGTGTCCCCCCCTGTAACTTCTAAAATAAGATAATGATAAAACTAACAACGAAAATTGGTTTGAACGAGATTTAGTAAGTATTTTTTTTACTACGTCATAAATCGTAAACCGCAATTTACCTTTCATTTAATCAACTGAAATACTTGCTGCTACGGAACCCTTCATGGGCGAGTCCGACTCGCACTTGGCCGGTTTTTATCATTCAATTTGTCATGGATTTCGATGGGTATCTCGTTAATTAAAGATGGCAGCATGAATTCCCACGTCCGTGCATCATATACATTAGTATACTTAGGTATCCTATATGCGGGTAAGTACGATAAACAACGTAACGACCTAGGCCTTTCGTGTTTTACTAATGTTATGATAATTCTCGCTTATTACACAAGCACGTATCTTATCAAAAACATTTACAATTTGACAGTGCTTAAAGAGTCCAATTTCGTCATCTTGGAATTGAATTTATGGAACTGCATACCAAATTTTATTAAAATCACTCCCGCCGACCGCCTGCAACCCAGCCTGCAAGGCTGACACCCTGGATTAACACATTTATCATTTATCATTTATTTATTTATTGCTTAAAGTGTTGGTACATGACAGGTCTTGGTAAAATATTATAATTCCGAACACTTAGTCATAAGATAGACATGCAATTATATATTATTTAAGTTTAATGAATTACATAATTTTGATAAAATAAATCACAAGCATTATTAAATAAAGTAATGTCAACAATATAATAATAATAATTTCTAATATGAGTTAAATTAATAAATAAAAATCAAAAATAAAGTACATCAAATCTGTTTCAAAGTCAATATAAAATTATTTGTCACAATCAAAATTTAAAATGTTAAAAGTTAAAATTGTCAAAAATATAAAAGTGAAAAAGAAGACAGTAATAAAAAAAAAACATATTTATGTAGGGATCGGTAAGATGTAATTTTATATTGCATTTGATTTTAGAAATTCATCAATAGAATAATACATTTTTTTAATTAGCCATAGTCGTAGTGTCTTACAGAATAGTTGATATCTTAGATACTTAATTTCTATTGGTATTTTATTGAAAATACATCCGCACATATAGTAACAATTTTTTTTATACATAGTTGTTCGTGGAACTCTAGGTAGAACTATTCTATCTGGATGCCTTGTATTACGCGGATACTTCTCTGCAGCTCTTTTAAATAGATTGGGGTGTTGGCGAACAAATTTAGCGCACTCAAATATGTACATACATGGTAGAGTTAGTAGTTTCAGCTTGACGAATAAAGGCTTGCATGATTCCCAAGGAGGGATGCCACCAATGGCTCTGATGCATTTTTTTTGCGCTTGGAATGCTCTGTTTGCCTCAGTACAATTACCCCACAGAACCAATCCATAGAGCAATGTGGATGCAACATAGCCGTGATAGGCGGACAATACGGTGCTCTGATTAGATGTTTTTCCTAAGGTGTATAGTACATAAACGAATTTATTCAATTTTTGGCAGACTCTTTCAACTTGAAATTTCCAGGAGAGATGACTATCTAATCCTATTCCCAAAAAAGTAGTATTATCTGTTTCTGATACTATCTGTCCATCATAGTCAATATTAAGTTTGTCTCGTTTTTTAGCGTATGTGCCAAACTGGATCATCTTAGTTTTTAATATATTTACATTTAAGTTATTAGAAGTAAGCCAATAAGTGATTGATTGGATAGTATTGTTTATATCAGTTTTATAAATATTAATGTCAGTAGATATTGGTGATGTCATAATTATGGAAATATCGTCAGCAAACAGCGTACATGAATTTGATGTCACTTCAGGTAGATCATTAATGTATAGCAAAAATAAAAGAGGCCCCAGTATGCTACCTTGTGGGACTCCTGTGTTGTTATATTTATACTGGGATCTAATGCCATTTAACTCATTGAATTCGTTAATACCTAGAACCTCCACACATTGTTTTCTATTCACAAGATAAGTTTCTAACCATTGTAGAGCTTGTCCACGTATGCCATACCGCTCTAACTTATTTAGTAGTAGTGTATGTGACACACAGTCAAAGGCTTTTGACATATCGAAAAAGATAACCGATATTCGTTTTTTGCTGTCTATTTCATCTACAATATTTTTTACAAGATTGAAACAGGCTAGAGTTGTAGATTTATTCTTCTGAAAATTGTTCGTTCTTAAGCACCTTATGTTTTTCAATAAATCCTAATAAGCGACTTTGCATGGCCTTCTCAAAAATCTTCGAGAATATTGGTATGAGACTAATTGGTCTATAGTTGGTTGGTTGGGAACAATCGTCTTTCTTATGCAAAGGTTTCACAACCACATATTTCAGAAGTTTGGGAAAACAACCTTCTTCAAATGACATATTTATCAAATGTGTCAAAATGGGTGTAAGCTCTGCCGAACAAGCTTTCAACATTTTTGTTGAGACACCGTCATACCCGACTGCTCCTGTGTTATTTAATGAAAGCATAATATTTTTAACTTCGTTATATCCGTATGGGTGTAAGTATATGCTATAGTTCGACTGCGCTCGATATGTATATTTTAAATTGTTATTTTTTTGTTTGGTTAAGTCAATCCAGTAATCGTTAAAAGCATCAGCTATAAGTTGGGGGTTTTTCAAGCAAATATTGTCTACATTCAACGTTTTTATTAGTTTTAAGTTGTTAGAACTCCCTGTTTCTCGTTTTATCAGGGTCCACGCTGCTTTACATTTGTTTTTGGATCATTTCAATAAGTTTTCATTACTTATTTTAATGGATTGCACTACGCAATTTCGAAGTAATTTACAATACTGTTTGTATTTTATTTTACTTGGATTTGACTTATTCTTATAATAATGATAACGTAATAACTTTTTATGTTTACTGCTAGTCCGAATCCCTTTTGTAACCCAACGGTATTTGTTGTTTTTTTTTGTTACTGTTATCTTGATTTTAGGGAAACATAAATCGTAAAACAATTGGAACATATCAAGGAAAGCTTTAAGAGCAGAATTGGTGTCCGTCTGTTCAAACACTTCAGAAAAAGATAATTTTGATAGACATTCTCTAAATTTCTTAATATTCGTGACACAATAGTCTCGTCTAAAGATAGAATACTTGGAAAATTCCTCCTTTAATTTCGTAGGAATGGTTAGCATTTGAGCCGTATTATGATCGGAAATATCCCAGTGTAGAATATGCCCTTTAGCTGACTTTATATTGCTAATGATATGATCAATACAGCTTTTTTGTCTAGTAGGTTCCTCAATATGAAAAATCAAATTGTAATTTGCAACAATATCTCTGAATTCTTTTGTTTTTTGGTCATCTTTCAGAATATTTATGTTTAGGTCTCCAAGTAGAATAATTTTTTTCTTATTAAATTTCCTGCTAATGTAATGAAGAATCCCTGTAAGATTTTTTACGAATAACGCATAGTCAGATGTTGGAGTTCTGTATATTCCTAAGATCAATATATTATGTCTAAGCAGATGTATGCCACAACATTCAAAATGTTTTTGGAGACTGTAATTTTTAATGAAATCCAGTTCCTTATAATCTATGTCATGCTTAATTAAAATACCTACTCCACCACGTTTTTGTTTTTTTCTGCAGTAGGAAACTGCTAGATGATAACCAGATATCTTAATTAGATTCTCATTTCCCTTATCAATAAAAGTCTCCGTCAAGCATATGATGTCTAGTTCAATCTTATTTAAGCGCAGATTGGAAAGTTCTATCTCTAAATTATACCTTTTGCTAATTATACCTGCTACATTTTGGTGAAGAACTCTAACGTGATTATTCGTAAAGTAATGTTCATTTACACCTTTTTTATGTCAATTTTCCCGAAATAACTGATTAGAATTTATTTCACGCAATGATGATCCCTTATTGCAATTTTGTTTTATATTATTAATTAGATTTTTAATGTCAGAAAAAATTAAATGCATTCCATAGTTATTTATTGAACCCGTGCGAATGTTAAACATTGTGTAGTCATATTTCAGGTTCATGTTACTAT
Source organism: Pseudoips prasinana (assembly GCA_951640165.1). NCBI lineage: Eukaryota > Metazoa > Arthropoda > Insecta > Lepidoptera > Nolidae > Pseudoips > Pseudoips prasinana. The sequence continues at coordinate 2,636,048 of OX621238.1, read as the reverse complement.
CTACTATATTATATATACTAGTTCGGAACGCGCACGCCTAATGTGGAGGTCGCGTGATTTATTATTTTTAAAATTATACATTTCGAACACTACCATCTAAATTGTTGTTTAAATGCAAGTTCATAAACTATTATACCGGTGCAATATGGAGTACAGTGCTAATATGTGCTAATTTATGAATTACGATCCTAATTTAACTTTATTTTGTGAATAGCAAGTGCAGTGACAAAATAAAAAGCGGGTGGCGCGAAGCGAATCTGCATCCGCGCGTCGCGCTCTTTCACTCTCGTGGATTAGACTATCTCTGTCTCATTGTGTTATCACAATCGGAACACAAAATGAACTGTGCAGTATGTGACAAAAAAACTACTGTAGCGGAATCGATTAAATGCAATGGATGTAAGGCAGAATATCATTATAAATGTGTGAATATTACACTAACGGAGTTAAGAAAAGAGAAAAGTATGTTTAAATGTGAGTCTTGCTTGAACATAACCCAGCGTATACGAACATCTGACGAGACACCTGTACGTGGTTCTCGTATGAATAGCCAGATTGAACAGAACTTAGATTTGGAAGGAAATATTTCTCACAAAATGTCTCAGGCAATAACAGAATTGTTGACATCGGACGAGATAGTGCACAAAGTCAGTAATGTAATTACGGCTAAAATCAGTGCCTTTGAGTTAAATGTTTTGCGGGAAATTAAAGAGACGGTGGCCGTGCTTGCGCTAGAAAATAGTAAGTTACGTGAGGAATTGAAGGAAGCCAACTCGAAATGTAGTTCTTACGAGCAACAAATAAAACACTTGAGAAATGAGAGACTGGCAACTACCAATGAAAATGCGATCTGTAATATGCATGCCATCATTAGCAATGGGTGTTCTACTTCTACTACACAAAAGTTCAGTATTCCGAGCACCAGCGGCAAGGACAGTGCCGGGGACACCGTGCGGCCGCACTATGGGACAGAACCTGGGCCGGTGCGGCCGCCAGCGCCGCCCGCGCCGCCCGTACCTACGGTCACTTCGTATGCGGCGGTGGCTAGGAAACAAGCGGATGTAAATACGGGTAACGGCAGTAGTAGTAATACTTGGACGGAAGCTACACACAAGAAGAGAAGTAAGCCAATACAAAGAGGTGGTAATAACGCTATTGCTTCCTTGAAGGCTGTGGAGCGCAGAAAATTTTTGCATGTATGGAGGCTGGAAAAAACTACTACTGAAGACGATATGAAGCAGTATATTAAACAGATACAAGGAAATGATTCTTTAATCCTTATAGAAAAATTAAGACCCAAAACAGAGAGAGATTATGCTTCATTCAAGATTGGGGTTACATTATCTAACTTTGAGAAGCTTTGTGACCCCAACGTATGGCCTGTTAACGTGGAATTTAGTGAGTGGATTTGGTTTCGACGCTCTACCGAAACAAACCAAGCAGAAACCAAATAGGTATATTAATATATTGTACCAGAATGTGAGAGGACTACGTACAAAAACTATACAATTTCTGTCATTATTAGAATCATCGGGGGCCGATTTATTTGCTATTACCGAAACCGGTCTTAATGAAGGTATAAACAATGCGGAATTCGTACCTCCCGGATATCAAGTATTACGTTGTGATCGCGCGGACGGGCGAAAACATGGAGGTGTACTTTTAGTGGCCACAGCGCAGTATGAGTTGCGGCGCGTGCCTAGTGATATCGATATAGATAGATATAATTTTGAACTAGTTTGTGCTTCGGTTTATAATAAACATAACAGATTTTTATTTACATGTTGTGTTGTGTATATTCCGCCACAAACTGAAGAAAATGAGTACATGTTGATGTTCAGCTCTTTAGAGAGATTATGTGTCAAATATAAATCTAATTTTGTTGTATTAGGAGATTTTAACTTGTATTCTTGTTATGTAAATATCACTAATTATTATGAATATTTCATGGCCTTCTGCGAGTTCACTCAGTATAATGCGATACCGAACTGTAATAATAGACAATTGGACCTCGTACTAAGAGCGGGGGGCGAGGTGTCCGTGGGTGCGGCTGACGAGGGCCTGCAGCCCGTCGACGAGTACCATCCGCCGCTCGCGGTACGTCTAGCGCTAAGCGCGCCGCCACCGGCTGCCACCAGTAGCACGGCGACGTCACCGCGTCGCGCGCATTTTACTGTACATACCCAGTGGAATTTTAACAAAACTGACTTTCACCATTTATATCAATTAATTGCTAGTATAGATTGGAACAACTTGTACCTTCTAAATGACCTTGATGCAGCCTTAAATTTATTTTACTCTAAAATATATGAAATCTTTGCTATTTGTGTCCCTGAAAAAAGTATAAAACCGAAAAATAATAGATATAATTACCCTGTATGGTATAACTCTGATATAATCCGAAATATTCAGCGTAAACATTTACATCACACACGGTATAAATCAAGTAAATCACAATTAGAATATCAGGCTTTCGCTAAATATAGAACTAAGGTAAAAGTCGCAATTGAGAAAGCATATGAACGGTATCGGGATCGCTTGCAAAACCATCTAGCATCCGATCCAAGAGCGTTTTGGGATTACATCAGGTCCAGGAAGGGTAACACGAACAAATATAGGTTAGTTAAAGATAGTAGAACTTTGTCGGATGCAGAATGTGCTGAAGAGTTCGCTCGATTCTTCCAATCGGTGTACAACCCCGACCCGGCCTCACTGGACGTTTCGGCGGCAAGTGCGGCGGCGGCGGCGCCGCCGGGTGCATGGGCACACCTCTGCCCTCTGAGCGCGGGGGACGTGCGGCACGCCCTCGCCCGCCTGCCGCCCAAGCGCTCCGTGGGACCGGACGGTATACCGCCGATTATCGTTAAGGATTGCCGATTTGTATTAGTGTACCCACTATTACATTTATATAATATTTGTATCTCGACTGCTACCTTCCCGGATCTCTGGAAACTTACACGAGTGGTGCCGGTGCCTAAAGGCAACGGTGGCATTGAACCTGGTGACTATCGCCCTGTTGCCGTATTGTGTACGCCAGCCAAGGTGTTCGAGATGGCAATACATAGTTGCCTTTATACGCAGGTAGGTGTCCAACTGTCAGACGCGCAGCATGGGTTTCGGCCTGGGCGTGGGACAGCTGGGAACCTGCTCCACTTGATGACCAAGGTAGGGCCGGCAGTGGATGCTGGAGGCCAAGTCGATGTGGCCTATTTCGACTTTAGAAAGGCATTTGATACGGTGGATAACGACATCCTGCTGCTTAAACTAGCCAACGCGGGATGTACCCCACATACGCTCCAATTTTTTGCCAACTACTTAAGGGACAGGTGTCAGTATGTAGACTGTAATGGATACCATTCGGATGTATATCTTACCAGGTCCGGTATCAGTCAAGGCAGTAACCTGGGTCCCCTTTTGTTTATTTTAACAATAAATGATCTTCCCGATGTGGTGAATAACTCCACAGTTTTGCTTTTTGCTGATGACCTAAAATTGGTCCATGAGGTTTCACATAGCGGGGATTGTGAATTGCTACAAAGTGACATCGACAAAGTTCTCGATTGGAGCTTTAAAAATAAACTCTATTTTAACGTGGCAAAATGTTCATTGGTAACTTTCAGTCGAGCGCGCACGCCTCACCGCTGTCAGTATCATATAAACGGGGAACCCTTGCAGCGCGTCACTGAAGTCAAGGACCTAGGGATTCGTTTTACTGCTGATGTTCACTTTAGGACTCATATCATTGCTGTATGTAAAAAAGCGTTTCGAGGTCTAGGGGTGGTATTGCGAGAGGCTGGCCAGTTTACAAACATTAAAGCATTGAAAGCGCTGTTTGAAGCGCTTGTACGATCACACTTGGAAAGCAACGCGTTGGTTTGGTCTCCGCATGAAGCTAAATACATATCAATGTTAGAAAAAATACAGAATAAATTTGTCAGATTTTTATATTTTAAGTTATATGGTGTTTATCCGGGCTATCCTCTATTATATCCCACTTTATTTATTCTGGGAATGGTAGGTTACTGCAAATTGGAAGTGAGGAGGGACGTTACATTAGCCATTTATTTATTCAAAGTGATGCGTGGAATAGTGCATAATCCAGCCATCTTGCACGAAATAAGACTCTGTGTCCCGGATAACTACAGGGAACGGCGGAGACGGCCGCCGCTGCTGGACGGGCCGTGCGCGCGGACCAACTTGCTGCAGCGCGCGCCGCTAACGCGGGCACTGCGCGCTCTTAACGCGGTAGGGGATACGGTTGACATGTTTACGTGTTCGCTGAGTGGGTTCACGATGGCAATGAATGTTTTGTTTAGTTTTAAGTAATTAACTATAATTGTTTTTAATTAAGAATCTGTATTATGTGTCTACTCCACCGAATTGGTTTTGACTGTAATGATGGTGTAGTTCTGTGTGTAAATAAATAAATAAATAAATCTAAGAGATAAACATACTTGTGGGTCATGACATCCAGATACAATAGGTTATTGAAAGTTTCTACGCGCTTATTATACAAAGTAAAATATTTTTTGCATTTAAAAGTTGGCAAACAGATAATTATATTCGTGTAATTTATTTTTATTAAAAGTTCTCTAATATAATTGATTGTACTAACATAGTTTTCAGTTGTTTTAAAGTCACTTTCTCCTATAAGTATAATACAGTAGTCTTGTTTAGTGTACTGGGCTACTTTAGCTTCAATGCCTAATAATTGCTGTTTAATATTTCGGTTTGTGGCTATGTGGTGGCAATATTTATACTCATTTCCAAAAGTAGCTTCAGCGATGGAGGTTATTTGGTTGGTGTTATTAGTGCTCATTATACAAATCTGATTTTTTTTTGTGATTGGCTGACAAAATGATTTTTGGACTTGAGTTTTTATAATGAATTCTGAAGTATGTGCTTTTTCGCCATCTCTCATAGATTTTTGAGTGTCTATAAAATCACATTTCTGATTAACATGTTGCCGAGGAAAAGCGTCCTGTACAGACGCATCCTGTACATAGGCGGGACTTTGAGTAGAGCTTCTATCCTGTGTAGGCACCGGACTTATTTTGAAATTGTCAGTGAGTCTACGTTTCACACTATTTTTTCTTGATAAAGATAGGTTTTTCCGCATTGAGGATACCGGACTTCGACAAATTTGCTTTAGAATATCAATTTCATTTGACAAATTAGTTATGGTCGCTTTTAAATCCCCATTCTCTAATATTATATTCTCTAATTCATTTTGTGTGCTCTGCAAATCAGATTTGAGCTTGTTTATTTCCGATTTCAATTCTTCTTTGTAAGACGAACGTGCATAGGTAGAGAGATCAATACTTCTTCCCAAAATTTCAAGGGAACTTGGAGAATTCAGTGAGCTACTTGTATCCATTCTTTCCAGGGATCTTGATCTAGGTTTTCTTACAGTAATATAATTATTTTCTTCCATGTTTATATTAATAGCGTTCCCACTAGGTTTCTGTGTGATGAAAATAATCTATACTTGTGCCCACTTGCGATCGTATCTTGCGGTACGTAGAGGAAATTAAATATATTGACGACACTTAGTGTTCTTATTAGTTCGGCTGCTTGTCACAGAAGTCGTTATTATTTTGGGCTAGGTTTTTGTTTAATTTGGGCTTCGAACCTGGAACCGTTGAGAACTGGTTGCCTAATTCTCTTGACGGCGAGGTGGGAGAATTATAAAGTACAAAAACATTTGCTGTTGTTGGGGCTCGAACCATCGACCACAGTGCGAACACTTTTATTGACCGGATGCTATACCACTCGGCTACCAAGCTTGTTGATAGAGCTTTCAAAATAGTGATTCATAAGTTTAGATTTAAATGTATTTGGCATTACTTGTAGGTATTTATGCGCTTGTGAATGCTATTTTGTCACCTTAAGATGCGATTCCACCAGTGTGCAGAACTGTGCGGCACTGCCATGCACATTGTGCGACACAAATGTTTATTCTGGTCGACTCACTAAAGCAAACAATAACAAATTGTGCGCGAACATTCTAGAAATGTTCGCGCACATCTGTATACTTTTGTGCGCGCACACATGCAGTCAGTGGACTCGCGTCGACGTGTACAAACCTGTTGTGCGCGAACTCAGTCTTGCTTCCGCTACCGGAGTGAAAACATTGATTTGTGCGCGTACATTGTTAATTAACCAAGCTAAATATGGATTGGACGAATGATAAAATTATTAATTTTATTCAAGCTATTGAAACTTATCCTGTATTATGGGATTCTAGTCACAGTGATTATAAAAATAAAAACAAAAAACACGACGCCACTCAAGAGTTGGCGCAAAGTTTCAATTGTGACTCGACTGAGGTAATGAGAAAATGGAAGATTATTTTGGCTCAATACCGAAGAGAAAAGAAGAAAATCGCGGACTCAAAATCTTCAGGTTCTGGGATTTTAGATATATATAAGCCGAAATGGTTTGCTTATGCATATTTGAATTTCTTTCATGGAAGGGATGAGCCGAACGTCAGCTTGAACTCACACGACGAAATAAATGAACAGGTAGGTACGTTTTAAATGTTTATTTTCTTACCTCTAATATTATTACTTAGATACCTATACTATTTACGCCAGTGTTTCTTGCCATGGCACCATTCCGATGTCAGTTTGGAAATAATGTGCAAATTCTTCTCTTATGTTTTTCGCATCGCCAGGGGGTCTTCTTCCAACATGTCTTAAAGGCAGTAAGTTTGCCATGCCTGCATCACGCCGCCAACTTCCATCGATAGTGCAATGAGTAATTTGGTTCTCAGTATCAAAACAGCCAGCAGAAGTATAAAGTTGTGAAGACGATTTTTGTGTTATCAAAAAATTATGCAAGTAACAACATGTCAGTGTTATCAATTGTGTCTTTTCTGGAGCTAACAGAATAGGTTTCCTGAGTACGCGAAATACACCGGACATAATGCCGAATACGTTTTCCACAATACGTCTCGCTCTGCTCAACCGATAATTAAATATTCTCTCTTTTGATCTTTTGTCATGTTGACCGGGATATGGTTTCATTAAATTTATATCTAACGCAAAAGCATCATCTGCCACAATGACATGTGGAATTGGTTTGTTCCTTCCGGGTAACGGGTAAGGTTCAGGCAAATTTAATTTTTCTTGCTGAAGATTAGCATAGAAACCAGTATTTTTGAAAACACCACCATCCGATATTCTTCCTTTACAACCGACATCTACGTACGTAAACTTATAATTTGCATCAACCAGTGCTAAAAGCACAATGCTGAAATCACCTTTGTAATTGAAAAAGTCGCTTCCAGTATTACTTGGAGCTTGAATAACAACGTGTTTGCCATCCATAGCCCCAATGCAATGAGGGAAATTCCAAAGATGGTCAAATTGGCGCTCTAAGATCATCCATTCTTCTAAAGTGTTAGGCATCTGAAAAAGGAAATTTTATTACTATTTCAGGTATCACAAGATATTATTATCCAGAATGACACAGTAAATGAAGATCAAGAGTCTCTTCATGAAAGGCCAGTCGAAAAGTTTAAGGCTCCGAAGAACTCGCTTAAACGCCGTATTGTCGATGAAGACCCGAGAATCGCCCAAGCTTTGTCCATTATGAATAACGTAAACAAGCAGATGGAAGCAAAAAAACCTGATGACGAAGACATTTTTGCTGCAGCCGTCGCAACGAAATTAAGGAAAATTAGAGATGAGCGAACCAAGATTTTAGTACAAAGGGATATAGATAATTTATTGTATGACGCTATTATTGGTACTGGAAAATATGTTACAACTCCAATGCCTTCACCGTATTCAGATTCGTCAAATTGTCAGAGTCAAGGACCGGCTTCAAGTTTTCAGGTCCGCGATAATGATTATTCAGATCTTTTACGTCAGAATGATGGCGAAACAATATCTTGGCATGAAATGTAATGCAATAAAAGTGACTAAAATAAAATGGTATATTATTTTTATTTTCTTACCTTAATATTTTCTTTCAACACGCTTATCAACGCCTTACAAGTCTCAGGTACAATCCGAGCAATAAGCTCTTTTGAAACTTTAAATAAGAACATTAAACTTGCAAAAGAATCTCCAGTAGCAAGATATCTTAAGGTGATTGCAAGCCTTATTGAAACAGGGACACATTTTCTGTAGTTGGTATCTTGCTTAGCAATAAAAGGACTAGTTACATTAACCAGCAACTCAAAATCTTCGCAAGATATACGTGTGAAGTTTTTAAATCCACTCAATGGATCTATTTTTATTTCTTCTAGAAATTTATTCGTTTCTTCATTCCGTCGCTGTAGTAACGGCCTCACCCAACATCGCGGTTTCTTCCTTCGTTTCTTTTTAAGGAGTCTACATAGTAAAACACATGCTGCAGCACAAAGCACTACGTTTTCCTGCCCGTTCATATTAACTACTGAACTGTCTCGGCAGAAACTCTGCTCAGTGAACATGTTCGCGCACAAGTGTGCTGAACTGTGCGTTTACAAAAGTTACGCACAGCCTTACCAGTGGAGACGGAAGCCAAATGCGACACCAGCTTAGTACCTGCACTGTTGGAGTTTTGCACAAAATGTTTGCAAGCAAATGTGCTGCACACTATTTTGGTGGAATCGCACCTTTATATGGTAACGAGTGATGCGATTGGAGGGCGGCGGTCGTGGACTTGTGATTCACCTGTTTTTGCACTGAGTCACTCTAACTAAGATTATTTTTTATTATGGTTGATTTTTAATGGATTTACAACGTTTTGTGATTGAATTTGATTTCTGTATTTTAACACTGGTCTTGTCCACTAAATTTTTATGTCCTTTTTATAGTTTAAACTGATGAAGTTTATTGAGTTTTAAATATTTACACATAGTTTACTTTTATATATACATATATCACTATCACTTATTACGTAGCTTAAACTAAATATAAAAGTTTACTAGAATGTTTTTGTCACTTTTCACACATTTACTATTTTTTACTAATTATTTAAACAGAGCGCAGCGTAAGTGTGTAACTCGCGCGCAGCGATGACGCGGACTCACATAGGCTATTATTTATAAAGTTTAACGCGGGTAAAATCCCTGGGCAAAGCTAGTTGTAGATAAATTGCACACAGTACACAAAAATCATACTGATCAAAGCAAGACTTGTTCTGGGTGGGGATTTAACCCACGACTTTTGCCTTAGCAGTCTGGGTCACAGATAACCACAAGATCATCAGACCAGTCGTGCGTGCCAGTTCCTTTATCATAATTATTCACTTATTTTTTTATTATATGTTGGCCATTATTATTTGGTGGTACCTTCTGAAAAATAGTTTCTGCTGGTGATGCTCATTGCCGGAGCATTATGTCTAATACCAAACAGCTTTTGTCTCAATTTACACCTATGATAAGATAGATATTTTTTTTTATGTCAGATGTCGACAAACGAGCAAGTGGGTCACCTGATGGTAAGTGATCACCGCCGCCCATGGACACTCGTAACACCAGAGGAGTCGCGGGTGCGTTGCCGGCCTTTAAGAGTCAGCAAAAACAAGTATTGCTGACCCTCCCCCCCCTCCCCACCCCGATGAGCTCTGGCGACCTTACTCACACTCAGAAACACAACATTAAATTATTAATGTAATTATTAACGAATGTCTTCTGTAAGGTGGAGGTACTTCCCCAGTCGGGCTGCTCTTCGAGCGAATGAACGCTGTGCCCTACCTCAAAACTATCAACTACAAAACTATCTACTGATTTATTTATTTATTCTTGGAAGACCAACAGTTATACAATGGCAGCAAAGATAACAATACAATAAGCGACAAGAAGCCAATAACAGGTCTTCGCTAATAGGCAATATTTTAAGTTGGTTATGAACTATTGTGAACATTATTGTAAAAAAAGAAAACAACAAAACAAAATAAATTAATACCTAATAACAACAAATATAAGCCCTACTTAGTTCAAATATTTTTAAAAAACTTGACTAAGTAACCGTCGTACTGCCTCTGGTCTAGCATTAAATATGTTAAACTTATGCTCTTTGTAATGCTTATTAAGGCTACTTACTTACTTATCGTATGGGCAGTGGTTACCCTGGTATCAGAGTTGTTCATGCCGCCCAGTAGGCCTCTGACATGGCTTAACGACTGTTGCCTAACGTACAACCGGGACCGACAGCTTAACGTGCCCTTCGAAGCACGGAGACGCTCACAAATTAAACCACTTTGGCGGTCACCCATCTATGGACTGACCGCGAGCCTAGTCGCCAATCACTTACGGATCGGTGAGAGCATCTGGCTATGAGCGCCTCCATAGGCTACTGCTCGCTCGCCACAAATATGCATTTTGTCTGTAATTTGTTGGTACTGAAGGAAGATGAATAGGATTTGTTTGTCTGCTTACTTAATTCTCGTCATATCAACCGAGTGACATCCACTACAGAACAAGAACCTCTTCCAAGAATAGGGCGACATGCCGGTTGGCAACCGAAGTATGATGATCATCGTACTCAGAGAGTCGCTGCTGCACGTTCTTTGGTAAATATTCCTTTGGGACGATGTCTAATCCCCCCACGGGATAAGATGGTATTCGTTGCCGTCAGAAACTTTAGCTTACCCCGTTTGTTTTATTTTTTATTCTTGGGTCAAATTTAGTAACTGAAATTTGACCCCCTTCCTGTTGACCGATTGATCTGAAATTTGGTACACATTCTAGTTCTGGTGACAATACAATGAAATAAATTCTGTTTCATTGTAAATCCAATATGGCCGCCGCTACAAAATGGCGGATGACTTAGGTTTTATTAATCCCATCAATATGGGTATCAAATGAAAGGGCTCAACAAGTAGAATACAATGTAATATACAAAATTGAAATCTAAGATGGCCGCCGCTACAAAATGGCGGATGACCTAGGTTTTATCAATCCCAACAATATGGGTATCAAATGAAAGGGCTCAACAAGTAGAATACAATGTACTATACAATATTAAAATCCAAGATGGCCGCCTCTACAAAATGGCGGATAACCTAGGTTTTATCAATCCCCACAATACGGGTATCAAATGAAAGGGCTCAACAAGTAGAATACAATGTACTATACAAAATTGAAATCCAAGATGGCCGCCTCTACAAAATGGTGGATAACCTAGGTTTTATCAATTCCATCAATATGGGTATCAAATGAAAAGGCTCAATAAGTAGAATACAATTTATTATGCAAAATTGAAATTAGAGATGGCCGCAGCTACCAAATGGCTGATAACCTATTTTTTTATCCATCCCATCAATATGTCTATCAAATAAAAGGGCTTGAGAAATAGAATACAGTGCACTATACAACCTCAAAATTTTAAGATGGGCGCTGCCACAAAATGACGTATACTTAGGTGCGAAACTATTTGAAGAAGGTCAAGCTTACGTGGCTCTTTGAAGAGTAAGATCTTTGCAGGGACTACGTGTAGAGGAGTTGGACTGCAATAAACTAACGGGCTAGAAACCTTGCAATAATGACGCACTAAATGAATTAAACAGAATACGAAATAAAAACTAAAAACTAGAAAATAAAAATTGGTAAAAAAACTTTTTAAGTTAAACGGTTTTATGTTAAACATGCATTGTAATGTTTAAGATATGTACTAAAAGCTAAAAAATAATAAAATAGATACAGTCGTGGGCATTATAAACATATGCATAGACTAGACTAAAATAAAACCGTGGGGCACGTCAATTGTCTACAATCGTTGAAAATGCTCGTTTTGTAGTGTCACGCGATAATAAGACAGTTGTTCAACCGACAACGATGGACGAGTGGCAAGTAGGGCTAGAATGTGTAAACAAGCTAGCGAGCTCGACTATAAGCGAGTTTTAGGGTTTCATAGTGTTGAGCGAGTGTTTACTTTAATCATAAGTTTTGTCGATTAAAGACAAACTTACGAGTAGTGAAGCGAGTCTTCGCCAGCCAGCAGTGTGAAAGTTCCACGATAAACTATTTGAAACATTTCTTTTGTTTACATGGAATGTATAACTATCGGACTATCAATGAGCAAGAAAATAGTAAGTAATTTCTCACCGTCGGTGGGCCAACTGCCTAACGACGAATTAAACGATTCTTCTATCGCACATTTTAATCGATAATTGTAGACAATTGACGTGCCCCACGGTTTTATTTTAGTCTAGTCTATGCATATGTTTATAATGCCCACGACTGTATCTATTTTATTATTTTATAGCTTTTAGTACATATCTTAAACATAACAATGCATGTTTAACATAAAACCGTTTAAACTTAAAAAGTTTATTTTACTAATTTTTATTTCTATTTTGAATCACGTTGTTCTATAATAAGCCCAGGTTTATTACGATAATGACTTGCAAGATTTTTTTTTGCAAGATTGAATTATTTATAATACGCAATTTGGGTGAAGCAATATTTTTTCTTTTCCTTCTTCCTCTGTTCCAATTTTATCAAATAACAAACAAATTTTGAAAACAAAATAATAATATTTAAACACTCATTGTTTGTTTGCTTTCTAAAAGCCTCCGATTACAAGTTAATTCTGACTCTAATTAACGAAATGTTTTCTCAAACTTTTCTTGGGCCTTTGTCGAGCAATGGACATATTTTAGCTGATGATGATTGAACATCATGTTGACCTCTATGTCATAGTAATTTATCTGAACCGAGCACTTCTGTCCTCAGAATGTTATTTAAAAATAAATTTTAGCACAGAATTGTCTTCGTTTTAAATTGTATACGGGTCTGATTGTTGTACCATCCGTGCCTCGGAGAGCACGCTAAGCCGTCAGGTCTAGTTGCCACTAGAACATCAATGTTAGTCGTCAGAGACGCTATAAAACCTGACCTCTGGTCAACTTACTTACTTATCATATGGGTAGTGGTTACCCTAGTGTCAGCGTTGTTCAAGCCGCCCAGTAAGCCTCTGACATGGCTTAAGGACTACAACCGTGCCCTTAACGTGCCCTCTGAAGCACGGAGACGTTCAGAAAATACCTCACTTTGGCGGTCAACCATCTATGGTTGATTAGTTCCAGTAACTAGCCTAAACGTGTTGTACTAGAAGCCGACTCAATAGAAGAAAACGACAAAAATGAAAAGGAGCTCTATTTCTTTCAATGAAACCAATACCTTTGACAACATTAGTCATACCCTTTTTGTTTTACGGCTTAATATTGAAATATAGTCCTTAGTATTTCGAAGATAAATCATACCATTTCATTTTTCCAATTACGACGAGACTGGAGAGACCGTCATGCTGTCTCATGTTTATTAAGCGGGCATATGTCAGCAGGCACAGACGACAGCACAGGCAGCTACACCAATCTGTCAAATTTCTTTTATAGGTTTTCAACTTTATCACATAAGCATAAGGTTCACTTTCAATTGGGGAAATTTGACAGATCGGGGTAGCTTGATGTGCTGGCGTCTGTACCTACTTACTGCTTTAAAACCAAAATTTATTTGTCATCGACACGCTAAGAAGAAGAATACTATTGTTCTCTGCGGGAATCAAACCCTGAACACCAAGATGCTGAGGCAGTAACGAGGCGGATGCTCTATACGTCACACCCAGAACGTTTTCTTCCATAAGGACCGTCGACTCAGGAACGTCTTAGACGATCCGGATAATAATACCAAATATTGTCTGGAACAAGGCAAGGCGGATACTCGTAACAATGGACACTATCCGATATATCCTAATCACCGGTCCAGAGTACAACCGCGAACCACTTGCTACGTAGTCTGCATGCATCTTGATGAAACGCCCCATCAGATATTCAATTGGATGGGTGGTATGTGACTGATCGTACCTACCACCGTAGAGCGTCAGTTGCAATATTTATGCATCTCTACGTCAGTAACCGTCAAGCGAAGAAATAGCTTGTGACTGGGTACTAAAAATACTATGTTTTCTTACCGCAAGTATCTATTTTATTAGTGGAGTGCTTCATTGAATAAAGATGAATAATATTAAAAATTCTGTTTTAAGTGAAATAAAGTCAAATATCATTTTTTTTATTTATTTATTTGGTCAGTCTACAATTGTTTACAAATTATATTTACAGATTCTTCATTAATAATAATACAGTTTTAAGTGCAACAATAACTTACAGACTAACACCACTTGCATAGATTATAGGTAAATATGTAATAAATATTTTATGTGTGTATAAACATATATATATACATACATAAACTGTAAAAATTAAAATTATGAGATAGAAAATGAATAATTAATCAATTAACTTAATAAATATTATAATAGGAAGGCGTACAAAAAATGAAAATTAAATTAATTAAATTAAATTGTAACGGTATGAAATAAATTAGTTTCAAAAGAAATATCAATCATCAAAAATGGTTTAATACGTAAAAAACAAGTCGACTTCAACTAACATTGAAGATTGAAATTTCATTATTAAAAATCACTCTGGGAGAAAGGTTATAATTGGCAGCTGCAACAACTTTAATAATAAAAACTGCAAAGAATGTCGTGCAGTTTGTTCAACAGATAATTGCACCCTAAGCTCTTTTCCAATATAAGTCTGTAATCGAAAACACAAGTTATATTAGAAACAAAAGAAATTCAAGTGTCTTGCTTTGAATTCATACCACACTTGAAAATACCGGATAAGATTTATACATAATATAATAATATCCAGGGGCATTATTTACACACAACCATCTGGTCCCAAACTAAGCAGAGCTTTTACTATGAAAACCAGATAACTGATACACTACATATACCTAATTCATTTCTTTTGTAAATACATACTTATTTAGGTAATTAAACCCAGACTCAGGACAAACAGACAAGTTCATGCACACAAATATTTGTCCTGGGTGGGAATTGAACCCACGAACTCCAGCGTGAAAAGCAAGCATTTTTCAACCACGCCAACAAGCCCGTCATATATGCTTCAAATTCGTTCCGCATGCTTCAACTTTCTTGCTTGGGGCACACCGTTTTTTGGGTACCTTGTACGTACAGGCTTAAACATTAGCGTGAACACAGGACCTCTTAAAATATATAAGATTCTATGACAAACTTCCCAATGATATTAGAGAATTATCTACGAATAAGTTTAAAAGAATTATTAAAGCCAAATTGTGTAGCAGGGCATATTACAAAATTTCTGATTATTTAAGTGATAAAAGTGCTTGGGATTGAGTTGTTCTGATTCAACACACATGATTGTAGAATAGAATAGAATAGAATAGAATACTCTTTATTGTACACCATAAGAATACATATTTTTATAGGATATTACATAAACAAGTTGTACAAAGGGCGGTCTTATCGCATAAAGCGATCTCTTCCAGACAACCTTAGGATGGATAGGAGCTGAACAATAACTAATAGCAGTAGGTGTGCAACAAGACATACACCAAAATTGTGGTATATCCATAAAATAAATAAAAAAAAAAGATTTAATAAATTTACTGTTAAAAAGATGGAAATGTAAAATAAACATAATTAAATAACTAAATAAGAAAAATACTTTATTTAACGTAGTACCATAAATTATACAGACAAATAGTGTTCTCTGACCAGCTTTTTAAAAGTTGATATTGTCTGGGCACTTTTAATTTCGACAGGCAAGGCATTCCATAGTCGAACTGCCTGCACACTAAACTATTTTCCCATAAAAATGGATTTGTGCTCTGGGATATGTAGTTTTAAATTTTCTGATGATCTTAAGGATCGCAAATGTGTGTCACAAAGGAATTCGAAGCGTTCTTTAAGATATGTAGGAGTAGCAGGGTTAAAGAGAATGTTATAAAGCAAAGAAAGAATATGAGCATTCCGGCGAAGGCGAATTGGCAACCACTTGAGCTTAGTACGAAAGGAGGATACATGATCATATTTGCGAAGACCAAATATGAATCTTATACAAAAGTTTTGAAGTCGCTCAAGCTTATCGAGTTGCTCTTCAGTAAGATTAAGATAGCTGACATCAGCGTAGTCGAGGATTGGTAGGAGAAGCGATTGAGCAAGCGCAATTTTAGTGGTAATAGGGAGAAAGTTGCGTAGACGCCTAAGTGAGCCTGCTGACGCAAATAACCTTCGGCTAACCGTCTTCAGTTGTGGGCCCCAGGATAAAGTACTATCTATTACTATCCCCAAATTCTTAACATTATCTTTATACGGGATAACAGTACCCTCAAATGTAATTTGGGGAATTTGAGACATGTCTATCCTAGTCACCATTCGAGAGCTGCCGATGATAACAGCTTGCGTCTTTGACGGGTTAATCTTCAGACCAAAGTTATGACTCCATTCCCCAATGCGAGATAAATCAGAGTTGATTATTCTGATAGCATCTGGCAGGTTTGCAGGTGGAGAGTGGTAATATATTTGGAGATCGTCTGCATAAAGATGATAGGAGGAAGAAAGGTTATTTGAAATTGAATTAATAAAAATAGCAAAAAGCAATGGAGATAAAACGCCACCCTGCGGTACACCGGCTAGTGTGTTGCACCACGAAGACAAAGAGTCATCAATACGGACTCGTTGCCGGCGACCAAACAGGTAGGTGCGAAACCAATCAATCACTATTGGAGATATGTTCAGAGTGGCCAGAATGCCAAGAAGAATGTCCACAGTATTAAATGCATTACTGAAATCTAATAGGAGAAGAACTGTAAGATTTCCATTCTCCATAGCACTCCTAATGTCTTCCGTAATAGTGACCAGGGCTGTGACAGTACTATGACTAGGACGAAAACCGGATTGCATTGGATTTAGGAGACTATTTTTGCAAACAAAGGAATGAAGCTGTTCATGGACCAGGCGTTCAAGGACTTTGGAGAGGAATGGGAGGATGGATATAGGACGGTAATCAGCAAAAGAGGTAGGATTTTTGGTTTTGGGTATAGGAGTAATCTGGGCTTCCTTCCATGAGGAAGGAAAGCATCCACTGGACAAAGAATGGTTAAGAATGTGACATATGACGTGAAGGATTTCATCAAGAATAGGAATGATCATATTACGGCTGACATTGTCACTACCGACAGCATTAGATGCTATAGACAGAATGCTTTTCTTAACATCACAAGTAGTGAATTGATTAAAAAGAAAAGGTGAATGATCAGGAGTTGGAAGTGATGAAAGATGTGTCAAAGTGTTTGCTTTAGCTGTTCTGTTACATGCAGCTGAAGAGGAAAAATGTGCATTAAGCGCGTGAATATCCAAAGTTGTAGGAAGTGTATTTTGGCACTTTCCAACCTCTAGTGATCTTAGAAATTTCCAGATTTTAGCTGGTTCACCGTTCTCAACGGATTTGTGGATATTTTGGCGTTGGGCGCTCCTACACATCTTGTTGCAGTTATTCCGAATCTCCATATATTTTTCCCGATTAATTGCCGTTGGTTTGCACTTAAATCTCTGCTTTGCCACAACCTTTCGAGCCATGATCTTTCTGATGTTGTCGGTCAACCACGG
This sequence comes from Pseudoips prasinana, assembly GCA_951640165.1. Lineage (NCBI taxonomy): Eukaryota > Metazoa > Arthropoda > Insecta > Lepidoptera > Nolidae > Pseudoips > Pseudoips prasinana. The sequence continues at coordinate 2,618,610 of OX621238.1, read as the reverse complement.
CGCTGGAAGATGTTTTATTTTTATTGTTCGTATAGGGGCATGTATGTCGTAGAGTTGAATGAGCTTGTTATTGAAGATTGTAACCTTATCATCAATGATGTTAGTTTCAAACACTGAACTCCAATCAATACTACGAGCCGATTCTAAAAGATTTTCAACATTCATACCACTAAAATTGCGCTGTAGAAGATATTTCGACTTAGCTTTGGGAGGGCGAACTTCATAAGAAGTAAAAATTAGATCATGGTACGAAAACGCATCAGCTGGGCATTGGCCATGCTTAGCGACATGATCACTAGATGAAATGAAAATGAGATCAAGTAATGATGGAACAGAGTTAGGAAAATGGTGAGTTGCACTTAGTGGGAGACAGCAAAGATTAATAGATTCAAAAACTGACAAAAGAGTAGAAGCACGGGAGTCCTTTTTGAGAAGGCAGGTATTAAAATCACCCATTAGAATAGTATGACTGTAAGACGGAGTAAGATTAATAAGAAGTGTTTCAAGAGAAGAGAAGTAATTGATGCGGAGAGATGGGCAATAGTAAACACCAAGTAATAACCTCGTGTGGTGCAGTTCAACCTCAATAAAAAGGTGTTCACCGGCGTTTGGCAGAGGCGGTTGCGGTGACACATCGACTATTTTAAAATTTATGAAATTGCGTAGATATATTGTTACGCCACCACCAGCCCCAACCACACGGTCATTGCGTATAAGACTATAGCCTGGTAAAGTATACGCCACAGATGGGAGGCATGGTTTTAACCACGATTCCGATATTAAAATAGCATGGATATTCTTACAGTCAAAGTTTGCCAGCAAATCGGGAAAGTGTGCCGGAATGCTTTGGGCATTTATGTGGACAACATTGAAATTCTTAGGAACATCAGAAAAATGAGACACAAGAGTCTCACCAAGAGATGGAATTGAAACGAAGCTAGCATCACTATCTGCTGAAAAAAAACTATCAGTATCGCTTTCGTAATCAGACTCCAACATATATTTAATTTAAAAAGTTTTAACAGTAAAACTATAATTTTATCAATATTTTCTCCAAAAAAAAAAATATCAAAATAAAATATCCACCTGCCAGTGTCAAGGAATAACAATAAATAAATTAACAGGCAAATTATAAATATTAAAAATAATAAATACTAATCAACAAGGTAAATAGAAACTATTAACCCGATTTTACTAAAACTAACAACAAAAAAGCAAAGAAAAGAGCAAATAACAAGAATTTTAACAATATTATACAATGCTAAGAGAGACTTATATAATTTGTTATATATTTTATTACGTTGCCAATAAAAGTATGACCACATTACGTAGAATAATACGCAGTAATCATCCATCAGCAAAAATAAATAAATAATTACTGTTTCCATTCACCCCATTGCATGCGTTCATAGACAAAGAAAATGCAACAAAAGAATAGATGAAATGACATAACATTATATAATCACTGACAATTTACGTGAAATGACAACAATGTACAAATAATTAATATTTAGTTTTCATGAGGATGCGTAAAAAGAATTAGAAAAGAATGTTTACCAGGAAGATTTCACTTTTTTGCGACCGCATTTCTTTTTGGCCTTTGCGTTATAGGTTTACCGACCTCTGGTTGTTTTGAGACGTCCGTGCTCGATGACTTGGAAGCTTTTGCGATGTTATACACATCCTGTACTGTAGTGACACGGTGGCGTGCATTATCCTCATCAATTATGAAGACCTGGCCGCCTTTAGAAAAGCATTTCGACAAGCCGAATGTCTCACGGCCCAAAACAAACGCTGAGTGCCGAGTTTTTGTAAGAAACTCTGAAATGGTTACTCCCGTACCCTTCAATTTCGTTTTAGAGAACCAGGCCTTATCTCGGAGTGCCATGGTTTCAAATTTACACAAAATTGGCCGAGGTCTTGACGATCCACTATGACGACCCATGCGATGGCACCGTCTAATGTCCTTAAATCGGAAATGTCAAGCTGAGAAGAAACGACTTCCGCAACTGTCTTCACTACGTCCTCATCCTTGTTTTCGGTGATTCCATGTAGCAAAAGAATCTTTCGTCGCCCTTTCATCTCAAGATTATCAATATTGCGAGCCAGTATATCTACCTGTTTCTGCAAGATTTCAAGTGTTCTCAGGAACTGCTGTTTGAAAGACCCAAAGTCAGCTGCTATTGTACCAACAGTAGCTGTATCCTTACTTGATGATGCCTTTTGCAGCTGTTCTTCAACACTGGCACACTTTTTATAAAACTCCTCTCTTAAACTGGACACAGAATCTTGTACTGTGACTGCCATTTCTAAGTCACAATTTATCTAGTGTTGTTGTGGAAATTAAGTTAAACTTCTTATTTAACTGGCAGGTGGGTCACTTTGATATTAATATTTTAGCATTTGCACATTAAAATTAATGAAATAAATAATTTAAATTACAATAAAATACAGAGCACAATTTTTTCCTACTGCTTGCCACAACTACCCACGTAATTGTAATTAATCTTAAGTATATTTTATTTTAAAAAAGGATTCCTACTGAGTTTTCTGGCAGTGTTTCTCAGTAGCTGCCACGTCATGCACTGCACGGTAGGGTAAAAAAATATGACGATTCCACATAAATAGAATTTTTTTACGGAATCAATGATTTTGACTTTGACTTTACCCTAACAGGTACTTAGTCAACTAGGTCTGCAAGGAATTCTGCTGCTTATAAATATAGAACTGATGTATATAGGCAGATGTCTATACTTTTACATGGATTTTAATAGGTCATTTCTTTTTTTCGGTGATTATTCTTCCGTAGTGTGTCTGATTTTTATTAAATAACATTATATGCACTTAAGAATATCTTCAACACTGTCTCAAATTAAAAGAAGATCGATGTAGCCGTTCAAAAGAAGTACGATCTGGAATGAACTACCTGAGTAGTAAGAAAGAGCTTCGTTTACCATCATCTCAATTATCATATGGCCAGTAGTTACCTAGTGTCTGAGTGGTTTTACTCGAAAGTATATCGGCCTCCGCCATGGTTTAACGACTGTAGGCTATAACCAAGACCGGGGAATAAATAAAATAGTCTTACATTTGTCCACAATTTAGTTTTGCGATCATTCAATATGTAGTAAAAATATAGCTAAAATTTAAAATTTAGATAATTACACCTACACATGATCCTTGACAATAACTTAATTTAAGTTAGCTAAATATCGTTACTGTTATAAAATAAATCTTAGTGTAAATTATTTCCTACAATCCGTGTACCTAAATATCTATATGTCATCATTACAGCTAAATAAGTCCACTGCTGGACAAGCCTCCCTCAAGAATCGTCTTGGGGGGATATGCCATAATCGCCACGCTTGGCAGGCGGGTTGGCGATCGCAGTAAGATGGTCATAGTAATCAGAAGGAAGCTGCTGCCCGTCCTCTGTTAGATATTCCCTCGGGTCGACTTCTACGCCCCCCACGGGATGAGATGGGGTGATGATATTCTGATTCTGATATTTGTCGCCGTCACCACACAGCATATCTATATGTACCTTGAAATAATTATAAATTAATTATATATTACTACGAACATGTTCTGACTATTTACAAGCGCTTTTTTAAAGTCTACGTGAACAAAAACCTTTTTTATTTTATTTTATTTATTTATTATACACCTGTAGAATGACATAGCGGCACTTTCATTTATACATCTGTCTATAGTTACAAATAAATAAAATTGGAGTGTGTGTTTTTAATATTGAAATAACCGATTTTTACTACATGTATATGTGTATACGGTGCATACACCAAAATATTTCTTATTACAATTATTTTTCGGCTGTTTGTTTTGGCCGGCTATCTCTGAAATGGCTGGATTGATTTTGACGGGACTTTAATTGGCAGGTAGCTGATGTAATAAGGAGGAACTTAGGCTACGTTTATTTTAGAAAAAATTTTTTTTAGAAAATATCAACTAAATAAACTAATTAACCTGCCGACGAAGCGCGGGTACAGCTATTATCATAAAAAAACTATTGTTAATAAAATGAAATTTAGTTGGTACGATGATACGTCATAATAATAATACCTTAATATAGACAGAACCATTGAGGATATGTAGTAATAATATTAGACTTAAACTAGATAATTAAACATAATCTCTTGACAATAACTTGATACGAGCTAGCTAAATATCATTGCTATAATAAAATAAATTTTATAAATGTCTATGTTACTAGAAATAATAATGATTACAACTATATTACTACAAACATGTTCTGACTATTTACAAGCGCTTTTTTAAAGTATACGTGAATAAAAACCTTTTTTATTTATTTATTTATACAAAAATTAAGTAATGGAATCAGGCGTTACTTTGCGGAAATCCATAACAATCAAAAAACAAAATCAATATTTAGTGTTAATTCCGCTAATTGTCAGTTTAATCATGCTGGGATGCGCCAGTACGATACCCTATCGTACTGGCGCATGTAATTTGCTTTTTATATTGTCCTTCTTTGCATGTGCACATTTTTGCGGGCGGGAGGGCGGTGCAAATTGCATCCCAGCATGATTAAACTGACAATTAGCGGAATTAACACTAAATATTGATTTTGTTTTTTGATATACAAAAATTGCTAAAAATTAAAAAATAAAAACGACTTTTAGGCGAAACAAAGTTCGCCGGGTCAGCTAGTTAAAAATAAGGTTCTGGCCTCGAGGTATAACGCGATCGAAAGCTCGGGCGGAAAACTAATAAGCTTTAAATATCATGTGATTATAATAAAACATTTTTCAGCGAATTCAGCATACTCACGAACTAAAAAGCAATTTACATGTCAGCTAGTTTTACTGACAACCGTTCAACAGCAAGGACGGCGCCAATTATTGTAAAAACCTTATCGTTTAGCGAATAATAGCTATTAATTCGCTTAGTGTTTGAATGCCAAGCTCCAGTTGTGCTTTTGGGGGTCTCGGCTAATAAATAAAACTAATCTCCGATATATAGAAACTGTATTGTATCTGATTCAATGATGTAAGTAGCCGCGTTGCTTGCGCTGAGTGTTGAGAGCAAATCCCCGCCGCTGTAGCTCGACGGCCGGTTAACGAGGTGGGGGAGGACGTTGAAGGTCAGCGGACCGGTCGGAGGCGCGAGCGCAGCGCCGCCTGGTGTGATGACCGGAACACTTAGTAACTACGCTTCGAACTTAAAACTTCGGTACTGTAAGCTATTTGACTGCCTCGTTGGTCTAGCGGTAGCGTGTTCGACCGCAGCTATTGAGCTTTTGGGTTCAAATCCCTTGGTCGGACCAAAAAGTGATTTTAGGACATTCCGTAAAATGAAATATCTCAGTAATATGTATCTGGGAGTTGGCGGTAATACACCCTAGAGCCTCGGAAAGCACGTAAAGCAGTCGATCCTGTACTTGACCTTTTTCCGGTAGTGTCGCTAGTCGTCCCATCAGATCATGGAAGTAATGGAATAGAAAGTGCATCTGTGTTTGCACACACACTTGTGCAATATAATATGTCCTGCGCAATTGGCTAGTAAGCATCGAGAGTGGCCGGCGTGGCCGAAATTCGGTCGGGAGGACATTACTGTAAGCTATATTATTATAGCTTTTATATTTATTATGTGAGCTAACAACAGTAATTTATAAAAAATCGGGACTAGTCTCACCGTCTTACCCATCACTGCAATTCCTGTAAGCCAGTATCAACAGTGGCACACAATGAATTGACATTGAGCGGTGAGGCTCAGGCATGTCCCGGGGAATCGCGACAACTATCTTGGATCCTGCAACGAATTTAATCGGAAAGAAACAAGGAGGAGTTAGAAAATGAATAGTTCCAGTTTACAGCCGTATCTTGAAACTATCAACATAATACTCAATTTTAAATTAAATCCTGTCGGACCATTGTGTTCGAAAGGTCGCGAATTCAATTCTCACACCGAATCAATCTTTAGTCTGTATTTACAAATGAACCTCATTTACCCATCTATTGAAACTGCCTCGTTGGTCTAGCGGTAGCGTGTTCACCCCCGAGAACGAGGTCCTGGGTTCAAATCCCGGGTCAGGCCAAGTGATTTTGAGACTTTTCTGTAAAAAGAAAAATTCACAGCATTAGCCCGAAGTCTGGGAGTTGGCGGTATGATAACCCCGTGCCTTGGAGAGCACGTAAAGCCGTCGGTCCTTTACCTGACCTCTTTCCGGTCGTTTCGCCTAGGCGTCCCATCGGATCATGAGAGTGATGGAAAAGAAAGTGCTCCTGTGTTTGCGCACACACTTGAGCACTATAATATGTCCCACGCAGATGGCTAATCTCTGTTGAGACTGGCCACCGTGGCCGAAATTCGGCTAGGAGTACATTATTATTTATTATTGTAACTTAATCGCTTCTCAACTTACAGTTAAAAGAGGTTCTCGAAGTTGAGAAGGGGTTATAAGTACCGCCCTTAATGTTAAAACAAGTATTTCATTTGGTGTCTGATTGGTTGAAAAGCTACCCTGCGACCTTCGGAGAACACGTTTAGCCGATTGTAACCAGTCGACAAGAGAACATTTAGGACGAACGTTACAAGAAGCCATAAGCCGAATAGAATTTGCCCCCAGGGTCTCTACCTCCATAAGGTAACTTTTCCCAATATGGACTTAACCATATGAGTCAAATCATAAAATCTTCCTTTTGTATTAAGTACAAAAACTTCCGTATCATATCAGCCGAAAGACGTCCACTGCTGGACAGAGGCCTCCCCCAAAGATCTCCACAATTGCCGGTCTAGCGCTATCCGCATCCAGCGATTTCTAGCGACCCGAACAAGATCATCGGTCCATCTTGTAGGGCGCCTGCCCACGCTGCGTCTTCCGGTTCGTGGTCGCCACTCGATAAATTTTTCTGCCCCACCGGCCGTCGGCTCTACGAGATAACTAAACAAAAATACCTATTGTACAGTATAATAATTATCACAAAATATTATTATCTTAGCAGCCATTTAAGTTCGTGACGCATTGCTATTTACATTTTATTTATTTATTTTATTTATTTATTTAATTAAGGCTTACCAACTAAATACATGTTTAACATTATTACACGACATTGTATTAAGGTGATCAGACATGCATCTAAATTAAAGGTAGGCACAACATTAACAGAATAATAATAATTAACAGCTAGGTACACGCATTAAACATAAAAAAGAAACTTACAGCTTATTACATAAGTAGAGTGTTAATTAAATAAAATGTAAATCAAGCCTAGTCTTCTACAACTGGGTACTTATTTACGATGGACAACTTTCTTTTATGGCGGATCTTGATATTTTGGAAACCATTTTCTATAGAAACAAAGAATTTCACAAACAACAGAAAATTTGCGTAATGCAAAAAAAACATGTAACGTAATTAACGCACACCCTCAAACTCTCCAATTAGAATATTATGTTATAATCATAATACATACACTCAATTTTTAATTTAACATGTATATGACTTGTTATTTACTAAATAAATTTCGTGGAATAAAGTTTATTTTACTTTATTTTGTGTTAAATGATGGAATTTGTATGAATACAAATAAAACTGCTATTTAAAAGTCTTATTACTTTGACTTACGCTCCATTTCGATTTGTTTTAACTGTACAGGGTTAATATAACGTTAATTTCCGCAGTTTTAATTATTTTGGGAAAGAAAGATTACCTACCGAATGAGTAAACGATTCTGAACAAACTATTTTCAGGACGTACGTTAATTAAGTTACATGTTGTATACATTTAGTAACCTCCTTCTTTTAAAACTCGGTAACAAATAAGGGATCTTGTATCAGTGCAAAGTATTTCAAATGTTAAAAAAACCGGCCAAGTGCGAGTCATACTCGCCCATGAAGGGTTCCGTAGCAGCAAGTATTTCAGTTGATTAAATGAAAGGTAAATTGCGGTTTACAATTTATGACGTTTTAAAAAAAAACTACTTACTAGATCTCGTTCAAACGTTGCATGGTAATGTACATCATATACTTTTTTTAGTTTTATCTTTCTGTTATTTTTGAAGTTACTAGGGGGGGGGGGGGGGGCACTCATTTTACCACTTTGAAAGTGTCTCTCGCGCAAACTATTCAGTTTAGAAAAAAATTATATTACAAACTGTTTGGGATCCTTTGCTTGATGGAATAAATAAAATACGAGAGCGGACTGTAAACGCTGGTTTAATTTTAGTTACAATACGATAGATGTATGTAGGTATTATAACATTGAATATATGTACTGATTCTTGAGAGGTGCGCGTGCGATCGTAGGCGCGCTCTGGTGGCAAACTGTCGCGGAATCAGCGGCGGGGGCGCTCCCCACGCGCCGCGCCGTTCCCCGCTGGTCGGTGTTCCAACAGCCTCCCCGGGTTGATGGCAGGCAGGTGGACATCAAAGTGGAAGTGGGCATATGTTGTTGAATGCCCGCAGAATCGAGCCTCTGCTGGTCTTGACCTCGGCGACTCTTGTTGCTCCATCACCGCCAGGTATCACCTTCGTGACCCGTCCCAGAGGCCAAAGTAGTGGAGGCTGTCCCTTGTCCTTCACAAGGACTAGACTGCCGATGGACAGCTGCTGCGGCGTGGCTTGGGTCCATTTGGTTTTGCTTTGTAGGAGAGACACATATTCTATATGAAAACGATTCCAAAAATGTTGGCGTATGTGCTCCACTCTTTCGAACCGCTGCCGTATGCTGCCGATGTTCACATCATCATCTATCTGTGGGTGTGGAACAGACATGAGTGACCGTCCAATTAAAAGGTGAGCAGGAGTTAGGGCCGTCAAGTCTAGAGGATCAGAGGACATCGGGGTAAGAGGGCGAGAGTTTAAGATAGCTTCTATCTGAGCCAAACAAGTTGACATTTCCTCATAAGTGAAATGTGTAATCTGAAGTAACCTTTTCAGGTGATGTTTTGTCGAGCGGACGGCTGCCTCAGCTAAGCCGTTGAAATGGGGAGTATATGGAGGGACGAAGGAGAATTCGATACCCTTTTGAGCGATGTCGTATGAGATGTCAGATTCCTGTATGAAACGTTGTAGCTCATTGCATGTACCTACGAAGTTAGTGGCGTTATCAGACAAGATACTTTTAGGCTTGCCGCGACGAGACACAAATCTATTTAGCGCTGCCATGTAAGCCTCCTTCGTGAGTTCTGTAACGAGTTCGATATGGATACATTTAACTGCTTGGCATATGAAAATGCATATGTAGGCTTTTGTAAGCTTACATCCTCTTCCCTTGCGATCAGCCAACAGTATTGGCCCAGCATAGTCTACATTACAATGTAAAAAAGGGAATTCTAAGACAGTTCTTGTACTAGGTAGTTGACCCATAATAGGTTGCACGGTTTGACATTTGTACCTAAAACATTTAACGCATTGTTTGACAGTAGTTTTAGATAAATTCCTACCACCCAGCGGCCAGTAGGCTTGCCGTATGTTGGCAAGTAAAAGTTGTGGCCCCGCATGCAGAAGCTTGACATGCTCCTTCTGAAACAGACATTTTGTAAAATGATGTTTGCTGCATAATAAGATGGGATGCTTTACATTATAATCATAAGGAGCATTGTCGAGTCTGCCGCCCACGCGAATGACACCATCATTATCAATGAATGGGCTGAATGCTATCAATCTATTTTTGCCCGGTAATGTTTTTTGTGATTGAAGCAGATGATGCTCATTGGGAAACATTTCAAGTTGAGCATGTTTAATAATTGTAGTTAATGATTTTGTAAGCTCTAATGGTTGTAAATGTCCTTGTTGTTTGTTGGTTTTAGTTTTGCAATTATGAATAAATCTATACATATAAGCTAATATTCTCTGTAAACGACTCATATCTGAATGTTTGTGAATTTGATTTGCGATTGAGTCGTTATTTACTTGTGTATGATAACTAACTTGATGTTGATTGTTGACTACGATTTCTGAAAAATCTTGTTTAATATCATTAGGCATTTTTGGCCAATGAGATTCTTCTTGAGTTAAGAATGTTGGCCCAGACCACCATAAAGTACAATCAGCGATGAGATCTGCCTTCAAACCACGCGAAATAATATCTGCTGGATTTTGTTTAGTATCGACATAACCCCAAGTGTGCCCTGCAGTCGTGTCCTGGATTTCACTAACTCGATTGCGAACAAAAGGTTTCAATAGATTCGATTTTGACCTAAGCCAGCACAAAACGATGGTTGAATCACTCCAAAAACGACATTTAGTGATTGATAAGGTGAGTGAACTCAAAACTTTTGTGTACAATCGCGATCCTAGTAACGCGCCACACAATTCGAGGCGTGGAATAGTCATGTTCTTGATGGGAGCTATTCTGCTTTTTGAAGCTAGTAACTGAACATGATATTCTCCGTTTTCGTGAATTGATCTGGCATAAATTGCTGCGCCGTAAGCGCGTTCACTTGCATCTGTGAAAATATGAAGTTCATGCAACGTAGAATCAACAAAGACTCGTCGAGGAACCATTAAATTATTTAGGAAAGGTAATGAATTTGCAAAAGACAACCAATCGTCACGTAATTGTGTCGGAACTTCGGCGTCCCAATCACAATTAGAAATCCATAATTGTTGCATGATTATTTTTGCCTCGATTATACATGGCCCGACCAAACCGAGTGGATCGAAGATCTGACTAATAACAGACAAAATGTGCCTCTTCGTTATCTTCTTTTTGGACTCGATGTCTATAGAGAAACCCAATACGTCAGGCTCGCAAAGCCACTGCAACCCTAACGTTTTTGATGCAATATTTTGGCCCTCTGCGATTCCTAACGACTGTGACTGCCCCGACGCTCCTGGAATTTGAGACAAAACATGACTGCTATTAGATTGCCATTTACGAAGAAAAAATTTTGTTGTTGCTAAAATTGTTGCAACTGAGTTTGCCAAGTCTATTGTGTCCGATAAGGAATCGCAACCACTGAGGTAGTCATCGATATAAAAATCATTTTGAATTGATTTTTTGACGCGATCATCGGACGCTGTCTCTGCGAGTGTGACGAGACATTTTGTAGCGAGATAGGGGGCAGATGCTGTACCGTAAGTTACGGTATTTAAACTGTATGTTTTTAGAGGTAAGTTGGGTTCGTCTCTAAAAACAATTTGTTGCAACCGACGTTGCGAAGGGTTAAGTAACACTGCTCTGTACATTTTTTCGACGTCGGCACTTACAATGTACTTATGTTGTCGAAAGCGAAGTAAGATAGACAGCAGATCATTTTGCACAGTAGGACCGACCATTTGTAAATTATTGAGAGACTTGCCTGAACTAGAGGTCATTGACCCGTCGAAGACTGTTCTGAACTTTGTTGTCGTTCGAGTTTCCTTGATGACACCATGATGAGGCAGAAAATATTCAGGTGCGTCCCCAGCGTGAGGTTTGCTCGTACTTATATTTTCTGTCATGTGACCCAGGTCTTCGTATTCATGCATAAAATCGACATAACTTTTTTTGAAGTTCGGATCGCGCTGGAATCGACGTTCAAGTGACAAGAAACGAGCTTTAGCCATATCATACGAGTTTCCTAAAACATCAGGATCGTGTTTGAGAGGCATTGTCACAACAAACTGTCCATTTTCATCGCGATAGGTATTTTGAGCGAAATTTTCTTCGCAAGCACGTTCTTCTAGAGACAACGTGTACTTCGATGGAATAGAATCAAGTTCCCAAAATTTACTTACTGTTGAGTCGATTTGTGTCATCGTGTGATAGCAAGTGTGCGACTGGACTGGTGCACGTGACTGTGATGACGAGCTCAATACTGGACGTGTGACCAACCAACCTAGCATTGTATCACGAATTTCAGGATAATTTTTGCCTAATTTGATCGTCGCGTTTCCAAGAACGGACCAAAAGATCTCTGATCCTACCAAAATATCAATATCTGATGGTTCATAGAAGAACGGATCTGCGTATTGCAAGTGTGATGGAAACGGAATTTTGCTGATATCGATATAAACAGGAGGTTGTTTTTGTGTTAGCTGTGGCAAAATGTTGCAATTTATATTTGCCTTAAAAGAGCTAGTATTCGATTCGATCGTGAGATTGCAAGTATGCATACAAGGAGTTAATTGATTGTTGATACCTGAGACTGTTGAATTTGTGTTCGATTTTGACAGACCCAGCTTGTCGCAGTATGCGTACGAAGTGTAATTGAATGCGGTACCGTTATCCAGCAAAATCCTGGCGTCGAACTTCTCGCCTTTGTTGTTGACAACCTTCACCAGAGCTGTGGAAAGTAAAAGGTTCGAAGAGGTAGATAATTGTTGATAACGAGCGACATTTTCTGACGTATTGTTGGATATTGGGTTGTTATCAGACACATCGACTGGTAGGGCTACACTTGGCATCGGATCAGAAGCATTTTTTGACTGATCAATGTGTAAAAGAGTGTTATGTTTAAATTTACAGTATTTACAATGAGTAAGTTTGCAATTTTTGGCTAAATGATTAGTGGAGCGTAAACAATTTAGACACACTCCAAACTCTTTGGCCTTGACAACTCGTGTTGTGGCCGGCAAGCTACGAAAAAGATCACATGAATATAATAAATGTGGTTTTGTACACATAGGACATTGTAAAACCTTATTTGTTTCAGTTGATTGTTGTTTTTGTTGATTATTGTTTTCTTTTGTTTGTGAATTGTTTTTTAAATTATTTGTTGTCGATTTATTTAACTTTTCTTCTATTGTTTCTAATAAATCTGCTTTGTTATTTATGAAAGTGCAAAATTGTGTCAAAGTTGGCGATTTTTCTAATGAGCTACGATACTCTTCCCAATCTCTATTCGTAGTTGTATCTAATTTGTTTGACATCATGTAAACAATAATTGTGTCCCAATATTGGACTGGTTCTTTCAATGATTTTAATGCTCGAGTGTTTTTATTAATCACATCAATCAGACCACGTAATGCGGCACTGGATTCTTTTACAAGAACATTAATGTTGAACAAAGCTTGTAAATGATTATTTATGAGAAGTCTGTTGTTATCGTATCGTTGACATAACAAATTCCATGCCATGTCGTAGTTTGTCGCTTTGAAATCAATATTAGCAATCACTTGTTGTGCATTTCCTTTTAATGAAGCGCGTAGGTAATGGAATTTGCTTATGTTGTCTATGCAAGAACTATTATGGATCAACGACAAGAAGGTATCTTTATATTCAAGCCAATACTCAAGGCCACCATAAAAGGTTGGGAGATCAATTTTAGGTAAGCGTACAAAATTCTTAGAACCACCTGATTGACTCGGCGAACTCGCTACAGACTCATCGTCGCGGGAATCAGCGACGGGAGACAGCAAGGCGCGAGCTTGTGCAGCTAATGAGTGGAACCGCTCCTCGAACTTTGCTCGCTCCGCATAGGCCTCCTCGGGCTTATCCGACTGCACTTCAATCTCCAACTGTAAATCGTCAAAAATGTCATATATAGCGTCGAATTTCTGATAACGTCCTTCTAATTCGTTGCGTTGCAAAACTGACAAAGATTTTACATCCTGAACTGAGTTGAGATAGTTATTGAAGTTGGTTAATTTTGCTTTTAAAGCACTGCGTTTTTTAATGAGATTGTCCAAATTTGTCATGATGTAAATGTTCCAAGCTGAATACGCAAAAGTACAACTCAAACAAGGAAAAAAAAATAAGTCGGTATTTTAGCAATTTTATCGTAAAATTTTAAGTTTAGTAAATGTGGATATATGTTGTTTTGTAACTATATAAATGCACTATAACATAAATTATTACGTTATTGCAGCTATTATTACTTGTTATTATGTAAGAAAACAAGCAATTTATCGTAAAGAGTAAACAAAGATGTTCGTTGGTACCTACCTATCCTACAAAGTATTTGATAATGTTCTATATGGGAAAAAATCGTACAAGACTGAACAGTTTTAAATAAAGATTATCTATTATTATGATCGTCAAGTCAACTACAGTTTTATGAATAGGCTGCGGCAGACAATAATGACGTAGGTATATGCCGTAAGTACGTTTCGTGTGATGCGATAAGAAACCCGCTCATATAGTTAAGCGTAGGTAAAAAGATGCATCGATGTCTATAGCGAAAGGTACGAAGTTTAATAAATTGTGAAACATAAGAAATAAATATGCAATGACTCAGATAGAATGAAATAAAGGCTGTAAATTAAATGGATAGATTGTTATACCAAATGTCGGTATGGAAAGTTCGGATAGGATTTTAGATAGGAAATAATTGGAACAAACTCACAACATGCCGTGTCCTAGCCCAAAAGACGATGTGATGTCGCTGAGAGAACTCGGTGGCGTGTTCTTGCCCAAAGTACGATGTCACCTCGGTGGCGGAACTCGGTGTCGCTGCGTTGTCCAAAGTCCAAGTAGATGGCTATCTTGTTTCTTGCTTTTATGCCGGTGAGAGGACCATTTGTTTGGGATCCTTTGCTTGATGGAATAAATAAAATACGAGAGCGGACTGTAAACGCTGGTTTAATTTTAGTTACAATACGATAGATGTATGTAGGTATTATAACATTGAATATATGTACTGATTCTTGAGAGGTGCGCGTGCGATCGTAGGCGCGCTCTGGTGGCAAACTGTCGCGGAATCAGCGGCGGGGGCGCTCCCCACGCGCCGCGCCGTTCCCCGCTGGTCGGTGTTCCAACACAAACCTCAATATCATTTTTGAAGACCTATTCATAGATATCCAACATGTATGAGTACGATGAAAAAAATAGTTGAGTTTCAGTTCTATGTACGTTGGACCCCCAAAATTATTGCTCTTTTTTATTTTTGTGTGAAAATCTTAATACGGTTCACAGAATACATCTACTTACCAAGTTTCAACAGTACAGCTCTTATAGTTTCGGAAAAAAGTGTCTGTGACATACGGACGGCCAAACAGACAGACAAACATGACGAATCTATAAGGGTTCCGTTTTTTGCCATTTGGCCGTGACCGAAATTCGTGCAGGAGGAAATTACTACTATTGTTACATCAGATGTAGCACTCGCACTTTTCTGACCTATCCTACCCCCTAGGAGCAAACCAAACTAACACACCATTCTAATTAGCCGATCATCGTGATCGTGATTGGCGCTCAAATATTTAAAGGTCAAAATGACTAAATCGTTCGTTCAATCGGCTTCCATGAGCATGTTAGGTAATACTAAATAGATGTGTATTAAATATATATCTAGATATAGCCAGATATGCCAAGCTCTAAAATTGTTATAAATAAGACTACTTTACACCGTTAACCCGCAACAAAGCATCATACTATATGTATGATGGAGGTGTCATAATATAATGAAAACCAGACAATCTATTATAAGGTATATTTATTAACCATACAGGGAAATAATCATTTAAATACAAGGTGAACATATTATTTAATAAAACAAACCACGTTGTGACATAAACATAATACAAAGTTTACTTAGCTTTGAATCACTCTGTCTGTTCAGTACGGCAGTTCCAATAGAATCGACACAAATAGTATAACTGTCAATTTAAATTTGTTAACTGAATCGTCCCTCCAACAACCAAGAGCTCCGCTCCGGTCAACGTCTTGAACAAAAATGTTTCTCAAACCGATCGGGACACACGTTTTATAATAGACGACAAACAAGTGTGAAACATGTTTATGTGACAAACAAGTATGACGTACACCCGCCCGTCGCCACCAATATGTTAGACTACCGCCTTTTTTTTAATACCGTATTTAATTATAAATCTACTATTATTTTATCTACCAACATGTAATATATATAGTTATATACTTATTATATCGATTCCAAGCTAACAAGCACATGCGTCGTCATAAATGGTCCGGAATCGATTGTCAACGTTGAAGCCGATTGAACGTATGATTTATTAATTTTTAATCTTCGTCTATTTGAACGCCGATTACGATGTCAGTGATTTAGAGCCGATTTCACCGTTAAAATTAAACGCAATCAATTGACACTAAACTCGGTTCCGCTTCCTGCTTAACTTGCCGTATGATAAATTTAAACTGACCATCAAGCATATTTTAACAAAAAAGGCTTACTACTCGGTTAATGATTATTTGAATGATAACGACGCTTGGTGTTTACCAAGCAGAATATAACAAAATTATAATATTGACATTTTGTGAGATTTAATATTAATATTTATTATAGTAAATTACTTGGACTTTTTTAATGGATGTTTTTAAATTTTATTGCATTTGTGATATTCTGTATATATAATAATATTATGTTATCTACCTACCTATCTTCTATTTTAAGTTTTAATTTATTTGCTGTTATGTGTATAATTTTTATTACTGACGTGCATAAGTGTACCATGTGTTCCTAAGTGCAATAAATATTTCTGATTTCTGTAACTGAGTTTAGCGTCCATTGATCGCGTTTAATTTTAAAGGTGAAATCGGCTCTTAGGCGGTAGCCCTCCTGTATTTGGATGCAGTTTATATAAGGCGGTGCAACTTCCTCAGTTGAGCTGGTATTTAAACTGGAACATTATATCCCGCGCCTATCTTCCAAACATGTAATGTAAATAAAGATCCAATTATAAAATTAATCGTATTGACGTCAATTAATTTCAAACAAATGGCGGATGTAATGAAATTCATTAACATTTCGACTCCACTTTGGGAGCTTAATTTGAACAAACAAATATAACCCAGTGCGGTTTTACAAAGCTACTTGATTAAACTTGTGTAATGTGACGTAAAAACTAATTTGGCTGCAAATAATGATCTGCGAGGTAAATCTCCCGGGCCTGCGGTCTAGCTATAGACCGCCAAGTGGTTAATTCTAAGTGTCTGCGTGCTTCGAAGGACACGTTGAAAAATAATAAAATAATATTTTTTATTTCAGACCAGTTACGTCCATAGTGGCTTAGTAAAGCAAAGAGATCTTATACCTAATGGAACCTCCAAATAATAACTTTTATTTAGCTAATTTTATCTAGCTCGTCTGACATCTACTGGCAATACTTTACATTAATGGAGACTCATAACTCCCTGCTATGGTTTGGTTCGTTCAGCTGTCGTTCTCGGTTCTTCTCAGCAGAAAAGCGATGTCAGAGGAGTACTAGACGCCTTGAACAGCTCCGACACCACAGTAACAACTGAACGATAACGATGAAGATCGAGTTACGGAATACTTCACGTTATTATTTCTTTGTAGGTATTTAAATTTGGTTAAAAGAAAACCTTCTAAGTGGCCAAACAAAAAATCAACCCACCTGATCATTGCAAGTCTTTACCATAACTTATAATGATAGAGGTTCACATCTCCGTTAATCAAGCCACTTTAAATGTTTGGCTAGCCTATGTTCTCGGAGAAGAAAGTCAAACCGAGCGTCTTTTCTGTTATTGAATAGCAAGCAGAACGAGCAAGCGGTTCGCCTGTGCAATTTTTGAGCCTACTATCCACCGTTCAAGGCACAGATATCTAATGCTCTGAGGTTCAAGCCCTACACGACCTCTTCCGTTAGCAATGGAATGTCCTTATACGATCCGGATGACGAGACTACTTACCTAGAGCAAGTGAAGGAAAAATTTGAAAGTGACATAAAATATAATATATGAACGATCACCGTAGCCTAGTTGGTAGTGCTCCTGCCTACGAAGCTGGTGGTCCTGGGTTCGAATCCCGGTAAGTGGAAATATTTGTGTGATGAGCACGAATATTTGTTACTGAGTTATGGATGTTTTCTATGTATTTAAGTATTTATCTATCTATATAAGTATGTATATCGTCGCCTGGTATCCATAGTACAAGCTTTGCTTAGTTGGGGGCTAGGATGATCTGTGTGACATTGTCCCTAAATAGTATTATTATTATATTATAATAGCGTACTTGCTGCTTGGCGTTGACCACCGAAACCCTTTATGACCCTCTGTTTGCATAAAAAATAATATTCAAATAAAAATAAATGAAAAACCAACGATCAGGTTCATTTAAGCACTAACACTGGTATTTTCAACGTTTGGACACAGGTCGTTTAGAATAAAACACAGAAATCGATCATATAGTGCGTGCGCGGCACGTCTGTCAACGTGGTGCGGGAGCGGCGCCAGCGCACATATTTAATATGATCCCCGCCAAAACAACGTTGTATCATAAAGTATTTTTGTAATGGGACCAAAAATCTATAATAAATTACCATCGTTTTTGCGTACTACAGAAACTGTAAAAATATTCAAAAATAAATTACATATATTTCCGGTTGAGAAGGCATATTATTCTCTTGAGGAATACTTTAATGACAAATTGTAATATACTATAATATTGTATTAGAGACATAACAATTTATTTAATTATAATGATTATTATTTCTGACATTGCATGACATTTACTTCATTCTAGCGAGATATTTTATTTATTTTGTATTTTAAATTTCCCTGTTACCCATTGGACTTTCTGTTTTGACTTTAATTTTGTATTTTTATATTATAATTATGTATTTGTAAATTTATATTGTTTTTGTAAACTTAGATGGTGTATATACCAAATAAGTGGATATGATTTGTACACCATTCTCATGGTAGAACATAGCGCACTTAACCTAATTTAAGACCAATCGTTGTATTATTTACCTATGCTTCACAAATAAATGATGATTATGATTATTATGATTATGATTATTAATAGTAATACCTATACGCCACAAACACCAAAAATAATCATTGCATGTAAAATTAATAATAACTCACTTAATCTCCTATTTATAAAATAAATTGTATAAATGTTTTAACATTCCGTGTACCTAAATAACTAGAAATAATAACTGTATTACTACACACATGTTCTGACTATTTATAAGCGCTTTTATAAAGTCTACGTGAATATATTTTTTTTTTATTATTTATTTGAGATTGAGCGATATTTAAGTGAATTATAAATGTATGTCGTTTTATTTTTTCAGTAAATAATAATAATAATAGTATAGCTTTTGATATAATTATAATAATAATTTTGTTTTGATTGTTGTCCGGAAGGAAGGAACCGGCCATTACGAATGATAATAAACTTACCTACCATAAAGTTACCCATATGTGAAATCGACGGTATGATTTAGCCGACGATAAAGGAACGTTCTCCCATAATTTCTCAAAATAATGGGATCATCTAATGGCAAATAGTTTTGCAAGAACCCCATGGGCTCAGAATAAATAATTACAAAAGTAAATTGCATAGATCAATCAGCGCTTGAGCACAGGCTTGAGTCTCGGAAGGCATACCGTTGCGCGTTGGTTACGCTTTCCGGGTCATTGACCGTTGTATTAAATAATTTCTTTTGTATTCTTATACAAAGGTACATATTAAAACTAAGATGGCCTATTTCAAAGTGAGTGTAACTTGAACGTCATAATAGTACATTATTATATGACTTAACCATTGTTTGAAGTATACCAAGAACCGGTTAAGAAAGTTCTGATAGTTACGAAATGTATCGCTTTTTAGAGTTTCATATCAAAATATTAAATAAAAACCTCTCGTGTGACTTAGTCCGCGCGTTATAATATAACCCTAATAAATAATATCTGGGGACAATATCTGGGGACAATGTCACACAGATCATCCTAGCCCCAAACTAAGCAAAGCTTGTACTATGGGTACCAGGCGACGATATACATACTTATATAGATAGATAAATACTTATATACATAGAAAACATCCATGACTCAGAAACAAATATTCCTGCTCATCACACAAATATTTGCACTTACCGGGATTCGAACCCAGGACCACCAGCTTCGTAGGCAGGATCACTACCAACTAGGCTACGGTGATCAGGCTTCTTCTTCTTATCGTGTCGATGGTAAGAATTATATTTTATATTCCCAAAATTGGGCAACGCTGATCGCTTTGGCTGAAGCGTCATACAAGTCCTGAAGGAAACAAGAGACTGGACAAGAGGGGCAATCAGATAAATGTGCCATACTTTGGAGTGACACGCCGCACTCACAGATGTTATGTGATGTGGGAACGTAACCCCATTTGCACATGTTTTCTTTGGATCTACCAACCTGGGTACGTAGTCTATTAAGAGTCCTCCAGGTTGGCCATGGCAAATTATGTCCCGGAGGTAATTTTTCCTTTGGCGGGACAATTCTCGGGCTATGGCAATGATACCGAGTTAAAACTTAAAATCAAATTAGATATGTCAAAAATGGGAAATCATTAATAAATTATCCGGTGGGTCTCGGCCATGTTTGTAGAAAACAAGGCTGATGGATAACGCTTACATCTAACTCTACTAAGCTAAAAAGAGTGTTACCAAGGGAATCCTAAATTTGATCTGCCAGTGTGTATCGTTCGCGGAGTGCGTACCCCGGATTGCTGAAAGGTGCTAGTTCTAGATCCGCCAGACGATAAAATTTATGATTTCCCATTTTTGAGATAAGATGTACGCTCTGAATTACACATAATATTATTTATATTATTATAGATATGGCTTGTATTGCAATTAGAGAAATTTACGAAATATGTTTGATAAAGTGTAGATGAGAAGATACCTCCAGATGTCAAAGTATAGGTATAAATTAAAGGGATTTATTTGGCTATCCTACAAGCAATTATAGGATATTTCTATGGCACTTTGTTTAATTTTTATTAAACCTAGTATTTAAAATATTTAAAAAAAAATACCATTTTCTCGCCGCTCCCTTTTTTTCGAGGCATCTGACACAAAACTTCCAAAGTAAGTAAGTTTCAAAAGTCAATAAATGAATTCAGTTATAGTGATCTTTTTAGAGGCAACTTTATATACATCTAAGGAAGGCATAAGACCATCAGTTCGACTCGCACTTCACTGGTTTTCAATGTTTCACGTACATGGTGATGTTTAAATTATTTCAATAAATGCATTATAAACACCTAGAGTTTACTACACTGGTTACTACTACGTTCAATTTACTACACTGGTGCTACTTAAGCCTCTCTTTTAATTCTGGACTATTTATATAAGATTTAACTACAGCGCTAGGTTAATGGTAGTGCTGGTTTTAAATCCCGAGTCAGACCAAAACGACTAAAATCCCAATAAAGATTTTAGTGGCAAGAAAACACCCAATATTATCCCAAAGAGACTGGAGGTGTACTTGTTCCTGGAAGTTAGTAAAGTCGCTAGGGTTGGCAACACGTGCTCGCGCTTACTATCATACTCTTTTGATTGATTGCCGATTTGGCGGCCTAAATACATTCCGAATTACTTTTGTATTTTTTTTTCTAGGGCATTATTTACATACGGCCATACGTTCTCAAACTAAGCAGAGCTTTTACTATGGAAACCAGATAACTGATATGCCATATGGACTACTATTCTTTAGTAAATACATTGGCACTCTCCCTGGTTTACCAAAAAAAAATCTGGACGTAGGCGGTGAGCAGTCCGTGTCTCGGAGAGCACTAACTGGTGTTTGAAAAGTACAGACGCCAGCAGATCAAGCTACCCCAATTTGATAAATTTCCCCAATGGAAAGTGAACCTTATGCTTTTGTGATAAAGTTGACAATCTATAAAAGATATTATTGACATTAGATCAAAATTCAGATTCAAATTCAAAATAGATATTTGACAGATTGGGGTAGCTTGATGTGCTGGCGTCTGCACATTTATTGGTTAAAGTCATAACCCGCAGGGAATCTCCGAGCATTAACATTTTCATTTCCATATATTCTAAATTACCGAAAAATTATGTGTTAAATTGTAAGTAGTATGTTACGATTCACAATATTTCCTCAGATTACAAACTACATATAGTCACATATAGTAGAGATACATTATAGTCTAACGGTATTTACAATATTACGGTGATATATACATTTCATGGTCCAAAGAACCACCGGATCATAGTTCCACGAGTTGACAACCTTCCAAATCATTGACCTTAGCGTTCTTGTGTAAATAGTTTCCGTACCCTTAAACAATACCAACGTCCTATATGTCGATTCTCAGTAATTCTAACTCAGTAATTTGTGTCTCATCGTACACAAATCACAGATCTAGATTTAATGATGTATAGTTAACCTTTTAATACTGTAAACATGTTGTGATTATTTACCAGTGCCTTTCAAAGTCAGCATGAATACAAAACTTTATTATTTATTTATTTTATTTCAGCGACAACTGCAAACTACGTGAGTACCTATATTTAATATGGGGGATATAAATTATTTCAGTTCATTATTTAAGGCTATATATACATAAAATAAAATCGTAGGAAAGTCAAAACTGTACATTGAATATGTTTTTAAAAGGATACTTAGAGTGTGATCTACAATTGATATCGATGCCAAACATATAGTTTTTAGAATTTTTGTCTGTTTGTATGTCCAGGCTAAACTCAAAAAGTACGGCATGCTCAAAATTTACTTCAAATTTTGCATGAATATTAATAAGAGGTCGGGTCAACAAATAGGCAACACATATTATCACCTACGGGGTAGGAGCTGTGGTAATTTATAAAATTTAACGCGGGTAAAACCGCGGGGCATATCTAGTGCAAATATAAACTCCGGTTGGCGACTTAAGTAACTGAGTTTACAACTACACGGTCCTTTTCTATAAATAATCCCTGAGCAACGTTTATTGCAGGAAGTATGGTCAGGAAGGACCCATATTACTCATGCTTGGGTTAAGTTAGAGGGTCACGTGCGATATTATTATACCATAAAGGGTTTCCTTATATGAAATGAATAAATTGTGAACTTAACATACAAGTACAGTACATCTATTCTTACTATAATAATATTATAAAGAGGTAACGTTTGTGAGTTTGTGACGTTGTAAGGGGTAATCTCTGGATCTACTGAACCGATTTTCAAAATTATTTCACCAATAGAAAGCTACGTTATTGTGGAGTGTCAATGGCTATGAAAAGTTCCAAAATTAATAACGCATCTTTACTTAAACTTGAATAATGTAATCGAAGTTGCGGGACCAACGGGCAGGGACAAAAATATTAATAGCGCGGAACGAAGTCCGCGGGCACTGCTAGTTCATAATAACTAGAGATCGCACTTGTTCAAAATTTGATCGTCAAGGTTCTAAGGCATCTATAGGTACACAGGCCTTCCAAAAAGATTTCCAAAATAGATTTTTGTCCATTAATTGGAGGCATATACTATAGTCACCACGTTTGGCAGACGGGTTGGCGATTGCAGTCTGACGGTAGACAGTGAGACACTGCTGCCCGTTCTCTGGTAGATATTCCCTCGGAATGGTTTCTACGCTCCCCACGGGACTGGTTGATATTCTATTGTTGCAAAAGTTGTTTAATTGGTTAATTAACTTAATTAAAGTCTAAAAGTCTAGGGACAATGTCACACAGATCATCCTAGCCCCAAACTAAGCAAAGCTTGTAGTATGGGTACCAGGCGACGATATACATACTTATATAGATAGATAAATTGGTTAAAGTAAAGCAAAAGTCAGTTTCTAAGAGAGTAATTAATAATTGTTATAATGAGTACTTCATCTTTTATATAGTCTTCTCTCTATCTCTTAGTGTCCCTTAGGCTTAGCTAGTCGTTTTCCAATCCTAGTGTTAATACGCTTACTTGGCAAAATTTCAAACCAACCGCATGAAGTTAAATTAGAAGTGACCCTTTGAACTAAAGCGAAGCGTAGGTTTAGTCGAACTCGTTTAGGAAAAATCTTCCAAAAGGATAACGAAAGTACTCATCGGTTCCGTATGTAATCCGGATTTGGAGCACTTCCTAGAAAACCTTTTACTCACAAAACTGATAACAAGTTTTACTTACGTTTGAAAGGCAGAAATGCTTTTAGAAAAGATAATACTTTATTGGATTGTTCGATTCCTTTAGTACCTTATAATATACTTTACCGTTAGAGCAGTGGTTACTCTAGTGTCAGAGTTGTTCAAGCCACCTATAAGGCTTCTGACGTGCGTTATCGTTATCGACTGATGTCTAACAACTACAACTGGGACCGAAAGCTTAACGTGCCCTCCAAAGTACAGAGAAAACTCCGCATTTAAAGCACCGTGGCCGTCACCTATCTTTGGACTGACCGCGTGATTTGGTGCTTTACCTCACCGATCTCTTAAGGACCGGTGTAAGCAAGTAGCTGTGAATTAATCGACAAATAAGTTAATAATTAAAATTGAACATATATCAGATTTCAGGAATTCTCTCAAAGAGCAGCCCGACTGGGGAAGTACCTCCACCTTACAGAAGACATTCCTTAATAATAACGTTAATTATTTTAATGTTGTGTTTCCGAGTGTAAGTAAGGTCGCCAGAGCTCATTGGGGTGGGGGAAGGGTCAGCAACACTTGTTTGCTGACTGTTAAAGGCCGGCAACGCACCCGCGACACCTCTGGTGTTGCGAGTCTCTATGGGCGGCGGTGGTCACTTACCATCAGGTGACCCACTTGCTCGTTTGTCGCCCTCTGATATTAAAAATAAAACTTTGTTTGTTCACCCAAAAAGTGCTACTTCAAAAAATACCTTTTTACATGTACCCTAAGACAAAGATATTTTAAACATAAACAAAATAACCTACAGGACGTAAGTTCTGAACACACTTTCTTTGAGGTGATCATAAATTTCGAGTACATCAGAATTCGCAGCCACGAAACGTAAATAGGTCCGTGTGGACGAATGAGTTAGATAGCACGTATCGACATAAGAATTTTTGCGTGCTTAGCCCCCGTTCACTGGCTTACCCTCTCGTTCTATTTACTTTGTGGCGCGAAAATTTCGTTATGTATTATGTGAGTTTCGACTTTTGTTGCTGACGAACACTTGATATCAGAAAACACACATTTCTTATGATTGACATGAAAGAAAACGTTTGAGCCTTTGATCCATATAAATTGACGTTTATATTACCTGAACGAAAATATGTACTCGTATATCAACAAAAAATATCTTCAAAGAAATAATAAATAAGATTGACATTGTTTTAGATCTCTAAGGTAGGCCTACACATGTGCCGAGTCAACACAACTGCCACAAAGATTATTTAAATCTAATTTTCCTCCTAGTTCATTTTCTATCCCTTTAACCTTATGATCCGATAGAATGTCCTAACAGACACTAATGGAATTAGGTTAGATGCAGAATCATTGATTTAATACCAGCAACTTTCGGACTTCCTTATTTCAGTAAGTTATTTGACGCGCCTGTTGGCGTGGTTGGCAAATGCTTGCTTTTCACACCGAAGGTCGTGAGGTCAATTCCCACCCAGGACATATATTTGTGTGCATGAACATGTCAGTTTTTCCTGAGTCTGGGTGTAATTATCTATATAAGTATGTATTCACAAAAGAAAAGTAGTGTATGTAGTATATTAGTTATCTGGTTTCCATAGTACAAGCTCTGCTTCTTCTTCGACGGTCACCGTAGCCTAGTTGGTAGTGCTCCTGCCTACGAAGCTGGTGGTCCTGGGTTCGAATCCCGGTAAGTGCAAATATTTATGTGATGAGCACGAATATTTGTTTCTGAGTCATGGATGTTTTCTATGTATATAAGTATTTATCTATCTATATAAGTATGTCTATCGTCGCCTGGTACCCATAGTACAAGCTTTGCTTAGTTTGGGATCAGATGGCCTTGTGTAAATAATGTCCCAGGATATTATTATTAGTAACAAAATAATCACGATATCACTTTTTGACCCGGCCAGGAATATGGACCCCGGCGCTCGACCAACGAACCAGTTAAAAGTTTTTTTTTTATGCTAACAAGTCAGTAAAGCATACGGGACTACCTGATCTTTACTTTCTCGTATGGGCAGTGATTACTTTAGAGTCAGAACATTAAGTACTAGTATAATCGCCCGGGCGAAATGCGGGTGGATGCAGAGAACTCCGGACGCGAGCCAGTGTAGTAGTTCGCTCATATTACGTTGACAGATACAAGCTCGCGCATGGTTCTTTGTCTTCCTTGGAGGCTAAGATTTGTTTGTTGTTTGCTACGGCGCATCGTGATTTGATTATATTGAAATACTAGCTGTGCCCGCGACTTCGTTCGCGTGTTAATTAGTTTATTTTGATTTTTTTTCTAAAATAAATGTTTTTTTCTAAAATAAAAGTAGCCTAAGTTACTCCTTATCACATCAGCTACCTGCCAATAAAAGTCCCGTCAAAATCGGTCCAGCCATTTCAGAGATTAGCCGGAACAAACAGACAGACAGACAGACAAAAATTGTAAAAAAAAATATTTTGGTGTAGGTACCGTATATATATTCATATTTATGTAGAAATAAACGGTTATTTCAATATTACAAACAGACACTCCAATTTTATTTATTTGTATAGATTAATTGGTTTTGTTAATTGAGACACGTAGACGCCTATTGTTCGGTGTTAGACTCGCGGATAAGTTGTTTGTGTAATCGTTCACATTCGTGATAGTTATATGTATGTGATAAAAACTTCATGTGAAGTACTTTGGGTGTATTTGCTGGAAGTTTATTTGAAGTACTCGGCAGCTACAGGAGCTGGTGTCGGTAAGCGTATGGATAAACATATTGTTATATACACGGCCTTTTATATACTAGGTATTTTTTTCAATACGTTACAAGGAGTCTTGAAGTAAGTAAAAGGTACGTTTTATTTTAGATATTCCCTCGGGACGATGTCTACGATTCCCACGACGATATTCTATGCCGTCAGCCAATTTGTAATATTAGTTGACGGGCCTGTTGGCGTGGTTGGCAAATGCTTGCTTTTCACTTCGGAGGTCGTGGGTTCGATTCCCACCCAGGACATATATCTGGGTGCACGAACATGTCTGTTTGTCCTGAGTCTGGATGTAATTATCTATCTAAGAAAAGTAGTATAATATGTAGTATATCAGTTATCTGGTTTCCATAGTACAAGCTTTGCTTAGTTTGGGATCAGATGGCCGTGTATAAATAATGTCCATAGATAGATAGATAGATAAACTCTTTATTGTACACCAAAGAAATAACAAAATAAAAAAACAATTAAAACCTTAGAAGTATAAAATGGGCGGTCTTATCACAAAATGTGATCTCTTCCAGACAACCCAAGTAAAGATCGGAGAATGGAGTTATTGAGAGGGGCAGTTGTCGGTGTACAGGTACATTACAAATAGTACCTATGGGTACAATCAATAAAGAAATAAATAAAAAGAAAATATAAACATTTTACAAATAATAAATACATACAATATATTATGTTCCTAATTGTGTTGTGAGCCTTGTAGCGACAGATAGTGATTCTTGACAAGTCTTTGGAATTCTTGCAAACTTTTTGCACGTCTGACTACTAAAGGCAGTGCATTCCACAACACTTTGTATGGAAAAAGATTTGTCAAGAAAATTAGTAGAATGCGCTGGCATTTTTAACTTGAGATTTTCTGACGATCTCAGTAATCTTGAATGTGACTCATGTAGGAATGAAAAGCGATTTTTGAGATAAGAGGGAGCGGTTGGACTAAAAATAATGTTGTAGAGAAGTGTAAGAGTAAGAGCATTCCAGCGAAGGCGTATAGGGAGCCACTTGAGCTTAGTACGAAAACTATATATATTCTACCAAAATATTACAAAATTTATTCTTAAAATATTATAATGGCGGTGTAAAGGGAAACAAATTGAGCCTACCTATATTTTATTATTTTTCTTATTAATTGTCTTTCTTGTAACCGATCTTAAAAGGATATGATTATAATAAGTATAAACATTTATTAAATACTAAGTACACCTGCAATGATCTCTGCACTGCCCTAAGGTTGAAAATGCCTTCGGGATTTAGTCCGCATATTGCCGCATATACTTATTGTACCGAAGTTAAAAATATATATATATAATATATTTTTTGTGACGTATGTAATTGTAACGATATGTTCAATTGCTATGTCAGATCATGATACATCGAAAATTTGAAATCGATATTGAAAAAAGTTTAGTTTGTCAGGTTAGTAGATATCTAAAACCCAATATAGTGAAATCTTCAAACAAAATATAAAGAGTACTTCTTAAGTTTCTAATAGCTTTGCGCGTCATATGGCCCAAAGAAACTTACAAACTTATCATAAACTGTCAAGGACACATATATGTAGAATAAAATATTGACGCAACAAATCCCATTTGTATAGAAACTCTCGCATAATGGCGCTATTCTTGAAATAAGTCATCATACCAGCTGAAATACTTCCACTGCTGGACAAAGGCTTTCCCCAAGTATCTCCACAATAGCCGGTCTTGCACTTCCCGCGACCCTTGCAAGATCGTCGGTCCACATTGTAGGGAGCCTGCCCACGCTGCGTCTTCCGGTTCATGGCCGCCACTCGAGCACCTTTCTGCCACATCAGCCTTCGGTTCTACGGGCTATGTGCCCTGCCCAATGTCACTTCACGGTCACCGTAGCCTAGTTGGTAGTGCTCCTGCCTACTAAGCTGTTGGTCCTGGGTTTGAATCCCGGTAAGTGCAAATATTTGTGTGATGAGCACGAATATTTTTTTCTGAGTCATGGATGTTTTCTATGTATATAAGTATTTATCTATCTATATAAGTATGTATATCGTCGCCTGGTACCCATACTACAAGCTTTGCTTAGTTTGGGGCTAGGATGATCTGTGTGACATTGTCCCGAAAAAAAAAAAAAAGTTTGGTAATTCTTTGGAATATGTCGGCTACTAAATAAGTCAACCTTTACTAATATTTTGCCCATCTCCTTGTTACAGGGGTAGCAGTAGCATCTAGCGTGTTCACAATCACAGCCATGTCTGTGGACCGGTATTTGGCCATCACACAGTCGCTGCGACAGCCCTGGATGCCGTCGCGGCGAGGGGCGTGCAGTCTGCTCGCAGGGTTGTGGCTGGTAGCGTTTGCGATATTCGCACCTCTACTAGCAGTGGCTACGGTCGAGATGGTTCGAGTACCTTCACTCACCAGGACTAAAAATGGCTCGGTAAGTACCTACTCTTAGCTACATGTTAGCCCTACGAGCGAATCTTGTATCAAAAATGATCACATAAATGATACAACATTTTTTTATGCGACGGGCGAATCTTGTACAGCTGTTGTACATATTTCCCGAGTTCTATTAATTCTCTCGTGGATGCTCGAGAACAAAATAAACAAGAAATTAAAAAATACGGTAGTTAACCTTAATATATAAGCTACAAGATTCACCTAACTTTTGGTACAGTTCTACGTATAGTTGTGGCTCAAAAAAATCACGAACATTGACGAACGTCTTCGTAGGCTAAAACGCGTTCAGACTCATTTTTGTTTGTGTGCCAGGATATTTAAAAATGGATTACCATCACAAAAAGTAAGTGTTATTATATGATATATTCACCAAATTACTGGGAATTAGATGTAGATTCTGGATATAGTTTTTGATTTAGTAAATATTTAAGTTACCATCATGAAAAAAGGGCAAAACTTTTTAACAACACATAGTGCTGCGGCAACCCTGAATAGCCATAGCTATTATATACACCTAAAGCTAAACACAACTTTAAACACCTTAACATTAAACTCCATCCGAACCCAAAAAAGTTCGAAAGAAACTAGCCTCGTATCGTCCTAGGCAGTGGCTCGAAATGATGGTAATACAACCATATAACCCACTAAATATGGCTCGGTAAGTATGTATTAGTTGCATCACTCTGACGCACTCGGTGCTTTAGATTTTAAAATACAAGTACATCGGTGCCTCAACTAACGCGAGTCCTTCCAGTATTACTTAATCTTGAAAGAGATAGATACAAAACAATCCTGTAATCCCATAATAATGAGATAAATAGGTACTATCGTCCATAATTTAACAGCATAAAATATTATTACTCACATAAATAAAATATTATGGCATATTTTAGGTAATTTTTTGGATATTTCAGCTTAAGACTTGTAATATCCTAATAGAATGAACTCGGCGCCTTAGTTAGGAATAACGGATTATACAAACTAACTACATTAAGTCTAAGATTAAATCCTCACTTTGTGCACTTTTACGACTAAGGCAAGGATAAGATAGACCATTATCACTGCAATCAGCATGGATCGTGTGTTTATCACACTAATATTATAAAGGCGAAAGTTTGTGAGTGTATGTCTGTGTGAGTGTGTATGTTTCTTACTTCTTAACGTCGAAACGTCTGGAGCGATTTTAATAAAATTTGTTATGGAGTTAGCTGACACCGTGGATTAACACGTAGGCTATAATTTATAAAGTTTAACGCTGGTAAAACTGCGGTGCACAGCTCAATGGTACATATTTATATATTGTGAATTGGAATCGTGATTATAGATAAACACTTCAGAATGGTGTGAATTTCACATCGCATATGACATTATTATTAGGTACATTGATTGTGCATTCAAAATTTATTTGTTTCGTTAAAATGTTATATTTGCGTGAAATCTACAATGTTTTTACCTTACCATGCATGACGTAGCAGCTACACACTGCCAGAAAACTCAGTAGCAATTAAATATTTTATTTCTTTATATTAAATTACATTGTATTTAGATGAGTGACACAATCCCAAGCCATTCGTTCACTTAAATAATCTGAAGTCATTATATTATGACATGGCAACCTTCAAGAAGCGAGCCTATTCTTTTCTTAAAGGCCGGCAACGCACTTGCAGCTCCTCAGGTGTTGCGAGTCACTTACCATCAGGTGACCCACTCGCCATCCTATTATATAAATATAAAAAAAAACTGCTACAAAATCTGGATTTTATAGTTCTTTTAAACATTTCATTACGGATCCAACAGGGCAGAGCTGATTTCCATCTAACCGAATGGGTACTTTTCTATTTCCAGTGTTCAGACTGTTACCTTATCTTCCTATTTCGTTTGATTATTTCACCTGCGTAGCCACTGATATCCTAAATTGATTAATACAATAATCATTTATGTAATATTTTCAGCTATATTTATGCTTACTGTATGAATAACTTATTTTTCCTGAGATTATCCCTTACCTTTACTAATTAGATAGGCCCCGAACTAGTCATACGAGATCTTAATACTTACGTAAAATAGTGTGTTGTGTGATCGATATCGATATTTATGAATATCTTCCAAATATGTATAAAAATTGAGGACGCTAAGATATTAAACAAAAAAATGAAAACGTCTCGCCTTCGAAATTCGCCTTTAAAAAGGAGTCAGGAAATGTTCCTACTAATAGAGTAAACTGCATATATATATTGTTTCTGGGTACATGCATATATTTATAAATAATACCAAAAAAAATTAATGGTATTTATGGTTAGGTTGTTTAGCTCCTACAAATAACCGCATTGACAATAAGTGAAATTGTTGACAAAGTTGTTATTTATAAGTTTTAATTATTTTAATTGTCGATATTAGGTATTATAATATTAAAAACTTATAGTAATAATATCACTTGCTGATTTTAACTATTTCCATATTTATTAATTCCTTATTAATTGAAAGAAAACGATTTACATTTAAATTAAACCTCTGCTTTTCATCATATCACACTAATGTTATAAAGGCGAAAGTTTGCGAATGGGTGAATGATTGTTACTATTTCACGCAAAAACTACTGGATGGATTTTGATGAAACTTTGTAGTAATATAATATAGTTTATGTATCACATATATTATAGTTAATAAAGTTTGACGTGGGTAAAACCGCGGGGCACGGCTCGTATAGATATATATATATTACAAAACTAAATTATAGATAATTTAATAAAAATAATAAAATCAATATATGTATATGCTAAAACCTGATTTATTTAAACAAAAGATAAACTAAATCATTGGTTTTATCCCAAAATTGTAGTATACAATGTTGGAAAGAGGTTTTAATAGAACTTATATTTTTATAATTATTTACAAGCTCTCTTAATGGGTTTATGCAAATAAAAGGATGTTATTTTTCTTTATAAAATCTTTGGTCAAGTTTTCAAACTATGTTTTATAATTATGTTAGTTTTATCGTCACTATATGAAATGAAATGAAATATATTCAGCACTTGGGTATTAACATACACTTGTACTTGTCAAGGTCACAATGCAGTACATAAACATTGTGGATAGTATAAAAGTTACAAAAAAAAAAGTCCGTCCGTGCGGTTTGTTTTAACGTATATCTTTTCTGAAATCCTTAAATAAATAACAAGTTATTAATCTATTATTTTGAAATTTAGTTCTACTGTATTAAAATTAAAGAATGGAAGACTAGAGCAAAAAGACGAATTTCTAAATGAGGGTGTGATCACATGCACGGGATCAGCGATCACGCTTTAATGGGCCAAAGCGATCCTCGCCGCTGAGGAACCTACCCTAGCTAGCCTGCGGCTTTCTCTAGCTACCTACTCCGGGCTTGCTTTTTTCGTCTTCTTTTGCTGTCAGTTTACGATTTTTTTTAATGTCATGTATTTTACTTACATTGTGATTGTATATATAAAATGTTTATTCTTTTTGATTATCTTTATTTAAACTCTTAATGTCTGAATGTCAAGAAGATTTGTATGTTTAAATATAATTATAATTAAAAGTACGGCTCTTAATACTACCCATTCTGCTATCGACTTGACCTAAACTTCGAACCATAAACTGCCGATATCGATATTACAAGTGTAGCAACACTAAACTGGTTGAGATCGCAAATAGTCCTCACAATGTTGAGTGTTTCGGGCACGTTGAAATATTCAACAGATACTTTCCGCGTAGTTTACGTTTCAAAGTTAATTGAATCTCGGGTTTAGTGCCGGTTTTACATTTTTATTACAAGGATAAGGATAAGTTAGAAAGCCTACAGTATAGTCAGTAATTGAAATTACTTAAAAATATTTTTATCCCAAAATCGGAATGAATGGACACATATTAGAAGATATAGACAACAATTTATTTAATTATGCAATATTTTGATAAAAATTAATAGTTTTATAAAATAAAATTAAAGAAAAACTTAAATTTTAGACGAAGTATAAATTTATACCCTATATATATATATATATACAAATTATTGTTAATCTCTTTTAAGTACTGTTAGTATAATATTGTAAGTCTATTTCTGCTACTGACTGAACAAATATCAGTCTGACAATAAATGTACTATAAATATCTGTCGGAGGCGATGGCTGGCCCTCACGTCATACTCGTGAACGGGTGGGTGCTGCTTGCGGTAACTGGTCGGACTGTTGTTGGGGTACTATTTTTTTCCCACACAGTCGTCGCCTTTAGTCGACTTCGTGTGACTTGTTAATTTTGTAAATGTGCACCCACCGTTTGTTCATCTTTGCAAGAGGTTATTTTAATTGCTTGAGTGAAATGGAATGTTGTTGTTTATTACCTCACAATTATTATCTAGATGTCATCGTTGTTTTCAATTCTTTAATTTTAATATACTATTGCTAAATGTAACAATAATAGCTTAGTAACTTCCTATTTATTATTTATTTAAGGATATTAAAAAAATATATGTGACGAAACAGGCCGCACGGACGGACTAATTCTAAATATTTTGTTGCTTTAATTTCTATTTTTAAACTGTGTTTATGTAATACATTGTGAGCTTGACAAGTACAAGTGTATGTAAATACCCAAGTGCTGAATAAATTTCATTATTTCATTTAATTATCTTATACGAATTTATTTATTTACTTTATTGGGCATACAACATAGAATTCAAATAACTGGCAAATATACTAGCTAGCGCAAAAGGCTCTCTCAACCAGTAGCTTAATTTGAATAGAGCAAAATGTAAAGGAGACTACAATCGATACGCTAACAAAAATAACTGCCCTTTTATTTTTATCAACTGATAATATTGTTAAGATAACAGTTTAATAAAGTATCTAATGTTATACCAGCTGGTAGATCACTTATTTTTCGATGTAATATTTCAACGTAATACACTTATATTTTTATTTTCGCACCACTTTCTAGCTGGCTGAAGAAACAATCGATACATGGAAATTATAAAAAATATCGCTAAATAAATCAAAAAAGATTAGTTACGCTATAAAAAAAAATAACAAAAATTTTTTTGTATATTTTTGCACGAAAACTAATATTCCTGTACAGTTCTGTCGGACTGCCGCGTGAAGCCTTACGTAACAAATTACCCATGTCTTCATGTGTGACCCTGAGCTGGTTTTTAATCTACTATATAAAAATAAGTCGGGTTTTCCTTCCTTACGCTATAACTCCAGAACGCACTGTTATACCCTAGCATTGCACCCCTATTTGCCTACACAGCACAATCACCGCTAACTTAGCATTTCTCTGTCCTAGTCCCTCACTCGCCCATCCTCACACCTCAGTCGCTCTCCATCCTCCATCGCGTAAAGGCTGCTAAAAGATCTCGTGTCTAATTCTCTCATATTCAATAAAACTAATTAAATCAATTAAATTTCTTTTTTTTTAAAAAGGGATTATTTAAATCCCGTATAACATTGGTGGCAGCTGAAAGGGATCAGTAAAGATTCCCCGGTACGTCTTCGAAAAGTGAACCATAGTGTAAAAGTGCACAAATCTCTCCAGTGTCCAGTGTTTGTTGACTGTATCCTCACTGTGTCTATACTATAAACAAGACCAAACTCGCCTACGAGTGACTCGACTACTAATCACCATAAGCAGAACTGCGTATTACTTCTGCGCGACTCGCCAAGCTCCATTGTGCAGTAAGAGACTCCTGTCACCCCAAAGGTTGTGACCCGTCCAGCACCGAACTCCACTACTTGGCCCCAGACCTTCACATTAAGGTCATTCGCCGGGTACCTACAGCGTCGCCGCGTGAAGATGCGCGTTATCGCAGCCGCCTACGCGTTTTATTTCCTGTGAGTCTTTGGTCATTGTTATCGTACTTAATTATAATTCATTGTTTTAGAGATCCTTAGGATATTATAGTAAACCGTATATTATTTTTATTTTGTTTAGAAATATTATGTCAGTTGCTATTGTAGACGATAGCAAAAGCTCACTGAATATCCCCAAAGCGTCCATCATGCCGAAAGCTCAACCAGAACCTGAGAATGTAGATCTTAACATTCTGTTGAAATTTATAAAACCGTATGATGGTCGCAGAGAAACCCTAAATTCATTTATCACTAATTGTAGCAACGCCTACGACCTGGCTGACGAAAGCCAAAAGCCTATTTTGTTCAAGTTTATATTATGTCAATTACAAGGTAAGGCCGAAATCGCCTGTTCCATTAAGGAGTTCCAAACGTGGGAACAACTTAAGGAATTTTTAAAGACCCAATTTGCTGAACGTAAGCATTATGCTCATCTCTTAACGGATCTACAGGAAAGTAAACAAAATCCGCAAGAGAATGTTAACGAATTTTCATTGCGAGTGGAAACCTGCCTCTCAAAATTACTTACCGAAGTCACCTTATCCAATACCAAGGTCAAAGAACTTTCTGGCCGCACCGCAGCCATGGAGGATTTAGCCCTCCATCATTTCCTCATAGGACTCCACCCGCGAATTTCCAACATGGTGAGATGCAGGTCGCCAAAAACGCTAAATGAAGCTATCAATCTTGCTATATCCGAAGAAAGAATTCAACAAAGCCTATACAAGCGACCACAAAATGATAAAATACCTACAAAATACAAAACTCAAGGCCAAACTTCAAGGCCAAATTATCAAGTTCCACGCGTACATTCCAACACTCCTAACAAACCTAGTACATTATTCTGTAGATACTGCAAAAATCCAGGTCACGAAATCCAAGATTGTCGGAAACGTGAATACAATAATAACCAATTGCGGCACAGTAACCAGCAGCAACCTTCTAGTTCGGGCTATAAGCCTCGTGTCCACTATATATCGGATACTCAAAATGACGATGAACATCCGGACGCAGACGCAACCGAATGTATTGAACCTAATTCCATAAACGACTATGACTCAAAAAACGAGTAGTCGTCTCGTCCCAGTGTCGTACGGGACATGTCGTAATGAAAACCGACACTTCAATTCCTATTTCTATTTCTAAATCGACCCCGTTACATGGAGGTCATAAACCAATACCAATTCCTATTTCTAATTCTAAATCGACCCCGTTACATGGAGGTCATAAACCAATACCAATTCCTATTTCTAATTCTAAATCGACCCCGTTACATGGAGGTCATAAATCAATACCAATTCCTATTTCTAATTCTAAATCGACCCCGTTACATGGAGGTCACAAATCAATACCAATCCCTATTTCTATTCCTAAATCGACCCCACTACATGGAGGTCACAAATCGATTCCAATTCCTATTTCTAAATCGACCCCGCAACGTACAGGTCAAATTCAAAACCTAACTACCAAATCCAATTCCTCTCAGACCTGAGTGTTTGAAATCACGAATAACCCTGCAATAATGCTATTGCCTCATGTCCTTGTCGACTCCGCCGTGTCAGACACACCACTGTCCTTATTGGTTGACTCAGGATCTTCGGTGTGTCTTCTGAAATACTCATCTATAAGTAAGCATCCCAAACTCACAAAAGAATCAATTCAACTGAAAGGCATTGACTCCTTAGAAGAATCCATCCAAACCCGTGGACATTTCCAGTTAAAACTATTATTCCCCAAATCCAGCATTTCACACAAATTCCACGTAATAGACCAAATACATTTACCTTACGATGGCATTATAGGTTCTGACCTACTCAATGCCTATAATTGTAGTATAAACTACAACAACAACTTGCTACATTTTGCTAAATCACACATTAAACTGTACTTCCATGATCCCGCGTATATAATCCCCGCTAGGACGGAAACCGTGATCGAGTGTTCAGTTTTAAACCCCGAAATAAAAGAAGGATTAGTCCTCGATCAAAAGTTATCCGATAATTTACTAGTTGCGAACTGTCTCGTTCGTGTCAAGGAAAACAATCGAATAAATTTATCCGTAGTAAATATCTCTGAGGAACCAATAAGTTTAACCTCAAATCTTAATTTAAAACTCAGTCCTATTGACCCCACAGAATTTAATAAATCTAGTAATCTCGTAAACCATATCAACGTGTCTGCCGATAGTTTTAAACGTACAGACGAGGTACTAAAACAATTAAGACTGTCACATCTAAACAAAGAAGAAAGAGAAGCTGTTCTACAATTATGTTCAAACTATTCCGATATCTTCCACCTTCCTGGTGAAAATTTAACGTGCACAAATGCTATAGAGCACGAAATTAAAACCACAACTGATGTCCCCATACATACCAAATCTTATCGATTCCCGGAAGTACATAAAGCCGAAGTCCGAGATCAAATCAATAAGATGCTTCAACAAAATATAATTGAACCTTCCAGTTCCCCTTGGTCCTCACCCATATGGGTAGTCCCTAAAAAACTAGATGCCTCAAATGTTCGTAAATGGCGAGTTGTGATTGATTACAGGAAACTCAATGATGTCACAATCGGTGACACTTACCCTCTTCCACAAATCACTGAAATCCTTGACCAGCTGGGTAACAGCAAATACTTCTCCACCTTGGACCTGGCATCAGGATTCCATCAAATTCCTCTAAAAGAATCAGACAAACCGAAAACTAACTTCACTGTTCCTGAGGGAAAGTACCAGTTTTTGAGGATGCCATTCGGAAGTAAGAACGCGCCATCTACATTTCAAAGATTAATGAATTGCACCCTTTCTGGCCTTCAGGGCATTCGATGCTTCGTATATCTTGATGACATAATATGTTATTCCCACGATCTTAATTCCCATATTACCAACCTAGAACTCATCTTCCAAAGACTTCGGGATAATAACCTGAAACTACAGCCCGATAAGTGCGAATTCCTACGTCATGAAGTCTGTTATCTTGGTCATGTAATAACAGAACATGGCGTCGAACCAAATCCTGAAAAGATTAAGGCAGTCACTGAATTTCCAATTCCAAAATCTCCTAAAGACATAAAATCCTTCCTTGGCCTAGTTTCTTATTATCGTCGTTTCATACCTGATTTTTCAAAAACAGCAAAACCCTTGACCAGTCTGTTAAAAAAGGACACTCCGTTTGTTTGGGAAAACCAACAACAACTCGCTCTAGATACCCTGAAACATAATTTAACATCTGCTCCACTTCTTATCTATCCAGATTTCTCCAAACCCTTTATACTCACTTGCGATGCATCTAATTATGCCGTAGGCGCGGTTATATCACAGGGTCCGGTTGGCAAAGATCAACCTATAGCTTTTGCGTCGCGTACACTTAATAAAAGTGAGATAAATTATAGTACAACTGAAAAAGAGCTGTTAGCTATCCTATACGGATGTAAAACATTCCGTCCCTATCTTTATGGGCACAAATTTAAAATTATCACGGATCATAGACCCTTGAAATGGTTATTTAACCATAAGGACCCTAGTAGTAAACTACAACGCTGGCGATTAAAGCTAGAGGAGTATGAATACGAAATTGTTTATCGTAATGGTAAACAAAACTCTGCAGCCGATGCACTTTCTAGGTATCCTGTAAATCCTATTTATCCTAATACTAACCTTGATAATGAAGTTCCACTGCAACCATCACAGCCTTCTAGCATGCCTGATGAATCTCCTACTGATCTACAAAGTATGTTAGTATCCCCACCATCCAACCTTGATCATGGGCTCATAAACCCTGAAATCGAAAATGAAGTAATGGATTACCTTACCTCTATAAATAATGATCTAGGTCCCGAACCGGAACCTCAGCCTTCAACCAGTAGGCACGTCCCTGAAACCTTACCTGTTACTTACCCTAATCCAGAACCCTCTCCTGAGATACCTGAAAACTTACCTTTGCCCGACGAAACCTATAAGTCATTCCTTAAGTCTACCGCTGAATCACATAACACTATCATTATAGAACACAATCAAACTCTCCTTAAGGGATCACAAAAATTAGTAATAATTCCTACCTCTATAGACATGGACGAGTCCATGCCTTACGTCGAAGAAGTGCTAAGTAACTGCCCAAGCCCCGAGCGTGAAGAGTTTCTGAAATTAGAAAGATCGTTATTTACATTTTTACCTTTAAATATTGAAAACAAAACTTACCTTTTCCTTTTCACGAAAGTACATCACTTTGATGACTATTCATATCCCGATATATTTAAATCCTTAAAATATGCACGCGATCACATAATTATGTCGTATCCAACCATAAATGAGATAAGCACGTCTGATTTTAAAAACCCCTTTGATAAACACTCTTTTGTTAAAATATATAATATGTTGAGTTATCTATTCGATGGTATCAATATAACAATCCATATCTATCATAATCATATCATATATCCTTCTTTAAGCGAAATCCAAACAATTTTAAAAGAAAACCATGATATTCCCATAGCGGGACATTTAGGTTCTACAAGGATGCTGAATCGCATTAAAGAAAGGTTTTATTGGAAAAATATGCGCAGCGACATCGAAAGTTACGTTAAAAAGTGTAAATTATGTCAAACCAACAAAGCCCTGCGTAAAATAAATAGAGCCCCTATGGTTATCACATCCACTTCGACGTCGCCATTCGAGAGATTATCTCTCGATATCGTAGGACCACTACCAGAGTCCGGCACTGCCAAATTAAAATACATACTCACAATGCAAGATGATTTAACCAAATTCTCGTTAGCATATCCCATTCGCAGCACTACTGCCGAAGAGACCAGTGAATGTCTCCTCCACTTTATATCTTTATTTGGAATCCCAAAATATATTCTTACCGATCAGGGAACAAACTTTACAGCAGAACTCTTTAAAAAGACTTGTGAATTCTTAAAAATAAAACAGCTGTGGTGCTCGCCTTACCACCCACAGACACAAGGCGCCTTAGAACGATCTCACTCTACTCTCAAGGAGTACCTAAAATCATACGTCAACGATAATCAGGATAACTGGCCCCGCTATGTGTTCACTTCTATGTTAGCATATAATACCGCAGTGCACTCAACTACACACTACACTCCTTACGAATTATTATTCGGACACAAACCTTATATTCCCGACTCAGTTTACGATATCTCTAGCTCTACATACCCCGAGTATGTAAAAATGCTACAACACCGTATGAAATACGCGCGTGATAGGGCGTTAGAATTTATCCGTAAATCAAAAGAAACATCTAAGACTTGTTATGATTCTCATACTCGTTCCACATCATATAAAGTTGGTGATTATGTCCTGCTAAAAAATCACCTTAGGTTGCGTAAGGCCTTATCTCCCATGTGGAAGGGCCCGTACAAGGTTGTTAAGGTGCACGGTAATCACACCGTAACACTATTAATAAACAGGCGTCATGTGAAACACCACTTTGACGAGATTAAAATTGCAACAATTAATCCATCTTAATATTGTTACTATGATACATATACGTATTTATATCTTTTTTCATTTATTTATTTCAGTTTCATCGTTGGAGTAAACTCTGACTTTATTGAACCGATTCAGACTGGATCCGGATTATATTCGGAGTTTGTAGGAAAAATGAAAATTAGAGACGGGAATTTAAATGTATTAATTCCCATAGATATTTCGTATATAGAGCCTCATATAAATAATCTTAATATAGTTTTAGGTAGTTATAAGTTTTTATGTAGGCAGTCAGAAACCATAGATCCATCCGAATGTTCCAACACTATAGAACCGCTATCCATGAGATACCAAGACTTAGTAAAAGAATTTGAATCCATATCCCATTTAATTGATAATAAACATAAACGGTCCGCTTGGATAGGCATTGGTGGTTCAATCCTAAAAACCATTTTTGGAACTTTAAGCGAAGAAGACGCCATAAAATATGATGAAGTTTTAACTTCTGTAAACCAGAACGAGAGAAAACTAGCTTCGCTTATTAAGGAAAATATTTTACTAACATCATCAACTTTAGTTAGCTATAACCAAACAATACACAAAATTCGAATTAACGAAGATATTTTAAACTCTGCTATCGACGAGCTCTCTGTAAACATCAAAAATATAAGTAATGTTTCTAATGAATTACTTATTAAAAATAAATTAAACAATATTCTAATCCGCCTCGAAACCTCTCTACTTACATTATCATTTCAATTAGAAGATATAACAACCGCCGTGTTGCTAAGTAGCAGAAACATCATACACCCATCTATAATAACACCAATAGAACTATACCGAGAACTCGCCGATAACCACTTGCACCTCCACGCAGGTGTTAGCCTACCTGTAAGTTTAGAATTAAGTAAAATGTATATTATTTTAAGTATGTCGCATGTAATTTCTTACTTTTATAATAATAAGATTGTGTTTGTGTTAAAAATACCGCTGGTTAATCCGGAAGAGTATTTCGTATACCGTAACTTACCCTTACCTATTCCGCATGACACCCTGAAGCCTAATACCTATAGTGTAATCATACCTAGCAGTAATTTTATAGCAATGACCAAAGACAAAACACGCTATTGTACATTAAACGACCTAGATAAGTGTGAAAGTGGCAACCCTGAGAACTACATTTGTGACATCCCTAATGTGTTATCATCAGTGGAAAATCCGAACTGTGAAAGTGAACTTATCACACGTGTAGTTACATCCTTACCGAAACAATGTGAAACTAAATCTTTATTCGGAAATATAAACATTTGGACTGTTCTAAATCAAAATAAGTGGATTTATGTACAATCGGAAACTACAAAATTAACAATAGAATGTGGAAATAAAATGTACAATAAAAACATCCTCGGTACCGGTATACTTACCTTAACTAATCATTGTTTAGCCTACAGTAGAAATACGAAGTTTGTACCAAAATTAGATAACAGTAACATAAGTCTCTCTTTAGTTAACAGAGACTTTAATATCATAAACGAATCATGTTGTAATATTGATAAGATAAGTAAGCTGATAAGTAATGTGTCCCCTGTTAAGTTAGATAATATAAATTTAGAAAATCTCGGCTCGAATGAAAAACTAATAAATAATCTAATAAACAATGCAGACGAAATTTTAAATAACCAATCGTTCATAAGCAAACACGGGACCCATTATGCTATAAATACCGTATCTTTTATAATAATTTTAATTCTTTTATTTTCTTTATACTAATTGTACGTTAAATATTATGTCAAATCTGGCCGCAGTCTCAGAATAAACATCGAATCGCAAACCTCCCGTAGACCTTCAGTTTCCCAATCTGCACACACTACCCCTGTCTCCTGTCCTCGACTTAGAGTTACATAAACTTCGGAACATCAACCCCGAAGTTTAGTCTCCCCGGGGAGGTGTTATACCCTAGCATTGCACCCCTATTTGCCTACACAGCACA
This sequence comes from Pseudoips prasinana, assembly GCA_951640165.1. Taxonomy (NCBI): domain Eukaryota; kingdom Metazoa; phylum Arthropoda; class Insecta; order Lepidoptera; family Nolidae; genus Pseudoips; species Pseudoips prasinana. The sequence goes on along the minus strand of OX621238.1, from coordinate 2,576,379 downwards.
ATCACCGCTAACTTAGCATTTCTCTGTCCTAGTCCCTCACTCGCCCATCCTCACACCTCAGTCGCTCTCCATCCTCCATCGCGTAAAGGCTGCTAAAAGATCTCGTGTCTAATTCTCTCATATTCAATAAAACTAATTAAATCAATTAAATTTCTTTTTTTTTTAAAAGGGATTATTTAAATCCCGTATAACAGCACGAACCGATTTCCACGGTTTTGCATTCGTTGGAAAGGTCTCGGGCTCCGTGAGGTTTATAGCAAAAAAAAAATATAAAATTTAACGCGAGTAACACCGCGGGGCATAGCTAGTTATTATATATATTTAATTTATATTTTATATATGTCTTCAAAACAAATATATAATATTAATAAGTCCACCGTTCGAGCAAACATTTTACTAAGTGGGCTAAATCATGTAAGTCTGGTATATCTCCCTTAAGTTTGTTTTGCCGGATCGTTGCAACTGGGCCATATTGTAGTAGGGTCAGTAGGGTCAGACACGCAGTATGAGTTTCGGTGGGTCTTCTTACTTGGGGCGCATGGGATCCGGGGATAGCATTAAAGCGCGACCGTCGCCGTCATTGTAATAATGTAGAATTCTTACCTTAGATCCATTCAGACAAGATGTACTAAAATATATGTATCTAAAACTATAAATTAATAAATAATATAGGGACAATGTCACACAGATCATCCTAGTCCTAAACTAAGCAAAGCTTGTACTATGGGTACCAGGCGACGATATACATACTTATATAGATAGATACTTAAATACATAGAAAACATCCATGACTCAGAAGCAAATATTCGTGCTCATCTCACAAATAATTGCACTTACCGGTAAAGAAAGAAATAAGATAGTTAAGCCTATAAATAAACTCTGATATTAACTTTAATAAGCTAGCTAACTTTAATAAGTAACTAAATCTTACTACTAATCTAACTTTTTCTCCATCTTATAGCCATACGATTATTATGGGAGATTTTAACACGTGTTTGTTAAAAAAGGACTCCCGCGCCTCATCTTTTGTTTCCGCTGCAGAATCTAGTAACCTTTTTATTCTTCCTCTAAACTCCACTCATCATTTTCCAAACTCTATTCCTTCCCTTCTTGACGTCATCCTTGTCACTTCGAAAGACCATGTATCTAAGCACGGTCAGTGTTCTGCTAATGCCTTTTCTCACCACGATCTTCTCTTCCTTTCATATAAAATTCGCCCTCCTAAGCTTAAACCTAAAATTATTCTACAACGCAGTTTTGGTGGTATGGACTTGGATCGTCTCCGAGCCGATGCAGTTCGCATAGATTGGTCTCCCCTATTAACAGCAGAATCTATTGAAGAACAGGTTAGCATATTCAATGCAAAATTAATAAATCTTTATGATGTACATGCTCCTATTCGTGCAATTAAAGTCAAACACTTACCTGCGCCGTGGCTTAACAGCGAGATAAAGGATCTTCTCGTCAAAAAAGCGTTAGCTAAATCTCGATTCACAAGCCGACCTAGTGAATACAATCGAGAAAAATATGTTGCTTTAAGAAATCATTCCAATAAGGTGTGTAGGAGTGCACAACGCCGACATATTCACAACTCCGTCGAAAATGGAGATCCTAGCAAAGTTTGGAAATTTCTAAGATCATTGGGAGTTGGAAAATCTCGAAATGACGCTACTCTGAATAAACAAGATATTGACTCCTTAAATAAACATTTCTCTTCCTCGCCCAATTTTGACAGGGCAACTAAAGCCAGTACTTTAAAATATCTTTCATCTATTCCTCCTCCCAACTATTCTCCTTTTACTTTTTGTCCATTTACTGATTGTGACGTAAAGAAGAGTATTGTATCCATTACGTCTAATGCCGTTGGAGATGATGGCATCACCCGTAATATGGTCCTGCCTATCCTTGATGAAATCCTACCTGCCATATGTCACATCCTCAATTCCTCCATAACACGCGGTGCTTTCCCATCTGTTTGGAAAAATGCCAAAATTATTCCTCTCCCCAAGAAGTCCAACCCCGCTTCCTTTGGTGACTATCGCCCAATTTCAATTTTGCCTTTCCTCTCTAAAGTGCTTGAACGCCTTGTTCATAACCAGATCAGTGCTTTCCTTACCAGAAATAATCTCCTCAATCCTTTCCAATCTGGTTTCCGTCCTGGACATAGTACAACCACCGCCCTGGTCCATATTACGGAGGACATTCGATCTGGCATGGAACGTGGAGATCTTACAGTGCTAGCACTACTGGATTTCAGTAACGCATTTAATGCCGTGGATTTTGACGTATTGCTTGCAATCATACGCTCTCTTAACGTATCTCCAACAGTAATTGAGTGGTTCGACAGTTACCTGTCTGGCCGCCGGCAGTATATTTGTATTGATGACACTCGTTCTTCTTGGTGCAATACTACAGCAGGCGTGCCTCAGGGCGGCGTTTTATCTCCTCTACTTTTCGCAATTTTCATAAATTCAATCTCTAATCAACTTCTCTCCTCCTACCACCTTTATGCGGATGACCTTCAAATTTATTGCCAAGCTTCCAATGACAAATTATCAGAAGCAGTCGACGTAATAAATGCAGATCTGGCTAAAATAAGCAACTGGAGCCGTGCACACGGACTACAAGTCAACCCACTCAAGACACAGGTCATGGTGGTTGGTAGTTCTAGGATGATATCTAGGGTTTCCTGGTCACAACTACCACAGCTTAATTTCGATGGCAATATAATTCCCTTAACCGATAACGTTAAGAATCTTGGTCTCTTTTTCGACCGCTGCCTATCCTGGGATATCCAAATGAAGAATGTTAGTCGTAGATTGTATGCTTCCTTTGGATCTCTACGTAGATTAATATTTTTTTTACCTATTACCACCAAAACTGCCCTTGCACAATCGCTTCTTCTCCCAATACTAGATTATGCAGATGTCAGCTATCTTGATCTCACTGAGGCCCAGCTTGATAAACTTGAGCGTCTCCAGAACGTCTGTATAAGATTCATATTTGGGCTCCGTAAATATGATCATGTTTCCGAATTTCGTACTAAGCTCAAGTGGCTCCCTATACGCCTTCGCCGGAATGCTCATACTCTTACACTTCTCTACAACATTATTTTTAGTCCATCCGCTCCCTTTTATCTCAAAAATCGGTTTTCTTTCCTGCATGAGTCACATTCAAGATTGCTGAGATCGTCGGAAAATCTCAAGTTAAAAATGCCAGCGCATTCTACTAATTTTCTTGACAAATCTTTTTCCGTACAAAGTGTTCGATTGTGGAATGCACTGCCTTTAATAGTGAGACGTGCACAAAGTCTGCAAGAATTCCAAAGACTTGTCAAGAATCACTATCTGTCACTACAAGACTCACAACACAATTAGGAACATAATACATTATTTGTATATATTATATGTATTTATTAGTTGTAATATGTTTATATTTTTCTTTTTCTTTTTTCATTATGTGTACCCATAGGTACTATTTGTAATGTATCTGTACACCGACAACTGCCCCTCTCAATAACTCCATTCTCCGATCTTTACTTTGGTTGTCTGGAAGAGATCACATTTTGTGATAAGACCGCCCATTGTATACTTTTAAGGTTTAAACAGTTTTTTTTATTTTGTAATACTTTGGTGTACAATAAAGAGTTTATCTATCTATCTATCTAAATCATTACTATCGGAAATTAAATATTATTTCGAAATGTTTTCATACAAGCTGCTTACCTAAATATCTATATATACCTAGAAATAATAATGTTTACTTAACTGTATTGGTACAAACATGTTCCTACTATTTCCAAGCGCTTTTTTAAAGTTGATGGGAATCTTTTTTAATTATTTTATTATATAAATTTATATTACAATTCAGTAGACATCCTATATTTGTAAAATTTAGGTTGTCTCTGCACCTTAGTGCCAAGATCTCATAAAAAGCAAGCATAAAATGAGAAGTTTATCGTTGACTCAGTTTTTATATTTCCACTATGACGTTATATGGCGCCTTTTAATACTGCGGTAATCCAAATTAAACCGTCATTGTCATTAAAACTTGAATTTATTGTGAACTATGAATTACACCTACCATCTTTTAATAACACCCAATGACGATAAAATAATATAAAAAGCTTTTATTCACTAAGACTTAAAAAATAAATAATAATAATAATATAATAAATGGTCAGAATTATATATTAGATTATCTGATTATATTTACTTTCTTGACATCTTAGACACATTTTATTGTATATGTTGGGTTTTCTTGTGTTTCATCGGTCACAAATTTAATCATATTATTAATAATAATGTATGTAATGTAGTAATAGTGTAATGTAAGAGTTTATTATAGCATAAAATGTATTCAAACATAATGTAATTTGTTAATGAATAAAGAACTAAACTAAACGAAACTGAACATATTTGTAGTAAGGTACATAATTTTTTCTAGGTACATATAGATATTCATAATAATAATAATATCTTGGGACATTATTTACACACGGCCATCTGATCCCAAACTAAGCTGACGTTGTACTGTGAAAACCAGATAACTGATATAACACATATCCTTATTATCTTTTGTAAAAACATACTTCTAAAGATAAATTACACCCAAACCCAGGACAATCAGACATGTTCATGCACACAAATATCTGTCCTGAGTGTTAATCGAACCCACGACGTGAAAAGCAAGCATTTGCCTACCATGCTAACAATTAATATGCGGCTTTTTAAAAACATTTAGAAATAACATTTCATTTTTAATAAACGATAGCTTACATACTTTTACACAAATCTTTGGGTGATTTGAATACATACATTTTATTTTTCATTCATTTATGTATTTAGTAAAAAGGTTCAAAAATGATGGTGTGGTGTAATTCTATTGGATGATTTTTATAATTACGTTAGATAAGATAAGATAATCATTTATGAAACTATTTTATATGTCACTGGGTTTAATTACAGCCAAACAGACATGTTCATGCACACAAATATCTGTCCAGGGTGGAAATTGAACCCACGACCTGCGGCGTGAAATGCAAGCATCTACCAACCACGCCAACAGGCCTGTCATTATGTTATAACTGAGTTGTTATATAAGTCGTTGTCGTGTATAAGGCCTCCTACGCACTGTGCGGCTAGCCGCCATGCGGCCAGCTGTGCGGCTGACCGTATTTGTGCGAGAAAGTAGTTTTTATTCGCACTGTGATGCGGCAGCCGGTCAGCAATATTGATTGCTGACGGCTGACCGCATTCCGGCTAACCGCATAGTGCGTACTTGTGCGAGAAAGTAGTTTTTATTCGCACTGTGATGCGGCAGCCGGTCAGCAATATTGATTGCTGACGGCTGACCGCATTCCGGCTAACCGCATAGTGTGTACTTGTGCGAGAAAGTAGTTTTTATTCGCACTGTGATGCGGCAGCCGGTCAGCAAAATTGATTGCTGACGGCTGACCGCATTCCGGCTAACCGCATAGTGCGTAGGAGGCCTAAGTCATCAATTTTAAATAGTTCCCGCTTTCAGCATTAGTCTCGCAAATCATGTTATGAAATTGCTTTCGTTACATGATTTGCGCAACTAATTTTCTTGTCATCATCAATAAACAAGAAATTACGTAAATTGCCTCACAACAGTACATAGGCATATTAAATCATGTTTCCTGTCTACAACAATGTACATCTCATTATGAGCTTACAAAGTTAAAGTAATTACAACTTAGGTAATTTCCTTGCTTATACACGATCCACTTTTAACAGTAGAGGTAAAATTGGTCGTTCAAACGGTACGAAACGATTTGTACTTTAATTAGAAAATCTTACAAAATTACGCAGTTCCACTGTGACATTGCTGAAACCGCTTACCGTGGTCGGTGAGGTTAAGCACCTAAGCACGCGGTTAGTCTATAGATGGGTGTGTGGCTGTTTGGTGACGGCTCAGAATATCATCACCCCATCTAATTCCGTGGGGGAGTAGAAATCGTCCCGAGGTCTACCAGTGAACGGGCAGCAGCGTTTTTATGTAATTTATAATGACCATCTGAAACTGCGATCGCCAATCGTGGCGATTATGGTATATCCCCCCATTCTTTGAGGAGGCTTTTGTCGAGTATTGCACGTAATTTGGCTGATATGATGCTGATGAATTTCTAACTGTACCATCTCAGTATATATATGAAAACTTACTATATGAGCATAAAAATATCGATTCCTTCTGTAAAAGGAGCGATACACATAATGTAAATACTAGATATAAGAATAATCGCATATTGCATACTACCCGTCTCCACAAAATAAGTAACTCTTTATGGGGCAATGTATAAGATTTTATAACAAACTTCCCAATGATATTAGAGAATTGTCTACGAATAAGTTAAAAAGAATTATTAAAGCCAAATGATGTAGCAGGGCATATTACAAAATTTCTGATTATTTAAGTGATAAAAATGCTTGGGATTGAGTTGTTCTGAGTCAACACACATGATTGTAATTAATCTGAAGTATATTTTATTTTAAAAAAGGATTCCTACTGAGTTTTCTGGCAGTGTTTCTCAGTAGATGCCACGTCATACACGGCACGGTGGAGTAAAAAGAATATGACTATTCCACATAAATGTAATATTTTTACGGAATAAAGAATTTTGACTTTGACTTTGAATGATCCGGTGAAACCGACCGACGGCTTAAAGTACTCTACGAGGCACGAGGTAGTTTACCGCCAACTCCCAGACTTCAGGCTATAGCTGAGAATTTTTCCTTTTTACAAAAAAATCTAAATTCACTTTTTGCGATTTGAACCCATTATTTGACCTCATTATCTTCGGAACACGCTACCATTAAACCAACGAGGCAGGTGATATAAAAATAAACTTCATAACCTACAACAACACTTGACAGCTGTTCTTGAAAAACAAGTCGACGTTCCGCAATTTAAATAAAAAATAAACTTTTGTTTTTCCATACTTATACGCGAGTTTGTTTAGGATAAGACTAGGGCTTTCAAAACTTGCAAATCCCGTTTTTTTTTTATATACATGAATCCTAAAAGCATACTATCCACTTGATTCCAAGCGAATGCCACAGCTTGGGACACTTGGAACATATGACATGATATCATTTAAATAAAAGCATGTTAATAATAATAATAATATCTAGGGACAATGTCACACATCATCCTAGCCCCAAACTAAGCAAAGCTTGTACTATGGGTACCAGGCGACGATATACATACTTATATAGATATATAAATACTTATATACATAGAAAACATCCATGACTCAGAAACAAATATTCGTGCTCATCACGCAAATATTTGCACTTACCGGGATTCGAACCCAGGACCACCAGCTTCGTAGGCAGGAGCACTACCAACTAGGTTACGGTGACCGTCAATTTTTTTGTTTTATCACATTCAGGTCTACAACATCTTACTAATATTAGGAATGAGAAAGTTGGTGAGCATGGATGTATTTTACGCAAAAACTACGGAACGGATTTTAATGTAACTTTGTAGCTTATATATCTGAATAACACATGGACGAAATGCGGATGAAAGACTGATTTCATCATTTCTATTACCAACAACATGTTTGTAAGTGGAGATGTTGATAACGTGAAAAACCTAGTTCTCTGCTCTTTCATGGTGTAATTTAAAACCTATAGTATATATTTCTCGTTACAATCAAAGCTACATTCGATATTAGTTTTCGTTTTGGAATCGAAGCATATTCAATGGACGGAAAATGTCTTCTGTCCCCATCTCGTCTCTAAATATTTTTTACCGCTGTGTCCCGCGGTTTTACCCGCGTTAAATGTTATAAATTATCACAGCTTCTCCCCCGAAGGTGATAGCACTATAATATATAGCCGATATGTTGACCCGACGTTTTAGTAACATTCATGCAAAATTTGAAGTAAATCCATGCAGTACTTTTTGAGTTTAGCCCGGACATACATACAGACACACAGACAAAAATTCTAAAAACTAATTTTTTGGCTTCGATATCGATTGTAGATCAAGCCCCAAGTATGCTTTTAAAAAAATATTTAAAATAAATAAAATAAAATAAAATTAAATTTGTTTATTTCGGACCGGAATCCATAGTGTTAGTAACAGTTTAATGTACAGTTTTGACATTCCTACGATTTTACTATATGTATATTTATTATTTATATTTTTTTGTTAATGTAATAGGAAGGCAAACGAGCATGTGAGTCACCTGGGGCTCTACCAGCTAAGTCGCCGAACATCGTTTTCGTGAATGGCGTTCAAATAAATAAAGGTTAAAAATGACTTAATCCATCGTCCACCTAGGCAGCTAGAGAAAGCCGCAGGCTAGCTAGGGTAGGTTCCTCAGCGGCGAGGATCGCTTTGGCCCATTAACGCGTGATCGGTGATCCCGTGCATGTGACCACACCCTCATGGCCTCACTTATAATTTCGTCTTTTGCTTTAGTCTTCAATTCTTTAATTTTAATATAGTAGAACTAAATTTCAAAATAATAGATTAGTAAATTGTTATTTATTTAAGGATTTCAGAAAATATATGCGATAAAACAAACCGCACGGACTGACAATTTTTGTTTTTGTAACTTTTTACTATCCACTATGTTTATGTACTGCATTGTGACCTTGACAAGTACAAGTGTATGTTAATACCCAAGTGCTGAATAAATATTTCATTTCATTTCATCGTTAAATCGGCTTCAACGTTGACAATCGATTCCGGACCATTTATGGACATGTGGTTATGGAAGTCGATTTAACGATTGATTAAGTCCATTTTAACCTTTATTTATATAAACGCCATTTAAGAAATCGATGTTCGGTGACTTAGTCGGTAGAGCCCCTGGTGGTAAATAATTACCGCCGCTCATGGACACTTACAACACCAGTGGGGCGGCAATGCGTTGCCAGCTTTTCAAACCTTTGGTCTTAAATATGTTCATTCTTAGCTGCCATTTTCCTATCAATACTTATTCTTTTATTTATTATTTTCCTATTTTTATAGAGGTTGTTGCCCTCCAGTCAATAAAGCAATCAATCAGCCGTGAAGAAATTTGACGCGTTACAAAAACAAATAAACTGATATGACTTCACTTATTTTCTTGGCGTTAGATTTTTACTTTTTTATATGGTAGTAGATGTCGAAGAACTTGAATGTAAATGCGTACATGTCAGTCATCTAATCTATGACGTGTATAATTTAAGATGGTACAGTATGGTCTGAACTTTAGCACCCATACTTTTCAAAGTCGGAGACCGAAGATCGGAGTCGTAGCGTGGCAGTCAGACAGGCAGGCCCCTCATAAGGTGAAATCTTGTCAGGGTCTCTGGATGTAGATAGAGCGTGACCGGGAATTATGGAGATCTTTACGATGGTGGTTGGAACGCGGTCGTACTGCGTCAGCTAGGGCATACGTTATATCGGATTGCGAACAGTGTCAGAAGGTTTCTAATAGCCTTGATTTGTTGTGTGAAGTAAAACTAAGGGAAATAATGACTAATTACAAATGGTTACTGTCGTCTTTTATTATCCCCAGACTTTATTAATTATCCTTACACTATAGAATTCGCCCGTATATGTCTCGCGGCTGGCGGAAAAGAACAACACTACCCCATCTTATAGCTCGATGCTCTTACCGGTCCGTAAGTGATCAATGAGGTTAAGCAACTAGGCTCACGGTCAGTCCATAGATGGGTGTCCGCCAAAGTGTTGGTAATTTCTGAGCGTCTCCGTGCTTTGTAGGGCACGTTAGCTGTCGGTCCCGGTTGTAGTCATACGACAACAGTCGTTACGCCATATCAGAGGCCTACTGGGCGGCTTGGATAACTCTGACACTAGGATAACCACTGCCCATACGATAAAGAAGTAAGTATCTTATCTTGGTTTGGGTTTACTTGCGTACAGCACCTTCGATCCTCTTCGATCTTTTGTACTATAAGTAAATATCTCATCCCGTGTGGCCATTAAAGTTGTCTGTGTACTACGACCATCATACTGCGCTTGCCAATCCGTCTACCAAGCGTGGCCATTATGTCAGATCCCACCTAATAATGATGCAAATCTTTTAGGGAGGCCATTATCCCGCAGTAGACGTAATAAAACGACTGACGTGATGATGATGATAAAATCCGCTCGATATCGCATTTAAAAAAGATTCGCAATTCGAATGTTCGAAGAGTTCAAAATAACCCGGGACTTGAAAACTTGGATCTTTTTAGTGCTTTCTCATTGAAATGTTTTTGATGAAAATATAATATTTTTTTGTACAACAACAATCTATCTTTGTTAGGTAATATAGGTAACATACTTTTTGCGTATAAAAGTTAACATAATGTACACTGAGTTGGAGCTAACTTTGATGGATGAAGTGTAATTATTTTGAGTGTATATTTTGATACGGGTAATGTAGAAAGTATGTCAAAACGTGTGTTAAACAACTTGTTACTTCACTTAGTGGTTCAAAATAGCAACTGTATCAGTTCTTAACAAAACTTTATTTGACAGTAGATATTGAATAAGTATTTTTTTATTATCGATGTACATATAATTACTGTCACTCAATTCTATATGGGTATCACTTATTCTAGCAATTTTCTTGTGTCCGTATATCATAATGTTTGTAAAGTACCCCGCGACACAGGGATTAGTTCGGGTGTTGTTCAAAAAAATATTTCAAATTAGTACCTTAAAATCCACAGGAAATTGAAGAAAGGATGGAAAGAAAGAAAAATAATATCTCATATAAAGTTAACGTTTTAATTATTATCATGACTTGTATTTATATATTTTTTAAGTTATACTTCTTTTGGCGCGATGGAGAAAAATGATGAGCGTGAATTTTTACGATGCGCGCGCACACCGACGCCAAAAAATTTAACAGCATGAAGTTAGTTCTATGTGGTATGAGAGTGAATTTTTACGATGCGCGCGCATCGGTAGTAGGTGGTATGAAAATTGATAACTATGTTCAAGTTGTATATTAAGAAGTATAACTTCTAACGCGTGTACATAAGTACACACAAGTTTTTTTTTGTTTATTCATATAGGTAGGTAATATCTAACTAATATTTTCAATAGTGGTACTTATTATTTAGTGTTCGATATCTTCCATGCAATTGAAAAATACCTTTTATAGATTAAATAATTAATCTAGTTTCAAATCAGTAATAAAAAAGACATGCCTACGTTGCTTCATTGGTTGGTTACAAGTTAGACGCTCCGCAGTTGGTGAAACTTCTTTTGACACATCTGTCCACTTTTAAAACTTAATTTTCTTTTATTCACAGCAACTTGGTAGTTAAATTACTACCTCAGTGTAGTTCCTTAAAATTATATAAAAGTCGTCAGAAACAGCTAGTTGCTAGTTCGAAGATTAAGGTTGCGTCGTCTATGGAACATTAATATAAGCTTAAAATAATAATGGCCTCCTGGTTGAATTTTATAAATAGTCTACTCAAATATAACAGAAGTATGTGTGCGAACATAGGTCGTCTCTAAGTTCTGTTGAGTACAAATAATGAAATAATGAAATTTTATTCAGCACTTGGGTATTACATATATTACATACACGTGTAATTGTCAAGCTCACAATGTATTACATAAATACAGTTAAAAAACAGTAATCAAAGCAACAAAATATTTTGAATTAGTCCGTCCGTGCGGTCTGTTTCGTCACATATATTTTTAATATCCTTAAATAAATTATAAATAGCTATTATTGTTACATTGAGCAATAGTATATCAAATTAAAGAATTGAAAAAAGTCCGTCCGTGCGGTCTGTTTCTTCACAATTATTTTTAATATCCTTAATTAAATAATAAATAGCAAGTTACTAAGCTATAATTGTTACATTTAGCAATTGTATATTAAAACTAGCTGTGCCCGCGACTTCGTCCGCGTTTTAATTAGTTTTTTTTGTTTTCTTTTTGTTATTCAGTAAAATAAATGACTTTTTCTAAAATAAAAGTAGCCTAAGTTACTCCTTATTACATCAGCTACCTGCCAATAAAAGTCCCGTCAAAATCGGTCCAGCCGTTTCAGAGATTAGCCGGAACAAACAGACAGACAGACAGACAAAAATTGTAAAAAATGTTATTTTGGTGTATGTACCGTATATATATTCATATTTATGTAGTAAAAACCGGTTATTTCAATATTACAAACAGACACTCCAATTTTATTTATTTGTATAGATTAAAGAATTGAAAACAACGAGCAGTTGGCGCAAAGGGCTCTCAACCAGTAGCTTAATTTAAGCGACTAATACCTGAGCCCTCAGGTATTAGTCGCTTAAATTAAGCTGCCCTTATGGGGTTCGGGCCACCGCTCAGGCGGCCGCTGAAGTAAAAAGATGGAATTCGAAATGGGGGTCAGATCACTTGCACGGGATTACCGATCACGTGTTAAGGGGGCAACGCCATCCTCGCCGCTGAGGATCCTACCTTAGCTAGCATGCGGCTTTCTCTAGCTACCTAGGTGGACGACCCGGAGAAGAACACAGTACATCATCACATACCTACATCATCGCCGGGGGGCGGGGCCACCGATTCCAGCCAAGTGCCCGTTCGGCCACGTTCGGTAGTCAGCTGTTAGCCACGACATTCCACGCTCGCGCATATATAACCTTTTTATTTAATTTTGTATTCTTGTACCGTTACGATAACCTGAATCTGTAGTGTGGAAAATAATATACAGTCAATATACAGTCTGCTATCGAAACTACATTGGCCATCAGTGCTTTGACTCTCATTATTCGATTGGGCGGGCTAGCCCACATGACCGGAGATAGGTCAGGCGTGGGACCGACGTGATGTGCGCTTTGAGGTGTAATACAGCTAACTCCCAGGTTGCAGGTGGATAATGCTTTTGACTTTTTGAGCCAATCCCAGCTACTAGTGAGTTTCTGGATTCTAAATGCCTGGCCCTTTGACTTCTAAATACCCGCTAGAACAAGGGGCAGGAATTAGAGTAGGTAGTCAAAACTCGTCTTGAAATTCTAATATAACTATCATCTTACCTTAATATCGACAGAACCATTCAGACGACATGTAGTAAAATATGTCTAAAACTATTTTTTTTCTTTGTTAATAACTTTAATAAACTAGCTTAGTAACTAAGATCATTAGTATCATAAACTAAATGTTATTTGATACAAGCCGCATACCTACATATATGTACCTAGAAATAATTATTTATATTCAGTTAATCATATTACAAACGCTTTTTAAAGTCTACGTGAATTATTTCATTTACATATATAAGTAAATACATAATATCGCGCCTGTTTCCCAGAGGGGTAGGTAGAGACAACGGATTTCCATTAGACGATCTTTGCACACCTGTTTTGCCTCATTTATTTTATTTTATTTGGGAAACAAACAATTGTACAATATATCGTTTACTGTCATTATATTCTTCATACATGCTTTTATTTAATTTCTTTTATTTAATTTCATTATTTATATCTACGTAGAGATGAAACCTGAGCAGATTCTATAGATCCATCACAATAGCGTGCTTCACATTCTTACATAAAAGATGCATTGAGAACTGCAGATGTGAGATGAATGAAGAATTTATTATTAAATTGCGTACTTTTGCTCTCGGAATTGTTGATAATATGTGAGGAGTTGTTTTCCAGCTTTTATTAATTCCTTTTCCGCATATTTATAAAAATAAGCCAATATGTAATACTACTAGGTTCAACGTATTAAAAATATGTTTGTCATATTTTACTATAATAATTCTTATAAAGAACAGAAATAAACACAATTATATCATTGTTCTCGATACAAATAAAACCTGAAAGTCAATAATTGAACCAAAAAACTTGGAAATTTACAACACAATTCAAATAGTTATTATGTTGCAATTACCTGCCAGAGAACGGGCAGCAATCGCTAACCGGCTTGCCAAGCGTGGCGGTTATGGCATGTCTCCCCATTATTTGGGGATGCTTTTGTCCAGCAGTGGACGTACTTTGGCTGACATGATGATATGTAGTACATTTTAGATTGCGTAAAATAGTCAATACACATTGAATTTGGTCGCGACTTTATTAGTTTAGAAATAAGGACTGTTTTTATAACGTTGTTGTATCCAATGCCTTGCCGTTTACGGCTACGATGGTTGTCTAAGATACTACCTAACAAAACAAAGCAGCAGATACCGCAAGTGATTTTACAGTATAATGGCACAATCTTGATTTAATTCTAGCCCTTGGGCGGATATAGCCCGAGCTCGCAATTAATGTAGTCCATTTTGCTTGAATGCAATTGAATTTGTTTCGCATTTGGTTAGACAAAGACTGATATTAAGAAGGATCATGCAGATCTAATTAAATCGCCTCTCAGGAATTCATTAGCACAAATACAATGGTTGTAGTAAAATTGTTATTTGACTCAGATATGAGGGTGTTTACTTATTTTGCTATGGTTTCCTTCTGTGAGGCAGTCATGCTCCAGAAGGACGTCGCCGAGCGGGATCGGGAGCGAGCCCACTCGCAGACGGAGGATGCGTCGGGGCGGCGGCTGCAGCCGTTAGCCCAACTCTCCTTGGGGCTGCGGTGGCAATATGAGAAGTGTCTTCTGCTACAAGTAAGCAGCTCCGGGAATACAGCGAACTGTTTGTGGTACAGTCGCTGTTCCGGACTGGCAGAAGTCGGCAATTGGGGATGCCAACTCAGAATCTTTCCAGGTTGCGTGTCCTGACCATCTGGCGCAAAATACGGTCACCGGAGTAGCATACCCGCATTCCCGGGGCTCCACCTATTCGGCGACAGAAGAAGTCCACGGGAGATTAGGTATAGTCGGTGAGTTAAGGAAGAACGCAAGTCCTTTTAAATAAAGCCAACTTATTTTACTACTTCACCAGAAATATAATAAACTGATTTCTGTGGTCTAGGATCCTTTGTTGCAAAGTCGTCTAATCATCCGAGGACTCACATCAAACAAAATAATAAAATAAAAATAAAAATTCACGTAGACTATAACAAAGCGCTTGAAAATATTCAGAACATGTTTGTAGTAATATAGTTGTATACATTATTATTTCTAGTAACAAAGATATTTAGGTACACATTTTATGAAAACATTTATAAAATTTATTTAATTATAGCATTGATATTTAGCTAGCTGGTATCAAGTTATTGTCAAGAGATTATGTTTAATTATCTAGTTTAAGTCTAATATTTTTACTGCATATTGTCAATGGTTCTATCTATATTAAGGTATTATTATTATTACAAAGCAGCCGAATGGTTAGTTGATGTGAAGTGGTCGTCTCACGGTGATATATATAATAATAATATGAATATAAACGCTGTATCATGAGAACTTATCTCATGATACAGCGTTTATATTCAAACCACATTCATAGAGACATAATATTATTTCAGGCCTTTGTTGTAAGGACGATTTCGCCATTTTACTTCCACTTGGTTTAACTAGAGTAATGTAAAATTATATTGCTTTCAACGAAATATTCCAAACAAATGATGAAGTGTTGAATTCATAATTGTAAATAGTAACCGGCTACTGTCTATTTCTGCTAATTCCTTGGTAAGTAATACAACATTATGAGGAGCCAGCATTATGTAAATAGTATAACATTAGAGAACTTTATTTTTTTAGAAAAATATATATGTAACTAACTATACGTATAAACTATTTACAATTAATAAAACACTATCAAAATTTCTCTAAATTATTTCTATCCGAATTCAACTAAATCTATATGGCCACATTTCAATAGTATTCCATATTGAATAAAAAAGCCTGGGTTCTTTCTGAGGATTTCTAAAGACCACACGACTGAAGTAAAACTAAGATATACGAATCGTAACTGGCTATGAGAGAAAGAAAATGTGTGCCTCTTTTCCTTATCCCTACAGTAATATACGAAACGTAATTCTCTCTTTCTATCTTTACTAACTCATATCTCCCTCTCAAATTCCATTTGACTCGCCCGTTCACACTTTTCGTAACGCTCTTGTCACGCATTTACCAGTTTACTCCCCGGGTCAAGCGTGGGTAAAGAAGTTTTAACTCCAAAAGATAAAAAAGCTGTGCGGTTGGAAGACTTTGAATATTTTGCAATATATTTAATTTAATTATTATTGCCTTATAGAAGCGCTCATAGCTAAATTCACTCACCGATCAGTAGCGCTCGGTGAGTTAAGCAACTAGGATCGCGGTCAGTCCACAGATGGGTGACCACCTTAGTGGTTTAATTTCTTAGCGTCTCCGTGCTTCGGAGGGCACGTTAAGCTGTCGGTCCCGGTTGTAGTCATTAGACAACAGTCGTTAAGCCCTGTCAGAGGCCTACTGGGCGACATGAACAACTCTGACACCAGGGTAACCACTGCCCATACGATAAGAAGAAGAAGATTGCGTTATATTTTGAAATTAAGAGGTGAGGTGAGAGAGTGAGGTGGCTGCGCATCCAATTCTAGTTCTGAAATTAAAACATATAGATGTATTTTAAGAGATAATTAAATAATAATATCTAAAAGAAAACTAAGCAGGAAGCCTAATCTGATTTATCTTAGCGCTCCTATAAGAACGTGTTTGAGATGTTAAACGGTAGGTACTCTTAATGGCTCAAACGGAAATCAATGCGCAATACGTTTCACAGTCCAAATTGCTTGAGCAATCAGATGCTATCTCAACCGTAAAAAAATAAATGCGTGTTTTATATTTAACACAGTTAAGATTAAGCTTAAATCCGGTGAGCAATCATATTCGACGTAATTTCGTAGCACTTAGGCATTAAAGTTTTATCAACTACCTACTAGATTACGTATTACGTACAAATTGACGCGAACGGTCCGGTTGGCGTGGTTGATAAATACTTGCCTTTCACGACGCAGCTCATGGGTGGCAACACCCGGGACAGATATTGTCTATTGGTCTTGACTCTGGGTGAAATTGGGAAACCCACTCGAATACCACGATGTGTTCCGTTGGGTGCGGTAGCTAATGCAAAACGCGATGTCGGTAGACTGCTGCTTCGCTTTAAATACTGCACCAAGCGGGATATAGCCGATTAAAATTTACCACTGTAGCTGGGCAAAGCTCGCTGAAAATAGAGTTGAATGGCGCAAACGTGTAGTGGAGGGTCGTCAGATCTGTGACGAAGCCTGGTTCGGAGTACTTGCTGATAAGAGACAGAAGCGACATGAAAGCGGCTCGGCACCAACCACCGCAAACTTCTCTTGTCAGGCCTGCGGCAGGCTATGTCGTTCTCGCATCGGTTTGTTTAGCCACCAAAAAAAATGACTCTCAGACAATGCGCCGTAAATCGTCTGTAACAGACGCAAAGACCATATATACGGGTGTAATTATCTATACAGGGATGTATTAATAAAAGAAAGTAGTATATGTAGTAAATCAGTTAGTCTTCTGAGTTTGGGATCAGATGGCCGTCTGTGAATAATGTCCCAGGATATTATCTATACTGGCATTAAATCACAAGCTAACAGTTACATTAAAGAAAACAACACTTCATTACGCAAGTAGTAATGAAAACAAATAAATCAGTCGACATTAATAAAAAGGTTTTTATTCACGTACGCTTTAAAAAGCGCTTGTAAATAGTCAGAACTTTTTTGTAGTAATTTTATTTATTTGATATTTAGGTATACGGATTGTATGAAAACATAAATTTAACGAGTATATGTAAAAAAATAGGTTTATTTAAAACGCTGTGCTATTTTTGGTGCGGTGGCTCAGGGATGTAACTAAAATTAAAAAACCCGTGCCGGAAGAAACCTTCTTTGGTGTTCGAATCTATCGGAGCGGTTACTGACATGCATGAGTCGATTATTAGGGAGAGTTTTTGAAACTGTCGCTTTATGTTAATACGTAAATACGCAGTAATCATGGCTCAAGAAATGACAGGAGCGGGCCTGTGGGTTGATCACAAATTGAACATTTTTCATATTTCACTTGGCACATTTGACGGTCACCATAGTCTAGTTGGTAGTGCTCCTGCCTACGAAGCTGGTGGTCCTGGGTTCGTATGGTAGGTGCAAATATTTGTGTGATGAGCACGAATATTTGTGTCTGAGTCATGGATGTTTTCTATGTATATAAGTATTTATCTATCTATATAAGTATGTATATAGTCGCCTGGTACCCATAGTACAAGCTTTGCTTAGTTTGGGGCTAGGATGATCTGTGTAACATTGTCCCCAGATATTATTATTATTTCCATTTGACAATGACTACATGGTCACTGCAAATTATGATGTTTATGATAACGGTGGCGAAGTGTGTATATAATATAAGTTATTTTGCAACACAGAGACAATATATATTAGTTTAACCAACTTTACTAAAACTTTGTATTCATACATAATGGTTGTTCCTATAAATTAATTATACTTCAAGTTGAGAAAGTTTTAATGGATTCCATGTCATATTCCAACATAGAATTGTTTCTTTAGTACAAATACATGAATGACTGCCTCGTTGGTCTAGCGGTAGCGTGTTCAACCGCAGATAATGAGGCCCTGGGTTCAAATCCCGGGTCGGGCCAAAAGGTGATTTTGGGATTTTTCCGTAAAATGAAATTTCTCAGTATCAGCCCGAAGTCTGAAAGTTGGCGCTATTACACCCCCGTGCCTCGGAGAGCACGTAAAGCCGTCGGTCCTGTACCTGAACTCTTTCCGATCGTGTCGCTAGGCGTCCCATCGGATCATGAGAGTGGTGGAATAGAAAGTACCCCTGTGTTTGCGCACAAACTTGTGCACTATAATATGTCCTGCGCAATTGGCTAGTCTCCATTAAGACTGGCCGCCGGCCGGCTGGGAGGACATCATCACATGAATAAAGATAGCAGTGAATAGATAGAGATGAGGTTAGCTTTATTTTCACACATAAAAATAAACTGTAAGTAAACATATCAATATAATATAATAATTATATTCATAAAATAATAGGCGGCATTATCAAATAATAGCAATTTCTTTCAGACAAACGTAGGATGTCTATTTTTAAATCACAAATGACAAATGCAGCTAGTGGTGTATCAGTTCTACAACATCTAGCCATTCTAAACTACATAACATCATCCTGATATGGTTTGCTGTAGTCACCGCGCTTGGCATGCGAGTTGCCAACCTTAGTTTAGTGGTAGCTATATAGTACACAGGTGGCGCTGCTGCCCCACTACCTGGTGTATCCCTTAGTCGCCTTTAACGACACCCACGGGATGGTATGGGGTAGCCCTGTAATAATACAGTAATACCCCACATAATATATTTTAGTAAATAATTTGCCCCGATCAACAATGGCCTAATGAAATTACACTAAGCGGGGAGGCTCAGGCATGACCAAGGGAATCGCTGCGACTGTCTTCGATTTTACGATTGCAGATTTCGACATTATAAAGTCAATCGCGCAGAGATACTACTCCGACCATAGCCCTCTCCAATTATTTATTAACTAGCTGTGCCCGCGGTTGTACCCACGTAAAATTTTATAAATCATCAAAGTTAGTAGTAGGTCCCGCCCCTCCCCTCCCCGTACGTGATAGCGTCATAATATGTAGCCTATATGTTGACCCGACCTCTTAGTAATATTCATGCAAAATTTGATATAAATCCATGCAATAATTTTTGAGTTTAGCCCGGACATACATACAGACAAACAGAAACACAGACAAAAATTCGAAAAACTGTATTTTTGGCTTCAATATTGATTGTAGATCACACCCCAAGCATCTTTTAAAATAAATATTCCATGTACAGTTAGGACTTTACTACGATTTTATTATATGTATAGGTTTAAACAATAAAAGACATCGGTTAAACAATACATGATTCAACTATTGCTTGGTATAAAAAGCCACAGTCACGTCTGAAACTGTTTAAAATAAAAATATCTCTAGTCACTGAAGATAGCGTAACAACTTGATTCACCGAAGTGATCGTTTTAACATGCCTTTTGAACCATATATACGCTCAAACGTCACACGGTCAGCCTACTGATAGATGCCCCGTCAATAGCTTGGCTGGGCTCTTAACTTCAGGGAATGAATACGGATCTGTGAGAAGAACTAGATATAAACAGAATAAAACATACTAAATGAAATTGCAAATAACTCCCATGAGATAAATTGCAACAGTTATTCGTTGTTTCCCTTTGAACATTGTAGTCAGGATGTCGTAAAAACAGAATCTTCCTACTGTTGCTCTGTAAACGGCTGAGATTTTTAGGATTGTCGGATTTCATGACAATGGTAAGGCATTTTTATTTGCGTTTAAATAAGGTAGAAATGTTATTCGATTATTGTCCTAGACACAACCGTTTTTTTATGTAATTAGCCGACAAACGAGCAAGCGGGTCACCTGATGATAAGTGGTCACCGCCGCCCATGGACACTCGCAACACCTCGGGTCACGGGTGCGTTGCCGGCCTTTATAAGAGTCAGCAAACCAGTTTTGCTGACCGTTCCCCCCACCCCAATGAGCTCTGGCGACCTTACTCACACGCAGAAACACACCATTAATGAATGTCTTCTGTAAGGTGGAGGTACTTCTCCAGTCGGGCTGCTCTTTGAGCGAATCGACGCTGTGCCCTACCTCTCTTAAATGTTGAGCAATAGTAAATTTACCTAATTATGCCTGTTACGAATCGAACCTTTTTTGGAACACCCTATATTCAAAATTTTATATTGTGACATTGTCAGTACACAGTTTTACCTAGTTAATAAACTAAAGTTTCTTCTTTACCAGCGTTGATATATATAATATTTATTTTCCTTCCGATATTTAGTAATGCCTTTCTATAAAGATGTGAATTAGAAAAAAATATGTAACAATAAGTATAAGATATTTACAATTTATTTGCTAACTGTGAAATCAAATGATACTTGTGTATAAATAAATTTCATAAAAGTGGGCAACTAAAAGTGGATTCGTTACTTTGATAAACACCAACTCTAAACAAATCGGGCCGAAAGTCGGTGGTTCGGAGTAGCACAAGGCTAAACTACTTCTGCTCGAATAAAGATCAGAGGCTTTACTATGAATATTCAAAAAACTGAATATGTTAACGAGTTTGAGCGCTGTTACACGATATAGTTTGTAAATATTTTGTTTATAATTTTGTATTTTCCCCACATGAATTTTATAAAAAGAAAACGTCCTCTTTTATTTAATATACGTTTCTGCATTTGCATCACCGTCTCACTTAATAATATGTGTACCAAATTTCATCTCAATCGTTTCATTGGAAATTGTCTAGGACAGATGTATGAACAGACACACACTTGAGTAATCTTATAAGAGTTTGGTTTTTTCCTTGTTTTGAAGTGCGAAACCCTAAAACGTAGGAAGCCTAATACTTTGTTTGTATATAATATTTCTTCTCATTTTTCTCTGCTTGATATTTGATCCGCTTTATTAAAATAGATTCTTTCTAATTGGCTAGTACACAAAGACATGGTAAAAAGATCACAAACCTTTTACCTTTCCAATTATAAGATAAAATCTGGTCTATACCACGCAAAACATCCATAATTAGGAAAATATTAACTTTTCGTGTACCTGCTATTAATTTTGATGTTAGATATCTAAAGTATTTATTTTAGGTAGATTGTTGTATAGAGTGAACGAGTTTTCGGTGGAATTCAGCGGTTTTATTAATCGAAGGTATTTCATTGGATTAACTTTGATTGGCGTATTAATTAAATTAAAGTTTAAAGCTGAGTTCGACATTTCAGAATTCAGATCGTAATCCCTATACAAAAATAATTGAAAAGGTAATTTGGCTTCATTTTATTTTCGCTCTAAAACTTCTATAGTGGCTCTAAAATTATGATTAATTAATTTGATCAGAAAAAGAGGCAAAATTTCAAAATCCAGATTCACAACAGCTACAAAGAAATCATACGAATACTTGGTGTTGCAAGAGGATTGAAAATGAGGGCGCCAAGACGCCTTAACCAGAGGTTAAGGCGTCATGCGTTGCCATACCTGCAATCCATTTTTTTCGTTTAAACGCAAATAATATTGGCATGGAAGAGGACCTCCCGAGTGCACGTTCACCCATTTATAGACTAACCGCCCGCCTTGATGCTAAATCTATATCACCTACGAATTAGTAAGACTACCTATCTATGTTAGCTTTAAAATAGTTTTGTTATTATACCTAAAATTCATTTTCATTTTTATGTCGGTAAAAAAGTTAAACAAACGTAACCTAGTATGGATATCCATATTAAGTAAATAGTTATTTGTTATACTAGAGTGCAAAGTTGTTTTTTAACCGCGTGCTCAATTTTGATAACCGAGCAAGCAAAGGATTCTAAAATTCAGGATTCAAAAAATATAATCCTCAGCATTAGCGAGGAAATAAAAAGAGCACAAGGTGAAAAATCTTTGCACTCGAGTGCAACACGTAACTTTTCATCACACTTCAGCGAAGAAATTACGAAAAAATCTTACCATAAATACTTTTATCTCAGTTTAGGTATTAATTATTATGTTATCATATGTAAGTATTACAGGACCATCTTTAATTTATAACAAATAATACTTAGGTATAATAAAGAAAACCTAAAAGTAACGTTGGTACAGTTTGAGTGTAATAGAACAGTAATATTGCGCAAAACAATTCAAAAAATTACACCAAGAAGGTTCCGAGTCTTAGTTTTTAATAAATTAAAAAAGTTGTCGTCACCATAGAGGTAGAAATATTTTGCATTCACAAACTTGGTGCACACGATGTTCTAAATTCATATTTACTTTAATAGTCCAAGAGCTGGCACGCATTTTTGGGTAGGTATTTGAGGCAAGCTGAAAACTTGTCCTATAGCTCTTCAGACACACCCCAACACAGAACTGCAGACCTGGCTGGCGGGTAGCGAGTCTAAACCAACCCCTAAATTTTGAATTTTTTTTATCCAAAAGCTGTATTTGAGGCAAGCTGAAATTTTGATATGTTGTAGTTTACTGTTTATACAATACATAAATAACATTCTGTCAAAATTTCAAGTTGCCTCAAATACATTTTTTCGATTTTTTTGCAAAATATTTTTGCACACGCCTGGCAGTGCTAAAGACCCGACAGAATCGCCTGTCTTTTTTTTTTGTATTGTATAAACATTAAACTACAACATATCAAAATTTCAGCTTGCCTCAAATACATTATTTGGTTAAAAAAAAAAAACATAAATTTAGAGGTTGGTTTAGACCGTTACCCGCCTGCCAGGTCTGCAATTCCGTGTTGGGGTGTGTCTGAAGAGTTATAGGACAAGTTTTCAGCTTGCATCAAATACCTACCCAAAAATGCGTGCCAGCTCTCCTACTATAACCTTTAGGGGATAAAAATGACTTTTCCACTCAGATATCGAAGAGTAAAAATGCTATTTACGAGATGGGGTAATGAAAAACATATTTGCCCTACACCAATAATAAAGAGAAGGCAGTGAATACAAAATTTCCTCTTAAATGTGTATCGTCGTCACATTGATCGGGCCTCTAATTTATTCACGCGTAATGATGTATTGGAAATTATTTTGACTTGTGACCTTGTGTGGTTTGCTTTGAGGTTTAATGAAACATAAGTAAATGTGTTTGAGATCAAAATATTAATATATAGGCAGGTAGACGTACACTAAGGCGCGGTTAGTGTAGAGTCTGCTCGCTGCTACCCCGGTGGCCATGTGTTTCGTGTTTGGTCATATTTTTATACTTTTACAATATTGGTATCACAGGAATGATGCAATATTTATTTATAATTATATTCTCTTTGATGACACTTACGAGTAGTCTAACTACAAACGCTTCTACAGGTACTACCCATGCGTACCTGTAGTAGCGTATGTATAATAATTAACAATGTAATTTTTTAAGCGCTATCGGAAGATCAGCGTTAAGCTTATTATTTACTGTAGTATTTGCTGCGGTAAACGCCTTTCCTAGCTTGTTTTAATAATGTTGCATGCTTCCAAATGAAATATAAAATGTTAATACTTAAAAAAATACATATTATCTAGTAATATTTACTAAAGTCGAGTATCTAATAAATATCACATTTCTAGAGCTGTACTTGTTATATTACATTGTTCCATTTCACCAAAAAAATTGTACAGACGTTAGCACATCAAGCTACCCCAATCTGTCAAATTTCCCCAATTGGAAATGAACCTTATGCTTTTGTTATAAAGTTGAAAATCTATAAAATAAATCTGACAGATTGGGATAGCTGGATGTGCTGGCGTCTGTACAAAAAATCCCGAGAGAAATGTAACATGGAACACTGAACTGAAAGTACTAAATATAATACATTAGCCAGTACTATTTCATACAATATTGTTCGAATAAATATTTAGTTACAGCCAGCACTGGCCTTGTTTGGCCAAAATTTATTGCGAATTCAGCAATATGAGAACGAAGTGAACGCGCTACAATATGAACTGAAAATTTTTGGTGTTCTGCAATTGTAGTATTGGTAACGATGCTATGTAGACAGTATTTTGTGGCAAATATTATATTGAAACTGAAACTTTATTCAATGTAAAAAATAAAAACATATTCATTTCAGCAAAAAACCCAACGACTTATCCGGTTGAGCAACAACAGGTTTCGAACAGATAATCCGTGTATTTTAGCTGTTAAAATCACACGCCCTAATCAGTTTATCGTACACATATTTTTTATTGAAATAAAGATGTCAACAGCAAGATACGAGTATCTTCTTATCTAGCTAAAGCAAGATTCTCATGGCTAAGTCTTAATGCCGTCTAACTTCTTTTTTTAACTATTACCCTGACCGACGTAGAGGTAATATGCGACTCAGGATGAACGTCAAAACAAAAGAAGTGATTTACAATTATTATTTTATTCAGTTGCAAAAAATTAATGTATGTTAATATATTTATTATAGTATTGTTAGTATGTAAATCATCTATGAGTCCAGCTCACCTTTGTACACGAATTTACAAACACACTTGTATAAAATGTATATTTCTTTTTGTGTGCAATAAAGAATAAGAAGAAGAATAAGAATAAACGGTTACGGTTAAGAATAACTTTATTTCTCATAAAGAATTGTATAGGTACATAATTCACTTATTGAGAAACAATTTTTAAAACTAAAATTAATAATTAGGGCGCACAAAGGTACGTATATAAATTAACAAAAACAAAATTCTTAAGAACAAAATAAATGTGGGTAAATAAATATCATAACCGGTAAGAAACTCAAGTCAAGTTAACCAAGCACAACATGGATGTACGTATACGAATTTTACGAAGTTCGTTATCACCAAGTTATTGTAGAATTATGATTTGTTATTATAAAAGTATTTTATTTTTAGTTAATTATTTATATTTGAGGTGTATATATATATATATATATATATATATATATATATATATATATATATATATGTATATATTAGACATGGTTTCTAAAACATTTTAAGTATTGAATTTTATTTTTAATCTAAATTTTTTTTATTTTTAAAATTAAGTTATTACTTATGTATATTTTAATTTAGAGATACTTAATCTATACATTGTATATTTATGTTTGTATATATGTATTGTTTTTTTTTTTGTAGTCACTTATTTGTATGTATTTATTGTGTACATTTTTAGTAGCTTTTTGAACCGGGCAAAACTTTTTTCTTCTTTTATTACTGATGGTATTTTATTATAAATTGTAATACCCTCATACTCCAAATTTCTTTTTCCATAGTTGGTTCTAGGAGGGCGGGTCACCAAGTAACTAGCCCGTCTTAAGTTAATCTTTCGAGTTTGTTGTTTTGTGACAAACTTTATGTTAGAGTGGATTTCCTTATTTAATATTTTACGTATTAGAATACATGTGTAGTATATGTATGTTTGTTTTATATTCATAATTGTTTTTGTTTCTTCGTATATCTTTTCTGTAGATGTCCGAAGTTTATAGTTGAATAATATTTTAATTAACCTATTCTGAACTCGTTGAATTGGATCTATATTAGTCTTCGCTGCAGTACCCCAGATTTCAATGAGGTAGTCGATATGAGGCTTAACCAGAGAATTGTAAATGAGATACCGTACTTTTCCAGGAAGACTGTTAGTTATATTGCGTAGTGCCCCTGCGAGCCGAATTAGTCTAAGTTTAATTTTTTCTAAGTGTGGCTTCCAAGTAAGGTTTTTATCTAAGATAAGACCGAGATATTTTTCTTTAGTTTTTCTTTCAAGTAATTGGCCGTCTATTTTAAGTTCAAAATTATCATTAATTTTTTTATTTTTGGCTGTGAACATTACATAATTGGTTTTAGAGATATTAATTGTTAAAATATTTGACTGAAACCATTCACTTAACAGATTAAGATCATTCTGAGCGTTGGATATTATAGCTTCGACTGAGTGTCCAAAGTAAAAGAGACTTGTGTCATCTGCATATAGCGAGATATCTCCTGTTAGACCCAATTCACTGATACTGTTTATATAAATAAGGAACATGAGGGGGCCCAATATTGATCCCTGGGGGACGCCAAACTTCAGCAAACAAGGATTGCTCTCATACTCACCTATTTTTACTATTTGTCTACGGTTCTCCATATATGATTTAAAAATGTCAAGTGCTTTGCCTTTGACACCGCTGAGTTCTAGTTTTTGTAATAATTTATCATGACTGAATGGTGTCAAAGGCTTTTTTAAGATCGATAAATATACCCAAAACAATTTGCTTTTGATCAATTTTATTTTTAATTTTGGTTACGAGGTCAATTGTAGCAGCGAGAGTATTTGATTGAGCTCTAAAACCATATTGTTTTTGGTAAAAGAAGCCTTTTGAGTTAAGGAATGTTTCTAATCGGCTATAAAGAATCTTTTCAAAAACTTTTGAAATCACCGGAAGAACTGATATAGGGCGGTAATTACTCGGGTCAAATTTACTTCCAGATTTATGTATTGGTACAACTTTTGCAATTTTTAAACCATTGGGAAAAACACCCTGTGCCATACAATTGTTAATGCAGGCTGTTAGTTCCGGAGCAATAATGTCTTTAACACTTTTAATCGATTTTGTACTAATACCATCGATGCCAGATGCAGTATTACAGTCCAAATTTTTAATTATGGTAGTAACTTCATTCGTAGTAGCCGGTTTAAGAAACTGTAATTCCGTTTTATCAGTAAGTTTACACTCTTCTATAGTTTGATTTCCTCTTGGGTTTTGGTAAATCATATTTGCTAGGGTTGAGCCAATAGTCGAGAAGTATGAGTTAAAGCTTTCACATATTTCTTTTTGGTCCGTAATGATGCCAGCTGACGTTTCAAGTTTTTCGGGTCCAGTTCTGTCATGCAGTTTGTTTTTCGCCAAATCGTTTATGAGTTGCCACATTTTTCTTGGTTTTCTTAAATTTTCTTCAAATCTGTTTAAGTAATAGTCTCTTTTCGCTTTTCTTATGTTGTGTGATACTCTAGCTTTTATATGCTCGTACTCTGCTTTTAATTCCGTGTCTACTGCATTTGTTTTATGTTTTTGCCATAGTATGTTTTTGTTATTTATGTCTTCTAATAGTTCTTTTTTTATCCAGTCCTGCCGTGGAGGATTCAAGAGTTTAATTTTTGTGATTCTGCATTTATTTAAACAAGATTTTAATTTATCTGCCAATTTCTCATACAGTGGTTCTTCACAATCTTTAGGATATTCATCTAGGCATCGATAAAATTTATTAAAGTCCACTGCGTTGTATTTCTGTTTTACTATCGGTGGTGGTTGGTATTGCTTTATTTCTAGAAATATTTGTTTATGATCAGAAATTGAAGATTCCATCGTGACAAGATGAAAATTGTTTTCACTTAAGTTACAGGAAACATGATCTAACATTGTCTTCGTTGAGCTTGTTTCGCGGGTACAGTGTTTTGGACTTATTTTGTTTAGGATTTTGTAGTTGTTCTCTTTTAATGTATTCTTATACTTGCGGGTCGCTAAATCCGGATTGAGTAAGTCTAGGTTGTAATCGCCAAATACTATTGTTCGTTTCAGGTTGTGTAATTGTTGCGAGTATATCTCGAGGAAGTTGTCCATATTAATTTTATTGGGTTTATAGATAGCACCAATATTAAGAGAGAATTTTTTCACGTGTACCCACAGATAGT
The DNA here is from genome assembly GCA_951640165.1 of Pseudoips prasinana. Taxonomy (NCBI): domain Eukaryota; kingdom Metazoa; phylum Arthropoda; class Insecta; order Lepidoptera; family Nolidae; genus Pseudoips; species Pseudoips prasinana. The sequence continues at coordinate 2,548,264 of OX621238.1, read as the reverse complement.
GCGTATCATCCACGCATTGTTCTCCAATGAGGTGATGTTTAAGATTGTTGTGCACAAATATTGACACTCCACCTCCTCTTTTATTTTGTCTATAATTGTAGTAATGGGTATACGAAGGTATCTGGAGCATATTTGCCTCATCTTCACTCTTAATCCAGGTTTCCGAGAGTATAATAATATGTATAGTTACTTGTAACGAAGCTATAATACATCTAAGCTCATCGAATTTACCCGGTTTAACAATACTGCGGGCGTTGGCATAGAAAAATTTAAGGGATTTTTTTGTAAAAATAACATCCAAGTAATTGTTGGTTATTTGATATGTGATCTTCTCCTTTGTTAGTTTTTTGGAATTTCCTTTGTTGTGAGTGTGGCCTGCATTTGTCTAGGTGTGACTATCTTGGGTATTCCCTTGATATACTTGATGGTAAGATCACTTTCTCCGTTTGATGTGCGTTGCTGAAGCTCTTCTTTTAAATTTTGAAAATATTTCCGTTGATATGGAGTCAGATCCGAAAATATTTTAATGAGTTCCTTGTCAACTTTATTCCTATTACGTAAGATACTTTTTGCTGTGTCTTCAGACGCGAAACATACTTTTATTGCACGTGTTTTCTCTGATTTATATTTTCCAAGACGAAATATTCGAGTAGGCTGGGGGCAGCCATTATGTATTAGCCCAGTTATTCGTAATATTTCTGCTCTATCGTGTTCTTGCCGACTGGTTGCAGTATGATTCTGGGATTCAGGAATTCCAACAACTATAATATTTCTCGCTCGGAAGTTTCGTTCTTCGATTTCGGTAAAGATTTCGTCATGTGTGGTTATTCTTTGGATAGGAGATAATGGTAGGATATCTTTTAGGTTTTTGACGTCCGCTTCAAGGGCATTCACTTTCTTATCTGTATTTTCGGCACCAACAGCTAATTTTGAAAGTTGGTCTTTTAAATCATTATTTTCCAAAATAATATTTTGCATAGTGCAGCTAATATTACTGACTTAAGCTTTTATCGCAGCAACGTCTAAAGAGAGCTTATTAATACTTTCAGTTTGTTCATTCTTGGAAGTTTTTAACAACTGCATCAGTTCACACATTTGCTTTTTTATTTCAGCAATATCGGAAGTAATCCCTTCATTATTATCGGATATCTTCCGTATGTTACGACGAAAGGTAATCCGTGGTGTAGTGTCTATAATATGTTGTTCAGACAAATTCGGATAGGATCCACTACGTTTCGCACATATGCCACCTCCAGGCGGTGTGCGGAGTACGCTCATTGTAGATCTATGTATGAAATTACTCACGTGGGAGTTGCGTGAGCGCCGCCTGATGCCTACGGTGCTGGAATATAGTGGTAGATAATCCGTCCTTGTTACACGAGGGGGCGTTGCCGCATCGATGCTGCGTTCCTTACTCGAAGCTCAGTACAAGTACGGTGTATGTCACTCGCGTTCGATTTTGGCAAAAGTTGTTGTAATTAGTTGCCGTAAGGTTTATAATTGGCGAATAACCGTTTCGAATTTATTAAAATAAACAGTAACACGTCCGCTCTGTGCGCTCGCTACCAACGGTTTTTGAATAATAAGAATAAACAAATATAAGTATATATTTTTTTTAGTTACTCGTACCTACATAATACAATTTGTCTGGAAATGGTTGCTACACAGCGATAAAGCTACCGATTCTACCTGTATTTGCTTATATTGAGATAATGTAGTGTACTCTATTCCAATCTACTTTATTCTGTATTACGAAAATTTTCAAATCGATTTTGCATTGACTTAGATAATTATTCAATAGTGAAAGCTGGCGGAACGGAAACAAACTCATATTGCTAAAATCGGAAGTTGCTAAGAAAACTCGAATTCTGTTGTATGATTTTTAAAACAGTAGTTACGGGATAAATTGATATATCTTTAGGGTTCCGTGCCAAAAGGGTAAAACGGGACCCTATTACGAAGACTTCGCAGTCTGTCTGTCACCAGGCTGTATCTCATGAACCGTAATAGTTCGACAGTTGAAATTTTCACAGACGATGTATTTCTGTTGCCGCTATAACAAAAACTAAAAAAACAAATAAAATAAATACATAAGGTGGCTCTCATACAACAAACGTGAACTTTTTGCTCGATTTATAGATCATGGTACGGAACTCTTCATGCGAGAATCGCACTTGGCCGGTATTTTTTATAAAATACAATGAATTGTAGACATTATGTTTTAAGCAAGCAAAGCCCAATGTAAACAATTTTACCGTATCAAGTAGGTACATTGTGGCTTTTAGTACAAGTTACTGTTCGTATGATTTGACGTCTTCTTACATATTATGATTTATTGCGCTTAATTACGTGGTTACGTCACTGCTACGGTAAGTTTGCTACGTTAACGCACTCAACTAATTTACACACTTCAACATAAACTGATATAAACTACACTCGCGAGCAACCAAATCGACTCAAGCCTAGACGGCGCACATATACATTGATTTTCCTAAAACGATAAATGGTAATTACAAAAGTGATATGTCATTCGAAAGCTGAAGAATTAGGCTTTCAATTAACATCAATACCTTAAAAAAAACTAAGCGCTGATTTATTGACACATTTTAATTGGCCGTCAGCGTAAATTACCTCTTTAGGAATCCACGACTTGCGCTACCTGCTCCCGCTATAAAACCCCCCACTTCCGGTTTATCTTATCAGTTGCTTGTTACAGGTTGACCGGTACACATCTCCGTAAATTGCATTCCTTGTTTTCGCTAACCCATGGATACCACACCAGAAGAAGCCGCTCAAGTTGTTGCCTTGTTGCAACAAGGGTTAAGTCAGCGAGCAATCGCTGCCCAGCTCCACTTGAGCCAGTCTTCTGTATCCCGAGTATACAGACGGTTCCAAGAGACTGGTGCCTTCAATCGGAGACCAAGAACGAGCCGCCACCGGTGCACTTCAGAGAGAGACGACCGCTTCATTGTCTCAACCTCGCTGCGCAATCGACACCTTACGGGCGTTGATGTGCAGCAAGAACTGAGACGTGTACGACAAGTGGCTGTCAGCGAGTGGACAGTGAGAAGACGCTTGAAGGAAGCCAACTTGACGCCAAAAAGACCTGCGACGGGCCCTAAGTTGACTGCAGGCCACCGACAAGCGCGCCTTCAATTTGCTCGAGAGCATCTCAATTGGAGCGTTGCGCAATGGCGATCGGTCCTGTTTACTGATGAGTGCAGAATGTGTCTGCATGGCAGTGACAGGAGAGGCCGAGTCTACAGGCGTCCGGGAGAACGATTTGCCCAATGTTGTTTCGCTGAAACAGTGGCATATGGCGGCGGTTCCTGCATGATGTGGGCTGGTATCTCTTTAGAGGGAAAAACCGAACTTGTTTTCGTGCCTGGGGGCGGCCGAGGAGGCGGGCTAACAGCTGATCGGTACATCACCGACATTCTACTGGATCATGTTGTGCCCTACGCAGGGTTTGTCGGTGAAGACTTCGTGTTAATGCACGACAATGCCCGCTGCCACACGGCACGAGTCACTCGACAGTTTCTGCAAGAGGTCGAAATTGATAAGGTCCATGAAAAACAGACTGCGGGATGTAATTAGGGCTAGAGGGGGCAATACGAAATACTGATTTAAATAAAATAATTTTATTTTTAATTTTTTTTGTTTAATTTGTCAAATACGAGACACATACCCTTTTTCCTAAATTCCCGTTTTTCCTACTCTTGCATTCAGACATCATTTATTTCAAAAATGATGGATGGATTTCAATGATAATGATATCAAATTAAAGCTGACATCTTAAGCTTTCGAATGACATATCATTTTAATAATTTCCATTCATGATTATAGTTGTATCAATGTATGTGTGCGCCGACAAGGCTTGAGTCGATTTGGTTGCTCGCGAGTGTATATGTACTACCTCATTGGTTTATATTGTGTTGACTGCCTTTTTGGTCTAGCGGTAGCGTGTTCAACCGCAGATAATGAGGTCCTGGGTTCAAATCCCGGGTCCATCCAAAAAGTGATTTTGGGATTTTTCCGCAAAAAGAAATTTCTCACTATTAGCCCGAAGTCTGGGAGTTGGCGGCATTACACCCCCGTGCCTCGGCGAGCACGTAAAGTCGTCGGTCCTGTGCCTGACCTCTTTCCGGTCGTGTCACTAGTCGTCCCATCGGAACATGAGAGTGATGGAACAGAAAGTGCCCCTGTGTTTGCACAAACACTTGTGCACTATAATATGACCTGCGTAATTGGCTAAACTCCATTGAGAATGGCCGCCGTGGCCGAAATTCGACCGGAAGGACACTACACCACTACACTTTTGCGTTCAAAATAGATGACGATTTCATTTACGAAGTCTTAACTCTCGAGTTAGAACAAAACATATAATTACACCAGCCAGAAGAGCTCCAGGCTTGTGCAGTCAGAAAACATGTGCCTAACAAAAGGAAGAGCAGTGGTTTCTAAGCTGTATCTAGAGAAAGCAGCAAGTTAGCTACGATGGTGTTCTTATGTGCCTTGGGTCCTTGGGTGCCTTGGGCCCATACCCCTGGCCTATAACCCCTGGTCTATGATCCGTCTTTTTACAAACATCGCCAACAAGTTTACTAATGCGAATGAAATTGTAAAACGTGCTACAAGATATATACAGACTTTTATTAAAATTACGTTTCTACAGGATTTTTTTAAAAACTTTTTAATGATGTCTGTTTGATTAAGACTCCCTCTGAAAAATGTAGGCGCTATCTATTTATATCGTTAAAAATTACTCAACAGATATATTTCATTGAAATGTTTTAACTGCCGTTGTTAAATTGGTTAAACATTGAGTCTTTACCTAAAATGTAAATTAATATCCGTAACATAAATTGATCAATCTTTAAAATAAAATAAAACTAATAATAATAATATCCTGGGACATTATTTACACAAGGCCATTTGTTCCCAAACTAAGCAGAGCTTGTACTATGGAAACCAAATAACTGATGTACTACGAATATTTTTTTTTGTAAATACATACTTATATAGATAGATTACAACCAGACTCAGTTCATGCACACAAATGTCTGTCCTGGGTGTGAATCGAACCCACGACCTCCGGCGTGAAAAGCAAGCATTTACCAACCACTTCAACAGGCCCTAATAAATTTCGAATACGCGTACTTTACATTGAAAATATGTTTTATTAAAAACAAATATGTTAAACCTAATGTGTGGTTGACAGGAAAGAATATCACCATTCATTTAATCGTGGGGGACATAGAATTTGACCTGATGTAATATCTCCCTGAGAACGGGCATGGCTCTACAAGCAGTTTCGAATAGTGGACGTTATTCGAATGACATGATATTGAATTACATCTGCATTTGCACAAGAACCTGAATATTCTTCAATAGTGGATGTCATTTGAATGACATGATACTGAACTAAATCTGCATTTGGACAAGAACCTGAATATTCTCCAATAGTAGATGTCATTTGAATGACATGATACTGAATTAAATCTGCATTTGGACAAGAACCTGAATATTCTCTAATATTAGATGTCATTTGAATGACATGATACTGAATTAAATCTGCATTTGGACAAGAACCTGAATATTCTCCAATAGTAGATGTCATTTGAATGACATGATACTGAATTAAATCTGCATTTGGACAAGAACCTGAATATTCTCCAATAGTAGATGTCATTTGATTGACATGATACTGAATTAAATCTGCATTTGGACAAGAACCTGAATATTCTCCAATAGTGGATGTCATTTGATTGACATGATACTGAATTAAATCTGCATTTGGACAAGAACCTGAATATTCTCCAATAGTGGATGTCATTTAATTGACATGATACTGAATTAAATCTGCATTTGGACAAGAACCTGAATATTCTCCAATAGTGGATGTCATTTGATTGACATGATACTGAATTAAATCTGCATTTGGACAAGAACCGGAATATTCTCCAATAGTGGATGTCATTTGATTGACATGATACTGAATTAAATCTGCATTTGGACAAGAACCTGAATATTCTCCAATAGTGGATGTCATTTGATTGACATGATACTGAATTAAATCTGCATTTGGACAAGAACCTGAATATTCTCCAATAGTGGATGTCATTTGATTGACATGATACTGAATTAAATCTGCATTTGGACAAGAACCTGAATATTCTCCAATAGTGGATGTCATTTGATTGACATGATACTGAATTAAATCTGCATTTGGACAAGAACCGGAATATTCTCCAATAGTGGATGTCATTTGATTGACATGATACTGAATTAAATCTGCATTTGGACAAGAACCTGAATATTCTCCAATAGTGGATGTCATTTGATTGACATGATACTGAATCAAATCTGCATTTGGAAAAGAACCTGAATATTCTCCAGTCTCCTAAAAGCTTCAACTAAAATATTACGAGTACGTTACTTCTAAAGTTTTGTAACTTTATTCAAAATAATCTAATAAAATAACTTACTTATGGACAGTTACACTGCCCGTTGGGAGTAAATGTTTCAGTACTAATTTAATAACAGAAATAGGGACAAAGTTAGTCGGTTTTATTACAATTTTGATGGCGTTTATGATCTTTGCCAACACGTATAAAGTTTTATAAGAGCAGAGATTCGAGGAGGTTCGTAGGGAGAATTTACCCTCTGGAATAAATCTAGAACATGAATTCTTCTAATTCCTTAAGAGTCCATAGACAAAGTTTAATATTGGACTCAATTTTTGTTTTTTATTTTGCCAGTCTGATTGTTGCCATCAATATGTATGGGTATAAAAATCATAAATAATAAGTATGATTTTTATTGTCAGCCGATTGTACTTCCAAAGTTGTTTGAGCCTCTCATTGCCTTTTGACATGCCTTTACGAATATTGTCTACATCGAAGACCCGACTACTGAAGGTGTCCTCCAAAACACGAAGAGGTTAGAAAAAGCGATAGCATTCCCATCAAAAGGTTTAAAGCACGCGTAGGCAATCGCTTAAAACCAACTAACTTGTACGTTTAAAGACCTAAAATTTGGATATTTTATGTAAAACTGATGAACATACACCCTAAGTTTTCATGACTATATAGATTAAAGTTATATAACTTTGCTTCTGACCTAGACATCTTCAACGTACACAGAAATATTCAATATATTTACATTAACAAAATTCATGTGTACAGTTATTAATTCGAAATCGCTGGCAGCTCACATTCTCTAAGGATTTTTTACAAGTAAAAAGTGTATCTTTATACAGAATTAAACAGATATAATTGAATTACAAATGTTGTTAAGCCTCTTGTGTTTTAATAAGCCCTAAGCACTATACTATATGCCGAAAATATGAAGTAGCTTAGAGATAAGGCCACACTGCAATTTCTCTTTTATTATTTTATAAACATTATTTTCTTATGTCGAGGACTTTCCTCGTCACGTGTCATTTGCACACACATATTATACGAATTTGTACAAATAAGTATTTACCTTTCGCGGGAAATTGGAGTTGTGATAAAAAAGTTGTTATGAAAATATTAATCGTCTTTTCAATTTCAGGATAGCATTCATACATATGTATAATGTCGGAAAGGAAATATTATAGTGTGTTAAATATTTTAGTTTTTTTATTTTTTTTATTTAGGCCCTCAAGCTTACGTTACGGCAAAACATACATTATTGCATTGTACATATTATGAATATATGACAGCCAAACAGCCTTCTACACAAACACAGAGAACACACACGAACACAGCATGTTCACGAATAGCTCACTTTCACATACATATATATTTATATTGTTTCTTATGTAATTGTATTCCTCAATAAACATAACAATATTTGATATAATCGTGATTAGATTTTATTTTGAAAAAGAGGATATTTGTAAATTTTAAACATCATTAGGATAGTTCATTTTCATAACAGCTGTAAGAAGTCCACAGCTGGACAAAAGCCTCCCCCAATAATCATCTTGGGGATATAGGTACCATAATCGCTACGCTTGGCAGACGAGTTGAAGATCGCAGTAAGATGGTCATAGTACTGAGAAAGAAGCTACTGTCCGTCCTTTGGTAGATATTGCCTGAGGTCGGCTTCTACGCCCCCCAAGGGATGAGATGAAGTGATGCCTCATATTCATCGCCGTCACTACCCACATTAGGATAGTTATTTATCGATTTATTTGAAAAATATAAATTAGCTACCGAGATAATATCCGACATTTTGGCTACTGGATACTATGGCGGCTTACTGGAATTTAAATCCAGAACCAATTCTGCTAGAGCAATGAAGTATTTATTTTAGTAAATAATTATAGTTTTTTTAATTAAGTGTCATCTAGGCAAAAACGCCACATGTGAACACGCACTATGTCACGTATCCATTAGAAAGAAAGAAAAAGTATTATTCAGAAAACATTGCACAGACAACAAAAATATATAATAACAATCAAAACCAAAGATAAAATAAAAAGATAAACAAAGGCACTTGTTGTCCGTGTAAGTCTGAAATGGCACCACCACAGCATTTGCTAGAACATTGTATTGTTCTAGCGCTGGTAATTCTTATGGTGCCGAGTGACTTTCACGGAACATTAACTTAAGTATATAAATACAAGTAAATCACGGACAAATGAATGATAAAATAAAAATAATATAAAACAAACACAAATTATTATCATTAAAGCAAAACAACATATTTTCTACTGCCTAAACAAATAAAATAATTAAAAAACTGGCATATCACGAGCGAGTATCAAAGTCGTACTACACATGTTGTATACTCTTTGAAACAAAGGTATTAAAATTATTTATTATATGTATGTATATACTGTCAGATTTTCACAAAATTCCCCATTACTTAGTATTTTTATTCATTTCTATAGTAAAATTCAAACATCGTGGTTATTTATATGAAAGTCTTGAATGGAAGCGAATTAGCGTACTTATCAAACTAACTATCCAAACACCACTAAAGCAATATATTAAATAAGTATTTTATAAATTTAATGTGTACTTCCGTACTACAGTATATTCATTAGCTTCGTTGGTCTAGCGGTAGCGTGTTCACCCGCAGAGAACGAGGTCCTGGGTTCAAATCCCGGGTCGGGCCAAAAGTGATTTTGGGACTTTTCTGTAAAAAGAAAAATTTCTCAGCATCAGCCCGAAGTCTGGGAGTTGGCGGTATTATACCCCCGTGCCTCGGAGAGCACGTAAAGCCGTCGGTCCTGTACCTGACTTCTTTCCGGTCGTGTCGCTAGGCGTCCCATCGGATCATGAGAGCGATGGAATAGAAAGTGCTTCTGTGTTTGCGCACACACTTGAGCACTATAATAATTCCGCACAGGTGGCTAATCTCTGTCGAGACTGGCCGCCGTGACCGAAATTCGGCTAGGAGGACATTATTATTATATTCATTAGCAACTACTCAATAAGTTTAATCTGACTGCACGTACTGCGCAGTGGTTTAGGAGGTCCCACCACGGTGCTCTCTTGTTCCAGGTTAGAGGCTCGTATAGAACAACTATTTGCGTGACCCAATTCTTTTTTCTGATTCTGGTATACTTTGTGTTCCTGTTTACATGGTTCTAAAGTTCCCCGCAATAAAGGGACCTAATAACCTGGCACGGGCGAAGTCTTTAAAAAAATCTCATTTAGTAGCTTGGAAGACTGACATAAATATTTGGTGCCTCCAAATATTTATGTCATCATCATCATCATAATCTATAATATCTACTCTGATGAATAAATTTATTCCGTAAAATTTTGGAGCAAATTATGTAACGTGGTTCCACGAAATGTGAATGTGCGTAATATTTGTGTAGATTTTCTATTTCCGGAAATTCGTATTTTGGTATATCTTGCTCTATTTGTCGGATGTTGAAATCTTATAATAATAATTTATATTCCATTGTAAATGTGACAAGGAGGCTGGAACATTGTCGTTGTTATTATAATTGTTATTCAACAAGTGCTGTTTACCTATAATTAGATGAAAAATTGGAATTAATCTCAACAATGGGAAATTATAAATTTAATAGTCCGGCGGGTCTCGAACCTGCAAATGATGCTGGTTCGAGACCAATCCGGGATAAGCGCTCTGCGTTAAGCTACGAACGATACACTACTGCTACTAGCATATGTACGTGTAATATTGTAGCTACTAACGGTTAACCTAATAAATAAATAAAATAATAAATAAAACAAAAATAAATAAAATAGTGACGTCTGCAACGCTGACGTTACATTCAATTCCAAAAAATTCAATTCAATATATATTTATTTTCTCTTCACAAAGAATAGGGTTATCTAGAATCTAGTGACAATTTCATAATGATATGACAATACTGCCAAACTAGAACCCAACTTTGTGAGAGACTAGTGCCTGATGTAGGTTTACGAGAAACCTGAATTACAGGTCACCAGGGCCCTCACGCGGTTTGATTTCGTAACAAGGCGAACTTAATATTAATGTTGGGAACTAAATAATATATATGTTATCGTGGGATTACGTGTGTGTGAAAGTAAGTTTGTATGTGTGTAGTAGATGTGCTTGGATTATTGAAAGTCAAATGTGAATTTATCGAGGAGATTGGCTAGTCAATAGCATTAACATTCTTTATAGTTGGCTTTTCTATCGTAGCTTGTTGCTCCAACGTGACACTCGAACAAGAATGAATCATTGCTCTGGCCTTCCGCCTTTTTTTATAGGAACTTTAGTGGGTTGATCGTCGTGAGACACTTGTTAACGCAGTTCGCAATACGTACAAAATGACGTAGTTAGTTGGTGTTGCTAGTTGTCACACATTAATTTGCGCCTATATATGTATATATAAGTAAAGTGGTTTAGTGTTAAAATTACGCCACGATTGGGGAGATCTGAAATACTCAGGGAGAGGCTATCCGTTCTCTTGTAGATATTCCCTTGGAACAAATCTTATGCCTTTCACGGGACGTGAATATGGCGTATCAAATTTCTCCGCCGTCAATACATAGCAATAGTCGTTAGTCGTATTATTATTAAAATAATAATATATGAATTGATTATATTTAAAACATTTTTGACGGTCACCGTAGTGGTCCTGGGTTCGAATCCCGGTAAGTGCAAATATTTGTGTGATGAGCACGAATATTTGTTTCTGAGTCATTGATGTTTTCTATGTATTTAAGTATTTATCTATCTGTATATATATGTATATCGTCGCCTGGTACCCATAGTACAAGCTTTGCTTAGTTTGGGGCTAGGATGATCTGTGTGACATGTCCCTAGATATTATTATTATATTTATTATTATTTTTGTCCATTGGTGAGTAAATCACTCACTTTCGATTGGCCGATGGCATAGTTTTCATAGCTGAAACCTTCGAAAACCTCAGTGTTATAATTGAACACCTCTGTAGGATCTCTCAGCGAGTGGGGTTAAGAATAAACATGGTGAAGACAAAGATCATATGCAACGTCCATGTATTACACTTATGATGGGATATTTTGTATTACAAAGGTTTTGACATCTATATTTACTTAGTACAGACCATAAAACTCACACATGAGAACGTACGTAACATCGTCATGACCCAAATTCTACAATATTTCAAGTTAAACTTCAAACAGTATGTGTTGCCAGTGCTGACTTACAGAAAAGAGACGTGGCTAGTGCGAAGTAGAATGGGAAATGCTGAATTTCGCAGGATCTCGTGCAAGTTAAAGACATAGCCCGAGGAGTTGCCATACTGAAGTGGAATTAGGATATAAAGAACCTAGATTGTAGACCTGCCGCTAATGCTTATGACTAAAGCTTGAACTTTTTTTGTAGAAACCCACCATCTCGTATAAAGTCGAAAAAAGAGGATAAAATGTCATAATATTATTAAGACTATTTGCCTTTTTTGTTATTTAATTGACGATATTAACTTAAGATATTAAATTAAACATAGGAATTAAGTAAGAAGCCAGTCTAGCAAATAGATCTGGTAGTTATTAATTGGATATTTTTGTAGTTAAAAATCTACTTTATCCCGATACAATATTAATGTATGTACTATGTCTTAAACATTATTTACCAACATCCCTTTATAGGTCCCAGGGGCCACGGTTCTTCCTTCTGTATATATTCATTTTGTATGAATATAAAACAAAGTACCTACATTTTATATCCAAACAAAACAAATAAACAATAAAAACGAAAGAAAATAAAGTTTATACGTCAACAATTTCAAATTTATAATGTCTAAAATTTATGTCGTAAACAACAAAAATTATTCCTTTTTTTAGTCATCGCAATTCCCATTTCTACCTTCTTTGAGAGGCGTACTATACCACAGTGAATTCATTGTTCTCTCAACACAAAAGGCACTATCTTTTACAAGTAAGTTCATTCTAATTTAGTCTTAAGTCCTTTGTCAATCTTGGTATAAGATATCCTAATTTATGGAGAATTTGGGGAACCGTAGTTAAAGCAGCGGAAATAATTTTCTCTTTTTATTTATTTGCTCACTTTGGCGTTTGATTGTACTATTACAATTTTCCGTGACGTACAATTACGTGAACATAATTTCATTGAACTGTTTGTTTTTATTTAAATTGTAGTACTGTTTTATTTTATACCGACATTTATACACGCATATTGTTTTCAAATAATCAATACAATGTGTACCTAAATATCTATGTTACTAGAAATAATAATGTATACAACTATATTACTACAAACATGTTCTGACTATTTACCAGCGTTTTTTTAAAGTCTACGTGAATAAAAACCTTTTTTATTTTATTTTATTTTTATTTTATGCTTGGGGGCGACATAATTTATCATTTAATCCAATTTCAAACTATAGCCTTTCTTAATGGTCTTACGCGCCCAAATATCTCTCCTTTTTATTTCACAACAGTGGATTCGAATGAGATCAAAAAGATTATCTATATATTATAGATCCTCTCCATTAAATCGAATGCTGTTGGCTGTGATGGTATCAGCCGACGGATGATTACTACTATCTTGGATAACCTCCTTCCTGCAATTACGCACATAGTCAACTTTTCCCTTAATCTCGGAACATTCCCCTCCATATGGCGTAAAGCTTATGTCCATCCACTCCCTAAGGTCACCAATCCCTCTCTCCCTACCCAATACCGTCCTATTTCTATCCTTCCTTTCTTATCCAAAGTGCTGGAGTCCTGTGTTCAGAAACAGCTTTCACATTTCATACTTTCCAATAGCTTGTTAAGTCCCCTGCAATCTGGTTTTAGACCTAAACACAGTACTACCACGGCACTTCTTAAAGTGACTGACGATATTCGAGCAGGTATGGAGGATACCAAAGTCACGGTGATGGTTTTGGTAGACTTCTCTAACGCTTTTAATACCGTCGGTCACGATATCCTTCTATGTGTCCTCTCCCATATTATGATCTCTGACGTACCACTGGAATGGTTTTCTTCATATCTTCATTCTATATATATATATATATATATATATATATATATATATATATATATATATATATATTATAGTATGTAAGTAGGTATATATATGGTATGTATCTGTGTAATTTATGTACCTTCTATATCTTCTCATCTACAATATTTTGATACTTTAGTGCACCTACCATGTTTTCTCTGCATCACCCCAAGGTTGACTGGAAGAGAATGCCTTTGGCATTAAGTCCGCCTCTGTACAATTCTGTGCAAGAAGTTTTAAAATAAAAATAAAAAATAAAAAAATATTGGCACTCGGGATTCCTCTTAAGTGCAATATTTTGAGTATATTAATGATACTTTTCATACTACATGAAAGGTATGAAAAGTGTATTATCTATATTCTTTTTTATTTTGTTTTAACTTCAAATTTACTAACACTAATGTTTTCAAAATATGTTGATCCAAGACAATATTTATAATATTTCATTAAACTAAGAATTTTTCCTTCAGCTCTTTTATCCAAACTTTTTAAAAAGCACTTAGCGAGTTTTCTAAGATAATTTCCGCTCATTGCAGCGTATAAACTGGTTGAGCTGACGGGTGCAGACATTACCCCGTAATGGGTTTCTCACATCATCTCTTCCATTGCAGACTTACAATTTATCTAGGAATAGGGATTTGTTTAAATTTTGGACTGAGTTTAAATCAGAATCATCTGAAGCGATGCAGTTCAAGTCTGGGTCTGATGTCATAAGAACATTATTAAAATTATTTCATAAAAGTTTAAATATTCTATATTGTTGAGTAGAATCATATATTACTAATATGCGTTGACAATTTCGGTGGTGTGAAGAGCCTGTGGTAAAAAAGATCTATTCTGAACTGAAATAGAATACGCGAGAACTCGGTGGACAGCGCCTGAGATATAAATATGTTCAGAAACTGCTCATGAAAAGATGCAATATCGAGCTCTTTAAGTGGAAAAGATTAGCAGCACAAGTATTGGAATGGCGCGAACTTGTCAAGAGGCAAATACGTGGTTTTGTGGAGCAACACAAAACTGAGCTCAAAATAAAACGCGATGAGCTATAGGCCCAACACCGCGTGATTATTCAATACAATTGCATAAACTAAGTAAACACAATACAATTATATAACTTAGTAAACTGTCACGCGCACAGTTCATACGTCAGACAACTAAGAAGATCAGCTATGGTAGCCATCTTCGGAACCACCGACGCCGCCATACCAATGAGTAAATCGGTTAGTCAAAATAATCACGTTAACAGTGATCTATTTTCCTAAATCAATTTAACTTTGCTTCACACAGTCAAATAGCTTATCATGTCATCGGAAACCGAGCTTAGCTGAGGTTTGAACCCCACAGGGGGTTTAAGAATAAATCCCCAACTCATCTCTATATGAAAAAGCAATAAGATAGACTACAACTTTATGTTATTTTTATTATTAAATTATTTTATTTGGAAGACCAACAGCACTTGACAACATAAAGAAAAATAGTAAATATAAAACAGTAGGCTAATTATTATTCTCCACGAGAAAATTACCGAGTACAATTTAGGTGGTGTTACCGTATATATATTATAAAAGAAAGTCGTGTTAGTTACATCACTTATAACTCAAGAACGGGTGGATCAATTTCAAATTTCACTTATTTTTGTGTTTTTGGATGTATCTTCGTCAGGAATAGGATATAGCATAATAAGTAATAACATATAGTCATATAATTATTAAAATAAAAATTCAAATACATAGAAAGTAATTGCATCGAAATGAAATAAAAACTGTCAAGATTGACAATACGGAACGCGTACTAGAGATTTTAGAATAATCCATTATCGCTTTCTGTCAGTTTAGACTATACCTAAATCGCGAAATTGTTTTTAGTTTTTTTTTAATAGGTTACTGGTAATTTACTTATTTAGTGCGAGTGTTGTTAAAAATATTATTTACGAGTAGAGTAGAGAGCGAGTATTATTGTTAAAAAAGCAGCGATCTAATATTTCCCAACGAAGCCGTAATGCGCCGTAAGCTAGCTAAGTTCATAAATAAATGGATTCGATATCACATAATAATTGTCAGTAGGTACATAAAATTTTCCGAATTGGGAAATTAAGAAAATCACAAAATTATGAAATCCGTATACAACACCATTTCTGATACAGTCAGTATGGACAACCGTACCGATTTTGGTTATTTTTATAGCGTTTCAGTGCGAGCGGGACCCTGAATAATTTTATAGTAGATTTACAATAAACCTGCTAAGTGGCACTGCGATAGATTCCCCGTTATATTTATATTTATGTGAAATTTCTATTTGTGTATAATTCTACTTGTCTATACTAATATTATAAAGAGGTAACGTTTGTGAGTTTGTAACGTTGTAAGGGGTAATCTCTGGATCTACAGAACCGATTTTCAAAATTATATCACTAATAGAAAGCTACGTTATTGTTAAGTGTCATAGGCTATGAAAAAAAATATCCAGAACTTTTAACCCGAAGTATTACGTGGGACAAACCGACAGGGACAAAAATATTTATAACGCGGAACGAAGTCCGCGGGCACAGCTAGTATAAAATATATTCACAACTTATTCATAACCTGCCCGCTGAATACCCGTCTCGTCTCTATATGATAAATTAATAAGATAACCTAGGTACTTCTTTAACTGTAAGCGTGAAATAAAAAAGAAATATATTTATTATTATTATGATTATTTTTTACATTGTATTTGACGATGTTCAAGTCTAGTGGTCAAATCAGTTATCTTTGTGTCGTCAGTTTTGTAGTGTTAGGTAAATGTTTGTAAAAGTCCTTTCGACGAAAAAACCGCCCCGACATTGAAAACTGTCAACAGCAGCCCCGGCGCCATCACGCAGATGTCTGCTTGACTCTACTGCCCTAGAAATATTTTTTGGCAAATTTGAACCTAAAATCTTTTTTGTTATATTTTATTTACTTACAAATCCAAATTGATATATTGTTAACATCGTCGGTGATAAGGAAAACGTATTTTGTATAGTCATACTTAGTTGCCTCGATGCACACTTGTGTGTCTCTAAACATATTTAAATGCAGATTATTCAAGCTCTTGTTACAATATAGGTTTTATAGCGTCAAAGAGTATTTAGACTGTAAGTTTAAACATGTAAATTGATTTTAAACAAGTATTGACATTATTATTATTAGAATTCTGTTTATATTTTTTGACATTTATTATTATTTTATTTTGTTATTAATATGATTATGTAAATTGAACGTTAGGTATTTAAGTATAACGTAGATTAATTTGTAATTTTTTGCATGTCAAACTGGCGAAACATGTATGTACTTATTTTTCATGACCATCTGTAACCATTTACCATGTTTCTTGTGAATAAAGAATTGAATTGAATTGAACACTTATTTTAGCACCTTTTTATTTCCGCACAGGACAGCTATTTGGTTGGTATGGGTCTGGGTGTGCTTAGTTTCTATAAATTGTTTTATTTCCATGTTGTTTTAAAACACAACGACCGCACTATGAAAATGAACCCATGTGTCGTAGGTCATTACTTTACAAACTTATAATTGACTAGCTGACCCGACAGACCTTGTCCTGTCTTAACGATGACTATTAACACACGCTATCTGTCAATACTATGTCAAATAAAAAAAAGTTACATTAAAAAAGGTTATATTGTCCAAAGCGCTAAGGTTAGATTTGAAATAATATTTGGTTGTGAAGTATTCTTAAATTTTCTTATTTTCCGCGCAATTTTAAATTCTTTTTTTTACATAAGAACCTTCTCCTGACAATAACAAACACAATAAAAAAAGAAATAGTGAAATCGGTCCAGCCGTTCACGCGTGATGTCGTGACAACGGAAAACGGGTTTCATTTTTATATATACAATGTCGCCCATGCGCATGTGACCGCCCGTAATATTCTGAATATTCATGAAAAAATATCGAAAATAAACTTCAAAAGGGGGGGTCTATCTGTAACATTTATCATGTTATTCAATTTTGAATTTTTTAAGTAGAGTTTGTAGACTTGCTTTCTATTTTTTGACACATCTCCGAAGTTTATGGGTCGATTTGTATTTTGTTTATTATTTCCAAAAGCCTATGAGTTATTTTAACAGGTTAATTAACATTTTACTAAAAATTATCGACTACGAAAAAAAAAAACGGAATCGAAGTAATTTTTTCGGTAAAAAATTGTGTATTTATTTAAAAAAAACTAGTGTAAGTCCATAAATTATCCCCATAGGACCACTTTTTTAATCATTATTTGTAATCTACTACATAACAGCTAAAAATTCACAGAACATTACTAATACCTATCTCTAAAAAAAAACCAGCAAACAACTTGTTGAACATTTGCAACTATTCAAATAAAAAGGGTCGCTCAGGTAGAAACCGGTTCCTAGAAACAGCTTTTTAACAATTGCGTCCCTACCACGTGCACACCCTTGTCGGCTAGCGTTACTTCATTCAGTCGCTTGATTACTGACCCCGTGACGCTACGTGTTTTGTGATTTGTGCACTACTTAATCTTGTGAGGAAAGTTTGTTAACTACTCGTATCATTGCAATGGTACGATTGCGTGATCTACCGCCGTCTCATGTGGCTGACATGCATTTCATTTACGGTGTTTGTAATGGAAATGCACGCGCTGCTGTCGAAGAGTACAGACGTCGATATCCAAGTAGACCAGTACTTGGGTACCGATCCTTCATTGCCGTACATCGTCTTTTTTGCGAAAGAGGATTATTTCCGCAACAAAATGAGCCCGGCGTGATTGTTGATGTAGACGTGGAAGAGGATGTGTTACGATTAGTGCGCGCTAACCCTATGCTAAGCATTCGTCTCCTATCGATAAGAGTAGGTATACCAAGAATAAGAGTTTGGAGAATTCTCAAAAAAGAAGGCCTGCATCCTTATCATTTCCCACGTGCACAACATTTGGAAAATGTCGATTACGGTGCGAGATCTGTTTTTTGTAATTGGATAATTGCACAGCAAAGAGCTAATCTCAATTTTATGAGGAAGATTTTGTGGACAGATGAAGCCACGTTTACAAGGGCGGGTATAACAAATCATCGCAATCTTCATGTGTGGGCCACTGAAAATCCACACGTCATTAGAGAAACAACTTTCCAGACTCTATTTTCCATAAATGTATGGGCTGGAATGATTGACGGTGAACTTATTGGCCCTTTCGTGTTACCAAACAGACTAGATCAACACGCATTTTTAGATTTTATAGTCAATACGTTGCCGTTGCTTTTGGAGGAAGTACCGCTGGAAACAAGAAGGCGGATGTATCTGCAATTAGATGGAGCTCCAGCACACTTCGCACGACTAGTTCGTGATTATTTAAATCAAAATTATCCGCGATGGATTGGCAGAGGAGGTCCCATTGCTTGGCCGCCGCGATCTCCCGACCTTACACCCTTAGATTTTTATCTTTGGGGCAACATGAAACAAAAAGTGTATGCCGTGCCCATTGAAAGCCGCGAGCAATTAACGGCTAGGATTTTTGCTGCTGCTGCGGAAATTAAAGAAAACCGTGAAGAATTACGTCGTACAATAAAAAGTGTTGCCATGAGAGCTTTAGTTTGTTTACAGGAGGGTGGGGACCATTTCGAAAATCTAATTAATTAAAATTCTTGTATTTTTTATTTTTTAAGTAAAAATCTGGCTATTGCTTTTTTGTTTTTATTTC
Organism: Pseudoips prasinana; assembly: GCA_951640165.1. NCBI lineage: Eukaryota > Metazoa > Arthropoda > Insecta > Lepidoptera > Nolidae > Pseudoips > Pseudoips prasinana. The sequence goes on along the minus strand of OX621238.1, from coordinate 2,529,111 downwards.
CATTATCATCCTCCTTATTAGTTTAACCTTTTAGTACTCACTGCTAAAAGCGGGGACATTTAATTGACTTTCACATTTTCTTTTCCTAAATTTGACTCTTAGAGTTTTAGAGTTTTACTTTGGATTTAGTTACAGTTTGGTTTAATAATGTTCTGTAAATTTTTAGCTGTTATGTAGTAGATTACAAATAATGATTAAAAAAGTGGTCCTATGGGGATAATTTATGGACTTACACTAGTTTTTTTTAAATAAATACACAATTTTTTACCGAAAAAATTACTTCGATTCCGTTTTTTTTTTTCGTAGTCGATAATTTTTAGTAAAATGTTAATTAACCTGTTAAAATAACTCATAATCTTTTGGAAATAATAAACAAAATACAAATCGACCCATTAACTTCGGAGATGTGTCAAAAAATAGAAAGCAAGTCTACAAACTCTACTTAAAAAATTCAAAATTGAATAACATGATAAATGTTACAGATAGACCCCCCCTTTTGAAGTTTATTTTCGATATTTTTTCATGAATATTCAGAATATTACGGGCGGTCACATGCGCATGGGCGACATTGTATATATAGATTAAGCTAACCTGTAGTATTACGATACCCCATACTTAAAGGATGCAGAAATTTCTACCTATGTGTTTGAATATGGTAGGTACTGGCAAGTACATAAGCATTATATAGGACCTCAAATAAATGAATGCACTCCAAGATTCTTACAATAGTCAGCCATAGGATGTAGACAAAAAGAGTAATATTTATCGTTTTGGGATTTGTTAACAATTTTAAAACTTGGAAAGTGACCATAAAACCTCGGGACGGGTAATATAAAAAAAAACAATATCGACGTAAGTATTAGAAATGTGTTGAGCACTTAGAACATGTGTTAGGGTCGAGGTTGAACAATATTTATCGGGTCCTTTCTAGGAAAAGACAATGGTAAAGAAATCTGTTTGGACGCCGAATACGCGGGGTAGTGGGGGACGGGGAAAGAAATACCACGTTTCTAGTTATGATAGCTTTGAACTTATGTTCAGTCTTCATTTGACGCGCGGTTACAATCGGGATTGTTACTCTCTAACATATCCTAATTTTATAGCGTTAAAGTCAGTGTGTATTAGTGTTAGAGTCAGTGTTTGCTTATACAATATTATAACTAAATTAATTAAATTCAGTGAATGCAGCCGGTTTCCTGAAATTGAAAGCTAAGTACATTAGGCAAAACTTTGTTTACTATTTCATATTTTATTTCCATTAAATACTAAGTACTATATATATATTACTGGGCAAAACACTGTAAACATTTCATTTCAACTAGATATACTAAGTACATTAGGCAGAACGCTGTTTACTGTTCAGATGTTATTTCTATTAAATACTAAGTACCCATATGTAACTTTGGCTTACTTGTTAGGGGTTAATTTATTACTCTTGCATTGATGTTGTTGCACAGACAAACAGCTATCCATAATAATCAAATGATTATTATTTTATTGTGTTTGAGATAGGTTCTCAGCCACACTTTGGATTATATCCGATCATTATTTCTAATTTTCATGGCTAGAACTGACGATTATGAATCTAGACTTTACAATGTTTACCCGACTGTGAGAACCTAAGGTGAAGGTTAACTAGATCTATTGGTTCAAATCCAATTAAATACTGATCTAAATGATTTATCCGTTATATATTAATGGAGATTTTTATATGCGCATTGTCGTAACGGTATTCAAGATATAGAGATAACTGGTTCAAATCCAGTTAAATACTTATATAAGTGGTTTATCCGTTATTTATTAATGAATGTTTACAAGATATAAAAATAACTGGTACAAATCCTGGAAAGCCTTGTCTAAATTCTTTATATATTATCTATTAAGGACATTATTATGTACAGAACGACGACGTCGATATATACTGATGGTTGACTTTTACTTTGACGACATTTACATGACCATATACACATAAGTAGAGTGTTGGCAGTTAGTAAATATAAAACATAAAGTAGAATGAATATATATATACAATTGTATGTACGGGGAGATGTGATTTTGGAATACCTATAATGTGACGCAATCTGCGTAAGTGTGCGTAAACTTTATCTATTTCCCGATGAATACGATACAAAGAGGGCGGTTTTTACGGCACACACACACTAACACTAATGAGACATCTATCTCGGATGGTTCGGATCAAGATGATCGAACACGCCAATTGAATCAAGCTACCATTATATACTATAGTGTCGACAGCGTGTAATCCCTGTATGTGTAGACTGTCTAAACAAGCGGGCATGCGATAAGTCATGTGTGGGAGATATCTGTTTGCCCAACGCGGGTCACGTACATGTGAATAAAGGGCATAGATCCCTTCGCAGACAGACTCTCTCATGCAACGCGGGACGTGCTAGAAGCAAGCCTACCGTTACAGCATTTTGAGCTCACGTCTGTGATCGACACATATTATAAATCTCCGAAACATACCCTATACTCAAACTATTATGGCTATAGATTACTTAGATCTAGCAACTATCCGAGTATTCTCATATTCACACAAACACACAAGCACGCATGCACGCATGCTACAACTTAAGTTGTCGAGAATGTTAGATTTAAGCTACCGTAACTTTCCTCTCAGTTAACGTAAATAACTGCGCAACCTCAAAGTAATTGCCATTAGCGTAAAATTAACAAAATCTCATATAACTGAATTACTGAGTTAATTCACAATCACATGAGTGGGATTTTACAATCAACAGTATCTGAATATACATATATATATAAGTCAACTATTTCTGACACACTCTTGATGACACATGACCTTGACAATGACCCTGAGACTATGAAATAAATAAAATAACTGATATTAATAATTCTAGGAAATCATGGTTAACTCATCATAACTCATGAGACTAATTGCATTGATAATATTTCTTTACAAATTATTACGAGCTATGTTAAGATTAAGTAGACAGTAGTTTTGCATTTTCCGCTTCATCCTACAGGACTCGTGTGAAAACCATTTTCCGGCATATACACGCGGTAGCTGAAACCCGGGGTAAGTTGTAGAAAATAGCCCATATATTATTTTATTCTCACGAATCATTACTGAAACTTGGAGCCATATACTGTGTTTAACAACAATTCGAACTAGGATGTTTATTTACAGCACTTTTCTTTTAAAACGGCATTAATTAAATTTATAAAACTAAGGTATGAATATAGGATGTATTAGAATATTATGTTAATTTAATCTAGACGATCACGCGCCCTATAAAACTCAATATAGACGATCTCGCCCAACTAAAACTCAACTAAAAATTATTAATTAAATAAAACCTCACACTAGTATATCAGCAGAGGTTAGGTAAGAGTACAGACTTTACGACAGTCTTCCGACAAGGGGGGGGGGGGGGGGTGGGTTATTACAAACCTAACCACTAAACCGGATTCAATGAATGATCCTGATCAAAATTGGAAAAAGTCTGCTCAAACTTGATTTTTTGGATTTAAACATTCATTTCGCAGAATTCTACTGAAGTTATATATCGAATTTGAACTCATACTTCCAACTCAACAATGATACATTTTTGCGTAGAATTACTTACTTTAATTTATTATAACATAATTAATTAAGCTACAACTATTTACATTTCGTGTAACATTTACCAGAAAGTACCTAAATACTGCGTCCATAGAATAAAATATAATTACACTGAGCTCTCAACACAAGTAGGTGCTCATGTAAATATTGTTACTTTGAATATCATAAAGTGAAAGTAAAATACTCTTTATTGTACACAAAGGTAATACATAACATAATATAGCTGTTAAAGTACAATGGGCGGTCTTGTCTGTGCTGCTATTTCTTCCAGACAAGCATAAATGGAATATTATTAAAGATTCCACAATGTAAGTACAAAGTTAGGTAGATTTTTTGTATGTTTCTCTTTAATGGATAAACTACTTAGCTAGTTTTAAGAACACTTTCACTTATATAAATATTATCGCTAACTATGAGCTTTATAAGAAAGCTCAAGGTTACCAAAGACAAATGGTGAGGGTATCTGAAATCTCTCTGTCTTTCGGCTGATTTCGATAATAATAGCGTGTTATCTACTGTTAGTATATTTTTCCCCAGTTTCTATATTCTTATTTATTTATTTTTAAAGACAACGTCCGCACTAATGAATTTAATTCCTGTGATGCGGCGTACTTTACAGACATAAAATAAATCCAGTCAGTTATCCTGCGCGAGAATCGACCCTTGACACGAAGCGGCGAGGCGACAGTCTTAGCCGCTGTGCCACACGTTGAACTGCAGATTATGGGTTGGGACCACATTTAAACTTAATTGCAAGTCCAATGATATGTTGGATGATACCACTACGTCGCGGCGCGCTCGCTCGACTGGTGCGTTGTATGGTCGCTTATCTAACCTAACCTAACCTACTTTAGTGTGCAAATCAGTATTTTTTTTATTACATCCAGAACAACTATTAATGGGTCACACAGATAATAATAATAATAATATCTGGGGACAATGTCACACAGATCATCCTAGCCCCAAACTAAGCAAAGCTTGTACTATGGGTACCAGGCGACGATATACATACTTATATAGATAGATAAATACTTAAATACATAGAAAATATCCATGACTCAGAAACAAATATTCGTGCTCATCACACAAATATTTGCACTTACCGGGATTCGAACCCAGGACCACCAGCTTTGTAGGCAGGAGCACTACCAACTAGGCTGCGGTGACCGGCGCGGGAATCGCACCTAGGATACGAAGCGGCGAGGCGACTGACTTAGCCGCTGCACCAAACGTCCAGTCAGTATTATTGTTATTGTTATATTTCATGTATTTATTGAAATAATATATTTAAGGTATATCAGCTATAGTTTATAAGTAGCGTAGTCATTTATCTGGCATGCAGTAGGAGGAGTAGTGGAGACACTTCGTTTGCTTAAATTGTAAATAAAGGTGCAAATAAAAATTCCTCTTTTAGAATTCAGTACAAAACAGTTATAACGGAAACCTTATAATGTGAGTTCAGCCGGCTGTCTGTTAATTGTATATCTTTTTAAAGTTATATTCTATCAAATCTTGTTTTTTTTAGTATGGTGGTAGTTACATCATATTATTATTGTAATCGAAAAACACGAAGTAGAAAATGCTCTTTTCGACTTATGGGATAAATAATGAAAAAAAAAGTTGAAATAATTCAACTCTATACGATATTTATAACATGCTAATATATTTTTTATTACAAATTAACTATAAATAGGTATTTATTTTTAAACAAGATATATTAGTTATTACTATATAAGTTAAAATTAAAAACTACATTAAATCTACATAGATATAAAATAAACTAAATCTAAACAGCGTTAAAAAAATCCTCATCGTTGTCGGGGAACGTACCCAGAAGACTGGCAGCATTGCCACGTTGTATGGCAATACTGATTTTTTGACCAAAATAAAGGCCAGCCTTCTGGTCACGTGAAGTGTCAATGATCAGCTTTGCAATATCCCGTAATAGGGTGCGCGCATTTGGACCCCATGGGCCAAGCGTTTCGACCCCAAACGGCTCAAATACATAACCTCCGACGAGGTTAGTGTATTTGCGCCGCTTAAGGGCCTCAGCCGATGCAGCAGCAGTACCTGCAGACTCCGACGTATACGGAAGATGGGAAGTGGCCAGCACCAGTGGTCTACCCATCTTCCATGGCAACAAAGACATACCGTCCGGTCTCTTGCCATCGTCGCGCGCCAGACCGCTTGGTTCTAGCACGGCTGGGACGCCGGCGGTGGAGAGAGCCCTACGGATAATGTCATTAATGCTACTGTGACATGGGAATCTACCCGCACTCCTACAGCATGACAGACCATGGTGTGCTAATATTATATTATAAATTATCCAATCCGAGGTCTAATAAATTTATGGTTTCCCAGTTTTTAGTAGATTTGATTAGGCGTCTTAAATGCATTAAGAAATATCGAAAGGACCAAATTCGAACCACGGTGCGGTGGGGGAGCGGTTAACGCACATGGGGCTGGATACCCCGTAGTCGTGGGTTCAATTCCCATCCGCACTTAAATTTGTACAATTCATTTTAAAGATATCTGAAAAATAGATTTGATTAAATTTATGCTTTGCATTGTGAATAATGCTATCAAACTAAAATGTAATTATATTATCAAATTATAATGTTAAAGCTTGAAACGAAATATATAATTAGTAACTAGAATTAAGACAACTTGTTAATTAGTACGAAGAATCAACCATCAACCTTATTACATGAAAACAGATAAGTCTGTAAATTACTTAAGCTTATAAAGTGTTTCATAACTTGTTTTAGTTAGAAATTCTTTGTTTGATCAGTAAAATAAAAAGTCGTTGATTAATTAAAAACTAAAGAACTTAGTTCGCAATTAAAAATAAAAAGTTTATTTGAAATCATATAACACATCATTACGGTGAAATAGGGTGAATATTATTTTTAAACATGGAACAACTAATTAACTATGCAAAGCCTGTACTATGGCAATCAAACAAACGAAAACCATACTTTTGTACTCCTAAATAAATCAATTAATGAATAATATCTAGGGACAATGACCCACACATCCTCCTAGCCCCGAACTAAGCAAAGCTTGTATTTATGTATTTATCAATCTATATAAGTATGTATATCATCGCTTGGTACCTAGTGATGATATACATACTTATATAGATATATAAATACTTATATACATAGAAAACATCCATGACTCAGAAACAAATATTCGTGCTCATCACACTAATATTTGCACTTACCGGGATTCGAACCCAGGACCACCAGCTTCGTAGGCAGGAGCACTACCAACTAGGCTACGGTGACCGTAAAAAAAAAAACAAAAAAATAAAAGTTCAATCCTATTACAGATAAATTACACCCAGACACAGGGGAATCAGGGGATCTTGTAATTTAATTTTTCTCTTATTGAATCTTATTTAATGCGTAGGCCCATTAAGTTGTTTAATTGCATACAAATTTAAATATGTTTTACTAAATCTAGTAATAGTCTCCCCCCTTGTTCCCCACCACTGAAACTCCTGTAAGACAGGACCAACAATGGCACACAATGAAATCGCACTGAACGGTGAGGCCCAGGCATGTCCCGGATAATTGCTTCGACTGACTCGGATCAAATCAGATCCCACAACAAATATAATCAGAAAAACATGAAGAAGTTGTAAAAATAGAGAGGGAAAAGCGGTCACAGAATGATATACATATATATACAGAATGATATAACGAGGCTAGAGATTCAAAATACGAGAGCATTGCAACTGTTTATTGTAACTGCAAACTGTAATAACCCGTTTATTGTATTCCGTAACACTTATCTTATAAAGTGCTAGTGCTTCCTACAGATAGTTCGAGCTAATCACAAAGAAAATATAAAGCTATGCTATGCCTGTATTAAAATAATTATTTCTTCTTGTTTAATATTTCATAAGAATTGGTAAGTCGCCCTCGTAATCCCGTTGGTTTAAAAAGTTGGTGAAACAACTTTTGCGTAGAACTTTGGACTTTCTTTCTCGTCAAATAAGTTGTGGGCTGCCAAGTCACGAGTTGAATTTCCTTTACCGATATTTGTTTTAGGAATAAATATCGTATAATAATATGTTCCGCCGATTTGTGATGGTGTTAAAATATACATACTAGTGTCACGCTTGGGGGTTCGAACCCCAGTACTAGTAAAGGTTTTGGTGGCTTTTGTAGCTCTTGAGAATGTTCTAGTTAATACTAGAGCAAAACAAAATGAGACAAAATTCTTTTTCTAAAAGAAATAAAAAGTGAAAATTTCAGGCCCGTCAATTAGTTTGCTCTATGATACTTTTGCAGTTTTTGTATTATAAATCATATTAACTATAAATAAAATAATTAATAACAATTATATTGATAGCTTTTACAGAGATGAACTAGACAGAACTGTTTGGCAAGCGTACGAAGTAGGCAATATTTCACGCTATCGCCATTACTAATACGGGTATGGGCAGGATTCCAACTACACTAACGAGAGACATAACGTGCTTTGGAAACAAATAGTGGACAATCACATATTGATGCCAAAAATAATGACAATTATTCCCTGGAGATTTCATTTCATTTCTTAATTCTTCTTATTTCTAAGTAACAGGGGAGAAATATTCAACTAACAAAATTTATCCCCACTCTTGTTCCATACTTAGGAAATAGTATCTTCTTGCTTTGAATTGTTAGCTGCTTAGAAGAACGAATAAATTATTTTCTTTGTAAATCCTATTAAATATTAATAGGATTGGCAAATAAAACAATCAAGTGCGAAAGTGTGTGAGTATAGATGTATGGATGTAAGTAGTATAACTTACTTATGTAGTAATATAACTTACTTAAAAAAAATAACTTTAACGCGGGTATAACCGCGGGGCACATAAAGTAATATTATATTATTTATATTCGCCAAATAAAAGCAACTTTCTTTTATCAAAGAAACACCACCATACGACAATTACAATTGTAAAACTCAAGCATTGGTGCAATGCAAATTTCGCAATAAATAACATCTTTGTGTGGTTACGTTTATCCCTAAGTTGGTGTCATAAATAGCCTATTAACTAGAGTCTAGTGTCTAGAACCGGTAACTAAAACATTATATATTCACATCAAATCATGGATTCGCTACATAATAACAACAAAGGTGGTAAAATTTACATAAGGAAAAACACGCAATGGCAAATTTCTGAATGTAGGTGGTTTTAGACGACCGAGAGGTAAAGTCAGTCAATTTTGCATTTGATCTCTCTTCGGTCATGTTAGAAAGCCGTCAACTAAGATCCGTCCATCGAATTGTAAATCTGATGGAATAGAGGATGTTCCTGTACACACGCTCTCCTATGCTACAAAGTGTTCTGCGTACTTCTAGAAGTCTCCAAGAGCACTTCTATTTTGAGATTTCTTCCAAAAATAATTGACTCACTCGTATCATAAAAATCATTCTTCAAACAACTATAAGTAAGAACTTAAGGGTTAATTTCACTCATAAAATAAGTATCTGTCTATCACACATGGCACATAAAGAAACTATACTTAAGTAAGTACTTCCATTAGTATTCGTACATAGTTTTCTTCCCATATATTGTTCGAGCCACAAAATATTGTTGTAACAGATGTTGTATACAGATTATTAATAACTACTCGCAATGCCGATCCTGCTTTTATTTGGTGCAAGAAAACAAATATTTAAGTAAGAATCCATATCTAATTTTCATCATTAAATTTTAAAGTCAGTAGGGAATTATCAGACTTAACACCCAACCAATCACGTGATAGCCGAAGCAATCACCTTTTTTTATTTTAAAGCCACAAATTACATCCAGACTCAGAACAACTATTTATGGGTCACACAAATATTGGCCGGTGCGGGACTCGAACCCGCGACACTAAGCGGCGAGGCGACTGTCTTAGCCACTGCGCCACATGTGCAGTCGAAATATTCATCTTTAGAGCCAATCTGTTGTGTGTACAGATTTCCTTAAAACCAAAACAATTAGTCCTGAATGGATACAGGACTATCGTGGCGTTGATGCGAAAGGATGCGTTAGGGCCCCTAAAATATTGTTATATTTGTAAAGACAAAGAGTCAATTGCGATTGATCAATATAACATAAGTTATGTGGGCACTCCACTGCAAGATCACCAATTTAGTAGAGTCAACATCACAACAGTAGAAACATTTATATTTCAAAATATAAAATTTGTAATAAAAACCCATTCATTGTGTGAAGATTCAAAACATTAACAGACATGCGTCACAGATTTCCTTCTGTCGTTGTAGTATACCGTCATCGTATTGTAATACAAGATACCTCAGTTTATACACGATATATAAGAAAAAAAAAATGCAAATTCATGGAAAGCAAAAGTCTTAACTGCTGCGCCACACGTGCAGCAGTATTTTTACAATATTATAACAACTAAAGCTATGAAGTTGTTAATTATTTGCAATTTGGCTATTTCAGTATTTTTGTGTGTAAGTAGAGGTAGAGCTTGAACGGCATCTATAGAACATCTCCTTTGACTGCCTATGTCTAACCCTAGTTCTACAGTACTTAATATTGGCTATTAAAATAAATATTCGCTGTCTTTTATTCGTAGCCATGTTAGTCAATAAATCGTCCTACGCCGTAGTTGCTACACCATAACGTAGTAATATCGGACTGTTTTGTGAGCAAGTGAGTGACGTGAGTAGCATATTAATGGAAATGAAATGAAATTTATTTAAAACGTCGGTATTAAGACAGACTTGTACTTAGCAAGCTTACAATACAACAGCTCATATATATAGTTAAATACAATATTAAAGTATCAAAATATTTGTGCTACTCCGTCCGTGTGCATCCATCCGGTTTTAAAGATAAAGATTAAATAAAATGAATAACAAGTTGCTAAGTAACTATTTATAAAAGTTTAGTATCGTAGATATCAAAAATGGATGGATATATAACATTACTACCAAAGAACATAATAATCATTATTGGGAGTTAAAGTGATAACTAAAGAAACCAATGGAACAAAAAAGATTTAAGAAAACCAAACGCTGACTTTAAAATAGACTAAAAAGTTCAACATATTTTCTGAGAATAGTTTTTTGGGCTTAAACATATGAAGAGAATTATATTTTGCTACCCAATTATACATAACTATAAATTTAGTAAAAAACACAAATACGAAATACCAAATATATAAAAATATACCCAAGACAACATTGATGTAAACAATACATCTGTATATGTAAGTTCATTTTCACACTAAACTGTGACTTTTATATTATTATTGAAAATTGTTTAAGTTTAAGTAAGTGTGTACCTACTTGAAAGGTATTTGTTCATTGTATTTTTAAGAAAATAACCTACGCAAAACCAAAGATTCTTTCATTTTTAGTATTTTTTTCCAAATCTCCACTTAAGTTTGTTACGTCTTCACGTCTAAACGGCTCGAGCGATTTTAATAAAATTTGGTACGGAGTTAGCTGAGACCATGGGTTCCATCCATGGTCTCAGCTAACTCCATACCAAATTTTGTACCAAACTCCAAACAGAGGAGGATTTATAAAGTTTAACGTGGGTAAAACCGCGGGGCATAGCTAGTTCTTTATAAATCAAATTGTATAATATCAACGTTAATACTATCCTAACTACATACATACATACATAGACTCACAGCTGTCTCCCAGAGGGGTAGGCAGAGACAACGGTCTTCCATTTGTCACGATCCTTGCACACCTCTTTGGCTTCGTTTACTGACATTATATTCTTCATACATGCTCGCCGGTTAGGGGTACTTCACACCTGACCTTTCTTAAGTACGTCTCCGATTTGATCAGAGAATTATTTATCCTAAATAATATTATAAATTCGAAAGTAGGTTTGTTTGTTAAACTTTCATACCTTAACTACTCAACCAAAAATCATAAAATTATGTACACGCGTTGTCAGAAATATAGAAAAGAACAAGATTTATGTAATTCAGAAAAAATACTATTCCCGAGAGATATTACGAGTGAAGCTAGTGAAGTAAAAGCTAGTGTTATATAAATAAGCAAGTCAAATCTAAGCAAGTATCGCGCCAAATATGGACATTATCTTTGCATATATTGCGCCTTATATGCCTTTGATGGGTAGGCAGCCATCAAATTCAATGTTGTTGTTCAGTAACAAATGACATAGATAGTCTCGAAAACAAATATTATAGTAACTTACTATAACAACATGCAGTGTGGTGAAGGCGGTGAATATCAGAATATCACCACCCCATCACATCCCACACACACAGGGCCGTACAAACCGACCCGAGGGCATTTCTGCCAAAGGATAGGCTGCAGCGTCCTTCTGAGTACTTTGATCATCAGCCCGCCAAGACGATTCTTGGGGGAGGTTTATCCAGAAGTGTACTCCACTATGATGACGACTATAAAAACACGCCAATGCAAGACCCTAGCCGGATGAATGCACACGGAATATTTTGTTACTTTAATATTTTATTTAACTATATGTCGGAGAAATTAAGTTAAAGGACTGTTTACCACGTGCATGATGGCGGACACCGACAATGTTTCGGAGTTAAATCCGTCAGAATCTCCGGCATATATATATGAGCTGTTGTATTGTAAGCTTGCTAAGTACAAGCCTGTTTTAATACCGACGTTTTGAATAAATTTCATTTCATTTCCATTAATATGCTACGTCACCCAAATGCTCACAAAACAGTCCGATATTACTACGATATGATGTAGCAACTACGGCGTAGAACGATTTATTGACTAACATGGCTACGAATAAAAGACAGCGAATATTTATTTTTATAGCCAATATTAGGTAGTGTAGAACTAGGGTTAGACATAGGCAGTCGTAGTTACGTCCAGATACCGCTGAGTTCACTAGAAATACATGTGCAAGCGTAGTTTCACTACGAATGTACATGTGTGTGTACACTACGAATATACAATGACTTTACTGACATATTTAAATGGGGCAGTCCATTTAAATATGTCAGTAAATCGTCGTTGTCGTTGGTCTAGCAGCAGAGTTTTCAACTGCATATAATGAAGTTTTGGGTGCAAATCCTGGGTCAGATTAAGATTAAGATTGGGATATTTTGTTAAGAAAATTTCTCAGTATAAGCCTGTAGTATACCCCCGTGCCTCGAAGAGCACGTAAACTTGTCGGTCTTGTGGTTTCTGATCGTGTCGCTAGTCATCCCATCGGACCATGACAGTGTAGGAATAGAAAGTTCCATTGCGATTAGCCGCCTTGACCGAAATCCGATCAGGATGGCATTATGAGTTTTCAGTTTCATAGTGTATTAAATTACCTAGAGTTGTCCGACATGACTCAATAAGTTATCCTATTGAGTAAATATATGTAAATTACACTTGCATAAAAGGGATAAAGCAAAGGAAAGGCCTACCGGATTGCGTCATTCAACGGAAGATAAAGCTTCAATGATACTCCGTAGACTCTTTCTATTGAATATTCGAGGGATGTATGTGCCTTCCGCCGGATGCTGTGAGTTTATATATCACTCTCATCGTTCATCTTGGTAGGTAGGAAGATTTGAATACTCGCGACGTGTATAGTGAAATGTGCAATTTATTCCTAAGATGCTGTAATAATTCAGAGTTGTTTTAGGACGACATTATAATAATAATATCCTGGGACATTTTTTACACACGGCCATCTGATCCGAAAATAAGCAGAGCTAGTGCTATGGAAACCAGATAACTGATGTACTACGCATACTACTTTTTTTTGTGAATACATACTTATGTAGATAATTACACCCAGACTCAGGACAAACAGACATGTTTATGCACACAAATATTTGTCCTGGGTGGGAATCGAACCCGCGACCTCCGGTGTGAAAGCAAGCATTTGCCAACCACGCCAACAGGCCCGTCCGTCCATTGTATCTTTTAATAAAGATTTTTTTAAAGATGCTATAATATAACATGGCTTTTATTTTGTAATAAAATTATTTACGCACGCCTGACTTGGTGAGTAAGCTGGTGAATGCGTGACGAGAGCGTTACGAAAAGTGTGATCAGGCGAAGCGAATGGAAGTTGAGAGGGGGTAGCTGTTACGTATAATAAAAAAATACGCGCTATTATTCTACAACATGGAGAGATTTCCAATTGTTGTAATATAATATATAATATATAGGGACAATGTCACACAGATCATCCTAGCCCCAAACTAAGCAAAGCTTGTACTATGGGTACCAGGCGACGATGTACATACTTATATAGATAGATAAATACTTATATACATAGAAAACATCCATGACTCAGAAACAAATATTCGTGCTCATCACACAAATATTTGTACTTACCGGGATTCGAACCCAGGACCACCAGCTTCGTAGGAAGGAGTACTACCAACTAGGCTACGGTGATCGTCAAATAATTTAGACAAATATTTATTTTAAAGTTCTGTACCAAATAGAATAGAAGTAAAAAATAATATTCCTCTAAATTAAATTCATTCAATAAGTTAAAGTTTAAGCTTTCTAAATCTTTTTTATATTGTGCTTTCAGATTTTGGTAGAGCGCACCATCGAGTTCTGCACGGAGAAGTGGCCGGACTCTATAAAAAAGGAATTGTTTGGTGCATTCAGCTTCGTCCTCGTCTATGCTGTGCCTGGTGAGTTTGGAAATTTTCTATTAAACTACTTTTCAAACTTTTCTACATTTGAAAACCTTTGAGGAAGACGAGGTACAAATTAATTGCTAAACCTTTCATATTTTTATTAAAGAAAACGCAAGCATTAGTTAAAATATATATGAAAATAATTTAAAACATATAATTGGCGGACACAAAGTACATACAGATTTAGAACAACTATTCAGACAATATGTAGTACAATATAAATTTCAATACATAATATTAAAAACTTCAACTAAACATAATCTCCTTGACAATAACTTAATACAAGCAATCTAAATATCACTACCATTATAAAATAAATTGTATAAATGTTTTAAAATTCCGTGTACCTAAATATCTGTATATAAGTAACTAGAAATAATAACTGTATTACTACCAAGATGTTCTGACTATTTACAAGCGCTTTTTTAAAGTCTACGTAAATAAAAACCTTTTTTTATTTTTTTTTATTTATGGGTCACACAAATAGTTGACCCTGGCTGAAATCGAACCCGGGGCACGAAGTGGTGAGGCGATTTTTTTAACCACTGCGCTACACGTGCAGTTGAAAGTTCTTTTAAACGTTTTAATTGTGTCAGGGAACTGTAGTAAGTTGTGTTGTTTATTGGACCCTGGCGTTGAGGCTGTCCACAATATACTGGTTTCTTTTTAGTTTTAACGAGTTGATAACAATCTAAATTGTGTCCACCCAGAACTTGCCCACGGGAATCGCATTATGAGTAGCATCCATCAGATCTTTAAGCATGCAGTTTTTAGGGCACGCGCGACATTTTAATTGGTGTCCCATCGTCTTTGGGACTGCACCACATTTGCATTCCAGACTGCGATTATTATTGTATCTCCACCTGAACAAGTTTTCACTACTCCGACCAACCTGGGTTCGAAACCTATTCAACGACTTAAAGGATAACCAAGGCAGTTTTCATTCAAGGGCGCGACTTTCTGATGATGGAGCAAATAGTGTAGCCAGTTTGGTATACGCTCGCCACAGTTGGCACCTAGCCTGTGAGATTTGAATTTTATAGCATTATTCGCAATGCAAAGCGTTAATTTGGTCACCGTAGCCTAGTTGGTAGTGCTCCTGCCTACGAAGCTGGTGGTCCTAGGTTCGAATCCCGGTAAGTGCAAATATATGTGTGATGAGCACGAATATTTGTTTCTGAGTCATGGATGTTTTCTATGTATATAAGTATTTATCTATCTATATAAGTATGTATATCGTCGCCTGGTACCCATAGTACAAGCTTTGCTTAGTTTGGGGCTAGGATGATCTGCGTGACATTGTCCCTAGATATTATTATTTAATCCCATTTTTGAGATAAGCCTGTGAGAACAAAAATGGGATTAAATTTACGCTTTGCATTGCGATAAAATTCAAATCTATCTATATAAATCCCGTTTTCCGCTCAGCAGAAGAACGCACTTTAGAAAGCTGTGTCGACTTTTAAGCCTTTATGGCACAAGACTGTGATTGTGCAATGGGTGTAGTGTATCGCTATCCATTTCTAATCTCTCACTCCAACTTGACGCCGTTTACACACCGCCGGAGGATCTATGCCAGCTACATATACAGCAATTGAACTAGTGTCGGTTTAACACAACCAGTACTGTACTGGTTTTAACTTATTGAACGCTATTGAATATTGTTCTGCCTCATCAAACATTTGGGAATATTTTATGGAAAGGGGAAGCTTTCTATTAGCCATAACTGTAAGTTAGGAGCAATATTCATACAACAAAATTAATGGGCATGAAAGACTGAATATGATACTGCTAATATGTTGCAATGTGCAATGCTATTGGAACTATTTTTTCTTAATTACAAAGGCCGATTCTTTCTTCACTATTTTGTTTTTTATCTCAGTCATATATTACCAACTTCATCTCTCTAGATTCTGCTAGGTATTTTACTTTGCCACATCCCAATAACATTCCTTGGCCCAACTCAATATTAGTACCTTATATCATAGTGATGAACATGCTACCATTAGACTTATAATGCAGTCTTAATTTGAAACCATTATAATAAAACATATAGATTTGAAACTATAAATTATAAAGAGGTAACGTTTGTGAGTTAGTGACGTTGTAAGGGGTAATCTCTGGATCTACGGAACGGATTTTCAAAATTATTTCGCCAATATAAAGCTACGTTATTGTGCAGTGTCATAGGCATATGATTCATCATCATAATTTTTATTTATCCCTAACTTTTAACCCGAAGTATTATGCGGGACAAACGGGCTGGTACAAAAATATTTATAACGCGGAACGAAGTCCGCGGGCACTGCTAGTAAATTATAGACGAGTTTTTTTGTTACATTTAAATATTTCATCACATTTCAATTATATTTAAAAAAAACTGTACACAATGCTCAGTTTGACCCAAATCGTAATACGTATATTTAAGTATGGAAACATTAAAAGTATTAGTACATTTATAATTGAGTCTCAAAGCCTATTAAAGACTCTCAAGTAAGTCAAGTTTTGTAATAACACAAAATTTAATAGCAATATTTTAGGTTTTGATATTCTTGTAATTAAATTCAATGTCAACTTTAACTTTAAGGTACTGTGAAAACACAAACAGGATTATATAATGTTTCATGAACAAGTTTATTTTGGAAGTAGCACTTGTCGTGAACATAATTGTTCACAAGTTGTAAGTTGATCTAATAAACTCTGTGAGACATTACTTGACCTGAATTTGAATTGATTTCATGTCTGATTTGAATTCAATTGAAATTCAAGGAAAGTGTGAAGCTCGAAGCGTCAATAATACTATTTAAATGAGATCCCACCAACATGGCAAACAAAATTAAATTTCAATCCTGATTCAGAGTTCGAAGTTTTATATCTAATATTACTAAGATTATTTACAAAACGCTTCCATGCTTAAATCGCAAAAATTGGCTTATACTCGTTTAAGTAGAAATTATTGATTGCACGAGTGGCGCAGCGGCTTAGAAAGTCGCCTCGCCTCTTCGTGTCGCGGGTTCGAGTCCCGCGCCGGACAACTATTTGTGTGACACATAAATAGTTGTTCTGAGTCTGCATGTAATTTGTGTCCGTCTATTATATGTTTGTAAAGTACCCCGCGACACAGGGGTAAGATTCACTAGTGCGGGCGTTGTCTAAAAAAAAGAGACTGACTATTTCTTCCTTGGTTAGGCAATGGTTTAGCCTCATTGATCTAGCACAAGATAAGGATCCGTGGTACTGCTTAGCAAAAAATAGAGGAATCATATTATTTTGTTTTTTTTTTGTTTGTTCTGTTGCTTTTGGCAACAGACGACCTAGCGGCCCACGTATCCACATATCCTCACTGGAGAGAAAATAAAAATATATAAATATTTTAGGACAACTAACACATTGCCATGTGATCCCAAACAAGGCAGAGCCTGTACTGTGGCAACCAGGCAACAACAACTCATATATTCCAAAATACATTTATTTATTTATTCTTATTCTTAGATACAGCTGCCATTACAGGTTAAACCCAATTCGATAGTGACGGATTAAAAAAAAACTATGACTAAATATACATAACATCAAAATTATTAAAACTACCAACATTATTACACTTTTCAACATTATTAAAAATTAATTAAATTAAACCCTTTTGGTACTTCGGGTCTTTGTATTTTATTATTTTCTTTGTTTCGCTGCCTCCCCAAAGAATCATCTTGGGGGATATGCCATAATCGCCACGCTTGGCAGACGGGTTGGCAATCGCAGTAAGATGGTCATAGTACTCAAAAGGAAGTATGGTCGACTGCTACGCCCCTCACGGGATGATACGGGATTGACGGTCACCGTAGCCTAGTTGGTAGTGCTCCTGCCTAGAAGAAAGAAAATATTATTTATTTTTGCTCAGAACATCGGCGCTTATAAATATTAAAACACAGCGTATTAAAACAAATTGTGATGAACTTATAAACTACTTCTTATAACTGTACTAACAAATATAATATGACTATTCTTATAAACTACATGTCATCAATAATAAGCGCATCTTACATTGTGCGCCGCTGCGGAACAAAAATAGGGTGCGGTTCAGTTTGGGTACCGTGGCATTGCATAAAGCAGCACCAGCGGAAAACTGATTTTCAACCACAACCTGAGAGTGACAACTTTAGCGTCTCCTCCGAGGAAGACCTATAAAATCAGTAACAAAAAATAAATAATTTACTTCTAATAATAATAAGCCTAAATGGTAGAAAACATTACTAAAATATTTCTTACAATACTAAAACACGAACATAGAAAGTGCAGCAAAATATAATAAGTTGTATTTGAATAACGTAGAGTTATATACTTAAAAATATATATAGTAAAAAAATAATATATAATAATATACAAAGATATACAAAAGCTATTATTATTATAATTTAATATCATTTAAAATGTGTTGGAGGTATAGATACTAGTGCAATTAGGTAGGCACTATAATAGCGTTTGCGCTGTATTTAACATTACTTTAACATAAAAAAATTGTCTTATTTATTTGGACCGTGTGAGGTACTAATTTTAAAACTGGGACTACTCGTGGAGTTGAGCACTCATAAAAAACCGTTTAATATGCAGTCTAAAGGTCTGCTTGGTTTTAAGGTTACGAATTGGTGGCGGGAGATCATTCCAGATCTTAGTTGCTGCATACTTAAAACACCCACGGAAAGCAGCAGCATGATGCCTAGGCACGGAAAGAGGGTTAGTTACAGATCGCACATGCTTTTTTGTTTGATCTTGCCTCCAAGTTAATTTATCGTAAAGATATCTTGGTTTCCGCGAGTTTATGATACCAAATAGCTGTGTAGCCAGGTGTAACTTTCTCCGAGCTTCCATTTTTAGCATGCCTATGTCATTGATGTATGGAGTGATGTGGGATCTCGAAGCTACGAAGCCTACGAAGCTGGTTGTCCTGGGTTTGAATCCCGGTGAGTACAAATATTTGTGTGATGAGCACGAATATTTGTTTCTGAGTCATGGATGTTTTCTATGTGCTTAAGTAAAAGTTAAGTATTTATGTATCTATATAAGTATGTATATCGTCGCCTGGTACCCATAGTACAAGCTTTGCTTAGTTTGGGGCTAGGATGATCTGTGTGACATTGTCCCTAGATATTATTATTATTATTATTTTCAGACCGTTTCTGTGGTTCGTGGTTTATTTGTTAAATTCTCCAGTCGCGGTTCTATTGTTTACATTTAATTTATATAATTCTGTATTGCTGTAAATAATATGCACTAATTTATTTTAGTATTTTAGACATTTAATTTGTAATTTGTTTCCTTCATTTATAGGGTTCCGTAGCCAAATGGCAAAAAACGGAACTCTTATGGATTCAACATGTCTGTATGAGACATAATAGCCCATGTCATAGGGCATAAATGAGTGTGCACAGGGGCACTTTCCTATATATTATTATTATATGGGTGATTATATTCTGATATTCGACGCCGACACCACACCGCAAGTTTGCACCCAGCATAATTTAATATATGTAAATCAAAATAGTCTTCGTCAATAATCAAGCTAAACTAAGGCATAGCGCACTAATTTAGCCAAATGGCAAAAAACGGAACCCTTATAGATTCGTCATGTATATCTGTCTGTCTGTCTGTCTGTCCGTCCGTATGTCACAGCCACTGTTTTCCGAAACTATGAAAGCTCTACTGTTGAAACTTGGTAAGTAGATGTATTCGGTGAACCGCATTAAGATTTTTACACAAAACTAGAAAAAGAACAATAATTTTGGGGGGTCCCCATACATAGAACTGAAACTCAAACTTTTTTATTTCGTTGTACCCATACATTGGGTGTGTCTATGGGTAGGTCTTCAAAAATGATATTGAGGTTTCTAATATCATTTTTTTCTAAACTGACTAGTTTGCGCGAGAGACACTTCCAAAGTGGTAAAATGAGTGTCACCCCCCCCACCCCTGTAACTTCTAAAATAAGAGATTGATAAAACTAAAAAAAATATAAGATGTACATTACCATGTAAACTAACAACGAAAATTGTTTTGAACGAGATATAGCAAGTAGTTTTTTTTAATAGGTCATAAATCGTAAACCGCAATTTGCTTTCATTTAATCAACTGAAATACTTGCTGCTACGGAACCCTTCATAGGCGAGTCCGACTCGCACTTGGCCGGTTTTTTTTATTTACAATATAACGTAGCTGGAGCAATAGTTTTTTTTTTAATGTCCACAGTACATCCTGCGTCCAGAGAAAAGTAATGGATAACTTATTTGATTTTCCACTTAAAACCTCCGTAGTATTATTTGATCAAAGAGGCAATGACAAAGGTGAGCCATTTGTCACTCAATTTGCGCGCGAACGAGCGGAGCATGGCTCTGTATACAAAGATTATTCGTAATCTCGGCGCTATAATTTATCTTATCCTGCAGGGTTGTTGGCAAAAAACACAGATTTCTCTTGTGCCCGTAATGTTTACAAGATCCATTAGATACGTATAAAACACGTTCGTTTAGGTCTTTTACACACACTTGTTCTGTCTTTTTTTAGTTCGGTTTTATACAGACGCCAGCACATCCAGCTACCCCAATCTGTAAAATTTATTTGATTGATTTTCAGCTTTATAACAAAAGCATAAGGTTCACTTTCAATTGGGGAAATTTGATAGTTTGGGGTAGCTTGATGTGCTGGCGTCTGTACTTCAGCAGTCCCTTGAGCTCCACAGGTGTAACTATAATTATTAGTGGGTGGGTCTAAGGCTGAGATCTATAGAGCGTACTTAGACTTTGCTCAGACTTTACTTAGACAGAAGTTAAGGCATGTAACGAAATTACAATTGGTGTTTTGACTTTGTCTGTCTTAGCTTATGCTAAGCATAATCTTAACTTCAAAAAGTCTATAAATACCAAATCAAAGTATAAGCTTAGCATACATTTAGCAAAGTTTTACGTAAGTAAAGTTTGAGCAAAGTCTAATTACGCTCTATAGATCTCAGCCTAAGTGATATAGACCTTTACTTGTCTATTGTATGTAGCTGAGCTCGTTGACTTTCACTGCCTAATCCTATAGCTTCACGTTCAAAGCTAGTTAGACCGGTGAGTCTAACTAGCTTTGAACGTGAAGCTATAGGATTCTATAAGTGATCGGCGAAGTAAAGCACATAGGCTCGCGGTCAGACAATAGATGGGTGACCGTCATAGTGCTTTTATTTATGAGCGTTTTCATGCACTGCACATGTTCTGTAGCGTTTGAAATCACGTAGTTTTTAGAATTCCGTACCCAAAGGGTAAAATGGGACCCTATTACTAAGATTTTACTGTTAGTCTATCTGTACGTCTGTCTGTATGTCTGTTTGTGAGTCTCTAGGCTATATCTAATGAACCGTGATAGTTAGACAGTTAACATTTTCACTGATTATGTATTTCTGTTGCTGCTATAACAACAAATAATAAAAAACACAGAATAAAATTATTAGGCTCCTCACCACAAACATGATTTTGTGTCCTATTTTTTAGGGTTATCTATAACCCTTTGTGCTCGAGACCGACTCGAATAATAATAATAATAAAATAAAGGACTAGATTCCCTAGAGTGGACGTTGACTTAAAAAAAAGTGTGTAAACAATATTTTAGCACAATAAACTTATTACCATAAGTTTATTGGCGTTCAGCTCGAACGAACAAAATGCCATCTATGTACATAAACAATATACAACAAAATTAGAGTTCAATTCCAAACAAGAACCAATATTAATTAAGTCATTGATACTGTGCTAAAGTAAACAAAGAGTATTTTGAATTTTGCGTTCAAAGCTTCCCTTTGCTTTTCTACAAAAATATCTTCGTGACTTGCTAAGTGCTTTAAAAATTACTCAAACTGTTTAGAAGCACGTCTTTCATTAAATCGACTAAAACCTTGGTTCTTCAAAATCGTAGCCACGTACAGAAAAAAACAAATTTAAACAAACAATTACATTTTCTAAGATTCATAGACAAAAAACACAGAGCGTTTTAATGTCTTCGGTTTTTGAAATCTACTTTTACTTTGTTGTCTGGGGACGTAACATGTTTCAACACTTCCTCAACCTACTCAAAAAAACTTGAGAGGTGTCAAGGGACACCCGGATGGAACGAAGTTATTTCTTATTATTTATTATGTACAAAAAACCTGTATACACTCAACAATAATAATCGTCGCGACACCACACTGTTCTATGCGAAATAGAAATGAAATATAAATGAAAATATCTGGCTTGCTTTCTATAAGAGAGAGAGAGACAGAGAAACATGTGCACGCCGCACAGCTGCAATAAGTGTTGTGACAATTTTTCGTGAGATTTTTTTCCGTCTAGCCCCCTTTCACAACGCGCGATAAGGAACTTCGTTCCAAAAAACAATATTTAAACAAACAAATACATTTTCCGAGATTCATAGACAAAAAATACAGAGCGTTTTAATGATTTCGGTTTTTGAAATCTACTTTTGCTTTGTTGTCTGGGGACGTAACATGTTTCAACACTTCCTCACCCTACTCAAAAAGTATACTCGTAAGTACGTGGTTTAAAATGTGGGTTGTTAATAATACCATTTTGGCATACCACTAAACGGCCCACCTGTTGTTATGCGGGTACCGTAAAGAAAGGTGATTGCGATACACATGACAAGACCCTTCCCTTTCTCTGTGTGAAATTTGTTAAGTGGAGTTACTCAGCGAAGTTCAAAGCGGAAATCTAAACTCAACACTACTACTACAGCTTAACAATAGGGCGTCTATCCTGGATTGATTACTCAGTTTTCCAATGGCACATGGTTCTAATTTCCCCATATAAAGCTCCAACTAGCTTCTAAATGATCCACCATAACATATGACTGCACATGTGGCGCAGCGGCTAAGACTGTCGCCTCGTCGTGACCCATAAATAGTTGTAGTGAGGCTGGATGTAATTTGTGTCCGTCTATTATATGTTTGTAAAGTACCCAGCGACACAGGGATTTAATTCCCTAATTCAGGTGTTGTCTTTTTTTTAAGAAAAAAAGGAAGAACAATTTGACGGCACAACGATCGTTACGCGACTAAGGAGAAAAATGAGTTTACATCGCATTGTCTACAAATAAATATGTGGGACAAATAACACGCTCCCATCTGATCCCAAACTAGGCGGAGCGAGTATTATGGCAACCAGGCCACTGATAAACATACTTATATATTTTTAAATACATACATATTATAGAAAAATTGCACACAGATAAAGAAGAAATAACTGCGCTCATCACACACAAATTTGTCATGAGTGTGGATCGAACCCACGACCTTTGGCTTATCAGTTAGACTAGTTCAACAGGACAGTATCAACAGTAATTCAATTCAATGAAAAAAAAATAGATAATATTTATTTTTATATGTTGTGGACACGGGTCTCAATCGCGATAACAATTTAAGACAAATTGTTATCGCAAACCCGTGTCCACAATATATAAAACCGGCCAAGTGCGAGTCGGAACATGAAGGGTCCCGTAGCAGCAAGTATTTCAGTTGATTAAATGAAAGCAAATTGCGGTTTATGACGTATTAAAAAAAAACTACTTGCTAGATCTCGTTCAAACCAATTTTCGTTGTTAGTTTGCATGGTAATGTACATCATATATTTTTTTAGTTTGATCATTCTCGTATTTTAGAAGTTAGAGGGGGGGGGGGGGGGACACTCATTTTACCACTTTGGAAGTGTCTCTCGCGCAAACTATTCAGTTTAGAAAAAAATGATATTAGGAACCTCAATATCATTTTTGAAGACCTAACCATAGACACCCCACATGTATGGGTACGATGAAAAAAATTTTTTGAGGTTCAGTTCTAAATTCAAAATTCAAAAGTCGTTTATTCCGTTAAAATATTACATTTGTGTGGAATCGTCAATTTTTTTTTACCCTACCGTGCAGTGCATGACGTGGCAGCTACTGAGAAACACTGCCAGAAAACTCAGTAGGAATCCTTTTTTAAAAATATATATTTCTTAAATAAATTTACATTGTATTTAAATGTGTTAATTTAGAGCGACTCAATCCCAAGCTGTTTTGTCACTTAAATAATCAGAAGTTTTGTAATAAGCCCTGCTACACAATTTGGCTTTTATAATTCTTTTAAACTTATTCATAGACATTTCTCGGATATCACTGGGAAGTTTGTTATAGAATCTTATACATTGCCCCATAAAAGAGTTACTTACTTTGTGGAGACGGGTGGTATGTAACACAAAGTTATGCTTATATCGAGTATTTATATTATGAGTATCACTCCTTTTACAGAAGGAGTCTTTATATTTATGCATATAAATTAGATTCTCATATATATACTGACATGCTACAGTCAGAATGTTAATCTCTTTAAACTTCTCTCTCAAAGATTCTCGCGGACCAAGTTTATATATTGCTCTTACAGCTCTTTTTTGCAATACAAATATGGTGTTAATGTCCGCAGCGCTACCCCAGAGAAGAATTCCATAGGACATTATACTATGAAAATAACTGAAATAAACCATTCTAGCTGTATCCACATCAGTAAGCCGTCTTATAGTTTTAACAGCATATGCAGCAGAACTTAATTTGCCTGATAGTTTTTCTATTTGTGGGCCCCATTGTAGTTTTGAATCAATTGTGATACCCAAAAACACAGTTGACTCAACAGGGGTCAATCCAGCTCCATTAAGCTGTACATTGGTAGCCACCTGTTTCACATTAGGTGTAGAGAATTTTATGACTTTAGTTTTCTTGTCATTTAGCAAAAGATTATTAGCATTAAACCAATGAACAACTTTAGAGATTGCGTCATTTACTTCGTCAAAATTGCGTAATTGTCGATTTATTTTAAACGTCAATGAAGTATCATCCGCAAACAAAACAATCTCATGTTTATCCCTTACATAGTAGGGTAAGTCATTTATATAGATTAAAAATAAGAATGGGCCGAGAATCGATCCCTGTGGAACGCCCATTACCACTGGGGATCCCGCAGATTTTTTACCATTTATATCGACCTTCTGAATTCTATTGCCCAAGTAAGAAGTCAAAAGTTCGAGAGCCTTGTTCCTGATACCGTAGTGGTGTAGTTTCCTGACAAGAGTGTCATGATGAACACAATCAAATGCTTTGGACAAATCGCAAAAGATACCTAATGCATCCTGCGAGTCCTCCCAAGCCGCGAATATACTTTTTAACAGATTGACTCCTGCATCTATAGTTGAACAACCCTTCGTGAATCCAAACTGTTTCCGATGAAGTAAATTATGTATATTAAAGTGACTTAGCAACTGGCTAAGCATTAGCTTTTCAAATATTTTACTTAGAGTGGGCAATACGGAAATAGGTCGGAAATTTGAAGGATCTGAAGTATCACCAGCTTTAAACAATGGAATAATTTTACTATACTTCATCAAGTCAGGAAATACGCCAGATGCGACACAGCAATTGAACACAGCAGCTAGATGTGGGGCGATTATAGTTATAATTGATGAAATAGTCTTAACAGATAAACCCCACAGATCCCTAGTGGTTTTCATATTAATACTTTTGAAAGCATTCAAAATATCTTTAGGGTTAACCACCGAGAATTCAAAATCTGTGTCACACTTCTCTACGCTTTGCTGGAGTATTAGCTCAGCAGATACAGAAGAAGACGCAAGAGATTTGGTAACATCGATTGAAACATTAGAAAAATATTTTTCAAACTCAGTCGCCACTTCTAAATCGCTTTTAATGTCAACATTATTTATTCTTAAATTAAAATCACGACTACGTATTTTTTTCCTACCTGTCTCAGTATTAATAATTTTCCAGGTGGTTTTAATAATATTTGTCGAATTTTTTATAATATTTTTTAAGTACATCGATTTAGCAATGGAACAGGCTCTTCGAAAGGTTTTGGCATATTGTTTTACATGTTCTAGAAAAGTCGTATTTTGATTATAGGATCTTTCTTCATACAATTTATATAATTGATTGCGACTTTTATAAATTCCTGGAGTTGCCCAATCACAGAACATCAGACGGTTACTTACAGACAACTGTTTGGGTGTGAATATTGAGCAGAACTCACCATTAATCAAGTTGAATAAAGAGTTGTACAATGAAAATATAAAAATTAAAAATGAAAACATAAAAAGTTCTATGTATGGCGACCCCCCAAAATAATTGTTTCTTTTCTATTTTTGTGTAAAAATCTTTATGCGGTTCATAGAATACATCTACATACCAAGTTTCAGTAGTACAGCTCTTATAGTTTCGGAAAAAAGTGGCTGTGACATACGGACGGACAGACAGACAGACATGACGAATCTATAAGAGTTCCGTTTTTGGCCATTTGGCTACTGAACCCTAAAAAATGTACGAATCGCGAAATTTTAAAAAGATTTCTGAAAATCGGTTGTTCTGTCCATATCGTATACATAGTGGTTACCATGGTGTTAAAACTGTTTTAGCCACCCAGAAGATACAGCTGCTCAGAAATTAAACCACTTTCACGGTTACCCATCTACATGCTGACCGCGCTCATATGTGGTTTGCCGCGTCTATCACTTACGGATCGGCGGCGCAAATACCTATGAGGGCCTTGCTATACTAGAATTGCTATTAAATATTGATAACCGGCTAAGTGCGAGTCGTACCCGCTCACCAAAGTATCCGTACAATTATCTATAAAACGAGCAAAAAAAGAATCACGTTTTTTGTATGGGAGCCCCCTTAAATATTTATTTTATTTCGTTTTTTAGTATTTGTTGTTATAGCGGCAACAGAAATACATCATCTGTGTAAATTTCAACTGTCTAACTATCACGGTTCATGAGATACAGCCTGGTGACAGACGGACATACAGACAGCGAAGTCTTAGTAAGGGTCCCGTTTTACCCTTTGGGCACGGACCCTTAAAAACTATCATGTGGCCTCAGCCACTTAGACAATAGCGTAGAATAGAATTCTTATCGTTTCTCGGCCGCTAACCAATACTCTATTCAGTCCAAATTGAGTATCATAAGCATATTAGGCCGGACTATTAATCTTCTTTCCTAGTGTTAGGTTACTGAGTAAACAGCTGACTCTACTAACGTTATTAATTTTATGCTGTTTTGTAAGAAAATCCAAATATTGGACAGTTTATTTTTAGAGGGAGGGTTTGTGATGTGTTTCGTGTTTCCATAAGAGTCATGCATGACCATGAACTTACCCTTCCGTAAGTGATTGGCTACTAAATAAATAAAAATAAATAATAAAAGGTTTTTATTCACGTATACTTTAAAAAAGCGCTTGTAAATAGTCAGAACATGTTTGTTGTAATATAGTTGTATACATTAGATATTATTTCTAGTAACATAGATATTTAGGTACATCTTGTATGAAAACATTTATAAAATTTATTTTATTACAGAAATGATATTTAGCTATCTCGTATCAAGTTATTGTCAGATTATGTTTAATTATCTAGTTTAAGTCTAATATTTTTACTACATATTGTCGATGGTTCTGTCTATATTAAAGGTATTATTATTATGACGGACCTTGTGTTAATAACGACGGTCGCGCTTTAATGCTACCACCGGATCCAATGCGCCCCAACTGAGAAGACCCAGCGAAACAAACTCAGTAGGTTCATCTACTACCGGTTTCAACACGACCCAGTTGAGACGGTCCGGCGAAACATACTCAAGCGGGCATGCACACGGGATTTGGTCCAATTAGAGTAATTATTTAGTAGGCAAACACAATACATCCTCGATCGGTTGTCTGAATGCTTATTATTTTAGATTATATTTAGGTATACAAAAAGAAAAACTTCGAAACAATAACATTATTCATTTTGAGACAGAGTCAATAATTTTAAATTAAGTATATGATAGCAATCATTTACAGATAGTTCACGTAACACAGCAGATCAGTCATGTCTATATGGCTACAAGATCTCCAGCGAGCAATGTGCAGGTAGGAAGTGAGAGCCAGACGTCTTTGTCATCGATGTACTCTTTAGTGGTGTAATAACCCCTAGCCATAAGTATACGTTTAATATGTGTTTTAAAACTTGGGTCAGGCAGATCAGTAATACGGTAGTATGATCCTAATAATACCACTTTATATAATATAATGTCATCCTGGGACATAATTCACACACGGCCATCTGATCCCAAACTAAGCGGAGCTTGTACTATTGAAACCAGATAACTGATATACTACATATACTATTTTTCGTTTGTAAATACATACTTATATAGATAATTTACACCCAGACTTAGGACAAACAGACTTGTTCATGCACACAAATATCCGTTCCGGGTGGGAATCGAATCGAAAGGCAGCGTATCTATCAACCATACCAACAGGCCCGTCAATACTCGTGGTAATAGAGAACTTACAGAAGTTATTGATAAAAATTAACGTATAATTTTTATACAATAAACATACATACATAGACTCACGCCTGTTTCCCAGAGGGGTAGGCAGAGACAACGGATTTCCATTTGGCACGATCTTTGCACACGTCTTTTGCCTCGATTACTGTCATTTTATTCTTCATACATGCTCGCCGGTTTAGGGTACTTCTGACCTGCCCTTTCTTGAGAATGTCTCCGATTTGTTCAGAGAATGTTCGACGAGGTCTTCCACTTCCGGTTGTTCCATTCACACAGGCCAGGTATACTTCTTTGGTCAATCTTCTTTCACTCATTCTTTCTAAATGGCCAAACCATCTCAGCATTGCTTTTTCAATCTTTGTGACTAAATCCTCTTTTACACCACAACGCTCTCTTACATCAGTATTTCGAATTCTGTCTCTCAAAGTCACACCACACATACTTCTCAGAGCGCTCATTTCTACTGCATTTATTTTACTTTCATTATTTTTCTGCCATACCCAACTTTCACTTCCATAAATTAAAATTGGCACTAACACTCCATCGTGCACGGTCAGTCGAGCCTTCTTTGAGACTTGCCGGCTACCCATAAAGGCGTTTAGTGCCCCATTCACTCTGTTTCACCCCGCATTTACTCTTCTAACAATATCGTTTTCATACTTCCTATCTGTCGTAAACAAAGTTCCCAAATATACAAACTCTTTCACCTTTTCGACTTTCTTTCCTCCAATCAATCAAATATCACATGCTGTCGTGTATTCATCCCTCTCAAATACCATTACTTTCGTCTTACCAACATTCATTTTCATCCCTCTCCTTTCAAAAGCAACACATCCAGATTTATACAAAAAAGATACACAAAATTTATTTTGTAGCACATTTGTATTATGGATTGGTATCTTTTATCAATGAATAACTTTAAACTTGTATTGCTATATTTTATTATGTCCCTGGATGGACCAAAGTTTGCCCAAAATTTAGGACGCAACGATTCCCTGCGGCCAATGGACCTCAGTAAGTTATTTCGTCATTTATTATTTACTTCTATCTAATGGGTACCAAGTAGAAGTCGATTCAAAACTAAATGTACATTTTCCTGTTCATTACAACAACATAACAAATTGTGTCTGGCGTAACTTATTAAGTAAATACTATTTTTGTCACCTTAATTATTGTTTTTATTATGAATCAGTTTATTTCAGATCAAATTACAAGATCCATATATTATTAGTAAGAGTCTTAACCTAGTGTTAGTAAAAGACTGAAAGTGTGCAGCCGTATCCAGAGCAGCCAGCATGGCCACCACGGTTGCCACGGTTGCCACGGTTCCCACGGCCACCACGGTCCCATCTATCACACAATACACTTAGGAAGCTGTGGGAGCTAGCACGTATTCTACTGAGAATACGCACCGTTTTCGTATAATTGCATGGAAACCATCAACCCTGGCCACGGTGAACATCCAACAAACTGAATTCTTTAGTAATTAAACCATCGTTCAGAGAAATTTGACTAACCGTTAATTACTGCGCCAATTTGAATATAACCAGAGATCGCACTTGTTCGAAATCCGATGACGTTAAAGACAAATAATATTAATGTGTTCTCAATTTTGACACACAGTTTGTCATCTCTTCTCAGTGTGTCAAAAGCATGGAAGGGTGTGTAATATTTTTATAATAATCACTTGGAGATTTCGGAATTTTAATATTTAGTCACAATATTTAATACATCAGAATTATTAGTAAAATGTTAATGCAAGTCCTGACGTTTCGGACTTGACCGAATAATAAAGTATTAGGATTTTTCTTCTCATATTATTTTTAAAAATTTTCTGTTTCTTTGATGTTTTGTTGTAAGTACAATTTTAAGAATATATTTTTTTCAATTAGGACAAGGTACAAAATTTGAAGTACCAATTACATATAAAATTTAAACAATTATTAAAAAAAAAAACTTGTGTGTACTTATGTACACGCGTTAGAAGTTATACTTCTTAATATACAACTTGAACATAGTTATCAATTTTCATACCACCTAGAACTAACGTCATGCTGTTAAATTTTTATGTGTCGGTGTGCGCGCGCATCGTAAAAATTCACTCTCATCATTTTTCTCCAAAATTCAAAATTCAAAAGTCATTTATTCCGTTAAAATATTACATTTGTGTGGAATCGTCAATTTTTTTTACCCTACCGTGCAGTGCTTGACGTGGCAGCTACTGAGAAACACTACCAGAAAACTCAGTAGGAATCCTTTTTTAAAATACATATTTCTTAAATAAATTTACATTTTATTTAAATGTGTTAATTTAGAGCGACTCAATCCCAAGCTGTTTTGTCACTTAAATAATCAGAAGTTTTGTAATAAGCCCTGCTACACAATTTGGCTTTTATAATTCTTTTAAACTTATTCATAGACATTTCTCGGATATCACTGGGAAGTTTGTTATAGAATCTTATACATTGCCCCATAAAAGAGTTACTTACTTTGTGGAGACGGGTGGTATGTAACACAAAGTTATGCTTATATCGAGTATTTATATTATGAGTATCACTCCTTTTACAGAAGGAGTCTTTATATTTATGCATATATATTAGATTCTCATATATATACTGACATGCTACAGTCAGAATGTTAATCTCTTTAAACTTCTCTCTCAAAGATTCTCGCGGACCAAGTTTATATATTGCTCTTACAGCTCTTTTATGCAATACAAATATGGTGTTAATGTCCGCAGCGATACCCCAGAGAAGAATTCCATAGGACATTATTCTATGAAAATAACTGAAATAAACCATTCTAGCTGTATCCACATCAGTAAGCCGTCTTATAGTTTTAACAGCATATGCAGCAGAACTTAATTTGCCTGATAGTTTTTCTATTTGTGGGCCCCATTGTAGTTTTGAATCAATTGTGATACCCAAAAACACAGTTGACTTAACAGGGGTCAATCCAGCTCCATAAAGCTGTACATTGGTAGCCACCTGTTTCACATTAGGTGTAGAGAATTTTATGACTTTAGTTTTCTTGTCATTTAGCAAAAGATTTTTAGCATTAAACCAATGAACAACTTTAGAGATTGCGTCATTTACTTCGTCAAAATTTCGTAATTGTTGATTTATTTTAAACGTCAATGAAGTATCATCCGCAAACAAAACAATCTCATGTTTATCCCTTACATAGTAGGGTAAGTCATTTATATAGATTAAAAATAAGAATGGGCCGAGAATCGATCCCTGTGGAACGCCCATTACCACTGGGGATCCCGCAGATTTTTTACCATTTATATCGACCTTCTGAATTCTATTGCCCAAGTAAGAAGTCAAAAGTTCGAGAGCCTTGTTCCTGATATCCATCGCGCCAAAAGAAGTATAACTTCAAAAAACATGTGTACCTTTAGACCACATTGTGTCGATACAGCTATGTCGATTAACATATTCCAAAGTTCCACACAACTCAATAATATGTTAAACAAGTAGGAAAACAGTAAATCAACCAATATCCCTTTTAACCCTTCTTCAAAAACTTTGGGGTAAAACTTTCGGGGTTCCGTCACCTGTGGTCGAAATAGCTAGGAAATGGGTGTTGTTGTGAGTAAATTATACTTTTACTTTTATTTGAATATAATATTCCTAAACTGAAAGTAATATTGCTTACACACACATTCATAACATCAATCTTATCTACTAACCTTTTATTAACTACTGGTAGAACTAGAACTCTCATAGCCACCATTGCACTCCTGTAATACTAGAAAAAAATTAAAAGGCTATGAGTGGTGAGGTCCAGACACTTCCTGGGAAATTGCCACAACTGTCCAATATCTCCCAACGAGTCTATTCAGAGAGAAACATAAAGGA
Source organism: Pseudoips prasinana (assembly GCA_951640165.1). Lineage (NCBI taxonomy): Eukaryota > Metazoa > Arthropoda > Insecta > Lepidoptera > Nolidae > Pseudoips > Pseudoips prasinana. The sequence goes on along the minus strand of OX621238.1, from coordinate 2,496,605 downwards.
CTTAGAAAACATTTGTTCTACTTCCCACTAGAGGAAAGCGGGTGACACAATCATGATTACGAGGTTTAAAGTCCCATAAAACGAAAGCTAAACTTACAACTAATCTAATATGTCTATCTAGCCCCTAGATACAAGTAAAACTATGTGTATGTGGAACGTATAGACGCCAGCACATCAAGCTACCCCAATCTGTCAAATTGAAAGTGAACCTTATGCTTATCTGATAAAGTTGAAAATCTATAGAATAAATTTGATAGATTGGGGTAGCTGGATGTGCTGGTATCTGTAGTTGCTATAGGTCTATGTGACACTGTCACTCTTAGTCCCAACTCTTGATTAAGTAAATACCTTTGATTCAATAGTTGAGTATGCTTAGCATATTAATATTCAGTTGAACAAAGTCATTATTCATTTTCAGTTAACTATACGCTACGAGTAAAGGTTAAATTGTTATTGTAAATATTTGACAGACTAGAAATGTGTTTAAGATTTAAATGTATAGTGAAATAGGATTTAAAGTTTGAAACACTATAAACTCAAACTTCAAACAAGGAAATCATAAATAAATGTTATCGCCCAACGGGACATAAATTTGGGGGGCTACCGCTTAAATATTGGTCATCGTTCATCAAGGTTCAAAATTACTTAATCATTCGATAGTTATCCTGAGTCTGGATGTACTCTTTCAATTATATGTTTGGAACCCCTCGCGACACAGGGATTAATTTACAAAGTGCAGGCGTTGTCTTAAAAAAAGCACTAACACTACTTATTCATATTTAGTGGTTGTTTACCATATCTTGTGTGAAACTATTTTTGTTGATATGATATTATTATACTGCACTTAAAACATTACAACTACTGCATGTATTCTGCAATATATTTATTTAGTCTTTTGTCAATCTAATCTTCCGTGTGTTCAATTTATGTTGTAAATACTTTTTACCTTTAATCTAAAGTAGGTACCTAATTATGAAATAGCCTATACTTATAGTAGAACCGTTGGGCAGTGAGTGTGGTGGGTGCGCACCACTGTATCTTAGAATGATTGTGTTGTAATAATTAACATGCTTATAATCTTAGATATACTTAGAACCGACGGCGGTTAGGGCAGAAAGGTTCTCGAGTGGCAACCACGAACCGGAAGATGCAGCGTGGGCAAGCCCTACAAGATGGACCGATGACAAGACATTGTAAAGCAAAATATCACGAGGAAACCTGCATACCGGAGAGTTGACCAAAACGTTTTTGATAGCATGTGGTAGATGGGTTATCCACTCTCATTGTGAGAAGACGCCATGAAGTAACACTCCAATGGGCAGTATTATTATTATATTACTATATTTAAGCCACCTCTACTAATCCCTGTATTTTGGAAGGTGTTCAGTCAGTCATAGATGTTTGTCAACTTAATATCCTATGAAACTACAAATAGTTTCAGTTTGCTGACAGTGCATATTTTCTTACCTCCAATATTTAACACATACCGGCTGACGTTGCAATCGCTTTTCCTTACTTTTGTGGTCGTTCAAATTAATAGACCCTTGTCAGAAAAACGGACCGTTCCCGGAAATGTTGGCCATGTGTAGAGTATTAGTGATGAGATGTTAATACAAGTAGTTACTTGTTCGTGAAAGTACGTACAGTTTATGCACCTCTAAAAGTCACTTATGTAATTGACTAACTGTGATATACGTATATACATATTGTCTGCTCTTCATTTTTATTAAATTATAAAACACGTGAACACGTCCAGATCTCAATTTCAATATGAAATTTACATAATCCAACTTTTTCTTTTAGCGGATTGCCTATTTCGTCCGCTCCATCTGCGAGCCCACAAATTTGGTTCTACAATATCCATCCTTAAATTAAAAGCAAGATATTTGAACACTTTTTTATTTAAAACTGTGTCCTAAATTAGGGAGACGCTGATTAAATGTCGAGCTCTGATAGCTCTTAAACTGTAGATCGTTATACACCTGTGGGCTTTTAGGAGGCTGCTAAAGTCAACAGATGTATTTTATGAAAGGATTGTGATTTTAGACATAGGCTATAGACACGGGATCAGATATCACTTAACTTACTTTCTCTAGCAACCTAAGTGTACGACCTGAAGAAGAAAATCGGAATCATTTAAATAGTTACTATGCTGATCTACTTAGTTTAATTCAATTAATTTAATTTAATTCAAGGTTTAAACCATCTTATTTCCAAAATACATCCAATTTTTAAACGTAACTAGTGAACTACCTATCCCAATACTTACCATTAAACCACGATAGCTATACGCCATAAATTGTCCATTACCAAATAAACACCATTTTATTTATCGTCATATTTATTTCTGATCATTATTAATTAAGTAACATTTAATTTGTGTTTTTGTTTTCAGGTTGCATAGTAGTGGTCTCATATTCTTTGATGGGAAGAAGATTGTGCTCGGTGCTGCCACCTTTCGATCAAACCGAGGGAAGCGCGAACAGCCAGCAGGTAAGCTTGAAAATATTAAGATCTAATTTAAGTTTTGAGATTAATTCGAACTTATTGTAGAAAGAAGTATTTCTTTCACACATCAATATTGTTTGGTTACTTTTATCAAGAAAAAAATTACCAATGTAAAGTATTGACTTGTTTTGGATATTTCAAAACAAGTCAGTAATTCCCATATGCACTTTTAAACCTTACGCTAGTTTTTCATTGACATGCCACGTGAAAGCGTTTCAGGCAGAAATGTGATAGTAACAGATCAATTGATCATTAGATCAATTCATCAATTAAAATTGGCGAAAAGCTCAAACCAGCTCATCAAAGGATTGATTTAAGTTTGCGACTTATTGGCAAGAGGGAAATTGGTACATCAATTTAGCCAACTTAAGTAAGACAGCATTACGAGTCATGGCGCGGGAAAACTATTCCTTCGCCGAGAAGTTGTATTCAGTGTTTATTTATTTATTTACGACTACTACAACTTAATACTTAGTTGCACCGGAATGTGTCACTGATGAGTTTTCGGTGCCCTTCTATGTGAAAAGAATTTTCCTCACTTTTGTTTGTTTCCGTTTACAAAACTACACTCACTAAACACTTGAAATATAATAAAGGTAAGTAAAATATATAACAAAGGTACAGACGCTTGCACTTCAAGCTAACCTATAAAAAAATCTATAAAATAAATTTGACAGATTGGGGTAGCTGTATGTGCTGGTGTCCGTACTATTTATTTCGTTCAAAAGCTTCTCTTCCTGGTCGATCAAGTAGAGTTTATAAATTACACATTTATCACGCCGGTTGGCGTGGTTGGTTAATGCTTGCCTTTGACGCCTCAGGTCGTGAGTTCGATTCCTACCCAGGACAGATATTTGTGTGCATGCTGGTTGTAATTATCTATCTATATTAGTATGTATTTACAAAAGGAAAGTAGTCAGTTATCTGGTTACCGATACAAGCTCTGCTTAGTTTGGGGTCAGATTACCGAGTGTGAGTGAGTCCCAGGATATTATAAAAAAAAGTTTTAAGATGTCATTTATAAAAAAAGAGTGCAGTCCTTTCACGTCATACAATATTTTCACTTCGAAAATCGCCCATACTGCTTACTATACACGTTGCCAAAGTATATGCATCATTGCGGTCTCGTTTGTACAGAAGCCAGCACATCAAGCTACACCAATCTTTCAAATTTCCCCAATTGAAAGTGAACCTTATGCTTTTGTGATAAAGTTGAAATTTGACAGATTGGGGTAGCTGGATGTGCTGGTGTCTGTACAAAAGTCATGCAGCCACGCAGGTTACATACATATTGTAATTAAAAGTTCGGCCATAAACGTCCTTTTCATATTTGGTTATTCCAGAGATACTCCGAGATTAAACTAAAGCCGTGAGACAAAGTTAGCAACCTCAATCCGTTCCAAGGACTGAACGCGTTGAGGTTGCCGACCTCATTACACTAATTGCCATTCAATAATTATATTTTGCTGCTGTGTGGTGACGGCATAGAATATCATCACCCCATCTCATCCCGTGGGGGGCGCAGAAATCGTCCGAGGGAATACCTACCAGAGAACAGCAGCATTTTTCTGTGAACTATGCCCATCTTACTGCGATCGCCAACCCATCTGCCAAGTGTGGCGATTATGGCATATCCCCGCGTTGTTTGAGGATGCTTTTGTCCCGCAGTAGACGTACTTTGGCTAACATGATGATCAATAATTCTCTAAATGTTTATAGTATTAACAGGAATAGCAAATATGAATGTCTTTATATGTATCAAATATGTATGCTTTAGTATTAAAAAACCGGCCAAGTGCGAGTCGGACTCGCCCATGAAGGGTTCCGCAGCAGCAAGGATTTCAGTTGATTAAATGAAAGCTAAATTGCGGTTTCCGATTCATGACGCATTAAAAAAACTACTATTTATATTTAGTTCAAACCAATTTTCGTTGTTAGTTTACATGGTAATGTACATCATATATTTTTTTTAGTTTTATCATTCTCTTATTTAAGAAGTTACAGGGGGGGGAGGACTCATTATTTCCACTTTCAAAGTGTCTCTCGCACAAACTATTCAGTTTAGAAAAAAAATATTTTGGAACCTCAATATCATTTTTAAAGACCTATCCATAGATACCCCACATGTGTGGGAACGATGAAAAAAAACTTTTTGAGTTTCAGTTGTATGTATGGGGAACCCCCAAAATTATTATTTTTTTTGTGTAAAAATACAAATACAAATATATTTTATTGTCTAAAATCTTAAAGCGGTTCACAGAATACATCTACTTACCAATTTTCAACAGTACTGCTCTTATAGTTTCCGAAAAAAATGGCTGTGATATACGGACGGACAGACAGACAGCCATGACGAATCTATAGGGGTTCCGTTTTTGCCATTTGGCTACGGAACCTTAAAAATAATAGCTTGTAATTTTGTCCATAAAAAAGTTATCATGTATAATAATGACGTTTATATAGGTATAGTAAATGAGCATATCAAATTTAACCGTTAGTATTTGGTTTATCTAAACGTACTTTAATTTTTATGAATTAGATGTGGTTTTCGCGTATTCCACAATGTATGCTTAGGTGGTAGATTATAAAATGTATTAGTTAATTGTGGACCCTGTCGGGCACAGCAAATTAGAAGAGAGGAAGAGGGCATTTCATTAATTAATAATAATTGATTACTAGTAAGATCATCATTATATTTCACTATCTTAAATATTCATTTATATTATAATAACATTTTTTCATGAATGATTGTTTTATTTTATTTATAAATATATTAAACTTTAATTCATTTTTAATTATTTTGGGTAATTTATTATAGTTTGTTATCGACATTACCCAAGTACCTTTAGAATGGATATTTAGCCGAGAAATCAGTAAATTTATACGCGAGATATAGAAGCGTCTAATAATACGTTTTAATTAGGTAACCATTATATCATCCCGCTTAGATTTTAGTCGTAGACACGCCCCCTCATTTCCAAGATAATTCTTTAAATATTTTGGTTTTCGGTTACGCTTCGAAGTGGCTGAGAGCTGGTTGTTAAATAATCCTTATTTTATTGGTCCTTAAATAATCCTTATTTTATTGGTCCTTAAATAATCCTTATTTTATTGGTCCTTAAAATACATAATAAACACATTATAGATAGATAACTCTTTATTGCACACCAAAGCCATAAACTTAAAGTAAAAAAAAAATTACATTAAAATGGAAATAGTACAAGTGGCGGCCTTATCGCTAAAAGCGATATCTTCCAGGCAACCAATGAATGGACAAGAACTGTTAGTGAATAGAAAGACGGGGGTAGTAGGTGGTGTACAGAACAAAACATGGCTGAATATACCGAAGGTACATTCAATAGCAGTAATTTATTAGCATTATATTAGTAAAGATATGTAGAAATATTTATCCTTACAAACTAGTCGTTTGTTAACGTCTCACCCACACCCTGATGAATATTAATCAACATCTGGCATGAATATTTTAATTCCGTGTCACTGAATATGGGAAAGCATTTTGAATATTTCCTGGTGGGTGCGGTTTGTGGCGGGGAAAAATACTATATTATTACATATGGTTTGAGGTGCCAGATACTCTAACCGTAAGTGATCTATGAGGTTAAGCTGTCGTTCCCGGTTATAGTCATTAGGCTATGAATTGTCGACTTACGACGTTGTTTCAAATATTAGAAATAATGATTCCAATATTTAAAATTCTTGTAAGCGAGGCCTCAATCGCATCTAATTCTTTTATCACAATTAGAAGGAGATTAGCCCAGGGAAAACCCTGATAGCATACATAGAACTAATAGGACCGTTTAGAGCCACGTCTAACGCCGAAAGGTTAATTCTGACCACTGAAAAATTATACCACAACGTAACCGCGTCCACAATCAGCCACTGTATCCAGCAAGTATTGCAAGAGAGCGGATATTGACACAAGCGTACACTCTGCGCATAGCACTCGCCACGCAGAGACGTCCGTCGATGCGTTTCCATTGAAGTGATTAGGAAGGCAGCAGGATGGTCACGAAATTCCACGTATTTAATAAATTTAAATTGTATTGTCGTAAGTCTAAGAGTTAAGTCGTTAAGCTATGAGATATACCTGATGGGTGGCTTGAACAACTCTAGATGTAGGGTTACCACTGCCCATAATATAAGTAATTATTTAGATGGTGTAACATAAAGAGTATACGAAATATTAGAAGCAAATTTCATTTTTAAAATAATTGTTTGTGAAACTACACATCGAACACTGTCGTAAACACACAAAAATAATGTTACGTAATCATACCTTAGTTTAAGGATAATCTACCTTAAGAACGCGATTGGACGGCATTTCAAAGATTAAGGGGGTTTCATATAAATCTAGAATATTGTTATACATTTATTTTTGTTTCAGAATAATCGTATCATCTATTACTGAATGTAAATGTACTGAATTGTACAGACAAACAGTGTCATAGATGAAATAGTTTTAAGAATAAATAAAGTAAGTGAGGGAATGAATCCTCACTTTTATTTATGAGGTCAACTGCTGGACTAAGACCTCCCCAAAATAGTTCCCCAATAGAGTTATGACCATACATGGGAGACATATGCCATACCACCACGATTGGCAGACGGGTTGGTGATCGCAGTATGATAGTCATAGTACACAGAGAGACCGGATCGGATCGACTTCTACGCCCCCAACGGGATTAGATGGGGTGAGGATATAACAAGCATAAATAATAAAATTCTTACTTGAAACGATTTCAACAGAAGAAAGTTATTAATTTTAATGAAGGCTTTTGTAAATTACGTGATTCATCCGTTTTTTCGGTCACCGTAGCCTAGTTGGTAGTGCTCCTGCCTTCGAAGCTGGTGGTCCTGGGTTCGAATCCCAGTAAGTGCAAATATTAGTGTGATGAGCACGAATATTTGTTTCTGAGTCATGGATGTTTTCTATGTATTTAAGTATTTATCTACCTATATAAGTATGTATATCGTCGCCTGGTACCCATAGTACAAGCTATGCTTAGTTTGGGGCTAGGATGATCTGTGTGACATTGTCCCTAGATATTATTATTATTATTATTTTTAGACCGTTTCTGTGGTTCGTGCTTTATTTCTTAAATTCTCCAGTCGCGGTTCTATTGTTTACATTTAATTTATATAATTCTGTATTGCTGTAAATAATATGCACTAATTTATTTTAGTATTTTAGACATTTAATTTGTAATTTGTTTCCTTCATTTATAGGGTTCCGTAGCCAAATGGCAAAAAACGGAACTCTTATGGATTCAACATGTCTGTATGAGACATAATAGCCCATGTCATAGGGCATAAATGAGTGTGCACAGGGGCACTTTCTATTCCATCACTCTTATGATCCAATGGGACGACTAGCGACAAGGACGGGAAGAGGTCAGGTACAGACGGTGACGTTTACGTGCTCTCTGAGGCAGCCACTCCCAGACTCCTGACTGACACTAAGGATTTTTTAACTCAGGATCTCATTATCTGTGGTTGAGCACGCTTTCGCTAAACTAACGAAACATTTACAAATCATTAATATATTATTGACGAGAAAGTTAATTTTATAATTATTTTGTGAGCCTGCATAGGACAATTTAATTACAGAGATTAAAATATGAACGAATTTCCATTTATATTATCATTCGGCGTACAATGTGATGCAAATATATTCCGAAAATAAAACTCAATATAAAACCAAAATTCATAAATTTTATTTTAATTAATTTTAATAAGAAGGAAGAATAATGTGCACAACATAGTTTATAGATTTCTTTAAAAATATTTTATATTGCTACTTCATTGCGTTAAGTTTAGATTAATTAGCTTTGTAAATCTAGGAGAAAACACTTTATTATTATGCTTTGATACTTTAATTAAAAAGAAGAATTAAGACGTATCGAGTCTGTCGCTGGAAATCGCTGGATGCGTATAGCGCAAGACCGGCAATTGTGGAGATCTTTGGGGGAGGCCTTTGTCCAGCAGTGGACGTCTTTCGGCTGATATGATGATGATGAGTCTGTGAAGTTTTACATATAAATTTACCCAGTGAATGAGTCCTCTGGGCACAATATTAATATGTAGAACAAATAAAGAAAATAAACTAAGCGAATATTGAAGAAAATACAGTCCTCTTTGTTTATCCCAAGATTTATTGCTGCGAAAGCAATTATTTAGGTGAACTGCTCTAAGGTCACTTCCTCTCTAGAAATGCCATAAATTCTTGGATTACCCTATCGGTAATCTAAACGTTTTATTTTCTTATCTTCTCCAAGATAATTTTCAGATAGCTTACCAGTATCAGGTCTATTTATTTTGCTCGATGAGATAATATAGTGTGGAACACGTATTTAATTTTGTGTTTACGATGTTAGCGGATGCTTTATGTTATTTAATTTCGTTCGAAGGATAATAAAGTATATCGTCAAGACGTGAATATCTTATTAGAGGAGTAGATAGGAAGAATTAATGAATGAATAGATGGATAAATATAAAACAAATGAGAAATATTACTCAGAGGATGTATCTACTGAATATATCGTGGACTTTATATGAGGTTTTGTTTTATTTAATTACTTTATAATAATTAATATCTTATGTCATATAAATTTGCATGCCGTCAAATCGGCGTAACATGCTGAACCTGTACAATTCTATATAACACCTTGTAACCATGTTTCTGGCGAATAAATAAATATTTCATTTCATTTCACAATACAAATACACATATAAAAATATCGTGGACTTTATATGACACAATACACAAAGTAGTTTGCTGCCCGCCTACTTAGTGTAATATAAATATCGTGGACTTTATATGACACAATACACAAAGTAGTTTGCTGCCCGCCTACTTAGTGTATCATATAAACATCGTGGACTTTATATTACACAATACACAAAGTAGTTTGCTGCCCGCCTACTTGGTGTACGATATAAATAAAAGCAACTCTTCTGTACTAACTTCCACCTAACGGCGGTCACCAACTTGCAGGGCCAAGGGAACGCTTCCAAATGGCAACGTTTATAGAGGGGTATATAGAGGAGGATAACGTTTATTGACGGGCCTGTTGGCGTGGCTGGCAATGGCTTGCTTTTCACGCCGGAGGTCGGGGGTTCGATCCCCACCCTGGACAAATATTTGTGTGTATGAACATGTCTGTTTGTGCCGAGTCTGGGTGTAATTATCTATATAAGTATGTATTTACAAAAGAAAAATAATATGTTATGTAGTATATCAGTTATCTGGTATCCATAGTGCAAGCTCTGCTTAGTTTGGGTTCAGATGGCCGTGTGTAAATAACGTCCCAAGATATTATTATTATTTAAAGAGGAACCATTGAGGGAGGCTGATGATGATATTTTTTTTCATCATATCAGCCGAAAGACTTTTCCACTGCTTGACAAAGGCCTCTCCCAAGGATCTCCACAATAGCCGGTCCTGCGCTGCCCTTATTTATTTTTATTTTTTTACTTTGTAGATTTTAGACTTAATGTGTGGGTTTATTAAAATTTATAATTTATAGCCTATGTGTTATTCAGATGTATAAGCTTTATTACTGCAAAGTTTCATCAAATCCATTGCGTAGTTTTTGCGTGAAAGAGTAACAAACATGCATACATACTCACAAACTTTCGCATTTGTAATATTAGTAGGATGTATGTTGATTAAAATTTATGTGATTGGTACCTTTGAAAATAAATGAAAAAGAAAGTAAAACCACTTTAGACTACTACTTACTGTCTAAGTTTCCTGCTATTATTTTTATTTATACTCTACTTTATCCTGACAAATCAAGTTTAAAATATACGAAGTAAAAGAAATGTATGTACATACATACAATTTTTTTTAGTTAGACAACGCCCGCACTAGTTTTTTTTTTATTTTTTTATTTTTTATATTTTTTTTTTTTTTTTTATTTGGTTTACTAAACTGGCCGTACACAATATTAAAATAAAAAGATAAATACAAATTCTTGAAAAAAGCTTAGTGAACGACCTTCTAGAAGTAAACAAAGCATGCAAATATTATACATCACAAATTAAACTAAGTAAGAGAAAAATAAATAAAATAAACTAAACTTAACTTAACTAAATTCAAATAATTATGATACTGTATTTATGTTTTGTGGGCTCAGAAAATGGCGTTTTATGGATTGAATGGATACATTGAAAATATCTACATCATAACATATTTTGTTGTAAGACGAGCACATGCGGTACATTGGCGAATGTTGACTATAATTAGTACGACAACAAGGAAGACTGAACGTTTTTCTGTTTTTGAGTCGACTGCTAGATCGTGGAATATCAATATTTAGTTTGCTCAGTAAAGTGGGGCAGTCAATTAAACCATTGATTAGTTTATACAAAAACACGATATCAGCCACATTTCGTCTGCACTCCAAAGAACAGATTTTAAAGTGCGTGAGCCTGGATTCATAGGATGACAGAGTACGACACATATTATTTGCGTAGGACAGGTGGTACAAGAAATGTTTTTGAATTCTTTCAATTCGTGAAATATGAACTGTATAAGAGGGGCTCCAAACTTGACAGCAATACTCTAGAAGGGATCTTACAAAACAATTAAAAAGAATTATAGAGACTTCAGGATCTTTGAAAAACTTTGTTTGCCGTGAAACAAAACCAGCTAAGCGAGCCCCTTTGTTTGCGATATTATTTATGTGTTCCCGAAAATCAAGTTTAGTGTCAACCGTAACACCCAGATCCCGTATGTTCGTGACTTGAGTAATCGGCGTTTTATTAATATAGTAAATTGCAATTACTGTGGGATGTGTCTTTCTAGAGAATTTAATGTGAAAACACTTAGACGTATTGATTGACATACCGTTCAATGAACACCAATTGCTGACTCTATCTATGTTCTGTTGCAGAGCTGTTATATCGTTTTTGTTGGAAATTACTTGATACAGTTTCAGATCGTCGGCGAACATTTGATAATTGCATGTTACGGAGGAACACAAATCGTTAACAAAGACCAAGAAGAAAAGAGGCCCTAGGTGCGAGCCTTGTGGTACTCCTGATGGTATCATTTTCGTGGCCGATTTGTACCCTCGAATCTTAACGATTTGCGATCTATTACGAAGATATGACTCACACCATCTTAGCAAAGAGCCACATATTCCTGCATGACCCAACTTCTGAATAAGAAGGGCGTGATTTACCACATCGAACGCCTTGGAAAAGTCGGTATAGATTGCATGGACCTCGGTTTTATTTTGTATCGCTTCATAAATATCACTTACGTAGTTGAGAAGGTTCGATGTGGTCGATCTACCTGACAAGAACCCATGTTGGTTTCTATCAAACAAAGGCTTTAAGTGGAACTGGATTTTCCTTTGTACCATTAGTTCAAATACCTTCCCTATAGCTGACAGAATCGAGATAGGCCTGTAGTTGGAGATGTCATTTTGATCGCCCTTTTTATGTATAGGCGCGATGTGCGCCAGTTTCCATTTAGAAGGGAAAATTCCACACGAGAGAGATTTGTTAAATATGATGTGTAATGGGTTAACAAGCTGGGATGAGCACTTTTTCAAGAATACTGGTGGGATACAATCTGGCCCTGGACCTTTATCGCATTTTATCGATTGGAGGGAACTCAAAATATCCTTCTTCGAAAGGTGGCATGAATTGAGTGTCTCTAGATTTGTTGTCTCGTCATTGAGCATAGTGGTTACGGCAATTTCATTACTAAATGTCGTGTGAAAGTATTCCGAAAAAAGGTCACAGATATCTTGCCCACCTTGGACGTTTTTTGGTCCTTAAAAACATTTCATCAGGAATATCACTGCTATTGGATCTTAATGATTTGATATAAGTTCAGAAATATTTAGGATCTTTCTTGATTTGACTTTTTGTTTCAGTTTTAACTTTATTTAAACATTCAAGCAACATTATATCGCATCTATTACGTAACATTTGATAAGTAATGTAATCTCTCGGGTTTGAATACTTTTTGTATCTACTATGAAATTTAGCTTTTTCTTTAAGAGCATTAATTAACGGGCGGCTGAACCAGAAGGGATAGTGATTTCTGGTACTATGCCGTTTCGGTGTATTGTTGACAATTATTGGGGTGAGTAAGGCATAAAAAGTGTCGACAGTTTCATCAACAGTCTGACTAGGTTTAAAATGGTCATGCCAATCAATCGTTTCTAATTGTTCATTGATTTTAACATAGTCTGCTTTCGTGAAATTTAAAGTAGGTGATTTATTAACTTTTGGTGGTTTTTGCGACTTTATTTTTAAGGAGATATGTAATGGAGGGTGATGGATATCTTGCTTAACTAAGGGTGTAGAACTGCAGTGAACTGAAAACGAACTGCTTGAATTCGTGATTATTAGATCCAGAGTGCGACCGTTTGTGTTTTGGACTTGATTTATTGAGTGGAGACCATTGAAAGATAATGCATCCGTTAGTATACTGTCCGTGTTATTTGGAGAATGAGCTGGAATCAACGAATTTGTATCGTTGTCAAATTTCCACAATAAGTTGGGTAGATTGAAATCCCCTCCGATCAGTAATAGTGATTTTTTAGGTAATTTGTGTTGTACTACGTTTGTTAAATGTGAAACCAGATTTTCTAGTTGGCTTTGTTTAACTGGGGGAGGAAGATATACATTGGCGATACACAGAGGTACGATTGAGTTACCGATTCTTAGCTTAATTGTGACCCAGAGGTCTTCATTAGCAGACTCCCATTTCAATGTCCGAACGGGCTCATATTTTTTTAAGACTGCAATTAGAACTCCTCCACCCTCGTTTTTAATAGATGAGGTAGAGCTACGATCTCGCCTAAATACCGTGTATCTATTATCAAAAATTTCGTGATCAAATACAGAATCGTTCAGCCATGTCTCAGTTAAAAGAATAACGTCTGCATCCTGTGAAAGTACATTTGCTCGAATTATTTCAGTTTTGGTTCTAAGACCCCTGACATTTTGATACAACAAATTAAAGTTGTTAAATCTATTAGTAAGTTTTATCAAAGAGTACATATACTTAAAATAAAATTATAAAACCAATTAAGACTATCTGGTTTATAGAACTATAACGATTTTATAGAGTCCAAATCACGAACCACAAAACTCTTACTGTTGCTGTCTTTTCTCATATAAACACGACCGTTTCGTACCCACACAAAATTGTAACTTTTATCTTTGGCCACTTTACGGGCTGCTGCATGTAGTAGTTTGTTGGCTGGGGATAGATGTTCACACACGTATATAGGGGATTTAGTAGCTATGCCAAGATGGGACGAATTGAGTTTGTCGTTCTGGTTTCTTTTATTAAATATTTTGACAGCAGCAATAATTTTATCACGCACTAGCGGGCTAGATAGTTTCACTACTATAGAACGAGGCCTGTTCGAATCTTGGTTGACTTTCACAACTCGGTGGTAGTTCAAAAGCTCGTGTTCCGGTAGAGTATAGCCTACAGTTGTAGCTAGTTGCTGAATAACTGTCTTTAAGTTTTCTGCTTTGTGTTCTGGAACGCATTGAATTTCCAAGTTGGATTCACGAGAACGTTGTTCTACTTTATTTAACCTGCTGCTTATGTCGGTAATTTGGGATTTTAGAGAGTTATTCTCAGACTCTAGGCATTTAATCTTATTGGTTTTAGTGTCCAGATCTTTTTTCAGTAAATCGTACTTGGATGACATATGATTGACACTTTCAGTTAGTTCCTGTATTTTATTACGTGTGCCGGCACTTTCTTCTGTGAAATCGTGTCTAATATCTTTAAGAAGATTAGATAAAGATTCTTTTAATTTTATATCGAAATAGTGCTTCAATTCTTCGATTGACTGGGCAGGTTCATTTGTGTCTGGTAACTTTGAATCAAGCTGAGAAATGGGGGTTTCCCCTCGTTTGTCGATAAATCTACAATCAGGACACTTCCACGTCGCCTTGTATGATTTGGATTCTTTTGAGAAATTGTCTGCTGGAATTCCTAAACACTGATAGTGGTAAGTGTGGCTGCACTTGGAACAAGTTTTTAAATCGGTTGCTTTTACTTGCTTAGTACACTTGTTGCATGCGTTCATTTTGAAAATATGGTAAACGTACCAATTTTCCTTACGTGGTAACACTTTACTCTGTGTCACACTCAAATTTGCTGTTGTCAATTGAAAGTGACAATTTAGTGAAGTTGTCAAAATCAAATTTGACGTTGTCAATTGATTGTCTTGATCTAAAATGTGGGTGAATGGTGTTTTTTATAAATGTTGACAAATTTGAGGGTATAAAATTCACACTTATCTTTGCCAATTTAGAAGTTTTGCGGTCAATTGGAGCATTGAAAATAATACCGCGGCTTCCTTCTTCAGTCAACTTCACTTTAAAACGCACTGCACTGATTTGGATTGAGTTTGTTAATTAAAAATCAAAGAAAAACAAATGTAGCGATAACGTAATGTATATAGTGGCTGGGTTGCCAGACGAATGAGTCTATCTAATCCGTTTAGTTTAGTTTTAGTTTTTTAGTTTTAGTTTAGTCGTTTTAGTTTTTACCCTAGAAGAGCACTAGAGACGCAAGCTAACCCAAGCTACCCTTAACCCTCGCCCGTTTTGCTGCTCCGCTCTAAGTAGAAAGTCTCGCCCAACAATTATAAGAATCTTTAAAACTTAGGACCTTTCCAGATGATGAATTAACGGAAGAGTTTCTTACTTCTTGATGGTTTATTTCTGACAGACCTTCGTCGAATTTTCAATTTGTGCTTCTTTTATCTTTTTGTGCACTCTTCTTTATTTATATTTTTTAACGACCTCATTTCTTTGGACCACTGCCACTGACCAGACTTATCTTTTCCTAGTTATGACTTCTCTCTTCATTTTGACAAGCACGTCAAACCATCATGGTAAATTAAGATTTTCTCTATTCGGTTTAATTGGAATACTTTCTTCACAGAATTCCATAATTTAGTTTGTCTAATTAGCTGACATTCCATTTACTTTGATATTTAATTATATTTAACGTTCTTAATTTTATTTATGTCTGTTTCGTCTATTTTATACCCTATTTTAAGTCTGGCAAATTTCTCATGAATTTGTTTCCAATTTGCTTTCTTGGTATTGTATTTTCTAGAAGTCTTTTGAATATGAATGCCTTTTGATCTACTAAGTTTAATTTAAAACTAGCTATGACACGCGGTTTCAGACGTACAAACTATATTACCTACTAACAGTGCCCGCAGACTTCGTTCCGCATTATAAATATTTTTGTCACTGCCCGTTGGTTCCGCGTAATACTTCGGGTTAAAAGTTCGGGATAAATAAAAATTATGATGATGAATCATAGCCTATGACTCTCCACGATAACGTAGCTTTTTATTGTGAAATACTTTTGAAAATCGGTTCAGTAGATCCAGAGATTACCCCTTACGACGTCACAAACTCAAAAACGTTACCTCTTTATAATATTATAAAATGAAATGAAATGAAAAAAATATTATTTTTGACCAAAAAGAAATCTTACCATACATAGCTAAAATAATAGAATAAATTTGGTTGTCAAAAAAGGCCCCTATCTCAGCATTCGCTACGGCAACACAGGTGTATTACTGCAGCGCTGTTCTTCCGATAGAGGCTGATATAAGCCACAATGGCATAGTAATATAAATAAAAAGTAATATTATCAAAAAGAAATAAAGTATACATAAAAAAATATATAGTAAAAATTGTAACTTAAAATTAATACATAACATGGCAAGAAATTAATTTAAAACATATTTTAAATTTAAGGATAGGCAACTAAAATAAACTTGTATTCTAAATAAAAACAATTCACTAATAGCTTTACACTAATAACGAATGATACAAAAGTATAGACTACAAAGTTTGATCAAGATCCGTTCGGTCGTTTTTGCGTGAAAGAGTAACAAACATCCACACTCAAAAACTTTCCCATTTATAATTATAATATTACTAGCGCGGGTAAAACCGCGGGGCACACCCTGCGGTTTTACCCGCGTTAAACTTTATAAATTATAGCCTATGTGTTAATCCAGGGTGTCAACTACCTCCATACCGAATTTTATTAAAATCGCTACAGCTGTTTAGACGTGAAGAAGTAACAAACATACACACTCACACACTCAGTGTGATAGTAGGATTATTTTTACATTATGATTCAGACAAGAACAAATGCATGTGTATACTAAAGTGCTAAAACATTATTAAATTGGACAAAATAAAACAGTACCTATATTTAATTGCCACGTAAAATATTTTACCCCGGATATAATAAAGCCTTTAACAACACTTTTATTGGCGAATTATTACTTTCATAAAATGTTACTGGCATAGCAACAGGTAAAAGAAATATTAGTTAAGTACGAAATTCATAAAAAGTTGGGGTTCAGTATATTGGTTATCGTTAATAAGCAGGCCGCCTACCTGAGTTATGACCGCAGAACAGTTTGTCATGCCTGGGACCATTGAGACATCAATGCCTCGGACCAACTTGGCAAGATTCATGGATGACCATTCCTTTCACTTCCCTCTGTGAGGTCTGACAACTCCCACAACATAACTATCCTAATGCTATTACTTCAAGCGTGTGTTCAATGAACAGCTCGATTGGGAAAGTACTTCCTCATAATTCCCCATTGAGGTGCTCAATAATCACACTAATATTATAAAGGCTGCACGTGTGGCGCAGCGGCTAAGACAGTCGCCTCTCCGCTTCGTGTCGTGGGTTCGAGTCCCGCGCCGGACAACTATTTGTGTGACCCATAAATAGTTTTTTTGAGTCTGGAAGTAATTTGTATCCGTCTCTTACATGTTTGAAAAGTACCCCGCGACACAGGGATTATATTTCCTCCTAATGCGGGTGTTGTCTTTTTAACGCGGGTAAAACCGCGCCTTCCTTAGCCTTGCCAATCACTTACGGATTGGTGAGAGTGGCTGTGACTTCAATATAGGCAAGCCTGACTGCCTCGTTGGTCTAGCGGTTGCGTGTTCACCCGCAGAGAACGAGGTCCTGGGTTCATATACTGGGTCAGGCCAAATGTGATTTTGGGACATTTCTGTAAAAAGAAAAAAATTCTCAGCAACAACCCGAAGTCTGGAAGTTGGCGGTATTTCATACCCCCGTGCCTCAGAGAGCACGTAAAGCCGTCGGTCCTGTACCTGACCTCTTTCCGGTCGTGTCGCTAGGCGTCCCATCGTATCATGAGAGTGATGGAATAGAAAGTGCTCCTGTGTTTGCGCGCACACTTGAGCACTATAATATGTCCCGCGCAGATGGCTAATCTCTATTGAGACTGGCCACCGCTCCAAAATTTGGCTTGGAAGACATATTACACATTGTAGACAAGCCTGTACTATGGCAACTGTCAGCCCAGCGGATTGTGTATCGTGGGGATGTATGTCTCACAGTTTATTTGATCACTCCCTTTGGCCCCGCACGCGCGTGTTAGACACTGGTGCGTAGTCTGGGTTGCGAACCCTTGCTATTGTAAAGCAACTTGTGTTTGACCTAGAGTTCATACTTACATGTCGTATGGGCAGTGGTTACCCTAGCGTCAGAGTTGTTCAAGCCGCCAATTAGACCTCTGACATGGCTTAACGATTGTTGCCTACTGGCTAAAACCGGGATCTGCAACTTAACGTGCCCTCTGAAGCATGGAAACGCTCAGAAATTAAACCACTTTGGTGATCACCCATCTAAGGACTGGCCGTGAGCCTAGTTGCTTAACCTCGCCAATCACTTACAGACCGGTGGGAGCAACTGGCTATGAGCACCTAATATAGGTCCCTGAACACCCACAATCGCTTTTGGCCGTAAAGTATAAATACATAAAATTACGTCGACACTAATGTATTGGGATCCTAATCCTGCAAAAGTATATGTAACTTGAAGAAAACAAATAATAAATTTGAAATACCGAATTCCATTGAATCCAAACATAGTAGTTTAAACGAAATTGGTTTAAGTATTCATTGTGTAAACCTGTACAACCTACCTTTATGTAGCTAAATGTCCTGAAATTATACGAAATATTTCTTTTATATTTACAAAGAGAGCTAAATTGTGGCGCGAAACTCTAAAGGGAAATTTATTACTCTTTTACAACCCATAAAGTTCTTTGTTAAGATTTTTTTACGTATTGTCGAGTTTATTCTAATTTTTTTTCTCCTGCTGGCAACACTATCGCTAACAGCTGATTTTGAATGTCTTCAATTTTTTATTAAAAATTATTGTATTTTCATTGTAAATAAGACCAGTTATCTGTAAATCACTGAGTATTTAGTGTATTAAAAGTGTTCCACGTATTAGTTTTGTATTTTGTATGTGAAATTCGTGTGAGTGAAGTGATTTGTGTTGTGACAGTTACCGGCACATTTATATGGACTCTAAAGGTAAAAACCACTGCATTTACGCGTAATTGCACATCGAATATCATTAACTATCATTTAATTTGGCATAGACTAAGTTATTTTATAATCAAAGTTATTACTTCTTAGTCTAGATATTAAATACGTGAACATAACCCCATTCGAGTCGACCGGTGACACGATTCTTTGTTCAATCGATCGGTAAACAATCCAGAAACTATGTCTGGTATTCTGACTCGTGGTGTCATAGCTCGCCAAGCTGAAGAAAAACTTCAAAAGGCTTTAAAAGAACTCCAAGCCTCAAAGCAGTTGTGTGATCGGTTCGACAAAGAACGGGATGAAAATGAAAGAGTACTATTAGAGTCATCAGTCCAAGTGAAACTGTTAAAAAGTCAATTGTCACAATTACATGTCCAATACACAGATGCCATTGACTCACGGGATAGACTCCAAATCATCATAGATGGCTTTGATCAATGTCGCATTGAATATGACTATGCATTGAACAAATCCCATAGCCTAGAACAACAACTTGAACAGGCTAATAATGAAATATCGTTACTGAGATCTGAACTACAATCATTAAAACATAATTTAATTGCTTCACAGAACCAAACACTATATGATGAGTTGGTAGTCAAAGATCCTTCCATGGTTTTTGTTGTTGCCAATAACCAGTCCTGTAGCACAAAACTGCCCACAAGGGATGATGATTGTATTAAAATGAATTCAATGGTTGATGGCTGTAGCAAAAATAAATTTAAAAAATACCTAAAAATAAATAAATTTATTAGAAAGTCCCAAAACTTGATAAAAAAACATAAATTCTTCTTTAAATATGATAGCCAAAATAGGGAACGATTAGAATTAATAGAAAAATTGAATATGTATACCATGAAATTAAAAAATGTTAGTTTAAAATACTCTTGTGATTTAGAAGCTCAACATAAGAAAATGGACTCCCTTAAAGATGAACTGCATACATTATCAATAAAGTATGAACTATCTGAAAAACAGACACAACATTACATTCTGGCTATGAATGAGCTGATTGACCTTGGCAATTATAATAATGAAAGATTAGAATCGCTCAGCAATAATTATTCTTGTATGTGTCAACGGTCACTTAGCCGTTCCTCACCACCAAAGGATACTTCTGCTTTATTGCAAATTAGTAATGATAAGAATAACACTAGTTTCATTAGTCAATCTCAATCTGTAATGAACAAAACATTAGCAGTTAAGTCATACACAAGGAATGAAATAAATATTTTTAAACCTGAAATAACAATATTCAGTGATGAAATAGGTAAAAACTTAGGGCGCCTACTGTCAACAGAAGGACATTCAAACATCAATTTTTGTATGCCGGGTGCCTCTTGTCACCACATTTTTAAAAAGGTCTTTAATTATAAATTTAATAATGATGAAAATCTAATTCTTTTTATGGGAAATAGGGGTAATTTAAATAAAAAAACCCTAATACAGTATATTGATTGTTTAGATCGTTTAAATATAAGTAAAATTGTTATGTTTACATTTCCTTATAGCCATAGTTTGTCACAGGAGGAAAATAGGATAAGGTATAATTTGAATTTGACATTACATACAATATCTACCTACATGAGAGAAAAACTACATGTAATTGACATTAACTCATATGTTAAGAAACCCTTTTATATGACAAAAGATAACTATTGTTATCTGCCTAGTTTTTATACCAGACAAATAGCTTTGTCGCTATGTTATTGTTTTCATATTTCAGCCAAGAACATATTTGAGCAATGTACTGATGCTATAGATAATGTCAGTACTTTTCCTACTGACAATGACATATCCAGCTTGAATGGTGACATCTGTATACAGGATAATTTAAATTAACTGATATGACAATAGAGAATCACTCTTGCGTAATAGCAAATTCAAATATTAATTGTACTGTCAAGCATGATAAGGAATGTTCAGATCTTGTAATGGAAAATAATGTGAACCCATCAAACATAAATGCCTACAATAAGAAAAACCAAAAAAATTGTATCAACCTGGTGCATCAAAATATTCAAGGTTTGATGGGGAAAGAGTTAGAATTGGAGTTGTTTTTGATTTGATTTTATGTTTAACTGAGCACTGGCTACAACGCCATCAATTCATTTCCAGCTTCAATAATCACCAGGTTGCAAGCTCGTTCATCAGAGAAAAGTATATTCATGGTGGCTCTCTAATATTAATAAATAATTTGTTGAAGTTTAAAGAAAGAAGTGACGTTGTGAGCCTCTCTGTTGAGCGAGTAGTAGAGATTTCATGTGTTGAGTTGGAGCGATTTATTGTTGTGAGTCTTTACAAACCTCCTTGTGCACCATTTGATACCTTTTCAGACATTATGGAGGATGCCTTAAATAAGTTAACTAATACCCATAAAACTGTTATCATTTGTGGAGATTTTAATGTAAATATTTTGGAGAAAAACTCAACAAGTTGTAATTTTTTAAATTTGTTTATGTCCTATAATTTACATCACAACTTTACAGAACCAACTAGAGTTACTGCCACAAGTGCTACATGCATTGACAATATATTTAGCTCGGCAAAACCTTTAAATAAATTAATAATGAATAAGATTCAGTCAGATCATTCTGGTCAAGTGGTCACTTTTTCAAATTCTCCAAAGGTTCAAAGTACACAAATAAGTTACATACCATATAGTGAAAGCCGTTTAGGAATATTTAAATATAATATAGCAAGAAAACTGGCACTGTTGCCCTATCATAGTGATCCGGATCACTTGTACAACTCTTTATTCAACTTGATTAATGGTGAGTTCTGCTCAATATTCACACCCAAACAGTTGTCTGTAAGTAACCGTCTGATGTTCTGTGATTGGGCAACTCCAGGAATTTATAAAAGTCGCAATCAATTATATAAATTGTATGAAGAAAGATCCTATAATCAAAATACGACTTTTCTAGAACATGTAAAACAATATGCCAAAACCTTTCGAAGAGCCTGTTCCATTGCTAAATCGATGTACTTAAAAAATATTATAAAAAATTCGACAAATATTATTAAAACCACCTGGAAAATTATTAATACTGAGACAGGTAGGAAAAAAATACGTAGTCGTGATTTTAATTTAAGAATAAATAATGTTGACATTAAAAGCGATTTAGAAGTGGCGACTGAGTTTGAAAAATATTTTTCTAATGTTCCAATCGATGTTACCAAATCTCTTGCGTCTTCTTCTGTATCTGCTGAGCTAATACTCCAGCAAAGCGTAGAGAAGTGTGACACAGATTTTGAATTCTCGGTGGTTAACCCTAAAGATATTTTGAATGCTTTCAAAAGTATTAATATGAAAACCACTAGGGATCTGTGGGGTTTATCTGTTAAGACTATTTCATCAATTATAACTATAATCGCCCCACATCTAGCTGCTGTGTTCAATTGCTGTGTCGCATCTGGCGTATTTCCTGACTTGATGAAGTATAGTAAAATTATTCCATTGTTTAAAGCTGGTGATACTTCAGATCCTTCAAATTTCCGACCTATTTCCGTATTGCCCACTCTAAGTAAAATATTTGAAAAGCTAATGCTTAGCCAGTTGCTCAGTCACTTTAATATACATAATTTACTTCATCGGAAACAGTTTGGATTCACGAAGGGTTGTTCAACTATAGATGCAGGAGTCAATCTGTTAAAAAGTATATTCGCGGCTTGGGAGGACTCGCAGGATGCATTAGGTATCTTTTGCGATTTGTCCAAAGCATTTGATTGTGTTCATCATGACACTCTTGTCAGGAAACTACACCACTACGGTATCAGGAACAAGGCTCTCGAACTTTTGACTTCTTACTTGGGCAATAGAATTCAGAAGGTCGATATAAATGGTAAAAAATCTGCGGGATCGCCAGTAGTAATGGGCGTTCCACAGGGATCGATTCTCGGCCCATTCTTATTTTTAATCTATATAAATGACTTACCCTACTATGTAAGGGATAAACATGAGATTGTTTTGTTTGCGGATGATACTTCATTGACGTTTAAAATAAATCGACAATTACGCAATTTTGACGAAGTAAATGACGCAATCTCTAAAGTTGTTCATTGGTTTAATGCTAATAATCTTTTGCTAAATGACAAGAAAACTAAAGTCATAAAATTCTCTACACCTAATGTGAAACAGGTGGCTACCAATGTACAGCTTAATGGAGCTGGATTGACCCCTGTTGAGTCAACTGTGTTTTTGGGTATCACAATTGATTCAAAACTACAATGGGGCCCACAAATAGAAAAACTATCAGGCAAATTAAGTTCTGCTGCATATGCTGTTAAAACTATAAGACGGCTTACTGATGTGGATACAGCTAGAATGGTTTATTTCAGTTATTTTCATAGTATAATGTCCTATGGAATTCTTCTCTGGGGTAGCGCTGCGGACATTAACACCATATTTGTATTGCAAAAAAGAGCTGTAAGAGCAATATATAAACTTGGTCCGCGAGAATCTTTGAGAGAGAAGTTTAAAGAGATTAACATTCTGACTGTAGCATGTCAGTATATATATGAGAATCTAATTTATATGCATAAATATAAAGACTCCTTCTGTAAAAGGAGTGATACTCATAATATAAATACTCGATATAAGCATAACTTTGTGTTACATACCACCCGTCTCCACAAAGTAAGTAACTCTTTTATGGGGCAATGTATAAGATTCTATAACAAACTTCCCAGTGATATCCGAGAAATGTCTATGAATAAGTTTAAAAGAATTATAAAAGCCAAATTGTGTAGCAGGGCTTATTACAAAACTTCTGATTATTTAAGTGACAAAACAGCTTGGGATTGAGTCGCTCTAAATTAACACATTTAAATACAATGTAAATTTATTTAAGAAATATATATTTTTAAAAAAGGATTCCTACTGAGTTTTCTGGCAGTGTTTCTCAGTAGCTGCCACGTCATGCACTGCACGGTAGGGTAAAAAAAAATTGACGATTCCACACAAATGTAATATTTTAACGGAATAAACGACTTTTGAATTTTGAATTTTTGAATTTTAAAATGAATTTTTAAATTTTGGTAATGTTCATTGCAACAATAAAAATCGTTTTATGTTTTCTTTGGTATTGGAATAAGAATTATTTGGTCGAACGTTTATTTAGTCATATAATTGTTTGCGTAGGTTGGATTGGTATTAATGCTGGATTCGGTTCAAACGGTACTTGAGATTTTGGCTAAAGACTGTAACATACATTTTGACGTATTGGTAAAATGTTTAAAAGAACATCAGTCGTTCGAGTCCTAGGTCGAGTCAAAAATTTCTTGCATATCACGTAAAATTGCCTTCCCAGTTGTGTCAGATTTCCCAAGTTAATAACAATAATGCTACTATTACGTTCTACTGTAGCCTAGTTGGTAGTGCTCCTGCCTACAAGCTCGTGGTCCTGAGTTCGAATGCCGGTAAGTGCAAATTTTTGTGTGATGAGCACGAATATTTGTTTCTGAGTCATGGATGTTTTCTATGTATTTAAGTATTTATCTATCTATATAAGTATGTATATCGTCGCCTGGTACCCATAGTACAAGCTTTGCTTAGTTTGGGGCTAGGAAGATCTGTGTGACATTGTCCCCAGATATTATTATATTATATTATACTGTTTTTGACGTACCGTTATAGATAGAACTGTCGTTTCCAACAAACGATATTGTATTGATAGATCGAACGAACGCTGAAAAGTGGTGGTTGGTGTTACCCCCTCATGATGACAATCTTGTGAAGGCTGAAAAAGACAAATAAATTAAAAAACTAAAGAGGTGTCAAGGGACACCCGGATGGAACGAAGTTATTTCTTATTATTTATTATGTACAAAAAACTTGTATACACTCAACAAAAATAATCGTCGCGACACCACACTGTTCAATGCGAAATAGAAATGAAAATATCTGGCTTGCTTTCTATAAGAGAGAGAGAGAGAGACAGAGAAACATGCGCACGCCGCACAGCTGCAAAAAGTATCGTGGCAAATTTTCGTAAGAATTTTTTTCCGTCTAGCCCCCTTTCATAACGCGCGATAAGGAACTTCGTTCAAATACCTATGTATATGGACCTTGCGCGGGTCGTGGCAGCATGTGGGATGTTGACTCAGCTATCTAGGGGTGGTGATACTTTTTGCCGTCAGCCAGACGCAGATCACTAATTATATAGCTAATGACAAATATATAACAATCGAGAAAATATTTTTTGACCAGCCTTATTGACTGGCCTTTTCTTACCAGTCAGTCTGTGTCGGTGCTAGATTGGCCAGCAAATAGCCCGCACCTCAACCCAATTGAGCACCTTTGGCACGAAATCAAGGAAAATGTTGCCACTAATCGTAATACAAATTTGGATGAACTTCATAAAGCTTTTTGTGAGGCAAACATTCCTGTCGAAACATGTCAGAAACTGATAATGTCTATGGCACATCGGTGTCAAGCGGTAATTACTAACAGAGGTTTTGCTACTGGGTACTGATTTTACACGTAATAAAATGGATCTGTTAAAGATATTATAACACTGCAGATTATAAGTTTTGTTTAACTGTACTTTTCATTATACTTTACTGTCCTTAATTAAATGTCCACTACAGAATTGTACCTTAATATTTAATACATGTTTAATCTTTGATATTAAATACTTTTTCTATTTATTTAATCTGTTATTTACAGCCATTTATAGCATAATAATCGGACCACATTATAATGCAAATAATAGGTGCTGAGAAATCAATAGGGTTTTATATTTAAATGTACATAACCGGTTATAGCCCTTCACTATCTTGAATGTCCCTAATTAGTTGACCACGACTGTATAAGTATGTTTACCAGTTGTCTAGTTGTCATATCAAAGGACATACCTAGTTTGGGATCATATGACAGTGCGTTAGCCGTCTCAATATATTTGTTTAAAAAATTTGTACAACCACCGTAAAGTAACGCACTCTGGGTCTGGTCGCTCTACCTTGTAATCATGGCAGACTTTTATCTCAGAAGTTATGCGGTACGGGACCGGTGCTGTACAATCTGTCTAAATAATAATAGTACAATAAATATTTTCGTCATTTTCTTAATCCTGTAAAATGTTCTCATTAGTGTACTCTATTATTTGCTGAAACTAAAAGCTCAAATGTGAATTAATGGATCAGGCATTCATGCGTATACATTACATCTAGCGTGGTAGCGTGGTAACTTTCCCACGCGGATTAAGTGCCTGCGTTATATAAATCACTACATACTTTATAAAATTATTGGAATAAAATATTTTTTTATATAATGTATTAAATAAATTATAGTGTATAACAGCTTATATTATTGCTCATTATATTATATAATATTTCGCAGATCTAAAATCATATCACACAAATATTATATAGGCGAAAGTTTGTGAGAGTGTGACTGTGTGAGTGTGTATGTTTGTTACTCACAGCTAAACGGCTGGAGCGACTTGAATAAAATTTCGTATGGAGTTAGCTGAAACCGTGCATTAACACATAGGCTATAATTTATTAAGTTTAATACTGGTACAACCGCGGTGCGCAGCTAGTATATAATAAATTGACGGGCCAGTTGTCGTGGTTGGTTGGTACTCTGTGTTTACATACACGAATACACCTCCTGAAAGCAGCAGGAGACCGGACAGCAATCAGTTAAATGAGCCGTATTGATATCGTATATGATTTGTGATGTGAGAATGTAATCCCATTTGTAAATGTTATCTTTGGATCTTGCAATATGAGTGTATTATTTATTACAAATATTCCAGCTCGGCCATGGCTAATTATATCCTGAAGACATATTTGGCAAGACAAATATTAAAGCATCAATTTTATCTCGCTTTATGGTCAGCCCGGTTTTCTATCCATTTTCATTAGCTGAAGTAGTGGGTAGAAAGCTTGTCGACTCTTCCATTGTCGAGAAGCTGGAGTGTTTTTATCGTGTTTATGGTTTTCCAGGACGCTAGCTATATAATGATAATAAAAATATTCTGGGGTTACTTGCAGTTAAAATCACGTTTTTTCGAGCCTAATGTACTTCTTTTTACACTTGCAATCTGTAAGCTAGATATACGAAAAAATCGTACAGCGCTCTCTGCTTCCGAGATAACAACGCGTTTAGGATACTTGTGCGGCTGCCCCGTTTCTGTAGTGCGTCAGGGAAGTTCGCAGATGCTCACGTAGATTGCTTTTACGCAACAATGCGCAAAAGGTGTTCTTCCCTGGTGCGCAGGGGGTGGGGCAGCCCCAACATCGTCTTAAGCATGGTTGCCAGGCGACTGCACTGTAGATACATTCGTCACTGTTGTGTGGTCTCCCATGGGTTGGCACAACAGTGACACAACCTTTATTTATTTATTTACGTGTTCCTTGTTTATATTTAATGTCTGTTATACATAGTCGTAAGTTTTTACTAACAATCTTTTCGAGTCATGGTCATTGGAATAAAGAAAAGTTCTATACTATTCTATTATTTACACACGGCCATCTGATCCCAAACTAAGCAGAGCTTTGACTATGGAAAGCAGATAACTGATATACTACATATACTATTTTATTTTTGTAAATAAATACCTTTAATTTATAGATAATTACACCCAGACTCAGGATAAACAGACATGTTCAATGCAAAATCCCATACAACGCGAGATCAGCTTATACTGCATATGTATAGCTAGACGATCACCGTAGCCTAGTTGGTAGTGCTCCTGCCTACGAAGCTGGTGGTCCTGGGTTCGAATCCCGGTAAGTGCAAATATTTGTGTGATGAGCACGAATATTTGTTTCTGAGTCATGGATGTTTTCTATGTATATAAGTATTTATCTATCTATATAAGTATGTATATCGTCGCCTGGTACCCATAGTACAAGCTTTGCTTAGTTTGGGGCTAGGAAGATCTGTGTGACACTGTCCCTAGATATTATTATTATTATTATGTAGCCGTGTGTACTAGGCTCTGCCTGATTTCAGATCAGATGGCAGTGTGTTGTCCAAAAGTATTTATTTATTTATACACACTTTGTTGCATATTATTTTACTTATCATTAAAATCAGGATTTTACTTATTGTTTTAAGTTTTCGCTTCAACAACACAGATAAACCTGTAATCTTATTACCGAGGCATCATTAAAATTTATATTGTAAATCCTCGTTAACAGGATAAAGACACTCGTTAACAGAATAAATTCAGAGCGAAATTAATAAATTAAATAAATCCTTTAAAAGCAATGTTGTAATATTGCTTAAGATGTTTTTTCCGTAATCACAATTTATGAAAGTGGTTAAGTCTGATTTTGTTATTTTATATTTTAAGAATTAAGTTACTCTTTGGTATTTTTTTTGTGTAAGTATTCAACAGAAAATTTGAGATGGATTCAAGTGAAGAATTACCTCTTTCGAGCTCCCAAAATAATTGTGCAAGTTTGTAATCAGGTTGTTGGTGAATTCATGGAAAATAATAAAAGTTACAGATTTTTATTATGCTTTCGGCATCAAAACGGCAAATGTATTCGGTCATTAGATTTTTTACAATAACATGGAACATATATTTACATTTAACATTTTTAGTACTTATTGAGAATTGAGATTAAAGTCTAGCTACGAAAATTAGCTACGAAAGCTACACGAAGAGAAAATCGTAGTTCTCCATGTGAATTACTGGATCGCATGTATAAAAATTATCCCTTAGGCATTACATACGGTTAAATTCGGTTTCAGTAATGTAAAATTACAGGTAAAACGACACGAAGCGAAAGATACAGCAGATTTAATATATTGCCTAATAAAAAGAATAAGTACCTTGTTTTGTGCGGATTTTCTTGTTCACGTTGAGTTGTTTCATTTATTTGATGGAAAGAGACAATGTTTTTGACATATACCCAGCAGTAATGTAAGCCTGTGTTGCAGGTGACTTTACAAATATTAAATTCACGGCCACAAACTACACCAATATTCAGAACAACAATAGATGGCTCATATAAATAGTTGTCCCGTGCGGAAACTGAACCTGAAGGCCGGCGCCAAATTAGTAGCGAGGTAACTACTTTAACCAATGCGCCCTTGGACTACGTCGTTGGTCTAGCGAATGTGTTTTGAACCGCAGATTATGAGGTCTTGGGTCGGGCCAAAACTTATTTTGGGATTTTTATGCATATATATATTCTCAGTATCTGCCCGGATTCTTGAATTTGGCGGTATTCACAACCGTGCCTCGGAAAACACGTTAAACCATTGGTCTTGTACCTGACCTCTTTCCAGTCTTATTGCTAGGCGTCCCATCGGAGAGTAGGTGAACACAAAGTGCTCCTGTGTTTGCGCACACACTTGTGCACTATAATATCCAGATAATAATATGCGCTGATGACTAGCCTCTATTGAGACTAGCCCCCGTGCCGAAAATTCGAGCAGAACGACATTATTATTCTTATTATTATTACTAAATATTCTCTATTAGGACATACACTGCAGTTGTAGCGCATTGACACTTGCAGTTTGTGTCCTAATCAGACATCAGTTTCTAACGGTAGCGTGTTTAACCGCAGATAATGAGGTCCTGGGTTCAAATCCCGGGTCGGGCCAAAAAGTGATTTTGGGATTTTTCCGTAAAAAGAAATTTCTCAGTATCAGCCTGAAGTCGTAGAGCACGTAAAGCCGTCGGTCCTGTATCTGAACTCTTTCCGGTCGTGTCGCTAGGCGTCCCATTGGATCATGAGAGTAATGGAATAGAAAGTGCCCCTGTGTTTGCGCACACACTTGTGCACTATAATATGTCATGCGCAATTGGCTAGTCTCCATTAAGACTGGCCGCCGTGGCCGAAATTCGGTCGGGATGACATCATTCTTACAACCTATATGACAGTACCTAATGTTTAAAATTCTAGTTATGTATATCTATGTATTTATCGTACACATAATTACAATAATGAAGCTTCGCAAAACAAAGTGAAGCACGTCTTACTTAT
Source organism: Pseudoips prasinana (assembly GCA_951640165.1). NCBI lineage: Eukaryota > Metazoa > Arthropoda > Insecta > Lepidoptera > Nolidae > Pseudoips > Pseudoips prasinana. The sequence continues at coordinate 2,466,713 of OX621238.1, read as the reverse complement.
GGTGACAGTTTATGTCTTCATTACTAAACACATAATTCGTTAGAAGGTTAAATTATTACGCTCATATCCCTATTATTATAATGAACCATAAATAAACAAAGGCGATCGTAAATCAGCAAAATAGCTTTGCAGCTGATGCTTAATTATATGAGCACATTGAATATGGCTACTATTATTTTCGGTATTACCATGCTACTTATCTATGCATAAAAGTACTCACCTATATATTCAACATTTATAGTTAATTATTGCTAATTTGATATGCATGCTGTGTTAGCCTATAAGTGATTATTACACGAAAAACTATAACATTTAGCTTGTAACTCTGGCTTATAATGTGTAAATAATTGTTCTTTAACCCGGTACAAATATTTATGTGCATGAACATGTCTGTTTGCTCTGAGTCTGGGTGTAAATTATCTATACCTATAAGTATGTATGTACGAAAAGAAAAATAGTATACCTATGTAGTATATCAGTTATCTGGTTTCCATAGTACAAGCTCTGCTTAGTTTGGGACCAGATGACCGTGTGTGAATAATAATGTCCCAGAATATTATATATCTCACTAGATTGAATACATCCAATCGTAAATAAAAATCCTATAAAGTACACTTGAGATACTAGCATACGTAATATCTGTGTCCTGTATGGATGACGGCAAACCATATCACTAACCCAACTTATTCCGAGGGCGGCGTAGAAGTCGTCTGGAGGGAATATCTTACAGAGACCGGACAGCATCGTCTGCCAAGTGTGACGATTATGGCATATCCCTTCAAATGATGGCCACAACACCATTGTGGAAATCTCTTTGACCAGCTGTTACGTCATTCGGCTGATATGATAATGATTATGAACCTATATGGACGTGGGACACTATTATTACCTTATAGGCCGTTGAAGACAAAATTTGATGAAGAACACTGCTATTTTTTTTAATAATATCTAGGGACAATGTCACACAGTACTATGGGTACCAGACGACGATTTACATACTTATATAGATAGATAAATACTTAAATACATAGAAAACATCCATGACTCAGAAACAAATATTCGTGCTCATCACACAAATATTTGCACTTACCGGGATTCGACCCCAGGACCACCAGTTTCGTAGGCAGGAGCACTACCAACTAGGCTACGGTGACCGTCTATAATACCCAATATATAGGGTGGTCGAAGAGTTGGTATTCAAACGCAAAATTTAGATACTTTATGATGAGAAGTATCAGAATCACCCCCATGTATTCTCTACGATTTTTTTGATACTTGAAAATTTATGAGTTCTGAGCTCAAACCCTAATTTTGAACTTTCGAATAAATTCTAATTATTAATTAGATAAACCATGCTGTTTAGGGTGTTAGGTTAAACTATGCTTATTAGTTATCACAAAATAAACTGAACCAGAAACGTTCAACAGAACGAGAAAAAAATCGAAACTGCTGTTAGGTGAAATTTACGAACAAACCATTTAAAAAAATCTATCTCGAAGACTACGCAAAGTCGTAAAACATACATGGGGGTGATTCGGATACTCCTCATCATAAAGTATCTAAATTTTGCGTTTGAAGTGTTTGAAAGACATTTCCTCGGCCAGCCTGTATAAGTTCCTAATTTACAAGTTGAAACCCAAAAAAGTTTCGTCATATCATCATTCACATCATGCCAGCCGATTTTTTACAATGCATTGTGTTGGCAGACGGGTTGGCAATCGCAGTAAGATGGTCATAGTACTCAAAAGAACGCTGCTCCCCGTTCTCTGGAATATTTTCCCTCGGGACGAGTTCTACGCCCCCCACGGGATGAGATATGGTGTCGAAATTCTTCTTGGCCGTCAGCCACATAGCCTATACATATTTCATCATAACAACATGGGAGTTCAAGATTCATAATAGAAATCTTATACTTATATAAATTTTAAAGAGAGTAATGGCTCAGTTATTCATTACCTTCTGCAACGTAGAGTATTTAACGTAAACAGTGAGATATATACTCTGATTAATTACAATTAATTCCCAGTGTTACACTAAGTAATGTGCTTAGTATAAGACGGTCTTCCATTATAATACGTCTGAATATTAAATGCTGTTGCTATGTTTATTTCAGTGTAGTGAAATGTTAGTAATCCATTTACATAGAGTCTTAAGATAAATATTTTTGCTGTGGTTACTTGTTACTGTGGTGTTTATTATGCTGTATTTAGAAATGTGCTGTGTGACGGCAAAGACTATCATCACCCCATCTCATCCCGTGTGGGGTGTATCAGTCGTCCCGAGAGCATATCTCCCAGATAAAAGGCAGCAGAATCTCTTTGTATACTATGACCATTACACTAGCGCCAACCCGTCTGCCAAACGTAGTGACTATGGCATTATTGAGCGGAGTATGAACGAAGCTCTTTCTTAGGTGACTTTTTTTTTATGTCAGAGGTCGTCAAACGAGCAAGTGGGTCCTGATGGTAAGTGATCACAGCCGCCCATGGACACTCGCAACACCAGGAGTTGCGGGTGCGTTGCCGGCCTTTTGATAGTCAGCAAACAAGTGTTGCTGACCCTTCCCCCCACCCCGATGAGCTCTGGCGACCTTACTCATACTCAGAAACACAACATTAAATTATTAATTTTATTATTAAGGAATGTCTTCTGTAAGGTGGAGGTACTTCCCCAGTTGGGCTGCTCTTCGAGCGAATGTACGCCGTGCCCTACCTCTCTTAAATGACTCATGGAGTTTGTTCCTGATCGTACTCCTTTTGAACGGCTGAAAGGATCTTCTTAAAATTTGTAGTGTTAAAGTGGCAGTGACCATACTCGTGAGTGCATATATCTGAATTTATAAAAATCGGACCCGCCACGCAGGAATAATATACGAAAAAAAACTAGAGAGGTGTCAATGGACCCGGATGGAACGAAGTTCCTTTCGATTAATTAGTGAAGGAATTGTAATAAAATTTTATTTTTTTAAGTTATAATAATTTTTTTTTTATTATTAACAAATATAATGTAATATAAACTTAATCAGTAGGCTCAATTTTAGTAATAAAAAGAAGCAAAAAGTGTCGTTATAACTTTTCGTCTTAATTTTTTCCGTCTAGCCCCCTTTCACAACGCGCGATAAGGAACTTCATTCCAAAAATAAATATCCCATTCAAATCAATGTAAAAGTTTAATCATCTCCTTTATTTCACTCAGCTCAATATTTACAAGCAGCAGAATGCCTTGCAGACCTAGTAATATTGGTAAACATGATTGAAATCAATTATTAATTGAAAAAATATCACGTTTTCTGTGTCTTTCAGACAGCCGATCCAGCAGATATTGTGTTTGCCTACTAAATAATTACTTTAAGTGGACCAAATCCTGTGTTCATGCCCGCTTGAGTATGTTTCGCTGGACCGTCTCAACTGGGTCGTGTTGAACCCGGTAGTAGATGAACCCACTTAGTTTGTTTTACTGGGTCTTCTCAGATGGGACGCATTGGATCCGGCGGTAGCATTAAAGCTCGACCGTCGTTATAAACACAAGGTCTGCCATAATAATAATACCTTAATATAAAACCATTCAGACAATATGTAGTAAAATATAGCTAAATCTATCAATTTGGTTATTAATTTATTATATTATTTTATTATAATTATATTTTATATTTATTATTATTATTAATTTATTTTATACTTTTTTTGTTTATAAAATCAAAAGTATATTTTCATTAACAATAGAAATATATAACTCTGCATGTAGTGTAAAGATACTTTGGACTTAATATTGTCATGTTAGCAAGTTGACCGCGTGGTGGGCCTGGTGAACTGTAATTCAGGTTTCTCCAAAACCTACAATAGGCATCACAAAGTTAGGTTCTAACTTAGTACCCCAACCATAATTAAGATGTATTTGTTTTAATTAGAGCCTGTATTTCTTTGTGAAGAGAAAATAAAAGAATTTTGAATTTGAAATTTAATTCTATAATTCAACTTAAACATAATCTCTTTAACAATAACTTAATACAAGCTAGCTAAATATTATTGCTATTATACATTTTATAAATGATCTCATACAATCAATACAATGTGTACCTAAATATCTGTATGTAACTAGGAATAACTATGTATACTTAATTATATTACTACAAACATGTTCTGACTATTTACAAGCGCTTTTTATAGACTACGTGAACAAAAACCTTTTTTACTTTTACTATAATTTTTTTAATACACTGCCGCTTCGTTTCCTAAAGTTTGTTAAAATTACATCAGATTATAGAAGTAGCCCATATCTGCTGGGATGTTGACCCAAGCCTTAAGAACCCTTGTTAATTTTAATTGACATGTTTTGAACAGATCAAGGGAAATATTTAAAAAGTAAGGGCTTTTTATTCATAAAGGACTTGAGGGTATGAACTAAAACTAATGAGCTGTTTTAATATTCAGTAGTTTTGGGAACATCTTTTGTTAGGAAAATTCTTAGTAAGTTAAATAGGTTTCGGTTTGTTTTTGTATATACTTAGTTACTAGTGAGACTAGACTAAAGTGGACTGTTGGTACAGTGGTTAGCGAACCTAAGCCTGACGCCGCGGGTTAGATCCCAACCCAGAACTAATCTAGTGTGATGTGCACGATTATTTGTTCTCTATGGGTGTAGTGATAGTTAGTTGGACGATAGGTTTCCGCACTTAGCTTCCCAATTGGGCCATTGTGCGTGATACTACTGCTCGAACCATTTTAGTTCCATCCAGAAGTCCAGGAGACTACGAAAGCCTGGCTTGAGGGCCCCCTGTAGTGTCTTCGGATCATTCATGAACTTTGCCCGTTGGTAAGCGACGCTCTTGCAGTGTAGCAGTACGTGTGCTGGTGTTTCTTCATTTTCAATGCACCCTCTGCACAGGGGGCTGTCCGTGACGCCAATCTTGAAGAGGTATTTGTTTAGTGTGCTCTATGGGTATAATTTATGTATATATCTATGTATTAAGAAATATATATGTATATTTATCAGTTGTCAGGTTACCATAGTAGATTTGGCCCAGTTTGTTTTTTATTTTATTTTACATGTTTTTACAGCTAACAGGTACCTTAAACATAACTGATAGAAATCTGAGAGCCGTTGACAAGCTTCCACTGATACATCATACTAAACTACTATTAATGAAATGAAATAATGAAATTCATTCAGCACTTGGGTATTAACATACACTTGTACTTGTCAAGTTCACAATGCAGTACATCACATCATAGTACCTAATCGAATACAGTATAAAAATTACAAAAAAATAATAAGTCCGTCCGTGCGGTCTGTTTTATCAGATATATTTTCTTAAATCCTAAAATAAATAACAAGATACTAATCTATTATTTTGAAATTTAGTTGCACAATATTAAAATTAAAGAATTGAAGGCAATGAGCATTTGGCTAGCGCAGAAGGCTCTTAACCAGTAGCTTAAATTAAACGACTAATACCCGAGGCCACCCTTTTGGGGATCGGGCCACAGCTCAGGGGGCCGCTGAAGGTCAGAATTCTAAGATAGGGTGTGACCAGTTCCACGGGATCACCGATGACGCATTAAGGGGCCAAAGCGATCCTCGCCGCTGAGGAGCCTACCCTAGCTAACCTGCGGCTTTCTCTAGCTACCGAGGTGGACGACCCGGAGAAGAAAGCCACAAAGAAACTCCGGGCTTGCTTTTTTCGTCTTCTTTTGCTTTTTGTTTAATTTAAATAAAGTTCAAGATCGGTTAGCAAAATGTTAAATTAGGAGAAATGAACTTACGTTAATGTATGTTTAAGTTTTGAAACACTGGTATTAAATAGGTCCAAATCATAACCATGCAAGTTGGAGAAAGCCTGGAGATTTGTCATACAGGCCTCGCGCCTAGTACAGACTCCAGCTCTCTCTAACATAAGCTCAATTTTTGTATCCTAAACTGTTAAAACTATGTATGCATGTACCTTTAAGAGAGAAATAAACGATTATTTTATTTATTTATAATTATTATAACCACAAGAGAGCTTGTTTAAAAGATTTTATTGATCAAATAGCAGTAGCATGTTTCGTGATCAAATAACAGTGTTAGTTGCGTCAATATATTTAGGTACTAAGAAGAGCGATTAAAATTTTTGCTAGTTAATTGGGCCATCGTTTATGACATCATTCGGACCATAACAGTTCCGTCCAGAACCTTAAATGTATCAGTAACTCCTACAGCATCTTCCGAACATTCTGAAAATCTGCCTATCTCGCGGTTAACGGTTCCTCATATCCTAAATTTTGAACTTACAATTCCCTTTTACTCATTCCAGAGACTACGAATCGTACGAGAAAGGAAACGTGTGGCGTGGATACTTCTACTGCTAGCAGTGCTGTTCGCGCTATGCTGGCTGCCGTACAACATCCTGCAGCTGCTGATAGACGTCAATGCCGTCAATGTTGAGTCAGTGTCAGCAATGCTGCCGTACACACTGCTACTGGGTCAGTATTAAGATAGCTACACTACAATACCTTACCATTATTTCAGGTTTCGATGTTTAAAGTCTTTCGTCTCGCTTGCTGGTAATTTTTTATGCGAGTGATATTGGAATAGGAACGGAAATGTGTTACAGGAAACTGGGAAATCACGCAAGCGCGCGCTTTTTGATTTGACCAATGAGGGCACGCGGTGGCGGAGAGATAACTGTGTGATTGATACCACGACGTACTGTTTGCCAACAAAATGTATGCGATTATACAACATGTAACTTAATTAACGCATACCCTAAAAATAGTTTGTTCAGAATAATTTACTGAATCGATTTATATCATTTTTAATATAGGTATTTTTTTTCCAAAATAAATAAAACCTTGTACAGCCAAAACAAATTGAAATGGACCGTAAGTCACAGTAATAAAATTTTTAAATAGCAGAGTTATTAGTATTCATACAAATTCCATCATTCAACACAAATAAAGAAAGATTAACTTTATTCCAAGAAACTAATTTAGTAAACAACAATGCATATCCATGTTTAATGAAAAAATAGTGCATGTGTTATGATTATAACATAATATTCTAACTGGGGTGTTTGAGGGCGTGCGTTAATTACGTACAAGTTGTATATTCGACCAATTGACATTATGAAGAAATTGGCTTCAAATTTATTTCATCTCAATTTTATTAAACGGAATGATAACATCTAAGCTGTTATCGTTCTGTTTAATAGCCCCAGGAGATTAATCCTGGGATTAATAAATATAAAGATTTTTCCTAGGTGGGGACCCAGGAAAAATCTTTATGTATTGAGTCCAAGACCTCTAAGCCAGTGTGTTACTAGCCACTAGATCAACAGGCCAATCACAAATAATTCTTTCTCTAGATTTTTATGATCTTTGATATAAGTATGATACGCCCCTACAGTACGAATCGTAGTACGAGTCAGTATACGAATCGTAACTCTCTCTCTCTCTTTGTACCTTCACTAAATTATATCTCCCTCTCAACTTCCGTGCGCCTCACCCGATCTCACTTTTCGTAACGCTCTCGTCACGCATTCACGTTTACGCCCAAGAAAGAAAGAGGCTTTACATCAAAAAAGTTGAAATTGGCTGCATTTTTTCTAAACAGTAATTAGACAAGGTATATTATTAGGAATTATGACTAGCCGATCCGATTTGCATAGGAGTAAGTTTACCAACAACCAAAGGCACAAAGGACGCGTTAAATGTATTCAAATTTACATTATACAATTTAGGACTTAGTTGCGCATAGTTTAGAAGGCAATAAAATAGATGTTTGCCTTGCGACAGTTCGTGTTCAGAGGAACGATTAGCATTAAACACGTACGGTACACGTCGTGTTGTTAGTTCTTGCATAATACATACAAACATACATATCCTCACGCCCGTTCGCAGAGGGGTAGGCAGAGACAACGGATTTCCATTTGTATTTATTGATCACGATGATTACGATCTTTGCACACCACACACACTTCTCAGACCTCTCATTTCCAGTGCATTTATTCTTGCACAATATATATATATATATATATATATATATATATATATGTCGGAGATTCTGACGGATTTAACTCCGAAACATCGTCGGTGTCCACCATCATGCACGTGGTGAAAAGAATCAGTGCGCACACCCGGCGCCGTCGAGCTCTGTATGCCAACTGTATCGTGTCGCTAACACACTAATGTCACTTAGACAACTGACAGACGTGAAACGTCACATGCGACAGTTCATAGACAACCTCGACTCGAACTACTGACTCAGTGAGTAGTGTTTTCCAAACGCTAATAGATGGCGTTACTAGTGCGTAAACAGTCTTTTACTTAATTTCGCCGTCATATATATATATATATATATATATATATATATATATATATATATATATATATATATATATATATATATATATATATCCTCATCATATTCATCATCATATCAGCCAAAAGACGTCCACTGCTGGACAAAGGCCTCCCCCAAAAATCTCCACAATTGCCGGTCTTGCGCATATGTATATATTAAGTATGTTTATCATGCCGTGTGGTTTCCGGCTCAGAAAGAATAACAGGGCCACCCCTTTTCATCCCGTAGATGTCGTTAAAGTATACACCAGGTATTAAATTTGAATTTTATACTTACCATTATTAGGTGTTATCAATATGATATGATCTTTCACATGCAACTGTGAACATATCAGTTGGCCATGATTCTAGAAAACATAAGCCGATGGATAATATAATAATTATGGATATTTAATGGATAATATAATAATACCTTCATTTTCCGGAAGGGTGTTAGCTAGGGAATATTAAATGTGATCTGCCTGTGTGTTCGTAGCTTAACGCAGAGCGCCTACCCCGGATTGGTTCGAGACCCGTCGGACAAATTTATTTATTTTTATATTTTTTTTAATAAAGATAATGCCCGCACTAGGGAATTTAATCCCTGTGTTGTGGGGTACTTTAAAAACATAAATAGATGTACACAAACTACACTCAGAACAACTATTTATTGGTCGCTCGTCGGTCGTCAAATAGTTGCCCGGCACAGGACTCGAACCCACGACAAGTGGCGAGGCAACTGTCTCAGCCGCTGTGCCACATGATACATCAGGTAGTCGGGCCTCTTTGGTACTATCTACAACCTAACTGCGATCTCCATATCGCAACGTTTTAGAAACCTTTGGAGAAGACCTATGTACATCAGAAGACGATATCAGGTTGTCTATTAATCGTCACGCTTGGCAGACGGGTTGATGATCGCAGTATGATGACGATGGTCCTAGTACACAGAGATTGACTGCCTCGTTGGTCTAGCGGTAGCGTGTTCACCCGCAGAGAACGAGGTCCTGGGTTCAAATCCCGGGTCGGGCCAAAAAGTGATTTTGGGACTTTTCTGTAAAAAGAAAAAATTCTCAGCATCAGCCCGAAGTCTGGGAGTTGGCGGTATTATACCCCCGTGCCTCGGAGAGCACGTAAAGCCGTTGGTTCTGTGCCTGACCTCTTTCCGGTCATGTTGCCTAGTCGTCCCATCGGATCATGAGAGTGGTGGAATAGAAAGTGCTCCTGTGTTTGCGCACACACTTGAGCACTATAATATGTCCCGCGCAGATGGCTCATCTCTGTTGAGACTGGCCGCCGTGGCCGAAATTCGGCTAGGGGGACATTATTATAATTATTACACAGAGATACGCTGCTGCCCGTTCTCTAAAAGATATTCCCTCGGGACGTCTTCTACGGATATTCTATGCATTTGATTAAATAATAGTGATCATTAAATATTAAATTCTTCTGTTCCAGGGCACACGAACTCTGCAATCAACCCGATAGTCTACTGCCTGATGACACGAAACTTCCGCCGCTCCCTCCGCAAGCTCATCTGCCACGACCCGGGTAACATACACTCTAGTACTCATTTCCATGTAAGTTACACGCCACCGGTAAAGTGATCTATTCATATGTAGAAATAACTACCTAACATTCTTCCTTCAAGAAAACTCCGTACCAGGACAGGAGAATAACTGAAACTCTTCCTCACCGCTTAAAAAAAACATTATGTGGTTTTATGAAACTACGATGCAATTGATACTTTGTCTTTTTTTCCGCGTTGACCGGTTTTTATTTATTTTTTTTTTTATTTTATCAAGCAACAATAGAAAACACATGGATTAATTAAGTTATTACAATATACACAAAAGTTTGCATTGTTCGATGACGACAAAAACGGCGGCGCCTGTCAGCAGTACTATTGCTTTGCGTCGTTCTAGCGTGGTACCGAGGATATTCTCGTATTTAAGAAAAATAGTACTACCGACATGCTGGCGCCGCTATGATTCCGTAGACATCGCTCCGCGAACAAAAAGGTTCTCAATTTTACAAATTAACCATATACTATGTTTTACACATTACTTTTAATTTGCGAAAAACCTATATTTTATCACTAAAACGTTACATTGTGGTTACATATATGGTTTATTTGACTCATTAGCTGTATCGTTGTCCATCACGATCAAGAGTACAACAACTATATATCGATAGACTGATCAAAACACAAATACCACGGAGCACTTGCACAAATGAGTGAGGTCATATACACCGAGTTATATAAATATCATAAATCGACCAAGTTATAACCTGTGGAAATTATGATGACAATACGCATAAAACTTTCAATTCAAACCTTCTGTCTCACTTCTATCATAAAAAATATATATAATCAATCCAATTCAATTTATTTGTTGAAAATCATATATATACAATGTTATTAGAATGATATCATTTGTGTTTAAATAGGAAACCCCCGCAAAGCAGTAATTGATTATAATAATAATTATACTAATTATATGTCGTCTCTTTGCTTACTAATAGAGTGCTGGTGTATAAATCTCAGCGAATACTAAAAACGATTTAGTAGACAGTAACTTTTCCATTTGCCAACTAACTTTAGTATAAAATATGCTGCAATTATTTCGCTAACTTCACAAGCAACATAATATATTTTTCTTAGAAGTTCGCTTTTTATTTTGCATCCGCTGCATTTCCATGTTTAGTTACGCACTAGTGATCATTCATATACCATGAAAATGTTGGTGTTTTTCTAAAACTTGCATGTGATATTAAATAAGGAATAAAAATATATTTATAACTTTCGATAAACCTGGACGGAATCTTCTATCTTTCAAGATCAGAAACCAAGTTTATCGAATGTTTAATATGAATTTTCAATTTCTAAATGGTGATCAGATTTAAAAAATTTATAAACAAAATAATAAAAATATGAAAAAATCAACCTTGAGCGTTGATAAATCTTTTACATCGCTGCCATTGAGTATCGCGCCCAGAATGCAGCATTGCCACGCTGGATGGCAATGCTTAAACGCCGTCAGAAAAATTAGTCAGACCTATGCTCTCAAAGTGGTACTCGAAGGTTAGTATTTTTGAGCCACTAAGTGGTTTCAGCTGATGCAGCAAGGGTGTCGACACATGTTGCATTCGTCACCAAAAAGTGTATTTATTTATCTTATGCATTAAGTATTCTAATGAAAGGACTATAAATTTGCTTTGAGCTTGTTGCTGCCACCTGGAACAAAATTTTGTTGATGGTCAACGGCTAAAGTGTTTCCTGAATTATCATAAAAATTTTCGTAGCATTTTTTGGCTCTATGCCTAACTCAATTTAAAAACGGCAAGGGCTCGATCTACAATGATATGCTCAAGATTTTCAGTTTTATTATTTCGCTTTCTACTACTAAACTGTTATACACACTTATAATTTACCATATAATTTTTATATCATAAATTATATATATGCACACTTTCTTTGAGTGTACAAAGAAACATAATTAGTAAAATACAAAATTGTCTTTTCACAGATGCAAGGCTTACGTCAAAAATCCAACACGTCTAGCATGCGAACCTGCACCACAGTAACATTCAGGAGTAGCAACAACCAGCTCGCCAGATCTGGCACCAACAGCCTGCAATATGGCCGACAGAGGAACTCCTTCAAAGACAACGGGTGGAAGGAACACCGCTACCAAAAGTCACCGCAGTTTTTGTAAATACGCAAGATACGCATACATGTACCACAATGTTGTACTAAAATGTGTATAAAATCGGTCAGAATATTCAATGAGATGCAAATTAAACATTATTTAAATTTTATTACGTCTTATAAAGAAATATGCGGTGAATCTAAAACTAATTTAATTGATAAGAATAAAATCTAAGGTATTGTATAAGTATATAAGACATCATTAAAAGAGAACGTAAGACGGTCTACAACATAACTCAGTTAGGTAAAGTACAAGGTTAGTAAGTAAGTACCTACCTAAGGTAAGTAATTTTGAAAATATGATGGCAGTAATTTAAATAGTATATATATTATATTATAAATTAACAATCATTACAGAGCTTGATAAAATCAGAAAATTTGAAACAATTAAATTTGGCATTTATAGTATTATTTGCAATTTAAAGCGTAAATTTTATCCCAAAAATAAATCATAAGTTAAATCATCCGGCAGGTCTCGCACCAGCATCATCACCAGCACCAATCCGGGGTAGGTGCTCTGAGTTAAGCTACGAACGATGCACACTGGTAGATCAAATGAATTCCCTTTCTAACACCCTTTTGGCGGATATAGGTGCTTGTTTAGGAATGTTTAGTTTTTATTTTAGTAAGAAATAAAACGATAGCAAATGTTACGTGTGCGATTAAAATCTGCAGATGATTTGTTAGTACTAAATTATTCCTGTTAGCGCATATTATCGATCATAAACAAAAATATAATTAAATTTAAGTAAGATCTTTAAAGATTTTATCTAGCTCTGGGATGGTTAACAGATAAAAAATTTGCGCCAAGCGCAATAATCTAGTCTATCATAAAACGTATCAAAAGAACAAATATTTTTATAAAATCTAGCTTCAGCTCGCGCCATCGTACGCAACGATTAAACTATATACTTATTTAGAATTTCATTTACATACATACATACATAGACTCACGCCTGTTTCCCAGAGGGGTAGGCAGAGACAACGGATTTCCATTTGTCACGATCTTTGCATACTTCATTTATGTTCAATAAAACCGCCCTGTGGTGCTAACGGCAAAGAAAGGTCTGAACGATGAAAAGGGCTACCCCATTTCATCCTGTGGGAGACTGTAGAAGTCGACACGAGGAAATATCTCCCAGACATCGGGCAGCAGCATCTCCCTGTGTACTATGACCATTTGTCATACTCGCGATCGCCAACCTATCTGCCAAGGGTGACTATTATGGCATATCCCTGCAAATGATGGATATAACACCATTGTGGGAATCTTTTGGGGAGGCCTTAGTCCAGGAGTGGACGTCAATGATTCAATAATACGAGATAAAATAATAAAAAAAATCTGCTGCAGGTTTCAGTAACGAACTAGTACGGACAGTCGTATGGTAAATTCCTCTCAATACTGAAAATAATAAGCCAAAACTCAATTGGTAAACACATCATAAACAGTTTTGAGCGTTTAGAAACTCATCCAAATTTACACTTAGCTTAAAGACGCATTATGTAGAAAATCCACGAAGTTTAAGGAACAGCTTACAATGTGTATTTTAAAGTCAGTAGAATGATGTGGTAAGATTTCGTCCAAGTTTTAACTACGGATCTAAACTCGGCAACGATAGTTTGATACCATAAATAGAATTCTATATGCCCTTATCATTGCAGCAACAATAAATATAAACACTAGTCAATTCATGACTTAATAATAAATAAAATAGCTAAGCTAATTACATTAAACCAAAACCACCGAAAGACAAAATGCCTTGTCAGTCATTAATTAATTGGAGTGGATTGAAATATACATCTACGGGGCTGGTATTGAAGCATCCCTAGATTAAAAACCAAGTAGATTTACAATGTACATTTTTAGACAAAAGATTTGTTATAGTTTTCTAATATAAAATAATAAAGCACGTTATTAACTGGCTCCCAGTTAATAACGTGCTTTATTATTCAAACTAAGATATTTTCCTTTGTACAAAAAAATTACAAATTACAGATGGTAACATGACAAAATTTAAGAATAACATCATTCGTTACTAGTGTTTAGTTTTCATAATTATACGAATACATTAAATTGGTAGAACAAAAATAATGCATTCTGTTCATAACAATTATGTTCCACAGATATACTGATATTTTAAATAGTCTTGGCTAGACCCGAAGTCAATGAATTTCAAACCATGCGTGGTTTTAATATAGAAATAGTATAAACAAGGAATTCTACGTACCTAACTAAGTAACTTGGTAAGTAATTATGTCTAATAGTAATACGTAAGCTGAAAGCCTACTAATTTAAATACTAATTTCACATTTAATTCATCGAAATTATTATAACTCTCTTATATTTAACGCAATAAGCAGTTTTTGTATCACGTAGGAAGGCATAAAACAACAAAATATTAACTTTCTGTATTTTTAATTAATTTTTAACTATACCAAAAATCCAAATATTTAAACTATAGCGGCGATACGTCGGTAAAATTTCAATAAAGCGCCATCTCTGAACAATACTTATAAAGCTCTGAACAAACTTTCTTAGCTTTTAGTTTCTTGTAGATTCATAGGTGTCACTATTTTTCTCTTGACTACAATTGTTCCAACAACAGGCAAATACAGGAAATTATTAAAATAAAATATAAGATATGACTATATAATATTATAAACGTTGTATTATAATATTAAGAAACCGTTTATTGTTAAATAGTATTTTTAATTTTTAACTAGTCAAATCTAAACAAAATAGTGGGATACTTTAATTGATAGTAAATATTAAGCGAAAGATATTGATACTTGGGAAAATAAGTTGAATAATCTACTACATAAAGGTAAACAAATTTAACAATATGATAGCCTACTTTATATTTTAAATCTGGCAATATAAAACTATTAATTACATTTTTTAAACTTAAATGTGTAATATCCATCCCACCCAGTATAACATAATAAGTATTTTTTTACTATTGTATAAAAATAAAAGTTGTATAAAATATAATAATAACTTATCATACTTATCAATAGCACTGAGGTTAACAAACGTTATTGCCTTTTCCACAGTAATAATAGAACATATTATTATTTTGTATTTTTGATTCTATTTACGAGTTATGACATTTTTTCGATTGGCGGCGCTAGTGGACTGTAATAGGCCTCTTAACTCTTGTGTTTTAACAAAGGCATTAAAACACCTAGTAAACGATAAAACTTTACGTAGAAACGTAGAAAATAAAACTGAGTGAGAAACACACACTTTAAATTTAAGTCAGTATAGTATTTATAATAATTTTAAACTTGGGCTTAAAGCCATCGGTCCTGTACTTGACCTCTTTCCGAACCTGTTGTCTAATTGTCCCCTTAAGTCATGAGAGTGAGAGCATCAGTGTTTGCGTAAACTCTGTTATGTCCCACGCGGAGGGCTGATGGCCAATCTCCACTAAGACGGGCCATCATCGCAATTTGAACAGGACGACATTAATAAATTAAATTTTGCTATCTGTTCAAAGCTTGAATACATTAATATTCATAACCTTGTTAAGGACAGACCTCGAGAGAGAAGTTTAAGAATTAAATTAATCTAATCATCGAATTAACCTCTAGCATTTATTGGTAAAGATAGGCAATTTTCATATGAAATAAACGAATTAATTTTAATCACACTTATATTATAAAGGCGAAAGTTTGTGAGTGTGGGAGTTTTTCTGTTTGTTTCTTTTTCGCGGCTAAACGGGTGGAGAGATGTTAATAAAATTTGGTATGGAGTTAGCTGGCACCCTGGATTATGGCATAGGCTACAATGTATAAAGTTTAACGCGGGTAAAACCGCGGGGCACAGCTAGTGATCAATATATCTCATTGCCTTGTGGCTGACGGCAGAGAATATCACCACCACATTTCATCGGTGTATTCCCAACCAGTAACACCACAACTTGTAACACTGCTACTGGTTGGGAAAAAAAATCCCATCCAGTAACAGTGTTACTGGATGCAACTTTTTTTATCGCAACGAGTAACACTGTTACACTTCATTAAATAATGGTGTTACTCGTTGGGAAAAGTCCCCATCCTGTAACAGTGTTACTGGATGCATGATTTTTGTCCCGTGGGAGGCAGGAGGGAATATCTTCCCCGGAGAACGGGCAGCCATGTCTCTGTTTACCCTGACCATCGTACTACGATCGCCAACCCGTCTGCCAAACGTGGCGATTATGGCAGATCCCAAATGCCTTCATTTTCACACTCCATTGTGAAAATCTTTTGGGGAGGCCTTTTCCAGCAAAAGACGTCATTTGGCTGAAATGTTTATATCTACTTATTTAAATTCATAATACTTACCTTAAACATTGCGCATCTTTAGAATTGTAGTGACCTAATTAGAAAATATGATTTTTTGGGAACCGTTACATAAAAATTTTAACGGTTACATTTTTTGTAATTAATGGTGATTAAAATGAGCTTTCTACGCCAAAATCGGCCTGTGTTTTAATTTAAATCGATAAACATTGTAGTTTTAGGTCATTTTTTGATATAAAGTCAAAATCATGTTTTTTTTTAATTAGATCCCTGTGCGATTTTGATCTAGCGATTCACATCCCGAGTCAAGTCAAATGTTATGACTGGACTGCTACCTGGACACGATTTTCTTGCATGCTTCTAAAATGAAAATAGAAGCAAGCTAGAAAAACGTATTTTTTATTTTTATTTTATTTATTGATCAATAAATTACAGAAGGTATAATTAATGTAAGAGCCCCTCGCATAAACCACAGTGGTTTTTGTGAGGTGGAATTCACTAATAATTAGGTGCTGAGATATGCTTAACTTAAATATATAAAGAACTAGCTGTGCCCCGCGGTTTTACCCGCATTAAATTTTATTAATGATCACAGGCCCTCCCCCATAGGTGATAGCATGATAATATGTAGCCTATATATTGACCCGACCTCTTAGTAATATTCAAGCAAAGTTGAAGTAAAACCTTGCAGTACTTTTTGAGTTACACACACAGACAAAAAATCAAAAAACTATATTTTTGGCTTCGATATCCATTGTAGATCACGCACCAAGTATGTTTTAAAACAATATTCAATGTACAGTTTCGACTTTCCTACGATTTTATTATATGTATAGATTATAATATAAAGTACTGAACTATATAAAGTATTATAATACACAGAACTATATTTTTTATTACACACAAAGTGTAAATACACACCAGGACTGTAAAACAGACCAGGTTGGTCTGTTTTACAGTTTGTCTAAAATATCTTGTACATTTTTTATTAAGTATTTTTTTATTATTTTTATTAATCCTTTTAAAATGCTTTCATAGGTTTGTTACATGTCTATTAACTACATGTTCTGGTAACGTATTTAAGATCTTAGGTAATATGTAATTACACATTCTGGTTTCGAATTACAAAGCTTATTAAGTTTGCTTGTTGCGTCCAAAAACAGCCCAGAGTTGGCGGCCTTAGACGCCCTTGCCTCGCAGTGCTCGTAAAGCTGTCGATATTACGCTTGACCAAGATATATCTGGTGATCTTCTCCGGTCGTGTCAGTAAGCCGTTCCTTGGGAACACGAGAGTGAGGGAACATAGACTGCGACCATATTTACTTCCTCACTCCTGCGCCATAATATATCTTTATTAGTTGTCTAGTCTCTGTTGACATGGGCAGCCGTGTCCGAAATTCACCCAGTAGCTCTATTATAACTATTACTATTAAAATACGTACCAATAATTTCGTCTTTATTTAAATCTAGTATTGTCCCTAGTCGTCATAATTAAGTAAGTTTATAAATACGAGGGCAGAACGTGAGCTCGATAAAGTGATGTGTGATTAACGCATATGCTACAAAAGTGTTCTGCGACTGACCACAGTTCGAATGCACGCTTGTGCGACATACTGGGGCTACATCACGCTGATAAAATGAACAAAAGTGAGACAGAAATTCTACAGAGTGACAAACTATTGGTCGAATTAATGGTCTTTACACGAATGAATTGACGTTATAACTGTTCCACTCTAACGGCATCTCAGTTGTATATTAACCTAAGTCACTCGTTTCTGACTTACTGATATTGTTATAGGTAAAGTTCTCAAGGTGATCAGGTTTATGTTTGTATGATTATGTATATAAATATTAATTATTCATGTCGCACGTAGCATGATGTCGCGCACTAGTGTGTCTGTCGCACAAGCGTGCATTCGAACTACGGTGAGTCGTAGAAAAGTTTTGTCGCACAAGCGTGCATTCGAACTACGGTGAGTCATAGAAAGGTTTTGTCGCACAAGCGTGCATTCGAACTACGGTGAGTCGTAGGAAAGTATTGTCGCACAAGTGTGCATTCAAACTACGGTGAGTCGTAGAAAAGTTTTGTCGCACAAGTGTGCATTCAAACTACGGTGAGTCGCAGAAATGTTATGTCGCACAAAAGTTATGTCGCACAAGCTGCACACATTATGTCGTCTAACTACGGTGGGTCGTAGAACAATTTTATTTTGTCGCACAAGCGTTAATCGCACATCCATTTGTCGAGCTCCCGTGGTGCACATTATAATACTATTAAATATAAAATATGGTACCTAAAGGTAAATAAATTGTAACTATACGAAACATAGCCTAGTTTAACTAAAGTTTAAGATTAAATTAAGCAGTTGTTAGTTATGTTAACGAACCTGTAGCAACTTTGTTATAATTTGTCTCTAGGCAATAAATAAACTGTGTACATTCATTTACATAAACACCTACTCGCGGATTAAAATCTAGATTTTATTTATGTGCTTACTTATTTTAAGTCTTGATTCAGTCAAACAAGTGATTTGTTAATGAATTTATATGTTTTAATATACGTAATTAAGTAATTTAAATAATGCAAATATCCCGTTTAACCTAAGTTTGTACTTCATACAAAGGTTAATTAGTATATTATTATGTTATCATAGATTTGTATAAAGCTTAATGTATATAAAGTGAAGTTTCAGCTTCTTAGTGTTTTATTTAAAATCCTAGCTGTACCCGACTTGCGGTGTTGTGCTCTCTAGCCACGCCACCAAATATTTTTTTAATTGGATATAACCCATTTTTATGTACGGCTGACGGTCATGGCTTACATGCATTGTTTGTGAATGTACGACTTTTAATTTAATAGAAAAAAGTAAATTAATGTGGCGTTGCTGCGGAATATTCTCCGTAGCCACGCCACCTGTAATCAACATTTGTAGATACAACTTCAACTATTTCTCTGAAGTTATATAATGTACTAACGCTGTGTATTATGTATACGTGATAAGTATGAAAAAATATGTTAATTCTAAAGATTAATTCTAACCTCACAAATTGTCCCTTACAGTGTATTAAACTAATATATTTTAGCGATTACTTTTTTTTTCTGTGTGGGTAGGCATACAATTGATACATACTTGATAGTGCTCCTATTATATTTTACAATTAAAAATAGTATTTCTGATTGTATTATTATAATCTATGTATTAATCAATTGCTAAACTTACCCTTACTTGCTATTTTAAAACTTTCACTTAGTTTATTTTGTAACTTTCTTTTTTTTAACACTCACTGAATTATGGAAGGCCAATTTGAGAAAAGTTTTGAGACATTTGAGAAACTGATGAATTCAAGAATGAAGTCCCATGAAGACAAGCTCCAGCAAGCCATGACAGGCTCAGGGTCATTGCAGTCATCAGACCTAGCCACCCTGTCATCAGAGTTTATGGATTTCAAGATGTTCTTTCTTAACACAATCAAGCATTTCAGGGAACAACTGCACCTTCTTTCTCTTGGGTTGGATCGTCATGAAACTGTTATGAGAAGAAAGATTCTTTTGCTCCATGGGGTGCCTGAGAAGCCTGATGAGAAGTTACCATGCACCATTACCAATGTATTAACCGGCCATATGCAGTTGACTGACATTGAGGGCAAAGTTATTGAGGCCTGCCACCGTCTGGGCACCGGCTCAAAGAAACCTCGTCCTATACTCATCCGTTTTCGTAGTATGGAGCATCGACATCTGGTCTGGGACAACAAAACAACCCTAAAGGGCAGTGGCTTCACTATCTCGGAGTTCTTAACGCAGAGTAGACACCGTGTTTTCACAGCTGCACGCAAACATTTCCAGATGAAGAACGTTTGGTCATTTTCTGGTAATATAATCATTCTGACACCAGGAAATTCTCGTCGGAAGATTGAAACGATGAGAGAACTTGAAGCGTTGATTTCTCAGTATCCAGAGAGTGCTTCTCCTCCGCCAGCCGCCGATCAACCTGCTACATCGGCAAATGCCGAGGCCCCCAAAGGATCAAAAGCACGTAGAACACGACGTAATTGATTATTGTCTTATCTTAAGTTTATATCAACATCTATTGTAATCTCTGTCCTCCTGCATTCAGCCGCATATTACTTATAAAGTATTCTTCACTTCACTGTGGGTATGTAATATTATTTCATCTTTCTAATTACCCTTTTTCTTTCTTTATATTTGATAATCTCGTTTTAATTAACCATTCATGAAGGCACTCATTGTTTACATTTCTATATAGTGACATTTAGATTGACAGTTTTCGTTTTTTTTTTTTTTTTTTTTTTTTTATTATTGGCAATCTGCCGTTAATTTCAGCAATTTTGCCAGTGTCATGTAATGGCTACACATGGGATAATGCAGGATTATGTTTTATATTTATAATAGATACTAAATTGTGGTACGATTTTGATACCTGGAACAGAAACAAACATAAATCATTGTTAGTTATTTATATATATTTACATAAATTAAACACAGAAATACATATATATACATACATGTCCTATAATTTTATTTTGTTAGTCGATATAAATTTAATAAACGCACTAATCATTTGAGGATCAGGAAAAAATGATAGGAGGTGTCGAACATTCACTGGTTGCTGAATTTTTAATTTTGAAATTATTTGTTTTAATGGTAAGGAGTTATATAACTGGCAACCTAAGAAAATGTGATCAAGAGTGCCGTCATCCAAGCCACACTCGCATAGGGAATTGTCACGCACCCTGATCTTGTGCAAGAACACTGGAGTGCAACAAAATCCAAGCCTGATTCTACATATTACAGAAGTGACGGTTTTGCAAACTTTTTTAAATTTATAAAACCAAGGCTTAATTGGAATGATGGGCTGAATAGATGCGTATTTGCACCCCTTAGTTTTACTGGTCACAATCCAAGAGGACTGCCAGGAGTCAAAAAGATCGGTCTTCGCACTATGCAGCATATCATAAATTTGGACAGAATAATGCTTCATATCTGCAGAACTAGAATTTATGGCCGCTTTAGCAGCCTCATCCGCATATTCGTTTCCGCTAATACCTACATGAGCCGGAATCCATACAAGCAGCACTTCAACCTCTTTAAGAGAGCACAAATATAAGATTCTTCTTATTTCAAAGATAACTGGGCTGCGGAGGTTATCTTTAAAAGGATTTTTAACTATTGCGTCTAGGGCGCTTTTAGAGTCCGAAAAAATTATTGCCTTGGATATAATGGTATGACTGAAAATAAACTGACAAGCTTCGAGAATACCTATACACTCTCCAGTAAAAACTGAAGCTTCAGTAGGGCACTGGAATTGAAGAGTAATACGAGAATTGGAGTAGAATACAGAGATACCAGTTTTACTGTTTGGAGTCAATTTAGAGGCATCCGTGTAAAACCTGTGATAATCTTGCCACTTATCATGAATTAGAGAGGATAGAAGGGCATCAGCTTGAACAGTGTCCTTATTCAAACCTATATATGGGATATAATTTGGGCAAAAATGCAAAATTTCATAAGGAGACCTATAAAGGGGGAATTTAGTACCTTGGATTAAAGGAGCACTTTCCTCAACCCTACGCATTTTCCTAAACGAATGCAACATCAAAGGAGGGTCTTTGGATCTCCAATAATCTGCTTGTCTGCACAAATTATCCAAATGGGATAGTTTGTTAATAATTTTATGATTTTGAAGGAAAGATGCCCTGTAAACAAACCTATCCGCGAGATATTGTCGGCGAAATAGAAGGGGAGGTTCACCGCCTTCTACCCTCATGGCATTGATCGGAGTTGATCTCATACAACCTAATATAATACGTAAAGACTTTGATTGGATAGATTCAAACTTAGCCAAGGCAACTTTACTACATGGCTCAAGCAGGAAAGAGCCATAATCAAGTAAACTTCTTATCGTCGCATTATATATAAGTTTCAAGGTGAATGGATGGGCTCCCCACCAAACACCAGCGAGTGCACGCAGCATATTTATATTTTTTTCGCATTTACCTGTAATATAATTAACGTGAGGAGAACCTGATAGTTTTGAGTCCAAGATGACACCAAGAAATTTCACCTTGTCTTCCACTTTTATGGGCGACCCTTCAATCTCAAGGTGTACATCCGGAATAGCCCTTTTACGGGAGAAGACTACTACCGAGCTTTTAGAAGCTGACAGCTGGAGACCATGAGAACAGAGCCAATGATTTAGAGAATTTAATGATACTTGCATGGATTCCGTAGCTGCACTAATAGATGGACTAGAAACATATAAACACAAATCATCTGCGTACTGCAAAACCTGACAATCAATATTGAGCGACTTGTGCAGATCAGACGTATAAATATTGTAAAGCAGGGGACTAAGGACCGAGCCCTGCGGGAGACCCCGCCAAACCAATCTTGGATCAAACTTGTACCCTGGGACATGTAGATTAATGGAGCGATCAGACAGGAGGTTACATATACAATTGAGCATCCTTACCGGAATACTCAGCTGGCGTAGTTTAACTCTGAGTACGGAAAGAAGAACACTGTCATATGCTGCTGAAATGTCCAGAAATACTCCAATAACCGATTCATTAATACTAAAAGCTATGCGGGTATCCGCCATAAAGATGCCAATGCTATCCATGGTGCTAAACCCCTTTCTAAAGCCAAATTGGGTTTCCGCTATCAAACCCCTGCTTTCTAGATACCATTCTAATCTATTTTTAATTAAATGTTCAAATATCTTGCAAATTACTGGGGACAGAGCAATAGGCCGATAGTGATCAGGGCAATTAGGTGATTTACCCGGCTTCAATATTGGAATGACAATTTGTGACTTCCATTGGGTAGGTATGAAACTTTGCATGAAACATGTATTTATCACACTTAAAAGAAAGTTACGACAATGGGAGCCAGTCTTCTTAAAAAAGGAGTAAGGAAACCCATCAACCCCAGGAGCTGTATCCCGGAGATTTTTCAGAACTGCATCTAATTCCTTTGGTGAGAAAAGATCATCCAGTGGATCATTGGAAATTATAACTCCGGGAATGGATGAGCATTCCTCCTCAAGAGGCACAAAAGATGGGGCTAATTTATTTAGAAATAAAACTGCCATGTCTCCAGATATAGAAGAATATTTTTTGTGGGAGCAACCACGCCTGAAATTTTTAAATTTTTCCCATACTAATGAAGAGGAAGATGAAGGAGATAGAGAAAAACAAAATCTTTTCCAACTCTCATACTTCTTTCTTTTAAAAAGACGTTTTGATTTAGCTACTATCCTATTGTAATTAACTAAATTTTCATTGGACATGTTACTAATGTAATTAAGTTCAGCTTCATTTCTGGATTTAACAATTGAGGTACATTCTCCATCCCACCAGGGAGGAGAAGACACTTTCCCTGAAGCTGAATTTTTCACAGGAATGCTCTCATCTGCCGCTAAAGAAATAGCTTCAGAGAAAAGAGACAGACACAAGGCTAAGTTATCTTTGGTAATTTGAGGGAAGGAAAGAATTTGGTTATCTAAAATTTGTTCATACAAGGCCCAATTAGCATCCTTAAGTCTATATTTTAATAATGGTGTATTATCTCTTAGCGGTAAATGTCTACCAATGAAAGTGGAACAAATGGGGTAGTGGTCGCTACCATATGTTAAACTTAACCGTTTCCACTCTATCTGGGCTGCTAAACTAGGTGAACAAAAGGTTAGGTCCACACAGCTTTTGCTCTGACCTAATCGAGGGAGTCTGGTATGGGAACCGTCATTTAGGACACATAGTCCAACTTCATCCATAAGTTCCACTAAATCTACCCCTGCACTATCATTCTGAATTGAACCCCATAGTGTATTGTGGCAATTAAAATCTCCTAAGAGAATAATAGGAGATATGGACATACAAACATTTTTTAAAAATTGAAAACATTGTGGACTGGGGGAGGAGATGTACACAGAAATAAAACCAATGCCTAGGACTCTCACCCCAACGGCATTAATCCCATTACCATGGCTGGGAAGGGAAATAGGAAAAGAGGGAAGGGAGTTGTTAACTAGAATAGCAGCACCACCATAACCATCAGGACGGTCATCGCGATATGTGCTATATCCAGAAATATTAAACTGAAGACGTGGAGAAAGCCACGTCTCCGAGATGGCAAAAACAATAGGCTGGAAATTATTAATTAAGGTAATTATTTCATTTATTTTTGGATGGACACTTCTGGCGTTCCACTGTAGAAGCTGCAGATCCATTTTGTCTTAGCTGAAGTCTATTAATTAAGTAATTGGCAACGTGGTCAGGAACTTGGTGTTTAGATGTGAAGGATTCTAATAAATTTACTATAGAATCTAATTCCTTTGAGAAATTTTCATCTATAGGATCTTTGCTGAGGGCACAACCATTAGATGCAGGTGAAAAGGAGTATGAATTTAAAGTCTCTTGATGAGCTCTTACATCATAACCTGCAGTAAGAGGAACATGATTTTTTTGTCTCTTAGGAACTGATTTGTGATATGAGGTGGAAGCTGAAGGACGCAAGTTGGATGAAATAATATTAGAAGGAACAGAGATTGAAGAATTGGATGGAGTAGGACGGGGAGAAGATGCAGAAACATCAGCATATGATCTATAAGCAGAAGGAATTTTTTTAGCTGCTTCATCATAGGAAATACTACACTCTGCCATGGCTATCTTTATTCTTTTCTGCCTATCAAATTCTGGACAGCTTTTACTGTTAGCACAGTGTGCTCCGGAGCAGTAAAAACATTTGGCTTCATCAACCGTACAGCTATCACCAAAGTGCTCCCCACCACAGCGAAAACACTTTGCCTTTGACCTGCATTGATTTTTTGTATGCCCATATTTACAACAAGCATAACACTGAATTGTAGGGAACAGATAGAGTTCTACAGGTAAAGAATTGTAGCAACAGAAAACTCGTTTTGGT
This sequence comes from Pseudoips prasinana, assembly GCA_951640165.1. Lineage (NCBI taxonomy): Eukaryota > Metazoa > Arthropoda > Insecta > Lepidoptera > Nolidae > Pseudoips > Pseudoips prasinana. The sequence goes on along the minus strand of OX621238.1, from coordinate 2,441,452 downwards.
AAAGTCTGGCCATCAAAAGTGAGAACCACCATGGGTGTTGGCCTCCACTCGGAGACTCCATCCACCACAAACTTGCGATTCATCCTTCTAACCTTCAAAATTTGACCACATCCAATTTCTGGTTTTAAATTTTGAATTATCTCAAGATCAGTCCAATCTACTGGAACATCTCTTACTACTCCCATTCTTGTAATGTTATATGTAGGAATGGAAGTAATATACCCCTTATTAATAATTTCTGAGCTAGCAAGGAAGGCATTGGCATCTTCAGGGGACTTGAATTCTACTGAGATTCGATTTCTACCTACCCTTTTGATACCATCAGCAAGAATATTTTTAATGTTTAATTTCATTAACAGTTGGCCGAATTTAATGGGATGTATTGAAGTGCTTGCTGCAGGGTTATCTGATTTAAAGGCAACATGGACTAAAAACGGTCTGATATCTCTGTTAGAGTATCTAGAACGGCCTAATGAAGATGAGTTTGACTGTAAATTGTTGGTTTGGGGAGAAAGTTGAGAAATTGGTTGTGACAATGGAGTATTATTAGTCTGAGATGAATAGATTTCATCAGACTGGGGGATCTGACGTTCAATGGATTGAGATAGGCGATCCGTATGCGGCTTTTTAGGGGGAGGAGGACCGTCTCCGCTAGTTCCACGTTTGTGGATCGAGCGTTCAACAGCCTCAAAATTAGCCAAGGGGGCAATTAAACCTGAACCGTAGGAAAAATTTTCTGCTTTATTACTGTCGCCAGAGTCGTCGTTGAGGACGTCTCGCGACTCGCCAGGATCCGGCGGACGGCCATGGAGAGTTTCCTCAACTTCCATGGTCGCCCGGCATCAATCTTATACGAAACAAAATAGAACTCACCCAAATGGAATATGAGGACAAACACAGATATAATTAAAATACACAAATCACAGACACATATAGGCTTTCAAAAGCAACACCAAAATCAGTTATAACAACGAAAATATTAAATTAAAAACGCTCCACATGTGTTCACCAAAAACACTTACCAGCGAAAATCGACAGTTTTCGTTCTGACAAGTACGTTTTGTTACTGGCAGTGCCACTTTTTTTTTTTTTTTTTTTTAATAATTATGATGTGGTGTACCATGAGAAAACATTATTTTACGTTTAATATATTTTTGTTGTTATTTCTTTGATTCGTTAGTCACGTTTAATAACTTGACGTTATTAATAGTAGTTATTACTAGTATTACATACCTACCAACTGTTTGATGTAAAATGTGGATGTGATTGTTTGTGTATATAGAATGTTAAATGAATTGTCCGTATATATAAGATAAACTAGTAAAAAGCAATTTCTTCTATCTTACCAGCGAGTAGGAGAGTTTAGTAACCTTCATATATCGTTGTTTTAATATATTTAAGTATTTTATTGACATTTTAGCGTTATATATATATTCTTTTTTTTTTACTTTATATATTTGTTTATAAGTACATTAAGGATAATATTATGAACCTAGACGATAGTTTTTTCTCATGTAACTCATCTTCAGACAGTTTTATCAGTGCAGAGAGTGATCACTCTTCAGTATTGACATTGCATGATCAGTTGTCCTCTATCCTATCCGATTACAGTAAAAATTTTAACGTTGCTCATATCAATGCGCAGAGTGTTCCCGGTCATTACTCCGAACTTCTAGCGTCTATTAGCAATTCTCCCATCGATGCTCTATTAATTTCCGAAACTTTTCTGAAACCATCTGTCCAATCCGCTTTTGTGGCACTCCCAGGGTACGTCCTAATTCGTAACGATAGAATTAATAAAGGTTGCGGTGGCGTTGGGATATATCTCCGAGCAGATATTCCGTACAAGATTATCAGCACGTCACCTTCGCAATATAGTGGGTCTGCCGAACATTTATTTTTAGAAATAATTTTCCACCACAGCAAGGTGCTCCTTGGAGTATATTACAGCCCCAACCTACGAGTCGATTACTTCGATTCTCTCGACACCCTTTTAAATAACCTGTGCCCTATTTATGACCATGTAATCCTGATGGGTGACTTTAATACATGCTTAGTAAAAAATGATTTTCGTTCTCGTAAGCTTCTATCCCTCCTTTCTTCTATTAATCTCCATATTCTTCCACTTATGGAAACTCACTATGCCCCTAATAATACTCCTTCTCTCTTGGACCTCATGATTGTCTCCTCTCCCGATCAAGTCGCTACTCATGGTCAACTATCTGCTTCTTTTTCCTATCATGATTTGATTTATTTATCTTTCAGAATTCGTTCCCCTAAGCGCAAATCTCTTTTTCTTTCTCTTCGAAATTTCAAGGGTATTGATTTGGAGGCATTGCAGCGAGATGCCAATTGTATTGATTGGTCGGGTGTATATAATGCTCTCAACCTTGATGGTAAGGTGGATGCTTTTAACTCCATTATCCTGAACTTATACGACCGTCATGCTCCCAAACGACGTGTTAGGATAAAGCATAACCCAGCCCCGTGGATCAATGACTCTATTAAACAATCAATGGCTTGTAGGGATAAAGCTAAGAGAAGATACAAGCGGAATCCTACTGAGATAAACTTAAGTAGGTATAAATCATTACGTAATGTATGCAATCGTCTGTGTCGTGATGCCAAGAAGCGCCACTTCTATAAATCTCTTGATAACCGCAATCCTTCTTCAGTTTGGAAATTCCTTAAGTCTAATGGTATTGGCAAATCTCCTTCTTTGTCATGTAAAAACTTTGATTTAAATGCCCTTAATACTTACTTTTCTGCTCCACCTGTTACTCTTGATACACATATCAAAAACAACACACTACTTGATCTTTCACATTCTCCAATCACACATGATTCTTCTTTCACCTTTACCTCTGTTACTGAGGAGGATGTCAAAAAATCTGTCCTTTCTATCTCTTCAACTTCTGCTGGACATGATAATTTATGCTCCAAAATGATTAATCCTATCCTTCCTATTGTCCTTCCTATTCTTACCCATTTGTTCAATTATTCTTTATTTTCTTCCCGTTTTCCTACTGCTTGGAAACAAGCACATGTCATTCCTTTGCCTAAAGTCTCCGAACCATCCGCACCGTCCCAGTTTCGTCCGATTTCTATCCTCCCGTTCCTTTCAAAAGTTTTGGAGCATATTGTTCATAAGCAGTTGTCTGATTTCCTCTCTTGTAACCGTATCCTTAATCCGTTTCAGTCTGGTTTCCGATCTGGCCATAGCACGGTTACTGCCCTTGTCAAAGTCACCGACGACATTCGCTGGGCTATGGATAACAAATCTCTTACCGTTCTTATACTTTTAGACTTTAGTACAGCATTCAATTCTGTCGATTTTGACATCCTTCTCGGTATTCTCTCTTCACTCAACTTCTCACCTTCTACCTTATCTTGGTTTGACTCTTATCTTCGGGGTCGCTCGCAGTGTGTACGCCTTGACGAGACATTCTCCGATTGGTGCGAGCTCAGTGCGGGTGTGCCTCAGGGTGGCGTTCTATCTCCCTTATTATTCTCTATTTTCATTAACTCTGTTACAAAAAATACCTCTTCGAATTTCCATCTCTATGCAGACGATGACGCTGATGACGCTGATGCAGCCATTGCTGCAATGAACCACGACCTGGGGTTAATTAGTCTTTGGGCTCAGTCTCATGGTTTACTTTTAAATCCTGCGAAATCCCAGGCCATGGTCATAGGCAGTAGGCATATGCGCAGTGAAGTTAATTCAAATTCTTTTCCACCAGTCTACCTCGATGGTGTCCCAATTATTTATTCCGACACGGCAAAAAATCTTGGACTTACTTTAGATTGCAATCTCTCGTGGAAAGCCCAAATCGCTGAAGTTAGCAAAAAAGTGCACTTCACATTCCACTCGCTGAAATGCCTTCAAAACTTTTTACCCTTGAAAACTAAAATCTCTCTTGCCCAGACTCTGATACAACCCATCTTGGATTACGCTGACAGTTGCTACCTAGACGCTACAGAGGAGCTTCTAAATAAGCTTGAGCGTTTACAAAATCTCTGCATTCGGTTTATATTCGGCCTGAAAAAATTCGACCATGTCTCTAAATTTCGTAAAGATCTCAAGTGGCTCCCAATTCGTTTTCGCAGGAACACTCGCATATTGTGTCTCCTTTTTAACATCCTTCATAATCCTCAATCCCCATCCTATCTGCGAGAGCGCTTCTCCTATAAATCTGCTCCTGGTGCTCTTTGCAGATCGCACATGAAATCCCTTCTTAAATTTCCCCTCCATAAAACCGATTTCTATTCCTATTCCTTTACTGTTCATGCGGTCAGGCTGTGGAACTCTCTTCCGCCAAATGTTCGGAACTGCAATTCAATTTATTCGTTTAAAAGACAAGTAAAAAATCATTATCTATCCATTTCATCCACTTAGAATGTACGTTAGTATTAGTATTTAGTGTATTTTAAATTTAACATTGGGTATAATAGTGGTATATATTCGTATTTAAGTATTTATGTAAATTATTAGTATGTAAGTTTATTATTGACCTACACACATTTTTGACTATCTTCAATTTTTTTTTTTCCTTTCGCGGGTCTGCTGGAAGAAATTTCTTACGAAATAAGCAGATCCTGTGTACTCTTTGTTTCTTTTTGTATATTATTCTATGATTTTTGTGTGTACATGAATGAATAAATAAATAAAATAAAAAAAAAAAACATGACAGCAAAATTTTAAAATATAATTAAACAAATATCATAAATAGAAGTCATTTATTATAAATCTGTGTTATAACAATGGGTACAAAATATTTTATCTTTATAATCATTTAAAATAAAATAACTGTTTCATAAAACAAACCACCGACTTTGAAAACTAACTAAAAAGTATATAATAATTTCAGGAATACGGTATACCTAACTACACTAAATTATTATATTTGAAGTAGGTGCTATTAATTACGAATAGTCGTTTCCCACAATTGCTAGCACCAACTTTAAATGTAATAATTTAGCTAGGTATACCGTATCTTGAAATTATTATACGAGTAGGTATACTTTTTACTTCGATTTTGAAGTCAGTGGTTTGTTTTTTAAAACAGTTATTTTATTTTATTCTTTTTAGTCACGTCATTAGTGCCTTTCTCTACATATGTGAAATCGCTGAAATACATACACTCGAACATAGAACCATCCTCCTTTTTCATTCCATGAAGTCGGTTAAAAAGAAATAAACAAAATCTCTCTCAAACAAATAAAAATCGGTAAAGAATAATTACATTACACCAGATTGACAGTGTTTTTAATTATGTACATGTTACTATATGATTGTAAATTCAAAAAAAATCCGAGTTAAATAGATCCTGAAAATAAATATATAAATCGGAATTTATTTTATTTATTTAATTAAGGCTTACCAACTAAATACGTGTTAAACATTATTACACGAAAATGTATTAAGGTGATCAGACATGCATCTAAATTAAAGGTAGGCACAACATTAACAGAATAATAATAATTAAAAGCTAGGTACACGCATCAAACATAAAAAAGAAACTTACTTACATCAGTACATATAAGATAAGTATGTGTTGTTGTACACAGACAACAGTGTGCTTTACTTACATGTTTTTAAAAATAGCTGTTTTGAACATAATTATTTTGCCCCTCAAAACATCTAGATCGCAATTATAAAAAAATTCATTGCATTTTCTGAGGATGTAAGTATAAGGGGCATTATAACCATATCTATTTCTATTAAAGTCTATCGAGAAAGGTATATAATTATGTACCTGGCAGACGGTCTAGGCACATTTAAGCTCAACTGACCTACTAATTCTTGACAGTCTACGGTGTGGTTTATAATTTTGAACAGGCAAGTAAAACCCAAGAAGTCCCTATGCCAACGTAATGATTTCATCTTGAAGTGGTTCAGTCTGTCGTCGTAATGTTTAATACTACGTTTGATACCGGCTATTGCAGAGATTCTTCTTACAAATCTTTTCTGTATATTTTCTAAGCGTTGAATACTATTTTCATAATTGGGATACCAAACAAAAGAACAGTATTCAAGGTGGCTGCGCACTAATGAGAAGTAGAGGGTCTTTAAAGCAGGAAGAGACTTAAATTGCCTAGTGTTGCGATTAATAAATGACAACATGCGTAGACATTTACTGACAGTGTTATCTACGTGTTTATTAAATCGCATCTCAGAGTCTACCAGAATACCCAAGTCTCTAACCTCGGTAACCACATCTAACACCTGATCTTTCATAGTATAGGAAGTAAGAAATTTATTTCTTTTTCGGGAGAACTTGATGTGATGGCATTTGTTAATATTTAATAGCATGGCATTATTGTCACACCAACCACACAATCTGTCCAATTGTTTATATTTTTTTTTACGCGAATCACTTTAGTAATCATGTCGTCATAGCACTCCCATTCTGAATTACGACGCTAACAATACGTTTTATAATGACCCAATCCTCCATTTTCATTCGAAGTATAGCTTATTACTGCTCCAAGTTTAAATATTTTGTCTATAAGTAATATTTCTAAAGGAACATCGTTCAGAGATATATTTAAATCCAATTCAAAAAATATGAAATTGTCCGATATGACATAATTTGTAGATACTTTTCCATGACATGCCTTTACTTTACAATCAGTTATTGTTACATTTTCAATCATAGATATTGCTGAATTTCCTAATGAACTAACACCATAGTCAGATAATGTTAGCAAATTTAATGGTAGAATACAACATTATCTGGTTTCAGTTTTTCTGCAGACTGTACAAATTTTTGACACAGTTACACTGAAAATTTCATCATATAGATTTTTTTCTAACACAAAAGTTACATTACAACCGCAATCAATCACTTCTAGATTTCGTTGAATTGACAATTCGTAATATTTTTTAAGAATTTCAGTTCTCATTTTTAATGGATTAACTGATACATCTTTATGTCGCAATGTACTAACCAGATTAGAAAAAGGCTTATTCAATAAACTAATGAACGGTGAAATATTAACATAGTCTGTACAAATTACTACCAAAGCAGTGAGTACAGAATCGAACGCACAAGTGTTATTAACTACAACTTTGTCAATACCAGAAAAACAAATGTTTCCATTTGGCAAAGTCTCTATTTTGTTTGCTTTTACTTTAGGATTGACTTTGTCAATCAAGGGTATGTGTTTTTGATTCTCTGTTTTATTCCGCCAGTTTTCTTCAAGTTTAGGATTTTTAGTAAAAATTGATTCTATAGTAAAATCATCTTTTTCAGTAAAATCATTATTCTTGTCAGAAATGATTTCCGAATCAGTTTTAACATTATTGTCAGTTTTTACAGTATCCAAACAACTGGAGAGTGCTAACTTTACTTCCCCTGATAAGTATTCTGTATGTTGCATTATAAAATCGTCTACTCTCATTGTGCCACTACGACTACGTAAAGGAAACTTTTTTGTATTTTTAACGTAGCTTTCTACATTACTACTACTTGGAGCATTATCTAAAGAGCACTGAATATACTGACACATAATGTTCGACCATAGTGGTAATCGAAATATCAGTTTGCGGAAGCTATTTATAAATCTTGGTAAGTAATACATATTTTCATATCCTGTGTTTTCACTTAAATCACTACATATTACCTCGGAGTCAACAATTTCATTAGACCAAGTTACAATACTACCTTCTATAACCAAATTATCCTCTTCAACTATACTGTCTTCGTGAGGACCGTCTGTAGTATCAACGTCTAGAAATATATCATTTTTATCCCTCAAGTCTTTTAATTCCGCTTTGGCTGCATCGCATTTGCTTAAGCTGCCGTCCGTTAATTTTCTGTCGTATTTATGAAGTGCTACAATAATTAAATTCTGGATGATTGTCTTAGCTGTTGCATAACTTGTACACGATTTCAAACACAGTAAATATCTCACATAGAAATGCTTAACACGTGTATCTACAAATTTAAAATATTGTAGACTATATAAATTTTTTACAAAATGAGAGGTATCCAGTCTTACTAAACACGTAAGATTGCAGCGTGTTCGCAATTCCAAAACTTCGTAACAATGATTTAAATATTGCCGTGTTGTTATAAATTTTGTGAACGCGTTCACAGCAGCTCCTATTAAAGCCGCTGAATCATCGCATATAACTTGTGTTGGCCGCATCATTGTATCAATTCATTTTCTTAGCCATTAGTATATATTATCCATAGTCTGAGTGGCCGAAATCATTTGTGCAATAGGGACAGAACTGTTTTCAACTTTAAAATAATGACATAAAAAAACAAACGTTTACTTTCGTATGTATTCAAGGGATCAGCAGGAGGATTTTTTTTTTGAAAATCGATCCAGTCGCGCCTGTACTTAAGATAGCCTGAGAGTGTAAAGAATGCTGTTTATATAACTGCAACTGCTGCTTGGTCCAATAATGAACAAAAAATGGATGAATTGACACAGCTCTAATTACGTTTTTAAACGGGTATGTAAAGGACATAATCCACAGGGATAATATAACGGTTTTATGAAAGCGTTTCTTACTCTCGTTTCGGTATTTTATATTTTGAAGTGATTTTAAATTTGGAATAAAAGGTGGATCCCGCGTCTCATTCTGCATTGCTAGATTGGCTAATTTATTTCTTAATATAATCGGGTACTGATTTTGTAACTGTGGAATTAATTGATTTTTTTTATAGGCTGTCAATTTGTTTTTAACTTGAGAACTGTGAATCATGTCCTCATCAACTCCATCAAACGAACATTCGACTAAAACATTCCTGCCATTTCTTCTAGTAATGATGAGTATTTTGCCGTTACATACTGTACAGGTACCTCTGCAAGTTACATGGTAATCGTCGGTAACAGAATTATTTTTGAAATTCCAAACGCATTTACTAGTAGTGTTTTGCCAAATCCACTCTTGAAAGATACTCGTCCATTTAGATTTAGGCATGTATCTTCTGCTTTGATATTTGACGGCAGGTTTCTTTGGATCATTCCTCTTCCCGATGCGCAATTCAGGCTTCACCTCATGCCACAAATATAACTCAATTTCAAAAGATTCTGAAACCACATTTTTAATGCTTCCGTCACTGGAACTCGAATCTTCTTTTATAATATTCGAATCGATACTGCTGCTGATGCTACTTTCTTCATGTTTCGAATCACAAAAAATGTCTTTTTACAGACAGATACAAAGCTTTTGGTGCCATGCGATATGACAAATCCTTGCTCACATTTTTATAAATACTGGACTCACTGGACGGAAAGTATTTAACACTATAAAATAAATCTTTGTATTTAAAAAACGCATCCTTTTGTTTCTCAAAACACACCGATATATTTTTTTTACGTTTCGTGGTCATTTTACTCTTTAATATACAGAAATCTGTTTAGTTATATGTATTTCAATTTTCCTGTCAATCTGAAGTAATCGCTAAAATATATTAGTTTAATACACTGTAAAGGACAATTTGTGAGGTTAGAATTAATCTTTAGAATTAACATATTTTTTCATACTTATCACGTATACATAATACACAGCGTTCGTACATTATATAACTTCAGAGAAATAGTTGAAGTTGTATCTACAAATGTTGATTACAGGTGGCGTGGCTACGGAGAATATTCCGCAGTAACGCCACATTAATTTACTTTTTTCTATTAAATTAAAAGTCGTACATTCACAAACAATGCATGTACGCCATGACCGTCAGCCGTACATAAAAATGGGTTATATCCAATTAAAAAAATATATGGTGGCGTGGCTAGAGAGCACAACACGACTTGCGTTAATAAGCAACGTAAAGGAAAGTTACCAAAATATTAATAAAAAACCTTGAGAGGTGTCAAGGGACACCCGGATGGAACGAAGGTATTTCTTATTATTTATTATGTACAAAAAACCTGTATACACTCAACAAAAACAATCGTCGCGACACCACACTGTTCAATGCGAAATAGAAATGAAAATATCTGGCTTGCTTTCTATAAGAGAGAGAGAGACAGAACATGCGCACGCCGCACAGCTGCAAAAAGTGTCGTGACAACTTTTCGTAACAATTTTTTCCGTCTAGCCCCCTTTCACAAAGCGCGATAAGGAACTTCGTTCCAAAAATATTGATTAGATCTTATATGGACACTGCTGGATGCAAATAGCGCAAGACCGGCAATTGTGGAGATCTTTGGGGAAGCTTTTGTCGAGCAGTGGACGTCTTTCGGCTGATATGATGATGATATCACAATATCACGAACAGATCGCATCTCGCGGGGGGCGTAAAAGTCGTCCTGAGGGAATATCTACCAGAGAACGGGCAGCAGCGTCTCTCCGAGTTCTATGGCCATGATACTGGAATCGCGAACCCGTCTGCCAGGCGTGGCGATTACGGCATATCCTAGCTTGAAACCGCGAGTCCACGAGATTGGTGCAGACCTTCTTTATCAAGATAAAGGACAACGAATGCGAATGCGATAAGGAGAACGTGAACGTCGCCGACCACATGCCCGAGAAGACCCAGCAGAGATGGTATTACGAGAGTGGTGGATTGCGGGGACGTTGCGACGACCTCTTAAGAAAATCATCTTATTATAAAAAGGGGAGGATGTGGCCGACTGCCATTAAATACTCTTTTCTCTTATACAACGTTTTATGACTTTTCATAGTTTTTATTGTCTTTTTTTGGTTGCTAGGTTACAAACAAATGTAAAACAAAATGTAATAAAAAATTATCATGTGACGAGAAAATATTTTATTTTCATATAATTATCGCTCACATATTGGTCCTTCGATTTGTTTTAAATAGTAAAACCAGTGCAAAATGTTTGTAACACGTAGTCAAACGCGGTTGGTAGAATCGCCTAAGGATACGCAAGTGAACCCCTCACGTAACCTAGCGACGGATGATCAGGTACCTCAAACTAGTACTGGAGGCGAGACATCCACACCTAGTCATTCCGGAACCCGTTCTATTTCATCAAGCACGAGCCGCTCTTCCGCGACGGTTACTGCGAGAAAGCTCGCAGTGGAGGCACAGCACGCCCGTCACCTCGCACGATTAGAGTTGGCTGTCAGTGTCTGTTGGCTGAGTTGTCATTCGTTGGAAGTCAGACGGAATGCACGTCAACTTGCAGTAAATTGTAAGATCCTCCGGGGAAAAATTGATGCACCAGATCTCCATTGTGAGCTGTGTCGAGTCTATGTTCCTGATAATTATCGTCGTATTCGCCGCCATGAATTATTTGCCGTACCACGTTGCCGTACCGTAGTTCGCACTAAGTCACCTATACCGCGCAGCCTCAGAGCACTTAACGCTCTCCTGTGTGTCAATCCTGGCCGTGATTTGTTTGCGGATGGATGGTCGGATATATTGTCAGAATGTTTGCGTTTCTGTGAGAATCATGTATGATTGTATTTTAAAATGATATGTTTATATATTTATATTTTAAATAATTCTTGTAATAATTATCTTTAATAATTGTAATTGGTGTCCTACCGTTTTAATTAAAGTAAATATATAAATAAAATAAAAATCCCTCCAAATGATGGACACAAGTCCATTGTAGACGTCATTCTCCTGACATGATGATAATAATAGATCCGATAGCTACCAATCTATGCTCGCTCTGTACTAATATAAAGTTTATATTATTAAGGTTTGAGATATCTTTATTTTCTCATAAGAATTCACAGTAATTCACTTACATGAGAACGTTTACATACAAACAAATAATCATCTTATCCTAGGCGTACATATACTATGATCTCGAATAATTTCATTTAAAACGTTCAATTACAACTCATTCAATTACAACTTTAGATAATTGGTTCCGAGATTAACAAAATGCAATATAAGGGTATTTGTATAAAAACAAGAAGCAAACAGTGCTAAGACGGACACGTTACACAGATAGGGCGTAGCTAGAAGCGACATGGATACTAAGGTGCGCTCAGATTAGATGTTAAATAGTATTTTAAGTATTTTTTAAAGGTTGGCATAGATTTTGCTTCTTTGATATTTTTCGGTAATTGGTTATATAATTTCGCACCTTCGTACATTATATTTTTTTTGCCATAATTAGTTCTTGGCTGTGAGAGGCTAAGGTTGCTTGCTCGTCTTAGTCTAATTTTTTGTATCTGTTGTTTTTTTGTGAATGTTATTTGAGTATGTATATCTTTATTTAGTATTTTTCTTATTAAGATACAAGTTTTATATATATATGTTTGAGTTATATTTGTTAATTTAGTTTTTTTATATAATATATTAGTAGGTGTAAGGAAATCATAATTAAACAGGGTTTTAATTAATTTATTTTGTGATCGTTGAAGTGGTTCTAAATTTGTTTTTGTAGCGGTGCCCCAAATTTCAGTCAAATATTCTAGATGCGGTTTTATAATAGAGTTGTATATATTATATCGAACTCGGTACGGTAAACATGTTACCATACCCCGTAGGGCCCCAGAGAGAGAAGTTAATTTGGTTTTAATTTTTGAAATATGTGGTTTCCATGTTAAGTGCGAGTCTAAAATAAGTCCGAGATATTTTTCTGTATCAACTTTATTTAAGGTTTGGTTATTTATCTTCAATGGTGTGTAAGGAGATATTTTTTTGTTTTTTGCTGTAAATATGATGTAGTTTGTTTTTGATATATTAATAGTTAGCCGATTGCATTGAAACCAGTTGTTAAGACGATCTAGGTCATTTTGGGCGTCTTTAATGACAGAGTCTATGGAATGGCCAAAGTAAAATACAGCTGTGTCATCGGCATACAACGTTATGTCACCCTTTAGCCCGAGTTCATTTATATTATTTACATATATAAGAAACAAAAGAGGCCCCAGAATCGAACCTTGAGGAATACCACAGGGCACTAATCTGGGCCCACTCTGTGTTTCACCGATTTTGACTACTTGTCGACGATTAGTTAGATAAGATCTGAGCATTTCCATTGCGGTTCCTGAAATACCTATGTCAGATAGCTTCTTTAATAATAGACTGTGACTAATTGTATCAAAGGCCTTCTTTAAATCTATGAAGACTCCTAGTGCTATCTGTTTTTTATCAATGCTAAGTTTAACTTTTGTTATGAGGTCTAATGTAGCTGACAGAGTATTCGATTTCGGTCTGAAACCATACTGCTGCTTGTAAAAGAAATTCTGTGCGGCCAGGTAAGTATCAAGGCGTTTATATAAAACTTTCTCATAGATTTTTGACAACACGGGTAGAACAGATATTGGACGGTAATTGCCAGGTTCCGACTTATTCCCAGATTTAAATATTGGTCTAACTTTAGCCATTTTATTAATGGATACAACCGCACCGTCTTTTATTTGTTACCGATGCGTCGTTTCAACCAATCTGCATTGATGCCCGTAACCACAATCAATGTAACTAGGTCTTAACGTAGTGATGTACAAGCCTCAATGCGTTACAGGGTTCGCCTCGTTTGTATGGCGTCCGACGACTCGGGAGTCTTTTTCAGAGCTCGAGTTCTTTTGAAGACTCGAGCCTTTTTTTGAAGACTCGTGTTCTCTTTTGAAGACTCGAGGCCTTTTTGAAGACACGAACTCTTTTGAGCGCTCGATCGATCTCAAAGCATTTCTCTTTAGTGCGCTGGTCTTTTCCTGCCCTTTAGTTTTAATGGATGTGTGCCCGACAGGGCCCATAACTGTTACTTAATTAATGTCATCAACATAAACTTGGAAGACTCAATATCTTATGAAGGCTCGAGCTCTTTTGAAGCCTCGAGTCATGGTTCAAAAAAATCGCGGCTGGGCTAGGCTCGGGACTCCGAGCTTACCGAGCTCACTGAGTCTTGCCATTCAGCCTCGAGGCTTGAGTCTTGTACATCACTATCTAAACGTCGTACCCGTAAATAATTATGTAAAATTGTGTCAGGCTGGTTGGCAAAGTTGGTGGATACTTGCCTTTCAAGCCGCAGGCCATGGGTTCGATTCCCGCCTAGGACGGATATTTATCAAACGCCAGCACATCCAGCTACTCCAATGTAAAATTTTGCCAATTGAAAGTGAACCTTATTATTGTTATTTATTAAATTAAAGGCAACAAGGACCAATTATAAAAATACACTAATACAATACAATACTTTAAATAACATACAGAACAATTACATTACAATACAATACAACAAAACAATCAAAACAATATTTGGACATTATCCCGTACATGTACCATGTCACAGTGATACATGTATTGGCAGTCGAATCGCTGGGCGAAGGCGCTCAGGATACTGTTCCCGCTGTTGTGCTTGTGATAAAGTTGAGAATCTATAAAATAAATTTGACAGATTGGGGTGTAGCTGGATGTAATGACGTCTGTACATGAACAAGACTGTTTATGCTGAGTCTGGGTTTCAATTATCCATATAAGTATTTATTTACAAAAGAACAAGAAGTATAGGTAGTATATCAGTTATCTGGTTTCCATAGTACAAGCTCTGCTTAGTTTGGCATCAGATCGCCGTGTGTGAATAATGTCCCAGGATATATTATTTATTATTATAAGTAAGCGAAAGTTTAAAAGTGCATAATATAACGATTGTCTGATTCCATACATTTCATAAAAAAAAAAGTTAAAAGGGCGGAATAATTCAACGACCCGTAGCAATTATTTGTATTAATATCCTACGCAAAGACATTGAATAGATGTTACTAATTATATTGTCTATTGTTCACATCTCAATGATGGTATGATTAAAATCAAATAGCAATCAGATAACTATAATTTCGATCCTTTCATAATAGGAATATGTAGTTCAAGTAAATAGGTAGTGAAAACTCCGACATGCCTTATTATTAAAGAGCAATAATAGCTCAGTTATATACTCTCACCGGTAAAATAAGTAACTCTTTTATGGGGTATTGTATAAGATTCTACATCAAACTTACCAGTGATATCAGAGAAATGTCTGCGAAGAAGTTTAACATACATACATACATAGACTCACGCCTGTTTCCCAGAGGGGTAGGCAGAGACAACGGATTTCCATTTGTCACGATCTTTGCATACTTCTTTTGCCTCGTTTACTGTCATTATATTCTTCATACATGCTCGCCGGTTTAGGGTACTTCTGACCTGCCCTTTCACGAGAATATCTCCAATTTGGTCAGAGAATGTTCGACGTGGTCTTCCCCAATAAGAATGAATGAATGAATGAATTATTTATTTTCAGGTACAACCCATAGAAATTACAAAAATAAAAAATTACAATAAAATATAAATAATAAAAATGTTAGTATTACACAACTTATAAATAAGATTAATAACTTAATTTAATTATTACATTGAATGTCCTCTCTCAGCAGGTAAACACATAAAAATACGGTTGACACAATCTTATTGTTCGTGGTACTCAATCGAGTGTGGAACGACGTTCTTAATTTCTGAAAGAGTGCACAGAATAAGAATAAGTTTAAAAGGACTATAAAAGCCAAATTGTGTAGCGGGCTTACTACAAAATTCTGATTATTTTAGTGACAAAACGGCATGGAATTGAGTCGCTCTAAATTAAAACATTTAAGTACAATGTAATTTTATGTAAGAAATAAATATTTAATAAAAGGATACTTTCTGAGTTTTCTGGCAGTGTTTCTCAGTTGCTGCCACGTCATGCACTGCACGGTAGGGTAAAAAATTATCAATTCCACACAAAGTTAACGGAATAAATTAATTTTGACTGATTGATTGGCCCTTAGTGATCGGCGCTGTTAAGGAACTAGCCTCGCAGTCAGTCCATACATGGGTGAACACAAAAGTGATTTAATTACTGAGCGTCCCCGTGCTTCGGAGTGCACGTTAAGCTGTCGGTCTCGGTTGTAGTCATTAGACAACAGTCGTTAAGCCATGTCAGAGACTTATTGGGCGGTTTGATCAAATCTTTTTTTGTTCTTAAAAAGAAATTTAATCCTTGTGTCGCGGGGAACTTTACAAACATATAATTGACGGACACAAAGTACATTCAGACTCAGAACATCTATTTATGGGTCACACAAATAGTTATCCTGCGCGGGATTCCAACCCACGACACGAGGCGGCGAGGCGACTGTCTTAGCCGCTGCGCCACACGTGCAGTCAAAGTGACAGTAGGGTTACCACTAGGGTATACGATAAGTAAGTAAGGAAAGAGAAACCAATTTGGCTAATTTATATGTCTATATTAGCCTGTTTTGTAGGATACATCCAGGAACAGACGCCAGCACATCCAGCTGCCCGAATCTGTCAAATTTCTTTTATAGATTTTCAACTTTATCACATAAGTATAAGGTTCACTTTCAATTGGGGAAATTTGACAGATTGGGGTAGCTTGATGTGCTGGCGTCTGTACATTATTTTCTATATTCCGTAATAATAATCAATTGCAAATATTTTTTCGATTTATTACAATGCTGGTTCCATCCTTAAGTTTATGATTAGATGATTTTTCTCCACGCAATATTTTACTAAAAAGTAAGCTTATATAATCCAAAATATATTAAAACCTATTTATATGAACGTAACGCGACTTAAATATGATTGTAACAAAAATATGTAAGGGGATAAATAGGAAGTATTTTTACTAAACCCTTCAAAGCAATTTGGGTTTCAAAGAAAATATTTGACACCTCCGCAACCTTCGAGGTGCAAGAAATAAATCCTAAGCTGCTGATGCGGTAAAAAGATACGTAGGGAACAATGCAATATTGAAATTCTGAAAATGTTTGTTCCTTGAAGGTTTTATTCTATATCGTTCCATCCAGACTTAGATAAAAATACTAGTTTAGTGCGTATCCGGGCTTGCCAAGTGTAAGGTTTTATCAATTACCTGTTTCAACAAATGATTTAAGTAGTCTATATAGATATATATTAGGTCTTTACCTATGAAATTGCCGTTCTGCAGTACTGGCCATTTCAAATCAAAATAATTTTTGTTTGGCTAAGAATTCTAATTTCAAATTAATTTTATTTTAAAAACATGGATTCTTTTTTCCAAAAGTAGTCATTTCTTTATTGATTAGTGTTACATTTTCATCGCATTTCAATCTTTTTCGTCATCATGGATACGTTAAAAATTCGAGTAATTATGGAATATGAGTACCGTCGTGGCAGCAACGCGGCACAAGCGGCACGCAACATCAACGACGTTTACGGAGCTAACACTACAAACCAACGCACCACCTGTTATTGGTTTGCTCGCTTCCGTTCTGGAAATTTCGACCTGAAAAATGAACCTCGCGGTCGTCCGAAGACTTTGGTCGACAATGACGAATTAAAGGCGGTTGTGGAAGCTGATGATACACAATCTACGGCTGAATTAGCAGCAGCTTTCGACGTTAGCGTCAAAACAATATTGGTCCATTTGCGTCAAATTGGCAAGGTAAAAAAGCTTGACAAATGGGTGCCCCACGAACTCAATGATCGCCAGCGCGAAGTACGCGTCGAGACGTGCCTTGCACTGCTCAACAGACACACAAATGAAGGAATTTTGAACCGCATTGTTACCTGCGATGAAAAATGGATTCTGTTTGATAACCGCAAGCGCTCAGCAAGTTGGTTGGATCCTGGTTCAGCACCTAAACAATGCCCTAAACGAAAACTTACCCCTAGAAAAGTGATGGTCACTGTTTGGTGGTCTAGCGCCGGTGTGATTCATCACAGCTTCTTACCAAACGGGGTGAGCATTACTGCAGATGTGTACTGTGAAGAACTGAGCACAATGATGGAGAAGCTGGCGCATCTCCAACCAGCATTGGTCAATCGCTCGTCTCCGCTGCTCCTGCACGACAACGCGCGACCTCATACTGCACAGCAGACGGTCTCCAAGTTGCAAGAACTGGGGTTGGAAGCTCTCCGTCATCCGCCCTACTCACCAGACCTTGCGCCTACAGACTACTACTTTTTCCAGAATTTGGATAACTTCTTGGCGGGAAAAAAATTCAATACCCGAGAGGCAGTACAAAATGCCTTTGAAGAATTTGTTGCCTCCCGTCCAGCTGATTTCTTTAAGAAGGGCATCAATAAACTGCCACTGCGATGGCAAAGATGCATTGATTGCATGGGTGATTACTTCGATTAATACAAATAAAAAAATTCATGAAAAAAATTCGTTTAAATTTTTTCATACAATACGGCAATTTCATAGGTAAAGACCTATTATATGAATATAAATTGTGTCCGTTTAATTAACCTAGACATAAATTGGTCTAGACCTATACCTATGACTTAGGCAAATACTTATTAAATTACTTTGTGGTTTTAATTTAGGCCGCATTTTATGTTTGTAAAATACCCCGCAACACATGGATTAGATTCCCTAGTGCGGGCGTTGTCTTTAAAAATATGGAATATTATTAGAAAGTGAATATAACTAGGGCATTAAAATATTTGGGCCCATAATTTGATTATTTGATATACCCACATCCACTTTAAATACTTCATATTACAGTCCCTTTAAGCGTTTTGCAAGGCTATATAATGAAAGATTAACAAATAATACATCTTTAGACTGTTTTTCAATAAAATTTGTATCATAATTATAGACATTTCCTGTTCTATAAATCCCACTAATATTATAAACGTGAAAGTTTATAAGTATGGATGGATGTTTGTTATTCTTTCACGTAAAAACTACCGAATGGATTATAATGAAACTTTACAATAATATAGCTTATACATCAGAATAACACATTGGCTACTATTTATAAAGATATTGTGTGAAATGTCAAAAATATGACGATAAGTGGCAAGTAAGTGTGCAAAAATCTACCATCTGCGAGCTATTTCGGCGTGCACTGCCAAAACCGCTAGATACGAGTATATGGATAGATGTATGGATGTATGTTTCTTACTCTTTTACGATAAAACTACTTTAACGCGGGTGATAGCTAGTAACATATACATTTTAAACGGTTTCCTTACTTTAATTCTCTAATTTTATACTCTGTAGTTATTGTTGTGATTCCTAAGCAGAATTTTATCTTTACTGAAAGTCTATTCTCAACAATGTTATGCATACCTGTTATTTGTATGATTACTAACACATATCTTAACATCTATACATAGCATATCATCATCATCATCATGTCAGCCACCATACGACAAAAGCCCCCCAAAGAATGGGGGGATATACCATTATCGCCACGCTTGGCAGACGGGTTGGCGATCGCAGTTTAATGGTCATAGTTCACAGAAAAACGCTGCTGCCCGTTCTCTGATAGCTATTCCCTCGGTCAATTTCTACGCCCCCCATGGGATGACATGGAGTGATGATATTCTATGCCGTCACCACACAGCAACTATACATAATTGATAAGTCTATGTAATTATACTGTTGGTGTGCTTATTAGATAATAAAAATAAAATAATACTCGATGCCGTACTTACGGCAATTATTTTATAAACTGGCGTGATGTTCGCATATACCCACAGTTCTGGAAAATAGACTCACGCCTGTTTCCCAGAGGGGTAGGCAGAGACAACGGATTTCCATTTGTCAAGATCTTTGCATACTTCTTTTGCCTCGATTACTGTCATTATATTCTTCATACATGCTCGCCGGTTTAGGGTACTTCTGACCTGCCCTTTCTTGAGAACATCTCCAATTTGGTCAGAGAATGTTCGACGTGGTCTTCCCCTTTCGGTTGTCTCATTCACACAGGCCAGGTATACTTCTTTTGTCAATCTTCTTACATTCATCCTGTTGGCCGTAACTCCAACAAATAATAATAAAATACGATGGTATAGAAAATACACTGTATATTAAACTGGTAAAAATGGTGATGGTTAAATGGTAATGGTGAAATGGTAGAGTTAACGTGGCTCGGTTGGTGGCTGTTCGTCAACTAACATTATAACAATTTAAATATTAAAACTAAAGATTTGGGTCAGTGCGCAGCGTGGAATTGCTGACTGCGCGCGCGTTTATGTCAATGAACTGTACTTTGTACACATCCTTTCTAAATGGCCAAACCATCTCAGCATGCCTTTTTCAATCTTTGTGACTACATCCTCTTTCACACCACAACGCTCTCTTACATCAGTATTTCGAATTCTGTCTCTCAAAGTCACACCACACGTACTTCTCAGAGCTCTCATTTCCACTGCATTTATTTCACTTTCATTCTTTTTCTGCCATACCCAACTTTCACTTCCATACACAAAAGTTGGCACAACCCAAATTTTTAATCCACTTATATTGTACATATTACAAATAATACTTAGATGTTGAACAAACTTGAGCTTAATTTACTAGAATGATAAACAGATATATATAATGACTATATAATTAAGGGTATAACAGAAGTTTCATATTAAAGTGGTTTGTACTAACCTATTTAAACTTACTATCCTGAACAACGGACCTCAATTCGTTTGGTTAATGACCTGTGATAATAAGTTTTCTTAGACATACTTACTTTCATTATCTGAAGTAAACGCGGAGAACATAACATGGATATGACTTTATTTATACATATCATGTATAAGTAGGATCAAGTAGGTACCTAAATAAACTCTTAGAACGACACCGTTCCGCCATTGTGCAAAACAATGATAATAATATCCAAGCCGAACACTCTCTTAAGATACAGGTATTTCCCTAGTTCAAGAGACAGGGTTCATATTTTGTGTACAGATCTCTGCAACATGGTTGGTCTCGGAACAAATTTGTAATTAACTTAACATAAGTATTCAACAAACATTGTAACAATTAGCAAATAAGCAAATCTGTAAACTTACGAAAAATAAATAAACTTACTTACTTACATGTTAAAGTTAGTAGGTCGGTTGGGGCAGAAGACCGTTTCTATAAATTATACCCATATTGATAGATCGATTTCCGTGGATCCCATTTTTAATATAAATATCATCTCGCGGAATGAGATGTAGTGGTGATATTCTATGACGTAAGCAAGGTCGTTATTAATTAATTTCAATTTATAATTTTGATAGGGAAAAGTAAAGAAAGTAGAAATTCAGTAGAAAAAAGAGTTTTAAGAGGTAGGTATGTGTGGTGTGACTTTGAGAGCCAGAATACGAAAAACTGATGTAAGAGAGCATTGAGGTGTGAAAAAGGATATCACAAAGATTGGAAAAGGTTTGGGCATTTAGAAAGGATGATCGTGTGAATGGAACAACCGAAAGGGGAAGACCTCATAGAAAATTTTCTGACCAAATCGTAGATATCTCAGAACAGACCAGGTCAGAATAATCTTAAACTGGTGAGTATGTATGAAGAATATAATGACCGTAAACGAAACAAAAGAGGTGTGCAAAGACCGTGACATCATGTAAATCTGTTGTCTCTGCTTACCCCTCTGGGAAGGTACACGTCCTTCTTTAAACAAGGTTTAAAAAGAGTATTAATCTCACGGTAGGCAGCGGTTTGCTGTGCCCCATGGCATTGCGAATGTCCATGAGCAGCGGTTAAGAGGCAATAAAAAAGGCGTGAGTCTATGATGTATATAATTTTAATATTTGATGTGTTTATATATTTATATATCCATATTTGTTATGCCACTTATATAAACCCCTACCAGAAAACCAGCTGTGAAGCAATGTATGTATGTGTTGCCGTAGCTAATGTTGAGATAGGGTCTGTGGTTTCTTCAACTAGCTTTTGTTTTCATTCTGAAAATATTTGCTTCGTATGCGTATATTCAGTCTTACTTTAGAATATATATTAATAAATTAAAATTAACGATGTATACTAACAACATTATATTTAGCTTTAAAATCAATTTCTCGCAAATAATATCTACTTAATCAAGACTACCTACTGCATACATTAGCGTGCAGTAGCCTCACCACATCAATGTCTGATAAATTATTGGTGTCAGCATTATATTTTATGTCCGTATTTTAGCCAACTACACTTTTAATGTTACACTAAGGAAAACCTGTCATTGGCCTTCCCTTTATATTGTATAATATAAATTGTGTTATTATCTGTATCGCTGTTGGTTTTCTTAATAAATAAATAAATGCAGAGAGATATTTTGTTTCACATCATCAGCCTAATATCATTTGCTCCTAGGCAAAAAAGTTTCTAAAACGTTGCAATTTGAAGGGGTTTGCCGTAGTCAACACGCTTGGCATGCGAGTTAGAAACCGCAGTTAGGTGGTAGCTAGTACACAGGTGGCGCAGCTGCCTGTCTACCTGCTGTATCTCTTAGTCGCCTTTTATGACACCTACGTGATGGTATGGGGTAGCCCTTTCTCTTGACGCCTGATGGGAGGAGCCCCGGGAACGCGGGTATGCTGCTCCGGTGCCCCTCTTTTGCGCCATGTCCCAGATGGTCGGGACACGTACCCTGGGAGGGCTTGGGATTGCCCTCCCCTATTGCCGACTCCTGATAGTCTGGCACAGCGACTGTGCCACAAACTGATCGCTGTCTTCCCGGAGCTGCTTGTAAGTGGCCGCAGTAGAGGACACTTCTCACACTGCCACCGCAGCCCCTAGGGGAGTTGGGCTACCGGCTGCCGCCGCCGCCCCGACGCCTCCTCCGTCTACGAGCGGGATCGGCTCGTTCCCAAGCCCTCTCGGCGGTCTCCTTCTGGAGCATGACTGCCTCACAGAAGGAGACCACGGCGTCCCATTTGGTGGAGTCACCCGCTAGCATCGCGCCTACGAACGCTTGTGGGGACAGATCCCGTCCGATCGCTGCGACCAGGACTCGCCTCTCGGCCTCCCAGGCCGGGCACTCTTCCAGCGTATGCTGGGCCGAGTCCAGGTCGCTTCCGCAGTGATGGGGTAGCCCTGTTATTCTTTCTAGGCCGGAAACCATACGGCTCATAATATAAATCCTAATATTTTGATTCGAAAAAATGTTTTCTTCGTCTATGACACTTTTTGGCCCGTGGTTGTTATATAAACCCAGAATCCCATCGTATGTAATGAGACACGCTACTAAGCGTACACGACGGTATAAGATGGCTCTTTCAGTTAGATAAAACCACCTATAATTGCAACTACCTTAATCATTCTTCATCATATTGCATTCTGATTTTAATTAAAGTTCTTGATTTAAGTACTTTTGCATAATTCACTATATTCAAGCAAGACTTGAACTCCACCTAAGTGTAGTTTGCTGCCGAGTAAAAGACATGCAATTAATTAGTAACGGGTTCAAAGACCTTTGCTTATACAACGGCTGCTATACACTGCGAATATCACAGTAGTACTCTTTGATAGAAAGGTATAAAGAAACCTATAACTTCATATGTATTTTATATTTGACGGTCACCGTAGCCTAGTTGGTAGTGCTCCTGCCTACGAAGCTGGTGGTCCTGGGTTCGAATCCCGGTAAGTGCAAATATTTGTGTGATGGCTTGATGGGCACGAATATTTGTTTCTGAGTCATGGATGTTTTCTATGTATATAAGTATTTATCTATCCATATAAGTATGTATATCGTCGCCTGGTACCCATAGTACAAGCTTTGCTTAGTTTGGGGCTAGGATGATCTGTGAGAAATTGTCCCTAGATATTATATGTTCCCCACCGAAACAAGTCTGACAATTAATTGGCAGAGTAGAATCTCTGACTGGCTGGAGTTTTATTTGATTGCACGTGTGGCGTAGTGGTTAAAGTCGTCGGCGCGACATTACCTGAGCACCCTTGTATCTCGTGTTCGATCCCCGCAAGGGAGAATTATTAGTGCAACCCATTGTTCTGAGTCTGGGTTTGCTTTATGTCCGTGAATTGTGTTTGTAAAGTCCCCTGCGGTACAGTGATTAATTTATCGGGGGGGTTAAGTGTGGGCTTTGTCTTTTAAATATTAAAACTGGCGGCGGGGAAAGTGGAGGCGGAAAGCGGTTGTCTTGTACCATTGGCTAGGCCGTATACCTGTGTGCCAACAAGATAGAATTACATTTATAGTTGTTTCATCAAATAAATAATCAAAACTTGATTCGTAATTACGCTAACTATCAGTTTAATCCACCATAAAATGTGCACATGTACAGACGCCCGCACATCAAGCTATCCCAATCTGTCAGATTTCCCCAATTGAAAATGAACCTTATGATTTTGTGATAAAGTTGAAAATCTGTAAAAGAAATTTGACAGATTGGGATAGCTGGATGTGCTGGCGTCTGTACGAAACGCAAGCACGAAGCACACGCTACCTAACACTCTACGGATTCGACGGCCGCCGTAGCCTAGTTGGTAGTGCTCCTTCCTACGAAACTGGTGGTCCTGGGTTCGAATCCCGGTAAGTGCAAATATTTGTGTGATGAGCACGAATATTTGTTTCTAACTCATGGATGTTTTCTATGTGTTTAAGTATTCATCTTTTTATATAAGTATGTATATCGTCGCCTGGTACCCATAGTACAAGCTTTGCTTAGTTTGGGGCTAGGATGGTCTGTGTGACATTGTCCCTAGATATTATATTATATATATTATTTACAGTCTTCCCACAATTTTAAATATTGATTTCAAAATTTCTACGAAAATGTGTGGATACCCTCATATTATTAACCTCATATTTTAACTTGCTACTTCGGAAGTTCTTACAAAGGAATTTCAGCTCCGTTCATTACTCCGAGAACTCATAACTCGTGAAAACGACTTTTCCCAGACATCACGCCCTATTCTATAAATTAGTCACACTAAATTGAACTCCAGTTTCAAAAGTTTTGTATCGGTTGAGTTGTGCTTTCTTATTTTTTTACTTTAATAAATTATTATTATTATATATTTAAATTATTATTATTATATATTATTATATATAAAATTTACTTACAACGTGCTGGCTATATATATTACTTTCACATTCTTAAATGCACTAGCTGCGCTCCGCGGATTTACCCGCGTTGAACTTTGTAAGTTATAGCCTATGTATTACTTGGATATATAAGCTATATACATATAATATAAAGTAAAGTTTCATCTAAATCCTTTCGGTAGTTGTGTGAAAGAGTAACAAACATCCATACATTTACAACAATTGTTTGTTCATAATCGTTTACTGAATCGATTTATATCATTTTTAATATGGGTCATTATTTATTCCAAAATAATTAAAACTACGGAAATTATTGTCATATTAACCCTGTACAGTCAAAACAAATTGAAATGGACTGCAAGTCAAAGTAATACTACTTTTAAAATCGCAGTTTTATTTGTATTCATACAAATTCCATCATTCAATACAAAATAAAGAAAAATAAACTTTATTCCAAGAAACTAATTTCGTAAATAAAAATGCATATACATGTTAAATTAAAAATTCAGTGTATGTATTACGATAACAACATAATACTCTAATTGGAGTGTTTGAGGGTGTGCGTTAATTATGTTACATGTTGTATATACAGTATGTTAGGTTAAACGAGGGACATATTAAGGGAGGGTGTTCAGTATTCGATTCTCGTCCCAAATATTTAAAAAACCTATAACCTAATTTTTTTTCGTAATTGTCCTATAAAATACATTATCATGAACACTGAGCGCGCAAGAAGTGAACTTGTAAACAGTAGAAGCTCGTGCGTAAACCCCGCCCTCCCCCTCGCCCTTTCCTCTGTGTTGTTCCGATGCACCGACAGGACCCACCCCCGCGCTGACCGCACCCGCAGTCTATGCGAGCGCGCCGTTAGTTCCGCATGTCTGGCGCATCCGCGTATTGCATAAACAACCCCGCTTACCGATAAGTGTGTTCTGTAAACGTGTACTTGACTAACTAAAAATGACGTCATATCAATATTCCAATGAAGAATACTGGGATATGGTTCGTACCTACGTGTTATCGAATGATAGTGTACGAGGAGCTATTAATTTGTACCGAGAGATGTTTCCCAACCGCCAGATTCTGTTGTACAACCTTATGCTAGGTGTCAACCAACGATTGCGAACATTCGGTCAGTTCACCGTACCGACGCATGCCCAAGGACGAAGGAGGGAGCCATACCCAGTGCACCTACAAGAAGCCATTTTTGAATACTTCGAGCATCACCCACAAGAAAGCACTCGAAATGCTGCAAGACGATTCGGCGTATCACATTGGACTGTGTGGAAGCTGCTGCATGAAGAAGGAATGCACCCATACCATTTTAGACCCGTTTGGTTTAAAGTATGAAGCGAAAATGGATTCTACCTAAAGGTCATTGACCCGCACACATGTTCTGCGATAATACTAAACACGTTAGCGCAAGGGTGTATACACGTTGTGAGACTTTTGCGAAATTTTTGGTATGGTTCTGTTTGTTATTTATCTGTGCTTTTTTTTGTTCATATTTTTATTAGTATCAAATAAGCATACACTATTATGGGTTTGAATATGTCCCTCGTTTAACCTAACATACTGTATATACCCACAAACTTTCACATTCATAATAATAGTAGGATTGTAGTAAGAAGAACTGGAAAACGCAGCGTAGGCAGGCCTCCCAGAAGGTAGACGGATGGTCTTATAACGGTTGCGAGAAGCCGTTGGATGCAGGCAGCGCAGGACCGGCAGTAGTGGAGACTTTTGGGGGAGGCTTTATTCCAGCATCGGATGTCTTTCGGCTGATATGATGATGGAGGAAACCGGTAATAATCATACTTTTACTTCAAACTATAGTGTTTTATTTTCCATAGATACAAGATCGTCCTACTAACCTACTAATATTATGAAGGCGAAAGTTTGTGAGTGTGTGAGTGTGTATGTTTGTTACTTTTCACGTCTAAACGGCTAGAGGGATTTTAATAAAATTTGGTATAGAGTTAGCTGACACCCTGGATTAACAGATAGGCTATAATTTAAAAAGTTTAACGTGGGCTAACCCGCGAGGCACAGCTAGTATAAACTAAATACGTACATATATCTCCTATTAATATTATAAAGGACAAAGTTTGTGAGTGTATGACTATGTGAGTGTGTATGTTTGTTACTTCTTCACCTCTAAACGGCTAGAGGGATTTTAATAAAATTTGGTATGGAGTTAGTTAACACCCTGGATTAACACATAGGCTATATTTAACGCGGGCAAACCCGCGAGGCACAGCTAGTATAAGCTAAATACGTACATATATCAAAAAATTACGTTCTCAATATATAAACTAAAAAAATATGAATTTAAACTACTACTATATTTTCGATATAAACTCTTAATTGGGAGACCCCACTTCTTACTATTTCTGGCAGATAAAAGGATCTTCAACTCTTTTATAGTTAAATATGGGATTGAATGCACATTTATCAAAGACAGCCTCTCTACTATACTTATTTGATTACTGTAGTCAGTTTTCCTCAATACGGCCACTCGGAAAATTGCGATGTAAGATTCCTTTACGAATTGGAACCGTCAAATAATTTGATATAACCTATTATACATGTAATATAATCATGAAAGATATATTGAGTGGTGGTATAAGTGATTTCTGTGAAATGAATATTACTATACTAGCTATGCCCCGCGGTTTCACCCGCGTTAAAGTAGTGTTCGCGAAAAAGAGTAACAAACATACATCCATACATCTATACTCACAAACTTTCACATTTATAATATTAGTAGGATGTGTACCTCTTGCGGTTTCGGCAGTGCAATAGTAAAATTGGAGATGGTAAAATTTTTGCCCAATTACTTGACACTTATTGTCATATTTTGGACAATTGACACAATATCTTAATAAATTGTAGCCTATGTGTTATTCTAATGTATAAGCTATATTATTGTAAAGTTTTATTACAATCCGTTGAGTAGTTTTTACGTAAAAGAGTAACAAACATCTATCCATCCATCCATAGTTACAAACTTTCGCGTTTATAATATTAAGTAGGATTATTCATTCAATTCCGAAATGTAATCTTTAGTTTTTTAACCGACGACAAAAAGAAAGATGTAATTTTTACTCAGCGTAAAAATACATACAGTAACGTAAACGAAGCTCTTTCTTAGGCGACTCATGTAGTTCGCTCCTTATCACAATCCTCCTGAACGGCTGTAACGATCTTCTTCAAATTTCACACAGTGGCAGAACCCATACTCGTCAATACATATATCTGAATTGCTAAATATCGTACATACCACGGTGGAATAATCATAGGAAAAAAGAGGTATCACCAAACAAAACAAATGTCCCATTGAAATCAATTCAAATTAAATTCAAATTCAAAATTCAATTATTCCGTACAAAATTAACGTTTGAGTAGAATCGTTTTTTTTTTACCCTACCGTGCAGTGCATGACGGGGCAGCTACACTGCCAGAAAACTCATTAGGGATCCTGTTTAAAAAAAAATTATGTATGTCGACTTAGAACAACTCAAACCCAAGCACTATTGTCACTTAAATACAACATAAGCTGAGGGCCATATTTTGAACGTGATCATCAAATGATGCATTCATTTGAGAGAATTGTAGTGTACTACGTGAGCTCGACAAATGGATGTGCGATTACCTTACCTTCCTGGCACTTTTTTTTTTGACGTCATCGCCCACATTAGGGAATTTAATCCCTGTGTCGCGGGGTACTTTACAAACATATAATAGACGGACACAAATCACATCCAGACTCAAAACAACAATTTATGGGTCACACAAATAGTGGTCCAGCGCGGGACTCGAACCCGCAACACGAAGCGGCGAGGCGGCTTTCTTAGCCGCTGCGCCACCCGTGCAGTCAAAGCAGGCGTTTGTCGAGCTCACGTAGTACACTCCTATAATTGCCATGCTTACCAAGCGCGAACACAGTAAGTGGGCCATAGTTGAAAGAGAGACGCAGCTGCCGCTTCTACGGTAGGTATTGCTTCGGAAGGATTTCGACGCCCCCCATGGGAGGAGATAATGTGATGATATTAATCAGCTACACAACAAAGTTTACTTACTTGACTTTGGATTGACCCGGATTGGTAGATGGTGCAGGTTCGAGACCCGCCGGACGATTGAATTTATGATTTCCCATTTTCGAGATTATAGTAACGCTTTGCATTGCGAATAATGCTATAAAAATTCAAATTTAATAATTTGGAAGGTATTATCAATATGATATGATCTTTCACATGCAACTGTGAACATATCAGTCGGCCCTGTTTCTAAAAAACAAAGCCGATAGATAATACCTACATCCTCCGGAAGGGTGTTCTTGACTTTATCGTATGTGTAATGGTTACATTATGGTATGAGCTGCCGCGGCATGATATACCGCGCGGTATGATACCGTGAACTCCCAAACTTGTGCTTATACTGAGATTTTTTTTAACAGAGACATCCCAAAAATCACTCTTTTTGAACACGCCAGGTCCGCTACACCAACAAGGCAGTCAAAAAGTAACATAATATACTCCTCGTGGAACATAATTATTATATTTATTATATATTATTGGACTGCACGTGTGGCACAGCGACTAAGACAGTCTCCTCGCCGCCGTGCCGCTTGTAGACACAAGGGTTCGATTCCATATCAGGACAACTATTTATGTGACCCATAAACATATTTGAAGGATATATAGTGCACCAAGACTCAGAACTACTATTTATTGGGTCACCATAAATAGTAGTTCTGAGTCTGGGTGCAGTATATATCCTTCAAATATATGTTTGTAAGGATATCCATAGATTGGGGATAGACGTTAAAGAAAAAGTACTACGTTTAATTAAAATCGGACTAGTCGTTTAACTTTACTTTTCGTTTAACATTAAACTTAGTTTGCGTTCATTCTATTCGGGGAAGAGGTTTCTAAGAGCTTGCGCAGACAACGGACAATGGCGGACAAAATATCTGCGACGTGGCAGTTTGTCCGGGTATACCTGTAAGCCAGGATCAACAGTGGCACACAATGAAATGACATTGAGCGGTGAGGCTCAGGCATGTCCCGGGGAATCGCTATAACTGTCTTGGATCCCTCAACGAATTTAATCAGAAAGAAATAAAAGGAGGAGTTAGAAAGTGAATTGTTCCACTTCCCTCCAGAGCAAAGCGGGAGACAGTATGATGTAAAGAGGCTATAGCCTCATAAAACAAGAGAATTGCAACAAGAGAAGCCAGCTGCAATAGCACCGAGGATCAATTTAAGGGTCCTAAGTGAGCTGTGTGGTGACGGCGACAAATATCAGAATCAGAATATCATCACCCCATCTCATCCTGTGGGGGGCGTAGAAGTCGACCCGAGGGAATATCTACCAGAGGACGGGCAGCAGCTTCCTTCTGATTACTATGACCATCTTACTGCGATCGCCAACCCGCCTGCCAAGCGTGGCGATTATGGCATATCCCCCCCAAGACGATTCTTGAGGGAGGCTTGTCCAGCAGTGGACTCATTTAGCTGTAATGATGATGAAGTGAGCTGTTATATTTGATTCCAATAGTAGGTATGGCAAAAGTGCTTAAAAGCACGGAAGTTGTTCCGCATATACCACCAGGCAACATGAGGGTATTGCGCGGACAAAGTGCAACCTTATAATGGTACTAATTAGAGAGCGCCGTGGATATTTTATCCGCCAGTACTCCTCGTTTGCGCTGGCCTTTAAGGTACAGACGCCAGCACATCAAGCTACCCCAATCTATCAAATTTCCCCAAAAGAAAGTGAACCTTATGCTATTGTGATAAAGCTGAAAATATATAAAAGAAGTTTGACAGATTGCGGCAGCTGGATGTGCTGGCGTCTGTACAATAAAAGTAGCCAATGACTATCCATTATGAGTTTGTTTGAACTAAAAGCAAAATTGTATTAACACATTATGAAGGCTTCTTCCTTATTTTCGCTAACTTTATCATTAAGGGCCGGCCTCGTAAATGGTATGATATAATTACTGAATAAAAACATGTTTAAAGATAAAGATAAAAGTCATTTATTTGCGTGAATAAGGTGACAAAAGTTCTTAACATAATACAAATAGGTATCTCTTACTCTACTTTTCAGCATGCAAATATACATTTTAATACAAAAAATTACCATACAATTTATACTTAATTCATTATTAATAATAATACATAGCAATATAGATTTTTTTTAAATATAAACACACAAGGCTCCCAGCTTATAGTCAAGGTATTCTTGTATACTATAAAAACATTTATCCGTTAAAATTTGGTTAAGTAACGTTTAAATTTGAAAAATAGTGTTGTGCTTTTATGAAACTGGGCACTTTATTAAATAATTTAATACACATAATACAGCTATTGTTAGCTGTACACGTGAGATTCGTTTTCGGTCTGTGCATAGTGAGGCGTTGCTTGCGGGAAAATTGACCTGTTTTTAAATGCAAATAAACAACATTCCGATATATATATACAAGGTTAGGTCATTATATTATATTTTCTAAAGTATGGACGACACGAATCTATCTGGTTATTTGTATCTGTTTGTATGATCGTAATACTGCGCGCGGATATAATAATTCGTGAAAACAACAATTCTAATTATAAAAATAATCTACTGACTTGAGAACGTAACAACATTAGTAGCATAATTAATCATCACGACATTAAAATAGAAGTAATTGTAAATAGTTTATATTTAAATCACTAATTTAAAGTTGATGATAATCAAGTATTAATTAGATTTTTTTAAGCAATGTATTCTATCGAAATATGAATATGTGTATGCCGTAACCAGTTAAATGTGAGAACTTAGCTAATATTATGTTAACATCTTTGTACACACAAATAAATATCTTGAAAAAAATTGTGTTCGTGCAATTGTCTTAAATACATATGTTATGTTAGTAGGTAATTTAGTTATTTGATAGTTGTTAATAATTTGGTAAATGATAGTTTTATTATATGTTAATCATCATCATTATACGTCAGCCGAAAGACGTCCACTGCTGGACAAAGGCCTCCCCCAAGATCATCAAACTATTAAATGACAATATACATAATATACTATTGTTGTACTACTCATTAAAGGATAATCATATCAATTTTCATTGGTTTTCAGTATAATAAGTATAATAGATATTGATATTGAATTTTGTAGCTATTTTAATGAAATTTTACTTATTCCATTGTTTCATAATCGGATTCGATGGCGGTGATATTGCATCTGTGACATTTATAATAAGATTAATTATTGTTATAAGAAGCGGTTTATTTATGTGATTCTTATGATAATTCATTGAAAATGTGATTTATTTTACATTTTAATTATTTAGTATTTATTACAAAGTATTGTATGTATATTTTTCTGGTAACATCAACTTTGTAATTGCTTATGAATAAATGTGGCTAAACTTAATATATAAATTATACTTTTCAGAAGGAAATTTTTCTAAGTCGGTATTTATTATGTAAGAAAAAACAAACTTTCAAAACGTTTAAATTTGAAATTATAGCAGTATATAAGCAGTACATTGACACCAGACGAGTAGTGTTAATTAATGGAAGTTAAAGGCGAATCAAGAAGAAGGAATAGAAAATTAGAAGTGAACAGTGCAAGTGATCATTGATAGTGAGAAGTCTACTGTGTCGGGACTCTCGGATAGTGCATGTCGCGGGGACTCTTGAGTGCGTGGTACTGTGTTCCGTGATCTTAATGTTGCACGAATTGTTATCCACGTTCAGATGACGATTAAGGCAACACCTTCTCAACTCGCAGCAAGAACTGACCAACGTTAACGTGGATATGTCATTTATTTTGTTGCAAGGTCAACACGCCATACCTCAATGCTGTGCGTTTTTTTATATCAACAAACGTACATGTATATATACATCTTGTGTGTGTAAATTGTTTTTTCACTGTCAGACATCAATAAAGGCTCAAGTGTGCCGAGTTTCGCCCATTGTTCTGAGCATCCAAATTTACAACAAAATACCAACAAATCTCCAAGAATTGCCTTTCGGTAAATTTAAGTCAAAATTCAATAAGATTTTAATGACATAAGATCTAGGTATTGCATTGTGTATGAGTATAGACGATAAACTTACTTCACAATGTTAAACACATCTAAATTCACGATGTTACGTATAATTAAGTAAAATGTTTTACTCAAATTAACACTTATTTTGACAATGATTTAACTACATCGAATTTTTAAATGGATATGCTACGGGCATTTATAAAGCTGCTTGGTCGAAGGCGTGCTAATGACTTGATTATTAACTTCCCCGTTTTAAGTTCGTCATGCTCCCATTGTGTGTTAATACTTGCGGTAGTAATGGGGGGTGGATCGATTTCTTCTCTCTATTATGGCGCGTGATACACTGGCTGACCCACTGATTATACTCATGAATAGATGTTGTTTGTGGTAACTGGTCAACTTGCTGTCGGGGTGCTTACTAAAATATTTTTCGTTTACGTTTCGTTTACGCCACTGTCGTCGAACACTCGCGGGGTACTGAGGACTATTAACCAACGCGTCACATTGTATTGTAATTTAGCTGTTTATTTAAGTTTTATAAATTTATTGTTATTTAAAAAAAACCGTGCAAAATTATTCTAAAATTATTCTAAATTCCAATAATTATAGTTTATTCTGTCATGAAATGTACATAATAGTAATGTACATAATAATAATGTAATATTTATGAGAAATTTTCAATAATTTCTGAGCGTTTTAGTGATGAGTTACCTACTTTTGAATGCGACTTATTCATACATTGACCACAATGTTGAGGGCGTTATGATCAGAACTATTATTTAAGAGATATTATTATATATTTTTCAATTAACTTGCTAATATATAATACACAAGCTTAAAACAATGCATCTGAAAAAATTATGAAAAACGTGCTTCGGAATTTGGACTTTTATAAATAGAGAATACAATGGGATATACACACATCAACACAATCTAGGGATATTGAACATTTCATTGATTATCTAGAAAACTATAAACATTTTGTTATGACTGTAAATGGAAGAATTAAAGATAATTTCATGGCCGATATTTAAACATTAACAACACGATGCGATTTTGTTTTTCTAATTAATAAAAGTCTTAAATTAATTAAGCCATAGAAAATTACTGAGTGAACAAAAACATTTTATTCTTATAAAATTATTCAATCGAATTAAATGAATAAAAATCTTACCAAATCTGATAATCAGTAATCGGTATTTCCTCCTCTAACATTAATCACACAGCGGCAACGATTTTCCATACTTAAAATTAAGGTGTCAATGTCTTGCTGGGGTATGCAGTCCCAAGTTCTTTTTAAATGTTCGAAAAGTTGTTCTTCTGTTGTCAAGTTGGGCGGAAAATCCCTCAATGCTCTTCGCTGTAACATGTCCCAGGCGTGTTCAATTGGGTTTAAGTCTGGCGACTGTGGAGGCCAATCTAATACCTGAACATCGTGTTCTCGAAGGGCGGCCCTCACCAGCCGCGCTGTATGGGAAGGTGCATTGTCATGCATGAGCTGAAATTCTTGCCCCGTTAGGGCCCTGAGCGGGACAATGACACGTTCTACTACCTCCTCACGGTATCTATGGGCAGTCATGCTGCCCTGAATCCAAATGAGTTGGGTTCGTCCGCCGATTCGTATTCCTGCCCACACCATAATTGTCCCGCCTTGGTAAGAGTGGACCTCCTGTGGATGTCGGAGACGGCTGACCCTGCCTGGAGTTCTCCAAACGCGTGTTCGTCTCGAATCTGGATGAAATCCATAGCGGGACTCATCAGTGAACAGCACCAATGACCATTGTTGATCACTCCATGTCAAATGTTCTTGAGCCCATAAAAGTCGCCTACCGCGATTGCCACGTCGCAGCGCTGGGACTCGTAGCGGTCTGCGAGCATGAAGACCAACTTCATGCAGCCTCCTTCGCACGGTTTGGTCGCTCACCAGCAGCTGCTGACCCTCCTGGAGCCTTTGCACTAGTTGCATCGCTGTGATATT
Organism: Pseudoips prasinana; assembly: GCA_951640165.1. Lineage (NCBI taxonomy): Eukaryota > Metazoa > Arthropoda > Insecta > Lepidoptera > Nolidae > Pseudoips > Pseudoips prasinana. The sequence goes on along the minus strand of OX621238.1, from coordinate 2,406,709 downwards.
GGGTAGTCTTCTGGCGGTCATTTGGAGAAATCGATCCTGTCTCTGAGTGGTAACACGATATCTACCTGTGTGCCGTTCTGCCACATCTCCAGTAGCGCGATAACGTGACCACAGCCTGGATACCACATTTTGGCTTGTGCCCAGAGACTCAGCAACGACGCGTTGAATAGCACCGTTTTGTAACATGCCAACTGCCCGTAACATTTCATCTCGACTCAAATGATGGCGTGGCATGACGCTAAAAAGCTTACACAACCAATTGAGAAAAGAAAATAAAACAATTTATCAGGTTTTCTTCAATTAACACGCAAAAAAAATTTTAATGCAACTTCTTGAAATTAGATACAACTCAAGATTGCGCTGTGCTTTGCGTGTTTTCATTTGTTTCTCATTTTAATTTTTAAATTTTGAATAAAGAATAGACAAGGTTTAAATCTGTAAATAAACTTTTTAAGGAAACTAAATAGGTTTTAAACAATAAAGCCATGTTTGATTTCAAAATAACGTATCCCTAGACTTTGTTGATGTGTGTATTAGGTCTTTACCTATGAAATTGCCGTTCTGCAGTACTGGCCATTTCAAATCAAAATAATTTTTGTTTGGCTAAGAATTCTAATTTCAAATTAATTTTATTTTAAAAACATGGATTCTTTTTTCCAAAAGTAGTCATTTCTTTATTGATTAGTGTTACCTTTTCATCGCATTTCAATCTTTTTCGTCATCATGGATACGTTAAAAATTCGAGTAATTATGGAATATGAGTACCGTCGTGGCAGCAACGCGGCACAAGCGGCACGCAACATCAACGACGTTTACGGAGCTAACACTACAAACCAACGCACCACCTGTTATTGGTTTGCTCGCTTCCGTTCTGGAAATTTCGACCTGAAAAATGAACCTCGCGGTCGTCCGAAGACTTTGGTCGACAATGACGAATTAAAGGCGGTTGTGGAAGCTGATGATACACAATCTACGGCTGAATTAGCAGCAGCTTTCGACGTTAGCGTCAAAACAATATTGGTCCATTTGCGTCAAATTGGCAAGGTAAAAAAGCTTGACAAATGGGTGCCCCACGAACTCAATGATCGCCAGCGCGAAGTACGCGTCGAGACGTGCCTTGCACTGCTCAACAGACACACAAATGAAGGAATTTTGAACCGCATTGTTACCTGCGATGAAAAATGGATTCTGTTTGATAACCGCAAGCGCTCAGCAAGTTGGTTGGATCCTGGTTCAGCACCTAAACAATGCCCTAAACGAAAACTTACCCCTAGAAAAGTGATGGTCACTGTTTGGTTGTCTAGCGCCGGTGTGATTCATCACAGCTTCTTACCAAACGGGGTGAGCATTACTGCAGATGTGTACTGTGAAGAACTGAGCACAATGATGGAGAAGCTGGCGCATCTCCAACCAGCATTGGTCAATCGCTCGTCTCCGCTGCTCCTGCACGACAACGCGCGACCTCATACTGCACAGCAGACGGTCTCCAAGTTGCAAGAACTGGGGTTGGAAGCTCTCCGTCATCCGCCCTACTCACCAGACCTTGCGCCTACAGACTACTACTTTTTCCAGAATTTGGATAACTTCTTGGCGGGAAAAAAATTCAATACCCGAGAGGCAGTACAAAATGCCTTTGAAGAATTTGTTGCCTCCCGTCCAGCTGATTTCTTTAAGAAGGGCATCAATAAACTGCCACTGCGATGGCAAAGATGCATTGATTGCATGGGTGATTACTTCGATTAATACAAATAAAAAAATTCATGAAAAAAATTCGTTTAAATTTTTTCATACAAAACGGCAATTTCATAGGTAAAGACCTATTATAAAGAACATAATGAGAGTAAACGAGGCTTAACATGTGTGCAAGGATGGTGACAAATGAAAATGCGTTGTCTCTGCCTACTCTTCTGGGAAACAGGTGTAAGTTTAGATAAGAACAATTGTTAATATCGAGGAAATTTTAATATTTTATTCAACGCACTTGTAAGTATTTATTTTAGGTGTGAGGGTGTAGCTTGAGGTAACGAACATGTATTTATAAAAAAAGGAAACGATCAAAATAATATTTACAAATTGAGACCGTTATATAGTCTATTAGGTAATAACTATTCTCCGCTACTCAAAAAGTCGAAGTTGTCCAGAGTTGGCCATTTAAAGCAAATATCCCGGTCGAAACGTTATAGGCCCCTAATTTTTTTTAAGATAAAGTCCGCACTTGGGAATTTAATAATTGTGTCGCAAAAAACTTTACAAACATATAATTGACGGACATAAAGTACAACCAGATTCAGAACGACTATTTATGGGTCAAACAAATAGTTGTCCTGCGCGGGAATCGAACTCGGGACAGGAAGTGGGGAGACGACTGTCTTAGCCGCTGCGCCACCCATCATTCCCTCAAAATATGATATCTTTATTACCACTGTAGATAATACCACTGTTGGCATACATACGTAGGGAGGTTACACGTGTGGTAAATGCCAACGTTGAGCACCCAAAACACATGAAACATTATAAATTTGGCACATGCTATAATAGCGCTACCCAACCTCCAGTTTATTTATTTTTAGATTATTCTTCAATACATTGCGTGAGTAATGATGAATATCTTCTATTTGAAAATAAAAATAGAAGTATGTCATTGATGGCTGATAATATAATCTAGACTTAAATTGTGTAGGACTTAGCTGTATCCCGCGTTAAACTTCATAAATTATAACCTATGTATTATGCGGGTATGTAAGCTATACTACTACAAACTTTCAACAAAATTCGTTCCGTAGTTTTTGCATGAAAGAGTAATAATAAACATCCGTAAATCCATACTTACAAACTTTTACATTTATAGTATTAGTAGGATATGTGCCCCGCGGTTTCACCCACGGTAAACTTTATAATATAAAGCCTTTGTGTTATCCGCATATATAAGCTATATTACAACAATTTTTCACCGAAATCTGTTCCGTAGTTTTTGCGTGAAAGACTAATAAACATCCGTATATTCATACTTACAAAGTTTCGCATTAATAATATTAGTAGAATTTAAAAAGCAATTTCTAGTTGATATTTTATTTATAGTATGGCATCACTAACATTGTAACATTCTAAAAAACACTAACTCATCTTATAAACAACTTTAGGAATTGCAAAAGATGAAGAAGGCCTAAAAATCGCTCTGCTGTTTTGAAATTTACTGCTTGGGTTCTTGTAGGTACTTCTCACATAACTTATAAGGCCTCCTGCCCTCATCATGAAAGAGTTTTGATGTCAATTATATGATAAAATCGGTATAGGTTTGTGAGGATTGTATCGAGTACAACAAGCCTAGATATACTAAAGTAAATAATATTATACTTTGGCGAAGTTATAACCTTGCTCGGTAATTGAAAAAAAAAAGGTAATTCTAGATAATCATTTTCACTAGATACTACTTTCAATAGATATTGAACATCGAGGGTATCACGGTGGTAACTTAGTAACAAAAATGTTCTCATACAAAATAATTTTAAGGTTTCTCATACGAGCTGCCAGCCGGGACCCGAGAACGTTCCCAGATGGTTGATATCTGGAAACGTTCTCGGTTGAAAGCAATGTCGAGGAGATATTAGTGTTTATGCATATATTTATTTTATATGTATATGTCGCAGATTCGGATGGATTAGAATCGACGTCCACGAGGTCCGTGTCCGCCATGTTGTATTTTTAAAATCGATCAGTGCGCACACCCGGCGCAGGCGACGGTACTAGAACAAGTGTCAAGTCCAATCGCACTACTGACAGATATTAATTAGTTCATTGCCAACGTCAAATGTCAACCCTTCAAATCACGATGACATGTGCAACAGTGTTGCCACTCCATTATTATGATATCCATAATTTACTAGTGTTGCCACTTTATTTTTATAGAATTGTTCATAGATTTATTTATTATTCTCCGACATATATATTATAAATTCTTTAGTTATTTTATATTTCTATAGTTAATAAGTTAGGTTAGTTTCTTTTATTATATTTAAATGGTTCTGTCTCGTCTCGATAAGATTTGTGTTACAAATATTATGAGAAACGTAATAGGTAGAGATTTTATATTTTTAGGATAGAAAGGTTCAGATTTTTTATTGTCTATTGTCTCTATAGTAACAGATATGTTTATAGAGACATAAGTATTGTCTAATATTTAGTACCTATTTATTACTACTAAAAACAACAGTCTAGAAAATAATTTAAACGTAAAAATCTAAAACGACCAGACATAGTTGTTCTTGTCGTTTGTTAAGTGAAAAGAAAGGAATTTTCTGAGGAATTTTTCGAACCTGCCACTTCGGATAGTCCCTCGTGGAAATTTCATCCATATCGTCCACTTTTTTTTCGTTTGACTGCCTCGTTGGTCTAGCGGTAGCATGTTCAACCGCAGATAATGAGGTCCTAGGTTCAAATCCCGGTTCGGGCCAAAAAGTGATTCTGAGATTTTTCCGTAAAAAGAAATTTCTCAGTATCAGCGTCGGTCCTGTACCTGAACTCTTTCCGGTCGTGTCGCTAGTCGTCCCATCGGATCAAGAGAGTGATGGAATAGAAAGTGCCCTTGTGTTTGCGCACACACTTACATGCATACATACATACATAAACTCACGCCTGTTTCCCAGAGGGGTAGGCAGAGACAACGGATTTCCATTTGTCACGATCTTTGCACACGTCTTTTGCCTCGATTATTGTCATTATATTCTTCATACATGCTCGCCGGTTTAGGTTACTTCTGACCTGCCCTTTCTTGAGAACGTCTCCGATTTGGTCAGAGAATATTCAACGAGGTCTTCCTCTTCCGGTTGTTACATTCACACAGGCCAGGTATACTTCTTTGGTCAATCTTCTTTCATTCATCCTCTCTAAATGGCCAAACCATCTCAGCATTCCTTTTTCAATCTTTGTCACTACATCTTCTGCGCACACACTTGTGCACTATAATTATGTCCTGCGCAATTGGCTAGTCGGCATTGAGACTGGCCGCCGTGGCAGAAATTCGGTCAGGAGGACATTATTATTATTGTCGTCCACCACCGTGCCTGTCACAATTTTTTTATTACCGCGGTCTATTACTTGCGGAATCAATTAACTAAGGAGGTATTTCCGGGGTGACAACTGCCAAATTAATTATTTCGACAAATTTATGCTATTCCATATTTCTTTACGAAAAATGCTTTTAACTATATATTCTTATTGACTGCATGTGTGGCGCAGCGGCTAAGACAGTCGCCTCGCCGCTTCGTATCGTGGGTGCGAGTCCCGCGCCGTACAACTATTTGTGTGACCCATAAATAGTTGTTCTGAGTCTGGATATAATTTGTGCCTGTCTATTATATGTTTGTAAAGTACCCCGTGGCACAGGGATTAGATTCCAGGCCTTGTCTTAAAAAAATAAAAACGGAGGTATTTCCGAGGTGACAACTGCCAAATTAGTTATTTCGACGAGTTTATGCTATTCTATATTTTTTTAAGAAAATGCTTTTGACTATATTCAAATTTCACCAGAATCTGATTTTCCTGAATTGAAGATAGTCGCAAAATCCTGTCACTTTTACACTGTTACACTGACGGGTGACAAAGCTTTTACTTCAAACTGACCATATCATGGATCTATCCATAATAAATTGCCCTGAGCCGTGTTTCCAATTCCAATAGACTAAACTTGTTCACTATAATAATTCCCAAACAAATGGAAAGTCATCTATATAAATAAAAAGAGAAGTCCTGACTGACTGACTGACTCATCAACGCCCAGCCCAAACCCTTGGTCGTGGAAATCTGAAATTTTGCACATATGTTTTCTTTATAATGTAGACAAAGAATAAGGAAGGATTTTTCGAAATTCAACCCCTAAGGGGGTAAAACAGGGGTGCCAAGTTAGTATGAAACTTTGCCGTTTTTGAAGTTAGAGGCATGAAAGTTGGTATATGGCCTTGCAGTTAAAAATTAAAAATATGTGTTTCAGGATTTTTGGAAATTTCACCCACAAGGGCAAAAAATAGGGGATGTAAGTTTGTACGAAAAAAGTTCCAATTTTTAAGTTAAACGCATGAAAATTAGCATTTGGCTTTTTAGTTAAAAATAAAAAATGTATATTTCAGGATTTTTTAAAATTCCACCCCAAAGGTCATAAAATAGGGGATGTAAGTTTGTATGAAAAATGCGATATTTTTGAAGTTAAACGCATGAAAATGAGTATTTGGCCTTTCTGTTAAAAATATATAGCATTTATTTCAGGATTTTTGGAAATTACACCCCCAAGGGCGGAAAATAGGGGATATAATTTTATACTGCCTGGCCGACATATCGACGCACAGTCTAAACGGCTGGAGTTAGGTACTTGAATTTTGACAGTAGTTACCTTTTATGACGTAGGCATCCACTGAAGAAGGGTTTTTGAAAATACCACCCCTAAGGGACTAAAATAAGGGATGAAATATCTTATGAAAGTCCTTAATTTTGATGTTAAAGGCTTTAGTATAGAGACTTGCAGTTAAAAATTAAAATATATATTTCAGGATTTTTTAATATTCCACCCCCAAGGGCGTAAAATTGGGGATCTAAGTTTATATAAAAAAAGTGCCAACAAGTTTTAAGTTAAACGCATGAAAATTGGTATTTAGCATTACAGTTAAAAATTAAAAGTATATGTTTCAAGATTTCCGAGAATTCTACCACGTAGGGTGACAAATAGGGGATGTTTGTATGGAAAATGTGACATTCTTTAAGGTAAACTCATGAAAATTGGTATTTGGCCTTTCATTTAAAAATATGTATTTCAGGATTTTTGGGAATTCCAGCCCTTTAGGGTGACAAATAGGGGATGGAAGTTTGTATGAAAAATGTGACATTTTTTAAGGTAAACGCATGAAAATTAGTATTTCGCCTTTCACATTGTAAATATATCATCAGGACGTTTGGAAATTCCACCCCTAAAGACGTCAAAATAGGGGATGTAAGTTTGTATGAAAATCTGTTTTTTTTTTGGAGTTTAAAGCATGTAAATTGTATTTCAGTTAAAAATAAAGCAATCAAGAGAATACTTTGTTGTTAAGAAAAGGTAATCCATAACTGATTCAATAGGTCAACACCAAAAATGTACGCCAACTTAAATTATAGAGAAATTCGTTTCTTATTGCTTAAAATGTCGTGTTTGTTGTCATCTAAGTAAAGATTTTGCGTTTTAAAAGATTTGTAACTTTTTTTTTGGTATATTTATAACATATTAATAACACGTCAATTTAATAAAATTGGGATAAAAAAGAAATTTTCCCAAAATATAGCGTAGTATAAATTGTTCGTGTCGAGATGATCGCACCCAAAAAATATCATCTTAATTTTACTGATCTACAAGTTCACAATTTTGTAACTAGATGGCGTTTATATCGTTTCAGATCGCAGAACTCATTTGACATATCGGTTAAAATAAATAAATGCATGAAGTAAAAGGTAGTCCAAAACTGAATCAAAAGAGGATCGCCTAAATCTCACCCAAAATATATGCCCACATCTTAATTTTACCGCTTTACAAGTTTATATTTTTGTTAGTAGATGGTGTAATCATCGTTTTAGATCGCGCTATGGTTTCGTTCACAAAATGTGATATTAGACCTATCAATGCCGTGGTCGCAACCTAAACTAATGGGAGTTACCTTTGTGATTAATGCATCGTTGATTATTATATTACTTTATTTGACTTACTGACTTTACTTAAGGACAATTGATATGTATTCTTTGATATTTTTGGGATTATGATATCGGGTCTTTTTTTTAAATAACAGTAGCAAAGTAGTCTTTAGTTTATTTCTTAACTAGGTTATTTATAGGTTAGGTTTTCTTAAATTTATATTACTTATTTCTTTTAAAAGTATTTTTTTTAGATTAAGCTAGAAGTAAGTAGTTACATTGGTAATCATTCAAAATTGTCGCGGACGAAGTCGCGGGCACCAGCTAGTATTATATAAAGACATATCACATTGGATATGCCGCCGTGGTTGAAATTCAAACAAGTGGACTTTATTAAATAGTTTAAACTCCAGTTCAAGTCTGCTAACCTAATTGATAATCTATAACTACATATAATAAAATTGTAGGAAAGTCAAAACTGTACATTGAATATTTTTGTAAGAGGATACTTGGGGCGTGATCTACAATCGATATGGAAGCCAAAAATATAGTTTTAAAATTTTTGTCTGTGTGTCTGTTTGTCTGTATGTATGTCCTATGTGAATAAATTTCATTATTTATCATATTTATCACTAGCTGTGCCCCGTGGTTTTACCCGCGTTAAACTTTATAAGTGATCACAGCTGCTCCCCCGTAGGTGATAGCATGATAATATGTAGCCTATATGTTGACCCAACCTCTTAGGATGATATTCATGCAAAATTTGAATTAAATCCATGTAGTACTTTTTGAGTTTAGCCCAGACATACATACAGACAAACAGATAAACAGACAAAAATTCTAAAAACTATATTTTTGGCTTCGATGTCGTGTGAAGATCACGCCCCAAGTATCCTTTTTAAAAAATATTCAATGTACAGTTTTGACTTTCCTACGATTTTATTATATGTATAGATAAGATATCCTTAAATAAATAATAAATAGCAAGTTACTAAGCTATTATTGTTACATTTAGCAATAGTACATATATTAAAATTAAAGAATTGAAAACAACGAGCAGTTGGCTAGCGCAAAAGGCTCTCAACCAGTAGCTTAATTTAAGCGACTAATACCTGAGGGCACCCTTATGGGGTTTTAATTTTTATTTAATATATCGTATACAATACGACATATTAAATAAAAATTCTGGTGTAGCCAAATTACCTAGTTAGCCAGATCCTCCTGGCTAACCAGCTAATTTGACTGCACATGTGGAGCAGTGGTTAAGATAGTCACCTCTTCATTTTGTGTCACGCGTTCGATTCCGAGGACAATTACTATTTGTGTGACGCATAAGTCAGACGTAGCCTAGTTGTGGCAGTGCTTCTGCCTACGAAGCTGGTGGTCCTGGGTGCGAATCCCGGTAAGTGCAAATATTTGTGTCATGAGCACGAATATTTGTTTTTAAGTCATGGATGTTTTCTATGTATATAAGTATTTATCTATGTATATAAGTATGTATATCGTTGCCTGGTACCCATAGTACAAGCTTTGCTTAGTTTGGGGTTAGGATGATCTGTGTGACATTGTCCCAAGATATTATTATTATTATTATAAGTCTAGGTGTACTTTGTGTCCGTCAATCCTTATGTTTGTAAAAGTACCCGTTACACAGGGATACAATTCCCTAGTGTATGCGTTGTCTTTTTAAAAAGATAAGAAACCCTTATTATTTATTTTCAAACGCTAGAGTGTAATAGGTAGCTCTATAAATATCTATGTTTTTTTAATGATAACGGCTGTACTAGCGAATCTAATCCCTGTGTCGCGGGGTACTTTATAAACATATAATAGACTATATATAGACTCAGAACATCTATTTATGGGTCACACAAATAGTTGTCCGGCGTGGAACTCGAACCTGTGTCACGAATACTGCATATAAAAGTGCTGGTTGTTTAAACAAATAGCCCGACCACATCTTTATTACATACATATATGATATATCTTAGCAGCTTATGTAACGAGTAAGTAATTTTCCAGCATTTTTATCTCATGAAAAAATTGCTTTCATTCAGAATTGGAATGGTGCCAAACAATCTAAACACTTATTTGTTTAGAATATCAATTCATCTGTAGAATTTTTAAAGAGATGCAAAATGTTGTTTCTTGATGGTGTTTGCATCTTTGCTTTTAGAAAAAAGATCTATGTAATCTAATTAATCTCCATTATATTTTCTTATATAATGTTATGATCTTCAGAATTTAATTATATAGTGTTTATGATATTCAGAATACACAAGATGTAATATAAATAGTGCACGTCACTTAACGTTACCAATGAACATGCGCTTGCGCTCCGGATACCAAAAGATTTTTCCAAAATATTGTGGCACTTCTCTTCGCGATATCCTTATGTAATCATAATATTTATTAAACCCTAGTTAATATCCACTTTTTAATTTTAATAATAGAAGTATAATAATGATGATGATGTCCTCCCGGCCGAATTTCGACCACGGCGGCCAGTCTCAATGGAGATTAGCCAATTACGCAGGACATACTACACAAGTGTGTGCGATACACAGGGGCACTTTCTATTCCATTACTCTCATCATCCGATGGGACGACTAGCGACACGACCGGAAAGAGCCAGACTTCGGGCTGATACTGATATATTTATTTTTACGGTAAAATCCCAAAATCACTTTTTGGACGAACCCGGGATTTGAACCCAGGACCTCATTGTCTGCGGTTGAACACGCCACCGCTAGACCAACGAGGCATAATAATAATAACCTGGAACATTATTCACACTAACTAAACCCAAACGAAGCAGAGCTTATTCTTTGGAAACCAGATAACTGATATACTACATTTCTTTTGTAACTACATACTTATATAGATTAATACTCTCAGCCTCAGGACAAACAGACATATTCATGCACACAAATATCTGTCCTGTGGGAATCGAACTCACGACCAGGCGACGTGAAAGGCAAGCATCTACCAAACAACACCAACGGACCCGTTGCTTACGGATTTTAAAAAGATTTTGCACTGAACTTGAATTAAAATCAATAGCATTTGTTTAGAAAGACCCGGAACTGACGAAATTGAGTAACTTTACTATGTAAGCTTTAGGATTTGAATTAACTGCGTAATCGTAAACTTGACAAGTATCATTATAATATAATGATACTTGTCAAGTTTACGATTACGCATATGGGGTATGCATAATTTGCATACCCCAGTGCTGAATGAAATGCATTCTCTGCGACTATTTCACCAAATAGGATTTTTGTTATGTTTAGATTTTATTTCTAGGATGCTGTGTTAAAAAGCAGTCCTATTAAATTTTGTCAGTGACGAAAACTTGAGAATCCGCTTGAACTTGGGCACTATAGTTCACATGGCTACATATCTAGCTATAATTTTCCAATATAAGCTGACCGCACATTGTATGGAAATCCTATACAAACCGAGATCAGCTTATAGTGGTATTGTATAGTGGTATTGTATAGCGTGATGTGTAGTTGTATGTACCACTATAATATATTTAGTAGTTACTAGTCTAGTCGTTATTGGCCGCCACGACAGCCAATACTGTTAAGAATACTATATAAAGAAATGGGAAGCAGGCGTTCATCATGTCAGCCAAAATACGTCCACTGCTGGACAAAAGCCTCTCAAAAAAATAGTGGGATATGCCATAATCGCCACGCTTGGCAGACGGGTTGGCGATCACAGTATGATAGTCATAGTTCAAAGAGAAACTGCTGCGCGTTCTGTGGTAGGTATTCCCTCGGATGATTTCTTGATTTCATACAACACGATAGGGTGATGGTATTATATGCCGTCACTACACGGCGTTACTTTGCAGAAATTGATAACAATCAAAATACAAAGTTAATCATCATCATCATATCAGCCGAAAGACGTCCACTGCTGGACAAAGGCCTCCCCCAAGGATCTCCACAATAGCCGGTCCTGCGCTGCCCGCATCCAGCGGCTTCCCACGACCCGCACAAGATCGTCGCTGCGTCTTCCGGTTCGTGGTCGCCACTCGAGAACCTTTCTGCCCCATCGGCCGTCGGTTCTACGAGCTATGTGCCTCGCCCACTGCCACTTCAGTTTGACAATTCTTTGGGCTATGTCGGCTACTTTGGTTCGCCTGCGGATCTCAGCCTTTCTGAGCCCATAGTGAGCGACCACGTCTCTGTTCCAAAGGTAATATATAGTGTTAATTCCGGAAATCGTCAGTTTAATCAAGCCGGGAAGCAATATGAACCGCCCTCCTTCCCTCAAAAACATGGACACTCAAGAAGGACAAAATAAACAAGCAAATTACATGTGCCGGTATGATACCCAACACATGTTTCAGTTCTCCATGGACCATTCTCATAACTAACTCGTCGACTGTCCGAATGTGACTGAAAATATTCGCATTCGAGTACTCGACGAGTTACATCCTATAGCATATTTTTTGCGGGCGGTGCATATTTTATTCCGGCTTAATTAAACTGACAATTAGCGGAATTAATACTAAATATTAACTTTGTGTTTTGATTCCTATGATATGAAATGTATGGTCTAGAAGGTTTCTATTATATTAAATGTTTGTGCTTCCATTAAGTGTTATTATTATTGTATAACTTTTATCACTCAAAACCAAACTTTCATGTGTTAGGCAAACTTGGCACATATAGATAAGATCAATTACTACTAGCGAAGCGAATTCGTATGGAAATGAAAACAATAGTAATACCCTTAACATTGCGATTTCGTATTCCCCGCCATTAACTGATCCTTTTTATTCAATATCCATATAACAAAATAAAAGACAAAGCTTCGCACCGTACCTTTTTTTAACCTCCGACACAAAAGAAGAGTGTTGTATGTTTGAAGTCGATGTCCGTCTGTGTGTATGTGTCTATCTGTGACATCGTAGCTCTCAAACAGATCGACCGATTTTGATGCCTTTTACAGCCAGTTTCCTTGCGGTTGTTTTAAGCTATGTTTGGTTAATATCGGTCCAGTAGTGTAAGAGTATCAGTTCCAGAACATAATTATGGTTGGGGTAGGGGTTTTCTAACGGTTAGGTTATTTTGTTTCAAGTCATCAGATTTGTTATACTATTATTTTTGGAAAGTTTTAAGTATGTCTTCGTTGATTTTAGGAAAGACATACATAACTTAGAATTTTATTAACGTTTTGGAACGAAGTTCCTTATCGCGCGTTGTGAAAGGGGGCTAGACGGAAAAAAATCTTACGAAAAGTTGTCACGACACTTTTTGCAACTGTGCGGCGTGCGCATATTTCTCTGTCTGTCTCTCTCTCTCTCTCTCTCTTATAGAAAACAAGCCAGATATTTTCATTTCTATTTCGCATTGAACAGTGTGGTGTCGCGACGATTATTTTTAACCGACTTCAAAAGGAGGAGGTTCTCAAGTTCACCGGTATTTTTTTTTTATGTATGTACACCGATTACTCGGAGATTTATAATCCGATTTACGTGATTCTTTTTTAGTTTGATGCGGAATAGTTGCCATTTGGTCCCATAAAAATTTTATAAAGTTTGGCCCAGTAGTTTTCATTTTATGGACATTTTTGTATGAAAATTTTTGTTTATGTTGACGATGTAATTGTCTTTGGCACAGATGTTTTTAAATCTTAGCAAGTCAAGCTAGACTCATTCTGTTCAAGTGTGTCTTGGCATGAACATAAAGAACAATTTCGGACGACTCGCGTTTAATACGCGCGTATAAGCTCGTTTTTGGAAGCGCATGTAGGCGCACCTTTTAGCACAAGTGCATTTTTTATTTATTACGTACACCGATTACGCTGAGATTTATGAACCGATTTACGTGATTCTTCTTTAGTTTGATTCGGAATAGCTGCAATTTTTAGGGTCCTGTAGCCAAATGGCAAAAAATGGAAACTTTATGGATTTGTCATGTCTGTCTGTCTGTCCGTCCGTATGTCACAGCCACTTTTTCCGAAACTATAAGAACTATACTGTCGAAACTTGGTAAGCAGATGTATTCCGTGAACCGCATTAAGATTTTCACACAAAAATAGAAAGCAATAAAATTTAGGGGGCTCATAAACCATACATGTGGGGTATCTATGGATAAGTCTTAAAAATGATATTGAGGTTTTTTGATTTTTTCTTAACTGTATAGTTTGCACGAGAGACTATTTCAAAGGCGTAAAATGAGCCCCCCCCCCTGTAACTTCTAAAATAAGATAATAATAAAACTAAAACAAATAGATTATGTACATTACCATGCAAACTTCCACTGAAAATTGGTTTGAACGAGATCTAGTAAGTAGTTTTTTTTTTAATGCGTCATAAATCGTAAACCACAATTTACCTTCCATTCTATCAACTCAAATACATGCTGCTACGGAAAGAAACATTCCGCCTTTTACGGGCAAGTCTGACTTGAACTCTCTCGACTCGTTGTCTTGATCATCAATACAAACCAGTCTATGAGCCTTCTGCTCAGTACACTCGATGGCTAATCGATCATGAATAAGACCTAGTCTAACAGCCCTCCGCTCAGCAGAGTCATTAGCTAATTAATCATAAATAAGACCTAGGCTATAAGCCCTCTGCTCAGTATACTCGTTGGCTAATCGATCATTAATAAGACCTAGTCTTCATAGACTCATGCCCTCTGCTCAGCAGACTTGATGGCTATTCGATCATTAATAAGACCTAGTCTATAAACCCTCAGCACACAGCCTCTTTAGCTAGATGGTCATATGGCGTAACCTATGCGCTTGCTGTTCAGACTTTCATGGATCTTAGCTAGTCTAGACTCGTACTGTGTAAGTTTTCTTAGAGTGAACGTAATTTTATGTAGTTTTTCTTGCTTTAAACGGTTTTTTCAATCATTCACTGTCTCACAAGAACGTGAAAAAGAGTTTCGAACAACATTTTCGTGGTCCTACCCATAGCTAGACACTAAAAAGTAATAAAATAAAAAAAACTTCGTTTAAAAAAACCGACTTCAAAAACTAAAAAGTATAAAAAAATATCGTAATAAAGATTTAATTTAATACATCTCTTATGCAAACGTAATACCTTTAATATTAATGAAATAATATATTTTTTATGTGGTACCTATTGATAGCTTTGAAGTCGGTGCCAAGCCCTAAGCAAAATAAAAGTTAATATTACATACAACTTTCAAACTTTGTGATGAAATTCCTACACTAAAGATTAACCTACGTAAATAAACTTGGAGAACAATATGAATTAATATGAAACAGATGAAACTGTATCATAAAAATATATTTAATATTAATACCTGAATGAGTTACTACAGTTATAATAAATCTATACTATGCGTATATATGAATATATTTGTGGCCCTGAAAAACACACAGATTAATTAGGAGGCAACGCATCAAAATTTTACTATAACCGTCAACGACGCGACGTCTGCCCGCATGGGTTGTTTGTGTAGAAATACGAAGCTATTCCGCTGAAAGTAACGCGCGGCGAGTGTGGTACCTACCTAGGTACTATTACATTTGGCTTGGCACCGACTTCAAACCTATCAATAGGTACCACATAAAAAATATATTATTTACGTTTGCATAAGAGATGTATTAAATTAAATCTTTATTACGATATTTTTTTATACTTTTTAGTTTTTGAAGTCGGTTTTTTTAAACGAAATTTTTTTATTGTTGAGTGTATACAGGTTTTTGTACATAATAAATAATAAGAAATAAAATCGTAACATCCGGGTGTCCCTTGACACCTCTCAAGTTTTTTTTTTAATTAATGTGTCAGTTATGTATGACACTTCTTAAAGTGTTAGACATAGTCAGAAAATATAAGTCTCATAAGGCTTATGGTCACCCAAAGAGGAATGGAAAGAGCTTTGCTCAGAGTATCCCTGCAAATCGAATCAGAAGTAATGAAATCCGCAGGTAAATCAAAGCCTAAAGCATTTTCAAACTGAAATGTCGCGGTCGCGAAAGCGCAAGATCGGCCATTGAAGGAGGCCTTGTTGGAAACCTTTAGACGTGCTAGATATTTTCACTAACATATTGCATTTATCTTAAAACTCGAGAGGAAAATTGAGAACAAGAATGTATGGCCTCTAAAGAAAGGTTACGAGGAAAACCATAAATACATGATACGTCTTCATCCCCAATTATAAGGTAACCATTGTCAGTTTTACGAATAAGGGTTTTATAGAAATTCCCTATTATACTGTTATTTACGTCGTGAGCTATAACAATTGTGAACAAGTATTACCTCGAACTTCCTTCAATCCGCTTTACACTTTGTACATAGCGTGACATTTCTCGAAGGCAATGACGTCAGGCACGAGTAAATTGTGAAATAAAACCTAAAAATAGAAGTGATTCTTACGAATTAGGGTCTTTTACAACTTGATACATTTGGTGCTAAATAAGGGTTTACTTCTGTCTCGGACTATATATATATATATATGTGTGTATACGTTACTAGGAAATGCTAAGTGGTCGACGGTACACCCGTCTAAAATAGATCTTTGGGCTGGACTTTAGTCCAGCAGTGGACGTTCTTTGGCTAATATGATGTACTTATATTATTCTCATTAGAGTATTAATACTATTACTTAATAAGTATATTTATTTAAAATTACGAATATTAATTAAAAGTTTTGTCACCATATTATTCCTCTACCGAATAGTAGCATTAGTTTGTAATTAATGTATGTAGATTCTTTTTAAATTGTTGCTGATCGTGTTGTTTTTAATATTAATTGGTAACTTATTATATATGAGGTGTGCTCTACAGCAGGGTACACATAGTAAATGTAATTTATTTGATACCTTTTCGCAAAAATAAATTCTCTTTTGCCTTTTTTTCCAAAACTTGCTCTCACTTTATACTGTTTTCAATTTGTAAATCAAATAATTGTAGCAGCTAACTAAAATCATCTAATAAAATTACTAAAACATCTGAACTGCTGCTGTAGACTAGCTGAAAGTTTTTTGGCTTTCGAATACTTGTTGATGACGTTTCCATGACAACTAAGATAAACGGCTTATCGTGCTCTTCAATGTACAATGATTAATCTTCTTCACAAAGGTCGGGCTTACCCCTTACTTTTACTTTATTACCCTTACATTATGTGAGGTCTGAGAATGCTGCGTCTCCCGATCCGCGGCTCAAGAGCCTTTTTGCCCCAGTGGCCATCGGTACTAGAAATGATGAACCCTGTCCTTGAGTGAAGCAATTGTTGGGGCTATGTCGGTTACTATGGTTCACATGCGGGTTTCAAAATCTTTGATTCGATTTGAATTTTTCGAAATTTATTGTAGACTTTTATAAAAGCGCTTGTAAATAGTCAGAACAGTAATAATTCATTAATTTATAATACCTCCAAACATAGACCTCTTCATTGGATTTGGATGACCTTATGTATTTTTATGAGACCCATAGTAACCACGTCTGTGTTTCGATAAAATGGTAAGTCTGTATATATAGTTACTACCTGTAAGAGCATCAAGTAAACGAAGTCAAAAATATTGTCAATTAATGAATTAACCATAAAACTTATTATATAAAAGAAGTCAAAAATATTGTCAATTAATGAATTAACCATAAAACTTATTATATAAACGAAGTCAAAAATATTGTCAATTAATGAATTAACCATAAAACTTATTATATAAAAGAAGTCAAAAATATTGTCAATTAATGAATTAACCATAAAACTTATTATATAAAAGAAGTCAAAAATATTGTCAATTAATGAATTAACCATAAAACTTATTATATAAACGAAGTCAAAAATATTGTCAATTAATGAATTAACCATAAAACTTTTATATAAACGAAGTCAAAAATATTGTCAATTAATGAATTAACCATAAAATTTATTATATAAACGAAGTCAAAAATATTGTCAATTAATGAATTAACCATAAAACTTATTATATAAAAGAAGTCAAAAATATTGTCAATTAATGAATTAACCATAAAACTTATTATATAAACGAAGTCAAAAATATTGTCAATTAATGAATAAACCATAAAACTTATTATATAAACGAAGTCAAAAATATTGTCAATTAATGAATTAACCGTAAAACTTATTATACCTATAGTTTAAATATGTTCAAAGCCTTCAAACTTTTCAGAATCAATTCCATTAGTTTCCAATTCCATTTACCAACTAATAAATAACCTGCAGCTTAAGCTTTCATTGTCGAATGTAAATTGGCCGAGAGCACTGAGGCATCCGGTTCGCCTACTCATCGCGGGTCGAGCCCATTATGGAACAAATCGTCCAGTAATACTTATTACTTCCGCTTGGAAGGCTTCAGAGATATTCCTAGCCGCCATTCTCTTACACAAACGTATTCCTAATTATCTCCCCCGATTTTAAAACTGGCACATAGCTCGTAGAACCGGCGGCCGTTGGGCAGAAAGGTTCCCCAATGAACCATTCAGACAATTTGTAGTAAAATATAAATTTCAATAATTAAACCTAAACATAATCTCCTAATACAATAACTTAACACAAGCTAACTAAATATCACTACTATTATAAAATAAAATGTATAAATGTTTTAACATTCCGTGTATCTAAAAATCTGTAACTAGAAATAATAACTGTATTACTACAAACATGTTCTGACTATTGACAAGCGCTTTTCTAAAGTCTACGTGAGTAAAAACCTTTTTTATTTTATTTATTATAATGGCGAACTGGAAGACGCAGCGTGGGCAGGCTCCCTACAAGATGGCCCGATGATCTTGTGCGGGTCGCTGGAAACTGCTGGATGCGAATAGCGCAAGACCGGCAATTGTGGAGATCTTTGGGGGAGGTCTTTGTCCAGTCGTGGACGCCTTTCGGCTGATATAATGATTATGGTGATGATTTTAAAACTTTGCTCAAACAGTTCGTTTCTGTGTAGTATAATATACAGCGACCTGCGCGTACAGTACAATAAAGCGTTCAGGGTGCTCTTGGGGTTGCCGTGGCGGTGTAGCGCGTCAGGGATGTTCACGGAGTCGTGCGTCGACGGGTTCGCCGCGATCATGCGCTGCGCTTCCATGATGGAGCGCTTGCGCTTCTCCTCCAATGGCATCCTGAATGTGTTTTTAGACCGGTGAGACTCTCCCCTCTAACACAGATGGGTAAGAGTCCAGACACCCTTAATATAATTGATACTAACATTAGGCTAAGTTATACTAACATTATATGGATATTTCTCCGAAATAAATTATTTGAATTGAATTGAATAATAATAATTTTAATAGAAGTTATGTTTAGCATTAATCTTCCAGTCATCAAATTAATTTACCAGATATTTAGTTTCGGCATTTATCAAAAGCCGTGATGTAATGTTTGCCACATGACTAAAGCTTGTCTGGTGTAGCGAGTGTCCATGGGTGGCGGTGAGTACTTTCCATCAGGTGACCGGCTTGCTAAATAACCTTGTTAATCTTCAAATTTAACCTCATTACATCAATAGGCTATTGATAACTGCCCAAACTTAATATTTGGTAAATTAATTTAGTTTATGGATTTTTAATTGTAGTATTAAAATCTTGCAAATGGACAGCCAATTCGAGATTTGAGTCTAGATCTGCACTGGAAGAAACTATCGCTAAGCCAACGACAAACTGAGTTGTCCCATGAGGAACGTGAGGGACTCAAAAGCTTTAAATACGACGCATTAATGTAAATTAGGGGTCGCCCCATCTCGTTAACTAGTTTCCTAATATGAGCTTTGTTTGACCTATTCAAAATAATATGTTGTTCAGATTCTCCATATGCTTTTGTCGATGAAATGAAAGTAAAATCCCCTACGATACAGGGATTTCTTTACGTTGTGTGGGCGTGGTCGTAAAAAGCGTTTTTCTGGTAACGCTTACCCTTTTTTTAGTACCCGAAGCCTGTCTGGCTATCAGATAATTGACTGATAATATAATACATATTATATTGAAAACAAAAAACACGCTGTCTTTGGGGACTGTCGATAGAAATGAAAACAATTTTTTATACTTCTAATCTAAACAATCTACAATATAATCATTTACACACACATTGAGATATACTCTTTGTATATATACAATGTATATTAATAACGCACCTATATATATCTACAGACGCAAGCATATCAAGCTACCCCAATCAATGTCAAATTTCCCCAATTGAAAGTGAACCTTATGCTTATGTGATAAAGTTGAAAATCTATAAAAGAAATTTGACAGATTGGGGTAGCTGGATGTGCTGGCGTCTGTTCATATATACGAAACCATGCGGTGACCATGTCGCGAGTTCCATGAGTTTTGTTCATCCAATAAGTGCTCAACGCGCCTAAAGAAGTATTCCCTTCAATAGCAAAGAACATAAGACGCCTTGCAGATTACGAGATTCACCCACAAGAAGTGCTAGGATTGACTAAACTGACAACAGCCAAAATGGTACCTTCCAAAAGATTTGAACCAATACTTTTAGATTCATATTGTTAAAATATATATGTATATCTAATTTTAATTAGCTTTAGATTGACTTCATAAACGAAGAGGTTTCTTAATTCAATTTGTTGTGCTTAGAACTGACAGTCAATCGTCTTTTACAAAGCACGATAATAGAAAGTAAGCTTATCCAGTTCATCTATAGACCGCGACTGACAAAAACTAGATAATTACTAAATGTTCTTTCGGTACCAACAGGTGCTTCCAATTTTCTCACAAAAAAGTATAAGTAAGACTAGCCGAGTAATTTTTATCAATGGCTCGCTAACTCTTTACTGATCTCTCATTCGCACTCTCGGCATTTCACTCATACCAATGCCTTTCAGTGAGTTTCCGAGCTTACCGCGCGACGCACGCTACTAGCTGAAAGCTCCCGAAGATCTCGCGAAACCAAAGTTACGACGTAATTTTAGCCGCAAAAAGTATATTTTTGCGTAAATATTATATGTTTTCTATAAATATAAATAATACAACTATACTTTAGTGTCTCAAGAATTATTGTGTGATAAAAAATATATTACATAGAAGTGTACAAAAATATTTTTTTGGTAAAAATCTTTTAGTATCAAAATGTTTTCTAACTTGACGATAAACAATTTCAGTGCTCTACAGAATATGAATGCGTTGAATAGTACTTTTGAGTTTGGTGATGAGTTGGATATATTATTCCAACCAGAACATGTGCTTATAACTTTGTATGTACCGGTCATATTGTTGTCGGTGGTTGCGAATATTCTTTTGATAGTGGTTGCAGTTAAGTGTAATTATATTAAAAAGTAAGTAACCTTATTATACTAATTTATTATCTATTAGAAGATGTGAGGAAGTTTATATTATTTCAACCCATAAATTTCAGCGGAGTGGTTTCAGGAAGTTAATCCTATTGTTTACGACAACAAAGCGATGTTTTAAACTGCCGATATAACTAATTGCAGCTTTTTACCATGAGTGTATATACCTAATAATAATACCTAATAATAATGGAAAATGACAGGTTTAAAATATACTGGGATCATCCCGTGCTGACTGACCGAATGGTAGGTGCCAATCGACCCGATATTGTCGTCATTGACAAACAAACGAAAAAGACATCCTTTGTGGATATAACAATACCGTATGATGAAAACATATCTAACGCAGAAAAAGAAAAAAAATCAAAATACCTTGATCTGAGTTTTGAATATGCACAAATTTGGAGAACCGAAAGACCTGCGATCATACCTATTGTTATATCCACAAATGGAGTTATTCCTAAATCCCTGAAAATCAACCTTGCAAGTTTAGGACTTGATATCTGGCTGGAGAGTTACATGCAGAAGGCGGTTCTGCTGGCGAATGCCAGGATTGTGCAGAAATTTCTCTCCATGTAGCCCATATATTTTATAAGTTGTATTTGTATTAAAATACCCTTATATAATATATGTATTGTAAATAATAGTGCTAATAAACATGTGATATAATAGTAAAAATAATATCCCCTTGGTCAATATTTTAGCACGGCAACCAGTCTCAATGGAGACTAGGCCATCTGCGCGAGAGATGTGCGCAAACACAAGGGGACTTTCTATTCCATCACTCTCTTGATCCGATGGAACGACTAACAACACTACCGGAAAGAGGTCAGGTACAGAATTGTCAGCTTTACGCCAAGGAGGTGTAAATACCTCCAATTCCCACACTCATACACATACATCATCATCAGTTCTATCCCCAAAAGTTTCCACAACATTGCCATTTGGAAGGGGTTGGCGTAGTCACCGCGCTTGCATAACATACACTTGTTTGCCCATTATTATAAAAAAAATATATATATACAAGCTGTAACAAAAATAGTGTACAAGTTGAGCCGTGTGGTTCCTGACCCTGATACCACGATGCATGTGAGTTGGCGACCACAGTTAGGTGGTAGCTATAGTACACAGGTGGCGGTGCTGCCCGGATACCCACGGGATGTAATGGGATGGCCCTGTTATTCTTTCTGGGCCAGGAACCACACGGCTTAACTTGTACACTATTTTTGTTACAGCTTGTATATATACATTTATAATAATGGGCAAACAAGCATATGATCCACCTGATGGTAAGTGGTCACCGTAGCTTAAGAACGCTTGCAACACCAAGAGCATCATTAGCGCGTTGTCGACCCTTAAGAAACCTTAAAATATCTCTTTTTTTATTAATTATCAAAAACATATTACAATTCATTATATTTAAATACCAATAGTGTCACTTAAACCTCTTGGGTTTAAGCGTGACACTTCCCAATATGGGTCAATCTAATATCTATATATATAAAAATCAATGCCACTTTTCGTTGTAATGTTATAACTCAACAACGCCTTTACCGATTTGGCTAATTTTGGTCTTGAATTATTCGTGGAAGTCCAGGGAAGGTTTGTACGTAGTAGAAAATTTTAAAAAAGTCTTGAAAAAGTGTAAAATCAACATCTTTCTATACTCCCATGTACAAACAATTTGTACTAATACTTAAAAGCCAATTTGAACCTTAATACCATACTGTAAAGTTCAAGTAGGTATTAGTGAAGAGATTTCGGGAAGGCAAAAAAACGAGAACAAAAAATGTTACGATAGTTCTGTCAAACACATTCAATGTCATCATATGTCATTTCATTTTAGCAGCGATAATTATTGCTTTGTGTTTATATTTTTCAAAATATTGTTGAGTTTCTTCAAACAATCAGTGAGTCTTGAATTATTAGAGTAAAATTAAATTGTTTAATAATGAATTATTGAATTATATTTATATATATGAAGATAAAATGCCACGAACCAGACGACCAAACATAGGCCGGCGAACGCGTAATGCAAATCAAGTGGAATTATTAAGACGATCTCAGACTGTAGATGAACGCGCACAAGCTAATGCATCGCAGCGTGAACGTAATGCACAGAATAGATCTGTTGACCCTGTACCTGTACTGAATCTTGCACGGCGATCACGAATACGTCGTGCTGTTTTGGCTGAAATGCTGCGTGCTGCCTTTAATTACAACAGTCAGATTGATTACAGTATGTACGGATACATTGGAATGATGGACGCAATATGTCCACATTGTGATGCGGCTAACTTCCCAGGTGAAACGCCCGGCATGTGTTGTGCTAATGCTAAAGTGAGATTGCCAACATTAGAAACTCCACCCGAACCGTATTCATTTATTTTTGGGACATATAGACCCACCACAGTAAGAGTACCCAATTCTTTTTTATTTTTTAGTTTTTACTAGCTAGCAAATAAAAATATTTTTGTATATAATTTTTTTTTTATTACTATGCCTTATACGTAGCGAAGCACGTACCGGGCCGCTAGTCAATCTATATAATAAGAATAACAAATACCTCATTTTACGAGAACATTTATACGAGAACACTATGCTTTACAATTTACTAAACTAATAAATAATTTTAAAGGGTCCCCTGCTGTAGTCGATTGGGAAAACTGAAACGGGGAGTTCATTCCACAACCTCAACGTACGTGAGGAATTTTCACTGAAAGCGGACCGTACGAGATCAAAAAGGTTCGAGGATGTGAGGATGAACTCCCTGTCTGTGGCAAGAGGTGCTATGATAGAAGGTGGCCGTGTGCATCAAGTCAAATAATTCCTCTGAACCCAACTGATTGTATAGATGGTAGAACAAACAGAGGGAGGCAGTTTCTCCTCAGACTTATGGGATCAATACATCTAGATAGCTTAGGATCATTGACAAATCTCACAGCACGTCTTTGGACAGAGTCAAGAGGGCCAAGATGGTAAGCAGGAGCTCCCACCCAAAGGTGATAACACGTGGGGCTGGGCTTGTGCCCAGCTTTATACAAGCAATAATAATATCTGGGGACAATGTCACACAGATCATCCTAGTCCCAAACTAAGCAAAGCTTGTACTATGGGTACCAGGCGACGATATACATACTTATATAGATAGATAAATACTTATATACATAGAAAACATCCATGACTCAGAAACAAATATTCGTGCTCATCACACAAATATTTGCACTTACGGGGATTCGAACCCAGGTCCACCAGCTTCGTAGGCAGGAGCACTACCAACTAAGCTACGGTGACCGTCAGCAATATCCATAATAATGTGTAGATATGTACAGGGTTTTGTTAATTCGTGTCAACGGTCCAAATTGTTAAGATTGTTTTATTTTTATCTCCATATTTCAGTCGAGTGGTTTTAGGCAGTTAAATCCCATTGTTTGTGTGACCGACGCGTTTCAAAGCGCTGCACGGCCCTAAATTATAAATTGCAGTTATTTTTTTAGCTCCGTATAAAGTTAATAAATTAACAAATAAAATTTTATTCATGTAGACATTAAAAAAGCGCTTGTAAATAGTCAAAACATGTTTGTAGGAATATGGTTAATTATTTCTTGTTACATATAGATATTTAGGTATACACGGATTGTTAAAACATTTATAAAAAATATTTTATGATAGTAATGATATTTGGCTAGCTTGTATTAATTTATTGTCAGAGAGATTATGTTTAGGTTTAATTATCGAAATTTATAGTTTAAGCTATAGTTTACTACATATTGTCTGAATGGTTTCAGAATAGAAACTTATTTATATTTATGGTAATTTCTGTAATCTCTTTAAACTGGTTGTTAGTAAATACACATAATAATAATAAAAAGGTTGAAAATAGTATATTTGCTCTGTCTGCTATAATAAAGATTCTTATTAACTGAAATTCTTTTTTATTAAATTATTTATAATATCCTGGAACAATATTACAACATAACATAACATACGGCCATCTGATCCCAAACTAAGCAAAACTTGTTCTATGGAAACCAGACAACTGATATAACTACATAATTATATTTTTCTAATATAAATATTGGAAATAGATTAAAACTGCGTACAAACTTAAACTATCATTATAAACTTAACAAATAAAAGTACTTACAGATAAAAAAAACGCTTTCAAGTCGCCATCTGCGGGTAAGGTAGCGACGTTACCTCTTTGGTTCGCAAGGTTTATGCATTGGCCGAGGTACATATACTACTTTTCTTTTGTAAATACATACTTATATAGATAATTACACCCAGACTCAGGACAAACAGACATGTTCATGCACACACATATATGTCATGGGTGGTAATCGAAACCACTCTGGTGTGAAAAGCAAGCATTTGCCAACCACGCCAACAATACATGATTAAGTAGAAGAACATTATACGGGATTGATTTCTAGGCCAGGCATATAATACAAAAATATATGTTTCTTTCTAAAAAAGGGCATGGGCAGAGGTTTAGTAATTTATAAGTATTTTAAGTTGCAGAGTTGGAAGGTCAGTCGCGAAACTGGATGAAATTCGTGCGACTTTTCTAGCCACTGACAGTGATCAGACATATTATCATTACTGCTTGTTTCTATGTTTTATATCACACTAATATTATAAAGGCGAAAATTTGTGAGTGTATGTTTGTTACTTCTTCAAGGCGAAACGGCTGGAGCGATTTTAATAAAATTTGGTATTGAGTTAGCTGACACCCTGGATTTACACATAGGCTATAATTTATAATGTTTAACGCGGGTAAAACTGCGGGGCACAACTAGTACAGAATAAAAATGGGCCTTGCTTTATTATGTTTCTTTGTTTGATTTTATTTACTTTTTTGGTATTTATTATGGTTAGCTAAATGTAGTAAAAATATTATGTGTCTATGTAGTAAAAATATTAGACTTAAACTAGATAATTAAACATAATCTCTTGACAATAACTTGATACGAGCTAGCTAAATATCATTTCTGTAATAAAATAAATTTTATAAATGTTTTCATACAAGATGTACCTAAATATCTATGTTACTAGAAATAATATCTAATGTATACAACTATATTACTACAAACATGTTCTGACTATTTACAAGCGCTTTTTTAAAGTCTACGTGAATAAAAACCTTTTTTATTTATTTATTTTTATTTATTTACCAGATTGGAGGTTTTCGTCGTCCTGTTCTCAGTAAATTACAAAAGTTTACATCGATAATATTCTCTAGTTTAAATTTACATTTCTTCCTGTTACTTCTCTTAATAAAATACTGTTTTAGTAAACTTTATAAGGAAATATATGTTTTGAGAATATCCTGCCCCGCTTTTTAACTTATACCTTTACCGAAATATTTTTTTCAGCTCTATCCAAGGAGTTTTATTTTTATAACAATCTTTTTCTGTTTACCTGTTTAGGGCTAGATGGTGGGTAGATTAAAAAGTGTAGAGAACTGCCTATTGTGTCAATATCAACAAAATTTCCAATAGTTCTTTGAAATGTAGCATTCACAGTACCTTCTTGTGGCTTTAATAACATACAAAAAAACCGGCCAAGTGCGAGTCGGACTCGCGCAGGAAGGGTTCCGTACCATTATCTATAAAAACGAGCAAAACATTCACGTTTGTTGTATGGGAGCCCCCTTAAATATTTATTTTATTTTGTTTTTTATAGCTTATATATTTGTTGTTATAGCCGCAATAGAAATACACCATCTGTGAAAATTTCAACTGTCTGACTATCACGGTTCATGAGATACAGCCCGGTGACAGACGGACAGACAGACAGACAGACAGCGAAGTCCTATTTATTCTTTGGGTACTGAATCCTAATAAAAACGAACAAACCTACAACTCCGCATTTACTTTTTTGTGTTATTCACAATCTGAATTGGTAATTTCAACAATATACTGAACTCCTAAACATTTTTAGCTACATACGGTCCACATTACACATTATTGGTACAAATACTTGCACAGGCTGGGGGAATGCCCACGCATGCCACCCTCAAAAAGTGTCTGCGGGTGGGTATGTCGGACTCACACCGACTAAACATGACCTGCCGTGGACTTCTCTTGCTCGGGAAAGCGGGTAAGCTGCTCCGGTTCCCCCCTTTTGCGCTGTGCCCCCGATGGTGGGGACAGGTACCCTGGGAGGGCTTTAGATTGTCCTCCCCTATTGCCGACTCCTGCCAGTCCAGCACAGCGACTTCGCCACATATCTCTGTCTTCCCGGAGCTGTTTGCACGTGGCGGCTGTGAAGGACACTTCTCATACTGCCACCGCAGCCCCGATCGTAGTTACCTAGTTTAGTAGCTTTTTAGTGTTTAGTATCAGGCGGTTGCAACACATGATAACTAATTATGTAATTTTTAAATAATTATTTTTAGTTATTTTTAATTAGTAGTAGTTTAGGAATCTTTAATGTCAGTGAATTTCGTGTGTACAATGCGATACACGGAATTATTCTCCTATGGCATGATCCGGACCATAATCCCTTAATAAAACGTACTGAATTAAATCACCATACTTCAGCCACATTGCTTTTTTTCGAAAATCTCGTAGCATACACACAAATATGACTTGAAATCGAATTGGTATTTTGAAGTCAGTTAATAACAAAGGACTCATTATATATGTCAATTACACACAAACACGAAACTTAAATGAGACCTGTCTCATTTAAGTTTTGCTTCCGTTTATGGTGTCGGGTTTCTAAAAGTGTAGACTCAACGGACGTGGTATAATTCGACCCCCAAGATTATTAATTAGATAGTTAATTCAGTAGACATTTAATTTCAAAAATCAGCTTCGGCTTTTTTTCTAGCAAACAAATCCGATAACACACTTCTCGGAGGATGTAGATCCTCCGAGCAGTGTTGGCAGGGAACTTTTTACCCCGCATTACCACTCTGTGGCATCAATAAACTGTGGAGGTATTTACGATCCGGTATGACATGTGAACCTTCAAGAAGCGAGCCTATTCCTTTATGTGTAGCGTTCGTAGCTTGGCGCAGAGCGAACACCCCGCATGGGGTCCAGATTGAGACTCACCGGAAGATTAAATTTATTTAATCAACTTGATTTAAGATTTGTTTAACGCTTTGCTTTGCGAATGATATTATAAAGTAGAATTTATGTATATATTCAATTATAAATTTTCTTTTACTCTCTTACCTATAAGAGAGGTACCTGCTTATAAGAGAGGTAGGGCACAGCGTTCATTCGCTCAAAGAGCAGCCCGACTGGGCAATTACCTCAACCTTACAGAGGACCTTAATAATAACATTAATAACTTTAATGTTGTGAGTAAGGTCGCCAGAAATCATCGAGGTGGGGGGAAGGGTCAGCAACACTTATTTGCTGGCTCTTAAAGGCCGGCAACGCACCCGTGACACCTCTGGTGTTGCGAGTGTACACGGGCGACGGTGATCACTTACCATCAGGTGACTCATTGGCTCGTTTGTCGCCCTTTGACATAAACAAAAACCTAAGACGATTTTTGCCATTTGATCGATTTATTGATTAAAACTGTGATGAGTTACTATGGCTATTTTGTTCTACTACTGGGACGTTTGTAAAAGACCTCCCGGTACTGAAATTCATTTCCCTGCCGCGGTAAGGTAAATAAAAAAACCAGCCAAGTGCGAGTTGGACTCGCCCAAGGATTCCGTAGCAGCAAGTATTTCAGTTGATTAAATGAACCCCCTAAATTATTGTTCTTTTCCTATTTTTTTGTAAAAGCCGCATTAAGACGGTTCACAGAATACATCTACTTACCAAGTTTCACTAGTATAGCTCTTATAGTTTCGGGAAAAAGTGGCTGTGACATACGGACGGATGGACAGACAGACAGACATGACAAATCTATAAGGGTACCGTTTTTTGCCATTTGGCTACGGAACCCTAAAAACATTGTTGTAAAATACAAAACTGGAGCAAAACTATTATATATTGGAGCCCATATAACAGAAATGGAAACAAGGGGAACAAAAAGTAAGATGAAATCAAAAGAACCTTAGCGAAAAATTGGACCAAAAAAAGCAAGACACAGGGATATATGGAATAGTAATAAGATACCAACTTTTGCCAACGCTGAGAAAACAAATTTCTGTCTTATTATTTAGAACATGGATTCTGTGATAGCAAATTTAAGTGACGGGTCGGTTGGCTTGCTTGATAAATACTTGCCATTCACGCCGCAGTCGTTTGATTCCCACCCAGGACAAATATTTGAATCCTTAAACATGTCTGTTTGTCCTGGATCTGGGTGTAATTATCTATATAAGTATGAAATAATGAAATTTATTCTGCACTTTGGTATTAACATACACTTGTACTTGTCAAGTTCACAATGCAGTACATAAACATAGTCGAATACAGTATAAATAATTAGTCCGTCCGTGCGGTCTGTTTTATCAGATATATTTTCCTAAATCCTAAAATAAATAACAAGTTACTAATTTATTATTTTGAAATTTAGTTGTACAATGAGCATGTGACTAGCACAGAAGGCTCTTAACCAGTAGCTTATTAAACGACTAATACCTGAGGCCACCCTTTGGGGTTCGGGCCACAGCTCAGGGGGCCGCTGAAGCAAAAGGACAGAATTAGAAGAAAAGAGAGGGTGTGATCAGTTGCACGGGATCACCGATGACGCGTTAAGGGGCCAAAGCGATCCTCGCCGTTGAGGAACCTACCCTAGCTAACCTGCGGCTTTCTCTAGCTACCTAGGTGGACGACCCGGAAAAGAAAGCCACAAAGAAACTTCGGGCTTGCATTTTTCGTCTTCTTTGGCTTTTTGTTTTCGTTTTATTTTTTATATATTATGTAATTTCTTACATTGTGATGGGCGTTATGTAGGCTAATGCACGCACAGAACCGTTGTCATCTAATGAATAAAAAAATTGTGTGATAATAAAAAATAACATTAAATTTCACTCAAACAATTAGAATAACCTCTTACTAGATGAGAAAACGGTGGGTACATCCGCGTACATTTAGAAAAAAAAAGTAGTGTATGAAGTACATCAGTTATCTCGTTTCTATAGTACAAACTCTGCTTAGTTTGGGATCAGACGGCCGTGTGTGAATAATGTCTTTGTTTGAAATATGTCAACCTGCGTCGGCAGATTCTAGCCTTTAATATAGATTCAATTATAGATGTATGTATGTTACTCTTGTACGCCAAACCTACTGAACGAATTTTGAGGAAATTTTTTAGCAATATCTATACATATAATAAAATCGTAGGAAAGTCAAAACTGTACATTGAATATTTCTTAAAAAGGATATTTGGGGCGTGATCTACAATCGTAATCGAAGCCAAAAATATAATTCTTAGATTTTTTGTTTGTTTGTCTGCATATATGTCCAGGCTAAACTCAAAAAGTACTGCATGGATTTACTTCAAATTTTGCATGAATATTATTACTAAGAGGTCGGGTCAACATGTAGGTTACATATTGTCACGTCCCATCTACGGGGGAGGAGCTGTGTAATTTATAAAATTTAACGTGGGTAAGACCGCGGGGCACAGCTAGTATCTTATATATCCGAACAACACCATAACATAATAACATAGGCTATAATTTATAAAATTTGACGCGGGTGAAACCGCAGGGCATAGCTAGTAATATTATAAATGCAAAATTAACTCATTTTTTCCATTGTAACTAAACAAAACCTAAGCTTAACGTAGATGTTTTATTTTATTATATACCGTTTTCTTCGCTTACAGTTATCCTATAATATTTATACTGCTTCACTAAACAATAGAGGCCAGTCTGGTCCCAAGCCGTCTAGCGAATAAAATTACAAACTAACCTTAGTACCTACGCCGCTGGAGGGCAATCCGTTTGGTTTTCGAACTTTGAGTGGTTACTGGCGGGGAGATGCCTGAGATTGTCATAACTTTTAAGGGTCGTTTTGTCTTCTCTCACTCTACGTTAATACGCTAAGTTGCCTCTTGTCCAATTGACGATCAGTGAAGGCATAGTAAGTTAGTTAGTTGGGCGATTGGTATCCACACTTAGCCTCCTAATTGACCGATTATACGTGAACTTATTCGGTTACTCGAACTATTTCAGTTCCATCCAGAAGTCTAAGGCTGAGATCTATAGAGCGTACTTAGATTTGCTCAGACTTTACTTAGACAGAAGTTAATGCATGTAACGAAATTACAATTGGTGTTTTGACTTTGTCTGTCTTAGCTTATGCTAAGCATAATCTTAACGTCAAAAAGTCTATAAATACCAAATCAAAGTATAAGCTTAGCATACACTTAGCAAAGTTTTACGTAAGTAAAGTTTGAGCAAAGTCTAAGTACGCTCTATAGATCTCAGCCTAAGAGGCCTCGAAAGCTTGGTTTGAGTGCTTCCTGCAGTGTCTTCGGTTCATTTAGGAACTTTACCCGTTGACTGGCAATGTTATTGCAGTGTAGTAGTACGTGTGCCGGTGTTTCTTCAGATGCATGCTTCAGTGAGGGCATATCATCGATATGAATGCAAAGAAAGGGTCATGGGGGACGCTGGTAGTCGCAACGCGTTTGCGGTCCTACTCTCGTTCAGCGAGTAAGATTTATTGGCTGGAGTGTAGTGTTACGAGAGTCTCTAATTTATCTATTATTGTACCAACTTCAGAAGGTGCCAGGAAGTTATGCCATTTAATAACAGTTCTTCATCTGTGACTTTATTTCACTCTTATCACAAATTATATTAATATACATATTATTTAGCTGTTCAGTGTAGTTAAGGTTTAATGTTATTTAATGTAAAAGGCACGATGGGGTTGGCATCTGTTTAGATAAAAACCCCCAAATAAAAAGAGAGAATATAAAATCTATTATTGTATCTATTGTGAAGCTATTTTGATCCCAAAGTAATATGTATGGTGGTGGCGTAGTAACTCGCGTAGTAAAGTAACTACTCGAGTTACTACGCTGGCCCCAACTCCGAACTAAAATTGTATTTGAGGGCAAAATCAAATTATTTGTACTACATTGTCCTTATAGCTGGTAATATTATGTGTACTTATCCACTTGTTCTTTTTGGTTGTTATTATGTACACAAAGGACAAGGAAAATTCTTTTTCAAGCAATTTATGATATTATTAATACCCAACAAGTATTAATATTTGTTTTGGGGAGGCACAAAGGAGCACTTACAACGGCGGTAAGAAGTGTTTGCTAAAAATACCTATGTCAGCACATCCAGCTACCCCAATCTGTCAAATTTCTTTTATAGATTTTCAATTTTATCACAAATGCATAAGGTTCACTTTCAATTGTGAAAATTTGACAGATTGGGGTAGCTTGATGTGCTGGCGTCTGTTACTAGAAAAACCTTTTTTGATATGTACTTAAGTTCTTATTTTTTGATACCATTTTTGAGATCTGTCGAATCCAAAGATTTCTCAGCCCTTGTCCTCCGTCTATCTGTCTTTTTGAGAACCCAGTACTGACATAAACTATTTTGAGGTGATTTATAATAACGTCACGTATGACATACATAATTTTGTTGATCTAGCGTGTTAACTAGCAGATAACGAAGGCCTGGGTTATATATTTTGACTTGACCTCTTAGTTAATATTCATGCAAAATCTATATCTATACATATAATAAAATCGTAGGAAAGTCAAAACTGTACATTGAATATTTTTTTAAAAGGATACTGGCCGTGATCTACAATCGATACCGAAGCCAAAAATATAGTTTTTAGAATTTTGGTCTGTGTGTCTGTATGTATGTCCGGGCTAAACTCAAAAAGTATTGCATGGATTTACTTCAAATTTTGCATAAATATTAGTAAAAGGTCGGGTCAACATCATCATTACAGCTAAATAAGTCCACTGCTGGACAAGCCTCCCTCAAGAATCGTCTTGAGGGGATATGCCATAATCGCCACGCTTGGCAGGCGGGTTGGCGATCGCAGTAAGATAGTCATAGTAATCAGAAGGAAGCTGCTGCCCTTCCTCAGGTAGATATTCCCGCGGGTCGACTTCTACGCCCCCCACGGGATGAGATGGGGTGATGATATTCTGATTCTGATATTTGTCGCCGTCACCACACAGCAGTCAACATATAGGCAACATATTATCACGCTATCAACTACGGGGGAGGAGCTGTGATAATTTATAAAATTTAACGCGGGTACAACCGCGGGGCACAGCTAGTTTGAAATAAATTCATGCACTCCTTTTTGAGTTTAGCCCGGACATACATACAGACAAACAGCCAAAAATTCTAAAAAGTATATTTTTGGCTTCGATATCGAATGCAGATCACGTCCCAAGTATCCTTAAAAAATATATTCAACGTACAGTTTTGACTTTCCTACGACTTTTCTATATGTATAAATACAAGCATGGCTATGAATGGATGCATTTTGTGTTTCTAGTGGCAAAATGGGTACTCTTTGCAAGTCTGATTCGTCATCTGATTAATGTAGCGGATTTAAACTTCGCAATACCGACGTAATAAATACCGTTGAAGTAAAGTTTTACTGTTGCGATCAATGTTTCACGCCTTTAGACAAATTTACCTGCCATGCCTGGAACTGCCGCAGTCGAAGTGAAACTTCTAAATAAAATGACAAATAATCCTACTTATTAATAAGAAATTTCGTGAGTAGGGACGTATGGATGTTTTTTACTCTGTCAGGTAAAAACTAACGAACAAATTTTGTTGAAAGTCTGTAGTAATATCCTACTAATATCATAAACGCGAAAGTTTGTAAGTATACATAGATGGATGTTTGTTACTCTCTCACGTAAAAACTACTGAATGGATTTTAATTAAACTTTACAATAATATAGCTTAGACATCAGAATAACACATAAGCTACAATTTATAAAGATATTGTGAGAATTTTCCAAAATATGACGATAAGTGGGGATGATAAGATGATCAGTGTGACATTCACACAGATCATCCTACCCCCAAACTAAGGAAAGCTTGTACTATGGGTACCAGGCGACGATATATATACTTATATAGATAGATAAATACTTATATACATAGAAAACATCCATGACTCAGAAACAAATATTCGTGATCATCACACAAATATTTGCACTTACCGGAATTCGAACCCAGGACCATCAGCTTCGTAGGCAGGAGCACTACCAACTTGGCTACGGTGACCGTACTTTCGCCTTTATGATACTAGCTGTGCCTCGTGGTTTAATCCGCGTTTTAGCCTATGTGTTATTCCAGGGTGTCAGCTAACTCCATACCAAATTTTCTTAAAATCGCTGCAGTCACTTAGACGTGAAGAAGTAACAAACATAAACACTCACACAGTCACAAACTTTCGCCTTTATAATATTAGCGTGATTACTGGAAATTTTCATACGCTCATAAACTTACATTATATCAACAGAACAGAAGCTGTTCTTTGTTTATTTTAAACCTCAAAGAGCGGGTAAAATAGAGGATTAATATTTTAAGTAAGTAACAAACATTATTATTTCGATGTCGTGGGCGCTTCCAGTAAGTTATTTAAGTAATTTAATATTTTTTAATAAATAGTAGAAACTCTACGTTTCGGATTCATTGTTACTATTTTATTTTACGGCCGTCTATTAAGATGTGTTGGATTGAAATGAAAGAAAGAATAAGAAAATAAAAAGATTTATTCCCAAGAAGCAAATGTAATCCTTAACTTAACTTGGTTTACTTAATAAAAATAATTACGTTTACTTTACATAAGAGTTCATTTGAAAGCATGCTAAATTATCAGCACAAGCTAGGACCACAGCAAATGATTCAGTAAATAATTTGAGTAACGCTGATCTTCTTAATGAAAACGACTGTGTCATTTTTTTTCTCACAGAATAGAAACACAACATTAAGTTATAATGTTTAATAACATTAATATTTAATAATTTAAGGAATATCTTCTGTAAGGTGGAGGTACTTCCCCAGTCGGGCTGCTCTTTGAGCGAATAAACGCTGTGCCCTATCTCTCTTAAACTGTTAGTGATATTGATACTGTTAATTAGTATACATATACCCATGTGTACCTGTAGGAGCGTTTAGTTGCAACCCCAACCACTATAAGTGTCTTCAAAGAGAGAGAGAGAGAGAATATAACTATTGTATCATTGCTGTGAGTATCTACCTACCAATACTGTCAAAGTATAAAGATATTATGAAAAATATGAACTTACTCTCAGATACAGAATAAATAAATCGTGCCCTACACACAAAGATTTGTTCTGGGTGGGTATCGAAGTCACGACCTCTGGCTTAGCAATCAGCGTCACTAACCACAAGACCAATAGGCCAACAAAACTGTACACATTGTAGTAGAAAACAAATTAGTGTAATAATCTTACTAATATTATAAAGAGGTAAAATTTGTGAGGTTGTGAGTTTGTGACGTTGTAAGGGGTAATCACATAGCTCGTAGAACCGACGGCCGTTGGGGCAGAAAGGTTCTCGAGTGGCGACCACGAACCGGAAGACGCAGCGTTTGCAGGCCCCCTACAAGATGGACCGATGATCTTGTGCGGGTCGCTGGTAACTGCTGGATGCGAATAGCGCAAGACCGGCAATTGTGGAGATCTTTTGGGGAGGCCTTTGTCCAGCAGTGTTCGTCTTTCGGCTGATATGATGATGATGATGATGAAGGGGTAATCTCTGGATCTACCGAACCGATTTTCAAAATTATTTCACCAATAGAAAGCTGCGTTATTGTGGAGTGTCATAGGCTACGATTCATCATCATAATTTTTATTTATCCCGACCTTTTAACCCGAAGTATTACGCGGGACAAACAGGCAGGAACAAAAATATTTATAACGCGGAACGAAGTCCGCGGGCACTGCTATGATAATATAAATTGCTTAGGTAAGCGTTTAGACGAATCTAAAGTAATGCAATAAATACTCCTACTTCTTCAGAGAAATAGAAAAGTTAAAAGGCAAAATTAAATGTTATCGTGTTTTTCTCGTGTTTCGCATACATTAACTGTGAGTCATTTGTAAATGTCAATAGATATTTATATTTTGATATTTTGGCGGACTAGATATCCGTAGGTGTGGTGACCGCTAACATGTTTTCGGCCGATGATCGTGAGAACGTACGACGTGGATATTATCGTGCGAACATATTTCGTATTTGTTACGTCTTTAATATTATCAAGGCTTGACTGCCTCCTTGGTCTAGCGGTAGTGTGTTGACCCGCAGATAATGATATCCTGGGTTCAAATCCCGGGTCAAGCCATAAAAGTGAAATTGGGATTTTTCCGTAAAAAGAAATTTATCAGGAGCAGCCCGAAGTCTAAGAGTTAGCGGTATTACACCCCCGTAACTACATACCAAATTTTATTAAAATCGCTCCAGCCGTTTAGACGCGAAGAAGTAACAAACATACACATTCACACACTCACAAACTTTCACCATTATAATATTAGTGTGACGACTACCGTTTTAATAGCACTATCTAGTTATTATAGATTCGAAGCTTAAAACATCCAATTTTTAGGCAATACATTTTTCATTTTCTTAAAGAATTCAATTTCAGAGATTGTTTGAAGATTTGAATATTTTTTTAAGAAAGCTTCTATAAAATTATCAAAATACGCAATTTCGGTGTAAAGTAGATATTCCACGAAATTGTGTGTGAAATTGAACTCCACAAAAATATGTTATTTACTGATTTGTTTTTTATTCCTAGATACTATATATAGTGTCAATTGTTTCAGCCACCTAGTATGTCTGTGACATGGTTTTTTTTATGTCAGAGGTCGAAAAACGAGCAAGTGGGTCACCTGATGGTAAGTGATCACCGCCGCCCATGGACACTCGCAACACCAGAGGAGTCGCGGGTGCGTTACCGGCCTTTAAGAGTCGGCAAACAAGTGTTGCTGACCCTTCCCCCACCCCGATGAGCTCTGGCGACCTTACTCACACTCAGAAACACAACATTAAATTATTAATGTTATTATTAAGGAATGTCTTCTGTAAAGTGGAGGTACTTCCCCAGTCGGGCTGCACTTCGAGCGAATGAACGCTGTGCCCTACCTCTCTTAAATACTTTGTAAATGGAATCTCTAAATGGCTTAACGACTTTTAACTTATGACTATAGTCGTTACAGACAGGATGACGTGTTTCCGGGGCCTGAAGAAGCGTGGAAGCATTATTGCGGTCACCCATCCACAGACGTTTTTGCCAATGATTTATGTAGGCAATAGGCATACTAAATATGCGCACCCTATATTGACTTGTTGGTCTAGTGACCCGTAAATCTGACTGGTAAGACGGAAATCGTGGGTTCGATCCCCATCCACAGCAAAAATCTTGTGTGATGAGCAAGATTGTTTGCAGGTATAATTTCAATAATAATATCCTAGGACATTATTTACACACGGCCATCTGATCCCAAACTAAGCAGAGCTTGTACCTATTATGGAAACCAGATAACTGATCTTCTTCTTATCGTATGGGCAGTGGTTACCCTAGTGACAGAGTTCAAGCCGCCCAGTAGGCCTCTGACATGGCTTAACGACTGTTGCTTAGTGGCTACAACCGAGACCGACAGCTTAACGTGCCCTCCAATTTGGCGGTCACCCATCTATGGAATAACCGCGAGCCTAGTTGCTTAATCTCGCCAATCACTTACGGACCGGTGAGAGCTACTGTTTATGAACGTCTCTGATAACTGAGATATTACACATACTACTTTTCTTTTGTAAATATATACTTGTATATATAATTTCAGCCAGACTCAGGACAAACCGACATTTTCACAGTTGAGTTAAGCATGCCTGTGTACATGAGTTATCTGATCTGTTATATAGATATGTATTTCGATGTGCAATAAATAATAAGTAAATAAACTAATATCTGTCCTGGGTGGGAAATGAACCCACGACCTTCAGCATGAAAAGCAAGTATTTGTTAACCACGCCAATTTATCTATACGATGACGGTCACCGTAGCCTAGTTGGTAGTGCTCTTGCCTACGAAGCTGGTGGTCCTGGGTTCGAATCCCGGTAAGTGCAAATATTTGTGTGATGAGCATGAATATTTTTTTCTGAGTCATGGATGTTTTCTTTGTATTTAAGTATTTATCTATGTATATAAGTATGTATATCGTCGCCTGGTACCCATGGTACAAGCTTTGCTTAGTTTGGGGCTAGGATGATCTGTGTGACATTGTCCCTAGATATTATTATTATTGTCCCTAGATATTATACCTATTTGGAAACATGTAAGTATGTTTATCAGTTATCTGGTTGCCATATTATTGCTCTGCCTAATTTGGAATCAAATGGCAGTGCGTTAGTTGTTCCAATATATATATTTTTATTTATTGGAGATACTTCTATTTCAATCAATAATTGGTTCGCAGCAATCTATACTCACTAATTGGCAACATTGATAAAATTGGAATCTAATAACGCTGCAAAAAGTGGAAGATAACAACATTTTCTTTCAGTGAAAGCCGAGTACAAAAATGTTAAAGATATTTAACGAGTACATTAGCGGGTATACTCTCTAATGTTCTCGTTAAATTACTTGCCATTACAGTCACTTTTATAACAGCTCCTTTACTAAGATTAATGATGAATTTCGTTCGATCTTTACTTCAATAAAGTTAGTTAACAGTGTTCATCTGACTTTTGGCGCATTGGCAACTTCCGCAATTAACATAATATTCTAAAGAAATCTATAATCGGCATCTAAGATTTTTTTCAAAAATACTCTCCATTTTCCAACGGGTGTTTAAACAAAGTCTTTATATTTAAAGATTAAATTTAATTTAATATTAAGATGGAATGCCATAAATGGATGTAATTTATGTCCGTCTATTATATGTTTGTAAAGTACCCCGCGACACGGGGATTATTTCCCTAATGCGGGCGTTGTATTAAAAAAGATCTTAATTAATTTAATGTTACAGAGGACAGCGAAATCACAATAAAAATTGAAAATACATCTCTTACTTTACTTTATCGTATGGACAGTGGTTACCCTAGTGTCAGAGTTGTTCAAGCCGCCCAGTAGGCTTCAGACATGCCTTATCGACTGTTGTCTACCAACTACATCCGGGACAGACAGTTTAACGTGCCCTCCGCAGCACGGAGACACTCTGATATTAAACCACTTTGGCGATCACCCATCTATAGATTGACCGCGTGCTTATCTAGGGACAATAATATCTAGGGACAATGTCGCACAGATCATCCAGGCCCCAAACTAAGCAAAGCTTGTACTATGGGTACCAGGCGACGATATACATACTTATATAGATAGATAAATACATATATACATAGAAAACATCCATGACTCAGAGATAAATATTCGTGCTCATCACACAAATATTTACACTTATCGGGATTCGAACCCAGGACCACCAGCTTCGTAGGCAGGAGCACTACCAACTAGGCTACGGTGACCGTCAATGTCCGTCAGTGTGACCGTCAGTTTATGTGCTTAACCTCGCCAGCACTTATTGCTCGGTGATAGCAAGTGGCTGGGAGGGCCTCATACTACTACTTCTCTAGTTTTCCTATTATAGTACCAGGTATCTTTTTTCGTCCTCTGTATCCAATGATTGTTTTTACTCAAATAGAGCTCTACCAAGCTCTTCGGAACATTTCATTTAAATATATTAATATCAATATAAAATATAGTCAATTACCTTAATACACGAGCATAATGTTGTAGAATTTTACTAGACTTAATGCAAAATGATCGCCTAAGTCTGGCACTATTTATTACCTTTGTATAGTGCGTCAAATACCCTATATCACACTAATATCATAAAGTCGAAAGTTTGTGAGCGTGTATGTTTGTTACTTCTTCACGTCTAAACGGCTGGAGCGATTTTAATAAAATTTGGTATGGAGTTTTCTGACACCCTGAATTAACACATAGGCTATAATTTATAAAACTAACGCGGGTGAAACCGAGGGGCACAGCTTAGTTATATAAGTATGCATCATATAGCCTATATAATAATAGGTCTTTACCTATGAAATTGCCGTTTTGTATGAAAAAATTTAAACGAATTTTTTTCATGAATTTTTTTATTTGTATTAATCGAAGTAATCACCCATGCAATCAATGCATCTTTGCCATCGCAGTGGCAGTTTATTGATGCCCTTCTTAAAGAAATCAGCTGGACGGGAGGCAACAAATTCTTCAAAGGCATTTTGTACTGCCTCTCGGGTATTGAATTTTTTTCCCGCCAAGAAGTTATCCAAATTCTGGAAAAAGTAGTAGTCTGTAGGCGCAAGGTCTGGTGAGTAGAGCGGATGACGGAGAGCTTCCAACCCCAGTTCTTGCAACTTGGAGACCGTCTGCTGTGCAGTATGAGGTCGCGCGTTGTCGTGCAGGAGCAGCGGAGACGAGCGATTGACCAATGCTGGTTGGAGATGCGCCAGCTTCTCCATCATTGTGCTCAGTTCTTCACAGTACACATCTGCAGTAATGCTCACCCCGTTTGGTAAGAAGCTGTGATGAATCACACCGGCGCTAGACCACCAAACAGTGACCATCACTTTTCTAGGGGTAAGTTTTCGTTTAGGGCATTGTTTAGGTGCTGAACCAGGATCCAACCAACTTGCTGAGCGCTTGCGGTTATCAAACAGAATCCATTTTTCATCGCAGGTAACAATGCGGTTCAAAATTCCTTCATTTGTGTGTCTGTTGAGCAGTGCAAGGCACGTCTCGACGCGTACTTCGCGCTGGCGATCATTGAGTTCGTGGGGCACCCATTTGTCAAGCTTTTTTACCTTGCCAATTTGACGCAAATGGACCAATATTGTTTTGACGCTAACGTCGAAAGCTGCTGCTAATTCAGCCGTAGATTGTGTATCATCAGCTTCCACAACCGCCTTTAATTCGTCATTGTCGACCAAAGTCTTCGGACGACCGCGAGGTTCATTTTTCAGGTCGAAATTTCCAGAACGGAAGTGAGCAAACCAATAACAGGTGGTGCGTTGGTTTGTAGTGTTAGCTCCGTAAACGTCGTTGATGTTGCGTGCCGCTTGTGCCGCGTTGCTGCCACGACGGTACTCATATTCCATAATTACTCGAATTTTTAACGTATCCATGATGACGAAAAAGATTGAAATGCGATGAAAATGTAACACTAATCAATAAAGAAATGACTACTTTTGGAAAAAAGAATCCATGTTTTTAAAATAAAATTAATTTGAAATTAGAATTCTTAGCCAAACAAAAATTATTTTGATTTGAAATGGCCAGTACTGCAGAACGGCAATTTCATAGGTAAAGACCTAATATAAAAGAGCAGAAAAGAGGTATACCAAAATAAATGAAAGCCCAAAATATAAACCCGGGACAATCTATGTTAAGAATTTGTAATAATATTATGCTCGTGTGACACACAACGGTTTTCGCTTGAAATTAATTATCTAAATTCCATTACTAAACATTAATTTTTGTAATACAAGCGCAGAAAATTTGATTTTATAGGATAAATAAATAAAGGTATTGTGGCGAGCGGTGGGTTAGAGGATTGGATAAACAAATTTTTCATACGGAGGAGCCTTTATTGACGTCGACAGTGACAGTTGGTGAAACACTAAGCTCACGGAACACGCTTAGAAACTGAGAGTCCCGGCGACAAGCACTACGTGAGGTTTCAAACGTCGCGCACTTACAGAGTCCCTGCGACTGTACTCTGCGAGACTCCCGACGTACGTAGTGAACTTCTCACTGATAACTAACACATTAGAAAAACTACGTTATACCCCTCATCATAACAGATATAAAACGACCACTGCTGGACAAAAAGCCTCCCCCAAGAACCATCTTGGGGGGATATACCACAATTGCCATGCTTGGCAGACGGGTTGGCGATCACAGTATGATGGTAAGACTACTCAGAGAGACGCTGCTGCCCATCCTCTGGCAGACATTCCCTCGGGTTGACTTCAACCCCCCAACGGGAAGAGAAGGGGTATTGATATTCTGTTTGATATTCGCGCGCCGTCACCACACAGCCCCCTAAATGGATTCAAATTTCAAACTTTCTGATACTGGGGTAAACATTACCCATACAATAAATTAAAGTAAACTGGATATAAAAAAAAAACATGAAACATTTTAGATTCGTCTGAAATGTCTGATCATAATTACTACTACTCTTGAAAGTGAAATTTTTCGAACGCCTTTTACTATAACGTTTACAGTTAGTTATCTTAGAAAACTTACACTATTTCACCATTCAAACCCAAGTATTGAATATTATATCGTTCCAGAAATACCCCTTCTCTCAATATTAAAAAGTGAATATAAAGCATCTCTAAAAGGGTTCAGTCCACATTCAATTCTTCTGTCATTTTCATAACCTTTTTAATCTGGGCACGTTTGCAATTTATTTCACATGAAGGGGATGCATTACCTTTCAATATCATTAAAGTAAAGAGACGGACCCTTTTCACTCTTTCCCTTTGTTCTAAAGACAAGAAAAATGAGATACGAACACTGAGAATAAATATTACGTGCTTCTCATTTTTTGCTGTAATTGCCACTTTTTTCTTTGTAACACATAGAACTGTAGATGTGGGACGCATAATATTATGATTTATTTCTGTTTAAAATAGCTTTATACACAAAATTTTAATACGAAAGTCTTTCAAAGACGCAAAGGATCAACTACTTTATGATAATACCACTTCTTTTCAGAGTATTACGCACATCAGTCTTGTAATTGATACGTTTTTCTTTATAAGTCACATGTTAGTTTAGTAAACTTTAGATGATGGTTCCTTTCTTTTTAAAATAATTTTATACACATATTAAATTATTTTCGTCTTTATTATTTATGAAAAAATCAAAAATCGTTGTCGAAGCGCACACTTATTTAACTAGCGAGTAAGTGACAAAAAGTTGTGTGCAAATGGACAACACAATTGTGTGCAAACACATTTTTTTTTATTTCATCATATCAGCCGAAAGACGTCCACTGCTGGACAAAGGCCTCCCCCAAAGATCTCCACAATTGCCGGTCTTGCGCTATTCGCATCCATTTTTTTATTTAACTAATAAATTGGTATTCGTAACTTTCATAATATTTTTATACTTTAACAGTATTGGTAGCTACACACTCATAGCAATGATTAATTAGTTATATTCTCTTTGATGCCACTTATAGTAGTTGTAGTCGCAACTAAACGCTACTACAGGTACGCATGGGTATATGTATACTAATTAACAATATCACACAGTCGTATTCGCCGACTTTTAGGCGCTATCGGAAGATCAGCGTTACAGTAATTATTTACTGTAGCATTTGCTGAGGTATACACTTTCCTAGCTTGAACTGATAATGTTGCATGCTTCGAAATGAAACCCCTTTTCAACTAAACATAATTTGTTATATTGTCATTGTTGTAAACTAAGTTAATTCAAGAGTTATCTGTACTGATTGGGAATAAATATTTTTTTTCTTTTTAATAATACATCCATTGAGTTTACGTACACTTACATCTATGTAGTATTTTGTTGTGTGTACATATTTCATCAGAAACAACAGTGTACATTATAATACCCTACCTTACTACTAGCATTTTACTGATACCGCGACACACCACTGTTCAATTCCTTTTCACCGCTCAAATTCTTTTCTTACACATTTAGATAAATCGCGCTGTAATTCACTCGATCAATCATATTTGGCGTACGGAACAGCCCGACGCTAACCCGATATGGGAACGGAAGCGGTATTTTGTATGAAGATCTCATAATAAATCCTCAGTCAACGAAACTAAGCTAAATTGTTATATATAATATTATGATTTAAAAATTATTAAAAACTTTACATTTACATAAAAAGATATATTATAATATTATATATGTATAGTATATTATTATAGGGTATATTATTCGTATTTGAACATACTAATAGGTATATATTTATGTAGCTTGTACTTAAGTACAGACGCCAGCACATCCAGCTATCCCAATCTGTCCAATTTCTTTTATAGCTTTTCAACTTTATCAGTTTTATCACATAAGCATAAGGTTCA
Source organism: Pseudoips prasinana (assembly GCA_951640165.1). Classification (NCBI taxonomy): domain Eukaryota; kingdom Metazoa; phylum Arthropoda; class Insecta; order Lepidoptera; family Nolidae; genus Pseudoips; species Pseudoips prasinana. The sequence goes on along the minus strand of OX621238.1, from coordinate 2,362,758 downwards.
TTAAATTGGGGAAATTTGACAGATTTGGGTAGCTTGATGTGCTGGCGTCTGTACATAACGTTGGAAATTCTATACACACGATAGTACACTTACAACTATCGCCTTTTCCATCTGAATTTTCCTTGTCCACCCAACGGTTGCCTGGAAGGGACCGCCGATTGTATCTGTATTTGCTTATATTAAGATAATATATTTTGTTTATGGTGCAGTAAAGTGTATTTTATCTATATCTAGCTTTCAAAGCCTACGCCATATTCAGATTTTTATTTGAAACTGAGTAATTTCTCAATAATTAAAAACAATTTTTCTTATGAACCACCGATTTGAACTAAATTTAATTTTCATCGTGTCAGTCAAAAGTCGTCTACTGCAGAATAAAAGCCACCCAAAGATTTTTATAATGGCATTCTGATACCCGCGTCGACTGACTCTCGCAAAAAAGCTACATATTTGGGACCATTCCGAAAACACCACATTCCCTAACAAATGAAAAAAGGAATTTAAAATCGATTCACAAATAACCCCGATATCGATTGATGTCCTCGTTCGTTTGGAAGTCGGTTAAAAATAAATTTACATAAATTTATGTACATACCAAAAAGCTTGTGACGTGGCCTCTTTGAATGGCGAAACACACTGATCACCTGTGTAATACGTTCAATTAATGATACTCGTATCTGCGACATTACCTTGACTATAATAACCGTTCCAATTTGGAAAATAATAATGAGATTACGTTTAATGAATCGTCATGAAATGAAATGTATATAACAATTTCTATTTTCTTTTCTCCGAATTGCTTTTACCTTACTGTATTTCTTGTGTGTTGTGCTGAATAAAATGTTTTCATTATAATTTTTCTTTTCAAATATATAACATACACTTTTAACCTCTACATTTTAAAAACTAGATATAGTGATGTTATTCTACTAATTACTACTACCAGGCTAACGACGAATTATTTTACCAGGGCATACTACAGAGAATACATACGGCAAAAAGCATCTTCCTTTTCAATCGACTTGGTGACGTGGTAACAAATTGGGGTAGCTGGATGTGCTGGCGTCTGTACATAGTTATAGATAGTCACATTTAGTGTAGGATTTTATGATTTAGTGATTTAGCCAGCTTATATTAAGTTATTTTCAAGCTTAAGGCTCCTACACACAATGCCGGCGGCAACGCCGTCGGGATTTTGCCGGGCGGCCATGCCGCTGGCATATGCAAGCGCCACCACATGCCGTATAAAACGGCCAAGCCATGCCGGCGGCTCGTATATTCGGCAAGCTTGGCGGCTCGAATACCCGCAGTGTAGGCGTCCCGGCCTCCGGTATTGCCGCCGGCATTGTGTGTAGGACTCTTTATACTTATATTTAATAATCGAATTTTAAAGTTTTTTAATACATCTTAACTGAATGGTTCTGCCTATATTAAGTTAAGGCTTCCATTTTATTATTATATCGGACCAAAAGATATTCAAATACCGAATAGTATTAAGAACCAATAAAATATCCTTTGCGTTAAGTTGTTCCGTGCTCTTGAGGGAGTCGTATTTATGAAATACGACATAAACAAACAAATAGTACGTATAGATGAGTCCTTATCCTCCGTAAGCTGTGGGAGGCGTAGTATTATGTAACGGAACGTTATTGAAATGCCTACGTCAAGAGAGATAACTCTGATTTAAATCTTTGTGCAATATTGAATTTTAAATAATCGTTACGTATACATTTATAAAAATGATACAATCAGTCATTCGTAGTCTAACTCAACATAAAAAAGCATCTTAAATTTCAACTACACATTGTTTGTCAAAAACTATTTAGTTATTAGTTTTTGACGTTTCGTTCCTCGGTCTAGTGGTAGCCGTTTCAACCGTAGGTACATTTAAATTTATCGGACAAGAAAAGTAGGAGGCCGGAATCTGAAAGTTGGGGGCGACACACGCCCGTGCCTCGGATATTACGTATAGAAGAGAAAAAGAAAAAAAAAACTTATATCACGCATGTGATGGTTGTCGCATCGGATTATAAGAGTGCAGGAATAAGTATAGCTATTAAAAATTAAACATTTTTATTCAAGCTTTATATTTAAACTTGAATAAAAATGACTCATTATTGAATGTAGAAAGGGATGCCATTCTTTTATAAATCAAAGAAACCTTAGTAGTCCATGAGCACAGTCCTGCCCTACGTCCTACATAGATGGCTAGGCTCCGTTAAGATTGGCCTCTATAACAAAAAATCTGCCAGAAGCAGAAGAATTTCCGATTACCATCAGTAAATTATGAAGTACCTATAATTTTATATTATATTTTCGATTACTTTGTACCCTTAAAGCTTAAAGTTTTCAGCATCATATCTTAATCATAAGATCGCATCTCTCTCTCTTCTCGTATAAATATAATTTTATATAAGTACCTATCGAATCGTTTCGCATAATTTAATGATATTTTTCTGAATAAGATGAAATAGGAGATACGTACATATGTATATTGTACATACAAGGACAAATTACAGCAGTGGATAAAATAATAAGCTATGAAATCACATCAAAAGGAGTTTAATTACCAGATCTTTGGGGGAAGCCTTTGTCCAGCAGTAGCCGTTTTCCAGTTTATAAGATGATGATGACTCACTTAGTAATACATTTTTATTTTATTTTTTTACTTAAGGAAAACTTACAGCTAGAATACAAATGACACACAGAATAGAAGATGAAGGTCAATTAAAAGTTTTCACAGATATACACAGGTTTAGGAAAAAAAAAAGGAAAAAAGTAGGTAGACAAATAGACATGGAAAATAAAGAATAACATGATAAAATAGAATACGTAAAATAAAAGTAACATAAATCTAATTTATTATATTAACAGTAATTAATATAATAATAAATAGTACGGCTTATAATGCGCGAAAAAAATAATCCGCAATTTGATGTTTTAAATAAAAAAAAAAATTAAAATTTAAACTGTTTATTTCAAATAAATTACATAATACAGCGAACAATTATTAGGTCTACTGAAATCTTACATTTAAAGATTATATTGTAGTCCCCGAGCAGCATGAAGTAGCGCTAAGGAAGGTGTCATGATTATAGTGAGTGGTCCCGACATGCATCGCCTTCCAGGTACTTATCACTGATGAAGTATTTTTTTAATAAGTTTTTTACTTGTTCTATTTTTTTTTTTGTTGTTATCTGGATAACTAATGGTTTTGGCAAACTATTTAGTACCTGGGCCAAGGTGCACATCGTGACCCTTCTTCCGTTATCATTATTATATTTTGGTAATTTGAACATTGGTATATATGACAAATTTCGGAGATATCTTGGTCTAATGTTAAATTCTAATTTACAATAATTTTCAATGTTTTCGAATACAACAGCCATTTTTAATTTGTCGAATACATTAATCACTTTACAATATTGGAACAAGTTATCATAATTATCTTTATATTTATGCTTTATCTTAAGTGGAACAATGGTCTTTAAAAGTCTTAATTGCAAGTTATAGATATTTGTCAGGTGGGTTTTATATGTGTTTCCATAGCTAAAAATACTATAATTGATTACTGAGTCTGCCATCGACATGTATAACAGTCTTAGGGTGTTGTATGGTAATTTATATTTGAGGATACTCAGTTTAGATAATGTAATTTAGTTTCTTATTTAGTTATATAAATATAACTTATTTAGTTTCTCAGTAGCTGCCACGTCTGGCACTGCACGGCAGGGTAAAAAAAATTGACGATTCCACACAAATGTAATATTTTAACGGAATAATTGACTTTTGGAATTTGAATTTTAATGTATCTTTATGAAACATGACCTGTTTCATAATCATCTATTTTCTGACACACCATGTTGAATGTTCTACTTGCCCTTACCATGTAACTGTTCTGTCTATAGTTGGTGTGAACTACCGGTACGTAGAGAAGCCTATGATTTCTTACCATAGCTGATGGAACTCGTAGCCTTATCTTCTCCACTAACTCAGAACAGTCAATGGTGTCGTTTGCCAGCTGGTGTAGAAACGCCAAGTCTGCTATTTTTCTACGTTCGTGCAGAGGAAGTATATGGAATTTCTTTATCTTATAATTATCTTACATCGGCTTGTTTAGTCGGGTAGATAAATTTTGGCACGAAACTGAATATATCTGAGGATTTTTTTTGTATATTCTCGATACGGTCCGCATAAATATCGTAGTTAGGATTCGAAACTTGAAGGCAATATTCCAGGTAAAATGGTAGCTTTTATACCGCTTTCCCCTTTTAATCAGAGCATTTTTGTAAAAATCAACGAGATTTATATTTTACTTTAGATATAAGAGTTTTAATTTAAGATTAAAGATGATAAAAATAATCTACGACTTATGCCCGAGGTGCGGCTACACCTAAGTAAGTACTTATTTATTAATATTAACAGAAAAAGTCCGAGTCCATATAGGTACAGCAAAACACAGGTGGTTAATATTTACTAACGTCGAATAGAATAGAACTTTATTTACCAAGAATTAACACGTTTACATAGAGTTGTGGACATTAAGTGTACAAATTTATTTTTCAAATAAATATAAGTAAATTAAAAATACGTTACTCCCTGCATTAAGCTAACGGTGGGGAACTGACACAAAATTGTAATAATTTGAATGTATTTAGATTACAAAACACATTTGGTTACTTAAAACTATAGAACAAACAGTTGACTATACATTATAAACAATGAATAGAGATAGAATTAGTTACATACTAATTGGAAATGCAACTATTCCATAATAAAATAAATTATGATCTTATGATAAAAGTACGTATTATTTTCAATATTCTTGCTAAGTTACTTTAACTTACCTTATTATTTTGAAAAAGTTCTTCAATGTGGGCATAAGTCCAGCTTAATAGTTCAGTATCGAATTTAGCTTTTACGTCTTGGAAGGACAAGGTTTGAAGGTTGTTCATTTTTATTTTTAATAAATATACTAGCTTTGCCCCGCGGTTTTACTTGCGTGAAACTATATAAATTATCACAGCTCCTCCCCTGTAGGTTATAGCGTGATAATATGTAGCCTATACGTTGACCCGACCGCTTAGTAATATTCATGCAAAATTCGATGTTAATCCATGCAGTACTTTTTGAGTTAAGCTCGGACATACATACAGACAAACAGATAAACAGACGAAAATTCTAAAAACTATATTTTTGGCTTCGATATCGATTGCAGATCACGCCCCAAGTTTCCTTTAAAAAAAATATTCAATGTACAGTTTTGACTTATCAACGATTTTATTATATGTAAATATCGGTGGTTTAAAAAATCTGTCTTAGCTGGGTAATGTGGAATACTGGAGACGCGTTTCCTGATCATCTATCCGTTGTTTTCTGCAGATAGAACGTCTGTTGTGGGCGGACATCTTTACTTATGCTATGGGGAGTGGTTACGTTAGAGTCAAGAGTTGTTCGAGCATATACACATATACAATATCTTCTCAAAACAAAAAACTACAGGTCCTTTCCAGTGTGCTCCTCCAATTACAGGAAGCCACAGCATGCTCTGTTCAATACCTACGTTAACAATAAACTAAAATATAACTTGTAATCTATTTCATATAAAAAACTAAATTAAACTAACTTAAATTAACCGACTAACTACTAACTAATTTTAACTAACAGTATCAAAATAAAATTTAAAGAACTTATGATTTTTTATTTCTGTATTGACGTTATGAATTTAACGTCAATATAGAAATAAGACTTAGCAAACACAATGAGAAAACAGTAATACTATTCATTTTTCGTTATAATGTTTATTTAAGATATCAACTGTTACTTGCACGATAGTAATGCTCATTCGATTTTATCAGAGTTTTGATTGACTAATGTAGTACTTACATTCTAAGTCTCATCAATTGACTTTGCAGGCATGTCAAATAATGGGATCTTTAGGCAAACGTTTGATATGGACCTAGTATTTTTTTTTATTCTTTCTTTCTTATTTATTTATACTTATATAGATACCTTTTCGTAAGATTTTTTTCTAAATAAAATTGAAGAATTTATCAAATCAGTTTATAGTAGTAGTAGTTACTAGCTGTGCCCCGCGGTTTTACCCGCGTTAAACTTTGTAAATTATAGCCTATGTGTATCCCTGGTGGCAGCTAACTCCATACCAAATTTTATTAAAATCGCTCCAGTCGGTCAGCCGTGAAGAAGTAACAAACACTCACACACTCACCCACTCACAAACTTTCACCTTTATAATTTTAGTGTGATGGAATTTATCCATTAAAAAACAAACAGACTTCCACATCATACATTTGTTTCTCTTTATAAATAAACAAACATACCTAAACATAATCTCTTTGACAATAACTTAATACAAGCTAGCTAAATATCATAACTATTATAAAAAAAAATGAAAATGTTTTCATACAATCCGTGTACCTAAATATCTATGTAATTAGGAGTAAGAAACTTAATTATTTATACTTAATTATATCACTACAAACATGTTCTGTCTATTCACAAGAGCTTTTTAAAAGTCTACGTGAATAAAAACCTTTTTTATTTGATTTTATTTTATAATACAGCAATGATAATAGGTACAGGAGCTTCCTGACTATAGAGTCGTTACCTCCGTTAGTATAGACCTTGTTGTTTGCAAATCGTATATAGTTTTAATTTATTGTTAAAAGTATACCTTATAAAGAAATATAATAATAAACTTCCGAAGATCACTATACGTAAGCTGTCTTTTAAAATTGCAAGCATTTGGATTCTAAGCATAAAACTATTCACGAATCGTATTTGCATGCTAAAATTTGTAGTTGTGGAAACATGCAAAAATAAAATCTTTGATGACGTGGTTGGTAGATAAATCTTGCCTCTCACGCCCTAGGTCCGGGGTTCGAATCCCACACAGGAAAGATATTTGTGAGCATGAATATATACCCAGACACAGGGTAACTGTTTGCCCTGTGTCTGGGTGTAACCTATACATATAATAAAATCGTAGGAAAGTCAATACTGTACATGTATTTTTTTTTAATGATACTTGGGGTGTGATCTACAAAAAATATCGAAGCCAAAAATATAGTTTTTAGAATTTTTATCTGTGTGTCTGTTTGTCTGTATGTATGTCCGGGCTAAACTTAAAAAGTACTGCACGGATTTACTTCAAATTTTCCATGAATATTATTAAGAGGTCGGGTCAACGTATAGGCTACATATTATCACGCTATCACCTAGGGTGGAGGAGCTGTCATAATTTATCAAATTTAACGCGGGTAAAACCGCGGGGCACAGCTAGTTATCTATATAAGTATGTATTTACAAAAGAAAATGTATTAGTATATGTGTTATCTGATTTCCATAGCGCAAGCTCTGTTTAATTTGGGATCAGATGGCCGTGTGTGAATAATGTACCTAATTATTATTACCGTAACATGACATAAAAACTGCTGTAAATCTTGAAACGCTTGAAATCTTGATTCACACATAAGTAACAATAAATTGCGGGTAACATCTCAAGGTTTCTACCTATATACGAAACAAACTCACGTAGCAAGCCCTACATCATGCTAAAGTACAATGTATGTAAGTCCCTACTTGTGTTGCGAGCAATACTTACGTCGGAATATGCATAATTGACTCTTGATTCAACAGCTTTTGAGTACCCAAGTTCAACATTTGAATAGGATCCGCGATTTTACGCATATGTAACGTGTAACAATACTTGAAGTGCTCAATGAACCCGTGAAAACTGAACAGCTCAAAGAGTTCTTTGCGCATTGAATGGAATAAAAGTAAATTTCCCATTCAAAGGTACCGATTACATGATGCTTTTATTATAATTGCTCACGTACAAAACGTACCACCGAGGTCAATTGTGTTTATAAATTCAATTTGAAAATTACATAACATATAAATGAGGTCCTTGAGATACCATTTCTTATCAAACCAAAAGGGAATAAGCAAAAAATTAGACCCCCATTTCCTATAGAAACAAAAGGGTATTATCAAAAACATGAGACAGTTGAGTAGCCATCTCCTATCAAATCAAAAGGGAATTATCAAAATCACGAGACCCTTGGATGACTATTTCCTATCAAATCAAAAGGGAGTTATCAAAAACATGAGACCCTCGGGTAACCATTTCCTATCATATCAAAGGTCAATTTATGACAAATCACTTATAACGACAAACTCAGTAACCACTGCAATAAACACTTCACTTGAGCTTGAGATTAATTGTTAAATAATACAGCAGAGCTTCCTATTATCGTACCTGCTAATATTATAAACGCGAAATTTTTTTGAGTATGGATGTACCTATTCACGCAAAAACTACCCAACGGATTCTGATGAAACTTTGTAGTAATATAGCTTATAGAGGTATATCCGAATAATACATAGGCCATAACTTAACTTAACTTAAAAAGTTACCGCTAGTTATAGGCATATTACACCCTGACACATAACTAATAGTCAGTATCGCGTAAGTAAGGGCCACTTACCACTAGATCAACAGTATACGTTACGTAAAACGCAACTAAAAAGATTTCAAATTGAAAAGTACCCTACATTAGTTATGTAATCATTGTATAGCCTTCCTAAACAACTTCGGTAACAGTGATCCTTAACCTAATTCAGTTCCACCCCTAATAGTGTTCATTAGACCAAACTTTATTTCAAACATACGGTCCCAAGACGCACAATGAAATTGACCAGTAGTATAAAACTTATTGAGAGGTAGGCAAAGGCCGCACATTACACAATGGAATTTTATCCTTTACCTTCCCAGAAAACTATCAATAAATAATATTGTATTTGATAGTTTTATTGATCGTGGACTGCCAAGACGACCTTTTTAAAGCTCCTGCCAACATTAAGGGCTATCACCATAAAGTATTTCGGTGTTTTAAGAAAAGTTTTCATTTAATAAACAACATTTAATAAACAGTTGTGGCCAATTTACTTTGTTATATCATTGACCCTAAATTAACTGAAAATGCGAGTCTTTATAGCAATCACCATTGAAGATGATGACTGTCAATTCTTTCAAAGAATGAAGCGACTACTTGAGTCTAGACTGAATTTAGACTGACTGTGTATCCCCTAAAATGTCAATGTTTTACGTGGCAGTTATCAAATGTTGAATAAAGTAAATATTAAGAAACTTGTGCCAGTTCTTGACTCAATACTAAGTTGAGTAAATTAGATTGAAAGCAGTCAGGGAGTAGCCAAGATCTTGCGGATGCTTTTTAGGGTTAAAATCTTACCCCTATCCGAGGCAAAAGTGATGCCCCAGAGTCGCTCATGCCCTGCTTTTTTCCATAATCGACAACTGTAATTTGTGCTACTTTGACCTGAATGCACATTACCTCAATAGACTTGATCATTTGAACTTCATTTGAATTATATTCTATTTACATAAGTATAATTATGTAACACCTAGGAAGGAAGTACTCCCTTATATTTTTTTCTTAACTCCTTAATTATTTTATTCCTCTGACGGGCCGTTGGTGCGGTTGGTAGATACGCTGCCTTTCACGCCGCAGGTCGTGAGTTCGATTCCCACCCGGAACAGAATGTTGTGTGCATGAACATGTGTGTTTGTTCTGAGTCTGGGTGTGAAAATATAAGTATGCATTTACAAAAGAAAAATAGTATATGAAATATATTAGTTATCTGGTTTCCATAGTACAAGCTCTGCTTAGTTTGGGATCGGATGGCCGTGTGTGAATAATGTGCCAGGATATTATTATTATTGTTTACCTCCTTCTTACCCTTCCTCTTATTTTCAATATGATCTAAGTAATCATAACAAAAATCTCCGTTCACTACTAATTTCCCCAATGTCCTTCATACCGCACATGTTTTCTTTATCATCTTCCTTTTCATCATTACAGCTAAATGAGTCCACTGCTGGACAAGCCTCCCTCAAGAATCGTCTTGGGGGGAACACATCACATCTTCCTTTTACATTGAATATATTCTAATGTACCCCCGGAAATCAGAATGGCCGAGAGTCGCCTATCTTCTAATATCATTACAATATTAATGTATTTGAAATATGTATCTGTTTTTATATTTATTAATAAACACGTGTATATGTTTTATATGGAAGTTATATATACATATATTATATTCCTTTCTTCTGTTCATTGATAATATGCTAGATGAACTTTTTTCGTTTAAGAAAGGTTTAGGTGACAGATACTACTGGCACTTTTCTTCAACGAACAATAGTGCACCTAGCTTATTGTCTCTGTTTCCTAAAGGTCGATGTATAGAGAATGCCTTGGACGTCAAGTCCACACGTGTCATATAAAGCCCTATAATAGTATTATGACTGCACGTGTGGACTTGATGTCTTTGATTGCAATCGTTATTCCCAACGCGTGTAGGCGTTTTTGTTACCCGTTCTGGCTTCAAATCGAAAAATAATAATAATAAAAATGATTTATTTGGATCCAACTTATTCACAATATTTTTAAACCCGCCAAACTGCGTAACAGTTTGTCGGCGGGAATAGCGCTTAAGCTATTTAAACTTACAATACAATTAGCTATTTAAACTAACAATACAATTATAAAATACTTATAAATAACCACGACACCTCTGATATTGATCAAGTGTATAAGTTAAGCACACTCAGTTTGTTCAAACTCATTGAGTAAGAATTTCCGTAGCTTATGTTTTAAACATTGTTTACTCATCTTATGCTTAATGTGGTCTTGTCTAAGCCATGAGATTTTATTGAAGACTGTTGACGTCAGATACTTATTGGTTCTTAAGCCATAATAGTTGTTAGTTGTAGTTTGAACATAGTTTGAACATAGTTTAGTGTAGTAGTTTGAATAGATCCGTGAGAATTTTTTAATGAAGGGGTATTTTAATCCAAAGTTACTTTACGTCGATATTAATTATTTCAGGAAATTATTCAATTAGGCGCGCAACAGTTGCCACCCGATAATACAAAACATATTAAAAAAGGACTATAATAAATCACATCAAAAATATACATTTTTTCACGAGAATCTGACATATGACCGCTGTGTAAGTAACCAAGTAGTGTAAAAATTATAACGAGAGTAATTAGCAATGACATAATTATTTATTTATTTATTTATTAACATCAGGTTTACCCACAGCTTGTGCATACAATATAATAATTATAGCGTCGAGTGTATCTTTTTACATTAACTGGTGTGCTATGAACTTTTTAGTTGGAATTAGCGGATATTTCATTAAAGGTTCGGACATACGCCAACACATCCTACTACTACAATCTGTCAAATTTCTTTTGTAAATTTTCAACTTTATCACTTAAGCATAAGGTTCACTTTCAATCGGGAATTCTAATGGCAACACTGCCGATCGGTTGTCAAAAATTGTACTAGTGAATTAAAATTAATAATTACTTATAAATAAATGTTTTTACGTTGTAAAATATAAAATATTACTATTAGCAATCTAAATTGTAAGCTAAATAATTGAATGTGATTAGTTTTCTGAAGAAATAAACCCGAAACAACTGATATCTGTCGACGCATCAGCTGTCTGTCACTGCGCTGCTCGTGTCCAACGATTAAGTTTAAACTTTTGTGTGAAATCCCGGGGAGTATATTACTTATTCTTTATTTTACACATACATACTAACCAAACATTTATTCGACTCATTGGTGTGAGTCACGTCCAATTTCTCACTGCCATATTCTGTCTCCATTTGCTTGACGTACATTGTGGAAGCAAATTCGACGACTTAATTAGCTGGCTACAGACATCACACACTTCAATTACTCGATAACTATACTGATATAAGATTGGCATTCGATAAATTTATTCCTATCTACACATACTAAGTTAACTTGACTAGACCCTAGTAATGAACTCTGATTAGGTGTCATATAGATAAAGTTAAAAGTGCCACACTACAGTTTGTAACTAAATTGCCCATCTGTCTTGTATATACTTACTTATATTATTTCTACCTATAGATCTCTGTAGTTTATTTTTCATATCTCACTCCTTTGACTTCAAATACATCTTAACCTCCTATTTCTGTCTAGTTTTCTGTTCACCCTCTCTTTGTTTTCAGCCCATCCTCATTCACCTCACATCATGCAGACCCGAAGCATGGCTGCATCTCAAGTAGCTGAACATAAGTTGAAATCAGCTCTCAAGGACTTACAGACATACCAAGATCAGTGTCATAAACTTGAACAGGAGCGTGAGGAGAATGAGATAGAGATAAAAAGGGTCATTGATAGTAACACATCACTGAAAAGAGAACTTGTGAAACTCAACCACCAACTAGAGTCTACTATTGAAGAGCGAGACAGACTGCATGCGGAGACAGAGTCTTTTGATAAGTGTAGAGTGTTATATGAAGAAGCACTGTTCAAAATTAGAGATCTTGAATTAGAATTAATTAATTGTAATGAGAAGTTGTCAAATTATGTAAAAAACACAACTTGTCCAGTAGCCTCCATTAATCAGAGCTTGTATGACGAGTTGGCCAGTTGTAGTCCGGTGGGTCTCCCTATTAATACAACGGTGACCATTGATTTGCCTGGCGATGACTGTGTAGACTGCCAGCCAAGCATTAATTCCATATGTAGTGACAAGCTAAAACAATACATACTTGAACTAAGTAAAGAACGTAGGGCATTATTAAACAAATTAGAAAATTATAAAATTAAATTAGAGGATAGCAAACTAATTTATGAAAAAGATACTCAGTATTTGCTTTCTGAGATAAAAACTCTTGAGAAGTCCCTAGCAATCTCATATCACAGTTTCCAGTCATACAAAAATGAAATGCAATTGCTAGCTGGAAACTGTAATCCTGAAAGCAATGGGACATTGGAACCGATTAACACCAGTAGTGCAGTAGTGGAGTCATACACACAGCTGGGATCAGAGTCACCAGTATCTCCACAAAATGACATTAATAAACATAGCTCCATACTGTATTCCGATGAAATGGGTAAGGGCCTTGGTACCTTGCTTTGTAATAAGCTGAGTTGTTCCTTTGTCAACTATTGTATGCCAGGATTACATTATAAAGATATAATACATAAATTAATTCAGAATAAACACAGTGCCAAATCATGTATAACTCTAATGGTAGGAAATTGTAAAAACTTAAAGAAAAAAGACATTACAGATAGTTTCACTGAGATGTTAGAATTAGACTGTAATAAGATAATATTGTGTGCCTTCCCCTATGTGTCCAATGTGCCTGATAGTACAAATAATTATATCCACAAGCTAAATATGCACCTACAGTTTTTGGTTAGCCATTATAGTGATAAATTTATATTTTTGGACACAAATAGTTTTATAGATTCTTGTAGGGTAACCATGAGTACAGTTACTGTCTCAAGAAAATTTTTGAACATACTTGCAAGTTTAGTAGCGGCACATATTAACTCAGTCATAAGTAGTATGATGAAGTCACTTTTTATACCATCTTTTAGTAATGTTATTAAAATCAATTTAGTTAGTAGTTTAAACATGTAAGCATGACAATAGAGAAGTGTGATAACTTTCTAATTCTATCACATCAAAATATAAACCGCTTCTCTGGCAAAATTCTAGACATAGAACTTTTTAATGAAAAATATGAAATAGATATCCTTTGTTTTACAGAAACATGGCTGAAGGCACACAAGATGGCTTTTAGTGTCTGTGGCTATAGGGTCGCCAGCTTTTATAATAGGGTTTCGGCAGAGGGTGGTGGAGTACTGATACTACTTCGAGACCAAATTAAATTTAAAGAACGTAAAGATATATGCCAACTGTCTATTGAGCGTGTGTGTGAGGTGGCATGTGTAGAGACGCAGTTTTATTGTATAATATGTGTGTATAGACCACCAGCATCCGATTTAAAGCTTTTTACAGCAACAATAGAAGACATTCTTAGGAAAATTAAAAGTAAAAAAAAAATCCTTGTATGTGGTGATTTTAATATGAACATTTTAGCAGATTCACCTGAAATAAACATATTTCTATCTGTATTTCGGTCCTTTAACCTTAAATGCTTGTTCTCTGAGGCCACGAGAGTCACACCCACATCTGCTACTTGCATTGATAACATAATTACCAACTTTGATGTCTCTGAGAAGTGTTTGGTGGCTGGTGTTCGCTCTGACCATAAATGCCAAATAGTAAAGATAAAAAATGAGATAAATATAAATAAACAAAAAATTTGTTTTAGACCTTTAACAAAATCTAATTTGGGAAAGTTCAGTAACATAGTTTAACATAGTTTGTGCCATCTATTGCCAAACAAAAGTAACCCTAACGATATGTACACTACATTATTCCACTGTATTTGCAAAGAATTTAATAAAGCTTGTAAAATAAAAAACATAACGGTTGACAGTAATAAGATAAAATTTAGTTCTTGGGCAACTCAAGGCATTAGACTGAGTAGAGATTTTTTATATGAGTTGTATGACAGAAGGTCCTATAACCCTGATGTCAATTTCATTAATTATGTTAGAAATTATTCAAAAATTTTTAAAAAGGTTTGCATTCAAGCTAAATCTTTATATATAAGAGATAAAATAAAAAAATCTGATAATAAAATAAAATCAGCTTGGCAAATAATTAATACTGAAACTGGTGAAAGTAGATCAAGAGATCAAACATTAGTATTGAATATTGGTGATGAACTGGTTTCAGACAAGCTTACCATTGCCAATTTTTTAGCTGCTTTTTTTGCAAATATACCCGTGGATATTACTAAGTGTCTCGCATCATCACCAGATGTGGCTGAACTCTTTTTAAATCAAAGCGTAAAACAAACTGTACCTAACTTTAGTTTTAAATCCGTAACAAGTGATGATATTATAAAAGCTTTTAAGAGTATTAAAAGAAAAGGCACAGAAGATTTGTGGGGACTGTCTGTTAAAGCAATTGAATCAATCATACTAAACATTGCTACAATCCTTGCAGCCATCTTCAATGGCTGTATAAGTAATGGTGTCTTTCCCGATTTAATGAAAATAAGTAAGATAATACCCATTTTCAAGGCAGGTTGTTCAAAAAATGCCACGAATTATAGGCCTATCTCAATACTGCCAGCTTTAAGTAAAATATTTGAAAAGCTGATGCTCAGCCAAATGTTGTCGCACTTTAACGTGAATAAGATATTGCATAACAAGCAGTTCGGGTTTACAAGGGGCCGCTCTACTCAGGATGCAGGTTGCACATTAATTAGGTCAATATTGGAGGCTTGGGAGGGATCACAGGATGCGCTGGGAGTTTTCTGTGATCTCTCTAAGGCTTTCGATTGCGTTGATCATCGTACGCTCGTTGTTAAACTGAAGTACTATGGAATATCTGGCACATCTCTTGATCTTGTGATGTCCTATTTATCGGGGCGACAACAGATGGTTTCGATAGGCGGTGTCACTTCGGCACGTCATCCTGTGAAAATGGGGGTGCCCCAAGGATCTATATTGGGCCCATTTTTATTTCTAGTTTATATAAATGATCTCCCTTATCTGGTAGAGAAAGTATCAGACATAGTTTTGTTCGCTGATGATACGTCGCTCATATTTAAAGTAAATAGAAAGGATAAAGATCTTATTGAGCATAATAAAACACTCAGCTTTATATCAGAATGGTTTTCGGCAAATAATCTCTTGTTAAATGCAGGGAAAACTAAATGCATCAGGTTCTCATTGCCGAATGTGACTCAAATTGTACCAACAGTTGCACTTAATGCGAAAATATTAGATCTAGTCCAATCGACCGTATTTTTAGGATTGACACTTGATTCAAAATTGCAATGGGGTCCTCAGATTGAAAAGTTAGCAGGTAAATTAAGTTCAGCTTCCTATGCTGTCTGGAAAATAAGGCAATTGTCAGATGAACAAACTGCTAGATTAGTGTATTTCGCGTACTTTCATAGCATTATGTCGTATGGCATTCTGCTGTGGGGTTCGGCGGCTGACATATGTGCTATTTTTGTATTGCAGAAAAGAGCAGTCAGAGCCATTTATGGTTTAGGCAGTCGCGATTCTTTGCGAAATTTGTTTAAAGAAATAAATATACTTACTGTGCCATCGGAATATATATATCAGAATATAATGTTTGTTAGAAAAAATATTCATAATTATAAAAAGAAAAGTGAACTGCATAATATAAATACTAGGAATAAAAACAAACTAGCCATGCCAGGCTTTAGAGTAAGCAAAACTAATAAATCATTTTTAGGAAATTGTATTAGGTTTTATAACAAGCTTCCTACTCAAATTGCTGATCTGCCTGACACAAGTTTTAAAACACATATTAAACGTATACTTATGGCTAGGGGTTATTACACCACTAAAGAGTACATCGATGACAAAGACGTCTGGCTCTCACTTCCTACCTGCACATTGCTCGCTGGAGATCTTGTAGCCATATAGACATGACTGATCTGCTGTGTTACGTGAACTATCTGTAAATGATTGCTATCATATACTTAATTTAAAATTATTGACTCTGTCTCAAAATGAATAATGTTATTGTTTCGAAGTTTTTCTTTTGTATACCTAAATATAATCTAAAATAATAAGCATTCAGACAACCGATCGAGCATATATTGTGTTTGCCTACTAAATAATTACTCTAATTGGACCAAATCCCGTGTTCATGCCCGCTTGAGTATGTTTCGCCGGACCGTCTCAACTGGGTCGTGTTGAAACCGGTAGTAGATGAACCCACTGAGTTTGTTTCGCTGGGTCTTCTCAGTTGGGGCGCATTGGATCCGGTGGTAGCATTAAAGCGCGACCGTCGTTATTAACACAAGGTCCGTCATAATAATAATACCTTTAATATAGACAGAACCATTGACAATATGTAGTAAAAATATTAGACTTAAACTAGATAATTAAACATAATCTCTTGACAATAACTTGATACGAGCTAGCTAAATATCATTTCTGTAATAAAATAAATTTTATAAATGTTTTCATACAAGATGTACCTAAATATCTATGTTACTAGAAATAATATCTAATGTATACAACTATATTACTGCAAACATGTTCTGACTATTTACAAGCGCTTTTTTGAAGTCTACGTGAATAAAAACCTTTTTTTATTTTTTTTTATTGGGGAAGCTTTATGTGCTGGCGTCTGTACATTAAAAAAACAGCAATCGTAGTAAACTAGCGTATTGCTAATATTCATCTACAGAATGCGTAATACTCGTTGGTCTTGAGTTAGCATGTTCACCCGCAGAGAACGAGGTCTGGGTTCAAATCCTAGGTGGTGCCAAAAGTGAATTTGGGACTTTTCTGCTAAAAGAAAAATTTCTCAGCATCAGCCTGAAGTCTGGGAGTTGGCGGTATTATACCCCCGTGCCTCGGAGAGCACGTAAAGCCGTCGGTCGTATACCTGACCTCTTTCCGGTCGTATCGCTAGTCGTCCCATCGGATTATGAGAGTGATGGATTAGAAAGTGCTTCTGTATTTGCGCCCACACTTGTGCACTATGATATGTTAATCTCTATTGAGACTGGCCGCCGTGGCTGAAATTCAGCTAGGACGATATTATTATAGTTACTATGAATACATGTATGCAAACTTATACAGCGGCTTATAGCACGTACATTTTAACTATGACTGCATGTTACAGATTTGTGTCTTTGTGTGATAGAGCACGTAAAACTGGGGGCGAAAGCATTTAGTAAAATATATTAACATAATAATATGCTAAATCACATTACTTTTAAAAAGTTTGCGCAAGAAAATCTGATATATAACGCCTTGTATGCATAAAATTATAAAGATAGCAATTAGCGATGAAAGTTAGCGTCTGGTGACTTTTTACACCAATTAGTGCGCTTTAAACTTTGAAATTACTAAGCGACAGCAAACGTTGGAAGTTTTAAGCGTAAACTTATCGTACGGGGGATATTATAATAACAATAATATCTTGGGAAATTATTTAGACACGGCTTAGTTTGGATCAGATGATCACAAATTAAGCAGAGCTTGTAGATATATTAAATATCATCATCATCATCATCATATCAGCCGAAAGACGTCCACTGCTGGACAGAGGCATCCCCCAAGGATCTCCACAATAGCCGGTCCTGCGCTGCCCGTATCCAGCGGCTTCCCGCGACCCGCACATATAATAAAATCGTAGGAAAGTCAAAACTGTACATTGAATATTTTTTTAAAAGGATACATGGGGCGTGATCTGCAATCAATATCGAAGCCAAAAATATAGTTTGTAGAATTTTTGTCTATTTGTCTGTATGTATGTCCGGGCTAAACTTAAAAGTACTGTATGGATTAACTTAAAATTTTGCATGAATATTACTAAGAGTTATTAAATTTTATTTTTATGGCAATATTCGCAATGCAAAGCATTTATCTAATCTCAAAAATGGGAAATCATAAATTTAATCGTCCGGCGGGTCTCGAACCTGCACCATCTACCAATCCGGGATAGGCGCTCTGCGTTAAGCTACGAACGATACACATTAATAATTTGGAAGGTACTTTCACATGCAACTGTGAACATATCAGTCGGCCATGTTTCTAGAAAACAAAGCCGATAGATAATACCTACATCCTCCGGAAGGGTGTTAGCAAGGGAATCCTAAATTTGATCTGCCAGCGTGTATCGTTCGTAGCTTAACGCAGAGCGCCTACCCCGGATTGGTAGATGGTGCAGGTTCGAGATCCGCCGGACGATTAAATTTATGATTTCCCATTTTTGAGATTACTAAGAGGTCGGGTCAACATATAGACTACATATTATTACGCTATCACCTACGGGGGAGGAGCTGTGATAATTTATAAAATTTAACGCGGGTAAAACCGCGGGGCACAGCTAGTATTAAATATACTGCAATTATTTTGTAAATAAAAACTTGTATACATAATTACATCCTGACGCAGGACAAACAGACATGTTCATGCACACAAATATCTGTCCTGCGTTCGATTTCATCTACCAACCACGCAAACCAGCCCGTCAAAAGTTTGCTTCTATAGAATTTGCATAACTTTCTGGTCTATACGGCGTTGATAAGTTAGTAGGTATATATGTGGGATTTATATTCGAGAAGGAAAGTAAAGTCTTCAATAGTTTTAAAACTTGATTTATTTCGGAGCACACACACGTCTTAATACAGTCTTTCCGCCATTACTCCTTTTAAATCTTACCTCTCTTTCACACATCACACCTTTCACTCTAACAATTGCGTTTCGTTCCTACATATATAACTTTTTAATCGTACACACGGCTACATATCAAGCTATACATTTCCAATATAAGCTGATCCCGCGTTGTATAGGATTTCCATAGAATGAGAGGTCAGCTTATATGGGAACAGTATGGCTTGTTATGTAGCCGTGTGTACCAGGCAACGTTCAGTCACCAGTTCGGGCTTTGCCAATGCTCACAGAAGCGAAATTCAAATAGAGGCGAAGTATAACTCTGTATTATTTTAATAAATAGATTAACCGACTTCAAACGTAGGAGGTAGTCGATTTATAAAAAAGTTCGTAAAGAACTTAATATAATCAATACAAATAAAAATTATGTAAAATCTAAAGTGTCATTATGGCTTCTCCAACAGGACTATACAAGAATCGAATCCTACTTACTTTCATTATCTGAAGTAAACGCGGAGAACATAAGATGTATATGACTTTATGTTACATATTATGTATAAGTAAGGTCAAGTAGGTACCTAATCAGACTCTTAGAACGACACCGTTCCGCCATTGTGCAAAACAATAAAAATAATATCCAAGCCGAACACTGTTTCTTAAGATACAGGTATTTCCCTAGTTTAAGAGACAGGGTTCATATTTTGTGTACAGATCTCTGCCTGCAACATGGTTGGTCTCGGAATCAATTTGTAATTAACATAACATAAGTACTCAACAAACCTTGTAACAATTAGCAAATAAGCAAATCTGTAAACTTACGAAATAAATAAATAATAATATAATTAATCAATTCGACTGTCTATATATATACGAGTACATATATTTAGGGTTGACAGGCCGGTTGACTTGGTTGTAATTCTGTGTTCTATCACCATCATTCTACGATCAAACCATCAGCCAAGCGTGGTGATTAAGGCACATCGCTCCAAATGATAGACCCAGCTCCATTATGGTAATCATTTGGGGAGGCCTTTGTCCAGCAATGGACGTAATTCGGCTTAAGAAAATCCATTTTCAAATATTGGTTGCAACGTGTGACGCTTAACGTACAATTTAAGTTCTTATTTTTTTTTTACTTACTGCAATCTGTCTCCTTTGTGGGACATACAGCAGCTGGTACTATCGCTGGCGAGCTCGGTATGAGACCCGTGTGACATCCTCATTGTTAAAACAGTAGCTGTTTACTGTAATTGTATTAAATCTTGAGGTATTCTACGCTTCAAACGTCGCGCTTTGTTGTAATTTGCCATGATTTTCTGGGCTATTTTAGTTTAGGCAATTAAAACAGAGACGTACTATAAGAAAAGAGTGTTGTTCCTGCCACCTGGATGATGTTAAATCACGCCGTCACAATGATTCATTGCTACTACCGTAAAACACTATGACATAAGCGCACATAAATCTCTAACAGCATTGTATTCAAATCGGAAAATCCGCCCGTCTGTTACTCGTGTTACGTAGACTAAACACAGTTACGTAACGTTGATAACTGACGTTGTCAAGCCGACTCGTTTGTTCCAATATTGTACGCCGTCCAATGTAGATTGTCCGTGCAATATTGGATATTGCACGGACAATATACATTATTCACATACGGCCATCTGATACCAAATCAAGTAGAGCTTGTACTATGGAAACCAGATAACTGATATACTACTTATACCTACTACTTTTCTTTTGTAAATACATACCTAAATAAATAATGACACCCAGATTCTGGACAAAAAGAGATGTTCATGCATACAAATATCTGTCCTGGGTGGGAATCGAACCCACGACCGGCGGCGTGCAAAGCTAACATTATCAACCACGCCACAAGCCAAAATGGTGATTTTTTTAAATGTTTTTAAAAGACAACACCCGCGTTAGGGAAATTAATCCCTGTGTCTGGGTACTTTACAAACATATAATAAACGGACACAAATTACATCCAGACTCAGAACAACTATTTATGGGTCACACAAATAGTTGTCCAGCGCGGGACTCGAACCCACGACACGAAGCGGCGAGGCGACTGTATTAGCCGCTGCGCCACACGTGCAGTCTTTTATTTATAGACATAACATCTTTACATACGTACTTAACATTGTACACAAGTGCGGAAAAATGCCATATTGCCGTGAATTGTGACTTTCTGTGTTGAATGGGAATCTCCATAGAAGCCTCTAGTAAAGTCTGCACTGATTTACTGAGGTAGGACAAGGACTATGATTTAACAGTGACGGACTTTATTTGACATTGACTTAATGACAAAAACCATGAAATATACTACTGAAGATGGTCCATAAGGCCGAAGAAGCTATGGCCGAAAAATTAAATATTAAATAAATCCAATACTGTACGCCGTTCCAATATTGAACGGACAATCTACATTGTTCTTCGTTTTAGGTTACATGTCCATTGGAGGCATTTTGTTTGTACTGTTTTTCTTGCATTTATGACGCGGAGAAAATTAAGCCGGCGGCCCCAGATAAGTTGTCAAGAGGAAAGAGCTTACCACCAAGCTCTGCTTGCAGTTTTGCATTTAAACTTTTATAATAATAGGCAAAACTTTGAAATTTCAATTCACTTTTGAAGTAAAACCTCTTTAGTCACGCTTCACCTGTGTGTAACTGAGCTGGTGAATGATGAGTGCGTTACGAATTACGATTGGATTCGCTTCAACACTTACTGCATGGGCAAGAGAGAGAGAGAGAGAAGTGCGGGCATAAATTTTCTCCGTCTCTTTCTCTTATAACCCGTTATATTTCGTCTATCTAAGTTTAACTTCAGTCATAAGGTCTAAAGCACACCCGATTTTTTCATCAAGTTTAATAGGATGGTCAGATTTTATGAACGACTAGTTATACAACATGTAACGTAATTAACGCACACCCTCAGACACCCCAATTAGAATATTATATTGTAATCATAATAAATACACTGAATTTTTCATTTAACATGTATATGCATTGTTATTAACTAAATTAGTTTCTGGAATAAAGTTTTTTTTCTTTGTTTTGTATTGAATTCTGGAATTTGTATAAATACAAATAATAATAATAATATCTGGGGACAATGTCACACAGATCATCCTAGCCCGAAACTAAGCAAAGCTTGTACTATGGGTACCAGGCGACGGTATACATACTTATATAGATAGATAAACACTTATATACATAGAAAACATCCATGACTCAGAAACAAATATTCGTGCTCATCACACAAATATTTGCACTTACCGGGATTCGAACCCAGGACCACCAGCTTCGTAGGCAGGAGCACTACCAACTAGGCTACGGTTTAATAGTCTTATTACTTTGACTTACGGTCCATTTCAATATGTTTTGACTGTACAGTGTTAATATGACAATAATTTCCATAGTTTTAATTATTTTGGAAAAAATGTTACCTATATTAAAACATTATATAAATCGATTCAGTAAACGATTCTGAACAAACTATTTTCAGGATGTGCGTTAATTAAGTTACATGTTGTATAAATATATGTAAACACTTCCATTTGCTTCGATTTATTGTACAAGTTGTGTTTACTATAGCGTCAAAGTTGATCAATCCAACTGTAAATTGGCAGACGAGTCGGCGATGGTAGTAAAGACTCATAATTCACAGAGAGATGCTGCTATCCGTTCTGTGATAGATATTCCCGGGACGATTTCTAGTCCCCCGCTAAACGAGATAGGTGGTGGTACTCATCGCTCTTCCACACTGCGTTATTTTTTAGCTAGCAGAGCAGACTCCCAAAAGAGTAGGTATTCCTAATTTTATTCCTAGATTTCAAGAATAGGCCAATACGTTTTTTCGCAATATAGATTTCTGTCACGACCATGTACCTTAGATCAATAAGAAGCCTACAGCTGGTGAAAAACAACGTCTGGTAAACAAATCGAGCCACTTGAAAGCAAAAAATGAGTCCTTTGTTCTTGTAAATTGAAATCGGTTCACTATGGGGGCAGGAAATTAGAGAATACGAAACCTCGATTTTGTCTATTTTTGTA
The DNA here is from genome assembly GCA_951640165.1 of Pseudoips prasinana. NCBI lineage: Eukaryota > Metazoa > Arthropoda > Insecta > Lepidoptera > Nolidae > Pseudoips > Pseudoips prasinana. Next base: position 2,339,567 of record OX621238.1, on the reverse strand, counting down.
TTGTTTTATTTGCACACGTAGGCGTGGAGATCAAAGTGGTCTCGGTAGTGGGCATTTCTTTAAGACCCAGGCTTCAGTACTAGCTATTTCGCATGCGCACTTACATATTTTATAGGACATAAAACCATTGGAAGCTTTTTGAAAAACTCTAATATTATAAAGGGGAAAGTTTTCGAGTGTCTATATTTGTTACTTCTTCACGTCTAAACTGCTAGAGCGATTTTAATAAAATTTGGTATGGAGTTAGCTGACACTCTGGATTAACACATAGACTATAATTTATAAAGTTTAACGCAGTTAAACCCTCGGGGTACAGCTAGTAATTAATATCGGTCCTTTTGTGAGATTATAAAATCTCAAAATATCCAAACCAATTTTTCTGTTTTATATTATTTATACCCACTAAAAACAAAATAGTTTCTCATATACATATATAATGGTCTATAATGGAAAATTGCTTTCAATATTTTGGAATATTAATCTCATACGATCACCGAAGCACATTTTAGAAATCGTACACATTTTGAATACTATGTACAACATAAAATTAAAGAGGCCTTTGTCCAGCAGCGGACGTGTTGCAGGTGATATGATAATGTAAAACATCTATATGTTTGAGCGAGATGGCTGCACTCTAAGCTCTGGGCCTTATAGCATCAATTTTTTTTTATTTGTTTATAAACACACATAAATTATCATTACAGGAACTTAATACCGAATTCAATAGCCTATATTCTTATAAATTAAAAACAAAAATGGTAACTCAATAGTAACTTAAACTAAACAAATTGCACAATAACCGGCCTGGGTCAATTCGTTCAGTGTGCACGAAAAGAGATCAACTGTGTGAGCCAACGTATGAACGCCCGCGCACCAGCAGCTCCGGCCGCCGCTATACTCATATACAAGAGAATTGTCTTGATTCTACTGGGACGATATTTAACATACCTGAAACATGAAAGAGGAAAATATTAAAATAAAACTATACCAGAGCATTGTAGAGACAAAATTGCAGCTTTTAAACTCATTCTCCGTGTAATTTCTCTCGGAAAGTATAATAGTTATTCTCATTCCGTAACAACAAAGAATTAGCATTTTCGCTGGATCCGACTGCAAAAGTAAATGCAGCTTAAATTGAACCTTATATAAAATAAATGAGAAATATTTTCTAGAGTAATAATAGTAAGATTTGTGATAAGTTAAATTAAATTATTTATCTCATTTTAACTTTGATTATACGCTGTCGCAGACGTACTAGCGAGGTGATGTTACTACGTATATATTTAAGCACGCGGTTGTTTTATGCGATAAACGCTGCTTTACAGGCAATGCGATTAACGCACATCATTTCATATCAGGTAATATAATTACAAACCATTGTTTTACGTGGTTGACGCAGCGACAAGCGCAGCGTGAGACGCGATGCGTCAGCGAAAGATGACAATGCGCTAGCAGCAGCATTTAGCGCATGCGTTTGCCGCAAAAAAAGAAGGCCTTGTTTTTGGAACGCATACGCGGTAGACGCATCGTCTGACGCTGCGATCTCCCCATAAAACAACCGCGCGCTTTAAGGTACCATCTCCGCACATTAGAACTATTATTTAGTATTTAATGTAAGACAGCATATCTGTCCATTTCGAAGCGGCCGAGGGCCTGGTGATCTGTAATACAGGTTCTATAAGAAACCTACTTCAGACACCAGCTCTCACAAAGGAAAATATATAGATATTAATAGTTGTAAGTATTGTAACTACCTTTGTGGAGAAATAAAATAAAATAATTATATTATTATTATTATTTGGGTGATTCATTTAAAGATTTTCTGTGTCTGGGTGTGTTTTGTGTCATTGTGAAGTACATGTATATAAAGTCCCTGTGATACAGGAATTAAGTAGCTAATGCAGGCCCTGTTACAAAATTTAAAAAAAATTACCACAGTATTGGGGGTATTTCTGGGTTTTACAGTTCTCCAGATTACATTTACTTTACATGTAGATTAAAAACTTGATTTGTTATCCTACATAATATTGTCCTTATTCTAATAGTACTAAAAATTATCTCCCCCGAAAAAATGAAAATATATCTTCTCCGTCTTCTTTTGTCGTCACAATATTGTTACGAATGTATTAATTAAAATAATTATTGTCATCATCATCATATCAGCCGAAAGACGCCCACTCCTGGACAAAGGACACCCCAAAGATCTCCGCAATTGCCGCATCTATCGACTTCCAGCGACCCTCACAAGATCATCGGTCCATCTTGTAGGGGGCCTGCCCACGCTACGTCTTCCGGTTCGTGGTTGCCACTCGAGAACTAGCCCCAGCGGCTGTCGGCTCTACGAGCTAAAAAATTACATCTCGTGAATAATAATTGCGTTCGGGGAAAAATGTCTGGCCAGTTTCAATATGCGTAATTACATCTCGTGAATAATTGCGTTCGGGGTAAAATGTCTGGCCAGTTTTAATATGCGTAATTACATCTCGTGAATAATTGCGTTCGGGGAAAAATGTCTGGCCAGTTTTAATATGCGTAATTACATCTCGTGAATAATTGCGTTCGGGGAAAAATGTCTGGCCAGTTTTAATTGCGTAATTACATCTCGTGAATAATTGCGTTTGGGGAAAAATGTCTGGCCAGTTTCAATATGCGTAAATGCATCTCGTGAATAATTGCGTTCGGGGAAAAATGTCTGGCAAGTTATAATATGCGTAATTACATCTCGTGAATAATTCTGCCGCGCTTATGATAGTCTGTGAATACGCTAAAATGTGTGAATTGCAATATTGTAATTTGTGAACTTCTATCTTTTATCCAAAATAAGATAGATGTGATGGACAATGAGAGCCTAATAAGGATTTGTGATACCGCCTTCAAGGTGGAAGAAGTGGATAGTGCTAAGGAGTTGCTATTTAGTTCAATTAAATCAAACAAGATGAAAGTGACTAGACGCAAAGAAGGAAAAAAAGTGAGAGACTTGGAGGATATTATATGTGTCTTCAAAGTAACGGAGCCAGATCTTATACCAATCTTCGTTGCGCGTGACTTGCAAAAACTACCGCCAGTTACATTTGATCATGTGGATGTGACCAAATTATTAAAAGATCTGTTGATTGTACGTGGAGAAATTAATGAAATAAAAAGTAAATATGCAACAGTCACTCAACTGGATGAATTGAAGATAGAATTGGGATCAAACAGGCCCCCATTATCATTGTTAGCACGCAATACTAATGCGAACAAAAGAGGAGGGTATTTGCTTGACAGTGGGCCGGTAGGATTATCACCGGCGCCTGTGTACGACGACGGTTACGCGATCACGAGGTGTGCGAGCGCAGAGCGCGAGCGCACTGATTCACCAAAATATCGCTCTCTCGCTTGCACACATACAGAGGCGATCATAACGGGTGCACCTGCACCGATTAACTCCACACTATTGGAAAACGAAATGTGCGAAGTGTTGTCTGGGTCAGCTGTTTGTCATACAGAAACCAGTCAATTAAAAAGACCTACTATGGTGGAGGTCGCAAGGAAGGGTGAATGGAAAACGCCCAAAAAACCAACGGATAATTGGACTTTAGTGCAAAAGCGGCGGTCAAATAATCGTTTTGCGGGTAAAATGGGCAAAGCGACTACGAATGTGTTGGAAAAATTTTAAGCAGCGGATGTCAAAATCCCTTTGTTTATATCCAATGTAAACAAGGAGGTAGCGGCGGAAGACATATGCAAATATATCAAAAATAAAACTACGGAGATCGTTTCGCTTGAGAAAATTACGATGAAGAGGGAAAAGCCATACAATGCCTTTAAAGTGCTTGTGAATAAAAACAAACTGGAAGTTTTTCTAGATGACCAGATATGGCCGGACGGCGTGACTTTTAGGCGCTTTATTCATTTCAAGAATAGAAGGGAAGGCAAAAATAATTCAATTTTTGGGAGTGAGGCAATAACAAAATCAAATAATGGATAGTATTTCAAAAATGAACGTAATATCATTCAATTGCAAAAATATCAAAAGGTCGGTGAACTGTGTGCGTTTACTGTGCAAAACAGCTGATATTGTTTTGCTACAAGAAACGTGGTTATACCCACATGATCTAACCTTTCTTGAAAATTTACCACTTTTTACGGATTGTCTTAGCGAGATGTATTCTATTATACAAAACAATGATGCGGAATCAGTGTATGTGTTGGGAGATTTCAACGCGCATCCGGGTGAGTCATTTTGCAATGAACTTATTAGCTTTTGTGGTGAGCAGGAATTATTATGTGCAGACTTAGATTACTTAGGCATATTATCGCAAACATACACGTTCATTAGTGACTCACACGGGTGTAAGCGCTGGCTCGACCACTGTCTTGTCACACAAGCGGCAGAAAAAACAATTGTAAACATTGAAGTTATTTATGATACGTTTTGGTCAGATCACTTTCCCTTAAAAATTTAATGTGATGTAAATGTTATTAGATTGAAAACTTGTGTAATTGAATCATCGCTTAACGGTGTTCTATGGGGTGATAGAAGCCCTGACGAAATAGAGGAGTATTCGTATATGTGCAATAACAAATTGAAAAATTTCGATTTTCCTGAGGATTTTGAGCTATGTGCTGATATTTTTTGTGATAATCCCAATCATAGGTTATTGTTGGATTCAACGTATAAAGACATAGTATCTATATTAAGTGAATCAGCTAGTGTAAACAGAGTGTCTAAGGTCATTATTAGAAAGAAAGTTATAAAAGGCTGGAACAAGCATGTCAAAGATTTTCATTCTCGAGCAAGGTCTAAGTTTAAATTGTGGATTTGGTATGGGGAACCCAGTAGTGGGCCTATCTATGAGGACATGATATTAAGCCGGAAAGTATTTAAATCAAAATTGAAATGGGTTATTAAGAACCAAGAAAAAATTGCAATGGATATACTGGCCTCGCTCCATTCTAAGAAATGTTTTTCGTCATTCTAGAAAGGTACTAAAAAGCTCAATGTCTCTCCAAGCTTACCACATAGCGTGGAAGGTGAGAGTGACCACACTGGGATAGCTAATATATTTAAAAAGCAGTTCATTGTGAGCTCACCTCTTGAGTCGGTGGGAAGGGTGAACGATGCTGAGTCTTATCAATCAGGAACACCCTTTAAGTTTACGTGTACAGAAATAAAAGCAGTCATTAAGTGTATGAAGCGGGGAAAGTCTCCTGGGCATGATGGACTCAGCATCGAGCATCTTCAAAATGCTGGTGTGCACTTGCCAAGAGTATTAACCATGTTTTTAAATCTGTGTATGGGCCATTCTCACCTCCCACAGGAGATGCTCGATACGTTAGTTGTACCTATTGTAAAGAATCGGACGGGAGACATAGCTGACAAAGGGAACTATAGGCCAATATCATTGGCAACTGTGATAGCCAAAGTGTTTGACAGTGTGCTTGACGGGCACCTAAGTAACTTTACAAAACTACACGACACACAGTTTGGTTTTCGTGCGGGGCTGTCTACAGAGAGTGCAATACTTGCGTTAAAGCACACTGTCAAATATTATACGGATAGGAAGACACCAGTGTATGCTTGTTTCCTGGACCTTTCCAAAGCGTTCGACCTGGTTTCATATAAGGTTTTATGGGAGAAGCTTCGGAAGGAGGGAGTTCCGGCTGCATTGGTGTCAATATTATCTATCTGGTATGAAAAGCAGAGGAACTTTGTAAAATGGTCCAATGCATTATCAGACCCATATATATTGAAATGTGGTGTTAGGCAGGGGGGTCTGACTTCCCCGAGATTATTTAATATTTATATTAATAACTTGCTTGTTGAGCTCAGCAGCACTCATATCGGATGCCATTTAGACGGAGTTAGTTTAAATAATTTAAGTTACGCAGACGATATGGTGCTGCTGAGCCCCTCAATCGGGGGAATCAGAAAGTTACTCACTAAGTGTGAAAGATACGCTGAAGAGCATGGGCTAAAATATAATCCCATGAAAAGTGAGATATTGGTTTTTAGAGGGAGAAATAAAAGTCCCTCAAATGTCCCGCCCGTAGAACTTTTTTTTTTTTTTTTTTAATTTATTTACATATATTTTTTTACAATTGTATAACATATAAGTAATCTCGCCAAACTGTTACGTTTAATGGCGAGTAACGCGCTCTTGTAGTACAATAAATCTTAACCTACATACATCTACATTTTAATTTTACATATTTAGGACATACTTAAGGCTAGGTACATTTGACAGACCCATCGTCTGTAGGCATGAACAATGCCTCAGGTCTCAGATGACCCCTCTCCACCATCGAGAAGTAAATCCCTCAACTTTAATTTTAAACTACTAATACTTATTTTAGGTGTTTGTCTCAATATCGGTAATTTATTGAAAATATGTGGTATTAAAAATTTTGAAGTTCGTTTTCCATAATAATTGGTCACCTTTGGTTGAACGAGATTTTTATTTATAACTCTCCTTGTATTATATTTATTTTCAACAGGAGTTTTATACGTCTCGCTATAATAATATTCTAATGCTATCAAATAATTTATTTTAGTATCTACTGGCAATAGTTTACAAATAGGGAATAATTTGTCGTAGTCCTGATTACATTTTTGTTTTACTTTATTACTAACTAGGAATTTAATTAATCTTAACTGTAAATTTTTTATCTCATTTAAATATGTTTTGAATGTTCTTCCATAAACAATTAAACAGTAACTTATAAGTGATTCGGCCAATGCGTAATATACGACTCGCAACGTATGTTTATTTAATACTCGGTTCAGTTGGTAAAACTTCCCTAATACAGACCTTAGTCGGTTACAAGTATGTGCGACGTGAATTTTCCAATTAAAGTTTGTGTCAATAGTAAGGCCAAGGTATTTAAATGTTTCAACATATTCTATCTCACTACAGGTGCAGCTGATTTTATTATTATGAAGACACTCGTATGTATGGCCAATTACTGTCAGGTCCTCTTTTTGAGTACTCTTAGCTCGATGGTTATATGGCGAGTGTATATGCATGCACTTAGTTTTTGACAGGTTTAATATGATCCCGTTGTCGTGGGCCCATTTGGTGATATTTTCAAAATCTTCCTCTATATTTTTTTTTACTTCCGATATATTCCTTGAGCCGTATACTATTAAAATATCGTCTGCATATACATACACCCGACACTTATTTACAATATTTGACACACTGTTCACATGCATCACGTAACCGACCGGCCCGAACACTGAACCGGTCGGCACACCTAACTGCACAGATGCCGCGTCGCCAGTCTCTCCTGCAATGGTCGTACGTATTTTCCTATTAAACAGGTAGTTTTTGAACCAGTTATTAGTGGGTCCACGTATCCCACATTCATCCATAGCCTGTAATAATGTGTCGTGATCCAGTGTGTCAAATGCTTTTTTGTAATCAATAAAAAGTGAGATCAGTTGTTTACCAGAGTCTAATGATTCATTAACATAGTCCGCAAAGTCCGTCAAAGCCGAGACAGTACTACGTCCTTTCCGAAAGCCATGCTGACTGTCTGAAAGAATATTATTACTCTCTAAAAATTTACTAATTTGGCCTACAATATTTTTTTCTATAATTTTATCAATAACCGATAGAATGGCTATCGGCCTGTAATTGACATATTCTAAGTGACTACCAGACTTATAAAGGGGGCGTATTAGTGCGATTTTTAATTCATTGGGATATAAGCCGTTGGTTAGGCACATATTCATGAATTTTGCTATAATAGGACTTAATTGTTTTCGCACGTATTTAATATCTTTTACCCTTATCCCATCGAATCCAGGTGCTTATTCACATGATAGCAGATTAATATTTTTTTCTATTTCCACTGGCGTTACTGATTTATATCTGAAGGAAACATTACTTGGCTTCACATAATTATGTCTGTCTAGAAATTTAACGTTACATGTATGTTTAATACTTTGTATTTCTTCAGTAAAAGTTTTTGAAAAATTTGTACAAATTTGACTAATACTTTCCGTTTTACCTAAATATCTAAGTATCTCATTATCAAGACTAGTTTTGTTGTGACCCAGCCACATATTAATATTTGACCAAATTTTCCTAAAATCTCCATTACATTCTTTTATTTGTAATTGTCTATATTTATTTTTCGCCTCGTTTACTAGCTTATTAATCTTATTTCTAAATTTTGTGTATTCTAATCGTTTGTTCATATTCTTTGGGTCGGATCTCCATATTCTAAATAAATAATCCCTACGGTTTAACATTCTGAACAGATAATTATCTATCCATGGCTCTTTTTTCTTTTATTTTTCTTTTTGACCACAACGGTACTTTCCTTATACATCTCGTTGAACACTGTACATAATGTCTGAAACAAAGTTAACGGGCACGCTATTTCAAGCAGTTGCGTCCAGTCATAAGCATGAAGTTTCTGTTTAACTTTCTCGTCACTTATAATTTCTCTCATACAGCTACAGCTGTCCCGTTTTGTATCTGTGCTATAATAACTTCCTCGCAAGTCTAGCACTATTCCAACGGCGTAATGATCAGACATGTGTGTTTCCAGTACGTACGACAAGGCGCCAAACTCGCTGCATCCCGCTCTCACCCATACGTGATCCAATGTTGATGTTTCAAGCCGGCCGTCCACGATCGCTTCTCGTGTTATCTCTGAACTCGGTATAGCACACTGTAGGCCGTAACTACACAAGGTGTTTTTGTATTTTCTAGTACTTGGGTTTTCGGTGGCATACGAGATGTCTATATTGGTGGTATAACTGAACGGTTTACCTTTGAACCAGGTGTCACAATTTAAATAATTGGGCCATATTGTTACGGAGGATTTAAAAGATGACTTAGACATGGAGAGAGAGCGTAGGGCGCTGGCTGTGAGGGGAAACATGCTGGCACGCAGGTTTGCTGCTTGTTCAGCACCGGTTAAAATAACACTTTTTAAGGCGTTCTGTCAAATATTTTACACCAGTAGTTTGTGGGCTAATCATACCCAAAAAGCAGACAGCGCACTGCGCATTCAATACAATAACGCCTTCAGGGCGCTGTTGAGGCTTCCACCTTACTGTAGTGCGTCAGGGATGTTCGCGGATGCGCACACTGACGATTATTTCGCGATCATGCGCAAAAAAGTGGCATCAGTGATACACAGATTGAGGGGAGGCAGCAATAGCATTCTGAAGGTGTTTGCAGAAAGGATTGAAGGGCCTACAATGGATAGATTTATCAAGCTTCATGTCAGACATGGGACTTGATAAATCTTCCTCTAATCTTGGCTGTTTATTATTTTATTCTGTATTTGTGTTGTTATTTTTGTACCTATGTGTGTCTAAGTGTTACATACTAACATAGTTTTTAAGTTTGTACTGATTACTAACATGCTATGGGCCGTCGATGCCTGAAAATAAACGATTTTTATTTATATTTTTTTATTTATTATTATTATTATAGTTACAGTAAGTCACATTTTGGTCGATATTGAGTTAAATACATATTTGGAATAAGGTTAATCTCCTTATGCCAAATATGTACTTAACCCAATATCGACCAAAATGTGACTTACTGTAATTATCATAAGCGCGGCAGAATTGCTTTCGGGTTAAAATGTCTGGCCAGTTTTAATATGCGTAATTACATCTCGTGAATAATTGCGTTCGAGGAAAAATGTCTGGCCAGTTTTAATATGCGTAAATACGTGTGTGCAAATTACGAAACCGGGATCTGCATTTCAAAAAATCAATTGTAACAAGACGCGACCACCAGAGTGGTTTTATTTCAACTCACGCTCAAAATGCGTGATGTGGGACCGGCGCTCAGAGCAGCCAGGTCCCGAGGCGCTGATGCGTCCTCTCATGGCAGCCATCAGCTTATCTCAAGCTATCAGCCGTCGCCCAAGTGGTTCCAACTTGGCATCACATCCGCTTTATGCTATGTTAAGCACTCTGCTTTCGGAGAAGTCACTTGGTCGAGTAGCTCATCATAATTACTTATCAGGTGTCCCTGGTGTCCACTATGTTACAAACACCAGGTTGCGGCAGGCGCCGAGGGCACGGCTTTTTGACGTCTCGGTGGTACGTACTAATATTGGTAAATTCGCCGAGGGCACAGCTTTTTGACGTCTCAGTGGCGCGTACTAGCATTGGTAAATTCGCCTAGGGCACGGCTTTTTGACGTCTCGGTGGCGCGTACTAACATAGGTAAATTCACACCGGTGCCGCGGTGGTAAGAGGCACACGAGTAAATAAACACTCACAAAGTGTGGATATTTTTATTTATTGATTGGCGGAATTCGTGAGGGTGACTCTCGATTTAACATACATACATAATAGGTCTTTACCTATGAAATTGCCGTTTTGTATGAAAAAATTTAAACGAATTTTTTTCATGAATTGTTTTATTTGTATTAATCGAAGTAATCACCCATGCAATCAATGCATCTTTGCCATCGCAGTGGCAGTTTATTGATGCCCTTCTTAAAGAAATCAGCTGGACGGGAGGCAACAAATTCTTCAAAGGCATTTTGTACTGCCTCTCGGGTATTGAATTTTTTTCCCGCCAAGAAGTTATCCAAATTCTGGAAAAAGTAGTAGTCTGTAGGCGCAAGGTCTGGTGAGTAGGGCGGATGACGGAGAGCTTCCAACCCCAGTTCTTGCAACTTGGAGACCGTCTGCTGTGCAGTATGAGGTCGCGCGTTGTCGTGCAGGAGCAGCGGAGACGAGCGATTGACCAATGCTGGTTGGAGATGCGCCAGCTTCTCCATCATTGTGCTCAGTTCTTCACAGTACACATCTGCAGTAATGCTCACCCCGTTTGGTAAGAAGCTGTGATGAATCACACCGGCGCTAGACCACCAAACAGTGACCATCACTTTTCTAGGGGTAAGTTTTCGTTTAGGGCATTGTTTAGGTGCTGAACCAGGATCCAACCAACTTGCTGAGCGCTTGCGGTTATCAAACAGAATCCATTTTTCATCGCAGGTAACAATGCGGTTCAAAATTCCTTCATTTGTGTGTCTGTTGAGCAGTGCAAGGCACGTCTCGACGCGTACTTCGCGCTGGCGATCATTGAGTTCGTGGGGCACCCATTTGTCAAGCTTTTTTACCTTGCCAATTTGACGCAAATGGACCAATATTGTTTTGACGCTAACGTCGAAAGCTGCTGCTAATTCAGCCGTAGATTGTGTATCATCAGCTTCCACAACCGCCTTTAATTCGTCATTGTCGACCAAAGTCTTCGGACGACCGCGAGGTTCATTTTTCAGGTCGAAATTTCCAGAACGGAAGCGAGCAAACCAATAACAGGTGGTGCGTTGGTTTGTAGTGTTAGCTCCGTAAACGTCGTTGATGTTGCGTGCCGCTTGTGCCGCGTTGCTGCCACGACGGTACTCATATTCCATAATTACTCGAATTTTTAACGTATCCATGATGACGAAAAAGATTGAAATGCGATGAAAATGTAACACTAATCAATAAAGAAATGACTACTTTTGGAAAAAAGAATCCATGTTTTTAAAATAAAATTAATTTGAAATTAGAATTCTTAGCCAAACAAAAATTATTTTGATTTGAAATGGCCAGTACTGCAGAACGGCAATTTCATAGGTAAAGACCTAATACATAGACTCACGCCTGTTTCCCAGAGGGGTAGGCAGAGACAACGGATTTCCATTTATCACGATCTTTGCACACGTCTTTTGCCTCGATTACTGTCATTATATTCTTCATACATGCTCGCCGGTTTAGGGTACTTCTGACCTGCCCTTTCTTGAGAACGTCTCCGATTTGGTCAGAGAATGTTCGACGAGGTCTTCCCCTTCCGGTTGTTCCATTCACACAGGCCAGGTATACTTCTTTGGTCAATCTTCTTTCATTCATCCTCTCTAAATGGCCAAACCATCTTAGCATTCCTTTTTCAATCTTTGTGACTACATCTTCTTTCACACCACAACGCTCTCTTACATCAGTATTTCGAATTCTGTCTCTCAAAGTCACACCACACATACTTCTCAGAGCTCTCATTTCCACTGCATTTATTTTACTTTCATCCTTTTTCTGCCATACCCAACTTTCACTTCCATACATTAAAGTTGGCACTAACACTCCATCGTGCACGGCCAGTCGCGCCTTCTTTGAAACTTGCCGGCTCCTCATAAAGGCGTTTAGTGCCCCATTCACTCTGTTCCCCGCATTTACTCTTCTAACAATATCTTTTTCATATTTCCCATCTCTCGTAAACAAAGTTCCCAAATAACAAACTCTTTCACCTGTTCGACTTTCTCTCCTCCAATCAAAATATCAGATGCTGTCGTGTATTTATCCCTCTCAAATACCATTACTTTCGTCTTACCAACATTCATTTTCATCCCTCTCCTTTCAAAAGCTTCATGCATTTTTGTTACTATCACCTGCAACTCGTCCGCCGATGATGCAAGTAGAACTTGATCATCAGCGTAAAGCAGACATTTGATGAGTAACTCATTCATCCTTACACCGCATTCACTTTCTTTCAAATCTTTTAAACAGCTATCCATGAATAGGTTAATCTACCTCGATTTAATTAGTAATAATTAACAATATTGTTCACATTATCGCATTGGGTACAAAACCTGTAATGATAATGTTTAGTAGATTAAATAAAAATAAAATGTTCACTAGGCGCTCATAGCCAGTTGCTCTCACCGATCCCTAAGCAATTTTCGAGGTTAAGCAACTACGCTTAAACAAAATGGTTTAACTTCTGAGTGTCTCTGTGCTTCGGAAGGCACGTTAAACTGTCGGTCGTGGTTGTAGTCATTAGGCAACAGTCGTTAAGCTATGTCGGAGGCCTAATGGGCGGTTTTAACAACTCTGACACTAAGGTAACCACTGCCCATACGATAAGTAATTACTATGTCCAGTATGAGCACTGCACAATTAGTAAAGTTTTAATGCCCAGTATTATATTTATCGTCATCCCGCATAAACATATATAATTAGTTGCGGCCCACGTATTTACAGACGCCAGCACATCAAGCTAACCCAATCTGTCAAATTTCCCCAATTGAAAGTGCCTTAGGCTTGTGTGATTAAGTTGAAAATCTATAAAAGAAATTTGACTGGGGTAGCTGGAGGTGCTGGCGTCTGTACATGTTTAATTAGGTCGTGTCGACCAATAGGCATGATGTCAGGTTTATTCAATGGGCGGAAGGTAAAATTCGATTACAGTTACCCGCCTAGAAAATTTGAAATCAAGTTATAAGTATAAATGTTTCACCCAGTAACTAAAATGAACTCATTCAATTATTTGTTAGAAAATAACATTATTCTGTAGTAGTTCGTGTGAATACTTCTTTTATTTTATTTTTTTTGTTAAGGCCTGGGGAATGCTAATGCATGCCACCCGCAAAAAGTGTCTGCGGGTGGGTATGTCGGACTCGCACCGACTAAACCTAACCTGCCGTGGTCTTCTTCTGGCGCTTGATAGGGGGAGCCTCGGGAACGCGGGTATGCTGCTTCGGTGCCCCCCTTTTGCGCCGTGTCCCAGATGGTCGGGACACGCACCCGGGGAGAGCTGTGGATTGCCCTCCCCATTTGCCGACTCCTGCCAGTACGGCACAGCGACTGCGCCACAAACAGTTCGCTGTCTTCCCGGGGCTGCTTGCACGTGGCGGCAGTAGAGGACACTTCTCATACTGCCACCGCAGCCCCGAGGGGAGTAGGGCTAACGGCTGCCGCCGCCGCCCCGACGCCTCCTCCGTCTACGAGTGGGGTCGGCTCGCTCCCGATCCCGCTCGGCGGCCTCCTTCTGGCGCATGACTGCTTCGCAGAAGGAGACCACGGCGTCCCATTTGGTGGAGTCGCCAGCCAGCATCGCATACACGACTGCTGGCGGCGAAAGATCCCGTCCGATCTCAGCGACCAGGACTCGTCTCTCGGCCTCCCAGGCCGGGCCCTCCTCCAGCGTATGCTGGGCAGAGTCCAGGTCGCTCCCGCAATGGTGACAATGTGTCGTCGCTTCTCGGCCGATCCGGCACAGATTTCAAGTGCGACTGGGACTCGCGCACGAAGGGTTCCGTAATATTATGTATAAAAACGGCAAAAAAATCAAATAAATTTTCTAATTTTTAAAGTAAATATATAACTTAATACCTATTCTATGAATATTTTCAGCGTTTACCTGTTGACGTTATTAATATACAGCAGAAACAAGCAAAAAATTGCTAAATAAAAGCTGCTAGGAGCTTTTTTTTCCCTTGAGAATCGTCCGTGGAGGACTGAAACAAGTGTTGGGTATCGTACTGGCGTATGTAATTTGCTTTTTTATATTGTCCTTCTTGCATATGCACATTTTTGCGGGCGGTATGGCGGTGCAAATTGCATCCCGGCATGATTAACTGACAATTAGCGGAATGAACGTAGTGTTAATTCTGCTAATTAGAAGAAGAGTACTTGGATGACAAAGACGTCTGGCTCTCACTGCCTATCTGCACAATGCTCGCTGGAGATTTTGTAGCCATATAGGCATGACTGATCTCCTGAGTTACGTGAACCATCTGTAATATGATTGCTATCATATACTTAATTTAAAAATTATTGACTCTGTCTCAAAATGAATAATTTTATTGTTTCGAAGTTTTTCTTTTGTATACCTAAATATAATCTAAAATAAGAAGCATTTAGACAACCGATCGAATATATATTGTGTTTGCCTACTAAATAATTCTAAATCCCGTGTTCATGCCCGCTTGAGTATGTTTCGCCGGACCGTCTCAACTGGGCCGTGTTGAAACAGGTAGTAAATGAACCCACTGAGTTTGTTTCGCTGGGTCTTCTCAGTTGGGGCGCATTGGATCCGGTGGTAGCATTAAAGCGCGACCGTCGTTATTAACACAAGGTCCGACATAATAATAAATAATTCAGACAATATGTACTAACATATAGCTAAAACTATAAATTTTGATAATTAAACTTAAACATAATCTCCTTGACAATAACTTTAAACAAGCTAGTAGCTGAGTATAATTGCTATTATAAATGTATTCATACAATGTGTACCTAAATATCTATGTAACTAGAAATAATAAAGTATATATATTACTACAAACATGATCTGGCTATTTATAAGCGCTTTTTTAAAATCTACGTGAATAAAAACCTTTTTTAATTTATTTTATTTTACAATTGTCAGTTTAATTATTTTGTATTTTGATTGTTATGGATTTCTGCAAAGTAACGCCTGATTCCATTACTTAAGACACTATGTCATATTAAAGTAATTGGTAACTTAGTATTGGCAAATAGATGTTATAGGGCAAATAACGATATGTATAATATAATTTTATGTGAAAATAAATAAATAAAAAAGGAGCGCTTTAAGTTCCAGTGTAAACTAAGTTAACACGCTAAAAGGCAAAGTTATGGAGCAGTGGTCCTTGAATCCGAAGTTATAATTAACTGTGTACTTATTAAGCAGTTTTTTTTTCAATTTAGAAAGTGAACGTAGAAGCCAAAGTTCTAATATGTGTAACTTTTAATAACTTATTTAATTTAATGATGTTACACGAAGAAAGCTTGTACGTAGGTGTAAAGTGTCGATTCACTCAAACGAATTCAAATAATGTTTAATTGGTAGTGCTCCTGCCTACGAAGCTGGTGGTCCTGGGTTCGAATCCCGGTAAGTGCAAATATTTGTGTGATGAGCACGAATATTTGTTTCTGAGTCATGGATGTTTTCTATGTATTTAAGTATTTATCTATCTATATAAGTATGTATATCGTCGCCTGGTACCCATAGTACAAGCTTTGCTTAGTTTGGGGCTAGGATGATCTGAGTGACATTGTCCCCAGATATTATTATTATTATTTAATCGTAAAAAAATAACAATTTCGAGTTCAATAATGTTTAAAATATTACGAGTGTTAATATTTCGTGTTGATATTGTATGACCATTAATAGTTTAGATTTTATTTGTTTTATATGTGATTTCCAATTTACATGTGTGACTATATGAGCATCAAGTAGGTTAAATGTTTTCATGGTTTCTAAATGAGTTATTTAGTATATACTGTTTGTATTTAAGGGCGATTTTTTGTGTGATCTGAATTGCATAATGTTCTTTTTAATGTAATTTATTTATAAATTATGGTCTTATTATGCCGGTCACCGTAGCCTAGTTGGTAGTGCTCCTGCCTGCGAAGCTGGTGGTCCTGAGTTCGAATTCCGGTAAGTGCAAATATTTGTGTGATGAGCACAAATATTTGTTTCTGAGTCATGGATGTTTTCTATGTATTTAAGTATTTATCTATCTATATAAGTATGTATATCGTCGCCTGGTACCCATATTACAAGCTTTGCTTAGTTTGGGGCTAGGATGATCTGTGTGACATTGTCCCTAGATATTATTATATTATTATTATTAGTAGTTTGTTACACAGTGATTTGTTTCATATATTTGTGGGACTATATAATTATTATTTTCATATTTTATAAGCAGAGCGGAGAGGATTTTATAAGACTCATTTACGGAGTGCTAAAGTTGCACAATTAAACCCTTAAATGATACGAACCTCTCACGCATATCCCCGTCACTTAATTACTTACTTATCGTATGGACAGTGGTTACCCTAGTGAGAGAGTTGTCCAAGCCGCCCAGTAGGCCTCTGACATGGCTTAACGACTGTTATCTAATGACTACAACCGGGACCGACAGCTTAACTTGCCCTCCGAAGCACGGAGACGCTCAGAAATTAAACCGCTTTGGCGGTCACCCATCTATGGACTGACCACGAGCCTAGTTACTTAACCTCGCTGATCGCTTACGGACTGGTGAGTGCATCTAGCTATGAGCGCCTCGTCGTCCTCCCCGTCACTAACCACCAGAGATGAGGTTCGAACCACAATGGGGGTGCCCTCCGGTCCGGGTACTTAGTTCGTTGTTTTATTTGCTAGGCTGCTTGAGACTTATTGTCTAGGCGAACTGTAAACGACATAGTATTCAAAAAAAACTGTTTGAGTGACTGTGATTGATGGTAGACATTTTTAAAAGAAATTATTAACAAGTCTTTTATCAGCAAAAATATAAATTGAAATTCTCCCAAAATAAACGCATACCAAAATTAGCTAAACAAAATAAAATGTGGAATGCCACAGAAAATAATTAAAACACAAATAAATACGCAAAATTGAAACACGACGTATTTTGTTTTAAGGCAATAACAACAAAGTCAGTTAGGTTTGGTGGTTTCCTTCAAAGCAAAAACAATTTTACAATTAAGTTTTTAATTAACCAAATGTAACGTTAAATGATAAATTAAACTTTATACTGTTTGAATATAATAACAATTATTGGGTAATAAAGTTATAATAATGGCGACTCTTAGTTAAGCTATACAGATCAGTACAAACTAATATGTACATATATACTAGTTGTACCCGCTTTACCCACGTTAAACTTTATAAATTATAGCTTGTGTTCAGTAGTTTTAGCGTGAAAGAGTACATAATATTATAGAATAAAATACTCTTTATTGTACACCATAAAAATAAATACGACATGAGATATTACATAGATAAGTTGTAAAAACGGCGGTCTTATCGCATAAAGCGATCTCTTCCAGACAATATAACATCCAAACTTACAAATTTTTGCATTTATAATATTAGTAAGATATAACATAAATAGGATTAAAACTATTTTGTTCTTAGCTAAACATAACATTCCGTATCAGACGAAATAAACAAGTGTTAGTTTGATTAATTGAAATTGTGGCTGTTAAAGTACGAACCGATATTAAGTTCCATGATGTTAAACGATAAGTATCTAATAGTGATAGTAATATTTCAATTGAAAAATGTGTGATATAATTAACAATTTTTTTTACAATTTATGCAATAATTATAAATTATCTATTAATTAGCCTTGTGATTTCCGGCCTAGAAAGAATAACGGGTCCATCCGGTATTTTGGGTGTTGTAAAAGGCGACTAAGGGATATAGCAGCTAATAGGGCAACAACACCACCGAAAAAAACCAACCTAGTCGTCAATTTGTCGTCAGGCGCGGAGACTTTTTTTATTAGGGTTCAGTAGCCAAATGGCAAAAAACGCAACCCTTATAGATTCGTCATGTCTGTCTGTCTGTCCGTCCGTATGTCACAGCCACTTTTTTCCGAAACTATAAGAGCTGTACTGTTGAAACTTGGTATCTAAATGTATTCGGTGAACCGCATTAAGATTTTTGCACAAAAATGGAAAAAGAACAATAATTTTGGGAGGCACCCATACATAGAACTTAAACTGATTTTTTTTTATTGTACTCATACATGTGGGGTGTCTATGAATAGGTCTTCAAAAATGATATTTAGGTTTCTAATATATGTTTTTTCTAAACTGAATAGTTTGCGCGAGAGACACTTCCAAAGTAGTAAAATGAGTGTCCCCCCCCCCCCCCTGTAACTTCTAAAATAAGAGAATGATAAAACTAAAAAAAAATATAATGATGTACATTACCATGCAAACTAACAACTAAAATTGGTTTGAACGAGATCTAGCAAGTAGTTTTTTTTTAATACGTCATAAATCGTAAACCGCATTTATTTCATTCAATCAACTGAAATACTTGCTGCTACGGAACCCTTCATGGGCGAGTCCGACTCGCACTTGGCCGGTTTTTTATATCAAAGGGCGACAAACGAGCAAGCGGGTCACCTGATGGTAAGTGATCACCGCCGCCCATGGACACTCGCAACACCAGAGGTGTCGCGGGTGCGCTGCCGGCCTTTAAAAGTCAGCAAACAAGTGTTGCTGGCGCTTCCCCCCACCCCAATGAGCTCTGGCGACCTTACTCACACTCGGAAACACAACATTAAAATTATTAATGTTATTATTAAGGAGTGTCTTCTGTAAGGTGGAGGTACTTCCCCAGTCGGGCTGCTCTTTGAGCGAATTAACGCTATGCCCCTACTATATACCTGTAACCTGACTGAATAGCAACGTTATAGATTCCTTTGCGGGGTGCCTATCCAGCAGTGGACAATAGCAGGCTGATAATGTGATATCCTAATATTACATGTCATTCATCATCAGGTTTTGGTATCGCAGCGTCTCGAGTTCGAGTTCGGTTCGAGTTCCGCGGCGCACAACTATTTGTGTGACCCATAAATAGTTGTTCTAAGTCTGAGTAGGTATGTATTTACAAAAGAAAAGTAGTAACTAGATGTAGATGCTTAGTTTTGGATCAGATGGCCGTATGTGTATAATATACCAGTATATTATTATCTGGAAATCGCTGGATGCGGATAGCGCAAGACCGGCAATTATGGAGATCTTTGGGGGTGGCCTTTGTCCAGCAGTGGACGTCTGATATGATGATGATGAAGATTTTAGTATCATTATATTTCTACTATTTACTTATTATATTATAGTGGGAATGTTAGATTAGCCACTTTTAATACATGTTACAATATATTGTAACATGTATTAAAAGTGGCTAATCTAACGCCCATGAGACGCCTAAGGAGTACTTATAAGTACTCCTTAGGCGTCTCATGGGCGTGTCCAATATTGACAATGCGAATATTTTAGTTGTGAGTTGAAAAGTGATTTTTAGATAGAGATAAGGTTTATTCTTAAAATTAATAATAATTATTAAAAATAAATAAATAACGTTTTAATTGTACTTATTGCTTGATTTTTCTGCCGTCGGTGCAGCGATAAACATTGTGACGAATTTACAATATTCGAAATGGTTCGATTCCCACCCAGGACAAATATTTGTGTGCATGAACATGTCTCTTTGTCCTGAGTCTGGGTGTAAATTATCTATATAAGTATGTATTTACAAAACAAAAATAGTATATGTAATGTGTCAGTTATCTGGTTTCCATAGTACAAGCTCTGCTTAGTTTGGGATTAGATGGCGGTGTGTGAATAATGTCCCAGGATATTATTATTATTATTGCTATTATTTATTATTATTATTATTATCAGTTTTCTTCACAAAACTAGAACTGTGGCGAAATTGCATATAGTTTTTTCAGTAGCGAATTTACTTTGTGACAAATGTACAACAACCCAACCACAGATAACGAGGTCCTGTTTTCAAATCCCTGACCTCTTTCCGGTCGTGTCGCTAGTTGTTCCACCAGATCATGAGATATCAAGGAATAGAAATTGCTCCTGTGTTTGCGCACAAACTTATGGGCTATAATATGTCCCCCGCTGATGACTTGTCTCTATTATGACTGGCGGCCGCGGCCGAAGTCCGGACATTTTATATGAATTAATTTTAAACAGTTTACCCATCATAGGTCATGAGATACTGTACGGTGTGTTAACCGTTCATTAAATGTCAGTGCAATTAAATGTATGTAAAATGTCAGTGAATGTTCCACGGGATGAATCGTAATGAAAATGCAGGTCGTCCGAATCAAACCACGTCTTTATGAAGACTAAATATGAGAAATGTATAAAAATGTTCTGCTACATGTCATTGCACTAAGTACCAAATGTAGGTTGCGATCAAAGTGCAACAACGCGGGCCTTTTCTAACATAATTTGCTAAATATACATTAAAATCCTGTACGTGCACCGTACATATTTCCACCACAAACAAATTGCAAATTAACACTAAACATAGATAAATCATAAAAAAATAATGCAAAATATTATAAATTCCTAATGTGTAAAAATGTAAACATAAATCTATTATAAAAAGTTAATGTCTTAAAGAGCACATGTATCATTGTGTCTTGTAGTGTCAAATTTCACTTCAGCTGACTCTGAGGAACGGTTCACACTAGTCGCCTTATTCACTTCACTTTGCACTTTAGTGTCCCGTTTGTTGACCACGCTGTACCCGACCTCGATGTCCTCTTCACCTTCACGTCTGCTTCTCGCTTCAAGCGAACTCTCCCCCTGTCTTTTGGTTGTCATTTTACGCCAACAGTAAACCGATGTTACAAACAGTGCAATGCTAATAAAAATAACCACATAGATCATAATGTAGTGATGGACATCGTGTGAGGATAAGGTTTCCAACTGCGATTGATCTTTAATTACTTGAAGATCTGTGCTAATCTTCTTAAACTTATCTTCGTGCGTCTCAAGTTTCCAAGACGAATTTCGAATTGAGGTGTTAATTATGTTGTTAATGGGAGAGATCACCGGAATAATCATGGCATTTGGTTCCCTAATTAATACATCAGTTATGTGTTGCATATTTGCATACAATGTAAAAGCATCGCCTTGCAATGTACATCCTTGCCTAAGTGTTATCAGTCCCGTATGATGTAACGTCTCCGATGACATTTGTGTTCCGCAAATTAATTGTATTTGGCACGTGCTACAACAATAATACAACCATGTGTTTTGTTTATGTAATTTAATCCACTTATCTGTGCATATTTTTATTTCCGTATGACAATACGCGCTATGTTCTTCATTGTTATGTATCAGCTGTATATCGCATATGGATTTATGTCGATCACCAGCGCTGTATATGGGGTGATCTAATTTGCACATTAGAGTCTTATCATGAATCTTTTGGCACTCTTGTATATCTGATTGTTTAAGAGGTATAAAAGCATATTGTTTCGAGTTAATGGCAATTAATTCCGAGTTAGGTATAATGTACAATACCCGGTCAATATCTATGGGTTGGGGTATGCTGATTAATCTGTTTACGTCATATAGTGCATCATTCAAAATTGGTACTTTTATTTCCATCAATAGATATTGTTGTGTAATGCGTGCATGAATCCTAAAAAGTCTGTAAATATCACTTACGTCGTTCTGGACTTCCGGTAGTGCACAGTCGCGAGGTAATTGTCGCGCTATTTTATCCAACTCACTTTGCAATTGACTCGGTGATATCAGATGTACGTCCATATGTCCCCGATACATATTTGTCAAGGTATTTATAAGGGTTTGTTGAATGTCTTTTAAACTTTGAACCATTGCTTCGGCAGCCATGGCCGATGTTATAATATGAAAGGAATTTGCATAATAACCGTTATCTCTCAGCGTGCTATTTTCTAAAGAATTTAGGCGATCATTTATCAAATCTAAGTGCTTTACCATTGTAGCTTCGTTACGCTGAACAATGTTGTGTTCGGTTTCCAGAATGCTAGTTTGGTTTTTTAGCAACTGTAGCAAATGTTTCTCATTGTGTTGGATTGTTTTAATGTCGTTTTCATATTTATCTGCAAAACGCTGATCTAAAACTCCAAATAATGAGTTTGCAACATATCCAACTCCGTCGATTAACCCTCGTTTGAACCTGTGTTGAATTAACCTCTGCGATTTTAAAACCTGATTGTAATAATTTAATTCATTGGTGTTTTGTTCAAGTTGGTTAACTATGATATGGAATTGCATCAACCAATCATCGCTTCTAAACTGTTTTATGTGCCTCACAAAATTATGCAATGCATTAACATTTCGCCAATAATTTGTCATGTTATAATAAAAAACCAGTTTCCATTCATCTTTTACTTCTTGTAATTCTGCAATTTTGTCAAAATAAATGTTTTGATTTTTTGTCAATGGGGTAAGTGTCATATCTTGTTGAACCGTAGGTGTGATTAACGCCATAATAAGCATTAAAGTGCAGCAGAGCAGACTATTCCAAGAAAGTCTTTTGGGTCTATTTCTTCTGGGATTTGGTAAATTGTCAATGTACTTTTCTTCCTTTTCAGCGTTAAGTAGTGGTACCAATTTTGTAATAGGTCGTTTAATTTCTCCTTTTACAGTCTGTAATGTAACAACCCTCGTGTGGCCGTCCTTTCCGGGATGCAGCTTTGCCACCCGACCTAGAGCCCATTTACCTGCGGGTAAATGTTCATCTTTGATGCACACTATGTCATTTTCTTGCGGGTCTGAATTCTGCCGTTTCCACTTTAACCTAGCTTGTAGTTGTTGTAGGTATTCTTGCGACCATTTTCTCCAAAAGTCCTTACTTAGTTTCTGCACAATCTGCCATCGTTTGTTTAAATTATATGTATTGTCAAGATCCGGTTCTGGAATTGACATAAGAGATGTGCCAGTTAGAAAGTGTCCTGGTGTCAAACAATTAATTTCCTCGGTGTTTTCAGTTACATTGCATAGTGGTCGCGAATTTAGGCAAGCTTCAATTTGGCATAATAGTGTGGTAAATTCTTCGTAAGTTAAACGCTGATCTCCGATGACCCGTTTTAGATGATACTTCATACTTTTCACGGCAGCTTCCCATAGGCCACCAGCGCTGGGCCATCCCGGGGCATTAAAGTGCCAATTAACGGACATTTCTGCTACTTTATCTAAGAATACGTTGTCAATAGTTTTCATAATATTTTTGTATTGTTGTAATAGGATCCGATTTGCTCCCACAAAGTTCGTGCCGTTGTCGCTATACATATCACGTGGCGTGCCTCGCCGAGCACAGAAGCGCTTGAACGCGGATAAGAATGCTGTGCTGGTTAATTCAGTGACAAGTTCCAAGTGGACAGCTTTTGTTGCTAGACAGACAAATATAGCGACGTATGCTAATAATGTTTTGACTCCTCGGCCTTGACTTGCCTTGATCTCAACGTGACCGGTGAAATCAACTCCTGTGTGTGTAAAGGGGCGAGATATTGTCACTCGAGGTTCTGGTAGGTCTGCCATAATTTGATTCCATTGTTTTGCTTGAAATCGGCGACATACCACGCATTTATGTAAAATCCTTTTTACGGTACGATGTCCCCCTACAATCCACATTCTTTGTCGTAGGTATGTTAGAGTCAACTTAGGACCTCCATGCAGTGTCCTTTTGTGTGCTTGCCAAATTAATAAATCTGTCAGTTTATGCTCAGATGGTAGCAACATAGGGTATTTTGTCTTATCTCTTAAGTAAGAGTTCGATAACCTTCCTCCCACTCGCAGAACGTCATGTTTGTCAAGGAATGGGCTTAAACTAAGGATGTTACTTTTTGTACTGACACTCTTATTCTCCTTCAATCTTATAATTTCCTCCTTAAATGCATGCAATTGAATTTGTTTAACTATGAGGATTTCAGCGTCTTGTAATTCTGTAGATGTCAAGTAGGCAGTTTTATTCATTTGTGTCTTGGAGGCGGTGTTAATAAATCGTTTAATCCACGCGATTACCCTTGTAATACGAGTCATATGGCTGTGTTTGTCTAATAACTCAATTACAATCGATGAAGGTTCAGATTTCACAACACACGCTTTCATTTGTTTTTGTTTTGATTCACATGTAGTAGGTAGAATTGCAATTTTATCAACTGTTTTCTCATTGTAACCTTTTAGCCATTCAGGCCCTTGCCACCACAAATGATGCTGTAATAATTGAGAACAAGTGATACCTCGTGATGCACAATCTGCAGCATTGTCTTCCGATTTTACATAATTCCAGTTCTGTTTTGGTATGACGTCCAGCACTTGTCGTACCCTATTGCTCACAAATGATTTCCATTTCATGGGGTCACCATGCAGCCAGCCTAGTACGATCATAGAATCCGTCCATGCGTATGTGTTTTTAGCGATCCTTTCCCACTTAAAAGCAAACAGTAGTTTTTTCATAAGACGGGAAAGTAATAAAGCTCCAGAAAGTTCTAATCGCGGTATGTCAGTTTTTTATTAACTGGTGATAATCTAGACTTTGCAACAATAAGTCTACTTACGGGCTCGTTATTATTATTCAACGCTGGTAGGTAAATACTGCACGCGTAGCTTTTTTCTGATGAATCACAAAATGCATGAATTTGAAAGGGTTTTGTTGTATCCCCCAGCCATCTTGGTATCTCTAAATTGGTTATCTTATGTAAATCACTTGTAAATTGTTTCCATTGTTCTTGCACATAGGTGGGTAACTTATCATCCCAACCATATCCTGATAACCAAACGCTTTGAAACATAAGTTTTGCTTTTACTGTCAACGGTGTAAGCCAACCCAGTGGGTCGAATATTTTTGATATTTCGGACAATAGCCTTCTTTTTGTTATGAGTTCATTTTCATCATACTTAATCTTATTTGTAAATGTAAATGTGTCTGTTGTGGGATTCCACTCTAACCCGAGCGCCTTTGTGGTTCCGTCGTTGGTAAAATGCATAGTAGTTTGATTAAGTTTTGACGATGATAAACTTTTAATTAAGATCGGATCATTACTTGACCACTTCCGTAGCGTCAGGCCTGCACCACTTAGCATGTCAATCAGTTGTTTTTGAATCTCTTGAGCCTTTATAATACAGTTGCTGCCACCTATTACGTCATCAATATATGTCTCGTTTGCAATGACGTCAGCTGCTAGCGGATATTTTTCCGCATCATCTTCTGATAGTTGTTTTAAGGTTCGAAGTGCAAGGAACGGTGCAGCTTTTTCGCCATATATTATAGTGCACAACTGGTACTCTTTTAAAGGACTTTTGCTGGTCTCTCTCCACACTATCTTCTGTAACTGTTGGTCGTCTTGGTGCAGTAAAATCATGCGATACATTTTTTCACAGTCTGCAGTAAAAACGTACTTGTATCGCCTCCATCCCATTAACAAAATCAATAAGTCTTGATGAAGCTTAGGACCGCACTCCATCAAGTCATTCAAACTGTAGCCAGTGTCAGTTTTCTGTGAGGCATTGAAAACAACTCTTAGTTTCGTTGTCACTGAGTCCTGTTTAAGGACTCCATGGTGAGGTAAGAAGCATTCCGGGTTACGGTCAGACTCTTTCATATGCCCCATTTCCAAATATTCTTGCATAAATTTAGTGTAACTTTCCGAAAACATCTCATCCCTGCACATTTTCCTTTCTAATTGCGTAAATTGTGCTATTGCCCGTGATTTTGACTTGCCCAACAATTGCTCAAAATTAGGTTTCATTGGTAAACGGACTTCATACCGACCATTATCCAAACGTTTTGTTGTTTCAACGTAAAACTCCTCACAATATCTCTCCTCTGATGTCATTGAAATGCACGCATCACCACTAATGTCTTCGATTTCCCAAAACTTTGTTAACTCATCGACTTGATTTATTACAACATTGCAGTTATATGTCTTGTGGACATTTCCAGATAATATCCACCCCAAATATGTTTGCTGAGCCATGGGTTCATTACCTTCTCCCTTAACCCTACGAGCGAATCTTGTATCAAAAATGATACAACATTTTTTTATGCGTCGGGCGAATCATGTACAACAGTTGTACATCTTTCCCGCGTTCTATTAATTCTCTCGTGGATCCTCGAGAACCAAATAAACAAGAAATAAAAAAATACAATAGTTAACCTTATTATATAAGCTACAAGATTCATATAACTTTTAGTACAGTTCTACTTATAGTTGTGGCTCAAAAAAATGACGAACATTGACGAACGTCTTCGTAGGCTAAAACGCGTTCAGACTCATTTTTGTTTGTGTGCCAGGATATTTAAAAATGGATTACCGTCGCAAAAAGTAAGTGTTATTATAATAATAATAATAATCATTTAATAATCATTTATTATCAGGCATCTAATGGCCCATAGATATATACCTTACAGACTAACATATATAAAATATATACAAAAAGTGTTAGTATATAGGGCTTAAGACTATGTTAGTAACACTTCACTTTGCACTTATTGTCTTTGTGCTGTCCTGTGGCACTTGTCCGCGGAAGCGACGGAACACCACGTCCTGCGGCCAAAAGTCCTCATCCATGACGCGGGGCAGAAAGCAATTCGGTACTCGCACCACGAACGCCTTAAAGTTGACGTTCCGGCGCGACTCCAGTAACTGCACCCTCGGCGTGTACTTGATCTTCTGGCGCACGTACTCCACGATGTCCTCCGCCTTCGTGGTGTAGTGCAGGCGGGAGATATACACCGGTGTGTATATTGGTATTGTATATATGATATATACACCAAATTACTGGGAATTAGATGTAGATTATGGATATAGTTTTTGTTTTAGTAAATATTTAAGTTATCATCATGAAAAAAGGGCAAAACTTTTAAAAACAAACCGCCTGTAGCTAAAATGGCGGTGATTATTGCGTCGTAATTTATAAGAGTTTGTCTTTTAGATATCAATACTATAATAAGTTTGTACAGCATTTATTTATGATTATATATCTGTATATAATATTGTGTATTTTGTTGTGGAAGTAAAAATATAATGATTCTAAGTAGATACGGCGCGAAATATCGCCGCCGCCGCGGCGATCTACCGAGCGACCGGCGAGGTACCGTCAACAGGAAAGGTGACAGAAATTTTTCTATGAGATCGTGTTCTAAAAAAAAGTTTGCTTCTATAGCGTGATGTATGATTTGAATGGAATGATTGTGGTAACCGAAAATTTAATTTATTCTTATCACCGACATGCACGAGCCAGGTGCTGATGTTTCTTTCGTGTTATAAATCCATAGGCCGGGATTGATAGGAGGGAGCATATTCTTCACGATTGGAATATCCTGAGAACGGCCCATACTGTAGTAGGGAGACAAATGAGTGTAAAATGTATAGAACAAATAATTTTATTGCAAATTGTTAATGTTATGTTGAGCAAATTAATTTAATTTATATTATAAATATTATAATGCGCAGTGTGAACTTTTTTATATGTTATATTTATAATTTAGTAGTGTACAAATGTTTTGTTTCTCCTCAAAGTGATTTTGAATCTTTTCAAAATGAAAAACATCCAACCGTTAAAAAATCTTATTTTTATTTTTCGATTTAGAAACGTCCACAGACTGACAGCGACCGCTCTCGGTCCGCTACCCACGAGTTTCGCTGAGCCCATCCAGTCTCCTCACGCCGGAACCTTACTTTGGGGGGTCTAGATTAATACATAAAATTATAAAAAAAATACACTATTCTTAATTAATATAATACAATCACATAATATCCTGGGGTATTATTCTCACACGGCTATGTGATCCCAAATTAAGCAGAGCTTGTACTATGGAACTCAGATCACTGATAATATACTAAATATATATACTACTTTTCTTTTGTAAATACATACCTACTTATATAGATAACGAATCCCAGACAGAGGACAAATAGGTATGTTCATTTTTTTTTTTTTTTTAATAATAATAATATCTAGGGACAATGTCACAGAGATCATCCTAGCCCCAAACTAAGCAAAGCTTGTACTATGGGTACCAGGCGACGATATACATACTTATATAGATAGATAAATACTTAAATACATAGAAAACATCCATGACTCAGAAACAAATATTCGTGCTCATCACACAAATATTTGCACTTACCGGGATTCGAACTCAGGATCACCAGCTTCGTAGGCAGGAGCACTACCAACTAGGCTACGGTGACCGTCATGTCGTCACGTTCATGCACACAAATATCTGTCATGGGTGGGAATCGAACCCACGAGCTCCGAAGTGAAATGCAAGCATTTGCGAACCACCCCACCAGGCCCGCCCAATTAAAATTAATTAAGTAATTTTTTTTTTAGTTTTGTATTCTTATAAAGCGTGTTATTTAGTTTTTTTTAAATTTTATGATAAAAATAAGTCGAAGAATTTTTTTGCGAATTGTACCAAACTGCACGCCTGTAGACCTTACTCACTCTCTCGCATGTCGCTGTCTCGCTTCAAAATTAGTATTATCAAAATGGTCGACAGTACAGTTCGTTTTTGTTTGTTTTGAATTGATAAAATGTGTTTATAACGCTAATAAGTGATGAACCAAAAGTGAAATGTGTTTATATTCGTCTTAAGAATATGTGCTTTTAGTGGAAATAGTTATTTGTGTGAAAATATGTGATTATTGTATAAAAATTAGTTCGACAAAGTGCCAAAATTTTTAAAAGATGTGAATTTGTCCCTAATAACTCGTATGTATAATTTCTGGGTAAGTAGCTAGGCTAAGTATTTACTTTAGTGAATAGGTCATTAAATAAGGATTATTTTTATATATAACATGCCTCGGTAAATACTATATAAAGGCGATAATTACGTGTTTTCAAAAGAAGGTGTCCAGACTCAAAGAAGTCCGTTGCGTGTTTGATTTTATAGCGTAGGTAAATTGTTTTTATCGTTTTATTACAGTGTACAGACAAAAAATTGTGTGCTTAAACTGATGTTCGGAATATGGACTTTTGATACATATAGTTGTTTTATGTAAAACAATGCGATAATGTAATAAAATGAGTATACAAATATGAGCACCATATAAAAAAAGTAAAAACGTCGCAAATAACTCGGATTTATGCTTTATAAGCATAACGGCTGACTAAGTTATTACTTGTATTCAGTAGCTCATCTAAGTAGCTTAATAATCATATATAACATGTTTAGTATAATTATAATGAAACACCTAAAATATCACTTTTTGTCGATCAAGTCGACGGGCTAATTTAACTCGTAAACTGAACGAAACGCTCGGCGTATTTTCGATGTTTTGAACGGGAAACGCCCCTATTTTCGAAAATACATGTGCATCTAGAAGTATGTCAATGGGCCTAGATATGTTATAATCTGGATCGGCTAGAGTTATGCCTGAAGTATGAGCCCAAGCTTTCCTTGCAAATGTAGCATTAGGCAAGTTGCTTACCACCTTTGTCATGATTAACGCTTCCGTTGTAAATCTGAAATCGCTATGTAAAGATTTGCAGAATAGTTCGACCTTCCCCTTACTTTTATTTGATAAAGTACCAATACCACTAATACTCGCGCTTAACTGTTGACGCTGTAAACCCAGTCTCTGTGCTGCATTTTCCGTTATTAGAGTTATCTGTGACCCTTGATCTATCAACGCTCTTAATGTAATGTAATCACCCTTAACGGTCGCTACCTTTAATAATGCAGTTGCCAATAATATCTCATCGTTACTGTTTGAGGCGAAGTTATTTTGAATGTTTTTGCATGATCTAGTTGA
The DNA here is from genome assembly GCA_951640165.1 of Pseudoips prasinana. Taxonomy (NCBI): domain Eukaryota; kingdom Metazoa; phylum Arthropoda; class Insecta; order Lepidoptera; family Nolidae; genus Pseudoips; species Pseudoips prasinana. The sequence continues at coordinate 2,309,735 of OX621238.1, read as the reverse complement.
CACCGAAGGTATTGGTTTAGAAGTCGTCGACGTTGCTAAAGGTGTTTTCCCCAAGTTACCCATATCGTTGTGTAATAACGTATTATGTGGTTCATTGCAATCTCGGCATCTTTTTTGAGACGCGCAAAAACCCTTATTATGCACATATAGACAATTCTTGCAAATCTTGTTATTTGACATAAATGTCAACCTTTCGTAACTATTCATGTCTGCAAATTTCAAACATTGAAATAATGCATGATTGCTATCGCACAGTGGACAATTAATTTTACGAAACTGGCTAATATTGTAGGCATGATAATTCCGAGAATGAGCCGATGAACTTTTATTATGCTGCATATATGCTGGTTTAGGGTTTTTGTTGAATGGTGCGCTGTTAAACTGAGTTTTTGTTGGGGCAGGTTTATTAATATGTTCTGGCTTTTTCTTATGCAATGGTTCTAGTGCCATAAACTTATTCCCTAAAAAATCCATGAAATGATTGTATGTGGGTATCTCCCGCGGATCTGACCTAGCTTGCATATATTCCGAATATGTTACAGAATCAAGCTTTTGGCATAAAATATAAACTAAAACGGGATCCCACGTGCTTGTATCTACACCCAAGTTATGTATAGCGTTTATAGTTTCATTGCTAGTGTCGTATAACCGCTTAATGTCAACTGCTGACTGTACCTGAATTATAGGTTGGCGCATAAATACCTGGAAATTATTGGTGAATAATAGGAATTGGTTATTATACCTATGGTTCAATATTTCCCAGCACGTGTCATAATTTTCGGGAGCGATGTGTAAGTGTTGTACGAGTTTTTCCGCCTCACCTCGCAATCGTCCCTTAAGGTGTTGCATTTTTTGCGCCTTTGCAATCGCAGGATTATTATGAATTGCTTCCACATATAAGTCCATGAACGTAGGCCACGATGCGTAATTCCCATTAAAGATGGGTATGTCAATTTTAGGTAATGTTTGTTGTTGATGCACAGTGGCGTTTAGCTTTGTGTTCAACGCCCGTTTAATTTGTGTAAAGGAACTTTCATGGCAATAAAACTCTGCATAATATGCATTAGGTGCCCCTTGTAATATGCCATCAATATTTAAGTGTAATTTGTCAATTGCAGTCCATCGTGATTCCAAAGTCTTTAATATATCCTCAATCTCCCATTTTTCGCTCACCTTGTCAATGCAAATACTCGTAACTGCTCTCTTAAATGCACGGAAGTTAGCCTGTTGCAACTGTTGTAACTCGAGTAGCTTCTCCTCGCCCATTGGCTTCTTTTCATATAGGGTGCTGTCAAACTCAATATTTAACTTACTAGAGCTGCTAGGTGCAGCGCCGCTGGGTCCAGCTTGAAGCTTCTCCCATTCTGCTATCTCTCGACGGGCGCCTTGATACCAGCTCTTCATTACCTCAAAGATGTTGTCAGTGAAGTATTGATGCTTCTTTTCTTCTACTGCACTGAGCTCCTGATTGTTCTCTTCACTTTCAACCCAAAGGTGATCTAATTGCTGAAGTCTTTGACGAATATAATCAGGATTCTTTCTGTTAGCCGAATCCTTCTTAAAATTAGTATGGATCCGCCTCACCTCCTCGAGAATTTCAGCTTGACGTGCGATTAAACCTTCCATTGTTGGTATGGTAGGAAAAAAAAGAACGATCTTACTTGAAAATCAGGAACTCTTCCACTACTCAGATGCAATGTGAGGCTCCGGAACCTGGATTGCTGCGACCTCCTTGAATGCTCCTGCACGGCAACACACGTTTCACGGTACGACACGACGCGACCCAGATTACACGAAACGAATAACCGACCGTAATTACGGACCGTACTTGCAAAAATAAGAAATTTCGAAGGACCAAAAAAATGTACGGTGTGTTAACCGTTCATTAAATGTCAGTGCAATTAAATGTATGTAAAATGTCAGTGAATGTTCCACGGGATGAATCGTAATGAAAATGCAAGTCGTCCGAATCAAACCACGTCTTTATGAACACTAAATATGAGAAATGTATAAAAATGTTCTGCTACATGTCATTGCACTAAGTACCAAATGTAGGTTGCGATCAAAGTGCAACAACGCGGGCCTTTTCTAACATAATTTGCTAAATATACATTAAAATCCTGTATGTGCACCGTACAGATACAGCCTGTTGGTTGACAAACGCACAGTGGAAGTTTGGCGCCATTTCAGTACATAACCCTAAAGCGTTGTAATGGTATAAATTATTTACATTTATACAGTTGACGAGACCGAAAAACGGGTCTCCTAACTTGTGAAAGGGATGAATCTTTAATCCATTGAAAATGTCATCTGGGTTTCAGAATCCAATGAACAGCGTAAAGGATTATACGAACCGGATTTAAAGAAAAAAGGTTGTGGCTGTAAATGACAATCCTCAGAATGTTTTATATGCCTTTAAGGCTTTTATCGACAAAAAGAAATTAACTTTATTTAAGGGCATATACACACCACGTTTTTAAGCGCGCCGTTGACGCGCCTTTGTAGCGACACAGACGCGCGTTAGGCTGATTTCATAGTCGCGCCGGCGAGCGGTGCCGTCCAGACGCGAGCGCTTACAATTACACTAGATAGTAGTTGCGTTTTATAGTCACGAAGTTCAAACGCGCCGCCGGTGAGACGCGCGCCGTCGGCCAGCGCTGCCAAAGCGCGCGCGGCTCGAGCTCCTCTACTGGCAGTTTGCGTTTCAGGGTGACGCAGCTCGCACGCGCTGTTGCGTACACTTAAATAAAACGTAATGTTTTTGTTTAAACTGGCCTTTGTAACAAATGTAACTATCTTCCCGTAAATCGGAGAACGATGTCACGAAGGCGCCTCTCAGTAACCTTGTGGCATTGAACGGAGTAATTTGCAATCTTATACGACGACATCGGTGTTGCACTCTTTTCCATAAAAAATAAATAGCTAATCATCTTAGTTTATTAAGTAAAAGTAAAGTTTATATTCGTGATGCCGATAGCTATGCATGGTTAAAAAAGCCAAAGTTTCTAGTCGTGATGTTGATAGCTATACAGGGTTAAACAAGCTTACAAACAATAGTTTCTATTCGTGATGTCGATAGCTATGCATGGTTAAAAAGCAAAAGGTTATATTCCTGATGTCTATAGCTATGCAGGGTTAAAGAGTCAAAAATTTCTATTCGTGATGTATTTAGCTATGCAGGGTTATAAATAGTTATTTGTTATACGAGAGTCCAAAGTTGCTTTTCAACCGCGTGCTCAATTTAACTAAACCAAGCAAGCGAAAGATTAAAAAATTAGAATCCTGAGCATTAGTGAGGAAATCAAAAGAGCACAAGGTGAAAAATCTTTGCACTCGAGTGCAACACGTAACTTTTCATCACACCCCAACGAGGAAATGACTAAATTCGAAAAAAAATCTTATTATAAATACTGTTAGTTCAGTTTAGATATTAATTACTATATTATGATATTTAAGTATTACAGGACAATTTTTAAATTATAACAAAAGTACTTAGGTATAATTAAGAAAAACTTAAAGTAACATTGCTAGTACTCGTAAGTTTGAGTCTAATAGAAAAGAAAATAAACTTGTGTGTACTTATGTACACGCGTTAGAAGTTATACTTCTTAATATACAACTTGAACATAGTTATCAATTTTCATACCACCTAGAACTAATTTCATGCTGTTAATTTTTTTGGTGTCGGTGTGCGCGCGCATCGTAAAAATTCACTCTCATCATTTTTCTCCATCGCGCCAAAAGAAGTATAACTTCAATATAGCAATACAAATTTAAAAAAAAGTACACCAAGAAGGTTCAAAGTCTTAGATTTTATTAAATTAAAAAAGTTGTATGATAAACTTGGCACCATAGAGGTAGAAGTAAATAGGTTTAATGATATTTTGCATTCACAAACTTAGTGCACACGATGTTCTAAATTCAAATTGACTTTACCCTTTAGAGGATAAAAACGACTTTTCCATTCAGATATCGAAGAGCAAAAATACTCTTTCCGAGATGGAGTGATGAAAAGTAAACTTTCTATTCGTGATATCTATAGTTCGCAGGGTTAAAGAAGCAAAAGTTTATATTCGTTATGTCTATAGCTATTCAGAGTTAATCACCGTCACGTAACGCACAATGTAACATTGCTCATTTTCCCTGTTTCTTACCCTCATTTGTCAGTTAAATAGGCGCCTAAATGGTTCCAACCGGATGTAATGTCGACTCGAGCACGTCTGACACACTGCTTTTAAATTAGTTTAATTTACTTTTCGTAATAATAGGGTGGTACTGACTTTTATAATATTGATTGATAATACTGATTAATAATATTTTCATTTATGAAGAAAAGTAAAAATACCAAGTTCTATAAGGATTCAGAACCCGTCTGTCTCTGATCCCTAATATCCATATGAGACCCTTAATTATAATAACTTAATGTGATATTTTGGGACAGTATTTACTAACGGCCATCCGATCCCAAACTAAGCAGAACTTGTACTATGGAAACCAGATAACTGATATATGACATTTACCACTTTTCTTTTGTAAATACAGAATTATGTAGATAATTACACCCAGGCTCAGGACAAACAGACATGTTTGTCCTGAACGAGAATCGAACCCACGACCTCTGGTGTGAAAAGCAAGCAAATGCCAACCACGCCAACAGGCCCGTCATTAAAATGAAAATAGTTCTTTTTTTATGTCACCGCAAGCACTAGGCAAATGAGTCCCTGTGTCGCGGGGTACTTAATAAACATATAATTAATAGACACAAACTCTATGACTATTTATGAGTCACAGAAATAGTTGTCCTGCGAGGGAATCAAACCCGGCATACGAAGTCGCGAGGCGACAGTATTCACCGCTTCGCCACACGAGCAGTCGATTTATCTTTATTTAGCTGCAAACATTATTATGAAATTTAATAAGATGAAATCGGCCAAGTGCGAGTCGGACTCACATATGAAGGGTTCCGTGGCAGAAAGTATTTCAGTTGATTAAATGAAAGCAAATTGCGGTTTATGACGTATTAAAAAAAAAACTACTTGCTAGATCTCGTTCAAACCAATTGTCGTTGTTAGTTTCCACGATAATGTACATCATATATTTTTTTTAGTTTTATCATTCTCTTATTTTGGAAGTTACAAGGGGGGGGGGGGCACTCATTTTACCATTTTGGAAGTGTCTCTCGCGCAAACTATTCAGTTTAGAAAAAAACTTGTGTGTACTTATGGACACGCGTTAGAAGTTATACTTCTTAATATACAACTTGAACATAGTTATCAATTTTCATACCACCTAGAACTAACGTCATGCTGTTAAATTTTTTGGTGTCGGTGTGCGCGCGCATCGTAAAAATTCACTCTCATCATTTTTCTCCATCGCGCCAAAAGAAGTATAACTTCAAAAAACGATATTAGGAACCACAATATGATTTTTGAAGACCTATCCATAAACACCCCACATGTATGGGTAGGATGGAAAAAATTTTTTTGAGTTTCAGTTCTATGTATGGGGACCCCCCAAAATTATTGATCTTTTTCTATTTTTGTGTAAAAATGTTAATGAGGTTTACAGCATACATCTACTAACCAAGTTTCAATAGTACAGCTCTTATAGTTTCGGAAAAAAGTGGCTGTGACATACGGACGGACAGACAGACAGACATGACGAATCTATAAGGGTTCCGTTTTTTGCCATTTGGCTACGGAACCCTAAAAACGGTTTTAAATCACGACTTTTAAAAAATCTGGGCTTTAGTCAGACTGGCCTGTTGATCCAGTGATTAGTGATCCTCACGCAGGATATAGGTGGCATCTATAAGCTTCTTGACTGATATGTATGTACACATGGCTACATATAATATCTGGGGATAACAGATCATCCTAGCCCCAAACTAAGCTAAGCTTGTACTATGGGTACCAGGCGACGATATACATACTTATATAGATAGATAAATACTTATATACATAGAAAACATCCATGACTCAGACACAAATATTTGTGCTCATCACACAAATATTTGCACTTACCGGGATTCGAACCCAGGACCACCAGTATCGTACGCAGGAGCACTACTAACTAGGCTATGGTGACCAACATATCAACCTATACATTACCAATATAAGCTGACCCGTCAATGTATGGAAATCCTATACAACGCGAGATCAGCTTATACTGAAAATTTAGAGCTTCATGTGTAGCCGTGTGTACCCAGTTGCATATGAAAGATCTTTTCATATTGTTTACATGTAATTGTAAATATATTAATCGACCATAGTTTTAGTCACAAAGCCTACCCCGCATTAGTACAGGACGCTGGATCAATTCCCGTCAAAGGTAAAAATTTATGATTTTCCAATATTGAGTTTAACACTGGAATTTATCCCAACAGCCAATATTTCGGAACAAATATACCTATTTCCTTCCATTTACTTTCTCTACCAGATTTTCTTAATATTAATATTGTAAACAAACAATGTTTTAAGGTTGGACCCTTCATGAATTTCAATTACTTAGTAAATAACTAAGTCAACAAAGACATTGTGAGTATTATGGACGATGGGTTTGAAAAGCTTTTGGAAACAATATAATATTAAAAAAATACGTTCAAACTTGTAGGAAAAATATGTACGCTTTCACTAAAAACAGAGGAAAGGGGAAACAAACAACTAAAAAAGGTAGAATTTGCGATTAGGGGAAAACCGCTTTAGTAATGCACGTTTTATTTGCAGTTTTGGACTTGACACGTGAAATACAGACGCCAGCACATCATCCTACCCACATCTGTCAAATTTCCTCAATTGAAAGTGAACCTTATACTTATGTGATAAAGTTGAAAATCTATAAAATAAATTTGACAGATTGGGGTAGCTGAATGTGCTGTCATCTATATATTTTTTGGAGTTAATAAAGTTACTTATGAGCTTCGTTTAAGACAGTTAAGAGCCAGTGCAGACAAAGAGGAGCGCAGCGGAGGGGATTTTATTAAAGCACTAGTAAATAAACTTTAAAATTATAGAAACAAAGTGCTTGAACCTAACATAAAATATTCGCGCGGTCCCGGGCATATAATGTTTAAGCATATATGAACTTTATTTTAATAATTTTAAAGTTGATTTTTTAGTGGCATAATAAAATCCCCTCCGCTGCGCTCCTTTCTGTCTGCGCTGGCCCTAAAGCAATTCCCCGGGACATGCATGAGCCTCACCGCTTAGTGTTATTTCAGTGTGTGCCACTGTTGACTTTACTGATTATTAGCTTCGTTTAATCTAGTATCTAAATCTACTACTAACATTAAAAAAACAATCTTGTTATGCCTGAAAATCATGACAAATTGAATACTATACAACAAAGTGTATGTATATGTATGTGTGCGTCATACTACTTTTAAGTTTTGTAGTTTGACGAAAAAAACAACTAGAAACTTATAGTACTTTTCATCGTTTCAAAGTATTCACCACGTAACTTAATAAACTTTTCCATTCGCTCAAACCAGTAATTATAACATTTATCCAACGCTAAAGTGGGGGAGTTCAAAATGGTTGACTTGAAAGCGTCGACTGCTTCTTCGTCGGACCTTTGACAACGAAGACTTTTCGTAATTTTAGGAAATGTAAAGAAATCGCCAGGGCTTAGGTCAAGACTATATGGAGGATGGTCAAGAATTTCTACATTTTTCTGCATTTTGCTTCAAATACTCAATCGTTTGACGAGAGCTGTATGAGCTTGCGTTGTCGTGGTGAAGGATGATGCGTCGCTTTGAGTTATATTTTCAAAGTTCAGTGATGAGTTGTGGTAAATTAACTGTGGTTTACCACTCTGCGTTAACCGTTTAACGATATTCAATTGCAATAGATGCAACATGGCTGGTTTTTCCAACGAACATGGCCACCATCTTCTTTGAAGTGCTTCGAGAACGAACTACTTTAGTCGGTTTTGGCTCACCTCGAAAGACCCAGATTGTAGATTGTTGTTTGGAATCAGGATCGTAGGCCTAGATTCAAGATTCATCACCACTGATGATGTCGTAAACGTGATTTGACTCTCCTCGGTTGAACTTTTGCAGAGTAATCTTACACCATATGACGCGGGCCGCCTTGTGATCGTCGGAAAGCAGATACGGTATCCAACGGCAAACTAGCATTCTTAGACCAAAGGCTTCATGCAAGATCTTCTGAATAGTTGTCCCTGATAAGTCTAATAGAGCCTCTATCTCCCGATATGTCACATGACGATCTTCGAGAATGAGTTGTCTCACAGCAATGATTTTATCTTCAGTGAAAGCGGATTTTGGGCTTCCTTAGCGAGGTTTGTCACTAACATTAGTATGTCCGCGCTGGAATTCTAAATAACAGTTCGCAAACATAGGATTCATCATTGTAGCCGTTTCAGGCCGCTTCTAAAGTTGTAGAAAATTATTGCTCGAACATTTTCCTTTGAAAGATTAATTTTCCTTGTCCTTGTCCGTACTGAATTTCTACATGTCTTACTGCTTCGGACGTTACGTTGTCGGTTCCAGATGTTGTCATCACTCTTAATCATCACGCTCAACAGTCGTTAAGCCATATCAGAGATCTACTGGGCAGTTTGAACAACCCTGACACCAGGGTAACCACGGCCCATGCAATAAAATAGAAGACGATATAAAAGAAAACGTTTGCAGTCGGGGAAACTCCGTACCACCATTAAGAATGGACATAATAATAATAATAAATATACTGGGATCATCCCGTGCTGACTGACCGAATGGTGGTACGGAGTTTCCCCGAATAACCACCCTTTATTCTATATTAGACTCTTCTTCTACTCCATCTTACTTATCTTCCCACTTTCAATATCTCTTTACCAACCACAGTAAAAATCTTCGCTCTTCTCACAATCGTCTCCTTCAATGTCCATCTCACCGCTCTGACTTCCTTCACTCTTCTTTCTTTGTAGAATCTATTCTACAGTGGAATGCATTACCTCTCGAAATCAGGATGGCCAAGAGTCGCTTCACATTTAAAAGTAAAGTTCGAGAGCATATCCTTCGGAAATTCTTAGCAGAAACGCGTTGATTATAAATGTATGATTACATGATCGGATTGAAAAGTATAGTATTGTATATATACATATATATATATATATATATATATATATATATATATATATATATATATATATATATATATATATATTTATATAGTATAGTATAATATAGTATGTATTGCATTGTATAGTATTTTATAGTATTGTATAATCCTGTTTTTTTTCACCATTAATCGTTACTTTACGATCTGTGCACCTACCATGCTCTCTCTGCACCACCCTAATGTTGACTGGCAGAAAATGCCTAGGGCATTAAGTCCGCCTTTGTACAATTTAATGTGCATTAAGTGATAAATAAATAAATAAAATAAATGGTAGGTACCAATCGACCCGATGTAATTGTCATTAACAAACAAGCAAAAAAGTCATCCTTTGTGGATATAACTCTATTTTCTAACGCAGAAAAAGAAAAAAATTCAAAATACCTTGATCTGAGTTTTGAATATGCGCAAATATGGAGAACCGAAAGACCTGCGATCATACCTATTGTTATATCCACAAATGGAGTTATTCCTAAATCCCTGAAAATCAACCTTGCAAGTTCAGGGCTTGATATCTGGCTGGAGAGTTACATGCAGAAGGCGGTTTTGCTGGCGAATGCCAGTATTGTGCGGAAATTTCTCTCCATGTAGCCCATATAGGTATTTTATGAGTTGTATTCGTATTAAAATACCTTTATATAATATATTGTAAATAACAGTGGTAATAAACATGTGATATAATAATAATAATATCCTGGGTCATTAATTACACACAGTCATCTGATCCCAAACTAAGCAGAGTTTGTACTATGGAAACCAGATAACTGATATACTACATATACTTACTACTTTTCTTTTGTAAATACATACTTATATAGAGAATTACACCCAGACTCAGAACAAACAGACATGTTTATGCACACAAATATCTGTCCTTGGTGGGAATCGAACCCACAACCTCCGGCGTGAGAAGCAAGCATTTGCCAACCACGCCAACAGGCCCGTCTTCTTATGCTTTCTCTTCAATTTGGAATGTAAACACTCGGACCCCATGTACCTTAGTGGTATTTAAACTACTACTAGTATCATTTCCAAAGAACAATGCTCACAATGTATGGGGAAAAAACCCAGGCCCGGCGCAAATAAAATGTATCTCAGATTTTAAGTATTTATATGTGACATAATATTCAGTAGGGGGCATTACCAAAATCTTTTTTTGACTTGATAAGGTACGAGAATACAGGGAACCTATAAGTGCGAGTGAAATAGCAGTTGACTCTTAGTTCGTTTTTGTAGCGAGCGACGACGACGGAAAGGTATTGAGTGAACAAACAACCGGTTTAGTTTAGTGCGTCTCCGCCTTGCAACAACCACTGAGAATATTATAATGGTTAGCGTAGTATGTTAAAATATATGTATATACATATTTCCATTAAATAATTCTATTTAAAAATTACTTTTACGAAAAAAGGATTAGCAAAATATTACGTTTAAAAACGAATTTTTGGCTATATTTTTTTTTAGTATGAAAGTACTATTTTATACTAAGAATTTGAGATATGTACCGTTTGCGCCGGGGCCTGGGTTTTTTTTGAGCATTATCCTTTGTATTACTTACACAGCGGCATTTATTTAGAAATTTATACTATTACTAGCTGTGCCTCGCGGTTTTACCCGCGTTAAACTTTATAAAGTATCACTGCTCCTCCCCTGTAGGTGATAGCCTATATGTTGACCCGACCTCTTGGTATTATTCATGCAAAATTTGAAGTAAATCCATGCAGTACTTTTGGAGTTAAGCGCGGACAAACATACAGACAAACAGACATACAGACAAAAATTCTAAAAACTAAATTTTTGGCTTCGATATCAATTGTAGATAACGCCCCAAGTATCCTTTTAAAAAAATATTCGATGTACAGTTTTGACTTTCCTACGATTTTATTATATGTATAGATTTACCCCTGATAATAGGAAAAAACCATGTATTATAATAAGCGGAAATGTATTTTTGCTATCATCCTTTCCAGTAAAGGTTTTCCATAGTCGTGTTTTCGTTATATTTTACTTGTTTTATTTCCAATATTTTCCGGCTAAAATACAAATGTATAATATGTTTATATGTTTAAATATTGTAACCCGTCCTAAACTAATATTAAGATAATATTATTTCGGTTTACTTTTCTTTCTAAAACGAGTCATTTGGAAATATTCGGGTTAAACATAATATATTGAATCATTTAGAATATAATAATAATAATGTCCTCCTAGCCGAATTTCGACCACGGCGGCCTGTCTCAACAGAGATTAGCCATCTGCGCGGGACATATTATAGTGCTCAAGTGTGTGCGCAAACACAGGAGCACTTTCTATTCCATCACTCTCATGATCCGATGGGACGCCTAGGCGACACGACCGGAAAGAGGTCAGGTACAGGACTGACGGCTTTACGTGCTCTCCGAGGCACGGGGGTATAATACCGCCAACTCCCAGACTTCGGGCTGATGCTGAGAATTTTTTCTTTTTACAGAAAAGTCCCAAAAACCCCTTTTGGCCCGACCCGGGATTTGAACCCAGGACCTCCTTCTCTGCGGGTGAACACGCTACCGCTAGACTAACGAGGCAGTTTAGAATATAATATGTGCCTCACATTATTAAGGACCCTTTGTTCTTTTTTTTGAGGAGGCAGATGGAGTACTTACGCATGCCAACCGCAAAAGGTATCTGCGCATGGGTATGTCGGACTGACAGCGACTAAACGTATCCTGCCGTGGACTCCTTATCTATTGGCCTCTGTTATGAGAGCCCCGGGAACGCGGGAATGCTGTTCTAGTGCTCAAATTAATGCAATGTCCCCTGTTGTGGGACACGTGTCCTGGGAGGACAATTGCATGTCCTCTCAGGACACAGGACACAAACAGATGGCTGTATTTCCGGAGCTGCCTACTATTGGCAGCAATTGAGGATACTTCTGTTACTGCCGCTGCAGCTCTGAGGGGGAGTTGGGGTACCGGCTGCCGCCACATTCCAGACACCTCCTTCGCTTGCTTGTGAAACTCATAGAAGAAGATCACGGCGTCCGTTATTTATATTTTTATTATGGCATACATAAAAGAAAAAGGGCTATGCTTGGGGTTTCCCTGCGAGAGCAAATCAGAAATGCTGAGATCCGCAGGCGAACTAAAGTAGGCGACATAGCCCAAAGAATTGCCAAACTGAAGTGGCAGTGGGTGGGGTACTTCCTGCCCATGGTCATCCACCACTGTGCGTTTCACAAGAAACTTTTTGCCACGCACTACCGCTCTGTGGTATCAATTAGCTGCGGAGGTATTTCCGATCCGGTATGACATGGCAACCTTCAAGAAGCGAGCCTATTCTTTTCTTAAAGGCCGGCAACGCACTTGCAGCTCCTCAAGTGTTGCAAGTGTCCATGCCGCCGCCCATGTCATGCCATGATCACTTACCATCAGGTGACCCATTTGCTCGTTTGCCATCCTATTATAAAAAAAAAGACATAGATCGTACAAACGACGGCCGATGGGGCAGAAAGGTTCTGGAGTGCCGACTACGAACCGGAAGACGCAGCGTGGGCAGGGTCCCTACAAGGTGGACCGACGATCTTGTGCGGGTCGCAGGAAAGCGCTGGATGCGGGCAGTGCAGGACCAGCTATCCTTGGGGGAGGCCTTTATCCAGCCGTGGACGTCTTTCAGCTGATATGAGTGAAAAAAATACATGACAGTCACATTAAATTCTGAACAGCAAATATGTGACGGCTAATATAATTTCCTTGCAAGATGCTTCTGCCATATATACACTGAAAGCAGATACAACGGATTGAATATCAATATTAACATACCACAATTTAAAAAAAAATTACCGCCTACGTGTTTTGTCGCTTATTGCTTGTAAAGGATAATAAAAACATAAAATATTTATTTAATTACTTTATATTTATAAAATGCATATTAATAATGTCCTCCTGATTGAATTTCTGCCACGGCAACCACTGCACGAGACATATTATAATAATAATATATAATAAAACGTTTATTTCAATTTTTTATCTCTTTATTATAGTGCACAACGTTGTGCGCACACACAGGGGCATTTTCTATCACTCTCATGATCTGATGGGACAACGAGCAGATGACCAGGAAAGAGGTTTGTTACAGGATGACGACTTTACGTGCTCTCCGTAGAACGGGGGTGTCGCCAACACCCAGATTGATACTGAGAAATTTCCAGTCCAGAAAATTCCCAAAAATAATAGAGGCACGTTGTTATTTCATTCGCACTAGACGGCGTTTAATCCTAGTCAAACCTAATGGCAAATACGTTAAAATTGGCTTTAAGAAGCACTTTCAGTTAATACCTTTCCGGCTCACATAAATACGACGGGACACAGTAATATTCTTTGAACGTTTAACGTAATTACTCCGAAAAGGGCGATTAAGATTTCGACTTTTGAACCTTGCATGTATGTGAGTACTAGAAAAATATAGTCAGTTAAGAATACAGATATAGTAAACATAATGTATTATAATTATGTGTGTGTGCGCCACATTGAAATATTTACATTGAAATATTCATGTTGAATATGCGGTCATATTTTTAATTTCCTAATGTTATTGATTGCTCTCGATACCCGCTACTCGAAAATTTACTAATACGATAATTAGAAACAATGTATGCCGTGTGGCTGATGGTATAAAATATCGCCACCCCATCTCATTGCGTGGGAGGTGTAGAAGCCGTCCTGAGGGAATATCTATCAGAGAACGGGGAGAAGCGCCACTCTGTGTACTGTTACTAACATACTCGATCGCCAAGCGTGGCGATTATGGCATACCCCTCCAACTCCATTGTGGAAATCTTATTGGGAGGCCTTTGTCCAGTAGTGGACGTTGTTTGACTGGCATGATGTAACAATATTATCGTAGTCTAATGCCTTAAATGAAAACCTTCGCATGTACCTACCTAGAAGTGAAAACCGATTTAATTTATTATTTTCCAGTTTAGATTAAGATAATTACTGTTTTCGAAATTTAAAAAACCGGTATAAATAAAAAGTACCCAAACGGAAGCTTCCCTATAAATTTGAAAAAAATCTCATTCGGTACTAAATAAACAACGGTAAAACCGCGTGTCATACATACAGAATAAACATGCAGTCTAATTGATAGCCACCTTTTACGTAAATCCAAGAATCTACACGACAAAGAGAATTGGGCGCGTGATTTTAACAACTGCACCACACGGGCCTCGGCTATACAGAAGTTATGTGTATGACGCGAAATTCTTTAACGCGCCTCAAGATCTTAATGTAACATTATTTTTTTTTATTAGTCAAATTATTCAGTCAAGTTACGTCACACGAATCTGCCACGGCTGGACAACTAAACCTACCTTAACCTCTACACCATAAAAGCAATCAATTATCATGCAAAATATAAGTTCCAAAACGTAGAATCGATTTAGTTAGATTGAATTTCAAATAAAGTATTGAAACCCATCAGTCTAATAAGTTCGTTAATTGAAGGCAAAGTTCAATTTAAATAAGTGGTTATCCAAGATAATCATAGAAAGTTATTTATTAATAAAATTCTGAATTTAACTATAAAGTTAAATATAAGTATTACTTTGAAAAGTATATCTAGATATTGACATTACCAACACAGATTGTACAGACGCCAGCACATCAAGCTACCCCCATCTGTCTAATTTCCCCAATTGATAGTGAACCTTATGCTTGTGTGATAAAGTCTATAAAAGACATTTGACAGATTGGAATAGCTGGATGTGCTGGCGTCAGCCGTCTGGCGTCAGCAAACAGTTGGATGGTGTTCTACATATTTTGTCAAACTGACATACAACCATAATAGTTGACATAAGAAGTCAGAGTTGTTCAAACTATCTACCAGGCCTCTGACATGGCTTAACGACTGTTGGTTAATGGCTACAACCAGTACAAACAGCTTAACGTGGCGCTCCAAAATAAACCACTGTGGCGGTCACCCATCTTTGGCCTGACCGTGAGCCTAGTTGCTTAACCTTACCAATCACTTACGGACTGGTGAGAACATCTGGCTATGAAAGCCTCTGGAAATTATCGTGATAATATTTCTGAATCTGTCTATGCCATGAATATGTATATGCCATGAGGAAAATCTTAAAGAAATCTGCCGGTAGTAATCTATTATACATTACGACCACTTTGGATTAGAGTTGGACGTAAAACATTCAATACCTAATTCCAGAAAATAAGAAATAAAAATATTATTATCGAAAGAAAATATCATTTTTATTACTTATTTGTCCTACTAGCACATAATTATCACTGTAATAGAAACGGCAACAAATTATAGTTAACTTCGTTAATTATTGACTTAGTTCTATTAACAATAATATTCGTATTGGATTACATGCGTACATTTCGATTGTGCAAGACGAACGCGCCAAATCTCTTCGACTGACATTACATTAGGTATATCTTTTGACAGTTCTTCTGTCAAAATCTTAGCGCATTGCCTCCTTCGTTATGACAGGAACACAACAGTGTTGGGAGTGGTAAAATTTATAAACTATATAATTAAATTTGTTACCAATAAACTAATTCGCTAAATCAAATAGTGCAATTATACTAGTATAACCCAAATAATATTTTAATTATAAGTCTTCAATTCAGCGCGAATATTATAAAAAATACTGATGGCCTTATTTTTAATGGTACGAACTTTTTTCTGTTATTAAATTAACTTGTTTCCTGTGATGTTTCGGTGTACAATAAAGAGTTATCTAAAAATATAAGAAAAATACAGAATATTCAACAAAAAAAGAAGAAACATTTAAAAATACCAACCATACTTTTAATCTTTTCAATAGTGTAATTATTGAGTTTAATTTTTATTAAGCTATTAGAGCAGTATCTTAGATCTCTTGAACTACCTCTTTGGTCTAGCGGTAGCGTGTTGAACCGCAGATAATGAGTTCCTGGGTTCAAATTCCGGGTCGGGACTAAAAGTGATTTTAGACTGTTCACAAAATTTCTCAGTATCAGAAGGGCACGTACTACCGTCGGTCCTGTAGCTGACCTCTTTCCGGTCGTGTCGCTAGTCGTCCCATCGGATCATGAGATTGATGGAATATAAATTGTTTGTGTAGACACTTGTATACTATACATAATTTGTCCTAGTAGTCTAGCTAGTCTCCATCAGGACTGGCCGGAGTATATTATTTTATTATTAACTTAGAAATAAAATTATATTAATATTAAATGATTTTTTTTTAAATTATTTAATAAAGTACCAGGTATAGTACTTTATGTGTATTGCAATAGTCTAGAGACTAATAAGTAATTTTATGTTAACCTAAACTTCTACATAAACATAATTAATTCTAAGAATCAGTCCACCGACTTTCCTTAATCAAAAGTTAAAATGAATATTATTTATATCAAATTCAAAATCAAAACTTACTCATTTACTATGGAACACATAAGGAGGTTCAAGGACACCCAAAGAGCCAATGGAGAAAGTTATGTTAAGAGGTTCCCTGCGAGTTTGAATCAGAAATCTTGAGATCCGTAGGTCTAAGTATCAAAAATAGCTGGAAAAGTTCCCAAGTTGAAGTTGCATTGGGCAGGCCACTCACAGAATCGATAGCCGCTGCGGCAGAAAGATTCTAGAAGTTCTAACCAAGAATGGAAGACTAAGAGTGGGCAGGTCTCCAACAAAGATAATATATAATATATCCTGGGACATTATTCACACACGGCCATCTGATCACAAACTAAGCAGAGCTTGTACTATGGAAACCAGATAACTGATATACTACTTTTCTTTTGTAAATACATACTTATCTAGATAATTACACACAGACTCAGGACAAACAGACATGTTCATGCACACAAATATCTGTCCTGGGTGGGAATCGAACCCACGACCTCTGGCGTGAAAAGCAAGCATTTGCCAACCACGCCAATAGGCCCGTCGAAAGATGGACTGACGGTCATGCGAGGGTCGTGATGATGTGGTCCCGGCCGATATCGGCCACGTCGACCGCTTTTACTCCTACTGTAGCCGACGTTCGTGTGCTCGCATGTGACTTATGTAGCCAATTTTATTAGCAAAAATGCTCGCACATTGCGGGCATGATGGTCGTATGGAGCTGAGGATGCGGGTAGCATAAGACCGGCTATTGTATCCTGAATTCTTTTTTTTTTTTTTTTATATATATATCTAGGGACAATGTCACACAGATAATCCTAGCCCCAAACTAAGCAAAGCTTGTACTATGGGTACCAGGCGACGATATACATACTTATATAAATAGATAAATACTTAAATACATAGAAAACATCCATGACTCAGAAACAAATATTCGTGCTCATCACACAAATTTGTACACTTACCGGGATTCGAACCCAGGACCACCAGCTTCGTAGGCAGGAGCACTACCAACTACGGTGACTTGACGAATTTCAGCGGACATGGACCACAAATACAGTTAAAAAAATACTTACAAATCGTGAATATTTGAAAAAATTGGCAAATTGATACATTCCTTTGTTGTGCGAGCAAGTCAATTGTAAATATAACATCTTAAATGTATTAACTCGAGTGAAATTTACGAAACATATTTAGGGGCAAATATCGTAAAATTGAAAAGTCTTGTTGATATTATTTCGTTGAGTAGGCACTTTATTTATTGATGCTGGGATTTGCACTTATTTGTTAACTATATTTAGTTACGTAGCTTATTAAACAATATGTGTAATTTAATAAAAGTAATATTATGCAGTTATAAGATTGTACAAGTTTTACTTACAGTTAAACCATACATTATTTTAAACATGAAGATATTTATGCCAAGATTCATAAATGGTCTCCTAAATTCAGGAATATTTGCATTATAATGTTTATTAAACCACTAGCATCCACTAGCTTCGCGCGCGTGGAAGGTTTTGTCGGGATTCAAAGTACTCCATATGTTAACTATCGGTGTACGAAATTTAATCCAATTCCTTCAGCTGTTTTTGAGTGAAAGATTAACAATCATCCATACATACAATCTTTCGCATTTATCAATCATAGTGCCTTTCTTGGATGGGACCTCCTTTACCCCAAACTCAAACAGGACGGATATTAAACAAAAACTTCCAAAATTATAAATCTTAACATACACACACAGATATAACTTTCTTTTTGCGTCGGGTTACTAAAACACATAATATACACAAAAACAAGAACATTATAAAGAAAGTTTGGATATTACTCGTATTATATAAATTTGATTCCTCTCCCGTACGCCAGGGATGTAGGCATGTACTAACGCCAGCACATCCAGCTACCCCCATCTGTCAAATTTCATAAGGTTCACTTTCATTTGGGGAAATTTGACAGATTGGGGTAGCTTGATGTAGGTATAGGTAGTCTGTACTTAACATTGCATAGTTACTGTTAGTCGAACGGAGTGAGCGGAGACCACGCGACTTTTTCTAATACTTACATTTTTGAACTAGTGATATCTTTAGAATTGAATAATTCAATTGTATAATTTAAAAAGTTATATTAAGGTAAAGAGCCTTTACAAGATTTCAATTAAAATTTTAAAATAAAAGAGCATTTATTGAGACATAAATGTTATAGTTCAACCTGTGTTGTCGCAAAATTTTTCGTAGATAATAATTTGTTCTGCAAAGTCATAATTTTGATCTATTATCAATAGTTTTAGCAGCGTACATGATGTAAGGAATTATTAAGGTATTTTTTTATACCTTGGGTTAAATTATTGGAGTTTTTGGTAAGGATTCCTAATTTATAAAGTTGCCTATGCCACTCGGAGGTAGTGTAGCTTCCCAATGGAGAAAGAATTTTTAAAATCGGTATAGTAGTTTCAGAGCCTAATCAATTCCAACAATCAAATCTTTCCCCTTTATAATTAGTATAGATAATGCAAATAATTAATTATATTTAAAATAAAAATAAAATAAAAAAGGTTTTTATTCACGTAGACTTTAAAAAAGCGCTTGTAAATAGTCAGAACATATTCGTAGTAATATATAATTAATTTATAATTATTTCTAGGTACATATAGATATTTAGGTACACGGATTGTAGGAAATAATTTACAATAAGATTTATTTTATAACAGTAACGATATTTAACTAACTTAAATTAAGTTATTGTCAAGGATCATGTGTAGGTTTAATTATCAAAATTTTAAATTTTAGCTATTTTTTTACTAAAACAGTCCTTTAAGTACAGCTCGCTTCAAATATATTATACATATAAAATAAATATATACATAGTGTTTGCCTTGTGCTACAAGTAAATATAGCCTACCCTATACTATAATAACCCTATACCTTACGTCCCCACATTCACCAATCCTTATGCTAGCGATATACGCCAGAAGCCAATTCACGGCAGATGCTATCATTTACTAACGTGTCTGGAATTACGCCGCCTAACGTATTTACTATCTCACACTATTCATTTTTTTGGAGCGCGATATTGCTGATCGCGAGCATTAAAGATTTTGTGGCGAAATTTTCACGTGTTCAAATGAATATTTTGACTGGCTTGTAGGTTTAGTGGTTAATGACCCTGACCGTTCAGAGGTTGTAGGTTCAATCCCAACCCGGAACGAATCTTTGTGTGATGAACACGCTTATTTGTTCTGTGTTTATTTATTTGTAATATGTGAGTGTTTAGAAATATACAAATGTGTTTATGCTCGTAGCTGGATGCTCTCACCGGTTCATAAGTGATCGGCGAGGTTAAGAAACTAGGCTCGCGGTCAGTCCATAGATGGGTGAACGTTATAGTGGTTTAATTTCTGAGTGACTCCGTGCTTTACAGATATTATTCACGGATACTACCATACCAGCCGAAGAAATGGAGATTGATGAGCTTCTCTATGAAACTCAAAAGGCAGTACTTTCAAATTGCGTAGAGGGTGTGCTTCTCCAATTTCTTCGTCTTCTTTTCACTTTCACCATCGGTTGATACTTCATTTGTTTATTTCCACTCTTCATTTTCTTATAACTCTTCCATCCATGTTTTCCTCGTCTTCTTCTACTTCTAAAACTATTTGACACTAAAGTGTCATCCAATTAGAAAATTTAATTTAGGGAACTAAAGTTTGGAATACTATTTAATTTATTTGGATAGAAACTCTTACCCACGCAAAATTCATAAGGTCATTAAAATAAAATAAAAAAGGTTTTTATTCACGTAGACTTTAAAAAAGCGCTTGTAAATAGTCAGAACATATTCGTAGTAATATATAATTAATTTATAATTATTTCTAGGTACATATAGATATTCAGGTACACGGATTGTAGGAAATAATTTACAATAAGATTTATTTCATAACAGTAACGATATTTAACTAACTTAAATAAAGTTATCGGTAAAGCTGTCTGTTGCACATATTCGTTTCCTGTTAAAACGCTATGCGACAAGGAGTTACATGTTAGTACTTGTCACGTGTACGTGTGATTGTTCATTTCCTACTCTTCCTTGATTACCAACAGTAAAGAATGAACATCATATAGAGGAACACATATCGCGTAACACAAATAAAATCTATGTGTATAAGAAACTGAGACCGGTATCCCAGCCGACAAAGTTGGGAGGTTTCAGGGACATTTACAAAGAAATCACTACAAAAGCCGATTGTCAGAAGTATGTGGAAGATATGGAAAATGCTGTTGTTGCAGCGCTCCACATTGACGCACCCCTGAAAATTCAACAAGACAGGACCGACTAATAGACTTTCAAACAAATGTATGTGGCATGCGAACAATTGATGATGCGCTGAAATATGAAATTTTAGGTTTTGGGAAGATCAAGCTTTAAATTACACATTTCTTCAGTTATACTCCAATACCGATTAACTAAATAGTTATGCTATGTGGTGACAGCGACAAATATTATCCCATAGGAGGCGTAGTCGTCTTCCTCCTCTCTGTGTACTATGAGCACCATATTGTGATCACCGACCCCTCTACCCAGCGTGGCAATTACGGCATATCAAAGATAATATAATATAATAATATCTAGGGACAATGTCACACAGATCATCCTAGCCCCAAACTAAGCAAAGCTTGTACTATGGGTACCAGGCGACGATATACATACTTAAATAGATTGATAAATCCATGGAAAACATCCATGACCCAGAAACAAATATTTGTGCTCATCACACTAATATTTGCACTTACCGGGATTCGAACCTGGGACCACCAGCTTCGTAGGCAGGAGCACTATCAACTAGACTACGGTGACTGTCAAATAAAGATATCAAAGATATTATATTCTTTGTTATACATAGAAACTTAGGGATTGAAAAAACTATACAGTAATTAGTTTTTCAATCACATATTTATATTATGTAACACTAGTACGAGTTTGCAATTGAAAAGCAATTGTTGTGCAAATTTTATTATCATCAGGCACTCTGCAAATAAGTACCAATATTTTCCAGACTTCCTAATGAATTCCTTTCTAATTTCTGTAAAGTGCGCAGTCTCGTCGTAAATATAATTGGGGCTTTCGAAATATCGTAGGTACAGTGTTGTCAAAGCACTACGTTTACCAAAATGAGACGGTATTTTCTCTGAAATATTAAACAATAACTTCACTCAAATGTTTCGAAATATATAGCACTCTAGGCTACAATTATTCACAATGTATATTTATAAATGGGAGTGAGTGTGGGTCGTTTCATGAAAGAGGCACAGAAATAAAAGCAATTGGGTGGTATTGTCCTATTGCGTAGCTTGTAATTTGTCATTTATAAAAGTAAAAACAAAAGATGACCATTCAAGTTGTATATAATATTCTAGGGTACCTTTGAGTTAATCTAATGATGTTATGAACACTACAGTTTTTAATTGTATGAGATAATCTTTGTCGCACACTTTGAAATTGGCACATGGCATACCCACTTAAAAAAATAAAATCTATATATAATTATATATATATAATGTTGAGATCCGCAGGCGAACCAAAGTAACCGACATAGCCGTAAGAATTGCAAAGCTGAAGTGGCATTGGGCAGGGCACATAGCTCGTAGAACCGACGGCCGCTGGGGCAGAAAGGTTCTCGAGTGGCGACCACGAACCGGAAGACGCAGCATGGGCAGGCCCCCTACAAGATGGACCTATGATCTTGTGCGGTCGATGGAAATCGCTGGATGCGGATAGCGCAAGACCGGCAATTGTGGACATCTTTGGGGGAGACCTTTGTCCAGCAGTGGACGTCTTTCGGCTGATATGATGATATATATATATATATATATGTTAATGAATGTTTGTCTGTATGTCCTTTATAGAATCGTAAACTATGCATTTGATCATGTAAAAGCTAGTACTTATACCTAAAAGGAATAAACGATAAGTATCTACGCCACGGTAGTATGTAAGCACATTCAATATGCCAGTGTGAGCTGTCGTACTTACCAGCTATAACCTTTAGGATGCTGTTGTGGCTATCATGTACCCTGCGTATCCCGAGGCAGATGGCGTTTGCATGATAGCTTGAAAACTATAAATTTTTACCTCTGCGAACATACCTGGAGCCTTCAGTATAGCGGCAACCCCATCAGCATACGTAACGCATTGAAAGAAACAAAGAAAATAGAGAAAGAAATAATTTTATTTTCATACCGTATACGGAAAATACATTCAATTGTGGTATACATTTTAAACATTTCAAATTTTATCCGTACTAGTATGAAAAATGGCCCTATCTCAGCTAGTAATACATTATTTTTTTATTATTTTTTTATTTAAAATACAGGATAATTGTTAGTGTACACAGCATATCTAAACCACAAAGGTACTTACTGCTACAGGTAATCTACGCCGATACAATTCTCAGATATCTACAGGAGTTTGGCATGTACATTTCATCGATTAGTCAGAAGATTAAATTTGTTGTAAGAAGTAAGACTTGAGTCATACTTTAATATTATGTATAGTAATTTTATCACGCAGATTGGAGGGTAGCTCATTAATTAGTCGAGGAACTAAAAGGCCAGATGTGCGTTCACCGTACGTATTGTTTGCCCGGACTGTGCGAAGCCGGTTTTGTGCGACGGCACGCGTGTATACAGGGTGTTGAATTCTATCCACTAATTTCTCATTTAAAAATTGTTCATTTAAAAATGCATATTTAAATTGTGTATGGATGGGTAATATTTTACAGTGTTTAAATAGTTGATGATCATGATTATGGAATTGGATTTTAATTTTATTTGATACGATATTTTTAAGAATTTTTATTTGCAATTTATATATTTGATTGAGATAAGTGTTGAATGTTCGACCATTACTACTCAGCCCGTATTGAATATACGATTCAGCAGTGCTGATCTTCCGATAGGGCCAGTATGTATTGAACACGTAGAGCGCTGTATCCTCTCTGCAGATCGCTAACCCAAATTAATATATGAGAACTGCAAAGCATCCTAATTTTAATACCAGAAAAAATCCGGGTGAAGCTATAGGGAACAATCTAGTAGCTACTAGATATATACATTATTTTTTAAATAGACAAAGCCCACAGAAGAGAAATAAATTCCTATGTCGCATGTACTTTACAAACACATAATTAACAGACACAAAACGCCCAGACTCAGACCAACTACTTATGTTTCCTATGCGGGAATCAAACCCGGGACACGGAGTGTCAAGGCGGCTGTTTTAACCGGGGCACGTGCAGTCCGATTTCTAAGTTACGGAATTTTATTTCCATTCTCAGAAATCTTTTATCTTTCCTGTAAATTCATTACCAACAGTCCAATGAACATGAAAGGAGCTAATAAACAAAATGGGTTCTCATCTCATTACGTTGTTCCATCAGCACATAGTTCAATTTCTTCTTATCAATTTAGGATAAAAGAGATTTTTTATGTTTTTATTATTCTTGTCAATTACTAAGACACGTGTAAATGAAACTCGTGTATGGTACGTTCCTACTGAGTGGCAAGCCATATTAAATTGTGAGCAAAACAAGTCAATTTTTGTTCGCAATTCAAAACGACACGTCACACATTTATAACAGGAAAATATACGTTCAATCAATTTAATTACAATCGTTTGAGGCAGCCTCGTTAAACACTAATTATCAGGGGTTTTTGGCGCCAGCGGAGTAAAAGACACGTGTATAAAAATGGTTGATATTGACGTCTTCGGCATCGTACCCATGAAAACGGCACATTGCCGTGAATTACAATTTTCCTTGTTGATTCCAAAATTCCTTAGAAGACTCTAGTAAAGTCTTTCTTGATTTTACTGAAGTAGGACTCTGACTTGACTATGACGGATTTTACTTGACTGGACATTAAGTCAAATGACGAAAACGCTACATAATGGTGAATTCATATGGAAATCACTTGACTTATCAACTTTACACTGACAAATACTGTAATCGATTCCATATCGAAGAAAACAAAAATTCTAATGAGGTCCTATAGCTAACTAGTTAGAAGTAATAAAAAGAAGTTATATTTTTTTATTATTAATGCGAAAGTTTTGTGTATGGATGTATGGACGATTGTTAGTCTTCCACGCAAAAACTACCGAACAGATTTTGATGAAACTTTGTAGTAATGTAGCTTCTATATCGGAATAACATATAGGCTATGATTTACGAACGAATATTTAAAACCACGGGAGGGGCGGGGGAGGGGCGGGGCTTTATGGAATGCAATAAACCATTGTATTTTGAGTATAACGATCTAATTTGTGTTTTTTGTCACTGTCAAAGAAAATCATAATGAATGGAGAACCGCCTTACATTTGGCACGTATTTCAGTGAATTTCAATTATGACTACAATAGATACTATCTCAACTATTAAAAAAGACGTAGACAGGCGTGGGCGAGCAGACTGAGCCATGGGTAATTACTTGAGATATTAATTAAAGTAATTTTTTGCAAAGAAATGATGTCTGTAAATATTTAAATCGTTAAATCTATATAGTCTGAAGCTTATAAAAGTTATATACGTGGTATATATTTACGCAATCGTGTTGAGCACTATCAACGAGAATGAATTATTATAATATTAATTATTGGCTAGTTATCACGTCATGACAACTATTGACAACCATAACCAATCATATTGGTGCATAACCAGAGAGAGCTTGAAATCGTTCGTAAAGAAACAAATCTAAAATAAAATAAATGCATCCAGTTCATCTCCATTATCAATAAAAAAATGCTTAGAGTTTATATGAAAACAAAAAATTGTGTTGATTATTACACAATAATATTTAAAATATATCATAATGTGACGAATGAATTGACGGGCCGGTTGGTTTGATTGGTAAATGCTTGCCTTCGCTATTACATTCTGTGTTACGCTTTTTTAATGGCACGTAAAACTTTTTAAGTTTACTTACATCCTACTATAATATTATAAATACAAAAGTTTGTGAGTATGGATGTTTGTTATTCTTTCACGCAAAATCTTAGGCTTATATATCCGAATAACATATAGGTCATAATTTATAAAAGTAAGCTTGAATAAAACCGCTGGACACAGCAAGTATAATATAAGAATTAAGAGAGGCAGGGCATAGCGTTCATTCGCTCAAAGAGCAGCCCGACTGGGGAAGTACCTCCACCTTACAGAAGACATTCCTTAATAATAACATTAATAATTTTAATGTTGTGTTTCCGAGTGTGAGTAAGGTCGCCAGAGCTCATTGGGGTGGGGGGAAGGGTCAGCAACACTTGTTTGCTGACTCTAAAAGGCCGGCAACGCACTCGCGACTCCTCCGGTGTCGCGACTGTCCATGGGCGGCGGTGATCACTTACCATCAGGTGACCCACTTGCTCGTTTAACCCTCTGATAAAAAAAAATAAAAAAAAATAACATAAGTCTCCAATGACGCAAGTTGTTCTTCACTTTTTACAAGTAATTGCTAAAAAGAATAAAACTTAAATAAAATATTTTTTGTAAGTCGAAGAAAGGTTTTTGTAAGAAAAGCATTTGTAAGGCAAACATAAGTATTAATATTATATATGGATATTAATATGACTATATACAAATAAATTCAAAATGAAATCGAATAAGTATACAATTCATAACAAATCTTAATAATATGAATTACATAACTTTAATTTTCTCGATACTGTAAATGGGCTTAGTTAGCAAATGTTGCCATTAAACTTTTTAATGATGTGATATACATTGAATCATCTTGCTACTTACTTACTTACAACTCCGTAGTTTTATTATAGTAAATTATATTTTGTATGCGCTTTTCTTTTCGGCAAAAGAAGATCCTACCGTTTAATTTCTCACAAAATATGCCAAAATATTCCGTTTTTATTTATTATTTACACAATACAGAATAAATTTCCTGTTTAGCTAAAATCCTCGCCTACGGCGATAGATTTATAAAAGAGAACCGCTCGATGCGCCGCAGTCTAGTAAAAATATGTTTTCGAAATTGAATCTTGATTTTCCTTTAACAATGTTGATTTTACTTTAACTTCTTTACACAATACTCCTATGATAAATCTATATAAATCGAAACATTTGATACAAAAAGAGATCTGGACAGTGTTTAACGTAAAATCTATTTGCAGGCAGAAGTTGTACAAAAATATTACAAATATGTTGGGTCAACTATCACACTGCCAACTGATAAAAAAAAAATAGACAGAACCTGTACAATCAGACAACTAATAATAATAATAATATCTGGGGACAATGTCACACAGATCATCCTAGCCCCAAACTAAGCAAAGCTTGTACTATGGGTACCAGGCGACGATATACATACTTATATAGATAGATAAATACTTAAATACATAGAAAACATCCATGACTCAGTAACAAATATACGTGCTCATCACACAAATATTTGCGCTTACCGGGATTCGAACCCAGCACCTCTGATAAACGTGTTCTGCTGTGTGGTGACGGCGACAAATATCAGAATCAGAATATCATCACCCCATCTCATCCCGTGGGGGGCGTAGAAGTCGACCCGAGGGAATATCTACCAGAGGACGGGAAGCAGCTTCCTTCTGAGTACTACGACCATCATACTGCGATCGCCAACCCGCCTGCCAAGCGTGGCGATTATGGCATATCCCCTCAAGATGATTCTTGAGGGAGGCTTGTCCAGCAGTGGACTTATTTAAGCTGTAATGATGATGATGATGACCTCTGATAAACATATTTACATAGGTACTTCTAAATACATACATAGCATAGAAAAATACACCCAGACACAGAACAATTATATAAAATACTAACTTTTATTATTATATACAACTTTAATAAAATATTTTACCGATAAATAGTATGAACTTTTTGACTGTCCTATTCGATATGACATTAACACCATATTTATATTTCAAAAAAGAGCTGTAAGAGCTATCTATAATCTTGGCCCGAGAGTGTCTCCAAGAGAAAAGTTCAAAGAGGTTAACATTCTAACTGTACCATCTCAGTATATATATGAAAACTTACTATATGTGCATAAAAATATCGATTCCTTCTGTAAAAGGAGCGATACACATAATGTAAATAATAGATATAAGAATAATCTCATATTGCATACTACCCGTCTCCACAAAATAAGTAACTCTCTTATGGGGTAATGTATAAGATTCTATAACAAACTTCCCAATGATATTAGAGAATTGTCTACGAATAAGTTTAATAGAATTATTAAAGCCAAATTGTGTAGCATATTACAAAATTTCTAATTATTTAATTGACAAAAGTGCTTGGGATTGGGTTGTTCTGAGTCAACACACATGATTGTAATTAATCTTAAGTATATTCTATTTAAAAAAGGATTCCTACTGAGTTTTCTGGCAGTGTTTCTCAGTAGCTGCCACGTCATGCACTGCACGGTAGGGTAAAAAAATATGACGATTCCACATAAATGTAATATTTTTACGGGTTAAATGATTTTGACTTTGACTTTGATATTTGACACTAATATTGTTGCACGTTATATACGTTGATTGTTTCAAGTGTTTTTTGTTTCAAAGCGATTAGTCCTGCGGTCGGAAAAGAGTAATTTTTCGCCTCACTAGCCTCGTTTTCACCTAATGTTGATAGATGGACTATTTAATGTAAATGTCATTCTCTTGATTCTTACTCAAACCCTCTTTGTTGGGAAACGGCCTGTTGTTCCATTGTTTGATATCTGAGACCTAATTATTAACCGTTATCACACGGAAGGAGATTATCAATTTGACTGTGTAAATATATTTTAGATGATGGCTCAGCGTTTTGTTGACTAATTTTGATCATCCGTTTGATATTTCGTAATCAAAATTACGATGTTAACCTGTGTTAGAGTAATTATAGTATACTGAGCTTTATAATTCCCGCGCAGATGGTTACTCCATTGAGACTGGCCGCCGTAGCCGAAAATCAACCAGGAGGACTTTTTAATTTTTCTTAAAACAGATATTATTCTGCTACAGACTTTAATTTAATTATCACCATGTTATATAGTTCACTAGAAGGGTTTAGATACAGATGCACTCTCAATTCCTTTACTTTTATATTGCAATGGAGCGAACAAACCAACATAATAACTTCGCAATTTCAAAGGTATTGACTTGGAGGCATTACAGCGGGATGCCAATAGCATTGATTGGAGTAACGTCTATGAATCTTCTAACATTGACGATAAGGTGGATGCATTCAACGCTAATATTCAAATTTTATACGATAAACATGCCCCTAAACGGCGAGTTAGGATTAAACATAACCCTGCCCCATGGATCACTGATTCTATAAAAGACTCTATGGCTCTTAGGGATAAAGCCAAGAAAAGGTATAAGCGGAGCCCTTCGGAGGCTAATGTAGCTCGGTATAAATCTTTGCGTAATGCTTGCAATCGTCTGTGTCGTGATGCTAAGAAGCGCCATTTCTACAAGTCTCTCGATAATCGTGATTCTTCTTCTGTGTGGAAATTTCTGAAATCTAATGGTATAGGCAAATCTCCCTCTCCGGTTTGTAAAAACATTGATTTAAATGCCCTTAACTCACACTTTTCTGCTGCTCCTGTCACTCTTAATACTCGTGTCAAATCTAACACTCTAGAACAACTCTCACAGGCCCGGACTTCACATAACTCTACTTTCAATTTTACCCCTGTTACTGAGATGGATGTCAACAAATCTCTTCTTAGCATTTCATCAACTTCTGCTGGACATGACAACTTGTGCTCCAAAATGATTAGACCTGTCCTTTCTACTGTACTTCCTATTCTAACGCACCTGTTCAATTATTCCTTATTCTCTTCCCATTTTCCCACTACCTGGAAACTAGCCCACATCATTCCTTTACCTAAAGTCTCTGATCCATCGACACCATCCCAATACCGTCCCATCTCTATACTCCCTTTCCTTTCCAAAGTTTTGGAGCACATTGTCCATAGCCAGCTGTCTGTCTTTCTTTCACGAAATCGTATCCTCAGCTCTTCTCAATCTGGTTTTCGGTCTGGCCACAGCACGGTAACTGCTCTTGTTAAGGTCACCGATGACATTCGCTGGGCCATGGAAGATAAATCCTTAACTGTTCTTATACTCCTTGATTTTAGTACTGCATTCAATTCTGTCGATTTTGACATCCTTCTCGGTATTCTCTCTTCACTCAATGTTTCTCCTTCAGCCTTAACCTGGTTTGACTCTTATCTTCGGGGTCGCGCGCAGTGTGTACGCCTTGATGAGTCCTTCTCTGATTGGTGTGAACTCAGTGCGGGTGTACCTCAGGGTGGCGTTCTTTCTCCATTATTATTCTCCATTTTCATCAACTCTGTTACCAGAGGCATCTCCTCAAACTTCCATCTCTACGCAGACGATTTGCAACTATATCGGTCTTTTAATTTTGAAGATGCTGATGCTGCCATTGCCGTCATGAATCATGATCTGGGACTAATTAGTTGTTGGGCTAGGTCCCACGGACTTCTGTTAAATCCTGCGAAGTCCCAGGCCATGATCATAGGCAGTAGGCATATGCGCAGTAGGATTAATCTTTCGTCTTTTCCAACAGTCAGCCTTGATGGTGTTACTATAAATTATTCGGATACATTAAAAAATCTTGGACTGACGATGGCTTGTGACCTTTCTTGGAAAGCTCATGTTGCTGATGTCAGCAAAAAGGTTCACTATACATTCCATTCGCTGAAATGCCTCCAAAACTTTTTACCTTTGAAAACGAAAATCTCACTTGCCCAAACCCTGATTCAGCCCATCATAGACTACGCTGACAGCTGCTATCCAGACGCTACTGAAGAGCTTCTAAATAAACTTGAGCGTCTACAAAATCTATGCATTCGGTTTGTATATGGACTGAAAAAGTTCGACCATGTTTCCAAGTTCCGTAAAGACCTCAAGTGGCTTCCTATTCGATTTCGTAGGAACACTCGCGTATTGTGCCTCCTTTTCAATATCCTGCATAATCCTCTGTCCCCGTCCTATCTGCGAGAGCGGTTTTCTTTTAAATATCCAAATGATGCTCTGTGTAGATCTCATCTGAAATCCATCCTAAAACTTCCAATCCATAAAACAGATTTTTATTCCTATTCCTTTACTGTTCATGCAGTCAGACTGTGGAACTCTCTTCCGATAAATATACAAAACTGTAAAACTATTCACACTTTCAAAAGACTAGTGAAAAATCACTATCTTTCAATTTCATCCTCATAGAATGTATTATTAGTATTTAGTTTATTGCTAAGTCTAAATTGGATATAATATTTATATGTATTTAAGTATATATGCAATTATTAGTATGTAAGTGTATTATAGACCTACACACATTATTATAGCTCTTTAAAATTTTTCCTGTCGCGGGTCTGCTGGAAGAAATTTCTTGCGAAATAAGCAGCACCTTTGTACTGTTCATCTCTTCGTATTTTTGTCTATTTATTGTATGTTTTGTGTGTACAAGAATGATTAAATAAATAATAGAAAAAACATCAGAACTCAAATCCCTGTTTGGCCCGAAAAAATGTAGAAGATCTAAAAGACTTACATAATAATATCTCTCCTATTTGAAGTCAGGAAATTAGTGCTATGACAACCTTGTGTTTTGGAAAGTAAAAGGTTTTACACCCTAACGGATATCAACATCATCATAGCACATAACTAAAAAGTTCTTCTTAGAAAACGGTGTTAGTTAATTATTATTGTATTGTATATTTTATATTGTAATAACTGAATTTTGTATCTACCTATTATGTATCAATTATACCTTCCTATGTACTGACCGTGTAATACGGTATACGCGAACGGCTCGCCGGTACCCAGATAAACCCTGTGAGGTTTTCGTTGTACGGCATGCATTATTGATAATGTAATATAAGTTTATTGAAAATAAAAAGAACACCAATATGAACAAAAATATGCCCACTGCTGGATAACAGCCTTTGGTCTTGCGCTACTCATATTTAGCGGATTCCAGCGATCCTCTCAAGATCATCGGTCCATCTTGCAGGGATCCCCGATCCGGAAGACGCAGCGTGGGCAGGCTCCACGCTGCGTCTTCCGGATCGGGGTTGCCACTCGAGAATATTTCTGCCCCAGCAGCCATCGGTTCGAAGAGCTATGTGCCCCGCCCACTGCCACTTCAGCTTGGCAATTCTTTGGTTTATATTGGTTACTTTGGTTCACCTGTGGGTCTCAACATTTCTGGTTCCATCTCGCAGGGAACCTCCGAGCATTGCTCTCTGTGTGACCCTGAATCGTCTGATAAGGCCGATAGTGAGCGACCACGTCTCTGTTCCGTAAGTCATCACTGGCAACAGAGATATTTGTTTTGCCAACGGATATATTATTTATTAGTACAGACAAACGTTGAAACATTGTTAGTTTGTCTTTTTATTTTTTATTATTATTAATATTTTTACAAACTACTTGGCAATGTGTCAAAATATCCATTGCTTGTTTTCAATCCGTCATAAACAGAGATTTTGAGCATGAATCTTTAATGAACAGTTTAATAGGTGTTTGGTTTTCATTTCATTTTTACTTTAACATTTATTTTCAAGACCACAGGTAGATAGAAATCAATTTGTAAGAAATAACAATAAATGAATATCTTGGGACAGCTGCTGTGGAATACACTGCCAAATGATACCAAAATTGGCAGAGCCTTTAAACATATTTATATATTTCTAAATACGTACATATTATAAATATATTACAACCATTCACAGTACAAATAGATAATGGTGTTCATCTCACAAAGATTTTCCCTCGGGCGGGATTGAACTCACGACCCCAGGTTTAGCAGTCGGGGATAACTTACCACGAGAACAACAAACTGGTCAAACACTTCAAGCTTAAAACACGCTTAATGTTGACTGAGTGACACATTTGATGGTGTCCGGAATTCAATTGCTGGGTCGGGCCAGAAAAGTGAAGCTAAATAAGCTAGTAATAACAAACATTTTGAAATCACCAAATAAAACTGGAAGTAATTTTATGTAAATTGTAAGTAGTAAGATAATGAGAGTAATAAGATAAAATATTATTTTCTATGTAAATATTGGATGAAAGTAAAATAAAATTGTTCAAATATAATCTAAGGAGCACTGAAAGACTTTATTATATTTACAGACAGAGTACCCACCTTTATATTATATATAATACCTCCTCACCAACTTTCCTTACTAACATTAGTTCATTCAATTCAATTCAATTTTATTTGCTCAATACAGGTATTACAGAGGATGGTACACATTAAAATTATTTGAACGCTGTATTCTACCTAAAAACTAAGGCATGCAAATTGTTTCATATACAAATTTAAACAAACAAGAATAAGTTACATTGATTTCGACGAGTGCAATTATTAAACTTAAGTTATATATATATAATTAGATCACAATATAATCAATTAATTAAGTAAATGTTTCAATGTCAGATAAGATATAGAATTATAATAAATGTCAAATAGTATTGAACAATGTCACGTTAATAGAAGTAAATGTCAAAATAATAATATATATAAGATTCTAAAATACAACAATCATACAGGTACAAAAATACAATTAGCATTACTTTCAATTTAAAATTTATCATTTAGGAATTCAGTCACACTATAATAATTTTTATTCACAAGAAATTGCTTCAATTCTTTTTTGAATATCTTGTCATTACTTCCTTTAAACGCTTTGGGCAGTTTATATTAGTGGCCCCATATAGAACACGCTTTTATGCATCAGAGTAGTTTTTGATTTTCTAAGACAAAGACGATACTCGTCTCGTTGCCGTCTGTTACTACTCTCTGAAGCTACATTATACAGGTATAAATGAAGTTTAACAAACACAGCAATTTCATATATATAAAGACAAGGTAGTGGTAGTATTTTATACTTGCGGGAAAAGGCTTGTGCACAACTCTCAATGGTTTTTAACCCAAACATGGCCCTTAAACATCTTTTCTGTGCTTTGAAAATTCGATCTCGGTCTGTGGAGTTCCCCCAAAAAATCCAACCATATCTTAAGATAGAGGATACCATTCCATGATATGCAGTCACTACAGTTCTAACGTTACTAATTTGAGCTAGTTCGTAAAGTGCATATACAGACTTATTTAATCTTTTATTTAATTGATCAATATGAGGTTTCCATGTTATTTTCTTATCAATAGCGAGACCAAGAAATTTTGTAGTATCGACCTCAATCACTGATTTACCTCTGTAGCATATAGTTATATCAGAATGGGTAGGTGTACGTTGTGCAAAGTTCATAAGTTTTGTTTTATTCATCATAAGTCACTTTACTAACAAAATATGGATCTGTATTGTTGTCCGAAATAAAAGTCATTTATTATTATTATTTATTCAGCAAAATACTTTACTGAGAAACCCTCTTACATGTACTAAGAAGGGCTTAGACAATGTCGACAGTACGACCATTGGGCATGCCGCCAGCAAAGACGCAGTCTCAGACCTGGGTGGCGGGAAAAGACTGACAGGTGGCGGGCGGTGCTGAATTCAGATATGAGCATTCTGAACTATTCTAGTGTGTGAATGAGTCATTCTGCTAAAATTATGCTTCACGGCTTTCTACGTTATACGCCCACAGTACCCCCGTGTGTCAAAATACCGGCGCGGCGGCTGCGAGGCTAGTTTATGTGTAGCGTTAAGGCTGCCTTATATTTTTAAAGAGGTTATACGCACAAGCATTTTGGTTAGCCGACGGAAAAAGAACGTGGTTGGTGCAGAACGCAGGTCTGAACATCTTGTACGATTCTAATGTGTGAAGGATGCCTTTAATGAAATGATTATTCGCGGATTTCTACGTCATGCGCCGACAGTATACCCGTGTACCGAAAACCCAGCGGCTGTGCCACCAGATTGTGTATAGCCTTAAGGCTAGCTTATTTTTGAAAGGCAGATAGCTTGTTCGAGCATTTTGATATTATTTTATTGGATATAACATTATCACGATACTGAAATTTTTTGAAAGTGAAAACAATAATGATTATTATGTGGTGACGGCGACAAATATCAGAATCAGAATATCATCACCCCATCTCATCCCGTGGGGGGCGTAGAAGTCGACCCGAGGGAATATCTACCAGAGGACGGGAAGCAGCTTCCTTCTGAGTACTACGACCATCATACTGCGATCGCCAACCCGCCTGCCAAGCGTGGCGATTATGGCATATCCCCTCAAGATGATTCTTGAGGGAGGCTTGTCCAGCAGTGGACTTATTTAAGCTGTAATGATGATGATGATGATGATTATTATTATTTATTAATATTATTCCATATAAAGTTGCCTATATGTAACATAAACTCAAAATACTTTCTGTCTGTCGATGCTGATATAAAAGTATAAGTAAACAAAAGCTTTGACCCTCTCCAGTTCTATTATATACAGAATAGACACTGTCATAACGGTCCAAACAAATATATACATTAATAGTCCAACATAATTCTGACATCTTTACTCACAAACAAAAATAACAAGCACAAGGTACAACAATGAAATAGTCAGTTAAAATAATAAATAAAATAATGCATGTACTTAATTCTACATATTTAGAGTAAGCGATTCTATTGTTCTAACAATATATTAAAACACAACGGAGGTCAATGTTCTAAGATAAAAGGGTACCTTCATAATCCGGTCGTAAGTTCTGTCATATCCATATCAAATTAAATAGGTACTAATACTGGCCAGTAGCGTTAAAATTAATCTACTATACAAATAAATAAAATTGGAGTGTCTGTTTGTAATATTGAAATAACCGGTTTTTACTACATTAATATGAATATATATACGGTACATACACCAAAATGACATTTTTTACAATTTTTGTCTGTCTGTTTGTTCCGGCTAATCTCTGAAATGGCTGGACCGATTTTGACGGGACTTTTATTGGCAGGTAGCTGATGTAATAAGGAGTAACTTAGGCTACATTT
Source organism: Pseudoips prasinana (assembly GCA_951640165.1). NCBI lineage: Eukaryota > Metazoa > Arthropoda > Insecta > Lepidoptera > Nolidae > Pseudoips > Pseudoips prasinana. Next base: position 2,274,233 of record OX621238.1, on the reverse strand, counting down.
ATTTTAGAAAAAAGTCTTTTATTTTACAAGAAAAACGAAATAAACTAATTAACACGCGGACGAAGTCGCGGGCACAGCTAGTTTAGAATAAATATGATATTTGTATTGTACTGGAAACAAAAGTGCACGAAAAATTTGAAGAAACATGAGCGCACGTACTGGTACACACGGCTACACATCAAGCTATACATTTCCAGTATAAGCTGATCTCACGTTGTATAGGATTTCCAAACAATGACGGGTCAGCTTATATTGGAAATGTATAGCTTGATATGTAGCCGTGCGTACATTGCAACAGTGTTGCCTTCCAACTGACAAAGCGAACGTTACGAAGATACTACAGAAAGAACTCAAGCCAATCTTTGAGGCCTCCTGGAGTTTTGGATGGAACTGAAATGGTTCTAGTAACCAAAAAAGTTCACGCACAATGACCCAATTACAACAACTGGAAACCAATCGCCCAACTGTGTACGCAAAAGTGAGGTATAGCTGGGCTCCTTGCGCTTGCGCCGTTGGTAGTTGTCCATAGTATAAAAAACCGGCCAAGTGCGAGTTGGACTCGCCCATGAAAGGTTCCGTAGCAGCAAGTATTTCAGTTGATTAAATGAAAGGTAAATTGCGGTTTACGATTTATGACGTATTAAAAAGAACTACTTGCTACATCTCGTTCTAACCAATTTTCGTTGTTAATTTGCATGGTAATGTACATCATATATATTTTTTAGTTTTATCATTCTCTTATTTTAGAAGTTACAGGGGGGGGGGGGCACTCATTTTACCACTTTGGAAGTGTCTCTCGCGCAATCTATTCAGGTTAGAAAAAAATGATATTAGAATCCTCAATATCATTTTTGAAGACCTACCCATAAAAACACCACATGTATGGGTATTATAAAAAAAATTGAGATTCAGTTATATGTATGGGGACCGCCCAAAATTATTGTTATTTTTCTATTTTTGTGTGAAAATCTTAATGCGGTTTACAAAATACATCTACTTACCAAGTTTCAACAGTGCAGCTCTTATAGTTTCGGAAAAAAGTGGCTGCGACATCAGACGGACAGACAGACAGACAGACATGACGAACCTATAAGGGTTCCGTCTTTTGCCATTTGGCTACGGAACCCTAATAAAAAGCCCACTCCGACCCATGCGTCTTCACGTATTAATGTAGAATTACAGATGCAACGCACGCTTTAAAAAAAAAAAAAAAAGAGAATATAGACTTTAAAAAATCGCTTGTAAATAGTCAGAACATGTTTGCAGTAATATAGTTGTATACATTATTATTTCTAGTAACATAGATATTTAGGTACACATTGTATGAAAACATTTATAAAATTTATTTTATTATTGCATGAGGGAGTAAGTTGGTGAATGTGACGAGAGCGTTACGAAGTGTGATCGGGCGAACTGAAGTTGAGAAGTTGATGAGATATAAGTTAGTGAAGATAGAAAGAGAGAGAGTTACCTTTCGTATATAATTGAAGGGGCAAGAGAGAGAGGTACATAATTTACAAATAAATTCTTTCTCTATTTCTTTCATAGTTCGTTTGAAGGTTTACTTCAATCGTTGAAAGCACACTCGTTTTTTCAAGAACATTTGCGTCATTAACAGTCCTGAATAGAGGTTACCCTTTAGCGCGGGTCACCTAATTTTATTAGAATGCTAAAGCCGTCGCTGCTCTTTTTATACCAGTGAAGCATTAAAAACCTTGAAGGCTAACTGTAAATGTTAAATGATTCTATGGTCCATGGTTTTATGGCATTCTATGGTTGACGGGCCGTTGGCGTGGTTGGCAAATGCTTGCTTTTCACGACGGAGGTCGTGGGTTCGATTCCCAGCCAGGACAGACATTTGTATGCATGACCATGTGTGTTTGTCCTGAGTCTGGGTGTTATTATTTATGTAAGTATGTATTTACAAAAGAAAAGTAGTATATGTAGTATATCAGTTATCTGGTACCCATAGTACAAGTGTATATATAATGTCCCAGGATATTATTATTTATTTTTATTATTATTATTATTAATGGACGTGCACGATGGAGTGTTAATGCCAACTATATTGTATGGAAGTGAAAGTTGGGTATGGCAGAAAAAGAATGAAAGTAAAATAAATGCAGTGGAAATGAGAGCTCTGAGAAGTATGTGTGGTGTGACTTTGAGAGACAGAATTCGAAATACTGATGTAAGAGAGCATTGTGGTGTGAAAGAGGGTGTAGTATCTACTTGGGTATTAACATACACTTGTACTTGTCAAGGTCACAATGCAGTACATAAACAAAGTGGATAGTAAAAAGTTACAAAAAAAAAATAATTTGTCAGTCCGTGCGGTTTGTTTTATCGCATATATTTTCTGAAATCCTTAAATAAATAACAATTTACTAATCTATTATTTTAAAATTTAGGTAGTAGTTAGTAGGAAATCCGTTGTCTCTGCCTACCTCTCTGGAAAACAGGCGTGAGTCTATGTATATATTATTATTAAACAATTGGATGAAGATGAAATCTTCAGAGAGCACAAAAAGAGCGGCGGATCTCTTACGGACACTAGCGGTCATGAATCCCTTCCGCAAGCAAAAAATAGTAACCCTTCATGTGGAGTTAAACGGAACTACGGTCAACAAGGACGAAAACAGGACATATGTGTCACAAAAAATAAGGCCTCATAGATCTTGGGCTATCAAAACTCGGTACGCGAAAAAGTACGATGATGAAATAAAATAAATAAAAAAATAAAAAAGGTTTTTATTCACGTAGATTTTAAAAAAGCGCTTGTAAATAGTCAGAACATGTTTGTAGTAATACAGTTATTATTTCTTTACATATTACAGATATTTAGGTACACGGAATGTTAAAACATTTATACAATTTATTTTCTAATGGTAGTGACATTTAGCTAGCTTGTATTAAGTTATTGTCCAGGAGATTATGTTTAGTTGAAGTTTTTAATATAATGCATTGAAATTTTATTTTACTACATATCTATCTATGAATAAAGTGACAATAAAATCTATATCAAAACAGTGGAGCAGTGAACAGGCATATGCTATGATCCTGCCCTACTTTTTCTTATGGCTTGAGATCCCATTCCCAAGCCAAACTAAGATAACTTTCAGTAAAATACCTTCTTTACTAATATTATGGTACATTTTTCTAAACAAAACATCAAAATTGGCGCAAGCACTGATCTATCTATTCCTTCACTATCAGGGTTATTCAACCTGACTGGAAAATCTCGAAACGCTGGATCGAGAACTTCATGTACTTTTCGAGGCTCTGCCTTATAACAGCACAACTATTTAGACCCCGGACTACTACTAGGAAGTTTCCTTGCTACTGAAATCCGTAAAACACATCTTAATCGTACGCTTACGTTTTTGGACACGCTACCACTTTTTTGACATGGCAATGGGAATACCTTATCTTATCTTATCTTATCTTTGATGGGGTGTACTTGCGTTCAGCACTTCGACCCTTCAGGATCTTTTGTACTATCCCCCACTGGTTTTTATTCTATCCCTAAAGCCCTGAATGAAGTCTTCACATAAACCAGTACGCTTCTTAGGGGTAGATCCTTGTAGTCTCCTGGTTCTGGATATGCCAGCCCCAGGACGGCCATTCTGTGTCTTGCCAATGCATCGCATTTGCATATTATATGCAGCATTGTTTCATGTTCTTCAGGTCCTGCAGATCGGGCTATTCGACAGTCCCAATTTGTGTAGGTGATAGTTGGTGCCATAGTGGCCCGTGAATACTGCTACTATCAGTCGTAGCTGGTTTCTGCTGTACTTCCAAAGTTTTTTGGACCAGCTTGTCTACTCCTTTTATGAGTTGCTTTGAGTGTTATAATTCCTTGATTTTGGTCCACATTTGATTGTGTTTAGCTGTGGATTCATGTTTAAGGATTGCTCCTATTACATTTGGAGGAATCCCTACGGATATGGGAATACCTACTCATGCCACCCGCAATAAGTGTCTACTGGTGGGTATGGTGGACTTGCACCGACTGAACCTAACCTGCCGTATACTACTTCTGGCGCCTAATGGGAGGAGCCCCATGAACGCTGGTATGCTGTTCCGATGCCATCATTATGGGACATGCTACCACTATACCATCAAGGAAGGCAATGAAGAGATTAGTACTCGCATCGTATAATACTGTTTACATGGTACCCATTGTAGTTTCCTCCACTGGTATAATACCTAAAATGCTCTCACAAAGCCTTGAAATACTGGATATACCCAAATACATCATCAGTTTAATACAAAAGCAACCATTTTAAACACGTGCCGTATCACTAGAAAGTTTTTAACATCTTCAACTATTTCATCATTCACAATTTAACTTGTCACGCTTGACCATGGTCCGTGTGGAAAGTAATTAACCCCTTACAAAAGGGAGAAAATTATAAAAATACACTAAATAATAATAAGTTGTTGAGTTGTTGTTGACTTGTCTTGTTGAGTGTTACCATGGCAACACTCAACAAGACAAGTCCGTGTCATCCAAAAATAAACAATAAAAATTAATTACTACTGATTTTAATCCACATTCCACTATAAATAGTGTTTTTTTTTAAATGATATTCAAAATACAGTTTAGATCCATATTAACCATAATAAGAAAATTAAACATGAAGAAAATGCAAAAATGTTTTATGCTGTTTGGGATTTGACAACAAACGTCAAGTCCCATGAAAAACGCATCAAAATTATAAGAACACGGACTTGTTATGATTACAAGAGCCAGAAAGAATAACGCACGCCTACCACCTTCGGACTCGTTACCCAGCTCCGCCTCGCAGTCGTCGGTACCTGCAGTCTCCGCACCACCGACCTCCGCAGTAGCGTCGAGCTCGGACGACGAGTTCTTTTCTCCGCCGTCGTCGCTACCACCTGTACGACGGCGAGGACGACCTCCGGCCGGCTTGGGAGTACGTCGGGACATTGAAGCTTCGACAAGGATCCCCGCTACCGGTGGTTTAGTGCGCCGCATGCGATGGACAATATTAAATAATGAGAATGTCATGCGCGCGTACTATGGGGCGACAGAGGGGGGAACCAATCTCACCGCTTACCGTTCCCGTATGTTGCTATTGTTTCAGGCTCTTGAACCAGATCTGACCGTTTCGGAGCAACGCCTATCCGATCAGGTGCGGGTCATACAGCGGAACCATATGCTGGATGGATCTACACTTGATCGGCTGCGAGCAGAGGCTGTCATCTCCACGTCTGCCGCCGATCGGAATAATGTATCCGCTCCGCCGCCTAATTTGCTATCGGCGCAGGCGGATCCAAGGCCCGAGACGGTGGACTTTGGAGATGCTCCCCAGGTAAGCTCCCAGGATAATGAGCATTTGAGGAGGGCTTTGGAAGTGCGATTTTGGAATATAGGGATATATCCGTCTGTGATAGACCGCAGTTACCACGTTATCCCACGCACAAACGTAATATGGCGCTAGTGGTCGCTCTAGATTGCATGCTAGAACCATATTTTGGATCTAGCCTAGATCTTGCGGATACGCACTCGATTCTTTACTGTGCAGCAGTCGCGGCGTGTCGGGTGGCCCATGTTGGGTTTACAGGACCCAATAAGTCCACACGACCCACCGCCGTCAAACCAGCATGGCAAGAAAGAATCGAGCGACGTATCTCAGCAACTAGAGTGACCATCGGCAAGCTAATCTGCTTCAGGTCGGGAAACAATCGCCCGAGAGTTATGCGTTATGTGACACAGGCATTCGCCGGTACAGGTACAATACCGCGTGATTATACTGCCTGTGTCACGGAACGCATAGACTACCAGAAGCAGAAAGTTTCTGCGTGGGCTAACCGTATACGGCGGTACAAGGAACGGGCGGATAGGTTTCACCAAAATCGATCTTTCCAAAGTGACCAAAGAAAAGTGTATCGAAGGTGGGAGGGAACTTCCAGTAGTGTGACTGATGGCTGCTTACCAAATATGGACGAAATGTCACCATTTTGGAAAAATATTTGGTCAGCGCCCATACGTCACACCAATGGACAATGGATTGATATAGTTAAGCGCTCATGTGAACACTTGCAACCTATGCAAGCTATTAAAATTACCCCCTCTGATGTGGGAAATGCGGTTCGTCCGACTCATAACTGGAAAAGTCCTGGGCCGGATGGACTGCATAATTTCTGGCTAAAGTGGTTGCGAAGCTCGCATGCGTGCTTAGCTACTCAATTCTAAGAAGCTATCGATACTGGCTCCCTCCCACTTTTTATGACAAACGGTATCACTTTTCTGCTCCATAAAACTGGTAGTACCACGGATCCAAAGAATTATCGACCCATCACGTGCTTACCCACTATACATAACCCAGACCCACTATATATAAGCTCCTTACATCCATTCTGGTGACAAAATTAAATGAGCATTTATATGCCAATCATGCTTTAGATCCTGCTCAGAATGGATGTAGGGTTGGGTCCCGTGGTACTAAGGAGCTCCTCCTCATAGACATGGCCGTTAGCCAACAAGTTCGCAAAGGTCGAAGAAGTCTCTCCGCTGCCTGGATTGACTATAAGAAGGCATATGATTCTGTGCCCCATACATGGTTAAGACGGGTACTAGAGTTGTATAAAGTTGATGCAGCTCTTTGCGCCTTTCTTACCTCGTGTATGGGACAGTGGACCACGGTTCTTCGTCTTTCAGGAACCGGAGTAACTCCTTCGATATCCGAACCTATAAGGATTGAGCGAGGCATATTCCAGGGTGACAGTTTGAGTCCCTTGTGGTTTTGCCTGGCCTTGAATCCTCTGAGCGCTGTGCTGAGGGATTCCGGGTTAGGTTATCGGTTGCGGAGAGGGGATGAGACCATTTCTCATCTTCTGTATCTGGATGACCTCAAGTTATATGCTCCGAATAAACCAAATCTGATATCCCTACTAAACCTCACAGAAAGATTTAGCAGTGATATTGGAATGGAATTCGGTGTAGATAAATGTGCGGTCATACATGTACAGAGGGGTAGAGTTGTAAATTCTGATAATTTACAACTCACCGAGAGTATGACTCGCAGATCCCTCTCTGAAATTGAAACCTACAAATACCTTGGTATGTCTGAGTGTCTAAATATCCCAGATGGGGACATTAAGCAGTTGGTGAAGGAACGCTTCTTTAACCGCTTGACAAAAGTACTGAAAAGTCTATTGTCAGGCGGTAATAAAGTGCGTGCTTTCAATGGCTGGGTAATGCCTCTACTGGTTTACACCTTCGGCATACTAAGGTGGACTCAAACTGAGTTAGATGCCCTGGATCGAAAAGTCCGAAAACGCCTAACGACGTACCGTATGCACCATCCACACTCTTCACTAATGAGATTGTATATCCCACGAAAGTGTGGGGGTCGAGGCTTCCTCAATGCCAAGAACCTACACAACCGTGAAGTATGCAATCTCAGGGAATATTTCCTTGGTGTTGAGTGTGGGATGCATCGAGACGTCGCCGCCGTTGACAACGGACTCACGCCCCTCTCCTTGGCTAAAGAAGACTGGAGAAAGCCCGTCGTACTTAGCACTCGGGATCGAATTGACGTATGGAAGAGCAAGGTGCTTCATGGTAGGTTCCACCAGGCCCTACATGGTGCTCATGTGGACCTACAAGCGTCTGTGGCCTGGCTACGTTTTGGTGACCTATTTGGGGAAACCGAAGGTTTTGCTTGTGCAATTGCTGATGAAGTTGTCAAGACGAGGAACTATCGGAAGCACATCTTCAAGGACGGTACCATCGATATTTGTCGGGCGTGTCACCGTCCCGGAGAGTCTATTAGACACATTGTTTCCGGTTGTTCCTATCTTGCCAACAGCGAGTACTTGCACAGGCATAATCAAGTTGCCAGGATAATCCACCAGCAGCTTGCTCTTCGGTATGGTCTTGTAGACTCCGAAGTGCCGTATTACAAGTACGTACCGGAACCAGTTCTAGAAAACGGTTGTGCCAAGCTCTACTGGGACCGCTCTATCATTACGGACAGGACTATTGTTGCCAATAAGCCTGATATCGTTTTGGTAGACCGGTTGGAGCACCGGGCATTTATTTTTGATATCACTGTCCCATTTGACGATAACCTCGTAAAAGCCGAGAATGACAAGTTGTCAAAGTATTTAGATTTGGCTTACGAGGTTACCGCCATGTGGGATGTGAACTCAACAATAGTTGTCCCAATAGTCGTCTCCGTAAACGGTCTCATAACAAAGAGCCTCGACCAACATCTTAAGCGGCTCTCACTAGCTCACTGGGTCAAGGGCCGGATACAGAAGGCGGCAATTATGGGAACGGCACGCATCGTGAGGAGGTTCCTCACTCTGTCGCCCTGACCACCGGCGGCCTAGGGCGCATAACCCCGCCGCCGGGGGAGCTCTGTTTTTTACGTATTTATTTGTGTATTATTGTGTTATATATTGATTTTATAAGAATAAATATGTATTAAATATGAAAATAAATAAATAAGTTGGAATAATAATAAAAATGATTTATTTACTTTTCATAAGGTACAACAAGTATAGCTATTTGTATAATATATATGTATTAATCCATCAAGAAGGCCGTTTAATGCCTAACTAAACAATCAATGAACTTGAACAATATGGAATGGTGATTTAGATAATTACTTTGTTCCGTTGGTATGTGAGTTGTTTAATAGAGATGTATGGCATGGTAACAGCCTAAATAGTGAATGATAATTTAAATACAAAGTAAATACTACGGTTCTAAACAAGATTTTTATTTGTTTATGCTCACGGTGCCAAAAAAACTATCACTATTCGTAATAACTTCCTTCTTGACGTCTCAGTCTGGGTTTTATTTTGCTACTATTTTACTATTTCTATGATATATTAGTTTTGGCACTAGCAACTATTACTTTACTATAAACAAGCTATAGTTGAATTATGAATTCGTACAAGATGTTTTTAATTTCCTCTGAGCAGCGTTTCTTTTACAAAGTCTATTCATTTGATCATTCACTGCGCAATGTTTATTATTTACAGAAATGAATTTGTAGGGACAATTTTAAAATTTTCTCAAATGCTGTAGATATTAATAGATACACCAAAGGTTCCAATGTCAATTTTTATTTGAAAGTATGATAATTAATATAATTTAATATTTTAATAATAAATATAAATGTAATTTTATTTGAAGTATGTAAATGTAATGAATTGTTATTTTATGTTTTAATTAATTTGTATACCAGTCTCTGGTTAAACATGTTTTTTTTTTTTTTTTTTTTTAATTTATTTGGTCTACCAACAACTTAAACATTAACATGAATCTTTAAAAATAGTACAATATTTTAAATCTAAATGTCTAGTTACTTATAGGTAAACACTACATTCAAAATTTAATGAGCTACTTTTACAATATTTTTTTATGTGTAACTAATACCCTAATAACTATTGATAGTTTTCCGAAATAATCCTAATGAGACGTGGTGGATATCAACCCTGTCACTGCATTCGTTATATAATTTTGTCATTCGGCAGAGAGGTGAGTTTGAGCCAAGTAATGTTCTCCGTAGTGGAGGAGCTAAGGGAGTTATCGGTTTTCGTGGAATATGGAACGGAACTCTAAATCGTATCCTTTGTAACAACTCAGGGCAATCAATTTTATTTCTTAACAATTTAAATAAAAATACCATATCAATTACATCCCTCCTCTTAGAGAGTTCTATCATCTTAAAATAATGTAACCTGGTTTTATAATCCACTTTTTTCCCCCCCAATCCCACCGAGTATGACAAGTGCCGAACAAATCTCTTTTGAATACGCTCGATTCTGAGAGAGTGAATTGCAAAGTGGGGACGCCACACAACAGCAGCGTACTCTAGAACATTTCTGACAAGGCAGTTATATAAAATTATTTTAGATTTAACATTCCGAAAGTTTTTACTACTTCTAATTAAAAATCCAAGCATCTTGGAAGACTGTTTCATTGCCCTCTCGATGTGAGGAACATACGTGAGTTTTCCATCCATTAAGACCCCCAAAGCCCTAATGCTCTCAGTCTCTGTTAGAATGGTATCACCCAACATATACGATGATGCTGTCTTGTTATGCTTTCTTGAAAATTTTATATGAGCGCATTTTTTTGCGTTTAAGTCAATACCATTTTGTACGCTCCAGGAAAGCAATGAATTTAAGTCTGCTTGTAGATGCTGAATATCCATTTCGGAGTCTATTACGTGAGCAAGCTTCAGGTCGTCAGCGAACATAAAAGGTTTTGTGTATTTCAAGTATAACGGAAGATCATTGATGAAAACATTAAATAAAAGAGGCCCTAAGTGAGATCCTTGGGGAACACCAGATGAACTTGGATATGATACAGAGTGATAACCGTTAGCAACAACATAAAAACTTCTATCAGACAGATACGACCCCAACCATTTCAGTATAGGTCCAGTGAAACCGTAATGATTTAACTTTCTAAGGAGCAAATAATGAGGGATCCTATCAAATGCCTTACTGAAGTCAGTGTAAACTACGTCAACTTCTTTATTATTATCGAGCGCTTCTATTAAATATTCTGTAAAACATGTCAAGTTGGTGCCCGTTGACCTACCTTTTACAAAACCGTGTTGTTGAATTGTTAAATATTTCATGAAATAAATCTGCAAATTTTGACAAACTATCGATTCCAAGACCTTAGCTACGACAGGGAGTATGGAAACAGGTCTGTAGTTTCTAACATCATGCTTTTCATTAGCCTTATGGATGGGAACTACTTTTGCCAACTTCCATTGCACAGGAAAAATACCTGTATCTAGAGATTTAGCAAAAATATGTAAAATAGGATCCAACAGATTTGAAGCACATTTGACTATGAAAATTGGCGGAATGTTATCTGAGCCAGCACTTTTGTTTATATCTAATCCTTTGAGATTTTTTAACAATAAACTACGGTTGATAGTTACCGTCCCAAAATAATCGGCTATATTTTTATCAAAGTGTTCATCAAAGGTGTCTCGGTCAGACAAATCATGTTCACTTCCGCGATAAACGGTAGCAAAACACTTCGCGAAAAATTCACAAATTTGATCTCCCACTGACGACATGTCAGAGCCATCAGTCATCGTGGAAGGGTACTTACTAGTACCACCTTTCAGAGATTTTATGTACGACCAAAAGTACTTTGGATTATCAATAATACCATCCTCAACATTTTTCATGTATGTATTATAGCATTCAGAAGCAAGTTTTTTGCTAGTAATCGAAATGAAATGTGATCCATAGGGTTCCCGTATTTTTTATATTTTATTCTGTATTTATTTTTCTCATTTAATCTATTTATAAGCTCTTTCGTGAACCATTGTGGATACTTCCTAGTGCGCTGTTGCTGTTTTGAAACGGGTATAAACTCTTTTATAATATCTCGGATAATGTTATAAAAAATGTCCACCATACTATTTACGTCTTTACACTTAGCGAACTGTTTTTCCCAGTCTATATTTTTAAGGCGAATATTGATTGCCGTGTAGTCCGCCTTCCGATAGTTATATTTTACATTGTTTGCATTATTACTAAGACCTTCATTTTCTGAACACATAAAGGTAAACTCTAGTGGTGGATGAAATGCATCTACCACACTCAAAACGTCTGATGCTTCCATTAAGGAACTTATTGGTAAAACAGATAATATTAAGTCTAATATTCGCTCTTTAGAATTAAGTAGATGATTGTATTGTACATAATTATTTATATTACAAAAGTCTAATAAACACTGGCATATAGCTGAACTATGGTAGTAACTTTCTGAATTATTAAAAGACTGCCAGTTAATACCACCGAGGTTAAAATCACCTACAATACATGTATTTTTAGTGTGCTTTTCGGAGTTCAAATTACAATTGTCTATAAAATGATTAAGTACCGTACTGGTTAACGGCGGTGGCAAATAGACTGCGCAAAATATGATCTGATTTATATCATGGAGCAGAATCGTATCAACTGTAACCCAAAGATCCTCACAATCACTCTCCCATGAAGATAGGCGCCTAGAATTATACTTCGTAGATACAGCTATAAGAACTCCACCTCCCTCTTTACCGCAATATAACCTTGACGTTTCTCAGTCACGTCTATAAACAACGTAAGTATTATTAAATAGTTCAGTACTTAAAACATTACAATTAAGCCACGTCTCAGTTAGGATTATAACATCATAATTGCATACTGACAAATTTTGAATAAAGGTGTCTGTTTTTGTGCGTAAACCCCTAACGTTTTGATAATACACACTTAAAGAATCGAATTTTATTATAAGAAGACAATACAAATGAGTTTAATGTTACAACCAGAAAGATATTTAATTAGAGTTTGGCTAATGAATCTTTATTTTTAATAACCAAGTATTCAGAATTATCTGTTTTCCTTACGAAGATTCGCCCGTTCCGTACCCAAACATGTTTGTACCCTTTGTCTTTGGCTACTGATCTTGTTGCCGCATGTAACGCCTTGTTTCCGGGTGACAAATGTTCTTGAATAAAGATAGGTTGAATCACGCCACTTAGTCCGAGATGTCCTGTGTTAAGTTTCTCCACTTTAGGTTTTGGCTTATTAAACTTAATAGCAGCGGCTAAAAAGTTGTCTCGCTCTCTTGGCGTGGTGAACTGCACGACGATTGAGCGGGGACGATTGTTATTAGCATTTATCTTAGCAATCCGAGTACAGTTTGCAACCTTCTCAGTAGATAACGGGTATTCAATTGCGTTGCTTAATTTCGTCAAGATGCCAATTAAATTTTCCTTCTTCTTCTCGGGAATACATTGCACCTCAATGTTGCATGATCGCGTGCTTTGCTCGAGATTATTTAGACGTGATGACAGATCTTTTATAGTCGATTTTAAGCTGTCGTTATCCGAAGTTAATGCCCTCATAGTAGATTTCATTTCTTTATTTTCGGCCACTATTTCATCATATTTCTTACTCATAAAATTAAAACTATCCTTTAATCCAGAAATCTCCTCTTTCATAATTTGCAATTCCGATGTTAAAATCGAACGAAGTGATTGAGTAAGCTGGAGTAATAAGATTTCAGACCTTTTATCAGTGACTTCCTCAACTATTGTACGTATCTCACTTGTTGTCACTGCAGGCTCAGCAGACGCCTGATTAGGTGGTGATTGAAGCGCCTGCCTTTTGGGTAATCTTACAGTAACGTTAGAATTGAAGCGAACCGGCGTATCATCCTGTTTTGGGACCCTTTTCTCGGAATTGGAGCAAACATGGCATTTCCAATTGGTAGGATCTATGGATGGAGCAGACACACTACCAGAGTTTAGACTTAAACATTCGTAATGGAAAGCCTTCCCACAAGTTATGCATTGTAAATACTTGCTATTATCCTGTTCCGGTGGACAGCTCCCAGGTGGACAACATCCCCATTGTATTACGTTTAAATCAGGATTTACACTCATAATAATCTTTGCACGATTTATTTTTAAAGTATGTAGAAGGCACAAATACTCGGTGAAGTACTCGGCCGCTTGGCCGCCCGTCGACACGACAGCCGATCGCTTTGAGTACAATGAATGAGCCAACAGCTGATTTGTGATATTTAATTGCACTTTTTCACTTTATAGGTCACTGTATCAAACTGTAATTTTACTAGATTGTTCTACTATTATACAAATAAGTTTTGTACACGTATTAACTTGTTATTAGCACTGTTAGTATTTTTAATTACAAAATAACACGGAGCTCAATGTTAACCGTGCGCGTGACACGCGAGTTAGTTGAACAAATTTTAATTTTAAGACCTGTAATATCGTGACTATGTTTAATGCAAATAAATATATTCTATTCTATTCTAATGTGACGACTCACGATACTACCCGAAACAGGTCAGGTACAGGACCGTTGGATTTGCGTGCTCTCTTCGTATCGAGGCGTATTCAGCCTGATACTGAAAACCTCAAAATCACTTTGCCCCGAATTTGAACCACAAACACACACTGCTGTATTTGGGACGAGAAGATGTGACGTAGCTCAAAAATGTACAGACGCCAGCACATCAATCTACCCCAATCTGTCAAATTTCCCCAATTGAAAATGAACCTTATGCTTATGTGATAAAGTTGAAAATCTATGAAAGAAATTTGACAGATTGGTGTGCTGGCGTCTGTACCCATAGTATATTTGCGTGAAAACGAAAATACACTAAAACTACAGTTTTCTGTCCAAGAAATATACTACATTACGATTAATATTAAATATGCTTTGAAGAAATTCGTTATAACAATGTATTGACAAGGAAAATAGGAAATAATTAAACGTCCGCCCTATACAAATGAGTCCGTGTATTCCGGCCCAGAAATAATAACAGGATCACCCCATATCATTGCGAGGCTATCGTAATAGGTAACTAAGGGAAATACTAGGTGGTCACTGGGTAATAAGATAATAAGAAAAAAAGTAATTCGCGTTAACATTATTGTATAATTACGATACGTCAAAGTTTAAAAATGTATTTTCATAAAAAAAAAAAAAAAAAATATATATATATAATTTAGATAAATTATATATACATTTTTAAACTTTGACGTATCGTAATTCCAAAGAAGTATAACTTCAATAAAATTAAATATCCGAAATACTTATGTTTACCTTGTATTAAAGTTGCGATTTACTAAAATAAATCAAACATATATATATATATCTATAAAATTAAATATCCGAAATACTTATGTTTACCTTGTATTAAAGTTGCGATTTACTAAAATAAATCAAACATATATATATAGATATATATATATATGTTTGATTTATTTTAGTAAATCGCAACTTTAATACATATAGATATATATATATATGTTTGATTTATTTTAGTAAATCGCAACTTTAATACAAGGTAAACATAAGTATTTCGGATATTTAATTTTATTGAAGTTATACTTCTTTTGGCGCGATGGAGAAAAATGATGAGAGTGAATTTTTACGATGCGCGCGCACACCGACACCAAAAAATTTAACAACATGAAGTTAGTTCTAGGTGGTATGAAAATGTATGAGAGTGAATTTTTACGATGCGCATCGTGCGCGCGCATCGTAAAAATAACAGCATGACGTTAGTTCTAGGTGGTATGAAAATTGATAACTATGTTCAAGTTGTATATTAAGAAGTATAACTTCTAACGCGTGTACATAAGTACACACAAGTTTTTTTTTATCCCTCACTCTCTTGATCCAAAGGGACAGCTAACTAACACGATCGGAAAGAGGTCAACGGTTTTACATGTTCTAGACACGGGGGTGTCTCGCTAATTACCAGAGTCCGGGCCATTAGTGGGATATTCTTTTTATCAGAAAAATCGCAGTATCACTTCTTTTTTCCACTACCCTGGATTTGAACCCTATATACCCGCTAGATAAAGGAGACGGTAAACAGAATAAATAGGTCCTAGAAGTGAGTCAGGGCCCGGGAACTCGTTGAAGAGATAGAAAAGGTCAGAATAATGCGAATGACGCCATGTGTATCACAAGTATTATAGGGCAATGGTAACCACTTACCTGTTGGCATATAAAAATGTAATAAAATTTTAATTTTATAGCATTATTCGCAATGCAAAGCGTTTATCTAATCTCAAAAATGGGAAATCATAAATTTTATCGTACGGCGGGTCTCGAACCTGCACCATCTACCAATCCGGGGTAGGTGCTCTGCGTTAAGCTACGAACGATACACGCTGGCAGATCAAATTTAGGATTCCCTTGCTAACACCCTTCCGAAAGATGTAGGCACACGTGATTTCCAATATCAAGAGAGAATTGATATTTTGTACAGTACACGCAGATCACGATTCAATTATTTACGGAAGATTAGGCAGGCGTCAACAAAAACGGTTTGAAATCCCACATTTAAAAATAAAGCTAGTGTAGTTATTGAAATATATGTACCTTTATTATGGTTAAATTTATAATTCTAGGCTGGCCGAAAAGTACTACCGACCGATACTCTACTCACGTCCACAGCTGGACAAAGAGCCCTACAAGGCTCTACTAGGTTCCCCAAAAATCTCCACAATTGCCTGTCTTGCACTATCCGCTTCCAGAGGCTTCTACCGATCCTCACAATGTCATTGGTCGATGTTATAGGGGCCTTCCCACGCTGCGCCTTCCGGTTCGTGGTGGCTAGTCATTTGAAGAAATTAGCTGAGCATGTTCGCACAAAACAAAAATATTACTTTGAGAAGTATTGCTTTAGGATGCTATAATCAAAATGTGGTAAACTTATAAATCCCCAGCTTCTATGTACTGTATAAACACTAAACTGTACCACAAATTTCAGTTGATTTATTATAAAAACATAAAAATTTGCTCGTAGTAAAAGAACTTTGACGGATTCTCTATTAAACTAATATTTATGAATAAAGTTTGTAAGCTGTCACAGCTTACAAACTGCGAACTAACGTAGTGAGAGATTTTCAAAAGTCACTAAGAACGATAGCTATTTTATTTATATATAGTTTTATTGATTGGCCTGTTCGTTTAGTAGTTAGCGACACTGACAGGATATAACTTTTTTCAACATGTAACTGAAAGTACTATTATGTATAATATATATTTTTAGTATAGGTAATTTTTTTATTCAAAAAATATAAATTATTATCATATTAACCCTGTACAGTCAAAACTAACTGAAATGGACCGTAAGTCAAAGTAAAAAGACTTTTAAAATTGCAGTTTTATTTATATTCATACAAATTCGATCAATCAATACAAAATAAAGAAAAATAAACTTTATTCCAAGAAACTAATTTAGTAAATAAAAATGCATATACATGTTAAATTAAAAATTCAGTGCATGTATTATGATTACAATATAATATTGTAATGGCGGTGTTTTAGGGTGTGCGTTAATTAAGTTACATGTTGTATATTTACATATAAAATACGATGGCAAACGAGCAAGTGGGTCACCTGATGTTAAGTGATCACCGCCGCCCATGGACACTCGCAACACCAGAGGCGCCGCAAGTGCGTTGCCGATCTTTAAGAAAAGAATAGGCTCGCTTCATGAAGGTTGCCGTGACATACAGGATCGGAAATACATCTGCAGTTAATTGATTCCACAGAGCGGTAGTGCGCGGCAAAAAGTTTCTGGTGAAACGCACAGTGGTAGATGACCATTTATCCAGGTGATAAGGATGAAATTTCCACTTTTTTTGAGAGGGTCTGTGGCGGAATGTGGCGGCAGGTATAATTTTACCAATTGTCTGGTAGCCATAGTGCAAGCTTTGGGATCAGATGACAGTGTGTTAGTTGTCTCGAGATATTTTTTATATCCTAGGACATTATTCACACGCGGCCATATGATCCCAAACTAAGCAGAGCTTGTACTATGTAAATCAGATAACCGATATTATACTACATAGATACCGCTTTTCTTTTGTAAATACATAATTATGTAAATAATTAAACCCAGGCAGGACAAACAGATATGGTCATCCACACAAATATCTGTCCTTGTTGGCAATTGAACCTGCAGCGCGAAAAACGAGTATTTATTTACTATCCACGCCAACTAAGCTAAACTTACTTAAGATAAGATAATTGTTTATTTCACCAAATAACATAAAACTATAACAATAATAGGTGTATAGAGTTAAATGCAATACATTTTTACATAGTAAAATTGTTTGTTTGTTACAATATATTTAGCAATCTTGGTGGTGGCTAGCACCTTAGCTAAGTTATTCAGAGATAACTTGTATTAAAGGTGCTAGGCCCAGCTTTGTCCAATTGCGTCCAATAATATACAATCCAGAAAAGTAAACAACAGTAATGTTTATGCGATCGGCGGCCTTATCGTTAAAAGCAGGCTCCTCCAGGTAACTTTGGATATTTATTTCTTTTTTATCTTTTTTACCTTTCTTTATGTTTCAAAAGAAAAAGATGTTTCACTATTTATAAGAGAGTTTATTTCAAGTCAACTGGTGCATTTATAACTCCTGAATATTGTAGACAATATACACGATTTCCGTATATCGTGTAAAATTATGAAATTAACTACTGTAAATATGGGATGTATGTTCCCATTTTTTTTGTAACTTTGAAAATTTATGGGTCCTGAGCTCAACCCCTAATTTTGGACTTTGGAATAAATTCTAAGTCAGTTTTTCAATGATTAGATAAACCATACTTTTTAGGGTGTTAGGTTAAACTATGCTAATTAGTTATCACAAAAAAAACTGAACCAGAAATGAAATCAACAGAACGAGAAAAGAATCTAAAACTCATGTTCGGTGCAATTTACGAAAAAAATCATAAAAAAAAATTCTATCTCGAAAACTACGCAAAATCGTTGAACATAAATACATACATTCGGATACTTCTCAACATAAAGTATCTAAATGTTGCGTTTGAACGAGAACGAGAAGTTCTCGTTCAAACGCAACACGCCACCCTGTATAACTAAAATAATGAAATAAATCGATAAAATTTATTTTACACGTAGGTATTAACACTTGTACTTGTCAAGCTCACAAAGCAGCAGTAACATCTAATCACACTAATATAATTATAAAGGCGAAAGTTTGTGAGTGTGTATATTTGTTAATCTTTCACGCAAAAACTACCGAACGGATTTTGGTGTAATTTTGTAGTTATATGGCTTACATGTCCTAATAACATATAAGTTATCTACTATATAAAAATAAGTCGGGTTTTCCTTCCTGACGCTATAACTTCAAAACGCACGAACCGATTTCCGCGGTTTTGCATTCGTTGGAAAGGTCTCGGGCTCCGTGAGGTTTATAGCAAAGAAAATTTAGAAAATTTAACGCGGGTAACACCGCGGGGCACAGCTAGTAATTTATAAAGATAATCGGGTAAAACCGCGAGGCACAGCTAATACAATATAAAAGAAAGTACTCCATTTTTTTTTCTTTATTTTTATATAATAGGTTGGCAAACGAGCAAGTGGGTCACCTGATGGTAAGTGATCACCGCCGCCCATGGACACTCGCAACACCTGAGGACCTGCAAGTGCGTTGCCGGCCTTTAAGAAAAGAATAGGCTCGCTTCTTGAAGGTTGCCATGTCATACCGGATCGGAAATACCTCCGCAGCTAATTGATTCCACAGAGCGGTAGTGCGTGGCAAAAAGTTTCTTGAGAAACGCACAGTGGTAGATGACCATTCATCCAGGTGATAAGGATGAAATTTCCACTTTTGGCGAGAGGGTCTGTGGCGGAATGTGGCGGCAGGTATAAGCTCGAACAATTCCTCTGAACACTCCCCGTGGTAAATGCGGTAAAGGACACATAGAGACGCCACGTCTCTCCGCAGGGTAAGAGTATCAAGCCAAATAGTGGGACTCCCGTCGTCAACGACCATTCGAGCTGCACGATGTTGTATGCGATCAAAAGGAAGAAGTTGATACTGTGGTGCCCCGGCCCAGAGATGGCAGCAGTATTCCATATGCGGCCGAACTTGCGCTTTATATCATTGGAGGCGATGGACCCATGTGAAATATCGCCTAGCTCTGCGAAGGACACCCAGCTTTTTGGAGGCCAATTTGGCCTTGTCTTCCAGATGACCGCGAAATTTGACGTCACTCTCGATGTCGACGCCGAGAATCCCTACTTTCGGCTTGATATCCAGAGGAGTGCCCTGAAATTGAGGAGGTATGGCAATGGGAGCTTTTTTGGCAGTGAACGCGCAAGCTTGTGTCTTTAGGGGGTTGAATTGAACTAGGTTGATATGCCCCCAGTTTGAGACTTGGTTAAGTGTTGTCTCAATTTTAGACACAAGATTGCTCCGACTCTCAATGACGTGTACCCGAGAAATATTGCAGTGGCCAAAGTAAGAGGCATCCACCGTACTGTCATCTGCATAGCAATGAATGTCATGGAATTGTAACATATCATTGATATGCAGAAGAAACAGGGTTGGTGAAAGCACACAGCCTTGTGGGACACCAGCGTTCACGGGCTTGGAGTTCCATTCCTAGTCTATCCGTGCAGTTACGTTAAAACAAAAATATTAAGCATTCTTTAAATAAACTACAAATCATTTGATTTGATATTGACAGGGTAGGATCTCGATCGAATTAAGAGACCAACGTGATCCTCACCAGCAAGGTACAGAGGCCAGCACATTCAGCTACGCCAATCTGTCAAATTGTGTTTATTTCTAGTGTTTATCGTGTGTGTGTCACTTCTCTTTTGAAACAAATTCAAATTTTGCCGAACATAAATTATATTAGCATAAATATATTGCGAAGATACCGTTAATATATTTATCTCCTTGAAAAACTCTTTTAAGAAGAATCTCGCACCTAGCTGATAAATAGCTCGTACTGCACGTTTTTGTAGAATAAAGATACTATGGATGTCAGCCGCCTTACCCCACAGTAGTATACTGTAAGACATAATACTGTGGAAGTAGCTAAAATAAACCAGGCGCGCAGTATCTATGTTAGTAAGTTGTCTAACTTTTCTAACAGCATAAGCAGCAGAGCTTAATTTTCCAGCCAAGCCGGATATGTGAGTACCCCATTGAAGTTTTCTGTCTAAAGTTAAGCCCAGAAATGTAGTAGATTGAACAGATTCCAACACTTCATTATTCATTACCAGATTTGGACCAACATTACTCACATTAGGTGTGGTGAATTTAACGCACTTCGTTTTTTTGGCATTTAGAACTAAGTTATTAACCGTAAACCATTCGGTAATCAGTGTGAGAGCACTATTTATTTCATCAAGGTTATCTCTGTTTCAATCTACTTTAAAGATAAGAGAAGTGTCATCCGCAAAAAGTACTCCATCACAGAAGTTTTTTAAATAATGTGGTAAATCATTAATATACACTAAAAACAAAAAGGGACCAAGAATGGACCCTTGTGGCACGCCTAAAGTGACAGGTAGATCATTTGACTTAACTCCACCTACGTCGACACACTGAACTCTCTGATTAAGGTAAGAGGATAAAACGTCAAGCGCAACTTCCCTTACGCCATAGTGTCGTAATTTCAGTAATAGCGTGTCGTGGTGAACGCAATCAAACGCTTTTGAAAGGTCACAAAAAACTCCAAAAGCATTCTGTGACTTCTCCCATGCATCAAATATATGTTTTATTAGTGCAATCCCTGCATCTGTTGTAGATCGCCCTTTAGTAAACCCAAACTGGTTCTGGTGCAAGAGGTTGTTTACATTAAAATGCTTGAGTAACTGCTTGAGTATGAGTTTTGCAAATATTTTACTGAATGCTGGTAAAATGGAGATGGGGCGATAATTAGAGGGATCGTCTTTAGAGCCTGATTTAAACAATGGTATGATTTTACTGCATTTCATTAGGTCGGGGAAAGTACCTGTATCTATACACTGATTATAAATAACCATTAAGTAAGGCGCTATTACATCAATTATGGTTTTTAAAATCCTTACTGACATACCCCATAAGTCACCTGTATTTTTTTGCTCAAGCGTCTTAACAATATCATATATATCAGATACCGTAACATGTTCAAAATTAAAAATTACATTGCATTCTGGCACGCTATTACGTAACAGCAGTTCGGCGCCAATTTCGGAGGAGTTTAAGGAGCGAGTGGTGGTTACAGGTATGGCGGCAAAAAAGTTATTTAACTCATGAGCTACGTCAGCTTTATCACTAATAACTGTATTATCTATTTTTAATTCCAAATAATTATCACGTCTTATATTCTTACCACTTTCTTTATTAATTATGTTCCAAGTGGTCTTTATTTTATTATCTGCTTTTTGTATTTTTCGACTAATATAATTAGATTTAGCCATAGTGCATATTTTTTTGAACGTATTTGAATAATTTTTGACATATTGTAAAAAATCTGAGTCAAATCTGTATTTTTTCATACCGTATAACTCGTACAATTTCGCTCGACTTTTATACATACCAGGAGTTGCCCACTCATTAAATTTACTATTGGAAATCCTAAGTTTTTTAGTTTTAAATGTACAATGATTTTCAACTTTATCACAAAACCATAAGGTTCACTTTCAATTGGGGAAATTTGACAGACTGGCGTAGCTGGCGTCTGTACCTATCGTAGCTAGTGGATTCCCTGACAGCCCGAAGAAGAAAACAAAAGAGTCGAAAAGTTTTTTTCACAAAAATAAACTCAACGAGACATAAAAATACTTAGATTTTTTTATTACAAACATGAAAACAATCCGACTGATTACTTAAAAAGCAATAAAAATGTAATGATTTTTAAACATTTCCAACCTAGAGTGCAAGTGTGGTTCTGTTCCTCAAACTATGGCATACTTGTTAACATGTCCTGCGTGCCCTAATATCTGCACGTTACAAGAACTAATGGATCCTACTAACAACGCTCAATGCGTAGCTGAATTCTGGGCTGGAAATTCGTAGCTTAATTTAGATTGCCATCGACACGCTAAGAAGAATGATTGTATGTAAACGAATCAATCTTGTCTCGGCTAACTCACAATTGAGAATCCGGAAACAGTAATAAATAATTATCCTGTAAATTTTCCTTTTGCCGTCAAGTAGATATACTAGTTCCATCGTCCCACAAGTTTCATTCCTCAATCAATCTAAACACCATGTTGCGTTACCAGTACAAATCTGCATATAAATGGGATAGTACCAAGAGCTGACAGGGGTCTGATAATAGCTTTGATAACAATAGGGGCGGTGAAGCGATTGGAGGTAAATGAGATGTTCGCTTTATTCAATACCGACTTGTAAAGAAGGAGGTTATGTATTCGACTAGATGTTGTTTTCTTGTATATAAAGCAATTTGTCATATGTCTGTCACAGGACAGCACTACAAGTAATGTTATCTCATATGAGCGAACGGTATGTTCTTATGAGCATAATTCCTGTAGTCAGTCCGCTTGACTCTTGCAGGCCCCTATTTAAAAAACATAATATTATGCCCCTAATATGTATTTATATTTTTGAAGTATCAGTTTTTATTAGGAAACATCTTAACTTTTTTAAGGACAAACGAGAAGACGGTTTTCAAAGGAGCAGAGATCCAACTAAACTTGTTGTTCCATATTGTAGAACTGCATTAAATAAGAACAATGTTTATCATATCGCTTGTTTAATAATAAACCGTAATAATTGAAAAAACAGGGATTTTAAGATTTATTCATAAAATGAATTATGTCTGCGTTAAGAATATGTACAATCCAACTCCCGCTACATTTGGACGCCAGGGAGCGAGATAAAAGATCTACCGTCTCTTTACGTTTGGCGATTCGGACTGATCAGTATTAAGAAAACGACACCAATTAGTGTTCCGCCGGCAGTGATAAACAAGTGACGTGTTTGTATGTGTCCTAATACTCTTTAGTTCGTTTTATTACAAACAGGTAAGTGCTTAATTTCATTTTATTTGAGTTGAAAAATGAACTATTAAGAATTGATTCGTTTTATTCTTAAACATTCCTTGTTTTCTATGACGAGATTTAGACATAATTCATTTCATGTGCAATACAGATGAAAACTAGTAAGAACTTTTAGTAGTTATTACGTTTTATTTTTGATACATACAAAATTATTAGAAGATAATTCTATTTCTTACTAGATGTTAGATAAACACAATTGTAACATTGTGAATTGGTGCACTATATTGTTTAATCAAATAACAAAGTTTGTTTTATTATTTAAAGTTATTTCATTTTTAGTTCATCAGATCAAGATGTTGTAATTATAATGTAACATAGAAGTCAAAGAATTTTGAGCATAGCTTTAGAACCTGGAACTTCCCGTACAGAACAATGTACTACTTCAAGCTCGTCAGAACCTTAAAACAGCACAACGATGACAATGTAAGTATCTTATAATAATTATCGCGGCCCATTATCTAATGCTTGATTTCCGCAAGTCCGTGCTAAGTAGAACATTATAGTTATTGTGAACCTACGTGTACCTTAGTAGTATATATTAGTACTGTATTGTGGCACGTGTGAGGAGAAGCCTATGTCCAGCAGTGGACTGCAATAGTCTGATTGATTGATTAACTGATGTAATACTGCGTATGAAGTTTGTTTTTATTGTAGTATAGTAGGCATAACCATATTTTGTATCTTGTTTCAGGAACTACATGATATTACTGAAGACGACTTGTTTTTAGATAAATATGGATATATTAGTAGCTTTGATAGGATTTGAACCCCAGACAGACAGAAAAGGATCAATGCGCCCTGTGTGTCAGCTACAAAAATTCTAATGATAGCAAAGAGTTGCTCATAGAAAATATACTTATCTTTTATGAACAACTTCTATGAGGAAGCTGTGTTGCCTAGAGGAGAAACCTTGGCGTTTTACTATAAATCAAAATTAAACATTTATAATTTGACGTTGACGGAGCTTAACAATAAAGACTGTAAGAGTGCATACGACTGAAGGTCAGACCATCTACATACTTACTGACAGCCAGGCTACATTAAAAGCCCTGATGTCACATAAAATTGAATCAAAATTAATCCAGAACTGTATCACGGCTCTGAACAAACTTGATACTAAAAACAAAGTCAAACTCGTATGGGTACCAGGCCATACAGGAATAGAATGCAACAAAAAAGCAGATGCACTGGCTAGGAAGGGATCTGAAAGTCAGTTCTGTGGACTAGAACCGTGCGTAGGGATTCCTCCAAATGTAATAGGAGCAATCCTTAAAAATTAATCCACAGCTAAACACAATCAAATGTGGACCAAAATCAAGGAATTAAAACACTCAAAGTAACTCATAAAAGGAGTAGACAACAGCTGGTCCAAAAAACTTTGGAAGTACAGCAGAAACCAGCTACGACTGATAGTAGCAGTATTCACGGGCCACTATGGCACCAACTATCACCTACACAAATTGGAACTGTCGAATAGCCCGATCTGCAGGACCTGTAGGGAAGAACATGAAACAATGCTGCATATAATATGCAAATGCGATGCATTGGCACAGAATGGCCATCCTGGGGCTGGCATATCCAGAACCAGGAGACTACAAGGATCTACCCCTAAGAAGCGTACTGGATTATGTGAAGACTTCATTCAGGGCTTTAGGGATAGAATAAAAACCAGTGGGGGATAGTACAAAAGATCCTGAAGGGTCGAAGTGCTTTACGCAAGTACGGGGTGTACTTGCGTAGATCAAAGATAAGAAGATAAGATATGAAGAAGGCATACGATAACGTTCACTGTTACTTTTCGACAGTGTTCGATGCCAAAAGAGGAGCTATAGAAATAAGCTCTTGTGCTTGGGACTATTTAATGAAAATTGGTTCAGTAGATAGTGGTGAATAAGGAAAGACTATAATCTTTTATTCTGACAACTGTTGCGGAAGAATAAAAATAAATTTATAGCCACTTTGTACTTATATGTGGTACAAACTTTAAACATTAACAGCATTACACATAAATTTCTTATCAGAGACCATACTCAGAATGAGGCAGACAGTGTGCATAGTCTCATGAAAGAGAAATAAAAAAGAATTTGAAGGGAGGTCCTATTTATAATCCTGAGCAATATATAACTTTAATCAAATCTGCAAAAAAATGTAAACCAGCCATAAATGCACATGAATTTACTTATAATTAGTCAATATTAAAGAACTTCAAGAGGATTGGGGATACAATTTTAATGTAGAAATTAACGGGAATCCAGTAAACTGGAATGAAATAAAACAATTAGAAATTATTAATGGAAATCCTTTTTCATTTTACTATAAAAATTCGTATGAGGAATAGAAAACTGTTAAGACTTTTTTAATAACATTGTGTAGTATTTGTTATTATTATGTATTTTTTTTGTTGTAAGAATGTTTACACTAGTTGATAACTATTGACTCTTTATCTATTATATTGTTATTTTTGTTAATATTGTATAGCTGTTGGTCTTCCAAGAATAATTAAATAAATTATAATAATGTTAGTATTTATTATTATTTTTGTGTCTTATTGTAACGTTTAATCATCTTACTGATGTTGTATTTTCTTTGAGAATTTTATTATTTTTATAAGAGTTTTATATTAAGACTGAAATAAGGGTAAGTGACGAGTTTCCCTTAGGATTTCCTTGAGAATAGCTTTCGAACTAGGTTTTAATGACAGATTTAAAATTCAATTAAACTGAACTGTTATATCTTAATATGGAGTTTTTTTGATTAATTTAATGTTAAACAAGTTCATTGTGAAATAAATCTAATATTTTTATCTTTTTAGAGAGTAAAAAAGCAATATTTCGTAAAAAAAGAAGTTTGGCAATTTTTTAATTAATGATAAAATGCATTAATAGATTTTATGTCGTAGGAGATTTTAAACACTGCAATGCATTTTAGTAATAAAATGAACTAAGTCACTTGTGTCTTTTTAAAAGTACTGTATCTTTAAATTTATAATGAATAGCATTGATTTATACATAGAATTTAAAAGGCTAGTTCATAGACAATATAATTCGCTTTCTCAATATTTCTCGATTGTGAATAATATTAAAGAAATCAAAGAATTTCGTGATCCAGTCGGCTGGCGAAACTTTAAACGTGATTTACCAAAAAACATGTTTTTTGTATTGTTGCAGTTTATTATTTAATGGGCGATATGTGTATTAGAATTTTTAACAAACTGCCAAAGAACATAAGAGAAACTCCCATCAAACACTTTAAAGTAAAATTACGCAAATGGCTGGTAGAATATTGTTTTTATTCTATTTCAGAATACAACACATGGGACGTAAAAATGTAGCTTATAAATTCAATAATATTATTCATTATATTTTTGACATTCCAATTTATTAATTTTATAATCCACTTACTACTTAGCTTTACTTCTGTTAGCAATGTAATAATGTATTTTTATGTAATTTATACCTTCTAGTAATTGTAATCCTAAAGTTGACGATTGTAATAACCATTTAAATTAATATTGTTATATAATGTCTTTAATATAATAGAAATCCATTAATTTTGTAATTGAATATTTGATCGTTAGTTTATTGTTTAGTTTAGTTGTCTACTTATTTGTAAACATTTACATGCCATATATATGGCGAAGCATGTGAAACCTCAAAATGATTACAACACCTATAATTTGTAAACCATGTTTCATGTGAATAAATGATTTTTATCTTTTATCTTTTATCTAGATTGGTGACCGCCAAAGTTTAATTTCTAAGCGTCTCCGTGCTTCGGAGGGCACGTTAAGCTGTCGGTCCCGGTTGTAGTCAGTAGCCAACAGTCGCTTAGCCATGTCAGCGGCCTATTGGGCAGCTTGAACAACTCCAATACTAGGGCAACCACTACACTCAAAAATTACATTAATATTTAATTAAATTAAAATATCATTTACTATCAGTTCAGTTGTACAATGTGATTTACAGTGAAAACTTCAATAGGTAGTGCCTGTATTGATGCTCTCGATGTGATACGATTACCTACTAACTAGGACTTAATATTAAAGTAAAATTAAATATTGGAAAATATTAGATATGTTAATTAAACTTTATTTAACATCATAAAAAATGAAAATGTTACTAAAATTTTCTAGAGCTTCAGTTTGACTTAAGATTTTTAGGGTCATGATGACTCAATCAGGCAAGATTGGGTCATCATGACACTAAAAAATTTAAGTCAGTAAACAGTCTTCCAAACAGTCTTGCAGCGACACATGAATTGTATGAGAAAAAAAGACGACTGTTTTAAGAGGTATGCCTACCAAATACTAAATGTTTGGCTTAACTGTTAGCATAATATTAATTAGCAAAAGCGAGGAAATAAATCATAATTAATAACACAAAATGTATGTTGAAGAAACGGAATGTTTTGCTTGTTAGCTAACAAAATAAACAATTGAGCTTCTGTGGAATGCCAAACTTCCAGTCTGCCGGTATTAAAACAACTTTGTTGACTTTGTGTAATTAATTATTTTGGAGAAATTGGATGATGGCTGTTATTTGGGTTCTAGCTTAATAGTGTGATAAAATATGCTGCTAGATAGCTTTAACCGATCTGTAAAAATTGCCGAGGTTATGCACCTAGGCATGCAGTCAGTCTATATACAATAAAATATAATACACAAAAAGGACATTTTTACAATGAAACATTGGATTTGACGGTCACCGTAGCCTAGTTGGTAGTGCTCCTTCCTACGAAGCTGGTGGTCCTGGGTTCGAATCCCGGTAAGTGCAAATATTTGTGTGATGAGCACGAATATTTGTTTCTGAGTCATGGATGTTTTCTATGTATATAAGTATTTATCTATCTATATAAGTATGTATATCGTCGCCTGGTACCCATAGTACAAGCTTTGCTTAGTTTGGGGCTAGGATGATCTGTGTGACATTGTCCCTAGATATTTAATGTACAATGGGCACTTTTCAATCCGACGGAGTATCTACCAGAGGACGGGCAGCGGCGCCTCTCTGAGTACTATGACCATTATACTGCGAGCGCCAACCTGTCTGTTAAGCTTGGCGATTATGGCATATGTACAGTGCTGGACAAAAGCCTCCACCAAGAATCATCTTGGGGGAGGCTTTTGTCCAGCAGTGGAATTTTTAAAGCTGTTATGATGACGATAATAATAATAATGTTTTATTCTCTCAGCACAATATTACAGAATACATTGTATAAGGTGTATTAGTTATAGGTAGAAATTAGAATATTGTGGGAGACTGGTGCCTAAACTAGGCTCAAGGCCTGTATTTCAGGACACCAAGTCTCCACGCTTTATGAAGAGATACATTTATTATACATTGTTAGGAATCATAGGATCACATGCATATGTACATAATTTGGTTTATGAGAATAATTAAGTTAACAAAGTAAAGAGTAAAAAAGAATACAAAAACAATGTGTGTGTGTGTGTGTACGATGATGATAATATGGAAATAAAATACTATATATATTATAAAATAAATATTAATTATTAATAGACCACACGACTGAAGTAAAACTTAGATATACCAAACTCTCTATGTGAAAAATATTCATAATATCTAATTATTTCAGTAAGTATTTCAGTCGTGTGGTCTAAAGCACACTCGTTCTTTCTTCTTCCTTTTTATAACATTTTCCAATAGCAGTGTAAACTTAACTCCAAAATGTTTTGTTGGTATTCCATCACCATATTTGATTAAGATTAGGAATTTTATTGCTGAATATTTGACGGCCTCATATTTTGGGTTCGATCCGCGCACAGTACAACTATGAGCGTGACCGTCGTAAAGTTGTTTTGTGCTTGGGTGTACTTTGTGTCGATAAATTTCATGTTTGTAAAGTCCCCCGCGATTATCATCATCAGCCTATAATCGGTCACTGCTGTACACAACAGAATTCGGGCTTAGTAGCGGTTTCGCCTTAATGTCGTTCGCCCGAATTGGGCGAATGAACTACTTTTAATTTTGAATATTTTTTAGGGCCGTTTTCGCCCGAGGCATTTTTAATTGCGGGTGAATCAGGTCCAGCTGAATTCAGTAATGTACTGTTCGCCCAAATACTACTATACCTCAAAAAATAAGCCTTTATTTAATAATAAAATGTGAAATTTTAATAAAAAAGTACAGTTACGTACACAATTGTTACTTATAATAAATGCCTACACATCATTTATGCACCCACTTTATGCAGTTATGTTGTTATACTGTCAGTATTTTAGACACACTAAACTTACATAGCAAGCACTTTGATACTTGTGTACAAAGTCCTTTAATAAAGATTAAATAAATTAATAAAAAAACAAGTGTTGAGAAACACGCCGCACAATTTGCAAATGAGTGACAGCATTACACTACAATCTTTTGTGTTCCTGTGGGTGTGTTTATTTGCTGTGTCTTTACTTCTATCGCTGAGGAACAGAAGTCATTGTGCATATTATCTAGTACATTACTTACTATTTTCGAGTAAATAAAAAAATAAATATTTGTACATGGTGCGCTCGACTGTAATACTTAATTTTTCTGAGGTTTAATAGTATTTGGGCGAATAGTACATTACTAAATTATACTTGACCTGATTTGCCCGCTATTAAATTTGTCTCGGGCGAAACCGGCCCTAAAAATATTCAAAATCCAAAGTAGTTCATTCGCCCGATTCGGGCGAACAAAATTAGGGCAAAACCGCTACTAAGCCGGCATTCGAGTTGGCGATCTCAGTTAAGTGGTTGCTGTACACAGGTGGCGATGCTGCCCGACTACCTGGTGGACTTCAAAAGCCACTAATTCAAGGAAAACACTGGGCTACATCGTTCTAACTACAATATGTGTACAGTTTGTATTGTTCGTAGCTTAACGCAGAGCGTCTAAACCGACTTAGTAGAGGGTATTGGTTCGAGACCCGCCGGTTACACTTTGCTTTACGAATAAAGCTATAAAACTAAAACTGTTAAATTTGGGAGGTGTTTTCAATTAGATATAATTAATTAATTAATTTATTTATTTATTTATACTTATTGCACAAAACTGTACAAAGGCGGACTTAATGCCAAAGGCATTCTCTCCCAGTCAACCTTAGGGTGATGCAGAGATAATATGGTAGGTGCACTATAGACCAAGTATAATAAAAAATACTTGAGAAGTACTATAAAATACAATCGTATAAATACAATAGTTACATAACTACACACTATACTATAAATACATAAATATATAGGTATATATATATATTTAGGAATTAAAAGGATTTTATTATAAAAATGAGGTTTATTCACACTTCAGAATAAATCATTTAGAAATCAACAACAATTCTCTTATGACAAATCATTTATAACAAGAAATACTGTAACCACTGCACATTACACTCAAGATTTGATCGATACGTAAACCAGCAGAGCTTCGCCCTCGTCGACGTCTGGCCCCAAAAGAGAGCGAGGCATCGGCCGACTGGGCCTTATATAGGCAAAGTCTGACGTCACTCATCACCCATCTTGAAAATTCCTCACACGGCCTCTCCTGACTTCGCGTCGACCACGACCGCGCTTCTTCAGCAGCACCAGGAGACACGGCGAAGCTATGATCGCCAGCTCCTACTGCATTAGAGAGCTCACCGTCATCAGAATCATCACCTGCATAAAACACAAACAGTTAATTATTATGGCAACTGCACAAAGATGCCTATTCAGTCATCCACCTCACACTCAAGGCACTCAAACAGGCAGTCACTCTCGTAACGGAGATAAATACACTCAAAATACTTCGCTTTCAAATGTATGCAAACATCTCTTGTAAACTTCTGTCATACTCATAATTGAACAAGTTATAGCGACAAACGTAAAGTTATAGCGAAAAACGTCAAATATTGCGACAAACGCAAAGTTATAGCGACAAACGCCAAGTTACAGCGACAAACGCCAAGTTACAGCGACAAACGCCAAGCGACACGCCTGAGTGCCTAGTACCATAGCGACTAGCACTTATAACTCATTGATTTTACTGTTCGGAGCGCATGTCTTCACGCACGCCAAGCGTACTACAAACAAAATGTGTAACATTAAATGATTGAAACTTATTACCAAAGTTCCGGAACAAAACTCAAAACGTAAAGACTTCCTGCCAGCAAGCCACGCGCGCCAGGTGCACGCCTGCCAGGTGCACGCCTGCCTGATCAGACGCTTCAGGACTTCAACGTCGAAGGCAGCCACTGGACCATGCCGACAGTTTGTTCCAAACAGCAAGTGACACACTCGCACCATTCATATGTGTAACATGAAACAAAATTAAAAAGGTTACGTTGAACATTTACTATGAAAACATGCCGAACAACTCTAGGGTTCACGCATTTCTGCTTCTAACCTCCCTGTGGAGTCAGAGAATTTAATGACAAAGTGTACATCACCAAACGTCAACTCTTTTGGTTAGCCTTAGTGAAAATCGAAGTAAAATTAAATTGAACCACGTGGAACCAAACTCCAAACAAGGTCTCGGCCTCGGCCTTACCTGACCATAACTCACTTGTCTTGAGATGGCTTATATGACGCTTTGGTGAAACTTTTCTCCTCTGTTTGACTTTGTATTTTACAAAACATAATTACATAATGACGAACGTATAATTGGCGTACACAAAGTACATTCAGACTCACAACTACAACTTATGGTTCACACACATAGATTTCCCGTGCCGGGATTGAACCTGGCACATGGAATTCAAAAGGAGACGGTCTTAACCTCTACGCCACACGTGCAGTCAAACTTTAGAGGATGACTTCAAACTTATGTTGATAACTCCGCTGCTAAGAAGTAGCTTGAGAACGTGCACTGCTATTATACCTACTAGGTTTTAAATACTCATTTACATTGTAGAATGCAAATAACACATTGAGTATTAAATTGAAAAAATGATAAGACTGTCAAGTGTTACTTAGTAAGCTTTGTCGATACCTTGTATCATAGGCTTTTCAGCTCCTCACTCAATCCTCTCACTAGCATTAGGCACAAAACAACGGCATGATATTTTATACAACATCGTGATGTCAAACGTTTCAGGTACCATTCCTCAGCGGTGGTCAATACCTACTGCTATATAATATGGCTATCATGCAATGTACACGATACTGAGCGGCGCCGATGACGGCCAGCAACGCTTGACGATTTCTGGTCGAACTTAGATCGTAACACACGTCGCAAACTACCTTTTTTTTACATGACGAATCGGTTAGCATAGGAGGCTTTCACTGCTTCACTGGACTATCGCAAACTACCGTGCGAGAAACTAAGTGAATGGTTTCGCGCACTGATATGGGATCCACCTTTCAAGAAAGTCTTGATCGGCCACGTGAAATACATCGCGGTATTTCACAAACAAAGCAATAAAATTGTACTTACGTAAATTACACAATACAAAAATTTACAAAAACAAAACACTCTTGTGTACACTTCGTAGACTGTGCTCACAGTGAATACACTCGGCAACGGTTAAACCACAATAGTGATTAGAACAACTCTAAACAAAACGAACGACTTGAAATATCGACTGATCACGTCAATAGTAGCCGGACTACCCACATTTTTAGTTCATTTTACAGAAGTAAAATTACTTTCGATAATTTCTTAACTAATCGTGATATTATCCAACGTACGGTGTAGATTTTCTTGTGCCTTGGAAGAAACTTCAGGTTCACACTTACATGAACTTATAGGTACTGCTATCACTCAAGGAACGTAAACGGAAATCGTCCGTTTTTGACAAACTAACAATGAAGAAACACGCCTACGTGATCGGTGTTTCATTTCAAAACGAGACTATGATGGTGAACGCGATGGCCGTGTACGGACACAGTGTCGACAGTTGCTATCACGTTCTCTATTAGATGCACTTATTTTTTTGACTCTCGCTACCGACCACAATCCTTAAGCACTCGATTACACGACATACGCAGCGGCGTTGGAATTTCACAACACCATAACACAAAATACACAACGTGGTTGATTTGTCTTAAGAAAATCACAAATGACAGTAACACGAGGTTAGATCTTATTAAATTTGGATGGCAACAAGCAGCACTTGGGTTCTTTATACCAATTCTGATTTTAGGAATTAAAAGGATTTTATTATAAAAATGAGGTTTATTCACACTTCAGAATAAATCATTTAGAAATCAACAACAATTCTCTTATGACAAATCATTTATAACAAGAAATACTGTAACCACTGCACATTACACTCAAGATTTGATCGATACGTAAACCAGCAGAGCTTCGCCCTCGTCGACGTCTGGCCCCAAAAGAGAGCGAGGCATCGGCCGACTGGGCCTTATATAGGCAAAGTCTGACGTCACTCATCACCCATCTTGAAAATTCCTCACAATATTTATACATCTTGAAGGACATGTTGCGTCCTACATGGCGTTATTTACCGATGATGCTGCGTCCGACTGACTTTGTGCGTCCGGTATACGGACGCAAGATTGACCGACCCCCATTTTTAGCCCAAGGGTCCCTTATGATCATTAGAATCCAAGGGCGAAAAATTGGCATGGACGTAATTCCATCACTAGAATGCCTTTTAGCGTATAATATAGTTCCGCCATCGTCAGACTGAAATTTGGAGGGCGCTAGTGTTCAGCGTATAATTTACCACGTATACTTTGAGTTCAGTTCACCGATCTTTTCAAAGTCAAAGTAAGTTTATTCCGTAAAAATTTTACATTTATGTGGAATCGTCATATTTTTTTTACCCTACCGTGCAGTGCATGACGTGGCAGCTACTGAGAAACACTGCCAGAAAACTCAGTAGGAATCCTTTTTTAAAATAAAATATACTTAAGATTAATTACAATCATGTGTGTTGACTCAGAACAACTCCATCCCAAGCACTTTTATCACTTAAATAATCAGAAATTTTGTAATATGCCCTGCTACACAATTTGGCTTTAATAATTCTCTTAAACTTATTCGTAGACAATTCTCTAATATCATTGGGAAGTTTGTTATAGAATGCCGGTTATTAACAGTGTGCGAGCCATATTCGCGCCCACAACAAAATATCATAGCAGGGTTCGCCAACGACGGACACGTCGCGGAGGACATCATCATTGTGTGCACAATTACATCTAATTACTTATCATCAGTCCAAACTCATTTATCATTATTATTATACAGGGTGTCCGAGGAGTTGTCGTTCAACGCAAAAATTAGATACTTTATGATGAGGAGTATCCGAATCACCCCCATGTATGTTCTACGATTTTGCGTTTTTATGATACTTTAATAAATTTATGAGTCCTGAGCTCAAACCCTAATTTTGAACTTTCGAATAAATTCTAAATCAGTTCTGCAAATGTTCAACAGAACGAGAAAAAAAATCTAAAACTGATGTTAGGTGAAATTTACTAAATAAATCATTTAAAAAATTATATCTCGAGAACTACGCAAAATCGTAGAACATACATGGGGGTGATTTGGATACTTCACATCATAAATATAATCATCATAAATAGCTAAATTTTGCGTTTGAACGTCAACTCCTTGTTCAGCCTGTATAGCAGGAAGACAGGACGAAGGCAGTTTGGTATCCTATTTTCCATTATCCCCCTTCCCACGAGTCTCACCTACATTCTTCTCAAAGTAAAATTTATGACATGAAATGGAAGCAAAGTATGCGGCAACTTACTTCAAATAACTGTTCAAAAGAACGTAGAAGTCTTATTTGTTCATATAGTATCGAATTGAAGTACCGCCGTAACTAGATCTCAAGTACTTATGTACTTCTATACCTATTTAGTTTCATATGAACTTATTTCGCGTTACTAACCTGTAAAGTTTTATTGTATAACTTTTAAGATACGAGCAGTTGAATAACGTCTCCTGTGGAGTGCTTCATACAACATGGATGCTTAATTTCAAAAGCTCTCAATAAAATGGAATGGAGTAAAATGGAAAATGCCCGACATCGACGTATGTACTGACCATGGCATGCTGTCTGTAACTTTATGTTGCTTAATGTTAGCCGCGTAGTTGACTATAAGGAAGATAATTCTGGCTTCCCCCAAGGATCTCCACAATCGCCGGTTTTGCGCTATCCACATACAGCGGTTTCCAGCGATCC
This sequence comes from Pseudoips prasinana, assembly GCA_951640165.1. Classification (NCBI taxonomy): domain Eukaryota; kingdom Metazoa; phylum Arthropoda; class Insecta; order Lepidoptera; family Nolidae; genus Pseudoips; species Pseudoips prasinana. The sequence continues at coordinate 2,238,715 of OX621238.1, read as the reverse complement.
TAACAAGATCTTCGGTGCATTTTGTAGGGGCCTGCCCACGCTGCGTCTCCCGGTTCGTGGTCGCCACTCGATAACCTTTCTACCACAACGGCCGCCGGTTCTACGATCTATGTGCACCGTATACTCCCACTTCATACCACAATCAAAAATCAAAATCAAAAATTCTTTATTCCGTAAAAATTTTACATTTATGTGGAATCGTCATATTTTTTTTACCCTACCGTGAAGTGCATGACGTGGCAGCTACTGAGAAACACTGCCAGAAAACAAAGTAGGAATCCTTTTTTAAAATAAAATATACTTAAAGATTAATTACAATCATGTGTGTGTGTCAGAACAACTCAATCCCAAGCACTTTTATTACTTAAATAATCAGGAAATTTGTAATAAGTATGCCCTGCTACACAATTCGGCTTTAATAATTAACTTATTCCTAGACAATTCTCTAATATCATTATGAAGTTTGTTATAGAATCTTGTACATTGCCCCATAAAAGAGTTACTTATTTTGTGGAGACGGGTAGTATGCAATATGAGATTATTCTTATATCTAGTATTTACATTATGTGTATCGCTCCTTTTACAGAAGGAATCGATATTTTTATGCACATATAGTAAGTTTTCATATATAAACTGAGAAGATACAGTTAGAATGTTAACCTCTTTGAACTTTTCTCTTAGAGACACTCTCGGGCTACGATTATAGATAGCTCTTACAGCTCTTTTTTGCAATGTAAAGACTTTCTAACATATACTAAGTATGTTAGAAAGTCTTATTTTATTTTTTCTCAAGATAACTTACTGCTAGAGTTTACATATATACAATTGAGCAGGCGATAGTAACAGAAGGCCAAATACAAGATTTCACATTTATGCGATGGTTGACTGTTAGGATTGTTGGTAGACACAGTGAAAGAGATGTTGGTGATGTGTTCGGTAACGTTATACACAAAAAAAAGGTTTGAGTAATCTAATCAATACATTATTAATAAAACAATGATTATTAATTACAGATAACTGCACGTGTGGCGCAGCGATTAAGACTTTCGTAACCCGGGCCGATGCCCACGCAGGTTATTTGTGTGACCCATAAATAGATGTTCTGAGTCTGGATGAACTTTGTGTCCCTCAATAATATTTGTAATGTACGCCGCGACACATAGTTTCATTTTACTAATGCGAGCGTTGTATTTTTAAGAAAAAACAAATGTACCTAATTATAAATTTGTTCGCGTATTTTATGGTGTTTAACAGTTATATGTATATCCTGTTCTCTTAATATGAGCTTCATAAGCGAGAGATATTAGTGGTGTAAAGTTCAGTATTTAGTGTAGTAAAAAACAGAATCACCATCAGCCTGGCATCGTCCACTGCTGGACATGGGCCTCCCCCAAAAGTTTTATAACGTTGCCATATGAACTCGTTTGCAGTAGTCACTGCGCTTGGCATGCGAGTTGGAGACCGCAGCTAGGTGGTAGCTAGTACATATGTTGTGGTGCTGCTGCCCGACGACCTGGTGTATCCTTTAGTCGCCTTTTACGACATCTGCGGGATGGTATAGGGTGGCCCTTTTATTCTTTCTTGGCCGAAGACGACAGGGCCAATATCATCATGAACTGAAACTTCTTCCAATCGTCTCGGCTTTCGTCGAGCGCTTTGACTTCTTGATACGACATTACATTTATCTTTTCCTTTATCTGATCCATATAGGTCCTTCTTGGTCTTCTTCGTCCTCTCCTTGCCTCTATTTTGCCTTCAATAATATTCCTCATGTCGTATCAAGTGCCCTAACATCTTTTCCCTTCTTATTTCTTTAAGTCATCATCACATTTAAAATTTTTGATAGGCTGTTCCTTACATCTAGTATCGTAATTATGATATATGAGCACAAGGAAAACCACTTTAATAATACAGAACAATTTCATAATGTGATCGACTTGAAAGGGTGCCAACTGTAAGTTTCTTTGTTATGTTATGAAACTATAACTCAAGATTAGTTTGAAATAGTACCCTTGTTTGAAAATATGAATGTCGCTACACTGTACAGCAGAAGTAGAGGGGAGAACGATTATGAGTAAAACTTCTTTATGGATGCTTCCCTTTGTGATTAAGATGGTGCATCCGTGACGAGAGCGTTTCGAAAAGTTGAGATGGAGATATGAGTTTGTGAAGATAGAAAAAGAGAGAGAGAGTTACGTTTCGTATATTATTGTAGGTAGAGAAGTGTGAACACATTTTTTTTAACTTATCGTTTATCTAAATTTTACTTCAGTCGTGTGGATTATATGCGTTTTGTACGTACATATTGCCTGCTAAAATGTACTTAATCTTCTTTTGTTTTGCTCTTAAAACTTAAAAATTTAATCGTCTCAAAGTTTTTCGTCCGCCTATTGCATGTTGCAAAATGCAGCTTTATGTTGGTTTGTTTTAAACCTTATGGTTTAAAACAAACCGACCAAACAAAACCAAATGTATAAGATAATGTATTTTGGGGCACAATGCTTACGGTGGTTGCCTGCTACTACTTCAATGTCCATGTGTGTCAAAAGAACTAAATTAAGCTCAGTTATAAAAGAGCCACAATACATGATTTATAAAGTTTTAACTGCGTGGATGTTTGACAACCTACCGATAAGATCTATTAAAATTTTATTTTTTAATTTTTTTTATTTGGACCTAATGCGACAATATACCTCTTTGTTTAAAATTCTTAAAAAATGATTTTATGAGACCACGATGCCAGTAAAATTTTTGTGTTTTACAGCGTATTTTTTTTTTAATTCACTGCCGACTATTTTCGCATTATTCTTGATTTTTCCCTAGTTGACCGGTTTCTTAGACTCACTAATAGTTCATAAAGATCAAGTGAACAGCAACATTGATATCAACACACTGATCAAAACACTAATACCGTGGAGCATTTGCACAAATGAGTGAAAATGTAAATGCTACACAGTCAGATTCTGCGAGCCATGGGCGCCGCCATATGCAACAAGCGAAAAAAATACAAAAAAATTGAGGCGATGTAAAAATGACATGACATGACTAAACTAAGCAGAGCTTGTACTATATAAATGACCAACCGACCTTAAAAAATTGCCGGTAATTTATTTATTTATTTATTAAAGTACTGCCACATGACACATATTATAAGTACACAGTTAAATAACATCTATAATACATTGTCTGATATGCATCACAATAACGGCGTACATAGCATTTGCACTAATTTTGTAAGTAACGACAATTTATACGTAAATCTAAATTAAACTAAATGAATTAGGAGCTAAACAAACAAATATAAATCAATAGTAACGTGAACGGTATATATATTACATAATATTATTATTAAAGTAATCAGTTATTCTATTAATGAACTCTGATATGCCATCATCGAAGATATCGAGATCAGGAATTCTTTGAGACAAAAAGTTATAGTCGGAATAAATTCGTGCCAAAGGAGATTGTGAGCCGAGATTAGTCTTGGCCGTCGGAACGAAGAATAGTCTCTGTATGCGATTTCTAGGGTATTTATAAGGCACTGACAACGACACGCTTGATATTAAGTCACTACAATTCAAACTCCCATTAATTAATTTATGCAAGAAAACCATGCTCAACATCACTCTTCTATTATGAAGACTTATCATTTTAAAATATGATAGTCTTTGGTTGTATGGTTGTCTATGTGAGAACCCGTGAGTGTTGAAAGCAAGATGCCTTGTAAATGATCGTTGGATACCCTCCACCCTCTGCGAATGTACCGAATAATACGGGTTCCAGGCACTAGAGGCAAACTCGAGATGGCTGCGTACCAACGTGTTATACAATAAAATTTTTGTTGTAATATTATGGAAGCCTTTAGTTGTTCGTTTTAAAAAACCTAACATTTTTGCAGCTTTGGATACTATTGTATTGATATGTGACTTGAATGAAAGAGCCTTGTCAATAATAACTCCTAGATCGCGTATTTCATCTACCTCAACTAGGGCCGCGCCGCCAATCTCGTACTTAGTAACAAGTGGTTTTTTTAATCTACTATATTTAATATGGTAGCACTTATTAATATTGAGAGTCATGCAATTTGACTGACACCATTTATATATATTATCCAGATCATTTTGAAGCAACTTGCTGTCATTGCCTGATTTGACAGACCTATATATCTTTAAATCGTCTGCAAACATTGAAAACTTGCAGTTATTTATATGAGAGGATATATCATTGATGAAAGCCAAAAAAAGTATCGGTCCCAAGTGGGAACCTTGTGGAACTCCGGAGGTGGCATAAAAGCATGCAGATTTATAGCCATTAATAACTACTTCCTGGGGTCTTCTCTGTAGATAAGATTGAAACCACTGTAGGAGTGGATTTTTGATGCCGTAAGCGTTTAGTTTTCTTAGTAATAATAAGTGATTTACCTTATCGAAGGCGCTACTAAAATCGGTATAAACTGCGTCTACCTGTAGCCTTTTATCAACTTGTTGAGATATATCTGACACAAACGCAATCAGGTTGGTTTGAACTGAGCGACCGGGTATAAATCCATGCTGACAGTCAGATATACGGTCATGAATGACCCCGGAAACTGCTGGGCATATTAGGGACTCGAACAACTTTGCAAAACATGAAAGTATTGATACTGGTCGATAGTTTTTTACAGAAGCTGAATCTCCTTTTTTAAAAATGGGAACTATGCGACCGTTTTTCCATACTTCAGAAAAAATTCCATCTGTGAGAGATCGATTATAAATCAAGGTTAGAGGTAAGGCTAGAGCATGCATGCACCGTTTAGCAAAAAGCAGTGGAAAAGAATCGGGTCCTGCCCCTTTAGATACATCAAGTCCTCTTATTTTATTTAAAACTTCTCTTTCTGTGTATATTAATTTAGAGACCACGCGATTTCCAGGGTTTTTAATATCAGCTGGATTCTCCATCGGGATATCATCATTGTTATTAGAATAAACTGAGGAAAAATGTCGCGCAAATAGGTTAGCTATGTCGGGACCAATTTCCACCACCGTGTTATCCAAGTTCATTATCCCAGGTGTACATGATTTGGTATCACGTTTGCTTTTGATAAATGACCAAAATGCTTTTGGATTATGAACTATATTATTTTCTATTTTATGTTTATAATCGTTATAACATTTATCGAAAAGTTTGTGGCATCTACTTCGAAGTAACTTAAATTCTAATTCATCTCTAGGGTTTTTATATTTACGAAATTTAATTCGGCTCTTATCTTTTTCGGATAACAATTTAACTAGATTCTTAGAAAACCACACAGGACGAGTTGACTTAGCCACAAGGCGCTTTGGCACAAATTCATTCCTTAACGAAGTTATTATTTCATAAAATTCAGACACCATTTCAATAACGTTACCGCAAGTAGAAAATTTCTCTTGCCAATCTACATGTTTTAACTTACAGTTAATTTTACAATAATCAGCTTTATAAAAATTGTATATTATATTACTTTTAGGCTTTAAATTATGTATGTTAGTATAGGGAATAGTCACCAATAGATTTGGGTGATGCGATGAACTCTTTGTTAATAGTTCAAGTGGTTTAGTTACATAGGCACTCTGTAAGTTACACAATATCAAATCCAAAAACCGATTATGATCGTTTGCAATACTATTAATTTGATATAAATCATTAGTAAATAAGAAATCGACAAACATGTAACCTAGTGTTGAGCTGTATTTGTCTGGTGTCATGGAGCTATCAGAATCAACACATCATCGGCTTGAGACATGGCATTTTCCAAAATATCTAAGAAGCGCGATAGAGTATTTGCTCTGACCGGAGGGGGTAAGTACACAACACAAACTAAGAGCTTCTTTGATCTATTGTTCACTTCTACTTGTAAATTTACCCAAATACATTCAATATCCGATTCCCAGTTTAATAACCGAACAGATGGTATATCCGTCGAAATTGCTAGTAGAACCCCACCTCCATCTTGTTTTGACATTTTGGAACAGAGTCGATCCCTACGATACACATTGTATTTATTACTGTTAAATAGTTCGTTATTTGAAATGTTTGAGTTTAGCCAAGTTTCAGTGAAAGCTATTACTTTATAATCAGAATTAGATATGTTTTTATAAACTTCATTAGTTTTCGTTCTTAGACCTTGAACATTTTGGTAATAAACCTCAAACATTTGTAATACAAAAAAGCACAAAATAACATTGACTCTGCGGCTCTAACATAACTCAATTACTGATAAATTTAAGACTTTCTGTCGATTTAATTAATAAAGCCTGGCTATTTTCGTCTTTGCGAGCATAAATTCGACCATTACGAATCCAAACAAATTTATATGAAAACTCCTTGGCCTTTTTGCGAGTAGCTGCATGCAATATCTTGTTTCCAGGAGTCAAGTGTTCCGCCACATAAATCGGTACCTTAGATCCTCCAATACCAAGATGACTAGAAGACAACTTATCTTGGGCATTTGCTTTGTTAAATTTTGTGACAGATGCCAAAACTGCATCTCGCACTCTAAGGCTACATAATTTGGCTATAACCGCTCTCGGCCTGCTGTTGTCGTTAGAGAGTTTGGCAACTCTTGTTACTTTCAATATGTCTTGTTTGGCCAAGGGATTGTCCACAACCTTGCTGAGCTGTACGATAGTATCTACCAAGTTCTCAGATTTGTGCTCAGGAACGCCGTTTATTTCTATATTGTTCTCCCTCAAGTGCAATTCAACTATGTTTAAACGTTGAGTAAGGTCAGATGTTGTAGATTTAAGCCTCTCGTTTTCAGCCTTCAATTCAGTAACCAAGCTATCCTTCTCGGACAAAGCTGTACGTATTTCATCGAACTGCTTGTTAAAAAATGCCATCGATTCCTGAAAACTACATATTTGCTCTCTTATGTTTTTTAACTCACTCGTTACCTGTTCTTTTATAGTATTTTTTAAGATAGATGACACCCCCTGTGTTATAATGCTTTGAAGTTTCTCTTCAGACACACAGCAATGCCCGTCCGGTGAGGTATTCAACGCAGACTGTTTAGACCGATGAGTTATATTGGAATGCTCAGGACTTACTGCAACATCCTCCTGCATACTGGGCCCCGCTCGTACTGGAGTATTTGTGTTGTCCACCTTTGGTTGTTTGCAGCGACATTCAGGACATTTCCAGCAGTTTTTGTGCTGCGCACTCATTGTTGTGAAGCGTTGAGAACTAACGCCAGCGCACTCTAGGTCAAATTTTGATTTACATACAGAGCAGAGTAGGTATTCATTCTTCTTTGTAATAGCATTACGACAACCCATACAATTTGCCGTAGGTGCCATCGTTTTAAGTCGCAACGCTTATATTTCTTGATAGTAGGTAAACCAAAAGCAAATCATACACAACGAAGCGTCACCAAACAGTCAACTGCGCACAGTCGCGTCCAAAAGGGCGCAGGCGCCGTGCAAAACGGGGCGCTTACGCGTTCTCCTCAAACACTCACAATCACACACTTAAAAATTGTTGTAAATTAATTAATAAGTTAATTTTTAAATGTTAATGTTTATAACACTTATTAGTAAACACTTAATGCGATTAATACACAAATTATCTTTAATTTAAGCTAATTTTCACTACGAAAATCAAACTTTGAACCTATTTATGAATTTATAAAGCAGAGTGACACTAAATACGGACCGTACGTTACGTGATGTGAATTAGCAATTCACGTACAGACGACAGCACATCCGGCTATCCCAATCTGTCTAATTTCTTTTATAGATTTTCAACATTATCACATAAGCATAAGGTTCACTTTCAATTGGGGAAATTTGATAGCTTGAGGTGCTGCCGTCTGTACAATACAATACAAATGCTCTTTATTATAGACAAGATTTATATGTAAACAGTTGTATTAAATTATATAGGCGGTCTTATCGCTAACTATATTTTTAAACCTCTTTAATTTGTTTGTGTGGGGGGGCGTAGATGTCCACCCGACGGAATATCCACCAGAGGACGGGCAGCAGCGTCTCTCTGAGTACTATGACCATCATACTGCGATCGCCAACCCGTCTACCAATAATGGCGATTATGGCATATCCTCCCAAGATGATTCTTGAGGGAGGCTTTTGTCCAGCAGAGGAATTTTTAAGGCTGTTATGATGAATTTGTTAGGGTTACAACCAGTTTCATCGCCGGGAGCAATTGTTGCTCTAGCAAAAGATTTGTTAAGGTATACCTCGAGGTTATGCTTAGTCTGTTTAATTGGCTGGTTGCCTATATATTAGTTTTCTTATCCAGTAAGAAAACACTTGTGTCACTCGTCCCATTTTAGGTAAAAGCTATGTCAATTAGTCTGTATCTAAGTCTAATACCTTAAAGGGTTATTATAGGCTTTCTATCAGAATCTTTATACATTATTTTTTAAACGGGTTAGAATTCCTATCATTTTTGAATTCCTATCAGATTAACTGTCAAAGAAAATCTAGAAAACGAAAGACTGCGTATTATGCATAGTAATATGAACTTTTGTTTCATTCTCTGAAATCAAATGGTTTTATATTTCACAACATGTTACATATTAAATATGTAAAAGAATATTTTCATATACATACATATTCCTTTTTCGAGTAGGCTGTCGACAAAATAGTTTCACAGTTGTTCAGGCTGCTCAGTAGTCCCCTGAAATTTCTTAACTGAGAGCACGTTACGCACTGACGGTTCCAATTGTATACATCGGACTACAATCAGTCTAATGTCTATAAGCGGGATCGGCAGTATAACTTACTATTAGAGCACAGAGACGCTTAGAAACGAACTACTTGGGCAGTCAAACATCTGAAAACTGACCGCGCGCCTAAGTACTTAAGGGCGGCAATCGCGTTCGGACAGATAAAAACAACACATGATCATGAGCGCTTAAAGGCTTACGTACACCACGTTTTTTAAACGCGCCGTTGACGCGCGTATGTAGCGATACAGACGCGATACGCACGCAAGTCAGACGCAGGCGACGCAGCCATGTAGGATAAAAGCGCACCGTCGACGCGCCTTTAAAAAACGTGGTGTGTACAGACTCTTACACAATTAATACCCCTTAAATAACATTTAAATATCATGAACATTTACATGAATTCTGCTGACTGAGCGTTATAAATGAGAAATAACGTACATTTTCGTAAATACAAAGCTTTGATTGTTTTACATACTCGTATAAAGCGTTACTGTAATTTAATATTTCAGACGTAAAGAATAATTAATTGCTTAGTATTTATGATAAACTATTTTACATTTTGTCTTGTGAGATCTGTGTAGGCGATCTCTGTTTTGTAAATAAAAGGACCTTAATTTAATCATTATGGCAGGTAAATGACTATCCACTGCTGGACAAAGGGCTCCCCAAAAGTTACAGCGGAGATATGCCATAATCACCATGCTTGGCAAGTGGGTTGACGATCGCAGTATTATGGTGATAGTACAGACGCCAGCACATCCAGCTACACCAATCTGTTACATTTCTTTGAGACATTTTCAACTTTATTACAAACGTACCTATAAGGTTCACTTACAATTGGGGAAATTTGACAGATTGGAGTAGCTTGATGTGCTGGCTTCTCTACAAAGAAATACGCTGCTGCCCGTTCTCTGGTATATATTCTCCGGACGACTACGACTTCAACGCTGGACGCGGGTAACACAAGGCCGGGAATTGTAAAGACCTTTTGAGGATCCCTTTGTCCAGCTGGGGATGTCTTCAGCTGACATGATGGCGATGATCAAAAACTTCTCGTCTGTTCTCATTTAATTAAATTTTTAATATTATTGAATGCAGTTTTTTTATAACTATTTCTGTGAACCATAACCCTCAAACTACGATCGCCAACCCGTCTGCCAAGCGTGGCGATTATGGCATATCTTCTCATTCTTTGGGGAGGCTTTTGTCCAGCAGTGGACGTACTTTGGCTGACATGAATGCAGTTTTTATTTATAAATTAATAATAATTTGCCGGTGTATTTTGTTGGGCCTTTTGTGTATGCAAAAACAAATGAGCAGTAAATTTTTTTAATTTTTTTTTAGAAGAGTCTATGACATCCCTAGAATGGAAGATACAAATCTTCACTAGTTTGTTCGGGCAGTGAAACTAACAGCAGTCAAAGTTATTTGGCACTTTACCGTCTCATTTTTAAAGTTCAAATTTCTTTATTTAATAAACGTCAATACATCTTATTGAAACGTTATCAATTTGACTAGATATCGCATTTGTTCGAAATTCGACCATTAAAGTTCTATTATACGTATTATAGACATTAAAAACAAATCATATTAACCTGTTCTCAGTTTTGACAGTCATTTTGTTATTTCTTCTTACTTTGTCAGTGTTTCAAAAGCACACCTTACCATGTGTGCAATGTTTTTTTATTCAAATAATTTACTTAAAATGTCTATTATATAAAATTATTGACTTTCTACATTCCTTCTCCATATAACTGTTTTAATTCTCTTACAGTCGCGAAATTTTCGTAAAAAGGGGTACAAAGTATTTGCTTTAAATATTTATGTTATGATAAATAACAGTTTAATTTAATACCACTCATACAATAAAACCGAATATTAATTTTCAAAGGCCAGACTTGATACAACATAATAATTAATTCCATCAGAATTAGGAAACAAGCAACAATCCAGTGAGAGTTCGCCGCCTAATAATGAATTTCTAACCAAGTTCCACGCATTGTTGTTCCTTTCGCTTCCACGTACTGGAATGGGGCAGCCGATTCATCGGAATATGAGGAATATGAAATTCAATACTGAGAAAACATAAATTTGAGCCTCTGGCGAGGTTCGAACCAGAACCGTCTGTGGTAGTAGTAGGCGCTATGCTTTTAATATATTATTATTATGTAAGAGAAGAGGCAAACAGTTGAAACAACTGGTATACGCCTGTATCAGTTGGCTTCTCCATCTTTCTTTCTTCGGTCGTTAATTAGAAGATTTCTTGTGTTTCAAGTGCAGGTCAAGTCTATTTTTAAATTGGTTGTTGTCCTTTGCTGCCACGATATGCTCAGGTAACGAGTTCCGAGCATCTCGTACTCTGTTATTAATGAAGTGCTTGCTAGGGTTGCCATTCCATTACTTGCTTTGTAGTTTCCACCGGTATCCTCTCAAATTGGGATTGTTGGCAAGCTTAAAAATGTTCTCAAAGTCCTGTAAGTCGTAATAACTTGTCAAAATCTTAAAGGTTACAGTCAGGTCACCTCGTTGTCGACGCTCTTTTAGGGTCGTAATCTTTAACTTTTCCAGTCTTTCTTCATAAGCAAGTTGCTTCAATTTTCTTGGTATTTTTGTAAATCTACGTTGCACTTTTTCTAACTCTTATAGATTCGTCATGTCTGTCTGTCTGTCCGTCCGTATGTCATAGCCACTTATTTCTGAAACTATAAGAGCTGTACTGTTGAAACTTGGTAAGTAGATGTATTCGGTGAACCGCATTAAGATTTTTTCACAAAAATAGAAAAAGAACAATAATTTTGGGGGTCCCCGTACATAGAACAGAAACTCAATTTTTTTTTGTCATTGTACTTGTGGTCCATGTCTCAGGATAGTTCTTCAAAAATGATATTGAGGTTTCTAATATAATCTTTTTCTAAACTGAATACTTTGCCCGAGAGACACCTCCAAAATGGTAAAATGAGTGTCCCCCCCTCCCTGTAACTTCTAAAATAAGAGAATGATAAAACTAAAAAAAATATATGATGTACATTACCATGCAAACTAACAACGAAAATTGGTTTGAACGAGATCTAGCAACAATTTTTTTTAATACGTCATAAATCGTAAATCGCAATTTGCTTTCATTTAATTAACTGAAATACTTGCTGCTACGGAACCCTTCATGGGCGAGTCCGACTCGCACTTGGCTGTTTTTGTTTTATCTAAGAACGCTAGTTTTACACCAAAATCCTCTATTCATCTTCATGCGCATGTAGACGTCTTTTGTTTTCATATTTTATGCTCTAAAATATCAATTCTTTTTATGAACTTGTAAATGTTTCTATTTACTTTTAACAGTATTATAAAACAGATCTGGAATAAGTCATTTACAATCCGCTGACATAAGGTATAACTGTAAATTGAATACTGTAAGGAAGCCGAAAAAATAATGGCGACTTTTCTAATTTTAGTAAGTTTGCTAGCTGCAGATTTTGTTCGTCACTCTTAAAATTTTGTGTAGAAATAAAATAAATAAAAATAAAATAAAAAAGGTTTTTATTCACGTAGACTTTAAAAAAGCGCTTGTAAATAGTCAGAATATGTTTGTAGTAATATAGTTGTATACATTATTATTTCTACTAACATAGAAATTTAGGTACACATTGTATGAAAACATTTATAAAATTTATTTTATATATGATATTTAGCTAGCTCGTATCAAGTTATTGTCAAGAGAGTATGTTTAATTATCTAGTTTGAGTCTAATATTTTTACTACATATTGTCAATGATTCTGTCTATATTAAGGTATTATTATTATGACGGACCTTGTGTTAATAATGACGGTCGCGCTTTAATGCTACCACCGGATCCAATGCGCCCCAACTGAGAAGACCCAGCGAAACAAACTCAGTGGGTTCATCTACTACCGGTTTCAACACGACCCAGTTGAGACGGTCCGGCGAAACATACTCAAGCGGGCATGAACACGGGATTTGGTCCAAATAGAGTAATTAAATGTATGATTATTACAATGAAACAAATAGTTAACGCGTTTCCATATAGTAGCACTAAATTTTAAAATAATAGCTTAGTAACTCGTTATTTATTTAAGGATTAAAGATATGCGATAACACAGATCGCACGGACGGACTAATACAATTTTTTGTTACAAAATCCTGTATTGCATTTTGAGCTTGACGAGTACAATTAGTGTATGTTATTCAAGTGCTGAATAAATTTCATTATTTACGCCTTAAGTTTTATGTGTAAAATGAAACTTGTACCTACTGAGTTGCTAAAACTACATAATAATATAAAAAAAATGTACGATGTTTGTAAATGGTATAAAATATTTAAAAAAGACTGAGAAAAACTATAGACGTGATACGTTCTGGTGGACCTTCGACTTCAACGAATGACAAAAACATCGCTAGTATCAGAAATCTGGCACTCGGAAATTCACTGTGTTAAAGAGCTGGACCAGGAAAAGAATTGCCAGTTGTCAAGAGGTGATAGCAGTTTATTCATATTTTAGTCTAATGTTATCTTCTATTGTTCGAACAGGTAAGGATTGATATAAATTGCTGTTGTCAAGACTGCTGCCAAAAACTTTACTTGAACAATTAGAATAAATCACTGTCAATCTGATTCAAAAGTTCTATCAAATATACTTCCTATGAATATTATTAAGGATTTAATTTTTCGAAATGTAATTAACCCATGATAAATGCAAATTGAATTCTTAAAAAAATTTAAACAGTTTAGACAACACAATTTGAACAGAAAGCAAGAAAGAAAAGTACCTAGTATTATTGGTAATCTAAAAGTAAATAACAAGTTATTTTTACCTACTGTAAACCACGTTAGTGACGTGGTTTACAGTAGGAGTAGACCAGTATCATCATCACGTAAGGAAACAGCGACATGCCCCTTCCATCTCTCCAAGTGACTTTCTCACTCTCTCTGATTCTTTTGATTATATACAAATATAGGAATAATTTGTTACTTGCTTTTGTTTTTAAGAATATTTAATTTAAGTTGTATATTGTCTCATAATGCAATGAAGATTTAAGAAAATACGTGAGGACCTATATCCTAACGCTAGTCTTCCGAAGGCACACAAAATAGCGTGTATTTCTATTGCCGATATAACAAAAATTAAATACTGTTGAAACTAAAAGGCTTTTTAATCATAACATTTGCGTAGGTATTTAGTTAAAACAGTAATTAATTTTTGTTACAACAGTAAATAGATGTTTTTCAATGTTAATAATAATAATATATAGGGACCATGTCACACAGATCATCCTAGCCCCAAACTAAGCATAGCTTGTACTATGGGTACCAGGCGACGATATACATACTTATATAGATAGATAAATACTTAAATACATAGAAAACATCTATGACTCAGAAACAAATGAAATCAATAATCGCAATATTTATAATTTTTAATAGGTAGACTTTTACGGAATGAGTATTCAAAGTCAAAGATTTATTTGCAAGTAAATATGGTTTTATAAGGTCTTACATTGGTAGCACAAAAGTAGCTTAACATATCTAATCATATAATAATGACATGCAAATTTGTGAAGACAATTATTTGGCCCGCAGGAATTCCTTGACAGTATATTACTTAAAGTCTCTCGAGCCGTATGGTTAGATTACGTCCCATGGTGTCATAAAAGGCGACTAAGGGTTACACCAAGAATTTGAACAGCAGCGCCACCTGTGTGCTAGGTAGCATCTAACTACGGTCGCCAACTCGCATGTCAAGCGCGGTGACAACCGCAATCCCCCAAATGGCAACTTACTTAATGTGAGGGCTATGTCTAGCAGTAGTCCATATCAGCCTGATGATGTGATGTGATAGTCTCTCGATGTTATGGAGCCATTCGTATGTGAGTCCGACAGGCACATGGCTGTTTTGTAAATAAAATTTAAGTATTATGCGTATATGTTTACTTCCATCGTATCCAAAAAAAAAATTTTTTTTCTTTAATAATATCTAGGGACAATGTCACACAGATCATCTTAGCCCCAAACTAAGCAAAGCTTTTACTATGGGTACCAGGCGACGATATACATACTTATATAGATAGATAAATACTTAAATACATAGAAAACATCCATGACTCAGAAACAAATATTCGTGCTCATCACACAAATATTTTCACTTACCGGGATTCGAACCCAGGACCACCAGCTTCGTAGACAGGAGCACTACGAACTAGGCTACGGTGACGGTACTTTACCGAGCTAATCATATTTTATTCTGTGTCTAAAGAAACATAAATTTATATGTCTTGCTACAATTATTTCTATTTGCTTCAGCGTAACAAACATATTCCTGGTGAACCTGTCGGCTGCAGATCTACTGGTGACTGGCGTTTGCATGCCAATTCAGCTCAGCAAGGCCATCACACTCGTCTGGTTTTACGGAGAAACCGTCTGCAAGATTGTCAATTATATACAAGGTACGGCATATTCATTTTCTAACTCCTCTTTGTTTCTTTCTTAATAAATTCGTTACAGGATCCAGTACAATTAAGCGATTCCCTGCGACATTTCTGAGCCTCACCGCTCAGTGTCATCTCGTTGTGTGCCACTGTTGATACTGGTGTACAGGAGTATGCAGTGGTGGGTAAGAGGGAAAGAGTAATCTCAAAAATAAAAAAGGTACCTTACACGTCGAGGAAGTTGACAAAATCGTCAATACGGGCAACAAGACTGCATGAGTGGCGCAGCGGTTAAGGCATTTGCCTCGCCACTTCTTATCCCGGGTTCACTTCCTGCGCAGAACTATTATTTTGTGTGACCCATAAATAGTTGTCCTGAGTCTAGATGTACATTGTGTTCGTCAATATATATTTGTAAAGTACCCACACAGACACATGGATTAATTTCACTAGTTGTTTCACGTTGTCTTCAAAATGTATCTATATCATAAATTAGTAATAATTCAAATATATATATATATATATATATATCTCCGTCTTTTATTTGTATATTTAATTTTAAAAAAGATAAGTGGTATCAAAAACCAAAAAATATTCATTGTACAGTTTTGAATTTCCTACGATTTTATTATATGTACAGGATAGGATCAATTGAGACGCGATAGGCGCGTGTGATTGTGTATTGAAATTAGACTCGTATCCTATTGAATGATTGTGAAAGGACATTAATAATAGTTACAATATAATTTGTGATAGATATTTGTTACAATGTGATAAGAAGGACGTGTGAACTTGGTGTCTAGACGACTCTGTTTGAGCTTGATTGAATTACCGCTTGGAATTTGTGAGCCTATTGCTACAGGGTGACTTGTTAAACACCAACAACCTCGAAGGACTAAGATAGCTATCACCATAAGCAACAACTTTTGTTCTACAACTTTTGATAATTTGTTAGATTTTATTTACGTACAATAATAATTATTATTTTAATTTCCCGCTTGAATGTTTATGTAACTGTAACGTTTTAATTCTTATGATTGTTCCTGACAATAGGCGCCATAAAAATATAATACAATTTGAATAACGTTTTCACGTTGATCACCACGCACACACACATTTGTATTCCCTACAAATAAAATCCACTATACAAAGTCCCGTAACCTACGAAATAGGGATTAATTAGCCCTACCTACTTCCTAATGGAAATGATCCACTAGGGACCCTACAGTATGGCAATAACAGATATAATATATTTCATTCGAAACTCAACAAATCTCTCATTGGCAAAGCTTACTACACACCCAAGGCGATTTACGGGAATAAAATCTAATAATAATATCATTTAAATAAAATCAAATTTACCTGACATAAAAATTTATACTTTATATCTTATTTTATGCACACAGACCGTTAATAATTTATTTATTGCTTACCTAATTCGATTATTTTTTTAAAAATCAGAACAAACTGAAATATTATAAAACTAAGATTATTTAAGATGGACGATGATCTTGTGAGGTACGCTGGAAGTCGCTGGTCGCGAATAATAATAATATCTAATATCTAGGGACAATGTCACACAGATCATACTAGCCCCAAACTAAGCAAAGCTTATACTATGGGTACCAGGCGACGATGTACATACTTATATAGATAGATAGATAATAATAATAATAATAATTGAATATGCGCAAATTTGGAGAACCGAAAGACCTGCGATCATACCTATTGTTATATCCACAAATGGAGTTATTCCTAAATCCCCGAAAAACAACCTTGCAAGTTTAGGGCTTGATATCTGGCTGGAGAGTTACATGCAGAAGGCGGTTCTGCTGGCGAATGCCAGGATTGTGCGGAAATTTCTCTCCATGTAGCCCAAATATTGTATAAGTTGTATTTGTGTTAAAATACCCTTGTATGATATCTTGTAAATAATATATTCAAGAGAGGTAGGGCACAGCGTTCATTCGCTCGAAGAGCAGCCCGACTGGGGAAGTACCTCCACCTTACAGAAGACATTCCTTAATAATAACATTAATAATTTAATGTTGTGTTTCTGAGTGTGAGTAAGGTCGCCAGAGCTCATCGGGGTGGGGGGAAGGGTCAGCAACACTTGTTTGCTGACTCTTAAAGGCCGGCAACGCACCCGCGACTCCTCTGGTGTTGCGAGTGTCCATGGGCGGCGGTGATCACTTACCATCAGGTGACACACTTGCTGGTTTGTCGACCTTTGACATAAAAACAAAAAAAAAAAATTGGTAATAAACATGTGAGATAATAATAATAAATTTTTATTTATTTATCTCCACAAATTACATAAGATTTAGTATCTAAGTTGACAATTAGTACATTTTGCATATTTGTAATTTGTGGGAGATCTGGAGTCTAAACTAAGCCTTGGCCTGTATTTTAGACCTCCAGGCCCCCCAGTACAGATACTTAAATACATAGAAAACATCCATGACTCAGAAACAAATATTCGTGCTCATCACACAAATATTTGCACTTACCGGGAGTCGAACCCAGGACCACCAGCTTCGTAGGCAGGAGCACTACCAACTAGGCTGCGGTGACCGTCATAGCGCAAGACCTGCAATTGTGGCGATCTTTCGGGGGAGCCATTGCATCCAGCAGTGGGTGTCTTTCGGCTGATATGATGATGATAAAGGTTATTTAAATATATATTTTTTACTACCCCTAACAAGGTTCATGTCTGATACCTACTTTACAAAGGAACACCTTTCTAATACATTAATAAATAAATTACTTTTCTTACCAAAGATAGAAATAAATACGCGCTCTCATTTACACTAATAGAACATGGGATAGTCATTACCACTTAAGTATAGAGGAGATTGAATGAATAACAGAGTGGATTGTTTAGAGACACACAACATTCCACCCTTTAATCTAATGTTATGTATACACAGCACATACTGACGTATCAATCCAATTAATTCGTTTGTTTGACGTTATCTTTTGGTACGTAATACACACACAGATCAAATGTCACGAGTTCTCAATAGTTTCTCATAAGCTGGGATCACACTAAAGAGATCACTTCACAGACTCGACTGATTGAATTTGTCATTCAAATCTCTGCTTTACTTGGTAAAGCAAGTTAGATACGATAATTAAATTAATCATAGTAATTGCTATAGTAACTGGGAGAGAAATTATTGCTTAAATTTTAGAGAAACGCCTTAATATACAGCGTACCTTTTCGGCTTTATTATTTTCATATTGATTTAAAATTTTGAAAATGCATGTGACGCACAAAAATTAAAGTTAAAGCATTCAATCTTAATTTTAGGATATCTTTGGAAGAAAATTAATTAATGAATTAAGCTCGCCTATGTCACGCCTCTGTCTCGCCTATGCCTATGCCTATGTTGACGGTCACCGTAGCCTAGTTGGTAGTGCTCCTGCCTACGAAGCTAGTGATCCTGGGTTCGAATCCCAGTAATTGCAAATATTTGTGTGATGAGCACGAATATTTGTTTATATGTAATGTAAGTCATGGATGTTTTCTATGTATATAAGTATATATATAGTTGCCTGGTACCCATAATACAAGCTTTGCTTAGTTTGGGGCTAGGATGATCTGTGTGACATTGTCCCTTGATATTATTATTAATATGTATATGCTTTGTGTACATTGCAACGTTAGACTAAATATATGTTTCTGTGTGCAAAAAATATGGATAAGAAATAAACATAAGAAAACGACCGACCACTGATGCCTTAAAGCTATCGAGTGTTTGCAACTAAAACTTACACGGATGCAATAATAACTCTTAAATTTTGTACTTTGGAATTATCATTATTTGTCAAATAATAATGTCTGGCTGGTTTAAAAAAAGAAGAAAAGCTTTTATATGACTTACGGTTTTATATTACTTACTTTTATATTACTTTAAAAAAGCGCTTGTAAATAGTCAGAACATGTTTGTAGTAAACACAGTTAAGTAGACATAATTATTTATATTTACATATATGTATATATCTAGGTACATGGATTGTTAAAACATTTATAAAATTTATTTTATAATAGTTATGATATTCAGCTAGCTTGTATTTTTGTTTTGTTTTTTTGTTATTGTCAAAGCACGTGATACATCTAACTTTGTCTCCATAGTGACAAAACAACATTCAAACTTAAGACTCGGCACTTGTACTATATAACAGAGTGCCAACAAGATGGAGGAATTCTTTCATGCTTCTATTAAAAAAACATTACTTTTTAGGAGGAAAACAATTGAACGACATTTCAGATTTATTATTAGATGTTAATACTTGTGGATACAATGATTAAATTGTTTTACTGAGGAAATAATTGAAACACAATCAATCCAATTATTATGTGGATTGTAATGTTTTACCAATTTTATATTGAATTTTATGACTTGACCTTAATAATAATATATGTAATATTTGATCACTTTTATCGGAAACTTTTTTCTGTTATTTTTTTCATTTATATAAAACCGTTTTATTCATAACTTAAAAAACCGTAAGGCTAACACATAATACTTGCTACTACCTCTAATGTATTATATGTAGTATATCAGTTATCTGATTTCCATAGTATAAGCTCTGCTTAATTTGCGATCAGATGGCCGTGTGTGAATAATGTCCCTGGAAATTATTATTGTTCTCGTGTAGAACTAAAATAGGAATACAATATAATAATACCAATATTATATTTGCTAGGTAGGAAAATAGATCACAACTAACGTAAACAGCCGGTTTTGTACGAAATGTGTATCTTTTGATATATCAAAAATTATATGATATGAAATAAAAAAGAAGAAGAAAGAAAGAAGTACTTTTATTTATAATACACATACTGTATACAAATTATTTAAGAAGTAGTAATAATAATAAATATTGCTGTGTACCATAAATGGGTGCCAACTTCAGCATAAGCTACAGAAAAAAAAATACTATAGCGCTGGTATTCTAGTTGGCCCCAGTGATTGACGCCATACATATTATTACTATAAAGATATAAAAAAGGTAACGGAAATTATGTACACAACAAATAATTACAAAAACAGTACAAGTTATATACTATGAACCAGAATACTTAGTTTAAATAATCCTTAGTGGATAACTAACATATACAATATACATTAAACGATACATTTAACAGTAACAAAATGTTAATAAATATAATACTTACAATAACGATATCATAACCATTTAATGGCAATAAATGTTGGTGAGCCGTTAAGGTCCGCAGCGGTTTGAAAATTATCAGCTCGACATTGCTCACTCAAGTTTATTGCCATGAAATGCTTCTTTAATCGCAATAAATATGGCTCGAAAGTAAAGTTAAAATCGGCCAAGAGCGAGTCGGACTCGCCCATGAAGAGTTCCGCAGCAGCAAGTATTTCAGTTGATTAAATGAAAGGTAAATTGCGGTTTACGATTTATGACGCATTCAAAAAAAACTACTTACTAGATTTCGTTCAAACCAATTTTCGTTGTTAGTTTACATGGTAATGTACATCATATATTTTTTTTAGTTTTATCATTCCCTTATTTTAGAAGTTACAGTGTCCCCCCCGGACACTCATTTTTCCACTTTGGAAGTGTCTCTCACGCAAACTATTCAGTTTAGAAAAAAATGATTTTAGAAAACTCAATATCATTTTTGAGGACCTATCCATAGATACCCCACATGTATGGGTACGATAAAAAAAATCTTTGAGCTTCAGTTCTATGTATTCCCCATACATAGAACTGAATCTCAATTACTTTTTTTTGAGATTCAGTTCTACGTCCCCCATAAATAATATTATTTTTCTATTTTTATGTAAAAATCTTAATGCGGTTCACAGAATACATCTACTTACCAAGTTTCAGCAGTACAGCTCTTATAGTTTCGGAAAAAAATGCCTGTGACATACGGACGGACAGACAGACAGACATGACGAATCTATAAGGGTTCCGTTTTTTGCCATTTGGCCACGGAACCCTATAAAGGTCTATACCAGCTATTTCAATTATTTCAAAATGGTCTATCATTAGAATCGTTGTGCTCAATTTTGACAGTCTTGTCAATATACAAACTGAATTGCATAATTATAAGTTTTGCAATGGTGTACTAACACTGCATAGCAATAATGGTCACTATTTGGTAATCTATTAAGTATAGAAATACTTATACCACTAATTGCATTTTTTTAGATCGCGGTGCTTGAAGTTGTATGTCTGTCTATGGGTAAAAAGAAAATTCAACTGACATCAGCTCTCTGAAGATTTCGGAATTTTTGATGTGAGACTAAATTAAGATTGGTATTAGCAATATTTGGACCGAAAATTTTGGGATGAAAAAAAACCATGGTAAACTCAAGGAAAATAATTTGAGTAAAAATAAGTACACCCTTCATTACTTCATTGAATCTCATAATCATTAAAGGATCCAAGAAAATAAAATCTCTCACTTGGGTCATTTGGGCGTCGTCCAATCTCTGATTTCGTTAATATTACAATTTACTCGATATAAGAACATCTATTGCGATTGTATCAATTAACTATAGTCTTCTACTTATTATTTAAATCACTTAGCCGTATAGCTTACTCCAATTTTCTCTATTTACTCTATAAATTAAGTAAGTTACGGATCAATGAAAGGACAAATTGAGTTTGGTCCAACTTGTCATTCAATTGATCTGTAAATTGTCTAGCCACCAATTGTCTAACCGCCTTAGGCGTTTTCTTTTGGCACTCATTTTACTTTCAAAAGTTTTGTTATAAATTATAATGGCGGTTCTAATGACGTACAAATTATACAACTCATTTTTACATCTTTATAAAGTTAACAGATTTCGGATTCTATTTTTTTATTTTTTTTTTATTTATTTATTTGAAACCACAAACAAGTTTACAATTATCATTCATATAAAGCTTAAATTATACAATATTACTTACAGTAAACTCAACATTGCTGGTCACTTAATACATAAAAGAATTGCAGATGGTGAGCCTGTTTTACTATTTTATATTCCTATGAACTTATCAAATGAAATGAAATAATCTTTGTAATGTTAAGTGAATATAGATATACGTATTTTCAAATATATGTAAGATATAGTTATATAGATAGATGTAGGTTAATATTTATGTGATGTGTGAGCGTGTCCGTGGAGAATTATGTATATATATATATTGTGTGCGTGTGATAGTAGAAGAGAGTGTAGGATATTTTTAATTTACGACTGTTCCTCCAATAGTATTTTAATGAGCTGTCTCTTAAATGTTTGTTTACTATTAGCGAATATATCTAATGTATTTAATTTTTCATTATATGTCTTAAAAATTCGATTTAATGGGGACCGTATACCTGCATTTGTACGAGACTGCATAATTGCATAAAGTTGATTACGACGGGATGTTCGCACATGAGCTCGCGTCGGTACAGATTAAGTTATTTTGTTTATTATATTTATGCAATCATACTTGTTATTACAAATATCAAAAAGCAACATAGCTTCCAGTTGCTGTCGTCTAGACTTCAGGTCAAGCAATTTATAAGACTTAAGTAATGACTGGTAAGATAAGCGTTTACGAAAACATTTGTAATTAGTATATCGCAAAAACTTCTTCTGGACCCTTTCTATTTGTATTTGTTGTATAATGGGTTCCATACAGCAACAGCGTATTCAAGTCGTGGTCTTATTAAGGATTTAAAAAGATACATAAGCGTAGATGGACTCCTGAATTCCTTAGAAGACCGCGAAACAAAGCCATACATTTGAAAGGCCTTACTGATAATATTATCTATGTGAATATTAAAATGAAGCTTGCTGTCTATTGTCAAACCCAGATCCCTCATTGATTGTACTTTATCCATACTAGTACCACAAAGTGAATACGTAAAACTACTTACTGTTTTCTTTTTGCTGAAGCTTATGCTTTTGCATTTATTGAGGCTAAGCTCCAATTTATTTTCAAGGCAGTATGAACTGAATCTATCTAGGTCTTCTTGTAGATAGATATGATCTTGGTAGTTCCTTATTCGTAAGTAGATTTTTAAGTCATCAGCATAAAGAAGAAAGTTACTATTAAGAAAGCATTTATTAATGTCATTAATGAAGACTACAAATAATAGTGGACCCATGATGGAACCCTGTGGAACGCCTGAGCTTACATTTGAGGCATGTGACTCACAACCCCCTATTGCTACTTTCTGTGTTCTATGAGAAATATAAGATTTAAACCACCTCCAAAGGTCTCCCCTTATGCCGTTGTAGGCAATTTTTTCCAGCAATATACAATGATCTACACGGTGAAATGCTTTACGAAAATCTGTGTAAATACTGTCAATTTGAGTATTTGCATCTAACCCTTCAAACAAATCTGTAGTGTAAGTTATAAGATTTGTTACAGTCGATCGCCCTTTTACGAATCCATGCTGCTGTTGTAGAATATTATTATGTAAAAAAGGATAGATAGCATTATGGACGAGTCTTTCAAAGACCTTAGCAAGAACAGGCAATATTTATATGGGTCGATAATTCTCTATATCACTTTTTGATCCACTCTTGTAGACAGGGACGATCCGTGCACTTTTCCATATACTTGGGAAAACGGCATCTGACAGACATTTATTAAATAGATAATAAAGAGGCTTATCAATAATAGTTGCAGTTTCTCTAAAAAAAATGGGAGGTATATTGTCAACTCCGGCACCCTTAGAGATATCAAGCGATTTTAATGCCTTGCAAATTTCAGTTCTAGACAAATCAATTTTACTCATTGTAAAATTACGAGTATTAACTAAATTCAAACTAAGGTCAGAAATGTCTAAATTATCAGGTACAGAGGATGGTTGGTACACAGATAGAAAAAAATCTGTAAACAAATTACATGCCTCTTCAAGACTACCGGCTTTTGATGTTTTATATTGCAGGTTAGTGGGGATATCCGTTGATTGCTTTCGATGAGAAATATAACTCCAAAAATATTTTATGTTATCTTTGATGCTAGTTTCTAATAAGGCCATATATTTATTGTAACAGCTTTCTGATGTGATTTTAAATTCTTTCCTATATATAGAGAAAATATTATAGTTCGACTCATTATAATTTTTTTTCATTTTAATCCATGCTTTATTTTTATTTTTAAATAGTTGTATCAATTTCGGGGTGAACCAAATAGGGTAAGAATGTGTTCTAATATTTTTTAACGGTATATTTTCCTTAATAATTGAGTATAATTTTTCATAAAAACAAGATACAGCCTTCTCAATTGCTTTATTCATAAATAATTCATTCCAATTTACTATCAATAATTCCTGTTTAATTTTATCATAGTTAGCTTTTTTAAAACAATATTTATAAAAAGGTTTACGTTGTATGTAACTTTTATTGCTTGTAAACGGTAATGAAACCCAAAAGGGTGGATGGTGTTCATCCGGAGGCACTAATGAGTTAGTCACTGGCGATAGAACACAGTCTAACACATCAGTAAAGAAAAAATCCAGTATTGTGTTATTATGATTCTATGGTCTGATTGTCATCATTAATCTTTTAAAATTTTAATTAATCAAATTTTTCCAATATCTCTAAAGACGCCAGCACATCAAGCTACCCCAATCTGCCAAATTTCCTAATTGAAAGAGAACCTTATACTTATGTGATAAAGATGAAAATCGATAAAAGAAATTTGACAGATTGGAGTAGCTGGATTTGCTCGCGTCTGTACATATCGAAATAGGTTAACTAATTGTAAAAAATCGTAAAATGACAACAAAAAATTAAACTTTTGACACAGATCGAGAATTTGAAAACATTTATTCAAATTTTATTAATGAGCCCCAAACATAGTCAATATACTCATAGTTCCTAATCATTTATTTTAAATTCTTCAATAACGTATTTCAATAGAATTAATTGTTGTGAATATTCGTGTGAATAGATATCTACTATATAAAAATAAGTCGGGTTTTCCCTCCTGACGCTATAACTCCAGAACGCACGAACCGATTTCCACGGTTTTGCATTCGTTGGAAAGGTCTCGGGCTCCGTGAGGTTTATAGCAAAGAAAATTTATAAAATTTAACGCGGGTAACACCGCGGGGTACAGCTAGTTGTATATAAGTGTGAATACATATTTCCGGGTAAGTAGGAAAAGTTTATATGTTGCAAATATAAATTGAAATGAGAGTATAAATGGTAATTTCACTGAACCACGAACATTTAAAATCATGACGACTAATTTCAACTAATACTATGTAAAGTTTGTCGTATTGTATGTTACTCTCACGTAGTGATTGATTTGTAAGGAGAATAAATTTACCTGAAGTCAATAACCGCTGTAAATTAACAACTGACTAATTTTGACGGTCACCGTAGCCTATTTGGTAGTGCTCCTGCCTACGGAGCTGGTGGTTCTGGGTTCAAATCCCGGTAAGTGCAAATATTTGTGTGATGAACACGAATATTTGTTTCTGAGTGATGGATGTTTTCTATGTATTTATCTATCTATATAAGTATGTATATCGTCGCCTGGTACTCATAGTACAAGCTTAGCTTAGTTTGGGGCTAGGATGATCTGTGTGACATCGTCCATAAAAAAAAATGTGAGCCGTCACGGGACGCCTGGCAGATGTGAAACATCGACATTATTTTGTAAAAGTAATATGCAGAAAAGAACATATTGTGATAGGAACTAAATATGTCATAATGATAAAATAAAAAGTCGATTGCGCATGCGTCACGGCATGCGTCGCCACGCCAGAAATCTGTTTTACGTGCGGCTATAGATGTTTCACATAAAAAAAAACTATATGCGGTTCCTCTAATTGACTGATAAACAATGAAGCATCAATCTAGTATGCAAGTCCTAACTCTGTAGTTTATAGGTTTTCTTCTCGGTTTTATTGAAAGTGAAAAGTTAGCTTTTAATCGAAGCCAAAAGAGAATTGCTTTTAAGATCACTATTTAATTATGTTACGTTATACGAATAGGTACTGAACCTTTAGGAAGGAGGCGTGTGAGCCTCCGGGTCTAGTTACTAGCGTATTACGACTACTCATAATACCGCCAGAAGCTGGCTCCGTGATATGTTATTATCCGAAGTGGTTAAACCTTCGTCCGCGAGTCCGACTCGCATTTAGTCAATCTTTTTTCTATTCAGCAGCATACAACATGGCCCCGTGTTTTATTAAAGATTGATGATTGATGAATGATGTTTTAATTGTAGCTCATGAAATTTATGAGATATCTACTGATGAGTGTAAACACGCGGAATGACCACGGCAGCTTAGTAATACGGTTTTGTGATAAATGGCAGGTATGCTCACTAAATGAACATAATATTTATCTGTGATTCACATAGAAAAAGTGACTATACAGAAAATTGTGACTTTTATTAGTTTTTTAGTCTACTTTATATATAAATTCGCTTTTTACCAGAAAATGCGATACAAAATTTAAAAAAGTTAAGCCTCAAAAAGGTAAAAGGGTGACATAATTTCATTAAAATATAAGGCTTTACAATCAGATATGTAATGCAAAGAATTTATTACTAGATATTATTAATTCCTCCACGGATGATAATCCACTCTCAAGGGATACTGCACGTGTAGCGCAGCGACTTAGACAGTCGCATCGCCGCTTCGTGTCGCGGGTTCGAGTCCCGTGCTGGACAACTAGTTGTGTGACCCATAAATAGTTGTTCTGAGTCTGGATGTAATTTGTGTCCGTCTATTATATGTTTGTAATCCCAAATGGAATTTACCATTAAAATAATAATTTTATTGCCTGAAATGAATAGCAAGATATCTGCTAAGGCAAAAGCGAGTTTGTGGAAATACCTATTTTTATTATAGAAGTAATTATGCCCTCTAAAAATTCAATACAAAGTAATGGAACTAATTTTTAAATAGAAAGAAAAACTTGTATTGTTATAGATTATCGTAACAGAACAATGAGATATTAAGGTAAAAATCACTTTAATACGGTCTCATAGAGTATCATTTACAGCAACAAATTTTCATTTATAACGGCTCTTGAATAAATGCATGGCAGAATAGTGTTGTTGGATTACTAAGAAAAAGACGCGGGGCGAGACGCTCATAGCACTTACCGGTTCGTAAGTGTTTGGTTAGAGAAAGCACGCGGTCAGAGCAAAGATGGATGTCTGTGAAAATGCTTTAATTTCTGAGCGTCTCCGTGCTTCGGAGGGAAAGTTTAGCTATTGGTCCCAGTTGTTGTTAACAGAAGACAGTCTTTGACCTTTCTGAGGCCTTCTTGGCGGCTTGAATACCAGGGTACAACTCTATAACCTCTGCCCCAACAATAAGGAAGAAAGAAAAAGCCAAACAGTCGCCAGTAAAGATTTTTCTGAGACTTTATATAGCATGTTTATCATGGTAATTTGATAACTCTGAAAAACAAATTAGGACGGTGAACAATTTTCTTTTAAGATGTCGTTTACCCTTAGTTACTCTTAGTAAACACAATTAAAAACCTCTCTCCCCTAAAAGTCTGACTGAATTGTAAACCTAACTTTTAAAAACCCACTGATATTTACGAGTATTTTTTTCTCAGTAGTTAGTTATAGGGAAAGAAGGTTAATACCAGCCAATCAAAATTAGTGAAGGTCGTTGGAAACCGGGTAGTGCAAGAACTGTAATTGTTATTATAGTATAATATTTGAGATATGCAAACATTAGTATTAGCATTTGAATAGGATACTCAAACTACAAAAACGATAATATATAGCGTAGCTCACGCACATATACTTACTAAAAAAATCTATTGAAATACCACATAAAAATTCCAATAGCAATAAAAATTCTAGTGAAAGTCAACAATGCCTAAGAATTGAAACCAAGTAGTTTTCAAAGTAAGCGTCCGCCGCAGACTATCCCAATAAACGTAGAAAGCTTTCTTAAAACTTTGCAAGATAACCTAATTGACGATTTATTTTTTATGTAAAAAGTAAAGATATTAATCTATGACTATAAGCGAACTAAAGATTCTTCTATATTGTCTTGGAACATATTTAATCACAAAATGTCACACAAATATAGAAGCTATTTTTGTAGTTAAAACGAATTTTGTTGCGAATTTTTGAGGTGGGAACACAATCGAACTAGCTAAACACTACCGTTAATCTAACTGACATTCCGCGTTTGCTAATTTAGTTTCATTACATGAAGATTTTAGTGTAAGTAACGAGATAATACTAGTAAATCGCTGCGTTCAGTCTATAACCTACCTATAGCTTATTCGCGATATTCATACTCGAGTTGGAATCACTTATTTACTTATCGTAAAGGCAGTGGTAAGTCTACTGTCAGAGTTGTTCAAGCCGCCCAGTAGGCCTCTGACATGGCTTAACGACTGTTGTCTCTAATGACTACAACCGGGACCGATAGCTTAACGTGCCCTCCAAAGCACGGAAACGCTCAGAAATTAAGCCACTTTGGATGTCTTACATCTATGGACTGACCGCGAGCCTAGTTGCTTAACCTCACCGATCACTTACGGAACGGTGCGAGTATCTAGCTATGAACTATCACTAACTCATTCATTAATCTTTAGTCAATAAATGGAAGCATGTCTCACTGCATCACAATAGTCCGCACTGTTTGTATCATTTAACGCTTAAAGTGGATGAATAATCCTATTGAGATCCCTGAAAACGATTGAGATCCGATTCCGGTTGACCATCGGGAGTACAAAAAGTCGGTGACGTGTCTAACAAATGTTTGCTAGGGCCTGAAGGGGGCATTCTGGCCGTCTGTTTACTCCTGTTAAAACGTCCCGGCCAATATCGGGAAGTACATAATTTTGTTTTGACATAGTTATTCCCCATTAATAAGAAAGTGCTTTAATGAAAACACAGATATTAATAATAATGTCCACCTAGCGGAATTTCGACCAC
Source organism: Pseudoips prasinana (assembly GCA_951640165.1). NCBI lineage: Eukaryota > Metazoa > Arthropoda > Insecta > Lepidoptera > Nolidae > Pseudoips > Pseudoips prasinana. The sequence continues at coordinate 2,209,664 of OX621238.1, read as the reverse complement.
GGCGGCCATTCTCAACAGAGATTAACCATCTGCGCGGGACATATTATAGTGCTCAAGTGTGTGCGCAAACACAGGAGCACTTTCTATTCCATCACTCTAATGGTCCGATGGGACGCCTAGCGACACAACCGGAAAGAGGTCAGGTACAGGACCGACAGCTTTACGTGCTCTCCGAGGCACGGGGGTATAATACCGCCAACTCCCAGATTTCGGGCTGATGCTGAGAAATTTATCTTTTTACAGAAAAGTCCCAAAATCACTTTTGGCCCGACCCGGGATTTGAACCCAGGACCTCGTTATCTGCATGTGAACATGCTACCGATAGACCAACGAGGCGGAGGCATTTTACGCGGTACCCTCACTAGATAAAATAATCATACTTACTGGCCGATATTTTGATCAAAAAGTCCAGATATTACCTATTAAACCCTGAGATACTTTACAGATTGTAGTATTCAACACTAATACAAAACTAGAAACAGAAGACAATCATAAATTCATAAAACAATCACGAAATAGCAAAAAATAATATGATTATAACATTTACAACAGCGAACATCTGGCACACTGACCCGTTGCGGAGCGGGGAGGGAATAGGAATTAAATAAGCTAGCTAAGTATCAGTAGATATTTAGGTATGCGGATTGTACGAAAACATTTAGAAATACCATTTAATTTATAATAATAATGATGATTCAATAATGTAACCCTCACTATAATAAATTAAACGTAAGTTCTTTATTATTATGTTAAATCATCTTAATTACATATTATTTTGTAATGTTTTCGTAGAATCTTCATACTTATATATCTTGATATAGGTAACTAGAAATAATTATGTATTCTTAACTATATAACTACAATCATATTTTAACTATTTACAAGCGCTTTTTTAAAGTAAACGTGAATAACAACCTTTTTTATTATATTTTTGGGTTGCCAACCCAAAACGCACCAGCTACTCTCTATTCCTGGGTTTCAAGTTGATCTTTTTATTGTGTATTTAGGCATGTTGATGTGCTAATAGACTATTTACCTGCATTAGCAAATTAAGCTCGTTATAATACGGCCTCTGTTAAAGTTATACCTTGTATATTCAATACTAGCTGTGCCCCGCGGTTTATCCGCTTTAAATTTTATAAATTATCATAGCTCCTCCCCCGTAGGTGATAGCGTGATAATTTGTAGCCTATATGTTGACTCGACCTCTTGGTAATATCCATCTAAAATGTGAAGTAAATCCATGCAGTACTTTTTTAATTTAGCCCGGACATAAGATGAGACGAGTACAACATAAGACAACTTTATTCCATAAAAGTATATTTTATGTTATTCCTGACATTTATAATAAATTACCCAATAGTATTTTAGGTTTAAGTGACATTTATAATTTAAAAAAAGCATTGTATAAATTTCTTATTGACAAATGTTACTATAGCTTGCAGGAATATCTGAATGATTGTAATTAGTAGCGAAGTGATTTGTGTATTTTTTTATTATTTCGTATCTAACCTATTGTATGCCAATTTGGCGGGTCATAGCGGCACAACTCATTCTGTAACATCTATAACACCTATGTACCATAATAAAATTATTTCATTAAAAAAAAAATAAAAGGAATTTCATTTCATTTTATTTCATACATACAGACAAACAGACACACAGACAAAAATTCTAAAAACTATACTTTTGACTTTGATATCGATTGTAGATCACGCCCCAAGTATCCTTTTAAAAAAAATATTCAATGTACAGTTTTGCCTTTCCTACGATTTTATTATATGTATAGATAGATAAATGAAGTATGGTAAAGTACTCCAATAGGTATATTTAAAATGTACAAAAAATTAAACGAGTGGAACTGCAAAAGATGATAAAGTCCCACAAGAAACGATCACTATTTTTAATCATGAGTCACTCATAAACTACGTGTCGACTATCAACAATTTACGATCAGTAATAAGAGGGGCTGTCAGGTTTGATGTCAGCAATGAAACGTCACTTTTAGCGGAGTTCTGGCATATGAGTATACAAAATACAGAACTAAAGCATTGAACGAACTGCAAACTTGCTTGTACAAAAGAAAATCTTTTTCACCATGTCTTCATTAAGAATAAAATGTATGGTTAGATAGATAGATAGAATACTCTTTATTTTACAGACTCAAACGGAAAGAAAATACATTGGATATAAAAAACATAATGTACAACGGGCAGTCTTATCGCCTTAAGAGATCTATTCCAGACAAACTTTGGATGGATAGGAATTGAAAGTAAAATAAACAGTAACAGGAGTGTAACAAATAAATTAGGTATACTGAGGAACTGTGATAAATATATGCATTGAATATATCAATGCAGATTATAAGTGCTTGACTATTTAAAAGATTGACAGCAAAATATCTATCAAGTAAGTTTTATGACTGTATCATACAGGAATTTCTTAATGTTGGATTGGGAAATTTACTATGGTCACGTATACATACACGTACACATATACAAGCAAAAATTATTAAAAATATAATAGCTTGCAATTTATTAGATAAAAATCTAAAGTCAGAAATTCGAAGTCGCCAGATTTGTCCAAAAATATTTATTATTAGAAGATTGGTATTATTACATACAACGCTCTCGCTAGCAAAATTAATCCCTGTCACTTAAATGATTTACAAACATAAATAACGGCAAAAATCACACATAAGCTCAAAGCAACTACTTATAGGCCACAATAATAGTTGTCCTGTTTGGAAATCGCATCCGGGACACGAATTGGTTAGGCAACTAACTGCTGCACCATACATGTCACTATGACTGTGACGATTTGCCCACTTTTAGAGTCTGTTTTACGGCATTCTCTCTGCAAGATTGATGTAGTTTTTGGTATTAGGTCGGTCTTGACTTAGTTCTGGATTTATAGGTACTTTAATTGAACAAAGTTGATTAATATTGTCTTGGGCTTGTACAATAGGGTTCTTCAAATGGAAGTGGATTGGAATTCACTGCCTATTTAATTAACTATTAAGTTTAACGCTGGAGATGCTGAATTACTGAAGATGATATAAGATTTCATGATGTCATGGAATAAGTGATATTTTTCCTTGCATTATATAAACTATCTAGTGTTCATATTTGAAAAGTAAGAGACAAAATAAAATAAATTATACTAAAATTAAGATCACTTAGAGGTGAGAACGCCAAATAGGTTAGTAAAAATGGTAATCGGGACTAGGCCCTCCCTCTTACCCACCACTGCAACTCCTATAAGTCAGGATCAACAGTGGCACATAATAAAATGACAATGAAATGATGATATAAAATAAATAAAATAAAATAAAAAAGGTTTTTATTCACGTAGACTTTAAAAAAGCGCTTGTAAATAGTCAGAACATATTCGTAGTAATATATAATTAATTTATTATTATTTCTAGGTAAGTATAGATATTTAGGTACACGGATTGTACGAAATAATTTACAATAACATTTATTTTATAACAGTAACGATATTTAACTAACTTAAATTAAGTTATTGTCAAGGATCATGTGTAAGTTTAATGATCAAAATTTTAAATTTTAGCTATATTTTTACTACATATTGTCGAATGGTTCTGTCTATATTAGGGTCCGAATTAAATGTTATTATTATGGCGGACCTTGTGTTAATAACGACGGTCGCGCTTTAATGCTACCACCGGATCCAATGCGCCCCAACTGAGAAGACCCATCGAAACAAACTCAGCGGGTGTCTCTACTACTATAAATGGTAATCTAATCTAAAACTGCGTTGACGCAATTTCATATACTGTTGCCCCTCTTAAAGAGCAGTATGATATACAAATAGAATTGGATGATCATCAAGCGTAGACATGATCAGACCTGATATCATCTACTACTGGACATAGGTCACCCAAAGGTTTCCTCGTTGCGCTGCTGCCCGGCTACGGGATATGGTATGGGGTGGCTCTGGTGTTCATTCTGAACCCAAAAACCAAATGGCCTCAGGCGTAAACTACAAGGTTATCATATATCTAGCAGGAGGCAACTGGGACTGTCGAATAGCTCGATGTGCAGGACCTGTGAAGAAGAAAATGAAACAGTGCTGCATGTAACATGCAAATGCGATGCATCGGCAAGGCACAGAATGGCCATCCTGGGGCTGGCATATCCAGAACTTGGAGACTACAAGGATCTACCCTTCAGAAGCGTATTGGATTATGTGCAGACTTCATTCATGGCTCTAGGGATAGAATAAAAATCAGTGGGGGATCCTGACGGGTCCAAGTGCTGTACGCAAGTACACCCCAACCAAGATACGATCTAGCAAGTAATTCGTAATGGGTTTTAATTTTACGAGTGACTCGTGGTGTGAGTCGATTTCGTCGCTGCATTAATCTGTGATTTGACGAAATCTGGCATATTATGATGGATGGATTATTACGCCTTAAACAATTCATCTAATTAGAGAACAGTGTGTATAAAATGTGGCATTCCAGAGGCGTGAAATTTGCACAACATTGGGCGCTTGTGATTTAAAATTTTCACGTGAATAATCCATTATTGAAGCGTCTTTGCTAGTCAAGGGTATTCATGGCAAAGTGCTTCAATTTGACCTCATAAGAGAGTACTTTTTGCGAGAACTGCTGAAAATGCAAGGTGGAAAAGAAGTGCCTCTAATTTCATTCAATGCGCGTTAGCATAATGTGTTAGTAAGGTTATAAATCTTTGCAATTTTGCTGCTTTAAACATTACATTTTAAAGAGTTTTTACGTAATATTAAAGTATATCTTTTTATTAACTTCAAAAAGAGGTGATTATTATCTGCTTTTTTCTAAGGATATTACGCGATTTCGCCGAACAAAGTTTCGATAATTGTTATTCGATAGGGAATGCGTTCGGGTTGATCCTCTTAAAGTTTTTTTTTATTAAATCAGTAATAACATATAAGAGGAGAAATCGGTTTTATATTTTTCAAAACACTCATTATTTATACTACCAAAACGGCAAATAAGCATAATATGGTTATGGTATGACGAGTATTGGTGACTTTACCTTTTACGAAAAAAAACCCAAAAATACTTTTTGGCCCGATCGGAAATTTGAACTCAGGATGTCGTTATCTGCGTTTGAACACGCTACCTCCAGACCAATGGTCCAATAAAATTCCGGCCTAACTTAACCTTTGTTTTCAGGAGTTGCGGTAGCAGCCAGCGTGTTCACAATCACAGCAATGTCAGTGGACCGATGGCTGTCCATCTCCCCGGAACCTCGCCTCCGGCCGCCGGGCAGAAGACAAGCATTGCTACTATTGTTACTACTATGGTGTCTAGCTCTGCTGATATTCATACCACTGCTCATGGTGGCTACAGTCACCAGAGAACCTGTTCCAGTTATAAACAAGGCGCTTAGGAATATATCGGTATGTACATGGTAGCTCATTAATTTTTGTACAGGCGCCAGCACATCAAGCTACGCCAATCTGTCAAATTTCCCCAATTGAAAATGAACATTATGCTTATGTGATAAATTTGAAAAATCTATAAAATAAATTTGACAGATTGGGGTAGCTGGATTTGCTGGCGTCAGTTCACCTAGAAGATATTTGCATCTTGTCTTTGACCCTCTTATTTGTATGTTTGATAAAATAAAATAAAAAAGATATAGAAAATATATTTAGATTATAACTGTTATTGGGATTTCGCTGGCAAGGATGACGGTTACAAATGTGAATCCGTAGTGTGAGTCCTAAATGATAGAATAATACAATCAGCAATATAAATACAATGGATAAATAAAAGATTATATTATTTATAAGGACGGATGCCCCCACGCAGTAAGTTTACAGGACTCCTCGCGGCGTGGAGTTCTGTAAACCTACTGAAAAGTACGGTATCCGTTCTGTCGGGTTCCTTCGTATTCGTCTCACAATTGATGCAACTTTCTTGCTCATACTTGCATAAAAGTCATCAACTGCAGCATCAGCAAACATGCCGGATGCGCTGCAGTACCGTGGAAGCCCGAAAAGCGCTCTAAGTATATTATTATATTGGAGGTATATCATCATATCAGCCTAATAACTCACTGCTGAACAAGAGCTTCCTCAATAATAGGGGGATATGCCATAATCGTCACGCTTGGCAGACGGGTTGGGTTTCAGTATAATGGTCATGGTACACAGAGACACGCTGCTGCCCGTTCTTTGGGACATATTCCCTCGGGTCGACTTCTACGCCCCTAAGATGATGAGATAGGGTGGTGATATTCTATGCCGTCAGCCGCACAGTCTATTTTTTATATCAGAGGCCGACAAACGAGCAAGTACCGCCCATACACACTCGCAACACTGGTGTAGTCGCGGGTACGGTACGGTTTTATTATTATCTTGTTATCCTGTGCTAGATTAAGAAGACTTTTTCATTTATTGTCTCATGGTCTCTTAATCCAATATGCTGGAACTTAGTTAAATAAACCTTTCACAGGTACAGTCGACACCACACTTCTTGTCGACTGTATGGTATGTGTTGTAAGTACAACACATACCATACAGTACCATACATACCGGGCGACTTGAACCACTCTGACACTCTGTGCAAGTGCACAGAGTGTCAGAGTGGTTCAAGTCGCCCGGTAGGCATCTAACATGGCTTAACAACTTCAGTCTAGAAATACTACTGAACTGCGACAGATCACTTAACGTGCCTCCGTAGAACGGTAGGTATAAGCTAATTTCTCAGCGTCTGCTCAAAACTTAAACAACTTTACGTCGATTACTTAGACAGAGGCAAGAGGAACTAACTACATGCGTCTTAATTACGTAGGCAGTAGGGCATATTTTTGTAAAACAAGTGAATATGCTGACATACCGATGACTACACCTTGTTAATAAACTAACGCAAAGATGGAGCATCTAAACTTTCAACTAATTAGACTTCATTTATTAGCAAAATAGCCTCATTCCTAAATAAATACAAATTAAATTAATAAAAATTTTCAAAAAGCTTTAGCTCAACATGGAAGTTTACGGCTAAAAATATTTACCGGTGTATTAACTGGGAAAAACGTCTCAACTATAATTATATATATATAATTGGTTAAATTAATTGTGGCGAAATTAAACTTATCTTAAGGCCCAGTTTCCACCAGACACAGCTTTTTACAGCCAAATACTTCGGCTACCTTAGCCTTACTGCCTATGAGATGAGATAATTTATATGATGGAAATACAAAATCAATAACCGCAGGGCTAACATTGATCATCTCCATGTTTTACCTGTGGTTATTGAGTTTGTATTCGTAAATTTGACTTGGCAACTTTACGTGGAAAAGTTTGGCTTTTGCCAAAGCTGAGAAAACAAACCAAGTTGCCGATGTCTTACATGTTGGAAATAGTGGTGGGTTGTCACTTAAATCGTCACCGTCGGAGATATTTTGTACGATTAAAATGGAAGTCGTAGATCAATTTGTAAATCTGGTCAGGTAATATACACTTAAATACAATAAGTCAAACACAACGAAACGTGAGGCAGTTTCTAGGCACAAGTTGTCCGCTCAATCAATCTTGACAATAAATAATAAATAAATAAATAAAAATCGTTTATTTTCAGGCATCGACGGCCCATAGCATGTTAGTAATCAGTACAAACTTAAAAACTATGTTAGTATGTAACACTTAGACACACATAGGTACAAAAATAACAACACAAATACACAATAAAATAATAAACAGCCAAGATTAGAGGAAGATTTATCAAGTCCCATGTCTGACATGAAGCTTGATAAATCTATCCATTGTAGGCCCTTCAATCCTTTCTGCAAACACCTTCAGAATGCTATTGCTGCTTCCCCTCAATCTGCGTATCACTGATGCCACTTTTTTGCGCATGATCGCGAAATAATCGTCAGTGTGCGCATCCGCGAACATCCCTGACGCACTACAGTAAGGTGGAAGCCTCAACAGCGCCCTGAAGGCGTTATTGTATTGAATGCGCAGTGCGCTGTCTGCTTTTTGTGTATGATTAGCTCACAAACTACTGGTGTAAAATATTTGACAGAACGCCTTAAAAAGTGTTATTTTAACCGGTGCTGAACAAGCAGCAAACCTGCGTGCCAGCATGTTTCCCCTCACAGCCAGCGCCCAACGCTCTCTCTCCATGTCTAATTCATCTTTTAAATCTTCCGTAACAATATGGCCCAAATATTTAAATTGTGACACCTGGTTCAAAGGTAAACCGTTCAGTTCTACGGGCGGGACATTTGAGGGACTTTTATTTCTCCCTCTAAAAACCAATATCTCACTTTTCATGGGATTATATTTTAGCCCATGCTCTTCAGCGTATCTTTCACACTTAGTGAGTAACTTTCTGATGCCCCCGATTGAGGGGCTCAGCAGCACCATATCGTCTGCGTAACTTAAATTATTTAAAGTAACTCCGTCTAAATGGCATCCGACATGAGTGCTGCTGAGCTCAACAAGCAAGTTATTAATATAAATATTAAATATTCTCGGGGAAGTCAGACCCCCTGCCTAACACCACATTTCAATATATATGGGTCTGATAATGCATTGGACCATTTTACAAAGTTCCTCTGCTTTCCATACCAGATAGATAATATTGACACCAATGCAGCCGGAACTCCCTCCTTCCGAAGCTTCTCCCATAAAACCTTATATGAAACCAGGTCGAACGCTTTGGAAAGGTCCAGGAAACAAGCATACACTGGTGTCTTCCTATCCGTATAATATTTGACCGTGTGCTTTAACGCAAGTATTGCGCTCTCTGTAGACAGCCCCGCACGAAAACCAAACTGTGTGTCGTGTAGTTTTGTAAAGTTACTTAGGTGCCCGTCAAGCACACTGTCAAACACTTTGGCTATCACAGTTGCCAATGATATTGGCCTATAGTTCCCTTTGTCAGCTATGTCTCCCGTCCGATTCTTTACAATAGGTACAACTAACGTATCGAGCATCTCCTGTGGGAGGTGAGAATGGCCCATACACAGATTTAAAAACATGGTTAATACTCTTGGCAAGTGCACACCAGCATTTTAAAGATGCTCGATGCTGAGTCCATCATGCCCAGGAGACTTTCCCCGCTTCATACACTTAATGACTGCTTTTATTTCTGTACACGTAAACTTAAAGGGTGTTCCTGATTGATAAGACTCAGCATCGTTCACCCTTCCCACCGACTCAAGAGGTGAGCTCACAATGAACTGCTTTTTAAATATATTAGCTATCCCAGTGTGGTCACTCTCACCCTCCACGCTATGTGGTAAGCTTGGAGAGACATTGAGCTTTTTAGTACTTTTCCAGAATGAAGAAAAACATTTCTTAGAATGGAGCGAGGCCAGTATATCCATTGCAATTTTTTCTTGGTTCTTAATAACCCATTTCAATTTTGATTTAAATACTTTACGGCTTAATATCATGTCCTCATAGATAGGCCCACTACTGGGTTCCCCATACCAAATCCACAATTTAAACTTAGACCTTGCTCGAGAATAAAAATCTTTGACAAGCTTGTTCCAGCCTTTTATAACTTTCTTTCTAATAATGACCTTAGACACTCTGTTTACACTAGCTGATTCACTTAATATAGATACTATGTCTTTATACATCGAATCCAACAATAATCTATGATTGGGATTATCACAAAAAATATCAGCACATAGCTCAAAATCCTCAGGAAAATCGAAATTTTTCAATTTGTTATTGCACATATACGAATACTCCTCTATTTCGTCAGGGCTTCTATCACCCCATCGAACACCGTTAAGCGATGATTCAATTACACAAGTTTTCAATCTAATAACATTTACATCACATTCAATTTTTAAGGGAAAGTGATCTGACCAAAACGTATCATAAATAACTTCAATATTTACAATTGTTTTTTCTGCCGCTTGTGTGACAAGACAGTGGTCGAGCCAGCGCTTACACCCGTGTGAGTCACTAATGAACGTGTATGTTTGCGATAATATGCCTAAGTAATCTAAGTCTGCACATAATAATTCCTGCTCACCACAAAAGCTAATAAGTTCATTGCAAAATGACTCACCCGGATGCGTGTTGAAATCTCCCAACACATACACTGATTCCGCATCATTGTTTTGTATAATGGAATACATCTCGCTAAGACAATCCGTAAAAAGTGCTAAATTTTCACGACAATCCGTCGGCATATACATGTTTATAACCAAAAAACACCTGTTGTTCACCACTATATTCACTGCACAAATACGGTCACTGATACTTTGTACCTCAGTTACGTAGCTAAATGCAGTTTTTCGCCATAGTATGGCGAGCCCTCCGTAGGGTCTCCCTTTACACATGCCAGCTGACGTATCCACTGAAGATTTACCCGTGTAACTAAATGCCTGATCAACACTATCAAGAAAGGTTAGATCATGTGGGTATAACCACGTTTCTTGTAGCAAAACAATATCAGCTGTTTTGCACAGTAAACGCACACAGTTCACCGACCTTTTGATATTTTTGCAATGGAATGATATTACGTTCATTTTTTAAATACTATCCATTATTTGATTTTGTTATTGCCTCACTCCCAAAATTGAATTATTTTTGCCTTCCCTTCTATTCTTGAAATGAATAAAGCGCCTAAAAGTCACGCCGTCCGGCCATATCTGGTCATCTAGAAAAACTTCCAGTTTGTTTTTGTTCACAAGCACTTTAAAGGCATTGTATGGCTTTTCCCTCTTCATCGTAATTTTCTCAAGCGAAACGATTTCCGTAGTTTTATTTTTGATATATTTGCATATGTCTTCCGCCGCTACCTCCTTGTTTACATTGGATATAAACAAAGGGATTTTAACATCCGCTGCTTTAAATTTTTCCAACACATCCGTAGTCGCTTTGCCCATTTTACCCGCAAAACGATTATTTGACCGCCGCTTTTGCACTAAAGTCCAATTATCCGTTGGTTTTTTGGGCGTTTTCCATTCACCCTTCCTTGCGACCTCCGCCATAGTAGGTCTTTTTAATTGACTGGTTTCTGTATGACAAACAGCTGACCCAGACAACACTTCGCACATTTCGTTTTCCAATAGTGTGGAGTTAATCGGTGCAGGTGTACCCGTTATGATCGCCTCTGTATGTGTGCAAGCGAGAGAGCGATATTTTGGTGAATCAGTGCGCTCGCGCTCTGCGCTCGCACACCTCTTGATCGCGTAACCGTCGTCGTACACAGGCGCCGGTGATAATCCTACCAGCCCACTGTCAAGCAAATACCCTCCTCTTTTGTTCACATTAGTATTGCGTGCTAACAATGATAATGGGGGCCTGTTTGATCCCAATTCTATCTTCAATTCATCCAGTTGAGTGACTGTTGCATATTTACTTTTTATTTCATTAATTTCTCCACGTACAATCAGCAGATCTTTTAATAATTTGGTCACATCCACATGATCAAATGTAACTGGCGGTAGTTTTTGCAAGTCACGCGCAACGAAGATTGGTATAAGATCTGGCTCCGTTACTTTGAAGACACATATAATATCCTCCAAGTCTCTCACTTTTTTTCCTTCTTTGCGTCTAGTCACTTTCTTCTTGTTTGATTTAATTGAACTAAATAGCAACTCCTTAGCACTATCCACTTCTTCCACCTTGAAGGCGGTATCACAAATCCTTATTAGGCTCTCATTGTCCATCACATCTATCTTATTTTGGATAAAAGATAGAAGTTCACAAATTACAATATTGCAATTCACACATTTTAGCGTATTCACAGACATCGTCGCGCGAATAGGTGGGGAGAACTATATTTGACCGTGCGCGGGCGTGTAGGCGGCGACTAATGATGATGATGAATTATGTTATGTCGGTCTCCAATATAGTTTTATTTTACCCGAATTAGGGATTTTTTTTTTCTAAGTGCAGCACTAATAGTTGTTTTCAACAATTAGTAATGGCAACACTCTTATGTCAACTGGTTCCATGTTTGCCCGAATCTATAGTCTATGGTCGTAGTCTTAAAATCATTCATTCATTCATTCACAATAACTTGATACGAGCTAGCTAAATATCATTGCTATTATAAAATAAATTTTATAAATGTTTTCATACAATCAATGCAATGTGTACCTAAATATCTATGTTACTAGAAATAATAATGTATACAACTATATTCCTACAAACATGTTCTGACTATTTACAAGCGCTTTTTTAAAGTCTACGTGAATAAAAACCTTTTTTATTTTATTTTAATACCTCAAAAAGAAGTGAGAGCTCAATCACCCAGTCATGCATTGTCGACTCGTACAAACGTCACACCAGACTCTGTCGAAGCGCTCCAACTTAGCACTAACGTTTCGTAGTAAGCCAATATTTCGTACTAATGACCATTCCGTACGAATGATCATCCCGACATATAATTTATTTAATTAATTTGTTTTTTTTTTTATGTAACTTCCTACATAAATAGTGGAAACATGTTGAAAATGTCAGCTCGTAGACTAGGTTCTTCACTTGGCAACCCTAGTATTTGGTGTGGTTGCCTACAACCTGAGTATTTTTACAAGAAACTGACATGGTCAACAGACGTTAACAGTTACAGACCCACTTCTTTAAGATCTTAACATCGAGGCATAGGACTGCAGCATTTCGTAGATCCTTTTAATATAAAAAGCCGTAAAGTACTGGTGCAATATATCTCCCCCTTTGAAGCGCCTCCGAACAATATATACGTTTAATTGCAAATATAAAAAATAACTGTAAGACCGACAAAAACTAAAATCATAATTTTTCAAACTCAATATAAATGTTTACTCAAACCCTAAACAATACAAGTAAATGAAAGTTGACTCCATATCGGCCCGCAAATTTTATCTAACTGACAAAGTTTACTTCAGAAAAATTTTATCTAACTGGTAAAGTTTGCTTCAGAAAAATTTTTTGCTCCTAAAGGTTTACATTCACAAGAAAAATACGAGCTCTTGCCTTAATGTTTAAAATTTTATTGAAATGTATTAAAGTGTAAGACTATAAAATTTCAAAAAAAATATATTTTTATATAATAGTAAGTTAATATTGAGCTTTAACGTACTGTCATTATAATTATAACATATATTCTGTTATTATGTTTTAGGAGATTCAAAGTATCGGATAAAAATTGGTAACCGTCGTAATGTAAGCGTACAAAAATATTGTATAAAAAATAATTAGACAAATGTGTCACTTTTTTTGAAAAAATTGGTTCAGTTGTCGGTAGATGTCACATACTTCTTTACTGTTGTAAGATATGCCATCTGTAATATTTAAAATTGCTAAGATATGTCATTTATTCTAGATAGAAACGAGAGACGTCCATTTCTGCACAGAAGAGTGGCCTGGACTTGACAGAAAGAAGCAGTTTGGGATGCTGAGCTTCACATTAGTGTATGCAATACCTGGTGAGTTACCTTCATAGCTATTTACTTGTGTAAAATATCTCTTGTTAGTGAACGGGTGCTGCTTGCGGTGACTGGTTGACTTGCTGTCGGGTATCTTAGGTACACTGCTCCGGAAGTATTTATTTCTAGATACTTTGTAGCAATTACTTTAGTCGTAAAATATCGAAAGTTACATTATGGGCAATTTGTGCAATTGACGGACGGAATAGGTCATGTATTAAAAACCTGTATTCTATCATATAATTAACATTGTTTATGCTAAACTGCAACCTGTAACATATCTGTAGCAATTACACATGTAATTATATAGATATGATTTTAAATCGGTAACATGTATTATAATTAAATTTATGGAGGGTCAAATTAATCTAAGTAGACTTATCATTAGTTGAACTAAGGTTAATTTTGGTGCTTCAGGAAGTAGCTGCATCGCATAGGCCGAGAAGAGATGCCCGGTTATCACCATTGGGGTGGCTCCGTTGACACGGCGCTACACACATTGGTGGAATGCCCAGCTTGGGAGACACAGCGCCGAGTTCTCGGGGCTGCAATGGGTGCGGTTGACATCTCGCTTGCAACGGTGACTGGATTCATGGTTGTAAGCGAGAGTGCCTGGAATATCGTCGCCACCTTTTGCGAGGAGGTGATGGTTGCAAAAGAGGTGGCGGAGGGAGAACGGGAGGCACTGTCTTCCCGCCCAAGCCGCGCCAGGAGAACTGAGCGTCGGAGGGCGCATTTCGCCAATCTCCGGCCTCCACGAGGAGTGGCCTACGGACGGTGGACTTGGGGCAGTCCATCCTCTGACTGGAGGCTCGAGACGGTGGCGCGCTGTGTTCCACGAGCGCCTCCTTTGAGGAGGGGACAAAGATGCCCTCAGCGGAAGCGGGGCTCACTAAAACGTGGGCCAGCACCTGTCCAGGCTGCGGTGAATGCGCGAGCGAATCCCGTGGCCTAGACTGAAGGAGGCTGAGGAAAACCGTGGGGTTTTAGTCGGTAAACTGAGCCCTACCATGTGGCTGGGAGTCCGACATACCCCGTCGCTTCCCCAGCGGCGGGAAAATCCATAAAGGATTTACCCACGTCAAAAAAAAAAAAAAAAAAGTTTCGGTTAATGTTTGATCCAATCTTATTAAGCATCTTAGTATTCCCTTTTCCTTAACAAATTTTGGGATTTAATTTGAAATATAATGAGATACTTCAGAAATATCTTACCAATGCTTCGTTAAGTTTATTAATGCCTTTAGGCACTAAATAAGTTACTACAGCTAATGAAGAATTTTATGAGTCCATTAACGATACTTAACAAGCGTTAATTTATTATAAGATAGCTTTATTATAACGCTGCCGATAAATTTTGGTAATAACATGTTTAATTACATATGTTAGGGCCTTACCTATGAAATTGCCGTTTTATATAGAGGAAACCATTGTTTAAAGGTATAAATAAGTATTGATCATAATTTCCCATGCTATTTTCCCATGCTATTTTCCCATTTTAAGAAAAGTACATTGATGTCTGGGGTTTGGGAATCAATAAAGTCTTTGAAGCCGGTTTTCACTACCTCATCGGAATTAAAATTTATCTTGGTATAATAAATTGACAATTTCCATTGAACCAAACTTTACAATTAGTAGCGGTGTGTGACAAATCGTGGATTCACTGTGAACAGACGCCAGCATATCAAGTTATCCCAATTGTCAAATTTCCCCAATAGAAAGTGAACCTTATGTTTAAGTGATAAAGTTGAAAATCTATAAAAGATATTTGACAGATTGGAGTAGCTGGATGTGCTGGCGTTGCTCCCACATCTGAACTCGTATTCAAAAATAACTGGTACATACAATTTTCATGGTCTAGTACAAGACTAGTCCGTATTAACTATATTACTGGCACTATTCAAGTTTCGCGTTCCAGCTAGGCTTCCGCGCAATGCAATCACACCACTTTGTCCACCGTTAAGAAGAACAGTTTTAGGTGCTAATTCTCCTTACGCAAAGATGTGTAAGTTGGTAAATGGCTTTAGCGATTTAATCGATTTACACTTCGATTCTATTGACAAAAAAAAATCCCTACTTACACATTCAACAAATTTAGAATAGCAACAAAAATAAAATAATAATATAACAACCTAAGTGATCTGCTTCTTGTATAAATTGTAAAATTTCTGTATATAATCGTTTGCGGTGTTTACCTTTAAGTAATTGTTAAATTGTTATAAGTTTATGGATAATGTGTTATATATAAGAATTAATATAAACAATTGTTGGTGAACCTTAATAAATTAAAAAATTAAAAATCGAAATTTACTTAGTTATCCTGGGATATTATCGACACACGGCCATTTGACCCCAAACTAAACAGAGCTTGTACTATAGAAACCAGATAAATGATATATTGAATACTAGCTGTGCCCCGCGGTTTTACCCGCGTTAATTTCATAAATTATCACAGCTCCTCCCCCGTAAGTGATAGCGTGATAATATGTAGCCTATATGTCGACCCGACCTCTCAGTAATATTTATGCAAAATTTGAAGTAAATCCATGCAGTATTTTTTGAGTTTAGCCCGGACATACATACAGACAAACAGACAAAAATTGTAAAAACTATATTTTTGGCTTCCATGTCTGTTGTAGATCACGCCCCAAGTATTCTTTAAAAAAATATTCAATGTACAGTTTTGACTTTCCTACGATTTTATTATATGTATAGATACTACTTTTCTTTTTGTAAATACATACTTATATACATAGACAGACCGTGCCGTACCGCGACGTTAGTCAGCGCCGGCCTTAAGATAATCGTAACAAGTAGTCAGAACCTAAAGTTCTATAAGGGATCTTGGTCACGGATTCCTTGGGTTTCAATTAAGACGCCCTTCTGGAAGCTAGCCCGAACTAGGATCAATCCCAATACCTATTTTAAAAACTTGAGAGGTGTCAAGGGACACCCGAATGGAACGAAGTTATTTCTTACTAACTGTGCCCCGCGGTTTTACCCGCGTTAAACTTTATAAATTATCACAGCTCTCCTGTAGGTGATAGCGTGATAATATGAAGCCTATGTTGACCCGACTAATAAGTAATATTCATGCAAAATTTGAAGTAAATCCATGCAGTACTTTTCGAGTTTAGCCCGGACATACATACAGACAAACAGACACGCAGACAAAAATTCTAAAACCTATATTTTTGGCTTCGATGTCGACTGTAGATCACGCCCCAAGTATCCTTTTCAAAAAATATTCAATGTACAGTTTTGACTTTCCTACGATTTTATTATATGTATAGATGTACAAAAAACCTGTATACACTCAACAAAAATAATCGTCGCGACACCACACTGTTCAATGCGAAATAGAAATGAAAATATCTGGCTTGCTTTCTATAAGAAAGAGAGAGAGAGAGACAGACAGACAGAGAAACATGCGCACGCCGCACAGCTGCAAAAAGTGTCGTGACAACTTTTCGTAAGAATTTTTCTGTCTAGCTCCCTTTCACAACGCGCGATAAGGAACTTCGTTCCAAAAAGGTAAACAAGAAGAGCGTGGGCATTCATTGATTGTCATCAAGTGATTTTCCAATAGACTATTAGCCTACTCAGATTCAGATTGCAAAGTTACATCAAACTCAAAACTTTTACGGTCAAAAATAAATATCGACCACAATAGGACGCAGGCGGGAGCGTGGGCAGGCAACGTGCGAAAATGTTTATATTTTCTTATGGAGGACGAAATTACGATTTACTTTCACCGCCCGCGCTTGACTTTAATAATAATAAAACATTCAATTCAGATAATTGTATCCATATCTTCTAAACATATAATAAAATCTTAGGAAAGTCAAAACTGTACATTGAATATTTTTTTTAAATGATACTTGGGGTGCGATCTACTATTAATATCGAAGCCAAAAATATAGTTTTTAAATTTTTAGTTTGTCTGTATGTATGTCCGGGCTAAACTAAAAAAGTACTGCATGGATTTACTTTAAATTTTGCATGAATATTACTAAGAGGTCGGGTCAACATATAGGCTACATAGTTTTTTTTATGTTATAGGGCGACAAACGAGCAAGCGGGTCACCTGATGGTAAATGATCACCGCCGCCTATGTACGCTCGCAACACCAGAGCTCTCTTTGAGCGAATGAACGCTGTGCCCTACCCCTCTTAAATAGTATCACGCTATCACCTACGGGGGAGGAGCTGTGATAATTTATAAAGTTTAACGCGGGTAAAACCGCTGGGTACAGCTAGTTAGTAAATTAATCTTAAAGTACTTTGTTAGTATAAAAATAAATTAAATTTAGCAAAGCCCTATGATTTTGCTCACCCAGTGGCACCCGAGCGCTTATTATACTGTATCAGTATTATGTCCATTTTAGCTTAAAAGCCATTTTACCGTCATATTTCTAATACATTCAATATATTTATTAAATCAGAAGCTTTGCTAAAATTCCAATTTCACAGTCACTGGTTTCAAAAATTAGCTAGTTTAAAAATTATCATAAATTACTTTGTTGTAGTGTTTGAAGAAGCTTTTCCACTGAAAATAAATATTGGAAATCCGTTATTAACTTTTATACGGAAAGGGATAACATAGAGTTTGTGAACAAAGCTTATGTAAAACTTTTAAACAATTAATTTAGTACACCTTTTCCAGAACATCCTAATATTATATTGCTGTACAATTTACACTTAATAAAGAAGACATTAATGGAAACTCTTGATTAGCTAACATAACGACAAAGACTTATAAGTATATATCTCTACAATGTTCGGCCAATCCCAATGCTTGTAGTCATATATTCGTGTGTTTTTCTGTGATTTCATCATTGGTCGAAAGGAACATTAGCTCTAATTTTGCTTATAGCCGCCTTGTTTTCTATGATTGATTATTAGAATTAAGATGACATTTTGGAATATAATTTTAAACCAAGAGTAAAGAACAAGTTTGTAAAAAGATAAATTATAGTCTAATCATAATAATTAAATCGCTAATCAATAATTCCATCGGCCACTCAGTCTGTAGAGGAAGGAATACCTGATATAAAATACTGACAAAAAATATGCAATAAACTTTTCGAACACATCACTTCACAAAATATTTTTCGCACATTGCCGGCCGCTACTGGCTCTGTGAGGTCGCAGCTCTAACTAAACCTAACTTACTTTTCAGGCAACAATTCGTATGTAAATAAGATACGAAATGAAAATTTGCTAAATATTCATTGGGTAAATGAAACTAGGGCGATAATTTTGTTGAACAGTAAAATTTGATCAAAAATATTTCAACAACAAGACTTTCAAACGCTACTGTATCCGTAAAAGGTCGAAGTAATCAGTCTGAACTAAACCTATTATACAACAAATGTTAGCCATGTAAAAGGATTGAGAGGGTTAATTAAATCTGGCACAAGGGTTAGCAGTGCCCAAATGTAAAAAGGAAAATCCTATAAGAGATTAATTGGTGTGTTCTATTTGAGGTTTGGTAGGCTTTTACATATTATGTAGCAAATCTATTAAACCACCCTGTACTTAATACATATAATTAACTACTTCTACTACCATGTTGGTCTAGCGGTAGTGTGTTCCACCGCAGCTAAGGAGGTCCTGTGTTCAAATTCCGGGTCGGGTAAAAAAGTGATTTTGGAATTTTTCCGTAATTTGACATTTCTTAGTACGAATTCTGGCAGTTGGTAGTATTACACCCTCGTAGAGCAGGTAAATCCGTCGGTCCTGTAGAGTGTTGAAAATGACTAAAGTAACTGAATTAGACTGTTGACTGTCATTTACGGTCTATATGGTCAAAAATTGTCATTAACTGTTAAAAATGGTAATTTTCAGTCATTTTGAATTCAGTAATATTTTAGTACATTTTTAGTTTTTGTCATTGATAAAAATCTACAACTTCTAAATTGAAACAAAAAAGTGTTTTTAATGATTTATAGTATTATTATATAGTGTTAATCATTTTACATTTCTAATCATGCGTGCATTTAAGAAAAAATGGCAACGTCGCATCGCCTCGCGCACCGACTTCGATGTAGTCTTATCCTCTCATGATATAGGTAATACAAAATAAAACGTTGCCTCATTTAAATTTTCATATAAATTGGGTACCTAAATAAATAAATGTGGTAGTCGAGAATAGACAATAATATTTGGGTCAAATTGACTGAATTTGACAGTAAATGACCGGTCATTTAAGGTTTATGACAATTGTGACTAGTCATATTCGGTAATTTTACATCTCTAGTCTTGTCCTGAGCTCTTTCCGGTCGTGTCAGTAGTCGTTACATCGGATCATGAGCGTGACGGAATAGAAAGTGCCCCTGTGTTTGCGCACACACTTGTGCACTATAATATGACCTGCGCAGTTGGCTAGTTTCCATGACCGCCGTGGCTGAAATATGGCCTGAAGGATATTATTTAATTTTTTTATTAATTCAGGTTTACCCTCAGCTTGTGCATACTATATATATCTTATGAATAATTTTTTAACAAACCAGACTTACACACTAATTACACAACTTCAATGTTTCTTTTTGACAACTTATATAGAAGTAGTACTTAAATGATGCAGCATCTGGCGGCCCAATAGCTGTCATAGGAAAGGTTTGGTTACTATTTTATTAATCTGTAGTAATTCAGTTTAGATGCTGTAGATTTTAATTGCATGTGTTTAGTAATACATATCTTTGAATGTTATATTCTAATCTATACATATAAATAAATTTGGAGTGTCTGTTTGTAATATTGAAATAACCGTTTTTTACTACATGTATATGAATATATATACGGTACATACACCAAATTAACATTTTTTACAATGTTTGTCTGTCTGTTTGTTCCGGACCTATTTTGATGGGAATTTTATTGTCAGCTAGCTGATCTAATAAGTAGTAACTTAGACTACGTGTATTTAAGAAAAATTCTTTTATTTTAGAAAAATATAACCAAATAAACTCATTAACACGCCGACGATGCGCGGGTACAGCTAATGTCCATAAAAATATAACTTAATTTGGTATAAGTAAAATTAAAAAGAATATAAATAGCTATCAAAATAAAACAGAACTAAACAATTAAAGAATCGAGTGTCAGGCGGAAACAAGTTCGCCGGGTCAGCTATTTATAAAGAAATGCTCTAATAGAACCAAAATCCGCTTACATGTAGATATACATGTTTAATATGTTTCACCGGACCGTATCGATGTGGCCGCGTGGGAATTTTCTTTTTTCTGTTGGGTCGCATTAGATCCAGTAACAGAATTAAAGCGGGGCCGTTTTCATACACGAAAGGTCCTGCCTAGAAATAACTTCCACACACTTAAATGTCTACCTCAATGCCGATTAAACACAACAGATATGATAATAGAAACAATAAAAAAATTGGACCGGTACAAATAAAATTTATAAATAATAAATGTATTAACCTAAACTAACAATTAAGTAAATGCAGGTTTCATATCAAAACTTATAGTAAGCCATTTTGTATAAATTGCTTTCTTACTACAAATGCCTTTTGACTTCTTATGCATAATTGCGTATGAAAATGCCAGTGCCACGTCTTGAGATGTTCCGACGCAGTTGCATTTATATGGCACCTCTCATTTACAATGCATTGCCTAAGATAATAACTGATTTACCCTGTAATAAGTTCTGTAATTGTCTACACAAATGGTTGATAGACGAATGTTTTTATTCAGTAGACCAATTTCTTGACTTGTGGTATAAACCCAACTAAATATGATTTCTTGTTAAATTAATTTAAAATGTATAGCTGACATATTATATCAATTTAAATACTTTTGTGACTCAACCATAGCTTTGCATGCTTTTTTTAATACTGGCAAATGTGTATTTGTACTGTTAATAAAGATTTTTTTACCAACTATATGTACCACATTTAATGCAAATAAATAAATAAATACAATCGACATTAAATGTTAAAGTTATTATGTGAATAACAACTATTTTTATTTTCATTTTCAGAC
Source organism: Pseudoips prasinana (assembly GCA_951640165.1). Lineage (NCBI taxonomy): Eukaryota > Metazoa > Arthropoda > Insecta > Lepidoptera > Nolidae > Pseudoips > Pseudoips prasinana. The sequence goes on along the minus strand of OX621238.1, from coordinate 2,188,265 downwards.
CGAGTCAATATAAGTCTATAAACCTTTAGTACTTGCTGTTTCCCAGCTACTGAGTTTCATGGAACGTAGGTAATAATCTACCTTCAAATCAAAATTATGTAAAAAAATATACATCAGCAAATGGTATCGATACTAATATTACTGATGGAATGTATGAGTATACTTAAGGTGCGTATTTGATTGAAGTTAATATTACCGTTAATTTCTTGAAGGTTTTATCAGTTTGAAATCTGCGTCCGTTTGATCTCATATTTTCATATTTTTACGCCAGCAGATCCATCTACCCCAATCTGTCAAATTTATTTTATCGCTTTTCAACTTTATCACATAAGCATAAGGTTCACTTTCAACTGGGGAAATTTGACAGATTGGGGTAACTTGATGTGCTGGCGTCTGTACATTAGAGCAAGGTTGCTGAATGTTCAGAAATAAGTAAAGCTTGAAAAGGATCTTCGTGAAATAAAATATTGCCTTTCCTACTTTACTTCGCCTTATTCATTTCTTTATTATTGAAACGCACCACTAAGAACAATTAAATTTACGGCCGGCTAATGGATGAATCACTGCCAAAGTAAACACAGAATAATAACAACTTAAACGGTACAGAGAGAATTGTTAGTAGACAGCAGATAAGAAGAATAGTTAACAAGCAGATACACGATTTGACGGGCATATTGGCGAGGTTGGCAAATGCTTGCTTTTCATGCCGGGGAGGTGGGAATCGTGGGTTAGATTCCCACCCAGGATAGATATTTGTGTGCATGATCATGTCTCTTTGCAATGATCTAGTCATGAGTCTGGGTGTAATTATTAATATAAGTATATATTTAAAAGTATATATATATATATATATATTATAATATTTTTGTTTTTATATAATAATAATGTCCTCCTAGCCGAGTATCGGCCACGGCGGCCAGTCTCAACAGAGATTAGCCACACATATATTATAGTGCTCAAGTGTGTGCGCAAACACAGGAGCACTTTATATTCCACCACTCTCATGATCCGATGGGACGCCTAGGCGACACGACCGGAAAGAGGCAGGCACAGGACCTGTTTTTATATAATAAGATGGCAAACGAGCAAGTGGTCACCTGATGGTAATTTCTGATTGCCATGTCATACCGGATCGTAAATACTTCTGCAGTTAATTAATTCCACAGAGCGGTAGTGCGCGGAAAAAAGTGTCTTGCGAAACGCACGGTAGTAGATGATCATTCATCCAGGTGACAAGGATGAAATATCCAATTTTCGCGAGAGGGTCTGTGGCGAAATTTGGTGGCAGGTATAAGCTATACCAATTCTTCTGAACACTCCCCTTGATAAATATATAGGACATATAGAGACACCACATCTATCTCTATCTTGATAGATGTGGTGATGATCCCTCTCTTGACCCCTGATATATTCGTTAATAGACAGTTATTGAGTTAAAAAATTAAAAAAAAAAAATTACGATTCCACATAAATGTAAATTTTTTATGGAATAAAGTACCTTTGACTTTGACTTTAGCAATACGAGCAGTGGGTAGTATCTACAGTTTTGACGCTACATGAGCATGTCGTCGGGGCCCTAACAAAATTTGCTCCGGATAATGGCATTAAAGTTTCAATGTTTTGTTCTTGGATATGAGTAAGGTTGACAGGACTGATCTAGGAGCAAAGCGTGAGTAATGCATGCGTATCCAAGTGTCAAAGTTTATATTTGCTGCTTATCATCTGGGATCAATGATATTTAAATCCGAGGTTAAGCATATTGCTATATATAGAATACTGTTTTATTCTTTGATGGGGATCCACGTAAACCAATTTAATCAATAGAGTTATACGAACACGATGAATTACGAATTTATTAACAGGCTGACTGCTATTCTGTCTGAGTAAATTCAGGGCGGGTTGCTAGTAGTATTATAAATAAAATGGTAGAGTCTGCGATATTCATTGTAAATATCTCTAACGTACAGATCTGTTTCAACTGTAATGTACCTATAATAATATGTATCTATTCAGAAATAGGTATATAAGTATATTTATCAGTTATCTGGAGTCAGATGGCAGTGTGTTAGTATTTTTTTTCTTAACAAAACGACGTTCGCTCTAACATATAATACAAAGTACACCCATAGTCAGAACAACAACATATGGGTCACACAAATAGTTGTCCTGTTCGTGAATCGAACCCGGGACACGAAGTTGCAAGGCGGCAGTCTTAACCGCTGCGCCACACGTGTAGTATCCCGAGATATGTATTTATAAAACAGTAAACAAATTACCCAATGAAAAAATACATAATCCGTTACCATATAAAGGAGACGAGACCTATTTAAAAAAAGCGTCAAGTTAGATATTTTAAGAGAGGTAGGGCACAGCGTTCATTTGCTCGAAGAGCAGCCCTACTGGGGAAGTACCTCCACCTTACAGAAGACATTCCTTAATAATAACATTAATAATTTAATGTTGGGTTTCTGAGTGTGATTAAGGTCGCTAGAACTCACCGGGTGGGGGGAAGGGTCAGCAACACTTAACTTGTTTACTGACTCTTAAGGCCGGCAACGCACACCTCTGGTGTTGCGAGTGTCCATGGGCGGCGGTGATCACTTACCATCAGGTGACCCACTTGCTCGTTTGTCGACCACTGACATAAAAAAAAACTGTGTTATTTTCCTTTATATGATACCAAGGCAAACGGGTAAGTGGGTCTTAATATCTAGATGACAGATAGACTAGTAAACCAATTGAATTGCCTGTCAGTCGGTTTGCAAATAATTATCCTAAAATTATTATCAACCTGAAAAAAGTTGATTATTATTTTGATAAACAACCGTAACTTGTTTATTGACATCCAAACAATGAAGATTTTCATTTAGACAGTAGGTATGATTTTGTCGTTTTATTATTTACTGCACATTGAAATATATATAGTAAGTCTACATATTAGAAACATCATATACACTGACCACTGTATGTTTGTATGTGTATGTATGTGGGTGTAATTATCTCTATAAGTAAGTGTTTATAAAATAAAACTAATATACGTATGTAATATATCAGTTATTTGGTTTCCATAGTACATGCCCTGCTTAGTTTGGGATCATATGGCCGTGTGTGAATAATGTCCTAGGATATTTATTTATTTATATACAAATCTTGCTTACTAAACCTTCATACTGCTACATACGTACTTAGTTACGTGAGTGTATTCCTCTTAACGCATGCTTGACTTGGCAAGTGACTGGTGTATGCGTGAGGAGAGCGTTACATAAATTGTGATCGGGCGAGGCGAACGGAAGTTGATATAAGTTAGTAAAGATAGAAAGAGAGATAATTACGTGTCTATATTACTGTAGTTGTATATTTTATACTTGTATATTCTTGTTCTCAGTCTCTCATAGCCAGTATCTAAGCCAGATATCTAAGTTTTCTTCAGTCTTGCTGTCTAAAGCTCACTCGTTATTTTTTTATGAAGTATAACGTGTTGCATGTATACATACTGCCTGCTTACTTAACGGATAATGTTCTTCTGATTTTCTCTTAAACTTTTCAAAGTGAAACTTTTATATTGCCACAAAATTTTTCAAAATTTTTCGCGTGTCGCAAAATAGCACCTGGACGTGTAGAATTTACACTCATTTGTGCAAGTGCTTCTCGGTATGTTTTGATGAGTGTTTCATGTAAATGTTGTTGTTCACTTGACCGTGATGGACAACGATACAGCTTGAGTTAAATAAACCGGTCAACGTGGGAAAATAAATAAAATATCCGACAGTGAATTAATTTTACGTAAGAAATAAAGTTCCACTTGCATTGTGGATTCTAACAATAAAAAAAATGTGGTATGTTTTCTTGCAAATTATATATTTTTTATGTTGTTGCTTTATTTGTGAACCGATTTCGATAGTCCTTTTTTATTAATAGGGAATGTCGTTGACATGGTCTCATATCAATTTTGATTCAATTTCAAAATTCTTTTCTATTCTATTCAATTCTATTCTATCAATTTTGGTGAAATCGATTGCTGTAAAGAACAGTTCAAAGACCCTTTAATACCGATACAGAGCATCTATTCGATTATCTATTGTTTATTTTAGTTGAAGTAATAAATTAAATTATTTACTTAAACGGATGGCGTATAAATTGTCTCATAGAACAATATCGTACAATTTCCATTTAAAATTGATAAAGAAAGGTAACCAGTCAATTTAAATTGTTATTTTATATGAAGAGCTTTTATAATTACATTTTTTTAAGATTTGCCCTTAAGTTTTTTTTTTTTTTTGCCTTTTAATAATATCAACTTGTTTTTACTAGTTTTAATTTTTTTTTGCTCACTTATGACCCGTTGGTACTCGTTACTTTATACCAGTGGAATTGGCGTGAAACAACAAAATTGGGTGGAATCAGCCTCTTTACTATTGTGATTAAGAGTAACTTTTGCTTTCATGAGATTAAAAGCACAAATTCAAATAAATAAATCATCAAATTCTTTTGTTGAATCCAGAGAATTGTCGATATAATCATTGGTATAATAGCAAACAGTCGTCAAATAAACTTTTGCGACCCGAAACAACAATTGTTTCTGAAAGAACTAACTAAATTAATGTTACCCCGACGTACAAAAAGTCGTTATGTAGTTACTTACTTACTTATCGTATGGGCAGTGGTTACCCTAGTGTCAGAGTTGTTCAAGCCGCCTAGTAGGCCTCTCACTTGGCTTAACGACTGATGTCTAATGACTACAACCGGGAGCTGCAGCTTAACGGTCAACGTACCCTCCGGAGCACAGAGACACTCAGAAATTAAACCTCTTTGGCGGTCACCCATCCCGTGACCGTGAGCCTAGTTGCTTAACCTCACCCATCGCTTACGGACCGGTGAGGGCATCTAGCTATGAGCGTATTTTGGAAAGTTAAATCGATCTTCTATCTTAGGTAGTTCAGAAAGGATTCTGCACACACAGTATGTGTGTCTCGTTGGTCAACCGTACATAGTGAGACTCTGGGTTGAATGATTTAAAAAAAGATAATGAGTTTAATATATATTTTTTAAAGTTAATCCCGCACTAGGTCAAATATACTAGTTCAATTTATTAATGCGTTCAGGATGCTGATGGGGCTGCGGCGATTCTGTAGTGCATCAGGGATGTTTGCTGAGCATCGCGTAGATTGTTTCTACGCAACGATGCGTAAGAGATGCGCATCTCTGGTGCGCAGAATACGTGGCAGCACCAACAGCATCCTTCGCATGATCGCTAGTCGGTTAGGCTGTATTTACGTCAATCATTGCTGCGCTATTTCGCATGGATTGACGCAGCAATTAATGGTACATTTGTTAAATTTGTTACATATTTAAAAAAATACTTATTACTAACACTAGTTTATAAGAAAATGGTTACTAACTTATTGGACACTAATTTGGTGGGAAAATAAAGTCTTGTTATTATTATACTACGTTGTTATTATAATAAGGTACTTATAAACATATAATTGATGAACACGAAGCATATGCAGATCCAGAACAACTATTTATTGGTCATACAAAGTGGCGCGGTGATTTTCTTAACCGCTGTGCTACACGTGTAGTCAAACTCTCGATCCCTGAATTTATACATAATTATTTATATACACGGAAACGTCCACTAAAAAGATGGGAAGATGATTTTCGCCTGGCTCTGGGACCGTACTGGACAAGAGTTCCGGCAGACAGAGCAATGGAAGCAGTTGGAGGAGGCCTATGTCAAGCGACACACCGAGCTAAGAGACATTTTATAAACCACAATACCATACAAAGAGGAACTAGCTCGGAACAAAAAGGCTACATCATCATCATCATTTATAAACATTAAGGGGCCTTTTACAGTCCAGTAGCGCCGCCAATCGAAAAAATGTCATAACTCGTAAATAGAATCAAAAATACAAAATATGTTCTATTATTACTGTGGAAAAGGCAATAACGTAATTGTATAACACCTTATCAACACTTAAAATATAGCTGTTGAGCTAAATCGTGCATTCAAAACATAAACGGCCGTTTTTGTTACAAATGCACGATTTAGCTAAACAGCTATATTTCAAGTGTTGACAATGTCTTATAAAATTACGTTATTGCCTTTTTTACAGTAATAATAGACCACATTTTGTATTTTTGATTCTATTTACGAGTTATGACATTTTTTCGATTGGCGGCGCTAGTGGACTGTAATAGGCCTCTTAATTATGTTCACATCAATAATTAAATTTACTGATACAGAAACAAAGAAAATAATAACAAATCTATAAACAGCAAATGCTCGTAAGAAAAATCTGTCTAAAAAAACACAGGTGATCACATATTTTTAACCTTACTCAATTAACTAATTAACTAACTTAAAATTAATATGATTTACACCAGTGATTTACATTTCAATTATTGCCTCGAAATCTAAATCAATGGTCAACAAAATTGTAATAACACTTCTGTGTTAATACAATTTTTCTGACGGCTAAACACTCTATAGTAGTTGAGATTTTGGTATTTGAGGTTGATTGATACCCATGACTTAAACAACACATAAGCTGTCAGTCATATTGTATAGTCATCCTATCGGATTATAATATATAATAATAATATATAGGGACAATGTCACACAGATCATCCTAGCCCCAAACTAAGCAAAGCTTGTACTATGGGTACCAGGCGACGATATACATACTTATATAGATAGATAAATACATAGAAAACATAGACTACCGGGATTCGAACCCAGGACCACCAGCTTCGTAGGCAGGAGCACTACCAACTAGGCTACGGTGTAGAAATAAAGAGTGGAAGGGCAGTCTAGATTTAAATTCGGTCAGCAGCAACATTAAAAGTAGAAGATGAATAACATTAATGGTGTGACAAATTATTAATAACTTCAACAATGGATAATCATAAATTAAATCTTCCACTGGGTTTCGAACCAGCATCCTCTACCAATCCACGGTAGGCTCTACGGTTGAACTAAGAACGATACGCGCTGGCATATTGTCCCAAGATAGATATTTGTGTGCATACACATGTCTGTTTGTCCTGAATCTGGGTATAGTTATTTATATAAGTATATTTACAAAAGAGAAGTAGTATATCAGTTATCTGGTTTTCATAGTACAAGCTCTGTCAGTTCGTATTCCACAACTGTTCAATGTACCTTCGAGTAACAATAATGTATCACATAATAACCCACTATAAAGAATGTGTAGAAATTATAACACTACCTATTTGCTCACACACAGACATATTTCACGACAAATTCAGCAGGTTCAAATATTTCCTACTTCAATATAACAAAATTTAATAATAATTAACTTACATCTAACTGTACTTTTTTAACTTAACTTAAGATTAACTCTAATTTAACTTACAACGAAGTATTGTCTACTACAAGTGTTGTGTATAGCTGTAACTGGATTTCAGATTCACTTACAATGTATTAAATTAATATAGTTGTATACTTTATATTATATAATCTGATATCTGTAACTGTACCTTCTAAATAAAATAAAATAGCCGTGGGTAAATATTGTCCTAAAATATTCATCTGAAAATATGCAGATTTAGCTGAAGTTTCGTGCGTATATTATTCTACAACAAGCTTGTATTTACAACTATTTCCGCGTAGTTCCCCCCAAACGGTAATAGTTGCAAACACAAGCTTATTATGTTTCCATTTGATTAATTTAGCAGCTGCTTAATCCATTAAGTTATCAGTTTCTCTTTGGGGTTAAAAACACAAACTTACAAACGTATTGAACTAAGTAATATGAAAATTTCTGGCCGTATGAATCTTTAACTTTTCTTTCTATATTTTATTTTCTGTACTGGCTGCCTTACGAGCCTGTTCTTATTTGAAGTTGAACTCAGTATTTTATTTATAAGGCTGATTTCAGAGTCACGCCGGCGAGTGGCGCCGTCCAAACGCGCGCGCTTACAATTACACTAGATAGTAGTTGCGTTTCATAGTCACGCAGTTCAAACGCGCCGCCAGTGACACGCGCGCCGTCGGCCAGCGCTGCCCGAGCTCCTCTACTGGCAGCTAGCGTTTCAGAGTGACGCGTCTCGCACCCGCCGTTGCATACACTTAAAATGGCTGTTGAGACGCGCTGGCCGCCGCGCCGGCGCGTGCCGCGCGCGTCACTCTGAAATCAGCCTAAGAAAGGGGGTTGGATGTAGAAGCACTCTACTTTACAGAGTAGGTAGAAATCAATGTTTATCTAACATATTTTAATTATCATAAATTTTGCTATGTGGTGACGGCGGCGAATATCAGAATAACATCATCCTATCTCAACCCCTGGGGGGCGTAGAAATTGACCCCAGGGAATATCAATTACCAGATGACGGCGAGCAGCTTCCTTCTGAGTGCTACGACCATCTTACTGCGATCGCCATCCCGTCTACCAAGTGTGATTATCGCATAACCCCCCCAAGATAATTTTTGGTGAAGGCTTGTCCAGCAGTGGACTTCTTTGAGATTTGCTTTGTGTGATTCTATCTCACAATGAAGGTACTGTCATTTCTTTGAATTACTTTTTTTACATTTAATCGGTTTAAAAGATGAAGATAGTTTGCAATGTAAAATAACAGTTAAACTTGTATTCCTAATCCTAAGATAATATAAAAAGAACTTGGTGCAAATAATCTATCATCTGTATACATAAGAGAAAGTCAGGTTACTTACACCATTTTATAACTCAAGAATGACTGCACCGCGATAATCCCTGATTTTTTGGATTTGACTCCACCAAGAATAGAAGAATTTAATTGATGAAAAGCGTTATTGTGTTGCCTTATTTTTTTTACAATAATATTTGCCCATAAGTGTGCTAAATAAAATTAATATTCGTATATTAATTTATATTAATTATATATAATGATTAAGACATTTTGATTGACTAAGTCTGCATGATCTTCGATTTGTAGAATATGTTATCAATATCTATTTATGGGAATAAATATTTTAAGCACTTCATTAATTGGTCAAACACGTTGCACGAAACGCTTCCCTGAATGAATGATTTCCCGAAAATAATTAACAGGTTGAGTTTTATTTGTGCTCTTCTCGGCCTTTAATTTTTTCCACGCGCATTGGAAAGAAATAACAACGCCATCTCTGACACATGAAAGTAGACGCAACCCTTTTAATTAACCGAAGTAATTTTAATGACGTTTTGTTATGCATTTGAGTAACTGTAGGTCCCTCGATGATTTAGATTTATAATTCGCCCAGTAGGTGGCGCTGTGATGAGATCCCACTGAGAACTAATGATTTATAATGAATAGTTTTTAATCATACTGTTACTGTTTTTAATTATGGATTTTACAATAAAACCACGAAGAGAAGTGAGAGGGGATGGATGGACGATATCAATGCGGTATTGTTGATGAAGCCTGGTTCGGAGTACTTGCTGATAAGATTCAGAAGCGACATGAAAGCGGTTCGGCACCAACCACCGAAAACTTCTCTTGTCAGGCCTGCGGCAGGCTATGTCGCTGTCGCATCGGTTGGATTAGCCACAATAAGAAATGTCTCTCAGACAATGCGCCGTAAATCGTCTGTATTAGACGCAAAGGCCATATATATATTGTTAATGAAAACAAGAACAACCTTTTTTTGTTTTTGAAATGCACGACAGCTCAGTTTATGCAGTGCTCAAGATTGCCTATAATTTCGGCACCATCGTATTTTGGGTCTTATATTGACCCATATGTAGTTATTCTGAGTGTGCTTTGTAAAAACCCGCTGTTAAATTAGATTTATTTCCCTAATTCCTGGGTTAGGGAAATAAATCTAATTTAACATACTACCTACTACAGATCTAAAAAAGGAACAACATTCTATAAAAATATTTATTTTGAGGCAGGGGGATTTTGATGGTTATGTTACTCTGTAAATCGTACTTCGAATGCCCAAAGTTAGCAGCCCTAGTTTCATTCATAGGTAGAACTTTTGTTATACATTAAATGCCAATTTTTATTTGTATTTTGTGTGCCGGGGCGCATACAATATTCTTTTATTGGGTTTTGCGTCCCAGAAAAGAGAAATCAGTTTATAACTTATAAGTTACTATTTAAATGTTGAACACATTTTGAGCCTTTCTTAATTTATTTGTTATAAGGAAATGAACTGAAGCAGTTAGCTGTATTAAACTTTAAAAAAACATAACAGTATTTTAAGTTTAGAAACAGTGTATTCAAAACAAGTCCATAGTCGATAAAGACGATTTTGCGTAATTTAACGTAAAGCCGTTCGGAATTTGTATTTGTAGAGCAAATTGTCCATGGAAGTTGTGTGGTTTAATAACAAATGAAGATGGATGCCTTACTTACTTTAACGAAAAGTCCTATTTAGCTTCAAGATCCGTTTTAGTAATGTAATGAGTTGATGACAGAGAAAGTAGAGAATAGCATAGTACAAAACCCGGGTTGTGTAAGTACACATTACATTAGAGAAATTAATCAAACTTTGTTGACTTTGTAAACTGACACATGATTCAGGTCGAACTACCGGCGAGATAGCGAATTAGTCAGTGGAGTTTTGTATCTGAAACACGTTTTGCGACTTATAATTTATTCACACAACAAACAAAACAGCTAAATCCAGTCCTAACTACAGATGTAATTCATGGTAAAGGAATATAACCAAATTTGGTAGTTAATCAAAATCTGTAAAAGGACAGCTTAGATATACTGAAACCAGAGCCTGTTATTGAAGTTGCTACGTTGCAAATTAATTTATTTATTTCTACCAGAAGCATTACAGCCGATTTAAAACTGCCAGTTTTAACGAAGATTTGCCAAACGTAAGGCAATAATTTAATATATTTTTTTAATATCCTGGGACATCATCTGATCCCAAAATAAGCAAAGCTAGAGTACGGAAATCAGATAACTGATATCTATACATATAATAAAATCGTAGGAAAGTCAAAACTGTACATTGAATATTTTTTTAAAGGATACTTGGGGCGTGATCTACTATCGATATCGAAGCCAAATATTTAGTTTTTTTAATTTTTGTCTGTGTGTCTGTTTGTCTGTATGTATGTCCGGGCTAAACTCAAAAAGTCAAATCAATCAATCAAATCAATTTATTGATTGCAAAAGTATTGCATGGATTTACTTCAAATTTTGCATGAACATTACTAAGAGGTCGTGTCAACATATAGGCTACATATTATCACGCTATAACCTACGGGGGAGGAGCTATGATAATTTATAAAACTTAACGCGGGTAAAACCGCGGGGCTCAGCTAAATATACTACTACATTAACAACATCCTTATATAGATAACTCCATAGCATTACCAATACTCTCTAGATGCGTAATAATGACAAACCAAAACTAATTTAGCTTACTAAAGTTTTGAGTCATTTTAATTCGAGTTTACTTATAGTGATTGAGTCAAACTATGAAGGCATTTTTAAAACATCTACAAACTCTGCTTTAATAAGCTTGAATTCCAAGTTTGATTTCACAAATTGCAATATCCGTAATAAATATTGCCACATTTTTTAAGGTTACCCCAAAATTAGTATTTATCGGTTGTTTGTCCGTCTGACAAGAACCTTTTTTCAGGAAAGGAGGCTTTTTTCGTGGAGTTTGCGCAAACCGCCATTTTTAAATTAATGCCTCTTTCTCGAGACGGGAAATCAGGAGCGATGAAAAAGCAAACTCCACACAATCAAGTGATACGGGCGCATATTTAGACACTCATAAACCTGTGTTATATTATGTATGTATTAATAATAATAATATATTTAATTCAGATGAAGTCCATAGTGGGTTAGTAAACAATTTCCTTAAAAAATATTGTTAGTAAACATAAATAACTAGCTCACATTAAACAGAAACATGTAGTTGCATCCATCTCCTCATCATAGGGGACTCCCACCTATCTACAAACGATATAAATATTCGCAGTTCTATAATCATGAAATTTGATCAATAGCACAAGTAAAAGGAAGAACCAAAAGACCGTAACATATGTACAACGTCACATTGTACGGAACCAGTAGTGCATGAGTTTTACCCGCACTTGGCCTGTTTTTAATCCCACTTGTAAGTATAGGTCTTCACTCCTTTTGTTGGTACAGCGCTGAGCTGTAACCTTGAGACTGCTTTATATATTTCCACAGTTATAAATAATTTTCCAAAATTAGTACATTTTAAATACCATGTCATGAAACAATGACTATTAATATAATAATAATATCTCGGGACAATGTCACACAGGTCTTCCTAGCCCCAAACTAAGCAAAGCTTGTACTATGGGTACCAGGCGACGATATACATACTTATATAGATAGATTAATACTTATATACATAGAAAACAACCATGACTCAGAAACAAATATTCGAGCTCATCACACAAATATTTGCACTTACCGGGATTCGAACCCAGGACCACCCGCTTCTTAGGCAGGAGCACTACCAACTAGGCTACGGTGGGCATCATACCAGAATGTTGGCACTTAAAATAATCATAATTAATTATTTACTAATTATGCATTCAATCACCAGGTATTATTTATAAAATTGTTTAGCTATTTCTTATTTTGGTACTAGCACAAAATTTTAGCTCTGTGTTTAAAATTCAACTTTAATTATACATATTATTAATGTGTAGAGTAAAATTTTCCCTTAAACTATGTACACAATTGTAACTTATTTGATAGCATGACGGACTCTTCAATACGAACGCAGTTGACAGAAGTCCAGACACTGAACAAAAGCAGACAGCAAATCAATAGTCAGAATCTGGGGGAAACCTAATATTTAATGTTATATAACTTGGCCGTGAACCTTTTTTACACGTTAGTGGATACAGGTCAACGGCCAAGTTACATAACATTAATTAATATAATAACTAACTGTGCCCCGCGGTGTTACCCGCGTAAAATTTTATAAATATCCTTTGCTATAAACCTCACGGAGCCCGAGACCTTTCCAACGAATGCAAAACCGTGGAAATCGGTTAGTGCGTTCTGGAGTTATAGCGTCAGGAAGGAAAACCCGACTTATTTTTAAATAGTAGACTAGCTATGCCCCGCGGTTTCACTCGCGTTAAAGAAGATGTTCCCGCTTTTCTGTTGAAATTTTTCCTGAATTTTCTTTGCTATAAACCTCACTGAGCCCGAGACCTTTCCAACGAATGCAAAACCGTGGAAATCGGTTAGTGCGTTCTGGAGTTATAGCGTCAGGAATGAAAACCCGACTTATTTTTATATAGTAGATAAAGAGATTGCAGTAAGGAACCTTAGACTTGGCTCAACTTTGTCTAGAGATTTCATTACTTTTTAGAGATCAGCTCCACCAAAACTTGGCTATTTTTTTACAGAATGTTTTTGGTGGGATATCATTGTCATTACTTTTTTTTCTGTTAATAAAAGACAACACCTGCACTAGAAGTCCCTGGATCTAATCCCTGTATCGCGGGGTACTTTACAAACATATAATAGACGGAAACAAAATACATCCAGATTCAGAACAACTATTTATGGGTCACACAATTAGTTGTCCAGCGCGGGACTTTAACCCGCGACACGAAGCAGCGAAGCTACTGTCTGAGCCGCTGCGTCACACGTGCAGTCATATTTTTTAAATCATATACAACATGTAACTGGTTTCTTTCATAACCAATAAAACAAATAAATGTCTGTTATAAAATGTGGAATAAGCTTGAAAGACTCCACTTTTGAATAAGACTTGGCATGATTTATTTATGTTAGCACGTGAACGATGTCGATTTTTGAGAACGTGGATAAATTTGAGCATGTTATATTCTTGGGTCAAATAACTTGAAAGTTGGAGAGAAATAGCGGTGCTCAGCTATTGAATGTAAATGCTTACTCACTACCCAGACTACCATGATAATCATAAGTATCCAATTTCTTAAGCATGCTTTTAGGGTTCCGTAGCCAAATGGCAAAAAACGGAACCCTTATAGATTCGTCAGGTCTGTCTGTCTGTCCGTATGTCTCAGGCACTTTTTTTTCAAACTATAAGAACTATACTGTTGAAACTTGGTAAGTAGATGTATTATGTGAACCGCATTAAGATTATCACACAAGAATAGAAAAAAACAATAAATTTTGGGGGTTCCCCATACTTAGAACTGAAACTGAAATTTTTAGTTTTTCAAAGTTTTAGTTATGTATGGATACTTTTTCAAAAATGATATTGAGATTTCTAATTTTTTTTCTACACTGAATAGTTTGCGCGAAAGACACTTCCAAAGTGGAAATGTGCCCCCGTAACTTTGAAAATAAGATAATGATAAAACTAATGATGTGCTGGCGTCTGTACATGACCATGCAAACTTCCAGGGAAAATTGGTTAGAACGAAATCTAGGAAGTAGTTTTTTGTTAATACGTCAAAAATCGTAAAGCGCAATTTACCTTTTATTCAATCAACTCAAATATAATAATAAAAAAACAACATATTATGTTACTTGCTGCTACGGAACCCTTAACGGGAGAGTCCGACTCGCCCTTGGCCGCAATTTCATAAGATTGTTACGATGACGACGATGAACACAAAGTATGTATCGTTTTAACTTAAAATGAAATGAAATTCTAATGAAAGTATGTATGCACACAGAGTATGTAATCACTACGTCTAATTACTTTGAGTTGTTGTGACCAGAGACTATATAACTACCAAGTTTAAATTAAAAAGAAATTGCGGTATTGTTCGTCAAAACAAACTGATTGTCAGAGGTCGACTTTAAAATGAAATTATATTTCTAACACACGTGTACGGCATTCTTATCGAGTATTCGCGCGGACTATCTGCAAATATCTCTATATACTTATAAAGTTTATTTTTCAATTTTAATTGTGATTAGCTACTCTCAATTCTTTGTAGTTCTCAAGACAATCTTATGGAAATTCCACCCATGTTTAAAAAGGACCACAAGATTTTTGTCGAGACCATCGCAGGATAGTTAGCTGTCATTGGTCGTGGATTTGAACCTGACGTGTTCTTGATGGTCAACACCCATACTGCCGCGCCAACCCAATGCTACACGCGTAGTCCAATTATTGATCTAGTGCTACGATTGCTACGACGCACGCCACTGGCTTCAACTGCTACGAGACTAGACCTCCCGCCATACCGCACTGCTTTGCGCTTGCTACGATTGTTACGTGTTTAGTCTGTACATCTAAGCGGAAACTCCGTGTACGGAGGGATCTAGTGAAGAAGATCATGTAGCAAAAGACCTCCTCGAGGCTCTTGCAAATGAATCAAGAAAAATACTTATCCAATAAAACGTAAACATCGTCATGATATCAGCTGAAATCTGGTTGTTTTCGCATCCACCAGTTTCCAGCGACCCACTCAAGATCATCGGACCATCTTATATGGGGCCTGCCCAGACTGCGTCTTCCGAGTCGTGGTCGCCACTCGAGAACCTTTCTGCCCCAACGGCCGCCGGTTCTACGAGCTATGTGCCCTGCCCACTGTCAATTCAGTTTTTGCAATTCATCGGGCTATGTCGGTGACTTTGGTTCGCCTGCGGATTTCGACATTTCTGTTTCGTTCTCGCAAGGAATCTCCGAGAATAGCCGTGGTCGCTCACTATGAGCCTTATTAGAAGGTTACCCAAAGAACAATGGAGAGCCATTGTTCTTTGGGTAACCTTCTAATAAGGCTCATAGTGAGCGACCACGACGTCTCAAACTAAACAACAAGGATTCAAAAAATACGGAGCTTAAATCCACCAAAGAAGACATGTCACAAAAATCTGAAATTCAACTCTAGGCATCGAATAGCTTTCTGCGAAGTATATTTGCTACTCCTGATAATACGAAGCATATTGGAACATTTAATAGATAACTGTAATGCTGTTTGCGCGAAATCCCATCTGGATACATGAACGGAGACTTTAATTAATGTTCTGTGGATTGTTTTTTTTTTAACATTAGTATAATAATATAATATCTAGGGACAATGTCACACAGATCATCCTAGCCCCAAACTAAACAAAGCTTGTACTATGGGTACCAGGCGAAGATATACATACTTATATACATAGAAAACATCCATGACTCAGAACCAAATATTCGTGCTCATCACACATGGGCGGGGAGATGCGAGAGGGCGTATCGTTTTAGAGATGTTTTGTGCAACTTTCGCTCTTCGTTAATACGAAACACGGGCCGCTCTCCTGGTTTAGGCCCGGAGAAGGCATTTCATCGAATCGAATGCAAACTAAGGGTCATGGAGGACGCTGGTGGTCGCGACGCGTTCGCGGTCGTACTCTTGTCCGGCGAGTACGAAGTATCGGTTGGACACTCGAGAACCTTTTTATAGGAAAATAGTTGACATGGCGGATGTGTCCTGTGACACATTCGCCATGTCAACTCTTTTCATGTCTCCCCACCCCTCGATTCTATCTATTAGTTACATACTTGAAAATTTGCTGGATTTCTAATGGACAGATTGCAAAACAAAATCATAAAAAAGAACGTTGACATTATTTCATATTGAATCTAAATAAACACTTATTAGAACTTATAAGTTTAGGTAAACATAATACCTATGTTATTGAAATGCTACTAAGTTGATGCCCCAAGCCTCAAATACGAGTTCTTAAGTAAATATTAGTGTAATATCTTCTATGTTTTGCAATAGCAATAACAATTATAATATGCGAAAGATTACTATATTAAAAATGTTGAGTTATTCTAAAAGGCAAAGCTAGGCCTTGAGCACATACTCAAGGCCTAGCTTTGCCTTTAAGAATAAGGGTCAGCGCAGACAGAGAGGAGCGCAGCGGAGAGGATTTTATTAAAGCACTAGAAAATCAACTTTAGAGCTAAAGGAATAAAGTGCATATATGCTTGAACCTGACAAAATGCTCGCGCAGTCTCGCGCATTATAATGTTCAAGCATGCATGCACTTTATTTAAATAATTTTAACGTTGATTTTCTAGTGCCTTAATAAAATCCTCTCCGCTGCGCTCCTCTCTGTCTGCGCTGACCCTTATTCTTAAAGGCAAAGCTAGGCCTTGAGTATGTGCTCAAGGCCTAGCTTTGCCTTTTAGAATAACTCAACATTTTTAATATAGTAATCTTTCGCATATTATAATTGTACAAGTTTCTAATACTGACAGACATTATACATCTATATATACGAGCACGCATGCAGCAGGTCCTAAGATAAACTATTGTTGAGTTTTTTGGAGGAGGCCTCTTTCTAGAAATAGAGGTCTCTCGGCTGGCATTTTGTTGTAGTTGTACAATTTTGTGTTTTAGTTACTGACCCTGTTATGCTAGAGGTCACAAAATTTATCCCCACCCAGGACATTTTTTTGTGATGAGCAACGATTATTTATTCCGTGTCTGGTTGTTAATGTATCTATATATCTATACTATCTGTGACGGTCACCATAGCCTAGTTGGTAGTGCTCCTGCCTACGAAGCTGGTGGTCCTGGGTTCGAATCCCGGTAAGTGCAAATATTTGTGTGATGAGCACGAATATTTGTTTCTGAGTCATGGATGTTTTCTATGTATATATGTATTTATCTATCTATATAAGTATATATATCGTCGCCTGGTACCCATAGTACAAGCTTTGCTTAGTTTGGGG
Organism: Pseudoips prasinana; assembly: GCA_951640165.1. Lineage (NCBI taxonomy): Eukaryota > Metazoa > Arthropoda > Insecta > Lepidoptera > Nolidae > Pseudoips > Pseudoips prasinana. Next base: position 2,170,648 of record OX621238.1, on the reverse strand, counting down.
CTAGGATGATCTGTGTGACATTGTCCCCAGATATTATTATTATAGATATTATTATAAATCTATATTAATATTATAAACAGGTAACGTTTGTGAGTTTGAGACGTTCTAAGTGGTAATCTCTGGATCTACTGGACCGATTTTCAAAATGATTTCACCAATAGAAAGCTTCGTTATTGTGGAGTGTCATAGGCTAAGATTCATCATCATAATATTTATTTATCCCGAACTTTTAACCCGAAGTATTACGTGGGCACTGCTAGTAATGTATGTATATATACATGACGGGCCTGTTGGCGTGGTCTGCCTTTCACGCCGCAGGTTGTGGGTTAAATTCCCACCCAGGACAGATATTTGTGTGCATGATGCTGTTAGTCCTAAGTCTGAGTGTAATTATATATATATAAGTATGTATTTACAAAAGAAAGGTAGCATATGTAGTATATCAGTTATCTGTTTTTCATAGTAAGCTCTGTTTAGTTTGGGATCAGATGACCGTGTGTCCCTAGATATTATCATTATTATTGTGTTTATTAGTCGTCTGATTTCCATTGTACAGGCTCTTTCACAGTTTGGAATTATATAGCAGTGTGTTACTAGTTCCAATATATTAATTAAATGGATCGAGCGCTCTAGGGTTCCTAATTCCAGGAGGTAACTATTTATAGGGTCGCTATTTCCTTTGCGGCTTATTTAAACTAGTTTTCTCACTATTTACAAATCGTTTGGTATAGCATTTGCCTTTATCACGTCAGGCCTTAATTACTCTGTCGGAATAGCGTCAATCAAGAGTTTAACCAATGACTGACGTTCAATTACATATCAATGAAGATCTGACCTTAATCCAGTCTGTCATACCTTCTATTAAAAATCTGTACCTAGTAGTCTGGATAACATAATTCAAGGAAATATTTGTTTGACTCCCAAATACTCATTATAAATAATTTATGTCTTTGGTTCTTCACCTTACATAATGCGTTGTAGATAATATTATGTTATTATTGTGGTCCAGTCTGGGTCCAGCACATGAAAAGTCAGCAAAACTCATCAGTGACAGGCGAAATGACGGCAACGTGTGAGTATACCAAATATGTTATAACGACTGCATACTTCTATCTGGTTGGTAGTTTCATGGCCTCGTTGGTCTAGCGGTAGCATGTTCAACAGTAGATAATAAATCCTGGGTGCAAATTCTGGATCGGGCCAAAAAATGTTATTGGCTTAATTGATTTTCTGGTAAGAAAAACCACCCAGTAACAACCCGAAGTATGTTAATTTGCGTTGTCACACGCCCGTACCTCAAAACTGATCTGATCACATTTAGCCCTGTCAAAAAGCCAACCCATTATAGTGTAAGAGTGATTAAAAAGAGACTTATTCGTGTTTGCGCACACACTCTTGTGACCAGTGAAAAAAGGCATCTAAATTTGGATTGTGGTACCTTCTGAGCTTACACATCTACGTGTTCGTTCGTATATCATAAACTTACAGTGCTCACAGCCACTCAGTCTCAGAGCTGATTAAGCCGCCCAGTAGGCCTCTGACGTTTTATCGACTACAAGCGGGACCGAGAGCTTAACGTGCACGAATCACGGAGACACTAAACTAAACACTTGGTCACCCATTCATAGACTGACTGTGTGCCTAGATGTTTTATCTCACCGATCTCTTACAGAGCGGTGAAGGCTCACGAGAAAAGCAATAATAATAAAAATCTGCTCACATGTAGGTACCGGTTATGCCGGTCTTCTTACGCAAAAAGGAATACTTATGCTTCCAATTGTTTTCCTGTTCTGTGTTAAAACATCGTTTTGAGTGATTGTACACTACATCCGGTCCTGAGTAGTAGCATTTTGCATGGTAGTTTATCATGTCATCCTTAATGTCGCATTATCTGGATTACCCAGAAGGCGGTTTTGCTGGCGAATGCCAGGATTGTGCGGAAAATTCTCTCCATGTATCCCATATATTGTATGATTTGTATTTGTATTAAAATACTCTTGTATGATATCTTGTAACTTATATAAACATGTGAGAATAATAATAATAATATCTTTTAAAAAGGTTTAGTTATTTATGTAACATGTATATTACACGATTAATGGCATTTACTTTGTCCCCAGGTTCCATTACAATAATGTCGTACGCGTGCATGGGTCGCACGCTATGCTCCGTGCGCCCGCCCTTTGACATTGATGAGGGAAACGTGAGCATGCAACAGGTGAGCAAAGCAACATGTCACTGTCACTATCATAAACTCAAGCTTTTTGTACTAACAACCTTTAATGGAAACATACATTTACAATCGTATTCATCACTAGCTGTACCCCGCGTGAAACTTTATAAATTATCACAGCTCCTCCCGCGTAGGTGATAGCGTGATAATATGTACCCTATATGTAGACCCGACCTCTTAATAATATTCATGCAAAATTTGATGTAAATCCATGCAGTACTTTTTCAGTTTAGCCCGGACATGCATACAGACAAACAGACAAAAATTCTAAAAACTATATTTTTGGCTTCGATTCGATCTTCGCAATGGAAATGTGTCCATCATTTTGATGCCATAATCGCCACGCTTGGAATGGTATATATTGTATGATGGTAATAGTTCACAGAGAAAAGCTGCCGTTCACAGCTAGATGCTTTCACCGGTTTGTCATTGGCGAGGTCAAACAACTAGGCTCGCAGTCAGTCCATAGATGGGTGACCGCCTAAGTGGTTTAACTTCTGAGCGGCTCCGTAGTTCGGAGGGCACGTTATGCTGTCGGTCCCGGTTATAGCCATTAGAAAACAGTCATTAAGCCATGACAGAGGCCTAATGGGCGGCTTGAACAACTCTGACACTAGGTAACCACTGCTCACAAGATAAGTAAATAAGTAAGTAGTTCCCTGAAAAGTATAAATCACCCTACTCTGTTTTATTTATAAAGATTATTGTCATATTATCTTCGATTTTCATACTTGCCATAAAATATTCGTTAAATCTAAATCAGTGCAATTCATTTTAGTTATACGCAAATATACACATACAAATGAATTTTTTGCCATTTTGGAATAAAGAACATTGGTAATTATAATATACAAAATTTTTCCTGTTTTATATTAGGTGGATATTTTCACGAAAAAATGTTGATGGAATATTGTCCTCTACTAGAATAATTAAATATTCTTATTTCTGTAGCTATTTCGACCTAAATTTTTGTCGTGTCTCGTACCTCTTAGCGAGATAATTTAATTTACTTTGAGCCCTCCGCCTTGTAAATAGCTCAAATCAAGTTCGTAACGTTTTCTTTTCAAGGTAAGGTACGTTTAAGGTGTGTAACGGTATTTAGATAAGCTTACCGTCTGACTTTAATTTAAAGTAGAGTATTATACTAACTAGCACTTCGTCTGCGGATTTTTTTAACTTATTTGGATCTTTCTAACCATTTTGTGTCATTATTTTACTATGATACAGGTGTGATTTATTAACGTTTTCAGTGAATTACTTAACATTAATTTTTAAGACGCTTTTATTAGCTTCACTTGTAACTAACTATGTATGTAAGAAAATCTTGATGTCTTAATTTGACCCACTTCCCGGTCTCCGATTAGGATGAAATTTTGCAATTTTCTGATGACAATACATGACTAGCTAAGAAACGTCATTACAAATCCAATATGGCGGCCTCCCCAAGATGGCGGACTGGCCGTTTGAAATCCACCCCCATGATATGGGTATCAAACGAAAGGGTTTGCTGTCAGGAATACGAAAAAAATAATCACATGACTTAAATCGAATATGGCGGACGTCCAAGATGGCGGACACGCTATTCTTTTTCTTTTGTAATTTTTAGTGCGTGCTAAAAGCGTGTTTTTTAGTTTTCATAACTATTATTACATAATATATCCTATTATATTAGATGACTGTGAGAAATATACACTATTCAAGACGTTTGGTAGAGGAATTTCAAAAACGTTGTAACAGGTTATATATTTATTTAACCAAATGTTTTAATTTATGCTTCTAAATTTAAAATTCAGGACATTTCATGTAAAATTCAAACACTGTTATAACCATTTAGGTTGGAATTCCCAAAACGTTGAAACTTAATTCCCTAGCGGCAATATCTTGAATCCGCCAGTTATCATTAAATTCAGTGCGATGTTAATGAAATCTAAAATATTTTCCATGTTCATCGTCAATCGTAAATAATGAGGTTCTGGGTTCAAATACCGGGTAGGGCCAAAAAATATAGTGGTTTATTTAGCTAAGAAAGGCCTCCAATAGTACCCCGAAGCCTGAAAGTTTGTGTTATAAAACTGACAGGCTTGTATCCTTTTCCCGGCTGTGTCAGATATTTTTTTAAGATAAGATAATTATAATAATAATATCTAGGGACAATGTCACGCAGATCATCCTAGCCCCAAACTAAGCAAAGCTTGTACTATGGGTACCAGGCGACGCTATACATACTTATATAGATAGATAAATACTTAAATACATAGAAAACTTCCATGACTCCGAAACAAATATTCGTGCTTCAATTGTTTATGAGTAGTTGACATTTGACACCAAAAACGCTATTATCACTATATTTGTGATTAAAATTTAATCATCACCGAGGGTAAAGACCTACGAGGCGTTCATTGGACATTGGCCTCACTATATCGTATAATTGCAATTGAATTGCATTCAGCAGACCGAAAAAATAGTTTGATTTCTCAACGTCTCCTAGGTTTGGTATCGTGTATTGACGTTTTAATAATCCCTCGATTTCGCATCACGTATAATTTTTGCAGCTGTCTTCGATGCGTCAGACGAAATATGATATACTATTTTACGCCACAAAAAACTTGCTTTGACAGGAAATAAATCATTCGATACTAATTGAGTGGGAGCGGAATGCACTCTTCTCGTGGTGTTTAGAATCTAGGGTTATTTTATATTTCATCAAACATTTGAAAACTATGACTTACCTGATATACTAAATGAAAGAATGGTAGGTTATACTAAGGGCCTATGCACACCACATTGTTGACGCGCGTTTATAGCGATACAGACGCGCGCGAATTTGTATCGATTCAAACAAACAACAAACCGCTCAGTAGGATAAAAGCGCGCCGTCGACGCGCGTTTCCAAAACGCGCGTCGTCGGCGCGTTAAAAAAACGTGGTGTGCACCGTTCTAAGGTTATTAACAAAAAAAATGATTTATATTGGAGATAAAATGTTATTGTTTTAATCACCGAAATAAATTATGTAAAAAGTATATACGTTAAATTTAAAATATAAATAAGAATGGTTGGACCGACAAAAACTAAAATTATAATTTCTCAAACTCAGTAAAGGTACTATTTAATTATTTTACAAAGCTAAACTTATCTGTCTTTATGCATACTGTTGTAGGAACAAGTATTGAAAGAGAACTTCACACTTTTTGCGGCTTGCCTCAGCTCAAAACAACAATGTCCCCTGACGCTCACACAGCGACGAACACCGTCGTAATAGCAACGCCATTACTCCAGCAATGTTGTTATTCATACATATTTCAAAATTCGAAAAATAATTACCACTCTTAGCCGTACACCAAACTTTTCTACGCTATTAACGTACTATTGCGTATAATTAAGAACCAAAATAATTTATTGTTCATATAGTCTTTTTGCTGGACAAATGCCTCCCCAAAGATCTCCACAATTGCCGGTCTTGCGCTATCCGCATCCAGCGATTTCCAGCGAACCGGCACAAGATCATCGGTCCATCTTGTAGGGGGCCTGCCCACGCTGCGTTTTCCGGTCCGTGGTCGCCACTCGAGAACCTTTCTGCCCCAGCGGCCGTCGGCTCTACGAGCTATGTGCCCTGCCCACTGTCACTTCAGCTTGGCAATTCTTACGGCTATGTCGGTTTTTTTGGACGTCTTTCGGCTGATATTATGATGATGATAGTCTTTTTCAGTGATTAAAATTCCGCGTCCCATTGTTTTTGCCCTCTTTTGAGCAGGCTAAGAACATAGACCATACCGCCTCGTCTTCAGTTGTAGTAATTCGTCTTTCGTTGGTTTTCGTCATTTAGTCAAAGTCCAGTCCCGTCCACACAGTCAAGTCCGTCACAGTAAAGTCATAGTCCTACCCCAGTAAAGCAGTGGAGTCTTTACTAGAGGCTTCTATGGTGTTTTCGTTTCAACACGGAAAATCACATTTCACGGCAATATCTCACTTTCCTCCACGTGTGTACGTTGTTTATATTTCAACGGGTTTAATATTTTAATTAGCTATAAGTTACATTACTAGTGTCCAGGTACTTTGAAAATTTTATTGATGTGTCACTACAGCTTGCAGTTACAATAAAATTGTCCGTGAGTTATTTTACTTGGCTCCATTAATGTTGCAGCTAGTGTTAAGATGGGACCAATTCAGACTAGCATAGATAATTTTTGTGCCCACCATTTTCGTAGACGACACTCTACCTGGAGTTTTCCTAACGCGTCTTTTTGTGAATTCGTATGAAACCCAAACCGGGATCCATCGATGAACAGCACCAAAGACAATGCGCCCGAGCCCACAAACTCGGCCGACTACAATTGCAACGTCGCAATCCTGGAACACGTAGCAGTCTTCGAGCATGAAGACCGGTTTCATGCAACCTCCTTCGCACGGTTTAGCTTCGCTCATAATCCAATACGACGGCTATTCGAAACGACCAAAGATAGATCAGGCGCATGACCGACAGCTACCATGTAAAATGCCAACTCCCAGATTCCGGACTGCTACTGGGTGTTTTCATTGCCACAAATATCCCAATAATACTTGTTGCCCCCTCTCGGCATTTGTACCCAGAACCATAATATATGCGGTTACTACCAATAGGCCAACGAGGTAGTCGACTTAGAATAATATCTAATTATTAAATCAGTAAATACCTTACACAAAGCCGGTCATTTGAAATTCTATATTTACTTACATAAATTTCGAAATTCGACTTAACTTTATTCGTAAGGCTAAAAGTCCCGAGTTGTTGAAACCTCTCCCAAAGAAGCTTAATTAGTGTTACATTCAACAATTAGCTATTGTACGAAAGAAACAATTTATTTTTTCTTTAGGGATAGTCAGGCTTCCCAAAATTAATCTTATTTGCGACTGCGCTTGGCGTGTTTTTCCGTAACTCGCGACCATAACTTTCTCCGGACATAAAAGCTTTTTAGATTGTTTTGTACCATAATCTATGAATTCCCGTTTAGTGTAGTATAATTTCCACGTTATACTTGTTTAAATTTCTAACACGTTCCCAAAAGTAACAGTAGGCATCGGTAGCAACAAAGTTTATTATTGACAAGGTAGCAAGCGAACTTCTTTACAAAACGTGAAACACGTGCACTGAATTCTATGAACTTTTCATCAGACTTTGAAAGGGACAACGAGCCATGTGAGTCAACCTAAATTGGGGCCTAAGAAAGGTTTCCTTTTTTATTAGGTTCTCTTACCTACAATCGCAATTCCTATAATCTAATATCAAGAGTCGTACAAAAGAAAAGTTCAGAATTCACGTCGAATGGTAATGGTAGAACCCTCTTAGATCTTTAAAGGTCTCCGCAAAAGATTTCCACAATGGAATTGTGTCTATCATGTGAAGGGATATGCCATAATCGCCACGCTTGGCAGACGGGTTGGCGATCGCAGTTTGCTGGTCATAGTTCACAGAAAAACGCTGCTGCCCGTTCTCTGGTAGGTATGCCCTCGCTTAATTTCTACGCCCCGCGACGAGATCCTTGCTTGCTTATTGTATGGGTAGTGGTAACCCTAGTATCGAGTGCTCAAGCCGCCCAGTTGGCCTCTGACATGGCTTAACGACAGTTGTCTAATGACTACATCCGGGACCGACAGCTTAACACGGAGACGCTCAAAAATTAAACCACTTTGGCGGTCACCCATCTATGGACTGACCGCAAGCATAGTTGCTTAACCTCGCCGATCGCTTACGGACCGGTGAGGGCATCTAGCTATGAGCGCCTCAGCCCCACGAGATGAGATGGGGTGATGATATTCTATGGCGTCACCACAAATAACGTGTGGTTAAAGACATATTATAGATAAAAGAGAATGGCAGAATTCGTATCGCATACTTCTGTTGTTGTTCAGCTATATAATTTGTACCACTTGTTAAGACAACTAAGGTATTGATTTTAATGTAAGTATAATATTTTTAGAACTTGGAATTAATTAATAAAATCAAAAAGAATATTTCAATTATTTTCAATAAATAAACGTAATAAAATCGTAAACTAAACGCAGTTACGTTTACAAAAATTGCCATGTGTAAAATAATATAAATGTCGAAATTATAATTAATTATTTATAAATGGGAACAACATTACATATAAATCATATAATAATATACTTATTTATTATACCTAAGAAAGCACAGTAGTTGCATTAAATCGTAATAATTAATGATTTAGAATAGGAACGATTTTCGTCGTCAGTATTTTTTTTGTTCATGGTAATTATTTATTGACAGGCAAAGACAATCTGTCAGGTATTTATTGCTGTTGTTTTGATACATGTCATCAATTTAGCAAATAATCTTGCAGATATTACGTGAGTTCAGCATCAGTTCCTCCGTGCTATAATATATATCTGTTGACAGTGGTTTCACGAAAGGACGCTTTACCATTTAATTAAAATGACGAGTTTGCAATGTGTTAATTGCAACATTCGTTTGCCCCGTCTAAGAAGACAAACATTATCCGAAGAGAGTGAAGTTCTCAATAAACCCAATGTTGCTTTGTGCTATGTGATAATTATTGTTTGGTACTTATATGAAGATATTCTTAGATGAAGTAATACTTAGGATAAAATAATAATAATATCAGTAAGATTAATGTAGTTACAAAAAACAAAGAATCTATTGTTTTATTAATCTCGCAACCTCACACTATGTAATTAATGGCAATAAAGACCTTTCATTATTTCAACAAATAATAGCTTTTTGCATCTTCCTAACCTAACTCGCGACCCGTTTAGGGTTTTCAGGGCAGGTTCGGAATAAATCAATGTAAAAAACTATAAAAAGAGCTACAACATTTACTTTATCACCATAACAATGTTTATGTAATAATAATAAAAATATCTAGGGGCAATGTCACACAGATTATCCTAGCCCCAAACTAAGCAAAGCTTGTACTATGGGTACCAGGCGACGATATACATACTTATATAGATAGATATATACTTAAATACATAGAAAACATCCATGACTCAGAAACAAATATTCGTGCTCATCACACAAATATTTGCACTTACCGGGATTCGAACCCAGGACAACCAGCTTCGTAGGCAGGAGCACTACCAACTAGGCTACGGTGGCTACGGTGTAAATATAATATGTAACAATCTTCATTGGTACACTAGTTAACACTAGCATTTCATTGCCACATCAGTAGACACACTTTGATATTTACAGTATCTTTATTACTTAGGCAGTAAGAGTGATTTTTGAACTGCAATGTTTCCACGGTCATGGGGTTGACCCACAGATTACCAAACGTAACCTTAAAATAAAACTGGCTATAACTTTTATATCCCAACTTCTAAAAATCTAAGAAATTAAAAATGCCTTTTCTATCGCATTAACCACCAATTAAAACATAAAATATCCCGAAACACGAAATTTTACTAGCGGTACAAAATTCTCAGACATTCTTGCCGTTTACCTTTCACCCATACACGATAATAACGGTGCTCACCATACAAAGATGTGTCGTGGGTGGGGATCGAACCGACTAGGCTTTTGTCTACGTCTTTGTCCAACAGTGGACGTCTTTCGGCTGGGATAATGATGATGAGGATGACATATATTATATTAAATAACTTTAAAAATATATGAATGTAGTCACACTTAGATTATAATATTTGTTATTAGTGATGATAAAGATCTTTAAACCTTAAACTTATTTAGCCAGTTGCTCTTACCGGTTCGTAAGTGATTGGCTGGTGAGGTTAAGGCACGCGGTCACTCTTTAGACGATATCGTACCGATAAAAAGCCCCCCTCAACGCGGACGGGGGGCCGCGTCATGTCATTAACGTAGAGCGAAAGTTGCACTAAACTCCCTAAAATGATGATCTCTGCCCTCTCCCCGCCAGTAATCGCCCAGAGTCGAGGTTCGAACCCCACAGGGGGTGCCCTCCGGCGCGGGTTACTTAATTTCTAGACGGCTCGAGCCCTCTGCTCGCCTCTATAGTCCGGTGAAGCAGTGAAAGCCTCCTAGGCTAACTGTAGCGTCATACAAAAAAAAAAAAAAAAAAAAAAAAAAAAAAAAAAAAAAAAAAAACTCTTTAGACGGGTGACCGCGTAACAGGTTTAATTTCTTAGCTTTTCCATGCTTGGGAGGGCATTTTAAGCGGTGGGTCACGGTTGTACTCCTTAGATAAAAGTCGTTAAGCCATGCCAGTGGCGTTCTGAGCGGCTTCAAAAACTCTTGGCAGTAGGGTAACCAGTACTCTGACATATTTATACATTGAATTGGACACAATAAAATAAATATTATTGTGAACGTTTGATCAGTACCACTTGAGGACAGCTATGTGTAGGTCACCCCATTACATCTCGCGGGTGTCGTAAAGGCGACTAAGAGATACAGTAGGTAGTCGAGCGGACGTACTTTGGCTGACATGATGATGAGTATGTTTATCAGTTGTCAGGTCGCCATACCACAGGGTCTTAGTGCGGGATCAGATGACAGTGTGTTATTTGCCCCAAGATAATTTATCTAGAAACACCTTAGCCGGAGTCTGGAAGTTATCGATGATTAATATTAATTAATAATCTAATAAAACTCAGCGTAAATCAAATTAATATAATCTTGTTAAAGAACCAATTCAATATAGCAAAACATACTTTGCTGAATTTATAAATCTTTGAAGATCATGTTAGAGAGCAACCTCATGTGGTTGTAACATCATGCTGGGCTGCTAGCTATTTGAGCGCACTAAATCTGTTTTAGTAACAATAATAGAGTATTTCGGGACAGACGGGCCTGTTGGTGTGGTTGGCAAATGCTTTCTTTTCACACCGGAGGTCGTGGGTTCGATTCCCACCCAGAACAGATATTTGTGTGCATGAACATGTCTGTTTGTCCTGAGTCTGGGTGTAATTATCTATATAAGTATATATTTACAAAAAAGAAAAGTAGTATATGTATTATATCAGTTATCTGGTTTCATAGTACAAGCTCTGCTTAGTTTGGGATCAGATGGCCGTGTGTTAATAGTGTCCCAGAATATTATTATTATTATTTTGATCGGTAGTTATATTGTATGTCGCCATTGTTACTACGATTGTGTCTTTTTGTATCTTTATTATGTGTGCTCAACAATTTTTTTTTTCTTCTTCTTCTTCGCGTGAAAACATTTGAAAACGAAAGGCCAGAAAAGGTCGTAGCTATCGGCTTATCTGTCCTACGACTGTTAAAATTTTCCTCAAGAGTTCTGAAAAATTCTATGCTCAATGTTTCGAAGCAATATCATATTCGGGTAGGATGGGCCCCGAAAATTTGTAGCAGGGAGATTGCTAAATTGTATAACTTAAAATTTTAGTTTTATAACATCATTCGCAATGCAAAGTGTAAAGCGTGGGTTTTTGAGATTGTATAACTTTATAAAAATACATAGGTTGAGAAGAAAAATAAGACTATATTTTGTTTTACAACTATTACTTGAGCACAAAAATATATCGTGGTTTTGAAAAGAATCTTTGTTTTTTTTTATTCAATGCAAACTAAGTTAGGTATTAGTTTTATAGCATTAAAGGCCTATGTCCTGCAATATAAAGTGTAAATCTAATCACTAGCCTCGCATCAGCTCTCTCTACCAATCCGGGGTAGGTGCTCTGTTTTAAGAACGAACCATACACACTGGCAGATCATATTTAGGATACTCTTGGTAACACCCTTTCGAAGAATGTAGGATTGTAGGTGTTATCCAAAGGCTTTGATTTTTGAGATTAGATTTATATATCTTTTATGTATTTCATTGCGAATAATGCTACACAACTAAAATTATTTTAATAACTAAAATAAAACTAAAATTAAGAAGGTGTTCTCAATATGTGTATATCTCTTTCACATGCAACTGTGAACAAATCAGTCGGCCGTATTTCTAGAAATTGTGAGTTTGATCACTATAGTATGTTTGTTGACCCAAGATATTTATTTCCATTTTTCATTTCTTTTATAATTATTTATAGAAAAAAAATCTAATTCGTTTCACAAGCAACGAAGTAGAAGCGTAAAATACATAAAAGAAATGTAGTATGTGTATTATATTAGTTATCTGGTGACTATAGTACATGTTTTGCTTAGTTCGGAATCAGATGACAGTGTATGTCCCAGATATTATTATTATTTATCATATGCTCTCATATGGAGGACCAGCGATGTCTTATGATTTAAACAATAATATTATATCAAACAATAATGAACTTTTTACAGTACATCAAGATTTACACGTTAGAAAGAACGATTATTAAAAATAACCTACATGTGTCTTATCGCTAACTGCGATCACTTCAAGATAACCTTAAGATGGACGGACAAGATCGGTAAAAAAAAATAAACCATGCCTAATAAATATGAAGGAAAGGTAATTAGTTGAGAGAAAAGTTTTATTCCGTTCTTTATATAAATAGAAATTCTTTATCAAAGTAAGGAATGAATTATTTTGTAAGAACAATTCTAACAAAAACAAAACAATAAACTTCCCTTCAATAAACGCCGTTGAAATAAAATAAATAAAAATCAATCAGTCCTCAGGCAAACGATTTCATGAACGAAATAGATCTTCCATTAAAAACGTCTTATCAAACAGAAAATAGCTACGGACGATGTATTTTCAGATAAATAAACGACATGTCTCTAAATATTTACGCTCAGAAAACATCAAACGATTTAAAAGCAGGCATAGCCGTAAAAATGACACCTGCCGAAAGTTTTGTTTGAATGTCGTCTGAAATGTCTAAATATTGAATGATAAGGTGCTTTTACAAAATTTTGTTAAATTACTCCAACAACGATGAAGGCGTAAAACATGCTTTTTAATGTTGTTACTTGTTTGGAAATTTTTAATTGATACATTTACACTCAACTGTTCCCGTGGTTCTGACTTTGTAGAATACAGAGAACTGTTCACTAATTTAGTGTCGGAATACAATGGTTTTATTGAAGCAACTCATATCTTGATTAGTTGATCTCACCAATCTGTTAGTCAATAGATGGGCCTGCGATGACACCTTGATGAAGATGGCCCGATGAATTTGTGAAACGGATGTGTGTGAATGCGGATAACGCAAGACTGGTAATTGTGAAACGGATGTGTGTGAATGCGGATAACGCAAGACTGGTAATTGTGAAACGGATGTGTTTGAATGCGGATAACGCAAGACTGGTAATTATGGAGATCTTTTGGGGAGGCCTTTTTCTACCGGGGGACTTCATTTGGCTGATAGGATCATGATATTATATATATATGGAAACCAGATAACTGATATACAACATACGCTACTTTTCTTTATAAATATGTATTTATTTTGATAATTAGACCCAAACTTAGGACAAAAACACATGCTCATGCACACAAATATATGTCCTGAGTGGGAATGCAACCCACCACCCGCGTAGTGAAAGGGCCATCTACCAACCACGGCAAGCGGCTGTCAAAACGTGATCATGATGATGATATTATTTAAATACATTATTCAATTTTATTTTATTTTATTTATTTATTTACCATAAAACTTTTCTATCATTACAGGCGAGCCTAATGCGACAGAGTAGTTAAACTTATATCTATATAATACATACGTACCTAAACTTACATTATTTTCCCTACAAACTAACATAACTTAAACTAAACTAGCTACTGCAAAGGCAATAGGCAGCCGTGGTGAATACGTTCAGTGAACAAGAGAACAAATCTATCTGAGTAGATAGTGTGTTGAGCACATGTAGCGCCCGCACTAGCGGTGAGCGCTGCAGCAGGTTGGGGCGCGCGCGAGAAACATCCAGCAGCGGCGGCCGCCGGCGACGTCCGAGGTACTCGTTAGGAACGCACAGCTGAATCGTCTCTAATACACCCGGGTTGTGAATCTTGCCACGTATGACATTAAATATGTATGTGGCAAGAGTTCTTCTTACTTCGAGTCTGTAATATCCCACCATTTCCAAAACGAATAAAGTAGGATACAGCAGTGGGTAACCGGGAAAGACGCCATACTGCTTCTTATATACAAACCTAAGATATTTGTTTTGGATTCGTTCTAGCATTTGTTTGTACTTTTCTTCGTGTGGAGACCAAATGACCGCATTGCACTCCAAGCGGCTTCCATTGCACTGTGTTTGACTATTTAACTCGATATAGATTTAAATGTAACATTTAAATTAATAAGAACAGATACAGACAATGGATATGAACGAGAATAACTTTATTGATTTGGATTACAATGGCTGGCTACTGCCTCGGCCGGGCGCGGGAGGCGACAATAAAACCCTTGCTCGGGTATTATCATGCAGATTTATTGTGAACTTTCTAGTTTCCTATTATTGTATTATAACTATGTTATTAAAAGGTTTTATACAGAGAAGGTTTTATACTGACTCCAATCTATTAGTTAGATATTGCCGTATAGAAATGTGTTTTGGACCAAAATTATCATCATGATATTATTACATGAAGCAAAAACTTGGTACACCTTTAGACGAAAATTGCGCGAATGAGGATTTATAAAATTTGGAGCATCATCGTTCATTTGGAGTTACAGAATATCCCAGCGCGATCGAATCAAAAACGTAGAAATCCGCAGGCAAACCAAAGTATCCGACATAGCCCAAAGAATTGCCAAACTGAAGAGGCAGTGGGCGGGGCACATAGCTCGTAGAACCTACGGTCGATGGGCCAGAAATTTTTAGAAACCGGAACCGGAAAACGCAGTGTGGGCAGGGCCCCGACAAGGTGGAAGGACGATCTTGCAAGGATCGCGGGAAGCCGCTGGATGCGGGCAGCGCAGGACCGGCTATTGTGGAGATCCTTGGGGGAAGCCTTTGACCAGCAGTCGACACTATGTTGGTGGTACCATGAGGCGGGTTGGTTCCATCTCACAGCCGTCTCCGCCTGTGCTTATTGCTCAAATCTTATAGCGCGCACGCGTGCTTTCCCGGATTCTTGTAAATAAATGTATGGAGTAGAAATGCAGAAAGCTAATATTTTTAATATAATAGGCATTAGAAGTAATTATTGTAATAAAAAAAACATTACTCACACTACCATGCTTTAGATACACTGACAAGAGATGACAAACTAAATGTCAATATTGAGAACAGATTATTATTATTTGTCCTTAATGTCTATAGTCGTTGACAATAGAACCTTCGGGTTCTGGGTTCCAATCCCGGTAATTGCAAATATTTATGTGATGAGCACAATTATTTGATTCTGTCTCATGGATGTTTTCTATGTATATAAGTATTAATCTATCTATATAATTATGTATATCGTCGCCTGGTACCCATAGTACAAGCTTTGCTTAGTTTGGGGCTAGGATGATCTGTGTGACATTGTCCCTAGATATTAACGCTCGAATTTCAAACAAGTGCGATCTCTAGTATACATAAAATCTTAAACTTGTAACCCATGAGTGGCATAATGGTAAAGCTCAGACATATCCCTGGAATCAATTAACTGCGGAGATATGTATTTCCGATCCGGTATGACATGGCGAGCCTCAAATCAGCCTGTTCCTTTATTAAAGGCTGGCAACGCGCTTCTCTAGCCTCTCTAGTGTTGCAATTCTCCATGGGTATCGGTAATCACTGTCCATCAGGTGCCCCATTTGCCTTGCTACTGTATAAAAAAGGCTGGCCCATAAATGATTTTTTCTGAGTCTAGGTGAGCTATCTGTCATGAAATGCTTGTTTTTAAAATTCGGGAATTTATTTTAATAGTGTGTCAAGATATTGGCACTATGCAAAAATAAAACGCGATTTTATGCGTGGAGACCTATTAATGGCTCTCTGTCAAGTATAACATATAAAGCAAAAATGTCGCTGAAAGCTGTTGGTCTTCCTAAGAAAAATAAATAAATAAAATAAATAAATAAAAATAAAAGAATATTGCTCTTGAATGAGACAAGCACACTTAAGCCACATTTAGATAAGTTGCAAAATGTCAAAGAAATTTTATTTTTATATATCACTTCAATGCTATTAAGCCAAGACCTGTCTATCGATAACCATTACTTTTCATTCAATCAAATAAACTGTATTTTCTTTTAATATAACGATAAAAATAAAGATATTTGGTAATAAAATTTATCTGAATTTATGACGTGTATCAAATATGAAATAGGAGATTAATTTGCCATAAAGGGCCAGCCCAGACAGAGAGGAGCGCAGCGGAGAGGATTTTATTAAAGCACTAGGAAATCAACTTTAAAATTATAGATATAAAGTGCATATATGCTTGAACCTAACATAAAATTCTCGCGCGGTCCCGAGCATATAATGTTTAAGCATATATGAACTTTATTTTAATAATTTTAAATTTGATTTTCTAGTGGCTTCATAAAATCCTCTCCGCTGCGCTCCTCTCTGTCTGCGCTGGCCCAAAGACGGTTACATACAGTGCGGTCTTCAACTGTTACATACAGTATAATAAAACGACAGCCTCATTGGTCTAGCGGTAGCGTGTTAACCCGCAGATAACGAGGTCCTGGGTTCAAATCCAATCGGGCCAAAAGTGACTTTGGGACTATTCTGAAAAAGAAAAATTTCTAAGCGTCAGCCCGAAGTCTGGGAGTTGGCGGTATTACACCCCCGTGCCTCGGAGAGCACGTAAAGCCGTCGGTCCTGTACCTGTCCTCTTTCCGGTCGTGTCGCTAGGGGTCCCATCGGATCATGAGAGTGGTGGAATAGAAAGTGCTTCTGTGTTTGCGCACACACTTGAGCACTATAATATGTCCCGCGCAGATGGCTTATCTCTGTTGAGACTGGCCACCGTGGCCGAAATTCGGCTAGGAGGACATTAATATGGCGAATACAGTTAACTTTTCACTGCTTCACTGGCAGTAGAGGCGAGCGATAGCTCAAACCGTCTAGCAAATACATGTACTATGATATGTCATATTGACTGGCTCTTTGATCTAGTGGTAGCATGTTCAACCATAAATAATCATGTCCTGGGTTCAAATTCTGGGTCAGCCAAAAAGTAGGCGTCCCACGCAGATGGTGAGGCTCCATAGAGACTGGGTGCCATGGCTAAATTCGATCAGGGGCTCTACCGGCTAAGTTACCGAACATCGATTTCTTAAATGGCGTTCAAATAAATAAAGGTTAAAAATTACGGAATGAATAGTTAAATCGGCTTCCATGAGCAAGCCGATTTAACGATTGATTAAGTTATTTGTAACCTTTATTTATGTGAACGCCATTTAAGAAATCGATGTTCAGCGAGTTAGCCGTCATAACATGCTTTGCCTATTTGGCTAGTCTCCATTCAGACTAGCCGCCCGTTTCTGAAATTCAGCCAGAAACACTATTATTATTACTAACAGTAACTTAATAAGTCATCGAAATATAAAATTGAATTTATTTTATCCTATCCTAGTGTCAGAGTTGTTCAAGCCGCCCATTGTTTTGTTTTTGTTTTTCAAAGTTCTTTATTTCCATTTATTACAATGTTTAGTAACCCAGTGTACATATCAATCCTAGGCCAAACAATCATAAGATGTAATATAATGTTCTTCAAGCTTGTTGCTTGTTATCAAGCCGCCCATTGCTTCTATGCTACTCTGCGTAAGCGGTGCACGTCCATGCTAAGCAGAGTGCGGGCCAGCCGAAACTCCGTCTTGGCCGTCATAGGAAACAGGCTAGATTGCCCTTACGTCAGTCACTGGATCAGTCTGCATGTGCAGTTTGATACACTGACTCACGCAAGAAGCCATTACTGTTAAGAGTTGTGAATGTTAAATTATATTGTATTCTCGAAAATGGGAAATCATAATTTTGATCGTCCGGCGGGTCTCGAACCTGCACCATATACCAATCCGGGGTAGGCGCTCTGTGTTAAGCTACGAACGATACACGAGGGCAGGTCAAATTTATTATTTTTACATATCAGTCGGCCATGTTTCTAGAAAACAAAACCGATAGATAATACCTACATCCTCCGGAAGGGTGTTAGCAAGGGAATCCTAAATTTGATATGCCAGCGTGTATCGTTCGTAGCTTAACGCAGAGCGCCTACCCCGGATTGGTAGATGGTGCAGGTTCGAGACCCGCCGGACGATCAAATTAATGATTTCCCATTTTTGAGATTAGATTAACGATTTGCATTGCGAATAATGCTATAAAATTCAAATTATATTGTATTAACATAATTTTTAAGATTTATGTTTTACTAACAAAATGTATCTTTGTTATCTGAATGAAAATAACATTATTATTATATTAGGCCTCTGACAGGGATTATCGACTGTTGTCTAACGACTACAACCGGCACCGACAGCTTAACGTGCCCTCCGAAGCACAGAGACGTTCAGAAATTAACTAAACACTTTGGTGTTCACCCATCTATAGACACAGCGCGTGCTCTTAGCCGTAGGTCTTTAACCTCGCCGATCATTTACGGGCCGATGAGAGCAACTGGCTTTGATGGTCTCAACAAAACAATTAAAATGAAAATAAAAGATAATGTACAGACGCCAACACATCAAGCTACCCCAATCTGTCAAATTTCCTCAATTGAGAGTAAACCTTATGCTTATGTGATAAAGTTGAAAATATATACAAGAAATTTGACAGATTGGGGTAGCTGGATTTGCTGGCGTATGTACACCATCATCTATACATATAATAAAATCGTAGGAAAGTCAAAACTGTACATTGAATAATTTTTTAAAGGATACCTGGGGTGTAATCTACAATCGACATCGAATCCAAAAATATAGTTTTTAGAATTTTTGTCTGTTTATCTGTTTGTCTGTATGTTCGTCCGGGCTAAACTCTAAAAGTACTTCATGGATTTACTTCAAATTTTGCATGAATATTACTAAGAGGTTGGGTAACATATAGGCTATTATCACGCTATCGCCTACGAGGTAGGAGCTGTGATATTTTAAAGTTTAACGCGGGTAAAACCGCGGGGCACAGCTGGTAGTTCATTAAAATACGAACGTTTTTCTATTGTTTCTTGTGATTTCGTTTACCCGCACTCAGCATTAACACAAATCAACAATTTATCATTAGTGTGACTTGTTTCAGGGTCTAAGGCTGATGAAGGAGAGAAAGCGGGTGGCGTGGATTCTTCTGCTTCTAGCAGTGCTGTTCGCGCTGTGCTGGATGCCATATAACATTATGCAGTTGCTGCTTGACGTCAATTTAGTCAATGCTAAGCATTTGAGCATGTATTTGCCGTATGCTCTGTTTATAGGTAAGTGAATTACTCCCGTTAGACTGATGATCTTCTGAGCGCCATAACAGCATGTGGAGATCTTTGGAGTAGGCCTTTGTCGAACAGTGGACGCCTTTAGGTTTATATGATGATGATAATTTCCCAGGGCCGTACATGACACCCTCACTTCAGTCTGAAGATGGTTGTGGATGATATTTTAGCCATTGGCTTTAGTGTCATGAGCGATGAGCGCCTCAAAAACAAAGTGAAAAATTATTTATTTCGTAAAATTTTTACATGTATGCACGGTAGGGTAAAAAAGAATGACGATTGCCATTCTTTTTTACCCTACCGTGCAGTGCATGACGTGGAAACTACTGAGAAACACTGCCAGAAAACTCAGAAGAAATCCTTTCTAGGGTTCCGTAGCCGAATGGCAAAAAACGGAACCCTTATAGATTCGTCATGTCTGTCTGTCTGTCTGTCCGTCCGTATGTCACAGCCACTTTTTTCCGAAACTATAAGAGCTGTACTGCTGAAACTTGGTTAGTAGATGTATTCTGTGAACCGCATTAAGATTTTTACACAAAAATAGAATAATAACAATAATTTTGGGGGGGTTGCCATACATAGAACTGAAACTCAAAAAACTTTTTTTCATTGTACCCATACACGTGGAGGTGTCTATGGATAGGTCTTCAAAAATCATATTGCCGTTCCTAATATCATTTTTGTCTAAACTGAATAATTTGCGCGAGAGACACTGCCAAAGTGGTAAAATGAGTGTCCCCCCCCCCCTGTAACTTCTAAAATAAGAGAATGATAAAACTAAAAAAAATATATGATGTACATTACCATAGAAACTAACAACGAAAATTGGTTTGAACAAGATCTAGTAAGTAGTTTTTTAATACGTTATAAACCGCAATTTGCTTTCATTTAAGGAACTGAAATACTTGCTGCTACGGAACCCTTCATGTGCGAGTCCGACTCGCACTTGGCCGGTGTTTTTAAATAAAATATACTTATGATTAATTACAACCATGTGTGTTGACTCAGAACAACTCAATCCCAAGCTATTAATATTATTAGCTAGTATATTACATCTAGTAATATACTAGCTAGCTACTTGGTAGTACCCAGATACATCGTGTTTTGTTTTTATATCCTATAACTGTAGGGTTACATGCAATAATTAAAAATAATACAGAAAGAATATGTAGGCCAAAAAATGCATACCATCAATCATAATTAATGAAGTGATAATTGTCTCCCGTGTGACAAATCTTTACTTTTGCGACTGCAACGTTGCCAGACTTCGCATTACCTAGTCTATTAAAGGATGTAGCGGATACAATATATTTTGTTGATTTCATTGATAAATACGATTAATTCATTCATATTTAAAACTAAAATGCGACAATTTCATAGTTCACGTAACGGTGGTTGACATTAGTAATCCTGATTTTGTGGAATTATTTTGTATGATAAAATACAATACAAAAACGAAACAATTTAAACTATTAGTTTGCCGCCAGCGATAGATAAAATTACAAGTAAAATTGAAATTTATATTCGTTATAATATTAATTTCAATCTTTATTCTAATAGAATGTCTAGAATTTCGACCTCTATAATACGGATTAGTGGCAATTAACCTCCACTTACCGAGGATCCAAATAAGGGGCTTTAGAGTTAATAGGAATTTTAAATTTCTGTAAAACTTTATGATTGTGTTCATGTCTGTGTGCAAAAACTCTGTGATAGATAAGTGTTTTACGTTCACTGTCTAGCCAAATTTCAAAAATTAGCTTTCACGTCCACTTTACTTTTCCTTTGTACTTTGGTACTTGCATACGTGTCTCTTCAGGTCCATAAACCCACATATTTGTCACGGACGTTGACTAACAATTCAGTGACTCCCTCATGTAGGTACCACGGACGTACGAGGTGAATAAATATGAAAAAAAAAATCGTTATCTGTGGATAGAAAGGATTTACAGCCAGCTAATTAGCAACCAGAAACAAATAAAGTTTTGTTTTGTACGGATTAAATAACCTCATTTTTTTGCAAACTTTGTCCAGTCTAGTATTTACGTTTACATTGCGAGAATATTGTGATTTGTCGATCTAAAAATGGATAGATCACTGCGAGATAATGATGTTTGGTGAGCACTCCAAGATAGTAATAGACAAGATAATATCATGCAGAATTTAGAAGATACGGAATCTTTTCCTTCAGGTGAAATTTATGTTTTGCCAGGCGACGTTGAAGAGGCTGTTAAGTCAATTAGTGAATACTTAAATAGAATTTTTTTTACGTAATTTGACATCCTTCCTGCAAACCATGCTAGCAGAGTTGATGATGGCGAGGGTAGCACACACATAACAATCAACAACCGGCTCAAGAAAAATACCTGGTAGCATTCTGGCATCAGAAAGCCGTCGGTATTGCGCGTAATCTCTCGCTAATAGTGCAGCGTCGCCATCTGAGGGAATAACAAGTACTAGTGAGTTTGCGCACACACTCAAAAACGATATGTTCTGCATATACATATGTTCTGCGAACTAGGCCATTCTTTGTAAGCAGAAGCGCTATTATTATATTTTTTTAGAAGACTAATCCCGCACTAGGGATTTTGATCCCTGTATTGCGGAAACATGTAATTGACGGACACAAATTACATCTAAAATTTAGTAAGGGGATCATACTAAATTTTGGATCTAATTTGTGTCTAATTTTACTTATCGAGTCGAGCTGCTGACAGAACTAAGCAATGCTTTGCTCTACATATCTAAAATATTTATACCCAGGCTGGTTCTAGAACCAAATTTAACGCGATAGCATTGAACCCCGAATAATTATACATTTTCTTCAATCTGAGTTACGGTCGTTCGTCTTCTCATTTAATGTAGCTAATTACTTTTAATTTCACGGCATTCTAACATTTTAATCTTAAGAGAAGCTATATTTATACTACTAAAGAGATACTTACCGAACAACTCAATTATAATCAGCTAATTCACGTGTTTCTACGAATATATTTTAAAAGAATATTAGGGTCAAAGTTCCTTGCCTCGTGCAAATTGTTACTTAAGGACAAGTCTTACGCCTTATTTCTATCTATCTGTTATACGAGAGTACGAGTTTTATAGCAAAACATTATGCGCGGCCGGATGTAATGATAATGAATAATAATATATCTTGGGAGAACTAACATACTGGTAACTGATCCCAAACTAGGCAAAGCCTGAACTATGGCCAGAAAACTGATAAACATACTTATGCATTTCTAAATATATAAATCTTACAGATAAATTACACTCAGATACAGAACAAATAATATTGTTGCATCACACAAAGACTTGTACTGGGCGGGGATCAAACACACGACCAGCGTTAGCAGTCAAGGTCACTAACCACTAGACCAACCAGTATTTATAGTATACTCTCAATACTAATTATTTTGAAATTTTGCTAAAACTTATTTAATATTTGTAAAACCAAATCCAACACTCAGGTTTCATTAAAATAATCCATAACTAAGTTTTCGTGTATCCAAATTAGATTTTTTGTATAAATTCTGGCAACTCCTCTGTTACTTAAAATGATTTATAGGACGACTGAGATTTGTTGTCAAGACAACAAATCTCAGTCGTCCTATAAATCATAAGAGTCGTTCTTTTGTTGAATTGAGTGTTATAGTTCATTTAGACTTTGGACGCCAATCTTGGTATCTTTGGAAGTAGTACTGTGAATGTGAAATTCGGTGCTGTTGCGAAGCCTAGCCTTACCTACTATTTTGTAGTAGGCATGAAAGTACTTGGCGTGTTAAAATAAAAACGAAATAACTTGAACAAATTTTTTGTATATAATTAAAAATATACCAATTTAGACAGCAATAAGCTAATTAATTTTAGTACAGACGCCAGCACATAAAGCTACCCAATCTGTCAAATTTCTCCAGTTGAAAGTGAAGCTTATGCTTTTGGAATAAAGTAGAAAATCTATAAATAAAATTTGACAGATTGTGGTGGCTGGATGTGCTGGCGTCTGTACCATGAAGTAATGGACTAAAGGAAACTCTCCGTTGGCCGAAATCAGTAAGTAGTTTTGTATTAGAGTATATCTGCGAAACGCCGACTAGTTAGCGAAGGCGAGAGTTTCTTAGTGGATTCAACACCGAGGCCACATTATTTGGAAAATTCCCAGAGAAATCTAGATAGCAGTTATCTTGTCTCATTATTGGAATCTTGCAATTTCAAGGATATCGTCTGTGACGAGGGTCGGTCTACCGCAAGCGTTTTTGGGTACGACTTCCTGCTAAGAAATATCATTTTATTACTATCTGATGACAGAAGTAGGGAATGCTTAGTGTAGAGTATTATTGAATTTATTAGAGGAAGGCATTACATTAGTTATAAGAAAAAACTAAGTACCTATCTATCGGAATTTCTTTTATAGATTTTCAACTTTATCACATAAGCATAAGGTTCAGTTTCGATTGGGGAAGTTTGACAGATTGAGGTAGCGTGATGTGCTGGCGTCTGTACTTAGTCCGATAAACGACTAAAAGCTCGTTTTATGTAACATCCTATGTAAGACAAAAGAATTACATGGTGTAAGTTGCAAGAAATAGGTGTTAAATAAATAAAAAAGGTTTTGCTTGTAAATAGTCAGAACATGTTTGTAGTAATATAGTTGTATACATTATTATTTCTAGTAACATAGATATTTAGGTACACATTGTATGAAAAGATTTATAAGCATAGCAATACGTTAAGGGGCAACAACGAAATAGGTTTTTTATACAAGTGCTCAGGAAATACCTAATTTACTTTCCTAATTAAAATTTTGTATTTATATATTAAAAATAATAATAATGTTTTATTCTCTCACCACAATATTACAGAATACATTGTATAAGGTGTATTAGTTATAGGTAACAATTATAATATCGTGGGAGACTGGTGCCTCAACTAGGCTCAAGGCCTGTGATTCAGGACACCAGGTCTCCACCCTTTATGGAGAGATACATTTATTATACACTAGCTGTGCCCCGCGGTTTTACCCGCGTTAAACTTTATAAAATATGGCCTATGTGTTATCCTAACTATAAAAATTAGCCTATGTTCTTTCTCAGGGTCTAGACCATCTGTATACCAAATTTCATTCAAATCCGTCCAGTAGTTTTGGCGTGAAAAAGTAACAGACAGACAGACAGACAGAGTTACTTTCGCATTTATAACATTAGTTAGGAAGTAAGGATTAGGATTCTTAGGTAAAGAGGATCAGAGGATAATAAATAATAATATCCTGGTACATTAATCATACACGGCCATCTAATCCCAAATTAAGCAATTACTATGGAAACCAGATAACTGATATACGAGTACTACATATACTACTTTTATGAATACACTCTTAAATAGATGATTACACCTTGGCTCAGAGAAACAGACATGTTCGTGCACATAAATATCTGTCCTGGGCGGGAATACAACCCACGACCTCCGGCGTGAAAGGCAAGCATCTATCAACCACGCCAACCGACCCGTCAAAATAAATAATAGTTCCTAAAATTAGATTCAACATTTATTTCATAAATAAAAACAAATTACAATTCACCTCTAAATAAATGTCATGAAGATATGTCTACGATGGTCATAAACTTCATAATTCTTTTGACAGCGATTCATTATTTTATTCAATTTCACCCAGTTCTTTTTTAAATAATTGAGATAGTTTTCTTGCCACTCTATTTCGCGAGATTGGCGTATAACAATAAATTTGTCTACTGTCTGCCTATTAGACAACACTAACGGGAAGTTGAGAAAAACGGAATAGTCCATAATGCGTACTTATGATATATATAAGAATCTATTCTCCACTAGTTTTAGAACTAAAAGCAATAATCGGTATCTGACACAAAAACCAATAACGCCCATATCTTTAATTATAATTCTTGATTGTATTCTGTACGGTTCTGAGAATTTTTAAATATACATCTTTATTATTTAATAGACTTCTGACCTGGCCTTTCTTGAGAAACTCTCCTACTTAGTCAGAGAATGTTCAACCAGGTCTTCCCCTTCCGGTCAAATTATTCACACAGGCCAGTTATAGGTACTTCTTTTATCAAAGTCAAACTCAAAAATTATTTATTCCGTAAAATTTTACATCTATGTGGAATCGTCATAGTTTTTACCCTACCGTGCAGTGCATGACGTGGCAGCTACTGAGGAACACTGCCAGAAAACTGAGTAGGAATCCTTTAAAAACAAAAATTCTGTGTGTACTTTTGTACTCACGTTAGAAGTTATACTTCTTTGGCGTATGGAAAAAAAAAAAATTAAAATGCAGTAGTGATTAACGATAAATTTTAAAATTAATCAAAAATATTTTATTTAAATAAAAATACTAGAATATACAACTTGAACATAGTTATCAATTTTCATACCACCTAGAACTAACTTCATGCTGTTAAATTTAGGTGTCAGTGTGCGCGCGCATCGTAAAAATTCACTCTCATCTAGAACTAACTTCATGCTGTTAAATTTAGGTGTCGGTGTGCGCGCGCATCGTAAAAATTCACTCTCATCATTTTTCTCCATCGCGCCAAAAGAAGTATAACTTCGAAAATCTTATAACAATACATATAATGACAGTAAAGAGGTGTGCAAAGATCGTGACAAATGGAAATCCGTTTCCACTGCCTGCCCTTCTGAGAAATATTTACCTACATTTTTACTGAACTGAAAGAAAATAAAATATTTCTTCATAAACGTATAAATGAATTCTAAAGTATAACAAATAATGGATGCGGGTAGCTAAAAGCCGGCAATTATGGGGAGCTTAGTGGGCCTTTATCTTCCAGAGGACGTCTTTCGTTGAAGCTAATAAAAACATCACAAAAATGTATTAATTTTGTTGCCAAGCACACAGTTTATTAAACCAAATTTAGTTGGTCTAGTTTCCAGGTTTCCAATTTATAAGTATTCCAATTGAAAACAGTAAGTTTCATTTGGCCTTTATTGAGTTGTTTGATAAAGGCATTACCTAAGTTTCATTTGTCCTCTATCGAGTTGTTTGATAAAGGCATTACCGATTTAGGATATTGTAAAGTCATGAAATTATAATATCGCTTTGAGTTGTCATACATTTTACAACTTATCATCATATCTGAGGAAACTGAAGTAAGTAATATTTATTAAAATATATATTAATGATTATGGGTTTTAGCACTATCCAAAAAAGTTTCCCCTTCAATTGAAGTTTTAAGGTTTTGTCACATTCAGATACTAAATATCAGTACTTTTGCTACTTCTACTAATACTATCGTACCTTAACATAGACAGAACCATTCAGACAATATGTAGTATAATATTGCTTAAACTATAAATGTCGATAATTAAACCTAAACATAATCTCCTTGACAATAACTTAATACAAGGTAGCTAAATATCATTACAATTATAAAATGAATTGTATAATTTTTTTAATAATCCGTGTAACTTAATATCTGTATGTAACTAGAAATAATTATGTATACTAAAATGAAAAACACATGTTCTGACTATATATACGCGCTTTTTTAAAGTCTACATGAATAAAAACCTTTTTTATTTTATTTTATTTTAGTAACCTCTAACTGAATGAGACAAAACCAAGCAGTAGATTTATACAGAAAGCAAAATAAATTCTCTGGAGGATGCT
Source organism: Pseudoips prasinana (assembly GCA_951640165.1). NCBI lineage: Eukaryota > Metazoa > Arthropoda > Insecta > Lepidoptera > Nolidae > Pseudoips > Pseudoips prasinana. The sequence continues at coordinate 2,143,511 of OX621238.1, read as the reverse complement.
AAATGTAGCCAAACGGCGTTGACGTCGAAAATTACCTCAAATTTCACGGACATTAGGAATACAAGGTCAAGATGGCCTCCTAATAGCTAGATGTCCTTGGCAAGGCTTGGAGGCGATAAGCCCATGTGTAGTATCGCCTATAATTTTCATTGGCTCATCGATATTATATAAACCGCAAATACGGTCGCAAATGGAATATTGCTACCATCGATGGGCCGGGGCAACACAGTGTCTACTTGGTCCTTTTAATCGCATTCAATGTCACTTTTATTAAAATTCGGCAACGCATTTACGTCTCTTTTGGTGTTTCAAGTGTCCATGGAAGGCGGTGGTCACTGTCCATTAGGTTACCCGCTTGTTTATTTGCGTAGTTATTCAGTAAAAAAATTACCACACAATAGCTCGATCCCGAGGTGTGGAAACCAATCGCATCTAACTATAAATTTTGCTTGTGTATTTTAATGCTTTCTGAAATATACTTCTGCCAAAATATACTTAAAATATTACAACCCGTGAAAGCGCGCTCGATTTACTGTTAACACTTAAAGAATTATTATAAATCATACATTATTTGAAACTAGAGACCGGATTCTCAGTTTTGACTTTGTCATCTCTTTTCAGTTTTTCAGTGTGTAAAAAGTATGGTAGTCTGTGTATTTTTTTTTTATTGAAACAATTTACTTCTAATGCCTATTATATAAAAATATTTGCTTTCTCAACTCCTATAAATAAAGTTTATTTATAGGAGTTGAGAAAGCAGTTAAAGTTTAACTGTTCCAAATGTCATAATCTTCCGTCCGTGCAACTGACGTGAAGATTTTGCCTCATGTATTAATATTATGATAAGTATTTAGACATATGAAATAGATTACATAGATACCTTACTGAAAACATGAAAAAATGTACACCTAATAATAATATTACCAATTCAATTTTCCGGAGGCTTGACGCATGACGCGACGTGGCATAAATCCAATTCCAATGTAGCTAACACTATTTTTTAGGAAAATGTTCAGTTCACAAACACATCAGCGATGTAAAAATATGAAAACGTGATGCATAGCTTTCTACGTGACGTAATGCTACAGTCATTTACAAAGCTATCACCACGCGTTTTTTTTGAATATTTTTTATGAAAATTTAAATATAGTTGGCCTTTGGCGTTTGCATGAAAACAACATAGTACAACACACTAGATAGACAGATCATATAATTATGATTTACAATTTCCTATTAGTCAGGTCATAAGCTGGGCATCGTGGGAATTACCACCAGTGTGCCACGCAATTGGTATGTATGTAGATATTTGTTTTGGCAAGTTGGGCGCTCGTTATTCGGCAAGACCAATATGAAATCCCTGATATCCTGAACTGACGGCTAAGAACTGAAACACAAACACTGTGGGTGTTAGTGTTTGAATTAATTAACCAACTTAAACTACCAAAAGTCAGCAGATGTTTATTTATTTATTGGCTTCAACTTAATTCTACTATTACAGGGAACCTATTGCAATAGAAAAGTTACCTATCATGTACATTTCTAGTCAACTAATAACATGCTATCAAATAAGCAGTTCTTGTGAAGTCAAAAGCAGTAGATTTATTGCCGAGAAGCTAATGGGATATAGTAATGTTTACACATATTTAAAAAAAAACATTGTATGATTTATTGTTTTTGATCTGTATTGGCAGTGCACTTTATGAGCGTATAGCTTGTACACTGAAGGATTTGTTAGTAAAATGAACGGAATGCTCTGGCATTTTGAGTCGTAAATAGTAAAGTTCGCGAGACCGGAAAATAAGTTGTGTGAAGAATCATTTAAATAGTTGGATGAATAGAAAATGCTGTACCAATTACTAATCTTCATTTTGTGATAGAAGTGAAATATAATGTAGTTTGTACACACTCGCCGAGACACCCCGAGGCAGGCCGAGACCGAGTGTGTACATCATGATCTCGTCACGTCACGCTTGGTCTCGTCTCGCCCCACTGCCTCTCGATCGCGTGTCGGTTTTAGTGCCCGAGTCAAAGGGCGAGCATGTACACAGCTCGTTCTATGCAGTTGCCATCTGACCGTGTTATAGTGAAGACCTGTTTCTATTACGGTGCATGGTAACCATCTACCATCTTCTTCTTCGCCCATTCCTCGAGTCAGTAATTATTATGGAGATAGGACACTAAGGAAACGAATACCATATGTACTAAATAGTTTGCCTGTGGAAATTAGACAAGTGCCAAATAGAAATAGATTTAAGCTATTATCTATACATACTACTCTGTCAAGAAAGTACCGGGAAAAGATCAATAATATACAAAATGTACCGGTCACCGTAGTCTAGTTGGTAGTGCTCCTGCCTACGAAGCTGGTGGTCCTGGGTTCGAATCCCGGTAAGTGCAAATATTTGTGTGATGAGCACGAATATTTGTTTCTGAGTCATGGATGTTTTCTATATATATATATAAGTATTTATCTATCTATATAAGTATGTATATCGTCGCCTGGTACCCATAGTACAAACTTTGCTTAGTTTGGGGCTAGGATGATCTGTGTGACATTGTCCCCAGATATTATTAATATAATGTTTGTTATTCATCCAAATTTATTTTATCACCTTCAAAGTATGCTCCTTCCGAAATGATACACTTACGCCAACGAATAATCCATTCATCAAAACATTTTTTAAACGCTGCTTTCGGAATTGAGTTCAGTTCTCGCCGCGAATTCTCCTTTATGTCTTCTACCGATTGAAAACGGGTACCACGAAGTGGTTTGAGTTTAGAAAAAAGAAAGCAGTCAGCTGGAGCCATATCTGGTGAATATGGTGGTTGCTGGATGGTATTTGTTGAGTGTTTGGTCAAAAAATCGTTCACAATGATGGCCTTGTGCGAAGGCGCAATATCGTGGTGCAAAATCCAAGAATTTTCTTTCCACAAATCTGGCCCTTTTTCGTCAAATTTTCTCTCTTAAACGCCGCATAACGCTCAGATAATATTCTTTATTTACCGTTCGACCTTCCGATAAGAATTCAGAGTGCACAACACCGCGATCAGTCAACATGACTTAGACTTTTGATCGACTTTGGCGTGGCTTTTTCGGTTTAGGTTCAGTTGGAAGGCGCCACTCCGAAGCTTGTTGACTAGTTTGCAGGTCAAACTCGTAAACCCACGTCTCGTCACTAGTAACTATGCGTTTCATGAATGTTGGGTCGGATTTGACTCGTTCTACCATGTCCTCAGCGACTTTCATGCGATTGAGTTTTTGGAGAAAATTCAGATCTTTTGGGACTAGCCGAGCGGCAACATGTTTCATACCCAAATGATTAGTTAAATGCTACGAATCGACTCGTGAGATACAGAAGGTTCGGCGGCTATCTCTCTCAGAGTTGAATGAGGATTTTCAGTCACTATTTCCTTCACTTTTGCGATGTTAACTTCAGTTGCAAACGTTGATGGCCTACCAGAGCGAGGCAAATCTTTCATCACATGTCGACCGCTTTTGAACGCTTTGAACCACTCATAAGCACGAGATTTGATAAAGTCGATTCACCGTAAGCCTTCTGTAACATTTTCAGTGACCCCGAACATGAAATTCCATTAGCGATTCGATATTTTTGTCCATTATGAAATTCTCAATATACATTATATATGATATTACTAAAACCAGCACTGTATTTTATATAAATAACAGATGCAACTCAAACTCCGCGCCAAAATGGAAAACAGTTGTGCCAATCTAACAATAACAAAATAAAACAAAAATTTGAATTTGGAACCATAAACAAATCATCCATTCCCGATACTTTTTTGTCTGAATGTATAATAAAATCGTAAAAGTCAAAACTTTACATTCAATATTTTTTAAAAAGGATACTTGCGGCGTGATCTACAATGGATACCGAAGCCAAAAATATAGTTTTGAGAATTTTTGTCTGTTTGTCTGTATGTATGGCCGGGCTAAACTCAAAAAGTACTGCAATGATTTACCTCAAATTTTACATGAATATTACTAAGAGGTCGGGTCAACATATAGGCTACCTATTATCACACTATCACCTACGGAGGAGGAGCTGTGATAATTTATAAAGTTTAACGCGGGTAAAACCGCGGGGCACAGCTAGTTAAGGAAATATTTATTAGATAGTATATGACATACATTTTACATAATACATAGATACTACAAGGAGACTCATCTGAGTCCACAGAAAAATTGTTTAAAACAGTTTTTTGGGCCGATGCCGTTGCCGATTAGCTTTAAGAACTATCTGTAGTTGTATAATAATAATAAAAAAACAAAAAAAATGTCCTGAGAATATTCTTTTTATGGTGAATGTGTAAAAAATTGCAATAGCTCACAGCACAAAGACAAAAAGCAGCAGCAATTTCTACGTCCATTATCTCGGGAGACTTTGCTACAATTAAAAGAGCGAGTGTGTACAGATACGCACTCGTCGAGAGCCTTCTTGAACGAGACTTTTGACGAGAGCATCGCGGCGAGTGTTTACAGCCGGCATCAAACCTATCGTGAACCCAACATTGAGTGGGATGTAACATAAGTCAATCGAATTTTGGATGCACCTGTAAATATACGAGATTTTCTTTAATATTGCATTAAAATGCGTTTATTTCGATATTGATGTTATTCCGTCCGTGATTTTATATATATATTAATCTTTTGAAGGATATACCTGTCGAAGCAATAGATACTCATACATTCTCAATAATTGAAGTTCTCTCAACTTTAATTGAAATATTTGCTGTGTTTACTTAACTTTTATACAGGTACTGGTTGTATTATAGTTATTTGTCTGAAGACAACGTCGATCTTAGATAGCTTATCAGCAGACATAAGATGAGACCCTATGACAATTCAATCAAATGCAGTTTAAGGCGGTCGCTAGGCTTAGGTTTAGGGTTTAGAGTTAGCTACTCTTAAAAGTGTTAAGTTTTTGGTGATAGTTGTAATTTTCTGTCAAAATGGCAAGGAAGAAGCGTATTTTTGGTCCAAAAATTAGAAAAATACTAACGCTTATATTTTTTTTCTTATTTGACCTACAGCTTAAATAAAATATCAGCAACTTAGGAAAAGTGTATTTAAAGTAGGTCCTGGCAAATTTAATACAGTCAAAGAGAACTTAGACTAGTCAAATCCCAGACTCAGAAAAACTAAATATAAATAAATATCTTGGGATGACTAGCACACTGCCGTCTGACCCCAAACTATGCAGGACCTGTACCATGGTAATCAGACAATTGATAAAAATTCTAAATACATAAATATTTTCGATAAATTACAGACAGACACAAAACAATTAATTGTGTAATGCCAAATTTTTTTTTGCTAATTTATTTAGAACTTCTATAAAGCAATATAACGTGAGTACAGACGCCAGCACATCAAGCTACCCCAATCTGTCAAACTTCCCCAATTTAAAGTGAAGTTCATGCTTACGTGATAAAGTTGAAAATCTATAAAAGAGATTTGACAGAGTGGGGTAGCTGGATGTGTTGGCGTCTGTACTACGCTCGATACTGCGGCGGTGGCTGCGGTGGATGCTGCTGTCCCTGCATAACAATTGACACGTGCTGCACCAAGATTTGCTGGTGAGGATGTGGCGCTCGACCCGCAGACAAGCCATGGTGTCTGCGGTGGTTAAGCGCCGCGGATTTGACGTTTGTCTTGACGAGTTTAACTCATAAAGCAACACGGCCCACCGGCAGGTCGGCTCCGGTCTGCCGGTGCCGTGTAGCTCTATTATGTTATATTTAGGTACACGGATTGTAGGAAATAATTTACAATAAGATTTATTTTATAACAGTAACGATATTTAACTAACTTGAATTAAGTTATTGTCAAGGATTATGTGTAGGTTTAATTATCAAAATTTTAAATTTTAGCTATAATTTTACTACTGGTCTCAAATTAATAGATGCGTATGCTGTTTGTTATAGTATCAGCACAATTTATTTTAAGGTTCAAAATAATAGCATGCTTTCCTATTTTATAGGCGCAATACAATCGGGTATTGGTTTTAAAATAATAAAAACGACCGACATGTTAGACTCTAGGTATTAAATAACGACCCATAAAAACCTATTTTAAAATAAACTACAACCTTGTTTATATAGATACTAGCAGTACTAGCAGTGTCCCTGCCCGCCTTTTTCATACCCTATGACACGCCACAATGACGTAGCTTTCTATTGGTGAAATAATTTAGAAAATCGGTTCAGTAGATCCAGAGATTACTCCTTACAACGTCACAAACTCACAACCTCAGAAACTCACAAACGTTACATCTTTATAATATTAGTATAGATAGTACACCCAGACTCACGGCAAACAGATATGTTCATGATTGCACCATTACAACACTTAGCAAAATTAATTCACTTCTGTATTACAATAAATCAAGATATATACACCATACAACAATTGTTAACAACCTTTCGGCTCGACCGCTCGGTAAGAACTCCGAACTAGGCCGTTATTCCGAATGTCATGAACGAGAATGAACTGAACGCATTTGCCATTCCACCCATTCACCTCTTTTCGTCAAATTGTATTCTTTTAATATAGATTAAAATTAAATACAAAGCCAAATCATACATTTTTTAGTAAACAATCACACAAAATGTTAGCAATTATTTGGAAATCATAACAGGTCGAATTGCATACCTTCATATTATAGAACGCAGGCAATCTGACTGTAGGAAACCGCAGAAGATATTGTTTTGGCTTGTTGACTTATCTGTTATTAATTTTAACTGACTGTCTCGTTGGTCTAGCGGTAGCGTGTTCACCCGCAGAGAACGAGGTCCTGGGTTCAAATCCCGGGTCGGGCCAAAAGTGATTGAGGTACTTTACTGTAAAAAGAAAAAATTCTCAGCATCAGGCCGAAGTCTGGGGGTTGGCGGTATTATACTCCCGTGCCTCGGAGAGCACGTAAAGCATCGGTCCTGTACCTGACCTCTTTCCAGTCGTGTCGCTAGGCATCCCATCAGATCATGAGAGTGATGGAATAGAAAGTGCTCCTGTGTTTACGCACATACTAGAGCACTATAACATGTCCTGCGCAGTTGGCTAATCTCTGTTGAGACTGGCCGCCGTGGCCGAAATTCAGTTAGGAGGACTATTAATATTAATTATCAACACAAGGTCCGTCATAATAATAATACCTTAATATAGACAGAACTATTGACAATATGTAGTAAAAATATTAGACTTAAACTAGATAATTAAACATAATCTCTTGACAATAACTTGATACGAGCTAGCTAAATATCAATGCTATAATAAAATAAATTTTATAAATGTTTTCATACAATGTGTACCTAAATATCTATGTTACTAGAAATAATAATGTATACAACTATGTTACTACAAACATGTTCTGACTATTTACAAGCGCTTTTTTAAAGTCTACGTGAATAAAAACCTTTTTTATTTTATTTATTAATTATTTCATTTTATTTACCACCCTTTATACCCTAAAAATATATAAATCATTATTTATGGAACTAACCATTCCAAGTGACATAGTAATGATAATAAATAACCTCAAAAACACAAATAGTACTGGTTATGATGATATACACACCAGTGTAGTTAAGTCGGTGGGTCCTATTATAGCAAGTATATAAGTGACATTGTAAATAAATCAATACAAAATGGTATATTTCCACAACTACTAAAAGTTTCCATAATAAAGCCTTTGCATAAAAAAGAAGATAAAACTAAAATGAGTAATTATAGGCCTGTAGCGCTCATACCTGTCGTATCAAAAATTTTTGAAAAGGTAATTTATAAGAGTCTGTACAAATACTTCGAAAGCAATGGCGTTTTCTGCAAGGAACAAATGGGCTTCAGAAAAAATAAAACAATTAACATGGCCATTTACAAGTTTCTAGAGAAAATACATCTTAATATGGATAAGAGAAAACCAGTTGTCGCAATGTATATGGACATGTCTAGGGCATTTGATTTCGTAGATCACAACATTCTCCTGAAAAAACTTTATAGCTATGGTATCAGAGGAAATGTGCTAGACCTAATACAGTCTTATTTAAAAGACAGAAAACAAATGACACAAATAAGCCAAGTGAGTGTTAAGTCTAAGACTGAACTTATTTACTCCTCTGCCACTAGAGTCCTTACATGCGGTGTTCCACAGGGATCTGTATTGGGACCATTATTATTCATTTGTTACATCAACGATTTTCCCCAAGTCACCAATCATGAAATGTCGTTATTTGCTGATGACAGCACTGTTGTTTATAGCAAGGGAAATTATAACAATATTGAAAATGACATTAACACAAGCCTAATACCTATTGTTGACTGGTTAAATAAGAATAACCTCAAAATAAACTTGACTAAAACCAAAATTATGAATTTTAGGCTAAGACAAATAGGACAACCACAGTTACAGGCTAATTATAAAGATGACTTAATTCATGAAACGGACAAAACGAAATTTTTGGGAATACATATTGACAATGATATGTCATGGAGAACACAAATTGATTTTGTTTGTACAAAACTGAGTCAATTTTCGTATGCGCTCTATATGCTTCGTAAAACAACTAATAACAGCGCACTTCTAGCAGCTTATCATGGTTGTGTTGCGTCTACTCTACGATATGGCCTGATATTCTGGGGCAACGGAACTAATATTGAAGACGTATTAATCGCACAAAAAAAGTGCATACGTGCTATTTGTGGGATTAAACAAACGGAATCATGCAAGCCACATTTCCAGAAACTTAATATATTGACTGTACCGTCATTATACATATATGAAGTACTTGTTTTTGTAAAAAGCAACATGTATCTGTTTGGGAAAATTGAAAGTCAACGTCGCTCAAAATATTTACATTTGTTAGCCACAAACACAGCATTCCTTCACAAAAGTGTATATGCAATGGCACCAAAGTTGTACAACAAAATATACGAACAGATAAAGTGCAGCAAGAATATTGAAGACTTTAAATGCAAGCTCCATAAATTACTTGTTGCCAAGTCGTATTACTCCGTTAGGGAATACCTGGAAGACAAATTCTAATTAAACATTGTAATTGTAATAATCTTTTTATAATATTCTATTTTGTTGACATTTTTGGTATTTATTTTTATTTCTAAAACATTTTGTGACATTTGTAATTTAACTTTTCTTTTTTTTCTTTTTTATTGACATTGTCTTAATGATATTTGAAAAATTTTGTATGCCTACTGGTGGAACACGGAATGAACTATTGATATATATTATGTAACAACCTGTAATACCTTTGTTCACAAAATAAATTGAATTTGAATTTGAAAAATTTTATTAATTTTAATGTATTTTATTAATTCCGCTATAAAATAAGAATATTATTTTCACAGGTCACGCGAATTCTGCGATCAACCCAATCGTGTACTGCCTGATGACGCGAAACTTCCAGCGCTCCGCACGCAAGCTGATGTGTGGCAGAGGCGTCTGCCAGCAGACCAAGTTTACGGTAGGCATGCTTTTTCACAAGGTACATTAAAACGTTAATTTTGCTTGATGGTGAGTACATAATCCAAGTTGGATGAAGCAAAGCCAGCACATCAAGCTACCACAATCTGTCAAATTTCCCCAATTGAAAGGGAACCTTATACTTTTGTGATAAAGTTGAAAATCTATAAAAGAAATTTAACAGATTGGGGTAGCTGGATGTGCTGGCAGCTGTACATACTCTAATTTAGAACATGCGAATATAAAGGATGTTAGGTTTTGTTAATTAAATAAAGGTTCCGAAGTAATCTGAATTGGGTGTTCAGAACTATCAGTTCACGATAATCCTAAAACAAAATTGAATATCCCATACCGGAATTAATATCCCATAATATTTGTTCGTAAACTCGTTGAATAAAATTTAGCTAATGCCGGCAAACCGGCATATTTTGTCAAGATTTCTATATTGAGTGGAAATTATTTCAAAATCAAAACAAGGAAAGAAAGAAATTGGGTTTATTCCCAACAAGCTAAGATAATCCTTAACATAACTGAGTTTATATCATCTATACATAGAAATAAAATTGGAGTGTCTGTTTGTAATATTGAAGTAACCCTTTTGTTACTACGTGCATGTATATAGATAAAAATTTAGATAAAGATTTATTTACCAAAATTATTTACATATTCCTTAACTATTTTACATATATCAGTGAAATTACAATTTTGTAACAAAAAGGAAACATCTTTCATTAACTTATGACCTCCACACTAGGTCGAGCCTGTCTCGTGGAGACCAATTCTAAAATAACAAAAGCAACCCAAGTTGGTTGGTAGTACTTACCTATATTATAATTTATATTTTTTATCATATAGTTTCATTACTTAGGTTAACATACATCAAATCAAAGTAAACAATTAATAAACGAAATTAATAATATTAAAAGATAACACTATTAAAATAATAGAAATGTAAAAACATAAGTGTGAAGTGTGCGTGCGCGTCTGTGTGTGTGTGTGTGTGTGTGTGTGTGTGTGTTTGTGGTAAATTGGTAAAATTATAATTACGAATAAGAGCTATGATACCACTTTAATTAATGTTTCCGTTTCGGAATAAGATAAGGTAATGAACCAGTTTCTAACTAGCTTCTTTACTTCATATAATCTACACATTTTGATATCACAAAATTTTGCTACTTTATTATATATGAAGCTAAGTATAAATTCTTGCATATGTTGTGCAAATCTTGTTTTAACTCCGACTTGTGGACATTTGTAAATGCGGCGTTGAATTAACTGCGAGTATTCTGCTGACTGGAGCACAGATTTGTGTTTTTTTAGAACCATTTGCAGTATGTATAGCTGTCTAACATTGAGAACTGAAGCTTCAGTATAAAGTTAAGTTGTAGGATATCTAAAATGCTTTCTATGCATAACCTTCAGAACCGACCGCTGAATCCGTTCAACTTGAATCATAGTAGTGATACCGATACCACCCCATACAGATATACAGTAACAAATGATCGATTCGCACAATGCAGTATATACGAGTTTAACTATTTTATAATTGGCACAGTTACGTAATGGTCTTAGAACGTGAATAAAAATACTGTATCGCTATTCTTCTGATAGCGCCAAAAACAGATGACTACTACTATGTGAGATTGTTAATTTAGAATATACAGCAATGACACTAATAATAATTATCGTTGCAACTTGTTATAGTACTCGGTACTAAGCGAAGTGCAGGCGCATCACAAGACTCGTTAAATTCGTGGAACCGAACATAATTGAAGACATGAATGTGGGATCGGAACACAATCGATGCATGAGGCAATTCTGCTGACATCGATATTTCATTGTATTTACTATTAAGCAGTTATAAGTCATTCTTGTTCCAACATCGACTCTAATCAGACACATAATTAATTTGTAACCTTTAAACTTAACTTTTAACTAGAATTAAATCTTTGAGAAAACATTTTGGTTTTTTTGGGTCTTCCGTCAGGGACCGTGTTAAGTAACTAAGCGCTGTTGCAGGTAAGCATAATATACACATAGAATATTATAATCCTATTTGTGTTGTGAGTAGTAAAAGGATCTTGACAAGTCTTGCTATTGAAGCAGCGCATTCCACAATCGAACTCTTTTTACCGTAAAAGATTTTATATTCATTTTTAGCGTGAGATTTTCCGACGATCTCAGGAATCTTGAATGTGATTCATGTAGGAATGAAAAGCATTATCAAAATACAAAATCAATATGTAGTGTTAATTCCGCTAATTGACAGTTTAATCATGCCGGGATGCAATTTGCACCGCCCGGCCTTCCCGCCCGCAAAAATATGCATATGCGTATAATTTGCGGGCGGAGGGCGGTGCAAATTGCATCCCGGCAATTAAACTGACAATTAGCGGAATTAACACTACATATTAATTTTGTATTTTGATTGTTATGGATTTCTGCAAAGTAACACCTGTGTCCATTACTTAAAAGCATTATCTACTACTGGTACTGCAGATACGCACTGCTATGTGACCTATGCGTACAAAATTAATATGTAGTGTTAGTGTAGTATTTTGTGCCGACGGCATATAGTAACGTTTAGCTTTAATAATAATTATAGTACCAGTAAATAGAAGCGTTTAGTTCCAACGATAATTACTAATTAAAAAGCATTACCATGTCCATACTGTGTACGTACCAAAACTTAAACGAAAGGTATAAAACTATTACGACAAATCTCTACTATATAAAAATATGTCGGGTTTTCCTTCCTGACGCTATAAGTCCAGAACGCACGAACCGATTTCCACGGTTTTGCATTCGTTGGAAAGGTCTCGGGCTCCGTGAGGTTTATAGCAAAGAAAATTTATAAAATTTAACGCGGGTAACACCGCGGGGCACAGCTAGTCCTCTTTTACTATATAAAAATAAGTCGGGTTTTCCTTCCTGACGCTATAACTCCAGAACGCGCGAACCGATTTCCACGGTTTTGCATTCGTTGGAAAGGTCTCGGGCTCCGTGAGGTTTATAGCAAAGAAAATTTAACGCGAGTAACACCGCGGAGCACAGCTAGTATTATGATATATACGAGTTCGAGGTACACATGGCTACATATGAAGCTATATATTTCCAATATCAGCTGACCTATCATTGTATGGAAATCCTATATAACACAAAGTCATCTTATACTGGAAATGTATAGCTTGTTATGTAGCCGTGTGTACCAAGTTAACGATTAAGAGCCGATTTCACCGCTAAAACTAAACGCGATCAATGGACGCTAAACTCAGTTACAGGAAGCGGAACCGAGTTTAGCGTCAATTGATCGCGTTAATTTTAACGGTGAATTCGGCTCTAAGTGGATTACTTACACCACAGCGCCACGCGTGCAGATATTTTGGTTAATTTGGTTTCTAGCATTATGTAATCAAAACCTTTGTGTTGGAAATTATTACTGATATTCTGGTAAGAACAATGTAGACACGTTCCCAGTATCGCATTTCCGTAATTATTAATTATAAATGCGTACAATACCGTATTCTCGACAAAATACACAATAATAATATCAGATGGTTGAAGTTACATCGGATTATGTTTATATCAGCTCATTACCTACTTCTATTCTACATATGTGATTTAAATCAAAATACCCTCTCCGATCCTCAATCGGACGAGAGGCTCGCGTCTTCGCGTATTAACGTAGCGGATAGTTGGATAAAACGTACCTAAAAAATAATAAATAAAAACCGGCCAAGTGCGAGTCGGACTCGTGCACGAAGGGTTTCGAACCATTTCTATAAAAACGAGCAAAAAATTCACGTTTGTTGTATGGAAGCCCCCTTAAATATTTATTTTATTTTGTTGTTATAGCGGCAACAAAAATACATCATCTGTAAAAATTTCAACTGTCTAACTATCACGGTTCATGAGATAGTCTGGTGACAGACGGACAGACAGACAGTCGGACAGAGAAGTCTTAGTAATAGGGTCCCGTTTTACCCTTTAGGTACAGAACCCTAAAAATGAGCGGCCTGAGTTGAGGTCCGAACACCAAACTGGGTATCCCCCGGCGCGGGTACTTAGTTTATCGCTTCATTGGCTAGGGAATTTTTATTTGCTTAATACTTAGTTAGAGTACGGAGACGTTCTCAAGAAAGGGCAGGTCAGAAGTACCCTAAACCGGCGTATGAAGAATATAATGACAGTAATCGAGGCAAAAGATCGTGACAAATGGAAATCCGTTGTCTCAGCCTACCCCTCTGGGAAACAGGCGTGAGTCTATGTATGTATGTAAATATTTAGTTTTCAGTTTGCCTACAACTTTTTTCTGCTTTACCGGACAATGGTGTCACCCCTATGTCCGCGGAGACATTAGACCAGACATTATTTATTAATATTAACGTGCCATTATGTATACATTTAACGTAGGATGGGTTTCACTCCTTACTATTTCCGGTGAAGCAATGAAAGCGTCCTACGTTAACTGTAAAAAAATGTAAATCGGTATGAATGATAAGATAATGTATACCTGGGGCTCTACCGACTAAGTCGCTGAACATCGATTTCTTAAATGGCGTTCAAATAAATGAATGTTAAAAATGACTTAATGAATCGTTAAATCGGTTTCCATGAGCTCATGAGACGTCATAAATGGTCCGGAATCGATTGTCAACGTTGAACCCAATTTAACGATTGATTAAGTCATTTTTAACCATTATTTATTTGAACGCCATTTAAGAAATCGATGTTTGGCGCCTTAGCCGGTAGAGCCCCTGGTCGAATTGCAGGTATGGTCTCATTAGACCTTAAATTTATCTGCGGGCACTGGAGTGAGACCATTATCCGGTGAAGCAGTAAAAACCTTCTAGGCAGACTGAAAATTACATGTTAAAAAACCGGCCAAGTGCGAGTCGGACTCGCACATGAAGGGTTCCATAGCAGCAAGTATTTCAGTTGATTAAATGAATGCAAATGTTTATGACGTGTTAAAAAAAAACTACTAGCTAGATCTCGTTCAAACCAATTTTCTTTGTTAGTTTCTATGGCAATGTACATCATATATTTATTTTAGTTTTATCACTCTCTTATTTTAGAAGTTAGAAGGGGGGGGGGGGGACACTCATTTTACCACTTTGGAAGTGTATCTCGCGATAACTATTCAGTTTAGAAAAAAATGATATTAGGAACCTCAATATCATTTTTGAAGACCTATCCATAGACAGCCCACATGTACATGTACGGGTTGGAAAAAAAATTGAGTTTCAGTTATATGTATGGCGACCCCCCAAAATAATTGTTCTTTTTCTATTTTTGTGTAAAAAATTTAATGCGGTTTACAGAATACATCTACTTACCAAGTTTCAGTAGTACAGCTCTTATAGTTTCGGAGAAAAGTGACAGTGACAGACAGACAGACATGACGAATCTATAAGGGTAACGTTTTTTGCCATTTGGCTACGGAACCCTAAAAAGGGCGAGACGCCGCGAACTTCTAGATTTTGGGCTGATGCTGAGATTATTTATATTGACCGTCCTGTTGGCGTGGTTGGCATATACTTGCTTTTTACGCCGGAGCTCTAGGGTTCGATTCCCACCCAGGACAGATATTTGTGTGCATGAACATGTCTGTTTGTCCTGAGTCTGTGTGTAATGTAACTCTTTTATGGGGCAATGTATGAGATTTTATAACAAACTTCCCAATGATATTAGAGAATTGTCTACGAATAAGTTTAAAAGAATTATTAAAGCCAAATTGTGTAGCAGGGCATATTACAAAATTTCTGATTATTTAAGTGATAAAAGTGCTTGGGATGGAGTTGTTCTGAGTCAACACACGTGATTTTAATTAATATTAAGTATGTTTTATTTCAAAAAAGGATTCCTACTGAGTTTTCTGGCAGTGTTTCTCAGTAGCTGCCACGTCATGCACTGCACGGTAGGGTAAAAAAATATGACGATTAAATGTAAAATTTTTACGGAATAAAGTTACTTTGACTATATAAGTATGTATTTACAAAAATAAGGTAGTAAATGTAGTAAATCAGTTATCTGCTTTCCACAGTACAAGATGTGCTTAGTTTGGGATCACCTCACCTAAATAATGTCCCAAATATTATTATTTCCAAATAGTAAAATTCCAATATAACTGTTAGGGATGTGAGTCCAGGACGTCACAATCAGTCGTGGATTAGGTATCGCTAAATTATCTATATAGTACATTAAATAAGTGGCATCTTTTCTTAAATGCGAAAGTAAATGTCACCGTAGCCTAGTTGGTAGTCTCCTGCCTACGAAGCTGGTGGTCCTGGGTTCGAATCCCGGTAAGTGCAAATATTTGTGTGATGAGCACGAATATTTGTTTCTGAGTCATGGATGTTTTCTATGTATATCGTTGCCTGGTACCCATAGTACAAGCTTTGCTTAATTTGGGGCTAGGATGATCTGTGTGACATTGTCCCCAGATATTATTATATAAAAAAAAAATCAGTCTCTTACATTTTCATGACTAAACTGCTGAATCGTAAAAAAAAATGTCCTTATATTATCAGCCTTCCAAATTTAGTATTTTCTCGTAAAGTAGATTTATGACACCTTTTGGGTTTGCTTTTGGGTTTTTTTTGTGACGAATTTTAGTTTAATAATAAGTAATTTGGTGGTATTATACCCCCGTGCCTCAGAGAGCACGTAAAGCAGTCGGTCCTGTACCTGACCTCTTTCCGGCCGTATCGCTAGTAGTCCCGTAGGATCATGAGAGTGATGGATTAGAAAGTGCCCCTGTGATTGTGCACACACGTTTGCAGTATAATATGTTCCGGGGAGTGTGTTAGTCTCCATACTAACTCCAGCCACCATCCATGCGCACACACGTGTGCACTATAATATGTTCCGGGGAGTGTGTTAGTCTCTATACTAACTCCAGACACCATCCATGCGCACACACTTGTGCACTATAATATGTTCCGGGGAGTGTGTTAGTCTCCATACTAACTCCAACCACCATTCATGAGCACACACGTGTGCACTATAATATGTTCCGGGGAGTGTGTTAGTCTCCATACTAACTCCAGCCACCATCCATGCGCACACACTTGTGCACTATAATATGTTCCAGGGAGTGTGTTAGTCTCCATACTAACTCCAGCCGCCGCGGCCGTCCATGCGCACACACTTGTGCACTATAATATGTTCCGGGGAGTGTGTTAGTCTCCATACTAACTCCAGCCACCATCTATGCGCACACACTTGTGCACTATAATATGTTCCGGGGAGTGTGTTAGTCTCCATACTAACTCCAGCCGCCGTCCATGCGCACACACTTGTGCACTATAATATGTTCCGGGGAGTGTGTTAGTCTCCATACTAACTCCAGCCACCATCCATGCGCACACACTTGTGCACTATAATATGTTCCGGGCAGTGTGTTAGTCTCCATACTAACTCCAGCCACCATCCATGCGCACACACTTGTGCACTATAATATGTTCCGGGGAGTGTGTTAGTCTCCATACTAACTCCAGCCACCATCCATGCGCACACACTTGTGCACTATAATATGTTCCGGGGAGTGTGTTAGTCTCCATACTAACTCCAGCCACCATCCATGCGCACACACTTGTGCACTATAATATGTTCCGGGCAGTGTGTTAGTCTCCATACTAACTCCAGCCACCATCCATGCGCACACACGTGTGCACTATAATATGTTCCGGGCAGTGTGTTAGTCTCCATACTAACTCCAGCCACCATCCATGCGCACACACGTGTGCTCTATAATATGTTCCGGGCAGTGTGTTAGTCTCCATACTAACTCCAGCCACCATCCATGCGCACACACTTGTGCACTATAATATGTTCCAGGGAGTGTGTTAGTCTCCATACTAACTCCAGCCACCATCCATGCGCACACACGTGTGCACTATAATATTTTCCGGGCAGTGTGTTAGTCTCCATACTAACTCCAGCCGCCGTCCATGCGCACACACTTGTGCACTATAATATGTTCCGGGGAGTGTGTTAGTTTCCATACTAACTCCAGCCACCATCCATGCGCACACACTTGTGCACTATAATATGTTCCGGCGAGTGTGTTAGTCTCCATACTAACTCCAGCCGCCGTCCATGCGCACACACTTGTGCACTATAATATGTTCCGGGGAGTGTGTTAGTCTCCATACTAACTCCAGCCACCATCCATGCGCACACACTTGTGCACTATAATATGTTCCGGGGAGTGTGTTAGTCTCCATACTAACTCCAGCCACCATCCATGCGCACACACTTGTGCACTATAATATGTTCCGGGGAGTGTGTTAGTCTCCATACTAACTCCAGCCACCATCCATGCGCACACACTTGTGCACTATAATATATTCCGGGCAGTGTGTTAGTCTCCATACTAACTCCAGCCACCATCCATGCGCACACACGTGTGCACTATAATATGTTCCGGGCAGTGTGTTAGTCTCCATACTAACTCCAGCCACCATCCATGCGCACACACGTGTGCACTATAATATGTTCCGGGCAGTGTGTTAGTCTCCATACTAACTCCAGCCACCATCCATGCGCACACACGTGTGCACTATAATATATTCCGGGCAGTGTGTTAGTCTCCATACTAACTCCAGCCACCATCCATGCGCACACACGTGTGCACTATAATATGTTCCGGGCAGTGTGTTAGTCTCCATACTAACTCCAGCCACCATCCATGCGCACACACGTGTGCACTATAATATGTTCCGGGCAGTGTGTTAGTCTCCATACTAACTCCAGCCACCATCCATGCGCACACACGTGTGCACTATAATATGTTCCGGGGAGTGTGTTAGTCTCCATACTAACTCCAGCCACCATCCATGCGCACACACGTGTGCACTATAATATGTTCCGGGGAGTGTGTTAGTCTCCATACTAACTCCAGCCACCATCCATGCGCACACACGTGTGCACTATAATATGTTCCGGGGAGTGTGTTAGTCTCCATACTAACTCCAGCCACCATCCATGCGCACACACGTGTGCACTATAATATGTTCCGGGGAGTGTGTTAGTCTCCATACTAACTCCAGCCACCATCCATGCGCACACACGTGTGCACTATAATATGTTCCGGGGAGTGTGTTAGTCTCCATACTAACTCCAGCCACCATCCATGCGCACACACGTGTGCACTATAATATGTTCCGGGGAGTGTGTTAGTCTCCATACTAACTCCAGCCACCATCCATGCGCACACACGTGTGCACTATAATATGTTCCGGGGAGTGTGTTAGTCTCCATACTAACTCCAGCTGCCGTCCAACCAGAAGCACGATTTTTGGTTGACGACGCGACAGGTCAGTTGTCGTGGTTGGTATATGCTTGCCATAGGACAGATATTTGTGTGCATGAACACATCTGTTTGTCTTGAGACTGGGTGTGATTATTTATATCAGTATCCATTTACAAAAGGAAAGAAGGATATATAAAATATTCGCTCGAAGAGCAGCCCGACTGGGGAAGTACCTCCACCTTACAGAAGACATTCCTTAATAATAACATTAATAATTTAATGTTGTGTTTCTGAGTGTGAGTAAGGTCGCCAGAGCTCATCGGGGTGGGGGAGGGAAGGGTCAGCAACACTTGTTTGCTGACTCTTAAAGGCCGGCAACGCAACCGCGACTCCTCTGGTGTTGCGAGTGTCCATGGGCGGCGGTGATCACTTACCACAGGTCACTTGCTCGTTTGTCGACCACTGACATAAAAAAAAAAAAAAGTTATCTGGTTTCTATAGTACAAGCTCTGCTTAGTTTGGGATCAGATAGCCGAGAGTGAATAATGTACCGGGGTATTTTTAATTTTATTGCTTTTAACTTGTTTTGGTGAAGACGTGTCTAGACATCAAATATTGTTAATGAGACGCACCTTCGACCTTCTAGCAGTCTAATGACCTAAAAGAACACACACGGAGCCGTTTTAACGTGAATTTGGTTTATAGGTCGATTCTGTCATGACACCGCCCTATTGTTAGTTTTGCAGTGAGTCACGAATTTTTTTTCTGGCAGTTTTTCTCAGTAACTGCCACGTCATGCACTGCACTGTAGGGTAAAAAATTGACGATTCCACACAAATGTAATATTTTAACGGAATAAATTAATTTTGAATTTGAATATTTGCGTTCTAAATTAAATATTGAACGTAAATGAAATGAAATGAAATTTATTCAGCACTTGGGTATTAACATACACTTGTACATGTCAAGGTCACAATGCAGTACATAAACATAGTGGATAGTATAAAAGTTACAAAAAAATTAATTAGTCCGTGAGTCCGTCCGGTTTCCCGTGCGGTTTGTTTTATCGCATATATTTTCTGAAATCCTTAAATAAATAACAAGTTACTAATCTATTATTTTGAAATTTAATTCTACTTTACTTTTTTTTTTATATATTGACAATGTTACACAGATCATCCTAGCCCCAAACTAAGCAAAGCTTGTACTATGGGTACCAGGCGACAATATACATACTTATATAGATAGATATATACATAAATACATAGAAAATATCCATGACTCAGAAACAAATATTCGTGCTCATCACACAAATATTTGCACTTACCGGGATTCGAACCCAGGACCACCAGCTTCGTAGGCAGGAGCATTACCTACTAGGCTACGGTGACCGTCATATTAAAATTAAAGAATGGAAGACTAAAGCAAATAGACGAAATTCTAAATAAGGGTGTGATCACATGCACGGGATCACCGATCACGCGTTAATAGGCCAAACCGATCCTCGCTGCTGAGGAACCTACCCTAGCTAGCCTGCGGCTTTCTCTAGCTACCTAGGTGGACGACCCGGAAAATTGTGAAAATCGTATTTGTGACGAACTTCGTTTACATACTAAACTGCGTTTTTATTATTATTTCTGTCTCGTATTCCTCTACTTCCTCCTCCTCTTTAAAAATTAAATAAAAATCAATGTAGTTTACGTCGCTTTCTATTTAATTTTTAACTAACTGTGCCGCGTAGTTACAGCCGCGTAAAACTTTATAACGATTACCTACCAATAATAGGTATTAATATAGTAACTTTTCTGTGATATGAAAAGTTACTATATGAATACTAATACCTACTATTGGTAGGTTGTATTTTTATCTTTTAATATTATATTTTCCTTTAGATACACCAGCCTGTGAATTGGGGGCAAAATCGTTTCAGCCGTTTCGGATAAACTAAAAATAGCTACTCTGATAAATTTAATTTCCCCGAAAACGCCCATTCTATAAATTTTATCGAAATACTATGCTAAGATTACTTTTTTTTTTTAATGAAAGCTAGGCAACCTATATAAATCAACTTGTTTATTTTTTTTTCACTCAGATCATCCTAGCCCCAAACTAAGCAAAGCTTGTACTATGGGTACCAGGAGACGATATACATACTTATATAGATAGATAAATACTTATATACATAGATAACATCCATGACTAAAACTAGTTAAACCAACGCGGTAATCGATTATCTGTACTTAATATTATGTACAGATTTATTTCTCTGTGACCTTTCAAATCTAATTATAATCTTTAAGGAAAATGATAAAACACGTGTTTCACTATGAACAAAAATTTTGAGACATAAAACTTCAGAGTTATTTATAAAACGGAAACGGATAATTATACCTAATAGATTAAAAATAAATAGACTCTTTCTATAATATCCTTAGAAAATTTGGATCGAATTTATTTAACACGCTTGCTGTTTAAGACGTATAACTTAAATTAATCAGTGAATACACCTAAATTACACCTCAGACATTCATTTAGTCGGGTTGGATTGTGTTAAGTTTATCATTAGGTGTTTACAGAGTTGATGGCTTTGATTTAAGTGTTGTGTGTCTCCCTGATTACAATGCTGAACGACGCGACGGTGAAACCCAACACTCTGTCGCAGACCTCCTGAAGTACAAACGCCAGCACATCAAGCTACCCCAATCCTACAAATTTCCCCAATTGAAAGTGAACCCTATGCTTTTGTGATAAAGTTGAAAATCTATAAAAGAAAGTTGACAGATTGGGGTAGCTGGATGTGCTGGCGTCTGTACTATGTTATAAATGTGGTTTAATTGGAAACTCGTTGCAAATTAGAGACCTGATTAGTACTACGGTCGCATCTGTTGTTTCATGACATAGGTATAAGGGATTTTGTTATTAGTTCACATTCGTGACTGCCTCGTTGGTCTAGCGGTAGCGTGTTCACCCGCAGAGAATGAGGTCCTGGGTTAAAATCCCGGGCCAAAAGTGATTTTGGGAGTTTTCTGTAAAAAGAAAAATTTCTCAGCGTCAGCCCCAAATCTTGGAGTTGGCGGTATTATATCCTCGTGCCTCGGAAAGCACGTAAAGCTTTCGTTTCTGTATCTGACCTCTTTCCGGTCGTGTCGCTAGGCATCCCATCAGATCATGAGAGTGATGGAATAGAAAGTGCTCCTGTGTTTGCGCACACACTTGAGCACTTTAATATGTCCCGCGCAGATGGCTAATCTTTGTTCAGACTGGCGGCCGTGGCCGAAATTTGGCTAGGAGAACATTATTATTTTTATTATTCATATTCTTGATTACAAACTAGCGACCTTCCTTGGCCTCGCAGGGTAGATAGAAAGATAATTAGACTAATTAGAACAAAATCTAACTATAATAGACATTAAAGCTAACGGATTCCTTTAGAGGTAATGATGAGTAATAATAACAATAATGCCGTCCTGGGGCTCTACCGGCTAAGTCGCCGAACATCGATTTCTTAAATGGCGTTCAAATAAATAAAGGGTAAAAATGACTTAATCAATCGTTAAATCGGCTTCCATG
The DNA here is from genome assembly GCA_951640165.1 of Pseudoips prasinana. Lineage (NCBI taxonomy): Eukaryota > Metazoa > Arthropoda > Insecta > Lepidoptera > Nolidae > Pseudoips > Pseudoips prasinana. The sequence goes on along the minus strand of OX621238.1, from coordinate 2,121,185 downwards.
AGCACATGTCACGTCATAAATTTTCCGGAATCGATTGTCAACGTTGAAGCCGATTTAACGATTGATTCAGTCATTTTTTACCTTTATTTACTTATTTGAACGCCATTTAAGAAATCGATGTTCGGCGACTTAGCCGGTGGAGCTCCTGGTCGAATATCGGCTACGGCGGCTAGTCTACGCCGTATATATATATTATAGTGCACAAGTGTGTGCGCAAACTAAGGGGCACTTTTTATTTCATCACTGTCATGATCTGACGGGATGATTAACGACACGACCGGAATGTGATCTGGTACAGGACCGACATTTTAATGTGCTCTCCAGAGGCACGGGGGTGTGAATTACCGGCAACTAACAGAACCATTCAGACACTATGTATGTCTTCTGATTAAATTCGTTTCTGATTAAATTCGTTGCGGGATCCAAGACAGTTAAAGCGATTCCCCGGGACATGCCTGAGCTTCACCGCTCAGTGTCATTTCATTGTGTGCCACTGTTGATCCTGGCTTACAGGAGTTGCAGTGGTGGGTAAGAGGGAGGGACTAGTCCCGACTTTTCTATTTAAAAAAAGACAATATGTAGTAAAATATAAATTTCAATAATTAAACCTAAACATAATCTCCTTGACAATAACTTAAAACAAGCTAGCTAAATATCACTACCATTATAAAATTAATTGTATAAATGTTTTAACATTCCGTGTACCTAAATATCTGTAATAAGTAACTAGAAATAATAACTGTATTACTACAAACATGTTTTGACTATTGACAAGTGCTTTTTTAAAGTCTACGTGTGTAAAAACATTTTTTATTTATTTATTTTATTTATTTAATAGAAATCAGTTTATGGCCTGACCTGGGATTTGAACCCAGGACTTTCAGAACACGGTTGAACACGCTACAACTAGATCAAAGAGGCAGGTTTATACACAAATATGAGTATTATTAACACGTATAACATAATTCTAAGGCTGATTTCAGAGTGACGCGCGCGGCACGCGCCGGAGGCCAGCGCGTCTCAACAGCGGCGCGTGCGAGACGCGTCACTCTGAAACGCTAGCTGCCAGTAGAGGAGCTCGGGCAGCGCTGGCCGACGGCGCGCGTGTGAACTGCGTGACTATGAAACGCAACTGCTATCTAGTGTAATTGTAAGCGCGCGCGTTTGGCCGGCGCCGCTCGCGCGCGCGATTCTGAAATCAGCCTAATATCATTGCTCATAGCTAGTTGCTCTCACGGGTCCGTATGCGATCGGCGAGGTTAAGCAACTAGGCTCGCGGTCAGTCAATATATGGGTGACCGCCAAAGTGGTTTAATTTCTGAGCGTCTCCATGCTTCGGAGGGCACGTTACGCCGTCGGTCCGGTTGTACTCATAAGATAACAGTCGTTAAGCCATGTCAGAGGCCTACTGGGCGGCTTCAGCAACTCTGATACTAGGATTACCACTACCCATACGATAAGCAAGCAAGCAAACAAATTATTTATATTGTTTTTCAATAAAATACATAATGCTCATTGATAATAATATAGTTTTCTTTATGTGATACTAGCTGTGCCCCGCGGTGTTACCCGCGTTCAATTTTATACATTTTCTTTACTATAAACCTCACAGAGCTCGAGACCTTTCCAACGAATGCAAAACCGTGGAAATCGATTCGTGCGTTCCGGAGTTATAGCGTCAGGAAGGAAAACCCTACTTATTTTTATATAGTAGATTATTTAAAAACATCTTTTTAAAGACAAAGCCCGCATTAGGTAATCCACTCCATGTGTCGCGGGGTACTTTACAAATGTATAATAGACGTTGTATGTGAGTGTTCCCACACTCATAATCTACCAGGCTTTTTTCAGCGCTACAGTCATCTGTGACAGAATGCTGAACTGTGGCCACTTAGTCACTAAGGTGCTTAGTATGGGGACCACAGACTGTATTTAAAATTCCAAAAACAATACCAAAAATAATATATATTATAATAAATAAAAGAGAAAAAAACCTTGTGTGTACTTATGTACACGCGTTAGAAGTTATACTTCTTAATATACAACTTGAACATAGTTATCAATTTTCATACTACCTAGAACTAACGTCATGCTGTTGTTTTTACGATGCGCGCGCACGATGCGCGCGCATCGTACAAATTCACTCTCATCATTTTTCTCCATCGCGCCAAAAGAAGTATAACTTCAAAAAACAATCCGTATCTGATATCATCGAGGAACAAATCCACAGTGTGTGTCAATAGAAATAAAATTTAAACGTTGCATGACTAATTAAGGTTAATTATAAAATTATGATTAAGTAAGGTTAAAAAAGAGTAAAACGAGCGCGTCTCGCCATTAAACGTAAAAGTTTGCCGAATATATAGTGTTAATTGTAAAATTGTTATGTCTGTATATAAATAAAAAAAAAACATCGAATAGGTCCGTAAATTATGGATAATAGATAAATGTATTCATTATCATTTATAAGTATCAAAATATCTATGTATTCTTCTGTGTGTTGTTCCCCTATTGCTTAATTTATATCTATGTACCTAATGTGTCTAATAAACTGCACGAGTGGCGCAGCGGCTTAGAAAGTCGCCTCGCCGCTTCGTGTCGCGGGTTCGAGTCCCACGCCGAACAACTATTTGTGTGACCCATGAATAGTTAGGTTGAGTCTGGCTCTCTGGTCTCTCTTAGGCTGAGTCTGGTTGTAATTTGTGTCCGTCTATTATATGTTTGTAAAGTACCCCGCGACACAGGGATAGAATACCCTAATGCGCGCGTTGGTTTAAAAAAAAATTAAAATATAGTATATTATTTTTAAGCGAGAGCTAGGTTTTAAGTGAGAATGTCGATTAGCTTACGAAGCAGGCGGACAATGAGTGCGGTTCACATGAAACTTAACGTGTTTTAAAAATTGTAGAGTTTCGGCCAGAGGAACCAGCCTATGTGGAAACTAACCATTTATTCATATTACAGGGCAAAAAAGGGATTTTGTACCTAAAATCAACATTATTTTGTATGAAGTTTGTTGTATAAACACTATTAGATCAAAAGCTTTAACAGGTCAATGATTTGCAGAGAATTTATTTTCCGTTATCAATTTGCTAAATATTTTAGTTGGTGTTGTTATTTGTTGGCAAAATAATCTGTTGATCTAATAAACCGTTGACCTGTTAAGCTTTTTATCTAGTGATGTTGATAATATCCTACTAATATTATAAACGCGAAAGTATGGATGGATGGATGTTTGTTACTCTTTCGCGTGAAAACTACTGAATGGATTTTAATGAAACTTTCCAATAATATAGCAACTACATCAGAATAACACAGGCTACAATTTATAAAGATATTGTGTGAATTGTCCAAAATATGACGATAAGTGTCAAGTAAGTAGAAAAAAATCAACCATCTGCGCGCTATTCCGGCGTGCACTGCCAAAACCGCTAGAGGTACACATCATAATAATATTATAAATGCACAAGTTTGTGAATATAGATGTATGGATGTATGTTTGTTACTCTTTTACGCCAGAACTACTTGAACGCGGGTGAAACCGCGGGGACATAGCTAGTAATAATAACATTTGATATAAACAATGTTGGTTGTAGATGATAATTCCGTTAATTTCTTCACTTTCTTGATCCTATGATACGGCCCGCCTTCCGTATCGTCTAACGACTGCAGACAGAACATGTGTAACCAGCGGCTACACGTGCTCTCTAAGGCTTTATGCCTCCCATTTCCAAACTCCCGGCTGTTACCAATACCATTTCCTTTTATATAAATATCATATATCACTTTTTAGTAAAACCCCAGTTTGAATTCTTTGTAATTAACTAGTTAATTCGTGTCTATAAATAGATGTTAAACAATGATAATAACTTAAATCAAGTGATCAATCTACAAACATCAGTATTATTTGTGCGAGTCGGAATAGTTCAAGAAAGGTTCTGGCAAAAAACATACGTTTGTTTATGGGGCCCCCCTTAAATAGGTATGTTTTTTTTCTGTTTATTAGTATTTTTGTTATATTGGCAACAGAAATCCATCATGTATGAAAATTATAAAAATATGTGATTTGTTTGTAGCAGATTGTTTAAAATTAGCTTACCTTTGACCTTACTAGTGCCACGCCATTTCGAGCCAATCAAACATTGAACAAAAATCTTTGTAAATGTCATATCGTCTATATATATGAGTATGTATATAATATCCCCGCTATGATTGCATCACGTCAACAATTCTCAATTAGTATTACATTTCATGGCAAATGGATTCCATGGCACTGCCCCAAATAAACGTACGGGGAACACACCTATCGTTACGTCATTTTGTCAGAAAGTATAAGCAGGTTTGGCGCATTAACTCTGTATTTATTATGATAAGTGAGCAAACCGAAAGACACAGCGTGGGCAGCCCCTCTACAAGATGGACCGATGATCTTGTGAGGGTCGCTGGAACCAGCACGTCTTTCGGCAGATATTATGATGAAGTGAATAACCTAGTAGACCGTTCTGATGATAAGTGGTTACCGCATTAGCTACGCATTGCTGAGTCTGTCCTGGTCCGTGGCCGTGGCTTGTAACCACTCTCAACACTATCATATCAGCCGAAAGACGTCCACTGCTGGACAAAGGCCTCCCCCAAGATCTCCACAATGGCCGGTCATGCGCTATCCGCATCCAGCGATTTCCAGCGACCTGCACAAGATCATCGGTCCATCTTGTAGGGCACCTGCCCACGCTGCTCTTCCGGTTCGTGGTCGCCACTCGAGAACCTTTCTGCCCCATCGGCCGTCGGCTCTACGAGCTATGTGCCCTGCCCACTGCCACTTCAGCTTGGCAATTCTTACGGCTATGTCGGTTACTTTGGTTCGCCTGCGGATCTCAACGTTTCTGATTTGATCTCGCAGGGAAACTCCAAGCATAGCCCTTTCCATTGCTCTTTGTGTGACCTTGAGCCGCCAGATAAGGCCCATAGTGAGCGACCACGTCTCTGTTCCGTAAGTCATCACTGGCAACACACACTGGTCGAAGACTTTCGACTTGAGACACTGCGGTATTTGAGACGAGAAGATATGATTCTACGATTGACCTCCTTCTCGAAGTTGGACCTACCTAATTGGATGGTCTGTCCTAGGAAAATAGAGCTCTCTACAACTTCGAGTGTAGAGTCTCCAACCTTAACTAGAGTGGGTGCAACATGGATGTTCAACATGATTTTCGTCTTATCCATGTTCATTTTCAGACCCACTTGTTGAGAGACTCTGCTGAGACCATCGAGCATTGTACCGAGGTCGTCAGGGTCGTCAACACCATAACAGTTACAACTGAGCTTCTGAAGCTCAGTTTATCTTCTGAAACTATTTTATTTTATTTTACTATACCTACGATTATGATTGCCTACAAGCAATTCTATATACTACTTTTATCAGGTGTAAATAAGTGATAAACATGGCATGTGTATATGTTTTGTGTCTGTGTCTTTGCACGTGTGGCACACAGTCAAGACAGTCGCCTCGCCACTTCGTGTCCCGGATTCTATTTCCGCGCAGTACAATTATTTATGTGACCTATAAGTAGTTGTTCTAAAGCTGGACATACTTTGCGTCCATCAAACATATGTTTGTAAAGTAGCTTGCGATACAGGGATTAATTGCACTAACAGGTTCTTCTTAAAGACAACGTCGTCGTTCAAAAAAATAATAATTTATAACATACAAAAATTGTAAGGTTTATGTAGAGATAAATGTTTCCACAAATTTGTTTTGATAGAACTTAACAATAAAAATGTAAAAAGTGAAATGAGTCTTCCATTTTGACGTCATAAAGAGTATATAACAATAAATCTATTATTTTGTACTTAGTTTTTTTTTTGCAGTACTGTAGTTGACATCGAAGTTTATTTTATCGTAGATTTTATAAATATTATTTCATGCTTTTCTTAGTTTTGGCGCACTATTCATGACTTTAATTTATCAACAATTCACTTATTATTTTCTTCATAACAGAAAAAATGGAACGAAAAACAACGCCTTAACAACGTTGCGATCGACGACAACTTTTAAAACAAATAAAACTTAGAAAAACCAATGGTTTATATATAACAAAATATGGTCGCCAAAAAGATTCAAGTTCACAGTTGGAATTAAATATTTACGAATAAACATGAAAAAATCCAACCTTTTGCCATCGTATTCTCATATTATTCTCATTGAAGTATCTAAAGAATGAATGTGAATATAAACCACGTCGTGGTCACCGCCATTTCAGATACTGCAGGAGTAATTTCAAACGCTTTGTCTGAGGACCTAATAAATCGGGCCTGGATTTACGTAAATGGATTACTACCACTCAACTCTCTCTATAGACATAGAGACACCCATACATACACATGTCTAGCACTCGGTAAAATAAAGTTCGGCGAAAATAAATCACTTCAACAACTATCTGAAATATCATATAAAACTTTGTTTTCTTTACAAATTCTTTCTTCCTTTCGATAAATTTATTCACTAGTGATGTAAATGGAAATCAAATTTCCTTACATTGTTACACGGTCGGAAACATAAGTCACATATTTTTTCTACCAAGTTGATTGATTGGTAAAGATCAAGTTGACACTTTACTGAAGGTTTGGGGCACACCAAGGATATCATATAGAGACCCAGTACAAATCATAGTTGAGCCGTTACTACAGAAGTGCCGTTACAACTAATTTCATTTTTAGTCTGCCTTTCAATCAAATTGAAATTATAAACACATACTCGAATTAATGTCTTGTTGGCTAGGTGCGAGACATAATTATTATAGTGCACAAGTGTGTCGCAAACACAGGGGTACTAGTAAGTGTCATTCGACCAGTCTTTAAGATCCGATGGGAAGTCTAGTGATACGACCGAAAATAGATTAGGTATAGGTCGGATGTTTTACGTGTTCTCTGAGGCACGAGAGATACCGCCAACTCCCAGACATCGGACCGATATTCAGAACCACTTTTTGGCCCGACCGGGGATTTGAACCCAAGACCTCATTATTAGCGGTTTAACAAGCCCCCGCTACACTAACGTGACTGCACGTGTGGCGCAGCGGCTAAGACAGTCGCCTCGCCGCTTCGTGTCGCGGGTTCAAGTCCCGCGCCAGACAACTATTTGTGTGACCCATAAATAGTTGTTCTGAGTCAGGATGTAATTTGTGTCCGTCTATTATATATCTATCATATCCCCGCGACAAAGGGATTACATTCCATAGTGCGGACATTGTCTTAAAAAAAAATATGTAAAAAGGCTAGGGCTCAAATCAGTAGGTACCTACCCAAGAAATTCGAAATGACCTCTGGCTATATAATTATTTAAATCCTGATTTAGGCAAAACTTGTTATTATTAGGTTTGCCTGTCTGGAGAAACATTCGTAGTGACTATTCTTCACTGAGATTGTCCACAGTAAGACAAATTCAGCCAGAAGTACTATTATTATCATTTTACCAAGAACATTTTAACAGGAAACATTACTTGAATCTGAGAATCTCGAGTTACACCGAGTAGGAAATTGTGTGTTTGCCGAAATGATTTTGCCCAAAATGTTAGCGTATTATGAATGTGCTGAAATATACGAGTTATTCGTAGGAAATATACCTACCAAGAAATGTTCCATCACAGAAAATATTTGATATTATGACTTGTTATTTTATTAGGTCGGTATTTGGACTTCCTGGATGACGGTTTTATAGAATTAGTCGTAAAACAGCGCGTAAATCTAAGCTCAAAAGTTATTTCGCCTTGCAGGGCCGTGGCGCTGGTTTCTAAACGGTTATTACACGGTACAGACGCCAGCTACCTCAATCTGTCAAATTTCTTTTATAGATTTTCAACTTTATTACATAAGCTTATGGTTCATAATAGTCTACTTTGTTTGGAAGTATCATCCCATGAACATGCCTATCTGCTGGACAGTAATCGCAACTTAGAAAGTGACTACAGTATGTTTAACCGAATTACGGGTAGGATAAATAATAATGGACTACGACAAATTTTTGAGGACATGCTAAACTTCATAGTTGACATTAAAATCCATGTTGCGAAAAGTAATCAAGATTGCGACCATGAACAAAAGATGACTAATACACAGCTCTTTCTCGACTAAATATTTATATGCAATGCATCAAAATATCGCAGGACTTATCTCAAAAACCGACGCCCTAACTGTATGCTTAGAAGAACTTTGTGAAAAAAAAATCGAAGTAGACATACTGTGCATCACTGAACATTTCATGATAAAGGGATATGAAAGCCAATTGTATTTACCCAATTATAACTTGGCTTCATCTTTTACAAGGGATGGTAGTAAAAGAGGCGGTTCATGTATACTTGTAAGAAATGGACACTTTAAGTGGAAAGAGTTAACAAAGATCACAAAAATGTCGACAGTTGGTACTTTTGAATGCAGTGCAATTGAATTAATAGACCAAAGGACCATATTTGTGTGCATGTATAGAGTGCCTTATTTGAAAAATTTCAGTTACTTTCTTGATAAATTAGAATTAGTGCTACGTGAACTTACAAAACGTAGCAATAAAAATGTAGTTATTTGTGGTGACTTCAATGTAGACGTTTTAAAGAGAACTAAACAGACAATTGAATTGGAAAATGTGCTATTAAATTATAATTTAAAGCTTGCAATCTATCAGCCTACTCGCATTAAGAGCCAGACTTGTATAGATAACTTTGCGCATAATTTTGGTAAGAACTGTAATACAATCGTTCAGGAATTTGCACTGTCTGATCACACAGCTCAAATACTTAAGTGCCCCATAAGTATCATAAGTTATGGCTGATGGCGTAAAAAAATTAGGATATATAATAATGAAAATCTGAAAAAAATTTGATCATATCTAAGTAGTCTATCGTTCTCAGATATATATAGAATTCATGACCCCAACGTGGCCTACAATGCTTTTATGGACACCTTTTCTCTGTTCTATCAACAATGTTTTCGTGAAAGCTATGTTTCTATCAACGTTATTAAAAAACAAAAATGGGTATCGAGAGGTATCAAAGTATGCAGCAAAAGAAAAAGGGAGTTATTGTGGAATTATCGCCTGAATTCAAATAAACAAAATAAAAACTGTCTCTTAAAGTACTCTCAGAAACTAAAAAGAGTCATTAAACTGACTAAAAGAGCACAAAATGACTACACAATAAAAACATCCGCAAATAAATCGAAGGCCACTTGGCAAATAATTAACGAAACTAAACTTAATATACCAAAATGTAATATTGAATATCTTAAAATAAATGACGTTACTATAACAGATCCTATAGACATCGCAAATAGATTCAATAACTATTTTGTTGACAAGATCAAACCAATTATGGATTCCCAGACAAAAGAAATAAAGCATAATATTATTACAAATCTGAACTCGATGTTCATGGCACCCAGTTTACCCATTGACGTTTTTAAAATTATAGGACACCTTAAAAACACAAACAGTGTAGGATATGACGGCATCGCGACGAAAGTAGTTAAATTCGTAGCTGCCGAAATATGTTTACCATTATGTTACATTATTAATCTATGTATTAATACTGGTATTTATCCAGAAGCTTTAAAAACTAGTATAGTAAAGCCTTTACTTAAAAAAGCCAATAAAGATTTAATGGAAAATTATAGAGCGATATCTCTGGTTCCCATATTCTCTAAAGTTATAGAAAAATATATATATAAACAATTGAACGCATACCTTGAGAAATATGAAATACTTTGCAAGGAACAAAAGGGTTTTAGAGAAAAACATACCATCAATATGGCCATCTACGATTTTTTGCTTCCAATTATGGAAAATGTGGATAAAAGGAATGCCATATGTGCCATATTCTGCGACATGACACAAGCGTTCGATTATGTGCAACATAAAACTCTGTTGGACAAACTTGATGCATATGGTATTAGGGGCAGTATAAATAATTTGTTTAAATCATACCTAGAAAATAGGAAACAAATAACGGAAATAAAGAAAGTTAATGTTAGAACAAAAAAGGAAGAATCGTTCTATTCTAATGAACGTATAACTCTTCATGGTGTACCACAAGGGAGCGTACTTGGGCCCATTTTATTTATTCTTTACATAAACGATCTACCCCAAGCCATAGCACACCCAATGACACTCTATGCTGATGACAGTACAGTAACTATAGCTAATAAAAATAAATTGGATTATCAAACTGACATTAACAACTCCCTAAATAATGTAATACAATGGCTTGAGAATAATAATTTAATAATTAATCTTAAAAAGACAAATATAATGCATTTTAATCAAAGGAAATTGACTGACACTAATCTTGACATTAAATATAATAATAATCCAATTAACGCTGTTAGTATGACGAAGTATCTAGGTTTAACAATTGATATAAGACTTGACTGGAAATCGCACATTCAAGAAACATGTAAAAGAATATGTAGTGCCGCTTTCGCTTTATATAAAATGTCCTCAATAATAAATGTGGAAGCACTAGTTGTTGCCTATTATGGCTTAGTAGAATCGATACTCAGATACGGAATCATTTTCTGGGGAAACTCTACAGAAAAGGAATGCATATTTAAAGCACAGAAAAGGTGTATCAGGTGCATGTTTGGATTAAAAACCATAGAAAGCTGTAAACCGTACTTTCGGCGTTACAAAATATTAACGTTGCCGTGCCTTTACATTTTAGAAACGGTATTATTTGTAAAAACAAATCCTGATTTATTTACCCGTTTAAACGATGCTATTCCGCGAAATAGGAGAGACAATACAAAAATTTGTCAGCATGCTTCTAAAACGACACTTATGCGCAAAAGTATTTTTTGTATGGCTCCATTGATATATAATAATCTACCAAAACACTGGAAAGAGTTAAGTGAAAATGAGCTCAAACATCACCTTAGAATTTTTTTAATAGATAAAGCATTTTATGACATTAACGAATATTTAAAAGTAAGTCTCTAATTGCACTACATAAGTGAAAATATACTATTTTTTAATTTTGTATCTAGTTTATTTTATCGACATTTTCTTTTCTGACATTACTTTTATTTATTTTTATTAGTATTATATAATTTATTAATTGACTTCATTGTATTAAATATTAGTGCAGGTCTATGAACCTAACGAAAATTTGTACGCCATGTGGATATGGCAAACATGACTGTTAAATCTTAAGTTTACTACTATCTTGCATGCAAATTGTGTGTATACTCATATTTGGACGAATAAAATATCTTATCTTATCTTATCTTCAAGGTAGCTTGATGTGCTGGCATAAAATTACAAAAAAACTAGTGTGCTTAGATGTTGTGCGTGTGTGTTGTTGATGATGTTGCTAGACCACACGACTGAAGTAATACTTAGATATAGGAAACAAGAACTAATGATTTAGTCATTTTTAACCTTCATGTATTTGAACGCCGATCACGATCACGATGCCCGGGCGTAATTGGGCGGTAGCCTAAAAGGCCATGTCTATATGGCTATGAAATCTTCAGAGAGCTATGTCCAGATAGATGCCGAGCACTACAACACGTTTAAATATTCGATTTCCCCGTTTGGAGTCTAGCATCCATCACACTAATATTATAAAGGCGAAAGTTTGTGAGTGTGTATGTTACTCTTTCACGCAAAAACTACCGAACGGGTCTTGATGCAACTTTGTAGTAATATAGCTTATAAATTCGAATAACACGTAGGCTATAATTTATAAAGTTTGACTTGGGAAAAACCACGGGGCACCGCTAGTGTTCATCTTAATAATAATAATATCCTGGGACATTATTCACACACGGTCATCTGATCCCAAACTAAGTAGAGTTTGTACTATGGAAACCAAATACCTGATATACTACATATACTATTTTTCTTTTGTAAATACATACTTATATAGATAATTTAAACCCAGACTCAAGACAAACAGACATGTTCATGCACACAAATATCTGTCACGGGTGGGAATCGAACTCACGACCTGCGGCGTGAAAGGCAGCGTATCTACCAACCACACTAACAAAAACATTTGTGTAAGTTAAGTGCATAACATTTGTTTTACCATCTCTCTTGTCAACAGTGGCGCTGTGCACAGAAGCCTGAAGGATCATCGAGTGACTACGAATTAAACCACGAACCTCATAAAAGGTGTTATTTACAGGTAAAATTACTATCTAAAATTAAATGGTTTAAGAGAGGTAGGCCACAGTGTTCATTTGCTCAAAGAGCAGCCTGACTGGGGCAGTACCTCCACCTTACAGAAAACATTCCTTAATAATAACATTAATAACTTTAATGTTGTGTTTCTGCGCGTGAGTAAAGTCGCCAGAGATCATCGGGGTGGGGGGACGGGTCAGTAACACTTGTTTCCTGACTCTTTTAAAAGCCGGCAACGCACTCGCAACTCCTCTGGTGTTGCGAGTGTCCATGGGCGGCGGTGATCACTTACCATCAGGTGACCAGCTTGCTCGTTTGTCGCACTATGACATAAAAAGAAAATGTTTTAACGATTATATGCCCCTTTTATAATCATACGGCTCTTTACAGATGAACACCCTCCGCTACAACGGCCACGCGTGCAGCACGCAGGTTCCCCGCGGCACCGACACTCGTGCGCAGACGACTCAGCTCAGCCACGTCACCCGATCCTCGCGCCGCACGGCCCCAGCGCACGCGCTATCCGTCGAGATGCTGCAGCGACATGGACTGATTGATTTAAAACGTTGATATTAGGTTCCATTCGATATGTACATATATATATACACTAAATAAAGTTGTCCTTAAGAGGCCTATTACAGTCTACTAGCGCCGCCAATCGAAAAAATGTCATAACTCGTAAATAGAATCGAAAATACAAAATATGTTCTATTATTACTGTGGAAAAGGCAATAACGTAATTGTATAACACCTTATCAACACTTGAAATATAGCTGTTTAGCTAGATCGTGCATTCAAAACATAAACGGCCGTTTTTGTTACAAATGCACGATTTAGCTAAAAGCTATATTTCAAGTGTTGACAATGTGTTATAAAATTACGTTATTGCCTTTTTTACAGTAATAATAGACCACATTTTGTATTTTTGATTCTATTTACGAGTTATGACATTTTTTAGATTGGCGGCGCTAGTGGACTATAAAAGGCCCCTTAAATGGTAGTATATAGTAACTACTCTAGTCATTAGCGGTATAAGTTTAGTTTTTATATTGAGCAAGTTTCTATGTTCTTATTGGGCTCTCTTAATGTTAGATAATCGCGATATTATGGTCAGTGTGGGCCTTGCTTTTGGTTTATTATGTTGGCAACATCGGTTCAACAGCGCCATCTAGCGGTGAAGTGGCGACAAGCCGAGTGTTTATAATGGCTGTGCGCGAGTGGAGCGGGGTCTTTCGCAGTCGTGCCGTCGAAATAATAACGTCTAATTTATTGATTGTGCTAAGTTGTCATTTTCAAGTGGTAATTAAAAGAGTATTGTGATTGATAATTCAGTATTTTATTAAAGTAAAGGAGTTTGATGACAATGATGAAATACTCCAGTAACAAGCGAGATAGATTAAGGGTAAATAATGGGGGATATGCCATGTCAGTTTGATGCACCCAGAAGATCGTGGGTCAGAATATTAACGTCGAACATTTTTGTGGAAAACGAAGATTGGTATGCTTTGTGTCTGTAAATTGTGTGTTTTTAAAGTCTCCCGCAATTAATTTTTTTTATTTCTATTGTATTTATGATATTTTCATAAAAATGATGGTGTTTGTATAAATAACGTATCATATGCTGATGATCAAGCCCTTCTGAGTGCTTCGCCTTGTGGCCTACGTAAGCTAGTAACCATCTGTGAAAAGTACGCTAAAAGTCATGGGCTTGTTTACAATGTAAATAAAAGTCAAATCATGGTTTTTGAGTCCAGGGGTAAAAGCCCGAATACAATGCCATCTATTTCTCTCTATGGAACCCCGCTGAAACGGGTTTATTCGTTTAAATACCTAGATCATCATTTGACCCCTGGCCTCAAAGACGATGATGACTTGGAAAGGGAACGAAGGGCGTTGTCAGTGAGAGCAAACATGTTAGCTCGCAGGTTTGCACGGTGTTCAAGGACAGTAAAAATCACTCTTTTTAGAGCCTATTGCTCCTCATTCTACACGTGCTCCTTGTGGGCTAAATATACTCAAAAATCTTACAACGCTCTTCGTATCCAATACAACAACGCGTTCAGGGTGCTGTTGGGTCTGCCACGTTTCTGTAGCGCATCGGGCATGTTTGCTGAAGCCAGAGTGGACTGTTTCTACGCCACAATACGCAAACGGTGTGCATCCCTGGTGAGCAGGATTCGTGGCCACTCTAACAGCATTCTGGCCATGATCGCAGGCAGATTTGACTGCCTATACATGAATCACTGCTGCGCTCTTTCTCACGGAATGGGGCATCGGTGATTCATGTATTCCAGTAAACAAAATCTTAGTTATATTTTTACTAACATAGAATAAGTTTTATGTATTACTAACAATTTTGAGTCTTTGGTTACTTTAATAAATAACTTTTATTATTATTATTATTATAAAAAAAAATCACATGGCAAGGTTCCCAGTGTTTCCTATTGCAGCTAGCTATCAAAATCTAGTTTTGAAATTAACTAGAAACCAGAGTCAAAGATGGTTAGATCTGGTGATAGACTCTAGGTTCTGACTCCTTGTAACATTTTAGTAGATGTCATGAAGACTGGGAGATACGGTTTCTAGTACTCTCTGTGGCACGTCCTGTGTGAGGTTCCTCTCCAATTCGAGTTATAATCAAGGTTGTTAAGTGTTAACGGCGAGATGCAATGAAACAGGTGTGAACGTAAAACATAAGTTTATTATTAAACCTAAGATGATGCCATGGGCATCTACAGTATCTGCTTATAATAATTTCTTAACCACTATGTTAAAACTACTTAAACTAACCTTATCTATTTGGACGCCAGGAGGAATTTGCCTTCAACAATACTATGTCGTATGTCGGTTCGCTGGCTCCTGCCACAACCCTACTAGCTCAGTAGCTCAGTCTCGTGTCGGAGGGTCGCCCGTAACGTCGTAGCGTCGTTTCCATTAGGCTCCCAGAATAAAGGGCATGACCCGAAGCTATAACAATCAAACCATTCGTTATTGCCTACTTATTGATTGTGAGCAGAGTTGTACAAGTATATTGGATGCAATTACTAAAGTTAATCAGAACACAATAAGTTAAACTTACCCCTTGCACAACGTAACTTAAGTAAGTTTTCAGTATTCCTACGAGTCGGCACACTCATCTTCCAGGGTTCTCTTAAATTGCCCCAAGCAAACACAACGGCACCATAAAATTAATGTCTACTATAAACTTTTACTTATTTCTTTAATTATGACGGTAATCACACACTCACAGTACGGTGTTCTCCGAACGAATGCCCAACCCATTCGCATATCTTATACGCTATCTAATTAATAATGAATAAATTTTGAAATGCACAAAAAGACAATTAGATGCGCATGAGTTTCGAACCGGCTTCGGAAAGATATGCTTCCGAGCACTTTACCCCTCGTCTATCTGTTCCTTAGCACTGCATGCCAATTTAGTAACTGCTTGCGTTTATTGTTATGACGTCACACTGCTAAGTTCATTATAGCCCTAATAAGGTTTTTTGTTATTTCTTTTAATTGACTAATAATTCAATGTTATAAAACTTGTTAAGCAACTAATCCATCTGCCATCTGATCCCAAACTACACACTACAACCTTATTGTGATGGTGTTAGTTGTCTATTCAAATGCTTTTAATATCGTCCCTCACGAAATCCTTTTATCCTCTCCCATCTTATGATCTCTCAAAAAACGGCGGGGCTTTCCTCGTATCTTTGAGTAGCCAGCACCTGCCTCGATCGCTCCGAACTGCACAAAGTTGATGGGACGAAAATGTTTCGGCATTAAGTCCATCTATGTATATTCCGTTGTACTGAAGTTTAAATAAATAAATCCAGGCCAAGCGTGTGGGCTCGTCGCTTCGGGTTCGAGACCCGCGCCGGAATCTATTTGTGTGCCCCGTAAATAGTTGTTCTGAGTCTGGATGTAATTTGTGTCCGTCTATTATATGTTTGTAAAGTACCCCACGACACAGGGATTTTATTTCTTAATGCGGGCGTTGTCTTTTTTAATAAAAAAAGCTTGTGCTATGGCAACCAGAAAACTGATAAACATACTTATATATTTCGTAATACATACCATATTATAGATGAACTACACCGAGACACAGAACAAATAATCAAGCTCATCTCACAAAGATTTGTCCTGGATGGGGATCAAACCCACGACCTCTGGCTTTGCAGTCAGGGTCAATAACCTCTAGAACAACAGCAGCAACAGGCCTGTCAAAAAGTTATGAAGAAATTCTATCTATATGTTAACTTGACGCTATTAACGGTGCTATTAACACGCACCCGGGGAGTCCGGGTGCGTGTCCCGACCATCTGGGACACGGCGCAAAAGGGGGGCACCGGAGCAGCATACCCGCGTTCCCGGGGCTCCCTCTATCAGGCGCCAGAAGAAGTCCACGGCAGGTTAGGTTTAGTCGGTGCGAGTCCGACATACCCACCCGCAGACACTTTTTGCGGGTGGCATGCATTAACATTCCCCTGCCTAATCAAAAAAAAAAAAAGCGGGTTTGTCAGAGTACTACTTTCCGTCTAACTCATACTCCCCGTGAAAGTGGTACTACTGTGCTAGCTGGACTCTTTGGTATAACAACTTAGAATAAATACGCCAAGATATTCTACCCGCCCACTACACAAAAACTCAGACCCCCAGCAGTGACACTTTAAAAATTTTGTTCATTTTTCTATCTATCAACTTTTGTATCAAGTAAGTAAGTTAAGAGAGGTAACATAACGTTCAGTCGCTCAAAGAGCAGCCCAATTGGGGAAGTACCTCCTCCTTACAGAAAACATTCCTTAATAATGACATTAATAATTTTAAGGTTGTGTTTCCGAGTGTGAGTAAGGTCGCCAGAGCTCATTGGGGTGGGGAGAAGGGTCAGCGATACTTGTTTGCTGACTTTTAAAGGCTGGCAACGCACCCATGGGCGGAAGGTCCATGGGCGGCGCGGCGGTGATCACTTGCTCATTTGTCGCTTGTTGTTGATATAAAAAAGTAGGTTTTTACCAATGAATTGAGTACATTGTATATTTCATAATTTAAACATGAATTAAATACGAATTAAAGAAAACTCAATGAGATTTCTAGACGGAGTTGAATAAGTAGGTTGTTAGCAAACAAAAGTTTTGTAATAATAAGTTGGACAGGATGCGGGGCGGCATTTCCGCTTAAATAACAATTTTCAAACTGTTATTTACTTTTATAATACGTTAGCTGTTCCCTGTGGTTTTACCCGCGTTAAACTTTAGAAATTATAGTCTATGTGTTATTCGGATATAATTATATGCTATTTATAAAATAAATTTCACCGATTGGGGTTACTGGATGTGCTGGCGACTGTACAATATATTTTCTTATTATTCCACGAAATTATTCAGTAATTATGAGGATTAATTTAATATTAAAGAGGACATGACTGTCATGTCCGTGAACCTTATGAAAAATTAAAGTTATTTCACTTCGATAATTGATTTTAGATCGTCTACGTCTACTACGTCTTTATTAACAACTAGCTGTGCCCGCGACTTCGTCCGCGTGTTAATTAGTTTATTTAGTTTTTTAGTAAAATAAAATAGTTTTTCTAAAATAAAAGTAGCCTAAGTTACGCCTTATTACATCAGCTACCTGCCAATAAAAGTCCCGTCAAAATCAGGAACAAACAGACAGACAGACAGACAAAAATTGTAAAAAATGTTATATTGGTGTATGTACCGTATATATTCATATTTATGTAGTAAAAACCGGCTATTTCAATATTACAAACAGACACTCCAATTTTATTTATTTGTATTGATGAATATTGCTAAGATTATACGGAAAAGTAACAGATGTGGACAAATCATATGTGGCTACTATAAGGCTCGCTCGTTTTTTTCAACTGTTCTAATTCGTTTACCAGACCGTTATTTTGCAGATAAAAATGACCTTTTGCTATCGAAAAAGAGGCTTGTAATTTATGTAAATATTAATAGACAAATAAAAGATCAATATTAAAATATTTTTTTTATAAAACTTGAAAGTCTTATCTTAAAGCCCAAGAAGGGAAATGTGAAATACGTTCGTATAAAATAATACCAGCTAGAAATAGCTTTTAATCATAAGATCCGAACATAATTTTAGAAGACAAACGTATTGCAAACTAGTCTATTTGCATACGCTTTGTAAGGAATAGTTTGTTTGCATAAATTAAGGTCTATAATTTAATGATTTATTATGTATATCGTATTTCGTCGACTTCGAAATAGGACCAGATTCTCACTTCGTCTGTGTCTTGTTTTCCACCTCTATAAACAACATGTATTAAATTGTAAAAGAAATTGAATAAATCACAGAACAAATGAAATTGGTTCGGAAATATAACGGAAATATAAAAGCTAGATATTACGAGCATCAGGACGTCTTCTTTCACTAGTCTGCTGTCATTTCAAAAGTGTTATATTACTACACAATTGGGTTAACCGGAGTGTTTACGGTTAACTCAAGTGTCTATCAGAAGAGATAACAATCCAAATCAAAGTAAACAGAATATTTGCTTAAATATAATTCTATAAAATTAATTTGAACCATAAAGGGTAAGCTCCATATTAGTCTTTCGGGGTGCAAATATAGAGAATTCTATATTTTAAGATCTAATGATTGAATCACTAATTAAAGGTTATTAATTTATTTATTAAAGGTATTTCATTATTCAATATGTTATTTTTTATTTATATAGCGTTATCTTGTAATATGTATTTAATATCTATTACTTTGTTTACAATTCATAATACAATATTATAGGTACTTAATAAATATCATCGTATACATAATTTATCACTTATTAAAATAAAAAAATACAGCTTTTTCTTCTTACAGATTTTTGCCTCTTGGATATATTTAACATTCTTGATGCCATATTAAAAGAGCTGTCTTATATAATGGCGTGCACACTGTATTTTTAAGTCTTTTCACTTTAAGTCACCAACTACATTCCCACATCACAAAACATCTACGAGTCCGGCATGTCGCCTAAAAGTATGGCAAATTTATCTGCCTGTCTCTCCTCTCCAGTCTCTTGTTCCCTTCAGGACACTTCAGCCAAAGCGGTCAGCATTGCCCAATTTTGGGAAGATAAAATCTAATTACGATGAGAAGTAGAAAGTCACAGATAACTAGTTTCAACAAACAAAGAAATGTTAAAATCTTATATTTATAAAAAACGGTTTGCTGTTTGTTTCTTTGTTATCTACGTATGAAATACGGCCCTGTCACATTTTTCCTGAGCCCTGAATGTTCTATGTTTATTGGTTGAGTTTCTCCAGAATATTATCACCGTAGCCTAGTAGGTAAAGATCCTGCCTACGAAGCTGGTGGTGCTGGGTTCGAATCCCAGTAAGTGCAAATATTTGTGTGATGAGCACGAATCTTTGTTTTTGAGTCATGGATGTTTTCTATGTATATAAGTATTTATCTATCTATATAAGTATGTATATTGTCGCCTGGTACCCATAGTACAAGCTTTGCTTAGTTTGGGGCTAGGATGATCTGTGTGACATTGTCCCTAGATATTATTATATTATTATTATCCTCATACTGACTCGCTCTAACAGAATAATAAAAATAAAATAATAAAAATAAATGGAACCCAGATATTACGCGCACTGGAATGTTCATCGTACTAGTCTGTTGTCCTTTATAAAGGGTCAGTATTAGTAACAAGTGGGTATATATTGTGGCTGTATTTGTAAGATAGAACGAACAAACTATCAGGATTATTTTACTTTCACAATCAATAAACAAATACCCTCTGACAACTTACACACTGCCATACATTGAATTAAATAACTAGAGAAGCAAACCTCATTATAGCGAGTCGCAAAGTCGCAAAAGTGTAACCACTAGTTAACAGTGACGACGTAGCTTTGAAACCACTAGACATTTTAAAGTAAACATATTATATCTATCTTACTTACACCGGTCGTAATGACAATACAGTCAGTCAGATTAGACAAAGACAGTAAAACATGCATCGGCCGGTTGGGGTTGCTTACCATATAAAAATTCCCCAAAAATTTTTTTAAATCAATTAAACAATTTTGGCGTCATTTACATACATAAACAATTAAATTACGCGTGGAAAGTAATTCGCTTGATTTGTGATGTTTTTGCGACCTTGAATCGCATTCTTTGACTACACATTTACCCATTTTTCTCTTGGTTGAACACTGTTGGCGTCTCACTAAGCACTGAACTGACATTAGCTGCACATAAGGCTGTGGCCTTATGTGGAGTGGCTACGCATTGGCGCGGTTATTACTAATCTAGTAGTTTATATCAATGCCGCTATATGATCCCAGACTAGGCAGAGCCATAGAACATATTTAAACCAGACAATTGTTAAATAGAATAAATAATCGTACTAATGACACAAAGACTTGTTCTGAGTGGGGATCACACCAATGACCTCTGGCTTTACAGTCAAGGTGAATAAAACTAGACCAATAATTCAGTCGAGTCATCGATCGAGTCCAATCTCTGCCCCTGAGACATTTTCATATCTGAAACGTTTGAATACCGCTTTTTAATAACTTTTAATACGATTCAATACGACTTAATTTTTCTTTATCGAATTGTAATCCGATTGAACTAAATTTATTAAAATTAATGTTGAAAGTATTCCCAGTCCCTATAGAATTATAATCTGCTCTCAAACAACGGAGAATATATGGATTAACGTATGATTCGCCTAAAATATGTACAAAAAACGTATACAATCTAATTTTTTCTACTTTATTGCAGTTATTTAACGAATTTGCAGTCGAATTTTAGACAAAGGATTCCATAAAATTTAAACAACTCTAATTTAAGAATGCCGTGAATAATTTACTGAAAAAATACATCTGTGAGAACATTTTTCTACATTAAAATTCATCAAAATACTTCGTAGCTACATAATATTTATTTTTTAACACATTGAAATTATTTCTGCTCCCGCCGAGTTATCATCGTAATTTTTGAATTACTCTTGGGTCGCTCGCTCTGACATCTTTCATATTATCCTTGTTATTTTGCGTTGTTGGTATTAATATTGGGTCTTGTTTGTTACAAATTAGATTCTTTTTTGTATTATACATCATTATTCAAATATGAATAGGATTTTATTTGAGATTGGCCCATTCATTTTTGTAAATAAGTTATTAATGAAATGTTGTCATGTTTTGATGGTCAGGAATAACATTTGTTGTATAAAATATACGTAAGTTATTGTAAGTGTAATATCACTGAAGAAGTTACTACGAATACTGTTTTTTTTTTTATTTCAAGGGTATTTTGATTACGTGTGACTATCTGGCAAGTGATCATCATCAGCCTGAAATCTTCCACAGCTGGACATAGGCCTCACAAAAGGTTTTTGGAACGAAGTTTCTTATCGCGCGTTGTGAAAGGGGGCTAGACGGAAAAATATCTTACGAAAAGTTGTCACGACACTTTTTGCAGCTGTGCGGCGTGCGCATGTTTCTCTGTCTCTCTCTCTCTTATAGAAAGCAAGCCAGATATTTTCATTTCTATTTCGCATTGAACATTGTGGTGTCGCGACGATTATTTTTGTTGAGTGTATACAGGTTTTTTTGTACATAATAAATAATAAGAAATAACTTCGTTCCATCCGGGTGTCCCTTGGCACCTCTCAAGTTTTTTTATAATATTGCCATTTGGAGCCGTTTGCCTTAGCTACCGCGTTTGGTATGCAAGATGGTGACCGCAGTTAGGTGGTAGCTAGTACACAGGTGACGCTGCTGCCCGACTCCGTGCTGTATTAGTCGCCTTTTACGACACCCACAGGATGGTTTAGGTTGGTCCTATTTTTCTCTCTGGGTCGAAAAACTACACGCCTAACTAATTTAACAAGTAAATAAACATAAAGAACAAATTAGTTTCAAAGTACTATACTTATAATTCGGATCTTTAGTATATATTTAATTATCAACTTCTAATCCGGTGGTAGCATTAAAGCGCGACCGTCGTTTTAAACACAAGGTCCGTTATAATAATAATACTGAATTCATACCTTAATATAGACAGAACCATTCAGACAATATGTAGTAAAATATAATTTCAATACATAATATTAAAAACTTCAACTAAACATAATCTCCTTGACAATAACTTAATACAAGCAAGCTAAATATCACTACCGTTATAAAATAAATTGTATAAATGTTTTAACATTCCGTGTACCTAAATATCTGTATTAAGTAACTAGAAATAATAACTGTATTACTACAAACATGTTCGGACTATTTACAAGCGCTTTTTTAAAGTCTACGTGAATAACAACCTTTTTTATTTTATTTTATTTAAAATTCAAATTATAATTAGTTCAATTCGTATTGGTACCCTAAGCTTAATTGCAAACTTCTAGTTGGAATGTATTAATAACTAATCAGATTTTAAAATTGGAATTCAGTTTTTAAATTGAATTCGGGTACCTATAATTTTCGAATCAGTCTGGTTTGCAAGTGACATATTATCGTAAGGCTCAGTCCACACTGCGAAATAACATCGCGCGGTTTTTATCCAGGACTGAATCTAGTATACGTTACAGATTAAGTGAACGCCCAGTGAATAAGATTACTGGCAATATTTGTCTGTATCTACAGTCATCCACGGGAAAGTTCTACTATGCGTTAACGTTATTAATTGTTCTATATCAATATCATTCGGGCTTTGCCAACGCTGACGTAAGAGAGCGCGTGTAGCGTAATACAATTTCAACTTGTCAAGGAATTCTACGGGCTTAGTCTTAATCCTCAAAGATTTCAATTTAAGATTTATGTAAGTACAGATTAAGCAGAAATACGAATTTAAAAAATATTGATATGTTTAAGTAAAATTTCTTAACGCCCGCTTTACTTGGAGATTAAGCTGGTGAATGCCTGACGAGAGCGTTACGAAAAGTTTGATCGGGCGAGGCGAACGGAAGCTGAGAGGGAGATATAAGTAAGTGAAGATAGAAAGAGACAGATTTACGTTTCGTATATTACTGTAGGGACAAGAGAGGTACGAATACACATTTTCTTTCTCTCTTTCTCTCCTTGCCAGATACTTTTCATATATATAAGTTTAACTTCTGAAGAGTGGTCTAAAGCGTACTAGTATTCTATTATTATTTTAAGATAGCGCTCGCATTAAGGGTTTAAATCCCTGTATTGCGGTGACAACTTTACTTCAGAAACATGCAATTAATGGACACAAGGGCACCCAGACGCAGACGAAAAATTTATGGGTCACACAAATAGAAGGTGTGCCAGACTCGAACCCAAAACACGAAGGCGCTGAGGTATTAGCGAGACGACCTCCACCACAGGTCCAGTAAAATTAATTACATCTTTTAAGAATAAAAACTTTGAATTCTTATGGCCTTTATGTTTTATTAAAAGCTTCTTTTTATAATGACATCATGCGATGAATGGAATGGTGGTTCCATTAATAATATTACTTTTGTTGTTTTAAATCTCTTAACGACATCAAAGTTGTGTCGGTTTAAATCTTCAACAACAAAGTTACGAATGAAAATATGGACCAAATTGTAAATAAATGTATAATTATTTGATGTAATTATAGATGTCTAAATTATAATCGTGTGAAATAAAGGTAAAGATGCGAGCACATCCAGCTACCCAAATCTGTCCCATTTCTAATATAGATTTTCAACTTTATCACAAAAGTATAATAAGGTTCACTTTCGATTGGGGAAATTTGGCAGATTGGGGTAGCTTGATGTGCTGGCGTCTGTACGTAAAACTAGAATATAATGTCGTATAGTGTAATTAAAGACATACGTTATATTAAAGATAATATGGTGTTGATAATTGTCGTAAAATCAATTTTTCTCTATGCTGTAAATACGACTCAGTGGGAATTTTTGTTTGAATAAAATAGTGATTAAAATATAAATGTAAGTTTGTGTTTAGAATAATATTATTCTGAATTGATGTCAGATTTTTTTATAATGAAAGTGATACTAATATTATTCGTAATAAAAAAGTAAAAAAAATATACTGTCTTTTGTATTTGAAAATGAAATAATTATTAGTAGAGACCTACCCTGGCTCCGCACGAGTACATAGATAGCATTAGGGAGTAGTCCCTCCCTCTTACCCACCACTGCAACTCCTGTAAGCCAGGATCAAGAGTGGTACAGAATGAATGACACTGAGCGGTAAAGCTCAGGCATGTCCCGGGGAATCGCTTGAACTGTCTTGGATCCCGCAATGAGTTTAATCAGATAGCATTAGGCAAATTGCTACATTGGTAACGTCTAAACATTCACTGACATTTTTGGTTCATATTCTTGTCTCTAGATGGAGTTGAACGAATTTCAGAATCTCGCTCATGAGATTTTCCTCCGTTGATTAGCCTACTAACAAATTTACTATCGAGAACAATCAACCACTTGAACATTACAATAATGTCCTTCTGGCCCATGACCAATCTCAATGGAGACTAGCCATCGGCGCAGGACAATATAGGTATACTTCCCCCTTAACACATTGGCTTTTGGATTTTTAGGGTTTCGTAGCCAAATGGCAAAAAACGGAACCCTTATAGATTCGTCATGTCTGTCTGTCCGTCCGTATGTCACAGCCACTTTTTTCCGAAACTTTAAGAGCTGTACTGCTGAAACTTGGTAAGTAGATGTATTCTGTGAACCGCATTAAGATTTTTACACAAAAATAGAAAAAGAACAATAATTTTGGGGGGTTGCCATACATATAACTGACACTCAAAAATTTTTTTTTCATCGTACCAATACATGTGGGGTGTCTATGGATAGGTCTTCAAAAATGATATTGAGGTTCCTAATATAATTTTTTTCTTAACTGAATAGTTTGCGCGAGAGACACTTCCAAAGTGGTCAATGAGTGCCCCCCCCCCCCTCCCCCCTGTAACTTCTAAAATAAGAGAATGATAAAACTAAAAAAAATATTTGATGTATATTACTATAGAAACTAACAATGAAAATTGGTTTGAACGAGAAGCAAGTAGTTTTAGTTTTTTTTTTAATAAACCGTAATTTGCTTTCTTTTAATCAACTGAAATACTTGCTGCTACGGAACCCTTCATGTGCGAGTCTGACTCGCACTTGGCCGGTTTTTCTATAATACGGTGTGCTCATAACTCAACGCATCGAAGAGCCGCTTGCCCGTCCACTCACGTGTGCCTCCAGCCCTGTTGTACCATAAAAAATACCACGTTGAAAAAATAATAATACACTCATCGTCGCGTTATCGTGCACTGGAAAAAAGTATCAAAACGCGCATACGCGCCTTTGCCATGGGACGCATCATGGGCGGGGAATGTGTTAATAGAGGCTTCTTTATTAGGATACCGTTCCTTCAAAATAAAGGAAAATAACCATAATACCGAAGCACCGATTAGAGGTGATTTGATCAATTTAATAAAAAGCAGGAGGTTGCCACCATCTATGTTTACACATAGTTTTTAACGTATTCGTAATAACATTGATAAATTTAATTTAAAATTAATTAATTTAAAAACTTTCAGTTAGTAGGAAACATAAATATTTACTTCTTACTAATAGCCACGGCAATTGGGATAGTTACCCGGTAAAAGCACATAACAGAAGCATACAGGTACAGACGCCAGCACATTCAGCTACCCCAATCTGTAAAATTTCCCCAATTGAATGTGAACCTTATCCTTTTGTGATAAAGTTGAAAATCTTTAAAAGAAATTTGATAGATTGGAGTAGCTTGATGTGCTGGCGTCATTTGAAATTCCTACAGTGGGTAATGTACCAACACTCGTCGGCAATCACAACGAGAGATACAGCACCGAGATTTCAAGGGAAGATTTTCTTTTCTAATATGCCGTAATAATAATAAAGCAAGGAGACTTGCGGAGGTAGGTAGTAGATAAAAGATTAACACAGCTTTCTTTTGTTAAAGAAAATTGGCGTAATCCTGTAGTACTTAGCACTGATAAAATCGAATCGTGCCCGACTTGGATCTGCCTGCAATGCAGTGTACTTTTGTGCTGAGACTGATAATTTTGTTCTGCGACTATGGATAAAGTTATTATGACGAGAAACTACCGGAGATATTCTTTGAAAGATGGCACATATTATGTTTCTCGAGCATGTCCTCGCTCCGCTAAATCCCTTCCTTACCGTCTCTGTTTGTGCTTGACTAGCAAACGTGAATATTTGCACACACATAATCTTGTAGCCAGAATTACTCACCAACTACTTCTTCTGCAACATGTCCTTGTAGTTTTAGAGGTGCCTTATTACAGGTATGCCCCTGAGTCGTACACCTTGCGCGGGATTTTGTCAGCATCGGTGCCTCCGGTATCATAGACCCTGTTCCTGCTACAGGGTTTCTACTTTGTATATTATTAAATGTATATGCTTGTTATTTGTATTTAACAATGTATTTAATAAGAGAAAATAATAAAAGTGTAGGTGATAATAGGAAACATTTATAAAGGCAAACTGTTCCATAGATATAATTAAAAATAAAACTTATAGAACAATGTTAATAGTTAATTCACAAAAATATATATTAATAGGTATATATATTTCTGTAACTAAAGCTATAGTTAGTTTTACGATTAGCTATTTGTATATGGCCTTTTGAATATTTTAAAATGTTAAATGTATTATTTTTAGTGTCCAAAAAGTAAAAATGGAATAAACATGTAAACTATATCATACAAAGTTACATTATTATATTAAACATTATGTTTTAACTTTCTAAAATGTAAACGCAAATATTGCAGAAAAATAATAATATGGAAATTTTAAATAGGATTTGTTCTATTCTTATACAATGCAATTGTAATCGCCCTTAATACAACAGTTAGTACAAAAGAAATGAACAAATACGTAATTTCTAACAGTGTGATGACTGACCCCCCGAAGCTGAGAGAGAAAACGCCGCCATACGTAGCTGAAAGAAAAACGATACCTTGTAATTATAATGCCGTAAATACTATTTTTAACACCACTACGCCTTAGTACGAACAGGTAGTAGGCACAGGACTTAGAACTAAAAGTTTATGGGTAATATCTAAATGCAAATAAAAAAAAAAACATTTTGTATTACATAAACCTCCGTATTATATACAAAAATACTGATTCCACACCAAAATAGTATCTTTTAATCTAAGCAACAATCTAAGTTCACGACGCTGTACTATTTATTAAAACGTGGATTAATTGACGGGCCTGTTGGCGTGGTTGGCAAATGCTTGCTTTTCACGCCGGAGGTCGTGGGTTCGATTCCCACCCAGGACAGATATTTGTGTGCATGAACATGTCTGTTTGTCCTGATTTATAAAAGAAAAGTAGTATATGTATTATATCAGTTATCTGGTTTCCATATTACAAGCACTGCTTAGTTTGGGATCAGATGGCCGTGTGTTAATAGTATCCCAGAATATTATTATTATTAAATAAATTTGTTTCTGCACTCGTCGGCCGCTATCGCGCTCGGATCGTACGTTGTATGGTTGTAGTTCTAATCTAAGCTACTTTTCTCGTAGCGAAATACAATTTCTTTGATATGTAATCAGTATATTTGATATTATAATTATGGAGGTAGTTGATGGGTAATAAGTTCTTTAATGATTAAAATCTCCCTAAGTTTATTAACGTGTTCGATAAAGAAATTGCAAAAATAAATAAATGAATGTTAAATTAGATATCAGCCGTGCCCCGCGGTCTTACCCGCGTGAAACTTTATAAATTATCACGGTTCCCCTCCCGTAGGTGATAGCGTGATAATATTTTATGTAGCCTATATGTTAACCCGACCTCTTAGTAATATTCATGCAAAATTTGAAGTAAACCCATGCTGTACTTTTTGAGTTAAGCCCATACAAACATACAAACAGACAAAAATTCTAAAAACTATATTTTTGGCT
This sequence comes from Pseudoips prasinana, assembly GCA_951640165.1. Classification (NCBI taxonomy): domain Eukaryota; kingdom Metazoa; phylum Arthropoda; class Insecta; order Lepidoptera; family Nolidae; genus Pseudoips; species Pseudoips prasinana. The sequence continues at coordinate 2,093,074 of OX621238.1, read as the reverse complement.
TCAATATCGACTGTAGATCACGTCCCAAGTATCGTTTAAAAAAATATTCAATGTACAGTTTTGACTTTCCTACGATTTTATTCAATCAATCAATCAAATTATTTATTTGCCAGAATATGGTACAAAAGATTTTACATAATAAGATTCCGCATATCCTGCCACTAATGGCGTGCAAATACATTATTCAGATTTTTTTTATAAAATAAATTGTTTACAATGTCAAATAGATAACATAAATATGTCAATGATGTACAATAGAATAATAATAATGATAAAAAAAAATAATAATAAAAATACGTCCATTTGTAATAAAAAAATGTCAAGTTTCTATTCTATCATCAAAGAAGTTTCTGATATTATAATAACATTTATTTAATAGTAACCGATATATATATTTTTTGAATAATGACATTGGTAAATTAATTAGATTATCAGGTAGTTTATTATATATTCTTATGCACATACAATTGACATTTCGTTTAAATAGCTCTAGTTTAATTTGAGGTAGGCGTAGTCTATTTTTGTGTCTGGAGCGGCTGTTTGCATGGTCGCAGAACTTTTCAAACAAATGGGGGTGTTTTTTTACAAATATACAAATTTCATAAATATATAAACAAGGTAAAGGAAGTACATTGAGTTTTTTAAAAAGAGGTTTGCAGCTGTCTAGTGGAGAAACACCGCATATAGCTCGTATACATGCTTTTTGGGTTTTAAATACTCTTTCAAAATCTACGGAGTTGCCCCATATTATAATACCGTATCGTAGTATTGACGACACGTAAGCATGATAAGTAGTCATTGCCGCGTCCAGACTGACAGTCAATCGTATTCGTTTTAAAGCATATACAAAGCGGTCTAATTTACTGACAATTTTTTGTATATGTGATTTCCAACTACAGTACTTATCCACCGTTATACCCAAAAATACACATTCATCGGCAGGAGACAGATGGTAATCATTAAAGTGAATGTCTAGATTTACGCTATGTGATTTAAATGTTTTAAACTGTAGTATATTCGTCTTCGACAAATTTATCCTTAAATTGTTTTGCTTTAGCCAGGTGACGGCGTCGTTTAGAGCGCTATTTATTTCTGCTTCAAAGTTATCATTTTTAGTTGTTTTAAATATTAAGGTTGTGTCGTCGGCGAATAGAATACAGTTCTTTTTAATAGCATCAGGACGATCATTGATGTACACAAGAAAAAGCAACGGTGCTAATCTGCTCCCCTGAGGAGTGCCGGTATTGTTTTGTCTATATCTCGATCTAAATGTTTTTTGTTCAGTTTTGACCGTTTTAGTTATTTCTACACATTGTTCTCTATTTTCTATGAAACTCTTGATCCAATGGTTTGCATTGCCACGTATGCCATAGGATTCTAGCTTTCCTAAGAGAGTTTTATGACAGACAAAGTCAAATGCTTTTGACATGTCTAAGAATACGCAACCAATGTTACATTTGCTATTTAAACTTTCGGTTATTTGTTTAATCAATGAGAAACACGCTAAAGTAGTGAAGCTATTTTTTCTAAAACCGAATTGTTATTAGTTTGAGATATATAATAGTCATTAAATAGTTCGCATATAACATTCGGGTCATTAGTTAGTTTATTATCAATTTTTATTGAGTCAATTTCAGAGCTTGAATTAATTTTAGTTATATTATGTTTTATTAAGTTCCATGTGGCTTTACATGTATTTTTTGAATTAGATATGTAATGTTGACTATTTATTTGTTGGGCTTTATAAATACACTTTCGCAGAATACTTGAGTAGCATTCATATACCTTTTTATTATATTTTTTATTGTGTTTAGATATATGATATTTAAGATATAAGGTTCTTTTCTTTATCCAACATCGTTTAATGCTTTTAGTCAAGTATCTATTTTGTATGTGTTTACAGGTATTTTTAACCCTTATAATAGGAAAGCAGAGGTTGTAGAATAGAGTTAAAGTATCGTGTAAACAGTTGAATGCTTCCTCGGTAGTTTGACATTCATATACCTCCGAGAAGGATATATTTGAAATATAATATTTGAATTTGTTTATATTTTCTTCACTAAGATCTCTTATACTTTTGAACCAGAAGCTTGAGTATTCTTTAGTCTTACTGACAATGTCAAGATTAACTTCGAGTGACTGAGCGGTTTCGTGGTCCGAAAGAGCTAGATAGTGGAGTGACGTCTTAGTATCTGGTAAGTTAGTCACTATTAGATCCAGACATGACTGTTTTCGCGTCGGTAGTTTTATGTGATTTATTAAATTATTGTTTGATAATATCGATTCTAAGTCCTTGGCTTGTACAGATGTTTTTAGCATGTCTATGTTCCAGTCACCGCACAATATTATTTTCTTGTTTTTTCTTTTACAAAGTTTGTTGGCAAGGAGTTCTAAGTTACTAAGGAAAGTTTTAGCGTTTGCCGTTGGGGTCCTGTATATACACGCTACTATAAGGTTAAATTTAGTTATTTCTATGGCGCAGTATTCAAACTGAAGAGGGATTGGTGATGTCAAATTGTTTACATTATTATATTTTAGGTTACTTCTTACTAGAATACACGAACCTCCACGGCGTTGATTCTTTCTGGAGAAAGATGCTGCTAGATTGAAGTTGTTGATTCTTACATTTGATTCGGTCCCCTGTTTGAGAAACGTTTCAGTTAAACATAATATGTCGACTTTACCAAAGTATTTTTCAAGTTCTGTTAAAGCTACCTCAATCATTTCTTGTTTGTTCAGCACTCCAGCAATATTTTGGTGGATTAAAATAAAATTTTCTTGTTTAGTTACGAAATAAATTAGTATATTTAGGTAATTCTGATTTGTCTATTTGTTTGAAGAAATTAGTATCTTTAGGTAATTCTGATTTGTCTATTTGTTTGAAGAAATTTGTTATTTTAGTTTGGGTTTGTTTGATAGGTGGAATTGTATAGGGGGCTGAGATTGGGTTGCTTGGTATTTGTTATTTTTATATTTGTGATGGCTGAGAAATTCTCTGTGATAGTATGGGTAATCGATTTCAGTGTTAATTTTTTGGGACAAATTCAGTAAGTATTTGTCATGGTTGTTCAATATACGAAAACGGTCAATATACTGATACTTGTATGAGCTATGTATTTTTAGGTATTTACAATTTTTATAATTGTGCACAATTAATTCTAGATTGTTGTTAATCATATTTTTGTTCAAATACGGGTTATATAAGACATTTGTTAAAAGTACTGTATAGGAACGTAATTGATATAAAATATTACATATTTCAGTCATGAGTCTATAAGGTTGTTTGTCGTTAGAACCTACTACTAATACAATAATATCATGAGGAGTGAGACTTTGTAATAACTCATCATTACAGCTTTTTAGAATTTGTGAAGTTGTAGCGTTGGGCTTGATAATTGACGTTATGTTGAATTTGTCATTCCACTTATTTCGTCTGGTCGCTATGAAGGTTTTTGAGAGACCACGGGCTTGTTGATCTCCGAGAATAATTATATTATGTCTATCTTCTGGGTCTGGTTTCTTTACGGGTTCATTGTACAAACGCTGCTGCTCGGTATTACTTTCTTCTTCCTTGTTCGGGGAGGTAATTGCGTTTTCAGAGATATCTTTATAATATAATAATAATATATATGTTATTTATGTTTGTAGAGATGTCAACAAACTCCTGTGTTGATGTATCAATTTCTCCTTGTGATAATGAGTCGTTAAGTTTCCGAGAGCTTAATAACAAATTTTCAATGACGTGTGTAGTTATTTTAGATTTTTGTTTACGCTTTGAAATAGGAGTCTTCATGCTTTCTTCAAATTGTACTTTTTTGTAATTGCTAATAATATTATTGCATTTTTGCAATTGTTCTTTTAAGTTTTTTATTTCCAAACTGAGATTATCAATTTCGTTATTGGCTATTTGTAAGCTATCTTTAAGAGATTGGATTTTTACGTTTGTGTTTTCCATGGATATATTTGGCTCACTTCTCATGGTCATGTCGTCTAATGTTGGTGAATCCATGATTGATAGGTCCATCATTGAAGTAAATTGTTTACCCGCACATTTTCTAACTGTTACGTGATCATCCATATTTAGTGCGTTATTTGTATTATTAAATGTTTTCCAATACGAGATAAATTATTTCTAATATTTTATAAATTTTTCCTTGGTTGACGTTGACATATAAAAAAAAGCGCTCGTGTGGGCGGCGCTTTAGATGTACATTTCTGAACGAATATTTTATGGTTGGCAATCCTTAGCTGTCAGCATTGACGTTAAACGTCAGTTTGTGGCTGTTTGTTTGTGATTGTGTGAGTGCTTATATTATTAACCAAAAACAGCTGTGAATCAGCTGTGAATCAGCTGTTTATGTATGTGTGAGTGATAATCAAAAGTGAGTAACGATCTCGTATATATTTACACAGTTTCAACTCACGATTTTCCTTGTAATATTGTGAGAATATCTTGCGCTTCGATCGAAGAGGTTATGTTTCACCGGTTTACACAGATTTCACAACGAAAACTTGATTAAATTGAGTTGTTTTATATTTTTATTTACTGAGACACAGAGAGCACTTGTTAACGATTCGGGGTTGCCCGATACTTTATATCGTTTATTATATATATAGATTACAATACTTTTCTGTATTGTAATATGTGTCCAATATTTTTGTATGTTCTTCAGATATTAAAAGCTAATACTTTTTATTAAGGTGCCACGTGTAGCGTTCGACTAATTACCAGATTCTAAGTAAATAAAATTTGGATAACGTAAACTCTCTGATTTAAATGGGATTACAAAGGTCGCAATTCATAATAAAGGGAGCTTATATTGTTCACAGACTCTAGACGTTTATTTTGATTGTTTTCTTACGTTTTCTTTTGTAAATCCTAAAGTCTTATGTGAAATTACGCTGAATCAAATAGTAATGTAGGTTTTTCATAATATGTAGCTTTAACAAGATTTTGCTTTAATGTTGAATGTAAAACGAATCTTTTGCTTAATTCCAAAATAATGTCTTTAAACATAATTGTTTTCTATTTGATACTATTTTTTCAGTATTTTCATTGCTTCTTTCAAATGAGCAGTGGCCGCTGGTGTTACAAGCGCTTAGTCTATAGACGTGTGACCGCCAAGTGGTTTAATTTCTGACCGTCTCCGTACTTTGTAGAGCTCATTAAGGTGTCGGTCGCGGTTGTTGTCGGCAGACTACAGTCTTTTAGCCATGTCAGAAGCCTACTGAGCGGCTTGAATAACGTGTTCTCCGAAGCACGGAGATGCTCAGAAATAGACTAACAGCTAGTCAAGGTAAGGTAAATCACCTTGCTTATTAGTTATGGACCGGTGAGTGCAAGTATCAATGAGCGCTTGTATTAAACTTATATAATAGAGACTAAGAAGAAGCCATTATATTGTATTAATTAAATTGTTTTAATTTTAAGTTAATAAAATAAGAGTAGCGATTATGCCGGTAAAATACGAACAAAACTATCAAACCTAGTCAAAAGTGGGTTAAATGGAACAAATAATTAAATTTGACAAAATATACACTTAAAAATCAACCTTCAAACAATGATATTTGGGTCATTTCCCCATTCCTTCATTTTCCCAGGCTGCGTCTTCCGGTTCGTGGTCGCCATTCGAGAACCTTTCTACCCCAACGGCCGTCGGCTGTACGAGCTATATGCCCTGCCCACTGCCACTTCAGCTTGGCAATTCTTACGGCTATGCCGGTCACTTTGGTTCTGGTCTAGATTTATTTAACAAGATTTTATTTTTACACTAGCTGTGTCCCGCGGTTTTACCCGCGTTACATTTTATAAATTATCACAGCTCCTCCCCCGTAGGTGATAGCGTGATAATATGTAGCCTATATGCTGACCCAACCTCTTAGTAATATTCATACACAATTTGAAGTAAATCCATGCAGTACTTGTTGGGTTTAGCCCGGACATACATACAGACAAACAGACAAAAATTCTAAAAACTATATTTTTGGCTTCGATGTCGATTATAGATCACGCCCCAAGTATCCTTTTTAAAAAATATTCAATGTACAGTTTTGACTTTTCTACGTATAGATGAACACTAATAAGTATTATTTTACAACAATAGTTTATTATTATAAGGAATTATTTCTCGCCGCGTTCCTTTTGCCATTAAAATATGGACATACCATGTTACCATAGGAAAATTAAACTTACGTAAGTGGAACTTTATACATATTAATATCTTGACTTTTAAGATTGTTTGTTCGGTTATATTTTGAACTAGCTGTGTCCCGCGGTTTTACCCGCGCTAAATTTTCACAGCTTTTAACACAGCTCCTCCCCCGTAGCTGATAGCGTGATAATATGTAGCCTATTTGTTGACCCGATCTCTTACTAATATTCATGCAAAATTTGAAGTAAATCCATGCTGTACTTTTTGAGTTTATCCCGGACATACATACAGACAAACAGACACACAGACAAAAATTCTAAAAAGTATATATTTGATTTCGAGATTGATTGTAAATCAAGCCCCAAGTATCCTTTAAAAAAAATATTCAATGTACAGTTTTGACTTTCCTACGATTTTATTATATGTATAGATGATGTGCCGGTGAAACTACACAAAAAGTTACACGAGAGTTACGGCAAGAGACATGTGTAGTAATAGTGTGAAAACTGAGTTACAACCTTATAAATAGTAATAATTTTATTAAATGCTGGATGTTGAATACTATTAAAACATCAGAAGTGACGTAGTTGTAAGTTTAGTACCGCAATAGTTTTAATTATTGTTTAAGTTTTATTTTGTTACAGTAAAATACTACAAACACAATGTTTTAAATCGAATTGAAAATCAGCAACGGTATTGGCTATAAAAGGATGCAGTAGCCAAAAAAACACCTTTGATCGCTTTCACACGAAAACTTGTAACTGTAATGAAAGAGAAAAGGCAAAGAAAGAACGGCTAAATGCAAATAAAAATAACTTCGAGAACGATAAAAATCAACACAGACAATGTTTGTTGTCACACAACGTTCATAAATTCCTATTTATCCAAGTATTAGGGAGAAGAAAAATACGAGACCAGTTTATAAAATAATACCATACTTCAGGAATAAATTAAGAAAATAAAGATAAGTGCAATGAATTTAAAAAGATACTGAAGCCACAAAAGAGCAAACAGATTTTATTATTTTTACTCCGCTGCTATGATGAGATTTCGGGTTTTATTTCTATTGTTGGACAGTACACGTTTTCCCGGACAGCTAGTGCTTTTATATAATCATTAATTTTATATAATAAGTATATTGATATTTATTTTCTTGATTCCGAAACTAATTTTGTTATTACCAATTAAGAACTTACTAATATATTTTGTTCCACAATTCCCTTTCCTCCATTCTTCTTGAAACAAGATCCGAGTATATTAAATTACTGTCCAATGAAAATATTTGCAAATAAAATGGAACTAACACAACATATTTTACCTTAAGAGAAATTCCTACAGTTGAGACTGTCTCGTTTTTCACGTATGCAAGTGAAATCGAACCTAAATTCTACAAAATCAAGGTATCGAATTTTCGAAATGTTTTCTTCAAAACTTGACCAATTTCATATCGTTTACATTAAGCAAATAACAAGTAACAGCCAAAAATATGGCATCAAAGGTTTCGCTCTGGTTGGATTAAAACCTTATCTAGCAAACCATACGCAATGCGTTGAAATCTAACACTGTAGATGAAGAACTTTGCAGCCTATACCTAGATCTCTTTTTCTGCAAAATAATTTTGGAGTTCTTCAGGGAGCGTTTTGTGACCATTACTATTAATTTTATACATAAACGACTTGCCTGCTATAAAAAGTCATCAGACCGCATTACATATTATGTCGATCCTTATACCTTATACTAATAACCAGATATCGGCAGCTCAACAGACAGATCTCAAAGTCTTTAACTCGCCACACACGGCAATTTAATACAATTAGTATTAAAGAGGCCATCGAGCGGAACAAAGGCTCCAAAGTGTTCGCAAGAGCTCTGTCTGTTGGACAGAGCCAACTGACGAAGCTGAAGACTGAGGATGGTAGAATCGTCACGTCTAAGCCTGAGTTGCTGGGAGAGATCGAGAAGCTCTACGGACAGGTATATACGACAACACAGCCACCTGTCAAAAGTCATGCCTCAGATCCCAGAGCACGACTAACCCGACATTACACCGAAGACATCCCGGACGTCAGCCTGTACGAGATTAGAATGGCTCTCAAACAACTCAAGAACAACAAGGCGCCTGGTGATGATGGAGTTACAGCAGAGCTTCTGAAGGCGGGTGGTACACCAATCCTACGGGCCCTTCAGAAGTTATTTAACTCCGTCATACTAGATGGTCAAACGCCACAAGCATGGCACAGAAGTGTGGTGGTGCTCTTCTTCAAAAAGGGCGACAAAACCTTATTGAAGAATTATAGACCCATCACACTGCTGAGCCATGTTTACAAGTTGTTTTCGAGGGTCGTTACGAATCGTCTCGCGCACAGGTTTGACGACTTCCAGCCTCCCGAACAAGCCGGTTTCCGAAAAGGCTTTAGTACCATAGACCACATACATACGCTGCGGCAAGATATACAGAAGACCGAAGAGTATAACAAGCCACTGTGCTTAGCGTTTGTGGACTATGAGAAAGCCTTTGATTCTATCGAAACATGGGCCGTGCTGAGGTCTCTCATAAGGTGCCAAATTGACTACCGGTATATCGAGGTGATAAAGTGTTTGTATGAAAACGCCACTATGTCAGTGCGACTTCAGGACCAGATCTCGAAACCTATCCACTTGCAGCGAGGCGTGAGACAGGGAGATGTTATATCTCCGAAACTGTTCACCACTGCGTTGGAAGACGTCTTCAAGCTTCTGGACTGGAAAAGCTTTGGCATCAATGTCAATGGCGAGTACATCACTCACCTTCGATTTGCCGATGATATCGTAGTCATGGCTGAGACCATGGAAGACCTCGGTACAATGCTCGATGACCTCAGCAGAGTCTCTCAACAAGTGGGTCTGAAAATGAACATGGATAAGACGAAAATCATGTCAAACGTCCATGTTGCACCCACTCAATTGAAAGTTGGTGACTCTGCACTCGAAGTTGTAGAGAACTATATTTACCTAGGACAGACCATCCAACTAGGTAGGTCCAACTTCGAGAAGGAGGTTAATCGTAGAATCCAACTCGGCTGGGCAGCGTTCGGGAAGCTACGCAAAATCTTCTCGTCCAAAATACCGCAGTGTCTCAAGTCGAAAGTCTTCGACCAGTGTGTGTTGCCAGTGATGACATACGGAACAGAGACGTGGTCGCTCTCTATGGGCCTTATTAGAAGACTCAAGGTCACCCAAAGAGCAATGGAAAGGGCTATGCTCGGAGTTTCCCTGCGGGATCGAATCAGAAATGTCGAAATCCGCAGGCGAACCAAAGTCACCGACATAGCCCGAAGAATTGCCAAGCTGAAGTGGCAGTGGGCAGGGCACATAGCTCGTAGAACCGACGGCCGTTGGGGCAGAAAGGTTCTCGAGTGGCGACCACGAACCGGAAGACGCAGCGTGGGCAGGCCCCTTACAAGATGGACCGATGATCTTGTGCGGGTCGCTGGAAACTGCTGGATGCGAATAGCACAAGACCGGCAATTGTGGAGACCTTTGGGGGAGGCCTTTGTCCAGCAGTGGACGTCTTTCGGCTGATATGATGATGATGATGATGATGATACTAATATTATATATGTAAACCTCTGTATATGAGCAAGATATAAATACAAATATTGAATCGATCGTATCTTGGTTAGATGATAAGAATCTTCGTGTGAATATTACCAAAACAAAATACATACAATTTATGAATTATAAAACGAAATAACAACAACTTAACATCATGTGACGTGGTGAAAAATTCTTAGCCATTTCAATTAATCAACATTTTATTTGGTAATCACTCGTTAGAAATGTTTTCGAAGATAAATAAGTTTTTATATGCACTCCGTAAACTTAAAAACATAGCTGGTCCAAAAGTACCTACAGTGTGAATATTTATGGATATTGTTATATCAGTGCCGTAAATTCAATATGCCGTGTATGGAATATTGTTGTGGGGTAACGCTACGGACGTGAGCGGGGCTTTTATTAGTCAAAAAAAGTATACCCGCTCCGTGCAATGTTACAAGGATAATAATATATTTACATTGACACCCTTATATAATACTCGAAGTCTGTATCTACGTGAAAATAGTCCAAGATTCTTCATATTAGCGGTCGTTAGTTACCAGTTATTGCGAAGAGATCCAAGAACTGCTTTGTAATGTGTTTTAAAGAATATATATTCAAATAATTTAGTATTCAAGTAACTAATAAAAAATCGGTCAAGTGCGAGTCGGACTCGCACGCGAAACACGTACCATTGTATAAGATCAAACAAAACACATCGAAAACAAAATGTGATTCTGTTTATGAGGTATGAGCTTCGCTTTTATCTTTAAGTATTTTTTGGTGTTATAAGTTATAGTCACAGCTACGGGCGATATTATGGAATTACATACAGAAAATAGGTTTAGCTTTTTTTTTTTTTTAATCGGAACTAGTCCCTCCCTCATACCCACCACTGCAACTCCTGTAAGCCAGGATCAACAGTGGCACACAATAAAATGACACTGAGCGGTGAAGCTCAGGCATATCCCGGGGAATCGCTTTAACTGTCTTGGATCCCGCAACGAATTCACACCCTGAAACCAATTTAGTGTCACTGACCGGAAATAATAGATTATTATTATTATTAAAACTGACTTGAGGAGTTAAAATAATGAAAGATAGTAACGAGTAACTCATGTAATTAATTTTATGTTGCATTCAGCCAACAGTTTCGACTTCTTCAGGAGGTCATCTTTAGGGCGAATGCGACCCGCACGACGTCGCCTCCCATTTTGCGCTGTGTATGTGTAACACTTCCTATTTGTATCTGCGTAGATACGCAGATACACATAGAAATTCCCACCCGAACGCACCCCCCGCCCGCCTTGTCGCAAGTGAAGACGGGATAAGATATCGTGCGGGTCGCATTCGCCCTGAAGATGACTCCCGGAATAAGTTGAAACTATTACCTAAATCCAACTTAAAATCAATTACATGAGTTACTATCTTTCACTAAATAATAGATTACCCTGAATAACACGTAACACTGACATCAGATTTAATTAATTAACAATTCACATTGAACTTACACAAAAATCCTATTTATAATCTGTATTCGTCCCGCTTTGGCCTTATTTGATTTCAAAAGCACTCAGTCCAAGACATTAAAACTATTTTTAACTTTTCATCAAGGAAACCCGACCAGAATATTCACGAAGAAATAAAATGACAGGTATGAAAGATTTAAAGTTTTGTCTTTGTGTTAAAAATCGTGTCTGAGAGTGAAGTTAAGAAAACAATTAAAAAGTTTGAATAGACTATATCTAGTGAATGTTACGTATTGAAACTCCAGAACTACTTTATTTTGAGATTTTATCACTAATTAATAATAATAATATTCTGGGACATTATTTACACACAGCCATCTGATCCCAAACTAAGCAGAGCTTGTGCTATGGGAACCAGATAACTGATCTACTAAATATACTATTTAGTATGTATTTACAAAAGAAATATTATTATATATTTCTTTTGTAAATACATACTTATATAGATAAATTACACCGAGACTCAGGACAAACAGATATGTTCATGCACACGAATATCTGTCCTGGGTGGGAATCGAACCCACGACCTCGGGCGTGAAAAGCAAGCATTTGACGGTCACCGTAGCCGAGTTGGTAGTGCTCCTGCCTACGAATCTGGTGGTCCTGGGTTCGTATCCCGGTAAGTGCAAATATAATATTTGTGTGATGAGCACGAATATTTGTTTCTGAGTCATGGATGTTTTCTATGTATATTAGGATTTATCTACCTATATAGGTAAGTATGTATATCGTCGCCTGGTACCCATAGTACAAGTTTGTTTAGTTTGGGGCTAGGATGATCTATGTGATATTGTCCCTAGATATTATTACTATTAAAAAAAAAACGCCAACATGCCCGTCAAAATAAAATAAAATCGGAAGGAAGTACCAGCTGTACGTTGAATGATATTACTTGGTTAAATTCACCATACATAATCAAATCACTGAAATGAGAAACAAGACTTAAAAAACAATTTGAAGTCACGGCCTCAACTGATATACGCTCTCAGAGATCAAACTGATAACAGTGAAATAAATGTCTATATATTATTGGATCTTAGGCGATGGCGACATCATCAAATCATTAGAGTTAATACGTTTCTCGCAATAGACAAGAACCAATTTTCAGTGACTATCTAAAATATTCTCTCTCCAGGTGCACTCAGCGGTCTGTAAGTGATTGGCAAAGTTAAGCAACTAGGCTCGCGGTCAGTCCACATATGGGTACCAAAGTGGTTTAATTTATGAGTATCTCCTTGCTTCGGAGACGTTAAGCTGTCGGTCCGAGTTGTAGCCATCAGGCAAGAGTCATTAGGCCATGTCAGAGACCTACTGGGCGGCTTGAACAACTCTGACTCTAGGGTAACCACTTCCCTTACGATAAATAATAAAAAAATGAAAATATTTTTAAATGCATTCATTACCAGTGATCCGTCCCGGCTTTGCATGGGTATATAATAATAATAATGTCCTCCCGACCGAATTTCGGCCACGGCGGCCAGTCTCAAAGGAGACTAGCCAATTGCGCAGGACATATTATAGTGCACAAGTGCGTGCGCAAACACAGGGCCACTTTCTATTTCATCACTCTCATGATCCGATGGGATGACTAGCGACACGACCGGAAAGAGTTCAGGTACAGGACCGACGGCTTTACGTGCTCTCCGAGGCACGGGGGTGTAATACCGCCAACTCACAGACTTCGGACTGATACTGAGAAATTTCATTTTACGGAAAAATCTGATAAACACTTTTTGGTCCGACCTGGGATTTGAACCCAGGACCTCATTATCTGCGGTTGAACACGCTACCGCTAAACCAACGAGGCAGTCAATAACCAACCATGACATAACATGACCAACGAGGGTATATAATGTTAGGTTGGATAATATTTGATTAAAAAAATGACATAAAAATACATTTGATGATTATAGTAATTCTTTATGTAGCAACTCCAAGTGGTGAGTATAAATGGAGCCTGACTTGGTGGTGGAGCGCGCTACTCGTTGGTCATGTCAAGACAAGGTGCCGATAGTTTATATTACTGTACTCGATTATGGAAGTGTAATAAGTATTATAGAAAATATCTATTGGTTACCTGAATATGGAGTTTTAATAAAATGTATATATATAAATAAATGTCCGCGTTGAGCAAGGAGGCAATAATAATAATAAAAAGCGGAAAAGAGCGGAAGCGTTCTCAAAAGGGTTTGTGCCAAGCTCTACTGGGAGCGGTCTATCATTACAGACAGGACTATTGTTGCCAATAAGCGTGATATCGTTTTGGTAGACTGGTTGGAGCGCAGGGCATTTATTGTTGATATCACTGTCCCGTTTGACGATAACCTCGTAAGAGCCGAGACTGACAAGTTGTCAAAATACTTAGATTTGGTTCACGAGGTTACCGCCATGTGGGATGTGGACTCAACAATAATTGTCCCGATAGTCGTCTCCGTAAACGGTCTCATAGCGAAGAGCCTCGACCAACATCTTAAGAGGCTTTCGCTAGATCACTGGGTCAAGGGTCGGATACAAAAGGCGGCAATAATGGGAACGGCACGCATTGTGAGGTGCCTTACTCTGTCGCCCTGACCACCGGCGGCCTAGGGTGTCAAACCTCGCCGCTGGAGGAACTCTATTTTTTTATATTTATTTACATATTATTGTTTTCTTTCTTGTATCAATTTTATAAAAATAAATATGTTAAAATAAGAAAAATAATTAAATAATTTAGAATAATAATAATAATAATATTTGAGGACAATGTCACACAAATCATCCTTGCCCCAAACTAAGCAAAGCTTGTACTATGGGTACCAGGCGACGATAAACATACTTATATAGATAGATAAATACTTATATACATAGAAAACATTAATGACTCAGAAACAAATATTCGTGCTCATCACACAAATATTTGCACTTACCGGGATTCGAACCCAGGACCACCAGCTTCGTAGGCAGGAGCACTACCACCTAGGCTATGGTGACCGTAAAACCTATCTCTTCGCTGAATATTTTAAATCAGTGTAACCGTTAAATGAAGACTGCCCGCACTCAGCGCGGAGTAAGTAGGTGCATCGATACACAATCTAGATAGATTTTATTATATGTATAGATAGATATCTATACATATAATAAAATCGTAGGAAAGTCAAATCTGTACATAGAATATTTTTTTAAAAGGATACTTGGGGCGTGATCTACAATCGATATCGAAGACAAAAATATATATTTTTTTAAATTTTTGTCTGTTTGTCTGTATGTATGTCAGGGCTAGACTCAGAAAGTACTGCAGGGATTTACTTAAAATTTTGCATGAATATTACTAAGAGGTCAGGTCAACATATAGGGTACAAATTATCACGCTATCACCTACGATCAGCTGTGATAATTTATGAAGTTTAACGCGAGTAAAACCGCGGGGCACAGCTAGTACATATAATAAAATCGTAGAAAATTCAAAACTGTACATAGAATATTTTTTGAAAAAGATACTTGGGGCGTGATCTTCAATCAATATCGAAGCCAAAAATATAGTTTTTTGAATTTTTGTCTGTTTATGTTTGTCTGTAGGTATGTCCGGGCTAAACTCAGAAAGTACTGCATGGATTTACTTAAAATTTTGCATGAATATTACTAAGAGGTCAGGTCAACATATAGGGTACAAAGTATCACGCTATCACCTACGGGGGAGGAGCTGTGATAATTTATAAAGTTTAACGCGTGTAAAACCGCGGGGAACAGCTAGTACGTAATATAATACCACAACTAACTCACTGTGTGCTGATAGGGTACCAGTAAACCAACATCCGACGGCACATATTTTTCTAAAATATTGCTTAGTTTATAAAAATGAAGGCCTCATTATAACAAATCTAATAAGCGAAGTTTGAAGATGTAATAAGATGCGCAAAAATTATAAAATTAATTAATAGACGTCTTTTTAATTTATAAAATTTACCATCCAAGTTTGTAGGAATTTATTTCGAACTAGCTGTGCCCCGCGGTTTTACCCGCGTTAAACTTTATAAATTATCACAGCTACTCCCCGCGAAATTTGAAATAAATCCATGCAGTACTGTTTGAGTTTAGCCCGGACATACATACAGACAAACAGATAAACAGACAAAAATTCTAAAAACTATATTTTTCGCTTCGATATCGAATGTAAATCACGCCCCAAGTATCCTTTTAAAAAAATAGTCTATGTACAGTTTTGACTTTCCTACGATTTTATTATATGTATAGATAACACTTAAAGAGAGACGCTTATTCATGGATAACAATTTTTAATATCATATAATCCGACGGCCGCTGGGGCAGAAAGGTTCTCGAGTGGCGACCACGAACCGGAAGACGCAGCGTGGGCAGGCCCCCTACAAGATGGACCGATGATCTTGTACGGGTCGCTGGAAACTGCTGGATGCGAATAGCACAACACCGGCAATTGTGGAGATCTTTGGGGGAGGCCTTTGTCCAGCAGTGGACGTCTTTCGGCTGATATGATGATGATGATTTGATGGCCGGTTCTAGTTCTTTATGTTTATTATGTGCATACATTCTTCAGTCACGGACAAATATCATACTTGGTCATTTGAGACATGAGGCCGTAGCAAATTTTTGGGAAACACACACCCAGATTTAAAAGCTATTTACTTGACATGTTTGACATTCAGTAAGTTATTATTGCAACGTATCTTGTGTACGATTGCACATTAATTTTCCTACCAGTTCCAATTCTATATAATATAATAATATCTATATAATATCTAGGGACAATGTCACACAGATCATCCTAGCCCCAAACTAAGCAAAGCTTGTACTATGGGTACTAGGCAACGATATACTTATATAGATAGACAAATATTAGGTCTTTACCTATGAAATTGCCGTTCTGCAGTACTGGCCATTTCAAATCAAAATAATTTTTGTTTGGCTAAGAATTCTAATTTCAAATTAATTTTATTTTAAAAACATGGATTCTTTTTTCCAAAAGTAGTCATTTCTTTATTGATTAGTGTTACATTTTCATCGCATTTCAATCTTTTTCGTCATCATGGATACGTTAAAAATTCGAGTAATTATGGAATATGAGTACCGTCGTGGCAGCAACGCGGCACAAGCGGCACGCAACATCAACGACGTTTACGGAGCTAACACTACAAACCAACGCACCACCTGTTATTGGTTTGCTCGCTTCCGTTCTGGAAATTTCGACCTGAAAAATGAACCTCGCGGTCGTCCGAAGACTTTGGTCGACAATGACGAATTAAAGGCGGTTGTGGAAGCTGATGATACACAATCTACGGCTGAATTAGCAGCAGCTTTCGACGTTAGCGTCAAAACAATATTGGTCCATTTGCGTCAAATTGGCAAGGTAAAAAAGCTTGACAAATGGGTGCCCCACGAACTCAATGATCGCCAGCGCGAAGTACGCGTCGAGACGTGCCTTGCACTGCTCAACAGACACACAAATGAAGGAATTTTGAACCGCATTGTTACCTGCGATGAAAAATGGATTCTGTTTGATAACCGCAAGCGCTCAGCAAGTTGGTTGGATCCTGGTTCAGCACCTAAACAATGCCCTAAACGAAAACTTACCCCTAGAAAAGTGATGGTCACTGTTTGGTGGTCTAGCGCCGGTGTGATTCATCACAGCTTCTTAACGGGGTGAGCATTACTGCAGATGTGTACTGTGAAGAACTGAGCACAATTATGGAGAAGCTGGCGCATCTCCAACCAGCATTGGTCAATCGCTCGTCTCCGCTGCTCCTGCACGACAACGCGCGACCTCATACTGCACAGCAGACGGTCTCCAAGTTGCAAGAACTGGGGTTGGAAGCTCTCCGTCATCCGCCCTACTCACCAGACCTTGCGCCTACAGACTACTAATTTTTCCAGAATTTGGATAACTTCTTGGCGGGAAAAAAATTCATTACCCGAGAGGCAGTACAAAATGCCTTTGAAGAATTTGTTGCCTCCCGTCCAGCTGATTTCTTTAAGAAGGGCATCAATAAACTGCCACTGCGATGGCAAAGATGCATTGATTGCATGGGTGATTACTTCGATTAATACAAATAAAAAAATTCATGAAAAAAATTCGTTTAAATTTTTTCATACAAAACGGCAATTTCATAGGTAAAGACCTATTACTTATATACATAGAAAACATCCATGACTCAGACACAAATATTCGTGCTCATCACACAAATATTTGCACTTACCGGGATTTGAACCCAGGACCACCAGCTTCGTAGGCAAGAGCACTACCAACTGGGCTACGGTGACCGTCGGCCAATGTAGCCCAACTAGGAAAATTCGTTCTTTGACCTGGTTGTTTATAGCTTATTAATACAAGTCTTAAGTGCCTCACGAGCAGTCAGTGTATGTATAGTCAAACTTACCAATAAGATAGGTAGCATCGATGAACGGTCTCAGCTTGTAACAATTGCAGGTTGATTTCCCAAAGTACACTTGCAATGCTGCCAGTTCACTGATATTCACGTTTTTTCTGAAATGAAATGTCATTTGATGCCATTAGTCTGCCGCATTTTTGTTCGCACGTCAACTTGTACCAAGCGTTTCACTTTGTCTTTCAATATACGCAAGACGTACTTGTACATATTTATGTGTGTATTTAGTTCTAAATAAATCTGAGCAAAGGATTATGCTGTGTAGTGACGGCATAGACTATTATCATCCCATCTGATCCCGTGGGCGGCGTAGAGATTGTCCGAGGGACTACCTACCAGAGAACGGGCAACGGCTTGATTTCGCCTGTTTAAATAAACTTTGGTGGAATTAAATGCTTTCGGTACTTTGGACATATTAAGACCTTTCTTCTAGTAACAGTTTTGCTGCACGAAATCATAAGTTTTGAAGAAATAATCGAGATTAAAGAAACATCAAGTGCACGATTGCGCGGCCATAACTTCCAGCGTGAATATTTCATGAAATATTGATCCTTGTCCTAAACTTCCTTTTTCGACAATTGTTGACAAATGAAATGTTCAATTAACAAAAAGAATTAGATCTCTGTCCCAAGTAGTTGCTGAGATCTCCATGGCCGCGCAATCCTCCACGTTACGTTCGCGCGGCCAATTTAAAGCCCTTATAACTTCTTTATTTCTGCATTGACAATTGTTTGGTTTGTTCCCTTCGATTTTGACTAATTTCGACAGAAATTTTAGCGATTTGTTTTACTGTTCGGATAACGTGGCGGAGCAATCGTGACGCACACTAATATAACATCATCATTATTTTCAATCATACCTTCGTTAACCATAAAATAACAAAATATTCGCTGACAATAATAAAACAATAAACATTAAAAAATGTTATGTCTACACTCTGTTGTGTGGTGGCGGCAAAGAATAACACCACCCCATCTCATCCCGCTCCGTGTAAAGGCTCTACAAATTACCAATCACCAAATATCAATGTTCATAACAAAATATCACATGGATTTTTTTTCCCAGAAAATATTGTATTTATTACATTAATTACAATATTTTCTGGAAAAAAAGATTGAAGGGAGACCTATTCCGAGGTTATTGTTTAAATATGGTTTAATATTTTATACTCAGATAAAAATAAGAATGAATGCAAAGGTATCTTGTTTTCATAAACTAGCGCTTACTAATACTTCAATGTCAGAACATGTTTGAAGTAAACATATAACATTAAACCAAACATAATTAATTCTAAGTTCATGAAGATATTTGAATCTGCGGATTATATCGAATAATTTAGGATTTACATTTAATTTATGATAATGATTAAGTTACTTAGCTATTTAAGTTATTAGTCTAGTAAATAGTATTAACTAGTATATAAATAGTATTAACAAGTTTAAATATAAAATGTGTTAGCTATATTCTACTCCTCATTATCATCATGTTAGCTGACTGACGTCCACAGCTGGTCAAAAGGTTTCCACAATGGAATCGTGTCCATCAGGACGGGCCGGTTCCTAAATACAAGTTCCGCTTAGTTTGGGATCAGATGAACGTATATGAATAAAGTCAAAGTCAAAATCATTTATTCCGTAAAAATCTTAAATTTATGTGGAATCGTCATATTTTTTTACCCTACCGTGCAGTGCATGACGTGGCAGCTACTGAGAAACACTGCCAGAAAACTCAGTAGGAATCCTTTTTTAATAAAATATACTTAAGATTAATTACAATTATGTGTGTTGACTCAGAACAACTCAATCCCAAGCACTTTTATCACTTAAATAATCAGAAATTTTGTAATATCTGCTACACAATTTGGCTTTAATAATTCTTTTAAACTTATTCGTAGATAATTTTCTAATATCATTGGGATGTTTGTTATAGAATCTTAGGTATACATTGCCCCATAAAAGAGTTACTTATTTTATAATAATAATGACGCAGGATATTATTTAAAGGGATATGCCATTATCGCCTTGCTTCGCAGACGGGTTGGCGGTCACAGTATGATGTCATAGTACAAAAAGAGACGCTGCTGCTTTTTGGGAGATATTCCTCCGGGACAACTTCTACGTCCCCCACGAGACAAAACAGGGTGGTGATATTCTTTGTCATCTGCTACATATCATTTATTGTGCTTAAATATATAAATATACTAGCGGCCCTAGGCAGAAAAAAATCTAACGAAAAATTGTCACGACACTTTTTGCAGCTGTGCGGCGTGCGCATGTTTCTCTGTCTGTCTCTCTCTCTTTCTCTTTCTCTCTTATAGAAAGCAAGCCAGATATTTTCATTGCTATTTCGCATTGAACAGTGTGGTGTCGCGACGATTATTTTTGTTGAGTGTATACAGGTTTTTTGTGCATAATAAATAATAAGAAATAACTTCGTTCCATTCGGGTGTCCCTTGACACCTCTCAAGTTTTTATTATTACAGATCTCGTGTGTATAAACGCATTATCTCACTCGCACCCGCTTGAACAGTTGTTACATACAGCAGACTTTCAGTTTGTCTGGCAAGGTGTAAAACCTTAATAGGTCCCCAAGTAACATAATATATATAAAATTCAGCTTTTACACTATACAGAAAGTATAATTATAATTTATTACATTTTAGGGGTGCCTGGCAGCGGGCAGCAACTACCATAAGTGTCCGGCAATGGATGACGAGATTTGGAAAATTATCCCGAAGAAAATATAAAAATTGACCTTTATACTTTAAAGAAATTTAGGTACTATATTATCTGCCAAAGTAACCACATTAACTTTCAGTTTATTTGAACTGCTTTATTAAATTGCTGGAATTAAGTGTCACATATAACGACTTTCAATATTTTGACGGCAACCAAAATTGACGATTATAATTTTTTAAGGTAGTATTTGCATGCAAATAAAAAAAAACCTTCATTTGATTTCTATAAAATATCCGTATTATTAGCAAAAAAAATCTGATTGCATTGCAAAATAGTATCTCTAAATAACTTAACAGCAATCTACATAATATGTTCATAACGCATTGCATTTTATTTATAGGTGGATTGTGCGTGTAAATAAATTTGTTTCTGCTTTTCGGCGTCTGCTGCCGAATAATATCCCCATTATTAAAAGATAACGTATTTAACAAAAACAAAATAAATAATAGCAATAAACAATTTTCTACCAACAAGAAAACCACTAGAGTCGAATTATACATTATACTCTATAAAAATATTCCTCCTACTTTATTTGTTGACAGTATTTCTAAGTAGCAGCCACGATATAGAAAAGAAATATGAATAATAGATATGGATAACTTAAAAATAATTTTGAATTTAACTGTTGATATTTAGATTGAATAGCACAAAGCCCTACGAACTAGTGTCGTCTATTGTGATAGAAATAATATTATTATAAATAAAATGTGAAAATAATAAATAAAGATAATTTCATCCCCGTAACAAATATGAGAAAGTCGGTGTACTGAATCTTGGAACGATTTACCTTTTGTAGAAGTTTAGGTTAATATAAAATTTATTGATAGTCTCTAGGCTAAATTGTAATATAAGTAATATACTATATACAGGACTAAGAGCTCTATTTAAAAAAAAAGAGTGTGTGTACTTATGTACACGCGTTAGAAGTTATACTTCTTTGGCGTATGGAAAAAAAAAACTAAAATGCAGTAGTGATTAACGATAAATATTAAAATTAATCAAAAAGATTTTATTTAAATAAAAATACTAGAATATACAACTTGAACATAGTTATCAATTTTCATACCACCTAGAACTAACTTCATGCTGTTAAATTTAGGTGTCGGTGTGCGCGCGCATCGTAAAAATTCACTCTCGTCATTTTTCTCCATCGCGCCAAAAGAAGTATAACTTCGAAAATATATATATTCATATTTAAATATGATAGTGGTTTTGTTATTTGTCAGCACGGCTCTGTATATTGCCTGATGATATATTTTTTTTATTATTATTTCTGCAACATGGCCATCTGTGATAAGTCACAATGAGCCACTTGTTTGGCCACGTCTAGTTGTGGTGGTATACTTCTAATGAGGGCACGCTCCTCTGGTGACCCTTCATATGTTTTCATCAAACCTGCTAGACAGTGCAGGAATGCTTTGCCTCTTAAGTCTCTTGAAGTGCACAGTTTCTGTGCCCTCCAGTCTAGATGCCAGTTGGTTAACGTGTCGTGTCAGTCGGATAATTGGATCATTAACTCATTTTTTTTTAACATGACGCGTGCAGTTCCCCTTTCGGCTTTTACTGCTTCACCGGACAGTAGGGGTGAGCGTAGGCTCTAACCGCCTAGTAAAATATAAACTACAAACTAAGTACCCGCACCGGAGGGCACCCCCTGTGGGGTTCGAACCTCGGCTCTGGGCGGATACTGGCGGGGAGAGGGCGAGAGATCGTGGTTTTTAGGGATTTTTTGTGCAACTGTCGCTCTACGTTAATGCGCGACGCGGGCCTCGCTTCCGGTTTAGGTCCGGAGCGGGCATTTCATCGGATCGAATGCAAACTAAGGGTCATGGAGGACACTGGTGGTCGCGACGCGTTCGCGGTCGTACTCTTGTCCGGCGAGTACGAAATGTTTATTAACTCAAGGCTGCTGCTTATATTTATGGTAGAGTAATACAGCTGGCTTCCGCCCGTACCCACACAGATGCTACTCATTAAATATGAAAATAAAACACGTATGATATTCTGCTAACCTGATTCAAGCACTGCAGTATAATAATATCTGGGGACATTGTCACACAGATCATCCTAGCCCCAAACTAAGCAAAGCTTGTACTATGGGTACCAGGCGACGATATACATACTTATATAGATAGATATATACTTATATACATAGAAAACATCCATGAATCAGAAACAAATATTCGTGCTCATTACACAAATATTTGCACTTTCCGGGATTCGAACCCAGGACCACCAGCTTCGTAGGCAGGTGCACTCCCAACTAGGCTACGGTGGCCGTCATATATAGTATATTGGCAGCTCGTTCAATACTCTAAATACATTGTTTTACTCTTACATATTAACACGTAGAAAATAAGAAGAAGCGGCTTAGACAGTCGCCTCGCCGCTTGTCACGGGTTCGAGTCCTGCGCCGGACAACTATTTGTGTGACCCATAAATAGTTGTTCTGAGTCTGGATGTAA
The DNA here is from genome assembly GCA_951640165.1 of Pseudoips prasinana. Classification (NCBI taxonomy): domain Eukaryota; kingdom Metazoa; phylum Arthropoda; class Insecta; order Lepidoptera; family Nolidae; genus Pseudoips; species Pseudoips prasinana. The sequence goes on along the minus strand of OX621238.1, from coordinate 2,070,219 downwards.
TTTGTGTCCGTCTATTATATGTTTGTAAAATACCCCGCGACACAGAGATTAAATTCAAATATTACGCGGGCGTTGTCTTTAAAAAAAAAGAAAAACAAAGAAGAGTAGCCATAATAAAGGAATAACCCTATGATCCATTACAGTGTGGTTACGGTAGCCCCCTCGCTCTCATATTTAAGGTTTTAACCCCAAGCAGGAAAACTATTTGGGTGATGCACCAATTCAATTTTTTATTTATAATCTTAATTCAAAATTAATGTTAGTGTTACACAAGCTTAATATATTTTTAAAATTTATTCGTACAAATGCAGAAATGGTTCTTCTGAGTCAGTCTTGTAATCTCGTATATAGTCAGTCTTTTATTATCGATGCTAACTGTACCTTATTAGCGAATCTTTATTAACTATCTCGCTGTTGCTGACAATCTGTCCCTTGCCTGACAAGGCAATTACTGTTCTTATTTTCCCTATAATTATGTTGAGCGGGCGCTCATGTAACGTTTTCATCATTTTTAGGATCCCGTAGTACTTATCCTAGTCTTTCAGTTGGGGCGCATTGGATCCGGTAGTAGCATTAAAGCGCGACCGTCGTTTTAAACACAAGGTCCGTTATAATAATAATACTGAATACCTTAATATAGACAGAACCATTCAGACAATATGTAGTAAAATATAAATTTCAATCATTAAACCTAAACATAATCTCCTTGACAATAACTGAATACAAGCTAGCTAAATATCACTACTATTATAAAATAAATTGTGTAAATGTTTTAACATTCCATGTACCTAAATATCTGTAATAAGCAACTAGAAATAATAACTGTATTACTACAAACATGTTCTGACTATTTACAAGCGCTTTTTTAAAGTCTACGTGAATAAAAACCTTTTTTATTTTATTTTTATTTTATTTTATTTACTTTGCCAAGCCCATCAAGTTTTTTTAGAAATCTGTTATATGGTGATGTATGTGTATCTATTATGTGTCGCATTACACAGGCAGACCTTAAACTTCATAATTTCTCTAAAGACTCATCAACGGAAAACATATTATTATACTGAGGGTACTGCCCCGTCTCAAACAAAACATGAAGTGAATAAATTTTCGGTGAGACGCAGACAGTGACGTACGTGTACGATGCACGTACATGATTTTAATATTTATTTAGCAAATTATGTTAGAAAAGGCCCACGTTGTTGCACTTTGATCGCAACCTACATTTGGTAATTAGTGCAATGACATGTACCAGAACATTTTTATACATTTTTCATATTATTGTTCATAAAGACGTGGTTTGATTCGGACGACTTGCATTTTCATTACGATTCACCCCGTGGAACATTCACTGACATTTTACGTACATGTAATTGCACTGACATTTAATGAACGGTGAACACACGTACGCAAAATTTCACGAATAAAAAACAAAATATTGTTGAAGAGAAATTGATCTGACAAACGGTTGAGTATGACTCCAAAGAAGCTATTCAGATAATATTAGACTTTTTAATATCTAGGGACACCTATCACACTGATATCTGATCTCAATCTAGGCAGAGTCTTTATTATTGCAACCAGACACATAATATACATATTAAAATCTAAATACATACATATAATAGATAAATAATACCCTGATTCAGAATAAACAATCGTGCACATCTCCCAAAGAGTTGTCCTGGGACACCACCGAACATCGTTTTCGTGAATGGCGTTCAAATAAATAAAGGTTAAAAATGACTTAATCAATCGTTAAATCGGCTTCCATGACCACATATGACGTCATAAATGGTCGATTGATTGAAGCCGATTTAACCATTAATAAAGTCATTTTTAACCTTTATTTATTTGAACGCCATTCACAAAAACGATGTTCGGCGACTTAGCTCAAGTTCACCAACGACTATAATAGTTTTAAAATATTTAGTAAAATGGTTTGACTTACAAAGAGTTCTAAAATATGCGAAGGTGTATTAAAAACCTAATTGAGTAACATTTGGTTTAATTTCTCTAAAAAAACAACATCTGCACTAAGGAATTGATTTCTTGTGTACCGGGGTACTTTACAGACATATAATTGACGGACATAAGGTACATACAGACTCAGAACAATATATAGTTGCCCTGCGCGGCAATGGAACCCAGGATACGCACCACGCCGTTTCCTGGGTTCCATTGCCACGCAGCATTGCTGAGGCGACTGTGTTAACTGCTAAGTTTACATTTTGTTGCTGGTTGACAATATATAGAACACACACAATCTATATTTTTCTTCTAATTTTTATACGTTCTTGATTTGTTTAATAATTCCTCTGCCAAGTTGGAATTGTGACCCACGATTACAAACTTAGCTACGTTAGTTAAGTAAGGCTTTTTAAAACATAATATGTAAATTAAATTAAAAAAGAAACACTTCAAGCGGCTAACAAGTTTTCTAAACTGACCTACAAATACGATTGATGTATCATATCACTTCATATCTCGTAATTAATACCTACTTAATCGAGACTACCTACTGCATACATTAGTGTGCAGTAAATTCACCACATCAATGTCTGATAAATAATTGGTGTCAGCATTATATTTTATGTCCGTTTTTTAGCCAACTACACTTTTAATATTACACTAAGGAAAACCTGTCATTGGCCTTCCCTTTATATTGTATCATGTAAATTGTGTTATTATCTGTATCGCTGTTGGTTTTCTTAACAAATATGAACAATCTTTTAAAATTAAAAGAGATAAAGTGGAGCACCAGGGTACTTTAGAATCAGCTTTTGGTTTCCTCATGGAAACAGAATCATCATCATCATCATTTCAGCCGAAAGAGCCCTCTGCTGGACAAAGGCCTCCTCCAAAGATCTCCACAATTGTCGATCTTATCCAGCGGCTTCCGGCAACCCTCACAAGACCTATCAATGGAAACAGAATGAATGTATTAAGTTATGAGTGTCACAATTACCTCAAAGAAATATCCGAAGCCTTTTTCATAATTATAATCATAATAATCTTTATTCACAGAATACAGGTTAAAGGTACAAGTTGTTACAGTGTTGGTATAGTGCTCTATATTCTACCTTAAAATAAGGCATGCGGACAGTATTTTTTATTTTTACATCATCTTAAAAAAATTATGTAGTGAAAATAATTAGTATTTAAGAATCAGTATATACATTATAACCACGCATTGTATTGCATTAAAATAACATGTATTAAATTAAACAGTAAAAATAATGTCAAAAGTAACAAAACTATAGCCAAAGTAGCAAAATAATGTTAAATAAGTATAATGGGATTGAAAAAATAAGGTCAATGCATAGTGTAAGAGTCAAAAAATATTGTCAATTTAAAGCCTTTTAAAACTTTTGTGAGGAACTTTTTCTGTATCATATCTTATTTTTGTAATAGGTATTGTTAAGACTCGCAGCAGCAAGGGTACTCTATAATGGGATTTAGGGAGAGACCTTCACAATGATAACAAACGTATTAAACTCCAATCACTTATTGAAATAACTAGCTGCGCCCCGCGGTTTCACCCGCGTTCAATTTTATAGATTATCACAGCTCCTTCCCGTAGGTGATAGCGTGATAATATGTAGCCTATATGTTGACCCGACCTCTTAGTAATATTAATGCAAAATTTTAAGTAAATCCATGCTTTACTTTTTGAAATTATCCCGGACATACATACAGACAAACAGGCAAAAATTCTAAAAACTATATTTTTGGCTTCGATATCGATAGTAAATCACGCCCCATGTATCCTTTAATAAAAATATTCTATGTCCAGTTTTGACTTTATTATATGTATAGATAATAAACTAGTTTTTATAATGTATCCTTTAGCACTTCATTTTGGTAACTCTTGACAAACATCATTCAACATAAAATTATACTTTTTTATTTAATTTGAATTCTATTCTAGCTTTAAAAATAAAAGGACCAGAGTTTGCTATCTTCTCAAAAGAGGTATTATTCTATAGGAGGGCAGGTCATATCATTACAGTATATATAATAAGACCCAATGTGTATAGTTAACGCCAGTGTTATATTGGAAACGAATTTTGACGTGGGATCTCAATTTTTCGATTCACATCCTGTAAATAATATCACAGACCTTTTGTCAGTGATAACAACCTTTGAAATCAACCCCCAGGGTACTTTATGAATTCATTGAATTACATACTACCTACATAATATGTAAATTAATAAATTACAGATTAGCTTTGTTCCGGTCTGTTTAGATATTATCTAAACAGACCGGAACAAAGCTAATCTGTAATTTAAATATCTTTTGGTAGAAATAATTGCTTGTTAAGAACAGGGATCTGGTGTAACTTTAGCGAGCTAATAATTAATGGAACGAAGTTTATTTTTCATATGTTTAGAAAGTGGCCTTAATGACTGCGTTCTTGCAGAGCAGCAACTAACATCAGGTTGAATGTTATAGGCCAATCTATCAAAATTATCTGTAATAATAATAATAATGTCCTCCTAGCCAAATTTCAGCCATGGTGGCCAGTCTCAAGAAGAATCAATCATTTATTCACTGAATATGAGTGTATACATGAAGGTGTTAACAAATTTGATAGTTTCATCATACTCTGTCGATGTGTCGACGTGTAAATAATATTATTAAATTAGAGATTACATAATTATTTCGATTAAACAATAATTTAACACAATTTTTTAAACAAATTAAATTATAATACATTCGATTCAAATTTACCATTGCATTAAATTATATTACACATTAAAATTACAATTACAGATAAAACCGGTACATGTCACAATTACATATTATTTTATATTACATGTATATGTCATAATTATCATCAAAAATATATTAAAAAATGTCATAGGTACATGTCAAAGAATTCAAGTATTAATAAAATTTTAGAAAATAACAGTATAAAGAAGATGAGGTTGTAGAAAGTTTATATTTTGGTGCAGACATCACTTTGTTTCCATTCAAAAAATTCTTTAATACTATAAAAACAATTTTGTAAAAGCCATTTAGTCCAACTTGTTTTAAAAGATTCTATAGGTAGCTCTTTAATATTATTTGGCAGTGCGTTAAAAACTTTAATGGCCATCATAAAAGTACTATTGTCAAGTACTTTAGACTTGCTCACTCTTATGATCCGATGAGACGCGCCTAGCTACACGACCGGAAAGAGGTCAGGTACAGGACCGACTAAAAGTATTTATTGTTAATATCTCTCCGAGGCAGAGGGGTATAATAACGCCAACTCTCAGACTTCGAGCTGATGCTTAGAGTATTTTCTTACTTTTTGCCTGACCCAGTATTTGAACCCTGGACCTCGTTCTATGTGGATGAACACGCTACCGCTAGACCAAAGAGGCAGTCTGTAATAAGCAAATACGGACAATTGTGAGTTGAACGCATGGAGAGGCTGTACAATGGTTTATGTGAGATTTTCTAGTGAATTGAAGACTATTTTCTTATAGATTGTAAAGTTGTTAGGCTATTTTATCTTGACTAGCCTATTGGTCTAGTAGTTAGTGATTTGAGTGCTTAGCTAGAGGTCGTAGATTCGATCCCCACCCAGTTAAAATCATTGTGTGATTAGGATGTTTATTTTTTGTGGTGTGTACCTGGTTTCATTTCATTTATTTATAAATTATGTGTGCATTTTGTATGTATATCGTCGCCTGGTACCCATAGTACAAGCTTTGCTTAGTTTGGGGCTAGGATAATCTGTGTGACATTGCCCCTAGATATTATTATTATTATTTAGAGTAAGAATAAGTATGTTTATCAGTTATCTGGTTACCACAGTACAGGCTGTGCTTAGTATTGTAGTTGTAGTACCTCATGATTTTAATTTTATATATTTATAACTTACTAGATGTACCCCACGGTTTTACTCGCGTTAAATTTTATAAATTATCACAGCTCCTCCCCCGTAGGTGATAGCGTGATAATATGTAGCCTATATGTTGCCCCGACCTCTTAGTAATATTCATGCAAAATTTGAACTAAATCCATGCAGTGCTTTTTGAGTTTAGCCCGGACATACATACAGACAAACAGACAAAACTTCTAAAAACTATATTTTTGGCTTCGATATCGATTGTAGATCGCGCTCCAGGTATCCTTTAAAACAAATATTCAATGTACAGTTTAGACTTTCCTACCATTTTATTATATGTATAGATAAACTTTTCATGAAAAAATATACGATAATAATATAATATCTGTCAAATTTCTTTTATAGATTTTCAACTTTATCACAAAAGCATAAGGTTCACTTTCAATTGGGGAAATTTGACAGAATGGGGTAGCTTGATGTACTAGCGTCTGTACATCACACAGTACAAGCGGTCCTTAGGGGGTAATTTTTAATTTTTTTGAAAGTAACCAAGACTACGCTTAGTACAAAATTATGTTTTATATATTTCCTACAAAGAAGCTTAAGGCCCACTTGATGGTAAGAAGTTTACATTTTCTGTGTCACTTTTTTTTTCTGTTTGGGTTTGCGCTTGACCACGATCTCACCTGATGGTAAGTGAAAATGTGGTCGATAGTGGACCGCGCGTACCCATAAGATGCCTGTTCACTCTAGCCTTGAATAAACCCCTTGTTGTATGAGTCAGGAAACACGTCGTTCGGGAGGGTGTTCCATAGCTTAGAAAGAGGAAGCAAAGCGCTTTGTACGGCATAATAGGATATCTTTCCACTGAATTCTGTTCTAAAATATGCGAAGGTGTATTAAAAACCTAATTGAGTAACATTTGGTTTAATTTCTCTAAAAAAACAACATCTGCACTAAGGAATTGATTTCTTGTGTACCGGGGTACTTTACAGACATATAATTGACGGACATAAGGTACATACAGACTCAGAACAATATATAGTTGCCCTGCGCGGCAATGGAACCCAGGATACGCACCACGCCGTTTCCTGGGTTCCATTGCCACGCAGCATTGCTGAGGCGACTGTGTTAACTGCTAAGTTTACATTTTGTTGCTGGTTGACAATATATAGAACACACACAATCTATATTTTTCTTCTAATTTTTATACGTTCTTGATTTGTTTAATAATTCCTCTGCCAAGTTGGAATTGTGACCCACGATTACAAACTTAGCTACGTTAGTTAAGTAAGGCTTTTTAAAACATAATATGTAAATTAAATTAAAAAAGAAACACTTCAAGCGGCTAACAAGTTTTCTAAACTGACCTACAAATACGATTGATGTATCATATCACTTCATATCTCGTAATTAATACCTACTTAATCGAGACTACCTACTGCATACATTAGTGTGCAGTAAATTCACCACATCAATGTCTGATAAATAATTGGTGTCAGCATTATATTTTATGTCCGTTTTTTAGCCAACTACACTTTTAATATTACACTAAGGAAAACCTGTCATTGGCCTTCCCTTTATATTGTATCATGTAAATTGTGTTATTATCTGTATCGCTGTTGGTTTTCTTAACAAATATGAACAATCTTTTAAAATTAAAAGAGATAAAGTGGAGCACCAGGGTACTTTAGAATCAGCTTTTGGTTTCCTCATGGAAACAGAATCATCATCATCATCATTTCAGCCGAAAGAGCCCTCTGCTGGACAAAGGCCTCCTCCAAAGATCTCCACAATTGTCGATCTTATCCAGCGGCTTCCGGCAACCCTCACAAGACCTATCAATGGAAACAGAATGAATGTATTAAGTTATGAGTGTCACAATTACCTCAAAGAAATATCCGAAGCCTTTTTCATAATTATAATCATAATAATCTTTATTCACAGAATACAGGTTAAAGGTACAAGTTGTTACAGTGTTGGTATAGTGCTCTATATTCTACCTTAAAATAAGGCATGCGGACAGTATTTTTTATTTTTACATCATCTTAAAAAAATTATGTAGTGAAAATAATTAGTATTTAAGAATCAGTATATACATTATAACCACGCATTGTATTGCATTAAAATAACATGTATTAAATTAAACAGTAAAAATAATGTCAAAAGTAACAAAACTATAGCCAAAGTAGCAAAATAATGTTAAATAAGTATAATGGGATTGAAAAAATAAGGTCAATGCATAGTGTAAGAGTCAAAAAATATTGTCAATTTAAAGCCTTTTAAAACTTTTGTGAGGAACTTTTTCTGTATCATATCTTATTTTTGTAATAGGTATTGTTAAGACTCGCAGCAGCAAGGGTACTCTATAATGGGATTTAGGGAGAGACCTTCACAATGATAACAAACGTATTAAACTCCAATCACTTATTGAAATAACTAGCTGCGCCCCGCGGTTTCACCCGCGTTCAATTTTATAGATTATCACAGCTCCTTCCCGTAGGTGATAGCGTGATAATATGTAGCCTATATGTTGACCCGACCTCTTAGTAATATTAATGCAAAATTTTAAGTAAATCCATGCTTTACTTTTTGAAATTATCCCGGACATACATACAGACAAACAGGCAAAAATTCTAAAAACTATATTTTTGGCTTCGATATCGATAGTAAATCACGCCCCATGTATCCTTTAATAAAAATATTCTATGTCCAGTTTTGACTTTATTATATGTATAGATAATAAACTAGTTTTTATAATGTATCCTTTAGCACTTCATTTTGGTAACTCTTGACAAACATCATTCAACATAAAATTATACTTTTTTATTTAATTTGAATTCTATTCTAGCTTTAAAAATAAAAGGACCAGAGTTTGCTATCTTCTCAAAAGAGGTATTATTCTATAGGAGGGCAGGTCATATCATTACAGTATATATAATAAGACCCAATGTGTATAGTTAACGCCAGTGTTATATTGGAAACGAATTTTGACGTGGGATCTCAATTTTTCGATTCACATCCTGTAAATAATATCACAGACCTTTTGTCAGTGATAACAACCTTTGAAATCAACCCCCAGGGTACTTTATGAATTCATTGAATTACATACTACCTACATAATATGTAAATTAATAAATTACAGATTAGCTTTGTTCCGGTCTGTTTAGATATTATCTAAACAGACCGGAACAAAGCTAATCTGTAATTTAAATATCTTTTGGTAGAAATAATTGCTTGTTAAGAACAGGGATCTGGTGTAACTTTAGCGAGCTAATAATTAATGGAACGAAGTTTATTTTTCATATGTTTAGAAAGTGGCCTTAATGACTGCGTTCTTGCAGAGCAGCAACTAACATCAGGTTGAATGTTATAGGCCAATCTATCAAAATTATCTGTAATAATAATAATAATGTCCTCCTAGCCAAATTTCAGCCATGGTGGCCAGTCTCAAGAAGAATCAATCATTTATTCACTGAATATGAGTGTATACATGAAGGTGTTAACAAATTTGATAGTTTCATCATACTCTGTCGATGTGTCGACGTGTAAATAATATTATTAAATTAGAGATTACATAATTATTTCGATTAAACAATAATTTAACACAATTTTTTAAACAAATTAAATTATAATACATTCGATTCAAATTTACCATTGCATTAAATTATATTACACATTAAAATTACAATTACAGATAAAACCGGTACATGTCACAATTACATATTATTTTATATTACATGTATATGTCATAATTATCATCAAAAATATATTAAAAAATGTCATAGGTACATGTCAAAGAATTCAAGTATTAATAAAATTTTAGAAAATAACAGTATAAAGAAGATGAGGTTGTAGAAAGTTTATATTTTGGTGCAGACATCACTTTGTTTCCATTCAAAAAATTCTTTAATACTATAAAAACAATTTTGTAAAAGCCATTTAGTCCAACTTGTTTTAAAAGATTCTATAGGTAGCTCTTTAATATTATTTGGCAGTGCGTTAAAAACTTTAATGGCCATCATAAAAGTACTATTGTCAAGTACTTTAGACTTGCTCACTCTTATGATCCGATGAGACGCGCCTAGCTACACGACCGGAAAGAGGTCAGGTACAGGACCGACTAAAAGTATTTATTGTTAATATCTCTCCGAGGCAGAGGGGTATAATAACGCCAACTCTCAGACTTCGAGCTGATGCTTAGAGTATTTTCTTACTTTTTGCCTGACCCAGTATTTGAACCCTGGACCTCGTTCTATGTGGATGAACACGCTACCGCTAGACCAAAGAGGCAGTCTGTAATAAGCAAATACGGACAATTGTGAGTTGAACGCATGGAGAGGCTGTACAATGGTTTATGTGAGATTTTCTAGTGAATTGAAGACTATTTTCTTATAGATTGTAAAGTTGTTAGGCTATTTTATCTTGACTAGCCTATTGGTCTAGTAGTTAGTGATTTGAGTGCTTAGCTAGAGGTCGTAGATTCGATCCCCACCCAGTTAAAATCATTGTGTGATTAGGATGTTTATTTTTTGTGGTGTGTACCTGGTTTCATTTCATTTATTTATAAATTATGTGTGCATTTTGTATGTATATCGTCGCCTGGTACCCATAGTACAAGCTTTGCTTAGTTTGGGGCTAGGATAATCTGTGTGACATTGCCCCTAGATATTATTATTATTATTTAGAGTAAGAATAAGTATGTTTATCAGTTATCTGGTTACCACAGTACAGGCTGTGCTTAGTATTGTAGTTGTAGTACCTCATGATTTTAATTTTATATATTTATAACTTACTAGATGTACCCCACGGTTTTACTCGCGTTAAATTTTATAAATTATCACAGCTCCTCCCCCGTAGGTGATAGCGTGATAATATGTAGCCTATATGTTGCCCCGACCTCTTAGTAATATTCATGCAAAATTTGAACTAAATCCATGCAGTGCTTTTTGAGTTTAGCCCGGACATACATACAGACAAACAGACAAAACTTCTAAAAACTATATTTTTGGCTTCGATATCGATTGTAGATCGCGCTCCAGGTATCCTTTAAAACAAATATTCAATGTACAGTTTAGACTTTCCTACCATTTTATTATATGTATAGATAAACTTTTCATGAAAAAATATACGATAATAATATAATATCTGTCAAATTTCTTTTATAGATTTTCAACTTTATCACAAAAGCATAAGGTTCACTTTCAATTGGGGAAATTTGACAGAATGGGGTAGCTTGATGTACTAGCGTCTGTACATCACACAGTACAAGCGGTCCTTAGGGGGTAATTTTTAATTTTTTTGAAAGTAACCAAGACTACGCTTAGTACAAAATTATGTTTTATATATTTCCTACAAAGAAGCTTAAGGCCCACTTGATGGTAAGAAGTTTACATTTTCTGTGTCACTTTTTTTTTCTGTTTGGGTTTGCGCTTGACCACGATCTCACCTGATGGTAAGTGAAAATGTGGTCGATAGTGGACCGCGCGTACCCATAAGATGCCTGTTCACTCTAGCCTTGAATAAACCCCTTGTTGTATGAGTCAGGAAACACGTCGTTCGGGAGGGTGTTCCATAGCTTAGAAAGAGGAAGCAAAGCGCTTTGTACGGCATAATAGGATATCTTTCCACTGAATTCTGTCGAGCTTGCTCACACTGAAAACCACAGTTTTAATATCATAATACTATCACCCGGAGTACATTCTGCGACACTGTGTCATTTCCCAGTAGAGCTCTCGTAGACCTAGCAAAATTGCCTTGTTTTATGTCTATTAATTGTTGCAACTGCTTGGTGCTAACAAACAGTCAAGTATAGAGAAACTAGGGCTATTGACTAAGAACACAGTAGCCCAATCACGGACCTATTAAATCCTCATCACCATCATCATATTATCAGCCGAAAGACGTACGCGGATAACCCTATCAAAAAAAAGCCTAAAGGCCTTGAACCTAAAAGACCTGTCAAAGCAGAACAGGAACAAATTTAAATTTTTACGATAAAATTGGTTGTGGCAAATGATGACGTCTTCCCGACTGAATTTTTGGCCACGGCGGGCATTTTCAATGCTGATTAGCTGATGGCGCAGGACATATTCTAGTGCACAAGTGTGTGCACAAACACAGGGGCACTTTCTATTCCATCACACTCATCATCCGATGTGACGACTAGCGACACGACCGGAAAGAGGTCAGGTACAGGCTTTACGTGCTCTCAGAGGCACGGAGATGTAATACCGCCAACTTCCAGACTTCGGGCTGATACTGAGAAATTTCTTTTTACGGAAAAATCGCAAAATCACTTTTTGGCCCACCCGGGATTTGAACCCAGGACCTCATTTTCTGCGGGTGAACACGCTACCGCTAGACCAACAAATTATAATATAACTTGTTCTGCGTTTGAAATATAGATAAAAGGAATCCTAAACATATATTAAGGTTATTTTGGCTTTCCTAAGACAAAGTGTTGATTCCTCACATCTGTTGCTTAACATGGGTGGAATACTAATATTATTGTGTGGGAAACTGTTACTTTCAGCAACTAGACGCTTTATATCAAGAAAATTCCGCCTCCTTACTGTCCAATAGGTGAACGTTACGTCATACTTTTTAGTGTGGTTACAATGCAAACTTTTCTTCAGTGATTATGTTTCTTTCATTAATATTACGAATCCACTCATAAGGATTATTGTGTGGCTCCCGAAAAAGATTATCATCACCCCATTGCATCCTGGGGGAGCGTAGCAGTTGCCCCTAGAGAATATCTTCCAGAGAATGGGCAGCAGGGCCTCTCTGTGTACTATGACCATTTTATCCTGTGAGGAGCGTAGCAGTTGCCCCTAGAGAATATCTCCTAGAGAATGGGCAGCAGGGCCTGTCTGTGTACTATGACCATTTCATCCCGGGGGAGCGTAGCAGTTGCCCCTAGAGAATGGGCAGCAGCGCCTCTCTGTGTACTATTACCATATAATCCTATGGGGAGCGTATCAGTTGCCCCGAAAGAATATCTCCTAGAGAATGGGCAGTAGGGCCTCTCTGTGTATTATGACCATTTCATCCTGTGAGGAGCGTAGCAGTTGCCCCTAGAGAATATCTCCTAGAGAATGGGCAGCAGGGCCTTTGTGTGTACTATGACCATTTTATCCTGTGGGGAGCGTAGCAGTTGCCCCTAGAGAATATCTCCTAGAGAATGGGCAGCAGGGCCTCTCTGTGTACTATTACCATCTCATCCTACGGGGAGCGTAGATATATCTCCCAGAGAATGGGCAACAGCGTCTCTCTATGTACTGTGTACTGTGTCTGTAATCACCAACACTTGCTGTTTTTCGTGGTTGTCCAATATAGTCAAAGTCAAAGTCAAAGGTACTTTATTCCGTAAAAATTTTACATTTATGTGGAATCGTCATATTTTTTTTCCCTACCGTGCAGTGCATGACGTGGCAGCTACTGAGAAACACTGCCAGAAAACTCAGTAGGAATCCTTTTTTAAAATAAAATATACATAAGATTAATGACAATCATGTGTGTTGACTCAGAACAACTCAATCCCAAGCACTTTTATCACTTAAATAATCACAAATTTTGTAATATGCCCTGCTACACAATTTGGCTTTAATAATTCTTTTAAACTTATTCGTAGACAATTCTCTAATATCATTGGGAAGTATGTTATAGAATCTTATACATTGCCCCATAAAAGAGTTACTTATTTTGTGGAGACGGGTAGTATGCAATATGAGATTATTCTTATATCTAGTATTTACATTATGTGTATCGCTCTTTTTACAGAAGGAATCGATATTTTTTTGCACATATAGTAAGTTTTCATATATATACTGAGATGGTACAGTTAGAATGTTGACCTCTTTGAACTTTTCTCTTAGACACACTCTCGGGCCAAGATTATAGATAGCTCTTACAGCTCTTTTTTGCAATATAAATATGGTGTTAATGTCAGCAGAGCTACCCCAGAGAAGAATTCCATAGGACATTACACTATGAAAATAACTGAAATAAACCATTCTAGCTGTGTCAACATCAGTCAGCCGTCTAATAGTTTTCACTGCATATGCTGCAGAACTTAATTTGCCGGACAGTTTTTCTATTTGTGGGCTCCATTGTAGCTTTGAGTCAATAGTGATACTCAAGAACACAGTTGATTCAACAGGGTCCAACCTAGCTCCATTAAGTTGTACATTGGTTGTCGTCTGTTTCACATTCGGTGAAGTGAATTTTATGACTTTAGTTTTCTTATCATTAAGCACAAGATTATTGGCATTAAACCAATGAACAACTTTAGAGATTGCATCATTAACATCGTCAAAATTGCTTAATTGTCGGTTTATTTTGAACGTCAGGGAAGTATCATCTGCAAACAACACAATCTCATGCTTATCCCTTACATAGTAAGGTAAGTCATTTATATAAATTAAAAACAAAAATGGGCCAAGAATTGACCCCTGTGGAACGCCTATTACCACTGGAGATCCCGGAGATATTTTACCGTTTATTTCGACCTTCTGAATTCTATTGCCCAAGTAAGAAGTCAGAAGTTCGAGAGCCTTGTTCCTAATACCGTAGTGGTGTAATTTTCTGACCAGAGTATCATGATGAACGCAATCGAACGCTTTGGACAAATCGCAAAAGATACCTAATGCATCTTGCGAGTCTTCCCACGCCGCGAATAAACTTTTTAATAAGTTGAACCCTGCATCTATGGTTGAACAACCCTTTGTGAATCCAAACTGTTTCCGGTGAAGTAAATTATGTATATTAAAGTGTCTGAACAGCTGGCTAAGCATAAGCTTTTCAAATATTTTACTAAGAGTGGGCAGCACGGAAACAGGTCGAAAATTTGAAGGGTCTGAAGTATCACCAGCTTTAAACAAAGGAATGATTTTACTATACTTCATCAAGTCAGGAAATACACCTGATGCAACACAGCAATTGAACACAGTAGCTAAGTGTGGGGCGATTATGGTAATAATTGATGAAACAGTCTTAACAGATAGACCCCACAGATCCTTTGTGTTTTTCATATTAATACTCTTGAAAGCATTTAAAATATCTTTAGGGCTAACCACCGAAAGTAGTTTATATACCTATCCTTTTCTTTAAAGAAGAAGAACGAAAAAAGATTTATTAAGAACGCAGATATGCTCATACAACAAAAACAAGGTAACCCATAAAAAGACAAATAAAATAAAAATTGTTGTAGTTATCCGTGTAAGACCAGAAGTTTAATGTGATAAGAATAAAAATACACCATAGTTAACGTGTTTTAAATCGACTTAAGGAAGAACTAGGAAATAAATTTCACAGTGTTTCTTTTCTGAGATGTTACTTTTGAGATGGTACCATTAAAATTATGTTCAAACCAGATTATAAAATAAGGATTTATAAACGAATTTGTGACCTAGTCCGGCTTGGATTGGATGGAAAGAGTTCAAGTTCAAAGTTTATTTGCAGCTCAGCTTTGTACAGCTCTTTATTAGATAAAATATTTTAGTGTTTAATGGTCTTTTACAGGTATTACAATTTTAATCATAAAGGTTGTTTTTAATAATTATATAAAACAATTAAAATTGATATTTTTTTTATAAATGATAAAATACTAAAAAAGATCTTAAAAATAAGTGTTAATAAAGAAATGTAATAATGTCCTCCTAGCCGAATTTCGACCACGGCGGCCAGTCTCAACACAGATTAGCCATCTGCGCGGGACATATTATAGTGCTCAAGTGTGTGCGCTAACACAGAAGTACGAAGAACGCCTCAAAGAACTCAATCTGACCTACAATGGAATAGAGATTGAAAAGAAGAGACCTCATAGAAACTTTTAAGATACTCAATGACCACTCCAATGTGAGAGAAATAAAGGATCTGTACATGATGAATAGTAATAGAAATTTAAGAGGGCATTTTTTAAAGCTAACCATACCTCGTTGTGCTAGCAACCCTAGAACACACTTCTTGCAATTTCGCGTGATCAAATTGTGGAACAGTCTATCAGAAAAAGTGATAAGTGCTCCAATAGTGAATAGTTTTAAAAACAGACTTGACAACTTTTACTACTGAAAATACACAAGTGTAGTAATATACACGCATCAGCTCGTAGAGCTGCTAGTGTATAAACTAATAATAATAATGTTTAATTGAAACTGTTTTTCATGAGAGATTTTCTTTTTACCCGACTGCGGGATGCAAAGGGTAATGTGTTTATCAGGCTATGTATGTATGTATGTTCCTTTGAAGCACTATACAGACCAAACGCCTGAACCGATTTTAATGATTCGCACGTCAATCGATTCCTTTCAGTCCGGAAAGTGTCACTAAAGACATGACGTTAGTGAAAATTCAATATGGCGACTACTGGACGCCATATTGAGAAAATTTCAAAAATTAAAGTCAACAAACTATGTCATGTGGGGTATCGTTGAATAGATATTTAAAAAAACATCTTTAGTTTTCTTTCAACATTTTTCGATTTGACCGTTTAGGAGCTATATCGATTTAAAGTTGCGTAACAACTATTCTCACATATAGGTTTTAAAACAGTAGAAAATTACGATGAAAAGACGAAAACTTCGTATGACTGTGCGTGTGAGTGTTGATGGACATATACTAAAGTATCTATTAGGTATATTGGACTACCTAAAGTATCTAACGTCTAACACGGTCGCCCATCTCCAACTCCAACAAACGATTTGGTACTTAACTTCACTTGAAAAACTATATATAGGTATACCTACCGAAATCGAATTGTTTTAAATGCAATGACAAAGATATAAAGAACAACATCCCTTTGGTTGGTGTGAGAATTGAACTATCAACAATCGAATTTCATGCGCTTTGTGGACAAGGTAAAATTTAAAGAAAAATGTTACCTTTAATATTATGTTGGGGAGTAACTGTACACAAGTTGCCAGGGACAACTTTGAATCGAGCCGTAGTCGATCTCAGTTTGTGCATTTTAATTTTGAATTGAATCGAATTTTTCATAAAACCAGGTTAAGTCTTTAGATGGTTTAATTATTAGTATTCTGTACCACCGCAAGCCAGTAAACAATCCTCATGATATCAAATATCTCAATGAAATCACGAGATTGCGAAATTTGCAGTCATATAACAATAACAATGATTGACTTATCTCTCAGCTTAAAGAGCTGCTTGTATTAACGTGATATTTGGCCCGGATGTTTATTTATTCATTATCATATCACAGATTAAAAAATATAAATTAAAAAGAAAACAGTAAAAAAAAAATGCCACTCTGGAATGTGGAACTTTAATTAAATATTGCCAATCGGACTATCTCGTAAATAAGCATGGACTCTTTTTCTTTTCTATATTAATGTCATACTAGATATAACTCATTATAAATGCACTTTGTTTGCTTTTACTTTGAGGAAGGGGAGGTGGTCAAAGACCTCAATTTTAGGTTTAACGCTAATATTAAAAAAATGGCGCGTTTTAGCAAAAAATGTTCTAAGATGAAATGAAAGCTTATAAAATTTTCTATAACTTTGATACTTTTCCATATCCCATCCGTTTTCAAACTACAGGCTCTGGAAAAGTGCAATTAAAAAATGTTTTGAAATATTAGTTTCTAAGTCCAATTCTGTGAATGATTCACATTTTTATTCTCTTAGGTCGTGAGGGTCCTGGAAAAAGGTTGTTTTCTGTGGTATCTTCTTCCTCGCCTTCCTCAGTGGTAAGTGGTTCTTGCTGAGAGGGCTCTCAATCATCTTCATGGTCATTCTCGTCGTCTTCCTCGCTAAAAGACACGCCGTTGAAGCATTTCCCGTGGCAATGAAGGCACGCAGTAGAAAATTTCAGAATAGCTTTGCGACATCCACATTTGCTGCTGCTACAATCCTTGGTGCAGCGACAAAATATTGTTTTTAGTAAAACCTGGGGCGCCGGTAAATCTTTTGTTGTTCTTGGCGCCAAGATATCACCTAAAATTTTTCCACCCCCACTCTAGAGGGAGCAGCTCATTCCCAAGCCACTGCTGCACTTGGTGATGTGTGCTTCAGGAATTATATTTAGCTACTCTCTTAGTGGCCCTTAGTGGCTGTGTGGTGACGGCCTAGAGAATATCGCCACCCCCTCTCATCCCGTGGGGGGACGTAGAAGTCGTCCCGAGGGAATATATACCAGAGAATGGGCAGCAGCGTAAAATAAACAAAATAAAATAAAAAAGGTTTTTATTCACGTAGACTTGAAAAAAGCGCTTGTAAATAGTCAGAACATGTTTGTAGTAATATAGTTGTATACATTAGATATTATTTCTAGTAACATAGATATTTAGGTACATTTTGTATGAAAACATTTATAAAATTTATTTTATTACAGAAATGATATTTAGCTAGCTCGTATCAAGTTATTGTCAAGAGATTATGTTTAATTATCTAGTTTAAGTCTAATATTTTTACTACATATTATCAATGGTTCTGTCTATATTAAAGGTATTATTATTATGACGGACCTTGTGTTAATAACGACGGTCGCGCTTTAATGCTACCACCGGATCCAATGCGCCCCAACTGAGAAGACCCAGCGAAACAAACTCAGTGGGTTCATGTACTACCGGTTTCAACACGACCCAGTTGAGACGGTCCGGCGAAACATACTCAAGCGGGCATGAACACGGGATTTGGTCTGAATGCTTATTATTTTAGATTATATTTAGGTATACAAAAGAAAAACTTCGAAACAATAACATTATTCATTTTGAGACAGAGTCAATAATTTTAAATTAAGTATATGATAGCAATCATTTACAGATAGTTCACGTAACACAGCAGATCAGTCATGTCTATATGGCTACAAGATCTCCAGCGAGCAATGTGCAGGTAGGAAGTGAGAGCCAGACGTCTTTGTCATCGATGTACTCTTTAGTGGTGTAATAACCCCTAGCCATAAGTATACGTTTAATATGTGTTTTAAAACTTGTGTCAGGCAGATCAGTAATTTGAGTAGGAAGCTTGTTATAAAACCTAATACAACTTCCTAAAAATGATTTATTAGTTTTGCTTACTCTAAAGCCTGGCATGGCTGGTTTGTTTTTATTCCTAGTATTTGTATTATGCAGTTCACTTTTCTTTTTATAATAATTATGAATATTTTTTCTAACAACCATTATATTCTGATATATATATTTCGATGGCACAGTAAGTATATTTATTTCTTTAAACAAATTTCGCAAAGTATCGCGACTGCCTAAACCATAAATGGCTCTGACTGCTCTTTTCTGCAATACAAAAATAGTACCTATGTCAGCCGCCGAACCCCACAGCAGAATGCCATACGACATAATGCTATGAAAGTACGCGAAATACACTAATCTAGAAGTTATTTAACTCCGTCATACTAGAAGGTCAAACGCCACAAGCATGGCACAGGGGTGTGGTGGTGCTCTTCTTCAAAAAGGGCGATAAAACCCTCTTGAAGAATTACATTGAGAAAGGTCAAAGGTTTTGCTGGTGTCCCATACCATTTCAGGCATCACACCTTCCCAGCGGCTGCAACATCACTATGGCTGGAGCTGGGGTTGTAAAAGATCTTTGCTGCTTCCTGAATAATTTCCGAATTTAAATACAATTTACAGAAACCCACCTTGCTTCTTCTAAACGTTGCTGATGTTGTATCGTAGCCGGTAAATGAGTGTAAGAAGAGGATGTGTTCATATCCATGCTATTGCATCTCATTTTTTGTCATTCATTCATTCATCGTCATTTTTCAGTTTTAGCCAGTAAGGTTGCGTTTCCTACAGTGAGCATTGAGCGAAAAGCAATCTTCATGATGTTTTTCCCGCCTAAGCTCAGTTATCCGCTGTTACAAAAAAACGCGATATCTTACTGTTACCGTCCTTACCTCGTGGAGGTACTCCCAGCTTATGTTAAAATAAATTTTGAGATAATTCGGGCATCAGGTAATGGTCATCACGCTGAATAACTCATCATCATCTTGTTCCAACTAATATGTTAGTGGGTTTGGTTTCCGCACTTAGTCCCGATGAGGACCATTGTATGTGAGCCATGACGGCCTTCACTCCATCCAGCACACCTCCCTCCAGAAGCATATCAGGTCTCCTAAACTTGTCAAGGCATCTGTAAGAGTTCCGCTGAATAACTTAAATTTTCTATATTTCTGGAGCGTGTAGCTCATAAACGAATGGAAATATGAAAAAGTATATGCGATCAAAGTAATAGTGAATTTTGTAAGCTTTAATTTTATCCGAAAATATTTTTTGCTAAAACGCACCTTTTTAAAGATATTAGCAAAAAACCTAAAATTGAGGTCTTTGTCCCCCTCCCCTCTCCTCTCTCCGCCTCACCTCCTAGACGTCAGGACTTTTAGTATGTTTTCCCTCTAAGTACTCTGAACAAGTTTCTGAAAATATCTCTTAGGTTCCCGCTCACGCACTCTTTACCCTCCTTTGAGTCATTCCTTAATCGGACTAATAACAGTTGATCGTTAATTATTAGACATTTTTCAGCGGCAAAGTTCAAAAACCAACTCAGACTGTGGCTCCTAGAAAAATCATTCTATTCAATCAAATCTAATTTTTGACTGCACGTGAGGCGCAACGGCTAAGGCAGTCGCGTTGCCGCTTCGTGTCGCGGGTTCGAGTCCCGCGCCGGACAACTATTTGTGTGTCCCATAAATAGTTGTTCTGAGTCTGGATGTAATTTGTGACCGTCTTATATATGTTGTTAAGTACCCTGAAACACAGGGATTAGATTCCATAGTGCAAGGGTTGTCTTTAAAAAAAACTAAATGTCATTTATTTAATTAATTATATTATTTGTGTAAAATTTGACATATGACAATCACACATTTCGCATGTTGTTTATGAGTAAAATTGATGAGACTAACCTAATAGTAAGACCACCACTGTACTCTATTTTAAGTGAAATAAATAAATGAATGAATAATATTTAATAACTAAATCTAGATAACGAATAATAAAAAAAATTAAAAAAAACATAAATATTAAGAACAAAAATTATAATATATAATGTGGTTAACTTATTTTTGAAACTAGCTAGGAACTTATAACCAAAATGTACAAAATAAAAAAAATATTTAATAAATAAAAAACCCAACTGCGTAAATAATGAACCAAACTACGTACATAGACAAAGAACTGAAAAGAAAAAAACAAGCACATAGATAGCTGGTGGTCTAAAATTATATAATGTACTATTGAATGAATACTATTGAAAAAAAAAAATATATTCTAATAATGGAACATAACAACTGAACAATCGGGATCCATTAGTCGACAGCCAATCTAATTTGTCAATGGATCCCGACTGTTCAGTTGTCATGTTCCATTATTAGAATATATTTTATTTTCTTCAATAGTACATTATATAATTTTAGACCACCAGCTATCTATGTGCTTGTTTTTTTCTTTTCAGTTCTTTGTCTATGTACGGAGTTTGGTTCATTATTTACGCAGTTGGGTTATTAATTTATTAAATAATTTTTTTTTACAACGTCACATTACAAATCTTTTAAATTCACGGCGTTTCTCTTGTATACACATATTAAACATATAAAACATTTTCTTAAATTATTCTGTATATATATATTATTATATAAACGGTATCAAAATCTGTTGCGTGAACGTTATAAAATAGGTCTGCAAGGTAATATTATATAATATTCAGCGGAGTGAAGTCAAGCAGATGTCTATACTTTTTAATTATTTATGTATATTATATATATATTCATTGTTTCTATTTATTTTCATTTAGCAGGTATATATTGCAAGCATTACATATAAGTTAGGAATACATAGTATTTTAGATAATTATATATTTACCTACAAAGTGTAAGTGTACTCCTACTTAATACTTGATACCTACTTTTTCTGTTTCTTTTAATCTTTCTCCTTTTACTGAACTGGTTACACCTTTTACCCGTTTTCATTTCATATAACTCTTGTCTATTCTAAGGCTGTCTGTAAGAAATCGCAGCTAGCGATAAGACGGCCCATTGTACATTATTATGTTACTATTTAAGTTCTATTTTTGTTATTCATTTGGTGTACAATAAAGAGTATTGTATTCCTAATTTTAATGAATTTCAGATATATGCACTCACAGTAACCACTATGTCAGATTTGAAGAAGATCGGATCAGCCGTTTTAGAAGAAATACGACCAGGAACGAACTACATGAGTTTTGTGGTGAAATGAAGAAGAGGTTTTTAATTTTAAAATATTTATTTTACGAGGTACGGTTGTGGTACGGTTCTACACTTTGACATAACTCTCCATAAAGAATATCCATAGACTAAAAAATACCAACGTTACAAAAACAAATTACAACCCAACTACCAACATAAAAATATAATTGTTGCCATACTCAAAACACCCCCTCAACAGTTAAATTTTATGACAATACTATTTATGTACCAGGCTCCTTTACTATATCTTATAATAACACAATATTAGAATATTAAGACAATATTAAATTTCTGAATTTAACAAATAACTGTTTGCCTAGAGGCTTTGTGAACAAATCAGCAACGTTATTATTAGAGTTTATATATTCAAGATTTACATTTCCATTAGACACCTGTTCTACTATATATTTATATTTAATATCTATATGCTTTAGTCTTTTATTACTGTCAGTATTTTTAACAATTTTTAAGACACTTTGGTTGTCTTCTAAAATTTGCACTAATACATTAGTATAACCAAAATCTCTCAAAAGTTTTTGTAAAAAACACCCTTCCATTATGGTAAAACTGAGTGCTACATACTCTGCTTCACAAGATGACAGAGTCACACAAGATTGCTTTTTTGTACACCAAGAAATTGGACAATTAAATATATAGAAAATCTGACCAGATGTTGATTTTCTGTCTTTTATATCACCGGCCCAGTCGGCATCACTATAACCTTGTAATTTTACATTGTGATTAAATTGATATGTTAATGACAGATCAATTGAACCTTTAATATACCTTAGTATTCTTTTCAGACATTTGTATAAAGCCATACTAGCACAATGTACATACCTGCTTAAAAAACTTACTGCAACTGCCAAATCAGGTCTAGTACAAGTAGCATAAAGCAAGCTTCCTATTAGACTTCTACATGTTTTTTCAATATCTATATTTTCAGACTTTTCTATTTGTAACAATTCAAAATTAAAGTTTTGTTCGATTGGTGTATCTACTGCTTTAGAATTCAACATTTGATATTTATTAAGCAACTTTTCTTAGTATCGTTTTTGATTGATTTTAGTTACATTGTTTTTAAGGTCTTGATGAACATTTATTCCTAAGTAACAACTTGCATGACCTAAGTCTTTCATTTGAAAATTACAATTCAATGCATTTTTTAAATAATTTACTACATTTTCATTTTGACCAAAATAAAGCAAATCGTCTACAATAGTAAAACATATATATACTCATTTTCATTTCTTTTAAAATACAAGCATGGATCATTTTGAGATCTTTCAAATTTTTCTTTAAGCATAAAGTCATTAAATTTAGAATTCCAGTATTTAGGTGACTTTTTAAGACCATAAATAGATTTTTTTAACTTACAAATTTTGTTGTTAGGTAACTTCATATAAACAGTTTCATTTATTTCTCCATAGAGAAAGGCTCCTGTGACATCCATCTGGTAAACTGGTTTAGCTTTCTGGTTGGCTACTGCCATCAATGTCCTAAAAGTAGTCAGCTTTGCAACAGGTGCATATGTTTGGTCATCACAATTTTTCTGTTCAAACCCTCTAGCTACTAAGCGAGCTTTGTAGATAGTTTTTCCTTCTATTTCCTTAACTTTGAACACCCATTTGCTACTCACAAGGTTTTCTCCATCTGGGACTTTTGTTACTTCTTCCCATGTGTTACTTCTCTCTAAAGTTTTCAGTTCTTCCTTAATGGCTTCTTCCCACATGCATTTTTCAGGTCTTTTCATTGCCTCCTCGTATGTAATAGGATCATCGCAGCTGTAGGTAGTGAAACTACTGTCAGTTTCATCTGAGTCTCTACTTACATAATAGTCTTTCAGCCATTGTGGTTTTTTTGTTTCTCTTTTTGGTCTACCATCTGTCACTACTAAATCTTGTTCTTGTATACTCTCTCTAGATATATTTATAGGTTCTTCTATTGAATCTTCTACTATTTCTACTTGTGATTCTTCATGGAATGATTGCACTGATTCTTGATCATTTGCGCTAGCAAAGGTTTCATTTAATTCTGTGTTTCCATCTGCAAAGTGTTCTTCTGAGGGTTCTTGAGTTATGTTATCATTATGGAAATTATCAAATCCAATGAAAATCTCTTTGTCTTTCTTGTTCAGAGTTTGTTTGTCAGCCTCTCCTTTTACAAATATTACATCTCTTTTAATTTCTACCTCATTTTTGTTTGGCATGTAAACTCTGTATCCTTTTATGTTCTCTCCATATCCAACTAAGTATCCTAATTCACTTTTACTTTCAAATTTCCGCCGTTTCTGGTCAGGTACATGTACAGAAATCTGTGCTCCAAAATATGTTAAGTTGTGTATGTCATATTCTTGTCCAGACCAAAGCTCATATGGTGTTTTTTTATCTATCCGGCTTGGTCCAGTCCTATTTAATACAAAAACGGCTGTATTTAGGGCCTCAGCCCACAGGTTTTTACTTAAGCCGCTTTCTAACAGCATGGTTCGAGCTGATTCAACTACTGTACGCATCTCACGCTCGATACAACCATTTTGTTGAGGAGTATAAAAAACACTTCTTTGGTGTTGGATACCATGGGCATTTAACAAGTCACGCATTTCTTTTCCAATAAACTCCTTGGCATTATCACTTCTTATGTATTTTATTTTGTGGCCAGGGTTCACTTCAGTTTGCCTGATAAATTGTTTTAAACAGGCTATGCTTTCTGATTTATTCTTCATAAAATAAACTTTTCTATACTTTGTAGAATCATCCTTCAATAGCAGGAAAAATCTAGCACCACCAAGTGAAACTTCTTCGACAGGTCCTCCAATATCCATGTGAATCATTTCTCCAGGTTCTGTCGCTCTATGGTCACTTATAGGAAAAGGAAGTTTGTGTTGCTTACCTTTCAAGCAGGGTATGCAGGTTTCTTCATCTCCTTTTTCAAACATTATATTATTCTTTGCAAGAATATTTCTAACTTGATTAATATTTTGATGGCCTAGTTTAGCATGCCAATCTTGAAGTTTAGAGTTGCTTTTTCCCACTAAAGCAATTTCTTCCTTTTTTTGAAACATCATTATATACATTTTACCTTGCCGGTTTGCAATAGCATGAACGCTATCATTTTTCTCAAATGTACACTTGTTGGCTGTAGACAACATTTTATATCCTTTGTCCAAAGCCGCACTCATTGAAAACAGATTTACTTTGAGTTCTGGCACATACAAAACACTGTATATTATTGTAGGGATCCATTTTACACCATCATACGCTTTCATTTCAATGTCTCCACAACCCACTGCTTTTATCACTGTTCCGTGCCCTATAATTACATCTTTTGGCGACACTAAACTATTGAAGTTTTGGAATATTTCTCTTGTATAACACATATGTTCAGATGCGCCACTATCTAGGAACCAGTCATATTTTGAACATTTTGAGGTTAGAGCGCTGATCGAAATCGACGTTATAAATGCATTTTGTTTATCATTTACAAAGTTCGCAATACGCTTCTCACTATTTACCGGCCTTTTGTTAAACCAACATTGTTCATAGGCGTGTCCATGTTTTTTACACTTACTACAAAACATGTTTGATTTTAGCACTCTACAGTCACGCTTGTAATGTCCACTTTTACCACAGTTGAAGCACTTTCTCGAATCCTTTTTAACATTCACTTTAAAGGCAGTTTGATTTTCGAAATCATTTTGATCTTCATAAGTTTTATTTCTTTGTTCTTCAATCAACAGTCGAGCTGTCAACTCTGACAGCGTCCGTTTATCAGTTGATACCGAATCCCATGCAGATACAAAATGGCGGAATTTTTCTCCCAATGAACTAATTATTTTTGTAATAATCATATTTTCAGGAATATCGCCTTTTGCTTGGCGAACTTGCGATACGACGTTGTCGATTCTCGCTATAAACGTTGCGATGTTTTCATTGCTTCCAAGTTTCATTTCAAAAAATCGTTGTTGTAATATATGCAATGAAACGTCCGACTTCTGTTCGTACACCGTACATAACTTGTCCCATATTTGTTTAGATGTCTCACAATTTTGAACATCATCACACTTGATGATAGTCTGGTTACGATTACTCCTTGAGCTTTTGCATCCAATCTTTGCCAATCTGCATATTTTTTTGAGTCTTGAGCACATGCCGGGTCCGGTAGGTCCGGGCATGGACTAGAGCCGTCTACCACTCCATACGCACACAATGCCTTCAAAATTACTTTTACTTGAAATTTCCAGCTCGTCCAGTTTTCTGCGCCTTCTAATCTTATTCCTTGGCCGCCCGTAGATATCATTGTTGATCCAAAATTGTCGGCGTCCATTTTGTTCGCACCGCACCTTGCTTTTACCTCTATTCTTATTTACTGCTTTACCACAGATTTTCCACTGCTTTACCGCAGATTATTATACCAAACCTCTTCACCTCGGTTAAGGAGCTGGGCCCATAACCTTTTGTGGTGAAATGAAGAAGAGGTTTTTAATTTTAAAATATTTATTTTACGAGGTACGGTTGTGGTACGGTTCTAAACTTTGACATAACTCGCCATAAAGAATATCCATAGACTAAAAAATACCAACGTTACAAAAACAAATTACAACCCAACTACCAACATAAAAATATAATTGTTGCCATACTCAAAACTTGTTTGATGGGTAGGAGATCCTAGTATAATGCTAATAGCACTCAGAGAGATACTGCTCGGGATGACTTCTACGCAGCCCCACTAGATGAGATTATTTAGAACGCTGTTATTTTCAATACAATAGGTATATTAAACGTAAAAGTGTACAGTCTGCTTGTTTAATATCTCATTAGTATTCATTAAGTATTCTGTTTCAATTGAGTCTTCGGATTTAGTTCATGGAAACACCATTATTAAATGTAGGTTTATTAATTAGGCATTTCTTGTTTAACGTTATATTACATAGGTAAGTGTTAGGCATTTACTGCGTGGCATTGCATGGCACGGTTTTAATGAAGATTTAATTACGAGATTCTTTACTTTATAATTACCGTCTATACAATGGTATGTGTTCGGAGGAAGTATTTGATTTGATGCCCACGGCCACCTTTTACCATCGCACCTCTCGCCACAGATAAGGAGTTCATCCTCACATCTTCGAACCTTTTCGATCACGTACGATTCGCTTTCAGCGAAACTTCCTCCCACGTAAGTTGAGGTTGTAGAACGTTACGGTTTTCCCAAGAGACTACATCATGGGGGCCCTTCAAAAAGGGAGTTCTAAGCATTACTTATTCTATGTATTTCTTTTTTTATTATTATTATTTTGTATTATTTTAAGTTTATATTAAGTTGACCTATTGTTACACCTATCTACCCTGTTTTCTCTTTCCTTCGTCTATCCACTCCATAATTGGTTGTCTGGAAGAAATCGCAGTAGCGATAAGACCGCCCTTTGTACACACTGCTACATATCAAGCTATACATTTCCAGTATAAGCTCATCCCGCATTGTATAGGATTTCCATACAATGTAAAATCAGTTTATACTGGAAATGTATAGCTTGATGTGTAGCCGTGTGTACTTAATTCATGTATGCTCCTTTTAATTTTAAGTTATGGTGTAAAATAAAGAGTATTTTACTTTTACTTTACGTATGGGCTATTTATTGAATAATTAGACCCAAAGCTTACGGATGCTCTAGTTTCCGACACAAGACTTGTTGATTCCGAAGATTTATTTTGTCTGTTGTCCTTAGCAACTGTTGTGTTCTTTAAACAGTCAAAGCCACGGGCGGGAACTAGTTTACAAGATTCAGAACATTGATCTGATAAATCTTTCTCCATCCTCTTAATATTTCCAAATACTTATTTGAAGTTCATTAGGCTACCGTTGCTTGAAAAGTATAATTAAAAAGTTTCTACTCAACAAAGGGTTCTGAGTTAAATTAAATGTATCGTAACGCCAGAAGTTTCGAGAATAATTCCCTCAGATACCTTGATAAGAGTTCGTGTGAAAATGATGATAAATTAATTTAAAAGCCTTTTGAGATATTGTCTGTGGTAATTTTCCGTTTGATGTGATCATTAGTGATTCTCTCAGAGTTTGTGGATATTAAAAGTGTTTGGGCTACTTTCTCCTAACATCAGGTGTCAGAGAAAATTATGAGGCAAAAAAATTTACAGCCATAAAACTAAACATATGAAATTATAACAAGGAGGCTCTGTTATATAGGTGGTTGACGGCAAATAATGTTTCAACCCCATCTCATCCCGCGGGGGCGTGGAAGTCCCGATGGAACATCAATCAAAGAACGGGCAGCAGCGTCCCTCTGTTTACTATGACCATCATACTATGAGAGCCAACCCGTTTGTTCCGTGGCGATTATGGCATATCTCTTCAAATTATAGACACAACTGCGTAGTGGAAATCTTTAAAGAGGCCTTTGTCCAGCAGTGGATGTCATTTGCTGACTTTATTTTTTCTTTTTATATTTTTTTATTCCGACCAATGTATATTTTATTGTTATTCCGTTTTGGAGAATTTATTTAAAAGATACTTTAATGTTTAAATAAGAGTCTGAGAATGTGTTACATTTTGTGTGTGCAGTGACAGGTCAACTTGCTGTCGGAGTGTTTAGCTAAGTATGTATTTACTTACGTCTGCGTGTAACTTGTGGTTGAACAGGTAGTTTTTTATTTCTTTTTGACATCTTCATTGATTAAATTTTTACGTTGTGTGTATAAATTACCAACCCACAATATACATATATATACTATACTCGTAATGTACAGTATAAAGGGAAAAAAGACAAAGTTAAGCGAATCAAATATGGGCATATTTATTTCACAAGAATATAAAATAATTACACTCAAATTAATTAGCACATATTATGCTCTTAACTAAGTGTTTTAAAATTCTAAGTGACAATTACCCGCGGGCTCTGATAAAGGTATCAGACCACACACCACACCACCACAAAGGTATCAGAACAAAGGGGACGGCCCTTTGTTTGCCCGTGAAAGCTGCAGGCTAGCTAGTCCGATAGCGGCCACATCCTCTTTAGATATCTAACTTTCGATTCAGTAGTGTTTTGAGCCATGGTCTGATACCTTTATCAGAGCCCGCGTGTAATTGTCACTTAGAATTTTAAAACACTTAGTTAAGAGCATATGTGCTAATTAGTTTGAGTGTAATTATTTTAATGTCAATTTTAGGATTGCATATATTTGTTACAAATTCACTATTGTGTTATTCTAAAATAAAAAAACTTGTGTGTACTTATGTACACGCGTTAGAAGTTATACTTCTTAATATACAACTTGAACATAGTTATCAATTTTCATCCCACCTGGAACTAACGGCATGCTGTTATTTTTACGATGCGCGCGCATCGTAAAAAATCACTCTCATACATTTTCATACCACCTAGAACTAACTTCATGCTGTTATTTTTAAAAATTCACTCTCATACCACCTAGAACTAGTTAACTTCATGCTGTTAAATTTTTTGGTGTAGGTGTGCGCGCGCATCGTAAAAATTCACTCTCATCATTTTTCTCCATCGCGCCAAAAGAAGTATAACTTCAAAAACAAATGGTTGCGAAAATTTGTTAATGCGAATAAATTTATTTTTCCTCCTTGATTTACCTAGAAAAAGGATATCATAACTGAAAATGTTTGCTGGAAAGAATTAAGTTGCTTAAATATATTTTATGAAGAAAGTAATAAAAAGAGGTTCATTACCCGTGCCCAATTCAAATCTTATCACAAATATTAATTTCCGGGAAGATACCTTTTCAATTATAATCCTTTTATGCGTTATTGGAAATTCAACTAAATATAAAAAATAGACATGGAAAGAGAGTTAATTTAAAGAGGAGACGTATCTGGAAAGGGGAAACTTAAAAATCATTCTATTATACAGGTTTACAGGTTCCAAATTAGTTACTCACGTTACTTGCTCAGGATATTTCGTTGGGGAAAATGGTGTTAAATCGCTGGTCAAACTATATTTCTTGTCTCGACACTCCATGAAACATATCGGCTTACATGACATCTCCTTTTCAGATTTGTTAACTGAAAGTAAACAAAAAATCAATTTAAAATAATAGTCTTAGTAAAAATTATATTCTACTCATTTATTTTATGATCAAAAGGTTCGATAAAAACCGCTCAAACCAGCTTAACTTAGATGTGGAAAATACAGGCTTGTTTTACATCGAACCACATATTTTATTTATGAGTAAGTCTCAGATGCATCCGGTCTGGGATACGTTTATTGAAGCCGTAGGCATATTTGTAAAAGAGCCAATTAACTATATCTCCAAAAAGGTACATATCACTGTCAATGGCTTGACTTAATGAAAACGTCTAAAACTAAGGGACTGAACACAGGCAGATCAGATTATTTCCGTAAGGTTTTGATTTACTAGGTCCTAAGTTTACCTCGATAAAAATATATCTCGAATTCAACTATATTTCTTTTGCAATATAGTCAAGTTTTATATAAATTTTACATTTATTTTTATCATGTTTAACTATGTTTAATGTTCAAAGCTCTGTCACATCATTTAACACAAATTCAATTCAACTACTTTGCCGTGATAGTAATTAGAAGCCTGTATTTATAGAGGCTACTAATTTTAATGTAACAAGTACGGGTCTAAACTTAAAACTGCTAAGACGTTATGAAATGGAAGATGGTGGGCAGGCCCGCTATAAGATGGACCGATGATCATGTGAGGGACACTGGATGCGGTTAGCACAAGACTAGCAACTGTGGAGATCTTAGGGGAGGTTTTTCAACTGACCAAAGTTCTACTTGCGTAATTTTGTCAGTTCACACGTCACTTTGCCTAAAAGTCAAAGCTTTCTCGTCTTCTTTTATAATAAGCAAATTAATTTAAAAGTGGCGATCGTGAAGATGCAGATTTAGTAAAAGTTGTTGCTAAATCATTTACATGAAACCCTAACTGTGTCCCGCGGTTTTACCAGCGTTTAACTTTATAAATTAGGTATAGCCTATATGGTATTCGGATATATAAGCTATATCACTACAAAGTTTCATTGAAATATGTTCAGTGGATTTTGCGCGAATAAGTAACAAACATAAATACATCTATACTCACAAACATTCGCATTTATAATATTAGTAGGATGGTTGTATTACTGAAAGTCGCTGCAGCATGTTAAGTTCTTCACTTTATGTCTTCTTTCCTTATCGTATGGACAGTGGTAACGCTAGTGACAGAGTTGTTCAAGCCATCCAGTAGGCCCTTGAAATGACTTATCAACTGTTGTCGAACGACAACAACCGGGACCGACAGTATAACGTGACCTCCGAAGCACGGAGTCACTCGAAATTAAACCACTTTGACGGTCACCCATATATAGACTGTCCGCGTGCATAGGTGCTTCACCTCACCGACATCTGGTAGTGCAACTGGCTGAGAGCGCCTCTTTACTTTATCTCGATTACAAAATTCATCCAAATCTATTGAACTGGTTTTGCGTAATTTAGTTACAAATATGCAATTACCTAAACACACAAGCATTTGGAAATTTATTATAGCAGTAGGATGCTGACCGTGCATTGACTTAAGTACTTATTGAACAAATATTTAACCTGTTGAAGAAGCGTATTATCTCAAACAATTTACAAATTTCTATAAATCCTATTATTCCCATCCTATAATAATTTAACTCCCTCAGCCTGTTTCCCAAACAAACACGTAGTTCAATATTCAATTTAATATTATGACCGAATGGTCTTGAAAGTTATGAACTGTCAGACTTACTTATCGTTTGGCCAATGGTTACCTACTGTCAGAGTTGTTCAAGCTGACTATTAGGCCTCTGACGTGACAAGCTTAATATGCCCTCCGAAGTATGTAGACCGTAAGACATTAAACCACTAGGGTGGTCACCCATCTATGGAGTGACCGCGAGCCTAGTTGCTTAACCTCGTTTATCACTCACAAACCGGTAGAACAAACTGAACTACATATTGTTTTTAAAATGAACTAGGTTTTAGAGTATTTTAAAAGATTACATACCTTATTTGACAAAAATTATTGGAAATAACAAAAATGCTTGGCGACTTCTTTGCTTGATGATAAGTATGATATAGATATGATTAGTATAATCATAATACTATCCTGGGACGTTATTCATATACGGCCATCTGATACTTGTACTATTTATGAAAACAAGAAAACTTATATACTGCAAATACAACTTTTCTTTTGTAAATATATACATAATTAAAACCGGAGTCTTTTTTTTAATAAGGAAGGGGGAATGACTACATGCCACCCGCAAAAAGTGTCTACGGGTGAATAATTTTGGACTCGCACTGACTAAATCTAAGTAGGTTTAGTCGGTGCGAGTCCAACAGTCTTTAATCGGCACGACAGGTGTCGTGTACTTCTCTTGGCGCCTGTTGGGGGAGCCCCGGCAACGCGGGTACGCTGCTCCGGTGCTCCTCTTTTGCGCCATGTCCAAGATGGTTGGGACACGTACCCTGGAAAGGCTCTGGTTTGTCCTGCCTGTGTTACACCCAGACTCCGGACAAACAGACATATTCATGCACAGAAATATCTGTCCTGGATGAGAAACGAACCCACGAGCTGCGGCGTTAAAGGCAAGCATCTAACAACCACGTCAACTAGTGGTATTTTAATAGGTGGA
Source organism: Pseudoips prasinana (assembly GCA_951640165.1). Taxonomy (NCBI): domain Eukaryota; kingdom Metazoa; phylum Arthropoda; class Insecta; order Lepidoptera; family Nolidae; genus Pseudoips; species Pseudoips prasinana. The sequence goes on along the minus strand of OX621238.1, from coordinate 2,037,523 downwards.
AATAAGAAGGAGAAGAAGAGTCTAGTATTGTAAACAGAGTAAATAGTTAACAAGCTCAGGTTTCTACTTCACAGAACAGGAAGACATTTAATTTTCAAGTGATAAGTAGACACGTGGCCATACTTTGAAAATTTAATACGAAACGAGCCAGCTTTAAGCACAGATGTTCCCGGATTCTACTACAATTATTTAGTTAAACAGAGCTTGAACAGTATAGCCTTATAAAATCCAATAAATTTGGTGTGGGAACGTTCACGAAATTTGCTGCGATACAAGGTCACGTACGAACACGTGTCTACGTGTAGGACTGGGAGTCCAATGTTGCTCGTAGCGGGGACTTGATAGCTAGTGCGGTAGTATGCATACATCAATAAAATTTAGGAGTATTTTATATTATTAATCCTTTTTATTATTCATGACAGGTTATTTTAATGTCTTTAATAAAAAATATTACGCAATTTTTGTTTTAAATAAGAATGTTATTTTAAATCACTGTAGAAAAAAAACCTTCACATAAAACAATTAATTTTAATTAAAATTTAAACCTCTTATGAAATATTGCTACCTCTTTCGATTCTTCATACTAACAATTTAATTGTCAATGTCTTGCTGCATGATCGGGTCCCATACTCTTTGTAAGTGTTCGTAAAATTGTTATTCCGTCAACTAATTTGGCGGGGAAATTTTGCTTTGTAACATATCGCATGCAAGCTCGATAGGATTTAAGTCGGGCGACTGTGCAGGCCAATCAACAACTTGAATATCATGGTCTCGGAGTAGCTTATACCAGCCGTTTCGTAGGGAAGCATCATTATCGTGCATGAGAAGAAATTCCTGGATCATTTGGATTCTGTGTGGGCAATGACTGGCTCATCTACCTACTACCTCCTCCTAGTATTTTTTGGCTGTCATGCTGCCTTGGATCTGAACGAGATGGGTTCGTCCGTCAAGATGAATTTCTGTCCACACCGTGACTCTCTCTCTTTAAAATGAGTGGTCCTCCTGAAAGTGCGTAGACAGCTAACTTTCCCTGGAATTCCCCAAACACGTCTTTTTTGTGAGTCCGGTTGAAACACAAACCGGAACTCATCGGAGAACAGAACGAAATGCCTTTATTCGTCCCTCTATGGTAAATGTTCTCGAGCCCACGAAAGCGGCCAACGGCGATTGCGACGTCCAATTCTTGGAACATGTAGCGGTCTTCGAGCATGAAGACCATCTTCATGCAACCTCCTTCACACGGTTTAGTCGCTTTCATCTGGAGCCTTTGTACTAGTTGCATCGCTGTGATATTGGGTTGTCTGGATCGTTTGGAGAATTCGATCCTGTCTCTGCGTGGTACCACATTATCTTCTCGTGTGTCATTATTCAGCCACATCTCAAGTACTGCGATAATGTGACCATAACTTTGATATCGCGTTTTGGCTGGTGTGTTGGGACTCAGCAAATACGCGTTGGAGAGCACTATTTTCTAAAATGCCCACGGCTCGTAAAATTTAATCTCGCATCAAATGACGTTGTGATTATGGCTCTTTAGGCTCGCGGAGCATGTTTAATTAAAAAACAAAAAAGATCTAATCAGTTTGCATTAATTAATATAAATAAAACAATTTTAATTTTCCTTAAATGTAAAGAATTGCTAAGAATTTGGCAGCGCTATTTTATTTTTCTTTGGTATAATTTATTTGAATTTTTAATCTTTGAAATAAGAATAAAAGAAGCTTCGAACTATACATAAACGTTTTATGGAAACTAAAAAGATTTAAAACTATAAAGTCGTAAATAAATTAATATTAAGTTATCCCTAGATTCTCTTCATGCGTACAGGTTGCTTTGGCGGCGAATATGCGTAATACGTTGATACGTTTTAAATCAATCGAAACAAAAAGAACCAGAGAGCATGGTCCAAAACCTAATTAGGTACAGACGCCAGCACATCCAGCTACCCCAATCTTACGAATTTCTTTTATAGATTTTCAACTTTATCACATAAGCATAAGGTTCACTTTCAGTTGGGGAAATTTGACAGATTGGGGTAGCTTCTTGTGCTGGCGTCTGTACATAGATATAAAGAAACTTTATATATCCATGGACTTTACCTTCAGTTTAGTCCCTGTAGGGGACAAAGATTAATGATGGAAGTCAACAAGACAAGCCACTTATAAGTCAAATAAGATAAGAGAATGCGGTGAGACCCAAGTTTATTTACATCGCCATGGTTTCGGAAATTTAGCATGTTAGTCGCATACAAAGTAATGAATTACTGCAAAGACGAAGTCATGATATTCATGTATATCCTACTAAAGTTATAAATGCGAAAATGTGTGTGTATGTATGTACAGATATTTGTTACTCTTTCACGCTAAAACTATCGAACAGAGTTTGATGAAACTTTTTCCTAACATAGTTTATATTTCCGAAATTTTATATTTCCGATTATATTACTGAATACAATTGCTATACCAGCACGCCAATATAATCTAATTTTGAGACATACGTTTGTAAAATTGATTGCTATTTCATCCAGCGTGTAATTTATAATAATAATATCCCGGGACATTATTCACACACGAACATCTGATCCCAAAAAAAGCAGAGCTTTCAGTGTGGAAAGCAGATAACTGATATACTATTGTTAGGAACTTTGAAGACTGGCAATGAATCACGTCGGACTTTGCCTATATAAGGCCCAGTCAACCATTGCGTCTCTCTCTTTTGGGGCCAGACTTCATCGCGAGTGGAAACGCTGGTGGTTTGCGTAACGATTAATCTCAAGCTCAAGTGTAGTTTCTATAACATTGTTACTGTGTTTATCGTTACAAGTGATTTGTCATAAGAAAATTCTTGTTGATTTCTAAATGATTTATTCTGAAGTGTGAATAAACCTCATTTTTATAATAAAATCCTTTTAATTCCTAAAACTACATTTACTCCTTTTTTTGTAAATAGTTATATAGGTGATATTGTGACACAAATAGTTTTTATTAATTTATATGTAATATTTGTGAATTAACAAGCGCAGCGTGGCAGGCCCCCTACAAGATGGACCGATGATCTTGTGCGGGTCGCTGGAAACTGCTGGATGCGAATAGCGCAAGACTGGCAATTGTGGAGATCTTTGAGGGAGGCCTTTGTCCAGCAGTGGACGTCTTTCGGCTGATATGCTGATGATCATAATAAAAACAAAAGAAAAAAAAAAAGGTTTTTATTCACGTAGACTTTAAAAAAGCGCTTGTAAATAGTCAGAACATGTTTGTAGTAATATAGTTGTATACATTATTATATCTAGTAGCATAGATATTTAGGTACACATTGTATGAAAACATTTATAAAATTTATTTTATTATAGCAATGATATTTAGCTAGCTTGTATCAAGTTATTGTCAAAAGATTATGTTTAATTATCTAGTTTAAGTCTAATATTTTTTCTACATATTGTCAATGGTTCTGTCTATATACGATAACAAGCTGAAATGGCAGTGGACAGGGCACATAGCTCGTTGAACTGACGGCTGCTGAGGCAAAGGGACTGATAATCTTGATAGGGTCGCTGGGAGCCGTTGGATACGGGCAGCGCAGGACCGGCCACTGTGGAGATCTTTGGAGGAGGCATTTGTCAGGCAGTGAGCGTCTTTCGGCTGATATGATGATAGGTGATAATGATGTATAAATTTCGAAAAAGGAAAATGCTACCGTCGCACATACTTTGGGATCAGATGACAGGGTGTGTGCTGTCCCAAGAAATTAATTAATTTATTATTATTATGTACTATTACACGTGTTTATATAAAAAGTAATAAAAATTGAACTTTACCTGTCACATTGTTTAAGCATAGCAAATCTTCAAATTCACAAATACGAGAAGTCTTTTCTGAAACAGATATAGTAAATAACATGCTTTAATTAAGTTTAATAGGTCGCTGTATGATGAAATAAAAACGATACATAAGTAGGTTGTACTTAATTATTTTGAACTCTCCTTGAGAGGTAATATCTTGCTACTTTTGAAACAGATAACTACGAGTAGTGTAATCAATATTTCATTCGTTTCACTACAGCTGAGTATGTCAAGACTGGTGACTAGAATTTATTTATTATTTATTTACTTGTTTATTAAATAGAAGGGTTTGACTAGATTGATAGACAGATTTGTCGAGTTCTACTCGACAACTTCTGTGCTGAGATTTATAAAGAAATGAATTCGAACTCTATATAATTATTCTTTGTTCGAAGTCTTCAATTAAATGTCATAATGTCTCACTATAATATAGCTCGTATGAAAAGAAAAGGGCACAAATAGACCTGTCAATCTACTAAATTTGCTACTACGCGGAACAATTGTACGCATCTGGCACGTATTATATATACGTGCTAGATGCGCATAATTGTTTCGTTAATTGTTACGTTCTCAAACTAATAATAATAATAATAATAAGATATATTTATTCTCTCAACACAAAGTTAGGTCTTAACAACATACATAGTTTAATACATTCTTGTATATAATAAAACTTTGTGAGAGACTGGTGCCTGATTTAGGTTATAAATACCTGTATTACAGGTCACCAGGGCCCTCCCGCCGTTATACCATATAACTAGACTAAGTAACAGTAACTTAATATACATTATATATTCTAAATAAACTGAATAACCTTGTCTCCGTTTCAGAAAACCAGATTAACGTACGGAAAAAGGAATGAACCTTATCTTTTTTTTTACGATTCTAACTCCAAGACAGGTCTTATCGCGTATCAATAAATATATCTAATATATAATGCCCATTTATATCACGTCTGCTTTTTCTTAACAAATCCAACCCCAACCAGACACCGGCAGCTATTTCTAATTTCGTCAAAAAAAAAATTGTTTAAATCACTAATTAAACGAGTAACTCCGAAAGAAAATGATACGCGTCTCAAACTTATTCGCCTAGCGTACTAATTAATAATATAAACCAATAACCATAATTTTTAATTACAAATCAAATCGACGCACGCGCGCGCTCCTAACTCTCAACTCAGCCAACATGAGCGACTGACTCGCGTTCGGAGTAATCTATAACTACCCGCATTCCGCCGGGGCCCAAGACTTCCAGCGTAAAAAGCAAGCATTTGGCAACAACGCCAACAGGCAACACCATGGCAGACTGATATCGTCACAGTTCCATGTGAAAGGTTATATCATATTGAAAACACCTTGCAAACTACTGAATTTGAATTTTATAGCATTCTTCACAATGCAAAACTTAAATCTAATCCAAAATATTTAAATATTTAAACGGATTTAAGAGATATTCGGTGGACATCAAGTTTTATACTTTGCCAGGTGTGACCACGGGTGTGACCATTCATTATTCTGTGTCATTCGGAGAAATCTAAAAGATTCAGTTGTCTGGTTATCAATTTATATAACGCAGTAAGAACAAAAAAATACTAATGATGCAATTTTATAATAGAATAAATGTTCTTTCAATTAATACAGTAACAAATTAACAAAAGAAGGCGACGGTGCGGAAATTAAATTGAATTATGAATTTCTTGGATCTAGTATAGTTAACATTATAATTAGATAAAATTCACTTAAAATTAATAATTTTATTAGAATAGCAGTTAATTTCATTACGAATTGTGGGACAAGCACTATAATATATATCTGTGTGTCACACATAAATATACCATTTTAGTGAAAAACAGATGTTAGTACATAAGTTTTCTTAATATAAGCATACACAAGGATTTCATTATGGCATATAGCATGAAATGATGAGGGAAAAATGGAGACGACTTTAAACCGGTCGACCAATAAATCACTTAGTGGTTTCATGCCTAGATATAATAACAGGAGCACCCCATACCAATATGTTGACATAGCTAGAATAGTTTATTTCAGTTATTTTCATAGTGTAATGTCCTATGGAATTCTTCTCTGGGGCTCTGTTGACATTAACACCATTTTTATATTGCAAAAAAAAGCTGTAAGAGCTATCTATAATCTTGGCCCGAGAGTGTCTCTAAGAGAAAAGTTCAAAGAGGTTAACATTCTAACTGTACTATCTCAGTATATATATGAAAACTTACTATATGTGCATAAAAATATCAATTCCTTCTGTAAAAGGAGCGATACACATAATATAAATACTAGATATAAGAATAATATTATATTGCATACTACCCGTCTCCACAAAATAAGTAACTCTTTTATGGGGCAATGTATAAGATTCTATAAAAAGCTTCCCGATGATATTAGAGAATTGTCTACGAATAAGTTTAAAAGAATTATTAAAGCCAAATTGTGTAGCTGGGCATATTAAAAATTTCAGATTATTTAAGTGATAAAAGTGCTTGGGATTGAGTTGTTCTGAGTCAACACACATGATTGTAATTAATCTTAAGTATATTTTATTTTAAAAAACTTCCTACTGAGTTTTCTGGCAGTGTTTCTCAGTAGCTGCCACGTCATGCACTGCACGATAGGGTAAAAAAATATGACGATTCCACATAAAGAAATTTTTTAATGGAATAAATGATTTTTGACTTTGACTTTGACAACCCGTCGTTGTCGTAAAATGCGACGTGATGTATCCCTATCAGGTAGTCTGTGTATTAGCTACCACCTAACTGTGGTTGCCAACCACCAAACGCGGTGACTTCGGCAAACCGCTCTAAAAGGCAAAGTTGTAGAAACCTTTGGCGGAGGCCTTTGTCCAGCAGTGGACGATATCAGACTGATGATGATGAATTACCAATAAACGCGCATAATTGTTTCGCGTAGTAACAGTTTCAGTAAATTGGCAGCTCTATAGCTATATTATCTCTAATATAGATCGTAAGAAAAGAAAAGAAGCACTATCTCTAGTGCATATGACACTTAAATTAGTATATATAGTAATAAGTATATATATATATATATATATATATATATATATATATATATAGTACTGATAGATGTTTCTATTACCTTGACGAATATTTCAAATATAAGATATAAATTAAATAGAAAATACTTATTCCATAGATGGACATAATTTTGGGCCGAATGGAAATAATTTACACGTATTTATTAATTTATTTATTATTAGTACAATTATTTGACATATTTGACAATTTTATATAATGGGATAGGTACTTAATAGTTGATATAATTATAAATGTCTTCAAAATTATTAGAATTTATGAAATGGCTGTGCCTAAATAGATTGATTTAGATAAGTATATTATGGTAATCAATAGACGTAGACTTAATTATTAACACATATTTTTTTTGCATGCTATTATACAGTGAATTCTATAGCACCATTTAAATAACAACACCTGTAATGTATAATACAATTCTGGCAAAATAAATCATTCATTCATTCATTTATATTGTGACGTAAAAAATAGAATCACTAGCAATATCAATAAACCTTACCTCGAGGATATTTATAAGGCAAACATTTACAAGTTTCCAAAAACGTTCTCATCTTGCATTCTGTGCAGCAAGTTTCATAACTGTATCTGTTCGTATGTCCAAGTGGCACCTCATCATGGAACCAGCATGCTCTCCTCACGGGGTCTATCCGCCGTACATCAGATTCACTTTGAAATACCATAGGTTCCACCTTGATTTCCACAGATTGTCCCAGAGTGATATATCGGTATCGTATTGTGATTTCTGGGTAATCATTTGGGTCACTTATAAGAACCTGAACACATGAAAAAAATATGTTTGCAAAGGTTTGACGAAGTATACTTGACTTGTGTAAATGGCACATCCGAAAGGAGAAGACCTCGTCGAACATTCTCTGACTGAATGGGAGATGTTCTCAAGAAAGACCAGGTCAGAAGTGCCCTAAACCTAAGAATATAATGAGAGTAAACGTGGGAAGATAGATGGGTAAGGATCATAACTACTGAAAATCCGTTGTCTTTGCCTACCCCTTTGAGGAACAGGCGTGAGTCTACGTGTATGGATGCAGAGGATGGCAACTAATTTAAACGACCACCGACTAATTTAACTGAGGGATTGAAAAAAGTTGCTGTTCGTTCTCTGGTATATATACCAGAGAACGAACAGCAACTTTTTTCATGAGTATTATGGCCATCTTACTGCGATCACTAACCCGTCTGGCAAGCTCGGCGATTATGGCAAATCCCCTAAAATGATGGATCTTTGGGGGCGGCTTTTCTCCAGCCATAGACGTCTTTTGGCTGATATAATGATGATGATTGCTAACATAATTACTGTTCTAAAAACATACAGCTATCCAGCGTCAACTCTTCTTATTAAAATTCTTTTTGTAATCTGATTACAGCAAAATGTATCAAAAGCATTCTTAATAATAAATATTTTTAGTTTAGTTTTTGATATCGCAAGATCTCTGTTTTTTGTTTCTAGAATCATCTAATATTGCATTAAAAATTTTCTACATCCTTTTCATCCTTTTTCTTTTGTTCTAGTATAACTAGATAATAATAATAATATCTGGGGAATTGTCCCCAGACATTGTTCCCCCCAGACATTGGTCACACAGATCATCCTAGCCCCAAACTAAGCAAAGCTTGTACTATGGGTACCAGGCGACGATATACATACTTACATACATAGATAAATACTTATATACATAGAAAACATCCATGACTCAGAAACAAATATTCGTGCTCATCACACAAATATTTGCACTTACCGGGATTCTAACCTAGGACCACCAGCTACGTAGGCAGGAGCACTACCAACTAGACTACGGTGGCCGGCTAGGTCCCGAAATGTTACAAAAGCCACCAAAAACCTTTTTTTCGAACCCGGTAAGTCACACTATGTTACCTAATTGCTCTCTTCTTTGTCTCTCTCCCTCTCTTTTAAAAGCTGTTTGTGAACTCATTCCAATTCATGGTCTAAAAGAAAAGTTGTAGTCGGTTTTAATTTTTTTAAACAATTAATATTTTCAGATAATCAATCAACTAGACGCTTTATACATAATATCACCACCACTTTACAACACATTATTTTTGGACTCTAAAGTATAAATGTATGGTATACCTTCAATATATATTCTCAAAGCTTTAGATGCATTTTGTTGGACTCAGTTTTCAATTGTTACCTATGAAAACACGTGTCAAGCACATACCCGTGATGCTACACCTACGCTTTGTTCTAATAAATCATGAATACGTAACAGATATAATCATAGCTAAATATCGACGGTTAAAAGGAAGTAGGGGATAAGTGACAAAAACCAAATTGTTCAGGGGAGCAGTTTAAAGTTTGAAATCATAGAAAAACGAACATAACTTTTTTTATTAACTGTCGTATTGTGAAAATAGAAACAGTTCTAGAATCAAGATAAGTAAACGCATTTATTGGCATTTTTAGTTTTTTGATTAGATGTTGTTTTATGTGATTTTATGTCGCTTATACCAAATAATCTTATTTTTCTTGTAAGGTAGTTCGGCATAAGATACCTCCACATAGAAAAAAACGAAAAGGTAATAGGACATAAGTGACATGACTCTAGAATAATTTAAATGGGTAGAAAAGGATAACTGACATCACTCTAGAATAATATAAATGGGTAGAAAAGAATAAGTTGCGATTTACATGATTACGCCAATAGGTAATAGAACCTAAGAAACAGTGCTTAGTAAGAAGATAGTGAGGATGTTAGACATTAGCGACAATGCAAGTGGGACAAAGTAATGGAAATGTGGTACTTCCACCTATCGAGTTTGTACTCCAAGGGGCAAAAGAAACCATCCGACATGCGGCAAAGTCTGTGAAAGTGGTAGTATGGGTTAAATGTCACAAATAATCTACCAAAATGCCTCTTACGACTCGTAGTATTATCTATAGTTCTAAAACGACAATTCTAGGAACCAACCATAAATGAAAACAAAATAAATTTATTCACTATTTATAAAAAAAAACAGTTTTAAATGAAAGAAAGTAGTTTTAGAGTAAATACACTCGTAGTTATCTACTATTACATAGTTACAAAAATAAAACAGCAATATTATGAAATAAAAAATTTATCAAAATAACAAATTTTTCATTCACCAATATACTTTTTACCAAACTTACATAGTGGCTTACCGTTAGGGTTATGATGAGTTTTTGATAAGTAATATACCTATAACCTTGATAGTCGATGGGGTTTCGAGGAGCCCTTTGAGCGTCTAGCCCCCCGATTGCGACGGGTAACCGGCGAGTAACACCGGCTTTTGCCGAATCTCGGGGGACCTCTGGAAGAAGTTCACCACCTCTACGGTGGTGTCGTGCGATCCGTCACGCTCTATTGGGCGCCCCACCGGTCTGAACGACTGACAGGTGCCTCCCGCTTCAGAGCTATACTCAACAGCCTGCAGTGTGTAGTGGCCATACGGATCTCACGAGAATACCATATGGTATCTTTTGAGGCGACGACACTCCTGGCACGCCCCCCGTCATTCGATCTACTGGTGGCAGTCGACGCGGCGGTTTTTACCAAAATACGCGTCCGCCAGCGAATAACTTGGGGAGCCACACCAGACGCTCATTGAGTATAGACGGGAAACACCGTGGCGCGCGAGGATTAAATTGCCCCTGAACGCACGCCAACGTGCCGTTGGTGCTATCTTATATGTCTAATTTATCCTGCTTTACAGAATGATAGTAAAACCGGTACTGATGTACGGTAGTATCGTTTGGTGTCCAAGAACAAAACTAAAAAGCTGTAAAAAAAGTGCTAAACAAAATACAACGCACTGCCTGTTTATCGTTGACAGGGGGGTTTAGCACCACACAAACAGCGGCCTTGGAAGTAAACCTAGACCTAGGACCGCTACACATTGAAGTACAATAAGAGGCAAAGAAAACAAGCCAAAGACTTACTGCCCTGGGCACATCTTACGAACGTATGCCCACTAGGTACACGCAGACAGAAAACTGGAAAGATCTTGACAATGTAATAGGGATGGGCAGTGATAACATGCAACCTACCTATACATTTGGCAAACAAAATAACTTCCCTAGTAGAGAAGAAATTGAGATTTTTTAAACAAAATAAACTAAGTCAAATATGGTTGGTATACAGACGGATCAGAAATGAAATCCGGCACAGGAGCGGGTGTATATCATGAATCCTGTAGTATCAGCGAAAGCATAGGTAACTTCGCGACAGAGTTTCAGGCGGAGACATTTGCGGTAGTAACATGGCGTTCTATCTCCCTTATTATTCTCTGTTTTCATTAACTCTGTTACAAAAAATACCTCTTCGAATTTCAATCTCTATGCAGACGATTTGCAACTATATCGGTCGTTCGCCCTTGATGACGCTGATGCAGCCATTGCTGCAATAAACCATGACCTGGGGTTAATTAGTCTTTGGGCTCAGTCTCATGGTTTACTTTTAAATCCTGCGAAATCCCAGGCCATGATCATAGGCAGTAGGCATATGCGCAGTGAAGTTGATTCCAATTCTTTTCCACCAGTTTACCTTGATGGTGTCCCAATTATTTATTCCGACACGGCAAAAAATCTTGGGCTTACTTTAGATTGCAATCTCTCTTGGAAAGCCCAAATCCCTAAAGTTAGCAAAAAAGTGCACTTCGCTGAAATGCCTTCAAAACTTTTTACCCTTGAAAACTAAAATCTCTCTTGCCCAGACTCTGATACAACCCATCTTGGATTACGCTGACAGTTGCTACATATACGCTACAGAGGAGCTTCTAAATAAGCTTGAGCGTTGACAAAATCTGTGCATTCGGTTTATATTCGGCCTGAAAAAATTCGAACATGTCTCTAAATTTCGTAAAGATCTCAAGTGGTTTTCGCAGGAACACTCATATTGTGTCTCCTTTTTAACATCCTTTATAATCCCCAATCCCCTTCCTATCTGCGAGAGCGCTTCTCCTATAAATCTGCTCCTGATGCTCTTTGCAGATCGCACATGAAATCCCTTCTTAAATTTCCCGTCCATAAAACCGATTTCTATTCCTATTCCTTTACTGTTCATGCGGTCAGGCTGTGGAACTCTCTTCCGCCAAATATTCGGAACTGCAGTTCGATTTATTCTTTTAAAAGCCAAGTATAAAATCATTATCTATCCATTCATCCATTTAGAATGTACGTTAGTATTAGTATTTAGTGTATTTTAAATTTAACATTGAGTATAATAGTTGTATATATTCGTATTTAAGTATTTATGTACCTATATTATTACTATGTAAGTTTAATATTGACCTACACACATTATTGCCTATCTTCAATTATTTTTTTCCTTTCGCGGGTCTGCTGGAAGAAATTTCTTACGAAATAAGCAGATCCTGTGTACTCTTTGTTTCCTTTTGTTTATTATTATATGATTTTTGTGTGTACATGAATAAGTAAATAAATAAAATAAATAAATGCGCGTAAATAATAATAGATAGGGAGTCGAAAGGTCCGTCTACATACTCAGCGACAGCAAGGCTACATTAAAAGCCCTGATGTCACACAAAATCGAATCAAAATTAATACAGAACTGTATCTACTAGGCTCTGAACAAACTTGGTTCTAAAAACAATACAGGAATAGAAGGCAACGAAAAAGCAGATGCGCTGGCTAGGAAGGGATCTGAAGGTCAGTTCTGTGAACCAGAAACGTACGTAAAGATTCCACCAAATATAATAGCAGCCATCCATAAAAAGGAATCCACAGCTAAGCAAAACCAAATGTGGACCAAAATCACGGAACTAAAACACTCTAAACAACTCATAAAAAGAGTAGGCAACAGCTGGTTCAAAAACCTTTGGAGAAACAGCATAAACCAGCTAAGACCAATAGTAGCAGCACTTACGGGCCACTACGGCACCAACTATCACCTACACAAACTGGGACTGTCGAATAGCCCGATCTGCAGGACCTGTAGGGAAGAAAATGAAACAATGCTGCATATAATATGTAAATGCGATGCGTTGGCAAGACACAGAATGGCCATGCTGGGCCTGGCATATCCAGAGCCAGGAGACTACAGGGATATACCCCTAACAAGCGTACTGAATTACGTGAAAACTTCATTCAGGGATCTAGGGATAGAGTAAAACCAATGGGGGTTAGTACAAAGGATCCTGAAGGATGGAAGTGCTGTACACAAGTACACCCCAACCAAGACAAGACAAGAAAAGGACAGCCTGCCTCACCTTGATACCTGGGTGGGAAGAAAAAACGGTCACGTCACCTACAGTTTGACTCAGGTACTTACCGGATACGGGTATTTCGGTGAGTATCTGAACCGGATAGTTCGATAAGCGACAACACATTTTCACCATTGCGGAAGCGACCTGGACTCTGGCCAGCATACGTTATAGGAGTGCCCGGCCTGGGATGGATCGTGGCTGAGATCGGACGGGATCTTTCGCCGCCAGCAGTCGCGTATGCGATGCTGGCGGGTTACTCCACCACATAGGACGTCGTGGTCTCTTTATGTGAGGCAGTCATGCCCCAGAAGGTGGCCGCCAAACGGGATCTTAAAAGTGTGTCTGAGCATGATCTTTAAATTACATCAAAAGCTACAGCTATAACGCAATATATTGCGTGTAGATGGGTAAACTCACGAATATGGCATTTTTATTTATATATTAATAATATTGCATACGAATTGTAATTGTGCTTTTGGTATACTTAGATTGAAACAAAACTTACTTTAAATAAAATTATTATTATCTCATGTCAGCCAAAGTACGTGCATACGTTATGCATTCGTTAATCAGTCAAATGTATTGAATTAGTTAATTACGTACCAAATAGGTTATAGAAGTAAATATCTTACCGTCAGAAACTTGCAATTTTTTTACGCGCTAGCGCACACCTTTCCCACCGCTCCTACACGCAGCCGACTGATTTTGGAATAACCGACACGCGAAATAGCTAGTTGAGTACAGCACGGTGATTCAAATTGGCATAAACACCATTTAATCAATAATTATTGTGAAGTAATACGGCATAACATACAGATTTATATTAAAATAGTAAATGGTAGTATGTTATATGCGACAGCTGTATTGTAAACTTATAAACGGTAGTAGGGTATAAGCGACAGCTGTATTGCAAACTTGTAAAATGTAGTAGGGTATAAGCGATAGCTGTATTGTAAACGTGTAAAAGTAGGGTATAAGCGACAGCTGTAATGTAAAATTACATGTAGTAGAAAGGCATAACCGACGCTTAATGTTTTTGACCGCACATGTAAAAAGCCGTAAGCGCCCGCAATGTCTACGCTAGTAAGAAGTAAAAAGACATTACCGACTACAAAACAAAAGAGATGCCATTTTTACTGGGGTATAAACGCCTTCGAGGTTAAAAAGACCTGAAAATCGGTCGATTATGCCAAAGTTTCACTTGTAAAACGCAGATTTTTACTGGGGAATAAGTGACAAAAAAGTCGTCGCAGAGCCATGATAGTAAGCCCATTCGAAAGAGCGGAAAGTTTTAAGTAAAATGGCATTCAAAAGTCATTTTCGAAAAAAGTGTCGCTTATCCCCTACTTCCTTTTAACCGTCGATATGTAATTTCTTGTTAAATGAAATCTCTTAGATATACACATGGATCAAACTCTGATAGCATGTCACGAACATATATTTATCATTAAGTATCAGCGTCTAATAGATTGCCTAAACATAGGCAATTCATAAAAAAATTAGACTGGTATGAACTTAATTATTTTTTTATAATTGTAAGCTTGCATTATTATTGAATGTTTAAGGTACCCATCACCTACAAGTTAATTAAGTATTTATATGTGTAACATATCCAAGAACATTATCTGCAACTTGAAAGAAACAGTATAATTTATATATAGGTATAGACGATATTTTTCTAACATACCAGAATTTAAGCAAAGTAAATTGAGAAAAGCAAAGAATTATTTCAATATTTTGTCATTATGTCATTTCATTATTTCAAAAATGGTTTTTAAGTAGAATGGTAAAAGAAACAACTAAAATGAGACTAATACAATACATTGGACTGTAAGGTTTGTTATGAACCGAAGGCTTATAATTGACGCTGACTCAGCCTACTGGCGCTGGGCTGATTGGGTCATTTCCGTCGCGACAGTTGGCATTATAGTTTGGAAGGTTCTATAAGGCGCGCTGTCTTTATCTCACCCTCGCTAAGCGTAGTGGTCTTTCTAGTGCGGTGTGGATTGCGCGGGGTCCAAGCGAACATTGATTGAGATTGCATAAAAATTCAACTTTTATATTTTGGTAGCGCGTTTTTTGTTTTTTGGTAAATTAATAATTAGTACGGCACTCTTGATATCATCAAAATATATAATTATTGTGAATATATTCCTGTGAAAGTTAAGTTTTTAATAATAGCATAAGGATGTTAATAAAAATATAGTTAGTGATTGTGATTGTTTCAATTCCATTGGTTCAATTTTTATCAACATTTTACAAAATAGAAATCAAATTGTACAAACAGAAAGCCACGATACAGACAAGAATTAAATTGTAAACATACGTTCAGAGATAATACAACTAACTGGCGCAATTCCACAGGGCAGTGTATTGGGCTGCATATTGTTTAAACGACCTTCCAGAAATACTTAATAAAAACAATACTGTACTGGTGCTATTCGCGGACGATATTTGAATATTAATAAAATTTTAAAATAATAAGGTCCCTGTCCCACTTATAAAAGAAACATTGGACACTGTCACTACCTGAAAAAAGATCACAACCTGGAAATAAACTATAATAAAACGAAAAATATGCAATTCCGATTATACAAGAAACCACCCCTCAACACAAACATAACTTACCAAAACACACCTTTACAAACCGTAGAAACATTTGATCTACTAGGATTACACATCGAGCACATGTAAACTGGAAAACACATAAAAGAAATGAAATCCAAAATATCTAAAATTTACTTACGCACTCTTCCAAATTAATCAAAGCACTAATACAAACACCGCCCTGTCTGTTAACTATGCTTCCGGGCTAAGGTATGTCATAACGCTGTGGGGAAGTAGTGTGGAGGCAAATCAGCTGTTTATAATGCAGAAAATGTGTGTAAGAATTATCTCACAATATAGACAACACTCATAGCTGTAAGCCTTACTTTATCACATACAATATATTGACTCTACCATCAATATGCATTCAAGACAGTTAGCTCTTTGTACGGAAAAACATGGAAAAAATTACAAATATCGAAGAAATTCACACGTCACAAAAAAAAACTATATCTTCCACCATCTAGGATAAAAATGATAAATGAAAGCCCACACTATATGGCGATAAAAATATTTAATAAATTACCACCTGACATAAAAAAAGAAACCCATTGTGTAGCATTCGGTAGAAAATTAAAAACATTCTTACTCAAAAACTCATCATCATCATCATATCAGCCAAAAGACGTCCACTGCTGGACAAAGGCATCCCCCAAGGATCTCCACAATAGCCGGTCCTGCGCTGCCCGCATCCAGCGGCTTCCCGCGACCCGCACAAGATCGTCGGTCCACCGTGTAGGAGGCCTGCCCACGCTGCGTCTTCCGGTTCGTGGTCGCCACTCGAGAACCTTTCTACCCCATCGGCCGTCAGTTCTACGAGCTATGTGCCCTGCCCACTGCCACTTCAGTTTGGCAATTCTTTGGGCTATGTCGGCTACTTTAGTTCGCCTGCGGATCTCAGCATTTCTTATTCGATCTCGCAGGGAAACTCCAAGCATAGCCCTTTCCATTGCTGTTTGGGTGACCTTGAGCCGCCTGATAAGGCCCATAGTGAGCGACCACGTCTCTGTTCCGTAAGTCATCACTGGCAACACACACTGGTCGAAGACTTTCGACTTGAGACACTGCGGTATTTGGGATGAGAAGATATTACGTAGCTTCCCGAACGCTGCCCAGTCGACTTGGATTCTACGATTGACCTCCTTTTCGAAGTTGGACCTACCTAGTTGGATGGTCTGTCCTAGGTAAATATAGTTCTCAACAACTTCGAGTGCAGAGTCTCCAACCTTAACTAGAGTGGGTGCAACATGGATGTTCGACATGATTTTCGTCTTATCCATGTTCATTTTCAGACCCACTTGTTGAGAGACTCTACTGAGGCCATCGAGCATTGTACCGAGGTCGTCAAGGGTCTCAGCCATGACTACTATGTCGTCGGCAAATCTAAGGTGGGTGATGTACTCGCCATTGACATTGATGCCAAAGCCTTCCCAGTCCAGAAGCTTGAAAACATCTTCCAATGCAGCGGTGAACAGTTTCGGAGATATGACGTCTCCCTGTCTCACGCCTCGCTGCAATTAAATAGGTTTCGAGTTCTGGTCCTGAAGTCGGATTGACATGGTGGCGTTTTCGTACAAACACTTTAACACCTGGACATACCGATAGTCAATTTGGCACCTTTGAAGAGACCTCAGCACGGCCCATGTTTCGATAGAATCAAAGGCTTTCTCATAGTCGACAAACGCTAAGCATAATGGCTGGTTATACTCCTCTGTCTTCTGTATAACTTGCCGCAGCGTATGTATGTGGTCTATAGTACTGTAGCCTTTTCGGAATCCGGCTTGTTCGGGAGGCTGGAAGTCGTCAAACCTTCGTGCGAGACGATTCGTAATGACTCTCGAAAACAACTTGTAAACATGGCTCAGCAGTGAGATGGGTCTGTAATTCTTCAAAAGGGTTTTATCGCCCTTTTTGAAGAAAAGCACCACCACACTCCTGTGCCATGCTTTTGGCGTTTGACCTTCGAGTATGACGGAGTTGAATAACTTCTGAAGGGCCCGTAGGATCGGTGTACCACCCGCCTTCAGAAGCTCAGCTGTAACTCCATCATCACCCGGCGCCTTGTTGTTTTTTAGTTGTTTGAGAGCCATTCTAATCTCGTACAGGCTGACGTCCGGGATATCTTGGGTGTAGTGTCGGGTTAGTCTTGCTCTTGGATCGGCATGACTATTGACAGGAAGTCGCGTTGTCGTGTATAACTGTCCGTAGAACTTCTCGATCTCACCTAGCAACTCTGGTTTTGACGTGACGATTCTACCATCCTCAGTCTTCAGCTTCGTCAGTTGGCTTTGCCCAATAGACAAATCTCTTGCGAACACTTTAGAGCCTATTCCGCTCGATGGCCTCTTTTATACTAATAGTATTAAATTGGCGTGTGTCGCGAGTCAGAGACTTTGAGATTTGTCTGTTGAGCTGCCTGTATCTGGCAGCATCACATGAGGATGTTAGAATCATTTTCCGCCTTTCTTCCATAAGCTGTAGGGTATGGTCGGAGATCTTTTTGGTTCCATTTGTACGGCGGGTTTTGTAGAAGTTAGACCCGGCCGTATGGACAGCTTCCACGAACCTGTCGTGGTATGTATCCACTTCTTCACAGTCTGCTAGGCATTCGAATCGGTTCTGAAGTTCGAGTTGAAAGGGTTCGGGGTTTTGGAGGTGGAACGGTATGGGACGGAGCGTAGACTTCATCAGTCGGGACCTCTCGAGTTTGACATTTAGGTTCAATGAGCCTCTGACCAGTCTGTGATCGCTCCCGGTCTTAACCGCATTGATCACAGAGACATCATTGAATACTTGTCTCTTCGTCGACAGGATGAAGTCTATCTCGTTTTTAGTTTTCCCATCGGGGCTCACCCAGGTCCATTTACGATGTGCCGGCTTCCTGAAGAAGGAATTCATCATAAAGAGACCCTCCTTCTCCATGAAGTCAGCCAACATCTGGCCTCGGGGTTCCGATCCCCGGTTCCAAATTGCCCCATTTTCAGCTCATCACCGATTCGTTTGCCCAGCTTCGCGTTGAAGTCCCCCATGACCACAGTGAAATAAGAGTTCGAGGTATGTATGGCTCTGGAAATGTCCTCATACATGACCTCGACTGCATCATCGGAGTATGTCGAAGTAGGTGCGTATACCTGTATAACCTTCAGCGAATACCGCCTGGTGATTCTGAGTATAAGGTACGCAACCCTCGTCGACACACTCTCGATTTTCACTACGTTGTTCACGAGGGACTTGTGGACTATGAACCCGACACCACCTTGGGATAGTTGGTCACCCTCCCGGTAATAGAGCAGGTTTCCGGATTTCAGTATTATCGAGTCCTCCCCCTCTCTTCGGACTTCAGATAATCCTACAATATCCCAATGTAACCTGCTCAGTTCTTCCTCCAGTTCGGTTATCTTCTCGTCGGAGCGCAGTGTTCGTGTGTTAAACGTTGCCAGGGCCAGAGGTCGTCGTTTTTGGTAACGTGGAATCTGCCGGGGATTCTTAGCACCCCCTGCCCTGCCGTAACCACGGCTGTTACCACGGCTGGGAATAGCAGGGCTGCCGGGGACTGGGGGCCGCGGTTTAGTTGTGTCCATCATTTGAGGGGATTTGCCATAATCGCCACGCTTGGCAGACGGGTTGGCGATCGCAGTAAGGTGAACATGGTACTCAGGAGAACGCTGCTGCCCGTTCTCTGGTGTATATATTTCCCTCGGGACGACTTTTACGTCCCCCCACGGGATGAGAGGGGGTGGTGATATTCTTAGGCCGTCACCACACAGCAGACTCAAAAACTGCTTCTACTCAATCAAAAAATATTAAGAAAAACATACCTACCTAATTGCAATATAATTTCTATAAAATAATTTCTATAAAAATGTATGAACCAATTTAAATTTGCTTTAAAATTATCATGACATTTTACTTGGTGCTATAAGAAAATACAATTTAATGGAAATTCAATTTAATTTAATATCATATTTTAGATTTAGTTTTAGATTGATTACCTATAATTTATGTTCGATAAACACTATCATTGTTAATTATAGTGTTTATCGTTGCATTATATCGAGATAAATTTTAATTACTAATATTGATATCACTAGAAACTAAAAATTATAGTATCAAATACAATTAATGACATAATTGAGATAAACTACATTTATTCCTACTTTAATGATTGAACTTGCAATGCCGACAAAAAGCTACTAAGAAACAAAATTGTACCTAATATTATTATTATATAAGATCTGTACTACACTTAGTCGCAAATAAACTTTTGACTTTTCACATTGGTGCATTTGTGCAATGCAACGTGTACACATGAAGTTTGGCCGGAGCTGCTTGGAGTTTGCTTGGCATCATTGGAATTAGTGAACCTATTTCTATATATTATATATCTAAGGAAGGATCTACCTAATTTGATACAGCCTAAGCTTAATCTCGTCAAACATGCCTCAACAGTACAATCAGTAAAAATGTACAATAAATTGCCTGTACAATTTAAAAACCCCATGCCTCCAAACGTATTCAAGGGAAAATTGAAGTCACTGTTGTTGAGGAAATATTATTCTAGCATAGAAGAGTTTCTCAAAGATAATAGCCTCTAGACATAAAAAGTACCGCCTACATATACCGTATAAATATGTTAATTTGTATTGAATTTTATTAATCATTGTTTATTGCTTTGGCCACAAATTTAATTAATATTATTTTTAACTCTTTTGACAACTCTTGCAAATTCTACTGTAATAATTTTTTATTGCAATTATTTAAATATCTAAGGTTTAATCGAGTGTAATTTATTGATATATGTTGACATTATTTTTTAATTATTTTTATTGTAAAATTGTAATTGTGTGATGAATTTATGTGTTCAAATTCAGATACAAATGATTTTGTTTATGAATAAATGACTATACTCATGGCCATATGGTGATTTATGTTCATTACTAAGGTTTAGCTGGCAAAAAACTTGGAGTACTTCGCGATAAAGTGAGTTCGTAATTTTATAGCTCCCCGGACCGAGGAAGTTACTTTTGAAACATAACAATGGTTAAACAATAAACAAGGCCAAAAAGCTAACAGTACCGTCTAAATTACAATATGCAATTACACCTCAAAAGATGTCTAGAAAGTTATCAACAAACACAAGAATAAGAAACCCAAAACCAGAAAAATACTCACTTTAAAGTAAAGCACTTAGATTGTATCAGATATAAGATTATAGAATATCCGATTATTTCCATTGTATACTGTAAATAGATTTTCAAAGGAATTTGAAATTAATACAAAAAGGAATTGAGATATGAGTATTCTTATTTTGAAAGACGTCGAAACTATGGATGTAAGTAACATATAAATATAATATAGATGTAAGTACCATTATATAAATATAATGTTCCTAAAGGTTAAACCACAGTATTAGTTACGAAACTATGGTCACCTTTTAGCAAAAGCTTGCGGATTTTTAGCCTCAATTGTCCGACTAGTATTGTGTCGACGACAGTAAAGGTACGTAGTAATTAGTTTCTAGATTTTAATAGTTGCAAACGTAGAGATGACTCAAGTCGCGTAGAACTGATACCTATAAAAATGTTCCCGGCTGATTTTGTCTTTTAATTTAAAAGCTAATCTCTTGAATGTAGAACTTTCTCCATTTTTTTCTATATTTGGGAAGTTCAATGACTTATTGATAAGGTTTGTTTTTCACTTTGTCTTTGATCATATCTATAGAATTTGGTTTCCCCTGATTTTCCTTACCTCAATATTTCCTTCCATGATGGTTCTTATGACAGTGAAGATCTTTCTTTTTCCTACTTTATTTTATTTTATTTTTTATCTCGGGACAATGTCATACAGATCATCCTAGCCCCAAACTAAGCAAAGTTTGCACTATGGGTACCAGGCGACGATATACATATAGTACTTATATAGATAGATAAATACTTATTTACATAGAAAACATCCATGACTCAGAAACAAATATTCGTGCTCATCACACAAATATTTGCACTTACCGGGATTCGAACCCAGGACCACCAGCTTCGTAGACAGGAGCACTACCAACTAAGCTACGGTGACCGGGACTTACTGCCTGACTCTGTGAGGCAACTCAATAAACATTCAAAAAGCTTTTTTGTTTAAAAATATATTCGAGCGCTTTCTGGTCTATGTCCGTGGCAATCACGTAAACCGATCTTTCAGAAGAATAAAATTATGACATTATCATCTATGTATATAATTATTTGTATGTAGTAAATTGGTTAAAGAAAATACTGAACTGTTCAGAAAAGCCCAACAGGAATTATTCCCTGGAAACAGTCGAAATCCTAACAGAATAGTTTTGCCAGTGATTCCTAGGACAACTTTATTCAAGAAAAGTAGTTACGTGATGTGTGGACGTATATTTAATGAGTTGCCGAGTGATACTAAGAAACTACCACTTAGAAAATAAAAAAAATCTCATAATATAGTTGTTAGAAAAAACATTTTACACGGTAGCAGATTTTTTTTAATAGGGCCAAACATAGAAATTTATTTCCCCTTTTTGCTGTTTTTATATCTAAGACCTAAATTTTATTTTTTAAAGTCAACGCCCGCGCTTGAGAATCCTATTCCTGTATCGCGGGGTACTTTACAAACATATAATAGACGGACACAAATTACATCCAGACTCACAACAACTATTTATGGGTGACAAAAATAGTTGAATGGCGCGGGACTGGAACCCGCGACATGAAGCGATGCGACTGTCTTAGCCACTGCGCCACACGTGCAGTCAATTTTGTACACACAGATATAACAAAAGTAAATTAAAAGAAGAAGCGACAGGAGAAATTTCTTCCATCAGAACCACGAGAGGAGATATTAAAGTACAATCTCTTTTATCAGTTGTAAAGGGATAAGATGCTTAAATCAGAAAAAACTTGTATTTTCTTTTATCACCATTATTATACTATTTTAATCACACCCTATATCTATGCTGCGATTTTTTTTAATACACCTCAACTATAAAACTGAGATGTTTTCACATAATACAGTTTTTAAACAGTTCACTCTCATGGTCGCCATATTTTACGAGACGGGTGGTATTATGTCACATTTCAAACTATGCGCTATAAATTCCCCTTTGCTTTAATAATAAACCGAAATAATTAACAAATTTCCTCTATCCACGGAGTCTAATCAGTGGCTTAATGTGTAGGGATACAACAATTGCTGAACAATAATTTTATTGTATAAAATTAAACTTGGTTTAATCGTTTTGTTGGAAGATATTTTGTTTACTATAGTCACTTACACATATTTTTTTTCGCCTCTGGTAGACTTCGTGTGACTTGTTAATATTGTAAATGTACGCGGATGCACCCCCCGTTTTTTCGCCTAACAAGAGGTTATTCTAATTGCTTGAGTGAAATTGAATGCTATTGCTTATTTATTTTATTATGATTCACCGGATGACAACGGTTCTGTACGTGTATTAGCCTACATAACAACCGATCACAATGTAAGTAAAATACATGAAATTAAAAAAAAAGTAAACTGAAAGCAAAAGAAGACGAAAAAAGCAAGCTCGGAGTTTCTTTGTGGCTTTCTTCTCCGGGTCGTCCACCTAGGTAGCTAGAGAAAGCCGCAGGCTAGCTAGGGTAGGTTCCTCAGCGGCGAGGATCGCTTTGGCCCATTAACGCGAGATCGGTGATCCCGTGCATGTGATCTCACCCTCATTTAGAATTTCGTCTTTTTGCTTTAGTCTTCCATTCTTTAATTTTAATATAGTAGAACTAAATTTCAAAATAATAGATTAGTAACTTGTTATTTATTTAAGGATTTTAGAAAATATATGCGTTAAAACAAACCGCACGGACGGACTAATTAATTTTTTTTGTAACTTTTATACTATCCACTATATTTATGTACTGCATTGTGACCTTGACAAGTACAAGTGTATGTTAATACCCATGTGCTGAATAAATTTCGTTTCATTTCATTTCACTTGTTTATTCACTATACGGATGCGCCCAGGTAGCATCAGATCCGCACTCAGTTTAAAGATGTAGATATCAAACATCCTTCAAAACCTACCCCCTCTATGATAGTAACCACTCTCTGGCTAGGGCCCCTTAGTTTGAAGCCTTATATGCTACATGTTGTGAGCCTCTGTTCCCTCTGAAGTAGTGACAGCATCACTTTTTACATTATCTTTGTTAAAACGTCGCGTTAAAAAAATCACGAATACTTTTCAAAAAGTAATTGTTTGCTAAAGGCTTGAGTCATCCGTATCTATTGACTAGCCCGTAACTGTAACTATGAATTATAGTATGTTATAAATCCCAAAAAGATCGAAATAGAATAAAAGGCTTAGGATATTGATATGGAACAATTTTCAGCTCAGCTTATTGAAATTGTTAATATTTCTACTTCGATATAAATATAACTAGTAATTGCGGCTTCTAAATATAATAGATTTCCTAAAATGCGCGTGTGTGTGTATGAGCGTGTGTGTATGTGTGTGCGTGTGTGTGTGACAGAGAGGTGTATCTCTCTCTCACGCACACACACGTCTTATGAATGTTTCACACCTACTTATTAGGTTCATAATTTTGTACCCGATTGAATGATGATTGATGAAAAAGACGCTCACTGCTGGATATTATTCATAATTTCCGGAATGTCCACACTATATGTAGGACACACACACAAAATACCCACACAGTGTGTGTGTATTTTGTGTGTGTGTCCTACTCCTGTTAGTCTTGTTAGTCTTTTGGCTAAATCAGGTACTAAATTATGATCCTAATAACTAGGTGTGAAACATTCATAAGACGGAAGTTTATTAAATCTATATAGATAATATATCACGTGACCTAGAATTAAAATGAACTTAATGGTACATTTCGACAACTTTAAAAAAAAATTATGACGGGCTTGGCCAGTGAAATAGGGACAGTTTAATAGGGAAAAAATGTTTTGTGACCCAATACTCAGAGTTTATTAAGCATTTGGCCTTTCACAAGACATAACGACTGTGCCTCTAGCACGAGTTCCTGCAGTTTACTTACTCGATCACACGTACAGTTTCGTCCCATACAGAATTTTAGTTCTTAATAATAGGTCTTTACCTATGAAATTGCCGTTTTGTATGAAAAAATTTAAACGAATTTTTTTCATGAATTTTTTTATTTGTATTAATCGAAGTAATCACCCATGCAATCAATGCATCTTTGCCATCGCAGTGGCAGTTTATTGATGCCCTTCTTAAAGAAATCAGCTGGACGGGAGGCAACAAATTCTTCAAAGGCATTTTGTACTGCCTCTCGGGTATTGAATTTTTTTCCCGCCAAGAAGTTATCCAAATTCTGGAAAAAGTAGTAGTCTGTAGGCGCAAGGTCTGGTGAGTAGGGCGGATGACGGAGAGCTTCCAACCCCAGTTCTTGCAACTTGGAGACCGTCTGCTGTGCAGTATGAGGTCGCGCGTTGTCGTGCAGGAGCAGCGGAGACGAGCGATTGACCAATGCTGGTTGGAGATGCGCCAGCTTCTCCATCATTGTGCTCAGTTCTTCACAGTACACATCTGCAGTAATGCTCACCCCGTTTGGTAAGAAGCTGTGATGAATCACACCGGCGCTAGACCACCAAACAGTGACCATCACTTTTCTAGGGGTAAGTTTTCGTTTAGGGCATTGTTTAGGTGCTGAACCAGGATCCAACCAACTTGCTGAGCGCTTGCGGTTATCAAACAGAATCCATTTTTCATCGCAGGTAACAATGCGGTTCAAAATTCCTTCATTTGTGTGTCTGTTGAGCAGTGCAAGGCACGTCTCGACGCGTACTTCGCGCTGGCGATCATTGAGTTCGTGGGGCACCCATTTGTCAAGCTTTTTTACCTTGCCAATTTGACGCAAATGGACCAATATTGTTTTGACGCTAACGTCGAAAGCTGCTGCTAATTCAGCCGTAGATTGTGTATCATCAGCTTCCACAACCGCCTTTAATTCGTCATTGGCGACCAAAGTCTTCGGACGACCGCGAGGTTCATTTTTCAGGTCGAAATTTCCAGAACGGAAGCGAGCAAACCAATAACAGGTGGTGCGTTGGTTTGTAGTGTTAGCTCCGTAAACGTCGTTGATGTTGCGTGCCGCTTGTGCCGCGTTGCTGCCACGACGGTACTCATATTCCATAATTACTCGAATTTTTAACGTATCCATGATGACGAAAAAGATTGAAATGCGATGAAAATGTAACACTAATCAATAAAGAAATGACTACTTTTGGAAAAAAGAATCCATGTTTTTAAAATAAAATTAATTTGAAATTAGAATTCTTAGCCAAACAAAAATTATTTTGATTTGAAATGGCCAGTACTGCAGAACGGCAATTTCATAGGTAAAGACCTAATAGTTTCCGCGAGAGGCGCTGGTGCTCAATGTATGGGAGGAAACTGTACGTGTGATCAATTAAGTGAACTGCAGGAACTCGTGCTAGAGGCTCTGTTGTCTAATGTACATCTGTATCGAAACTGTCAGCTCAACATCCCCTCCAACGCACGGACACGCCAAGAAATGAAACCATCCATCTATGTATAGACCGCGCAATCGCAACCTTAGCCTATCGCTTACGGACCGCTGAAAATAACTAGCTATGATCGCTTCGGCCATTTTGCATTGATCATTTGGTCTGTTTATCCTCAGTCTGCGTGTAATTGTCTATATAAGTAAAAGCAAAGTATTATAATACTATATATTATATCAGTTATCTGGTTTCCATAGTACACATGCCAGATCATCAAGCTACCCCAATCTGTCAAATTTCCCCAATTGAAAGTGAACCTTATGCTTATGTTGTGATAAAGTTGAAAATCGATAAAAGAAATTTGATAGATTCGGGTAGGTGGATTTTCTGGCTTCTGTATAAGGTCTGATTAGTTTGGGATCAGGTGGCTGTGTATGAATAATGTTCCAGGATATTATTATTATGTACTCACTGGTTTGGCATTATTACTACACTAGGTGACATTCAATATTTTAAGGCCCTTAACACTGCATTCATCGAGTCAACATTTGATCACCTACACTTAGGGGGGGGGGGGGGGGGGGGAATGTTAATTACTTATATAACTAGACATAACCTTGTAAAAACTAGTGTCATAATGACCACATATTAACCAAAATTAAATTA
Organism: Pseudoips prasinana; assembly: GCA_951640165.1. Lineage (NCBI taxonomy): Eukaryota > Metazoa > Arthropoda > Insecta > Lepidoptera > Nolidae > Pseudoips > Pseudoips prasinana. Next base: position 2,010,623 of record OX621238.1, on the reverse strand, counting down.
ACCGTAGCTTCTTTTTTCATAGATATAACGACATATTTTTTTCTGTTTCTCATTGACATACAATAAAAAGCCTTTTGGCTAGTAAAATGAATGGAAATAAGGTGCACTCTCTCATTGTCTTTACTCTCATAACGCAATACGGCTATGCGACACAACTGGTGAGACATCACGCAGAACCTTTAGGAGATTTTCGAAGCATAGGTACAACACTCCGGCCTGAAAATCCCAATATCACTTTTCAATACGACCTGGGATTTGAACCCTAGACCTCATAATCTACGAATAAATCTACTGCCGTCCGTTTGTGATATATATCCTTACATTATTTTATGTACTGTAGCTATATATGTATTTGTATATATAAATATATATTTGTATCTATGTATTTATTTGTGTATGTATGTATATGCATAGTCATATGTATCTTATTACGTAAGTACATAATAATATGTACGTAGTATTAGATTAATTAGATTCATAACTTTTCAATTGCAATTAGTACACCTTCTGCTACCTTCTTTAGATTCGTTCAATTTTGGTCCATTCAAAGTAAATCGGTTGCCTGGAAGAGATCGCTTTTAGCGATAAGGCCGCCAATTGTATTAAAATAAGCTTATTTTCTTGTTGTATCCATTATTTTGTATTACTTATTTTTGCAATAAAGTATACTTCTTCTTCTTCTTCTACGGTTAAGTACACTGTTGCTAGATCAACGAAGTAATCAATTCCGCTAGACTGAAGAAGCAGTCGATAAATAAATACATATGTAAGACTGATTCTGTATTTTTTTAAGAAGAAGAAACTTCTGAATTTATGTGTAAAGTATTGCCCTGTTTGTGTTTGGGAAAGTAAAATGTTATTACTATACGATACTGTTTGAATTACTTAAAGATTCCTCGTGTTATTTTAATTTCAATGTTTTGAAAGGAAACTTATCATCCATTTGTGTTTCTATTAGATCGAGTAACATAAACTTTGTCAAAAAAGTTTGCTTTATTTTAACATTTGGATATACATATTGTTCGATTCTTTTATTATTTCTCTGATTTGGTCATCCAAGGCCAGGCCAGGCCAGGCCTTTATACATCAGTGGGAAGAATTCCACTGATGTATAAAGGCCTCCATAATTGCCGGTCTTGCGCTAACCGCATCCAACGGCTTCCATCGACTCTCACGAGATCATCGGACCATCCTATAGGGGAGTTACCCACGCTGCGTCTTCCGGTTGCCACTCCAAATTCTTTCTGCCCCAACGACCGTCGGTTATACAAGCTATACGCCTTGCCCATTGCCCCTGTAACTTGGCAATTTTTCGGGCTATGTCGTTTACTTTGGTTCGCTTGTGAATCTCAACATTTCTGATTCGATCTCGCAGGCAAACTCCAAGCATAGTACACTCTTTGGGTGAACTTGAGCCGTCTTAAAAAGCTTATAGTAAGCGACCACTTATTAAAATGGTACCTACTTATATTTCTGTGTATATTGTGTGACAATGTACCTCTATAACCCAATAGAGATGAGCTTTTAGTTGAAAATAAATATTTTATAACGATATGTTTTATAAAATTCTGTCCAAGCAGATTCGAAAGTGTTCGACGACTGATTATATACGATGATTTATATTTTTAATCAAAACTAGATAGTCGTGTCAGAAAGAATTTTCAGATATAGTCTGACAAATTGCTGCAGGTGTAGAAGAGAAAAATAACTTGAGAGGTGTCAAGGGATACCCAGATGGAACGAAGTTATTTCTTATTATTTATTATCTACAAAATACCTGTATACACTCAACAAAAATAATCGTCGCGACACCACACTGTTCAATGCGAAATAGAAATGAAAATATCTGGCTTGCTTTCTGTAAGAGAGAGAGAGAGAGAGACAGACAGAGAAACATGCGCATGCCGCACAGCTGCAAAAAGTGTCGTGACAACTTTTCGTAAGAATTTTTTCCGTCTAGCCCCCTTTCACAACGCGCGATAAGGAACTTCGTTCCAATTAAACAACTTTTAAAAGTTATTAAAGTAACGCATCGTACCTTAACACCATAATACGGCACAGGTGACCAACTCGGATAGTCTTCGGGTTCCACATTGAAGACAACATTGAGCCCTGATATACTACAACAAGAAACGTGATTAAATGGCGATATAGCTTTAGTAACTAGTTATATCTGTTTAATTCATGTTTTCGCTACTGAATGCGAATAGTTAATTGAATAAATGTAATTTTTTCTTCTTCATCAAATGGCATTGCAATAATAAGCATGGGCATGAGATTATGGAGTGCAATAAATGATTGAATTGATTAACTTTTATGATACGACTAATGTTAGGTACTTATTTGAAATATGGGTAAGGCTTTGTATGAACATGAAGACGTATTGGCACTTTTATTGGTAATGGATTCAGCTACAGATCTACATATTTAAATTAAATAAAAAAAACAACTGTTTGTGCAGTAAAATAAAGAAAGTATATCAAAAATCCCATGGACGTTAAAAAAAAACAATGAACAAAATTTTACAAAGCAATCATCTAATAAATAACCAAAACTCTGTCACCTGCCGGACTCAGATGTGGCAATAATAGTTCCTTTTATAGTTTCTTCCCCATCTTCAGAATTTTGGTCATCATAATACTCCATGTCTTGATCAGGCGGAAGAATTGGTCTAGAAGAAATATTACTAAATACACAACAAAACAAACAAATCTCGATTTTCAAATACAACTTAGGGTAAGAGTTAAGATATTTTGACTCCTGTAACTTCACCATATGATATAAAAGATGGAATTTATATATAAAAGGTGAAATGTCTTGTATAAAATATTAATAACCGTTGTTTAAGTCAAATAATCAAAAATTTTTCCATAAAGCATATACTCGTAAGTTGATGACGAGCTCACTGGTTTTAAGTCTGGTACTTAAGATTTGGAAGACTGTCTATTGTTCACACGGTTGGTAAATAATTGACGAGGATAAGTACCAAGTCGCAGGGTCACTCTATAGATGTACGATTACGCAGTTTAATTTATGTTTTAATTGAAGTCAACCGAAAACAGTCGTAAAGTCAAGACAATGCTTAACTTAGGATGTAAGTGTAAATGTAATATTACTAAAAAATTAAATAATCTTTATTTGTCACGACATCTGTGTCTAAGTAGCGGAAGCTCACCGGTCAGGTTATTGCACCCAAGAGGTTGAAGGTTCAATTTTCATGATTCGATAGATCTTTTATAATAACGAATATTTATTCTTCTTTTGGGACTAACCATCATACTCAATAGAATATATCAAGCAGTCGGTCTCTGTCATCATGAAAAGATCTATTGAATTTGTAACTTCGCGAACTTCTTAACTGATGATAGATGATGATGATGATGAGAAGATGATGTATAAAAATACATTAACACTTCACCAACAAGGTAATCAATACTCAATACTCAATTCTTTATTGCATTCCACAATGTATGTCTAGGTGGTAGGTACAAGTGAAAAGTTCATCATGGACCCTGTCGGGCACAGCAAAGTAGGAGAGAGGAGGATTTATTTCAGCCATTTAATAGAAATTTATAATAAACTTAGTAACTTTAATATATAATATAGTAATATCATCATCATCATCACCATATCAGCCGAAAGATGTCCACTGCTGGACAAAGGCCTCCCCAAAGATCTCCACAATTGCCGGTCTTGCGCTATCCGCATCCAGCGATTTCCAGCGCCCGCACAAGATCATTGGTCCATCTTGTAGGGGGCCTGCCCACGCTGCGTCTTCCGGTTCGGGGTCGCCACTCGACAACCTTTCTGCCCCAGCGGCCGTTGGCTCTACGAGCTATGTGCCCTGCCCACTGCCACTTCAGCTCGGCAATTCTTACGGCTATGTCGGTTACTTTGGTTCGCCTGCGGATCTCAACATTTCTGATTCGATCTCGCAGGGTATAGTAATATAGCCAATCAAATATAGTGTAGATATGAAAGCGAGTGTATAAACCGGTCTAGCCATACTTTAAAACATCAACCCATTCATTGTATTTGAGTCGGGTACTTAATAGACTGTGACACTTAATTTTATCGTCTTAGTACTTTACGTTACTAGTGTCATATGTATTTCGAAGAGCGATGTATTGCTCGAATAATTCTTGTAGCTAGAAAGATTAAGTTCAAGTAAATAATGGTCTTTATTTCTATTTGTAAATAGGTGTATTTGTAAATTAGGCTGACAATGAGAAGTTTATAAAACATTGGTAAAGCTGGATACTAACACTTCACTAGCATCATTGAGCCCAGCGTAGTTAAAAGCGCAGCAATAACCTTGATAAGTTTTGATAAGAACGAACATATCCTCACATTGCTTCACTTTTCTGTTGAACACACAGTATTTCAGCAAGTTCTCGCATTTCTGATGCACCTGTGAATACAACTAAAACATAGATAAAGAGTATATTTAATTGTATCTTATAAAATAATCCGTAGGTCGTGTTTATGCTCTGTTACTCTCGCCGATCTATAGGTAAGTGGTCGGTGAGGTTAAGCATCTAGACACGAATTCAGTATATAAATGGATGACTGAAAAAGTACTAGTTGTGGTCATAGACAAAATCATGAAACCATGTCAGGCGTGAACAACTTTGACTTTAAGACAACCGCTATCCTTGCTAAATAATGTCCTCCTAGCCGAATTTCGGCCACGGCGGCCAGTCTCAATAGAGATTAGCCATCTGCGCGGGACATATTATAGTGCTCAAGTATGTGCGCAAACGTAGGAGCACTTTCTATTCCATCACTCTCATGATCTGATGGGACGCCTAGCGACACGACCGGAAAGAGGTCAGGTACAGAAACGAAAGCTTTACGTGCTTTCCAAGGCACGAGGGTATAATACCGCCAACTCCAAGATTTGGGGCTGATGCTAATGAATTTTACTTTTTACAGAAAAGTCCCAAAATCACTTTTGGCTCGACCCGGGATTTGAAACCAGGACCTCGTTAACTGCGGGTGGACACGCTATTGCTAGAGCAACGAGGCAGTCCTATCCTTGCTACTGGAAACAGAAAGAAAAACAAAACGCAACTGTGTTATAATAAATTTCTTAAAATAAATAATAAAAGTACTTTTCATGGATAATAGATGTGAATACCTCTTTGGTAACGCTTTTATGTGTAATAACTATACAAAAATAATACAACAGCAAGTCTGTCAAAAGTAATTTCATCATTATTTTTCCTTATTTTGATAAAAGTAACATGGAAAAATCTAAATAAATGTATGGAAACGTTGACAACCGGAAAAAGTACTTCGTCAAAAAGGATTCAATCATGATTTTATTTAATATAAGAAGGAAATAAATGAGCAAATGAGACACCTGACGGTAAGTAATAACCGCCGCCCATGTACAGACGCCAGCACATCTAGCTACCCAATCTGTCAAATTTCGTTTATAGATTTTCTACTTTATCACATAAGCATACGGTTCACTTTCAATTGAGGAAATTTGACAGATTGGGGTAGCTTGATGTGCTGGCGTCTGTACACTCGCAACAGAGGAGTCGCAGGAGCGTTGTCGGCCTTTAAAAAAGTCAGCAAGCAATTGTTGACCCCAATGAGCTCAGGCCACCTAACTCACACGCATCATGATGAAAATTAGCTTTTGATTACTCCTCCTTTTATAAAAGATAAAAGTACCCTTCTTAAATCCGGTTTACTTTGTGAATACAGTCGTATCTAAGACAGTTTTTGTGATAAAGATGCGGGCAAAATGCTTATAATATAACATATAAACTAATTTCAAATACATAATGCAGTTACCTCTTCTAAAATAGTGTCCACAGTAAAAAAATGATGTTTCAATATTGACATGATGTCTGTGAAATTGCCAAGTCCTCTGCTGTTTCTACTGTATTTATGCAATTCTGGTAACGAATTAAGAAACATATGAATTTGTTCTTGAGTCGTATTGTAGTGTTTCCTGAAAAGTTAGGAATACTTACATATTTAAAAATAGCAATACTTTTCCTCATATTTGACTGCGCGTGTGGCGCAGCGGCTAAGACAGTCGACGCGCCGCTTTATGTCACAGGTTCGGACAACTACTTGTGTGACCCATAAATAGTTGTTCTGAGTCTGGATGTAATTTGTGTCCGTCTATTATATGTTTGTAAAATACTTTGCGACACAGGGATTAGAGTCCCTAGAGCGGGCGTTGGCTTTTAATATATATATATATTATATTGAGCGTCCACAGAAAATGTGCCAATACAAGTACACTCTTTGTTCTCTCACACTTTAATGCAACGGTACTGTAATCTAAGCATATATATTCAACATTTTATTTTGCGTTTTTAGCTAGTTTTTGATTCCGTATAGGTATGGAATCTATAACATGTTACAGCAAATTTCAACACACTTGATCCCGTAGATTCAAAGCAATTTGGCAAATACACTAAGCATTCTGCATGGGGTTCCATTTTTCATTAGAGCGAAATATAAATTAAATTTCAGTTTGAGTGTCACTTTTAAACGTCAAAATATGTATAGTCAGTTATACTATGTTTTTCAACATACAGCAAATCTACTTTAAGTGGAACCCTCTGCACGCGATGTCAACTCAATTTTACACGCATTATTTTTAATATATTTAGTTCTCTCATAGAAAGAAACAGTCCTGTTAATTTATTAGATATTGAACTTAAGCATAATCTACACTAATATTATAAAGAGGAAAGATTTTTTTTTGTTTGTTTTTATTGAATAAGCTCCGAAACTACTGAAACTAACGATACGAAAATACTGATTTGAAAAATTCTTTCACTGTTGGGAAGCTACACTATCTCCGGTGAACATAAGCTATATTAAATTTTCAAAAAAGTAAGGGATTCATACTAAACCTCCAATAATGGAACCGAAGGTGTGAAAAAAATACCAAATAACTTTCTTATATCGCATGCGCTGGGAAAGCTATTGATTATAGGTTTATGTTTAAAGAACTTTTATTCTCAATAAAAACATTACATGGCACTTATTTGAGAACAATACTAATTAGAATAAGTTGTAATAAAGTTCACCATCTTCAGTTACCCATTCAATGCGATATTATTATAGAACAATATATTGTATTACGTCTTTGCAATCATGTAATTATCTACAAAAAATATCGCAACAGCATAATAATATGTCTAACTATTATAGTTTTTTTTTTGAAGAATAAGATTGAAAATAGAAATATTGAATTTATTCAGTGAGTCATAACAAACGATTGACAATTATTATTAAAATAACTTAAATAGACTATTATAGTTATGTCACAAGAAGTAATATTTTCATTAAAAAAATATATGATAGCCACCGCTATAAAGCTCTTTTATTAATACTTTGGAATAAATCCTTATCAAAATAAAATACTTCATATTTTAATCTGCTTCGATACCAGTATATAACTTTTTGAAATGTTCACTTTGGACATTCAATTCGAAAGATATCACAAGTTGAAAAAAGTAAGTTATTTGAAAAATGTCGCATGGTCGCCGCTCACACCGCTAGGTTAGACGGCACCATAATAATAATAAGTGATGTAGGCGAATTTGCACAAAAAGGACTTTCATTGGTTGTGTTCTAGGGCAATACTGTCAGCCAGGAATGATAGTGTCAACGAAATAAACAATCTAATTATTCAAAAAGTTTCCGGACAAATAAAAAAATACAAATCGATAGACACCGTGGCTAATATCGAAGATGCAGTCCATTATACCCAGGAGATTAATTTATAAATAAAAAAAATATATAAAAAAATGTAATATTTCCATTACTAATTAAATTATTTACGATACAGATTGTCATAAAAAAACAAAACAAAAAATATAATTTCATATTCGAATTCGAATTCACGCAAAGACGAGAAAGTATGTATGGGAACGTGTGTGTGTGTAAAAAAATTATAACTATTGAAATGTTTAATGCCCGTGCGAAGCGGGGGCGATCTGCTAGTGTAGGTATAAATTAAAAGTCAACATAAAACTGTATATTTAATATAGCGCTGCCACAAATTGATTCAAAGCATGGCCAAAAAGAAACTTAATTTTATTAACCACGCAACTAATGAAAATATCCTTCGAGACAATAACAAACAAACTTACAAATCCAATCAACGCACAGAAAGCCAACCAAACAAAGTTACTACGAACAAAATCAAATACTTACAGAACTTGAACGATGTTTTGCGATTCTCTTATTGAAACCAAATTAAAATTGCAAATGCTGACCGCGGGGAATGGCACCTGGTTCACTTTGCAGTTCGGATTTATCTGTACAATAAAATTGTTTTCTTTAATAAATGTTCTGTCTCTTATTATTTCTCTTACTCTTTCAGTCCTCAGTTTAGGTAGTTACTGACGTGGACATACATGAGAGTTTCGGTTTCTACGGACGTATTGAGCAACGTTAAAAAGTAAGCAGATTCTTCAATCTATAGATCACACAAAAAACAAATATCACGTGAAATAGGACTTTCATCAGAGGAATGATTTCATCGGTGCATATTTTTATTTATTTCTTTATTGAGGACAGCCAGTAATTGTTACATTTTTCTTACAAATGAATAATACAAGAACACAAATCCTAATGCACAATTTTTTAAGGCGTCACCGCATGGATTTATTATTAAAACAGTAACACTAGAATTAAAAAATACTACAGCTAGATATTAAAAACTAAACTAAAACTAATTAATTATATACATTTATTTTGTCTTTTTTTATTATATATATTAAGGATCATGTAGGGCGATAAAGGAAACGGTGCATTTACGGTAGTATTCTCTATATGTATAAATACATTTATACTAAACATATGTAATCATACCAAGTAGTTGGTATCTGGTATGCCCTCTTGCATTATTATAAATTTTATTATTATGTAATTGTTGTAGATACACCTATTATTTTAAATAAATAAATATACCCAAAGGTTGTCTGGAAGTAATCGCTTAATGCGATAAGACTGCCCATTGTAAAAGATAATGTTATTTGTTTTCCATGTATTTATCTTGGTTGAGTGTGTATTATTAAGATTATTCTACATAATAATTAAAAAATAATAAATAAAAAAGGTTTTTATCCACGTAGACTTTAAAAAAGCCCTTGTAAATAGTCAGAACATGTTGGTAGTAATATAGTTGTATACATTATTATTTCTAGTAACATAGATATTTAGGTACAGATTGTATGAAAACATTTATAAAATTTATTTTATAATAGCAATGATATTTAGCTAGCTCGTATAAAGTTATTGTCAAGAGATTATGTTTAAGTTTAAATATCTAGTTTAAGTCTAATATTTTTACTACATATTGTCAATGGTTCTGTCTATATTTAGGTATTATTATGATGACGGACCTTGAGTTAATAACGACGGTCGCGCTTTAATGCTTCCACCGGATCCAATGCTACATACATACATAGACTCACGCCTGTTTCCCTGAGGGGTAGGCAGAGATATTATATTAGATTATTCTAATCTATTCTATATTATATCAGCCACAATAAATATGACCGCAAATATTTTTACATGCCACAATATAATGTCGAACTCGATAAATTAGGCGTCCCAGGAAAGCCGTTTTATTAATTTTGACAGTAACGCCATCGAGTTATTAGAGAATAAGATATAATGAATGATATTTATACTCGTTTAGGAGTGTTAATAACATAAAGCTTGAATTGGGACCATTTAAATTAGTTCTCGTTTCATGTTTGATTAATATTTCAACTGTCGTTGTTACAAAAAGATAAAAATGATTTATTTCTAACCATTTGTTGCCAAAACATGTTACCAAAAGCCTAACAAATTCTCTTGTTAACCATTGTCCTTTCATAAATTATGAATTGTTTGATGATATACAAAACAGACCAGTTTATAAAAAAAGCAGCCAAGTGCGAATCGGACTCGCCCATGAAGGGTTCCGTAGCAGCAAGTATGAAAGGTAAATTGTAGTTTACGATTTATGACGTATTAAAAAAAAACTACGTACTAGATCTCATTCAAACCAATTTTCGGCGGAATTTACATGGTTATGTACATCATATACATTTTTTAGCTTTATCATTCTCTTATTTTAGAAGTTACAGGGGGGGGGGGGGGGCACTCTTTTTACCACTTTGGAAGTGTCTCTCGTGCAAACTCAGTTTAGGAAAAAAATATATTAGAAACCTCAACATCATTTTTGAAAACCTATCTATAGATACCCCACATGTATGGGTACGATTAAAAAAAATAGTTTCAGTATATGATGTATATGTGAACCCCCAAAACATATTGTTTATACTATACCAATATATTATATAGAGATAAATGTATTCATATGCCATAATTAAATAACAGAACAGAGCTCTGAATATAAATAATGTACAATAACGTGAGGCATATTGGCTAACAGCTGGAGATGGAATATAAGCCTTATTCCTAAAAGGCAAAGTCTCTATGTGGAAAACTGAGCCGATGAGCCCATATTTATCGGACAGCTTGTTCATATTGGAACGAAGTTCCTTATCGCGCGTTGTGAAAGGGGGCTAGACGGAAAAAAATTCTTACGAAAAGTTGTCACGACACTTTTTGCAGCTGTACAACGTGCGCATATTTCTCTGTCTGTCTCTCTCTCTCTCACTCTCTCTCTTATAGAAAGCAAGCCAGATATTTTCATATCTATTTCGCATTGAACAGTGTGGTGTCGCGACGATTATTTTTGTTGAGTGTATACAGGTTTTTTGTACATAATAAATAATAAGAAATAACTTTGTTCCATCCGGGTGTCCCTTGACACCTCTCAAGTTATTTATTTTTTATTATTTTAATTTATGGTTAATATAAATTTCGAAACGATCCTATTAAACACGATGAAGAGCCGTATCAAACAATTTATCTACATACTTATATACAATACAAAAAACGAGTGTACTTTAGACCTTCCGACTGAAGTAAAACTTAAATATACGAAACGTAAATGGCTACGAGAGAAAGAAAGAAATAAAATGTGTCCTCACACCTCTCTTTCTGGTCCCTACAGTAAAATACAGAACGTAATTTCCTCTCTTTATATCTTCACAAACATCTTCTCAAATTCCGATCGCCTCACCTGATCACACTTTTCGTAACGCTCTCCTGACGTATTCATCAACTCACTCCCCAAATCAAACGTGCGTATTTCGTTTTGGATTACTTCCAAAACGAAATAGGAGTCTACACTATTGTTGTCTATATTATTTTTCTTTTTTCAGTACTAATAAATTATTTTAAGTCAAACAAAACTACAAGTTTCAAGATAAATATGTTAATTAATGTATACAACCTTTTGGAATTGAAATTTAGGTTAAAAACTTATAGCAAATAAACCTAATACTTAGTAGCAATCCAACAATTTAGTAGTAATATAACACTAATATGATAAGGCTAAAGTTTGTGAGTGTCTGAGTGTGTATGTTTGTTATTTCTTCACGTCTAAACGGCTGGAGTGGTTTTAATAAATTTTAGTATGGAGTTAGCTGACACCCTGAATTTCCACAAAGGCTATAAATATAATTTATAAAGGTTAAAGCAGGTAAATCCGTGGAGCACAGTTAGTAGATTTTATATCCGATTAACACATATTTTATAACGTTTAATACATACATACATACATAGACTCACGCCTGTTTCCCAGAGGTGTAGGCAGAGACAACGGATTTCCATTTGTCACGATCTTTGCACACCTCTTTTGCCTCGATTACTGTCATTATATTCTTCATACATGCTCGCCGGTTTAGGGTACTTTTGACCTGCCCTTTCTTAAGAACGTCTCCGATTTGGTCAGAGAATGTTCGACGAGGTCTTCCCCTTCCGGTTGTCCCATTCACACAGGCCAGGTATACTTCTTTTGTCAATCTTTTTTCATTCATCCTTTCTAAATGGCCAAACCATCTCAGCATACCTTTTTCAATTTTTGTGACTACATCCTCTTTCACACCACAACGTTCTCTTACATCAGTATTTCGAACACTGTCTCTCAAAGTCACACCACAGCTCACCACCCCCCCCCCCCCCCACTTCTCAGAGCTCTCATTTCCACTGCATTTATTTTACTTTCATCCTTTTTCTGCCATACCCAACTTTCACTTCCATACATTAAAGTTGGCACTAACACTCCATCGTGCACGGCCAGTCGAGCCTTCTTTGAGACTTGCCGTCTAATAATAATAAAAAAAAAAGTTAATGCGGGTAGGTAAAACCGCCGGGCTCAGCTAGTTCAGTATCATAGATTAATTAATACTAACATTTCCTAATCTGAAGATCATGTCTTAGGTTTTTGATTATGTCCTGGCGTAGATAAAATAGTATTTAATATTAACACTATATTATCTGTTTATTACTGTTACGGGTAGGTACTTGTCAAAATGATTCGAGGAAATTGACGCTCGTGTAAGCTGTAGAGGAGGAGTAATTCAGTGTCAGCTCATAAAATTATTTCGCGACGTACTACAATTTCGTAGTGTCGTATTAATTTAATAAGCTTTTTGGGTTCTTTTTGCGAATGGCAAAACGTAATCCTATTGCCGGTCATATTTGAGTTGGGCGGTTGAGGCGCTCATAGCTATATGCTCTCACCGGTCCGTAAGTGATCGGTGAGGTTAAGCAACTAGGTTCGCGGTCAGTTCATAGATGGGTGACCGCCAAAGTGATTTAATTCCTGAGCGTCTCCATGCTTCGGAGGGCACGTTAAGCTGTCGGTCCCGGTTGTAGTCATTAGACAACAGTCGTTAAGCCATGTCAGAGGCCTACTGAACAACTCTGACACTAGGGTAACCCCTGCCCATACGATAAGTAAGTAAGTATTGCCGATCAGAAACACATAAGATAGTTCTCCGTCCGTACATCATACGTTTTACATTGCATTTAGTTTTGTAAACATCGCTGATTATATTGAAATAGATATATTATTATTTTATTTATAGCCTTTACACTATTTATGGTGGCAATGATGTATTGATTCTAGTACTCTTTATGTATCAAATTGTTAATTATTAATAATTTCCCATTGTCAAATTTTGATCAGCGCGGTCAGTTGCAATATAGACTATCCAAATGCGCGGTGGACATTATAATGCACAAGTATGTACTCAAACACAGGGGAACTTTCTATTCCATCAATCTCATGATCCGATTGTACGACAACAGGACCGGGAAGAGGCTTTACGTGCTCTCCGACGGACGGGGGCGTATTGCCACTAACTTCCAGAATTCGGACCGATACTGATAAATTTTCATTTAAAAAAAATATAATAAAAAAAAAAAATTGCCCCGACCCGAGATTTAAACACAAAAGCTTTTTATCTGCAGTTCAAAACGCTACCGCTAGACCATTTTTTTTTTAATATAATATCTGAGGACAATGTCACACAGATCACCCTAGCCCCTAAAGCAAAGCTTGTACTATGGGTACCAGGCGACGATATACACGCCCTAGATAAATACTTAAATACATAGAAAACATCCATGACTCAGTAACAAATATTCGTACTCATCACACAAATATTTGCACTTACCGGGATTCGAACCGAGGACCACCAGCTTCGTAGGCAGGAGCACTACCAACTAGGCTACGGTGACCGTCTTTAAATCAATTTGAATACTGCTTTGTACTAATATTCACAAATTTTACAATTTCACAGCTCCGCCTCAGACAGATAAATAATTTGTTAAAATAGATTGACTTAGTACCTACATCATCATCATCATATCAGACGAAAGAGGACCAATGTTGGACAAAGGTCTCTTCCAAATATCCCCACCATTTCTTGCACATACAAATACATACTTGCGCATAGAGCGGTTTCCAGCGACCCGCATAAGATCATCGGTCCATCTTGACGGGCCTGTTGGCGTGGTTGGTAGATACGCTGCCTTTCACGCCGGAGGTCGTGGGTTCGATTCCCACCCAGGACAAATATTTGTGTGCATGAACATGTCTGTTTGTCCTGAGTCTGGGCGTAAATTATCTATATAAGTATATGTATTTGCAAAACAAAAATAGTATATGTAGTATATCAGTTATCTGGTTTCCATAGTACAAGCTCTGCTTAGTTTGGGATCAGATGACCATGTGTGAATAATGTCCCAAGATATTATTATTTATTATTATCTTATAGGGGGACTGCCCTGGTTGCGATTTCCGGTTCGTGATTGCCACTCGAGAACCTTTCTGCCCCAACGGCAGTCAGTTCTACGAGCTATGTGCCCCGCCCACTGCCTTTAATAATATTTGATTAATTCATTGTTCATATTATGCCCAATGAAGGTGAATGTGTAGAGACTGTTATGAATATATCACTATCTGTAACCATATCTTAAGCAAAAAACGATCTTATCTTGCTGGACCTACTAATTAAAGATTTAGTCAATACTCATTTTTTTATAGTTTAGCAACGTAAACGAACAGGCCCCTCACTCAATAGCTAGTGATGCCTTTCATTTTGTTTTATTTTATTAGGAAATTAGCAGTATTTACAAATTATTTTAAGAAGCAGGTTTAAACAAATAATTACCAATTATATGTTCTCGCAATTCTATACAAAAATAGCTTGTTTGTTTAAGGTCAGTTAACATTAAGACAGAGAATATTAGTTAAAAAGATATGTTAAACTACAGCTACAATTACAGTACACAAAGCAATATACTCTTAGTTATTGAACCAATTCAAACCAGTGATTAGTAGTGTATGCCTGAATACACAGTAATATCCTGGGACATTATTCTCTCACGGTCATCGTATCCCAAACTAAGCAGAGCTTGTACTATGGAAATCAGATAACTGATATACTACATATACTACTTTTCTTCTGTAAATACATACTTATATAGATAATTTGACCCAGACTCAGGACTAACATGCATATTATTGCACAAAAATATTTGTCCTGGGTGCGAATCGAATCCTCTGCCCTGCCTTCCATGCCGCAGGTCGTCTGTGGCATGGAAGGCAAGCATATACCAACCATGCCAACAGACCCGTCAAATGTAAGCCACATTAGACGGGCCTGTTGGCATGGTTAGAGAATAAGTCTAGTTCAGAAAAGTCACCCAGCTTATTACAGTTAGCGGATCTAGTAAACAAAGAGCTTTGTCTATAGTAGGCATTACTAAGGGGGACATTGAGAAATAAAGAAGGTGGTAATTGGATCTTGGAGAGGAGGAGGATATATGAGGAGTCAGTGGAAGATTGTGCCAGCTTCACAAGATATGAAATATCTGATAAAGTCCTGCTCTTCTTGAATGGGAGTAAATGGTATCTTTTACATCATCTCAATTTATAATTGGGATACTTGGTTCTACACTTATAATGAAAGTATATCGTAAAGTTTCTCTATCTCAAAACAAGTGTAGAAATAGAAATATTGTACGTTTAATCTGGCTTCTATAAGATTGCTATGTCATATTGGATCAGAAATACCTTCGCAGTAAATTACTTCTACAGAGTGGTAAAAACGTTAAATAAATGCTGCAAATGACACATAGGGACGCAAAATCTCTTCGAAAGGTAAGAGGATCAACCCGATCAATGGGAATCTCATAACCAACAATGATTTGAGTTGCGTTACGTTGAATGCGACCAAAAAGAAAAAGTCGACTTCATTGGACACAAAATAAATTAAATGTGCGGAATCGAATCACACACCACAGCATCAATTTATAATTTATTACTCTCTCCATTTTCTCACAGACAACCTAAAGATTTACTAAAATATATAACAATCAAACTACTCACAATAGAAACAGAAAGATATTGGATGAAGAAAAAAGTAGGTAGCAAATAGCTGGTATTAAATTAAGTAGGAGTATACCTACGCTTACAGTTTCTTGGTAACTATATAAGCAACACTTATTTCATTTGTATGTGATGGATAATAAATAAATAAATATCTTTCAACAACGAACACACTGCCATCTGATCCCAACTAGGCAGAGCCTGTACTATGGCAGACAACAGATAAACATACTTATGTATCTTCTATATATATAAAAATCAATGCCACTTTTCGTTGTAATGTTATAACTCAACAACGCCTTTACCGATTTGGCTAATTTTGGTCTTGAATTATTCATGGAAGTCCAGGAAAGGTTTGTACGTAGAGAAAATTTAAAAAAGGTCTTGAAAAAGTGTAAAATCAACATCTTTCTATACTCCTATATACAAACAATTTGTACTAATACTTAAAAGCGTAGCGAAGAACGTACCGGGCCGCTAGTATATTCCTAAATACATTTATATCATAGACAAATAATACCCAGACACAGTACAAATAATCGTGCTCATTACACAAAATTTTGTCCTCGGAGGGAATCGAAACCACGACCTCTGGTTTAGCAGTCAGCATCACCACCCATAGGAACAGCAGGCTAATATGCCTTGGTTAACTTAATGAAAACAAAGATCTTAATTTATTGTTGTACAAACCTCTGTAACAATCTGGCCGTCATAGAATTTCTCCTTCACAATAGTGATGAACACAATGGTAAGTACCACATTGCCAAAAAACAAACTCGTCCATAGTATCAAAGACCTGCCAGTCTTCAAGGTGAACTGATTCGTCCCGTGTATGGTAGTAATCCTCTCAATAAGGGATGAAAAGTATTTACTGTCCAGTTTTTGCTTTTTCTTGGCCATGTTGTCTGAGAAAAAAACATTACATAATTATAGACTGTATAATGTTTTATTTATTATTTTTTGACATAGTTCCGGCACTTGGGAAATGAATCCCTGTGTCGCATGGTACTTTACAAACATATAATTGATAGGCACATATTACATCCAGACTCTGGGCATTTATTTATGGGTCACACAAATAGTTGTATTGCGCGGGAATCGAACGTTATTCCGCTATTCGGGTAGAAGAAAATTCCAACAAAACAAAAATCTCAAAAAAAGCTCCAGGCTTTCTTCAGTTATAAAAGGTGTAACTAAACCTGACAAGTGTTAATTCCACTAATTGAATTAGCACCCACATATAAATTTGGGATTTTGAATACTAAGTTTGTAATTGGATTCAAATGTACATGTAAATGTATATAAGACCATTCTTTATCAAATACAAAAGCATGCGGGGCAGTCTTCGGAGACTGCCAATAAAAGTGTAAACTATTTTTTACACTTCTAATCGAAATAATCTACAACTTACTCTTGGTAAATATATAATGTACAGTATACCTATAGCTCATGAGAAGCGTGCGGTGACAATGACGTGGGTTTAACCACGCTATTGTTCACCCAAAAAGTGCCTCAAAGACGTTCCCACTTCAAAAGTATTAAATAAATTCTAATCGAATTTATGTTTCTTCCAACACAGGCATTGCATGCTTAAAGGAAGGGTCTAATCAATTACCCAATGTAAACCTGAACTGAAATAAACTTTTTTACTTTACTTTTACTTTATGTAATATTTTAACACACAATCAATCGCCTAACAAATGTACAATAAACAATTAGTGTTTTAATCTATACATCTAATAAAATCGTAGGAAAGTCAAAACTGTACATTGAATATTTTTTTTAAAGGATACTTGGGGCGTGATCTACAATCGATATCGAAGCCAAAAATATAGTTTTAGAATTTTTGTCTGTTTGTCTGTATGTATTTCCAGGCTAAACTCAAAAAGTACTGCATGGATTTACTTCAAATTTTGCATGACTATAACTAAGAGGTCGGGTCAACATATAGGCTACATAATATCACGCTTTTACTTACGGGGGAGGAGCTATGATAATTTATAAAATTTAACGCGGGTAAAACCGCGGGGAACAGCTAGTTAAAACATAAAACTGACCTCAAGTTTTCATCACATTGACCGACTTCAATAAAAGTTATATATGACCATTTCGAATAAAAATAATATTAAAAATCCATTCACAAACAATGAAGAAATTCTCCTTTTGAAGTCGCGGTCGATTGAAACACGGGGGAATTGGTCACATTGTACGCTTTGAAACTAGTTAAAAATGGAAACTTGATTTACGTATCAATTAGTTGCAATTCAGGTGTAACAATTAAAAAAGTACTTTGAAGTACCTGCAAGCTACTTACCTTTTGTATTCAAATACGTATATGTTGCTGTCACACCTAATCCCTTTGTGTTCCAAAACTTTGTTAAGGTAATCACAAAACCCATTTGTGTCTTGATTACATTTTAATTCGAGCTTAAGTAAATAATTCTTTTCCTAAGTCTCTCGTGTACGAAAACGGATTTGTACTTCTGTTGTTTTAAGCGTCTCGTTATTTGACTGCCTCTTTGGTTTAGTGGTAGCATAGTCAATCGAAGTTTAATTTCCCGCCCAAATAGTATTGTTGGAATTTTTGGCCGTGTAACATTTTTCCTTTCGGTTTCTGGATATTTTTTCTAAGATTTATTTTGGAAAAGGGATGTAAATGTGTTACAGGAAACCGGGGAGGCGAGCATGTGCATTCATTGATCCACGTAAATTGGATTCACATACATTTCATTTCAATTTTATTATACGGAATGATGATATGTCAAATGTTACATATTATCATATGCGTGGCCATGCACGATGGAGTATTAGTGCCAACTTTAATGTATGAAAGAGAAAGTTGGGTATGGCAGAAAAAGAATGAGAGTAAAATAAATGCAGTGGAAATGAGAGCTCTGAGAAGTATGTGTGGTGTGACTTCGAGAGACAGAATTCGAAATATTGATGTAAGACAGCGTTGTGGTGTGAAAGAAGATGTAGTCACAAAGATTTAAAAAGGTATGCTGAGATGGTTTGGCCATTTAGAAAGGATGAATGAAAGAAGATTGACTAAAGAAGTAAACTTGGCCTGTGTGAATGGTACAACCGGAAGGGGAAGACCTCGTTGAACATTCTCTGATCAAGTCGGAAACGTACTTAAGAAAGGTCAGGTCAGAAGTACCCTAAACCGGCGAGCATGTATGAAGAATATAATGTCAGTAAACGAAGTGAACGAGGTATGCAAGGATCGTGACAAATGGAAGTCCGTTGTCTCTGCCTACCCCTCTGGGAAACAGGCGTGAGTCTATGTATGTATCATATGCTACTATTGCAAGGCATCATTTTTTGATTAACCAGTGCAACACGCAATACCAGCCTAGAGTCCAAAAGTTGGTGGTATGCCAGTTTGCCTCAGATAGCACTAAACCGCTCGGTTCTGCATTTAATCAATCATACCCCAAGGGGATAGCGGTCTTATCAAATCCCAGGGGAAATAAGATAGGGGAAATACACACTCGAGCACTCCGACGAATATACGCCGTTGACGTTGGCAGAAACTCTGTCAAGAGGATATTGTGTATGGTGACGACATGCATGTCAGTATGGGCTAGTGGTTACTATATTTAAAAGCTCACTACAAAACATACTGATATCGATCTTTCCTACACGTCTAATAATTAAAAGTAGTACGATTGATAACAAACGTACATTGTTATCGAGTGTCATTAAATATTATCATACACATACATACATATGTTTATGTATTTTACTTATTTATAGCTAGCTAAATCGTCGTGTCAGCCGAATAATGTCCACTGCTGGACAAATGCCTATTTAAAAGGTTTTCACAATGGAGTTGTGTCCATCATTTAGACGGATATGCCATAATCGCCACGATTGGTAGACGGGTTGGCGATCGCAGTATGATGATGATCAGAGTAGAATAGTCTTTTGAGGAGGCAATAGCAAGTGACGTCTTGTTTGTTTGTACAGCAAGGGACGTCTTATGGTTGATATGATGATATCGAAATAATTGCAAAATATAGATTTTGGTGAATGACGACGATATGACGATATTGAGCGAACAGTAACATAGCAATGTGTTTAATAGTGCGTGCTGCTAGGGCTGCCGCGGTTTTAAAGTGCAAACCGATGACTTTGATGCGGATCCCCATGCTATTTAGTCACTTCATACGCAGTGCTAAAACTATTCTGAAAGATCCGAGTGGTGGGAGTCAGCAGTGCATGCTAGTTCGCCACCATTTATTAAATGATTAGAATTATAGTCAACATCCAACTTTAATTAATTATTGACTAGCTGTGCCCCGCGGTTTTACCCGCGTTAAACTTCATAAATTATAGCATATGTGTTAATCAAGGGTGTCAACTAACTCCATACCAAATTCGATCAAAATCGCTCCAGCCGTTTAGACGTGAAAAAGTAACAAACATACACATTCTCACATTCACAAACTTTTGCCTTTATAAAATTAGTTTGATGAATTATTTAAACATAATAAATATATACTTTTGAGTTGAAGCGCCTAAGTATGGGAATAATTTCCTAAAGTAAATGATTATTATTATTATTATTACTATTACGTGTCCAATAGCTTGTCTGCCGACCTTTATAAAAAATAACTCTTGAAGAACTATACTGTAAGCGCCATGTTGGTGTGTAGCATTTCCATATTATGGGTGTTATTAAAATTATGCTTCAGTGTACAAAAAAAATAGTGATTGTATTTTAAACCAGAAAATAATAATAAGTAATTTGGTTCGCTTTATCATCATGCTGACATTTCGTGTACATACTTATAATTCTTAAAAAATAAAATTGTAAATTTCTTAAATATGTTTTTCAATCACACGTTACCATTTTGTAAATATATTTTTAAATATTCATGTAGGCTTTAAAAGAGCGCTTGTAAATAGTGAGAACATTCATTGAAGTATTAAAAATTAAATATTTATTAATTCTAGCTACCAATACATTATTAGACAGTGGCTAAAAAATTTTTTTATATATAGGTATTTGTCAAGCAGATTTGTAGAAAATAGATTGTCACAGACAGACACTAACTGTTTTATACAAGGATGTGAGGGATTAATTGCTCTTTTCTATACCTACTTAAACATTAGCATATAATTACCTACTCTATTGTAGCCGGCAGCTCAACTAGTCTATATTTAAATAAATTACGGCAATTATTAACCACTTTGTTTTCAAGAGTAATTACTGTTCTAGAAAACTGATTCAGTGGTAAAGTTAATTTCATTGAATTCAAATTGACCAAACTTTTCTTAACTTAGTTAATAATTCAGTTAAAGTGGAATATTCTTTTAATTTTCAAAACAATGGTGATTCGTATTATCATTTACGCTGAAAAGTTTAATAAAAAATCACCTATAAGCAGCAATTAGTACAAACAAATAATTTTAATTGCCAACAGCTTTTAAGTTAAATTTTTATATTAATTGTAACAATTTTTCTACAAAATGATTTTTAAAAAACTTATCTATAACGTAATAATACCTAATTTCAAGTCTTTTTGCAAACATTCGACTATTCACGGAGTGTACTATTTCTACAAAAGTACTAATTGGTCTGTTCATTTTATTTGGAGTGGGATTATAGTGTGCAGTATCGCGTTGTGTTGCTTTCTTGGCCATATGATCTTACAGAAGTTCGTTATTGACCCTACTTTAACTGTGGTGAGTAAATAAATGTTTTGAAATAATAATATCTGGGGACAATGTCACACAGATCATCCTAGCCCCAAACTAAGCAAACCTTGTACTATGGGTACCAGACGACGACATACATACTTATATAGATAGAAAATACTTAAATACATAGAAAACATCCATGACTCAGAAACAAATATTCGTGCTCATCACACAAATATGTGCACTTACCGGAATTCGAACCCAGGACCACCAGCTTCGTAGGCAGGAGCACTACCAACTTGGCTACGGTGATCGTCATATGATATGTTAAACTATTAATTTTTTCATTGTTCTATCTTCAATGTATTTGTATCTGTATTTTCTGTTCGTTATTTAGTATACATGTTGGAAAATCAATTATATCTGTATTCATATACAATATTATTGTTAGTATAGGTATATTATATATTAAGGTTAATACTATTTATTGTAATTTTATTTATTTTGATAAATATGACAATATGTTTTTTTAGATTATAAGTTCGTATGAAATATATAATACATTTAATTCCATTGTTTCACTGTTTGCTACCCTTTTCTTGGCTTCAATTGATATTCCATACCGAGTTTGCCTGGAAGAAATTGCAGCATCGAAAAGGCCCATTGTATTTTTAAATCTATTTGTAATTTATGTGTACTTCCTTTTCTTTTGTACTATGAAGTGTGTTTTACTTACTTCTCTTTTGTAAATTTTGCATAGTTCTTTGTGTGCGTCACGATTGCTCCGCCACGGTATCCAAACAGAAGAAGACATCGCTAAATGTTTTGTCGAAAAAAAGAAGTATAGGACTAAGATCAATATTTCACGAAATATTCACGCTGGAAGTTATGGCCGCGCAATAGTGCACTTGATGTTTCTTTAATCTCGATTATTTCTTCAAAACTTATGATTTCGTGCAGTAAAACTGTTACTAGAAGAAAGGTTTTAATATGTCCAAAGTTCTGAAAGCATTTAATTCCACCAAAGTTTTATTTTTAAAATAGACAAAATCAAGCCAAACTTCGGCCATAACTTCCAGCGTGAATATTTCGTGAAATATTGATCTTAGTCTTATACTTATTTTTTAGACAATGGTTGACAAATAAAATGTTCAATTAACAAAAATATTCTTCGATTTTGACTAATTTCGACAAAAATTTTAGCGATGTCTTTTTCTGTTTAGATAACGTGGCGGAGCAATCGTGCGGCACACTAGTTCTTTGCAATGTCATATTAAAATGACTACATAATTATTATTTAAACACAGATTATAAAGAGCATTGTTCGGTAAGTATCTACTTCAGAAACCACCTACATTAGGCTTAGCCTGTTCTTTAGGAGATTACATTTATTTATAAGTTGTGTTGACGTAAGCTGATTATTATAATTAGGACACTGCCCTCGATTCGACATTAAATGGCATTGCACTCCTTTCTTACATAGTTTTAACGTTAAAGAGGATAAGGAGACAGCACCTATTATAATTTTTAAGACCTGTAATGACCATGTTTAAAGCAAATAAATGTATGTTATGTAATCTTATCTTCAGAAGAAAGGTTCTCGAGTGGCGACCACGAACCGGAAGACGCAGCGTGGGCAGGCCGCCCTACAAGATGGACCGATGATCTGGATGCGGATAGCGCAAGACCGGCAATTGTAGAGATCTTTGAGGAGGCCTTTGGCCAGCAGTGGACGTCTTTCAGCTGATATAATGATGATGATGATGAATCTTATCTTATCTTTTAGTATAGTATATTTGTAACAAATTAATTTTGACGTGAAATACTGATGGATAATGAGGAATAATAAAATAATACACGAATAATATAATAATAATGGTGAGAGTATTATAAGCAGTAGTTTGACAGTTCTATATATCCCCTGTCAGCGAATTAATTATATTCTAAGTATTCATCTTCTATACATATAATAAAATCGTAGGAAAGTCAAAACTGTACAATGATTTTTTTTTAATGATACTTGGGGCGTGATCTAAATATAGTTTTTAGAATGTTTGTCTGTTTGTCTGTATGTACTCGTATGTCCGGGCTAATCTCAAAAAGTACTGCATGGATTTACTTCAAATATTGCATGAATATTACTAAGAGGTCGGGTCAACATATGGGCTACATATTATCACGCTATCATCCAGGGGGAAGGAGCTGTGATGATTTATAAAATTTAACGCGGGTGGGGCACAGCTAGTATTTCATAAAGGTAATAAGCAATAAGACAAAATGTAATATAAAATTGAAGTACCTTACCGTGTAGCCGTACGAAAGTCAGAGAGTCGACATCGACCTCTTTCACACAAGTGCTTCAAGCATAAAAAGAACCATGAGTAATGAGTTTATGAGTAATAGCAGTCAATTTAATTAGTTTACAGTCTTAGCATTATAAATCTTTGAATTAATAACATAGTAGAGACTTTCTATTTACTATTTCTTTCTTAAGTTGCTACACCCATATCACTCATTTAATTATTCTTCTTGCTGATCTTGTCCATCCTAAGGTTGTCTGGAAGAGATCGCAGTTAGCGATAAGACCGCCCATTGTACTAGATTTATTACAACTTTATACTTTATATGTAAATCTTGGTGTACAATAAAGAGTATTTGTATTGTATTGTAGATATGCGTGTATCCTAACAATCACCTACCTTTGTATAAATTGTTTGTTTTAAGTTGCATATTTGTGAAAACTTTTAATTAGCCATCTCTTTTTTATTAACCTGAAATAATTGTAATCTTTGTAATGTAATTCTTACGTACGTAACGTAATGTAATTCTTTTTAAATTTCGAAAACTTACAGCTATTTCAAAGCTGTAAGTTTTCGAAATTTTAAAATAAAATAAAAAACACATTGTCACGATAATTGAAATAGTAGGTAGTATTTATTCTTATTCTTTATTGCACACAGAAAATAAATACATAAGTTAGGAGTAACAAAAGAAAAGGCATGTACATAGGCGAGCTTAATTCATTATTGAATTTTCTTCCAGCAAACCATCAGGAAAGAGAGATTTTCAAAATTATGGGTATAGGCAGTGTACAACAAACTATTATAATAAAGTACCTTGTCGGGTAAATATATTGATAAAATACACACTAATAATTACATACTATACCTTATAAAAATATATATCTATTTAATAAACTACATAAACCTACATACCTTATATATACGTAAGTTATAGAGATAAGAAGTGATTCTTAGTTCTGCTCTTAAAAATACTCAATGACGAGCTATTACGTATGGAATGTGGTAAGGAATTCCAAAGGCGTACTGCGCGTACAGTAAATGAACCATTATAGCGGCTGGAAGTATGGGAAGGAGTCCTAAGAAGAAGAGATGTAGCTGTGCGACAAGGTTTGCCACTGGGCACCAAATACTCAAAGCGTTCACGGAGATAGATGGGAGCAACAGGGTTATGAAGGATGGAAAAAAGTAGATTAAGAATATGACAGTCCCGACGCTGCCGAATAGGCAGCCACTTCAATTGCAACCGGAACTCCGACACGTGGTCGTACTTCCGTAGGCCGAAAATGAAGCGGATGCATAGGTTCTGCAGGCGTTCGAGCTTATCTAGAAGTTCTTCTGTTGCATCAAGGAAACAGACATCAGCATAGTCGAGAAGAGGGAGTAAAAGCGATTGAGCGAGAGTGACTTTAGTCTGAAACGGTAAGAATTTTTGGAGACGTTTGATGGATTGAAACGAACAGTATACTCTCCTGCTTACTTCTGCAACGTGATTGTTCCACGAAAGGTTACAATTGATTAAAACACCTAAATTTTTGGCAAACTTTGTATAAGGTATCGGCACATCATCGAAAAGAACAGGAGGAATGGCTGAAAAATTTAAAGTGTTAAACATGTGTCTGCCACCAATAATGAGAGCTTGTGATTTAGAGGGATTGACCAGAAGGCCGAAAGACTTTGCCCACTTGCTAATGTTTTCAAGATCATTATTGATGGCAGAAATAGCTTCCGTAGTTTCAATTCCTTTGAAGTGCCGATATAACTGCAAGTCGTCTGCATAGAGATGATAGTTAGAAGTTAAGATTTTAGTGATTGCGTTTATAAAAACGGAGAATAGAAGAGGAGATAGTACGCCACCTTGAGGCACACCCGCAGTAAGATCACACCACTGAGAGAAAGACTCTTCAGCGTGTACAGACTGTGAGCGCCCTCGAAGATATGAGTCGAACCACGCAATTACAGGAGCCGAGACATTCAGGGAGGAAAGGATACCAAGCAGGATGTCAAAGTCCACTGAATTAAAAGCACTGCTAAAATCCAGTAGTACTAAGACAGTGAGTAGCTTCTGTTCCATAGCCAAGCGAATATCGTCTGTGATTTTCACAAGTGCAGTGACAGTGCTGTGGCCAGGACGAAAACCGGACTGGAAAGGACTTAAAAGGTTGTGAGTACAGAGGTAATGAGACAGTTGCTTATGCACAATGCTCTCTAGGATTTTAGACAGGAAAGGAAGAATTGAAATTGGACGGTAGTGAGAGAAGGAAGAAGGATTTGTGGTTTTAGGAAGCGGCAGTACATGAGCTTTTTTCCAAGCAGAAGGGAAAGAACTTGACTCCAAGGAAAGGTTAATAATATGGGTTAAGATAGGAGCAAGTTCTTCCACAATGACAGTGATCATTTGTGGTTGGAGGTATTTATAATAGTAGGTATCGTATTTTTGTTAGTAGGTATTTAGAACTGCCCATTAAAAAGCGTCAAAAATCTTATAAAACTACAATCATGCGACTTCATATCCCGATTCATAATAAGTCAAAATACAGGTCTTGATTTCACAAACTCAGAAATCTGAGCTTACAGAATAGAAAATTTTAGAATATTATAGAATGATCATAATAGGCAACATATAATTTTAGAATGATCATAAATATTAGAATTGAATTGATTAAAGTGTAAGACACTTCTATACTTTGCTTGTGCTCACTGTGATTTTATTTTACTTATTAATCGAATTCAGACTTACCGAAGGCCATATTCATAGTGGCATTGTAATGTATTGTAAAATATCAGCAATTTATTAAAAGAGTAACTGAGTCTGAATAAATGATAGCAAGTAAAAATTATAGCATCATTTAAATTCACAATTTCTCCTCTCTTCTGAAATCGGTATTGTATGTATACGGTCCAATATTTGTACCTCCACATTATTTTACTAGTAAGTTATGTACATACATTGTGGAATGCAATAAATAATTGAGAGAATTGAATTTATGATTATAGTTACGTCAACATTTATTGTCGCATGAGGGATGTTGTTGGTAGATTTATAAGATAATTTGATAAAATAACTTATTCGTTTCCAACGTTTTTACATTATTGTTTGATTTGTTCTTACTGCTCTATAATGAAATGGAATAATGAAATTTATTCAGCACTTGGGTATTAACATACACTTGTACTTGTCGAGCTCACAATGCACTACATAAACATATTTATTTATAGCTACTTTATAGCTACTTAATTAAAATGAAAGTAAATTATATAAATAGAAGACTACATAGTTTAAAGTAGTTACACACATACCTATGTATTTTCCTAAACCGGTGTAAATGTAATTGAAAATCCTTGCTCAACAAACACATTTTGTACCCGTACTATTTACACCCTTTTTTATAACCTTTTATAGTTTTAAATCAAAAGGAAAAACATGGAAGTATATAAGAGTTATTCTACATCCGCAGTATCTCATTCCTTTTTCAAATATAAAACCTATCAAACATCAATTGCCAGTATTTAAATTATACTCTCTTTATAAAATAAAATATTATGAAAGACCCTCACGTATATTTATTAAAAAGACCTGTGATGATTTGGACCAAGGAAGACAACAACAGGCGCTGGCTAACAAAAATGTGCTGATACCCAGATTTGCACGGTGTACCAAGAAAGTAAAGATATCGCTCTTACTAGCAGGCTCGTTACACGTGCCATCTGTGGGTTAGGTATTCGCAGAGGGAATAATAATGTCCTCCTAGCCGAATTTCGACCACGGCGGCCAGTCTCAACAGAGATTAGCCATCTGCGCGGGACATATTATAGTGCTCAAGTGTGTGCGCGCAAACACAGGAGCACTTTCTACTCCATCACTCTCATGATCCGATGGGACGCCTATGCGACACGACCGGAAAGAGGTCAGGTACAGGACCGACGGCTTTACGTGCTCTCCGAGGCACGGGGGTATAATACCGCCAACTCCCAGACTTCGGGCTGATGCTGAGAATTTTTTCTTTTTACAGAAAAGTCCCAAAATCACTTTTTGGCCCGACCCGGGATTTGAACCCAGGACCTCGTTTTCTGCGGGTGAACACGCTACCGCTAGACCAACGAGGCAGTCAGAGGGAATACAGGGCCCTAGAAGTTCATATATTAATATTGCGTTTAGGATGTTTTCTACAACGCGTTGGAGAAGCAAGGGTGGATGGTTTAAATGCCACCACGAGGAAACGATGTGCTTCTCTTTTTTAAGGATGCGCCTCAGGTTTCACTGCATATTGAGCATATTATATAATAGGTGGGATTGTCCAATGCACTCACAACTTGTACAGTACCTACTGGATATTTTATACGCGTAAACTGCGTAAGTAAAACTTAGCACCAGCCGACAGATGAATAGGTTAAAGTTTCCAGCCAGTTGCGCTCACCAGTCCGTAAGTGATCGGTGAAGTGAAGCACCTATGTACGCGGTCAGTCTATAGATGGGTGACCGTTAATGTTGTGTCACTTCGAGCGTCTCCGTGCTTCGGAGGGCACGTTAAGCTTTCGGTCCCAGTTGTTGTTAGAAAACAGTTGATAAGCCATGTCAATTCCTCCTGGGTGGCTTGAACAACTGACCAACGCGCCGAGGGCACGGCTTTTTGACGTCTCGGTGACGCGTACTAACATTGGTAAATTCGCCGAGGGCACGGCTTTTTGACGTCTCGGTGGCGCGTACTAACATTGGTAAATTCGCCGAGGGCACGGCTTTTTGACGTCTCGGTGACGCGTACTAACATTGGTAAATTCGCCGAGGGCACGGCTTTTTGACGTCTCGGTGGCGCGTACTAACATTGGTAAATTCGCCGAGGGCACGGCTTTTTGACGTCTCGGTGGCGCGTACTAACATTGGTAAATTCGCCGAGGGCACGGCTTTTTGACGTCTCGGTGACGCGTACTAACATTGGTAAATTCGCCGAGGGCACGGCTTTTTGACGTCTCGGTGGCGCGTACTAACATTGGTAAATTCGCCGAGGGCACGGCTTTTTGACGTCACAGTGGCGCGTACTAACATTGGTAAATTCGCCGAGGGCACGGCTTTTTGACGTCTCGGTGGCACGTACTAACATTGGTAAATTCGCCGAGGGCACGGCTTTTTGACGTCTCGGTGGCGCGTACTAACATTGGTAAATTGGCCGAGGGCACGGCTTTTTGACGTCTCGGTGGCGCGTACTAATATTGGTAAATTCGCCGAGGGCACGGCGTTTTGACGTCTCGGTGGCGCGTACTAACATTGGTAAATTCGCCGAGGGCACGGCTTTTTGACGTCTCGGTGGCGCGTACTAACATTGGTAAATTCGCCGAGGGCACGGCTTTTTGACGTCTCGGTGGCGCGTACTAACATTGGTAAATTCACCGAGGGCACGGCTTTTTGACGTCTCGGTGGCACGTACTAACATTGGTAAATTCGCCGAGGGCACGGCTTTTTGACGTCTCGGTGGCGCGTACTAACATTGGTAAATTCGCCGAGGGCACGGCTTTTTGACGTCTCGGTGGCGCGTACTAACATTGGTAAATTCGCCGAGGGCACGGCTTTTTGACGTCTCGGTGGCGCGTACTAACATTGGTAAATTCGCCGAGGGCACGGCTTTTTGACGTCTCGGTGGCGCGTACTAACATTGGTAAATTCGCCGAGGGCACGGCTTTTTGACGTCTCGGTGGCGCGTACTAACATTGGTAAATTCGCAACGGTGGCAAGAGGCATACGAGTAATAAATAGGCCTCACAAAGAGTGGACATTTTTAATTGTTCATTAGCGGAATTCTTGAGGGTGACTTTGGATTTACTTAGTAATAATTAGTAATATTGTTCGCATTATCGCATTGGGTACAAAACCTGTCATGATAATGTTTAGTAGATTAAATAAATAAATAAACTCTGTCATCGAAATCCCTGTCCATACGAGAAACAAAGAAAGAAATTTCACTTATTTTCTAAGTATGAACACTTATTACTCTGAAATAAAGATTTATTTATATGTTTTATAACGCGGAAACTTGCGAATTTTAATATCAACATTTCTAAATACCTTCATCCATAAAATATCACGGTGGAAATAATTTTCCACTGTTTTGCATCCAATTTGCATGATATCGCACAAATGTTATTTGAGCGGATTTGGAATCCGGTGGGATACTGAAACCAGGGAATCCGAAGGTTGCGGTTAAGGGGTAAAATAATGTAGAATAATATTTGAGCATTGTACAAAGTTTATCTATACTAATATTATAAAGAGGTAACGTTTGTGAGTTTGTGACGTTGTAAGGGGTAATCTCTGGATTTACTGAACTGATTTTCAAAATTATTCCACCAATAAAATGTTACGTTACTGTGGATTGTCTTGTACTGAAAATTTTTCGATAGAAAAAATCCTATATCACTTTTTTGCCCGACCCGGAATTTGTACCTAGGACTTCATAAAAATCAGCAGTTGAACACGATACCAATGAGACAACTGAAACTGGTAAAAGTAGATCAAGAGATCAAACATTAGTATTGAATATTGGTGATGAACTGGTTTCAGACAAGCTTACCATTTCCAATTTTTTAGCTGCTTTTTTTGCAAATATACCCGTGGATATTACTAAGTATCTCGCATCATCACCAGATGTGGCTGAACTCTTTTTAAATCAAAGCGTAAAACAAACTGTACCTAACTTTAGTTTTGAATCCGTAACAAGTGATGATATTATAAAAGCTTTTAAGAGTATTAAAAGGAAAGGCACAGAAGATTTGTGGGGACTGTCTGTTAAAGCAATTGAATCAATCATACTAAACATTGCTACAATCCTTGCAGCCATCTTCAATGGCTGTATAAGTGATGGTGTCTTTCCCGATTTAATGAAAATAAGTAAGATAATACCCATTTTCAAGGCAGGTTGTTCAAAAAATGCCACGAATTATAGGCCTATCTCAATACTGCCAGCTTTAAGTAAAATATTTGAAAAGCTGATGCTCAGCCAAATGTTGTCGCACTTTAACGTGAATGAGATATTGCATAACAAGCAGTTCGGGTTTACAAGGGGCCGCTCTACTCAGGATGCAGGTTGCACATTAATTAGGTCAATATTGGAGGCTTGGGAGGGATCACAGGATGCGCTGGGAGTTTTCTGTGATCTCTCTAAGGCTTTTGATTGCGTTGATCATCGTACGCTCGTTGTTAAACTGAAGTACTATGGAATATCTGGCACATCTCTTGATCATGTGATGTCCTATTTATCGGGGCGACAACAGATGGTTTCGATAGGCGGTGTCACTTCGGCACGTCATCCTGTGAAAATGGGGGTGCCCCAGGGGTCTATATTGGGCCCATTTTTATTTCTAGTTTATATAAATGATCTCCCTTATCTGGTAGAGAAAGTATCAGACATAGTTTCGTTCGCTGATGATACGTCGCTCATATTTAAAGTAAATAGAAAGGATAAAGATCTTATTGAGCATAATAAAACACTCAGCTTTATATCAGAATGGTTTTCGGCAAATAATCTCTTGTTAAATGCAGGGAAAACTAAATGCATCAGGTTCTCATTGCCGAATGTGACTCAAATTGTACCAACAGTTGCACTTAATGCGAAAATATTAGATTTAGTCCCATCGACCGTATTTTTAGGATTGACACTTGATTCAAAAATGCAATGGGGTCCTCAGATTGAAAAGTTAGCAGGTAAATTAAGTTCGGCTTCCTATGCTGTCTGGAAAATAAGGCAATTGTCAGATGAACAAACTGCTAGATTAGTGTATTTCGCGTACTTTCATAGCATTATGTCGTATGGCATTCTGCTGTGGGGTTCGGCGGCTGACATAGGTACTATTTTTGTATTGCAGAAAAGAGCAGTCAGAGCCATTTATGGTTTAGGCAGTCGCGATTCTTTGCGAAATTTGTTTAAAGAAATAAATATACTTACTGTGCCATCGGAATATATATATCAGAATATAATGTTTGTTAGAAAAAATATTCATAATTATAAAAAGAAAAGTGAACTGCATAATATAAATACTAGGAATAAAAACAAACTAGCCATGCCAGGCTTTAGAGTAAGCAAAACTAATAAATCATTTTTAGGAAATTGTATTAGGTTTTATAACAAGCTTCCTACTCAAATTACTGATCTGCCTGACACAAGTTTTAAAACACATATTAAACGTGTACTTATGGCTAGGGGTTATTACACCACTAAAGAGTACATCGATGACAAAGACGTCTGGCTCTCACTTCCTACCTGCACATTGCTCGCTGGAGATCTTGTAGCCATATAGACATGACTGATCTGCTGTGTTACGTGAACTATCTGTAAATGATTGCTATCATATACTTACTTAATTTAAAATTATTGACTCTGTCTCAAAATGAATAATGTTATTGTTTCGAAGTTTTTCTTTTGTATACCTAAATATAATCTAAAATAATAAGCATTCAGACAACCGATCGAGCATATATTGTGTTTGCCTACTAAATAATTACTCTAATTGGACCAAATCCCGTGTTCATGCCCGCTTGAGTATGTTTCGCCGGACCGTCTCAACTGGGTCGTGTTGAAACCGGTAGTAGATGAACCCACTGAGTTTGTTTCGCTGGGTCTTCTCAGTTGGGGCGCATTGGATCCGGTGGTAGCATTAAAGCGCGACCGTCGTTATTAACACAAGGTCCGTCATAATAATAATACCTTTAATATAGACAGAACCATTGACAATATGTAGTAAAAATATTAGACTTAAACTAGATAATTAAACATAATCTCTTGACAATAACTTGATACGAGCTAGCTAAATATCATTTCTGTAATAAAATAAATTTTATAAATGTTTTCATACAAGATGTACCTAAATATCTATGTTACTAGAAATAATATCTAATGTATACAACTATATTACTACAAACATGTTCTGACTATTTACAAGCGCTTTTTTAAAGTCTACGTGAATAAAAACCTTTTTTTATTTATTTATTTATTTATTTACAACAGTATTTGTTACGTAACCGTGCACTTACTTAGATTTACTTATTTTATTATTTACTTATTTTTCTCTCATCGGTCCGCAAGCAATCGGCGAGGTTAAGTTACTAGGCTCGCGGTCAGTCCATAGATGGGTGACCGCCAAAGTGGTTTAATTTCTGAGCGCCTCCATGCTTCGGAGGGGACGTTAAACTGTCGGTGTCAGTTGTAGTCACTAGACAACAGTCATTAAGCCATGTCAGAGGCCTACTGGGCGGCTTGAACAACTCTGACACTAGGGTTACCACTGCCCATACGATAAGCAATAACAAGCATTTTGTTCGTTGCACAGTTTTAAAATACACTAGACCTTTGCCTTTTATTAACCAATTTGTTCACATTTTGACATAGTCATATAATATTTGTGCAAAATACATTTATAAGACAAACAGTAGTTACTAATAATAATAATATCCTGGGACATTACACACACGGCCATCTGATCCCAAACTAAGCAGAGCTTGTACTATGGAAACCAGATTACTGATATACTACATATACTATTTTTCTTTTGTAAATACATACTTATATAGATAATTATATAATAGTTGCTCAGTTAGTTTTCCCAAGTTTGATATTTTCTTTATATTTGTAGAAATCTAATAACGATTCTGAAGGAGTTAGACTTTCAGAGAACCGAACTCTTAGTATTCTGAGACAATGTCCATATTGAGTCGATATCAAAGGGTATTTTACCTTTTGTAACACTCCAACTGTTAGTCATCAAAAATCCTTAAATGCCTCATCGGGGGTTAGACGTGCGTTTCGTATTTATTGTTCGCTTTTAGAATACATATTAGTAAATTTTCTTAGATCAAGACCGTCTTTATATGCTTACTGGCTGTGGCCCGCGGTTTTACCCGCGTAAAATTTTATAAATTATCACAGCTTCTCCCCCGTAGCTGATAGCGTGATAATATGTAGCTTATATGTTGACCCGACCTCTTAGTAATATTCGATAATTTAATTTAATTCTCTTAGTAATAAAATTTTAAGTAAATACATACAGCACTTTTTAAGTTTAGCCCGCACATACATACAGACAAACAGACAAAAATTCTAAAAACTATATTATAGATCACGCACAAGTTATCTTTTAAAAAAAATATTCAAACGACAGTTTTGACTTTCCTAAGATTTTATTATATTATTATAAAGATTAAAAAAACGTAGATTTTGACTCCCCTAAAAACCTATTTATTTCACAAGGATAAAAAGTCATGTTATGGATTTAATACTTGACTACTTACTTTATTATTTACGTTTTTATTTAAAAAAAAAGCGAAACTTAACCTTTAATAGGATAATAGTATACTAGTTTCCACCTCGTTTTAAACTCT
This sequence comes from Pseudoips prasinana, assembly GCA_951640165.1. NCBI lineage: Eukaryota > Metazoa > Arthropoda > Insecta > Lepidoptera > Nolidae > Pseudoips > Pseudoips prasinana. Next base: position 1,976,524 of record OX621238.1, on the reverse strand, counting down.
ATGGCGTTGTAATAAGAGCTAAAACTAATAAATTATTAAATACTAGCTGTGCCCCGCAGTTTTACCCGCGTTAAACTTTATAAATTATAGCCTATGTCTTATTCCAGGGTGTCAGCTAACTCCATACCAAATTTAATTCAAATACGCTCCAGCCGTTTAGACGTGAAGAAGTAACAAACATACACTCACACAGTCACACACTCAGAAACTTTCGCCTTTATAATACTAGTGTGATGCTATGACCGTTTAAAATTAAAATATTGCATTTTACCAGCTTATTAAATTACGTGAAAGATCGTCGAAGGTCCTAAATTAAACAGAAAAATTAAAAACACCACAAAATAAAACAAACAATATAGGTATTTCCATTTTCTATCGAGTAAAACAACAATTTACATAAAACAGAATTACGAAATATACCTAATTAAAAAAGAACAATTTGAGCGTAAGTGACAGTTTTGCCAACTTCATAACCTCCTCCTTTTCGAAATCGGTTAAAAAGGCTATGCAAGATAAGCAAGCCTTTTACCATTTTGTTCTCATCGAAAATGTTATTAAATTTTGACCGTGCACGGTATATATTTTCAGGGATTCCTCTTCACGAACTTCAATATTATTATTCACAATATGTGAAGGAAAGGAAAATAAAATTCCTCCAGACATTTAGTATTTTGGTGTACACGTAATATTGGTAACAAAGGATAAGAAAAAAATGCTGATTTGCGAAAATACGGCAAGTAATAGTTTTCTTACGAATCCACTTCAATAAGAGGTTTTATATTCGAGTTAATATTTGTATTGTGGTAGGTAAGTATGGATGTTAATCCATTACTGCCATTAGTAAGGTCTCTTTGATATTTTACTTAAGTTGATGTATAGCGAATGATGATTGATCGGCCGGTTGTAGTTGGTAGGTACTTGCTTTTGCCGCTGGTCGTGGGTTCGATTTTCACCTTGGAACATGTCATATCCGTTTGTTCTGAGCCTTGGTATAATTATCTATTTATAAGTATGTATTTTTATGTGATATAGCTGTGCCCCGCGGTTTTACCCGCGTAAAATTTTATAAATTATCATAGCTCCTCCCCCGTAGGTAGTAGCGTGATAATATGTAGCCTATATGTTGACCCGACCTCTTAGTAATTTTCATGCAACATTTGACTAAATCCATGCAGTACTTTTTTATTTTAGCCCGGACATACATACAGACGAACAGACATACAGACAAAAATTCTAAAAACTATATTTTTGGCTTCGATATCGAATGCAGATCACACCCCAAGTATCCTTTAAAAAAAATATTCAATGTACAGTTTTGACTTTCCTACGATTTTATTATATGTATAGATGTGTACTATATAAATCGGATAACTGATACCAGTTATGTGATCTCTATAGTACAAGCTCTGCTTAATTTGGGATCTGATAGCCGTGTGTGAACAATGTCCCAGAATATTATTATTATTGTACGTACGACATATCAAAGATGTTAAGTCAATCCGCCTCAATAATTATGTAGGCTTTTTATTCTACTGTTTTTTTAAATATAATATTTTTATATAATTAATTCATTTAATACCAACACTATCGAATTAGGTCAAGACCTGTAATGATAGATGTTAAGGAGAGAGATAAATAAATTCTGACTAAAGGTTCTGAAACTAGACTTTGTAATAATATGTCAGTCAAAGTACATCCATTGCTGGACAAAAGCCTCCCCAAAGAATGGGGGAATAATATCTAGGGACAATGTCACACAGATCATCCTAGCCCCAAACTAAGCTAAGCTTGTACTATGGGTATCAGGCGACGATATACATACTTATATAGATAAATAAATACTACTTATATAGATAAATATTACATAGAAAACATCCATGAGTCAGAAACAAATATTCGTGCTCATCACACAAATATTTGCACTTACTGGGATTCGTATCGATTTATAGTTTACAGAAAAGGGCTGCTGCCCGTGTTCTGATAGGTATTCCCTTGGCCGATTTCTACGGCACCTACGGGATGAGATGCCGTCACCACACAGTACCTGACAGTACCAATAGTATACTATTATTTTATTATATAATTTGTTTTAATAAATAATAGGTCTTTACCTAGGAAATTGCCGTTTTGTATGAAAAAATTTAAACGAATTTTTTTCATGATTTTTTTTATTTGTATTAATCGAAGTAATCACCCATGCAATCAATGCATCTTTGCCATCGCAGTGGCAGTTTATTGATGCCCTTCTTAAAGAAATCAGCTGGACGGGAGGCAACAAATTCTTCAAAGGCATTTTGTACTGCCTCTCGGGTATTGAATTTTTTTCCCGCCAAGAAGTTATCCAAATTCTGGAAAAAGTAGTAGTCTGTAGGCGCAAGGTCTGGTGAGTAGGGCGGATGACGGAGAGCTTCCAACCCCAGTTCTTGCAACTTGGAGACCGTCTGCTGTGCAGTATGAGGTCGCGCGTTGTCGTGCAGGAGCAGCGGAGACGAGCGATTGACCAATGCTGGTTGGAGATGCGCCAGCTTCTCCATCATTGTGCTCAGTTCTTCACAGTACACATCTGCAGTAATGCTCACCCCGTTTGGTAAGAAGCTGTGATGAATCACACCGGCGCTAGACCACCAAACAGTGACCATCACTTTTCTAGGGGTAAGTTTTCGTTTAGGGCATTGTTTAGGTGCTGAACCAGGATCCAACCAACTTGCTGAGCGCTTGCGGTTATCAAACAGAATCCATTTTTCATCGCAGGTAACAATGCGGTTCAAAATTCCTTCATTTGTGTGTCTGTTGAGCAGTGCAAGGCACGTCTCGACGCGTACTTCGCGCTGGCGATCATTGAGTTCGTGGGGCACCCATTTGTCAAGCTTTTTTACCTTGCCAATTTGACGCAAATGGACCAATATTGTTTTGACGCTAACGTCGAAAGCTGCTGCTAATTCAGCCGTAGATTGTGTATCATCAGCTTCCACAACCGCCTTTAATTCGTCATTGTCGACCAAAGTCTTCGGACGACCGCGAGGTTCATTTTTCAGGTCGAAATTTCCAGAACGGAAGCGAGCAAACCAATAACAGGTGGTGCGTTGGTTTGTAGTGTTAGCTCCGTAAACGTCGTTGATGTTGCGTGCCGCTTGTGCCGCGTTGCTGCCACGACGGTACTCATATTCCATAATTACTCGAATTTTTAACGTATCCATGATGACGAAAAAGATTGAAATGCGATGAAAATGTAACACTAATCAATAAAGAAATGACTACTTTTGGAAAAAAGAATCCATGTTTTTAAAATAAAATTAATTTGAAATTAGAATTCTTAGCCAAACAAAAATTATTTTGATTTGAAATGGCCAGTACTGCAGAACGGCAATTTCATAGGTAAAGACCTAATATGTATGAGGTAAAGTAGAACAGCTAGTTAAAATAATCAGGGATGGATACAGGAGTCATAGGACCAGAACCATTTGGTTCCCGGCCTAGAAAGAAGAATAGGGCCACCCCATACCATCACGGGATAGTCTTGTTAAAAGAAATTAAGGGATACAAGTGGCACCTATGTAATAGCCACCATCAAACTGCTGTCGCCAACTGCAGTAGGTTTACCAACTAAAACCCCACGGTGTTCCTCAGCCATCTTCAGTCCAGGCCACGGGATTCGCTCGCGCATTCACTGCATCCTGGACAGGTGCTGGCCCACTTTTCAGTGAGCCCCACTTCCTTTGGGAGCATCCACGCCTACTCTAGTCCGATGGTGGTCTGCCCCAAATCCACGGTCCGTAGGCCACTCCTCATGGAGGCTGGAGATTGGCGATATGCGCTCTCTGACGCCCGGTTAAGTGCAGTGACTTTGGCAAACTCAATCAACCTTGTGAAAGGCTTTGGGGGAGCCCTGTGTCCATCAGTGGACGACATCAGGCTACTAATCATAATTGTGCCCAGACCCTTTAATCAACAAAAAACGACGCGTGGTTATCAAAACAAACCACACAGCAACATAAAAAGAGCATATGGTTCTAGAATAATGGAAACGGATAAAATAAATACTACCGTCCCTAAACGCCTATCATAAACACTTATATCTTTACATGAACAGTCAAGATTAATGCATAGTGATAGCCACTATTACTGTACAGTGCATAGTAAACCAACAACTCTTCAATAATGCATCACGGTTCGAAGGCTGTATTAAAGTCAAGAAAATATCAGCACATTTACAGCTACACTGCAAAAACGTGGCCTGCCATCGGGCAAAGTTTCTGAATAATCCGAAGACGTTTCAGGATGACTCCTGACACTTTCGAAAACTTTTCGTCTTCTGGGCGGAACTGAAATGATTTGTGTAGCTAAATAACATTACGCACAGTAGTCCAATTAAGAGGATCATTAAATGCGTATACTAATCACCCAACTAACTAACTATGTAAATTTCATTGGTCAATAATACTGAAAATAATAATTACAGTTAATATTTAATGATGATCAGCCCCAACAGCCGTTCTGCAAGCTGTGGGACTGACCCACTGTCACTTAAGTTTCAAAATACGGCTATAGCGGTTACTTTGATTTACCAACGAATTTTGACATTTCCGATTTGATCTCGTAGGCACTCCGAGCGCAGTACTTTTCATTGGTTTTACGGTGACGTTTTACGAGGCCCATAGTACGCGACTACGTCACTGTTCCATAATTCATCACTAGCAGAAAGCACTAGTCGACTATAGACACTGCGGTATTTGGGACGGACGTTATAAAGCAGGTTCTCGAACGCTGCCTAGCCGAGTTGAATTCTACGATTGACCTGTTTCTCGAAGTTGGACCTACCTGGTAGGATAGTCTGCCTAGGTAAATATAGTCGTCTACAACTTCGAACACAGAGTCACCTACCTTCACTTGAGTGGGTTCAACACGTTTGACATGATATTTGTCTTCTTCATGTTCATTTTTAGACCCACTTGTTGGAGACTACTGAGCTCATTGAGCATTTTCGAACAACTGAAATAATATTTAACATAAAAGTTTACGAAATTACATGGAAGTTTATGTAGATTTGTGCATAAGTAAATCTGATTATTTTTATATTTCTCTAACTTTACGAAATTTGGTGTGGTTTCTACCGGCATCGTTATTAAATTCGTTATCTCAAATAATTTTCCGCATAAGCTTCTAAGAAGCTTATGCGGAAAATTATTTAATCGTGGAAATTGGTGATTGAAAGGATTGCATTTTTGGCTGCTGACTCTGCCCTTATATAATCTCAATATAATTTTCTTTATTTACTAGAGTAAATGAAGCAAATTATATTCCTTGGAAGGAATTATACTGACGGGAATTTTGTAATAAGGATTGCGTTCAAAATTGTTGTTGAATTAATTTTATATACTTTTAGATAAATTTTTGTGAGGAAATTAAAATACATAAATATTGAATTTAAATAAAGTTTAGAACAAATAAATGTATTAATTACGGTAAGTAATACCTTCTCCAGAATGACAAGTTTGTTTAGCTTTAATATATTCAATACTTATGTAAGAGGTCCTGGATTCAAATCAAAGCTTGATACTTGCTGTTGGCGTGGTTTGCAAATGCTTGCTTTCCACTCTGCGGGTCGAGGGTTCGATTCCCACCCAAGACAAATATTTGTGTGCATGCACATGTCTGTTTGTCCTGAGTCTGGCTGTAATTATCTATATACGTATATATTTACAAAAGAATAGATGTATATGTAGTAAATATGCTACATATGTAAACGACGCGTACGTCGTCATCGTGGACGTAGATATACTACTAAGGAAACCAGATAACTGATAAGTAATCTGGTTTCTATAGTACAACCTTAAGCTTAAGCTAGTTTAGGATCAGATAGCCGTGTGTGAATAATATCCCAGGATATAATAGTGAAACAATAGGAAAAGCACTTTCACTTGGATATAATATACATAATATATGCAAAATAAAAATGGTTTTTAATCACGTTTAAAAAAGCGCTTGTAAATAGTCAGAACATGTTTGTAGTAATACAGTTATTATTTCTAGTTACTTTTTACAGATATTTAGGTACACGGAATGTTAAAACATTTATACAATTTATTTTATAATGGTAGTGACATTTAGCCAGCTTGTATTAAGCTATTGTCAAGGAGATTATGTTTAGTTGAAGTTTTTAATATTATGTAGTGAAATTTATATTATACTACATATTATTGTCTGAATGGTTCTCTCTATATTAAGGTATGAATTCAGTATTGTTATTATAACGGACCTTGTGTTTAAAACGACGGTCGTGCTTTAATGCTACCACCGGATCCAATGTGCCCCAACTGAGAAGACCCAGCGAAACAAACTCAGCATGAATAATAATATGTATATCCTGGCTGTTCTCCGCTGAGATTGGCTATTGGAGCAATTTTGGTAAAGATTTATTTTGTTATATAATAATACTAATGTATTATTATTGTCGTCTACAGGTACAGTGCACAGAACCTAACATAACCATTCAAAATCATCGAGTAAAAATGTTTCACAAAACTGGAAAGATGTTCCTTTACACTTTGAAAATTGAATTTGACTTTAAAAAGTTTCTTGGTTTTTCATCCCTTAATGAACAAATAGTATCCGATAAGGATTGCATTGTTTATGGATTCTTTTACAGGTAGAGACAACTCATTATGCTGTGGTGAATATACCCTTCCCGGCCGTGACGATCTGCGACAGTGAACAAGTGTACCCGTCGCAAACGCAGAATATTACAGATTTATTGTAAGTACAGCGTTTTATTTTAAAAAGTCATATGTATTATGTTTAAGTTTAAGCACAAAAGTATCGAATATGCGTTAACTTTAAGACGATAAACATACACACACAAAACAAAGAAATTATGTGTCTTATATTCTTTTGCGGTGCAATAAATTTCATTAATAAAAATGAATATCAAGGATTATTCTAATATTTTTTGTAAGAAACATATTTTTGTTTTAAATATTTGAATTAAGTTTTCAATTAGATTTAGATTCAATATTTTTGGCATAGTCTATTTATACGTAACGGTGGTCTCTTATACACCTCAAAGTTATAGCAATTTAAACACACGCGATTTACATATTCTACACATCGTTTGTGTAAACCAACAAAGACGTGTTGAAAATCTGTAAAAACTATTTAATTAACTTACATTTCATTGTTTTATTAATTTATGCATCCGTGACCAAAAGCACAAAACGCGTTCATAAAGGCTAGAATCATCCCGCTCAGATCAAAGGCTCTGTCAAAATGGAGTTTTGCCATTGAACTCATTCAATCCCATACTAACTTGCATCAAAAATGTGTAATCATCTTTAAAATTCATAATATGTAAGTTAAGAAGATAAGAACAGCATTTATGTATATTGGTTAAAAGATAACGCTCGCACCATAGACATATACATGTCTTTATCTGTATACTTTATGAACATGCACTTCATAGATACACAGCACACCCAGACTCAAAACAACTATTTATGAGTTACACAAACAGTTATTCTATATCGAACCTGAAATTCAAGGGCTCTAACGTTGTAAGGAGGCAACCAGCTCCTTACTTCCTCGGAGCCCACTACTTCATAACTACTGTGCCACAAGTGCAGTTCAATTCATTGTACAATAGATTGTACTAATAAATATTTAAAATAATATATTTCAGGCTTCTCCGAGGATACAACCAGACCCAAATTCAAGAATACTACAAAAGCTTTACAGACTACAAAAAGAAAGATTATGCGCCAGAATCTTATGTCAAAAAGATGCATTCTCTACTTGAGGATATCGGGTATCCGATGAAAAGGCTTCTCAATATGGTAATACAATCTTCTTAAATATAAATTGAGAGTTTAGCATTTCGGCGTCAAAGATTTTGTCAGTTAAGTCAAAGATTTGTATACACACCCACAATAACAAAGAACAGACAATTATTGCAGATACGCACTAACAGGTGATTATTAGAGGTTTCGTTTTTAAAATGTAACAAATCAAGTGAAAATAGATTGTATTTCAAGGTATTGGCTGTGTATATAATGTATATAAAGAGTACATCGATGACAAAGACGTCTGGCTCTCACTTCCTACCTGCACATTGCTCGCTGGAGATCTTGTAGCCATATAGACATGACTGATCTGTTGTGTTACGTGAACTATCTGTAAATGATTGCTATCATATACTTAATTTAAAATTATTGACTCTGTCTCAAAATGAATAATATTATTATTTCGAAGTTTTTCTTTTGTATACCTAAATATAATCCAAAATAATAAGCATTCAGACAACCGATCGAGCATATATTGTGTTTGCCTACTAAATAATTACTCTAATTGGACCAAATCCCGTGTTCATGCCCGCTTGAGTATGTTTCGCCGGACCGTCTCAACTGGGTCGTGTTGAAACCGGTAGTAGATGAACCCACTGAGTTTGTTTCGCTGGGTCTTCTCAGTTGGGGCGCATTGGATCCGGTGGTAGCATTAAAGCGCGACCGTCGTTATTAACACAAGGTCCGTCATAATAATAATACCTTTAATATAGACAGAACCATTGACAATATGTAGTAAAAATATTAGACTTAAACTAGATAATTAAACATAATCTCTTGACAATAACTTGATACGAGCTAGCTAAATATCATTTCTGTAATAAAATTAATTTTATAAATGTTTTCATACAAGATGTACCTAAATATCTATGTTACTAGAAATAATATCTAATGTATACAACTATATTACTACAAACATGTTCTGACTATTTACAAGCGCTTTTTTAAAGTCTACGTGAATAAAAACCTTTTTTATTTAATTTTATTATTTATTTTATTTTATACAAGATATTCTAAGTCAAAGTCAAAGTAACTTTATTCCGTAAAAATTGTACATTTATGTGGAATCGTCAGTTCATCATATTTTTTTTTACCCTACCGTGCAGTGCATGACATGGCAGCTACTGAGAAACACTGCCAGAAAACTCAGTAGGAATCCTTTTTAAAAAAAAAATATACTTAAGATTAATTACAATCATGTGTGTTGACTCAGAACAACTCCATCCCAAGCACTTTTATCACTTAAATAATCAGAAATTTTGTAATATGCCCTGCTACACAATTTGGCTTTAATAATTCTTTTAAACTTATTCGTAGACAATTCTCTTATATCATTGGGAAGTTTGTTATAAAATCTTATACATTGCCCTATAAAAGAGTTACTTATTTTGTGGAGACGGGTAGTATGCAGTATGAGATTATTCTTATATCTAGTATTTACATTATGTGTATCGCTCCTTTTACAGAAGGAATCGATATTTTTATGCACATATAGTAAGTTTTCATATACAACGTGTAACAGAAAGAGTGAACGTAACTTAAGGGGCATATACGGTCTCCTTAGGCTTACCTATACACAAAATCTCATACCGAAATACCATCATTTTAATCTTAATCGTAAAATAATATACCATTCAATATATCGACAAGTATTTTTATCGATATAACGAACATCCGTACTAACACAGCACAGCTGATTCTGATTTACGCTAGAAATTGTTTGACATACCTCTGTGTTTCTATGCACGCCTGGTAGTTTGATTCCGATTGCACTCACTACACATATTTTGTTTTATTTTCGAGTTATGTTTTTATTTATAGCACTGCTGAATAGCTATTGGATACTTTACATCGTATAAGTACGTGATACACAAACACATTACGAGAATCTTTTTTTATAGTTTAACTTCTAGTTGAAGTTGTTTTCAGTACTGATGGAAGAATATCATTATTTCACGTTCACTAAAATCTGCACCGACACCGAAAGCTTAACTCTAAGACTTGCCAACTAACACGAGTCTCGCTCATGTACAACATATTCATAGAATCGTAAAGCTTTCATGTTTCTTAGTTATAAAGAGGCGTGGCCTCTATCGCGACACTGTACCCTTCACGACATAGGTTCCTCGTAATTAAGCAGCCTTAAATTCTGTGACCTATGAATCCTCATCATCACAAAGTGCACGTCTGAGGCTATTCTTTCATAGATGAATACACGAAATTTTCAAAATTATTACGATCACTAAACGACATAGTTAAGGATTTCGCGGAATACTTTACTCATTACTAAACGACATTTTAGACGATTTAGTAACTAAACACGACCTAAATAGACAGCAGTTTACGAACAACTGATGATTTTAATATTTTTAAATAAATGCACAATATTTGATGAATTTGGCGGCTTTCTTCGAACGCGGCCCCTTTGGCGGCGTCTTTGAGTCCACTCAAAAGAGCCGCCTAGGTATCGACGACGCGCGCGGCTCGCTTTCATGAATATATTAAGATATTCAACCGTTTATTATTTACCTACATCAACTCTTTGATTTTGCCGCCATATTAGTGTAACTTTGGATATAATCAGGACGGAATTTGAAATGTCTCCTACTGTTCATATGAGCCTAGTACATTATTCATGTTTTTTTATTTGTATGTATTGTATGAATGATCAATATGTCGTTACAGGGAACCTTTAAAATTTTGAGTGTATCACTCTAAATTTTAAAGGTGGAATTGAAAGTGCCCCTGCACTTTCTACTCCATCACTCTCATGATCCAATGGGATGACTAGCGATATGACCGGAAAGAGGTCAGGCACAGGAACGACGGCTTTACGTACTCTCCGAGGCATGGGGGTGTAATATCGTCAACTCCCAGACTTCGGGCTGATACTGAGAAATTTCTTTTTACGGAAAAATCTCATAATCACTTTTTGGCCCGACCCGGGAATTAAACCCAGGACTTCATTATTCCCATAATCACTTTTTGGCCCGACCCGGGATTTGAACCCAGGACTTTATTATCTGCAGTTGAACACGCTACCGCTAGACCAATGAGTTATACACGAACACATTCAAATGGCGCGGCGCGCGGTGGCGGCATCTTTGAGTCTCTCAAAGATGCCGCCACGCGCGGGGCCCGCTTTGATGAATATTAAAAAATATTTAAGCATTTATTATTTACCTACATCGATCCTTTGTATTCGCCGCCGTATTAGAGTTCCTTGCGACAAAATCAGGACGGAATTCGAAATGTCCCCTAATGTTCATATGAGCCTAGTACATTATTCATATTTTTTCGTAATTTATCAGTAGTCGTACCGCGTGTGTTTATCTGGTTAGTTTGTATAGTTTGTATTAAAAATTAAGTACCTATTCGTTTCCGGCCAGATTAAATTCACATACTGAAAGAAAAATTTAATATTCTTACTATTTAACACACAAAAAAATATCTGCAGTTACATAAGTCAATTAAATTATTTATTTCTCCTAGATCCAACATCTTGCGGAATATCAATTTAAATTAAATTAAGTGATTTATTTATTACAATCCAGAGTTACAAACATCTGTACAGGCAAACCCAATACGATGTTGCACTAATCACAGTAATTACATTAAATAACACATATATACAATGACAACCTTGTGAATTCACACTGATTACAAAAGAATATGTCTAGGTGTTCGGATAACATGTTCAAAGTGCGGAGCGCCTCTGTGAGTGGCGCGTCGCGCAGTAAGTTAGTGTAGTGATTTTTCCTAGTTATCAAATTTGTATGAATGATTAAAATGTCGTTACAGGGAACCTTTAAAAATTAGAGCAAAAATTCAGTTAAACATTTGATTGAATCTTAAAATAAACACGTGTAATAAATTATGTGACTGTACAGAACCACACTTTTTATTTACAGTCTAAGTAGTAGGTACCCAAAGAGTTCGCGGTAAGGTTCATTACCCTTGCGGCTGAGTTTTTAGTGTTGTTCATAATGTCGGTAATATTACTTGTTGATTTAGGTTGTCGATAGAAAATAAATTAGTAGTTGAATAAAAAATGATTATTTCTGTTTGAAGTTTCGTCCATAGGTAGCCGTCATGATACCCTATAACCCCCTTAAGTTACGTTCACACTTTCTGTTACACGTTGTATATACTGAGATGGTACAGTTAGAATGTTGACCTCTTTGAATTTTTCTCTTAGAGACACTCTCGGGCCAAGATTATAGATAGCGCTTACAGCTCTTTTTTGCAATATAAATATGGTGTTAATGTCAGCAGAGCTACCCCAGAGAAGAATTCCATAGGACATTACACTATGAAAATAACTGAAATAAACCATTCTAGTTGTGTCAACATCGGTCAGCCGTCTAATAGTTTTCACTGCATATGCTGCAGAACTTAATTTGCCGGACAGTTTTTCTATTTGTGGGCTCCATTGTAGCTTTGAGTCAATAGTGATACCTAAGAACACAGTTGATTCAACAGGGTTCAACCTAGCTCCATTAAGTTGTACATTGGTTGTCGCCTGTTTCACATTCGGTGTAGTGAATTTTATGACTTTAGTTTTCTTATCATTAAGCACAAGATTATTGGCATTAAACCAATGAACAACTTTAGAGATTGCATCATTAACATCGTCAAAATTGCTTAATTGTTGGTTTATTTTGAACGTCAGGGAAGTATTATCTGCAAACAACACAATCTCATGCTTATCCCTTACGTAGTAAGATAAGTCATTTATATAAATTAAAAACAAAAATGGGCCCAGAATTGACCCCTGTGGGACGCCCATTACCACTGGAGATCCCGGAGATATCTGGAGACACTGGAGATCTAATGCCATTAGTGCTGAAATATGGTCTCGCGCTGGCTCGAATGAAGTCCAATCTACGCAGACTCCGCGGTCCGGAGTCTGTTCCGGGACATGGTGGAAGTAAAGAAAACTTGCCGCCTGTATTGATTTTATATTTAAAAATAAATTCAGAGGTGATTATTAAAAACTATCACTATACGACTACGCTTAAGGGATGAAACTACAGTACATGGTCTCTGCTCAGGCTGCCGGCAATAGCTGTAGACGGGCTGCAGCACCTATGCCACTTTGACACGACGTTCAGCTATCTCCCACTATAGTTCAGTATCTCGTTACACTGAAGGAAGCACAGAATGCTGTAAAATATCCTACTAATACCATAAATGCGAAAGTTTGGGTGTATTGATGTAAGGATATTTGTAACTCTTTCACGCAAAAACTACCGAACGGATTTTGATGAATGTCATGGTTTGATTCTAGCTTATTTGTTATTGAGATATATAACTATCTGAATAACACATAGGCTGTAATTCATAAAGTTTAAGGCGGAGCATGGTACGGGGCACATTTGGTTCAAAGTAAATGTGCCTAATTAATTATTAATAAACAAAAAAACGGTGTGGTGGCTAAAAATGCGGCTTCTTGTTTGCGGCCGTTGCGTCACCACGATCGCTTCGTTATATTTGGTGCCTATTTTTGCAGGTTTGGTTGTTCGAGGAAACTAATTAATCCATTCACAATCCAAATTATTTCATGGCCACAATTCTGGGTCGCAAAGCTTGTCGCAGTCAGTTACAGTAACGCCAACCTTAAACGACGCTTAATCCCGCTCAATCTTAGGTTTTATCGTTATAATATTCCGACTCACTATTTCTATAATATACTGTTTTCATATACTTCCGTAGTAGTTTTATCTAATCTCTAGATATGTAATTCTTTAGGTATGTACTCGTACTTCAGAAGACTTCTGGCATTAGGGACAAATGGTATGGGGAGGCAAGCACTGTTTCTCCATTTCAGCCTTGCATTACACCGTTTAAAATGAAATAAAAAAAATGAAATGATACGAAAAACATTTAATTCAGCACAACGTTTGCTAGCACCATTTGCGATTATCGAGTTCACCAGACAAAAAAGAAAAGGTCAATCCAGAAGTTAATACGAACGTTAACGTGCATGATAGACACTGTACGACTAAACGCCGACCAACTGTACACCGACAAGACTTTAATTCGACTGTAGTTTTCGTCGTACACTCCACGATAGAATCCTCACTAAGCAACGTATCCATTAGATCATCGTCATACATCCCGTAATCTTGATCAACATCAAAGGGTTCTCACATGAACATTTTGTAGTCATTGGATTGAAACCAAAGTTTAGTGCAAAACCCACCGTGACGTTTTGCATACAAGAAAGGCAGCATGATGCAACTAAAAGTCAGCCTCATATTTCTGGGCTTACCTTTATTGCCGAGACCAGTCACTCAAAGCAGGGTAATATAATTATTATACAACATTTTTTACAGGTATTAACGTGATTAACCTTAATTGTTTGGTAAGGGTTGGCGGTGCAATAAAACCAGTCTTTTATATATAACCGCTTAATACATGGTTGATACTTTATTGGACAACTATTCTATAACAAATTCTACATTAAAATACTTAGACTATGTACTTACTTCGTAACTAATTCTAGGTTAAAATTACTTATACTAAAAGGCCTATATTTATTACTTATCCTAGTGTTGAGCGCCAGATAGGATTTGCCCTCGAAGTGTCGGTACGCAGGTTCCTATCAACCCCTCCCGTGCTAGCCTCTTTTAAATGCGTCGCGTCGTTTGACCAACGGATTCCCTCAATTTGAAGGGCGTGACTTAAGGCTATAACAGAAAGAATAGCCTGTCAAAACATTTGACCAACAGCATAGCCTTTATGCAAGTCACTGACTTACTTTATAAAAAGTAGGTAAGTAGATATAAGTCGATATAAAAACATCATTACGATCTACAACTTACCCCTTCGTGACAATTTAAATCTTTACGAGATCCACCTCCGAGCTTAGGTATACCGATATACACGCTGCAGATCAGTGGTATTTCTCCCACTAAAACAAATTTCAAATCTCCTTAATAACAAATCTATTCAAGGGGCAATTATTTGCCTAGAAAACATATTCCATTACGAGAACACTTACCTAAAATTAACTAATCACTTCACCACATATTATAATTATAATTAAAAACAGAATATCGCACAAATAACTGTATTACGGCGGTCACGTACTCGAACTTGCACTAGTTGTCGGTAAGATGGCCGAAGTTTGAATGACCACTTCTAAATGACCTTGTCATATTTGAATTTAATTTATGTGCTTGACTACAAGATTAAGAATAAATATAATTTTATCAATAACAAAAATTGTTCGCCTGGAGATTTGAACCACCGACCTCACCGATCTATTATAGCGCCCTTCTTAAAGCACTTCACTATGGGATCACTTATTCGTCTGGTTGAAATTGGCCATCTAATGCCTGAGCCGAATGTGACGTCATATCACCCAGTACATAGTTACCCTAACATGTTATTTTCCCGACGTTTCGACCAAGTTGCATTAATCGTAGTCACCTGACTGGCTCAGCGTTGTTGCTCCGCTACCTACTGAAGATTTTTTAAGCTGCCATCTCCGGATTGTTTTTGACACTAATAAGGCCTGTTACACGCTACACTAAGTCCAAATTTTTGACAGACTGCTTATAGCAAGGTGTTAAATGATTCTATGATATCCATAATTTGAAACCGCCTTCTGGATTGAAATATATTGATAGTTCAAGTTTATTTATTCACTAACAATTGAAATTGTGTTTGAATATACAATTAATCACAAATATAAAAACTAATACAACATAATAAAATAATAACCGAATTAAAAAAATAAAAATGTCTAAAGAATACAAAAATAATAATTAAATGACACGAACAGTTAGTAAACATATGTCAATTAAAATTTGCTAAATAATTAAAGTACCTACTACAATAAAATTAATAATGTGTAAAATGTCAATAATAAGGGCTCTAATTTGTTATATTTATTAAAGATCGTCTACAGAATATAGAGATCTTTTGATGAGGTATGTCTTCACTTTTGTTTTAAACTCCCCGTGGTATAGTGCGTTTTTTATTTCTATTGGGAGCTTGTTAAATATTTTGACAGCGTTATACCGAGAGCTATGTTTAACAATATTTAATGTGGGCGCTATGGCAGACGGTAAGTCCTTCCTCCTTGTCAGTTCTCTAATTATCCTTTCTTCGTTTGTTTCGTACTCATGAATGTATTTATGCAAATAACTTAACAATATCAGTATATAGAGACTCGGCACCGTTAGTATCTTAAGTGAGTGGAAGTATGGCTTACATGACTCCTGCTGTTGTATTCTCACCATAGTTCTAATAGCCCTTTTTTGAGCAATAAACGCCTTTTGCATGTTGTATGAATAGCTACCTCCCCAAAGAAGAATGCTGTATCTTAGTTTAGATTCTACTAAAGCTAAGTAAACTGTTTTAAGTTGTTCGGGATGGAGTTCGTCTCTTAGGCTTCTTAAAACGTAGCACGCCGAGCTAATCGTGGCTTCCAGATGTAGTAGTTCGTCCTACCAGGTTAATGAATGATCTAAATGTACACCTAGAAATTTGACTACATTAACCGTGTCTATTTTAACTCTGTTAATTGTGCTTGTTACTTTCTCAGTATTCCTAGAAGTAGTTTTTAATAGCATAAGCTTTGTTTTATTTGTATTAACTTTTAAGTCATTATCGGAGAACCATTCATAAAAAGCCCTTATACAATCATTTACTTTTAGATTTAGGTCACAGATGTCATCCGCATGGACAATCGCGTTTGTGTCATCAGCAAAAACAGTCAAATTAACGGAATGTGGTATTGTATTAGTCACATAATCAATAATGTCATTAATAAAAAGAATAAAATATATAGGTCCAAGTATAGACCCTTGGGGCACACCTGCGTTTATTGGCACCAATTTAGATCTAAAGGCTTTGTAGTATTGAATTGTGCTATTTCCCTCTCTCAGATCGCAAATGGTGTTAATTTCAACGAACATTGACCTGTTTTTTAAATAAGATGTAAATAGTTGTTGTGCTGGTCCCCTGATTCCATAGTAGTCCAACTTGGCTAAAAGTAATTCATGGTTCACTGTGTCGAAGGCAGTACTTAAATCTAGAAAAATGCCAGCCACTTTCTTATGATCATTTAATTTTACAATAACATCGTTAACTAATGTGTTAAAAGCATCATGTGTCCCCACATTTGTTAAGTAACCAAATTGGCGTTTATTAAATACCTTATTTCGATTCAAATGTCTAAGTAGTCTATTTTTTAACAGTTTTTCAAGTATTTTTGATTTCGTAGGTAGTAAAGATATAGGTCTATACATGCTTGGATCCTTTTTTGAACCCTTCTTGTGCACTGGTATTATTTTAGCGATTTTAAATTGATCCGGAAATATATTTTCCTGAATGCAGTTATTATAGAAAGTACTTAGTTCTTTTCACGTTCATATATTTCGGTATTAACGAGGCTAAATAAAAAAAAAAAAAAACTTGCGTGTACTTATGTACACGCGTTAGAAGTTATACTTCTTAATATACAACTTGAACATAGTTATCAATTTTCATACCACCTAGAACTAACTTCATGCTGTTAAATTTTTTGGTGTCGGTGTGCGCGCGCATCGTACAAAATTCACTCTCATCATTTTTCTCCATCGCGCCAAAAGAAGTATAACTTCAAAAAACTACGTTGTTCAGAGCGCGTATGTGTTTGATTGAAAGAAGTTATAATTGTGCCTTTAGCAGGTTTTGTACCCTGTTATCTCTGCATCAGTTTAATTGGGAGATAGTACAGACGCCAGCACATCCAGCTACCCCAATCTGTCAAATTTCTTTTATAGATTTTCAACTTTATAGCAAAAGCATCAGGTTTACTTACAATTGGGGAGATTTGACAGACTGGGGTAGCTTGATGTGTTGGCGTCTGTACCTTTGGCATTAATTTCATGTTTGTATATTTAAGTATATATAGTTTGAAATGAATAAATAAATATATAACCTAAATATTTTAGGAGGGGGATTTTCAGGATTATACTTATATCCAGGCAATTGGCCAATTAGTTAAACCAAACAGCACTATTGAGTTAATAAGCCTCCTTGCTAGGCGATGGGTAGGTTCAATCTTATCATATATTTGCGAAATGCGGACGAGTTACCAAAGGTGAAAATAGATTAGTAGGTTATGAAAACCTCTTAGGAATTCGGTCGTTAAATTTAACGACCTAATTCCTAAAAGGTTTTCGTAAATGACCTAGCTAACAGGAATTGTAGCATAATAAAAAATATTTTTTTAAGTATGCCTATTACTTTGAACTAGGAATAAACAGTATTTTTTTATTTATATTTCCATGAATTTTTGCTTTTTGATTTATGTATTAAGTATTTTCAAAGCTTTCTATTTCATGTTTATCTCTTGTCTTGGTTAGTTAAAGATTATAGAAATATTGTTTATTTTAAAGTACATTTGAAGGAAATATACTTCAAATTACAAAGCTTAATATTAAGGTGATTAAAGTGACAATTGGCGGAATTAACACTACATATTAAACTTTGTATTTTGATTTTTATGGAATTCCGCAATTAGTATTTACTGTAATCCTACTGATATTATAAACGCGAAAGTTTGTATGTATGGATGGATGACTCTTTCACGTTAAAACTACTGAATGGATTTTAATAAAACTTTATAATAATATGGATAGATAGATAGAAAGATAAACTCTTTATTGTACACCTTAAGAAATAATACAAAGCGACAACATACAAATTATTATAGTACAATTGGCGGCCTTATCACAAAGTGTGATCTCTTCCAGGCAACCTACCTAGGTTAAAGGAGAAAGGAGTTACAGAGATGGGGCAGTTGCAAGTGTACAAAGTACTATATTATAAGGTACTATTTGTACCATACTTAAAGCTATATATACCTACTTACTAATTATATGTACGTTCATAATAATAATACGTGTCATTATGTGAACTATGTAGTATTCAAATAGTGATCCTTGACTAGTTTTTGGAATGTATTTAGTGATTGTGCACGCCTGATAAACAATGGCAACGCATTCCACAAACGAGCACCTTTTACAACAAATGCGTCATCAAGAAATTTATTAATGGATCACAAGGCTTTCGAATGTGATTCATGTAGGAAAGAAAAACGTTCTTAGCTTAGCTTATAAATCAGAATAACACATAGGTTATTCAAACATTTATAAACATATTGTGTGAATTATTCAAAATATGACGATATATGGTAGATTTTTTCCTACTTACTTGACACTAGTAAGTAGGAAAAAATCTACCATCTGCGAGCTATTCGGGTGTGCACTGCCTAAAAGGCTAGAGGTACACATCCTACTAATATTATAAATGCGGAAGTCTGTGATGGATGTATATTTGTTACTCATTTACGCCAAAACTACTTTAACACGGATGAAACCGCATTATTGCAGACCGTAAGTTCATTAGGTAAGCATATTGTACACAAAGAAATAAAAGGTACTGGCATGTAGGGACGTTCTTCCTGTCTGATATAATTTACAGGATGCTGGAGGGCTATCGAGTATCCTACGCATGATGAAGGAGTATAGCTTACTTATGATCGGTAAAATCGATCGATCCTCACCTCTGCGACCATACTTGAAGCGCTGCAGTATCGTAGCTTCCCCATCATCACCCAAAACGTATTATTGTTTAGAATACATAGTGCGCTGTATGCCTTCCACGTATGGCTAATCGGTATTCTTCATGTAATAATAATAATAATGTCCTCCTAGCCGAATTTCGGCCACGGCGGCCAGTCTCAACAGATATTACCCATCTGTGCGGGACATATTATAGTGCTCAAGCGCAAACACAGGACCACTTTCTATTTCATCACTCTCATGATCCGATGGGACGCCTATGCGACACGACCGGAAAGAGGTCAGGTACAGGACCGACGGCATTACGTGCTCTCCGAGGCACGGGGGTATAATACCGCCAACTCCCAGACTTCGGGTTGATGCTGAGAATTTATCCTTTTCCAGAAAAAAAAACACTTTTTGGCCCGACCCGGGATTTGAACCGAGGACCTCGTTCTCTCCGGGTGAACACGCTACCGCTAGACCCACGAGGCAGTCTTCTCATTATTTAAGTATGAAGTGACTGACAGTGCGCAGTAGCCTTAACTACAGTCGTGCATTTTGCAGATATGCAATAAACATATTGCAGCGAATGGCTAAAATTTTGCTCTCACGCTCAATGTCAAGGCCTTTTTTTAGGTCTTTAGCAACCCACAGACTCATTGAAAATAATCTCTATAAAAAAACCGGCCAAGTGCGAGTCGGACTCGCGCCCGAAGGGTTCCGTACCATTATCTATAAAAACGAGCAAAAATTTCACGTTTATTATATGGGAACCCCCTTAAATATTTGTTTTAATTTGGTTTTTTAAATAAGAGCGTTTGGTTTTTTAGTATTTGTTGTTATAGCAGCAACAGAAATACATTATCTGTGAAAATTTCAACTGTCTAACTATCACGGTTCATGAGACACAGCCTGGTGACAGACGGACAGACAGACAAACAGCGAGGTCTTAGTAATAGGGTCCCGTTTTACCCTTTGGGTACGGAACACTAAAAAGAACTACATACGTATTATTTTTCCTTTAAATAGCTATACAGAAACTATTTTACATAACGGGTTGTTTTTTTGGGGCAACTCTACTGCTAAAAAGATGTGTTCGTAGCTCAGAAAAGGTCTATGAGAGCAATATGAAATGCACTCCATAGAGGAAGCTGTAAATAATATTTTAGGACTCTTAAACATCTCACTTTACCATCTATGTATAATTACGAGTTAACAGTATGTGTTTGTATTTTATACTTATTTATTTGAAATTAGACCACAGACTGCTTCGCAATAGCGAAAAAGAAAGTCTAATACTTTTCTAGTTGGAAGGAGCTGAAAATAGCTCTTCTCCGAAAAAGTATTTATAAGATTGGGGCCTTTAGTTTTTAACAGAATTCCTTCAGATATCAGAAGTCTAAAGTTAGCTTTGCTTAAAAAGCAACAAATAAATTTCTCAGTTGAAACTGTTTTACTCTATTAAAGAGATTTTTGAGTCATGATTATAGATAGGTGGGACTCCCTATGACGCGGAGATGGATACAGCTACATATATATCATTTTAGTGTGAGCTATTTATATTTACTAACAATATTTTTGAGGAAATAGTTACTAACACACTATGGACTTTGTCTGAATTAAATATATTATTATTATAATTAAGATAATTTTGCCCAATCAGTTTAGGTTTCATCAATATTTCTCTTTTTAGCTGTAACACAGTTTCAGTATTTTCAATTAAGCTATAAATATATTGTGATGATTACAACAAAAAAATACACTAAAAAAATAATGTATTGAAAAAATAATAAATTTCAACATCTATTTATATTTTCCACCTACATTTCAGCTTTTTGGTCACCCTGCCCGCAAATGGTGACTTGAATGCTATTTATTATATGTTGTGGTTGTTTTAAATGAACTTTAAGTTGAAAGCAAATTAATTGTTACTTAATTATATATCGTAAAAAAATCATCTAATTGTGTGAAATGAAACATTTTAATATAATTTCAATATCAAGCATAAACTATTAGTATAAGTAGTCATTGAAATGTAATATTAATGAAATGTATGATATTGCAGTAATGTTACGTTGCTTGTCATTTAGAAAATAGCTATACTGTCTGGCCGTTCCACCTTTTTCTCATTAGGAGAGAAGAATCGCTACTGCCGGGATTGCCTCGTTCTGCAGCCTGCTGTGTGGTGACGGCGACAAATATCAGAATCAGAATATCATCACCCCATCTCATCCCGTAGGGGGCGTAGAAGGCGACCCGAGGGAATATCTACCAGAGGACGGGAAGCAGCTTCCTTCTGAGTACTACGACCATCATACTGCGATCGCCAACCCGCCTGCCAAGCGTGGCGATTATGGCATATCCCCTCAAGATGATTCTTGAGGGAGGCTTGTCCAGCAGTGGACTTATTTAAGCTGTAATGATGATGATGATGATTTTTTCTTAAGACTGACCTGTTGGTCTAATGGTTAGTGACCCTGACTGCTAAACCAGAGGTTGTGGGGTCGATTCCCACCCAGGACAAATCTTTTTGTGATGAGCACGATTATTTGTTCCGTGTTTGGGTGTGTCTATAATATTAATGAGTTGTCTGGTTGCCATAGTACAGGTTCTGCCAAGTTTGGGATCAGATGGCGGAGTGTAAGTCATCTTTAGATATTTTTTTTATTTATTTACTTTTAGATTTAATTAGTTGCCGTAGAGGGATTTTATTTTTATTGGAATGCAACTTTTACGAAATTAAAAACAAAACGGTTTGGCTCAAACGTCATAGGTACATCTTTGCTGTGTACAAAATATTGCCTTAGTCTTCAAATCTAGCTAGGAATATGAGGAATACATTCGTGTGAAAATCTTGCAGATAGTAATGGGGTTAATTTACCCACCGCACTTTCGACACTCTGTTGTCTGTTTTTTGGTGTCGATAAATATCTAGCTTTTTAAAGTATTAGTGACATTCTAAAAGATTAAAATTTTAGAATCAGGAATAATAATATTCTGACACATTATTCATACACGGCCATTTAATTCCAAACTAAGCAGAGCTTTTACTATGGAATCCAGATAACTGATATACTACAATACTACTTTTATTTTGTAATTACATACTTGTATAGATAAATTCACCCAGACTTAGGATAAACTGACATGTTCATGTGCACAGAAATCTGTCCTGAGTGCAATTCGAACCCTAGACCTGGGGCTCTACCGGCTAAGTCGCCGAACATCGATTTCTTAAATTGCGTCCTAATGAATAAAGGTTAAAAATGAGTTAATCAATCGTTGAATCGGCTTCAATGTTGACAATTGATTCCGGACCATTTATGACGTCACGTGTGCTCATGGAAGCCGATTTAACGATTGATTAAGTAATTTTTAACCTTTATTTATTTATTATTATTACTAAACGCCATTTAAGAAATCGATGTTTGGCGACTTAGCCGGTAGAGCCCCTGGGGTGTGAAAAGCAAGTTTCTACCAACCACGCCAACCGGATGACGTTACCAAAATTCTAATACTGGTAAAGGCCTATGCACACCACGTTTTTTAAACGCGCCGTCAACGATGCGCTTTTACCCTAAAGAGCAGTTTGTTTTTTTTTTGTATCGATTCTAACGCGCGTGTGTATCGCTAGAAACTAAAAAGGTTATAAAAATCGGGGACTTTACATTTTAAATGGGTAAAAATTATGTTTTTATTTCAGTTCAAGCGACCGTGCTCCGACATGCTATCCGAGTGTAGCTGGAGGTCCATGTATCACAATTGTTCCGAAATGTTTCGTTCGGTGTGGACTGTGGTGGGCCATTGTTGTCAATTCGATGTTCCGTATTTCAGGTAAGATCAAATACAAAATTGATAATCTATACATATAATAAAATCGTAGGAAAGTCAAAACTGTACATTGAATATTTTTAAAAAAAGATTATTGAGGCGTGATCTGCAATTGATATCGACGCCAATAATATAGTTTTTAGAATTTTTGTCTGTGTGTCTGTTTGTCTGTATGTATGTCCGGGCTAAACTCAAAAAGTACGGCATGGATTTACTTCAAATTTTGCATGGATATTACTATGAGGTTGGGTCAACATATAGGCTACATATTATCACGCTATCACCTACGGGGGAGGAGCTGTGATAATATATAAAGTTTAACGCGGGCAAAACCGCGGGGCACAGCTAGTTTATACATATAATAAAATCGTAGGAAAGTCAAAACTGTGCATTGAATATTTTTTTTAAAGGATACTTGGGGCGTGATCGACAATCCATATGGAAGCCAAAAATATAGTTTATGGAATTTTTGTCTGTTTATCTGTTTGTCTGTATGTATGTCCGGGCTAAACTCAAAAAGTACGGCATGGATTTACTTCAAATTTTGTATGGATATTACTAAGAGGTCGGGTCAACATATAGGCTACATATTATCACGCGTTCACCTACGGGGGAGGAGCTGTGATAATTTATAAAGTTCAACGCAGGTAAAACCGCGGGGCACAGCTAGTTCCAATAATAAAGAGATAAAGATTGTTCTCGAGCATGCCTTATGTATTTAGGAACATTAATCACAAACTTGTGGTTTACAATTTTTATTCCACTAGTCAAATTTCAAACATACCAGGATGTAATAGAACTTTAACTATAATATACTTAACTTTAATAATAATAAGGCATCTAGACAATCATTTGTCTAACTTAAACAAAAGATTGACTCGCAGATCTATTGTACAACTTACACAAAAGATTGATTCGTAGATTTAGATGCCTCATTACGAGTAAGTTTGAATATGTAAAATATATGTTAAGTTTAAGCTAAAATAGTTTACATTTTAGTTTCAACCTGAAACTGCACGTGTGGCGCAGCGGCTAAGACAGTCAGCTCGCCGCTTCGTGTCGCGGGTTCGAGGCCCGCGTCGGACAACAATTGTGTGACCCATAAATAGTTGTTCTGAGTCTGGATGTACTTTGTGTCCGCGACACAGGGATTATATTCCCTAATACGGGCGTTGTTTTTTTAAAAAAACTTGCTTACCTAATAATATTATAAAACGAAAGTTTGTGAGGATGTTTGTTACTCTTTCACGCAAAATCTACTGAATGGATTTTGATCTGATCTGATGAAACTTCGTAGTAATATCTATATATATAAAAATCAATGCCACTTTTCGTTGTAATGTTATAACTCAAGAACGGCTTTACCGATTTGGCTAATTTTGGTCTTGAATTATTCGTGGAAGTCAAGGGAAGGTTTGTACGTAGAGAAAATTTAAAAAAAGTCTTGAAAAAGTGTAAATATATCTTTTAGCAATTTAAAATATTTTTTGTTTGAATAAATGAACTTAATAATATTTTTTTTTATTAGTATGCCTTATAGGTAGCGAAGCACGTACTGGGCCGGTAGTAATTTATATATTCGAATAAAACATAGGCTATAATTTATAAAGTTTAATGCGGGTAAAACCGCGGGGCACAGCTATTAACAATCACAGCACACATTAGCACAATAGTAACAATTACATTTAATAAAGTGCGTTGGAAATTTTGTGTCGTGTTTGTTATATGAATTCTACCTTTTTATCAAGTTCTCTGAATGTAGTTAGATTTTAATTTCATACATACTTACTTGTGCTTTTAAAATAGCATAATTATTGTTTCAATAATTATGCTCTTTCATAATCTGAAATGAAGTTCAAAAAGAATAAAATAATATAATTTTTAAATTGATGTTCATTCTTGGATTTTTTTCTTATTCTGATATGAAATACTGAAACACCCTCTGTTCCATGAAAATATATTTAACTCAGTAATTAATTACATTCTTATTATTTTGTAATATACAAGTATCAAGTGTATATCAAGTGTTAATTTAAATATATTTAAAAATCGTCGACGAGTACAACATGTATTTTTTATTTATATGATGCCCACAATCTGTAATGAAATCCCTGTATTGAAGGTGGCTTTACAAACAAAAATTTTATACCCATATTGAAAACAACGAAATATCCTTCAAAAAGACCCACATACTTTTACGGGAATCTAACCAGACAAATACGGGCGCTGAGGTACAGACGCCAGCACAAACTACGCCAATCTGTCAAATTTCCCTAATTGAAAGTGAACCTTTTGCTTTTGTAATAAAGTTGAAAATCTATAAAATCAATTTGACAAATTGGGGTAGCTGGATGTGCTGTCGTCTGTACTTACTAGGAAGACTACCTCCTTAATCGCTGTGCCACAAGATCAGTCAGTCCGAGACAGATAGATTAGCTGTTCGGGTACGGACGATTCATAGTCTTTTTAAGATCATTGCGAAAAAGTTTTCCTACTAGACGCTTTCATTTTAAATAACATATTTTAGTACAAGTGGTTAAAAATTTTGTTAATGATTGTAGCCGCCACACCCAAAAAGATGTAAACTTTGCTGCCGGGGTTGACTCCAACGAGGCGTTGGATATGTTCGTGCTTGAACAGACGACGGTTGATGGTGAGGATCCTAATGGCTATTCCAGAGTAAGTTCATTTAGCAGGCTTCTTTCTTCTTTATCTGGGCTGTGATTACCCTGGTATCAGGTTTATTCGTGCCGCTTAGTAGGCCTCTGACAAGACTTATCGACCGTTGTCTAAAGACAGCAACCGGGACCGACAGCTTAACGTGCCCTCCGAGGCACAGACACGGTCAGAAATTAAACCACTTTAACGGTCACCCTTCTATGGACTGACCGCGTGCCTAGGTGGTTTACCTCGCCGATCACTTACGGGCTGGTGACAGCAACTGGGCAGGAGCGCCTAGCAGGCTAATATCATCGAACTAACTAAAGGCTACGCTTTCAAGCATTCGGTAAATTAAGTTACTGACTGTAAATTGGTTTTTCCTAACATTTTATTTATTATGCAAAACATTTTGTAAAAATAATACTAAAAACCAATAGTACAAAAGTACTATTTGTTTTTTTTAAGTGAAATCTTCTTTAGGCGCGTTAAGCACTTTTTAGGTGAATAAAAATCATGGAACTCAAATATTTATGTATTTTCTGTACTAATTTAAGGCCAAGATTTTAGGGTCGTATATTTTTTTAAATTAATTAAAAATTTATTGGAGGCGAGAAGTTTAAGAAGTAATTTTGTTGCTCTTCTATTTACGTGAGGCCAAATACAATAAAGATCGTCTTCGTAATCGTTCTAAATAAAATGGACCTGTGTGTTGAGTAGTGTGGCCATCATAGTATTATAAGAAATCAACACACGCAGTACCAGAGAGAGATAACGTATGTATTTTTTCTAAAGACTACGCCCACACTAGGGAATTGAATCCCTTTGTCGCGGGGTACTTTATATATATTACGTACCTCGGTTTGCTTATGTTAATCTTTGTAGGGAATTAATTGTAATAGCTTGTAGACTGCGCTCTGGTCACATGCCGCTTAACAAGTTCAAGCACTTAGTTAAAAAGTCTGATTCGCCGAACTGTTTGATTTGTGGAGTTTTAGAAGACGTGCATCATTTGTTAGCGTAGTGTGTTCGGAGTGCAGAGATAAGAAAATATTTTTAAGATAATTATTAAAAGAATGTCTTGGACGTAGGTCTTTTTTTAGTAACCTGTCTGCACCTCTGTCTGAGCAGGCAATATTCTTGTTTAAAGCCATAAGTAAACTACCCTTGTGATAGTATGTACTGTCTTTTAATGTAAAATTGTTACTTGTTGGTGTTTCTAGTATTGTGTTTAGAGTATGTAGCAAGATCAATAGGACTGACATCGTCAAATATTGACTCAAACTCCCGAAACATAAAATAATAATAATAATATCTCGGGACAATGTCACACAGATCATCCTAGCCCGAAACTAAGCAAAGCCTGTACTATGGGTACCAGGCGACGATAAACATACTTATATAGATAGATAAATACTTATATATATAGAAAACATCCATGACTCAGAAACAAATATTCGTGTTCATCACACAAATATTTGCACTTACCGGGATTCGAACCCAGGACCACCAGCTTCGTAGGCAGGAGCACTACCAACTAGGCTACGGTGACCGTCAATAAGAAATAAGAAATCCAGACTCAGATCACCTATTTATGGATAAAAATTGTTGTCGAGTGTGGAAACTGACACCGGGACCCAAAGTCTATCTTAACCGCTGCGCCACATGTGCAGCTAAAAGTGTTACTTTTAAACTCCTCTGTATTTCTTATTACGTCAATATTATGTTTGCTTGTTAAACAATATTTTGTTCATATTAAGTAAGTACAAAATCTTGTTACATTAATGGATTAACGACGTGTATAAAGCTGTTCAATGTCTCAGTATGGTTTGAGCTAGCTCCTGAACAAAGCGAGCTTTATATAGTAATAATAATTTTATTTCACATTGAATACAACGGTAACGATTATATATACATATTATTTATGTTTGCCAACATGTATTGCCAACTCCGTTCATTATTACAGTATTGTAGGAGATAGCTATTCACCGATGAAATATTTATCTATATAAGTATGTATTTACAAAAGAAAAGAAGTATATAATATAGTATATCAGTTATCTGATTTCCATAGTACAGCTCTGCTTGGTTTGGGATCAGATGGCCGTGTGTGAATAATGTCGCAGGATGTTATTATTATATCCAATATATTTCTGTGTTTTTTCTGTTTCAGTATGAAGTGTATTCTAAATATGAAAGAAAATTTTGTGAAGACAATCGCCTCGCCGCTTCGTCCGGACAACTATTTGTGTGACCCATAAATAGTTGTTCTGAGTCTGGATGTAATTTGTGTCCGTCTATTATATGTTTGTAAAGTACTCCGCGACACGGATTGGATTCCCTAATGCGAGCGTTGTGTTTCGAAAAAAAAAGTAATTATATATCTTGTAATTCTAGCTGTACGTGTACGACATCAAAGATAGATTAACCATAATTGACAGCTACATAAACCTAACCCCGGAATCCTTATTCGACGTCAACGTGAATGTTTGGGCAATAGACTCTTCAGACCATGTCAAAGATCTCGATCTTTCCAGCAGGAAATGTATTTTGGAAACTGTAAGTATACATTTTTATATACTGTGGACACGGGTCTCAATCGCGACAAAGATATAGGCAAATCATTACCTTGGTTACCCGGACGTTTCGGCATGGATTGCACCAGCCGTGGTCACGGGTCCACTGGTGTGGCTCGGCAGCGTCGTCTCCGTGAAGCTCTGTAAGAAAAGCTATGTAAGTATACATTTTTATTATGTGAATGTTAAAATGATGTCTTAAGTGTATTGTGACGTCAGAAATAAATTATGATTAAATATATGTTTAAAATAAAATTGTAATGAACTTTGCTAAAATTTGTAATTTCTGCAAAAGGTTGTTAACTAAGACTGTTTTAGGTACAGACGCCAGTACATCCAGCTACCCTAATCTGTTAAATTTATTTTATAGATTTTCAACTTTATCACATAAGCATAAGGTTAACTTCCAATTGGAGAAATTTGACGGATTGGAGTAGCTTGATGTACCTACTGGCGTCTATACAAAGATTTGTTGATGTAAGTACTCTTTGTAAGTTTAGTTCACCAAAAAACTTTGAGTTTAAATATGTAATTATATTATACTTTCGTTCATATGAATGGATTGTGGTTACCCTCATGTCAGAGTTGTTCAAGCCACGAGGTAAGCCTCTGCCATGACATAACAACTGTTTGTTATCATGAAATCGTAGTAAAGTTAATACTCTTTAAGTAATTTATCTAAAGTCCAGGAATGCCTTGTATCCAACCAACTTATCTCATTCGCTTGTGACTATAAACTCACGCCAATACAATCTGGTTTCCTCCCCATAGCATCGTAACATCAGAAGAGCCATAGAAAATAAGCTTAAGAAGTCCTAACATAACGATAATAGACATATATCATGTCAGCCAAATTACGTCCACTGCTGGACAAAAGCCTCCCCAAAGAATGAGGGCATATGCCATAATCGCCACGCTTGGCAGACGGGTTGACGATCGCAGTTAGATGGTCATTTCACAGAAAAACGCTGCTGTCCGTTCTCTGGTAGGTACTCCCTCGGTCGATTTCTACGCCTCGCATAGGATGAGATAGGGTGATGATATTTTATGCCGTCACCACACAGCATAGACATATAACTTGAATGTATATCGTAATTAAATTATAGTCTACGTTGCATGTCACTAATCAACATCCAAACGAAATTCTAGTTCAGCTTTCATGCTGAATAGGCAATAAGACTTGGAAATCGTTTTATCTTTTCTCCTAAATCTATGACCTAATGTGTATGCACAGACGCCAGTACATACAGCTAGCACTATCTGTCAAATTTGAACTTAATCACATAGGCATAAGGTTCACTTTCAATTGCAGAAATTTGACAGATTGGGGTAGCTTGATGTGCTGTTTGTTATACCTAACTGTTAATAGCATTGCTTACCGTAATAGCTTAAAAATCATTCAAATGTAAAATATTCCACATTTTTCCATTTCCATTGTGGTCGACAGTCTCACCATTTAGGGTAGCTTCCAGTATTATTGAAAGATAACATTTGAATTGGATACGCGTAGGGAATCAGTAACTAAAACGTTTAGACCAGGCGTCAGGTTCTACTTAAATTTTGACCAGCTGCCACACTGTTTGTAACGATTGCACTGTTCTCATGTCAACCGAGACATACGGTTTAACGTGATATCCAAGCACGGAGGATTGTCGCTGTCGGTTCAGCGGTAGAATGACTGACTTTGAGTAAGTAATAATGACAAATGCGTATTCACCTTTCGTATAAACTGTTGGCGTGATTGGACAATGCATGCTTTTCACGCCAGAGGGTGTTCGATTCCCACACAGGACAAATATTTGTTTGCATGAATATGTCTGTTTGTTCCGAGTCTGGGTATAACTATCTATATAAGTAAGTATTTACAGGAAAAATTGTATATCTAGTTTAACATATATCTGGTTTCCATAGTACACACTGCTTAGTTTGGCATCCGATGGTCGTATGTAAATAATGTCCCAAAATATTATTATTATGACTTCTAAGCATCTTGCAAGTGTCACGGTCCTCTAGATGTGGGTTTAGGCTAACTACTAAAACTAACTAAAAAAAATGGATCCATTTTTTGAAGTTATACTTCTTTTGGCGCGATGGAGAAAAATGATGAGAGTGAATTTTTACGATGCGCGCGCACACCGACACCAAAAAAATTTAACAGCATGAAGTTAGTTCTAGGTGGTATGAAAGTGAATTTAAATAACAGCATGACGTTAGTTCTAGGTGGTATGAAAATTGATAACTATGTTCAAGTTGTATATTAAGAAGTATAACTTCTAACGCGTGTACATAAGTACACACAAGTTTTTTTTTAATTAGTTTTAGTTTAAAAAAAAGACAACGCCCGCACTAGAATCTCATCTCTGTGTCGCGGGGTACTTCATCATTACAGCTTAAATAAGTCCACTGCTGGACAAGCCTCCCTCAAGAATCATCTTGAGGGGATATGCCATAATCGCCACGCTTGGCAGGCGGGTTGGCGATCGCAGTATGATGGTCGTAGTACTCAGAAGGAAGCTGCTTCCCGTCCTCTGGTAGATATTCCCTCGGGTCGACTTCTACTCCCCCCACGGGATGAGATGGGGTGATGATATTCTGATTCTGATATTTGTTGCCGTCACCACACAGCAGCACGCGGGGTACTTACAAACATATAATAGACGGACACAAATTACATCCGTTTACAAGTTTTCCGGTGCGGGACTCGAACCCGGGATACGAAACGGAGAGGTGACTGTCATAGCCGCTGCGCCACACGTGCAGTCATTTAGTTTAGCTGTCACAGAGACAGTGCTGTCGAAGTCATATAGTGGTGCAGATTTAATTGTATACTATCTTGATGCTAATGTTGACTG
Source organism: Pseudoips prasinana (assembly GCA_951640165.1). NCBI lineage: Eukaryota > Metazoa > Arthropoda > Insecta > Lepidoptera > Nolidae > Pseudoips > Pseudoips prasinana. The sequence continues at coordinate 1,945,208 of OX621238.1, read as the reverse complement.
AGCATTTTATTAGAAGTATAATACAGTAAATAGAATATGCAACAATAAACGTTAAAATTACAAAAAATCTGCAACCACCAACAAAATGAAAGCTAAAGATTACGTTTTTCACAAACAATAGTTCATTGAAAGGATTCTACTTAAGGTTGCATAATGTTGTTAATTAAGTGTTGTACTGGAACTATACATTTTCATAATGTTGGTACAAAGGAATGTTTACATTATCTGTATTAGCTTTTGAACAAGTAAATGTAAGATTGAACTTGGTTGTTAAGAGAACAAAACTAATTTCAATGTTATTTGAAGTAATAATGAGAATGTTAACTTACTAACTTATCTTCATAATAATATTTTATCAAACAATGGTTTAATATTTTAGTTTTCGTTTTGCTGTAAAAAAATACAACAGCCTGTGGTTAGTGTGCATCATAACTTGTCAACAAGGACGCAACGATGCTCATCGCCCGCGCGTGGGACTGAGACAGATAGTGCGTTGAGTTATTTTGTTCTGTGGCTGCACGGCACAGATTAACAGGCCACGCGTTATTATTTATTATATTGTTTGTACAATAAACTTGTAATGTTAGCCATAGATCTAGATGTAAACTAATATCGACGACTTGGTGTACAGGTAAAATTCGAATGAGTTTATGTTACGCCTAGTTTAAGACTTATATGTAATTTTATAACTGTTGAAATAAATAAAAATAAAAAATATAATTCTTCCATGTCTCAAATATCCATCAGAGTTGGATGTGTTGGAGAACGTAAAAAAATAGTTAATATCTCAGATAGTTTAGTTTAAAGTTTGGTTAACTTATACTGCCACGTAACCTAAAAAATGACAGCTGACAGAATTCATTTTTATTTTTCCTCTTTATATTTAATATTTCTTAGTACTTACATAGTGCGTTATTAAATTTTCTAAACTATTTCAACCAAAAATGAAATTAATAGTAATTTATAGTAACCAAGAAGTAATTTTCACTAGTAATTACAAAGTGGCGGAAGTAGGTGGATCGTAGCCGTTCAGGTAATGAATTCATGTAACGTATCTACTCGTATGATAACTTTGGAGCCATCTTGCAAGGGTCACTGGGACCCCGCCTGGTAGGCCGATAGGCGAGTCGTGGTCACTGAGATCGCGCTGCCAGCAGTCGTGTATGCGATGCTGGCCGGCGAGTCCACTAAATGGGACGCCGTGGTCTCTTCTGTGAGGCAGTCATGCTCCTGAAGGAGACCGCTGGGCGGGATCGGGAGCGAGCCAAGCCCGCTCAGCATGAAGCAGCCGGTAGCTTAGCTCCCCTCGGGGCTACGGTAGAAGTATGAGAAGTGTCCTCTACTGCCGTCATGTGAAAGCAGCTCCGGGAAGACAGCGATTTGCTTGTGGCGCAGTCGCTGTGCCGGCTGACTGGCAGGAGTAGTCAATCCAGAGCCCTCCCAGGGTATGTGTCCCGACCATCCGGTACATGACACAAAAGGGGGGCACCGGAGTAGCATACACGCGTTCCTGGGGCTCCCCCTATTAGGCGCCTAGAGAATTCCATGGCAGGTTAGGTTTAGTCGGTGCGACTCCTTGAGGTGAAAGGTGAGAGGCCTTTATCCAGCAGTGGACATCTTTTGACTGATATGATAATGCCGATGGTGACTCGTTGATAGTAATATGTGTATCTGATGACTTAACTAATAATTAGCAAACGATATCGTATTTGCTAATGAAAAATTAAAATTTATATAATTTGAACATCGATCATAATACTTTGTGGTGATATAAACATAGATATTGTCAGGAATACGTCTGATAAACGGGCATATGAGTATCTAAATTTACTAGCCAGTCATTGCCTACTTCCAGCTCACAGCCAACCAACACATGGACTAACCAGTCTTGATCACATGATTTTAAAAACTCAAAATAACCGCACTTGCTTTGTGATTCCCTCCACCATAACCAACCATGAATGTGTAGCTTTAAGCATTAACCAAAACACAAAAATAGAATACAAACAAACTCTTAAAAATAAAATTAATTATCATTTACTAGATGTTCAAATTCTAAACAGTAACTTCATGCGAATATTAGACTACAACAACATCAATACTGCAACTGAAGCGCTCGTGTCCATGCTTAAATCTGCTATAACTAATTCTGAAACTTTAATTAAAATACCAAAAAGACAAAGAACAAGCAAACCCTGGATAACTAAAGGTCTTCTAAGATGCATGAGGAACAGAGATAATCTCTATAAAAAAAAACAAAAAAAGACAGAGATAATCTCATACTATTAACAACCTATAAAAGATACAGAAAGTTCTGTAACTCACTTTTAATAAAAGCTAAACAGAATAACGAAAGAAAAGAGATTCAGAAAGCTTCTAATAATAACAAACAGCTCTGGAGTGTTATCAATACCATCAACAATAGGAAGATATGTGAGGATCACTCTTCAAACCTTATATCACCCACAGACCCTAAACAAAGTGTAGATCTAGTCAATAACTACTTCTCAAGCTTAGGTATAAAACTTGCTGAAAGACTAGCTAATTCTAACGGTCCCCACTTCCACAATCTAGGAAAATGACTCTGCTATTGTAGCACCTTGCAAGTCTCTTGTTCTACTCCTTACCAATGATGCGGAAGTGGCTCATCTCATTATGGATCTAAAAGACAATAACACAGCTGGTCTTGATTTGATTTCTGGAAAAATAGTAAAAAGATATATCTCTTTCCTCACTAAACCTTTAAGTCACATATGCAACCTTACTCTGTCGACGGGTGTGTTTCCAGAAGCCTTTAAGATGGCACTCATTAGACCGGTTCACAAAGGGGGGGATAGGGGCAGTGTCGACAACTTCAGGCCAATCTCAATATTACCAACCTTATCAAAAGTAACTGAACGAATTATAAACAAACGCCTAGTTAATTACCTTGAGTTTAACAACATTCTTTCACCTGCTCAGTATGGCTTTCGCACAGGTAAGTCTACCAGTGATGCAGTTGATAATTTAACAAATTCAGTTATATCTAATATTGATAAAGGTAAGAAGAATCTGATTATTTTCCTTGATTTGGCCAAGGCTTTCGACACGGTCTCTATTCCGCTCCTATTGTCGAAACTAGAGCGGATAGGGGTTCGCGGTGTTCCACTTAATTTACTAAAAAAATATAAATCAAATAGAAAACAACGCGTAAAGATAGAACATCACGTTAGTGATGAACAGACAGTAGAATTCGGGGTTCCGCAAGGAAGTATACTCGGTCCTACTCTGTTTTTAATATATATAAATGGCCTATGTAATCTGAACCTAAATAACGGAAAAACACTTACCTTTGCTGATGATACTGCGCTGGTCTTCAGTGGTAATACTTGGGAAGATGTTTATCTTAGCGCTCAGGAAGGGTTTGATATGGTATATGCATGGCTTAGAACCAATCTCCTAACATTAAATGTTAACAAAACGAAATATATCACTTTTGCATTCAGATCCAACCACCTTCCATCCCCACTACATTCAATTAAAGCCCACACTTGTGATCCCTCTAACTTCTCTTGTACATGCCCTTGCCTGGTTAGAACGAACAGTATAAAGTATCTTGGTATCCTCATAGACCAGACTCTAAGCTTTAAACCCCACATCGAAATCTTTGTTACTAGGCTAAGAAAATTAATATATGTGTTCAAAACGCTTAAATCTACAGCCGATTACAAGACAATCAGAATAGTGTATTTTGGTCTATGTCAGTCTATAATCGACTACTGTATAACATCATGGGGTGGGGCAGCTAAAAGTCATATCATAGAATTAGAAAGAGCACAGCGAACAATCCTTAAAGTTGCGGCTGGTCTCCCTTACCGGTTTCCAACAGTTGACCTTTATGCAAAATGAAATGTTCTCACTGTAAGAAAGACTTTCATACTTCACACAGTTCTGAAACAACATTCTGCTTTACCATACAACCCCTGTCTCTTGTTGGAAAAGCGGAGGAAGGGTAACGTGTGTCCCGCTGGCTTATTGGACGATTCGCACGAATTTAACTCGCACAAAACGTGCGAATCGACTCCTTTAAAACATATTATTTTTTCTGTAGTCGATTCGCACGAATTTCATTTATTGGCGTGCGAATCGACACCCTCACAAATATGTAGTAGGCTATTCGCACACATATTGTTTTTTATGAAATGCAGTTAAGATAAAGTACACTTGAGCACAGAAGTAGTAAGGTCAAATATGTTTTACTCGTAATAGATAGAAAATAAAAACACAATCTATAATCAACAATATCTGTATTAAAATTAAAACTAAGTACTAAACATCTTCTAAGCTCGTGGTTTGAGGATTAAAAATGAGCAAATATCGATCACAGAATAATAAATGTCACTAACAAACTACTACTCCACTAACCACGTAATAAAAAATAAAAGTACTAAAAATTTACTTTTTTTTTTTACTTTACCCAAACATTTACTTTTTTAATAAGGTAGAGGTATATATATAATTAACAACTTTTTCTTATATTTATTATTGACGAACATTTGGTACAACAAAAACATGTCTTAATGTTTTTTAGAAGTGTACCTAAAATACACAGTTCTCATCATTATAACAATAAAACTTTTAATCATAAAACTAGAACTAGGGCTATAATCACAATTTGAATCACAGATTTTTCTTTAAAATAACGTATAAAAGTGACTAAAGTTTTATATACAACTAACAAATCAACAATAATAAATCAAGTCACAACAATAATAAAATGCTTACTTCTAATTTATATATAACAGGTTAAAAAATAAACTTACGAGAATTATAAAAATAGATATTTGGCTTTAATCACAATCAAAATCACAGTCGTTACCTTTTAGGAATAAAATAATCATCAGTTATATATGTATTATGTATACAATATTACCGCCAACTAATTTCGTAATTTTTCAATACAAAGTTGTATATTAATTTCGCCACGATTCAATTGGCTTACGATGTCTTCGATTCTTTTTTGAAGTTTTATTCTCTCAGGACTTTTAACTGAAATATACTGATTTTTATTATAAAGAGTTAAATAATAATTGGAATCTTTACGTAAAGTATCCAAAAACATTGCAATGTTTGGTTTAGGTTTTACCAATCTGTTAAAACGCGAGTTCCATGATTCGATGGCATTATTTGTTTTATGACACACATCAAAAAATGACCATGTGTTTGAGAAATAAGCATTTTCATCTAACCAAGTACGAACAAAATAATCATTAAATTGAGTAATTTTCTTTTCAGGCTCATTTTCTGATTCAATATATAACCAGCCATCTGATCTATATTCTCGAGGTACATATGCTAGAGCCATGCAACGTTTAACATGCATTTTATCAATTAATGATTTATCCATACCTAACTTCTTTGCATTTCTCCATAAAGACTTTTGGAAATGAAATAAACAACCTTGAATACGTGCGTCAGGAAATATTTTTTCAATAGCAGCCATCGCACTTTTTTCAAAATCTGTGGTGAATATACGTGGAGAAAATTGAGGAATTCGACTTTTTATAAGGTAAAAAAAAATTTCGTATGTTTTTTCTTGTTTGTCCGGTAGTAAAGCGTATATGGCTGGTAAAATATTTGTATGTTCATGGGTACTTCCCAAATCTATATGTAACGTGTATACTTGCAAAAATGGTGGTACGCAGCTTTTGAACGTCCCATCGCAGAAAACGCTTTCTGCTGTTTCAATATATTTTATAACATTTTGGTTTGCAAAAAGTGTAATTCTTGTTTTCTTATATCCATAATCAGCAAACTTCAAATCTTCGTAGCATGGAGGAATAAAAAGATCTGTAACTTTTTTGAATCTCAATTTTTTTACCTGTAGTGATGTGTTTCTATGTCGATAGAGTCTTTTCTTAATATTTTTAAAATCAGGAACTTTTTGTATGAGATCATATCCAGCATTATGCAAGTCCGAAACCATTTCACCATAAATTTTTGGTATAGTTGTGAGCTCTTTCTCCGATCGTTTAATGCATTTGTCTAACTGATACTTCATTTCATTTTCTATGACGCTTGGTTGGCATGAATGAGGTTCTTCTTTTGTTAACAGGAGATCATTATTTGTATGTAAGAGTGCTTTACAACGTTGTCTATTGACGCACCTCCAGACTGTAACACCATTTTTGTTCTTGCGCTGCTTATTATATCTATATCCATGCCTTAATAGAAGTTCTTGACCTCTTTCTGATTTTATAAAACCAATGTCAGCCCTTTCATCTCTACTCGTCGATGGTTCTGCCGCCATACTTAGGTATTTTCAAGAAGCTTTCTATTTTGTCTGAAAATTAAAATAAGTATCCAATGAGATACTAATTAAATCAAGGAGGTTTTACCAGAATTACTTTTATCGCATTAAACATTATTAATATAATTAACTTCTTTGCTGAGCAGATAGTAAATAAAAGTTGTGCATAGTATCCATCATCATTTATGCAATACTAAAAGCAAACTTATGTTGACTCATTTTTGTAATCGATGATTTGGTGACGCTTCCACTAGGTGGCGTCACTTGCTCTTCAACGACCACAGTTTATAATTATTTATTATTAATATGTAGTATTAAATACAAACCGGAGTATAAAAAGCTTTTTTATATTAATATTTGAACTATAGTAGATCGTTATAAAATATATTTTTATAGGCAATAAATAATAAATTAAAAATTAAGAAAGATTTCTCATAATTCTCAGTCACTCAGAATAAAGGGGTTAATAATGTTATCACAGTTAATACTAATAATTCTATTACTTACATGCTTAACGCCTGCACATTACTTTGATGTCCTTCCAGCACACAACACTGTGTCACATCACAATAATTATCTTAAATTACCGTCCGGCACGTGTACTTTCTACAGTTACAATACAAAAGTAAACAAAATGTAGACCCATGACCAACCCGAGTGAGCGTGATAGCATATATATAGCTTTCTCTTTCATTTTTCCTGTAATAGGCGAATTTTGCGGTCATGTTTATATTGTTTTGTATTAGTAAAAATGTAGATATGCCACGTTTTAAGTAATTATTATTATCACTTATTCCATACAGATCTTTCTTACTTTCAAGTAAATATCTGCTTTTTAAACTTCGATTATTTTTTATTTTTATTTCAGTGATGGCTGAATACGACTGTACTTGAATTTTTTTAAACCTTAAAATGAAATGTGTGCGAATAGCCTACTACATATTTGTGAGGGTGTCGATTCGCACGCCAATAAATGAAATTCGTGCGAATCGACTACAGAAAAAATAATATGTTTTAAAGGAGTCGATTCGCACGTTTTGTGCGAGTTAAATTCGTGCGAATCGTCCAATAAGCCGTCCCGCTAACGTAACCCACTCGAGCTTATCAAGTAACTTCTTCTACTATCTGGGGCCTTACTTATATAATAAGTGTAACAAAACTTTGGGCATCTATCCTCTTTCTAAGCGGGATTGTAAATTAAAAATTAGTAATTGGCTAAAAACACTTAATTATGATGAGACCGAAGGCCTGCTTCGTCCTGTAATTTAATTTAATATTATAATTTAATCTTTCCTAATTTAACTCTCAAATTTTAGTATAAATATAACTAATCTACTTATCTTTACCACAGGGCTCTAACATCATATCATCGATTTTTATTTTTATTTTGACACTTTATTGTTTAATACCACTATTGTTTGTTATTTTCTAAACCTAAGTCCCATTACATACATACCCATTACAGACTATTCAGAATTCAAAAATACACAAGCTTTCTTACACAATATCTAATTTTAATATTATTATTACTGGTATTTATTTATATCTCTACTATTATAGATTTAGATTTATGTGTTTCAAGCAATTAAAATTGCAAAGAAAGCAATATTTAATTCAATCTGCGGAGTGGGGCACTGGTGACCTGTAATACAGGTTTACCCAAACCTAACTCAGGCACCAGTCTGTCACAAAACTGGTTGCATTTATAACTGCTAAAATGTACTATCCTAAATGCCATCGTATTTAAAAAAAATGTAAACTACCTTTGTGATGAGAGAAATATTTAATGAAAAAATAAAAAATAAATCCTGCATACTGCTTATTCGCTGTGCCGTCCAACAAGCTCTAGTGATTTTACTAATACTAACAAAAATTGTGGTTCACATTAATAAAATAATGCTTTAATGATATGAAGGTACTCAATTTTTATTATTTTCAGGACCAAGGCGCAGACGCAGGTTTTTATCAAGGATGTATGTCTCGGCTGGTGCTGCAAAGAGTCGTCCAGCGATGCAAATGTTTACCATTTGATTATACCGGTAAGTTGTTATATTAATACTTCAATATCGATTGCACCTCTGACACAGTGGGTAAGGTATTCACACAGGCAATTATTTTCATGACCTAAAAATGGTTGTTTTGAGGCAGGGTGAGCTTCGTTTTCGTGTGTATTTTTAAAGTTGCTCACGATACCGGGACTTATTTTTGTTATTATTATTCTTGGTTTCCACAGACTGTCCATGCCATTATAAAATTCTTTATTCTTTGGCAACTGCCAGATATAGCGATAGCGTGTTCTGTCTATTGTGAGGTCCTGGATTAAAATCCCAGTATATGCGGGATTTATCATATTGTACACAGCAATCTTCAGTCGGAAGACTTCGGTATAGGTCGTTATTTGTCATATACTCGTACTTGACACTGCAATCGTCATAAATTTAAAAAAAACATTGCCTACTCTGACGTTTGGGTGCACAATCTGTATTTTTGTATGTCAAGTATTTAAAGAAACTGACACTCCATTATAGTTACAAGACGAGATGATATAAAATACGTATATAACAGTGGAAGAGGTAGCAGGTTTAGCAATATTTCTAAGGCTACTTACTCTTGGGATTGAAGAAATAGGCATATATTATATATATCATACACGCAGATTTTGTAGGCTTGCAAGCGGTTCCATGTGAGTTTTGTTCGAGGAATACTCCCAATTATTTCAACTCACTAAAAAGTGTTGTCTTAACGCCGTATACCTAATGCCAGGCATCAAAATAAATTAAAAAGGTTAGTTAGTCTAGAGCCTCCTTTTTTTTTGACTAATACTGGTGTGCTATTCACCGTCAATAAATGATTATGAAATTGTAATACGTTACATGATTGACAATAAGACGTAAACAACTAAATAACTAGGTCATTAAAATATCCAAAAGTATCCATCCTCCATTCTGCTACTTTAGATAATAGGAATTCTATTGCTAGACTCCACAGGACTGGACTTGTGTCCAGTCCTCTCTAGTAGCTCTACTCTCTACCCGAACAAAGTCAATTTATTTATCCTCAATGTTCGTAAACAACAATACGGCTCATTTGACGGCAAGTGGTTACCAAATCTTATGAAGCTTACGACACATACGGCATCACTCCCACGTTAACTCAGCATTAACACAACAAATGCTGGAGGTACTTACTTACCAGTCAGACTACTCAGAGAGCTAAACGTTATGCTCTACTGCATTAAAAAAAAATACTAATATGCGTGGGAGCCCTATATAAAATTAAACAATTTACTAAATTGAAGAACTCACAATAATCTATAAAGTTTTGCAAATAAAAATATAGGTAGAAACTTCCAATTGGATCAAACCGTAAAATATATTAAATGAATGTAAACTGGAAGTTTATATTTATTTAAAACTTGAACAGATACTGAATATTATCAGTATATTTATAGAGATTTCGAATACTACGAAGTTTTTGTCGGATTTGAGAGTTAAAATAACTTATTTCATATTCATTTGTATTTTCGTTTAAGGTTATTTTTTTCTATAGCATTTTGGATAGTTCATGCTTTAAAATAATACGTGTAAATTGAATAAATCTTTAAGTTTTATAAAAATTTGGGAGGGTAACGAGCTTGCCAGTCACCTGATGGTAAGTGACTACCGCCACCCTTGGACACTCGCGACACCAGAGGAACCGCAAGTACATTGTCGGGGTTTAGACATTCCGGAGCGGATATACTTCTGTAGTTAATTTGCGGTAAACAGTTTTTTGTGAAACGCACGGTGATAGACTACCATTCATTCTAGTGTTTAGCAATATTTTATAAGTGTGAAGATAATATAGCATGAGATGATACACTTTTCTATCATCTCATTCTTTAGTCAAAAAGTAAAAAGTTATTTTATATTATTCTTAAAATAGACGGACCCTGAACAAAAATGTATTTTACGAATATAAATCACGTCGCGTTGATACGGTTGCCCATTAGTAATAATACTTAGATACATTATTATTCTTATATTTGCAAAATGATGACTGGCATTTATCACTTAATAAAATAATAAATGGAAAAGGTTTTTATTCACATAGACTTTAAAAAGGCGCTTGTAAGTAGTCAGAACATGTTTGTGGTAATATAATAATAATAATATCTGGGGACAATGTCACACAGATCATCCTAGCCCCAAAACATCCATGACTCAGAAACAAATATTCGTGCTCATCACACAAATATTTGCACTTACCGGGATTCGAACCCAGGACCACCAGCTTCGTAGGCAGGAGCACTACCAACTAGGCTACGGTGACCGTCATATAGTTCATCATCAGACGAAAGACGTCCACTCCTGGACAAAGGCCTCCCCCAAGGATCTCTACAATGGGCGGTCTTGCGGTGCCCGCATCCAGCGGATTCCTGCGGCCCTTGAAAGATCGTCGGTCCACCTTGTTCCACGAAGACGCAGCGTGGGCAGGCCTCCCTGCCCACGCTGCGTCTTCCGGTGCGTGGTGGAGGCCATCGGTTCTACGAGCTATGTGCCCCACCCACTGCCACTTCAGTTTGGCAATTCTTTGGGCTATGTCGGCTATAACTTTGGTATTATAGTATTTAGTAATATAGTTCAGTATACATAATTATTTCTACGTACATACAGTTGTTAGATAATAATAATATCTGGAGACAATGTCACACAGATCATCCTAGCCCCAAACTAAGCAAAGCTTTTACTATGGGTACCAGGCGACGATATACATACTTATATAGATAGAAAACATCCATGACTCAGAAACAAATATTCGTGCTCATCACACAAATATTTGCACTTACCGGGATTCGAACCCAGGACCACCAGCTTCGTAGGCAGGAGCACTACCAAACTAGTCTATGGTGACCGTCGATTAAATTAGATAGCGGCATCTGTGTACCAGTTACCGCCTAACTGCGGTCTAAAGAACTAGTAGTCAGACTAAGGCAAACCCTTCCAAATGGCAACGTTAGAGAAACCTTTGGGGAGGCCTATACCACAGTATAAATATGGACAGTAAGGTAACTAAGCTTAGTTGGTGAAATAATTACCTACGCTCTATTGAAGCAGTAGGGTTGTAACTTTTAATGTTTTAGATACCTATTATTATATTTTAATAAATATATTTAACGAAAAAAAAAACCGTTCTGCTAATTATGCCAACAAATACCCTAATGCCTTTTCTCTACTCCTGGTCCATTCAACGGTTGCCTGGAAGATATCGCACTTAGCGATGAGGCCGCCATTTGTACAATCTTAACATACTAATAGTTCTTTTTATGTATTATTTTTTGGTGTACAATAAAGAGTTACTTACTTACTTATATTTGTTTTAAAAATCAGCAGGACGGTTAAAATACGAAAGCTTTGATCAGGCCGAGTTCAAACAGCCGTATCCAACGCAATATACACGTTGATTTTTAAAGAGGTTACGGAGATAAACTTGCACGCGACCACTCGTTTTCACGCGGCACTCACTACTGACAGCACCGCGACAAGTGCGACAACCCCTTACGCGACGTCCTACGTGAGCGATCTAGACGCGAACGCGAAGCGACGCGGCGCGGAGCGAAAACAACGAACAGTCGAAACCTATAGAGGTGTCCTACGTGACCAAACGTGCGTGCGGTGCGGTGCGGAGCGGTGCGACGTGAAGCGAACGCGATCAGTTGGCTTGATATTTTCGCACGAACAGGATGCGGTGCCGTCGTGTTTTTGCGGCGTCGGTGGCGGCTTCATAAATAAATAAAAATAAAAAGGATTTTATTCACGTAGACTTTAAAAAAGCGCTTGTAAATAGTCAGAACATTTTTGCAGTAATATATAATTAATTTATAATTATTTCTAGGTACATATAGATATTTAGGTACACGGATTGTAGGAAATAATTTACAATAAGATTTATTTTATAACAGTAACGATATTTAACTGTCTTAAATTAAGTTATTGTCAAGGATCATGTGTAGGTTTAATTATCAAAATTTAAATTTTAGCTATATTTTTACTACATATTGTCGAATGGTTCTGTCTATATTAAGGTACGAATTAAATGTTATCATTATGCCTTATGTTTATTTTTGCGAGATGATTCGCGTGCACGTAGGACACCGCCACCGCGTCGCACCGCATCGCATTAAATTCGCGTGTCACCGCTTTATAATCGCGTTCGCTTTGAATCGCCTACGTAGGACGTAGCGTAAGGGGTCTTGTCGATGCGCATGTTTGTGTGAGTGTGCCGATTCGACCATCTGTAGGTAGTTTCCGTTCTGATCAATTTTTATACTGCGCCTATACTCAGCTGTGGACAATATGAAACTGATGATGTGACGTACAGTTATTTAGATACGCAGCTTACATGAAAACGTACTACAGATTACATAACATAGCAATAACATTTAACTTATAATTGTAATGATTTAGTTAGCAAAAAGTAATAAATGTTAAATAGGTTGTTGATGTAATAAAACCAAGTAAAAATATCTCAAAAGCAAAGAACGCTCCGGGTGGATGATTACAGAGTAATTTGGAGGAATCTTTTCCCTATAATGATTTAGTACGGTAATGGCTTAGCGTTAACTTTCCGCTCCGAAGCCTCGGATTTTTATTTATCTTGACGTTTGATCGTAATGGTGAGAATTTTTCAATCTTCTACCTTTTGTCAAAGAATTTGTAGGCTCATAAGTAAATATTGTGCTGTGTGGTGACGGCATAGAATATCATCACCCCATCTCATCCCGTGGGTGGCGTGGAAATCGTCCGATTGAATACCTACCAGAGAGCGGGCAGCAGCGTTTTTCTGTGAACTATGACCATCTAACTGCGATCGCCAACCCGTCTGCTATGCGTGGCGATTATGGCATATCCCCCATTCTTTGGGGAAGCTTTTGTCCAGTAGTGGACGTACTTTGGCTGACATGATGATGATGTTATGAATATTAAATAAGTATGTATGTATGTATTACGATATACGTTATAAGTATATGATCGCATAACACTGTCATATTAAAAGATAACGTAGTACACAGATATACGTTGCTGCCCGTCCCCTGGTAGTTATTCCCTCGGATCGACTTCTACGCCCCCCACAGGTTGAGATGGGGTGATGATATTCAGATATTCACGAAAAACATTATACTACAAGTTAATTATTATTGTTTCAGCTGAATCATTGGATGTAAGTGATTATCCCCCCTGTTCCTGGGAACGTCTTATATGTATTTATCAAGGCATAGGTAAGAAAACATTTTACGAACATCACCGTATGTGTCATTGAAGTGAAACTTTATAAATCTTAAAAACACTATAATAAATATCTGGACAGCACATCAAGATACCCCAATCAGTTAAATTTCCTTAATTGAAAGTAAACCTTATGCTTTTGTGATAAAGTTGAAAATCTATAAAAGACATTTGACAGATTGGGGGAGATTGATTTGCTGGCCGCTGTACTGTTGATAATACGCAACAAGATATAAAACCAATAGTAGACAAGCAGTCATTGTTTGTGTTGTCTAAAACATCTAGCCATATTACTCAACTTACCATATATCAGCCGATGTTTGAATAAATAGTCTTTGAATCTAAACTATTGGATAAATCGTTCATTCGCTCAAAGAGCAGCCCGACTGGGGAAGTACCTCCACCTTACAGAAGACATTCCTTAATTATAACATTAATAATTTTAATGTTGTGTTTCCGAGTGTGAGTAAGGTCACCAGAGCTCATTGGGGTAGGGGAAGGGTCAGCAACACATGTTTGCTGACTTTCAAAGGCCGGCAACGCACCCGCAACACCTTTGGTGTTGCGAGTAGGATTACCATATATAAATAGAGGGATGCCTGTCTATGGTACCTAAATTGCCTGATTTTTCAGAAAAATGGCTGTCTGAAGCAAAACGCTGTAGGTAATAAGTAAAAGCCTACAGATAATAACGAAGAAGGATATTTATTATATATGTAAAAAACTTCACAAGATACAGTTTTGTAATTTTCCTGTGTAATCAATATTGCTTTTACTGATTCAATTGTCACCCGATTTCTGTCTTTACTCCACTGGGCGTTGACGAGAGCCTGCGAAAATGCCTGTCTAAACCTTAAAATCCCTGTTAAATGCGGCTAACGCCTGTCATATGGTAGCCCTAGTTGCGAGTCGCAAGTAGTTGCGAGTGTCCATGGGCGGCGGTGATCACTTACCATCAGGTGACCCACTTGCTCGTTTGTCGCCCTGGGATAAAAAAATAATATAGAGATTAGATTTTATTTCCAAACATCATTTATTTGCAGAAATGATTCAAGTTGACCTTAAAGATATAATAGCGGAAAGCAAGTGCTATCAACGTTGTGACTACGTGCAATATGACACAGAGGTGGAGTTTCTCAAGAACCAGAGGCAGTCACAGTGAGTATTCCAATTATCCATTTAAATAAGACATTATTCACACACGGCCATATGATCCAAAACTTTACTTATGTAATATGTATACATACGATACAACATGTAATTTAATTAACACACATCCTGAAAATAGTTTGTTCAGAATCGTTTACTGAATCGATTGATATAATTTTTAATATAGGTAATTTTTTTTTTCGAAAATATTTAAAACCACGGAAATTATTGTCATATTAACCCTGTACAGTAAAGACCAATTGACATGGACCGTAAATCAAAGTAATAAGACTTATAAATCGCAGTTTTATTAGTATTCATACAAATTCCATCATCCAATACAAAATAAATAAAAATAAACTATATTCCAAGAAATTAATTTAGTAAATAACAATGCATATACATGTTAAAATAAAAATTCAGTGTATGTATTGTGATTACAAGATAATATTCTAATTGGGGTGTTTGAGGGTGTGCGTTAATTATGTTACATGTTGTATAGATAATTATTATATATTTTATGTCTGCTCATAACCATTTACATGGTGGCATCTCCTATAGTTAAAGATGCATAGGAACTGAGTACCTATAGTTATAACTAAACTAAGCCTTTTGTAGTCTCTGATCCTAATACCTGAGGGCACCCCATTAGGGTGCCCTCAGGTATTAGTCGCTTAAATTAACGTACTAGTTGAGAGCCTTTTGCGCTACCCAACTGCCCGTTGTTTTCAATAATTTAATTCTTTTTTTTTTTTTTAATAATAATAATAATCTTTATTCACAGAATATAGGTTAAAAGTACAAGTTGTTACAGTGTTGGTATAGTGCACTATATTCTACCTTAAAATAAGGCATGCGAACAGTATTTTTATTTTTTACATTATCTTGAATAGTATTCAAGAATCACATTAAAACCACGCATTGCATTGCATTAAAATAACAATTCATTAAATTAAACAGTAAACAGTAAAATAATGTCAAATGTAACAAAATTATCAAAATTATGTCCAAAGTAGCAAAATAATGTCAAATAAGTATAATGAATAAAAAAAAATAAGGTCAATGCATAGTGTAAGAGTCAAAAAATATTGTCAATTTTCATAATGCTATTATTAAATCAAAGAATGAAAATAATTAAAAATTATAATTTACCATTTAAATAGTCCACTACATTATAATAGCATTTATTGATCAACAAGGTCTTAAGCTCTTTCTTAAAAGTTGATAAGTCGTCCATACATTTTAGATTTTTGGGCAGTTTATTAAATATTTTTGGAGCCATATGATATATGCTTTTATGCATCAGAGCTGTATTAGTTTTGAGCATACACAATCGGTATACAATTATTACTTACTTGCTATTTATTATTTATTTAAGGATATTAAAAATATATGTGACGAAACAGACCGCACGGACGGACTAATTCAAAATATTTTGTTGCTTTAATTGCTGTATTTATGTAATACATTGTGAGCTTGACAAGTATGTAAATACCCAAGTGCTGAATAAAATTTCATTATTTCATTAAATAAATTACACCTAAACTCAGGACAAACAGACATGTGCACACAAATATCTGTCCTCAGTGGAAAATGTGGGAATCAAACCCACGACCTGCAGCGTGCATTTACTAAACACGTAACTGGCCCGTAACCATGCAACACATATACACAAGCATTCGTCTTAGGCTGATTTCAGAGTGACGCGCGCGGCACGCGCCGGCGCGGCGGCCAGTGCATCTCAACAGCCATTTTAAGTGTATGCAACGGCGCGTGCGAGACGCGCCACTCTGAAACGCTAGCTGCCAGTAGAGGAGCTCGGGCAGCGCTGGCCGACGGCGCGCGTCTCACACGCGGCGCGTGTGAACTGCGTGACTATGAAACGCAACTGAGCGTTTCTCAAAAAAATTGTACCATTTTCAGAAATTATGCTGAAATTAAAATATTGAAATATACTTGATTTATTTATTTTAGGCTATGGGTAAATGCCTAAAGATTAGTAATATAAGTTTTGTGTTGAGATTTAAAACGTAAATAAATAGCGAAATCCATAAAAACAGACCCAAGGGAGAGAAAAATTCTTATTTGGTTACCTTCATTCGTTTACGTAAATTTAATGTAGAAACCAATTACCGGAATATTTATTGAATAAAATGTGATAATAAAACAACATTCTACTTGTTTTTCAGTCAATCACTCTATATTAATATGCAAATCTTAAATTAAAGGCGGTATTATTTCCTTTACGTTACTATTCGGCCACAACTCTTGTTTAACTTTACATTATTGACCCTACTTTATTTTGTATTAAACTTGTGTATATATACATAATGCAAAAAATAACCATATATTTTAGTTTTTATCACAAAAACGTATTTATGTTAAAAATATATAAATAAAGAAAAGAAATATGCGTCTGCTTTTATGGGACAGTAACAAAAATAGAAATCTGGAAACAAAATAGGATTTCTTAAGCCTAGACTTAACAGTTGTGCAAATAATTATATTGGACTTAAATATATTGATACAGGAACCTCTGTCAGGAAACATTTATATTTCGTAATAATCTAATAATAATAAACACCGACCGATTAGACAGTTTAAAGGTTTTTAAAAATTCTAGGACTTTATATTGTTGGCGTGAATATTACTCTCCATCAATCTCTATACATATATTTATAAATGTTTATTTTTTTTATTCATTTTCTATAATAATAATCTCTATATTAGTTTTCTTAACTTAATTAGTTTAACTTTTTTTGGAGGTGTATTTTGAGGATATTCTTTCTAAGTTCTTTTTCCTCTGCTCTTCAATCTTTTCAGGGGTTTCTTGTAATCTTTCCCAGTACCGTCTCATTTTTTCAGCCAGGGTTAGTCTTACATTTACCATTCAAAATCACTTACAATGCATTTGTAAATAAAATGTTACTGGCTGAACCGGCAGACGTCGTTCTGTCTAAAACTTTCAACACAGTACAAAAACTTCAAGAAAAAATCAATGATATCAGTGAAGTCGTTCTTAGCGCATAGCGAATAGCAAAAGTTTATATTTAATAGCATATCTTTCCCCGCAACTTCACTCTGTAAGCTTCTATTGGTCGTAGTGTGGTAACCGACCCCAATTTAGTCGGAAAAGGCTAGGCAGATGATGATTATGATGGTCGTAGTGTGATGTTACATAGCCCATTTATCTGAACTAAAAGCCATAGCACATAGCCTGTCCATAAAACTGAAAGACTTTTTCTTTAGGTAGGTCCTGAGATTAGCGAGTCCAACCAAACGAACTTACAATCTCTTCAGCTAAATATTATCATAATTGTAAATGTAATTTCAAGCAGCAGCGAAAATAATTATATGAAAATAAAGCATATATGGCCCACCACTGTGTAAAATAGAAAGTCCAATTTTGGTTATTTAGCTGATATCCTATGAGAAAAAAATAGTCTTAACTCCCAGGGACTTACAGCTAAAAAGCTATCTAAGTGGCCGTGTGAACGAAATAGTATGGTTATATTTCATGACTAATGTTATTCTTAAAAAACAGCTTTATATCAAAACGACAGAAAATAAATGCACCAAGCTCCCATTCATTTTCGCACATTCCTATAAATTTATTTAATATAATATTTAATTTTATTAAAACTGATAAAATTACATCGCCATAATTATACTCAAAATTAGGCAGTCAATACTCTGCCTAACAATTTTCTATTTTGTTATTCACTTTTCCATTTATATGTTACCACTTAAGAGTAACAAAAAAAGAGGTAACGAATTAAGGTTACAAAAATTATTAAAATTGTTTACGCGCACAACTCTAGCTAGTACTCGTTTATGATTTGACTTTCAAAATCAAGATTAAGAGCTTTAATGGTACTCGAGGAGAAATAGAATATAAAATTGGAGGTTAGCTCTGATTGTTGGGTAACAAAGTTAGGATTTTTTTCGGACCAGCAACCAGGCGGACAACATTCAATGTTCCCGCACGGTACGCAAAGGAAATATCTAAACTTAAACAAGATGAATGCCGATCTTGCTAATGCTGCCACTAGTCTAAAACATATTTATACCAAATCGGCGGTGATATTTTCCAAAATAACGGTCACAAAAGAAGAAAACTAAAAAGGAACTTTTTATACGATACAATAAAATAATTATTTATTAAATATATTTGTTCTATAGGACTAAAGATTTATTTATAAATTAATTGGGGTCTTTTATTTCGTAATGAATACATTTAAGTGATTCTAGAATATCCGGAAGTTCACTCAGTACAATCGATTGTTTGGGACGGTATGAAATTGGGACACTTCACTTTTCATACAACTAGATTAAACCAAATTTTTAAATATTTTTATATTTTATAAATACTTATTGTATTTATACATTTTTCATTTTTTTTACTTAGAGCAATTAACTTACTAATTATATAATTTAATAGAAACTAGTAATGATCTATTTAATGTCTAGAAAAACAAAATTGAAAATATGGGACAGTGAATAAGATAGAAAGTACAATTTTTTTGAGAAACGTTCAACTACTATCTAGTGCAATTGTAAGCGCGCGCGTTTGGACGGCGCCGCTCGCCGGCGCGACTCTGAAATCAGCCTTTATTTCCACGTTTGTTACTCAATCACGCAAAAACGGCAAAATTTGGAAAGGAAATGAAATTTATTCAGCACTTGGGTATTAACATACACTTGTACTTGTCAAGCTCACAATGCAGTACATAAACATAGTGGATAGTATAAAAGTTACAAAAAAATTAATTAGTCCGTCCCGTAATCGCATATATTTTCTGAAATCCTTAAATAAATAACAAGTTACTAATCTATTATTTGAAATATAGTTCTACTATATTAAAATCAAAGAATAGAAGACTAAAGCAAAAAGACGAAATTCTAAATGAGGGTGTGATCACATGCACGGGATCACCGATCACGCGTTAAGGGGCCGAAGCGATCCTCGCCGCTGCGCTGAGGAACCTAACCCAGCTAGCCTGCGGCTTTCTCTAGCTACCTACGTGGACGACCCGGAGAAGAAAGCCACAAAAGAAACTCCGGGAGATGGATTGAACATAGCTTATGAATTGACGCATAGGTGTTCGTTTTATGTTCTGCTATTATGTTCAATCCATATTTCATTCAAATCCGCCAGGATGATCTAAAGATCTAATTACAATTTATGTTACATATTCTATAATAACTAACATTAATTAGATGTGGAGATGACCTTTACAAAAAAAACGAAGTACTACGTAGTAATAGTTGGCTCGCAGGTTTATTACCCGATTATTGAACAGTTTAAAATACCACTCCCCTCGTAGTCGTGCAGTAATGTCCAGCGCAGTCTTAAGTAGTGACCCAGTGTATTTGCCGGAAACCAACGAGGTGGAGTGAGTTTCGGATATGCAGAATTTACTCGTATGACGTTTTAAAAACGTAGTATTTATAGGGTAATTATTTTTCAAAATGTAAAATTAATATGTAGTGTTAATTCCGCTAATTGTCAGTTTAATCATACCGGGATGCAATTCGCAAAGCCATGCAAGAAGGACAATATAAAAAAGAAAATTACATGCGCCAGTACGATACCCAACACGTGTTTCAGTCCTCCACGGACCATTCTCAAGGGCTGCTAACTCGTCGAGTGCTCGAAGGAGACTGTCTCGAAGGAGAGTCTCCTTCGAGCACTCGACTTGATTGTTATGGATTTCCGCAAAGTGAGGCCTGATTCCATTACTTATCTATTTATTTATCTGCAATAAGGTGTAGCATATGCTATAATACTTTGAATTAGCTATCTCCTGCGGCTTCGTATTTCATCAGAGCAATTTTTAAAACAATTGAACCTCCTTATATTCATGGCTTCGAGCATCAGCAATATCGCTTCGTATACGTTGAATCAGAGCTAGCGGCGTAAATTGACGTAGGTCTCTGTAGGGAAAGCAATCTGCTACAGCTACGAAAATAGATATATTCTGTCACTCGAGTTAAGATAGATTTGATTGGCATTTCCTGGAAAGGTTTTGCTCCGGCAAAAGGCAATCATGGGTTCCTAATTAATGTTGATGAGATACAGGAAATAATCACGCAAATGTTATATAACCAATACAAAGAAAATAATGTTTATAAATATTGTAAAGATTCTTAAATGGAATTCGTACAGCTGGGACGGCTTTGGTCTCCTTACAAACGTGTTCCAAAGAATAAAGTATTCTTTGGTACGCGACACGGTACCAAATGTTGACTGCGTATAGACGCCAAGATTTTGTGCTTGACTACAAGATTTTGTACTCGTGCAACGAGTACAAAATCTTGTAGTCAAGCACAAAATCTAGAGAAGAAATCACAAAATCTAAAGAATAAAGTATTCTTTGGTACGCGACACGGTACCAAATGTTGACTGCGTATAGACGCCAAGATTTTGTGCTTGACTACAAGATTTTGTACTCGTGCAACGAGTACAAAATCTTGTAGTCAAGCACAAAATCTTGGCGTCATAGCTTCGAGCATCAGCAATATCGCTTCACGTTGAATCAGTGCTACGGCGTAAATTGACGTAGGTCTCTCTAGGGAAAGCAATCTGCTACAGCTACGAAAATAGATATATTCTGTCACTCGAGTGAAGATAGATTTGATTGGCGTTTCCTGGAAAGGTTTTGCTCCGGCAAAAGGCAATCAAGGATTCCTAATTAATGTTGATGAGATAGAGGAAACAATCAAGCAAATGTTACATAAACAATACAAAAAAAATGTTTATAAATATTGTAAAGAATCTTAAGAGGAATGCGTACAGCTGGGACGGCTTTGGTCTCCTTACAAACATGTACCAAAGAATATAGTATTCTTTGCTACGTTAAACATTTGCACGAGTACAAAATCTTGTAGTCAAGCACAAAATCTTGGCGACTATACGCAGTCAACATTTTGTACTTAACCATTTGGTTTCCATAAACTGGTTTAGTGTTGCCTATCTATCGATACTTAATGTATCGATAGTTGACCTCGAAAAACTGCCAGAATATCGATAGGGCTATCGATAGTATTGGAATTTAACAATACTATCGATAGTTTCAATACTATAATTATTGGGTATTGATACTATCGATAGTATCGATACTATCACTATTAAGGTGGGTTTTAGTGCAATTAAAGTCAATAATATCAATAGTTTTGCTACATCGCTATTGAAACTAATAATGTAATTAACTAAAATCCGGATGCAATAATATTGAACTTTGGTTAAATATCGATGTAGCAAACTATCAATAATATCGATAGTATCGACTTTTATTGCACTAAAACACACCTTAATAGTGATAGTATCGATACTATCGATAGTATCAATACCCAATAATATTGATACTATCGATAGTATTGGTCTTAATCACTAGTATTACTCAATTTCTTCGAAATATACTATCCATAGTATCGATAGTATTGTAAAATTCCAATACTATCGATAGCCCTATCGATATTCTGACTAGTTTTCGAGGTCACGATAGTATTGACAACCTATCGATAGACAATCGATAGTGAGGCAACACTAAACTGGTTCGATTTTATATAATTGTTTGGTTACGACAGGGAATAGACAATGCTTGTCAGTTTTATTTTCTGTATTGATTTGCCAGACATTCGGCAAATCGAATATATAAATATATATATACAACATGTGACGTAATTAACGCACACCCTCATACACCCCAATTAGAATATTATGTTGTAATCATAATACATACACTGAATTTTTAATTTAAGATGTATTACTAAATTCGTATCTTGGAGTAAAGTTTATTTTTCTTTATTTTGTATTGCATTATTGAATTTGTATGAATACAAATTAAACTGCTATTTTAAAAGTATTATTACTTGACTTACGGTTAATTTCAATTTGTTTTGACTGTACAGAGTTAAAATGACAATAATTTCCGTAGTTTTAAAAAAATACTTATATTAAAAATGATATAAATCGATTCAGTAAACGATTCTGAACAAATTATTTTCAGGATGTGCGTTAATTAAGTTACATGTTGTATATATAAATAGGCATACGTATTGATTTTTACTGTGTGGCTGACTGCATAGAATATCTCTACCCCATCTTATTCCGTGGAGGGCGTAGAAAGGGAATATCTACCAGAGAACGGGCAGCAGCGTCTCTCTGTCTACTACGACCGTCATACTGAGAGCGCCAACCCGTATTTTTTAAAAAAAAATTTGTCCGTTGGGAAGCAGACGAGCTAGCGGCCCATCTGATGGTAAGTGGTAACCGCAGCTCATGGACATTCGCAGTGCCAGGGGGCCCAGCAAACCGCTGCCTACCGTGATATTAATACTCTTTTTAAACCTCGTTTGAAGGACATGTCGTAGCGCTGGGGAAACACCGCAGCAGGTAATTCATGGCACGTACGTAGGATGTATGAACGCTGAAAGCAAACCGTGCTTGACGAGATCGCTTCCAGGTGATACGTTTGCCAATCGTGGCAATTATGAAATATGCCTCCCAAATAATGGACACAACTTAATTGTGGAAATCCTTTGGGGAGACTTTTGCCCAACAGTGGACGTCTTTTGGCTGTCATAATGACTTGAGTTTTGGACGTTCATATCTATGACATAAAAGGCTTTATGTAAATACTTGCCAAGTCAAAAAATATAAAAAACCATTTAACCCACCTACAGGATGGACCGATGCTCTTGTGAGGTCTCTGGAAACAGTTGGATGTTGATGGTGGAGGTATTAAGCGAGCAGTGGAAGTCTAAAGGCTAATGTGATATTGATGATGATATTTGGCAATTTTTCAGGGAATCGAACCAAAACCGGAGCCACGTGCTTGTACATTTCAGCCAAACAACGTGCATGAAGTATAGGAGGGAGGTGTTGTACACATGGGACCAAATGTTAGGTAAGCTCCGGATAGCATAATACTAGTACGGATCTTAATAAATTATGTAAGAAGTTTGATTTTGACCCATTTAATACCAAGAGCGAGGTGGCACGCAGGCAGCTGAACCTTATTTTTTTCCAATAACTTTTAACATAATAATATGTCTTCAGCTACTCTGTTTAAGAGTAAAATCGGAAGCATTGTATGTGTGTATCAGACGCTATCCGAGAAAACCTGTAATTGGTTTTATGTTTCCTATTATAGCAGTAATATTTTTTTATGTATAGCTGTTGGTTTTCCAAACAATAAATAAATAAAGTGATAACTGCTTCATTCAAATTGCAAAAAATATGCAAATACCGGTCGGTGCTAAAAGAACGAAACAGAGTGCTTTAAACGACTGAAGTAAAACTTCCAACGTAACTGGGTGTGAGAGAAAGAAAATTTTTGGTTGCGCCTCTCTCTTGTTCCTACAGTACGAAAAGTAGCTCTCTCTCTTTCTATAGTCACTACTTATGTAGACACAACTTATGTGTCCCTCTCAATTAATATTGTTAAGGAGTGCATAAGATTTAGTTTCGATGTTTCTCATAGTTAAGTGTACTACTGTAATGTTCTACATAATCTATACATATAATAAAATCGTAGAAAAGTCAAAACTGTACATTGAATATTTATTAAAAAGGATACTTGGGGCTTGATCTACAATCGATTTCGAAGCCAAAAATATAGTTTTTAGAATTTTTGTCTGTGTGTCTGTTTGTCTGCATGGATTTACTTCAAATTTTGCATGAATATTACTAAGACATCGGGTCAACATATAGGCTACATATTATCACGCTATCACTTACAGGGGAAGATCTATGACAATTTATAAAATTTGACGCAGGTAAAACCGCGGGGCACAGCTAGTTAATAAAAGCTACTTTATACGTTCCCACTTTATCAATGTTTTAGGATAGGGTTTAACTAGTTTCGAAATTGTAAATCCCTTTGGATATTTGTTATGGTGAGACCACGAGAGTAATCGAGATTGTTTTCAATCAGTTAATTACGAGAGTAAACCATTGTGTAAGTTGTAGATTTATTTATTTAAAGGTACACCAACAGCTTCTGTATATAAAATTTCAAATAATGATAGGTACCAAGTTATGGTCTTATACAGTTGCCAATAACAGGTGAACCAACACTCACAAATAGAAATGATAACCTAAGCTAAAACAAAGTGTAGTAAAATTAAAGTGATATTAAACTATATAAACAAAAATATAACAAACCGTTATTAAACTGAACTAAACCAAATTATCAAATAGAAATTAAACCTAATTATACTTATACTTAAAATAAAAAAAAATGTATATATAAAAAGTAGATGTGTATGTAACAGTAATATTAAGTTGAATTATATGTATGTTTTATTTTCTGTTCAGCTAACCTCGGCGGAATCTTCGGGCTCTGTCTGGGTGGTTCTATCATCAGCGTCATCGAAATCTGCTGGTTTATTTTGGAGCTGTGTTATGCAGTTATTAAATATAGCCTTAAGCAACCAACATACGAAACTCGTGTTGATAAGACTAATAAAGTTTATGTTATTTCTCAGAAGGAAATGATTTCAAAGAAAACTTCCTCAACGAAATTTCATGGAAAATATAAGTATGTTAATTAGTTATGTTTTTGTAAGTATACGCAAAAGTATTTTAGTTAGTTTTAATGTATTAGTTATGTAGTTAACCTAGCATAAAATTTAAGTATTTATTGTGTAGTTCACAGTTAAGTGTTGCATTGCACAAAACTCTATGGAAATTAAATTTTATAGTTGTATCATAATATAATTGATTTTTAATGATATATACCTAGTGTATTTTATGTGCTGAATTGATACGTTATATTAGCTTATAACCTAGTCTATACTTAACACTTTAGTCAGCCCTACCTAAGCATTAGCATTACCTAAATCAAACTTGTGAATACGTTATGTATATTTTTTTCAGACATCTTTCAAGTGAATTGTATAAATTTAAGTTCGAGTGGGAATCGAACCCGGTTGGCTAACGCACCGTGGTTCTGATACTCGAAATTATACAATCCAATCGATATTTCTTAACGCACTAGAAGACTTAAGACGCTTTAAATGATATGTTTTGTGCTGAAATTTAAATAAATGTGTAACCTAATATTTGTTTATTCGCCAATTTCGTCATCATCATATAAGTTGAAAGATCTCTACAATTGCCAGTCCTGCGTTACCCGCATACAGCGGCTTCCAATGACGACCGTCAAGGATCGTCGGTCCATCTTGTAGTGCGGTCACGACTCGAGATTCTTTCTGCCCCGTCGGCCGTCGTTTATCCCCCAATTTATTTATTTACTTTAATTAAAACGTTAGGACACCAATTACAATAATCAAAGATAATTATTACAAGAATTATTTTAAATATAAATATATAAACATAAACATTGATTTTAAAATACAATCATACATCATTCTCACAGAAACAAAAACATTCTGACAATATATCCGACCATCCATCCGCAAACAAATCACGGTCAGGATTGACACACAGGAGAGCGTTAAGTGCTGTGAGGCTGCGCGGTATAGGTGACTTAGTGCGAACTACGGTACGGCAACGTGGTACGACAAACAATTCATGGCGGCGAATACAACGATAATTATCAGGAACATAGACTTGACACAGCTCACAATGGAGATTTGGTGCATCAATTTTTCCCCGGAGGATCTTACACATTACTGCAAGTTGACGTGCATTCCGTCTGACTTCAAACGAATTATATCCTAGACAGCCTAATAGAAATTTTGTGGGATACATGAATGGATAGTATCCATTAAGGTGTTTATATAGGTACCGCAGGAAAGCCTTCTGTACCTTTTCAAGTAAAAGCACATAAGTGCTCTCATGAGTATTCCACACACATAGCGGTTTCAAGCTTACAACGAACCAATGCACCAAAAATTAACCGGATCACATAATGGTTTCGAAAGTCTTTAGAGAATCTAAGAATGAAACCCTTTATGAAGAATAAATTAAAATTTTCTAAGTATATTTTAAGATAGTAACCGTGCGCCTACATGACACAAGTTCAATATGGTTAAAAGAGATAAGTTGTACAGTAATTATCTAAAACTGCAATTTATACCCCGAAACGTAACACAAGTTGTTGAATGCAGTGATGCATATTTGGTTATTATATTTTAAGTAGGTAGAATTATAAATATTTTTTAGGAATACTAATGTAATTGGCAACACTGGCCATATAAACAAGCTTTCTATGTGTTTCTCTTTTAACTAGAAATAAACGTATTTTAGTAACTATTTGTAACTAATAAGTTATGAATCAATTGTCACCATGGAATTGTGTCTATAACATTGGAGGATATGCCATAATCATGTGTGTCAGAATGGCTGGTTGCCTGTGGCTTTGGTCTATGAGAGTTGATTAGAAAATTGCTACATAATTGCTTATGTTTGCTACATTTCATAAATAATTGCTACATACTATATATATTTAGAAATAACATATTTTTTTTGTACAGCCATCCTGACGTTTGGTTATCTGGTCGCCTCCTAGTTTAAAGCCAAGCATGCAGAGTTTCCCGAAATGTATTGCGTCAATAATTGCTACATATTTGCTTCATTTATCTAATTTAGTTGTATCTTCAAACATATGTTAAATAAAGGATGTAGCAATTATTTTAATTATCCCAAGGAAAAGTGCCTGATAAAACAATAAAGGCAAATAGTTGCAGTGTGTCTTCAGTCAACGGTATTGCTACATTAGGAGGCTATTATTGCCACTTTATGTTATGAGTAGGTAAGTGGAAGTGGTGGCAAGTGGAAGCACATTAAAAGGATATCGTAAATAAAAACGTCGGATCGTTCACTTAAAAAATATTCAACTATTAAGTTACTTAATTTTCATATTATTTTTTCGCATATATTATACAATGTGGTATTAGCTTCTTTTTGCTCTTCGTAACTTTTTTCGATTGGTCATCGTAACATTTCCATTCTGAATTTCGTCTGCAATGATCTTTGTAGTGACTAATTAGTGTTTCACATACTGGGGGCTCGAATTCTATTATAGACAGTAAATCAAGCTCTGATCCTTGTAAAAAAAGAGATGTTGGTGTATCATCTATTGAAATGAATTGATTGGAATGAAATTCAAATGCAATAAGATCTCGTAAAGATAAACTAAATGATTTAACACCTTTACATTTACTACGCCGGCATTCTGTAAGTTCTTGAGAATTAATTAAAGTATTTGCGGCTTCTTGTAAATCATTAATGGTTGAATTTATATCAACGTGTAGCACAGGTATCTTACGCTGAACTCTATTGATTTCACAATCTGATTCTGTACAATGTTCACTTTCATCTGCACTGTATAAACAATCTATTAAAATGCGTTCAAATATATTATTTACATTGCACTCACATCTCACTTCCACAGTAGATTCTTGTTCAACTTTTGAAAAATAGACTTGCGCCATTTCAGATCTTATTTTGTATACTTTTTCTGTATCTCTTCCACTCATGAGTTTGACAAGTTTATAGAATAAATTTTCACTCTCATGTATTGTTTGACTTATACGATAGCCATCGATATATGCTATAGCTAACGCCTGACATACCGAATCAATCGCGCAAGTATTTCTCAATATAATATATTTTTTACCAATTTGTAGCCTGCTTCCGTTAGACAAAAAAATAACTGGCTTCATAGTTTTTCTTTTTTTGGTAACATTTCCTTTCCCTTTCCAGTTTTCGATGAAGGTAGGGTCCTCAGCAAAAATAGAATCACCAGTAAACTCTTCCTTAGGCTCCTTAGACTGTAAATTACTTTTCCGCGTAGATGCTATGGAATCCCGTTTTCCTTCTTAAGATTCGGCAGTAACGATATTCTCGGTGCAACTTTAATCTCTCCTTTAAAGAATTCTAAATGTTTCATAATGAATTCATCTGTTCGTAGTCTGTGAGATTTGGTGCTTAGATGTAATAGCAGTCTTTTTATAGTTTTAAAATATGATTCAACATTTGAAGAAGTAGGTGCCTCAATATCGGAATCATAAATATTCTTCATTACGTTTGACCACAAAGGAAACAAAGTCATTAAACGTGATAAAAATCCGTGAAAGTAAACGTGGTAAACCATTTAAAAAATCTGTTCTCTTCACTTAATTTGGTATTGGTTTTATTTTCAAACACTGATTTTTCCACAGCTTTAGGCAGATCATTTATTTTATTACTATCCTGAATCACTATCTCTGTATCCAAAGTCTGTAACTGATTCAATGTCTTTAATCGACTCTTAGCCAACTCACACCTAGAAGGAGTATTAGATTTATTAATGCCGTCGTGTTCATTCAAACAAACTGTAATAATATCTTTAAAAATTTCTTTGGCTTTTTCAAAATTTACGCATTCCTTCAACGCTAACAGACATTTAATATAAAAGAATTTTACTCTGTTGTCGACATGTTTAAAACAAGTTAAATTGAAAATGATTTTAACAAAATGACTAGTGTCTATTCTAATGTAGCAATCGTCACTTTTTTCGTCTTCCTCCAGTTATCTGTAAGATTCTGTAACATATTCTTTAGTAGAGTTATGTTTCGTTAATGCTTTTACGCAAGCACCAATCAGCGCGGATGACTCATCGACGATGATTTCGTCTGGTTTTGGATTGCTCACGTGCCATGCTTCCAGCCATTTGTATATAGTGTCCATAGACTGGCTTTCTGATACCTTTTGGGTAAGTGGGATACTACTGTGACCTTCATATGTTTTCATGACACATACATAAAACAAAATGTGTTTGGTGATTGTGACATTATTTAAAGGGCCTAATGGTTTGAAAATGCTACCGGTGGCGTCTATACTAACAATCAATTTAGCAGCTTTTTTAAATTCTTTCCAATATTGATCTTGGCAAGGGTCCCAATAATAAATATAAAATGGATACACTGAGATATGTTTAATAGCTTCTTTGTAAGGCGATATTTGGGTCATTAGCCATAATGAAAGTATTTGGTTTCGATGAAAAAGTGAGCTACTCTTATGTTCGTGTTTTATTTGACGTAAGCACCCTGTTGTTGGTAAATGAGTAGGTTCAGGCTCATCGGAATTAACAACTAAATTTGCCATTGAGTTACGATATTAAATAGCGGATACATGTTTAAGTTTTTCAGCTATTTCAGTTCGTTTTACAGGTGATAGTTTTATTTTTTTCATTGGAGGATGAATGAAATTTTCGTCGTAATTTGTTATTATGCATTTGCACTGAGCTATTTTATCCGAAGGCCAGCTAATAATAACTTTCGCATCAGCTTCACATTGTTTACAAGATCCGATGCACGTTATATTGATGTTCATAGAAATAGAATACTGTTTAAATGTCCAAGTGTGCGCTATTGGATGGACCTCCCAAATTTTTTCACGCAATTGATGGACCCACTGATGTTTAGGCAAAAGATTTCTCATTCTAAAAACAGACTCAGATCCTTTATTTAATTTTATGCGTTTAGCTATTGGTTGCAGACGCTCCCATTGATACGTATCAATAAAAAATCATAAATGACTGTTTTTCCAAGCGATTTGTTGTTCACGTCTTTGCATTTTTTTGGCTTGGTTCTTCACAGCAAATATTATCATTTGGGCTAAAGAAATAATCAAAATTTTTCTTCACCGAAAGGTACAGTGCCTGTTTCGTAATCTTATTGTCTAAGGCAGTACTAATTTCACTAAACAGTGGATCAGTAGATGCTGGTAAATCTGACTTACTTGAAAAATACTTTTTGTATTGCAAAAAAAGCTTTTTTTGCTCTTCGAGTGGCACAACGAACTTTCTTCCCCTCTTCATCGTCACAAACACCAAAACCACAGATTTAATTATAATAGTTACCCAAAACACGAATTAAAAATTGGTTCTATAGGTAGGTACTTGTTCCATAAAATAACATAGATCAGTTTAAATTGTCGAATAAAATTAAATAAGCCTAGACTGTGCTTCCAATACGACCACTGCACTAGCAATGATTAAGAATAATTGTTATAATGATAATTATTGGATTATTGAGGGTAGGTACATATTTTTTTTAACGCAAGAATCGCATTACTTACTCTTTTGCCAGAGCCTAAACGATTAAACCGATTCAACATAACTAAGTATTTGCCTTTATTGTTTTATCAGGCACTTTTCCTTAGGATAATTAAAATAATTGCTACATCCTTTATTTAACATATGTTTGAAGATACAACTAAATTAGATAAATGAAGCAAATATGTAGCAATTATTGACGCAATACATTTCGGGAAACTCTGCATGCTTGGCTTTAAACTAGGAGGCGACCAGCCAACCAAACGTCAGGATGGCTGTACAAAAAAAATATGTTATTTCTAAATATATATAGTATGTAGCAATTATTTATGAAATGTAGCAAACATAAGCAATTATGTAGCAATTTTCTAATCAACTCTCATAGACCAAAGCCACAGGCAACCAGCCATTCTGACACACATCCATGGCAGACGGGTTGGCGATTGGCACTAATAGGCAGAAGCGTACCTAGTACTATAGATAGATAGATAGATAGAGTACACTTTATTGCACCAAAAGAAACAATATATAACTTACAAATAAGCAAATACAGGAACAATCGGCGGTCTTATCGCTTTGTAGCAATCTCTTCCAGACAACCGTTGGGTGGACAAGGAAAAGTAAGTAAGTAAGTACTATATTATTGAGATATACGCTACAGCCCGTTTTCTAGTAGATATTCCTCGGGACGACTTTTACGCCCCCCACGTGTTGTGATGGGATGGTAATATTCTTTGTCGTAAACTACATCTTGCTACTCTGCTATTTGGTATGGTGGCAACTGGGAAACCAGGTTATCTATATAATAAATTGACTTGGCCTCATGATCACAACTCACATAAAACTAGGTCCTCTTTGTACCTATTGATAACTCCTAAACATAGGACTAATGCGTTCCGCGGCAGTTTTCGATTCGCCGCTAGTCATATCTGGAACGTTTTATTGCCCCCTCTTCGTGCGCTGCGAACAAAACACTCCTTTAAAGCACATTTTAGGAAGCATTTACTCGAAAAACAAAAAACGAATCAATTTTAACTGTAACTTACTTAGGTTATGCACGCCGCCAGCCAAGGCCATATTTGCAATTAAATCTGGTCTCTTTCTTATTAAACTGCCCGGTATGTAAATATCACAAAACACGTGGCAATGATCTTTTTATTATTAAACTGCCCGCATATTACTACACAGCAATCACTTATCACTTACAGCTATCACTTATTATACTTATTCAAAATGTACCTACTTGTAATTCTCAATAATATTTTCTCTTTTGCACATTGCGAGTATTTTGTACTCATTAGAGGTAAGCAACACGATCTCTACAAACCCAAAATAACCTTTTTGTGTGTGGATACATCGTGTGAGAACGGAATTAAAATGTATTTAATTATTTATATGCAATTTAATTAAGTCAGTCTCTCGAACAAATGGGCTATGTACATTTATATTATTAGGTTATGTAATCTATCCGTCCTATTTATCCGCTTAATACCAACCAACTTGGGGATAGTTAAATAATTTTCAGTAAAGATAACAGAATGGCTAAATCAGAGTAACCCTTTAGGCTCATGTTCACCCTTGACATTCACTTTATATTAATGTAAGTATATTGTAAAGGTTAACTTAACAAAAGCAGACCAAAAAGTTGATACCCATAAATTTATTGTTATGTGTATTTGAGTTGAAACTTAACGCCCCCGGGGCGGACGGCAAAGAATACGAAGTATGTATAGAAAGAAAATGAAGTACCACCCTATTTCATCCCGTGGTGGGCATAGATATCGACCCGAAAGCATAACTCCCAGAGAACGGGCAGCAGCGACTTTCTATGTACTTGAACCTCCAAATGGTGGATACAACTCTATTGTGGAAATCTTTTGGGGAAGGCCTTTGTCCAGCTGTGGACACCATTCAGCTGACATGATGGTGATGAAGAAAGTACCCCTGGGGTTCAAAAGCCCTTAGACGGCTCCGCAAAGTATCAGCTAGACTGTTTAGATTCGATAGACAGACGCGCTCGCAGGACAATTGACGATAGAGACCTAACAAGTAAAAAGCTGCAAAACTTGGATCATCGGCGTCAGGTTGCAGGCTTATTGGTTATCTACAGGCTGTTTCATGGAGAATGCGCTTAATATCTGCATGTACTTATCCCTCCATCTCCCTTTTTTCATCGGACTACGAGGGGTCGGGAGGCTCTCCACCGCTATGTTGTTGACGTCCCATTATACCGTACGAAGCGCTTTGCTTCCTCTTTCATCATACGCACGGCTAAGCTGTGAAACAGCCTCCCATACGACGTGTTTCCAGACTCATATAACGTGGGTTTATTCAAGGTAAGAGTGAACAGGCAACTTACGCGCGGTCCACCTTTGACCATACTGTCTTCACTTACCATCAGGTGAGATCGTGGTCAAGAACAAACCCATCAAGCATGAAAAAAATAACTTTTCCAAACTTTGGGTGACTTAAGGGGCTGGCGCTTACCTTGGGCAAGTGTTAGCTTCTGCAACAAGGTGACATCGTCAGTTTTGGGGACCCTACCCAGTAGACGGCATGTTACTTCTGCTTCGTTATCTTGTAGTTTATGTTGATTTCGTTGGGCATTACGGTAAATAAATAAATAGTCGAATTGGTCTCAGTTTTGATAACGTGATAAACCTAATTATACCATACTGTACATACATCAAAAGGGATTAAGGGATTAAGTACGTTTTTTACTATCAAAATATTCAATTAATATTTATGTGGGTGAAATTAATTAAGAGGATTGTTTACGTACTAGTAACGCCATCTATTAGCGTTTGGAAAACACTACTCACTGAGTCAGTAGTTCGAGTCGAGGTTGTCTATGATCTGTCGCATGTGACGTTTGACGTCTGTCAGTTGTCTAAGTGACATTAATGTGTTAGCGACACGACTCGGCGCGGTCGAGCTCTGGATGCCAATTGCATCCAGAGCTCGACCGCGCCGAGTGTGCGCACTGATTCTTTTAACCACGTGCATGATGGCGGACACCGACGTTGTTTCAGAGTTAAATCCGTCAGAATCTCCGACATTTATATAATATAGACTTTCACACTAATCTTCTATGTCTAAGTTAACAATCTAAATTAATTTCGTCTAGTTAATGGCAAAAAGCAAAATTGAATACTCTTGTGAAGATAAAAATAAATTATAATCTGTATTTCCACCATTGCCACGAATCATAAAATCATGGCGCTCATGATTAAAATCAATTCATTAAAATTACATTGAGAAATAGCCGCCCACGGTCTTTGTAACAAGTCAAAAAGTAGTTGTTGGATAATACTTGATAGAGCTGTATCGAAACATATCTTATGCGCGCTCAAACGAGTTGAGGTCAGGTGATTGAGCAGACCATAGCAGAACGTTGATGCAAGCATCGACAAGTGCATTATCGTGCATTAGTAGAAACGAATCACCCAACGAGCTTCGCAAAGGCATGATTACATTCAAATAATCCTTTTCGCATAAATCTGAGGGGCAACTTCAATAATTGCCCCTGCTCGAAAGGTTCTTACATATAAAACAAAATACAAATACCAAATACAGGCCCAAAACATTATTGTTCACCCTCCATATGAATGGACTTCCTGACAAACTTTCAATGGTTCTACACGTCCAGTGGTCCTCCAATCTTGAGTACTTCTCGTATCCGGCCTCACACCGAAACGAGATTCATCGTAGAAACAAACACAACGCTAGTCTCCCTCCCAATTTTTCACACTCGTTAGACGTTTGTGCAAAGTTGACGTTCAAACGCCAAATTTAGACACTTTAAAATGAGGAGTATCCGAATCACCCCCGTGTATGTTCTACGATTTTGCGTAGTTTACGAGATAGAAAAGTTTTAATGATTTTTTTCGTAAATTTCACCTAACATCAGTTTTAGATTTTTTTCTCGTTCTGTTAAACATTTCTGATTCATTTTTTTGTGATAACTAATTAGCATAGTTTAACCTAACACCCTAAAAAGTATGGTTTATGTAATCATTGCAGAACTGACTTAGAATTTAATCGAACGTTCACATTTAGGGTTTTGAGCTCAGGACTCATAAAGTTTCAAAGTATCAAAAATCCCAAAATCGTAGAACATACATGGGCGTGATTCGGATACTCCTCATCATAAAGTATCTAAATTTTGCGTTTGAACGTCAACTTCTCGGCCACCCTCTATATATGTGAGACGGTAAGCGTAGTGAAATGTGGAGTTAGGTATGTCACCTTGCCGAATTCTCATTCCATTCAAACGAAGGCCGTGTAGATTGCCCTACATTTGAAATTGGATAAAAATATTTGGCATTCCGAATTTCCTACCGTTTACAATGAGATGAGCAAACAATAATCTCGACAAATTCAAGCGTAGGTACGAATAAGATGGGTAGGTATATATTATTTTCGCAAACATTGACTTGAAACATTTACGATTGGCAAGATCGTAAGCAGATTAGAGGCGGTAGTATAGCATATTTTATTATGAAGTTAACTGTAACCATTGGTATGAAAAAAAATGAATCCGATTAATATTGAATTCTGATTTCATTCAGTTGTTCTGAGATTGATTTTACCAAATAATTATTATTGTTTCAAAGTCACACGGTGAGATAATTCATTCAAAAAATGTTATTATTAAGTTTACTAAAGAGTATTTTACATGTTATCATTAAAATCAGCTTGAGTGAATAAAGAAAATCAATCAGTCATAGTCCTGCCTTGTTTATAAAGATAGTCCAATGAAAACTAGTTATTAAAGTGAATAGGTATGTGTCAAAACACAGGTGCATTTTTGAAGTAAAACTTTTAAGCACGGTTGAGTTGGGGAGTAAACTGGTGAATGTGGGACGAGAGCGTTACGAAAAGTGTGTGAGTTACATTCCATAAATTACTGTAGGGGCAAGAGAAAGAGGAGCGAGCACACATTTTCTTGCCCTTTTTCTCCCATAGTCATGTGGCTTAAAGCATCTTCTCTCCTAAATCATCTTTTTTTTATTACCTTATATCCTATGCGACAGCTATATAACACAACCACGCAGGTTCGGGCGTAGGACCAACGGTTTGTTCTTTGAGACAGTCGTATAACAACTTCAATCTCCAGATCTCAGGTGGTACTGAGTGCTTTATTTTATCTAGACATTTCGCATTAACTCGAACACGTTGACTTGACCCATGATTTGAAGGAGCACATTATCTGCACTTGAACACACTACCGCTTGGCAGTTAGTGCACTATGAGTGTACTAGGTTCAGAAATCATCATCATCATTATATAAGCCGAAAGACGTCCACTGCTGGACAAAGGCCTACCCCAAAGATCTCCACAATGCCGGTCTTGCGCTATGCTCATCTAGCGATTTTCAGCGACCCTCACAATATCATCGGTTCATCTTGTTGGGGGCCTGCCTACGCTGCGTCTTCCGATTAGTGGTCGCCACTCGAGAACCTTTCTGCCCCAGCGGCCGTCGGTTCTACGAGCTATGTGCCCTGTCCACTGCCACTTCAGCTTGGCAATTCTTGCGGCTATGTCGGTTACTTTGGTTCGCCGTTCGTTGGTTCAGAAAACGCTTAAAATGTATGGGTCAAATAATAGCTACTTAAAAATTGAACTAAACTGTAAAATAATGAGTAGATACTCCATAAACCACCAGGATGTCTTGCATCTATATAAACAACCAAAGATCTTTAGCCCGCCAACTCTTGTCGTGGAATTTCCTATTAAAGGAACGGATTGAATGTCAGGTAAATTTGTTATCATGTATATTACCCAGGAAATTATAATATAAATTGGATATTATACACGTGGCGTTATTACCTCCTTGGCTAAATTGTGATGGAATTACTTTCATAATCTCACTTTCGGATTATATTCCCCTTAAAGGAAATATTAATACTTTAACGGTATTAGGAACTTCAGTTTTTAATATATGTATCTGGACTATACTGGAGATGTTCTCAATAAAGGGCAGGTCAGAAGTACCCTAAATCGGCGAGCATGTATGGAGAATATAATGACAGTAATCGAGGCAAAATAAGTATGACAAATGGAATCCGTTGTCTCTGCCTACCCCTCTGGGAAACAGGCGTGAGTCTATGTATGTATATATGTATGTATACATACATAGACTCACGCCTATATCTGGACTATAATAATCTACTCATTCATCGTCAGCAACCAAAAAACAATGTATTTTGTGAACATATCAGTGGACCATGTCTCTAGAAAACAAAGCCGAGGGATAACACCTCTGTATGTACAGACGTCAGCCCATCAAGCTATCCCTATCTGTCTTACGTATAATATAACAAAAACTCTGATGCCTATATATAAAAAACTTAATATTGAATTTAAAATCATATCAGCAGAAAGACGTTCATTGCTGGACAAATGTCTATAAACATATTTTTACATTTTAATAAATAAAGTATTCAAATGCTTTTGTTAGAACTTATTATGTAATAATTAAAATGAAATTTTCATTCAATACCTATACAGATCAGGTTTACCTCTATTAAACATAAAAAATCGAAAACAAAAAGCAAAAGAAGACGAAAAAAGCAAGCCCAGAGTTTCATTGTGGCTTTCTTCTCCGGGTCGTCCACCTAGGTTGCTAGAGAAAGTCACAGGTTAGCTAGGGTGCCTAGGTTCCTCGGCGGCGAAGATCGCTTTGGCCCCTTAACGCGTGATCGGTGATCCCGAGCAGTTGCTCTTCTGTGTTCTGTCAGAATTCTGTGGATGTGATCAGTTGATCACACCCACAGAATTCCGTCTTTTTACTTCAGCGGCACCCTGAGCTGGGGCCAGAACCCCAAAAGGGTGCTTTCAAGTATTAGTCGTAAAATTTAAGCTACTGCTTAAGAGCCTTCTGCGCTAGCCAACTGCTCATTGCCTTCAATTTTTTAAGTTTAATATAGTAGAATTAAATTTCAAAATAATAGATTAGTAACTTGTTAATTATTTAAGGATTTAAGAAAATATATGTGATAAAACCGACCGCATGGACGGATTAATTAATTATTTGTAACTTATGTACTATATTCGACTATGTTTATGTACTGCATTGTGAGCTTGACAAGTACAAGTGTATGTTAATACCCAAGTGCTGAATAAATTTCATTATTTCATTTCATAAACACTTATGAAAATATACATATTACAACCACTCATTTGATGAAATACATATGAGTTACTGAAGTATGATATAGATAGATTAACAGAAAGCCAGTCAGACAGTTGGCAAAATGGCGTCAGTAAAGTATTTGGGCATAAAATAAGAAATCTAATAATAACAATCAATTTGTTAGATTTTTCTTTTTCCCTAGCAGTTGACCTGTTTGCGTCAGTTAAAGTAAAAATCTGTTTTATTTGAAGCCATAAAATATTACTTCTAATTCATTGGGCACATCTAACAAATACATTAGGTACTTGATACAAAATCAAGATATAAACACAAAAAAAGTAATTTACATAAATTAGGTTACAACAAAATCCTAACATTATACCTACAAGACGGTATAATTTATGGTACTTTTAATTTTGTTGAAAATATTTACATGTTTAAGCGGAAATATTATGACCCAAAGACGTCCACTGCTGGACAAACACCTCCCCCAAGGATCACCGCACTGCCGGCCAGTGCAGTCTTACACCCCCTGTATCCAGCGGCTTCTCGCAACCCTTGCAACATATGGTATATCCCCCCAAATTATATTAAATACAACATAAAATATGTATCAGTACAATAAAAACATTTGCCTTTCTTTCAAAAATAGA
The DNA here is from genome assembly GCA_951640165.1 of Pseudoips prasinana. NCBI lineage: Eukaryota > Metazoa > Arthropoda > Insecta > Lepidoptera > Nolidae > Pseudoips > Pseudoips prasinana. The sequence continues at coordinate 1,906,701 of OX621238.1, read as the reverse complement.
GTAAATAATTATCAAGTAAATAATTATTCACCACCATTGTTAAATCTAATTTGTCTTATAGTGTTTACTAAATATAAAGTACCTTGTAAGTAAAACAGTAGTGCGAACAAGCATTTAATAGATTTCGGGTTTCTATTTACCAGTCTGGACCAAAAATATTAGAAGATAGAGATTATTCCACGAATTAAAATTCGCATTAGCAAACTAGAGTCAGAAAGCTTTTGATCCTGCGTATTACCTCTTCTAAATTATGTGTACGTTAGATTCTTTTATAAGACTAGTGAAAAAAATACAAGTCTCCACAGCCTATAATTTTAAATTAAACACAGTCAGTATACAAAAATTTCCTGTTTTTCATAAGCAGGTACCATAACTTTGTTTCTTTTTCCAATACAGGGATTAATTTCCCTAATGTTTGCTTTTCTAAAAAAATACACCTTGTCTGATGGTTTTATGGTGAGATTGTGAGTCGAAATATATAAAGGTCTTTAAAATTATGTATTATTTCACATATACGTATATTTCGTTGTAAGGTCTCATTTTTAGTCCGAAAGTATCTCAAAATTCCGTTAGTAACATCAGTACAAAAGTAAGGGTGTATCTGTATAGAGACACCTACGCTATTTTATTAAAAAAAGTTACGTCCATCCTCAATATACCCAGTTTCCTTGACAATAATGGCCCAACCATTAAAAGTAGGAACTTATACAACAGATCAAACGAAATTTTACGAAAAAGCTTTCATAGAGTCTCTACCATGACTTCAATGCAAAATTAAAAAAATTATCACACTAATATTATAAACGCACTCACAAACTTTCAGTTTGTTAGTGTGTGAGTGGGTATGTTTGTTACTTTTTCACGTCTAAACGACTGGAGTGATTTTAATAAAATATAATTTGGAGATGGCTGACACCCTGGATTAACACAATGACTATAATTTAATAGCTTAACGCAGGTAAAGCCGCGGGGCACACCTTGTAAAATATAACGTAGACCTTAAAAACGCTTCATATTCAATGGTAAAGTACCAAGGAGCGGCAAATCGAACTCCCCATTAACCTCATTATGTGATCACAACTGCTGTAATCTTTGCTGAGACCGGGTGCCTTGTTGCTTAACCTCAATTACGACTTAGGGAATGGAAAATTAGTAACGTGTATAGATTTCAATTAACATGAGTAAATTGAAAAAACGCAAGCAATTGAACTGAGCATTTGATTTTACTATATACTCTCTGTAACGTCCATATTTGACACTTAATATGAAAAATATACACAAAAAGTTGTAAACACGGTTACATATCAAGCTATACATTTCCAGTATAAGCTGATCTCACGTTGTATAGGACTTCCATACAATGTCATTAAATTAAATTTTAAGTTTAAGTATAACTTCCTGCACGAATATAATATAATATAATAATAATTCCAGGAATCGTTGTTGCAAAATTATTGCAATAACTATTAAATAATAACGCACGTACCATTTAAAAATAAACCAAATAAGAATATAAAAAAAAATTTAACGCTTTGAGTATTGTCGTTTGTGTAAGTTCCATACTTTACGCCGCACGCGCACAATGATGGTGTACTTGCCTCTCGTGAGTCGCACGCACACATATATTCGTATATTTAATACATGCTAATTCGCAATGTGACGGTTTCTATTAAGTCTCTAGTCTCCTAAGTCAACACAAGCCGCATTAAAGAACTTCGATCTAGAAAGAAAGAAAACCTTACCTTTTATGGAATGTCATGATCACGGTTCAGAGGATTAGAGACTCTGAATACAAACGTTCGCTTTGAAATAACGTTATTCAGCTTTTTGTATTTTCAGACACAGACAAATTTCAGAAATCGCGTGTGGGCGGCAACTGTTTACTGTATACTTTGCCACCCACACGAGATTTCAAAAACTTGTCTGGTAGTTATAGATTTTTGATTATAGTTATTTGATTTTGACATCTATTGGAAAACCAGAGACCAAAATGGAGTAGGTGGGTAATTTAATTAGGTTTTGAAAACCTGTAAAGATGGTCATAAATGTTTTCATAACAATCGGTTCCAATGTAGCTTAAAGTGAACTCAGAGGCATGGAAGTTAGTCCGTTAACCGACAACCCTGAAACAAAGCAGGAATATCGTAAGAAAACGTCGAGCATTGCCTTATTCTTATGAGGCACATGGTAAGCAATGAAGTTTTTTTTCGTTCGACAAATAATAAAAATGTCCTCCCGACCGAAATTCGGCCAACGCTGCCAGTCTCAATGGGGACTACCCAATTGCGCAGGACATATTATAGCCCACAAGTGTGTGCGCTAACACAGGGGCACTTTCTATTCCATCACTCTCATGATCCGATGGGACGGCTAGCGACACGACCGGAAAGAGGTCAGGTACAGGACCGACGTGCTTACGTGCTCTCCGAGGCTCGGGGGTGTAATACCGCCAATTTCCAGACTTCGGGCTGACACTGAGAAATTTATTTTTACGGAAGAATCCCAAAACCACTTTTGGCCCGACCCGGAACTTGAACCCAGGACTTCATTACCTGCGGCTGAACACGCTACCGCTGGACCAACAAGGCCGTCGAAAAACACACTGGCAAAACACACACTGGTCGAATACTTTCAACTTGAGACACTGCGATATTTGTGACAAGAAGATGTTTCATAGCTTCCGGTTAGCTGCCCGGCCTCCTTCTTGAAATTGTTTTGTGTTCACGTGTATTTAAAAAGTGCTTGTAAATAATGAACCATATATATGACGGCGTTTACGTCAAAACGTCAGGTTGACACGACTGTCAATGTCAACCTAGCGAAGCGTCATTGTCGATGGTGGTGTGGGCGGCCATCTTGAAGTCACTTTGGAACGAGACGGCGCCCGCGCACCACGCTTGTGACGAATCGCTGAGAATCTTCGCCATCACGATATTTTAAGATTTAATTTGATTGATTTTACATTGTAGTAATCACTAAACATCTAATTAAATCGTGATTCTTGTGAATTACGTTGATTGTAATTTGAAGTAATTTATTTCTGTTCCGCCCTCACCTACCCATAAAATTATAAGAGGATGAGTTGTGGTGAAGAGCCTTCAAGCCGCTCCTGCCTCCACATATAATTAATTGTAAGTACAAATATATCTGTGATTAATATTTAATCATGCATAATTTGGCATTTCCGACCGTTTTCTAAAACCACCCCCACAAAAAATATCTAGCAAGCGAGAGAAAAGATGGTATACATAAAAAACATACAGTTCAATTGAAATCATTGATTACACGTGTGGCTCAGCGGCTAGGACAGTCGTCTTGCCGCTTCGTGTCTCGGGTTCGAGCCCCGCGCCGGACAACTATTTGTGTGACCCATAAATAGTTGTTCTGAGTCTGGATATAATTTGTGTCCGTCTTTTATGTTTGTAAAGTACCCCGTGACACAGGGATTAGATTCCCTAATGCGGGCGTTGTCTTTAAAAACAAATAAAAACTTCCTGTTTTGATGTCTAGTAAAAACAAATCACAACATTCGGTTTAACGACGCGTCTGGGGTACACGGAGGCATACCTGGAACACTATTTTCCTAATTTATCATTTATTATTAGGTAAAGGTATGCAGGCAGTTAATTTAAAAATATAGGCGGACTTCACTTCCTTAGCAATTAATTATTCAGCAAAATCAATCAACTATGCTTAATGCGTCACCAAATCACTAATTAAGTTAGATTTTAATTTCAATTACGGCGATCCGTCGATAATATGCGACCACTATAACGTCTCCAAGCAATAGTGACGTCAAGATAGCCGCCCGTTCGACGTTCCACCAGAGTGACACCGACCTATCACTCTTATCTATGCAGTTCTGTTGGCAGCGCTACGGCTGCGCCGTCAGGTTTTTATTTATTATGAATTGTTTAATGCTATAGTCATATGTGATGAAGCATCCCATTAATGTCAAACTGTAGGACAAGGGCCGACTCTGACAATTATGCCCACTAATTGTCAGACGAGGCCCATCACGTCCATCACACTGACCTAGTACAGACTTCACATCTCACAAAGAACATTTAAGCGTGCTGGTCCCGACTCGTTGTTTCCGTTGCCGTTTTAAGTACGAGATAATTAATTCGAAAAGTCAGTTTGAATGCGAGACAACAGACTTCACCTTCCAACAGTCTTACCACTACGCTATATCCACTTTATATGTATAATATCAGTTAAATAATAAAGTTGGCAGCGTTTTAGTTAAACGTTTCTTGACAAACATAAAACGTCTTCCATTAAGTGACAGACTGCTTATACAATTGTTTCGAAAGGAAGATGGATACATCCTATTTATTTCGTAAGCTTTTTGAGATAAGAATTGACATAAACACGTGAAACTCTTTGTAGAATATAACTCATACATTCTAATATTACAAATGGATTGAGTCAGTCTTATCTGGGATTCAGATTCAGTCACAAAAATAATGACTGTAATATATTAACAACATACAAACTTGTTGCAAAAAAAATATTAATCGTAAAGATAATAATTTGCTTCTTTGAAGTGAAATCTCTCTAGCGGCGTTGTGGTTGTTAGGACACGTGACCTGATCGAATATTTGTAAGACGACGGGTTTCTTTTTTAAGCTATGGCATAGCTTCTATCGCGGGCCTTGAGCGTGGGGACCGAATCCAGAAATTCCGTAACGAAAAAACCTGACACCCCCCACTCCGACCGCCATCTATCGATAAATACCAGAACTTTTAATGACTTTTTGAAATATCACGCTTGTCTCTTTAGTTCAGCAACCCGCCTTTAGGTGGCATGGTTGTATTGGAAAACTACCGTAATCAGCTGTTTGTGAGAAAGTATATAGGTGTATAGGTATTTATCATCTACGTACAACAGTGAATATCTGTACTCGTGTCATTTGTGTACAAAGTGTTTTAAATATGAATAAACAAAGTGCATTTATTAATGAAGAAAGTCAAGAAAAAATAGTGAAAGAAAATGAGTTAGTACTCTATATACATTCATTTTATTATTATTACAAATGCAGTATTATAAAATAAATAAATAATTATAATTGCATGAGTTGATAAAAAATGCTATGCAATAGCTTTACCGCGGCAGTCTCCGAGTGCCACACGTCTTTTTATTTAATTCACACTGGCCGTTTATACACTCGCATGACCGCAGCATTTTTGAAGCGAAAACCTCTTAAGCGACGTTATGCACATTTTTTTCTTAATTTTTTACAGCTGACTGTCTTACCAAATTTAGTTCTATTTTTAAAATGTATTCCCACCATAGGGAGGAAAGCAATTAATATACTTGACGGCGCAGCCGTGGCGCTACCAACAGAACTGCATAGACAAGAGTGATAGGTCGGTGTCTCTCTGGTGGAACGTCGAACGGGCGGCCATCTGGACGTCACTATTGCTTGGAGACGTTATAGTGGTCGCATATTATCGATGGATCGCCGTAATTGAAATTAAAATCTAACTTAATTAGTGATTCGGTGACGCATTAAGCATACTTGATTGATTTTGCTGAATAATTAATTGCTAAGGAAGTGAAGTCTGCCTATATTTTTAAATTAACTGCCTGCATAACCTCACCTAATAATAAATGATAAATTAGGAAAATAGTGTTCCAGGCATGCCTTCGTGTACCCCAGACGCTTCGTTATACTTAAATCTCTTAATCCTCGCTACTCGGATCAAATGAACACTACTTTCCGAGTATGAGAAATTAAAAAAATATTAAAGTTTTTATTTCTATCGGCAGTCCCCAAAGACTGCCCGCATGTTTTTTTTAAGATTTATGTTCTTTCTATTTATATGCAATGTAGGATTAGCTTATTAGGCATGTGATTAGGTTACTAAACAAAAAGTTCAGAAAGCTAATTTAGGTTTTTCGGTGGCTCTAGTTGTGTTATAACTCGTCATTAGATCAAAGGGCCTCTTGTAACATTAACTTTCTCTATGAATATTTTATTTGTTCTGTGTCGGGGTGTAATTTATCTAAAAAGTATCTAGAAACATATAAGTATATTCATCAGTTGCCAGTACAGTACAGTTTGCCATAGTACAGACCCTGTCTACTTTGGGTTTAAGTGGCAGTGTGTTAGTTGTCCCAAGAAATATGTTTCTTTTCTTTCTTTCTATATTTAATACAACGCGCGAATTTAATCCCTATTTCGCGGGGTACTTTACAATTATTATTGACGGACACAAAATACATCCAGACTCAGAACAAATATTTATGATCTCAAAAAAGGTAAATCATAAATTGAATCGACCGGCGGGTCTCGAACCTGCACCATCTACCAATCCTTTGACGACCAATGATTTCCCATTTTTGAGATTAGATTATCGCTTTGCAATGCGATAAATGCTATAAAATTCAAATTTAACTATTTATGGGTCATACAAATAGTTGTCCTGCGCGGGAATCGAACCCAGGACAAGTATCGGAGAGGCGACTGTCTTAGCCATCTATTTAAATCAGATCTAAGAAAATAGTGCCCTGCTTCATGTTATAATAGGCCTCTGCTTAAAATTAGGCAAGAAAGCAGAAAAGCATATGACCTATAATACCTACCTTTAGCTTAACTTACTTAATGTAGGAAACTCCCACAACCGTTAAGACAATGGTATCAGCTCCCTGTCATGGTTTTCCTAAGAGACTACGACGTGTAACCATTATAAAGAAGAAGAATTCGGGTACAGACATGAGCTCAGTGGGCTGCGGGACTCTCGCGGCTTAGGTGCAGGTAGCGGCGTGGTAATAAAACCACTGGCTTGGAGCCTTACCCGGATTCAAGGCCAGTGGTTAGATCACACGTCTGCATTGGCGTAGTGTAGTGCATTTTTTTTTGTTTTTAAAGTTGCCAAGTTTAAAGCCTGCGCATGACTGTAGCGCATCGCTCGTGCGTCCCTCCCTGCACCCTTACCTTCGGGGCCAGTAAAAATGCCATAAATATATTCATTGAAACAAGCCTAGATTACACGTAACGAACATTTATGAAAATAACGAAACTTCTACTAAACATACCTTCGGACAAAATATCTTATCTAGCATTAAAGCGCGACCGTCGTTTTAAACACCAGGTCCGTTATAATAATAATACTGAATTCATACCTTAATATAGACAGAACCATTCAGACAATATGTAGTAAAATATTATATAAATTTTTATACATAATATTAAAAACTTCAACTAAACATAATCTCCTTGACAATAACTTAATACGAGCTAGCTAAATGTCACTACCATTATAAAATAAATTGTATAAATGTCTTAACATTCCGTGTACCTAAATATCTGTAATGAGTAACTAGAAATAATAACTGTATTACTACAAACATGTTCTGACTATTTACAAGCGCTTTTTTAAAGTCTACGTGAATAAAAACTTTTTTTATTTTTTTATTATTTATTTTATTTATCTAATGGAGTCTTAAACCGCCACAAAATACTGCTACATGTACGTAATTGTATGTTACCTGAACAACAATGAAAAACATAAATGGTAACATTATTTCCCAATATAGGGTATTTCCCAATTGATAACGACAACGTGTTGTGTCATGTCTCAGAATATTATAAAAGTTTCGGACGCCACTCCTATATTGATCGAAGCTGCCCGTAAGTCCATTCAACCTGAATGTTTGCATTTTATCTTCTCTAAATAATTATATCCTGCGGGTGTTTTGTTCCCGACACAACAAACAAATACCCGTAAGGAACAAATATCCGGAGGTTGAACTCAGTCTTTATGTTTAGTACTCAAATACCCAACTGATAATTTCATCAAGTTTGAAATTGAGCGCGAATAATACAAATCAATTTAGAAATAATCTGGCATCGTAAGCACAAGGCGAGTTCTAAACTATGAGTTACCTCAAGATTATTAAAATCGTCACAGACATTAAATCTACTTGAAAGGGAACTTAATATAAAATAACCAAAATATTAATTTATTAATATCCTCCTGGTCGAATTTCAGCCGCAACCAGTCTTGATTGAGACGAGCCATCTAGCTGTGCGGGACATATTATAGTGCACAAGTGTGTGCAAAAACTTAGGGGGACTTTCTATTCCACAACACACACACATATTCTTATATAGTACAAATATATGCCGCTTACCTACCTATAATAAATTTTCTTTAAAACTTACACATATGTAAATTACCAGTAATACCACGTCCACCACTGTTTTATTTTATTGTATAAACCTATTAAAATGAGCACTGTTTCCCGAAATACAGGCTATAGCTTAGTTTGGGAGACAGTACTAGTACTTTTTGTAAAGTTGTGCATTCACTATTCTGTAATCATTAGTTGGTAAGTATTTTTACTTTTTTTTTATTCCATTATTCTTGTGATCCGATAGGAGGACTAGTAACTGACCGGAAAAACCGGCCAAGTGCGAGTCAGACTCGCGCATGGGTTCCGTACCATTATTTATAAAAACGAACAAAAATACACGTTTATTGTATGGGAGCCCCTTTAAATATTTATTTTATTTTGTTGTTTAGTATTTGTTGTTATAGCGGCAACAGAAATACATCATCTGTGAAAATTTCAACTAACTAACTATCACTGTTTATGAGATACAGCCTGGTGTCAGACAGACAGACCGACAGCGAAGTCTTAGAAATAAGGTACCGTTTTACCCTTTGTGCCTCTAGCACGAGTTCCTGCAGTTTACTTACTCGATCACACGTACAGTTTCGTCCCATACATTGAGCACCAGAGTTTTAGTTCTTAATAGTTTCCGCGAGAGGCGCTGGTGCTCATTGCACGGCAAGAAACTGTACGTGTGATCGAGTAAGTAAACTGCAGGAACTCGTGCTAGAGGCATTGGTTGCGGAACCTTAAAATACCGTCAGGTACAGGATCGATGGCTTCACGTGCTCTCCGAGGCTCGAGGGTCTAATACAGCCAAGTTTTCTTTACCGGAAAATCCCAATACTATTTTATTTCAGCTCATCCAAGGATTTGAGTCCAGGCCCTCATTAGTGGCGGTGAACACGTTACCGCTAGACCAATGAGGAACTCTAATGGTTATTTAGTCTATTTGTATAATTGTGTGGGAGGTGTGTTTGCTTGGAAGAGTATTAGTACCTACCTAATATATGTTATTTTATTTATATGTTTTGTTAGATGAGAGTTATTTATGGAGTAAAAGGTTTTATGATAAAATATATTTTTATATTAATGTACGTAAAAGTCTTATTTCTTTCTTCTTTGAGCCGTTATGTTATCAGAATTTGACATTTGATCGTTGTTAGGTCACATTTTTCAAATCCAATTTATTTTAATATAACTCCCGAAAATGATAGATTGCTAAGGTACTTAATAATAATATTTGGAATTGTTTTAAAAGGAAGATGGATAGATCCTATCTATTTCGTAAGCTTTTTGAGATTAGAATTGACATAAACACGTGAAACTCTTTTTCGAATATAACTCATACATTCTAATATTACAAATGGATTGAGTCAGTCTTATCTGGGATTCAGATTCAGTCACAAAAATAATGACTGTAATATATTAACTACATCCAAACTTGTTGCAAAAAAATATTAATCGCAAAGATAATAATTTGCTTCTTTGAAGTGAAAACTCTTTAGCGGCGTTATGGTTGCGTGACTTGATCGAATATTCGTAAGACGACAGGTTTCTTTTTTTAATTCACACTGGCCGTTTATACACTCGCATGACCCCAGCGTTTTTGAAGCGAAAACCTCATTAGCGACACGTTATGTACTTTTTTTTCTTAATTTTTACAGCTGACTGTCTTTCCAAATTTAGTTCTATTTTTGAAGTTAAACTTCTTTTGGCGCGATGGAGAAAAATGATGAGAGTGAATTTTTACGATGCGCGCGCACACCGACCCCAAAAAATTTAACAGCATGAAGTTAGTTCTAGGTGGTATGAAAATATATGAGAGTAAATTTTTACGATGCGCGCGCATCGTAAAAATAACAGCATGACGTTAGTTCTAGGTGGTATGAAAATTGATAACTATGTTCAAGTTGTATATTAAGAAGTATAACTTCTAACACGTGTACATAAGTACACAGAAGTTTTTTTTTTAAATGTATTCCCACCATACGGAGGAAAGCAATTAATATACTTGATGGCGTAGCCGTGGCGCTACCAACAGAACTGCATAGACAAGAGTGATAGGTCGGTGTCACTCTGGTGGAACGTCGAACGGGCGGCCATCTTGACGTCACTATTGCTTGGAGATGTTATAGTGGTCGCATATTATCAACGGATCGCCGTAATTGAAATTAAAATCTAACTTAATTCGTGATTTGGTGACGCATTAAGCATACTTGATTGATTTTGCTGAATAATTAATTGATAAGGAGGTGAAGTCCGCCTATATTTTTAAATTAACTGCCTGCATAACCTCACCTAATAATAAATGATAAATTAGGAAAATAGTGTTCCAGGCATGCCTTCGTGTACCCCAGACGCTTCGTTATACTTAAATCTCTTAATCCTCGCTACTCGGATCAAATGAACACTACTTTCCGAGTATGAGAAATTAAAAAAATATTAAAGTTTTTATTTCTATCGGCAGTCCCCAAAGACTGCCCGCATGTTTTTTTTAAGATTTATGTTCTTTCTATTTATATGCAATGTAGGATTAGCTTATTAGGCATGTGATTAGGTTACTAAACAAAAAGTTCAGAAAGCTAATTTAGGTTTTTAGGTGGCTCTAGTTGTGTTATAACTCGTCATTAGATCAAAGGGCCTCTTGTAACATTAACTTTCTCTATGAATATTTTATTTGTTCTGTGTCGGGGTGTAATTTATCTAAAAAGTATCTAGAAACATATAAGTATATTCATCAGTTGCCAGTACAGTACAGTTTGCCATAGTACAGACCCTGTCTACTTTGGGTTTAAGTGGTAGTGTGTTAGTTGTCCCAAGAAATATGTTTCTTTTCTTTCTTTCTATATTTAATACAACGCGCGAATTTAATCCCTATTTCGCGGGGTACTTTACAATTATTATTGACGGACACAAAATACATCCAGACTCAGAACAAATATTTATGATCTCAAAAAAGGTAAATCATAAATTGAATCGACCGGCGGGTCTCGAACCTGCACCATCTACCAATCCTTTGACGACCAATGATTTCCCATTTTTGAGATTAGATTATCGCTTTGCAATGCGATAAATGCTATAAAATTCAAATTTAACTATTTATGGGTCATACAAATAGTTGTCCTGCGCGGGAATCGAACCCAGGACAAGTATCGGAGAGGCGACTGTCTTAGCCATCTATTTAAATCAGATCTAAGAAAATAGTGCCCTGCTTCATGTTATAATAGGCCTCTGCTTAAAATTAGGCAAGAAAGCAGTAAAAGCATATGACCTATAATACCTACCTTTAGCTTAACTTACTTAATGTAGGAAACTCCCACAACCGTTAAGACAATGGTATCAGCTCCCTGTCATGGTTTTCCTAAGAGACTACGACGTGTAACCATTATAAAGAAGAAGAATTCGGGTACAGACATGAGCTCAGTGGGCTGCGGGACTCTCGCAGCTTAGGTGCAGGTAGCGGCGTGGTAATAAAACCACTGGCTTGGAGCCTTACCCGGATTCAAGGCCAGTGGTTAGATCACACGTCTGCATTGGCGTAGTGTAGTGCATTTTTTTTGTTTTTAAAGTTGCCAAGTTTAAAGCCTGCGCATGACTGTAGCGCATCGCTCGTGCGTTCCTCCCTGCACCCTTACCTTCGGGGCCAGTAAAAATGCCATAAATATATTCATTGAAACAAGCCTAGATTACACGTAACGAACATTTATGAAAATAACGAAACTTCTACTAAACATACGTTCGGACAAAATATCTTATCTAGCATTAAAGCGCGACCGTCGTTTTAAACACCAGGTCCGTTATAATAATAATACTGAATTCATACCTTAATATAGACAGAACCATTCAGACAATATGTAGTAAAATATTATATAAATTTTTATACATAATATTAAAAACTTCAACTAAACATAATCTCCTTGACAATAACTTAATACGAGCTAGCTAAATGTCACTACCATTATAAAATAAATTGTATAAATGTCTTAACATTCCGTGTACCTAAATATCTGTAATGAGTAACTAGAAATAATAACTGTATTACTACAAACATGTTCTGACTATTTACAAGCGCTTTTTTAAAGTCTACGTGAATAAAAACTTTTTTTATTTTTTTATTATTTATTTTATTTATCTAATGGAGTCTTAAACCGCCACAAAATACTGCTACATGTACGTAATTGTATGTTACCTGAACAACAATGAAAAACATAAATGGTAACATTATTTCCCAATATAGGGTATTTCCCAATTGATAACGACAACGTGTTGTGTCATGTCTCAGAATATTATAAAAGTTTCGGACGCCACTCCTATATTGATCGAAGCTGCCCGTAAGTCCATTCAACCTGAATGTTTGCATTTTATCTTCTCTAAATAATTATATCCTGCGGGAGTTTTGTTCCCGACACAACAAACAAATACCCGTAAGGAACAAATATCCGGAGGTTGAACTCAGTCTTTATGTTTAGTACTCAAATACCCAACTGATAATTTCATCAAGTTTGAAATTGAGCGCGAATAATACAAATCAATTTAGAAATAATCTGGCATCGTAAGCACAAGGCGAGTTCTAAACTATGAGTTACCTCAAGATTATTAAAATCGTCACAGACATTAAATCTACTTGAAAGGGAACTTAATATAAAATAACCAAAATATTAATTTATTAATATCCTCCTGGTCGAATTTCAGCCGCAACCAGTCTTGATTGAGACGAGCCATCTAGCTGTGCGGGACATATTATAGTGCACAAGTGTGTGCAAAAACTTAGGGGGACTTTCTATTCCACAACACACACACATATTCTTATATAGTACAAATATATGCCGCTTACCTACCTATAATAAATTTTCTTTAAAACTTACACATATGTAAATTACCAGTAATACCACGTCCACCACTGTTTTATTTTATTGTATAAACCTATTAAAATGAGCACTGTTTCCCGAAATACAGGCTATAGCTTAGTTTGGGAGACAGTACTAGTACTTTTTGTAAAGTTGTGCATTCACTATTCTGTAATCATTAGTTGGTAAGTATTTTTACTTTTTTTTTATTCCATTATTCTTGTGATCCGATAGGAGGACTAGTAACTGACCGGAAAAACCGGCCAAGTGCGAGTCAGACTCGCGCATGGGTTCCGTACCATTATTTATAAAAACGAACAAAAATACACGTTTATTGTATGGGAGCCCCTTTAAATATTTATTTTATTTTGTTGTTTAGTATTTGTTGTTATAGCGGCAACAGAAATACATCATCTGTGAAAATTTCAACTAACTAACTATCACTGTTTATGAGATACAGCCTGGTGTCAGACAGACAGACCGACAGCGAAGTCTTAGAAATAAGGTACCGTTTTACCCTTTGTGCCTCTAGCACGAGTTCCTGCAGTTTACTTACTCGATCACACGTACAGTTTCGTCCCATACATTGAGCACCAGAGTTTTAGTTCTTAATAGTTTCCGCGAGAGGCGCTGGTGCTCATTGCACGGCAAGAAACTGTACGTGTGATCGAGTAAGTAAACTGCAGGAACTCGTGCTAGAGGCATTGGTTGCGGAACCTTAAAATACCGTCAGGTACAGGATCGATGGCTTCACGTGCTCTCCGAGGCTCGAGGGTCTAATACAGCCAAGTTTTCTTTACCGGAAAATCCCAATACTATTTTATTTCAGCTCATCCAAGGATTTGAGTCCAGGCCCTCATTAGTGGCGGTGAACACGTTACCGCTAGACCAATGAGGAACTCTAATGGTTATTTAGTCTATTTGTATAATTGTGTGGGAGGTGTGTTTGCTTGGAAGAGTATTAGTACCTACCTAATATATGTTATTTTATTTATATGTTTTGTTAGATGAGAGTTATTTATGGAGTAAAAGGTTTTATGATAAAATATATTTTTATATTAATGTACGTAAAAGTCTTATTTCTTTCTTCTTTGAGCCGTTATGTTATCAGAATTTGACATTTGATCGTTGTTAGGTCACATTTTTCAAATCCAATTTATTTTAATATAACTCCCGAAAATGATAGATTGCTAAGGTACTTAATAATAATATTTGGAATTGTAAATATCCCTTTTCTATACTTCTTCTTTGCTGTGTGGTGACGGCCTAAGAATATCACCACCCCTCTCATCCCGTGGGGGGACGTAAAAGTCGTCCCGAGGGAAATATATACACCAGAGAACGGGCAGCAGCGTTCTCCTGAGTACCATGTCCACCTTACTGCGATCGCCAACCCATCTGCCAAGCGTGGCGATTATGGCAAATCCCCTCAAATGATGGACACAACCAAACCGCGGCCCCCAGTCCCCGGCAGCCCTGCTATTCCCAGCCGTGGTAACAGCCGTGGTTACGGCAGGGCAGGGGGTGCTAAGAATCCCCGGCAGATTCCGCGTTACCAACACCGACGACCTCTGGCCCTGGCAACATATAACACACGTACACTGCGGTACGACGAGAAGATAACCGAACTGGAGGAAGAATTGAGCAGGTTACATTGGGATATTGTAGGATTATCTGAAGTCCGAAGAGAGGGGGAGGACTCGATAATACTGAAATCCGGAAACCTGCTCTATTACCGGGAGGGTGACCAAATATCCCAAGGTGGTGTCGGGTTCATAGTCCACAAGTCCCTCGTGAACAACCTAGTGAAAATCGAGAGTGTGTCGACGAGGGTTGCGTACCTTATGCTCAGAATCACCAAGCGGTATTCGCTGAAGGTTATACAGGTATACGCACCCACTTCGACACACTCCGACGATGAAGTTGAGGTTATGTATGAAGACATATCCAGAGCCATACATACCTCTAACTCCCATTTCACTGTGGTCATGGGGGACTTTAACGCGAAGCTGGGCAAACGATTCGGTAATGAGCTGAGAGTGGGGCAATTTGGAACTGGTGACCGGAACCCCCGGGGCCAAATGTTGGCCGACTTTATGGAGAAGGAGGGACTCTTTATGATGAATTCCTTCTCCAGGAAGCCGGATCACCGCAAATGGACCTGGGTGAGCCCCGATGGTAAAACTAAAAATGAGATAGACTTTATCTTGTCGACGAGACGACAGATGTTCAATGATGTCTCCCTGATCAATGCGGTTAAAACCGGGAGCGATCACAGACTGGTCAGAGGCTCATTGAACCTTAATGTCAAACTCCAGAGGTCCCGACTGACAGAGTCTACGCTCCGACCTTTACCTATCCACGTCCAAAACCCTGAACCCTTTCAGCTCGAACTGCAAAACCGTTTCGAATGCCTAGCAGACTGCGAGGAAGTGGACTCATACTATGACAGGCTCGTAGAAGCTGTCCATACGGCTGGGTCTAACGTATTCAAGGCCCGTCGTACAAACAGAACTAAAACGATCTCTTACTTTACCCTGCAACTTATGGAAGATCGACGGAAAATGGTTCTGACATCCTCAGATGATGCTATCAGATATCGGCAGCTCAACAGACAGATCTCAAAGTCTTTGACTCGCGACACGCGGCAATTTAATACAATTAGTATTAAAGAGGCCATCGAGCGAAACAAAGGCTCTAAAGTGTTCGCAAGAGCTCTGTCTGTTGGACAGAGCCAACTGACGAAGCTGAAGACTGAGGATGGTAGAATCGTCACGTCTAAACCTGAGTTGCTGGGAGAGATCGAGAAGTTCTACGGACAGTTATATACGACAACACAGCCACCTGTCAAAAGTCATGCCTCAGATCCCAGAGCACGACTAACCCGACATTACACCGAAGACATCCCGGACGTCAGCCTGTACGAGATTAGAATGGCTCTCAAACAACTCAAGAACAACAAGGCGCCTGGTGATGATGGAGTTACAGCAGAGCTTCTGAAGGCGGGTATTACACCAATCCTACGGGCCCTTCAGAAGTTATTTAACTCCGTCATACTAGATGGTCAAACGCCAAGCATGGCACAGAAGTATGGTGGTGCTCTTCTTCAAAAAGGGCGACAAAACCCTATTGAAGAATTATAGACCCATCACACTGCTGAGCCATGTTTACAAGTTGTTTTCGAGGGTCGTTACTAATCGTCTCGCGCGCAGGTTTGACGACTTCCAGCCTCCCGAACAAGCCGGTTTCTGAAAAGGCTTTAGCACCATAGACCACATACATACGCTGCGGCAAGTTATACAAAAGACCGAAGAGTATAACAAGCCACTGTGCTTAGCGTTTGTGGACTATGAGAAAGCCTTCGATTCTATCGAAACATGGGCCGTGCTGAGATCTCTCATAAGGTGCCAAATTGACTACCGGTATATCGAGGTGATAAAGTGTTTGTATGAAAACGCCACTATGTCAGTGCGACTCCAGGACCAGGTCTCGAAACCTATCCACTTGCAGCGCGGCGTGAGACAGGGAGATGTTATATCTCCGAAACTGTTCACCGCTGCATTGGAAGACATCTTCAAGCTTCTGGACTGGAAAGGCTTTGGCATCAATGTCAATGGCGAGTACATCACTCACCTTCGATTTGCCGATGATATAGTAGTCATGGCTGAGACCATGGAAGACCTCGGTACAATTCTCGGTGACCTCAGCAGAGTCTCTCAACAAGTGGGTCTGAAAATGAACATGGATAAGACGAAAATCATGTCAAACGTCCATGTTGCACCCACTCAATTGAAAGTTGGTGACTCTGCACTCGAAGTTGTAGAGAACTATATTTACCTAGGACAGACCATCCAACTAGGTAGGTCCAACTTCGAGAAGGAGGTCAATCGTAGAATCCAACTCGGCTGGGCAGCGTTCGGGAAGCTACGTAACATCTTCTCGTCCAAAATACCGCAGTGTATCAAGTCGAAAGTCTTCGACCAGTGTGTGTTGCCAGTGATGACATACGGAACAGAGACGTGGTCGCTCACTATGGGCCTTATTAGAAGGCTCAAGGTCACCCAAAGAGCAATGGAGAGGGCTATGCTCGGAGTTTCCCTGCGGGATCGTATCAGAAATGTCGAAATCCGCAGGCGAACCAAAGTCACCGACGACATAGCCCGAAGAATTGCGAAACTGAAGTGGCAGTGGGCGGGGCACATAGCTCGTAGAACCAATGGCCGTTGGGGCAGAAAGGTTCTTGAGTGGCGACCACGAACCGGAAGACGCAGCGTGGGCAGGCCCCCTACAAGATGGACCGATGATCTTGTGCGGGTCGCTGGAAACAGCTGGATGCGAATAGCGCAAGACCCGCAATTGTGGAGATCTTTGGGGGAGGCCTTTGTCCAGCAGTGGACGTCTTTCGGCTGATGTGATGATGATGATGATGATACTTCTATACAAAGCGTTGTTTGGTTTAAAGTCTTCTGCAGGTTAACGGTGATTGGTAAAGTTTGTGATGATGATATATATATATATAAATCTCTAGCTATGTCCAATCAAATCTTTATTTATTGCTTATTACAGGTAAGAATAATGTGGTATTGTATCTTAAATTAAGTATGTCTGTAACATACCAATGAGGTGTGCGATATTTTATACATTTTTATTTTTATGTTTAGCAATAAGCATTACACATCCATACAATTTTACTTTCTAAGAATAAATCCATTTCTATAATTTCCTTTAAATAATTAATTACAATTAAGTCGCTTATAAACATCGTTTTGGTCACATAATTAAATGTCAAATTTCATTGTTATTTTACTGCATATTATAATAATATCTGATGTCTAAATATATCGCAAATAAATATTAATATCACAATATAATCATTACCAAAACTAAATTGATACATTTTTGTCATTTATGTAGTTATTTCTAGGGTCCTTGCTTTTTACTTCAATGTACCCCAAGAACTGTGGCACGAACCTCATAAGGGTATTGTAAGGTATATGTCGCTCAAATTAAACAACTTGTTGAAAGGCTTCTGTGTATCTACAATTTATAATATTGACAAATATGTAGTACTAACATTTTGATGTGTTGGAGAAGATTTGAAAACATGTAGTAGTAACATTTTTAGGTGATAAGACGTGTTGCACGGAAGGACTGTACTTAAAATGTAGTATCTTTATATTGTTTTAGGCTGTTTGTTACCACCCAAGTACTGAATAAATTAATAGACTGCCTCGTTGGTCTAGCGGTAGCGTGTTCAGCCGCAGAGAACGAGGTACTGGGTTCAAATCCCAGGTCGGGCCAATAGCGATTTTGAACATCAGACGAAGTCTGGGAGTTGGCGGTATTATCACTCGGCCCTCGGTGAGCACGTAAAGTCGTCGGTCCTGTATCTGACCTTTTTCCGGTCGTGTCGCTAGGCATCCCATCGGATCATGAGAGTGATGGGACAGAAAGTGCTCCTGTGTTTGCGCACACACTTGTGCAGTATAATACGTCCCGCACAGATGGCTAACCTCTGTTGAGACATTCGTTGAGAAATTCGGTTAGGAGGACATTATTATTAATAAATTTAATTGTTTGATTTAATGTCTCTATTCCCATCCAGCTTGTTAGAGTAGCAGCAGCTGCTATGTATAAACTACTACAGACGTGCAAATAGAAAAAAAAACCTTTTAATTATACTTTGATAACCTTTCTTGACCATATTTGGACGTCGAAAATGAAATCTTGATAAAATGACGTGATAGGGTGACACACTATCGCGCCTCTAGACAATATTTCCAATAATCTTTTGTTCTAGTTTTTGTGTCACATCATTGTTACCCAATTTATTTAGCTGTTTATTGGCATATAGACATTGTGACACAAATAAAAGAACTATACCTAGTTTTATATATACAGGCTGGCCGAGGAGTTGAAAATTTAGAAATTTTATGATGAGGAGTATCCGAATCAACCCCATGTATGTTCTACGATTTTGCGTGGTTTTAGAGATATAATTTTTTTAATGATTTTTTTCGTAAATTTCATCTAACATCAGTTTTCAATTTTTTTCTCGTTCTGTTGAACATTTTTGGTTCAGTATTTTGTGATAACTTTAGCATTGTTTAACCTAACACCCTAAAAAGTATGGTTTATCCTATCATTGCTGAACTGACTTAGAATTTTGTAAGTTCAAAATTAGGGTTTGAGCTCAGGACTCATAAATTTTCAAAGTATCAAAAAACACAAAATGGTAGAACATACATGGGGGTGATACGGATACTCCTCATCATAAAGTATCCAATTTTTGCGTTTGAACGTCAACTCCTTGGCCACCTTGTATTACATTTAGCCCTGAAATTATTCTAAGAAGAAAAAATATTGTTAGTAGCATAAACTCAGAAAGAAAGTAGGTGCCGTTTCATTCGTGCCTTGGAGAACACATGAACCCACCATGAATTAGAGAAAACATTTTGTGAACTTATTTAGCCATGCAAATTCATTAAATAAGAGTTTCTTTTTATGCTGGATGGGTTTGCGCTTGACCACGACCTCACTTGATGGTAAGTGAAGATGTGGTCGAAGGTGGACCGCGCGTACCCATAAGGTGCCTGTTCACTCTAGCCTTGAGTAAACCCATGTTGTATGAGTCTGGAAACACGTCGTTCGGGAGGGTGTTCCACCGCTTAGCCGTGCGTATGATAAAGGAGGAAGCAAAGCGCTTCGTACGGCAGAATGGGATGTCAACAACAAAGCGGTGAACACCCTCCCGACGCCTATTAATCCGATGAAAAAAGGGGGAAGGAGGGATAAGTTCATGAAGGTCGTGAGCGCATTCTCCATGAGATTTATTATTAAGATTATTTCGAGTTCAAAATAAAGAAGGTTAGGATTGTCCTATATGGTTTTTATTTCTATGTGGGTTACGCGCCTTCTCCGTTATCCGTAAAATTATTTCAAATTTACAATAATTACTTTTTTGCAAAGCACTTGTCCTCTTTTTTATCTACTTCAGCTGTTCTGAAAGTACATGGGGTGTACAATTTTTTTTTTGGATTTTTTAATACAAAATTACTATGACTAGTCAACGATGAATTTATGAATTCCCAAAATATACCGTACAATGCATTTTTAATGCATTATCTCTCACTTGTAAATCATTTTTGAAAACATAATATGTGCTATAGGCCATGTTTCTAGAAAACAAAGCCGATAGATAATACCTATATCCTCCGGAAGGGTGTTAGCAAGGGAATCCAAATTTGATCTGCCAGTGTGTATAATATGTGCTAGTTCTCTGTGGTAAACTCAACAGCCTCTTCTAGGGATAAAAACCATTCACCGCATAAATAATTAAGGACACAATTAATAACAGTAAGAAGTGGCATGAATGGACTGTTTGATGATTTCCTAAAGCTATGGTGCAATTTTATATAAAAATGTAGCATTCATCCGTTTTGCAGCAGAATGGCTCTCTTGGAAAGACCCCAAACAGTATATTGCTGCTTTGTTTAGGGATCATAAATTCATGTTTCGCCACTCGTCACTTAATCCCTCACCAATTTTGAAGTCCTTGGTATGTTTTTGTTTTAGAATTAAATTATGAATGGTCCATTGCGACACAGTTTTTCCACACACTCCGGTTTAATCCACATCACACTCACACTCATATGAATATTAACTGGATTAACTTAAGACTTTTTTAGACTGCACGTGTGGCGCAGCGGCTAAGACAGTCGCCTCGCCACTTCGTGTCCCGGGTTTGAATCGCGCGCAGGGCAACTATTTGTGTGACCCATAAATAGTTGTTCTGAGTCTGGATGTACTTTGTGTCCGTCAATTATATGTTTGTAAAGTACTACTTTTTAAAACAGAACAAAAAACGAACAAATCAGCTACAGGTAAGTTATTTATTAGTATGAATTAGTATTTTTTGTATAAACTAGTGTCTATTAACTGTCCGTTACTTCTATATGAGAAGTTGCTATCTCTATTTTACAATATAGTATATAATGACAAACAAAAGCAAAACTCTATTAATAAACTACAAGAAGAGAGTAGCTCAGCCATCGATAAATAAATAATTAAGTAACGTATACTACGTAAAGTCAATTATTTAGGTAATAACAATACATAGAGGTTAGAATACACACACGGTGGAGAAATAAAATATATAAATTAACTAATAACATTAAAAATATACTTATACTAGAAATACAAAATTGTGAAGAGTTTGGAGAAAATGTATGGTTTGTAATTTTTTTTTAAAGACAACGCCCGCACTATGTAATATACTCCCTGTGTCACGGGGTACTTTACAAACATATATAGACGGACACATATTACACCTAGACTCAGAACAACTATTTAATTTTGTGGGTCACACAAGTTGTCCGGCTCGGGACTCGAACCCGCGACAAGAAGCGTCGAGGCGACTGTCAAAGCTGCTGCGCCACACGTGGAGTCAAATATAGTTTTTCCTTTAGAGTTTAGTTATCATAATCATAACAACATTTATTTGCGTAAAGTGTTAGTTAGTTAGTTTTATTTGCCTTTGTTGGTTAAATGCGTATTTCTAAAGCTATCCGATGGTATAAAAATTCTCATGAAGATATTTTGAGATACCGCTTTTGCGCTTCGGATGTCAGTATAC
Source organism: Pseudoips prasinana (assembly GCA_951640165.1). Taxonomy (NCBI): domain Eukaryota; kingdom Metazoa; phylum Arthropoda; class Insecta; order Lepidoptera; family Nolidae; genus Pseudoips; species Pseudoips prasinana. The sequence continues at coordinate 1,885,091 of OX621238.1, read as the reverse complement.
GAGGTATTTGGTCAATATTAATTTTAAAAATAACAACTAATCATTGCCTGAGATCAGCTAAAACTGATTGGTTGTTAATTTAATAATTCATATTTTAGAGCTTAGGTTAGTTTAGTAGTACTACATGCATTAGAAGATTACCTTTAATAATGTCGCAATGTTCTTATTTAATCTTACGGAAAATGCCACGACCAGACTCTGACACGTGCTACTTAATAACACATACTCGACTGAACGAGGGTCACGATAAGTAGGTACTGAAAAAAATTCGCTATTTCTTTACCCAATATTTAAGGTGACGGAACTTGTTTGTTTATTTTTGTACACATTATTATTGCTTTGTGCACAATACAAGACATACGAAGCAAAACAAATGTAGAGTAATTTCATCATCTACCTATCAAATTAAATAGTTCTTGCATAACTTGTGGTCACCGTAGCCTAGTTGGTAGTGCTCCTGCCTACGAAGCTGGTGGTCCTGGGTTCGAATCCCGGTAAGTGCAAATATTTGTGTGATGAGAACGAATATTTGTTTCTGAGTCATGGATGTTTTCTATGTATCTTATATACATATTTATCTATCTATATAAGTATGTATATCGTCGCCTGGTACCCATAGTACAAGCTTTGCTTAGTTTGGGGCTAGGATGATCTGTGTGACATTGTCCCTAGATATTATTATTATTATAACTTCCTATCTTTGACGTGCACTTCTTTATACAACTTCGCTTCTACTTTTTAGGGTTGTACCTTTCCACCCTACCCCCCTATTCTAAATTCTTTTTATTTGAAGTGTTCCCTATCGCTATACCTGGTCATCCTAACTAACGGCATACAATTTAATATTTAACTGAACCTAACTCTTATGTGTCTAATAAGGAATAGTCCTTGATACTAATATGATCCTAAATTTTCTTAACTTAAATCATGAGTTTATATTCTTGCTGGATTTGATTGAAACAAGTTGATTTAAATTGGCCAGTGATTCGTCTAGTATGGTAGGAACCTATGTTGCACATAGTAATCCAAGAACTTTTTGAAAAGGAGAACAAACCAATCAATCCTAAATTAACTTTATCCTAATCATAAATAAACTTTCTAAACTTATGTAATTGTACAAGAGTGACAGAACTAATGAAGCCTAGTTTACTCTAAATTAATTACCATAATGTTATCTAAAATCTTATTAGAACTTTATTTTAATATATAAGACCATAAATATGTAGTTTTAATTCTATAATTTCTCTGATAAACATAAAGGTTTCATACTACTTCTTATTGGAGTATAACTTATTTTCATAAAGGATATTATGTTATTTGATAAGTCCTATTGAATGAATGTCTTGTTGATATTGTCTAATTAGATTATATGTATGTTTCCTAAATGAATTGTTTGTTTTAATTCACACATCTTGAAATATAATAGTTTAATTCAGCCATAGTATATATGTTTTCCTTAAAATATTGTTGAGATTGACTTTATATATTTTCTAGATTATTCTAGTTTGTTTGTAGATTATACTAGAATATCATAATATTCAATATTATTTTATTTGCGGCTATGGCACTCGCCCAAAGCATCCCCGCGAGGTACAATAGTCTTCGGCTCCATAGGGTCAAGACTTCTTCCGCCTTTGGACGACAAATGTCCTTAATATGGGTACTCTTTTATACTAATTACAGAAAGGTCTGTGTGGGTTGTTAGTCATAGTCAATGTCCTTTGAAAACAAGAGACATGAGAGGGCTTATTCTTTTGACTACCCTAACCTTTACTCATTTATTACAAAAATATATATGACTCTAGTTCATAATATATATATTATATGAAGGAAAACATTTATATATGGATAATATTTATAATGAACCTTATGTAATAACTCTGTGTTATTTTAGCCTTAATTTGTCATAAGTAACTTCTTGGATTCACCAATGTTGTAATATTTTCAGAAAGCTTATTCAATATAAGCAAGTTAATTCCAGAATGGTTCTAATCGCAACCACTGGTTTGACTGTTAACAAAGTCAACCCATAATAATACTTCATCATTGTATTATTATTATTTGAGTCATCTGCTCAAGGAACTTCGCATTCCTGTCAAGGTTCAACAATTCTTGAACTTCAACATCAATTGTATAAGTAATACTATCTTGTATCACTTGTGAAGATTTGGTTCTTTGTATTCATTACCCAAGTAATGACCGCTTGATATGAAAGCATTCAATATCAATAAGAAAATCTGAACATGATTCTAATTGGAACCACTTATATGACTATTAACTGAGTCAATATTAGTATAATCAATACTTTGAAGGTGTGTTATTAAATCATTTGTGATTCTTGTCAAAAATCAATGATCTCTTGATCTTCAACATGGTAGATAGAGATGTTGCATAATAACATCATTGGAACTTTTGTAAAGGTTCTACTAAATCTTCCATAGACCCTTTGAAGGCTGCTTTGCCGGCCAGCCTTAAGTACCAAGACATCATTATGAAACTTAATATTTTCGGTTAATCCTAAACACAGCACGTCATGTTTGCTGTTGTAGAATAGCCTCTACTATCTTCCATAGAGAACTAAATAAGACTGTCAGTGACCGGTCTTAAACAAACAAGACATCAGTTTTCTCTTCCACTGATAGTACATGTATTCAAAACTAACCCTATAAGGGCTTTAACATCAGGTAAATAGTTAACTGCTATTAACCCAGTTAGTAATTCAGGAACTTTTAATTAAAGTTATTATATTAATTACTATCTAACATTGATAGCTTTCATTCAATAATAGATATAATTCTGGTTCTATCGTCTAGTTAGTTTAAACATAGAATTAGTTTTTAAAGTATTTGTCTTATAAATACATAAATAATACAACCTTTGGGAGCATTCCAACATATTCGTGTATGAAAATAGAATCGTTCTAGCATCTAGACTCAACTAAAATTACCGAGCATTCGTAATAATGTAACACTTTAAATAAAAGTAACAAAGCCTCACCTGTGTTGAAAGCTTACCAACACGAGATGACGCTTCCTTCATTATCTCTCCTTTAAAACAAATGATACAACCAATATTCAGCCGATCTTCCACTCTGATTACACCAGAAACGACGCTCACTTCTCAATCTTCTATAGGACTCCTGAAACCACACTTAAAACTTCTGAAACAACTTTTTCTTTCGTTAGCGTCTGGCGCGAAGCGCCGCCATCCTCTTGACAGTCCTCCATATTGCCAAAATGCGTCGTCAATAATGCCACATCCGGTCAGTTTCATTAATTAAATAAATGTAATCTGCATAATCACATAAAAATAAATAGTTAATCTTCTATCAAAACGACAGTTAGTATTATATTACACATATAAATTTATTAATACATTATCCATTATTGTATATGAATAATAAGTAGCTGTTTTGTGAAACAATCATTTTTCCCGGTAATCCAATAACTGTTCCCATTGGTCGATTTCAAGATTAGAGAAGGGACTAATCTTTATAGTAACTAGTGATGTCCCTACATGTAAATTATTACGATAATTGAACTAATGTTAAGCTTGTTCCACACATATTTGCATCGATTAGTCTAAATTTGATAATCAGGCATAATACGAATTAAAATACTATAAACCAGTTGTTATATTTTGTTTCATTTAAAAGATATTTTGCAACACGCCAGCTAAATTATAGTACGATTAGCTGGACGAAGGATATGTGAATAATCTCAACGTGACGAGCCAGTATGGTTAGTTACAGGGTTCAATGTGTATCCTATTACTTAAACTCTATTGTCTGTCTGTCTATCTGTCACCAGGCAGTATCTCATGAACCGTGATAGTTAGACAGTTGAAATTGTCATACATGATGTATTTCTGTTGCCGCTATAACAACACATACTAAAAACAGTATAAAAAAATTTAATGGGGCTATATTAAATAATTATTATACTGTTCTTATACTGGCTATAAACTTTTTATATACTCCTAATATAACAGAACGGTTAGAGAAAACTCAGGTGAAATCGAAGGCGAATCAGGAATTGCTCCAAATTTTAAACATTCCTAAATTCATTTTTTTATTTCTAGACCTTCACTAATGTTCCAGATTAATTGAAATACTTCTGTCCTTGTTTTAACATAATAATATCTCTAGCTATAGCTTCGAAAATAATTGTTCTGTATTATACCTACGAAGATTTTAATCACGAAAGGGAGTTCATCAACCACCCAAGTATAGCTACATTAACCCTGAGTCAATTTATTCCGTGCGTAGGTAGATCAAAAACAGCCTCATCAAGATGAGATAAAACTGTTTAATTTACTGTATTTGCTAACGGATTCTAATATCCATTGTTTATGATATGCATAGCCTCATTTTTGCTGTGCTGTGTGGTTGCTGGCAAAAAATGTCACACCTCATCGTATCTCATGACGGTCACCGTAGCCTAGTTGGTAGTGCTCCTGCCTACGAAGCTGGTGGTCCTGGGTTCGAATCCTGGTAAGTGCAAATATTTGTGTGATGAGCATGAATATTTGTTTCTGAGTCATGGATGTTTTCTATGTATATAAGTTTTTATCAATCTATATAAGTGTGTATATCGTCGCCTGGTACCTAAGCCCCAAACTAAGCAAAGCTTGTAAGCTTTGCTTAGTTTGGGGCTAGGATGATATGTGTGACATTGTCCCGAGATATTATTATTATCTCAAGGAGGACGTAGAAGTCGTGTCGAGGGAATATTTCCCAGAAAATGGGCAAGGGTGTCTCTCTGTTAACTATGACCATCTTACGGCGATCGCCGACCCGTTTGCCAAGCGTGGGGATTTTGGCATATTCCTCCATCTGTTGAAAAAAACTCCATTGATGAGATTTTTTTGGGAGGCCTTTGTCCAGCAGTAGACGCCATTTGGCGGACATGGTGTAAGCCTTATTTTAATACGGACATCTTTTATCCTCAGAAACTGTACTTATTTTGGTGAAAATTGACACGGAGATAGTTTCAAACCAGGGTATCGGTTCATCGTCCTCGTCATCTCCCCCTGAAGAGTATGTTTAATATAAAAGTTTTTTTTTATTTCTCTAAGGTACCTAGATGGTAGAGTAAGGTGTAAAATGGTATTTGTATTATTTTTCATTTTTTCATCGTAGCTTTGAGAAGGCAAACAAAATGAAAATATAAATTTTTCATTTTAATTGTGTGATCTGATTCCGAATAATGAGCATAAAGACATTTAGATAATAAAAGGCTATTTAGAGTTTTACATCTAAAGATTACAAAAACCATGAAAAAGCGATATTTATGATTACAATTAATAACGGCTTAAGATCTTTACGCTGCATAATTTTAATGAATATGTTTTGAACTAAGATAATATTGGATAGATCTGAATGCCGTGTTAAATTACTTTACAGGATTTAGGTTTACAAACTTCTGGCACTCATAGCCAGTATTATCACCGATCACTGACACGAGGTTAAGCACATAGGCACGCGGTTGTGTTATATATGGGTGACCGCAAAAATTGTTTAATTTTGGGCATCTTAATGCTACGTACCTTACGGCCTTAATCTGGTGGTCGCGGTTCTAGTAATTTGACAACAGTCGTTAGGCCATGTGAGAGGCCTACTGGGCGTCTTGAACAACGTTGTCGCTAGGATAACTACTGCGCATATGATATTGAATCATCATCATTATCATCATATCAGCCGAAAGCCGTCCACTGCTGGACAAAGGCCCCCCGCAAAGATCTCCACAATTGCCGAAAAATCTAAAATAATAAATTAATTCGTTTAATATTGAATAATGGTCACAATTTCAAATTACAAAAACACTTTAAAAGTTTAACGAGATTCCTATTCAAACTGTTACTTTAATAAATCAAATTGTTAATTTTATTAAAATTTTTGAGCTAAGTGTAAACGAAGTTCTATGCTATTTCTTCTTAAAGTCACGTAGTTCGTTCCTGATTATACCTATTCCACCAATTACGACGTGAACGACTAACGACCAAATTTCACACAGTGGTACTACCACCAGACCATATTCATGATTGCAAATATCTGAATGTATAAAAATCGGACACACCACGGAGGAATAATCACTGAAACAATAAATGTCACCGTTTCGTGTCGCTGGTTCAAGTCCCGCGCCGGACTTCTATTTATGTGACCCATTAATAGTTGAGTCTGGATGTAATTTGTGTCCATCTATTGTATGTTTGTAAAGAACCCCGCAACAGAGGGACTAGATTCCCTAATGCCGCCCGCATTGTCTTTAAAAAGAATTACTTCTACTCATTAGCTTAATTAGACACAGTTCAATATTTGCAAGCAGGAGAATGCCTTGGATACCTCGTTATCTTCACAACGTATATGCCGAACCAATTCGCAAGCTTGCCCATTCGAATAAAAAAATAATGATCAAAATCATTTTATAAACACTGGATGCACAGACGCCACCACATCAAGCTTACCCAAATATTTCAAATTTCCACGATTTAAAGTGAACCTTATGCTAATGTGATAAAGTTGAAAATCTATAAAAGAAATGTGACAGATTGGGGTAGCCGGATGTGCTGGCGTCGGTACTTACACGGAAAACAAATAGAGATGATTTCAAAAAACCGGCCAAGTGCGAGTCGGACTCCCGCACGAAGGGTTCCGTACGTATCTATAAAAACGAACAAAAAATTCACGTTTGTTATATGTGAGCCCTTCTTAAATATTTATTTTATTTTGCTTTTTACTAGTTGTTGTTATAGCGGCAACAGAAATATTACATCTGTGAAAATTTCTACTGTCTAACTATCACGGTTCATGAGATACAGCCTGGTGACAGACGGACAGATAGACAGACAGCGAAGTCTTAGTTAAAGGATCCCGTTTAACCCTTTGGGTACGGAACCGAAAATGTAGCGACATTCCTTCTTTTTGAAGTCGATTTAAATGAGAATTTGTTTTGTTCTCCTTTATGTTCATTTAATGTGTTACTTACTTATCTTATGGGCAGTAGTTACCCTTTTTTTTTTTTTTTTTGATAATGCACGGGGAATGCCTTCGCATGCCACCCGCAAAAAGTGTCTGCGGGTGGGTATGTCGGACTTGCACCGACTAAACCTACCTGCCGTGGACTTCTCTTGGCGCCTGATGGGGGAGTCCCGGGAACGCGGGTTTGCTGCTCCGGTACGGGCAGTGGTTACCCTAGTGTCAGATGTTGTTCAAGCCGCTCAGTAGGCCTCTGACATGGCTTGACGACTGTTGTCTAATGACTATAACCGCGACTGACAGCGTAACGTGCCTTCCGAAGCACGGAGACGCTCAGTAATTGATGACCGCGAGCCTAATCGGTTAACCTCGTCGATCACTTATGGACTGGTGAGAACATCTAATTATGATTAAATGGGTAAAATTTTTGTTAACGCGAACAAAATTCAATATTTTTTATCTGATGAAGATATTGAATCTGTGTGAAGGCGTAAATGACTATTGATAGGTTCCAAGTTACACTTAATTAAAATTGAAAAGACAATATTTATGTTTACAAAACAAATCTTATGATTTAAAGAAATAATACTGCTACTGACATCTATTGGAAGAAGCTTAAAGTATACAGTTTCGTTTTGGCCTTACTCCATGAGCCATTTGTAAGAACCACTTCAATAAGCTTGTTTAAATCTGACGATGCGTAAACCAATTGAAACACACTGATTTGCGCTAAAACGTAAGACTTGTCTATCAGCTCAGACTTATACCTACTATTACAAATGTTGGAACTTGATGATAATGTATTCATTTATTTATTTGCGACAAGTGGTTTAACAATGTTTGGATTTCAAATGACAGCAGGTTCCGAGACAGGCAAGATTTGCATACCAGCCATTGAAATAAATAAAATATAAGCATTACGTTGATTTGGTTATGGTTGTAACAGTAATTAAGAGAGGTAGGGCACAGCGTTCATTCGCTCAAAGAGCACGTAAAAGTACCTTCACCTTACAGAAGACATTCTTTAATAATAAATAACTTTAATGTTGTGTTTCTGCGTGTGAGTAAGGTCGCCAGAGCTCATTGGGGTGGGGGGAAGGGCCAGCAACACTTGTTTGCTGACTCTTAAAGGCCGGCAACGCACCCGTGACACCTGTTACGTACGAGTGTCCATGGGCGGCGGTGATCACTTACCATCAGGTGACCCGCTTGCTCGTTTGGCGTCCTATGACATAATATATATATATATATATATATATATATATATATATATATATATATATATATATATATATATATATATATATATATATATATTATGTCATAGGATAGGACGCACATCCTGAAAATAGTTTGTTCAGAATCGTTTACTGAATCGATTTATATCATTTTTAATAAAGTTATTTTTTTTTCCAAAATAATTAAAACTACGGAAATTATTGTCATATTAACCCTGTACAGTCAAAACAAATTGAAATGGACCGTAAGTCAAAGTAATAAGACTTCTAAAATCGCAGTTTTATTTGTATTCATACAAATTCCATAATTCAATACAAAATAAAAAAAAATAAACTTTATTCCAAGAAAGGAATTTAGTAAATAACAATGCATATATGTACATGTTAAATAAAAAATTCAGTGTATGTATTATGATTACATATATAATATTCTAATTGGGGTGTCTGAGTGTGTGCGTTAATTACGTTACATGTTGTATATATAAATAATTCAATTTTTTGTCCTGAAATTTTAAGAGGAATCCGAGGAAATTTTGTGTGTAAAAATGACTCTTGGTAATTTGCTCTTAAAATTTTCACTTATAATATACGTCAAATCGCCTCGTTATTATTAAAGACTTTAGTTGTACCATTGTAGGTTCTTTCAAGGGTTGAACTACCGCTTAGTAGCAACACTGACACGTTTTCCTAAGAATAAACAGATGGCGTTGTTGGATATATATAGTTTTTTGGGGTTTGATGACGTTAACTGTATGTTTTTAATTCCTTTCTGTGTTAAGTGAAATAAATGAACAGATTAAAAAAATAGGAAAATACTTTTCTATTCATTTACTTTACGCGCAATTTTCTTTTTGGAATGCTTTACCAGATTCCGCATGTGATAACTCGTTATAGAGTAGGTATGTTTAAGAGCAGAAACACTTATCTCTGTAATTTATGTAAATAAAAGGTATGTAGGTTTTATGTAGTCTCTTGTAGAGATATAGGTATATTGTTATAAAGTATCGTTTGTAAATTGCCAAACTGAAGTGGCAGTGGGCAGGGCACATAGCTCGTAGAACTGACGGCCGATTGGGCAGAAATGTTCTCGAGAGGCGACCACGAACCGGAAGACGCAACGTGGGCAGGCCTCCTACACGGTGGACCGACGATCTTGTGCGGGTCGCGGGAAGCCGCTGGATGCGGGCAGCGCAAGACCGGCTATTGTGGAGATACTTGGGGGAGGCCTTTGCAGCAGTGGACGTCTTTCGGCTGATGTGATGATGATGATAGTATGAAAATATTAATGTATATTTCATCAATATTTTAATACTAGAAGGTACATTACTTAAATAATTTTTATTATGTTATTTTTAATATAAATGTATGATTTCATGTGTAATAAAGAATACATAATAAACGTTTATGCAACTGGCAACATCCCACGATTTTAGAGGGTAATCTATATCTATACATATAATAAAATCGTAGGAAAGTCAAAACTGTACATTGAATATTTTTTTTAAAGGATACTTGGGGCGTGCTCTACAATCGATATCGAACCCAAAAATATAGTTTTTAGAATTTTTGTCTGTTTGTCTGTATGTACCTATGTCCGGGCTAAACTCAAAAAGTACTACATGGATTTACTTCAAATTTTGCATGAATACTACTAAGAGGTCGGGTCAACATAATATAGGCTACATATTATCACGCTATGACCTACGGGGGAGGAACTATGATAATTTATAAAATTTAACGCGGGTAAAACCGCGGGGCACAGCTAGTTCAATATATTTATCTTTTAATAGCTACGGCTACACTATCTTTCTTACGAACACCGCTTGATATATATTCATCCCTATTATAGAGAAAACCAGTACACGCGGCTATAGTAAACATGCCGAAACGTAGTGCACATGAGTATTTACAAAGATACAAATACAAAATTAGAAGGAAAAGGAAAGCACAAGGAGAAATATTGCCGCCGAATACGACGACCGTAGCATTCGTAGGAAGACTATAACTAGCAGGTTAGTCCAACTTATTATATAGTGTTAATAGTGTGTTATTAAGATAAATATAAACGTAGCATGGGAAAAGGTAGCGAGTCAAAAAAACTCATTATATCTTGAAGATACCTATAATAAAATAAAAATAAAATAAAAAAAGATTTTATCACGTAGACTTTAAAAAAAGCGCTTGTAAATAGACAGAACATGTTTGTAGTAATATAGTTGTATACATTATTATTTCTAGTAACATAGGTATTTAGGTACACATTGTATTGATTGTATGAAAACATTTATACAATTTATTTTATAATAGCAATGATATTTAGCTAGCTCTTATCAAGTTATTGTCAAGAGTTTATGTTTAAGTTTAATTATCTAGTTTAAGTCTAATATTTTTACTACATATTGTCAATGGTTCTGTCTATATTAAGGTATTATTATTATGACAGACCTTGTGTTAATAACGACGGTCGCGCTTTATTACTACCACCGGATCCAATGCGCCCCAACTGAGAAGACCCAGCGAAAGAAAGTCAGTGGGTTCATCTACTACCGGTTTCAACACGACCCAGTTGAGACGGTCCGGCGAAACATACTCAAGCGGGCTTAAACACGGGATTTGGTCCAATTAGAGTAATTATTTAGTAGGCAAACACAATATATGCTCGATCGGTTGTCTATAATAATATAATACTCCAAACTAAGCACAGCTTGCACTATGCAAACCAGATAACTGATATACTACTATAGATAAATACACCCAGACTGAGGATAAACAGACAGGTTCTTGCACGCAAATATCTGTCCTGGGTGGGAATCGAACCCACGGCCTCCGGCGTGAAAAGCAAGCATTTGCCAAACACGCCAACAGGCTCGTCAATGCTCATTATTTTATTATTAGATTCGTTTCTGATGTGAAATATTGACTACGGTGGTAAGGACAACTCTTAACCGTGACGAGACACTGCTTGTAAAACCTCTAGACCATAAGAAGTAGGAAGCTGAAATTTGTTACAGTGGAAAACATCTCCAAATGTTGTCAGACGCTTCTGCCAAGCGTGGCGATTATGGCATATCCTCAACATCCTTTGGGGTTTCATTACGATGACATGGTGATGATGACGCTACCGTCACTCATTTTCTTCACATGTCATGAAAACTAACTTTGTTGGAAATATTTAGGAAATAAATAAACATTGTATTAAAATCTTTTGAACTGTTATGTTATATTATACAAATACTCTTCCGTTAAGGTATAAAATGCAAATGGGGAGGGCAACCCACAGTCTTCCCCGGGTGCGTGTCCCGACCATCTGGGACACGGCGCAAAAGGGGGGCACCGGAGCAGCATACCCGCGTTCCCGGGGCTCCCCCTATGAGGCGCCAGAAGAAGTCCACGACAGGTTAGGTTTAGTCGGTGCGAGTCCGACATACCCACCCGCAGACACTTTTTGCGGGTGGCATGCATAGCCATTCCCCCTGCCTTAACAAAAAAAAAAAAGGGATAAAATGCAAGAGACGAAGAAGTAAGAACAATATTTACAGCGGGTGTGCCCTAATAATTCTTAACATATATATTTAAAAGTACACTCGGTTGAACAAATCACGTAGGTACGGAACGATCACGTCCACAGAGCCGGCGGGAGTCCGTGTTCGCGGGGCGTTTGAATTAAATTTTTACGTTACAACTACGTTATAATGTTAACAGTATCTCAACAAACCAATAATAATTGAAAGGAACCTCAAAAATTAAGCCTTTACTAGCCTGTTAGCCTAATGGTTAGAGACCATAACTGCTAAGCCAGGGATCGTGGGTTCAAGACCCACTTACAAAAAATCTTTGTGTTATGAGAACGATTATTTATTCTGTGTTTGGGTGTTATATATCTCTAAACTATCATTAGTTTTCTGGTTGCCGTAAAAGCGGTATTGTGAATACGATATAACGCTAATTATTAAAATTATATTGATATAAAATTGTATTTGTATGACATGACATGAGGCTCAATAGTAATGTTGAAACATAGACATAATTATAGATTATCTAGCTATTGCGGTCGATACTTGATTGGTATTTTAGGATTTAAAATATTTAGAAAATAATAAGTAGAATCTAAATAAATTGTATTTATTCAAGAGTTTACTAATATTCACTTCTACTTAAGGATTTTATACGTTTTTACAATTTATAACGGTACATTTTCTACAAATAAATACATATTGTGTACAAATTTTAGTTCTAACACAAAATTGAAATTGAAAATTTCATAAACATACTAATTAACAACCACATCATCATCCTATGCTTTATGTAGTTTAAAACCAGCCACCTTTTCTACCACAAATGCAAATTGTAGTTGCATTTTTAATTCTATAGATAAATAAATAACATGTACTATATTCATCCTCGATGCATCCTACTTTAATACACAGGAACAAATAGGTACCTTTGTAATATTAGCATTTCTTAATAAAGCCTGTTGGCTGTTTGTAGGTGCGCCATTATTTTAGTTGATACTCACACACTCACAAATTTTCACCTTTATAATATTAGCGTGATTATACTTAGACTCAGAACAAACAGACATGTTCATGCACACAAATATCTGTACTGCGTGCAGCTCTATAACCTCTAGCGTGAAAAGCAAGGATTTCAAGTTGAGTTACTATTTTGTTGTATTTACTGTATCACAACCTTGGAATGTGTGCGTGACGCAGTTTGCATCGCGTGATATCTTTTTCGGTAGATACATCTTAATACTCGCGGTCACTGTGACGCTAATTTCTTTACGGACCCCAATTTACATAAATAAAATAGGTTAAATCCAAATGTGACATTAAAGTTTAAAAACAGCTATTTTTGTCTGACAAAATACTACCATTTGTTTAACTTGAGCTGCATAATCATAGACTATGAGAATAAATTTAATATTATAATAAGGTTTTAGAGGATTATAGTCTTCATTGTTGTGTGGATAAGTTATATTTAAATTAATCTTTTAGAAGCTTATAATTGTAGATATTACGATTAATTGGGGTATTAACATTTTAATATATTTTATTCAAGTCTTAAAACAACAAATGTGTTACTAAATAGAGCACATTTCAAGAGCTGGACTAAAATGTTTAGAAGCTAACCTTATGTTAAGGTCACCGTGCGTCTATCATTCACACACGATTTGAAAGTTAGCTCTCTTTTATGTAATACTAGCGGCCCACGTGCTTCGCTACGCTTTTAAGTATTAGTACAAATTGTTTGTATATGGGAGTATAGAAAGATGTTGATTTTACACTTTTTCAAGACTTTTTTCAAATTTTCTCTACGTACAAACCTTCCCTGGACTTCCACGATTAATTCAAGACCAAAATTAGCCAAACCGGTAAAGGCGTTGTTGAGTTATAACATTACAACGAAAAGTGGCATTGATTTTTATGTATATAGATTAAGAAAATTTTTAGATAGTAAATATACTTGTAGTGAGGACAATTTCAAATTTGGACATCTGAAATTGAATGATTTCCCTGATGGTCTAGTGGTAAGTGATCCTGATTGCCAATTGTAGTGTTATTTATTTATTTATTTATAAAAGACACACCATCGGCAGTTCACAATGCAACTTAAAATTGATTTTATGTTTAAACACAAGTTCTGTGTGATTTGCCATTACAGGTGTATACAACATTTACAATAGGTATTTTAACAAAACAAAAACTTAAAAAACTATATTACCTAAAATTTGGTTTTAAATTAAAGAAAGAACTAAAACTAACAAAACTAGGTTAACATGGATAAATTAATGAATGATGGAAGTTAGATCTTCGTTATAATATAAAAAAAAAACATTAAATTAAAGTGTTAGTGAAATAGAATTTTGTATTGTGTATTTTACCGTTACTCACAAGTATTTTGGTATCACTAATTACAGATTTTGATAAATAATATAGTAATAATAGGTTTTTTAAGCTATATGGTTGTCTGTTATTATACATATGAATGGCCATTCTGTATTTTGGCTAAACAACAAGCAATTAATTGGTTTTGAACATGTCAAACACTTTGTATAGTCTAACATATAAAATTAATTCTTAAAAAAATCTATTATATTTCTTTTCTTAATAATATAAAAAGTATTATTATATATATGAGAGACATAATTTATTGCATGATTTCATTTAAAGTTTGGTAAGGTTCCGACATCGTATTGTTAGAAAACCCACTCATTGTGTTCATTCCTGTATTTTGTTTTGTTTTAGTTATTTAAAATATGAGTAATATTTGTTTAGATTCACTTATATTAAAAACGTATGCTTTTTCTAAATTATTTATTTTAATTCTTCTATGGAATATCGTGAACTTAGAAAATACAAAATTTTGTGGTTGAAATATGGATGTATAGTTTATTACCTACATCTTTTTCTTGAGACACTTATTCGTATAAAGAATTCTAAGCTTATTCTATAAATTTCCTTCACATGATTTAGGCTTATTTCAAATGCAACGACTCTAAATTTTAAGTACTCACGTCTACACCATCGAACCGGCAGCCCCTGAATAATTAAATCTGGTCTGTTCTCAAGAAAAATTGATAGCTACCCGAAGCCAATCGGAATATTGGAAGCGTGACCTGGTTGCGGGAGTAAGCGTTTTATATTTTTTGCCAGTTATTTGTGCGGCCGACTGTAGCAACGTAAATATTTTTAACCTACATGTTTAGTTAATGGTCACTTTTGTTGATGATCAGTGAGAGAGAACAGTGAATTATTTCTCTTTTTTTAAAGCTAAATGGGTTTGCGCTTGACCATGATCTCACCTGATGGTAAGTGTCGATTTGGTCGAAGGTGGACCGCGCATACCCATAAGGTGCCTGTTCACGCTAACCTTGAATAAACCCATGTTATATGAGTCTGGAAACACGTCGTTTTTGTCTTTGTAAGTGAGTCACTAGAGAATTTGTAGAATATTTCGTATGATACATTGTCTCACAAGGCGAAGGTTTATCATCATTTAATTAAATTACTTACATATTTTAAGTCAAAAGCCAAAGTCACTAACTAACAAGTGGACTTATTTATCGTATGGGCAGTTGTTGCCTTGGTGTCAGAGTTGTTGAAGTCACCCATTAGCCACTGACATAGCTTAACGACTGTTGTCTAATGACTGCAACCGAGAATGACAGCTTCCAAAAATATAGCTGTTTATACCCAGAAAATTACAATAGAAATTGCGTAATAGATAAACTGAAAAAACGGGGGAAACTTTCACGTAAATGATATTTACATACCAACAAATATGTACAAAAGTCTATTGTGCTACAAACTTATCTGGCCCGGTGGCCAAAAGTAGAACTAACGACGCCAGTTTGAAATGTCAATCCATGACATTCCTGCCATTGATTGTTTGTTGCGCGTATTTATTTTTCTTTTAGTGGTTTTTAATTGTGAAAAATGCCGAAAGCTTTAAAAATTGATGCGAGGAACGTTATATTACAAGTATTGAATTATATGAAGGAAGAATAACGCCTTCAGGCACCAATTATACTCTTCAATAAGTTGTATGAATGCGTAGCTGCTGGTACAGGTTAGTGTTGTCAGCTTCTGAAAAAATACGAAACTCCCCCTCGCTCTTTAAATTAAAATACATATTTTAAAATATTCATTATTTAATTATTTTTTGCTATTTCCTTTGTAGGGGTCCGCGAGCGATTTGTAAGAAAACTTGTGAAAGAAAAAGAGCAAGCAGATACAAAAATTTATTTATTCTGAAATCCTATCATTGATTGCAGAAGCTTTTGATAAAATAACAGTCAATGAATGGCAAAAGCATTGCGATCATGTAAAAAAATATTGAAAATGTGTGGCGAAAAAGGGATGGATACTTAGACGAGCCTTTCATCATTCATTTAGGTAGTGAAAGTGAAAGCAGTGATTCCGATAATGATGATGATGTAATGACTTCTGAATTAAACCATTCCGGTGACATAATAATACCTGGAGTTATTATGTCACCGGAATCCGGAGATCCGTTAGAGAACACCCAGCATACATTTTATGTAAATGATCATAATTATTGTATAAAAATATAACCATTTGTAATGACAGTATTTGTTTGCTTTTTAGTGAAGTAACATTTACGTTACAATGTGCATATTATTTTTGCCCACTTTACTGCAAAAAATAATTACTAGCAACACTAAATGCGATAACAGCGACGCTGCCAGCGGGTCAGATAAGTTTGCGGAACTGTAGATGCGCAAGTCTGACTAGCACTTGACAAGCTTTTCCTTTAAGCTTAGTTTTGCACACCAATTCAACCTCTTCAAAATATCTAACTTTCATACTGTTTGCAATAACGTTCATAAGTTCTGTATATTATTATTAAGTATTCTTAAAAAGCCTGAATCTTCTTCAGGCTTTTTAAGAGGAGGTGAGTTTTCTCTGATAAGTATTATACAAAAATCTTAAAACTGTTTTACACCCACCCCTAAAGTCTAAAAAGCGCCATTCCTTACAGCCATGCGTCACTCCAAGAGGGTACTCAAAAAAAGATAAAATTACACTGCTATCAGTAAACATGGAATATTATTAAGGCACATAAACGGTCCCAAATAAACGTGCACTAGATTTTTATGTGTTTGTAATAAAAACTCTGGTTGTTGGGGAGACAGGCGAAGGTGGGAGCCGTATTCTGAAAATTTACTATAACTTCTTTTAACACAATAAGAAGCAATTTCAATGTTATTAGTTAGTATATGTAGATATTAAGACATAATACATTTAAACAACAATAAGATAAGATAAAGATTAAGATAAAGATTTATTTACCAAAATTATTTAAATATTCCTTAACTATTTTACATATAACAGCGAAATTACAACTTTGTAATGTAACAAAAGGAAAATCTTTCATTAACTTATGACCTCCACAATAGGTTGAGCCTGTCTCGTGGAAATACAACAATAAAGATAAACATTAAATAAAAAGGCACATTGTTTTTTTTTTTTGCTCCTTAACCAACTCGACTTACATTATACTGTATGAGTGAGTTTGCTAGAGTGCATTGAGTGTGGGAGGGTCAGCAATATGTGTAAGATGTCATGTGTGTAGAAACTATCGCCGGCTATGGTAAGCATTTATTCATCATCATCATCAGCATATAAGCCGAAAGACGTCCACTGCTGGATAAAAGCCTCCCCCAAAGATCTTCACAATTGCCGGTCTTGCGCTATTCGCATCCAGCAGTTTCCAGCGACCCGCACAAGATTATCGGTCCATCTTGTAGTGGGCCTGCCCACGCTGCGTCTTCCGGTTACCATTTATTACTTGATAGTAATAGTAGAAAGTTTTTCGCCATTAAAAGACCCTTACTTAATGGTGCAAATAAAACAATTACAATTTTAAAATACATACCATTATATTTTAGCCCACATAAAAAACATACGGCCGTATCGATAACCTTCTTCTTTCGAAGCCAGTTAAAAAAGTAAGTAGTTAACACACCCATTTCGAATCTTGTTTAAACATTGTTCGAAGAGTTCGAAGCACGAATGGGATATTCATTCATTCATTGGTGGGGTCTAATGTTAGAGAATTTCAAGCAGCTCACTCTGAGTTTGCTTGTCGACGGTCTAACAGTCACAACTAGGACTGAAAACTTATCATACGTGCTGTGTTACGGTGACGGTTGGAAATTGTGTTACTATTACGGTTACTCATCTATACACTATTGAATAGGGTTCTTAGGTTTTCAACAAGATTTTAATAAAAATTATTGTTTTTGGGCCCATTTATTCATATTCAATTTTTCTATTAATTCTAATCGTTCCCTATTTTGTTTATCATTTTTAAAGAAGAATTTATGTTTTTTTATCAAGGTTTGGGACTTTCTAATGAATTTATTTATTTTTAGATATTTTTATTGTAGTATTGGACCCAATAGACTTTTTTGTGACTGGATTCCAGATTCTTCTTTGTTTTCAAATCTTGTAATAGTCTATAGAAATACATTATATTT
This sequence comes from Pseudoips prasinana, assembly GCA_951640165.1. NCBI lineage: Eukaryota > Metazoa > Arthropoda > Insecta > Lepidoptera > Nolidae > Pseudoips > Pseudoips prasinana. The sequence continues at coordinate 1,866,871 of OX621238.1, read as the reverse complement.
GACACAATTGGAGTCTAACAAAAAATCTCCCAATATCGAAAGTTATAAATAATTTAATCCATAAAATATAAATAGAAATTGGAAAAAGTCAGAAGAAAAAACTTAAAATAAAAATGTTACTTTCTTCAAATATCATCCCGAAATATCTCCAGTGAGTGAGTGGGTCGACACTTTTCTTATTCTTCGCATAGACGTCTATACGAACAAGAACTTAAATTCAAACATTATACTAAGTCTTAAAGTTTTTATTTTGGTTATGTTAGGACAATTTTGGAATACGCTAGCTCTATTTGGTCACATTTAAAAAAGTTTATATCACATTTAGACTTTAAATTTCGATCCTGACTACGTTGACTGTTGTATGTACGGTTTACTTTTATATTGACTGGGCGTATTGACAGTCCAGAATTGTTAGCGCAGTTAAACTTAAAACCCTCTTGCTTACAGTACCCGACATACTAACACAACATTCAAACTTATCTAGGAATTACTCGCAAATACGACTCTAACTTTTCCAGTGCGCATCCTTTCATTAATAATAATAAAAAATACATTTTAAATAACACATCATATTGACCAATGCATTATAATTATAATGTAAAAGATAATTTCGATCAGAGTCATGATTGCAACTATTTCATATTAAAGTTCCATGTTGCTTTGAATAGGAAAGCTGTAAGCAAAGACTCCCGATCGCTACTTACCATTATGCGACCGAATAGAATGTGTCTGCTTGGTATTGGTTCGGCTCATTGACTATTGCTTATTTTTCATAATTTACATACATTATTTACACATAAAAACGTGTTGTGTTACAGAACAAAACTGTGTGATTCATGGTGTGAAATAAGAAGATATTGTAGAATTACATACATATACATAAAACAATCAATTGCATGTTACATAAGTAAGTAAATAGAAAAATAAGATTTTAATTTTTTGCCCATAAGGGTGCCCTCAGAGGTATTAGTCGCTTAAATTCAGCTACTGGTTGAGAACCTTTTGCGCTAGCCAATTGCTCGTAGTTTTCAATTCTTTAATTTGATATACTATTGCTAAAGTAACAATAATAGCTTAGTAACTTGCTATTTAATATTTCTTTAAGTATATTAAAAATATATGTGACGAAACAAACCGCACGGACGTACTAATTCAAAAAATTGTTGCTTTAATTAGTGTTTTTAAACTGTGTAAATGTAATACATTGTGAGCTTGACAAGTACAAGTGTATGTAAATACCCAATTGCTGAATAAATTTCATTATTTCATGAACACGCCCTACAAAAACATATGGTTCAACTTTATGCAATAATATGATATGAAAAGAGGAATTGAATAAATATAGGTAATAAAAAAGCGGTTTCAAAGTATATTAGAACAAAATTGATTATTTTCACGAAATCCTAAATAATTTTATAACAGCATAATATATGATAATTAAATTTCAATGATAATTTCTCCAGTTCTCTATCTACCTTTATGAATACTTAGAGTGATTTGTCCCGCAAGGAAAAAGAGTCACTCAAGCAAGTTTTTCAATTAATATCTTTTCAGACTTTAAGACGGTATCGGTAAAATCGCTGACTGTTCAAGCAGTGTGATTGTTGAATGTTCTTCCACACTAACATTTTCGATAGTAAATCTTTTGACATATCTAAGAGATCCACAATAGAACAGTTTTGAACTGCGCATACACATGTCCATACACCTCCAAATGGCAATGTTGCAGAAACCTTTGGGAGGTCTATGTCCAGCAAAAGACATAATGACACTGGTTGCTCTCTTTTTTTAAAAAAACCTAAATATTAATAATATGCTATAATAGTACAACTATGTATTTATGAGTCAGACAAATATTTTGTCCTGCGAGGGTATCGAACCCGGGATACGAAGTGGCAAGGTGACTATCTCAATCGCTGTGCCACACATGCAGTCAAAGTTATATATTTATTAATTTACTCGTATAATTTTTTTTAAATATTAAAAATTTGTTGTGCCCTGTTTGTAACCCATGCCACATAAGTCTCCATCTGATAAATTTTGGCAAAGAGTTTGAGTTAAACACTCACGTAGTATTTAATTTGTTAACTTTCTAGTGCCAAATTGACTCGTGGCCCTTAAGTCAGTGCCTCGACTAACTGTAAATAATTTAATTCCTCGTTCAGTCATGTGCACAAATAAAAACAGCCCATCTTGCCGTACCAACCGTTCCTCTTCCTTTTTTCCCATTCGTACGGCCATCCTGTGGAATTTTCTTCTGAACTACATATTTTCTGACACATACATTTCGATAGTTTGATAGTTTAGACCTTTGTAAGAGCTGGAGTCTATACTGGGTTCAAGACCTGTATGACAGATCTCCAGGCAATCACCCTCTTAAATTACTTAACTCAATGCGGATATAAGTAAATTCAAAATGGAATGATCATTGTATTGGTATTGAGAGGAAAACTGATAAAAGAAAGTGAATTGTGTATAATATGGGTCTTAATATTAAACATTATATAAGATGGGTTTATTCAAAGTCAGGGTGAAGGAATCTCATGAGAACGCTAGTTCTTCCTTGACTATATTTCCGCTTACTATCAGTTGCTATTATATCAGCGCAAGCGTAAATATCAATAAAAATATTATGAAATAGCAGTGCCCGCGGACTTCGTTCCGCGTTATATATATTTTTGTCCCTGCCCGTTTGTTCCGCAACTTGGATTACATTATTCAAGTCTAAGTAAAGATCACTTATTAATTTTGGAATGTTTCAATGACACTCCACAATAACGTAGCTTTCAATTGGTGAAATAATTTTGAAAATCGGTTCTGTACATCTAGAGATTACGCCTTACAACGTCACAAATTCACAAACGTTACCTCTTTATAAAATAAATAAAATAAAAAAGGTTTTTATTCACGTAGACTTTAAAAAAGCGCTTGTAAATAGTCAGAACACGTTTGTAGTAATATAGTTGTATACATTATTATTTCTAGTAACATAGATATTTAGGTACACATTGTATGAAAACATTTATAAAATTTATGTTATTATAGCATCAATGCTATAATAAAATAAATTTTATAAATGATACGAGCTAGCTAAATATCAATATTTAGCTAGCTCGTATCAAGTTATTGTTAAGAGATTATGTTTAGTTATCTAGTTTAAGTCTAATATTTTTAATACATATTGTCTTTATAATATTAGTATAGATAAAGATGGTTTATTATCTATTGGATTCACTTAATTGAACACGGAACTCCAAGTCACTTTTATTCCAGTGCTAAGTTAACCAGAATACTTTCAGGTGTAGACTAACCGAAAAAGCGGCGTAACGGAAGCGTCGGCGGTATTCATTCGGAATTTCAATGTCCTTTATCTGTAGGAAGAACGCTATAAACTTACTCGTAAATTGTGTGTTATTTGTGAAAATTTTTGTGCTCACCGCTTTATTTATACGCACTTATTGCTTTTAGTGGCGTTTTATTGTTTGTGTTTACTACGCCTCTTCGGGAAGTGACGGATATAGTTGGTTTATGATTTGTAATCGTGATATCGTCGACTTAACTGTAATATAATTTGACGGTCACCGTAGCCTAGTTGGTAGTGCTCCTGCCTACGAAGCTGGTGGTCCTGGGTTCGAATTCCGGTAAGTGTAAATATTTGTGTGATGAGCACGAATATATGTTTCTGATTCATGGATGTTTTCTATGTATTTAAGTAAGTATTTATCTATCTATATAAGTATGTATATCGTCGCCTGGTAGTGGTACTAAGCAAAGCTTGTACGATGGGTATAGTACAAGCTTTGCTTAGTTTGGGGCTAGGATGATCTGTGTGACATTGTCCCTAGATATTAATATTATTATATTACTTAGAAGAAATCATTCATAGATAAATTGTCCTGTCTTTTATTCACTTAGATGAGAGACCTGCTTTCTAGCGTTCCGTACCCAAAGGGTAAAACGGGACCCTATTACTAAGACTTCGCTGTCTGTCTGTTTGTCTGTCCATCTGTCACCAGGCTGTAACTCATGAACCGTGATAGTTAAACAGTTGAAATTTGACAGATGATGTATTTCTGTTGCCGCTTTAACAACAAATACTAAAAAACAAAATAAAATAAATATTTAGGGGGGCTCCCATACAACAAACGTGAACTATTTGCTCGTTTTTAAAGATAATGGTACGGATCCCTTCGTGCGCGAGTCCGACTCACACTTGGCCGGTTTTATTCATGTATTTATGTAGCGATATTTGTACAAAATGTCACTAAAACTACCGACTCTCTCAAACATCTCCACGTCAATAACCAAATTTCGGAATGTTGGATTGTTGGTGATCAAATGTAGATTTTACAAATGTTGAGTTCGAGTCATGTATGTATATAATCTGTCGACGATCAGTATATATGAATTGCACGTGCGGCGCAGCGGTTAAGACAGTTGCCTTGCCACTTCGTGTCCAGGCTTCGATTCCCGCCCAGGACAACTATTTGTGTGACCCATAAGTAGTTGTTCTGAGTATGGATGTACTTTGTGCCCGTCAATTATATAATAATAATATCTAGGGACAATGTTACACAGATCATCCTAGCCCCAAACTAAGCATATATAGATAGATAAATACTTAAATACATAGAAAACATCCATGACTCAGAAACAAATATTCGTGCACATCACACAAATATTTGCACTTACCGGGATTCGAACACAGGACCACCAGCTTCGTAGGCAGGAGCACTACCAACTAGGCTACGGTGAACGATATGTTTGTAATAAAAAAGTAAAATTTAAAACAAATTAATAAAGTACCCCGCGACACAGGGATTGTATTCCTATAGCGGGCATTGTCTTTAAAAAAAGTAAAAAATAAAATAATATAAAATTATAATACATAAGCTACTGTAATAGATTCACGTCTAGATCTAATTTTACTTTTTATTCTATTGAAGAAAAACCTGTAAGACGAAAAACGGGTAAGTTTATCTTAAAATAAATAAAAAGTGAGTTTAGAAAATTTGTTTCTCAATTTAATGAGTAAATGTATTGGGCATACTTGACTACTAAGTGACCCTGACTACTAAGTCAGAGGTCGTGGGTTCGATACCCACCCTGGATATGTATTTGGATGATGAGCATGATTATTTAAATTGTGCTAATGCCATAATGGCTATGCCTAATTTGGGGCTCTACCGGCTAAGTCACCGAACATTGATTTCTTAAATGGCGTTCAAATAAATAAAGGTTAAAAATTACTTAATCAATCGTTAAATTGGCTTCAACGTTGACAATCGAATCCGGATCATATATGACGTCACTTGTGCTCATGGAAGCTGATTTAACGATTGATTTAGTCATTTTTAACTTTGATTTATTTGAACGCCATTTAAGAAATCAATGTTCGGCGACTTAGCCGGTAGAGCCCCAGATCAGATAGTAGTGTATCAGTAAAACATTATTTATAATAAAATGGTCATAGTACTCAGAGAGAGGCTGCTTCCCGTCCTCTGGTACATATTTCTTCGGGTAGACTTCTACGCCCCCCGGGATGAGATGGAGTGGTGATATTCGCGCGACGTCACTACACAGCAAAAACATACCTTTAATTTTTTTTATCGTTTTCATCTGCAGTTAATCCTGGATAAGTCAGAAAAATATAAAGTATAATGGTATTTTTTATCAAGAACACCGAGTAGCAGTCCTGCAAGTTGGTGGTGTTACAGGAGAGTGCTTCCTAGAGTTGTCGTCTAGCACCTGATTTTTCACCCGATCGATTTGGATCGCCACATTTTCCGCAGATGTTAGGTTGATGGTACAGGACCGTGCTTCCGAGAGTTGTCATCTAGCGCCTATTCTCTCACTCGATCGATTTGGTTCGCCGCATTTTCCGCAGATGTTATGTGCTAAGGAATAGAGAGTTCCCCTGTTTTTACACTCACCCTCTTAAACAATGTTCTGGGTTTAGGGCCGGATAGAAGCACTATTATTATATACCTAGGATGTTCTTATATCTAATGAACAGGTATTGTGTTGTTTATACCTATAGTTGGTAGTCCTACCTATTTTGTTAATATGTTGTATTGATTGGTATAAACTTAATACACAGATCCATTATGACATTAATTCTCATGGGCAGTGTTTACCCTAGTATTAAAGTTATGCCCAGTAGTCCTACAGCATGGCTTAGCGACGGTTGTCTAATGTTCACAGCTGGGCCCAATAGTGTAACGTGTTTGACGAACCACGGAGACAGCTATTGTTTGTTTGTATTAAGTGGACCAAATCCCGTGTACACGTTCAGTTGAGTAGGTTGCTCTGGAACATTTCAATTACATCTTGTTGAAATTGGTAGTAGATCAACCCGCCTTGTTTGATTCGCTAGATCTTAATGTACTACCTCTTTTTGATGTGGCTACCATTTTGAGCATAATGTTGGGTCATTGGGTAAGTCGAATGAGTTGCAATCTTGAAGATATTCCCTCAGGACTCCTTCTACGCTACAAACGAGATTTGATGTGGTGATGAAATTTGTTGCCGTAATACACATTGGCAGCATGAAGGGCAACTAGGGTTTAAGACCACGCGTGTGTTAGCATTCGGATCTCAAAACCATTGCTGCTTGACAGTCATAGAAAATCTTATAAATACAGAACGAGTAAACAAAAAGTTCTAGCATACCATTCGCCTTTAAAATACCATTTAAGTATTCGTTATTCTTACAAACTTACTCCGGGCACACTTATCAAAGTTTTTGTAACAAGTTAGTGTATTCACCGCCCGTTTAATATTCAACGTGGTAGTGATACTGCCTTAACTTTAAGGATAGTTTTTAACTATTTTTGCGTGGGTTGACTTTCGTAGAAGATCGTAGTCTGATGTTTTACTAGAATATTGGAAACTAGCTGTGCCCCGCGGTTTTACCCGCGTTAAACTTTATAAATTATCACAGCTCCTCCCCCGTAAGTGATAGCGTGATAATTTGTACCCTATATGTTGACCCGACCTCTTAGTAATATTCATGCAAAATTTGAAGTTAATCCAAGCAGTACTTTCTGAGTTTAGCCCGGACATACATACAGACAAACAGATAAACAGACAAAAATTCTAAAAACTATATTTTTGGCTTTCATGTCGATGGTAGATCACGCCCCAAGTATCCTTTTAAAAAAATAATCAATGTATAGTTTTGACTTTTCTACGATTTTATTATATGTATAGATAAAATGATCTAAATATTATATGCGTTTAAAATGACCACAGCAAATGTGAAGTCACTGGTCGCACCTGTTTTATTTTTCTCCGTAGCGTTACCTATTATAATTTCTAGGGACAATGTCACACAGATCATCCTAGCCCCAAACTAAGCAAAGCTTGTACTATGGGTACTATGACGTTCTGCAGCTTCAGATCGTCTTCAGGATCTTGTTTATATTGTAAATAATACACTGAACTTGATTAATACGTCGTATATTTTCTTCAATTTTACTATGATCAGTAACAGGGCTTGTGTAGAGCCCTTTCGTAGACTGAAAATGACTGTCATAAAGAATTTTGTTATTTTCGTTTGAAATATTTTCAAACGCGTTCTTTTTTAATTATTTATTTTTCAATGTTTGGACGATGAAGGTGACAACCAAGAAGGTCGTCACATCTTCCCCGTCTCTCTTAAAAAAATTGTTTATTCTATTATTAGAATGAACAATTTTTTTCTCCGAAAGAACCCTTTACAACATTATACTAACTTATTTTTACCTACCTAGTGGAGGGATAATTACAATGCATGACGGCCTTTACGACTAGACCGGCAGTTTCAATTTTATCCTCATACAATAGATAATTATTGAAAGTGCCTTGTGGAAGCAAAACCTCCAAAAAAACTTTCCACACATCATGTGTGATTCTAAGCCAAAATTTTACAAAGGTCTTATTAATAAGTTTTTGATTAATTCTATTTATACTCTTTGCTCCTATTTGTATTTATGCGTACTGTCAACCATGTTTGACACTTTCAAAAATAATACCAAATATGGAAAGGTCATAAATTAATTTTCATTATGTCACAGATAATACAATACATGGGAGTGTCACAACAGGTCTCGTTGACATCATTGACCATAACGTACTATATGGGGTAACCATATACCACGTTTTGTCGACATCAAATACAACCATACACTGAGTATATCAGATATCAGCATAGACAACCTGTGGAGAGCATATTTGGTCTTATGGCAGAAAATGACAGACAAAAGAAAAAATTCTACCTGTCATACGTTGGCATTGTCATTTTATTGCAAAGAACAAAAACATGAAACCATTAGATATACGTCCACCTTGCAATGATTAATCACAATGTGTTCGAATAATCCATGATGTACCACAAAATTTGTTCAAGGCAAAATTTTTTGTGGCAAGGGCAGCGTATGCTCATGAAGTGTGGGCGTGTGGCTAGACAATGTATGCTCATGCGTGGACGTGTGGTGATGACAGCATATGCTTATGTGTGGGCGTATGATGAGGGCAGCGTATGTCTACGTGTGGGAGTGTGGTGTCAGGACCCAGAGGTCTCCATCTTCAGACAACCAGTCTGATGTCCACCATTCCTTATGGAATTTTATGGACCATGGATAATCCCTAGACTTGTCAAGTAAAAACAAGACAAGGTGTGTGTGTGCTCGTGTGAGGAGTTCAGGAGGTCTCCAATATCAGACAACCAGTCTGATGTCCACCATTCCTTATGGAATCTTATGGACCTTGGATAGTCCACAAGACTAAGTGAAAACAAGAAAATGTGTGTGTGTTTGTGTAACAAGTTCTAAGAAGAAGACTAAATTATAACCAGAAAAGCCTAGCTCCTACTGACCTGCCCGTGACACAAAAGTTAATTAATTTTTTGTTATTAAATAAATTACAAGTTATAGTTGATTATTTCCCTAGCTATACGTTCTTCCTTGTGTGGACGTATATCCTGTTGTCTCCTTTGGATCTTCAAGCAGATCCGAAGGCTGGTCATCTTCTCCCATCATGATAGCTCTCCAATGGTATTACAACATACATGAAACAAATTAAATAGTATTAGTGACATTCTTTTAAGTAGTTGCATCCATTATAACATACAACTATATAGAGCAATAACATAAAAATTCAAACTTCTATCGCTGAGTGATAAGCAGATGTGCACAATTTTATCAAGTACATACACCTAACACAAATTACATAACATGAGTAAACTAAAAGTAAATGGTGACATCAGCTTGTCCCTATTAAACCTTACCACTAAAGTGACACTATCACTAAGTAACTAAATGAAAATTTAAGGTATAATACAATAATAACACATCAATATTTTATACTTTAACATTAAATAATAATCACATAAGCTTGTAAGTAATAATATAGATTTCAAACTCACATCAATCTTATTTTAAATAACTTTAAACCTATGTGCACTCCAATAGGTTAGTAATACACCATTATTACTTATGTGTTCAGTTAAATAATTATCATTTATTAACCCTAGAAAGATAACCTTATTTTACCATACAGTAAAGATAACCTACGTCGGTTCGACGTGTGAATTTTTGGATAGCTCTAATTTCAAGTTTTGTATGTAATAAGTGCCATCATGTATTTAATTAACTTATGTGTATACAGAATTAATGAAAAACATTGATATTTAATTATGTGTTTATTACAAAAACTTGAAAAAGTAAACGCGGTAATTCTTACCTTAAAAAAACTTAAACATTACAATCTCTCTATATCAATCTTATAATTTGAGGAACAAACTTATAAAAATCAACAAATTGTACTCTTAACAATATAAAGAACTCTAAAAAATAACATTTATTATCCATTTTGGCCTAAAAGGCAGTTAGGGCAGGCACTAGACTTATGCTCTCCACAAATAGGATTTTTGCAGTTGTTGCTCATTGTCTTTGTCATCCTTCTAATCATCGGTGGTCAAATGATTGTCTTTCATGGCAGCTGTCAGTGTCAAAATACCTAAAAGAGCACGGATTTAATCGCAATTAGTAGTTTTGAAGGTTGCTTTTGCACCAGGTCTCAGTATTTTCAATTGGATTTCAGCGTTGGTCCATTTCGTTATCTCCTCCACAATATCATCAGTAATAAAAATATTGAAGCAGTCTATCGGTTCATAAAGGCATTTATTCATCCGTGTAGGGCCTCTTGATGTCCGTAAAATATTACAGGAAGATACTCTGTTAGAAGTTCTTCCCTTAGTCGCCGTCCAGCGATGACCATCTTTACCTCTGAGGCTTTGTCGCTTAGGTACGACAATATAATTCGGTACACTGTGCGGAGAGCTCGGAGGTTCAGGATCGTTTTCAGTGTTATCAATGTTTGGCAAATGTGGAGGACTCACCTCGCAATCCTCGACATCACTTTGAACTTCGTCCTGCAATAAGTTATCTTCGCATTCACTGTCCGACGCCAGAGGCTCTTCATCACTCGTTTCTAATAATAATCTATATATTTCAGCGTCATCCCCTCGTTTATATGACGCCATAATGCTATTTTATCATAGACTGAAACCAATAAAAAAAATAATAAATAGAAGTACATTTATCATAACTAAAATCATAAAAAAACAAACCGTCCCGTTAAACCAAAAAGTTACACTAAAGATAACCATACGTCACTGCGACGTATGGTAGGTAAATATAAACGAAAGTATTGCACTTACCTGGCTGACACGGGCGTCCTCGGCTAGCTCCGCGCGCCAACTGAGATGGCGGGAACGGCGAGTGCAGTGCCACGAAGTACAATCGAGTTATAACGAGTATTCAAAATCGCACACGTCGATTCGACGTAGGTTATCTTTCTAGGGTTTATTAAATGTTTTCTTATTTGGTGAGGCCCCTTATATGGGCGAGAAAGATTTTTACGTACTCCAGTTATTCTTTTAGGACAACGTAATAAAATTAGTAACATTTTTCGTTTAGACTGGGTTCGATCTAAATTATGTCGAACTTTGCGTCTACAAATTTTTTGCAATTTTAGTGATTGTACATGATTCGAGGTTTGTACGTTTATGTTTAAATTTTTGGGTGTATTTCGTATATTATTAACCTTTATGGGCTGCAATGGGACAAAATTATTTAAATGGCTATCGTCTATTTTTGGCAGATCTTTAATTAAATTAAATTTTACTTTACTTTCTACATTTTCCATACTTACTTCACATAGGAGTTTATTTGTATTTGTAGTCTTTTGGCAAAAATATAAGTAATCATTCTGTGAAAAAAATTCTTTATCTGACTGTACATCAGATGAATTATTTTCTGGTACATATTTTTCTTTTTTAATAAAATTACATGACATCCTATCTGTAAAAAGTCTACGTTTTTTAAAATCTAAAATAATATTGTGAGGAAAAAGGAAATCTTGTCCTATGACAAAATTTTGTGAAATCTTATCCACAACATAAAAACTATGATTAAACACAACATTTTCCATCAAAATGTTCAATTTAATTTTCCCTATCACCTCCAACTGCGCACCATTGATTGATTTTATTTGTGCATTGGAGAACTGCGGCATTTCTCCTAGCTTTTCTGCCATCTTTTTATCGACAACAGACACTGATGCCCCCGTGTCAATCAGGGCTAAAAACGGGATATTTTTACACATAATATTTATAAAAGGGATAAACTCACACTGCTGAGTGATTTCACTTTCTGGTGGCTGTTGACTGGTCTCTTCCATTATATTAAATGTCTCTATTCTTTTGGGTACGGCTGGCTGACGCTCCGTTGCTCCTCGTCTGTATGGAACGTAGCCTGGTGTAGAGGTGGTATCCCCTGCTGTATCGTTTCTTGGGCTAAAACTATAAAGGGAAATTTTATTATCTGTTCGGGGATAAGCAGCTCCTGGCGTAGGCTGGTTGATCCTCGATGCCCCAGCTCCGGTGTAACCATGCGGACCCGGTTGACCGTCATTCACTTCGCTGCGACTCACTGATATTTGTGTATTTGGTCCAACACTTCTTATATTTACGGGTAAATTTAATGACGTGTGATTTGGTGTCATGAAAAGGTTTTTAATTTGTCTAAGACATGTTTTTAGGTCTTTTTTGTTGGTAAACACTTGCATTCCAACCTTATGTTTAATAAATGAGTTGCAGCTTTTAAGAAATTGGTTAGTAAATATACGTTCCGTAATCGCTGTACCCGCTTTGGCAGCCAGTTCATCTAAGGAATAAAAATAGGTAACTGGGTCTTCATTATAGCCTTGTCGCCTTTCAAAGAAGTCGGCGAGTGGACTGCTTTGCCCGTCAAATTCATCGGTGATCTTCTTCTGGAGATCAGCAAATGTATCACACTGAGAATAAATGGTTTTATAAAATGATAAAGCGGGCCCCTGTAGATATGCCCCTAAGATGAGTATTTTTGCATCTTCATCGTATTTGTCGATTGCGGCAATTACTGCGAATTGCCTAAAAAAATCGTTAACGTCAGCCGTTTCCCCGTCGAATTGCTCCATCTGAAATTATTTATGGAAAAAATACTTCTCGTGATATCCTCGATTCTTCTCACGTTCTTCAGGGTATACTTATCAATATACCCGGCGCACCCACCATATGACGTTCTGCAGCTTCAGATCGTCTTCAGGATCTTGTTTATATTGTAAATAATACACTGAACTTGATTAATACGTCGTATATCTTCAATTTTACTATGATCAGTAACAGGGCTTGTGTAGAGCCCTTTCGTAGACTGAAAATGACTGTCATAAAGAATTTTGTTATTTTCGTTTGAAATATTTTCAAACGCGTTCTTTTTTAATTATTTCTTTTTAAATGTTTGGACGAACTAAGGTGACAACCAAGAAGGTCGTCACAATACCAGGCGACGATATACATACTTGTATAGATAGATAAATACTTATATACATAGAAAAAATCCATGACTCAGAAACAAATATTCGTGCTCATCACACAAATATTTGAACTTACCGGGATTCGAACCCAGGACCACCAGCTTCGTAGGCAGGAGCACTACCAACTAGGCTACGGTGACCTATACCTATATATTCTTCTAAGTGTACAACATTGTGGTTGAAGGCAAAGATTATTACCACCCTATCTCATCCCGTAAGGATCTATAGAACGGGAAGCAGTGTCTCTCTGTGTACTATGTATGACCACCATACTGTTATCGCCAACTGTTTGCCAAGAGTGGCGATAAAGGCATTCCCCCTCTTGGAGAAGGTTCTTGTAGATTTGGACGTACATCGTTATAGAAGTATAGTTGCAGAGAATTTTTAGTTAGATCCGTTCGTATTGTGACTTCCAAATTTGTTCCATGAATGTTGTATTTTGGGTCTAGTTAGTACTCGGATTATATATTTTCTCTGGATATTTTCCTACACGATTTGACGATACAAAGTAAAATAAAAAAGGTTTTAATTCACGTAGACTTTAAAAAAGCGCTTGTAAATAGTCAGAACATGTTTTTAGTAGTATAGTTATGTATACATTATTATTTCTAGTTATAGATATTTAGGTACACGGATTGTATGAAAACATTTACAAAATTTATTTTATAATAGCAATGACCAATTTATTTTACAATTTAAATATAAGGAAATAAAACTCTTAAGCTTCTACTGTTAATTTTAAAAAAATAAATTCAAATTCTTAAAATAAAAATAAATTTCTATTTTTGTGTTACCCTCTTTAACAATGTTTTATCCGTGCATCCAAAATCTTTGTTCAAATTTTAGCTATTTTCAAACATAAATGGAAACTGGAGCCAAATGATAGTATCTAATTGCACTCAACCTAAAAAGATTCAATTACAACACAAACTTCCCTAATTAAAACCTGGCCTTAAGCAGTGATTTCATAAAAGGAATGAGATATCTTTAAAAAGATGACGTCGCTCATCGCTCAGTTGCGCTTGCGGTGACCTCGTTCGCTTGGGTCGCTCAAGAGCGCTTTACTTTGCTCAGGCGCTCTGTGACTTGGCATGACGTTAGGATCATAGATCAGAAAAATATGTAGACTAGCATGCGTATTTGACGTAAATATTTATACGTATATTAAACGTAAATAGAACTGACGGCCGTTGGGGCAGAAAGGTTCTCGAGTGGCGACCACGAACCAACCATACAAGATGGACCGATGATCTTGTGCGGGTCGCTGGAAACTGCTGGATGCGAATAGCACAAGACCGGCTATTGTGGAGATTTTTGGGGGAAGCCTTTGTACAGCAGTGGACGTCTTTCAGCTGATATGATGATGATTATAACCAAGTTATTTTTAAACGATTCCAAAACAAGGAAGAGTAGGTTCTTAATTAGGTTCTTTATTTCTTATTCATAACTTTGTCATTTCTAAACCGATTTGAAAAGAAAAACTATTTTTTATTTGAAGAAGAATACTTAAAAATTGGTCCCTTTTTTATACCAAAATTTATTTTAGTGTGAGTACTGTTTATATTATACCGACTGCATCAACTTTCGTATTTTTTATTGATATAATTGTTTTTTTTTTATTTTCCAGTGTATTTTTTTTCTTATATATTTAGATATGAAATTAGATTTAGACATACTTATGTACAGACGCCAGCACATCAAGCTATCCCAATCTGTCAAATTTCCCCAATTGAAAGTCAACCTTATGCTAATGTGATAAAGTTAAAAATCAATAAAAGAAATTTAACAGATTAGGGCAGCTGGATGTGCTGGCGTCTGTACATGTTATTATTATTAAACGTAGTTCTCGAGAACCTGCTAGACGTTTCTACTCTATTCTATTCTTTAGCACTCACACATTCCTGCTGGAATATATATATTTTTAATTCAATTGTTCATGGATGGATTACTGTATTCATAACTGAATGTTTACTGTTGCGCTACATTTTTATGAATCTCTATTTATTACATTTCAAATGTTGAGTTTTCTTTCCAATTTAAAAGTATACCAAGAATGTCATAAGTTTTCAGTATGCAAGACATTATATTTTATTTATTATAAATGTAATGTCCTCCTGATCAAATTTTGGCCATAGAGGCCAGTCTCAATGAAGACTAAGCATTTACACACGATGTATTAAAGTGGACAAGATAAGTGTACGCGCTAACATAGTCACAATATCCTAATATAATATTATAAATGCGAAAATTTGTGAGTATGGATGGATCGATGTTTGTTACTCTTTCACGCAAAAACTACCAAACGAATTTTGATGAAAATTTGTAGTAATATATCTTATATATCTGAGTAACGCATAGGCCATATTTTATCAAGTTTAGCGCGGGTAAAACCGCGGGGCACAACAAGTAAATAATAAAATAGAAAGCCGTATATTTCTCGCAGGTATGTCACAAAGTTTAAACTGTGAAAACCTAACTCTGCCCCGCGGTTTTACCCGCGTTAAACTTTGTAAATTATGGCCAATGTGTTATTTGGATATATAAGCTATATTACTACAAAGTTTTAAAAATCTATTGGGTAGTTATTGCGTGAAAGAGTAACAAACATCCATACAAACAAAGTTTCGTATTTAAAATATTAGAACGATAAACAAGATAAATAATTTAAGGTTTCAAGGTAAATAATTTCATTTAAAGCGCGACAGCAAACGCGATGCACAAATATAGGTGAACCTTTATTTCCTCACATGATACGAAGGAACGGCTGACTAGCTAGCAGACACGACTGAAAAGAGGTCAAGTACAGGGCCAACGTTATTATACATGGAAAGGTGGTGTCGGAGACACGAGAGTATAGATTTTTCAAAATAGAATAAAAAATTTACGATTTAAGTTATTAAATAAATATTAGTATGACCCGGGATTTGAATCCAAGTCATCAATACCTATGATTGAATACACTAGCAATAGAACATCGAGGCAATAAGAAGACCTTTTTTTATATGAAAGGGTGACAAACGAGCAAGTGGGTCACCTGATGGTAAGTGATCACCGCTGCCCATGCACACTCGCAACATCAGAGGAGTCGCGGGTGCGTTGTCGGCCTTTAAGAGTCAGCAAACAAGTGTTGCTGACCCTTCCCCCCACCCCGATGAACTCTGGCGACCTTACTCAGACGCAGAAATACAACATTAAGATGATTAATGTTATTATTAAGGAATGTCTTCTGTAAGGTGGAGGTCCTTCCCCAGTCGGGCTGCTCTTTGAGCGAATCTCTCTCTAAAAGACCCGCATTATTAATGTAATAATGTGCACTTGATCAAATTTCGGCCACGGCGGCCAGTCTCAAAGGAGATAAGCGTACGTGGACACAGGGGCACTTTTTTCCACAACTCTCATGAACCGATGAGATCATGGCCAGAAAGAGGTCAGGTACACCGTGCTGATTAATGTACTAAAGTTGCGAATAAACTGAGTATACCGTGCAAATACTTCGTAGACAGGTAGCACTTTACTTTTTCTCATAAATTAGACATGACAGGACAGAAACGCGATAGCGGTATATAACGGCGTAAAGTCAAAATTGTGCTCTAGTAATAATAATAATATCCTGGGACATTATTCAAACACGGTCATCTGATTCCAAACTAAGCAGAGCTTGTATGATGGCAACCAGATAACTGATAAACTACATGTACTATTTTTCTTTTGTAAATAAATACTTATATAGATAATTTACACCCAGACTCAGGACAAACAGTCATGTTCATGCATACAAACATTTGTCCCGGGTGGGAATCGAACCCACGACCTCCGGCGTGAAAGGCAGCGTATCTACCAACCACGCCAACAGGCCCGTCAAACGTAGTAGTGTAGAACAATAGAAAACAGATATTTTATGTTCACGTTTAAAGAAAGTGACTTTATTATTCTTTTTACATTCGGGGTGGTTTACATTATTAAATACTTTCATAGAGTTTCACATCGTAAATCGTATATTTATGACACTACATTTTAATAATTTCTATCTATAGTGGCTTCAATACGAGTAGGTATAATAATAATGTCCTCTCGACGGAATTTCGCCTACTGCGGCCAGTCTCATTGGAAACTAGCCAATAGCGTAGGACATATTATAGTACACAAGAGTGTGTTCAAACACTTCTTTTCCATCACTCAAATTATTCAATGGGACGACTATCCACACGATCGGAAAGAGATCAGGTGCACTGCTGGACTGCTTTACGTGCTCTACGAGGCACGAGGGTGTGGCACCGCCAACTCTCAGATTTCGGACTGATACTACGAAATTATTTTTTTACTGAAAAGTCCCAAATTTACTTTTTGGCCTGACCCAGGATTTAAACCCAGGAGCTCATTAGCTGCGGTTTAACTCGCTACCGCTAGGCCAACGACGAGTTTACTGATAAGCCTGTATTGTTTTGTTTATAAATATTACACACCTACGTCATTGTGCATGTTGTGGCACATTGTGGTGTAGATTATATGACTTTAATGCTTAAAAATATTTTAGATTTAGGAAGATGTGTCAGGTATTGGATGTCCTTAAATAAAGAAATCTAGACTCTAAACTTAGAATTAATAAATTACCCACTACTAAATAAATAATCCATAACAATCAAAATACATAATCAATATGTACTGTTAATTCCGCTAATTGTCAGTTTAATCATGCCGGGATGCAATTTGCACCGTCCTCCCGCCCGCGCCCGCAAAATGTGCACATGCAAGAAGGAGACTCTGGTCTCCTTCGAGCACTCGACGAGTTAGCAGCCCTTGAGAATGGTTCGTCGAGGACTGAAACACGTGTTGGGTATCGTACTGGCGCATGTAATTTGCTTTTTTATATTGTCCTTCTTGCATGTGCACATTTTGCGGGCGGGAGGGCGGTGCAAATTGCATCCCGGCATGATTAAACTGACAATTAGCGGAATTAACACTACATATTGATTTTGTATTTTGGTTACCCTCTACTATTCCAGGGTGTGTGGTGACGGCGGCGAATATCAGAATATCATCACCCCATCTCATCCCGTGGCAGGCGTAGAAGTCGATCAGAGAGAATATTTTCCAGAGGGCAGCACTGTCTCTCAGTGTACCATGACCATCATACTGCGATCGCAAACCCATCTGTCAAGCGTGGCGATTATGGCATATCTTTCAATGAGCAAATAAAGAAATTGTAATTTAAATATGATTCTTGGGAGAAGCTGTTGTTCAACAGAGTACTTTTTACAGCTGTTATGGTGGTGGTGGAATCCAGGGTAAGTGTTCCATTAAGCTATTAATTATACTAGGACACAAATAACATCCAGACTCAGAAGAACTACTTATGGATCTCACAAATAGTTGTCCGGCGCGGGACTTGAACCTGCCACACGAAGCGGCGAGGCGACTGTCTTAGCCGCTGCGCCACACTGCAGTCGTGCAGTTTTATTTTATCTATCCAATCCGCAGTCTTTTATTTAACGGTTGGAATTTCTTTATTTCTCAAAGATTCACAATCACTTCGAAATTAAACAAAATATTTTATTGTAAACAATTACATAAATGACATATTAAAATGTTCACACTACGCTTAACATAAACTAATGAATTGATTTACTAACAATAATAATAAAAGATTTATTTCTTCTCTCACACAGAAAATTACAAAGAGAGTGTCTTATTAACAAATTAATAACATTCAAAAAAGGTGAGATCTAGTTACTTATTACATTCATAATATTCATAGGAAAAATACCTTAAATAGTCGATATCAGTGTAATGTAGTGATTAAAATAAACCCGTTTCTTTCAATAATATAATATACATACTTGAATTATAAAGTAAGTAATAATACTCTTTGTACACAACCAAACATTAAAATAGAACCGATTTATGTAGCAAAAGTAGATACTATGAATATTTGATTGTTCGGAGTAGATATTTCTACTTAATTTCATACTACCTTCCATAAAATATGGAAGAATGAAAGTACTGATTTCTTTATTCAAATTCAAGAATTGTACGGCAAAAGAATAACTAACTACAATACAAAAACCTTTATCTATACATATAATAAAATCGTAGGAAAATCAAAACTGTACATTGAATATTATTAAAAAAGGATACTTTGGGCGTGATCTACTATCAAAATCGCAGCCAAAAATATAGTCTTAAGATTTTTTGTCTGTTTGTCTGTATGTATGTCCGGGCTAAACTCAAAAAGTACTGCATGGATTTACTTCAAATTTTGCATAAATATTACTAAGAGGTCGGGTCAACATATAGGCTACATATTATCGCGCTATCACATACGGGGGAGGTGCTGTGATAATTTATAAAGTTTAACGCGGGTAAAACCGCGGGGCACAGCTAGTTGGGAATAAAAACATATCTCTAAACCAAAATCGTGAGATACTCATAGCTAGACCCACCGGTCCGTAAGTTATCGGCGAGGTAAAGCAAATAGGCTCGCGTTCAGGTCATAGATGGGTGACTGCCAAAGTGGTTTAATTTCTGAGCGTCTCCGTGCTTCTGAGGGCACGTTGAGCTGTCAGTCCCGGTTGTAGTCATTCGACAACAGTCATTAAGCCATGTCAGAGGCCTACTGGGCGGCTTGAACAACTCTGACACTAGGGTAACCATACGATAAGTTAGTACCAGAATATAATTTATTAAAAACAATTTTAAAATGCATGCCTATTTTGAGAGACGATTGAGAGCTAATAAACACATCGAAATGAGAGAAATAAAATATAAAGTGTTTAAAATAATGAGACATTGAATAAATGTATCAACTTTCACTTTTAAAAGTAAAACCTGTACAACAACTTTTTTGTCGTAACTGATAAAATATGTATTCATTTGTTACTAGCTGCGCACTGCGGTTTTACCCGCGTTAAACTTTATAAATTATAGCCTATGTGTTAATCCAGGGTGTAAGCTAACTCCATACCAAATTTTAATAAAATCGCTCCAGCCGTTTAGACGTGAAGAAGTAACAAAAATACACACTCACAAACTTTCGCCTTTATAATATTAGTGTGATTCCAACCTGATACTTACTAGCGTTCCTGAGAAAATGCTTTGATATATACACATATGGACAACGAAGTGACTATATATAAATAGTTTTTGTTTTTCTATAAATAGAACCTTTAAGTCATATCTTTACTTTTACTTTAATATCCCACTAGATGATATTTTAGAACACAATGCACAAACTTTATTGCACCAGGAACAAGTACCAATTCATATTAAGTAATTTATTGCAACAGTTCGTATGAGTTTGGAACCGTGGGGGGATATAGTTCCACATTAGTATTGAAATGAAACCTAGTTTTTGTGAATAGTTGTATCTAAAGCTAATTGAATAAAATATAATATATATAATATCATATCTAGGGACAATGACACACAGATCATCCTAGCCCCAAACTAAGCAAAGCTTGTACTATGGGTACCAGGCGACGATATACATACTTATATAGATAGATAAATACTTAAATACATAGAAAACATCCATGACTCAGAAACAAATATTCGTGCTTATCACACAAATATTTGCACTTACCGGGATTCGAACCCAGGACCACCAGCTTCGTAGGCAGGAGCACTACCAACTAGGCTACGGTGACCGAAATGTTTGAATAGAATCATAATACTGGAAAATTTACTCCCATAGAAAAACACCATACATTACATACCAGAAATTCACCTAAGCATTACTGTTTCCTCTCCATATGAGTGAAGTTCCTGTCAAAATTTCAAATATTTTTGAAGGTCAATACAAAACTACTCCAGTTTCAAGAACCTGTGCTCAAAACTCGAGTATATCTTGTATGCGGCCTCAGAGTTTCATCGGAAAAGTAAATACAACGCCAGTATTCTTCCTGGTGTTTGCCAGTCGGACCAATCTATTACAGAGGCGCCTCTGACCCACGTGATTCACAGCTCAATCGTATTTATCTTATCTAGTAAAGTCTTTCACACTGATATTAATTAAAAAACAAATAGGTATGCTTTTAACCACACGACTTAAAACTGTGACTTAAAACTTAAAACTTCAGACGTGACTAGCTATGATAGAAAGAGGGAAAGAAAATGTGTGGTCGCACCACTCTTTCTTTCCCTTGTAACGTAAGATACCAAAACTCCCTCTCTTTCTATCTTCACTAACTTATATCTCCCTCTCAAGATCCGTTGACTTCGCCCTTATCGTAACGCTCTCGACACGCATTCACCAACTTACTTGCCAAATCAGGTTTTATTTCCATAATTATATATGAGGATAGACCACGAAGAAAACATTTGTGTAAGTATATTTGTTTGTCAGTTAATTAATAATAATAATAATACCTGGGGACAATGTCACACAGATCATCCTAGCCCCAAACTAAGCAAAGCTTGTACTATGGGTACCGGGCGACGATATACATACTTATATAGATAGATAAATACTTAAATACATAGAAAACATCCATGACTCAGAAACAAATATTCGTGCTCATCACACAAATATTTGCACTTACCGGGATTCGAACCCAGGACCACCAGCTTCATAGGCAGGAGCACTACCAACTAGGCTACGGTGATTCCGTTACGTTATACGATAATTTGGCTCTCCACGGATGAATGTAGAATATATTTCATAAGAGAGGCTGCTTTGCATTTAATAAGCTGTTACGGTAACTATGCGAGCGCCAATCTTACGGAAGCAGAAATAAAAACAAAACGGTAAATGGCAAGATTTAATTTACAAAAAACTTTGCCCGTATTAAAGTTATTTTTAACCGACTTGAAAAGGAGATTATCAATTTGATTGTGTGTATTTTTTATATGTGTACTAAAAGCTTTTTTGTGAATACCTCTCTGCCAGGCTGGGGGGTATAACACCGCTAACTCCCAGACTTCGGGCTGATGCTGAGAATTTTTTCTTTCTACAGAGTCCCAAAATCACTTTTGGCCCCACTCGGTATTTGAACCCAGGACCTCTTTCTCTGCGGGTGAACACGCTACCTCTAGATCTTCGAGGAGTTGAAGTAGCTTTTATGTTTTTAAAAGAGTACTTCCAATTTGTTATTTTCCTGTAAACGAAAAATTACAATAGAAATGTAGAATCCATTACAGATACAACAAATACTTTGTTGTGAATCTTTAGAAATAAATATACCACGACAAATTGAGTAGGGGCGCCGAGTTTAAAGAAGATTATATAATAGACAGATAGGTACTTTATTGAACATCACAGAATAAAAATTTAGATATATAGACAGTTTCAAATTAAGTATGTACAATTGGCGGTCTTATTGCATAAGAGCGATTCCTTCGAGACGGACGGACTTATCTTTTTTATATATTTTTTTCTATTTAAAAAACTAAACATAACGATAAAAATATTTTCTTAAATAGGATAATTTTAGAATCGAGCCGTCCTGACATATACTCTCAAGGGGAGATCGATATACGACCGCTCAATATCTAGAATATGACAGGTTTCTTATATTATTTTATTCAATGGAAGAATGATAGGACATTTTACAGTAAAAAAATCGTAAGTATTTTTTATTTAAATAAAGCTTTTTTATTTACCGTAGGAAATTAGTATGATAAAAAATGTCATTACTTCTAATAAGAGTTTAATTAAACTTGGGAAATCGAAATATTAACAATCAGTAGATATTGCTACCTCTTACATTAATTACACGCCAACTTCGAGCCTTCATACTTAAAATTAAATTGTCACTGTCATGCTGCAGTATGAGGTCCCATTTTCTTTGAAGTGTTCGTAAAATTGTTGTTTAGTCTAAACCACTTAAAGCTTTTCTATGTTCCAGGCATGCTTGATAAGATGTAAGAAGGTCGAATATGCATGCCAATCCAAAACCTGAGTATCGTGGTCTCGGAGAAATATGACAAATAACAGGCTCGACTACCACCTCGTGGTATTTTTGTGTAGTCATGCTGTCTTGGATCCAAACAAACTGGATTTGTCGGCGAAGACGAATTCCTGTCCACACCCTGAATGTCCCACCTTTGTATGAGTGGACTTCCTCAGGGTGCCGTAGACGGCTAACTCTTCCTGGAGTTCTGCAAAATTAATTTATTCCGTTAATATGTTACATTTGAGTGGAATTGTATTTTTTTTTGCATAACATCTACTGAAAAACAGTGTCAAAAACCTACGATTTGTTACATTTTATTATTTTCAATACTCAATCGGTTATTGCTTCCACAATGTATAACAGATGGTATAATAATCTTATAATTATGTAACAACTATGGACCCTTTCGCGCACAGCATAGTAGAAGAGAAGAAGAAGGCTTTTTGTTAATAATAAAAAGTTTTAGACTTTATGCTATTTGTAAGAATTATTAAGTAAGCCAAATTTTAATTTAAAAATGTTAGGATTTAAAGCGAAAAGATGATCAGATTAATATTAGAATGTCAAGATCTATAGAATTGTTGTCGTTAAAGTTTATACTACTATTATAGGAATTTTATAAGATGATTTGTTAATTTATCTAGGGCAATGTCACACAGATCATCCTGGCCCCAAACTAAGCAAAGCTTGTACTATGGGTACCAGGCGACGATATACATACTTATATAGATAGATAAATACTTATATACATAGAATATTAGAATACATAGAAAAATATTATTGAATTTAAAATTCTCATGGGCAATTTACTATTAGACAAATATGTATTTAATACCCAGGTATTATGCATTAATGTACACATAATATTTAAGTAAGGCTTAGAAACAGATTATTTCTTTGAGTCCAAGTATTCTTTAACAGTATAATGGCTTTTCTGTAATAAGAAAAGCTTTAGTTTTTTAATAAAAGTGTTGTCCTTTTTTTCTTTTTTTAATTCTTCTGGACGTTTATTATAGATTTTTATTGACATTTTTATATGTGTTGACTTAGAGCAACGCCATTCCAAACACTTTAATCAACAAAATCTCATATAGTAAGGTAAGTCATTTATATATATTAAAAATTGAGAGTCGAGAGTTAAAAACCAGAATGGGCCAAGAATTGACCCATGTAGGACGCTGATTACCACTGAGATCTTGCAGATATTTAATTTAATTCTATTGCCTAAACAAAAAGTCAGAAGGTCAATCCAAATGTGTGTTCTTCGTGAATCTGGATGAAACCTAAACCCAGACTCATCGGCGAACAGCACCAAAGAGAAGACCATCACTCCATGATAAATGCTCCCGAGCCCACAAAATCCGCCGACCGCGATTACAGTGTCGCAGTTCTGAAACATGTAGTGGTCTTTCGAGCATAAAGACCAACTTTGTATAATCTTCTTCGCACGGTTTGATCGCTTACCAGCAGCTGGTGGTCCTCCTAGAGCCTTTATACTAGTTGCATTTCTGCATTATAGGATGTCATTCGGATGACCCGATGAGTAATTAAAAGCTTTTCTTAACTAAATTAGTCTATAACGGCACTTATAACACAAAACATCTAGACAATTATCACCCTCATTCACAACTTCAAAGGTCAGACGAAAAAAAACGTAAAATACAACACCAAACAAAGGGCAGGGTAATGAAAAGTAAAATTTTAACCATCTGCGCAACGATGGCCCCGGGATAAATTCGGGGCCGTAACAATAAAAACTTTGGACTTCTCACCTCCTTAATTTTGCCACGGCAACTTTACACGCAAACTTGGCTCTCTGTTTTACGCGATATTATTTCGTTAAATATTTTAGGGAAGAGCGCAGTTAAAATTCAATAACAAACACCTTGTTTTGTACTTCAGATATTGTGTTTGCTTCCTAAATATAAGCTTTAAGTGGACAAAATCTCGTAAATACGCCCACTTGAATATGTTTTTCCGGACCGTCTCAACTGGGATGTGTTGAAACCGTCGAAAAATTAGAATAGATGAAGCCAATGAGTTTGTTTCGCTGGATCTTCTCATTTCGTATTGGATCCGGTGGTAGCATTGGAGTGCGGCCATCGCTATCAGAGAGCACGTAAATTGGTAATACGCCTAAAGTTTTTTCAATCTTTTCCGGATAGCTATCCCATCGGAATATGAGAGCGAGAGAATAGAGAGCGCACCTATTTTTGTGCACACACTCCGAAGCAAACTAGTCTCCGTTGAGACTCCACCGTAGTCAGAGTATTATTAGTTGGCCAGAGCATTATCATTGATCAGAAATCTTGTCTTTTTTCTCTAACTGAAAAGTCCATTCATTGTCAAAACGTCAAAACGTGACCCGCTTTGGAGACAAAACTATAAAATTAAATCATTTTAAGCCTCGTACGATTAAATTTTATTGCTTCATGTCTTACAAATAGGTCCACTCTGTTTTTGTATAAGTTGCGATATATAAAAGTTGACAGGCGCTTTGATAGAGTCATTGTTCTGGCTTGTGCAAGTATTTTCGTTAGAAAAGTAAAGAATAACTGCAAGAATATTTTAAACTCAATACCTGAGCAAATTTCTTGCTTCAACGATTTTGTACCTGAAACCTGAAGGGAATTTACAGATCAATAAATAAAATTACTCTAGCCTAGCAAGCTTTATCTCAGATGTGGGCTTACTTTGTGTACGCTATGTAAGCCTACAATAAAGTGTCAAATGTTTTCCTAGAAAATGATTACGAACAGAGATTACTCATTTATTGAACTGTAAATTCAAACTAGATAATGATTTTGCAGTTAATAACATCGTGCTGAATGAATGACAAATAGGTTTGACTCTTCCCATCAAGTCAGACAGCACCTGCATTTCCTTCTTTGAAATCAGATTTAATGGATTGTTGAAAATACTATAGAACTTACTATGACACCAATCCCAAAAGAAATAAAAGATTTTGATTAGTTTATCATTAACTGGTAACATTACTGTTGGGGCTGCCCCAGTTCATTTGTGCACCAGCAATTTTCGCAGAGGCGCATGTAGATTGATTTTACGCAACAATCTGTAAAAGGTGCGCTTCCCTGGCTAAGCATTATGACGATAAAAAGTGATGTTATGTGTGTCACAGGCATTAAAGCTACAGTAACCGCTTATATCGTGTTTGTTTACCGACTTATAAAAGCGATCTTTGTTGGACTGTGCAGATAGGAAAATTTATATTGCATGTATGTTATGCATAAACTTTCTAGCCGCTGTGGGTTTTTTTTATTGTTGCTAGATGGGAAATGCAAAATAATTTATGAAATGAATACACCACACGGTACTGAAAAAGTTCATAACGAAACTGCAATAAAACGCAAAATGTGTCCCTTTGCAACATGAATTCAACTGTCGTAAAATGAAAGGCAGTTTTATTACGAATGAATTACGTACGAATAAAGTCATTTAAGTTTTATTAAGTTCATCATTACATTACGCTCAGACATACCAGTTAAATATGATTCACATTGTACTGCGTAGCGACGGCGTTGAATTTTTTTTGTTTGTTTCATAACAAAAAAAATAATAAAAGCATGACACTAGTTGGCTTGACGCCCTGACCATTATTTATTATTATTATTAGCCTTTATTGCTGATACTAAACAAAGATTTTACAAACAGTAGCAACTTGTTTTAACTTAAATCTAATACATCGTGTTTCCCGGTTCAGTGGTCAGCGTGTCCAGTGATAGATAGACCTCTTCCAGCTGCTTCCATTCTTCTCTATTGGTTGCTTTTCTTGACCAGATTGTCCCTCCAATCATCTTGATATCATCGGTCCATCTTCGAACTCGCCTACCTCTTTTTCTTTTGCTTCTTTTGCCATCTCGTGGCTGCCAATCCGTTATAATTTTAGTCCATTTCATTCTGCTTTCCCTTGTCATATGTCCAGTCCATCGCCATTTTAACTTCATGTCTTACCAAACAGGTGCGGCCGCCGTAGCCTAGTTGGTAGTGCTCCTGCCTACGAAGCTGGTGGTCCTGGGTTTGAATCCCGGTAAGTGCAAATATTTGTGTGATGAGCACGAATATTTGTTTCTGAGTCATGGATGTTTTCTATGTATATAAGTATTTATCTATCTATATAAGTCAGTATATCGTCGCCTGGTACCCATAGTACAAGCTTTGCTTAGTTTGGGGCTAGGATGGTCAGTGTGACATTGTAAAAAAAAAAAAAAATTGTCTTATTTTCTTTAGTACGTCTTCCACCTTTGTTGTTTATCTGATATCTGCTGCTCTTTTGTGGTCTTTTAGCGTCACGCCCAACACACTCCTTTCAATTCCCCTTTGACACGATCTTAATTTTAAAAGATGTTTTTGAGTCTATACCCATGTTTGGCATCCATACGTAAGGCATGGCAAGATGCATGAATTAAACACTTTTCTCTTAGCTGTCATAGGAAAGTGTTTGCTTTTAAATACCTCTCTTTAAGGGACCAGTATATTTTCCAAGCACAGGCCACTCTGCTTTCTATTTCTATGTCTGTCCGGGCTCTAAAAGATATTAATTGTCCTATGTATGTATAATTTTTAACATATTCAATAATAATAATAATAATAATAATATATAGGGACAATGTCACACAGATCATCCTAGCCCCAAACTAAGCAAAGCTTGTACTATGGGTACCAGGCGACAATATACATACTTATATAGATAGATAAATACTTAAATACATAGAAAACATCCATGACTCAGAAACAAATATTCGTGCTCATCACACAAATATTTGCACTTACCGGGATTCGAACCCAGGACCACCAGCTTCGTAGGCAGGAGCACTACCAACTAGGCTACGGTGACCGTCAATATCTTTATTGTCTATTTTTATTAATATTTCTTCTCTGTTTGTCATTACTTTTGTTTTCGATTTATTTATAGTAAGACCAACTACTCTGCTTGCCTCAGTCATTTTTTTTTTAATCGGGACTAGTCCCTCCCTCTTACCCACCACTGCAACTCCTGTAAGCCAGGATCAACAGTGGCACACAATGAAATGACACTGAGCGGTGAAGCTCAGGCATGTCCCGGGGAATCGCTTTAACTGTCTTAGATACCGCAACGAATTTAATCAGAAAGACAAAAAGGAGGAGTTAGAAAATGAATAGTTCCACTTTCCTCCAGAGGAAAGCGGGAGACAGAATGATGTAAAGAGGCTATAGCCTCATAAAATGAGAGATTTGCAACTAGAGAAGCCAGCTGCAAAAGCACCGAGGATCAATTTAGGGGTCCTAAGTGAGCTGTTATATTTGATTCCAATAGTAGGTATGGCAAAAGCGCTTAAACGCACGGAAGTTGTTCCTTGTTGCTACAAGATCCGTATAATAAACCACTCCAGATATTGGTTGCAAGCTGTTTAACATAATATCACGCTGATTTTGCCAGAGATCACACTCCCACAGGATGTGGTGAGCAGTTTGTTCATATTCGTTACTGGAAGTTGAGCACAGACAGATTGGTGAAGATACTAATTTGAAACTATACAATTTACTTTTAAAATTGCCGTGTCCGGTAAGAAATTGTGCAACACAATGGTCTATGATTAGCCAAGTTTTATTTAACCGTTCGCGTACGTCCGGAAAGAACTGGTGCAGATGGCGACCCTTGATTGAGGTATTCCATCTACATTGCCATTCATTTAGTAGTTCGTTATTTAAGTCAGCTATTGGCATAAATAGCCTGGTTATTTTCGTACGGTCGCGTAATGATAAGAAATCATTTTCTAAATTATCGCGCGTAGAATAATACATCGCTGCTCGTCTTTGAACTTCAAGATCAACCGGAAGTACACCCGCTAGGACAGGTAGTGCCTCAGTCAGCTGTTTTAGCATATGTTGAAGGGTATTCGCGTTGTCAGTCATTAGGACTAAGTCATCAGGGAATCTTAGGTGGCGAAGTTGTCTAACGTTGATATTAATACCAAAATTGTCCCACTCAAGATCACTGAATATGCTTTCCAAGACTGCTGAGAAACGTTTTGGCGATAGCGGATCTCCTTGCCTCACACCTCTGGCTATTGGGAACTCTTCACCATTTGGTTCCAGTTTTAATTGCGCCGTGCTATTTGCGACCATTATTACCTGCAGTTAAATATGCTACCGCAATGAGGCTCTCGAAACTTCTTCTCGCATTATTTATGGAATCGTCCTCGCGTTGCCAATCTATGCCTGGATGGGATCTAGTGTGGATAATTCGCGATAAAATCTCTACGCTAATATTAAACTGCCTATAATATGCATTACATGAAGTACAATTAAGCTCCTTCCAATAATTTCAGCGACAATCTAATTCAACCCTTCCTTCCTCTAGCGTAAGCTACAAACTTACCTAGAACAAGTCAAAGTTATTACTAATTCTTCTAAATTCGGTATATCGTACTCACCGTACCCATTGTACGGCCGAGAACGTGCCGTGACCGCTATTTCTCTCTATGGCTCTAAGTTTGAATTCGAACCGAAGAAGGTACTCGATGACTCTCAATTGGGCAAGAGACTCGTGTCTTCGCATATTAACATAGAGTGACATTTGCGCAATAGCTCTCAAAAAACTGTCACTCTCATGCATCTCCACATCGGTATCTCTCTGGCGCACGGTTACATGGATCGTAGCGTCTTATATCTAAGACAGTTAGAGCCCCACTCTCCCTCGATTGTTCAATAAAGCAATGGTGATATGTAAAACATCTAGCAAAACTATGGGACAGGCAAGCTGACATTACCGGAGAAAGCTAAGGTGCAGGCTGTACGTACTCTTTTTAGAAATACCCCGGGCCTGATAAAAGCGGCGTCAAACTTGAGTGAAGTTTAACGCCGTCTTTTTCTGGCCCAGGCCAGCCCAACGATACATTTTTTACTTTTACTTTTGGAACCAGTGGTAGTATTAAAGCGCGACAGTCGTTATAAACACATGGTCCGTCATAATAATAATATTTAATTCGTACCTTAATATAGACAGAACCATTCAGGCAATACGTAGTAAAATATAGCTGAAACTATAAATTTCGATAATTAAACCTAAACATAATCTCTTTCACAATAACTTAATACAAGCTAGCTAAATATCATTACTATTATAAAATAAATTTTATAAATTTATAACGATCCGTGTACCTAAATATCTATATGTAGAAATAATTATGTATACTTAACTACATTACTACAAACATGTTCTGACTATTTACAAGCGCTTTTTCAAAGTCTACGTGAATAAAAACCGATTTATTTTATTTTATTTTTTATTTTAGACCTGAGATTAGAACCCAGATCTGAATCACATTGGTTAAACACGCTACCGTTAGATTGACGAGGCAATATAAAAGTAACCTCCAAGAAACTTTCCAAGCGAGTATGAAAACATGAATAGAAGCCTAAACTCGTGTGTCGCGAGCAAACCCAACGATTCTGAGATAACTTCTGCCCTGTTAAATAAAGACGACAGTTTTATTGAAAGTAGGGCCGTTTGCCTTCTGTAATTTTCTCGGGATACCCTTTGTTTGTGGTTTGAGTGTAACGCGACGTGCGGTAAATTATTTTTTAAGAAACTTCTCAACTTGACTATGTTTCCGATTTAATTGGGGTTAATTTGGATTACACGGTATTTGGTTGTCCAGTTTGTCAAGTAAAACTTTAAAAGTCCTATTTGCAACAAGCTTGTTTTAAAAGTAGTGATTGAACATTCACATAATGAATAATATAATACCGGGAGTTTGCGTAGTACCTACAAAAGATGTGCGTTTGCGACATTTTAATATTGATATTATTTCACATTGCTTTATAATTTGGTCTACATTTATTATTATAAAATTGATATAAAATCATCAATCATTAGGGCTATATAGACCTCCTCATGATATGTGCTGTTCCCGTTGTTGCCACCTTCTTTATACGGCCTTGTTCCAGTCTTGGTTTGTTTTGGCGAGAGCCTCTTAAGATACTGGTTGAGGCTTCTTGTTATGAGTCTGTTTACCGAGACGACTATCGGAACTTCGCATCTCACATATCGGTAATGAGCTTAGTCCAAGTATTTTCCCAACTTTCTCAAACGTTGTGCTCAAACGGGTCAGTAATATTAATATTTAATGCCCGTCGCTTCAACCGGTGAACCAAAACGATACCAGCTTTATTGGAAACAATAATCTTGTCCATAATGATATGTTTTATAAACGGTGACACTTCCGGTGGTTGTTGATGGTAGCTTATCAGAAGATTGCCTCCAGTAAGTAGTTCCACATCTAAATAAGTTTGTCTGAAATTAAAAACCAATTTTACTATGATTAATAACAACATGCAATCTTTAATTTATCATAATTTTTTATATTCATGTCACTGTTTTTACACAAAAATATTAAATTCAAGTAACGACTTACCGCTTCCGGCTGTGACTTGCGTGGCCACCAAGAGGAGATAGAGACATTTTTCGCTTTTCCACAAAGTTAAAAACTCGTTATTTGCGGGCGAAAAGTTAAGGGGAGGGCGCATTGTGTCTGGCGTTGAATTTATCGCGAAACGTGATGACGTCACAACAACTGCTAAATGTTAATTGTGCTGTTTGCTGTTTGTTTTGGACGATATTACTGAGTACTTTGACTAAAAGTATATTTTCATATATTAAGAAAAAAAAATACTAGCACCTATTTGATTTTAATTGGTTAGTTAAAATGTCGACGTCCTCACAAGATAAATAACCTGTATAACGAGGGACTTCAACAACATCAAAATCAAATAAAGCACATCCAGGGTCGAAAAATATACATATGAATCACAGAAATAGTTGTCGAGTGACAGGATTCTACCCGAAACACGCAACACCGAGATAGTAGTACCATTGGTGTAGGTACTCAATTATAATTACAATGAAAACTACCACATTAAGAAATATATAGGTATAAGTAGGAGCTTGCGTAATGGGTGCACTTTCCATGTTCATTACATGTTCCGTTACTTACTTAAGAAAGAGAGATTGGTACGAGATTGTACACCGCCAACTGATTTCTGAGTGCTCTGCTCTTTAAAACTGAGTAGCAATTAAGATATTTTTAGATTTCGTACTCATTAGTCTACATACTAAAGTACAATCACTACACCACATTAAAGTTTAGTAGTCCAGCAGTTAATAAATTTGCTTATTGCTTAAAAAATATACATAATACATCCGCGTTGGTCTGTAATACAAAGATATAATAGCACTTGTTCACAGCCACGGAAATGGAGAAATAACTGACCAGGTAATAATGTCTCCAAGACTTGAATACCAACTAAAGTTTTGAGTTATTGTTCCCTTTATGACTAGATCATAAACTTTATACCACTAGTAGTTCTTTTAAAAACATATTTTTTAAATCAAGCTAGCTCATATTACTTTTACATACGAAAAAATTGCAAACATAAATGTCGCCTAAACATAATATTATTTTATAGGCCTGCCTTGTATCTTAATAAATAAAACGACAATACGTCTCAACGAAAACTTTACTTACCTCGTAAATACCTGCACGTACGAACGTTTTGCCCGAATTATGTATCAGATAATAATGTTAGAAAAAAAAGGAAAAAAATAAAGAAAAAACCTAGCGAGACGCACTTTATTCTCGCGAATAAAACACCCCAAAACATATGCGAGCAACTGGCTACCATATATAAATACGTAACCTTGTACAACCCTTTTCTGTTTCAAACGTCGAGTTCAAAGGAGAAATCTATACATCCATCTCTTTTTTGGCTGCGAGTTTTGAGCGAGATGGAACTATGAGTTTGTTTTTTGAGATAAGTTGAGGTGTAAATAGGGTTGTACTCGCTCCCCCCACAATATATTTTATGGAGAGCGCAACGTTCTTTTTGCAATAGCGAGCAGAAGGTGCTCTGAACCCTTCATATTTACGATTAAGTCGTGATCAGAAATATAAAATAGTAGTGTTTTTTGCCAATAGGTTCCCAATATACAGTGCTAGTAGAACGCGATTTTTTCCGCTTGTGTCGTATACATTATGTAAACAGTGTTACGTTAAGATCTGATATACATCTGTTCGGGAACGATGAGTCCTACTTAAAATGATGATGCCGAAATTTCGTTTTGTTTTTATAAAATATTTTCTGTTGAAAGAAAACTTTATCTTAGGAAAATTTCTGAGTAAATCTTTGTTGTTTCCAATGGAGCCATCTAAAACTTGTCTTGAAATTTTATTGTTATAATTTGTCTGTTCAAGTCGAGGGCACATAGCGCGTAGAACGAACGGCCGCTGGGGCATAATGGTTCTCATGTGGTGTTCACAAACCAGACGAAGCGCGGGCTGGACTCTTACAAGATGGGCCGATGATGATAACGATGATGATAATCATAATATTAATACGTGTAACAAAATGTTTATTGACAAAAATTTCGTGGACGGAGGAATATGAAATATTGAGCAGTTAAATTTCAGATGTAGAAGGGGTGCAGGAAACAAATAATGTTACATGATTACAAGTAAATTATATTCATAAAAAAATACAAAAACACACTACCATGCTTTTGAGACACTGACAAACTGAGTGTCAAAACTGACAACAGATTAATCTATTCTGTCCTCTTATTGACGAAGAAGCTACTGCTGGGCTAACGACAAGACGTACAGACACTAGCACATCAATTAACCCAAGCTGTAAGCTTTTGTGATAAAGTTGAAAATCTATAAAAGATTTGACAGAGAATTTGACAGATTGAGGTAGCTGGATGTGCTGGCGTCTGTACCTTAAATGAAGATAATAATAACAGTCGTAGAAACAGTTTATATCTTAAATATTTTAAAACGCAGATTAGTTTGATACATGTGTTATTTCAATCACTTAAATGCATTTGACTGACGCTATAAGTTTCTTAAGTTATTCAGTCACTTAATTTTTATGGGTTATCGTTAAATCTTGGATCTTTCATTTAAATGAATCACTATATGTTGTAAGGGTTTGTTACTTTTTCTTATAATAAACAAGGACTAGTTAAAACCAGAAAGATTTAAAGAAAAGTCGCGGTTGTATATTTTATAACAACACAAATATTTGATGATAGTTTTAATCATTTTATCAGTTTATAGTTTTTAAGTGAGTATGCTTCAACTCAATTAAATTGAAAGACATATTGCATGTAACTGCATTTCTTCGTTATGTAGATATTCAACTTCCACACTCCAAATATTAAAAAAAAAAAAAAAAAAAAAAAAAAAAATTAAATGGGTTTGATCTTGGCTGTTTTTTCCGGTCCGGTATGACATGGTAATCTTCAAGAATGCTTCGGTATGACATGGTAATCTTCAAAGACCCGCCCTTTCTTAAATGCTAGCAACTTTCCATAACTTGACTAAAAACTCACATGCTTATTTACCTTGCTTTCACTTATAAAGAGTTCTTGTATGCATTATATGTGGAAAACCGATACGCTTTAAACATGATGTTGATGATCTAGGTTTTGTTGGTTGTTGGTGCAAACTTTCGTTTTCTTTTTGCATACTAGGATTGTTTGTCAAAAATTTACATAATTTTTCCTTCTTTATTTCTATCATCATTATCTTGCAAACGCATCTATCTGTCGAATCCAAAGATACACGCTGATATTTAACGAAACCATATATCTCCCAAATTAAAGTTCAAGGGTCAGACTTGAGTGTTTTCTAAAACACTCAAGTCTAGGAATCAGGTAAGTCTCTAGACTTAGCTGATTCCTCGTTAAAAAAATAACCTCATTATTTATTGCAAACTGTTTCGTAATAAATAATTTATTTTGTTTAATAAATCATAAATAATTCCTTAACCAATCAAACCAATTACGAGCATGACCTTGTGGGTTTAATTCTTGTTAGGCACTTAGTTCACTGGAATAGTTGTAATAAATTATTCCTCAACCAATCACTCAAATTACTACTGCCAAAGGATATTTATTATTACTAATGCCAAATTTTATACTATAGTGTAGAATGTTAGTACTGTTTTATTAAAATTGTACTGTTCTATATGCAACCATATTCCAAAAGCACATTCTCGAGCGATAACATAAACATACACAAGATGTATGTCTTATTTCGTCTGTCTATTAAAAATGTAGAAAAGTCGATGAGTTTTCGAATCACGAACGAATCGTAAAATGTGGATCGGCCAGCCATATTTGATTTCTGCGGAGTAAAATATATATATTACATTATATAATTCAGGATTATGTATTTATATTATGCTAAGGAGCTGTGTGGCTTACGGCAAATTCTGAGGACAGTATTGGTGCTACCACGGAATCTACTCATCATCGACGTAGTTGTTTTCTTTACTATGGACAAAGAAGTCATCGATGGGTGCATCCGCAAATATTGCGGAAGCACTTGAGAGTTGTTTGTTGTTAGTTTGTTTATTGAGAAAACCTCAGAACTCATACTGGGTGTTTCTCAAAAGTGCCCCTAGAGTGTTGTTGTACTGAACACGCAGGGTGTTTGTATGCCCGCTGTGTAAAATTGGTCCAAATACTTGTCAAAATAAATAATATCCTGGGACATTATTTACACACGGCCATCTGATCCCAAACTAAGCACAGCTTGTACTATGGAAACCAGATGACTGATATGCTAGATATATTATTTTGTTTCTTTTTGTAAACACATACATATATCGATAATTACACCCATACTCAGGACAAACAGACATGTTCATGCTTTTAAATAGTCAGAAGATGTTTGTAGTAATATAGTTAAGTGTACATAATTATTCCTAGATACATATAGATGTAACAGGTGAGTTAAGCTAAGAGTTCAAAGTTAGCCTCAATCTCTCCTCATATTTAGCTTGCTAAATGTCGCATTACTTAGACTTTACAGACATTATGAGCTCTACTTTAGTTTGGTATGCTATTTGGATATACGGCTTGTAAAAAAACCGTAACATTTATAATAATATCCTGGGATATTATTCACACACGGCCATCTGATCCCAAACTAAGCAGAGCTTGTAGTATGGAAACCAGATAACTGATATACTACATATACTATTTTTCTTTTGTAAATACACACTTATATAGATAATTTACACCCAGACTCAGGACAAACAGACATGTTCATGCACACAAATATTTGTCCCGGGTGGGAATCGAACCCACGACCTGCGGCGTGAAAGGCAGCGTATCTACCAACCACGCCAACAGGCCCGTCAATATATATAATAGTAATCAATGAATTAGTTACTTCATTTGCCTATTTAAGTTGTTGTCAAAGAGATTATTTATAGGTTTAATTTATCGTTTATAGGTAAAATAGGTTAGTCATCATTTTAAATCATTTACGATGGGTGATGGAGGCAATCATAGACTGATGATCACCGGTCCGCAAGTAATCGGTGAGGTTAGACAACTAATAGATAACACTTTTTGCTCCAAATCGAAACATATATTGAAACATACATAAGTTAACTTAAATGATCAACGGCGGACAACCGTTGGATGAACCAAAGCAATGCAGGGAGACAAAGTGGTATCACAAATATTTGGTTTATTTTTAGGAAATACCCAATTATCTTGAGGGGCTGAAAATATTGTGTTCAAATATTGCACAAAATTCCCACCTGAAAGCACAAATTAAAACGTAAATTCAACAATCAAGGGAATCCTGCCAAGTGTCATGTAACGCAGTCACTGAGCAGTCGCTCAATTAGCCGTTTTATTTCATTCAATTAACTGGAATTAATGTGTAAGGTTACATTTAAAAATTCATGTTCAGTAAAAATATATAAAGTAAACAGATTCTTTATGAATAAAAGTTAAAAATAAATTGACACCGTGTCATCCAAATGACGTCCACTGCTGGACAAAGGCCTCTCCAAAAGATTTATACACAATGGACTTGTGTCCACCATCGATATACCATAATCACCACGCTTGGCAGACGGGTTGGCGGTAGCAGTATTTTTTTTTTTTTTATAGGGACTAGTCCCTCCCTCTTACCCACCACTGCAACTCCTGTTAGCCAGGATCAACAGTGGCACACATTGAAATGACACTGAGCGGTGAGGCTCAGGCATGTCCCGGGGAATGGCTTTAACTGTCTTGGATCCCGCAACGAATTTAATCAGAAAGAAGAAAAGGAGGAGTTAGAAATGAATAGTTCCACTTCCCTCCAGAGCAAAGCGGGAGACAGAATGATATAAAGAGGCTATAGCCTCATTAAACGAGAGAATTGCAACTAGAGAAGCCAGCTGCAAGAGCACCAAGGATTAATTTAAGGGTCCTAAGTGAGCTGTTATATTTGATTCCAATAGTAGGTATGGCAAAAACGCTTAAACGCACGGAAGTTGTTCCTTGTTGCTACAAGATCCGCATAATAAACTACTCCAGATATTGGTTGCAAGCTATTTAACATAATATCACGCTGATTTTGCCAGAGATCACATTCCCAAAGTATGTGGTGAGCGGTTTGTTCATATTCGTTACAGGAAGTTGAGCACAGAGAGATTGGTGAAGATACTAATTTGAAACTAAACAATTTACTTTTAAAATTGCCGTGTCCGGTAAGAAATTGTGCAACACAATGGTCTATGATTAGTCAAGTTTTATTTAACCGTTCGCGTATGTCCGGAAAGAACTGGTGCAGATGGCGACCCTTGGTTGAGGTATTCCATCTACATTGCCATTCATTTAGCAGTTCGTCATTTAAGTTAGAGAAAGTATCAGATATAGTTTTGTTCGCTGATGATACGTCGCTCATATTTAAAGTAAATAGAAAGGATAAAGATCTTATTGAGCATAATAAAACACTCAGCTTTATATCAGAATGGTTTTCGGCAAATAATCTCTTGTTAAATGCAGGGAAAACTAAATGCATCAGGTTCTCATTGCCGAATGTGACTCAAATTGTACCAACAGTTGCACTTAATGCGAAAATATTAGATTTAGTCCCATCGACCGTATTTTTAGGATTGACACTTGATTCAAAATTGCAATGGGGTCCTCAGATTGAAAAGTTAGCAGGTAAATTAAGTTCGGCTTCCTATGCTGTCTGGAAAATAAGGCAATTGTCAGATGAACAAACTGCTAGATTAGTGTATTTCGCGTACTTTCATAGCATTATGTCGTATGGCATTCTGCTGTGGGGTTCGGCGGCTGACATAGGTACTATTTTTGTATTGCAGAAAAGAGCAGTCAGAGCCATTTATGGTTTAGGCAGTCGCGATTCTTTGCGAAATTTGTTTAAAGAAATAAATATACTTACTGTGCCTTCGGAATATATATATCAGAATATAATGTTTGTTAGAAAAAATATTCATAATTATAAAAAGAAAAGTGAACTGCATAATATAAATACTAGGAATAAAAACAAACTAGCCATGCCAGGCTTTAGAGTAAGCAAAACTAATAAATCATTTTTAGGAAATTGTATTAGGTTTTATAACAAGCTTCCTACTCAAATTACTGATCTGCCTGACACAAGTTTTAAAACACATATTAAACGTGTACTTATGGCTAGGGGTTATTACACCACTAAAGAGTACATCGATGACAAAGACGTCTGGCTCTCACTTCCTACCTGCACATTGCTCGCTGGACATCTTGTAGCCATA
This sequence comes from Pseudoips prasinana, assembly GCA_951640165.1. Lineage (NCBI taxonomy): Eukaryota > Metazoa > Arthropoda > Insecta > Lepidoptera > Nolidae > Pseudoips > Pseudoips prasinana. The sequence continues at coordinate 1,828,475 of OX621238.1, read as the reverse complement.
TAGACATGACTGATCTGCTGTGTTACGTGAACTATCTGTAAATGATTGCTATCATATACTTAATTTAAAATTATTGACTCTGTCTCAAAATGAATAATGTTATTGTTTCGAAGAACCTAAATATAATCTAAAATAATAAGCATTCAGACAACCGATCGAGCATATATTGTGTTTGCCTACTAAATAATTACTCTAATTGGACCAAATCCCGTGTTCATGCCCGCTTGAGTATGTTTCGCCGGACCGTCTCAACTGGGTCGTGTTGAAACCGGTAGTAGATGAACCCACTGAGTTTGTTTCGCTGGGTCTTCTCAGTTGGGGCGCATTGGATCCGGTGGTAGCATTAAAGCGCGACCGTCGTTATTAACACAAGGTCCGTCATAATAATAATACCTTTAATATAGACAGAACCATTGACAATATGTAGTAAAAATATTAGACTTAAACTAGATAATTAAACATAATCTCTTGACAATAACTTGATACGAGCTAGCTAAATATCATTTCTGTAATAAAATAAATTTTATAAATGTTTTCATACAAGATGTACCTAAATATCTATGCTACTAGAAATAATATCTAATGTATACAACTATATTACTACAAACATGTTCTGACTATTTACAAGCGCTTTTTTAAAGTCTACTTGAATAAAAACCTTTTTTATTTTTATTTTATTTTATTTTAAAATTGGCATAAATAGCCTGGATATTTTAGCACGGTCGCGTAATGATAAGAAATCATTATTTAAATTTTCTCGCGTAGAATAATACATCGCTGCTCGTCTTTGAACCTCAAGATCAACCGGAAGTACACCCGCTAGTACAGGTAGGGCCTCTGTGCTTACTGTTCTATAGGCTTTACACAAAAATATCAACGCCAACCTTTGGCTTTGTAGTATATTACGGCGAGCAGCTCCGATGGTAGCCCTATCAGCCCACACAGGCGAGCCGTAGCATATACACCCAAGATAAGTGGCTCCGTAGATGATTCTAAGAGTATTGAAAGAGAGGCCCCAGGTTGCCGTTGATATCCTTGTAAGTGCAAAAAAGTTTCGCTTAGCCTTTTCTCCAACTGATTTAATATGTTCTATAAACGAGAAGTTCTTTTCTAAAACTAAACCCAAATAACACGTGGATATCTTACGTTTAACAGTAACATTATTCAGTTTTACGCTCGGGGGAGATTTTAATTCACCCTTCAGAAGGAGTTGGTAGGTTTTATGGGGAGCAAATGTAAGGCGATTTCTTTTACCCCATTCACTTATCATACTTAAACAAGTTTGAGCCAGATTTTCCAACTCTCTCCTGGAGTCACCCTGTATAAGTAAGAGGCCATCGTCGGCATATGCCGTTAGAGAGCAGCGTGATGGCAAGGGCAATGTCAAGAAATCATCAAAACCAAAGTTCCAAAGATACGGCGCAAGCACGGAGCCCTGGGGGCAACCCATGGTTAACGATTTAGTGACTCTGTAGTGACCAAGCTTAAGAGTTGCAGAGCCATGTACAAAATAAGATGTGATTATCGAATATATATTACTGTAGCAACCGCGTAACTTCAGTTTTTGTAACAAAATTGGCCACCACGTGTTATCAAACGCCCCTGAAATATCTAGGAATATGGCCAAAACGTATTTACATTCGGACGAGTTTACAGTTTTCCTCACCGAGATAGCTGCGTCTACTGTCGATTTACCCGCAGTAAAACCAAATTGATTACCATGAAATTTTGGTCCTCCTGGTAGCAATCGCGGTACGATAAGTCGTTCTAGAAGCTTGCCTAAGGAAGGCAGTAACGTTATTGGTCGATATGACTCAGGGTCCTCAGGCAGTTTATCACCATTTTTCGGTATAATACGAATAAAACCGTTGCGCCAGGTACGCGGAAAAGTCCCTTCAGATATGCAACGATTAAAAACTTTTAATATTAATTGACCGGATTGTTCCGTGGCTTCTATTATCATTTTGTTGGATATTTTATCTTCACCTGACGCTTTGTTAACAGGTAGCGATTTCACAGTATTTATAAACTCATTAATAGTAGGAAGACTCGACATATACGTAGCGGGTGAATCATTTGCCCACTGCCTAATCTGCTTGTGGTAGTCATCATCGTCCAAGGAACTATCGTCAGGTATGAACGAATTAAGTAGGGATTCCGTGGTCTCCTCTATTCCACTGGTGTAGGTATTAATAATTTTTAAGTTTTGAATATAAGCTAGATCTATAGACCTATTTGCTTTGAACTCATGGTATAGGGGTGACCACGGGCCTTTTTTTTCTAATTTATCGACTATTTTTCTAATAAGATTGCCTTTGGATTTCTCTATTGACGAGCGGTAACGTGAACGAGCAATTTTGAGATTAATATATGCACTATTTAAAACATCGCCTACGATTTTACGTTTTTTTAGTTTATTATATTTACGTGCTCTCCGAAATTCACAGCGAACTTTAACTAAGTAGTTATTCCACCAATCGCATCTTCGAATATTAGTGATAGGGACGCGGCCTATTGCAATATCGGCACAGTAGGTAAAAGTATCCGACATAAATAAGGCACATTCTTCTGTTGTTAGTTCATCCCGGGTGAAATCCCTGGCATGCGCGGCAAAAAGAGCTCTGAAAAAATCCGAATCGGCCCCTTTGAGCCGATATCTATAATTACCGTAAGTAGCCGTAGGTCTTTGTACCAACCGAGGAACATACTCGTACACGATTAAGCGGTGATCACTGGATGAAGCGTCAGGCAAAACACGCCATCCATCTACTCGGACGTCTGAGCTTGAAAAAGTGACGTCAATAAAAGATTCGCCAGTAGGGCTACAATAAGTAGACGGTGCATCAGGGGTGTTATGTATTGATAGATTCATCTCAGCGACGAAATCTTCTACGGCATTACGCCGTTCTGTATCGCTTGAACGGTATTTGCCATACCATAACGTAGAGGATGCGTTAACATCTGCACCAATAATGATTTTGTGTCCATTGAGGGACATCAAAACAGTGCGCAAGTGATGTAAATGGGGACCAACATGATCTGAATACTGAAAATAACAGCTCACTACGTAAACTTTCCAGGATGGGGATGATATTTCAGCGACAGCACAGTGTGACGTCATGAGGTTTCGCATAGCGCTTACCGTAAAATTAGTACGCGTGACGTAAATAGCAGCCCGTGATCTGTTGTCTAGCTGCACCAATTTATTTTTTAAACGCGCATATTGATATTGTTCTTGTACGAGCACTATATCTAAGTTGTATTCATTGACTAAAGTTTCCAACTCTGATGTCGCAACCCTATCATTGTGAAGGTTTAGCTGCCCTATTTTTAAGTTAGCCATATTAATATTTGGTATTTAGGACTAACTGCTCAAGCTCTTGCTGGCGGTAGCAGTATGATGGTCATAGTACTCAGAGGGACTCTGCCTGTTCAATGAGAGATATGAAGCTACTGATCCCAACTAAGCAGAACCTGATCTATACCAACAAATCAACAGATAAACATACTTATATATTTCTAAATACATACATAGGTATTATAGATAAGTTACACCTAGACACAGAACAAATAATCGTGTTCATCACAAAAATATTTGTTCTGAGTGCGAAATCTGGCTAACAGTCACCACCAGACCAATCGGCCAATACTGTGTTGTTTTTTTGGTGCCACGCAATACACGAACGAAAATATACCACCAGAATCAGGTCAAAAGTGACATACGTACGATTATAATTTTTTGTAAATTGTAAAATTACGTATAATTTTCGATATCATTGCTAAGTTACTTTAAATTATTATAAGAATAAGAATATCTTTATTACAGTAAAGCTTCACAGGGTGTTAAAAATAACTTTGGTCCCAAACTAGGCATTGTGCCTGTATCTTGGGTACCGATCACACGGGTTGTACTTATTATAATACAAGTTTACATGGACAAGATTCATAATCAACTAAATAAAGACGATTTACAACACAGTTCAATACATATTAACATAGTGAGATCAAAATCACTAATCTTAATAAGCAAGGGAGCTACTTAGTGTAAAATAAAATAAAACTTAATAGAATGATTATGAATTTACTCTAATAGAAATAAGAAACAATTTAATAACTTCAATAAACCAAATATTTTTAAACATAAATTGATATCGGTCCAACATTTTAAAATGAAGAAACAAAACAATGAATTTATATTTATACTGACAGATGACTTCAAAACAACATTTACAAGGCTCTGTTCCTTCAAAAATATCAAAATTCTTTGGCCCGATGTCGTTTAACTGGGAAACAAACAGTCGACCAATTAGGAGCTTTATTTTGCTCAATTAAGTGGCAGTTACAAATTAAGAAAGGCGAAAAGCGCTCGCTGTTAACAGATTATGTAAACACGGTAACGAAGTGCTTGCTGGAGTAAGGACCATTTGTTGATTTGGATGTGGCATAGTTCCACAGTATATTTAAACACTTTTTTAAAACTTACTCTGACTCTGAGACAAGCCACCTTACACTAGACTGACAGCTGCTACGTAAACGCTACTAAGGAGCTTCTAAATTAACTTGAGACTAAGAAACCATTTGCTTTACTTTCGGACTGACAAGTTGTCAAGTGTTTCCCAATTCGTTTTCGTAAGAAGACTCGCATATTATCTCCGAATATACTCTATAACGCTCAATCCTTTCCTATATTCGAGATCAGCTTTCCTTTATCATCATTCCTTTATCATGAAATGATGTAATTATAATTATCAAAAGTTTGACATCCATAATCCCTATATAATTTCTATATATGTTTACTTAAATATTCATAAATACTGATGTGTTAACGTGCATGTCTTGGTTTGTACACCTATTAAGGTAGAACATGTTGAAAAAATATTTTATATGTAATATCTTTTAACTACACATGTTTCTGATAAATAAATATATCTTTATCTTTAAATCTGCACCTGCTGTTTGCACCTAAAATATTTTTCTTGCGGTCAGGCCTTGAGGCTTTCTTCCTACAATATTCAAAAATCAACTCTTCTTATTTCACCCTGATAGAGCATACACTAGTATTAGTATTTAGTGTGTTATGAAATTAACATTGAGTATGATATATTAATATATTTTTATTTGTATTTATGTAAATACTGACCTGACCTACACGTATAATTGTGGTAATTTCCATAGCTTTACCTATTGGGGATCAAATAAATAACTAGTACCTTAAACACTACGTTGAATAGTAGTTGCTATTACATTATTCTATAAATTTTATGTTTTGTGTGTATGAGAAATAAATTTCGTGGACAAAATGTCCACGGCTGGACAAAGGCCTCCCCGAAAGATCACCACAATTGCCTGCGCTATCCGCATCCAGCGACCCACACAACATAATGTGTGGTTCGACGGTCACCGTAGCCTAGTTGGTAGTGCTCCTGTCTACGAAGCTGGTGGTCCTGAGTTCGATATGTTTATCGTCGCCTGGTACCCATAGTACAAGCTTGGGCTAGGATGATCTGTGTGACGTTGTCCCTAGATATTATAATCGTCCCATATTTAAGGGAGTCCACCTTAAATATGGCCCACGCATACATATAGAGTTGGTCGCCAGTCTAAAACCTTTCTGCCTGCCTATGTGCCCTATGTGCCCTGCCTACTGCAACTTTAGCTGGGGTATTTGGGACAAGAAGATGTTACGTATCTTCTCGAGCGCTACCCAGCCGAGTTGGATTTTACGTAACCCGCACCAGAAGGCACCGTAGTCCTATCAAAACTTTTCGTCACATAAGCCGAAAGACGTCCACTACTGGAGATAGACCGCTGTTAAAAATCTGTATTCAGCGGTTTGCAGCGACCCATCTTGTCCAGGTAAGTAAATAAATATCCTAAAAATACTCTCACCTAGACATGCAAATATGTCATTATAATTAATGGAAACCAAGCCTTTGGACGTTTTGAGGTTCAAAGGTTTATATTTAAGATTCAAATATTCTAATAAAAATAAAAAGTAAAGGCAAACACTTGGCCATACTTGTATCTCTTCATACGATAATTTCACTCTGAAAACCTTTTTCTCTGCGAAATAGTTTCTTTAAAAGTTGTTTAGGTAAAGATCAGCCAAAGATATTCAAATCGTCCGTCTTCGTACTAAACAATTCTATAGTCAATTCCAAGTTTAAAAAGTTTCGCGGGCAGACGAAATGGTATCTATCTTTCTTATTATTTGTATTTACTACTTTGGTAAATCATTTTATATGTATTTTTTTAGGGTTCCGTACAAAAACAATAAAAAGTTACCTTTATGTCGTAACTTAAATTGTCCGTATGTCACAGCGCTATGTCTCATGAAGAACTAATGTGATGATAAATTTAGATGTGGCTTTCCCAACATCTTGAAAAATACCTAATGCTTTTTATTTTGCTAGTAAATTTATAGAACGGATATATGAACAAGTGGGATATTATTTAGAAGAGAGTCCATCTCATACTCTGATACTAAATAAATAAATATTTTCGGGCAAACACATTGCGATCTGATCCCAAACTAGGCAACTTATAAATATATTTATAAATACATACAGTTTATAAGATCTGCGACGAAACCTGGTTCGGACTTGCTGATAAGAGACAGAAGCGACATGAAAGCGGCACCAACCACCGCAAACTTCTCTTGTCAAGCCTGCGGCAGGCTATGTCGCTCTCGCATCATCGGTTTGTTTAGCCACGAAAAGAAATGTCTCTCAGACAATGCGCCGTAAATCGTCTGTAACAGACGCAAAGGCCATATATAGATAAATTACACCCAGACACATAACAAATAATCATATTATGGGTGGGAATCGAACCAGTAGAACTGGCTTTCATAGCTGCTGGTGTCCTTGTACTTCGAGGTCATAAGACAAGAAAATCCATAGAAATCCGATTTTTAAACATAAAATCATTCCTAGGAAATTAAAGATTCCTCATGGCCCATATCTCGTATCATAAAAGAATGGCCTAAGCTTAAGGCTTGCCGAAGACGGATAATTGGCCTGTTAACTACAGCCCCTTTATCACAAACGAACCGTAAGAATAAAGAAGTAGTAGCTGAGACATAATTGTCTTTATTGTTACTGAGAAGAGAAGCTGTGAAAGCGTTTCAATCTATACTATATCTTCCAAGAAGCTACTAAGATGATACGGAAATTAAGAAGAGGCTACCATCGCGTATCTATATATTGTTTGGGGTGGTGAATTCTGTGAAGACGTGACCAAATATATATACTTTCCTTACTTAAGTCCATATGCCATGTGTATCAAGGTCTATAATGCTCTACCGGAGTCTATAAAAAATCTTCCGCTAAATAAGTTTATATTCCACGCTGATCTGGAAGCAATAGAAAAACATCGAATGCATCAGCTGCTCATCATCCCGCGCATGCTGTAAAAGTCAGCAAAGGGAAACGTTTACTCTACCATCCTTAAGTGAACACAGGAAACTTAGGGCATGCGAACTGCCTCAGTATGCAAATGGCCTAAGTTGGACAATTGGCGTTAGAACAGGACGTCAATTATGGTGGTGACGGAAAACATTAACCATAATGTAATCTGCGGCACCCATGCACCGAGTTAGCAGGTTCACTGTTCATCTATCAACCCGCATTTGACAAGCGTGATGGGTTACGTGTCTAATGCCCTCCATAAACATGAATGATGAAGAAGACGAACAATAGGCCCCAAGTGCCCGGCGTCTCCAGTGGCGAAGATGCTGATGACGGTGGGCAGGCTCGCCCTGGAGCATGGGGTGTGAAGAATCCCCGGGCGAGATCGATCTCCCGTTACACGACCCAGGCAAACCATAAATCAGATAATGATACAAAACTTCACGTTCTAACATATAACACTCGAACTTTACAAACAGAAGACCGGTTACTTGAACTCGAGAATGCATTAAAAGAAATTAATTGGGATATAGTGGGGCTGGCAGAAGTAAGAAGAAACGGAGAAGAAACAACAGAAAGAGAAACCAGTATATTTTATTACTATGGGCAGGCTGGAGGGCTTCACGGAGTGGGCTTTCTAGTGGCGAAAAAATGGAAAAACAATATTATAGAGTTTATTTCATATTCAGAAAGGATCGCAGTTTTAAAATTTCAAATAACTAGTTCGAAAACATTGACCATAGTTCAAGTGTATGCTCCCACGTCATCACACCCTGACGCTGAAGTAGAGGAATTTTACGATTTGCTCAATAAAGCGTGCGATGAACACCGAAGCACCTGGAATATTGTTCTAGGCGACTTCAACGCTAAGATAGGGCAGAGGACAGACATGGACAATGAGCTTATTATAGGCCCGCATGGCTCGGGAAACAGAAACGAACGTGGAGCTCGACTGATCCAGTTCGCTTTCGGTCAATATTTATGCATAGGCAACACATTCTACTATAAGAAACAACAAAGACGATGGACATGGATCTCACCAAATAGCATAACAATGAATGAGATCGACTATATTCTGACATCAAACATACAAATAATCCGTAATGTCCAAGTAATAAACCAAGTTAAATTCAGTTCTGATCATAGGCCCGTGCGTGCAGTAATAAAACTAAATATTAAAATCCATCGCAAAAAATTATTCCAAAATAAAATTAGAAAGTTAAACAAAGAATCTCTTATTACATGTAAAAAAGAATTTAATTTAGCACTAAGAAACAGTTTTGATCTATTAAATGAAAATGAAGAGAAAAATGTAGACACTCAGTATAAAGACATATTAAATAGCATAACAAAGGCCAGTAAAGTTGTAAAACAAAATAAAAATAGAACTAAAAAACTATCGGGAGAAACTCAGAAACTAATAGAAGAGAGACAGGCTCTAATCACAACAAATAGAAATTTACAATATAGGTTAAAAGACAAAGAGGTCAAGCGCAGCATTAGAAAAGATATCAGAGATTATAATAAAAACTGATACAAACAGCATTAGAAAGGAACCAATCACTGGAAATAGCCAAGCAGGGAATCACCAACCATAAATCGTGGATTACGTGTTTGAAGGACAGCAGAGGTGTAAAACAATTCAATAGGGATAGAATTATTGAGATCTGCACGGCATTCTATAGGAATCTGTATTCCGATACAACTCACGTGCAACATATATCTAACTATTCATACTCCGAAAATATACCACCCATAACAGAGGTTGAGGTTCGAGATGCATTAAGCACATTGAAATATAACAGATCCTGCGGAGAAGATGGTGTCAGCACCGAAGCCCTTCGAATGGGTGGACCATCGCTTCTGTTTCACCTTACACGATTGTTCAACGATATTCTTCGTACCGGTAACCTTCCTTCAAATTTCTGCCATTCCAATATTATTCTACTCCATAAGAAAGGCGATAAGTCCGACATCAACAACTACAGGCCAATAAGTCTTATATCTCACATTTACAAAACCTTCATTAAAGTTATTGAAAAACGTATAGCTGACCAATTAGATCTAAAACAACCACCAGAGCAAGCAGGTTTCCGTCGAGGATTATCCACCACCGACCATTTACATACAATCAACCAAATAGTCGAGAAATACCAAGAATACAGAATTCCTTTGTATCTTGCATTTGTCGACTATTCAAAAGCTTTTGACAGTATCACACATTTTGCCATATTTAATGCCCTTCTAAAGCAAAACATAGAACCCACTTATATTCATCTATTGCGTAATATATATACCCATAGCACAGCTGCCATCAAGTTAGAGAGGTCAGGTCCAAAATTCGATATTCTCAAGGGAGTCAAACAGGGCGACCCGCTGTCTCCAAAATTGTTCACCAGCACCCTGAAGAAGTCTTTCAGACGCTGACAGCCAGGTGGGAAGAGAGGAGGATTGTCGTTGGCGAAGCGAAATTAACTAATCTTCGCTTCGCTGATGATATTGTTCTTTTCTCTCCCACAGCCACAGGACTAGAACATATGTTGCAAGACCTTAGCGATGCAAGCCTCGAGGTTGGACTGAAGATGAACATGTCGAAGACCAAAATCATGACTAACAGCTCCAAAAGGAGCATACATGTAGGCGGGGAGAAAATACAATACGTCCAAGAGTATATCTACTTGGGTTAGCTTACGTTAACTGGTATGCACTAGCTCTCTTAACGTAAATGAATGGAAAGGTTTTGATAATAATATCTCAAGACTGGCCGCTTAAAATGTTGGGATCCTATAGATTATTGCTCACTGCTTAACAAGACAATAAACTAATGCCATTAAGATAAAGTATATTTTATGTTACTACTACTAGATTAAATACTATTTTAAATAGCTTTACTTTTAACAATAGTTGATTGTCTTTTATTTCCAAAGCATTAGCATTAATACCAAAGTCATTAATTATTATTTTTTCAATTGTAATCTATTTTTTATGAGATGATTTTTACCAAATCTTTCGGTTCTTCATCGGGCAGAATCTCACCGCTAATACGATAATGCCACAAGAAGGAGAAAGCCTGGAGGTTTGACATAGAGGTCTTGAAGAGTTCTCGCGAAGGTCTGAAATTGATCTAATACATTTTTGTAATTCGACAACGTAATATAATTTCGGGCGGTAGTTCGTATACACTTTTAAAGAACTGGATATTATAAAGTTACCTTCAAGATTGCTATACCAAGTTGATGTGTACGTTAGGGTTATGGATTGCACACTGTATAATAAACTACCTACGAGTATATCAACCGCCCGCGTATAACCTTAACGAGTATTAAAGCTCTGTTAAGACGGTGCTGATAGAGCAATCGTTTCATTCTGTAGACAGATTTATACATTTTAAATCTATATGTTTGACATGATAATATTTAATTACACTGGGTTATGAACTTTGTAATTAATGGAAATAAAGAACTTTTCATTGTTTCAACAATTAAATAGTTTTTTGCATATTCCTAACCTAACTCGCGATCCGGTTAGGATTTTCGGGGCAGGTTCGGAATAAATCCATGTAAAAGACTACAAAAAAAGCGACAGCATCAGTAGACACACTTTGATATTTACAGTATCTTTATTACTTAGGCAGTATGAGTGATTTTCGAACTGCAATGTATCCACGGTCATGGGGTTGACCCAAAGATTACCAAACATAACCTTAAAATAAAACTGACTATAACTTTTATATCCCAAGTTCAAAAAATCTAAGAAATTAAAAATGCCTTTTCAATGACATTAATTACCAATTAAAACATAAAATATCCCGAAACACGATTTTTTTACTAGAGGTACAAAAGGCTCTTATAAACCTGCCGTTCGCCTTTACCAATAAATGACTATTGGACTATACTTTTAAGAGAGAAAATAATTATTTTATTATTGTAATTAAAAGAAGGATTTTATCATAAATTACCATATCCAAAATTCTGATATCACGTGTTAGGTAGCGGCGCGACTGATTACAGCGACACCTGACGAACTGCATCCAAGTTGGAACTAATTGTTGTCGAAGTCCATTTTTATTTGTGATATGGACTGAAAAATATATTATTAAATGTTGAGTCATGTTTAGAGTGGTTTAATTGAGATAAATAGGATTCATGTATGGCGAACAATAATACTATTTATCTTTATATTGTATTAGTAATACTATTTATCTTTCCAGCACAGAATATAACAACCCCATCGCATCTCTGGGGGGTAGAAGTCGACTCGAGGGAATGCTATGCATAGCACCAAACTGCAATCGCCAACCCGTCTGCCAAGCGTGGCATATCCATTCTCCTTTCTTGGATCTCTTGTCGATTCAACGTCGTTCGGCTGATATGATGACAGAGGATACTGATAATAATGACTGATTACAAAACATTAAAACCGATTTCAAATTTTCTTTTGACCATCTGTTTGCAACCCAATTTATATGAAACCATTCCCTATTGATGTAAAAGATATAAGAGATAATTCATATCTAATTCGCGCAAGAATTCAAAGAGTTGGTGAATTTCCCATTGTTTCATATTTTTTCTCTAGAGAAAAAATATACAACAGAAAAAATATGAAAATATATGTATGTAGTTTCATGTTCTAAACCAGTGTACATCTGTGAAAACATGGAATTAGCCTTCGCCTTCTATTCTATGTTTCACCCGTGTAACTGTTCTGGAGCAATAAAATAAAGCAAAATTGGATAAATTTTGTGGAAATGAGAGCTCTGAGAAGTATGTGTGGTGTGACTTTGAGAGACAGAATTCGAAATACTGATGTAAGAGAGCGTTGTGGTGTGAAAGAGGATGTAGTCACAAAGTTTGAAAAAGGAATGCTGAGATGGTTTGGCCATTTAGAGAGGATGAATGAAAGAAGAATGACCAAAGAGGTATACCTGGCCTATGTGAATGGACAACCGGAAGGGGAAGACCGCGTCGAACATTCTCTAACCAAATCGGAGACGTTCTCAAGAAAGGGAAGGTCAGAAGTACCCTAATCCGGCGAGCATGTATGAAGAATATAATGACAGTAATCGAGGCAAAAGAAGTGTGCAAAGATCGTGACAAATGGAAATCCGTTGTCTCTGCTTACCCCTCTGGGAAAAAGGCGTGAGTCTATGTATGTATGTAAATAACTTTTATCATAAAATTTATATTTGGGAGTGCTCAACACTCAAATAATAACCGAATCTCTAATTCCATTGTTTTAGTCTCACAATCCGATGATGAACAAACACTACTTCTTAAGTGTCCTAAACTAAACTACTGTCACCTGTCCGTCATGGAGGCCTGGAGAGTTGTAACACAGGTTTTACTTAGTACTGGCTCCAGTCTCCACAACTAAGTATTTATTGAGTACATGCATCACTTAATTGTACTTTAAATGTAAGAAAATGTCTGTGGAGAAAAATATACGAAATTGGTAGTAAAATTATTATGATTTATAATAGGTCTTTACCTATGAAATTGCCGTTTTGTATGAAAAAATTTAAACGAATTTTTTTCATGAATTTTTTTATTTGTATTAATCGAAGTAATCACCCATGCAATCAATGCATCTTTGCCATCGCAGTGGCAGTTTATTGATGCCCTTCTTAAAGAAATCAGCTGGACGGGAGGCAACAAATTCTTCAAAGGCATTTTGTACTGCCTCTCGGGTATTGAATTTTTTTCCCGCCAAGAAGTTATCCAAATTCTGGAAAAAGTAGTAGTCTGTAGGCGCAAGGTCTGGTGAGTAGGGCGGATGACGGAGAGCTTCCAACCCCAGTTCTTGCAACTTGGAGACCGTCTGCTGTGCAGTATGAGGTCGCGCGTTGTCGTGCAGGAGCAGCGGAGACGAGCGATTGACCAATGCTGGTTGGAGATGCGCCAGCTTCTCCATCATTGTGCTCAGTTCTTCACAGTACACATCTGCAGTAATGCTCACCCCGTTTGGTAAGAAGCTGTGATGAATCACACCGGCGCTAGACCACCAAACAGTGACCATCACTTTTCTAGGGGTAAGTTTTCGTTTAGGGCATTGTTTAGGTGCTGAACCAGGATCCAACCAACTTGCTGAGCGCTTGCGGTTATCAAACAGAATCCATTTTTCATCGCAGGTAACAATGCGGTTCAAAATTCCTTCATTTGTGTGTCTGTTGAGCAGTGCAAGGCACGTCTCGACGCGTACTTCGCGCTGGCGATCATTGAGTTCGTGGGGCACCCATTTGTCAAGCTTTTTTACCTTGCCAATTTGACGCAAATGGACCAATATTGTTTTGACGCTAACGTCGAAAGCTGCTGCTAATTTAGCCGTAGATTGTGTATCATCAGCTTCCACAACCGCCTTTAATTCGTCATTGTCGACCAAAGTCTTCGGACGACCGCGAGGTTCATTTTTCAGGTCGAAATTTCCAGAACGGAAGCGAGCAAACCAATAACAGGTGGTGCGTTGGTTTGTAGTGTTAGCTCCGTAAACGTCGTTGATGTTGCGTGCCGCTTGTGCCGCGTTGCTGCCACGACGGTACTCATATTCCATAATTACTCGAATTTTTAACGTATCCATGATGACGAAAAAGATTGAAATGCGATGAAAATGTAACACTAATCAATAAAGAAATGACTACTTTTGGAAAAAAGAATCCATGTTTTTAAAATAAAATTAATTTGAAATTAGAATTCTTAGCCAAACAAAAATTATTTTGAACAGAACGGCAATTTCATAGGTAAAGACCTAATATTAAAATAAAAATCATAACAATTTACGACCCAACTCGAGACTCGAACCACTATGCAACCTTATTTTCTGAATTAGATCGCACTATAGCAAAAACAACGAGGCAGACATTAAATTATTTAGCCATCTCATGATTATTATATTACCAATATCCATAACAGCCAATAATTACACGTCGTTACCCATAGGTACCCTGCTGGCCCGCCGACCCCATAACACTAACTGCGATTAAGCCCAACAATCTAGTGTGAGAGCAATAACTAAGGGTCAAGTGTACCTCTATAACTTGCGGCGCACGACCGCACATAGAATATTTATACGCGCTCGCTCAAACACCTTGCTACTTTGATCAAAAGTTAGCATTACCGTGTAATCCAGTGAGATTAAAACTGGAGTGATATTCACTATACATTTATATGCTTTGTTTGAATCGTAATTTGATAATAAACTTAATTATTATATATTACTTCATTATTACTATTATATACTAGCTGTGCCCCGCGGTTTTACCCGCGTTAAACTGTATAAATTATAGCCTGTTTTATTCGTATATGCAAGCTATAGAATCCGCCAACTTTCCTATTTGTAATTATAAATATATAATGTCCGTGGGACACATAAAAATGCCCAAAGTTGCAGGTCGCAACTGGGAAGGATAAGGTGCTAGACTGTCTGCTTTACATGCTCTCCAAGGCGAGTAACGCCGCCAATTTACTGACTCCGGGCTGCTACTAGATACACTTATATCTGTTGTAACTTAATGACATACAATCCATAGTTAATTGGAAAATTTTACTAAAAATAAGGAAAGGAATAACCCAGCACTTTCTCTTACATTAATCATTAAAAAATACCTCCCGCATAAGGCTTCCCGGTCACTCCAAGAAAACTTAATACCGCTACCAGCATTTCGTCTAGCAGCGCCCGGTTTTATTTCACCCGTCTCTGAATATTTTACAAGTCTCTACGTGCCTTGTACTCTGTGACCGTACAATTTACAACCCCTGCCGAATGGAAATGGTTTTATGTGAATATCAGAATAAGGACACTAGGTAAGACTAAGTACCCACGATTTTATGTAGAAATAACTGTATGGAAATTGCAAAACTTGTTGGAACGAAGTTCCTTATCGCGCGTTGTGAAAGGGGGCTAGACGGAAGAAATTCTTACGAAAAGTTTTCACGACACTTTTTGCAGCTGTGCGGCGTGCGCATGTTTCTCTGTCTCTCTCTCTCTCTCTCTCTCTCTTATAGAAAGCAAGCCAGATACTTTCATTTCTATTTCGCATTGAACAGTGTGGTGTCGCGACGATTATTTTTGTTGAGTGTATATAGGTTTTTTCTACATAATCTATACAAATAAATAAAATTGGAGTGTCTGTTTGTAATATTGAAATAACCGGTTTTTACTACATTAATATGAATATATATACGGTACATACACCAAAATATATTTTTTTACAATTTTTGTCTGTCTGTTTGTTCCGGCTAATCTCTGAAATGGCTGGACGCGGATGAAGACGCGGGCACAGCTAGTAAATAATAAGAAATAACGTCGTTCCATCCGGGTGTCCCTTGACACCTCTCAAGTTTTTTATCTAAGAACCTATAGGTAAGATTGCTGTCATTATCAGGTTATATGTTTAGTTTATTTCTACCTGACGGAAAAAATATCACTATTCCATTTCATCCCATGGAAAGTCGACCCGACGGAATGGGAGATATTCCCTCGGGTCGACTTTCCAGGTAATCACGGGTGACAGCGTCTCATTGTGTAGTATGACCATCATACTGCGATTGCCAACCCGTCTGCTAAGCGCGGCAATTATAGCATACCTATCCCTCCAAATGATGGCTCAATTCCATTGTGGAAATGTTTTTATTACCCTTTGTCAACTATTACGGACACATAACGTCATGCCTCCATGACGTTATGTGTTGTTATGATGATTACTATTTATATGATGATATATCATGAATACTTTTAGCAGCGTAAATCAAATAATAAACTATATAGGTATATTTTTGACGCCTTGCATTATATTATTACTAGCGGCCCGGTACGTGCTTCACTACGTATAATAATAGGTCTTTACCTATGAAATTGCCGTTTTGTATGAAAAAATTTAAACGAATTTTTTTCATGAATTTTTTTATTTGTATTAATCGAAGTAATCACCCATGCAATCAATGCATCTTTGCCATCGCAGTGGCAGTTTATTGATGCCCTTCTTAAAGAAATCAGCTGGACGGGAGGCAACAAATTCTTCAAAGGCATTTTGTACTGCCTCTCGGGTATTGAATTTTTTTCCCGCCAAGAAGTTATCCAAATTCTGGAAAAAGTAGTAGTCTGTAGGCGCAAGGTCTGGTGAGTAGGGCGGATGACGGAGAGCTTCCAACCCCAGTTCTTGCAACTTGGAGACCGTCTGCTGTGCAGTATGAGGTCGCACGTTGTCGTGCAGGAGCAGCGGAGACGAGCGATTGACCAATGCTGGTTGGAGATGCGCCAGCTTCTCCATCATTGTGCTCAGTTCTTCACAGTACACATCTGCAGTAATGCTCACCCCGTTTGGTAAGAAGCTGTGATGAATCACACCGGCGCTAGACCACCAAACAGTGACCATCACTTTTCTAGGGTAAGTTTTCGTTTAGGGCATTGTTTAGGTGCTGAACCAGGATCCAACCAACTTGCTGAGCGCTTGCGGTTATCAAACAGAATCCATTTTTCATCGCAGGTAACAATGCGGTTCAAAATTCCTTCATTTGTGTGTCTGTTGAGCAGTGCAAGGCACGTCTCGACGCGTACTTCGCGCTGGCGATCATTGAGTTCGTGGGGCACCCATTTGTCAAGCTTTTTTACCTTGCCAATTTGACGCAAATGGACCAATATTGTTTTGACGCTAACGTCGAAAGCTGCTGCTAATTCAGCCGTAGATTGTGTATCATCAGCTTCCACAACCGCCTTTAATTCGTCATTGTCGACCAAAGTCTTCGGACGACCGCGAGGTTCATTTTTCAGGTCGAAATTTCCAGAACGGAAGCGAGCAAACCAATAACAGGTGGTGCGTTGGTTTGTAGTGTTAGCTCCGTAAACGTCGTTGATGTTGCGTGCCGCTTGTGCCGCGTTGCTGCCACGACGGTACTCATATTCCATAATTACTCGAATTTTTAACGTATCCATGATGACGAAAAAGATTGAAATGCGATGAAAATGTAACACTAATCAATAAAGAAATGACTACTTTTGGAAAAAAGAATCCATGTTTTTAAAATAAAATTAATTTGAAATTAGAATTCTTAGCCAAACAAAAATTATTTTGATTTGAAATGGCCAGTACTGCAGAACGGCAATTTCATAGGTAAAGACCTAATATATAGTAATAAAAAAATGATTATTAAGTTCATTTATTCAAACAAAAAAATATTTAAAATTGCTAAAAGATGTTGATTTTACACTTTTTCAAGACTTTTTTTAAATTTTCTCTACGTACAAACCTTCCCTGGACTTCCACCAATAATTCAAGACCAATATTAGCCAAATCGGTAAAGGCGTTGTTGAGTTATAACATTACAACGAAAAGTGGCATTGATTATATATATATAGATAAATTATGGCACTATAAAATGAAGAAAAGATTTTAAATTATAAGTTTCTTTATTCTTAGATTGTTGTTCAAAATCTTATAAAATCAAGATAATAAGCGTCTCAAAGATAACAATTTGGGATCAACGATTTAAGGATAAACGTAATTTATAATTTATGTTTTAAAGTATTATCGAATGAAAGAACATTGACTAAAGAAGTATACCTGGCCCGTGTGAATGGTACAACTAGAAGAAAAACCTCGTAGAACATGTTCGGATCAAATCGAAGATGTTCTCAAGAAAGGCCAGGTCAGAAGTACTCTAAACTGGCGAGTATATATGAAGTATATAACGACAGTAAACGAAGCAAAAGAGGTGTGCAAAGATCGTGACAAATGGAAATCCGTTGTCTGTGCCGACCTCCTGGGAAATGTATCGAATACTATAATACTGAATATAAATACAGATTTCTTTAGATATTCAATGTGGACACTAAATCAAAACTATTGTATCCAAAGTTTAAGATAATTAGTGTACTAATGACGACAACGCAACAACTTCAAACTTCAAATTCAAACTATGATGTTGACGACTGGGGTCGAGTACTAACTACGAGCCTAAAGAAATTATCACTTAAGAATTTTGTCTATTCTTTTTAATGGTGCTTACTAACATACAAACACGTGCTGTAAACTGTAAATACAATTTTAAATAATATTTCCTAAACACTTTGAAGTCCAGATATTTGAAGTTAGATATAATTGACCCAAAACCTAAATAACTAGATACCCCGATCCTTTCGAATTGATTGAACAAAATTGATCGCGTCGATTACTAAGATTGGGCTTGAGCACGTAAATGTGTAACGAAAGCACATCAGCATCCATCTTGGTATCGAAAGTCAGACACAAATTGTTATTGCCATATTTTGGCTGCGTAATAGGTTTTTGTGTGATATGCTATTCTGCAGATTTTGCTATAATTTTCTAAACATTGTGGTAATCTGATAATAAAAATTTATTTAGTAAAAACTACTAGAAAACATGCAAACATCAATTCATACATCATCGTAATCATCATATCAGCCGAAAGACTTCCATTGCTGGACAAAGGTATCGCCCGAAAATCTTGGAATTGTCAGTCTTGCGCAATCCGCATATCAAAAGTTTATAATTACAAATAGACACACCCATTTGATTTATTTGTATACTTTGTGTAGAGATATGATAAGGCTCAAAACACGTACAAATATAGTTATTGAAACAGGTTACTACCCAGAATACATCAAGATAAAATTAGTTTAGGCTCAAAAAAATCGGATTAAAATATTTTGTTGTTGATTTACCACTATAGGTAGCTTTGTTGTCTCATATTAAATACGGGTTATTCAGCAGTTAGCTATGTTCTAATACCTACTTAATTTACCTAAAATTAGATGCGTGATAACATTTTATTTTTTACCAGATTTTAATCAGACAGTACTTAAAATTGGTATCTTGATATACAAGATAATAATCAAGACACTAGTAATAGTAGTAACTAATGTTAATTTCTGATCATTATAAAGCACAAAAATGTTAAGGTTTATTATTCTAAAATTAGCGAAGTAAACGATCACCTTCACAACAAACCATTTGTATCAAAAGGAAATTTAAAACCGTAAGAAAGCAGCCGAACCAATTACTTCGTTATCTTCACCTCTAACTGAATAAAACTCCGAAGCATTTCATCATTTTCGCGTGGTGAAACTTTTAGTTAGTTTTTGTACAAACTTCTGATTTATGACCCCACCGTTCATCCCTTACGGCATACTCTAATAAAGGAATTTACTCGAAAAAAGGTCACGAAATTATTATTTTTTCCGCTCCTACTTAATGAAATTTAAGCTGGTTTTGACGTGAGACTGTGTGTAATATTTTATAAGAATTACCGTACTTTTGTCAAGGTATACTTTTAAGTGTAGTTAAGATGAGGTTGGAAATTAGCTAGACTGAGAAGTTTTGAGTTTGATGTCTTTTGTAATGAAAAAGAGTAGGGAATATAAAAGTGTTACTCACTCAGACCTTAAAAGTAAGTCAGACTTCATTTTGTTCAAGTTCATTTGTAGTATGCACTAATCGAATCATTCAACAAGATTAATGTTTGCCAAGAACCTTAGATAATTTTAGATATCATAAGTACCTGAATTATAAGGCAGCCTAAGCTCCTAGATGGAGATAAATACACCATTATTTATGAATTACTCAATCAATCAATAATGATTTGCTGACAATAGGTAGGTACAATATAAGATGACAAATGAAGGACTTAGTTCACTCTGGGATGCCTGATAAATTATTACATTTATTAATTCTTCAAAGAAACGATTTATTAAAACGATAAAATATAGGTAGGTACTTTAAATGTGAATTTATTGGTGGAATAAGATAACCAGTAAAATTTACATTTTGTGCTCGTAATTAAAAGGAAATGCATAATTTTACCAAAATTTTGATGTGATAAAACTACACGAGTTAAAAAAAGATTTCACGTGTTACGGCCCACGTTTTGTAAGCCACGCGAAATTTCCAAATTGCCTTCTTTAATGTATGGCACGCGCAAATAATATAAAAAATCGTGAATATGTACTACTTACACAGCAAAAGTTCGGTTGATGCCAAATCTGAGAGAATGGGTAAAAAAATACATCGTTTCATCGCTTGTTTGGAGAATTTACAAATCATTTTCAGATATCAAAAATGTTTTTTTGATGAAACTGTTAAAAAGTTTCGTTGATGAACTTGGATAAACGTCAAAGACAATTTTATTTGAACTTAAACATTTTGTCGTAGTTTTTATTTTTGTTTTGTTATTAAATTGGCAAACAAGTTTATAGTCTACCTAATGGCGAGCGGTCACCGTAGGCTAATAAAAGATAAATTATACACATGACTTCACGTACCTACGCGTTGCCGATCTATCCTCTCCCTCGGTAAGATCTAGCGACGTTATTCACTCTTAGGATTACAAAAATAAAATTTAATCTATTACTAGAGGGTTGAAACCGGATAATTTAACACAGTCTATAGGTTTTTTCCTTAGCTTGTTAGATCATGATAAAGACATTAATCTTTTCCTCTCTAAAACTAAAATTAACCACCTCACGAAACTCCGATAACAAAATAATGTATCATAAAGGCGGGTGCATAATACAGCACGCGTGCACGCCGCGCACCTGCGACGCTAGCGACATTTTATGAGCCGCCCGTGGCGCGAATTGCAACTAACTGCCAATACGTTTGGTGTTATACGAGCCGATAAGTTGAACGTGAACGTATTGTTGACTGTGGAAGTACTTATTTACATAGTACCTGCGTGTCCAGTATTGACTTTATATTCGAACTATAATGACTATTGGAATGACTTCTGTAATTTCTTTTTACTGTGAAGGTAAGTACATTAACAAAAAATGTTCAGAATGTAACGTCCAGAATTCCTTTTTGTTTCAGAATGATGTTAAAAGGGAAAGAAACTTGAAAGTCTAGAAATAAAGTTTCAATACTTGTTTGGAAAATGTAGGTATGATCAAGGCAATGCGAACCGATATAAATTATTTAAAACAATTATTTGGTGTGAAGACGGGGGCTATGGAAAAAATAACAAAACTGTTGCGTTAGATGATTCGGTTTACTGATATGACTGTCAAGCTAGTACCGTAAGTTTAAACCCAAGCAGTCTTCACTACGTTCCTTTGTATTATTGTAAGATCTGACTTTCTATTAGTTTATATACATTAAAGCGAATATTATCGAAATTTGAACAGAATTAAGTGTAGTAACATGAGTTAAATGCATACTCTGATTATCTGTATACTATTTTTGGCTTCTCTGGCTGCAATTATCTCTTTTAATAGGGCTCCTTGCCGTAAATTTAAATCTTACGCAAATCTATCCTAATCATGAAATCCTAGTTTTCGTGATAGATGAATTAGGAATAATTGATCCTCGGTACTTTTGGAGCTGGCTTCTCTGGTTGCAATTCTCTCATCTTATGAGGCTCGTTCTCGTAAATTTAAATCTTACAAAAAGGTAATCATGCAATCCTGGGTTTCGTGATAGATGAATATCGATTAACTAATCCTCGGTGCTTTTGCAGCTGGCTTCTCTGGTTGCAATTCTCTTGCTTAATGAGGCTCGTTGCTGTAAATTTATTGCGGGATCCAAGACAGTTAAAGCGATTCTCTTTGACGTGCCTCAGCCACTCAGTGACATTTCATTGTGTGCCACTGTTGATCCTGGTTTACATGACTTGCAGCGGCTAAGAGGGCGCCGCGCCGGGCGGGACGAATCCCGAAAGATGTATAACTAAATAATTGTAATAATTTTCTGTTGGTGTAGAAGCTGAAATTACTCTTGTTTTTGAACATCACGATTATTTTCCAAATATGGGACCCTATATTTTAAAATCAGTTGCGAATAACAAGAGTTTTGCCGAACAAAACTTGTGTTGTTGCTATTTATTGCCTATTTACAATCATTTCGAGTCGCGACACTCGCCGGTGTACAAGAAAGTCCAATATGGTACCCTAAGCTATGCTATGTTCCTTCTTAGGCGGTTGGAAAATATTTCGTTTTTATTATTTTATGGCCGTGTGTAAATAATGTCACAGGATATATATATATTTATTATTATTTGACTCTGATTTAAGTGGTGATATTAACTAGAGATCGCACTTGTTTGAAATTCGATCATTAAGCTTCTATTTTGAAAAGACTATAGACATTAAACACAAATAATATAAATCTGTACTCAGTTTGTCAGCGTTTCAAAAGCGTGGAAGTATATGTAATGTTTTCTTTATATGTAAAAAATTAACTTCGTTTTGTGTATAAAAATATTACATTTCTGCACTCCTTCTCCATATGAACTTTAACTGTTCCAAATATCATAGTCCTCCGTCCGCGCAATTGCGTAAAAAAGTGGTACAACATTTTTGCTTCACGTATTAAAATTATGCTGATTTGTAAAGATTCTAAAAAGAGTGAAGAGTGAAAACAAAACGACACTTCTATAAATAATTAAAATTTTGATTTTTTTTGTGACAATAATTATAGTTGTATGCTATATCAAAGGTTAAAAGGCCCTTATGTTCTTATTGCAATTCCATTTTCAGTTTCAAAGGATTTGCGCATTGAACAATGGTTTTGTTCCTGTTAGAACCTCGCATGGACCAAACTAAGCCTCTCGAAAGGAAGCCCTAAGGTTAATTAATGCACCACAAAGGCTTGTGAGGTCCACCTTTGTGTATTATGAGCGGTGACCTGTATCATGTGCAATGGGCATTGGTTTAGTAGTCAGCTATTATATTTATTTTGGCACTTTAGACTTTTATATTATTTAAGTAAGGATAAAGATAACTGATATACTACGTATACTTCTTTTCTTTTGTAAATACATACTCACATAGATAATTAGCCCCAGGTTCAGGACAAACAGACATGTGCTTGCACACGAATATCTGTTCTGGGTGGGAATCGAACCCACGACCTCCGGCATTTGCCTACTACGGCAACAGGCCCGTCATAGTCAATAGTAATATTAGAAGAAATTGGTTTTTATTATTGTTAGTAAATTAACTTGGTAATATTTAACTAGATATGATATTTATTCCTTGCAGGGACTGTCAAATTGGTATACCTATATGGTAGATCTTTGAGAACTATGTACATACTGTATAACGACTGCTTTCGTGCGCTCCGAGGCACAGGAATGTAATACCGTTAAGTCCCAGACTTCCGGCTGATTCCGAGAACATTTTTGCCTCACACAGATAGACATGCTACCGGTTTTCTGGTAGATATTCCCCCGAACGAATTGGGGAGGGGACTCCCTCAAGTCGTCGCGGGGGAATATCGGATCGAGCCGGGATTGACCATGAGGGGCAGTCATATTATGTGCCGTAAATATAATATTAATAAAATATTAACATATTTTACATAATTGCACAAATGGTGGCCTTAACTTTAGGTTAGTTAGTTGGCGATCTCTTCCAGGCAACCGTTTGATGTTCTAGGATTAAAGAAACTTAGTTGAGCATTTGTTGGCATAGTTAGTAAAAGGATTTTTTATTATTTACTACTAGAGCAGTTCCTCTCTCTTATCAACCACTGCAATTTCTGTAGCAAATTAACAGTGGCAGTGGCAATGACACTGAGCGGCGCAGCTCAGGAATGTGCAACGAAATGCAACGGAAAGAAACAAGGAGTTAGAAAATGAATAGTTCCAACTCACTCCAGACCAAAACGAGACCCAAAATGATATAACTTGACTGGAGCCTCATAGAACGACAGAATGGCAACTAGAGAAACCAGCTGCAAAAGCACCGAGGATCAATTTGAAGGGTCCTAATTGAGCTGTTATTATTGTTTTTATTTATACATATTAATAGTAGGTATGCCAAAAGCACTTAAACGTAATATAATGTACACTGATAGTAATTAATAATAATAATATCTGGGGACAATGTCACACAGATCATCCTAGCCCCAAACTAAGCAAAGATTGTACTATGGGTACCAGGAGACGATATACATACTTATATAGATAGATAAATACATAATTATATACATAGAAAACATCCATGACTCAGAAACTAATATTCGTGCTCATCACACAAATATTTGCACTTACCGGGATTCGAACCCAGGACCACCAGCACCGGCACCAGCATCGTAGGCAGGAGCACTACCAACTAGGCTATGGTGACCGTTAGAAATTATAAATACATCACATATAAAAATTCATTCAACCGTTGGGGGTGCTTCAGACAAAGCCCCCCAATGCCATAAACCACGATAATCATACCCCAGATACTCGTGTAAAGTGTATACGTAACCCTGCAGTTGCAGTCGCGTAATAAGCAGACCACCCTTCACGTGGGACCAATTATCATTGCTGAAGAGAGGACCGAGGCCTTTGCAAACGAAGTTAATTTAAATTATTCATGCCTTTTAATTATGAAACAGAAACAGAACTCGTATCAAAGTGGAGAAGACGCGGATGGCCAGGCATTCAACGAAAAATATTTTGTTTAAATATGTTGGTCTTGTGGTTAGCGACCCTGATACTAAACCTCATGGGTTCAATTCTCACCCAGTGAGGGTGTAATTGATCTATAATATGTATTAAGAAATATATTAGTATGTTGACTGCACGTGTGGCGCAGCGGCTAAGACAGTTCTTTGTGTCCTTTGTGTCCTGGGTTCAATTCCTACCGGACAACTATTTGTATGACCCATAAATAGTTGTTCTGAGTCTGGATGGAATTTGTGTCCGTCTATTATATTTTTGTAAGGTGCCCCGCGACACAGGGATTAGATGACATTGTGCGGGCGTTGTCTTTAAAAATAATGTTTTGCAGATGTCTGATTGTCATAGTGCATTGTGGTAGTTGTCCCAAGATATTATTATTATAAATCAGCAGACAAGCATACGATTCACCATATGTTAAGCGGTTAACGTACTCTATGCGGCCTGTTTCAGTCATGCGACGCCGACCTTTCTCCCCGGCGAACCATGGTGACCTTCTACTGTGGACCACATTATCCACAAAATAATGTTATTATCTGGATAATGAGGTGGTCTGGAGGTGACTCAGAGATGCCGATTAATTCTGGTAGTTCGACTTAGAATGCTATGTGGCTGACGGTATAGAATATGGGCGTAGAAATCGTCCCGAGGGAAAATCTACGAGCAGCAGCGTCTCTCTGTGTACAATGACCATCAAACGGCGATCTCCAAACCGTCAGCAAAGCTTTGCGCTTATGGCATGACCCACTAGATGATGGACAAAACTCATTTGTGGAAATCTTTTGGGGCGGCTTTCGTCCAGCTGTGGACGTCATTTGGCTGTCATTATACCCAGAAATAGGAAATGTCAAGAAATAAGGAGAATCATAAATTGCATCGTCTCGTAAGGATTGCACCAGCATCCTCTGCTAATCCAGGGTTGGCGCTTGTCGTTTGGCTAGGAAATTTATACCATTTAGATTTAAACTAAACTCGATGATATCCCAGCATTGACCTATATGTATTCTACTAGACGCGCAATCCCATATTGAGAAATTGCTCACCGAGTTGCAGCGCCCGCGGTGCAACTCAGTGCGTAATTTTGGCCGCCGCGCGCGCGCCCCTCACCTCGCGCGCCGGACTGGGACAGTTTTTATTCGAAACAGCGTGTCTAGTTATACATGTAAGTCAATGTATCCCAGTTTTGAATTTAGATCTACGCTTTGAATTGCGAATAAAGACATAAAACTAACATTTGAACATAGAATACTTTACATAACATAATTACATCCCTCTCTATTACAATATGTATGAAAAGAACAGAGTATACAATAGAACTGTCATACTATTATATGTTCGGTGCGCATAATTGGGTAACGGTTTCCAACGTGTGTTCTCCTTCTTAAAACGAAATTGACATACATAACTTAAAAAGCACTGTCATTTAAATATAAATAATGTTAGAAACAATTGCCATGACACTAAATGTAGTTCAGTTGGTATTAGAAGAATAGAATAAAAAATAGAATATGCATTTATTTCTCTCATCACAAAAGTAGTTTAAATTTGCTTAAAATGAGATGACATTTAGCACTGTACAGACGCCAGCACGTCAAATTACCCCAATGGAAAGAACCTTATACTTTTGTGATAAAGTTGAAAATCTATAAAAGAAATTTGACAGATTCGGGTAGCTGGATGTGCTGGTGTCTGTACATTTTAGCGGTAAGAATGCAACCAGTTTTGTGAATATATAGGTTTGTATTGAATTGAATTGAGGCCAATGTATGTGTTTATGTTACTTTTATTAGTATTGTATAAAAGCACCGCATACACAACACGTCCGGGAAAAATAAAATAGTGCCCTCACAGATCATTATTTCCAATTTGGCGCGGTAGTCGGTTGCATATTAAAGTTTAAATTGAACGAACACTGCGGCTCTGTGTAAGTCTGTATTAGGGATCCCCCGGGAGCACGAGTGCTCGGCTGATGGCTCGGTGCTGACTTTGTAGCGTACGTGATACTACCTACTAAGTTTTACAGCTTCTTGAAAAAGTTTGGGAGGTTAATAGGGTTCAGTTTTGTTGTGTACTTGGGATTCGAGTAGGCTTTCTCGATACACGTATTATCCAAGTAATATTTTAATCCACGGCAGAAGCAGGTGACGCTCGGCAATAAAAAATAAGCAAATTTTTGTATTTAACTGGCGTTTTATAATTCCATTAAAAAGAAATTAGAAAGGTTGGATAGACTTTTCTTTTGTAAATACGTACTTATGTAGATATTTCCACCAACTCAGGACAAACAGACATGTTCATGTACCAACCTATAACAATCAGAATTGAAACTCGTAATCAAATAAATATTGTATATTTTCAATAAAAACCAAGTAAACAAAGGATTTGACTATGCCCATTTTAAGGATAACTATTGTGATTTTTAATAATAATAATATCCTAGGACTTTATTCACACACGGCCATCTGATCCCAAACTAAGCAGAGTACTATGGAAACCAGATAACTGATATGCTACATATACTATTTTTTTTTTGTAAATACGTACTTATATAGATAATTTACACCCAGACTCAGGACAAACAGCGATGTTCATGCACACAAATATCTGTCCCGGGTGGGAAAAGAACCCATGACCTACAGGGTGAAAGGCAGCGTATCTAGCAACCACGTTTTCTGTTTATATTTAAAAGTTTCTTTTTTGAAGTTATACTTCTTTTGGCGCGATGGAGAAAAATGATGAGAGTGAATTTTTACGATGCGCGCGCATCGTGCGCGCACATCGTAAAAATAACAGCATGACGTTAGTTCTAGGTGGTATAAAAATTGATAACTATGTTCAAGTTGTATATTAAGAAGTATAACTTCTAACGCGTGTACATAAGTACAAGTTCTTTTTTTTTATCGTTTATTCATAAAAGAAAATTAAATTTTTACAATTAAATTGTTCCTCGCCAAGCGACAAAGCTTGTTGGCGAGACGCGCTCGTTTATATAATATTAACGGTATATATCACACTTTATACTTAAATATTTTAAAATCTTAAATCTATGTTAAAACTAAACACAACAAAGAGAAAACATAATTAGAACAAAACAGCTAATCGATCCAAGTTTAAGCATCTTAAACTAGCCGATCCACAGCATCGCGCGAATGTAACTCACTGATAACAGTGTCACATTCGCCGAGCAGTATGTCCTTAAGTTTACGTTTTATTAAATATCTACTTATTTTAGGTTCTAATCTTAGTAAGTCTATTTCGTTAAATATTTTAGGGACTTGATATTCAGTCATCCTCTCTCCATAGTAATTTTTAATTGTTGTTTTAATTAATTTTTCCTGTCTTACATTTCTAGTATTATATTTTTTTTTTTTTTTTTTTTTTTTTTTTTGTTTTCAGTATTTACTACAATCTGTCTCCTTTATGGGACATTCAGCAGTATGTTGGTTGGTGCTATCGCTGGCGAGCTCGGTATGTGACCTGTGTCACATCCTCATTCTTAAAACAGTAGCTGTGTTTACTGTAATTGAATTAAATCTTGAGGTATTTTACGCTTCAGTCGTCGCGCTTTGTTGAGATTTGCCATGAGAGGCTGGGCCAGAATATTTGGGTGTCGTTCGATGCGCTCTTTATAGTTTCTGGTAAAGCGTACAATTTCTTGTTTTACAGTGGGCAGGCGTAGATCACGGTGTAGTAATTCGTTGGGTACGAACCAGGGGGCATTGGTTATCATGCGTAGTGCTTTATTTTGATACCTTTGTATGATTTCAATGTTTGAATGGGATGCAGTACCCCACAGTTGGATACCATACGTCCAGACGGGCTTCAGTATTGCCTTATAGAGGAGTATTTTGTTTTCGAGAGACAGTTGAGACTTACGACCAATGAGCCAGTAAAGTTTTCGCGTTTGGATGCCAAGTTGCTTTCTCTTAGTGAAAATATGTTTTTTCCAGGTCAGTCTTTTGTCTAAGTACAAACCAAGATATCTCACATGATCTGCCTGTGGTACCGCAATGTTGTTAAGTGTGACTGGAGGACAAGAGTCTCTCCTTAAGGTGAATGTTACGTTGACTGACTTTGTTTCATTTGCTTTTATCCGCCACTTTTTGAGCCATTGGGATATATCGTTTAACCCTTTTTGGAGTATCTGTGAGGCTATTTTTGGGTCACTATGTGTAGCTAGTATGGCGGTATCGTCAGCAAAGGTTCCAGTGATTAAGGATTCAGATGTCGGCATATCCGCAGAGAAGAGTAAGTAGAGTATAGGACCCAGTACGCTACCCTGCGGAACTCCTGCTTCTATGGGGCAGAGATCAGACAGTGCTTCCCCTTGTTGCACTATGAAGTGGCGCTGCTGTAGAAATGATTTAAGTATTCCATAAAGGGGATCTGGTAGCCCATTTCTCAATTTGAATAGCAATCCTTCATGCCACACACGGTCAAACGCTTGAGATATGTCCAGGAATGCACTGGCGCAGTAAGATTTTCGTTCTAGTGATTCCATAATATGTTTTGTTAGTCTGTGAACTTGGTCGATAGTGGCATGCTTACCACGAAATCCAAACTGGTGATCGGGAATTAGCTCCTTCTCTTTGAGTATAGGCAAGATTCGTTGTAGCAGTAGAGATTCGTATATTTTGGATGGAATAGGTAACAAACTTATGGGCCTATATGATTTCGTTTCTTCAGGTTGTTTCTCCGGCTTTAACAGCATTACAATTTGTGCAACCTTCCACTCCAGGGGAAAGAACTGAAGTCTGGTCATGGCATTAAATAGTGACGTAAGGAAAGATATTCCCGAATCTGGCAGTTCTTGTAATATCCGGATTGTGATTAGGTCGTAACCTGGAGCCTTTTTTGGGTCTGACTTTTTTATGATTCGAGCAACTTCTGTTTTTGTAAACTTAAGAGTAATTTCCTGAGTATTTTTTGGACTACTTAAGTGGTTGGTGATTTCTGCTGTATCTTCTGGGGAACCGTCATATGGATGAGGAGTGAAGACGTTTGAAAGATGTTCTGAGAAGGTTTCGGCTTTCTCTTGGTCAGTCCGTGCCCAGGAACCATCAGATTTTCTTATAGGAGGAGAGATATTAATTGGCCGTTTTAGTTTTCTGGTGGCTTTCCATAAGGAATAATCCGAGGAAGCAGTAGCATCCAAGCCGGTGAGGTAATTTTGGAATCCGTCATTGCGATCTTTCTCTAAAATGCGCTTTAACTGTCTACTGGCATGATTGAGTACCTTTTTAGCCTCAGGGTCTCTGGTTGTTTGCCAACGTTTCCGTAATCTCCTTTTTATAAGTATTTTATCGGATATGTGTTTCGCTACGTGGGTGTCCAATTTACTAGATGGTAGTGGTGGAGTCGATGACCAAGCTGCATCTTGACCACTCTTGTTGAAATATAGTACCGCATCTGTTATTTCGTCTTGCGATTTTAGGCTAACTGGTTCGTGGAATGCTTTGTCTGTGAGCTCACGAAATAGGGGCCAGTTGGTTCTTTTGTTGTGGAGAACGCATTTTCTAACGCATTCTTGGGGGGTAGTGTTTAGTACTACAATGATGGGAGAGTGGTCTGAGGATAGGTCCCAGCAGGTCTG
The DNA here is from genome assembly GCA_951640165.1 of Pseudoips prasinana. NCBI lineage: Eukaryota > Metazoa > Arthropoda > Insecta > Lepidoptera > Nolidae > Pseudoips > Pseudoips prasinana. The sequence goes on along the minus strand of OX621238.1, from coordinate 1,798,077 downwards.
GCATGATATGGTGTTCTTTGCGATGCCTTTGCAGACACAAAAATCTATAAGATCCGGGATTTTTTTTTTGTCTGTTGGCCAGTAAGTAGGTTTACCAGGCGATACCACGTTCATATTTCTGTTTTGTATGCATTCTAGTATTATATGAATTATTAATTTTAGTTTTATTTTCATGAAACATGCTTAGAATAATTAGCTTTGTGAACCACAACGAGGCATTTAAGATGTTAGGAAAAAACATCCCTAGGGAAGAGTGGGTTCACTCTTTCAGTAAAAATATAAACCACACAATTATCAACCACGGATAATGAGGTCCTGGAATCGTATCCCGAGTCATTCTAATAAGAAATTTTGGCATTAGCGCGAAAGTTGGTGATATTATACCGCCGTGCCTCGGAGAGCACGTAAAGCCATAGATTCTGTACCTGTCCTCTTTCCGGTCATGACGCTAGATGTTTCATCGGATCATGAGAGTGATGACAAAGAAACTCTTTCTTCTTAACTTGCTTTGTCCTCTATCCAACCTTATAGTACACCTACTGTAGTTTTATCTGCATCACCCAAAGGTCAACTGGTAGAAAATGCCTCTGGCATTAAGTCCGCCTCTGTACTTGTACATATGTGCCAGAAGTTTAAAAAATATATAAATAAAAAAATAGTCCCCCTGTATTTTACACACACTTGTGCACTATAATATGTTCTGCGCAGATGGTTTGGACGGCCACCAGTCTCCATTGAGACTGGTGGCCGTGGACAAAATTCGACCAGGAGGACATTAAAAATCCCAAACAGGCGGAAATTCTATAAGAAAGAGAACGCGAAACGAGAAGAATACACCACATAAAGAAATGCACCACTGTCAATTTTTCTATATATCCGCTCCCGTGCAGTTTACCAACATGTCCTCAATATTAAGCCTCCTATGGGTACAGTACAAAGTATCGGCGCAGTTGTTCATAATTCACTTTATGGCATCCAGTGAGACGCGTCATAACTCTGAATGCTGTGCACTGGAATACTAACCACTGGTCGGTTACCAGTTAAGGCGTCCTGGGTAATGTGAAATTGTTTGAAGAAAATCAAGGTTAGACTAAATTTAGTTCAGTTTTCCATCTAATAAACTATCGGCTTTATCACAGGGTATACATCAGCTTGTATAACAGTAATGGTTTACTTAAGAGAATGATTATAAGAAAGCTACAGATCACTCAAAGATCATTGTAAAATAAAATAAAAAAGGTTTTTATTCACTTAGACTTTAAAAAAGCGCTTGTAAATAGTCAGAACATGTTTGTAGAAATACATTTATTATTTCTAGTTACTTATAACAGATATTTAGGTACACGGAATGTTAAAACATTTATACAATTTATTTTATAATGGTAGTGATATTTAGCTAGCTTGTATTGTAGAGGACTAATCTCGTTATTTCTCTGCGAGAACCAATCAGAAATGGCAACATGCGCAGGTGAACCAAAGTAATCGACATCGCTGATGTGGCGGGTTTGTAGGTAGGTAACAGGTTCTAAAGTGGCGACCACGAATCTGAAGACGCAGCGGGCGAAGGCCAGTTACAGTAAGCCATATTTTGGAGTACCAGTTCTAGCGATGTTTTTCTCGCTTGTATCCGTCAAAGATAGACCAGAATGAGGCATGTGAGAGATTGTTATTACAATTAAAACTGACTGCAAGAATTTTAGAATGTTTCGTATCCGCTTCGGAAGTCTTCTTGGTTGCTTTTGATTGCTTTTCCACTTTTGTTGTGTCACTGGGATCGTGGTTAAATAAAACCATACAAAATTTTTATTTAAATTCAATACACCTCCTTAAAACATAATTAAAGATTCAGATTCAGATACTTTATTGTGGATCATAGGTAGGTACAAAATACAGATGTTGAACAATTTTAAGATCAGCCATGTCCCGCCCTTTGGGCATACAATAATTAACACACAATTAAAACAATAATTACATAACACAATTTCAATAAATTAATTAAAAATATATGTCAAATTTAATAACTGTCAAGTTATATAATAAAAATTAATAATAATTAAGATTTCTACATACATTCGATCTCAGGTATACAAAATGTCAGGACTATTGCTAGAATACTGAACGCATCATGACTGGGTATTTATTACATCAGAGTTTTATCAGACAGAAAGTCTTTTACAGAATAGTAGCATTTGTTTACCAATAAATCATGGAGTCTTTTCTTGAATACTTTCATTGCTGTTATTGTTCTAATAGCCTCCGGTATATGATTAAATATACGTGAAGCTGAGCAAAAAAAACTTTCGTTTATAAAATGAGTTTTACTGGGTATCATGTGCAATTTATTTTGGTTTCGTATACGCGTACGATATTCAAACAACTCAATATTATTTTTAATAAATACTGCGGCCTCAAATATGTATAGACAGGGCAATATTAATATGTTCTTGTTTTTAAATAAGTAAACATTTTTCTTTGTAACCATCATTTTTCAAGTTAAATTTTATAAAGAGAAGATGTTGATTGCCAATTGGCAATTTGTTAAAAATGTCACACAATAATCTTTTAAACTAATTTTTTCTCCACGTATTATATTTCTTGGCAAATATCCTTTGCATTTAAAAAATTACCCATAGTAGTTTGCAAAATAATTAAAATATACCAAAAATCTAGAATACAATACAAACAAAATATTTATGGCCTTATAACAATAGTCTTTACATACCTTTTTATGTTCCAACTGATAATTTTTTCAATCGCACATCACGCAATTTTATCGCGCTTCCTTCAAAGCTTCGGAACTATAAAAAAGTATATTACAGCCATAACACCATAGAATCAACGTGCTTCGGTACAAGATAGCAAAGAGTAGGAAAAGAGGCAGAAGTGATGTTCACATTTCAACAAGGTCGTCACAACGTTATAAAAATATTTCACTATTTCAACACAACAAAATAGTTTAGTGAGAGATGTTTAAAAGAGGAATTGCAACATCAAAATACACGGCCATCTCATCCCAAACTAAGCAGATTTGTGTCCGTCTATGCGGGGTACTTTACAAACATACAGTTTTTACCTACCTACCCTGCGACACAGGGACTAGATTCACTAGTGCGGGTGTTGTCTTAAAAAAAGAAAGAGCTTGTACTATAGAAACCAGGTAACTGATATCTTGCCTATACTACTTTTCTTTTGTAAATTTAAGGTTTAATTATCTATATAAGTATATATAGATAATTAAACCCAGACCCACGACAACAGACATGTTTGTGCACACAATCTTTGATCTGGGTGGGAATCGATCCCACGTCCTGCGACATGAAAAGCATTTATCTACCAACCACGCTAGCGTGCCCTTTTTCATCATATTAAAAATGGTAAGAATTATTAAAATTAAAAGATGTAAGTTTGGGCGGTATTATTAGCTTAATTTATGATCGACCACATTTGACTGTGGACAGTGGACTCTAAGGGATATTTATATATTTATCTCTCTCCTTAACATCTATCTATCATCTATCGATGCATGGCACCAACAACATCCCCCGTATAGTACCTAAGTAAGAAAGTGAATCATAAATTTTGTCGACGTAACAAATATCATCGTAGCTTGATTAGCAAAGTAAAAGCTTTACTAACACAGAATGCAGTTTCAAATTCTATTGTTGCAACGTTGCAAAAAACCCCTTTTAATATTAAAAGATCTCATCAAAGACATCTTTGTATACATTTTTATATACTGTGGACACGGTATGTACGGGTCTCATCGCGATAAAGATTTTGGTAAATCATTACCTTGGTTACCCGACGTTTCGGCATGGATTGCACCAGCCGTGGTCACGGGTCGACCCGTGTCCACAGTATATAAAAATGTGTACAAATCGCGAAAGTTTAAAAACAGCTTTGTATACCTCGATTGTATAGTAGTACCAGGTCGTTCGGCTGCATATAATAAATTATTAGACGAAATTACCGTAAAGAAGCACTGTATAATAACGCAATGACTTTTAAGTACTAATATAACAATTATTAGTATGCGATCTTATGGCTAAATCGTTACCGCAGCTACACATTTTCTTTTTAAATATAATATTATCTATACATATAATAAATCTGTAGAAAAATCATTTTTGTACATGAAAAGAAAATCCAAAAAAAATAGCCAGGGTATTAAAGGACAACCAATAGAACCCATTTCCAGCATTTTTAGAATTTTTGTCTGTTTGTCTGTTTGTCTGTTTATATGTTCGGGTATCACGTAAAATATACGAAAGCAATGTAGATAACTTTTATACACAACGATTGAGCGTAACTTGAGGTAACATTTAGTTTTTGTTTTATTGCAATCGGTTCAGTCTATCAAAAGATATTAGATTTTAAAGTAATCATGGAGAAAAATAACACACATTTCGGTACTTCAAGATGAACTAATGTTTATAGTTGAACTAAACTGTCCGATAGATGTCTTTGTGCATATTATGACATATCTTTTCTGCATGAACTAGGTTGATAGTTGATTTTTGTTTCGATAGATGTCGTTGTGTATTTCTTTTGACTCGCGGTGTTAAATTTGCCCGTGTTTGCTGATTGCATGAGTTACGTAGGGTTTTGAATGTTCTGAATTGTTTCGAAATAAGGTCTTGGCTGCCTAGAAGTATGTCGTTGTCCAAAATTGGTTATTAAAAAAATCTGTTTTCTTTGGGCAAATTGAATTATGTAGAAGGTTGGATTTGTTATAATTTCATTTTAAATTATTGATAGTTGATTTTTATTTCGATAAATGTCGTTGTGCTTGATAGTTGATATTTATTTCGATAGATGTCGTTGTGCATTGCTTTTGACCCGCGGTGTTAAGATTTGCCCGTGTTTGCTAATTGCATGAGTTACGAAGGGCTTAGAATGTTCCGAATTGTTTCGAAATAAGGTCTTGGTTGGCTAGAAGTATGTCGTTGTCCAAAATTGGTTATTAAAATATTCTGTATTCTTTGGGCAAATTGAATTATGTACATGGTTGGATTTGTTATAATTTAATTTTAAATTATAATGTCAATCGATCGAAAGTTTGTGCTGTCGATTCGTTTGTAACGCGAATGTACAGACGATTCGAATTTTATTGAGCCTGTCCGATTGAATGTATTTGAATGTAGTAAATTAACCCGGTCTCTCATAATTTTCTCAGCACAAATCTATATACCTACCTATGTAAAAGAGGAAACTGACTGACTGACATATCAACGCACAGCCTGAACGGCTGGGGTTAGAGACTTGAAATTTTGCCGGTAGGTACTTTTTATGACGTATGCATTCACTAAGGAAGGGGTTTTTGGAAATAATAACCCTAAAGGGATAAAACAGAGAATGAAAGATTTTGAAGTTAAAGGCATTGAAACTGATATTTAGTAGTTCAGCCAAAAATAAAAATAAATATTTTAGAATTTTTGGAAATTCCACCCCAAGGGCGTAAAATAGGGGATGTAAGTTTGTATGAAAAGTGTATAATTTTTTATGTGAAAAGCATGAAAATTGGTATTTGGCCTTTCCGTTAAAAATAAAAAATATGTATTTCAGGATTTTAGGAATTTCCACTCCTAAGGGCGCATAATAGGGGATGTATGTTGCGTGTGGCTATACCTATAATGGTTGTGAGACTTCAAGTCAAAACTTTGCATCGTGTTATAGAGTCTACTATTATGCCTGGATCCGCCCAGGGAGAAGCAGTGTTCGTGTCACGTATTCCGTTAGTGCCATTTTTAGTTTAAAATACTGTAATTCCCTATAAAAGTGTGTGTCGCGATAACCATCAACAAATTGCAAAGGCAAACCCTCAAGTTAGCTGGAATTGACTTGAGGAAGGCGGGCAGGTTCACGTGGCGTGTTCACGTGTGAGTTCATCCCACAGTCTGATCCATGTAGAGCGAGGACCTACGTCTTTTGCTGAGCGCCGTAAAGTGGATGATATTGAACATCCCACATGCCAGGCCGCTTGCAGAGCACGCCATTTATTAGTTGGAGGTAAGCATTGGGATGACGCTCTAGCGGAAGCATGCGTGAGCAATAGTCCACATCGCTTGCGACATTTGTTTGCCATCTTACTGACCTTTTGTGCGTTATCGGACGCTAAACAGTTATGGCAAAAGTACCATGACAAGTTTGCTGAAGATTTTATGAGACATGTACAACTAAATACTGATGGACAAATTACTGACAGGGTACGTGAAAATTGTCACAACAGGTCCTTATTGGCTATTCAAATGATAGTTATAAGTATAGGAGGGAACCCGATCAGTCAGAGGCTGCGAAAAGGCACAGGAGTTTTTTATTGTTAAAAATAGGCGATGGCACATACCCCGTACAAGAAGATGGAAAAGTTATTTTGATTGGTAATCTCTGTTCTTAGGTTACACCACAGCAAGAGCTAATTTCTTCTGTGTACGGAGATACCACAAACATGGGAAATCAAGCCGGTTCTTGGCTATGTCAGCGAGCTATTTTGACTCCCCACAATGACCAAGCTGCGGCAATTAATTTCAAAATATTGAGTCATGCGTCCGGTAATAGTAGAGAATATAGCTCAATAAATACATTTATGGAAGAAGATAACGCCACGCACTACCCTGTAGAATTTTTGGATTCCCTCAGCACGCCCGGACTTTCAGCTCACAAAATAGTTTTAAAAATTGGTGTACCAATCATTCTCCTCAGAAATTAATGTCCTCCCAAACTCTGTAACGGCACTCGGCTCAAAGTCACAAATCTGCAACATTATCGAAGCATTAACAGGTTGCGGCGCCGGTGATATTGTTTTTATTCCAAGGATACCTATAATTCCTAAAAACTTTCCTTTCTCTTTCAAACGAGTGCAATTCCCAGTCAGTCTCTGTTATGCCATGACGATTATTAAAGCTCAGGTCCAGACATTATCCGTTGCGGGGGTGGACCTAAGTATTGATGCTTTTCCCATGGTCAACTATACGTAGCTCTTTCACGCGTAAACAACCCCAATAACGTTTTTGTGTACGCTCCAGATGGTTCCACACGTAAAATAAAGAAGCACTAAATTAAATAAAAAAATGTTTTCGGTATCCTCCCACCGCGCTTTACACTAAAAAATACATTGTTAAGTTCCGACATCCACGCGAACGAAGTCGCGGGCACAGCTAGTTTATTAAATAAATATCACATATTTAGTTGGTTGTCTAGGCGAGGTAAATGTTGCTACTTATTTTATACTAGCTGTGCCCGCGACTTCGTTCGCGTGGATGTCGGAACTTAACAATGTATTTTTTAGTGTAAAGCGCGGTGGGAGGATACCGAAAACATTTTTTTATTTAATTTAGTGCTTCTTTATTTTACGTGTGGAACCATCTGGAGCGTACACAAAAACGTTATTGGGGTTGTTTACGCGTGAAAGAGCTACGTATAGTTGACCATGGGAAAAGCATCCAATACTTAGGTCCACCCCCGCAACGGATAATGTCTGGACCTGAGCTTTAATAATCGTCATGGCATAACAGAGACTGACTGGGAATTGCACTCGTTTGAAAGAGAAAGGAAAGTTTTTAGGAATTATAGGTATCCTTGGAATAAAAACAATATCACCGGCGCCGCAACCTGTTAATGCTTCGATAATGTTGCAGATTTGTGACTTTGAGCCGAGTGCCGTTACAGAGTTTGGGAGGACATTAATTTCTGAGGAGAATGATTGGTACACCAATTTTTAAAACTATTTTGTGAGCTGAAAGTCCGGGCGTGCTGAGGGAATCCAAAAATTCTACAGGGTAGTGCGTGGCGTTATCTTCTTCCATAAATGTATTTATTGAGCTATATTCTCTACTATTACCGGACGCATGACTCAATATTTTGAAATTAATTGCCGCAGCTTGGTCATTGTGGGGAGTCAAAATAGCTCGCTGACATAGCCAAGAACCGGCTTGATTTCCCATGTTTGTGGTATCTCCGTACACAGAAGAAATTAGCTCTTGCTGTGGTGTAACCTAAGAACAGAGATTACCAATCAAAATAACTTTTCCATCTTCTTGTACGGGGTATGTGCCATCGCCTATTTTTAACAATAAAAAACTCCTGTGCCTTTTCGCAGCCTCTGACTGATCGGGTTCCCTCCTATACTTATAACTATCATTTGAATAGCCAATAAGGACCTGTTGTGACAATTTTCACGTACCCTGTCAGTAATTTGTCCATCAGTATTTAGTTGTACATGTCTCATAAAATCTTCAGCAAACTTGTCATGGTACTTTTGCCATAACTGTTTAGCGTCCGATAACGCACAAAAGGTCAGTAAGATGGCAAACAAATGTCGCAAGCGATGTGGACTATCGCTCACGCATGCTTCCGCTAGAGCGTCATCCCAATGCTTACCTCCAACTAATAAATGGCGTGCTCTGCAAGCGGCCTGGCATGTGGGATGTTCAATATCATCCACTTTACGGCGCTCAGCAAAAGACGTAGGTCCTCGCTCTACATGGATCAGACTGTGGGATGAACTCACACGTGAACACGCCACGTGAACCTGCCCGCCTTCCTCAAGTCAATTCCAGCTAACTTGAGGGTTTGCCTTTGCAATTTGTTGATGGTTATCGCGACACACACTTTTATAGGGAATTACAGTATTTTAAACTAAAAATGGCACTAACGGAATACGTGACACGAACACTGCTTCTCCCTGGGCGGATCCAGGCATAATAGTAGACTCTATAACACGATGCAAAGTTTTGACTTGAAGTCTCACAACCATTATAGGTATACCCACACGCAACATACATCCCCTATTATGCGCCCTTAGGAGTGGAAATTCCTAAAATCCTGAAATACATATTTTTTATTTTTAACGGAAAGGCCAAATACCAATTTTCATGCTTTTCACATAAAAAATTATACACTTTTCATACAAACTTACATCCCCTATTTTACGCCCTTGGGGTGGAATTTCCAAAAATTCTAAAATATTTATTTTTATTTTTGGCTGAACTACTAAATATCAGTTTCAATGCCTTTAACTTCAAAATCTTTCATTCTCTGTTTTATCCCTTTAGGGTTATTATTTCCAAAAACCCCTTCCTTAGTGAATGCATACGTCATAAAAAGTACCTACCGGCAAAATTTCAAGTCTCTAACCCCAGCCGTTCAGGCTGTGCGTTGATATGTCAGTCAGTCAGTTTCCTCTTTTACATAGGTAGGTATATAGATTTGTGCTGAGAAAATTATGAGAGACCGGGTTAATTTACTACATTCAAATACATTCAATCGGACAGGCTCAATAAAATTCGAATCGTCTGTACATTCGCGTTACAAACGAATCGACAGCACAAACTTTCGATCGATTGACATTATAATTTAAAATTAAATTATAACAAATCCAACCATGTACATAATTCAATTTGCCCAAAGAATACAGAATATTTTAATAACCAATTTTGGACAACGACATACTTCTAGCCAACCAAGACCTTATTTCGAAACAATTCGGAACATTCTAAGCCCTTCGTAACTCATGCAATTAGCAAACACGGGCAAATCTTAACACCGCGGGTCAAAAGCAATGCACAACGACATCTATCGAAATAAATATCAACTATCAAGCACAACGACATTTATCGAAATAAAAATCAACTATCAATAATTTAAAATGAAATTATAACAAATCCAACCTTCTACATAATTCAATTTGCCCAAAGAAAACAGATTTTTTTAATAACCAATTTTGGACAACGACATACTTCTAGGCAGCCAAGACCTTATTTCGAAACAATTCAGAACATTCAAAACCCTACGTAACTCATGCAATCAGCAAACACGGGCAAATTTAACACCGCGAGTCAAAAGAAATACACAACGACATCTATCGAAACAAAAATCAACTATCAACCTAGTTCATGCAGAAAAGATATGTCATAATATGCACAAAGACATCTATCGGACAGTTTAGTTCAACTATAAACATTAGTTCATCTTGAAGTACCGAAATGTGTGTTATTTTTCTCCATGATTACTTTAAAATCTAATATCTTTTGATAGACTGAACCGATTGCAATAAAACAAAAACTAAATGTTACCTCAAGTTACGCTCAATCGTTGTGTATAAAAGTTATCTACATTGCTTTCGTATATTTTACGTGATACCCGAACATATAAACAGACAAACAGACAAACAGACAAAAATTCTAAAAATGCTGGAAATGGGTTCTATTGGTTGTCCTTTAATACCCTGGCTATTTTTTTTGGATTTTCTTTTCATGTACAAAAATGATTTTTCTACAGATTTATTATATGTATAGATTTGTTCTGTTTTCGACTGTCAATTTATTCAAGATCCTGCTGGAGTAATATTTGTGATTTTTCTGGATCTAACATCTTACAAAATAAAAGATAATGCACCGTTTAAAGGTAATGTCATGAAATTATTGTTTCAAGATTTACCTCGTCTAGACAACTTATTATATAGCTAACATTTAATTTAATATTCTCTCTCATAACAAAAGAAAATTACTGGTTGCGGATAAGTTACCCCTATGTTACTCAGGAAATAATTATTATTGTGAAATAAGTAAAAAACTGTATGTGCAACTAATTTCAAAATGTGTGCAACAATTACTGAAGCTTAATTTTACTTACATTTTGGACATTATTTTGATGGAACACACTACAGGAATTTATGGATTTTTGGGTTTAAAAAGTATGTTAAAAATATGATAATCCAGTACTATTTGTATCCATCATCTCGTTGAAATAAATTAAGCCGTTTTTGCGTCATTGGGTAACAAAAATTTAAACATCTAAAATAAAATAAAAAAGGTTTTTATTCACGTAGACTTTAAAAAAGCGCTAGTAAATAGTTAGAACATGTTCGTAGCAATATATAATTAATTTATAATTATTTCTAGGTACATATAGATATTTAGGTACACGAATTGTAGGAAATAATTTACAATAAGATTATTTTATAACAGATATTTAGCTAACTTAAATTAAATTATTGTCAAGGATCATGTTAGGTTTAATTATCTAAACTTGAAATTTTAGCTATATTTCACTATATATTGTCTGAATGATTCTGTCTCTGTATATTAAGGTACGAATGAAATGTTATTATTATGGCGGACCTTGTGTTTATAACGACGGTCGCGCTTTAATGCTACCACCGGATCCAATGCGCCCCAACTGAGAAGACCCAGCGAAACAAACTCAGCGGGTGTCTCTTCTACCGGTTTCAACACGGCCCATCCACTTTTATAATATTAGTAGTAAGGTAAATTGTGAGCTTGACAAGTACAAGTGTATACCCAAGTGCTGAAAAAAAACATATAACATCATAGCAAAATTATCATTAAAATAATTATATAATTGAAGACCTATCAAAGCGTCCGTTATTGACCAAATAAGTCATGTATATGATTTATAAAATTAACAACAAATTGTAAGGCATGTGCTACGTCTACCAGTTTATTAGTCTATACAGGATACCTACAAATAAACCCACGATAACACCACGACAGACGATAAAAGTGATATACGTTGTAAAAATCACGTTCAGAATATCGTGTTTGCATAATGTAACTTTTATTTTGTGGGTTATTGAATATGGTTATGAGATGTGGTCACAAATGTTCCGTTTTATTTTCTAAGGTGGTTGTTATCTGTGGTTTATTGTAGTGCTTTGGTGCTGAACATTATATGTGCGCTATAATTTTGTATCGAATATTTTATGATAACACTTCTTTAATATGGAATAATGGATGAAAACGTTGGTTTATGGAACTTTTTTGTATTCTACATTCAAGTAGTAACTGTAGGTGTTAAATATTTGCATAAAAAATATGCCTTTTGTGTATGTAAGCAGTCATCGTAGCCTGAGCCACGCACGATACACACCGCAGTTTTGATTCTCGGTGGTAAAATACTTACATTTTACACTACTATATTGAAATAACGACTTACAAATAATAATGTTATTATTATAAAATTTGTTTTAGTATAAGTAACCTCATTTAAGATGGGACCCAAGTGTATTAATGCAATTTTTAAAAATGGTATATATATATTTAATGTTGTCTTGGTACTTGCGTACATCACTACGACCCTTCAGGGTCTTTATTAATGTTACTTATCTCATTATATTTTATTTTATCAGGTAAATACTATTTAACTAATCTATTTGATTTTAATTTGTGAAAATGTAATGTTATAATTTTAATCAACAATAAAATGTTATATTTATTTACTTTTATTTTATTTTATTAGGAAAACAAACAGTTTTAACAACTTATAAAACCTGTTTATTATTATTTAAAGAAACAGGTTTTAATATCTTATTACCAAATATACTTATATCACCCGACATGCAGAATAAACTGTAACTCCTTTAATAAATTGACATCTTTCGTAGCCTTATTCGAGCAAATAAATTGATAAATAAAAAAAAATACAAATTGTAATAGGTACTACCTATATAGTAAGTTTATGTGACGAAAACATATTTATTTAAAAAAACTAAAAGGAATAAGTTGCTGATAACTTAAATGTATTCTAATTCTAAAAGTTCTCTTCCAACCGAACTGCATGTTTGAAAGCATAATTGACTACGATTACTTCATTCTTATACGGCAATAATAACTACTTATTATCACTGCTGTACCACGAGTTATTCTTGCCATCATCAGTGGCGGAATTGTAAACTCACAGCAGTCAACACAAAATCACAATCTGCAAGTAAAATTAATAATCCTGCTTTTCAATTTAATTTCAACGGCGAGCTTCAAAGCTAAAGAAATATTCGCTAGAAAGACGCTCCGATGGCAATGCGATGTTTCTTACGATTTGCCAAGCGAATATAAGTCTTAATTGCCATATTTTAAGGGCCCTAGTCGTGGTTTTTTCCTAAGGCCCTCTACATGGTGCTAGAAGTGCCGCGTGCTTGAATGTCGGGTGTGGTGTAAAAGAAATGAATAAACGAAGTTATAAATAAGCAACAATATCTGGTATTTGGAAAAATACAATTGGTGTAGTGAACAAATATAATGACGGACGTTATTTATACAGCCATCTGGTCCCAAGCTAAGCAGAGCTTGTACTATGGAAACCAGGTAACTGATATACTACATATACTTCTTTTCTTTTTTGTAAATAAACATACTTATATAGATAATTACACCCAGACTCAGGACAAATAGATATTGTTCATGCACAAAGTCAAAGTCAAAGTAACTTTATTCCGTAAAAATTTTACATTTATGTGGAATCGTCATATTTTTTTTATCCTACCGTACAGTGCATGACGTGGGGTACACTACATTAATACAAAAAACTTTATTCCGACAGTCACAAATACGAATTTCAAAATACCGATTGCCATCATTCCGAATGGTTCAAAATTCCGAATATTACAATTCCGATTTATCATTACTCCTATTTTTATAATTCCTAATTTCAATATTCCTTACGATTATAATTACTCTTCTCAAAACACCGAGCTTCAATAGATCGAATAACAAAAAGTCCCACTTAATGATAATTCGAAATATCAACAATACGAATAAAAATATTTTGTTTCCCTGGTCACAATTTTAACCTAACCTAACCCAAATGATTAATCAACAATAGAGGGGATCTGAAACTCGGCGGCTGCATGCAGCATGCAAGCAGGCAGGCAACATGCAAGCAGGCATGCAAAATGCAAGCAGGCATGCAACATGCAAGCAGGCATGCAGCATACAAGCAGGCATGCAGCATGCAAGCAGGCATGCAGCATGCAGGCAGGCATGCAACAAGCCAGCAGGCATGCAACATGCAGCAGGCATTGTTTCTGTCACGGCTCCGGCGCTGCGGGGTTTGGGCGGGCCCACGCGAGCTTATCGTCGCAGATGATTTGAACGTTCACCACCGCAGCTTCGGCTTGCTGGCCGGCTTCGCCGGCCAGCCTCAGCCGCGGCGGCTGGCCTTCAATCCGCCTGCTCCTCAGCTCGCGGGCCGCCCCACCCCTCCGCGCCTACGCGGGCTTAAATTACACTCTAAGGTAGGGCAGATAAGACTATGTGAAGTCGGTTGTGCAGCGATTTGTTCCTGTCAGCAAATTTTGTAGCATAACATGTTGACTTTTAGTTTATTCGAAGTATTGAAAATCGGAATGTCATTTTTCGGACTGAGAACCCTTCGAGCATTTGACTCTTCGAACGTTTGAAAATCGGAAACTAACAAATCGTATTTACGACTTTCGGTTAAATTAATTTCGTGATTTTTAATAATAGACATTACAATTCTTAGGCATTATGAAATTCGGACTTTTGAAAATCGGTACATCGAAATTCGGACTAAAATATTTCGGAGTATTTGGGTGTTCCCCATGACGTGGCAGCTACTGAGAAACACTGCCAGAAAACTCAGTAGGAATCCTTTTTTAAAATAAAATATACTCTGCCTGGATTCATTCTTGTACGTAACGACCGAATAGGTAAGGCGGGGGGCGGTGTTGCAGTGTATGTAAGAAGTGACCTTCCTTTTAAGATTTTAGCAACTTCCACCCCTACCCATTCTGCCTCTGCTGAGTTTCTCTTTCTTGAAATTTCTCTCAAAGGGTCGAACACGGTTTTAGGCGTGGTTTACTGCCCTCCAAATATTGACTACTTCACCGATATCGAATTGGTTTTAGAATCTTTAGGTTCCGAGTATGCTCATCACATCATCATGGGTGATTTCAATACCAACCTCAATGTCCGTAATTCCCCTCGTTCCCGTAAACTCCTGCACATAGTCGAGTCAAGCAGTCTTCATGTGTTACCACTCCAACCTACGCACCATAACATCTCAGGTGATGATACTTGGCTCGACTTAATCCTTACCTCTAACCTCTCCTTAGTTGCCTCTCATGGGCAACATGTAGCTCCTGGATTCTCCCATCACGACCTCATTTACCTTTCTTATATCCTTAAGCCTCCCAAGCCTAAACCCAAGGTCGTGCACGTGCGTTCCTTCGGTCGGATTGATGTCAATCACCTCCGTAAGGATGCATCTAATATTGACTGGGAACCTTTGCAAGTAGCTCAAAATGTTGACGACATGGTCGATATTTTCAACAAGAATATCTTTGGGTTGTACGATGTCCATGCGCCCGTAGCAAAGGTTAAATTGAAACGCCTGCCTGCGCCGTGGATGTCGAAGGAAGTAAAAATGGTAATGCGACGTAGAGATCGAGCATTTCTCAACTTCAAAAAAGCGCGCAGCGATCTAAATTGGAACCTTTACAAAATTGCTAGGAATCGGTGTAATCAGATGATACGCAATGCTAAACGCCGTCATATTCTTGATAACATATCTTCTTCTACACCTGCCGGTATCTGGAAATTCCTTGGAACTCTTGGTATCGGTAAGCCGCGTCATTTAGACCTTCCCAGCTCGATTGGTTTAGATGATCTTAACCAACATTTCACTACTACTTCTTCGTTGGATCATTTAATCCAATTTCAAACTATAGCCTTTCTTAATGGTCTTACGCGCCCAAATATCTCTCCTTTTTATTTCACAACAGTGGATTCGAATGAGATCAAAAAGATTATCCTCTCCATTAAATCGAATGCTGTTGGCTGTGATGGTATCAGCCGACGGATGATTACTACTATCCTGGATAACCTCCTTCCTGCAATTACGCACATAGTCAACTTTTCCCTTAATTCCGGAACATTCCCCTCCATATGGCGTAAAGCTTATGTCCATCCACTCCCTAAGGTCACCAATCCCACTCTCCCTACCCAATACCGTCCTATTTCTATCCTTCCTTTCTTATCCAAAGTACTGGAGTCCTGTGTTCAGAAACAGCTTTCACATTTCATACTTTCCAATAGCTTGTTAAGTCCCCTGCAATCTGGTTTTAGACCTAAACACAGTACTACCACGGCACTTCTTAAAGTGACTGACGATATTCGAGCAGGTATGGAGGATACCAAAGTCACGGTGATGGTTTTGGTAGACTTCTCTAACGCTTTTAATACCGTCGGTCACGATATCCTTCTATGTGTCCTCTCCCATCTTATGATCTCTGACGTACCACTGGAATGGTTTTCTTCATATCTTCGAGGGCGCCAGCAATCTGTACGCATCGGTGAAGCTTCATCGAATTGGTGTGACTTGGAGACTGGTGTCCCTCAAGGCGGTATTCTTTCTCCTCTTTTATTTTCTGTTTTTATCAACCTCTTAACGAAAAATATTCAAAATGCGTATCATCTGTATGCCGATGACCTACAATTATATGCTCAAGCGAGTGTTGACAGCTTGCCTGAAGTAATAGGAAAACTAAATCAGGATTTAGACCTGATCAAAAATTGGTCTGATAACTTCGGGCTTACTGTTAATCCCTTAAAATGTCAAGCAATGATTGTCGGTAGTTCTCGCATGATGAGCAGATTTGATGTTGAAGATCTACCGCTTATATCATTTAATAATTCTGCTATACCAATTAGCCAAAGTGTTAAAAACTTAGGTCTCCACATTGATTCAACAATGAGCTGGCAGAACCAAATAACTAGTGTTTCCCAGAGGGTCACAAATACTCTACGGTCACTCTATCGTCTTAGACACTTTCTCCCATCTGGAACAAAAGTGTTGCTCGTGCAGGCCTTAATATTCCCTATCATTGACTATGGTGATGTGTGCTACTTTGACCTGAATGCAGATCATCTTAATAAACTTGACCGACTTCTAAATAACTGCATTCGATTCATTTTCAATCTCCGAAAATACGATCATGTGTCTAATTATCGCTCTCAACTTAAGTGGTTGCCTATTCGGCAGCGTAGGTCTCTGAGAGCGTTAACTACTCTTTACTCTTTACTTGATTCTCCCTCTTCTCCCTCGTATCTAACTTCAAAATTTCACTATCTACATAGCAACCACAGTAAATTTCTTCGTTCTTCTCATAATAGACTTCTTCAGTGCCCATCTCATCATTCTAATTTCATTCACTCTTCTTTCGTCGTACAATCGATTCTTCTATGGAACTCCCTTCCACCGGAAATCAGGATGGCAAAGAGTCGTTATTCTTTTAAAATGAAAACTCGCGCATATCTTTTAAAGAAAATCTAATATCATATTACAGTTGTATTATTTATTATATAATTTATTTATTTATATATATATATATTAGTATATATATATATATATTATAGTATGTATTATATATATATATATATGATATGTATCTGTGTAATTTATGTACCTTCTATATCTTTTCATCTGCAATATTTTGATACTTTAGTGCACCTACCATGTTTTCTCTGCATCACCCCAAGGTTGACTGGAAGAGAATGCCTTTGGCATTAAGTCCGCCTCTGTACAATTCTGTGCAAGAAGTTTTTAAATAAATAAAAAATAAAAATAAAATACTTAAGATTAATTACAATCATGTGTGTTGACTCAGAACAACTCCATCCCAAGCACTTTTATCACTTAAATAATCAGAAATTTTGTAATATGCCCTGCTACACAATTTGGCTTTAATAATTCTTTTAAACTTATTCGTAGACAATTCTCTAATATCATTGGGAAGTTTGTTATAAAATCTTATACATTGCCCCATAAAAGAGTTACTTATTTTGTGGAGACGGGTAGTATGCAAAATGAGATTATTCTTATATCTAGTATTTACATTATGTGTATCGCTCCTTTTACAGAAGGAATCGATATTTTTATGCACATATAGTAAGTTTTCATATATATACTGAGATGGTACAGTTAGAATGTTGACCTCTTTGAATTTTTCTCTCAAAGATTCTCGCGGACCAAGTTTATATATCGCTCTTACAGCTCTTTTTTGCAATATAAATATGGTGTTAATGTCAGCAGAGCTACCCCAGAGAAGAATTCCATAGGACATTACACTATGAAAATAACTGAAATAAACCATTCTAGCTGTGTCAACATCAGTCAGCCGTCTAATAGTTTTCACTGCATATGCTGCAGAACTTAATTTGCCGGACAGTTTTTCTATTTGTTTCTCCATTGTAGCTTTGAGTCAATAGTGATACCCAAGAACACAGTTGATTCAACAGGGTCCAACCTAGCTCCATTAAGTAGTACATTGGTTGACGCCTGTTTCACATTCGGTGTAATGAATTTAATGACTTTAGTTTTCTTATCATTAAGCACAAGTTTATTGGCATTAAACCAATGAACAACTTTAGAGATTGCATCATTAACACAAATATCTGTCCAGGGTGGAAATCAAACCCTTGACCTCCGGCGTTAAAATCAAGGATTTGTCAACCACGCCAACAGGCTCGTCAAGTAGAGCGTGTCGATGACGAGCTCATTCTTCAATAGCTTTTAGTTACTTTGCTTGTAAACTTCTGAACTTCTATGTAGATAAGGATATATTCACCAAAACCAAATTTCGGCCACGTGACTACTATAATATATCAACAGAAACAGAAAATCGATCACACGATTATTCAAATATAGGTAGTTATACAATTCTCAAGGAAATTATGGTGGACATATAAATAAATGCGAAAAAAAACGAATAAAATGCCAGCCGCTTAAAATTGTAACAATATGCTAGTCAACAATTGAAATTTAAATATAATTAAATATGAGACAAAATTTATTACAGTAATTATTTTAAAGAAATCAAGATTAAGTGGTTTACTTTCAATATCAGCTTAGATCAAGCATTTTAGGCTTATGCATATCATGTAACAACAAAGAATGGGCGGCCAGTTTTCATTATGATTTCGGGTTATCTAGCAAAAGTCTATGCATTATACCACAACATAAGGTGAAAAAGTAAGCTTTTCTAGAGACACCGTCTTGGAAAATAGCCTGCATTTATGTAAGTTTATTTTTCGAGTGTATGATGTTAATGGGATTATATTTATCGGGATGAAAACATGTTGAAACGAGTTATGATACTAAATTCATGGATTTCGTATTTATTTGTAGTTTTATACAAATATTGCAAATTTTTATTTTTAAAATAGATTCACATCAACTGTAATCGATCAAAAACGGGCGAGCCTATATGTCAAGAAGATTTCGCTGCTCCTCCGTTTGTTCTGCTTACATCCGGATCATAATAATACCTGTAAGATTTATATACCCCTAGAATTAACGTAAATTGGGTTTTTCTTCCCCCGTCACTAAACTTCCGTCTATCGGTCCCTTCAGTGCCCTATACCCTCAAAGATTGCATGAGACTTCAATAAATGCTTCCAGCATAATATGAATCTTAGTATCGACACAATTAAAACACTGATATAAATACTATACACTATAGTAAATAAATAATAATACATATCATCCAATAATGTTAAAAAAAAATTGAAACACAAAATCAATATGTAGTGTTAATTCCGCTAATCGTCAGTTTTATCATGTCGGGAAAATATGCACATGCAAGAATGAAAATATAAAAAGCAAATTACATGCGCCAGTACGATACCCAACACGTGTTTCAGTCCTCCACGGACCATTCTCAACGGTTGCTAACTCTTCGAGTGCTCGAATGAGTCCGTGGAGGACCAAATCACGTGTTGGGTATCGTACTAGCGCATGTAATTTGCTTTTTATATTGTCCTTCCTGTATGCGCATATTTTTGCGGACGGGAGGTGGTACCGCGGTACAAATTGCATTCCAGCATGATTAAACTGACAATTAGCGGAATCAACACATATTGATTTTGTATTTGATTGTTATGGATTTCCGCAAAGTAACGCCTGATTTCATTACTTATGTTAAAAAAATGATAGCTCTAAAGACCATATCTTGCAAAAAATACAGTTAAAATACATTTTAAGAGTCCTGGCTAATTGCATATAATGTAATTAATTATTGGAAGAATATTTAGGCCAAATGAACAAAATGTAAGTTAAAAATATATCGTATAGTTTTTGCACCATAGCCCTCATGACCCACAACAGATAGGTTTGAGTTAACCCTCATTGTTCTGGCACAATGCGTGTCTATACGATATTGGCAGTAAATTATAATGCACCTTGTTGTATAGGAGGTAGTTATAGGTAAATCTAATATATAACGTATATTAGATTAAGCTATAGTGTTTATGATTGCTTGTAGTTATGTTATTACTGCTTCATTGGTCAAGCTGCAAGGTCTTATGTATGACTTAGAGGTCGTGATAACTTCATTTGCTTTATTATTTACAATACAATACAATACAAATACTCTTTATTGTACAGTCAGCTCCAAAAGTCGATGAACACAATGTATATTTAACAGTACAGTTACGGCGTAAAATCAGGGTAATCTAATGATAATATTTAATGGATAAAAACTCTGTACAGACGCCAGCACATCCATTAAATATATCATTAGATTACCTTGATTTGACGCCGTAACTGTACTGTTAAATATACATTCTGTTCATCGAATTTTGGAGCTGACCGTATACCAAGATTTACATATAAAGTATACAGTTGTAATAAATCTAGTACAATGGGCGGTCTTATCGCTAACTGCGATCTCTTCCAGACAACCTTAGGATGGACAAGATCAGCAAGAAGAATAATTAAATGAGTGATAGGGGTGTAGCAACTTAAGATTATTATATATATATATATATATATATATATATATATATTATACATATTAATATGTAATTGAAATTTGTTGATATATATATTACATACAACATACATATAACAAATAAAATACTTATATAAATACATACATTCTATTAGTGATAGGAGATGACAGTAACACTGTTATTATGCAATAGTATCTATTTATCGTGAAAGGTAGTATTCCTTCACTGGTTTTTTAAAAGTGTGAAGGGATTGTGCCCGCCTTATCGTTACAGGCAAATCATTCCAAAGGCGCACAGCTTCTACTGTAAATGATTGTCCGTAGAAGTTAGAGGAATGCTTAGGTATTTTCAGTCGCAAATTTTCAGATGACCTCAGGGATCTTAAATGTGTGTCATTTAGGAACTCGAACCGTTCTTTGAGATAAAGTGTGGTGGCAGAATTTAACAATATACTGTATAGTGTATTTAGGCAGAGAGTTAGAGTTGAATCACGAACCGGAAGACGCAACTCCTACAAGATGGACGGATGATCTTGCGAGGGTCGCTGGAAGTCGCTGGATGCAGATTGTGGAGATGTTTAGGGGAGGACTTTGTGGCGTCTTTCGGCTGATATGTTGATGATGATAGATAAAGGACACCCAGAACAAATAATCGTGTTCATCACACAAAGATTTGTCCTAGATGGGGATCGAACCTACAACCTCTGGTTTAGCAGTTGTCATCGCTAACGGCTAGGCGCTCATAGCTAGATGCTCTCTCCGGTCTGTAAGCGATCGGCGAGGTTAAGCAACTACGCTTGCGATCAGTCCAGAGATGGGTGACCGCCAAAGTTGTTTAATTTCTGAGCGTCTCCGTGCTTCGGAGGGCACGTTAAGCTGTCGGTCCCAGTTGTAGTCATTAGACAACAGTCGTTAAGCCATGTCAGAGGCCTACTGGGCGGCTTGAGCAACTCTGACACAAGGGTTACCACTGCCCATACGATAAGCATAAGCAAGCATCGCTAACCACTATGACTACAGGTCAGTCAAAATTATACATCCATCTAAAACGTATTTTTCTGTCCCTTACATACAGCTTAATTTCATTTATATAGATATTTCAATGACTAATTTCAACCAAAATCAATTTTACCAAACTATTTTAAAATACGTTATAATGATTGCAAGCCGATCGTAAAATTAATAATTTAAATACATCATTTATATTACTAATTAGCAACCTACAATATCAATACAAACTTTAAATTGGATACTAATAAATTATTCCAGTTGGATAATTGGTAGCTACTGAATTATTATTTTGAAGAGAAAAGATTTGATTTTAATGTATTTTGGTTTTTGTAATTGATAACACCGAAAAAAACTTAACTGATTTTAAAAATCCTTTCTTTTGTAATAATAAACGTTAGGTTACATTAGAATCGAGTAGTAGAGCTCTATTCATTTGAAAAGATTACAATAATATACTGTATTAAAAAATTTCTTCCATGATTACGTCATACAATGTCTCAAAAATTTTCCTATATTTTTAAGTCATAATTCGGCATAATTTGAAAAAAACTAGACGATACGTAAAATATAGTTCTGCATATTACCCAACAAGTAGGTACATATAAGTTTATGTGTCTAATTGTTGCAGATAAGTCATAATAACCAGTTATTTTTCGAAATACTAATTCAAATAACCGACATTAACAAGAAGTCTAGGAGGCCTTTACTGTTTCATCGAAAAATAGACTCAAAGGGGGGGACTTATTGCTAAGCCAGAGTCGTCGGTTCAATCCAGGATAAATCTTTGTTATGATAACGATTATTTATTATGTGAGTGGGTGTTCCATAATATATATATTTATAAATATATAAGTATATTTAGCAGTTGTCTGGTTGCCATAGTACAGTCAGAGGCAAGAGTATACATATGATCAAAAAAACTGGCCAAGTGCGAGTCAGACTCGGGGGTTCCGTATGATTGAATGAAAGGTAAATTGTGGTTTACGATTTATAACGTATTAAAAAAGACTACTTACTAGATCTCGTTCAAACCAACTTTCGTTGGTAGTTTTTATGGTAATGTATATCATATATTTTTTTTTAGTTTTATCATTCACTTATTTTAGAAGTTACAGGGGGGGGGGGAGACTCATTTTACCACTTTGGAAGTGTCTCTCGCGCAAACTATTCAGTTTAGAAAAAAATGATATTAAAAACCTCAAAATCATTTTTGAAGACCTATCCATACCCCACATGTATGGGAACAATGAAAAAAAAAATGAGTTTCAGTACTATGTATGGGGACCCCCAAAATTATTGTTTTTTTTCTATTTTTGTTACTTACCAAGTTTCAACGGTACAGCTCTTATAGTTTCGAAAAAAAGTGGCTGTGACACAGACAGACAGACAGACATGACGAATCTATACGGGTTCAGTTTTTTGCCATTTGGCTACGGAACCCTAAAAAGGACGAGAGGTTTGGGTTTATGAATAATCATAGAGATTGACGGCAGAAACATAAACTGATATTTAAACAACTTTAAATTTCGATTGAAACCTATACATGATCTCTTTGACAAAAACTTAATAATAGGTCTTTGCCTATGAAATTGCCGTTTTGTATGAAAAAATTTAAACGAATTTTTTTCATGAATTTTTTTATTTGTATTAATCGAAGTAATCACCCATGCAATCAATGCATCTTTGCCATCGCAGTGGCAGTTTATTGATGCCCTTCTTAAAGAAATCAGCTGGACGGGAGGCAACAAATTCTTCAAAGGCATTTTGTACTGCCTCTCGGGTATTGAATTTTTTTCCCGCCAAGAAGTTATCCAAATTCTGGAAAAAGTAGTAGTCTGTAGGCGCAAGGTCTGGTGAGTAGGGCGGATGACGGAGAGCTTCCAACCCCAGTTCTTGCAACTTGGAGACCGTCTGCTGTGCAGTATGAGGTCGCGCGTTGTCGTGCAGGAGCAGCGGAGACGAGCGATTGACCAATGCTGGTTGGAGATGCGCCAGCTTCTCCATCATTGTGCTCAGTTCTTCACAGTACACATCTGCAGTAATGCTCACCCCGTTTGGTAAGAAGCTGTGATGAATCACACCGGCGCTAGACCACCAAACAGTGACCATCACTTTTCTAGGGGTAAGTTTTCGTTTAGGGCATTGTTTAGGTGCTGAACCAGGATCCAACCAACTTGCTGAGCGCTTGCGGTTATCAAACAGAATCCATTTTTCATCGCAGGTAACAATGCGGTTCAAAATTCCTTCATTTGTGTGTCTGTTGAGCAGTGCAAGGCACGTCTCGACGCGTACTTCGCGCTGGCGATCATTGAGTTCGTGGGGCACCCATTTGTCAAGCTTTTTTACCTTGCCAATTTGACGCAAATGGACCAATATTGTTTTGACGCTAACGTCGAAAGCTGCTGCTAATTCAGCCGTAGATTGTGTATCATCAGCTTCCACAACCGCCTTTAATTCGTCATTGTCGACCAAAGTCTTCGGACGACCGCGAGGTTCATTTTTCAGGTCGAAATTTCCAGAACGGAAGCGAGCAAACCAATAACAGGTGGTGCGTTGGTTTGTAGTGTTAGCTCCGTAAACGTCGTTGATGTTGCGTGCCGCTTGTGCCGCGTTGCTGCCACGACGGTACTCATATTCCATAATTACTCGAATTTTTAACGTATCCATGATGACGAAAAAGATTGATATGCGATGAAAATGTAACACTAATCAATAAAGAAATGACTACTTTTGGAAAAAAGAATCCATGTTTTTAAAATAAAATTAATTTGAAATTAGAATTCTTAGCCAAACAAAAATTATTTTGATTTGAAATGGCCAGTACTGCAGAACGGCAATTTCATAGGTAAAGACCTAATATAAGCTAGCTAAATATCATTACGATTATAAAATAAATCTTAATGAAATAATGAAATTTTTTCAGCACTTGGGTATTAACATACACTTGTACTTGTCAAGCTCACAATGCAGTACATAAACATAGTCGAATACAGTATAAAAAATACCAAAAAATTAATTAATCCGTCCGTGCGGTCTGTTTTATCAGACATATTTTCTTAAATGCTAAAATAAATAAAGTTACTAATCTATTATTTTGAAATTTAGTTGTACAATATTAAAATTAAAGAATTGAAGGCAATGGACATTTGGCTAGCGCAGAAGGCTCTTAACCAGTAGCTTAAATTAAACGACTAATACCCGAGGCCTCCCTTTTGGGGTTCGGGTCACAGCTCAGGGGGCCGCTGAAGCAAAAGGACAGAATTCTAAGAGAGGGTGTGATCAGTTGCACGGGATCACCGACGACGTTACGGGGCCAAAGCGATCCTCGCCGCTGAGGAGCCTAGCTAACCTGCGGCTTTCTCTAGCTACCTAGGTGGACTTATTGTAAATACTACAACATGTTCTATTTACAAGCGCTATTTTAAAGTCTACGTGAATAAAAACCTTTTTATTTTATTTTTACACTTTCAAATTATTTATATAATACTAAATATTGTATTTAAATATTCCGTCCATCGTTGGGGGGTAAACTAAAATAAGTCTCCGTGTACCCATACACGGGGCAAAATGCGATTTACTTTTATTTTAATTTAATTTAATGATTGCACTACAGCATTGCACTAACAGCTTAACTTGCCCTCCAAAGCACGGAAACGCTCAGAAATTAAACAAATTTGGCGGTCACCCATCTATAGACGGATGGTGTGCCCAGGAGCTTAACCTCGCCATCACTTACGGGCCGGTGAGAGCATCTGGCTGTAAGCCTCATGTATAACTAAGCTGTTCTTACTTTTAATAATTGAAAAATAAAAACTACGGAAGCAGGGAATGATGTCCATTTGAAAAGCCAATCAAGGCGTTATAAAAGCAACAGAACACCAGCATTTTCATAAAACATCTAGTGAGCGACCTAAAACCTGATTCATCTTTGCTAACGGTATTTTGTCGCCTTGCAAATTGTCACTTGGCGCTTGCAACATAAAATTATTGCTATAGGGGCAGGCCAATAATTATGTGACCTCGTAAACATTTTTACTTGACTAAGTTACAGTCAAAAGTATGTTAGTGAAAAATATCGACCATGTGCGATTTGGAATAGTATATCGAGGCTCAACATTGAGTACAAATTACCTGCCGACATACCCAACATGTAAACAGCTCATCACGAGAATTAAGTCTTGAATATTTTTTTGTTACATACTAGAAATTTACGGTTTTCAGATTTTTCTCTTTACATCAGTCATTACTACTTATTGAGGAATTTTATTATTATAGAACAATGAGTGTACCTAGTCAGCCATTGTCCAATCCTAGTAATTGCATAATATAGACTACAGGTTTTGACTACCTTGCGAGTGTTATGATAATATTATGTGGCAAAAATGGCCTTATCTCTTGATTTCGTCAACTTAGTAACATAATCTCTTGACGATAACTTGATACGAGCTAGCTAAATATCATTTCTGTAATAAAATAAATTTAATAAATGTTTTCATACAAGATGTACCTAAATATCTATGTTACTAGAAATAATATCTAATGTATACAACTATATTACTACAAACATGTTCTGACTATTTACAAGCGCTTTTTAAAGTCTACGTGAATAAAAACCTTTTTTATTTTATTTATTTTATTTTATAAGAATTCTATTTGCGAAGCAGAATTGAATATGTGATATTTTTTCCAACTTGACACACAATCAACTGATCCTATAAAGGTTCTTTGTCTGAAGTACGGTAACCCTAAAAAACTGTTCAAACATGAGTTGCACTTCCGTGGAGAGGGTTCCATTCGATGAATATCCTACGCTAGATTTTGAGAAATTTGCCATGTCATGTTAAGACTGTAAACTTTGTACATTTTTTTTATGTAATCTCTATTAACAACTACACAATTTATACTTATTCATTATATTTAAGGGTAAGTATAAGTTTGTAAATTATTATTTTTTAAGTTGCTTCCCGAAACGTAAATATGGAAAAAAAATATTTACACGTCTATAGTTGGGACACAGAAATACATATTGTGTACTATATTTCAATTTGGTGCAAATTTCAATAATCATAGATTAGGGTAGATTTGGACGACATTGGCTGTGTTTTTATTCGGACGTACGAAATCCTAAAAGTCTTAACTGATTTTTTATTTACCTTATTAGAAATCATAATTATTGCTTATAAAACGTAGTTTATAGACAACCCCTAAAGAAGCCTTTCCCAATTATTATTCAGTGTCGACGCTTGAATAATTAAACTTTTTATGGAAAATAAGTGGAGACTTGTTATTAGCCTTGAAATTAAGTTAGCTTAACTTATGGTAATGAGCTAGCATTTGTCTGATGAATGTTTCTTAAGTTTTTAAGAGTTTAATTATGGTGTAGTTAGGTACTTCTTTCAGCATTTCTTTGTTTTTCTGCACGATTTTTTTCTTATTCAGATATTATTTATTTACAAAGCTAATACGATAATTTCTAGTTTATTTATAAAAGCGGTAAAATATATATTTACATCTTTAAACGATCTTGAGATTTGTATATATGGAAAACTATTTCTGAATCAAATATTTCTGATCCTGAGATTTTTCGTCTGGACTTCAGAAGAATACATAGTTCTTCTGAAGTAGGTACAAACAAAATCTCCGATGGAGGCACTTGTAAACGATTATTTCGCAAAACCTGTAAATTTTAATTTCGTTTCTCGTGCAAGATCATGGTCCGTTAAAGCAATTATTAAAAATAATTGTACTGGCTTACTTTTTAAATGGATATCGAACGAGTAGCCCAGTATTCCAATCCATACAATATATATATTTCATTTCCAATAAATAATCACACTAGTATTATAGAGGTAAAAATTGTGAGTGTGTGAATGTATGAGTGTGTACGTTTGTTACTTCTTTACGTATACACGGCTGGAGCGATTTTAATAAAATTTGGTATGGAGTTAGTTGATACCCTGGATTAACTCATAGGCTATAATTTATAAAATTTAACGCGGGTAAAACCGCGTGGCACAGCTAGCTGTTAGATAAAATTTGTACATCCACGTTCTCGCTAGTGACACCTAGGGCAAAAAGTCAGGACAGTTATCTTCCAGATCATGGAAATAAATGTTGGACGGACGTAGTACTTCCCGCTCCACAACATGTTGGAAAATATAAAACTTAAAACTATTTCCAGCACTAAATTAATCAATACATATAATAAAATCGTAGGAAAGTCAAAACTGTACATTGAATATTTTTTTAAAAGGAAACTTGGGCGCGATCTACAATCGATATCGAAGCCAAAAATATACATTTTAGAATTTTTGTCTATGTGTTTGTTTGTCTGTATGTATGTCCGGGCTAAACTCAAAAAGTTCTGCATGGATTTACTTAAAATTTTGCATGAATGTTACTAAGACGTCGGGTCAACATATAAGCTACATATTATCACGCTATCACCTTCGGGGGAGGAGCTGTGATAATTTTTAACATTTAACGCGGGTAAAACCGCGGAGCACAGCTAGTTTAAAATATGGGCACTCATTATAGAGTTTCTTGATTTAAAACCTATGAATAGTAATAGTAAAATTCTACGTGCGTTTTACAAATGTGGAAATTTGTATGTTACTTATTCATGTAAAAGCCTGGATTTGGATGTAATTTAAAACAGAGATAGTTTAATCTCCAAAGGCTGCAATAAATTGCCAGATCGTGAATTAAATCGCGAAACGCAGCTAGCAATTTGTTACATCTAACCAAGCTTTAAATATCTAAGTTTAAGTATACTTCAGTGCTTCGCTACCATAAATCTCTATCAACAAACTGTAATTTTATGAAAGAACATGACGTTGAGGGATTGTCATGAAGTACCGACGATATTCCATGAGTTTGCGTGATCGCATGTTTTGTTACTAGTTTTTGTAAAACATTGCAGTGTATTTTATCCAGGCGCATATTTATTATGGTAGTGCTTAAAGTAGCCACTTTACTATTACCACGGCGTATACTATAATGAATTGAAGATCACCGTAGCCTAGTTGGTAGTGCTCCTGCCTACGAATGTGGTGGTCCTGGGTTCGAATCCCGGTAAGTGCAAATATTTGTGTGATGAGCATGAATATTTGTTTCTGAGTCATGGATGTTTTCTATGTATTTAAGTATTTATCTATCTATATAAGTATGTATATCGTGGCCTGGTACCCATAGTACAAGCTTTGCTTAGTTTGGCGCTAGGATGATCTGTGTGACATGTACCTAAAAAAAAAAAATTATACAAACGAAATGAATATACCTATTATGTTCTAGTAGATACTTCACCATGTACCGTAAGCCTGTCGTGATGATATACGTCATTCGTTCACTTTTCACGGGATTTTGAGAAGTAGTTTTTAATAAATAAATACAAAAATAAATAATAGTTTTTATTCACGTAAAACGTAATTATCTATACGTATATATAATTATTAACACGGATTGTATGAAAACATTGAGATAAAACATTAGTTTTTATGATTTAGTTATTTAGCTAGCTTAAATTAGGTTATTGTCAAGTTTGTTTATATGTACATTTCTGTTGCCGCTATAAAAAAACATACCTAAAAACAAAATAAAATAAATATTTAAGGGGGCTCCCATACAACAATCGTGAATTTTTATCGTGCTCGTTTTTATTGATAATGGTATGGGACCATTCGTGCGCGAGTCCGACTCGCACTTGGCCGGATTTTTATATCTTGCTTTAGTATAAATAATAGTTTAAATTAGGTTACGATGTCAACTTCAGAGTTCCTGTCAACGTTGAGCTATTAAGTTTTGCTAGTAAAAAGTTAACTTATTAGACATAAATTATAATTATACTGCCATTCATATTAAAAATATAAAAAGAAACATAAGCAATTGCTTTTGCTTTTGCTCAATTTGGGTAAATTTCCACTGTCTCAAAACACAATGGCAATTTATAGTAAGAAAGTAAGTAAGTAAGTATTTATGTCGCTTAAAAACGTGGTACATACAGGATGTTTATATATTGACATTATATAAAAATAGACAATAAAAACTACTATAATATTAATTCGTAACTTTGAATTTACACCAAAATTACCGAAAATATTTCAGGCCTTTAATATTATATCAATGACATCGATAATTCAATATTAAAATACAAAAGGTCTGAAATATAATCCGCCATTTTGGGGTAATTCCGACTCTCATTAAAATAAAGATAACGTTCAATCACTATGTATTCGACCATAAACAGAGATTTTCAATGGCTGCGCTTGTAAAACTATACTATTTATTTTATTATTATTAAATATACAGATAAAGGATAAAAAATGCGAAAGCCGTAAATTTTTAGTTACATTATGTACGTAATAAAAATATGTTTAATAATTTTATTTTAAACTTACCTACTACTCATTCATTACACGTATTAAATTGAAATTCATATCTAATACTCAGGTCTAACTCACTCAGCTGTGTGGTGACGGCGACAGATATCAGAATCAGAATATCATCACCCCATCTCATCCCGTGGGGGGCGTAGAAGTCGACCCGAGGGAATATCTACCAGAGGAAGGGCAGCAGCTTCCTTCTGATTACTATGACCATCTTACTGCAATCGCCAACCCGCCTGCCAAGCGTGGCGATTATGGCATATCCCCCTAAGACGATTCTTGAGGGAGGCTTGTCCAGCAGTGGACTTATTTAGCTGTAATGATGATGATGATGATGACTCAGGTCTAAAATATCTTTAAGCTGTAACAAAATCATACTTCTATGTCAATGCAATCAAAAGGAACAGCGATTTAAGCCGCATATTTTCAAACTCGCAACTACTTGCAAAAACCTGAAGGCCAAATGCCTTTATCACAGTTTTGTACGGAACCCCTGGTAAGCGAGTCTGACTCGCACTTGGCTGGCTTTTTTATAATGTTTTATCTTATAGTCTTGTAGTACGTGTCACAAATAGTCAGTATTTAGGCATTTAGTTCTGGTTGATAATCAAAGTAAAATAGTATCATGAATAAATGTAGTTTCTATACACAGAGAATTTCATCCCAACTTTTGAAGAACCATTAAAATAGCAATAATTAAAGTCGTGCTTTTAAAAAAGACGGTCTCTACTTGTTCATTATTTTCACGGTGAAAAAGAGCGCGTCATTCAACGCCTTCATTCATAAAAAGATGTCATTTGTAAACAAAAAATATTTGCTGGCACCCATCTGGAACAGGTTTTAAAGTTTTATTTGCTATGCAGTGAAACGTGTATTTTGAAATTCTGTACTTACTTTATATTATCGGCAGTGGTTACCCTTGTGTCAGAGGTAGTCAAGGCAGGCAGTAGACCTTCTGAAATTGGTTAAAGATTGTTTTCAGATGAATACAGCCGGGACTAATGTGCCTTTCGGATCACGGAGGTGCCCGCTAGTTAAACCACAATAGCGGTCACCCATCTAGGCTCACTATCACGCCTATGTGTTTACTTTCAGACCGGCAACAGTACCTGGAATTTCCTTGATCTTAAGCACAGGTCTGACAGGTACACGATTAAAATATATAAATCGAGCGTTTGGTGACAGGTAAATGCAAAGTAGTAAGTATGAATAAATAAAATAAAAAATGTTTCTCTCACTTGTTGCCATGTCAGAAGAGAAAGTCTTTGCATCTAAAACGTATACTCTATGTAATTCGTCTCTTCTCCTTCTTGGCGTGTATATAGCAACCTGCCAGTCAGTTTGCTATAGACACGCCGTAGGTTTGAGGCCAAGAACGTAGCCGTAAGTAGTTCAGCTACGTTCTATAAATGTATTAATTTATAACCAATCATATTTGACTTCGGTTCATTGAATAAATTGCATTTACTTTGACTTCGTAATGTTGAACTTGCAATACGTACGAAATGGATATGCACTAATTTCGTTTTACATTTTCGTTTTGATATTTAGCTTAAATGTTTGGAAACCAAGACCTAAATAAAACGATTGCAGATAACATATTATTATTTAAAGTTATTCAGTGCGCATGTAGATGCAAATTTAACTAGGTGTAAATATTTAAAGCCAAAAACTGGACTTGAATAAAAAAATTAATAAACAACTTTTGACGGGCCTGTTGGCGTAGTTGACAAATGCCTGCTCTTCACGCCGGAGGTCGTGGGTTCGATTCCCACCCAGGACATATATTTGTGTACATGAACATGTCTGTTGGTCCTGAGTCTGAGTGTAATTATCTATATAAGTATGTATTTACAAGAGAAAGGTAGTACATCAGTTATCTGGTTTCCATACACAAGCTCTGCTTAGTTTGGGACCAGATGGCCGTGTGTAAATAATGTCCCAGGATATTATTATTACACGTTTTTTATACGAATCTTACCGTGCCTTGTCTATTTTCCATTTCTATTTGGGGTCGGTTCCTAATATAACCAGTGGCAACCAGTGAGCAACCAAGATAGATCAGGTGTATCATTTGGTTTCTGATTACTTTTGACCATTGTCGTTGTTGCGGATTCGATCCTCGCAGAGGTCTACTCTTTGCGTGACCCATAAATGGTTGTTCCCAGACTGGGTTTGCTATGTGGCCATTATTTGAATTTTTGCGAAGTGCCTCGCGATACGATTTGTTATTGTACTGCGAACGTAGTCTTTAAGAAGAAAACATGCGGGGCAGTCTTTGGGCACTGCTGCTAGAAGTGAAATCTATTTTACACTTATAATTTACAATATCATATTCATACAATAGCTTATGGTATGCGTGACGTGACGAGGACGCTAGTTTCACGCTTTTTGTTTGTCCAAAAATACACAGTATCTATACTTATATACTTACATATAATAAAATCGTAGGAAAGTCAAAACTGTACATTGAATATTTTTTTTTAAGGATTCTTGGGGCGTGATCTGCAATCGATTACGAAGCCAAAATAATAGTTTTTAGAATTTTTGTCTGTGTGTCTGTTTGTCTGTATGTATGTCCGGGCTAAACTCAAAAAGTACTTCATGGATCTACTTCAAATTTTGCTTGAATATTACTAAGTGGTCGGGTCAACATATAGGCTACATATTATTACGCTATCACTTACGGGGGAGGAGTTATAATAATTTATAAAATTTAACGCGTGTAAAACCGGGGGGCACAGCTAGTACATAATATTGCTCATGGGAAGCGTGACGTGCCGATTTTCACACTTTTTACTCTAAAAGTACACATGTATACTCGTACACAGTATACATACAGCTTATGGTAGCATGTGGTGACGATGACGCGAGTTTCACGCTTTTTGTTTACTCTAAAAGTACACATAATAACACAGTGTACATTAGCTCATGGGAAGCGATTTCTGTTCAACCAAAAAATACTCAACGCCCCTAAAGAAGTTTTCACTTAAATAAATGTATACTTAACAGCAATTTATGCTCAACTGCGACAAATAATAAAATGAAGATTAACTTATTAATACGAGAAAAAAAAACATCCTTTAATCAAATGTTGAATAATACTCACAATCCCGTTATTAATGAAGAACAAAACCACTCCAGTTTTAACGTGGTATAATAAATGAGTGCAGTGTGAAAGTAGCACCGATGATCTATCAACGTCTCTTCAAGATAAAATTACGTCACCGAAATTAGATTTATTATTGTCTTAGGTTAAGTGAAGTATGTCATGGTGTGTCAATGCGTTCCTAAGTTCCGCGGTGATTTATTGTTTTAAGACTGTTTGTTATGTTTTTTTGAGCTTAAGAGCCTTTCTTAGATGTCATTTTTAGCCCACTTCGAATAATGAGGTTATCAATTCCACACTATGTTTTTGAAGTAAACTCTTGTTTACGCACGTTTGACTTGAGGAGTAAGTTGGTGAATGCGTGACGGGAGCATTACGTAATATGTGATCGGGTAAGTTAGTGAAGATAGAAAGAGTTACGTTTCGTATATTACTGTAGGGAGGAAAAGAGAGAGAGCTGCGAGCAGAAGCTTACAGAAGCCCCAAAATCATTTTTTAGCCCTACCCGGGATTTAATAATATCTAGGGACAATGTCACACAGATCATCCTAGCCCCAAACTAAGCAAAAGCTTGTACTATGGGTACCAGGCGACGATATACATACTTATATAAATAGATAAATACTTATATACATAGAAAACATTCATGACTCAGAAACAAATATTCGTGCTCATCACACAAATATTTGCACTTACCGGGATTCAAACCCAGGAACACCAGCTTCGTAGGCAGGAGCACTACCAACTAGGCTATGGTGACCGTGGTGGGGATTAGAACCCAGGACCTCAGCGCTTGAACATGCTACAACTAGACCGACGACGCAGTCTAGTATTGACACCAATTTAACTACTCAGCACGAGGTAAGAGAGTGAGGTTCGAGCATTTTCTTTCTCTCGTGACCATAAGAGAAAGAAAATGCTCGAACCTCACTCTCTTACCTCTACAATAACAAATGGCTAGTTACGTTTTTTTATATAAGAGGACGACAAACGAGCAAGTGGGTCACCTGATGGTAAGTGATCACCGCCACCCATGTACACTCGCAACACCAGAGGAGTCGCGGGTGCGTTGCCGGCCTTAATAAGTGTCAGCAAACCAGTGTTGCTGACCCTTCCCCTCATCCCGATGAGCTCTGTCGACCTTACTCACACGCAGAAACACAACATTAACTAGTCGGGCTGCTCTTTGAGCAAAACAACAATGGGAAACAGGCGTGAGTCTATGTATGTATGTAAAAAAAACTGAATAAACCAGTGTGCTTTAGAACACATGACTGAAATAAAACTTCTTTAGCTTCATCGACGAATTTAAGAGAGGTAAGGCACAGACCTCTCACGCACACTGGTTTATTCAGTTTTTTTACATACATACATAGACTCACGCCCTGTTTCCCAGAGGGGTAGGCAGAGACAACGGATTTCCATTTGTCGCGATCTTTGCACACATCTTTTGCCTCGATTACTGTCATTATATTCTTCATACATGCTCGCCGGTTTAGGGTACTTCATCTGACCTGCCCTTTCTTGAGATTTTTTTAGTGTTGCAAAATTCGTTTTTATTTGATAGAAATGCTTTTTGTTCGGCCCGTATAAATCGTGTTCGAATCAGTTCTTGTCAAAAAAGTTTAATTTGGTTTTATGATTTTTTAAACTGTAATCGATTATGTCAACTTAGTGGAATTTCGACCATGACACCCAGTCTCAATGGAGACAAGCCATCTGCATGAGATATTGTTGTGCACAAGTCTGTGCAGGAACACAAGGGCACTCTTTACTTTGATGGGACGACTAGCGTCACGACCAAAAAGAGGTCACGTACAGGACCTGACGCGGCTTTACGTGTTTTCGTGGGACTGTAATACCACCAACTCCCAGCCTACGGGCTCATATTGAGAAATTTTCTTTACAGAAAAGCCCCAAAATCACTTTTTAGACCGACTTGAGATATGAACCAAGGACCTCAACGCTTGAAAATGCTACCGTTAGACAAACGAGGCAGTCTAGTATCGACACCATTTTATTACTACTCTGCTAGAGGTAATTAGTCCACTTTACTCGAAGCTTTTCTCTAATTGATGTTCAAACTATAAATGCATACAACTTCAGAAACAATTGCAGTCCACTGTGCATGGTTTAATTGCGAGAATATTACCACTTGGCACGCGGCTAGACTTCACTCACACACGGAAATTCAGCGGAGTGCACATGTATTCCGTTGACAATTGTTTTTCTTGTTTATTTAATACTGGCTTCTGCCGTGTGGAAATTCCTGCTTGGAAAAACTCAGCTATTTTATAGGATGTGTTTTATTCAATATGTTACTTCGAATTTAGAACCACTGTTATTTTAATTATCACGAACATAGTGTCTCCAATTTAAATGTAAAAATATATTTTCTAAATAAAACTATATTTTATCTACGTTTAAATAATTGAATGTAGCCTATGGTTAAAAATTTGTACTTACTTATCACATGGGCAGTGGTTATACATTATAGTGCCTATTGTCAGAGTTGTTCAAGCCACCCAATAGGCCTCTGACATGTCTTGACGACTATTATCTAATGACTAAAACCGAGACTGAAGGCTTAAGCAGAAGAAGCACGGAGACGCTCAGAAATTAAACCACTTTGACGGTAAAACATCTATGAACTGACCGCATGCTTAGATGCATTACTTTAAAAGAAAGTTACTGCTTTCCTTCATGAACACAATTATGAGGATACTAGGAAATTGCTTGCAATTATGTTGTAATACTGAAGCGACAGCAATAACTAGCTACCTATTGATATATGAATTCTTACAGAAATACACACACACACACACACACACACACACACACACACACACACACACACGCAAACACACATTGTTTTTGTATTCTTTTTTTCTCTTTACTTTTTTAACTTAATTATTCTCATAAACCAAATTATGTGCATATGCATGTGATCCTATTATTCGTAAGAATGTATAATAAATGTATCTCTTCATAAAGCGTGGAGACCTGGTGTCCTGAAATACAGGCCTTGAGCTTAGCTTAGGCACCAGTCTCCCACAATATTATATACCTATAACTAATACATCTAATACAATGTATTCTGTAATATTGTGGTGAGAGAATAAAACATTATTATTATTATTTACCGATAACTTACGCACCGATGAGTGTAACTGGCTAGGAGCGCCTCGAATAACCTGATAATATATACATAAACTTGGAGAAGGATAGCAATGGACAGACAAAGGTGCATTGATGCACCCACAGCATGACTGCACGTGTGGCGCAGCGGCTAAGACAGTCGCCTCGCTGCTTCGTGTCGCGGGTTCGAGTCCCGCGCCGGACAACTATTTGTGTGACCTACAAATAGTTGTGTCTGGATGTCATTTGTGTCCGTCTATTATATGTTTGTAAAGTGCCCCGCGACACAGGGATTAAATTCTCTAATACAGTATCAATGTAAACGTGTATAAATATCTAGTACTTTAGTGAAATAACTGAACATAAAGATGTTATTATTTGGAGTGTATTCTCTTACATAAAGCTGGTATATATCCATGCAAGCAACAAAACAGGAAACAGCGCAGGACCGGCTATTTTGGAAATCCTTGGGGGAGGCCTTTGTCCAGCAGTGGACGTCTTTCGGCTAATATGATGATGATGAAGGAATAAAACATCATGTTCTATCTCTCTTAAAGTTATAATTCTTTTAGACTACGTAAAATCAAAACTATCGCGTTAAGACTGTTTTAAATTCACACTACAGGTTCTAAATAATAACAGAATAATAGAATCAATAAATCCTTTTTTGTTAGAGTTTTAGTCA
The DNA here is from genome assembly GCA_951640165.1 of Pseudoips prasinana. Lineage (NCBI taxonomy): Eukaryota > Metazoa > Arthropoda > Insecta > Lepidoptera > Nolidae > Pseudoips > Pseudoips prasinana. The sequence continues at coordinate 1,761,208 of OX621238.1, read as the reverse complement.
TAAAGTTAGTTCGTTTTATTTTAACAATTGTACCTAAAAAAGCTTTTGTATTTTAACGAACCTTTACCTGAGTATACCGACGATAGCAAACATTTTATTTAATAGAACTGTTATAAGCCAATGGCTACTTGAATATTTTTGAATAAAAGTTATGAAAATTTTACAAAAACTCGTAACTCCTCCGTTGAGAGCTCAGCTTTAAATCAGAGCGTAGCAATGAAACAAAATTTGGGCGGCAGTAAAAAGTGCAAAAATGTGAGCGTGTTGAAGTGGCTGAGTTACTACGAATGATTGTATAGAGCTGCAGCTGTGTCATATCGTCGAATTCCGCGGCGAAATATTGCAGCTAGTCTAAATAAAAATGACCCTCATGCTTCGATGGGACAGCTAGCTGATGCGATCGGAAAGAGTTCATGGAAAGGACCGATGATGGCTTTATGTGATATGCGGATACTGAGAATATATGTACCTAGTACCTATATAGGATTGATGCTAAAATCTAAATGCTGTTAAATTAATTAACTGCGACGTTATTTCCGATCCGGTATGACATGGTAACCTTCAAGAAGCGAGCCTATTCCCTTTTAAATGCCGGCAAAGCATTTGTGGCTCCTCTGATGTTGCGAGATGACCCACTTGTTCCTTTACCTTATTATCATACATCAAAAATCTGTTTGTCTTTCTGGTATATTATAACGAACTCTAGGGCCTGTTGGATGGCTTATCATGGGGTTCCTTTGTTGAGAGAGCTCAAAGGCATCTAGTAGAAGTTGTGCTCACCTTAAACTGACTGGAAACTGGTGAGTTATATAACAAAGCTATACTACTACACTTAAAATAAAAGAACGAAACTACATTTCAGTATTCTAACTTATTGTGTAGTGGTTTTCATGCTTCATCTCAAAGCTTCCTTAATTCGCCGAACGTCATAAAAACGCTTAATTATGTTACTGTGTGATAATTATGCTGTGACGTATATGGCAATTGCCCTTCAGGCCAGAATAGGGCTCAGTTCTTTGTTTTTAAGTATTAACTGTTAACAGTTGGTTGTGGAAGTGGAACTTTTCATTTTCTAACTCCTCCTTGTTTCTTTCTTCTTGCGGGATCTAAGACAGTTAAAGCGATTCCCTGGGACATGCCTGAGCGTCACCGCTCAGTATTATATTATTGTGTGTTTACAGGAGTTGCAGTGGTGGGTAAGAAGAAAAACTATCCCGATAAAAAAGGTAGTTGATTATTCAGTTTGCAAAATTAATATAGGTACCTCTATAAACAAGAATACATTTTGTTCTCGTTTCAACTGAGAATCAAACAAAAATGTTACACGGAAGAGGAAAGCAATGCCAGAACTTTGGAAAATTTATGTAGCAAAACGTTTACGAAATGTTGGGAAAAAATATTTACGCTAAAATAATAAAGATGTACGAGAAAGAGGATTAGGACCAGGATGCACAGAAAAGTGCAAGTTTACCCGTTAACTGGTAGTAGCAATATAGTTGCCACCACATTTTGAACTCACTTGAGTTGTAATAACAACCAAAATCAATAAATTAGAAAATTACCTACTACCCATTAAAGGGTTAAATTGTAAGCATTGTAACACACTTGCCTTATTTTTGATATATTTTATGAATTATCTGATTTGTAAAGCCAAATAACTTTATAGTATTTAATATGTCATCTTATATCCCGTCGCGTCGTATCACTGTACGAAAGGAAGACATAGAAATAACAACGCCTTTAATTTTAAATTCAATGATGGCAATAAAATTTTGTTATTTAAGAGTTTTTTTTATGTCTACGGACACCCTACCCTATCTAGATAACTGCATCTGGATGGCAAGATATCTTCAGAGTTTTGTATTTATTATATACATAATTATAATTTTACACAATTTTTTTATAAAATAATGTATGGTCATTCTTCGTTACCAGACAAAGAATATTTATTTTAATATCACTCAAATTTTTCATTGCAATATTTTTTATGAGAATATAACCATAGTTTGAAGTATTTAGATCTTCATTTTTAAATGAGTTCCATATGTTAAGATTGTTATTTTCGACTAAGGTGGTAAGCATGAGTAAACAATTACGGGTAAGCTACGGCACGGCACGGTTTAACTTCATATATAACTGTTTCTTTAATAGCCTAGGTGTTATTCGAATATATAAGTTATATTAACTACAAAGTTTCATTAAAATCAGTTCGGTAGTTATTGTGTGAAAGAGTAACAAACATCCATACATACAGGTACTTTTCTCAGCAAAAGAACGCCAAGCTCTATATCACTTAATAGTCATGGGTAGCATGTATTAAAATCGTGTAGTGTAAGAAGCTCGTTTGTTTTACAATATCAGTTAAAAGTAAGCCTACATACAAACTCACCAAAAGCCTCACACAAAACGCATCCACTTTGAAATGATAATGAAGCATCATTAAAGATATTCAAGTACCATCAACTCGACTTTGAAGATTAGTTTTAGTCATCAGTATAGCTCCGTCTACGATGCAAATTCTGAATCGATTCGCCAAGAATTTAACACTTTTGAATTCATAAGAGAGATGGAAAAGTTTTGCGGCTCTTCCGGCTTGTCAAGTAACTTATTACTGCTGAGTGACTGCCATAAAAAGGGTTTTTGTTATTTACTACTCCATTCTATTAAATCGTAGTATTATTTAAACTTTAGTATAATTTAATGTTACTAATCTCAGTACGCGTCTCGCAAATGTTTAAATGCTACAAGAAATTGAGGAATAAAACTAATAATCATTAAAATAACTTTTAGTTTTAATTAATTTATTTCAAAGTTGTGTATTTTATTGTTAAATGGCGTCAAAAACGAGAATGTGCCCAGTTGACTAGCATCATTGCCACGCTGGATGGCAACATTGATGTTTTGAGCATAACAAAGGAGCCTCCCCTTCCGGACGTGTGAAGAGCTAATATCCATTTAACGAACATATCCCGAAAGAGAATGCGCACATTAACACTCCATGAACACGTGCAGAGCCAAAGCGACGAAAGCAAAAGGAACCAATAGCTATTGCAACTTCTTTAACGGTCACGGTGAGTACAGGCTCATGGTAAAAGCGAAATCAGCAGGTGGAGCTGGATGTTTACATTCATTTCTAATAGATGGCATAACTTTGCATACCCTCGTCGAGGGTGAAATATGTCATGTACCTACTTACTACTGTATAACACCTTATGCCTACCGTATTTCATGCAAATAAATGATATTATTATTATTTATTATTAGAAACTTAACCCGTCGCAGTGTTTACAATACAATACATTACTATTTATTGTATACCAAACGAATTACAAAAATAAAACATAAATACTTTCATAATAATGTACAAAAGGCGGTCTTATCGCTAGCTGCGATTTCTTACAGACAAGCTTAGGATGGACAGGAGTTACATGTAATGAAAACGGGCAAAAGGTGTAACAAGTTCAGTAAAAGGAGAAAGATTGAAAGAAACAGAAAAAGTAGGTATCAAGTATTAAGTAGGAGCACACCTACACTTTGCAGGTGAATATATAAGTATGTAAACTATTATGTATCCATAATTGATATCTAATGTATGCAATATATACCTACTAAATTAAAATAGAGATAATAAATAATATTATGTATGTAACTATTAGTATACATACATAAATATCAATATATGAACGGGCCTGTTGGCGTGGTTGGCAAATACTTGCTTTTCACGCCGGAGGTCGTGGGTTCCATTCCCTCCCGGGAGAGTATTTGTGTGCATGAACATGTCTGTTTGTCCTGAGTCTGGGTGTTATTATCTATTTATCTATATACGAATGTATTTACAAAAGAAAAGTATTATATGTAGTATATCAGTCATCTGGTTCCATAGTACAAGCTCTGCGTAGTTTGGGATCAGATGGTCGTGTGTAAATAATGTCCCAGCATATTATTATTTTAATATATTATTATGTAGCATGTTGTGTGTCAAGGATAATATTTGTAGCACGTTCCGCTGGTAATTAAGGTATTCTTGAGTTAGATAATGATCTTTTACCATTTTTTTAAATCTGTATCGACTCGCAGTTACTATAAAAGATTGCAGTAGATACAATAAAATGATACAATTAGTTTAAAAAATATATATTTTTGATGTCACTACAAACATGCAACTAGCATGGTTCAATAGCCGCCACGTTATTTAGTTTTGTAGGCCAGCCTGAACTACGTGCTCCACCGCCCAAAGGTAAGAGCCACTTGCGACCGACGAGTCAAACTATGACAAAACTCTATCTATACAATGGTTATACAACATGTAACGTAATTAACGCACACCCTCAGGCACCCCAATCAGAATATTATGTTGTAATCATAATACATACACTGAATTTTTAATGAAACGTGTATATGCATTGTTATTTACTAAATTAGTTTCTTGGAATAAAGTTTATTTTTCTTTATTTTGTATTGAATGATGGAATTTGTATGAATACAAGTAAAACTGCAATTTTAAAAGTGTTATTATTTGACATACGGTCCATTTCAATTTATTTTGACTGTATATGACAAGAATTTCCGTAGTTTTAATTATTTTCGAAATAACATTACCTAAATAAAAAATTATATAAATCGAATTAGTAAACGATTCTGAACAAACTATTTTCAGGATGTGCGTTAATTAAGTTACATGTTCTATATGTAACACTTGGAACGATTTTTGAACAAGTCAAATTTTTACACATGTAACTATATATAAGCCCAACATATAACCTTGAGTAGGTATTCAATTTAAGATAATCTGAATCCGATATCCCACATTGTATTAAATTGAACACCAGGCTAACAATTCATGAATATTTAGGTGACCAAAACAGTAGAAGATTGCAAAACTCATATTTTAGTATTTTCAGGAGTACCAATAATCATTAAGTATTTTCTTGCAGTTAGCTTAAATATCACAAAAACAATTTAAATTGTCTTCTGTTTAATTTAAATCGGAAATTAATACAAACTTTATTGTATGGTACATAGGTTAAAATGATTTTATAATAAACTACGTTGTAACATGTGCGACGTAATTACGTCCCCACTTCGTTGGGCGGTCAACATTTTTACTTGCGATGAAATGATGCGTGTGATTTGATTTGTTTAATGGGTTTATATATTTAGGACACTTCCAAATAACGTGACTTTCTATTGTTAAAAAAATTCAAAATCGGTTCAGTAGATCTTTCTTTTAGCGAAACCTTTGTCTAGCAGTGGATACCATTCGACTGAAATAATGAAATTTATTCAGCACTTGGGTATTAACATACACTTGTACTTGTCAAGTTCACAATGCAGTACATAAACATAGTCGAATACAGTATAAAAATTACAAGAAATTAATTAGTCCGTCCGTGCGGTCTGTTTTATCAGATATATTTTCTTAAATCCTAAAATAAATAACAAGTTACTAATCTATTACTATGAAATTTAGTGGTACAATATTAAAATTAAAGAATTGAAGGCAATGACCATTTGGCTAGCGCAGAAGGCTCTTAACTAGTAGTTTAAATTAAACGACTTATACCCGAGGCCACCCTTTCACTAATCTATTACTTTGAAATTTAGTGGTACAATATTAAAATTAAAGAATTGAAGGCAATGACCATTTGGCTAGCGCAGAAGGCTCTTAACTAGTAGTTTAAATTAAACGACTTATACCCGAGGCCACCCTTTCACTAATCTATTACTTTGAAATTTAGTGGTACAATATTAAAATTAAAGAATTGAAGGCAATGACCATTTGGCTAGCGCAGAAGGCTCTTAACTAGTAGTTTAAATTAAACGACTAATACCCGAGGCCACCCTTTCACGAATCTATTACTTTGAAATTTAGTGGTACAATATTAAAATTAAAGAATTGAAGGCAATGACCATTTGGCTAGCGCAGAAGGCTCTTAACTAGTAGTTTAAATTAAACGACTAATACCCGAGGCCACCCTTTCACTAATCTATTACTTTGAAATTTAGTGGTACAATATTAAAATTAAAGAATTGAAGGCAATGACCATTTGGCTAGCGCAGAAGGCTCTTAACTAGTAGTTTAAATTAAACGACTAATACCCGAGGCCACCCTTTCACTAATCTATTACTTTGAAATTTAGTGGTACAATATTAAAATTAAAGAATTGAAGGCAATGACCATTTGGCTAGCGCAGAAGGCTCTTAACCAGTAGCTTAAATGAAACGACTAATACCCGAGGCCACCCTTTTGAGGTTCGGGCCACAGCTCAGGGACATGATGATATAAATAATAACACCTTGGCTTCGCACATATTGACTAATTTGATCAATTATTAATCAACAAACATAGCAAGTTATTTTGACTGAACTATAATAGTTAGGCACATTATAATGTCCAGATTTTTCTGGTTTATATAAGTACTATAAATCTTTAGTATTTAGTTTGGTATCATCAATAGTTTTTGCAGCACGCGACATCTAGTGACTTTTATAGGCAATACTTTGATACTTTGGGTTACAGTACCGTAATTTACATTGGGATCTCTAATTTAAAAAATAATAATCACTCCATCACATAACATCATCAGCCTGATATCTTCCACTGCTGAACATAGCCCCCCCCCCCCCCCCCCCCCCCAAAGGATTTTATAACAATGCCATTAAGAGGGAGTTTACCGTAGTCACTGCGCTTGGCAAGCGAATTGGCGACCTCAATTAGGTGGTAGCTAGTACATGGGTAGGGCTGCTACCTAACTACCCGGTGTATCCCTTAGTCTCCTTTTATGATACGCACGAAATGCTATGCGTGTTTAAGGGATGGACACTGTTATTCTCTCTGGACCGAAAACCACAAGGCATAAATAATAATAGCAATCGTTTATTGTTTATACATTTGTTTTTATAAATGTGATACATAGGGTAATATATTGTTTTAAACAATGCAAATAGATACACATTTGTCATTATAAAAAAGCATGCAAATATATTAATTGCTCTCAACTTCTGTTTGTCACGCCCGATCATTTGCAAATGCAAGCTACACGTAGCTAACTTGTTAAAATATATTTTTAACGTTCCGAACTAGCTTTAGTTCTTTTATTGTCAAACAACTTTAGTAGCTACAATTTCACACGTTTTCAACTAATGACACCCACATTTTAATGTGAGGTATTAATAATATCGGCACATAATTACATTAGCAGCGTCCCACACCAACTTCAAACTGTAATTAATTATTACAAAACATTCCTAACACATCTGTCCTTTCCAAATTCCCTTTGAGTCATTATACCGTAATGGTATTATAATAATTTAAGTGTTGGTAAAACATTTAAAATTCAGCGTTGGTCCGTCACCCAGTCACGAGCCTGATGGGGTTAAAATTCAACAGTTTTCGCATTTTCCTTAATTTATTCAAATAAATTTTGGAAATGCTACGCGATGAGAAAATGTCCTGTTTAGTCACGTCGGAAGCAACCATTTTGTATTTAAATTCTTTAGTCATTAGGCTCTGACATGTCTTTATTCAGAAAACGGAATTTTAATCGTGTCTCAAACACATAAATCACTCAATTTGTAATTCTTAGAAATAACAGTTAAATGTACATTACTATTACTAACTTGGCTAGTTACTGCAATTATGTTAATCTATTCTGTTGAAGTCCTAATTTTTAAGTGTCCTGTCTAGACTAAATAATGCATATTAAACTAAGTGGCAGACAACATTTTTATAAACATTAAACTGAAGCTTCAAGAGACACTTTCGAATAAATATAATTGGTGTTAAAACATACACTACTTTTATTTGCAAAACCCATTGAAACAAAATACAGGAGACCAGAATTGCAATAAAAATGTACAATAGGCAATTCAGCAATGAAAAATTGCTCAAATTGTGGCGTTTATCGCATATCCCTCAAAATGATGTACACAATCTAGTGTGGAAATCTTATGGGGAGGTCTTTGTCCAGCAGTGGACTTCATCGGGCTGTCATGATGAAACGTGTGAAAATTCACATTTAGAACATAAACCTAAATTTATCAGAAATCCATCTTGACATGTTTTATATAATTATATTGTACCTATGTTCAGCATTGATAGATTGATTAATTGATATTTATATTAAGGTATGTGACTATACTGATCACTTGACCACTCACTACATAATTAAGGCGATTACCTGTGCCTATATTGGACCACACTCTACGCTACTTTCCTTCCGATCCTCGACTATGCTGATGCCAGTTATTTCGATATCACGGATGGCTAACTTGATAAACTTGAGCACCTGCAAGATTTCTGTATACGTTCTATATTGTCTGAGAGTTGGCGGTATTAGACCCCTGTGACTTGGAGAGCACATAAACCTGTCGGTCCTGTATCTGACCTCTGTCCGGTCGTGTCGCTAGTCATCCCATCGGATCTTGGCGGTGATGGTGTAGAAAGTGCCCCTGTGTTTGTGCCCACACTTATGCACTATAATATGTCTCGCGCATATGGCTGGATTCCATTGAGACTGGCCGACGTGTCCGAAATTCGGCTAGGGGGACATAATTATTATTACTATCAGATACAGCTCGCTGTCAGATAGACGGATCGATATACGGATAGCGAAGGCTTAAGGTCTCAGCTCATTAGAGCCACCCTGGACCCACCCCGCACCGTCTCGTCGCACGGCGTCCACTCGTTGTTGATAGGTGGTCCACGGGTGGGCTTCGCGTTATCACCAATAAACGTCGCGCGGTCAACCAGTGGACTCCGCGCGGTCAACAAGTGAACGCCGAGTGGTCAACGAGTGGACGTCGCTTGGTCCACGAATTTCCGACTAGTCTGTTAACAATTGGCACTAGGTTTACACGTGTGTTAATGTCAAATTTTATAAACCGTGAATTGGCACTCATAGCTGTCGCGCTTGATGAAGGAGAAAATGAAAGATTTTGCAGTCGAAGAAAATTTTTCTTCGACTGCACGTGTGGTGCAGCGGCTAAGACAGTCACCTCGCCGCTTCGTGCCGCGGATTCGAGTCCCGCGCCGGACAACTATTTTTGTGACCCATAAATAGTTGTTCTGTGTCTGGATGTAATTTGTGTTCGTCTATTATATGTTTGTAAAGTACCCCGAGATACAGGGATTTGATTGTGTAGTGCTTAGTGCGGGCGTTGTCTTTAAAAAATAATAATAAAAAAAATGAACAAATCCTTTATTGGATAATATGTTTTTCCAAGAGCCATACACTAAGTTTTTATTTGAATTTGTTTAGTGGTAGGTTTTAAATAGGCTCCGGTAAGGCGTTATAGACTTTGATACACATAGCATATTTAACTAAATAATTAATTAACTGTCGGTTGAAATATTTGGCACAGATGTGTAATAATAAACCAAATTTGATTCTCTTATGCAACTGAATATCTAATATAACACTCATACTACATACATAAAATAAAAAAATTTAGGGTTCTGTATATCCAAAAGAAATAACAATAGCCTTATAGGATCCCTTTCTTGTCTGTCCGTCCGTCAGTCAGTCAAGACCCTTTATCTCGGGAACGCGTTTAGTTATTGAGTTGAAATTATACAAAAAAAAAGATACGGCTGAGTGTGCCGCAAAAATTTGGCAAGTAATACCGACTTATACAATAAGGTTAGGGAAAGTCTTAATACTACGCATTTTCAAGGAGTTTTTTTATTTTTTCATTTTAAGTTATTATGTTATCGCTGAGGAATATTTCTGAAACGTGGAGGTATTTGCCCAGTACTCTTTGAGCCAATGAACGCTGTGCCGTAGGTCTGTGAAATACCTAACTACTTATAGATATTCTCAATCAATATCATTATTGCAGTTAAACTTTGAACTTCATTGAACTTATGGTTATATCTGATGTAAACAAAAATATGCGAGTACTGTACCTGTTATTAATTAATCAGTATTATTAGTTGACAAAGAACTGATCCGAAGACATGAATAGTAATAATTCCAATAATTAATACTTAATTAGTTCATAACAATCGTATATCATATTTTTTATAAGTTGTTAGTGATTAATATACTAGTCCATTATAACCCTATGTTTATAGGGTTAAGAATGAGAGTGAAGGAATTGAAAGTGAATGGCAAAAATATCGTTTTATTTACGTTATTTGCAATTAATTTGGTGGACTAGCCGGCACCTGAAGTAAAGATCGAACAAGGAATTTTAAGTAAAGTCAGTAAAGATGGGAGTTTTTTTGAAAACCTTGGAATACTGTATGCAACACTAAACAGCAGTGTCAGATTTATGGTAAGATTTGTTTATTTTTACTTTGTTGTTTGAAGAAAGAAAGAAAAATATATTTATTCCGTAAACAAGCACAGATAATAATAATAATATATAGGTATTAGGTACACATAACGAAGTTCTTATTTGTTATCTGTGCGAGTCCGAATTGGTCCCATCTCAGCACTAGCTGCGACATTACTGATGCAGCGCTGGTTTTCTGGTGGAACCAGGTAAATAATAACAATTCATGTGTCAGTACAGCTCGCATTTAATTTAAAAAAAAAAAAAAGTATCTGAACACTAATATTACTTACAACTAATTTTTTTGCGTGGAATTTGTTAATAAAAACTAAAAAAAAAAACGGAACAAAGTTTCTCGGTAGCGTTCAAAGCCATGCTCTCACCGGTCCGTATGTAGATGGGTGACCACCAAAGTGGTTTAATTTCTGAGCACCTCCTTGTTTCGGAAGGTACTTTAATGTGACGGTCCCGGTTGTAGCCAAAAGAAAACAGTCGTTAAATCATCGAATTTTATTTTATTTTATTTGTTTATTTATTTTATTTATCAAGTGGGATGCCTTAAACATCTCTCACTGTAAGGGTAACTACTGCCCATACAATAAGTAATTTAATTTTGAAAAGAGACAATACAAGTGCAGTTAACAATATGCACGAAATGTAATTCACTACTTTAATTTTATTTTGTATAATATTGTTTATAGAGTAATTTCTTATAATAATAATAATAGGTCTTTACCTATGAAATTGCCGTTTTGTATGAAAAAATTTAAATGAATTTTTTTCATGAATTTTTTTATTTGTATTAATCGAAGTAATCACCCATGCAATCAATGCATCTTTGCCATCGCAGTGGCAGTTTATTGATGCCCTTCTTAAAGAAATCAGCTGGACGGGAGGCAACAAATTCTTCAAAGGCATTTTGTACTGCCTCTCGGGTATTGAATTTTTTTCCCGCCAAGAAGTTATCCAAATTCTGGAAAAAGTAGTAGTCTGTAGGCGCAAGGTCTGGTGAGTAGGGCGGATGACGGAGAGCTTCCAACCCCAGTTCTTGCAACTTGGAGACCGTCTGCTGTGCAGTATGAGGTCGCGCGTTGTCGTGCAGGAGCAGCGGAGACGAGCGATTGACCAATGCTGGTTGGAGATGCGCCAGCTTCTCCATCATTGTGCTCAGTTCTTCACAGTACACATCTGCAGTAATGCTCACCCCGTTTGGTAAGAAGCTGTGATGAATCACACCGGCGCTAGACCACCAAACAGTGACCATCACTTTTCTAGGGGTAAGTTTTCGTTTAGGGCATTGTTTAGGTGCTGAACCAGGATCCAACCAACTTGCTGAGCGCTTGCGGTTATCAAACAGAATCCATTTTTCATCGCAGGTAACAATGCGGTTCAAAATTCCTTCATTTGTGTGTCTGTTGAGCAGTGCAAGGCACGTCTCGACGCGTACTTCGCGCTGGCGATCATTGAGTTCGTGGGGCACCCATTTGTCAAGCTTTTTTACCTTGCCAATTTGACGCAAATGGACCAATATTGTTTTGACGCTAACGTCGAAAGCTGCTGCTAATTCAGCCGTAGATTGTGTATCATCAGCTTCCACAACCGCCTTTAATTCGTCATTGTCGACCAAAGTCTTCGGACGACCGCGAGGTTCATTTTTCAGGTCGAAATTTCCAGAACGGAAGCGAGCAAACCAATAACAGGTGGTGCGTTGGTTTGTAGTGTTAGCTCCGTAAACGTCGTTGATGTTGCGTGCCGCTTGTGCCGCGTTGCTGCCACGACGGTACTCATATTCCATAATTACTCGAATTTTTAACGTATCCATGATGACAAAAAAGATTGAAATGCGATGAAAATGTAACACTAATCAATAAAGAAATGACTACTTTTGGAAAAAAGAATCCATGTTTTTAAAATAAAATTAATTTGAAATTAGAATTCTTAGCCAAACAAAAATTATTTTGATTTGAAATGGCCAGTACTGCAGAACGGCAATTTCATAGGTAAAGACCTAATATTTATTACTTATAATATTTTGGGACCACTAACACACCGGCATCTGAACCCAAACTACTACTAGTACTATGGCAGCCAGACAACGTACAAATATATTTATATACTTCTTGTAAATAACTACATATTGTAGATAAATTACTAACTTAATTAGGTATAATAATCAATCAATAAAATTTTGGTAAAATAACTTAATCGTATCACATCGACAGCCTCGATACAGGCTTTGACTAGTGAGGTTATCACTGTAAATCAAATTGTACAATTACTGAACTGCTAATAAATGATATTTTATTTTAAATGATATTTATTACACCCAGATGCAGAGCAGACAATCGTGCTGATCACACAAATATTTGTTCTGGGTGGGTATCGAACCCACCTCTGGTGTAGCAGGGTTACTAACTAGTATACCAAGGGACCAGTCAATATATTTTTATTTGAATAGTTCTGCAATTTTTTGTTTAAACTTATTTTGGTGAAAAATATGAATTGATTTTCGTTTCTTACATAGTAATTAATATGTAATAATTTTAGGCTCCATTACCTCCTCCTTCGTGGAAAGGTGTATACAGAGCGACGGAAGAGATGTACCAATGTCCACAACCATCAATGGGCGGAGTCATCGGAATGGAAGACTGTTTAAAAATAAACGTTTACGTCCCAGTAAAAGCTAAAAAGCTATTTCCTGTTATGGTTTACTTTCATGGTGGGCCGTATATGTATGGAAACGGAGGGAAAGTGTTATACGGGCCAGATTTTCTAGTCAAACAAGATGTGATAGTAGTTACCTTTAACTACAGACTTAGTTTTCTAGGTTTCCTATGCTTAGGCATTAAAAAAGACCCAGGAAACGCTAGCTTGAAGGATCAAATCGCTGCTTTAAGATGGATAATAAAATTAAACAAAATTAAAAATTTTGAAAAAAACCCACGACGGCAAAAATCTCGTCAAATAAGAATAAAATAACTCAAAACCCCCGACTTAACCCAATTATTATGTAACGAAATATTATAATAGACGTAAAAATTCTTTCTAAAAAGAGTTGATATCTCGAGAAATCGGTAATAGATATACTTAATAACCTAAACAATCGATTATCGATGTTTACAGTTTTTTCCTAACGTGTCTGTGTCTCCAAGATATACTTAAATGTAGCGATAATTATTTTACCATAATACATAACCGAGGAATATCCGTCGTGGGCTGCCTTTCCTATATGAAATTTCAACAAAAATTTAATCATACTCATAAGTGTATTTAATGTCGTCGTTAAACATCTCCAATTCTTCAATAATTGTATTCACGTCACTAGAAAAACTTTAGCTGGGTTAATGGCAGCCCCCGACGGATATTCCTCGGTTATGTATTATGGTAAAATAATTATCGCTACATTTAAGTATATCTTGGAGACACAGACACGTCAGGAAAAACTGTAAACATCGATAATCGATTGTTTAGGTAATTAAGTATATCTATTACCGATTTCTCGAGATATCAACTCTTTTTAGAAATAATTTTTACGTCTATTATAATATTTCGTTACATAATAATTGGGTTAAGTCGGGGGTTTTGAGTTATTTTATTCTTTTTTGACGAGATTTTTGCCGTCGTAGGTTTTTTTCAAAATTTTTAATTTTGTTTAATTTTATTTCAGACTTTTTAGAGAGCATATACGAATAATAATCTATATAATGTGGAGGTAAGATCTCGCAAAACAATAAGTGTGATTCATCCTACCACATAATATTAATAATAATAATATCTAGGGACAATGTCACACAGATTAACCTAGCCCCAAACTAAGCAAAGCTTGTACTATGGGTACCAGGCGACGATATAATACTTATATAGATAGATAAATACTTATATACATAGAAAACATCCATGACCCAGAAACAAATATTCGCGCATCACACAAATATTTGCACTTACCGGGATTCGAACCCAGGACCACCAGCTTCGGAGGTAGGAGCACTACCAACTAGGCTACGGTGACCTTCAATAATATTAAGTTTACGGTCCGTCAATAATAGTAAGTCCACGGTATGGTACATACATATAATAATAATAATTGAATGTATTCAGATAAAAATTCTAAAATTCCTATGTTATCGTATAAAATTATAATCAAAAAAATAATTAAAAAATATCGTTAATATAATATTAAGTTCCTTGTTAAATATTATACAGTTGCTTTCTGTTGGTTTTTGTTCAGAATTGGCGTCAATGCTCTTGAGACTATAATATTTGTGTTTGAACTCTGAATTCAATGATGGATGACATAAGCTGAGAGTACCTCCACGCGGTGAAGGCGGAAACAGTTCCTAATACTGGCTAAAACTCCCTAAAACACTATTAATGGCGATGCCTTCGGGCTTATGTTGTTATAATGTGTTTTTGAATGCGCTTTGAATGCGAATTAAATGCGATTTACAGACCTGGAGAGGCCTACGAGAAGCTCCCAGTGACGCCGAGTGCTGTTGTTTCTTTATTGAGACCAAATAGAGAGAAGGTACATATTAATCTTATTTTTTGAACTTTCGAGTTCTAAATTCATTAATAAGTTTGATACAACATTATTTTACTTTTCAATTATAATTTTGTAAATAGTGTAGGTTAGTTTTTTTAAGTGGAATAATATTGTTCAATATTATTTTCCCATATAATTTGATTTATTTTTGTTATTGGATTTAACGTAATATTTTGAGATTTGGGTTTGAATTAAATTTTGGTTGTAGAGTTAGGTACATACTGAATTTTATTTTTAGTTTTTTCTTGAATTTAGCATTTTCGAATAATAATTTGGATTTCACAGATAATCAGATTTGGTAGTTTAGTCTGAATATAACTCCGTTTTATTATTACACGAGTTTTATGATTGATTTCATAGTTTCAGTTTATTATATTGCTATCATAAGATTTTTGTTTTAATTACGATCTATATTTTGAAATAGGTAGGTACTTACTTGTTTTTTTATTTATAATTTTGTTTTCAACATTAAATTTGATTGTTGCTTGATTCGAATATCCTTTTTAATAACCCACATAATAGCATAGCGTTGGAAGAATTAGAACGATTGAGAAGCACTTTACGCCGATCGCAAAGTGATGATGATAAAATAGAAGAAAGCTCGTAAGGGCTCTCAAATCCATTACAAATACGCCGTCTAGGTATCGCTATGCATTAATTTTGAAATTTTACTCAGACTATTACATTAAACATTGTTAAAAGTTACCTCTATTACACTCATCTGAGAACATGCACCGATCACCCACGATCTCATTCCTGAAATCCTCATTGAAATCAGACAATACGTTTTAATTTTAATAATATTGCAATATAATCGTTTCACACTAATATAGCAGCGCTCCCTAGTGAGTTAATATCTTAAGACTTATCTTAGACCATGCACCGATCAACTACGAACCCATAGCTGAAAACCGCATTGAAATCGGACAATTCGTTTAAATATTATTGCAATATTATTTTGCACTAATATTGTAGCGCCCTCTAGTGAGTTACAGACTTAATTTTTATTATTTGGGAACATGCATTAAGCTACCACGTACACATTGCTGAAAACAGAATTGTAATCGGACATTTCGTTTTGATTATATTGCAACATTGTTTTGCACTAATATTGTGGCGCCCCCTAGTGAGTTACAGCCATGACACCTATCTAAGAACATGAACTCATCAAACACAAACCCGTTATTGAAAACCGCATCAATATCGGATCATTAGTTTAGAAGATAGGTGGGAACATTACTTTGCACAAACGCACACACAAACATCTCTCACCCTAAACGCATATACCTGCTCCGTTCCGTCGTGGGTAAAAAGAAATGTTGCAAAATTTGGTGGTGATCCAAATAATGTTACTCTATTCGGATTAAGTGCAGGAGCAACATCTGTGTCTATACTTTTAGCTAGCAATGCTACTAAAGCCTTATTTAATAGAGCAATTATACAAAGTGGCGTGTCTACAACAAGCTGGGCGATTAATAGGCAACCATTATTCACAGCAAGTCTCTTAGCAAAACAACTCGGCTACAACACTAATGATCCTAAAGAAATGTACAATATTTTTTCGACAATGCCTTACAAAAAGTTAATTGAAATAGCTCCTGTAAAACCCATTGGAAAATATTTTGATTTCCAATTGATTAATTATCCATGCATTGAAAAAAACATTGAAGGAGAAGAGGCAGTCCTGACTGATTTACCTTATAATGTTTTTCAAAATAAACTGAATAGAAATTAATATAATAACCAATAGAAGGAATGATATTACATGCTTATGATACGGAGCAATCATTAAAAGATATAAATTCAAAGTATATATTTCCACCTGATTTAAAATTTGAAACTGATGATGAAGCAGCTAATTTGTCTAGTTTAGTAAAACAAATCTACTTTGACATAGAAGAAATTAATGTTAAAGTTCCGAATGCGTTGTCTGATCTATATACACATTTGTATTTTGAAGTGCCAAGTATATTATTATTAATCATTTATTTTCAGTCCAACAAAGGGTCCATTTTGTTAGTAACAATGCACTTATTCTATGTTAGTATCAATATAAAATCAAATAAAATAAAATAATATAAAAATCATGTTAGTTACAATTACATTAGCATATTATGTTAGTACTTAATATCTAGAAAAGATTTAATCTTTTGGATCATTACCCACACAATTGGGCTGTCGAAACGAGCTGCTATGGAGCGCAGCATTTCGTTCTGACTATTGCGTAACCTGTATAGTAGTGATACTACTTTTTTTCGTAGTAGTGCATCAAAACTGTCAGTATGCGCCTCCGCAAACATCAGCGAGGCACTGCAGAACTTTGGCAACCGCAACATGGCCCTAAATGCGTTATTATATTGGATCCGTAGAGCATTATAGGACTTTTGGGTATATCTAATCCACAGAGCCCCCGTGTACAATGAGGTGCAATATGCCTTAAATAGCATCACTTTAATTGCGTCTGTACATCGGGAGAATCTACGAACCAGCATATTAGCCCTGACCGATAATGCTCTACGTTCCCTCTCCATGTCCAAACTGTCATTTAAATCCTCTGTTACCAGATGGCCCAGGTATTTAAAATGGTTTACTCGTTCTAGAGCTATCCCGTTAAGGCAAATGGGTGGTACATGATGGGGCTGTTTGGTACCAGACTTAAAGACCATGTACACGGACTTTTTACTATTGTAAATTAGGCCATGTGACGTAGCGAAAGCTTCACACACGCTAAGCAGCTTACGGAGAGCGCTGACAGAGGGAGCGAGCAGTACCATATCAGTATATTAGAATCTGAAATTTTAGCCAACAATAGCCATTCCATTATTTACAATTATTATTTCAACTATTCCGGTGATAGAAATTTGGTGAAATTTTACGCTGGATATTGGGATGAGCCAGGCGCTTGTCATGCTGATGAACTTATGTATTTATTTAACGCAATTGCGTGGCGAATTCCAGTAAATAAAAGAGATCAGCAAATGATTACCTGGATAACTCAATTGTGTACTAACTTTGCTAAATATGGGTAAGTCTGTGGAAGAGAAATACCAAAACTTTACCTCATCATCATCATCATCATCATGTCAGCTAAATGATGTCCACTGCTGTAAAAAGTCTGCCTAAATATTTTCTCAATAGATATATTTTAATCATTTGGAGGGATATGCCGTAAAAACCACGGTTGGCAAATGGGTTGGCTACCTATTCTCTGGGAGATATTACCTCGGAACCACTTTTACCCCCGAGACGATGAGTGATATTTTTTGCCGTCAGCCAAACAGCCTATGTTTACTTAAATAAATGAATAATTTAGGACAATTAGAAGCGTGTTCTATGGCAACCGGACAATTGTTAAACACAGTAATATATTTCTTAATATATACATATTATACCTCTAGATAAATAACACCCAGACACAGAACAAAATAAATAATCGTGAACAATCAGGATCAGGAGGGTATCTTCCTTGGACGTATGAGAAGTTAGTTAAAAGTTTTTAGGCATTCAAAAATATATAGAACAAACTGCATAACTAAGTTGGTGTGGGAAGAATTCTAGAAATAAAGTTGATATTTAGAAAAATATATTTCTATTTTATTCTACTTGACCGCTTTTTAATGTTCGAGTTTTATAAATATTGACTGCACGTGTGGTGCAGCGGTTAAGACTGCCGCCTCGTCACTTCGTGTCCAAGGATCAATTCCTACGCACTACATCTATTTGTGTGACTTATAAATAGTTATTCTGAGTCTGGATGTAAGTTGTATCCGTCAATTAGATATTTTTAAAATACCTCGCGATACAGGGATTCATTTACCAATAAAAAGTTATCAATAAAAAGAAACTTATTTCTGGGTATGGCTAGTTTTGGTGCACTTTACACTTTGTATCAATATATATTTTTGCCTAATTATATATTATGATACATTTTATAATAAAACTAGCGGCCTGGTACGTGCTTCGCTACGTATAAGGCATAGTAACAAAAAACAATATTATTAAGTTCATTTATTCAAACAAAAAAATATTTTAAATTGCTGAAAGATGTTGATTTTGCACTTTATCAAGACTGTTTTTTAAATTTTCTCTACGTACAAACCTTCCCTGGACTTCCACGAATAATTCAAGACCAAAATTAGCCAAATCGGTAAAGGCGTTGTTGAGTAATAACATTACAACGAAAAGTGCATTGATATATATAGATAACCAATACTAAGTTAAACTTAATTATCTTAAGGAACAAATGCTTCATGGAAATAGTGACTTATGCTAAAGTATGATAACCGAAAATAATATAGGTAACTACTGTTACAGAGATCCCACACCCACGAATTCAGATTTGGCAGTTCAATGGACACCATTTTCCAAAAAAGAAATGACATTTTTATACATAGAAGATGAATTGAAAATGGGCCCGATACCTAATCCCGAAGCGTATAAACTTTGGAAAGATATTTATAGCAAATATCGCACATTATCCCAATTAAATGATTTTGAACATTGATGTGATTTTTATTCTTAAATGAATTCTTAATCGTACACAAAAATATGCAGTTGAAACAAGTGTACAGACGCCAGCACATCAAGCTACCCCGATCTGTCAAATTTCCCCATTTGAAAATGAACCTTATTATTATGTGATAAAGTTGAAAATCTATACAAGAAGATTAGGTAGTTGGATGAGCTGGCGTCTGTACATATAATAGTCTCTAGTCTTCTGGGCACGTTGCCGTTGCATAACCGTGCGGATGAATATTTTGACCCTCAAGTCCTCTGACAGGTTTAGTTATTTATGTATATAATATATTTTATTATGATATGACTCTATTAATATTTAATAAATTTATAAATTTAATTTTGTAACATCATAATGTTATGCAAGAAATTTATTGAATAGAATTCATAAGTCAAAAAATATGGCATAATAAAGTGCCCCCACCAAACGACATAATACAATAATTGAAAATAACGTCATTATCTTCTGACTCATTTGTATAACGAAAATGTATTCCAATGAATGTTTAACATTAAGCAGATTTGTACTATAATTGTGCTATGGAAATCAGATAACTTATATACTTATTACATATACCATTTTTCTTTTGTAAATACATACTAATAAAGATAATTACACCCAGAATCAGGACAAACATGAGCACAAATATCTGTCCATGAACACAAATATCTGTCCTAGGTGGGAATCGAACCCACGACCTGCGGCGTGAAAGCAAGTATATTATACCAACCACGCCAACAAGCCTGTCAAATTGAAATAAAATAATTTCGTCTTATACTCGCAGTAATGCTCACAGAGTAAATAAGCGCTATCATTTATTCAAGTTGCGTTCCAATCCTTCAATTGCCTGACTGCAAGTGCGGCGTGGTTTAAGTGGCCGCCTAGCTTCTATCTAAGTCCCTCAACTCAATTATTTATTTGACCCATAAATCGTTGTTTTGGGTGTATATACATAATTATGCTCTCTATCCGTGAATACAGGGATTCAATTCACTAGTGCGTGAGTATTCTTAAAAATAAATATGTGTAGTTTATTGTAAACCGCTCTCTATTCTTATCTACACACCTGCTATCTCACTCTATCATATGACGGCACGATACAGCGCTTGCGCAATGTACAAGGTCGACCGGTGGTGATCTGTCAAATATTGTAAACAGGCAAGTGGCAAACACTGGTCGTAGTAAATTATGTTATGTTGAGTTATTCTTAAAATATCAATAGAAAGTTATTGTCTATAAACCTTCAAATACACAGTGTATATTTAAGTGTTCAGAAAGAAGTAAAATGTCAAACAGTTCATTGTAATGGATCGAACATGACATAACCTCTAACGGAGTTATCCAATCAAATTATAGTTTTAGACTTTAGTTAAGTGTACTTAAGGACTATTGTGCAAGAAACAAATTACTTATGAAGTGCGGGAAAAGAATAGTTTTATTTACACTATTTGCGATAAATTTGGTGGATCAGCCGGCGCCAGAAATAAAGATTGAGCAAGGGATTTTGAGCGGTAAAATTAGTGAAGATGGGTCGTTTTTTGAATACCTCGGGATTCCTTACGCTACTAGCAACAGTAGTACACGGTTCAAGGTTGGTTTGATCGACTAATTGGTTGTAGAATTATTAACTGATAATTACCTTCTTATTGTTTTAAATTATTATGTTTGTTAGTATAATTAAGGTATTGCTATTTCTCTTTATTAATTATCGGTATCAGAAATACTGAACTCGAAATTGTTCACATTTAAAGATAAGATAGACCAAGTGCCCATCACACCTATAGACAGTTAGGGTTCAACATTGGTTTTAACCTTACGGATAACTCTTACAGGTTTCTGTGAAAACAACTTTATTTTTAGTGTACCGTAGTCAACAAAGAACCCTATGCACGTGTGGCGCAGCGGCTAAGACAGTCGCCTCGCCGCTTCGTGTCGCGGGTTCGAGTTCCGGGCCGGACAACTATTTGTGTGACCCATAAATAGTTGTTCTGAGTCTGGATGTAATTTGTGTCCGCCTATTATATGCTTGTAAAGCACCCCCGACACAGGGATTAGATTTTCTAATGCGGGCGTTATCATTTTTTTTAAACCCTATAGCTTCACCATGTCTTTCCGTCGGTCTGTCCACAGATTAGTTAAGAAACTGTTAGTACTAGAAATCTGTAATTTGGCACGAATATACATACTTAGTAGTCACGCCAACAAAGTATTATAATAAAATACTAAATTTTTTAGCGTACATTGATAAAAGTAAAAGACTACATTGGATATAAAGAACATAATGTACATACTACACTACAGTACACATCCGGCTACCCCAATCAGTCAAATATCTTTTATAGATTTTCAACTTTATCACACAAGCGTAAGGATCAATTTCAGTTGGGGCAATTTGACAGATCAGGGTAGCTTGATGTGCTGGCGTCTGTACCAACCGCGCATCTTATCGCATTAAGATCTTCCAGATAAATCTTAGGTGGACGAGAATTGCAAGCAGAGTAGACAATAGTGGGATTGCAACAATAATAGTATGATAAATATTATATTATACTTCTAAATAATACTTCTAAATAAGGAACGGTGCTATAAATAGTACCTACTACCCAATGTAAATATTTTTTTTAATTCAATGGAATATTTATTTATTCCGTAACAAATACATTTATATGGAGTCGCATTATTTTTTAACCCTACCGTACAGAGCATGATGCGGCTGTTACTGAGAAACACTACCGGAAAACTCAGTAGGATTCCTTTTTTTTTATACAAAAATTGGGAATAAAAAGAAGTGTATCCATACAAAATGCATCAGCTATACTTGGGAGTAAACGTGTATTTTTTGTGGATTTTGCATGCCATGTTAAAAAATATAAAGTGGGGTACCATTTTTTTTCTGGTGGCTTCCATTATTCGTGGTGGTTTAAATATATCTCAATTAATACAATCAAAGTTGTCAAAGAACTATTTTCATTCAGATTAATATTTTGAAAGATATAAGAGTTTATTGAAAAGTGTGTCTCAGAATCTACAACTATTTTTTTCTTCACATTAATTAGAACACCTACACACTCCCATCTGATGCCGAACTAGGCAAAACTTTTGGTAACCAGACAATTGATAAACATACTTACTTATTTATAAATCGTAGGTACTAATATTATGCATGCGATCCGTAATCATAAACCTTCGCATCAATATACATGGATGTTTGTTAATCTTTGATGCAAATACGACGGAATGAATTTTGATGAAACTTGATAGTAATATAGCGTATAAGTATATCCGAATAACACATTGGCTATATTTTATTAACTTTTACGCGGATGAAACCGCGTTGCACAGCTAGTTTATAAATAAAGAAGAAGAACAAAGGCAAAACATATAATCGTGTTCATCATACAAAGATTTGTCCTGGGTGGGGATTGAACTCACGACCTCTGTCTTATCAGTCAGTGTCACTAACCCTTAGACTATATAAAGACTAAAAAATCCGGGGAAAACCGGAAAGATGGCTACCTTAGACGTGATTCATGATTATTGCACACGAGAGAATGCAGAAGCGATGTATTTAGGGTAAGAGGTTGCGTGCTTATTTGTATATTATATTTGAGTATAGACCGCTATACTCAATATATAACGATTTTACTTTTGAGTTTTACTTAGCCTATAACGATTTTAGTGTTAAATTTGTGTAGTGCTTGAAATATGGAAATTTTAGAGGGATATCACTGCAGTGACGATTCTTATATATTTTTAAAACATAAGTTGCTGCTTTATATACCGTGTTTGATATGGAATGAAAGATCTTGTTACGCAATTTACTAATGTGAAGTCTTTAAATAATAATAATATCCTGGGACATTATTCACACACGGCCTTCATCTGATCTTGCTTGCATATGTTCGAACAATAATACAAAACATACAAAATAAAATGTCTAAGAAAAACAAACTTACGTACATACATAGTTTGTCTGACGTCTGTTTCATGGCATATTATAATGCACAAGTGTGTGCTTACTTTTGCATTATAATATGTCCCACCCCGCAAAGATAGGGAGTCTTCATTGAAACTGACTACCAGTCCAAAATGCGACCAAGAGGCTCAAACGGGATAAATAATTTGTTTATTTGTAGACTTTTTGGGTTCGTATTTGGACATATCACTTAGTTCAGAGGCGTGCTTAACTTCGTAGAATAGAATAGAATATAATTTATTTGTAAGGATATAGTACAATAAATGAATATACCTAGGTGTTACAATGCAAAAGTCTCATATATTCTACCATTTCTGGTGTACAAATATTATCTTATAACTAAAAAATCTATGAAAAATTTAAAATTACTTATCATCTAAATACTCTTTTGTAGAATAATAACATTTATTTATTAAAAATTCAAATAATTTGCGTTTAAACATATTTAAATTAAGGCTTTTCAAATAAATGAGGAAATGATCTCCGTTGCAGAACTAATGGCTTTACATGCTCTTGCGCGTGAGTTTAATACTTCTAGACCCCGGGCAGATACTGAGACCTTGTTAATAGAAAAATCTCAACAAGGTAGTCAAAAAATTTAATAACAAAAAAGAATTTGAAAATCTAAAAAAAGTTTTATCGACATCGACTTACCAACACATTGATTTTCTTTATCACATTTTTTATTTGTAACTTAAAATCTAAATTTATTATATTTATCTCCGAAGTTTCTGATAAAAATAGGATATTATTTATTTATTATTGAAAGACGGATAGTCGAATATGACACAAAAAATAGAGTAATAGACACATTACTCTATTTTTCCTGTAAAATGTAAGCTTAGTTCGTTTTTTTGTAATTAAATCACTTAGTAGTTATTATTTATATTAAAGATTTATTCACACACAATTTCATCATACAATTCTCAACCAAACTTATAACTAAGTAACTTTTTGTACATTAAGTAAGGTACTATTAAGTGACATTTTATACATTGTAAGGTACGGATCCCTTAGGTACGATTCCGACTCATACTATACCTTTTTAACTTATAAAGGTTACTTCAAATTGTATTACTTATTATTATGTACTTTGAGACATTTTTATTCCGTTTTAGGCGCCCTTACCACTACCAAGTTGGAATGGAGTGTACAAAGCCGTAGACGAAATATACCAATGTCCACAGCCCTCACCCATTGGCGTTGTTGGAACTGAGGACTGCTTGAAAATCAACGTATATGTCCCATCTAGTACTATGAAACCACTTCCAGTGATGGTCTATATCCATGGTGGAGCATTTTTAGTCGGAAGTGGAGGAAAATTTTTATATGGACCTGAATTTTTAGTCAAACAAGATATTTTACTTGTCACATTTAATTATAGGCTTGGAGCTTTAGGTTTTATTTGTTTAGGAATCAAAGACGCGGCAGGAAATGCTGGATTGAAAGACCAAATTGCTGCTCTGAGGTGGGTTCAAAAAAATATTGCTGCATTCGGAGGAGACCCTGACAATGTCACTATTTTTGGACAAAGTGCTGGTGCTACATCTGTATCATTATTATTAGCTAGTGAAATCACCAAAGGATTATTTCATAAGGTTATTGTCCAAAGTGGTTCATCGATATCAAGTTGGG
This sequence comes from Pseudoips prasinana, assembly GCA_951640165.1. Classification (NCBI taxonomy): domain Eukaryota; kingdom Metazoa; phylum Arthropoda; class Insecta; order Lepidoptera; family Nolidae; genus Pseudoips; species Pseudoips prasinana. The sequence continues at coordinate 1,736,260 of OX621238.1, read as the reverse complement.
CAATTAATAGGCAACCTTTATGGGTTGCCAGTCTAATAGCCAAGGAATTAGGTTATGAAACTAAAGACCCAAATGAACTCTATGCTATATTTTCTAAGATATCTTACAAAGATTTGCTTCAAGCCAAACCGAAGAAGCCCCTTGGAATGTATTTTGATACACAATTACTAAATTATCCCTGTGTTGAGCAACATATTGATGGGGAAGAAGCTGTTATTACAGATTATCCATATAATATTTTTAGTGGAAATCCTAAAAATATACCAGTAATATACGGTACGACTAGCAAAGAAGGAATATTCTTACTTCCAGAAGATACAAAAGAGTCTTTAGCAGAGAGAGATGCAAGATACATATTTGCTTCGGATTTGATTTTCCCATCTGAAAATGTAGCTGCAAATGTATCAAAGATGGCAAAAGAATTCTATTTTGGTGATAAGAGAACGAGTCTGGAAACTCATAATATAATCGCTGATCTTAATACGCAATTGTATTTTGAAATACCGGCTATATTAGAATCAGAAACATTGATTAACAAAATGGATGCTAAAGTTTACAACTATTATTTTAATTATGCTGGTGGAAGAAATTTATTGAAATATCTTACGGGATTTAAAAATGAGGATGGAGCGTGTCATGCTGATGAGATTCTATACCTGTTTAAAGGTAGAATATGGCCTTTCTGGATTAGTAAAAACGATCAAAACGTCATAGATTGGATGACTAAAATGTGGACTGACTTTGCTAAATATGGGTAAGTATGTCGTAATTTTGCCTGTGATGATTTTTTTTTTATTCACCTAGAGTTTAAAAAAGTGCTTGTAAATAGTCAGAACATGTTTGTAGTAATACAGTTATTATTTCTAGTTGCATATTACAGATATTTAGGTACACGGAATGTTAAAACATTTATACAATTTATTTTATAATAGTAAGGATATTTAGCTAGCTTGTATTAAGTTATTGTCAAGGAGATTATGTTTAGGTTTAATGATTGAAATTTATATTTTACTACATATTGTCTGAATGTTTCTGTCTATATTAAGTAATGAATTCAGTATTATTATTAATGGACCTTGTGTTTAAAACGACGGTCGCGCTTTAATGCTACCACCGGATCCAATGCGCCCCAACTGAGAAGACCCAGCGAAACAAACTCAGCAGGTTCATCTACTACCGGTTTCAACACGGTCCAGTTGAGACGGTCCGGCGAAACATACTCAAGCGGGAGCATGAACACGGGATTAAATCCTACTATTATGTATCTGTTGTGTTTTGGTGTTTATCTTTTAGGAAAATGTTAATTGGACCTAGGGTCATTGTTGTTCAAGTAGCTCATTATGCTTTTGGCATGGATTAACGATTGTCGTCTAATGACTACAGCCGCCATCTTAATATGCCTGTCCACGGAGAAGCTCAGTAATTCATGTATTTTTGCAATCACCTATAGATTGGCCGAACGCCTAGATTCTTAATTCCTATCGGATAAATGTCATCAAACTCCTGCATATACGGCGAAAGACGGTGGTTAACCATCGAACTAGTTATGACCATTATAGATAAAAACCCAGTATTAAGCAATTTTGTTGTATTTTATTAATAGTGTGACATTAATCTGAAAGATTAGAAATCTCCTTGGGGTGATGGGAAGGGTTAGCAACACTTGATTGCTGAATTTTAATGGCCGGCAACAGCCGCACCTGCGACTCCTCTGGAGTTGTGAGTGTCCATGGGTGGCAGTGATCACTTACCATCAGGTGACCCACTTGCTCGTTTGTCGCCCTCTGATGTAAAAAAGGGAGCATTAACAAAAAATTATAAGCTCCACACAAATATCCTCACAGTTTGGACTCAGTTATATTTATTGCTATGTAGTTGATGATGAAAAATAAGTATTGCTGTGTACTATGACCAACACAATTCGATCACCAACCCGTCTGCCAAACTCGGCGATTATAACATATGCAAATAATGGATACAACTCCATTGTGAAGATTTTTCTGGGAGGCCTTCGTTCAGCAGTGGACGTTATTTGGCTGACATTCAAGTATATCGATTTTAAGTTTCGTAATTTGATTAATAAAATTTTGTTTATTTTCAGTAATCCTACATCATCTAATGAACTAAACGTCACGTGGGAGCCGAGTTCTATAAATGAGATGAAGTTTCTATATATAGATAGACAATTAAAAATGGGACCTTTGCCAAATCCTCAAGCCTATGATCTCTGGAAAAATATCTATAAAAAATATAGAAAAATGAATAAAGCCAATGATTTTGCAACGTGATTTGATTTTTTATTATTAAATTCCTACACACAAAGTTAGTGAAATGCTTGTAATAATAAGTCTTATATAGGTTATGTACAAAATAACGTTTCATACCTATAAGAAAGGTAAGGAACCTCGGAATTGGTGAACAATTATAGGACAAAATTGTGCACCAATACTAATGTAAATTTCTAATTTAATATTTGGTTTTAGAGACATTCTTTGATATATCATTAATTATATTTATGAGACTTACGGTATCCAGGCAAACATACAAGCATCAGATCTAAGGATCTATGTATATACACATAAATCCTAAGATCTGATGGTATCTTTAGATACACATATATCCGTATGGAATCTAAACACCATGATTATACTAGGTAATTAAAATATTATATATATAGCTTAGTTACAAAGCTGTGTGGTGACGGCAAAGAATATCATCATCCCGTGTCACTCCATCTCATCCCGAGGGGTGCGTAGAAAGCGTCCTTACGGAATACCAACCAGAGAACGAGCAGATGCGTATTTCTGTGAACTATGGCAATCAAACTGTGATCGCAAACCCGTCTGACAAGAGTGGCCATTATGGCATATTCCTCCATATGATGGACATATTTCGGAGTTCATTTTTTCGTTGTTTAAATATTTTGGAGAGAACTTTCTCCAGCAGTGGACCATATTGATCGACATGATTATATACAGCATATGTTTGGCTGTTAACTTGTAACACTTCTGGCATTTGGATCAAGTTATATTAATCGTTTTCTCTCACTTACAAGAAATAATAATATGTGAAACTTTTAACGAGTGTATACTAAATACAATATAATAATATGTAATGTAAAATTTAAGTACCGATATATTGTACATTTTAAGATAATCCAATCCAAATGCTAAAGTGTTCGATAATAGCTCTCTTACTGATAAACTAATTTGATATACAATTGTGGTAACAATGACAGTCTACCAATTTTATTCGTTACAATCCTATTAAAAAATTGTCTTGCCACGGTAAAGCGAATACACCACACATTATACCTATATTTAATTTATTTACGATAGCTATTTACCTCATGATGACGTGTGGTTATCAGTACTATCTGCAAAGATAAAATGTTATCAAATTACTATAACATTTGACAATTTAGCTTAACATTGAATTTGGATGTGTGACCACGTTTTCAAGTGTTAGTGTTGTCAATATACAATGGTGCACTAGTAAAACTAAACCTAGTGTAACATTTAAATTTCTTAGTTGGTCAAGTATTTCAGTTGAACAATGAAATATAGAAAACCAATTGTTTTGTTCACATTGTTCGCTATGAACTTGGTTGACCAACCAACACCGCAAGTGACGATAGAACAAGGTATTTTAAGTGGTATAGTCAGTGTCGATGGGTCGTTTTTTGAATACCTTGGCATACCATATGCTACTACTGACAGTAGTACACGATTCCAGGTAATTATAATTCAATGTAAAAAATAATCGAATGAAAAAATAGATTTATTTTGCTTCTATAAGAGATTTATGTCCCAACTAGCTGGGCCCCGCGGTTATACCCGCGTTAAAATTTTATAAATTATCACAGTCCTTCCCCCATAGGTGATAGCGTGATAATATGTAATGTATGTAAGCCTATATGTTAACCTGACCTCTCAGTAATATTCATACAAAATTTGAAGTAAATCCATGCAGTACTTTTTGAGTTAAGCCCGGACATACATACAGACACACAGACAAAAATTCTAAAAACTATATTTTCGGCTTCGATGTCGATTGTAGATCACGCCACAAGTATCCTTTTAAAATAATAAGCAATGTACAGTTTTGACTTTCCTACGATTTTATTCTATGTATAGATTACTCTATAGGAATAATTAAAAGTACAAGATTTTGTTGTTTCTCAGTCTGAACTATCAGAATCAATGTAGTACAATGTATTAGCCCTACAATCGCAAAGAACCTAGCTCACAGATGTGCGATTGTCCTAGCTACAGACAGTACTATGGAACTAGCACTAGCGGCAGCTCGACTGTTTATCTAAGGCCTGAAATTGCGTTAAGCGGGCGCCCGCGTAGGGCAAACGTCGCGTGTCTTCGCGCGTGGACACGCGGGTGGGCTCTGTGGGAACGCGACGGTTCCCGGCGCAGGGACCCGTCGCGGACACGTCCCCGGCGCGACATGACGTGCGCCCGCACAGTGCCTCTAGCACGAGTTCCTGCAGTTTACTTACTCGATCACACGTACAGTTTCGTCCCATATATTGAGCACCAGAGTTTTAGTTCTTAATAGTTTCCGCGAGAGGCGCTGGTGCTCAATGTATGGGAGGAAACTGTACGTGTGATCGAGTAAGTAAACTGCAGGAACTCGTGCTAAAGGCGCAGGTCCCCGCGACGGAGCAATTTTATATGAAACCGCGCGGGTGCCCGCTTAACGCAGTTTTATGCCTAAGCTTCCACGAGAGATACCAAACGTAGAAAAACAAAACTAAATTGATTTATTAAGAGCCTGACATCACCCAATTGTATCGTAAAGTGTCGCACCGAATAAATTATTCAGTACGGCTTAAAATGAAGTGAATAATATTGAAAACTGACAAAACGCCTTAAAAACTAAAACATAACCAAATGACTTATGAAAACCCTTAATAATAATAATAATAATGGCAACACTCAACAAAACAAGTCCGCGTCAATCAAAAATAAAGAATAAAAATTAATTATCACAGATTTTAAGCCAAATTCCGTTATAAATAGTGTTATTTTTAAAATGAAATTCAAAATACAGTTCAGATTCATATTTATAATAATAAGAAAATTTAATGTGAAGAAAATGCAAAAATATTCATTGCTATCTGGGATTTGACAACAAACGTCAAGTCCCATGAAAAACGTTTCAAAATTATAAAAACACGGACTTGTGATGATAACAAGAGCCAGAAAGAATAACGCACGCCTACCACCTTCGGACTCGTTACCCAGCTCCGCCTCGCAGTCGTCGGTACCTGCAGTCTCCGCACCACCGACCTCCGCAGTAGCGTCGAGCTCGGGCGACGAGTTCTTTTCTCCGCCGTCGTCGCTACCACCTGTACGGCGGCGGGGACGACCTCCGGCCGGCTTGGGAGTACGTCGGGTTGAAGATTCGACTGGGATCCCCGCTACCGGTGGTTTAGTGCGCCGCATGCGATGGACAGTATTAAATAATGAGAATGTCATGCGAGCGTACTATGGGGCGACAGAGGGGGGAACCAATCTCACCGCTTACCGTTCCCGTATGTTGCTGTTGTTTCAGGCCCTTGAACCAGATCTGACCGTTTCGGAGCAACGCTTATCCGATCAGGTGCGGGTCATCCAGCGGAACCATATGCTGGATGGATCTACACTTGATCGGCTGCGAGCAGAGGCTGTCATCTCCACGTCTACCGCCAATCGGAATAATATATCCGCTCCGCTGCCTAATTTGCTATCGGCGCAGGCGGAGCCGAGCCCCGAGACGGTGGACTTTGGGGATGCTACCCAGGTAAGCTCCCAGGATAATGAGCATTTGAGGAGGGCTTTGGAAAGTGCGATTTTGGAATATAGGGATATATCCGTCTGTGATAGACCGCAGTTACCACGTTATCCCACGCACAAACATAATATGGCGCTAGTGGTCGCCCTAGATTGCATACTAGAACCATATTTTGAATCTAGCCAAAATCTTGCGGATACGCACTCGATTCTTTACTGTGCAGCAGTCGCAGCGTGCCGGGTGGCCCATGTTGGGTTTCCAGGACCCAACAAGTCCACGCGACCCACCGCCGGCAAACCAGCATGGCAAGAAAGAATCGAGCGACGTATCTCAGCAGCTAGGGTGACCATCGGCAAGCTAATCTGCTTCAGGTCGGGAAACAATCGCCCGAGAGTTATGCGTTATGTGACACAGGCATTCGCCGGTACAGGTACAATACCGCGTGATTATACTGCCTGTGTCACGGAACGCATAGACTACCTGAAGCAGAAAGTTTCTGCGTGGGCTAACCGTATACGGCGTTACAAAGAACGGGCGGATAGGTATCACCAAAATCGATCTTTCCAAAGTGACCAAAGAAAAGTGTATCGAAGGTGGGAGGGAACTTCTAGTAGTGTGACTGATGGTTGTTTACCAAATATGGATGAAATGTCCTCATTTTGGAAAAATATTTGGTCAGCGCCCATACGTCACACCGATGGACAATGGATTGATGTAGTTAAGCGCTCATGTGAACATTTGCAACCTATGCAATCTATTAAAATTACCCCCTCTGATGTGGGGAATGCGGTTCGTCCGACTCATAACTGGAAAAGTCCTGGGCCGGATGGACTGCATAATTTCTGGCTAAAGTGGTTGCGAAGCTCGCATGCGTGCTTGGCTACTCAATTCCAAGAAGCTATCGATTCTGGCTCCCTTCCACCTTTTATGACACACGGTATCACTTTTCTGCTCCATAAAACTGGTAGTACCACGGATCCAAAGAATTATCGACCCATCACGTGCTTACCTACTATATATAAGCTCCTTACATCCATTCTGGTGTCAAAATTAAATGAGCATTTGTATGCCAATCACGTTTTAGATCCTGCTCAGAATGGATGTAGGGTTGGGTCCCGTGGTACTAAGGAGCTCCTCCTCATAGACATGGCCGTTAGCCAACAGGTTCGCAAAGGTCGAAGGAGTCTCTCCGCTGCCTGGATTGACTATAAGAAGGCATATGATTCGGTGCCCCATACATGGTTAAGGCGGGTACTAGAGTTGTATAAAGTTGATGCAGCTCTATGCGCCTTTCTTACCTCGTGTATGGGACAGTGGACCACGGTTTTTCGTCTTTCAGGAACCGGAGTGACTCCTTCGATATCCGAACCTATAAGGATTGAGCGAGGCATATTCCAGGGTGACAGTTTGAGTCCCTTGTGGTTTTGCCTGGCCTTGAATCCTCTGAGCGCTGTGCTGAGGGATTCCGGGTTAGGCTATCGGTTGCGGAGAGGGGGTGAGACCATTTCTCATCTTCTGTATATGGATGACCTCAAGTTATATGCTCCGAATAAACCAAACCTGATATCCCTACTAAACCTTACAGAAATATTTAGCAGTGATATTGGAATGGAGTTCGGTGTAGATAAATGTGCGGTCATACATGTACAGAGGGGCAGAGTTGTAAACTCTGATAATTTACAACTCACCGAGAGTATGTCTCTCAGATCCCTCTCTGAAACCGAAACCTACAAATACCTTGGTATGTCTGAGTGTCTAAATATCCCAGATGGGGACATTAAGCAGTTGGTGAAGGAACGCTTCTTTAACCGCTTGACAAAAGTACTGAAAAGTCTATTGTCAGGTGGTAATAAAGTGCGTGCTTTCAACGGCTGGGTAATGCCTCTACTGGTTTACACCTTCGGCATACTAAGGTGGACTCAAACTGAGTTAGATGCCCTGGATCGAAAAGTCCGGAAACGCCTAACGACGTACCGTATGCACCATCCACACTCTTCACTAATGAGATTGTATATCCCACGGAAGTGTGGGGGTCGAGGCTTCCTCAATGCCAAGAACCTACACAACCGTGAGGTGTGCAATCTCAGGGAATATTTCCTTGGTGTTGAGTGTGGGATGCATCGAGACGTCGCCGCCGTTGACAACGGACTCACGCCGCTCTCCTTGGCTAAAGAAGACTGGAGAAAGCCCGTCGTACTTAGCACTCGGGATCGAATTGACGTATGGAAGAGCAAGGTGCTTCATGGTAGGTTCCACCAGGCCCTACATAGTGCTCATGTGGACTTACAAGCATCTGTGGCCTGGCTACGTTTTGGTGACCTATTTGGTGAAACTGAAGGTTTTGCTTGTGCAATTGCTGATGAAGTTGTCAAGACGAGGAACTATCGGAAGCACATCTTCAAGGACGGTACCATCGACATTTGTCGGGCGTGTCACCGTCCCGGAGAGTCCATCAGACACATTGTTTCCGGTTGTTCCTATCTTGCCAACGGCGAGTACTTGCACAGGCATAACCAAGTTGCCAGGATTATCCACCAGCAGCTTGCTCTTCGGTATGGTCTTGTAGACTCCGAAGTGCCGTACTACAAGTACGTACCGGAACCAGTTCTCGAAAGCGGTCGTGCCAAGCTCTACTGGGACCGGTCTATCATTACAAACAGGACTATTGTTGCCAATAAGCCTGATATCGTTTTGGTAGACCGGTTGGAGCGCCGGGCATTTATTGTTGATATCACTGTCCCATTTGACGATAACCTCGTAAGAGCCGAGACTGACAAGTTGTCAAAATACTTAGATTTGGCTCACGAGGTTACCGCCATGTGGGATGTGGACTCAACAATAATTGTTCCGATAGTCGTCTCCGTAAACGGTCTCATAGCGAAGAGCCTCGACCAACATCTTAAGAGGCTTTCGCTAGATCACTGGGTCAAGGGTCGGATACAAAAGGCGGCAATAATGGGAACGGCACGCATTGTGAGAAGGTTCCTCACTCTGTCGCCCTGACCACCGGCGGCCTAGGGCGTCAAACCTCGCCGCTGGAGGACCTCTATTTTTTTCATATTTATTTATATATTATTGTTTTCTTTTTTAATTCAATTTTATAGATATAAATATGTAAAAAATAAGAACTTGAAATAAATAATTTGGAATAATAATAATAAAGCCTCTTTATTCCATAACTCATAAAAAATTTACATTTAAATAATTTTAGTAATGTTAGTTGTTTGTATTTCTGTGGTTATGGATCTCGTTAAGAGTAAAGGCCTCCTCCAGTTTCTTCCATAGCATGTCTTTACTTCTGTACATCCAGTCTTTTCCTGCGATCTCTATAAGGTCATCAGTCCACCGTTTGCTTGGTCTTCCCACATTCCTTTTGCCTAGTATTGGTCTTTTCCATTTTGTAGTTAATAATGTCCATCTGTTGTCTGTGCATCTTGAAATGTGCCCTGCCTATTGCCACTTGAACTTCAAGGCTCGTCTGAGTGCATCTAATATTTTCGTTTTGTGTCTTATTGTTGTGTTTTTAACTTTATTAATCTTTAGGATGCTTCTTTCCATTGCTCTCTTATAGGTACACAAAATTTGCTACTGATAAAATACACTCTTACTTTACTTTGACGTAGGGTCAGTGGTTACTCTAGTGTCATATATATTCAAGCCGCACAGTACGACTGTTGCCTAATGGCTACAACCTGGACTTGCAGCTTAACGTGCCATCTTAAACACGGATACGCTCAGAAATAATAATAATAATATCATGGGACATAATTTACACGCGGCCATCTGATCCCAAACTAAGCAGAGATTGTTCTATGGAAACCAGATAACTGATATACTACATATACTACTTTTCATTTGTATATAACTATGTATATAGATAAAATACACCCAGACTCAGTACAGATAAACATGTTCATGCACACAAATATCTGTCCTGGGTGGGAACCGAACCCACGACCTCCGGTGTGAAAAAAAGCATTTAAATTTGCCAACCACGCCAACATGCCCAACATTGACTATCACCCGTCTATGGACTGACCACAAGCCTAGTTGCTTTAACTCGCCAATCACTTACGGACTGGTGAGTGATCTAGATAACGTAATTTAAATTGAGTTGTATTTTTTTCGAGATTATTTTGTTCAATTAATTTTTACGGGTGACATTGTGTATTTTATCGAGCGAAAGCAGATGAATCGTTTTTATGATCTTGGTTTTGGGATTATGTTCTCTAAAATATATTAAAATTTGGTGTGTATGTATGTTTTCCAACTTGAGGAAGTTCGTAGTATTGTTTGCATTAAATCACCTATTTGGCGGATGTCAGCGCCTTAACCCTCTGTTCGTTCTCGTGTTCTCACTGAAGTTGCTATCAGAATATCAACGCTGTGTCAATATTGTCGAGCTTGCTATGCTTTAGCTACGTATACCTTTTTAGCTTGCATGGAATAACTCACACTGTTTTGTGTGATGTTACTAATCGTATGGGCAGTTATTTATATTAGTGTCAGTTGTTCAAGCCGCCCATTACGCCTCTGACATGGCTTAACGACTGTTGCCTAATGGCTATGGGATTGATAGACAATAATTTATTATTACTTAAAATTTTGCCTGTATACTATGGTAAGCAAAATAATGAAATCGCTGGATTCTGCGTTTACATCACCGGCGACCATTCTTGACCAATATTTTCATACTACAGTGGCTATTACAACTTTAGCAACACAGTTAAGAACTGTGTTGCTAAAGTGTGGCAGATTACTAACCATCTATAAAAGATTCATTTGATTTTAAAGAATAAGAAATTAGAATTAAACATTACAACAAGCTCGTATATTGACCAAAAAATATTATGTAAATTATCACAATATAACAAAAGCTGCAGAAGCAAAATTATTATTTGGTGCGATCTCTTCAATAATACTAACGTTACAAGGTTATAAATTTAATATTGATAATTATTAAAAAAAAACGCAAGCGATACAGTTTAAAAATATGTTTAGTTTAAATACCTATTATCTTTGAACAACTTACACACGGCCCTGATCCCAAACTAGGCAGTACGTGTACCAGACAACTGATGAACATAATTATATATTTGTAAATACATTCATACTATGGATAAATTACACCCAGACGTAGAAGAAATAATCGGGCTTATCACGCAAAGATTTATACCGAGTGAGAATTTAACCCAAGAACATTAAAACACGGCTTAGAAGTCGGTAGTAGGGTCACTTACCACAGTACCAACAGGCCAGTCAGTTAATAATACCTAATAAAAATACACTGATACTATGCTCTTACCATTTCATTTCAGGCTCCACTCCCACCACCAAAGTGGGAAGGCGTATTCAAAGCTGTGGATGACATTTATCAGTGTCCACAAATTGGCATAACAGGAACCATTGTAGGTGTTGAAGATTGCCTGAAAATCAACGTATATGTTCCAGTTCAAGCAAAGAATCCACTCCCTGTTATGGTTTACATCCACGGAGGAGCATTTTTACTGGGGAATGGCGGTAAAAATTTGGCGGGCCCTGATTTTCTTGTAAAACACGATGTAATATTGGTTACTTTTAATTATAGACTTGGAGCTCTTGGTTTTACTTGTTTGAACATAAAAGAAGCTCCAGGAAATGCTGGTTTGAAAGACCAAGTGGCTGCATTAAGATGGGTTCACAAAAATATAAGAGCCTTCGGTGGTGACCCCGATAATGTTACTTTGTTTGGAGTAAGTGCTGGTGGCACATCAACGTCTTTGATGGTTGCTAGTGATGCTACTGTCGGCCTTTTTAATAAAGCTATAATACAAAGTGGATCTTCTATAGCAAATTGGGCTATTAATAGAAACCCACTTACCGTAGCCAGATTTATTGCAAAATCTCTTGGATATGATGCTGAAGATCCTCAGGAGTTGTATGAAATATTTTCCAAGGTACCTTACAAAGATCTGATAGCGGCTACAGCAAATAAACCTATACAACAAGTATGGGTGAGCCAGCTTTTACATTTGCCTTGTGTTGAAAAAGATTTTCCTGGAGTAGAACGCATAGTAAAAGATTTGCCTTATAATATAATAACTAATAATCCAAAAAATATATCATTAATGTACACGATTACAAATAAGGAAGGAATATTTTTTATTGGGGCGGAAAATGAAGAATCATTAGCTAACACTAATAAAATGAATCTAGTTTTTGATGATTTAGTATTTCCATCTAAGGAAGAAGAGAAAACTATAGCTCAAAGAGTAAGGGAACGATACTTTGGGAAAGATGATATTACTAACGAAAATATACTGAATTTAGCACAATTGAATGGTGATTTGTTATTCGAAATGCCGCTTATGATGGAATCTGAAATTATGACACGTATTATGGATGCTCCAGTATATAATTTATACTTTACTTACTCTGGAGCAAGAAATCTTGTGAAACAACATATGAAGGGATCTCCATATGCAAACACTACTGGAGCTTTTCATGGAGACGATATTGCTTACGTATTTAAAACAATATTTATGCCATTTAGAATTAATGAAAAAGATCAGCAAATAATCGACTGGTTGACATCAATGTTAACAAATTTTGCTAAATATGGGTAAGAACTCATATAATTTTTGTATTTTAATACAACGTTACTGTTGTTACTTACATAGTTGCAAGTTCAAAGGCCATAGTAATTTTACTTGATTGCATAAAATTTTAGTGACTGCATCCAGGTGATATGACTTGCTACTGGCGAAAATGAGGAACGACACATGTTTATTATTGTTTTAGTTCTCTTTTAAAACTACTTTCCCTTTCTTTTCTTCTAACTTAAACCTGTTTTAGGTAACAATCAGAGTTAAAAAGTAAAATACTGAGACAGTAATCAAGCTGGTTAAAGCATTATCACAGTAGTTCTGATAACAAGAGTAACTAGCGGCTTAATGTGCTTTCTTCAGTACGAATGGTCCTTCAACCAAATGGACACCAAATCACATGTTTTTAAATAAAAATAGGATTGAATCAAAGAGAAAATTAAAACTATTTCACCTCGGTCATAGACAAAACTCCTTTCACTAATAGGACATGAACTTTGTATTCCTCTTTGTTTTCAATTATCTAATAAGTTCTATATAACTTCTGTCAGTTAACTTCAATGTCATTTCTTGCAGTGACCCAACACCAAACGGACTGCCGATAAAATGGATTCCAAACAGTAAAGATACAATGAACTTTTTAAACGTTGGCGATGAACTTACGATGGGACCAATACCTCAACCTGAAACATTTAAATTCTGGAAAGAAATATACGGAAAATATCGCTGCACTAAAATAAATTGATTACGAAACATGAAAAACACATTGTTATTTCATTTCATATTGTAATCTTTATTTTATTTTCGTACCGACTAACTGTGAAAGGAACATAATAGTATAACTAGGGCTGGTTTAACGGTTAATACATATAATAATGTCCTTAGTAAGTGAATTACATATACATACTTCATATACATAGATACATCGTATTCTTGAGTTACCATTCTATATTAGCGTTGCAAAACTTATGAGTAAAACAATGGCAATTCATATTCTCTAAATAAGAATATATCCAGAGAATATTCACAGCCACAAGTTGCAGCTTCTTCAGAGTCTTCGCGTTCAAATAGCGCTAAAACTTGGATTTAAATTTTTATAGAATTTGATTTATTGTACACGTGGGTATAAAGTAAAATAAAGTTGGTGTAATTCAAAAGCGGGCGGAGAAAATTAATGTAAGAATGTGAAAATGTTACACGGGCTAAGACAGTCACCACGCGCGCCGCTTCGTCTCACGGGTGATCTATTTGTGTGATCCATAAATAATTGTTCTGAGTCTGGATGTTATTAGTGTCCGTCTATTATATGTTTGTAATGTACCCCGCGACACAGGGATTAGCAATCCTAATGCGGGAGTAGTCTTTCAAAAAAATTAAATCGCGCAACATAATTAATGTTATAACGCTCGGTGGATTGCTTGGTATGTCTACTGGTAGCATATTCAAGGTCCTGGGTTAAAATCCTGGGTCAGGCCTAAAATGTTTATAAGGGTTTTTATAGACATCTGTCACCAACCTAGAGTCTGGACGCTGGCGGTGTTATACTTCCGTGCTTTGGAGAGCACGTAAAGTCCCATGTGATTATTTTAAAATAAGAATGAAGAGTAAAAACAGTTTCATCAATATTAGAAGCCAAAACCTATTTTACATATTTCCTCATAGCCAGGTGCTCTCACTCACGGTTCCATGACTGATCGACGAGGTTAAGCAACTCGACTCACGGTCAGTCCATAGATGGGTGACCGCCAAAGTGGTTTATTTTCTGGATGCCCCCGTACTACGGGCACATTAAGCTGTCCGCCCTGGTTGTAGTCATTAGACAAGCTATGTCAGAACAACTCTGATAATTGGGTAACCACTGCCCATACGTTAAGTAAGTGACTATACCTAAGTAACGAGCGCAATAACTCGTTGGGGAAATAATATGACAGTATCACACAGAATAACAGGTATAATAAATACATACCAACTGTGTCGATCAAGACCATGTTCCGATGTAATGATGTAAGACTAATTGACTCACAAAAGTATATAATATGCTGTGCATATATATAATATTATAATATGATAGCCTATAGGCAGGTCAGAAGTACCCTAAACCGGCGAGCATGTATGAAGAATATAATGACAGTAATCGAGGCAAAAGACGTGTGTAAAGATCGTGACAAATGGAAATCCGTTCTGGGAAACAGGCGTGAGTCTATGTATGTATGTATGTATAGCCTATAATACCACTACCATCACCATCGCCACCGAATATCTATCAGAGAACGGGCAAGAGCATCTCTCTATATACTATTATTTCATGAATGAAATGCCAACACGGACCAATTGTAAAATAAAGTAATAAAAATACAATACAATACCAAGTGAAAACAATTAAAGCAGTTTTGGCATTCCAATCGCTGGGCAAAGGCGCTAAAGATACTTTGACTATCATACTGATATCGCCAACCCGTTTGCCGAGCGTGGCGATTAGTGCATAGGTATCTCTCCAAATGATGGACACAACCAATTGTGGAAAAATTTTAGGGAGGTCTTTGACCAGCAGTGGATGACATTCGGATGATATGATGGCTCATAAAACATTGAGATACGGATTAGCTTTAGACTAACATTCATGTGTAATATTAAAAAAAGGTATTATAAGTAGTTTAATTGTGTAAAATGCAGAATCACCGGCAATATTCCTGTGCTTTGCTTAAAATAATAATAATAATAATATCCTGGACATTTTTCACACACGGCCATCTGATCCCAAACTAAGCAGAGCTTGTACTGTGGAAACCAGATAACTGATATATTACATATAGTATTTTTCTTTTTGTAAATACATACTTATATAGATAATTTAAACCCAGACTCAGGACAAACAGACATGTTCATGCACACAAATATTTGTCCCGGGTGGGAATCGAACCCACGACCTGCGGCGTGAAAGGCAGCGTATCTACCAACTACGCCAACAGGCTAAACGTTTGTCTTATAAGCTTGGACCGCGACTACTGGCAAGTCCACAGTTGGAAACTACATTGTATTATGAATATTACACGAGGCGATTGCGTCTGCGCGTGTTTCTTTTCGAATCATAAATGCAAAAGAGAGGGTTATGTAAAATTATAGTTTACAATTTACTAAAAAAAACAATGATTTTGGGTCACGTAAAGACTTGCTTAATTTGAGATGGGTTTTACCTGAACTGGTTTTTACTGTAGGTGAGGTAAGATATTATACGAAAAATCTTAATTTTCTCATTGTTAATAGAGTTCCATGTTTAAAATTGTGTATTAAATATAGCGAAAAGAGAGGTAGGGTATAGCGTTCATTCGCTCAAAGAGCAGCCCGACTGGGGAAATACCTTACAGAAGAATCCTTAATAATAACATTAATAATTTTAATTTTGTGTTTCCGAGTGTGAGTAAGGTCGCCAGAGCTCATTGGTGTAGGGGAAAGGATCAGCAACACTTATTTGCAGACTTTTAAAGGCTGGCAACGCCCCCGCGACTCCTCTGATGTTGCAAGTGTCCCTGGGGCGACGGTGATCACTTACCATCAGGTGACCCACTTGCTCGTTTGCCGCCCTCTGATATATAAAAAAAAAACTTGTGTGTACTTATGTACACGCGTTAGAAGTTATACTTCTTAATATACAACTTGAACATAGTTATCAATTTTCATACCACCTAGAACTAACTTCATGCTGTTATTTTTACGATGCGCGCGCATCGTAAAAATTCACTGTCATACCACCTAGAACTAACTTCATGCTGTTAAATTTTTTGGTGTCGGTGTGCGCGCGCATCGTAAAAATGCACTCTCATCATTTTTCTCCATCGCACCAAAAGAAGTATAACTTCAAAAAAAGAAATGTTTGTAAGAATAACAGGTGATAGATACCACCACCACATGCAAGTCAGTCAGTAGGCATGACGTCCACTGCTTGATTGATGCCACCCCGAACAATTCACATAATGGAGTTGTGTCCATCATTTGGAGGGATATGCCATAATCGTCACGGTTGGCAGACGTGTTGGCGATAGATACTTCTTTAGCGATAAGTCCTTTGCTCTTATAGTTAGTTATGTGATCTTTTTAAACCTTTTGAAACATTTCAATCGTCTCAAAAATATACCTATTTGGTCGGGAATTTTATATAATTACTGCGTTTATAAGAAAATCAATGATTGGAGTTACAGTGTTCATAATGTTATTATTAAAATCTTATAAATTGTCCTTGTCCCTTATAAAGCCTACTACTAAAATCGTACTTACATACATATATACACACACCATTTTGTATTTTTTTAAATTATTACTAAGTGTCTTGAATGAGCTAGACCCATCATCATATTGATCTCAGTCTAACCTACTTCTAGGAATCCTTATTCATATCATTGAGTCGGTTTTAATACTTAATATTAATGTATCAATTTTATAATATTAAAATATGTATTTACGAGTATGTTAATGTCCACGGGTGGAACCTATTTATTCTACAA
Source organism: Pseudoips prasinana (assembly GCA_951640165.1). Classification (NCBI taxonomy): domain Eukaryota; kingdom Metazoa; phylum Arthropoda; class Insecta; order Lepidoptera; family Nolidae; genus Pseudoips; species Pseudoips prasinana. The sequence goes on along the minus strand of OX621238.1, from coordinate 1,719,390 downwards.
TAAATACCATGTGCGGAAAATAAACACTATCATGTGACGTTAATAGTGTATTGCAGGTGTTTTGAGACATAATTATTAACTGTGAAGAACAAAGTCTTTTTACAAAGTTGGTAAATGAGCATACCGTGATGAGTTTTGGCAAACTTACTTACCTTTTCTTTCACACGTTATACCTCAACTCAGGATATTATGCAGCGATCAGATAATATGCCGTTCTGTAAGGTATTATTGTCCTACTTTTTTTTAAGAGAACGCTGTCATTACGGAAAAAACCCCTGTGTCGCGGGATACTTTACAAACATATCATTGACTGACACATAGTACATCCAGACTCAGTACAACTATTTATCATAAAAATAGCTGTCCTGCGTGGGGATCGAACCCGGGATACGAGGTGGCGAGGCGACTGTCTTAACCGCTTCGCCACACGTGCAGTCACCCAGTCGGTCGTCTAAGTTTAACGGTAGGGGTTTCTAAAACTAACACCAGACTCGTTAGCATTTGACCACTAAATCCATGGCTGACCATGGACCAACGACGAGACTGATAGCCGAGCATACTGATGCTCGGCTAAGAGTGTGAGCTGAAAGGTAGCTACGCGAAGAAGCCTAAAATTTGACTGCTACAATTGTTGCAATCTTTATGTTTGAAGGCAAGCGGCCTTCAAACAAGAAGTCTGAAGTCTGAGTCTACATGTAATTTGGGTCCGTCTATTATATGTTTGTAAAGTACCCCGCGACACAGGTATTAGATTCCCTAGTGCGAGCGCTGTCTTTCTAAACCAGAAACAAGAAAAAAAGAGGTACCAAAACGAGGGCTTAAGCTGATTTCAGAGTGACGCGCGCGGCACGCGCCGTAGGCCAGCGCGTCTCAACAGCGCGCGTTTCTTTGCAATGTACAGTTGTGTATAATCTAGTTTAGCTATTTATTTTTTAAATTTTGACATTATTTAGGCCTTGCATTATTAAAAAATATGATAGCATCACCATCGCCACCGAATATCTATCAGAGAACGGGCAAGAGCATCTCACATACTATTACACACTCTATATACTTTTACTATTATTTCATGAATGAAATGCCAACACGGACCAATTGTAAAATAAACTAATAATAAACCAGCCAAGTGCGAGTCGGACTCGCCCATGAAAGGTTCCGTAGCAGCAAGTGTGCAAGTTGATTAAATGAAAGTAAATTGCGGTTTACGATTTATAACGTATTAAAGAAAAACTACTTGCTAGATCTCGTTCAAACCAATTTTCGTTGTTAGTTTGCATGGTAATGTACATGATATATATTTTTTTGTTTCATCATTCTCTTATTTTAGAAGTTACAGGGGGGGACACTCATTTTACCACTTTGGAAGTGTCTCTCGGGCAAACTATACAGTTTAGTAAAAAAATATGTTAGGAATCTCAATATCATTTTTGAAGACCTATCCATAGACACGCCACATGTATGAGTACGAAAAAAAAATGAGTTTCGAATCTATGGGCAAAGGCGCTAAGGATACTTTGACTATCAACTGTTATCGCCAACCCGTTTGCCGAGCGTGGCGATTAGTGCATATCTCTCCAAATGATGGACACAACCAATTGTGGAAAAATTTTAGGGAGGTCTTTGTCCAGCAGCGGATGACATTCGGATGCCATGATGACTCATAAAACATTGAGATACGGATTAGCTTTAGACTAACATTCATGTGAAATAAAAAAAAAAGGTATTATAAGTAGTTTAATTGTGTAAAATACAGAATCGCCGGCTATATTCCTGTGCTTTGCTTAAAAAATCTAAACGTTTGTCTTATAAGCTTGGACCGCGACTACTGGCAAGTCCACAGTTGGAAACTACATTGTATTATGAATATTACACGAGGCGATTGCGTCTGCGCGTGTTTCTTTTGGAATCATAAATGCAAAAGAGAGGGTTATGTAAAATTATAGTTTACAATTTACTACAAAAATCAATGATTTTGGGTCACGTAAAGACTTGCTTAATTTGAATCGGGTTTTTACCTGAAGTGGTTTTTACTGTAGGTGAGGTAAGATATTATACGAAAAATCTAAATTTTCTCATTGTTAATAGTTCCATGTTTAAAATTATGTATTAAATATAGCGAAAAAGAGAGGTAGGGTATAGCGTCCATTCGCTCAAAGAGTAGCCCGACTGGGGAAATACCACCACCTTACAGAAGATTTTTTTTTTATACTACTTAGTTGGCAAACAAGCTTACAGCCCACCTGATGGTAAGTGGTCACCGTAGCCTATGAACGCTTGCAACACCAGGGGCATCATTAGCGCGTTACCGACTCTTTAGAAACCTTATAACTAAGAATCCTTAATAATAACATTAATAATTTTAATGTTGTGTTTCCGAGTGTGAGTAAGATCGCCAGAGCTTATTGGTGTAGGGGAAAGGATCAGCAACACTTATTTGCAGACTTTTAAAGGCCGGGAATGCACCCGCGACTCCTCTGGTGTTGCGGGTGTCCATGGGCGGCGGTGATCACTTACCATCAAGTGATCCACTTGTGCCGCCCTCTGATATAAAAATAAAAGAAATGTTTGGAAGAATAACAGGTGATAGATACCACTACCACCTGCAAGTCAATGAGTCTGCATGACGTCCACCGCTAGACTGATGCCTCCCAACGATGCACATAGAGGAGTTGTGTCCATCATTTGGAGGGATACCTATGCTATAATCGCTACGCTTGACAGACGGGTTGGTGATAGATACTTCTTTGGCGATAATTTTTGCTCTTATACTTAGTTATGTGATATTTTTAAACGTTTTGAGACATTTTTTTTAACAGAATTATAGTTACCATCTAATTATTACAGAATAGTGAATTTCAATCGTCTTAAAATATATTTCGTCGGGAAATTTATATAATTAATGCGACTATAAGAAAATAAATGACTGGAGTTACATTATTCATAATGTTATTATTAAGATCTTATAAATTATATTATATAATATGAATCTTACTATTTAGATGTCCCATATAAAACCTGCTACTAAAATCGTACATACATACATATATACACACACCATTTTGTATTTTTTGAAATTATTATTAAGTAAGCGGATATACCTAAGTCTCTTGAATGAGCTAGACCCATCATCATATTGATCTCAGTCTAACCTACTTCTAGGCATCCTTATTCATATCATTGAGTCGGTTTTAATACCTAATATTAATATGTAAATTTTATAATATTAAAATATGTATTTACGAGTATGTTAACCCAGTAGTGCCCAAATTATAATTTTTTTAGTTTCTATATATTTAGCCTTTTAGAACTGTTCAAGGGGGGGTTTAATTATACAAAAATAAATTTACACATTTTTTTATTAATTACAAGTACAAAAAAAAGTACGTGTCCAAATGGACACGCTAGGCACTTACAATAACAAAATGCTAATGTATGAAATTCGATGTCGTACCGTGCACACACCACATATTATGCATGGCATAGGAATTTATTGTTTAGGATGGTACAAAACAACACAGGGTACACACAGTCCTACATCGCATATCATACATTCGGTTCTGATAGAGGAGTTTTTGGACCTGTAATTTGCCTTCCTACTCATCGTCAAGCCATCATATCATTTTATCATACACATTTTATTATTTAGGTTGATACTATTGTTATCAACACAATGCATAAAAGCATAATATCTTCAAACCTGTTTCGTCGCATAGAGTTGCAAATAAGCTCATTCCTCGTATCTGCCTGAATGCTCCAATAAAGCCGTCTATTAGCAGCAGGTGAATAGCCACTCAAAATCAATATAGCAATAAAGCAGCTAATTTCTGGAGGTGTTATCTTAGGATCAGATGCATTCTTCCATAGATCGTAGCCATTTGATTGTTGGACAAACATATCTCTAACATCATCATCTATAACAAAAGCTCAAATGAATCAACAGCAGACCACTCACCACTGTACTGTGTAGCACTGTTAGTTGGAAGTTCAGGAAACTATCCTAAAAACGGCTCTAGATCTCCCTTGACCTAACTATGTTCTAGCTGTTTTACCAACAAGATCATCAAAACGACGAGGAACTTCATCAGAAGTTGGTTGGTGAAATGTTTTCTGCTCTTCCTCCACTATCTTCATCGCCAGAGTCCTCGTCCGTCAAAACAGCTGGATCTGAAGGCGCTATGAATAGACTCCGGCACTCGACCATCATTTTATCTTCGCCTTCTTCATAAAGAACATCCATTATTTAGTGCCCAGACTCCAGTAAACTGCCCGAAATCATTATATCTAGAATAAAGAAAATACATTTATTTTGCTATGCCTAAAGCCTAGGGTGGCCATATGGACACGGCAAGTTTAGGGTACAAAAACTCATACTTACTTTTATGCAAACTGAAATAATTTGTTACGTAATTATAAATAAATAATCCTTTAGTAAATTAGTGCAATAAGAACCTGAAAATTCTCAATATATTGGAAATTATTCTACTTACCCTTGTCATGGATCCATTTTTTCAATGCTTTTCTGAAAGACGAAAATGAAATGCGAATACCCGCCAAATGAATGTCATTTTCGTTTTCACAGTCACGAATACTAACACTTTGACATTGTCAACATTCTATGAAATAAATAGATTAAAGAAAAAATAATTACCATGGACACAATAATGATTTGTTTTTACCCCTATTTGTGTGGCCAAATGGCCACACTAGGCATTACTGGGTTAATGTCCACGGGTGCTATTTATTCCAAAATAAATACCATCTGCGGAGAACAAACACTATCATGTGACGTTAATAGTGTATTGCAAGCGTTTTAAGATATAATTATTAACTGTGGAGTACAAGGTCTTTTTACCAAGTTGGTAAACGAGCATACTTTGACATTTTGGCAAACTTACTTACCTCTTCTTACACACCTTAAACTTAAACTCAGGATATTATGCAGCGATCAAATAATATGCGCTGTTCTGTAAGGTATTACTGTCCTACTTTTTTTAAGAGAACGCTGTCATTAGGGAAATAATCCCTGTGTCGCGGGATACTTAACAAACCTATCATGGACTGACACATAGTACATCAAGACTCAGTACAACTTTTTATCACAAAAATAGCTGTCCAGCGCGGGACTCGTACCCGGGATACGAAGTGGCGAGGTGACTGTCTTAACACCTAGACGGGTGTAAGTTTAACGGTAAGGTATAGCTAGCTCTTTAGCATTTGACTACTATATCCATGGTCAGTATGCTCGGATAAGAGTGTGAGTTGATAGGCGAAAATGCCTAGAAAAGACTTCGGCAAATCCCGGCCTGTGATGGACAAAAGTTCATTACTATTTAAAAAAGAAATTATAATATTTAAAATCCCTCCATGCCTTTTATTTCCTTGCACAACATGGAAAAATGATTTCAATTCTTAAAAGTAAATCATTTTATTCCGGCATTCATGTTTCTTAAACTGTCTTATAGGGTCTGGCTGCTTCGGTCTTTTGAGCCGTTGGGGAAGTATTTATTTTTCCAGTCGTGCAGTTATTATTATATTGTCATTGTCAGATGCGTTATAATTTCACTGTATTGAAATATGTATTATTTGCATACATAACATTATCCTCAATAGTCATAATATAAATCAATAGTACGTATGGTGTGTTGATTTATAAAACAATGAAGGAATCAATTCTTCATAGTAATGGCAACACTTTTTATCTGTCATATCGAAATGTTGTATTTTTATTTACATTAGTATTTAGGCTTGCTTGACTTGCATCGTGAATGTTTTCTAGTAGCTTGTGTATGTACGACAACCTTTGGCTTTGTTTCTGGATTCTGTTTTCGACTTCCCGACTGACCCCGGCTTTCTTGGACTTGGATCTACGCATCATGATTTACCTCTGCTATTCGCACCTCGGACCACATATTTTGTCCTAAGCAACTATGGCCGCGGTAATTTTTTTGAATAGGTGTGAATTTACCACGGTTGTCATAAACATATCTGAACCTTTTTTACTTATTTATACATAGAAAGTAGTATAATTATTACAAAAATTCGTTCCATGATCTAATACAATATTGAAATCTTGTTGACTTTATACGCCTTATATTACATAACTCCCATGTTTTACATAAAAAATAAATATACAGAGCGATAGAATATTAGTACCCCTTCAAAATGCATATTGTTTTATTTATGTCCATTCCAGGCCATGTTTGTATGGGCTGGTTGCCAATTGTTGCGAGTAGAAAACGGCCGCAGTGCGGCGCATCGACCTTCATGCGTGTACGCATGAAGGTCGATCACTTGCCCACTTGCGTTGCACTGCGGCCGTTTTCTACTTTGATACGCAGAAGAGATTGAAGATTGGAGAGAGTATATCAATGCAAACTAAGGCATTGGAGGATGGTGATTTGGCGCGTTCGAGGTCGTACTCTCGGTTGCCTAGTATAGTGCAGTTCCTGTGTACTTGCGTTCAACTTAGATTCAACCACTGCATGAATTATTCCTCCAGTAATTTATTTCTACTCTTAACAACAAAAGATAAATTAACTTGACTGCTCGTGTGGCGCAGCGGCTAAACGAGTCGCCTCGACGCTTCGTCCCGCACCGGACAACTATTTGTGTGACCCATAAATAGTTGTTCTGAGTCTAGATGTAATTTGGGTCCGTCTATTATAAGTTTGTAAAGTACCCCGCGACACAGGGATTAGATTCCCTAGTGCGGGCACTGTCGTTCTAAACCAGAAACAAGAAAAAAAGTAAAAAAACGAGGGCTTATATCGCTAGCCCAATTTTCAAAGTTCAAATAATTATCAATAAATTTATAGACCAACAGCTTTATTGACATTTAAATGTTCATAGTAGTCTTGCTGTGGTCTATGGTTGGTCTATATTTTTATTGATTTAATAAAATGGTTTTTTGTTCCTCCAGTAAAATTTGACCAAATGGAGATACGAACTTTGTAAATTAGGCTAGAGATATATATGTTTTTATGTGATTAATTAATGAGATTCTTTTTAACCGAAAGCCCTTTAAATTGACGCGGATCTTAGGCCTGTAATTAAATACGAAACTCGCCTCAGTGGATACTCAACTTTGTACTTGTGGAACTAAATACTTAATCTTATTTGATAGTCACCCTTGAAGTGTTTTATTACCGCCTAGTTACCACCGAGATTCATCTTATTAGTAAGATGTCCCTTATAAAACTTACTACTAAAAACACAAAATATGGCACTGACACACAACTAAATACACACATAAGGCGTGACATACACACACACCATTTTGTATATTTTGAAATTATTATTAAGAAAACGGTATACCTACGTGTGTTGAATGAGCTAGACCCATCCTAATATTGATCTCACTCTATCTTATTTTTATTTATTTATTTATTAATTTTTGTACACACTAAACAGACAATAAATTGATACAAGTACGAAGAAATTATGAGTACACAGGTACTGCTTATTTCGCAAGAAATTTCTTCCAGCAGACCCGTGACAGGAGAAAATTTAGAAAACCATAATAATGTGTGTAGGTCTATAATACATACGAATAATTACAGAAATACATATACAACTTGTAACTTAATTAACGCATGTCCTGAAAATAGTTTGTTCAGAATCGTTTACTGAATCGATTTATATCATTTTTAATAAAGGTAATTTTTTAGTCCAAAATAATTAAAACTACGGAAATTATTGTCATATTTAACCTGGACAGTCAAAACAAATTGAAATGGACCGAAAGTCAAAGTAATAAGACATTTAAAATCGTTGTTTTATTTGTATTCATACAAATTCCATCATTCAATACAAAATAAAGAAAAATAAACTTTATTCCAAGAAGCTAATTTAGTAAATAACAATGCATATACATGTTAAATTGAAAATTCAGTGTATTTATTATGATTACAACATAATATTCTAATTGGGGTGTGCGTTAATTACGTTACATGTTGTATATAAATATTATATCCAATTTAAAGTTACTAAATACTCTATCCTACTGCTACGCATCCTTATTAGACTATATTTATAAAAATTACATGTACTATAATAAAAAAAATAACTATACTAAAATAGAACTTTACGTTTCATAACAATCCGTTGTATCATTTAAAATTTTGTTAGGTCAAATACGATTCCCAGAATTATACACGACATTCCGAACTAAGCTTCTGAGTCAGTTAATTCTACGTCAAAATGATACTACCCAAAAAGGGTTAAATTTGATCACAATTAAGAACAAGAAAATTGTCTTCACTTGCAATTTAAAGTTACTAAATACTCTTTCCTACTGCTACGCATCCTTATTAGACTATATTTATAAAAATTACCTGTACTATAATAAAAAAAATAACTATACTAAAATAGAACTTTACGTTTCATAACAATCCGTTGTATCATTTAAAATTTTGTTAGGTCAAATACGATTCCCAGAATTATACACGACATTCCGAACTAAGCTTCTGAGTCAGTTAATTCTACGTCAAAATGATACTACCCAAAAAGGGTTAAATTTGATCACAATTAAGAACAAGAAAATTGTCTTCACTTGCAATTTCTTATTCCTCGTGGCCACCAATTACATACCAATTAGCGCTCAACCGCAAAAAATTTCATTTGGCCCGAAAAAATAGGTCCCAACGCACACTGTACGAATTTTAACAAGATATTATCCTGCGTTATCTAGCTCAATGTTTTCATTACCTCTCCCGCTATAACTAACGGCTAAGTCACATTATTCCAGTTACTAGACCAAGTACGTTTCTACCAGTACTTGAAGCAGTTGTGTTATTTGAATTCATTATATTATTATATATATTTTATTCGTGGAGACCTATTAATGGCTCTCTGTTATGTATACATACAACGCTAAAATGTCGCTGAAAGCTGTTGGTCTTCCTAAGAGAAATAAATAAATAAATTACTACATTGAGTAGCTCAATGTAGATCGAATCAGAAATGTCAAAATCCGCAGGCGAACCAAACCGACATAGCCCGAAGAATTGCAAAACTGAAGTGGCAGTGGGTGGGGCACATAGCTCGTAGGACCGATGGCCGTTGGGGTAGAAAGGTTCTCGAGTGGCGACCACGAACCGGAAGACGCAGCGTGGGCAGGCCCCCTGCAAGATGGACCGATGATCTTGTGCGGGTCGCTGGAAACTGCTGGATGCGAATAGCGCAAGACCGGCAATTGTGAAGATCTTTGGGGGAGGCCTTTGTCCAGCAGTGGACGTCTTTCGGCTGATATGATGATGACGATGACTACATTGAGTTTAAGACTGCTATTGCAATAGTGCGATGACCATTGACATCACAATGTTCGATTCTAACAGGTGTTTAGGTAATCTAATAATTGAATCTATGATATTCCATATGACTGCATGTGTGGCGCATTAGTTAAGGTAAGCGTTCGCATCCAGCTGCGCTGATCGAACGGTAAGGAGTGAATGCAAAGTGGTTGGTCCTGATTTTGTCATAAACAGTCGTTAATCCATGTTAAGCTTACTGGGTGGCTTGGATATCCCTGACACTAGGTGATCACTGCCCACACGAAAAAGAAGAAAAGAGAAAGTTAAGGTGCCTCTCTACGTGCAACGCCCAAGGTCCAACGCCCTCGATTTTCACGTTTGATTTTATCCATGCAATCAAATTTTGTATCCGTAAATTGCATATTTGTAGATTCCTGTACTACAACGATTTTTATAACTAGTCCGGGAGCAACACTCTAAAAAATATATTAAAAAAAAAACAAAAATTATAAATAATTTCAAAAATGGGAAATCATAAATTTAATCGTCCGGCGGGTCTCGAGTAAGATTAGTTTAACGCTTTGCATTGCGGATAATGCTATAAAATTAAAAATTAATTTTTAATACTATGAAACCGAAAATGTGTTTACTATAAGTGAAACAAAGTTATTTGAGTTTCAGGTCTTTAACTGACAAGTACCAAGGTACCAAGGTTCTGGATCGTTATCACGGAGTTGCTGCACCGGCTGAAAGGGGTATAGATGGAGTCCGGCTGTATTAAGCAGATTCCATACCGCACTCCAGCTCACACCTAGATACAGGTATTGCATACAACCATCGGGCTGCTCCTTCGCTTTAACTGATACTCTCGTGTGGTACGACAATACACGCAGTGCAAGCAGAATGCGTGGGAAAAATACTTGACGTCACGATGACGTCACAACAGCTGGCTGGTCGGCACCTAAACAGGCTCTGGCAGAGTTTTTTAAAACGTATTGAAAAATAAACAGAACCACCAAAATAAATTTGCGCAACAGTTAAAAAGTTCACCTGTATAGAAGAAAAACGTGTAAGGATTATTGCACTCTTTGTGCATTTAAACAAAAAAATAGCAATCTGGATTTCCACTAGTAGCACGTGAACTTTAATAAGCTCAAGGTACAATTGCAAAATTTTATAAGTATTTAAGCAATAAAATTAAATTTACGACGCTCCTTAACAACGGTGCGCTTAAAAAGATAACCCCGGGACGAGTACAAGCGTTATTTATCGCAACTTTGGACTTTCTATTCATAACGTAGCGGTTTAATATTAATATTTAGGCGTTTATTAAATTTTATTTGTTGCAACTTTTATAATTAGTTGCCGTTATAAAATGTGATTGCTAGTGTTTTTAGGTACTTAGCAGGTCCTCCGGTAAAAAATGTAATTAATCAATAATATCTGTGTTATGAACCGACTACTACTTTATACACTATTAAAAAAATGTTATGTAAATATTATGTTCATAGTATTATCATTTATGTACAGCTACACATCAAGCTATACCTTACCAGTATAAGCTGATCTCGCGTTGTATAGGATTTCCATACAATGAGAGGTCAGCTTATATTGGAAAATATAGCTTGATATGTAGCCGTGCGTACATGTATAAATGAAGAGTAATATTTTACTACTTTAGTTTTCAAATATTGAAACTAATATATTTTTGTAGTAGGGTCGTGAAAGGCCCACAGTAAAAGTTTGAATTCACTTTATTGAAATGTGACATAGCCTGAAGAATTGAACTAAAGTGGCAGTGGGCGGGTCACATAGCTCGTAGAACCGACGGCCGCTGGCGCAGAAAGAACCTCGAGTGGCGACCACGAACTGGAAGATGCAGCGTGGGCAGGCCCCCTACAAGATGGACCGATGATATTGGTCACTGGAAACCGCTTGATGCGGACTGGATTTTGGGGAGGCCTTTATCTGTGGACATCTTTCTGCTGATATGATGATGATTGAAATGTGGGTTATAAGACTGATAGTATAGGCCCAGTTGGCCTAAATTGGGAAATTTAAGCCACCAGAAGTCAGATAAAGCCGTTACCCAGAATGGACCAAACAGATAAATTTATTCCATGTGATAGATACGATTACAGTTTAACAGTATCAAATACAGTTTTTAACGAAATTCTGGTATTTTCCAAAATGTTACAGCGTTAAAAAATCCTGAATACGAATTCGAATTTTACAAAATCGAACGAAATAATTGTAAGACCAAAACTATTTTGCATGGAAAATAATCCAGCACTGCATTTGCCATTCATTGCGCTTTAGATAAAACACGCGGACATTTTTATTTTTCCATGTAAAATATCCAACTTGGTTCAATGTTAATGGAATTTGAATCGAGTTACCAGCATGTTGAACTGGTATTTCTTTGACGGTTTTTGCAAAGATTGTAAGACAATTTCTCGGTTTTGAAAAAAGAGCGACTAAATGGGATGCTTTTTGTATTTATGGGATTGTGTTGTTTTCTAATAGAGAGAATACTCAATTTAATATATTAAAGCGTTTTCTATTTAGCTTGTTTAACTAAAAATCTTTTGTTGTAAGTGACTTTTAGATAAGTGTGAAATATATATTTTTTTATAGAATGTGATGTCGCTCAATTGCTTTCTGTGTCCGGGCGGTGTACAACGTCTGGTTGAGCCTAAGCTCCCGGAAACTCGGGTGTCCATTTCCACCATTCCCGTGTCATCATTATCATCATATCAGCCGAAAGATGTCCACGGCTGGACAAAAGACTCCCAACGATCTCCACGCAGCCTTCGTGGAGATCGTTGGGAGTCTTTTGTCCAGCCGTGGCGTCTTGCCCTGCGGCTTCCCGTGACATTTGCAAAATCTTCGGTGGTTCGTTCATTATTTTGTAATATAATATAACATGACACCTGGTCTGACTATCTAATTTAATTGTCCTTTATGGGTATATATATATCAGATGGTACTAGCTTGATTAATTCTAGTAGCGATCTGCAACAAGTAGACAAGTAGCTATCCTCGATTTCGCTGACTACTCCAAAATAAATGGTCTTGAAAGTTTTGCATTTATTTATCAAATATCATATTTCGCACAACTAAAATTCATTTTATCTCCCACACTTCCACACAAACCTAAAACTACAAACAAAACCAAAAATAAATCTAACCATTGAGTATAACCAAAACAAACTAACATCTGTATTCATTATTTAAGTATTATTGTCTAGTAAGTAAAAGGTAACTAGTGGAAAACCACTTTGTTATGTTTAATAGTTAAGTTCTTTACTTTACAGAAGCATAAAAATGATTGATGCCCTTGCCACCGTAGAGGAGAACCTATTCTAATACAATAGTATCATCTACGCTGGCTTTCCGCAAAGTAATATGCAGTCCCCAACAATTTTTTCTGCAAATTAATGATATGTGAACCTTTGGAATCATTGATTGGTTAGCGGGTGATTAATATTTCCAAAGGTCCACAATATATCATTAATGTGTATCAATGTTTTTCACTGGCAGAGCATTTGATTTGGCGTTAACGAAAGGCATAAAAAATTTATGTTTGAAATCGAATGTACTTTATACAGTGTTTATTTCAGGAAAACTAAATTTAGTCCAATCTATTTCGTTTGAGACTGAAGATAACCAAATGCTGGTTGATTGAAGTAAAGAAACCATTTTTATTCTAGGTCCAGATTTCGGAAAAACGGCGCTACCAATCTCTGCGAGCTCTTAGATCCTTGGTGTCAATATTTCTACCAACTACAGTTTCTTACACTGGTCATGCTGCAGAACTACGCTTATAATACCGTTTCCTGTACGGGGTTATTAACTGATGTAGTTATAAAAAAAATAGCATCCAAATCATAAAAAGATAGTTCCTAATGTTATTAAATGCTATAGAAGACCCATACTATATCGTCATTAAAGGGATTTGCTACGACTTACCCAAAACCCTGTGTACAGTGTGATTATGTCGCAGACCCAACCCTGGCTTACAATTTCACACCCCTAAACAAGGGGATATTGCTACCCTAATTTAAATTATTGGTTCGTATTTTGTCCTGAATTTGAATCTTGACTTGATTTGAGTTGTGAAATATAGAACGGCTTGGAAGATTCTAATTAGGGCTGTTACTACTTAATGAATTTAAAGGTTAATATTTTTTTATAATTTTTACTCTTTGTGAATGATTGTGATCATTTATAAAACCATTCGATTGACTTAAAAAGAAGGAGGTTATCATTTTGACTGTACTTTTATTTTATATATGTGTTTTACATGATTTCAATGTTGTATAATAATAATAATACCATAGGACAATATTCACATACGGCCATCTGATCCAAAAATAAGCGAGACTAAGCTCACAGCAGCTCATTAGACCCACCCCGCACCGCCTCGTCGCACAGCGTCCACTCGTTGTCGACAGGTGGTCCACGGGCCACGGGTGAACGCCGCGTTATCACCAATAAACGTCGCGCGGTCAACCAGTGGACCCCGCTTGGTTCACAAATTTTCGGGTGGTGGGTTAGGTACGGCGCATCGCCAAGTATCGTCCTCGCGTGTATCATTAGCGCGCGGTCCACTCGGGACCCGCGCGTTGACAATGCGCAGTCAACGCAAGGCAAGCATGCGAGCAGCGAGTTGGTACCGAGTGGTCCACCCGCCGCGCGCCGTCCGCGCGTGGAGGGCTTAAGACCGAGGCGATCTTGTGACGCTACGAAGTTGTGTAACGTTGCATTTCTATTCAACGCTCCTTAGTTCATCTTATTATTAATTCTCCGCCGCTTAAAACTGGTTCGACAGCCGTGAGCCGCCGGGCGCGGCGGTCGCTAAGTTATCGGTGGGGGGTCAGTTCGAAAGTGCACTCGATGTGTTGGCACGCATGCACAGTAACAATAAGAAACGTTTGTTTTTCTTTTACTGTGTGTCGTCTATCGTGCTAAAACAATTGAGAGCTTCTCAAATATAGTTCTTATGTAAATGGTTCAATCAGTGACGACCCCATATTGGGTAAGTGTTGATTAATATTTAGTTCTCACTCAATCATCTCATGTAGGGTATTGTAACATGTGTAACGGCCACCTTTAATTGACCTTGTAGAAACTATCATGTATTTCCGTTCTGCTTAAATTATTGTGTCAATGCCTACAATCTAAATTTATATTATGTGCGGTGCTTCACACCAATAATTCTATAATTTTTTTATAACAAACTTAATTTGTAAACTCCGCTTCTGCCTGTGACAATTGCACACATTCGCCTTATGCGTAATTAGTAGGTACTCCCGCTTCCTCATCACCATTACGCGGTCACAGGCAGGAGAAGCTTTTGTAAAAATAAGAATATTTTGATTTAGTCGACGTAAATTCTCAGGGTTCAAAAGTTCGGCCTACAAGGATCCAAAGTTCGGCCTACAAGGATCCAAAGTTCGACCTACGAGGGTCAAAGTACGGTCTTTAACCGTACCGCAACATCGGACCTACCGGTACCTGGTTGGTGGTCACTGACACCGCCACACTACCGACCAGCCTTATCCCAGTGGGTCATCCTCCGGCCTGGAAACCTCCTGGAACTCCGCGACATCACCGTCATCGTCGAAGCCAGGAGAGTACTTGGCGCGCCTACCTCCATAGGGCATAATTAATTGACGTGCTTATATAACCTATGACCATTTAGTTTTTCAAATAAATTTGTAAGTGGTGAGCGTGAACCGTTTAATTGTTTGTTTTTTTTTAAACCACACCTCAGACGCTTCAGTTGATATAGTGAGCGCATACCCATACAAGTCCATATAAAGAATACTAGCCGCAGGAGGCGAGGCGGTGCGGGGTGAGTGCTGGGTGGTTCTAATGAGCTGTGACCTTTATACTATGTAAACCAGATAACTTATATATTAAAATAAAACAAAAAAGGTTTTTATTCACGTAGACTTCAAAAAAGCGCTTGGAAATAGTCAGAACATGTTTGTAGTAATACAGTTATTATTTCTAGTTGCATATTACAGATATTTAGGTACACGGAATGTTAAAACATTTATACAATTTATTTTATAATGGTAGTGATATTTAGCTAGCTTGTATTAAGTTATTGTCAAGTATTACATATACTACTTTTATTTTGTGAATACAATATACTTATATAGATAATTACACCCAAACTAAGGACAAACAGACATGTGAACTAATTGTAATAATGCTCGGATGTCTATTCGAAGTGTACTAGCAAGGCGATATACATAATTTTGATATTTTTGTAAGTGACAAGTCAACAAAACAATTAAGAAAACAAGAATTACTTGTTATGAAGGCACTAAACTAAGATCTAGTGATCAGTATGACTAGGGCTATTTCGCATGACGTTTAAAATAGTAATTTAGTCGTTATCCTCTTTATGAAGCGAAGGCGAACGATATAATTGAACTTAAGATAACTTTGTAAATTGCTTACGATTACCATGAAAGTATTATACAGTGTTTGTATTTATTACTATTGAATACATGTTTGTCATCAATTAACACAATATTATTTACCAATAGGTAATAAACACCCTCTTGTGCAAAATCCAGACCAATCTAAGAGCGTTATCTTGGTGGAGCTTTATTCAATCGACATCAGCTTATTCTTCCTTCAAAGATATTCTTCCTTTTTCTGGATGCCCTGATGTTTTTAGGGTTCCGTACTTAAAAATGAATAACGGAGTGGTTATCCGTCTGTATGTCTATCAGTCCATCTGACATGACACTTTTTCTCAAGGACGCGTGGCGTCAAACATTCAAGTCGGCAAAAATCTTGAGAGAGAGAATAAATAAAATTTAACAAAACACTCGCAAGGCAATCAGAACCCATAAAGTACTTCGCGTTGACCTAGAATTATGAAATTTGGTAAAAAGACATTGTAATATAGCACAAGTAAAGGGAAATATCCGAAGATGATAAATTTGTAGTTTTATTCCAAAGAAAAATTGGAATTACAAACTTATTATGCAGTTGGTAAACTAACTGCGACGTATATCAATGTATGGGATCAACAATTTTGTAACGAAAAAGTAATGTTTGTCCCTCAATCCAGTATATATTTTTATTGGAGCTATATTCGGTTCTTGTTACCTAATAATAATAAATAAGTAGCCGTACAATATCTACAAGTTTGTACAAAACGCACGAAGCGGGAGCCCGACTCATATTTGACCGGCTTTTTATGCATGTGTCAAACCATACCATGGCCTAACAATTTCTTTTTCTGCTCTTATAGGAGTTCAGTAAAAAATACAAACTTTATAAATTAAAAATATTTCGTTGTTAGAAAATATAAATATATTTCAGCAACTATTACCTCGTCAAAAATATATAGTCTCTGTGTGTCCAGATATAATACACGGACTAGATATAAGTATAATTTACAGTTGGCACCATCCATTAATTATTCATTTTTTTACAAGAGTGCATGTGTTACTGCAAAACGCATACTTAATCATCTATTAACAGGTAGATGATTAAGTGTTTTTTCTATAAAATGTAATAAATAATTTTACAAATATATATTATTTATAATAATAAGATTTGTTATGTACTATTATGTTTAATTCATAAACCTTACTGCTGCACGCCCGATACGGGTAACTGTTGATACTCAAAATTGTATACCATCTACAACAATGTACACAATTTAGCAATAAAGAAATCTTTATCTTTATAACTTTTTACTTAATTTTCTTCTTCTTTCACTTTGAGTTCTATATACCAGGTAGTCGGGCCGCAGCGCCTCCTTTCTACCAGCTACCATCTAAATGTGGTTGCCAACTGACATAGGTACCAAGTACAGTGACAGATATAAAGTTGCCACTTTACCGAGGAACCCATACAAATTACCATGATATACTATATTTTGATTTATTTATTCAAGGTTGATTTTTAATATAATAATATCTTGGGACAATGTCACACAGATCATCCTAGCCCCAAACTAAGCAAAGCTTGTACTATGGGTACCAGGCGACGATATACATACTTATAAAGATAGACAAATACTTAAATACGTTTATTTTAAAATTCGTGCTCATCACACAAATATTTGCACTTACCGGGATTCCAGCTTCGTAGGCAGGAACACTACCAACTAGGCTACGGTGACCGGTGAATATCAGGGCTTATTAACATTAGCAAGCACAAAATAAAGTTTATTTATTATTGAATAACATGTAATTATGTTTATTTGTTAAGTAATTGGAAATAAAATGGCCGGAAATATTTAAAGTTTTTATATCACAAAGTTGCTTGTGAAACTTATAACGAGATGTCCTTACTTTTCAAATTTATTTACCATCAATCATAACTGAGAAAGACATACATATGAATAGCAAAATAAATAGCCAGAGGTGGCATGTTACCATAAAGTTGATGATACATTTATAATAATAATAATAATGTCCTCCTAGCCGAATTTCGGCCACGGCGGCCAGTCTCAATAGTGCACAAGTGTGTGCGCAAACACAGGAGCACTTTCTATTCCATCACTCTCATGATCCAATGGGACACCTAGCGACACGATCGGAAAGAGGTCCGGTACAGGACCAACGGCTTTACGTGCTGTCCGAGGCACGGGGATATAAAAAAATTTTCTTTTCAGAAAAGTCACAAAATCACTTTTAGCCCGACCCGGGATTTGAACCCAGGACCTCGTTCGTGAACGCGCTACCGCTAGACCAACGAGGCATTGTATAATTGCAGCCTGAAATACTGGCAGAGGAAGTACTGGAAAGTCCACTAGTCTCCCCTAGTTTAAATAGAAATACTAAATACCCATTTCACAAATGCGATGTACCTATTGACTGGCCTGTTGGTCAAATGGTTAATGACCCTGAATGCTAAGCCAGTCGTTTGATTTCCGCCCAGGACAAAACTTTGTGTGATGAGGAAAATGATTTGTTCTGTGCCTGGGTTTAATTTATCTACAAAATATGTATTTAGAAAAATATAAGTACGTTTATTAGTTGTCTGGTTGCCATAGTACAGGTTATGCCTAGTTTGGGATCAGATGGCAGTGTGTTAGTTATCCCACGATATTTATACATCTGCTTATTGATTATTTTTGTCTTCTTCAGTGCCTTTTCATATTTGTTTTGCGTTCGTTTTCTGGTTTAATAATTATAGTGATAATTATTAAACCAGAAAACGAATGGATATAATAATAGCTAGTGAGCTACCAGAATGGATATAGTGATTTTCATCCTTTCACCCACTTGAAAATCCATAGGAACCTTGTTATGCAGGTAGTTAGGCCAGGTGTCAGATTGTTTAACGTCTATATACCTGTAACGGCTATCCTAGATGTTCCCATAACAACAGGTTCTAATGGCTTAAAATATTCTCGCTGAGGTATGGACCGTTGTTCTTCAACCAAGCCTGAAACAAATATTTGTTGGGAAATCGTTGCATGTAGGCATTCCACGCCGATACAAATACCGACCCATCTATATTTCTTTTATACTCTTTGAAACGAACTAAGACTTTCATTAGCAAATCCATATTTTTCCATCCACCCAGGTGTTTGCAGATCTCCTTAATCAGTATTGATGAGGAATGGCAACCGTTTGGAGATACCGATCGGAATTGCTTCCAATGTTTAAGCACCGGCAATTTGTCATGAGATCTGAACATCTTAATTTACTTTGTGAAGTAAATGTCTTGAATAATGGTGTATTTTTATACTAAAAAGTCTACTTTGGAGTGCGGTGCCCCCTCTTTTCAGGTTCGATTCCTAATTGGCTCCACTACTTGTGTTACCCATTCTGAATTCTGGTGCGTTCGTGAATTACATGTTTATTAATTTTTATAACATGATATTTACAGTAAGTCTTAGAGAGTCTTAGAGCGTGGGCTCATGCCGTGTAGCTAATAAAACTGAAAACAAAGTACCCGCGCCGGACGGCACCCTCTTTGGGGTTCGAACCTCGACTCTGAGCAGTTACTGACGTTGACACACTTGTGAACATTTTGTACAACTGTCGATCGACGTGAATACGCGAAGACGCGGGCTTTCTTCGACTAAGAGCAAATGCAGCCCGATTACGTACATACCACAGATGCCTGCTGAAGTTTAACCTCCGGGATCACCCCTAAATATTTGGCTAGGCTAGGCTCGCCGAACACTCGGTCGGTAATATTGCGGGACTGAGGTTCGCCTTTGACAAGAGCACAGCTCTGTTCTTGAAGTGGTTCACCTCGATTCTCCACTTCCTGAACCATTTGCCTAGCGCAGTGGTGTTTGAGAAAGTGCGGAAGTCCTGCAGGTCTTAGCAGGATAAAATCAGCGTGTTTGTATAAATCTGTATTACGATTTACAAGGAATAATATGAACGTAAAATACAGTGATTCGCGTGTGACTGGCGCGGCGGACGGTGACGCAGTGCGGGGCACACCGGTGAGCGAGGTGCGGTGCGCTGTGTCCCGCCCCCTCGCCTCCTCCGTCGCCTGCGCTGACGATGTATATTGTCCTAGACAAGTGGCGAAATCTAAAGTTGATCGTGGGTGATACTTAGGTTCTTGCTTGAGTAATACAGAGTGGTTATTTCTGCGAAGAGAGGGCTACTTGGGCTTTTTTGGGAATGAGGATGTCGCTGATGTAGAGCGAGAACAGGAGTGGGGAAATGGCAGACCCTTGAGGAAATCCTGTTTTATTGGTTTTGATGAGGTATCTAAAGGTTGTTCCGAAAGAAAGTCTAGTAAGACGTGTTCGAGAGAGAGTAAGAGCAATTGGAGTTCAAACAGCTTATATAACGACTTGGATCACTATCTGAAAAACGCCCTTGCTTCTAAAAAACATGTGAAGACATTAGTAAATATTACATTTTATTATTTTAATTTGACAATTATAATATCAAATTAATATGTTCAATAATAATACTATACTAGTAAACTCACAAATGCCATTAATTCCGACACATTTTCGCAATATTATTTCCATTAGAACAATAGCGGGAATCATTTGGAGTATAATTAGACTCCGCTAGCCAAGCGACGTGTACTCCGAGTGCTCTTGTCTGAGAAGCCCTGGCTTATGTAAATTATATTGTCATCTTCAAGAATAGGCATTACACCACGGCGTTTACCTGGCGTGGAGTAAGATGAAAGAGATCAACGGGAAACTTCATAATACGTAATCTTACCTTCACCAGTTACAAAAGAAACAATGTTTATTGCAGTATTAGGCAGATATATTTTTGCGACAATGTTTGTTAGCGCCTCAGTTTTAAACATATGAATGCTTGTGCTAGAAGACGCGGCTCTTTTATTCATAAGCATAATAATAATATCATGGGACATTATTCACACACGGCCATCTGGTCCCAAACCAAGCAGAGCTTGATATAAATTTTCTTTCTTGTTGTTCTTGTATTATTAGTAATTCTTATACAGACACCAGCAGATTCAGCTACCGCAATCTGTCAAATTTCTTTTATAGATTTTAACTTTATCACATAAGCTTAAGGTTCACTTTCAATTGGGGAAATTGACAGATTGGGGTAGCTTGATGTGCTGGCGTCTGTTAACCTGTGAGGAAATCGAACCCAAAACACTGAAATAGCAGGGCAGCGATCACGACTGCGCTAATCATATAGTCAATAAAATATTTTATTTCTAAACACACAACCCCAGTGAACGATTTCGCTATTCTCTTGTAACGTGGAACTGTTGTATAAACATGAAAACGCCTTCTCATTCTGGAACAGAATTATTTCCACTTTATGTATACCTCTTTACTAACTACAGTTCATATTTATATCTAATAGCGTTTTACAAAGAAAGATATGAAAAAAGTGTTGGTAGTAACATCTTTTTATTAACGTAACACATACATTATAACACATAACGTAACACGTATGTATATACGTGTATACTAATGTGCTTTACGTTGTCGATCACATACAGACTGGTATGTGCACTTAAGCATGAGCGCTTCTGTTACACCCAGGTGCTATGTAGGTACTGCATTTAAGCCATTAAGAGACGTTTCGGTATTCATTTTACCATTAAAGTGATTATCATACCACAGGATTTATAATTTACTATAATTCTTTAAAATTAAGTGACCCGTCTATGTTCTCAGTGGGTTAGTTATTGGCTTTGTATAGTGTAGTTTTAAAGCTAGGTTAGTATAAGGTACGATGGGATTGCCATCATCATTTCATGTACGAAAATCCTGTAAAATACATAAAGATAAAAAAAAGGATTTATAATTTTGAATATACTTTGTATTCATAATCAATAGCCACCGTAAGGAAGGCCATTTCATGTCAATGACTTCAAGTGAATATAGCATGGACATACATTGGAAGATATCTTTAAAAATCTTAAAGAAAGTTCAGAGACACGCTCATTGTCCCAGTTCAGAAACAGTTCAATTTTAGAACCGTACAACGCAGGCCGAGCCGCGTGAATAATGGTGATAAAATAATTGGTATTTCAGTTGTCAATAATGAATAAAAATTGTGTTTATATATGACTTTTCTGGAAATACTAGCAATTTGGTAGCTTAATATGTAAAATGGCTGTATATTAATAAAAACTGGGTATGTAGGTAGTACCTATATTTAAAAATTGTGGAAAATCTTTTGGGTTTTAGATTTGTGAATTGTACATAGTTAATTTTTGATTGTAGATAAAGCTTCAAAATCCTGTTATTGGAACGAAGTTCCTTATCGCGCGTTGTAAAAGGGGGTTAGACGGAAAAAATCTTAAAGTTGTCACGACACTTTTTGCAGCTGTGCGGCGTGCGCATGTTTCTCTGTCTATCTGTCTCTCTCTCTCTCTCTCTCTCTCTCTTATAGAAAGCAAGGCAGATTTTTCGCATTGAACAGTGTGGTGCCGCGACGATTATTTTTGTTGAGTGTATACGGGTTTTTTGTACATAATAAATAATAAGAAATAACTTCGTTCCATCCGGGTGTCCCTTGACACCTCTCAAGTTTTTTGAGAGGGTATGTTCACATTATGTCAGGACTGCCGAATCCCGTGGCATGGACTTTCGTACGCCTACATCAGGTCATCCTTATATATTGTTCTTTTATAATAGGTTTCTATTTTTTTTAGTATACATATCAATTTAATTACATTATTTATCCTAAGACCTAATTATTACTAAGAAAACTAAACATAAAATAAAATAAATATTTATTTATTTATTTATTTATTTATTTTAAACTTTATGCACATATAGGTACAAAGGCGGACTTAATGCCTAAGGCATTTTCTCCCAGTCAACCTTAAGGTGGTGCAGAGATAATTAGATAGGTGCATTAGGTACAGATATAGGAGATCGATATAAGATACGGTACGGTAGAAGAAAAAAAATAGGAATATGAGATCAATAGATATATACATAAATATATAATAAATAATATACAACTTAAACATACATATAATACTATAGCTAATACATACATAAATAAATTATAAAATAAATATATATATATATATAACGAAAGGATATGTTGATTCAGCTCACACATTGTTAAGGGAACCCAGTAAATGTGCTCGTAGTTTTTTCTTAAAAGAAAAACGACTCTCGGCCATCCTGACTTCCAATGGCAGTGCATTCCACAGGAGAATAGACTGAATAAAGAACGAAGAGTGGAGAAAGACAGAACGATGAGAAGGACATTGAAGCAAACGGTTATGAGTTGAGCGGAGATTTTTATTGTGGTTACTGCAGAGATACTGAAAGTGAGTTGTTAAATAAGAAGGAGAAAAAGGAGAATCAAGAATAGTATAAAGAGTGGTCAGAGCTCGAAAGGAACGACGCTGACGAATTGGTAACCACTGAAGTTGAGTACGAAAAGAAGAAACATGGTCATATTTACGAAGGTTGAAAACGAATCGAATGCAGTTGTTCAGAAGTCGATCGAGTTTATTGAGGTGATCTGCATTCAGGTCGAAATAGCAAACATCACCATAGTCGATTATTGGGAAAATTAAAGTTTGCACCAACGTTTCTTTTGTTTTCCGAGGCAGAAAATTCCTAAGACGATAAAGAGACCGCAAGATTCCAGTGACCCTCTGACTAACACTTGCAATTTGGTTTTGCCAGCTTAATGTTTTGTCAATAAGAACACCAAGGTCTTTTACAAACGGGCTAATCCCGATGCTCGAGTTGTCGAATAGTAGAGGTGGGAGATCATCTAAGACCACTCTATTGATAAGATGAGAACTACCTACTATAGTGGCTTGGCATTTTGAAGGATTGACACTTAGACCAAACCTATCAGTCCAAAGTTTAATAAAT
The DNA here is from genome assembly GCA_951640165.1 of Pseudoips prasinana. Taxonomy (NCBI): domain Eukaryota; kingdom Metazoa; phylum Arthropoda; class Insecta; order Lepidoptera; family Nolidae; genus Pseudoips; species Pseudoips prasinana. The sequence continues at coordinate 1,695,828 of OX621238.1, read as the reverse complement.
TCTAGGTCGAGATTTATCTTATTAATCACTGTGGGGATGTTCTCAATCCTAGCCTGGGCATATAATTGGAGGTCATCGGCATAAAGATGGTACGAACACTGAAGATGGTAAGTAAGAAAGTTTATAAATAATGAAAATAGTAAAGGAGAGAGTATACCGCCTTGAGGGACACCAGAGTCAACGTTACACCAGTTCGATGACGATTCACCGACTCGGACTGACTGTTGGCGCTCTCGAAGATAGGATACAAACCAGTCCAGAGCTTCGTCAGAGATCTTGAAATGTGAAAGGATCGATAGGAGAATGTCGTGACTGACGTTATTAAAGGCGTTGGAGAAGTCAATCAAAACCAGAACTGTAATCATGGTGTTCTCCATACCCGCCCTTATATCGCCAGTCACTTTAAGGAGAGCGGAAGTGGTACTGTGGCCTGTTCTAAATCCAGATTGTAGTGGACTTAATAAGTCGTTATGGAATACAAAATGGGATAGTTGTTTATTAACACAGGCCTCGAGTACTTTAGAAAGGAAAGGAAGGATAGATATAGGACGGTAGTGAATTGGACTTGAAGGATTCGAGATTTTAGGGAGAGGATGGACCAAGGCTTTACGCCATAGGATGGGGAATGATCCGGTGCTCAAGGAAAAGTTTACAATGTGGGATATGGCAGGAAGCAATGGAGCTAGGATGGGGATTATCATGCGGCGGCTGATCTGATCGCAACCAACTGCATTGGACTTAATGGAGAGTATGATTTTTTTGATCTCTTCTAAGTCAACTGGAGAGAATTTAAATGTATCTATAACGGGGCGCGTTAGACCATTTATATATGAAATAGTTTGGTGTTTAGACAGATGATCCATAGATGAAGAAGTGGTGAAATGGCGATTAAGATCATCCAGAGGAATTGAACTAGGGAGGTCTAAATTTCGCGATTTACCGATACCAAGAGTTCCAAGGAACTTCCAGATATCAGCAGAAGTAGCAGTTGAGATATTGTTAAAAATGTGGCGGCGTTTGGCGTTACGGACCATCTGGTTACACCGATTCCTAGCGATCTTAAATAGATTCCAGTTCTCATCGGAGCGGTCTTTTTTAAATTTGCGAAAGGTACGGTCTCTTCGTCGCATTGCCATCTGAATACCTTGCGTCATCCACGGGGCTGGGGGACGCTTTAGCTTGACTTTTTTTATAGGTGCATGCACATCATAAAGTTTAACGACTGCTTCGTTAAAAAAGCGTACCTTGTCATCCAAAGCGGTGGCTTTCAACATCGGTTCCCAATTAACTTCTGCTGCATCCTTACACAACAGCTCTGCATTCAAACGAACAAAAGAACGCACGTGCAGTACTTTGGATTTAGGTTTTGGTGGTTTGAGGATATATGATAGGAAGATTAGGTCGTGGCGAGAGAATGCGGGAGCGGAACATTGACCATGAGAGGAAACTAGGGAAGGGTTAGATGTAAGGATTAAGTCGAGCCAAGTAGCGTCACCTGAGGTATTATAGTGTGTAGCTTGTAGAGGTAGGATGTGTAAGCTGCTTGACTCGACAATGTGCCGGAGTTTTCGGGAACGAGGAGAGTTCTGGTCAAGGAGATTAGTATTAAAATCACCCATGATGATGTGATGAGCATACTCCAGACCCAAAGATTCTAATACTGATTCGAAGTCAGTGAAATAATCAACATTGGGGGGACAATAGACTACACCAATAATGGTCTTGACGCCTTTTACCGAGACTTCAAGAAAAAGGTACTCGGCTGACGCTGAATAGTTAGGTGAGGAGGTAGCAGCAATACTATAAGGGAGATCACTCCTTAAATAAATGGCGACGCCACCACCCCCTTTACCTAAACGGTCAAGGCGAATAAGTATGTAACCCGGGAGTGGATACAAGGTAGAAAGAAGATGTGGTTTTAGCCAGCTCTCGGAAACCAGGATGGCGTGAACGTTGCATTTAGTAAAACTATCCAATAAGTCGGTATAGTGGCTAGGAATGCTTTGAGCATTGAGATGACAAACGTTAAACTGATGACCACGGCTGTCATTGAATTTGTCACGTATGAAAACTCCAAGCGAGTCGGTTAACGAACAGAAGCTGTCATCAGTTGAATCGTGAGCGGAGTAAAAGGATTCTGTATCATCATCGGACAACACAGTAGACATATAGTAAATAAATTAAAATATATAAATATGAATAATATACCGATAAAAATTAATAAAGTAAAATATCTTTAAAAAAGTAGTATACCTAAAGAAATAAAAACCTAGTTATACTCTGCACCACCCGCCAGCACACAAATTCTGTAAGCACTGCAAAGATTATATTATAAACACTTAAAATACAGCTTAATTATCTAGGACAAAACTTATATGACAATAACTAAGCACGGAGTACATAAATAAAAATAACAAAATTGGGAAAAAAAAAATTAGATAATTAAAATTAAACAAACAAAATAAAGGGTATTGGAACGCACCTTTAAGTCTAATTTGTAAATGTATCCGAACGATTTGACATTAACAGTTAGTGAGTGAGTGAATTCGGAATGAGCTATTTTAGACGTAAAAAGAAAAAAAAACAACAACAAAGCACAACATTAGCAATACGTATGATGAGTAAAAATGAATCATTGTTCCATGCATTTTAACCTTAAAACTAAACGGCATTATCAACAAGGAGTTGCTACAAACAAGTTGTTTACTATATTGAAAGGTAAGTTTCCGTGCTAAGTTACAAACATCTCAGAATCTCAGAACATCTTAGAATAATTAAGTGTTAGTGAACTCGAAACTAAACTAACGTACGGTATTTTTCAGCTTATCGTCGCTCCGGGTTGAGAGTGCTGCAGCTGCCGTCTTCGGGTATTTGGCTGCGAGGGCCATGAACTCTTCGTTGGTGGTTAACTTGTGCCGCTTTTGATCTGAAGTTTTGATCATAATGACCCCCGATTGCGACCAGCAGGAATGTAAACCGAAGAAAAGACGACATTTATTGAAAACTGCTTGTCTGGACCTTGTGAGGAACTCTTTGATGGATATTGGGGTGCCTTTCAAGTTGCTTTTAGCCTTCCAGACTGCCTCTTTGGTGTTGATATCACTGAAACGAATCAGTATGGGACGCTGCCGTTCATTGTTTGAGGACCCCAGTCTGTGGCACACCTTTAAAGAAGATGTGGTGATACTACTCAGACCCAGCTTACTGACAAGGATATCAAGCATCACCTGTGTACAGTTTTCTTTTTCCTGTTCTTGAACACCAAAGAAGACAAGTGCTTTTTGACGAGACCTGGTCTCCAAGTCATCAATTTGCTTTGAGCACTCTTTAATTTGCTGTCGAAGGAGACTAAGGATGCCAAAGATAAGCTCCTTGAAACTACGGAGTTCTTCTGCTACTTTCACCACAGTGTCCTTTGAGCCCGTCCCAGCAGTCTGAATTTGAGCTTGGAGTTCATCTAACCTCTTATTAACACTTTCTTCAATTCTGTTCTGTGCAGTTAGTATTTCTGTGATTTGTGACATTTTGAGTTTTGTGAAATTAAGTAATAACTCAACAGAAGTGCAGTGCAAATGATGATGCTGGCAGGTGGTGTAAATTATAACAAAATTATTACATTAAGTGCAATCCCCATGTAAGTACTATTATACTGTATGTATAGAATTATAAATTAACTATAAAAACTATATAAAATGCTTATTCTTTAATTATTAAGACTCTAGAAATCAGAAAGATGACTGTGTTATTATTATAATTTAGACAACGCACATTGGTTACTATAAAAAGTTCAAACACGTATTTTAACGAAAATAGTTTATTCTTATCACAAGTTTCTTGGCTACCTTAGTAAAAGTTACATTTAACTACATGTATATTTAACGTTCAACTTTCCTTCAGCTTTTTTCGCTTCATCTCATTGTTTAGTTTTCTTTTAATTTATTCCCTCAAAACTTCTTGTTCTGTCATCTCCTAAAAAGTTTGAAAATGGAATAGGTAAATTAAAACATTTATAAGTCTGCTTCGAGTGATTTTGTTTAAAAACTCTGATGTTTTTCGTTGAGAGGTTCTTCAAAACTGTTAAGTGTTTGCTAACTTAATGGAAAGTAATCACCGCGCTCCTGTGTAGTTCTGTCAAATCTACAGACTGCTTGCAAGGAAAATTTAGATACGTAAGATTTAAATTCAACAGAAAAAATTAAGTCCTGTCGTAACTCTCTAGCTCAATTTGGTCGAAAAATGTTTCTTGTTGAAGAGGTGGGTTTCCTGAGCTAATTATTTTTTTATTTAATTAAATGACAACGCCCGCAATAGGGAAATTAATCCCGGTGTGGCGGCGCTGTTGCAGTGCTAGTAAGTGCCAATATTTGCAGTCAGCAAACGTCAAAGGCAAGACGAGTGACATTTACTTGAGTAACTGAATTAATAATCTATTATTATAGCTAGAGTTTAATTGTGTTATTTGTAGTTTTGTAATTATTTTCTCTTTATGTTATTTTTTCGCTATCATAATAATAATCTAAATATTAATCATGAATATAAGCATAATAATCTCTTATAAATACGCAAATTAACCCAGTTGGCGATTGGCAGATTGCCTGTTGGCTTAGTGGTTAGTGAAGAAGAAGAATAAATACATTTATTCGACAATTTATATAATATATAAACAAAAATAATTTATAAACAGAACTCACTAAATATATATAAAAATCAAACAATAACATAGTTTAACACTACGCAATAGGTCCTGTATGTCCTGCCGAAAGGGTCACCATCTCAGCATTTGCTGGGTTACAGCTAGCGCTGATCTTAGGTGGAATGTTAAAATAGAATCTGGTACAAGCGTTTTGTACCATTTGTAGTAATTATTGGGTACGAGCTAGAAGCCTGGGGCCAAAAACTGAATCACAACAATTAAGTTTTGAAAGAACAATAGACTATAAGCTGCATACGTAGTTGTTGACTTAGATATGGACGCATTTTATACAAAACTTTCAGTCGAAAGAAGCAATTTTGTATAAAATTCGTTACATGCTTTTCGAAACGTATAGATTGGTCCATTAATAAGTCTAAGTTGAGCGCCTCACTCTCACTTACGATCTCCTTGCCCAGAATATTTACGAAAGGAACTTCTTCGATTATTCGAACCTTTTCCAGTTGGTTGTCAGTGCCAAAAATCATATATTTTGTTTTATCGGGATTTAAAATGAGAGAATTGTCTTCAAACCACTTAGCAATTCTACCGAAATCCTCATTATTAGTCTTAACTGCATTAGAGAAGTCGTCAGGCCTAAAACACATGCTGCTAGTGCACATGCTGCTAAGCCAAAGATCGTGGGTTCTACGATCTATAAGCAAACAACTCGTTTCTGTTAACGAAATTCCCTCAAGGAAAAGTGAACCCTATCAGGTACAGTATGTATTTAGAAATACATAAGTATGTTTATTAGTTGTCTGTTTGCCATAATACAGACTCTGCCTAGTTTGGTTTCAGATTTATTAGTTGTCCCAAGATAAAAAATACATAATTGGTTATTCGCCGTTTTATGCATAATGAAATAATGAAATGAAATAATGAAATTAATTCAGCACTTGGGTATTTACATACACTTGTACTTGTCAAGCTCACAATGTATTACATAAACACAGTCGAAAAACAGTAAATTAAAGTAACAAAATATTTTAAATGAGTCCGTCCGTGCGGTCTGTTTCGTCACATGTATTTTTAATATTCTTAAATAAATAATAAATAGCAAGTTACTAAGCTATTATTGTTACATTTAGCAATAGTATATCAAATTAAAGAATTGAAAACAACGAGCAGTTGTCTAGCGCAAAAGGCTCTCAACCAGTAGCTTAATTTAAACGACTAATACCTGAGGGCACCCTTATGGGCCACATCTCAGGCGGCCGCTGAAGTAAAAAGATGGAATTCGAAATGGGGGTCAGATCATTTGCACGGTATTACCGATCACGTGTTAAGGGGGCAACGCGATCCTCGCCGCTGAGGATCCTACCCTAGCTAGCCTGCGGCTTTCTCTAGCTACCTAGGTGGACGACCCGGAGAAGAAAGCCACAAAGAAACTCATAATTTTTGTTTCTTTCTTATTCATCAGATTACCATTTCCTTTAGTATACCTTTGCACGAGCTCAAATGGTGAGGTTATCCGCGGCTAAGCAGACCCTAATAATCTCATATAAGCCTTGAAAATGTGACTCATACCTATGGGGTATGAATAGCGGTTGTTATATTAAATATTTGTTATTTAAACACGAATATTTTTTTATGTATTATCTTTCATTGATTACAATATCCCTTACAATTATCAAATAATATTTGCATTTAAATAAGCGTGGTAAATATATTGATTTAAAACTGACTGCCTCGTTGGTCTAGCGGTAGCGTGATCAACCGCAAATAATGAGGTCCTGGGTTCAAATCCCGAGTCGGGCCAAAATTTGAATTTGGGATTTTTTCGTAAAAATAAATTTCTCAGTATCAACCTGAAGTCTGGGAGTTGGCGCTATTACACCCCCGTGCCTCTTTTCATAACGTTCCCATCACGCATCTTACACTCCAGCTTACACTCCAAGTCAACCGTGCGTAAAGAAGTTTTAAGAAGAAAGAAGAAGTGTAGTAGGCATTAGGTACTTCTGCAGGAACTAGGCCAAAAAGGATGTAATTTTTGCACTTTCACACTTTAATTTAAAATAAATGGCTATTGAACTACTAAAATAGTTATAGTTAATACCTACTCACTAGTACCTACACACTTCTCTGCTTTATTAATGCACGCATTTATTATTATCTATTTTTAATATTACTTCGCGGACATTGGTGTGGGTTACACGTTTACCTTTTCATAAAATTTATATTGTAATAATTTAACTATACTTAATGCTTACATAACTGTTTTATGCCCCAATAAAGTAAAATAAAATAAATCCTCGTAATCGAATTTTAGCCAGGGCGGTCAGTCCTAATCCCAATGGAGACTAGCTATCTGCGAGGGAGTTTCCACTCCATCAGATATTTCTTATATCACACAAAAATCCAAAACTTATTCTTTGCCCCGAACTGGTATAAAAACCCAGGATCTTATTATATGCGGTAGAATACGTTACCGCTAGACTAACAAGGCATGAATTTCTATGATTGTTGCTGAACTATTATTTAAAGACGGGATATGGCCGCTTTCAAAATTTACCACTGTAGCTGGGAAAAGCTCGCTTAAAATAGAGTTGAATGGCGCAAACGTGTAGTGGAGGGTCGTCAGATCTGTGAAGAAGCCTGGTTCGGAGTACTTGCTGATAAGAGACAGAAGCGACATGAAAGCGGCTCGGCAGCAACCACCGCAAACTTCTCTTGTCAGGCCTGCGGCAGGCTATGTCGCTCTCGCATCGGTTTGCTTAGCCACCGAAAGAAATGTCTCTCAGACAATGCGCCGTAAATCGTCTGTAACAGACGCAAAGGCTATGTATATGCTGAATTTTGAAGAAAAGTCATGAAATATTCTAAGATATCCAATATTCTCGTTATATGGAGTGTACCATATCATAAATTCAATACCGCAACTCCAACTTTTGGTAAGAATAACTGCAAACCTACGTAGGTATGAAACCCAGACGGCCTAGGAAATTTACAAAACCAGCACCAACGTAAACCGCAACTCGCGCCTAGCTAAAGTAATAACGTTCAAAAAAGGCTGCCGACTAGCATAGCCAAGCGATCACGTTTTTACAGGACATTCCAGTCAATTTATTGTAATACTAATAATGATCTTGGCCAAGCTATGTGCGCAAACACAGGTAAACTCTCTTTTCCCTAAGTAGGAACGACAGCATTACGTTCTCTCGGAGGCACACTGGTTTTCATCCGTTCCGAGATTTGATCCTATGACCTTATCAACTGCAGTTGTAGTGTTATCATTAAATCAACGATAATCAAATGAAATTTACACAAAAATAAATCGTACGGGCCTGACTTGATGAAATGATACAAAGAAAGAACAAATACAAAACACGTATTATATTATTTTTCTATTTGCTATAAACATAATAACCTAGTATTCAAAACAAAATATGTATTTTTCTTTCCCAATAAGGAATATCATCCAACATTTGCAGACATGTTTCGACACAGCTCACAAACTTAATTAACGTAATGTAATTATTAAGTAAATATATCTCTGTATTTGGTTAGTATTTTACGCCCGTTAAATTCCTGGGCCGAATAAAATTTTGTATAAAAACGTATTTTTTTTTAGAGGTGGAGAATGGTTGATTTAAAAAAAATGTGTGACTGCAAGTCAGTGTCACAAATATTAAACTGAATTTACAGAGAAGGGATATTTGGGGGACAAAAAGTTATGTCTAGGTTTCATGCTGTGTGGTGACGGCCTAAGAATATCACCACCCCCTCTCATCCCGTGGGGGGACGTAAAAGTCGTCCCGAGGGAAATATATACCAGAGAACGGGCAGCAGCGTTCTCCTGAGTACCATGTCCACCTTACTGCGATCGCCAACCCGTCTGCCAAGCGTGGCGATTATGGCAAATCCCCTTAAATGATAAACACAACCAAACCGCGGCCCCCAGTCCCCGGCAGCCCTGCTATTCCCAGCCGTGGTAACAGCCGTGGTTACGGCAGGGCAGGGGGTGCTAAGAATCCCCGGCAGATTCCGCGTTACCAACACCGACGACCTCTGGCCCTGGCAACATATAACACACGTACACTGCGGTCCGACGAGAAGATAACCGAACTGGAGGAAGAATTGAGCAGGTTACATTGGGATATTGTAGGATTATCTGAAGTCCGAAGAGAGGGGGAGGACTCGATAATACTGAAATCCGGAAACCTGCTCTATTACCGGGAGGGTGACCAAATATCCCAAGGTGGTGTCGGGTTCATAGTCCACAAGTCCCTCGTGAACAACCTAGTGAAAATCGAGAGTGTGTCGACGAGGGTTGCGTACCTTATACTCAGAATCTCCAAGCGGTATTCGTTGAAGGTTATACAGGTATACGCACCCACTTCGACACACTCCAACGATGAAGTCAAGGTTATGTATGAGGACATATCCAGAGCCATACATACCTCGAACTCCTATTTCACTGTGGTCATGGGGGACTTAAACGCGAAGCTGGGCAAACGATTCGGTAATGAGCTGAGAGTGGGGCAATTTGGAACTGGAGACCGGAACCCCCGGGGCCAAATGTTGGCCGACTTCATGGAGAAGGAGGGACTCTTTATGATGAATTCCTTCTTCAGGAAGCCGGATCACCGCAAATGGACCTGGGTGAGCCCCGATGGTAAAACTAAAAATGAGATAGACTTTATTTTGACGACGAGACGACGGATGTTCAATGATGTCTCCGTGATCAATGCGGTTAAAACCGGGAGCGATCACAGACTGGTCAGAGGCTCATTGAACCTTAATGTCAAACTCCAGAGGTCCCGGCTGATAAAGTCTACGCTCCGACCTTTACCTATCCACGTCCAAAACCCCGAACCATTTCAGCTCGAACTGCAAAACCGTTTCGAATGCCTAGCAGACTGCGAGGAAGTGGACTCATACTATGACAGGCTCGTAGAAGCTGTCCATACGGCTGGGTCTAAGATCTTCAAGGCCCGTCGTACAAACAGAACTAAAAAGATCTCTGACTCTACCTTGCAACTTATGGAAGATAGACGGAAAATGGTTCTGACATCCTCAGATGATGCTACCAGATATCGGCAGCTCAACAGACAGATCTCAAAGTCTTTGACTCGCGACACGCGGCAATTTAATACAATTAGTATTAAAGAGGCTATCGAGCGGAACAAAGGCTCCTAAGTGTTCGCAAGAGCTCTGTCTGTTGGACAGAGCCAACTGACGAAGCTGAAGACTGAGGATGGTAGAATCGTCACGTCTAAACCTGAGTTGCTGGGAGAGATCGAGAAGTTCTACGGACAGTTATATACGACAACACAGCCACCTGTCAAAAGTCATGCCTCAGATCCCAGAGCACGACTAACCCGACATTACACCGAAGACATCCCGGACGTCAGCCTGTACGAGATTAGAATGGCTCTCAAACAACTCAAGAACAACAAGGCGCCTGGTGATGATGGAGTTACAGCAGAGCTTCTGAAGGCGGGTGGTACACCAATCCTACGGGCCCTTCAGAAGTTATTTAACTCCGTCATACTAGATGATCAAACGCCACAAGCATGGCACAGAAATGTGGTGGTACTCTTCTTCAAAAAGGGCGACAAGACCCTATTGAAGAATTATAGACCCATCACACTGCTGAGCCATGTTTACAAGTTGTTTTCGAGGGTCGTTACGAACCGTCTCGCGCGAAGGTTTGACGACTTCCAGCCTCCCGAACAAGCCGGTTTCCGAAAAGGCTTTAGCACCATAGACCACATACATACGCTGCGGCAAGTTATACAGAAGACCGAAGAGTATAACAAGCCACTGTGCTTAGCGTTTGTGGACTATGAGAAAGCCTTTGATTCTATCGAAACATGGGCCGTGCTGAGGTCTCTCATAAGGTGCCAAATTGACTACCGGTATATCGAGGTGATAAAGTGTTTGTATGAAAACGCCACTATGTCAGTGCGACTCCAGGACCAGATCTCGAAACCTATCCACTTGCAGCGAGGTGTGAGACAGGGAGATGTTATATCTCCGAAATTGTTCACCGCTGCATTGGAAGACGTCTTCAAGCTTCTGGACTGGAAAGGCTTTGGCATCAATGTCAATGGCGAGTACATCACTCACCTTCGATTTGCCGATGATATCGTAGTCATGGCTGAGACCATGGAAGACCTCAGTACAATTCTCGATGACCTCAGCAGAGTCTCTCAACAAGTGGGTCTGAAAATGAACATGGATAAGACGAAAATCATGTCAAACGTCCATGTTGCACCCACTCAATTGAAAGTTGGTGACTCTGCACTCGAAGTTGTAGAGAACTATATTTACCTAGGACAGATCATCCAACTAGGGAGGTCGAACTTCGAGAAGGAGGTCAATCGTAGAATCCAACTCGGCTGGGCAGCGTTCGGGAAGCTACGTAACATCTTCTCGTCCAAAATACCGCAGTGTCTCAAGTCGAAATCTTCGACCAGTGTGTGTTGCCAGTGATGACATACGGAATAGAGACGTGGTCGCTCCCTATGGGCCTTATTCGAAGGCTCAAGGTCACCAAAAGAGCAATGGAGAGGGCTATGCTCGGAGTTTCCCTGCGGGATCGCATCAGAAATGTCGAAATCCGCAGGCGAACCAAAGTCACCGACATAGCCCGAAGAATTGCCAAGTTGAAGTGGCAGTGGGCAGGGCACATAGCTCGTAGAGCCGACGGTCGTTGGGGCAGAAAGGTTCTCGAGTGGCGACCACGAACCGGAAGACGCAGCGTGGGCAGGCCCCCTACAAGATGGACTGATAATCTTGTGCGGGTCGCTGGAAAATGCTGGATGCGAATAGCACAAGACCGGCAATTGTGGAGATCTTTGGGGGAGGCCTTTGTCCAGCAGTGGACGTCTTTCGGCTGATATGATGAGGTTTCATAATACGAAACATTTTTTTTAAGACAACACCCGCATAATCTTCCATGTGTCGCGGGGTACTTTACAGACATACAGACGACGAACACAAATAACACTAATTATTTTAAATGATATTAAACGAGCGTAACTCTGACCCTCTTTTATTTGACTTTTACATTTCTTTTCGACTTCCAGTCTTAATGTGTTCCAGCTAACCACCTGAATTATGTAAGCAGTTGCCATCGGACAATGTAATGCTTTCATGATAACTGGGACCGCCTGTTCATTTTCTGCGATGCACGGCGTTTTATATTTATACAAATACTAGCTGTGCCCCGCGGTTTTACCCGCGTTAAACTTTATAAATTATAACCTATGTGTTAATCCAGGGTGTCAGCTATCTCCATACCAATTTTTATTAAAATCGCTCCTGCCGTTTAGACGTGAAGAAGTAACAAATATACACACTCACACAGTCACACACAGACTTTCACCTTTATAATATTAGTGTGATAGTGTGATTGTTCGGTCTAGCAATCTAACCCGTGACTTCCCGGGTACAGTGGCTTACCGTGCTGATATAGTTATAGTTAAGAAAGATAGAACTACCTAAATATATATATTATAATCGAAGTTATCACATGGTGTCATGTAGGCATTTTGTCCTGAATTTACCTTTACTGGGAGTGAGATCCTACTTAGCCACGTGTCTGTGGCGTCCTTTATTGCGCTTTTGATGTGTTAGCCAGTTTTATACCAGATTCCGCCTTTCATAATTATTCAGTGGCTTCTCGTTATAATTCAGCGTACTAATTAGAAGGGTTGTAATTTTATGTTCTACTAGCCTTTGAATACAGACTGCTGATACGGAGGAGTGCTATTTCTATTGTAAGTGTAGTTTGTGTCTGCTGGGTGAAGAAAAAATTATATTGCATTGCATACTCTTACACTTCATTTTGTATTAGACATGCGTGCGTCGCAAACCGCTTGCCATAAAGCCATATACATACATACTTGTTAACCCGTAGTGCAAGAATAAATAAAAATAATATTCAATTGTTTATAAAATAAATTTTTATTTGATAGTTTTTATACATATTTATTTATAGCTTAACAGAAAAACAACTTTTACTTTGGAGGTTTTTGTAAACAGTGCGCATGTATTTGAATTATTATATAAAAAACATAATATACTTATTAAAATCTATTTTTCGTAAATTGAATGTTCAAATTCAGATTGTTACATGTAAATACTTTGGTAAAGTAATAAAATACACACATAATTTAAAAAACAATTATTTTTTAATATACACAGTATATTAAAAAATAATTGCTTAAAATTTTGTGGGACTTTAACCCCATTTGCTCATGTTTTCTTTGGATCTACCAACCTAGTTGCGTAGTCTATTAAGATTCCTCCAGGTTGGCCATAGTAAAATAAATCCCGAAGGTAATGTTTCCTTTGGCGGGACAAACAAAGGAGGTGCAAATTTATCTCGCCATTAGATTGCCTTGGTTATCTGTGCATCTATCCCCATCAATTTCCATCACTTTCTAGAAAATCTATGATTTAATTTTTGATAATTTAAGTGCCATTCTGTGTATCTTATTACTTTATTGACAATTTTTTATTACAATTGAAATGTACTTATATAATCTGTTGTGATTAAATGTTACATTACCATTCGTTGCGCAATGATACTAAGGCACTTATACCTAGGATAAATAATAATATCTAGGGACAGTGTCACACAGATCATCCTAGCCCCAAACTAAGCAAATTTGTACTATGGGTACCAGGCGACGATATACATACTTATATAGATAGATATATATTATATACATAGAAAACATCCATGACTCAGAAACAAATATTCGTGCTCATCACACAAATATTTGGACTTACCGGGATTCAAACCCAGGACTACTAGCTTCGTAGGCAGGAGCACTACCAACTAGGGGCTACGGTGACCGTCAAAATAGACCTGTAAAATACTGGACTTTGAAATTAGGATGAACGTGTTTCAGCTATCTTGTGAAATTAATATCTCAAAATATTCAGAACACACTAAGCCAATGTAGATATGTGAAAACTTTTGATTGGCCTTCTCTTACTATTTCTTGTACTATTTGTAAACTAGCTGTAAGTTTTCTTGGGAATAAAAATAAAAATTGAATGAAATTAAATTGTCATTTGGATAGTTTTTGGACCCACCAAAATAAAGGGAAACAGCCGTTAATGAAATTTATTCAGTACTTGGGTATTTACATACACTTGTAATAGTCAAGCTCACAATGTATTACATAAACACAGTAATTAAAGCAACAAAATATTTTGAATTAGTCCGTCCGTGCGGTCGGTTTTCTTTATACTTCTTCGGATGAGTAAAAGATCTGTAAATTAAAACTTGTTCCGAATATTTTTGAATATTATGGGCTTATTTTCTACCAATTAATATAAGGATTTTTTGATTACAGATTCCTTAATTCATTAGGCCTTTGTTTTTTTCAAATTTCGAACATCGCTAACTTTAGTCGCACGCTAACGTGTGGTCAAACATAAGAGAAAAATAAAAGCATTACCGATTTATGCTTTACCTATTTTTACCATAACCACGACTGAATATATGCCAAAAAGTTAAATTATAATTTATACCTTAATGTCATGTAGCAGCGTCCCTTATAAACTGATAAAGTCATTGTTCTTCAAACCCTTAACATCAGCTAAACCCACAAAGATGCACTTTAAATGCGACCCTTCTGAGCCCCTCTGAAAAGGGCTAGGATAGAAAGATAACCCTCCATTATACCATATAATACTATAATAGCGTTGCAGCATAAACAATTACACTTAATACGTGTTTGAAGTCACACCGTGGCCTGGCTTATGCGGATTACAGCACCCACTTAGAAGGGAGAATAATTACCACGTTGTATACACGTGCTTCTTTGTGTATACACGTGCTACCTGCTATCGGCACTGTTTCCGTTGGAATTATCTGATAATTAGCTAACTGGGTGTTTTTGACGTAAAACTTCTTTATGTGCGCTTGGTTTAAGAAATAAGCTGGTGGTACTCCAGAAATGTAGTGGAGATTTTTCTAGAGGCTTCTATGGGGTTTTGGAATTAACCCGGAAAATCACAATTCACGGTAATATGTTACTATCCCTTCATTTATGTATGTTAGCGTAGACATTATGTCTAAAATCCAGCATTTTTAGCCAAAAACACTCAAATAAACACAGTATTACTCCAATTTATACAGTTTTAGAAAGTATAATAATCCCCGATTTGTCATTTTCCGTGTTGGCGCTAAAACTACTTTTTAAATATTACATTCTACACTCAAATATAATTACTGGCCAGTGAGAGCAATCAAAAAGAAATATTAATATCATAAAACACACACAAAGGTTTTATAGTAACTAGACCTCTATTGCAGTATTCACAGATTATTAAAAACGTTAAGAGGTTTTTAATAGCCGACGAGAAAATATATTATGATACCAACTATCCCTGCAACGTTACTTGCCTATTAAATGCATTAAGCTTTTAACACATGTCTAATTCAGTAAAACGTGTAGAGACCTTCAGGTTTAAATCACTTCAAATTGAACTCTATCACAAAATCTTAGTGTTGAAATTTGATAAGCTGAAGTGTACAGATGGGATTATTTCGAAGTTTTTCATAGCAAAAGCTAGAGTGTCGGTACCGGCGTGAAGTGCGGCCGTCTCATTTATTATTGAGTGAATACTCTCTGGGAACTGGCAAAGCTGAAGTTCGTCAACTACTGCGATACTGCATTCTACACACAAGGTCACGCAGGTTTAAATTTGGTACTTGTGTTACAGTAAACAAAAATATAAATAAATAATAATATGGGGACAATGTCACACAGATCATCCTAGCCCCAAACTAAGCAAAGCTTGTACTATGGGTACCAGGCGACGATATACATACTTATATAGATAGATAAATACATATATACATAGAAAACATCCATGACTCAGAAACAAATATTCGTGCTCATCACACAAATATTTGCACTTACCGGGATTCGAACCCAGGACCACCAGCTTCGTAGGTAGGAACAGTACCAACTAGGCTACGGTGACCGTAATTATCTTGAGACAACTGACACAATGCCACCTGATCCCAAACTAAGGAGTCTTTACTATGGCAACCAGACAACTGGTAAACATACTAATATATTTATACCATTATATAATATATTTATATAATGAATGACAAATGGATCGTTATGGATGATGATGGTCTATAAAAAAAAACATCAACCATTAATTTTTTTTACTTGTAAAATTGCACTGAAAATTTAATATAATAGGTAAAACGTCATTGCTACAGTCTATGTACAAACAATAATAATGGCCGAAATCTGTGTAGGGAGTGAGAGAAAGATTATTGTGTAAGAAAGATAGAAGACCGGCTTGGTTTTCATTCCTACTTCCTGCTGTTTATGTATGTATGTGTCCATATTTATATGTACATGTGTGTTCTTTTGTCACTTAAATAATTATAAATTTAGTAGATAGCCCTCATTAAGTTACGTCCACTAATTCTGTTACACCATGTATAATTATATACGTAAGAATAATAATAACAATCATTTCGATTCAATAGTAAATACTTTTATTTCCACAAAATAAAACAAAAGGCTTAAGAAAGCAATTACAATCGACATTATTTATCAAATAAACAATTAACATTCCAACAAATTCTAAACACAACCAATTAAATGAACATTATAATTAAAACAAAACAAAACTTTTTGCCAAACGCGGCTATAAAAAGCCTATAACAAGTTGTACGGCAACTCGTCAAGGCCGTCAATCAGCAGATTCAACAAAAACAACCCAATAGCGAACAATGCGAAAGCGAAAATACGAATTGTTGGATTTGTTTCGTCATCCCTACTGATTTGTTAAACAACCGAGCAAAAGTTCGCACAAACACCAATATGACACAGCATAAAAAGTTTTAGCGGCTAGCAGTTGAAATTTGTGAAAATGACTAAAAGTTTTATGTTTGGTTTTTTTAGGCTGTGGTCGTAATGAGTAGCTTCGATTCAGCTTTGGAGTAGAGAGGGGAATAATTTCCATTCCATGATTGGGGCACAGGAGCGACACCTGAGACGGCGTTTGTCAAAATGACAGTCGCTCCCCTCTTTTTGTATAAACATCAAATATGTAAGGAATTATTCATTGCGGTTGGCGCGCGCCGCTGCGTGAGTTTTATTACAGTTTACGTTGCAAACGTTGCTGGACTTTTGTAGTAGTGTTTTCTCGATTAGTTTAGGCTGTAGTCTGTTTTTGCTTCGTGTAATCAGTTTAGTTAGATAAATGTTATACAACTATAGCAATTTGTACACATGAAAAGTTAATATGAACGTAGGGCTCGATTGTGATATAATTTTATGGTAAATCGATACTTTATTGTTTGTGAAACTTTTTGTCAGGGGTAGCATTTCTCCTGCTTATGCGGTAATACAGTAGTTCAAATATCCTTTAATATATTTTATGTGTAAGGTGTTATATTTAATAATTTTTGTTATACCAATATGAGTTACTTATGTAGATGTAGCTTGTTTCTTTGCTTACCTCTTAGTTTGTTTGATGACAGGCAATGTGATACATAGTGAAAACTGTAACGAGTAACTCCCGTAATTAATTTTGTATAAGTATTAGGTACATTATATTGCCTATATAAGTATAAGTATTAGGTATATGTAATATATTAGTTACCTGGTTTCTATAGTGCTATGCCTAGTTTGGATCACAGTATAAATAAATATATTTATTTATTATTTACTTATTATATTGGACACAACCAAGTAACATTAATTACCTGCCAACAACATTAATTAGCCTGTTGGCGTGGTTGGCAAATAATTGCTTTTCACGCCGGAGGTCGTGGGTTCGATTCCCACCTAGGACAGATATTTGTGTGCATGGACATGTCTGTTTGTCCTGAGTCTGGGTGTAATTTATCTATATAAGTATGCATTTACAAAAGAAAAGTAGTAATGAAGTATATATGGTTTTCAGAGTTAATACAAACACACAGTAAAATCGCATAGTAAAACTTCCACAGTGTCATTAGGCTAAAACATCTCACGTTTTCAGATAAACAGTAGTAAAGGTATTATTGTTTAAAAGACACGAGAGCTGTGCCCGACAGCTATTGTAGGTTCCACATGGATTCTTTGTGTGCACGGACGTTTACCTGGGGAGAAAAGCTTTCCTTTCTAAAGAAAAGTATTTTAAACTTTTTAAGCAGACATCTTTTACAAAACTTTTAGTAGTATATCATTTGTTTTGGCATAATAGTCCACAAGCTATAAATATCGTACAGAAAAGTAACGGTATAATTTTGATACCTCGACTATTTGGTGACCCAAAGAGAACATAGCAATGCTGTCATTCTGACTTTAAGAAACTCATACAGCACTCCATAATGTAATATTAAACTTTAGCATATGCAAAGCTTAATATAAACTCAGAGCTCCTGAGTATAAAATATGCAAAATGGCAATTGCATATTTTATACTCGGGACCTGTGACTTCTATCCATACCATGACGGCCTACATACTCCTGGTATTGCTGTGCTTCTTATAAAAAGAGCATTGTTATTCACCCATAGGGAATCCCTCAGGCATATCATTTCCGTTTATTCCCGTCTTAATTATGGTGAGTCTTTGCACAGGCACAACCGAGTGGTTAGGATAATCCACCAGCGACTTATTCTACGGTACACACGGCTACACATCAAGCTATACATTTCCAGTATAAGCTGATCTCGCGTTGTATAGGATTTCCATATAATAACAAGTCAGCTTATATTGGAAATGTATAGCTTGATATGTAGACAGTACACACTTGAGACAATGGAGCTGTTGTACTAGAGTTACGTTCCAGAGTCCATACTGGAGAATGACCGCATCACATTGTACTGGGACAGATCCATCGTCACAGATAGGACTATTGTTGCCAATAAGCCTGATAATTATAATAATACTAATAAAAGAAAGTTATTTATTAAAGTAACCAAAGACTCAAAATTATTAGTAATACAAAAGACTTATTCTATGTTAGTAAAAAATATAGCTGTTTTGTATAGTGGACTAGTGGATATGGAATGGCGCATCAGTGATTCATGTACCTATGAATGACCGTACATGAATCATTGATTTCCCATTCCGTGAGAAAGAGAGCTATTATGCCCCATGTATAAATAAAATTAAATGAACTGTCTCCTTGCTTTTTGTTAGTTTAGTAATTAAAGTCTTGTTTTATTTGACATCAGTATCTGTAAACATGTGTAACATGTAAACATGCAATGGTACTTTATGAAGAAATTGAGCTGTTACTCACTTGGTCCGTTGATCATTAAATTATCAACTGTCCAATTGGCTAACAGAACTGTTTCTTTGATTTTGCCAGTTGACAGATTTTATCAAGCTTTCTCTCACTCCATAGATAGTTTTTGGCCATTATTGTTGTTTGTGGATCGATCGTAGCAGAGGCGCTTATAGGAACTTACTCCACAGCGGTCCATTTCTCATAGACCACATCCTCACGCACTTAAAATAAGTTAGTTACATTTTATTTAACTACTACTGTATTCTTTTAAAGTAATTTATATGGCAATTCAACGTTTATCCGCTCATAGTAATAATAACTATCTATTAGTATTTTATAATTAAATATTATTTGAGAAAAAATTAAGATATGACCATAAGAATCTATTTTTCTACCAACTTCCAAATCATAAAAAAAAACTCTGTTAACATTTCCTTCTTTCATTAACGATGAATCTAGTACCTATTGTCCTACTGTAACTAATACTGCCTGCCGGAGTAAGCTTCATTACAAAACAGCATAAGTTCTTCTTACTTAAGAGAAAACATAAAAAATAAATATCTTGCTATGTTTTTACTGACTAACACATGACAATAATTTAGCTAAATAGAAAAACTTATGCCATTTTGCAATGAAGCTTACACCGGCAGAGTTTTATTTTACACATGTGAATAGGTAGGAATTTTAATAGCTTACTAGATTCCCTTCCCAATTTCTATATTCTCCATCTTAATAGTAAATTCGACATACATTTATAATATATTCAGCCTCAGAGCATCCATACATCTGACATGTGGTAGGGTTTCCGGTGTTTATTTCACGAATTAACCGTAAGTTGTACCCACTCACTCCATTTGACTGCAGGTAGTTTACACGCATGGTTTCAAGAGGCATTGCTTATCCTTTTCACGTACCTAGCGAATTATCCCTGAATATTAAGACTAGCTTTAGACAATTATTATTTTTCTTCTATTCTGTAATGTCTACGTTCTCGAAAAAATAAACACAGCTAATACTTTGAGACCGTTATTTATCTGCGCATTATCTACATACATTCCACTATGTGTTATTTTTTTATATTTACTTACATAACTTAGCCGTCTAATAGCATTAATATGATCAACTTTTACAACGAATGTAAAAAAATACTAGTTATTGAGGAACGTAACACTAAAGCTGATTTGAGAAAAAAATACAATAACTAAATTTCCTTTAGGTTTTAGGATTTAACACAATATTAGCGGAAATGTTCAAGAAAGGCCAGGTCAGAAACTAAACCAGCATGTATGAAAAAAATAATGACAGTAAACGAGGCCAAAGACAAATGGTAATCCGTCATCTCTGCCTACCCTTCTGGGAAACAGGCGTAAGTCTATGTATTGTATGTTGTGTGAGTGTGTGTGTTTAATACCCATATAGGACTATTGTAACCCTTAAATCTAGTTCAGAGTTTGGTTGCACTTCAAGTGTTCGTAAATTGCAAGTTTGTTTAATACCCGACATACAGGGTTCTTTTTCTAATCTAATGAAACATGGAAAATATACTTATGGGATTAAAATGATTTCTGTTGCATCATCATGATGAATGACGTCGTGTGATCGCACTTCTCTCTCTTGCCCCAAGGAAACATAAATCTCTTTCTTTCTGTCTTCACTAACTTATATCTTCCTATCAAGTTATATATAACAAAATAAAAGTTTGCACTACTAAGAAACCCTTGTGGATTACTAAAGGAATAAAGCTCTGTTGTAGACGTAAAAGATAAATGCTATGGCAATTTCATAGGACGCCTAACTTGGACAATAAGAAAGCGTTTAAAACTTATTCTAAAAGACTAAGATCTATAATTCACCTCACACAAAAATGCCAGAATAAAAACTTTGCAAATAAAGCCAAAAATAAAAGCAAGGCAGATTATAAATAGAACTAAAAATAATAATCTGACAGAGGATATGCAAGAAATTACCCTTGATAATAAATTAGTGACTAATCTAAAACAGATTGCTCACATTTTTAATGACTTTTTCATTGACGATATAGAAAAAAAATCTATTAAAATCGGAATCAATTAAATTTAGACATATGTGGTGATTCAATATTTTTAAACCCCACCGACTCATTTGACATTCAACAAATAATAAATTCCCTAAATAATACTAACAGCTTGGGATATGATGACATCACAACTAACGTAATCAAATCTATTTCGGCTTTAATAGCACCAATACAAAGTTTTATTATAAACTTATGCTTAGAACATGGCGTGTTTCCAGATAAGCTCATAACCTCAATTATTAAGCCTCTACATAAAAAAGGTAAAAAGCAGGATCCCAGTAATTATAGACCAATTGCCCTTCTCCCAATATTTTCAAAAATAATTGAGAAAGTAATCTATAAATCTCTTAACTCATTTTTAGAACACAAAAATATTTTAGTCGATGAACAATATGGGTTCAGAAAAAATTAAAATATCATCTTAGCCGTTTATAAATTATTCAAAAACATTATAACTAATATTGACCTTAGACGTCCAGTAGCAGCCTTATTCATGGACATGAGTAAGGCATTTGATTACGTGGATCGAGATATACTCCTGAATAAGTTGGAAAGATACGGAATTAGGGGTAATGCTCTCAGCTTGCTAAAGTCATATTTAACGAATAGGAAACAGTTTACACAAATAGATAGGGTTTGTGTAGCTTCTAAAACTATAAAAACGTACCAATCAAGCCAAAAATCAACCAATTACGGTGTGGGGTACACCGTAATTGGTTGATTTTAGGCCCGCCATTTTAGGCCCTTTGCTTTTCATTATTTACATCAACGATATGCCCAAAGTCACGCATCATCCGATGGTGTTATTTGCATATGACAGCACAGTAGTGTTTAGTGCAAAAGATAAATTGACGTTTGATAAAGAAATAAATGACTGCCTCGTAATAATTGTTGAATGGCTTAAAGCTAATAACTTGAATATTAATCTAGATAAAACAAAAATTATGACATTTGAGCAACGAACTAATCACTTTAAGCCTGACATATATTACCATGACAAAGTTATTGAAGAAACTAGCACTACAAAATGTTTAGGGCTTGAATTAGATAGAGACATGTCCTGGAAGACGCATACTAACTATGTTTATTTCAATATTCATATGCTCTCCACAATTTAGCCAAGGTAGTGAATCAGAAAACTTTGATCACTGCTTACCATGCATATGTCACGTCTACCCTACGCTATGGTGTTATATACTGGGGGAATTCTACAAATAAAGAAATAGTCTTTAGAGCACAGAAAAGATATCTTAGGGCGATATGTGGAATTAAAAGTATTGACAGCTGCAAGCCATTTTTTAAAAGTCTTCATATATTTACTCTACCTTGCTTATATATCTACGAAGTTGCCACATTTGTAAAAAGTAACCTTTTTCTGTTTGACACCCTCAATGGTATAAGACACAGACATAAAATACGCTTTAGACCCCACAAAAAAGCCGTATTTAACAATAACTTTATAGGCATGGCACCAAAAGTTTACAACAAATTGCCACAACATATAATATTAGAATGCAACAATACGAAATTCAAAAAGCTTTTGACGGAGTTTTTAATTAATAAGGTTTATTACACCATAAACGAATATTTATTAGATAACGGTATGTAATGTAAATTATAATAATGGCTCAACTATGTAAATTGATAATTTGTGTATTTATGTATCTTGACGACTTAGGCTACTTTATTTATTTAATTGACATATTATATGATTGACATTGCGCGATATTGACATGTGTATATTTTCTAATTTAATTGTGTGACATGTTTACTTTTATTTAATTTTATTATTTTTGTAATCGCATTGCTTCTAATATAAAGCAAAAATTGTAACAAAATAAAATCCAGTTGCATGCTCTAACAGGCTGGACATAGCGGACTAACATTTTACTACCACCCTTAAATGTATGTACATTATCTACCTGTGTTCGCAATAAATAAATTTGTATTTGTATTTGTATTTTTTGTAACTTCGGTTCGCCTTGCCCGATCACACTTTTAGTAACGCTCTCTTCACGCATTCAACAGTTTACTCCCCAAGTCTAGTGTGCGTAAGGAAGTTT
The DNA here is from genome assembly GCA_951640165.1 of Pseudoips prasinana. Classification (NCBI taxonomy): domain Eukaryota; kingdom Metazoa; phylum Arthropoda; class Insecta; order Lepidoptera; family Nolidae; genus Pseudoips; species Pseudoips prasinana. The sequence goes on along the minus strand of OX621238.1, from coordinate 1,672,795 downwards.
TACTTCAAAAACATACAGTTATTTTGAAGCCAGTTAAAAAAATTATGATACAATTATTATAATCACCTGATTATGCCCACAATAAATTTCAGGTCCCGTATAAAATAAATATTTGCTGCTAATGTTGTTCTTGCACTGAGGGCTGTATCTTAGCTTTCATGCTCCCGTGAAATTGAAAAACAACGATACGACCCTTTTGTGAAGGCTTCTATTGTCTCTAACAAGATGGTTATCAGTATTTACTCGTTTACCTGCCTACTCTCTTTTCATAAGTCTTTTTAACGTTCTATCTTGTTTTTATTTTGGTGGTGTTAATATGCGGGGTCGGAGTTGTGAATTAAAAGTTTCCGGATCATTTTAGTCAAAAATATGTGTGACCTTTTCCTGGAATGTTGGATTTAAAAATTACTTATATTTTTAAATCCAACATTCCAGGAAAAGGTTTTGGTATATTGTCTTAAAATCGTATAAATTAAAACATATTTTTTGTTCTGGTTTGACAAGCATTTTTAAGTCTTTGTGATAAAAAAAAAATATTTTCCTTTTTTTATACAAAATAAATATAAAATAATAATAATACAAAAATCGTTTTTATTCACATATACTTCAAAAGCTGCTTACAAAAAGAAGAAGAAAGAAGTAACAATGGCGACATACAATATAAGTACCGTACAAAATACTCTATAATTGTTACTAAAATAGATTTAGTGCGCTCAAATGGCTAGCAGCTCAGCATGATGTTACAACCACAATATGGCTGTAACACTGATTTTCAGCTAACTGCCACAGTGAGTCATAAATGTGCTACACTAAGATGATACATAAGACAATACGTTTCTTAAAATATACATAGAACAAAATAAAAGAATAAGAACATGTTATTAGTCATACAAGAATTACGTCGCTACATATGTCATCTACGTATCTACGTAGGTAAGTATCTACGTATATCCTTTAGAAGGAATAAATGACAGCGGCAATCCATATGAGGAATATTTACTGCCGATACCGTCTAGATCCCCACGGATACATCTTAAAAAAAACAATACTTAAGTGAGCAAAATACGAGGTATCGCATTATCCTTTAAAATTAAACCAATATTTTTGTAGTATAGAAACGAATAGAAAATTTTATATTGTTGAACATTTTTTTTATGATCGTCCATGTTGCACTGTTAGCTTACTAGACTTTTATTTCCGGTAGCTTAAAATAGGTTTTTGATTTCTGGAGAGTCAAAAATTCTACAAGGTTTCTACTAGGTTTCTGCACAAAACAAAATGGCAGGATAGAGTGATAACAAATATTTATTATTAGGGAGGAATATGAGGAACGGATAATGGAGTATGAAATATATATATATATTCTAGAATTATTAATTGATTATAATACGGTATTTCTATCATAATATTAATACGTGAAGCAATAACTTTGTACCCCTTTTACAAAAATTGCGACGGTTACCGTAGCCTAGTTGGTAGTGCTCCTGCCTACGAAGCTGGTGGTCCTGGGTTCGAATCCTGGTAAGTGCAAATATTTGTGTGATGAGCACGAATATTTGTTTCTGGGTCATGGATGGTTTCTATGTATACATGTAAGTATGTATATCGTCGCCTGGTAGCCATAGTACAAGCTTTGCTTAGTTTGGGGTTAGGATGATCTGTGTGACATTGTCCCAATATATATATAAAAAAAAAAAATATTGCGCGGATGGAAGAACAGTTAAAGTTCAAATGGAGAAGGAGTGGAATAGCTGATATTTTTATGTAATAGGCATTCGATGTAAATTCTAATACAATAAGCATTACACCTGCTACCATGCTTTTCAAATACTGACAACTGAGTGAAACTGAAAGCAATAAATAATATTATTTGTCTTGAAGTCCTTGAAAATAGTCCGAGTTTCGATCAAATGCGATCTTTAGTGACAATAATTTTTTATACATATTTGAACGTGTAATTTAGTTTATTTCGTTTTTAAAGACAGCGTCTTTATTTATAAATAACAACATTTTACACAGCGCAATCTAGCCTAAACAAAGCAAAGCTTGTACTATGGATACTGGACAATTATATTTTTATGAACGCAAACATTAGTCTTGTGCTAGCATCGAACCTATAACCTTCGAATCAGAAGGAAGTTCACTAAATTCTGAGTTACGGCGCGTTTCAAAATCAAGCTTGCTTACATTTGAGGATTCAATAAATTCTATTATAGTATTTTCTCCAGTTTCGAATGGAACGTAAAAGGCACTCCGCAGTCAAAGATCAGAGCAGTGCATAAGTAACAGCCGGTCGCTGGCTTATCGCTTGAACCCTATTAAATAACCCATTCCGGTTAACTTACACTTGAGATAAGGCGATATACCCAATATATTTTCTTTCCTTCTTTGACTTGCAGAATCGTAAGACATTCGTTTTGTTTAAGCGTCTTTGTTCTGACACCTATTCAACTTTCATTCTTGAACTGGACGCGAGTGATCCTTTGCCATTCTTGCATAGTTAATCTAGCGATTGAACGGTTTAAAATGAATCTTTCAAATCCTAGATAGGAGCAAACTCGATTCGGTTTTGTATCTGGAAAATCGCATATATATCGGTGGCCGAGGAATTGACGTTCAAAGTTTAGATAATTTATGATGAGGAGTATCCGAATCACACCCATGTATTTACTAAGATTATGCGTAGTTTTCGAGATACAATTTTTGAAGTTATACTTCTTTTGGCGCGATGGAGAAAAATGATGAGAGTGAATTTTTACGATGCCCGCGCACACCGACACCAAAAAATTTAACAGCGTGACGTTAGTTCTAGGTTTTATGAAAATTGATAACTATGTTCAAGTTGTATATTAAGAAGTATAACTTCTAACGCGTGTACATAAGTACACACATAATTTTTTTTATCGTATTCACCAAACACCAGTTTTCGATTTTTTTCTCGTTCTGTTGAACATTTCTGGTTCAGTCTTTGTTGTGATAACTAATTAGCATAGTTTAACCTAATACCCTAAAAAGTATGGTTAATTCAATCATTGTAGAACTGACTTAGAATATATTTGAAAGTTCAAAATTAGGGTTTGAGCTCAGGACTCATAAATTTGCAAGGTACTAAAAAAAAAATCGGGAGATTATGGTTAATGATTCGGATACTCCTCATCATAAAGTATCTAAATTTTGCGTTTGAACGTCAACTCCTCACTTCCCTGTATAACATATAATTTATCATTTATTTATAGGTAGGTATACAATACATTGGTCTTAATATCTATTTACACATAATAAAATCGTAGGAAAGTCAAAACTGTACATTGAATATTTTTTTTAAAGGATACTTGGGTCGTGATCTACGAAAGATATCGAAGCCAAAAATATAGTTTTTAGAATTTTTGTCTGTTTGTCTGTATGTATGTCCGAGCTAAACTCAAAAAGTACTGCATGGATTTACTTCAAATGCATGAATATTACTAAGAGGTCGGGTCAAGATATAGGCTACATATTATCACGCTATCACCTAAGGGGGAGGAGCTTTGATGATTTTATAAAGTTTAAGCCGCGGGGCATAGCTAGTAAAATATAATTCCGCTATGTTTTGCCGAATATTATCGGCGTACAAAACTGAAGTTGTTGACATAAAATCTTTATATTAATTTTAATTACACATTACATTGTAATACATAAGTCAGAAGTAATAATAAGTCAGAGTCAATAAAATAACTTACTAATTACCATTATCAGCTTACACACATCGTAGTTTGACTACTGGCACATTTCTAGCACGTATCGATCAGTATCCACAATAAAATAAAAAAAAAAAAAAATATGATTTATTGACATAAACTTATTACAGGTGGTTTGAATTCCCTGACCCCTGAACTAGTAGAAACTGTATGTCAGGAGCCAGTGTCTTCGCCTTATGATTAGGTACTTAAATATGTCATATTATACAGTGTCATATTAATATTATTAATGTAACAAAAATTCAAAAGTGTGGGTATGCTTGAGTGCGTGTGCATGTGTGTGTGTGTGTGAGGGTGTGTGTGTGTGTGTGTGAGGGTGTGTGTGTGTGTGTGTGTTTGCGTGTGTGTGTGTACGTGCGTGCAGGTGTATGTGTGTGAATGTGTGTGAGTGCGTGCATGTGACATAAATTACATACATATTCATACATAATTATCTTTTTTCATTAAAATGTTCTCAACATCATCATAACTTTTTGCGCTAAGCCATTGTAGTACAGTTGTTCGAAATTTATATTTGGTCAGATTTTTACAGTTCATTTGGATTTTTAAAATTTTGTTGTATAGTGTCGGTGCTAATACATTAAAGTGACGCTGGGCAAAAGTAGTTTTAACAGGTGGTACAGGACAGCGGTCAACTCGTTTGGGTGCAGTGGGTAGAGTAGGTACAATCCTAAGATGATATCGTAGCAATATCTGGTGGACGAATAGCTTCCGGACCGACAGTACTCCTGTCCTATCGTACAGATTACTAGTAGGATATCGATAAGGTAGCCAAGTAACAATGAAGAGCTTCGCACCAGCCCTTCAGTTGAGGACACCCTTGAGCTAAGTATTGCTTAAGCAGCTGTATTTGCTTGCCTTTATTGTTAATATTTTAATATGGCTTTTATGGGGCTTGAGGATTCAAGTGTCGTGGGAAGTAGGAGCATTATTAAGGGTTAGTTTTATATGTTTTTGTTTCGTAAGATCAAGTTATTCGTATAGATCTTGTATCAAAATCGTTAAGCCGAAAACATGTGAGGCGCAGTGATCTAGGTAGTCACCTCACTGTTGCGACTAATATAATTATATTATTAATTCAAAATTATTATTACTAAATTAACAACAATTACTATTTATGTTAAACAATATCATAAAATGTAGAAAAGAATGATAATCTACGATGTATATAGATACAGTTGCATAGAGTATAGTAAGTACCTATGTAAGTTAATGTATAAGTTTGTAGAAAATATTAAATTTACTGGTTTATGTCAAGAATGATAAAACACCATTTTATCATTCGTGTACACTGACAACTACCCCAACGCTGGTATTCCATACTCCAATCCCTGCCTAGGTTGTCTGGAAGGGATCACATTTAGTGATAAAGCCACCAATTGTAGATACAATGTTGTGATGCATCCGTGTTTCGTAGAATAAAGAGTTATCTTTTAATCTACGATGATAAAATAAAAGCAGAATTGTTTAATTTAGATCATTCTAAAACTTTGTAATATGAAATATTGAAGAGAATTTAAGATATGTTTTACAAGATACAAGACATATCTCTATGTTTGGTATGATAACGGATATTTTGATATGATGCCAAATATTAAATTAATTTATTAAAAGAATGCCATTAAGCAGTTTGTAAACAAATCCCTAATTAACAAAAAATATATAATAATAAGCTATGTATTCTATTTTTTACCGTCTATGTATGACATGGCAACACTCAGGAAACGAGCCTAAGCCTTAATTAAAAACTACAACGTACCATCAGGTAATCCACTTGCTCTTTTATCTAGAAGAAAAATACAATTAATGCATGTAAGGAAAACGTAGAAGATTTCTATTATCAAAACTAGAACCATGCGCTCCAAACAACACTCGAGCACCGGTCAAATCCATCTAAAACCATTTATCGTCTAAAAGCATTTGAAATTTAAAATCTACATTAAAAGTAAAACTGTGTAAGTAAACGTCTGAATTCACCAAGAACTTGTTACAGCGGGGCTATGAGTAATTAATAAGGTTAATGCGAGCTTTGACTGCGCATGAGGCACGAATCAGTCATCGTCGAGTGCCCTTATACTTGCCCCGTGTTCATACTGGGATATTCCATACTACGATATAGGCCAATTTGGATGAATACCTACCATTTCACTCTCTAACCGTAACTGACTCTAACTAACCCTAACTCTAATCTAACTGCAAGAGAACAAAAAAATGGTAATATATAAAATTACAACGAGTCAAAAAAGACCAAACCGCTACATCACTTTTAAACGTTTCCGCACCATAACAATTAAAAGACATTGTAATAGCTTCAATAAGGGTTAGATTTCGGATGGTGGTGGTGGTGATTGCTTGTTTAAAAACTGGGAGATAGCAGTAATTATAGTGACCTTTGAATATGTACGGAAGTAATCTAAGAGCACGTAAACGGGACCGTTATTTTTTTGGAAATCCATGACAACAGAAATACAAAATGTACTGTTAATTCCGTTGATTATTTTTCCGGGCGGGATAGAGGTTGGGCCACCCTCCCACCCGCAAAAATAAGCACATACTAACATAAATGTGCAATAAATGCACCAGTATGATATGACACGTGTTGGGTGGACGTGGTTCAATACATGTTTCACGGTCCAATTTAATGTCTCATCAAGCAAACGAATACAAAAGGTCGGCGACTCGGTATATATTCAAATTAAATTTATTTTAAATATTAAAGTAAATAAAGTATAAAGCACTAATAGATTGATGTGCTTTGAATTTCCTTGATATTATTTAATAACAAAGCGGGATAGCTCGTAGAACCGACGGCCGCTGTGGCAGAAAGGAGCGACCACGAACCGGAAGACGTATTGTGGGCCTCCTACAACTGGTATACCGACAATCTTACAAAGGTTGCGCCGCTTGAAGCGGGCGGTACAAGACCGGCCATTGCTTGTGGAGATCCTTAGGAGAGGCCTTTGCCCAGCAGTGGACGTCTTTCAGGTGATATGATGATGGTGTTTCTAGGGGGATTGTGAAGCATTATGCAAAAGAAAAGCAAAGCCAAGTCAATTGATGAGCAATTATTGTGCAAATTTCGCTTTTCGTTGGCTTCTAAGCTACGTAATACGAAGAAGGCTTACTTCAAATCAAAGTAACTTCAAATTTAAATTTGTAATGCCCTAGTTTAGACTGGGAGCCGACCCCAGTAGAAACAACAAGTATTCATTGAAGATGAGATTGCCCTCTATGCATGGTAGGTAGCGCTAACATCCGATAAGAATGCTTTTAAATAAAAGTTTTGAAATCATCAATAAAACGAGTCCAGAGAGGCTCTACCAAAGATCCTGTGAATTAATAAAAAAATTACTTACTGCAAAAACAGCAACAACATTAACGAAAACGACACATTTCCAGCATAACTCCCCGTATTTGAACAAGCAGGGGTGGCTTAATCACTATTTAATTATGCGGAACTCTTGCTGGAAAGTGCCAAAGTTGCCGATTACTCCGTGTTTTTGTTTTACTCCACCCCTCTTGTTTTGAGGAGCAATGAATTGTCATTATACTCTTAAGTACTGTGTCTCTAACTAAGAACGGGTTGGTATAATGCGAACTTATTTTAGATGTTTATTATGAGAAAAGAACAGTTTTGGTTCGTTAATGAAATGACCTCGGGTCTGGAAGTTTCATAATGAGATGTTACGATAATTAGTGTATAAATAATAATGTTCGTGGCCGGCTATCAATGAAAACTAACCAACTAAACAGCACACGTTTTTGACTGGCCTGTTGATATAGTGTTTAGTGACCCTGACTGCTAAGTCAGAGGTTGTGGGTTCGATCCCCACCTAGGACAAATTTTTGTGTGATGAGCAATGTTAATTGTTCTATGTCTGGGTGTAATTTATTTATAATTAGAAATATATAAGTATGTTCAGATATCAGTTGTCAGGTAGTGCAAATTTTGTTGGTTTGTGGCTGCCTGAAAAGACCCAAACAGTCAAATGCTGTTATGTTTTGGGAGGGAAGCTCTAAATCGATGTTTCGTCCCCTGTCACTATGTCTCATACCAAATCTGACGTCCTTTTGTTTATGCATGGCATTCGACCAGGCGGAGCAGTCTGTTTTAATGACTTTCAATTAAATTGTGAATCTTCGGGGACCAAGTTATCAAACCATAATATTTTTCAAGGATTTTCTCACTAATACCTTTGATTTCACAGTGGCAGATGGATGATCATCCCGAAATTTGTCACTGAGGTCGATACGACAGCGGTTTAATTGTGAAAACCTGTTACATAAAATTGTAGTTGCTTGGTTTATCGCTAAAAGCAATTTTTCTGAGTAGAATTCATTGTGACCTAGAAATGCAATATTTAAAAATATGCCAAAATGTAAAAACGTGTGAAAAAAAATAAAAATAACATTTTGAAGCCAAAGAATTTAATTTACAAAATTAAATGGCGTTCGATTTTTATTGTTTGAGCTTGGCCAGATTTAATGCGCTTTACATATGTATAACATGGATTCGTTTACGTTACGTTCTACAATGCATAATAATATTTTAAATAGGTACTACTACTACTACTAAAACATTGAACCAATCGTTATTGAGACATAGCACATATTGATGGACAATTTTTTTATTATTACCTAATTTGAACGCCCAAGCGGCAGAATGTGTTGGATTTTATATAATGTATCACCATATGCCATTGTAACCATATTCTAGCAAATAAATGAAGATTGATTGATACGTTGTGATCAAAAATAATGATTAATAGGGAAGAACATAGACTACATTCCGATATCCCGACGCAATGTTTAGGTCTTCATTTATAATCACACTAATATTATAAAGGCGAAAGTTTGTGAGTGTATATAATAATAATAATATCTGGGGACAATAATATCTGGGGACAATGTCACACAGATCATCCTAGCCCCAAACTAAGCAAAGCTTGTACTATGGGTACCAGGCGACGATATACACACTTATATACATAGAAAACATCCATGACTCCGAAACAAATATTCGTGCTCGTCACACAAATATTTGCACTTACCGGGATTCGAACCCAGGACAACCAGCTTCGTAGGCAAGAGCACTACCAACTAGACTACGGTGACCGTCAATATGTGTCGTATGTTTGTTACTTCTTCACGTTTAAACCGCTGGAGCAATTTTAATAAAATTTTGTACCTATGAAGTTAGCTGACACCCTGGATTTACACATAGGCCACAATTTATAAGGTTAACGGAGGTAAAACCGCGGGGCACAGTTAGTCTTAAATAAAGTCCATCACTAAGCTAGAAAAACAGATATTATAAATAAAACGTGCAAAATTTTACACTTAAGGCATCGTCAAAAAAAAAGAATTGAGACCTCAAAAGCTCCTCAAGACATCTCTATAATCCACGGCTTGCAACGCAATAAAAGCAAACAAATTGCACGTAAAATAATGCCGAGCTTTGTATCCGGTAGCGTGAAAGCCTAAATCCTTATTTATATGATAACGCCATAATTCTTGCAAGGCCCATTTTGGAAATATCGTTCTTATGATGTTTCTTGGGAACTGTTTGGAGGCGAGTAATTTTCAAGATGTATAAAAAATAAAAATGAGAACGGAATATTACGCCTTTTTATGCTATGTGTCTCATATGTTACTAGTTATGTTATTGTTGTAAAGAGTTTATAGCTAGTTGTCTGTACTGGTTGATTAAAGTTTAGCGACGTCTTTTATAGGTGTGTACTATGTTCAATAATCTAATATCCATTAATATATTATAACCGAGTGGCTAACTACATTGACGTATGAGGAAACTGAGAATATATTAGTCAGAGTCTGTTAAATTGCATGTTTGTTAATAATAATTACAAACACATTATAATAAACACACGTTTTATATTGGTTTTAATTTTGTATTAGTAATTTTATTTCTATTTGTATTTCTATATTGTCTCAAATTTAGATACTAGAATATAAGGGAAGTAGCGAGTCAACCCCAACACAAGTACTTTTAGTCACTTAATGGAGCTGCCTCAATTTGATTTGATTTGTACTGTATTGAGACACAATAAACATATTTTATTTATTTTTATTATTCGATCAGTACAAATCGAATGTCTTAATACTCGACCTTTTCGTAATATCGAATGTTCAATAAATCAAATATTCGCTACTAGAAAAGTCGGTTAGGTTAGGATAGAATTATAATAATAATAATAATTAAGCGTGTATTATTGTTTTATATATCGATTTTATAAGAATAAATATGTATTAAATATGAAAATAAATAAATAAGTTGGAATAATAATAATAAAAATAATATCATCACCATGTTATGCCATTCTGGACTGCCGGACAAAAGCCTCCCCTAAGAACGATTAGCGATCGCAGTATGATGTTCTTTATTCACGGAGAGGAGCTGTTGCCCTTTCTCTAATGGGACGAGATAAGGTGGTGACTTTCGAAGCCGTTACCACACAGCTGAAATAATATGCGAAGCTATATTTACGTAAATATGACAAATGATAGAGCCCCAGCAATCCCAACCGTCTAATTTAAGCTCTCCTAAACCAAGCATAGACTAGACGTCTAATTATTTATTAGAATAGCGGGCTAAATGCATAATTTCGAAATACAGACAAGAATTTTAAACGAAGCTAGCTATTTTAAATGACAACTTGAATTTTGACAGCAAGTTAGAATAACGTTAAATTATTAATGTTGTTTCAATAATTGGGAACGAGACTGAAAATGAGAATATTTGTTTATTCGTGGTCGGGCATTGAAATCATTCATAATAGGTCTTTACCTATGAAATTGCCGTTTTGTATGAAAAAATTTAAACGAATTTTTTTCATGAATTTTTTTATTTGTATTAATCGAAGTAATCACCCATGCAATCAATGCATCTTTGCCATCGCAGTGGCAGTTTATTGATGCCCTTCTTAAAGAAATCAGCTGGACGGGAGGCAACAAATTCTTCAAAGGCATTTTGTACTGCCTCTCGGGTATTGAATTTTTTTCCCGCCAAGAAGTTATCCAAATTCTGGAAAAAGTAGTAGTCTGTAGGCGCAAGGTCTGGTGAGTAGGGCGGATGACGGAGAGCTTCCAACCCCAGTTCTTGCAACTTGGAGACCGTCTGCTGTGCAGTATGAGGTCGCGCGTTGTCGTGCAGGAGCAGCGGAGACGAGCGATTGACCAATGCTGGTTGGAGATGCGCCAGCTTCTCCATCATTGTGCTCAGTTCTTCACAGTACACATCTGCAGTAATGCTCACCCCGTTTGGTAAGAAGCTGTGATGAATCACACCGGCGCTAGACCACCAAACAGTGACCATCACTTTTCTAGGGGTAAGTTTTCGTTTAGGGCATTGTTTAGGTGCTGAACCAGGATCCAACCAACTTGCTGAGCGCTTGCGGTTATCAAACAGAATCCATTTTTCATCGCAGGTAACAATGCGGTTCAAAATTCCTTCATTTGTGTGTCTGTTGAGCAGTGCAAGGCACGTCTCGACGCGTACTTCGCGCTGGCGATCATTGAGTTCGTGGGGCACCCATTTGTCAAGCTTTTTTACCTTGCCAATTTGACGCAAATGGACCAATATTGTTTTGACGCTAACGTCGAAAGCTGCTGCTAATTCAGCCGTAGATTGTGTATCATCAGCTTCCACAACCGCCTTTAATTCGTCATTGTCGACCAAAGTCTTCGGACGACCGCGAGGTTCATTTTTCAGGTCGAAATTTCCAGAACGGAAGCGAGCAAACCAATAACAGGTGGTGCGTTGGTTTGTAGTGTTAGCTCCGTAAACGTCGTTGATGTTGCGTGCCGCTTGTGCCGCGTTGCTGCCACGACGGTACTCATATTCCATAATTACTCGAATTTTTAACGTATCCATGATGACGAAAAAGATTGAAATGCGATGAAAATGTAACACTAATCAATAAAGAAATGACTACTTTTGGAAAAAAGAATCCATGTTTTTAAAATAAAATTAATTTGAAATTAGAATTCTTAGCCAAACAAAAATTATTTTGATTTGAAATGGCCAGTACTGCAGAACGGCAATTTCATAGGTAAAGACCTAATATTAATGATTTTCCAAGATATACTTTTATGTACCTTTAGCTTTTCCACTCTTTGACATAACCAAATGATAAAACGGCTATGGTGTGAGAGTTTGGAAATCTATTCTGCCCCAAAGCCTAAATAAACTACTAAAGCCATAGTCGATATACATATCTTAGAAGGAAAAATAAAATTATAAATTGAATTAAAAACATACACAAGCGACATTTCTTAAATGCCTATGAGCACATCTTAGATAAATAGGCAAAATGTAGAAACTGTGAGTTAACCATTACAAATAACTAAATAAATAAAATAAAAAAAGGTTTTTACTCACGTAGACTTTAAAAAAGCGCTTGTTATTAGTCAGAACCTGTATGTAGGAACGGATTGTATGAAAACATTTACAATAAGTTATATTTTATAATAGTAATGATATTAAGCTAGCTTATATTAAGTTATGAAATTTAATATTCACTGTTTTTTTTATAATTTTATATCCTAATACTTAATATTATAAAAGCGGAAGTTTTGAGAATTGATGTATGTTTGTTACACTTTCACGCAAAAACCACGTAACGGATTTTGATGAAACTTTGTAATGATATATCTTATATATCCGAATAACACTTAGGCTATAATCTATATCGTTTAACGCAGACGAAACCGCGGGTCACAGCTAGTGAACTATAATTCCATCAAACATCATTTTCATGGATCTCTTATGATGTCAAATTATTTTACGGCGATTGCGATTTGGTGTCTAAATATTGCTTTCTCTACTTATTTAACCAATAATCGAAATATAACGTAGTAGTATTTAAAAATTTCAATGAAATATTACATAACTGATGGGTAAACCGTTATTATGTGAGGACAAGGGTTTTATTCAAAACTTATTTTTAGTGTTGAAATTCATTATCAATTATTAAGGATATGTCGTATCATGCATCTTAGAAAAAATGTGCATTTGAAACTAAACATAAACTTTGAATAAAGCAATAAATTGGCTAGTAACAATGCCAAAACACTTTATTATAATGCTATCAACGTTTCGTCTCACAATCGGACTAAAATCCCTAAAAACTTTCGAAACTAAACAAAAAACTAAACTCGTATAATGCCATCAGCCTTTTCAGTTTGCCCATATCGTAATAGATAATTTTATACAACCTTTACAGCACCCTTAAACAAACACGGTTCTAAATATGCTATCAAACTTAATTCCTCCCATAACAGCTTAACGTTTTCAACCATAGAATAAGGAAATTACTAGAAAGGGTATGTGATACTTTTATCGCTAATCGTTTATAGTTTATTTCAATTGCTAGGCTAAGGCAGGTAAAACGCAATATGAATTTTTAATTATCATGCAAATATTTACTTTCTTTATTTCGTCCTGAACCGTAGAAAAGTTGTGGTTTTATCTTATAATGTTTAGTAGCGTTATTGTAGTCCCGGAAACCAAATTATAACGTAGATTATTTTCATATAAATTGTGGGTTCACGGAGAAAGTGATTATCCGAGGGTAACATTTTATTAAACTTTTTACTTAATTATATTAGTACCCTACAAATAAAAAGCACACTAGTCTAAACTAGAGCAAACTAGTCGCTTGTGGGCAAGGAGCACAGAAAGTTGAATTTTGTTTAATAAAGTTTAGATGATAACTATTTATGCAGATACTTAATAGTCTATAATATTCAACTGACCTAGAAAAGTTATACTGTTTAAAATAAAAATTGAGTCTTCGAGTAATTATATGCTTCATGCCACTTCTGCCTACTTATTTTTCTATGCGTACACTCCGCCCCAAAAGTTGTGTCACAAACAAGTGTGCGGTGTTATCACGTCGTAAAATAAAAGTAATGACCAGGCGGCGCTGCCCGCTGTACGCGTACTATTTGAATGTTCGTGGTTTTTAATTTCATATATTTTTGACTTGATTTTTTGATAATGGACTTTTATCGTTAAACTAGCTGATACAGTGATAAGATAAAATTATTTTCTTCCATTAATTACGGTGTGTCAATTTAAATTTGCAAAAGTATATTTAAATTTCTAGAGAAGAGGTAATTTGCCCCTACCAAGTCATAGACATATTTAATTGTATCAAGTACTTCCAATTAATTCTCGTGTAGCACGTGCTAAGAGTAGTCTCAATCCTACAACCTCGACGACATATTATACCGGTTTACATACCTGCAAAGGACACCTATTTGTACGGCTTATTAATGATAGTTTGCGTCTGGTTGACTTTATATCTACAGTATTTGTCTTTAAGACGCCCGCACTAAAGAAATTATTCCAGTACTCTTTAACGTATAATTAAAAAACATATATATAAATAACGGACACAAATTACATCTAGACTCATAACAATTATTAATAATAATAATATTTAGGGACAATGTCACACACATCATCCTAGCCCCAAACTAAGCAAAGCTTGTACTAAGGGTACGAGGCGACAATATACATACTTATATAGATAGATAAATACTTATAGGTATACATAGAAAACATCCATGACTCAGAAACAAATATTCGTGCTCATCACACAAATATTTGCACTTACCGGGATTCGAACCCAGGACCACCAGCTTCGTAGGCAGCATCACTACCAACTAGGCTACGGTGACCGTCTAACTGATGTAAGTTTCATTTTGGGGGCATTATATGTCGTGAATTTTACGGATTGTTAATATATTGTAATACCCTATATATTCTTAGTTTAACCTTGAACTTCACAAGTTTACAGTCGCAATACATCGTCGACATTCTCATATGTATGAGACAAACAAACTGTTATAACAGAAAGTTTTACCCATTGTTTAGAAGACAATTTATTTTGTTGAATGAAGAAAGTTTTATTTTCGTTCTCACGCATTACTCGATCGATATATATGTTTGGGTACAGTAATGTATTAATGTCGACCAAAAATGAACTACAATATGACATTGATTACTGAAAAAGAAGTGAACTGATCACTTATTTCGGGGCAGTATTGACTCCAACGCCTGAACATAGTCATAATTTTCGACTAGAACCAAGCTTGGAAGACTGTGACTCTGAGGTCCTTAACAAAAATCCCTAGTGCAAACGTTTACTATTAGAGGTATTGGCAAAACCTTGCCTACCATCATACTACGTTATTGTAGCCAATGTGTACATATATATTTTTTTTTTAAACGGGACTAGTCCCTCCCTCTTACCCACAACTGCAACTCCTGTAAGCCAGGATCAACAGTGGCACACAATGAAATGACACTGAGCGGTGAGGCTCAGGCATGTCCCGGGCAATGGCTTTAACTGTCTTGGATCCCGCAACGAATTTAATCAGAAAGAAAAAAAAAGGAGGAGTTAGAAATGAATAGTTCCAATTCCTTCCAGAGCAAAGCGGGAGACAGAATGATATAAAGAGGCTACAGCCTCATTAAACGAGAGAATTGCAACTAGAGAAGCCAGCTGCAAAAGCACCGA
The DNA here is from genome assembly GCA_951640165.1 of Pseudoips prasinana. Classification (NCBI taxonomy): domain Eukaryota; kingdom Metazoa; phylum Arthropoda; class Insecta; order Lepidoptera; family Nolidae; genus Pseudoips; species Pseudoips prasinana. The sequence goes on along the minus strand of OX621238.1, from coordinate 1,657,512 downwards.
GGATCAATTTAAGGGTCCTAAGTGAGCTGTTATATTTGATTCCAATAGTAGGTATGGCAAAAGCGCTTAAACGCACGGAAGTTGTTCCTTGTTGCTACAAGATCCGTATAATAAACATAATATCACGCTGATCTTGCCAGAGATCACATTCCCAAAGTATGTGGTGAGCGGTTTGTTCATATTCGTTACAGGAAGAACAGACAGATTGGTGAAGATACTAATTTGAAGCTAAACAATTTACTTTTAAAATTGCCGTGTGCGGTAAGAAATTGTGCAACACAATGGTCTATGATTAGCCAAGTTTTATTTAATCGTTCGCGTATGTCCGGAAAGAACTGGTGCAGATGGCGACCCTTGGTTGAGGTATCCCATCTACATTGTGTACATATATGTGAATAGTGGTATATGATGGTTTACAGGAATTTAATTTGGTGCATGGTCTACTATAGTACAACGTGACGTTGTTATTTTCAATATCAACTTGATATTAGTTAAACTGATGCTGTCAATGTTATGAGCAGACATGTTTCTATCTTAAAGTTTACTAGCTATATTGACCTATTATAATCTAGTGATTAGTGACCCTGACTGCTAAACCAGAGGTCTTGGATCCGATCCTCACCCAGGAACAAAGTGATGAGCACCTTCTAAATTTGGGTGTAATTTATCTATAATATGTAGGTATTATGAAACTTAATAAAGAAAATAAAAAGGTTTTTATTCACGTAGACTTTAAAAAAGCGCTAGCAAATAGTCAGAACATGTACATAATTAATAAATTTATAATTATTTCTAGGTACATATAGATATTTAGGTACACGGAATGTATGAAAAAATTACAATAATATTTATTTTATAGTAGTAACGACATTTAGCTAGCTTAAATGTATTTATTGCCAAGGATTATGTGTGTGCCCAGGACCACAATAATAACATAACTCTGCTTACCTAAAATAATGTCATAAGGTACTATTCCAGTCGAGCTGCTTGTAGAGTGAAAAGCTGCTTTGCCCTACTTCACTTAGACGTTGAAATGAAATAATGAAATTTATTCAGCACTTGGGTATTTACATACACTTGTACTAGTCAAGCTCCCAATGATATCACATAAACACAGTTTAAAAACAGTAATTAAAGCAACAAAATATTTTGAATTAGTCCGTCCGTGCGGTCTGTTTCTTCACATAAATTTTTAATATCCTTAAATAAATAATAAATAGCAAGCTATTATTGTTAAATTTAGCAATTATATATTAAAATTAAAGAATTGCAAACAACGAGCAGTTGGCTAGCGCAAAAGGCTCTCAACCAGTAGCTTAATTTAAGCGATTAATACCTGAGTCTGCTGTTGCTACTATTTAGTCTTATCCAGGGGACCATGTTATTAGACTCTAAACCTATGAATTACGTTGACCTCTAAAAACTTATACTAAGACTTTATAGTCACATAATCTGTAGAAAGCAGCGACAGAGACGGATTATACGGCGAATGTAAACTTGTGCAAAAATTATTTCAAAGACTTAAACGAATATAATTTATATATCTCTTTTCTGCTTCTAGAAGCAAGTCCAGGCGAAGAAAAGCGCGGGGCTGCGAGGAGCACTTTGAGCGACTGGCCTCACGAACGCGGCAGGTAAGGTTTTATATTATTATTTATACAACATTTTCTGCTATAGTTAATTGGTATGTTAATTGGAAAGCAGGTAGGGTTTATAGATATGTTTTTTTATTAATTTATGTTAGGTATAGTTAGTAATATTATTAAGTAGGCATATGTATGTATTGTACTACTTCAGGTAATACTGGTTCTAGTTTTAGTGTCTTTTTCCTTTCAAACAAGTCTCAATTTGCCAAGGGTTTGCTGGAACAAAACTCATATTGAGTAAATCTCGCCTCTGTACAATAGCTTTAAATTAAATCATTTATAAATATATTTTCTGTGTACAATAAAACATAAAATATAAATAAAATCAAACAACAAATATTTAAAAACGTTTTCATATATATTTATTATAAATACGTAAATTTATATTGCAATAAATATATAGTTGCCTCGCCTCATCGTGACGCCGGTTCGAGTCCCGCGGACAACTATTTGTATGACCCATAAAGGGTTGTTCTGAGTCTGGATGTAAATTGTGTCCATCTATTATATATTTATAAAGTACCCCGCGACACAGGGATTAAATTCACTAGAGCGGGCGTTGTCTTTAAAAACCAAAAGATATAGCAAAAGATAAATAAAAGATGTAGCAAAATTAGTTTAATTTATTGAAATGAAGATCATTATTATGAATGGAATATTTTCCATTCATAATACCAATTACTTTCCACCGTTCCATGTAAATCTGCACATTCCCATTTCAGCGTCACAAAGGTTCCCAACCCCCAACAAATAAACGGCCGACCAGTTATAGATGGGATCATAACCCTCAACTAAAAACGAGATCAAAAGAAGTCCAAGTCGTTTCACATTGTCACATCTGGCTCTAATGTGTCCAACTTTTGATAAAGCCGTAGTGTCGAACAAATTGGGTGCCCTGAATCACTTTTTCATGTTCAACTGCTAAGTGAAATTTTAAGGGATTTAAGGTCGAGTTTTGGAGTGCCGAGTTTAGGGTTATGGATTACAGTCATTTTAGTTTTATGATTGAAAGTTTGCAGGATTTTCATCAATAGCCTACTTCAAAAAAAAGATCTTTGTTAGATCTCTAAATATGTGCATACGTCAAAGCTGTTTATGTATATCGTCGCCTGGTACCCATAGTACAAGCTTTGCTTAGTTTGGGGCTAGGATGATCTGTGTGACATTGTCCCTAGATATATTATGTCCTATATAGTTATGTCCTGTTTTCTTTAAGAAAATTTTTATTAACTTTGACGAAATTGAGATTTCGTATTCCTTTTACAAAACTGAAATGACTTCACACTTTTCCAGCAGTCAGACTTCCAAAAAATAGGCTTTTCTATACGTTTTATTTCAAGTGATTTGTTTACTAGACATTTATTTTTCATCGTCAAACATTTGTATTTTATAGATTTTTTTAAGTTTTAGGTACCTATAATAAAAACACGCTCGAGCTAAGTCACAGAAGATATTTATATTGCTTCAAAAACTTGTCTAGAAAAACATCCAGGGAGAAAATAGTGAATACCAACTTTGGGAAAATCTATGTATTGGTGAGCGTGGACTCGAACCGTCTAGCAATATAAAGCTGAACACGAAGTAGCCGCGCCGCTAGGCAACCCGTTCGGGGTTGGAACCTCGACTCTGGGGCTCTACCGGCTAAGTCGCCGAACATCGATTTCTTAAATGGCGTTCAAATAAATAATGGTTAAAAATGACTTAGTCTATCGTTAAATCGACTTCCATGAGCACATGTGACGTCATAAATGGTCCGGAATCGATTGTCAACGTTGAAGCCGATTTAACGATTGATTAAGTAATTTTTAACCATTATTTATTTGAACGCCATTGAAGAAATCGATGTTCGGCGACTTAGCCGGTAGAGGCCCCGGGCGGTTAAATGACGTGAAGATATATATGAATCATAACTTATGAAACCAAGATAATGTAATGATTCATGATCTTTTAGAAATTCTCAAGAGATATCCGTATAGATAACAATATTATACAAATAATAAACATGCAGGGCAGTCTATGGGGACTGCTGATAGAAGTGAAAACTATTTTTATACTTCAGGTCGAAATAATTTACAATATAGTAGTTATACATGAACAATACATAATACAGTCTCAATGAAGACTAGCCATCTCCGCAGGGCATATTATAGTGCACAAATGTGGACGGACACAGGGGCACTCTCTATTCCATCACTCTCATGTCGACAAGCGACACGACCAGAAAGATGTCAGGTACAGGACCGACAGCTTTACATGTTCTCCGAACATGCTCTCTCAAGGAGGTACAAAACCGCCAACTCCCAGACTCCGAGCTGATATGAGAATTTTTGCTTTTTACAAAATATCCCAAAATCACTTTTGTCCCGACCCGGGATTTGAACCCAGGACCTCATTATCTGCGGCTGCACACGCTACCGCTAGAACAACGAGGCAGTCAATATATTATGGCAGGCAGTTATAGGTACATATACCTAGCTCATGGGAAGTGTGACGTGACGATGAAGCGTGTTCCATGATTTTTGTTTAACTAAAAAATTACAACGCGCCAATAGAAGTTTTCACTTCAAAACCTTAAAATAAATAAAATAAAAAAGGTTTTTATTCACGTAGACTTTAAAAAAGCGCTTGTAAATAGTCAGAACATGTTTGTAGTAATATAGTTGTATACATTATTATTTCTAGTAACATAGATATTTAGGTACACATTGTATGAAAACATTTATAAAATTTATTTTATTATAGCATTGATATTAAGCTAGCTCGTATCAAGTTATTGACAAGAGATTATGTTTAATTATCTAGTTTAAGTCTAATATTTTTACTACATATTGTCAATGGTTCTGTCTATATTAAGGTATTATTATTATGACGGTATGACGGACCTTATCAAGTGCAAACAAAGAACGACCAACTCACAATATCACTGATACTCTTATCATGCGATATACAGACAGCTACAATTTTATCTCAAGCACAACTTGAGATCAACATTGATAACTAACTCCAAATATATTTAAACGGAACATAGTCAATCACACCGCAGTATTACAATCATTGGTTATATTACCATGTTTTCTTTACTTCGCATATTTGTGTGGGGTGCTTTTTGCGTAGTTTTGTATAATGCTGATGATCTTCAAGTGGGAACTAGTACCAATAGTCAACTGGCGTACACGGAAAATGTTAGGTTAGCTGCTGTACCGCTGACAGCGAGAACAAAAAATGTGTTCTACAACTCTAATACCACGGCCATCATAAAGGTGAGTGTTGTATTTTTGTATTGTATGGGCCCGAACTATCGATGGCGATGAGACATACAAGGCTTTTTATTGATCAGTGTCCACCTTTAAAATATTAAATTTTGTATAGCATTCCACTTAAAAATTACCAAATATAAATACATAATGACAGTCTACTATTAAGGTGATTATTTCGTATTTGACATTCTGAGTCAGACGCTTATTAACAGTAAATGTCTGACATATTCATATTGTTCGTATTTCTGACATTAAAAGTTGGTCTGAAAACTGATCGATAAATATATTAATATCCTAAAACATTATTCTCACACGTCCATGTGATCCCAAATTAAGCAGAGTTTGTACTATGGAAACCAGATAACTGATATATTACAAAAAACAGAACCCTTATAGATTCGTCATGTCTGTCTGTCTGTCCGTCCGTATGTCACAGCCACTTTTTTCCGAAACTATAAGAGCTGTACTGCTGAAACTTGGTAAGTAGGTGTATTCTGTGAACCGCATTAAGATTTTTACACTAAAATAGAAAAAGAACAATATTTTTGGGGGGTCGCCATACATAGAACAGAAAATCAAAAAAAAAATTCATCGTGCCCATACGTGTGGGGTCTCTATGGATAGGTCTTCAAAAATCATATTGAGGTTTCTAATATAATTTTTGTCTAAACTGAATAGTTTGCGCGAGAGACACTTCCAAACTCGTAAAGTGAGTGTCCCCCCTGTAACTTCTAAAATAAGAGAATGATAAAACTAAAAAAATATATGATATACATTACCATAGAAACTAACAACGAAAATTGGTTTGAACGAGATCTTTTTTTATACGTTATAAACCGCAATTTACTTTCATTTAAATAACTGAAATACTTGCAGCTGCGGAACCCTTCATGTGCGAGTCCGACTCGCACTTGCAATTAATAAATTGATTTGATTTGATTTGCACTTGGCCGGTTTTTTACCTTTAATTACCCCCAGACCCAAGACAAACAGACATATTCATGTACACAAATATCTGTACTGGGTGAGAATCGAACCTATGCCAAGTGCAGTGAAAGGCAAGCATTTACCATAAACGCCAACCGGCCCGTCAAAGATGAAATGATATGAAGTAAGGTTTCGTCGTATTTTTAGAAAGAATGAAAGAATATATATTTATTAGACACAAGTAAAAATTAAGTAATAGGGGTACAACACACGGAAGAATACATAAAAAATGTTTAATACTTATATATAACACTTAATACGTTTTTCTATAATCCATAATTTTACGCACCTATTCGATGTGGTACCCATACTAAGCACCTTTGTGACTAAAAGGCCACAGTTCAGCATTCTGCCACAGATGACTGTAGCGCTGATTTTCAACTGTGGCCAACTTCCATCCATATAAAAATAAATATGACGGTGCTACAGATTATAACGTTTAAATAAAACACTGAGCTATCAATAGGAAACACAGTTTGTTAAAAATGTATAAGGGTACACTCTCGTATACATTTAAGAAATTTACTTTAAATCAGAATGCACACAGGTTCATATTTAGTTGAACTAGAGCGCGGCGGTCTTCTTATATATGAGCAGCATGACTGGGGAACTAATAATAATATATAATATCTCAGGACAATGTCACACAGATCATCCTAGCCCCAAACTAAGCAAAGCTTGTACTATGGGTACCAGGCGACGATATACATACTTATATATAGATAGATAAATACTTATATACATAGAAAACATCCATGACTCAGAAACAAATATTCGTGTTCATCACACAAATATTTGCACTTACCGGGATTCGAACCCAGGACCACCAGCTTCGTAGGCAGGAGCACTACCAACTAGGCTACGGTGACGTTACGTCTTACCGAAAGAGGCATTATTATGTGCACCATATTTGCATGTACGATGTGAGAAATTAGTTTTATAATATTTAGTGCCTGTAATCAAGGGGCGCTCATAGCCAGTTGATCTCGGCAGTCTGTTAGTCATGGTTGAGTTAAGGGGCCTTTTACAGTCCACTAGCGCCGCCAATCGAAAAAATGTCATAATTCGTAAATAGAATAACGTAATTTTATAACACATTGTCAACACTTGAAATATAGCTGTTTAGCTAAATCGTGCTTTTGTAACAAAAACGGCCGTTTATGTTTTGAATGCACGATTTAGCTAAACAGCTATATTTCAAGTGTTGATAAGGTGTTATACAATTACGTTATTGCCTTTTCCACAGTAATAATAGAACATATTTTGTATTTTTGATTCTATTTACGAGTTATGACATTTTTTCGATTGGCGGCGCTAGTGGACTGTAATAGGCCTCTTAAGCATTTAGGGAACAGGGTTATATTTTCTATAAAGCCTCGGAGTGCTAGTTAAACTTTTGTTATCGGCTGTAGTCGTCAGACAAAATCCTTTTAGCAATCTCAGAGCGGGTGGGCGCGTAGAACAACAATAATAACCACTGCTGAAATAATTAAATAAACAAAAAATATATAAATAATAATATTAAATATTTATTATTTGATTTTTTTTTTACTTTATGTTTTGCTTACTAGATTACTTAACTTACTAAGTCAATAAAGTTTAGGTGGTAAGTTGCATTACACAAAATTTTCTACTGGAGCTGCATTTAGCAATAAAAAGTTTCCGTAAAAAAAAACCGTTTTTAATTTTGAAAGTCTTAATATTTAATCTCCTAGGATCTAGAGTTATAACTTATAAGTCAAGTAACTACCTGAAGTGAGTTGTGCACTTTGGCATAATTACGAAGTTGGTAACTCGACCTAGTTATCTGTACATCCTACAACGTACACCTAACACTACACTTGATAATATTATCCTAACTATTTGAGTAGTGTGTCATGACAAAGAAATGATTATCTTTACTATACCTACTAAATTCATGTCAAATGTTTATGATATGGTTGAACCAAATCCTACTTATATTATAAACGCGAATGTTTGTAAGATTAGATGTATGGATGTTTGTAACTCTTTTACGTATAAACTACTGAATGGATTTTAATGAAACTTTACAATAATATAGCTTATACATCAGAATAACACATAGGCTACAATTTATAAAATATTGTGTGAGTTGTCCAAAATATAACAATAAGTGTCTTGTAAGTAGGTAAAAATCTACCCTCTGCGAGCTATTTTGGCGTGCACTGCTAAAACCGCTAGAGGTACACATCCTTCTCATAATATAAATGCGAAAGTTTGTGAGTATAGATGTATGTATGTATGTTTGTTACTCTTTTACACCAAAACTAACGAAAACGCAGGGCATAGATTGTAGTTTATGTATGTATTTGAATAAGACGTACAATATTGTTTTTGTATTTTTAACTTACTAGCTAGGAGCTAACTGCTAGGCTTTACGAAGAATAATTATCAAAATACTTAAAATAATATAGGTAACTCAATCCTTTAAATTTGTACAAAACGTTTTAGAATAATATAGGTAACTATACATAATTACTTCTTGGAACATATAGATATTTAGAGCTGTGGTTGCTATTATATAATTTGGAAATAATATTTAATTCATTATATTAATGATCTACCTACTTAGGTAGCTTATTTAACACGTTAATTGTTCAAGCAGAATTCACTACGTACAACGACACGTCTGGATTTTTTGATAGCTTGCGTTATTACAGATATTTGCTTTCATGAAATTCCGGTATAATTAATGGAATTTCATGAAAGCAAATCTCCATTTTCATCTAGGGTTTTCATTGTATGAAAAAATATTTAAAAATCGCGGAATATTGGTGTTTTAATTTCTCTAAGAAAGAAGTATATATACAAGAATATACTGTATGAACATAAAAATATTGAACAATTTAAAAAGGAAAGCGAAACTCATCATGTGAATACTTCAAATAAGCACAATCTTATGCAAATCCTACTATTCTCCACAAATTCAGTAACTGTTTTATGGCGCAGTGTATAGGCTTCTACAAGAACATTTCTAATGACATCAGAAAACTAAAATTCATAAAATTTTGGTTAAATTTTAAATAACTCTCCTTTAAGTTGTTTTCATTAATGTATTTAAACCTAAAACAATAATATTTTTTGGCAATTAATAATAATATCTGGGGACAATGTCACACAGATCATCCTAGCCCCAAACTAAGCAAAGCTTGTACTAAGGGTACCAGGCGACGATATACATACTTATATAGATAGATAAATAAATATATACATAGAAAACATCCATGACTCAGAAAAAAATATTCGTGCTCATCACACAAATATTTGCACTTACCGGGATTCGAACCCAGGACCACCACCTTCATAGGCAGGAGCACTACCAACTAGGCTATGGTGACCTGGAAATATAAAATAAACACCTGTTTATATTATTCGTACTTCAATCGACCAATAATAATCATGTATATTGTTTTTTACAGGCAATAAACGTGATAGACATCGACAGATCGAAGGCATCGGTTTCCATTACTGCCGGAGGCGTGGGCTTCTTGTACGCCAATGTGCGAATGAAGAGCGAACGAGGAAGTGGGCTTAACTATTTGGTGCAAATATTCGTATAAGATTTAAATTTAACATTTTAAACATACGTGTGTTTCAATGAAAAGATTATATATTATACTAGCCATGCCCCACGGTTTTACACGCATTAAATTTTATAAATTGTCACAGCTCCTCCCCCGTACGTGATAGCGTGATAATATGTAGCCTATATGTTGACTCGACCTCTTCGTAATACTCATGCAAAATTTTAAGTAAATCCATGCAGTACTTTTTGAGTTTAACCCGGACATACATACAGATAAACAGACAAAAATTCTAAAAACTATATTTTTGGCTTCGATATCGATTGTAGATAACGCCTCAAGTATCCTTTTAAAAAAATATTATAAGTACAGTTTTGACTTTCCTGCGATTTTATTATATGTATAGATTATTTAAAATGATATAAATAAATGCTAACGCTGACTAATATTATAAATGCAGTTACTAGTTCGCTTATTTATTTGCTGTGCTTTCACGCATTAACTACCCAACCAATCATCATGAAATTATTCACACGCGTTGTCAGGAGTACAGAAAACGACATAAGGTAGATTTCACTTAGAAAACACGAAATTTACATGGAGTTTGAAAACTACTTTACTTATAAAGCTTCAATAGGGCAGTTTAAAAAAATTTGCTAGTCAAATATTTTTAATTTTGTCACTGACTACATCCCTCACTTCTCAGCATCAGCCCGAAGTATGGGAATTGGCGGTATCATACCCCCGTGCCTCAGAGAGCACGTAAAGCCGTCGGTCCCGTACCTGCCCCCTTATTCCGTTCGTGTCGTTAGTCATCCCATCGGATCCTGAGAGTGATAGAATAGCAAGTGCTCCTGTGATTGCACACACACTTGTGCACTATAATATGTCCCGCGCAAATGGCTTAGTTCCGTGACCGAAGATTGGCTAGGAGGACATTAAGCATTTACTATAACCCAGAATAGATCTGTTGTGATAAAGCAATAACCAAGAGTCAAGGGCAAAGTTTTAATATGGTTCTTGAGTATACCCATGAAGTCAAGCGTATATGGCACTTTCGTCAGAAAAAGGTTTACTCATTTTTTTATTCATATATTTATTTTAATATCAACTTTGGTTACATATTTGACGGTCACCGTAGCCTAGCTGGTAGTGATCCTGCCTACGAACCTAGTGGTCCTGGGTTCGAATCCTGGTAAGTGCAAATATTTGTGTGATGAGCACGAATATTTGTTTCTGAGTCATGGATGTTTTCTATGTATATAAGTATTTATCTATCTATATCAGTATGTATATCGTCGCCTGGTATCCATCGTACAAGCTTTGCTTAGTTTGGGGCTAGGATGACCTGTGTGACATTGTCCCCAGATATTATATTATATTATATTAAAGTGCAGTTATCTGTAATAACTGGATGCTTGGAACAAACTTGGAAACAGGAAGTAAGTGGGCTCTTAGAAAGAGCGTAACTGAAGCATGAGACATAATATGACTAAAAAAAGCAGGACTACATTGAAGAAGAAAGGAGATCCCATTAAGAACATAACATGCACAAAAACGCATAAATGGTGTGTTTTTAGGGTTCCGTAGCCAAATGGCAAAAAACGGAACACTTATAGATTCGCCATGTCTGTCTGTCTGTCCGTCCGTATGTCACAGCCACTTTTTTCCGAAACTATAAGAACTATACTGTTGGAACTTGTTAAGTAGATGTATTATGTAAACCGCATTAAGATTTTCATACAAAAATAGAATTTTGGGGGTTCCCGATACATAGAACTGAAACTCAATTTTTTTTTTCATCGTACCCATACATGTGGGGCTATGGATAGGTCTTCAAAAATGGTATTGAGGTTCCTAATATCATTTTTTTCTAAACTGAATAGTTTGCGCGAGAGACACTTCCAAAGAAGAAAAATGAGTGCCCCTGTAACTTCTAAAATAAGAGAATGATAAAACTAAAAAAAATATATGATGTACATTATTATGTAAACTGACAATGAACATTGGTTTGATTGAGATGTTTTTTTTTAATGCGTCTTAAATCGTAAACCGCAATTTACCTTTCATTTAATCAAATGATATACTTGCTGCTTACCTACCCTTCATGGGCGAGTCCGACTCGCACTTGGCCGGTTTTTTTTTTAGATATCGCCCGCACTCTTGTATCTAATCCCTGTGTCGCGGGGTATTTTACAAACATATAATAGACGAACATAAATTACATCACAACGCAGCTATGTCAAAAAAGTTATAAAATCGAATGTAAACCAAATCGGTTAATTCAGTACCTGCCTATATATGCAGCATACATAGGCACATAAAACACTTTTTCATAAATTGATAACTTGTTAGTTAGCTAACTGCATTTCTGCTGGTATAGTTTAATATTATAATAGTTCAAACTCAATCAAGTACCGCGCATTTTAATATAAAATACAATATCGCGCTCCAATTTCCGCTACAATATCTGCTTAAAATTTCGGTTTTCCCGTTAAAGGAAGGTATACAATAAACTGTTTAAAATTCCAATAAATAACAATATGTGAATGTAATGAGTGCGTGCTATGCAAATGTGGGCACGTGAGAGTTGGCTCACATATTGGTCAGGGGCAGCGATGCGTGCCGGCACTCCGAGAGCTGCTGGGACATTTACAAACAACACACACTATAAAATAAAATAAACATACATACATACATAGACTCACGCCTGTTTCCCAGAGGGGTAGGCAGAGACAACGGATTTCCATTCACACCTCTTTTGCCTCGATTACTGTCATTATATTGATCATACATGCTCGCCGGTTTAGGGTACTTCTGACCCCCCTCCACCCCCCATTCTCAAGAACGTCTCCGATTTGGTCAGAAAATGTTTGACGAGGTCTTCAAGGCTCAGAAATTGAACCACTTTGGTGGTCACCTATCTATGGACTGACCGCGAGCCTAGTCATCACTAACGGACCGGTGAGAGCATCTAGTTATGTGAGCATCTAGATATGAGAGCATCTAGTTATGAGAGCATCTAGTTATGAGAGCATCTAGTTATGAGAGCGCCTCGAGCGAGGCGAACGGAGGTTGAGGCGGATGGATATCAGTTAGTGAAGAAAGGAAGATAGCTACGTTTCGTATATTACTGTAGGAGCAAGATAGAGAGGTGCGAGCACATATTTCCTTTCTGTCTTTATCTCATAGCCAGTTATGTTTCGTGTATCTAAGTTTTACTTCAGTCGTGTGGTCTAGAACACACTCGTTTATTTTTTCTTGAAAGAATTAAGTAGTTGGTCCTTTTAATGTACACAAGCAAGTTATGCCAACTATCTATAGTGACTCACTATGGATAGTTTGCATTAAGTATATTTATCTTATTATAAAGTAGGTATATGATAAGTATTAAACTTGATAAGAGATAATTTAATGTATGACTGACCTATGACATTATACCATATATTGGCATACAATATTAAACTAGACGTAATATGTTATTCATCATCATCATATCAGCTGAAAGACGTCTACTGCTGGACAAAAGCCTCCCCCAAGGATCTCCACAATAGCCGGTCCTGCGCTGCCCGCATCCAGCGGCTTCCCGCGACCCGCACAATATCGTCGGTCCACCGTGTAGGAGGCCTGCCCACGCTGGGTCTTCCGGTTCGTGGCTGCGTCATCACCAGCAACACACACTGGTCGAAGACTTTTGACTTGAGACACTGCGGTATTTGGGACGAGAATATATTACGTAACTTCCCGAGCGCTGCCCAGCCGAGTTGGATTCTACGATTGACCTCCTTTTCGAAGTTGGACCTACCTAGTTGGATGGTCTGTCCTAGGTAAATATAGTTCTCTACAACTTCGAGTGCAGAATCACCAACTTTAACACACACATGATTGACACGATGTTCGTCTTATCCATGTTCATTTTCAGACCCACTTGTTGAGAGACTCTAGTGAGGCCATATGGTATTAATTACAAATTATTATAGAAAAGTACTATAAGTAGTATATCAGTTATCTGGTTTCCATAGTACAAGATCTGTTTAGTTTGGGATCAGATGGCCGTGTCGGGATTGGTCCATTATAAATTTCTTATAATAATATGTATTCTACCGTGGTGTTATAAATATTAGAAAAAAATACGATTTCACGCTGTTGAATTTGCGAACCCAAACGAACATACGTAACGTAAACATAAAAATTAAATATTTTAAATTGGTTCAACTTTTATTTAAACTTATTTATTGCAACGGGACAAGCGACGCCTCCGACAGGTCTAATTACCGGCTTTTATTTCCCGCAACTGTAATAGCAAAAATGTGACCGCGGTTTTGCCCACGTTAAGTTTTATAAATTAGAGCCTATGTGTTAATGCAGGGTATCAGCTAAATCCAAACCAAATTTTATTAAAATCGCTCGAGCCGTTTAGGCGTGACGAAGTAACAAACATGGGACTGCACGTGTGGCGCAGCATCTTAGACATTCGCCTCACCGCTTCGTGTCGCGGGTTCGAGTCCCGCGCCGTACAACTATTTGTGTGACCCATAAATAGTTGTTCTGAGTCTGGATGTATATTGTGTTCGTCTATTATGTTTGTAAAGTACCCCGCGACACAGGGAATAAATTCACTAAGGCGGGCGTTGTCTTTAAAAAAAAAATACTCACTCATACGCTCACAAACTTTCGCCTTTATAATATTAGTGTGATTAACTCGATTGAGTTATTAAATTCAGTTCCAAGCGTTATCATTTTGTGAACTCAAAGCAACTAAGTTTAATTTTAGCGTTCCAGCTCCTAGTGTACAATGTTGACTCGAGCCCCGTTGAATATGCAGTGCATTGGGCGTGCCCTAAACTCTTGTAAGCCTTTGTTTGGGCCCGATATTGGATCCCAGCGTTTATCGGCCACTTTGATACACTTGCTTTAAAATATTCATGTTGTATATACTGTACGGAGTACATGGGTACTGTGTGATGAGTTTGTTTGGGGTCACTTCTACTGGACAGCTTTAATAGCTCTGATACTGAGCTCTACCCGTAAACTGAAGTGGAGGAAACTTTCAGTACTGAAGGGAAATAAATTGTAGTTGAGATATATTCTTTTTATCTTTTTCGAGTGAGCAGAGGTAACCGCTGTGGTTACCTCTGCTCATCAATAATAATAATATCCTGGGGCATTATTTACACACGGCTATCTGATCCCAAACTAAGCAGAGCTTGTACTATGGAAACCAGATAACTGATATACTACATATACTACTTTAGTTAATACATACTTAAATAGATAATTACATCCAGCCCCAGGACAAACATACATGTTCACGCCCACACATATCTGTCCTGGGTGGGAATCGAACCCCCGACCCCCGGTGTGAAAAGCAAGCATTTGCCAACTCATCTCTTGAGGGGCGTAAAAGTCATTCCAAAGGAATATATCCCAGTGAACGGGCAGCGAAATCTGCAGGCGAACCAAAGTCACCGACATAGCCCGAAGAATTGCAAAACTGAAGTGGCAGTGGGCGGGGCACATAGCTCGTAGAACCGATGGCCGTTGGGGCAGAAAGGTTCTTGAGTGGCGACCACGAACCGGATCATGCAGTGTGGGCAGGCCCCCTACAAGATTGACCGATGATCTTGTGCGGGTCGCTGGAAACTGCCGGATGCGTATACCGCAAGACCGGCAATTGTGGAGATCTTTGGGGGAGGCTCTTGCCCAGCAGTGGACGTCTTTCGGCTGGTATGATGAACGGGCAGCTACTTCTCTCTGTTTAGTAAGATCATACCAACTGCAATCACCCATTTGACAAGCATGGCAATTTTGGCATTTCTCTCCAAATTATGGACGAAATTTGTAGTTATCTTTTGGGGAGGCCTTTGTCCACCGTTGATGTCATGCGGCTGACATAAGTGGTGACCGTAGCGAAAGAGTTGTTCAAGCCACCCTGTAGTTTCTTTTCCAATCCCCTGACGCACTCTCCGAGGATAAAAGCTTTTAAACACTTAATGTCCTCCTAGCCCAATTTCGGCCACGGCGGCAAGTCTCAAAAGAGATTAGCCATCTGCGCGGGACATATTATAGTGCTCAAGTGTGTGCGCAAACACAGGAGCACTTTCTATTCCATCACTCTCATGATCCGATGGGACGCCTAGCGACACGACCGGAAAGAAGTCAGGCACAGGACCGACGGCTTTACGTGCTCTCCAAGGCACGGGGGGCTCCACCAACTCCCAGACTTCGGGCTGATGCTGAAAAATTTTTCTTTTTACAGAAATGTCCCAAAATCACTTTTGGCCCGACCCGGGATTTGAACCCAGGACATCGTTATCTACGGGTGAACACGCTACCGCTAGACCAACGAGGCAGTCAGTTTTACATAAATAGACTTAACGACTCTTGTCTGACTTAGTTCGGCATTGACAACTGAACGGTCCTTCCGAAGCACTGAGACGCTCAGAAATAAAATTATTAAGGTGTTTTCCATCTATAAGCAGACTTCCCACCTTGGTCAGTTACATTTCGGTAGTATCTATTTATTTATAAAGAATTTTACGGTTAAAAATATATTAGGATTTTACTCCAAGTCATTTTAGCCAACACCATAGTGGTCAGGGTACGATTCCGTCGACCAGTATTTTGGATGGTCCTGTCGTAGAGTGATGATGCGAGATCGTTCTCTATGTCACTCGGCGTAAGACGTTAGCGTGTCCAGAGGCGGCTTATGATGATCAGTGTAGTACCAAAACCGACTTCCACAGAACGTTGCCTGGAACCAGTTTGTAACATTCCAACGGCTCTCATCATTTCTATTTGTGTCAAATGATATCGTCGCTCCTTAACCATGATTCTGTTCAGTTCTGATGAAGAATTTTTTATTGTTTGGCCTTTTTGCCACAACAACATTAACTCAGGTTAATTAAAAATTAACTGCAAGTTTTCTTAATTGTGAAACATTATAGGGATAAGTTGTTAATGTAAAGATAAAATTTTAAGTAAGAATTTATTCTATAAGATTGCATTTGGTAAATATTGTCACGTTCAGGCTTCAAACTTTAGTACTAGTAAAGGATTTTGGTGGCTTTTGTAGTAGCGCTAGAATGTTCGAGATTTTGTTGGCTTTTGTAGTAGCGCTAGAATGTTCGAGTTAATACTATGTGATGTATGACTAAGTGTATATTGAACTTTCCGTATATGGTGTACGCGTGCAACCTAATTATTGTATTTGTACCTAGCTCATAAGATCATTTATTTTAACAATATACTTTCATACGTTAAACTGACCGGTTGTCTTTTCATTTATTCGCCTTTACATAAATGTAGTAATCTACCTATTACCAGTGAAGCAGGTCTAGCTTCGTATGACGACCATGCCAGGATCTTTAGTGTTTCAGTTTTTCAGGATATAATAATTAAAAATTATAATTGGCAGTCAAGTATCCAAGGAATTCAAAGAGGAGGTAATAATTGCCCAACAGGGACAAGGAAATAAAGCGAAATCCAGTATGTCTGAGAGCGATTACTCTATGGAAATGCGATATATGATGGTTGCAGTTATTGTAATGTGTGCTATTTTCTTGGCGTACAACTTATGGAAAAAAGTACATAAATGCCTTACCAAGAAGATCGAAAGGCAAGCGACGGGTATTGCTTGCAGCGAGTTTCAGTGTAATAGGACCCGGCTAATAACTAACGATGTGGAGAAATTTGGACAAGTGTCGAATAAGTGCAAATGGTGACAAATAAATTCTGTAAGTGAACTTTATATTAATTATCTTTAAGTATTTAGGATACTTTCCGTTATGGTTATTTTTTTTACAAAACGTAATATTTTATTTTATAATATGTTTTACTGTTTTTCAATATATAGAGCTAATGTTAGAATTACAAAATATATATGTGCAGTTGGTAGATATAAGAACTTATTTAATTAAAATTGGATCGCATCGGCGACAGAATAGTGAAGCTGCGAATAAACAATTTCAAAAAGCAGTAAAGATTTATAAGAAGTATACCGAAATATTTGACATATATGTTAATAAGGTAGAAAAAGCCGAAATATCGTTAAGTGATGTTGATTTACACTTGTCAAATAAGATAGACTCGATTTATGCTGATATAGAAAGTTTAATGATGAGTATAAATAGCAGCGAAACCATGACTACCAAACCCAATTTTGATTTGAGAGTGGCGGTTAGTCTATTACCAATAATGGACGACACCGAAAAAGTTACTTTACAATTAATTGACGCAATAGAATTATATTCTACTATGATTTTAGATACGGATGCGTCACTTCTCATAAAATATGTTTTAAAAACTAGGCTATCACATAGTGCAAAATTGCGTTTGGCAGATTCATATGGTTCTGTTGACGAAATGGTTGCTGAAATGAAAACACATCTTTTAACAAAAAAGTCGGACACCGCGTTACAAAAAAAGTTGCATACCGCTTATCAAGGTGGTAGGTCTATAGATCAGTATGGGAAAGACTTAGAGCAACTGTTTGTGGATCTAACAATTTCACAAGCCGAGGGCAAATCTGAAGCATACAAGATATTAAAACCCTTAAATGAAAAACAGGCTATTCAAAAATTTGCCGACGGGTTGCGAAATGAGCGGCTTAGTACTGTCATTGCTGCGCGTAATTATAGTTCATTAAAGGAAGCTATACAAGGTGCTAAAGATGAGGAGGTAAATATGCCTTCCACATCAGGACAGATATTTTCAGCTCGAGGTAGGATGTTTAATAATAATAGGGGTTACCCAAATAATGGATACCGAGGGCAGAGTGTTTCGAGGCGCGGTACCACTACACCGTTTCGCGGAAAACCATTTTTCAGGAACAACATAAATAATAATAGGACATTTTACGATTCGTCGTATTATCGTAGTAGCGGTCGGGGTCGTGGTAATTTTTCAGGCCGTAGTAGGTCCCGTGGATATAATAGCCAGCAAAATTTCAATTCGTAAAAACATCATGTCAATGTGACACATGAATCGCAAGATAGTTCTAAATCGGAGGAAACCGAAAAGTTTCAGTTTTTTCGCGACTAATTACATATTAACTTATCGGAATATGAACTCTATACATCTGTATATCGATGACTATATGTGTACATGGCGCATTGATACCGGAGCATCATTGTCTGCTGTGAAACAAAGCGTGATTCACGCATCGAGCGAGTTTATTCGCCCTAAGACGACACACATAAATGGTATTGGTGGTCAAATTACATCTACTGGGTGCATAGAGTTGATATTACGTAACGAAAATAATGAATCATTTACACATGACTTCTACATTTTTAACGATTTGCCATTAAATGTAGACGGAATTATAGGACAAGATTTTCTATCAAAATTTAATTCTATAATTAATTTTGAAAATCAAACATTAACGTTACAAAATAGTGAGGGAATTCCGATTATTTTACCTGTACAGTTATATTCGATAGGAAATACAAATGATAACGCATGTATAAAGTTGCCCGCGCGATGTGAAATTCAAGTAGATATTCCAACTAATAGGACAGGTGATTGTGTAGTAATTTCAAATGAGATTTGCGAAGGTGTATTTTTAGCTAATTCGATATGTAAGAGTAAAAACGGTAGGGTGACCATGCGTATTATGAACACACGGGAAACTGATGTTAATTTACGTTGTTTTACACCAGAAATTCGTGATTTAAAAGAATATCATTGTTATTCGTTTAATAGAATAGTAAATAACGCGGATAGGGTAAAATCTTTGTTTTCTTTGCTTAATCTTAATTATTTGATTAAAGAAGAGGAGACTTCTATAGCAAATATTTGTGCAAAAATTGCGGATATTTTTCATTTACCCGGGGACAAATTAAATACAACAAACTTGTATGAACAAAAAATTCATTTAAAAGAAAATATTAGTCCCGTTTATAAAAAACCTTATCGTCTTCCACATTCTCAAAAAGCAGAAATAAATAAACAAATAAAACAAATGTTGGAAAATGACATTATAGAGGAGTCGACGTCTGAATGGTCGAGCCCTTTACTGATTGTTCCGAAAAAGACTGATGCTAGGGGTGAAAAAAAGTGGCGTGTTGTGATTGATTATAGAGGATTGAATGAGTGCATACAAAATGATAATTTTCCACTACCAAACATAACCGAAATTTTGGATTCTTTGTCAGGGGCTATGTATTTCAGCCATTTAGACCTTAATCAAGGCTATTACCAAATTAAATTAGACCCAGAGAGTCGTAAATACACTGCATTTTTAGCTGACAAGGTATATCAAATGAAACGCCTTCCTATGGGCTTAAAATTAAGTCCGAGTGCGTTTACTAGAGCGATGACTGTAGCACTATCGGGTTTAAATTACGAAAAGTGCATTGTTTATTTAGATGACATAATAATAATGGGTAGAAATTTGCAAACACATAATAAAAACCTAATTGACGTTTTTACAAGGCTTCGAGACGTAAATTTGAAGTTAAATCCATTAAAGTGTACATTTTTGAAGAAGGAACTTTTGTATTTAGGTCACGTGGTAACACCAGAGGGTATAAAGCCAGATGAAAATAAAGTTAAAGTTTTACAAAATTATCCGATTCCGAAAAATGCAGACGAGGTCCGTAGATTCGTTGCATTTGCAAATTATTATCGGAAATTTATTCCGAATTTTGCTAAAATTACATTACCTTTAACGAACTTGACAAAAAAATATATAGAATTTAATTGGAGTAAGGAATGTTTACATGCGTTCGAGACATTGAAAAAAGCGTTAATTAGTCCTCCATTATTACAATATCCAAATTTTTCAAAGGAAAATGAATTTATTTTGAATACCGATTCATCGGGGTTTTCGATTGGGTGTGTGCTAGCAAATGGAGACAAAAAACCGATAGCATATGCTAGTCGCCCACTAAACAAAGTGGAGCGTAACTATCCGATAATTGAGAAAGAGCTTTTGGCGATAGTTTGGGCTGTTAAGTACTTTCGCCCTTATTTATATGGACGCCGGTTTAGGGTTATCACGGATCATAAACCGTTGATTTATTTATTTAACATGCGTGACCCTTCCAGTAGGTTAACAAAGTTTCGATTATGTCTGGAGGAATATGATTTTGTAGTAGAATATATGAAAGGAAAAGATAATGCAGCTGCAGATGCACTATCTAGGATTGAATTGACGAGTGAAGAATTGAAGAGCATGTATGAGTGTGTGATAGGGGTCATGACTAGAGCGCAATATAGAAGAATGGAAGAAGAGAAAAATGAAAATGTATTGACTGATAAGAGTTCCGGCAATGATCGGTCTGATCAACCAAGAGTTGCGGAAATTTTTAAAAAACCATATCATTTTACAGAGTTAAACTTTGATGAAAAATGTTTACACATACATAATAAACAAACCGATAATTGTTATAGTAGAAATAGGTACCTAATATATTCACCGTCATTGTCATTAATATCGGTAAATCGAAGCTCTCGATCATGTTTCAAACGAGATTTGTTCGTGAGAGAGTTAGAGCAGATATGTAAACAAAATGATATAAAAGAATTATGCATAATTAGAAATAATGACAATAAAGAAATAATTACCGAGTTAGCACGTATTATTACGAAAATGAAAAAGTGGGAAGGTCCACGATTATGTATTATTAAAGGAGTGAGTAGAGTAGAAAATAAAGACGATCGTAAAGTTATTTTGAATGATTACCATATTTTACCCAGCAGTGGCCATGCTGGTATTCGAAGGATGACTAATAACATTAAAAGACTTTATTACTGGACAGGAATGGACCGTGACATAGCTAATTTTGTTAGAAAGTGCGAACAGTGTCAAAAACAAAAGTTCCATAAGCACACCCGAGAGCCAATGTGTATAACTACAACAGCGACGTCAGCATTCGATAAAATATATTTGGATTTGGTTGGACCGCTTAGTAAAGATTGTAATGACTATTGTTACATATTGACTCTTCAATGTGAACTTACAAAATATGTAGAAGCTTACCCGTTAATAAATAAAGAAACTCAAACAGTTGCCCGAGCTTTTGTTGACAATTTTATACTGCGTTACGGTATTCCACGCGAAATCGCGACAGACAGAGGTAGTGAATTCATCTCATCAACCATGAAAGATACATGTCAATTATTGGGTATTAACTGTATTCAGTCAACAGCATATCACCATGAGTCGATTGGTTCTTTAGAAAATTCTCACAAGGCCTTGGGAGCTTTCTTAAGGATGCAAACAGATAACCAGGCTCATATGTGGAGCAACTGGTTACAATATTGGTGTTTTTCGTACAACACAACAGTGCATTCTGAAACTAGATATACACCCTTCGAACTTGTTTTTGGCAAATTATGTAACATTCCAAACAACCTTTTGAAAAATGTAGACCCAGTATATAATTTTGATGACTATCCCAAAGAATTAAAATTTAGACTACAAAAATCATGTGAAGATGCACGAAATAATTTAATTCAATCCAAAATTTGTAGAAAAACAAAATATGACAGACAATGTAATTCAGTTAACTATAATACTGGAGATTTGTTACTTTTAAGAAATGAAAATAGGGAAAAATTAGATCAAGTATATTTAGGTCCTTTTACGGTTATAGAAGAATTAGGCGTAAATGTTAAAATAATGCAAAAGGGAAAGGAAAATGTTGTTCACAAAAACAGAACTATTCCATTTTATATGTAACGAGTTATAATATTATTGTGAAGAGTGTACATTTATAAGTAGTTATGCATATCTATTATTATGTTTAAAGTTGCTATGTTATTCATGCTAAGATTAAGACAATGTGTTATTATATAAATAGAGTATCAAATATCTTTAGGTCTTTATGTACTCAGAAACTAGTTGTTAGGGTGATGATGCAATATGTATGCGTGTATTAATTTTAAGAAAAAAAAATGTTATTGTAATGCCATTATTTTTTTTTTCTCAAAATCAGGGGGATGATGTGATGTATGACTAAGTGTATATTGAACTTTCCGTATATGGTGTACGCGTGCAACCTAATTATTGTATTTGTACCTAGCTCATAAGATCATTTATTTTGCTTGCTTGCTTGCTTATCGTATGGGTAGTGGTAACCCTAGTGTCAGAGTTGCTCAAGCCGCCCAGTAGGCCTCTGACATGGCTTAACGACTGTTGTCTAATGATTACAACCGGGACCGACAGCTTAACGTACCCTCCGAAGCACGGAGACGCTCAGAAATTAAATCACTTTGGCGGTCATCCATCTATAGACTGACCGCGAGCCTAGTTGCTTTACCCCGCCGATCGCTTACGGACCGGTGAGAGCATCTAGCTATGAGCGCCTCATCATTTATTTTAACAATATACTTTCATACGTTAAACTGACCGGTTGTCTTTTCATTTATTCGCCTTTACATAAATGTAGTAATCTACCTATTACCAGTGAAGCAGGTCTAGCTTCGTAACTAGAATAAAAGAAAAAGGATGGCTGATGCAACGGACATACAAAAGTCTTGGCTGATTTCAGAGTGACGCGCGCGGCACGCGCCGGGGGCCAGCGCGTCTCAACAGCGGCGCGTGCGAGACGCGTCACTCTGAAACGCTAGCTGCCAGTAGAGGAGCTCGGGCAGCGCTGGCCGACGGCGCGCGTGTCACCGGCGGCGCGTTTGAACTGCGTGACTGTGAAACGCAACTACTATCTAGTGTAATTGTAAGCGCGCGCGTTTGGACGGCGCCGCTCGCCGGCGCGACTCTGAAATCAGCCTTAAATGCAAAGATTGACATTTAAGTTTCCATAATCAAATAAAAAGAGATGGTGCGAGTGTTATGACTGAAAAGAAAGAGACAGGTGAACACAAGGTCAAAATCATTATGATTATTCGGAAAGTTTGAAAGAACGGTGAGTTTTAATTCAAGCGAAATTGACGGCAAATGAAGAATAAGTAATAAAGTCGAAAACTGAACAAGTGCAACTATAAAGTACAATAAAAGTTCCATTACAAATACTAGTTTCTATTTCAATCCCCTGACGCACTCTCCGAGGATAAAAGCTTTTAAACACTTAATGTCCTCCTAGCCGAATTTCGGCCACGGCGGCAAGTCTCAACAGAGATTAGCCATCTGCGCGGGGCATATTATAGTGTTCAAGTGTGTGCGCAAACACAGGAGCACTTTCTATTCCATCACTCTCATGTCAGTGAGATGTCAGGTACAGGGACGACGGTTTTACATGCTGTCCGAGGCACGGGGGTATAATACCGCCAACTCCCAGACAGTTGAGAAAAGTATCTTTTTACAGATAAGACCATAAATCGCTTTTGGCCCGACCTGGGATTTGAACCCAGGACCTCGTTCTCTGCGGCTGAACACGCTACCGCTAGACCAACGAGGCAGTTTTAAACACTAAAGCAATTACCGGAAAATTACGTAACTACAAAAAGAGATTCGTAATGGTTATTTTTTACAGTACATGTTGTACTGTAAAAAAGAACCGTTACAAGAATTAAATGTGGTCAACATTTAATTCTTGTAACGGTTCTTTTCCAGTTTTGTTAACCACCACATGTAAGAGCTGACTCAGTCAACCACAGTTAGACGATACCATTTTCGAGAGTAAAAACGTGAGCAGACTGGGGTTCCTCGAACGGTGCCTACATCGATGGTAAACAAACGACCATGCATGGTGTTTTTCGCTAAACCACGAGATGTTCCATTTATTTTTTTTAAACTTATTGCACAAAACTTTACAAAGGCGGACTTAATGCCAAAGGTATTCTCTGCTAGTCAACCTTAGGATGATGCAGAGATAATATGGTAGGTGCACTATAGATAAAGTATAAATAAAAATTACTAAAATACTTGACAAATAATATAAAATACAATCGTATAAATACAATACTTATATAACTACATACTATTATATAAATACATAAATATATTACATATATAATAATATATACACAAATTGTAATATTAAGATGATTTTGCCTTTATTTTTTTCTGAACATAGTCAAGAATTTTGATTTTAAAAGTAACCCAAGTCCATTCTTTCTTACTACTCTTTTACCTGGAGATTTATAATATCCAATGGCGTTTGAATCATGTTAAAGAATTGAATATATACTAATCAGGTATGTATTAACTGACCTTATAAGTATAATATTTTGATGTACTGCATATCTAACCACAGGCCCAGTTCTTGACACGAACAAAGTGGGCTGACAGGATGCGGCGACATTACGTCGCAATCAAAAGCTCGTTAACACTCCAGTAATTACTGTACTAGCTCCTGGTCTAGCTGAGTAATTCGCTCGAAGATGGAGTGGAGTAAATTGATGTAGAATGTGGTTTCCTTTCAATTTGTCTACTAAACTTTAAACTGCGATGTGTGTTTATGATGAACAAGTCTTTGCTGTGCTTTATAAAATTTGACTACTAAATGTGCTAACTGATTCCCCAGCTTGCCACCAAGCAAGTCATATTTTTGTTTGCTGATTTTATTAAAATCATTGCAAATCTTCAAGTATTACTCCTGTATATTTCTAAACCCCGTCTATGCTATAACATCGCCAATTGACAACATTTCAAAACTGACACCACCTTAAAACAAAAATACCATTTCTTTATTTTTGTATCCTGAGTTCAAATATATATTTTTTATATTTTTTTATTTCTTCATTTCTGAGGAAAACAATAAAAACTAAAAAAGGTAGGTCACTAAAAGTGACGTAACTTATACGGCGGACGAGGTAGTTTCCTTTGCCTAAGCATTCCTATGTTTTAAACGAAAACATTAATGTCAAACAAGAATTGTCAACTGTCACTCACGGTTTTAAATTTCGAAACTTTTATGGTGACTTAATGAAACATAATAAGGATAATAACACTGGAAACGAATTTAATATTGACGATTTTAATTTAATTTGAAATTGAAAACATTAAACAAATGTAAACAAGTTTAGGCGCCAACGAGTTTAACAAGACACTGTTTTTTTTTTGACGAATTACATTAAAGCAAAGATCGATGGCTATTCCACCGTATGCATGACGTCATTTGCCGCTTACGTCATTTTAGAATACATTGAATTTCAAAGTTGAAATCATGAATGAAAAGTTCATAAGTTCGCAAAAAGGAAAAGTATGAGTGCCCTAGTTTTGGATTTACTTTTAAATAACGCAATAATACATGCCAGTTAAAAATATGAAATGTTGTCAATTGTAAATATAATAATAATAATATCTGGGGACAATGTCACACAGATCAGCCTAGCCCCAAACTAAGCAAAGCTTGTACTATGGGTACCAGGCGACGATATACATACTTATATAGATAGATAAATACATATATACATAGAAAACATCCATGACTCAGAAACAAATATTCGTGCTTATCACACAAATATTTGCACTTACCAGGATTCGAACCCAGGACCACCAGCTCCGTAGGCAGGAGCACTACCAACTAGGCTATGGTGACCGTCATCAAATAAATTAGAACTATGTCTGAATATCTACCTACAGTTTTATTTTGTAATGTGCAATCATTAAAGTGTGACGGCGGCGTATATCCTCTCATCTCGTGGGAGGCGTAGAAGTTGACCTGAGTGAATATCCATACCAAAGGACGTGAAACATCTTCCTTCTGAGTACTATGACTATCTTAGTGCGATCGGCAACCCGTCTGCCAAGTGTGACGGTTATGGCACATGCCCCACAAGATGATTCTTGGGGAGGCTTGTCCAGCAGTGTACCTATCTATCTATCTAATATATTATTTATCATCATCATATCAGCCGAAAGACGCCCACTGCAGACCAAAGGCCTTCCCCAAAGATCTCCACAATTACTGGTCTTGCGCTATCCGCACCAGCGACTTCTCATCTTGTAGTGGGCCTGCCCACGCTGCTATATTATTATATTTTGGTTCCGTATTGTTATTATTATTTTTTAATAAAAACAAAGCCCGCACTAGGGAATCTAATCCCTGTGTCGCGGGGTACTTTACAAACATATAATAGACGGATACAAATAACAGCCAGGCTCAGAACAACTAATTATGGGTCACACAAATAATTTTCCGGCGGTGGACTCGAACCCGCGACACGAAGCGGCCAGGCGACTGTCTTAGCCGCTGCGCCACACGTGCAGTCAAATCTTGTAAGTTCATCTCGTTTAATCTTTTCAAACGGTCCTACATTATGCTGGTCTCGTTATTTTCCTATGCTCAATTTGAAACACTACAATACGCAACGCGATGGTAGGCTGGGGACAGTGGACACGCGTGA
The DNA here is from genome assembly GCA_951640165.1 of Pseudoips prasinana. Lineage (NCBI taxonomy): Eukaryota > Metazoa > Arthropoda > Insecta > Lepidoptera > Nolidae > Pseudoips > Pseudoips prasinana. The sequence continues at coordinate 1,630,821 of OX621238.1, read as the reverse complement.
CCAATTGTCCTTAGCTGTGCTCTGTATTCTGATGTCATTTGAAGCATTTTACAATTTTAGGCCTGTATGGAATATTTGAAGTGAAACTTCTTCAGCACCGTTGTGATTTGAAAATAGGCAGAAATAAAAAAGTGACAGTAAAAGTCGACACACATATGTATTCATTAATAGAATTTGCTCTGTGATATAATGAGATAGATTTCAATGATATCACATGTCATTGTAAATACAAATACAAAACTTTTTATAGTGATCCATAGGTCAATAGTTGTTACAGTCACAAACATAATAATATATTATGTTCACCTATGTCTCGCCATTTAAGCGTACAATATTTATTTAATAACTATCTTTATACAATTACTTTAATACAATTATTTTAATAAAATACACATTAATTTAATACATGACTGTCATATAATTACCAAAAAAATTTTTCTTATTTTGAAGTCAAGTACGTTCTTTCTTATCTTAGTTATGATACATATTTTACTGAGCAGAAAATCAATGTTCCAAATAATATTTATACTCTATATGTACTCTGCCAGAGTTAGTAAAAGATGATTGCAGCATATTTTTTATGATTATTTATTATGCAGTTCAAATTTAAATTTTCGTAAACCCGCAGCGTATTAAGTAAAGTGGATTTACTTCCCCAGTACAGGTATTCATAGACTTACACGACGTCCTACGTGAGCGATCTAGACGCGAACGCGAAGCGGCGCGGCGCGGCGCGAAAACAACAAACAGTCGAAACCTATTGAAGTGTCCTACGTGACCAATCGCGCGTGCGGTGCGGTGCGGAGCGACGCGACATGAAGCGAATGCGAATAGGATGCGGTGCCGTCGTGTTTTTGTGGCGTCGTGTCGGCTGCGCGATACGATTCGCGTGCACGTAGGACACCGCCACCGCGTCGCATTGAATTCGCGTGTCACCGCTTTATAATCGCGTTCGCTTTGAACCGCCTACGTAGGACGTAGCGTTAAGCCTCTATGCTCTACTATGGTTTTATTAGTTACTATAATCAGTCCACGTGAATACCTAAATACAACGAAACATTAAAATTCCCCACAACAAAATCACCGCGGACCCAACGGTAACCTACCCACTTTATATTCAAGCGAATCGATTGCCGCTGTAAAAGACTCTTTGAGTATTGAACCGAATTAGAATTTAAAATATATTGATTCCCTCATGAAATGGTGCGAGCTCGGATGAAATATTAAAAGGCATGTTTTTTTTCCAATTGGCCGTAGCAGCTGAGTCGGTTGTAAAAATGAGACGTGACTCGGGGCGTCTTGGAGAGAATTAAGAAGTTTCTTTGATTATGTAACGTGTGGTTCCGAGTAGAATAGCAGGATCATGACATTTTTCATATATAAGGTTTAAGTTTAAAGATATTTGTTCCAATTAAAGGTACGTCACTTAGATGAGAAGTTAAATATAATTAGAATTTTTACTCGTGGCGACCTATAATTGGGTCCTACGTACGTACCTATGGTTGGTTTAATTAGGTGCTGTTGGTCCAATACAATTAAAAAAAAATAAACTGTTCATTGGTATTAAATAAAAATATAAAATGGTAACTATATAGCAAACTTAGATCAGTTCCTTACATACACACATAGATTCACGCCTGTTTTTCAAAGGGGCAGGCAGACACCCCGGATTTCCAATTGTCACGATCTTTGCTCACCTTTGACCAATAAGGCAGTCATTTTTATAAGTAAGCGGGTTTATTAGTAGTTGGTTTATATCTTATTCGTCTTAGTTTAGTCGAGGTTTAGGTAGTTAGCTTATATCTTATTCGACCTAGTTTGCAGTTTGTATTTAGCATGCAAAATCCTTATTAGCGTCTATAAATAGGTCAGACAAACATACACATGCAAACATTAGCCACACAATTACGCTCACTTAATCACTTAACAAAACATACTTAATATAGATCATAATTAGTAATCGCATTTAGCTTGACTAGAGACGTGGTTGCATACACGCGAAAATAGGTATTGTCTGTTTATGAAGTCCCGGAGAATCGCGGTACTAGTTACTTATATTATTCAAGAATTCTTTAAATATTTAAAACTTACTAAGCTGGTGGTTCTGGGTTCGAATCCCGGTAAGTGCCAATATTTGTGTGATGAGCACGAATATTTGTTTCTGAGTCATGGATGTTTTCTATGTATATAAGTATTTATCTATCTATATAAGTACGTATATCGTCGCCTGGTACCCATAGTACAAGCTTTGCTTAGTTTGGGGCTAGGATGATTTGTGTGACATTGTCCCTAAATATAATTATTAATGAATTATACTGCCGAATTATCCTAATATTCACAGTTTTAATGGTGTCTCACACCGACCATTGCTTTACACTTGAGATTTTGGCTTTTATCATTATTATTTGGAATATAATAGAGAAATATATTGATGCAGAGAATAGAGTGACTGGGGCCCTACACAGCATTATGAGTAGTCGGCAAATCTTAAAAAGGCTCGACTGGCCTTGCATGGTGGAGTGTTAATGTCAAGTTTAGTAAAAGTTGGGTATGGGAGAAAAAGAAAGAAAGTACACGTGCAAATGAGAGCTCTGAGAATTATGTGTGGTTTGAATAATCTGTGGTGCGACATAGGAGCGCGTTGTGGTGTGAAAGAGGATGTAGCCAAAAATACTGAAAAAGGTATGCTGAGATGGTTTGGGGATTGAGAAGGATGAATGAAAGTAAATTGAAAAAATAGTATACCTGGCCTTTGTGAGGGGTACAACCGAGAGGGGAAGACCTGGTAGATTATTCATATATTATTCATACCTATATATCGTGTTCATGCCCGCTTGAGTATGTTTCGCCGGACCGTCTCAACTGGGTCGTGTTGAAACCGGTAGTAGATGAACCCACTGAGTTTGTTTCGCTGGGTCTTCTCAGTTGGGGCGCATTGGATCCGGTGGTAGCATTAAAGCGCGACCGTCGTTATTAACACAAGGTCCGTCATAATAATAATACCTTTAATATAGACAGAACCATTAATAATAATAATAATAAAAAAATAAAAATGAATTTATTTCTCACCATAAATTAATTTTTTTTTTTTTGTTATTATTATTAATGGTTCTGTCTGTCATTGACAATATGTAGTAAAAACATTAGACTTAAACTAGATAATTAAACATAATCTCTTGACAATAACTTGATACGAGCTAGCTAAACATCATTTCTGAAATAAAATAAATTTTATAAATGTTTTCATACAAGATGTACCTAAATATCTATGTTACTAGAAATAATATCTAATGTATACAACTATATTACTACAAACATGTTCTGACTATTTACAAGCGCTTTTTTAAAGGCTACGTGAATAAAAACCTTTTTTATTTATTTATTTATTCTCTGACCGAATCGGTGATGATCTCAAGAAAGGCTAGCCTAGGTAAGTCGGGAAGCATGTATGAAGACCACGGGTGACCACGAAAATGGTTTTATTTCTGAGCGTCTACGTACTTCAGAGGGCACGTTAAGCTGTCTGTCCCGGTTGTAGTTAATAGACCACAGTCGTTAAGCTATGTCAGACGCCTATTGGGCAGCTTGAACAACTCTGACACTAGGGTAACCACTGCCAATACGATAAATAAGAAAGAAATAATGATATTCGTAATGAATATTTATTGAAGGACATACTTAATTTTTATATACTGGGGACACGGGTCTCAATCGCGATAAAGACTTAGGCAAATCATTACCTTGCTCATATTCTTTCTTTGCTTTATAACATTCTCTTTAACCCTGCTACTCCTACATATCTTAAAGAACGCTTCGATTTCCTTTGTGACACACATTTGCGATCCTTAAGATCATCAGAAAATTTAAAACTACATATCCCAGAGCACAAATCCATTTTTATGAGAAAATCGTTTAGTGTGCAGGCAGTTCGACTATGGAATGCCTTGCCTATTGAAATTAAACGTGCCCAGACAATATCAGCTTTTAAAAAGCTGGTCAAAGAACATTATTTGTCTGTATAATTTATGGTACCTACGTTAAATAAAGTATTTTTCTTATTCAGTTTTTTAATTATGTTTATTTTACATTTCCATCTTTTTAACAGTAAAGGTAATGGCCCATTTAGTATGAAAAATATACCTACGGCGTACAGAAATGAAATATGGGGGGAATCAAAGACAAATGATTATACTTTTCAATGGTAAGTGGTGCATCACTGTGGCTGATGGGGATCATGAAATAAAATATAACACATTGTATTATTGCGCGACCGCAACAAAGATCGGGTGAGACCGAGATAGCAATATACGTGTTATTTATTACCTGACCGAACGAGTTTGCTTTATAAGTGTCACGATGATATTTTTATTTAACAAAACAATGGCAAAGTAAGTCTGCTTGTTTCATTTTCAAGTCTAAACTACTGAACCGATTTTGGTTAAATTGCTTGCCCCGTAGAGATATACATGTAAAGAATGAGTATTTATTTGTTTAATAACTTAGGTGCATAGCATAGATTAAGAAAATACATTATTTAATTATTTTTTATCTATCATGTCATGTCAAATTCCTATGAATAGACAAAAAAATATATCTTATATACATATTAGATTTGTAGACGGACATAGTAAACTTTTTATCCCAGTGACATTTTTCCATGGGATAAAATAATTTAGAGACGGGCGAAACCGCCGGTGCAGCTAATTACTATCCAATTTTGATCGGTCTACTGCAAGATCTCTCCATTGAATTATTTTTTTCTTTTTACATATAATGAACAGTGGGTTATGCCTGCATTATTTGCCATCATTTTCGTTTTTGTACAAAAACATTTTTGAACCGGGTCGGATTATGGGCCATGACCTTTATTAAATATCTTTTATTTTTTTGTGGATATACCACAATTTTGGTGTATGTCTTGTTGCACACCTACTGCTATTAGTTATTGTTCAGCTCCTATCCATCCTAAGGTTGTCTGGAAGAGATCGCTTTATGCGATAAGACCGCCCTTTGTACAACTTGTTTATGTAATATCCTATAAAATATGTATTCTTATGGTGTACAATAAAGAGTATTCTATTCTACCTTGGTTACCTGGCGTTTTATCGCGATTGAGACCCGTGTCCACACTATATAAAAATGTGTTCAAATCGCGGAAGTTTAAAAACATTGACATACTTAATTGTTAAGTATAGATAGTCCCGGGCATTGCGACTAGGAAATTGGGAATCGTTATCAATTTTGCAAACTCTCATCGCCACAACGCCATTACTAAAATCCAGTTTAAACTACAATGTGTGAAAATATGAACAGCTTGCCTCGCAGGAATTGTGTTAATGTCCAGCTATATATTTGTGTTTATAACAGCTTTATACGCGGAATAAATTGTACGATAGTCCATTATCGGAATGTTAGTGTTGTTTGTTACAGAGATTTCATGTAGTCTAATTTTTTGATAATTTGTGGGTATTTTATATGCTGCAGCTTAGACATATTCATTTTCTAATGAATTTATGGACTCAATTATATCTCCACCTCCATATAATGCGGGACATCGTAAAAACATATTATTGCCAGACTCAAACTAAACCCGGATATATAACCTATATGTGCTAGTTGTCTGCTTAAATAAATAAAAATAATTTATTTTCTAACAACTCCTTGTTTCTTTCTGATTAAATTAGTTGCGGGATCCTAGACAGTTAAACCGATTCTCCAGGACATACTCGCTCATTTTCATTTCATTGCGTGCCACTGTTCATCCTGGCTTAAAGAAGTTGTAGTAGTAGGTAAGAAGGAGTCTGGTCCCGATTCTACTAAAAAGAAACCCAGCCAAATGCGAGTCGAGCTCGCTCAAAGAGGGTTCCTTCCATCCCTTTCCATTTTTCTATCACTTAGTCATATACCACAAAACTGACCAGAATTAAACGATGAATGATTAAGGATTTTTCATGCTGCTATGAAATTAGTAAAAAAATTAAGTAAAAACATCTTTTTATTAATATTAAAAATTATGTCCACCAACTGTAATTATTTAATATTTTTGGTATCAAAGACTTCGAGGTTAATACTTTAGGTAATTACTTAAAGAGAAAATGGTATAAAAATAATAAACTATTTTTAAATGTGCAAATGAAGTGCTTTTATCATAATTAAATGTCTGATTTGATATGCTAAAACAACCCACAGGTTAAATGTTTAAACAAAAAAAAATGCAGTTATGTCAAGTAAATAAGATCGAAATCTAAATTCTTCTAAATTTTAAGTCGCAGTTATAAGTAAATGGAATAATGTAGTGTGACGGATAGACGAATGGCTGGACTAAGTCGTCACATCAAGAAGATTTTTTTAAATTATTTCGTTACGGAGCTCTAAAAAACAGGTATAGCGCATGAAAAAGACACGGCATTTGTCTTGGGGTTAGTAATTTACGGCTTGTATCATCTACTATTGTAGCACATTACTACATAAATATATTCCTGGAGTAGGTGACTAAAACCTGCCGTGTATTCCCTCCTTATTAAATTACGTAAAGAAATATTAATTACTTTTAAAGTAATGCAGATATTTCATCCCTCAAAATAAATTCTAACCCTAAATAAACTGTCTAATTATACCAAAAATGTTAATTAAATATAACATTAACATCGTAGCGTTAATCTCCTCTTACTTAGATTTCTTAAGGTTCTTAGCATTTGCATGCATAATTTAAATCTATAAATTCTTTGGAGCACTCCGAATAAAGCTTCAGCCTTTCTCCTTTATTCGTCGTTTTGCTTAAAAATAAATTCATGTTAAATTTCTTGAAAATCATTTTTATACAAGAATAGCTGGTAGTGACATGAGCCACAAAATCAATTCAGCCCTTCATATAATTTATACGGACGTAGGCGATTGGTAATTACAGGTGAACATGCGATATGTTTTCAAAGACGTTTTGCAGGATTGTGCCATCAAGGGCTAAGTATTACATAGATTTTCCGTGTTACAGGGACAAAATACATGACAGAAGTGTGTGGAGACTACGGCAAACCCTTCATCATGGCGAAGGTGTTGAAATCTTTGGTGGATCCTGTTTGCAGCAAGGCTTTATTATATTAAAGATACTGGTCGCTAGATTAGGTAAGCTACATCAGGTGTTTATATGTTTAGGATATTATGACTAAAATCTTAATTCATCATCGTCACGTGAGCTGAAATAGGTCTCCTTCTACGCAGTCACCGACCTTCAGAGTTAAGTTGTGATTCAGAACTTGCAAAACTTGTAATTGTAATTTTCTATTTAATGGTCATAATTATAAGTACCACGAACTGGAAGACGCAGCGTGGGGAGGCCCCCTACAAGATGAACCGATGATATTCTGTGGGTCACTGGAAACGAGAAATTGTGGAGATCTTTGGGGGAGGCCTTTGTCCAGTAGTGGACGTCTTTCGGCTGATATGCTGATGATAATAAAAAGTAATTCATTTCATTCATTCATTCATGTTTAAACTTTTCTTTGTCTTATACATATTAATATGTACTCTGAGATACGGTGGTGAGACATTGACTTGTTTCTGACTTCAAGAGTCATGCAGTCAGAGTACATGCAAAATCAAATACAAACCTAAAATAAAAGAGTACAACAGTAATGAATTCAAACCAAATTATAAAAAAACATACCGTCTCATTTGAATCAATTCAATGATCAAAAACAATAACTTAAAACATAAACGACATGATCAGAGCTTACAATCAGTGGCGTAGAAACGACTCGCCGCCAATTCGCCAACAGCGCTCACTTTATTCTATTCGAGTTTGGCTCGTCACTTTTATTCCGCACTTTGGCTTCTACCTCAATTCAGCCACTCTCGTCTTTCCCTGCATCTGAATTTACTGAATTTATATCCCACGCAGTTTGAAATCTTACGATAGAGATGATACGGTTGAAATTGCAATGCGTGGTAAACTATCTGCAATGTTTTTACTTTTCATTGCGACGGAATATGATGCAGAAATGTAAGATGTAAGGACAATTGAGTGGGGGGTGGCGCGGATGTGTAGTGCGTCTCGTTTTCTATACCTGTTATGGATGTTTTAAATAGTGCTCTTTTTAACTTCTCGTGTAGGTTTCAAAGGTATGAAGATGAAATATGTAAATTTTCTAATGGGTGTTTTGAGTATTGTAGAAATACGATACAGTGATTTTTATAGAACCTTAGACTTTATTTGACTTTTACTCCGCCTCGTTGGTCTAGCAGTAGCGTGTTCACCTGCAGAAAACGAGATCGTGGGTTCAATACCGGGTCGGGCCAAAACTGATTTTGGAAATTTTCTTTAAAAATAAAGTTTCTCAACATCAGCCCGAAATCTGGCGGTATTAAACCCCCGTGTCTCGGAGAGCACGTAAAGCGGTCGGTCCTGTACCTGACCACTTTCCGGTCGTGTGACTAGGCGTCCCATCGGATCATGAGAGTGATGGAATAGAAAGTGCCCTTGTGTTTGCGTACACACTTGTGCACTATAATATGTCCCGCGAAGATGGCTAATCTCTATTTAGACTGGCCGCCGCGGCGCTGTGGCCGAAATTCGGCTAGGAGGAAATTATTATTATTGCAAAGTATCGGCTTTTTGAAATAAGATTCAATTCAAAAACACTATTTTTCAATTGAATCTTATTGTATTTTAATGCAGTCATTGTATTAATTCTGTTAAAAATACGCTGTGTAAACTCATGGCCTCATGTGCGTAAACCACTTGGCCATGGTATCGGCTCTAAATTTATATTAGTTATTTGATGCTGAAAAGTTGGACACTTATAGGAAATATTGTTTTATAACTGTTTTATATGAATAATTACTGATTGTCATTTACATAGTTCCATTTATGTTCCGTAGTCAGGCCGCGCTACAAGAAAGAGGCTTAGGTCTAATTAAAAACTTATTGTTCGTCTTTGAATTGGGATAGCAATAATAGTTTATAACCTATAGAATTTCTTATCAAGTTGTTCAAATCAAATCAAATCACTTTATTTGCTCAATATGGGTACATACATGATAGATCTTAAAATAATATATTGTCCAAGTCCATATTCTACCTTTAAAAGGTGTGCAAAGTTCTTATTATAAATAACATCATTATACTTATTATTGTAAGACAGCCTTATTAATATGAAACAGGTAACGAAAAATAATGCAGATGTTAAGCTTAACTTGTAACCATAAGTAAAAATAATAATAATATTAATACTACGCCAGTCTCATGCAAGAGTAGGCACGACCTTAACTAATTAACACAATTAAATCATTTGCAACCTCTTTTACCTACTCGTAATATAATGTCTGAATTTAATTATAAATAAATTATTTATGTTATTCCCATTATTGAATAGAGTCGAAACAAAACTGACCAGGCTTGTTATCTCAGCTACTTATCACTGTCTTGTGAACCGCTGAAAGGCTTTCCAATCGTTCAACAACTAAGCTTATTACAAAAATATACGTGAGAATCTTAGTGACCTATTCGAGATTTTTATAGGATTTCTACTAAATAATGGCTTTAAGTGGACCAAGTTCCTTGTAAGTATATTCCCACTTGAGTATGTTTCGCCGGACCGTCTCAACTGGGCTGTGTTGAAACCGGTAGTAGATAAACCCGGTATGTTTGTTTCGCTGGGTCTCCTCAGTTGGAGCACATTGTATCCAGTGGAAGCATTAAAGCGCGGCCGTCACTATAATAAATAAATTATAAGTCTAATAATAATGTTCAATTCTTACCTCAATATAGACAGAACCGTTCAGACAAAATGTAGTAAAATATATCTAAAATAAAGCATTTAAAAAATGTTTACAACTCAGAAGTAAAGTTTAATACAGTATTAAGATAACTGAAACATAATTACATAAAATTTAATTGCACTGAAGTGATTACCAAGTCCGTCACTATAGTCTGGTTCGTTACATTGTTTTGAATATATTTTTAATAACTAGTTACTTAGGTCTTAAACATTTTTAAACTCCCCAAACGCGATTGCTTAACGGAACTTTTGTTTTTTGTGTGTGTTGTGGAATAAATAAATAACATAATATTTTTCTACTACATAAAATTTAATGTTATGTTATGCTATCCTACACTAATATAAATATCCGTCGGTGCAGTCTGCCCTGTTACATGAATAATGTGGAATACTCAAATAAATAACAAAGCATTTTTCTACTACATACAATTAATTGTTATGTTATGTTATCCTATACAACTGTGAGGTATCAACCTTGATGATGAATAACATAACACTACGCTCCAAGTCTGTCGGTGCAGTCTGCCTTGTTACATAAATGTTGTAAAATACTCAAATAAATAACAATGCATTTTTCTACTACATAAAATTTTATGTTATGTTATGTAATCCTACAAAACTGTGAGCTATCAACCTTGATGATGAATAACATAACACTAAGCTCCAAGTCCGTCAATGCAGTCTGCCTTGTTATATAAAAGTTGTGATTTGTGAATACTACTGTACTAATAATACTATGAATTTCACAACATTTCTGTAACAAGGCAAATAAATAACAAAGCATTTTTCTACTACGTAAAATTAAATTTTATTTTATCCTACACAACTGTATCAACCTTGATGATGAATAACGTAACACTAAGCCCAAGTGCCGACCCTTGAACTAACAGCTACACAAATGGTTCCATTTCCAGTGAAGCTCCGGACAGCAATATACCGGTATTCAACGAGAAAAGATTGATCTATTGGGTCAACAACGATCGTTTGGCTCACTGACAGTTTAGTCCTAGTCAGTTTACTACCAATGCTTTTGTGTTGTTATAATACTGAATAGGCTTTCGACTGTTTGTTCATAGCTTACTCTTTCAAGGATGATTTTTGGGGTGCCGTACCCAAAGGGTACAACGGGACCCTATTACTAAACTTCGCTGTCTGTCTGTCTGTCACCAGGCTGTATCTCATGAACCGTGATAGTTAGACAGTTGAAAGTTAAAAACCAAAATAAAATTAATATTTAAGGGTGCTCCCATACAACAAAGGTGAATTTTTTGCTCATTTTTATAGATAATGGTACGGAGGCCTACGTGCGCGAGTCCGACTCACACTTGGCCGGTTTTTTTTTCAAGTTAAAATCTATAGACTTGGTATTTTCGAATTAAGCTTGTTTTATAATAATTGACTGCCTCGTTGTAGTGTTCAGCCTAGATAATGATGAAGTCCTGGGTCCAAATTCCGGGACGGACCTAAAAGTGATTGTGAGATTTCTTTAAAAGAAAATTTTCTTAATATCAGCCTAGAGTGTGAGAGTTGGCGGTATTAACACCCCCGTGTCTCAGAGAGCAAGTCGTTGGTCATATACCTGACTTCTTCTACTGTGCGCTTGATTTATTTTAGCTATTTCCACAGTATTATGTCTAACGGTATACTACTGGGGGCAAGGCGGCTGATATCCAAAGCATCTTTATTTTACAAAGACGTGCAGTCCGAGCTATTTATCAGGTAGGTGCGCGTTTCTCCTTTAAAGAGTTATTCAAGGAGATACATATATTAATGGTATCTTCACAATATATTTATGCTAACATAATTTGTCTGCGGCAAAATATGAATTTGGTCCAAAACAGAAATGACATGCACACAATAAACACTGTAAATAAACCTAAATTGTGTGCCGAATCTCATTGTCTACAAAAGTTTGGTTCTTGTTTCGTCGGCCTGGGTATCCGTATGTCTAACAAAATACTAACAAATCGCCAAGAACTGCCATATGGTAAACTTAAATCAGAGGTCAAAAATATTTTAATGTAAAAGGCCTTTTACACTCTAAATTATTATATAAACGACAATAACACCCATAATATATAACATTATATCATTGTAAAATTGTCACGGTTAACTAACAGCAACTTTTGCCTGCACGTGTGGTGCAGCGGCTAAGACAGTCGCCTCGCCGCTTCGTGTCGCGGGTTCGAGTGACCCGCGCTGAACCACTATTTGTGTGACCCATTAATAGTTGTTCTGAGTCTAGATGTAATTTGTGTCCGTCTATTATATGTTTGTAAAGTACCCCGCTACACAGGGAGGAAATTCCCTAGTGCGGGCGTTGTATTAAGTAAAACAAAAATAAAAATACAACGTTTTAAGGCGCCGATCCCAATAAGAGAGATAGAATATACTACAGGAGATGATCACATACTATGAAACAATTTCCTTTTTATAATTTTTCAAATATTCATACTTTCTTGGCCATCAAAACAAAATGCCTCCCACACGCCATTTCACCGCTTATATCATATTTCCTGACAAGACAATAGAAAATTTGACACCCAAATATGAAACGTTTGCACAGCCTTCAGGGATTTCAATATCGGTTTTCAGTTACTTTGAGACTTTGAATGTTTATATGGACAGGTAATTGTGGAAGATTGTCTCGGGTAATGGGTGTCTTTTGGGATTATTTTTAACACCAAAATATAGATATAAAACGTTGTATGTATTGATTTTATTAAAGAAAACTTTTTAACGCTCTCTTGACTTGGGGAGCAAGCTGTAATGCGTGACGACATGCGACAGTGTGATCGGATTGACAGGGATATAATATGTTATTGAAGATAGAAAAAATAGAGTTACGTCTCGTATATTACTGTTGGGGAAAGAGAGACAGGTACGAACACACATTTTCTGTCTCTGTTTCTCATAGTCAGTTACGTTTTGTAATCTAAATTGTACTACATAGAAGCATTTTATTAAAATGAATTACGAAATGTTTTGACTGGTTCAAAACTTACATATCTGTGAAGATTAGGTAAAAGGACAAAAGTAAAAAAAAATCCATAATGTGATATTTACGTTTTATTTGTTGCACTCCTGCTACTACTGTTTACTTTACTTACAGTTCCTATCCATCAGAAGGTTCTTTAAGAGATTTGAGAGATTTGGTCATTATGTTCATTATTTCCAAAGTAGGTATTTTTGTATGTCTGCCATATCATTGTTTATAGAGTATTCTAATACAGTCGTATTAAGTATGAATTTTAATATTAAAACTAGCTATTTTTACCATATTATTGTTGTGATATTCTTTAACACAGCCAAGTACAAGAATTAAAATGAAATAACGATTGTTTGTATTAAACTTTATAACGAATATAAAATAAACACATACTTTTAATTAAAACAGAATAAAAGTTAAACACAGTGCGCACATCCGGCGTGGTCGAGCTCTGGATGCCAAATGTGTCGTGTCGCTAACACACTAATGTCACTTTGATAACTGACAGACGTCAAACGTCACATGCGACAGTTCATAGACAACCTTGACTCGAACTACGGAAATTATTTTTATTTTAACCCTGTACAGTCAAAATAAAAAGAAATGGACCGCAAGTGAAAGTAATGAGTTTTACAATCGCAGTTATACAATATTCATACAATTTCCATCATTCAATACAAAATAAACAAAAATAAACTTTATTCCAATAAACTAATTTAGAAAATAACAATGCATATAAATGTTAAATTAAAAATTCCGTGTATGTATTATGATTACAACATAATACTCTAATTGGGGTGTTTGAGGGTGTGCGTTAATTACGTTACATGTTATATATATATATATATATATATATATATATATATATATATATATATATATATATATATATATATATATATATATATATATATATATAATGAATGAATAAATATGTTGGGGCAATTAACACCCTACCATCTGATACCAAACTAGGCAAAGCTGTAGGTACTTTGGTAACCAGGCAACTGATAAACATACTTATATAATTCTAAATACATACATAGTATAGATAAACACATCACACAAAGATTTGTCGTATTTTTTATATATTTGTGTGAATCGATCCCACAACCTCTTATTAGTAAGGGTTATAATTGTTTGATCCATGCACCTACTCTGCTATCTCTGCACCACCCTAAGATTGACTGGCAGAAAATACTTTGGGCATTAAGTCCGCCTTTGTACTATTTTAAGTGCAAACCAATAGGCCAGTCAATATAATATATAGATATGAAAAATGAAATGAAAAAAAAAAAAAAAAAAAACGATAGATAGATATGTACTGTGCCTCGATCCGGTATCTTAAATTTTGAATTATGAAACAAAGGATTTATAAAGATACGTCGAAGTCGTTTCTACACAACAGTAATGAGGTATTTCTCTTACAATACCAACACTTAAGTACTTTTAACACGCTGTAATACTAAAACCGGAATGGATAGCCAGTATTACCTTCCCGCCATTTATTACGATACACTACCAAAGGTACGCCACACAATTTATAGTCTGCAGTCCATATTGTGTAAACACATCGTCCGGGAATTAGTTATATTGTGTTCGGCCCGAGCACCGTAAACACGAAATTCGTCATCAAAACTTTATTTATGGCCTGTCTATTGTATCGCTATAGGTTATGGGCTTAGCTCAAGTTATTTCTTGACTATTCTTGAGGGACTTGTACCTTGTTTGGTTCGTCTCTGGGGGTATTCACACTGTTGTTATTTGATTTGAATGTTATGTATATATATACATATAATAAATTGACAATATGTAGTAAAAATATTAGACTTAAACTAGATAATTAAACATAATCTCTTGACAATAACTTGACACGAGCTAGCTAAAAAGCTAAATCAATGCTATAATAAAATAAAATTTATAAATGTTTTCATACAATGTGTACCTAAATATCTATGTTACTAGAAATAATAATGTATACAACTATATTTATACTACAAACATGTTCTGACTATTTACAAGCGCTTTTTTAAAGTCTACGTGAATAAAAACCTTTTGTATTTTATTTTAAAATCGTAGAAATGTCATAACTGTACATTGAATATTTTTCTAAAAGGATACTTGGGGCATGAAATAAATGTATTAGAATTTTTGTCTGTTTGTCTATATGTATGTCCGGGCTAAACTCAAAAATTACTGCATGGATTTACTTCAAATTTTGCATGAATATTACTAAGAGGTCGGGTCAACATATAGGCTACATATTATCACGCTATCACCTTCGGGGGAGTAGCTGTGATAAGTTTATTTACGTACAGTTGATTTGGGGCGTAAGCTGGTGAATCCCTGACGAGAGCGTTACAAAACGTGTGATCGGGCGAGGCAAATGCAAGTCGAGAAGGAGATATAAGTAAGTGAAGATAGAAAGGGAGATTTGAAGGAGAAGGGAGAGGGCGTATCGAGCACACATTTTCTTTTTCCTTTTCTCTCTTAGCCATTTACGAAAAGTGTGATCAGGCGAGGTGAGGGAGATATAAGTTAGTGAAGATAGAAAGAGAGAGTTATGTTTTGTATATAACTGAAGAGGCAAGAGAGAGGTTCGCATTTTCTTTCTCTCATAGTTACGTTTGAAGTTCTACTTCAGACGTGAGGTCTACACTCGTTTTTTATTCAACGCTTGTGTGTGTTTTCACAATTCTGTCATACACATAAAATAATATAATGAAATAAAAAAGGTTTTTATTCACGTAGACTTTAAAAAAGCGCTTGTAAATAGTCAGGACATGTTCGTAGTAATATATAATTAATTAATAATTATTTCTAGTTACATATAGATATTTAGGTACACGGATTGTGGGAAATAATTTACAATAAGATTTATTTTATAACAGTAACGATATTTAGCTAACTTAAATTAAGTTATTGTCAAGGATCATGTGTAGGTTTAACTATCTAAGTTTTAGCTATATTTTTACTACATATTGTCTGAATGGTTCTGTCTATATTAAGGTACGAATTAAATGTTATTATTATGGCGTTATTATTATCAGCCACGGCGGCCAGTCTCAACAGAGATTAGCCATCTATGCGGGATATATTATAGTGCTCAAGTGTGTGCGCAAACATAGGAGCAATATCTATTCCATCACTCTCAGGATTCGATGCGACGCCTAGCGACACCACCGGAAAGAGGTTAGGTATAGAGCCGACGGCTTTACGTGCTCTCCGAGGCACAGGGGTATAATACCGCCAACTAACAACGTAAGTTACAGTTACAACGATTCAATTGTAACTGCTACTTACTTAGGTTATGCACGTCGCCAGCCAAGTCCATAGCAATTACTCCTGGTCTTTTTCTTAATAAACTGCCCGCATCATGTAAATATCACAAAACACGTGGCCGTGGTTTTTTTCTTATAAAACTGTCCGCATTCACGTTCATATTTATCGTACCTAATATTTTTATACTTTGACAGTTTTGATAGGTAAACACAGCAATGACGCAATACTAGTTGTTTTTATTCTCTTTGATGACACCTAAAGTGGTTGGAGTCGCAACCAAACGCTACTACAGGTCGGTACGCATGATAATTTTGTAAATTAATTAAAAGTAGTTTTTTAAGCGCTATCGGAAGATCAGCGTTACAGTAATAATTATTATTTACTGTAACATTTGCTGAGGTAGACGCCTTTCCTAGCTAGTACTTATAATGTTGCATACTTCATAAGTATTATGTTAACTAAACGCAATAGATGTAAACTAAGTTAAGAAATATCTGTGCTTGTTGGGAATAAACCTTTTTGAAGTTATACTTCTTTTGTCGCCATGGAGAAAAATGTTGAGAGTGAATTTTTACGATGCGCGCGCACACCGACACCAAAAAATTTAACAGCATGAAGTTAGTTCTAGGTGGTATTGCAGTGAATTTTTACGATGCGCGCGCATCTCCGCGCGCATCGTAAAAATAACAGCATGAAGTTAGTTTTAGGTGGTATGAAAATTGATAACTACGTTCAAGTTGTATATTAAGAAGTATAACTTCTAACGCGTGTACATAAGTACACACAAGTTTTTTTTATTTTAACTCCCAAACTTCGGGATGAAGCTGAGAATCGATCGAGAAGAGAGATGTTTGCTTATCGTATGGGCAGTGGTTACCCTAGTGCTTAACATGCCCTCCGAAGCACGGAGTCGATTAGAAAGTAAACCTCTTGGGAGGTCACCGATCTATGGACTGACCGCTAGCCTAGTTACTTAACGTCGCCGATCGCTTACGGACCGATGCGAGCATCAAGCTATGAGCGCCTCAAACTCGAACTATCGATAAGAACGCCCTTTGTACAGAAGCCAGCACATCAAGCTACCCAAATCTGCCAAATTTCCCCAATTGAAAGTGAACCGTATGCTTATGTGATAAAGTTGAAAATCTATAAAAGAAATTTGACAGATTGGGGTAGCTGGATGTGCTGGCGTCTGTACAAGAATGACTAATAATACAAGAACAACAAGAAAGAAAATTAATATCAAGCTCTGCTAGGTTTGGGATCAGATGGCCGTGTGTGAATAATGTCCCAATATATTATTATTATGCTTATGATATATTATTGTAATTCATTTCCATTAGTGGTGTAAAATAAAGAGTATTGTATTGTATTTTTATGCGATTCTTGCAACAGTTGGTCCACCGGTTAATTCAATATTTATAATAATTTATGGAAGTTTTCGTAAATTAGTTTACGTATGATATAGTAAGAAACAACAACGTCTGGTGAATAAAAGTTTTGTTACAAGTAGGATTCCGATTTATGTTACTATTAATTACCATACATATTTTCTTACTCTTATCATAATTGTTAGTTTGGCTACACTTTATATACAACATGTAACGTAATTAACGCACACCCTCAAACACCCCAATTTGAATATAATGTTGAAATTATAATACATTCACTGAATTTTTAATTAAACATGTATATGCATTGTTATTTACTAAATTAGTTTCTTGGAATAACGTTTATTTTTCTTTATTTTGTATTGAATGATGGAATTTGTATGAATACAAATAAAACTGCGATTATAAAAGTCTTATTACTTCGACTTTCGGTCCATTTCAATTTTCTTTTATTATTTTCGTAGTTTTAATTATTTTGGATTAAAATTATACCTATATTAAAAATGATATAAATCGATTCAGTAAGCGATTCTAAACATACTATTTTCAGGGTGTGCATTAATTAAGTTACATGTTGTATACTGATAAAAGGTATTCTGCTATAATCGTATCTCTCCACGTACATAAAACTGTACATAAGACCCATGTAGACACATTCAAAGTAGCATTCAAAGCCGCCTCTTCATTCCGTATTCGTGCACGCACCGACTCTAACGTCTCGGAGGTAATATTTAAACTGCAGCTTCTCAGCCTTTAAATTCTACTTGTAGTTTCATGGAGATACGAGTTGCTGTATTTTTGTGGACGTAGCTTTAATATTTTAGTAAAGTTTACCTTTATTATTTGGTTCTTATGTTTGGAGACTTTATTTCTGCTGAAGGTGTAGTTGACATTATTTTTCTAAAATATGCATCTTTATTTTCTTATTTGCGACGGTCTATATAAACTTGTATGTAACGGACATAAAGCAAATTCAGACTTAGAACAACTATTTATGATCCGCGCACAAGTGAAGTATTCCACTTTATTATTCTTTACTAGCTGTACGCCGCGGTTTTACGCGCGTTAAACTTGATAAATTATAGCCTATGTGTTAATCCAGGGTGTCACCTAACTCCATACCAAATTTTATTAAAATTACTTCAGCCGTTTAGACGTTAAGAAGTAACAAACATACACACTCACAAACTTTCGCCTTTATAATGTTAGTGTGATTTTAATACGGAACTTTTGACAATTGTCACGCCAGTTCCATTATACTACAAACCAACTTACAACTAACACATTTACACTATTATCATGATACTTCGTAATACTAACTACGTTAATCACACAACTCATACAACATTTTAGCTTCACGTGACGGTGCCGATAAAATAATATGGAATAATTTTTGGTTTCATTCCTTTCAAATTCCATTAGAATATAAAAGTATTCCATTTCTTGATAATTCTTTCCAAATAATATATGTATGTGGAGATTTTTGGGGGAGGCCTTTGTCCAGCAGTAGAAGTCTTTCTATGCTGGCTGATATGATGATGATGATGATGATGAATATATGTATGTATACATACCTACGTGTACAAGCCATGGATTGTAGAAAAGTGTTAGGGCTGACTTTTTGAAGCGTTTTCCCCTTTCTTATACATTTTGGAATTTTTATAAGCCTTCTTTAATTCTACAAACTAATAGTTCAATTAAAATACGGCTAACTTTAAGTTACTAGTTTTATTTAACAAATCTTGCCAATAAATATTTAACACAAACTCAGTTTACGTTTTCTTTAAAAATATGATTATTGTATATCAAACACTTTAAAATTTATTGTTTCTATCAAATGATAAATGAAATTCATTCAGTTTTGGTTTATATGTTGTAATTATTCGATTCAACATTAGGTAGGTATTCAAAAGCCGCCCCTTTCCCTCCGTCGATTTCTACGTCCCCCACGGAATGACATGGGGTGATGATATTCTATGCCGTCATTACACAGCAAACTGACCTAAGTAAATAACTACTTAGGTCAGTTTGCTGTGTAATGACGGCATAGAATATCATCACCCCATGTCATTCCGTGGGGGACGTAGAAATCGACGGAGGGAAAGGGGCGGCTTTTGAATTTTTTTTTTGCCGTTTTACTGTCCCACTGCACTACAAGGACCTCCTCTCAAGATGAAAGCCATAGTCCAACACGCTGGTTTAATGCCAGTTTGTAAGCTTCTCATGCCATAAAAAACATTTAGAAGAACTTTCAGGCATGCAGGATTCCTCTAAATGTTTTCTTTCACCGTTTTAAGAACGAGATAAATAATTTCTAATACGCACATGAATTTAAAAGGTCAGCGGCGTTATGTTTGTAATTGTGACTACTGAACCCACAACTAACGGTTTAACCGCTACGAGTAGGTCATTTTGTACTCATAGTATCATAAGTATTTGCCGCCAACAACAGTATTGTCCTCAACAATATGGTTAACACATAAGTCACCTAGAGAGTATCAATAACGACGAATCACTATGAAATATATAGTAATACAATTAATAGTCATACAGTTTATAGTTAACTAGCAGTGCCCGCGGACTTCGTTCCGCGTAATAAATATTTTTGTCCCTGCCCGTTTGTCCCGCGTAATACTTCGATGTAAAAGAACGGGGTAAATACAAATTATGATGATGAATCATAGCCTATGACACTCCACAATAACGTAGCTTTCTATTGGTGAAATAATTTTGAAGATCCGTTCAGTAGATCCAGAGATTACCCCTAACAACGTCACAAACGTTACCTCTTTATAATATTAGTATAAAAACTTTACCAAGAAAATACAAGAACGTGAAAACACATTTATTTCACATACATATATTTATAAATATTGTGGCGATAATAGTAATATGAGTATAATGAAACTTTTAATTAAACGTGAAAACAAAAATAACATACTAAGGATTTACCTGAACTTTAAATGTTACTTTATAGAAATTATTGAAATAATTGTTATTAAAATTAGTTTAAAACATCTTTATAAAATAACTAGCTGTGCCCCGCGGTTTTACCCGCGTTAATTTTAAAAATTATCACAGTTCCTCACTCGTAGGTGTTAGCGTGATAATATATGCCTATATGTTGACCCGACCTCTTAGTAATATTCATGAAAAATTTGAAGTAAATCCGTGCAGTACTTTTTGAGTTTAGCCTGGACATACATACAGACAAACAGACAAAAATTCTTAAAACTATATTTTTGGCTTCGATATTGATTGAAGATCACGCCCCAAGTATCCTTTTAAAAAAGTATTCAATATACAGGTTTGACTTTCCTACGATTTATTATATGTATAGATTACAACGTCATTATCACGTAAGCGTGTTTATATCGAAAAGTATTTAGACTGAAGTGGCCGCTAGAAAGTGCCAAATGACTCTTATTACAACTTCATCAAAATATTTT
Organism: Pseudoips prasinana; assembly: GCA_951640165.1. Lineage (NCBI taxonomy): Eukaryota > Metazoa > Arthropoda > Insecta > Lepidoptera > Nolidae > Pseudoips > Pseudoips prasinana. Next base: position 1,609,934 of record OX621238.1, on the reverse strand, counting down.
GATTTTCATTAGAATACACAAGTCCCTATATAAATAAATTAACCCATTGTACTCCTTCAATCCATTTACTCCATTCTAAAGCACTAGAACAGATAAGTACCCATCCAAACAATATAGGTACAAGCTCAAAGAAATTGTATAAAAGTATTTCCTTTGCCGGCCGTCGCGTCTGGTTCACGTGAAATTGTAAAATATTGCAAAACGGTATACTCGATGGTGGATTATTGCGGTAACGAGAAATTTCCAACTGACATAGTCGGCGGATGCACGTACACCGATCTCGATGCACTTAGTACTGGGAACTTCCCCCCGTATTAGTAGATCTTTTTATAAAACGAGACCTTAAAAGAAAATGACTCGTAATGCTTCACAATAAAGTCGATTATTGAATCCCAACGATCGATCTTACTGTTAAAGAGGGTAATGCTGGAAAGGATGTAAGATTAGAATTGATAGCAAATGACTTTGACACTTATTTTTAAAGGCGCTGCTTTTACTTTGCTGTGTAAAGGTGATAGGTTATATAAAGGAGGGATAGGAAAGAAACGAAAGCATTTGCAGACTAAACTGCGGGATGGCAGGCAAGACTGAATGCGATGTAAGTAAAGGAATTCCTTTTTATTTTTCCATTAAATCTAATGAAATCTACGGCGCAGTAGGTACCTTATAGCGGATGTTACGTACCTACCGATAGTTTGATTTAATAACTTTCCAATTTATAAGATTCTTTAAGACTTTTAAAGTGAAGAATTTTTAATTACGTTTTATGATGGTTCTTGAGTGTTAGGAGATTGTTCGGTGATATCTGGCTTGGGGACGCTTTTATTATATTAATTGAATAGGCTTCATTATTATTTCAATGATTTCCGTTATTTTTTTTACATAGGAATCCAATTTTAACTTAGTCGCCTCGCCACTTCGTGTGCAGGGTTAGATTCTCGCGCAGGACAAGTATTTCTTTTTCCATAATTAGTTGTTCCAAGTCGGAATGTACTTTCTGTCCTGGGATACTTTTAACTAGTGGGGGTGTTCTTTGTAATAATAAAAATAAAATTAAAAATTAATGGAGGGGCAGTGGGCATGGCACATAGCTCGTAGACTTGAAGGCTGCTAGGACAGAAAGGTCACCATGGTGGTCCTGGGTTCGAATCCCAGTAAGTGCAAATATTTGTGTGATGAGCACGAATATTAGTTTCTGAGTCATGGATGTTTTCTATGTATATAAGTAGTTATCTATCTATATAATAATAATATAATAATAATATTCTGGGACACTATTAACACACGGCCATCTGATCCCAAACTAAGCAGAGCTTGTACTATGGAAACCAGATAACTGATATAATACATATACTACTTTTCTTTGGTAAATACATACTTATATAGATGTGATACCAAGTATGTATATCGTCGCCTGGTACCCATAGTACAAGCTTTGCTTAGTTTAGGCTGTGGTTTAGGGCTAGGATGTGTGTGACATTGCCCCAGATATTGTCCCCAGATAATATAAAGGCGAATGGCGATCACAAACCGGAAGGCACAACGTAGGCAGGCCCCCACTCGCTGGACCGACGATCTTACAAGGATCGTGGCATGCCGAATTATGCGGCTAGCGCAAGACCGGCATCTGTGGAGATCTTTAAGGGAATGCCTTTGTCCAGCAGTGTACGTCTTCGGCTGATATGATGATGATGCTCCTCCTCTGTGACTGATTTGTGAGTGCGAGTTGAGCTCATACATGCTTTTTTTATCACAATTTATTATTTTCTTTTGTTTCTATGGGTAATACGGAAGTGCTGCGGAGAGCCTCATCAAGCGACAACTGTGCTGCGAATGTCAGATCAACGTACGGCAAAATGCATCTTTTTCTCTGAACTTGAGAAGGGCAAGCACAAGCATGGCGGACAACTTCTCAGGTACAAAGATGTACTTAAACGCCATATGAAAAAATGTAACATAACGCCTTCAGATTGGCAGCAAACAGCCGCTCGACGACCAGTATGGAGGTCTTTGGTGAAAACCAACGTCAAAAACTTTGAGGATAGTCGCCGCTCGGAACTAGATGCTCGACGCGAAGAACTGAAAGCACGCTCACCTTGTGCTAGTTAGTTGGGCGATAGGTTTCCGCACTTAGCCTCCCAATTGGGCCATTGTGCGTGATACTTGTTTGGCTACTCGAACCATTTTAGTTCCATCCAGAACTCCAGGAGACCACGAAAGCCTGGCTTGAGGGCCTCCTGCAGTGTCTTCGGACCACCTTGTTCTATCACTTACTATTACGGCAATGGTGTGCTCACTTGCCCGCACTGTGCGCGGACTTTTACCAATAAGATTGGTTACATTAGCCACACACGAGCACACCAACGTCAGCTAGAACGGAGTTGAAGAGGTCGCCGTGGCCGAAATCGGTCGAGGAGATTATTATTATGGGTAATAAAAAATTAAGAATTATTTTTATGTAATTCGCGTCATTAAAATATGCAATATGAGTTTTATTGTAACTCAATAACTTAACAAGTTATTTTGATAGGATGTAAGTTTTATTTTTGCTCGTAAAAATATTTTCAGTTGATACTTGGCTAATAGGCGGATGACTCTCGTTGGTCTAGCGGTAGCGTGTTCAACTGCATATAATGAGGTGCTGGGTTTAAATCCCGGATCGGGCACATATAATTTTTGGGATTTTATTGCTTAGACTAAATTACACAATATCAGCAAGGAGTCTGGAGGTTGGCAGTATTTGGAGAGCTGCACGTACAAAATTAAACTAATTTGAAAGTTCAGTTAAAGTGAAGTGTGGAAACACTTACAATATGTAGGTACAGGCACAAATAATTGATCTAAGTAAAATTATAAACTTAGACTATTTATCATAACGTTGTTATTACTCAAATAAGATATATGGAAGGAAAATTAAAGTTACTTAAAAACCTGTGTTAGTTAGACCGCAGCACTGAAGTAAAACTCAGATATAGGAAACGTATCTGGCTATGAGAGAAAGAGAGACATAAAATTTGTGCATAAACTATGGAACGGATTTTGATGAAACAGCATTAGCCACCCATGAATTCACCGTGCGGAAACCGGGTCCATCACGTGGTAGAGGACGGAACACTCGACAGAGTCTGGACTTGCGACTCAGATGTAGGTTTAAGGGGACCCCCTGTGATGCATCTACGCTCACCTTCTCTGTCTCTCAGTGCCCCCCCTATAGCTCATACTTATATAAGAATAACACATATGCTTTATTTTATAAAGTTTAACGTTGGTGAAAACATCCGTGGTTTCACCCGCGTTGAACTAGTCTAGTATAAATCAGTATTGAAATGAAAGTTGATCATTTTTTCTTCAGTCTTTATCGTCATCATCATGGTACAGAAGAAGAATAGAATTTATTTATTTTTATTTTATTTATTTATTTGGAAAACCAACAGCAACAAATACAAAAGAAATAGATGTTATAAGCAAAACATAGCCAATTACAGGTCTTCACTTTTAAACATCTAGTTAAATATATGGACAAGAAAATATTACCAGTTAGTACATAAATACTCTTAACCAAAACAATTAAAAAATAAGTTACTTATAAAATACAATTAACTAAAGGGAGAATTATAAACCCTACGTTGGAAAGCTAAACATTAAGATAATTATTGAAAAACTCAGCGCTCATCAGCCTTCTTACTGACGCTATACTCGCATTAAATATATCTACATCATATTGTTTGAAAACATCATTTACTGTCTTGCTTGCTCGCAACAGAAAAGTATTCTGGCGGTAATTCGTTGAAATAAGCGGTAAAAGGAATTATCTTCAGATCGGAATACTTAGACACTTTCTTTTTAAAAATATTTACATTCTATGAAATGCACCACAACAGCAAATTTATCAAAACGTTTGCAGTGCCAGCCAACTACAGAGTGATTTGTCGAAGCCAACGGATGTAGTCGAGTCTAACTACTGCCGCGCCTCGCTCTAATATTGCACTGCTCTATTTAAGGCCTAGAAAAAAATTACATTTTTAACATGCTATGAAATAGTTCAATGCAGTGTTTCATCATTTCAGTTTTTTTTGTCAGTTCTTTAGTCATCATATTTGCTTAATACTCCACAATATTCCCAAATATTAGGAAAGCTTTTAACTTTGATAGTTTTTTATTTTTTCCACTTAATTGGAAATTTTCACTATATCTATACTATGCAAATACTAAAAGGATAAGATAAATATTTAAGGGTAAACCCATATAACAAACGAGACTTTTTTGATCGATATTGACAACGGCAACTGGTTACACTTTAAATATTAACAGAATATTTAGTTATAATATGTTGATTTTATATAGAATTAAAGTATAACAAATATTTAAGGAGGGTACCCATACAACAAAGGTGTTTTTGTGTGTGTGAGTTGTGTGAGTCCGAGTTGACTGGTTTTTCCAATTTATTTTTTGGTGAGTAACGACTTTATAAGAGTGAATAATTATTCTAAATATTTTAAAATATTAATCTCACAGACGCATTCATATTTTTGACAAAAATGTCATATTCTAGAAAACACTTAAATATGTGTACCAGATTTATCTGTGCGCTTTAACCTGAACCTTAAAGCACCGCAATATTAAAACGATTATAACTGAGTATTGGTATAAATAGCTGATAAGGTAGGTTTATAATTAAGTATACTAGAATTCAATAAAAAATCTTAATAATATTTCTATATGTAGTTTTAATAAACAGCCTTTGAGCGGCCTGTTGATCGAGTCCTGACTGGCACAAATCTTACTGATGATTACTAATTTGAAACTAAACAATTTAAATTTAAAAATTTCTGCTTCTAGTATGTCCAGTAATTATTGATCTGAAAATGATAAATCCGAAATTAATGGTATGATTCAATATATATGGAAATGTGTACAATGGAGCAATTACGAACCATATAATAAAAAAACATCCATTCCTTCTTGTTTAATAGATGATTATTGAATTGAATTGAACACGGATTACTAAAAACATCCAACCACAGAGTAGCTAGGATATTAGCTAGCCGAAAAAAAAAATCTGCGGAATTTATATGTGTATGTGTCTTCTAGGCCGAATTTCGACCACGGCGGCCAGTCTCAATGGAGACTAGCCAAGTGCACAGGACATATTATAGTGCACAAGTGTGCGCAAACACAGGGGTACTTTCTTCACTCATGTTCCGATGTGACGACTATCGACACGACCGGAAAGAGGTCACCTCTTTCCGGAATTTGTACTCAGTACCTTATTCTTGGCGCTTGAATACGCTGCCACTTACAACGGAACAATAACCTGGGGCCATATTTTTGGTTTTAAGGTTTACCCACTTTATAAGTTTACTTACAGTAAAGTTGAAACGTAAGTAAATTGATGTAGTTACGAGTTAATATCCCTATTTCACCCGTAATTCGGTGCATCTGTACTGCAGGTTACCCGCAATATTTATTAGAAACTGCGAAACTGTCGCAAAGTTTCCACACAAATCATTCGTACATTGCCACAGCTTCATGAATTATTTAGCTTTTGCGTTATGACTTATAACAGTGATAAACTTGCTAATCAATAAACCCTAGCAATTACGTTCTATATTTACCGTTTATATCATTGATTTTCCCTTTTAATATGATATTTAAGAAAACTATAAGTAGTGGTAGTAAACAATAAGTAATTATAATAATAATGTCCTCCTAGCCGAATTTTGGCCACGGCGGCCAATCTCAACAGAGATTAGCCATCTGCGCGGGACATATTATAGTGCTCAAGTGTGTGCGCAAACACAGGAGCACTTTCTATTCCATCACTCTCATGATCCGATGGGACGCCTTGTGACACGACCGGAAAGAGGTCAGGCAGAGTACCGACGGCTTTAAGTGCTCTCCGAGGCACGGGGGTATAATACTGCCAACTCCCAGACTTCGGGCTGCTGCTGAGAATTGTTTTTCCTTTTTACAGAAAAGTCCCAAAATCACTTTTGGCCCGACCCGAAATTTGAACCCAGGACCTCGTTATCTGCAGGTGAACACGCTACCGCTAGACCAAGGAGGCAGTCAGCAGGCAAAATAATAAGTAGTCAGGTGTGAGCTCAGATAACTGTCTAGCGGTTGGGTGTTCAATACTGATAAAGGATATTGCGTGTCTAGTAGGTATAAGGCAGTGCACCATGTTGGCGCTGATCCTCTAGAATCGTTATATATCCTACGTATACAATACACATAAATACACAATGTCCCTAGTATACCCTAGTACCTTTTTTTTAAATTAAGGCTTTATCATATGATTTCTTACATCCTCCGGAAGGGTGTTAGCAAGGGAGTCCTAAATTTGATCTGCCAGTGTGTATCGTTCGTAGCTTAACGCAGAGCGCCTACCCCGGATTGGTAGGTGGTGCAGGTTCGAGACCCGCCGGATTAAATTTATGATTTCTGGGATTATATTAACTTCACCTGCTGTGTGGTGACGGCCTAAGAATATCACCACCCCCTCTCATCCCGTGGGGGGACGTAAAAGTCGTCCCGAGGGAATATATACCAGAGAACGGGCAGCAGCGTTCTCCTGAGTACCATGTCCACCTTACTGCGATCGCCAACCCGTCTGCCAAGCGTGGCGATTATGGCAAATCCCCTCAAATGATGGACACAACCAAACCGCGGCCCCCAGTCCCCGGCAGCCCTCCTATTCCCAGCCGTGGTAACAGGCGTGGTTACGGCAGGGCAGGGGGTGCTAAGAATCCCCGGCAGATTCCGCGTTACCAACACCGACGACCTCTGGCCCTGGCAACATATAACACACGTACACTGCGGTCCGACGAGAAGATAACCGAACTGGAGGAAGAATAGAGCAGGTTACATTGGGATATTGTAGGATTATCTGAAGTCCAAAGAGAGGGGGAGGACTCGATAATACTGAAATCCGGAAACCTGCTCTATTACCGGGAGGGTGACCAAATATCCCAAGGTGGTGTCGGGTTCATAGTCCACAAGTCCCTCGTGAACAACCTAGTGAAAATCGAGAGTGTGTCGACGAGGGTTGCATACCTTATACTCAGAATCACCAAGCGGTATTCGTTGAAGGTTATACAGGTATACGCACCCACTTCGACACACTCCGACGATGAGGTCGAGGTTATGTATGAGGACATATCCAGAGCCATACATACCTCAAACTCCTATTTCACTGTGGTCATGGGGGACTTTAACGCGAAGCTGGGCAAACGATTCGGTAATGAGCTGAGAGTGGGGCAATTTGGAACTGGTGACCGGAACCCCCGGGGCCAAATGTTGGCCGACTTCATGGAGAAGGAGGGACTCTTTATGATGAATTCCTTCTTCAGGAAGCCGGATCACCGCAAATGGACCTGGGTGAGCCCGGATGGTAAACCTAAAAATGAGATAGACTTTATCTTGTCGACGAGACGACAGATGTTCAATGATGTCTCCGTGATCAATGCGGTTAAAACCGGGAGCGATCACAGACTGGTCAGAGGCTCATTGAACCTTAATGTCAAACTCCAGAGGTCCCGACTGATAAAGTCTACGCTCCGACCTTTACCTATCAACGTCCAAAACCCCGAACCATTTCAGCTCGAACTGCAAAACCGTTTCGAATGCCTAGCAGACTGCGAGGAAGTGGACTCATACTATGACAGGCTCGTAAAAGTTGTCCATACGGCTGGGTCTAAGGTCTTCAAGGCCCGCCGTACAAACAGAACTAAAAAGATCTCTGACTTTACCCTGCAACTTATGGAAGATAGACGGAAAATGGTTCTGACATCCTCAGATGATGCTACCAGATATCGGCAGCTCAACAGACAGATCTCAAAGTCTTTGACTCGCGACACGCGGCAATTTAATACAATTAGTATTAAAGAGGCCATCGAGCGAAACAAAGGCTCTAAAGTGTTCGCAAGAGCTCTGTCTGTTGGACAGAGTCAACTGACGAAGCTGAAGACTGAGGATGGTAGAATCGTCACGTCTAAACCTGAGATGCTGGGAGAGATCGAGAAGTTCTACGGACAGTTATATACGACAACACAGCCACCTGTCAAAAGTCATGCCTCAGATCCCAGAGCACGACTAACCCGACATTACACCGAAGACATCCCGGACGTCAGCCTGTACGAGATTAGAATGGCTCTCAAACAACTCAAGAACAACAAGGCGCCTGGTGATGATGGAGTTACAGCAGAGCTTCTGAAGGCGGGTGGTACACCAATCCTACGGGCCCTTCAGAAGTTATTTAACTCCGTCATACTAGATGGTCAAACGCCACAAGCATGGCACAGAAGTGTGGTGGTGCTCTTCTTCAAAAAGGGCGACAAAACCCTATTGAAGAATTATAGACCCATCACACTGCTGAGCCATGTTTACAAGTTGTTTTCGAGGGTCGTTACGAACCGTCTCGCGCGCAGGTTTGACGACTTCCAGCCTCCCGAACAAGCCGGTTTCCGAAAAGGCTTTAGCACCATAGACCACATACATACGCTGCGGCAAGTTATACAGAAGACCGAAGAGTATAACAAGCCACTGTGCTTAGCGTTTGTGGACTATGAGAAAGCCTTTGATTCTATCGAAACATGGGCTGTGCTGAGGTCTCTCATAAGGTGCCAAATTGACTACCGGTATATCGAGGTGATAAAGTGTTTGTATGAAAACGCCACTATGTCAGTGCGACTCCAGGACCAGATCTCGAAACCTATCCACTTGCAGCAAGGCGTGAGACAGGGAGATGTTATATCTCCGAAACTGTTCACCGCTGCATTGGAAGACGTCTTCAAGCTTCTGGACTGGAAAGGCTTTGGCATCAATGTCAATGGCGAGTACATCACTCACCTTCGATTTGCCGATGATATCGTAGTCATGGCTGAGACCATGGAAGACCTCGGTACAATGCTCGATGACCTCAGCAGAGTCTCTCAACAAGTGGGTCTGAAAATGAACATGGATAAGACGAAAATCATGTCAAACGTCCATGTTACACCCACTCAATTGAAAGTTGGTGACTCTGCACTCGAAGTTGTAGAGAACTATATTTACCTAGGACAGACCATCCAACTAGGTAGGTCCAACTTCGAGAAGGAGGTCAATCGTAGAATCCAACTCGGATGGGCAGCGTTCGGGAAGCTACGTAACATCTTCTCGTCCAAAATACCGCAGTGTCTCAAGTCGAAAGTCTTCGACCAGTGTGTGTTGCCAGTGATGACATACGGAACAGAGACGTGGTCGCTCACTATGGGCCTTATTTGAAGGCTCAAGGTCACCCAAAGAGCAATGGAGAGGGCTATGCTCGGAGTTTCCCTGCGGGATCGCATCAGAAATGTCGAAATCCGCAGGCGAACCAAAGTCACCGACATAGCCCGAAGAATTGCCAAGCTGAAGTGGCAGTGGGCAGGGCACATAGCTCGTAGAGCCGACGGCCGTTGGGGCAGAAAGGTTCTCGAGTGGCGACCACGAACCGGAAGACGCAGCGTGGGCAAGCCCCCTACAAGATGGACCGATGATCTTGTGCGGGTCGCTGGAAATCGCTGGATGCGGATAGCGCAAGACCGGCAATTGTGGAGATCTTTGGGGGAGGCCTTTGTCCAGCAGTGGACGTCTTTCGGCTGATATGATGATGATGATGATGATGATTAACGCTTTGCATTTCGAATAATGCTTTAAAAATTCAAATTTATCGTATGAGCCGAAAAACTTCCATGACTGGAAGAATACTTCCCCGAAAGATCTCCACAATTGCCTGTCTTACGCTTAGCATGCAGTGGCTTCCAGCAATTCTCACAAGAGCATCCGTCTATCTTGTAGAGGGCCTACCTACGCTGGGACTTCCGGTTTGAGTTTGCCACTCGAAAACCTTTCCGCTCCAACGCCCTTCGGTTTTACGAGCTATATGCTCACTGCCACTTTATCAATTTTTGGGCTATGACTGTTACTTTGGTACGCCTGCGGACTTCGACATATCTGATTCGATTACACAGAATAAAATCTGAGCTCAGCCCTCTCCATATATGTCTTTAAAACCTCGTCTCTGTTGCGAAAGTCATCACAACTACACAACGGTCGAAAATATTGGACTTGAAACACTGCGGTATTTACGAGTAGAATATGTTGCGTAGCTTCCTGAACGCTGTCCATCCAAGTTGAATTCTACGATTGACCTCCTTCTCGAAGTTGGATCTACTTAGTTGGATGGTCTGTCCTAGGTAAATATAGTCACTTCGACTGCAGATTTTACAACCTTTAATTAAGACAACAATACATTTCGTTTTTACCCTCGTTCGAAATGTTCGGATGGATGTTAAAAGTTTTCCGACTGATTTTTAACATTATCTTGAAATACTATTTTCAATCATTTATAATTAAAATTCTCTCATGCCAAAACAATAATACACCTAAAGATAAATGAAATCATTAAATTGATCGACAAGCATTAAACCAGCACCCTCTACCGATAGGTTTACAATTTGCGTGGCAAAAAATATTATAAATCTATAATTTGAATACAATATATTTTTTATGAAAATGCTTCACGCCATTAAATATGAAAAAAATGTAAGACTATTTCTTTGGTAAGAATTCAATTTAATTTCAAAGACGAGTCCAACTTGTAGCGATAAGAACACGAATAACGCTAAAGCATAATTAATGCGAGTTAATAATACTGTATTACCTTGCTGTCACGTTTCTATAGTGAAAGCATTTTCAAATTATAGATCAAAAAAGTATAAGCTGAATCTGTGAGTCATTGCACTTGTATCAGTGTAGCGCATCCAAGCGCTAGTGGCGCGGCGCGCATACTGGTATGAAGGTCACTTGAACGCTCGTGCCGCGTACTTTGTAACCACCAACACTGGTGCAGACACTTGCACCAGTGTTGACAGTCGTGTGGTTAAAAATGCTATCACTTGCACCATTTTACTAGTTTGCTAGGAAGTTGATCCATCCAATTAAAGTGAGGAAGTAGAAAGTGTATAACAATAATATGTTTGCGCACATAAATGGCTAGTCTTTATGGAGACTGGGCGAAACTCAACCAGACGGATATTATCACTTTACTGGATAAAAAATATTCAATTAAACATATTACGCAAACAAAGAAGCTCGCGTAACGAGTCATTAATAAAACAGATAATTTTTTACAACGGTAGTAGTATGAAAGTCACGAAAGCAATTTTAAAATAGAACCTGACCTACTATAAACGCCAATAAATTATGCCTCACCGGATTTCCGATATAAAAAACCAATTTAGCTTAAACAGTTGTAAGTAAGGGACCCAAAATAAATTTGTATCACCATCCCTTCTCATTGACTCCACGAAATAGTGTAAGGCCGCTTTATTTTGTTCACTCTTATATTAAAAAAGCGGATGTGTTTGAGATCCCAATAAAAACTGGGACAGGGTGAGTCGAGCTCAAACACGAAGGGTTCCGCTCATTGCATAAGATTGTCAATAATCGAGCAGAAAAACATTAAAAAAAAGTTTTTTGTTTGGGATTTTTTTATAAAGACAACGCCCGCATTAGGGAATTGAATCCCTGTGTCGCAGACAAATAATTGACGGACACAAAGTAGGTCCAGACTCAGTACAACTATTTATGGGTCCCACAAATAGTTGTCCTGCATGGGAATGGAACTCAAGACACGAAGTGCCGAGGCGATTGTCTTAACCGCTGCACCACACGGGCAGTGAATTTTAATGTTAACACGAAACATTATTCATAATAAATAAATTTTATTAATTAAATTTACAAAAAATAAATTAATGACTGGCCTTTTGGTCTCGTGGTTAGTGACCCTGACTACTAAACCAGAAGTTGTGGGTTCCATTCCTAGTTAAGACAAATCGAACATAATTATTTGGCCGTTATTTATCTATAATGTGTATATATTTAGAAATATATAACTCGAGTATTTTCACAGTTGTTTCATTTAACTTTTCATTTGTGTTGTTACACTGATAATAGAAATACATACTCTGTGAAAATACATCAGTCAGCGGATTATTACGGCTTATTAGATACAACCCTCTGACTGACTGATGGACAGAGACCTTTTAGGCAACCTCCTATTTATATTTATGCATTATTATCTACAGCAATCCAGAAGGGGAAGACCAAATCGGAGACGTTCTCAAGAAAGGCCAGGTCAGAAGTATTCTTAACCGGCAAGCATGTATGAAGAATAAAATGACAGTAAACGAGGCAAAAGAGGGGTAGGCAGAGATTTCTATTTGTCATGTTCTACAAAAAGAAATCTCTGCCTACCCCCCTGGGAAAAGGCGTAAGTCTATGTATGTATATATGTATCTACGGTAATAAAAGGCGTTAGATATAAGACTATCAGACAATAATCTTATTTTATTTTCTTGTAATTATTTGGAATAGATATTATTTCCTCTGGTGACTTTACAAATATTCAATTCATAGACACACGGATTCAATTGAATTGAAATCAATGTTAGCTTCTATGCTACTCGTGCAATGAATATCATTTTATTCTAGGGTCTAAGTATACCTCTATAATACCATATGAAAGCAAAAACTACGTTACTTTTATATTAACCAATATGTATAAAAAACTATACCATAAAAGCGAATATCAGAACCTAACCCACATACATAACGCAAATCAGCTTATAAATATAGTTATACCTCACATATGCATAAAATCGCAATATACAGTATCCAATGCTCGCTGCCGTTTTCGTTCGACCGCTATAAATCTTGCTAAGCGCGCAACGAATGATATCGAGCACTAGACGATTAATTTGCAATTGAGAAAGGAAGGATTTTTATACAGGTTTTACTAGATTAAGCTTTAGTTCGTATTTTATTCTAGTTATCGACTTAGCTACGGTTAACTGGTGTTTTAATGAAAATGGTGTTTTATTACAACAATTTACCATAACTAACAATAGTGAAAGTTTACACTTGCTTGCTTGCTTATCGTATGGGTAGTGGTAACCCTAGTGTCAGAGTTGCTTAAACCGCCCAGTAGTCTTCTGACATGGCTTAACGACTGTTGTCTAATAACTACAACCGGGACCGACAGCTTCAGGTCACCCATCTATGGACTGACCGCGAGCCTAGTTGCTTAACCTCCCCAATCGCTTAAGAACCGCTGAGAGCATCGCTATGAAATGTTTGAAGTCAGGAATTAATTTATTATCGAAAATAACGATTGTCGAAAGACGTTACACTACGAATTGTAAAGTTTACAGCTTAATTCTAATTATCACTGTAATAAATCAAAACAATTACGAGAATATTTTCAAAATTATATCATACAAACATATTCACAAAAAAAATCGTATAAAACCCTAAAAACAGTCAATATCAATAACACTAAATACAATCGAGTTTTGTTCACAGGAAATAAAATATTTTCCATACAAAGACAAATAAAATTCACTGCAACCAATGAAAAGGCGATTCAAAATTTTATAACCCTGATTTACTGTCGATATAACCGTCCCATTATTAATTCATTTCGTACAACATGCATAAACCATAAAATAGCTCGTAGGCCTTCTACGGCGTAGCTACGGTGCTACGGTGTAGCAATCAAAATTCTGTCCGTAGCTGAGCGATTTCGCATCGTTCGATCGCGGACGCCACTAAAATTAATTATTACGTGTATTCACCGTACGTTCGGTTAAAGTCATTGACCGTTTTGTGACAATTAAAGCCGGTTAATTTGGCTGAATGCCGGTTTACGATTACTGTAATAATCTTTGAGTTGGTCCTAAGTTAAATCAGAGCCGCGAAAGATATAGAGATAAATAATTTTGATTGTTGGCCTAAAATTATGTTTTTACGTAATGCTATTATAGTACCAAAATGCTTAAAGGCCGGGTGTCCATGTGCGGCGGTGATCACTTACCATCAGGTGATCCACTTGCTCGTTTGTCCCCTCTGATACAAAAAAAATCACATGTATAATTTGTGTTTACATAATAATAATATTAGCAGCATCGTATTCTGCTAGTTTTATATACTTATTACACAAGCTGTAGACAGATCGAAATAATATCCTGGGACATTATTCACACACAGCCATCTGATCCCAAACTAAGCAAACCTTGAACTATGGAAACCAGATAACTGATATACTACAAATAATAATAATAATATCTAGGGACAATGTCACACAGATCATCCTAGCCCCAAACTAAGCAAAGCTTGTACTATGGGTACCAGGCGACGATATACAATATACTTATATAGATAGATACATACTTAAATACATAGAAAACATCCATAACTCAGAAACAAATATTCGTGCTCATCACACAAATATTTGCACTTACCGGGATTCGAACCCAGGACCACCAGCTTCGTAGGCAGGAGCACTACCAACTAGGCTACGGTGACCGTCAATACTACTTTTCTTTTGTTAATACATACTTATATAGATAAGTACACCCAGACTCAGGAGAAACAGAGATGTTCATGCACACAAATATTTGTCCTGGGTGGGAATCGAACACACGAAAATACGAAATGCAAGCAACTCCCAACCACGCCAACGGGCCCGTCAATAAACTTGTCATGTGCGAGCCGAACCCGTGCACCGATAGTTCCATTGTAATTTGTAGGTATGAAAATAGTTCTTCTGACGAACAACCTACGTTGGAATTGAGTCACGAATATTATTCCCGCTTTTTTTACGACGAAAGAAATCCGGACGTACCTTACAGGCTTTAACTCCCTTGCAAGTAGTAAAATGTGCAATATAAACCGCTTTATCCTATAAGTATACAGTTATGTAATATATATATATATATATATATATATAAATGTGTATTTGCAAAATCAAATACGTAGTAAATCAATTATCATGCTACAGTAAGTTTCCATGCTACAAGCTCTGCTTAGTTTAGGATCAAATGGCCGTGTGTGAATAATATCCCAGGATATTATTTAGATTTTATGTTTTATTTATAAGTCCAAGGATTGTCAGACAAAGTATATGATAAATAATACCACTACTATACTATTTATATTTCAACATGTTATTTTCACGCGTTACTGCGAAAAAGTTACAGATATCATGACACGTCTATGTGTCGGTAACTTTTTCTTCAACAAGTACTATAAGTGTTCCTTTTTATTTGTGAGGTACATAACTCTTAAAATGTATTGCTCAGTCTCCTTACTGAAAGAAAGTTAGTTCCTACTATGGCCGCATTAAAATGAAACTTATTACGCGTTCCGTAAATGTAGTCTAGTTCACTTATATTCAAACTATTCATATAACATCCATTCACCACCCTATTAATCCAAAATCAGATATCGAATGATCGCAACACAACGCATACCCTGTAATACCGCTCGGTATCAAACGCTGCCGTTTTCCGATATTGATGAGTTGAGAGCAGCGTCCGCCACGCTATGAATCACAGGCATTACCTGCTCACCTACTATGAATTGACTGTGAGTTATTCTGATGGAATATAATTTGATGTACATTACTGGTTTTCTAAATGTATACTTGCACAAAATGCAGTTACCACTTTCAGCTCATCATACACATAAATTGTTCACATCATTAAATGTTTCGCGTTAATTACTTTCATAAAACATATATAATAATATGTGTATATTACTGTTTTATGAAAAATAATGAACGTGAAACAATTAATAATGTGAACTATTTTTCACGTAGTATGCGAACTGATAACTGTATCAATTTGCATACTACGCAAAAAATACTAAAACCTGATCTGAATTTCTGAATCTGAATTTATATAAACAATAATAAATACTAAAATGTGGAGTAAATAAGGAATTTAATCCAAATTAAGCTAAACGACTTGCAAAACTATAGTTTTCAAAATATATAAAGTTATTGTAAGTTTATACAAATTCCGATGCGAAACTATTTTCCGGGTAATACGCAAACTGTTACAGGTATCATTGTTTGCATACTACGCCAAATTTTGAACTACATTTGGCTTGCATACTACGCCAAATGTAGTTCAAAATTGGTCAGTACAAAGTCTAAAGTTTCAATGGTAGATTGTCAATTGTTTATAATTTATACTTAATTTTTCTTGTTTTGTTTTAATGTAATTTGTTATAAAATATATATTTTTTTACTTTTACCAAATAATAATTTTATTGTATCCATATAACCATGTCCTATTTCTCTCATTTGTCAAAGTTAAGACGCGGATAATATTGACACCTTCTCAAGTACTTCCTGTGGTGGCATATACTGTTTGTATTAAGTTTAAAAGCTACATATTGAAGACACCAAAGAGTAAAAATCTAATATATCTAAGGAGAACCTTTGTTATATTAGATTTTTACAGACTTAAAAGTCTTTTTAACCATAGTCATACTTACTGTTTCAGGCGTCGTTATAAAACACTAGCTTGCAGTCAAATACTAGGCAGTATCTTTCACAATAATCAGCAAGAAACATCAATTAAATGTAGCAATTTAATTGAAAGTGAAATATTCCGAACTTAATCAGCCATGTATTGCATACAACGCAATTCACTCAAACGTAGTTAACGTTCGGTCGTGAGCAGTATTAGTATAGTATCAAGCGGAATAGCGAGTGATGTATGCCGTAGATATTCAGCGCAACGTTTAAATTTAATGTGTAATGAGGTTGACATGTGCATGGCTTAGAGGTAATATATAGGATAGATTCTATTATGAGACATTTTAAATCTAACAATAAATAATAATTTAAATGCACAAAATCTAAATCTTATTTTACTTCTAAGATTCAGTATCTATCGTTGTCTTGGTGTATGTGCTAAATTGAATATATTTACAACTAGCTGTGCCCGCGACTTCGTCCGCGTGTTAATTAGTTTTTTTAGTTTTTTAGTAAAATAAAATACTTTCTCTAAAATTACTTTCTCTAAAATATAAGTTATCGTTGTCTTGGTGTATGTGCTAAATTGAATATATTTACAACTAGCTGTGCCCGCGACTTCGTCCGCGTGTTAATTAGTTTTTTTAGTTTTTTAGTAAAATAAAATACTTTCTCTAAAATATAAGTAGCCTAAGTTACGCCTTATTACATCAGCTACCTGCCAATAAAAGTCCCGTCAAAATCGGTCCAGCCTTTTCAGAGATTAGCCGGAACAAACAGACAGACAAAAATTGTAAAAAATGTTATTTTGGTATATGTACCGTATATATATATTCATATTTATGTAGTAAAAACCGGCTATTTCAATATTACAAACAGACACTCCAATTTTATTTATTTGTATAGATGGGTAGCTATTTTTGAAATAAAATAATAGCTTATATGTATATCACTACTTTATAAAAATACTTAAATATGCTATTTATAGGCAATAAAGTTAGTAAACAAGCATTCGGCACACACCGCAGCCAATGAGAACACGCGTTACCGTCTCGTCCTCCAATCTGATGAGCACTACAGATCTTACACCAAGGCGCACAACATAACCATTGTTATACTACATATTATACTGTGAGGCAAGCGTAAAAAAAATGTGGTTTACCAAAAATATTATGTAAACAGACGACCTCATTTTTCGTGAATCTGTATGTCTTGTTAAAAAGATATTAATGTCCTCCTTTATGCCTTTTGGCCGTGATGGGTAGTTTCAAAAGACTAGTAAACTATGCGGAGAATATTATCGTCAATGACAATGAAGACATCCACTACTGGATGAATTTCCACAATAGAGTTGTGTCAATAATTTGGAGAGATATACCATAATCGCTACGCTAGGCAGACGGGTTAACGATCACGGTATAGTGGTCTCATGGTAGACGACACTGTTGACCGTTCTCTGGGAGATATTCCCTCGGGTTGACCTTAACGCCTCCTATAGGATGAAATGAGGTGGTGATGTTCTTTGCCGTCAGCCACACAGCAAAAGAATATAATATAGTATATTTTGTTAAAAGAAATGAGAACCTTTTTGATACCTACCCAGCTGGAAGCCGTCGTGAAAACACGATTCGTCATTTATCATGCAAAACGCAACTGCTCCGGGCCAGTATATTCTGCATGCTACCTATAATCTTTAACAAAATACCGCTGAAGATAAGATCAATTTCCTACGTAAATATTTTTAACAATAAACTGAATACACTCCTTTCTCAAAAAGCTTACTATTCAGTCAATGAATTTTTGGAAGATAACTGGTCTGCCGTATTTTAGTATTTAAATGGTATTGTGTTGTGTATTAATTTTAATATATTGTATAATGAACATTGTACTCAATTTATATTCCTTAATTTTTGACATTTTTCATTTTAATATTGACTTTTATTTCTATTTTAATGTGGTATTCGATATTCTAGTATTTTTTTTTATAATTAATTTGTAATGTTAAATTTGCATGCCTAACCGGTAAAATATGGCTGAACATCAATAAATTGTAACACCTTATATGTATACCTATATTTGCAAATAAATTATATTGTATTGTATTTTATTGTATATAAATGTGGACCTTTTTCCAGCAGTGGACGTCTTTCGGCTGATGATGATGATGATATAAATGTGTGCGTAAACTGATGTGACACTATTATTTCTAAAACCTACCGAAATGAATTCGTTTGCAGGATCGACTGCTTTGCTTGTCTCCAAGGCAAGGCAAGGCAATAGGATACTCCGAGGATACTCGTAGAACAAAGAGTTGTGTCAGACTCTAAGGCCCATGATAGTCTTTCAACACATTTGAAGGAGCACCGGTAGTTCTATTGGAGCATCTCGGTGCCCTTTCTGTATGATGCTGCAAGGGGAATTAATTTGATCTTTTTGAACCTGTAGTTTTAACCGCAGTATGTGACCACAACATGTGCCTTACTTTTTGGAGTGCCTCAAGACTCAACTAAAGACACTCATAGCTTCAAATACACAAAAAGGTGCTAGTACATTATATCTCTCTTGCACACTTTTGGTCGCCTCTTATTTGGACTTTCGGCCATTTCATTGCCCGGGGCTACAGGGCAGACTCCTGGTGCTACTGCACAATGTATATTATTGCAGTAAAAAGCTATTAAAACGTTTTGCCCAAATTAAAAAAAAATATCTACCACTATACTAGCGAGACAGTTATTACCTAATATTGAGACAACATTAGACGTATACACATAGCAGCAATACAGAAATGCGTAGAAACTAATCTCAAGAAATAAATAAATAAAAAAGTTTGAATCCCAACAACCACAGATAATCATTAAATTAGTTTACATGTAAGACGATATAACTAATTACGTTTAGTTTACATAATACTTATGAAGCATGCAACATTATAAGTACTAGCTAGGAAAGGCGTCTGTCTCTGCAAATGTTACAGTAAATAATAATTATTACTATAACGCTGATCTTCCGATAGCGCTTAAAAAACTACTTTTAATTAAATTACAAAATTATCATGCGTATCGACCTGTAGAAGAAAAAGACAAAAAAAAAATTGGGATAAGTAATATCTTGGGACAACTAATACACTGCCATCTGATCCCAAACTAGGCATAGCATGTACTATGGCAACCAGACAACTGATATATAAACTTATATATTTCTAAATAAATACATATGAAGCACTAGCTGTGCCCCGCGGTTTTATCCGCATAAAACTTTATAAATTATAGCCTATGTGTTAATCCAGGGTGCTAACTCCATTCCAAATTTTATTTAAATCGCTCCAGCCGTTTAGACATGAAGAAGTAACAAACATACACACTCAGACATTCACTAACTTTCGCCTTTATAATATTTTAAGTGTGCCCCGCGGTTTTACCCGCATTAAACTTTTTAAATTATAGCCTATGTGTTAATCCAGGATGCTAACAACTCCATACCTAATTTTGTTAAAATTGCTCCAGCCGTTTAGACATGAAGAAGTAACACACATACACACTCAGACATTCACTAACTTTCGCCTTTATAATATTTTAAGTCACTGTGGGTATTAAAATGTATAAGTACCTAATCTGTATGTAGCTTATTAAGTGTATTTTCTTTATTAGTTCAGTAAATTGTAAAGCATAGTGTTCTCGTATAAATGTTCTCGTAAAATTAGGTATTTGTTTAGGTATACTTTTTATATAGATTGATATTAGATTGACCCATATTGGGAAGTGTCACGCTCAAACCCAAGAAGTTTAAGTGACACTTTAGGTATTTAAATATTCTGAATTATAATATGATTTTGATAATTAATAAAAAAAAGTAGAATAAATTACACCCAGACACAAAACAGATAGTCGTGTTCATCACACAAAGATTTGTCCCGGGTGGGAATCGAACCCATGACCTCTGGCGTAGCAGTCAGGGTAACTAAACGCTAGACCAACAGGCCAGTCAAAATTGTTACAATATTACTCATGATGTCCTCCCGACCGAATTTCGGCCACGGCGGCCAGTCTTAATGGAGACTAGCCAATTGCGCAGGACATATTATAGTGCACAAGTGTGTGCGCAAACACAGGGGCACTTTCTATTCCATCACTCTCAAGATCCGATGGGACGCCTAGCGATACGACCGGAAAGAGTTCAGGTACAGGACCGACGGCTTTACGTGCTCTCCGAGGCACGGGGGTGTAATACCGCCAACTTCCAGACTTCGGGCTGATACTGAGAAATTTCTTTTTACGGAAAAATCCCAAAATCACATTTTGGCCTGACCCGGGATTTGAACCCAGGACCTCATTATCTGCGGTTGAACACGCTACCGTTAGACCAACGAGGCAGTCAGTATTACTCATAACCTTAAAACGGAGTAGGCACACCTTTATTTGGTACTTGCGCCAAGTTTAAATTGTATGAACATGCCTGGGATCCCAGGGTTCACTGGGATTTACATTATATACTTATTGTTAACGTTGGTGATGAGTTTTAGAGGCTTTCATGCGAATGTGTGCATGCATGTACTAAGATTTGACCACATTGAATTATATTTTGCCTAAACGTGGAAAAACCTAACGTGAAAAAGGTGGATAAATTAGGTATTTTTGAGGGTTCCATTCCCAAAGGGTAAAACGGGACCCTATTATTAAGACTTCGCTGTCTGTCTGTCTGTCTGTTCGTCTGTCACCAGGCTGTATCTCATGAACCGTGATAGTTCGACAGTTGAAATTTTCACAGATGATGTATTTCTGTTGCCGCTATAACAACAAATACTAAAAAATAAAATAAATATTTATGGGGGCTCTCATACAACAAACAAGATTTTTTTATCGATTTTATAGATATTGGTACGGAACCCTTCGAGCGCGAGTCTGACTCGCACTTGGCCAGTTTTTTACATAGATAATGTCAGTTGGTCTAGCGTTAGCGTGTTCACCCACAGAGTATGAGGTCCTGGGTTCAAATCCCGGGTCGGGCCAATAGTGATTTTAGGACTTTTCTGTAAAAATAAAAAATCCTCAGCATCAGCTCGAAGTCTGGGAATTGGCGGTATTATACCCCCGTTCCTCGGAGAGCACGTAAAGCCGTCGGTCCTGTACCTGACCTCTTTCCGGTCGTGTTGCTAGGCGTCCCATCGGATCATGAGAGTGATGGAATAGAAAGTGCTCCTGTGTTTGCGCACACACTTGAGCTCTATAATATGACCCGCGCAGATGGCTAATCTTATGTTGGCTGGCTAATATATTGAGACCGGCCGCCGTGGCGAAAATTCGGCTAGGAGGACATTACATTACATACATTGGAAGTTTTAAGCCCTAAATAGCTCTACCTACTCCGATACGACTACACATAACACACACAAGCAGTACTCAAAGTCCATCACAATAGCTAAATCGAGCAATATTCCTGGAACACTAACATTGAAATAAAAGAAAACAGTCAGCTGTTAATTTTCTCGCTCGGATTGTAAATCTATATTGAAAGTGTAGACCATCAATTCTTTACAACTTTGTTTTTATTTAAATCTTAATTGGTAAATACAGTGTTTTATGGGAGCTTACAGTCCTATAAATTGTTTATTGAAGGAAAAAGAAGGCCAATAAAATCCTTCAATTAATTCAGCACTTGGTGATGTTTATAATCGTTTTAATCCATATTAAATTAATGTTAATTTTGATGTAATATGAAGTTTATATAAAAAAACCTTAATTTAGGAGGAAACTTCGTTCAATGTTAGTTTTATATCATTATTCGCAATGGAAAGCGTAAATCTCAAAAATGGGATATCATCATTTTTTTCTTTCGATGGTACGAATCTAAAACTATTCCAAAACGGCTATAATAATTACTATTAAAATAATTAAAGACCTCCTTTATTCAAAGGTACAATTATAAAAATAAAATAAAAAAGGTTATTACTCACGTAGACTTTAAAAAAGCGCTTGTAAATAGTCAGAACATGTTTGTAGTAATATATCATTATTTCTAGGTACATATAGATATTTATTATTTCTAAATAGATATCTATTCGTATAGATATTTTTTGTCTTAGCTATAGTTTTACTACATATTGTCTGAATGGTTCTGTAACTAGCTAGGGCGCATAGGATCCGATTTTAGCATTAAAAGTGCGACCGTCGTTATAAACACAAGGTCCGCCATAATAAAAATATCGAATTCGTACCTTAACTATATTAAGGTACGAATTCGAGTCCGCCATAATAATAATGTCGAATTCGTACCTTAATATAGTTAAGGTACGAATTCGATACTTTTATTATGGCGGACCTTGTGTTTATAACGACGGTCGCGTTTTAATGCTAAAACCGGATCCGATGCACCCTAGCTATATATTTCATAAATGAACTGTAAATAACTCACATGAGATACAAACCGCAATCCATATATAGAATCCTCGATCGATACCCAAACTTCGCAATAGGAAACCCCCGACTGTCAAAGTTGCTAACTGTCGGTTAAACCATCGCTAAACATTAGCGAAACTGAACTAAGTTTACGATGATGCCGGCAATGCAGGCTGCAGTAATTCCATCGACTCGCCGACTGCATAATGCATCCCTGCACTTACACCGTGCACCTCTCACGATAGCTGAGCATCGGTGGAGCGATGCGCTTCATTTAACACGACTTTCCTAGATAACATTATATCCATTCCTTGCTACGTAAAATAAAAAATAAATTGCTTGAGGTTGAACCAGCAATGTATGTTGAAGTTGGACTGTAGCAAGGTATAGTCGTTAAATAATTGTCTATCCGAGTAGAAGTTAAGGGAAGCGCTCGTTTCGAAAGCAATAACTCGAGTGTGCATTGACGAACGCGTTTGGAGTGTCGGCCTCTTAACTAAGATGGAGATCGTTTTGAATGCCTCTTTGTTGTCGAAACGTTAGCGCGTTACTGTTTCTTCTGTTGGCTCCATTGTGGAGTTATGGGTTTACAGAGAAAAGGAAATTAGAAGTTTTTGTGCGAAGTCAAGTTCGTTCGTCTTGTGCGGAGATGAGTTTTGAATTTTCTCAGTTGTTTTACGCAGTTTAATGCTTTGATAATGAGGAACTCATAAACAGTTGTTTTATTATTTAGTCGACAGTTACTTAGATCCTGAAATCTCAATTGTGTCACATTATTATACTTTGAATATCTTTCTAATTTGGATACAACACTTTTGCTTTGATTTTTCATAAAAAACTGTCGGATAGGAATCTAGCTAATAAAAACTAAATCTTAGTCATTTATTAATACGGTAAACAAGATACAGTAGTTTGCAATTCGTTTAGGTTCTTAATAAAGCTTTGCTTTATTGCAATGTTTGAAATAAGCATAAGCAAGAATAACAAAGTTTTCTGAAGAGACTACGACACAGGGCGCTTAAAATCAAAAATATAGACTGCGGAGATCAGTAAGTATCAAGTGAACTATAATTATATTTTTGGATAAATTATTTGTGTCATAAACAAATATTATCTTTCCCATCCTCAATTGGTCGATTGGCCCACGTCTTTGGTCAAAAACGTGAACAGCGACAGGAAAATGAATGTCCCTAAGGGTTTTAAGGATTGCTTTGTTTAAGTGAGCCTCACATGTCAGTAATCACGCTAAGTCTAGGTTCGAACCCTAAGGCCTGGAGCCGCCTGATTACCTAGTTAGTGGTCTTAATTTGCTATATGGTTTGAGCCAGCACTCGATTCTACTGTCTAGTAACTGCGGGTAAACGTCATTTAATAAAAAAAAAACACTCCATGAAATACCTTCATTTGTAACATTCCACATTAAGTTACATCTTTAAAATAAATAAATGATAATATAAGAATCACATTAGTTAAGATTCCATTAAGCATTTCCGTCACAATTATGGACTACGCTCAATTAATTTCGGCTATTAGCCGTGCCGCAGTACAATAATTGACAGTGCTAAATCCAACAATTTTATTATTTTGATTATATTTATTAAATCACATGCAAAATTAGTCTATTTATTTATGAGTCTAATTATTTAAAAACATGCCCTTTGGAGCCCTTAATCTGGTGAAGAAACAAAATATAACACATGTCGTCGTAAATTGGGTAAAAAATAGCGATTTATTATTGCGTTTGAAATCATTGTCGCATGGCGTATTTTTGTTAAAGTTAGCCTGGTTTACATTTTACCTGCCCATGATCACCCAATTAACGTAGACCCATGCATTCTAAGCAACTTCATACAGTTGAAGGATCAAGCTGTTCCTCGAGATTCCCGGGACAGCTTTTATTTAAACGTTCAATACATTTTAGGTTTAGCCAATAACCAATTTATACCATAACTAACAGGAGACAAATTCTTAGACTGGTCAATTTATGTTCTGTTGCATAAATATAGTGCAGACTTATTTTAATAATATGTATCGATTTTATTTAGTTTTGTCGTGTGGTCTCAATTATGTCGAGTTATTCAAGCAGCCTAATAGGTCTTTGGCACTGTTTAACGATGTTTTTTTAACGAACAAACCTTTATTTAATGCGTCCCGTCTTATATGCAAACACCGGATCGTCGCTACCAATGTTATCTTCAAACCACGTGTGTGCTCAAAAATTACAAAAAAAAAATGCCTCACCTATCTTTATACTGACCGCGTGTCTCTTGACTGTCTCTTACCGTGTGAATCTTATGGACCAGTAAGATCAAGAAGTAGTGCCAAAAAATGAAAGAAAGTTAAGCCTTGGCGAGATGAAAACTAACTGTAATTTTCTATACTGTGTTGGGCTACTCGAACAGAAATTGACCCAATTATTGAGTAATTGCGTGTACGACCTTACAGAATCCATATTAATACAGCTACTTTATCAGCCAAACGGCCATGCTGGGAATTTTTATGTTTAAATATTATTTATTTCTAGAAATTACTGTTAGTCGTATATTTACTTTATGCATTTTAATTTATAGCGTATGACTTGCTCTTGGCGGCAATTTTACCACGTTATTTATTTTTAGTACAAAAAATATGGAAACATAAACACAGCGTTTCAGGGAAATTCTGTAATGTCTCTCATAAGATTTTCCTATACGTCAGTTATAATTCTAGATTTAAGATTTTGTTTTACTTGACTTAAAAAATTACGAACTTGTCTTCTAATACTTATACTTTTTTTAAGGGAGGAATTATTGAAAAAGTTTAAAGTACTAATTTTTAAAGCGTAAAATTTTATATAGAGACTGATAGAGGTAAGTCATTATTTCAATTATGTGTCTATGAATTATATTTAACCTTCGGAAGGATAGCAGGGTAACTCATCACCCCACTCGTTCAAAAAGATGCGATAACTTTTTATACGTTAACTGAGAGTAGTTGTGATGTTCTGTATTCTCCTATTTAAGCAAACGTAATTAGTCGCATATGCCACTAATTTGCGGACAGCCGTGGATTTTGCTATACTAACCTTGCTGGGGTGACCGAGCACCCCACTATCCTTTTACGTTCGTGTTTATTTGCGAAGGGCTAACTAAAATAACAGCATTATTCGGAAAAGATGGCAAGACTTACCGACGATGATATTGCTAAATATTTGGAAAAATCTAGGCAATACAAGTACGGTTGGGGAATTGAAGATAATGTGTCTGTGCATTCAGAGCAGGGTGACGTTATTGAACATGCTACACTAGTGACGATGACGACGTCCCGTTAGCCCAATATCGAAGCAATGTTTTACGAGGGAAGAATGGACATGTTTGGTCGTCTGAGGTGTTGATGCTTTTGATAAAATGATGCAATCCTTTAGTACGCACAGAGCCACAAGACGTTAACCACTTCGCTTCTTCTACGGTATGATTGATCAAGCCGGTATTAATTCTATGATACTTTATGTTGCTGCTAAATGCCCTACGACTCCTGTTAATAAGTTTCGAAGCAGATATTTGAAGGAATGGCCAATGAATATATCCGAAACGTATATATGGCGTCGTTTGAACACGATTTTATTGCGAGAAATAAGTCAAAATATACAGAATGTTCTAAACATGAACCAGGAACCTTCTGGACGTGAACCCCGTTAAAACTACAGTAACAAGCTCGGTGCTCAATGTGTTCAAGAAAAAAAGACAAAAAAGTTACAATTGTTTGAGTTAAATGTCATTTACCTGTGTGTTCCGATCACCGTAAATATATTTGTCAGAACTGCATAAAATCTTAAATTTATATAGATATATACGAATAAACTAGTTAATATAGTTTTTATACTCGGATTTAGAACTATATTACTTGTTTCATTAAAAATAAAGTTTTTTTTTGTAAACATAGCTTTTATTGGCGCAAATAAGTCGTGGGGTGATGGGTCACCCCCCTATCCTTACGTGTATGCCAATACTGCCTATCCTGCCGAAGGTTAAAATATGTAACCTAAAAATATAGGAACTTCCAATCTTTCATTACTTTTTAAAGAGACCTGTTTAAGAGATGAATATAAAAATAACCTCTTAGTACTGAAGTACTTTATTTAAATATATTTTATGAAATATCGAAGCTCAGCGGTTAAAACTAAGCTTTAATTGATTTTAGTCACACAGTTTCTACTTTTATAACCTATAATATAGTAAATAGTGACGATGAATTGTATTGTAATGGTATATCCAGTATTCATCAATGATTACTATTACTAATACCCTGGGACATTATTCACACACGGCCATCTGATCCCAAACTAAGAAGGGCCTTGTACTATGGAAACCAAATAACTGACAAAATATATTAAATATATCTACTACTTTTTTTTTGTAAATACATACTTATATAGATCATTTCACCCAGACTCAGAACAAACAGTTCTTGCACAAAATTTGGTGATTAGTTTATAATTTGCCAAAGAAATTTCTGTATAGCCGGACTCTGGATGGGAATGCAACTAAGTGGTTTACATAATATCCTATGAATGTTTCTATGCTTCAAAAGATATGTACATTTCGAAACAAGCAATCTAGGGACAATGTCACACAGATCATCCTAGCCCCAAACTAAGCAAACCTTGTACTATGGGTACCAGGCGACGATATACATACTTATATAGATAGATAAATACTTAAATACATAGATAACATCCACGACTCAGAAATAAATATTCGTGCTCATCATACAAATATTTGCACTTACCGGGATTCGAACCCAGGACCACCAGCTTCGTAGGCAGGAGCACTACCAACTAGGCTACGGCGACCGTCTGTATATCACTAGTTTAATCAACTTTGTTCATAATTGTATCTTTATTTAAACACGCAAAAGCCATATTCCTATTAGCAGAAATATCTATGTGCATCATAAATGCAAGTCTAACTTGGTGTAATAGTCTCTAGTGGTATCAGTGGGATCAACTGCAACTAAGTTTGAAGTTTCACCGGTTTCCACGTTACCTGTCTTATCTATTTCTGTGTATAGAGTTCGATGTACCGCCATTGGAGTCGGTTTGTAGTGCATCGTGACTACAACCTCCTTACTTCTGAGGGTACGCAATGTAGATTTAAATTTCACATAATTTACTTGCTCATCTTATTTCTTTAACCTTACCTAGATTTGATAGTAACCATTCCAAAAAATTATTAGTCTATTATGGAGTTCTATACTACTATTAACTCAACTCTTATGAACCTTACTAGCTGTGCCCCGCAGTTTTACCCGCGTTAATCTTTATAAATTATGACAGCTCCTCCCCCGTACCGTGATAATATGTAGCCTATATGTTGACCCGACCCGTTGACTCTTAGTAAAATTCGTACAAAATTTAAAGTAAATTCATGCAGTACTTTTCGAGTTTAGCCTGGACAAACAGACACACAGACAAAAAATCTAAAAACTATATTTTTGGCTTCGATATCGATTGTAGATCACGGCCCAAGTATCCTTTTAAAAAAATATTCAGTGTACAGTTTTGACTTTCCTACGATTTTATTATATGTATAGATATTCGATAGATGATGATGATGCAGACCATCACTATCCCACTGAAGAGCGAAAGCCGCCTCTCACAATGACAAGGGTTGTCATTGTGAGAGGAGGCCAGCGTTGTGGGATGTGGCATATCCCATGAATGAAGCATCATTCTACGCGTGCCTAGTGTTGGCTGGTAAACTTTACATGCTATTAAGAATATCTTTAGAGATATCTTAGGCACTACAGAAGATATTTCTTTAATACGTTAGTAGTAGATAAATACACCCAGACTCAGGACAAACACATATGTTCATGCACATACTACATTGTGTTAAATTCTGATACTATTTATTTAAATAATGAGTGAGTATCACACTAATATTATAAAGTTCATAATTTGTGAGTGTGTATGTTTGTTACTTCTTCGCGTCTTAACAGCTAAAGATATGTCAATCAAATTTATTTGGTATGGAGTTAGCTGACACCTTGAATTAACACATAGGCTATATATAATTTATAAAGTATAACGCGCGTAAAACCGTGGGGCACAGCTAGTAATATATAAACTGAAGTACTGGAAATCTTATGGAAATTCAAAGATGTGTATGTGTATTTACTTTTTTTTATTTAAAACTTTACTTACGGACCTTATGCCAAAGGCATTATCTACCAGTCACCTTGGGTGGCGCAGAAAGACTACTATAGGTGCACTATTTTATTGTCAACTTTCAATTATAAACTTAATAGATCACATTATCACCAGAGCCCATCAGGGTGAGAGACAGCTTTGGAAACATATTAACAATGCCATATGTGTTGCAAGCAACGTACGTCATGCTAATAGCATATTACCGGGCGGGCTACATGCGGCAACATTAACGAACCACCTGAAATATTTTACTTGACGTCCGATTTAAATTATTAACATTAACCTGTGCTTGTCTTCATTTGTTTTCTGCTCAATCTAGGAGTGATTTCCCTCCGAACCAACCCACGCTTGCGATAAATAGAATTAGCTGTTTGTAACAAAACAACAATGTCAGAATGGGAAACATGTATAAGCACAGGAACTAATGGCTCGTCCAAATGAATAAACAGGACAATATTATGATTATATAGTTACGAACGAATAATCTACCTGTACCTAGAATTAAATATCTCTAGTTAAATTGTGATACTTTTTATTTTCAAAATATTTACAAGCGCTTTTTAAAGTATATGTGAATAAAAACTGTTTTTATTTTATTTATTATTGTCAATAGGTTTTAGTTTCTAGGTACGTACCTATCGATAACAGGAAACGCATTTATCTTGTTTTATGTAAGAGTTTTCCAAGAAGAATATTATTTCATAAATCAAATTAAGACATTAAATTAAGATGACAATAATTTCAAATTTGAATGTGTATATATAATGTATGGTTTGCCAATTATTAATGAAAAATATCTGTTTGATAAATGACCACGACCACGGTTATAGATGTCAATTCTTTCTTCGAAGTCTTAAATCACTTTGTGACAAAACGGTGGGTCTTTTGTCACGATCTTTGCATACTTCTTTTGCCTCGATTACTGTCATTATATTCTTCATACATGCTCGCCGGTTTAGGGTACTTCTGACCTGCTCTTTCTTGAGAACATCTCCAATTTGGTCAGAGAATGTTCGACGTGGTCTTCCCCTTCCGGTTGTCCCATTCACACAGGCCAGGTATACTTCTTTTGTCAATCTTCTTTCATTCATCCTTTCTAAATGGCCAAACCATCTCAGCATGCCTTTTTCAATCTTTGTGACTACATCCTCTAATGTTATGGCATCGAGAAATTTAGTTTGCAATAAATGCATTATTTCGGTGGCTGTGTGACTAGTGGCATCGTCTTGTTGAAACTACATATTGGTGATATCTATATCATGAATAATAGATAACAGCCAAATTTCCAACCAAATTTTCGAAATAAAACTGAAGACCCATTTCGCCTCCAGACCACATAGTGCACCATACAGTGACACGTTCCGCATGTAAAGGCTCTCAACACTCCGTCACGATTTCGAAGCCCAAATGCGACAATTTTGCTTGTTAACGTAGTCGTTCACTCCAGGATTTGTATTCACCTCGTTTTACGGTACGCTGTTTTGGAGAACGTCGTGGTTGACTGTAGTCATCTTGTCAGGCACCACTCATGAGGAAGAATAGTATGGTATGACTGCCTCATTGTTTTGGCGGTAGCTTGTATTTATATAATCTTCAACTCTTAATTGTACATACGCCAGCACATCAAGCTACTCCAATCTGTAAAATTTCCCCAATTGAAAGTGAACCTTATGCTTATGTGATAAAGTTGCAAATCTATAAAAGAAATTTGATAGATTGGGGTAGATTGATGTGCAGGCTGGCGTCTGTACAAGTGGCTTAGATCGTTGCACTAAACGTCCTCCAAATGTGACCCACTCGTTCATCTTCTCCAGAGGTCCAATCCCCAAAGAGTGCACAAATGTCTGTTGTTCATTAAATATAACCAGTACAGTCGTAATTTCAAACAGAAAAACACCATACAGTCATATTCCAATAACCGATGCCTCAATTTGTCGATATCCCGCTACAAGTACGAATCTGCAACACGATTACTACAACGAGAGCGTATCGAGCGATACAATCTTTTGTATTAAACCGTTTGAGTTATACCGTAGTGCTGTCGTAAATACATGCCGTATATGGACTTTATCTGTAGCATGTAGGCAGCCATGTAACGAGAAAATATCTTTACTAACATTATAATTTCAATAAAAGCTTCCTTCGTCTAATGGTAGGGTGTTGAACTGACGATAATGAGGTCCAAGGTAGGGCTTCGTGTTTTAAATACAAAAATTTGTACTATTTCAAACATATATATCTGTTTATATTATTTATATAAAAGTAAAACATCTGGCAACAGTAAGCATCTTAAAGGAGACCGAGATTTCTGGGCCTGACTGTTATACGTTGAGATATGGTTTAAAAAAAGCGTTATATTTTTCTATTTCAAACTGGAAAAATTTGACCCAATTTACAATCTGCAAAATGAGAAATATCAAAATAAGTTTAGGTCACAAATTTAATTAGTTGTTGATTACTATAATCGATTAACGTTAATGAGTTCAAACAATGTAATATAAAAACTCTTGTACCAGACACCAGATAACCGATTTAATCAAGATAATAGTTAAATAAATTACAGTTAACATAATGTCAACAGTAAAATATCAAGAAAATAAATAGAAATCGATTTATTAGTTACTGGCAACTATATTTTTAATCTATGCTGACAGTGACTGGTGACAGATTTTGAATCTTAATCTATCATCGGTCACTCGTTTCTCGTATCGTTTAGTGCGTGTTTGATTTGATTATTTTTTATATATACGGACTTCTGATATTGCTTAACGTGTACGACTTTTGCTAACATACTGGACACGGATAACTATTAAATAGCAATCGCCCTTAGAAATCAGCTGTTTAATATATGTTGGTAAATAACCTGTCTATTAAGTACTAAATCTTTTATAACTCTGCTCACAGATTGACAACGTCCATGGAATTTTTAGTGATTGGCTGATAATTTATAGACCCATTAATTGACACTACTTTCATCTTTTACATCCGGGCCCAATATTGCATGAAAACGTTTCTGTCTCCTTTTAAAATACAAACTTTGGAATTATAGCCGCAAAGCTTTTTATTCGCAAATAAACAATGTGGGAGTTATTAAAAAGAAACGTTTTGGAATGAGTGAATAAAGCCTTTCATATGATACCGCACTTAATATAGCACCTGTTCTTAGAAGTTTTGATCCCACTCGGGCTATTTTGAAATATAATACATATACATTATCAATGTTACCTCTTAAAACATGGTCAGCTTAGCAATATTTCGTGTTAAATCATAAAATTCGTTGAAATTAAGATATATCGCTGTAACAGAGTAAACGGAGTGACGAACAAAAACGCCCGTAAGGACTCCGTTTTACCATATTATTATGAAATTCATAGAATATGCTCGTACTTTATTATTTATTTGGGCACAAGCATATCCAATATTTTGTTTGGTTTTCAGTAATTTATCTAAAATAAAATAAAAAAGGTTTTTATTCACGTAGACGTTAAAAAAGCACTTGTAAATAGTCAGAACATGTTTGTAGTAATATAGTTGTATACATTATTATTTCTAGTAACATAAATATATAGGTACACATTGTATTGATTGTATGAAAACATTTATAAAATTTATTTTATTATAGCAATGATATTTACCTAGCACGTATCAAGTTATTGTCAAGAGATTATGTTTAAGTTTAATTATCAAAATTTATAGTTTGAGCTATATTTTTACTATCTCATTTAGATATCAAAATAAGTAAAAATAGAATTTCAGCTCGATAGGCCAATCTCAATAGATACTAGTATCTATTGAGATTGGCCACTTTAACTGACATAACTAACTACACAGGATATATTTTAGTGCAGGAGTATGTCCAAAAACACTCACTCCGAGGGCTAAATCGGCCGGCGAACCATCAGTTTTACGTATGTGATAGCTTTGGTAAAGCACTATGGAACGCTACACTATAGATGAGTGACCACTAAAGTGATTTAAATGTTGAGCCGTGCTTCGGAGGGCACGTTAAGCTATCTGCACCGATTGTTGTCGTTAGACGGTTTAGCGGTTAGAACTAGCTACTGCCGATACGATAGAGAAAGAAAGAAAGACGTGATCTCCGAAGGAACCTTCGTCTAACACCGGCACATCCAGAATCTGGGCTAAATCTAGGATTTTCATATTTCACGCCTGAAAGGTAGCAATACCACAGTTTGGCCCTACCCGTGATACCGGTAGACCAACAATGTAAACAATTTATAAGAGTAGAATAATAATAATATTCTGGGATATTATTCACACACGGCCACCTGATTCCAAACTAAGGAGAGCTTGCACTATGGAAACCAGATAACTGATATATTACATATAGTAGTTTTCTTTTGTACATACATACTTATACCTTTAGATAATTTACACCCAGACTCAGGACAAACCGACAAGTTGATGCTTACAAATATTTGTCCTGGGTGGGAATCGATCCCACGACCTGCGGCGTCAAAGGCAGCGTATCTACCAACCACGCCAATAGGAATGTGTTTGAATTCTATTCCATCCTGATGGTGAACACTGACAAGCAAGGGAGCACACAAGTGAAATTATAATAATACATATTTTGGGACAACTAACACACTGCCATCTCATCCCAACCTGGGCAGAACCTGTACTATGGCAACCAGGCAATTGATAAACATACTTTTATATTTCAAAATACATACATATTATAGATAAATTACATGCAGACAAAGAACAAATGATCTTGCTCATCACAAAAAGATAATCTTTTTGTGATGAGTTAGTTCTAGCTTAGCAGGCATAGTCACTAACCATTAGACCTGCAGTTCTTCTCTGGCTTTGACATTGACTTACCGAAGTAGACTACCACCATTTCTTAATTGTCTTTTTGTTAAGATATAACCGCTTTAATTCCCAGTAGCACTGGTGACAACGCACGATTATTTAATCTGTGCCAAGCCAGAGTCATTAACCAATAGGCCAACAAGCCAAACATATGACGGGTCTGTTGGCGTGGTTGGCAAATGCTTGCTGTTCACGCTGGAGGTCGTGGGTTTGAGTCCCACCCAGGACAGATATTTGTGTGCATGTCTGTTTGTCCTGAGTCTGGGTGTAATTATTTATATGAGTATGTATTTACAAAAGAAAAATAGAAGATGTAGTATATCAGTTATCTAGTTTCCATAGTACAAACTCTGCTTAGTTTGAGATCAGATGGCCGTGTGTAAATAATGTCCCAGAATATTGTAATTATTATATAGCAAAACCGATAGTTGTTGGACTAAGATGTGAGGTTAGCAGTTAGTTTGTAAGATAAACTGTACATTCAGCTATAAAATAAATAAAATACTGTGCTTAAGACCACACGACTGAAGTGGAACTTTAATCTTAACTGGATATGAGATAAATAGAGAAAGAAAACTTGTGCTCTCATCTCTATGTTGCCCCTTTAGTAATCTACAAAACATCTCTCTCTTTCTATCCTCACTAACTTATATTTCTCTCTCAACTTGGGTTTGCCTCGCCCGATCACATTTTTCGTAACGGCGTCGTCACTCATTCATCAGTTTACTACCGAAGTCAAGCGTAAGTTAAGAAGTTTTACTTCAATATCCACACGGGAGAAGTGTCTATTATATACTAGCTGTGCCCCGCGGTTTTACCCACGTTAAACTTTATAAACTATCACAGTTCCTCCCCCGTAGGTGATAGCGTGATAACATGTAGCCTATATGTTGACCCGACCTCTTAGTAATATTCATGCAAAATTTTAAGTAAATCCATGCAGTACTTTTTGAGTTTAGCCTGGACATACATACAGACAAACAGATAAACAGACAAAAAATCTACAAACTATATTTTTGGCTTCGATATGGAATGAATATCACGCCCCAAGTATCCTTTAAAAAAATATTCAATGTACAGTTTCCACTTTCCTACGATTTTATTATATTATCTATTATAATAATATATACATTACTTAAGGCGTCTTTGTCCTTACATATTGTATTTTAATAGAGGTGTTATTGAGATACAATAATAATAAATTGTGTATGTATTGCCTCCAACGTATACTGACTGATTGATACTTGCATAGACTGAAGCAATATCAGACCGACAGTTGGTTAATTTGTAAGATTTTAACCAACGTAAATATTTAGTCGGTTAAGAATTTTTATTATTAACAAATAATATGCATTAAATTATGTGTATTTTTCATACACATTACACCTATAGATAATTATAGCAATAAATGGATAAAGTGCACAAAAGTTATCGATTATAGTTGCCTACTGGCCTGTCTTCTTACAAGAGGGAGAAGGCTGCCCAGTTTTGGATAGGATTATATAAATATACTAGCTGTACCCCGCGGTGTTACCCGCGTTAGCGAGGTTTATAGCAAACAAAATTTATAAAATTAAATTTTGTTTGCTATAAACCTCACGGAGCCCGAGACCTTTGCAACGAATGCAGAACCGTGGAAATCGGTTCGTGCGTTCTGGAGTTATAGCGTCAGGAAGGAAACCCGACTTATTTTTATATAGTAGAATTATAGATAAAATCATGGACTCAATAATATTTTTTTGTATAAGCGTTTTGATTGTGGTGTTACAAATATATTCGGGCAGGAGGACTACTATTCCACCATTTGAACTATACTGTCCATACACTAAGAGTTTAATCTAAATCTCAATTAAAAGTTTAACAGGTTCTATACGTTAGTGAGTCTATCTGTGGAGGCGTAATTAAGCGCCTAGATTAGTTTGCGAGAGATTAATCTAACGATTTTAGATAGTAAATCACTTAGTATGATTGAGAAGAGTAACTGTTGATTAATATTGAACTTGAGTTAGTTATGTGTAAGTTGACATTACTTGATACGTTTACGTTTGATGCTAAATAAATATTGTATCGAAAACAATTTCGATGTAGAGAGTTATCATACTTTGAGAGTCCAATACCAACAATTTAAAAACCTAGCAAGTGCGAGCCTGAAACTCAGACGACGGTTACGGATGTACAAACGCCAGCACCTCATACCCCAATCTGTCAAATTTCTTTTATAGATTTTCAACTTTATCACAAAAGCATAAGGTTCACTTTCAATTGGGGAAATTTGACAGATTGGGGACTTTAATAATCACCCGACCCGACTTTAATAATCAGGTACAGACGCCAGCACATCAAGCTGCTGGCGTCTGTACCTGATTATTAAAGTCGGGCAAAATACACTGAGGAAACATATTTAATTTTTAATTATTATTATTTGCAATGGCAATAAAATACACACTGTGTATTAAAACTACTGACATGATGATGATGACAATTTTTACTGTCTTTAATCATCAGTTCATGAGATACAACCCGGTGAGAGACAAACGAACACACACACACACACACACTGTATATAACTGAAAAAAAAGTAATCGGCAAAGCTGAACACAAGTAAACATTTTAATGTAATCACACTAGTTTAAATGGCATTTTTTTCCATAAAGACGCGCTCCCAGAACTATCTGTTTATTATAGGTACTATGAAGAAGATAGTAAAGTAAATGTACACATTGCCTTCTATGAAAGGCATATTTTTCTCCTCGACGAGGCAGTAATTACAATACCAAAAAAAATATAGTCAAATTGTTAATATTTTTAACGTGAAATGTTTGAACACAATATACTCTGCTACCCTCTACAGTTTAGATCCATCGTTTCACGCGACAAAAACTACATTTCTCGACACAATGGGTCCCGTTGTAAGCCGCCGATTGGCAATATTATTGAATTTTAGCAGAGAATTGAATTCGCCGGACGCGCAGCTTTGCTTCGTGAATGGTTTGTTCGGATATGTAAACATACTGTAGGTACTGGCACTTTGCTTCGACAACATGTGTTGTTGAAATAAAAATAGGATGGTCTAATGTTCAATAGACCAAAATAGAGACTAATAAGTGGTTGGTTACTATAGGCCTTATAATAAGGTGAATCAAAGTAAAGCCTGAAGTAGTAGTATGCTACGCACGCAGCTCGTAGAACTAAGGCGTCATTTACGGAGACGCGGGGCGTCGCGCGTTGCGTTGAGCGGCGCACTGAATTCAAATATATGGCGTTGTATGAGTGCGTTTACGGAGAAGCGATTTTAGACGCGTTTGTTTGAATTAGGGCGTTTTTTGCGGCAGCGGCAATTCTCGTGCGCTCCCATCTCTCGCCAACATAAAACTAGTCGATATGATCGAGGCGAGCGTGCGACGCCGCGATGCTCGCCGCGTGCTTCGCTACACGCTAGAGGATTCGCCGTGGGCGCCGCGGCGGGCACCGCCACGCTTCCCGTCTCGCTTCTCTATAAACATGGTCGTATATTGCTATAAGTTTGTGTTTACGCGTGCGATGATGCGTGCCGATTCACGCGCCGCCCCACCGTAAACAGAAAAAACGTCCGACGCGCCGCGAGACGCCACGCCACACGCGACGCGAGACGCCCCGCGTCTCCGTAAATGAGGCCTAACGGCCGCTGAGACAGAAAAGCTTTTGAGAGGTGACCACGAACCAGACACGTCGGGGGCAGGCTCCCCACAAAGTAGGAAATGGTGGAGATCTTTGGATTAGGTCAACAGTAGATCTGTTGTGGCTTACTTTCCCCTTTTAGATTTGTAATAAAATCCTTAATACGAGCCAATAAGATACGACTCAGTTCGTCCCTCCGTCCATTATATTCAGCGGTATCCAACTCGTTAGCATATCCTAATGTAACCAATTTGAAATCCAGATTTTGACATAGCTTATTAACCAACACAGGAAAAATTGAGTTGATTTTACAATTTACTTCAGTTCGACTTTAAATTTTATTTCGAATATCAAGTTTTGTAAAGTATCACAATAATTTGTAAAAATATTGAAATAATATCATCATCATCATATCAGCTGAAAGACGTCCACTGCTGGACAATGACAATATCCCCCAAAGATCTCTATTATTGCCGGTCTTGCGCTATTCCCATCCATCTATTCGAAAAAATACGAATAATTCAAATAAATGTGAAATATATATAGAGAAGAAAAGTATTATTATATTAATAATTATACTTTTCTTCTTTCCCTGTTAACCCCAGATGTTTTTATGTAGAAGAAGAAGAAGAAGAAGAAGAAGTACACTTTATTGCAAAAATAAGTAAAACATAACAATGGTTACAAACAAGGACATAAACTTATTATGCAATTGGCGGCCTTATCGCTAAAAGCTCTTCCAGGCAACCATTGTGCGATGAATGGACCAGAATTGAAAATAACCTGATGAAGGTAGCAGAAGATGTACTAATTGCAATTAGAAGTTATTAATCTAAATTAATCTAATATTACGTACGAATACGTAACTAGTCATACGACTATACATATACATAAATAGATACATACATATAAATAGATAGATATATACATATGTATAAATATATTTACAAATATAAGTGTAAGGATATCATTTCACAATAGGAAAGCAGTATATTTATTGCCTAGTAGATATCGTCAAATAGTGCTGTTTCACCATATTTTTAAATACATGCTGTGATTGAGCGCACCTGATCTGTATTGGCAGCGCATTCCATAAGCGCATTTATGTAATCTATTGATTTCATATTCATATTTGAAATAATAACAGGTACATGTGTACAGTAATAATACAGGAATTAATACGATGGTAATGAGGAAGATTCAGCGAAGGGACCAATATGCATAACTTAGATGCTAATTATAAGCATACAACATATTAACATATTAAGCTTCTCAAATTGGGAAATGTATAAGATTATATTACAAACTTCCCAATAATATCAGAGAATAGACTAAAAATAAGTTTATATGAATTATAAAAGCCGAATTGTGTAGCATGGCATATTATAACATTTTTGTTACCTTATTTAACACCTTATTTAACCAATTTTTTTTTAAGAAAACGCTCGCAATTGCGAATCATACCCTTTGTCGCGGGGTACTTTACAAATATATAATAGACGGACATAAATTACATCCAGGCTCCGGTCAACTACTTATCGGCCTCCTCAAAGATCTCCACAATTGCCGGTCTTGCGCTATTCACATCCAGCAGTTTCCAGCGACCCGCACAAGATTATCAGTCCATCTTGTAGGGGCCTGCCCACGCTGCTTCTTCCGGTTCGTGGTCACTATTCGAGAACCTTTCTGCCCCAACGGCCGTCGGTTCTACGAGCTATGTGCCCACCCACTGCCACTTCAGTTTTGCAATTCTTCGGGCTATATCGGTGTCTTTGATTTGCCTACGGATTTCGACATTTCTGATTTGATCCCACAGGGAAACTCCGAGCATAGTATAAAAGCTAAAATATAATTCAGTGTTAATAAACTGTCTATCCGATAAAGAGCACACACCTAATCAAGTTTTCAATCAGAAAAAATAATACTACAAAATATCTACCTCATACCTTATTACCTTTATTCAGGTCAAATAGATCTTGTAACAAGGCTGTGATGACGTAAATTCCATCTAAGACTAAGCCGAGACTTTCATCTGAACTAAACAGAACTGAGCCTTATGTCTGCCGGCTTCGTCAAGGCAGCTTCGACCTCTGCCGCACTAGGTGTCGCAGTCGTGGCGACTACGAGAATCATTAAGATAAAATAATTAATAACAATAATGTCTTCCTGACCGAATTTCGGCCATGGCGGCCAGTTTCAATGTAGACTAGCCAGGTGGAAGTCAGCAGATGCACGAGACATATTTAAGTGCATAAGTGTGTGCGCAAACACAAGGGCACTTACTATTTCATCACTCTTATGATCCGATGGAACGACTAGCGATACGACAGGAAATAAGTTAGGTAGTTAGGACGTTTTTGGGCTTAGTAGAGGTAAGGCATAGCGTTCATTCGCTCAAAGAGCAGCCCGACTGGTGAAGTACCTCCACCGTACATAAGACACTCCTTAATAATAAAATTAATAATTTTAATGTTGTGTTTTCGAGTGTGGGTAAGGTCGTCAGAGCTCATTGGGGTGGGGGGAAGGATCTCCTCTGATATAAAAAAAAAAACAAAAAAAAACTATAACGGGGGTATAATACTGCCTACTTCCAGACATTGGGCTAAAACTAAGACATTTTCTTAGCCGAACCCAAGATTTGAACACAGGACCTCATTTGACCTGCAGTTGAATAGCTACAACTAGACCGAAGAAGCAGTTAGTAAAATATAAATTTTAACGGATAGCCTGACAAGGTTTTATAAACTAACATATTAATATATTTTATTTATGCTTACTACCTATTTATTTGTATTAATTAGAATGAATTTCTACATGCTGACTTTGACGAGTCCAAGAGTGTTAAATAAATATCGTTTATTTTCTTCTAAATATGCAAGATTTTTCGCCGCGGCGTAACCGTTGCGAGTCCTCCGCCAAGTGCGAAGAGCAGCTTAGCCTGAGGATAAATGGGTTTTATTCTATTTACAAGAAGCACACGTCGACAGGGCTTCTTACAGGATTATGTAAATAACGTTGTACACTGCACAGTTTTGCATATCTCTGCTTCGTTTGTTCAACGGCTGCAACTGTTACTAAAGATTGAATGAGAACACTTTGGTAGTATTTCTCGATCAGAAATAAAAATACAAAGTAACTTTGCACGCCCTTAGCGGCGCTCAAAGCTAGTTGCTCTCATCTCTACCGGTCCGTAAGTGAAACGTGAGGTTAAGCATCTAGGCCGCGGGCAGTCTGTTGATGGGTACCTCACCTCAATTTCTGAGCGTTTTCATGCTACAGGGGGCACGTTAAGCTGTCGATTCCTGGTCCTGTTTAGAGGCCTACGGGGGTGTTGAATGATAGTAGGGTAAACCTTGCTCATACGATAAGTTAATATTTATTAGTAAAGGATTACCCTGTCTGAGATACTTCGCTAATCGGGCTGCCCTTAGAGCAAAAATAAAGTTAGGTTCTCCTTCACGTTTAGGCATTAGTCCACACACCCACAACACACCGGTCACGTCCATACACATAACACACCCACGTAAGTAGCCTAGTATTAGTAATCAAAGCGATAAGTTAAGCCATTAGAGGAGGGCCAAGGAAAATATTGATGTAGATACTGTGTTGACGAAGAAATTTTTATTTATATTTTAATATTTAAAAATAAAACCGCCCGCATTAGGGAATCTAATCCCTGTGTCGCGGGGTACTTTACAAACATATAATGGACGGACACAAATTACATCCAGACTCAGAACAACTATTTATGGATCACACAAATAGTTGTCCGGCGCGGGATTCGAACCCGGGACACGAAGCGGGGAGGCGACTGTCTTAGCCGTTAAAAACAAAATAGCATCAAGCAAGAGGATCATTAGTAGGAGGTGACAAATTGCATCAAACTCCTCGTTCTTACTTTACTGCGCCCGAGTAATAGTTGCTGTAAGTGCATGTGGTTATAAATACCTCTTATCTATACATATAATAACATCGTAGCAAAGTCGAAACTGTACATGGAATATTTTTAAAAAAGGATACTTGGGGCGTGATCACAAACGATATCGAAGCCAAAAATATAGTTTTTAGAATTTTTGTCTGTGTGTCTGTTTGTCTGTATGTATGTCCGGGCTAAACTCAAAAAGGACTGTATGAATTTACTTCAAATTTTGCATGAATATTACTTAGAGGTTGGGTCAACATATAGGCTACATATTATCACGCTATCACCTACGGAAGGGGGGAGGTAAAATGATTTATACAATTTTACGCGGGTAAAACCGCGGGACACAGCTAGTGTATAATAAACTGTGATAGCTATTTTCTTTGCCAGGGACACATGTTAAGGCTCCTTTTATATTATGTAAATAACGTTGTGCAGTTTTGCATATCTGCATCTTTATTCTTTGCTCGCCTCTGTTTTATGCACTTTTAGTTAAATTCTGTAGACAATTTTATTTGTTTCTCGTTGCTTTGTTTGCTATCGTGGTTCCGTGTGGCTGCTTGTTTAATGTGCTTTTGAGCTGTGAACTAATATTTAATGGTGGGAATTGTTTTATTATCAAGTAACTGTGACGTGTGTTAAAGTAAGTTGAATACGTTAAAACACAGATCATATTTTTTTTAAACTTTCGGGGTGTCCAGTTTGAATATTTGTCTCAATTATTCCTAAATGTAAGTTTCGTATTTTCTAAGATCCCTACTAGTAAATAGGTAGGTAACTGTACTCCTCAACTAAACATAAATAAAAATGTTTTTATTCACGTAGACTTTAAACACGCGCTTGTAAACAGTCAGAACATGTTTGTAGTACTATTCAATTAATTTATAATTATTTCTAGGTACATATAGATATTTAGGTACCGTGTACCTAAATATCTATAAGTAAAATTACAATAAGATTTATTTTATAATAGTAATGCTATTTAGCTAGCTTATATTAAGTTATAGTCAAGGATCATGTGTTGGTT
Organism: Pseudoips prasinana; assembly: GCA_951640165.1. Taxonomy (NCBI): domain Eukaryota; kingdom Metazoa; phylum Arthropoda; class Insecta; order Lepidoptera; family Nolidae; genus Pseudoips; species Pseudoips prasinana. The sequence continues at coordinate 1,567,559 of OX621238.1, read as the reverse complement.
TTAATTATCGAAATTTTTAATTTACAACATACCTATTGTCTGAATGGTTCTGTCTATATTAAGGTACGAATTAAATATTATTATTATGGCGGACCTTGTGTTTATAACGACGGTCGCACCTTAATGCTACCACCGGATCCAATGCGCCCCAACTGGGAACTGTATGAATGAAGAGTAGTCGAGAATAGAGATTTAAGCTGTTTCTCAAGTTTTGCTGGGTATATTCCGATAAAACATACATCATGCGTAATTTGGGCTGATACCTTTTATGGTATTGATGCGCGTGAGTGTGGAGGGCGGCACTAAACTTGCCTCATCACCCTTACAGATTAGTGCCGCTCTCGGGATCAGAGGGTAGGCGTGGGGAATCCAGCTGCCTCTGTTCATTCAAGGAAGTGGTCCCGTGAAGAGGTAACTTGAGGTAGCCACAGATTATGTGTGGTGGTTCCGGATGGAGATCGTTTCGTGTTCAATCTTACAGGATAGGTTGCCGTCGTGGCTTTTATTGGTAACACGGGTTACTCCCATTTACCCCGCCATCTCCCCATAGACACAGAGGGGCATATTAAATGTTCCCACCACAGTAAATAAAAAATTATCATTCCTGCTGACTGGTCCATTAAAAAAGGAACATAAACAAAACTTAAAATAAAAGCTTTATGGCGTCAAAACATAACTAAAATTTTTTTTTTTTTTTTTAAGTTGCTGATACTTTGACAATATTTTTATAGTTGGTATTTTTGTTTTCTGCTGATGTAGTTACATTACTTCGAACGATCAGCAACAGTCATTGTTACAATACTCCGGGGTCCAGTACAGAAAAGTAGTATCTTTACAACTCTAATAATGGCATGACCTACATGTTATTTCACTTAAATTTAATACAGTACATACTGAAAACGTTTCAAAGACATGTCCGTACCTCAGGAGCGTAAACTAGGGATAACTCTAAAACGGGACTATCCAAGAAAGTGGCGAGACGATTGCTATCAGAAGTCTTACCTCCGGGACACGTTCTAAAACTTGTCCCAGAATCGTCCGAGGATTTGAAATCAGCTTTGAGAACTGGGGAGTGCACTTTTTATACGATAACGTTCCAAACCTCTTTATTTGAAGAAGGAGCGAGGTTTGAAGTGTTTCAACATTGTTGCGTACTTTAATCCTTATAATCCGCTGACGAAAAGAGCCTGGAAGTTTGCAAAGTTTATTGATTGCCTGTAATCATGAATTGGTTATGTTGTGTATTAATGGGTATTTTTGTAAGTTAAATAATTATAACTTGTAACTTACTACCTACATGATGATGATGATGATGATATATTTCCGGCCAAATTTCGGCCACGGCGGCCATTCTCAATGAGGATTAGCCAATTGCGCAGGACATATTATAGTGCACAAGTGTGTGCGCAAACACAGGGGCACTTTTTATTCCATCACTCTCATGATCCGATGGGACGACTAGCGTCACGACTGGAAAGTAGTCAGGTACAGGACCAACGGCTTTACGTGCTCTCTGAGGCACGGGTTGTGTAATACCGCCAACATCCAGACTTTGGGCTGATATTGAGAAATTTCATTTTACGGAAAAATCCCAAAATCCCTTTTTTGCCCGACCCGGGATTTGAACCCAGGACCTCATTTTCTGCGATTGAACACGCTACCGCTAAACCAACGAGGCAGTCAACCTACCTATATTATGAATTAAAGAACAGGTTCGTATGATTTGTAGAGTGTAGTTCAGTTTCCAATAGTTTGCGAAATACTCCGCCTATACAACTGTGCTAACCTATTTTTTACTGAATAGTAATCAACCGACATCCACAATACAATGTGCAATTAGGGAATTTATGGGTTGATATATTTCATGCAAAATATTCAAACACGTTGAATACTCATATTACACACCACAATAATTATACTACTTCAAATTTATAATGCTATGTAAAAAATGAATCAGACTTTATACCAAAGCATATTCTAGGAAAAAAATAAATCACTGACTATACCTTATTTGCGTTGTATAGTTTCAGATATAAATGAAGTATGCACATAGTTTGATAATACGCTCTACAAAATCTAAAATTAATATCTAGTAAAAAAACAGCCTTCGATGGTTCGTATTCTATAAGTTTTAATTTATTCTACACATTATTTATTAAGTAATCAGGATTTTACTCGTGGAGATCTGTTAATGGTTTTCTGCTGCCTATGAATATATCCTAAACATTGTGTTGATTTAAATAAATAAATATATATATATATATATATATATATATATATATATATATATATATATATATATATATATATATATATATATATATATATATATATATATATATATATATATTATAATGTATACTAATAAGAAAGGAGGTATATCTATGTCCATATAGATCATGGAAAGCGTTCGGTGACAATGACGCGAGTTCCATGATTTTTATTCATCCAAAAAGGGCACAATGCACCAAAAAAGGCCTTAAGAACTTCAAAAATACGTAATTGGAGGCGATTGACGAATTAAACATTGTTCCACTGGGTTTATTTTTATAAAATAGGATGGCAAATGAGCAAGTGGGTCACTTGATGGTAAGTGATCACCGCCGCCCATGGACACTCGCAACACCAGAGGAGCCGCAAGTGCGTTGCCGGCCTTTAAGAAAAGACTAGGCTCGCTTTTTGAAGGTTGCCATGTCATACCGGATCGGAAATACCTCCGCAGCTAATTGATTCCACGGAGCGGTAGTGCGCGGCAAAAAGTTTCTTATGAAACGCACGGTTCTTTTTTCTTTAGTTTCTTCAAATTAAAATTAACTTATCTTCGTAACATTATAATATAATCTTATATATTATAACACATCATGATAAATGCCATAATGTTAACCAACGATACACGCTGGCAGATCAAATTTAGGATTCCCTTGCTAACCCCCTTCCGGAGGATGTAGGTATTATCTATCGGCTTTGTTTTCTCGAAACATGGCCGACTGATATGTTCACAGTTGCATGTGAAAGATCATATCATATTGATAATACCTTCCAAATTACTCAATTTGAATTTTAATGCATTATTCTCAATGCAAAGCGTTAATCAAATCTCAAAAATGGGAATACATAAATTTGATGGCGGGTCTCGAACCTGTACTATCTACCAATCCGGGGTAGGCTATGTTTCTAGAAAACAAGCTGATAGATAATACCTACATCCTCCGGAAGGGTGTTAGCAAGGGAATCCTAAATTTGATCTGTCAGCGTGTATCATTCGTAGCTTAACGCAGAGCGCCTACCCCGGATTGGTAGATGGTGCAGGTTCGAGACCCGCCGGACGATCAAATTTATGTTTTTCCATTTTTGAGATTAGATTAACCAAAGCGTTAATCTAATCTCAAAAATGGGAAAACATAAATTGCGAACAATGCATTAAAATTCAAATTTAGTTAACCAACGATACAGTACACAACCGTAAAGCATAGTAACTTTATATTTCCATGCAATAATAAACCGTAGAATAACGCCCAACTAATATTAAAGCACAGAACACAATCCCGATCACACAAAAGGCCCGTTAATAACTAGCGCACACGAAAATTGGCATCTTTATAATCTCAGTTGCGCCATATTAATAACTGTAAGTTATTTCGTTCCCGGTATCCCGCGGGAATGCATTGTTCGCGTCACCGGGATATTGTATGCACTATGCACGGTTGTTGTAATAATATTTACTGCAGCCGGTTAGATAATCAGGTTTAGAATTTAATTGTTGTTGGGATTGCCTTTCAAAGTATGGTTATTGGATACCATAATGATTACGTAAATTATTAAACCTAGGTTCTTTATCTGTGTTCTGCTGTGTGGTGACGGCGACAAATATCAGAATCAGAATATCATCACCCCATCTCATCCCGTGGGGGGCGTAGAAGTCGACCCGAGGGAATATCTACCAGAGGACGGGAAGCAGCTTCCTTCTGAGTACTACGACCATCATACTGCGATCGCCAACCCGCCTGCCAAGCGTGGCGATTATGGCATATCCCCTCAAGATGATTCTTGAGGGAGGTTTGTCCAGCAGTGGACTTATTTAAGCTGTAATGATGATGATGATGTTGAGGTTCTTTATCGTGTGGGCAGTGATTCAAGCCGGCCAGTAGGTCTGAGACGTGGCTTATTAATGTCCACAACCGGGACCGGAGGGTACGTTAAGCTGACGGACGAAGCCGGAGACGCTCAGTAATTAAACCACTTTAACGGTCACCCATCTATGGACTGACCGCGTGCCTAGGTGCTTTACCTCGCCGATCACTTATCGACCGTTGAGTACAACTCGCCATGAACGCACATAAATATAATAACGAACCACTGGCAAATATGCTTTTTCAATCAGATTTTGCGTGATATAAAATTATTATATGCAACGTTTCGGTCATATTTTTTTATATTGAAAATACATGTGGTTTTATATTGCCGCGCAATATATGGGAAAAGTAATTATGGCATTATTGTGGTTGTCATAAAAATATTAACAAGTTTGATTTAATTATTAAAAATATTTGAATTATAGGTTCACATAAACGACTTTGTTGAATGTGTGTCCAATTATCGGAGACCAGGTCTAGAATAAGAAATATGTTTTGGCGATAAAATAGACAGTAAAAAATCTTTTTCACGTATACTAATCACATTTAAATTCTTTCGTCTTATATGACAGGGATGAGGGAGAAAATTTAAAGAATGGAAAAAAATGTGGGTTTTTGTAATTTTTGCGAAGGAAAAAATAATATATTCCCAATGTTATATTAGGTAAGCAACAATAAAAACTAATTAATGTGATTACCAAATCATTTGCTAAGATATACTGCTGTAACAGGAGGACGTGAAATATGGCCATGTTTCTTCTTATCGTTCTCAACTTCGGTGGTTACTGATTCGTCAGCGTCGTTCCTTTCGAGCTCTGACCACTCTTTATACTATTCTTGATTCTCCTTTTTCTCCTTCTTATTTAACAACTTACTTTCAGTATCTCTGCAGTAACCACAATAAAAATCTCCGCTCGACTCATAACCGTTTGCTTCAATGTTCCTCTCATCGTTCTGTCTTTTTCCACTCTTCGTTCTTTATTCAGTCTATTCTCCTGTGGAATGCACTGCCATTGGAAGTCAGGATGGCCAAGAGTCGTTTTTCTTTTAAGAATAAACTACGAGTACATTTACTGGGTGCCCTTAACAATGTGTGAGCTGAATCAACATTTCCTTTCGTTATATATATATATATATATATATATATATATATATATATATATATATATATATATATTTCATAATATATTTATGTATGTATTAGCTATAGTATTATAGGTATGTTTAAGTTGTATATTATTTATTATATATATTTATGTCTACTACCGTACCGTATCTTACATCAATCTCCTATATCTGTACCTAATGCACCTATCTAATTATCTCTGCACCACCTTAAGGTTGACTGGGAGAAAATGCCTTAGGCATTAAGTCCGCCTTTGTACCCATATGTGCAAAAAGTTTAAATAAATAAAGTCACAAGTAAGGGTCCTTTTTTATCATATTAATACGATACCCTTAAATCAAAACCAAACAGGCTAAGTCTAATTTATTTGGGTCACACAATATTAGTAAATATCAACGTCACAGTCGATATGGTCTCGTATTCCTAAAAAAACTGTATTCAAACTAAAAATTCTCCAAAACTACATGTACAGTCCATCTGTAGCTGCAAAATAAACATGAAAATGTAACAGAATGTAGCACAAAGCGCGGTTTGCGGCCATTATATATTCTAACTCCAAAAATATCATTCACTGACTAACAGACATTCAAGCGCCGTGCTTCAGGAACTAACATTATTTTCTCGCTAGACTGTGTGAATTGTTTCAACTGTACCTCCACAGGGGATCACGGCAACTAGGATATAAAAGATGGCTAAAATAAGTTTTAAGTTTCTCAAATAAAACGACTTGTAAATAAAAAAAAACCGGCCAAGTGCGAGTCGGACTCGCCTATGAAGGGTTCCGCAGCGGCAAGTATTTCATTTTCATTAAATGAAAGGTAAATTCCGGTTTACGATTTGTGACGTTTGAAAAATACTACTTTCTAGATCTCGTTTAAACCAATTTTCGTTGTTAGTTTACATGGTAATGTACATCATATATTTTTTTAGTTTTATTATTCTCTTATTTTAGAAGTTACAGGACACTCATTTTGGAAGTGTCTCTCGCGCAAACTATTCAGTTTAGAAAAAAATGATATTAGGAACCTAGACCTAGACCTATCCATAGATACCCCACAAGTATGGGTACGATGAAAAAAAAATGAGTTTCAGTTCTATGTATGGGGAACCCCCAAAATTATTGTTCTTTTTCTATGTTTGTGTGAACATCTTAATACATCTACTTAACAAGTTTCAACAGTACAGCTCTTATAGTTTCGGAAAAAAGTGGCTGTGACATACGGACGGACAGACATGACGAATCTATTAGGGTTCCGTTTTTTGCCATTTGACTACGGAACCCGAAAAAGAATGTTCTTTAGACCACATGACTGAAATTAAACTTAGATATACGAAACGGAACTAAATTACGTAACGTAAAAGTAAAAAGAGAGAAAGAAAATGTCTGTTCTTTACTCCTCTCACTACCCACCCCTACAGTAATATACGAAAAGGAAAACCCGTCATTGGCCTGCCCTTTATATTTTATCCTGTAATTTGTGTTATTATCTGAATCGGTCTTGGTCTTTTGCTATCTTCACTAATATATATCTGCCTCTCACCTTCCGTTCGCCTCGACCGATCACAGTAAGGCTCTCGTCACGCACTGTCCAGCTGAGTGCACAAAGAAGCGTGCGTACTTAAAAATATCATAATATTCCTTTGGTTTGCCATGTATGTGAGTATATGTTTATTTAATGACATTGACAACTGATTTGTGCTATAATATGTAACAAACATTTCAATATTCTTAAAATTTATTTATCAATATCAGTAATTTCAGTCAGTCAGTTCAGTAATTTGCACAGAATTACTATAAGGTTTCATATTTTATTTTAATTAATATGTACAGAAACAGACTGCAGACTATTAACAAATTGATACTACAATTTTCTTTTAACACTGTTAAATCTGAAGTCCGTTTAGAACCGTACACTACATTTATAAATTACCAAAATTCTATGAGTTAGAAAAATAAACAACGTAATATGTTAAAAGGCTTAAGAAGCAAGACCGGCAATTGTGGAGATCTTTGGGGAGGCCTTTGTCCAGCTGTGGACGTCTTTCGGCTGATATGATGATGATAATGATATGTATAAATATATAAAATCTTAAAAATCCATGATATTATGGCCAATGACCCACTGACTACGCCATAACGTGATAAACGTTAGTCAAAATAAGTTATAAAATTGTATTCTATAATGTCTATGAAGTAATTAAGTTTAGAGGCAATTTCGTGCATCATCTGCCATAAACCGAAATCAAAATGTTTGAAACTGGAATTAACTGGCCAAAACTAGTTCGAATAATATTTATCCACTATCAGCAAAACAAAAGTGAGCTAAGCAAGAAGTTGGCAATCCAGCAGTACACTACCCTAAAACTGCAATTGAAAATGTACTTTAAATTCAAAAGTTAAAGTTTAAAATAAATTGTCTGTGCATGTTTTTTGTTTCATTGAGAGATAAATCGTTAAAGAAGTTGTAGTCAGACGAATAAAAATTTTATCGTGTTTCACAGAAGAGTTATATTTCATTGCCGTTTAGTTAGAATATAACGAAAATGAGGTGAATTTGTGGAATTTCCTCCGTCACCCCGGAAGGGTAGAGTTCAGTCTACATAAGTTTCCACAGCTTTTTGTTTAAGAATCGGGCGCTATGTTTAGTAACAGGGTTTTTGTAATTCATTTCTATAAACTCAGTAAATTTATTAAATTACTCTAGATCCATATTAACAAAACTTGTAGTTATATTAGTTTATACAGTTATTAGCTTTTGTCATCGAAGAGAACGGTTAATACTAGATCATTTTTATAAAAGAGGAAAATGATAGACTGTTTGATACACTGACGGATAGATCAACGTTTGTTTTATCATTTATGGGGTTGAATACTAAAAAACGATGAAACACGTGTTGAATTGTTTTAAGAATATAAATTCCAAGCTTAAAGTTGAACAGATCAAGAAAACATGATGTTCGATACAAACTTTGCTGCCCTTTTTCACCCCCTTCTGGGGCTTACTTTTCAAAATTCTTTCTTAGTGCACACCTACGTCACTTAAAGAATTTTTGAGCCAAATTTCATGGTTCTGGGCCCGTCAGTATGAGCTGCTGCTGGGGTACTCTTTTTTTTTGTCTCATACAGTCGTCGCCTTTAGTCGTCTTCGTGTGACTTGTTAATTTTGTAAATGTGCGCGGATGGACCCACCGTTTGTTCATCTTGCAAGAGGTTATTTTAATTGCTTGAGCGAAATGGAATGTTATTGTTTATTACCTCTTAATTATTTTGATTAACTAGATGTCATCGGTTCTGTGCGTGCATTGGCCCACATACCAGCCAATCACAATGTTAAAACAAAAAGCGAAAGAAGACGAAAAAAGCAAGCCCGGAGTTTCTTTGTGGCTTTCTTCTCCGGTTCGTCCACCTAGGTAGCTAGAGAAAGCCACAGGCTAGCTAAGGTAGGATCCTCAGCGGCGAGGATCGCGTTGCCCCCTTAACACGTGATCGGTAATACCGTCCAAGTGATCTGACCCCCATTTCGAATTCCATCTTATTACTTCAGCGGCCGGCCGAGATGTGGCCCATAAGGGTGCCCTCAGGTATTAGTCGTTTAAATTAAGCTACTGGTTGAGAGCCTTTTGCGCTAGCCAACTGCTCGTAGTTTTCAATTTTTTAATTTGATATACGATTGCTAAATGTAACAATAATAGCTTAATAACTTGCTATTTATTATTTATTTAAGAATATTAAAAATACATGTGACGAAACCATAAAGCAACACGGCCCACCGGCAGACCGTCTGCCGGTGGGCCGTGTTGCTTTATGGACAAAACAGACCGCACGGACGGACTAATTTAAAATATTTTGTTACTTTAATTACTGTTTTTAAACTGTGTTTATGTAATACGTTGTGAGCTTGACAAGTACAAATGTATGTAAATACCCAAGTGCTGAATAAATTTCATTATTTCATCGGTCAGTCAGTCAGATTCTGCATTAATATTATATAGATAAACATAGCAGTTATACTATTTTAACAAAATGTTTTTTTTTATTTTCCCTTCGATGTTTTGTTCCAATTTCATTGATGGAAGCACCATGCATCACTCGCAAAATTAAACTCCATTATAGCATCTACCGGATATAGGCAACTGTCATGTAACTTTGTAGCCTCCGTATTTTTTTTTTTACTGTTTACCGTCATGACGCTGTTAGTTTTGTTATCATTCTGCTCTTTACGATAATTATTTATATTTTTAAGACACCCATGTGGAGTTTACTTTTATCGAGCCTAGGTCAGCACATAAATTATATATTGTAATACCTTTCAAAGTCACTTATGATTGTCATATAAATACATTTATTTTATTCATATATGAATTTGTATAATTAACATTGTTTAAATTTTTTTAATAAAGGATAATTATACTTTTTAAGCCATTAGAACGCCTGTGGTACAGGTTTAACCTAGTACAGGCACAAATTGTCTACTTATAGCTTAGTATTAATTATTTTTAATATAAATAGATATAAATTTTTTACACATTTTTTCTTGAATAAATTTATTTATTTATTTATTTATTATTGATTTTTCTGGGTCTGGATTAAATCAAAAGCCAGGTCGTATGTGTACAAACGGCTACATATCAAGCTATACATTTGCAGTATAAGCTGATCTCGCGTTGTATAGGATTTCCATACCATGAGCTTATATTGGAAATGTGTAGCTTGATATGTAGCTGTGTGTACTAGTACAACCAACGTAATGACGAATTCCTATACATTATTATAAATAATTCCTCAGAATAATCTATATTTAAGCGTTCATTATTTATGGCAGAACTGTGACAAGTGCGACAAGAAAAGTGTGACATTTATATAAAATTTTAATTGTAATTCTCCGTAAAATGATGACATTGTACAATTAATTGCATGCTCTAACCGGCTGGACATAGTGACGCCAATATCACTAACACCCTTGAATGTGCAATGTCCTACCTATGTTCGCAATAAAGAATTTTGATTGATTGAGTGATTGAACTGTTACCGTAATAATTCTGAGCTATGTTATACTTCGGAATACTGTCCAAAACAAGTTTAAAATCCCTTCACATCTCTGCTAAATATTTATTTTGCCATTTATGTATACCTACACAATACGCATTTATTCAAGTTCTTTTACGTTTACCAAATAAAATTTTATTCCTTGTTAAAATGTAGCAGTTGGCTGTGTTAAAAACTGAAAATGGACGCATCAAAAAATTTACGAGACTTTTTGAGTTTGACTTCAGCCTGAGATATATCTGACGTCGCGGAAAATGATGAAAGCGTTATTTCTCTGTGTGCATGCTGTTAGTGAGTGAACGCTACTTTATGAGAAGAAAAATGTATATAATTGGGGTGCATTTGTTTCTAATTGTAAGAGTCACTGAGAAGAAAAACATCGAGTATGCCTTTGTATAAAGTTTACTTCATAGATATTTATGCCATACTTATTAACCTGAGTGTAAACAAATCTCTTTCTTAAGCGGCTCAAATACTTCGTTCCTGATTACGATCACGAATCTCCTCCAGAACGGCTGAACTGATTGTCTTCAAGTTTAACACAGTGGTAGTGAACATACTCGTGAGTGCATAAATTCATAAAAATACGGACACGCCGCTGAGAATTAATGACTGAAAAAAACAGTGTCACATTGAAATCAATGTAAAAGTATAGAGATCAATGATATGTACTTTTTACAAAATGTTCCAGTATAGCCAAAGGAAAACGCAATAATAATTCATACAGAAATTAGTATGTACTTTTGCAATGTGCTCTAGTATCTCCAAATGAATAATGAAATTATATTAAATTTAAAAATTTGATACGTATTTTTGTAAATCGCATAATTTTAAATGATCTCGATAAAAAATAAGTAAAGTTGGCTCTAATTTAGTTTTTTTTTGTATGTTGTTATTACAATATAACAACTTTTTATTAATTAGCTGACAGTAATATGATTAAAGTTTATTGTCTTATTAACTGAATCCCTGAGTCGCGTTATACTTTTCTAACAAATGATTGACAAACACAAGGCACACCCAGACTCAGGACACAGCACTTATGAGTCACATAAATAGTTGTCCTGTGTGGGAATCGACCCCGGGATACGAAATGGCGAGGTTGATATAGTAACCGTTGCGCTTAACATGCAAAAATATCAAAGAATATAATATGAATGAGTTTGATTTACTCGTAAGTATATCGTGACATTGTTACGTCATCCTACACTATATTATTATATTCATATTAATATTATAAACGCGAAAGTTTGTAAGTATGGATGGATGGATATTTGTTACTCTTTCACGTATTAAATACTGAATGGATTTTAATGAAGCTTTACAATAATATAACTTATACATCAGAATAATATATAGGCTACAATTTATAAAGATATTGTGTGAATTGTCCAAAATATGACGACAAGTGTCAAGTAAGTAGGAAAAAATCTACCATCTGCGAGGTATTCCGGCGTGCACTGCCAAAACCGCTAGAGATACACATCCTACCAATATTATAAATGCGAAAGTTTTGAGTATAGATATATGGATTTAATGTTTGTTACTCTTTTACGCCAAAACTACTTTAACGCGGGTGAAACCGCGGGGCATAGCTAGTTAAATATATTATATCAAACAAAACGCTGCCGCGCTGTAAGTCGTTACCTACAAAAAGCAGCATTAACTTTCTCCATACAAACTTTGCTATTTCATAGCTCGTATAATGGTGTAAACACGTAAAAATCAATGAATAAGACATCTTTTCATCGGACCCAAAGTTGTCAGTTGAAAGGGCCTGAATAGTCAATACAGCTTTAGATGTACCTTATCTCAATACTGACTTGCTAACGACTTGTCATGGCCGACGATACCTTTGTACGTACCTCATATAATTAGGCGGCTAATAACGTAGGTAGAGGTTTATCCCGTCCGTTTGTATGGAATCTTATGTTGACATTAAGTACATTTTTATATAGGTAAGTTAGAAATTTTACCGCTTTTGAGTATTATAATCTCTAAAATAATTTACAGCATATATATCTGTTGGTAAGTCATATCTATATATTATTCTTTATTTATTTAAAGGGACTTTACGTATAGCGTATGCCAGTCCCATCGTATCCTAATTAATTAAATTTTCACAATATATGGGCCATGAACTTAAACAAACCCATCGCATCATCACTATTTGGTTGGGATAGAATTTTATGGACCATGCCCACATCAGTTCTGTTCAAATTCAGGGCACATCAATTTTAAAATGATATATATATATATATATATATATATATATATAGCTTGACAGTGATTGTTAATTCCCCAAAGGGGCTTTAGACACGTATTATAGTCTGTATTCTGACTGGTGAAGCAGTAAAATCCTCATTTTTTTCAACGTGGTGGAAACCGTTTATACTTCCCCATAGTTTGGGAGACTAAGGAGTACGTGGGAATCCACTAAAACCCACTAAACCACCACGGTAGCCTTGCCTCTCGGTGCTGTGGGTGATGGTTCCAGCAATTTGGGACGATCTCCATCCGGAAGCACCATCATTTCACCTATGCATCTTAAAGAAGCTCCGCGTATGGCAAAGATGTTCATGCCCCACCGATGCACACCTTGTGCAGGCAACCTGCATCTACCACAATTTGCTTCATCCCTTGATCACCATCTGCAATGAAATCCTCCTAGGCTAACTCTAAACGACGAATTAAAAAGAATTCTTTTATGCCGTGAAGAACCAATGAACCATGACCACATGCACTATTGCAAGGCACGTCCTCTTTTACTATTCTTAGTGGCCCACATTATATTTACATATTTCTTCGAGCCAAGAAGTTGGCAACTTGCTATCAAACTTAAGTTCAAAAGATTATTGAGTCAAACCATCCGCCTCGCAATCGGAAAACTTGACAAAATCACTCTTTCATTCATATTGAATAGTTACAGACGGGTTTGAAAAAGTATGAGCAATGTAAGGCTTCTATAAATTTCTGTGAATTTATTTGAATCAAATCTACTCTGTGTGTTAAAACAAATGAAAAATTTATTCACATAAACTTTTAAAAGCGCTTGTAAATTGTCAGAAGACAAATTGTAGTATTAAAAATTAATTACAACTACATTCAGCGTCGTAACTCATATTAATAATAATAATATCATGAGACATTATGTACACATGGCTACATATCAAGCTATATCTTTCCAGTATAAGCTGATCTCGCGTTGTATACGATTTTTATACAGAGAGAGGTCAGCTTATATTGGTAAATTATAGCTTGATATGTAGCCACGGCCATCTGATCTCAAACTAAGCAGAGCTAGAGACTACTTTTCTATTGTAAATACATACTTATATAGATAATAACACCCAGACTAACAGACAAACAGACATGTTCATACACACAAATATATGTCCTGGGTGGGAAATGAACCCACGACCTGTGGCGTGCATAATTGTATTGTAATTTATGATAGTAATGGTTTAGTAAAATAGCCAATTTCTTGTAATTATTGACACACAGGTTATGTAAGATTCTTTAAATACAATGTGTCAATACTTATAGTTATAGATATATTTTACTACAGGTTGTTTAATCACTCTATCTATATTTAGAAAATAATTCGATGTTATACCGTTGCGTTGGTCCTGGTTGTTATCAGTAAGTATATGACAATAGTTGCAAGTTTTTAATAAAATAAACAGAAACTCAACTTCATCTGGTCGATACATCCGAGATACTAGTTCAAAGGTCCGTTTAAGGTAGTGGTTTCGAAGTCAGATCGTATTCGCTCGAACTATTCTGCTAGACAGCTGCAATGTCTCATGTAAATTGTTGCGTCTCCAAATACTTGCTTTCACTGTTCCTTTGAAGATTGGCGAGTTTGAGTAAATAGATGCAAGCGCGAGGTCAATCCATTGATGTTTAATTCCCAAAGTGATTTGATTCCCGAACTTCTCCGCGAGTTTCGAAGTGCACGTCAAGCTATCGGTCCCGGTTGTAGTTAATTGATGATAAACGTATAGCCAGTTTAGGTCCTGATGTCGGCTACCGCTTTGTTATAGTTGGCCTGTGGCGCGGTTGGTAAATGCTTGCTTTGCACGGCGCAGATCGTGGGTTCGATTCCCGCCCAGGGAGATATTTGTGTGCATGAACATGTCATAGTTGACATTTATTTTTCATATTTCTAATGTTTTAATGTTCCGACTTGTATGTCAATTACGTCATTTAATTGTTATATAAGGTATATACAAATTATTTAAGGTGATATTGATTTAAGTACATTGTTTTTTTTTTTATAATTTTTGACTTTGACATAATGATAAGCATGTATTTCTTAAATATGCCATTAATTTTGTATTATTTATTTTGCTAATGACATTTCTTTTTTTATGTATTATTTTGTGATTTAATTATGTCATTACATCTTTAAAAAATTGCATGCCCTCACCGGCTGGACATAGTGATCTTCACATTTGTATGATACCATGAAATGTTATTAATGTACCTGTGTTCGCAATTAATAAATTGATTTAATTTGATTTGTATGTTTGTAGTACAAGCTCTGCTTAGTTTGGGCTCGACTGACCGTATGTGTGTCCTGAGATATTATATTACAACAAGTACTTTACCACATGGCCAGTGGTTACCTGTTTGTCTGAGTTATTCACGCCATTCGTTTTTGACATTGATATAGTCTAAGCAAATAATAAGTACTATACTATTTGAGTTATAGCATGGTGCGGGTGACAGTTTCAGTAACATTTCGTTTCACTCTTGAAAGGCGCAGCGATTAACAAATTATGTCTTAGTATCTCAGCTGTACCTACCACATTTGTTACATATTAAATCATTAATAACTGTAGTAAATTGAATTAAATGCAACCAAAATGTTCTTCTCTACAAATTAAATTAAATTGAATGAAAAAGTAAGCGTTATGCGTATAACGTGACGTCATAGACGTATTTAGTGATGGGATGGACAGCTACGATGGGAAGTCGATATTTTTGTATAATAAAAACGTATTTTGTGCATAGGTAAATTTGTATATAGGTAGTTTGTACACGTACCTAGTTTCACAACACAACTGAAGATATACAAATTTTCATAACAACATCATAGAGAACTTATTAGATTTATGCTGCGAGTATCGTTAGCAATAAAAATGTATTGCACATCCCTAGTAATGTGGTACTTATAAAATCCTTATTGAACTAAATTTTAAACTAATTATTCATGTAACTAACTACATTTAACAGGTTACTCCTATCCAACCTACTGTAGGGGCACTAGGTTTCGATAGGACTTCTTAATATCTGCAACACCTTAAAGGACATTGGGAGAATAGCAAAACGTCCAAGGTACTTATTGCCATTGTCAATTAGCTTAAACAATACGCATTTTGTTGTGTATACAAAGTGCATATTTTTATATTAAAAAACTTGAGAGGTGTTAAGGGACACCCGGATGGAACAAAGTTATTTCTTATGTACAAAAAACCTGTATACACTCAACAAAAATAATCGTCGCGGCACCACACTGTTCAATGCGAAATAGAAATGAAAATATCTGGCTTGCTTTCTATAAGACAGAGAGAGAGACAGAAACATGCGCACGCCGCACAGCTGCAAAAAGCGTCGCGACAACTTTTCGTAAGAATTTTTTCGTCTAGCCCCCTTTGACAACGCGCGATAAGGAACTTCGTTCCAATAAATAAACAACGATTCCGTCTATATGTTTAAAAGTAACAACTTAAAAGTAAGTTTATTAATTTTTATGGTGCATAGGTAATTTTAATGAACTCTTTTACGTTTAATAAGCAGTAAAACCACGGCAAAAACTTGTATATTCGGGTGACACGCATTAAAGTATTCGATCATATGAACCCTTATCAGTAGTTACCTGTTATGTCAATGAATATGCTCCTAACATAAAAGGAAGACTATTAGGCAGGCCTCTGGTTTTCGCTCTAATAAGGGTAATGATTTTGAAGGTAACGTTAATGTATATATAATAAATTGTAGTAAAAATATAGCTAAAATTTAGATAATTAAACCTACACATGATCCTTGACAATAACTTAATTTAATACTTAACTTAACTTAATTTAATTTTTATAGATTCGTCATGTCTGTCTGTCTGTCCGTCCGTATGTTACAGCCACTTTTTTCCGAAACTATAAGAGCTGTAGGTACTGTTGAAACTTCGGACGTAGATGTATTCTGTGAACCGCATTAAGAATTTCACACAAAAAAAGAACAATAATTTTCTAGTAGTCTATACATCTACTAAGTAGTTTTTTTTAATAATCCATAAACCGCAATTTACCTTTAATTTAATCAACTGAAATACTTGCTGCTACGGAGCCCTTCATGGGTGAGTCCGACTCGCACTTGGCCGGTTTTTTTAAACATACCGTTTTCCAGTAAACGTAGAAGGCTTACGGGACAATGTAGGCGAGTAAAGTTATAAGTCATCTAGAAAAATAAAACTACAGTGTAAGACACCCGCCATTTTCAGCTTGAACCTTGATTCAGGGTTATATTTAAAAAAAAATACTTGGTTTTAGGTTACAATTTCTTGACAAATTCGGTTTTTTTTGTACTTATAAATAAATTCCCTAAATTTTTCTTGGCTTGTAAGAGTTTACTAAGCATGTAAATTTAGGTGAGAAAGACCTTGGCGTTAAGGTTTACTTTATCGTATGGGGAGTGGTTACTGTAGTGCATAGTTGTCAAGTCGTAGGATATTCCTGATATGGCTTAATGACTATAACTTGGATCGACAGCTTAACCAAGTGTCTTCCAAGGCACAGAGAACGAACAATGAAATGAAACCACTTCGAAAAAGTGACGTTTCTTAAATAGCTTTTTTATATGATCTCTGACAATCTGATAAGTTCTGTATTATATTATTCTTCGTCTGCAAGGACTCGCACTAGGGCAGTATTTTTATTTATGATTACAATTCAATATAGTCTTTTCGCCATAAGATGAGTTTCCTGATAGTTCATTTTATTCTGTAGCACCCATACTACTTTAGACGTATACAAAATAATATGGCAAAAATATTAAAAAAGGAAATTGCCTTTAGTAATTTACTAAGTAAATGATTGCAGTTATAATTAACTGTTAATAAATTAAGTATATAAAATAAAAATGTATAAATCTTAAAAATGTCTAATGCGTTGAACGGAACGTCGGCCAATAGAGATTGACACTACTAATAGATTGACACGAATCCGATTCCATTTCCTTTGCCAACTGAATCGATATTATAAAAAGAATTATATTTCGTTAGGTCACGTCACTACAATTGTCAGACAAGAACTGTCAGGGAACTCATGGCGAAAAGACTATAGTGATAATAACATCGGATGTAATATCACATTCACAACTTAAATATTAATCGTATAATTGGCTTGTTTACTGTGGGTTGCGTAGTACGAATATGTAGGCAGGTTCGATTATTCAACTCTATCCAAACATTAAATAATTGGTTTATCATTTAAACAATTATTTGCATTTTATTTTTTAGTAGAACTATCTTACTGGATGTAAACTATGTAGTTAATATGGATTTGTAATAATGCTGTGTGGTGACGGCGGTGAAAATGAAAATATCATCACCCTATCTTATCTCGTAGGGGGGTAGAAGTGGAGCTACGGGATTATCTACCAGAGGACGGGCAGCAGCTTCCTTCTGTGTACTTTGACCATCTTACTGCGTTCGCCAACCCGTCTGCCAAGCGTTGCGAGTATGGCATATCTCCCCAAG
The DNA here is from genome assembly GCA_951640165.1 of Pseudoips prasinana. Lineage (NCBI taxonomy): Eukaryota > Metazoa > Arthropoda > Insecta > Lepidoptera > Nolidae > Pseudoips > Pseudoips prasinana. The sequence goes on along the minus strand of OX621238.1, from coordinate 1,549,494 downwards.
AGGATTCTTGAGGGAGACTTGTCCAGCAGTGGACTTATTTTAGTTGTAACAATGAATATGGAGTTATATACAATGCGATAAAACTAAAAGCTTTGAGGAACCCGCTCTCAAAGGATTACTGTAGATTTTTGTTTTATTGACCACTGATGCTCTGAAATTATATTTTTTTAATGTTTTCAAATATTGTATTTTCTGAAAGAAGACAATCTACTATTTAAATCTAGAGATTTTAAATGCTTAAAAAAGGTAAAACTAAAGTGTACTTAATAGAGCAAATCACCCACATATTGTACCGGTGGTGAGGACCAATTAAGTGTAAGATGTATGCTGAAGATTTCATAGACTGACTGAAAAGAGATTACATAATTAGCTTAATATCATCCACTGCTGAACATAGGCCTCCCCCAAAGGTTTCCTAAACGCCGCCATTTGTCAGGGCCGTAGGAACTGCGTTTGGCATACGATACCTAACTGCGGTTACTAGTAGTTAGGTAGTAGTTACCACACAGGAATCGCTGCTGCCCGACTACCTGGTGTATCCCGTAGTCGCCTTTTATAACACCCACGAAATCATATGGGTCGGCTTTATTCTTTCTGGTCCGGAAACTACAGGGCTAAAAAATTAGCAAAAGGGTGGAATAGATTTTAAGTCGTAGTATATGGATTATGAGAAATTTTGATGTTATACCCACGAGAAGAGATACTAGCTTTTTCAAACTAGTTTGATATGTAAATTCAAAATAAAAATATAATTTTATCATTTCATGAAATCCGATGTTTCCATGTTATTACCATAACGTTTAGCAAATTCTTGAAATGATTGAATCCTTTAACTAAAGTTCTCTATTTGTGTTACATCTTGTATAGAATACAAGATGAAACACAAATAGTGAACTTTAATTAAAGGATTCAATCGGCCTAGGTAATAAGAACGAGTAGTTTTTTAAACGTATCATTATTAAACAAAATTATTAACAGGTATTAACGCAACTAACCTTTATATTTATTTTCCTGAAATTTCGACCAAGTTGCATTGATCGAACCCCTGGCCACGATCAATCCATCTAAAACATAAATATACTTCAGTGGATTTCATGGATGTTCAGTATGCATCCCAGAAATATTCCCAAAATTAATGTATATGTAACTTTATAAGAACTTGCAGACAGCTTTAGGACGATTATACTTTGGTGTGTGTAAAAGTTTTATGAAGTTAGTACATATTAATATTCAACGGAAATAAAGAATACAATTGAGACGATGCTACCGGCCTGAAGCAACTCTGGATAAGTTAGTAAGTATGTCTAGTTTGCTGATTATTTATTGTGTTAAAACCCACACTGAATACGACCTAATGTATGTAACACTTATAGATGCCAGGTGGATAGTTACCTGTAAAAAAATACAGTAGTTATAAGACCTCGAGCGCAGCTGTAATCAGTCTTTATAGTCTATAGCTCACATTTTTGTTTCAGTAATAATTACTTAAACAAAAATGTATTAGAACTTCCATCAGGAACGAATCTTACAGAATTTCTTCTCAACTGTGCATGTCAATTTTCCTTGCTAAATGACAATATATCTCACCTACGATATAAAACAAGGGCAAATAACAAATAAGTTTTAGCTAATATTAAGGTTGAACCTCTATACTCACACACACTCATATATAATAGAAAGAGACAGAGAGAGAGGGCCACATAGAAGGATCGTTTCTCATTACCCTTACGTGATGATTTCTAATAGTCAAAAGTACGTTAAGGAACTTCATTAATGTAAAGCTCATGAAATGTCATAGAATAGTTTCTAAATAACCGTATATATGCAAAAACCAAATCCAAAAGGTTATATAAAATTGGACGTTATATAAAATGCACAAAACAATAACACTGAATATAAGCCGAAAATCAGATTTCATGTAAACAAAATGAGCACACAGGAGCCTAACTCAATCAAACAGCGGTATATTTTCACAATTACCAACAAATACCCGCTACGGGTTCATTTAAATTTCAATCACTGGATCTATTGAATAACTAGCCGGGCGGACAATGTTTGCTCTGGGTAGCCGCTACGTTAATATTATAGAGAATCAATCTAATTTGTCAATGAAAGTCAGTTGCAGAAACCGATTCCTTTGAGGTTGGCTTTAGAATGCTGCTAGATGACGAAAGGATACTCTCATTTTATTGAAAATTTGTATTAAGTATATTAAAGTAGAAAAAAATCACTTATATACTAACATCCTTAATAAAGCCAGGATGATTAATTACTGAAATACCGAATAATTGGCAAACTGAAGTGGCAGTGGGCAGGGCACATAGCTTGTAGAGCCGACGGCCGATGGGGCAGAAAGGATCTCGAGTGTCGATCACGAACCGGAAGACGCAGCGTGGGCAGGCCCCCTACAAGATGGACCGATGATATTGTGAGGGTCACTGGAAGTCACTAGATGCGGATAGCGCAAGACGTCAATCGGCATGATGTTGATCTTTTTATTCTATAAGTTCGAGATAAATATTGTTTTATTCTATTTGGATAATTAACATGGAACTAATAAATTGTTGGCTGTATGTTTATAAAATAGTTGTTAATTCTAATTATTAATTATTGTTTATTATATTAAATTTTGCCGAAAGAACACCACTGCTGGACAAAGGCCTCCCCCAAAGATCTCCACAATTTCCGGTCTTGCGCTATCTGCATCTAGTGACTTCCAGTGCCCCTCACAAGATCATCGGTCCATCTTGTAGGGGGCCTGCCCACGCTGCGTCTTCCGGTTGGTGGTCGTCACTCGAGAACCTTTCTGTCCCAGCGGCCGTTGGCTCTGCGATGTGCCCTGCCCACTGCCACTTCAGTTTTGCAATTCTTCGGGCTATATCGGTGACTTTGGTTCACCTGCGGATGTCGACATTTCTGATTCGATCCAGCAGCGAAACTCCGAGCATAGCCCTCTCCATTGCTCTTTGGGTGACCTTGAGCCTTCTAATAAGGCCCATAGAGAGCGACCCCGTCTCTGTTCCGTCTGCCATCACTGGCAACACACACAGGTCGAAGACTTTCGACTTGAGACACTGCGGTATTTTGGACGAGAAGATGTTACGTAGCTTCCCAAACGCTGCCCAGCCGAGTTGGATCCTACGATTGACCTCCTTCTCGAAGTTGGACCTACCTAGCTGGATGGTCTGTCCTAGGTAAATATAGTTCTCTACAACTTCAAGTGCAGAGTCACCAAGTTTCAATTGAGTGGGTGCAACATGGACGTTTCACATGATTTTCGTCTTCTCCATGTTCATTTTCAGACCCACTTGTTGAGAGACTCTGCTGAGGTCATCGAGCATTGTACCGAGGTCTTCCATGGTCTCAGCCATGACTACTATAATTATAAGAATATAGTAGTATCAAAATCTTTTCTTAAATAAGAGACAAATCGAGAAACGAGAATCGAATAAACATAACTTTACTTTATTGTATATATTTGTCACCAGGGTAACAACTGCCCAAGTTGTTACCCTGGTGACAGAGAGGTTTGAGCCACCTAGTAGGCGTCTGATATGACTTATCGACTGTTATCTAACGAATACAATCGGGACCGGCAGCTTAACGTGCTCTCTGAACCACAGAGACGCTCAGAAATTAAACCACTTTGGTGGTCACCCATCTATGGACTGATCACGTGCCTAGGTTCTCAACCTGGCTATGAGTGAACTAATCAAAATTGTATTCGTATGTAACTCGATTTCATAAATAATTAAATATGTTACATTAAATAATAATACTCTATAATAATTTAAATAATTTACTGATCCTTATTAATATTTATGGTTACCAACTGTGCTCACATTCGTTATACTATAAGCCATCTAATAGGGTCATATTCATTAAACGTTTACTTGAACTCTCTTAGGCATGCATTTCTATTTATTTTTGGGAAGGGAAAATAAAAGGAAAATGAATAAAATCTCTTGAAATACGATTCATTTAGGTACTCTCGTTTGACTCTACGAGTACCCCTATGCCTTGAAATACATGTTGCATCGTCGGTACAGGTAATGAGTCTTAAAATAAGAATACAACAAGTGATTTAAGAGCCTATGAAAGCCTCAACGAAAAACCTCAGAACTCATCGTGGTAACTAATCTCATCAAATTGTACTATTTAGACAGTATAAACAGTAAGACAATATGGTGTTTTTACGAACAGTGTATTGATTGGATAAATATAACTTACAATTAAAGCAAAAAGTTAATCGCCCAACATAATATGATCGATAAACCATCAGCTCACATCTAGTTTCCCACTTTTCACTGGTAGCAGACTCAATAACATCGAAACACTCCCCAGAGTACATTTTAGCGGCCCGCCGTCTAAATCAGAAGCAATTAACGTCAAAACTGTAATATCGGCCACAACCTCTGCCATGAGTGGATTTATTCATCTCTAGGGGAAATCATTTGATTTGTACAGATTTAGTTTTTCATACGATGTTAATGGTATTGGTGGGTAATTGATTGGTAACTTGGGTAAGTATGGCTTCAAATATAATATTGACTGATCGTATGACACTGTGGTTAAGGTAATTGCCTCTCTTTTACCTCAGCGCTCTCGTTCGTGCGCAGGACAATTTATTATGCCACAAATATTTTAAAAGACAAAGATCGTATTAGAGAATTTTCTGCCAGGGGTTATTTTAATCCACGGAAACAAACCATATCTTGACTTTGAAAACATACATGAATTTCTTAAATAGTTTTGTGGATGTGGCCATGACATCTCACCGAGGCGGAACAAATGCCTCAGGGATAAGTGACAAGTTTTATCATTTTAGAAATTCTTTTTATACGAAATACAAATATATTTATTTGCAAATAATGAAATACAAATTTGAATAATTAACTTAACTGAAAAGAAAACGCAAAATATTAGCTAAATTAACTATAATACTTAACTACTATAACTAGGTTATAGGGCGTCGTAGAGTTCCTCCGCATCGTCGGGAGGTAAGGTGCCCCGAAGGCTGGCCGTATTGCCACGCTGTATGGCAATGCTGATTCTTTGACAAACAACATTTATTGTATTTATTCTCGTTGAGCGACATATCTTCGGACTTATCGACTTATTATCGGGATCTTTTAAATGGAATCGACACTATCGATAAAGGCTCCATTTACGCCTATTTTGCACACACAATGGGAATTTATATATTACCAATGGTGTGGAGGAAATTATTGATTTTATCACTATCCTTATTATCTTGTTATGGCATATATGTTAATTATTTTAACATTGGTCGTTATTATAGAACCCAAATACAAATTATTTGTATGTAGTTTACTATCATTGCAGCGCCAAAAACCAATTATACTGAGTTGTGTTCAAATAATACGTTGAATTTTCGCTAATTATTATTTTAAAATGGAGGTTTAATATTTTAACATATATCTAAGGCAGTTGAGTTGGTTACCTCTCTTTGGACTCGCGTGGGATTATTATTAGTAAGTAATATTAAGCAATCAAATCAAATGTATAAATAATCAAACCAGCATTCGGCTCATCTGATGGAGTTTCGCTTATGGTCAAATTAAGCCATAGGTCCATTTCACGAATGGTCGAATTCACATAATTTTCAAATCGTTAATGGTCAAATTATTAAATAGTAAAGATCGAATTTGGTCTAAATCTTATAAATAATATTTAAAAAAAAATATTATAAATAATTTGGGTTAGGTTATGTTAGAACTGAAACTATAAAATAAATAAAATAAAATAAAATAAAATACATAAAAAAGGTTTTTATTCACGTAGACTTTAAAAAAGCCCTTGTAAATAGTCAAAACATGTTTGTAGTAATATAGTTGTATACATTAGATATTATTTCTAGTAACATAGATATTTAGGTACATCTTGTATGAAAACATTTATAAAATTTATTTTATTACAGAAATGATATTTAGCTAGCTCGTATCAAGTTATTGTCAAGAGATTATGTTTAATTATCTAGTTTAAGTCTAATATTTTTACTATAAAACTCTACTATAAACTCGCGAAAGGGAGCGAGCGAAGCGCCGTAGCAGCAAAAGCTAGTATACACAATAGCATGGTAGTATAATAATATATACGCCTAAAAAATCATTAAAAATATCTAAAATACTTTAAAATATTTTCATGACAATACTAATAGTCCAAGTACACTCCGAGCCTGTTATATATTTATAGTAGTAGTTATATTTATGTATGATTTATATATATGTCAAAACTACCTCTATATTTTGCATAAGCCAGAACTCGATTCCCATTCAGCAAAAATCTTTGTGTGATGACCACGATTATTTTTCTGGGTCTGGATGCAATTTATCTATAATATGGATGTATTTAGAAATACATAAGTGTGTTTATCAATCATAATTTGGTATCTGATGGCAGTGTGTTATTTGTCCCAAGATTTATATTATTTATTTAAAGAGAATCAAGATTTTTACGAACAATGACAATAAACTTTATATGCCTTTTAAAAATACATTTCTATATCCTGTTAAGCTTATCCTCCTGGATCTTATCTGAGATATATAGCTCAGGGCACTACAGCTGGACATAAACTTACTCCTGTAAAGCTAAGTATAATGTTTCATTATTACCCTGGAACTATGGTGCTAAGACACAGCTTACAAAGAACATAGCATCATTAGCAGTAGTATCAAAAAGGTCGATTATAACCCATACGATAACGGCTCGTAAAGTATCGGCGAGGTTAAGCGTCAGGCACGCGGTCCGTCCATAGATGTGTGTGTCAATTTCATAAAAAAGGAATATATAGTTTAAAACATATTCTTTCCTGGATTATAAATAGTAAAAAAACACACTTTAATAGAAAACTAAACAAAACAAAATTAGAATCCTGAGAATTAGCGAGGAAATCAATAGAGCACAAGTTGAAAAAATATTTGCACTCGAGTGCAACACGTAACTTTTCATCACACCTCAGCGAGGAAATGACTAACTGCGAAAAAAAAATCTTATTTTAAATACTTTTATTTGAGTTTAGATATTAATTACTATATTATGATATGTAAGTATTACAGAACAATCTTTTAATTATAACAAATAATACTTCATCATCAATACTTACCTAGGTATAATTAAGAAAAACTTAAAGTAACGTTGCTACAGTTTGAGTGTAATACAACAAGTAATATTGAGCAAAAGAAATTTAAAAGAGTACATCAATAAGGTTCCGAGTCTTAGGTTTTAATAAATAAAAAAAGTTGTATGTTAAATTCGGCACCATAGAGGTAGAAGTAAATAGGTTTAATGATATTTTGCATTTACAAACTTAGTGCACACGATGTTCTAAATTCAAATCTACTTAAGAGGATAAAAACGACTTTTCCAGTCAGCTATCGAAGAGCAAAAATACTCTTTACGAGATGGGGTGATGAAAAAAATATTTTTATTGTAAAAGCGTGGGCTGCGTTTTAAGATATTATGAAAATGATAATCCTTCAACTCATATCTTATTCGTCTAATTTATTTAACTCCTGCCTGAGTATCTTTGAGTATTGATGGTTACGCTAAGCAATCGGCTCCGGTTGTATTCATTAGACGACCATAGGGCTGCTTATACATTACACATTGACTTTAGGGTACCCACTGCCATTGCGATTAAGTAAACAAGAATCAGACATTTTAGATTTTTGAACAGATTTATTGTAGAATTAACTGCACGTGTTGTTGTAAATTATTGACTGGTGACGTGTATCGCAGCGGTTACCTAACACAGTCGCCTCACCACTTCAGGTCCCGGGTTTGATTCCCGCACACGACAACTATTTGTAAGTTATACTTTGTGTTCGGCAAAATACACGTTTGTAAAGTACCTCACGACGTAAGGATTATTAACTATAGTGAGAGCGCTGTATTAAAAAAGATTGTCAAGGAAATGATTTCGCTTTACGGCTTGTAAGAATGAAGTGTTTACAAGCCATCATACAGCGAAAACGTTTTGTATTAATTTTAGTCATTTTTTATTTCTATTTTAATGTGGTACACTAAATTCAAGTATATATTTATTATAAGTAATTTGTAATGTTAAATTTGCAAGCCTAACCGGTAAAATATGGCTGAAGATCAATAAATTGTAACACCTTATAATGTATACCTATATTTGCAAATAAATTATATTGTATTGTATTGTAAAACTTTACTTTCTTGTATGCCTTCTTACACCTATATGATAGGCCGTGTCTTGATGAATTGTTTGATTAGATACCAACGGTCACTTTTATCGTCGCACCATTCGCCATCTACTACGAGATCATCGTTGTACCATAGAACCTATGATATTAGAGAGCGGACGGGAAGAAAAGATCTCCAGACAAAGCCCCACATGCGTCCTCATCTAAACGTTGCTAAGCATAATGCCTACAACAATGCTGTTAAATTATTTAATAAACTGCCATTAGATATCAAGAGACTATATAAGTAGTTTTGTTTGTCTGTTATATAAATGGCTGTACAATTTTGATAAAAAAAATTGGTAACGCTTCAATAAGATCAGAAGTAATTTTTATTCTCAGCGCAGGTCAATATCTGAGACAGTAAATCAATTGACCTTATAAAACTAATTACTGAATATATGATAGTTTTTACGATTATACACTTCTATTTTCGTCATCAGTAAGTATTTTATTATTGCTAACATGATTGTTTTCTATAATAAGATTTAACATTGCCCACGCGATATGTGGTTCTTTTATAAAATCAATTTGGCTGGGTAGGGTTAGATATTGTGTAGGACTTTTACTTGTTTATTTAACCCAACCGTTTTTCTTAAGCTGCGGCGTAGAAATGCTTCTACACTTTACGTTGAATCGCCACTCTAGTGTTAATAAACTACAATTTATTATGCAAAGAAATTTTATGCTGTCACAGTAAGAAATAGTTTTAACGCTGTTGTGTAGGAAAGTAATTTTAATTTATGGGAGACTGTATTTTACATACTTGGAAAATACTTTATGATAACTCAATTAGATAGCAAAAGACTACGCAATAACTTTTTATTTTATATCATACCTTACAATTTTTTTTTTTTTTTTTTTTTTTTTTACCTTACATTATAATATTTAATATATTCTTAAAAGATAAGTATCTTTTTAGACATAAAACCTTTCAATTAAAAAAAATAGCAATCAGAACAATAAACATTGACAGGTTTAAAACCTGTGTTCTCCGAATTACAATTGAATGCTTAGCCAGTTAAGCCACGGTGGATCCTATTGTTTCGAAATGTATTATTATTTTACTAAGACAATCTTTAGGGGTTTTTTGCGCCTATCGTTATCGCTTACCAATTATTCGTCATAATTGGTAGATTCAATCCGCAAAATGCTGTTTCCAAATTTGTTGATGGTTTAAAATTACTATTACTACAATAAAGTTGTTCAATATTTTTGGAATATTTACCCGTATTTTTTTAGTTAAAACTAATTTGAGTAATCAGATACAAATAAATGAATTGCATATTACTTTTTCAATTTAATAAAAATACAAATATAGTTCAACAGATTTATACAAAATATGGAATTCTTAGATTTATAAGTAATTAAAAAAAATACGCTTAAATAGAAAACCATATTAAAAAAGTGGAAAATAATGTATTTTTTTTGTAAAAAATTCCTTGGTAGAACGTCCGGTGCGAAGTGTCACGAACAGTTATTTTTTATAGTTATTTAACTCATTTAAAGTCTAGTGTTAAGCAGCAGCTAATTTCATAATTAATAGCAGCTTTACAGATTTCACAAATAGTACATCATGTCCAGTTAGAGTAGTATTTAGGTACTTACAGCATCTTTTCACTACAAAAATGTTAGTACTCTTAAGGAATTGGGACCTACGTGACTGGTGCAGTATCCGTTACAAATGGAACAGTGACATTGTACGTATACTGTCATGCATAAGTCACTATGTATGTACCGTGATCTGCATATAGCTACTACATTTGTTGGGTACAATCATGTACTCACAAGGCAACCCCGATTTATAATAGGAACCCAATAAATAAAATAAAGTTCTTGTAGATAACAATGCATTTAGAGTTGTTGGTGTAGTGGTTATTGACTGTAACTGCTAAGCCAGAGGTGGATGATGTATTATAATAATAAAATAATAATAATAATAATATAACTTTATTTTTTCTCTCACACAGAATTTTGTACATTAAATATACTTAATCTAGGTGTACATTACTAGGTGTAGTTAGGATTAATCTATGTGAGAGACTGGTGTCTGTACTAGGAGACCTGTATGACAGATCGCCAGTCTCTCCACGCTCTGGATAGGTAGATTTCAATTTTGTACCTCTCGATTAAGCTGTAGTATATGTGAGTGTGTGTGTGTGTGTGTGTTGTTGACCAGACTTTTGTATATACATATATTTTGTGTTACTTATTATTTCATTAGATTAAGATGGAACATGCAATAAGTTTTCCGTTTCTTCATAATTTAGTGATTTGAGCCAGATTGAGGATGATGAGAACGAATATTTGTACTGTGTCTGGGTGTAATTTATCTACAATATTTATATATTTGGAAATATATTAGTATTATAGTTAAGACTTAAGTGAAAGTAACTGGCAACCGACGTAATTAATTTTATGTTGAATTCGGCCAACAGCTTCGACCACTTCAGGGCGAACTCAACCGTCCCAGTATATTATTATTATATTGAATCTCATGTTTTTGTAACAAATTATATGATACACAGGGCGCGCACAATTATATGATACGGCTTATCCGATACACAGGGCGCTGTCATGTCTATGTATGTGTGTTATTTCTATCCACTATCCGCGCCGCGTCTATTTCAGTGAGTCTCACAAGATCATCGGTCGACCTTGTGGGGTACCTGCAAACTCTGATTCGATATGAAAACCGTAAACAGATAAAGATTTAGTTTATTTATGAGAAAGCAACATGCAAATGAATATGAAATGATATAACGTTCTGTTATAACCGTACAATGTAAGCTTTATTGCTGACGAAGGTCTCAGCCTTGCTAGACGCTCTGTCAGCAATAATGAGTATGAACTGGAAGCATAACGCCGGGCAGTCAGTCTATTTAGAGCTCTCGCGAAGTATGGTTGCCTAGGGGGCCCTTTCCAATGTAGTGTATTTTGTCTTTATATTAATAAATAATCAAGTGTCTATTAAAAGCCTTTTTTTAAAACGCCTACTGAAAGGGACCCCATAACAGTTCGCAGGGTATGCTCCAGAAACAGTACACGTGTCTCTTCGGTAGCGATAAATTATAACAAGATAGCAATAGCGTTATTTTGAGCAAAGTGAGGCCTAGAAACTTCTGAAATTTTACCTCTTAACGTCCAAAAAAAAAAAAGTTTTTATTCATGTAGACTTTAAAAATAGGCTTGTAAATAGTCAGAACATGTTTGTAGTAATACAGTTATTATTTCTAGTTACATAATACATAATATATTTAGGTACACGGAATGTTAAAACATTTATACAATTTATTTTATAATGGTAGTGACATTTAGCTAGCTTGTATTAAGTTATTGTCAAGAAGATTATGTTTAGTTGAAGTTTATAATATTATGTATTGAAATTTATATTTTACTACATATTGTCTGAATGGTTCTGTCTATATTAAGGTATGAATTCGGTATTATTAATTTTTAATAATACTGATTTTATATTTAAAATCAGTATTATCAAGTTTTTAAACTCCTACTAAACATTCCAAAACCAGTCCCAAGCAAACCGTCAGATGATAATCTAATGATCGTTAACAGTTAGTAAACAGAGCAGCTATAACTCGCCAACTATCTAACACAGAGCTAATGCATAATTCACACCTGACTCCTGACTGCGGAGATAAGCTTCGCCACCAAATGCGAAGTTCTTGCGCCAATGGTTACCAATTGGGCGATTATGTGAACTTGTTAGGCACCTAATGAAAATTTAATACCAGTAATGAAGGTACTCTAATCATCAATCACTTCTTTTTAATACTCACTTTGTTTAATTACTTTACTTTATCGTATGGGTGGTGATTATCCTTTTTTTTTTTTTTGTTTAGGCAGGAGGAATGGCTACGCATGCCACCCACGCAAAGTGTATGTCGGACCTGCATAGTGAACCGTGGAATTCTCTTGGCGCCTGATGGGGGGAGCCCCGGTAACGCGGGTATGTTGCTCCGGTGCACCCCTAGGGGGGGTGGATATCCTAATGTCAAAGTTCAAGCCACCATGATATGACTTATTGACTGCAATCAACCTACTACCGGGACCAACAGCTTAACGTGCTCTCTGAAGCACGGAGACGCTCAGTGATTAACCGACTACAGCGGTCACCCATCTATAGACTGACCGCGTGTTTAGGTGCTTGACCTTGACAAGTAGAGCAATTGGCTGTGAGCACATCTGAGTTTGTTAAATGTTCCCTACTGTCTCACTGTCTTTTGTTTTAGTAAGACTGGCATCGCCTACACTTGGGTAATCAATCCCTGCAATACGGGGCCTCATTAACATGCAATGCATGGACACAAAGCACACCCCTGATATCCATTTTATATGAGTGCTTCATTTAAGATATTGGACTTTCTTGTCAAGAGCATTGACTCATATTTGTGCCAAATAATAACTGTATAATAATTAGGTATATACCTTTTTAAACTAAATAATATTTGGGACCATTTCGAAAGCGAAAATAATTATCAAAAATGGTTTAAAAGCGTCGAGGAAATCCGTAATATACAAATGGTTATACAAATTATACATATAAATGTAAATAAATAAATACCAAACTTCCTATTTCATTTAAAAATCGTACAGTGAATTTGAAGTTGGGTAAAATTTATTCTTATTCTTTATTGCACACATAAACATAACTAAACTATATTTACAAAAAAGGCTTATAATCAAGCTTTTGACGAAGAACTCTATCACTTGAGGGATTTTGTGGTGAATCCGAGACTTGCGATGGTTCCGGATGAGACCTTTGAATGTCACTGTGATCTGAAATAGGATCATGATATTCATCTCCTCCTCCGCTTTAAGTTAAATTTTACAATAAAAAGTCATGTACATAGGCGAGCTTAATTCATTAATGAATTTTCTGCCAGCAAACCATTAGGAGAGTGAAATTATTATATAATGGGTACAAGCATTAAAATTAGCAAAAATATTGATAAAATACACGCAAATATATTCATGCATATAATATTTTCATTTATGTTTGACTAACAAGGTACATTTTGGCAAGTCTGAAGTTTTACGCCGTAGTTTGTTTTCATATTGAAATTAAAGCAACCTTGACTGTAAAGCCACAGTCCAGCAGATCTGATGTTTTGGCATAATTTGTTTTTAAATTGAAATTAAATCAAGTTTGAGTGACAAGGTACAGTCCGGCGGCAGCTGTGAAGTTTTAAGCCGTAGTTTGTTTTCATAATGAGATTAAATCAAGTTTGACTGGCATGGCACAGTTCTACAGGTATGAAGTTTTACGCCATAGTTTGTTTTCATATAAAAATTAAATCAAGTTTGACTGCTACGGTACAGTTCGGCAGATCGTAGTTTGTTTTCATATTGAAATTAAATCAAGTTTGACTGCCACGGTACAGTCCGGCAGATCTTAAGTTTTAAGCCGTAGTTTGTTTTAGTATTGAAATTAAATCAAGTTTGACTGCCACGGCACAATCCGGCAGATCTAAAGTTTTAAGCTGTAGTTTTTTTTATATTGAAATTAAATCAAGTTTGACTGGCAAGATAGAGTCCAGCAGATCTGAAGTTTTGTGCCATAATTTGTTTTCATATTGAAATTAAATCAAGTTTGACTGGCAAGATAGAGTCCAGCAGATCTGAAGTATTATGCCATAATTTATTTTCATATTGAAGTTAAATCAAGTTTGAGTGACAAGGTACAGTCCGGCAGATCCTAAGTTTTAAGCCGTAGTTTGTTTTCATATTGAAATCAAATCAAGTTTGACTGCCACGGTACAGTCCGGCAGATCATAAGTTTTAAGCCATAGTTTGTTTTCATATTGAAATTAAATCAAGTTTGACTGGCAAGATAGAGTCCAGCAGATCTGAAGTATTATGCTATAATTTGTTTTCATATTGAAATTAAATCAAGTTTGAGTGACAAGGTACAGTCCGGCAGATCTTAAGTTTTAAGCCGTAGTTTGTTTTCATATTGAAATTAAATCAAGTTTGACTGCCACTGTACAGTCCGGCACATCTAAACTTTTATGCCGTAGTTTGGTTTTATATTAAAATTAAGTTTGAACCGTATGTTTTCATTTATAGAGCCCTTTTACATTATTAGGTCATTTCACTAATAAAAACATGTCTTATCTACTATATAAAAATAAGTCGGGTTTTCCTTCCTGACGCTATAACTCCAGAACGCACGAACCGATTTCCACGGTTTTGCATTCGTTGGAAAGGTCTCGGGCTCCGTGAGCTTTATAGCAAAGAAAATTTATAAAATTTAACACGGGTAACACCGCGGGGCACAGCTAGTTCTAAATATAAACACTTTACTGTAGTAAAAAGCCGTCTTAAAATATTTTTGCTTGCAACTCTTTCTCGTATAAATCAAGAAGTTTATTTCCGTGCAAATAATTCTCTGGGAGCAGGTAGATATTTTTTCCAGATAAATTACATTTATAGCATGTTTACAATGCAACGCGTGATTCTAAACTCATAACTGAGAAACAATTAACTTAATCATCCGGTGGGAAATAAACCTGCATCTTGTACCATTATATCCTCCTTAAGAATGTCAGTGAGGGAACTCGTAAATTTGATCTACCGGTTTATATATTAATCGTTCCCCAGTTTATGTTCACAAGTAGACTTCAATAAAGTTATATAGACTTTTCGCTTGCATGTATTATAATTTAAAGCCTAATTGACTGCTTATGGTACACGTTGCAACCTACTCACTTATTAGCAATAATAATAATTTATTTATTTTAAGTAACATGACTCATATTTGTTAGTAACAATAATTCTTAGATCTATATTAGTATGCTGTAATGCTGTAACGGCAGTAATACTGCCACCGATGGGTGCGCCAAAGATCACCAAAATTTTCAACTCCAATAATTGGAAACCCGAAAATGTTCTTCCTAACATTTTTCATCCTAACAATCACAATTCCTAACTACTCTGCCTCTAATGTTCATAATTCCGAAGCATTCAACTTCATAATGTCAGTAGCAATAAACATCTATTATAGTTTTATTTGATTTCCGATATTAGGTACACGGATTGTATGAAAACATTTATAAAATATATTTTATAATAGCAATTATATTTAGCTAGCTTGTATTAAGTTATTGTCAAAGAGATTATGTTTAAGTTTAATTATCAAAATTTATAGTTTTATCTATATTTTACTACATATTGTTTCTACATTTAAAGTCATATCTTTTTTGTACTTTTATGAAATAATTGCGACCATTTAGCGCGCGAAGGCGAGCGAGTGTGCCGCAGTAGCAGCCGCCGAGCGCTAGATACTATCATCTTCCATATATATTTTGTATTTCACTTTTTAAATGTTTCTTTCTTAGTATGAGTGAAAATGTTATGGTAATTATTTTAGATATAAAAGCGTTATGATAAAAAACAGTAAGAGTTTAAATATATTTACATTAATGATATTACTAATTATATTTTTTGGAAACATGAGTGTTATGAACATCGCCGGTAGCACTACAAATAGTATGAATGAAAACTTTAGGATGAAAATTTTTAGGAAGAGTGATCATTCGGATTACAAATCATTAGGGAGAACAAACCCGCCGCCGGTGTTGCATTATAAAATGTTACTGCTCTTTAACGTTTGTTTGGCAGAATATGTAATGTTTTAATATATTAATGTATTTTACAAATTTTTTTTGATACTTTTTTTATCAGGGACCAGTAATTAGCAAGTAGAAGCTTTGTCTAGAAATTACCTTGATGTCATTACTGTATACCATAATGAACAAATTAAAAAACTGAGTCTTAAATTTTTCTTTAATTGCAACATTATAATAAAAATTGAACTTATATGGGACCAGTTTTTCTGAATCTGTTGGCAAACGCCGGAAATATGACGAATAATATTTATATACTATCCATATTAAAATATACTATATTTCCAAAGACTCTGCACTGGAAGTTGTATAGTTTACCTAGGACAAACCATCCAATTAGGTAGATCAAACCGCTGGATGCGAATAGCGCAAGACCGGCAATTGTGGAGATCATTGTGGTAAGCCTTTGTTCAGCCGTGGATGTCTTTCGGCTGATATAATGATATTTAAAAAAGTAACAAATGGCGGTTGAACTTGTCTGGGAACGACTTCCTTACGATAATTTAAGACTCTACGAATAACATTGGATGATGTTTAGTATGTCACTAAAAGACCACAGAATTCTAACAGGTTTTTCAGTAATTTATATTTAAATAATTATTTTTCGGGTATGTTTCATTATTGTTATTTATAATTTCCTATAAAAAAGAATAGAAGAGGCAAATTTTATCTATTTTATAAAATAACTTAATCACTTAATTAACACCCTCACAAGCCATCTCATTTAAATTTTTGAAAACATTTACTTTTTAAGGGCATGTTATGGGTTGGACTTGTTGATACGAGTGAGTGCGGATACATTTGCTTGGCACTTTTCCACCAATATTAAAAGCAATTTTTAGTTTGAATCCTATTTTATTCAGTTACAATCCACATTAACCACATTTGTAATTTTGACAATTTAAAGTGCAAAATAATATTTAGCACGTTTTTATCATATGTACAAGTGGAAACATAGATTCAAAACGGAATTGATGATTATGAATCGAAATCATAATTAAAGAAATAAAAAAACTTGATCTTTATTAAGAGTTATCAATTTGGTATGTCAATGTCAGTAAAAACCTATTAATTTTTATTTAAGATTAGGAATAATTCTAAGTGAGTTGTCATAAAATCTTAATAGTCATTTCCATATGTCATTAAATACTAGCAATTTGCAAATTAATCAGTAATCTCCATAACAATAATTGCTCTATCTCTCTGCCATACATAATTGAATATTCAATCACCGAAATTAATCGCGCGCTAAGTACATACGGAATCCAACCCGCTACAGCTGAAGCTTTATCGGGGGGTCCAACGAGCCAACAGCATGCAGGTAAGTTGCTACTACCGCTCGACGTTACCCAGCTTAATGTGGCTCATCAGGCCTGCAGCATCACTGCAAGGGTTGAACGACCGCGCGCATGCGTAAGCCACCCTTTTCGTTCTAAATAGCCAACGGGCCGTCTTAGTGCTCGTTCTAACTGCGATCAAATTTCGATCTTACTATGTAACTGAGTGGATCGTTTTGGCGGTGCGTTTGAATGCGGGTGGGACGAGACCCGCTCAGTGTGTCGCGGGACGACGAGGGTAGCGGTTCTGCCGCCCGTAATGCGAAATTTTTTCGTCCGAGAAAAGTTTTTCGAGTTCCGTCGAGCGTTCGAAGTGTTGAGTTTGCATATTTGCAATAAACGTTGGGTTGAAAGTGCATCAGGATTTGTGTGAGGACCGGGTTTTGGAAAACTTTGCGTATTAATTACTGGAACTTTAATGGGAAGGTGAGTTTAGTTTTCCAAATTATATTTGTTTTTATTAAACTATAAAGGATTTCGTTTAATTTTATGGCCATAAGCTTTCATTTGATTATGAATTTTAATTACCGATTTTTAAAAGATAAAAAAATATTATGACCAAACACCTACAAAAAACTTATATATCTCTACTTTTATAATTTATAGCAATGTTTAATTTGAGTGTCAAAAGGTATAGGAACACCTGAAATTGAAGAAATAAAATAAAATAAGGCTTACTTGAGTTCATTGAAAGCTGCGCTTAAATATTAAATATGTAATATAAGACAACCAAATAAAATAAAAACTTCTTCCTTGCTGCATCACCGTTTTGTGAAAATCAATAAAACCCAGCAGAATGTACTAATATATACATGCAATCCATATATGTTAACTAAATTTTGTAATTATTCGATTAAATATGGTAATATAATTTATTTAATAATAATACATCTGGATTCAGGTTTGTATTTTAATCCTTACACTGTCCAAATAAAATAGGCAAAGTACAACACGTTATTTATTACACAAATGGTATGCAAAGAAAAATAAAATATTACACAGGCCACTTAAAATGCACAATTAATTAATAAACTTAACTTATGTAGAGTTAAGAACCCAGCTTATATTTAAAATATATTGAAAATTTAATTACCTACATATTTTATTCTAAATTCAAAAGTTAATAAGTTAATTTTAGTCTAAAAAGGTTGAGACAGTAAACAAATAAAACGAGTGAGTTGACCACACTTACTCGATTTATTGGCCTCCCAATAAATCGAGTAAGTGTGGTCAACTCACTCGTTTTATTTTTTTATCGACTAATAAGGTAGATTGATCGCAACAAAACAAATCTTTGTATAAAAATTGAGACTTGTTTTGAAATATTCTTAAACTAACCTTCGAATTTTGTTGAGAAAATGTTGCTATTCCGTCGCCGGATCGGTAACAACATCTGTGACATTCAGCATAGACGGTCAGAAGTTTAATAGAACCGGATGCCTGGCTTAACCATCTCGTTGACAGGTTCTTCATGGTTTGCCAGGTCAAAAGGCTCTCTTGTAAATACAAGAGAGCCTTTTGATTCGATTAGTTACCTGTAATAAATTTACAGGTAACTAATCGAATCAGGACTTCGATTTATGTTGTGACATGTTTAATTTGAATGCCAAAGTCTAATAAGCTCGGTCAGTATGAAACCGCATGTTAATATGTTTTTTAACTTCGCGCAAGTTAAAGAATATATTAATACGCAGTAAAATATATTACTCAGCAATGTAAACCCAAGCCCGAGCTTGCCGATCAATACATGATTGTTATTTTTGATTTTAGGTTATAATTTTGCTGAAACCAATAAAAATGTATAAAAGATAAGAGAAGCAATGAAGCAAATAAAATCATGATTAATGAACCCTATTATTTCAATCACATACCTTCAATTTAGATATCTCATATACGGATGTTTTTTGAGGTTAATATAATATGAATAAATATACGACGGCTGGAGCCAATAAAATATAATATTATCGCATGAACCCAACTCATAAAAAATAACTATTCTGATAAAAAATAAACAATAAACAATAAAAATAATTTATAATAGGATTTATACCCTAACGGTGGCACCGGGGCAGCATACCCGCGTTCCCGGGGCTCCCCCTATCAGGTGCCCAGAGAGGTCCACGGCAGTTATATTACCCACCCGTAGATACTAGACATTCCCCTTGCCTTGTCAACAAAAAAATTGGTTTATACCGTAGTGGTTATAAAATAATAATTATGATACCGAACGAAATTTCAACTCAAGTATTCATAATTATCTCACAACTATCATTACACAATTAATTCCGTTCCGGTATAGTAATTAGGTAATTTTTATAACACTAGTACTAATTAATCAGACTTAATTTTAATAGCATTATTCGCCTCTCAAAATTTACATTGCCATATAATTATATATGTTAAAATAATGAGGTAGTCCACGAAGGGCACCCATCTGAATGGCACCTGCGCGAATGGCACCTAGCCTAGTCCACGAAAGGCACCTCTCAATATTTTTGGCAGGTGCTCTTCGTGGATTCAATTTATTTTTAACATTCTTGTCCACGAAAGGCACCTACGTTAACCGTTACAGTAACCTAGGTTATTAAATGGAAGATATCGATAAAAATCACTAGAACGTTTATTAACATTACTGATATTACGCACGTTAAGACTAGTATTTTCTTATGTTTTTATTAAGCGAATGTTACACATTGAAATTAAACTACTATCTATCCGTTAATATCCGTTAAGAAGTAGTTTAATTTCAACACGTTTAGACTGTTTAAACTACTTTTTAACGGATATTAACGGATAGATAGTAGTTTAATTTCAATGTGTAACATTCGCTTAAACATAAGAAAATACTAGTCTTAACGTGCGTAATATTAGTAGTGTTAATAAACATTCTAGTGATTTTTATCGATATCTTCCAGTTAATAACCTAGGTTACTGTAACGGTTAAAGTAGGTGCCTTTCGTGGACAAGAATGTTAAAAATAAATTGAATCCACGAAGAGCACCTGCCAAAAATATTGATAGGTGCCTTTCGCGGACTAGGCTAGGTGCCATTCGCGCAGGTGCCATTCAGATGGGTGCCCTTCGTGGACTACCTCAAAATAATGACTAAGTCAGCCACAATTAACAAGTGTCTGAATGATACTATCTTAGCCACTAGTTATATTCTATGTAAGCCGCTCTAAATACAAATCAGCATGGTAGTTATTTCACCTAAAATCATTGAAATATATTATCTTGTGCCAAATAAATGTTTTTATATTTATTATAAAATTACATATTATGTAACCTGAAAAATTCTCAAAGCTCCAAAAAATGGGATTTTTGAAAACTTTTTACCAATCTTTACCAACAATGGTATATCTAGCTAGATGGCCACAGTTCTAACCTAACATAAGCCAAATAACTTCCTTTTTGTAGTAAATTAGGTGGCCATGTATAAAAAAGAAGGAAAAGTTAAGATAATTGTTGATCTTTACTTGATGCTTTTTATAGAATATTTAGTTGACGTTATAAAAAAGACGAATTACTTATTGGTGGCTGTCTCATTTTCTATGCTATCTCATCTCAGTTATAAAATGAGAACTTTGATCACTTGGCCAATAAAGAAATGCGTCGCTTAACTTATACTTTCTTGTAAAAAAAATTAAATTAAATTAACACCAAACAACATATCATCATCATCATCATATTAGCCGAAAGACTGCTGCCAAACAACATATAACTTAACAAAATCTTTAGTATGAAATATGGAGAAAAATAATTGTAATAAATTTTCAAAATGCACTAGTCCCAATACGCGAGCGAAGCCTTCGCGCCGTCAAAAGCTAGTAATTATTTTTCTGTTGATGCCGAAAGCTGGAATATGGTGGCCTCTTTATCGATGTTGAATTATTTACTCCTGTGTTTGGGCGTGTGTCCGTAAATTTCACATCCAACCTTTAGTGTAGCCATCCATAAACCATATGCTAATGCCAGTTTTGTGTAAAAAAAAAACAGAATTTGCAGCGATACACTCCTGTTTTGCATGGATGATTTTTAGAAAATACCATTCTAAATTCAGATTTTTGTTCTAACAAATATAATCCTCCATCCTCGAGAGTGATGTTCCGAGTGATATGTGTCAGTTGATTTTTGTATATATACTAATATTATAAAGAGGTAACGTTTGTGACTTTGTGACGTTGTGAGGGGTAATCTCTGGATCTACTGAACCAATTTGCTACGTTATTGTGGAGTGTCATAGTGGAGCCGAAGTATTACGCGGGACAAACGGGCAGGGACAAAAATATTTATAACGCGAAACGAAGTCCGCGGGCACTGCTAGTCAAAAATAATAACATTATTCTATTTATTACATAAAAATAAAATGTTGGAAATGATAGCATAATACATGATCCAGTGATTTTTTTAAGAAGTACATAATTAATGGTGCTAATTATTATTATTTTATATGGGAGAGTTATTTGTAATTGTCAAAGAATTCAAATTCAGATAAGCTAAACTCGAGAAGCTTGTGCGCCAATCTAAATTCACGCAGCTCCTCAACTACTCCCAGGTGAGGGCAAACTTAAAAATATCGAGATACAAACTAGTTAACCAAAATGATTGATAAATACCATTGACGACACGACTCATGCCTTAGAGAGCATGTTATAACTCTGCATTTCTCGTTAATTCTATAGTATAATGTGTTAATGGCAGTACTGTCGTTACAGTCCGACAAACTTACTTTTGGCTAAGAGTCTGAACGTAAACGCAATGCGGCCACCATTTTCCATAAAGATCCTAATCCTCAATTGGATGAACAGCCCAAAATTTTTCGTATAAATGTGGTGAAAGTTGCTCAAAACGTCACTATAAGTCGATCATACCATGCGTCAGTATCCACACTGGTTTGTAGTGCACTCTGCCACAGATTCCTTAATTTTCTTTTTTTTGTTATGTAGAGTCAAGTCAAGATTCTTTATACTGACTGCACGTGTGGCGCTGCGGCTAAGACAGTCGCCTCGCCGCTTCGTGCTTCAACAATTTGTGTGACCCATAAATAGTTGTTACGATTCGGGGTGTAATTTGTATCTGTCTATTTGTTTTAAAGACAACGCCCGCACTAGGAAATCTAATCGCTGTGTCGCGGGGTATTTTACAAACATATAATAGACTGACACAAATTACATATTATATGATTGTAAAGTACCCCGCGACACAGGGATTAGATTCCCTAGTGCGGGCGTTGTCTTTAAAAAAAATAGACAGATACAAATTACACCCAGAGTCGTAACAACTATTTATGGGTCACACAAATTGTTGAAGCACGAAGCGGCGAGGCCACTGTCTTAGCCGCTGCGCCGCTGCGTGCAGTCTAATAAGATAGATATAAAGAATCTTGACTTGACTCTACATACGCGACACAGGGATTAGATTCCCTAGTGCGTGCATTGTCTTTAATAAAAAAAAATGAACGACTTGAAACCTCACTCATCTTTATTGTATTTAAAGCTACTTAGGTTAACTGAATCATTAAGTTAAAATAATAAAAAAATAAGTAATTAGCTTGATTTTACAATATATCCGAAACGTTTTAGTTACTTTATGTAACTGTCACAAGCTGTGTCTCATAAATGAAGCTCTTGCTTTATAAAAACTGCTTTTATTTGCAAAAAAAAACATCTGTCACTTTTTGAAAGAAGATTTATGCGACGCCACTTTTGACAGCAAATTTATGAATTTTCTTTCAAAAAGTGACTTTATAAATATACTATATATTGAAAAAATTGAGTGCATGCATCAGTTCAGTCATGTTCTGTTTACACTTTTAATTTTACAAATATCAAATTACTATTATTAATAAAAACAGTTATTTAAGATTCTAAAACCTGTAAATAATTTAGTACAAAGGTCTAAAAATTATTTAATTTTGAAATATTATGTTCTCAATACCTTTCAGGTAGTAGATAGTAGATAAAATGTGCTGTTCGCATAGTTAATTAAATATTACTCAAATATTAGAGCCTCTAAATTGATTGTACCTATAAAAAATTAGAATGACCTGCAGGCCACAATAACCAGGTAACAAACAAGTTATTTTTTCCATTACTGCTCGGTGAGGGAATAATAATAACATCCTGGGACACTATTCACACACGGTTGTCAGATTTCAGAACATGTTTGTAGTAATATATAATTAATTTATAATTATTTCTAGATACATTTAATGTTATAGTACACGGATTGTAGGAAAAAAATTCAATAAGATTATTTAGCTAGCTTAAATTAAGTTATTGTCAAGGTTTGCATAGGAATCCAGGGCTAGGAATGGCCTTTAACAAGATTGAGCAAGAGATATACATCTTTACGTGTAATTTAGTGGACTTTCATAAAATAACATTTTGGATTTGTCGTGTATGTGACATTATTGTCGCATTGGGTTAAGTTTATAATGTAGAATGTGTTGGGATGAATAATTCACAGCAATACGAAGTACCCTGCTGTGTGGTGACGGCGACAAATATCAGAATCAGAATATCATCACCCCATCTCATCCCGTGGGGGGCGTAGAAGTCGACCCGAGGGAATATCTACCAGAGGACGGGCAGCAGCTTCCTTCTGAGTACTACGACCATCATACTGCGATCGCCAACCCGCCTGCCAAGCGTGGCGATTATGGCATATCCCCTCAAGATGATTCTTGAGGGAGGCTTGTCCAGCAGTGGACTTATTTAAGCTGTAATGATGAATACGAAGTAAATATCGAAAAATTAAGTCAGTAGTGAAAGGACGGGAACGTCGGGCATCTTACAATTCACACCAACTTAAGCAAAGATGTTTTTGCGTTCCCTGTACCGTGACTACGAAATACTAGATATTAGGTAGCAGCATTTAGTAGTAGCATGG
This sequence comes from Pseudoips prasinana, assembly GCA_951640165.1. Taxonomy (NCBI): domain Eukaryota; kingdom Metazoa; phylum Arthropoda; class Insecta; order Lepidoptera; family Nolidae; genus Pseudoips; species Pseudoips prasinana. The sequence goes on along the minus strand of OX621238.1, from coordinate 1,525,390 downwards.
TCAACGAGAATTATTATTAAGCTGGTAAGTAGGACAAAAAAGCGTTATTCGGATTTTCTTTCAAGAAAAACAGTGGCAGCAGTGGCACCTAGAATTTGGTGGTGTTATAAACCAGTATCACGGAAAGCACTTAAATTGGTGTTGTTGCTGATCTTTCCCTGGACGTGTTGAATAGCAGTTCCATAGGGTTACGAGTGTGAGAGAATAGAGAGTGCACCATAATATGTGCTGCGTAGTTGGCTAGTCTTCGTTGAGATTGGGTGCTGTTCCCGAATTTTGAGCTACGATTATTATATTACTAGCTCAGCCCCGCGGTATTACCCGCATTTAACTTTATAAATTATATACTGTTTTTTTTTTATTTTAATTTATTTGTTATTTCAATTTTTAATATTTTTGTAATCTACTAACATAGGCTTAAGTTTTTGTTCTTATGTATTACTAACCAAAAATGAGTCATGGATACTTGAAAATAAAGGATTTATTATTATTATGTGTTAATCCAGGGTGTCAGCTAACTCTATACCAAATTTTATTAAAATCGCTTCAGCCGTTTGGACGTGAAGAAGTAACAAACATACACACTCACAAAATTTCGCCCTTATAATACTAGCTGCGCCCCACGGTTTTACCCGCATTAAAGTTTATAAATGATAGCTTACGTGTTAATTCGGGGTGTCAACTAACTCCATACAAAATTTGATTCAAATCGCTCCAGCCGTTTAGATGTGAAGAAGTAACAAACGTAGACTCACACACTCACAAACTTTCATCATATCAGCCGAAAGTCGTCCACAGCTGGACAAAGGCCTCCCCCAAAGATCTCCACAATTGCCGGTCTTGCGCTATTCGCAACCAGCAGTTTCCAGCGACCTGCACAAGATCATCGGTTCATCTTGTAGGGGGCCTGCCCACGCTGCGTCTTCCGGTTCGTGGTCGCCACTCAAGAACCTTTCTGCCCCAACGGCCATCGGTTCTACGTTCTAAACTTTCACCTTTATAATATTAGTATGATTATTACTAGGAGCAAGGATGACTCAGATTTTGGTAAAACTACAGCTCAGTCTAACACAAATCATCCTCGAAGCTGAAAATATTCTGAAACCAACCAAATATAAGCTGAAATACCAGTTAGCATTGTAGAGCATCGCTCGAAGCGAATTTGCATCAGTTTAGAAGCTTATTAATATTGAAGCGGTTTAATGGCTTATGCATAGACAGATGAAGCACTAAACATTTCTAATGGTTTTGTTAATTTGGCTTTTAATTATAGTTCTCAAAATTACCGAAGTAATTGAATACAGTACATATGGTAATGTGTATCACTTAATTGTGTCTGCTTTTTTTTTAAAGACAACGTCCAAGTTTTATAAATAATATTATGTATCGCGGGGTCTTTACAAATATACTATTGAATTACAAATATACTATTGAACCACGCTGAATATATTAACAACAATCTGAAAAAATGGGCCAAGTGCGAGTCGGACTCGCCCATGAAGGGTTCCGTAGCAATTTCAAGTTCAAGTATTTCAGTTGATCAAATGAAAGCAAATTGCGGTTTTCGATTTATGACGTATTAAAAAAACTACTTGCTAGATCTCATTCAAACCAATTTTTGTTGTTAGTTTGCATGGTACATCATTTTTTTTATATTTATCATCTAGAAGTTACAGGGGGGGGGGGGGGGGGGACACTCATTTTACCACTTTGGAAGTGTCTCTTGCGCAAACTATTCAGTTTAGAACAAAATGATATTAGAAACCTCAATATCATTCTTGAAAAGTGAATAAATAAATTGAATTGAAGACCTATCCATAAACACCCTACAAGTATGGGTACAATGAAAAAAAATTTTTTGAGTTTCAGTTTTATGTATTGGGAACCCCAAAATTATTGATCTTTTTCTATTTTTAAAAATGTTAATGCGGTTTACCGAATACATCTACTTACCAAGTTTCAATAGTACAACTCTTATAGTTTCGGAAAAAGTGGCTGTGACATACGGACGGATAGACAGTCATGACGAATCTATAAGGGTTCCGTTTTTTGCCATTTGGCTACGGAACCCTAAAAAGTGAAAAAATAAATACTAATCATTCATTTTTCATAAGAGTTCGTATGAATGTATATTAATTAATTATGACCAACTCTTTTATTATTTAAAGTTTTTAAATTTTTTGTAATTTTTACTTCTATTCCATGTAAGTTACGAAATAAAAAAACATATAAAAGCAGATGTCATTGCACCATTCCTTCAACAGCGTTTTTATTCCATTATTTCCTTTAATTTCATTATTTACTATTCTTTTTTATCAGCTATCGTCAATAGTCATAAATGTTGTAATATTAGTCATAAATAAAAAAATCCGGACTACGAGTTTCTTTAGAAATTTATTAATATTTCCTTCATTTTTACATTTACAATGAAGCTGTGTCAGACATAATCTAAAACAATTTTAAATTTCAAATGGCCCTCAACAGTAGTTACTTAGATATACCGATGTGAACGTTTAATAATGAAGTTTTCAAAATTAATCAATAATTTGTAAAAAGAAAGACCCGTTGTTCTTGTAATTGCCTCGATGTTGTTCTTGTGTCAATTTTTATGGCTATAGTATTGGTATTGGTTTAATAGTATATGATTTTTATCCTATAAAATCTATAATTTTTCTTTGTTTTTTTTCCTATCGAGTGTTGTTGATTGCGGGCAACATAATTCTACATAGTAAAATCAACAACACTTTGTAATTAATAAAAATCATTTCTTGTGTACCAAAAAGATACGAATCTGTTTGGTACGCAAGATCGGTTTCATAGATCGGTGTTATCGTATAAATAGATATCTTCTTGTCTAGACATCCGATGAGTAAGCAACAGGAAAAATAACTAGTAGACCTATTTTTGTATTGTATACAATAGGATGGTATTGTATTACGAAGTTCAGAAAACAGTTCCTTACCAGTAAATACACTAAAGTGGGTCTCCAAGGGAAAGTAATTCTGAGGGCAAAAAGTCAATGATAAATACATACAGAAGTATAAGGAACAGGAATTTATGAAGATTTAAAAAGTAGTAAAGATGAGTCTTTCCACCAACTATTATATGGATTTCAGGGATGAGGCACATCCTACAGGAAATTGTACAGCATTCTATGAACGAGTTACTGGTTTCTTAAAATATTTGTCAAAGACATTTGTAGTGTACGCTGGCATATGTGATGAAGACATTCTGAACATTTTTATTTAAAGGGAATTGAATCTAGTCTTTTTAAAGACAATTAAACAACAAATCTAATGCGAGCGTTAGGTAAATTAGTCCATGTGCCGCGGGGTATTTTACAAACATATAGTTAATAGATGCAAAGTATACCCAAATTCAGCACATATGGGTCACACAAGTAGTTGTTCTGTGCGAAAATCGAACCCAGGTCGAGTAGTGGCGAAGCGACTGTCTTAATTGCTGCGCCACACGTGAATTCAATAGTCTTACCACAAATTCTGTCCTAAGTTACACGCGGTTTTAAATAAAATTATATGAAAGTAGTACTAAAATTGCATATTTATATACTAGGCAAGTAACATCTTGGTATATTTATACAGGATGTTGCGGGTTCCATTCTTGCCAGAGATGAAATTTTGTGTTCATGTACAGACACCAGCACATCAAGCTACCCCAATCTGTCAGATTTCCCCAATTAAAGTGAACCTTATACTTATGTGATAAAGTTGAAAATCTTTAAACGAAATTTGATGGATTGGTGTAGGTAGATGTGCTGGCGTCTGTACATGTCTATTTGTCTTTGTTTGGGTGTTTTTTGTGTATTTCTATCTGTGTCTAGAGGGCGCTGTGCAATATGCCTCGGATAATTATATTTTTATTCTACAACTTCTGAGAATAACATGATAAAATATTTATTTAATAGCTGTATATATGTTGTTTATTCTTTTTGTTATTCTGAATAAACTAACTATTTAGAAAAAATATTCACAAACAAGAATTTAAATTTAATTTTTATAATGATTGACAAGTTTACGACTTTGGAATCTTGATCTGAAAATATTGAAAAGTATTTTTATATTGTTTCTTCCTCTATTCTTCCACTTGGTCCTTGATAATACAGTCAAGGACCAAGTGGAAGATATTTGCGACCAATTATTTTGTACTGGTTGGAAACTAATAAACTTGTTGGGGAATAAATGGATTCCCTAGTAAAGAACCAATTTACAGCTAGGTTCTATTTATTAATTTGTTTGATAATTTTAGGTAGTCTTATCCTCTCAGAAATTTGAGAAATAATAAGCTAGGAATAGTTTTCGTCAATTCTATTACAAAATGTACATTAAATTTCTGAGAAATAGGTTTAAAATTTTAAGCAATGTACTTGATTGCTAAGTAAAAGGAATATTGTTATTGTTTGTTTAATATAGTAAAGCAGATCAACATTAAGGAAGGAATATTAATTGGCAATTAATGACTGCTTGATTCTTCTCGATGCGCTAGCGATATACATACACATAGCATACATACAGCTAACCTTTAGTTTATTATGGCATTCTTAAGTCAAAGTCAAAAATCATTTATTTCGTAATAAAATTACATTTATGTGTAATCTTAATTTTTTTACCCTACCGTGCAGTGCATTACGTGGCAGCTACTGAGAAACACTGCCAGAAAACTCAGTAGGAATCCTTTTTTTAAATTAAATATAGTGAAGATTAATAACAATCATGTATGTTGACTCCAAACAACTCAAACCCAAGCACTTTTGTCACTTAAATAATCAGAAATTTTGTAATACGCCCTGCTACACAATTTGGTTTTAATAATTATTTTAAACTTATTCGTAGACAATTCTCTAATATCATTGGGAAGTTTGTTATAGAATCGGGTCGTTATATGAGCCTCCATCCCGTTTTGGCATGTGAGTTCCTCCATTTTATTAAATCCGCTGAGTGGTGACAGCAAAGAGTATTATAACCCCATATCATACCACGGCGGGCGTAGAAATCATCCCTAGGGAATATCTACCAGTCAGCGGGCAGAAGCGTTTTTGTGAACTATGATCGTTAACCCGTTGGCCCGATTATGGCATATTCCCCCCATTCTTTGGGGAATCTTTTGTCCAACAATGGACGTAATTTGGCTAACATAATTATTTTGGTCTTATTAAATGACTTAGTAAATGACTAATATCTTTTTCGTTCTGTAATTTATCAGGCAGAAAAAAACAACTCCGCTGTTCCCATTTTTTTTGTAAAACGCCACCGTCGCAGTAAGAATTAAATATTACATAATAAAAATGGATTAATTTAAACCTACATGATAGTTAAAACAAAAATTTGGTTTTTGATAGACATCACAAGAAAATGCTAATTATTAAAAAGAAACATGGGTATGTATTTGTGTAATGTTAAAATTTCAACACAAAAACATACCTATATATTTAAAATTCCCGGATGCATGGGCGTATAGTATAATAAATAGAAGAAAAAAGCCCCTTATCAATCCCAGAACAAATTCTACCTTACCAAGTTAGAATAATATGTTTCTCAGGGGTAATTATTATTATTTATTAAATCGACCTATCCGTAGAATAAAGTTACTTCATATTTCAAATCACTTTCCTATAAAGTAACGATTATGCAACTTTATCTTTATTCTACGGATAGGTCGAAATGATGTAAATGATATACACTGAGCAATTATTAAATAGCGATCACTGAAATAATATGTTCACGTTGAAATTGATTTGGTAACTACATTGTTAAGCCTGTAATTTTCAATGGAATTGAGACCGTCTAAACAACTCCAGCAGGTAGTGATTGGTGCGACGTAGTCAGCCTGTCAAGCACACTCGACGGAGCCAGACAATGGTTCCGTTATATAGTGTATTATTAATACCTCAGTTGGAGGCTTACAGAATACGGCAGTGAGGTTTGTAAGGGAAGAGGGGAAGCATTGCAATACTTTGTGATATAATATATTTGTAAGCAAGCTCTGTGTCCGAGAGATTTAAGCTTTCCCGTCGGACTTCATCACCCGTAAGGTTGTAAGTGCCAAACAATGTTTGTATGAAAACAAAGATTTCGTTTTAGGTCATAGTGCGTTCAATAGCAGCTGCCTTTGGTGGTGGTCATGATTCTTTCGGAGGAGGCACACTTCCTCAAACAGCGCTGTGGCCGCGAGGCTCCTGCATTTCATTCTTTTTGATCGAGTAACTTCTCATTGTGCGTCAGCATTTCATTCTTTTTGATCGGGAAACTTTTCTTTGTGCGTGAGAACATGTATACCAATCATTGAAGACATTTCGAAGCTTAATACAATCCGAGACATGGTCTAGCTACTGGTTTGCAATGGGCAGATTCAAGGATAAGGACATTTTTCAAGATTTAATGGTCCAATAAAGAAAAAGAAAAAGTCTCAGAAAGTAAAGAAAGAAAGAAAATACGTTTATTCACACAAATACACAGAGACAATAGCACAGATAATAACAAAAAAGTAATAAGTGAGGCACAAAAATTATATGTACGAGTCCGAATTGGTCCCATTTCAGCATTAGGTACAAAATTAACTACTGCAGCTCTGGTATTCTGATGGAGCCAAGTAGAATAAGTCGCGGATAATTGAAGTGTCAGCAGCGCTTTAAGTTAAATTAAAAAAAAAACGAATATAGAAAGCGACCACGTCTTTGTTACAAATCAATTAAGATTAAAGAAATGAGAAAATTACTGAGTATTCAATATACCTAACAGACAGATACAACGCAATAATTTATCAAACATCTTACAATAAAACCCCGCAGCGTTCACTTTTTCCTCAAAAATAAGAAACAAAAACTAAATTATTCACCAGCTTTTTGTAATTGGTACACACTTAAGGGCCCTCTTCACTGAGATAACAAACTCCAAGATAAATAAGTTTATCCCTCTCAACCAACAAACGAAAATGAATAATTATAAATTAAACAAAAAAACCGCCCCTTTTCTTATCAACGGTTGCGAGCTCATTCAGAATTAAGCTTTAATTTTGAAGAATATAGTATGAATTAGCTTGTGGGAATTGAAGCTAGAATCTCTATACGTGTCAGCGGCAGAATTTGGTATAAACAGGAGACAATGGAGCAATATGAGATCTAATTTGCGTTTGATAAAATACTATGGAATTAAGCAACCAATTAGTTGAATAATTTAAAATAAGGAATTGAAAACACATTCGGTATTACGCATCATAGGCGCTCCTAGCGTGTAGTTCTTGTTCACTGCAACTTATGACAAGGTTAAGCGCGCAGGTGTGCGGTGTATCTATAGAGGACCGCATAATACGATTATAATTAATCTTATAATAAGGGTAGTATTTAACTGTGAATGAAAAGAATTTCTTTTTGGATTACAAAAACTTCACATCAAAATAAAAAATGACTACACATCAAAATAGTAATCGCTAATTATTATAACAAAGTTGGATTGTATGTGAAAATAAATTTGTTTCTGGCGTTTTATGGTCGCAGTAATCTCCTAACCTAACCTACTTTTCTAGTAGCGAATTACACCGGGTAAATTTGATATTATTATGCGATCAGTATATTTGATACGATAATTAATTGATGGATATAAATTAATGAGTGAAAAATTCTTTGATGAGCATTAACAATATCCCTAGTTTAAAAAGAATATTGTTTATGTAAATCAAATACTGTTTATGTAAAACTAAAAGGTAGTAATAAATCATAGCATAGACATAGCCCAAAGAATTGTCAAACTGAAGGGGCAATGGGCAGGGCACATAGCTCGTAGAACTGAGGGCCAATGGAGCAGAAAGGTACTCGAGTGGCGACCACGAACTGGAAGACGCAGCGTGGGCAGGCCTCCTACACGGAGGACCGACGATCTTGTGCGGGTCGCGGGAAACCGCTGGATTCGGGCAGCGCAGGACCGGCTATTGTAGAGATCCTTGGGGGAGGCCTTTGTCCAGCAGTGGACGTCTTTTGGCTGATATGATGATGATGTATTAAATCATCAGAAATAGGTAATTATTACGAAACGTGTGGTGTTGGTGACACCAGGGCCTATCAGAGAATGGGCTGCAGTGTCTCTCTGAGTATTATAACCATCATTCTGCGATCGCCCATCTGTCTGCCGAGCGTGGCTATAATGGCAACCTGGGGGGTTGCCATAATAGCCACGAACACGTAATAAGTAAACAAATTTTATTGCTTTCAATCGTGAAATTGTCTGCGTCTATATTGAAAATGAAAAATTTTCGATTTTCACGGATCACATTCTCGACGATATCGTACAGTGTATGGAAATGTTTTATATTTTTCACTTTTCGAAATTAAAAATTCCTACGCAGGGTTACGTACCTATATCAATAGTAGGTAACATGGTTGTAGAGTTTTACATAGCTAAAAGGACCTCACATAAGGTTATAGTTTTCAACGACTCGTAAGCTATTTACAAGAAGTAACTTGCACATCTTGGATACGAGGTCATAATTAATTACAATGCTGGCGATTCCGTATTTTCATTAGCTTAATTAATAAAAAACCGGCCAAGTGCGAGTCGGACTCGCGCACGAAGGTTTTCGTCCCATTATTTATAAAAACGAGCAAAAAATTCTATTTTTTGTATGGGTTTTAAATATATATATATATATATATATATATATATATATATATATATCATCATCATTACAGCTTAAATAAGTCCACTGCTGGACAAGCCTCCCTCAAGAATCATCTTGAGGGGATATGCCATAATCGCCACGCTTGGCAGGCGGGTTGGCGATCGCAGTATGATGGTCGTAGTACTCAGAAGGAAGCTGCTTCCCGTCCTCTGGTAGATATTCCCTCGGGTCGACTTCTACGCCCCCCACGGGATGAGATGGGGTGATGATATTCTGATTCTGATATTTGTCGCCGTCACCACACAGCAGTATATATATATATATATATGTTGTTATAGCGGCAATAGAAATACATCATCTGTGAAAATTTCAACTGTCTAACTATCACGGTTCATGAGATACAGCCTGGTGACAGACGGCACGTGACAGACAGACAGTGAAGTCTTAGTAATAGGGTCCCGTTTTACCCTTTGGATCCGGAACCCTAAAATGGTTTATTTACTTTTCGCAAGGAAGTGGTGTTCCTTGTGAAAAGTAAATAATAACAGCTATTACTAATTTGGAAGTTATTTTTACAGTAGTGGTTAATCCTTGTGAAAGTCTGGAGTCTGAACTAGGTCAAGATCCGTACTACAGAACTCCAGGCTCTCTCCGTTAAATTTACGGGATATATTTATGAACGTGTAAGTGTGTGGGATGCGAAAACGTGTACATGGAAGTCAAGTGTAGATAGTTTGAAAATCGATTTGTGGTAACCAAAAAATGTTAAAGATTTTCGATTATTATTTAGCTATATCTACTTAAAGGATTCTACTAGTATTTAGTTTTTCTGTTTCATCGTATGAAAGAGTAGGTGGCCATTTAATTAATTTAGATTTTACGTATTTTTATTTCTGTGTAAAGTAAATTGGATATCTTTACAACCCACACCCTATTCACAATAAAAATCAAGTAACTTCATTTTGTGTTTTAGCTAATCATATACAACATGTAACGTAATTAACGCACACCCTGAAACACCCCAATTAGAATATTATGTTGTAATCATAATACATACACGAAATTTTTAATTTAACATGTATATGCATTGTTATTTACTAAATTAGTTTCTTGCAATAAAGTTTTTCATTATTTTGTATTGAATGATGGAATTTGTAAACTGCGATTTTAAAATTCTTATTACTTTGATTTACGGTCCATTTCAATATGTTTTTACTGTATAGGGTTAATTTGACAATAATTCCCGTAGTTTTAATTATTTTGAAAAAATAAATTACCTATATTAAAAATGATATAAATCTATTCAGTAAATGATTCTGAACAAACTATTTTCAGGATGTGCGTTAATTAAGTTACATGTTGTATATAAAATGTACAGTGCTTTCAAAGAAGCTACTGGAGTTTCTGATGTAGTCGTTCTGGAGGTTGTAACGTGAAATTTATTTCAAATGCAATAGTTAGTAAGCGTATTTTACTCTTCCATGCAAATCTACCGAACGGATTTTATAAAACAGTACAAATAACAGGACAATACAAACAGTACAGATTTTATAAAAAAGCAAAACAGTACAAAACAGAGTAATATAGCTTCTATATCCGAATCACACTAATATGATAAAGGCGAAAGTTTGTGAGTGTGTGACTGTGTGAGTGTGTATGTTTGTTACTTCTTCACGTCTAAACGGCTGGAGCGATTTTAATAAAATTTGATATTGAGATAGCTGACGCCCTGGAAAAAAAGATTATGAGTCCCACAAATAGTTGCAATACTCGAACTTCAAAAATGAGGGCGGCGAAGAAATAGCGACCACCTTAATTAAAACCTTCACCACGCGTGCAGTAAAAAAAAATATAGTAACAAAATTAATTAAAAGTGAATGATTTGTTAAAAATATTGTTGTGTGTTTTATAAAACATCAAATATTATATACAAACAACTTTTCTGGCCGCCTTATGGTTACGAACAACAGCCGCTCTCTGCCAAATATTCACATTCGACCATTTTGTTACCACCTCGAAAGTATATAATTAATCAATTAATTTCCTAATTAAACTCGTGATAAAACGAAATTGACGCGTCTATCTACGTTAATATCAAGTTAAACAAAATTAAATTTAAATCTAAAGTGCTTGGAGGGTCAATATTTGAGGCCGCGTCGAGGGGAAACGCAAACACGCCGTGTATTCTATCAAGTAGTTCCACCAAGATTTATTTCAGCATCTGAATTATAATTTTACTTATAGTAGTAGTATTTTCATATACACACATCAACACAATCTAGGGATATTGAACATTTCATTGATTATCTAGAAAACTATAAACATTTTGTTATGACTGTAAATGGAAGAATTAAAGATAATTTCATGGCCGATATTTAAACATTAACAACACGATGCGATTTTGTTTTTCTAATTAATAAAAGTCTTAAATTAATTAAGCCATAGAAAATTACTGAGTGAACAAAAACATTTTATTCTTATAAAATTATTCAATCGAATTAAATGAATAAAAATCTTACCAAATCTGATAATCAGTAATCGGTATTTCCTCCTCTAACATTAATCACACAGCGGCAACGATTTTCCATACTTAAAATTAAGGTGTCAATGTCTTGCTGGGGTATGCAGTCCCAAGTTCTTTTTAAATGTTCGAAAAGTTGTTCTTCTGTTGTCAAGTTGGGCGGAAAATCCCTCAATGCTCTTCGCTGTAACATGTCCCAGGCGTGTTCAATTGGGTTTAAGTCTGGCGACTGTGGAGGCCAATCTAATACCTGAACATCGTGTTCTCGAAGGGCGGCCCTCACCAGCCGCGCTGTATGGGAAGGTGCATTGTCATGCATGAGCTGAAATTCTTGCCCCGTTAGGGCCCTGAGCGGGACAATGACACGTTCTACTACCTCCTCACGGTATCTATGGGCAGTCATGCTGCCCTGAATCCAAATGAGTTGGGTTCGTCCGCCGATTCGTATTCCTGCCCACACCATAATTGTCCCGCCTTGGTAAGAGTGGACCTCCTGTGGATGTCGGAGACGGCTGACCCTGCCTGGAGTTCTCCAAACGCGTGTTCGTCTCGAATCTGGATGAAATCCATAGCGGGACTCATCAGTGAACAGCACCAATGACCATTGTTGATCACTCCATGTCAAATGTTCTTGAGCCCATAAAAGTCGCCTACCGCGATTGCCACGTCGCAGCGCTGGGACTCGTAGCGGTCTGCGAGCATGAAGACCAACTTCATGCAGCCTCCTTCGCACGGTTTGGTCGCTCACCAGCAGCTGCTGACCCTCCTGGAGCCTTTGCACTAGTTGCATCGCTGTGATATTGGGTAGTCTTCTGGCGGTCATTTGGAGAAATCGATCCTGTCTCTGAGTGGTAACACGATATCTACCTGTGTGCCGTTCTGCCACATCTCCAGTAGCGCGATAACGTGACCACAGCCTGGATACCACATTTTGGCTTGTGCCCAGAGACTCAGCAACGACGCGTTGAATAGCACCGTTTTGTAACATGCCAACTGCCCGTAACATTTCATCTCGACTCAAATGATGGCGTGGCTTGACGCTAAAAAGCTTACACAACCAATTGAGAAAAGAAAATAAAACAATTTATCAGGTTTTCTTCAATTAACACGCAAAAAAAATTTTAATGCAACTTCTTGAAATTAGATACAACTCAAGATTGCGCTGTGCTTTGCGTGTTTTCATTTGTTTCTCATTTTAATTTTTAAATTTTGAATAAAGAATAGACAAGGTTTAAATCTGTAAATAAACTTTTTAAGGAAACTAAATAGGTTTTAAACAATAAAGCCATGTTTGATTTCAAAATAACGTATCCCTAGACTTTGTTGATGTGTGTATGCGATGATGGGCATTAAGGGTGAAAGGTGGGTGGTGTATAGTTTTATGACCCTGAACAGTGATCAGACCCTGAACAGAAAATAAATAAAAACGTCCTCCTAGCCGAATTTCGGCCACAGCGGCTAGTCGTAACAGAGATTAGCCATCTGCGCGGGGCATATTATAGTGCTCAAGTGTGTGCGCAAACACAGGAGCACTTTCTATTCCATCACTCTCATGATCCGATGGGACGCCTAGCGACACGACCGGAAAGAGGTCAGGCACAGAACCGACGTGCTCTCCGAGGCACGGGGTTATAATACCGCCAACTCCCAGACTTCGGGCTGATGCTGAGAATATTTTCTTTTTACAGAAAAGTCTCAAAATCACTTTTTGGCCCGACCCGGGATTTGAACCCAGGACCTCGTTCTCTGCGGGTGAACAGCGAGGTTAAGGTGCTAGGACACCGTAAAATTGGGTTTAATTTTAAGCATCTCCGTGCTTCGGAGGGCATTTTAAGCTGACAATCCCGACTTTAATCATTAAGCCCCTATTGACGCCTAACAGGTGGCTTAATCAATTGTAGTTTTAAGGCATAAAGGTACACTTTAAAGGTTTTTTTTACATTACAAATTGCTGTGAAAGTATTGATAGTTGATAATCAGAAACATTAATTTTGACTCAAGCAATAACCTTCTGTGTCCTCCCGGGATCGCACACATTTACAAAATTAAAAGTCGTTTATGTTAAAACCATTTTTATTATTACCTATAAATCGTTAAATAAGTATCTTGTTACAATTAAAACACCGTACCGCCATTTGATCCCAAACTAGGCAGAGCCTGTATTATGGCAACCAGAAATGCTGTTCGGCAGCATCTAGAATACTACACCAAAAGAGAAAATTTACAATCTAACTTTACTCTTAGTCATGGGAATAGATTAAATTTACCAACATCCAATCTATCTATGCACTCTAAAAGCCCGTTGGTCATGTCAATAAAAATCTATAATATACTTCAAAAATTAAAAAAAGAAAAAAGGATAATACTTTCATTAAAAAACTAAAGCTTTTCTTTTTACAGAAAAGCTATTATACTGTTAAAGAATACTTGGAATCAAAGAAATATTCTGTTTCTAAGGCTTACTTAAATATTATGTGTACATTAATGCATAATACCTGGCTATTAAATACATATTTGACAATTGCCCATGAAAACTTTAAATTCAAAAATATTAGATTAACAAATCATATCTAAAATTCCTATAATACTACTATAAACTTTAACAACAACAATTCTATAGATCTTGACATGACAACATTCTAATATTAATCTGATAATCGTTTCGCTTTAAATCCTGACATTTTAAAATTAAAATTTGGCATACTTAATAATTCTTACAAATAGCATAAATTCTAAAACTTTTTATAATTAACAAAAAGCCTTCTTCCTCTCTTCTACTATGCTGTGCCCGACAGGGTCCATAATTGTTAGATAATTATAATATTATTATACCATCTGTTATACATTGTGGAAGCAAGAGGAGTATTGAGTATTGAAAACTGATAAACATACTTATTTCTAAATACATACATATTATAGATAACTTACACCGAGACAGAGCAAATAATAATCAATTGGCGTTTGAACCCACGACCTTTGGCTTAGCACTCAGGGTCACTAACCAGTAGACCAACACATTATTCATATTTATTTAAAGAATATTATTTATATTTAATTATGTTAAATTGTTAATTATTTACTGCATCATGTCTTCATTAAGAGACTGCAGCTAATTACTACGACGTGAACTTATTTTATGAGGAAACTAACGATCTTACCGTGCTCCACTATGAAATTCAGAATAAAAACGTCGACGATATAATTTGATCAACTGTAGCTTCTAATAAGAAAAGTTAATTAAAAAAAGTCTTCGGGTGCGACCTAAGTTAAAAGCTGTAACGGAATATCAGCCTGTTTATGAGTTTTTTCAAATTATAATAATAAATAGCCTTTCCAGTAAAACGTTATCTAACCATTGTAAATATAATATTGACTGCACTTGTGGCGCAGCGTTTTAGATAGTCGCCTCACTACTTCGGGCCCCATGTTTGATCTCCGCACAGGACAACTATCCCACCCATAAGTACCCATAAGAAGTTTTTCTGAGTCTGAATGTACTTTAAGGTCGTGTTATTAAACTGTTCCGCGACACAAGGACATATACCCGTTGCAAGCGTTCTCTTAATAAAAAAATAAATAAATAATAAATATTTGAAACATCTTGTTAAAGTAAAAAAAACAACTGTTATATAATTCAGCAGTGGATGACTTCTGATTATTACTTATTAGACCAGGGTCTAATAAGTAATAATAGGGCCTTTAAAAATAATAAAAAGTGAAAAAAAATAATAGTAGGATAAAACCCATTAGAAAAGGAGGGGAATATTATAAAAATGAAAGGAAAAATGATTTACGGGCGATCTGAGGTCGGGAAAGGGATGGGGGTGAGTTTTTAAGGGTAAAAAACGGTTTTTCTCGATTTCCGGCAAAAACTAAACGTCGTATCGAAAAAAGTCAAATGGCAAAGTTGTAGGTAATAAAAAGATCTAAAACTTTTGTATTTACACTTTTTTCACATAACCTCAAAATTTATGCGAAAACTTCAAAAACCAAGTTTTTGGCTTTTTATTTTTATCTTTTACAATTTTTTTTCTTTTTTAACGAAATTTGGTGAAAACTTACCTTATTATGTCCCGAATACGCTGTAATTTATTTGATTAAAAATATTTATTTTTCACCTTATTTTTTAATTAATATTGAAAAAACACCCTAATTTTCAATCGAAAAGTCACCCGTCAAAATATCAGCTTTTTTCAAAAAGTTGGTATGTTTTCTGTTCGTTGAAATCTCTAATTTCCGATGGTGCATAAAATTATATATGTTACTATAGTAAATCTTCTCAGAAAATGCAAAAAATCGAAAAAAACACGTATTCGATTTTATTTTTAAATTATTATAAAAAATTTCATCTAACAATGTGATTGCTGCTATTTGTTTCAATTAAAAAGTTGATTTATTTAATGATAATTACATTTATTTCATAGAAAATCTCATTATATATAAATATAAATGTAAATCGTACAATTCAATGTAGATACTTTATTCTGATTACGTTATTCATTACAATATTTTTAAATAAAAATATATTAAAGAAATCTATTTAAAATGAAAAATGAAGAAATCTATTTATAAATACATAAAAAATATGTATAGTAAATATATTTTTACTAACTAACTTTTGACTGATTTTCATGTATATTTCATATATTTTGAATATATCTGAAATATATTTGAAATGTATAAAATATATTATATATGAAAATCGGCCAAACGTTTGTTATTAAAAATATATTTACGATATATATTTTTTATAGATTTTTAATATATTTTTATGTATTTTGAAATATATTTTTTTTCATGGGATCAACTAAATTGGTTTGTGCAAAATTAAGGAGATTATTATTAGTACGTATGTAGTAAGACCCAGACCCGCCTAGCCTCTTCCCCACTTCTCCATGAAATACCTGGGCTACTATTTTTCATAGGTCACTCAGGTATATAATTTATCTTAAAATATAAATAGACATCTACGCATATAATTTAAAGAAGATTCCACAACTTTCTCCAAATATTGTAGATGTCTTATTAAATATTTATTTTATTAACTTATTTGTTTGTTAATTATAGTAGGTAGTATATTTTTATTTGCAATTTTTTTTATCAATGTAACATGTAATCTAATGTTTTTCGAGTAATTAAAGTGTTAATTTTAATAAATAGCTCAAATTTTTTTATAATAATTCAAAATTTTTTTTTTTTTTTTTGCAATATCTGAGAAGATTTACTATAGTAACATATATATTTTTTTTCACCATCGGAAATTAGAGATTTCAACGAACAGAAAACATACCAACTTTTTGAAAAAAGCTGATATTTTGACGGGTGACTTTTCGATTGAAAATTAGGGTGTTTTTTCGATATTAATTAAAAAATAAGATGAAAAAATAAATATTTTTAATCAAATAAATTACAGCGTATTTGGGGCATAAAAAGGTAAGTTTTCACCAAATTTCGTTAAAAAAGAAAATAAATTGTAAAAGATAAAAATAAAAAACCAAAAACTTGGTTTATTGAAGTTTTCACATAAATTTTGAGGTTATGTGAAAAAGTGTAAATACAAAAGTTTTACATCTTTTTATTACCTACAACTTTGCGATTTGACTTTTTTCGATAGGACTTTTAGTTTGGCCGGAAATCGAGAAATACCGTTTTTTACCCTTAAAAACTCACCCCCATCCCCTTCCCGACCTCAGATCGCCCGTAAATTATTTTTCCTTTCATTTTTATAATATTCCCCTCCTTTTCTAATGGGATTCATCCAACTATTATTTTTTTTGGTTTTAAAAATTATCGACCCTGGTCTATATTTCTAGGTTCGAGTTTATTGAGATTATTTCTCGTGAGTTGCATAGCAAATAAAGCAGTCGGTCTGGTCAAGACAAACACAAATTAGTGTTTATTTTTTTATGTTGGTGGTGTGGTGTGGTGTCTGAATAAATTATAAGTTAGATTATATTGTAATCAAACTTATAATTTATTAAAAGTTTGTCTCGTCTAAATGTAAAATAAGTTGCACTGTTTAGTATAAATTGTCAAAAGGTCTTCATAATTAAACTTGGTTACGTGTTCTGGTTTTTAGTGGTAATTATGTACATAAGCTACTTTTAAAGCAAACTGCAGAACTTACGGTGAATTAATCTAATTTAAATTTTTAATACCGCTTTGCACTTTATACATGGACTATATCACCCTACGTGCGCTAGATGATTATGGACATTTCTTGAAGAAACCTGAGCCAAATTAACGCTAGCATTTAGCTCACAGATAATCAAATCAGAATTTCTCGACTTCTTTAAATTAAATACTCATGTGCAAAAACTGGCTATAATCAGATAAGAGAATGATTCCTCTAAAAATTTACAGTACCGTTGCGGTGAAAAATCTAAAAGTACATAGTAATTATTATCATCAATACATTCATTATGAAATAGGTTATATGTTCAGTATAAAGAAGGAGAAAAAAAAAACTCTTTATAAAATTATAAAATGATTTAATCGGTGTATTGTAATACTCGGCATAAAATAGCATAAATTGTATATATGGTGATGAGATAAGTGCTTGTATTAGATCAAAACCAATCGACTGATGGCCTCGCGCCCGAAGTCGTTAATTTTGATGATCTTGGATAACTTTTGTTGAACGCATGGTCCAGTACCGGCGACGCATCTTTCAAATGTCTGCCTTATCAACTTTCGATGGTAGTTTCTGCGACTACCATGGCTGTCACGGGTAACGGGAAATTAGCGTTCGATTCCGGAGAGCGAGCGTGAGAAACGGCTACCACATCCAAGGAAGGCAGCAGGCGCGCAAATTACCCACTCTCGCGCACGGGGAGGTAGTGATGAAAAATAACGATACGGGATTCTTACGAGGCCTCGTATAATGAAATACCAATAATGAAATAAAATAATAAAATTTATTTATCACTTGGATAGTATGGCAGTATACATAAATATAGTCATATTATACAATACTAAAGAAAACGCTTGCCGTACCTGCTAAATAGTCTGCCGGGTGACATTCGGCATGAATCAGTTAAAAATAAATTTAAATTTAAGTTAAAAAAATACTTATTAGATTTAATTTAATGTAATGTAAATATTTATAGTTGTAGTTACTTATTTTTTGTTATAAGATAAATAGATGCTGTACAGAGACTCGATCCTACAGTCAAACCGATTACACGGTTTTGTGGGACATATGTACAAACTTTTGAAAATATATTTGTATAAATAAATAAATAATAAAAAGCTATATTTTGAACTAGTCCGTCTGTTTGGTATGTTTTTAAACATAAATCGTAAATAATAAGCTACTATTTTGAAATGTAAAACCTACATTTCAATATGTACTACATAAAAATTGAAGATACCGAGTTGGCGTACGCATCAGCCTAAGCCAGTAGTTTAACTTGAGCGGCAAATATCAGAGACCCTTATTGGGTTCAGATCACAGCTCAGGGGTCCGAACCCCACAAGACGGAGGCGCACGCCGACTCATTGAAACAGTTAATACACTTCTAAATATTAGTCGAACTTAATACACTTTATATGGACTCACCTAGCCGAGCAATTATTCAAACAAAACAATCTACTAATAATATTTGATTTTACTAGATTGCGTGTTTTGTGTTTTAAAACAATTTCATTAATCATTTAATACGTTACACTAGATTTGACTAAACAATCTATAGGTGTCACGTTTAAAATTACTAAACTTACATTTATACAACAAACCTTCAAATTTCATCCAAACAAACTTGCACAAAATATCTACATGAGTTCAACTGCTCACCAGTAAACGTAACTTGAAGCTTCCAATGAAATAAAACTAGGAAGGTTGACCCGACATTTTCAATACAGGAGCAAGGAGTCAGTCCCTAGGGGCGGCCAAGGGCCGGGCCCTATTTGGGCACAAAGCGAGGGAATTTGCCGACATGGTCGCAAGAGACGATCTAACACTTTACTTGGGACTGATTTTCCACAGTTTAGATAAAAACACGTTGTTAGGTATACCATTGTTTGGTTCAATATTTCTGAAGTGAAAAATTCTTTAGTTTTGCTGAGTAATGAACTTGAGTAAACGGTCACGTTGCGGATCAATGACGTAATGAATCATATTATGTCGAATACACATAGCCTCGTTGGTCTAGAGGTAGCGTGTTCAACAGCAGATAACGAAGTTCAAATCCCGGGTCGGGCCAAAAGTGATTTTCGGATTTTTCTGTAAAAAGAAATAATTGTAATATCAGCCCAAAGTCTGGGAGTTGTCGGTATTATACCCCCTTGCCCCGAAGAGCCCGTAAAGCCGTCGGTCCGGTAGCTGACCTCCTTCCAGTCATGTCGCTAGTCTACCTATTGGATCATGAGAGTGATGGAATAGATAGTGCCCCTGTGTTAGCTCGCGCAGGTGGCTAGTCTCCTTTAAGACTGGCCGCCGTGGCCGGATTTCGGCTAGGAGGACATTATTACACATAGCCCTAATCGTCAGTAGCCAAATTTACTACACAATAATAATTAAGAAGTTTTCACTTTAGTGCTCATTACCAAAGCTCAGATTTAACGTGTGAATGGTCTATCAGAGTTGTTAAACGTGCAGAGAATCGGTGAAGTATATTAAATGTGGAAACAAATTTGTATACATTGTTTTTGACGACAACGAGGCATAAATACTAAGAATGAGACTAATATTGTAACATTGTTAAACTTTTACAACTATTTGACGTTTATACAGTTTTATTTATGTACTAGTTTTAATAAAACACATTTTAAATTTTAAGTCTTAACTTGCCGATAACATTTAAGTATTGCCAAAATAAAAATGTCACAAGTTTTAACAAACAGTCAAAGGATTGACTTTTTAGTGAACAAATATTTTCAATTGTAATTTTGTAATCAACGTTATCGTCAAGGGAACCCTTTTGGGGACACTTTGTTGTTTGTTAGACTATCATGACGTGCCAGGCCATTAAATTGTTAGTAAATAAAGTTGCAGATATGAAATTTAAATACAAATAATAATATTTTGTGGAAAATATTTACTCTAAATATAATATTTAATTCAATACTGATTAAGCGGCATGGATACATTGGAAGGAAAACATGACTTAAAGGGCATCTGTATTTAGGACTAAGCGTGTAGCGTATTTATATTTATTTAATATCTCCAAAAATAAATTAATGGAAAAACGTCATATTTTAAATAATAATAAATGTTAAACTATCCTGTTATAGACCTTTTATCAATAACTTAACAATTTAAAAACCATATTTTTTACATTATTGTCTATGTACCATAAGCAAAACGATCACACGCGATTATAAACAAGTACCCGAGCCACACCAGTCGACCCGTGACCACGGCTGGTGCAATCCATGCCGAAACGACGGGTAACCAAGGTAATGATTTACCTAAATATTTATCGCGATGAGACCCGTGTCCACAGTATATAAAAAATATAAACAAGTATGCAAATTGTGATCAAAATCATCATAATATTTTTCTCCTACGGATTGTTCCGACGCCATAATTATGTATGTGCGGAATCCTAATTAAAACGAAATTGATTTAGACTACTTATGATTTTTTTAAATAACAATAAATCTTTTAATCTACTTTACTTACTGGTTGGATAAATGTAAACGTTGAAAGATAATATTCGACGTATTGAATTGAACAATTATTAAGCCTCCAAACATTTATATTTATTAAACGACTTAACGAATGCTTTCGAAAAAAAGACCTTAATGTGGCTTGTCGTAAGAGCTACCTGCTAGAAATAATCACGTAAAGAAAATGCGTTATGCACCCGCCATACAACACTAACCCTCGTTTCGTCTCTTTAAATTATATCCGAGTATTGAGATTCGAACTCCAATACTGAACGCGTGAATCGTGTGTGAAACGTGAACCGAACGCGAATTTACTCGAAACTTTGTTTTAAAAAAGCTTTGTTTTAAATCCGACGAGAAGTAAATTGTCTCATTATTGCAATTTGGCAAGGATTTCGTGAACGAACTAAAGTCCCGAGGGGGTACACTCGGCTGCATATTATATTTTTGTATATATATATTTTTTTGCATTCTATATTAGAATTGGGGTGTTTTCAATGGAATCTTTTAGAAGTTTTGTTAAAATCAGGTTTTTTGTTTTTGTTTATTAGGATAACCAACAATTACTTACACATTAAATTTAATTTTGGTATATCAAAATATACAAAATATATTTTCTGGTGTAGCAACCAAATATACGTTAACACCACACGCAATTTATAACGAGACGCGTGTATGAAATTACGTTAATTAACTATAAACTTAAAAATTATATAACTCTACAAATAAAATAATAGTTAAATTTTGAAAAAAAAAAAAGTTTATTACAAGAAAATATATGGCAATGTTGGGATTTGTAAAAATTAAACATAAAGCAGTGGAAGTTGTTTATATGTTTCTTAAAATGATAATTATTAGGTTTAGTGTCATCTAATAAATTATATAAAAAATAATTTTTAAATAATTAATAACCCAATACCCTGTATACAATAAGCGTAGCTGAAATCTGCAACTATGTAACAGTACAAGTCGCCGAACGTAACACTTAACTAGAAAACTTCGACTCGTGTAATCCCTTGTATTGAAACATTAAAATTTTCAACGAGGCAAACATTTCTCAGTTGCTTAATTAACCAACGAAATTAGTTATTGTTATGAAAAAGTAACAAAACCGGAGAAACTTCGCAACTCGAGTGGGTGGAGTGTGGAGCTGGAATGGAGAAGGTTTGATGTGTAAGCGGAGAGCGATATAGTTTCACGGCGATCATAGAATAATTAATATTTTATTTAACTTGTTAAGCATAATCAAATGAATATTCGCAAAATATATCCACACGATTTTAAAAACGATGTACTGTAACGGATATATTTTGAAGCTTATATCAACTCTTAATCTTCGGAACTTTTTCTTAACCTCAATCTTTTGCGATGCCGGGCATCTTGATACGACCTCTTTCCACTTACTGTTTAACGTGATCCGAGGAAACTAGTCTTAGTCTGCCTCGATTACTCCTGCCCTCTACTTAACTTTTACTCCCAATATGTATCTTACGAAAAAGTCATATCGTATAAAAAAAAACATCCCAATATCTTTTCACTTCTAATTTCTATGGTTCTTTTTAAATGCATGTATTTTTATCTACCATTTTACTTAATGCATTTCACTTACAGTGCTTCTTCATCTGTTTCTCTCTTGCAAGAGCGGTGCATCTTATGCTGCCTGAAATAATACCGGATTCTCCTTAGTTTACACTTAAACCAGTACTTTATTTAAACATCTATACTAATATTATAAAAAGGTCACGTTTGTGAGTTTGTGACGTTGTAAGGGATAAAGTCTGGATATTCAAAATTATTTCACCAATAGAAAGTTACGTTATTGTGGAGTGTCATAGGTTATGAAAAATTACGCATCTTTACATAAACTTGCATAATGTAATCCAAGATGTGGGAAAAACGGGCAGGGACAAAAAGTCCGCGGGCACAGCTAGTATTTCATAAATAAATAATATAATATTTCCAAAGGTACATTAATTCGCCCCCACGTCCTCTTTTATAAATCAAAGATATAAGTACTCCCTCGGGCAATATAAAATTTTAATCACCTTAAAAATTATTAGCGTTTCAGCTCTTAACTTACACCGTGTCCTAAGGAAATTACACTGGAACGGAGACTTCTTTTAATTTATTCATTTCAAACAATATCCGACTTTAATTCCTTCTAATTATGGATGAAAATCGTTTCACAAAACGGAATGCCAAGTTGATTCTGATTTATAACTGGTTCAACTATCACACTGTTTGTCTTTAGCCAATTTGAATAAAGTACCGTGTTGGTATTACGTGGGGTTTATATATTATGATTATGTACAGTCATAATAAATATAATGTGAAGTGATACCTACAATCAAAATGTATTAAAAGAGATTAGTGAAATAACTTTGATTTGTAGATAGTGATTAACATCTATTACGGAAACGCAAAATTAAGGAACTTCCTCCTTTTTAAGGCCTGAAATCAAGCAAAGAAGAAAACAAACAAACCATTTCATAAAAGTATTCGAAAACATAATTATGTACATAGGTACATAATTAGTAGTTTTGCTGTGTAGAATTAATTAATTAGTACGTGGTAATTGTAAAAAGTGTTATTTTTTTGGATAAACATATTTTGACTTATTTTTGTGCTTAAAATAAAAATAATGAAAAGCAGTAATATGGATTGATTTCATTTACAAAACTAATGAATTGACGTTGTACATTGTATGAAATTTAAAAAATAATGTACAGACGCCAGCACATCCAGCTACAACTATCTGACAAATTTCTTTTATAGATTTTCAACCTTATCACTAAAGGTTCCCTTTCAATTGAGGAAATTTGACAGATTGGGGTAGCTTGATGTGCTGGCGTACGTTACAAACATTTGTTATGTATAGTAAGATTTTTTGACAAAAAAAAAGATTTGTCTTCTTTCTTTCTTTCAGTGTTTTCAAAAAAAATCTCAGTAAGAGAAAAGATTTCATACATTTTCTTATATTTCTGTACCAACTTTAAATATAACACAACAATCCCCATAAATAAAATATTGGGCGTTAGTATATTATTAATAGGTATATCTTTATAATGCCTAAATATTTATTGTTGTCCTATCTAGACCAACTTTAATTGCCCTTTCCAGATTGTATGTTTTAATTGAATGAACAATGGAAATAATTTTAAAATTTTATGATGTTTTATATTTTTATTACGAAGTTTTAATTTAACTAGGTTTACTATTTAAGGATAATACAATTCATTTCTGCGGAGTTTATAATTACATATAAACTCCGTAGCAAAAGCGATTGTTGGACTATTATTGTGTCTGGAATGTGTGCCAACATAATATATTGAAGTTATTAAAATTAAATATTCTGCTGTTGTATGATATTTTGCACGCGTCTGCATTCACTCACGTGGGAAAAAGTACAGGGAATATTGAATATCTCTGGCACAAATATAACCTCTGCTATATGAATGAATGAGGAAATTGTACCTTGTTTTATTTCTAGATAAAGACTTTGTGGTTCTTTATTGGATGATGCAGTAACGTAAAGGTGTTTTGAACGAACCTTCTAGCAGTCACTTTACACGTGTAACTTGTTAATTAAACCTAGAAGGCACTCTGAAGGCAATGCAATAACGTGTTTATAATGCATTTATGTTTGCTGCGGTACTACGAAGACCATGTTTAACGGACACGTTTCATTCCATTAATGTAATTAGTATGCCCTCCCGGTTGAATTTCGGCTATGCTAGCAGTCTCTACGGACATTAGCCACTTGTACGGAACATATTATAGTGAACACGTTCTCTCTATCTCACAATCCGTTGGGAGGGGCTATCTTACATCAACGAAGAGTTGAGATGGTTTTGCTTGCTTCACTACGCACGGCTGTGGAACACCGTAGCTTTCCTGACCACAGTTGATAGGTTTAAGTAAATAAATTCCAATTGCATGTTTTGTTCCGACCCGGGATTTTCAATTTGGACTTCGTTATCGTATGACGTAACTTGTGTAATGCTTGTTGTCATTTCCGTCATCAAAGCATTATATTAAATCATTTGGAATTACTTTGTGAATTAATGTTGATAGTTGGTCGGTGAATAAAACGACATGCACCCAGTATTACTTGGAGTCTGGGAATTATTATTATTATTTATAAATTCAGAAAACACGATTTTACAATTGTCATTGAATATAGCTAACTGACATACTAGGAAGAAAAAATAAAAAGTTAATAACATAATTCAAATAATAAAGATAAATAATGAAATACGTGAATAACAAACTAAACTACGACGAAACATAATGAATTAAATTAATGAAAAGAAAATAACAACAAAAATAACGTCAGATTAAGATTTGAATAGTTTACTGATAAGAAGCTTCCAGCAAAAGCTTTTCGATACTATCGATATTTCTTACCTTTAAAAATATTTGGACTATCAATAGGTTTATGGTAACCGGGCCGGAGTTACATTATTTTACCGCTTGATATCGACAGCCATGCATCGCTACATTTAACCTCGATTGCAATGGGACCTCCAAATCTTTTCAAAATTTTCTAATTGTAACATCTCAGTATATATATGAAAACCTACTATATGCGCATAAAATATCGATTCCTTCTGTAAAAGGAGCGATACTCATAATGTAAATACTAGATATAAGAATAATCTTATATTGCATACTACCCGTCTCCACAAAATAAGTAACTCTTTTATGGGACAATGTATAAGATTCTATAACAAACTTCCCAATGACATTAGAGAATTGTCTACGAATAAGTATAAAAGAATTATTAGAGCCAAATTGTGTAGCAGGGCATATTACAAAATTTATGATTATTTAGGTGACAAAAATGCTTAGGATTAAGTTGTTCTGAGTCAACACAAATGATTGTAATTAATCTTAAGTATATATTATTTTAAAAAAGAATTCCTACTGAGTTTTCTGGCAGTGTTTCTCAGTAGATGCCACGTCATGTACTGCACGGTAGGGTAAAAAAAAATAACGATTCCACATAAATGTAATTTTTTTACGGAATAAATGATTTTTGACTTGACTTGGCTTTCCTTCTAGTATGAAGTCTTAGGTCTCTTTGTGCTCGCATTTCATACTTATACTGATGTAAAATACCATCAATAGGAACGGTTAGAATTTGCAGCTTACAACAGTGGTCAATCTTTGCAAGACTCCCATGGAGTTATTCAAAACATATTTAAAATATCCCGTTTTGGGAAGGTAAATGCTTCAATACTATAGCCCAGCATTTTACACTAAATCTTAATTTGGACTAAACCAGCGCGTGGTAAACTACTTTAAGTTATTTAAGGTCCATCTCTTAAGCTTCTTAGGGCGTAACAGGCTGAACTGAGTGCATCTTATATTGCCTCTTATTCCGGTTTCCAGGGTAAGAACAAACTGATCTAGGTATATACACTCCGAGAAATTTAACAACACGTTTGGATTTGACTTTTATTTGATTATTTATTAACAGGTATTAACGCGACTTACCTTATTGTTTTTTTCCCGACGTTTCGACCAAGTTGCATTGATCGTGGTTACGGGATGATTTATTTGATTTTAGAATCTTCGATTTGGAGGTATTTTACGCCCATGCTTCGGAGAGTAAGTAAAGAAGTCGGTTCTCTGCCTACTCAGTTGTGGATAGTATACCTACATACCATCGGATTATCGGATGAGCATGGTTCGGGACAGGGTCTGAAATTTATTACCTGCTGTGGTGATTTCTTTGTGAAAAAATAATGTTAATCTCACGGTAGGGAGCGGTTTATTATACTCCCTGGCATTGCCAAGGTCCATGAGTAGCGGTTACCACTTACCATCAGGTGGGCCGCTAGCTCGTCTGCTTCCTAAAGCAATAAAAAAAACACTACTGCACTATAATACGACCGACATAGTCGGCTGGTCTCCGACGTGATTGACCACTGTAGCTAAAATTAAATTCATCATCATCATCATATCAGCCGAAAGACGTCCACTGCTGGACAAAGGCTTCTAACGGCTTCATGAGACCTTGTTTCACCAAATTCAATTAGAATCAATTAATATACATTTTGAATACAACTTACTAATTTTAACATCGGCAAACATTTCCAGCAAGCAATTTCAGAATTAGATATGAACACTTTAGATTTCCTCGTACTTCCTTACACAACATATTATAATTTGAGATGAAATGCAAGGTGCTCGGAGTTTAATCACGCCGGCTAATAAGTCGGCCCGGGGCGTACTGCTAACAAGGCTTTGCACTGATGGATGCTGTGCCAACTGGATAGACTCATATAACGAGCATATAGAAGCCAAAGCTTAAGTGATTTTTTTAATAAAATAAAGATATTATTACTATTACTTGAAATGCATAACATAACATACATAACGCCCATCACAATGTAAGAAAATACATGACATAAAAAAATACACCCTCTCTTAGAATTCTGTCCTCTTGCTCCAGCGGCCCCCTGAGCTGTGGCCCGAACCCCAAAAGGGTGGCCTCGGGTATTAGTCTTTTAATTTAAGCTACTGGTTAAGAGCCTTCTGCGCTAGCCAAATGCTCATTGCCTTCAGTTCTTTAATTTTAATATTGTACAACTAAATTCCCTCGTACACTACATAGTGAAAATCGAGAGTGTGTCGACTAGGGTTGCGTACCTTATACTCAGAATTACCAAGCGGTATTCGTTGAAGGTCATACAGGTTTACGCGCCGACTTCGACGCACTCCGACGATGAGGTTGAGGTCATGTATGAGGATATTTCTAGAGCCATACATACCTCGAACTCTTATTTCACTGTAGTCATGGGGGACTTTAACGCGAAGCTGGGTAAACGATTCGGGAATGAGCTGAAAGTGGGGCAATTTGGAACTGGAGACCGGAATCCCCGGGGCCAAATGTTGGCCGACTTCATGGAGAAGGAGGGACTCTTTATGATGAACTCCTTTTTCAAGAAGTCGGAAAACCGCAAATGGACCTGGGTAAGCCCCGATGGTAAAACAAAAAACGAGATAGACTTTATCTTGTCGACGAGTAGACAGGTGTTCAATGACGTCTCAGTGATCAATATGGTTAAAACCGGGAGCGATCACAGACTGGTGAGAGGCTCATTGAACCTAAATGTCAAGCTCCAGAGGTCCCGACTGATAAAGTCTACGCTCCGACCTTTACCCATCCACATCCAAAACCCTGAACCCTTTCAGCTCGAACTGCAAAACCGTTTCGAATGCCTAGCAGATTGCGAGGAAGTGGACTCATACCATGATAGGCTCGTAGAAGCTGTCCATACGGCTGGGTCTAAGGTCTTCAAGGCCCACCGTACAAACAGAACCAAAAAGATCTCTGACTATACCCTGCAGCTTATGGACGAAAGACGGAAAATGGTTCTGACATCCTCTGATGATGCTACCAGATACCGGCAGCTCAACAGACAGATCTCAAAGTCTTTGACTCGCGACACGCGCCAATTTAATACAAATTGTATTAAAGAAGCCATTGAGCGGAACAAAGGCTCTAAAGTGTTTGCAAGAGAACTGTCTGTTGGACAGAGCCAACTGACGAAGCTGAAGACTTAGGATGGAAGAATCGTCACGCCTAAACCTGAGTTGCTGGGAGAGATCGAGAGGTTCTATGGACAGCTGTATGCGAAAACCCAGTCACCTGTCGATAGTTGTGCCTCAGATCCCAGAGCACGACTAACCCAACACTTCACCGACGACATCCCGGACGTCAGCCTGTGCGAGATTAGAATGGCTCTTGAAAAGCTTAAGAACAACAAGGCGCCTGGTGATGATGGAGTTACGGCAGAGCTTCTGAAGGCGGGTGGTACACCAATCCTACGGGCCCTTCAGAAGTTATTTAACTCCGTCATACTAGAAGGTCAAACGCCAAAAGCATGGCACAGGAGTGTGGTGGTGCTCTTCTTCATAAAGGGCGATAAAACCCTCTTGAAGAATTACAGACCCATCACACTGCTGAGCCATGTTTACAAGTTGTTTTCGAGGGTCATTACGAATCGTCTCGCACGCAGGTTTGACGACTTCCAGCCTCCCGAACAAGCCGGTTTCCGTAAAGGCTTTAGTACCATAGACCACATACATACGCTGCGGCAGGTTAAACAGAAGACCGAAGAGTATAACCAGCCATTATGCTTAGCGTTTGTGGACTATGAGAAAGCGTTCGATTCGATCGAAACTTGGGCCGTACTGAGGTCTCTCCAAAGGTGCCAAATCGACTACCGGTATATCGAGGTGTTAAAGTGTTTGTACGAAAACGCCACTATGTCAGTGCGACTCCAGGTCCAGAACTCGAAACCTATCCACTTGCAGCGAGGTGTGAGACAGGGAGATGTTATATCTCCGAAACTGTTCACCGCTGCATTGGAAGATGTCTTCAAGCTTCTGGACTGGAAAGGCTTTGGCATCAATGTCAATGGCGAGTACATCACCCACCTTCGATTTGCCGACGATATAGTAGTCATGGCTGAGACCCTTGACGACCTCGGTACAATGCTCGATGGCCTCAGCAGAGTCTCTCAACAAGTGGGTCTGAAAATGAACATGGATAAGACGAAAATTATGTCAAACATCCATGTTGCACCCACTCTAGTTAAGGTTGGAGACTCTGCACTCGAAGTTGTAGAGAACTATATTTACCTAGGACAGACCATCCAACTAGGTAGGTCCAACTTCGAGAAGGAGATCAATCGTAGAATCCAACTCGGCTGAGCAGCGTTCGGGAAGCTACGTAATATCTTCTCGTCCCAAATACCGCAGTGTCTCAAGTCGAAAGTCTTCGACCAGTGTGTGTTGCCAGTGATGACTTACGGAACAGAGACGTGGTCGCTAACTATGGGCCTTATCAGGCGGCTCAAGGTCACCCAAAGAGCAATGGAAAGGGCTATGCTTGGAGTTTCCCTGCGAGATCGAATCAGAAATGATGAGATCCGCAGGCGAACCAAAGTCACCGACATAGCCCTAAGAATTGCCAAGCTGAAGTGGCAGTGGGCAGGGCACATAGCTCGTAGAGCCGACGGCCGCTGGGGCAGAAAGGTTCTTGAGTGGCGACCACGAACCGGCAGACGCAGCGTGGGCAGGCCCCCTACAAGATGGACCGATGATCTTGTGCGGGTCGCTGGAAAACGCTGGATGCGGATAGCGCAAGACCGGCAATTGTGGAGATCTTTGAGGGAGGCCTTTGTCCAGCAGTGGACGTCTTTCGGCTGATATGATGATGATGATGACAACTAAATTTCAATATAATAGATTAGTAACTTGTTATTTATTTATTTAAGGATTTAAGAAAATATATCTGATAAAACAGACCGCACGGACGGACTAATTAATTTTTTGTAATTTTTATACTGTATTCGACTATGTTTATGTACTGCATTGTGAACTTGACAAGTACAAGTGTATGTTAATACCCAAGTGCTGAATAAATTTCATTATTTCATTTCATTTCAATGGAATATATTTTCAATTGTTTTGAATGTAAGTACAAACATTGGTTGTTAAAGTATATTGTGAAGTATATTCCGCCTTAAAATAACATACAAATTAATTATAGTTCTTACTAGATACAGCTAGGAATCCTTGCAATTAATAGTAGCATTTTCCACATATCAATAATCATAACAGCTGTAAAAAGTCCACTGCTGGACAAAAGTCTCCCCAAGATGATTCTTAATAATGCCATAACCGCCAGGCTTTGCAGGCGGGTTGACGATTGCAGTATGATAGTATTCAGAGTTCTCTAGCAGACACTCCCTCGGATTGACTTCTACGCCCCCCACGGGATGAGATGGGGTGATGATATTCTGTCTGATATTCGTGCCGTCACCACACCACCTGGCAGTGCTGTCAGGTATTTTTTTAAATATTTCAAATGGGATATTCTTAATACTGTTGGCCAGTTTTCTAAGATGACAGGTGCCATAAAAATAAGTTTTTTCGTCATCTAAAATATATTGTGAGAATTATACATTTAATTATTTATTCTTTTTTGCATTCTGCAATAAATATTAAGTTAACAAATTAAATAACTCATGTATACAAACGAGTTTAACTCAACTATGAGTTCTCTAGCACCAAATCTTTGGCAGAATGATATTATTTAGGTAAGGGACAGGATTTGAACCCGCATTAACGGGACAAAGCTTAACTTAAAATAAAGCATTGGAGATGCTTTATTTTATAAAATAAAATAAAATAAAAAAGGTTTTTATTCACGTAGACTTTAAAAAAGCGCTTGTAAATAGTCAGAACATGTTTGTAGTAATATAGTTGTATACATTAGATATTATTTCTAGTAACATAGATATTTAGGTACATCTTGTATGAAAACATTTATAAAATTTATTTTATTACAGAAATGATATTTAGCTAGCTCGTATCAAGTTATTGTCAAGAGATTATGTTTAATTATCTAGTTTAAGTCTAATATTTTTACTACATATTGTCAATGGTTCTGTCTATATTAAAGGTATTATTATTATGACGGACCTTGTGTTAATAACGACGGTCGCGCTTTAATGCTACCACCGGATCCAATGCGCCCCAACTGAGAAGACCCAGCGAAACAAACTCAGTGGGTTCATCTACTACCGGTTTCAACACGACCCAGTTGAGACGGTCCGGCGAAACATACTCAAGCGGGCATGAACACGGGATTTGGTCCAATTAGAGTAATTATTTAGTAGGCAAACACAATATATGCTCGATCGGTTGTCTGAATGCTTATCATTTTAGATTATATTTAGGTATACAAAAGAAAAACTTCGAAACAATAACATTATTCATTTTGATACAGAGTCAATAATTTTAAATTAAGTATATGATAGCAATCATTTACAGATAGTTCACGTAACACAGCAGATCAGTCATGTCTATATGGCTACAAGATCTCCAGCGAGCAATGTGCAGGTAGGAAGTGAGAGCCAGACGTCTTTGTCATCGATGTACTCTTTAGTGGTGTAATAACCCCTAGCCATAAGTATACGTTTAATATGTGTTTTAAAACTTGTGTCAGGCAGATCAGTAATTTGAGTAGGAAGCTTGTTATAAAACCTAATACAATTTCCTAAAAATGATTTATTAGTTTTGCTTACTCTAAAGCCTGGCATGGCTAGTTTGTTTTTATTCCTAGTATTTATATTATGCAGTTCACTTTTCTTTTTATAATTATGAATATGTTTTCTAACAAACATTATATTCTGATATATATATTCCGATGGCACAGTAAGTATATTTATTTCTTTAAACAAATTTCGCAAAGAATCGCGACTGCCTAAACCATAAATGGCTCTGACTGCTCTTTTCTGCAATACAAAAATAGCACCTATGTCAGCCGCCGAACCCCACAGCAGAATGCCATACGACATAATGCTATGAAAGTACGCGAAATACACTAATCTAGCAGTTTGTTCATCTGACAATTGCCTTATTTTCCAGACAGCATAGGAAGCCGAACTTAATTTACCTGCTAACTTTTCAATCTGAGGACCCCATTGCAATTTTGAATCAAGTGTCAATCCTAAAAATACGGTCGATGGGACTAGATCTAATATTTTCGCATTAAGTGCAACTGTTGGTACAATTTGAGTCACATTCGGCAATGAGAACCTGATGCATTTAGTTTTCCCTGCATTTAACAAGAGATTATTTGCCGAAAACCATTCTGATATAAAGCTGAGTGTTTTATTATGCTCAATAAGATCTTTATCCTTTCTATTTACTTTAAATATGAGCGAAGTATCATCAGCGAACAAAACTATGTCTGATACTTTCTCTACCAGATAAGGGAGATCATTTATATAAACTAGAAATAAAAATGGGCCCAATATAGATCCTTGGGGCACCCCCATTTTCACAGGATGACGTGCCGAAGTGGCACCGCCTATCTAAACCATCTGTTGTCGCCCCGATAAATAGGACATCACAAGATCAAGAGATGTGCCAGATATTCCATAGTACTTCAGTTTAACAACGAGCGTACGATGATCAACGCAATCGAAAGCCCTAGAGAGATCACAGAAAACTCCCAGCGCATCCTGTGATCCCTCCCAAGCCTCCAATATTGACCTAATTAATGTGCAACCTGCATCCTGAGTAGAGCGGCCCCTTGTAAACCCGAACTGCTTATTATGCAATATCTCATTCACGTTAAAGTGCGACAACATTTGGCTGAGCATCAGCTTTTCAAATATTTTACTTAAAGCTGGTAGTATTGAGATAGGCCTATAATTCGTGGCATTTTTTGAACAACCTGCCTTGAAAATGGGTATTATCTTACTTATTTTCATTAAATCGGGAAAGACACCATCACTTATACAGCCATTGAAGATGGCTGCAAGGATTGTAGCAATGTTTAGTATGATTGATTCAATTGCTTTAACAGACAGTCCCCACAAATCTTCTGTGCCTTTCCTTTTAATACTCTTAAAAGCTTTTATAATATCATCACTTGTTACGGATTTAAAACTAAAGTTAGGTACAGTTTGTTTTACGCTTTGATTTAAAAAGAGTTCAGCCACATCTGGTGATGATGCGAGACACTTAGTAATATCCACGGGTATATTTGCAAAAAAAGCAGCTAAAAAATTGGCAATGGTAAGCTTGTCTGAAACCAGTTCATCACCAATATTCAATACTAATGTTTGATCTCTTGATCTACTTTTACCAGTTTCAGTATTAATTATTTGCCAAGCTGATTTTATTTTATTATCAGATTTTTTAATTTTATCTCTTATATATAAAGATTTAGCTTGAATGCAAACCTTTTTAAAAATTTGTGAATAATTTCTAACATAATTAATGAAATTGACATCAGGGTTATAGGACCTTCTGTCATACAACTCATATAAAAAATCTCTACTCAGTCTAATGCCTTGAGTTGCCCAAGAACTAAATTTTATCTTATTACTGTCAACCGTTATGTTTTTTATTTTACAAGCTTTATTAAATTCTTTGCAAATACAGTGGAATAATGTAGTGTACATATCGTTAGGCTTACTTTTGTTTGGCAATAGATGGTACAAACTATTCTCCAGGTTGTTACTGAACTTTCCCAAATTAGATTTTGTTAAAGGTCTAAAACTAATTTTTTGTTTATTTATATTTATCTCATTTTTTATCTTTACTATTTGGCATTTATGGTCAGAGCGAACACCAGCCACCAAACACTTCTCAGAGACATCAAAGTTGGTAATTATGTTATCAATGCAAGTAGCAGATGTGGGTGTGACTCTCGTGGCCTCAGAGAACAAGCATTTAAGGTTAAAGGACCGAAATACAGATAGAAATATGTTTATTTCAGGTGAATCTGCTAAAATGTTCATATTAAAATCACCACATACAAGGATTTTTTTTTACTTTTAATTTTCCTAAGAATGTCTTCTATTGTTGCTGTAAAAAGCTTTAAATCGGATGCTGGTGGTCTATACACACATATTATACAATAAAACTGCGTCTCTACACATGCCACCTCACACACACGCTCAATAGATAGTTGGCATATATCTTTACGTTCTTTAAATTTAATTTGGTCTCGAAGTAGTATCAGTACTCCACCACCCTCTGCCGAAACCCTATTATAAAAGCTGGCGACCCTATAGCCACAGACACTAAAAGCCATCTGGTGTGCCTTCAGCCATGTTTCTGTAAAACAAAGGATATCTATTTCATATTTTTCATTAAAAAGTTCTATGTCTAGAATTTTGCCAGAGAAGCGGTTTATATTTTGATGTGATAGAATTAGAAAGTTATCACACTTCTCTATTGTCATGCTTACATGTTTAAACTACTAACTAAATTGATTTTAATAACATTACTAAAAGATGGTATAAAAAGTGACTTCATCATACTACTTATGACTGAGTCAATATGTGCCGCTACTAAACTTGCAAGTATGTTCAAAAATTTTCTTGAAACAGTAACTGTACTCATGGTTACCCTACAAGAATCTATAAAACTATTTGTGTCCAAAAATATAAATTTATCACTATAATGGCTAACCAAAAACTGTAGGTGCATATTTAGCTTGTGGATATAATTATTTGTACTATCAGGCACATTGGACACATAGGGGAAGGCACACAATATTATCTTATTACAGTCTAATTCTAACATCTCAGTGAAACTATCTGTAATGTCTTTTTTCTTTAAGTTTTTACAATTTCCTACCATTAGAGTTATACATGATTTGGCACTGTGTTTATTCTGAATTAATTTATGTATTATATCTTTATAATGTAATCCTGGCATACAATAGTTGACAAAGGAACAACTCAGCTTATTACAAAGCAAGGTACCAAGGCCATACCCATTTCATCGGAATACAGTATGGAGCTATGTTTAGTAATGTCATTTTGTGGAGATACTGGTGACTCTGATCCCAGCTGTGTGTATGACTCCACTACTGCACTACTGGTGTTAATCGGTTCCAATGTCCTATTGCTTTCAGGATTACACTTTCCAGCTAGCAATTGCATTTCATTTTTGTATGACTGGAAACTGTGATATGAGATTGCTAGGGACTTCTCAAGAGTTTTTATCTCAGAAAGCAACGACTGAGTGTCTTTTTCATAAATTAGTTTGCTATCCTCTAATTTAATTTTATAATTTTCTAATTTGTTTAATAATGCCCTACGTTCTTTACTTAGTTCAAGTATGTATTGTTTTAGCTTGTCACTACATAAGGAATTAATGCTTGGCTGGCAGTCTACACAGTCATCGCTAGTCAAATCAATGGTCACCGTTGTATTAATAGGGAGACTCACCGGACTACAACTGGCCAACTCGTCATACAAGCTCTGATTAATGGAGGCTACTGGACAAGTTGTGTTTTTTACATAATTTGACAACTTCTCATTACAATTAATTAATTCTAATTCAAGATCTCTAATTTTGAACAGTGCTTCTTCATATAACACTCTACACTTATCAAAAGACTCTGTCTCCGCATGCAGTCTGTCTCGCTCTTCAATAGTAGACTCTAGTTGGTGGTTGAGTTTCACAAGTTCTCTTTTCAGTGATGTGTTACTATCAATGACCCTTTTTATCTCTATCTCATTCTCCTCACGCTCCTGTTCAAGTTTATGACACTGATCTTGGTATGTCTGTAAGTCCTTGAGAGCTGATTTCAACTTATGTTCAGCTACTTGAGTTGCAGCCATGCTTCGGGTCTGCATGATGTGAGGTGAATGAGGATGGGCTGAAAACAAAGAGAGGGTGAACAGAAAACTAGACAGAAACAAGAGGTTAAGATGTATTTGAAGTCAAAGGAGTGAGATATGAAAAATAAACTACAGAGATCTATAGGTAGAAATAATATAAGTAAGTATATACAAGACAGATGGGCAATTAACTTTATAATAGATTTATAATAAAGCAACACTTAAACATTTAGTTACAAACTGTAGTGGGGCACTTTTAACTTTATCTATATGACACCTAATCAGAGTTCATTACTAGGTCTAGTCAAGTTAACTTAGTATGTGTAGATAGGAATAAATTTATCGAATGCCAATCTTATATCAGTATAGTTAAGGAGTAATTGAAGTGTGTGATGTCTGTAGCCAGCTAATTAAGTCGTCGAATTTGCTTCCACAATGTACGTCAAGCAAAGGAAGACAGAATATGGCAGTGTGAAATTGGACGTGACTCACACCAATGAGTCGAATAAATGTTTGGTTAGGTTAGTATGTATGTGTAAAATAAAGAATAAGTAATATACTCCCCGGGATTTCACACAAAAGTTTAAACTTAATCGTTGGACACGAGCAGTGCAGTGACAGACAGCTGATGCGTCGACAGATATCAGTTGTTTCGGGTTTATTTCTTCAGAAAACTAATCACATTCAATTATTTACCTTACAATTTAGATTGCTAATAGCAATATTTTATATTTTACAACGTAAAAACATTTATTTATAAATAATTATTAATTTTAATTCACTAGTACAATTTTTGACAACCGATCGGCAGTGTTGCCAAATAAACAGTATAATGGAACGGAATTATAGGTTTTCTAAGACATAGCATTATTTACCGTAGCTATAGCTGGCAAAGTTCCAAAGCTTTGCCTACTAAGCTATACTGATTCTTATACCATAGCTAAGATAATGTTTGTTCAAATCCTTTTGCTATTCAATTAATTTTGTGTATTTATTAAGCACTTAATTCTTGATCCTTTATTGTCAAAATTAAACTTTAAGTGCAAATACATAGTTTGACTAGCCTGTTGGTTTAGTGGTTAGTTACTCTGGCTGCTCAGCCAGAGGTAGTGGGTTCGATTCCATCTAGGGAAAACTTTGTGTGATGAGCACGATTATTTGTTGTGTGTTGATGTAATTTATGTATAATATGTTCATCATCATCATTATCATCATATAATAGTAATATCTTTATTTGCAAAAGTGATTGTAGTTACAACTAATAGTTACACATGGCAGTTCTTACAACCATTTTTTGATACAATCTTGTGGGGGTAGTTCTGTTATCCTTGCTAGGTTAATTACTAACCTGTAGTAATGAACAACAGTCCGCTTCCCTTTGGTATGAACAGTAACAATAGTGGTTCAGATGTGTATTAGATATTAGTACAGTGACTTAGATACTAAATTAGATTACAAATTGTGTGTGTGTGTTTGAATGGGCCTGTGTGTGTATGGGCGTTTGTGTGTGTATGTGTGTTATATTGTGCTGCTAGATAAATATTATAAATATATAAAGCGTGTGATAATATTCGTATTAAGAAATAAATGTGGGTAGATTGATTTAATACACATATATTTACTAATTTAAAGTAATTAATGTAGGAATTTTTCCGTTTCGTCGTAGGATTTTTGTCGGAGAAAACCCTTTTGTATAATTATTTGAGATCTTATAACTTTTATGTCTAATGGTGTACAATAAAGTGTATTTATCTTTATCTTAT
Source organism: Pseudoips prasinana (assembly GCA_951640165.1). NCBI lineage: Eukaryota > Metazoa > Arthropoda > Insecta > Lepidoptera > Nolidae > Pseudoips > Pseudoips prasinana. Next base: position 1,487,693 of record OX621238.1, on the reverse strand, counting down.
AGCTGTTTTATTGAAGTGAAAACTTCTTTAGGCACGATGAGCAGTTTTTGGTTGAACAAAAACATTTTCGGATCAGCTATAGTCGTTTTAGATATATTTTGTTTTATAGTATAGGATTTAAGTCTATATTCTAGCTAAAATTCACTATACGCATTGATGTTAATTTACTCTTTCTGTTAACCACTTAAGTAGTAAAAAAACCTGAAGGTATATAATTTGAATGCAATTATAACTTCAATTTATCTCGACAGTACGAGAAAGATAAGAAATGCAAAGTTTTACCTTAAAAAGTTATATTAAACGGGGGAAATACACGGCGGCTGTAAGCCACCATTATTTCGCTTTTCAACAATTACGGGCGGTGCAAATAAAGACATTTTGGAGCAATATTCAAGGGGAACGAAGGGGAGGAAAAACTTATCATCACCTCGCTATGACGGACTTGGATTTGAAAAACAGGTGCAGTTTTTTTCATGTTTTTATCTTTAATACTAAATGTATAATAAGTTATACATTTAGTATTAATCCTGCTAAATTAATTAATATTTATCTTGAGAAATCTGACCCCATACTAGGTAGAACCTGTACTATAGCAGCCAGACAACTGATAGCCATAATAATATATTACTTTACTTTGTGCCCGTTAATTATATGTTTGTAAAGCAGCCCGCAAAGGGATTAATTTCACTAGTGCGAGTTGTTAAAAAACCGGCCAAGTGCGAGTCGGACTCGCACACGAACGGTACCGTACCATTATCTATAAAAACGAGCAAATAAAATCACGTTTGTTGTATGGGAGCCCCCTTAAATATTTATTTTAATATATTTTTTCGAATTTGTTGTTATAGCGGCAACAAAAATACATCATCTGTGAGAATTTCAACGGTCTTACTATCACTATTCATGAGATACAGCCTGGTGACAGACGGACAGACAGACACCGAAGTCTTAGTAATAGGGCGGGACCCTATCACAAAGACTTCGGTGTCTGTCTGTCTTTTTACCCTTTGGGTACGGAACCCTAAAAATACTTATATATTTCTAAATACATAAATATAAATTATAGGTAAATTACACCCAGACACAAAACAAATAGTCGTGCCCTTCACACAAAAATATGTCCTGGGTTCGAACGACCTCCGCCTTAGCGATCAGAGTCACTAACCAACCAGACCAACAGACCAGATAAGTCAGCTGTTTATTCTGTGTTTGAAGCCGACCCCGGTAAATTTGCTGTATCCACTGGCTGGCATAGCGCCACCAGACGTTCGCAGGACTGTAGCAAGCTCCCTAGAAAGGGCCAAAATGGATGGTGATCCCCGGCACCCCCTCTATGGGCATAGGCTACCGCCGCAAAGGCTTAAAAGCCAAAATAGCTTTGCCAAATGCACCACGCCAATAACGACCGATCCCTCAACAGCGAGATGCAGCATCTGGCGTGCACAAAAAGGGTTCATGGATCAGTTTGTCACGCTTTCCGAAAGTCTCCCACCTGGACATCAATTACCGTGGCCGATCTGGAAGTCCCTAAACAGACTCCGGACTCAGGTGGGCCGAAGCAAAGAAAACATGTCTAGGTGGGGACTGTCGAGCAACCCCAAAATTGACTGTATTTGCGGAGCATCGGTCCAATCCATGGCCCATCTAACAGCTTGCCCAGCCTGCCCTGCCACATGTTCGTTGCACGATCTTAAAGGGCACAAGCAGGGCAATCAGTGTGGCCACGTTCTAGGCCACAAAAATTTGACGAGTTTGCCATCGAAACGCTAAGAAGAAGAATATTATCTACTACTTATCTTAATGGAGATAAACTTGTAAGCGCTCAAAAGCGAAAGCTACCGTATTTTTGGGTTTTTGCTCTAGTAGGTACCTGCGCTGGGTAGCTCTAAGCAATATTTAAGTTTGTAAGCATAACGGTCTTTTGCTCTATGTGCATCTTGATCTAGGTAATAAGAAATTATGTCAATAGTATGGTTCTGGAATTTAAGTCATCAGAGTTCTTTGGTTAGAAGGGAATTGTAGCCTACGCTGGAGTGATGCTATGTACGTCGCAAGCGTCATTGGCTACGGTTACTGCTTGTGTGGGCTGTGTATCTTGCTGAACTGGTAATATATAAAAGGAACTTGCTAATAAGGCTTTCTTTAAACCACCATTTAATAGTAGCCCAAAGATTAATAAAGAAATGTGTGAGTACATGACTCACACTTAAAAAAAAGGTCCGGTGTAGGGGTTCTACCATAAAGCTAGATTAATAAACACCTGCAGATCAATTTACGAGTTCCCTTGAAGATGATTCATACACCTGAATCATCTTCAAGGGAACTCGTAAATTGATCTGCAGGTGTTTATTAATCTAGCTTTATAGTAGAACCCCTACGCCGGATTGGTAAATCGGCGTGTGATTAATTGGCGAGCGATAAATGATAAATCGTGGCCTGTATATAAATAGAATTACGGAGCATCTCCACATAATCGTTAAGCCATGTCAGAGATCTACTGGGTGGCTTAAACAACAACAACAATTCTAGGCTAACCAACGTCTATACGATGAAGTAAATTAATTGAGAAAAATACTATTAAACTACTGTTGCAAGTTTACTAACTAGATGTTGAAAGTTTCCAGCCTTTTTGTTAATTACAGATATTGTTACGAATATAAAGCAGCTGTATTTAGCAGTAAAAAGTACCTTTCATTATTTTAAACTTTTTCCAACTTTACAAACTTTTTTACCATTTAAGTTACAACAATATTTTCTTTAAGTAATGTCTCGCTCACACCGTCAACTCTAACTGCTCTGTACGTCGCAATCAATCATCCCCCAGCTGTTTTCAACGAGGCTACTTCTGCGTTCAATCTTCTTGGCACCCCAACTACGTCCCTGTCTTCTTCGAATAAAAAAGCGAGTTCAGAGTAATTTTTTATACAAGCCTTACACATAGCGGCAATAAAAACGCTTCACGAAACTCGCGCCCGTCTGTATTTCATTTTACTCCTGTCTCCCCTCTTTTGGGGGCTGTGGGTACTGTCTGTGACACTGTGAATGAAACTTTAAATGTTGCTCGGAAATAATGTGGATTACGTGCGCCGGTATGTATCTACGTTTTTTATTCGGAGAAAGTTTTATTAAAATATATTGTTATATCAGTTTTGTGACCGAGGTTTTGTGGCATGAAAGAGTTTTAATGTTCGTTATTGTTCAGAAGTTACGAGAAACAGGAAAACAGGAATTTAAAGTGGTTTGTTAAGAGCAACTTGATGCTCTGTTGCTGCTAGCTTGTTTGCGTATCGTAACTCGAACGTTTAAAAAAATAACTTAGTTCATACCGTTTTTACCGATTCGTATTCACAGTGTTGCACGTTTAATTTATATCATTTGCGATGTGGTTGTTCAACCACCTTGTTAATATTATTTATAATATAAAAAAAGTTATTTGATAAGTTGTATGCCGTTGATTCATAGATAAAAATAAATATTTCAACGTAGAAAATATATAGATATACCTATATAGAAACGGTGGAGGTAAAGGGAAGGAATTCAAAAATTTTTACGGAAATATTATTATTAATAATATTATATCTTGCATTAAAAAATTCTGGTACTTTAAAATCAAAAAGCACCCTGTATAACTCTGAAATGCCTTGTCATCTGCTGTTTACTTACTACAACTGAGATCAACCGCTTAACGTGCCCTCAAAGTACGTCCCCCGTCTATGGATTCACCTCGTTCCTTATCTTCGCGGATCACTGACGGACCGATGTGACTAACTGGCTATGAGCACCTCTAGTAGTACGTATATAAATTTATAGTGATAATAAAATACTATATAAGACGCACTTTGTAAGAAACCAGTGTCAGATAAACAAAAATTTTATACGTATTTTGCAGTAATCAATTGCTACGGTCATTTCTGCAATACAAAAAAGATGGCTTTTTTAATAATGACCACTATCTTCTACCTTCAATAGACACATGAACACATAGGGGCTATTACCGGGCATTTAGAAATGAATTGCAATAAAATACATTCCAAAACAAAAGTAACAAAGTACAATAAGCCTACCAGAATCTGGCATCTGGCTAAACCGGGTAACAAGTATTTTACGTAATAAAAATCGAGTGATTGGCATATGACCAGAAAACATTTTGAGGTTATATAAACATACGGTCGATTAATTCCGGTAGCCGCAACAGGTTAAACTGAGAATAGACCTCAATAGAAATGGAAAAAATAAGGAAGAGGAATTGCTGTCCAATTAACGATACTTGATCAAGACTCAATGTCACCCAAAGAGCTGTGAAGAGGGCTATGGTTGAAATGTCTTTGCGAAATCAGAACAAAAATGTCAGAATCTGCTGGTGACTTAAACTCAAAGCTAGGTGGATCAAATAGCTCGTAAAACCGCGGGCCGCTGCAGCAGAAAGCTTCGAATGGCTATCGTGATGCGTAAGACGCAGCGTGGGCAGGACGATTACCTTGTGAGAGTCGCTTGAAGACACTGAATGCAGGTACTGGAAAAACAGCAATTGTGGAAATTTTGGGAGAGGCATTTCCCAGCAGTGGACATCTTACAGCTAATATAATGATGTTGATAAAACTTTTTCATAATATATAAATAAATTCTATGCAAAAGGATTAAAAATATAAATTTAGCAGGAAATAAATTTATGTACCAAAAAGCGGGTACCTTCCTTTATAACAAAATAAACAAGGCAATTAAAACCGTAGAAATGGAAATATCAAAATTCAATTTCTTATAGCAAACATCTAAATCCCCTATTATATTTTTACTTCCCCTGAATCGTGACATCGTTCATAATAAAACTCTCAAACTCATTTGCGGGCCTCTTAATACCGTTCAATATAACCGGAGGAAAAATGTTGATAGTCACGCTCCTTATTACCAACCAAAGGTTTAACATTTTCAATTTAATCGTATTATACTATAACCCTTGGTAATATTACAATCTTGGTGCAAAAAATGCGGCGCAGCGTGAAAATTTTCCGATTTATTATTTTTCAATAGATACTTGTGAAAGAATTTGTGCCGATGAAAAATTGTGGGCTCTTTAATGTGGCCTTTTAAGAAACTAATTAATGCTTGTTATCTTCAGTGATAAAAAAAATGAAGACAGTTTTTAACCAGTTTTGTAACTACTCATTTTGAATCACATCTATTAAAGTAGGACCAGTTTAATAGATCACATTTGACACTTCATCAAAATTCAACAACGTAACCCTAACCGGCGGGCATGGAATATTATTTAGTTTTTCGTTGTTAGAACTGCATATTTGCTTAATTTTTTTCAATTGCGATTTTTCTTTATTGTTATAATAACCAAATAAGGCCATTTTACAATTCACTTTACTAGGAGCTGACAGATGTCAAATGTTATCTATTAAATTGGCCCTACTATAATATTGTTGTAGTAAAAGTATGTATTTTGTAACGCTATCATACTGAAATGATATTGGATTTGCATAAAACTTGATTAATAAATAAGCCTTATCCTATGGGGTAAATGTATCATGACTAATATCCCTACGGTATTTAAATAACGAACCGTAGCTAATGCTTCATATTTGAAATATTGTCATGTTTGCATTTGCAACTACATGTATATTCCTTGGCACTGTGCAGATTTATGAGTTTATTTTAAATATGTCGGTACATTTTACAAGCACAACTTATTTTCTACACTTAATCTGACTTAAAAGATACATATGACGTTAATATCTCACCTAATAAATACACCTATAAATTATCATTTGTTGTTTCGGAATACATGCATAAATCACACCAGACGGAAAACTTTTAGTAATAATAAAAATTTTATTTGCAACTAAATATCATTACATAACATTATCATTATTATAATAATAGGTCTTTACCTATGAAATTGCCGTTTTGTATGAAAAAATTTAAACGATTTTTTTTCATGAACTTTTTTATTTGTATTAATCGAAGTAATCACCCATGCAATCAATGCATCTTTGCCATCGCAGTGGCAGTTTATTGATGCCCTTCTTAAAGAAATCAGCTGGACGGGAGGCAACAAATTCTTCAAAGGCATTTTGTACTGCCTCTCGGGTATTGAATTTTTTTCCCGCCAAGAAGTTATCCAAATTCTGGAAAAAGTAGTAGTCTGTAGGCGCAAGGTCTGGTGAGTAGGGCGGATGACGGAGAGCTTCCAACCCCAGTTCTTGCAACTTGGAGACCGTCTGCTGTGCAGTATGAGGTCGCGCGTTGTCGTGCAGGAGCAGCGGAGACGAGCGATTGACCAATGCTGGTTGGAGATGCGCCAGCTTCTCCATCATTGTGCTCAGTTCTTCACAGTACACATCTGCAGTAATGCTCACCCCGTTTGGTAAGAAGCTGTGATGAATCACACCGGCGCTAGACCACCAAACAGTGACCATCACTTTTCTAGGGGTGAGTTTTCGTTTAGGGCATTGTTTAGGTGCTGAACCAGGATCCAACCAACTTGCTGAGCGCTTGCGGTTATCAAACAGAATCCATTTTTCATCGCAGGTAACAATGCGGTTCAAAATTCCTTCATTTGTGTGTCTGTTGAGCAGTGCAAGGCACGTCTCGACGCGTACTTCGCGCTGGCGATCATTGAGTTCGTGGGGCACCCATTTGTCAAGCTTTTTTACCTTGCCAATTTGACGCAAATGGACCAATATTGTTTTGACGCTAACGTCGAAAGCTGCTGCTAATTCAGCCGTAGATTGTGTATCATCAGCTTCCACAACCGCCTTTAATTCGTCATTGTCGACCAAAGTCTTCGGACGACCGCGAGGTTCATTTTTCAGGTCGAAATTTCCAGAACGGAAGCGAGCAAGCCAATAACAGGTGGTGCGTTGGTTTGTAGTGTTAGCTCCGTAAACGTCGTTGATGTTGCGTGCCGCTTGTGCCGCGTTGCTGCCACGACGGTACTCATATTCCATAATTACTCGAATTTTTAACGTATCCATGATGACGAAAAAGATTGAAATGCGATGAAAATGTAACACTAATCAATAAAGAAATGACTACTTTTGGAAAAAAGAATCCATGTTTTTAAAATAAAATTAATTTGAAATTAGAATTCTTAGCCAAACAAAAATTATTTTGATTTGAAATGGCCAGTACTGCAGAACGGCAATTTCATAGGTAAAGACCTAATATTTATATTTATTGTTGTCTTCTCCTTGTGCTAGGATTCCCTGTGTTGCGAGGGCTAGGTCCTTCCAATTGTGGTTTCATCATAGATGAAAACTTTTATTATACGTAAGATCTTACATTATGATATAATGATATGTAACAACCATCATCTATAAAGGAATGTATTTACAAAAGAAAAGTAGTATACATTCAGTCAAAAAAGTATCGGGAATGGATGATTTGTTCATGGTTCCAAATTCAAATTTTTGTTTTTTTTTGTTGTTGTTAGATTGGCACAACTGTTTTTCATTTTGGCCCGGAGTTTGAGTTGCATCTGTTATTTATATTAAATACAGTGCTGGTTTAAGTAATATCATATATAGTGTGTATTGCGAATTTCATAATGGACAAAAATATCGAACAAAGAGTTTGTCTTAAATTTTGCATCGCTAATGGAATTTCGTGTTCGGAGTCACTGAAAATGTTACAGAAGGCTTACGGTGAATCGACTTTATCAAAAACTCGTGCTTATGAGTGGTTTAAAGCGTTCAAAAGCGGTCGAGATGTGATGAAAGATTTGTCTCGCTCTCGCTCTCTCACTTTTGCGATGTTAACTTCAGTTGCAGACGTTGGTGGCCTACCACCAACGTCTGCAACTGAAGTTAACATCGCAAAAGTGAAGGAAATAGTGACTGAAAATCCTCATTCAACTTTGAGAGAGATATCCGCCGAACTTTCTGTATCTCACGAGTCAATTCGTACCATTGTAACTAATCATTTGGGTATGAAACATGTTGCCGCTCAGCTAGTCCCAAAAGATCTGAATTTTCTCCAAAAACTGAATCGCATGAAAGTCGCTGAGGACATGGTAGAACGAGTCAATTCCGACCCAACATTCATGAAACGCATTGTTACTGGTGACGAGACGTGGGTTTACGAGTTTGACATGCAAACTAGTCAACAAGCTTCGGAGTGGCGCCTTCCAACTGAACCGAAACCGAAAAAACCACGCCGAAGTCGATCAAAAGTCAAACTCGTGTTGACTGTTTTCTTTGACTATCGCTGTGTTGTGCATTCTGAATTCTTACCGGAAGGTCGAACGGTAAATAAAGAATATTATTTGAGCGTTATGCGGCGTTTAAGAGAGCAAATTCGACGAAAAAGGCCAGATTTGTGGAAAGAAAATTCTTGGATTTTGCACCACGATAATGCGCCTTTGCACAAGGCCATGATTGTGAACGAATTTTAGACCAAACACTCAACAAATACCATCCAGCAAACACCATATTCACCAGATATGGCTCCAGCTCACTTCTTTCTTTTTCCTAAACTCAAATTACCACTTCGTGGTACCCGTTTTCAATCGGTAGAAGACATAAAGGAGAATTCGCGGCGAGAACTGAACTCAATTCCGAAAGCAGCGTTTAAAAAATGTTTTGATGAATGGATTATTCGTTGGCGTAAGTGTATCGTTTCTGAAGGAGTACACTTTGAAGGTGATAAAATAAATTTGGATGAATAACAAACATTTTGTATATTATGGATCTTTTCCCGGTACTTTCTTGACAGAGTAGTATGTAGTATATCAGTTATTTGGTTTCCATACTACAAGCTCTGCTTACCTACTTTGGGATCGAAATAAAAGGAAAATTTAACCAGGTTATGTTCGTATGTTGTGTATGTTTGTATGAATTTGTAATGTATAATATTAGACTTAAACTAGATAATTAAACATAATCTCTTGACAATAACTTGATACGAGCTAGCTAAATATCATTTATGTAATAAAATAAATTTTATAAATGTTTTCATACAAGATGTACCTAAATATCTATGTTACTAGAAATAATATCTAATGTATACAACTATATTACTACAAACATGTTCTGACTATTTACAAGCGCTTTTTTAAAGTCTACGTGAATAAAAACCTTTTTTATTTTATTTTATTTTTTGTCATGTATTGCCAATTTAACTACTATTTCCTACAAATAATTTCCTCCTAGCCGAGATCCGGCCACGGCGGCCAGTCTTAAAGGAGACTAGCCATCTGCGCGGGGCATATTATAGTGCTCAAGTGTGTGCGCGCAAACACAGGAGCACTTTCTATTCCATCACTCTCATGATCCGATGGGACGACTAGCGACACGACCGGAAAGAGGTCAGGTACAGGACCGACGGCTCTCCGATGCACGGGGATATAATACCGCCAACTCCCAGACTTCGGGCTGATATTAAGATTATTTAGTTTTACAGTAAATCCCAAAATCACTTTCGGCCCGACCCAGGATAAACAAGCCGTGTACCTAAATATCTATATGTACCTAGAAATAATTATAAATTAATTATATATTGCTACGAACAACAAACAAGCGCTTTTTAAAAGTCTACGTGAATAAAAACCTTTTTTTATTTAACTATTTTTACATCCCCTAAGGGATACACCAGGTAGTCGGGCAGCAGCGCCTCCTGGGTACTATATTGATGTACTATACCATCTGACTGCGGTCGCCAACTCGCATGCCAAGCGCGGTGACTACGGCAGACTCCGCTAAATGGTAATGTTATAGAAACCTTTGGAGGGGGCCTTTGTCCAGTGGTGGTCGATATCAGGCTGGTGATGTATATTCCCATAGGTTATGACCCTTGCAAAATGTATGGCATCAATAACCTTTGTCGATTCGTCTCCATCCACGATGAGAACCGGCGACCTTACTTACACCCAGGACATTAATGGTATTTAGTGGAGTGTATTCTGTGATCATTTCTTGGTCAACCTGCTCATATAATAATACTACACTCTCTTCAGCTCACTTTGACGTTTCTACTGTTAAGCGCTACCCAAGGTCACGATTCAACAACGACTTTCCTTCAATGACCAGTTAGTAATGCTCTCAACCAGTAGTTTAACTTAAGCGAAAAATACCTGAAGGTAACCTTATGGGGTTCGGGCTACAGCTCAGGGGGCCGCTGAATTAAAAAAATATGAATAGAGTGTGACCTTTTTTATTCTTCAAAGAGGGTCACAGAGAGTCTGATCACCGGCTACAGGCACGGGATCACAAATTAGGTTAAGGGGCCAACGCGATCCCCGCCGGCGAGAACCCTACCCTAGCTATTCTGCGGCTGTTCTAGCCACCTAAGTGGACAATCCGGAAGAATACCCAATCACTTTATCTATCTATATAAGTATGTATATCGTCGCCTGGTACCCATAGCACAAGCTTTGCTTAGTTTGGGGCTAGGATGATCTGTGTGACATTGTCCCCAGATATTATTATTATTATTATACTTTATGAAATAATAAACACATGGCAAAAACGGTAGGTTTAGTTGTAAGGATGGCAGATAGTCGGGCAGATTAGTCAATCATACTACCAAAGGATGCATGCCATTCTAAAATATAATTATTATATCCCCGCACGATGCGGATTAAGTAATTCTATTTCAGTAATATTGCCATGAGAAATTAACAGTAATTTAGTAACTTAGGCAATTAGCTCGATTTTCATGTATTTGTAAAATAACTGGCAAAACGAGGGTCGATTCCAAGTCCGCCTACCCCTTAGGGAAAACGGTGTGATTCTTTGTTGGTTTATGTTTTTAACACATTATTAGAAGCTAATGATAGGACGGTTAACAAAGGAAGTAAACAAAAACATTGAGAGTAGGTTTTTAACAAAATGAACGGTTCGGCTACTTAGGCTTAGGGGTGGCATGCCAATGGCCGCGGGCGAGTTATACGGCTGTCTCCCTAAGAGAACCGTTTTATATTATTACTATAAAGAAATTAAATGGGAACATGTTTAAAACTAAATTAATGAATATGTTACTCAAGTATATTATAATTTACATACATTATTTGGCAAATCATAATGTATTATAATAACTTAGAATAACCTTTCAGACCTCGGATTTGTTTAAACTCCTCATCTCTCACAATGCTCTATATTTTGTGAAAATAATTTTGTTAAAATACATTGTAATTTGTGGAGATAAAATAAAACATTTTTATTAGCATATAAAGAGAGTCAACGTGGCAAAGATATGTGCAGGGAGCGTGTCAAACGAAAATCCGTGGTGTCTGCCGGGTAGGCAGACATCACGGATTTTCGGGAAACTTTTTTCCTCTGGGAAACTAGCGTGAACTTATTGTAGACAGTTACGGCATATATAATTGTTTATCTTTATCATTATTATTATATGTATGCAAAGCAGATAATGAAGATATGAGTTGAAGAAAAAAAACATGCGATTTTCGGTATCATCCCGGACACGGAAGTTGATATAATACCCTCGTTTTTCGGAGAACACGTAAAGTCGTCGTTCCGGTATACTCTTTCCAGTCGTAGCAGCTAGCTGTCCTATCAGATCTTGACGGAAGTGATAAAAGTGCATCTGTATGCACACACTTGAGCACTTTAATGAGTCCGGTACAGATGGCTATTTTCCATGAAGACTGACCGCTATGGGCATAATTCGACTAATGTCGAATTTTGGCCTGACATGGAATAACAAAAATAATGTCCTGGTGGACATTTGTTATATATGACTAAATATCATGTCAAAACTTAACCCACGAGATATTCTGATTAGGTTGTAAACGTAAAAGAAACCGCAACCTTTTGCAGGATAAACTAACTAAATGTAATTATTAAATTGGTACTAATTTAACACCTACTTTAATACTTTAATACTTGAACTTGTCAGAATCTCAACAACATCTAGACTGAGGACAAACAGACATGTTCATGCTCACAAATATTTGTCCTGGGTGGGAATCGAACCCTCGACCTGCGGCGTGAAAGCCAAGTACCTACCAACCATGCCATGGATTAATTGCTTAATTTTTATTATTAATTTTATAGCATAACATCTCAAATGCCTGCCCTTTTCCGATTAAAACTTCATTGAACCCGTGAAAAGTGTAAAATATAGTAAGCATTTAATAAATAAATAGCAAAGTTAACGTAAATGTATTTTATAAGTTTTTGAATTATTAGGCATTTAATTTAAAATAGTAACAGCTTATTTATAAGTTTTAAACATTATAGAGATATATATTATTTGGTTATTTTGACTAGATCTTGTCCGAATGATTCTGTCTATAATCAGGTTAGAATTCAATATTATTATACTTCATTCATACTTTTTTCTTACTGAATTTATTTTAAAATATATGAATAACAAAAATATACATTTGAAAATATAAATCATAAGAATTATTATTATTATTATTTCATATTATAGTAGACGTTATTTAGATAACGCCGGGTTTCAACACAGTTCAGTTGAGATGGACCGGCGAAACATACTCACACTAAATGCAATTATTTATTAAGCGAACCCATTCATCATCATCATATCAGCCGAAAGACGTCCACTGCTGGAAAAAGGCCTCCCCCAAGGATCTCCACATACACACACACATAAACAAATTATATAGAATAAATTAACAAATATGACATTAACCTTATGTACTTACCTGTAACCAATATGATCCTAAAAATAAAATTTTTATGCTAATAAAATGCCAAATAAAATAGTAAAGAAGCAACCCTGCGTTAACCAACGAACGACAGCGACGTAAAGATGAATCACAACCAGACGATGTCCGCCCCGAGCCATTCCCGACGACTCACCATCGATCGCTTTTCAATTCACAATTCTATTACGAAAGCGCTACCGATTGATTTCCCGCAAACACAACAGGTATTGGTTACGAAAATTTGTGATAATGTCGAGCCCAAATATTTTTATCAGTGGTAATGGTAGGGATAGGATATTTATACAGGGTATTAACAGATCAGAAGCGGTATTAACCGCTGTTATTTTTTCATTACACGACCCTTTGGGGTTTTTATCAGTAATATCTGCTTGTAATGGAGAGATGATGATGTCCGTCAGGAAGCAGTGAGGATTTAGACAACAAATAGCGGGTTAATAATGATGTATTGTTACTGTTTTCCGCGATTTTGGTAGACTAACTTATGCGATGGGGATATTTAGGTATTTTTTGTCTATGTTACTTTTATTTCATGAATAGCATAAATATTTACTGTTACATATTTGTATAATACGATGGCTACTGCTCTTTATGATACTTGTAAATCTTGGCTGTGTCCCGCGGTTTTAGCCACGTTCAACCTTAAAAATTATAGCCTATGTGTTAATACAGGGTTTCAGCAAACTGTAAATTAGTTTAAAAAATTCCAGCCATTTAGACGTGAAGAAGTAACAAACATACACACTCACATACAAACATTCGCCTTTATAATATTAAGAGTGATTACGATTTGCGTCTGACCAGGAGTATGACCGCCATTGGCTTAAGCCAGCAATCTCTGTAAGAAAACCCGACTCTTTACTTCAGCTGCGCTTTGAAAAACCAAAATATAACCCCATTTTAAAAATGAAATTAAAATGGTTTTAAAAAGGGGCATGTTAAAAGTCGACAAGAATAATAATTGTATTATTACAATTTAACTGCATATTAATTCAAGGTACAAATACATTATTAGATCGTGACTTACATATATTTTATCATATGGAATTGTCATGACTAATTTTTTGAATTTATTGTCGAAATGGTTATTTAACTATGTCCATATTTATTGTTTTAGATATATTTTACTATATAATAATCCTGTCGAATGGTTCTGTCTATATTCAGGGATGAATTCAATATAATTATTATTATGGCGGATTTTGTATGTGACGGTCGCGCTTTAATGCTACCATCGCCTGCGACTGCTGCTGTTTAGAATCTAATGGCACTAGGTTTAGTAGTTCCATTTTATTAACTGCTAACAGCTATATACAATTGGTTACAAATTTTGATAAATAAATGCCAATAACAAGCTTCCACAACTAGTTAATTACTACATTATTCTAATTCTAACAATATTCCTATACAATACATTTCAACCTATTTAAATAAATCTTATTACGAAAACTATAAAGGTTTAATTTCGTTTAAATTATTTAAAAAACATTAAAATTATTTTAAACTTTAATTTCTTTGGACAATATGTGGTAATTAATATAATGTTATGTTAGAAGACAATTATAAGATCAGATTATATATTATAAGATAAGATTTCGGAGTTAAATAGGCATGCAAAGGCGTGTGGCATTAATCACCGATTTCGCACCGTTTATCGTTTTCATTAAACATGGTGCTATCTGCAGCGGCTCGTCCGGGTCTTTTCAATATTTTCTACAATGTTGAGGCGCCTATATGATTATAGATGCTCTTACGGATGATTGATGATCGGTGAGCTTAAGCAACTTAGCTCGCAGACAGTCCATAGAAGGGTGACCACCAAATTGGTTTAATTTATGAGCGTCCCCGTGCTTCGGAGGGCAAGTTAAGCTGTGAGTCCTGCCCAACAGTCGTTAAGATCTCTGTGTTAACAACTGTGTACCCAGGATAACTACTGCCTATACGATAAATAGGAAATTAAGTCCAGTCAAACTTATAAGTTCGAACTTAAAATGCCTAAAATCAAGGAATAAAGTCTACTGAGGGTCAATATTTTACAATTCACATATCAATCGGAAAGTTGCCTGCAGTTGCCATAGAGAATGCCATTGATCGTCCGGCTTAAAGCTTAAAGTGTGTAATACGTGTGACTCTCATTTTATGAGGCTATAGCCTCTTTACATCATTCTGTCTCCCGCTTTGCTCTGGAGGGAAGTGGAACTATTCATTTTCTAACTCCTCCTTTTTTTCTTTCTGATTCAACTCGTTGCGGGATCCAAGACAGTTAAAGCAATTCCCCGGGACATGCTTGAGCTTCACCGCTCAGTGTCATTTCATTGTGCGCCACTGTTGATCCTGGCTTACAGGAGTTGCAGTGGTGGGTAAGAGGGAGGGACTAGTCCCGTTCTAAAATAAAAATATGTGTGATTCCTATTTAACAGTTACTATTTACCTTTCATTGTGGAGGAGAAACTCTGTAGGCTCAGTGGGAATCTACAGGGAACCAATATTTTGTGCACGAATTCGAGTTGTCGATGGGAACGAAACCTTGTGATTGGTAAAACTTAGCACACCACCACGACAGAAAGCAATCATAGAGCTGCATGCCCCTCGAGAGCTCGAAATCGTTCGTAAATACATTTCTTTTTTGGTAATCTTATACTCAAGCCCCTGAAACTATGTACGATTTTGTAAAATACGTTTGCGTACATCAGTTAGTTTTAATAGGGCATGTTTTTATTAGGTTATGTAATTTATTTCTCTGGCAGGTTGGAACTATACCACACTTAAACTTCTGTATTTATCTGCGCATAAGCAGAGAGATGAGCTAGTAGTTTGGCATACTGAAGATATCGTAGAAGGTTGTTCATGATTGAGGACTATATCTAAAGTTGAAATCCTGTGGCCAATATAACATCTTACAAAACTTAAGCCACCATCTCCACCCACGTTTACTCTTCAAATCAACATATAACAATAAAATAAAAATGTATTACCTTTTGCGAGGTGCTGTTTTTGCACAGTTTTACATAATATTGGCATTCAGGGGCGAAGGGTTATAAAAGAAGAATCACGTTTTATGCCTTAATTATGCAGTTTGCCGTATGTTAAAAGTAATATTATATCTCTTTCATTTAAGAACCATTTTAATGGTTCTATACCTGCTGTACAACCATCAATATAGTACCCAAATTATGTTTTATATGTTTTTTATCGATCGTAATACGTACCCAATAATAGTTATGCAATAAAATAAAGTCTAAAAAAGATTATTAAGTACCTAAAGGAGCGGTGGGGTGTGAAATGTTAGAACGATGTTAAAAATAAAGTCTAAAAAGATTATTAAGTACCTAAATGAGCGGTGGGGTTTGAAGTGTTGGAAGGATGTAAATAATAAAGTCTAAAAAAGATTATTAAGTACCTAAATGAGCGGTGGGGTTTGAAGTGTTGGAACGATGTAAAAAATAAAGTCTAAAAAAGATTATTAAGTACCTAAATGAGTGGTGGGGTTTGAAGTGTTGGAACGATGTAAAAAATAAAGTCTAAAAAAGATTATTAAGTACCTAAATGAGCGGTGGGGTGTGAAGTGTTAGAACGATGTAAAAAATAAAGTATCTTGGTATATTCAATAAAGCGTCACTGAAATAAACACTGTACCCAGTTAAGGTTGATTTGGACTAATTTCATAACGAGATTGTAAGGATTATATCGCAGTGGCGATAAGACGTGCACACGTATTTTGATACGGATACAGTAAGCTATCACAAGATATTTATTTATGATGATTATATATATTTACTCTCGATACTCAGAGCACATAAGTTCTTCTGCATTATACAGAACGTAGAGCAAAGAGCTTCATTATTATTTTACATTTTGATTCTGAACCTATATATTTATTCGCACTCATGCTTTAGAGTCCGACCTAAATGGATGCAAACCGTATTGTGTCGCTATGATAGTCGTAAGTAGCTCTTATCTAAGTATCTTGGTAAAAGGAATTGTCTGTATAAAAACCTGTATTTTGTGTGTGAACGCGTGCGCAGCCATGGTTAGCTAACCTTGGCTAACCTCCTGTCTTACTTCCTGGACCGTTAACCATCTCGAAGTACGGCGCGTACGCTGTGTGGTTTTAATCCATATTTTAAGTTCTGGTGTATGTTACATATTGTTTTACTTTATGTAACTGTAAGTTTTATTAGTCATACAAACGACATAATTTGAAGAAGTATTACTTAATTTTATTGCACATTTTAAATTAATTATTCACATCATAAATCTAATTGCATCTTATTCACTAAGTTCGGTCAAATTATTCCGTAATTTTTTTATGACTACCCACGCACTGGGAAAATAAATTCCTGTATCACGTGGGATTGTTGATTAGTTCCTAGACTTGGAACAACTATATATCATATAGGTTACACAAATAATAATAATAAAAAACTGTTTATTTCAATTAAAGTAATACAATTATTTTACATAAAATCTTAACTCATCTTACTACTCTTAAAAGTGTAAGATTATACGGTTAAGGTATTGCCGCTTATATGCTAATTAGGTTTTATTTAGAAAGTGTCGCTTTAAAATGTTGCTCACCTGTTGCCTATTTCTCTTTTCTATCTTTTGTACTAAGGGTATGGGTAAATTATTGAGAGTTTTGGGTAGAATGCAATTCCAAACCCTTTCACCGTACACCATTGTAGTTTGAGGTAGTTCAAACATTGGAAGATATAACAAATTTCGCAACATCTTGGGCCGCGTTGTCTTATTTAGGTTACCCATATAATTGCTGTACCGAGTTATTATTGCTAAGTCCACTTTATCATATAATAGTACACTTGTACGATGCTTGAATCCAAAACACTAGAGCGCTGTGATAGTATCGAGACAAATACCTTAACCAATGTACCACACCTGCAGTCAATATACTAGTCTACACCTATGTATCTAATGCCAATGTAAAGTTTATACATGAGTTATAAAATTACATATAAAAAATACTCGTAGATATACAAACATTCAAATAAAAATATTAAACGTTACGAAATATCGACAGAGTGCGGCGACGGTAGAATTTTTAGTCAATTTCTCTTTTGCCACAATTGAATTTGATCGCGGGATAAATCAGTTTTCTGGGCACGACCGAGGGTGACTTCCGTTGGAGCTGTGGTCGCAGCAATGACAGTGTATAATGGAGCTACGTTGGTACCGAAGCCTAAAGGGCAACATCAAATTGGTTCCTGTATTAAGGTGTAACAATACAAATGTTAAATTGTAAAAGAGAATCGTCTACCTATCAAACTGATCAACTTCTATAACGAAATATCAACTTATAAACATAGTGTACGCTAACATACTTTGCATTTATTAATTTATATTTAAAATTTGATGTAGACATTTTTTTTAAATCATAATGGATAGGTTTCAGTTTCTATTCGACTTCTCACTACCTTTTTATAAATTTAAACTAACTTGAGGGGCCAATATAGTTAAGAATAGATAGTATTTGAGTCATTCAAACAATTGCAAATTGCATGCGAGACGGAGCCCGCATTTGCCCTGAAGATGAATTTCTGACGAGGTCGAAACTGTTCGCGGGATCCTACATAAACTTCCGTTACTATTTTTCACTGTTTTCCCTTCTGACTACTTGTTAAAATTATCATCAATGTTTTCATGATAACAAAGAACGTCGGCGTAACGTGCCAAACGTGTCCGGTTAGTCCATCGAGCTACTGAACCTTAAATTATTATTAAATTTGAATTTTGAATTATTCGCAATACAAAGCGTTAATCTTCTGAAAAATGGGAAACTTAAATTTAATAGTCCATCTACTTTATCTTTCACATGCAACTGTGAACATGTCAGTTGGCCATGTTTCTAGAGAACAAAGCCGATGGGAACCTACATCTACCTCTTCCACCTACCACCTACATCTACTTCTCCACCTACATCTTCCGGAAGGGAATCCTAAATTTGATCTGCCAGTGTGTATCGTTCGTAGCAAAACGCAGAGCGCCTACCTCGGATTGGTACCCGCCTGACGAATAAGTTTATGATTCATACTATTGTATTTTACTGATTGTATACACTTGATACGGAAGCATTGTTTTAAGTTGTGGAATGTTCATTTTGATGAGCGATCAGTAGAAAAGGGTATATGGTATAAAACCATGCAGAATGAGCCTTGGAAGACCCCATGGTTTGATAAATGTAATTTTAAAATAAACACATTAACCACCGCATTACGACTTCGATCCGGTCATATTCCACTTTTGAGAATAAAGGTTATTTTGTGAGAGAATCTAATCATAACCACCCAGTACAAGCCTGACCGGATCACCGGTATATTAGTCTAACAAATATAGAGACTGTATAATATACTGCCATACACTAAATAATTCTACCATGTGTAACAGCCTTAATATGGCGATGTTAGAACCGAAGCCTATTCCTAGTCGAGGTTAGCCGCAACGAAACTAAAATGGAACTGTGGAGCGGCTTTTCAAGTAGCTTGCTTTAGAATTTGGTGGTCAACAGTTGTGTGTTGAGCGTCTATTCGCTTTCTGTTAATTAAGTTAAGGTAAGTTGGAAACATATGGATTTGAAAACTTAAGTGTAATATTATTAATGTAGGAAATATCTTAGCCTAGTAATAAGTATTCCAGCGACTGAGTCTTGCTCTTAAATATTAAGAGTAAAATTTATTTACATCATATTCAAATGTGTCAATCGACACAATGATTTATATGGATAATTTGCACTGGTGGTTTTGCCTAGGCTGATTTTTTTTTCGTTTAGGGGCTGGCCCATCGTATAGACCCCTTGAAAGGCTCTTATCTAAGTTACTGGCCCTTGTTCCGTGACAACTAAAATACACATAAGAGATAGTAAAAATGATCTACTCAGTTTAAAACGTCTTCTTGAATTCGTATGCCTAGTCCAAACTATTGTCGCCAATCTATTAGATATAAGTTTACTTTATTTAATACATAAATAAATTATTATAAGTATTTAACTTAAGGTCTGAGGCCTCAAGATAACAATAGACTTCACGCCTGCATCAAATCACACTAATATTATAAAGCTGAAAGTTTGTGAGTGTGTATGTTTGTTACTTCTTCAATTCTAAACGGCTGGAGTGATTTTAATAAAATTTGGTATGGAGTTACCTGACACTCTGGATTAACAATAATTTATAAAGTTTAACGCAGGTAAAAAGCTGGGCACAACTAGTTACACTTAAAGCATGCCTCCGTCCAACGGTACAAAGTCTTTTTAAGAACATTTCTCTCCAACCGTAATATTTTCCTCCTAGAAATAAAAGCTAGGTTACATTTCTACAAGCACGATCCCAAGCTCAGTTCAAGAGACGGCCATTACAGTCATAGACACTCAAACGTCAGAATTGAAGTCAAATATGTTCCAATTCATTACAGGTGGCCTTACAAAGTTACTTTAGGTACGTCAGTTGGATTGATTGACAAAGAGATTCTCGCTATTTCAGCACGCTGGGGTTTTAATGAACTCAAGTAAATCTTCTTATATTATTATAAGCTCGCACTTTGCGCCACCTATGCATTTTGGATACTAACTTCCATTGATAAGAGTATACAAAACTGTAGCTGGCTGGCTTTTTCACCAAAACCCATATTTTTGTATTTCTTATTAAGATTTTTTTTTATTTTTATTTAAATTTCAAAATATTTTATCTGGATCCAATAGATAAAATATGTTTAACTGTATGTGTTTTAACTGTATACTTCTTATTAAGAATTACGAAAATATGTGATTTGGTGGAAAATCCAATTTTATTATATTTTTTATATTAGAAAGGCCATTAGCCTGCTTTAGCGAAATAAATCCTTATACCACGAGGCTTTACAAATACGTGATTCATAAATACAAAGCACACCCATATGCAGAACATATGGATTACACAAATAGTTGTTCCCTCTACTTGTTTTTTTTAATTGGTTCATAATTCAACATTTCAATAGGCATTGCTAAAATGTTTAAAATTCAAATGACTTCAAAACCTTTATCTCATTATGGCCTCGTTTAGTCAGCTTTGCGAGTTGTAGCTCAAATTCCTACTTCATTTGTGTCTTAATGGAAATCGACTGGTGGCTTAGCGGAATATTTTGTGACTCCTTGGTTTCTTCTACTTATATTTTTTATAAACAATGTATCAGAAATACTTCTAAATGGTTTCAGGGCTGAAAACAGCCAAATTGGTATTTTTCCGCAACTATTGAGCCTACCTTTCTTTACAATATCACTTTTTTATATATATAAAATTTTTATATATATTATTCGCAATGCAAAGCGATTATCTAATCTCAAAAATGGGAAATCATAAATTTAATCGTCCGGCGGGTCTCGAACCTGCACCATCTACCAATCCGGGGTAGACGCTCTGCGTTAAGCTACGAACGATACACGCCGGCAGATCAAATTTAGGATTCCCTTGCTAACACCCTTCCGGAGGATGTAGTATTATCTATCGGTTTTTTTTTCTAGAAACATGGCCGACTGATACGTACTTTCAGTCAAAAAAGTATCGGGAATGGATGATTTGTTTATGGTTCCAAATTCAAATTTTTGTTTTGGTTGTTGTTAGATTGGCACAACTGTTTTCCATTTTGGCGCGGAGTTTGAGTTGCATCTGTTATTTATATTAAATACAGTGCTGGTTTTAGTAATATCATTATATAGTGTGTATTGCGAATTTCATAATGGACAAAAATATCGAACAAAGAGTTTGTCTTAAATTTTGCATCGCTAATGGAATTTCGTGTTCGGAGTCACTGAAAATGTTACACCTTCTGTAACATTTTCAGTGACTCCGAACACTTACGGTGTTCAGTGACTTTATCAAAAACTCGTGCTTATGAGTGGTTCAAAGCGTTAAAAAGCGGTCGAGATGTGATGACAGATTTGCCTCGCTCTGGTAGGCCATCAACGTCTGCAACTGAAGTTTAACATCGCAAAAGTGAAGGAAATAGTGACTGAAAATCCTCATTCAACTCTGAGATAGATAGCCGCCGAACTTTCTGTATCTCACGAGTCGATTCGTACCATTTTAACTAATCATTTGGGTATGAAACATGTCGCCGCTCGGCTAGACCCAAAAGATCTGACTTTTCTCTGTTATGACGCTTTTTTTCGCTCAAAAATTACACACATATATGCACAGTATACATATAGCGCATGGAAAGTGTTCGGTGACAATGACGCGGGTTCCATGATTTTTGTTCACCCTAAAAGTGCTCAACGCGCCTAAAGAAGTTGTCGCCTAAAGAGTTTGGTTGTACTTTGTGCCCTTCATTAAATGTTTGTCATGTGCCTCGGGATACAGGACTTCGTTACCTGGCACAAGCTTTGTAATAAAAAGAAACCGAACATTTAGAGGCAACTCATTTTTAAATAATAGATTAATATTCCAGTCCAGTATCAATATTCCAATATCAAATGCCTTAAATTTCTATTTTTATAAAGATTCAATCTAAGTCCGTAGTATTATCGATTTTTCCTCCCATCTGACAGATTTAGATCCCAGACTCGGATCAAAGTCCCGCCACAATACAGACTATGCCAGACATTTTTATTCGATAATATTTGCATAATTTATGTATGGTGCCAATTTTCAATCGGATGGTTTGTTTTACCAATCTCATTTTAGTTTCACTAGCTCAAACTTTAATACAGACTGTACCCTTCAATGTTTTTTTTAATTTAAATAATATTATTTAAAATGTGTGGGTAGGTAACGCAATTTATTATATTATAGGGGATATTCTTTTCAGTTGCCAGGTATTTTCCACCGTGTGTTAAAGCTTATCTAATTTGACATAATACTTAAAGATTTATTTAATATAAATACAATAAATACCTTTCTGCTGTGTGGTGACGGCCTAAGAATATCACCACCCCCTCTCATCCCGTGGGGGGACGTATAAGTCATCCCGAGGGAATATATACCAGAGAACGGGCAGCAGCGTTCTCCTGAGTACCATGTCCACCTTACTGCGATCGCCAACCCGTCTGCCAAGCGTGGCGATTATGGCAAATCCCATCAAATGATGGACACAACCAAACCGCGGCCCCCAGTCCCCGGCAGCCCTGCTATTCCCAGCCGTGGTAACAGCCGTGGTTACGGCAGGGCAGGGGGTGCTAAGAATCCCCGGCAGATTCCGCGTTACCAACACCGACGACCTCTGGCCCTGGCAACATATAAAACACGTACACTGCGGTCCGACGAGAAGATAACCGAACTGGAGGAAGAATTGAGCAGGTTACATTGGGATATTGTAGGATTATCTGAAGTCCGAAGAGAGGGGGGGGACTCGATAATACTGAAATCCGGAAACCTGCTCTATTACCGGGAGGGTGACCAAATATCGCAAGGTGGTGTCGGGTTCATAGTCCACAAGTCCCTCGTGAACAACCTAGTGAAAATCGAGAGTGTGTCGACGAGGGTTGCGTACCTTATACTCAGAATCACCAAGCGGTATTCGTTGAAGGTCATACAGGTATACGCACCCACTTCGACACACTCCGATGATGCAGTCGAGGTTATGTATGAGGACATCACCAGAGCCATTCATACCTCTAACAGCTATTTCACTGTGGTCATGGGGGACTTTAACGCGAAGCTGGGCAAACGATTCGGTAATGAGCTGAGAGTGGGGCAATTTGGAACTGGTGACCGGAACCCCCGGGGCCAAATTTTGGCCGACTTCATGGAGAAGGAGGGACTCTTTATGATGAATTCCTTCTTCAGGAAGCCGGATCACCGCAAATGGACCTGGGTGAGCCCGGATGGTAAAACTAAAAATGAGATAGACTTTATCTTGTCGACGAGACGACAGATGTTCAATGATGTCTCCGTGATCAATGCGGTTAAAACCGGGAGCGATCACAGACTGGTCAGAGGCTCATTGAACCTTAATGTCAAACTCCAGAGGTCCCGACTGATAAAGTCTACGCTCCGACCCTTACCTATCCATGTCCAAAACCCCGAACCATTTCAGCTCGAACTGCAAAACCGTTTCGAATGCCTAGCAGACTGCGAGGAAGTGGACTCATACTATGACAGGCTCGTAGAAGCTGTCCATACGGCTGGGTCTAAGGTCTTCAAGGCCCGCCGTACAAACAGAACTAAAAAGATCTCTGACTTTACCCTGCAACTTATGGAAGATAGACGGAAAATGGTTCTGACATCCTCAGATGATGCTACCAGATATCGGCAGCTCAACAAACAGATCTCAAAGTCTTTGACTCGCGACACGCGGCAATTTAATACAATTAGTATTGAAGAGGCCATTGAGCGGAACAAAGGCTCCAAAGTGTTCGCAAGAGCTCTGTCTGTTGGACAGAGCCAACTGACGAAGCTGAAGACTGAGGATGGTAGAATCGTCACGTCTAAACCTGAGTTGCTGGGAGAGATCGAGAAGTTCTACGGACAGTTATATACGACAACACAGCCACCTGCCAAAAGTCATGCCTCGGATCCCAGAACACGACTAACCCGACATTACACCGAAGACATCCCGGACGTCAGCCTGTACGAGATTAGAATGGCTCTCAAACAACTCAAGAACAACAAGGCGCCTGGTGATGATGGAGTTACAGCAGAGCTTCTGAAGGCGGGTGGTACACCAATCCTACGGGCCCTTCAGAAGTTATTTAACTCCGTCATACTAGATGGTCAAACGCCACAAGCATGGCACAGAAGTGTGGTGGTGCTCTTCTTCAAAAAGGGCGACAAAACCCTATTGAAGAATTATAGACCCATCACACTGCTGAGCCATGTTTACAAGTTGTTTTCGAGGGTCGTTACGAACCGTCTCGCGCGCAGGTTTGACAACTTCCAGCCTCCCGAACAAGCCGGTTTCCGAAAAGGCTTTAGCACCATAGACCACATACATACGCTGCGGCAAGTTATACAGAAGACCGAAGAGTATAACAAGCCACTGTGCTTAGCGTTTGTGGACTATGAGAAAGCCTTTGATTCTATCGAAACATGGGCCGTGCTGAGGTCTCTCATAAGGTGCCAAATTGACTACCGGTATATCGAGGTGATAAAGTGTTTGTATGAAAACGCCACTATGTCAGTGCGACTCCAGGACCAGATCTCGAAACCTATCCACTTGCAGCAAGGCGTGAGACAGGGAGATGTTATATCTCCGAAACTGTTCACCGCTGCATTGGAAGACGTCTTCAAGCTTCTGGACTGGAAAGTCAATGGCGAGTACATCACTCACCTTCGATTTGCCGATGATATCGTAGTCATGGCTGAGACCATGGAAGACCTCGGTACAATGCTCGGATGGGTAGCGTTCGGGAAGCTACGTAACATCTTCTCGTCCAAAATACCGCAGTGTCTCAAGTCGAAAGTCTTCGACCAGTGTGTGTTGCCAGTGATGACATACGGAACAGAGACGTGGTCGCGCACTATGGGCCTTATTAGAAGGCTCAAGGTCACCCAAAGAGCAATGGAGAGGGCTATGCTCAGAGTTTCCCTGTGGGATCGCATCAGAAATGTCGAAATCCGCAGGCGAACCAACGTCACCGACATATCCCGAAGAATTGCCAAGCTGAAGTGGCAGTGGGCAGGGCACATAGCTCGTAGAGCCGACGGCCGTTGGGGCAGAAAGGTTCTCGAGTGGCGACCACGAACCGGAAGACGCAGCGTGGGCAGGCCCCCTACAAGATGGACCGATGATCTTGTGCGGGTCGCTGGAAACTGCTGGATGCGAATAGCATAAGACCGGCAATTGTGGAGATCTTTGGGGGAGGCCTTTGTCCAGCAGTGGACGTCTTTCGGCTGATATGATGATGATGATGAAATACCTTTCGACAAAATTTAGTGTACGTCACTAAATGTTTAAATAAAAGTCAATAAGATGATTAAAAATTAGCTTTGAAATAATACTAGGTTTCTGTTCGGTACGTACTTATTCAGTGTACCGAACAATAGCTTTGTAGCCTAATACTTATAATTACCTCTCACTTTTATTTTAAAACTTTAGTTACAAAATAACAAAGATATTCTGAGAACACGTTTGTTTATGTTATGACATGGAATTGTGTATCAACTGCTCGCTCACATCCAAAGCCAATGGATAATTCTAGCGTTACATCGATTAAGTGACATCTATTAGCTGCTATTTCTTCAGCGTTGTACGCTTATGTAACTGTAACACAAATAAACACGCTCTATCAATACCTAATTAAAAAAATAGTTTAAACAATACTAATTTTAACGTAACATAACAATAAATAACAACGTATTCTTGACCCTTATGTATGATTGTTTTTGTTAGTTTTATTTTGTATTTTCGATTTTAAATATGTATTGTACAGACGCCAGCACATCCAGCTACCTAAATCTGTCCAATTTCTTTTATAGATTTTTAACTTTATCACATAAGCATAAGGTTCACTTTCAATTGGGGAAATTTTACAGATTGGGGTAGCTTGATGAACAAATTTTTCAACACAATGTAAACTGTTAAGAAATAAAGACTTATGACTTGCTTGTGCCGTTATCGTCAATCTTCAGATATTGCTCTTTACAACGATATATATAAATGACGATTTTTTAATCTGTGAGTAAAGCACGTGTTTTCTTTCTTTTAGGGACACTCGCCAACTTTAGCACCGGAAAGAATATTGCATTGAAGATTTGTTTGTTTTTAATGCAACCTAAAACCGGAAAAATAAAGTAAAAACATCTCCGTGTTACCATATCGTACCAAGTCATAACAAGCCCTAAATAATAGGTCTTTACCTATGAAATTGCCGTTTTGTATGAAAAAATTTAAACGAATTTTTTTCATGAATTTTTTTATTTGTATTAATCGAAGTAATCACCCATGCAATCAATGCATCTTTGCCATCGCAGTGGCAGTTTATTGATGCCCTTCTTAAAGAAATCAGCTGGACGGGAGGCAACAAATTCTTCAAAGGCATTTTGTACTGCCTCTCGGGTATTGAATTTTTTTCCCGCCAAGAAGTTATCCAAATTCTGGAAAAAGTAGTAGTCTGTAGGCGCAAGGTCTGGTGAGTAGGGCGGATGACGGAGAGCTTCCAACCCCAGTTCTTGCAACTTGGAGACCGTCTGCTGTGCAGTATGAGGTCGCGCGTTGTCGTGCAGGAGCAGCGGAGACGAGCGATTGACCAATGCTGGTTGGAGATGCGCCAGCTTCTCCATCATTGTGCTCAGTTCTTCACAGTACACATCTGCAGTAATGCTCACCCCGTTTGGTAAGAAGCTGTGATGAATCACACCGGCGCTAGACCACCAAACAGTGACCATCACTTTTCTAGGGGTAAGTTTTCGTTTAGGGCATTGTTTAGGTGCTGAACCAGGATCCAACCAACTTGCTGAGCGCTTGCGGTTATCAAACAGAATCCATTTTTCATCGCAGGTAACAATGCGGTTCAAAATTCCTTCATTTGTGTGTCTGTTGAGCAGTGCAAGGCACGTCTCGACGCGTACTTCGCGCTGGCGATCATTGAGTTCGTGGGGCACCCATTTGTCAAGCTTTTTTACCTTGCCAATTTGACGCAAATGGACCAATATTGTTTTGACGCTAACGTCGAAAGCTGCTGCTACTTCAGCCGTAGATTGTGTATCATCAGCTTCCACAACCGCCTTTAATTCGTCATTGTCGACCAAAGTCTTCGGACGACCGCGAGGTTCATTTTTCAGGTCGAAATTTCCAGAACGGAAGCGAGCAAACCAATAACAGGTGGTGCGTTGGTTTGTAGTGTTAGCTCCGTAAACGTCGTTGATGTTGCGTGCCGCTTGTGCCGCGTTGCTGCCACGACGGTACTCATATTCCATAATTACTCGAATTTTTAACGTATCCATGATGACGAAAAAGATTGAAATGCGATGAAAATGTAACACTAATCAATAAAGAAATGACTACTTTTGGAAAAAAGAATCCATGTTTTTAAAATAAAATTAATTTGAAATTAGAATTCTTATCCAAACAAAAATTATTTTGATTTGAAATGGCCAGTACTGCAGAACGGCAATTTCATAGGTAAAGACCTAATATCTAATAATTATTCACAATTATATAGTTATCATACATTGGCAATTTATTCACAAAACGTGAGAAACATTTAAATATGGTTTGGTAGTATGTGATTAATTACCCAGCGCGTGTAGCGTACTCGATGGCAAATAATATCTTAAATTATAATGTCACAAAACTTCCATTGCTTTGTAAATAGGGGGTTGCTATATTTAGTCATCTCAGCCATATAAATGTTATGCCATAACTTTTCTTAAAATCATCAGAATTTTTTAACTGAAACCTATCTGTCTGACTGAAATTTATCTAAGAACCTTTTTTCTGTCTAGAAGTCCTGGGCTAAAATCCCAGGTCGGTTAAAAAAGTTGTGTTGGGATAGTTATAAAAAATCAGCATCACACAGTAGTAATTCGGACTCTAGAATTGACGGTATTACGCCCCCGGGCCTTGGAGAGCTCGTAAAGCTCTTGTTACAACTGGTCTTTCTCAACAGTCGTATGAGATCATCATCTCTGTTGCCAATAACTTGATACGAGCTAGCTAAATATCATTGCTATTATAAAATAAATTGTATAAATGTTTTCATACAATCCATAAAATGTGTACCTATATATTTATGTTACTAGAAATAATAATGTATACAACTATATTACTACAAACATGTTCTGACTATTTACAACCGCTTTTTTAAAGTCTACGTGAATATAAACCTTTTTTATTTTATTTTATGGGTCATTAGACAGACGGGATGAAGAGTGTGCATGAGTTTGCACATATATTGTATATACGAGCACTAATATGTATCCTGCAAAGTTGGATATTCTCAGCTGATAGAAGCCAAGATCAAGAGCACTTTGACTATTAATTTATTTTTAAATTTATATATTATTAATCATTATGCCATTGTAATCAGAAACCAACACGTTATGTTTATATAAAAAAAATTGTTTTTTGTTTCTAGATGGTGACGAGAAGCCACGTGCGAAGGCAGGCGAGTGATTGATACGTAATGAGATGCGAGCCTGACGCACCATGACCCGCCGAGAACCCTGCAGGAGTTTCGCAATCAGCGTCATACAAATTATCACCATTATATGTCAAGGTATGCTTCTAGGACATCGACATACAAACTATATCTGACAATAGGGTTGTAGAAATGCTATGGACTGCCTCTTTGGTATAGCGGTAGCGTGTTCAACTGCAGATAATGAGGTCCTGGGTTCAAATCCCGGGTCGGGCCGTAAAGTGATTTTGGGATTTTTCCGTAAAAAGATTTTTTTCAGTATCAGCCCGAAGTCTGAGAGTTGGAAGTATTACACCCCCGTGCCTCGGAGAGCACGTAAAGCCCTTGATCCTGTACCTGATCTTTTTCCGGTCGTGTTGCTAGTCGTCCCATTGGATCATGAGACTGATGAATAGAAAATACCCCTGTGTTTGCGCACACACTTGTGCACTATAATATGTCCTGCGCAATTGGCTAGTCTCCATTGAGACTGGCCGCCGTGGCAGAAATTCGGTCGGGAGGACATCCTCCCGACCGAATTTCTGCCACGGCGGCCATTATTATTATGGACTCGCGCTCGAGGCTAATAAGAATGGATTAAGGCTTGAAAAAATCCTAATGACATTTCATTTTTCCAATTTTAACATTGAATTTTTGTGCTAGATAATTGAGGCGGTAATCTTATATAGCAGGACATTAATCAAGGGTTAATACTATGTGCACTAGTCTTACATAATCTCAAAGGCCCCCCCTAGAGATCTCCACCGGTAAGGGTCGGCCGGCACCGTAAGCTTACCTTAAGACATGATGATGATGAATAAGCCACGTCACAGGCTTACTACGCAGCTTCCATTATGTATTCGCTTCATCATACACGACATGATTAAAATTTCTTGAATTCTAGTCATACCCATTGAACATTTCTTTCGTCAGTAGTAAAAAAATTATGTTGGTAATACCTGCCGCTATCAATGCAAAGACACACACGACATTTAGTTTAATAGGGCCGGACCCCACAAGATGGACTGATGATCTAGTGAGGGTCGCTGGATACCTTTGTCCAGCATTGGATGTCTTTCCTCTAATTTCATGACGTTTAAATTTAACATTGAAGGTCGATGATTAAGGTCTATCTGACAAGAGAAGCGAGCGCGGATTCAAGCCATCTAGCAAATAGCACCACAGACTATGTATAAACTACACTAGAGAAAAGCCTTTTCCCTCGGTTTCAAATTTCAGCTTATTGACTCAGGGCACTTACTGACGTGAAAATGCATGAAAAAGACAGTTTTTACGGATTTTCTGTTAAGAGGCGAGTTGTTCGTCCGATAGACGAACGGAGGGGCATGACATCGATACGAATGCAAACTAATTAACACGGGGTTTGGAACGAGCTTGGGGTATATTATTGCGAGGAACTCGCCCACAGACACTCGCATCACCAGAAGAGCCGCAAGTGCGTTGCCGGCCTTTAAGAAAGGAATAGGATATTTATATTAGCTCTTACTATGCACGGCGGTTCACAGAACACATCTACTTACCAAATTACAACTCTTATAGTTTCGGAAAAAAGTGGCTATGACATAAGAACGGACATACAGACATAAAATAAAAATAATAAATAAAATAAAAAAGGTTTTTACTCACGTAGACTTTAAAAAAGCGCTTGTAAATAGTCAGAACATGTTCGTAGTAATATATAATTAATTTATAATTATTTCTAGGTACATATAGATATTTATGTACACGGATTGTAGGAAATAATTTACAATAAGATTTATTTTATAATAGTAACGATATTTAGCTAACTTAAATTAAGTTATTGTCAAGGATCATGTGTAGGTTTAACTATCTAAATTTTTAATTTTAGCTATATTTTACTACATATTGTCTGAATGGTTCTGTTTATATTAAGGTACAAATTAAATGTTATTATTATGGCATGACAGACATGATGAATCTATAAGGGTTCCGGTTTTTGCAATTTAGCTACGGAACCCTAAAAATGTACAAAAAAGCGGTAAAGCATAGTCATGTTATACGATGTAGAACATAATTTCTCCTTTTTATCTAGAGGTAATACTTACAATGTAAGATCCATTTTCTAGAAACGTCGATCCAATAGTTTTCAGGTCAAATACTCGAACGAGCATTCTAAGCCATTATAAAATAATACATAGTTTCAAATAAAAATAAATTCACTTTTGGAGCTGTATTTCCACTTTGTTACGTCGAATATAGGAAGGCTAAGAGATACGGAGTTTACAATCTATGCTCCTTTTGTATTTCAAGCTTTTGTGTCGCAATTTAACGAAAATTGCTTTAAAATACTATTTAAAGACTTATTACTGAATTACTATTAAATGGCGTGTTGGCTTCGCGGGATTGGTCTCTGTTAGGATGGGTCACCGTCGTGGAAATTTGGCCAGGGGCACTTCTATATCCGGTTGAGGCTAACTGCCAGGAGAAAGTTATAATAATAATTCTTTATTGAATGATTGTGAAATAAATAATAATAATAATTATTATTATTATGGCATAACTGGCATCTTATCTCAAACAAAGCAGAGCCTGAACTATGGCAATGAGACAACTGATAAACTTATTTGTGTATTTCTAAATACATACATATTATAGATACATTACATTTGGCGTAGCCAAAAAAAAAAAAAGTTCCTTGGAGATTTTTTGACCAGAAAACAACTACTATCGAATAACTGGAAGAATAGAAATTGACAACTACTGGTGGAAAAGTGCAACTTTTCTAACAATGACTTTTTAAGCGATCATTCTTTGTAGTAGGTATTATTCATTGTTAACATATGTAGTAATAACTGTATGCCGAAAGTATTAATTTGTAATTTATGTTTTACTTTTGTTTGTAACTATTATACTATGATTTAACTTGATCAACATGACATATTAATTTTATATTTATTTTTATTGATTAATATACTTACTTAATTAATATTAACATGTTTGTGTAATTTTGCGTGCCGTTATGGTAGAACGTATTAGATTCCATTTGTTAACGCCAACAATACCTTTATTTTTGTTCCCTACATTGTTGGCAAATAAAATCATTCTGATTTGATTTGATTTTGCCATTCTACGACAACAGACTTATCTATGGGTAAAAAATGGAAACTTAAAGTTTTTCTATTACAAAGTCACCGCGCTCAAGCCTCAAGTTGTCGTGCACGGGTAGTAGTTTGTTAAATTCTCTTTATGTAAACTAAGTTAAGGATCATCTGTGCTTGTTAGGGAGAAATTTCGGTTCTTTCTTTCTATCATATATCTATTCTATCATATGTTTATTTTTACATTTCCTTCTTTTTAACAGTAAATTTTATAAATATCTTTTTTTTATGAATATACCACAATTTTGGTGTATGTCTTGTTGCACACTGCTATTAGTTATTCTTCAGCTCCTATCCATCCTAAGGTTGTCTGGAAGAGATTGCTTTATGCGATAAGACCGCCCTTTGTACAACTTGTTTATATAATTTCCTATGAAATATGTATTCTTACGGTGTACAATAAAGAGTATTCTGTTCTATATCCTGCGTAGTTGGCTAGACTCCATTAATATTGGCAGTTGTAATCCAAATGAAGGCAGGAGCACTATAAGGCAACGACAAAATAGAACATTACTAATTTGAACTAACACTCAACCGCTACATAACAACATTATCTGTATCCCAAGGTAACCAAATAAGTATTACGTAAATCAACATATACATTATGAATATTACCAGGTTAGGCGTACTCGCATGTTATACGAATCCTTTTAAAGTAATGTATGCCTAAGTCTTTGAAATGTGCTGTTGATAATTTTCTAATGAAATTAATGCGTCTCCTATTTTAATTTATTATTCATCTTATTTAGCCGTCAGTCGTCATTGTGAAAATTATTATTGAAATAATGCTTTAAATAGAAATAAAGGTAAAAATAACACTTTTTAACGCTTTTTGCCAAACTCTGTACACCAGTATCTTGTGGGTCAGTTATCGTCGCAGGTCTCTCCAAACCCTGCGTGTACTTTTAAATTATAGTTTTAGGAATTCTGATGGGCAGGTATGTTTGTAGAAGCAACGACTGATTGCTTCAAATCTATTTGAATGAAAAGAATTACTTCCCTGATGCTTCGTGTATGGGGCAGTACCAGCCTCCTAAATACCATATTGTACAAAATGAGGTGTAAAATAGTAAGCCACTGTAACAGTGTTCAGATTAGTGTAGTACTAACATAGTTATAAGCCACTAATAACAAAATACTATGAATCTGAAATCAATTTATTATTAAAAAGTGCATCTGAATTATTGCACACGTATGTGCACTATGGCGACCACGAACCGGAAGAAGCAGCAAAGTGGGCAAGCCCCCTATAAGGTGGACCGACGATCTTGCAAGGGTCGCAGCGCAGGACCGTCTATTGTAGAGATCCTTGGGGGAGGCCTTTGTCTAGCAGTAGACCTCTTTCGGCTGACATGATGATGATGATGATGATGATGTGCACTATAACATGTCCTGAGACTGGCCTCCAAGACCGAACTTCCAAGAGGACATTATTGTTATGATATAAACGCAAGAACCGATCACATATAAAAACATCCACATAATAACAAGATGACAATCCGAAACGGGAACATTAACAGGCTACCTAACTAAGTTTTCCAAAATTACACGCAAACTTTTCAAATAAAACGCGAGACAAAGGGAGAGAGGCCTTAATGAAGACAATATTTTGAGGGGCTCTCAACTGGGGTAATTAAATCTCGTGGCTCATATCTCCGAGGGAGTCACTATGGGTATAGACAGGTTAATTGGTTATTAAATTAGACTTGGTGTCGATCATTATTTTCGACGTAATTGTAGTTTTGGGTTGAGGATGTGGTCGTAGAATTTAGGAAACAACGGTTATTTTGCTTGGTTCACACTAGTTTTTAAATAACACGCTGACATAGTTTTTAAAGTGTATTGCAATTAGTTATGAAATACTGACTTGAGAGGATTATTTATCATTATTATTATGTGTTACATTTTTATGGTAACTTAATCATTAAGCATCTAGATTTATAGATTTAAAATCACTTTGCTCTGAAAGAATATGTGTATTGCAAAGCGTTTAAATCGAAAACCTTATAAATTAGTCCGGTCAATTTAGACAGCAAAGGTTACAATAATTCCCATTAGGCTGAAAATTGGTAGGATCGTTCATTCCACTATTATAAAGGAAATGTGAAAAGTCCTCATCCATCCGGCACGTGCAAAAAATAATACTTGTGGTCAAACTTCACAAAAACGGGTTTTTCGCGATTTTCAGTAAAACGGTAAGTTTTATCATAAACTTAGCTGAGACAAAATTGTAGATTAGATAATTATCTATTAAAAATGTCTCAATACTTTTTTCCTAAGAGCCACCGTTTTTTAGATATAACGATTCAAAAAGTTGAAAGAGTTGTAATCGTCATAATATGCACACGTTTCCACGCCAGAAAAAAAACCCGCTAACACACGCCAGGTAGTGTGTTAGCGGGTTTTTTTTAAAGTGTTTTTGCCCGGTAGGCTTATTCCACTGATCTGTTGTGATTCTGTTTAATGGAGCTATATGACTATTGATAATGGTAAGGGTTGATAATGACAAAAGGGATGTAAATGCCACTGCCCACACGATAAGTAAGTAAGTAGTTTGAACGTTGATAGAAAACGATTATTTTAAACAAAGAAACATGAACAGACTAATACTTGTTTATTGAGGTACTTACATTAAATAAATTCCAAGACAGATGTGACACTAACAGTAAACAAGTTGAAAAATGTCACAGAAAAACCAATATTGCTTTTCTTTCAAATGAACTTTCTTTAAAATATAAAATTTATTGGCATTTCAACTTGCAAATTATTTAGAAGCAAACCTATTGGACGTGCAACGAGTTTGAGAAAGCGATATACCCAGAACCGCCACCATTAGTTTTGATCGAATGTTTTTTTGAACCAAAGACTGAAGGTTCACTACCGACTGAGTCACGGCGGTCGTCGTTATTTTACTTGCAGGACGCCAATTCGTCAAATATCATGTTCGAGACTGCGTACCAAAATAAACTTCAGACCCATTGAGACAGAGACAGATCAAAATAATATTAACAAATATGGAGTAATTATTGACGTCTTTGTTGAATTTATTAAAGGTTTTCCAAAGTTATCTTATATGGACATTAAAATTGGCCTCTTCTGGTAATATAGTCTAAACAATCTCATAAGAAAAGAAGAGCGTAAATAAGCGGACTTTGTTAATCTGCTGTGCGTGTGATTTGAGGGACCACACTGGGAATTCACGAAATGAAAATGCTAAGATTTGGTAGTAACTAATTACTTGACATGCAATGCAATGCAATTTCCTGTTGTTTGTGAACGGAAGTAAATTTATTAATTAGATTCATTCTGAGATGCTCCCCTTTAAATTTTGTTTTTATCGAAATACTTTTAAACTTTAGATTTGTACATAATATTGAAATTAGTTATTTGTTTTTTTAAAACTGTCATTGAAGAAACAATGACTGTATACACTGATAATTTAAAATAAATAGAAACAGCGAGAAGAAAATAGTTATTTCCAATTAAATTATCCAGTGCTACATTTATTCTAGATCTATAGAAGAATACAGTCTGTATGTGCTTTTAGTCCATGAACTGCATGATTGTAGAGATAGATAGGTACACTTTATTCCTCGCGATACAGGCATTTCTATCCCTAATTCGAGAGATTTATTTACAAAAATCACATGTAAATAGCAGTTATAAGACGTACCCACAGTGATGAAATTTTACGGCTAGCTAAGTGTGGTTTTAGTCAGAGTCGTATATTTTTAAATTCCGAAATTATTTCGTTTCAATTGATTTGATAGCTAAGCCCATGGTATGTGTACAGTCGCCGCAAGCTAATTTACCATTGAAACGTTCGGTACAAAAGTTACTGGAAAATGATAAGGAAATATTGTCGGTGTTTAGTAAAGTCTAAAGAAGTACAAACTTCAGGCGACTTCGTGAGTTTATATATAGACTTCTCATTTTAACATAATTACTTTTAATGGGATGTCAACAAGTAATAAAATGGCACTTATTAATGGCTAAGACTTGTAATAAGTTGTGATAACTTATTTAAATATAATCAAAACAAGTAATATTATACAATAATAATAATATCTAGGGACAATGTCACATAGATCATCTTAGCCCCAAACTAAGCAAAGCTTGTACTATGGGTACCAGGCAAGGATATACATACTTATATAGATAGATAAATACTTAAATACAGAGAAAACATCCATGACTCAGGAACAATCGTGCTCATCACACAGATATTTGCACTTACCGGGATTCGAACCCAGGACCACCAGCTTCGTAGGCAGGAACACTACCAACTAGGCTACGGGGACCATGATTTGTGTTTATTTATTTAACGATTTGTATAAGGATTTAAGTACCTATTTGTACAATTTATATAAATATCAACATAAATATCTTGCAAAATATATCCTTGTCAACTCCTGCTCGTATTTGGAAATTCCTTGGGACTTTAGGTATCGGCAAGTTGTGAAATTTAGACCTTCTTAGCTTTGTTGGTTTAGATGATCTTAATTGTCATTTCTCCACCACTTCATTTATAGATCACCTATCCATATCGCAAACAATCGCCTTCGTAATTTGTCTATGGCGCCCTAACATCAAACCTAAGGTTGACTGGTAGAGAATGCCTTTGGCATTAAGTCCGCCTTGTACATCGTCGTACTAAAGTTTTAAATAAATAAGTGTAGGAAAATAATAATGGAAGGTAAATTAATTTTTCCTTTTTTGAACTATACATCGATACAACAAAAAGGCTGGAATATTGTTGTTTTTTAAAAGAGTAACGTCTGCAACGCTGACGTCTCATTGATTATCGTTGGTTTCTACCATCGAGAGTTGTTGGTATATCGTGACCGTAAAACACAAACACAGGTTTTACAACGTTTATTTCAGGAACAAACAGTAACACAAGTGGATGTGTACGGTAAGATGGCTAAAAAAAGAATGATGTAGTGGTTTGATCGTCGTGAATAACTTGTTTACGCCGTTTGGAACATGTGCAAAATGACGTATAGGTGTTGCTAGTTGCCGCTGTAGTGCGTCGATAGATATGTTTTGATTAAATGTACATACAAAATTTCTTCGGGGTACCTACCGAGAAAAACTTAAAAATTATGAGCAAAACGAGCGGATATCGGTCATCCAGGTAGTGAATATGTGGTGTTAGATGTACCTGAACACGACTTCATATTATATTTACTTCAGAACTTCGAAAGGTTTTACAAAATGCGAAATATCACATTAAAGAAATAGATAGGCATAATCTGCAAAAACTGCTCCGTAAGATATAAGGTAAATCAGAGAAGCTCGGTCGGTAGGTACTGTTACATAAAATATTGTAGAAAGGTGTTCAAATTATTTCACATAGTAATTGGTTTCTTTAACGTTTTGAGATAAATTAAATTTTCATGAAATAAACAATATTATGACGAGATAAGCTGGAAAATTATTAAATCGAAATACTGTGTCAATGTTGAATAAGCCATCACACCCACTCGTTGACATTAAAATGGCCGAACGTTGAATGTTTTGTATTCATCAAGTTTGATAACGATATTCAGTAGTCTGAATATTATATTAAATTTATTTGCAAAGTAGAAGGTTGGAAAATGAAATTAGGACAATTTCTATAAGAGAACCTCGACAACGAATGCTATAAATCTATACAATCGCAAAAGATAGTAGTGACTTTATGGTTGCCTGCTTTCGTAATAATTACGAAAGCAGGCAAACTTAGTACTTAAGTCTAAAGATTAAAGGTAAATATTTATTTTCTACCAGAGTATGGGCAGCAGCTACTTTATATACAATCGCAAAAGATAGTAGTGACTTTATGGTTGCCTGCTTTCGTAATAATTACGAAAGCAGGCAAACTAAATACTTAAGTCTAAAGATTAAAGGTAATTATTTCTTTTCTACCAGAGGATGGGCAGCAGCTACTTTCTGAGTACTATGACCATCATATTGTGATCGCCAAGACACTGCAGGAGGCCCTCAAGCCAAGCTTTCGTGGTCTCCTGGACTTCTGAATGGAACTAAAATGGTTCGAATAGCCAAACAAGTATCACCTACAAAGTCCCAATTATGAGGCTAAGTGCGGAAACCTATCGCCCAACTATTGTGAACGCCAACCCGTCTGCCAAGCGTACGGCACTTCACCCATAACGACTCTTAAGGGCGGCTTTAGTCTAACTGTGGACTTCTTACAAATGTTATGATGATGATTTCTTTTTCACCTTTTGTTTTGAATACGTGTCTCCATTGGTAGTGCCCCTACCTTATGATCTAAAGATTGCGGGTTCTTTCAGTACAGTTTATGAACATGGCTATTTGTCTTGGCCTGGGCTTTTTCCGTGTAGGTATTGTATGTAGGTATGTAGTAGCTTAACGTGCCCTCCAGAGCATGGAGACGCTTAGAAATTAAACCACTTTCACGGTCACTCTTCTATGGACTGACCGCGAGCCTAGTTGCTTGACCTCACCAATCACTTACGGACCGGTGAGAGCATCTAGCTGTGTGTGTTTTTTGTCTTCTTGTTTATCTTGTATATTATATAAGATTCTTGTATATTATATATTAATAATATAAAAATAATAATTCTAGGGTTAAAATGTTTAAATTAAACATTCTGAGTCAAATTAATATTTTACATATTAATTTGACTCAGAATGTTTAATTTAAACATTTTAACCCTAGAATTATTATTTTGTACTCTATACTATTAATTTAATTTTTATGTGCCCATTTCCTTGAGTTAATTGATAATGTCCTTCAACCGAATTTCGGCCGCGGCGGCCAGTCTCAATAGAGATTAGCTATCTGCGCGGGATATATTATAGTGCACAAGTGTGTGCGCAAACACAGAAGCACTTTCAATTCCATCACTCGCATGGTCCGATGGGACACCTAGCCACACGACCGGTAGGACCGACAGGACCGACGGCATTATGTGCTCTCCGAGGCACGGGGGTATAATACCGGCAACTCCCAGACTTCGGGCTGATTCTAAGAAAATTTTCTTTTTACAGATAAGTCCCAAAACCACTTTTGGCCTGACCCCTGATTTGAACCCAGGACCTCGTTATTTGCGGGTGAACACGCTACCGCTAGACCAACGAGGCAGTCAAATTTAATCTTAATGTGCCTATTTCCGTGAGTTATTGATAATGGTTTAACAATTAAGACACACAGTTGAACTGTCCACGGAAATATTTAATATTCCAAATATCTATGAGCAGACCTTCTAAAATATTAATGTCAGTTGACATTGACAAAATTAACAAAAGAGAACATGGATTGTCACTTAATAAATTAAAAATAAAGCATAATAAATCATACCCTGGACTAGATTACAACTTCCCATGAATGCAGATTTAAAGTAAAGTTCACAATGTATTCTTCGTACACATCATTTAAAATGCGCCTTACAAATACCTACTGTCATTTTTATATAAATTGATAGTAGAAATTGATTGTTCATAGTATAAATTAATTTTCGGTGGGGAATGATCGACCTAAGCGGGCCTGGTATCTGGAAAATCTAATTTTCTGCAAGATCGTAAAATGAAAAGTGAGTGGACCTTTCAAAAGGTTGGCGTTCAAAAGGTGCTAGACAGTTATATTTTGTTTTAATAAGCATCATATCTATAATTATTTAAAAGAACAGACGTATCGTATTGATAATGGAGCACTCTACAATGGTCAATTATGCATCGTCGTCTCAAAAACATCCCAAATTATATGGACGACGTAATACCGGCTTACCTGGAGCAAGTTAAGAAACTGTATTGGCGCAACCACTATTGCTGTTCTTGAGACTTGGCTTGCATTCGTATCAATATAATTCCCACAGTAATCCTCAATTGGAAAAGCGGCGACGATTGTACAAAAAATCGCTTAAATCCTACTCTCAAATGCCCCGACCCATCAGCAGCTACTGATGGGTCAATTCTAATCCCAAATAATATTAGTTTTTAGTCTTAGTTCGCTAGATGGCTTGAAATCTTGTAATTTGAACAAGGAAAAATTAGCTGTTAAGCCATTAAAGAACACGACTACATGCACATATTACGAACAGATTAGTTAATTAAGGCGGAACATAAAGCCGGGAGATTAGAATTTACTCGCTTCTCCCCTCCTTGAAATTACATGATTCACTCATACAGATGCAGTGGAATGAGACATACAGGGTCTTAGGTTATTTAGGAAATTTCTTGTAATTGGATGATTAGTATTGTTGTAAGATCACGTTAAAAATATTTATTTTACAGCAGCAATAGGTGTCTTATATGGCGTAGGTGTTTAACAGTAATTAAGAAATTATAGCCTATCTATAAATAAGCGACCACGGTGTATAAATGCAGAAAGTGAGCTCCTGAGGCCAAAAAATAGGCGGGGTCAATAAGTGTTTGATGTTTTAGATTTTTGAAAGAAAAGAAACCCAAAACCTAGAGGCATGGATAGTGAACAATTTTAACTCTCATTTATTTTCATCCTTATTGTATTCCATCATATTTCCTCCTGTCCTTAATTCTTTTTGACAACTCTCATTTGTCCATAAGTTGACGATAACAATCTAAAAACAAGT
The DNA here is from genome assembly GCA_951640165.1 of Pseudoips prasinana. Taxonomy (NCBI): domain Eukaryota; kingdom Metazoa; phylum Arthropoda; class Insecta; order Lepidoptera; family Nolidae; genus Pseudoips; species Pseudoips prasinana. The sequence goes on along the minus strand of OX621238.1, from coordinate 1,447,277 downwards.
AAAGGTTTCTCAAAATCCCACACAAATGCGCGGAGAAATACAAAATTGTTGACAGAAATAATCTTCCTCCAAACATCGTACAAATCAATCCACAGGTAAAAATAGATGGAACGCTACAAAAAAGTAATCATTTTGACAGAGATAAACATACAAATGACGCACAAAAACATTCTATTGATAGAAATCTTTCAAAGAAGATATTGAAGAAATGTATATTTTATTATTTAAATATAATGCACAATATTAATCCTACTAGTCACCATCGGGCATGTTCTTCATCCGAAACGAAATTTCTTTTCAAAACTCCAATATGGCAATCAGAAACGCGGCCAGTGTCTAAGATTTGAGGACCTTTTGAAATCAATATTTAAAATTATACAGAATTGATCCTTTCCTATAGAAGTGTGGATCTCGGCATGTGTGGTGGAACCGTTCAAATAAATGTCAATAAATTTGAACTGCAGCGTAGGTTGGAATTAAACCAAAAAACCGGCCAAGTGCGAGTCGGACTGATTTCAGTTGATTAAATGAAAGGTAAATTGCGTTTTACGATTTATGACGCATTAAAAAAAACTACTAACTAGATCTCGTTCAAACCAATTTTTGTTGTTAGTTTACATGGTAATGTACATCATATATTTTTTTTAGTTTTATCATTCTCTTATTTTAGAAGTTACAGGGGGGGGGGGGGGGGACACTCATTTTTCCACTTTGGAAGTGTCTCTCGCGCAAACTATTGAAGACCTATCCATAGATACCCCACATGTATGGGTACGATTTTTTTGAGTTTCAGTTCTATATATGGGGAATCCCCAAAATTATTATTATTTTTCTATTTTTGTGTGAAAATCTTAATGCGGTTCACATAATACATCTACTTACCAAGTTTCAACAGTACAGCTCTTATAGTTTCGGAAAAAAGTGGCTGTGACATACGGACGGACAGACAGACAGACAGACATGACGAATCTATAAGGGTTCAGTTTTTTGCCATTTGGCTACGGAACCCTAAAAAGGGATGACATTAAGTCCTGGCCACCTGCAGCGATTTCATATAAATACTCTATCGGGGTGCTGAGGTGCACTAAAGCGGGTGCGCGTTTACTACTAAAATTGGTTATGCAAACCATTGAAGTGCTCACCAGTCAGTTGAACAATTGAACTCTTAATAGTGGCTAGACTGGAGACAATGAAACTGTCACTAAAGCCACATAATAGAGGCGCTCAAAGCTAGATGCTCTCACCGGTCCCTAAGCGACCGGCGAGGTTAAGCAACTAGACTCGCGGTCAGTCCATAGACGGGTGACCGCCAAAGTGGTTTAATTTCTGAGCGTCTCCGTGCTTCGGAGGGCACTTCAAGCTGCCGGTCCCGGTTGTAGTCAGTAGACAACAGTCGTTAAGCCATGTCAGAGGCCTACAGTGCATGGCTTGAGTAACTGTGACACTAGGGTTACCACTTCCCATACGATATGCAAGCACTAAAATCGGTAAAATATGGTTTGAATTATCATACTCGTCTAAATATGACTAGTAGTTAAGAGGGCAAAGTAGGCTTGGTAGAAGTTTAGAAAAACCTTTTAGTCAAAGTCAAATTCAATATTCCGTAAAAATTTTACATTTATGTGGAATCGTCATATCTTTTTTCCCTACCGTGCAGTGCATGACGTGGCAGCTACTGAGAAACACGGCCAGATAACTCTGTAGGAATCCTTTTTAAAATAAAATATACTTAAAATTAATTACAATCATGTGTGTTGACTCAGAACAACTCAATCCCAAGCACTTTTTTAAAGGCTACATACAAATGCCTTGGAGCTATCAGTTGTAATCATGCATTGTGATTGCCAATTATGACATCAAATCAACAAGCATTCATTTTAAGAGGTTGATAATATTATAATTGCTATTATTCATGACGATGGCGTGCACATGAAATGGTCTTAATGGTTAGATGCACGTTAAGCAATGTATTATATTTAACTGTGATTAAATGAAGGGTATCATACAAGTAAAAATTTAAAGATATGTAATACTTAAACAACTATTTAAAATATATCATAGGGGGAAAGTAAATAATAATAATAATAATTTTATTTCGGATTACTCCATAAAGTGTTAGTTATAAAAGTCTTATCCTATGTTAGTATCAATGTTTAATCAATAATTTTAATTCCGATTCAAACAAATAATCTAGGACTTATACAATCATAAAATTAAAATCTAACATTAAAATTGATTAGGGAATGTCAGGTCATATGTCAAATAATAAATAAGACAACAACAGCAATATTAAGGTAAGTACCTTTAAGCTGAACAACAAAACACTAGTGCTGCTGCCCAGTTACTATTTGCATCCATTTGGTTTGGATAATAATCTTGACGCGATGTTATCATCCTCAGGATGCCATTGCTGCTATCCCTGACCCGTGCAAAAAGAGGGGCAACTTTTTTTCTCATGACGGCATAGAAGCCATCCGTGCGGGCCTCCGCAAACATACCTGATGCACTGCAGTCTCTAGGAAGTTTCAACAGTATCCTGAAGATATTATTATACTGAACTCGCAGGACATTGGCAGCCCGGCAGGTATAATCGACCCAAAGAGCACTCGAGTAAAAAGATTGCCAATATGCCTTAAAAAGTGTGATTTTCACATCACTGGAGCACCGAGTGAACCTACGCGCCAACATGTTCTCCCTGGCCGCCAATTCCCTACGTTCGCGTTCTAGATCGGCATCGTCCTTCAGATCGACCGTAACAATATGCCCTAAGTACCTGAAGCTGGTCACCACTCTCAAACTTTCACCGTTTAGCTTAATGGGAGGAACATGTACAAGTGAGTAACTTTTGCCTTTAAAAATAAGGATCTCACTTTTTGAGGAGTTGTATTTCAATCCATGTTCCACCGCATAAGCCTCACAGACTGCCACCAGTTTACGAACTGACCCCACAGACGGGCCGAGCAGCACGCCATCATCAGCGTACCATATGTTAGTAACACATACACCATCTACAAAACAACCCGTGTACATACTGCTGAGCTCACCTATGAGGTCGTTTATGTAAAGATCAATAGAATAGAATAAGAAAATCACACCTAGATATAAAAAAAAATTGGCCTTTGTTCAGCTCGTATTTAAATTTATATTTGTGGTTTAACACTCGTTAAGCTACATATCCGATCAAAAAAAATATCTTAATTTAAAATATGACATTACAGGGGTGTTCACACAAAACTGTACTGATGGTTTTCACGCAGTCAAGCGCAAAAAATTGTCAAATTTCTCAATATCAGCCCGAAGGCTGAGAGTTGACGGTATCATACCCTTTCTTTTCTTGGATAGCATGTACAAACGTCCGTTCCGTCCTCTACCTGACCACTTTCTCGTCGTAACTCTTCTCTCTGGCTAGCGGCCAAAATTCAACCGAAAGATATATATATATATATATATATATATATATATATATATATATATATATATATATATATATATATATATATATATATATATATCATTGCTCAATATAAGGTGTAATTAAAAATTTGTAACTCTAGTTGCATATGCAATGGAAATCTTTGTTATATCTCCAAAAAATACTACACGTGGTTTAAATGTAAACTCAAGTTAATCCATGCGCTCATCGCCGAAAACAGAACCCTTTAAAAAGCGAAGTTATCAGCAACTCCATCGGAGTAGGGAATTCGGCGAAGTTCCGTAATAAACATTATTTTGCTTGTCATAACGAGCCGACAGCCGCTTCTAACTTTATGGTTGATTAAAAATATCAATCTAAGCTTTTACATTCCGGTTCACTTTAAACAATTCCAAATTTACAACTTCTTTATTACGTTGCATCAGAGTTTATTTTTATATTTAAAGAAATTCATGTACTTACTTTGCTTGGTAACATTGTCGGCTATTTGAATTATAATAATAATAATTTAATAATTTATTTATTTCGTAAGTTTACAGATTTGCTAATTGTTACAAGGTTTGTTGAGTACTTATGTTATGTTAATTACAAATTGGTTCCGAGACCAACCATGTTGCAGGCAGAGATCTGTACACAAAATATGAACCCTGTCTTTTAAAACTAGGGAAATACCTGTATCTTAAGAAACAGTGTTGAGTTGTTCAATTGAGTGACCATTTTGTTTTTTTTTTGTTCTGGTCAAGCCGTACGTAGCATACGACTTTATTAATCACGCTGCGTATACTCTTAGTTGATTTCAAAGCGTGAGAATCGAACTCGGGTGTTCTGATGGCTTAAAAATAAGTAAATACATAATTGAGTAGGTTATTACAACGAGCAAGTAGGTAGTAATTTTAATCTTTATTATTACTCAGCTGTAGTTGTCGCTTATTATACTACTTTTGCGAAAGACCTGTTGAGTTTAGAAAGTCGCTTTGCTAACGTCTGGTTAGATATAGTCGTGTTAACTTTTCAGTGACTTATTGAAATAGCTCGTATTTGGTAAAGACACACATATCACTGTAAATGTAATAAAGAAAATGAATATATCGTCACTTAATAAAATGATTCAATCATTTTTCAAGTATATAGCTGCTGAATAAGTGTGGCAACGCAACTATTTTGTTACCAAGATTTTTTTAAGAATAAACGAAATTACTGACTTTGAATCTCAACTACGTAATAACAGCGATTATTCCTATAACTTTTGTATAGGAGTAATGATTTATTTCTGGGCCTGATTGCTTGAAAGACCTGCATACCTTGGAGCGTTTGTAAAGCCATCGGTATCAGTTGTCAGGACACTATTAATGGTAATAATCACAGGTAGTTAGAAGCCTAACAAATTCTGATACCTGGGCTAAACATTTCTTTTGTTTTTGGTACTAGTCTTAACCTTGTACCAACCACTTTAACACCTGTAAGACACAATCACCAGTGCCATACAATGAAATTACTGAGGCTCAGGTTCGTCCCTGAAAATCACCTATACTATTATATTTTTAAATCTATTTTATTTAAGGAGGCTTTGTACATTAAATGACGATGTGTGTGTAAGACAACGTACTATATATCTAACTTAAACTAGGACACAATGACAGTATATAAATCGTATACAACAAATAGCATTGTCTGTATCCCGGTGTAGCCAACAAAGTATTACATGCACCAACATCATGCAATTGCAACTGTAACTGTTTCCTTCAAACTTCGCCTCGCACACACTTCATCAACACATGTTGATGAAGTTGATCCTGGCCTGTTGGTATGGTTTCACACCGGAGGTCGTGGGTTCGATTCCCACCCAGGACAGATACTTGTGTGCATGAACATCTCTGTTTGTCTGGGTCTAGATGTAATTATCTATATAAGTATGTGTTTCCAAAAGAAAAGTAGTATTTGTAGTAGTTATCTGTAGTAGTAGTATCAGTTATCTGGTTTTCATAGTACAAGCTCTGCTTAGTTGGGGATCAGATGGCCGTGTGTGAATAATGTCCCAGGATGTTATTCTTATCCTCCACCACGCCACAAGCTTCGCAATTAGATGACTCTGCAAGTCCCATTAAATGTTCAAATCTATTGGATGGAATATGCTTCTACTTTTTGGAACCAGCAACGAATTCAATCATAAAGAAACCGAGTGCGAAAGAAAAAGAAGTTTTACTTCCGTCCAGAGCAAAACGTAGTAACATAACGACTTTAGAGTCTCATAAGCTTTATGTGGTCCAAAATATGTGGTAGCTCACCATCAAATGTTAAATTGGGAACCAACTAGTAATAATAATGTCCTCCTAGCCGAATTTCGGCCACGGCGGCCAGCCTCAACAGAGATTAGCCATTTGCGCGGAACATATTATAGTGATCAAGTGTGTGCGCAAACACAGAAGCACTTTCTATTCCAGCACTCTCATGATCCGATGGGACGCCTAGCGACACGACCGGAAAGAGTTCAGGTACAGGATCGACGGCTTTACGTGCTCTCCGAGTACTTTATAATACCGCCAAATCTGAGGCTTCGGGCTGATGCTGGGAAATTCTTCTTTTTACAGAAAAGTCCCAAAATGACTTTTGGCCCGACCCGGGATTTGGACCCAGGACCTCGTTCTCTGCGGGTGAACACGCTACCGCTAGACCAACGAGGCAGTCATAGGAAGGAAACAGGCAAAGAGGATAAATTAAACAATACCTATATTATATTCTTCAACAAAAGCCTCGGTTATATAGAAACATAAGCAATGCTTAAATATTAACGCTATGCAGAGAAATGGTTCCTACCACATTAATATTATTATGATCCCAGCGCCTATTCTACGGCACCTATGAGAATATAAAAGGTGTGTTTATCTTTACTTGAACAATGAAACTGCCACAAAAGGTGTAGGAGATCACTGATGGGGTGTTTGAAACCATACCTGCTTTAATTTGGAAGTTGTAATGTTTGTTCTGTAACACCGGCCCAGTTTTGAACATATTCTATTACTAGCTGTGCCCTGCAGTTTTAACCGCGTTATCTATACATATAATAAAATCGTAGGAAAGTCAAAACTGTACATTGAATTTTTTTTTTAAAGGATAATTGGTGCGTGATCTACAAACGATATCTAAGCCAAAACTATAGTTGGTAGAATTTTTATCTGTTTATCTGTTTGTCTGTATGTATGTCCGGGCTAAACTCAAAAAGTACTGCATGGATTTAGTTCAAATTTTGCATGAATATTACTAAGAGGTCGGGTCAACATATACGTTACATAATTATCACGCTATCACCTACGGGGGAGGAGCTGTCATAATTTGTAAAATGTAACGCGAGTAAAACCGCGGGACACAGCTAGTGCTTTATAAATTATAGCCTATCTGTTAAACCAGGGTGTCAGCTAACTCACTACAAAATTTTATTAAAATCGCTCCAGCCGTTTAGACGTGAAGAACTAACAAACATACACACTAACAAACTTCGCCTTTATAATATTAGTGTGATGTACAGTCAACATCACATTAATAGAAACGTAATAATACGTTTTTATTAATGTAATTGGGCACTTAAAGCCGACGGTCCTGTACCTGACCTCTTTCCGCTCGTGTCGCTTGGCGTCCACACATTTGTGCACTAATAATATTTCCCGCGCAGATGGCTTATCTGTGTTGAGACTGGCAGCCGTGGCCGAAATTCAGCTAGGAGGACATTTTATAATAGAATCAATTTTGTCGGGAAATAGTCCTTATTATTTTTGACTGGCCTTTTGGTCTACTGGTTACTGAAACCGGTTGCTAACCCAGAGTTCGTGAGTCTGATCCCCACCCAGGATATATCTTTGTGCGATGAGCACAATTATTTGTTTTGTGTCTGGGTGTAATCTATACATATAATAAAATCGTAGGAAAGTCAAAACTGTACATTGAATATATTTTTAAAAGGATACTTGGGGCGTGATCTGCAATCGATATCGAAACCAAAAATATAGTTTTTAGATTTTTTGTCTGTTTGTCTGTATGTATGTCCGGGCTAAACTCAAAAAGTACTGCACGGATTAACTTCAAATTATACGCGGGTAAAACAGCGGGGCACAGCTAGTTAATCTATAATTTTTTAAAATATATAAATACTAGTTGTGCCCCGCGGTTTTACCCGCGTTATATTTTATAACTTATAACAGCTCCGCCCCCGTATGTGATAATATGTAGCCTTTATGTTGACCCGCCCTCTTAGTAATATTCATGCAAAATTTGAATTAAATCCATGCAGTACTTTTTAAGTTTAGCCCGGACATACATACAGACAAACAGACATACAGACAAAAATTCTAAAATCTATATTTTTGACTTCGATATCGGTTGCAGATCACGCCCCAAGTATCCTTTAAAAAAATATTAAACGTACGGTTTTGACTTTCCTACGATTTTATTATATGTATAGATGTCGATCAGATTTCTGGTTGCCAGTTGTCGTTGTTGCCATATTACAGGTTCTTATTAGTTTGGGATCAGGCGGTAATGTGATAGTTGCCCCAAGATGTTTATTATTATTATTACTGTTTAAAGGTTCCTCATTTAAAAACCTTGCTGTAATGTATTACAAAGACTAATACAGGTGATAATACTGGTCATAAGTAAAAAAAAAATTCTATTCTTTACTTTTCTTAAATATTTCTCTTCTTGGTGGTGGCTTTGAGGTGAGCCAGGGCTCAAGCCGATTACTAAAATGAACAAAAACTATGTAAACCCTGCCAAAGAAATTTTTAGTTTTGAGGTTCGAACCTCGGCCTAGGGTTATTACTAACGGGTAGATGCATGAGACGATTGGTTTATATGGATTAATACGCAAAGACCCGAACCACTCATCCGATTGAGAATTGAGAAGGAATTTTTCTAATACGAATGCAAACTAAATGTTAAGTTGTCGTTAAACTTGTTTTAGTATCATTACTAAAGACAAATAAATGTATATACGCATACTTTAATTAATCAGTTTTTAAGTAACGGTACGCCACTTTCTAGGGAAATAATATTGTTGCCAAAAATAAATATTACAAAACGTTACAGTTAGCAGTACGTGCGGCGAAGCGGTTAAGGCAGTCGCCTCGCCACTTCGTATCCCGGGTTCGAATCCCGCACAGGACAATTATTTGTGTGTTTCAGAAGTAGTTGTTCTGAGTCCGGGTGTGATTTGTTTCCATCAATTATATGTTTTATTTTACTAACCCGTTATGCAGAGATGCCATGGTCTTCAAAAAAAATGTACATAATTGTTATTTTTTTGTTTGCAGTACTGACAGAGGAGCCTCGCTTCTCCGAGCCAATTCCTAACGTGACGGTAGCGCTCGGGAGAGATGCCAGCCTGCCGTGTGTCGTCGAACATCTTGGCACTTATAAGGTAACACACTTAAGTATAAAGCATTATACATTGAACCTTATTAGTGTAGTGTAGTATCTTAGTAAGTGGACCAAATCTCATGTTTATGCCCCATTGAGTATGTTTCGCCGGAGCGTCTTATTTGGCCGTGTTGAAACCGGTAGTAGAGACTCCTGCTGAGTTTGTTTCGCTGGGTCTTCTCAGTTGGGGCGCATTGGATCCGGCGGTAGCATTAAAGCACGACCGTCATTATAAACACAAGGTCCGCCATAATAATAATACCTTAATATATATACAAAACATATATATATATACAAAACCATTCAGGCAAAATGTAGTAAAATATACCTAAAACTACAAATTTCGATAATTAAACTTAAACATAATCTCTTTGACAATAACTTAATGCAAGCTAGCTTAATATCATTGCTATTATAAAATAAATTTTATAAATGTTTACATACAATCCGTGTACCTAAATATACACACATCAACAAAGTCTAGGGATACGTTATTTTGAAATCAAACATGGCTTTATTGTTTAAAACCTATTTAGTTTCCTTAAAAAGTTTATTTACAGATTTAAACCTTGTCTATTCTTTATTCAAAATTTAAAAATTAAAATGAGAAACAAATGAAAACACGCAAAGCACAGCGCAATCTTGAGTTGTATCTAATTTCAAGAAGTTGCATTAAAATTTTTTTTGCGTGTTAATTGAAGAAAACCTGATAAATTGTTTTATTTTCTTTTCTCAATTGGTTGTGTAAGCTTTTTAGCGTCATGCCACGCCATCATTTGAGTCGAGATGAAATGTTACGGGCAGTTGGCATGTTACAAAACGGTGCTATTCAACGCGTCGTTGCTGAGTCTCTGGGCACAAGCCAAAATGTGGTATCCAGGCTGTGGTCACGTTATCGCGCTACTGGAGATGTGGCAGAACGGCACACAGGTAGATATCGTGTTACCACTCAGAGACAGGATCGATTTCTCCAAATGACCGCCAGAAGACTACCCAATATCACAGCGATGCAACTAGTGCAAAGGCTCCAGGAGGGTCAGCAGCTGCTGGTGAGCGACCAAACCGTGCGAAGGAGGCTGCATGAAGTTGGTCTTCATGCTCGCAGACCGCTACGAGTCCCAGCGCTGCGACGTGGCAATCGCGGTAGGCGACTTTTATGGGCTCAAGAACATTTGACATGGAGTGATCAACAATGGTCATTGGTGCTGTTCACTGATGAGTCCCGCTATGGATTTCATCCAGATTCGAGACGAACACGCGTTTGGAGAACTCCAGGCAGGGTCAGCCGTCTCCGACATCCACAGGAGGTCCACTCTTACCAAGGCGGGACAATTATGGTGTGGGCAGGAATACGAATCGGCGGACGAACCCAACTCATTTGGATTCAGGGCAGCATGACTGCCCATAGATACCGTGAGGAGGTAGTAGAACGTGTCATTGTCCCGCTCAGGGCCCTAACGGGGCAAGAATTTCAGCTCATGCATGACAATGCACCTTCCCATACAGCGCGGCTGGTGAGGGCCGCCCTTCGAGAACACGATGTTCAGGTATTAGATTGGCCTCCACAGTCGCCAGACTTAAACCCAATTGAACACGCCTGGGACATGTTACAGCGAAGAGCATTGAGGGATTTTCCGCCCAACTTGACAACAGAAGAACAACTTTTCGAACATTTAAAAAGAACTTGGGACTGCATACCCCAGCAAGACATTGACACCTTAATTTTAAGTATGGAAAATCGTTGCCGCTGTGTGATTAATGTTAGAGGAGGAAATACCGATTACTGATTATCAGATTTGGTAAGATTTTTATTCATTTAATTCGATTGAATAATTTTATAAGAATAAAATGTTTTTGTTCACTCAGTAATTTTCTATGGCTTAATTAATTTAAGACTTTTATTAATTAGAAAAACAAAATCGCATCGTGTTGTTAATGTTTAAATATCGGCCATGAAATTATCTTTAATTCTTCCATTTACAGTCATAACAAAATGTTTATAGTTTTCTAGATAATCAATGAAATGTTCAATATCCCTAGATTGTGTTGATGTGTGTATATGTAACTAGAAACAATTATGTAAGTATACTTAATTATAGTACTACAAACATGTTCTGACTATTTACAAGCGCTTTTTTAAAGTCTACGTGAATAAAAACCTTTATTTATTTTATTGAAAGCCAGTACAAATCTATTTTCAACTGAATTGAACATGTACGTAAGTCCAATGCGGTCTATACTTAGTTAAACGGCCGTACGTAGTACCAGATTGAAGTTACTATTACAAAATATAATTTGTATTTTTATATAACCATATGATTGGTGACCATCAAAGTGGTATTTCTCAGCGTCTCCATGCTTTGGAGGGCACGTTAACCTGTCGGTCCCGGTTGTTGTTGTTGGACAACAGTCGTCTAGCGATGCCAGATCCCTACTGGGTGGCTAGAACAACTCTATTAAGCTATTGCATATCTTCTATCGCGGGCCTTGAGCGTGGGGACCGAATCCAGAAATTCCGTAACGAAAAAAAGCTAACACCCCTCACTCCGACCGCCATCTACCGATAAATACCAGAACTTTTAATGACTTTTTGAAATATCAAGCTTGTCTCTTTAGTTCAGCAACCCGCCTTTAGGTGGCATTGGTTGTATTGGAAAACTACCGTAATCAGTTTGTGAGAAAATATATAGGTGTATAGGTATTTATCATATACGTACAACAGTGAATATCTGTACTCGTATAATTTGTGTACAAAGTGTTTTAAATATGAATAAACAAAGTGCATTTATTAATGAAGAACGTCACGAAAAAATAGTGAAAGAAAATGAGTTAGTACTCTATATACATTCATTTTATTATTATTATCACTAATGCAGTATTATAAAATAAATAAATAATTATAATTGCATAAGTTGATAAAAAATGCTATGCAATAGCTTTACCGCGGCAGTCTTTTTTATTTAAAGACAACGCCCGCACTTTGTATTCTAACCACTGTGTCGCGGGGTACTTTACAAACATATAATGGACGGATACAGATTACATCCAGACTCAGAACAACTATTTATGGGTCACACAAGTTGTTGTCCGGCGCGGGATACGAACCCGCGACACGAAGCGGCGAGGCGACTGTTTTAGCCGCTGCGCTACACGTGCAGTAAACTCTGACACCAGGGTAACCACTGCCCATACGATAAAGGAGTAGTCTCAACGGAGCCATAGCCATAACATTTAATAAAATACTAGTAATACTATAATAATATTCTGAATATTGAATCTTATTGGCTCTTGAAAGCATTCTTAGTTTAAATTACACCGGTAACTAATAATCTACGAACTCACGTATTCCAAGGATCAAATTTTAATAGGTGTGTATGTAATTAACATCGGTAGGAGTACATGTAATATCCATATAACGATATATAATGATACTGTGATCAAATTCACATCTTACATGATGAAACAAGGAACAGTACTGAATTTTGTTAGTAAGTGTTACACAAGTTTGGGTTATACGAATTTTTGGTAAGCGGTTGGTGAAGTCGCTGGATGCGGATAGCTTAAGACTGGCAGTGACTACAGTCAGCAGTGGGCGTATTAGGCTGATATGATGATGATTGGCAGTCTGACTACAGTCAGCAGTGGGCGTATTAGGCTGATATGATGATGATTGGCAGTCTGACTACAGTCAGCAGTGGGCGTACTAGGCTGATATGATGATGATTGGCAGTCTGACTACAGTCAGCAGTGGGCGTATTAGGCTGATATGATGATTATTGGTGAAGTCCGGCGCCTAGGTATGCGGTCAGTTTATAGTTGGGTAACCTCCAAAGTAGTTTAATTTCTGAGCGTTTCCCTACTTCGGAGGACACGTTACCTTTGACGGGGCTGTTGGCGTGGTTGGCAAATGCTTGCTTTTCACGCTTGAGGTCGTAGGTTTGATTACCACCCAGGACAGATATTTGTCTGTTTGTCCTGAGTCTGGGTGTAATTATTTATATAAGTATGTATTTACAAAAAAAAAGTAGTAGGTATATGTAGTATATCAGTTATCTGGTTTCCATAGTAGGTACAAGCTCTGCTTAGTTTGCGATCAGATGGCCGTGTGTGAATAATATCCCAGGATATTATTATTATTACTGACGGTTATAGTCATTAGACAATAGACGGGGAATGCCTTCGCATGCCACCCGCAAAAAAAGTCTGCGGGTGGGTATGTCGGACTTGCACCGACTAAACCTACCTGCCGTGGACTTCTCTTGGCGCCTGATGGGGGAGTCCCGGGAACGCGGGTATGCTGCTCCGGTACCCCCATTTCGTCGTCTCTCGGTCTCCCAGGCCGGGCACTCCTCCAGCGTATGCTGGGCAGAGTCCAGGTTGCTCCCGCAATGGTGACAATGTGTCGTCACTTCTCGGCCGATCCGGCACAGTCTGATAGCTAAGTCAGTCTGTAGGTGACGTAACAGCCCTTCCTTCCCACCCAGGCCTCGAGGTGAGGCAGGATAGCACCGACGGCACGTTGGCGCGCGTTCAGGCGCAACTCCAGCCGTGCGCGCCACTGTGTTAGTACGCGCCGGTGTGCATCCCGCCTATAGGCAACGAGCGTCTGCTCTGGCGCCTCACCGCTCTCCCGGCGGACGCGGATCTAGGTGTAAACCGTCGCGTCGACTGCCGCCAGGAGATCAAACGGCGGGAGGCGCGTCAGGAGTGTCGCCGCCTCAAAGGACACCGTCCGGTATCCTCGTGCGATCCGTATGGCCACCACACGCTGCAGGCTGTTCAAAATAGCTCTGCAGCGGGAGGCGCCCGTCAGACGTTCGGATCAGACGGGCGCCCCATAAAGGACCATGGATCGCACGACACCTCCGTAGAGGCGGCGAACTTCTTCACTGGGACCCCCGAGGTTCGGCAAAAGCCGGTGTAACGCACCGGTTACCCGGCGCACTCGGGGGGCCAGACGCTGGAAATGCTCCTCGAAGCCCCATCGGCTGTCTAGGGTGAGGCCCAGTTACTTCATGTATGTCAGAGGCCTACTGGCTGGCTCAACCAACTCTGAATTTCTTTAAACCTGTACATGATAACATGTAAGAATGTAGAATATTCTGTCAGCAACCACTTTTCCTACTTTAGTATTTTGATCTATTCTACGGTTGTCTGGAAGAGACCTACCTTTAATGGATAAGATTGCCGATTGTACCTTTATTTGAATATTTTTTTTATATCATGTACACACGGCTATAAGCTGGCCTCTCATTGTATGGTAATTCTTTAGAACTCGAGATCAGCTTATACTGGAAATGTATAGCTTGATATGTAGCCGTGTGTACTATATTTTGACTCACTTAAGTGTACTCTGTCTCTATCTATCTACTTTGAGATACACTTATTTCTGTTGCTTTTCAACGCGCCAACATTAGAAGTTCTGTAGTAGACTGTAGACAATTTTCTCTAGTATTTATTTTAATGGCCCGCTTTAATACAGATCCACCAACGTTCAGCCTTGAAGCAAATGAAATATAATATAATTATCTCATCAGTACGCTCCATCGTCTAGTTTGGTATAATACAGAGTATACCGTCCATTATTAAGCCAATTCTGTAATTCCAAGAATTAATTTAGTAAAGCTTTACGGTTAAAGGACTTACATTTCTCTGACGTTGCTGAGTCTAGGTGGGACGTACTATATATACATAGATATTTTGAAATAAGATTAAAATTTGTATCTAAAATATAGGTAAGTATTTATAAGAATAAATTATATTTAAAAAACATAATACCAACTGTTTTTTTTGTACATATTATAAACTAGCTGTGCCCTGCGGTTTACCCGCATTAAACTCTATAAATAATAGCCTATGTATTAATCCAGGGTATCAACTAATTCCATACCAAATTTTATTAAAATCGCTCCAGCCGTTTAGACGTGTAGAAGTAACAAACATACACACTCACACGAACTTTCGCCTTTATAATATTAGTAGGATTAGGAAGGCAGCGGCATGCTTTTAGGCATAATTAATAATAAGATCTATTTAACTTTATTTGTTCGTCAATTTGATACAAACTATTCGAACTTTTTCTTCGTTTACAAAGGATATTGGATTGGATACCTATTGGAATCCTTTTCATTAATATGTATGCACAGATGTAACGTTTTGATCCGAGAATAAAGAAATCAAGCCGCGAATAGAGGAATTGGGTCGCAATTAACGCGAATAAAGGAAGCGCAAATAAGGAGCTTTTACTGTATATCACTCTATATCACTATTCATTGCAACTCTATTACTACTACTCATCTCGTATTAAAATGCGACTACATAACGGTTTTGATAATTAAACCGTAACTAAAGATATCTAAAGATATATTGGACTACGAAATGAAAAATAAAGAAGGTGGCCAAATAAAACCGCAAATAGGTTGGGCGGCCACTTACATAGCTGCGGGCGCAAAAAAGTAATCATAATACGGGGAAATACGAAAAAATGACAAGAATTTTATTGTGTTACAATGAAATGGCTTACAGTATTGGCTAAAGATACCCACGCGGGAAAGGAAAAATAAAATGAGCAGTAAAGATATTTGTAGGACTACTTTAAAAATGTCGATAGTACAAAATTTAATCTTGTCTTATAAAATTGAATAAAAGTGCTCTTGGCTGAATTTCAGCGGCCAATCTCAATGGAATCTAGCCAATTACACAGGACAGATGTGTATGTGCGCAAAACAAGTGGATTGCCTCACATTTGAAATCTAATTGAAATACGAACTTCTTTGGTGTAGATATCATAATTATCAATGAAAATTTTAAGTATAAGTTAGTGGATGGTTCTATAGAAAGCGTTAGTTAAAGGTGTAGTAAACGTCTTGAACATATGAATATAACAAGCTAACATCTTTCCTGGCACCGTTTAATGAACGTAGCTTGGTTGGTAGCCCAATTGGGGTGCCCACAGCCTCAATTCCACCCTTGATAGGTTGCGAGCGACCTCAGGTGGTGGAACTACTGACAACTTCTCTCCCGGACCCTTACAGTCTAGTTAGCCTTTTCTTTGCCTAGGACTACAGGTTCGACACAAATAGTCAATGTCTCTGTGAATTTCATATCGATTTTTAAAACGTCTTAGTCTTCAGTTTTGTCTCCTTTTAGGATCTATTTGTTCTGAATAAAATGAGTGCGAAAAATGCAGAATAAGAATGCCACTGAACTTGTTCATTCTTATACATTTTTTCCACAGAAAAGTTCCACACTAAGGTTTGTGAATGTTTTATAAGTTTCCGCCAATAGATAAAATATTAGATATATTCTGATGTAATATTTACGGTGTCATTACAAAATGTGCAGACGAAGCCGCGGGCACAGCTAGTTATAGATAAATTACAATTACAACATAACAAATAATCGTATTCATCGCACAAAAAAAAAAAAAAAAAGGTTTATTCCTTACAACCACAGATAATCCTTAACTTAGTTTACATCCACAGAGTACATGGTAATTTTACATCTAAGACGATATAACTAATTGCGTTTAGTTTATATAATACTTATGAAACATGCAACATTATAAGTACTAGCTAGGAAAGGCGACTACCTCCGCAAATGTTACAGTAAATAATAATGATTACTGTAACGCTGATCTTCCGATAGCGCTTAAAAATGACTATTAAATTACAAAATTATCATGCGCATCGACCTGTAGTAGCGTTTGGTTGCGACTCCAACCACTTTAAATGTCATCAAAGAGAATATAAACAACTAGTATTGTGTCATTGCTGTGTTTATCTATCAAAACTGTCAAAGTATAAAAATATTAAGATAAATATGAATGAGAATGCGGGCTGTTTAATAAGAAAATGATCACCAAAAACTTTGAATAAAGGTTTTTAACAGGTCTACTGAATGAATAACCTTAGATCATATTTAATTCATAATAATTTTAGTCAAAAGTACCTTTCATTTAGTGTTACTTAAAGCTTTTGTCTCATTAATCATACTAATTAATTATATCCAATTCAACGTCTTAACATTATTAAAAATAATTCCTAAGTTCCTTACGGCGCTCCCTGTCACCCTCCCGCTCTCCTCCACTAATTATTACGCTATAATAAATATTGCTGAAGGAATTAATGCAGTAATTTTAGCCTGTATTTCAGTTGAAGTACGGTTATTCATTAAGTCTACGTCATAGCGAACACAAAGGTAGCTATGTAGGTACATAGTTAGGAACTAAGCGAGTTGCAGATCAACGATTAATTTCAATTTCAATTTAGTTAGTTCAAATCAAGTGTATATAACGTTGTTATAATGACAATACCCCATTTTTTTTCTTGCCAACACACCTACATTAGTACATATGCATTTATTTAATATGTTTTGTCAAAACCTCACTGTAGGGAATATTTGAATATATAATTATATTGATAGAAAATAATATTGGTAATAGTAAACAGTTATCATCTAAGTAGGCTGGAAAAGTGTAACTAAAAATATGAACTAAAAAAAACATTTAAAAAAGGAGATACGTCTGCCAACAAACTGCTTTTGAGTTTAGCAAGTTAAAAAGGGATTGTAAAATATTTTTTCTGAGAATAAACGCTTTTTCATTTCATTTTTCATACAAATGCTGTGTTAATAAACACGTGATGTGTTGGTGTGTGTTGAAACCCTAAGAATAATGTCCTTATTTCGAATTTCGGCTACGGTGGCCAGTCTCAAAGGAGACTAGTTATCTGCGCGGGACATATTATAGAGCATACATATGTGTGTGCGCAAATATCAGAGTATTTATACTATTGCATCACTCACATGATCCAATGGATCGTCTAGCGACGCGACTAGAAAGAGATCAGGTACAGGACCGACGCGTAACCTAGGTATGATACCGCTTACTCTCAGACTTCGGGCTGATACTCAGAACTGTATTAAAAGAAAAATACCAGAAATCACTATTTGCCCGACAAATCCAAGACATATCCATATCTGCGGTAGAATACTCTACCGCTAGGTTAACTAGGCAGTCAGAACTCTAAGAATAAAAACAGACTAAACAGTATATTTTACTATTGCTTTCCAAACCTTTTTTGAGAGGTAGGGCAGAGCGATCATTCACTCAAAGAGCAGCCCGACTGGGTAAGTACCTCAACCTTTTTTTTTTTTTGATTAGGCAGGGGGAATGCCTACGCATGCCACCCGCAAAAAGTGTCTGCGGGTGGGTATGTCGGACTCGCACCGACTAAACCTAACCTGCCGTGGACTTCTACTGGCGCCTGATAGGGGGAGGCCCGGGAACGCGGGTATGCTGCTCCGGTGCCCCCCTTTTGCGCCGTGTCCCAGATGGTCGGGACACGCACCCGGGGAGGACTGTGGGTTGCCCTCCCCATTTGCCGACTCCTGCCAGTACGGCACAGTGACTGCGCCACAAACAGTTCGCTGTCTTCCCGGGGCAAGTAACTCCACCTTACAGAAGACATTCCTTAATAATAACATTAACAACTTTACTCTTGTATTTCTTAGTGTGAGTAAGGTCGCCAGAGCTCATCAGAGTAGGGGAAGGGTCAGCAACACTGGTTTGCTGACTCTTTAAAAGGCCGGAAACGCTCCCGCGACCCCTCTGGTGTTGCCAAAGTACAATGGCGGCGGTGATCACTTACCATCAGGTGACCCACTTGCTCGTTTTTCGTAGTGTGATATATTAAAAAAACCGGCCAAGTGTGGGTCGGACTCGCACATGAAGGGTTCGGTAGCAGCAAGTATTTCAGTTGATTAAATGAAAGCAAATTGCGGTTTATAACGTTTTAAAAATAAACTACTTGCTAGATCTCGTTCAAACCAATTTTCGTTGTTAGTTTCTATGATAATGTACATTAGGTATATATTTTTTTTAGTTTTGTCATTCTCTTATTTTAGAAGTTACAGGGGGGGGGGACACTCATTTTACCACTTTGGAAGTGTCTCTCGCGTAAACTATTCAGTTTAGCCTAAAATGATATTAGGAACCTCAATATTATTTTTGAAGACCTATCCATAGAAACACCACATGTATGGGTACGATCAAAAAAAAAAAAAAATTTGAGATTCAGTTCTATGTATGGCGACCCCCCAAAATTATTGTTCTTTTTCTATTTTTGTGTAAAAATCTTAATGCGGATTACAGAATACACCTACTTACCAAGTTTCAGCGGCACAGCTCTTATAGTTTCGGAAAAAATTGGCTGTGACATACGGACGGATAGACTGACAGACATGACGAATCTATAAGGGTTCCATTTGGCTACGGAACCCTAAAAATGTAAGTCATGCTTTCGTCTCCACGTTGCTTGTTTTGGTTCATTTTGATAATTTAATGAGAAAGCTCTATTTAAAATAAATTTATAAATTTCTCCACTAAATCATAAGTAATGATAACAGTAGAATTCTATGGCTTGAAATAATTTTAGTTAAGTTTATCTGCAAGCCGCCTAACGCTAACCATTACAATTACTGTGGACCGTACACCAATTACTTATTTAGGCCCAGACGTTTCTCCGATGCCGCATCGCGCGCACGTTTGTTGTTGTAGCGGAATAATACAATTGTATGCAATTTCTAAAAACGTGTTTCAACTGGCGATTTACCATGGAATGCAGATGCCAATGTTTTACTATTAAGGGCCAGACCGAACGTTAGCAGAACACATTTTCTTTATGAATAACAATCATCAACATTAATTAATTTATTATTTATTGTAAGAAGACAACGCTTGCATTAAGGAATGAAATCCCTGTGTCGCGGGGTACTTCACAAACATATAATTGATGTACACGAAGCGCATCCGGACTCAGAACAACTATTTATAAGTCACACAAATAGTTTCTTCTTTGCGGGAATCAAACCCGATGTTCACCTAGAAATATGAAACTGGCAAGTAATACCGTATACAAGTGTAGGTAAAAGATAGAAAATTATACATTTTTAATTGAATTACAACAGAAGCAGGTATAGGTATGTAGGTAGGCGCCTAATAATCGATTTCTAAGCTATTTATAATGTGCATCCACAGTAAGGAACCCTTGGCGAGCGAGTTGGACTCACCCTTATCCGGTGTTAGTACAATATTTCTTCCATGTTCTGGAAAGTACCAAGATTACTTTAAGTTTTACAATTTCAAGTCCAAACATAATTTCTGGCTATTCATGATTTACTCGCGACGCCACTCTTCCGGTTTAGCCACAAGCTTATATTCAAGAATGTGAAAGGGTAGCTTTAAATTTTTCATTTCCCAAGAAGTACTCGTTATTAGAAAATTCCATATAATGTAAGTTTTAGTATCTACTAAGGACTACCTGGGGAGGCTTTTGTCCAGCAGCGGACGTAATTTGGCTGACATGATGAATGAAGTCCTGGGCTCAAATCCTGATTAGAGACAAAACTTAGCATATTTTTTTGTCAATAAAAACAATTTTGTTCGTCAATAATACCAACGTCATAACTCTGATAGATGGGCTAGGTCACACGTAAGGTTCTGGGTAGGAATCGAACCCACGACCCCTTGTTTAGCAGTCAGGTTTACTAACCACTATACGATTAAGCGAGTCTGAATCCTATTACATTATGATACGTATAAAAGGAAGACTGAGATAAAATCTAATATTATCTGGCCTTTTTTTGAGTCTAAGATTAGCGTCACGATTAGCGGCCATACAGCGTGGCAATGCAACCAGCCTTCTGGGCACCTTACCTCCCGACGATGCGCAGGAATTTTACGCTGCCCTATAACTTAGTTATAGTAGTTAGGTATTATAGTTAATTTAACTGATATTTTGCTTTTTCTTATTATAAATGTTAACTTAAGTTAATAACAAACTTTAATTAAGTAAATAATTATATTATTAACTTAAGTTAATAATAATAATAACCGGGACATTATTTACACACGACCGAATTTCTGATCCCAAACTAAGCAGAGCTTGTACTATGGAAATCAGATAACTGATATACTACTTTTCTTTTTTGTAAATACATACTTATACATAGATACACCGAGACTCAAGACAAACAGACATGTTCATGCACATCATGCACACAAATATCTCTTTTGGATGGGAATCGAACCGACGACCTCCACTCCGGCGTGATAAGCAAGCACTTTCCAACCACGCCAACAGGCGTTTAATCATTAAAATTTGTATTTCTTTATCGTTAAGTTAACAATATTATTTGTCTGATCTCTAAATCTACATATGTTCCAAAAGCATCTGTTCTGCTCTCAATCCCCTGAATTTCCGACGCAGCAACCGATCGTCTTACGTATGCTCTCATTAAGTACATTGTCTTGTCCACCGCAATGTATTTGTAGCGTTGCGGCGTTGCAGTAGCGTCAGCTTCTATTACCGTTGACCACTTGGCAAATGTATACTGGCACTGCTACTGATGCAAATCATGTAGATTTATTACTTCAAGTTAAGGTTGAAGTAATGAAGTTTTATAATACCAAGATTCATTAGCCTGTTTGCCAAAACCATATGCATTTTTTTTAAATAAAATAAAATAAAAAAGGTATTTATTCACGTAGACTTTAAAAAAGCGCTTGTAAATAGTCAGAACATGTTTGTAGTAATATAGTTGTATACATTATTATTTCTAGTAACATAGATATTTAGGTACACATTGTATGAAAACATTTATAAAATTTATTTTATTATAGCCAAGTCAAGAGTTATTTTATTTTCGCGAAACGGTATTTTATATGAAACCGAAATCCAAGCATATTTTAGAAGGGTAAATTAATAATAATAATAATCATAATATCCTGGGACATTATTTACACACCGCCATCTGATCCCCAACTAAGCTGAGCTTGTAGGTACTATGGACGGGTACACTACATTAATACGAAAAACTTCATTCCGACAGTCACAAATACGAATTAAAAAATACCGAATATGATAATTCCGAATGGTTCAAAATTCCGAATATTAAAACTCCGATTCATCATTACTCCTAGTTTTATAATTCCTAAATTTCAATATTTCTAACGTTTATACTTACTATTATCAAAATACCGAGCTCCAATAGCTTGAATAACAAAAAGTCCGACTCAATGATAATTCGAAACATTAATTGTTCAAACAGACATTGTTTAAATACGAATAAAAATATTTTGTTTCATGCAGCATGCAAGGAGGCATGCAGCATGCAAGCACGCATGCAACATGTAAGCAGACATGCAGCATGCAAGCAGGCATGCAACATGCAGCAAGCATTATTTCTGTCACGGCTCCGGCGCTGCGGGGTTTGGGCGGCCCCACGCGAGCTTATAGTCGCAGATGGTTTTAACGTTCACCGCCGCAGCTTCGGCTTGATGGCCGGCTCCGCCGGCCAGCCTCAGCCGCGGCAGCGGCCCTTCAAGCCACCTGCTCCTCAGCTCGCGGGCCGCCCCACCCCTCCGCGCCTACGCGGGTTTCAATTACACTCTAGGGTATGGCAGACAAGACTGCGTAAAGTCGGGTTTGCAGCGATTCGTTTCTGCCTGTAAATTTTGTAGCACAACATATTGACATTTACTTTATTCGGAGTATTGAAAATCTAAATACACAGGTATTATTAACACGAATGTTAAAAAATGCGTTCTAATTTCGAGTAGAATTAATATGGTTTTTATTTAATTTGGAATTAATAATCTGTACAGCTAGCAAAAACAAAACAAGATTTGAAACATGCAACAAATTCAAAAACTTCATACCATTGTTTGAATATACTGACAAAATATCAAATCGAACTACCTATATAAATTACAGTCTATATATATTACTAAATATTTTCATTGAAATCAGTTCCGTAGTTTTTGCTTGAAAGAAAAACAATCATTCATACACCCATACTCACACACCTCAACTAACTAACCTAGGATGAACCTTTAGAAAACAGTAAAGTATATGTCGGTACCACAACCACTTGACGCCGTTAAAAATATTTAAACAATAACAAGATACCAAATACTAAATCCTTCTAAATTGTAGATCCTTAATTCAATGAAGCACTTAAACAGACGCTAACTACCCAAAACAACGACTAAACCTAACATTTCCACGTAAAACTTCCAGTTAATAAAAGCCATTTAGCAGCAACTTCATTATTTTACTTTTCGATACATATATTTTGTCGGAAAACGCCTCGGATAATTCCGCTACGTGCCACTAAAGTAATGTTTTCACATAATAAACTTGTTTTCCAAATTAAACAATCCTTTACCCAATCATACTCCGCTGTCATATTTCTCTGTCCGTAATTAAGCGGAGGGCTTGCAACGCTACTATTAACTTATTCATGAATGCTCGAGATCTAATTATTTATTTTATTTTACGATCCCTATTATCCTATAACAGCCGCCTCGTAAATACTTGAGCAGTGGGTAATTTTGAATTTTGAAGTAATTTCCACAGCGTCTAACGGTATATTCCAAATATTTCTTGTAGATGTAGATTTGCTGCCATTGTATTTATCTCGATGTATCTCGGTTACAGAAAGTTTAATCTTACATTGTTTTATGGTTTACTTTAAAGGATTTATTAAGGAAGGTTTAAGTGGGTGGTAAAATCTATACTTTATTTTTAATTTATTTGTCTGCGGAGTTTATTATGCCGGGTTTTCGCCGTGTGAATATGCCGACGGCATATTACGTAGATAGCTGCAAAGCATAATTTTGACTAAGGTGAGATCAAATTAGAATATTTAGAACTGCCGCTGGATCCGCCCGTCATTCACTGTCGTGCCCTGGTGGCCATCTTGGGCGGTAGTTCTAACCCGGGGTCCAGCTGCCAGCAATGATGGCAGCATGTCCGGGGATCCAAGAGAGAACAAAAAAATATGTTTTTTTTTTGTTCTCACTCTGGTAATTATTCATTCATTACATATTAATTTATATAATCGTGGGCACAGAGGTTACTCTAGTGTCAAAGTGAGGGCAGATATTTGTGTGCATGAAGGTGTGTGTTTATCCTGAGTCTAGGTGTAATTATCTATTCAAATAATTATAAAACTGCAGGTACAACAGTTATTGCAATAACGTCCGTAAACGTAATATTATATCAATACTGGTTACGTATTCTGGCTATAACTTACGATAAACTTTAATACCAGTTATAAAACTTCCCAAAAATCTTCCGTTATCTTTTTGGGAAGATTTTTGCGAAGTTGTAGAACGAAGACAGAAGACTTAACCACTGTTGATAGAATGTTACGTTTACGTACGTTAGTGTCTCGACAAAGTAAATCATCTGTCTGTAATAATACTGATGTATTAAGTGACTTAAAGCAGAGCGATGATTTACTTTGTCGAGACACTTAATAATAGCAACTCTCATTGCGACGCAATCAATTTCAATATAGCTTGTACGGGTGCTGAACGTCTTAATTTATATTTACATGAAATGCGCGTGTGGTTTAATTGAACCCAAATTATTATGCACGAGAGTAGTCTTGGTCTCACGCCTGACACAGCGGGCGCGCTAGCGTTCATACAAATGGGTTGACTCAAGTTGGTATATCGCCTACTAACCATGTGCTTTGCTCTCCTTTTTGTCCATATATAACGACTTTTTGGGCTTTTTTAACCGAATATAAAAGACGGAGGTTATATATTTGGCTGGATGTTTTTCTTTCTATGTAGGTTACGCGATTTCTCCGATGTTCGTAAACTGATCTTGATATGCTTTTTTAATCGTTAGTGAATGCTTTCACTATGCGTACTCAAGTTTATTCATACGTTTCGTTTTTTACAAGCTCATTATTAATCCTCTGGGCACGATTAAAACAAAATACAAGATTCAACTGAATTTATAAAAGAAATTAAATCAACATTTCTTTTAAAATAGTAAGTGTATAAAACACATCTATGTGGCTGATAGCAAGTCACATCACGTGGGGGTTGGTTTTCCAAGCGTTATAGCATACCCTTCCTAATGATGGAGACGACTACATCGTGGCAATCTTCTGGGGAGGCCTTTGCCCAGCAGTGGATGCCTTTCGGCTGACATGCAGATGTAACACTAACTCAGTAAAAAATATACCGATGAGAGTAGCTTATAAAAACTTGCAAGATCCAAGACATTGCTTCCATATGGCCATGGATTGAATAGAAAATCTGGTTCTTTTCTGTTTCATAATGTACGAGATTGTATAGCTTCTATGGGTATGAAATTAAACTTATTCTTGGTAACGAGTGATGCGTACATACACGTAACAGTAAACTACTACAGTACTACAGGTAACAGTAAACGTTCATCCATTTAAATACGCTAATATGTGGTTAGACCACGTGACAAATTCTATTGACTGATTCTATTGGCAGGTAGACCACGACTCTTATAGTTATTCTCTTAAAAACGGAGACCGGCAGCTTAAAGTCTTATTTGAGGCGTAAATTGTATGCTCTCAATCAAACCCACGCAACAACAAAGCTCCGTCTTTATACAAATATTATTCGTAGTAAGAATTGAACCCGAGATGTCCAGATCGTAAAGAGCGTTTGGATTACACCGCTCGCCCAAAGAGGTTATAATTAATTACAATATCACTCCAAACCGATGCTCACTATAAATTGTATAGTCGCATTGATAAAGTTATAACCGGTACACGGTCGATTACAAAACAAACATTAATTTTGTTAATACCATCGGTAACGAATGCGTGTTTATAAAAGGTGTGCTAACAATGAATACATTTCAATTAGCGGAACATACAACCCGATTATTGGTTTCATGCGGCGTCACTTTAAATTGAAGGTGAATTTAGACTAAACGCTGTGATAAAATATAAACTTGTATTAATTAAATTTAAATTTAAATTAAAAAAGGAAAATTGGGTTTGGTTTGGCTAAAAGTTTTTGCAGCTTCTGTAACAATACTAGAATGTTCTAGTTAAAACCAGAAAAAAAATAGCCAATGACAAGAACTTACAACATTCTTAATGCAAAAATATACATGAGATAGTTCTTTCAATCACAAATTCATTTTAGAAAGAGGTGGTGGACAATTTTCTGATAGAAAAAATGAGACTGGTGAAGGTAAGGACATAAATAAGTATTGGTAAAGGTTCTAAAAAGAAAAGAATCAGTTTCGAATTGTTTAAAATTTGGAAGAATTTAGGATCCAATTTTATTTCTTTCTCTTAAGTCCCTAAAAAATCAAGTGAAGTTAAAGGCGAATCAAGAGGAAGAAATACAGGTGGAAAGGAAAAGAAACTACATAGTGCCAAGTCGGGAATTTCGCACAGTGCTTGTGGCGGGGTCTTTGTAGTGCACCACGTGTGAACTCTCACGCAGTGCTTGTCGTCGGATATTTAAGTAAGTGTGTGTTCCGTGATATCAGTGCTGCACGAACTGTTACCGTCGACGCCAAGTCCTCGCCTAATCGATTTTAATATCTATGTTTTTTTGATATCATTTTATTGAAATCAGATATTTTATTTATTTATATTGTGGCTAACAGTGAGTCAGAGGATTGGGTAGAAAACTAAAAGTATTTGCAAAGGATCTTTAAGGGCGTCGACGGTGCCAGTTTAAGCAACACTTATATCACGAAACACACTTACTTAGAGATCCGGCGGATATAATCTACCTAGAACGAATATACAACATGTAACGTAATTGACGCACATCCTCAAACACCCCAATTAGAATATTATGTTGTAATCATAATACATAAACTGAATTTTTAATTTAACATGTATATGCATTGTTATTTACTAAATTAGTATATAGGAATAATATTTTAATTCATTTTGTATTGTATAATGGAATTTGTATGAATACAAATAAAACTGCGCTTTTAGAGTCTTATTACTTTGATTTACGGTCCATTTCAATTTGTTTTGACTGTACAGGGTTAATATGAGACAATAATTTCCGTAGTTTTAATTATTTTAGAATAAAAAAATACATATATTAAAAATTATATAAATCGATTCAGTAAACGATTCTGAACAAACTATTTTCAGGATTTGCGTTAATTAAGTTACATGTTGTATGTAATTTTTAAATAGATACTATATCATCTTACTAAATCATCGCATAATTTGGCAACGTAACTGTAATAAGTAAAAAAAATGCCAACTTCGCAACTAATAGGTCTTTACCTATGAAATTGCCGTTTTGTATGAAAAAATTTAAACGAATTTTTTCATGAATTTTTTTATTTGTATTAATCGAAGTAATCACCCATGCAATCAATGCATCTTTGCCATCGCAGTGGCAGTTTATTGATGCCCTTCTTAAAGAAATCAGCTGGACGGGAGGCAACAAATTCTTCAAAGGCATTTTGTACTGCCTCTCGGGTATTGAATTTTTTTCCCGCCAAGAAGTTATCCAAATTCTGGAAAAAGTAGTAGTCTGTAGGCGCAAGGTCTGGTGAGTAGGGCGGATGACGGAGAGCTTCCAACCCCAGTTCTTGCAACTTGGAGACCGTCTGCTGTGCAGTATGAGGTCGCGCGTTGTCGTGCAGGAGCAGCGGAGACGAGCGATTGACCAATGCTGGTTGGAGATGCGCCAGCTTCTCCATCATTGTGCTCAGTTCTTCACAGTACACATCTGCAGTAATGCTCACCCCGTTTGGTAAGAAGCTGTGATGAATCACACCGGCGCTAGACCACCAAACAGTGACCATCACTTTTCTAGGGGTAAGTTTTCGTTTAGGGCATTGTTTAGGTGCTGAACCAGGATCCAACCAACTTGCTGAGCGCTTGCGGTTATCAAACAGAATCCATTTTTCATCGCAGGTAACAATGCGGTTCAAAATTCCTTCATTTGTGTGTCTGTTGAGCAGTGCAAGGCACGTCTCGACGCGTACTTCGCGCTGGCGATCATTGAGTTCGTGGGGCACCCATTTGTCAAGCTTTTTTACCTTGCCAATTTGACGCAAATGGACCAATATTGTTTTGACGCTAACGTCGAAAGCTGCTGCTAATTCAGCCGTAGATTGTGTATCATCAGCTTCCACAACCGCCTTTAATTCGTCATTGTCGACCAAAGTCTTCGGACGACCGCGAGGTTCATTTTTCAGGTCGAAATTTCCAGAACGGAAGCGAGCAAACCAATAACAGGTGGTGCGTTGGTTTGTAGTGTTAGCTCCGTAAACGTCGTTGATGTTGCGTGCCGCTTGTGCCGCGTTGCTGCCACGACGGTACTCATATTCCATAATTACTCGAATTTTTAACGTATCCATGATGACGAAAAAGATTGAAATGCGATGAAAATGTAACACTAATCAATAAAGAAATGACTACTTTTGGAAAAAAGAATCCATGTTTTTAAAATAAAATTAATTTGAAATTAGAATTCTTAGCCAAACAAAAATTATTTTGATTTGAAATGGCCAGTACTGCAGAACGGCAATTTCATAGGTAAAGACCTAATATATTTCAATCGAAAATTTGCAAACTACACTATTTAGTGTAAAATGCTAGAATAGGCGTGTTGACGCTTATTTGTTTCGTAGTTATTAGTAATTGAATTCTGTAAAATTACAATGAGGCTAACGAATAAAAACCTTTTCTATTTATTTATTTCATTAAAATTAACAATACAGAACAATAAGTACAAAATTAAACAAATCAACCTAACAAATGAAAAATAAACAATCGGATTAAAAACACCACGTTTCATTTGAACAAAACCAAACATTAACATGATCTCACAGATTTCAAATTATAACCAAATAAGCTTCTAAAATACGATTAAACACAACGAATAAAAGGTATCGTTGGAAAACGATTTAATAGGAGGCAAATAAAAATGGCAGTATGAGCATTGCTAAAGGGGCGAGGGACCCTAATCAAATATACCTTAGTCGGGTCCAAAACGAACCGGGTTTATAACCTGCACGGATTATGTAAGGGACTTAAGTGATTTTTGGAAATACTTTTATTCTTTGCTACATCGCACCTGCGACTTATTTTGTGAAGGAATTTCGGGTATAATGATACAATAAAACAGAAATATTGTTTGTACATTTAAGGAAAAGGCTACGCTATATTTATAATAACTAACATAAACTGTATTATTTCTTAAAAAAAATATATTTTTATGGCATATGTTCTGGTTATAGGAAAACATTTCGGTTTATCGTATAAGAATAATAATAATGTCTTCCTAACCGAATTTCGGCCACGGCGGCCAGTCTCAATAGACATTAACCATCTGCGCGGGACATATTATAGTGCACAAGTGTGTGCGCAAACACAGGAGCACTTTCTATCCATCACCCTCATGATCCAATGGGACGCCTAGCGACACGACCGGAAAGAGGTCAGGCACAGGACCGACGGCTTAACGTGCTCTCCGAGGCACGGGGGTATAATACCGCCAACTCCCAGACTTTGGGTTGATTCTGAGAAATTTATCCCCAAAATCACTTTTGGCCCGACCTAGGATTTGAACCCTGGACCTCGTTCTTTGCGGGTGAACACGCTACCGCTAGACCAACGAGGCAGTCAAGTTTATCGTATAGATAGTCTCAAACTCAAACTCATTTAGTCGTTCCTCTAGTTGTGTTGTCTAACACCTCAGACGGTTATAGAGTTTATTCTGACAGTTATAGACTGCCGGCTTGTCTTAGCGCTTAACTTCTATGATCACATATGGACCAACGAGATAAACCTTCCTTCCTTTTACGTTTTTATAATTTAGTATTTTTTTTTACCTGGATAACAGTTGACATATTCATTGTTGATCACTGCAGCACTGTTATTATGAACAATATGTGTTTATATCAGCAGCGTTAGCATTTTATTCTTTCTTTCATTATCATCATCTTGATTAAATACATTACATATCAACTATAAGTCCTTTTATAGTATCTTTGTCAGAGAAAGACCGATATGTAATGGATTTATATAATTTATAAGTAATGTTGCCGTTACAATTTTTATAATATTGTAAAAGATATTTGATGTCATTCTGTGTAGACTATAATTTAATTCAATTGACCGCTCTGATTTTGCTTTAGGTGGTGAATTTTAAATTACATTTTCGCATAAATGGGGCATGTATTATAAAAACGCGATTTATGTTGGCTTTTAGCCGCTATCGACTGGTGGTTTGTCTGCATAGACCAGAAATTTCACATAACCACTCACTAGAAAGTAGTCGAGCAGCGCTCTTGGTGGTCAGTTCATGTCGCCAAGCCAGATGACGAAGCCCTCATTTATACTGGCTAGAAGAGTGATGAGTCATTTGAAGAAGAAATGTTTGAAAGAGGAAGACAGTCTTTTCCTCACGAAGCTATATTCTCAGAGAGTTCGTTCTCATTCTTAGTTTCCTAATAGATAAACAATACGCAAATTCTATGAAAACTTTGAACTGTTTAATTATTTTTAATATATAACAGGTAGTAGCAATGATTTGTTTTTTTTTTTTTTTTTTTTTTTTTTTGTGTGGGTAGTTGACAAGTGTACATCATAATTTTTTCTCTCCACTTATTTTTATTCAAATTAATTATAATCTATAAATATTTTTGAAGTTAAATGTTTAAAAATAGAAGCTAGTTGAGTGTACCTACCGGTCAAGTGTTTTTATCATATTCACATCCAACTAAGCACCAATAAACAACTTTATAACCACATTGATTCACAATGGACCATATCAAGGGCACTATGGATCAGATGAAGAAGATGTTTGAGACCAAGATGGCCGAATTTGCATCACAGCTTGAGAAGTCTCCAAGTTCTCCACTCACAGGCCTTGCAGCAGAATTTTCAGCCTTCCGGACCATGGTTTTTGAATTGCTTAAAAATCTACAGCTGCAGGTCGATAACATTGAGATCCAAGCCCGTGCCATAGACCGTCTGGAGATGCAGGGGAGACGGAAGATCCTGTTGCTTCATGGGGTGGCCGAAGACAAGACAGAAGACACCGTGCAAGTGGTCACAAACATTATTAAAGACCATTTAAAAATCTGTGAGTTTCCTCCGGGTGGCATCAAGCGGTGCCATAGACTTGGAAAACCTTCAAGTCCGACTAGACCACGCCCAATTCTCTTCAAGTTGGCTGAAGTTGGAACCCGGGACAAAATCTGGTTCGCCAAGTCTCAACTTAAAGGCTCCGGCATAACCTTATCAGAATTCCTGACCAAAGCCAGACACGATACCTTCATGCTCGCTCGCGAACGCTTTGGAATCCAAAATACTTTCACACAATCGGGAAATGTATACGTAATGTCCAATAAAACGCGCCATAAAGTTCAATTTCTCGGCGATTTGGATAAGTTTTTAACTCAAGAAACTGAAAAGTCAGTTCCTGCACAACCAGCACCGCCGAAGGCTACTACAACCTCAGCGAGGACCAGCAAACGCACCGCCAAGACCAAATGAATTTGTTATCATTGTGATTGATATGATAACACTGGGTGATACATAAGTATTGGTTTGTTTACTATGTCTACTGCATGCATACCCTCTTTCACTTATAATACTTTTATTTTTCTTACAATATCGGAGGTTTATCGTAAATAACAAACAACTATCACTGTCACCAAAGAGTATAATAATATATCTATACAGGAACTAACTGTCACTGTCACATTAAATATATTTATCTACTCTTGCTAAATATGTACGTTCTAATTTTGTAGGGGAAGGGTGCCTTCGGACGGAGTACCTACAGCATTGTTTTTGAAATAATCGTTTCTTATTTATGTAGCTTTTAAATTTCGTTTAGTTTTTATGTATAGTATTGTATAACTGATTCGTTGCCCTGACTTTGAGACTCTGTGTGCCCAAATCACATGCTTGAATACCCCATATTATTGAGTGTTGTTTTATTTTATTTCAGTTATTATTATTTTTTTTTTTTTCACGTGATACTCAGTGGCAAAACTATATCTTTTGATGTTGTTATTTGGGACAGTCGCAACACCACTTCGTGTCCTGGGTTCGGTTCCCGCACACGAAAACTATTCGTGCGACTCATATATATATTTTTTTTGTTTTGTCTGGATGTACTTTATCCGTCAGCTATGTTTTAAATGTAATAAAAAAAAAAACTTTTTAGACCTGTTTCCCAGCACTTCATTTTTCTAATATAGGTACTATCTATCTAACTATGTATCACCCAGTGTTGCCAGTGCGTCCCAGTTCCCTTCTTTTTGGGGATTTTCTTTTTGCGTTTTAGTTTAGTTGTTTATTTACTTTCTATGTAAACACTCAACCGGTGGGTGGACTTGAATTTTTTTTTTATTTTAAGTTTTTTTTTTCTCTTATTTCTTTTTTATCTTTATATATTATATATTTATTTTATTAATATTTATTTAAAATCACCATGTCTGAAAGTGATGATAGTAGCGAATATCAAGACTGTATTTCTTCGTCTAGCGATGACCTGAGCTTTTGCAGTATTCCATCTATATCGGAAATTCTTGAAATGCAGTTTTCTGGTGTCTCTCGGAACTTTAATGTGATTCATATCAACGCGCAGAGTATTCCGGCTCATTTTCCTGATATGCTGGTTTCTTTTGACTGTAAGAACGTCCATGCCATACTCATTTCCGAATCATGGCTAAAGCCATGCCTACCCTCTGCTTCGTATGTTCTTCCCGGATTCCAATTAATCAGAAATGATCGGACTGGCAGTGGTGGTGGTGGTGTTGCTATATACTTGCGTAATAACATTCCTTTCTCTGTCATCAACGTATCAGCACAACCTCCGCCCCCAAATGCAGGTGAACATCTTTTCATCGAAGTAGAGGTAAATCACGCGAAATTACTCTTAGGCGTTTACTACTGTCCTTCAATGCGCATTGATTTCTTCTCCTCATTGGAAAATCTTCTTGAAAACTTAGTACCTTCTTACAGTCACACGATAGTCATGGGTGACTTCAATACCTGCTTATTAAAAAAAGACTTCCGAGCATCGAAGCTAGAATATCTCGTAGAAGCCAATAATCTTAACATCCTACCTCTGAATGCCACCCATAATTTTCCTAACTGCAATCCATCCCTCCTTGACCTCATCTTCGTTTCTTCTATGGAACACGTCTCTAAGCATGGTCAGTGCTCAGCGGACGCATTTTCATACCATGACCTTATTTTCCTGTCCTATAAAGTTCGCCCCGTTAAGGCAAAACCTAAAATCCTAATGCAGCGTAATTTTGGTGGAATGGACCTCACTAAACTGCGGGAAGATGCTGGTAGTATTGACTGGGCTCCTCTACTTGATAGTGACTCGATGGACAACAAACTACATCATTTTAATACCAAACTTGTCCAATTATATGATGTACATGCTCCGATTCGCGCCGTCAAAATGAAGCACCTTCCATCACCCTGGCTAACAGAGGAAATTAAAATCCTAATAAACAAAAAAGTAATAGCCAAATCAAAACTAAAATCTCGACCCAATGACAGTAACAAACAGAAGTACATAGACATTAGGAATCGCTGCAATAAAGTATGTAGGAAAGCGCAACGCCAGCATATTCATGAATCTGTACAGAACGGAGATCCAGCTCGGGTCTGGAAATTTCTTCAATCAATGGGGGTTGGTAGACAACGCCAAACTGGTATTCCCAAAGATATAGATATTAACGAACTAAATAAACATTTCTCGACTTCGTCCAATTTCGATGGGACTATCAAAGCTACCACGCTACGTCACCTTTCTTCTCTGCCTACCCCTAACTATCCCGCATTTGTCTTTAGTCAATTTTCCGCTTGTGATGTTGAGAAGAGTGTACTATCTATAACATCCAACTCTGTTGGATGTGACTATATCAGCCGTAATATGATAATTTCTATCCTCGTTGAAATCCTACCTATTCTGTGTCATATCCTATATTTTCCATATCCACTAGCGTCTTTCCAGCCACTTGGAAAGATGCTCAAATTACTCCTCTGCCCAAGAAACCAAACCCAGCATCCTTTTCAGAATTTCGGCCCATTTCCATACTTCCTTTTCTCTCCAAAGTCCTAGAACGCCTAATCCACAACCAACTGAATTCCTACCTTTGTTCTAATAACCTCCTTAATCCCTACCAATCCGGATTCCGTCCCGGTCACAGTACCACCACAGCTCTAGTCAATATTACGGATGATATCAGGCAAGGTATGGAGTGTGGAAAATTAACGGTACTAGCGTTGCTTGATTTTAGCAATGCATTTAATACCGTTGATTTCGATATTCTTCTTGGCATACTACGCTCTCTTAACATATCTCCTACGGCAATTGACTGGTTTCGCAGTTACCTGGATGGTCGCCGGCAACGTATTCGCATTGATGATAGTATGTCATCCTGGTGCAGTACGACCGCTGGCGTGCCTCAGGGTGGCGTTCTGTCTCCGCTACTATTTTCAATATTTATTAATTCTATTTCCTGTCAGTTAGATTCTTCCTACCACTTTTATGCAGACGACCTCCAAGTATACACACAAGCTTCATTAGAAACCATCTCAAATGGTGTCGCTATAGTAAATAAGGACTTGGAACATATTTCTTATTGGAGCAAAGCCTATGGACTTCACGTAAACCCATCAAAAAGTCAGGTAATTGTTATTGGCAGTCCGCGAAAAATCACCTCACTTGACTGGTCGCAACTTCCACCAGTAGTTTTTGACAATACTGTTATACCGTACAGTACCACAGTGAGAAACTTGGGGATCTATTTTGACACATCTCTTTCTTGGGGTCCTCAACTGCAACAGGCAAGCCGCAGGTTATATGCAACTGCAGGAGTACTGCGTAGACTGCGGAACTTTCTCCCTACCACCACTAAAATTGCGCTTGCTCAATCCCTCCTTCTCCCAGTACTCGACTACGCAGATGCCAGCTATCTAGATCTCACGGAAGACAAACTTGATAAACTTGAGCGTCTCCAAAACTTCTGCATAAGATTCATATTTGGCCTACGCAAATATGATCATGTATCCGAATTCCGTAAAAAACTCAAGTGGCTCCCTATAAGACTCCGCCGAAATACTCATATTCTCTCCCTGCTTTACAATATTTTGTTCAATCCCGCTAGTCCCCACTATCTTAAGGAAAGATTTGAGTTCCTATGTGATTCACATTTGAGGCTCTTAAGATCATCGGAGAATCTGCAACTTAGAATACCGGGACATTCCACAGATTTCCTCGATAAATCATTTACGGTTCAAGCAGCTCGTCTGTGGAATGCCCTGCCATTGCCTATAAAACGCGCTCAGACTATTACCACTTTTAAAAATTCAGTAATGAATCATTACCTGTCTCTTTAGATCATAAACCTGCTACTGTTTCTTTTCTTTTTATTATTATTCTCAAATCCTTACATTTGGTGTACCTTTTATTATTTATTTATAGTATGTATATTTATATATATTATAATATATTATTATTTATGTATTTTATTAACATATATATTTATATATATATTTAGTCTATGTATTTGAGTATCTATTTAAATCGCATTTAAAGTTATTTTACAGTACATTGCTAGCCACTTTTCTCAATTGCTAATCTAGTCCATCCAACGGTTGTCTGGAAGAAATCGCTCTTATGCGATAAGACCGCCAATTGTACATACATTGAAACTATGTCTATACTTACATCTAAATTTTATTCTGTGATGTGCAATAAAGTGTACCTATCTATCAATCTATTTGTATATTTAAAAAAAATGACGATTATTCGCTTTATTTTTTTACGTTACAAAAATTTAAGGTCCACTTTGTAGTGACAGATTTATAAAAACTGCGAAATTTGATGGTAGAAGTTTACTCTGTTTATATATGAATAATCATAGCTGGGCATTAACTCGTTAATCCGTTAATCGTTAATTAATGAAGTTAACATTTTGATTAACGGATTAACTTTTAATTTAACTTTAAAAAATGTTAACGGACACGTTAATTTCCGTTAATATGCAGAAGTCCGTTAATCGTTAACCCTAGAAAGATAACCTTATACACTTATATTTTTTATTTTAAATACTTTTTTACTGTAGTTATTAACCTGATAGTTTTAATGTGTGGGTATTGAACTAATAATAAAAAACTCTATTAGTTAATTTATTTATATATATTTGAAACATTAAACTTAAATAAAAAATTCTCTAGAAAAATCAACAAAATTAGTAGTCATCCGTTTACAGCAAATTAAACTCTCAAAATAGATTTTTTTTTCTTACAAAGTTATTAAATTAGGTATTTCTTATGAACTAATCAACTAAAAAGTAATCAGATAAAATTATAATTATTTGGCTCCAAATTTGGTTTCACAGACATAGAAAGCATTTTTTTTTGTATTCGTCGTTAACTGCATTTGGCGCATGGTATCTTAGACAACCTTTTTTTATTATACTATATTACTAATGCAAAGATATAAAAATGCAATCTACACATATTAACGGATTAACGATTAACGTTAACTTGCGTTAATTCTTCCGAAATGTAACGCTTTAACGTTAAACGAAGCTAACTTTTTTAGTAGCGGATTAACGATTAACGAAGTTAACTATTTGATTAACTGTGCCCACTTATGTGAATAATATATAGATATAATCTAATCCCAAACTAGGCAGAACAATAGCAAACTGATAACAGATAAGCATAATTATATATTATATTAATTTTCACATATTATAGATAAATTGCACCCAGACACATTACACATCATCATGCTCTTGCCACAAAGATTTGGTCTGAGTGGGGATTGAATCCACAACCTCTGGCATAGAACTCAGGGCCACAAACCACTACACCAAAAGGCTAGTCGATGCACAAGACCCATGTTTAAATATATCAATACCTAATATTATTTAAAAAGTTATCTCTTACGTAAAGTCAATATGTATTAAAAACATTAAATATCTATTAGTCAATAAGGACACAGGTGAAACAAAAGCCATTTTCTGCCACCAACCTAAACAAATTACCCAACTAGTTTCATAGCATTTAAGATAATCTCCGGAGCTGCTGCTAATACCATACATACTCGTAACGGTAGTAGAACAAGGATGCCAGCCCTGGCGCCAAAGATAACAACAAAACACAAACACGGCCCAAGCAAATACTTGCTGTGAACAAACATGTTCCGGAGACTCGATGATGTGGACTGCACCGAACAAATGGGCAGGGACTTGAATATACGGACTACCCAAGACGGCTGTACAGTAAAGTGTTTTAATCCTGTACTTCCTCAATTTTTATTTTCTGTAATTTATTTATTTATTTATTTTATTTATTTATTTATTACAGATATCTTATTGCTAACAGATAATTCCAAGCACAATAAGTGATACAATCATAATAATTTATATACATAATCTATAGGTACTATACTATACTATAATAAGCTAATTAATTAACCATGTTAAAAAAAAAATAAAGTGAAAAGTTTTCTAATATTATGTATCTACTGCATAATATTAGAAAAAGATAAAATTGTAATAAGAAGTTACTGTATACTGCTCTCAATAGTCAATGCCTCAATGTGACGTCCTGCAACGGTTAGGAATGCATTTTCCGTGCATGAGAATATATCTATTGTTGAGTCATTCTCGATATCATTGATATAGCGAACTGCGCGGGACAGAGGTGCATTTCGGGCTAGATTTGTTCGAGCGGCCGGCACCGCCAATAGGTTATGTTGACGTCGCGCCTGGACAAAGTATGTCCTGTGTCGCGGCACACGGAACTGTAATAGTGCCAATAGTAAAGAGTTATATGTGTAACCACGCATTAACCTGAAGAAATACGTGACTAATGCAATGTTACGTCGTACTGCTAACATACGATAGTCCACCATACCCACGATATAAAGTGTTGGATATAAATACGGATAATAATAATATAATCTTTTGAACAAATAGCGTACAAATGATTTCTGTATTTTTTCGACTTTTTGTATGTACTGAACTTGATGGGGATTCCATATCACTGAATTAGTCTCGAGTGTGGTACGAACGTACGCGTTATATAAGGTACACAAAGTTTTACGATTACAAAAGCTTCTAGACTGTCTCAGAACAAATCCTAGGCTTTTCCGCGATTTATCACAGAGTTTGCAAATATTATCATGGTAAGTTAATTGGCTATCAAACCATGTGCCCAAATCTTTTACGGTGTCCGCTCTTTTCACAATCGTATTGTGTAGTGTATAGTTTTTGTGTATTGGGGAACGTGCGCGACTATAAGACACAATCACACATTTGTTTGAATTGAGACATAAACTATTCTGATAGCTCCACTCAATTACACTGTCGATGTCACTTTGTAATAGGTCGCAATCGGATGGTGTATCAATTGGCAGTGCCAATTTGACATCATCTGCAAACATTAGACATGTGCTATATTTTATATTAGATGGTAAGTCGTTTATTAATATTAAGAAAAGTAATGGGCCCAGACAACTACCTTGCCCAATACCTGAATTAACAGTATATTCTTCAGATTTGCAGTTTTGGTATAGAACATACTGTTTACGATTTCTTAGGTAATTTGAAAGAAAGTGAACAAGATTTTTTGAAAAGCCTATATTTGCTAGTTTGTAAAGTAGGACATCATTTTGGATCTGATCAAACGCCTTTTGGAAATCAAAATAAGCCACGTCGACCTGCCTTTTAGCATCAATTCCGTTCGAAATGAGCGTTGAAATATTAATAAGATTGCTAGTTGTGGAACGCCCAGGTAAAAACCCATGTTGTTCATCACAAAACCAACCATTTAATTGTTTATATATTAGTGTATATAAAGTGGACTCCATAACCTTACCAAATACTGACAGAACTGCCACGGCCCTGTAATTTTGAATTTCAGACTTAGATCCTGCCTTGTGTATGGGTATAACTTTGGTAGTTTTCCATACGAGCGGATAAATTTGTTGTTGGAGAGATAATTTAAATATGTGCCATAGAGGCTCAACAAAGATTTCATAACAGTCTCGGACAATTATTTGTGGTACACCATCAGGCCCTTGAGTGAATTTTGCTTTAAGTTTTTTTAGGGCGATGCGTATATCGTTCTTTTGCACACTGTCCACAATAACGTGAATGTCCGGTGCGAGGCTGGGTGGGGGCGACATTGAGGCGGCGGCCAGCGCTGCGAGCGGATCTAATGTCGGCGCATTCGATAAATAAACACTTTTAAAGAACGATGCGAATGCATCTGCTACTTGCTGTGGATTAGACATTCCAAATGTTGAGGGTTCATTCGATTTCCTGTTTTGTTTAATATAGTGCCAAAAACTACCGGGATCTTGCAATATATTATTTTCAATATTTTTATAGTGAGTTGTGAAAGCTGTCGCGAGTAACGATTTAAATTTTTTGCGAAAGTAGGTAAAGAACGCGTAATATAGTTGGTTGTTTGTTTTTTTATAGAGTGTGTGATAATAAGATTTTAAATGTAAACATTTTATAGTTTGTGAGTTATACCAATCTGGATAATGACCACGTATGTTTCGTTTTATATTGTTTGGAACTAATTCGTCAAATAATTTATTTAAGATGTTATAAAGATTAGTTACCGCCTCCTCGGTACCCAATGAGCTCAATACCGGGGACCAGTCGGTATATAACAAACGAGAATATAAATTATAATAATTTACTTTCTTAAAGTTACGGGTCTTTGAAGTGCATTCGTGCCTGCTAGCATCCCGATCATTATGCAAGTAAAACCTATTTAAAGTTATAACTATATCTAATGGTACGTGGTGAACTTCGGACTCAACGAGACTCACCTCAGACTCCAACACAGAAGGGGGCATTAAATCCCTTCGGCTAATGACTAAGTCAAGTACACGGTCAAGACCATTGAGAACAGTATTATGTTGCGCTAAATCACACATTGATAATAACAGTTTATAGCTTTCTCGTACAGATTGAGATGCTGAATATAAATTAAAGTCGCCAATCACTATAACAGGTATTTTAAATTGAGTTATAAGTGTTTCTATGCAGTTGAAAATCGAATAATATCTTATATCGGGTATTCTTGGCGGCAGGTAGGTTACGCAACAGATAAAGCGATATTTGCCCGTTGTAATTTGTCCGGCGACTATTTCATCGTCTGGTGAGCACTCACACTGAATTTGCCGTAGATGGTAAGGTTGTCGCACGGCTAGCAATACTCCACCTCCGCCGCCTCCAACTCGGTCA
This sequence comes from Pseudoips prasinana, assembly GCA_951640165.1. Lineage (NCBI taxonomy): Eukaryota > Metazoa > Arthropoda > Insecta > Lepidoptera > Nolidae > Pseudoips > Pseudoips prasinana. Next base: position 1,407,338 of record OX621238.1, on the reverse strand, counting down.
CGCCGAATAACCGTATAATCTCGAGGAAATAACTCGGAATCATAAACGCTGTCATCTAGTCGTGTTTCTGTTAACGCCAGTGTGTGGCCACGAAAGTCTTACTAAAGTTTTACTTTTTAATCCCCTTACGTTTTGGTAAAAAATGTTAATGTTAATACTTTTCGGTTTACGCTTGTGTATGAGATCGAAAAGTATGGCTATTTTTCCTGTTTCGTCGATTTTTAGTTGTATACCACTGTTGTAGTGCTGTTCCTGTTGGCCAGTTGTCCGGTGACATAAGAAATTCAAAGTGGTTTGCTGTGGTTCCTATGACAAAACAGTTGTGACTGTCGTGGATTGGATCAGGTTTTTTTATTTGAAAGTCTACATCGGGTTTTTTCCTTTTGAGGTAGGTTAGTATGTTCGCCTCTGTCACGTCCTCATGAAAGTTCCAGGCATGAACATATTTAGTTTGTTCAACCGTCAGTAATTCAGAGTCCGCTTCACCAGTCGCTCTTATTATTGAGCGACGGGGGCGACGAATTTTGGTCATGATGTCATCATTAACAACCTTCAACTCTTCACGAATTACTCCATTGTTAGAAGCCGTATCATCCGGTAAATTTTTGATGGCGGCAGTGTTCGCCTCAGTTTGCGTGGCCCCACGTATTAGAGTTGGTTCGTTGCGGGTTATCGGTATATCATCGCTAGGTGCGGACGATCTTCCAGCGCAAACATTGCTTACCGACTTTTGTTTCTTCGCTGCCTTGGCGCCTATAGCTTCTACGGCTTTTAAGCGAGCTTGGCGAGTCAAGCGCTGCATCGGATCAGTGTCGGATTGATGCGAATTTGGGTTTGCGGGGGTAGTTGCTATAATTGGTTGAATCGAAGTATTGGATGGAACCGATGATAATTGTATAATTAACGTATTTTGTTCACTTATTTTATCTTCAAGTGCACTAACTTTAACCACAAGCGCGGATACCGTTTTATGCAACTCACGTATTATATTTTCGAGTGACTTTTGCGACATTTTGTGTTTTATAATGTAAAATTGTTATAGCGTACGTCCGATCGTGCGAACTAATGCGAATCTTATTACAATTTGACTCTCCCCTGTAAGTATTTTAGTAGTGACGTGGCGCTCATAGCCAGATGCTCTTAGCGGTCCGTAAGTGATAAGCGAGTTGGTCAAGCAAGAGATCGCCAAAGTGGTTTAATTTCTGAGCGCCTCCTTGCTTCGGAGGGCACGTTAAGCTATCGGTCCCGATTGTAGCCATTAGGCAACAGTTATTAAGCCATGTCAGAGGCCCAATGGGCGGGCGGTATAAACAACTCTGACACTAGGGTAACCTACCCATACGATAACGCTACGTCCTACGTAGGCGGTTCAAAGCGAACGCAATTATGAAGCGGTGACACGCGAATTCAATTCGATGCGGTGCGACGCGGTGGCTATTTCCTACGTGCACGCGAATCGTCTCGTGCAGCCGCCACCGATGCCGCAAAAACACGACGGCACCGCATCCAGTTCGCGCGAAAATATCAAGCCTACTGATCGCGTTCGCTTCATTTCGCGCCGCTCCGCACCGCACCGCACGTGTGTCGGTCACGTAGGCCACTTCAATAGGTTTCGACTGTTTGTTGTTATCGCGCCGCGCCGCGCCGCTTCGCGTTCGCGTCTAGATCGCTCATGCAGGACCTCCCGCGAGTAAGTAGTAAGTATTGACGTTCCATAACGTGTCTTACGATAGAAGGTGATACGTTACGTAAAAACGGTGTTATATTATTTTATCCCTCTCTGTCTCTTTAGTGTATTGTAAAGTATTGAGGTGACATTCGTGTCACCTCAATACTGAACGCACGAAAATTTAGTTCAAACTTATTCAATAAATTAATAATAATAATAGTAATAATAAATATCTTGGAACAACTACAAACTAGGCACAACCTGTACCAGATAACTGATAAACATACTTAAATATTTACAAATACATACATATTACAGATTAATTCTAACTAGTTTATTCTATATCGTTTTGGTTTTTATTCTTACGTGAGGGATATTAAATAATAATAATTACAATTTTGCAATGACAATTCATAAATGGAAACTATAGGAATTACGTGTTATACAAACATCGAAAAGTAAGTTAATAAAAATTATATACTGGAAATTTACTGTTTATTTACTTTAAGGTACATGAGATTCGAGTGTTTACTGTATGTATATTATTTTCAAGTAGGTATACGTGAATCGGACACAATAGAAAAGCCTAGGCTTTGTTAAAAAGTATCAAAAGAGACAATTCGCTCCTAAAGGAGTCCCCCGACCACACAATTCAGAACAAAAAATAGAACGCAAATATACCAAACAAAACACAGTATACCAAACAACTTTCGAAGAAATCCATACAGAGGGATAAATATTCAATCCATATCTATAGAAAACAAACTCACACACATTTACCTCCAATACATAACTTTTAGTACTGTCAACAAACAAAACAAAACTAATATTTCAAAAGTCAATAGTTTCGAATTCCGCATTCAAAACATTGGAACCGTCGCCGGGCTCAAACGGGCCAAAGTAACGTTGGATGAAGGGGACACGCTTGAAATTGCCGTTAAGTATGTGGTGGGGATATAAAAAGGGGGCAAAGAGGCTTAGAGGGCTTTGCGCGGTTCGCGAGTGCCAAGTTTTCACGGAGTTATGCCCTTACAGCTTGTTTGTTCACGTGCCATTTCCTATGTGATTAAGTGGTAGATTTTACGTATGATTCTAAAACTGGAATGCTACATTTGTTAAAATATGAAATTTTTCATAAGATTATTCCTTGGGTATTTTTGTGCGGTACAGTTTTGGTTTGATGTAACAATTTGCTTCAAAATTCAGATTGGCTTGTTGGAGTTTCAGTATCGTTAGTCTATTAAAAGTAAAATGAGCTATGAAATATTCAACAGCGACTGAACAACAAAAAAATTACGTTGGAAATTGTTGCTGCTTAAAACTGTTCTACACTTAATATTAAGAAAGCTAAGAATTTGTTTAACAAGAAACTCATTAAAAGTCTTTCAACACTTTATCTTCAAAGGAAAATTACCCGACTATTCCAATATTTTGCATGCAACATACGAAAGCTGAGCGTAATGCAATTACATTGCAACACGCCCTGGCTGACAACGTATGCTCGCTAAGATTCTGCATCACCCCGCCGGTACCACGTTGGGGCGCCAATATTAAGAAAACTGGGAAACTCGATTTGAGAGAATTTCTTACGTCGCGAACTTAATTGAAACTAAGTAGAGAATAATATTTGCATTTGTAACATCATCAATAACATGGTTACGGAAATTGCGCCCACGTTGGGTGCCAATATTTAGTAACAAATACACTAAGTAGTTGGAAATTTGTATAACAATAATTGTATACATAGGTTTAAATATCAACCAGCATAATTAACTAATATTATATTACAACATTATTATTATAAATATATACTCGTTTGTGGTGTTGAAATTAGTATTAAGGTCTAGTTGAGCTTTTCATTCAATTAAACTAGCTTCGTTGAAGATGGCTTGGCTAACTGTAAACGTCATCTAAAAAAATGGCTTAACTTTTTTCTAGCCTATATGTTATTCAGATATAGTAATATAAGCCATATTACAACACAGTTTCATCAAAATCCGTCCGGTAGTTTTTGTATGAAAGAGTAACAAACATACACACTCACGTACTCACAAACTTTCGCCTTATGTTTTATTATATTAGTGAGATATTTTAGATAAAAAGAACAAATATTTATGGGTCACACAAATTGTTGTCCGGCGCGAGAATCGAACCCAGGACACGAAACGGCGAGGCGACTGTCTTAGCCGCTGCGCCACACGTGCAATCGATGAACTGATACTTACAATTTCCGAAGTATTTGTTATAATTGTAAGATGATTCTGATAAATATATAAACGCTACAGGTAAAAGCATTATTTGCTATTACGTTGATATGGTCCTGCGTGTGTCCGAGTAAGGTCGCCAGAACTCATCGGGGACGGGGAAGGGCCAGCAACGCGTGGGTGACGTCATGTATCACGTTAGAGGCTACAGTAACTGTTTATCATCACTTCAACTATAAAATTAGCTTTTTTCAAACTTCTTGTTTTTTTTGTCCGAATACATTTTATAGTGCCATACAATTATATTATATATCTAGGGAACAATGACACAGATCATCCTAGCCCCAAACTAAGCAAAGCTTGTACTATGGGTACCAGGCGACGATATACATACTTATATAGATAGATAAATACTTAAATACATAGAAAACATCCATGACTCAGAAACAAATATTCGTGCTCATCACACAAATATTTGCACTTACCGGGATTCAAACCCAGGACCACCAGCTTCGTAGGCAGGAGCACTACCATCTAGGCCACGGTGACCGTCGAATATGTGTATAAGTGATGAATTTAAATAGAAATAATGATATGAAAATATTTAATTATTATGCAATACTCCATTACGCAAATTTAAATAATGCATAATTATTTCAATCTACTTCATTAGGCAAATTAAAATAATGCATAATTATTTCAATCTACTTCATTACGCAAACTAAAATACGCATAATTATTTCAATCTATTTCATTACGCAAATTAAGATAATGCATAATTATTTCAATCTACTTCGGTACGCAAACTAAAATAATGCATAATTATTTCAATCTATTTCATTACGTAAATTAAAATAATGCATTATTACTTCAATCAACATTATTAGGCAAATTAAAATAATACATAATTGTTTCAATTTACATCATTAGACAAATTAAAATAATGCATAATTATTTCAATTTGCTTCATTACGCTAATTAAAATAATGCATAATTACTTCAATCACTAGATAATTAAACATAATCACTTGACAATAACTTGATACGAGCTAGCTAAATATCAATGCTATAATAAAATAAATTTTATAAATGTTTTCATACAATGTTTACCTAAATATCTATGTTACTAGAAATAATTTATTAATTTTAATAATGTATACAACTATATTACTACAAACATGTTCTGACTATTTACAAGCCCTTTATTAAAGTCTACGTGAATAAAAACCTTTTTTATTTTATTTATTTATTTTATTTAATCTGCTTCCTCTTTACGCAAATAAAAATATTGCATAATTACTTTAATCACGATACTTACCTTGGGTTTCCGATATTTCGACACGCCAAAAGCCATGATCACGGATGTACTGAATAACTGGGTAGATATAATTTTTACGTGCCGACAATTTAATTTACCTTCATATCTCTCGTTTATTACGCACGACTAGGTTATCGCCAAAATAGCTGACTGTCAATATTCACATTCGCGATTAGTTCTTGACTCACTAAGTATGAAAAGTTCAACCGAGAAGGTGGTTTAAAGTATCGTATAGTAATAGCCTAGTAAAACGCCTTTGTACTTATAATTATACAATTTAGCTAATAAATGATCAACTTGGCCTGTTGGCGTGGTTGGCAAATACTTGCTTTTCACGCCAGAGGTCGTGGGTTCGATTCCCATCCCAGGACAGATATTTGTGTGCATGAACATGTCTGATGGTCCTGAGTCTGGATGTAATTATCTATATAAGTATGTATTTACAAAAGAAAAGTAGTATATAGTATATCAGTTATCTGGTTTCCATAGTACAAGCTCTGCTTAGTTTGGGATATCTATAGATGACCGTGTGTAAATAATGTCCCAGGATATTATGATTAAAAAGAAAAACTTAAATGAAAATTATGTTTCTGGAAATATTAATGATTATATACTTAACCCTTTCCCGGGGATATAGTTCCCACCATATTTTTAATTGTATTAGTTTGTAATAAAGTTCAAAATCAATAAATTAGAAATTTACCTACTGTCCGGAAAGGGTCTAAGCAAATGGGCTATGTGGCTGACGCCAAAGAATATCACCACCCCATTTCATGCCGTGGCAAGCGTAGAAGTCGACCCGGGGAAATATCTCCCGGAGAACGGACAGCAGTATGTCTCTGTGTGCTAAGACCATTATACAACGATCGTCGCGTCGTGGCGATTATGGCATATTCCATTATGACACAACTCCACTATGGAAATTTCGGGAGGCTTTTGACAAGCAGTGGACGTCATTCGCCTGACACGATGATGATGATGAATTACGTAAACTAAAATAAAGTAAACTTTTTGATATCGATTCTTGTTTATCTTTAATTTTTGGCGTAATGTACCCAATAAATGGGGCGACAATTTTAACGAGCCGCAAAATTCATCTACTTTCTTACCTCTCGTTTATTATTTATATTAACTTCATTTTAAATTATTGAACACAAGTGTACTTAGTTAATGTGAACTGAAAAATAAATATAAAAAACCGGCCAAGTGCGAGTCGGACTCGCACATGAATGGTTCCGTAGCAGCAAGTATTTCAGTTGATTAAATGAAAGCAAATTGCGGTTTATAACGTATTAAAAAGAAACTACTAGCTAGATCTCGTTCAAACCAATTTTCGTTGTTAGTTTCTATGATAATGTACATCATATATTTTTTTCAGTTTTATCATTCTCTTATTTTAAAAGTTACAGGGGGGGGGGGGGGACACTCATTTTACCACTTTGGAAGTGTCTCTCGCGCCAACTATTCAGTTTAGACAAAAATTATATTTGGAACCTCAATATCATTTTTGAAGACCTATCCATAGACACCACACATGTATGAGTACGATGAAAAAAAAAATTGAGTTTCAGTTCTATGTATGGCGACCCCCCAAAATTATTGTTATTTTTCTATTTTTGTATAAAAATTTTAATGCGGTTCACAGAATACACCTACTTACCAAGTTTTAGCAGTACAGCTCTTATAGTTTCGGAAAAAAGTGGCTGTGACATACAGGACGGACAGACAGACAGACAGACATGACGAATCTATAAGGGTTCCGTTTTTTGCCATTTGGCTACGGAACCCTAAAAAGGTTTATTCCCAGCAAGCACAGATAATCCTTAACTTAATTTACATCTAAGACGATATAACTAATTGCGTTTAGGTTACATAATAGTTCCTTATGAAGCATGCAACATTATAAGTACACGCTAGGAAAGGCGTCTATCTCAGCAAATGTTGCAGTAAATAATAATTATTTTAGTAATTATCAAAATAATGTTTAAATTAGTATATCTCAAATATGTCATTGTGTTAAACTTATAAAGGTGCTACAGCCTGTGAAAGTGTTTAGTAGATAACGATCTGTATTGTGCTGTGTTGCAGTCAAATACTCTGTAAGTGTTATTATTATTATTGAAATAAAGAATTTATAAAACAAAAAACACAATTATTATGCGTACCGACCTGGGCCTCTACCGTCTAAGTCACCGAACATCGATTTTTTAAATGGCGTTCACATAAATAAAGGTTAAAAATGACTTACGCCCGAAATTAATAAACGATCCTAATCCATTTTATGCTATCTACGATAGCAATTTCGATCCATTTGTCTATTAAACCGTGCCAATAAAGCATCCACAGATTGAAAAAGCAATCTTTCCGAACGAGCGATCTTTGGGAGGACGGATCATAGAAAAAGATAGGCCTCTGTACTAAAATGACAGGTTGCACGTGCCAATAACCAATCCATTAATTTTGACATAAGCTTAGATAGCCAAAACAATCTAAAGTTGCAATCCTAGAAATTCGGTGGATTGACAATTGGTTCTAAAGATAAAATTGGTGAAATAGTTCAATATATTCCAAAATATCAATCAATAATAAAATTATTGCTTATCATATGAGAATCCATTATAGGTATTATATTTATTAATAAGTAATTATTTGTATATTAGTTATAAATGCTTTGCAACAAAAACAAACAACCAACTTATTGCTTATTTGTTCTTGATCCGGTCGGCGACGACGGCGCAGGCGTGCGTTTTGCTTGTCAAATTTTGATACGTTCCGTTCCACCAAAACATAATGTTTGAACAGTTAAGTTTCATTTTATTATTATATACCCTAGTCGTCTAGTAAAACATTTTAACCTAGTTATAAATAAGTCAGTATTGATGACTTATCGTTAATATATTTAAAAATAAATTTTCTTCTTAAATTAAATGGTATAATTGTGTCCTGAGTTACCGAGTTCTGCATAAAACAGAACGCTGCAGAGGGAAAAGATCGCACCCCAATCTCTGGCCAAAAAATGGATGGATTGATATGTTTTGTTATTGGCACGCAGGTAAAGATTAAGATAGCGATAGAGCTAATCTAGAGATATGCCTGACTGACAGATTGCGGATCGTTTATTAATTTCGGGCGTTAATCAATCGTTAAATCTGCTTCCATGACCACATGTAACGTCATAAATGGTCCGGAATCGATTGTCAATGTTGAAGCCGATTTAACGATTGATTAAGTCATTTTTAACCTTTATTTATTTGAACGCCATTTAAGAAATCGATGTTCGGTGACTTAGCCGGTAGAGCCCCTGTAGTAGCGTTTGGTTGCGATCCCTAAGTGTCATCAAAGAGAATAATATATACAACTAGTATTGCGTTATTGAACGAACTTCACCGTAAAAGTTATTTTCTGAAACTAGTTTTTTTATCGAGATGTAGCCAGTGGACGTCATCTGAGTGATAACGGTATCGTGCGAAAACGTGCGTAAATGAATTACGATAAATAGGATTGGACTTATCAAAAATAGTTATCCAGTGCAATAATGCCCTAATACCAGACTTTAAAATTAAAAATATAGGTATATGGGTCACCATAGCCTAGTTGGTAGTGCTCCTGCCTACGAAGCTGGTGGTCCTGGGTCCGAATCCCGGTAAGTGCAAATATTTGTGTGATGAGCACGAATATTTGTTTCTGAGTCATGGATGTTTTCTATGTATATATGTATTTATCTATCTATATAAGTATGTGTATCGTCGCCTGGCACCCATAGTACAAGCTTTGCTTAGTTTGGGGCTAGGATGATCTGTGTGACATTGTCCCCAGATATTATTATTATTAATGTTTTAGTTATGTTCTACATTAGAGACGTAAATTTCATAATTATGGTTTAATTAATGTCAAGTAATATTTTACAATAGGTTTTCACTACTTAATTTTCGTTCAATGTATAAACAGGTGGTGTGTAAAAAATATTTACTAACGTGTATTTGTGGAAATAAAATCTATATAAAAAGTAAAAACATTTTATGATTTTGTTTAAATTATTATATATCTTATGCTATACCATCTAAATCAAACAATCATGTATCAAGAGCTTACATTAATTTTCAACTATCTATATCTAGATTCCTTTGTAAAGTGTAAACAATCTCTTAAGTAGCACAAGTTCAAACTCCAAACTACCCTCAAACATTCACAAGAACACAGATTTTCAATAGTCTATAACTCAGCTCGTTGAAAGCTAATAGAGTCAAGGTAAGTAGAAACTCGCAGCCGGTGTCACTTTATTAATACCCGGAACAGTGCCAGATAAGTTATGACGTCACTTAATCACAAATCCGCCATTGCTCTTAATAGCTGCAGAGGTCGAAAAGCATTGATTTATAATAAGACTAATTCGACCCAGAATTATCTTACAGTAGCGCTTTGTGAACAACTGAGTTTCTAAATCGAGTCTTCCTTATAATCGAGGAAGCGAGTTTATTATATTGCAGAGACTAGAATATCTACTTTAGAATGAGGATATTTTTATAGATTTATTGCTTAGATTTGGGGACCAAATACTATGAGAAGTAGATGAACAAAGAACTGTAAGTTAAATAACAAGTGAATTAAAATATGTCATTTAAATTCTTATACCTTACAAATCAATACTGATATACGATTAACAAAGTAATAGTTTATCAAGTATATTGCTAAAATACGAAGATATCTCAAAATGATTTAATAAAATTCATTTAAAATAATATATATATTATATCTTTTGGTTCTATCTAAAATACTTCTACTTTAACCCTTTTCCAGGCAGAGGGGATATAGTTGCCACCTTATTTTGAACTCCATTGGCGTGTAATAAAGTTCACTTCCAATAAATAATAAATATACCTTCTGGTTTGGAAAGGGTTAAAGAACCAATCGTGTCTTTCTTTTTGTTTTTTTTAAACATTTATTTTAAACTTTTTAGTTAAATAAAATGGCTGACCCATAATAACAGTTAGTTAGTGTCTTTATAAATCTCAAGTTTTTGTAGTAGGTCTAGTTTATTTTGAGCCCATAATTAGCGTAATAAAAACCTCTTAAGTTCATGTCGGGTCACGAGCGGGTATGAAATACTACAATTTTATAGCTTTAATTTTGTTAACGTATCTCTGAATTATTATTATTGTCCAGCAGAAGATTGCTGATAATTATGTCAACATTTTCATGATGCTGATCTATGATTTGAAAAAGATTCCTTCTTATTATTTATTATTTTTTTTAATATTTAGGTTCACTAAACTGGCCAACGTACTTTGTACAATTTAAAGAGCATTAAACAAATATAGCTTAAGTGTTTGGCCTTCTAGAATTGAATACAGCATGCATTAAACGAAAAGAAAGTTTACTGTTGGGTTACATCATAGTCAGTTAAAATTGAGATTAATATTAGAATGATAACAATACAAAAATTTAAATTAACAAAGCAATAAAACCTAGTTGCAGTAATTTACATCACTCATGATTAAATTTCTTAAGTAAGAACAGTTTCAACGAATGAGCAGACGAACCAAAAATATCAATTTGGTTGCAAAAGTTGTAAGCGGAACACATACGGTACAACGGCGAGTGCTGACTGTAGTTGGTACGGCAAAGAGGCAAATTGAAAGTCTTATATCTTATACCTCTAATAAACCAACAATACCTACAACACTCGATGCTAATGAATATTATAATATAGAGTATGACCACAGACCGAGGAATTATTGTGTCACAGTAGTGTTTAAGTACCAGACTTAGTACTGATTTTTGTAGTTGAAATGAGCGCCACATTTTATAACGAAAAAGGTAAGTGAAATGGCTAGAAAATTCTAAATTGCTCGTAGTAATTTAGAATGAATATGAAACAGTAACGTCTCCCAAAGTGTCATCTTGTGTGTTTTAAGACAATGCTATATTTATTTAGTTAAGCAAAAAGTTTTATTATTTTTTAATCATGTAGTGACAGATCTAGTCAAAGAAGGAAGTTAATACAAATTTTAGTTCACCAAGTTGCCCCTAGATGGCATTGAACAATGTTATAAATCACGTAGTATAGTTTTTTGGCAATGAGTCCGCTGTAAAAATTGTATTGATATTTATTTCTAAAACAACGAACGTGTGATCGTATATTGTAAAGGGGTGTTGGTTCCTCTGGTCCATGTCCACACGCCGTTAAAATTAAATATATTTGTTCTTTAGTATACCAATAATAATTTCCTACTTACTATTAGCCTACCCCTCTGGGAAACAGGCGCGAGTCTATGTATGTATGTATATATTATTAGCTACTGTAAATATCTTTCTTTTAATTCTTATTTATATGCAACAAGATTGACTAAAGAAGTATAACTGGCCAGTGTGAATGGTACAGACGCCAGCACATCCAGCTACCCCAATCTGTCAAATTTCTTTTATAGATTTTCAACTTTATCACAAATGCATAAGGTTCACTTTCAATTGGGGAAATTTTACAGATTGTGGTAGCTTGATGTGCTGGCGTCTGTACAACCGGAAGGAGAAGACCTTGTATCTCTGACCAATAGGAGATGTTCTCAAGAAAGGTCAGGTCAGAAATACCCTAAACCGGCAAGCATGTGTGAAGAATATAATGACAGTAAACGAGACCAAAAGAGATGTGCAAGTGTATCTTTGCACATCTCTTTTCGCCTCGTTTACTTTTGACAATTAATTTCTTTTCTTTAATTACTTAAATACAATTATTAAACATTGGAAGCTATTTAATTGCTTACTTCATTAAACGCAAAAAGACATGGACCACCTTTATTATTAAAATTTATTGTTTTACCACACGTTAAAAGTAAGCAGAACGGTCGAAAATTTGTGGTTTATAGCTGGAATTATAAACTGCTGGATGCGAATAGCGCAAGACCGGCAATTGTGGAGATCTTTGGGGGAGGCCTTTGTCCAGCAGTGGACGTCTTTCGGCTGATATGATGATGATAGTTGGAATTATGGTGTCTATATTTTGCTAATGCTTTTATGTATTTTCTTTGGTGTACAGAACAAACTACGAGTATTGCCTCAATGTGTATCACAACAGCGTTATTATGTTGTTTTAAATGTTCTTCTTCAGTTCCGATATCTCTACTAAATTCTTATTGCACATTACTCTTCGTTTGATATTTTTGAAACAGCTACACAAACATAAATAACGCCGGTAGTATTTCCATGTCAAAACATTGCACACAACATAAACAAGACGAAACAAATTGTATCGGAAAACTTACTGTTGAATAAGTAATGTATCATCACTCTTTCTCGGAGGGACCTAAGCAATATACATTTTTCATCTACCCCCTTCTTATATAGTAGGAGCACTTCGTCCGTAATCAAGTTTTATATAACAAATAATGTCTACTTTACATCGTGCAATAAAAATCAAGTGTCTTTTCTTTCCTAGTTTACTTTACACTTAAAAGTCTTTGCTACTGTTGCTCTCTGAGGCCAAGGAAAAGGATTCAAGAAACTTCCAATCTCATGAATAGACATATATAATTCAGAACAATATTGCAGTTGTACTTGCAATCGTCGCCTCACAAACGTTCCCTGCCCGATAATTAAGATAAATAAGTAAACAAGTGAACTAAAATTTGGATTGTATCGCGGGCAGAGGGTATCCGAGTCAAGTCTCGTATAAAATATGCACTGTATCGAGTGTTCCGCAGTGCGGCACGGCGGCCCGTCTGCGGCGTTCGGCAACTCTTGAATTTAACGGCAGACTCCGTCAAAGTAAACACCGATGCGTGGTTAAGCCAGTTTCGCAGTTTGTCGTTTGGTTTTAGGATCGGCGGTGGTCTTATCTGTTTGTCTGTCTTGCCTCGTGTACCTACCGACTTTACAATTACAGAAACAGATTTTCAGCTTAGAAGTTTGGATAAGCTTTGTTGGGTTCGATTTATCAGTTTTGTTTGTTGATAGTTTGATCTTTAAATTAATAGCATATCAGTATTAAGATCCGGTTTATTAAATTATTTTGTGTTGGATTTTATTTATGCGGCCTGGTTATTAGATTAACTATGGTTTATATTTAAAATATTATTTTCGTGAACTAGAGTTAGATGTTAGTTACACATATCTAGATGTGACCACAATGTCATGTATTTTGCATTTTAATACCTATTTATTATTAATTAAATGTCGGACTAACAAATGCACAATAAATTAACTTTAATACTTCTTTTTGAACCACGAATATATAAAATAGTTTAGTAGAGTATTAAACTACTTCAGATATATATTCTAAAGCTAGCATAACCTATTACTGTTTTATTAATACGTTTGTGTTCATCTGTTTAAGATAAATAAGAAATAGAAAATTGAACGTCTACTAGGTTTCGTGAGGTTATTATATTAAAGAACATAATTTGCTCGTTCTTAAATTGGTTTTTATCTTGTTTAGACCGTCTTGTTTTCTTATATGATTAAATATAAAAGCATTCACATGTTCACTTAAACAATATTATTCTGTCTAGATTTAGAAGAGATAAATAATAATTTCTGTCAGGCCATCTCGAAGACGTGTGCTTACGTGTAAATGTCATATGCTATCGAATAAAAATTATCCAATAATCACAAAAAATCTACAGAAAACGAAGAAATTGAGAAACATCTTTACAGCCAAAAAAAACTTTTATAAGTGATGGAATCAGTCGTCACTTTGCGGAAATCCATAACAACCAAATACATATATCGCTAATTGTCAGTTTAATCAAGCCGGGATGCAATATGCATCGCTTACCCGCCCGCAAAAATATGCACATGCAAGAAGGACAAATTACATGCGCCAGTACGATAGCCAACACGTGCTCGAGCAATCGACGAGTTAGCAGCCCTTGAGAATGGTCTGTGAAGGACTGAAACACGTGTTGGGTATCGGATTGGCGCCTGTAATTTTCTTTTAATATTGTCCTTCTTGCATGTGCATATTTTTGCTGATGGGAGGGCGGTGCAACTTGCATGTCGGCAAGATTAAACTGACAATTAGCGGAATTAACACTAAATATTGATTTAGTATTTTGATTTGATCCCCTTTTTATGGCAGTTAATGAATAATTACTTAAATGGCGGTATGGAATCTCGAATTAACTCGCATTTTTCCGATTATTTAAAGCTGCAAAATTACAATAAACATATTTATACGACAGCAACAAACCATGATGTAAACAAATTTCATAAACTACGTTTATTTCGTGTAGGTAGTAATATAATGTAACATTCCAATATATTACATGAATATTGTAACACTATTGTTGCTACGCCAATTTACATTTCAAGCATGTAAACTAATATTAAACGCGAGAAGGCCACCTGGGAGCGTTCGCTATGTTAAGGGAGGGTCCATTTTCAAGCAATATTTTCGGACCAAAGAGTAAGTAATATTTTTAGGAGAGGTATTCTCGCGATACTAAACGTAAGTTATGTCTCTGACGCCACGTATGGCTATAAACTACTGGGTTTTAAAACGGTAGTAAAAGATAAGGGTTACCTTTTTAGAAATTTGCTACCTAGGTGGACTGCAGTAAGGAGTACCTAATTCTTTAAATGGATTATTTGTGCACTTGCTTGACCTAAACCCTAATAAGAAAACGTTAAAGAGGGTGAACCGTTGAAGTGATACCCAAATAAGGGTGCGGTACTATTTTTTCTCATAAAAATCATATATAATCGGAAGCAAAGTTTAAAAAGCATAACATATTAAATTATATTTTATCATTTTGTAGACTTTTAGTAGAAAATATATAAATTAAATACGATATTGTGCGTTGAATTTAACGTTTTTTTTTTTTTTGTAGACTACTAGTAGTAACAACAATAAAAACGAGTGAAACAACATTATCTCTTATCTTCATCCTAATATTTGTGTGCATTGTATATGTAGTATATTATATAGTCTTTATATATATATATATGTATCCCCTCCCTTATTTATGTCTTAATAGTATGTAGTATAAATACACTTAGTAGTGTATAGGTAGTTGTCTCAACACGGTATGGTCTTTTTCCGATTAGTTTCTCCTCTCGCGGGTCTGCTGGAAGAGATTTCTATTGAAATAAGCAATGTTTTCCTTTTTTTTGTAATTTATTGTTATTTTGTTTTTTTTCTGTGTGTACATAAATTATTAAATAAATTAATAATTATTGTAGTACTGCAAAGTTTACAAACACGAGATTAACGCACATCTAGACTAAGAACATATACACAACACCCACACACATAAATGGGTGACACAAATTGTGGTCCTGTGCGGCGATCGAACTCGAAACATGAGGCCGCTGAAGATACTGATACTGTTAGATACTATTTATTTGAAAATAAAATTATCATTATTTATGTAATGGCATTTTATAATCATTTTTAAGAAATCTTCGGACATTGCACATCTTGTCAATCCAATATATATTATTGCGAAAAAAAGTACTGTCATAAAGATAATAAATGAATGGAAAAGTATAGCCGAGGAGCTCAAAGAGCGAAGGCGAGACCCTGCACGTTACAGTATATTCTCGTGATGTTAATATCATTATTGTTTTAGCCGACTTAAATATAAAGAGGTTACCAATTAGACTGTTTGTATGTTACGTGATATCCTTGTTGTTTAGATTTTAGTTTAGTTTAATCAATAAAGGATGATTTCGGAATAGTCCCACATAAATTTTGTACAAATCGGTTGTTAAAAACAAAAGTTGAAATGGATTCTTTGTTATTTTTTAATTCATCTTTTTGCTTTTTTTTAAATATTTTTGTTATTTGACAAGGAATTATTTCAAAGTAACGTAGGGGTACTTTACAAACATATAATAGACGGCCACAAATTACATCCAGACTCAGAACTACTATTTATGGGTCACACAAATAGTGGTCCGGTGCGGGACTCGAACCCGCGACACGAAGCGGTGGGCGACTCTCTTAGCCGCTGCGCCGTATCGCAAAATTATATGAAGTCGATTCTATGGTTTTAAAGCAATAATTATTAACTGTATGAGAGGCGAGGAGAAGATCGGCAACGGATGATTAATTCCAAGAGTGCCAGCATTACAGGCTACGGTAACCGTTTAATGTAAGGTGGGATGGCTAACCGTATGCTTGTTTAATTAAACATGCTTTAATTGCGAATGTTCCCTCAGAGTACGCCTTAAGCTGATAACATTTAGATTGCTTCACCTAACTGATCATTTACTGGCCCATAAGGACATAACTATGAGCAAACCAGAACATAATAGAGTGGTGGTATGTGTTTAAATCCAATTTCCGTTCCAGTGAGGAGTGAATTTATATTACAGTTCAATACATTCCCGACCAATAACTTGACTTTGGGCGAATAAAGTTTACGTAGATATCGTAGAAACACCACCAATAAACTTTCTATTTTAGTTTTATTACTCTTTCAGGTAGGGCATTTGTAAAATAACTTGCCTCAGTCAATATATCAAATATTTGGACATTTAGATCATATCTCCGTATCTTGTAAGTTTATGAAATACTTACTTAATTTATAAACTGTGCAAATAAATAAAAAACATAAGTTTGGAGATAAATATTATTGGAACGAAGTTCCTTATCGCGCGTTGTGAAAGGGGGCTAGACGGAAAAAATTCTTACGAAAAGTTGTCACGACACTTTTTGCAGCTGTGCGGCGTGCGCATGTTTCTCTGTCTGTCTGTCTATCTCTCTCTCTCTGTCTATCTCTCTCTCTCTCTCTTATAGAAAGCAAGCCAGATATTTTCATTTCTATTTTATATTATTGAACAGTGTGGTGTCTATATTATAATTTCTATATTATTGAACAGTGTGGTGTCGCGACGATTATTTTTGTTGAGTGTATACAGGTTTTTTGTACATAATAAATAATAAGAAATAACTTCGTTCCATCCGGAAGTCCCTTGACACCTCCCAAGTTTTTATTTATTTGTCATTGTTGGTAAAAATAGATAAATTAATCGAGGGAATAAACCCTAATAACGTTGACGCAGTGGTGACAATGAAGTTTCTATATAATTAAACATTTAAATTAAGAGAATATAAATTAGAAATCATGAATAATGATTTATATAGGTTACTGGTGTTAATATAAAAATACCACAAATATATACCAGCCAGCACATCCAACTACTCCAATCTGTCAAATCTCTTTTATAGATTTCCAATTTTATCCCAAAAGCATAAGGTTCACTTTCAATTGGGAAAATTTGACAAATTGGGGTAGCTTGATGTGCTGGCGTCTGTACCTATATTTTTACATGATAAATACCATAATTATCTTCTATCGCAAAAAAGCTTCTAGAATGTCCGCAATACATCTCGGACCGCATTATTACATTGCGCCTTCACCTTCAAAACAACAACTTCTTGAATGTAATAAGCGTATATGCACCTACTATGAGTAACGAAGACAGTGTCAAGGATCAATTCTACGAGGAACTTAGCCAGTGCCTCTGCAATATACGTTCGAATGAGCAAATAATGCTACTAGGCGATTTTAACGCAAGAGTTGGCAGAGATCCTGAGTCGTGGCCCGGCGTGATTGGGAAAAATGGTGTGGGCAATATGCATAGTAACGGACAGTTACTGCTCATGCTATGTGCTCAGTTTGACCTCACAATCACCAATACATTGTTTAGGCTTCGCGACAAATTTAAAACCACCTGGATACATCCGCGGTCGAAACACTGGCACCTCCTCGATTACGCCATAACCCGACGAAGGGACATCTCCCAGGTACACATTACTCGCGTTTTGCGCGGCGCATATTGTTGGACAGACCACAGGCTTCTGGTCACTAAATTGAGACTATGTCTACGTATACCGTGTAGACCCTGCAGGGCCAAACCTACATCCCTCAATTTAGACCGATTAAATTGTACCGAAGTTCAAGAACAGTACGAAAAAAGGTTGACAGACACGCTAGATGAGTTTGATGCCCAACAGGGTGACCTTATACCGAACTGGCAACGGATCACATCCTCTGTATTGACATATATAGCTGCTGAAGCCATAGGACTCAAAAAACGTGTAAACGGGGACTGGTTTGACCAGAATGATACGACCCTAACTGTGGCATTCGAACAGCATCGTGTACTCGTAGAGCGTGCCGAATGTGATCAAAACCTGAGACCAGAAGTCCAGAATAGTAGTGCCTGCTTAAGAAAACTGACCAGAGAGATGAAAGATAGATGGTGGCTTGAAAAGGCGGAAAGGATACAGTGGCTAGCAGACACCCACCAACTAGGTATTTTTTATGAAGAAATAAGGAAACTAACAGGTGTTTCTGTCAGGGGGTGTGTACCACTAAGATCGCTCGATGGCTCTCAAAAACTCAATTCTAAGCAAGATATACTAGAACGTTGGACAGTTCACTTCAACAACCTGCTAAATGTAGATCGATCAGCCGACCTGGAGCATATTAGGGGTATTCACCGTCTGACGCTGAGCCACTGACACCAGCTGAAATATTTCGGGCCATTAAAGAGCAGAAAAATGGAAAAGCAGTTGGGATTGATAATATTGCCGGAGAACTGCTTAAATACGGAGGGGAGAGACTTCATACTTACATCTGGCAAATTTTTGATCGCATTTGGAACGAGGAAACAATTCCACCTGAATTTAAGATATCCCGTATACAGACCCTGTATAAAAACAAAGGAGACCGTTCTGACTGCAACTCCTACCGGGGTATATCGCTCCTCTCTGTACCAGGGAAGATATTCGCCAGGGTACTTCTCAACAGGCTTTTACCAGTTTCTGAAAGCATATTGCCTGAAACTCAATTTGGGTTTCGTCCTGATAGGGGCACCTGCGAAGCCATCTTTTCCATCCGGCAACTCCAGGAGAAAAGTCGAGAACAAAGCCAACCTTTGTATATGTGTTTTGTGGACTTGGAGAAAGCATTTGACTGTGTGCCGCGGGAAGCCCTTTGGACCGTACTGGAAATGTTAGGGTGTCCTGAGAAGTTTGTTCGAATGATTCGGCTACTACACGACAATATGACCTGCTGTGTTACCTGTAATGGTGAACAGTCGGAGTTCTTTTCTGTCAGTAGTGGTGTCAAACAAGGTTGTGTGCTTGCACCAACACTGTTTGCGCTTTACTTTTCTGTCGTTGTCAGAGAAGCACTCGAGCATACTTCTACTGGCATCAAAATACGTTTCCGGACTGATGGGGGACTTTTCAACCTAGCCAGATTAAAGGCTTATACTAAGATATCACACGCTTTAATAACGGAGATCATGTATGCGGATGATCTGTGTTTTGTGGCTAACTCTCCACATGAGCTTCAGAATTTAATTACCAACTTACAGGAGG
This sequence comes from Pseudoips prasinana, assembly GCA_951640165.1. Taxonomy (NCBI): domain Eukaryota; kingdom Metazoa; phylum Arthropoda; class Insecta; order Lepidoptera; family Nolidae; genus Pseudoips; species Pseudoips prasinana. Next base: position 1,387,815 of record OX621238.1, on the reverse strand, counting down.
TGTGTTGCCGTTTCGGTCTCAAAATCAATGTAAAAAAGACTGAGGTTATGGCAATGGACCCTAATAAAGCTACAGAAGCCCTCAAAGTATACATTGGGGATACTGAGCTGAAGCAGGTGGATAAAATCAAATATTTGGGTAGCACAATCACATCTAAGTGCGATCTTGATGCAGAAATAAATTATCGTATAGGTGCTGCATCAGCTGCTTTCGGCAAATTACGTGCCAAGGTCCTACGAGCACATGATTTGAGGCTCTCTACAAAAGTCTCCGTTTACAAGGCCATAGTTCTTCCAAATCTCTTATATTCTTCAGAGTCATGGGTCATCTATCGAAAACACATACGGACGCTGGATAGGTTTCATTTGAATTGCTTACGAGACATTCTTAAAATCAAATGGTCGGACCGGGTTCGAAATACAGAAGTGCTCCGACGCGCAAATGTCTACGGCATAGAAGCGTACCTAATGCGGGGACAGCTCCGATGGTGTGGTCATCTCTCAAGAATGGCTGATGTAAGGGTGGCTAAACGCATCTTTTTCTGTGAACTCCAGAACGGCAGGCGGAAACAGGGCGGCCAGTTCTTACGATATAAAGATGTGCAGAAAAGACACATGAAAAGGTGCATAATTAATCCCCCGAAATGGGAGGAAAAGGCTAGTTGCCGCCTTGAGTGGAGGCGCTTGATAAACAAAAAGGACTTTGAAGAGCAGAGAAAATCCGAGCTGGATGCGAAACGCGATGCTCTTAAGACTAAACCACCAGCAGTCATATTTTACAACTATGTCGACGGTGTCCTCACGTGCAGCCAATGTTTGCGCACGTTTACACACAAGATTGGATACTGTAGTCATCTAAGGGCACATGTGAGAAATGATCACCCTAGCTCCTTAACTAATCAGTAGCAGTCACCATAGCCGAAATCGGCTGGGAGGAACACACACACACACACACCATAATTATAATATCAGCCGAAAATTTTCCACTAATTCCGGTCTTGCGCTATTTGCATCGAGCGGTGTACAATAACACAAAATGATTGCAAGATAAAGTACGAAAAAAACACAGTATCAAATGAATTATTTACTAGTGACCCGCCCCGGCTTTGTACAATAATAATAATAAATAAAATAGGCTGTAACATATTCAAAAAAATTGAGATCCTTAAAATTACTGTAATACTTTAACTAAAAGTGACAAAACTTTTCCTTTAAAGTAATTAAGTATTTGGCGTTAAGTTTCAACTTCAAATACAAATGTATATTTCTATTACTGTACCCGTAATAGAAATATACATTTGTATTTGAAGTTGAAACTTAACGCCAAATACTTAATTACTTTAAAGGAAAAGTTTTGTCACTTTTAGTTAAAGTATTACAGTAATTTTAAGGATCTCAATTTTTTTGAATATGTTACAGCCTATTTTATTTGATAACAATGTTTAAATACGCGAATAACAAATTTAAATCGGTTTAGTAGTTTTTACTTTATCCATTACAAACAAACGAACATATAAATAGTTAAAACTTTTCTTTGAATAATATTACACTATTGTTTGTATTAATACTGCCTTGAGATGATTCCATCATAATAAAAATTATATTTGGTAAATTTTACTCGAAAATATTTAAATGAGACTTCTTTTGTATAGCTTGGAAATTTATTAAAGATGCTTACACACATAATAAACATTGTTCTTACTTAACGTAGTTCTACAACAAGGGATGATTAGTTTTGTTAGAACTCAAGCTTTATTACAACAATCATCTCTTTGTCATTGAAATAGAAATAATATTTTCTTAGAATAATACTTAAAATATTTATATTAGAATACAAATTGAGATGATAATATTTAATTATTTAAACAGGGGCCCACAAGTGTCAGTGAACTGAAAGTTCAATAACTTGTATGAAAATATTTGTAAATAGATTTTGGTGTAAATACGATTATTTTCTCGCCTTTGAACATAAGTTGGCTGAAGGATTTACTGAAGATTTAGACGGGTTCCGTAATCCCGCTAACCTTATCATTTGCGCTAATTGTAAGAGTCTTAGGCAAATGAACTGCTGTAAGCGTGTGGTAGAACGAAGAGAATCTCATTACTGTAACCTACTACTAAAAGCTTTAGGTAAAGCTTTTGTAAAGGGATTTTGATCACATAATTTTGTTTTGGAATGACTTCACATTACTGTACTTGTTTGGATATAAATTATTTTATTAAATTATGTCACTTGAAGATCGTACATGAAATCAATATCACAATTAAAACGGTGATCTTAGGACGCTTACCATCACCAATAGTATTTAGTGCTAAACGCAATAAATGGATTTCAGAGTAAAATAAGGTGCCTTCAATCTGAATTAAGCTGACCAGGTTCGGAACAGCTCGCGGTCAATAAAATTACTATCTGTAGATATTGTTACAGAACGTAATCCGTCGCCGAGAATTTAACTCACATATAGGCGAAGTTTGTCTTTTATATAGATTTCCAGGTGGCCTCGAGGAACTATACAGCTTGACCCAGCGGTTGCTAAATAGCTGCAGCGTATTTCTATTGAAATGTTTGATTAAAGTCATATCTATAATGGTTTATTATTCATAGTATTATCTCCCATGGAATTCTTCTCAGGAATTGCGCTGCGATCAACACCACATTTATATTGCAGAGTAGAGCCATGTAATAATATAAACTTGGTCCGCGAGTATCTTTAAGAGATAAACATTCTGACTGTAGCATTTATAACAAACTAGGTACTTTATGTGCATAAAGATAAATATTCTTTCTCTAAAAGATATGATACTCATAATATAAATAAAAGCTATATGTATAGTAAGATAGTTAGTTGGGCGATAGGTTTCCGCACATAGCCTCCTAATTGGGCCATTCTACGTGTATATTACATTTATTACATACTACTCACTTACTATTACATACTCTCCACAAAATAAGTGACACTTTTATGGAGAGCAATGACAAAGATTTTATAACAAACTTCCCAGTGATATCAAGAAATGTCTACGAATAAGTTTAAAATAACTATAAATTGTGTAGCATGGGTTACTACAAAACTTCTCATTATTTAAATGACACATTTAAATACAATGTAATTAAAAATATATTAAGAAATTAATATTTAAAAAAAAGTAGCTTATTTCTCAGTAGCTACCATGCCAGGTAGGTTATAAAAAATGACAATTCCAAACAAATGCTACATTCTAATGGAATAAATGAATTTTGGATGTTAAGTCATACGATATTATGATGAACTAATATAACTATCAATATTTTATTGTCACTGGAGTAGCATAGCTGATAAACTTTTTTAATGAATACTAATATTTCGGGACATTATTCACAGCTTGTACTATGGAAACCAGATAACTGATATACTAAATATACTATATATAGCCCGACTGAGGAAGTACCTCCACCTTACAGAAGACATTCTTTAATAATAACATTAATAACTTTATTGTTGTGTTACTGCGTGTGAGTAAGGTCACCGGAACTCATTGGGGGGGGGGGAGGGTAAGCAACACTTGTTTGCTGATTCTTAAAGGCCAACAACGCACCCGCGACCCCTCTGTGTTGCGGGCGTACATGGGCGGCGGTGATCACTTACCATCAGGTGACCCACTTGTTCGTTTGTCGCTTTATGCCATAAAAAACTACTTTTCTTTTGTTAATACATACTTACATACATAATTAATTTACACCTTGACAAATAGACATGTGCATTCACACAAAATCTGTCCAGAGCCTCTAGCACGAGTTCCTGCAGTTTACTTACTCGATCACACATACAGTTTCCTCCCATACATTGAGCACCAGCGCCTCTCGCGGAAACTATTAAGAACTAAAATTCGGGTGCTCAATGTATGGGACGAAACTGTATGTACGTGTGATCGAGTAAGTAAATTGCAGGAACTCGTGCTAGAGGCACTGGTTTAGAAACGAGCCCACGACCTGCAGCGTGAGAGACAAGTATCAGAGGCAATTAAAGATTGTCTTTATGTCTCGATATAGAGTCGTATTTTTCAAATAGTTCAGAATGTCTTTTTGGAAATATACATTTCTTATTACTACTTTACAAAGTAGGTTGATGTTTTAAAAAGTTTATGGCCAATTTTCCAGGTTAATATTTTTAAGAGTCCTAACCTTGTTATCAAAATTCATTAATATGCTTCTATAACCATTTCTCTTTGTTCCAGGTGGCTTGGATCCACATTGACCGCCAGATGATCCTCACCATCCACCGACACGTCATCACGCGACTGGCACGGTTCAGCGTGTCTCACGACAACGCAATGACTTGGCTCCTACACGTCAGCCAAGTGCAGCAGGAAGACCGAGGGTACTACATGTGCCAAGTCAATACAAACCCCATGATCAGCCAAGTCGGATACCTTCAAGTAGTTGGTGAGTATCCTCTTCTTTATTAACCAAGTATTCATTAGTATCCTTGGTCTAGCGGTAGCGTGTTCACCCGCAGAGAACGAGGTGTCGTGCAACCCAAAAATGGACTATATTTGTGGAGCATCGGTCCAATCCATGATATGGGTCACGTAACATAACATCGTACCCAGCCCGTCCTGTCACATGTTCATGACAGGATGTTAGCAATGCCACAAGCAGTGCAATCAGTGTGGCTACGTTCTGGGCTACAAAAATTCAACTAGTTTGCCATGAACACGCTAAGAAGTAGATGAAAGTGCTGGAATAGAAAGTGCTCCTGTGTTTGTGCACACAATTGTGCACTATAATATGTCCCACCAGGATGGTTAATCTCTATTGACACAGGCCGCCGTGGCCAAAATTCGGCTAGGATTACACTATTCATTAAATAAATTTAAATGGCTGTGGCAGCCTAGTAGAAAGTTACTCGTTCACCGTAGCAAACAGACTTATGGCTTAATTTGCAAAGTTAGTATTTATGTCTTTTGTGCTGTTAGTATAAAGATAATTCTTTATACTCTATAAAGATAATTTTGCTGTGTGGTGACGGCATAGAATATCATCATCCCATCTCATCCTTTGGGGTGCGTACAAATCGACCGAGGGAATACCTACCAGAAAACGGGTAGCAGCGTTTTTCTGTGAACTATGACCATCATAATATCAAGATATTTTTATACTGTATAAAGATAATTTTGCTGTGTGGTGACGGCATAGAATATCATCACCCCAACTCATCCTGTGGGGACAGGGAATACCTACCAGAGAACGGGCAGCAGCGATCGCCAACTCATCTGCCAAGCGTGGCGATTATGGTATACCCCCCATTCTTTTTCGAGGTTTTTGTCCAGCAGTGGACGTACTTTGGCTGACATGATGATGACCACGATAAAGATAATTCAAGTAATTTGTTATTCTTAAGGTAGAATTTTGTTGAAACCTTATAATGTTGTTATATGTATCCCATTTAGCTGAATCACTAACTTAGCCGAATCATTAGTCAGGAAGCTCTAAGCAGCATTTCCAATCTAGTGTAACGTTCTGTTGAAAGCTCCCATTTATATACTGCACTAAACTGTAATGTAATTGATCGTTAACCAGTAAGTGCAATTGGCTATAACTGTATCTACCTTATAAGTTACAATATACACAACTACTACCTCTCCTACACTCCTGTAGTTTACTATAATATAATAGAATAGAATACTTTTTATTGTACACACTCACACACGACAAATTCATAGGACACTAATAACGCAATCATGTACAATGGGCGGTCTTTTCGCATCAAGCGATTTCTTCCAGACAACCTTTGGATGGATAGGAGCTGTAATTATTTAAAAATAGTAGGTGTGCAACAAATGAAAAAGTAGATAAGTATAAAAACAGAATAAATATATACATAAATATATAAATAAATAAATATATATATATATATATATATATATATATATATATATATATATATATATATATATATATATATATATATATATATATATATATATATATATATATATATATATATATAATAATCTATATAAATAAAAAGACAAGTCCTGACTGACTGACTGACTCATCAACGCCCAGCCCAAACCCTTGGACCTAGAAAGCTGAAATTTTGCACAAATGTTTGCTTTATAATGTAGACAAGGAATAAGGAAGGTTTTTTCGAAATTCAACCCCTAAGGGGGTAAAACAGGGGCGATAAGTTAGTATGAAACTTTGCCATTTTTGAAGTTTAAGGCATAAAAATTGGTATTTGGCCTTCCAGTTAAAAATAAAAAGTCACGTATTTCAGGGTTTTTGGAAATTCCACCCCCAAGGGCGAAAAATAGGGGTTGTAAGTTTGTATGGAAAATGTGTCAATTTTTAAGTTAAACGTATGAAAATTGGTATTTGGCCTTTTAGTTAAAAATAAAAAATATGTATTTCAGCATTTTTGGAAATTCCAGCCCCAAGAGCGTAAAATAGGGGGTGTAAGTTTGTATGAAAAATGCGACTTTTTTGAAGTTAAACCCATGAAAATTGGTATTTGGCCTTTCAGTTAAAAATAAAAATATGTATTCCAGGATTTTTGAAAATTCCACCCCGAAGGGCATAAAATAGGTGATGTAAGTTTATACTGACTGACTGACATATCAACGCACAGCTTAAACGGCTGGAGTTAAAGACTTGAAAATATATTGACAGAAGGTACCATTTATGACGTAGGCATCCACTAAAGAAGGGTTTTTGACAATTCCACCCCTAGGGCGTAAAATTGGGTATGTAAGTTTGTATGAAAAATGTGAAAAGTTTTAAGTTAAACGCATGAAAATTATTATTTGGCATTTCAGTTAAAATTAAAAATATATATTTCAGGATTTTTGGGAATTCCACCCCTTAGGGCGTAATATAGGGGATGTAAGTTTGTATGAAAAATGCGACATTTTTGAAGTTAAACCCATGAAAATTGGTATTTGGCCTTGCAGTTAAAAATAAAAAATATTTATTTTAGGATTTCCGAGAATTCCACCCCTAAGGGTGACAAATAGGGGATGTAAGTTTGTATAAAAATGTGACAATTTTTAGGTAAATGCATGAAAATTGGTAGGTATATGCCTTTCATTTAAAAATAATAAATATATATTTCAGGATTTTTGGAAATTCCACCCCTAAGGACGACTAGAATAGGCGATGTGAGTTTGTATGAAAGTCTGTATTTTTTTAGTTAAACGCATGTAAATTGGTATTTGGTCTTTCAGTTAAAGTAAAGCAATCCAGGGAATATTTTTTTGTTAAAAAAAAGGTAATCCAAAACTGATTCAATAGATCGCCACCAACAATTTAAGCAAACTCAAATGTTAAAAAATTAGTTTCTTATGCCAAGTAGCTTAAAATGTCGTGGTCGTTGTCGTGTAAGTAAAGATTTAGCGTTTTATAACATTTGTAACTTCTTTATTTGGTAAATTTTATAATAATAATAATATCTAGGGACAATGTCACACAGATCATCCTAGCCCCAAACTAAGCAAAGCTTGTACTATGGGTACCAGGCGACGATATACATACTTATATAGATAGATGAACACAATATACAATATACTTATATACATAGAAAACATCCATGACTCAGAAACAAATATTTGTGCTCATCACACAAATATTTGCACTTACCGGGATTCGAACCCAGGACCACCAGCTTCGTAGGCAGGAGCACTACCAACTAGGCTACGGTGACCTATTAACAAATTAAAAAAACTACATTTTAATCAAATTGGTATAAAAAACGAATTTATCTAAAATTCGAGTTAGCGTAGTATAAATTGTTGGTGTCGAGATGATCGCACCCAAAAAACATCATCGTGATTTTACTGATCTACAAGTTCACAATTTTGTAACTAGATGGCGTTAATGTCGTTTCAGATCGCGTTACTTAATTGGCATATCGGTTAAAATAAATAAATGCTTGAAATAAAAGGTAGTCCAAAACTGAATCAATAGATGATCGCCTAAATCTCACCCAAAATATATGCACACATCTTAATTTTACCGCTTTACAAGTTTATATTTTTGTTAGTAGATGGCGTAATCATCGTTTTAGATCGCGCTATGGTTTCGTTCACAAAATGTCGCAACCTAATCTAATTGGAGTTACCTTTGTGATTAATGCATCGTTGATTATTATTTTACTTTATTTTACTTACTGACTATACTTAAGGACAATGGATATGTATTCTTTGATTTTTGCTTGATGATATTGGGTCCTTTTTGTAAATAACAGTAGCAAAGTAGTCTTTCATTTATTTCTTAGTAAGGTTATTTAAAGGTTAGGTTTTATTCAATGTATATTGCTTATTTGTTTTAAAAGTTATATTTTTTAGATTTAGCTAGAAGTAAGTAGTTACATTGGTCATCATTCAAAATTGTCGCGGACAAAGTCGCGGGCACCAGCTAGTACTATGTATAAATACAATACAGTGCATACTATACAACTTAAAAAATACATAAATATTATATTAGACAATAGGTGACTTTACAAACGTAGGTAGTGCAATTTAACTGCTTTATTGAACGTGGTAAGAGTTTGGGCACGTCTGATAGTAATTGGCAAGGGATTCCACAATTGTACTGCTTGAACTGAGAATGACTTGCTCATAAATATTGTAGAGTAGAGTATAAATATATTCTTTAACTGCTATAAAATAGGACATACTTAATTTGACTACATAAATAAATATCTTGGGACAACTAATACACTGTCATCTAATCCTGAACTAGGCAGAGCCTGTACCACATTTTAACATGACGTTTACAGTAAGCCTTGGAGGCTTTCACTGCGTCTCCAGACAAGCGAAGGTTCAAGCCGCAGCTTGGACTATGGCAACCAGACAACTGATGAATATACTTATATATTTCGAAGTACATACATCCTACTAATATTATAAAGGCGAAAGTGAGAATGTGAGTGTGTATGTTTGTTACTTCTTCACTGGAGCTTCGCTGCGGACACTTCGCTGGAGCGATTTTATTAAAATTTGGTATGGAGTTAGCTGACACCCTGAATTAACACATAGACTATAATTAATAAAGTTTAATGTGGTTAAAGCCACCGGGCACAGCTAGTATTTTATATAAATTTACGGGCCTGTTGGCGTAGTTGGCAAATGCTTGCTTTTCACACCCATGACAAATATTTGTGTGCATGAACATGTCAGTTTGTCCCGAGTCTGGGTGTAATCACATTAATATTATAAATGTGAAAGTTTGTGAGTGTGTATTTTTGTTACTTCTTCACGTCTAAAAGGCTGGAGCGATATTAATAAAATTCGGTATGGAGTTAGCTGATACCCTGGATTAACACATAGGCTATATGTAACGCGGGTAAAACTGCGAGGCACAGCTAGTTATCTATATAAGTATGTATTTACAAAAGAAAAGTAGTATATCAGTTATTTGGTTTCCATAGTTCAAGCTCTATTATCTATGTAGGAGTAGGGGGCCCAAAGAGCGGTATGTCAGGGTTTAGAGTTCCCTTGTTGTTGGGATAAAGTAGCCACAATTAACTAACAAGGTTGATTAATTTACACACTAATTACAATATTACAATAATTGCAATTAAAATAAAGAAAGTAAAATGGAGACGAACAGAATCTTAATTCTACGTTCGTATAGTGGCAATACAACCACCCGAATAGCGTATTGTCTAGGCAATATACATAGCTATAGCATAGGGTATCGCGTCAGCAATTCCGCGTATGCAATATACAGTGCAAGACTGTACCAAGTAGACCAACAGTTCTATTGGGAGCAGAGCTCTTTATCGAGTCTAATCCGAAGATAGACTGCCGGTACAATTTTTTTTTTTCTTTTTTTTTTTTTACGTGAACCGTGCAGTTAGCCTCTCGGCTTTTACTGCTTCACCGGACAGTAGGGGTGAGCGTGGGCTCTAACCGCCTAGCAAAATTCAAAACTACAAGCTAAGTACCCGCGCCGGAGGGCGCCCCCTGTGGGGCTCGAACCTCGGCTCTGGGCGGATACTGACGTGTAGAGGGCAAGATATCGTGGTTTTAGGGGATTTTGTGCAACTGTCGCTCTACGTTAATGCGCGACGCGGGCCTCGCTACCGGTTTAGGTCCGGAGCGGGCATTCATCGGATCGAATGCAAACTAAGGGTCATGGAGGACGCTGGTGGTCGCGACGCGTTCGCGGTCGTACTCGCGTCCGGCGAGTACGAAATATCGGTTGTGCAGTGTTGCGAGAGTCTCTAATCGATTTGATGTGCTCAAGGTAAACGGTGGTCTCGTCGTCCGGTTCGTCTAGGACGTACTTCGGACGACGGTGCTTAATTGTGAGTCGGAGGGGAGTGTAATTGACCACCTGTACCACCAATTTACTTGGATGGTGAGTGGCAGAGTCAAAATACCTTTTGGACGTTTGCTTCATCCAATGCCTGATGGTAGGCAATTGGAGATCGGCATGGAGGCTTTTGTTACGGACGAACCATGGTGCGCCCACGGCTCGTCGCATAAACTTGTTCTGGACTACCCTGCCGGTACAAGCCAGTGCGAGCTCTTATATGGGGGTAGGCCACGCCTCCTACTCCCTCCAAACAGCTCTGTTCAATGGCGTACGGAAATACGTCACGCGTTTACTCGTTACAATTTACAAAAAGGATCTAAATCCATTATTAAAATTCATCAAGTAATCTAACAGGAATTATCGTGAAGTTATAACAGTTATTTTTTAACAACTATAATCTAATTACAATATCAAAATATACTCTCAACAATGTTTTATACAGTACCAACTAAATGTCTAACTTGGTTGGCGAATTTAATATTTAACTATCTCCGACATATATATTAAAGTTTATTTTATATTTTTGGTTTCGAATTACTATTAGTAATAGCAAATGGCTCATATAAACATTGCTGACTACGCAAGTTAACTTACAAAGTTTTTTCTAATGACAACTTGACCCGCCGCGTCGCCGAAACTGGGCCACAACATTAATCTTTGGAGTAACTCCTATTTTTGCAACCTATTTACACCTAAATAGATGTCTTCATTCATAATTAATGGAGATGTGAAAGAAAATTATTGAGCGTAGGTTTTATCGACATTGGTACTAGACCGCAGAGGAGCGATCATCGAGACAGAATATTATAATATTCTTGGTTATGATTGATGACGGTCACCGTAGCCTAGTTGGTAGTGCTCCTGCCTACGAAGTGGTCCTGGGTTCGAATCCCGGTAAGTGCAAATATTTGTGTGATGAGCACGAATATTTGTTTCTAAGTCATGGATGTTTTCTATGTATTTAAGTATTTATCTATCTACCTATATAAGTATGTATATCGTCGCCTGGTACCCATAGTACAAGCTTTGCTTAGTTTGGGGCTAGGATGATCTGTGTGACATTGTCCCTAGATATTATTATTATGATTAGAAATAATATTTAGTACATACAGCTACATATCAAGCTATACTATTCTATTATAAGCTGACGTGTCATTGTATGGGAATCCTATACAATGCGCAATCAGCTTATACTGGAAATGTATAGCTTGATATGTTGATTGAGTGTACAATGTTTGTTTTACCTTTGTTATACCGATATAGTAATAATATATTAAAATTATAATAATTTAATATCCTGGGACATTATTTAAACACGATTACCATCATAAACTAAGCAGAGCTTGAACTATGGAAACCAGATAACTGATATACTTACTACTTTTTCTTTTGTAAATACATACTTATATACATAATTAAACCCAGAGTCAGGACAAATAGACATGAACATGTCTATTGCACTCAAATATCTGTCCTGGGTGGGAATCGAACCCACGTCCTCCGGCGTGAAAAGCATGCATATGCCAACCACGCTAACAGGTTCGTCATGAGAAAAAGCGATGCTTTGTTCCTTACGTCGAATCGTAGCATTCAGTAATGGTGAAAATATTGACGTTCCTCCTGTTTACCGTTAATTCTGTTCGACGTTAAAACTTTTAATTACTTTTCTTTCGGTTTTGAAAAGGGTTAATAGCTTCTTATCGCTTTGAAAGAAACTGTTACGTAAATGTAATTGTTGTCTTACGTGGAATTGAAATCTTTGGCCGCGGTTTGGAGTTATGAATTGTTTGATTACTTTGGATTCTAATAAATTGTTTTGCCGCCATTGTTGTTTACCACAGTAGTTATTTCATATTTCACCTATATGCTCTACCAAAGGGTTACCATCTCAACATAAACTAGGTGGGTGGATACCTAGCGCTGTTTTTCAATTGACAACTTTGTGCGTGACACGCGGACGGGGGTAAAGCATAATACCCGTATAAAGCCATCTAAGTAGATGGCTCTGTACGGTATGTGCAAGTACATAGTCCGCTGGGGATGTTATAGCCATATAGACATGAGTAATATTTAATGTTACATAAACTTTCTGTAATAAAACTGTCTATTATTTAAATATTCTACGAATTTCAGAACTGATGGTTGTGTCTCAAAATGATTAATGTTACTGTTATTTTGACGTTTTTTATTTTCTATTTCTAATTTATTAAACCTAAAATAAATACTTAATTAGACAACCGATCGAGCATATTATATTGTGTTTGCCTGCTAAATAATTTTAAGTAAGTGGACAAAATCTCGTGTATATGCCCCATTGAGTATGTTTCGCCGGAGCATCTCATTTGGGCCGTATTGAAACCGGTAATAGAGACACCCGCTGAGTTTGTTTCACTGGGTCTTCTCAGTTGGGGCGCATTGGATCCGGTGGTAGCATTAAAGCGTAACCGTCGTTATAAATACAAGGTCCGCCATAATATTTAATTCGTACCTTAATATAGACAGAACCATTCAGACAATATGTAGTAAACATATAGCTAAAATTTAAAATTTCGATGATTAAACCTACACATGATCCTTGTCAATAACTTAATTTAAGCTAGCTAAATATCGTTACTAGTATAAAATAAATCTTATTGTAAATTTTTTCCTACAATCCGTATACCTACCTAAATATCTACATATATGTACCTAGAAATAATTATAAATTAATTATATATTTTTAAATTTTATAGAATTATTCGCAATGAAAAGCGTTTATCTAATCTCAAAAATGGGAAATCATAAATTTGATCGTCCGGCGGGTCTCGAACCTGCACCATCTACCAATCCGGGGTAGCCTACCCCGGATTGGTAAATCTTTTTTGGAAGGTATTATCAATATGATATGATCTTTCACATGCAACTGTGAACATATCAGTCGGCCATGTTTCTAGAAAAATAAATAAATAAATAAAATAAAAATAAATAAAAAAGGTTTTATTCACGTAGACTTTAAAAAAGCGCTTGTAAATAGTCAGAACATGTTTGTAGTATTATAGTTGTATACATTATTATTTCTAGTAACATAGATATTTAGGTACACATTGTATTGATAGTATTATAACATTAATAAAATTTATTTTATAACAGCAATGATATTTAGCTAGCTCGTATCAAGAGATTATGTTTAAGTTTAATTATCTAGTTTAAGTCTAATTATCTAGTTTAAGTCTAATATTTGTAATACATATTGACAATGGTTCTGTCTATATTAAGTTGATATTATTATGACGGACCTTATGTTAATAACGACGGTCGCGCTTTAATGCTACCACCGGATCCAATGCGCCCCAACTGAGAAGACCCAGCGAAACAAACTCAGCGGGTGTCTCTACTACCGGTTTCAACACGGCCCAGTTGAGACGCTCCGGCGAAACATACTCAATGGGGCATATACACGAGATTTGGTCCACTTACTGTAATTATTTAGCAGGCAAACACAATATAATTATGCTCGATCGGTTGTCTGATTAATTATTTATTTTAGGTTTAATATATTAGAAAGAGAAAATAAAAACGTCAAAATAAAAGTAACATTAATCATTTTGAGACACAACCAACAGTTCTGAAATTCGTAGAATATTTAAATAATAAAAAAAAAACAAACCGATAGATAATACCTACATCCTCCGGAAGGGTGTTAGCAAGGGAATCCTAAATTTGATCTGGCAGCGTGTATCGTTCGTAGCTTAACGCAAAGCGCCTACCCCGGATTGGTAGATGGTGCAGGTTCGAGACCCGCCGGACGATCAAATTTATGATTTCCCATTTTTGAGATTAATTATATATGACTACAAACATGTTTTGACTATTTACAAGCGCTTTTTTAAAGTCTACGTGAATAAAAACCTTTTTTTATTTTTATTTATTTATTTAAGGCAATAAATAAATGAATATCTACTGATTAAGCCATTCCGGGAGCCTTTTGATCACCTCGGAAACCTCTTGACTCGATAACCACTTCCCATAAGATTATATAAAAATGACCGAGAAAGTAATTCACAGCGTGTTGCTGTCACCGGTCCGTAAGCGATCGGCGAGGTCAGTTTAATTTCAATTCGACGAAAAAGGCCAGATTTGTGGAAAGAACATTCTTGGATTTTGTACCACGATAATGCGCCTTCGCACAAGGCCATCATTGTGAACGAATTTTTGACCAAACACTCAACAAATACCATCCAGCAACCACCATGTTTACCAGATATGGCTCCAGCTGACTTCTTTCTTTTTCCTTAACTCAAATTACCACTTTGTGGTACCCGTTTTGAATCGGTAGAAGACATAAAGGAGAATTTGCGGCGACAACTGAACTCAATTCCGAAAGCAGCGTTTAAAAATGTTTTGATGAATGGATTATTCGTTGGCGTAAGTGTATCGTTTCTGAAGGAGCATACTTTGAAGGTGATAAAATAAATTTGGATGAATATCAAACATTTTGTATATTATTGATCTTTTCCCGGTACTTTCTTGACGGAGTAGTATACTGCTACTTGAATAACTCTGGCACTGGGGCAATTACCACCCATATGATAAAATGGTTGTCACTATTTGGCGAGCCTGTTGCCGTGGTTGACAAATGCTTGCTTTTCACGCTGGAGGTCGTGGGTTCGATTCCCCCCAGGACACATATTTGTGTGGATGAACATGTCGGTTTGTCCTGAATCTGGGTGTAAGTATCTATATAAGTATGTATTTACCAAAGAAAAGTAGTATATCAGTTACCTGGTTTCCATAGTACAAGCTCTGCTTAGTTTGGGATTAGGATGGCCGTGTGTAAATAAGGTCCCAGGATATTATAGCTGAGGAGTGTATGGTAATAGCCGAGTGCTGCCTCAATTTCATTTACTTTGAAATGTCATCTCATAATCATCATAGCTCAGCTGAGATCGCACTAAGCCGGCAGACGATATGTACAACTGTCGTCTTACCAAACTATCAATCATTTAGCTGCTCTTGGCACCTATCACCTATTCTGCTTAATTATTATTTATGATATAATACCTGCAACAAGGTTATTTCAAAGCTACATAGATTGTAGTACTTGATGGTCTGGGATAAATCGCAATAGTGGTAAGAAAACCCGTGAAGAGTATTTTAACCGATTAAAAATAAGTTGGCGGTCTTTTTTGTATATATGGTGATACGCTATTTTTCTGTAGTTATTTAACCGAATGCTTTTGAAATAATCTAATATAAAGAAAAACCTACATGCAAATTGATAATCTGCTCCCTATCTGAAATTTGATGAAAATATTGGACAAAGAATATGGTTGAAAAAATTATTCATAATCATAAAATATTTGTATGATGATGGTCTATGGTGATAAACTTTGTCTACTTAAATTTTGACAATACCTTTTCATCACTAATGGTAGATATATCTATTCGTCATATGGGTGACAAATTATAACATTTTTCTTATAGAATATGACTTTTAGAGTAATGGAATATAAAAAAACCGGTGTATATTCTAGAAAATATGCAAACACTTGGCTGTGCGAGACTTACTCCTACTAGATTAGTTTTTTTTTCTACCAAATACTAAATTATGACACAACATCGCAATTTATTCCACTTTTTTCATTCATTATTGATCAGAAAGTAATCTCAAAATTTAAGTGATAACGCACCGCCTCCGGAATACTACTTATTTTCCGGTTTCCGGACTACTGGTTTCTTTTCTTACCAGAAAAATTACAATATTTTTTTTACCACAGTGGGTATGGTCAAAAAAGTATTGGCGTTGTTATTTAAACCCCGGATCGCATTTTTTAGGTTAATAACCTACTGTAGATTAAGCGCAGTCCGTAATAATAATATGTTAATCTAGCGAAATATCAAAAGTGAATTATTGTATTCCTAATATACCCTAGATTTGTACATTATCAACAAATAATTTTAGTTCGCAGTCCCGAAATCAGCAAATATGGAACCTAGCCAAAGACTCAGTTACAATTCAGTCGAGATAACATTCCTATCTAGTGGGCAGTGCTACCGTTAGATATATAATATGTAACAAAATTAGTGGTAAATAACTATCGCCACAAGTGACACAGGTTATAAAAGCTATACATTTACTAGACCTTTCCTCCTAGTTTATAATTGGGTAATAGTGGGTTATGACTTATAATAATTCCAAGGTCACAACTAGACATATATCTAGGTACCCACTTCAACAAAAAATCAAGCGTTGCTATTTATATAATCAATAGTATAATGTGTTGGACGCAGTTTAGCAAACCTAATATAAAAACATTAATTTTTACACATTTTATTTTACTGGGACATTATTTACACACAGCCATCTGATCCCAAACTAAGCAGAGCTTGTTATATGGAAACCAGATAACTGATATACTACATATACTACTTTTCTTTTGTAAATACATACTTATATATAGATAATTATACCCAGACTCAGGACAAACAGACATTTTCATCCACACAAATACCTGTCATGGGTAGGAATTGAACCCACGACCTCCGGAGTGAAAAACAAGCATTTGCCAACCATGCCAACAGGCCTAAAACCAAAATTCAAAAGTTCTTAAATCTTGAAATCTTCGTTATGGCATATTTTTATAGCCGTACCGGGTTCCGTAGCCAAATGGCAAAAAACGGAACCCTTATAGATTCGTCATGTCTGTCTGTCCGTCTGCCCGTCCGTATGTCACTGCCACTTTTTTTCGTAACCATAAGAGCTGTACTGTTGAAACTTGGTAGGTAGATGTATTCTGTGAACCGCATTAAGATTTTATCACAAAAATAGAAAAAGAACAATAATTTTGGGGGTTCCCCAAACATAGACTGAAACTCAAAAAAAATTTTTCGTCGTACATGTAGGGTATCTACGGATAGGTCTCAATAATGATATTGAGGTTTTTAATATCATTTTTGTCTAGACTGAAAAGTTTGCGCGAGGGACACTTCCAAAGTAGTAAAATGAGTGTCCCCCCGTCCTGTAACTTCTAAGCGAACAAAATTAAAAAATTAAAAAATATATAATCTACATTACCATGCAAACTTCCACCGAAAATAGGTTTGAACGAGATCTAGTAAGTAGTTTTATTTTAATACTTCATAAATCGTAAACCGCAAGTTACCTTTAATTTAATCAACTGAAAAACTTGCTGCTACGGAACCCTTCATGGGCGAGTCCGACTCGCACTTAGCCGGTGTTCAACGTAGGTAATTATGATTCAAATTTTACGTAAGTGGTATAGTAATTCAAGGTTTTGTACTGTTACTTCGTTTCTGATAATGGCCTCCCGACAGAAACTTTTTTTTACACATAGATTGTTTGTAGCAAACGCCTAACCAAATCCCTTATCGTCGTTGCTGTTTTAAAACTTCATATTATGCGTGTTTTTTATTCAATCCACTTATATAATTTGATTTAATATCACAAGTTCTGTGGAATACTACACTTCTCATATGTATGCGGCAGTTCAATTGAAATGAATTAAGGAATTTCAATATTACCAGTAAGGTATTTTAGGATAAGCTAATATTCAAAATATTATTATATTACAAATAATATTTCAAATATATCATTCACATATCCATAGCAAAGTAGAACGTAGGGAAATATATAATTGTTACCCATATATGATCTGTTGGTCGTGGGTTCGATTCCCACCCAAAACAAGTATTTGTGTGGTCAGCACGCTTATTTATTGTGTCTAGGTGTAATTTATCTACAACATGTATGTATTTAGAAGTATATAAGTGTGATCATTAAAACTGACGTTAGAAAAAATTGTAACGGGTAACTCACGTAATTAATTATATGTTGGATTCGGCCAGCAGTTTTGAGTTCTTCAAAAGATTCTCTTGAAGTGGTCGAACCTGTTGACAGCATCCAACATAAACTTAATTTTTCAATTTATGAGTTTGTTTATCAATTTTCTCGTTGCCATAGTACAGGCTCTGCTTACTTTGGGATCAGATGACAGTGTGTTGTCCCAAGATATTAATTATTGTTATTTTTTTTTTGATTGATTTAATGTGTTTTATTGATTCTCACATAGAAGTTGTATTGACACATAAGAGGTCTGAATGTTACAACGATACAGCAACGGTATGCAACTCACACGCAAAGTGGAACATAATATAATATATTTGGTAATTTTAATAATATTTTATCAGTATAAATATTTCTTTTTTTATTTAATTTATTTATTTAAATAATTATTTGCCACTAGTTTTGTAATACAGTACATAAAACGGGTAGGCGTGGTGTAGTCCCAAATCACCGATACGAGTAACACTTAGTCTTTTATATGGCTTTCCTACAAACTTTTAAGTGGGAATAAAGCGGTGCTTTTTTCTTCGTGTTTGCATTTTAAACGTGGCACGTCGTTTTTTATGTCAGTTTCATTGCTTCAGGGCACAAGTTGAGGCGTTTTACGTTCGAAACTAACTTTTTGTGGGTAAATTCATTGATTAAAATTATAGGTAGGGAGGGTATTTTCAATGTTTTTGCTATAAAGTACTCCTTACTCTTTACTGATCGTATAGGCGTACCCTAGTGTCAACCGCCAAGTAGGACTGTGAGATGGCTTAACGACTGCTGTCTAATGACTAGTTCTAGAACCGCGACCGACAGATCAACGTGCCTTCCGAAGTTCGGAGACGCTCAGCAATTAAACCACTTTGGTGGTCACCCATCTATTGACTGACCGTGAGCCTAGTTGCTTAACCTCGCCGATCTCGTTCGTATCAGTAAGAGCATCTGGCAACGAGCACCTCATAATATGAAGTGATTGTCAGCAAATATTTTAGCACATAAGGCGCGTCAGCAATGAATCTTGCACACATTGTACACTGACATATTGCTGACGCTGACTCCCTGATTAACTCTGGCAACTTTACTCAAACCTAGAACCACAACATGATGGAGTGTTTTCTGTCTGGTAGAGGTACTTTTCTTATAATTTATCTTAAAGGGAAAGATAGCTTTCTTCTTCTTATAGAAATGGTAGGATAATGACGTCTCATATTTTTAAAGGCAAGTTTTATTTTAAATAAAACTTGCCGTTAAAAATTTTTCAACCAACATTATCAGTAAACTCAGAAATCACACTAATATTATAAAGGCGAAAGTTTGTCATTAATGTGTGAGTGTGTATGTTTGTTATGTCTTCCCGTCTAAACGGCTGGAGCGAATTTAATAAAATTTGGTATGGAATGGGTAAAATTTGACTTGGTTAGCTGACACCCTAGATTAGCACATAGGCTATTATTTCTAAAGTTTAACGTGGGTAAAACCGCGAGGCACGGCTAGTAAAGCATAATATGTCTATGATTTACCCGTTGATTTCGACACATAAATCATTGATAAGCCTATTGGACGCAACCCAGAGAATATTATCTCTGACATTCAAATTATTGTTAACATCACAGATAACTGTAATATACTATCAGGTCAATAGACTTAGCTATTTAGTGTGGTTATACATAGACACATTCGAGTAAAATATACAACATTCCAAAACATTTAAGCATTCAATTCGGCAAGGTTAGCTAACGTACTAAACACCAATAAGAATTGTTTTGAAATCTAAAATGATCATGATCTCAAACTCAAAGTAATCTAATTTGCCGATATTTCACACATCTGAAGGCACGGTCGTGGCCTAAAAATCTTTTTAGTTTTTAAATTATATTCTTTTTCACACTTTACTGAAATTAAAGTCTAAAATGCTACACCTTGGTACTTATTACTTTTTAGTAGTTGTGAAGCATAGATTCTAACAACAAGAGTATTGGTGATTTTTGCTACTGAAACTTATTTCTTAATTTATAAAATGACAGTATACCATCCTCGAAGGTGACTTGTAGGTGAAGGTGTGTTGGTGAAGTTTGCTATATCACGATTAATTTGGATCAAGCGACCTGGCGACGAAGGGGAAATAATTCAGTTATAGAATCAATTCAGGCGACGGCATACAGGTGATTCAAGCAAACGTTCAGATCGGATTGGAAAGCCATCACGAAATTCTTCACGTGCATCTTCGCGTGAGGAGGATTGTTTCGGGCTGGGTACCGCACAAAATTTACCAATACGATTCAGAAATAAAGCGCTAGTCAACAGTGTGGTTGTTCCAAAATCAACTAACACCTAAGAAAGATGAGCGATTAGTAGCGCAGGCAAATTTTTGATTGTTAGTTATTTCACTGTGAGTTCACTGTATCAATTCCTTTACGGAATCAAAGTAGTATCAACACCAAGTGCTTGCCAAAAGTGTACGATGTAGTGAACAACAAGCGGCCGAAAACGGGGTGCCACGAGTTACTGTTCTATCATGACAACGCACCCACGCACTTGGCGCTCAATACTAGGGTCTTCCTGGATAGCACACCAGTTAAAGTATAAGGTCACCCGCCAGCATTGTACCTGGCATGGCGCCGTGTGTATTATTTTGGTTCAAAAAAGTAAATAAAATGAAAGGAACACATTTCAACGCCAGAAGATGGACTGGCAGCGTTCAAGCAAGCTACACCTTGCTTGAACGCTGCCAGTCCATCTTCTGGCGTTGAAATGTGTTCCTTTCATTTGGAGGTGAGGTGTCTTAAGTTTATTGTAAAAAATGCTTTCAGGATTGGTTCAGACGCATAAAACTTTGTGTAGACGCTTATGAACAGTAATTTAATAAGATTTAATAAATAAATACCCCATACAACCTATTTTGTAGTTTCTACAAATATTCTAATTGCCCCACGTATTTAATTAGCCAAATTGGATACGATTTTTTTAATTGAATTTATATCTACAACCGTAACCTTTTGATGTTTCACATTTATCTCATAATGGACATTTAAAAAAAAAAACGTTAAATAAACTTTCTATATCTGTCAACATCCATACTTCACATATAATGAAGACAGCTTGAACTACAGCTACTACTATAAACTACACTTAAACTTTACTTAATACTTTTGGGAATATTAATTTTCTCCTGTTTTATTAAATAACTTTTAAATTATTTATTATAAAATGATTATTATAAATGCCAGAAAACATTGATGAGAAATATATACTGATGGTCAGCAGTAACACTCTTTTTATAATTTCTAACTTGTTCTCAAAATACCTCGAAATTCATGTTACTTTAACAAATTTCACATAAATCCGTGCTCTAAAATTATAGTAGTTAATAGAGTACTCAGGTCTCATATTTTTAACAAGACGTACGGGACTCCATATACGTGATCCATATGTGAATCTCGTTTTAATTTATTGTTGAATGGATGCTTAAATTTTGCAACTTCATTAAACAGAAAAATATCCCAAATTATTATACGGATGCTTAAAAATACCAATACAATGTTTAAACTTATTATATCCTTTGTCCTGCAGTACCACCGAACATTCTAGACGAAGAAAGTACGCAGTCAGCCGTAGCGGTGCGCGAGAATCAGAACATCAGCCTGGTGTGTAAGGCGGACGGCTTTCCCAACCCGAAGATCATGTGGCGCAGAGAAGATGGACAGCCGATATCTGTCGATAGAAGGAAGAAAGGTAACCATTTTTATCTTCAGGATATCGTCGTCAACATCTTTATCATTAATCATTGGCGTATTTATAATCTCACTTTCTCAATAAAAACAGTCTCCATTTCCAAAATATTAGATCAAATAATTATAAGGTTCCAGTAGAATTATTAGATAATATAATGCCTTTTTGATATTATGAGTGGATATCTTGGTATTGATTGGATCCGTCTTCAATTTTAGGATTTTAGGATTATTGTGAAAGCAGAATTATTTCTCTGGCTGATATTCTATAAATAAAATAAGAAAACAAAAATAAATTAACAATAATAAAAAAATATAATAGGAGGTCTTATCGCTTACAGCGATCTCATCCAGACAATCTTCACTTGGACTGCATTGTAAGGAATTACTTAGGAGTAGGGTTAGTGTATGGTGTCAGAAATATAGGATATAATTACTTAAGCCTAATAGTGGATGTTCAACACGAATATCTGATTCAGGTCTGAAAATACATACTTAGAATTGAATCAAATATTCGTGCTCCCACTAACGTGTCTTAGTTATTTAACATTTGTGTATTTGTTACCCAAAATGGACGAAATTATCGTATAACATGTAGGTAATGTAGTGTAGTTTCCTTTTTAGTAATGAAGACAACCTTAAGTGGTACATAAATATCTTAGTTCTGATATCTTTGACATTACTGCACCTACAATATAAATCCTGTAGATACCCTGCGGAGGGAACTTTTCAGAAAAATATTCCAAATAAATATCAACTTATGGGAATAAGCGTATTTTTCATCTATATAAATAAAAATAAATCACCGAAATGTTTGTACGCTTATAACTTTTAAACGACTGCTCCAAATTAGATAACTCAAAGTTGTTTTTTCATATAGCCTATACAGTGTCAGGAAAAAGTTAGTAAAAAAAATAGCAAATATTTAAAAATCTCCGAAAAGTGAGTGTGTGATACATAAGGCAGAATTCACGACAAAAAATACGTCAATACGAATTTTGCCTAAAACTAAAAATTCGAATTATGAATCAGGTCAATCATAACTTACTTAAATAAGTCGAATTATATATTTTAGTAGAGTCCTATTAGCCTATAATGTCCTGGGGCATTATTTTCACACAGCCAACTGATCCCAAACTAAGCAGAGCTTGTACTTTGGACACCACAATAGTGATATACTATATAGACTACTTTCCTTTAGTAAATACATATATACTTATATTGATAATTACACCCAGACTCCCAAACAGACATTTTCATGCACACAAATTTCTGTCCTGGGTGGGAATCGAACCCACGACGTCCGGCGTGAAAAGCAAGCATTTGCCAACCACGCCAATTGATTTATAAGTTTGATATATAAGTCTACTTGTGTCCTTGGAATTATTATAAGTCATAACCTACTATGCATCTACCCAATTATAAACTAGGTTGAAAGGTCTAGAAAATATATAGTTTTTGCAACCTGCGTCACTTGTGGCGATAGATATTTACCACTAATTTTGTTACATATCTGTCCTGGGTGGGAATCGAACCCACGACCTGCGGGGTGATAGGAAGAAATCTATCAACCACGATAACCGGCCCGTCGCATATCGAATTGAAACTGTTAGTAAATCACAATTTTGTTTGTGTTATTAAATTTGTTTCTGGCACTCGCCGGCCTCTGCTGCGGAGGTAGTTTATAACGGCATTTACAAATTCACGGTGAAATATATATTTTATATCTTTTTTTATTTAAATGCTTGTTTTACTAAATTTTGTTAGGCATTGGGCTGTAAAAAATCTAACATAATTAAGAAAAATATGCTGCGGTCATGGGAGTGTATAAACGGCCAGTGTGAATTAGAAAAGAAGACCCTCCGTCTTACGAAAATTCGATCAGGTTTAACATTTTTTACCCATCCCAAAAAAGTAAACGACGCCGCTAAAGAAGTTTTCACTTCAAAAAGTTATCATGCTCTATGGTTTATTTTTTTTTTAATCTATACTTCTATTTAATCGTAAACTTTAAAACCCAGGCACATTCCTTGTAAAATGGGGTCAAAATCTGTATTTATTATCAACTCCCGCCAATTATTGGAGTATCATTTGACACTAGATCCAAATTGACCAATTAGAACGCAGGATTTCCACTCTTAACTGTCATGGCGTCCTCTGCGTCAGTATGGCCGCCCGTACATTGCTTAGTGACTTTTGTGGTACAATTTCGGTGAATTTTATTGATAATAATGTCAGATTTGTTAAAAAAAGTTGTGCCTACTCAGACAAGGAAGCGAAGTATGAACAAAGAAAAGAGAAAGAAAACGCTGAGAAATGTAAATCAAGCTTTCGTTGAAATTGCTATGCAATAACATACACTTTGTTACAATATTGTCAGTTTTTGAATAAGAATTTTGTGCCTACCGGTCTATAATGTATTTTGTAGGTATAATTTTACTTTCTTTAATAGAATATTTAGATCATTTCATTGAATGCGATAATATTTAAAACAATTTATTAAATTAAACGGGTTTAATTTACTGAACCCGTGGGCTGCTCTAAGTACATCATTACCACTTTTTTTTTAATTATATGTACATAGAACACAAAACCTTTAACATAATAATACCCAAATTTTTCATCACACTACTTTATATTACAGCCAGTACGAGATGTATGAATTGTGTTATGTATCGCAGCGGCACATAAGACATTCGAGAACTTATTGAATACTTTTGGATTCAACCTATCATATTCATACATTATAGGGACACTATGAAATTTTATTCGTCTTACAACGGAGGGCACGTTAATCTGTCGGTCCCGGTTGTAACCATTAGGTGACAATCGTTAAGCCATGTCGGATGCCTACTGGGGGACTTGAATAACTCTGACACTAGGGTAACCACTGCCCATACGATAAATAAGTAATCCACAAT
This sequence comes from Pseudoips prasinana, assembly GCA_951640165.1. Classification (NCBI taxonomy): domain Eukaryota; kingdom Metazoa; phylum Arthropoda; class Insecta; order Lepidoptera; family Nolidae; genus Pseudoips; species Pseudoips prasinana. The sequence continues at coordinate 1,363,033 of OX621238.1, read as the reverse complement.
AATTTACATCCAGCATAATTTTAACACGTCAATGCACGACAACTCGCTAGGAATGAAATATAAGTGTTTAGAGCTCAAAAAAAATGTATTCGTGCTGTAAGTGGAGTAAGTTTTCTAGACAGCTGCAAACCACACTTCAGAAAACATAAAATATTGCCACTACCATGTTTGTATATATTAGAAATGTGTACATTTACAAAAAAACATTCAGAACTTTTTGAAAAATACGACACTACATCCAGACATAGAGACCATATGAAATTGCCTCGAATAAAATTAGATTTTTTCAAGAAAAACGCCTACTGTGTGGCTATTAAATTGTATAACCATGTGCCAAAAGACATAAAGAAATTGACATACAAACAATTTAGAAACAAACTATTTGACTTCCTTCTGAATAAAAATTATTATATTACTAGAGAATTCTTAGAAGACAGGACATTTCAAATATAATATTATTAATGTAAATGTTTTATTGTTATGTTATTGTATTGTTACTAAATTTGCACGCCCTAAGCGGCAGAATGTGTTGGATTCTGTATTCTATGTATTACTACCTGCTATTGTAACCACATTCTAGCAAATAAATAAATGATTGATTGATTGATTGATAAATTTAGGTAACTTCACAAAAGTATACGTGAAATAATAATGGTAAATACACATATATGTACATTGTTATTATTAAAGCTTGTAAGTCTTTGAAGCAATAACCAACTAACACTTGACACTCAACTTATCATGACGGTGACAATCCTGCATTACCGTCTAAGCTCGCTGTCAACACAACTTGGTAACCGCGGCGTGAACACGCTACATATAATACATTTAAATACCCACTGAGCGCAGCTGTTCCTATTGCGAACTACAACACCCTTACGCCATACTATACATAATTATAGTACTTACATTACATACTGTAGAACAATAGGCGTATGAATTAAAATCAACTTTAACTACGTTGTTGGCCTTATCCTTTAAGTAATACATTATTAGTCAAATAATGCTTAATACATACATAGAAAAAAAAGAAAGAAAGAACATTTATTTCTGCACCAAAACTATACATAAATATGCTTACTATGAGATCATCTTAATAAATCTAGGCATCTTACCGAGAAACATAATCAAATATTAAATAAAATGTTACAATAAAGTAGATAAGAAATGTGTTATTGATTGATATACTGCTTCTTACGGCCTGAAACACCCTTCATAACGTATAAAAACTCTTCTATTTGGTAGCTTACTTTTTAGGGTTCCGTAGCCAAATGGCAAAAAAACGGAACCCTTATAGTTTCGTCATGTCTGTCTGTCTGTCCGTCCGTATGTCACAGCCACTTTTTTCCAAAAATATAAGAGCTGTACTGTTGAAACTTGGTAAGTAGATGTATTCGATGAACCGCATTAAAATTTTTACAAAAAAATTGAAAAAGAACAATAATTTTGGGTGGTCCCCATACATGGAACTGAAATTCAAAAATTTTTTTTCATCGTACCCATTCATGTGGCGTATCTATGAATAAGTCTTCAAAAATGATATTGAGGTTTCTAATATCATTTTTTTCTAAACTGAATAGTTTGCGCGAGAGACACTTCCAAAGTGGTGAAATGAGTGCCCCCCCCCCCCCCCCTGTAACTTTTAAAATAAAAGAATGATAAAACTAAAAAAAAATATGATGTACATTACCATATAAACTAACAACGACTGGACTGGTTTGAACGAGATCTAGCAAGTAGTTTTTTTTAATACGTCATAAATCGTATACCGCAATTTGCTTTCATTTAATCAACTGAAATACTTGCTGCTACTGAACCCTTCATGGGCGAGTCCGACTCGCACTTGGCCGGTATTTTTGTCTTATATTTTTATTAAATATAAAACGGGCGTCTCTTGTTGTACTAAAAGCACGATACTGGAATCGCCAACCCGTCTGCAAAAAGACGTGATCGTGGCTATCTCCCAAATCATGGACACAATTCTATTGTGGAGGCCGGGAGAGTGATCCAGGAGTAGACGTATTATAGCTGATATTATAACGGTTTATGTTATTAAGTAATAACTATTCGACATTATTAAACTCTACTGTATTTCCATTCCAAACTTCAGCTGGTCCAATAAGGAAAAACATTTTGATTATGTTTTCCCCAACATTGGCGTTTTATAGTTACTTATACATTTGTAGCATTCGCCAATAAAATCGGTTTTGTTTGCATTTCCTAATGATTTCATAACAGCACCAGTTGAACATTCGTGTTAGCTAATACAATTGCAGTTGATGTTCTAAAACCATTATGTTGCAAAGGCATAAGTGTAATAGCTTTGTTCAGACTTTTGACCAGTTATAATGCTTGTAACCCTCCAATCAAGTGAACGAGTCTACACTCACTGAATCGCAACTGTAATAATCGAATTCGGATGTACTGGATTCAGTGTGAGATAAAGTCCAATGGTAAACGTTTTACGTCACTAGATTAGAATAAACAATCGAACTATGTCATACGAGCCGTGTGGTTCCGGTCTAGAAAGAATAACTGTCGTAGGGTCACTCCGTACCATATCCCGTTGGTATCAAAAAAGACGATTAAGGGATACATCAGGATACAGCAGCGCCACCTGAATGAATGAATGATTTCTTTATTTGCAGGAATATAGGTACATTTAGATGGTCTTAAATTACAGTTCCACTATATTCAACAATTTGTTGTGCAAATGTTTAAGTAGAAGTATGACACATAATATATGTAAGTAACATGTATTATTTGTCATAATCTCACGTAATTTTAATTCGATATACATAACTTAATATTTTACTTTCTATATAATTTTAAAATTATTTAATAGCTAAACGATAATAACGTAAATGTCAATATATAATCAATCAATCAATATATATATATAACATAAAAGTCAAGTTAAGTAGTATGTCAAAATTATTTAAAGTTAAATTGAAAATAATCTCAAATACAATAAAAACATTTGTCAAAGAGCCACTCATACATTTTTTTATTGAACTAGCTACCTCCTGTGTACTAGCTACCACCTAACTGCAGTCGCCAACTCGTATGCCAAGCATAAACCCCTCCGGCCTCCTCAGTAGCCATCTGTTCTACGATCTGTGCCCTGCCTACTGCCACTTCAGCTTGGCAATTCTTCTTTAACAATATACTACATGTAAAATAATACTAATATTTTTTGGGACTCCTACGAAGTTAATTAGCTAAGCAGTGCTAATAATACTGTGTAGTACACGACTAAACAAATTTAAATTACTTTACCTCTTTTCCTATAATAGCTCGTATGAAAGGACAGAGCAAATAATTAATTCTTGGAAATGTAAATTTCCTTTCATAAGTTTGCTTGCGTTCGATTACTTACTTCCCTCTCTCGTAAGTTTGCGGAAAATAATTTAATCAGAAACTAACTATGTAATCTTAAAGTCTTTTAAATTAATTGACATTTAAGAGTAATGCGGATGGGTACAATTAGATATTGTTATAGATAACTGAATGTTGTCGTATGTAAATTGAACTGAAAGTAAGTAGATTGTGATGTTTTTGTTGACGTGTTGCAATCATTGCAATTATGTGGTCATTTTAGTGGAAGTCACCAGTTTGTTGTTTGGTTTGGCAAGCTTGCTGTAGAGGTGTTTGTTGACGTGAATTGTTGAAATAAAAGTTCTTTACGCATGCTGTAATTGTGGAGTAAGCTGGCGAATACTGAAGGGGCTGGAGAAAGAGGTACGAGCACACATTTTCTTTATCTCTTTCTCTGTCCGTCCACATCAAAAGCAAGCGCAAGCAAGTGGATACAACACTTGTGTGGAGCGCACTAACCCATATAATGCCTGTTCCACCTAGACTAAACGAATCCCAATAAGAAAAGAAGACGCTATAACCTTGGTATGGAATGTCAACAACAAAGCGATGGAGAGAGAGAGATAGTCTAGTAAATTATAAAAGAACTGGGATGGAGGGATGATATTATAAAATTCCTGATAGCATTCGCCGCAAACAATCTTTAGAAGCCCGACAAATGTGTGTTTTAGTTCAGAATTTAATTTGCCTGGTACCGCTAGACCAACGAAGCTGTCACGTCAAGGTTTTTTATACATCTAATAAAGAAGTAGAAGTAAATTTATCTGCGTATATTTTCCTTTTGGTAGGGTTGCCATCCATTTGGGTTTTCCCGGGCTTGTTCATAGATGCACCCATGACGCTGATTTAAAAAAAATCCAGTCACCAGTTGCCACTGGCGCTCCGCATACATTCTGGATAGGCAGAGTTTTATAACTCTGCGTCTTTCGATCTGTTAAGCAGATTTTAGAGGTAGCAACCTAACCTTTTGATGCGTCCAGAAGTCCAAATTTTGCATCAACAAGAAATGTATAAATGCGAAATTGTAGTGGAAAAATTATAAATGTGAAAGTATGTGAGTATGGATGTTTGGATGTATGAATGTTTGTTACTCTTTCACGCAAAAACTAACGAACGGATTTAACGCGGGTAAACCACGGGACTTAGCTATTATTATAAAATTTAACCTAAAAGGTAACACATATAGCTCATATTAATAAGAAATTTTAATTGTTCTAATGAGATTGAAAAGCTCAAGCACATTTTCTTGTAGCACATTTTTACTCGTAATTTTCAAAACAGAGCCCCAATTACGCAGACTCGACGCCACTCGAAATCATACCCCAAATATGATAACAAAACCACCTTAATCCCACTCCAATATGAGGGAAATATCCTCCGGAGAGGATTAAGCCTCATTTTAAGAAAAAACCAGTTTAGAGATAATTATGGCGAGGAAAATCTGAGTTGTGCCGGCAAATTAAACCAATTGCGTGTACCCAGAACGTCGACAAAGGCGTCCAAAAATTGAGTTTAATTCCAAGAGCGATCTTCTTGTAGGCACATACAGAGTAAAATTAACGTGTGGTGTCGAGTGGTACTTGTCGCTAATTGTGTGTGACCCTCCTGTCATTCCCACCCGTGTATTTGCAAAGGATGGTGTGTACAGACGGATGTTTTAATTACAACCAGCATCGAAAAACCTCCCCATTTTCGATTCTATACGTGTTAATCTTTTGTCTAAATTAATACGGCCGCGGTACCCTTTTCCCCGCGGTTTTAATGGGAAGAGTCGAGAGTCTGCTCGTGCTGCTGAATAAAAGTCGTTATGGTTTTTAGTGAAAATATTTATACATTTGACGCTGAAATAAATTCGTGTTTGGAACCAAGTTTCTAGTGCAGAGTGTCGTTACTGGGTCAAAAGTTCTGCAAATTACCAGCGTGTGTCATGATTCTAGTATTTGATACGGAAAAGTTTTGCATACATACGCATTTGAAAGTTTCTCAGTTACACGCTTACCGAAACTAAAACAGTATATGTACATAAAAAACCAAAGCTTACGTTTGAATTTAATTTTGAAAATCAGAATTCAATTATATTATTTATTTTATTATAGCAATGATATTTAGCTAGCTCGTATCACGTTATTGTCAAGAAATTATGTTTAATTATCCAGTTTAAGTCTAATATTTTTACTACATATTGTCAATGGTTCGGTCTATATTAAGGTATTATTATGATGAGGGACCTTGTGTTAATAACGACGGTCGCGCTTTAATGCTACCACCGGATTCAATGCGCCCCAACTGAGAAGACCCAGCGAAACAAACTCAGTGGGTTCATCTACTACCGGTTTCAACACGACCCAGTTGAGACGGTCCGGCGAAACATACTCAAGCGGGCATGAACACGGGATTTGGTCCAATTAGAGTAATTTTATTTAGTAGGCAAACACAATATATGCTCGATCGGTTTTCTGAATGCTTATTATTTTAGATTATATTTAGTTATACAAAAGAAAAACTTCGAAACAATAACATTATTCATTTTGAGACAGAGTCAATAATTTTAAATTAAGTATATGATAGCAATCATTTACAGATAGTTCACGTAACACAGCAGATCAGTCATGTCTATATGGCTACTAGATCTCCAGCGAGCAATGTGCAGGTAGGAAGTGAGAGCCAGACGTCTTTGTCATCGATGTACTCTTTAGTGGTGTAATAACCCCTAGCCATACGTATACGTTTAATATGTGTTTTAAAACTTGTGTCAGGCAGATCAGTAATTTGAGTAGGAAGCTTGTTATAAAACCTAATACAATTTCTTAAAAATGATTTATTAGTTTTGCTTACTCTAAAGCCTGGCATGGCTAGTTTGTTTTTATTCCTAGTATTTATATTATGCAGTTCACTTTTCTTTTTATATTTATGAATTTTTTTTCTAACAAACATTGCATTCTGATATATATATTCCGATGGCACAGTAAGTATATTTATTTCTTTAAACAAATTTCGCAAAGAATCGCGACTGCCTAAACCATAAATGGCTCTGACTGCTCTTTTCTGCAATACAAACATAGTATCTATGTCAGCCGCCGAACCCCACAGCAGAATGCCATACGACATAATGCTATGAAAGTACGCGAAATACACTAATCTAGCAGTTTGTTCATCTGACAATTGCCTTATTTTCCAGACAGCATAGGAAGCCGAACTTAATTTACCTGCTAACTTTTCAATCTGAGGACCCCATTGCAATTTTGAATCAAGTGTCAATCCTAAAAATACGGTCGATGGGACTAAATCTAATATTTCCGCATTAAGTGCAACTGTTGGTACAATTTGAGTCACATTTGGCAATGAGAACCTGATGCATTGATTTTCCCTGCATTTAACAAGAGATTATTTGCCGAAAACCATTCTGATATAAGGCTGAGTGTTTTATTATGCTCAACAAGATCTTTATCCTTTCTATTTACTTTAAATATGAGCGATAATTCTTATCATCATCATCATAACACGTGAAGCAAAAACTTTGTACCAATTTTATCGAACATTGCGCGGACGGAGAGGAATATGAAAGGTCATGGCCCATAATCCGACCCGGTTCAAAAATGTTTTTGTACAAAAACGAAAATAATGGTAAATAATGCAGGCATAACCCACTGTTCATTATATGTAAAAAGAAAAAAATAATTCAATGGAGAGATCTTGCAGTAGACCGATCAAAATTGGATAATAATTAGCTGCACCAGCGGTTTCGCCCGTCTCTAAAATAATTTTATCCCATGGAAAAATGTCACTGGGATAAAAAGTTTACTATGTCCGTCTACAAATCTAATATGTAGGTATATACGATATATTTTTTTGTCTATTCATAGGAATTTGACATGACATGATAGACAAAAAAATAATTAAATAATGTATTTTCTTAATCTATGCTATGCACCTAAGGTATTAAACAAATACTCATTCTTTACATGTATACTACGGGGCAAGCAATTTAACCAAAATCGGTTCAGTAGTTTAGACTTGAAAATGAAAGAAGCAGACTTACTTTGCCATTGTTTTGTTAAATAAAAATATCATCGTGACACTTAATAAGCAAACTCGTTCGGTCAGGTAATAAATAACACGTATATTGCTGTCTCGGTCTCACCCGAGCTTTGTTGCAGTCGCGCAATAATACAATGTATTATATTTTATTTCATGATCCCCATCGGCCACAGTAATGCACCACATACCATTGAAAAGTATAATCATTTGTCTTTGATTCCCCCCATATTTCATTTCTGTATGCCGTAGGTATATTTTTCATACTAAATGGGCCATTACCTTTGGAGCAGTTAATGTTCATATGCGGAGAGAGTGCAGAAAGCTAATATTTTGATATACTAAGCAGTAGAAGTATCTTTAATATGTATAGTCTTTGACAATAGAACCTTAGTGGTCGAATTTCGAATAAGTGCGATCTCTAGTATTTATAAATACAAGTGAAAACCATTGCTGACTGCTAAACTAGCTTAACTGCCCTATAATAAACAATCAAAACAATAAAATAAACATTAAAACCAACTACATGCTAGAAGATAAAGCACTAATTGCGTAATGTATTCAAGTGGCGAGCGGAGAGCGGACTCGTTGTGGACTCATTACATTCATGCACGAGGTACCAAACGTAGTTTAAGGTACAGAAAGAGTTACTCTCATTGTGCCAGCCAACTTACTTACCTGCTTATCTTGTAGGCAGTGGTTACCCTAGTCTCAAAGATTTTCAAGCCACCCATTAGGCCTCTGACATGACTTAACGACTATTACCGCGATAGGTAATAGTCGTTAAGTCATGTCATGTCAAGTCAAGTCATGTCATGTCACCGGGACCGGCAGCTTAACGTACCCTCCGAAGCACGGAAACGCTCAGAAATTAAACCACTTTGGCGGTCACCCATCTATGAACTGACCGCGAGCCTAGTTGGTTGACCGCCAATCACTTACGGGCCGGTGAGAGGATCTGGTTATGAGCACCAACTTAAGAATGTTTTCGTAATTTGGCAACCGGGAACCATATCTTTTCGGTGAAGCCAATTCAGTCAAGCCTTTGTCACCGCGTATTTCGGAGTTTGGATGACAGAAAGACTACTTCTACACCTAGGAGTGCATTTTATTCTCATATGAATCTATGACAATCCTTACATTGAGTCAGAAGATCCATAGAGTCTTACATGTAATGTAAATCTTATTTACTAATGTTCTAAGGCTCTCGAGTTTAATTCTAACAACTACTAGCTCGTTGGTTTGGAGCTGACCCAATTGAGCATGAAGCAATTGATGTAAACTTAAAATGTGTTGTATTTGTGAGCGTGTTATAGTAACAGAACAATAAGTCTAGGAGTGATTTAAGGTTATGATAGGCCGTTGGAATCGCTTATTAGGTACGAGTATAATATTACTGCTATTTTGAAGACTTTTTTTTTTATTATGATGTTAATTTTTTGTAATATTTTTTCTGTTTTTAATATTTTTGTAAATTCTTTTATTTAGTGTATTAAGTTTTACCTATTTTAATTAACTTAGTACGTTAAGGAGAGTGCCCCGATTCCCAAGATACAAGTTTATTTAGGTTGGGAATCAGGAACTACAATTTTTTAAATTATTTGTTTTGTGTGAAAATAAACAATTTTTATTTTTTTATTTTAATTTGAGAGTACGTTAAGGAGAGTGCCCTGATTCCCAAGATATAAGTTTATTTAGTTTGGGAATCAGGAACTACAATTTTTTTAATTATTTGTTTTGTGTGAAAATAAACTTTTTTTATTTTTTTATTTTAATTTGAGATTCTTCTATGTATTATGTGCTCTCACGCCACAAGCTAACGTGCTACGTCTAGCCAAAGCTAGAACTCATGAAAATAACAGAACTTGAACCTAACCCTATGTGAATGAGTATTCTTATACCAAGCGTAGTATTCCGTAATTGTAAATAGAGGCAAACTCATTTGGGCACTTGATGGCGCGCGCCGACCGGCGACCCAACAGCTACGAGCATGGAATTTTTAATTTTTATTCTCCAGCAAGATTGTTTCAAATGACCTTAACGTGAGTAGTTTTATGGCATGGATTTGGAGTGGCTTGGCTATGAAGAGAGAAAATCTGGAGTGGGTTGGTTTCATATTGTTTTACGATATGTGTTAGAAAGTACTTTATATTACAGCAAAATTTACTAACTGAAAATTAACGTTTAGTAAATTATTGACTGGTATGTTTAGAAAATGGAATATTTTATAAATATTATGTTGATTGTTAAACATTTTTAAATACCTACTATAAACTTCATTTTAGTAACTAATTAATAATATATTTGAAATATATTTTCAAATTACATTAGGTATGTATTTCAAATAGCAAACAAACCGTTTCTTTCTTCTCTTGACATTTCAAGCATATTTCAAGTTGTTTAAATTAATGAATTTATACCCCATACCAATAGAATATTTACCACAACTAAATGATCGTGATGATAATAAAAATACAAAATTTATGAGTAATGATAAAATGTAAGGCAGGCTATTGCCTAACATTTTTATCTAGTAAATTTGTCAGTTTAGAACATAAGAGTAAAAAACTATTACTAAGCTATAATTAAAAACAAATCAGGTTCAAATATCAATCCGCTTTTATGAGAAAACATCTATAGATTATCTCATTTATTTTAAACTATTTTAATACTACATATTAGTTGCTTTTCCAATTCACCTCCACCGCCGCCGCCACCGCCACCGCCGATCACTTGCTGTTTCTTTCGAAAGAAGTGCAATGTGAAGCAACGAATACTATTAAAGGCTTTCAATGAAAAGGTTCAATAAAAATCGAGATTTTTCGCTAGTGGTTTATATTCAATACTTGGAATTACCAAAATAGCAATTTACTGGTTACTTGTGGGTGCGCTGAATTGCTGAAATCAGCTTTGCTTTGAGCAACTTATACATCTCAAGCGTTATGTGGGGTGAGACCTTCCCCTTACAAGCGAAGTCTCCATACAAGATGCCCATTATGACGCTACACTTAATTTAATCTGAAAATACAAGCAGGAGTTACAAAAAAATAGGGCCATTTCCTTCGTGGACAAAGAGGGCGGCGATGTTAGCCATAACGAGGTGAAAACGATAACATGACTACTGCAAAAGAGCCAAGGGCATATGCATGCCTGCATTAGGGAAATAATCCTTGCGTCGTGGGGTACTTTACAAACATATAATAGACGAACACAAATTACATCCAGACTCTGAACAACCATTTATGGATCACACAAATGGTTCTCCTGCGTGGGACTCGCTATCTTAGCCGCTGCGCCACACGTGCAGTCCTATCAAGTGAACTTATTTTTATACTTGATCCCAATAGTAGGTATGGTGATACCGCTTAACGGAACGGAACGAAACAGAAGTTGTTCCTGGCTGCTATAAGATCCTCGTAATAAACCACGACAAACATTGTTTGCAATCTAATTCATATATATCATATATATGCTCGTTTTACCAGAAATCTCAATCCCACTATATGTGGTAGACTGTTTGTTTATGAGCATTGGAAGCTAAGCAAAGACAGATTGGTACTGCACCGATAATAAATTGTGGTTTATAATTATTAATGAGTTGATTAGGCAAGTATTATTTAACCGTTTGCGAACATCCGGAAAGAATTGATGCAAGTTTTGACCCTTGATTGAGATATCCTATCTATTGCCTCTCACCAAGCATATTGTAATTTGCATAAATAACATGGGAATTACCGGGTCCCGTTATGATAGAAAATAATCATAGTAGTTATCGCACGTATGAATGCTTATTTCCCGACTTATATAAATACAATTCTATTGGAAAGACCTGGCTCATATAAAAGAAAACATGTTAGGATTTAGTAGCTATTTTGAAATAATAGCTAATAATAGCGCTTCGGAGAATTCGAACGTCTTCCCAGATGTAAAACATATCATAATCAGAATGCTTTTATAACATATCATACAGAGAAAGACGTTTTAAAAGTACACTGCTACCTTTTATGATACCCATGGGAGGGGAAAAGGACATAATATTTCACTCTTTTTATTTACCCCCGCGACAACAGATTATATAACTTTATAGCAAACAGTTTTTCTGATATCTAGCTTATAACCAGTTACCCTCACTGGTGTGTAAGTAATCAGCGACGTTAACATAGGCAGCTTAGAGATGGGTGACCGCCGAAATGTTTAATGTCTTGAGCGTCTAGCGTTTATTTGTCTGTAACGATTCTAGTCACTAGCCAAATAAAAGTCTAACTGCCTACTGGGCGGCTTGAACAAATCTAGCAAAAGAATAACCACTGCCAGTGTGATTTAGTAAAGCATGTTTTTACTCCATTTGGAGTCAGTCACCTAGTATTGGTAATCAGACAACTCCAACTCATCTTTTTTTTTTTTTTTTTTTTTATTTATTTAAATAATTAGTAACTTAGGTCTAATACATTTTTAAACTCGCCAAACTATATTGTTTAAAGGCGAGAAGCGCTCTTATTCTACTACTTAAACCTACTTTACTCTATATATTATACTGAATATCAACTAAAAAGCTACTTAATCATATTATAACTATCATTATGTACTTAATTACTACAACAGTACATCTTTTAATTTCTTTTTTAACAAGCCAATACTGATCTCTTCTTCTTTGCCTTTCCCATTTGTATTGAGATTAGCCCCACTCGGCTAGCTAACAGAATCAAATCGAATACCATAGGGCAGCTCTTATAGTGTTTTATCCCTGCTGGCAGCATTATCGCTAACAGCTGATTTTGCAGAAGTTATAGCGCCAACGCGGAAAAAGACGCATCGAGGTATTGTTTCATTTTCAGACACTGGGGTAAATTCGAATTCTTATGTGTAAATGTGGTGGGCTTTTTAACATAACATCTTCTGCAACCTACACAAGTGGAGTAAAGTGCCATTTTACCGTGAATTGTGATTTTCTATGTTGAATCTAAAACTTCATAGAAGACTCTAGTAAAGTCGCAATTGATTTACTGGGTAGGACAAGGACTATGACTTGTCTGTGATGACTTTACTTGACATTGACTTAATGACGGAAAACTACGCAATTAAGTATACTATTCAAGCTTGCTTATAAGGCTCAGGGCCTTTAAACTGAATTATAAAAAAACCACTGATTCTGAAAGTTCTCTAATTTTTTTATTAAAAATTATTGAATATTCATTGTATATAAGCCCAAATACGAATAAATCACTAAGTATTTAGTGTATTAATTAAGTGTTCCACGTATTGATATTGTATTTTGTATGCGAAATTCGTGTAAGTGAAGCGCTTAGTTTATTATAAGCTCCTCTTTGGTAAAATGAGTGTATTGTGACAGTTACCGGCACATTTTTAAAGGTAAAAACCACAGCATTTACGCGTTATTGCACATCGAATTGCATTAGCTATAATTTCATTTGGCATAAACTAAAGTTTAAAGTTATTTTTAATCAAAGTTAACGCTTATTAGTCTAGATCTTAAATACGTGAACATGATCTTATTCGAGTCAACCGGTGACGCGATTCTTTGTTCAAACAATCCGTACATAATTTAGAAAACTATGTCTGGTATTGCTGTGTGGTGACAGCGACAAATATCAGAATCAGAATATCATCACCCCATCTCATCCCGTGAGGGGGCGTAGAAGTCGACCCGAGGGAATATCTACCAGAGGACGGGCAGCAGCTTCCTTCTGATTACTATGACCATCTTACTGCGATCGCCAACCCGCCTGCCAAGCGTGGTGATTATGGCATATCCCCCCAAGACGATTCTTGAGGGAGGCTTGTCCAGCAGTGGACTTATTTAGCTGTAATGATGATGATGATGATGTCTGGTATTATTACGCGTGGGCGGATCACTTTCTTATCGTAGATAGTGATCCGCCCGAGATCATCTGCAAATCTTAGATGGTTCAGTCGATTGCCATTGATGTCCCTATTTAGTCTTCTGAAAATATTTTCAAGCACAGTAGTGAATAATATTGGGGAGAGGGGGTCTTCTTGCCTGGCACCTCTCTTTATGGGGAATAGATCTCCAACAATTTCTAGTTTTACACTACGTTTGCTTATTTTATAAGTGTTTTTGATCATATCTATATAGTGTTAGTCCACTCCTTGCTGTCTCACAATTTACCATATATAATCATGATTTATACTTTCAAATGCCTTTGCGTAATCTATAAAAGCTATATAAACTGGCTTTTAGTATTCATTACACTTTTCAAGAACTTACTTTATAGTGTGGACGATTGTACTGTAGTTCCTTCTGAAACCTGCGAGTTCTATAGGTTGGTTTTCTTCCAGGGTTTATATAAGTATAACCTTATGTTATATACCACCTGTCTTCAACAAATAAGAAACTTTTATGTGGCAATGTATAAGATTCTATAACAAACTTCCCAGTGATATATATATATATATATATATATATATATATATATATATATATATATATATATATATATATATATATATATATATATATATATTTCATAACGTGGCTACGAAATATGTGTAGCAAAATGGTTTAAAAAACTATAAAAGCCAATTTATGTAGCAGGGCTTACTACAAAACTTCAGATTATTTAAGTAGTAAAAGAGCTTCGGATTGAGTCGCTCTAAATTAACACGTTTAAGTACAATGTTATTTTATGTTAAGAAATAAATATTTTAAAACAGGATTTCTACCGAGTTTTCTGGCAGTGTTTTTCAGTAGCTGCCACGTCATGCACTGCACGGTAGAGCAGACTCCAGCAAATCCAGCCACCCAAATCTGTCAAACTTCTTTTATAGATTTTCAACTTTATCACATAAGCATAAGGGTCAATTTCAATTGGGGAAATTTGACAGATTGGGGTAGCTTGATGTGCTGGCGTCTGTACCTAGATGAACAAAATCGGATATTCAACCCTGACTAAAGTGGTAGTCGTGGTAAAGTGTGCGTGAGTATTAAGTGTAAAAAATATTGACTAACGATACTCATCATCATCATGAAAGCCGAATAATGTCCACTGCTAGACAAAGGCCTTCCCCAAAGATTTCCACAGTGAGGTGTGTCCATAATTTGGAGGGACAAGCCGCCACGCTTAGCAGACTTATTGGCGATCGCAGGAGCACGGTCATAGTTCAATTCAATTCAATTCCGTTTATTCATGAACAATTTAAATTGTGTGTGAATATTATATAAACATGAAACATAAAAACAATAGAAATTAAAAAACAGTACAATAAATTTAAAATAAGTAGGTAAATGAACATGCATAGACATTTATGATAAAAACTATTAATTATTAATTATAAAAAAATCCAAATAACATTATTAAATTATATAATAATAGCTATTATTAATAAATTATAGTATCCAGAGAGAAGCTGATGCCAGTTCTCTGGGAGACATACTCTCGGGTCGACCCGGTCGTACCCCACAGGATGAAATGGGGTAGCGACATCCTATGCCGTCAGCCAATGATACTGCCACCTAATAATCACACTAATATTATAAAGGCGAAAGTTTGTGAGTGTGTATGTTTGTTACTTCTTCACGTCTAAACGGCTGGAGCGATTTTGATAAAATTTGGTATGGAGTTAGCTGACACCCTGGATTAACTTATAGGCTTTAATTTATAAAGTTTAACGCGGTGAAACTGCGGCGTACAGCGAGTTATGGTTCATATACGCAAAACCACTCGTCCGATTTAAATCACCAACTTTTGCCGGTGACTATTTATTTTATTTATTTATTTATTTATAAATGACACACCATCGACAGTTAAAAATTGTTTTTATGTTTAAACACAAGTTCTGTGTGATTTACCATTACAGGTGAATACAACATTTACAATAGGTATTATAACAAAA
Organism: Pseudoips prasinana; assembly: GCA_951640165.1. NCBI lineage: Eukaryota > Metazoa > Arthropoda > Insecta > Lepidoptera > Nolidae > Pseudoips > Pseudoips prasinana. The sequence continues at coordinate 1,347,748 of OX621238.1, read as the reverse complement.
AAAAACTTAAAAAACTATATTACCTAAAATTTGGTTTTAAATTAAAGAAAGTAACTAAAACTAATAAAACAAGGTTAACATCGATAAATTAATGAATGACGGAAGTTAGATCATGGTTATATTAGGTCTTTACCTATGAAATTGCCGTTCTGCAGTACTGGCCATTTCAAATCAAAATAATTTTTGTTTGGCTAAGAATTCTAATTTCAAATTAATTTTATTTTAAAAACATGGATTCTTTTTTCCAAAAGTAGTCATTTCTTTATTGATTAGTGTTACATTTTCATCGCATTTCAATCTTTTTCGTCATCATGGATACGTTAAAAATTCGAGTAATTATGGAATATGAGTACCGTCGTGGCAGCAACGCGGCACAAGCGGCACGCAACATCAACGACGTTACGGAGCTAACACTACAAACCAACGCACCACCTGTTCTTGGTTTGCTCGCTTCCGTTCTGGAAATTTCGACCTGAAAAATGAACCTCGCGGTCGTCCGAAGACTTTGGTCGACAATGACGAATTAAAGGCGGTTGTGGAAGCTGATGATACACAATCTACGGCTGAATTAGCAGCAGCTTTCGACGTTAGCGTCAAAACAATATTGGTCCATTTGCGTCAAATTGGCAAGGTAAAAAAGCTTGACAAATGGGTGCCCCACGAACTCAATGATCGCCAGCGCGAAGTACGCGTCGAGACGTGCCTTGCACTGCTCAACAGACACACAAATGAAGGAATTTTGAACCGCATTGTTACCTGCGATGAAAAATGGATTCTGTTTGATAACCGCAAGCGCTCAGCAAGTTGGTTGGATCCTGGTTCAGCACCTAAACAATGCCCTAAACGAAAACTTACCCCTAGAAAAGTGATGGTCACTGTTTGGTGGTCTAGCGCCGGTGTGATTCATCACAGCTTCTTACCAAACGGGGTGAGCATTACTGCAGATGTGTACTGTGAAGAACTGAGCACAATGATGGAGAAGCTGGCGCATCTCCAACCAGCATTGGTCAATCGCTCGTCTCCGCTGCTCCTGCACGACAACGCGCGACCTCATACTGCACAGCAGACGGTCTCCAAGTTGCAAGAACTGGGGTTGGAAGCTCTCCGTCATCCGCCCTACTCACCAGACCTTGCGCCTACAGACTACTACTTTTTCCAGAATTTGGATAACTTCTTGGCGGGAAAAAAATTCAATACCCGAGAGGCAGTACAAAATGCCTTTGAAGAATTTGTTGCCTCCCGTCCAGCTGATTTCTTTAAGAAGGGCATCAATAAACTGCCACTGCGATGGCAAAGATGCATTGATTGCATGGGTGATTACTTCGATTAATACAAATAAAAAAATTCATGAAAAAAATTCGTTTAAATTTTTTCGTACAAAACGGCAATTTCATAGGTAAAGACCTATTATATAAAAAAAAAATTTAAAAAATATATTCAGAGAAACAACATTAATTTTTTAAGTCTGACTAAGAATATACAGCATTACCCTTTTAAACTTTTTTATGTTGGCTATAAAATATGTTTGGTTTTGTTACAGTGACAGTGTACGAAGGAGACACTCTGAGCTTACAACGCATCAGTCGCACAGAGATGGGAGCTTACCTCTGCATCGCCACTAACGCCGTGCCCCCCTCAGTCTCCAAGCGGATCATTGTTGATGTTGAATGTAAGTACCAGTGCTGTTGTTTTCGAGTATAATTCATTTATTCACTGTTGAAAATAGGTACATAAATGCTTACATAACATTCCCAGACGTGTGTGAATGTATCGTCTCATTTTGTTCTGCCATGGAATAATATACAAACGACTTGCTTTGTTTACCGATTTTAACAAAATACATGGCTCTAGAACAACGAGGAAATCAAGTAAACACATACAACAATCATACAAAAATAAATATACTGGAATTGATAAACTCCTTTTTTCGAAGTGGGTTCAAAAAAGTGTAACAGTAGGGAAACAAAATTCAAGTCTGTTGGCTTTAATTTTCGGTCAAGCAGTGGCAGCCTGTTAGGCTGAATATAATTGCATTAATGCGATTGCGATTATCATTTATGTGAAAAATTGTGAAAAGTAATAGTTTAAAAACTAAAAAAAGCACTTTATGTAATATTAAACTAAAAAATAGAAAATAAATATTATTAATAAATTTAAATTGAAAATAATGTAAAAAAATACATATATTTCATAGTAAAAAGCATGGTGGAGTTATAAATATTTTTCTGGCAGATATGAGTAGAAGAATTATTATTTTAATAATATTTTAAAAAGCACCCCACGCTGTTAAGACAAAAAAAATTACAGTATTTCAAATTTAAATTTATTTCCTATTTTTTAGTCGAATTTTAGATAAAGCGCGTTTTTTAGTTTTTTAAACTATTACACAAACGTACAAACATTCAAGTGAAGCTAATATAAAGTGTGTAAAAACTTGTTTACCAAATTACAATTCATAACAACTAATTAGGACGGTAAGCACTAATTACCTAAAATCCTTTATGGCAGAGGCCATTGTGTCTGGAATGTGTGCCGTGGAGGAAGTGATGCAATGGAGCCATTTCCGACTAGAACAGATAACAATATTCTTTTCTAGTGTCCTTTTTGTAAATATTTTGTGCAAATTTTCTGAAGATTTCTTCCTTTTTTTTATTAAAGACTAGCTGTGCCCGCGACTTCGCCCGCGTGCTAATTAGTTTATTTCGTTTTTTTTTGTTTTTATAGTAAAATAAAATACTTTTTCTAAAATAAAAGTAGCCTAAGTTACTCCTTATTACATCAGGTACCTGCCAATGAAAGTCCCGTCAAAATCGGTCCAGCCGATTCAGAGATTAGCCGGAACAAACAGACAGACAGACAGACAAAAATGATAAAAAATGTTATTTTGGTGTATGTACCGTATATATATTCATATTTATGTAGTAAAAACTGGTTATTTCAATATTACAAACAGACACTCCAATTTTATTTATTTGTATGTATAGATTAAAAATGTGCACTCGATAGAAAGACACTTAGGTAGGTATCTTCAACATGTGGGCGTTGATAACAAGGCTCCAACCTACCTTTACATTTACATAACTACGTATGTATAGGGCCCAACATTATAATAATATATGTTTTGAATTAACATGAATAGTCTAAACAATAAACACAACTTCATATAAGTAAAACATGTTGATTTTTCATTTATTTTTAGAATAAAATAATTTATAAATCGGCAACCACCCTTTTCCAGTACCCCTAACAAGATAATAATAATATCCTGGGACATTATTCTCACACGGCCATCTGTTCCCAAACTAAGCAGAACTTGTTCTATGGGAACCAAATAACTGACTACATAGAATACTTTTCTTTTGTAAATACGTACTTATATAGATAATTACACCCAGACTCAAGACAAACACACCAGTTCATGCACACAAATATCTGTTCTGGATGGGGATCGAACCACGACCTGCGGCGTCAAAGGCAAGCATTTACCAACCACGCCAACTGGCCCGTCTGATCATCGGTCCATCTTGTATTGGGCCGGCCCACGCCCTCGGGATGAAGTTCACCGACTTTATGATGCTTTATGTGGCGCCCGTCTAGTCTGAACGCTTGACAGATGCCTCCCGCCACAGAGCTACACTCAACAGCCTGCAGCGTGTGGTGGCTATACGGATCTGTATTCTGTTTCTGTAGGCTCGCAAGTTGGTGCAATGCCTACTGTGACCCGGTGTGTTTGAGACAGCAGTGACCCATTTAGCAGTTAGCACTTTGGTTAGGATGCATACGTTATCCCTTTTGCGTTGACTTTTACATAAATTATAGTCTTTTCGCCATAGGATGAGTTCCCTGACAGTTCTTGTCTGACAGTTGTAGTGACGTGACCTAACGAAATATAATCTATTTTTTTATAATATCGATTGTCAAAGAAAATGGAATCGGATTCGTGTCAATCTATGAGTAGTGTCAATCTCTATTGGCCGACGTTCCGTTCAACGACTTAAACATTTTTAAGATTTATACTTTTTTGTTTTATTTACTTCATTTATTAACAGTTAATTATAACTACAATAATTTACTTAGTAATTTACGAAAGGCAATATTTTTTTTATCATTTCTGTTTTAATTTTTTTTGCCAGTTTATTTTTTATTCGTCTAAAGTAGTACGCGTGCCACGGAAAAAAATGACCTGTCAGGGAACTCATCTTATGGCGAAAAGACTATAGTTATGCAATCATCGCATCACATAGACATCTAACAATTTATAGAAATTTGACTGAACAACCTTAGGTCATTTAACTTCGAATAATACCAAATGAGAGTCGTAAATAGTTTGCTTTACTTCAACTAAAACCTATAACTAACACTTACTGATCAAGTGCAAGTTTAAATTAGTTAAGTTTGAAGCGATGAAGTGAAATATTGCTCCTATTAAATAAACAAACTCCAATCAAAAGTACTCGCAAGATGGCCTACTGAAAAGTATTATAATTTTTTGTAGATTTGATAGATATTCCCCGTCTGCGTCTCTCCTTGACTGGCAATGACTTTTTGCACTTTCAAGCTGACTTCTTCCACCTGAAAAGTTCTTTTTTATACAAGACGCACTTAAGAGAAAATTCTGCGTATAGGTCGGATTCTGTTTCTGACGGCTCCGGCTGCTCAGTTTATCACCGATAGCAGATTTACATTTTCTCTCTGATAATATGAATATATTAAACTATTATTAATATTTTGGCCAGAACTTTTATTAAATAAAATTGTTGTCTTTTCATATATATATATATATTTAAAATCCCACATTTTTATTCTACGGTATATCATAATCCACAGTTATCATGCTAAAATATGATATAAGTCCACAGACTTATATCATATTTTAGCATTCAGGTACAAGTACCTGACCTCTATCCGGTCGTATCGCTAGTCGCCGCATCGAATCATGTGAATGAAGGAATAGAAAGTGCCCTGGGTTTACGCACTATAATTAGTCCCGCGCAGTTGGCTAGTCTCCATTGAGACTGGCCGCCGTGCCCGAAATTCGACCAGAAGGACATTATTTTAATTTATAGTCCATAATATTGTTTAATGCTTTTAAAATTATATATTTTATATAAATTTATATAGTTATACCCTTAGTTAATGTATTTAGCAACTTTTATTGTATAGTATTCTATTATACGCATGCTGCATTACCTCTTTACACATTTAATGCTCGAGTTACAAGCTAACACAGGCTAACACAGCATGCGTTTAATAGAATACTATACAATAAAAGTTTATTAAAAATAAATAAAAAATAAAATAGCATTGTCTACTGAATAAACCATTGGAACGATGTTGACTATCATCATTACAATCGATTATTCAGTAGACATTTTCGTCATTGCACCTAAGTGCTGTTCAATCTGCGCATTGGAATCCTTGAAATGGCGTGTAAAATCGCGATGGGGGCTCCAGCGGGCTGTAATCCGCAATTGGCTCACGTACGCGCGCTATTGCCGCATTACAAGCTTACTGTATTGTTATGTCATTATTGATTTTGACTAAGGCCAGGGGTACCAAATCACCGGGTTGAATTGAAGATTTCTTTAAAGAATTATAAACAACCTCTGATTTTATCTCGATGGGAACATTGCAGCTTAGAAAAGCTTTTGAATATAAGTTTATATAAACAAAATCAAGGGTATCTTAATTGTATTTGGCGAATCTAAAAATCCATGTTCATATGAATACAACTGTTACTTAAGTTACATTATTATTTTTTTGTTTTAGACTTCATAGAAAAATTACTTGAAAAAACTTATATTACGAAATATTACGACAGAAGTTAAACTTAGATAACGAACCGTAACTGCCTATGAGAGAAAGATAGAAAGAAAATATGTGCTCGCACCTCTTTCTCTTGCCCCTACAGTAATATGCGAAACGTAACTCTCTCTCGTTCTACTAACTTATATCTTTCAACTTCCGTTCGCCTCGCCCGATTACACTTTTCGTAACGCGCACGTCTTGCATTCACCGACTGACTCCCTAAGTGAAGCGTGCGTAGCAAAAATTTTACTGAAATGAAGGAAAGACTAAATAAATAACATAATAATCTAAACGAAACATAAATTCTCAAAATATACTCCAAAGATACAGTGGCATACGCAAAATACTTGACATAAAACATTAAGCAACCATCAGCAAGAACCAAATTAAATGCAATCACCAGAACGGATCCTTATTCCTGTCATTGTGCTCTCTCTGTGTGTTTTTTTTTAATAATATTATGGGACATAGTCTACACACGGCCATCTGATCCCAAACTAAGCAGAGCTTGTGCTATGGAAACCAGATAACTGATATACTACATACAACTTTTCTTTTGTAAATATATACTTATATAGATAAATTACACCCAGAATCAGGACTAACCGACATTTTCTTGATTACAAATATCTGTTCTGGGTGGGGATCGAACCCACGCCCACCGGCCCGACTGTGTGTCATTTTAAAGTTAAATAAAATAATGCTGAAATATAAATAAAATACTACATTATCATTAAGACACTCACACAGTTTAATAGATTACTCTGACACAAACCTGGTATCTTGCTTTAACATGTTCATTAAGCGTGTCATTGAAATGTTGGCTATCAACAGCAAGGACCGTTCTGACTAATCCACATCTCGCAATCCGTTGGCAGACGGGTTGGCGATCGCAGTATGATGGTCGTTGTACACAGAGAGATGCTGCTACATGTTTTCTGGTAGATATTCCCTCGGGTCTACTTCTACGCCCCCCACGGGATGAGATGACGTGGTTGCAGTCAGCCGTACAGCATCTGTATCGAAATCATTAATTTCCAAAAGTAACAGCAATGTAAATTTGATGCTTATTCAATCATCAACTACTAATAAATAATATTGTTTTTATTTATAACTAGCTGTGTTTTGCCGTTTTATCCGCGTTAAACTTTATAAATTATAGCCTATGTGTTAATCCAGGGTGCCAGCTAAGTCCATACCAAATTTTATTAAAATCGCCCCAGTCGCTTAGACGTGAAAAAGTTACAAACATGTACTCACACTCTCACAAACTTTCGCCTTTATAATATTAGTGTGATACATAACCGTTGTTACAAATATATATACAATAAACTTAACATTCTTTTATAAGTTATCCATAAATAAATGCCAACTCGAGCATTGGCTGCAGCAAGAATTGCAGCAGCGTTGGTATTTCGCTGCATAAATGACACAAATCCTCCACGACATCTAAAAACTGTGTTGTTCTAATCTACATGAACATGCAATTCTTTGTACGAAGAATCCATTCCTTAGGTACACTAGGCGATATCTCCGCCTTATACACGACTGTCGCCGACCTGTTCTACTTTGAAACTGGTTGTTATTATGAATTAAAAGGTATTTTCTTTAAGAATAGACGTTGCATCTTAATAAAATAGAGAATAATATATTGTTTTGTTTTATCTTCCTTTAGAAATATATATATAGATCCGTATGGTTGACCCCGGCAGATTCCGCGTTACCAACACCGACGACCTCTGGCCCTGGCAACATATAACACACGTACACTGCGGGCCGACGAGAAGATAACCGAACTGGAGGAAGAATTGAGCAGGTTACATTGGGATATTGTAGGATTATCTGAAGTCCGAAGAGAGGGGGAGGACTCGATAATACTGAAATCCGGAAACCTGCTCTATTACCGGGAGGGTGACCAAATATCCCAAGGTGGTGTCGGGTTCATAGTCCACAAGTCCCTCGTGAACAATCTAGTGAAAATCGAGAGTGTGTCGACGAGGGTTGCGTACCTTATACTCAGAATCACCAAGCGGTATTCGTTGAAGGTTATACAGGTATACGCACCCACTTCGACACACTTCGACGATGAAGTCGAGGTTATGTATGAGGACATATCCAGAGCCATACATACCTCTAACTCCTATTTCACTGTGGTCATGGGGGACTTTAACGCGAAGTTGGGCAAACGATTCGGTAATGAGCTGAGAGTGGGGCAATTTGGAACTGGAGACCGGAACCCCCGGGGCCAAATGTTGGCCGACTTCATGGAGAAGGAGGGTCTCTTTATGATGAATTCCTTCTTCAGGAAGCCGGATCACCGCAAATGGACCTGGGTGAGCCCCGATGGTAAAACTAAAAATGAGATAGACTTTATCTTGTCGACGAGACGACAGATGTTCAATGATGTCTCCGTGATCAATGCGGTTAAAACCGGGAGCGATCACAGACTGGTCAGAGGCTCATTGAACCTTAATGTCAAACTCCAGAGGTCCCGACTGATAAAGTCTACGCTCCGACCTTTACCTATCCACGTCCAAAACCCCGAACCATTTCAGCTCGAACTGCAAAACCGTTTCGAATGCCTAGCAGACTGCGAGGAAGTGGACTCATACTATGACAGGCTCGTAGAAGCTGTCCATTCGGCTGGGTCTAAGGTCTTCAAGGCCCGTCGTACAAACAGAACTAAAAAGATCTCTGACTTTACCCTGCAACTTATGGAAGATAGACAGAAAATGGTTCTGACATCCTCAGATGATGCTATCAGATATCGGCAGCTCAACAGACAGATCTCAAAGTCTTTGACTCGCGACACGCGGCAATTTAATACAATTAGTATTAAAGAGGCCATCGAGCGAAACAAAGGCTCTAAAGTGTTCACAAGAGCTCTGTCTGTTGGACAGAGCCAACTGACGAAGCTGAAGACTAAGGATGGTAGAATCGTCACGTCTAAGCCTAAGTTGCTAGGAGAGATCGAGAAGTTCTACGGACAGTTATATACGACAACACAGCCACCTGTCAAAAGTCATGCCTCAAATCCCAGAGCACGACTAACCCGACATTACACCGAAGACATCCCGGACGTCAGCCTGTACGAGATTAGAATGGCTCTCAAACAACTCAAGAACAACAAGGCGCCTGGTGATGATGGAGTTACAGCAGAGCTTCTGAAGGCGGGTGGTACACCAATCTTACGGGCCCTTCAGAAGTTATTTAACTCCGTCATACTAGATGGTCAAACGCCACAAGCATGGCACAGAAGTGTGGTGGTGCTCTTCTTCAAAAAGGGCGACAAAACCCTATTGAAGAATTATACCCATCACACTGCTAAGCCATGTTTACAAGTTGTTTTCGAGGGTCGTTACGAATCGTCTCGCGCGCAGGTTTGACGACTTCCAGCCTCCCGAACAAGCCGGTTGCCGAAAAGGCTTTAGCACCATAGACCACATACATACGCTGCGGCAAGTTATACAGAAGACCGAAGAGTATAACAAGCCGCTGTGCTTAGCGTTTGTGGACTATGAGAAAGCCTTCGATTCTATCGAAACATGGGCCGTGCTGAGGTCTCTCATAAGGTGCCAAATCGACTACCGGTATATCGAGGTGATAAAGTGTTTGTATGAAAACGCCACTATGTCAGTGCGACTCCAGGACCAGATCTCGAAACCTATCCACTTGCAGCGAGGCGTGAGACAGGGAGATGTTATATCTCCGAAACTGTTCACCGCTGCATTGGAAGACGTCTTCAAGCTTCTGGACTGGAAAGGCTTTGGCATCAATGTCAATGGCGAGTACATCACTCACCTTCGATTTGCCGATGATATAGTAGTCATGGCTGAGACCATGGAAGACCTCGGTACAATGCTCGATGACCTCAGCAGAGTCTCTCGACAAGTGGGTCTGAAAATGAACATGGATAAGACAAAAATCATGTCAAACGTCCATGTTGCACCCACTCAATTGAAAGTTGGTGACTCTGCACTCGAAGTTGTAGAGAACTATATTTACCTAGGACAGACCATCCAACTAGGTAGGTCCAACTTCGAGAAGGAGGTCAATCGTAGAATCCAACTCGGCTGGGCAGCGTTCGGGAAGCTACGTAACATCTTCTCGTCCAAAATACCGCAGTGTCTCAAGTCGAAAGTCTTCGACCAGTGTGTGTTGCCAGTGATGACATACGGAACAGAGACGTAGTCGCTCACTATGGGCCTTATTAGAAGGCTCAAGGTCACCCAAAGAGCAATGGAGAGGGCTATGCTCGGAGTTTCCCTGCGGGATCGTATCAGAAATTTCGAAATCCGCAGGCGAACCAAAGTCACCGACATAGCCCGAAGAATTGCAAAACTGAAGTGGCAGTGGGTGGAGCACATAGCTCGTAGAACCGATGGCCGTTGGGGCAGAAAGGTTCTTGAGTGGCGACCACGAACCGGAAGACGCAGCGTGGGCAGGCCCCCTACAAGATGGACCGATGATCTTGTGCGGATCGCTGGAAACAGCTGGATGCGAATAGCGCAAGACCGGCAATTGTGGAGATCTTTGGGGGAGGCCTTTGTCCAGCAGTGGACGTCTTTCGGCTGATATGATGATGATGATGATATGATGGTTGACCCCAATCAACATCACCACCCTATTTCATACCGTGGGGGTTTTAGAAGTCGACCAGAGGAAACATTCCCGAAACCGTCTCTTTGTCTACTATGCCCATGCGATCGCCAACACGCAGTCATCAGTTCTACGCGCGAAGTGCCCTGCCCACGCCACTTCAGTTTGGCAAATCTTCGAGTCATGTCGATTGCTGTGGTTCGCCTACGGATTTTAACAGTTCTGATTCGATTTCACAAGGAAATTCCAAGTACTGTTTGCGTGACCTTTTATGATTAATATACAAGATTAAAATACAAGCGCTCTTAATGGTTTTACGGCTCGTATTAGTTACATACCTAAATCCATTTTAATTTGAGTTCCACATTGTCGTTACCTTGGTTAAAAAAAAAGAGTTTATGACCAAAAATCATCGCAGAACCCATAAAACTATTGGTGCTACGCTTGATCTGTCGCCATTCGTGTTTCGAATAGCCGTTCTGTCGGATTAGAGAGTGCAGTTATGGTAGCATACGCTTTTCTGCAGCCGAAATTCTGCCAGGTGCACTATTATTATTTTTGTTATTATAATTTGTGTCATTAACTTAAAAACTATTTTCATCCCGAAATCCCCAAAAAGTGATTTAAGGATTTTTCTTTAAAAGAAAATCAGCACATAGTCTGAAATTTGACGGTATTTACACTGTGCTTCGGAGACTAAGTAAAGCCGTCGGTCCTATACCTGATATCTCTTTCTCAAGTCCTCCCATCGGATCATGAGAGTAGTGGAATAGAAAGTGCCCCTTGGTTTGCACACATATTTGTGCACTATAATATGTCTGATATGTACAGACGCCAGCACATCTATCTACCCTAATCTGTCAAACTTCTTTTATAGATTTTCAACTTTATCACATAAGCATAAGCACTTTCAATTGGGCAAATTTGACAGATTGGGGTAGCTTGATGTGCTGGCGTCTGTACATATGTGCCAAAATGCGGCCGGGAGGACATTATTATTGTTATTAAATTATTGTCATCAGCTTGAAAAATATTTTTGCTCCATTCAGATACTGATGAATAATAATAATGTTTTATTCTTTCGTCACAATATTACAGAATACATTATATATGGTGTATTAATATAGGTATTCTAATAATGTTGGAGACTGGTGCCTAAACTAGGCGCAAGGCTTGTATGCAGGACACCAGATCTCCACCCTTAATGGCCCTTAATTTTTGACTAACCACAACCACTAAACGCATGACTAAACAGTTGAGATGGGTATCTAAATTAGTTAAATATGATTTTAGTTGTTGTTGACCAAAATACTCTAATACTGTCCGGAAGAATCAGTTTACTAATAGTTTCCAAAAAGCAAGTACAGGTAACGCCAGTAGTTTCTCCCAAGTAAACTAAGACTAGTTTGTAGTTAGTTATTATTTAGAGCTTTGGAGTTATAAAATATTGCGTCTATAACCGTCTGTTGCTCTGCTGGGTAGCGCAAATGATAACAATATTTAACTGAGTTTACTCCATAGCGTTTTATCGCTTATGAGCAGCTTGGCTGTAGCAATAGCTCCACCTTACAGATGAAAACATTAAAACGTTAATCTTGTGGTCTGGTAAAGTCGAATCTCCACATCACATCGGAGAGGGTGAAAGTATTGGCAACACGTAAGTGATGCCACATGTAGCGTAAACGTCATAGAGTACAGTAACCTCATACCATCAGGTGGGTTGTATACTTGATAATAAATAAAAAAAAACAGACGGGGCAGTCTTTCGGAACAAGAAAGAAGTGAAAAATATTTTTTACAAGTCTAATCTAAATATTATACACTATACATTACACATATAAACATTATACATACACCTCATGAGCAGCGTGACGTAACGATGATGCGAGTTCCATGATTTTTGTACATCTAAAAAGTGTTCAATGAGCCTAAAGAAGCTTTCATTGCAAAAATGCACAGTATGGTTGAAGTTTTGGGGGCGCTCATAGCCAGTTAATCTCACCCATCCCTAAGGTTAGGCAAACACATGGGGAAGCGGTCTATATAGATAGGTTAATTAGGCCGTCGGTCGGTCCTTGTTGTAGTCATTAGACAACAAGCCGCGAAGCCTCTACCCATATGATACATTTTTTTTTTATGTCAGAGGTCGACAAACGAGCAAGTGGGTCACCTGATGGTAAGTGATCACCACCGCCCATGGAACTCGCAACACCAGAGGAGTCGCGGGTGCGTTGCCGGCCTTTAAGAGTCAGCAAACAAGTGTTGCTGACCCTTCCCCCCACCCCGATGAGCTCTGGCGACCTTACTCACACTCAGAAACACAACATTAAATTATTAAAGTTATTATTAAGGAATGTCTTCTGTAAGGTGGAGGTACTTCCCCAGTCGGGCTGCTCTTCAAGCGAATGAACGCTGTGCCCTACCTCTCTTATAATAGTATAGTAGTAGTGATTGGTGGCCAAAATAACACCAATAATTTATTTTGGGATTGTATAATTATTACACGTCATGTTAAATTAACTTTAGTAGTTACTAGCTGTGCCCCGCGGTTTTACCCGCGTTAAATTTTATAAATGATCACAGCTCCTCCCTCGTAGGTGATAGCGTGATAATATGTAGCCTATATGTTGACCCGACCTCTTAATAAGATTCATGCAAAATTTGAAGTAAATCCATGCAGTACTTTTTGAGTTTAGCCCGGACATACAAACAGACAAAAATTCTAAAAACTATATTTTTGGCTTCTATATCGCTTGTAGATCACGCCACAAGTATCCTTTTTAAAAAATATTCAATGTACAGTTTTGACTTTCCTACGATTTTATTATATGTATAGATTACTCAACAAACTAAGTCAAGCCTTGTATGCTAGACTTATTCTTCGTTGGTAATCCTAAATATTATTCTTGTGAGCAAGAATAATATTTTAAATAATCAAAACTTCATCGCGGTTGCGCGGCTAAGCGGACGTATGAACGTTTCATTTTACTTCAGCCAAGTTTTACCATCAATCTTCAACGAAAACTTTATAAGTATTCATTGTTTTAATATCCTTTGGGACTGGGGAGTAATGCACATTCACCACTTAGTATCCCCGTTTTTATATACGGTGAGTATTATATTGCTGATTTTAATGTATTGATTTTCTTTTGTTTGTGATGAGTAAGAAGCTAACTGAAGGTTCGAAGAGCATATAAGTTATCAGATTGACGCAGTGTTCTTGGAAATCACCTTGCAATAATTAAATTTGACTGCACGTGTGGCGCAGCGCCTCGCCTCTTCGTGTCGCTGGTTCGAGTCCCGTGCCGGACCATTATTTGTGTGGCCCTAAAATAGTTGTTCTGAGTCTGGATGATATTTGTGTCCGTGTATTATTTGTTTGTAAAGTACCCCGCGACACAGGGATTAAACTCCATAATACGGGCGTTGTCTTAAAAAAAAATAAGCAAAGGGTTTGTCTTTTATCTTATAGGCAAAAAACATCTACAACTTCCTACAATAATCTCTTAATTGGGGGGATATGACATAATCACTAAGCGTACCTACCTGACGGGTTGGTGATCGCAGTATGATAGTTGTTTAGAATCGAACACTTGTTATTTTTACCTGTCTTTTGATCGGCATCTAACGCGGGTTCTATTATAATCGCACGGGCAAAATGCGGGTAGTTGTAGATAACCCCGGGCGCGAGCCAGTGGTAGTAGTTCGCTCATATTACGTTGAGATACGAGCACGTGTGGGTCTTTGTTACGTTGGAGGCTAAGATATTTATAATATTTAGGGACAATGTCACACAGATCATCCTAGCCCCAAACTAAGCAAAGCTTGTACTATGGGTACCAGGCGACGATATACATACTTATATAGATAGATAAATACATAGAAAACATCCATGACCCAGAAACAAATATTCGTGCTCATTGTGTGATGAGCACGAATATTTGTAATATTTGCACTTACCGGGATTCGAACCCAGGACCACCAGCTTCGTAGGCAGGAGCACTACCAACTAGGCTACGGTGACCGTCAAAGTATTTTAAATTACATGGATAGTAGCTATGTTATTTTTTTATTTTAGTCATAAAAATCCCAAAATCAGTCTTGGCCCGACTAGGGATTTGAACCCAGGATCTCGGTATCTGCGGTTGAACACGCCACTGCTAGACCAACGAGGCAGTCATAACTGTAGCAGTAACGATTAAAAAAGCATCTGTGTTTGTGCACACACTTGCTCTCTATAAGAAGATAAGTAATCTCCGTCGCAACCGGTCGCCATGGCACAAATTCAACCCGCAGATCAGTAATACTAACGCCGCGTCGTCGGTATATTATGTAGATTGACCAACGTTCAACAAGGGACATCTTCCGAGCGACAATGATAAATAGATGTACGACTACGTTACTATTATTCTGAATTTAGAAACTGTACAGTATACCGCATATATTAGGGTGTAATTAAGAGGGATTATTACCTAAATTAGTACGGTAACTTCCTTTTGATTATTTATTAAAATGCAAGTTTATAACGAAATCTATAAAACAAAGACCATCATACTGTGATCCCCAACCCGTTTGCCAAGCATGGTGATTATGGACACGACTCCATCGTAGAAAGCTTTTGGGGAGGCCTTTGTCCAGCAGTGGACACGGATGATAATTATTTTTTATACTATCAAACCGGCAAAGACGCATACGGCCCACCTAATGTATGTGGTTACTGTCATTTTCTATCCCCCTTCCCCGATGAGCTGTGCGACTTTACTCACACACATGACCTCAAAACTAACATTATGATGCAATCTGGAGTTTATTCTGCAAGGTGCAGGTGCTTCCCCTGTGCTCCTGTTTATAGAGCGAAGGAATGTTATGCTCATTATCATCATATCAGCCGAAAGACGTCCGCTACTGTACGTAGGCCTCCCCCAAATATCACCAGTCCTGTTGCCGGTCCTGTGCTACCTCACTTAAATGTTGCCACCGTTTAGCTCCAACCAGGGGTCAATCATAGTGTCATTACAGCTGAAACATATGCCCGCGATAGCATTCGACCCTCATGTTAACGTAATCTTACGTTAAAAACAAATCGCGTATATAATTTAGATTATTAATACACTGGTCAGCAAATAAACCGAGCCACCCGCTACCTAGGAACTCTGATTCGATTTTCTCAAAAAGTATAAAACTTACAACTATCAAAGTTATACCTACAAAAAGTGCGTTTCATGGTGATTAAAATGACTACAAATTAATTCGAAAGTACCCTCAACTCACATTGTAATCAAGCAACAAACACAATGCTAACGATTTGTTCTGTTTTCACCAGAGTTTGAAATTAGCGTTCTTTTTCTCTACAATGAGGGTAGTCGGATATTTCTTATCATTTCTTTAGTTTTTGTCCATCGTTTGCTCAGACGCGTGTGTTTTTGCTACTTTTTTCGATTAATAATGGATACAACACATCAGGAAGCAGCTCAAGCTGTAGCATTACTTCAAGCAGGCATTGCGCAACGTGAAGTCGCTCGAAGGCTTCGAATCAGCAGATCTTCGGTGCAACGAGTTTACAGACGATACCTAGAGACTGGAGCATTCGATCGCCGTCCAGGTACGGGCAGACCTAGGGCTACATCAGCAGCAGATGATCGTTATATCCACCTTACTGTTCTGCGAAATCGCCACCTCAACGCAGTTCAAGTCCAACAAAGTCTGCGTGACGAACGACAAGTGGTCATAAGTTCAGATACCGTCAGAAGGAGACTTGCTGAACGGAACCTGACCCCAAAAAGAGCTGCAACAGGCCCAGCATTAACGGTAGCACACCGTCGAGCACGACTTGAATTTGCTCGAGAGCATAGGGATTGGACATTAGAGCAGTGGAGTAATGTACTCTTCACTGATGAGACCAGGGTGAGTCTACATGGAAGTGATCGACGTCAGAGAGTATATCGTCGCCCTGGAGAAAGGTATTCTCAGTGTTGCATCGAGGAAACTGTTGCTTATGGAGGAGGATCTGTAATGGTCTGGGGCGGCATCTCGTTAACAGCACATACAACGTTAGTTTTCATCGAACCGACGGGCCGTACACGTGGACTGACTTCTCATCGCTACATTACTGAAATCCTCGCAGACCATGTGGTACCTTACGCAGGATATATCGGACAGGATATGCAATTGATGCATGATAATGCACGGCCTCATGTTGCTCATGTGGTGACCCAGTATCTACGCGACGTCAGCATTCGTACGATGGACTGGCCAGCTCGAAGCCCGGACTTGAATCCGATAGAACACTTATGGGATGAGCTGAAACGTCGGGTTCGAGCCCGAGTACCTGCTCCAACAAGGCTTCCAGAGCTGCGAATCGCAATTGAAGAGGAGTGGAATACAATTCCTCAAGATTTTATCGTCAGGCTCGTAAGGTCGATGAATACAAGGATGCTGGCAGTTATCCGAGCAAGGGGAGGGAGTACGGAATATTGATCAAAAACTTTTTTTTGATTTTATCTTTGTTTTTGGCTTTAATTTTTTTTTTCACTTTATCATTACTAACGATTGTCACGACTGGAAAACGACTCTTCTTTGTAAAATCCTTAATAAACACTGAAATATTGATTAAACCCAATGAGTTTCCTTTCATTTTAATCACCATGAAATGCACTTTCTGTAGGTACAACTTTGATAATTGTAGGTTTTTTAGTTTTTGAGAAAATCGAATTAGAGTGCCTAGGTAGCGGGTGGCTCGGTTTATTTGCTGTCCAGTGTATTTACTAACATAGGATATAAGACCGCTTACTAACATTATATGGATTAATTTACATATATCTGAAATCAATGTTTTATTATTATTGTATTATTATAAAAATGTGCAAATGGAAATTATTCTATCGTTCAACATCGCCTTTCGCAGGTCTACTGAAAGAGATTTCTTTACAAATAAGTAGCACCTTCTTTCATTTCTCTTATCTATATTAAACGTTGTCCATATGTGTCTTCAGGAAATACCGTAGATGTTTTGATGATGCCATGAAGGCTAACGGTATGATACTCTTACAGATAAGTGAGAGATAGCATCATGTTGTTAGCCCTCATGCTATACGAGTCGGTCTAAACCGCTATAAGCGTGATATTTCGCATCATAGCCAATTGTGTTATTTAGAACCGTTTTTCTTTCTACAAATCAATTAAAACAGCTAGACAATATTGCCACAAGGATTTCCTCTAAAACTCAATATAGTCATCAACTGGCATAAAGAAGCATAGCGATGAATTATTATATAAATTAAATGTAGTAAAGTTAATATTATTACTAAATCCCTCTTACAAGATAAACAAAACAAAACGAAATAGTCCAGGTAAATATGTACCTTTAATTCTTAAAGCACGTAATTACGTAGATATATTCTTTTATTTACAAAAGAGGAAGATCTTCTATCTTTTAATAACTCACATAATACAGAATTTTCGATGAAATCATCCTCGATGTTTAAAAATTAATACAACAAAGTCTTAAGATTTTCAATGGCAGGTTCCCCTTTATTTTGAATTCTTATTATAAAATGGCGGCTGACTAAATAAAGGACGGGAAGTCTCTTAGTAATTGAAAGATAATATTTTTCGTGGTGCACGTCTCGACAAGATTGTGGACCACAGTTTGTGGTCTACGATTTTTTTCTTTAGAAACGCCTTTGAAATGCTTGTAAGATAAAATGTAGTTTGCTATTAATAACTTCTTTAAAAAGTATTTGCTCTTAGTTCACAAATTTGTAACCGACTTAAAGAGAGATGATTTATTCGACTGTATGATTTTTTCTTTTTGTAAATATGTATGTATGTATTTCCATTGTTTGACAACCGGTTATGATGTTGTTGGGTTATATATAATAGAGTGAGCTATTCAGAAATTAATGAAAATATAAATAATGGTATGCTTTTAAAAACAGTCATTATTGCAAGGTTTACCTAATTTGTAAGGTGTTACAATAATTTAATGGTCCCTACAAGGTGGACCGGCAATGTTGCAAGGGTCGCGGGAAGCCGCGGGATGGGCTCAGCGCAAGACCGGCCATTGTGGAGATCCTTGGGGTAGGCCTTTGACCAACAGTGGACGTCTTTCAGCTGATATGATGATGATGATGATGATCATGTTACAATTTTTTTTTGAAACTGGAATTTGTAAAATAATATAAAAAGTTTATTCACAAAGATTTAAAAAAAGCGTTTGTAAATAGTAGGATATCTATATAAGTACAAATATATATTTGGTTCTATAGAATTATGATAAATTTTTATGATAGTACCTAATGGTTTAGTTCAATTTCTTGGAGTTATTAGTTATAACATGGTTATATAGTGTGTTTGTATTTATAGTTTAATATATATTTTACTACATCTAGTCCGAATGGTTCTGTCAATATTGTGGTAAGAATTATATCAGACAATTTGTGTATAGAGCGACGGTCGCGCTTTAATGCTACGCCCAACTAAGAAGTCCCAGCGTATCATATTCAGCGGTTTCATGTACTATCAACACGGCCCAGTTGCGACGGTCCAGCGAAAGATACTCAAGTGAGCATTAGCACGGGATTTGGTCCCCTTAAAGCAATGATTTAGTAGGCGAACACTTTCTCTACATTTGCTAAAACTAACTGTTGTCAGAAAAAATTATATCAATGTTATTAATGTTGTTTTTTCATAATAATTCAAAACCTAACGTAATAATAATCTTAACAAAATTATTTAATGAATATTTATAATTCGGCTGTAGTTCATGTTTTATATAAAAGAAACGGTATAGTTTAATTTAATTTTAGTTTACAGTTTTCCGGCCCACAACTATAAAAACATCCAACTTTTGTGTAGTGGTGGGCCGAATCCAAGATTTGGGCCGGCCCAACCACGTTATCTGAAGTTAAACACACTCACAAATCCAATGAAGCAGCTAACTAACATAGCATACTTGTTTTTTGAATAAATAAGATCTTATCAACGTACACTGCAGCGCATAAACAACTCAAGGCACTACTACAATCTCCAAGAGGCGAAAATCCTGTAATAAAACAAGTAAATAAATTAAACATTAATTTATATCCACGTACACTCGACAAGAAGCGCGATAATGAAGTCGTAGGAGCGTAAAAAAAGCAAACTTTATAAATATTTTAAAACGTCATAGAATATTAAAATGTATTACCGGAGCGAGTATTATGCCTCGCTAAAATTGCCACCATAAACTCCGCCGATGTGAATTACGTTTTCAAAGAGTGGATTTTATTATCTGAACGTTATGTGAAAAATCGTCGGCACTGTTCGGCAGCGCTCGGGAAACTTCGACCCTATCCATCATTATTGAAAGTTTATAAATTGCTTCCTTCAAGTTTGTATGTACTAGCATTTCTGTAGTGCCACTTGAATTGATAACTTGTAGCATATTTTATAGACTTGTTTGCTTGAAAGAAATTATTTTCCAGACATACTTGCAGTTTAAGTGAGCAAACCATTTTTAAAGAATTATTCATAATATTTGCTTACTGTTTTTAATTTGTTTACATTTTTGCCGCAGATTTTTGGTTAACAACTTCTCTTTTACCATTCATAATTATTCACTGCGAAGTATTGTAAGATATACGAAGCAACACTTACAATTATTATACTCTTATCGGTGAGGTTGTAACGAGTAACTTCTAGTTGACTTCTTATTGAACTGAAATTACTTATCATAAACGTGAACTTTTAATTGATGAAAGGTATCTCTATCATAAACGGTAGAACAAAAAATATGCAAAAAAAGCATGACTTGACAGTTACAAAAAGACCGCCAAAAATTTTTGAAACTGTAATTTAAATGTTTTATTTAATTCCAGATTTAGAGTGACGTAATCCATAGAAAGTAGACGTCTTTCAACTGAAATGATGATCATCATCATCATTGGTTTTTTAATAATTTAATCTCATCAGATTAAACTATGTTACGAATTATTGGTATATAAAATTAAATAAAATAAAAAAGGTTTTATTCACGTAGACTATAAAAAAGCGCTTGTAAATAGTCATAACATGTTTGTAGTAATATAGTTGTATCATTATTATTTCTAGTAACATAGATATTTAGGTACACATTGTATGAAAACATTTATAAAATTTATTTTATGATAGTAATGATATTTAGCTAGCTCGTATCAAGTTATTGTCAAGAGATTATGTTCAATTATCTAGTTTAAGTCTAATATTTTTACTACATATGAAACGAATAAAATGATCTTAATATGGATTTAATTATATTTTTATCAGTATTCAGTAAATGCATTGTCATTTAATAAACATTCGTATTTTCTGTGTGTCTGACGCCATAAAATATTACCACCCCGTCTTATCATGTGGGGGGGCGTAGAAGTCGACTCGAGGGAATATCTACCAGAGAACGGGCAGCACTATGAGCACCACACCGTGATCGCCAACCCGTCTGCCAAGCGCGGCGACTATGGCAGATCCCCGTATTCTTGGCGGAGGCTCTTGTCCAACAGTAAACGTCCTTCGGCTGAAATAATGACAATTTTTTTAGTAATATTACTAAAAATCAGTTTATTTCAAAAACCATGCATACAATATATCATACTTATCTATGTATAATCTTGAATACACTAAGATTTTTTTTATAGTTGAGGAGTTGCGAGATAAGGAACAATTATAATAGGGATCATTAAATTATTCGTTTTCGAAGTGCCGTTTAAGTACATTTGTTATATGACATTTTTTTTCTCTATAATCTTAACAACTAATGGTTTTGGTAACTTGTTTAATATGTCGGGTAGTAAACACTTCCACACCCTCCTACCGTACTCGTTATTACAATTTGGTGTATCAAACAGATTTAAAGATTACGCATATTCTCTGGTCTTTTTGTCTATTTCATAAGATATTTTTTTATTTCTGACTTATTATATTTTGACTGATTGTTATGGTTACGTATTATTCCTACATTGTATTTACCCACGCGTGGCAACTACATATATTAAAAATATAAATGTAATAGTTATGGGTGCTAATTAGCTCTTTTTAATAGCATTATTCTCCTCTAAAAAATTTACATTGCCATCTAAATTACTAAGTCAGCCACAATTGACTATCGTCTGAATGATCTTATAATCTTAGCCACTAGTTATCGTCTATGTAAGCCACCCTAAATACAACTCAACAATGTGGTTATTTCACCTAAAATATATATTTTTTTATATATAATAGGATGGCAAACGAGCTAGTGGTTCACCTGATGGTAAGTGATCACCGCCGCCCATGGACATTCGCAACACCTGAGGAGCTGCAAGTGCGTTGCCGGCCTTTAAGAAAAGAATAGGCTCGCTTCTTGAAGGTTGCCATGTCATATCGGATCGGAAATACCTCCGCAGCTAATTGATTCCGCAGAGCGGTAGTGCGCGGCAAAAAGTTTCTTGTGAAACGCACAGTGGTAGATGACCATTCATCCAGGTGATAAGGATGAAATTTCCACTTTTGGCGAGAGGGTTTGTGGCGGAATGTGGCGGCAGGTATAAGCTCGAACAATTCCTCTGAACACTCCCCGTGATAAATGCGGTAAAGGACACATAGAGACGCCACGTATATCCGCAGGGTAAGAGGATCAAGCCAGATAGTGGGACTCCCGTCGTCAACGACCATACGAGCTGCACTTTTGCACAATTGAGGTATATTATCTAATAGTCAAACGATTATTATAAAATGACATATTATTTCACCTGCAAAATGCAAAAAGTTCCAAAAAAATGGGATTTTTGAAAACTTTCCACCCATCTTCACCAACAATAGTGTAACGCTTTCTACAGAATATTTAGTTGACGTTGTAAAAAGACTAATTACTTTATTTGAGGTTATCTCATTATCCCGTTGCTTAGTTATATAATTAGAAGTTTGATCACGTGGCCAATAAAGAAATGCATGGCTTGACTTATAATTTCTCAATAGTTATTAGTAATTAGTGAATTATAATTTCCGAATTTTCCCACATAATATGCATGTCAGAGATTCAAAAATATTAACATACAATATCACAAACTTGTATTCTAGTCCAATAAACGATTTGATTTAGAAACTACCACTGCTTTTAGTAATGAATGTTAGAGCAGCGTCTAAAACAAGCCAAGTCTCCATTTATCTCACACTGCAACGTAATGACAGGTGTCTATTGCACACGAGAACTGCATTAGCCCTCCCTCGATTGATCGGCACAACGTTGGAGACAATGGGCTTAAACACTGAAACACTATTACATAATGATAATGTGGTACTGGTTTTAGAACACTGTATTCATTTAATCCGTAACTTGAGGAAATTAACTCACTTATTAAAAACATGTGTACGTCGTAACAATACGTTATATAAATTATTAATTAATTAAAATATCTTTATTAACATAAAGTTTACAGTTAGCCTAGGACACTCTTAAATACAAATAATTGTACATATCGATTGAAACAGCCACGGCGAGCCACAATATGATTAAACAATCGTAATTTAAATAAGAGATACCACATCACAGGATGTGCTGATCTCATAAAAGCTCTCAAAAAAACACAAGATCTGATAATAGCTGTGAGGCTGATCGCAGATAGAAATAATGAAATGAAAAATAAAGTTAGCCTAGGAGGCTTTCACGGGTTCACCGGTTACTAAAGTCTAACAAATAAAACTACAAATTAATACCCGCGCCGTAGGGGACCGCATTCGGGGTTAAGATCTCAACTCTAGGCGGTTGCCCACGAGGAGATGCATGACAACGTCAATTCTTTTAAGGGTTGTTTTGTGCAACTGTCGCTATACGTTAATACGTGACGACGCGAACTCTTCTCCGATTACGACTGGAGAGGCCATTTCATCGATTAGAATGCGAACAAAGATTTTAACAACACTTGTAGTAGTAGTAGTTGACTGCACGTGTGGCGCAGCGGCTACGACAGTCGACTCGCCGCTTCGTGTCGCGGGTTCGAATCCCGCGCCGGACAACTATTTGTGTGACCCATTAATAGTTTTTCTGAGACTGGATGTAATTTGTGTCCGTCAATTATATGTTTGTAAAGTACCCCGCGACACAGGGATTAATATCACTAGTGCGGGCGTTGTCTATAAAAAAAACTTGAAGAAAGATTTTAAAATGTACAGTGTCTTTAGGTACTCCATCCCCTGTACCTAAATACACTGTAAATTTTAAAATGTTCTCCAAATAATAAATATCTATAATGTTGATACAGATAACAAATGGTATCCATCATTTGTCTAGCCAAGTTTTAATCTAAGCAAACGTTGATAAGTCGCTCTAAGTTTAAATGACCTGAACAAATGGAAGGAGAACTGACAAAGTAAATATAATACAACAAAAACTACATTTAAGTTTATTATGTAATCAAGAAGTGTTGTAAAATTTGAATGGAGCTACTTTATGGAAAAGTTGGAGAACTTTATACGGTGCCATCCGTTGTTCCTTGAAGAAATTACATTGCATTTAATAGCTGACAATGTAACACTATTCAGTACAATTCAGCATAAAGACCTGTTCAATTAGAAGTTAGAATTCTAGAGATAATGTAAAATAACACGAATGCAACCTTAGTGTCGCAGAGTTGTAAGAGACGTCGCAGGATTTTTCGGGTTTAATTTTTGAGAACATGTTACACGATTTCTCCCTTGATTTTTGTGTACATGTATGCCGATTTCTCCGTTGATTTTTTTGTGTACATGTGTGCCAATTTTCCTCCGTAGATTTTTTGTGTGTACATGTTTGCCGATTTCTCTGTTGACTTTTTGTGCACATGTTACCCGATTTCTCCGTTAGTTTTTTTGTGTACATGTTACACGATTTCTGCCTTGATTTTTAGTTAATTGTGAACCGATTTAAATAATTCTTCTGTTTAATCTATAGGCATATGTTCTTTAAACGGTGATTATATGTGCTTTGCTTACTTACTTATCGTATAGCCAGTGGTTGTAGCAGGACCCTCGTTGCAGAATTGTTCAAGCCGCCGAAGGAAATTCAGAGGCCTACTGCCTCTGACTATCCTTTTATTTCTCCGTTTGTATAATAATAAATAATCTCGGGGCCTGCCAATTTATATAAGCGCACAAATTTTTATTTCATGTGCACTTTAACTAGAAATATCATCAGCATCCGTGGAATACAAACAAATAATATATTAATAACTTTTATAATGACTAAAATTATCGGTTAGGATATCAAGTCTTTGACACGAATGTTTTAATATCGTCTAAAAATGTACTATCATTTTAATGTTGATCTAGGTAGTTATCCATTCCCAATATAAGCTTGCGGGCTATTTTACTGTTTGTATAAGAAATGAATTTCATAAAGTTTCTAAGAGAATATTTTCTAAAGCAACCAAGATTAGATCAATGTGACACAAAAGATGTCTAGAAATATTGCAGACGTTTATCCTCCGACCGTGCAATAAAAGCTCTGTGCAACGTATTCAATGTGGCCGCTATTATTTTCGCCATTATACCTGCTTTCCCCACATTGATGTTCTAAAAATAAATTGCGCCGAAGATGACATTGCGGTATAATTTCTATTTTCGTTTAAATTTATGTTTAAACAAGCATCTCATCCGTGACTTCGTCCACGTGGATTTCGGACTGTAAATGCATCTTCCTAAAAGAAATACCAAATAACTTTATAATAACTATTTCCTATATCACGTAAATATAAATCAATTAAATGCACTTTAAAACTATACCATTGTGAAGGCTTTTTAAAAACGTTGAAGTGCATTTACGTTGATTTGTGTTGTGGAGCTTTTTGCTGCTTACCTGCTTTTGACATTATTGATTGTAATAAATAAATATGAGTAGACACTAATCATATTTATATATCAAACAATCAATGGGGCCAACTAGAATACCAGCACTGCAGCAATTCTTTCCTGATCTAACACTGAAGTTGGCACCCATTTATGGTACACAGATAAAATGATTTTGAGTTTTAAGTACTATACTTGCAATTGGTTGTGTATTATAAACATCAGCAAAAAATTGTAACAAACAAGAATCTCATCTCATGATTATTATTTTTAGTCATTTGCCTAAGTTTCTAATTGATGATAAAACTGGCGAAGTTGAAGCCTTTGAAATTGTCAAACTTTAGATTTATTGCGCTGCTAAGTTATCTGGCTCACATACAACAATTTCCCATTTAATTTTGTACAATTTTTAATTTGCATATTTTCTATTAGATTCATGCAACTTTTTACTTTATTATTTATTTCATTGTACATACGTTCGTTCCATTATCTTTGATTCGTTAGGGATAGAATGTTCAATTTTTTTTTATATAAAACGATTGTAATATGTGTCCGTTTAATATATGTTTGTAAAGTACCCCGCGACACAAGGACAAGATACACTAGAGCGGGCGTTAGATCATAAAAATAAATAATAAGAAGTATTTTATTATTAAAAATAACTAAAGGATTCCTACTGAGTTTTCTGGCAGTGTTTCTCAGTAGCTGCCACGTCATGCACTGCACGGTAGGGTAAAATATGACGATTCTATATAAATGTAAAATGTTTACGGAATAAAGAATTTTTGACTTTGACTTTTAACTATAATGAGTTGGAACAAAATTTATACCTATTCCAATGTATAATTTTTTTTTAATGTTTTGTAATATTTAACTACGACTTTAAGGGTGCACCTTAAAAATTAGTTAACAAACTAACACACTGCCATCTGATCCCAAACTCTTAACCTGAACTAGGCAGAGCCTGAAGAATTACGTTTACGCTTAGCCTAGGAGGCTTTCAGTGCTTCACCGGACAATAGAGGCGTGCTAGGGCGCAAACCGTCTTGCAAATACAACTACAAACTAAGTACCCGCGCTGGAGGGCATCCTGACGGGGAGATGCGTGAGAGGATCGTATCGTTTTAGGGAAGTTTTGTGCAACTTTCCTTCTTCAACGCGGACCTCTCGTCTGATTAAAGTTCGGTGAGGGCATTTAGAAGCAGCAGGTAAGGCTGAAAGTTGACTAATGTAATTTGGAAGAGGTAAGAAATTATAGATAGAAGATACTTTTGAAAGTAACATGTTAGCCTAATTTGATAGAATTCGATTAAATATGACTTCAAAGACAACCCTATAAAAATGTGTTCCCTAATAAAAGTCAATAGATATCTAAATATCATTGAACCTGAAGACATATTATACTTCCAATAGTTTTGATCCCCCGCTTCTAACGTGATTGGTTCCGATACGACCATACCCTTTCGGTATCTTTTATCAATAGCCCCTTTTACGACAAATAGCTAGATAACTTGAGTAGTTACTGATTTATTATAAGGATATATAAACTTGTATATATATTCTGATTTACTCGGTAACGAGACAATGTTTGTTTTAAATTAGCAATTCTGATAGTTTGTAATTAACTTAAATGTTTGTTTAACGAATGGTGAATAGTGTAAGGACGGCTGTGGGAATATTACGAAAATAATGTATTGAATATTAGCATATAATAAATAATAAACCATTATTTTTAGAATATATTATGAAAATAATGCTGAAAAAAAAAGAATGTAGTATATCTCGGTAGTATAATCAGTTATCTGTTGTCTATAGTACAAGCTCTGCTTAGTTTGTAAATTTGTAATTAAATATTGTTCCATGATATGACGAGCTTGTTAGCGTGGTTGGCAAATGCTTGCTTTTCACGCCGGAGGTCGTGGGTTCGATTCCCACCCAGGACCGATATTTGGGTGCATGAACATGTCATGAGTCTGGGTGTAATTATCTATATAAGTATGTATTTACAAAAGAAAAGGAGTACCCATATGTAGTATATCAGTTATTACGCTGCTTAGTTTGAGATTGCCACGTGTTAATAATGTCCCAGGATATTATTATTTTTATATTATTATGCAGAAAAAATCACATATTATCAATATTGGTTCCCCAACCACGATAGAAATCGCTTAACATACATGTAGAAAGTAAAAAGAAAAACCCTACAATTGAATTGAATAGTTACTTCTTTTTAAGTTAATTAATAGTTAGTCCGTATTCGTAACCGTATTCATAGGCTTCATACAAGTTCCGTTCTAAGTTACCCTAGCTAGCGCTAAAAGGAAGCAACATGTACAGACGCCAGCACATCCAGCTACCCCAATCTGTCAAATTTATTTTATAGATTTTCATCTTTATCACATAAGCATAAGGTTCACTTTCAATTGGGCAAATTTGATAGATTGGGTAGCTTGATGTGCTGGCATATCTGTACATATGTCAGGTAAAGCATAGCATTAATTCTCTCTACGAGTTGATATACTGGGAAGGACATCCACCTTACAGAATAATCCCCAGCTCTTCTTTCTTTAGTTCTCATATTATTATGGACACAGAAACCTAATATAATCTAAAACTTGGTTAAATCAACTTAAAAAGTAATTATTACCTGAGAAAGTAACTGGTCAGTATATAATATCATACACATATATAGTGTAATGTATCAAATATAGCTTTACTGACATTTGTCCAGTGTTGACCAGTTTATCACAAATGTAATAGAAGGGAAGGTAGACGCAAGAAAAAAGAGAGGAAGACCGAGAAGAAAGTTTATTTATTTATTCTTTATTGCACACAGAAATACATAATTATATAAGACATTAGACATAGCATGTACAAAGGCGAGCTTAACTCAACTATGAGTTCTCTTCCAGCAAACCTTTGTCAGAGTGAGAGCTTATATGAGATGGGTTAGAAACAGTGCACAACAATTTGACTTAACAATTAAACTTAAGCAGTTTACTGATCAACTTAAAGAAAATTTATAAGTGGATAGTTTTATAACTGTTCACTTGTAATTTTTCGTAGTAAAAGAGATGGCTCTACAATGGAGACTGACTAAATGGAGAATGCTACACAAACAAGTGCCAAGCACTTAAATTTTGGATGGATGGATGGATGACATATATCAGTAAAGCTATATTTTATACATTGTTCTTAAATAATACCGTGTAACCCCTAGGTTAAATTAAGTATTATTAAAAATAAATGTTGACAAAATCATATAAAAGAAACACTAATATACTTTTGTTAATAATTATAATAAGTCTTCATTGGGTTAAAAAGATTATTTTGCAGTTTAGTAATGTAGTTGCCTATCATAGCTACCTTCGTTGATAACTGTGTCAAAGCTATTAACGTCCGCCTCAAATTGGAAGACGACAGCGTTGCACAATTAATACGTTCTTTAATTCTCAAAGGACATGTATAATTTGCAATAATGGGGAAAACGTCTATAGAGCTCTTTTACACCAGCATTTGACTTGGTAATATCTCATATTCTTCTTCTTCGCCGCGAGTTTACACCGTACAATGGCAAACATAAATACTTCCTTAATGACGAAGCTATCGCATTTATAAGACCAGTTATTAACTGTTTCTTATAAAACCTATGCCGATATGTGTTTAAAAGGGCTGTCG
Source organism: Pseudoips prasinana (assembly GCA_951640165.1). NCBI lineage: Eukaryota > Metazoa > Arthropoda > Insecta > Lepidoptera > Nolidae > Pseudoips > Pseudoips prasinana. The sequence goes on along the minus strand of OX621238.1, from coordinate 1,318,849 downwards.
AATTTATATGGAAAGAAAAAAATCCTCAAAAGAACTCATATAGATATCGGTATTGCCTCTGACCTGCTCTCCTATATGTCAAGGGGCTATAAAAATTCCTTGTATTCGAATATATTCTTGTAATTCCAATAGATCTCCTAAAAAACATTAAATACTACAGATAACATTGCACTTAGGTACTACTTATTTATAAAAAAAAATGTTTTCCATAAGACCTGCAAGAGGAATTTTTGATGATTAAAATATATGAGTGTGCAGAACGATATACATACAAACAAAAATTACGCAAGTACATCAATGCATACCTTTGTAATTTTGAATAATAAACATCAAACGCCAAGACTACGTGTTGTTTATCCTTTTTTTAAATAAGGAGATGGTATTACAATCAATTAAGGCATTATTTGTTTTGGGTCTTAGAACAATATATTATTATTTCCTTTTACTGATCCTTAACTTTTGTTTCAGTTTCTCCTATGATCTGGGTGCCAAACCAGTTAGTCGGTGCTCCAGCGGGGACTGACGTCACCGTGGACTGCCACACGGAGGCGCACCCACGTGCCATCTCCTACTGGGTGTACAACAATGTCATGGTCTTACCGACTAAGAAACACTCCATCAACACCGAGGAAAATTCGTACAGGTATGATCCATCACAGTAGCCAATCAAGTCAATATTTACTTGCATCTAGATGACGATCGAAAACTGAAGTGGCAGTGGGCGGGGTACATAGCTCGTAGAACCGACCACGAGTGGCGACCACGAACTGGAAGACGCAGTGTGGGCAGGCCCCTTACAGGATGGACCGATGATCGCTGGAAACCGCTGGATGCGAATAGCGCTAGACCGGCAATTGTGAAGATCTTTGGGGGAGGCCTTTGTCCAGCAGTGGACGTCTTTCGGCTCATATGATAATGATGATGATCAACCAATTGCACAACTATCCGTGGCATGAGAAAGGTTTGGGATAGCATGTTAGAAAACAATAATAAACTTAAAATACTTTTAATAATTAAATATTCATTTATAACGTGTGAGGAATCGTAGTTTTTTGTCGTGTCGTGGCGGCTACTGTGAAGCACTGGTAGAAAACTTTTTTTAAATATTTATTCATTCATATAAAATTACATTGTACTTAAATGTGTTAATTTAGAGCGACTCAATCGCAAGCCGTTTTGTCACTTAAATAATCGAAGTAATGACTCCTACACAATTTGGCTATTATAAATAATTATTTTAAACTTATTCATAAACATTTCTCTGATATCACTCGGAAGTTGGTTATAAAATCTTATACATTGGCCTATAAAAGAGTTACTTATTTTGTAAAGACGGGTGGTTTGTAACACAAGGTTATGCTTATATCAAGTATTTATATTATGAGTATTGCTCCTTTTTAAGAAGAAATGTTTATTTTTATGCACATAAAGTAGATTGTCATACATATACTTATATCATCATCATGTCAGCCAAAGTACGTCCACTGCTGGACAAAAGCGTCCCGAAAGAATGGGGGGATATGCCATAATCGCTACGCTTGGCAGGCGGATTGTCGATCGCAGCTTGATAGTCATAGTTCACAGGAAAACGCTGCTACCCGTTCTCTGGCAGATATTCTCTCGGTCGATTTCTACACCCCCACGGGGTGAGATGAGGTGATGATATTCTGTACCATACAACAGTGCTTTCACCACACAGCATCTCAACAAGGCCGTGTTGAAACCGAAAATATCGGAAAGAGCAGCAATTGTGTAAATTTTTGGAGAAGCCTTTTACCAGCTGTGGACGTCATTCGGCTGACATTACGATGATGACCGTGTGGTTTCCGGCCTGGAAAAAATAGCAAGGCCATCCTATACAACCCCGTGGGTGTACACATTTAAATAAGCAAAAGACGTTACTAAGAGAAATAACATCAGAAATCCAAATAGATTAGTACTGGACTTAATACCCAGAACAAGCCGGCTACAGAAAAATAGTTTTTCGATGTGCGTTAAAGTTTTCAATAAAATTCCAGAACCCTTTTAAACATTGCCGCTATATAAATTTAATCTAGTGTTAAATAAATTACTGATAGGAAATGCGTTTTATTCGGTTCAAGAGTTTTTAAATCATAACTGTAGAAACATTTATCACAAGTAATCCACACACAATACACAGATAACCATTGTGATTTTAATTGTGAATTAACTAGATGCTTTTATATTTTTAAAGTTTGTTGACATTTGCATGCTGTTTTTATAGCTAAATGGGCTTGTTCTCCTGTAATGTTATACACCACATTATGTATCACCCTGTTTAAAGCAAATAAACAATTTGAATTTGTAATAAAAGGTGACTAAAGATACACCAAATAGTCCGGCAGCAACGCAACCTGTGTACTAGCTACCACCTCACTGCGCCAACTCGCATGACGAGCACGGTGACTTCCGCAAGCCCCTCCAAATGGCAACGTAGTAGAAACTTTTGGGGGAGGCCTACGTCCAGCTGTGGACGATATCAGGCTGATGATGTCATTTGTGATGATGATGATAAATGTTAGTTGAAGATGAGCAAATCGCTTAAACTAATCTAGCCATTTGGCATATGATAATTTTAACCTGAACTAGCTGTGCCCCGCGGTTTTACCCACGTTAAACTTTATAAATTATCACAGCGCCTCCCCCGTAGGTGATAGCGTGATAATATGTAGCCTAATTATGTTGACCCGACCTCTTAGTAATATTCATGCAAAATTTGAAGTAAATCCATGCAGTACTTTTTGAGTTAAGCCCGGACATACGAGTACATACAGATAAACAGACAAAAATTCTAAAAACTATATTTTTGGCTTCGATATCGATTGTAGATCACGCCCCAAGTATCCTTTAAAAAAAATATTCAATGTACAGTTTTGACTATCCTAAGATTTTATTATATGTATATAGATAATAAACGTAAAAAGTACGCGTTACAAAAAGAATTTCAACAAACTTATTGAATGTAGCCCAGTCTGTCCTGTAGTGATCCTGTCAGTTGACTGAATTAATTATTCCCAGAATTAAATGGGCCATTTATTTGTTAAAACCATATATTATAATCATTCATCTGGAATTAAACTCCATTTTGATTGTAATAAAGTAGATATACAAATTATTCTTAGGCAAACACAAATAATTCGTTTGATGCCAATGTACGCGAACGTTTAAAAAGAAACATTGTAACAAAACACAACTTACTCCAAACTCAAGCAAAATACAGCCGGCTTGAGTACAAAACAAACAAGGATATTATCCGCACGATTTGCAAAGGTCCGCCACAGATCGTCCCCCTAATTCTTAAATAGCCTCGCGACCATTCCCATTAACTTGGAAATGGATCAGTATACATTCACATCTATAAGATTCAATTTACAACACGAGTCAAATAGTCGATATGACATTTGAGAATTAGCACAACCAGATCAGTATGTTAATAAATTTGAATTTAACAAATCCATTAGGCTTGTTATTATAATTCTGTTTAAGCTTACAATGGCAGCGAATAAGCTTAATTTTCGATACGCAGTGGGATTGTATTGCATGTAAAATTAATGGGGACATTTGGGTTTGTGCGATATTGGTTCCAATAATCGGCTCCACGCATATTTACATAATATTTTTGATAAATAATTTAACACATTTATAAAAGCAATGCAAGGATACTTACCCCTTCGAACGTTTAATGAGGTGTACATTATGGACTCATCCGTTATCTCCCCAGTTCAGTATATTTTTACTAACAGCGGTAAAGTCTTCGCTCTTCTCACAATCATCTCATCGCTCTTCCTTTCTTTACTTTTCTTTCTTTGTACATTCTTCAGTGGAATGCAACCCCAACCCAAACCCCTACCCAACTATAAATACAAAATAGTTCAAGTTCAAGTTTATTTATTAATTAACAATTTGAATATACAATAATTAACACATATAAAAATAGTAAAATAATAACCGATATAAAAAATTTAAATGTCTAAAGAATACAAAAATAATAATTAATGAACACCAACAATATGTAAACAAATATGTCAACTAAAATATGCAAAATAATTAAAAAAACTACAATATGAGATTAACTAATCGGATTGAATAGTGTAATATACTATTTTATACTGTTGTATGGTATAGTCCAGTATTGTTTACTTTTTTTAATCTTCCCTCCCTTCTTTGATACTTTCTGATAGTTTTATGATCCGTGCACGAGGATGGTATCCGCTCTCTGCACTACTGGAAACAGAAAATATCTTGGACATTAAATTTGTCTTTGTACAATTTTACTTGACTTATTATAGTGCAATTCCTGTGTTCGAATTCTGGAATATTTCTATAAATATTAATTTCTCAAGAGCAGCCTGATGTCTGGGAGATGGTGGTTTTCACCTTGTGCCTAGGAGAGGACGTAGAGTCGTCCTTTACCTGAGCTCTTTTAGGTCTTGTCGCTAGTCGTCTTATCGGATGAAGAGAGTGAATTAATAAAAAGTGTCCCTGTGTTTGCGCACACACTTGTGGTCTATAATTCCTGTGCAGATAGCTAGTTTCCATTGAGACTGGCCGCCCTGATCGAAATTCGACCAGGAGAACACTCTCTATTATAATATCATGCTCATAATACTTTGGGATGGATTTCCGACACATTTCAAAGCTAACAGGTACAGTACTGTTAATTTTATATACTCTTCGAGTCACGGTTGATTTGCACCGTACAGACTCCGGCCTGCTACTAAACATTATTTCTTGCCTGAAAAATCTTACTATAGCCCAACCTAGAATTTGAACATATGGTCTCATTAACTACAGTTAAAACAAGGCAATAAAAACTGTCGAAGTTAATACGTTAGCAAATCTCGACACTGGCCAACTGGCTTTTATTTACTTAGATACTTATGGGATACTACGTATGGGTAGTGTCAGAGTTATTTAAGCCGCCCAGTAGGCGTCTGAGATGGCTTAACGACTGTCGTGTCTGAAACCGGGACCGACATCTTAACGTGCCCTCCGAAGAAATTTGACGCTCAGAAATTGCTCTCACTGCTACTCCGTAACCAAATGGTTAGTACTTATAATATATATATATAGTATTTATAATATATCATCTACCTTATTTAATAAGTAAATACTTTTCTTTTTTGTAAAACGTATTTAAATACTTTTGTTAAATTCTCCCTCAATTATAAAAGTTGCATTCATTTATTTAAACTTTTTCTCCGTGAAAAAGCTCGAATGTAGTAATATGAATTCAAAAACTGTAATTACTGTAAACAAAATACAATTTGAGTGCGAATTGTTTATTTTTATATGAAGTATTTACATTGAAATTTCAATACACGTGAGCTTAAAAGTACGTTTATTTTATTTAAATTTCCCACTTACAATTGTAACAGAAAAAGGAATGGAATGTTATTCACGCAGTATAAATACTCACTAAGCCGTACGCATTATACATACCTACTTGAACTTGTATGTAACTACTTTTTGCAACGTTTGCATTACATTGCGTTATATTCATACTTAGGCCTCTTTGTTTGAGTTTTATCTATATATATAATAAAATCGTAGCAAAGTCAAAACTGTACATTGAATATTTTTAGAAAAGGATACATGGGGCGTGATCTACAATTGATATCGAAGCCAAAAATATAGTTTTTAGAATTTTTGTCTGTGTATCTGTTTGTCTGTATGTATGTCCGGGCTAAACTCAAAAAGTACTAAATGGATTTACTTCAAATTTTGCATTAATATTACTAAGAGGTCGGGTCAACATATAGGCTATATATCATCACGCTATCTCCTACGGGGGAGGAGCTGCGATAATTTATTAAATTTAACGAAGGTAAAACCGCGGGGCACAGCTAGTAGCATATATATTGGTAGTTTTTGAAAGCATTATTCGACTTGATGGCTATACTTATATATATAGCTTACTGATACGGTTTCATCGGAACTTCCTGCACGGTACGCAGAGGTGATGGAATGCGCTCTCTGCCAGTTTTCTCAAGAAACTTCAAAATGTAGCCTTTTAAGAAGTAATAAGATTTTTAAAGTGTTGGCGTCGCAAGTAAATAGGCTACAGTAACCGATTACCATCATGTAGGTCATAAGCCTAGGTGGCTATTTTTCTTTTTGATATTTTTCAATTATAATTATTGAATAAAATTAAACGTATGGGCAATAATGTCCGAGTTGTTCGAACCACCCAGTTGACATTTGGCAGGGCTTAACTTTAACTTAGCTAAGGTGCTCAATTTCGGTGAATGTTTAAGATGAGATTGTTGATCCAAAATCTACCAAAAACGCTTTAATTTTTTCTGTTAATTTTTTTTATTTTTTATTCACGTATACTTTAAAAAAGCGCTTGTAAATAGTCAGAACATGTTTGTAGTAATATAGTTGTATACATTATTATTTCTAGTAACATAGATATTTAGGTACACATTGTATGAAAACATTATTTATAAAATTTATTCTATTATAACAATGATATTTAGCTAGCTCCTATCAAGTTATTGTCAAGAGATTATGTTTAATTATCTAAGTCTAATATTTTTACTACATATTGTCAATGGTTCTGTCTATATTAAGGTATTATTATTATGACGGACCTTGTGTTAATAACGACGGTCGCGCTTTAATGCTACCACCGGATCCAATGCGCCCCAATCTTTTTCATTATTAGCTGCGCTCTGCAATGATGTAGTGAATGTCACTTCGGTTCATAACTTATTTCCATTGTAACTTTCATCAAAATCCGTGGAACTACAATTTGTCAAATCTATTGGCTACCTAATATTCTGCCCAACTTGCCCTGCCACATGTTTATTTTAAGATCTCGAGTATACCAAAAGCAGGGCAATCAGTGTGGCCACGTTATGGGTCACAAAAAGAGTTGTTAGTTTACGTCATCGCAAGAACACGTACGTAACACGTAGATAAAAATCAGTTCTCAAACTTTCATCATCATCATCATAACAGCCGAATGACGTCCACTGCTGAACAAAAGCCTCCTCGAAACATTTCCACAAAAGAGTTGAGTCCAACATTTGGTGAGATATGCCATAATCGCTACGCTTGGCAGACGGGTAGGCTAGTCAAAGTCACAAGTCAAAGTAAACAATTATTTATTCCGTAAAAATTTTACATTTATGTGGAATCGTCATTTTTTTTACCCTACCGTGCAGTGCATGACGTGCAGCTACTGAGAAACCCTGCCAGAAAACTCACTAGGCATCCTTTATTAAAATAAAATATACTTAAGATTAATTACAATCATGTGTGTTGACTTAGAACAAAGCACTTTTATCACTTAAATAATCAGAAATTTTGTAATATGCCCTGCTCTGCCCTGCTACACAATTTGGCTTTAATAATTCTATCAAAATTATTCGTAGACAATTCTCTAATATCATTGGGAAGTTTGTTATAGAATCTTATACATTGCTATGTCATTATGATAGTCTTAGTACACAGAGAAACGCTGCTGCCTATTCTCTGACAGATATTCCGTCGGAACGACTTCTAGGCCCCCCACGGGATGAGATGGGGTGGCGATAACACAAACTTTCACATTTATAATATAATAATAATATCCTGGAACATTATTTACAACGGCCATCAGATCCCAAAACTAAGCAAAGCTTGTACTAAGGAAACCAGATAACTGATATAATACATAATAATATACTGTTTTTCTTTTGTAAATGCAGGATAACCAAATATGATCATGCACACGAATATCTGTCCTGGGTGGGAATCGAATCCACGACCTCCGGCGTGAAAAGCAAGTATTTGCCAACCAGACCAACAGGCCTGTCCGTCCGTCAAACATTAGCTCAATTATGTATCGCATATATTTTAAAAGAAGTATACGGGATACTGCCTTTGTAATTCCCACATTATTAATGTCTAATGTCTTATATTTACGTCCTCAAACAGGGCACACATGAAGCTAACGGTGCGCGACCTCGCAATTGGCGACTTCGGAAACTACAGATGCATCTCCAAAAACTCCCTCGGAGAGACTGAAGGCTCCATCCGATTGTACGGTACGTATCTACCTAATACTTACTTACTTATCGTATGGGCAGTGGTTACCTTAGTGTCAGAGTTGTTCAAGCCGCCCAGTAAGCCTCTGACATGGCTTAACGACTGTTGTCTAATGACTACAACCGGAACCAACAGCTAAACGTGCCCTCCGATGCACGGAGACGCTCAGAAATTAAACCACCCTGGTGGTCACCGATCTATAGGCTGGCCGTGAGCATAGCTGGTTAACCTCGCCGATCACTTGCGGATCGGTGAGACCATCTAGCTATCTACCTGATTTTGATAATTTATACTCTACAGCATTGCCACCTACGTACAAATACTTTTTATTTATTTTACTTAATCTTGTGGGCTTAATAATATATGGTTACCTAAGTGTCGGGGTTGTTTAAGCCGTATAATAGGTCTCTGACATAGCCGAATAACTATTTTCTAATGATTACAACCAGTACAACAGCGTATCGTGACCTTATCAGAAATGAAAATACTTTGTCGAACGCGATAATATACTATACGAAATATAATTTTTATACTTTATCTTATATGCAGTGGTTACCTGAAGTTGGTTAAGCCGCTTAGCAGGCCTCTGACAATGCCTAACGACTGTTTCTTACTATTACAAACATAACAACAGCATATCATGCCTTAGAAGTACAGTTACGCTCAGAATTGGAACCACTGTGCCGGTCACCCATCACATATGTCACAGATTGACCGCATGCATATAGTAATCAGCAAGTTTAAACACCTAAACACGCGGTCAATCTGTAACACTATAGAGTAATCAGCAAGTTTAAACACCTAGGCACGCGGTCAATCTGTGACACTATAGAGTAATCAGCAAGCTTAAACACCTAAGCTCGCGGTCAATCTGTGACACTATAGAGTAATCAGCAAGTTTAAACACCTAGGCTCGCGGTTTATCTGTGACACTATACAGTAATCAGCAAGCTTAAACACCTAGGCTCGCGGTCAATCTGTGACACTATAGAGTAATTAGCAAGTTTAAACACCTAGGCCCGCGGTCAATCTGTGACACTATAGAGTAATTAGCAAGCTTAAACACTTAGGCACGCGTTCAATCTGTGACACCATAGAGTAATCAGCAAGTTTAAACACCTAGGCCCGCGGTCAATCTGTGACACTATAGAGTAATTAGCAAGCTTAAACACTTAGGCACGCGTTCAATCAGTGACACCATAGAGTAATCTGCAAGTTTAAATACCTAGGCACGCAGTCAATCTGTGACACTATAGAGTAATCAGCAAGTTTAAATACCTAGGCACGCAGTCAATCTGTGACACTATACAGTAATCAGCAAGTTTAAATACCTAGGCACGCAGTCAATCTGTGACACTATAGAGTAATCAGCAAGTTTAAATACCTAGGCACGCAGTCAATCTGTGACACTATAGAGTAATCAGCAAGTTTAAATACCTAGGCACGCAGTCAATCTGTGACACTATGGAGTAATCAGCAAGTTCAAATACCTAGGCACGCAGTCAAATTGTGACAATATACAGTAATCAGCAAGTTTAAATACCTAGGCACGCGGTCAATCTGTGACACTATAGAGTAATCAGCAAGTTTAAATACCTAGGCACGCAGTCAATCTGTGACACTATAGAGTAATCAGCAAGTTTAAATACCTAGGCACGCAGTCAATCTGTGACACTATAGAGTAATTAGCAAGTTTAAATACCTAGGCACGCAGTCAATCTGTGACAATATAGAGTAATCAGCAAGTTTAAACACCTAGGCACGCGGTCAATCTGTGACACTATAGAGTAATCAGCAAGTTTAAATACCTAGGCACGCGGTCAATCTGTGCACTGTGTTATGGGTGACTGGCATAGTAATTTCAACTTCCACTCCTACCTTTTATTTAAATCTTAAGTTACTAGTTATAAATTGTCCCAACACAATGTGTGTTAACTTGTCAAATTGTATTCTTGAACAACTAACTTAACTTCCGCTAGTCTAACGAGGCATACAGTTGCGTGGAAATGTAGAAAATTGCTTTTTCTTATAATATTAGCATCCTTATTGTTAATGCGTGTGCTAGATAAGGCTTTAAGTAAATCTTATAAAAATTACATAAAGCTTTACTAATATAGGTAACATTTATTTAGGATCAATTGGTCATGTTTTTATAAATTACAGCAAACACTCTTGTCAGTATTTAAGTAGGATTTTTTCTTGGATCATATTATGTGATCAAATCATATATATAAACAGAAATATATAGTGAGATTGTAGAAATTGCTTATATATTTTCGTGCCATCGCGTTACAAAGTGTGTAGACGAGCGTGCTACGAGAACCAAGATGGCTGAATTGGATGAAACCTAACTGTACACATATTTAATTGCTGGCTTAATTCTTTTATTTCAATTAAATTCACAGTTCATACGTAACACAAGCGTAGGTCACGTGTAATGGGATTTATACGAAAATACATATGCTAAATATCTTCTCTCAAGAATTTCCCGCATGTACAATGTGCATAACAAATTCTCATTATAAGTAGGCTCTACTTCCATTTGTTTAACTAGGGGTGCATTAGGTGCGCGACAAATATAAGAGGCGTCTCGGGCGGAGGTGAGGCTCGGGTGCAGCGCGAGCGCGGCGCCACTTCATTGATATTGCCCTCGGCGCACCCGCAGTTAACACAATGGCATGGCGGAAAGTGTATACAGGAGTCAACTAAACGTCGTAAAAACGTCGATTCCATTTGAATGAAGAATCTGTGCTCTTGTCCTGCTTTCCACACAGGGTGAACCGCATACTTCTGATCATCATTACAGCTAAATAAGTCCACTGCTGGACAAGCCTCCCTCAAGAATCGTCTTGGGGGGATATGCCATAATCGCCACGCTTGGCAGACGGGTTGGCGATCGCAGTAAGATGGTCATAGTAATCAGAAGGAAGCTGCTGCCCTTCCTCAGGTAGATATTCCCTCGGGTCGACTTCTACGCCCCCCACGGGATGAGATGGGGTGATGATATTCTGATTCTGATATTTGTCGCCGTCACCACACACTTCTGATATCTTGATAATTTTCCAAATTCACCAGAGCTTGCAGATCCTCTTCATCTGCCGAAGATGCTGGCCACGCTTCGCCATAGACTCTCATTTCCGCCTGTTTTGGAAAGAAAATATAAATATATTATCCGTGTTCTGTAAATATCTTAGGACAACTAATACACTGCTACTAATACACTACTAGGGCAATTAGCCAAACGAATTTTGATTTGATTGACGGTTTTTATATTTGGCTGTTATTAACATTTAATTCGTACCTTAATATGGACAGAACCATTCAGACAATAAGTAGTCAAAATATAGCTAAAATTTAAAATTTTTTCCTTGACAATAACTTAATTTAAGTTAGCTAAATATCGTTACTGTTATAAAATAAATCTTATTGTAAATTATTTCCTACAATCCGTGTACCTAAATATCTGTATGTGCCTAGAAATCATTATAAATTAATTATATATATTACTACGAACATGTTCTGACTATTTACAAGCGCTTTTTTAAAGTATTCGTGAATAAAAACCTTTTTTATTTTATTAAAAATTTCTCAGTATCAGACTGAAGTCTAGGAGTTGATGGTATTACAACCTCGGGCCTGGAGAGCACATCAAGCCGTCGGTCCTATACCTAACCTCCTTCCGGTCGTATCGATGGTCGTCCCACCGGATCATGAGAGTGATGGAATGGAGTTTTATAATATGTCACTATAATATGTCCCGTGCCGATGGTTAGTCTCTATGGAGACTGGCCGTCAAAGCCAAAATTCCACCAGGAGGCATTATTGTTATTATTAGCATAACTAAAACTAAAACACCATGTAATTAGTGATGGCTCAATGATGGCTGGCCATTCTGAGTTATCTCTTAGACAGTGTGTTAATATTTGCTGACAATTTATAGGAGTCAGGGAATTTACATAATGAAGTTCAGTCAAAGGGGAGTGTTTACCGGTAATTACGATAAAATGAGATCTAGTAGCTCGTTAGAAGTAATTAATTAACAATTACGATCTGTACATTAAAATTAAATTAATATTATTTGACTGGCCTGTTGTCTAATGGTTAATTACCCAGATTGCTATAATTTTGGATTAGATGGTAGTGTGTTAGTTGTTCCAAGTTATTTATATGTATGTCGCCATAGATTTGTCGGTTGTCGTTTGAATCTTTGCCGTTCCATAATAATAATAATCATAATAATATTCCTGGGACATTATTCACGCACGGCCATCTGATCTCAAACTAAGCAGAGCTTATACTATGGACACCAGAGAACTGGTATACTACTTTTCTTTTGTAAATACATACTTATATAGATAATTACACCCTCATTCAGCACAAACAGACAGATTCATGCACACAAATATCTGTCCTGGGTGGGAATCGAACCCACGGCCTCCAGCGTTAAAGCAACCATTTGCCAACCACGCCCGTAATTTAGTGGGAGTATATACTTTGTACGATTAAAATGAAAGTCGTAGTTCCATTTTCAAATCTATTATTATATACAATTTGACTTAATAAATCAAACAACGATTATAATTTTCAATCACTAGTAGAGACGTACGATATACACGGTTATAGGGACGCGCGTCGGTTACAATATTCGACCGCACTTGTCGACTGCTGCTCCAAAAGTGGGGCGCATCGCTCAACCGGTGAATCTTTGACTCTGTCGCGCGCCAATAGATGGCTCTTGCATTCCCATGATGACTCGATTGTGATATATACAATATGTAACGTAATTAACGCACATCCTCAAACACCCCAATTAGAATATAATGCTGTAATCGTAATACATACACCGAATTTTTTATTTAACATGTATATTATGCATTGTTATTTACTAAATTAGTTTCTTGGAATAAAGTTTATTTTTCTTTATTTTGTATTGAATGATGGAATTTGTATGAATACAATAAAACTGCGATTTTAAAAGGCGTATTACTTTGACTTACGGTCCATTTCAATTTATTTTGACTGTACAGGGTTAATATGACAATAATTTCCGTAGTTTTAATTATTTTGAAATAAAAAATTACCTATATTAAAAATGATATAAATCGATTCAATAAACGATTCTGATCAAACTATTTTCAGGATGTGCGTTAATTAAGTTACATGTTGTATATATTTAATTGATATGTCATAACAGATAGCCCACTATTTAAATATTGAAATTAATATTTAGGAGTAGAGTGAGACTGGCGTAATTAATATATAATGGTGGTGTAATTAATAATATTACATATTTAATTAGGCAGAATTAAACATGTAATAATTTTAATCCAATAACAACTTGCACACCTTTAAAAATATGGTCTAGGACAAATTATATGTAATATTTTTACTACTACTTATATGTACCCATATTTAGCAAATAAAGAGATTTGATTTCATTTGAAAAGGTTAGCTAGGTCAAGGTAGTTGCCGAGGGTCACATAACCCCTGATCTGTAATCCCGTGCCTCTAGTCCGTGCTAGTGATCACATCCTCTTCGTAGAATTCCGTCTTTTTACCTCAGCCCGACCCTGAACCGAACCGAACGGAACCTCATAAGTTTGCCCACCAGGTATTGTTTGCTTAAGTTAATCTACTGGTTGAGAGCCTTATGCGTTTGCCAACTGCTCGGTATATTCAAATTTTAAATTTAAATATATCCTTAAATAGATAACAAGTTACTTAGGTACCTAGTAACTTGTTATTTCTCAATAGTTCTGAAAATCTACTTACCGTAATTTTGTACATATTTATATCCTGCATTAAGAGCTTCTTATTACACGTGTATGTTAATACCCAAGTGCTGAAAAATATTATTATTTATATTGGAAAAAATGTTTGTTTTGCTGTTTCCAATATTCTTAAGCACGGTTTCTGCTTGATTTTTTTTTTGTAAAACCTCTTCATTTGTGATGTTATCTTTTCGCAACCTCATCTATAGAATAAAAGAGGTGGAGAAAACTCAGGAGAAAGTTTACAAGCCAGATGAAAGAGTAAGTTAACGTCAAATGTTATAAATAAATGAAAGAGATTATTCTGGAAGAGAAAGACGGAAAACGCTACACCGACAATTAAAAACTACTAAATTTTTGAACCTAATAAACAGATATTGCATATAAAAAATATCGATTTATATATTACTAGTTTATCAAAGTATCTTATAGAGACGGAGGAAGGTTTTAGTCGTCAATTTTTAGAAATGAGCTGAATATAATTTCTTCCTGTTCGAATTTTGGCTACGGTGGCCAGTCTCAATGGAGAGTAACCAACTGCCGGGACGTATAAGTGCACAAGTGTCTCCGCACACACAGAGCCATTTTCCATTCCATATACCATCACTCTCATGACGTAAGTACTTTTTATTCTGTGCTCATGATCCAATGGGATGACTAGCGGTCGGAAGGATGGGCTCGGATCTTCAAGTCATGTAATACCGCCAACTCCCATACTTCTGAGAAGCTGATACTGAGAATTATTCTAGCTCGACCCGGGATTTGAGCCCTCATGGAACATGGAATTATCTGCGGTGGAACACGTTACCGCCTCGCCAACACTTGTCAATATATTCACAGAAATCGGCTTAGCTAATATTATTACGGTATAGAATCCTACTTAGAAACGTAAAAATACCTGGACTAAGGTATTACCCTTCTTCGAATGCTCCAAATATAACTAATCCCACACGAACAAAGATCTTTGGCGGCCTGTTGTCGTGGTTGGCAAATGCTTGCTTTTCACGCCGGAGGTCATGGGTTTGATTCAGGACAGATATTTGTGTGCATGAACATGTCTGTTTGCCCTGAGTTTGGGTATAATTTATCTATGTAATATATTTACAAAAGAAAAGTAGTATAATAAGTATATCAGTTTTTTGGATTCCATAGTACAAGCTCTGCTTAATTTGGGATCAGATGGCCGTGTGTAAATAATGTCCCAGGATATTATCATTTTTATCTTAACCTTTAATGATTTATCAAAGGTTAAACTCTTTGTTTATTCTTTAAGATAATCTAAACCATTCCAATTGTTTAAATCATCAACGCCTACGTGAGGTTTCCTTTGTAATATAAACAAGAAATAAAAATAGAGCAAAATATAAACTGCAATATTTTCACCATGTCAAATATTATTTATATACAATTAACGAAGCCTCATCAAAAATATTAAAAATGTATGGTTACGGTTCTACTAACTAAAATTAAGTTATCCAAACTTAATTTTAGTTATAATTATGTACTGTATTCTGCCGAAGAGTAGACGTTTAAACCCAAAATTTAGATACTTTATGATGAGGAGTATTCGAATCACCCCCCATGTATGTTCCCCAGTTTAATATATTGATACTTAGAATATTTATGAATCCTGAGCTCAAACAGTAATTCTGAATTTTCGAATAAATTCTAAGTCAGTTCTAGAATGATTAGATAAACCATACTTTTTAGGGTGTTAGGTTAAACCATGCTAAGTAGTTAACACAAAAAAACTGAACCAGAAATGTTCAACAGAACGAGGAAAAAGTCGAAAACTGATGTTACGTGAAATTAACGAAAAAAATCATTTCAAAAGTCTATCTCGAAACTACGTAAAATCGTAGAACATACATGGGGGTGATTCAGATCATCATCATAAATTATCAAAATTTTACGTTTGAACGTCAACTCCTTAATTTTAAAGTATGTTTTAATTTATTAATTTTAATTTTATATATTTAATTAATTATTTATATATATTTATATTACTTTCTATTTAATTTACTATGCCATTGTGGCTTATATCAGCCTCTATCGGAAGATCAGCGCTGCAGTAATACACCTGTGTTGACGTAACTAATGCTGAGATAGGGGCTTTTTTGACAACCAAATTTATTATATTAATTTAGCTATGTATAGTAAGATTTCTTTTTTGTCAAAAATAAACATTTTTTCATTTCATTTATTTATATATTTTAACTCCTCGGACAGCTTGTATATATTACACTAAGGAAATTAATCGCTGTTTTGCGGGACACTTTACAAATATATAATTGACGGACACAATAAAAAAATAGTTGTCCTGCATGCGAATCGACTAACTTTACATTTCCACATTTACATTTCATTATTTTGTTAGGTATATAACAAACTATGTGCAGCTATTCATAAGATAACGTTTAGTAACTGCGACCGTCCCTTTAAAATATTCTGTTTGTTTATAGAAATCCCGATGCCGTCAACGTCTCCGAAAGCCACGGAAATGAAAAGCAACGCTAACAAAGAAAGTAAGTTCCGCCCATTCTCAATACCAGCTTGTTATTTTTAAATATCAATCAGATACTAAAAGGTAAGTTAGAATACATTTTCAATATTTATAGTATAGACGCCAGCAGCAGCACATCAAGCTACCCCAATCTGTCAAATTTCCCCAATTGAAAGTGAACCTTATGCTTGAGTGATAAAGTTGAAAATCTATAAAAAAATTTATAGATTGGGGTAGCTGGATGTGCTGACGTCTGTACCTTCTTATAACCGTTTTCTTGTTTGATACCGTATTCTTATTTTTATAGTAAACTTATGATGCCGAATTAAAATATACATATGGTCATGTTTCAAGCATCTTTATCTTACGTAAGGGCGTTAAAAAAGAAGTCCGAAATTGGTTCTGCTAGATTCTATAATTCATAGCATACGACTAATGGAAATAAAAAAAATGGAATGGAATTAGAGTAGACTTAAGTCCGAGTTCACCCGAAAGGTTATTAATGATTTCCCAGGGTGTATTACGAAGACAGATATAAAAGAACAGGATTTTGAGTGGTGACCATGAAGCGGGGGACGTAGCGTGGGCAAGCCCCTGGATGCGGATAGCGCAAGACCGGTTAGTGTGGAGAACTTTGGCGGAGGCTTTAGTCCCGTAGTGGACGTCTTGTGGCTTACAGTTAAATGGATGTTCGGAGCTGGTACCTGTTATAGGCGTATAACAAATCTCCAGGCCCTTACTCTTTGGAATAAGATATAAAAAAAACATGACAATATTTATGGAGTACAGAGATTAAGTTTATATAGATTTTCTTGATTGTAAAGGAGTAAATACGTTTCGCTTCAATTTATATATGTATTAGGCTACCGTAAATAAAACTTAATTTATAACCTAACCACCAAACAAAAATAACTCTGTACCTGTAACTTTTAAATACCTGAACGGATTATTAGCAATAACAATACTAATCTCAAAAATGGGAAATCATAAATTTGATCGTCCGGCGGGTCTCGAACCTGCACCATCTACCAATCCGGGGTAGGCGCTCTGCGTTAAGCTACGAACGAACACTCTGGCAGATCAAATTTAGGATTCCCTTACTAACATTTTTGAGATTAGATAAACGCTTTGCATTGCGAATAATGCTATACAATTTAAATTTAATAACAATACTGTTCCAATGAAATTACCTTCGCTATGTAAAAAAATGCATAAACACCGATACATTTCATACTACTTACACACATACTTTCCCTTTTTCGTAGAGTTTTAAATGGGTAATGAATTTTGTAAAATCTATCTGCAACTACAACATTATCTTACCTTTTTCAATGCTTTCATTATTTTACCACATACCATATTATATACCACATTTATTATATTCAAATGTTTACTTTAAAATTCATGAAAAAGCTCTGTCTTGTAGAAATGTCCCAATTTCGATGAAGGCAGTTATCAAATGTAAAGTCGTGGCATTAAGTAATTTAAGTTATATTGGCTCTGTATTACAAGCCCGTACAAGTATCGTGGAAGCCGGTGCAGTAGCTCGGGGCACAGATTAAGCAACTTTGGTGGAGATGAATTGAGTTTTTAACGAGCCGGGTTTTGTGTACTACAATACTGGTCCCTGCTACTCTTTGCAGTGTTATAATCAGCTGTATATTTTCCTGGTCTTATAAGTAGTCTTTAGAGTACAGCGTTTTACTGGGAAAGTATACACATCTTACAGACACTACAAGGAATATTATTACTTTTTTTTTTTTTTATTAGTTACCTATTAATTCAGAAAATATATTCAAAGATTTCATTTTTATTGGAAGAATATAATATAAAATACAAAGTGCCGGTGTCTGTGTGTAATTTTTTTATAATATATTTGTATTTACAATTATATGTTTATCAGTGGTCTGGTTGCTATAGTACAGGCTCTGCCTAGTTTTTTTCTACACAGTCCCAAGACATTTATTTATTTAATTACCAGAAATCTATACATACAACCGGCCATTTTATACATAAATACGTACCACACATTACTTACAGTTGCTTGCTTATCATAGGTATGGGAGTGGTAACCCTAGTGTCAGAGTTGCTCATGGCTTAACAACTGTTGTCTAATGTCTACAACCGGGACCGACAACTTAACGTGCACTCCGAAGCACGTAGACGCTCAGAAATTAAACCATTTTGGCGGTCACCCATCTATGGACTGACCGCGAGCCTCGCCGATCGCTTACGGACCGGTAAAAGCATCTAGCTATGAGCGCAAATATATATATAGTACTTTATTGGCATGATCTCAGTATAAGGGTTAAAACCGTTTTGAGGCGATAATGCATAGGCTATTCATGTTTATTCTTTATATTAAGCATACATTACGCATAGAGCTTTTTATGAGCCATCTTATATCTTTAAATTTAGCTGTAGTCGTTTAAGTCTCTTAAAATGTAATTTTCGAGCTATAAAATTAGCATTATTTGACCATTTAAATGCAGTTGCTACATATATTAAAGTCATAAAAGGCAAAATCGTAAAAGTCAAAATGTATGGAAAGAAATTTAGACTGCACGTGTGGCGCAGCGGTTAAGACAGTCGCCTCGCCACTTCATGTCCTGGGTTCGATTCCCGCGCAGGACAACTATTTGTGTGACACATAAATAGTTGTTTTGATATTATATATTATTTGTTTTTATACTACTAATCTTCTATATATATAAAAATCAATGCCACTTTTCGTTGTAATGTTATAACTCAACAACGCCTTTACCGATTCGGCTAATTTTGGTCTTGAATTATTCGTGGAATTCCAGGAAAGGTTTGTACGTACAGAAAATTTAAAACAATGTGTTAAAAAAGTGTAAAGTCTACATCTTTCTATACTCCCATATACAAACAATTTGTACTAATACTTAAAAGCGTAGCGAAGCACGTACCGGGCCGCTAGTATTATATAGATACTAATATTATAAATGCAAAAGTTTATGAGTATAGATGTATGGATGTTTGTTACTTTCTCACGCAAAAACTACCGAACGGATTTTGATGAGACTTTGTAGTAATATAGCTTATATATCCTAATAATACTCAGACTGGCTATCCTATTAATATTATAAAGGCGAAAGTTTGTGCCAATTTCACGCGCATAAATAAGAAGTACGGACTTTAATTTACTGCACTCTGCGCTACCGTAGTTAAGACAATGGCCACGCCACTTCGTATCCCGGGTTCGATTCCCATACAGGACAAGTATTTATGTTTCATAAATATTTGTTCTTAGTCTGGATGTACTTTGTAGTCTGTAAACTATGTTTGTAAAGTACCTCACAATTACTATAATAGAGTAAACGCAAAATCAGGGAACAAAATATAAACTTTATGATAAATTTTAGTATTTCATGATCATGAAATAACACATACAAAGAACTATTTATATGTAAAGTTTAGTCGTATATTTTCAAGATTATTTTATCGTAACCATTATTTGGTTCAAATAAGATAATTTTGAAATCTTGTATTTTTTTATCCAGTTGGTAATAGTTGTAGAATTACATTATCGTAGAATTGAAGTTCTATAAAATGTAATCCAATTTCGCATATATTTTGCTTAGCATGGTATTTATTTTAGTTCAAAACCGAAAACAATCAGAAATGTCGAACTTCACGAGCGTACAGACGACAACAAAAGTAGATTTAAGAGAGGTAGGGCATAGAGTTTATTCGCTCAAAGAGCAGCCCGCCTGGGGAAGTACCTCCACCTTACAGAAGACATTCCTTAATAATAACATTAATAATTTTAATATTGTGTTTCCGAGTGTGAGTAAGGTCGGCAGAGCTCATTGGGGTGGGGGAAGGGTCATCAACACTTGTTTGCTGACTGTTAAAGGCCGGCAACGCACCCGCGATACCTCTGGTGTTGCGGGTGTCTATGGGCGGCGGTGATCACTTACCATCAGATAACCCACTTGCTCGTTTGTCGCCAACTGATTTAAAAAAAATTGATGATCAAAATCGGGCGTGAGGTTATGGGTTTATTAATGATATTGCGCGGCAGTATCATTCGCTAATATTTCTTACACTTACCACACACGCACTTTAAGAGACTTCATTGCCGCATTATTGTGATCAAATTTAAATAAATATACGAAGTGTTTTGTTGTTTCTGACAAAAGGAGGATGTGCTAAACCATAGGTAACAAAGAATAGGTTCGTTTTAACTCCCTCTGCCTTATTTCGTCTACCACGCGGACGAAGTCACGGGCAAAAGCTAGTCAAGTATATAATCAGTATTTTGGGCGAAATGGGAAAGGTTTAATCATCCCGCTTCAATTTAATAGGAACATCGGCGCTCGGTAAACTATAGCCCTAATTAACATTTTAATTACTTGTTTTATGATACGCGCTGCAATTACGTGTCATTTAAGGTGGACGAAAAACAAAAAACAACGATTGTATTTTTAGTGGTGAATTTCAGGTTTATAAACATTACTCCTGCTAAATAAATAATCATCATCATCATCATCAGTCTGAGATCGTCCACTGCGGCACATAGGCCTCCACCAAAAGTTTCTATATCGTAGCCATTTTGAAGGTTTTGTCGTAGTCACCGCGCTTGGCATGCGAGCTGGCGACACCGCACGTAGGTGGAAGCTAGTGGAGTTTTGCCGCCAACGCGGAAAAAGACGCATCAAGGCTATGTTTTATTTTCAAAAACTGGTGTAAATTGAGTTTTTATGTGTAAACATGGTGAATTTTTAGAGATAACATCTTCGACAACGTACACAAGTGAAGGAAAGTGCGATATTGCCTTGAATTGTGATTTTCCGTGTTGTAACCAAAACTCCATAAAAGCCTCTAGTAAAGTCTCCACTGCTTTACTGGGGTTGGACAAGGACTATGTATGACTTGACTGTGACGGACTTTACTTGACAATG
The DNA here is from genome assembly GCA_951640165.1 of Pseudoips prasinana. Classification (NCBI taxonomy): domain Eukaryota; kingdom Metazoa; phylum Arthropoda; class Insecta; order Lepidoptera; family Nolidae; genus Pseudoips; species Pseudoips prasinana. Next base: position 1,297,589 of record OX621238.1, on the reverse strand, counting down.
ACGGAAATAAATGATATAATAATATATTTACTTAAGGCTCATAAGGCCAAAGAAGCCAGAGCCGTAAAACGGAATAAAAAATAAACATAAGCTTACTAGTACACGGGTAGTACTGCTACCCGACTGCCTTACTACAACGACTACGACTACCCTACCCCTTAGTCGCCTTTTACGACACCTACAGGATGGTATGGTGTGGCCCTGTTATGTATGTGCCCGCTTGAGTATGTTTCGCCGGACCGTCTCAACTGGGTCGTGTTGCAACCGGTAGTAGATGTACCCACTGAGTTTGTTTCGCTGGGCCTTCTCAGTTGGGGCGCATTGGATCCGGTGGTAGCATTAAAGCGCGACCGTCGTTAACACAAGGTCCGTCATATAATAATACCTTAATATAGACAGAACCATTGAGAATATGTAGTAAAAATATTGGACTTAAACTAGATAATTAAACATAATCTCTTGACAATAACTTGATACGAGCTAGCTAAATATCATTGCTATAATAAAATAAATTTTATAAATGTTTTCATACAATGTGTACCTAAATATCTATGTTACTAGAAATAATAATATATACAACTATTTTACAACATACATGTTCCAACTACAGACAAGCGCTTTTTTAAAGTCTACATGAATAAAAACCTTTTTTATTTATTTATTTATACATTCTGGCCGAAAATCACACGGCTAAAAATTAATAATGCTATATGGGAAAGAAATGTAATAGCCTCCAGTCTATTTTAGGCATGATGGTCTATGTCAATAGCGACTAGCCATATGGCTAGTCGCTATTGACATAGACCATCAATCATCAATCCTTGTGCAATAAATCATGAACCGCATAGAACATATGTTCTATGCGGTTCATGATTTATTGCACAAGGATTGTGTCCACAGAGGCACTTTCTCTGATCACGGTCACGGCTTTACGGTGTTAATCTGTTATGTGTGGATGCTAATTTCTTTATGTGGTTATAGTAAATTAAAACCTAGAAAAGTTAAATTAAATAATATAAAGTCCGGGATGGGATTTTATCATTGACTGACATGAAAGTTGCAGTTCAGAAACGCATAAAGGCAAGACAAGAAAAGATCGACTAAATTAATGCATGGCATGAATAATCAATTGTGATTACAAGCATTTGTTATTTATATTTTTTGATCTTAATTATTTTTTTCTCTGTATTTTTACGTTAATTTTTATTGTTCTACATTTCATAATAATAATAATCATAATGTGTATAATATTATATCAATTCAGGAATTTTTCTTAACTTGTATGATTATGTGTATTTGTACATACGGGCTTATCGGAAGATCAGCAGTGCAGAAATGTACTAGCTGAGATAGGGCCATTTGTAATACGGGGAAAACTTAAAAATGTATACCAAAATTGTCTTCTTTCTTACTTATCGCTTTAAAACGCGCAACCCCTAACAGGTAGCAGGTAGCATATTTGAAAAAAATTAGGGCATACCTACCTTATGAAGTACGACGTGATATATTCCTAGTTACGCACATGGTTAAATCTATTTTTTTTTAATTCGTAATCTAGCACGATATTTACATCTTCTGTAGAAGATGCTTTTAGCCCCCACCGGCCCTTTAACCGTCAGTGAGGTAAAGCACGGGTGCAGGCAGTCTCTAGATGGGTTTATTTTTGAGCCTATGTGTCTTAACGTAGGGAATGTTAAGATCTTGGTCCCAGTACTAGTCTTTAGAAAACCGTCATTAATTTGACTGATCTATGATCTCACCGGTCCATAAGAGGAAGAGGTAACCTGCTGTAGCTCAGGTTGCCTAAACACGCTTGGGCGTGCTGAAGATTGGGGGGGGGGGGGCGAGGCGTTCATGCTCCCTCCCCTCCCCGGGTGTCATCGTTCACGAGCACCCAGGGCCCAGCACCCAGTGGTGGTTTTAGTGGGAAGCCTTACATACCCCGTCGCGACATGAGCATTTCCACCACGTAAAAATAAAAGGTTATTTATATTCCATGTTGAACCAATATTCATGTTTTCCAGTTTTTATTGTAACAATATCACCTACCTACTCTTTCAATAGCGGATACATACGTACTGCAAATGTTAACGGTTTCCAATATCGGTCACTATATTTTTTTACAAGTTTACAAACTGAAACATAATGCTACACAGCGAACGTAAACACGCCGAACCGTATTTTCATTCGTATTTTATTTGCCTACAAAACGAAATGCATAAAGGTTACCCAGCTATCAGTGTTACTTACCTTTATGATATCATGCAGTGCCAATTATGTTGTGGTTTTCACCGACAACCAAAGAGGTAGAATATTATATTATATTAGAGAAAGAATATCACCACCTCATGTCGTCCCGTGGGGGGCGTGAAACGCGTCCGAGGGATTATACAACATGTAACGTAATTAACGCACACCCTCAAACACCCCAATTAGAATATTATGTTGTAATCATAATACATACACTGATTTTTTTATTTAAAATGTAAATGCATTGTTATTAACTAAATTAGTTTCTTAGAATAAAGTTTATTTTTCTTATTTTGTATTGAATGATGGAATTTGTATGAATACAAATAAGCCTGCGATTTTAAAAGTCTTATTACTTTGACTTACGGTCCATTTCAATTTGTTTTGACTGTACAGGGTTATAATGACAATAATTTCTGTCGTTTTAACATTTTGGAATACAAAATTACCTATATTAAAAATTATATAAATCGATTCAGTAAACGATTCTGAACGAACTATTTTCAGGATGTGCGTTAATTAAGTTACATGTTGTATACCAGAAAACGAACAGCAGCGTCTGTGTGTACCATGATCATCATACTGCGATCTCCAAGGCAAAGCCAAACTTGGTTTTAAAGATCCTGTTGCAGAAAGCACAGTAAAGATACCTACTCTAGATAAGTAATGGAATCAGGCGTTACTTTGCGGAAATCCATAACAATCAAAATACAAAATCAATATTTAGTGTTAATTCCGCTAATTGTCAGTTTAATCATGCTGGGATGCAATTTGCACCGCCCTCCCGCCCGCAAAAATGTGCACATGCAAAGAAGGACAATATAAAAAGCAAATTACATGCGCCAGTACGATACCCAACACGTGTTTCGGTCCTCCACGGACCATTCTCAAGGGCTGCTAACTCGTCGAGTGCTCGAAGGAGACTAAAAGTCAACGAGGCGAGCGCTCCTTTATATACTACCAACCGCATGGACAATTATTTCTAACTACCCCCAAATATTCGTAGTAAAGGAGATGAAACTAAATTTGTTTGGTCATTCAACAATGCAAAACTATTACTGCTATGTTTTAATATTTCTAATTGTTCCAACACACATAACCGGAAACTTTTATCACAATTATGTAAAATATTATACGTATTATTGTCGCCCAAGGAATGGCCAGTTTCAATTAAATGTTTGGCGTAATGAGATTTATCAGGATGGCCATTCCTATAAGCAGCTACATGCTCTTTATACCGTATTTCAAAATTTCGGCCCGTCTGACCTATATATACCGCGTCACAATCATCGCAGACCAACCTATACACACCGGATTTCTTGCAATTTTCCAAATTATCTTTTCCATTACAAAGACGTCGTATAGTTTGGTCCGTCCGAAATGCAACATGAATATTATTTTTACGGAGTAAATTGGCAATTAGGATAACCGTTTGATAACGGTTATCCTAAATCTATTATTGATAATTTGATTAAAAATAATCAGAGATGTAGGGTTCGCTCTTTACTGTATGCATGCCCCCCTGACCGTATTAACAAATATGTTGGTAGTCTGACCTATATGGGCCCAATTTCAGATAAAATTGCCAATTTACTCCGTAAAAATAATATTCATGTTGCATTTCGGACGGACCAAACTATACGACGTCTTTGTAATGGAAAAGATAATTTGGAAAATTGCAAGAAATCCGGTGTGTATAGGTTGGTCTGCGATGATTGTGACGCGGTATATATAGGTCAGACGGGCCGAAATTTTGAAATACGGTATAAAGAGCATGTAGCTGCTTATAGGAATGGCCATCCTGATAAATCTCATTACGCCAAACATTTAATTGAAACTGGCCATTCCTTGGGCGACAATAATACGTATAATATTTTACATAATTGTGATAAAAGTTTCCGGTTATGTGTGTTGGAACAATTAGAAATATTAAAACATAGCAGTAATAGTTTTGCATTGTTGAATGACCAAACAAATTTAGTTTCATCTCCTTTACTACGAATATTTGGGGGTAGTTAGAAATAATTGTCCATGCGGTTGGTAGTATATAAAGGAGCGCTCGCCTCGTTGACTTTTAGTCTCCTTCGAGCACTCGACGAGTTAGCAGCCCTTGAGAATGGTCCGTGGAGGACCGAAACACGTGTTGGGTATCGTACTGGCGCATGTAATTTGCTTTTTATATTGTCCTTCTTTGCATGTGCACATTTTTGCGGGCGGGAGGGCGGTGCAAATTGCATCCCAGCATGATTAAACTGACAATTAGCGGAATTAACACTAAATATTGATTTTGTATTTTGATACCTACTCTATTAAGACGTGAAATCGTAGGAGGGCTTAGGCTGGCGTTTGACCATGCTCAAAGTTATTGCTTGTTTACATGTATCACATAGGCAATGGTCTTTTATGGATATCATAAAATGTAGGCCAAAAATTTTGTTAATATACTTACTTTTGCAATATTTTAAACCGTAAAAATCGAAATTACAAAGTAAATATACAGTAAAACCTAGTGTTCTCGATCCAAGATATCAAACGAAACTGTGATCACCTTTCACCCTTTAAAAGTGTACTCCTAACAAGAGCTATTTTGTATGTTCGCTCTTTTACTTCCACGTTGATATACGACCCATCTGATGATGAGCGGGTAACTTAGCTGCATGCCGCTGCTGAACATTTGGCATCACATACGCTCTGATCGATTTTCTCCCATCGGGTGGTGGAAATCGATCAGCAGAGCGTAAATCACTTTTGAGCTGGACCCAGGTCCAACATTAATATAATTATTTGAAGTTCATTATGTATGAGACAGGTCAAAGTCAAAGTCAAAAATCATTTATTCTGTAAAAATTTTACATTTATGTGGAATCGTCATATTTTTTTACCCTACCGTGCAGTGCATGACGTGGCAGCTACTGAGAAACTCAGTAGGAATCCTTTTTTAAAATAAAATATACATAAGATTAATTACAATCATGTGTGTTGACTCAGAACAACTCAATCCCAAGCACTTTTATCACTTAAATAATCAGAAATTTTGTAATATGCTACACAATTTGGCTTTAATAATTCTTTATAACTTATTCGTATACAATTCTCTAATATTATTGGGAAGTTTTTTATAGAAGTTACAGACGTTTCCTTGTCGAGCTTCATATAGAACCCTACCTCGCGTCGTTTTACCCAGGGGTCGAATGAAACACTTGGTTGGGACACTGGATCTAGAGCTTTAGCCTAAAAACTCATCTTTAGCTGCTTTTTAAGACTCTTAATGAGAAATATTATCATTTTTCCTTTTTATTCCATACATTTCTTTTATCAAGCAATCATAATTATTAAAAGGTTTAACAAGAAGTACAGACGCCAGCACATCAAGCTACCCCAAACTGTCAAATTTCCCCAATTGAAAGGGAACCTTATGTTTATGTGATAAAGCTGAAAATCTATAAAAGAAATTTAACAGATTGGGGTAACTGGATGTGCTGACGTCTGTACAAGAATATAATCACCCCAACTCATTTCGTGGGGGGCGTAGAAGTTGATCCGAGGGAATATCTACCAGAGGACGGGCAGCAGCGTCTCTCTGGGTATGACCATCATGCTGCGATCGCCAACCTGTCTGACAAGCGTGGCGATTATGGCATATCCTTTTACTTATTTTGATGACGATGATGATGATGACTTTTTACTTATTTCATGACAATAACCCATTGACTTATATGTGTAACTAGACACGCTGTTTCGAATAAAAACTCTGTCCCGGTCCGGCTGTGCGCGAGGTGAAGGGCGCGCGCGCGGCGGCCAAAATTGCTTACTGATTTGCAGCGCGGGCGCTACAACTCGGTGAGCAAATTCTCAATATGGGATTGCGCGTCTAGTTGAATACATATAGGTCAATGCAATAACCGTCCAATCACCTCATTATCAACGTGGTCGTACTCATGCGTGCTAACCCAAGACGTGTTGCAGGCCCGCGGCGCGTCAACGTGAGTCGCGCGGTGTTGCGCGCCGAGCCCGCGGGCACGGAGCGCCCGAGCGTGGTGCGCGCGCAGCTCGACCGCGCGCCCGAGCGCGACGCCGCGCACCATGTCTACCGACCGCCGCACCCGCACCACGTCTCAGGTAACTACATACCTTCTATCCGTTGCTTACTTCATCGCTTTGATTTAAATTTTTACAATATAGTCATCGCTTCTCACAGTCACTCAACCAGCGTAATACATATAATGAAACATAGACCTACCAACGTTAGAACAGTACAACAAAATTTGTAAAACCATTTATTTTCAAGTATTGATTTATGTTTTTCGGAAAATGTTATCTTGCTTAATGTTGAAAATGCAGTGACAGTAGGCCTTCCGCCGTATATTATACCATATATTATATCAGCTGAAGTACTTACACTGCTGAACATAGGCCTCAACAAAAGATCTCGAAAATTCCCGGTCTTACCTTGCCCCAGTAGCTTTCAGCAACATTCAGAATATCATCGGTCTGGCTTGAATGGGGCCTGGTCTGCCTACGCCACGTCTACTGGTTTGGAAGACGTGGACAGGCTCTCTAGCCCAGAGGCTGTAGGTTCTGCGAGCTATGTGCCCTGCCGACTTCCACTTCAGCATGTCTATTCTTCGGGCTATTTCAAACACTATAACTTCAGCATGTCAATTCTTCGGTCTATTTCGAACACTATAACTTCAGCATGTCAATTATTATGGCTATTACAAACACTATAACTTCAGCATGTCAATTCTTCGGGCTATTTCAAACACTACGTTATTATACTCCGGTAACATGGAAATTAAATTTTGATATTTTTCATCTAATGACTTCGCCCTTACTACGGAAGTTAATCCCTGATGCGAGTTTACATTTGTGAATTCTCCGCTACCCAAAGCACACCCAGAATTAATACAACTATAAATGGTTCACATAGCGTTGTCCTGTGCGGGAATGGAACCCGTAACACGTGGTCGCCGAGATGGTACCGAGGAGGCTATCTTAACCACTGCGGTACACGTGCCGTCAAATCAGTGCAACAACAGTATTTTTATATCCATACTAGATGTGCCCCGCGAATTCACTTGCGTTAAACTGTATTCATTATAGCCTATGTATTATTCGTATATATAAGCTATATTACTACCAAGTTTTGTGTGAAAGAGTAACAAAGAAACTCACAAACTTTCGTGTTTATTTATATTATTACTAAATAATATTTCTGAAAGGGTATTTGTTTGTTTAAAAAATTAATACCCAATAAGAAGGCAATTCAACAAACATGCTGATATATATAAAATATGAAGAAATGTTTGATACTGAGAAAAATAAAGCGTAAAAATGATCCCCAGAAACTGATTTGTACTCTTAGCACGTGGGCAAGCCCCCGGGCGGAAGTAAAATTCTTATACTGTCTGAAATTGCTTAATAGCCTAGCGAGACCGTTAACTTGGCATCGTTGCCGAGCACTTTGCGTAGGAAACTATTGAAAGAATAACTCATGTGCATGTCGTATAAATATATAAAACATAATTTCCGAAATTCGACAAGAAATTTCGGACATGAAAGCCAGTTTCAATGGACACCGCCTAGACAACGCCTGCACTAGGGAATCTAGTCGCTGTGTTGCGGGGTACTTTACAAACATATAATAGACGGACACAAATTACATCCAGACGCAGAACTACTATTTATGGGTCACACAAATAGTTGTCCGGCGCGGGACTCGAACTGGCGACACGAAGAGGCGAGGCGACTGTCTTAGCCGCTGCGCCACACGTACACGTGCATATTATAGTGCACAAGGATCTAAGCAAATACAGCTGCACTTTCTATACGCCTACATGCCCAGAATAAGTTTAGGTAGATGACCGACGATTTTACGAGCTTTCACAGATATGATAGTGAAACACTGCCAATTTCCAAGCTCCAGGGCTGATACTAAGATTTTTCTAAGAGAAAAATTCCATAGAACTTTTTGGCAGACTAAAAATTTGGACAGATGACCTAATTATTTAAAATTTTTATATTAATAACCTCCTGGACATTATTCACACATTTTTATTTATTCACATATTCACATATTTATTTGGTTCATCAACAACTTAAACATTAACATGAATCTTTAAAAATAGCACAATACTTAAGATCTAAATGTCTAGTTACTTATAGGTAAACACTACATTCAAAATTTAATGAGCTACTTTTACAATTTTTATGTGTAACTAAAACCCTAATAACTATTGATAGTTTTCTGAAATAATCCTAATGACACACATGGCCATCTGAACCCAAACTAAGCAACTTGTACTATGGAAACAAGATTACTGATATATTACATATCTTAATTTTCTTAAATACATATTTACTTAGTCTTAGGAGAAAAATACATGTTCATGCACACAAATATCTGTCCTGGGTGGGAATCGAATCCATGACCTGCGGCGTGAAAGGCAAGTATCTTACCAACCACGGCAACGGCCCGTCATCTTATCATCATTATTTGCGGTTCAACACGCTACTGCTAAGCCAATAATAGTCAGTATTCGAAAGTATACAGTCATATAATACAATCACCCTTTAATTCTTTACAATTTACATGATATCGTTAAAAAAAGCAAGCCTTAATGACATGACATCAAATAAACTTTAAATTTAAGCCTTTGCTTTGCATTATAACAAGCTACAATAATACGTACATACGCTGTAAAATAGTATAACGTGTACGTAGTAACCACACTATGCGGTTTCTAGAATTGTTACACGTACACAATCCTAATGTATCCCGTAAATACTCTTCTCGTGGTCACTATGCAAAGATGTGGTAAACGGTAAATACAAAAATTCTTTGTGAACGTCCAGAAAGTTTGTGCTTTGTTGAGAATAGAATAGCTGTCGATATCGTCCTATGAATAGTGCTTTATGTATAGTTTCTGAGTACCCCCGCGGCCCCCGCGGCGAACAGTTGTGCTATTGATACTGAGAACTTTTTAATTCGTTGACCCCAGTTAAAAGTATTTATTTTGATCTAAAACATTAATCATTGTGTGTAAAATATAAACAATTATAAACCAGTGAAAAATCAAAACGTTCTGTGCATTAGTTAACGTGTTATAAACAAAAACATGTTTTAAAATACCTATAAAGGATGTGATAAACTGCAGTGACTTGACAAAAGTGCTTTGCAAACGAGAACGATCGGCCTTTCACTACTCAAGGTCATTATAGTAGTTCATTTAACAGCACGAAGAAACTACCAGTCTATTTCACAACAAAACTTAACAACCTCCGTGGTACAGTGGCTTGCGCGTCAAGTCGTACAACGGAGTAACCGGAGTGTCCGACAGTTCGAGCCCGAGCACCAGATATCAAAATTTTGACAATTTTATTTGAAGTACTAGCCATATAATGAGCTTCTTTGGCAACATAACATTTCGGCGCAATAGAACGCAATCGGACCCACCGTTAAATAACAGTGAGGTGTTAAATAACTCGGATACCTTAAACTGTACAACAACAAGTATGCCAGAAATATCTGACGACGACGAGGACGATCAAACTAAAATATTAAAGGATGAAATTAAGAAGTTGACATCCGAATTAAATAGCGCACATATCGAAATTGAAAAATTATCTCTCGAAAATAGCGGCTTGAAAAAAACTAACGAAGAACTAATAATAAAAAATAATTTATTCAAAAAAATTAGCAATAGTCCTATTAAGAGTAAATCAGCAACTCCAAAGAAGAAAACAACATCTTCGAACGCAAACAAACAAAATCAAATCAGATGTCAAAATGTTATCTTTGAAAAAATATCAGCTAATTTAAATATAGGTAAAGATACACCAAAAATTCCTATACAGAAAACCTCATGCTTTGAAATGCCATATTCAAAGAAATATAACCAAAAACAGCTAACTCAGAAAAGAGTTAAAAGTAAGATATGTATATTGAGTTCCAATAGTAAAAATAGTATACGCTCAATTGCAGAAGATACATTTGGGGAAAAGTACGATATATGTCATTACCTTAAACCAAACAGTAATACGGAGCAGCTCTTACAAGGGCTACAAACTAAATTAAGCGACCTCAACATGAGAGACTTCTGTATTATATTACTGGGAGAAGAGGATTTTAACTCATCACATAACTACAGCAAGATAGTCATGCATATCAGGGAATTATTAAATGATATCAAACACACAAACGTCATTATCTGTCTACCAACTTACAAGTACGCAAGCTCTATGAGCTTATTCAACTGGAGAGTGGAGACTTTTAATAATCTATTATATATGGACATAACGACGCATGGGCATGCTTTTGTATTGGATAGCAACCTAAACCTCGAAACTGACTATAGCATGTTTAATAGGTACTCAGGTTTAATAAATAATTTTGGCATACGCACTCTATTTAGGGACTTATTTAATTTGACAATTGACATAATTAAGCAAAATACTGACATTCCATCTGATAATTATGACAAAAATAATGAATCTACAATGAATAAGCTTTTTCTTGACTAGAAATCTATATGCTATGCACCAGAATATCGCTGGCCTTCTATCGAAATCTGATTCTCTAATAGTATGCTTACACGAATTAATGGAACAGAACGTACATGTTGACGTATTATGTATTACGGAACATTTCATTATGGAAGGTTACGAAAGCCATCTAAACATACCCAATTACTCATTAGCAGCCTGCTTTAGTAGAAAAGAAAGCAAAAGAGGAGGTGCTGCTATTTTGGCAAAAAACGGACTTCAATGGAGGGAGTTACCTGAAATTTCCAAAATTTCCACAGCTGGTATGTTTGAGTGCTGTGCAATAAAATTAATTGAGTGTAAAACCGTTTTTGTATGTGTTTATAGAGTTCCAAATGTAAACAATATCAACGCGTGTTTCGATAAAATTCAATCTTTACTAAGAGAGATACGGAAAAAGAATTATAAAAATATTGTTATAGCAGGCGATTTCAACATAGATATGTTAAAAAAGTCTAGTCAATCCACTGATATTGAAAATCTATTGCTAAGCTATAACTTAAAACTAGCGATCCAACTCGACTAAAAAGCCAGACATGCATCGACAATTTTGCGCATAACTTCAATAAGTCATGTAAAGCCACAGTGTTAGAGCTAGCGCTGTCTGACCATACAGCTCAGTTACTAAAATGCCCAATCGACACATTATGTACTTCTGGTAGATGGTATGTAAAGAGAAGGGATTATAGTAAGGAAAATATTAATAAATTTAAAAAATATATGGGTAGCCTATCCTTTTCAGAAGTCTACAAAGCAAACGATCCGAATGTTGCTTACAATGCATTTATGGATATATTCTCGTTATTGTATCACCAGTGCTTTCCTGAAAAACTTATATCTGTAAATACAAATAAAAAGCAAATTTGGATATCGCGGGGTATTAGAATATGCAGCAAAAGGAAACGACAACTGCTGTGGCAGTATAGGTTAAAACCTACATTAAATAACAAAAACAAATTAGTAAATTATAGTAGATTATTTAAAAAAATAATACATCTGACAAAAAAGGTTCAAAATGACCACAAAATAAAGACATCTAAAAATAAAACAAAAACGACATGGCAATTAATTAATAATAGTAAATTAAATGTACCTAGGAATAATATTAATAGACTTAAAATAAATCAAGATTTTATTACACATCCGAATAAAATTTGCAATGCATTTAATGATTATTTTATTGAAAAGATACAACCAATAAATATATTAGCTCTGGAATCTCAATTACTAAGAACATTTTAAATAAACGAGACTCAATGTTCATGGCTCCGAGTCTACCGTATGACATATTCAAAATAATATCAGGACTTAAAAACACAAATAGTGTAGGGTACGATGGGATCTGTACTAAAGTTATTAAGATAATTGTATATGAAATATGTGGCCCACTAAGTCATATAGTAAATTTGTAGCGAAGGTTTATTTCCAAATTCCCTAAAAATATCATTAATTAAACCAATTTTTAAAAAGCAAGATAAGGAAGTAATGGAGAATTACAGACCCATTTCCTTAATTCCCGTTTTTGCAAAAGTTTTTGAAAAGTATTTTTATAAAGAGCTTAACAGATATCTAGAGAAAAATGATATTCTGTGTGAAGAACAAAAGGGCTTCAGAGAAAAAAAAACAATAAATATGGCCATATATGATTTTTTATACCCAGTACTATTGAACATGGATAAAAGTACGCCTGTCTGTGCACTGTTCTGTGATATGACGCAGGCTTTTGATTATGTTCAACATAACATACTCACACAAAAACTAGACGCTTATGGGGTGAGAGGAAACATCCTACAACTCTTGGAATCATATTTGTGTGATAGAAAACAAATAACCCAAATTAGTAAAATAAATAACAAAAAAATTGAAGAAATATTCTCCTCGGAAGAACGTACTTCTGTCTACGGAGTCCCGCAAGGTAGCGTCTTGGGACCTCTACTTTTCACGCTTTATATAAATGACTTTCCTAAATGTATAGAATATAAGATGACACTTTTTGCCGACGATAGTACGGTGACTATACCTTGTAAATGTAAAGAATCGTTTGAAAATGACATCAATAATACGTTAATTAAAATTGTGACATGGTTGGATAATAATAATTTAAGAATAAATATAAATAAAACGGTGATAATGTATTTTAGCCAAAGACCATTGACATTTAGTAACCCTGACATTCATTATAATAATTGTAATATTGACGCAGTGAATTCTACTAAGTTTTTAGGACTAAATATTGACAGGAATTTAAATTGGAAGGCTCACATAGAGACGTTGAGTAAGAGAGTAAGCAGCAGCTCATATGCCTTGTATTCTTTATCCCGAACCCTTAGCACGGATGCCCTCCTAACTTGCTATTACGGAATCGTTGAATCGGTACTCAGATACGGCATCATATTTTGGGGCAACTCTACTGATAAGGAAACTATATTTAAGGCTCAGAAAAGATGCCTTCGAGCAATGTTTGGCCTAAAATGTACTGATAGTTGTCTACCTTACTTCAGGCAATATAAACTATTAACTCTACCGTCACTTTATATTTTAGAAATGGCGACATTTGTTAAGTCCAATCCAAATCTATTCCTGCGTAAGGAAGAGAGAGTCTCACGGAACCGGCGTGATAATAGTGGCTTATGTCTACATCCGGCAAAAACTTCACTTATGCGCAAAAGTGTTGTCTGCATGGCTCCTATCATCATCATTTATAATAAATTCCCAAAGAGTTGGAAAGAGCTTAGCAATGATGCATTTAAAATAAGAGTAAAGTCATTTTTAGTGGACAAAGCTTACTATAATATTACTGAGTTTTTAAATGAAAAACTGTAATTGTGTAATTTTTATTAATAATTTTTATTTGATGAAATATATGTTCTTGGAATTGTTGTGTGTGTACCTATTGTTTTATATTCTAACTTGTATAATATTTGCATACCAGTACCTGGTTAGACATGTAGTAACTTATTATAATTATTTTTAAGACCTGTAATGACCATGTTTAAAGCAAATAAATTTATCTTATCTTATCTTATTTTATCTTATCTTCTATTAATCTATCTATCTATACATATAATAAATCTGTAGAAAAATAATTTTTGTACATCAAAAGAAAATCCAAAAAAATAGCCAGGGTATTAAAGAACAACCAATAGAACCCATTTCCAGCATTTTTAGAATTTTTGTCTGTTTGTCTGTTTATATGTTCGGGTATCACGTAAAATATACGAAAGCAATGTAGATAACTTTTATACACAACGATTGAGCGTAACTTGAGGTAACATTTAGGTTACATTTGTTTTATTGCAATCGGTTCAGTCTATCAAAAGATATTAGATTTTAAAGTAATCATGAAGAAAAATAACACACATTTCGTTACTTCAAGATGAACTAATGTTTATAGTTAAACTACCTAACTGTCCGATAGATGTCATTGTGCATATTATGACATCTCTTTTCTGAATGAACTAGGTTGATAGTTGGTTTTTATTTCGATAGATGTCGTTGTGCATTTCTTTTGACTCGCGGTGTTAACATTTGCCCGTGTTTGCTGATTGCATGAGTTACGTAGGGTTTTGAATGTTCTGTATTGTTTCGAAATAAGGTCTTGGTTGCCTAGAAGTATGTCGTTGTCCAAAATTGGTTATTAAAAAAATCTGTTTTCTTTGGGCAAATTGAATTATGTAGAAGGTTGGATTTGTTATAATTTGATTTTAAATTATTGATAGTTGATTTTTATTTCGATAGATGTCGTTGTGATTGTTAGTTGAATTTTATTTCGATAGATGTCGTTGTGCATTGCTTTTGACTCGCGGTGTTAAGATTAGGGCTTTGAATGTTCCGAATTGTTTCGAAATAAGGTCTTGGTTGGCTAGAAGTATGTCGTTGTTCAAAATTGGTTATTAAAATATTCTATTTTCTTTGGGAAAATTGAATTATGTACAAGGTTGGATTTGTTAAAATTTAATTTTAAATTATAATGTCAGTAGATCAAAAGTTTGTGCTATCGATTCGTTTGTAACGCGAATGTACAGACGATTCGAATTTTATTGAACCGATTGAATGTATTTGAATGTAGTAAATTAACCCTGTCTACCTATGTAAAAGAGGAAACTGACTGACTGACATATCAACGCACTGCCTGAACGGCTGGGGTTAGAGACTTGAAATTTTTCCGGTAGTTACTTTTTATGACGTATGCATTGACTAAGGAAGGGTTTTATGAAATACTAACCCTAAGGGGGTAGAATAGAGAATGAAAGATTGTATGAAAATCCGTCATTTTTGAAGTTAAACGTATTGAAACTTATATTTAGTAGTTCAGCTTAAAATAAATATTTTAGAATTTTTGGAAATTCCACCCCAAGGGCGTAAAATAGGGGATGTAAGTTTGTATGAAAATTGTGTAATTTTTCAAGTGAAATGCATGAAAAATGGTATTTGGCCTTTCAGTTAAAAATAAAAATATGTATTTCATGATTTTATGAATTTCCACCCCTAAGGGCGTATAATAGGGGATGTATGTTGCGTGTGGGTATAGGTACCTATAATATTTCTGAGGAATTTGAAGCCACCTAAACTTTGCAACGGCACTAGGCTTCAAGTCAAAACTTTGCATCGTGTTATAGAGGCTACTATTATGCCTGGATCCGCCCAGGGAGAAACAGTGTTCGTGTCACGTATTCCGTTAGTGCCAAATGATCAACCTTTTCAGTTTAAAATACTGTAGTTGCCTATAAAAGTGTGTGTCGCGATAACCATCAACAAATCGCAAAGTCCAACTCTCAAGTTAGCTGGAATTGACTTAAGGAAGGCGGGCAGGTTCACGTGGCGTGCTCACGTGTGAGTTCATCCCACAGTCTGGTCCATGTAGTGCGAGGACCTACGTCTTTTGCTGAGCTCCGTAAAGTGGATGATATTGAACATCCCACATACCAGGCCGCTTGCCGAGCACGCCATTTATTAGATGGAGGTCAGCATTGGGATGACGCTCTAGCGGAAGCATGCGTGAGCGATAGTCCAAATCGCTTGCGACATTTGTTTGCCATCTTATTGACCTTTTGTGCGTTATCGGGTGCTAAACAGTTATGGCAAAAGTACCATGACAAGTTTGCTGAAGATTTTATGAGACATGTACATCTAAATACTGATGGAGAAATTCCTGACAGGGTACGTGAAATTTGTCACAACAGGTCCTTATTGGCTATTCAAGAGATAGTTATAAGTATAGGAAGGAACCCGATCAGTCAGAGGCTGCAAAAATGCACAGGAGTTTGCCAATTTATTGTAAAAAATAGGCGATGGCACATACCCCGTACAAGAAGATGGATAAGTTATTTTGATTGGTAATCTCTGCTCTTACGTTACATCAAAGCAGGAGCTAATTTCTTCTGTGTACGGAGATACCACAAACATGGGAAATCAAGCTGGTTCTTGGCTATGTAAGCGAGCTATTTTGACTCCCCGCAATGACCAAGCTACGGCAATTAATTTCAAAATATTGACTCATGCGCCCGGGAATAGTAAAGAATATGGCTCAATAAATACAGTTATGGAAGAAGATGACGTCATCTTCTTCCATAACTGTATTTATTGAGCCATATTCTTTACTATTCTCGGGCGCATGAGTCAATATTTTTATAACTCGGCTCAAAGTCACAAATCTGCAGTAAAACATTATCGAAGCTGAAATATTAACAGGTTGCGGCGCCGGTGTTATTGTTTTTATTCCAAGGTACCTATAATTCCTAAAAACTTTCCTTCTTCTCTTTCAAACCAGTGCAATTCCCAGTCAGTCTCTGTTATGCCGTGACGATTAATAAAGCTCAGGGCCAGATATTATCCGTTGCGGGGGTGGACCTAAGTTTTTTTATTGGATGCTTTTCCCATGGTCAACTATACGTAGCTCTTTCACGCGTAAACTACCCCAATAACGTTTTTGTGTACGCTCCAGATGGTTCCACAGGTAAAATAAAGAAGCACTAAATTAAATTAAAAAAATTGTATCCGTATCATCTCACAGCGCTTTACACTAAAAAATACATTGTTAAGTTCCGACATCCACGCGAACGAAGTCGCGGGCACAGCTAGTCTTATAATATGATGATGATATCATATAATAATGTAAACTCGTGTCGCGGGTTCGAGTCCCGCGCTAGACAACTATTTGTGTGACCCATAAATAGTTGCTCTGAGACTGGATGTTACTTGTGTAACTGGATGTTGTGTGTCCGTCTATTATATGTTTGTAAAGTACCCCGCGACACAGGAATTAGATTCACTAGTGCGGGCGTTGTTTTTAAAAAAATATAAAAATTAAAAACATTATTGGCATTATGTCCGCTTTGTACATATTACTCAAGTTTTTAATAAATAAAACATAAAAACCTCCTTACCGCGTTTGTCGGTAGCGTTTTGAACCGTAGATCATGAGGTACTAGATTACTCTAGGAATTGGCACTATCTACACCCCCGGGAAGTACGCTAAGCTGTCAGTCCTGTACCTGATCTCTTTCCGATTGTGTCGCTAGTCATCCCATCGCATCATGAGAGTGATGAGATAGAAAGTGCATCTGTTTTTGTGCACAATAACATAACGCGCAGAAGGCTAGTCTCAATAGTGACTGCATGGCAGAAATTCAACTAGTAGGGCATATTATTAATTAGATTATTATTATTGTAACGAATGTGAAAATTTAAATACAATTAATATAAATTTACATTAAATAAACTCGCGTTCTCTAAGAAAATATAGCCGTCTAAAAAGCTTTCACGTGTCTTCCTCTCGTAAACCGACCCCTTAATTCAAGTCATTTTATTTTTGCGTAATTTGGGTTTTCATATAAGTATTATCTAAACTAATATTACGAAGAATAAAATATATTTTATCTGATTATAAGTATAATATAATATGCTATCTGGGACTACGAAAATTTAATTCCAACATTTGAAAAAAATGCGTTCTTGGCAGGTCATCGAATAAAATAAAATAAATTAAAAAAAAATAGAATAAAGGACGTAGTTAAGGAAAAAACATTTTTTTGTCACACTTACCAATAATTATTAATTATAACTTTATTATTACGTCAACTGACATTTATACTGACATAATGCCAATGTTTTTATTTTTTATTAAATTTTTAAATAACGCCCGCACTAGTGAATCTAATTCCTGTGTCGCGGGGTACTGTACAAACATATAGACGACACACAAAATCCAGTTTAACAAGTTACATCCAGTATTATTAATTGCTAAATTTAATTTTAAATATATACGTCATGGGCACACGGAAGCATTTCATTTTGGTGGGGTTATACTGATAGTTATTAAAAAAAATACAGTCAAACTGACATAGGTACTTCTCTTTTTTCTGAATTCGGTTTAAAATACAGGCGCACTTTTGTCACTAAACGGAAAAAGTGCGTGGGATTGAGTTGTTTTAAGTCAACACCCATAAAAAATATGTAATTGATCTGAAGAACAATATATTTTAAAAAAGCATTCCTTCTGAATTTTCTGGCAGTGTATCTCAGTAGCTGCCACGTCATGGACTGCACGGTAGAGTGAAAAAATAACGATTCCTCATAAATAAAAAAAAGAATCTTACGGATTTTGAATTTGAATATTAATTTGTATTTCGGTTTAGTTGCTTTTTTTTAATGAGTTTTGTGTTTGTCATTTAAAAACTACTACACTAATTTAAAAGGTTAATCTTACAAAAAGCTACATTATCAACAAATAATTTAAGTCGAATTTTATTAAAAATAATAATGAGATATAATAACATAAATTACGTTAATATAGCCTAAATTATTGGAAAATTATTACAAATCACATGCCACACGATTAATTAAAAAGTATTTCAAGAAGACCATACTAATTATGTTTAAATTTATTATGTTTCTCTCTTTTCGATGTTTGCTTTTATTATACTACCCAATATATTAATTTATAAACAATAAATTTGATACTTTAAAATCTGACCTGGAATATATTTAGAAATATTATAGTAACGAGCAATATTTTATATACTAACATTAACGTCTCACGTTCAATCTGCGATCATTCCGTTTTATCTGGATGACGACGGTTAATGTCAATATATTGTAGAAATAGATGATTGATGAATTGACAGAACATTGCGCTAATGTTGTATTAGGTACTTATTTGAAATATGATGTTAGCTAGGTTCCAAATTTTACAAAACTAATTTGAACCTTATTTAACAAAATATAAATTTGAAACTTATGTGTATGTATTGCCGCTATATCCCCAAATATTAAATTTACAGTGATCGTTCCATAAATTCGGGTTTGTACACCTGGATTAGTAGTTTATACCTAAATTCTGCATTGAGTCGTACGGATTTGTAATTTGGAGACATGTGTGGTTTCTGACCTGAGATGAGATTTTGTTTAAGTTTAATTATCAAATTTTATAGTTTTAGCTACATTTTTACTACAAATTGTTGGAATGGTTCTGTCTATATTAAGGTATTATTATTATGGCGGACCTTGCGTTAATAACGACGGTGGCGCTTTAATGCTACCACCCGATGCAATGCGATCCAACTGAGAAGGCCCAGCGAAACAAACTCAGTGGGTTCATCTACTACTTGTGGCTTTATCTACTACTGTGTACGGCTTGTAAGGCAATACTCTTCATTGTATACCATAACTTAAAATAAAAATATGTAAAATTAGGTACAAAGGGCGGTCTTATCGCTACTGCGATTTCTCCAAGGTGTTTGTTTATCGATTTTCTAGTTGTGAATAACCCAACTTAAATTTGTCGTGCTCAACATTGAACATAAAATAATAGTCGGGATAAAAACAAATAAAAAACGAGACAGTAATGCGGCCGAATTCAGAATTCTTCCTGCAAAGGTAAAAGCTCGAAATGCTAAGAGCATTTGGAGTCATTCAAACAATTGCGACGTTCGGGCCTCGTAACATATTCCTCAACCCATTCCAACTCCCGTCGACTTCTCAGAGCACATTTATTTTTTACCACGAGACGGGAAAGAGACGTTTTTAATAATGCAGTATATTGTTACAAAGAATACAAAGAGGTAAGTAAAGCCTCCTGTGGGTAGAACCCGCTTTGTACACGCTATTATATTAAAGGCTTTATGTATTAAGTTTTGGTTGTTTGATGGGCTGGTAATACTGTTAACCGCGCCAACGTAGGACCGCGTGGAATCGACTGTTCCGAAATAAAATATATAAGAGACTGAACATGTTATTTACGAGCCATTACTATCAGCTCTACCAGCTATTGTATTTAAAATAACAAAAGCAAAATAAAAATCGCCCTTATTCACAGACTTGTAAATCACACTAATATTCTAAAGGCGAAACTTTGTAGTGTGTATGTTTGTTACTTCTTCACGTCTAAACGGCTGGAGGGATTTCAATAAAATTTGGTATGGAGTTGACATCCTGGATGAATACATAGGCTATATTTATAAGTTTTATGCAGGTAAAACCGTGGGGCACAGCTAGTATGCAATATAAGCAGCGCTTGTAATTGTTAAATAGTCAGAACATGGTAGTAATATTACAATTTAACTATTTATAATTCTAACTACATTTGTATTTAGGTCTGTGTTTATATTACAATTACAAAAATTATTTGTTTCTCTTCACAAACAGTGATAATTACATAATTAGCGTATGTAACGTTTTGTACGAACGTAATTCCATGTAATTATCACTATCTGTGAAGAGAAATAAATAATTTTTGTATTTGTATTTGTAATATAAACACAGACCTAAATACAAATGTAGTTAGAATTATAAATAGTTAAATTGTAATACTACTGCCATGTTCTGACTATTTACAAGCGCTGTTTTTATTGCATATTTAATCAAGTTTTTTTTAATTCGACTCGTTCCACTTTGTCCCGTGAAGCAGTGGAAGCCTCCTAAGTTAAAACATTTAATGACTATGATTGAACGTTTAAACCTTGTTATTTAATTCAAGACCTACCATAAATATTGACAATGCCTGTTGGTGTCGTAGTTAGTGACCCTGACGGCTAAGCCAGAGGATCGGGGTTCGGTCCCCATCCAGAACAACTCTTTCCGCGATGCCTTGTTTTATTTTAAGTTTGTATTTTGAAATATATAAGTATGTTTATCAGTCTTCCGGTCGCCATAGAACTTGGTCTTGGTATCAGATGGCAGTTTGTTAGTTGTCCCGGGATATAAATTCATATATTTATAAATTAAAAATAAAATTTATCGCTGAAAGATTGCGTTCTTGGCAGGTAGTGATTGTATGGAGGACGTAGTTTTTAGTCAGATTTCAATTTAGGGGAAAAGCTGTGTATTATTTTCCACACTAACCAATAATACTTCATCATCATTATCATCATCATCACATTATCAGTCTGATATTATCCACTGCTGGACAAAGGCCTCCTCCAAAGGTTTGTAAAACGTTGCAATTTGGAGCGGTTTGCCGTAGTCACCGAGCTTGGTATGCGGCTGGCGACAGCAATGAGGTGGTAACTAGTATACAGATGGCGCTGCTGCCCGACAACCTGGTCCCTTAGTCGCCTTTTACGCCTTTTTCTGAGCTGGACCACAACAACTACCTAACTAGAGTCGAGGGGTCGAGTCGACCCGTGACCACGGCTGGTGCAATCCATGCCGAAACGTCGTAACCAAGGTAATGATTTGCCTTAAATCGTTATCGCGATTGAAACCCGTGTCCACAATATATAAAAATGTGTACAAATCGCAAAAGTTTAAAAACATTAACTACCTAACTACTATTACTGCTACTAATGATCTACTATGTGTTTGTAAAGTACCCCGCGACACAGGGATTAGATTCCTTAGTACTAAGACATCGCGTATTTAAAGAAATACTAATGACAATAACAAACATTTTTACACATTTAACGTTCATTGTTTTGAATTTAAATTCATATGAATTTAATACCTGTTACAATTTATTTATAGGTAGGTATGTACGTTTATTATACTTGTCATCATATTTTTTTAACTAAAAGTCGTAAAATCTAATCACCTGACTCAAGAATAACGTATATTATTAATTTCTAATATACAAAAAAGAATTAAATCTCAACGTTATCTACAACAATGCAATATCATATTTAGCCAAAAATTTGGAAAGTAATAATAATTATTACTAACTAAACAAATTTAAAACAATGTATCACACATAATTGACATTAGTGTAGTCATTTGTGGAATATTATTCCTAACAGATAAAAAATTCGTTGTGTTTATTTTTATACCCGTGTGTTTGGCAGTGGGCGGGACACATAGCTCGTAGAGCCGACGGCCATCGGCCGTCGGCTCTACGTCGGGCAGAAAGGTTCTCGAGTGGCGACCATGAACCGGAAGACGCAGCGTGGGCAGGCCCCTTATAAGATGGACCGATGATCTTGTGCGGGTCGCTGGAAACTGCTGGATACGAATAGCGCAAGACCGGCAATTTTGGAATTCTTTAGGGGAGGCCTTTGTCCAGCCGTGGACGTCTTTTGGTTGATATGATGATGATGAATTTGTCTATTTTTTATTATGATTTGGCGGTTTCATATATATTTCGATCCCAATCACACTTCCTAGAAACTCTAATTGCAAACTACATTTATTATACATTATTACATGGTACATTTAAAAAATCATGGATTTTTATACAAAGGTATTTAATAAAATTGGTCTTTTAAAATACTAAACGTTTTCCATAACTACTGCGCCTAAATTTTGGTGCGAACAATGTTTGAAACTTATTCAACCTACGGAATATCTCCACGCGAGTACAACTCGCACTTTTCCGGTTCCCTTTCCAGTTTAAATTTGTCATTTAGTTTTTGTGGCGATGTACGATAAAATAAACGTAGCAATATACGATGATGCGTGAAATGGCGCACGCAGAGAGCGGCGTAAGTTAAGGAGGCAACGACGCGGCAAGTTGGCTCGAGTCGTGCAGGGTACATAAACACAGCAAAAGCGATACTGACAACTTTTTAACCTTGAATATGTTTTTGAGAAACTGTAGCAGATCAAATAGGCAATAGAGAAGGAATGTTTAGGGGATCGAATTTTATTTCAGTAAGTGGACCAAATCTCGTGTATATGCCCCATTGAGTATGTTTCGCCGGAGCATCTCAACTGGGCCGTGTTGAAACCGGTAGTAGGGACACCCGCTGAGTTTGTTTCGCTGGGTCTTCTCAGTTGAGGCGCATTGGATCCGGTGGTAGCATTAAAGCGCGACCGTCGTTATAAACACAAGGTCCGCCATAATGATAACATTTAATTCGTACCTTAATATAGACAGAACCATTCGACAATATGTAGTAAAAATATAGCTACAATTTAAAATTTTTTATTAGATTATTAAACCTACACATGATCCTTGACAATAACTTAATTTAAGTTAGTTAAATATCGTTACTGTTATAAAATAAATCTTATTGTAAATTATTTCCTACAATCCGTGTACCTAAATATCTATATGTACCTAGAAATAATTATAAATTAATTATATATTACTACGAATATGTTCTGACTATTTACAAGCGCTTTTTTAAAGTCTACGTGAATAAAAACCTTTTTTATTTATTTATTTATTGCGTGAATCCTAGATACCGCTAAACGAAAGCAACATTTAAGTGAGGTAGAACGTAGCGTCATAGGCCTAACCGCTTGCCATCATTTTATTCTACCAAATCGGCAAAAAAGCATACATCCCACATACTTTTTTGCCGATTTGGTAGAATAAAATCAGAAAATTGAGAAAGTCAAATAATCATTTGAAGTTTATTTTGACGTATATACACTAATGGACAACATTTGCCGTAAGAAAATATCGAAGGGACTGTCATTGGTCTAGCGGTAGCGTGTTGAACTTGTCTTGGGTTCAAATATCGGGTCAGGTAAATAAGTGATAATGTGATTTTTCATGTTAAGATAAATTCTCGTTTTCAGTCCAAAGTTGGCGTGGTTGGCAAATGCTTGCCTTTCACGCCGCTGGTCGTGATTTCGATTCCCACCCAGGACGACTATTTGTGTGCATGAACTTGTCTGTTTGTACTGAGTCTGGGTGTAATTATCTGTATAAGTATGTTATAATAAAAATAAAATGGTATATGTAGTATATCAGTTATCTGGTTTCCATAGTCAAGCTCTGCTTAGTTCGGGATCAGATGACCGTAGGTAAATAATGTCCCATAAGATAAAAAAAACAAAAGAAGTCTGGAATTAGGGGTGCTGGGATTTTAGGTGCTCAGAGAGCACAGGTCTTGTACCTGACCTCTTCCGTTCTTCTAGTCAGCGTGTCATCCCATCGGATCATCAGAGCTAGGGAATAGAAAGTGTATCTGTGTTTCCACATACACTTACCACTATGTCTCGCGTAGATGGCTAGTCTTCATTAGGACTGGCCACAAGAATTAATGGAGTGATAAATATTGTTGAATAAAGTTTAGAGCCCTGCGTAGTGTCATAATGTTATTCGTGTTGTTTCACTCGATGGATTTTAACTAAAGAACTATTTGTAGCTTACAGATTGTACAGAAAAATAACTAAATGTTGTTTGATCTAGTAAAAATTAAAAGTTTGCTGTACCGAGTGAGATCTGAGCAAATCAAAGAGAGACTGTAGCAGATCAAAGAGGAAATAGACGCAATAACATTCGACTCTCTAAACATTACTTATGTTTAGAGGGTTGAATGTTATTGCGTCCTTAGGTTTAAGCTTTATTGTTATACCCTAGATACGTGAACGCTAAACGAAAGCAACATTTAAGTGAGGAAGAAGGTAGCGTCATATGCTACCGTAACCACTTACCATCAGGTAAGCTGTAAGCCTGCTTACTGTCTTGATTGTATATAAAAAAAATATGTTTGCAGCCAAAGATAAGACCATAAAATAATATTACATTTAAAAAAAAATGTCTTTAAATTAAAATTATAGACATAAAACCGGCCAAGTGCGAGTCGGACTCGCACATGAAGAGTTCCGCAGCAGAAAGTATTTCAGTTGATTAAATGAAAGCAAATTGCGGTTTATGACGTATTAAAAAAAACTACTTGCTAGATCTCGTTAAAACCAATTTTCGTTGTTAGTTTCCACGATAATGTACATCATATATTTTTTTTAGTTTAATTATTCTCTTATTTTAGAAGACACACTCATTTTACCACTTTGGAAGTGTCTCTCGCGCAAACTATTCAGTTTAGAAATAAATGATATTAGAAACCTCAATATGATTTTTAAAGACCTATCCATAGACATCACACATGTATGGGTACGATGATTTTTTTTTTTTTTTTTTTTTTCTGTTCTATATATGGGAAACCCCCAAAATTATTATTCTTTTTCTAGTACAGCTCTTATAGTTTCGGAAAAAAGTGGCTGTGACATACGGACGGACAGACATGACGAATCTATAAGGGTTCCGTTTTTTGCCGTTTGGCTACGGAACCCTAAAAATGGACTAAAATAAATACTTTTGTTTGTCATAAAATAAACAAAGCAATTTGAATTATATTGTATACCAGCGAGTACGTATCGTAGCCGCAGTCCGTTGTAGGTGTCTCCCTAACGCGCGTCCTGACTGCGGTTGAGATCCGCCCGGGTCTCACCTACACCCAAATACAGATTAAACATTCAACGAGTTCGCATACACACTTAGCCCTCATAAATATTCAGAACAGACCGCGTACAATCAATTCTTGCTCCACCCTCCAAGGAAAAACTGTTTGAACAGAACGAATAATATCATATCAAATAGAGACGCCTAGCGATTGGTGATATGAAACTTGAATATCTTTATCTCGAAATTTGACGTATATTCAGCTAGCTTGCATGCTTTGTTGAGAATATTGCTTATTTATTTATAACTTATAAACTGAATGTTTGATAAAAAAAACTTCAAATATTATGCAGACTGTACACGCGCCTCCATAAGACGTGCTCCGAATAATTTGACCTATATTCTTACCTAAAAATAATAAAAACCTCTATATAAATAACTTAGTTGGTTACAAAAGAAAGCCTGTTTATCTTTATAATACAAATGTAAAATAAATTACAAACGAATTCAAACACATCGAGGTTATACCCAAAACAAATCCTATTGTTTGGGGAGCTTTGAAAGATCGTAAGCTGTTGAAACACTCTTATCATAGCGGGGAACAAAATACGACAATACTTTGTGAACGAATGTATTTGGAAAATGAAGAAACCGTTGAGGCGACGATATCGCCTACCTGTATACACTCCAGTGCCTTTTGTGGCCTACCAGCGCCTGTCGCCGGAATATCAATAGCAACAGTGATCACTGCGATCAGCTTTGGCTTTTAATATTTGGTTCATTAGAATGGAATAAATGAGTATCAGACTCGGGTCTTGTATTAATATCATCTATTTTCGTGTTTTTTTTTCATATGTCAGTTTGAATATCCTCTGTATTCTAGAAATATAGATGTTTTCATCTTTAATGCTATGCGTATTTATGATGTTATCCTTGATCAGATATTCTTTTTTATTATTTTCTGCACGTGTTCTGTTTATTCTGTAACAACATTTTCCCACCGGCTGAATATTTTGTGTATTTATTTTCCGTATCTACAGTTGTGAGTTGATAAAATATCCTTTTATTGGCACTTTTTACCTCATAATCCTTGAGGGATGTACGTGTATGAAAATTTTCCACAGTAGCAACATAGCTTTACATTTTATATTTGGTCTAGCGGTAGCGTGTTCAACCGCAGCTAATGAGGCCCTGGGTTCAAATACCGGGTCGGGTCAAAAGTGATTTTGGGATTTTTCCGTAAAAAGACATTTCTTAGTATCAGCCCGAAGTCTGGAAGTTGGCGATATTACACTCCTGTGCCTCGGAGAGCACGTAAAGCCGTCGGTTCTGTAACTGATCTCTTTCCGGTCGTGTCGCTAGTCGTCCCATCGGCTCATGACAGTGATGGAATAGAAAGTGCCCCTGTGTTTGCACTTACACTTGTGCACTATAATAGGCCGAGAAGACATCATCATCATGTGTTACATTATTGGTTGTAAAATTTAAATATGGTAATGTTTATTTTTTATACCACTAATGCTCTATTCTCTGAATTTACAGTAATAAAAAATATGTCAATTACTATGAGACTTAAATAGATTTTACATGCCCCATACATTGCGTCGGCATAATTCATGTTTGGGCGGATTAGAGACTTACAGAGACAGACCCGGAAATCACCACTTAAGCATCTTCTACACGGTTCTAAACCATACCATCGTCCGACAACAGAGGTCACCCTGGTGGTGGCCACCATGTGTGTAGAATATGCTTAAGGTGATAGAAGCAGATCTGTACATTATAACCTATCATTAGAGTTATACACTCGTGCATCAGGAATAAAGCCCGTTTCATGATTTTGGAACTAACTAAAGGCTCTTTATAGACTGTTTAATACGTAAATAGTTTACTTTTCTAACCTGATTATTTCTTTTTGTTGCAGGCACGAAACGTCTACACTGTTGGCGGCAACCATTCTTGGCAATCATTATTTTAATACAAGTGGACCTAATTGTTTAATTTCAATTGCTATTACTCTATTTTATTTTTCTTCGCCTTCTATTTTACACCTTTCCGTATGAAAATTGTGTTAATGTAAGTCTTCCTATGAATAAAAATTGTTTTAAGTATATAAACGAAACATATCATCCTGAAAACGTCATATCCCTAGTGAAGAATGATTGTGAGTGAGAATTTTATAATTGTACGAATATTGATCTTTTTATTCCCAATAAGACGTAGTATAAGATTCACATAATTTTCTAAATTGGTTATAGTAATGCCTAAAAACTTCAACACCAAGTAAAAAAGAATAAAAACGATATTGTTTTAATTCTGACCCAAATACAGAAATAGGAAGCTCGTTTGTGCTATTTGCTCATTAAAAACGCAGATTGGTGAAACTCGGTTGTTCTGAACAGTCGGTTTTATAAAGCCAGCCAGGGAATTCAAAACCCTTTCTCCGAATACTCCGCGTCTAATGAAATACTATTATTTGAGAATCCTTCATCAGTTTAAACATGAATCTTCACAATAGTTGTATGTAATTATTCATGAACCTCGTTAACCTACTCGGTGTTTCCTAAGCCCATTTCCATTTTAAATTATAAATTATGTATTATACGTGCATTGTCCTTCCGCAGGCAACCACCCCAGCGTCATACGATATTTGTCATTCTGTGCTTTGGGTAGATTAATCCTCATGAAATTGTGCCAAATCACCAAATATAGACTTATTTATACAACTTATATTATTCTTTTTATCTTTAATGTAGTTCTTAACTTCCAATTTCGTTATCTGATAACCAAATTTAAGGTCAACGTTTTAGATATTATTTATTTATATAATAGTGTAACCAAGCTTGCTACTCACGCTTGTCAAAATGTAAATATAAAAATTAATGCACAGTACATAAATAACGAAAATTTTAAACGTAATATATCTTCGTATCTAAATAAATATTATTTGTTAATTCGACCTAAAATAGATAAATATGTTATGTATAAAATATTTATGTATCTTTTATTAAAAATAGGAGATATATTACTAGATTATACTGCATACCTTTAATGTACAGATTGTGTGATTTTGAAAAATGTAAATACATTATAATAAATTAGTATAAAATTATATCAATATCTATTTTGTTTCATTTATATTTAACTTGTACTATGTAGGAACCTCCTACTACTCGTATAAAGAATTTTTAATAACAACCAGTTTTTATTATTATTCTTGTGCAGTATAACAAACGAAGCATAACTGAATACTCCTAAAGCCGCATTTGACCAGCGTTGTGTGATTATGGTCTGAAGCTCTCATGGATATGGTATATAGTATGTATAGGACATCTGGAGATAAAGTAATCCGGATTAACCTTGGAACCAGGGGTGCTAAGAATCCCAAGGCGCCAAGATCAGCTTCTTCCCATCAAACAAATTTAGTTAGTTTAAAGGATAATGAAATGGTTAACGTTTTGATTTATTAAGTTCGGGCCCTACTATAGGACGAGCTCATGTTAGAGTTAGAAAATACATATTAATTGGGAGATCATCTGTCTTGCCGAGGTAAGAAGAGAGGGTGAATATACTGTAAAAAACGACGATTACATATTTTATCAGCAATTGTTTCTGTGCAAACCAAGTTTCTTCAATACCTGGCATTTAAGTGGATAAGGTATTACGAGGCATAATGTCTGCCAAAAGCCTGTTACCGATGGAATCACAACAGAAGTGCTTGGAAAACCAGGTCTGTCACCAATTTTTTTTAATTATCTTTTAAAGACATGTTTTGTCACTAATACTTTTGTTACTCTAACATAACTTTACTACACAAAAGGGATGAAAAGTCTAATATAAATAACTACCGACCAATAAGTCTCATTTCTCACCTATACAAGGCTGAAGTGGGACTGGGCTAGATATGCTTCACGCATGCACCCAGACATTTGGACGCAGATAAGAACCAATTGAGTTCCTCAAAATAGCCGACGTCAACGTGGTAGGTACAAACAGATGGCGTGATTACCTGAAATTGCAAAAGTCAGGGAAATCTGGTAATCCATGAGAAAAGGACTTTTCTCGGCAGAAGGACATAGATATAGATTATTAAAAGAACCGACTACAACGTAGATAAATAGTCTGTCTATTCATCATCATCATCATATCAGTCGAAAGACGTCCACTGCTGGACAAAGGCCTCCCCCAAAGATCTCCACAATTGCCGGTGTTGCGCTATCCGCATCCAGCGATTGCCAGCGACCCGCACAAGATCATCGGTCCATCTTGTAGGGGGCCTGCCCACGCTGCGTCTTCCAGTTCGTGGTCGTCACTCGAGAACATTTCTGCCCCAGCGGCCGTCGGCTTTACGAGCTATGTGCCCTGCCCACTGCCACTTCAGCTTGGCAATTCATCATAATGTAATTAGGTACTATTGTTAATTAATAGCACGTAATTATTATAATGCCAGAATGTGTAAAACTACCTATAAATATCTATCTGGTAAATAAATCTACTTGTAATTAGTTCCCAGACTGTGAAATAGCCGTTTAATCTAAGGTTATTCACTTAATATCTATAAAAGACACTCAACTGCCACAAAAAGCCAGACTAGCCGACTTCTCTAGCCATTTCAATGAGCATAAAACAAAACTTAGTGGTCCATTACCCGACACGTGAAAGCGATAAACGATTGAAATAATTAAAAGTGCGCAGCGGAGTCGCGTTCAGACAATCTTATCGACATCCTCACTCACTGACAGACGTTATCGCTCCTTCAGAATCGATGGCTCGCTTTAATTGATTCTTCTTTCAATACCCTACAATCGCCTCTTTGTCTTTTCTAATCGAAATTCAGAGGAACTAACGAATTTTTCTTAAAAGAACTGAAAATAAATACTGTTTGTTTAAGTGGCTCCTAGCAGTTGAGAAAACAAGTGCCGTTACAATAGACGCCTTAATGGTTAGGGTTGGTGAAGTTAACGATACAAATGTTTTTGTACCGTTGATAGAAAGGAAGTAATGGGTCCTGTGATGTCTTACTATATTTGTCTATGTGTATTTTTAAATGAATGAGATGAACGAATAGCAGTATCAATGACTAGGTTTTGGGATACGAATAAAAATAGACGTCGCGGTTTCTTGATATGGGCCTAAATTTTGTGCACCATCATAATCATATCAGTGGAAAGACGTCCACTGCTGGACAAATGGCTCTCTCAAAGATCTCCATAATTGCCGGTGAGCGGTTTTCAGCGCCCTTCACAATATCATCGGTCCATCTTATAGAGGGCCTACCCACGCTGCGTTTTCAGTCGCGTAGAAAACGCATCGGATCTGGGGGAATCGGATTAGTTCTCGCAGGGATACTCCGAGAGAGCTCTCACGCAAAAACGTTGCTCGTGTTCCTTTTTGTGTTACTCCTTCTGTTCTGTGTTATCTGCAGCTGTGTTTTGTATCTTCTTGTATTCAACGGTGTTTATATGGTGAAGTGTGCCTTTCCTGTCGTACTTCATTTCTACCTGATACTGTCACTTGTATCTACGTGCTACCGCTAAGATACACAACACTGGAGTTGACCTCCAAAACTACATCTAGGAATGATAGCTTAACGGTTCTTCTGCAGCATGAAGAAGCGGAGAAATTAATTGATTGTGAGCGTCTACAAACAACAAAGATCTTCCTGGCAGAATTTCATCAAATACAATGGTAAGCATTATGCTAACCACAGATGTCTTCTTTATTAGGGGTCCGTAGCCAAATGGCAAAAAACGGAACCCTTATAGATTCGTCATGTCTGTCTGTCCGTCCGTATGTCACAGCCACTTTTTTCCGAAACTATAAGAGCTGTACTGTTGAAACTTTGTAAGTAGATGTATTTTGTAAACCGCATTAAGATTTTTACATAAAAATAGAAAAAGAACAATAATTTTGGGGGGTCGCCATACATAGAACTGAAACTCAAGTTTTTTGTCATCCTAGCCATACATGTGGGGTGTCTATGGATAGGTCTTTAAAAATTATATTGAGGTTTCTAATATCATTTTTTTCTAAACTGAATAGTTTGCGCGAGAGACACTTCCAAAGTGGTAAAATGAGTGTCCCCCCACCCCTTCTAAAATAAGAGAATAATAAAACTAAAAAAAATATATGATGTAGATTACCATGGAAACTAACAACGAAAATTGGTTTGAACGAGATCTAGCTAGTAGTTATTTTTAATACGTCATAAACCGCAATTTGCTTCAATTTAATCAACTGACATACTTGCTGCTACGGAACCCTTCAGGTGCGAGTCCAACTCGCACTTAGCCGGTTTTTTTATTATTGGATAGGTCAACGCAACTGAAGATGAAAAAGTCATGTGCTGGATCAACTTTACTTGATCAGGGATGTAACACCAGACTTCGAGCCCCTCGATATACAATACAGCATTAGTTCTTATTAATTTGTGGAATACAAGATTGTGTAGTTATTTATTTCTAGAGAAACACTAGTTCTAAAAATTAAACAAAACAATCAACTCAATAATTTCAATCTAGGCAAACAACAGCTTGGTCGTCTAAATTAGCTCGCAAACTGAAACTCTTGTCGATAGTCAAAGTGTAGAAGATAAAAGTATACCGAAAACTTATAGCAAAATATTGATTTTATGTTATAGTTTCAGAAAGGTATTTGTGGCAATAATTTTATATCTTTGTAACAACAAACATTTTGAGATCAGGACCAATATTCTAAAAGAAATCTCTTATAGGGCTAGAAGATAGCCCTATAAGAGATTTCTTTTAGAATTGAACTCCGCTTATCTATCAGTTTGTTAAAGAGTATCTCAGCGATATGCTGGCTTTAAATTTAGAATAGGGTGTGATATTTCTCATTCATTCTTAGTTGAAAATAACAAATAAGACACAAGTTTGTACGGGTATCAACTCCGGTTACCTGACCGGAGTTGATACCCGTACAAAGTTGTGTCTTATTTATCACATATTATTTAAAAATCTTAATAGCCTACTTGAATTGATATGCTTACTTTTAAAAGTATGTCAGATGATCCCTCAAATCCGCATGCCCAAATCCCCAAAGATTGTTAATACTTAACCAATTTATACAATTATATGTACAGATGGCAGCACATATAGCTACTCCAATCTGTCAAATTTCTTTTATAGATTTTCAACGTTATCACAAAAACATAAGGTTCACTTTCAATTGGGGAAATTTGACAGATTGGGGTATTGGCGTCTGTACCTTACAACGCAATTTTCCCTCTATGTTAAAAGATTTAGAAAATTTTGCCATTTATTAAGTATTCTATAAATCCATTTTCGCTCAACTCTAAACTAAACTTTAGAAGCTATCAAAACGTGAAGTATTAATTTACTAGCCAAATGAAATCTATTGTTTTTGTTTTCCGTAAGCTGTCATTTACAGGTTGTATAGAAGACGAAGTGGCGAGTCTAGCCTGCGGTTCCTTGTGTCAATTAAAGTTCCTCCTTGGCCAGCGGTTTTGCTGAAGCGCCAACTTACAGCGAATATATAGTAGACGCCGAATTTACTGGAAGCCTAATATGGGCTGACATAAACAATTTTTCTTACAATGTTTACAATGTAAATATAGTTTGTTTTGCTAATTCTGATTGATTTATTAGTTCTAGTTTACTGAAGACAGTATGCATATAATCAAAAAGCGAGGGATTCTAGAAGGTAAGTGTTTGTCTTTTTCTTAAAGACAAGGGCCGCCCTAGTTCAATACATTTCTGCATCTCGGTGGGGTCATGGAATTCATGGATATAAAGCTGGGACTTATAACAACTATATATAGGTCACGCAATTGGTTTCCTGTGCGGGGAGTAAATCCGAAACACGTTGTCGCTGAGAGTAGTGAAGCGATTACCACACGTCCAGCCTTCATTTTCTCGGACAAATAGGAAAATAAAACGTTTATTTCCAGACAACATGGCTCATAGTGTAAGTAACAACTTCCTTAAATAACAATGTTAGTAACAAGGTGATAAATCTATCTACGCTTAATGTAGGTTCATCAGTCTCCATGCAGGACATGTAGCCCGATAAATCTACGAACATTTTCCCATGCAGCCCTTATGCGGATACCCTCAGGATGCTGTTGGTTGTTCCCTCATCCTATACGTAGCACTTTTAGAACAACTTTTACGTAGTAGTTTTATAACAATTTTTACGTAGCAGTTTAAAATTTTAACTACGTAGTTTTATAATAATTTTAAAGTAGTAGTCTTATAACAATTTATACGTAGTAGTTATATAACAATATTTACGTTGTAGCAGTTTTAAAACAACTTTACGTAGTAGTTTTATAACAATTTTTACGTAGCAGTTTTAGAAAAAATTTTACGTCGTAGTTTTATTATAATTTTAAAGTAGTAGTCTTATAACAATTAATACGTAGTAGTTATATAACAATATTTACGTTGTAGTTTTAGAACAATTTTTACGTTGTAGTTTTAGAACAAAATTTACGTGGTAGTTTTAGAACAATGTTAACGTAGTAGGTTTATAACAATTTTTACGTAGTAGTTTTATAACAACTTTTACGTTGTAGTCTTATAACAATTTATACGTAGTAGTTTTATAACAATATTTACGTTGTAGTTTTAGAACAATTTTTACGTTGTAGTTTTATAACAATATTTACGTTGTAGTTTTAGAACAATTTTTACGTAGTAGTTTTAAAACAATTTTTACTTATTAGTTTTATAAAAAGTAGCACAACACATCAGCGAACCCAATGTCAATGTCAGTTATTTTCTATCATAACAATATTTTTATTCGAAATTCAATCACGTTCTAACTTCAATTCCTATGCCCAGCTATTTAAAAGAATGTAAAGAGATTTTAGCTCCTAGTTCTAAGCTAGAGCTAGTATAGGAGGGCAATATTAGGTAATATCACTAAAGTATGCATGGCTAATTGCTAAATTAAGTAAATATATCTTCTCATCTGTATCTGTACCATAGTTTCGTGTTAGTAAATAGTAGCGTTGGTTAATAATATGTGCCGTACAGATATCTGGCTATTCTCTATTGACACTGGCATATATGCCCAATTTTTGTTGCAGTAAATAATTAGTTAGTATTAAATGATTTTACCATAATTTCTGTAAAATATTTATATATCTCTAAAGTACGCCCAGACGTATACTTGCACTTCAAAACACAGATAAGGATAATTTATTAAAGTGTCATAACTTATGAAGATTGAACCATTAGGTAACCGTGTAGACCACTAAACAAAAAATACACTCGTAAAAGTAAGAAACGTGGGAAGGGAAAAATATGATATTGCTTTTAAATATGAAATATTACGCCGAAAGTGTTCTGTAGTATGAAGAAAAAGGGTTAGGCACGTGACGTTTATGCGCGCTGAGGGCCGGCCACCGCACTGTGTCTCTATTGTGGGAGCTATGAATTGATATTGCTCACAGAACAGATATTTAGGTACATGTGGTTTTTTTTATTTTCACGTGAACCAGTAGTTCGTTGTAACATTCATTTGTGCACCGAACAATAACGACGCTGACGTGTCAAGAGTTATAGTCCGATTGACGTATTGGCAAGTGTTCCTGACCATGTCTGCTAAGCCTGAGTTTGTGGGCGCGACTAAAGATTTATTCATAACGATTGCTGAGACAGAAAATATTTCTACACAAGGACTGAAAATAGTCAAAGATTGAACGTTGCTTATTGATAATGACAGTGCATTCCAGAGATTTGGTAGCTCTTGCTAAACAAGTTAGTGGAATTGAGCGGTAAACACAGATTAGAGTTTTCTGATAGTCTCAATTATTTTTACTTGTTTTCCGTAGAAGCTGGCTGGCGTCCAAAACCATCTTCATGTCTACAAGTATTCTGAGACTTGTGGTGGTGGTGGTAAAAAAAACACTTACTATTTCAGCCCAGCTTTCAGCCTCGATAGATAGCTTGTCTAAGCTTAGGGTGCCCTTTGCATCCAGTCCTAACATGTTATTTAATAAAGTTTCCTTTAAAAGTAAGCGTAATGTCATTTTATTACATAAACATGTACCTTATCTTTCACTAACGTTTATGACATTCTAAATCATTACAAATAGCTGTAAGGGAAAAGTTTCGGATACTGTGGAAACGACTTCTCGTTTAAACTGATTGTGTTTAGTTGTTTCTGATTATAGTCTAGGCAGGCAAGAATAGATAGAAAATAAATACAGGTAGATAAAGCGATTTTCTATCTACATAAAAAGCCTTTACAGGTATAGGTATATAATAGAACAGGCTCTGCCTAGTTTGGGCCGAGTTAGGTATCCCTAGATATTAATATTTATTATTAATATAAATTATGGTAAGAGTCCGGTCTCATTCCCAAATTAAAAAGAAAAATCTGCCCGCCAACCGGCACACGTAGACTTTCGGACCATTGTCTAAAATCATCAAACAAATAACATAAAATTTCTCATTAGACTGTGTTTTATTTGTTAGTATAGTAGAAATAAAAATGAAACAATTTCAACTGTCTAACTTTGCTATTCATATCTGTCTGTCCGTGTGGCATACAAACATTATAGAACATACGCACAGTTAAGGCTTAATAATAGGGTTTCGTTGCCACACGCTCTATTCACTCCATTTACGACCAATTTAAGTTCGTTCTTAAGACAAAATTCATATATGTAATAAAAATATTTTCTTAGAACCATATGTTATACCCCGTATACCCAAAAGATAAGAGAAGCAATGGACCGTGAAATTTTACAAGTGTCTTCGGATCCTTGTGCGATGCCTTGAAACTCGAGACTTATACATACACAGACACACTATAATATTATAGATTGAATATTTCTTTAAATTATATATAAACACTCAGCTTTATATCAGAATGGTTTTCGGCAAATAATCTCTTGTTAAATGCAGGGAAAACTAAATGCATCAGGTTCTCATTGCCGAATGTGACTCAAATTGTACCAACAGTTGCACTTAATGCGAAAATATTAGATTTAGTCCGATCGACCGTATTTTTGGGATGGACAATTTTTTGAAAATTGCAATGGGGTCCTCAGATTCAAAAGTTAGCAGGTAAATTAAGTTCGGCTTCCTATGCTGTCTGGAAAATAAGGCAATTGTCAGATGAACAAACTGCTAGATTAGTGTATTTCGCGTACTTTCATAGCATTATGTCGTATGGCATTCTGCTGTGGGGTTCGGCGGCTGACATAGGTACTATTTTTGTATTGCAGAAAAGAGCAGTCAGAGCCATTTATGGTTTAGGCAGTCGCGATTCTTTGCGAAATTTGTTTAAAGAAATAAATATACTTACTGTGCCATCGGAATATATATATCAGAATATGATGTTTGTTAGAAAAAATATTCATAATTATAAAAAAAAGTGAACTGCATAATATAAATACTAGGAATAAAGACAAACTAGCCATGCCAGGCTTTAGAGTAAGCAAAACTAATAAATCATTTTTAGGAAATTGTATTAGGTTTTATAACAAGCTTCCTACTCAAATTACTGATCTGCCTGACACAAGTTTTAAAATACATATTAAACGTTTACTTATGGCTAGGGGTTATTACACCACTAAAGAGTACATCGATGACAAAGACGTCTGGCTCTCACTTCCTACCTGCACATTGCTCGCTGGAGATCTTGTAGCCATATAGACATGACTGATCTGCTGTGTTACGTGAACTATCTGTAAATGATTGCTATCATATACTTAATTTAAAATTATTGACTCTGTCTCAAAATGAATAATGTTATTGTTTCGAAATTTTTCTTTTGTATACCTAAATATAATCTAAAATAATAAGCATTCAGACAACCGATCGAGCATTATATTGTGTTTGCCTACTAAATAATTTTTCTAATTGGACCAAATCCCGTGTTCATGCCCGCTTGAGTATGTTTCGCCGGACCGTCTCAACTGGGTCGTGTTGAAACCGGTAGTAGATGAACCCACTGAGTTTGTTTCGCTGGGTCTTCTCAGTTGGGGCGCATTGGATCCGGTGGTAGCATTAAAGCGCGACCGTCGTTATTAACACAAGGTCTGTCATAATAATAATACCTTTAATATAGACAGAACCATTGACAATATGTAGTAAAAATATTAGACTTAAACTAGATAATTAAACATAATCTCGTGACAATAACTTGATAGGAGCTAGCTAAATATCATTTCTGTAATAAAATAAATTTTATAAATATTTTCATACAAGATGTAATAATATCTAATGTATACAACTATATTACTACAAACATGTTCTGACTATTTACAAGCGCTTTTTTAAAGTCTACGTGAATAAAAACCTTTTTTATTTTATTTTATATATTTTATTTTAATGATTGGACATTGGCATATATTCAAGCAAACTGTTATAAGTCCTTATTAGAATAAATTAAAATGAAAAACAAATAATTCGATAAAAATCAGTTTAATTATACAGTTGCTATCAACGTATAACGTATGAATGATTCTAGATTTTCGACGACAGGATGTTTCTAATTATACTTTCATTTTTTTATCAATTTGATATATAATATATCAATAATGACGGTCACCGTAGCCTAGTTGGTAGTGCTCCTGCCTACGAAGCTGGTGGTCCTGGGTTCGAATCCCAGTAAGTGCAAATATTTGTGTGATGAGCACGAACATTTGTTTCTGAGTCATGGATATTTTCTATGTATTTAAGTATTTATCTATCTATATAAGTATGTATATCGTCACCTGGCACCCATAGTACAAGCTTTGCTTAGTTTGGGGCTAGGATGATCTGTGTGACATTGTCCCCAGATATTATTATTATTATTATTATTAATATAAATTGCTAGTGTAATCCAGAAAGTAGCTGGGATTTTTTTGTCTCTGTACAGATTCACAAACAAGACTAATTAATCTAATCTGAAAATTGGGAAATCATAAATTGAATCGTCCGGAGGGTCTCGAACCAGCAATATCTACCAATCCGGGGTAGGTGATCTGCGTTAAACTACGAACGATGCACACTGGCAGATCAAATTTAGCCTTCCCTTGCTAACACCCTTCCGGAGGATGTAAGTGTTATGCATCGGCTTTGTTTTCGAGAAACATGGCCGACTGATATTGAACTGAAAGGTGTTATAATATGATATGATCTCTCACATGCAACTATGAATATATCAGTCGGCCATGTTTCTCGAAAACAATGCCGATGGATAACACCTATATCCTCCGCAAATGGATTCTAAATTTGAGACAGTGTGTATGGTTT
The DNA here is from genome assembly GCA_951640165.1 of Pseudoips prasinana. Taxonomy (NCBI): domain Eukaryota; kingdom Metazoa; phylum Arthropoda; class Insecta; order Lepidoptera; family Nolidae; genus Pseudoips; species Pseudoips prasinana. The sequence goes on along the minus strand of OX621238.1, from coordinate 1,258,991 downwards.
GTAGCTTAACTCAGAGCGCCTACCTCGGATTGGTAGATGGTGCTGGTTTGAGACCCGCTGCCGGGCGATTAAATATATGATTTCCCATTTTTGAGATTAGACACTACTCTTTCCTATAATCGACTAGTGTGCTACTTTGACCTGAATACAGCGTCACTTAATTAACTACCTACACCAGCTTATGAATAAATAACTGCATTACATTAATATTCAATCGTCTTAATTATGACCAAGTGACTTCTTACTGCGCTAATGGGGCACCATTCGGTCGGGCACCACACAACGCACTTACTACTTAATTTTTATATCTTAAGCCTCCTTCTTGTCCTGCTTACTTAACACCTTATTTCCAATATTATTCTTTCAAATTTAACAAAAATCTTTATTCTTCTTATAGTTTTTTACGATGCTCTTCTCATCGGACTAACTTTCGCCATTAGAACGCGCATGAAGGCTTGATTTATATTGTTAACAACAACATGTGAGTATGTAGTATACTTATGCATTTTAAACTTACATTGTCATATATCCAAATGTATGGTTCCACTCACCATAATTTCTCCAAGGAATACATAAAGACGAAATAAAAAAATGTATTTTGAAGAGTCTAAGATTCAATAGTATGTCTCAGGCAACGGAGATTCTACATTTTCATTATTTTCTTGATTATCTGGCCGTCTCAATAATTGTTTTTCTTCCCAAACGAGTTTCAAGCATCTGGCTCGTCCATCACACAATTCTAAAAACTCTGATTGTGTTGTACTGTCGTTTACTGTCCCTGTCACAAATGGTGGATAAGTACTGGTTGAATATCTGTCTAAATACCGCCGTGCAGGTTGGATTTTTGTCAGTTGATATGTATCATATTTTGGGCTAATTTTCACGATTTTTCGAATATCACTTTTAATTGTGCTCATTTTAAGTGCCTTTAAATGTTGAAAAGTGACAAAATGAAATTTAGGAGCCAATGATTTGTCTCCTTGACAGCCTTTCCTGCTTCCACAATTGCTCGGTTGTGTTAGCTTGGTTGGAACCGTGCTAATGTTCTGATTATTATTTACTGGACTAGCCACTAGGCTTAGATTACTTTGTTTTATATTGGACGGATGAAAACGTTTTATTTGACCTAGCGTTACTGATTGGATTTGAATAACAATCAGAAATATATTTAGTAAAGTAAAATCCCACATCACGTGAAAGTATGCACTTTTGAAAACATTTGTCTATATTTTAATAATCCAACCGACGTCCACGATTTCGTAAATACTATACATATACAACACAATGTTTGGTTTTGGTGTGGAATTCATTTCAGATAAGGTAATTTGTAGCGCGTAAATTACTGATAACGTTTTGAATAAATAAACTTTCTTCGAGAGTGGTAACTTAGTGGTCACTTGGCGTAAATGTTGCAGACATATTTTGTAAGCTAGAGACTAAACTCAATATTTTGTATGAGTACACAAATAAGAGGGAGAATAAGAGCGTTCTTATGTCACAAAGTAACAAATCAGTATTCGCATTATAATCAATTAAATGCCCCGAGTATACTGTAAACCTGTTTGAATACTAGACCAGACCAATCATTGTTCGTCGTCTGAAAGTACATTACGGTTTGCATAAGGTAACTAAGATATACCACTGATTCACAGAGTAAGTCATATTATGACTCGCCAACCCATTAGTGGGTAACTTATGATATAGCTCCCATGATATTATATTATTGGTACGTCAATAATGACTGTCACATTTGCACTAGGAAGAACCTCAGTACAATGGAACGATTTTTATCTTAATAAATGCCATACAATTCAACATTAGGTTTACATTTGAAATGGACGTGGATATATCTTTAACATAAACGTTCAACTCTAACCAATGTAAAAGTTGCGCCATACGTGTCAACTTACATCATCATAGACGTCAAAGTAGTCCGTTCATGCTACCATAAACATTCCTGTTCAACTGATAATTGAGGTATACCCGAAAACCTCTGAGATATGAATGATATCTCTCCCTCATCTTTTCATCTCTCATCATATTATGATGAAAGGTAAGATAATAGTATGATTATAATATTTTATATTTTGTTTTATATAGGTATTGCTTTAGTTATAATTTGTAATAGAAGCAACTTATAAAATATATAAAAGTATTATGTATTTTACAGATATCTAGCGAAAAATAATATTCATTGTGAAGAAAAAAGGGGTTTTAGAAACAAAAGAAATGGATATATATGATACCTACATCTCTTGGAATCATGTGTGATAGAAAACAAATAAGTTGGATAAATTACGATAAAATAGAAGAATTAAATTATTGGAAAAAACGCACTTCTGTCCACGGAGTCCCGCAAGGTAGAGTCTTTGGACATCTACATTTTACGCTTTATATAAATGACTTCCTTAAATGTATAGACAAATTACATATCATTTTGTGAATAAAAATGACATCAATGATACGCTTAATAAAACTGTGACGTGGTTAGATTGTAATAATTTAACAATAAATATAAATGTAACGGTGATAATGTAAAATAAAATGAAATGAAATAATGAAATTGATTCAACACTTGGGTATTAATATACCCATGTACTTGTCAAGCTCACAATGAAGTACATAAACATAGTCGAATACAGTATAAAAGTTACAAAAAATTAATTAATCCGTCCGTGCGGTCTGTTTTATCAGATATATTTTCTTAAATTCTTAAATAAATAGCAAGTTACTAATCTATTATTTAAAAAAATTGTTCTACTATATTATAATTACTATATTAATTGAAGACAATGAGCAGTTGGCTAGCGCAGAAGGCTCTTAACCAGTAGCTTAAACTAAACGACTACTACCTGAGGCCACTCTTTTGGGGTTCGGGCCACAGCTCAAGGGGCCGCTGAAGCAAAAAGACGGAATTCTAAGTGAGGGTGTGATCACTTGCACGGGATCACCGATCACGCGTTAAAGGGCCAAAGCGATGCTCAACGCTAAGGAACCTACACTAGCTAACATGTGGTTTTCTCTAGCTACCTAGGTGGACGAGCCGGAGAACAAAGCCACAAAGAAACTCCGGGCTTGCTTTTTTCGTCTTCTTTTGCTTTTTGTTTTCGCTAATGCACGCGCAGAACCGTTGTCATCTAATGAATCAAAATAATTGTGCGATAATTAACAATAACATTAAATTTCACTCAAGCAATTAGAATAACCTCTTGCTAGACGAGAAAACGGTGGGTACATCCGCGTAGATTTGCAAAATTAACAAGTCACACGAAGTCTATCAGAGGCGACGACTGTATGAAAAAAAATATTATGAGTACCCCAACAGCAGTTCGACCAGTTACCGCGAGCAGCACCCGTTCACGAGTATGACTTGGGGGCCAGCCATCGCCTCCCTCTTAGCTGTTTTAGCCAACGACCATTGACATTTAGTAATCCTGACCTTAATTATAATAATTCTAATATTGACGCAGTCAATACTACTAAGTTTTTAGGACTAAATATAGACAGGAATTTAAATCACAATGTCTCATATAGCCTGGAAGGCTCACACAGAGACATTGAGTAAGCAGCAGCTCATATGCCTTGTACTCTTTATCCCGAATCCTTAGCAGGAATGCACTCTATTACGGAATCGTGGAACCAACTCGACAAAAAGGGTATTTAAGGTTCAGAAAAGATAATGCAGTCATGCATGAATCTATAATTTAAAAAATAATGAAATTCATAAAATTAATTTCTATTTGAAATATGATTTCATTCAATCTAGAAATATGATTCTATTCGAGTGATAATGAAAATCTTAACAAATTTTAATATAAGGTTTTAATATATTTAATGTACTGTTGAAAATAAATGCCGGACTTCGAGGAAATGCATAAGAGAGTCGTTTTGTAGATATGTTTTGTGCAACGTAGATATGTTATTTGAACGCGCATTTTTTAAGAAATCGATATTTGGTGACTTAGCCGGTAGAGCCCCTGCTCCACCACCACTTCAGCTTGGCAATAATATTTATGTTCATTCTCTCTTCTTGTGTTAAAATTAGAATAAAACGGCTCTAATAATAAATTATAAATTATATTAGGTAATAGAATCAATTCTTTTTAACGGTAATAAAAATTACTGATTCATACATCATCATCAGCTAGATATCGTCCACTGCTGGACATTGGCCTTCTTCAAAGGAGTTCATAACGTTGCCATTTGGAGGGTTTTGCCGTTGTCACCGCGCTTGGCATGTGAGTTGGCGATCGCTGTTAGGTGGTAGCTAGTACAAAGGTGGCACTTCTGCCCGACAGCCTCCCTTAGTCGCCTTTTACGCCACCCACGGGATCGAGGGGGCCCCGTTATTCTATTAATGTCGGAAACAACACGGTACAGATTCATTCGTTCACCTTTAATTAATTATTGTCTCCTATAAAAAATTATAACACCCGCTTTTGTGGCCTAAATTGCTAAGGACTTTAAAAACATGCAATTCACTGACAAGTACCACACTCAGATTCGAAACAACTAAGCGTGGGTCTCACAAATAGTTGCCGAAGCCTATACACAATAATACCAAGTAGAACGACTAATTTAACCACCTTAACTTTGACGCCGAAAACGTAGAACCGATGGCCGTTGGGGCAGAAAGTTTCTCGAGCGGTGATCACGAACCGTAAGACCGTGAGCAGACCCCCTACAAACCAATGTACCAACGATCTTGTGAAGATCGCTGAAAACCGCTTGATGCGGATAGCGCAAGACCGGCAATTCTGGTGACCTTTGAGGGAGGCCTTTGTCCAACAGTGGACACGTCTACGACGCCACAGTTGACTACAAATGCTTTGAGTTTTGTAAATTATTGGATGAACTCACCGGGTTGCAAATAGAAATAGCTTAGGTGACCCGAAAAATAAATCAGTTAAATTTATAGGTTTGCATTTTCTCATTGTCTTCTTTATTTTAAGAAATATTGAAAATATATTGGAATGGATTTGGTAGTGTCGGATAAGTTAAACACTAAAATAACAGACATGTAGACATTAAAATAACAAACAACAAAGCAAATTTTTCGTGCAGTTTGTGCAATATTTAAAAGGAAGCTAAAGTATCGGATACATCTTCGATCCAACGTTGGTGTATTTCAGGTGTATTAAATTGGTGTAGGTAAATAGTTTTGCCGTGATGCGTTAGACTTACTTGCTCTTCATCAGAATTGTATCAAGATACGTTGTTATTGAGTTCCTTTTATCGAGCTTGCTCATAGTTATTACGGCGCCCGTCGCACGGATGACAAGGGTAAATCCCCTTTCTTCATATTCCCGCACACGTTCCGAACGCCCGCCGGTTTTTATGTCTGTCCGTAAGAATAAATATAATGTAAAAGGGAATGTTGAATTTGGACACTGTTTACTAGTTTTAGACAGGAATATTATAAGATGCTCGATCGAGGGACGACTTTATTGGTGAAAATGCGGATGAATAAGAATTTAGATGGTTTCCGAAATTGTTAACGTGCAACTAATTTAGTAAATAACAAAATAAACTCCGTCAAAATTTTGTAGAATTGTGACGGAGTATTTGGTAAATCCAATTGCTTAAAAGCTACCCATTCAAACATAGGGCTCCAATCGAACGCGGCTGCTGCGCGCTCGCAAATATACTGAAAAATTATAAACGTACGTACGTAGGTATCTCTGGGCACAAACATTGACAACGAAAAATCGATTTGTCATCTTTTATCAGCTTCGTCCTAACTAGAGCGCAGCAGAAATTTGTCCTGCAAACGTCACGTGTTGCTACCGCGCTCGTTCTGCACTAAGTTAGAAAGTGTGTTACGAATTGCTTACGTCAATATAAAATAAACATACACGCATTGCATAACAATGGAAACAAGACAATAAAATAATACAAATAGAAATTCGTTAATTTCACGAATATGTCATAACCACCTTCGCACTGTAGAGGTGCTCGCAAAACATACACATATCTATAACACTTATAGAGGTATTATCTACCTACCTGAGATTTATTATCTAGCTACCTGCATAAGATATGATTTCCAGTAGTTCTTTTGATTCAATGTACAGTCCAAGACAACACAAAAGAAATAAAGGGAGACAACGTCGACGATGGGAAGACGACATAAAAAGAATAGCAGGAGCCACATGGAGAAGGAAGACACATGACCGAATTTTATGGCAAGCTTTAGGGGAGGCCTATGCTGAATAGCAAGACAATCTTCGCGAAACTGGTGTCGATATCAAAGAGTTTGTATAAATTTTTATAAGATTGTTAAATAAAGGCTTTATTATATTATTTTTATAAGATATGATTTCCAGTAGTTCTTCTGATTCAATGTACAGTACAGAAAGAGGAGTAATTCACAATGCATCACCGCAACCTAAAAATAAAATGGCAGATTTTCGACACTAGACTCGTAACAACGGTATACAATCCAATTTACAGCATTGTGAACATGTAGGAGTGTGTGTTCAAGGTCTTCAGAACCTGTGCTGCGTCTGTTTTTGTTATATTGGGAGCATTTTGATAACATAATCTAAATAACTGTCAAAACCGTATTACATGTTATAAGATCAGGCCTTCAGTAAGAGAAGTAAAAAGAAAAAGAATAAACATGATCAGACTACAGCAGCTGCTACCAACAACTCAGTATTCAGCATTGTGAATATGTTGAGTGTAACTATGAAATCTCTTGTACAAAGTGCTTTTGTTTATTATGTGTCGATCGCTATCAAATGTTTTTTTTTTTTGGACGACATCTGTAATAATCGTAACTTATACTAATTTCACAAAACTTTACCAGAATTATACACAGCAAAAAAAGGCAAAATCAGCAAGAGAAAAGTATATACAGAAACTCTAGAAAAAGGAAAGAGAAGGTGAAACGATTAAATAAAAAAAATAATAATAATAAAATAAAAAATTTTAAAAATTTGCAATCAAAGACAGATGTGATAATAAATGTGAAAACAAGTATGCGAACCATATTAGTCAGGGAAGAACGCAACATCTACACGATGAATACAGTATTTTGGGTTGGAAAGCGCAAGGATTTTTTATTATTAAAATTAGAAATGAAGGGAACACCAAGAACCACAGAGAATGCAATAATATAAATTTAAATTCCTCTAATACTTGCCCATAGTAGGTGGTTTAGGTGTAATTTGCCGGTATCAGAATCTGCTGACTAAAATTTAGATACATAATATATACATATAAAACGGGGGTGCAAAGTTAGTATGAAACTTTGTAGTTTTTGAATTTAAAGGCATGAAAATTGGTATTTAGCCTTTCAGTTAAATATAAGAAATATGTGTTTCAGGATTTTTGGAAATTCCACCCGCAAGGGCGCAAAATAGGGGATTTAAGTTTGTATGAAAAATGTGACAATTTTTAAGTTAAACGCATGGAAATTAGTATTAGGCCTTGTAGTTAAAAATAAAAAAATATGTATTTCAGTATTTTTGGAAATTCCTCCCCCAAGGGCGTAAAATAGGGGATCTAAGTCTGAATGAAAATCTGTTTTTTTTTTTAAGTTAAACACATTAAAATTGGTATTTGGACGTTCAGTTAAAAGTAACAAATATATATTTCAGGATTTTTGAATATTCCACCCCTAAGGGCATAAAATAGGGGATGTAAGTTTGTATGAAAAATGTAACATTTTTAAAGTTGAACGCATAAAACAGTTAAAAATTACAATTATATATATTTCAGGATTTTTGGAATTCCACCCCTAAAGGCGTAAAATAGGGGATGTAAGTTTGTATGAAAAATGCAATATTATTAAAGTTAAACGCATTAAATTAGTATACTTGGCCTTTTTGTTAAAAAATATATAATATTTGTTTCAGAATTTTGGAAATTCCATCCCCAAATAAAATAGGGGTTGTAAGTTTATACTGGCTGACTGACATATCAACCCACAACCTAAACGGCTGGGTTTAGAGACTTGAAATTGTGACAGTTCACCTTTTATATTGTAGGCATCCATTAAAGAAGGGTTTTTGAAAATATCACCCCTAAGGGAGTAAAATAAGAGATGTAAGATTTTATGAAAATCCGTAATTTTTTACGTGTGTAAAGGCATGAACTTTAGTATTTAGCCTTTCAGTTAAAAAATATAAATATATATTTCAGAATTTTTGGAAATTCCACCCCTAAGGAAACGTCCTCTGGGGGTTTATTTTACGAAATAAAATAAGTGAAAATGTAAGTTTGAATAAAAATCTGTTTTTTTTGGAGCTAAACGCATGTAAATTGGTATTTGATCTTTCAGTTAAAAATAAAGCAATACATGTTTTTAAATCAAAATTCAGGGAATAATTGTTAGAAAAAGGTCATCAAAAACTGGTTCAATAGATCGACATCAACAATTTATGCCAACTCGAAATTTAGATAAATTCGCCAAGTTGCTTAAAATGTCGTAGTCGTCGTCGTCTAAATAAAGACTTAGTGTTTTATAAGATTTGTAAGTTCTTTCTTTTTGCATGATTTTATAATAAATTAAAAACGACATTTAATTATCAAATTGGGATAAAAAACGAATTTGCCTAATATTCGAGTTAGCGTAGTATAAATTGTTGGTATCGAGATGATCGCACCCAAAAAATATAGTAGTTCCAGACTAAATCAATAGATGATCGCCTATCACCCAATAATATGCACACATCTTAATTTTACTGCTTTACAAGTTTATATGTTTGTTAGTAGATAGCGTAATCATCGTTTTAGATCGTGCTATGGTTTTGTTCACAAAATGTGATATTAGGCCTATCAATGCCGTGGTCGCAACCTAATGTAATGGGAGTTACCTTTGTGATTAATGCATCGTTGGTTTTTATTTTACTTTATATGACTTACTGGCTATCCTTAAGGACAATTGATATGTATTCTTTGATTTTTTTGGTTGATGATGGGGTCCTTTTTTTGAAATAAGAGTAGCAAAGTAGTCTTTAGTTTCTTACTTAGTTAGGTTATTTTAAAGGTTTTCTTAAATTTATATTGCATTGCTTATTTGTTTATAAAGTTTATATTCTTTAGATTAATCTAGAAGTAATTAGTTAAATTGGTCATCATTCAAAATTGTCGCGGACGAAGTCGCGGGTGTCAGCTGGTAAATAATAATAATCCTTATTCGTTCAGGGATCTAGCATTAAATAAATTTTAAGTACAATTTACACAGTGGCTCTCTGATAAATGTTTTTATAGCATAAATGATTTTTTTCAATATAAAATATTATAAATAATATTTCATACCTGTATCCGACATTTTTTTAAATTGTAATTTATTGAATTAATTGTGTATATAGTGACATTTTAACTTACATTTAAGATTTTTAGTTTTTAAGATTTTGCATGTCATAACTTGTGATCAAACATGTGGAACATTATTTGTTACATGAACAACTATTATTATGTACCATGTTTTATGAGCAAAATAAAATTATTCTTTTCTATTATATCCTATTTTATTCTATTCTATTCTATTCTATTCTATTCTATTCTATTATATTCTATTCTATTCTATTCTATTCTATTCTATTCTATTCTATTCTATTCTATTCTATTCTATTCTATTCTATTCTATTCTATTCTATTCTATTCTATTCTATTCTATTCTATTCTATTCTATTCTATTCTATTCTATTCTATTCTATTCTATTCTATTCTATTCTATTCTATTCTATTCTATTCTATTCTATTCTATTCTATTCTATTCTATTCTATTCTATTCTATTCTATTCTATTCTATTCTATTCTATTCTATTCTATTCTATTCTATTCTATTCTATTCTATTCTATTCTATTCTATTCTATTCTATTCTATTCTATTCTATTCTATTCTATTCTATTCTATTCTATTCTATTCTATTCTATTCTATTCTATTCTATTCTATTCTATTCTATTCTATTCTATTCTATTCTATTCTATTCTATTCTATTCTATTCTATTCTATTCTATTCTATTCTATTCTATTCTATTCTATTCTATTCTATTCTATTCTATTCTATTCTATTCTATTCTATTCTATTCTATTCTATTCTATTCTATTCTATTCTATTCTATTCTATTCTATTCTATTCTATTCTATTCTATTCTATTCTATTCTATTCTATTCTATTCTATTCTATTCTATTCTATTCTATTCTATTCTATTCTATTCTATTCTATTCTATTCTATTCTATTCTATTCTATTCTATTCTATTCTATTCTATTCTATTCTATTCTATTCTATTCTATTCTATTCTATTCTATTCTATTCTATTCTATTCTATTCTATTCTATTCTATTCTATTCTATTCTATTCTATTCTATTCTATTCTATTCTATTCTATTCTATTCTATTCTATTCTATTCTATTCTATTCTATTCTATTATATTCTATTCTATTCTATTCTATTCTATTCTATTCTATTCTATTCTATTCTATTCTATTCTATTCTATTCTATTCTATTCTATTATATTATATTCTATTCTATTCTATTCTATTCTATTCTATTCTATTCTATTTTATTCCATTCCATTCCATTCCATTCCATTCCATTCCATTCTATTCCATTCTATTCCATTCTATTCCATTCCATTCCATTCGATTCCATTCTATTCTATTCTATGAATAAAAATAATATTTATACATAAATTTATTACTTTAATATTTAATTAATAAACTTTACAAAGTAATTAACTCGAACAACCGATGTAAAGGCCTCTTAATATCTGCACAACCGCATGGAACATAACAGACGTACCAACCCCAGCACACCAAGCTACCCCAATCTGTCGAATTTCCCCAATAGAAAGTGAACCTTATGCTTATGTGATAAAGTTGAAAATCTATAAAAGAAATTTGACAGATTGGGGTAGCTGGATGTGCTGACGTCTGTACAATGGCACGCCACATTACTCTATATTTTTTGTTGACAAAATATCAAAATAATAAGTGGGGTTATTATTATGATATTTCGTCAACAATTCAGTCCGTTAATAAGCGCATTGTAAAGTAATTTATTATTATAATCTATGTATATTTGTTTCTCCTCGAAGTGAATAAGTCATAAGTCATTTATTTTCATAACAAATACATTTGTGTTGAAAATTTTAAAGCTAAATTTACAAATTAAAATACTAAACCATTAATTACATTAATATCAATTTTATATTATTATGTACATGTGTCATACCAATCCATTATATACTTAGGAAGTCATTTGTCATGTATAAATTCTTGTACACTATAAAAGCCTTTCTTCAATAAATAGTTTTTTAATTTGTCCCTGAATATATTTGGTCTATATATGCTTTTAAATTCTAAAGGATTATATTGTAATCTTTGATAAATGGAATAGAATAATAATGGAATAGAAGTACGAACCGTAAATTGATTGTTTAGACTCGTATTTTTTTCTTCTTTGTAGGGACTAAGTAACTTACTTTTATCTTTAATGTACTTTATACATAGCCAGATGCTCCCACTGGTCCGTAAGTGACTGGCGAGGTTAACAACTAGGCTATAGATGGGTGACGGCTAAAGTGGTTTAATTTGTAAGCGTCTCCGTGCTTCGGAGGGCACGTTAAGCTGACGGTCCCGGTTGTAGCCATTAGGCAACAGTCGTTAAGCCACGTCAGAAGCCTACTGGGCGGCGTAAACAACTCTGACACCAGGGTTACCACTGCCCATACGATAAGTAAGCAGTAATCTAATGACATTTTTAATGTTGATGTAAAACAAGTGGAGTCGTGTTTTATTTTGTGCTATATTGCCTAGATAGTTCAGTTAATTAGGTGAATATATAGGAATAAAAAAAATAAAAATAATTTTTTTTTTTATTCACGTGGACTTTAAAGAAGCGCTTGTAAATAGTCAGAACATGTTTGTAGTAATACAGTTATTATTTCTAGTTACATATTACAGATATTTAGGTACACGGAATGTTAAAACATTTATACAATTTATAGTGGTAGTGACATTTAGCTAGCTTGTATTAAGTTATTGTCAAGGAGATTATATATCATGAATAAATCAGAAACTGGTAATTTTTTATCATTTTATTATAATTATTCACTTAATTTATTCTATTAGGAACACTTAACTTACACGTAGTGCCTGTAACTGTAATAATCAGAAATCAAACTTTATGACAGCCGGTCATCATGTGGGGTCTTCATGTGAATATTAACAAGTTGAATACGACCCCTCATTTTTTTATCCATTATTTCTGTTTTAGTACTTATAAGTAAGAGTACAGTCGCCTTATTAACTAACTAACACTAGCTCTGCATACGAAGATCCTTACTGCTCTGAAGAAGAGTGTCGAGTAAGCATTTTTTTTTTCATACAAAAAATCCTGAAGGGTCCAGTGCTGTATATAAATACTTCCCAACCAAGACAAGCATACTTTGTTCGACAACTTATAGAGCTGCTTCTGAATGAAGGCTGCAGTAAATTTTCATAATACTAAGATCAAAGTGTATCATCAGGACGGTATTCTGCTAGGTTTCTAATAACTTATGTAGAAAAGTATCAAACCATCAAAAACATAAATGTGAAATGAGTGCCAAGTTCCATATTATTATATATGCCACGACAAAAGAAATAAATGGGTGCCAAGTTGAATGGTCAGTCTTGAATTTTATTTATAATTAGCTGTGCCCCGCGGTTTTACCCGCGTTAAACTTTATAAATTATCACAGCTCCTCCCTCGTAGGTGATAGCGTGATAATATGTAGCATATATTTTGACCCGATCTTATTAATATTCATGCAAAATTTGAAGTAAATCCATACAGTACTTTTTGATTTTAGCCCGGACATACATACAGACAAACAGATAAACAGACAAAAATTCTAAAAACTATATTTTTCGATATCGATTGTAGATCACGCCCCAAGTATCCTTTAAAAAAAATATTAAATGTACAGTTTTGACTTTCCTACGATTTTATTATATGTATAGACAACATAAAATACATGTAATTTCTTCTTATAACTTAGGATACTATATCGTAGCCTAATATCTGACTTGGCTAGTTTCATATACGTGTGCGCGTATTTGCAAAAAAAACACACTAAGCTGCGAAGAGTTTTAAATATACATAACTTCCTATGCGGAATTGCGGCGTAGTCTTGTAGAGTTTGTATTGCGGCAGGAGTAAAGTATAATAATATAATCTAAAAGGACAACACAACAAGTTACCTAGTTAAAGAAAATAACAAAGGTCTATCTATACAAATAAATAAAATTGGAGTGTCTGTTTGTAATATTGAAATATCCGGTTTTTACTACATTAATATGAATATATATACGGTACATACACCAAAATGACATTTTTTACAATTTTTGTCTGTCTGTCTGTCTGTTTGTTCCGGCTAATCTCTGAAAGGGCTGGACTGATTTTGACGGGACTTTTATTGGCAGGTAGCTGATGTAATAAGGAGTAACTAAGGCTACTTTTATTTTACAAGAAAAATGAAATAAACTAATTAACACGCGGACGAAGTCGCGGGCACAGCTAGTTGTAAATAATTTTCAAAACAAATGTTCAAGTAACATATCAAAATCTGTTAATATATTTTACATACTGGATGGTTGCAGCATTCTACCACTTCAATGTCCGTTTTCCCACAATGCGCACCGCTGGCGTGTTAGTTTTCGGGGTGATACTTCGATAAACAAATCGAACTAAGTTACTATGTTGATGCCACTTCGTACGTTTAGAAATAATAACATGTTTAGGTCGAAGGAGGCGTCCTGGCAGAACACTTTGCCATAATCGGTGCTGAGCACGTCCAGGCCGATGTCCTGTAATATAGAATAGGACTTTTGAAAAACCGGCCAAGTGCGAGTCGGAATCGCATATGAAGGGTTCCATAGCAGCAAGTATTTTAGTTGAGTAAATGAATGCAAATTGCGGTTTATGACGTATTAAAAAATAACTACTTGCTAGATCTCGTTAAAACCAATTTTCGTTGTTAGTTTACATGGTAATGTACATCATATTTTTTTTAGTTTTATCATTCTCTTATTGTAGAAGTTAGAGGGGGGGGGGGGGGGGACACCCATTTTACCACTTTGGAAGTGCCTCTCGCGCAAACTATTCAGTTTAGAAAAATATGATATTAGGAACCTCAATATCATTTTTAAAGACCTATCCATAGAACGGAAACTCATAAAGTTTTTTTTCATCGTACCCATACATGTGGGGTACATGTATGGGTACGATGAAAAAAAACTTTTTGAGTTTCAGTTCTATACATGGCGACCCCCCAAAATAATTGTTCTTTTTCTATTTTAGTGTAAAAATCTTAATGTGGTTCACAGAATACATCTACTTACCAAGTTTCAGTAGCACAGCTCTTGTAGTTTCGGAAAAAAGTGGCTGTGACATACGGACGGACAGACAGACAGACAGACATGACGAATCTATAAGGGTTCCGTTATTTGCCATTGGCTACGGAACCCTAAAAAGTAAGCATTACTATAAAGGACTTTCTCAAATGGTATTATATCGCATACAATAGTTTTGATGCATAAACAAATAAGGATAAAACCGATGAATATAATAAAACTTACTACTTGGTTGACGTATCAATAACATTCCTTTATTATTCTGCTTATCTGGATCGTGCCTTGGAGGTCGTGTGCTGGTACTGCCAAATTCAGGTTTCGATGGTTTACCTATCCATTGGGCATCCGAGTGCAATATCTGTTTATCCGCCATTTTTCCATGTAACCATAAAATCATGGTACTCAATGTTGATTCTGTTATCACTGAAGGTGAAAACGTATACCCTTTGCATTTATTTATATAACACGGGGGTGTAAACTTCCCTTCTTGGGTTAGTAACATCGGTCTTTCAGTTGAAGGATAAAACTTTCCGATAAAATCGTTAATGTAATCATGTTCATCTGTTACCGCTGTTACTTTACCCTTGTCGTCGGTCTCAGGAGTTTTAGTTTCTGTAGACTTGGCATTTATTGAGGAAGTAGTTCCAGAATCATTCTTGGTCATAAAAGAAGATTCATCAGAAATTTCATTCGTTGGAGTAGAATCATGAGATTCTATTTGTGTTGAAGTTATTATTTCATTTGTTTCAGTATGTTCCGTGACCGCAGTAGTTTTTCCTGGAGATACTATTTCGGTTGTAGAAATCTTTTCAGCAGAATCCGTTTTAGCAGTAGTACTTTCTGTTAAATTTTTTGTTAAAAAAATAGTTTTAGGAAGTTCCTTGGCAGAATTTAGTTTTATTTTAGTTGCAATGATTCTACAAAGAGTTGAGGTTGGGCAGTTCAGTGCTATAGTAGTATTGTTTTGTTGTTTACTTTTTTTATTATTTTTCCTTTTGCTTGTAATTGTTGTAGTTATTAATATTTTTTCGTCTGAATTCTGCTCACTTAAATGAGTAGTTTCTTCAAAATTATCTCTTACTGTTAATGTTAGTCCACCATATTTTCCATCAACCATAAATCTTGGTTTAAGAGAAACTACTGCGAAAAAAGTTACAATGTTCATTTTAGTTATTAAATCGGTTGTATGGTCCAAAATTGAATATTCTTTGTATGATGCCATTTGTATTGTTTGGTTTAAAATATTGGGTTTTTCTTTTTTTTCAGGTATTACTTGGGCTGGCTTACAGTCATAGTAATCATCCTCCAAAGAGTCTATACACATATTTATCAAGCCTTGTTTCCTAAGTGTTTTGACTTCAACATTTTTATCAATTTTCCTTTTAATAACTCTTGAAAGTCTTTCCCCTTTAATTATTTGTATTAAAATAATATATGTAAGGTAGTTTTTAAAAATAATCATAATAATTTTCCATAAAATATCCTTTATAATTTCGTATTCGTATATACGGATAATATAGTAAATAGAAAAAAACAAACTTGGCACGTAATGTAATGTTCAAATAAAGTTATGTTGTGTGTTTTTAATTTCTTATTTAAGTGTTTTGAAATGCTTTCACGATGCATTTGTAAACTCGATAATGTCTGTTGAAGTAAAGAAAAATATATTTTTTAATACTTTGAAACGTACAAAATAATCGACTAAGATTTTCTTTTTGGTAACTCGTTCAGTTCAAAACATAAAGAACCACGATTTTAGGACTATCAATACATGACTTCATTGGAACTTTCAAGCGGTATATTGAGAGAACGCTGGTAAGATTCCTACACTAATACAATAAATATAAGTTGGGCTTAGTGTCATGGGATATTAAATATGTTTTTTCTTCTCTATTTCTCTCTTTGAGGCACACCATTTAGTATGTGATTTTTACTAAAAGCAACTTCTTAAAAACTTATTTCATCTAACCAGCTAGTTACTGTTTAGTTTCAATTCTAATTATTATTCAATTATAATTACAAACGACTGTCCATTTCAATAAATGCTCAATTTTAATCAATGTTATTCTACATATAATTAAACTAAATACCTAAATTAAAGTCTGGTCGAAACCTAACGTGATCAGAGGGCTGGCTTAGACTTAGGTCAAATAAATAGGCTAGCAGCATTGTCACGTTGAGTGGAAATGCTGCTAGCCTGGCCCGCATATAAGTTTCTGTCATTTACCCTCAACGAGGAGAATATACACTTGTCAGAAAATAATAATAGTAATATTTACATATTTAACTTTATATTTCAAATATTTTAAAATTTTACGGAGAACGGCCACGGCCGCATTTCAACTCCAAATGGCTCAAACATATAATTGCCTATAAGATTGATGTGTTTACGCCGGATGGCAGTGTCTGCTAATGTAACAGCATAGCCCGCGAGTCCGCTGGTGTTTGGAAGATGTGTAGGTGCCAAGGTCGTATCTCACACCAGAAGCCTACCCAACTTCGAAGGTAGCAAAGGCATACCGTCGAGCCTCTTGCCATCGTTGCGTGCCAAACCATTAGGCCCGAGTCCTGGCAGAGATGCCACCGGTGGCAAAAGCCCGACGGATAAAATAATTAAATCCGGCTATGATGTCCAAGCTATGACAGCTTCAGAAGTCGACAGTGACATCGATGTGGAGCGACGCGGGAATGACAAGGCGGAGGAAGGTGGCGAGACGGAGCACGCTGTCATCCAACATGGTCCTTATGTTGGAAGATTACTTGAAGAAAACTGAAGAAACTTACAGAAGATCGAAAAACGGAATAATCGGCAAACCCTACTCCTTCAGCCAAGAGCTACTTGTAGATATTGGTTGTTTTACTTATCCCCTATACGGCTATCACATCGTACAATAAGATAGGTTAAGATAAGATAGATTTATTGTTTAACAGTACACAAGTAGGATCTTAACTCTATGTTACTTAATAGTCAGTTTCACAGTCTATCCATACCGGTCATGAAATATACATATGTGACAATAGAAACCAGTATTCGTATGCCGATTATTCAATCGGCATACGAATACTCGGCATACGTTTTTTTATTTATATTCATAAATAAAAAAACGTATCAAGTTTGTTAGTAGCCTATACACCCAAATTCAGCCCATCGCTATTTATAGATAGTAAGTTGTTAAAGAAAAAATAGAAAAAAAGAAAAAAAAATCTGTGTGTATTAACGATAAATATTAAAATTAATCAAAAAGATTTTATTTAAATAAAAATACTAGAATATACAACTTGAACATAGTTATCAATTTTCATACCACCCAGAACTAACTTCATGCTGTTAAATTTAGGTGTCGGTGTGCGCGCGCATCGTCAAAATTCACTCTCATCATTTTTCTCCATCGCGCTAAAAGAAGTATAACTTCGAAAATGTCTATAATTAATTAGTTTTAGTTTAGTTTTTAACATCTAGCTGTAGTATTTTTTAATTCTAGTATTACTGTTTTAATAAGAAATGCATGCGGTGACGCCTTAAAAAATTGTGCATTAGGATTTGTGTTCTTGTATTATTCATTTGTAAGAAAAATGTAACAATTACTGGCTGTCCTCAATAAATAAAAACGCTGACGTAGAAGAAGAAGAAACTATGTATGTAATAATAAAAAAAATACGGTATTTATTCACGAAGTCTTTAACAAGCGCTTGAAATAGTCAGAACATGGATTGTAGTATTACAAGTTAACTAAAATATTAATATATTTATGAATAAATTATGAAACTATTTAATTCTAAGTAACAATAGATTATTAGATCTGTACATGTATTTGATCATTTCATCTGTATTAATATTTTTCTCAACAAACATTATATACTGATATATAATGACGGTCACCGTAGCCTTGTTATTAGTGCTCCTGCCTACGAAGCTGGTGGTTCTGGGTTCGAATCCCGGTAAGTGCAAATATTTGTATGATGAACACGAATATTTGTTTCTGGGTCATGGATGTTTTTATATAAGTATTTATATATCTATATAAGTATGTATATCGTCACCTGGTACGTCAGCTTTGCTTAGTTTGGGGCTAGGATGATCTGTGTGACACTGTCCAGATATTAGATATATATTCAAGTGGCACAGTATTTATTTCGTTAAACAAAGTTCGCAAAGAATTGCCACTTCCTAAACTATAAATAAGTCTGACTGCTCTTTTTTGCTATATGAGAATAAATAATGAAATAATAATGAAATAATGAAATTTATGCAGCACTTGGGTATTTACCTACACTTGTACTTGTCAAGCTTACAATAAAATAAATAAACATGGTTTAAAAGAGTAATTAAAGCAAGAAAATATTTATTCGTTTTTATCAGTTATTTCTTTTAGTCCCTCCGTGCGGTCTGTTTTGTCACATATATTTTTATTAAATCCTTAAATAATTAATAAATAGCAAGTTACTAAGCTATTATTGTTACATTTAGCAATAGTATATTAAAATTAAAGAATTGAAAACAACGAACAGTTGGCTAGCACAAAAACCTGAGGGCACTCTTATGGGGTTCGGGTCACAGCTCGCAGCCGCTGAAGTAAAAAGATGGAATTCGAAATGGGGGTCAGTTCACTTGCACGGGATTACCGATCACGTGTTAAGGGGGCAACGCAATCCTCGCTACTGTGGATCCTACCCTAGCTAGCCTGCGGCTTTCTATAGCTACCTAAGTGGACGACCCGGAGAAGAAAGCCACAAAGAAACTCCGGGCTTGCTTTTTTCGTGTTCTTTTGCTTTTTGTTTTCGATTTTTGTTTAATATCTTTTTTTATATTCTTTTTTGTTTTTGCATTGTAACTGGCTGGTATTTGGGCTAACGCACGCACGGAACTGATGACATCTAGTTAATCAAAATAATTGTGAGGTAATAAACAATAACATTCCATTTCAGTCAAGCAAATAGAATAACCTCTTGCAAGATGACCAAACGGTGGGTGTATCCGCGCACATTTACAAAATTAACAAGTCACACAAAAAAATGAGTACCCCAACAGCAGTTCGACCAGTTACCGCAAGCAGCACCCGTTCACAAGTATGACGTGAGGGCCAGCCATCACCCCTCTCGCCCAATAATACTTATGTCAGCTGCCGAACCTCACATGGGGATGCTAAAGGATGCTTAAGGACATTTTATTTTGTACAAATATAGATAATTGAACCCCGAATGAGGACAAACTGACATGCACAATAAAATATGTTTGACGTTTAAATAGATGAAGGTAAAAAATTATGAAATAATTCGTTCAATCGTCTTCCATGTGCACATGTGACATCATAAATGGTCCGGGGTCGATTTTGAACGTTGCAGCCGATTGAATGAATAATTTAACCTACATCTATTTGAATGCCGATCACGATCACGATGATCGGTGACTTAGGCGGGTATGGAACCCACGATCTGCGGCGTGAAAGGCAAGTTTTTATCAACCACGCCATTCGGGCCGGCGTAATATTTTGGAAGGACGCGATATATTCTAATCTAGCAGTTTGTTCATCTAACAATTGTCTTATTAGCACAGGGAGCCGAACTTATTTAGTCGTTAATTTATCTATCTGAGGATCCCATTGAAATTTAGAGTCACACAACTGCATACTGCAGTCAAATATTATTATAACATAATTACTGCCTTTAGTAGTCAGACGTGCATAAAGTCTGCAAGAATTCTAAAGACTTGTCAAGAATTACTATCTGTCACTACAGGACTCACAACACAATTAGGAACATAATATATTATATGTATTTATTATTTGTAATATGTTTACATTTTCTTTATTAATTGTACCCATAGGTACTATTTGTATCTGTACACCGACAACTGCCCCTCTCAATAACTCCATTCTCCGATCTTTACTTGGGTTGTCTGGAAGAGATCACATTTTGTGATAAGACCGCCCATTGTATACTTATAAGGTTTTAATTGTTTTTTATTTTGTTATTTCTTTGGTGTACAATATAGAGTTTATCTATCTATCTATCTACTACTTCAAGCATTTTCTATCAAATGAAAATAATTTTTCAAATCTTTTCACAAACGACGTAGAACTCGTGTAATATACATCCAGTCGAATTATAACTTCCTTATTTGGAAGTCGGTTAAAAATATTATTAACTTCATTTCACATAGGAAGCATCTGAACGGATGCTAGGGTGTAAACATCAGCTGTTCAGAGCTTTACCCATGTCACGCGGACAGACGGTGGATGGATTATAATAACCCCCGTCTCACTGACGGTGGTAAAAAGTTCCGGTCTGTAAAGCCTTAGCAGTAAACATATGTATTGTTGCTACATGTTAGTTGTATCTAAATAATCATTTACTTTTAAGAATTGTCTTGAATCTGCATGGGCTCACCCTAGGTAAATATATTCATGTACTGAAGGGTTGAGTGTGTCCTATTATTAGATGTTCATTCGACATTTATAAAGCCCCCTTTAATACAGGGATATTTCCTCAGTGTATATTATATTTTTTACTAGCTCTGCCCGTGACTTCACCCGCGTGTTAATTAGATTAGTTTGTTTTATTTTTGTTTCTTGAAAAATAAAAGATTTTTCAAAAATAAAAGTAGTTAAGTTACTCCTTATTACATCAGCTACCTGCCAATAAAAGTCCTGTCAAAATGGGTCCAGCCGTTTCAGAGATTAGCCGGAACAAACAGACAGACAGACAAAAATGGTAAAAAATGTTATTTTGGTGTATGTACCGTATATATATGCATATACATGTAGTAAAAAACGGTTATTTTAATATTACAAACAGAAATTTCAATTTTATTATTTGTTTAGATTGATTTATAGTAGTTTATTTCCACGGAACAGCACGGAATTAAACTCTTCAAGACATACGTCTAATCCGAGGCGCTCAAACAACGCAGATTCCATGGCTTGTCTGCAGGTCGAGCACCACATCCTCACTAGCAAATTTTGGTGCAGCACGTGTAAATTGTTATGCAGGAAAAGCAGCATCCACATGTTTCTAATTTACAAAGAAGGCAAAAATTTGTTTATTCACTGAAGTTTTACTAAAAGATGAGGAAGAAACGTTTTTGGTTAGATTTTAAATTTTAGTTTTTTTGGTACTGTTTAGTGTGTATCGCTCATGCGATTTGATTGTATATGATACACACTCAGAAAAAAAAACTGAAACAAAGGTCAGGTATCAATAACAGTGGATAGTGAATTTTATGTTGCAAATAAATTCTTGCAATTCGTAACAATCCATAGAACTACTGTTAACGCTTTAACAGACCGGATCTCTGATATAGCATATTATTTGGTTTTCGAAGCCTTCAAAGCAAATTTTGTAAGATGTAAGTAGGTACTTGTGTTTTATACGGTTTCCAATTACGTACCTATAGTAAAACCAGTGACATTTTATACACGTGTATTGAGTAAAACCAAGGAATATAATAGGGAAATGGTAGACATGGTATGAAATATAATTGGACGTATCTTACACGTGTATTTGGTTTTTGTTTAGACCTTGTTGTTAAGGATATTTTATGAAATAGTATCTTGGTTAGGGACACATTTCTACATTGGTAAAATCCAGAATATTTGTCAGGGTTTTTTAAACTAAAACATCTTTAAGTCCGCTCGAATTAGGGAGCAAACTGGTGAATGCGTGACGAGAAGCGTTACAAAAAGTGTGATCGGGCGAGGCGAACGGAAGTTGAGAGGCAGATAAGTTAGTTAAAATAGAAAGAGAGATAGTCACATCGCGTATATTACTGTAAGGACAAGAGAGAGAAGGTGCGATCACACATTTTCTTTCTCTCGTTCTCTCATAGCCAGTTACGTTTTTTATATCTAAGTTTTACTTCAGCGGTGTGGTCTAAAGCATATTCGTTTTTTTATTGTCCATTTTTTTCTAGAGTTTTGTGCTCGGCGATGGTAAGTGTCGCTACTAAACAACATAGCAAGGGAGAACAGCATTATCAACTCAACGCGGTGTACTTGCCACCCCACCAAAGTTTCTATTATTATTGTATACATTGCTACGCATGAATAAAATGGTCATTATCAGAAGATTTTATTTGCGTAAATATAGGTTTTATAAAAGATCTTAAAAATAATAGAGGGTA
Source organism: Pseudoips prasinana (assembly GCA_951640165.1). NCBI lineage: Eukaryota > Metazoa > Arthropoda > Insecta > Lepidoptera > Nolidae > Pseudoips > Pseudoips prasinana. The sequence goes on along the minus strand of OX621238.1, from coordinate 1,236,513 downwards.
AGCATATTAGCCTCATAACTAATTAGGGGGAACAAAGTAGGATTATAATTATGCACGATGTTGTGTCTGGCAAGTGTTATAGTTATGTCACCATGTCGTCCATGACGTCCACTTCTGAATAAAAGTCGTCCAAAAAGACATACATTATACGATTAGACAGTCACCGTAGCCTAGTTGGTAGTGCTCCTGCCTACGAAGCTGGTGGTCCTGGGTTCGAATCCCGGTAAGTGCAAATATTTGTGTGAAGAGCACGAATATTTGTTTCTGAGTCATGGATGTTTTCTATGTATTTAAGTATTTATCTATCTATATAAGTATGTATATCGTCGCCTGGTACCCATAGAACAAGCTTTGCTTAGTTTGGGGCTAGGATGATCTGTGTGACATTGTCCCTATATATTATTATTATTATTTTGATGGTTATGCCATAATCGCCACGCAGTATAATGGCCAAAGTACACAATAAGCTCGTTCTTGGGTTATATTTCAGCGGAACGACTTGTACGCCCCTCACGGGATGAGCTGTGGGGGTAATATACTGTAACTACAAGCACATAGCTCATAGACTATAGTAGTACCTATAATTTGCCACTACTCAGGGGCTTTCCGCAGAGGACATTGGTACTAATATTATTAAAGCGAAAGTTTGTGAGTGTGTGAGTGTGTGTGTTTGTTACTCTTTCATACAAAAAATACCGAACGAATATAGGTGAAATTCTGTAGTAATTTAGTTTATACATCCAAGTAACATATAGGCTATAATTTGTAAAGTTTAACGCAGGTAAAACTGCGGCGCACAACAGACATTAAATAATAGCTTCTATTGGACATACAATCTACATATTCCATTTTTTACGACCAACGAATTCAACATAATTTATATGAAACCACGCCGAAAGTATTTCCTACAAAACATACAAAGAAACAAACATACATCCCAATTGATAAGTTTTTATATCTTTGAATTCGTTATAAACATAGATTGGAGAAGGTTGAGCGATTTTTGGTACTTGCGACATGTTTTAATAACGGTATAGTATGGACATGCTTGGGATCCCAGGATTCACTGGGATTTATTATATATTTATTGTTACAGTAGCTAATGATTTTCAGGGGCTCTCATGTGAATGTGTGCATACATAATGAACTGAGATTTGACCGGATTGAGTGATCATGTCGGTTGAAATCGAAATCAATTTTATTGATGCAATCTGACATCACCTATGCAATTTGACTGTGACGTGTGGCGCAGCGATTAATACAATCGCTACGCTACTTCGTATCATGGGTTTGATTCCCACACCGGACAACTATTTGTGTGACCCATAAATAGTTGTTCGGAGTCTGGGTGCAATTTGTGTCTCTCTAATATATGTTTGTAAAGTACCCCGCGACACAGGGAGTACATTGACTAATGCGTTGCGCGTTGTCATTAAAAAAATTCATTATGTAGTCACAAAGTATGCATGACTCCAATTCATGATTCCTGGAATACCGGTGTCATGTCCATATTAATATAAACATTTGAAGTTTTTAGCCCTAAATAGCTCTACCTATTCCGATCTCTAGTTATAAACCAGGTGCACTCTCTATACGCTAATTCTCATAATTGAATGGGAAGGGCAAAAGAAATGCCAGGCATAGAAACGACGGCCATGCCCACAGACACTTATAGGCAGGAAAGTGAACCTTTTAAGTCCAGCCTGCTACAACGGGTCATATAAAAAAAGCCGAAATTACTTAGAAGCCAATTTTATGTAAATTACTAAAATATAAACTGTCAAGTTCAGTTGTTAATTTAAAAAGTTTGCTCCTTGTTCGTAAAAAGGATTGCGAAGAGTAATATTGGTCACTTGTTTTTGTCGTCAGTGTAATTAATAGGGCCTAAGTCTTATGTCTCACGAATATTTACGACATCTTCACCATTATTAGCTACGCGGCTACGAAACTGTATAGTATGTCGATTGTAAATTGAAAAATGACTAAAGCCTTCAGTTTTATAGAGTTCCGTACACAAAGGGTAAAACGAGACCCTATTACTAAGACTTGGGAAGTATGGGAAGTGGTTACCCTGGTGTCAGAGTCGTTTAAGTCGCCCAGAACGCACATGGCTTAACGACTGTTGTCTACTGACTACAACCGGGACCGACAGGTTAACGTGCCCTTCAAAGCATGGAGACGCTCAGAAATTAAACCACTTTGGCGGTTACCCATCTATGGAATGACCGAGAGCTTAGTTGCTTTACCTCGCCGATCACCTACGGACCGCTGAGAGCAGTTAGCTATGAGGTTATAATACCACATTATAATATAAAAATAATGCTATTGACAACAGCTTTTTATTGTAAATATCTCCATTATATATGCTATAATACTGATTTCAAGATCGGTGAACTAAATCGGCAATACCGGTAGTCGTGGAGATACTTGTGGGAAGGTTACGTTCCACCGATAAACTATAGTTACTCTTACTCTATAGATTTTAAGTATTTGCCTAATAGGGTTAAAAATATTAATTACCGGCCATTATACATATTAAGTAAAAGTTTATTTTACGAGGCGTTCTTTTATTTTTAATTATTTTGCTATAGCGCAAATGAAAAAATACAGTAACTGTAATTGTAGACGTAAACGAGATACATCAATTGACACACGGACAGCTGTGACTTAATAATAGAGTTCGGTTGGCACCTTTCATGTAACAAATAAAACAAACTAACTAACAATATTTGTTAGTAAACTAACTAATAGTATATATGTATAAAACTATTTGAATAGAATATATTTATTTACATTAAAAATGTTCAAGATATTACAGGTCTTAAATTTTAAATACGTTTAACATGTTTAACCAGGTACTGGTATACAAATTATTATATAATTCAAAACATAGTAGATATTTAAAACTAAAAAAGGATTTTAAAGGTTTCTGCAATCCTATAAATAAATGAAATCCAAGGTCTGATCAATCTGTGAGGGATACTGGCAAGAATGAACCAAAAAACATTCCATTCCAATAACTTCTAAAGTTGTATATATATTGGAAACGGCGTCGTAAAAGTGGTAGATCTTACAGTCATATTTATACGCAAATATGTGGTAAATACTATTAAACATAATTATGATAAGAGGTAAGTCTGCCAGTCACGATGTTACTACGTTTGCTGCGACAGCCAGTTTATTATTTTAAAATTGATCTGTTATATCGTTTGTATATATATTATTTTGTTATATCAATCATAAAATATTAAAAAAACTTATAGCTTCTCCTGTGGCGGGGTTTCATGTCCTTGGTATTACAATGGCCAAAGGTGAAATGTATAAACATTTTTGTTATGTTATTTTTTCCTTTTAAAAGGTTTTTCCAACTTAATGGTAACAAATAAACTGTGATAAAATGGAATAATACGATGGCACACATTACAGACACCATAGTAAAATAATGACAATTACTTTTCGTTGGAATATCCGCAGTTTAAGAAAGAATAATATTTTTTTTTTCTTTAAAAAGACAACTCCTTCACTAGTGAATTTAATCCCTGTGTCGCGGGGCACTATACAAACGCATAATAGACGGACGCAAATTACATCATTTGTAGGATTTATAACTAATTCATGCTCATAAAGTCTATAATATATTCTTTACAACTCAACTTAACCAGGCCTTTGTAATATGGACTGGTAGACTAGTCTTTGTGATTGCAGTGTCCTGCGGAAGCCCCGTTGTAATACCAGTGAGATTGTGAGTGCAGTAACGTAATGCTTCCTCGGCAGTAGTTTCAGAACTGCCTTCGCTCGGAAGCTATTCACCTTTTGTGAAATCTAAGTTTGAAGCGATATTAATAAGTTATTTAACAATAGTTTACAAAGTTTATGCTGAAATGAAATATGTTTAAAAGTTTAAACATAACTCCAAATTCTGATCTTTATTGCCATCATGCGTACCCACGTGTTATCAATTACAATTTGAGTATCAATACGAACCGTGTTAGGGCACAGAAAGTACCTATAAATCTAATAAACAATAATTTATTCGCAAAAAATATTATTAATTCTATCGGTCTGTTGGTGTAGAGGTTAGTAACCCTGAATACCATGCCAGAGGTAGTGGGTTCGATTCCCACCCGGAAAAATATTTGTGTGATGAGCACGATTATTTGTGATTTTTGACGAGCCTGTTGGCGGGGTTGGCAAATGCTTGCTTTTCACGCCGGAGGTCGTGGCTTCGATTCCCACCCAGAACAGATATTTGTGTGCATGTAAATGTCGGTTTGTCCTGTCTGGCTGTAATTTTATCTATATAAGTACTTATTTACAAAACAGTAGTATATGTAGTATATCAGTTATCTGGTTTCCATAGTTAAATCTCTGCTTAGTTTGGGATCAGATGGCCGTGTGTAAATAATGTCCCAGGATATTGTTACTATATTTGTTCTGTCTCTGGGTTTAATTCATCTATCACTAACAACTAAACTAGACTGGACAAATAAATCCTTACCGTAAAAAATAAACTCTAAACAGGAGTCGAAATTACGAGAACATCTGAGAACGTTCCATACATGTTGAGAAGGTACTTCTGGTCTACTGTTTTAGTAAATGAGAGCAAATTGTTTAAGTGGTGCCTCAACATCACTGCTGTCCCTGGTTGTATTTACCTACATGGAAATTACGAGAACATCTGAGAACGTTCCATACATGTTGAGAAGGTACTTCTGGTCTACTGTTTTAGTAAATGAGAGCAAATTGCTTAAGTGGTGCCTCAACATCACTGCTGTCCCTGGTTGTATTTAATCTGATCGTCATCTGTATTTCAGTTTATTTCTATATCTGTCCAGGTGTGAATATATAAATTGTAATCTATATTCTACCTCAACATAAGGCATGGGAATAGATTTTTTAATTCTTTGTATTTCATGAGAAAGAGGTGGGTAGAACACAGAACACAAAACCGCCGATTTTTATAAGTTAAACTGTGTTCGGTGCAAAAAGATTATGAATATTTTTGATAGATAAATGGAATAATCTTTATTGTACACATGTAAATAAGTGCAAAAATACATTGGAATTTAAGAACATAATATAGGAGGGCAACTAATAAATTATACCAAGGGACTGTGTTATAGATAATATATTGCATACTAGTACCAAATTATATGAATTCACAATTATCATCGGAGTAACACTTTATTTTTTGTACAATTAGTTCATTGTTAATTTAATTTAGTAGGATATTAAATATATTATTGTTTACACTCAAACGAATAAAGTACCTAAATACGTTGGATATTGAGAAAATAATGTACGACGGGTGGTCTTATCGGCTCAGGCAACCTATAATTCTAGACCACTTTTGGATTTTACTCTAAATAAAGTTAACATTAAATTTAGGATTCTCTTGCTAACATCCTTACGGAGGATGTCAGCAAGGGAATCCTAAATTTGCTCTGCCAGTGTGTATCGGTCGTAGCTAAACGCAGAGCTGTGAGGTAGAGGGTGCTAGTTCAAGATCCGCCTGACTATTAAATTTAAGGTTTCCTATTTTTGAGATAAAATTTACTTTTGGCTTTTATTTAATTATATTATTTCTTTTCTTTTCATCTATTATATTGAAGTGGATGGTCAAGTCAATGTTAGTTACCCAAAATAGCTATAATAATTTATATACTTATCTTAAGCACGGTACCACACACTACATATTCTGAAATGTATTTAATTAAGGAAATCTCCTCACAAAACAGGCCCCGCCTAGAGTGAGGTGTTTTTTGTAATGCTAAATGGTGTAATGTTTGTCTTGTTTAATAAATAAATAATTATTATTAAGTAGAATTATGGGGGCAAAACAATTGTGATGATTATGATGATGACCGCTTAATTCTAATACCAGATCCAATGCGGTCCAGCGGAGAAGATCCAGCGGAACAAATTCAGTGGTTTCTCTACCACTTCAAGTTTACTCCAAGTTGCCTTCAACATAACACTGGATCTATCTTGTTTTTTTTCGCGAGATAAGTAAACGGCTTTTACCGTTATACTAAATCTTTACGAGGGGGGTGGAGTAATTCCGTCTAACTAAAGACAATTTCGCGAGGATAATTGTATCGCCACCATCCGCCATATTGCCCATAGAGATAACACCGCTTGTTTGTATGATGATTACTTTCCAAGTTTTTGTGGAATTGCCGATTGAGTATGGCAATGAGTTCGTGAGTGTAATTTTTGAGTTCATCTACATAATTGGAATTTGTAATGGAGGTTAGGTGGCACAGAAAAATATGTAGAAGCGGAATACACTTTGTTTTGTTATGTGAGGGGTTGTGTGCACGTTGTATGTAAATATTTTATACAAAATAATATAGAAATGTTTGTGGTTATATATATATAGTTTGTACATGTTGTCAATATAAATAATAATTTTGATACTTTTGAGCTTTATCCAAATGTTCAAAGTGATGATTAAGCTAAGATAAATATATTACTAAAATATTTTTATTAACTTGACCCTCTATTTCGGCTCCTTTTGCTAAACTATTTTATTATTCTGTTTTATGTTAATGCTATGACATATCCAATAATTATATTTCTTACTTTCTTTTCTTAGTATTAAGTTTTAATTTCACATTATACTCGTATATGGGTATTGGTAGTGGTTGCCAATTAGGTGTTTAATTAGGATATATTTCAGCTGCTTCACTGCTGGAATATATCCTTGTGACTGACGAACTGATGGAGCAAAGGGCAATCTTCTTATTTGATACGTACAATTTGTATTTTTTAAATTTATAAGTTCAGTTACCGTATTCATGTTCCTTGCGTAGCGCTAATTGGTAACAATTACATTTCAGCGAGGTATATGATAGGAACTTAACATAGAGCATCCACGATGCGCGTAAGCAGAAGGTTGTACGGTTAATTTCAGTCTCTTAAACGTCTTCAGAAAACTTGCCCGTTCATTCATACTAAAGTATTCTGAGAACAATCACATCTAAACCTTCTTGCTGATGTTTGTTTCCATAATGCAAATGAAGACGTTCCTAATAAGCTCAAACGTCTGCTGAATTTGTGTAATCGGTTAATTTTCGTCCTCACTAAAAACGACCTTGTATTACCAGGTGGACCATAAGAAAAGGTAAGATAATTCTATAGTGTACATCAAAATAAATAAAAGAAACATGGATAAAAATATGCATCACAGATTTGTATAATTAGTTTCGACTAAATAGGATTACTTGACTGTATGTACTTGTGTGGATATAAAAGCATATATAAAAAAAGTAGTATAATTATGTAATAGGTATGTCAGTTCTCTGGTTTCCATAGTACAAGCTCTGCTTAGTTTGGGATTAGATGGCCGTGCGTGAATAATGTCCCTGGATATTATTATTATTATTTTAACTTCTAGTAGTAGGTATATCCGTTCTGTCAGGATATATCCGTGTTTATCATAACATTAAATCGAAGTCTGTATCATAAGTATAAGTTTCTGATTTTTCTATTAAAACGGAGTAAATATGCTGGTCTAATGATATTGATCATATTACTTATATCTACTTGCCGTTCCTTTCAATAATAAGCTTAACGTTTATATTAAGAAATTTATTCATTAGTGAATCTAGTAAGTAATAGGAATTGACAACTCGTGTTTGAAATTAGGACTAATCAGTCTTAATTTCAAATGAGGGCTGAAACTCATCGACATCTTTTCAACTAGCTAGTAAGTTATATGCCCAAGTTTATTTAAGTACGTAGGCACTTTATCTACGTCTATTATGTCAAAGCAATACTTACGAGCTCCAGTCACGCACCCAGCGCGCCGTCTTCGCCGTGCTGCGTTGGTCTATACCAGTAACTCGAATGAGCTATAGTTACTATAGAAAAATGTAGTGAAAATTGCCGCCGACTAGGCATGGTACGTTGCATCGAAGCCCACCAACGATGCATTGCCGATTGAGGCGTAATAAAATATTGCAATACCCAATTTTATATTTTGTAAATGACACTAGATCCTAGCGAGGGCTCACGCCGTCTATCAAATGAAGCTACTTTTTATCTATTTTTATTATTATGTTTATTTTAGTATGTCAAACGTTCCTAACACAAAATTTAAGCAATGACGTCAACCATATTATATGGACACGATCGCAGCAGAAGGGTTATATGTAATAAAATGACTGTTTATTCTTTGGATTCAACTTTTAGCATTATGCTCGTTTTAAAATGTTGGGATTGGTAAAACACCTCTTATGCTAGTGAAAGAGAATGAAAAATCAAAAAAGAGTGCGGGTACTTTCTACATTATACTCATTTGTAAAAAAATATTTAATAATAATAATTTAAAAACAAATATAAGTAATATATTTATAAAATAATGCCTTTTCGGCAACTTGTACTATTATTCATACCTTTTTCTCTTTTCACAGTTATTTTAGTTTGAGCAATGTTAAGCTTTAATGTACAAATATTAATCCTCAAAATGATTTCATGACTTTTTAAAAAATACGTTTTGACTATTTCTAATGCGCAACTAAAACCTACTCGTAAGAAAACTCAGGTTTCATATTAAGAACGCTGCTGGTACTATAAGAAATGGTTGGCGAGAGTACTAATCGTAGCAAACGGGTCACAGCGCAGTAGGCACGTGCAGTGCAAACGCGGAACTTACTCCTTTACCGACTGCAATGTGTCTCACACAGGATGAAATTTTATTTCATTGTTGAAAACCCTATATGAGACAGTGGGGTTATAAGATACTAGATTTGCTTTTATAATTGACTGAAATGTCCTAAAACTGCTTACGGATAGACATCTGGCTATTACAAATTATATTGTGGCCTCTTATCATAAACGACTTTAAATTGTGATTGTGAGAGGTAAGGACTATACGTAATTAACGTGAAATAATGATATCAGTATTAAGTTTAACAAGATTTTGTATTTAATTCATAAGAATTAAATAAAAAATCTCATCAGTATAGTCCATACTTTTCACAACCACAATTTAAAGGTTTACGATAAGAGGAAAGAAAGAAAGTTTTATAACACGTAGTTTAGATAAGGATGTAAAGCATAGCTGTATCCATTGAAGAACTCGAAGATTAGCTACAGCCTTCTTACTGACGCTACTTATCATATACATATCAATGCCATATAAAAGCACATTTACCTTCTCGCTTAGACGACAGAGAATGTTATTTTGATGATCATTAATCGACACGAGTGGTAAAATTATAATGACGTAGTTTCGGGTAAGTTTTTAATTATAATTTTACTAGCTGTGCCCCGCGGTTTTACCAGCGTTAAATTCTATAAATTAGCTCCTCCCCCGTAGGTGATAGCGTGATAATATGTAGCCTATATGTTGACCCGACCTCTTCGTAATATTCATGCAAAATCTGAAGTAGGTAAATCCATGCAGTACTTACTGAATTTAGCCCGGACATACCCACAGACAAACAGACAACAATTCTAAAACTATATTTTTGGCTTCGCGATATCGATTCTAGATCACGCCCCAAATATCCTTTAAAAAAAATATTCAAAGTACAGTTTTGAAATTCCTACGATTTTATTATATTATTATGTTTATATTATTTTTTATTTTATTATATAAAGAAGTTCGGGCCAATGAACTTATCAATAATCCGTAACTATGATGAATGACTATCGATGTGTTACTTGCGACATTTCATCATCATTAACTTCATGCTGTGTGGTGACGGGATAATATCATTACCCCATCTCATCCCGTGGGGAGCGTAGAAATCTTCCGAGGGAATACCTACGAGAGAACGGGCAGCAGCGTTTTTCTGTGAACTATGACCATTAAACTGCGATCGCCAACCCGTCTGCCAAGCGTGGTGATGATGGCATATCCCCCATTCTTTGGGGAGGGTTTTGTCCAGCAGTGGAAGTACTTTGGCTGTCATGATGATCATTATCCATGCTGTAGGGGGCCTGTTACGCTGCGTCTTCCGGTTCATGGTCACCACTCGAGAACCATTTTGTGCGACATTTAATAGTCAGTTATTAAACTGCTGATTCTTCATTCACATCGCCTTTTATTGAACTTTCGTACCATAATACTAAGAAAGTGAGTAATTAACAAACCGTTTTGCAGTAATAGTTGTACACTTTCAACTTATTTGCATGTAAGAGCTCGTAAGAACATGTCGACTAAATTACTTTACCTTAGCGCTACACGTTAACTCTTAATGTTATTGCTGTTTAGAACAACTCGTTGCTAATTTCCTTTATTTAATTCTTTTTTTAAATTTTAACATTATTATGTAAGCCAAATAATAAACACAGCTGGACCAAGGTCAAGACAACTAACTTTTTATGGAATTGTGTCCATCATTTGAAGGTACAGACGCTCATTTCAAGCTACCCCAATCTGTAAAATTTTCCCAATTGAAAGTGAACCTTATGCTTTTGTGATAACGTTGAAAATCTATAAATTTGACAGATTTGGGGTAGCTGGATGTGCTTTCGTCAGATGCAGATATGTCACAATAGCCACGTTTGAGAGACGGGTTGGCGATTGCAGTATTATGGTCTTAGTATACAGAGACGCTGCTGCTGGTTCTTCGGGAGATATTCGGGACGACTTCTATGCCCCCCTACGGGATAAGAAAGGATGGTGATCGCCTTCGTCGTCAGCCACACAGTTAATTTATTGAATATTTATTCAGAGCGAAAGGTTCCCGTTTCAATTTTGTCATTTTTGTACGGAACACGGGTGGCGGCATATTTTATGCTCATTTTGATTAATTTATTGTATATTTAGTTAATTAATTTTGAATTAATAGCAAGTAAACGTGCTATTAATTCCATCGAATGATGATTTTACACACTTCTTTACATTGAATATATTGTACATAGTGATAACTATGTACAAAAAAATCACGAATTAACTAATAATGGAAACCTTGCATGAGAAGAAACATCCATACGATGAGTGGACGGCATTAAGTCCTCTTTTATAAAGACTAAGACTTTAAAAAAGTGCTTGTAAATAATCAGAACATGTTTGTATTGGTATAATTAAGTATACATGTATTTCTAGTTACATAGATATTTAGGTACACGGAATGTATGAAAACATTCATTACATTTATTGTATAATAGTTATGGCTAGCTTGTATTAAGATATTGTCAAAGATATTATGTTGAAGTTTTCAGTATCGTAATTTATATTTTTAGCTATATTTTACTTCATGTTTATAACGACGCTACCACCGGATCCAATGCGCCCCAACTGAGAAGACCCAGCGAAACAATCTACGTGGTTCATTTAAATCAACTTTATATCAAAAGACCCAATATTTCTGACGAAGAGCTTATATTAGTAATTGCTTTTAACAAAAGAAATAATAACATAATTTATACAATGCAAATACAGTATTCCTTACTAAATAAAGTCTGGCCAAAGAAAGTGTGTCACAAAACATACATATCATAACGGACCCATGTTGGCGTGGATGGACGGCCGGACATATTAACGGATGGCCACAATGAGGAGCCGGACATGTGTTACTTTGCGTATTAAAATAATGACACTTTCTTCAAGTACTCTAAGTTACCAAGTTATTTTATTTTAGGATGAAACGTTTTATAATTATGGCGTTCCACATTCAAATTGCATTGCGCCGATTTTTTTATTAGTATAAATAATATGTTAGGTATTTATGAATTTTGTTAAACTTTACCAACTTTGTTAAAACAACACTGCACTCTGTGAGTCAGTATTAAGTTACTGTATCACATCCTGGGGAGGGGCTAGAAAATATATTTTATTGACATTGGAAAGAGCGCAAAGGGCTCTACTCAAAGTATGTACCTTTCGACCAATATTCTATCCCACGCGTCAATTGTATCAAAATTGTGAAGTTCTAACGGTCAGACAGTTGTTTATTTTTCACACAATTTTACGACAACACTCGCTACTAATTTTCAATTCTAATAATATAAATTCTACAAATCGCCGTAAAAATAAAGTCTGCGAAACTACTTTATACACTCTCGCCTATACCCAAAAATATCTTTGCTATCAAGGTCCATACATAATAATATATAATACAATAAACGCTATATTGCATATATATCCTTATAACCGTAAGTTGTGCAAAGCTATTGTTTTTAAATGGCTTCAACAATAAGACTACAATGAATCTGAAAAAACTATCAAACCCTTATATACTAATAAAAGGTAAAAAACATTTATACACCCTCTCACATACACTCACTCATACTCACCACACGCACAGAGAGGAATCCATAACTTAATTTTAAGCATGAAAATGGATTTATATATATATATATATATATATATATATATATATATATATATATATATATATATATATATATATATATATATATATATATATATATATATATATATATATATATATATATATATATTTATATATATATATATATTTATTTATATACAGTACTAAGTGGTTTACTTTAAAGGCGATAGTAACTGCAGTTATTATCGTTCGAACTGCTTTTGTAATATCTGTGTTATGGTCCTATTGGATAAATTATAAAAAATTAAAAATACATCCACGTGATTCTCACTATTTCATATTTTATGACACATTACACACAATTTTTGTCGAAGGTTTTGTATTAAAACCGAAAATATGCGAAGTACCTAATAATAAAATATATTTAAATTATTCTCTATCTCGAAGAGTACGTTAGGGTGCATAGTTTCATATTGCTGGCAACCCTGATTGTATTTGTTGATAATATTGATATTTGTATAGCCTCAATTTGTGGAAATGAAGTGTTTCCATTGATTATAGACGTAGTAACATTCTCTTTGGATTATTGTTCAGTGTTTACTTTAACGTCGAGTTGAGTAATCCTCTGTAGTGTTATTAACTACCTACCGTAGCTGCGCTACACGTGCAGTCAATTTATTTGGCGTACCTCAGACTTGAATGAAAATAACTAATAATTTAATGACACTATTTCTTATTAAACTAATAATAACTATTCACATTTTTTTTTACTAAATTGAAGATAACACAAACAAAAAATAATTGAAGGCTGTTTAGCGTGGTTGGTAAGTGCTTGCTTGTCTTGGGTTCGATTCCGACTCAGGACAGATATTTGTGTGCATGAACATGTCTGTTTACCCTGGGTCTGGGTGTAATTATCTATGTAAGCATATATTTACAAAAGGGAAAGTAGTATATGTAATATATCAGTTATCTGAATTCCATAATAGGTACAAGCTCTGCATAGTTTGCGATCAGATGGCCGTGTGTGAATATTGTCCCAGGATATTATTAAGAAGTATTAAATAAAAAATATATAATATCATTATTATTTGTTTCAGGACAGGCTAGTATAAATGGACTTACATTTTAAATAAGATCTTAATCCTTAAACAAGCTGTGGAATATATCAATTCAACCTTGTACTAAGGAATAAGATCGAAAAACAATATAAAAAAAATTATAGCCAATGGCTAAAGGTTAATCATGGACATGTTTTCTTAAATACAATATTGAGTAAATATCAGCATATTTATTGTTGTCATCTGTAAAATAAACAGTATAAAACAATCTGATTCCACATTACACTATGCATTAAAAAAATGTGGTAAAATAAATAAAAAGTGTATTTATTACAAAAACAATTCGATTAACAGTATTCCAGAATTTAACTAGGTAAATAAATACTTACATAAAGTGACATAATGGCAATCGTACGGCATTTGTAACGAAAACCGTTATATTTACCAAAAAAAAAACTGCAAGTGTGACGCAGCGGCTAAGACAGCCTCGCCCCTTCGTGTCGTGGGTTCGAGTCCCACGCCGAATAACTATTTGTCTGGCCCACAAAGGGATTAGATTAGTACAGCGCGCTTGGTAAAAAAAAACTACCTTAATATAATTTGAATAGCCAACTTCACACTTGTTTTACAATTTAAGTTCACGTTACTTTATCCTATGGGCAGTGGCTTTGATAGTATCAGCGTTGCTTAGGCCACCTAGTAAGCTTCTGACATGGCTAAACTGCTTTTGTCTAATAACTACACGGTTGTAGCTATTGGACAACTGACCGCTTACTAAGCCCCTGAAGCAGGGAAATCCTTTGGTGTTTCTTCATCAGTATTTACCTCGCTGGACTGCTGATAGAAACTGGCTATGAATAACCTACATAAATTAAACTCACAACATGTTAATTTAAGATTAACCTTGTCTTCAATAAGAAAGTAAGGCTCCCCATTACTTACTTACCGTATAGGTAGTAGTTACCCTAGTGTCAGAGTTGTTCAAGCCACCCGTAGGCCTCTGACATGGCTTAACGACTGTTGCCTAACGGCTACAACCGGGACCGACAGCTTAACGTGCCCTCCGAAGCACGGAGACGCTCAAAAATTAACCCACTTTGGCGGTCACCCATCTATGGACTGACCGCGAGCCTAGTTGCTTAACCTCGCCAATCACTTACGGATCAGTAAGAGCAGGCTATGAGCGCTTCGACTCTCCATTACTGTGCAGTAGCAAACATTTTTGCGAGTGGTATGTGTACGAGTTTTAGTAGTTAACTCCGTACACCGATTTGTTCTGAAGGTTTGTAATTTAACTAAAGAGAAACACCTTCCACTAAGATGCAATAGTTGAGTTCATTTAAGTTATAAGTAAATTACAGTACTAAAGTTGAAGGCGATTATTTATCTCAATAGTTGTTGATAGCTACACAGTTGTAAAATGAAAGATAGTAACGGGAAACTCACGTAACTAATTTTATGTTGGATCCGGTCGTACGGGCCGCATTCACCCTGAAGATGACTTCCTGAAGAAGTTGAAACGTTGGCCGAATCAAACATAAAATTAATTATGTGAGTTACCCGTTACTGTCTTTCATTATGTTAGCTCCTCACGTCAGTTTTAATAATAATACATACATAGACTCACGCCTGTTTCCCAGAGGGGTAGATAGAAACAAGGGATTTCCATGTTTCACGATCCTTGCATACCTCTTTTGCCTCGATTACTGTCATTATATTCCTCATACACGCTCGCCGGTTAAGGGTACTTCTGACCTGCCCTTTCTTGAACGTCTCCAATTTAGTCAGAGAGAATGTTCGTTGAGGTATTCCCCTTCCGGTTGTCCCATTCAGACAGGCCAGTTATACTTCTTTTGTCAATCTTCTTTCATTCATCCTTTCTAAATGGCCAAACCATCTCAGCATGCCTCTTTCACACCACACTCTCTTACATCAGTAATAATAATGTACAGTTATAAGTTCACTATATTTAAATTCGTTAGCTATGCTATTTTACATTGCTAAATTATGACGTGCATCGTTAGCCTAAAGTAGGTTGCAGAGTAAGCAGAAAAATGTACGGCGATGAGACCATACAGTATGAGCACTTATACTACGACTTATAAAAAAAACTCAAAAAATGACTGTTCAGAAAGTAAGTTTTTAATCTTTAGAATACACCTTACATGTTTAAGCATCTGAATCTAGTTCTAGTTAAATAAAGGCATCAGTATTAATTAATAGGTAGTCCGTCGGAGCGTACAACGTATGCGTTACATTATGTGCAAAGCTCAGTTGACTTGCTCGCAACTTGCAATAAAACTTGCCTCTGGGGAGGGAGCGGCAGCCATTATGGAGCAAGTATGGGAAGAAAGCGATTCAAATTGATTACAAATTTATAGTGCTTTTACACAACAGTATGATAAGCTATACTTAAAGTTGGGACGAGTTAATACTTTCGTTATAATAGCAACTTCTTGCCTTCACTAATTAACTTCCCATGTAGGTCAGTGGTTAATGTAGTCGTCTCTTGGCTCCATCGTGTTATGGGTTCAATCCCCGTATCAGCTATTTATTTATGTGACTCACATACGGTTGTTCCGAGTCTGAGTGGACTTTGTGCCCGTGAACTACAAGTTTGTAAAGCCTCCCACAATACAGGAATTTAAAACAGTGCGGTCGTTGTTTTTAATCAATAAATAAAATATGGTCGCCCATAAAAGTCTAATAAGTTGGATGAATCGTCCTTGATTTTTATGTTCATTGTGATGCCACTTTACCCTATTATTAAGTAGCAGTCCGAATCTCACGCAAAGCTTTTTTCACATATCACACGATGCAAGTTTTGCCAATATAAAAAAGCTAATAACATGCGCCAGTACCCAACACGTGTTTCAGTTCTCCACGGACCATTCTCAAGGGCTGCTAACTCGTCGATCTTGTCGTCGTTGAGTCTGATTCGAGCACGTACTAGCACATGTCATTTGCTTTTTAGGGTTCCGTAGCCAAATGGCAAAAAACGGAACCCTTATAGATTCGTCATGTCTGTCTGTTTGTCTGTCTGTCCGTCCGTATGTCACAGCCACTTTTTCCAAAACTATAAGAGCTATACAGTTGAAACTTGGTAAGTAGATGTATTCTGTGAACCGCATTAAGATTTTTACACAAATATAAAAAAAGAACAATAATTTTAGGGGTTCCCCATTAATAGACTTACTAAGATTAGAACCTAAAATAAGTAGATATTTAATAAAACGTAAACTTAAAGACATACTGCTCGGCGAATGTGACACTGTTATCAGTGAGTTACATTCGCGCGATGCTGTGGATCAGCTAGTTTAAGATGCTTGAACTTGGATCAACACGCTGCCGCGTGTCTAGATTAGCTGTTTTGTTCTAATTATGTTTTCTCTTTGTTGTGTTTTAGTTTTAACATAAATTTAAGATTTTAAATTATTTAAGTATATAGTATAATTGTGATATATACCGTATATACGTATATACCGTATATAATATTATATAAACGAGCGCGTCTCGCCAACAAGCTTTGTCGCTTGGCGAGGAACAATTTAATTGTAAAAATGTAATTTTCTTTTATGAATAAACGATTAAAAAAAATTGACATTGACATATCTTTTAAATTTAGTATGCCCTTTACAAATTTTCATATCTTGTATTTTATTACCATTTACGTGCAGAAGTATCATGTATCCGAGTGCAACAAATATTTTAGAATTTAGAATTTAAAGGGAATGTTTAAAATGTTGGGGGCGAGTGATATGTTCAATGTTATATTATAATTTCCCCAAAACGCTGCCAGCTTTACACGTAGGTACACTTCAGGGGACACGAACTTCAAAGCGCGCAGTGTGCAGCCGAACTTTGCGCGGGAAACTTTCCAGTCGCAAGGCACACCTCCTAATTGGGTAAATATAGGAGCCTAGTAAAGTGCCCAATTCATAGATAAATTACTTTGGTATTGATATCAAGTGTAGACATTTTATTTTTTATTACTATTATCTTCCAAGTTTTTAATATTTTAAGCGTTTAACTAACAAAGATTGTATCGTCCCTTTAAAGCTTCCCATAACCTTGATTCTTGACTTGAGATTTTTCAGGAAGTCTTTGTTCAGTAGAAAACTTCTTTTTTGATAGAAGAACGACGAATCGACGAAATAGTCAAATAGTGCTGGTTATAATATAAATTTATATTTAGCTTAAGAGGCTTCACCGAAAAATATTTGGAATATTATCTCAAAGTTTTAAACTAAAAGCATCGTAGTAAATTTATATGTAGTATAAATTGTTATGAATACCAATACAAACACGAATAAGCTCAGTAACAAAATAATACATTTATTTGTGAGCAATTGTCAATAAATTTCAAATCGCGAAAGCCTATTGTGTATTAAACAACTATTTTACCGACACAGCGAACAGGTAAACGCCGAGCCAACAGTTAAAATTCAAACTCTTGGCTCCGGAACAAATCCTTTAACAACATTTACTAGATACTAACACAAGCAAAAACAAATCTTATTACGAATGTAATAAGGTGTTGAATAGAGGAAAATTAGGTGTTTTAAACTTTTACAAGCGTTTTTAATAATGTGCGGGACATGTTAATTCGGGTAAAGTTTTCCAATAAAAGTTGCAGCGCTGTGCTGGTTCGAGTGCACCGTCCTAGACCGCCGTTTGTAGCTGCAACGGCGTAGTATTAGCTACATGTTGCGTAGTTGCTACGCCGTATCCTCACAGTTTATAAGTTTTTCGAAGTTTTCTTCAGACTATGTTATGGGTCAGCAACAGACTATTGTATTTTTTCCCGATAACACAAAAACTATTTTACTACAAAAGAGGTCCTCTGCTGGACAAAGGGCTCTCTTAAATATCTGCACAAGTGTCCGTCGTACACTATCCTTATCTAAGCCTTATAAATGCTCAAAAATATATTAATAGATATTTTTTCAATTCTTATTTTATATGAAGAGCATTTTGTGATTTCAGTAGAACTCTTGTGAAGGTCATCATATCAGTCGAAAGACGTCCACTGCTGGACAAAGGCCTCCCCCAAAGATCTCCACAATTGCCGGTCTTGCGCTATTCGCATCCAGCAGTTTCCAGCGACCCGCACAAAATCATCGGTCCATCTTGTAGGGGGCCTGCCCACGCTGCGTCTTCCGGTTCGTGGTCGCCACTCAAGAATCTTTCTGCCCCAACGGCCATCGGTTCTATGAAGTGAGTGAAGTTAAGCTCACTAAATTGATTTAATTTACCCAGCGTTTTAGTAAAATGGACTATCTTGTTAGTTATCATTTAGCTCGCCTTCCTGTGATGTTCTACTTACTAATTTGATTTCATTTACGTAACACTATTGTGTAGTTAGGCGTACTAATTCTATTGAAATTATCTAGCATTTTCGTGGAGTAACGATCCGTAGCATTATTGTTAAGTTAACTTGATTTTAGCAAATATTCTTGTGATTTCTCATATGATTTTATAGGATAACTAAGCAGCAGGAAAATCTTGTTGTCTTGGATATATCCAAAATTTAATATTTTTCCGCATTCAATGTTTTTTTTTCCACTCTATAGGCCTCGTTCTAATAGGTTTATAGGATTGGAGTGACACGGCAAAGGTTGGGTTTTGTCAGCCACTTTCGGTATATGAGTAGGCCACTTATATATAACCTAGAATCAAAGATATTTAAGCCAAGAAAGAAGAAAATAACTGTTAATGGGTGAATTTCAACAAATGCCATTTTTTTTATCATATCGGTGAACTTTTTCATTTATGTTAATTTTTTTTATTTTTCAGGTTTTATGTAATCTTTAGGATATCAAATATCCCCAAATTTAATATCATCAACGTAACATTTAAGACTAAAGAGAAAATTCAGTTTGAATTCTGGTTTCCACCGATATGATAAACCGGCACCGATTATTTTTCCTGTACACCGATATGATAAGTTTATCCACCGAAATGATGTACATATCCAGCGATATGATAATCTATCCACCTTTGAACATCAAACAGGAAATAGTTGGTAGGTACCTATATATTTTTACTAGGGTGACTTAGAACTGAAGACCTGAACTGAGGGTCTTATGTGAGTAGATCACATCCAAAGAGAACTGAGTTCTTTGAAATCTATTTTATTATATTTACTATAGGTAATTAGAATTAAAAAAATAGCTTTTATTTTTATTATCATTGTCTTTATTAAAATGAAGTATAAAAAATCAAAAATCTCTTATAGGTTAAAATTGCACAATACAATGTGTATTGTGCAATTTTAACCTATAAGAGATTTTTTATTACTGTGGACGATCCAAGCAATGGTTTTGCCGTGTGTACACTTAAAACATTGAAACCTAGGTTTAACAATAATAAGAATAGGAACTTTATATACCTAATTAATCAGCCTTTTAAGTTTAACATTAATCACAACCACACTACAATAATCACAGCTTTAATTAATTCTTACTTTAATACTTTTTAAATCTTTGTTCTCAGTACACATCACAGATTACAGATCGTTTATATCTTACATCTAGTAAAAATCTTTACGCTAATACTACTAAGCAAATACTCTTCACCTAGGCAAATATTTAGTAAAATGAAACCTAATTAAATCTGTCAGTATAATTATTTTGGTTTTTATGTTAATCAGCCTTTAAGTTAAACATTAATCACAACAGAACTTAATTGCCATCTTCGTACTCCGCATTTGTAAAATTGCACCATAATTAGAATTTTAAGTCAAAAGAGACTATGTATACATCGTTAATCACAGCACTTATATTATTATTATTAGTTACAACAATTAACAATATAAATTAATTAAAACAAATCAGACCAGATTAAAATAAGTCATCATCGTTGTCACTGCCACCAAATATATTATAATTAAATATCCGTTTGGTTTTAGAAGTTTGCTCACGAGGCTCATTTTTAAACTTAATTTTAGATTTTATACTAAATATGTCTTCATCAGTATCACTGTCTTCCACGGTAGGATTTGAAACACGCTTAGATGCTTTTACGGTATCCTCTTTATTTACGAGTTGACTTGACTCCTCTAAATCAACTAAAATATTCGTATCAATTTTTTCTAGAAATGAACAGGAAGGAGTACTTTGATTAAGATCTACATAGTTCAATACCAAATTTTCTGATAATTTTGTCGAAGAGGATGATGTAGGACCCGCATTTTCCGAGATTTTTAGTGTCTTTGATGGTGTAGAATACTTTAAATATGATGGCTGTGGGAACAAAATTAATTTGTCAGTTAACTTTACTGGTCGCATTTTAATGATATATATTTTTGATTTAGTGATGGATTTTTTATGACTTGGAGTAGCAAGCTGAGATTTAGACTTAATTTCGTGGTCAGTTGACAAATTGTGGAAGTCTAGATGTTTGCCATGTCGGCATTTAACAACATATTTTATACATTCATCTTCTATACTAGAAAGACGACGTAAAACTATACGATTTTTAGTTTCTTTAGTCCAAACTACTTGTTTGACTGGCAGTGTTCCACGAAATGTGTTCAAATAAGTAGGGAGAAGCCAGTCCTTTTCTTCCACTTCGTATTCTTCTACGGTACATATTTTCACGCCTTGGACAGAAGATTTTAAATAGTTTACAAAAGTATCTATATTATTCATATCACCATCGTGTGCAACAAATCGATCCGCCGTTCTCTTCAGTAGCCCACCTACTCCACCTGGCGCACCTTTTCCATGCCCACATTCACTATAGTTCCATATTATGGTAGTCAGAGAAGAGCAGTAAATGTTTGGTTGGGACATAATATAAAAAATTTTCTTATTCCGATACTGGCCTGATGGAGAATCCGAAATAATAATAAGATTCTGAACAGTTGGAACTTCCTTTTTAATTTCTTCTAATATTGGGACAAGATGAGCACAAACGGCGGCAGCATCATGTCGCAGTGAAGAACTAATAGTGCAGAAATATTGAGTTTTTATATTCTCTTCCTTAATTTTATAGTAAATTACAGCAGTGTGTAATGTAAATTGTTGACGACTGCCACCAAAGTGCACAGATTGTATTTCGGACCCGTACTTGGTGCTATAGTTCTCACTGAAGTCAATGTGAACAACACAATCCTTTTCAGACATGTTTTGTTTATAGTGCTTAAAAGCTTGACTTTGATTTCGTATATTACTGCAATGTACTAAGAACGGTTTCAGATTTTCTTCAAATATGTTGATCAGTTGCAATGGTTTAACTGTTATTTTTATTTTTTCTACATTAATGGCTGTTTTATCGACTCCATTCTTTTTGTAATTTTTTTTTATCTTCTTCCAAGTCCAATAAACAACATCTTTGAAGTTATCAAATTCCTGATAATTTAAGTGACGGTTTCTGCAGGTAGGACACGTTCTTTGCATGCATTCTAACTTAAAAATATCACAGGAAATACTACTAAGAACTTCAGTAGCGGTGTTTTCTTTTATGATCCGATTTCGTTTTAAGGATGTTATGAGAAGGTCCATGTTCTCATGTTTCTCACATAGACATGTATGTCTCATGTTTAATTTTGGCTGTGTGACCAAATGGCCTCATTCTTGTAAAATTGACATAACTGATTGGAGGATGGCCCGAAGTCATGTATTTTTTGTGTAAATTTTTAATTGTGTCTTTCATCAGTCTTTTCTGTTTTTTTACTCCATTTTGTGTAATAGTATCCTTTTTACCTGTACAAAGATTTGAATTGTCATCATCCTCAAAAACTGAACGACAATCTTACGGATACGTTTTTGCAGGTCTATATTATTTGGCTTCATCGGGATTTGTCTCACTTCTAAATTACTCAGTTTGAATTTCTTAAATTCTTGATGTAGCCTCATGTATCTCTTTTTGTACATCAGTTTCTCTTTATTAGCCTTTGCCAATTGTTTTTTTAAATCGCATATTTGCTGAGATTTAAAGTTTTGATATTTACGAAACTTCATTTGAATGTCTTGATTCAATTTAATAGTTGCAAGAGACGACTCTAAGTTAGGACTGTTTGGGCGTAATGTTGATTCTTCTGAATTTATTGAACTAATACTTGGCGTTCGTAAAGGAGATGCTATTGACAAATCTAGAGGACTCCTTGTACGTAAATAGTGAGAACTACTCGCTACTATGGCATCAATACGCAGATTAGGACTATTACATCGAACATTCTGTACTAATAGCCGTGGGCTATGAAATCTTATTGGTTCTTGAGAAATACCAGGCTTATTATCTCGATTTTTTGGTAGCGATTCTGTTACATCATTAGTTACTGAAACACTTATTTGGTTGTTTCGGGCCACATTCGCCTTAGCTTTTTTCCTCTGATAATATGCAAGGGCACTGATTCGATTTTTTTTTGTGCAATTCGAAGTGCATGTGCAGTCATTTCGCTTCGGGTTGGGATAAGTCCGGCTGCCTTTCGTCTAGCTAAACGTTCTCTATCTTTTCTTAAATGCTCTTCTCTTAACACAGGATCGCTTTTTATTTTAGCTTTTCTTTTATTCTTTCCAGCAACTTCTTTCTCTCTTTTTTCTCCTCCTCTTTTAATTTTGGCCTCGGCATTCTTAATAAAATTAAGCTATTATTATGTTTTCTTTTTATCTATTTATTATTATGTACTTACTATTTTTTTAACTAGAAAATATTTTCTAGAGAAACCTTTAATGCGTTTAATTGCTCCACCTCACCATTATCATCTCAGCCTATAGGTGTACATTACCGAATACAGACCTCCTCTAATGATACATTTATACATCTTCTACAACCCAGTCGTATCGTAGTAATGATTTTGGCAGTCTATGTAGGTAAGTATGTATGCATGTATGTATGAATGTTTGTACGTAGGAATACACCGTTAAATTTTGGTCGTTTTAATCCCGTGGAGGGTATATTCGGTACATGGAACACTATCGATTTGTAGTTAGTACGCAACGACCGACTACTACCTACAGGTCATTGAACTCGCTCAGCTGATTTTTTCTTAAAGAAATTGATTTCGTACATGCGTAAATTAATACGAGTTTAAAAAAAAAGGTACTTTATTTTTTGATTTTATCGCTACAAATCGATAGTGTTCCATGTACCAGATCGACCAGCCATGGGATTAAAACGACCGAAATTTAACGGTGTATATGTATGTATATAATGTATGTGTTTGGATGTATGTTTGTATGTTCCATTGTTTCTTTGTATACTTAACGAAATGACACGGGATCTACCGATATGATAAAACGACTCACCGAGATGATAAAATATCTACCGATATGATAAAGCAATCCACCGATGTGACAAAACTGTGCGTTGATCATGAATCAAAACACCGATATTAGATATAAGACACCGATTGATTTTTTCTCATCATTTCGGTGTAAATTATCACATCGGTGGTAATAAAGACCACCGATTACAGCGATATGAGAACAGCGACGTGAGAAATAACACAATTTTTATAAAATTAGAAAAAATGCATAATATCTAGGATAAATTCAATAACAGTCAATGAAGCTAATTCACTTACTACCTCTGTTAGACCCAAACAACAATAATGAAACTACTCATTACACTAGAAAAATGCAACCACCGATAATATAAAATAATTGTCCGGGAGCAACTGAAATGGCGTACTTACGTTATTTTTGGGAATATGCAGCGATTTGACACACGTCCGTCTTGACTGCGCACTAGCACACACTAACGAGAGAAATAAAATTGGGGTGGGGACGCTGTCGGACTCGTCGATGTAAAGTTAGGTTTAAATTACTTTTGTCCAGCGATATGAGAACATTTCGCAGGACAAGTACGTTTGTGCCTCTCAGTAATAATAATCGTTAATTATGTAATAAAATATGTTATATATTAATAATATAACTAATATTCTATGATATAGAATAAGTTATATCCTTAACTTACTTATTTTTATTAGTGTATAAGCTTTTTGTTTGTAAAAAAAGTAGAGGGACAGCACCGATTTGAAAAAAATAGAGGTTTATGTATATATTTCTACCTTTGTAATAGTCCTAGGTAAATTATATTTTTGCCACAACGCAATAACTGTCTATTGAATACTAAAAAAAATAATTCAGAACAATTTTCCTTTTTTCAAATATTAATTTCACCGAAGACAAAAAAATAAGTCATTTGGGAAATTCACCCTAATATATACCAATGACTTATTTACTGTTTGTTTGTATCCGAACAATAAAGCTGAGTTACAATATTACTCCGAAACCTCATGTTCACACAACACAGAATGGCGTCACTAATTCAACCCCAAGTGATTCGTCGCCGAAGTTCTGGTAAGCGGCAAAGTTCGGCCCTTCTCAATTGCTATAATCTCTTCGCGATTGCCATTCATTTATTGTCTAGGGACGGTTTAGTGTCCAGGTCATAGGAAATAGCGGAATAATACTAAGATTTTTTGCTCCACTGAAGATAACTGAGATAATAATTTAATGGTAAATTGATGAGTTAAAGTTTGTACAGTGAGGCTATAGAAATATCAAAGACCCATTAATAAACAAAAAAATATATTGTCATTATAAGGTTACTAATAATATTTTTTTAATACCTACCTTCATTCTATTTAAATTCGTCTCTTTCTCATTTAAATATTTGGCAGAAGTTAAATTTCCCTACATTTTAACTAGTACCAAGCATGAAAACTGAAGATGATTGCTATCTACACACGCAGTAATGAGCACGTGCTAGAGGATTTTGCAGTAATAAACGCAAGTACTGCTGTTAGTCTTAGTGACACTGTAATGTCCGCAAGCCCAGCAAGTTGATGAAAATACAATTCACAGCATTTTATCCAAATAAGGCAATAAAGTAATGAAAACTATATGTCAATAGAAATCTTGATTTTTTTACTTTTTTTAGATAACACTTTAAATGTTATATAGCAGAGATTTCTTGATTAGATATCAAGAAATGTCTTTATCGCGTTTATCTCCGAACCGCCATTTTGCAAGTACTGCGTTTGCAATAATAATAATATGTAGGGACAATGTCACACAGATCATCCTAGTCCCAAACTAAGCAAAGCTTGTACTATGGGT
Source organism: Pseudoips prasinana (assembly GCA_951640165.1). Lineage (NCBI taxonomy): Eukaryota > Metazoa > Arthropoda > Insecta > Lepidoptera > Nolidae > Pseudoips > Pseudoips prasinana. The sequence continues at coordinate 1,211,130 of OX621238.1, read as the reverse complement.
ACCAGGCGACGATATACATACTTATGTAGATAGATAAATACATATATACATAGAAAACATCCATGACTCGGAAACAAATAATCGTGCTCATCACACAAATATTTGCACTTACCGGGATTCGAACCCAGGACCACCAGCTTCGTAGGCAGGAGCACTACCAACTAGGCTACGGTGACCGTCAAGCAGGGCAGAATTGAGTATCTCCATCATGCACTATCTACTTTACCAAAATATTTATATGTATAAAGTAGTTATCCCTACTAAAGTGCAAATCAATAAAAATACTTTGTTAAAAGTCATATTCCTTACCCGCTACTGCTCATGGCTAAGTACACCCAATGCTGGCTCTCACATGGGAATAGTTGCGTATTGTAGTTTAGATGGTGCCTATCCGAAGGCGGGCCGTTTGATGAGCGCCGCGGCGCCGTGAAGGTTGTGCCACGCTTCTGTATTAGTTACACAGTAAGTGGAGACCGTATCAACAATACCTAACGTTTTTGAGTAAGATAGAGAATAGGGTTTTTACACTCTATTAGCAGTTTGACTGGGAATTTATCTTACAGAATGCACTCCAGGTGATTAAACTGGTAATTTTGTGGCCATTCATTCATCAACTGGCATGTTGGTTCATGGTTAGTGACTCGTACTGCTATGACAGAAGTCGTGTGTTCGATCGCCATCCAGTATTTGAGCCTTCGTGGACTGTTTTGTAGGTCCCGAATAAATGAGGAGGCATCGTCGATGCGTTACGTTTTTACCATTTATAGGCTTCTCGAGTTAGTAAGCGAGCCTCGTCTGCTATGTAGTCCACTTAGCAGACGATGCTCACTCCGGGAGGGAAGCCAATCCGTATTCGGAGGGAAGGAGGTTCTATAGCATAGGTCCAAACACGAAACTATGACAAACCCTGCAGGACCGCTCCCTTGGATCTCAATCTCGTCTTGACCGACGAACTTACCATGGAGACTAGTGGAGCTAGTGAAAAGTTGTCTAAAACGGTCCTCAGAACTGCCAGACCGTAGACCCAGCCCGGTATTACATCTGGGCCTGGGGTAGTACTACAGACCGAAAGTCACCTCAAACTGGCCGTCTCAATGATGGTGCGACGGCGATGGAAGATCCACGGGACTGTACTGGACCCTACGGAAGAAGGTGTCCACCACCCTCATCAGAAAATCCGGGTCCAGGGTTCACATCAACGAAGGAACCCACGGTCTGAGCTTGACGAAGCCATCAATGCCTGGTAAGTGCTTTGGCCAAACGTAGTCAATTCCGATAACCTGTTGTCGCAGACACAGTAAGATCAGCCGGGTCATATACTAATCTTACGTGCTAGTACACTTTGACTATATACGTCAATTGTGTACGGATATAATCAGAGTATTGGTGTGATGCTAAAATAATGCTTTGAGTGTTATTTGTAAGTTAAAGGTGCTTTCCCAATTCAACACTATATTATATCTCTTAGGTTAGCCATTTTTACTTTGAAAGGGTACTTTTTTTTTTTTTTTTTGATAAGGCAGGGGGAATGCTAATGCATGCCACCCGCAAAAAGTGTCTGCGGGTGGGTATGTCGGACTCGCACCGACTAAACCTAACCTGCCGTGGACTTCTTCTGGCGCCTAACACGGGGAGCCCCGGGAACGCGGGTATGCTGCTCCGGTGCCCCCCTTTTGCGCCGTGTCCCAGATGGTCGGGACACACACCCGGGGAGAGCTGTGGGTTGCCCTCCCCATTTGCCGACTCCTGCCAGTACGGCACAGCGACTGCGCCACAAACAGTTCGCTGTCTTCCCGGGGCTGCTTGCACGTGGCGGCAGTAGAGGACACTTCTCATACTGCCACCGCAACCCCGAGGGGAGTAGGGCTAACGGCTGCCGCCGCCGCCCCGACGCCTCCTCCGTCTACGAGCGGGGTCGGCTCGTTCCCGATCCCGCTCGGCGGCCTCCTTCTGGAGCATGACTGCTTCGCAGAAGGAGACCACGGCGTCCCATTTGGTGGAGTCGCCAGCCAGCATCGCATACACGACTGCTGGCGGCGAAAGATCCCGTCCGATCTCAGCGACCAGGACTCGTCTCTCGGCCTCCCAGGCCGGGCACTCCTCCAGCGTATGCTGGGCAGAGTCCAGGTCGCTCCCGCAATGGTGACAATGTGTCGTCACTTCTCGGCCGATCCGGCACAGATACTCACCGAAACATCCGTGTCCGGTGAGTATCTGAGTCAGTCTGTAGGTGACGTAACCGCCCTTCCTTCCCACCCAGGCTTCGAGGTGAGGCAGGATAGCACCGACGGCACGTTGGCGCGCGTTCAGGCGCAACTCAAGCCGTGCGCGCCACTGTGTTAGTACGCGCCGGTGTGCATCCCGCCTATAGGCAACGAGCGTCTGCTCTGGCGCCTCACCGCTCTCCCGGCGGACGCGGATCTCAGTGTAAACCGTCGCGTCGACTGCCGCCAGGAGATCAAACGGCGGGAGGCGCGCCAGGAGTGTCGCCGCCTCAAAGGATACCGTCCGGTATCCTCGTGCGATCCGTATGGCCACCACACGCTGCAGGCTATTCAAAATAGCTCTGCAGCGGGAGGCGCCCGTCAGGCGTTCAGACCAGACGGGCGCCCCATAAAGGACCATGGATCGCACGACACCTCCGTAGAGGCGGCGAACTTCTTCCCTGGGACCCCCGAGGTTCGGCAAAAGCCGGTGTAACGCACCGGTTACCCGGCGCACTCGGGGGGCCAGACGCCCGAAATGCTCCTCGAAGCCCCATCGGCTGTCTAGGGTGAGGCCCAGGTACTTCATGTACCGCCCCACCCTGACCTCTGCGTCACCTACACGCATCGACATACTGGGTGGTTCCTCCCTACGGCGTAAGCCGTGGAACCATAGCGCCTCGGTCTTGTGAGGCGCTACCCGAAGGCCCAGTCTCAAAATGGCCGCGACGACACACGCAACTCCGAGTTCGGCGAGCCGTACCGCCCGCTGGAAGCTTACCTCCCGGGCTATGACGAGCGTGTCGTCCGCATAGCAGACGACGCTCACTCCGGGAGGGAGGTTTATCCGCAGGACCGCATCGTACGCGAGGCTCCATAGCAGAGGTCCCAACACGGACCCCTGAGGAACCCCGCAGGAGAGCTCCCTCTGGATCTCAATCCCGTTCCGACCGACGAATTGAATCGTCCTGTCGCGCAAATATGACCCGACTATACCACGGGGATAGGGAGGCACGTTATGATGGACCAGTGCCTCCCGTATCGCCCGCCAGGGGACGGAGTTGAAGGCGTTGACGATGTCTAAACTCACCGCCAACGCCACCCCCCACGCCCGAACGGCGGGCTCCGACAGGGCGCGGACGCGATTGATCGCGTCCAGCGTCGAACGTCCCTGCCGGAATCCGAACTGGCTGTCCGATAAGTCGGGGCCAACGCGCGACAGATGCTCGCTGAGACGGGCGGCTATGACACGCTCAAAGAGCTTGCCCGCCTCGTCCAGCAAGCATATTGGTCGGAACGCCGAGGGAGAATCGGCGGTCCTGCCCGGCTTCTGCAGAAGCACAAGCCTTGCCTCTTTCCAGCAGGTGGGGAACACGGCACTACGGAGGCAGCTGGTGAACAGTTGCCTCAACCGGTCCCCCAGAACTGCCAGGGCGCAAACCCACGCCCTGCCCGGTATCCCATCCGGGCCAGGGGCGGTATTTCGGGCCGCAAGTCGCCGTACTGCTCGGTCCAGCTCCCCCTCCGTCACCTCCAACTGGTCGTCCCAATCATGGTACGACGGTGACGGAGGGTCCGAGGGACTGTCCTGAACCCTAGGGAAGAGAGTGTCCACCACCCTCCTCAGGAAATCCGGGTCCAGGGTACTCGTCAACGGAGGGACCCATGGTCTGAGCTTGCCCAGTACCATTTTGTACGGGCGCCCCCATGGGTCCCTATCCAGTCCCTCGATGAGCTCGTTCCAGGACCGAGCTTTGGCTTCCGCTATCGCGGTGGATAGCGCCTTGACGGCGACTTGATACGCCCTGTGCGCTCCGGCAGCCTCTTCGGCATTGGCTCGCCTCCTCCGACGGGCCCGCTGGTGTCGGCGACGCGCTGCGACATACTCCGCTCGGAGTCGCGCGATTTCGGCCGACCACCAATATTGCGAGCCTCGTCTGTCACCCGGACGGACCCGGGGCATCGACGTGTCGCAGATGCGAGACATGATGCCCCGGAACCAGCCCGCTTGCGAATTGGGATCGGACGGGATCCTCTCTCCACCCTCACTCGCCCCCCAGGCGATGGCGACGGCGGCAGCCGTCAACATGTCGCGGTCCAAGCGGCGTAGGCACCAGCGCCGTGGCGGGACAACACTGCTGTGGTCAGGGCCGCCTCGGGGCGGACGGAAGGCCACGCTGAAAACGATGTGTCGGTGATCCGACAGCGTGGCAATTTCCTCCGCAACTCTCCACCCCGAGACCAGGTGCATGGCCGAGGGAGTCGCCCACGTCAAGTCGACGATCGACTCCCCCTGCCATCGCACACAGGTGCTGACTGAACCCCGATTTAAAAGACGGAGGTCCAGTCCGGCGGCCCATTCCAGCAGTGACTCCCCTCGAACGTCGTCCCGGGCATCGCCCCACACACTAGAGTGTGCGTTAAATTCGCCCAGGACGAGTACCGGACGGGACTGGTAGGAGCTAATATGGCTCGTTAGCCCGTCCAGGTACGCCTCAAAATTTGCGAGGCCGCAATTTGGGGAGATGTAGCAGCCCACCACGACTGCTGGTCCCCACTCCACGACGACGAATCCGGGCCCCTTGGCCAGAAGTGTGCAATGGGGGTCACGTTCCCCCCCTGCCCAATAAACGGCGACGAGGCCCCCATCCGCCCCGAACCAACGAGGGTGGTCGGGAGCGGAGTGAGGCTCCGCCACTATCGCTAGGGCAACCGAACGCTCAGCAATCGTCTGCGCAAGAAGAGCTTGCGCAGCGATGCAGTGGTTCAAGTTGCCCTGCAAAATAAGTTGGGGGGGAAAGAATGTTTACACATCCATGGACATCCCACCGGGGCCAGAGCCCGGATCGTTGGACCGCGACGATGTAGGAGCGGACGTGGCAGGACGTCCCGCTCCCTTTCTCTTGGGTGGCGTGCATCTACCGCTGCCCAGGCGATGGTTTGCCGGCCTGCCAAGGTCGGCACACACTACGCAGTGAGGGGCGCGCGCCGTGCATTCCTTCACCTTGTGGCCCTGTTGGCCACAGACGAAGCACGACGCGCTCCGGTCGCACCCTGTGCACCGAGCCCTGACGTACCCCTTCTCCAGGCAGCGGTAGCACTGGAGAGCTCTGGGTGGAAGCGCCACCACCCGGACCGACATCCAGCCCACTAGTACCCGGCCGATTGCCGCTAATTTGCGGGCGGCCACTAGTGGGCACCGAACCCACACCGAACCTAAGCCCGACGGGGAGAACCGAATTTCGCCGACCTTTACGTCGGCGACGGCACATCCCCCCGCCGTGGCCAAAGTCTCTGCCACTTCGGTGGGGTCGGCGGAGTCGTCCAGGTCCATCACCCGGAGCTCTCCCATTACCACTGGGTGCGCCACCACCGCACCCGTCTCGGCTAAGGCCTCCCTTAGCCGAGAGGTTAGGGCCTCCGCCTTCGCGGACCCCTCTGGACCAGGGATCCTCAAAATAAGACCCCCGGTCAGAGCCCTCTTGGGGCGAAGGCCAGCCTCGAGGCCAAGGTCCTTTAACTGGACCTTGGTCCTCGCCACCTTCATGACCTCAGCCATGGTAGTGGCCGAGGTCGATGGCAAGTTAATCGTCACTGCCGCGGACGGTGGAGGTCGCGGCAGTGCGATCGGCCTCTTTGGAGGCGGAGGCGGCGGTGGCCAATTAAGGCGGGCGGCCTTGGCCCTGGCCTTTCGGCCAACCACCTGGGCCCATGTGCCCTCGGCGGGTGGCGGTGGCGCAGTCGGCGCCGGCATTGCCATAGCCCGAGCCGCAGCAGCTTCCGCAGCGGCAGCCCGTTGTTTCCGCCGGCCACCCCGCTTCGCGGTGGGTGGCACCTGGGGCGGCGCTGCGCTCCCAGCGAGCGGCGGGTGGATGGCCCTGCCCGGGAAGATCTCGGCCATGACCTCATGACGCATCTGGACCAGACGTTGGTCCCAGATGCGCCCCATCTCTCTCATTTTGCGGTCCATGATGGCCGCAAACCTCTCTTCTGGCGAGAGCTGTTCTTCCCGAGCAGGAACAGAAGGAAGAGCGCCAGCGCTGCTCCTCTGCCGCTCCAGGGCCGCAGGTGCCGTCTGTAAGCTCCTTGCGGTTGCTCGCGGCGGCGACGGACTAGCCAACGGAGGCTGTGTTGGTAACCCTGGAGGAGACCGCAAAGAAGTTGTCGGCCGGGATGGCGAAGGCAATGGCGGAAAAGCCCCGACCTCTCTATTACTGCGAAGCTCCGCCATCTCCGCCGACATGGCGGCCACCCGCGCCTCCAAGGAGGCCAGCTGGGAGCGCAACTGCTGGTTTTCTAGCTCCAGTAAGCTCCCGCTGGTCCTCCCGTGTAACTCGGCGGCGGCCGCCTGAGCTTTCCGTGCCGCAAGCCGTAGGACCCGGACGAAGTTTCCCTTTAAGTTGCGGGACGTGTCCGCTACCTTTTCCACCTCCGCCAGCGACTCCTGGATGACTGCACCCAGGTCGGCTGAGGGCTGCTGGCGTAGCTCCTCTACCAGATCTTCGACCCGGGGCAGTCTATTCTTGCTTTTCGTGTTCGCTGGGGCCTGCAAAGGGTCCAGAATGAACGCCAAGTCCGCCTCGTCGTCCGCGTCCTCATACAATTTGGCGGCCTTGACCTGGCGCCCATCCTGCCCGGCGGGGTTTGGTCTTTTGGACCCCGGAGTCTCCGCGCGGCAATCCAGCGACTCCATCGACACGGCGGACCTGACGGAGCTATCGCTCTCCGTGCCCGCTTGTTCCCGCGATGCTCCAGGAACCGGAGTGGCTGGGCGGGAAAAGTTCTCCCTGACTCTCCTCACAGCCTTCTTCTTGGCAGCAGCCTTCGCTGACGTCCCTTCTTCTGATACGGGCTGCGCCACACCTTGCACACCCGCTAATTCCTCATCTGTTAAGGCCTTGACCTTAACAATAGGTTGGGCATTATTTTTATTTTTACGGTCCATGAAAACTTCTTTATTGGCGTTCACCAACTCAATTCCCCACCCTCCACCGAGCCCTCAAAGGGGATGCTTTACAAGCACCAGGGATATTGGGCGGTATAGCCATGGGATTATGCCAATCTGCGAGACCTCCAACGCGAACCGATACTGGACAGCCCAACGTCCAGCACGGCGCGCGCCTTCGTCTGCAGACCGACACACGGCGCCAGCCCAGACGCCACCTGCAGATACGCCTACCCATGGCTAGCCTTGATGGCCGTCCGACCGGACGTCGCAGCCGATTGATCGGGGCCCGGCTAGACCCCGACCTCCCGTGTAAGGGGAAATCCGGACCAAAGAGGCGTGTTGCGGGTGAGGGATAACAACTGCCCGACCCCTCACCGGCTCAACCTCCAGGACTCCTTCATCCCCCCGTACGGGTCCCCGCGCACGGCACAAACACGCGGGTGGTCGTCGCGGAATTCCAACCATACATGGATGATGTATGGAAGGTCCGCCAAGATGCGACCACAGGATCTTGGCAGATTCCGCCCCCCCCCCCCCCCCCCCTGTGTCGGAATATTGGCCACAAGCAGTAACCCTTTCACGTGGGACTAATCCCGTTCCGAGAAACGATTACTACCTGCGCCCGGCGTGCACCGTCCCATAAACTTCTGTTCCCACCGAATATGAATATTCGAATGGGACCAGTAGTCTTGGGCTCGCGAGGAGGTTTTCCGACCTAGCACGCCTTGAAAGGGTACTGGACATAAATCAACATTTTACTACATAATTTCGTTTGAAGGTCAAGTGAGATATGTATATGGTTATCGCGATAACCTTCAGATAATCCACACCGATAGATCCAATACATAAATTTTCTTTCCAACGTCTTTATGTGGATGTCAATAAAACTTTTGCTCGTCTTCATTCAAATAAAATTATCATAACTATTTTCTTAGGACAAAAACAAACACAGTGGGAACGCTTAAAGTCCCAACTTCAAAACTTATATAACAAGAACTTAAAATGCAATTTCCTTTCATACAATTTCTTCAACTTATAACCCAAGGAAATAGTGAGACCATTTCGAGAATAGCGTAATCAGCGCTTGGCTCCGACGGTCAAAATAGCCGCTTCTACATAAATACTTGTACCGTGTACTCGTCGCTTGAGATAACGCAATAACAGATAGCCGAAAGTAGCGCTGCAAAATCTTATTGGACGATTAAACGTTTGATATGTAGTGACCAAATTGGTATAATAAAATCAAAACGAAATTACTAGCTCACAAAGTTGTAAAGAGATAAACTTCATTTAATAATTATAAGTGAGGTACTCATAGCCAGGTTAATCTTAACCTACCCGTCGGCGACAGGCCAACTTATACGCATTGAGGCGCAGTCAGCTTATGATCGATAATAGTTATCACTCAATATCCCTACGCTGCCACACTTTCAAAATATTTAGAAATCATCAAAACGAGTTTTGAAATTCACGAACCAAGGAAGTACTGGAACATGGATTCTGGATCACAAAGGAAGTTTCCTGTGAAGTAGAAAAAGAGTAGCAAGATGAAGAAAAGCTGTCTTATCGATAACAATACGCTTTTTAAACCGAAAACGCTTTTCCAAGTTCCAATTGCACTGTCATTGATAAAACCGAAGATGGCGGTCTAAAAGACCATAATATTTGTCCCTTCAAAAGAGTTTGTGCCTCCTGCTAAAGATAAATGGGAAATTACCACCTGGATTTACGTAGTCACGTAGACCAGAACTGTTTAGATAGACTTAGAACGCTGGTGCGGCCTCAATCTCCATTAATGGATGAATAAGCGTGACCGTCAAGTGGTTTAATTACTGAGCGTCTCCCTGCTTGAGATGTACGTTAAGCTGTAGGTCTCGATTGTATTCATCGTTTCTAAATAAAAATACAGTCTTAATAACCGTGAGAGTCACTCCTTTAGGGTTTGAACCACAAAAAACAAAGTCAGTTTACTTCAGCATTGTTATGTTGAGTCGGTAAAAATACCAAGAGCAATTTCTCGATAGCAGTTTCTGAGCGAAGTAGTTAACAATTTATTGGTAGGTAAATCTTTCGCCAACTCTCATTCTATCACATATTGTGACTATATTTTATGCCAAGTACGTCCTATAACTGTATTGTATCGTAGATTCGGTATTAATATGAGATACTAATAAAAATATGTGTGGCATTTCTCGTTGGCATTCTTGGTAGCTGTGTAATAATATCTCATGACGTAAAAAGGGGTTTTTTATGATTTATCCGTAAATATGAATTCGCCCATTTTTGATTCATAATATATACCTAAGCAGTAATATGCATTATTAATATTAATTTTCACCGTTTATTTTGGATATTTTTCTTCTACTTTAGTGGAATAAAATAACTTGAACTATTCGTACCAATCAAGTTTATGATAAACTTGCTTGATTCCTGAGAGTGTAGAACGTATTAAAAAAATAAAATGATAAATACTATATTTAAAAACTAGCTGTGCCCCGCGGTTTTACCCGCATAAATTACCACAGCTCCTCCCCCGTAGGTGATAGCGTGATAATATGTAGCCTATATGTTGACCCGACCTCTTGGTAATATTCATGCAAAATTTGAAGTAAATCCATGCAGTGCTTTTTGAGTTTAGCCCGGACATACATACATACAGACAAACAGATAAACAGACAAAAATTCTAAAAACTATATTTTTGGCTTCGATATCGATATGTAGATCACGCCCCAAGTATCCTAGAAAAAAAAATTCAATGTACAGTTCTCACTTTCCTACGATTTTATTATATGTATAAATAACAATTCATCCCAAATCTACAATTCAAATTGTTAAACGGTTTTATAGCGTAATAACGGTTATTTCCTTTTATAAAAATATTTCTGAAGTAAATTTTTTACGCGCGCTTGTTCTGGGTTGTAATCTGGTGAATGCGTGACGAGGGTGTTACGAAAAGTATGATAGGTTGAGGTGGATGGAAGTTAGTAGGTAGATATGAGTGGTTGACTATTGATATTGAGGTGTATGGAAGTCAATAGGTAGATATGAGTGGTTGACTATTGATATTGAGGTGTATGGAAGTTAATAGGTAGATATGAGTGGTTGACTATTGATATTGAGGTGTATGGAAGTTAATAGGTAGATATGAGTGGTTGACTATTGATATTGAGGTGTATGGAAGTTAATAGGTAGATATGAGTGGTTGACTATTGATATTGAGGTGTATGGAAGTTAATAGGTAGATATGAGTGGTTGACTATTGATATTGAGGTGTATGGAAGTTAATAGGTAGATATGAGTGGTTGACTATTGATATTGAGGTGTATGGAAGTTAATAGGTAGATATGAGTGGTTGACTATTGATATTGAGGTGTATGGAAGTTAATAGGTAGATATGAGTGGTTGACTATTGATATTGAGGTGTATGGAAGTTAATAGGTAGATATGAGTGGTTGACTATTGATATTGAGGTGTATGGAAGTTAATAGGTAGATATGAGTGGTTGACTATTGATATTGAGGTGTATGGAAGTTAATAGGTAGATATGAGTGGTTGACTATTATTGATATTGAGAAATTTGATGCGCCCCATGATTTTATTTTTGTGCCTGATCAACGTCCTAGATTGGTGAGGAGGGCCGCAGTGGTACCTAGACCTACCTAGTATTTTTTTAGCTTTTGGTACTTTATCTATATCAAATAATCATTATGTTCATTTCCATTAGAACCGTTTTACTATACAAGTTAACAATTCTTTTCCTAGATATGAATATATATCATATTTTTACCGTTAAAATATGTTAGATCTCTAAAATATGCGTATCTAAACTAGAGTTTACTAAAATAACCCTCGATCAGTAAAGTTTTCAATATTTTTACAAAATTCAGAAGCAAATTAAAAATATCAGACTATACCATTTTTTTATATAAGAGGGCGACAAACGAGTTTGTGGGTCACCTGATGGTAAGTGATCACCGCCGCACATGGACACTAGCAACACCAGAGGAGTTGCAGTTGCGTTGCATGCCTTTAAGAGTCAGAAAACAAGTGTTGCTGACCTTACTCACACGCAGAAACACAACATTAAAATGATTAATGTAATTATTGAAGGAATGCCTTCTGTAAGCTGGAGGTACTTCTCTAGTCGGGCTGCTCTTTGAGCGAGTGAACGCTTTGCCCTACCCCCCTAATTAAATAATAAGATACACAAGTTTTACAAAAAAAATGTTTTAGATTTTTTGGTCAGAGTTTTAGTACTCCACAGCACGGCAGTAAAAAAATAACTATTAAAAGCAAATTAGTAAAATGTATATGACATGAGTAAAAATAGATAAGACTTTCAAACATATTAATTCAAATTAAGAGTATAGGTCAATCTTTATTAATCAACATGAGAAATCAGTTATTTATATTATTGAAATGCATAAATTGTTGTGGGGAGGGAAGAAGTCGTCGTGAGGGAAAATTTAACACAGAACGGGCAGCAGCGTCTTACTGTGTTCTATGAGCACCATTACATACTGTGATCGCCAAACAATAAATGAAGTGTGGCAATTACAGCATGGTCTCCCAATTGATGGACACAACTCTATTCGAGGGCCCAAGTTATTTAATCATAACAGTTTTAGTTCACGTTTAAGAAATTCGTGGCCCTTTGCTTTAAGTTTTAACTATTTTTAACTAATTTTCCTAAGTCTTATCATGCTTCACAAAAGTTTGAAAAATGGGCCCTCGATTGCTGACGCACATCAACTGCACCCCCTCGCCGCTTCTTGTCGTGGGTTCGAGTCCCACGCCGGACAACTATTTGTGTGACTCATAAATAGTTACCTCCATTGTGGCAATATAGAATGTCACTAGAGCAATCCTACGTGAGGATTTTGTCAAGCACACATAAGTGAGTGATTTACTGGTGTGGGTCGATTAACTCACGATGCGTTTTTTTTTATTCAGGACTAGTCCCTGATGATGATGATGATCGTTCCAAGCCGATTTCGGTTACAGCGACTGTTATTGGATTTCATAGCGGGAGCTTAGCTGGTCGGTCCGCTCATGTGCCCTTAAGTGACAGCAATAACCAATCTTATTTCGAAAGGTTCGTGCAACGCGCACGTAAGGACACCGTTGACGTAATTATATTGTGTGGATGCGCTGAGGCTCAGGTATAGCCCGGGGAATCACATGAACTGGATCCCGCAAATAATTTAATCAGTAGAAAAATGAGAGTTAGAAAAATAAATAGTGGGCAGCTATATGTTACTTATAATATGTTCAATGTTAGTTTATACCAATATAATATTCACCCGCTTTAAACTTTATAAATTGTAGACTATGTGTTCTTTGGAAATATAAGCTATATTTACTACAAAGTTCCATCAAAATCCGTTCCACAGTTTTTGCGTGGAAAAAAAACAAACATACTATCAACTTTTTACAATTACTAGGATTGAATTAGTCACAAACAAAATATAATATTTTATTCTATTGCTTCGGCCACATTTGGCAGTTTACGCTTCGATCAATTCCCATTAAGATGAAACATTATCGTAATTAGGGTTACAACAACATTTAGTACGTAATATTTCTGTATAATTACCGAAGGTAGGATTTGTTTATAATTAAATGTACACCATTTATTTATGATTGCGTATGTAACTCATTTAATTATTTTATTTCATATTATATTGTTTTAATTATGTCTGAATGGCGGTAATATTTCAACCGTTTTGTGATAAAGTTTAATTTATTAAGTGTAGTCCAGCCTGCGTTGCGTTTAATTAATAGGTCTCAATTTATTTTAATTACACGTATGTTAATTAGATCTATATGAGTAATGAAGGGAGACAGTATTTACGACTGACAAAGGAGACTGTTGTAACATTTGCATAGTGTTTCCAATAAAGCTTGACAACACGTCCATAATAAGCACACTTGAGCAGGTTTTTCCTCAGTTGAAAAGACTTGCTGAGTTTGTTACGCTGGGTCTTCTAAGCTGGGGCGCATTGAACCCGGTGGTAGCATTAAAACACCAGAGTCGTAAATACTACTAATGTGTACTTAAAATATAATAGGAGTTATTTTTTACATATCAGAGGTCGACAAACGAGCAAGTGGGTCACCTAATGGTAAGTGATCACCGCCACCCATGTAAAATCGCAACACCAAAGGCATCGCGGGTGCGTTGCCGGCCTTTAAGATGCAGCAAACAAGTGTTGCTTACTCTTCCCCCCACCCCGATGAGCTCTGGCGACCTTACACACACGCAGTAACACAACATTAATAAATTTAATGTTAATTCCCCAGTCGGGCTGCTCTTTAAGCGAATGAACTTTGTGCCCTCTTAACAACATGTTGCAGGCGTTGCTGCTCTCATAAGGTTAACTAAAGTCTTGCTTAAATTAATACGTAGTCAATATCCTGATCTCAATATTTTCCAAAGTAAGGCATATTTTATTCTAGATTTTGATTATTTTTATTGTGTTTGTTTGAATTATATTTAGTTTTACAGTTGAACCCGGTAAGTGGGGCTACAATCCTGTTCTTCGCTTTTAAATCATAATTTGGTTTGGTTCGTTTTGGAGGGTCTCTGAATAGTTTAAATATACATACAATTGAACTCGTTAGGTAGCGCTGTGATCAGATTCTATGGCTGGACATCGTCTCTGGGGACGTAAATGTTAATAGCGTATAAAATAAGTATGATTGTTTTGTGTATCCTTGTGACTGACAAAACCTTGGAGAAAACGTAACAAGATTAGTCGAAAGACGAAATTATCCGGTTTAATACTCCCACTTGCGCCAACCCAATGGGGAAGTTTATTACATTTTGAACAGGTTATTAGAAATGAAGACCAATCCGCTCGGAATGGATGAACACACGTCACTCGTGGAATATGCGGAAAGCATACCGTTCTTAATATGCTCGTACCTCGTCTTTGTTCGTAACACATTCGCGTTGATTAATCATCTTCAGATGCAGCTACATAGCTTATAGACACTCCAAATGTCTCTTTTATTTAACACTAGCTGTGCCCCGCAGTTTTACTCGCGTTAATCTTTATAAATTATAGCTTATGTGTTAATCCAGGGTGTCAGCTAACTCCATACCTTTGGCCTTCCATGACTTTTGATAGCTTTTTATAACTGTTGCACTGGTGCTGTTGGTCTTCCTTAATATAAAATAAATAACTACCAAATTCTAAATTCTTCTAAAATCTCTCCAGCCGTTTAGACGTGAAGAAGTATCAAACATATACACACTCACAAACTTTCGCCCTTATAAGATTTGTATGATTACAACCATCTGATCAATATTATGGATGATTTCGTAGTCCGAACAGGTTATAAACCACCCTTCTGGATGTATCTAGTTTATATAGATACCTAATCACCCCCCCCCCCCCAATCAACTAATTTGATTTTCCTTGTATTTACTGTTTAACTTATTTGTCATCGCATAGACAAGCATTTTGTATTATAACCATTTTATTACCAACCGATTTAAAAAACGGAGGTTATGGATTTGGGTATTTTTTTGGGCAAATATCCTTGTATCGCTTGTTTTTCTTTAAAAATAATCAAACATGCAAATTTAAAAACAAGATTTATACATCTTATGTCAGGCAGTTGCACCGTCTATCAGTATACCATCTTGTTATATTATGATAAAGTAGCACTTTATTCGTCAACTCCTTCATAGAATGGTTTAATAAAATAACTATAACTTATCACAAGATTGCGAAACTTATAAAGTGTGAAGTTTTACTACAAGTTACGTCACGGCTAGATAATGTTAATTCGGTGCGTTCAAAGTAATCTAGTTTCATTAGTTTATCAGCAAAGTTAGCCAATCAAGAGATGAGTCTATGTCTGAGAATATTAGAACACTGTTGGAACGATTTTAAGGTTCTTGAAATGAATGAATTCAAATAGTAAAATACAAATGTAGTTATTTACGTAATTAGTTTTAAAATGTAGTTGCGTCGTATTTCTTCCCAAGAACAATTGCAAAGAATCAGTAGCATTTTCGCAAATGTCATCTGATCTATTATCTTAGTAACTAGTGCCCTATAGGATGTGAGGTCAGATGGTAGTCACTAAATGAATTTTGGCAGGCTAATTAATTGACCTAAACAACTCGCAACATTAGGTTAGATTGAAAACCAATGCCAACCGAAATGGGTTGAGACAAAGAAGAAGAAAGCTTAAAACAGTTTTTAGCTGTATCATTTTTAAAACTTTTAGAATAGAATAGAATACATTTATTTGCCAGAAACTCGGTATAAGTTTGTTATAATTACATAATATTAATAAATTAGTAAAGTTTGATAAAATAAAATCAATTAAATTATATTTAACTTATATATTTTGTAAAGCTCTTTATACAAGAAAGCTCATTATATCAATTTTAAAGAAACATAAAATTAGAAGGACGTACATATATGTATATACGTCCTTCCAATTTTCCAAAGCAACCGTCAACGCTTATTTTATTACAACAGCTTTACAACTATATTCTATTTTCTAACAAACTTTTCTAAAATATGTTAATATACAGCGTATATTACAACTGTAAATCAATCTAATAAGTTTGCAAACATAATCATAGTCCAATCTAGGTAATCTTGTTTGATGCTAGAGTATAAGGCCGCCAACAAATCAAATCAGCCAAAATTAGAGCAACGGAGCAATTAGACAAACTTGCTTAGCGAACAAAGCATTTCCCACTAATAAGTTAATAGCATTTAATGAGTAATGACTTCAGTTTAACAAGTAATTGTATTTACCGTGTGTGTATATATATATTACCATATATACGAGTATAATACTCTTTCGTGTATACATGACTTATTCAATAAATAAGATGGAAGGTTCTCATACGTCAAGGCATTCTACATTGCCATTGACATATTTTAAAACGCAATTTGTCATGTTCATATAATCCTACAACTATTATAAAGGCGAAAGTTTGTGAGTGTGTGAGTGTGTATGTTACGTCTAAACGGCTGAGGCGATTTTAATAAAATTTGGTATGAAGTTAGCTGACACCCTGGATTAACACATAGGTTATAAAGTTTAATGCGGGTAAAACCGAGGGGCACAGCTAGTGTTTCATAGAACAATAACAACATATAATGATAGACTAGACTACTAAGGACTTTTTTCGAAGTTAAATAAAACTTCTGAATTAATATATCGTGCGTTCGTTTCCATTGCTTCAATTATTGTGCAGAATTCTTTTCTTAAGGCGTAAAAGTGCTAGACTTCTTGAAAACCTGCAATTTGTAGCTTGTTTGATTTTTTATATTTTAGCAAAGTTTTAGGCATTCTTATCACGCCAACAGCAACGCAGTCAACAAGTTTGTAGGTAATTTTGTATTTTTTCATATTTCATAGGCTAATATCAAAGTCTTGAGTTCTGATTTAAAAGTGCGCCACTGCTCTGAGTGATAAAATCCAAAGGAAATTAAAATAAATATTTGTTTGAATATATTATTTCTAAATGTCACGAACACAGTAAATAGAAATCTGTTGAACATTACTAAGATATAACAAATTTGATTTGTCGGAGTTACACCTTCAAAACTTTCATACATTAATACTAGTAAATTAATTGAGTATATAAATCGAATAAAACATAAATATAAGTTACAAAATTATGATTAGTCTCCTAGAATTGTATGTTGTTTGAATTCCAAGTAATTTATTCAATTTGAATTTAAGTTTGATTATTTTTCTCGTCTAAATGTACCCTTTCTACCATCATGAACGTTGGCAAGGGATGAACACGACAAAAACGTGTATGCAGGGTTTCGAAAAAAAATATTACGTGGTAAAAAAATTCTTCTAAACGGCCGAGTTGTTCAAGCGGATGGAAGTAAAGGTCATTGGGCGAAATCTGACCCAGTTAACGATAGTTTTCCTACAAAAACCAAATTAGTTTTAAATTGTTAAGTATTAACCTACATTAAAATTTAGATAGTTATTTTTTTTTAAACCATGGGAATAAAATGTTAAAGATAAATAAAAAATAGGTAAATAAAAAATCTAAGTCGGCAAAGAGTATCCTTTATTTCAATTGATGCAAGTAATGTAGCTTTGGATAACTTCCCATGCCTAATTTTTGAAGATTTGATACTATTTACGTTGGGCACCTACCACTTAAGGATCGCTAGATCATACGTTCACGAACACTTGCGACCAAATGGTCTGTATATTGTTGAACTATACCGGCACCATGAATTGGTTAACCACAAAATATTAATACGGGGAAAAATACAGTCGCGACATGTCAGGAGCAAAACATACTATACTTACATATTGGTGAACCCAACAAGACAGGGCAGAGATAGTATCGAAGATTACTACTGCTCTTGTATCCACGGTTGCCGCACTATTGGATGCTGCGCGCATATAGCCAGCATAGTATATTTTTGTCTTGGGCCCGACATCAAAATCAAATTGATGCGCCTGCGGCGTTTTTAGACGATACAATTATTCCTGTAGACATTGATCATGTCGAATAAAACTTAAAAACTCTTCTATACTTGTTTTATTTTACTTATTTTATTTTTAAAATCATGTTTACTATCAAAAAACCAATAAAAATGCACTAAGCCTTGTTATAATAAACCTTATTATTGTATTTTTATTTTTTAGATTTATGTTTTTTTCCCGTTGTCTGCGTTAATGCGACATATATATTCGTAAACTAGAGACGTTTATCTAAACATACTACCTATTTTTTTTCTGTAGGCCGTGGGTATAGGTTCCATACTTAGTTGCCCAATGACCTTTTTATATAAATAAAATAAAAAATAAAATAATAAAGGTTTTTATTCACGTAGACTTTAAAAAAGCGCTTGTATATTTACAAGCGCTTTTTTAAAGTCTACGTCAGAACATGTTTGTAGTAATACAGTTATTATTTCTAGCTACTTATTACAGATATTTAGGTACTGGGAATGTTAAAACATTTATACAATTTATTTTATAATGGTAGTGACATTTAGCTAGCTTGTATTAAGTTATCGTTAAGGAGATTATGTTTAGTTGAAGTTTTTAATATTATGTATTGACATTTATATTTTACTACATATTGTCTGAATAAGTGAGATAATGTCAGAATACTGTATTTCATTGTGACGACAGTATATAAAAAAATATAGTGAATAAAATTTTAAGAAGCATGTTCCCGCATAAAATGTGTGTGGGATGATATAATTACTCAAATATCAAAATTAACCTAACTCCTTCGACTGCACGTCTGGTGCAGGGATTAAAGTAGTCAGCTACTACCGCGGCCCTCTGGTGTTTCGGTTTTAAATCTCACATAGAGCAACTAGTTGTCTGACCTATTTATGGTTACTCTGCGTATAGGCTCGAGGCTTGTATGTCAAATCTCCATGCTTTTTGCGTGTATGTAAACTCCCCGGCAATAAAGGGATTAAATTGCACGCTGAAGGACGTTTCCTTCTTAAATAAATTACACACTTTCATCATATCAGCCGAAAGACGTCCACTGCTGGACAAAGGTCTCCCCCAAAGATCTCCACAGTTGCCGGTCTTGCGCTATTCGCATCCAGCAATTTCCAGCGACCCGCACAAGATCATCGGTCTATCTTGTAGGGGGCCTGCCCACTGGTCGCCACTCAAGAACCTTTCTGCCCCAACGGCCATCGGTTCTACGAGCTATGTGCCGCGCCCACTGCCACTTCAGTTTAGCAAATCTTCGGGCTATGTCGGTGACTTTGGATTGCCTGCGGATTTCGACATTTCTGATTCTGCGCTTGCTATCACCGACACGGTATGTACACGATCACACAAACAACTTAAGGCCTACATTACATTTACAATAGAACATTATTCTCTGAAATCATATTCTGTAATATCTCTTAGTTATCATTTATACTATCTCTGTATCTATAATATTTTAAAATCAGGTTAAACCTAACAGATAATAAGTGTAGCGAAGTTAAATAATTAGTTGAGGGCAAGAGGCACAGTCGTATGATTGACAAACCGAGCAGCGGCGTAATTAGTTCACTGAATACGCTTGATGCGCAACCTTCTTGCACTGACCTGTAACATAAAGTCAGCAAACATTCGGTCTAAAACTAGAATGAACACATTATGAGAAATTAAAAGTTAAGCCACTCATTTGCTTTTTGGCAACGTGATCAAACTTCTCATTTTATAACTAAGCAACAGGAAAATGAAATAGTCTCTAATAAAGTAATTCGACTTTATTACAATGCCAAGCAAATATTCTATAGAAAGCGTCAAGTAAAAATCAAAAATTATCTTAACTTGTCCTTCTTCTTTATACTGTGTCACCTAATTTACAAAAATAGAAAAAAATATTTGGGTTAGGTTAGGTTAGAACTGTGACCATCTAACGATAGATACACTATAGTTGGTGAAGATTGGTGGAAAGTTTACAAAAGTACCATTTTTGGAGCTTTGTGAAATTTTCAGGTTACATAATATGCCATTTTATAATAAATACAAAAAAAATATTTGGCTCTAGATAGTATATCTCAATGATTTCACGTGAAATAACCACCATGCTGAGTTGTATTTAGAGTGGCTTACATAGAAGATAACTAGTGGCTAAGATAGTATCATTAAGACGCTCGTTAATATTGTGGCTGACTTAGTAATTTAGATGGCAATGTAAATGTTTAGAGGTGAATAATGCTATTAAATAGAAGTACTAGAAGTAATAATGCTATTAAAAAGAAGTATTAGAAGTAATAATGCTATTAAAAAGAACTATTAAGCATTTAATTAGCACCCATACATAATTAACTTCACCTTTAATCTAAAGTCAAGAAAAGATTAACGAAAATAGTATCGAAACCAAACTTAATTCTCTAAAGCCAAGACTAGGTATATCTAAAATAGTATTCAAAACAAACCTTATTCTTTAAGGCCCAGGTCAAGTAATTATTGTTTTAGAAGCAACCACCTTAAACCTCTCAAAATTATGTAAAGCAGATTAAGCATACAAAAAGCAAATTTTGTCACGCATATAGTTTTGAAATAATAATTAGCTTTACATTTCAAAAGTTGCTGCTATCTTTTGAAAAATATAATACTAAATTAAAAAAAATATTAAATTAATTGATAATTCATGCAAAAAATAAAATATTGAAAGCAGGTAATAAACCCTTGCTTTATATTGAACAATGACTGCGAAGGTAAGTGCGGACCCAAAATGCAGGAGAGCTTGTTGCCCAGCATTGGAAGTATTTTCACTGATATAACATTGCTAATATTATAATATAATATTAGCAATGTTACCGTGTTAACACTTATATTAAGTATTAACACGGTATTTTATGTTACTTGACCAAGTCGGCTTTTGCCACGAGTCTCAACGGCCACTCATAATTACCTGCATAAATACCGATGCACACATTTTCACATTTTACGATCTCATAATCCAATGAGTTGGGCAAGCCCACAAGAGAAGAAATAGGTCAGGTGCAAGACCTATTGCTTTACGTAATATCTTATCTACAACGGCTTAACATTCACAATGTTAAATCGTTGTGGATTATAGATAAAACTACCTGATGCTATTCATTATATTTATCTTTAAAAAGCTTATATAATAAAACCTTTTGTTATAAACCCGAGAATTAAACCCACGCCTACAATATATGCGGTGAAACACACTATTACTAAACCAAATAAAATCAAAAAACTGTATTGCCTAAAACACATCCATGTAACGATTCGGTGTAATTGCACCCCCGTACCCGTGTGTTCGTACAAGTGGCATTACCCATACATGAAGCGACACAAATCGCTCGGTTTGCATACATTGCGCATTGAATAGTGCACGCTGTTTCTCTTAGCGGAGCGCCCGTTTTAATGCACATAATCATATCGCTTTATATGAATGTACAGTTCATTAGATTTATTCACTAGCTGAACAAGGTCGTAATTTCGTTTGTTTGTAGCTTGGTGGTGCTGCATGAAATAAGAGAATAGTCTCAGTAAATTAGGTTTTGTGGGATCGTGAATTTATTTAGTTGAGTATGAGCTATTTAAATAATAAAATACTGGTTAAAAGAATGTACAAATGGTTTCTGCTAGCATTAAAGCAATTAAAAACTACTTTTATTACGTGGGGAAATCGACTATGTAGTCTGCAAAACGACGGCTAAGCCCAGACTAGTGCTATTTTAGAATATGTGGAGAAAAGCTTAAATCTCAATGTTGGTGTCATCTATATAACAGCTGTTGTTTAAATTGTCTTCAAGAGGAGCTCCTCGTGAAGACAATTTTTAGTTTTTATTTTTCTAATTTCAACCAGTTACAAATATTTTTGAAGTTATACTTCTTTTGGCGCGATGGAGAAAAATGATGAGAGTGAATTTTTACGATGCGCGCGCACACCGACACCAAAAAATTTAACAGCATGAAGTTAGTTCTAGGTGGTATGAAAATTGATAACTATGTTCAATTTGTATATTAAGAAGTATAACTTCTAACGCGTGTACATAAGTACATACAAGTTTTTTTTTTTTTATTTCAGCCTTACAAACCTATTTCTTAGGAAAGATGATTCCGCTCTAAGTTGAAATAATAACTAATAAGTGTGTAAGTTGGAGTTTACTACAGTTTGAAACCTATCAGTACTTTGAACGTCATACAAACTTCAGCGCGTTATTCAACGTATCATATTAGAGCTCCTGAGTGCTTCGAGTTTCATTTAAGATGCCTGTACGAGAGGTAACTTTTATAGAGGTATAAGAATTAGTGTAGCGTCTTTGTAACTTTCACCTTGCAGTATAATTTGTCTGCCTGTACTACCATGACGGCAAACAAGCATATAAACCATCTGTTGGTATGGATATGATATAAATACCGTAACATATGTCAATGCCACATGGCATAATACAAGCTTTGCCAACATTTACCTACTCCTCAATCAGACTCAGTACCAAAACATCCACACAATAAATGTAAATCAATCTGCTCATATAAATAAAACAGAGAATAATTGGGTGTGCGCGCGGTGTTTACTAAGCAGATGGGCTATAACAGTCATGCTTGCGCACACCAACGCCGCCCCGACTAGGAGATGAAGTGGTCGCCATGACCGAAAATAGGTCGGACCAATCAACATCAATAAATAAATATCTTGCGACAAGTAACTAACTTAATCTGATCCCAAATTAGTTTAACTATAATATATATTAATACGTACATACATAATAACACAACATAATACATAAATATAATAACCTGTACTAGGGCAACCATATTTCTAAAAACATACATATAATTGGTAAAATACACCCAGACACCGAACAAATAATCGTTCTCATCGCACAAAAATCTATCCTGTGTGGGGAGCGAACCCACAGCCGTTACTTAGTAGTCATGGTCACTAGCCACTAGACCAACAGGCCAATCTTTATGATCCCCTTGTTGTATTTATGATTTATTGAATACTACTTGTCTATCTTGTAATTTAGCCTTTTTTTCAGCCTCGCTAGCTTAATTGTCTATTAGTAAGGTCAGGTGACAACGGTACTGTTGTTACCTGAGTCAGGAATGAAGAAGCTGGCGAAATTATACGTCTCTACCTCGGAAAACATGTAAAGCTGACTATATAGTGCGTGGTCTCTCCAGCCAGACAATTGTATAAAATATTTAAGAACTTAAAGTACAATTGAAATCATGAATAAATAAAATAATATATCGGTTTATTTAATAACTTGTAGTAAATATATAGATCTTTGTATAACAAAATCATATATATTAAAATGCTAGGTGTGGTCTCTTCCAGGCAACCGTGGTATGGACCAGGATTAAAAGAAAGCTAGTTGGATAATTTTGGCATATTAGCCAAATGCACTATCATTTTTCTGTACTCTAACCATGAGACAGAACCCAAAATACATTTTTTCTCCCGATACTATTACGCTAACAGGTTGTTATTTTTGTATTCGAAATAATAGTATTTTTGTGTAATTTACATGTTGATACCACATTTTGTACAGTTTCATAGACCGATTAAGCTTTTCAAGTTTTGTATATGATAATCTCAACATATTTCGACACTAAAAAGTAATGTCCCACTTAGTCTAAGACTTTGTTACATAACGTGAACGTAGTAACGAATACAAACTCTTTATCTCTTTTGAATGAATATAAAATAAATTCACCCTTCAATATTACTAAAACTTCGAACAGACAATAGGAATCCATTGTAACTATAACAGCAACAATATTTTTCGTCTTTATTTTTTTTATAAAATAGACAAAAAGTATTCTTATGGGACGAGGCGTGAAGATTTGTTTTCTTACGTAATTCAAAACTGAATTACTGATCATTTGGGGGAATAAAGGTAGAACATACCTGTCACTTTGTTTCGGGTACCGCCGCTCCCAGCGGGCGGTATCTT
This sequence comes from Pseudoips prasinana, assembly GCA_951640165.1. Classification (NCBI taxonomy): domain Eukaryota; kingdom Metazoa; phylum Arthropoda; class Insecta; order Lepidoptera; family Nolidae; genus Pseudoips; species Pseudoips prasinana. The sequence goes on along the minus strand of OX621238.1, from coordinate 1,187,550 downwards.
ACAAACTGAGAGGAATATACTGTGTTACTAAATTAACTGCTAATGTTTAAGAAGTCAGTAGCACACACAATGTTGGAGACTCTGCACTCAAAGTTGTAGAGACTATTGACCTAGGACTGACCATCCAACTAGATATAGATTATGTCCAACTTCAAAAAAGACGTCAATGTTAAATCCAACTCTCTTACATCTTCTCGTCCCGAATACCACAGTGTCTCAAGTAAAAGTGTTCGAGCAATGTGTGTTGCTTACGATACAGAGACTTGGTTGTTTACTATGGGCCACATAAGGATGCTCAGTTTTCCAAAAATCAATGGAGAGGGCTACACTCGAAGTTTGCCTTGATTCAGTTATGCAGAAATCTACGAGATAACCAAAGTTACCGAGATAATAATATCCCGAAGAATTAAGCTAATGTGACATTAGGCAAGGCACATTGCTCATTGAAGCTCCAATCGCTGAGACAGATACGTTCTTGACTAGCGACCATAAATCGAAAGCTGAAGTTTAAGCAGCATACCCGCGTTATCGGGGCTCCCCCTATCAGGCGCCAGAAGAAGTCCACGGCAGGTTAGGTTTATTCGGTGCGAGTCCGACATACCCACCCGCAGACACTTTTTGCGGGTGGCATGCGTAAGCATGCACCCAGACTTATCAAAAAACAAAAAAAAAAGGCAAGAGCTCTACAATGTGGACCCATTACCTTGTGTGAGTCGCTGGAAGTCACTTGTTGCGGGTAGCGCCAGCCCTACATTTGTGGACCTGTACCAAACGGATAAGGATACTACCGTTTTTGTCTGACATTAAAAACGCAAACGTTCTTAATTAAAAATAAATGTAGAAGTCTTTGAATTGTTTTTAGTAGTAACAATCATTACACACAATTTTTTGTTGACGGGAACATAATAATATAGCCCTATTTAATAATGAATACATCTTTATTGTCACCTTATCGAAACAGATGAATATGATTGCGATGAAATAGGTTTTAATACTCTTTACCTAAATTTTGATGAATTTAGGTTAGTCAGCTACTTACTTCAATATTGCTATGTATAACGTAGAACTCAAATTAGGTGGAAAGAATGCATCTTATAGGTGATTTATTCGACGTAAACCTAAATATTTGCTACAATTTACGTACGACGACAGACTACTAGAGAAACAAAAGGTAGTAGCTAAGCTAGTATCGTATTTATTTCACTCTCAGCCAATGAGATCAAACAGAGATAGTCCAGATGGGTAGAAAATCTAGCGTTTTACGCATCGCTAGGCTATCGGGGACTCGAATTGATAGACAGGACATATGCCTTATAGTTTTTTTTTTTTTTTTTTTTTATTTCGCTTGTCCCTCCGACAAAATCGGAGATCTTATACATACATGGTTTAACTTAAATTACTTATTTCTATATTATAACACTAATTGTCAATATTATTTTTCCACCAATCAATTTAATTAATCTATGAAACTCACTCTTCACGCACGGGTTGTGTATTGCAGGTCGTACATTATATATTATTATATATGTAGTTCTACAAATTTTTTTACGATATATATATATATATATATATATATATATATATATATTTTCAATTATATTTATGTATCTACTTATTTCGTTTTATTACTTTTTCAAGTATATGTAAACCATATTTTATAAAAATATCTCTCTTCTTATTGCTACTCATAATAATGTTCACATTTCTGGCATCGACTGGGCCTTCTATCAGCTGTTCCATATTGTGTCTGTCCAGACCATAAACCGGGCATTCAAAAAGAATGTGGGGTACGGTCTCGTCTACACCGGGTTCACAGGTGCACGATGGGTTCTCTTTACACTTGAACCTGTGCAAGTATTCAGAGAATCCACCGTGTCCTGTCAGCATTTGAGTGATTGTACCATTTATTTGTAGCTTTCTAATTATCTTATAAGCATCGATAGCGTCCGGGAAGAAAATTTTGGTTGTTCCAGCGGTGGCACCTGATCGATATCTCTGGTTCCATTCCTCAAGAGACTGTTCACGTATTTGTCTCTTGACGAATGACACCGGAAGTCGATCATAATCTGGAGTCTTCCTAAGTGTGAGAGCTGCATTTTTGGCCAATTGATCCGCGCGCTCGTTTCCTATTAATCCCGCATGAGCCTTTACCCAAAACAAAGATATATTTTTGTTTTGTGTAAGGGCTGTTTTCATGTGTTCGCGAATCTCAACGGCTAGGTGATGCCGGGAGCTATGATTGATCACCGTTTCTAATGCTGCCCTTGAGTCACTATATATGCCAAAGCTTTGTTCCGAGCATTTAAGGACTTCCCTGGTAGCTTTCCATATGGCCAGAAGTTCTGCTTGATACACTGTACTGTAGGATGGCAGTTTTAGTTTCATGCTCTTTGTTTCCGTTTCGCCAGTCCATAAGGACAGCGCGGCTCCGACTTTGTTTTCGACTTTACTGCCATCCGTAAAGATGCGTACAGCTTGTGTAGTATGCTGGTTCACATCTTGCTTGTTTATCAAACTTACGAACTTCAGGCTCATATGCTCGGCTGGGTGTCCATTATGTGCATACGGTACTCTTTGCTCGACTTCTCGATCCACCAGAGCCGGCTGAGGTATTCCTCTCTTAGCTTCGTAGAGGGTGGCAGCCTCCCTTATGCGCACATCGAGTGGTAATATACCCGCCAGCAGCAACGCCGCGTTCAGAGATACCGTCCGATATGCTCTACAGATTTTTTGGGCGAATCCTCTTTGGACTGAATTTAACTGTTTTCGAACACCTATCTTCTTAGTCACTGGCGCCCAAGCGCTTGCCGCGTATAGGATTATAGGCTCAGCCACGGAAGTGTAAATGATCCGAATGACTTCTGGGTGCAGGCCCCAACTAACCCTGGCTGCCCTCGACAGTTGCTTATATACATTAACCACTTTTTTACATATAGGTACTAAGTATATGAGAGTTAAATGTTAGGCCACTGTCTATGGTAAGACCTAGGATCTTTATTTGATTAGACATGGTTATGTCCACCCCTCCCATTCTCAGCAGTGGTGTGTCAAATTTGCGCTTCCGCGTAATTAACATGGCATTTGTTTTGTGCGGTGCAAATTTTAGCTTGTTTTTGACACCCCACTCCTGAACATAGGTGAGTGCGGTATTGGCTTCCCTTTGCACCTGTTGTGCAATGTCACCATCAAAGATTAAAACCACGTCATCAGCAAATGCTTGGCAGTAATAGCCTCTAGCCTCTAGGTCCTTTAACAGTGGATCCAGGAGGAGATTCCAAAGAATTGGACCACTTACGGATCGCTGTATGCAGCCTTTATGTGTGCTTGTAGAATATTCCTCCCCACCATAGCGAATCCTTACAATGCGGTCTCGTAAGTAACTATCAATGAGTTTTCTAATGTTGGTAGGACACTTTTGTTGAACCAGTTGTAGCCTTATCGCTGGCCACCAGGCGCTATGAAAGGCTCCCTCTATGTCAAGCGAGACCATTGTAACTAGTTTTTTCAGTTGTAGCTTACTTTTTATGTGTCGCATTAAGTCATAAAGGGAGTCTTCGGTGCTCCTTTGGGGCACAAAGCCATACTGTTGATTACTCATCTTTGGTAGTAAATGCCATTTAAGTCTATTTACTATCATTTTTTTCAAAAATTTTGCTCATCAGAGGGAGCAATCCTATTGGACGGTAGGATTTAGGTGTTGTGTAATCTTCTTTGGCTGGTTTTCTAAGAACGATTACTGTTGCTTCTTTCCAGATCTTTGGGAAGTATCCTAGCTCTAGGCATTTGTTGGCCAGTGCCAGAAACGTCACTGGGTCCCTTCCGATAACCTGCCTGCAGATGTCCGGTATAAGACCATCCAAACCTGGAGCTTTTTTTGGATTAAAGCTTTCCACAGAGACTTTTAGCTCCTCCAGAGTAAAGTAAGGGTCATGTTGATCATCATGATCTTCGTTTATCTGTTCTATAGCCATTCTTGTTTCTCTGTGGTCAGCATTATCTTGACTCTGTAGATCCTCGGGGTAAAAGGTGTCGGCTAGCAGTTTGACGGATTCTTTTGCACGGAGTACTTTTCCGGATTTTGTCAAAGGAAGATCTTCCTGTCTCTTTGTTGTTTTGCCAATAATTCTGTATATGCCCTCCCACATTCCCTCCCGATTCTGTTTTTGACAGAACTTTTTCCAACTTGTGACTTGTGATTCTTTAACCAGCTTTTCGTATTCTTCTTTTTTCTCCAAGTACTTTCTAACAACGCCCTCCCTCCGAACCGCTGCAGTGCATCGGATTCTTCTTTTCATAGTGGTGACCACTTGCTTCATTTTAGCAATTTCGTCAGACCACCATGGGAAGTGAAGTTTTTCTTTGTTTGGTTTTGTTGGCATACTTTTTTCACATGACTCTATGATTTTATTTGTGTAATTTACTACTATATTATCTAATTCTGAAGTGTCTTCTATTTTGTTTATTTCTATTTCATTAATTTTAGTTTCTATTTTTAATTGAGACATTTCTCATGAAATTGAACCCAATTAGCTTTCAGTGTGTTATATTTTCTAGTTGTCCTTTTTACATGGAAGCCTTTAGATCTTATTAGTGGTATTTTAAAAGTGATTGCATTGTGGTCCGAGCTAATCATTCCTACCTCTACTTTCCAATCTTTTACCAGATCTAAAACATCCAAGCTGCATGCCGTTACGTCCACGTAGCTAGTATATGCCGTATTGCCCCTAATAGTGTCGAAGGTTGGAACGCCACCCACATTGAGTACTTGGAGACCAGTTTCATCCAACGCGCCTGCCATCATCTCCCCTCTATTGTCTATCTTTGGACTTCCCCACCATGAGCTCTTTGCATTAGCGTCTCCACCTATGACTATACGTTGCGCCCCTCTCTCCTCCACGATTTTCCTTAACTGCTCCAGGTATGGCTCTATTGGTTTGTCTGGCTCAAAGTAATAAGACACCACTGTGATTTCCCAAGCACCAGTCCGGATTTTTACAACTACAATGTTATTTGTAGTTCTTTTAGGACATTGTATGACGTCTAAATCTTGGTCAAATACCGCTACAGCCGCCTTAATGGTGCCTTCTCCTGGGCTAGAGTTCTGGAAAATTCTAGCTCCCTTGTATGTTCGTACACTCTTCATTCCGCCCACATAGGGCTCCTGGAGCAGTGCAAGAGCGATTTTTCTTTTTGTACCCTCTAGGAGGAGTTCTTCCATAGCCAACTTCTTTCTTTGTAGGTTCGCCTGTGCCATGAAGTAGCACATGTTATTTTGTTGAGTAGTCGTTAGGTTTTTGCTGGTGAGTGGAACCACCTTGTCTTTAATAATATGCGACTGTCATTCTAGCTATGGAGTCCCATCTCATCCTAATACGACAGTTTGGATCAAACGCGTTGTGGTCATTTTTATCATTCCTAGCTGTTACACAATTTTGACATTTGGGCTTTTCACCCGAGAGCCAGTCTGGGCATTCTGCACGCAGGTGTGGTCCACCGCAGTGTGCGCAGAGATCTGATCCCGCCGTACACAGTTTTCGACCGTGCCCAAATCCGAGGCATTTGGAGCACTGTATGAGTGGGGTTTGATCGTAAACCTTTACTCTTAGGAGGTCAACGTGTATGCGCTCCGCTTTGGTCAGTCGTTGCCAGACCTGGGGGGATACCTGTAGTACAATGTGGCTTTCAAGTGCGTTCCTTGCTCGCTTTCTGTATCGAACTGAAATCCGTTTCTCCTCCTCTGTCAGTTCTCTTAGAAGATGATCATTTTGGTTTCTTATTGCCTTGATGATATCTTCATCTGTGTTGTAGTCCATCACATTCCTGAGTATCACCAAGGGATCTTTGTTAGTTGCCTGTTCCACCCTTAACTTGGCTTCGGGCTTTTTGAGTTGGACAGCCACTCTCGCCAGTTCTTCTTTTGTACTGCATCCTATCACCACCTTCTGAGAGCGCGCTTTTCGTAGTTGGTTGACCCGGATTCCCGTTGATTTTGCATCCACCGACGTTCTAATTTTATCGATGATATCAGAGCAAGTACCTTGGTCGTTTTCAGAAGTTACTATGAGCGAGTGGGTTTCCTGCATTTTTACTTTATTTCTGGCTGTTACATTGGCGTACGTGGGCGTATCTTTGATGTAGTTGGGAGTTTCTTGTATTTCCTTAGTGAGCGCTCTAGTGGAGAGTGTGCACTCAACTAAGTCCTTCTTATGCTCCTCGAGCTTCCCCAAAAGCTCGTTAATTAACAGTTCAGTTTGAGCTTTATTTATATCCGAAGTCTTACTTCTATCATCAACGGTCATATTTCCTGATACTTCCACTGGAGTGTTATTTTTTGTCGGTGGTGGGTTTTGCTTTCTCTCTATGGTATCTCTCATTTTGCGGGTAGTCTCATATAGCGCCACCAGGTTAGAGGTAACAATTTCTTTTAGTTCTTTTTTCATAGTCTTTGCGTCATCTAAAGCTTCCTTCGCAGCTTTGTATTGCCTGCTCGCAACAGTGAACAGGCTAGTTGGAGTTTCAGGGATTGTTTTGTAAGTCTGGTTCAGCAGCGCGCTTTTGTCGCCGGATACACGTTTTTCCCATCGGGCTTTTTGCAGCCCTATGGATGGAGCTACTGAATGGCCTGCATTCATTCCCTTTACTATTATTGGCTGAGAGTTGACAGTTTTAAGGATTGGAGAAGCAAGTTTTGGTAATACCGGCTGTCTACTAGTAGACGCACTGTGGTTCACAGGCAGTTTTGGTGATTTTTTAGAATTTAACTCCTTCGCCGTGCCAGCGGCAGCGTCATTTTTTGTCGGTGTCCTATCTAGAGTATACATTTATATTATAGTGCTGCGAGTGTAAGTATTGTGTGTGTGTGTATGTGTATGTGTGTGTGTGTGTGTGTGTGTGTGTGCGTGTGTGTGTGTGTGTGTATGAGAGAGAGAGAGAGAGAGAGAGAGTGCGTGTGTGTATGCGTGTATGTGTAAATGTGTGTGCGTGTCTACTTAGATTAACTACTGGTTTGAATGTTATAAGTTAAATATAAACATATATAATAAAATATACTTTTAAATAATTTTCAAATACCAATTAATACAATTTGTAATAATAATACCTATTTATTATCACAAAAATCCCTCCCAGACCGCTAAAGTAGTGCTTTTTTTAACTAACTTTTGTTTAGGTTAAGTTTTAATTTCCAAATCGGCGGTGTTGAACTGATGCCAAGATACACAACACTTGGGACAGCTGGTACAGGTCCACAAATACACGTCAATAGTATCATAAAACAACTATACAAAAAGGCTTTCGACGTAACATGACTATTAACATGGCTTTATATGACTTTATAGTAAACATAATGACTAATATTGACAAGCGAACTCCTGTATGTGCTGTATATTGTGACATGACCCAGGCATTTGATTATGTAGATTTTAATATTCTAAAAAAAAAACTAGAGTGCTACGGCATAAGGGGTTATATCTTAAATCTACTGAACTCTTACCTCTCAAACAGAACACAAGTAACTGTAATTTCTAAATTTAACAATAGGACAAATACACAATAACTATACACATCTAGTGAACGTCAAGTTAAATTCGGCATCCCTCAAGGTAGTGTAATTGGACCTCTTCTATTCATTATTTACATAAATGACTTCCCTTATTCGACTAATCAACCAATGACTCTTTTTGCGGACGACAGTACATTAATAATGACATGTAAAAATCCTGAATTGTATGAAAATGACATTAATAATACCCTGACATCTCTAATCACGTGGCTGAATAATAATAACTTAAAAATTAATCTCAATAAAACAAATATAATGCATTTCAGCCAGCGCATTGACAAGCCATCAGAAATGTATATAAATTACAATGATATAGCAATAAAGGAAGTGTACAATACTAAGTTCCTTGGGCTAATTATCGATAAAAAGTTGAACTGGAAAGAGCACATTAACAATCTCAGTAACAGGCTAAGTAAATCTTCCTATGCTCTATTTAAACTAGCCTCAACAGTAAATAAAGATACTTAACTTACTGCATATCACGGTTTAGTAGCATCCAAAATTATTCCATATGTTAAGGTATGGAATAATTTTCTGGGGCAACTCAACCGACAAAAGTTTAATTTTCCGCCTCCAAAAAAGATGCATACGCGCAATGTTCGGACTGAAAGTCACAGATAGCTGTCAAACGTATTTTCGCGATTATGGCATTCTAACTCTACCATCATTGTATATCTTAGAAGTGTGTCTCTTTGTGAAAAGTAATTTGAAATTATTTCCTAAACTATCGGATACTGTTCAACGTAATAGGCGAGATAATGAACGACTACGTATGCACAGCGCCAAAACTACTCATATGGTCAATAGTGTGATCTGTATGGCACCTAAAATTTAAAATAAGCTACCTCAACAATACAAATCATTAAATCTTAATTTGTTCAGGATTAAAGTTTAAGAAATGTTAATAAAAAATATTACAATCTAAATGACTACATAAATGACAAATTGTAAATTCATATCTTTTCATTTACTATTTATTCACCAGTAATAATTATTATTCAGTAAACAATTTTTAAATTCTATTATCATTTGACATTGCAATCTGACATTTTTTACTTTGACATTTCTATAACGGACCTTTGTTTTTATACCTAATTTAATTAATTCAATTGCACATTCAATTTGCAAGTCGATTATGGCAAGACATGTTGAAACAATTTAATCTGCATAACTGTTTTAGGATGTATTTCCTGTAAACCACACATGTTTTACGCAAATAAATATATCTTTATCTTTATCTTTATATAAAAAACTCCGGAGTCCAGAGTGAGTCTCAAGTACGAGTACGTCTAGCCCTTACTGGCAACATACATATGTCATCAGAGAAAAGTTATATTAAATTACAGAAAATATATATAGTAAATTAATCTAAATTCCTTAATTGTCCAATTACTTTGTCTATTTCATTGAGCGCCGTACAGTTTACTAATAGATTACGCGTAATATTTCTTCTGGTAACTTGTGCGTAGTCCGTGTAGAAATAATTCACCATGCGTCCGTAGCATTCGCAGTCCGTAGCAGAGTGTACTTGAGATGGTACTTGAGTGGGAGACGTTTGCGCTCGCAGCTACTCGGCCGAGGTGAGGTGGGGATTTGCCGACGCAGGTAGTAGCCGCGATGACGTAGCTGGGCCGTGGGAGTAGGTTGGTACTTTCGCAATGCACACTGCGCGGTGACTTGGCTCAGCGGTGCTGGCGTTTGTCTTAATTAGACCTACCTCCAAATCACGGTTCAAATCACGCTTGGCCGACCAATTGTGGAAGTTCTTTTTGAGATAGATCTTGATATAATCTTGTTATCCTGCTCAAGCGCCGCTCACTGGGTGGGATTTGTCCATAAGATCGCCACAAGAAAGACAAGGAACTGGTACGAACCAATCACAATTTAATTAAACACAATTTAAGAAATCGTTGTTGTTAAAGATAGCACACGTCTTGTTCGCACAGCGGTCGATCGCGCACTCTATGCCTTATAGTTATAATGCCAAAATTTCTGGGAAAAATCAATTCTTATTCTATTTCATCTCATTTAATATCATATTTCTTTTATTTCGTCAGCTAATTTTGTTACACTTTATATAATTTGTAGCTCACATTGTCATGTCGGAATAATTGTAATGCAATCTGGCCTTTGTGTTGTGTTGAGTTCTCTAGTCGATTGCTGTCAGTTTGGTTTCGTGTGAATCTGAATTTATTTTCTGTAATACACGCCAAAACACTTTTTACCGTATACATATATTTCGGCCAATTTTCTTTTTATAACGATTTTAAATTTTACTGCACATTAAAGTTCATTACTTTATCTGATCTTTGTAGAAATTTCTTGTTTTTAGGGTTCCGTAGCCAAATGGCAAAAAACGGACCCCTTTTTTCCGAAATTATAAGAGCTGTACTGTTGAAACTTGGTAAGTAGATGTATTCGGTGAACCGCATTAAGATTTTACACAAAAATAGAAAAAAAAACAATAATTTTGGGGGTCCCCATACATAGATCTGAAACTCAAAAAAAAAATATATATATATATATATATATATATATATATTATGTAGGGTGTCTATGGATAGGTCTTCAAAAATGATATTGGGCTTGTAATATAATGTTTCTTAACTGAGTAGTTTGCCCGAGAGACACTTCCAAAGTGGTAAAATGAGTGCCCCCCCCTGTAACTTATAAACTAAAAAAAATATATTATATACATTACCATGCAAACTAACAATGAAAATTGGTTTGAACGAGATCTAGCAAGTTGTTTTTTTTTTTAATACGTCATAAATCGTAAACCGCAATTTGCTTTCATTTAATCAACTGAAATACTTTCTGCTACGGAACCCTTCATGGCCGAGTCCGACTCGCACTTGGCTGGTTTTGTGTATAAAATTTTTATAATGTTTAATTGCCTAGTTTAAAATAACTGTTTTAGTAAAAACTAACTTGTATATTTGCTTTTTAGTGTGGACCTACTAGCGCTAGTTCCATAAATTTACTAATCAGTAATGATAATATCTTCTAAGTCAAATTTTGGTCATAGCAATCTGTCTCAATAGAACTAGCCATCTGCGCGGGACATATTATTATTATAGTGCATCGGAAAAAGGTTAGATGCAAGCAATAATAATAATAATAATATCTAGGGACAATGTCACACAGATCATCCTAGCCCCAAACTAAGCAAAGCTTGTACTATGGGTACCAGGCGACGATATACATACTTATATAAATACTTATATACATAGAAAACATCCATGACTCAGAAACAAATATTCGTGCTCATCACACAAATATTTGCACTTACCGGGATTCGAACCCAGGACCACCAGCTTCGTAGGCAGGAGCGCTACCAACTAGGCTACGGTGACCGTCAATGCCAACTGCTTCATCGTCTACTTACACATACCGGGCTAATATTGAGAACTTACGACACCAACAACAAGTCAACATCATCATCATCATGTCAGTCAAAAGTACTTCCACTGCAGAATCAAAGAATGGGGGATATGCCATAATCATTATCTAAGGTATATAAATACTCGTATGTGTATGTGACTAAGGCATTAGCCACTTTTGCTCAAACATATTAACTATCGTTTATAATTTAAACTGACACGTGGAGATGTAAAAATTGTAACACTGCTTGCCGAATCCAACATAACAATATAACTAATTACGTGAGTTACCCGTTATATTTTTCACTATATTAACTACTAGCTGTGCCCCGCGGTTTTACTCGCGTTAAATTTTATAACTTATCATAGCTCCTCCCCCGTAGGTGATAGCGTCATAATATACAGCCTATATGTTGACCAGACCTCTTAGTAATATTCATGCAAAATTTGAAGTAAATCCATGGAGAACTTTTTGAGTTTAGCCCGGACATACATACAGACAAACAGATAAACAGACAAAAATTCTAAAAACTATATTTTTGGCTTCGATATCGATGGCACATCACGTCCCAAGTATCGTTTTAAAAAAATATTCAATGTACAGTTTTGACTTTCCTACGATTTTATTATATGTATAGATTAAATAAAGTATATAAAAGTGAAACAATTTTTTCAAATTTCATATTACTCCATTGCTTAATTTACATATTCCGACAAATATTGGCCAAAAGCCTCTTACATCGTTAACTGAATTGTGAAGGCTTAATCCACTTTGTTATACGCAGACATACCCACGGAACTCAAATTATAATATTAAGTATTCATAGCGCGTTTACCAAATGTTACTTACCTGCTTTTATAAGCTTTCTACCAATTGTGATATCTAACCATGAAATTGTGTTTTAAAGGTTGGTTTATAAGGATTTTTTTGAAATCATGATATACATATGAGGGGTAGGCAGGTAACGGATTTCCATTTGTCACGATCCTTGCATACTTCTTTTGCCTCGATTACTCCGTTGTCTCTGCCTTCCCTTCTGGAAAACAAGCGTGAGTACGTGTATGTATGAAATATGATATGGTTTTGAATGATTACATTACTTAATCAAATGCGTTTCAAATCTAGAAAATGGCTTTTTTATCATTTGTTTTTTTATCTTCAATTACTATTATATAAATGCATATTTTTTAATTACATGCTCCTGTGTCTGATTTCATTATTTGCGTAGGTACAATTAAGAGTTAACCTATGTATATGTATGTACCCCTACCCAATTGATATCTGAACTTTGGTTCGGGTCCTATATACTCTCTAATGTGTCTTTCGTTTAAGTTAATAACTAACTACTTAAATCTCAGCTGAACAAGCACAAGTCTATATTAGTGCCAAAGTCCTAAATCAAATTTATTACTACATTATTTCTTACAAGGTATCACTTATAAAATCTAACAGAAATGCGAAAAATTTTAATCATAATCATTTATTGCTTAAACTGTTGGTACATGTCAGGTCTTGGTAAAATATTATAACTCCGAACACTTAGTCATAAGATTGAAATGCAATTTTATATTAGTAATAACAATCATTTAAAGTTTAATAAATTACATAATTTTGTTAAAATACATCACAAGCATTATTAAATAAAGCAAAGTCAACAATATAATAATAATAATTTCTAATATGAGTTAAATTAAGAATAAATAAAAATCAAAAATATAGGACATCAGATCTATTTCAAAGATACTCGCACGTTGCTGATCGTTCCTTCTTCTACTTCTCTCTTCCTTCTTTCCTGCCAGCTCTGGCGACTTTACTCACACCCAAAACCACAAGTTTAACCTAAAAATTCAAATATACATCATAGTCCTGAACTTGCCGAGGTGCTGATAAATTAAAAACCTACTACGCGCTTCCTACATTACTGTATAAAAATTAATGTTTGTCTGTATGTTCTTTATAGAATCGTAAACTGATGATAATGGGCCTGTTGGCGTGGTTGACAAATGTTTTTTTTTTCACGCTGGAGGTCGTGGGTTCGATTCCCACCCAGGACAGATATTTCTGTGCATGAACATACATATCTGTGTGTCCGGAGTCTGCGTGTATTATCTATATAAGTATGTATTTACATAAAAAGTTATATGTAGTATATCAGTTATCTGCTATCCATAGTACGTACAAGCTCTGCTTAGTTTGGGATCATATGGCCGTGTGTAAATAATGTCCCAGCATATTATTATACAACATGTAACTTAATTAACGCACATCCTGAAAATAGTTTGTTTAGAATCGTTTACTGAATCGATTTATATCATTTTTAATAATGTAATTTTTTTTTTCGAAAATAATTAATACTATGGAAATTATTGTCATATTAACCCTGCACAGTCAAAACAAATTGAAATGGACCGTAAGTCAAAGTAATAAGACTTTAAAAATTGCAGTTTTATTTGTATTCATACAAATTCCATCATTCAATACAAAATAAAGAAAAAATTACTTTATTCCAAGAAACTAATTTAGTAAATAACAATGCATATACATGTTAAAATTAAAATTCAGTGTATGTTTTATGAATACAACATAATATTCTAATTGGGGTGTTTCATGGTGTGCGTTAATTACGTTACATGTTGTATATTATTATAAACTATGCACTTGATAATGTGATTATATTCAGCAAAATGTTGTGCAAGCGCCCACAAAGGTTTTGTTCTGAGTTGGTAGACATAGGCTTTAAGTTATATAGTTAACGCGGGCGAAACCGCGGGGCACCGCTTGTTACGTTATAAAAAAGAGTTACAGTAATCATTATTATTTACTGTAACATTTGCTGAGGTAGACGCCTTTCCTAGCTAGTACTTATAATGTTGCATGCTTCATAAGTATTATATAAACTAAACGCAATTAGTTATATCGTCTTAGATGTAAACTAAGTTAATGATTATCTGTGCTTGTTGGGAATAAACCTTTTTTTTTTATTGATATATATAATGTTTTGTCAATACTGTAGTTTGAAAATTTTGTTGATGGCAATGATATTTGGTTGCCGTAGTACAGACTCTGCCTAGTTTCGGATCAGATGGATATTAGTAGTCCCAATATATTTATATATTTATTTAACCAACTAAAACATAACATTAAAACTATGATCAGTACTCAGCTCGCTTAGCTCACTGACCAATTAAGTGTGCATACATTTTACCAGAGGCGCGACGCTCAAACGCGTAAAGTTGTTCCACCAATTTTTATACTATTTGTTCTACTTTGCACTAACTTAGTAATTTTTAACGGAACTTAGAACTACCACAGGTTTTCATAAAATTATGAAAATATTAATTTAGATTAAACATTTTGCTCTTTCATTCATAGATAAGCGGCTTCAAAATTTATTCCCTAGTTCTTGGTAGACAATAATGAGTTTAACTCTCCATTGAGCTAGCTTTGTTCATTACAATTATTATGAATATTTCGTTACAAAATATTTTATCTAAAACTCTTTACAAAGAGTATTTAAAGTTAGAACTATATTATAGACGCTTTTAAAAATATAATATACTCATATTTAATAAATACCGGCCAAGTGCGAGTCGGACTCGCACATGAAGGGTTCCGTAGCAGCAGCAATATTTCAGTTGATTAAATGAAAGCAAATTTCGGTTTATGACGTATTAAAAAAAACTACTTGCTAGATCTCGTTCAAACCAATTTTCGTTGTTAGTTTCTATGGTAATGTACATCATACATTTTTTTAGTTTTATCATTCTCTTATTTTAGAAGTTAGAGGGGTGGGGGAGGGGGGGACACTCATTTTACCGCTTTGGAAGTGTCTCTCGCGCAAACTATTCAGTTTAGAAAAAAATGATATTACGAACCTCAATATCATTTTTGAAGACCTATCCATAGACACACCACAATTAATATGGGACCGATAAAAAAAAATTGAGTTTCAGTTCTATGTATGGCGACCCCCCAAAATAATTGTTCTTTTTCTATTTTTGTGTAAAAATCTTAATGCGGTTCACAGAATACATCTACTTACCAAGTTTCAGTAGTACAGCTCTTATAGTTTTTGAAAAAAATAGCTGTGACATACGGACGGACAGACAGACATGACGAATCTATAAGGGTTCCGTTTTTTGCCATTTGGCTACGGAACCTTAAAAAAAGAGCTCGAACATAAAATATTACTAGCAATATTCTGGAAACCAATGAAATGAATACCAAGAAAGAAAGGAAATAATTATTTTTAACTAGTGGTTTTACCCGCGTCAAACTTTATAAATTATAGCCTATGTGTTAATCTAGGGTGTCAGCTAACTCCATGCCAAATTTTATTGAAAGCGCTCCAGCCATTTAGACGCGAAGAAGTAACAAACGTTCGCACTCCCACACTCACAGGCTTTCGCCATTATAATATTAGTGTGATTTGAAGAGATTCCTTCCTATGTATTTATCCACATTAGCGATAAGACCACCTATCGGAAGTTCAAATACTGGGGTAGATTAGTATGTCAGAGTGTCGTTCTTATCGCTAATGCAGCGTTCTCATGTATATAACCAAGACGTATATAGAGATGATTAAGTGGAATATTATTAGATTCATTAATATATATGGCACAATCCTTTTTGAAGAAAATCTGAGTTTTTTTGTTTAGATTTAAAAAGACAACCCCCGCATTTAATCCCTATGTCGCGAGGTACGTTACAAACATATAATGGACGGACACCAATTACAACCAGATTCAGAACAACTATTTATGGGTCACACAACTAGTTGTCCGGCGAGGGACTCGAACCCGCGACACGAAGCGTCGAGGCTACTGTCTAAGCCGCTGCGCCACACGTGCAGTCAAAAGTTATTTTCATTATTCTTTGTATTATATGTAAAATTTCTTTTCTCGCCATAAAAATGTTTTTTAAATTAATAAGTGGGTATTAAATGAACATCAAAATATTACGAGGTGTAATTTATTTGGTGATATCACTTGCCTGGTAACTAGAGTCAAGGTGCTACCCTTGTTACATACTACACTGGTCGCTCACAGACTAACACCTGATATTAATTTCCCAGTGGACGTATAAATTTTGTCCTGAGATCGAGACGCGACATACTGGGCGGTAATAGACAAGTTAGCCTTTTATAGTGAGCTGGTTTTCTTTACGTTGCTGAAATATATAAAAATCAAAATACAATTATTTTTAATAAATATAACACCAGTATGAGGTAAATTAATCCATGTGTCGCGGGGTACTTTACAAACATATAATTGACAGATACAAAATCCATCCAGACTCAAGACAACTATTTATGGGTGACACATAGTTGTCCTGCGCAGGAATCGAACCCAAGACACGAAGTGGCGACGCAACGGTCTTAACCGCTGCGCCACACGTGCAGTCACACACAATAATATGTATTGTTAATACCGCTAACTGACAGTTTAATTAAACCAGGGGCTCTACCGGCTTAGTCGCCGAACATCGTTTTCGTGAATGGCGTTCAAATAAATAAAGGTAAAAATGACTTAATCAATCGTTAAATCGGCTTCCATGACCACATGTGACGTCACAAATGGTCCGGAATCGATTGTCAACGTTGAAGCCGATTTAACGATTGATTAAGTCATTTTTAACCTTTATTTATTTGAACGACATTTACGAAAACGATGTTCGGCGACTTAGCCGGTAGAGCCCCAGGATACAATTTGCGCCGCCTCACCACCCGCATGCAATATGCACATGCGTGCTAACTCGTCGAGGGCTCGAATTCGACTGAAGTCAGACTACTTGACGAGATAGCGTCCCTTAAGAATGGTCTGTGGAAGAGTAAAACACGTGTTGGAAATCATACTGACGCATGTAATTTGCTTGCTTTTGTTGTCCTTCTTTCATTCAACTAATAAATTGTACAATCCATATTACATTACATACATTACATTACAGGCGCTCTCAGCCAGTTGCGCTTACCGGCCCGTAAGTGATGAAGTCCGAGGTAAAACACCTATGCACGCGTTCTGTCTATGGATAGAAGACCGTCAAAGTGTTTTAATTTCTAAGCGTCTCCGTGCTTCGAGGGCACGTTAAGCTTACATAGCACATAAAGCACTTGACGAAATAGCGTCCCTTGAGAATGGTCTGTGGAAGAGTAAAACACGTGTTGAAAATCATACTCACGCATGTAATTTGCTTGCTTATGTTGTCCTTATTTTATTCAACTAATAAATAGCACAATCCATATTACATTACATACATTACATTACAGGTGCTCTCAGCCAGTTGAGCTTACGGGCCCGTAAGTGATAAAGTCCGAGGTAAAACACCTATACACGCATTCAGTTTATAGATGGGAGACCATCAAATGTGTTTTAATTTCTAAGCGCCTCCGTACTTCGAGGGCACTTTAAGCTGTCGGTCCCGGTTATTGTAGTTAGCATGGCTTAAAGTCGTTAAGCCATCCCAGAAACCTACTGGGCGGCTTGAATAACTCTGACACCAGTGTAACCACAGCCCGATATGATAAAGAAAATGATTACACAGGTTGTTGGTTTTTTTTACCCAATAGGTGATCTTACTGTTTTTAATTTTGTAACTGATTTCAATAAAAGCTTTCATTATGAGTGTATGAGATAATAATACAATGGAATAAGTCCGCAGCATTAGCTATCAGGCTGAGTGCACGCGTTAGACACACCTTATGTAAACGTTTGACGTCACTTCCTGGTTTCATCTGCAATGCTGTTGTCGAAGTTCTGAGTGAGGTATATATTGACCATAGGAATATATTCCAAGCAACGTAGGAAACGGTAAACGCATATCACGGCTATCTCAAGTTAATGATTTTGTTCAGCTCGTTGTACTTAATAAAACATGAAACATTAACATTTAAAAAACGTTCATCTTTAGTCGATCGATTTAAAAAGTATACGTCGATGATAATGTATGATGTCAATCTATCAAAATATAAATGATTAGAGTTTATAAATGATTAAAGTATATCTTTTGGGGAAATCATTCTTGAAAATAATATTATTGCTTTCCCTTTCGTTAACAAATTTAAACTGTCTTTTGAGACATCCTGTATTCCCTGTTGGACTAAGAGGCATATTATAAAGCTTATAAATAAATATTTATATAGGTTTGGTTCTATTTCAGAATAGCTAAATTCAATAAAGATTTATGTTCATTTTAATAACGACATTTTAAATGATAATTATTGATATTTTTTTTGAAAATATGTTTTTTTTCTTTCTATTAATATAATTACACTTTTTTCTTATTAATTTTAATTTAGTATTTTTAATTTATTTATTCAATAACAATTTTCGCATTGTGTCTGAATTTTCTATAACTAAATGTACATTATTATGTCATTATTATGGGAGAAATACATTAAATTATCTATCGAATACAATACAAGCAACAAAGAAAAAGTGGTCAATTATAAAGTGTCGATGTTTCTATGTTAAATATAATAAATTAAATAAAATAATAGAGGTTTTTATTCACATAGACTTTAAAAAAGCGCTTGTATTTAGTCAGAACATGTTAGTAATAATATATAATTAATTTATATATTTATCATTATTTCTAGGTATGTAAATGCATACCTATAGATATTTATTACACGGATGGTATGAAAAAAATTATAATAAGATTTATTTTATAATAGTACCTAATGATATTTAGCCAGCCTATATTAAGTTATTGTCAAATAATTCATCAATAGAGTATAGTATATAATTATCATATTTTACGCGCTACAGATTTTAGTAATTAATGTCTACATGAAAACTCTATCGTTTATAAATTATATATAAATGTATTATTTATAAATTTATGTTTTTTTTTTCCGGTTCTTCCTCAGAATAAACCACATTTTTTATTTGTATACGCGGTTCTGATTGTAGAATGAATAACATGCAAAATCAAAATAATGTCTACATTAGTATCTCGATCGATCGATCAGTGGCGTGTTAGTAAGAGTTTCACATCTACATTTTTATCGCACTTGTTAAGATGACAATCAAACACCGAACATCATCCAAAAATCCCACATCATTGGTAAGAAAGCCAGCGCACCACGGCTCAAGCCTCACAATATTCCTAGATCAATGTGTCACGCACGTGACCAGGCGCACAAATACCGTGTTATTACGAGCTATTTTTTTCCAGTTACGTGTGTAATTTACCAGTGCTGATTGTCTCGACTACGCCCACTTGAAAAAATTGAGTAACGATCCACTTTAAATGTACAACTTCACCTTGTTTGTAATTTTACGAGGCCCAAACGACTCGTGCTAACTTACTTTATGTGCTTTTTCTTTAAAGTTTTAAGTATTTTTTGTCCACGTTTTCCGTACATCTACGCACTTCTTTTGCAACTGGCGTCTCAGTTGAGAAATTATTTATCTCAAAGTTTTTTTTAATACTGAGAGAAAATTTGTGTGTATGCAAGACAGAATAAGATTCCAAACAATTAACCAAGTACAAAAGAAGGAGGTTATCAATTTGACCCTATGTTTTTTATGTATGTATGTAATTTCTCTGTGATACCAATTCCACTAGCATTGAATAGCGCTAGTGGAATGGTTTCGTACAAATTCTGTACAAATCGGACGTTGTTAAGACAAGTTAATGACGGTTGTATGTTTTTTAAACAGTAATTAGTTAAAGAAGCATAAAAATTATATTAAAAGTTCTAGTTTTATTACAGTATTTATGCTTGAGATTTAGTCACCACCACCACGATGGACGATAGATAAATAATTACCTTGGGATAATTAAAACAATGTATCTTATCCCAAACTAGACAGAGCCTCTACCTGACAACTCATAAACATACTTTTATATTTTATAAAATACATATTACTGTATATTTACACCTGGACACAGAACAATTGTGCTCATTACACACAGATTTTTCCAGGGTGGTGGTCAATACAAGATCTCTGTCTTGGAAGTCGGGGTCACTAACCACTAGATAAATAGGCCAGCCAATGACTATACTTGGCGTTGGGAAGAGGAGATACTTGGCGCTGGAAGATAGACAGCTTTTCATGATCTTTTCTAGAATCCGAGCTTCTAATTCTTTTCAGAAAAGCCTTACGCCCCATGACTTGAAGCCATTATTTCCTTAACTGAAGTTCTAACAGATCCATTCAGACAATATGTAGTAAAATATAGTTTTTAGTATAAATTCGATCATTTTACCTAAACATGACAATAATTTAATACAACATAGCTAAATATTATAAAATAATTAAATAATTTTATCAATGTTTTGACAATCCGTATACCTAAATATCTATATGTAACTAGAAATAATTATGTATATACTACTAGTATTTGATTATTTGAATATACTTAACTATATTACTACAAACATGTTCTGACTATTTATAAGCGCTTTTTTTTAAAGTCTACGTGGATAAAAACCTTTTTTGTTTTATTGTATTTATTTTAGACTTAGACAAGCTATTATAGTTAATCTGTAGCACTAACTAGCTCAAATATAAGATATAAAACTTCTTCGTCTACAAATAATCTGTCGCGATATTCTCTAGAAAAAGTTAAAAGCAATTTCTTTGCACCTCTATCAAAGACCCTATTTTGTTACATTTTGATACACACGAAATTTCATACGGCGTCACCTATCCAGAACGTTGGGCACCACCCAACCCTTTCGGGAGCCGCTACTCGTAAATATTCAAGGTTACATCGGAGCGCACCATTTTTTCTGAATTTACTCAGGCCTAAAACATTGAGGCTGTATTACGGCCGGGCGGCATATGCACGTAAGCGATATACGCTAAATGTGTATGTAGTTTTGCACGTACAAATGATACGATGATTGTTTTTTTTTTGGAATTTGGTAAATATTTAAATTTGCTCCTGGTCGAATTTGGTACACCGTAATAATAAGTGTGCTCCTGGTCAAATTTCGAATACAGTAGCCTATCTCAACACGTAACGAACTACACCAAATATATAGTCTACACTCTATTCATTTACTCTCATAAGCTGCTGGGATGGCGATCCGTCTGAGGAGAGTTAAGACGCAGGTTTGATAGCGGCTTTACGTGCCCTCCGCGGCGAAGGGGTGTAAATAAAGACAAAACAACCTAACGGACGTGGCGCTACGATCGAAATTGTTTGTATATATTTGAGTGGGTCCTTGGATAGTTTGGATTTACATACAACTGAAACTCGAGTAGATTTTAGTTATGTTTTTTTATAATTAACAGTGCTGAAAATATCTGCTAGATTTGCTGGTATTTCATGAATGTAAAACTATATACAATATTCATCTCCTTATTTAAAGCAGCGATAAATTAAATGGTAGGATTAATCTGAAAATTTACAACATAAACATTGATACAATTAATAATGAGCGAAATAAAAAATTTAATTTGTTTTCTTTAGTTTTCTCGATATCGATGGCATGTTAAAAACTAAACTTTGATATAGCTCGTGGGTTAATCCAGAGATAATAAGGTCCAGGGCTCAAATCCCGAAACGGACCCAAAAAGCAATATAGGGATTTTTCTGTTAAAAGTTTTTGTATCAACATGGGGTGTGTTACACCCCCGGTACTTCGGAGAGCACGTAAAGCCATCCATACTGTACCAGCTTAGATCTGTCATCTAAGCTGGTACAGTATGGATGGCTTTAGTCTAGAGTTTAGTGACCCTGACTGCTAAGCCAGAGTTCGTGTGTTCGATCCTGAATCAGGCAAATCTTTATGGTTTTATGGTGAAACATACTTATGTAGGAATAAAATACTGAGTAAAGTTCCACAGTGTAAATTTCGGGCTTCCACAAAGAGAAATAAATACATCAATGTTATCGTCCTTCAGTACTGTCTTTGTCACCAACAATGTTGACAACATTATTTATTAATTGTTCATTATTAATTGTATAAATGTGATATGCCTTAATCACCACTCTTGGCAAACGGGTTTTCTTTAATTTTTTTCTTGACGGTATAATATTAATATCACACTGTATTTGCTCTACTCAGCATAAAAAATTACAATGTAAGTACCTAAACTAGAGCAAGACAACAAACACACAACATTATATTAACCTTCCTCTATCGTAGTAAAAGTGGTGTAGAGACAAGCCCATTAAGTTAACGACCCAAAAACTTAACAAGCCGACAACTTATTAATACCGATTAAATAGAGTGAAACATTTCGAATACTTATATTAAAACAAAACACATTACACAGCCATCCCTCACACACACAAACAAGCGATGTATATCACAAGCGTTCTCTGTAGCCCCTTTCTAAATAAGTTTGTGATATTATCATTGTTTTCGCGCCTCTCCTCTGGGGCGCCTCATTTGAATACACCCTGTTTATATACCGCACTTTTTCTTGCTATTCCAACCGAATTATCGAATAATATTTTTCTCAGAGGTTCAACGTTGGATGTTGTACATAGTGTAGAATGATAAGTAGGTACATATTGTATTGAACGCGCATTACACTTCCTTCGTATTTAAAGGTAATCAGTTGACAATTACGAATTTTCCAAGTTAACGATGCACGCTTTAAAGTTGTTTATTTGTTCGGTTATTTATAAATTACTTTATTTAAGTTTATTAGGTTATTTATTAATCCATTGTACCTCTTTAGTTGAATTTTCTACACATTATTATTGTTATAAATAAAATTTCAGTCGTGTCCATTTAATTTAAGGTTAATATGTAACTGTAGTCTAAGTCCTAGCTTGTAATTGTATCATTTCGATAGCGTCGATACAGGCATTGCCTAGTGTGACTATCACTGTAAGTAAACTACTTGTAAAAACTGGACTGCTAATAAATTATATCTTATTTATTATTAATGTCATTATCTATTACTTAATGTTCAAAAATAAACGACTAAATTTATGGTATCGGATTGGACTCAGTTGAGATGAATTTATTTTTAGTTATCACATTCGATTCTAAATTGGAAAATTATTTGATAAATTCTATCTAAAACTCGGCTGCATATTCATTCCAAATTGTAAACCAAAAAAACGATTGTAGCCGCTTCTATAGTCAAAACAATAAGCAACGTCCTGCGTGAGCGATCTAGACGCGACCGCGAAAACAACAAACAGTCGAAAACCATTGAAGTAGCCTACGTGACTGACGCCACGTCCTGCGTGGGCGGTTCAAAGCGAACGCGATTATGAAGCGGTGACACGCGAATTCAATGCGATGCGGAGCGACGCATTGGCGGTGTCCTACGTGCACGCGTATCACCTCGCGAATCGATGGCGCGAAATGAAGCGAACGCGATTACTTGGCTTGATATTTTTGCGAACAGGATGCGGTGCCGTCGTATTTTTTGCGGCGTCGGTGGTGGTTGCGTGAGACGAAAACTATTCGAAAAATGTAAACTCAGGTAAATGTGAAGCTAATTTATGTGTATATTTTCGTATCTACCATTTCATTTACACTGCGTTATTATCGGGGGATTCCGTGTGAGTACTCGTCGTATCTGCGTGAATATTATTTGATTTGGTGTCTCCTCAATGATTGATGGACCAAAAATTTGCTTTTATTCACCGTGTTAAGCAATTATGTTATCGGTGTGTTTGTACGGAGGTACACCACATATTTTTAGAACAGAACAAGTAGTACAAAGTTAAATCATAAATATGTTATATGAAAAAAATATATATTGACAACGCCCGCTCTATGGAATCTAATCCCTGTATCGCGGGGTACTTTACAAACATATAATAGACGGACACAAATTACATCAAAAATTATGTAAATCGTAATATTGAGGTTCGGGTAATAAGTAAGATCTGCAAAAGAAATATTTACTAAATTATTTCCTACAAACCGTGAACCTAAATATCTATATGTAGCTAGAAATAATTATATATTACTACGAATATGTTCTGACTATTTACAAGCGCTTTTTTAAAGTCTACGTGAATAAAAACCTAATTTATTTTATTTTTAATAGAGACTTTTGTCCGGTAGTAGACGTCATTTTCCAAACATTATTATTTAACTGTTTATTATTTTACCCTGGCTTTAATGCACTTTTTATAAAAACCACTTCTCCTTGATAACCTTGACAACATATTTTTTATGCTCTTCAACCATAATTGTCGATTTCTAAAAAGCGGCATAGGCCCAGGTCGGGACTGCTTAACGCATAGGAATAGAAATGATTTTTAATTTATATCAATGGCCAATACATCTCTCGCGATACAGTAGTTATGGCTGAGACTTTAGAAAATATCGGAACAATGCTCGATTAGTTTAGGTTTTTTTCACTGCTGCGCCGGACAATAGAAGCGAGCAAAGCGAAGCAAGCTATCTTTTAATTACAGCTGCAGATGACAGTACTAATTGGACAATAGGCGATAGTTGGCAGTATATGTATAAACTGATATAGAAGTAGACTGTTTTATTTCTTTGTACATACTCGGCATACCTTTAAACAAAAACAAGGTTAAGAGAGGCAAAGCATAGCATTCATTCGCTCAAAGAGCACCCCGACTAGGAAGTACCTCCACTTTACAATAGAAATTCCTTAATAATAACAGTAATAACGGACAGGGCTATTGTTGCCAATAAGCATGATATCGTTTTGGTAGACCGGTTGAACCGCCGGGCATTTATTGTTGATATCACTGTCCCGTTTGACGATAACCTCGTAAGAGCCGAGACTGACAAGTTGTCAAAATTGTGGGATGTGGACTCAGCAATAATTGTCTCGATAGTCGTCTCCGTAAACGGTCTTATAGCAAAGAGCCTCGACCAACACCTTAAGAGCCTTTCGCTAGATCACTGGGTCAAGGGTCGGATACAAAAGGCGGCAATAATGGGAACGGCACGCATTGTGAGGGGCCTTACTCCGTCGCCCTGACCACCAGCGGCCTAGGGAGTCAAACCCTGCAACTGGAGGAACTCTATTTTTTCATAATAATATTTATTGATATATTATTGTTTTATTTTTATATATAGATATAAGAAAAGAAATAATTAAATAAAGAAATCTGGAACAGTAATAACTTTAATGCGATGCGATTTCGATTGCGTTGATCATCGTACGCTCGTTGTTAAACTGAAGTACTATGGAATATCTGGCACATCTCTTGATCTTGTGATGTCCTATTTATCGGGGCGACAACAGATGATTTCGATAGGCGGTGTCACTTCGGCACGTCATCTTGTGAAAATGGGGGTGCCCCAAGGATTTATATTGGGCCCATTTTTATTTCTAGTTTATATAAATGATCTCCCTTATCTGGTAGAGAAAGTATCAGACATAGTTTTGTTCGCTGATGATACGTCGCTCATATTTAAAGTAAATAGGAAGATCTTATTGAGCATAATAAAACACTCAGCTTTATATCAGAATGGTTTTCGGCAAATAATCTCTTGTTAAATGCAGGGAAAACTAAATGCATCAGGTTCTCATTGCCGAATGTGACTCAAATTGTACCAACAGTTGCACTTAATGCGAAAATATTAGATTTAGTCCCATCGACCGTATTTTTAGGATTGACACTTGATTCAAAATTGCAATGGGGTCCTCAGATTGAAAAGTTAGCAGGTAAATTAAGTTCGGCTTCCTATGCTGTCTGGAAAATAAGGCAATTTTCAGATGAACAAACTGCTAGATTAGTGTATTTCGCGTACTTTCATAGCATTATGTCGTATGGCATTCTGCTGTGGGGTTCGGCGGCTGACATAGGTACTATTTTTGTATTGCAGAAAAGAGCAGTCAGAGCCATTTATGGTTTAGGCAGTCGCGATTCTTTGCGAAATTTGTTTAAAGAAATACATATACTTACTGTGCCATCGGAATATATATATCCGAATATAATGTTTGTAAGAAAAAATATTCATAATTATAAAAAGAAAAGTGAACTGCATAATATAAATACTAGGAATAAAAACAAACTAGCCATGCCAGGCTTTAGAGTAAGCAAAACTAATAAATCAGTTTTAGGAAATTGTTTTAGGTTTTATAACAAGCTTCCTACTCATGTTACTGATCTGCTTGACACAAGTTTTAAAACACATATTAAACGTATACTTATGGCTAGGGGTTATTACACCACTAAAGAGTACATCGATGACAAAGACGTCTGGCTCTCACTTCCTACCTGCACATTGCTCGCTGGAGATCTTGTAGCCATATAGACATGACTGATCTGCTGTGTTACGTGAACTATCAGTAAATGATTGCTATCATATACTTAATTTAAAATTATTGACTCTGTCTCAAAATGAATAATGTTATTGTTTCGAAGTTTTTCTTTTGTATACCTAAATATAATCTAAAATAATAAGCATTCAGACAACCGATCGAGCATATATTGTGTTTGCCTACTAAATAATTACTCTAATTGGACCAAATCTCGTGTTCATGCCCACTTGAGTATGTTTCGCCGGACCGTCTCAACTGGGTCGTGTTGAAACCGGTAGTAGATGAACCCACTGAGTTTGTTTCGCTGGGTCTTCTCAGTTGGGGCGCATTGGATCCGGTGGTAGCATTAAAGCGCGACCGTCGTTATTAACACAAGGTCCGTCATAATAATAATACCTTTAATATAGACAGAACCATTGACAATATGTAGTAAAAATATTAGACTTAAACTAGATAATTAAACATAATCTCTTGACAATAACTTGATACGAGCTAGCTAAATATCATTTCTGTAATAAAATAAATTTTATAAAAGTTTCATACAAGATGTACCTAAATATCTATGTTACTAGAAATAATATCTAATGTATACAACTATATTACTACAAACATGTTCTGACTATTTACAAGCGCTTTTTTAAAGTCTACGTGAATAAAAAACAAGAAAAAAAAAATGTTGTGTTTCTCCGTGTGAGTAAGGTCGCCAGAGCTCAACAGGGTGGGGGGAAGGGACAGCAACTTTGTTTGCCGACTCTTAAAGGCCGGCAACGCACCCGCGACTCCTCTGGTGTTGTGAGTGTCCATGGGCGGCGGTGATCACTTACCATCAGGTTACCCACTTGCTCGTTAGTCGCTCTCTGATATAGAAAAAGGGAAGTGCTAAGTGCAAATACACTTTCGTCCTTAATCAATTTTCTGCGTTGAAAACTAATGGCATCATAATGATTCTGCATAACAAGCTCATTTGCAGCCAGGGTCACTAAGCACTAGAACTACAGGCCAATCAAAATGTAAATGCTTTGCCCCCACCCCCTTTTTTTAGACAACAGATAGAGACTGTGAACTTTCACATTTCTTTCACTCTCAGTAGACTGCTATTTTCCCAAACAAGCATATTTCTAATTCCCTTCCTGGAATTAAAAACTAACCCATTTTTTTGACACAGTATATATTTTTCCCACGCTATTCCCGAGCGTTCCGTTTTATTGGATAAACCTATTTGTGCTAAAGTTATGATACTCTAAAAAAACCAATAAACGTTAAAATTGGTTCAGTTTTGTTGGTGGAATTATTATTAGGAGCATACTAGACCTTGGTGGTGTAAAAATTAGTTTTCTTTGTCACAGGTATGCTTGGTGAACGGGAACGTTTCGGCAGTAGTGAGGAATCCTTAGTGCCGAAATGGTCCATTATCCACTATTTATTCATTTACTGGACCAAATCCCGTGTTCATGCCCGCTTGAGTATGTTTCGCCGGACCGTCTCAACTGGGCCGTGTTGAAACCAGTATCAGATGAACCCGCTGAGTTTGTTTCGCTGGGTCCTCTCAGTTGGCGGTAACATTAAATTGCGACCGTCGTTAGAAACACAAGCTCCGTCATAATAATAATATTTGTACCTTAATATAGACAGAACCATTCAGATAGTATGTAGTAAAATATAGCTTAAGCGATAAATTTCATTAATTAAACCTAAACATAATCTCCTTGACAATAACTTAATACAAGTTAGCTAAATTTAATTACTATTATAACATGAATTATATAAATATTTTAACAATCCGTGGACCTAAATCTGTATGTAACTAGAAATAAAAAAAAAACAAAAAAAAAAATTCCACGTAGACTTTAAAAAAGCGCTTGTAAATAGTCAGACCATGTTTGTAGTACTATTATTATTTCTAGTAACATAGATATTTAGGTACACAATGTATGAAAAAAATTATAAAATTTATTTTATTATAGCAATGATATTTAGCTAGCTCGTATCAAGTTATTGTCAAGAGATTATGTTTAACTAGCTGTGCCCCGCGGATTTACCCGCGTTAAGTTTTATAAATTATAACAGCTCCTCCTCCTCCCCCCGTAGGTGATAGCGTGATAATATGTAGCCTATATGTTGACCCGACTTCTTAGTAATATTCACGCAAAATTTGAAGTAAATCCATGCAGTACTTTTTGAGTTTAGCCCGGACATACATACAGACAAACAGACACACAAACAAAAATTCTAAAGACTATATTTTTCACTTCGGTATCCATTGTAGATCACGCCACAAGTATCCTTTTTAAAATATATTCAATGTACAGTTTCTACTTTCCTACGATTTTATTATATGTATAGATTATCTAGTTTAAGTCTAATATTTTTACTACATCTTGTCAATGGTTCTGTCTATATCAAGGTATTATTATTATGACGGTCCTTGTGTTAATAACGACGGTGCGCTTTAATGCTACCACCGGATCCAATGTGCCCCAACTGAGAAAACTTATAAATAATTATGTATACGTAGATATATTACTACAAACATGTTCTGACTATTTACAAGCGCTTTTTTAAAGTCTACGTGAATAAATCCTTTTATATTTATAACTTATTTATTTAACTAGACAATAAAGAAATAGAAATGTGCCCGTATTTATTTAGATTAGCTGCCATAGCCATCTTTTAGCCAGGACTTATTATAATAAATCTTGGGACAACTAACACCCTGCCAGAGCCTGTACTACGGCAACCAGACAACTGATAAACATACATTTTTATTGTTTTTATTTATTTATTTTACTTATGTCATTATTCGCAATGCAAAGCGTAAAGTTAATCTCAAAAAAGGGAAATCAGTGAGGCGCTCATAACCAGATGCTCTCACCGGTCCGGCGACTGGCGAGGTTAAGCAACTAGGCTCGCGGTCAGTCCATAGATGGGTGACCACCAAAGTAGTTTAATTTCTGAGCGTCTCCGTGCTTCGGAGGACACGTTAAGCTGTCGGTCCCGGTTGTAGCCATTAGGCAACAGTCTTTAAGTCATGTCAGAGGCCTACTAGGCGGCTTGAACAACTCTGACACCAGGGTATTCACTGCCCATACGATAAGTAAGTATGTAAGGGAAATCAGTACCGTCTACCAATCCGGGATAGACGCTCTGCGGTAAGCTACAAACGATACAACTTAGCGCAGAGTGCACCCCTGATTTGTATAGGCTGCTGGTTCGAGACCCGCCGGACGATTCACTTCATGAATTCCGATTTTTATATTAAGCTTACTTACTATATATTTCAACCGAGACAACAAAATATCATGCTTACCACACAAACCGTAGCCACCGTAGCCACCGTAGCCACCGTAGCTTAGTTGGTAGTCTTCCTCCTACGAAGCTGGTGGTCCTGGGTTCGAATCCCGGTAAGTGCAAATATTTGTGTGATGAGCACGAATATTTGTTTCTGAGTCATGGATGTTTTACGGTTAAAGATATTTTATTTTTCTCAAAAAGATTACAGTAATCGCTTACAGAGAAAAATACACTTAAATACTAAATATAAACCAATTAGCGTATCTATTTGTAGGGTAGTTTGAAAAAAATATTAAAAATGTATCAGTACAATGACATTCCATGTTGCGCTAAAACAGTCCAGTTGGCGTAGTAACAATACAAGTTTATTAAGGCCTATGGCTTTGTCGTCAGTTAAAATGTACTGTCGAACTGTATGTCAATTCATATACAATTTGATATGGCGATTTATTGAAGTAACATAAGTAATATATATACATTATGTTTGGTGGTTATACTTTTGTAATAATTAAATATATTATGTGTTTAGTCGTTATGTCATATTTATAATAGTAAAGTGTATTTAGTAATAAATAGGTAGGTGATCATATATATTTTATTACTTAGTTTTAACTAGCTTTTAGTGTATTTTACAGTAGGTATGTAAATATGTATTTAGTACGTGTATAGTATGTATATAGTGTTGGTTTGTTTTACAATGTTTTTATTTATATTTTGCAATAGTTTTCTATGTATTTAAGTATTTATCTATCTATATAAGTATGTATATCGTCGCCTGGTACCCATAGTACAAGCTTTGCTTGATGATTTTGCTAGGATGCTAGGATGATCTGTGTGACATTGTCCCTAGATAATATTATTATTTATTTAAAGATTTGCCCTGAGTGGGCATCGGACCCACCAACTACGGCTTGCAGTCACAGTCACTAAGCACTAGGCCAACAGGCGAATTAATAGACACAAGCTTGTCTGACAGCACGTCTGGTGGGCATGAAGCCAAACGTAGTCGCCTCGCTACTGGTTCGGTGTTCCGGGTTCCATCCCCGTAACGGACTATTATATAGTTATGCTGAGTGTGGGTGTACTTTGTATTCATGCATTGTATGTTTGTAAACTCCTCCACAATACGGCTTTATTTCCCTTGTACGTGCGTTGTCGTTTTATACAGGTTTTTGTTAGAGAGGTTTTCGTACTTTGAATTACACCATCTTGACATTCTAACTGTAAAAACTTTCTCTACATTTGACAGGTACATATTAAAAATAAAGGCTTTGTAAAGATAAAAATCTATAGTTTATCGGCTACCTGTATTTAAATTTAATCAAATTCCATAATCTTTTAATTTTATTAATTACGACGATAATATTAATCAGACTAATATTATAGAGGCCAAAGTTTGTGAGTGTGTATGTTTGTTACTCTTCACGCAAAAACTACAGAACGGATTTTGATGAAACTTTGTAGTAATATAATTTATTTATCCAAAAGCACATAGGCTATAATTAATAAAGTTTAACGCGGATAAAACCGCGGGGCACAGCTAGATATCAATAAAAAGTCAATAGAGATCCTGCCTACTAATGTATACGTCTTTTTCCGTGAAACACAGTGCCTACTTACACTGAAAGGATCTATTTTACTATTTCAGTAACATGTCGAGCATTCGAGAGCTACTACTTCAAATGGCTGTCCAGCTTTCTCAAAGCACTATATCCTGCAATGTACCTAATACATCGTATTTATGTACAAAGCCTTCTCAAGCACAGTCATTTGTGAATGGAATTTAGAAAAGGTACTATAACACTCTCTTGCTTTAGCTAGGGACAGGCACCGAAGTACTTTCAACTAGAGATTTTCAAAGGATTTTAATATTTATATTAATAAATGAAATAAAAGAAGAAGAAAATAATTAAATATGTTTTTCTTCTTCTTAGGAAAAGGTAATTTCTTACTACTTCGAGGTACTGAACAATCAAACATTAATAAACATGATTTTAATCCTAACTCCATCTTCTCTATAAATTTTGTAGGAAATTGTTGTACAGAGTACGCAGGTGAACCTATGTTATTATATAGATTTATATAAAACACACATTACAGTCAAGACAGTTTTATTCACATTTACGGAATGACAACCAACAAGTCAAAACACGCTTAATGTGGCAGATTACTATTTACATATGGAATGCTGCCAGTGCAGTGATATGGAACCTCCAACAAATTTAAATCAATTTCTGAGTGCGCTTACATAACACAATAAAAACATAAAAAATAAACACATATAAATTATTTCATTTCAAACAAAACGGCTGCGCTTATTTAAGAAGAAAGAAAGAAGAAGAAATATATATTTATTAGACACAAGGTACATCAGTATAAATTAAGTAATAGGGGTACAACACACAGAAGAATACATAAAAAATTGATACTTATAAATAACAATTAATACATTTTTCTATTATCTATAACACCTTTGTGACTAAAATTTAAAGGCCACAGTTCAACATTCTGCCACAGATGACTGTAGCGCTGATTTTCAACTGTGGCCAACGGCCATCCATATAAAAATAAATGTAATCAATATAAAAATTTAAATAACTATTGCTTATTGTATTTCTAACATCGGGTTATGGTTTGTATGACAAAAATGTTTGGAACGAGAGACATTTGGGACTCAATCACTCACTGTTAATATTGATTAACAGTGAGTGATTGAGTATGACAGACTATTGACATAATTGACATACTGACGTTTGTCGTTTAGTTGATTAAATAGTTTTATGAGACTATCCTACCGTATGTACCCTCATCATGAGTACATCATCAGCCTGATATCGTCCTCTGCCGGGCGTAGGCCACCTACAATAAAGCTACCATTTGGGAGGGTTTTCCATAGTCATCGCACTTGGCATGCGAGTTGCCAACCGCATATAGGTGGTAGCTAGTACACAGGTGGCACTGCTGCCTGTCTACCTGATGTATCCCTTAGTCGCCTTTTACGACACCCACGGAATGGTATGGCGTGAACCCACGGAATGGCTGTCTAGACCGCAAGCCACACGGCTTATCACAGCTATCATGTGTGTCACTCAAAATATCTTATTCCAACCGATATTTTAATGAAGGATGGATTGGAGGAAGAAATAGGTTTATCAGAAGTTAGACTCCCTGGATTTGCTGGCTATACCTACGATGTTCGACCACATGTTATCGGTGTTTTATTATATCATGTCGAGTCAATAAAATGAAATCGTAGAAGTCAACGGCCACCACTATATTATTCTAAGTACGGCATGTAATTTTTTTTTTTTTGGACACTGTCTCACTGATCACCCTAGCCCCAAACTAAGCAAAACTTGTACTATGGGTACCAGGCGACGATATACATACTTATATACATAGATATATACATAGAAAACATCCATGACTCAGAAACAAATATTCGTGCTTATCACACAAATATTTGCACTTACCGGGATTCGAACCCAGGACCACCAGCTTCGTAGGCAGGAGCACTACCAACTAGGCTACGGTGGTTTAAATGCGCTAAAACTATTTAAGTATAGGTTTATCCATAATAATATGTTATGTATATATAATTAAACTAATTTGAATATTCATAAATACAGACCCACGTTTAATTAATTATAGCAATATTTTCTTAGTCTTCCAGCGTTTTACTAATTAATAACCATTTAAATAAATACTACATTATTTTAAATATTACTTGGAGAATATGAATTTTAGTAACCTTATCAAATTCGCACTTGATGGAACTAAGTTTTGAAATAGCTATGTGTGTAAATTTTGTAAGCGATTACCGTGATCAAGGACGTAGGTAGTCGGTGTATAGATAGGTGACTGCCTAAATGTCTTAATTTTCGAACATTCCCGGCTAAAGACAACAGTCATATCATGTTAGAGGTCAATTAAGCGTTATGCACAGAAATATGTTATAGATTCTTTCTAAATGACATCGAGAGCCAGTGCTAGCTTTTATTTTTCCATACAAAATAATACTCATTTACCATCCTGGATTTTAAGAGTTTCCCGACTGTTTTGTGCTTGTGAATAAATATTTAACTGTTAAAGGATTAAACTCAAAGTAACCTTAATTTCAATTTCAATTTATTTATTGCTTTCATGGGTTTTATATAGGTATTTTAGATAATAATACAGTATCAAACATGAACCCTGTGAGGGCACTGCAACAATTCAATATACTTACAAATAAATGTTTGTCCAAAAACTTCACATGTTTAACTTAAATATAAATGAATACAATAAAATCGCGTTGTGAATATCTGTAAAGTGTGTTTTTGAAGTTATACTTCTTTTGGCGCGATGGAGAAAAATGATGAGAGAGAATTTTTACGATGCGCGCGCACACCGACACCTAAATTTAACAGCATGAAGTTAGTTCTAGGTGGTACGATGCGCGTGCACACCGACACCTAAATTTAAGAGCATGAAGTTAGTTAGAATATACATTATCAATTTTCATACCACCTATGGTATGAAAATTGATAATGTATATTCTAGTATTTTTAAATGTAGAACACGTGTTTCGTAAGGGTACAATTAAACAGTGTGAATAAATAAATATTATTTTGGTGTTTTTATTAAATCAATTTCATATACGACGGTGATACTAATAATTTATTATTTATTTCCATACGCCAAAGAAGTATAACTTCTAACGCGTGTACATAAGTACACACACTCTTTTTTTTATAATATTTTTTTCTCAATTGAATAGGCATCGATGTATCAAAGTTATTTAAAATATTTATATATATATTTGAAGGGAATTATTAATTAGGATTTATTATCTTACCGACCACTGTATCCTATTAGTGTTTAGATTATGTATGTAGTAGTTTATATATCTAACTTCAATATAGTAGTCTTTTATATACCTAGTATAGTTTTGAAACAGACTTGTCTCAAACAATAAATCAATTCAATAATGTTTTATGTGTTGTAACGTTTATTTATTCAACGCATGAATCGTAGGATTTAAGATAAATAGGTATTTAATTTAATTTAATTTAATTTTTGTTGGTTATCACGTTCTAGTATTGTAGTATGTTTTTAATCCGCTATCTACAGGTTCGGTTTTTTCGTGCGCCCGCGCTGGATTGTACCCAGCTAGGAATTTGTGTTCACACGTACGCGCCCTCAACAGCAGGTTTTTTTTTAAATTCATTAGTGTCCCAAGTCTATCTTGTTCATTCGAAAATTGCTAAATCGGTGTCTACACATCGGCACCTAGTGGACACAGCAAGTGCCACCTCCATAATATTATCGGTCTTTGTAACCCATGAGCAACGTTATATATTTTAAAAGTTGGTCTTTAGAGTAAAGATTTAGTTTATTTTTTACTAGCTGTGCCCCGCGGTTTTACCCGCGTTAAATCTTATAAATTATCACAGCTCCTCCCGCGTAAGTGATAGCGTGATAATATGTAGCCTATATGTTGACCCGACCTCTTAGTAATATTCATGCAAAATTATAAGTAAATACATGCAGTACTTTTTGAGTTTAGCCTAGACATACATACAGATAAACAGACAAATATTCTAAAAACTATATTTTTGGCTTTGATATCGATTGTAGATCACGCCCAAAAAATACTTTAACAAAAAAAATCACTGTACAGTTTTGACTTTCCTACGATTTTATTATATGTATAGATATCTAAGCCACAACTCAAGCGCTCCATTGTTAATCGTTTCGTTAAGTCTTATATAAAACTAATTGACTTATTACAATTCAACTGGAATTCTTGTTGTTCGTCGCGTTCGACTGGCTCTCCGACTGACCCACTATTTACAGTGTTCATCGTTTTCTGACAACTTACCTTCAAACTGACTTTAATTTTAAATGTAATGTCAACTAAAACTGTTTAACTCATTAAATTTATATTATTGTTTCGTTAGGGCAGTTCTTTGGAAAGTAGCATTTACATTTAAATATTGATTTATAACTAGAAAAGAGAAGGGCAAACAAACAGATTTAAAGTCAAAAAATTTAGTATTGACATGGACATTATATTTAGTTATTTTTAAATATCATATTTTTAGATATTTTTGTAACTGTTTAAAATTAGACTATTTTATGTAGGTACTATATGAACTTTCAGATCTGAGGAGTTGCAATATTGTCGCTGATTTTATGCGATTCTTATTGAAATTATATTGAACATTGTATGGGCATGCAGACTAGACAGTAAGAAGTAAAAAATATTCATTTATAAAAGCCAATTATGTGGCAACATACGGTTTTTTAACACACATATAAAGCACACAGGTCAAATAGCTGTAGTTACATAAAATATACTACGTGCAGAAGCGTGCTTGTTGAGGAGTTTCCTTCCAGCAAACCACTGATAGGAGATGTAGAGGAAAATCGTAGACAAAAAAAACCGGCCAAGTGCATGGCGACCCCCCAAAATTATTGTTCTTTTTCTATATTTGTGTTAAAATCTTAATGCGGTTCACAGAATACACCTACTTACCAAGTTTCAGCAGTGCAGCTCTTATAGTTTCGGAAAAAAGTGGCAGTGACATACGGACGGACAGACAGACAGACAGACGGACAGACATGACGAATCTATAAGGGTACCATTTTTTGCCATTTGGCTACGGAACCCTAAAAATGAAGAGCTATTTTTAATCATGACTAGTTCAACTGATTTCAATACCTATACACATGTTAATATACTATAACTGTCTAATAATATGAGGTCTTCCCGGCCGGATGTCAGCCATGGCGCCATTCTCAATGGAGATTTGCCAACTGCGCAGTACATATTATAGTGCACAAGTGTGTGCGCAAACACAGGGGCACTTTCTATTCTATCACTCTCATGATCCGATGGGACGCCTAGCGATACGACCGGAAAGAGGTCAGGTACAGGACCGATGGCTTTGCGTGCTCTCCGAGGCACGGGGGTGTAATACCGCCAACTTCCATACTTCGGGCTGATACTGACAAATTTCTTTTAACGGAAAAATCCCAAAATCACTTTTTGACCCGACCCGGGATTTGAACCCAGGACCTCATTATCTGCGGTTGAACTCGCTACCGCTAGACCAACGAGGCAGTCATAATAATATACAAAAATTACAAAGCACACACGTAATACCTACAATAATAAAAAACTTGAGAAGTGTCAAGGGACACCCGGATGGAACGAAGTTATTTCTTATTATTTTTTATGTACAAAACACCTGTATACACTCAACAAAAATAATCATCGCGACACTAAACTGTTTAATGCGAAATAGAAATGAAAATATCTGGCTTGCTTTCTATAAGAGAGAGAGAGAGAGACAGACAGACAGAGAAACATGCGCACGCCGCACAGCTGCAAAAAGTGTCGTGACAGGTTTTCGTGAGATTTTTTTTCCGTCTAGCCCCCTTTCACAAAGTGATAAGGAACTTCGTTCCAATATCTTCCAATATCTCTAGGCAGAGCTTGTATTATGCCAACCTGAAAAGTACATCTACATCCTGCTTATATTATCAATAAACTTTGTATGTATAGATATATGAATGTATGGATGTTTGTTACTCTTTCACGCAAAAACTACTGAAGAGATTTTTATAAAACTTTGTAATGATATAGCTTATATATATACGAATAACACATAAGCTATAATTTACATACATACATAGACTCACGCCTGTTTCCCAGAGGGGTAGGCAGAGACAACGGACTTCCATTTGTCACGATCCTTGAATACCTCTTTCGCTTCGTTTACTGACATAATATTCTTCATACATGCTACAAATTATAAAGTTAAAGAGGGTAAAACCGCGGTGAATATTGTTAAATAGCACCCAGATACAGAACAAATAATCGTACTCATCACACAAGGGATTGTTTTCGGTGGGGATCGAATCCATGACCACTGAATTAACCGTCAGGGTCAGTAACCCTAAGGCCGACATGCCAGTCGAACTATAAAGTAAAAATTAATTATTAAGAGTGTTCCTCTGTTTACTTTTAAAGACTTCAAGAGTTAGCAGAAATGGAGTACGGAAGACAGTGTCATGTTTAGCGACAAAATTCAATCAACATTTCAATGTAGTCGCACACATTGGGCTCACAAGTGCCGCGCAGCAACAAGTCGGTATCGCCACATGAGCCACATTACACAGCCGAACAATACCCGCACGATACATGCTAATATACTTTTAGCTTTAACGCTGGCTTTGTTGACTCTGTCTCGTTATAATATGTATGTTTCTTTTTGCTCGTTTCGAAGTAAACAAATATTGACATTGAGTCAACATTCCGATGTTAAAGCTACAGCGTTGGCTTCTGGTATAACGCTATGTAATAAAACCAAGTATGACTTAAGTTATGTTCGCAAATAAACAGGGATTATTGGACAATTCTAATCCCAATTATAGACAATGTAGCTTTATATATTTCTAAGTTATAAATAAATAAATAATAATAAAATGATTTATTTGGATCCAACTTATTTACAATGTTTTTAAACCCGCCAAACTGCGTAACAGTTTGTCGGCGGGAATAGCGCTTAAGCTATTTAAACTTACAATACAATTAGCTATTTAAACTAACAATACAATTATAAAATACTTATAAATAACCACGACACCTTTGATATTGATCAAGTGTATAAGTTAAGCACACTCAGTTTGTTCAAACTCATTGAGTAAGAATTTAC
Organism: Pseudoips prasinana; assembly: GCA_951640165.1. NCBI lineage: Eukaryota > Metazoa > Arthropoda > Insecta > Lepidoptera > Nolidae > Pseudoips > Pseudoips prasinana. The sequence goes on along the minus strand of OX621238.1, from coordinate 1,149,430 downwards.
GTAGCTTATGTTTTAAACATTGTTTACTCATCTTATGCTTACTGTGGTCTTGTCTAAGCCATGAGATTTTATTGAAGACTGTTGGCGTCAGATACTTATTGGTTCTTTATAAACGCATCAATCGTAGGATCTTTAATAGGACTTGTTGAGTCATATGGTAACATGATATTTTGTATAAAAATGATGATAAAATGTGCGTTATAACACAGCATACAAATATAGACAGTAAAGAAAGTACCTACTGTATGCTCGAAACGGTACACTCACACACATAGGTATATGCATCAACAACATCCCTAAGCGGTTGTCGCGGTGCAGCGGTGCTGTCAGTAGAGAGTGCCGCGTCAAGACAGTGGTAAGGTATAATTTTATCTCTGCGATCGTTCTAAAAATGCCACGAGGGTATTGCGAAGTACACGGCTGATTGACCTTGGCTTCATCAAAACCGGAGCTATCGTATTTTAAACTACTTGCTGATTTTTTAAACAAAAACAAGTCAAACATTAATGTTACTCATAGTATACCAATATGAATAACATTAATGAATACTTGATTTGACGTTTACTTACATTCTGGACGTTTAGATACAATTTTTATTTCACACGCAACTGTGAACATATCAGTCGGCCAAGTCTCTAGAAAACGAAGCCAATGGATATCACCTATCGTCCAAAAGGATGTTAGCAAACGAAACCTAATTTTGATCTTGCAATGTGTATCGTTCGTAGCTTAACCCAGAGCACCTAACCTGCTGTGTGCTGGCTCAAGATACGCCGGATGATAAAATGTATGATTTCCCATTTTTGAGACTAAATTTATCCTTGGCATCAATGAATCATCCTTGGCATTGATGTTATAAAACTAAAATTTAAACTAATTTTATTTTATTTCCTCTCGTTGTTAATAGAAATATACGAAAATCACATTATTGTTATTATTTTTTATTAACATAGAATATTTCTATTTATCAAAAAAGTAGATCACAAGGCTTAAGTTTTTAACCTGATTAACTCAACGGCTCTTATAGGATTACATATAGATGTCTCTGGACTTTGATAAGTTTAGTGTTTCCTTTTAGCATCGAAAGGAATAATAGCAGTTGTTTGACTGTACGTGCGGGACAGCGATTAAAGCAGTCGCCTCGCCACTTTGTATTCCGGGTTTGATTTTCACACAGGACAACTATTTATGTGACCTACAAATAGTTATTCTGAGGCTGGATGTACTTTGTGTACGTCAATTATATATTTTTGTCAAGAACCTCGTAACACGGTAATTTTCCTAGTGCCCTCACTAGGAAAACTTATCACATTAATATCTGTTTAAAATATTGGACAGCTGTTATACATACCTATAATAGATAGATACTTACATATTACAATTTTACCTACTTGTTATCCTATAGTGATAGGTAGTAATCCTTTACACTTTGTTGGAACTTGGGTAAACTTTGTGCTTGGCGCACTGTCATTGGTAGTGCATTCCACAAACAAACACTGAACAGCAAAGGATTTATCAAGGAAATTTGTGGAATGCACTGGCACTTTTACCTAAGATTTTCTGATGATCCCATGAAATCGTCATTGATAGTCCTATTTTCGTGTACAATAAACTGTATATTATTTTTATTTTCGTACTTTTCCCTCTTAATGTACTAGACTAGTCTATTTATATTTACTATTTCTTACTTAAATTGCTACACCCCTAACACTTGTTTAATTGATCTTCTTGCTGATTTTGTCCATCCTAAGGTTGTCTGGAAGAGATCGCAGTTAGCGATAAGACCGCCCATTGTACCATATTTAATAGAACTGTTTACTTTAAATGTAAATCTTGGTGTACAATAAAGAGTATTTGTATTGTATTGTATATTATTAGATTTTTTTATTGCTGAACGTGTAGCACAATTTTGTTTTTTATTAAGAGGCGACTGTCTAACAGTTACCCTGGCACCCATATGGTTGTGGCTGAGCACTCGCACGGGACAACTATTTGTATTACCCATAAATCATTCTATGTATCTATAATTGTTCTGAATCTTGTCTGTGAATCGCCAGTTTACAATTTGATGCAGTTGCAAGTATACATGCAAACCAAAACGACCGAAGACCTCGGACCCAGGGTCGACAATTTTTTATGCTGATTTTACAACGGTTTTTATTTCATCGATTTACAATTAATAAATTACTTCTGCCAAACTGCATAGCAGTTTGTTGGCAGATGTCGCTCCCTTTTTTTAACTTATTGTGTATTTAACATTATTTGCTTACTATTCATAATTTATACATTGCTTAAATTATCGTAAAGGTTCTTGTGTATGATCATCATATCAGCCGAAAAACGTCCACTGCTGGACAAAGGCCTCCCAAAGGATCTCCACAATGGCCGCTCCTGCGCTGCCCGCATCCAACGGCTTCCTGCGACCCGCACAAGATCGTCGGTCCATCTTGTAGGGGGCCTGCCCACGCTGCGTATTCCGGTTCGTGGTCGCCACTCGAGAACCTTTCTTCCCCATCAGCCGTCGCGTCGATTATGTGTATACAGAGCTTAGTATTAGAGCTGTATTTGGTCTAAACCCGTTAGAGTCATGTAAACCGATATTTAATAAAATGAAGTTACATACATTGACGGGATTATATATCATGCAGGCAGGACTCTTTGTGAAGGATCATCCCGAGTTATTCGAGACAGTCGAAAGTATATATGTACGCAGCTGCAGAGATTCTACCAGATTAAAAATACCTTTACAGAGAAGCACACTTGCCGTCAAAAATAGCCATGGCGCGACAGTTAGAATATTTAATAAGATCCCTAAAAACATAAGAATACTGCCACGAAAACAATTTAAAACAAAACTAGGTATTTGGCTGCAAACTAAATGCTTCTACAATATGAAAGACATGACATATATGATATAAAATTATAAATCAAATACTAAATTATTAATATATATTGAATAAGTCAATTTATAAAATTTTGAGTTCTTGACATTTAATTAACATTGACATAATAATTATAGTTATATGTTTAAACAATAGAGAATAATTATCCATGCTGTATGATGTTTATTAGGATATATTTTAAATTTGTAAAGCCTAAATATTTGCATGCCGTTAAATAGGCAAAACATGCTGAACTGTATATTAACATGTACCATCCTGTAACCATGTTTTATCGCAAATAAATGATCTTATCTACAGTATGATAGATCTGGCATAATTTTAAGTTATTTATATATTTGTAAAGAAACAATAAAGCCTACATATCTTACACTGTAATAGTACTGTTATGTTAATAGTACAGTTACATTAAACTTATACAAGGCTAATAAAGCTACTAACCCAATTCAGTATACAGCTTTAAACATTGTTGGTTGAGACAAAAAATCCTTTGTTAGGCAAAATTAGTATTACTATGGGCTTAAGAAATTGTGTAATTTCTTGAGGGCAAATATGAACCTTTGTATGAGATTCATACCACAGCAAATATATAACAGAAGGTCATAGTTGAAGGTGTGCATGAGTGTTAAGTGTAAAAAATATTAACTAGTGAAAACTGCCGCCCAATAGCATCATAAACTCAAAACTCAGGTCCGATTTTGATCATCTACTTATGCTGTTGACTGTACCCGCTTATTAACGGCCCCAATACGGCTATTAACGACTGTTGTTCATAAAAAAATAATTTTAGTCATCAACAGTTTTTAGTCAATTGTTGTCATCCTTTCATTAACTTTGCGGTCGTCTGCTTACATCCTATTCCAACGGTAACGTATCCAACCGCATATAATAATCTACTATGTTCAATTCCTGGGTCCAGCCACAATTACAAAACCAATAACGCGATATGTGAAGGTACTTCCTATTCATACCAATTTTAATGATATTAGAAAATTGACTACGAATTAGTTGATAAGTATTATTAAAGCCAAATTAGGCCTAATCAGGGCATATTACAAAACAGATTATTTAAGTGACAAAAACACTTGGGATTGAGTTGTTCTGAGTCAACACACATACAAAAATTGTAATTAATCTTAAGATTAATTACAATTTTTGTATATATACTTAAGTATATTTTATGTAAAACAAAAGGATTCCTACTGAGTTTTCTGGCAGTGTTTCTCAGTAGCTGCCACGTCATGCACTGCACGGTAGGGTAAAAATGACGATTCCACATAAATGTATTTTTTTTACGAAATAAATGAATTTTGATTTGATTTTATTTGAAATTATAATTAGTGTTGCCGACTTGAAAAGTCGATGAAGATTAGACAAATATATTTGAGTGAAATATAAATTCTATACTATTAGTTATCCCTTCTCCCGCGATCGTGTCAATATGTAACAAAGTTACAAGAAAGTTAACTTCTGCAGCATCTTCACTGTATTAATACAAGTTCTTATAATAGAACAAGGTAGCGCTTATCTGAAAATTATTACTTCAATCTAACTTCGCAATATGTAGAAGATGCTTGAGCAAATGTTAGCAGCATTATAAAAGAAAAATCTCCTTATATACAAAATTCACAAAACGTTACCTCTGGAGTACTCGTCTAAAAAGGTACTATTATACATTATTTTAATAGACTGTAGCATGTACTTTTAGTGTTGTTTGAAGGTTAGGACCTTACATTTGAATTACTCGTTCGAATTTGTACGTAGCTAAAGTTATTTGGGCGTTACATAATTTGGTTTTGCTAATTGTTGAATTTACTCAGTAATGGGGTCGGACATTGACCCGTACATTATAACTAATTACAATTATATGAATATCTTAAGATTTCGTCATTTTATTGATAAATCTAGTTAAATGCTATAACTGATATTAACAAGACAAGTATACCATAGACTCGATGTCACTTACTTGGCTTAATGTTCTATGTCTCATAAATTGCCATAGGGTGTCAAAAAGCACCGCTGTTGTGATTTGACATGGCCAACGTCATCTCAATTTTATTCCTTTCATTTAGGGGCGACGTTTCTTCTTCCTTTTCCGGTCTAATGTATATAGTTAATAGGCTTACTTTCCGAATTAGAATTGGATTTGTCGTGGAAGCATGAAAACCCCTTAGATCACAGCTAGATGCGCCAAATGGCTGAAATGATCACAGCTGCAGTATAATGATCAAAGCGAATTAATATAGCGAATAATAATAATATGCCGTCACCTTAAGAGGCTCGCGTTAGGCAGTTGGGTCGAGGGTCAGGTTCAGAAGGCAGTACTTCTGGAGACGGCGCGTATTGTCAGGAGGTTCCTCTCTCTGGAGCCTTGACCATCGGTAGCATGGACCCTGCTCCCGTTGCCAATTGGATCTCTATTCTTTATATTTATAAGTATTTTTATTTGTTACTTAATATTTATAAATTTATGAAATAAGAAAGACACGGAATAAAATAAATAATAATAACATTTATTTCAGATAATTTCATCAATAATATTGTTACTAAATTGTACTAATAGAGCTATGTTAGTATAAGATTAATTCACACACACATTATTATTATAGTGTTAAACCGTAAAACAATCATAGTATTAAACTCTCATAGCCAGTAGCCTACCGGTCCAACAGCGATCAAACAAGCATCTTGGTTCACAGGTTCGGTCTATTTTAAGAGAGTTCACCAATCAAGGGTTGGTTACGGATTAGTGATGTAATGCGTTTTTATTTTTTTATAAGTCAGGGCCAGTGCCGACTCATTCCATCCGCAAAACATGTCTGCGGTTGGGCCTGACAGACTCGCATCGTCTAAACAGTAACCGGTTTACCTCTTAAGGTAAATTGTTTGCTTGTTTGTCAATCTATTAGTAAAAAAAAATTTTTTTTTTTTTTATGTAATTGAAAGGCAAACAAGGAAGTGGGTCATCTGATGGTAAGTGATCACTGCCACCCATGGACACTCGCAACAGAGGAGCCGCAAGTGCGTTGGCAATCTTAAAGAAAGTAATTAGCTCCTTGCTTGAAGGTCCCATGTCATACAGTATCGGAAATACCCTGTATATCTATATATATTTGTATATACCATTTATTCGTTTATTATAATATAGGTATTTGTGTATTCTATATATCCTTAGATTTTAATATTTTTATTATCTCACTGTCCTTATAGTACACCTACCTAAACCTACCTATGTTTTTTCTCTGCATCACCCCAAAGTTGACTGGCAGAGAATGCCTTTGGCATTAAGTCCGCCTCTGTACATTTTTGTGCATCAAGTTTAAAAATAAATAAATAAATACCCCCGTAGTCAATTGATTTCACCGAGCGGTAGTCATGTTAAAAAGTTTCTAGTGTAACCCACGGTGGTAGATAACCATTCATCCAGGTGATAAGTATAAAATTTCCACTTGTGGCGAGATGTGTATCTGCTGTTATATCTATTCTCTGAGGCAGTTAGCCTAATCGTACATCGTACCTACGATTACATATATCCATTTCGTTGTTATTATAGAATTCAGTTTGCGGAAACAATTGCGATTATACAAATTGCCTCGATTACCGCTCCGTATGAATATTTAACCCTTTGACCTTTAGTCAGGTAGCCACGTTTGTTGGTTTAATATATTTCATGTGTATATATGATAACATTGTTGTTATTTACGAGTAGATAACACCTCCGGGTGGAACGAAATGTAGACGTTACGATACTCTCGTATTCGTGGAAAGGTAACTTCGCTTGGTAACAGTATATTAATCAGCTTGAATATAAGTGTGTATAGTGTCGTAAAACTGTAAATGTACATTTAAGATTCTTTATTTTCATATATCATATACAACATGTAACGTAATTAACGCACACCCTCAAACACCCCATTTAGAATATTAAGTTGTAATCATAATACATACACTGAATTTTTTATTTATATGCATTGTTATTTACTCAACTAATTTCTTGGAATAAAGTTAATTTTTCTTTATTTTGTATTGAATGATGGAATTTGTATGAATACAAATAAAACTGCGATTTAAAAGTATTATTTCTTTGACTTACGGTCCATTTCAATTTGTTTTGACTGTACAGGATTAATATGACAATAATTTCCGTAGTTTTAATTATTTTGGAATAAAAAATTACCTATATTAAAAATGATATAAATCAATGCAGTCACTATGGGCCTTATTCGAAGGCTCAAGGTCACCCAAAGAGCAATGGAGAGGGCTATGCTCGGAGTTTCCCTGCGGGATCGCATCAGAAATGACGAAATCCGCAGGCGAACCAAAGTCACCGACATAGCCCGAAGAATTGCCAAGCTGAAGTGGCAGTGGGCAGGGCACATAGCTCGTAGAGCCGACGGCCGTTGGGGCAGAAAGGTTCTCGAGTGGCGACCACGAACCGGAAGACGCAGCGTGGGCAGGCCCCCTACAAGATGGACCGATGATCTTGTGCGGGTCGCTGGAAATCGCTGGATGCGGATAGCGCAAGACCGGCAATTGTGGAGATCTTTGGGGGAGGCCTTTGTCCAGCAGTGGACGTCTTTCGGCTGATATGATGATGATGATGATGATGATGAAACGATTCTGAACAAACTATTTTCAGGATGTGCGTTAATCAAGTTACATGTTATATATAGCTTAACAGTGATTGTTTATTCCCCAAATGTATAGGTATAATTATATTATACTCAGTCAGAGGCGCCCATATCCAGATGCCCTCACCGATCCGTAAGTGATTGGCAAGATTAAGCAACTAGGCTTGCGGTCAGTCCATAGATGGGTGACCGCCAAAGTGGTTAATTTCTGAGCGTCTCCGTGCTTCGGATGGCACGTTAAGCAGATGGTCCCGGTTGTAGGCATTAGAACAGTAGTTAACAATCGTTAAGCCTTGAACAACTCTGACACTAGGGTAACCACTGCCCATACGATAAGTAGTAAGTATTATCTATACATATAATAAAATCGTAGGAAAGTCAAAACTGTACATTGAATATTTTTTTAAAAGGATACCTGGAGCGTGATCTACTATCGATATTGAAGCCAAAAATATAGGTTTTAGAATTTTTGTCTGTTTATCTGTTTGTCTGTATGTATGTCCGGGCTAAACTGAAAAAGTACTGCATGGATTTACTTCAAATTTTGCATGAATATTACTAAGAAGTTGGGTCAACATATAGGCTACATATTATCATGCTATCACTTACGTGGGAGGAGCTGATAATTTATAAAGTTTAACGCGGGTAAAACCGCGGGGCACAGCTAGTATTATATAACTTGTAACTCTATTCTGTGCTTAAGTTAATAATTATTTATAAACAGGCTGTGTCCAGCAGCTTTAACTGCTTTAAACTTTATAAATCATAGCCTATGTGTTATTCGGATATATAAGCTATATGACTACAAAATTTCATCAGTAACAAACAACAATACATCTATACTCACAAACTTTCGCATTTATAATATTAATAATAGGATAACGATTTATGTAAAGCTTGTGAAGGTGAGAACAAAAGGAGGTTGTTCATCTTTCACTTTGTTTTTCAATATGGTAGCATTGAAGACCAGGCTGTTATAGTGAAGACCTATTTCTATTACGGTACATGGTAAACACCCACCACTTTCTTCTTGGCCATGTCTTGAGAATATTTATTTTTATGGTAAATGTGTAAAAAAAATTAAAAGCTCACAGCACAAAGACAAAAAGCAGCAGCAATTTCTACGTCCATTATCTCGGGAGACATTGCTACAACTAAAAGAGCGAGTGTGTACAGATACGCACTCGTCGAGAGCCTTCTCGGCCGAGACTCATGACGAGAGCATCTCGGCGAGAGTGTGCAGCCGGTATTAGTCTTCCTTGTACTAGTGTGGAATAGTTACACTTGATAGAAAAATCCCCGTTTGGTTAACTAAAATGTGACGACTTTTAAACTTATAATCCTGTTTACTAAATAATGTCCTCCTAGCCGAGATCCGGCCACGGCGGCCAGTCTTAAAGAAGACTAGCCATCTGCGCGGGACATATTATAGTGCTCAAGTGTGTGCGCGCAAACACAGGAGCACTTTCTATTCCATCACTCTCATGATCCGATGGGACGACTAGCGACACGACCGGAAAGAGGTCAGGTACAGGACCGACGGCTTTACGTGCTCTCCGAGGCACGGGGGTATAATACCGGCTACTCCCAGACTTCGGCCTGATATTATGATTATTTCGTTTTACAGAAAAATCCCAAAATCACTTTCGGCCCGACCCAGGATTTGAACCCAGGACCTCGTTATCTGCGGTTGGACACGCTACCGCTAGACCAACGAGACAGTCAAACGAAATAATACGGAAGTATAACAAGCAAATTGATATTATGGACGTTGGTAACACTGTCCCTAGAGACGAAGTCACGAACGTAACTTCTCTTAATCTTATGGAATGATAGTGAATAGTTAATGTCTTAGTCAAGAAGTAATGATACTAAAAACGAACGATATTTTACTAATTAATGTATTGTCTTACCGGTGATTTCGCAGAATGGCCGCAGTGAAACACAAGATGGTAAGTAAAATGTTAATCAGCCGTAACTATAATGCCGGCTTTCGCAATCATCTCCCGAGCTCACAAGGAAACGCTCGACGTCCGTGAATAATTCAATAAAAGTTAAAATTGTATCCATTTTTGTTGGAGCGAGCCTCTAAGAGTGTCTTGTTAACTGGCTTACTTAGACCATTACCGGGAAATTATTGAAAGGAATTGTTCCCCCCGGGACAGCTGGCGACTGCTCGCAAAAATCGCTCTAAACGTACTGTATTTTTATGGAAATAACAACGGATTTCCCTCGGCCGAAAACTGTGAGGTTAGAGAAAAATTATCAGACTTTTTATGGATTAAACTTTAATAATGTACCCGTGTTGCTCCATTAGCTACTAATTAGGAGCGAACGTATCTTTTGAGTTGAACTACGCTCAACATTCATATTCAGTTTAAATTATTCTTAATTCAAAGTTACAACGCTGGGAGCTTGTTCAAATACAAGGAGGCTAATTAAAGAGTCTAGATGAAACTTCATGAACATAATTTTGTGATATATTTCGTTTGCGTTCTTCTAAATATACTGGATACTAGTTTATCGTCGTTTACGAAATGGGCTCGCATTGAGTAACTGAAATTTTACAGTATGAATAAAATGAATTGAAAACGTTTTCATTTACATAAACCCATTAAGACCGTTGTCATAAGTTACAACATAACTTGTACTATTAAATATGTATGTGTTTTGACCTGTGTAGGCCAATGCAGGTTCGATAGCGGGTGTAATAAATGAGTGGACTGTATATTGAGATGTATGTATTAATAACCACACTACAGATTAACGTTATCGTAACGGTACAAGAATATAAATTTTAATATAAATGAATGCGCGAGCGCGGTGCGTAGGAACTATCAGCTGACTGCCGAGCGCGGCCGAACGAGCACTCGGCTGGAATCGGTGGCCGCGCCCCCTGGCGACGAAACGTTGCGGTGCGCGGCCGGTTGATGTACTCAACATACTTCCCCGGTTGAAGTATCTTCAACAGCAGTGACAGGAAGAGGGCATATTGTGTTAAATGCCCGTCGAATAATACCCTTGCGCGTCTGGATATCGGCGACTCTAGCAATGCCATCCTTCCCAGAATGCAGACGAAGAATGCGTCCTAGAGGCCATTGTAAAGGTGGTGACGCCTGGTCTTTGATGACGACGAGAGTTCCTTCTTTGAGTTCACCTGATGAACGATGCCATTTAGTTTTTTCCTGAAGCCATAGGATGTACTCTTGAGAAAATCGTTTCCAGAAGTGCTGTTTAAGGTATTCGATGCGTCGAAAACGTTGCAGGCTGTTCACGTTATTATCCATGATTTGAGGATGCGGTAACATCACGAGAGACCGTCCAATAAGAAAGTGGGACGGAGTTAAAGGAATAAGATCAGAAGGATCATCCGAAAGTGGGGTAAGTGGCCTGGAATTTAAAATAGCTTCTACTTGTATCAAACACGTAGCCATTTCTTCAAAGGTTAAATTTGTAAGGCCTAAAGTGCGCCTTAAATGGTGTTTAGTGGACTTAACGGCCGATTCCCATAAGCCTCCAAAGTGCGGTGTGTAAGCCGGTATAAAAGAAAAATTAATACCTGAATCAACGCCACTGAGATCTAAATCTTGTGAAAGAAGTCGAGCTAATTCGTTAAAGGCTCCAACAAACGTGGTTCCATTGTCTGAGAATATGTTTCGTGGTTTGCCCCTCCGAGCAATAAAACGGCTGAGTGCGGCTAAAAAAGCTTCTTTCGTCAAATCAGAAACAAGCTCCAGATGCACAGCTCTTGTAGCTAGACACACAAAGACACAAATAAAACATTTAATTAGTCTACATCCCCTACCTTTCCGGTCTGCTATCATGATTGGGCTGGCATAGTCAACACCTGTATCAAGAAATGGAAATTCAAGATGTAGACGCTGCTTTGGTAGGTTGCCCATGATTGGTTGGACTGTGTTTGCTTTGATACGACAACATTTTACACACTGACGTGAGACCTTCCTAGCTAAATTTCTACCACCGATCGGCCAATAGTGGTGACGAATGGTAGCAAGTAGAAGTTGGGGTCCCGCGTGTTTTAATTTAATATGAAACATTTTAAATAATAGTTGCGTAATACAATGAGAGCTCGATATTAAAATTGGATGCTTTACATCATAATCATAAAATGAATTTTTGAGTCTGCCTCCAACTCTTATGAGATTATTTTGATCTAAGTATGGAGACAGTTTTAATAATTTACTTTTAGCTGGAAGTGGCTTTGATGCTTTGAGTAAATTGTGTTCTTCAGGGCATGACTCCACTTGACTTAATTTCAATACAGTTTGTAATGATTGGTTAGTCTCTGATGCTGTTAGTGGGCCACAATTTGATGATTGCTTGCGGCATTTGTTTATAAAGCGAATGACATATGCAAACACTCGTTGAAGTTTGAGAAAGCAGGAGTGTCTGGCAATGACTTTAGTTAAATGTAACTCACCGTCAACGACGTCCACATGATGGGAACTTATCATTTCCGGTAAAGCTGGCGGCGGCTTATGCGTTTCGGGAAAAGACGGCCAATGATTTGGCTCTTCTTTTAAAAACTGTGGACCCGACCACCACAATGATGAACTTATAATTTTGTCAGCACTAAGCCCTCGTGAAGCGAGGTCTGCGGGGTTTTCAAGAGAAGGAACGTACCTCCACAGAAAACCTGATTCTTCCTGAATCTCACAAACTCGGTGCCTAACAAAAGTACGGAGAAGGTTTGGTTTTGAAGAAAGCCAACCTAAGACGATTGTAGAGTCGCTCCAAAATACAGACTCTTGTATATTTAGAGTGAGTGACTGACTTAATTTCTTATGTAATCTTGTACCTAGCAATGCTGCGCAGAGCTCCAACCTTGGGACGGTTGTAGGTTTAATTGGACAAATCTTGCTCTTAGCAGTAAGAAGATGAACAAAGATCTCACCATCTGAAGATACACTAAGGACGTAGATGCACGCGCCGTAAGCCCTTTCAGAAGCATCGGTGAATACGTGGAGTTGAATAGAAGTTGGCGAATTGCATACTATCCAACGAGGTATCTGTAATGTATTTAAGGTAGGCAAAGTAGTCTGAAAGACATTCCATAAATTTTGTATGTGTTCAGAGACTGGCTCGTCCCATGAAAATTTAGAAAGCCATAACTGCTGCATAATAATTTTGGCTTCCACTACACAAGGAGCGACAAGACCAATGGGATCAAAGATCTGCGCTATGGTAGACAAAATCTGGCGCTTTGTTACTCTTTCATATGAAACTAAATGTATGGCAAATGAAAATGTATCATCTAAGCATCGCCAATGAAGCCCTAGTGTTTTAGACATTTCGTAATCACTAAAGTCAATAACGCTAGAAGAGTCTTGTATACCAGATAGAGCTTGTACTACTTCAAGTGAGTTAGACTGCCATTTTCTTAAATTATACTTTGCTGATTGAAGAATTGTTATAACTTGTCGACATTGAATCACCGTAGACTCTATAGTAGAGCCACCTGAAAGATAATCATCTACGTAAAAATCATTTGCAACGGTGAACTGAATGGCTGAATCGTTACATTCCTGTGCTAGCTGAATTAGACATCTGGTTGCTAAAAAGGATGCTGATGCGGTACCATATGTCAATGTATTCAGAGTGTACGTTTTTAAAGGATCAGTAGGTTCATTCCTCCACAGGATCTGCTGAAGAGGTCGGTGAGCGTCGTTAACAAAAGTTTGCCGATACATCTTTTCGATGTCTGCGCAAACTGCAATTTTATGTTGCCTAAATCGGAGTAAAATGGATAGTAAATCGTTTTGTATAGTAGGACCTACCATTTGTATGTCATTTAATGATTTTCCTGAAGAAGACTTAGTAGAGGCGTCAAATACTACCCTTAACTTAGTTGTACAGCTTGACTCTTTCAACACTCCGTGATGTGGTAGAAAGTAGGTAGAACTCAATATAGAGTTCTGATGCCTAGAGTCAGAGTTGAGAGACATGTGCCCTAAACGAATGTATTCATTCATAAACTCTACATAGAGTGATTTGAGTTCTGGATTACGAAGAAGCCGATTTTCTAAAGAAAGAAATCTACGTTTGGCTATTAAATAAGAATCACCTAGCACATCGGGTGACTCCTTTAGTGGCATCTTTACTACAAAACGCCCATCATTATTACGATAGGAAGTATCATTGAATGATTCTTCACAAGCTCTCTCTTTGGCTGTGAATTTATGTTTGGGTGATATAGAGTCTAGTTCCCAGAAACGAGCCAACTCGTCATGGAGGTTGGCCAGCATACAGCTATTAGGAAAAGTACTAGACTGCTGAATTCCACCTGAGATCAACCACCCCAGTTTGGAATCGCATAGAGTAGGCATTTTCCTACCAATCTGAATACGATTCGTGCCTATGATGCCCCAAAAGACCTCTGCTCCAAGAAGAATGTCAATAGAAGACGGAACGTAGAAGTTGGGATCGGCAAGACGAATCTCGGAAGGTATAGGAATATCCTTGATATTAATAGAACAATGAGGAATGTGCGATGAAATTTTTGGAAGTATAAAACATTCCATTAAGCTTACTTGCAAAAGTTTCGGACACGAAATTTGACGTACTTCCGTTATCCAACAGGATTCGCGCTGTATGGAGTGTACCTTTGGCGTCTTTTACTTTGACAAGAGCCGTGGATAACAAGATTATACGAGAATCAGTGGAATGGTTTGCTGAGAGCGCAATATTTGGTGTGACGATAGATGACGATTCCTTGTCAATGTGAAGAAGTGTGTTATGTTTCTCATTCCTACAATATTTACAAGGCCCTAACTTACACTTAGAACTATTGTGACCTAAGCGAAGGCAATTGATGCAAACTTTGTATTCACGTACCTTTTCCATGCGTGACTCCACTGGTAAAGCTCTAAATTGAGGACATGAAAACAAATAATGTAATTCTTTGCACATAGGACATGAACTATGCTTTGGTTTGTTTTCAGTCGAAATGACAAAACTCTTAGCTCTATGATCGCTATTGTTTTGAGTATTGTATTTTAATTTTACAATTCTGGACTCCTCAAGTGTTTCCAATAAATCAGCCCTATTGCTGAGAAAAGTAGTAAATGTAGCCAATAAAGGAGGGTCGGACAAAGTGTTCCTATGCTCCTCCCACTGACGATTCGTCACCTGGTCTAATTTACTCGTCATTAAGTGAATAATGAGAGTGTCCCAGTGTTCGACTGGTTGCCCTAAAGTGCTCAAAGCCCGAAGATTTTTTTTAGTTATATCAACCAAATGACGTATAGACTTACTGGACTCCTTGTTGATTGGGTCCACGTTGAAAAGAGCTTGGACGTGATTACTCACAAGCAGGCGTTTGTTGTCGTACCTTTCACAAAGTAACTTCCAGGCAGAGTCATAGTTTACCGATGTGAAGTCTAAATTATCTATAATAAGTGCGGCACTGGAGCGCAAAGATGCACGGAGATAGTGTAGTTTATTAATTTTATCTATGCCATCATTGTTATGTATAATGGAAATGAAAGTATCTCTAAACTCGAGCCAATCATGATAGCTACCTGAGAATTTTGGTAAATCAATTTTAGGCAAACGAATTGAACCGTGACTATGTGTGTGACCGCTACAAGAACTCACCTTGGAAGTTGTGTCATCAGTAAGAAGCTTTTTACGAGTATCGGTGATGAGCTGTCGTGAAGTAGCCACCAAACTGTAGAACTCCTTTTCAAATACTTCGCGTTCCGTGAATTGCTCGGTAGGGTCCTCCATTAAAGATTCCAGTTCACCCTGTAACGCATCATATTTGGGATATGAAGACTCTAATATGTTAAGACGGTATTCAATTTCAGCGACTTGTACCTCGCTTAACTTTTCACAAGATTTAGATACATTTAAGAAAGAAGAATACTGCGTGAGCTTTGCTTTGAATGTAGCACGCTTTTTGATTAAGCTTTTTATATCAAGCATCGCGAAAAGATGGCTAGGCTGAGAAATAGTAAGTAAGATAGAAACTAAAAATAATTACACGTAAGAAATAGTAGCTATGTGCAATACTGTATGCAGTGCAACTATTTGGCTAATATCAAATTGTGTTTATTTTTTGTAAGGCGCTTTGCAATGAAATTAATTCTGTTACTAGTAGAACTAATTGTTTTATTTCTTAAGAAACAGGCAATAAGCTACGCAAAAATTACTTATTTGAAGTAAATAATATGCATGTAATGATAAGTTTATGATTTAAAATTAAGTATGAATTAAATATGTGAGAAAAATATGTAAATTGATAGTAAATGGCAGTAATGGCATGAATGATACAATGAAACTAGGCTACTACTAACTATTTTATGATTTTAATGAATTTAAAATGATTATGGCTGATTGAAATGGATGAATGTAATGATTAATGCAATATGATTGCGAAAATTGAATGATTTTTATGATAAAAATGATAAAATATGGAACGATCTCACAGTTTTGTTGCAATCCACAAATGATGTTTGTCCCGTGTAGAACTCTGTATTCTAAGCCACGAGCACAATCCAAAAGTGTAGAATTGGTTCCTGTGCTGTTCTGTACTCCTTGATGAACCGTTATCCCGATGATCTTAAGTTTCTTGAGTAGCCCTTTGGAAGTGAAGTCGGCGATGATGACGGTGCAATGATGACCGTGCAAAAATTCACGACGTCCAAAAGCAGGGTACGATGCCAAGAAGTGACTCCAAGACTCAGGTGACGATTACTTGAACCCGCAGTGAAGTTATAAAATCCGAATTCCTTTGTTCGGCGCAGCTGACGTTGATTCAACGGTGAGAAGACCAATGTTTTGACCTGTGTAGGCCAATGCAGGTTCGATAGCGGGTGTAATAAATGAGTGGACTGTATATTGAGATGTATGTATTAATAACCACACTACAGATTAACGTTATCGTAACGGTACAAGAATATAAATTTTAATATAAATGAATGCGCGAGCGCGGTGCGTCGGAGCTATCAGCTGACTGCCGAGCGCGGCCGAACGAGCACTCGGCTGGAATCGGTGGCCGCGCCCCCTGGCGACGAAACGTTGCGGTGCGCGGCCGGTTGATGTACTCAACAGTATGCTTATACGAAATTAGTGACATACAATTTTGAGATGAAACCAGCGAAGTCGTTAGGCATTAGTTTTTTAAGTTAATAGTTAAGTAGGTGTATATATTGTCTATATTGTATTATCATGTAAATTGTATGTATTGTAATTTCAAAGGTATTGTTTTTTTAAATATCATATCATAAACTAATTCTAAATATTACAGATAAATAACACCCAGACAGAACCAATAATCTCAATCAATACTCATCACACAAAGATTAGTCCTGAGAGGGGATCAAACCCACGACCCCGGGCTTATTAGTAAGGCTTCCTCACCACTAGACCAATAGGCAAGTTGTATCGTGTGTGTTTTGTTTTATCCAGAGAACTTAATCAAAGCAGCCAAGGTGACAGGCCCGGTGAAAAATCTCGCAAACTTTTTATTTATAACAATTGCCATTGGCAAACGAACCAGCACGTCGCAGAGGCCTAGGAGAAGGCTGTTGGAAGCCACATCCACTACGACTAATATTTTTAAATTTTCACCAATTAGTATCGAGGATACTAAATAAAGTCTCTCAAGATTGGACATCTTTAATTGAACACTGGCGGAATTTGAGAGCGACGCTTGTTTACTTGAAATCGTTTGAAGGATTTATGTTTTTTATAATAATGATAAACACTTGTAATAAGAATGCGTAAACATAATTTACGATGAATGTCTATAAAATTTTATAATAATAATAAAAAAGTTTTATTCCCAACAAGCACAGATAATCCTTAACTTAGTTTACATCCACAGAGTACATGGTAATTTTACATCTAAGACGATATAACTGCGTTTAGTTTATATAATACTTATGAAGCATGCAACATTATAAGTACTAGCTAGGAAAGGCGTCTACCTCAGCAAATGTTACAGTAAATAATAATGATTACTGTAACGATGATCTTCCGACAGCAATTAATGTTCCATGTTAATTCAATAATATGTTGTTGTTTATTTAGAGTAATAGGGTGGTAAATAATGATTGCATTGGGTGTAAACCTGTAATGAAAAATAAATAAATAAAACTTGCCTATGTAATATCAAGTTCTTTATTGCTTTCATGTGTACAAATAGGTGGTTTAATATAAAAGTAAGTAACAAACATGAACATGAATCCGATCTGAAAAATGAGGGAGGCGTTTGTATGCGAAAATAATAGCCAGCAATGGCTCTTTAGTAATTGGAGCTTAATCCATTGCTACAATTAACTTTGAACTCGCTTGTCAATCCGAAATATGATTGATTGACATTACATGATTGACAAATGACAACTAAATTGGTATTATTACAATGATTTGATGGACAACGACCAGGTCGCCATATCAAATTCGCAACCGAGATTGTAACAACGTCGCAAAATGTATTGGAAGATATTCTTCATACTTATTACTGCTCCTAAAGTCATTGGTTTAAATCTTAATTTAATCAATTTTTCCTCCGACTACGTTTTGTATAAGGATTTACGATTTCTCTGCTATTTAACTTGCGAAAATAATTACAGTAAGTCATACATTAACTTTTAAATTCAAATTAGATTCGTAAAATATATAGTATTCATGAAAGTCTAGAATATTTTTTTAAAATATTTTTTCTTAAACTTTTCTAATAAAACAAAATTAAAATGGGATGGATCAATTTAATGTCAAAGTTAATTAAGGTTTATTTACAATTTTTGTATTATATACGCCACACGTGCAGTCGAAGACGGAGGCTCTTGTCCAGCAATGACCATCATTTGGCTGATATGATAATATTATGTATAATTATTTTCTTCTATATAATTAAGTCAAAATCAATGTTATGGTAGCCAATGGAATAATCCATCACACTACGTCTAGTACTACATACTAGTAGGTACTACATTTACCTTCTTGCAGCTAGTTTACTCCTGACACAGAAACTGAACAAACACAAGTGCCTAGTCTCCGTGCGGCGTATTGACATGAATATTGATTTGCGGAGGATCTTGCGGCAGAGGACTGCATCTGTTGGAATAATGCTTGACGGAGCCTGTGATCAGACGCAATTGGTTTTACTAGAGGTATCTGTATGATTAAAAGGGGGAAGCAGGAATCTACATTAAGATTTTTCTTATGTTTTTGAAGTTCCATGAAGTAAAAATGTAGTGTGTAGTATGATATCTTGTTTGTAATGTTTTGTATCAATTTGAAGCAGTTCAGTTGTGGAATGCTCTGCTAACTACTGTAAGACGTGCCAAAACTGTCGCTACATTTAAATGAACTAGTAAAACAATCTACGTTTTCGAAGTAACTTCTTTTTAAATACAATAATATTTTAGTTTATTTATTTTATGTTGAAAAATTATTAAGCGCAAATTGGTTGGGTCTTTTTTAAATTCCAACACTAGCGCTAAGACCAAGATTAACTGAAATGATTTGACTTCTCTAAAACTTTACTTATAATTATTGTGTGTATTGCTGCAAGTTTGTATAGTATGCGTACAATTATATTGGCTCCTAGCTTATCAAAGTATTTACACATATTTCGGGTTCCATACCCATCGCGCCTATTACTATACATATTCATTGTGTAGGTGTGTTCCTAAAATATTATTTTATTTATTTATTTAAGGATCCTCAACGTTACATACACTCATGCACTTATAAGACACGTACATACTTAAAAATAATAGTTCTGCAACACTTAAAGACGACCACAGCATTAAAATTTTACATTATTAAAGTTAATTACAATAAATTAATTACATTAATTAAAAACTTGCACTAATTACAAAAACAAGCCATAAACAATAAACATCGAAACGAGACAAAAAGTAACATGAAAAGCAGAACACGGACAACTATTAAACTACAGAACATACACAATTAAAAACATTAATAGCTATATATAAAAAATAACATACAGTAAAATAATAGTGGAAGGCTAAAGCTTAAATACCAAAAATAATCGCAAAATTACATGAAAACAAAAAACATTGAATTGAATTGAAATTAAATTGAAATAATATAATATGAGAGAAAAGTCTTATGCTTTTTTCGGTGTGTATTAAGTGTTTGGTGTTTGTTTATTTTGTTAATTCTTTCGGTTCTATATCAGAACTGATGACGGGAGACTGTGCGGGATGTCCGAAATTTCTATGCAAAACAAATGAAGAACGCTTTGTGTTACGTACATGTATATGTCGCAATTTAGCCGCGTGAACGCTCGCCCGTCCGCGCGGCCGCGCTCCACTGCCTCTACACATAAGGGGAATGCTTATGGTAGTTGATCTTTATATTTGAAATTGTATTTCTTTTTGTTATTATATTTAAAATTATTATTTGGATCATTTGATATTTCATAACATTTTAATTTTGTTCGGCGATTATTATATACACCACATGTTATTTTTAAATGTCATACGGAATACTTAAAGGCGACTACGACACGCACCGCATGCACCACACATTACCCGTTTCTTACTTTGCTCGTATGCACTGTGACTTGTGTAGAACGTTATTATCAATATTTGTACCCAATATAATAAAATATTTGTTAAGATTGTACCCGGCCGCTTGAGTTTTGTAAGCAAACTTAGAGTTATGATTCTTCTAAATAAATATTTACAAATGCCTATAAAGATGTCTAGTAAAATATATAGCCATTTAAAATGAACCATAAAACAGTCTGTTGTCTAGTCATTTGATTACTAAACAGATTCAAATCATTTTGGTTCTAGAGAAGGCATTAGACTGATACCTAAACTATTTTTTTTAGTTTAAGTATTGTTTTCATTATAAAATAAAATTGTGTTATTCACATAAACCCATTAGGAACGCTTGAAATTGGCAACACATAACTGAAATTATAAGTTATTAACTTTTTTCCACTTAGTCGTGGATAATAAGACGGTCTCGGATGAAGGGATTCCTCTTAAGAAAAGTTATCACATTTCGGCAGGAAGTTTATAGCTCCATGTTGTAGGAGGCGCCAAGCGCAAGCGCTAAAAGCTGTCATGGTCACGATATAATGCTCGGCGGCACCG
This sequence comes from Pseudoips prasinana, assembly GCA_951640165.1. NCBI lineage: Eukaryota > Metazoa > Arthropoda > Insecta > Lepidoptera > Nolidae > Pseudoips > Pseudoips prasinana. Next base: position 1,128,796 of record OX621238.1, on the reverse strand, counting down.
CATCTGTAGCGACCATGCTTGATGAATCGTGTGACGCAGATACGCAACGTAAAAATATAACTAAACATAAAGTTACTACATGGCTTCGTCAACTCAACTATCTGGACAGAAAATCTAATTACATATATCGCATAAATAAACAATACCTAATACTATCGTCTCAGTCTATCACTCACTCTTTACTCTCATACACACAAACACACACACACACACGCAAACGCAATATATTTTGTAATTTGTTTCTTTTTATCTCTTTAAGTAATTTTAATTTTAAATAATTTAATTTATTAACTCACCGCAATTTTTTTACATGTACAGCGCAGCAACAACCTCCAAAATGTAATTTAAAATAACGATTGTACACTGCCTCCCAAAATACAGGCAAATTAGCCTAGCTTGGGAATCAGTTTTCGACAACTTTTGTAATAATTAAGTACCCATAAGGCTCTAAGTATATTGGTGTCAATAAAACATTATTATTATGAATTTACATAAGGGGTCTTACGGGAAAAATTTCATAATACCTATACAAAATGTTAATTATTGTTCAAAATTTATAATTTCGCCTTTAAAGTTGCTCTCTAATAATAATACATACACGCCAACAATTTTTTCATAAAGTTTCAAACGCATTTTCCGGAATCGAATTCGGTTTTTGCTACAAATTATTTTCCACCAGTCGAGCAGCATCGTGTTTGATGCGCAAGGGACCGTTCATAATAGTAGATTCTTGCGGTACACATATGTGATGATTCATCGGATATCTCTCTCAAGCTTGAATGATGTGTTTTAGCAATGATTTCCTTCACTTCAGTGATGCTAACTTCGGTTGAAAACGTTGAAGGCTGACGAACGACAGGCAAATCTTCAACAACATCTCACTTGCTTTTGAATGCACTCATATACACATGTTTTTCACAAAGTCGATTCACTATAATCTTTGTGTAAAATTTTAGCAGTGCTTCGTAAAACACGAAATTCTATTTCCGATACAGAATTTAATTTCAAATCGAATTGCGGTTTTTGTCATTATATTGTTATCCATTTTACAATCGGCAAAGCACTTGAGATAAACTAATAAAATCAATAATTGTAAACAAACTACAGATGGTGCTTAAATTAGAAATATAGTAAAAAGTTGTGTCTCCTTAGCAGAAAAAAATAATTTCCAGATACTATTTTAATGGCAAAGTAAAACAAAAAATATATCATACATTCCCAATTTTTGGGCAATCATTCGGATTTACTTTGGGTGCAAGAAGCCATCGTGATGCTTAATCTGTTAACACCTTTTTGTTTGTCAGTAATCTCCAAAAAACACTTACATTAATTATTAGAAAGTGATTTTTGGGGACTGCTGAAAAACATGAATTACGATGTTTTCAGGGTTCAAGACACAAATTGTTCGACGCAGTCCACCCATGGCTCATTTTAACAGACCAACAAGATAACGATACTTACACAAATTACATTGAGAATAAATTCCAACAACTCAACTTGAGCGTCGACGCCGATGTATCAGTTGTAGCAAATAACGGTAATTATAAATTGCTTAATATCATAAAATATAAAATTTTTGGAAAACGCAAATTAGAGTACCTATAATGTAAAGCTGTAATTACTCTAACCAACAACATATTACATTTGTGACCTCCAATAATTACATAGGAGTTTAAATGGGGGCTCCATTTAAACTCCTTTGTAATTATTGGAGGTCACAAATGTAATATGTTGTTGATTTATTATTTCACAAAGTCAACTTCGGCAATATATGAGATTACATTTTATGTAAATACTTGCGCCAATTGTTATCTACTATTTAATTACGTCAGGCGCTTACTGCTTGTATGTGACGACTTTATTGATATTAAAAACAATCAGTTCCTAATTGTACAGACGTCAGCACATCCAGCTATCCCAATCTGTCAAATTTCTTATATTGATTTTCAACTGTATTACTAAGGCAATATTTCAATTTTATTTCAATTGGGGAAATTTGACAGATTGGCGTAGCTTGATATGCTGGCGTCTTAAAGTAGTACGGCCTACTAGATATATTTGCTCCAAGAAATCACTTTTTAGAAAGGTACAATGAGACACTGACTAAATTAATCTCATACTCAGAACTTGTATGTAGTACAGGGTCACACAAATAGTAGGCCAGGTAGAAAGGCAATATGGCAGTCATTTGTTTAAAATTTTAAATCGTGGTTCCATTTTATGTGGTTATTGACGTAAAACTTATTTACGCATGATTAACTTGCGAAAGCTAGTGTAGTGAATACGTGACGAGAGCGTTACTAAAAGTGTAATCGGGCAAGGCGAATGGAAGTTGGGAGGGAGGTAAAAGTTAGTGAAGATAGAAAGATGGATATCACTGTAGGTGCAAGAGAGACAACAAGTTCACATTTTCTTTCTCTCATAGCTAGTTACTTTTCGTATATCTAAGTTATACTCCAGTCGTGTGGTCTAAAGTTCACTTGTGTTTTTATTGTTTTAGGAGTCAATTACACAATCACAGACATTTACAACTTTGGCAAAATTCAAGGGAATCCTTTGGAAATAGTACAACTTGGAACATGGAATGCTGATACAGGTCAGTAAATTAAGTGTCTCATGAAGAATTGTCTTTTGTCGGTTATTGTATACGTTATACGTGTCCCGGGTTCGATTCCCGCGCCGGACAACTAATTTTGGCTGCACGTGTGGCGCAACGGTTAAGACAGTCGCCGCGCCGCTTCGTGTCGCGGGTTCGAGTCGTGTGTGGCCCACAAATAGTCCGTCTATTATATGTTTGTAAAGTACCCCGCGACACACGGATAAGATTCCCGGCGGCATTAAAAAAAAATTGTGTGACCTATAAATAGTTGTTCTGGTCTGGATGTACCAATTTGTGTCAGTCTATTATTGGAACGAAGTTCCTTATCGCGCGTTGTGAAAGGGGGCTAGACGGAAAAAAATTCTTACAAAAAGTTGTCACGACATTTTTTGCAGCTGTGCGGCGTGCGCATGTTTCTCTGTCTGCCTCTCTCTCTCTCTCTCTCTCTTATAGAAAGCAAGCAAGATATTTTCATTTCTATTTCGCATTGAACAGTGTGGTGTCGCGACGATTATTTTTGTTGAGTGTATACAGGTTTTTGTACATAATAAATAATAAGAAATAACTTGGTTCCATCCGGGTGTCCCTTAACACCTCTCAAGTTTATTATTATATGTTACTTACGTTATTTTTGTAGCTAAGCTACTTGTGATCGCTCATCTCCCATCTAGTCTGTTAACTGTGTTTTACCCCTTTCGTTCTCCATATATGTTGGTTTTGGCAACTCATTGGTTGCCTGAAAGAGATTTTAGCGATAAAGTCGCCTCTTGCTTTAACATCACTATTGTTATTTTTCTGGATTGTAAATTATTTTACGCAACATTTATTTTTGCCTGGCTTTTTTGGTCAAGTGACTCTGACTGCTAAACCAGAATACGTGGGTTCAATCCCCACCTAGAATTTTCTGTGATATTTAGAAATATAGTGCTTTGCTTACTCCTTCATCATACGCACGGTTAAGCAGTGGAACACCCTCCCGAACGACGTGTTTCCAGACCCATACATCATGGGTTTATTCAAGGCTAGAGTGAACAGGCATCTTATGGGTGCGCGCGGTCCACCTTCGACTACATCTTCACTTACCATCAGGTGAGATCGTGTTCTAGCGCAAAACCATCAACATTAAAAAAAATATGTAAGTATTTTATTAGTTGGTAGCCATAGTACAGGCTGTGCCTAATTTGGGATCAGATGGGAGTGTGTTAGTTGTCCCAAGATATTTATATTTAATTTTAAATAAAGCGTAGGTACTGATTTTTTTTTAAAAGACTATTCTGCACTTGTGTATCTAATCCCTGTGTCGCGGGGTACTTCCGCGACACTAAGTGGCGAGGCGACTGTCTTAGCCGCTGCTCCACACGTGCAGTATTATTATTAAATAAATAAAAAAGGTTTTTATTCACGTAGACTTTAAAAAAGCGCTTGTAAATAGTCAGAACATGTTCGCAGTAATATATAATTATTTCTAGGTACATATGCTGTGTGGTGACGGCGACAAATATCAGAATCAGAATATCATCACCCCATCTCATCCCGTGGGGGGCGTAGAAGTCGACCCGAGGGAATATCTACCAGAGGATGGGCAGCAGCTTCCTTCTGAGTACTATGACCATCTTACTGCGATCGCCAACCCGCCTGCCAAGCGTGGCGATTATGGCATATCCCCCCAAGACGATTCTTGAGGGAGGCTTGTCCAGCAGTGGACTTATTCAGCTGTAATGATGATGATGATGATGATGACATATAGATATTTAGGTACACGGATTGTAGGAAATAATTTACAATAAGATTTATTTTATAACAGTAACGATATTTAGCTAACTAAAATTAAATTATTGTCAAGGATCATGTGTAGGTTTAATTATCTAAATTTTAGCTATATTTTTACTACATATTGTCTGAATGGTTTTGTCTATTTTAAGGTACGAATTAGATGTTATCATTATGGCGGACCTTGTGTTTATAACGACTGTCGCGCTTTAATGCTACCACCGGATCCAATGCGCCCTAACTGAGAAGACCCAGCGAAACAAACTCAGCGGGTGTCTCTACTACCGGTTTCAACACTGCCCAGTTGAGACGCTCCGGTGGAACATACTCAATGGGGCATATACACGAGATTTGGTCAACTTACTGAAATTATTTAGCAGGCAAACACAATATATGCTCGATTGGTTGTCTGATTAAGTATTTATTTTAGGTTTAATATATTAAAAAGAGAAAATAAAAACGTATTAGTCCCATTAAACTGCTGGATGCCAATAGCGCAAGACCGGAATTGTGGAGATCATTGGGGGAGGCCTTTGTCCAGCAGTGGACGTCTTTCGGCTGATATGATGATGATGAAATGTGTGTTAGTGTACACATACAGTACACATACACTGGGAATAAGTGGTTAACGCTTTAATCTCAACCACTTGAACAAATATTATCCCAAATAAAGAACTAAGAATAGTCGAGAAATTTCTTGTCCAGTTTTACATGGAATCTTGTTAAACCTAGAAAATAAATCAAACTTTTTATGTAATCATTAATAAAATAGAATCCATTTGTTTTAGGGCTGGAGATCCAGCACAGAGACCCGAAAGGTTGCAAGTACTGTAATCGGTGGGATTTCCATAACTTAACTTTGCGAGCGATATCAGTGGTTGGTTTGCTATTAATTACTTTCAACTTGTCAAATAAGTCAAAGTTTCTTGTTTCTTTCTATTTACGTAAACATCTAAGTGTCAAGTGTAATTATTCTCGTGCGTTAAGAAATATCGAACGAATGGGTTGTATAAATTTGAAGTGTTCAGTACCTGGTGCGGTGGCGGAGCGGTTAACGCACATGGGCCGGATCCCCGTGGTCGTGGGTTCGATTCCCACCCGCACTTAAATTTATACAATTCATTTTAAAGATTTCTGAAACATTGTTTTCAGATTTGTTTGTAAGTCGTAAGTATTATTATACTCTATCTTTAACCTTAACTATACAAATTGTAAAAAAACAGTCAGCAATTTTTTACAAAAATTGAGCTATGATGAGACTGAGGGATTATTTAGTATTCTAAAATAAGTTAATTTTTTAAACATTATATCTTAGGTTTTTGAATTTGTATGTATAATTAAATATTATTTAAATTTTTAACAAAGAATAAGTATACCTTTTAAGCCGTTAGAACGCCTGTGGTACAGGTTTAACCTAGTACAGGCACAAATTGTCAATAGCTTAGTATTAATTATTTTTAAATTAAGTAAATATAATTTTGTACACATTATTTCTTGAATAAAAATTTATTATTATTATTATATTACCTTAGGAGACACTCACTTATGTATGGCATTGTATGTTTGGATGATGTCATCATAATTTTGGGAAAACTGACTAAGATTGTGCGATACCTATTTAAAACGTTATTTCGAATTTTATAATTTATTTTCCCGTGAAATTTTAATTAAGGAAATATATACAGAGGATCTTAGGTATTTAATGTATCTTCTTGAAATACGTTGGATTAAAACGGTTTTTTTTTATCACGGTAAAACTACCCCCCGACGATAATAAATAGATAATATCCTGGGACATTATTAGCACACGGCTATCTGTATGGGAAAATTACACCCAGACTCAGAACAAACAGACATGTTAATGGACACAAATATCTGTCCTGGCTGAAAATCAAATCGCCAAACGGATCGTCTAAATTAAATTTCTCGTAAATTTCTCGTAATCTTTAGACATTTATAATTAATGTTGGAATTTAGTAAATTTAGTTGAATAGCATTATTCGCAATGCTATAATTAGTATTGTAATTTGTTGATGAATTGCTTTTAAATGATATCCCTTTTCCAGTGATATAAAGAAAAGAAATAATCAAACTGTATAATTACACCGTAGCCTAGTTGGTAGTGCTCCTGACTACGAAGCTGGTGGTCCTGGGTTCGAATCCCGGTAAGTGCAAATATTTGTGTGATTGGCACGAATATTTGTTTCTGAGTCATATATGTTTTCTATGTATATAAGTATTTATCTATCTATATAAGTATGTATATCGTCGCCTGGTACTCATAGTACAAGCTTTGCTTAGTTTGGGGCTAGGATGATTTGTGTGACATTGTCCCTATATATTAAATATTTTCAAAAAAAATATGGAAAATATGTATATAACAGTTTTAGTATACATTTTATAGATTTATAAGTTGCCTCCGTACTGGCATGAAAATGCATGTACAGACGCCAGTCATCAGTCATTTTCATGCATTTCAAAATAACATTATTAATGTTATTATTAGACGTAACATACTAATTTATCTTATTAGTTACATACTCGAGTAAAGCCGGGGCGAGTCACTAGTATTTTATAACCTTCTATAGAAATTTAGAAAAGTTTAAACATTGAATATGGAAAACTGTAGGTAATATTGTTTACTTCTTTAAAAAAAGGATGGCAACGGGGTGTCCACATTTCAAAGGACGTACTGACCCCAGCACATCTAGCTACCCCAATCTGTCAAATTTATTTTATAGATTTTCAACATTATCACAAAAGCATAAGATTCACTTTCAATTGAGGAAATTAGACAGATTGGGGATTAAACAGATCGCTTAAAGAATTTATGAATACCTACAGTTCGGTAGTTTTTGAGTTTAAACGTAACAAACAAAATTACAAACATGTCGACTGGCTTGTTGGTATAGTAGTTAGTGACCTTGATTTAATTTGACTCCTAGTAAGCTAGAAGTGGTGGGTTCAATACCCGCCAATGACAAATATTTATGTAATGGACATTGATTATTTGTTCTGTGTCTTGGTATAATTGATGTATAATTTGCATGCATTTAGAAATATATAAGTATGTTTATCAGTTGTCTGGTTGCCACATTACAGACTCTGCCTGGTTTGGGATCAGATGCACTGGCATCTGTTAGTTGTCCCAAGACAGATTTAGATAGCTTAAAAAGCTACCGCTGTAACAGGCAGATAGACACACGGATGGACTGAGTTACATTATAAGGTTAATTCCTTACCATTTGCGTACGGAACCCTATAAAGTATTAACATGTTGTTCTGAACAGATTATAGATAAGCCCGAAACTTTCTATCCCGAGATGTTGTCTGAGGACGTTTACACCGCAGGAGTAAGTGTTATGACGAAGATTACTTCACAGATACTGAACACGCTGAAGGAACAACATAATTTCAGGTAGGTTATGCTACCAGGTAATATTCTCCAAACTCTTTAAGGGCTGATTATTAAAATTCGTGATATCAGCTAAAACATAAAATTTTATGGAAATTTACCTGGCTAAATCTTTACCTCACAGTTAAAACAAATCAAACTAACTTTCTTTCACGTAGAGGCAGTGTTTATCCTGGTGTCAGTGTTGTTCAAGCCACCCGCTAGGTGTCGTGGTTTAACAAATGTTATTGAATGACAACAACCGGGCCCGACAACTAAACGTGCCTTCCGACGCACAGAGACGCTCACAAATTAAACCACATAGAGGAACACCATTCAGACTTCGCAACAAACGGGTCCGACAACTAAACGTGCTCTCCGACGCACAGAGACGCTCACAATTTAAACCACATAGAGGAACACCATTCGGACTTCGCAACAACCGGGTCCGACAACTAAACGTTCTCTCCGACGCACAGAGACGCTCACAAATTAAACCACATAGAGGAACACCATTCGGACTTCGCAACAACCGGGTCCGACAACTAAACGTGCTCTCCGACGCACAGAGACGCTCACAAATTAAACCACATAGAGGAACACCATTCGGACTTCGCAACAACCGGGTCCGACAACTAAACGTGCTCTGCGACGCACAGAGACGCTCACAAATTAAACCACATAGACGGACACCCTTCGGACTTCGGACTTCTAGAATGTCCTGTGTTTGCCTAGATGCTTTGCCTCACCGGATCATGTACGGACCGGTGAGCGCAAACGTTGCAATTTTGATTGTTTTGGTAGCTAGTACAACTACTGACTAGCATAGTCAATTAGTATCGTGTGTTTTTTTTTATTATGTTATTTCTAATTATTAATTTTGTTTTGTATTTTATTATGTTTGTATTTTCTGCCTATGGGTCGCAATTAGTTACCCGAAATAAACATATTTTATTTTATTTATTTATTTATAGTCGCCTTTTACGACAACCACGGTGTTGTCTGGTGTTGTTACACTCACCCCCGCAACGGAAGGTAGTTTTTCCAACTCCTTCCATTCTCCTTGGATAAGCTTGTTGCAAAAGTACTAAAGAAAACTTTATATCAAATCAGCTGTTAAACTCTAGTTCAATGGTAAGTATGGTAACAGTTCTTAATAACACGCAAATACTTACTACAACTATAATTAACTTCTCCAGATATTGGTTGTAAGCATCATACATAACAATAACTGAACTGTATGAACAATAACCGTGACTATTATTTGGAAGGCATGTTATAATAGTTACTTTTTCCAGGTTCAACTATACTATCGCAGACAGGTGGATAGGATCACCCGAGAGAAATTCAACATTGGTCAGTATGTTAATAATAATATCTAGGGACAATGTCACACAGATCATCCTAGCCCCAAACTAAGCAAAGCTTGTACTATGGGTTCCAGGCGACGATATACATACTTATATATATAGATAAATACTTATATACATAGAAAACATCAATGACTCAGAAACTAATATTCGTGCTCATCACACAAGTATTTGCACTACCGGGATTCGAACCCAGGACCACCAGCTTCGGAGGCAGGAGCACTACCAACTAGGCTACGGTAACCGTGTTTTGCTTTTATATTGCCTATTGGTCTAGTGTTTAGTGACCCAAACTGCTAAGCTAGAGGGCGTGGGTTCGATCCCCACCCTGGACACATTGACTATTTCTTCTGTGTCTGGGTGTAATTTATCTATAATATGATTTTATTTAAAAATGTATATGTATGTTTACTAGTTGTCTAGTTGCTATAGTACAGGCTCATATAAGCATAATTTCAGTATATAATTAATAAAATCTACAAATCGAAATAAATGTCAATTAATAAATACATGAAAACCCCATAAAGTTTCTATTGAATTATGATTGAAGCATTAGTTTAAGGAATGTAATTGTTAAGAACTTTAAAATCTACAAAATGCAATATTGAACACTGTAATATCGAGAATTCTAATGAAGACTTTAATCCTGCTAGCTTTAAGTTGATAATGAAGTCCTGGAAATTGACTCGGATGTTAAACTAGAGAATACTTGCTATCCTTACCAGTATGCTCTACTAGCTTCAGGTCATTAGATTTCCCGAACCTAATAATAATATTTATTGAACGAGAAGTGTTATAAATATTATTTTGACTGATATAATAATTTTAAAACTCCGGGTGTACACGTCTACACTAGCTAAACGTTAAAGAAACATCATATGATTAATTAAGGAATCGTTATAATTTTCGCTTTTTCATCGAGTAATAATTTTTTATTACGATATAGGCCGTCACGAACTCTTTGTACTGGGAGGAGCAAGATTTGTCGAGTACCTGTGCTCGGGTGTTCCCGAAGTGGCTGGATTGGGTGGATATTTACCACCCACCTACTACGAACCTGCAGTAAATATTATTTAGTAATTTTAACTAGCTTTACTATTTTGCTTTATGTATGAGTAGTGAGCTATTCTATCCGGTTCTTGATTTAAGTCTGATTTCTAATGACTACATTTGGGCCCCACAATTGAACTTGCATTGTTATAAGCTTTGCACTATAAACTACTTGGACAGTCTTCCATCTAGAGTCTGTATGTTGCCAATGATTTAGAAATCGATAATGACGTATAATGGAACCTATAACCTCCACAATAACTTATGTTTTTTTTCACACAAAAAATGTTTAAATATAAACTAGTTCCTCTTAAACTGTGTGACTCTCGGTAAAGAATATCATCTGCTCCCGTGGGGGAGTAAAAGAAGTCCCGAGAGAATATCTCCCAGAGAACGGATAGCAGTGTCTCTCTCTGGGCACTATGACCATCATACTGTGATTGCCATTCAATTTGATAAGCGTGGCGATTATGACATATCTCTCCAAACTTCCACAACTCCATTGTGGAAATCTTTTGGGGAGGTTTTTATCCAGCAGTGGACTTCATTCTATCATGATGGTGATGATGATGAATCTAGTTTCTTATACACTAAATATTGTCAATCGGTTTTTATGAAATGAAATGAAATATTTATTCAGCACTTGGGTATTAACATACACTTGTACTTGTCAAGGTCACAATGCAGTACATAAACAAAGTGGATAGTAAAAAGTTACAAAAAAAAAAATTAATCTGTCTGTCCGTGCGGTTTGTTTTATCGCATATATTTTCTGAAATCCTTAAATAAATAACAATGTACTAATCTATTATTTTGAAATTTAGTTCTACTATATTAAAATTAAAGAATTGAAGACTAAAGCAAAATACGAAATTCTAAGTGAGGGTGTGATCACATGCACGGGATCACCGATCACGCATTAATGGGCCAAAGCGATCCTCGCCGCTGAGGAACCTACCCTAGCTAGCCTGCGGCTTTCTCTAGCTGCCTAGGTGGACGACCCGGAGAAGAAAGCCACAAAGAAACTCCGGGCTTGCTTTTTTCGTCTTCTTTTGCTTTCAGTTTACGATTTTTATTTTTTAAATGTCATGTATTTTACTTAAATTGTGATTGGTTGTTATGTAGGCTAATGCACGCACAGAACCGTTGTCATTCAGTGAATCATAATAAAATAAATAAGCAATAGCATTAAATTTCACTCAAGCACTTAGAATATCCTCTTGCTAGACGAAAAAACGGTGGGTGCATCCGCGTACATTTACAAAATTAACAAGTCAAACGAAGTCTACCAGAGGCGAAAAAGAAAAAAAAAAAAGAAATGAGTACCCCAACAGCAGTTCGACCAGTTACCGCAAGCAGCACCCGTTCACGAGTATGACGTGTGGGCCAGCCATCGCCTCCCTCGCCATATCAGAGGGAAGGAAACGACCCGACCCACAACGCCACCGCAAGCATTAACAGACAATGGGAGCATGACGAGCTTACAAAGGGGAGTTCATATTGAAGTCGTTAACAGCCTTCGGCCGAACAGCGTTTGACATGTTCAAGATACTACACATTTGTTTTAATAATAGGTCTAAAAATCTATAAAGTTAAATTATTACAGCATTATTTCTATAGTCGATTGAGAAACATATACATGTATATCCTTAACATAACACTAAGATGTTGCTCTTGTTTAACCAAGCGACCAAGCGTTTTTGTCGCTTAAATAATCATTTAGAGTGTAATAGGCCTTTTTCATTAAAATATTCTTGATCTCTGATTTAAATTTAGCATAGGACAGTTCCTGAAGATTTGTGGGTATTTTGTTATAAATTCGGATACTCAGTCCGACAAAAGAACAATGAACCTTTTGTAAACGATGGGATTCTGCACACAATTTGTGTTTATTTCTAGTGTTTATCGTGTGTGTGTCACTTCTCTTTTGAAACAAATTCACATTTTGCCGCACATAAATTATATTAGCATAAATATATTGCGAAGATACCGTTAATATATTTATCTCCTTGAAAAACTCTTTTAAGGAGAACCTCGCACCTAGCTGATAAATAGCTCGTACTGCACGTTTTTGTAGAATAAAGATACTGTGGATGTCAGCCGCCTTACCCCACAGTAGTATACCGTAAGACATAATACTGTGGAAGTAGCTAAAATAAACCAGGCGCGCAGTATCTATGTTAGTAAGTTGTCTAACTTTTCTAACAGCATAAGCAGCAGAGCTTAATTTTCCAGCCAAGCCGGATATGTGAGTACCCCATAGAAGTTTTCTGTCTAAAGTTAAGCCCAGAAATGTAGTAGATTGAACAGATTCCAACACTTCATTGTTCATTACCAGATCTGGACCAACATTACTCACATTAGGTGTGGTGAATTTAACGCACTTCGTTTTTTTGGCATTTAGAACTAAGTTATTAACCGTAAACCATTCGGTAATCAGTGTGAGAGCACTATTTATGTCATCAAGGTTATCTCTGTTTCGATCTACTTTAAAGATAAGAGAAGTGTCATCCGCAAAAAGTACTACATCACAGAAGTTTTTTAAATAATGTGGTAAATCATTAATATACACTAAAAACAAAAAGGGACCAAGAATGGACCCTTGTGGCACGCCTAAAGTGACAGGTAGATCATTTGACTTAACTCCACCTACGTCGACACACTGAACTCTCTGATTAAGGTAAGAGGATAAAACGTCAAGCGCAACTTCCCTTACGCCATAGTGTCGTAATTTCAGTAATAGCGTGTCGTGGTGAACGCAATCAAACGCTTTTGAAAGGTCACAAAAAACTCCAAAAGCATTCTGTGACTTCTCCCATGCATCAAATATATGTTTTATTAGTGCAATCCCTGCATCTGTTGTAGATCGCCCTTTAGTAAACCCAAACTGGTTCTGGTGCAAGAGGTTGTTTACATTAAAATGCTTGAGTAACTGCTTGAGTATGAGTTTTTCAAATATTTTACTGAATGCTGGTAAAATGGAGATGGGGCGATAATTAGAGGGATCGTCTTTAGAGCCTGATTTAAACAATGGTATGATTTTACTGCATTTCATTAGGTCGGGGAAAGTACCTGTATCTATACACTGATTATAAATAACCATTAAGTAAGGCGCTATTACATCAATTATGGTTTTTAAAATCCTTACGGATATACCCCATAAGTCACCTGTATTTTTTTGCTCAAGCGTCTTAACAATATCATATATATCAGATACCGTAACATGTTCAAAATTAAAAATTACATTGCATTCTGGCACGCTATTACGTAACAGCAGTTCGGCGCCAATTTCGGAGGAGTTTAAGGAGCGAGTGGTGGTTACAGGTATGGCGGCAAAAAAGTTATTTAACTCATGAGTTATTTAACTCTTTTTTTTAAGTAGGTCCATAAATTAAAAGTAGTCGTGGGTAATAGAGTCGGAGTTATTGATTAATCTGTACTTATACTATTAACTAAAAACTATTTGAACTTAACGTATACCTGATCAAGGCAGTGGCAATAGAGTGAATATATTATGTGTTCTGCGATCAACCACAGTCCTCGTAAGTTAAGTAATAAAACGTTATTATACATTGAAATTTTCTTTACTGCTGCTCTCACAAATTTATTTTTTATAAACATCAAAAGCAGTAAAATAATTTAATAACTGTCTGTTACAAAACTTACTATGGCTGGAATATTAATTTGACAGACAATTTGCTTATAGGTATACAAAATAAATTGCACTCAGCCACTATGATTTAACCCACTTAATTAATAATCTACATTTGTGAAAAGATAAATTGTGCATAACTGACAGACAGTCCGCTAAGTACACGATAAAATTTTCGAAAAAACTAAAATACTTGTATTTTCATAGAACCAAGTTCTACTACCTGATCCCCGACCGAGGTGTAGGGAACTACGAGAATCGTTTTCTCACGCCTCTGTCTGCCGGCGTGTGGTGCTGCGCGCTGCTAGCCGGCGTGGCGTGCACGCTGGTGTTAGCTGCTGCAGCCGCTATGGAGAGCAGACCTAAACCGGGGGTGTATGCTTTCTTCAGTGTATTTGGTGCTTTCTGTCAACAAGGTGCCTTATGATTGTGTTATTTTTAGTTACTAATCTTACTAATATTATTTATGCGAAATTTTGTAAGTATGGAAGGATGTTTGTTACTCTTTCACGTGAAAACTACAGAATGGATTTTAATAAAATTTTACAATAATATAGGCTTATACATCAGAATAACACATAGGCTACAATTTATAAATATATTGCGTGAATTGTCGAAAATATTACGATAAGAATGTCAAGTAAATAGGAAAAATCTACCATCTGCGAGCTATTAAGGCGTGTACTGCCAAATCTAGAGGTACACATTCAAATGCGAAAGTTGGTGAGTATACATGTATAAATGTATGTTTGTAACTCTTTGACGCCAAATCTACTTGAACGCGGGTGAAACCACGGAGCATAGCTAGTAGTTGTATAAAAATAGTTCATGTAGTTTTATTACTGTTAATTGTTACTTGGAAACTAAAAAGCAACCTAGAATTCGCTGAAATTCTGTGTAGTTTTGAAGGCCACATGGCCTGGTTACCTTTCTAGTCCATAAGCGATAGGCGAGAATAAGCATCAAAGCGAGCAATTAGTTAGATTAGAGGCCAGAATCATTCTGATTTTACACTGCACGTGGGGCGCAGTGGCTAAGATAATCGGCTCGCCGCTTCGTGTCCCGGTTTCAAATCCCGCGCAGCTATTTGTGTGACCCATAAAAAGTTGTTCTGAGTCTGGATGTACTTTGTGTCCATCAATTATATGTTTGTAAAGTACCCCGCGACACAGGGACTAAATTCCCGGGTGCGGTGCGTTGTCTTAAAAAAAAAAAAAAATAACAATACTCACTGATGGCGTCAGAAAGAAGAAAAAGCGTTCGTCTGCCTAGTCACGCCTAGATTCTGTTCTTTATGCTTTTTGTTACGGTAGTGCATACGCACGTGTTCACAATTATACTTTTATATACAATGCTTCGGCGGCCATTATCAACCGAGACTATGCAGGATATATCTACTAGTATGTACATAACCATAGATGCACTCTCTGTTCACTGAGTATCATTAAGACTTCACCACGAAGAGATTAAACAAACCACTGAAGGTTTTACGGGCACTACATACATGCTGTATATAGTGTCCATAAAATCTATTTTTTTTGGAATTGACCTTTAATTTTATAAATAACATTTTAAATTGTACACTTTATAAATATTATTAAGATATAAATTCTATGAAAAGATTATTAGCGCCTGGTGTTATTGGGCATTTTAGTAAGTAAGTAAGTAGATTTATTACCCTCGGTGCTCGCTGGTGTCGTAGTTACCTAACAGAAATTCACGTTTTGTACGTAGAGCTATATGATACAAGGGTACACGACTGCTAATCGCCCTCCTTATTCGCAGCTTACGAAGATGGAGTCCAAATGTTGGAAGATACGTTCAACAGTCAAGGTATGCCTCAATAACTTAATCTCATAATAATTACAGTAGTGTGTTCCAATTTTAGTCAGCTTCGACGGACTGATCATATTGTCATTGACCTAAACTCAAAACTTGACCATGTGTAACTTACTTGGAATCAGTTTATTTTTATTTATTTATTTATTTATTATAATAGATACATCATCAACTTAACACTAAACATTTGAAGATGACAAGTTTTTCAGTTTAAGACTAGGTGTTAAATCACTACAGATGTATACAACATTCGTTAAAAAAATAGTCTTAAAATATAATAAATACAAAAAAGAAACAATATATAATACTATACTACTAATGCAAATTAAACTTAACCTAAAAATAGACATTTAAATTTGGATAAAAGTAAAAACAGAGAAACGTAGAAACATAACATTTTTAACTAAAGACTAAATAATTTTGATAATTAACAAATAAATTGAGATATCTATAAATTATATTAATTATTAAATATAAGTTGAATTATTGCTTAATTGAATCAATACAATTCTTAGCAAACTGGCGAATGTTTTTGCAATTGAAAATATCAATGTTTTCAACACAGTTTACTTTATTATATGTCGATAAAAGCCTTTTAATGGGAGCATTCTCGCCCAATTTAGTTCTGCTTCTCGATATGGTGAAAGTGTTTACCACGGGGTGTCTAGGTATTTTACGGGGTACTGTTATGTTTATTGCAGCTAATGCTTCCGGTAATACAATACCTCCATGAATTAGTCTGTGTAGAGTGGAAAGATCGCATATTGTGCGCCTAGTTTTAAGCGATTCCATATTAAAGTGACTGAGCCTCATATTATAACTTGACCGATACGGACAACTGGGATCCTTGTAAGCAAGGTATTTAGTAAAATTACGTTGGATCCTTTCTATTCGGTCGCAATGAACTTTGTACTGTGGATTCCAAATTGGAGATGAGTATTCTAAATTAGACCGAATCAGGGCATTGTATAAGGTGATCATTGAATTTGGGTTTTTGAATTCTTTACATGAACGTTTCACAAAACCGAGCATTTTCCAAGATTTAATTATTATATTGTCAATATGTTTCACAAAACTTAGTTCCCTATCAACCAAAATTCCAAGATCCCGTACTGATGTTGTCTCTTGTAGATTCTCTCCTGATATACTATAATTAGATGGAATAATATTTTTATTACGTGTAAACTTTATGTGGAGACACTTTGTAGCATTTAGGTCCATTTTATTTATAAAACACCACTGTCTTATTGAGTCCAGATCACTTTGAAGGAGACTAACATCAGTTTGTGTTCTTATAGATCTGTAAAGCTTTAAGTCATCTGCAAAAATAGAACAATTACTAGACTTGATATTATCTGGTATGTCATTAATAAAAGCTAGGAACAAAATTGGGCCAAGATGAGATCCCTGTGGCACACCAGACGTAGGTTCATAAGGAGATGAGCAAAAACCAAGAATTGTAACCCGTTGAATTCGCTCTTCTAAATATGATTGAAACCACTCTAATAGTTTACCATGAATACCATATTTTCTTAGTTTATTTAATAATATATCATGATTTACCTTATCAAAAGCACTACTGAAGTCGGTGTAGATAGAGTCTACTTGAACTTTGCTGTCCACAAAATTGATAAGGTCTGTAACATAGTTGATTAAATTAGTAAGAGTGGACTTTCGTTTACGGAAACCATGTTGAACATTGGAGATGACAATTTCAAAGTGACTAGTGATAATAGGGCATATAATTTTTTCTAGGAGTTTAGGAAAAGTACTTAAAATGGACACCGGACGGTAGTTTTTTATATTGGTTTTATTACCTTTTTTATAAATTGGAACAACATTCGCAATTTTCCACTGAGTAGGAAATGTACCAGTCTCAACTGATTTTCGGAAAAGCAATGTCAAAGGTAGCGATAGATATTTAGAGGTCATTTTTATAAAATATGGTGGTATGCCATCTGGTCCAGCACCTTTACTTTGATCGATGGATCTCAACAATTTTATTACAGAACGTTCGGTTATTTCAACGTTACTTAATGAGAGCTGAGGGTATAAATCACGTTCGTTGGACCCTGATTTCTCATCAGTAGAAGAAAATACCGAAGAAAATTGAGTTGCAAAGAGGTTGCATACATTTTGAGCTTTTGATGCGGTTTGGTGATCTAGAAACATTTCTGCTGGCATGTCGGAAGTCCCCCCTCGTTGCTGTTTTATATATGACCAGAATTTCTTTGGGTTACTATTTATAGCGTTTTCTGTCTCGCAGATATACTCTAAATAACAAGTATTCATTAAATCTTTGACTCGCTTGTTACTACCCCAATTCAAAATGATCTCTTGGATTTTTATATTTTTTAAATTTAATGCGAATTTTGTCTCTTTCAGACATTAGAGCAACAAGGTTATAAGAAAACCAGGATGGGTGCTTTAACTTACGTGGTTTAGTTTTTGGGACCATAGACTCAATGATTGAATAAAGCAGGTCATAAAATCTAGAGACCGCAGAATTAACATTTTCATAGGGTGTTAATTCGGATACCCAATCAACCTTTTTTAATTTTGAATTTATAACGCTATAGTCAGCTTTCTTAAAATTATGAGTTGCAAAGGGTTTGTTTCCCATGTAACTATCGTAGGCTTTTATCGAAACATTAACTTCAAGAGCTGGATGATGTGAATCAAGTTTGATAAGCGGATTATCACATTTCTGAACCTGAATTCCCTCAAAATTACACAATATTAAATCTAGGATCCGATCATTTCCATTTTTTACAAAATTATATTGTATCAGGTTATTAAGCGACATAAAGTCGACAAACATGTACCCAATATTAGATTCATAATTCAGAGGTGACAACATAAAAGGATTCTCGACATCCTGATGCCAATCAATAAATCCCAAGTTAAAATCCCCCAAGATAATAACATTGCCAGAATGCGATTGCATGACTTCATTCAGATTCTCAATTACAGAATTAACATTTATAGATGTAACTGGAGGAGGCAAGTAAAGAGCGCAAACTAGAATTTCTTTTGTTTTTGTTTTACTTATTTGGTATTTAACCGAGACCCACAAATCTTCATTTTGACTTTCAAAGTGCTCTACTCTTTTAGATGGAAAAGATTTTGTAACAGCAATAACCGTACCACCACCAATTTTTCCAGACATAGCACTAGTACATCGATCTCTCCTATACACGTTGTAATTAGCACCAAAAAGTTCATCATTCATTACTCCATCATCTAACCATGTCTCTGAGCCAACAATAACATCGTAGTTAGTTGATAATACCGCCAACTTTAGTTCGTTAGTTTTGGTTTTCAGGCCTCTAAAGTTTTGATAGTAGATATTGAATGTTATAGATTTATACACGGGCTGAGATTTTACACTTTTCCACTTATTTACAAATTATTTAATGACTCATAACATTTAATTTGTTTAGCAGGAGATTGGTCATTCTTTCGTACAAAAATGCGACCACTACGGATCCAGATGTATTTATACTCTTTCTCTCGAGCGACTAGCCTTGTGCGTGCGTGCAGGGCTTTGTAATATGGCGCTAAGTGTTCAGAGACAAAAACTGGTGATTTTGTTCCTCCGTAGCCAAGATGACCTGAATGGAGCTTATTTAGAGGATTAGCTTTATTAAATTTACTAACCGCTGCTAAAATTTCGTCTCTCTTTCTGGTAGTAGAAAGCTTTACAATAACTGCGCGCGGCCTGTTGCTTGAGTCATCCATTTTACGGACCCGTGTGCACGATATGGCCTCTGAATCATTAAGGGTTGCAGAAACCGAAGAACACAACTGCTTTACGGTTGAAACCAAGTTTTCAGATTTGTTTTCTGGAATTCCATTGATTTCTATGTTGTTCTCACGTGAATGCTGTTCGAGTAGGTTCAGTCTGTTAGAAAGGTCCTCTACTTTAGAGTTGAGTTTGTTATTATCATTGGCCAAAATTTTTATCTTTTCTTCCAAAGCCTCCTGGGAGACTTTCATGCGATCATATTCCCCACTTAAGTATTCAACACTACTTTTCAGTTCTTTTAGTGAACTAAGCTCATTTTTTATAGTTGTTATATCTTGTTTTAAGGTCGATTCTATTATGCTTTTCAAAGAATTATCAATAGAAGTTTGTATTTCAATCCTAATTGCTGATAAGAGAGATGGATCAATTGAAGACGTATTTTGCTGTGAAAAGCTTGCCTTTTTGCGTTGTGTTACATTGTCAGTCGTTTCTGAGTTCACTATTGTACCACGACCGTGATGCTGAGTAACTTTAGAAACTACAGGCGTATTGGTATTATCGCTTTTCCTTACTTTATTTATACAGCCGGGACATGACCAACTTTCTTTCTTTCCCTTATCTAGTAAATTCAAATCCTGCTTAGATATATTAGCGCAAACAATATCATAGGCATCCTTGCAGAGGAAACACACTAAATTTTCTTTATTTGTAATTTTCTTTAGACAACCAGCACATTGTTTTGAGTTTGGAGACATTCTCGTCTGTATTAACAACACGCCGTGAACTAAGAAAAATATACGCTGCAGCGATGTTTTCTAATCTGTAGTCTAATTTCGAAGTAGCAATCAAACCGCTATACTAAAATGCAGCCGCTTTGTTGTCGAACATACCTTGATGTCGGTGACTGAGGCCGTGCCCAAAGGGTCTTAAGCGCCGTGCATTTAGCGTCACTTACGCGTTTGGATTGATCACTGTACACTTTGAATTATGGACGTTAATAAAAACATTTGTTAAATTTGTTTTCGTAATTATCACTGTAATACACTAAAGATAGATTATTGACACTATATAAAAACTTTTATTATAACTTTGTAATGACTATTATATAATTTAATTGACGGGGCAGGTGATTTTTACACTAGAAAACTATTTTTAATTAGGAGCACTGTTCAAACGTGGACTTTTGACTATTGACGTTCGTGACGTATGCGGTGTGCGCATGTATAACGTGCAGTTAATTGCGGAGCTATGACATGGCAACCTTCAAGAACCGAGCCTAGTTCTTTTCCTTTTCCTCTAGTGTTTCAAGTATCCACGAGCGGTGGTGACCACTTATTATAGGTGACCCAATTGCCCGTTTGCCTTGCTATCATATATATAAAAAAGGAGAAATGTTCCCGCACCGTCTATCGATTCAGAATAAGCCGCTTTGGCCGTAAAGCTACGACAAGGATGAATTGTCATAGTTACTTTAACGGTCAATGTCGGTGCCAAAAACTGGCCGTCAAACTTTAGTTTTGTAGTCTAAATCTGTACTTAAAACTGAGAAACATTAATTTAGCAGTCCGGAGGGAATCCAACCACCTTCTAATCCAGAGCAGGGCTTTTAGAAGTTACACCACGAAACGGCATCCCTAAAAATTTCTAGTAAACTATAATTTCATTTAATTCCATGGGTCACTGTTGCTACCCTTTTCTTGGCTTCAACTGATATTCCATACCGAGGTTGCCTGAAAGAAATCGCAGCAGCGATTCACATCTAGTTGTAATATTTGTTTTCATTTTCTTGTGTATAATAAAAAGTATTTTACTTTTACTTCACTTAATTCTCAGCAAGATATCAGCTTTAACTAAACCGGCTGTGATGAAAACCTTTTTTAGTTAATTTTCAATCACTAGGGCGTCGGGTGACTCTCCTTGTGATCGGCATCACCAGTATGCTGTTATACAACTATTATACGAGCAGTGTGGTGTCGTGGCTGCTCAATGCCGCTGCACCGTCCATTTCCAGCCTAGATGGGCTTATTAATAGTGACCTGGAATTAGTTTTTGAAGATATTGGGTACACTAGAGGATGGCTCGATGTGAGTAACTGCCTTTTACTAGTAAAGTTTCTAATACGTTCAGCATGAAGAAAACTCATCACTCGTGTACTAACCTCATCTTAACACAAAATATCACTTGTTAACTCACTGATTACAACAATTAAATACCTAAGTAATGGAATCAGGCGTTACTTTGCGGAAATCCATAACAATCAAAATACAAAATCAATATGTAGTGTTAATTCCGCTAATTGTCAGTTTAATCATGCCGGGATGCAATTTGCACCGCCCTCCCGCCCGCAAAAATGTGCACATGCAAGAAGGACAATATAAAAAAGCAAATTACATGCGCCAGTACGATACCCAACACGTGTTTCAGTCTTCCACGGACCATTCTCAAGGGCTGCTAACTCGTCGAGTGCTCGAAGGAGACATACATATTGATTTTGTGTTTTGATTACTAAATACCTGTAAAGCAGAATTTGAAAAGTCAGCAGGCGGTGCTGGTGGCGGCGGTCTTTCAAATTCTGCTTTCAAACTCCACGAGCATCTAAGAACGGCTGCTAGTATTTTATATAAGGAGTTTCATATTAAACTGATTGATGTGAAAGGCGGAGAAATGTATTATTAAATAACGTCCGTAATAAGCAAACTTTTATGGTAACTAATTAACCAACAATTCAGAAAAAAATTGTAATTTCAGAGTTGTTGTTGGTTGAAATATAAAGCACACTACATCCTTAAATTGCGGCAATCCTAGTTTAGTTTAATGTAAAGTGTAAAAATATGTTTTGCAGAATCCAGGATTTTTTTACTATAGCGGTTTTAAGAACATAAAAGAGGACGAACTGCGAGACAAGAAGGTAATACGCGCTAAACGGACGGAACCCGTACTGCAACCTGCGAAGGCGGGGCTGCAACTAGTACGGACTGGCAGTATGTATTGTTTGTTAACTTAAGAATTCCAACATTATGTTTGAGAATTTCTATTGTATAATGTTGAGTTATATATGAAACTTGAATTCTTGACGAGATTTGACGTCATTATATTTAAAATATATCAGAAAGCAAAGCACTAAAACCCGATTTTATAGGTGAGCCAAAAACCTAAAAATAATGGGATTATTTTTGACATAACTTTTTAATTTTTAATCTAATTCAACCAATCGAATAAAAATGTTAGGCTTGACAAAAAATTGTTTCACCTATGGTGTGGTTTATTACCCTTTCGTTTATGATAATTAACAGTGGTTGCTGATACGACCAAAAATTAAAATTTCTGTTTAGTTTTCTACGAAACATAGTTTCGCAGACGCCATTTTTGGCGAATTGGAAGATAAATAGATGCATGGATAGATGGCTGAGGAAAAAAAGTGTGGCTCCATTAAACAATTTCGCCAAAATATTTGGTATTTTAAAATTCAGGTGACTTTAAAATAGATTCACATACACATAGCACATTGCAAACTTAAAACAACCATTAAATAATCAAATATCTGCCCACCTTTGAATCCCTAAAAACGAATCCCATCTGTTTAGCAACGAAAAGCGGATACGGTACTAACTATTACTACATAAACTCGAAATGTGGGAGCAATTAACCTCTATCATATTATCTGCATGCCAGCTTATATCCATTTATATAAAAGCAGAAAGTTACTGGCAAATCGATCAACGCAAAGCTGAAACCACTGGGTCTAGAGCCATGTATTTGCACAAATATTACATAAGTGACGTAGGTATACACTAAGAAAGGATTTTGGAAAATTCCACCCCTAAGGGAGTGAAAAGGGGTTGCAAATTTTGTATGGAACGACGTGTATTCCTTGTCTGATCAACTTCAAACTTGGCATTCATGTCCATTTGACATGATTGAATGCAACGAATTACCCCGTAAGAGGTTAAAATAGGGCCTAAAAGTTTTTAAAAAGCTTGATCAAGTGGAAAAAATTATACGAAGTGATTTGTTTCGGACAAAAGTGGCAGATGCCAAACCATAGGTAACATAGAAGTTCGTTTTAACCTCTTCGATGTCTAACTTCGACTACTACGCGGACGAAGTCGCGGGTAACAGCTAGTTATACATAATTACTGTTTCAAGTAACTTACAACTGACTTCCACTTTTGTCACTACAATTTTGAATGGTGCCGTCTCGGAATCAAAAAAACTTGAGAGGTGTCAAGGGACACCCGGATGAAACGAAGTTATTTCTTAGTATTTATTATGTACAAAAAACCTGTATACACTCAACAAAAATAATTGTCGCGGCACCACACTGTTCAATGCGAAATAGAAATGAAAATATCTGGCTTGCTTTCTATAAGAGAGAGAGAGAGAGAGAGACAGACAGACAGAGAAACATGCGCACGCCTCACAGCTGCAAAAAGTGTCGTGACAACTTTTCGTAAGAATTTTGACCCTTTCACAACGCGCGATAAGGAACTTCGTTCCAACAAGAACGATTAAAATTGTTTCAGTAATATCAGACTTCTTTATATAAAGGAAAACATACAAGAAAATCGAGAACCTACGCCTACGGTTTTTATTTGTTAAGAAGGAATAGCTGCGTTATCTTTCTATTATCAATTATATTATTACGCTTGGAACGATGAATTACGAAAGGATGAATGAAAGAAGATTGACCAAAGAAGTATACCTGGCCTGTGTGAATGGAACAACCGGAAGAGGAAGACCTCGTCGAACATTCTCTGACCAAATCGGAGACGTTCTCAAGAAAGGACAGGTCAGAAGTACCCTAAACCGGCGAGCATGTATGAAGAATATAATGACAGTAATTAAGGCAAAAGACGTGTGCAAAGATCGTGACAAATGGAAATCCGTTGTCTCTGCCTGCCTCTCTGGGAAACAGGCGTGAGTCTATGTATATATGTAATTATGCTTCCAGGGTACGCTTTCCACACCGAACCATATACAGCCAGCCAAGTGATCTCAATGACATATGAAGATGAAGAGTTATGCAACTTGGGTGACTTGCAGATGATGTTACCAGCACATGTTTATATTATGGCTCAGAAAAACAGTCCTTATAAGGAATTTTTTGATTGGAGGTAAGTCTGCTTCCATCGGGTATATATTTATTTAGGGAAAATAATTCTAAATAAAATTAAAAAAAATATCACGTTTAAAGAAACAATAAAAATACAAACACAAAAACGTTAAAAATTACAAAAAAAAAAATTTTGAAAATTAATAAATAATTAATCCTAATCCTACCCTAATCAATAATTACGTCGTAAGTATAATATTTATATGCATTTAGGTCTCTTTTCCAATTTAACAAAATCAGTTTGTGCACTGGTAATAAATTAGGTTTACTACCATCTAATTAATTACTCGTTTTATAGCCGATATTCAGATAATTCTAATAATTCCTATTTAGTTATAGATATTTAAAACTAAATATACATTTTCTACTTATTTATATATTTGCCATATGCTTATTAGTTTTCGTAATTTTTCCACTTATTGATAGTATTTTCTTTCCATCGTTTTAATTCGTACTTTATGTATTCACTAAAGAAAGGATTCATAATTCACGTCCATTTGACGCATAACTTTTCTCTGCCGTAATAAATTATTGAATAATAAAGCCATTATTTTTATTAATTATTATCAAATTGCTGGTCTTTTAAATATTTAAGCAATGCATTCTGTTTAGCATCCTTCGTCTCTTAGAACGTGGTCACGTGAAGGCTATCAGAGCGCGTTTCGCCGGTACTATGCCTGCGTGTTCCGGTCAAAGGCCTCGCGCACTATCCCTGGGCCAGGCTGCACCAGCATTCCTGCTACTTCTCCAAATGACTATACTGTCTTGGTTAATCTTGCTGGTTGAGGTGTTTTGGCATAGGTAAGTTTTCAGGATTAAGGGTCCTTTAACAAGTTAAACAGCTGTGTGGCTGACGGCATAGAATTTCGCCACCCCATCTCATCCCGCAGGGGGGCGTAGAAGTCGTCCCAAGAGAATATCTATCTATCAGAGAACTGGTAGCAGCGTATGTGTACTATGACTATCATACTGCGATCGTGTTGAAACCGGTAGTAGATGAACCCACTGAGTTTGTTTCGCTGGGTCTTCTCACTTGGGGTGCATTGGATCCGGTGATAGCATTAAAGCGCGACCGTCGTTATTAACACATGGTCCGTCATAATAATAAAACCTTAATATAGACAGAACCATTGGCAATATGTAGTAAAAATATTAGACTTAAACTAGATAATTAAACTTAAACATTATCTCTTGACAATAACTTGATACTAGAGAGCTAGCTAAATATCATTGCTACTAGCTGTGCCCCGCGGTTTTACCCGCGTTAAATTTTATAAATTATCACAGCTCCTCCCCCGTAGCTGATAGCGTGATAATATGTAGCCTATATGTTGACCCGATCTCTTAGTAATATTCACGCAAAATTTGAAGTAAATCCATGCAGTACTTTTTGAGTTTAGCCCGGACATACATACAGACAAACAGACAAAAATTCTAAAAACTATATTTTTGGCTTCTATATCTTTTGTAGATCACGCCCCAAGCATCCTTTAAAAAAAATATTCAAAGTACAGTTTTGACTTTCCTACGATTTTATTATATGTATAGATTATAAAATAAATTTTATAAATGTTTTCATACAATCAATACAATGTGTACCTAAATATCTATGTTACTAGAAATAATAATGTATAACTATATTACTACAAACATGTTCTGACTATATACAAGCGCTATTTTAAAGTCTACGTGAATAAAAACCTTTTTTATTTAATTTTTATCGCCAACCCGACTGCTAAGCGTGGTGATTATGTCATCTCCATCCAAATGACGGACACAACTATATTGTGGAAATCTTTTGGGGAGGCTTTTGTCCAGCGGTGGACGTCATCCGGCTGACATGGTGAACTATAATGTACCTATTGCTTTTTTGATGCTGAAATGAGTAGACAAAACCCTTACTATTTTACATATCCATATACTTACTATGTTATTGCATACATAATATAAGTAATGCTAGATTGCCTCTTTGGTCTATGGGTAGATTGTTCGCCCGTGGATATTGTGGTCCTGGCTTCAAATCCCAGGTCGGGCGAAAAAGTGATTTTGCGATTTTTCCGTAAAAAAAACTCTCAGTAACAGCCCGAAGTCTGGAAGTTGGCGGTGTTACACCCCTGTACATCGGAGAGCACGTAAAGCCATCGGTCCTGTACCTGACCTCTTTCAGGTCGTGTCGGTAGTCATCTTATCGGATGATGAGAGTGATGGAATAGAAAGTGCTCCTGTGTTTGCGCACACACTTGAGCACTATAATATGTCCCGCGCAGATGACTAATCTCTGTAGAGTCGCGCCGCCGTGGTCGAAATTCGGCTAGGAGGACATCATCATCATAAGTTAACATATCATTAAATATCATATCATATCAGCTAAAAGTCGTCCATGCTAGAAAAAGCTTTCTCAAAGATGGAATTGTGTCCATAATTATATGCTAATATAATTCATGTCATCATTGATTACTATATAGTATATAATGTTTTACTACGAGTTATATATTGTTGGTTTAAAATTCAAGAAGAATTTGAATCAAAATTGCCCCTAATTTTAAAACGGAAAATGTTCAGTAACAACTAGCTATTTTCCAAAGTCAACGAACGTTTTATATTCCTTGAAACTCTTGGATATTGGCCAAATATGAAAAGCAAAGCAAAATAAGCAACCTTCTGGCACACTAACCTGCAGTCTGAAGAAGCCAAAAAACTTTCACCCCTTTGAGATAACTCAGGCGCGAACAAGCCGTTTTTATTCTTAATAAATTGAATGTCGTTTATAGGAAGAACGTCGCCTAACGTTCCTGATAAAACCCTTGTATATGACGATGGTGCGTTCCCAGAAACAATTCATTATGAGTTATCAAGGGACTTAAATGGATCGTTTCATAAGAATTTAGATATTATGATGAGCAATAAGAATAATTTAGATTTTCATTTGAATTTAAGTTCCAATTGCTTAAATTGCTTTGTGTCAGTACCAAACTAAATAAACTTGTATCTTGAGAATAAGTGTCTTTGAGTTATTGAAAATAGAGTAGATGAGATAGGTTTTGACAAGAGTATTATTTGTTTTGCTTCAGCTCATTTTGTTCTTTATTTAGTTTGGAATAAACAGTTAAGAATGAAAATGTTCGTTGTTCTTTCTTTCAAATATCTTCCCCCCTCCCACCTCGCGTATTGTTGGCAACAGATTTCGTAGAATTTTCAATTATTCAGTCATTTGCGGTTATTCCAATATTTTGGCTATGCTCCATATTTCTAAAAATATAAAAAATAGCTAGGATAAACAAGTTACTACGAATGAATTGTTAACAGATTTTGACTCTTGTCTACAATATAGAATCAACTTATGTGTACTGCATGGGTGCGCCGAAGTTCACCTAAATTTTCAACTCCGATAGTTGGAAATCCAAAAATGTTCTTCCTAACATTTTTCATCCTAACAATCACAATTCCTAACTACTCTGTCTCTAATGTTCATAATTCCGAAGCATTCAACTTCATAATGCCAGTAGCAATAAACATCTATTATACTCTTATTTATTTTCCTATATTTTCTCAACATAACCATCTTTTACACTACCATTCAAAATCATATTTTTTTTGTACTATTATGAAATAATTTGGGTTGAAATGAAATGAAATTTATTCAGCACTTGGGTATTAACATACACTTGTACTTGGTTAGGTTAGAACTGCAACCATTTAGCGCAGCGCATCGCCCATCTTCCCACCCATTTTTTATTACACTTGGAAGATATTTCTTTCTGACTATGAGTGTCAAAATTTTGTGATAATTATGTTTAGGGATAGAAGCGTTATGATAAAAACAGTATGAATTTAAATATATTTACATACATAGATTTACGCCTGTTTCCCAGAGGGGTAGGCAGAGACAACGGATTTCCATTTGTCACGATCTTTGCATACTTCTTTTGCCTCGATTACTGTCATTATATTCTTCATACATGCTCGCCGGTTTAGGGTACTTCTGACCTGCCCTTTCTTGAGAACATCTCCAATTTGGTCAGAGAATGTTCGACGAGGTCTTCCCCTTCCGGTTGTCCCATTCACACAGGCCAGGTATACTTCTTTTGTCAATCTTCTTTCATTCATCCTTTCTAAATGGCCAAAACATCTCAGCATGCCTTTTTCAATCTTTGTGACTACATCCTCTTTCACACCACAACGCTCTCTTACATCAGTATTTCGAATTCTGTCTCTCAAAGTCACACCACACATACTTCTCAGAGCTCTCATTTCCACTGCATTTATTTTACTTTCATTCTTTTTCTGCCATACCCAACTTTCACTTCCATACATTAAAGTTGGCACTAACACTCCATCGTGCACGGCAAGTCGAGCCTTCTTTGAGACTTGCCGGCTACTCATAAAGGCGTGAATTATATTATAAACATGAGTGTTATGAACATCGCCGGTAGTACTGCAAATAGTATGAATGAAAACTTTGGGATGAAAAATTTTAGGAAGTGTGATCATTCGGATTACATATCGTTAGGAAGAACAATTTCGGGTAAATAAAAACCTTTAGTTGAGCCAATATGGACCCGTATAGCATGGTGGTTAATCTCAAATATGACGCAGGTTAAAAATTTTGCATACAATGCATTCATTTTCGTACTTTCACGCGCCGGGAATAATTCCCGGCGCGTGAAAGTCCTCAACTTTGTATCTGAGGATTTTTGGGAAAATTCTATTCTTTAAACGCCAGACACTTGTTTATAATACGCCATTACCAATATCTTTAAACATACGTTAATGGAAAAATAATTTTACAATGTAAGTTACCCGAAAGATTACAGTCCAAGTCATAAGCCAGAGTCATTCTTACTCGTGGATTTCAATTTATCGCTAAAATGTGCAAACGGTTTTTTGAAATCAGACATCTTTTATTTCAGGGTCCAGCTAAAAAAGTGTGCTCATTGATGGACAAAAAGCGGAAAGTCAGTGGATTGGGATTATGACGTCACATAAGGCAGACACCTACGCGTAAACGGTGGAAAAAATAATAGAGGGAAGACATTTGACGTGGCGTTGAGAAGATAGCACAGTAGACCTGTAGACAGTAGTGTATTGCACATAAAGAATTTTGAATTGTAAAGATATATTGTAGTGACATACAATTTTTTTTTCTTGTAATAAAATTATTATGTATTTAAAGTGTTTGTTTAGACTAAATAAAATCAATTTGTGATTGAATAGTATTTGAACTCAAAACGGTATTTTTCAGTACATAGTATACTCCTTTATAGTTATAATCTAGCCTTAAGTTACATATATATATATAAAGAATAAACGTATTTTATTATTATTATTCTTTTCGTGGCGGCTGTTTGGAAGTTATGCTTACATTTTTTTTAAATACGACGTTTTCAGTTAGCCTGTGCCGCTTTGTCGACTTCAATGTGACAACGGACAATGTGACATTGCGATGTATTATTATGCTCAGCCCTCCAATTAGACTTGTCTGTTTAACCCTGCAACAGGGATAAGGTGAATCATGTAGGATGTTTTTGACAGGACTGACATTAATATTATATTGGGGTAGGAAATATTGCCCCAGGATGGTGTTACATCATTACAAGTGATTCACATTGGCAGAGCAAGAGCATCGGAGTTTTATCTGCTCGTAGGTTTGCACGTTGTTCAAGGTCAGTAAAAATTACGCTTTTTAAAGAGTACTGCTCTTCCTTTTTATACCTGCAGCTTGTGGGCTAGATATACTCAGAAATCTTATAACTTTCTTAGTATCCAATGTAATAATGCGTTCAGGGTGCTATTGAGTTTATCACGTCTCTGTAGCGCACAGGGCATGTTTGCCAGAGCAGACGTATATTTTACCACAATGCGCAAACAACGAGCATCCTTGGTGCGCAGGATTCGAGGTCACTCCAACAGCATTGACCATGTTCAGCAGACTTGACTGCCTCTACACTGAATCACTGCTGCCCCATTTCTCACGGAATGGGGCTTTAGTGAATTCATGTATGCACATACTTTTATATTGTTGACAGTTTAATTGTACTAACAGAATAAAATGGTATGTAATACTAATGAAATGAGTTTTGGTTACTTGAATAAATAAGATTTATCATAATCTCCAGGCCAGGCTTAGTACTTAGCACTGCTTACGGACCTCAATGCGTTAATATTGTTTGTTTTGTATGTTGATATTAATGAGTTTAGTTGTTTTACTTTTAACTTAGTAATATCGTTGACTTACTGTTCACTTTTCGCTAGGTTGAGTAATGACGCCCGTCGCTCGGCTATCTAAATCGTGCGTTATAAATGATGCGATCAATTCTTGTTTACTCCCTGAGCGCTCGATTCAATTCACGCTGCAGCTACCTACTCAGGATATACAGGGTGTTAGTGTTCACATCCTACATATTAAAACTAGGGAATAAAGGCAAAAAAATCAAAGCTGATGAATAATCTCAAAAATGGGAAATCATAAATTTAATCGTCCGGCGGGTCTCGAACCTGCACCATCTACCAATCCGGGGTAGGCGCTCTGCGTTAAGCTACGAACGATACACACCGGCAGATAAAATTTAGGATTCCCTTGCTAACATCTTTCCGGAGGATGTAGGTATTATCTATCGGCTTTGTTTTTCTAGAAACATAGCCGACTGATATGTTCGCAGTTGCATGTGAAAGATCATATCATATTGATAACACCTTCCAAATTATTAAATTTGAATTTTTATAGCATTATTCGCAATGCAAAGCGTTATTCTAATCACAAAAATGGGAAATCATAAATTTAATCGTCCGGCGGGTCTCGAACCTGCACCATCTACCAATCCGCATGAAATGAAAACTGATGAATATTGAATTGATTTGAAAAAAAAAGAAACATCCTCACATATTCTAACGACTAGGCGACTGTTTAATCAAGCGATCAGCTGTTTTGTTATGAGTAAGCCGCCGCCGTATGCATGCGTAACTATGACTCAGACGTAACTATGACGTAAATTTTATGACACTTACTGAAATATATTCCCTTGTTACTTATTCACCAGTGGTTTGAACTACCAAGTAGTTAACAAAATAGTGTATATACAAACAAATATGAATAAGAGTTATTTTAATAAAGCTATTACTAAAGACGTATCCATTCCGCGGCATTGTCGTAGCGACGTCGCGTCGTCGCCGTGTCGTCGCTGCATTTGCATACAAATGGAAAACGTCACTTGGATATTATATCACTTAACTGGCGCGACTGTTACAAAAAACACTATGATACATTCTTAAACATCCGTATTCCAGTAACATAAGGTTCACAATCGAGGAGTTACTTTTGAAAATGAAATTACTCTCATTCATGTGAGGTACACAAACGGCTCTTTTTATTGTTCTTTCGTATGTTGTTAGTATTCAGACAGTGCAATTCAGTACTAAGTCAAAAGGAATGTGATACTTCCATACGTGTATCGTGTTCAGGGCTTTTTCTGAGATTCCAGACTGAATTTAAATGGTGCATTAGCTAATTGGGTCATAGGATATATATATTACAATAGCATACGTATAAATTAGATGCTTGAAATTAATAAAAAACAGGTGTACACTACACCCCTCCATAACTAAACATCGACAAGTGCGCCTTCACTTGTCGATGTAAGAAGTGAATATGGTATTTAATTATCTTAATCGTAGCTTTTTAAGTTGACTCTTTCAGTTGAAAAATTCTCAGCCTCTCCTACTTTCCCGTGTACCTTTTTTATGTGACTAAGACAGCGTTGAGTTAATACAATAAGTATAATTTCCGAACTATATATCAGTTAAAAATCCTCAAGCATTAACATGTACTTAGAGCATATGTATTGGAAATATTTGAACGTAACTGTTAAAGCATCTTCTATACGGTTGCAAACCAACGTCCCAACAGAGGTCACCCTGGTGGTTACCATCCATATAGCCTGCAGTGGTGCAGTCTAGATGGATGGCTACCACCAGGGTGACGGTGACCCCTGTTGGGACGTTGGTTTGCAACCGTGTAGAATATGCTTTAAAATATCAATACTGTAATTTATGTGACGTGATTTTTCCAAGGCAGAAATGTTCTCAAACATTGTGCAGTGCATGTCAATGTCAGTGAAATGAGGACATCACTTACCAATCGTTAGATAATATGATTTAGGAGCAGTTTTTACAGCATAGTCAGACAATCTTCTAGAGCAGAACACAAACAATTCTAGTAAATCTTTGATACCTTCCCATTAATCCTACTCTTGTGGGGAAAAAACAAATACAAATAGGCTTTAATTTTTCTATACAAAATTTTATCATCATCATCATGTCAGCCGAATGACGAAGATTTATGCACCTTGGGTGACTTGCAATGATACCAGCACATGTTTATATTATGGCTCAGAAAAACAGTCATTATAAGGAGTTTTTTGATTGGAGGCAAGTCTGCTTCCATCGGGTATAGATATTTTATGAAAATAATATATAATCTTATTCTAAAAGGTAACTGAGCACCTTTTGTATTTATCATAATTTTTAAAATAATTTCCGTAGTAAGTAAACATCCGGTTTATTAGAAATTCTAAATAATAAAGTGGGTGGTGTACGAGTATCTATCGTCACAGTGTTCACTGTAAAGCTGTAAAAGGTCGCCGTAATCAAGACATTACTTTGAAGTTAACTAAATTTAGCGAGCGGTTCACAATTCTTCACATTTTATTTGGCACAAAATTCACTGTAAAGTTTTACGTTCGCACGAAAGGTCCTTGTTTATTTTACGGTTAGAAGCCTGTGCGTGCCGTCGCCTTCTGCAATCAATCTAAAGGAGTCAAAATCACCTCACAGGTTAAGTTAAGTGTCTACTACAAGCGACTACATGTCCTAACACTTAGCCTAGATACTACGAACAGCGTGACCTCTGCTTTAGTTAATACTAGCTGTGCCTCGCGGTTTTACCCGCATTAAACTTTATAAATTATCACAGCTCCTCCCCCGTAGGTGATAGCGTGATAACATGTAGCCTATAATATGTTGACCCGACCTCTTAGTAATATTGATGCAAAATATGAAGTAAATCCATGTAGTACTTTTTGTGTTTATCCCGTACATACATACAGAGAAAAAGACAAAAATTCTAAAAACTGTATTTTTGGCTTCAATTTAGATTGTTGATCACGACCCAAGTATCCTTTTTAAAAAAAGTAATCAATATACCTACAGTTTTGACTTTCCTACGATTTTATTATAAGTATAGATGTTGTTGGGTATGGCAGAAAAAGAATGAAAGTAAAATAAATGCAGTGGAAATGAGAGCTCTGAGAAGTATGTGTGGTGTGACTTTGAGAGACAGAATTCGAAATACTGATGTAAGAGAGCGTTGTGGTGTGAAAGAGGATGTAGTCACAAAGATTGAAAAAGGCATGCTGAGATGGTTTGGCCATTTATAAAGGATGAATGAAAGAAGATTGACAAAAGAAGTATACCTGGCCTGTGTGAATGGGACAAGCGGAAGGGGAAGACTACGTCGAACATTCACTGACCAAGTTGGAGATGTTCTCAACAAAGGGCAGGTCAGAAGTACCCTAATCCGGCGAGCATGTATGAAGAATATAATGACAGTAATCGAGGCAAAAGAATTATGCAAAGATCGTGACAAATGGAATCCGTTGTCTCTGCC
Organism: Pseudoips prasinana; assembly: GCA_951640165.1. Classification (NCBI taxonomy): domain Eukaryota; kingdom Metazoa; phylum Arthropoda; class Insecta; order Lepidoptera; family Nolidae; genus Pseudoips; species Pseudoips prasinana. The sequence goes on along the minus strand of OX621238.1, from coordinate 1,094,600 downwards.
TACCCCTCTGGGAAACAGGCGTGAGTCTATGTATGTATGTCTAGATGTTGTTCCTCATAAAATAGCTAAATTTATGTTCAGTTTAATGTCACAATGAGCGATAACATATCCTCACATTTAGGTCACTATTTGTTACACAATTCAGATATTATAGACAGCGTAAGCTATGCGTTATTTAGTACGCTAACAATCATAAAAAAGTCAAGTGAAAGCTAACTGTAAACTTTAAGCCTAAAAAATAAATATGATGTTATAAAATGTTTAGGGTCTTGAATAATAGATAAGTTGCTCCGTTGTTCCATGCATTTATTTAGTATACTTAATATCAATAGTTATTGAACAAACTAGGTAATAGTTGCGTTGGCGTCGTCATACCATAGACCACGAAGGAAGTAGACAGAGTTGACTCTTAGCTTTCAGTCACAGCCATAGATTAGTTAAGGCGCGCATCACACGCACTTAGGGCCAGTCCAGACGAAGTAAGCCATTGAGACAATATACATGGCCCAGGCAAGTGCAACTCATGATATAATGACAATATTATCGTACGTTAGTCACATACGTGAGGACGAGTCAAATTTGATAATTTTTATATGACGGTTCTTAAGTGGCAACCACGAACCGAAAGACGCAGCGTACGCAAGCACCCCTTACAAAGTGAACAGACGATCTTAAACTACTACTACTACTAAACTATCATTATAAACTTAAAATCAAAATACTAAATTACAAATGAAAGTACAAATTACAGATAGAAGTCGCCTATATGTTATTCGGATATAAGAGCCATATTACTACTACTTTTTTCGTCCATACTGACAAACTTTCGAATTTACAATATTTGTAGGATTTATATGTTGACAATTCTATTACGTGCCTTCACACCGAATCCCATTTTGCGTAATTTCGGATACCATCAAATAACAAGGTTTAATTAAAGATGCGCTCCTGTGCTGATAGGCAATCGTAGCTACATTATATTTGTGCACATGTTGAAACTGTTGTAACTGTTGATCTAAGCTAATTGAACTCGTCTCATAAACGCCAATACTGTTTTCACTTCATTTGGAAGAAATTTAATTGTTACGACATTCGATTTATGGCACGTAATTAATTTGGAAGCCGTGGAAATTAATTTAAAATTGGGCTCTGAAATATATGTATATTATAACGTAAACTTAAAAAAATTGAATTATTTTCTGGTACAATTCAGCAAATCGTAACGCTTTGATGATTTGAAAAAATATTAAGTCTTTGTGTTATACGGTGAATATAAGAATATAACTTTAATGTGATAAATAAATAAATAAAAAAGGTTTTTATTCACGTAGACTTTAAAAAAGCGCTTGTAAATAGTCAGAACATATTCGTAGTAATGTATAATTAATTTATAATTATTTCTAGGTACATACAGATATTTAGGTAGGTACACGGATTGTAGGAAATAATTTACAATAAGATTTATTTTATAACAGTAAGGATATTTAAGTAACTTAAATTAAGTTATTGTCAAGGATCATGTGTAGGTTTACTTATCAAAATTTTAAATTTTAGCTATATTTTTACTACATATTGTCGAATGGTTCTGTCTATATTAAGGTACGAATTAAATGTTATCACTATGGCAGACCTTGTGTTTATAACGACGGTCGCGCTTTAATGCTACCACCGGATCCAATGCGCCCCAAATGAGAAGACCCAGCGAAACAAACTCAGCGGGTGTGTCTACTACCGTTGACTCTATCATTAATGGGATAATAAAATAGAATTATAATAAACTTTAATGACTGGCCTGTTGGTTCAGTAGTTAGTGACTCTGACTGACTTAGCCAGAGATTGTGGGTTCGATCACCACCCAGAACAAATCTTTGTGTGATGAGCAAGTAACATTTGTTCTGTGTCTGGGTATAATTTATCTCTAATATGTGTGTATTTAGAAATATATATCCGTTCATCTCATTATACTATTTATAAATACCTAGTTAGATTTATTTAACGGCGGCTGTTTCTGTGTACATTTAGTTAATTACTATTATTATTTTATATGTTTTTACGAAACAGCATGTATTTAGATTAAATCGATTTATTCGTTTTGCAAAAACATCGGCATCTAGCATCTTAAATGTATTTAGCAGAAAATATGCAATTATCAGTTACTATTAGCCGCCTGCTTGATAGTAAATAATAATAATAATAAGACAGGCCTACCGGTTAGTGACCCTGACTCTAAGCCAGGGGTGTGGGTTCGATCCCCACCCAGGAAAAATCTTTGTATGATGAGTATGAGTGATGATTTAATTTATCTGTAATATGTAGGTATGCATTTCGAAATATATAAGTATGTTTATCATATCTCTGTGCAATGGCAATCAGCCTGATGCCTAGTTTGGTATCAGAGGGCCGTGTGTTAGTTGTCCCAAGATTTTATTTTTTATTTATTTTTTCCAGGTAAGTAACCGCCTTGAGAGCGACCTAGGGCGTGGGTTGCCGACATTCCCCCTCCTTCCTTTCTAATTCAACTCCAATAGAATTGGCCCATTCAGCTATGACACCACAGCCAAACACACTAATACATGGAAACCCCCGATTGACATTCGAGTATAACACCCCTCTGTTTGCGTCAGGAATTAAAACCCACAGCTTAATTCCCGTAATGTGAAATAACACAGCAGAAGATAATATGAGTTCCGCATCCGGTTCAGTGCTCTGTCCGCTTTGTTCCCGGACAGACAACAGGCGGACACTCAATATTGACTTATGGACTATCGCTTTATGACGTCAATAACATTTTTTATGTCGGTCGTTATAAAATGCATGTTCGAGTAATGGATATTCAAAGCGATTGTGAAGCGAGTGTTTTCGGGTGATCGGTGATATGGAAGCGAATGAGCTTATACTATATTCAATGTTTATTTAAAATATTTGTAAGTTAAGCGTATTAATATCTAGTGGAAAATACGAGAAAACTAAGTTAGTTTTCTCGCATATTCCGTATATATGCGCTGAATGCTGTGCCTTAGGTTTATATATATCGCTCGCATAAATCTATATAAGTTTACGCAAGCGAAATAACTGCAATGATTAAACGAATTGATTTTCTATCAGTATTTTGCTATATTATTCCAAAGAAAATAAGATTTGTTTTGAATAAATTATATTTACTTAAGGTATAATGTAACAAAATACAGATAGAAAAGTACTCAAAACTAGAACAAAGAATGTACAATATCGTAAGCTGTGTGTTATTGTGTCTACCCTCGGTGTGTTATTGTATCGATAATATTATACATATAAGTTATTTATTAAGTTCGTAGTTTCCTTAAGGATCCCGTCCATCAGTATGACTGTGTATAAAAAAAAAATCACGTCTAGACTTCTAGTGTGAATACAATTTAAAATTCGAATGTAATCATTTAGATGTCCAACCACTGAGTTTGTTTCGCTGGGTCTTCTCAGTTGGGGCGCATTGGATCCGGTAGTAGCATTAAAGCGCGACCGTCGTTATTAACACAAGGTCCGTCATAATAATAATATCTTAATATAGACAGAACCATTGACAATAACTTGATACGAGCTAGCTAACTATCATTGCTATAGTAAAATAAATGTTATAAATGTTTTCATACAATGTGTACCTAAATATCTATGTAACTAGAAATAATAATGTATACAACTATATTACTACAAACATGTTCTGACTATTTACAAGCGCTTTTTAAAGTCTACGTGAATAAAAACCTTTTTTTATTTTATTTATTTATTTTATTATTTATAGTTTAGTGTAGCATTTAATATTGACATCTATAACTGTCAACATTACATGCAGATATAATAAGAACATGGTAAACCTTTCGTACCACAACGTATTAATTGAACAGGTCATTTGAACGAAAATAGGATTTTACTAAAAGTTTTCTATATAGGGAATAATGGTATGCAAAGATTTCATAACTGTAAACTCACATATGGCTATGCTAGCTAGGCCTGCGGCTCCTTGATGAGACAATCTATACATATAATAAAATCGTAGGAACATCAAAACTGTACATTGAATATTTTTTAAAAAGGATACTTGGGGCGTGATCTATAATCGATATCGAAGCCAAAAATATAGTTTTTAGAATTTTTCTCTGTATGTATGTCCGGGCTAAACTCAAAAAGGTCTGCATGGATTTACTTCAAATTTTGCATGAATAATACTAAGAGGTCAGGTCAACATATAGGCTACGTATTATTACGCTATCACCTACGGGGGAGGAGCTGTGATGATTCATAAAGTTTAACGCGGGTAAAACCGCGGGGCACAGCTAGTACGACATATAACGTCCACGATCGATCCCTAGGTTTTCAATAATATCTATAAAATGCCTTCGCTTATCCTCAATTGTATGAGAAGCTTCTCCTCTTGGCCTTTTATCATATAATAATAATAATAATATCATTTATTTGCATGAAATACGGTAGGCATAAGGTGTTATACAGTAGTAAGTAGGTACGTGACATATTTCACCCTCAATGAGGGTATGCAAAGTTATGTTTAAAACATTAAATTACAGTGAAGTTTATTACAATTACATTACATATATCCATTACTGTACGGTTCACGTACAGGCTTATTTTGCTTACGCCGCCTTAACCTAGTTTCGGCGCATTACTTATACATACTTTCGACATTAATATAGTTAGTTGACAAATAACAATAACAACGAACAGATTAGCATCCAAATAACTTATATTGTATACTTGAGTAATAAACGTGGTTTTAAGTCAACTCAACTCGTTTATCTACACACCACCTCGAGACCCGTACATCCGTTTTGGTCCTTCGAGAAGTGAAAAGTGCTGGTACTACGTGTGGCAGTGTTCTTAGTGCCGATAGCGAATCGGTCGAACTGGTCTCCCAGAAGCGGGTCGCCCCAGTTGGATTGAGACAAAGACGCACATATCGGACGAGGAACTAAACACAGTAAGTACCAATACTAACTACAATCTGCGAACATATTGCAAAAAAAAAAACTGAACTAGTGCCTACGGTGAAACAACTACTGAAGGCTTGCTATAACTATTACTTTAACTAAGTAACTAATTAACAATGATGGGTCAAAATTTCGAGGAGGTTATGAGCCAACAAGAGGCTACTTTTTGCACGTTAAAACAAATATGTGCTAACTACAAGAAAGACAGCTCTACTAGGAAGACCTTAGAATATCTAGAAGAGCGTCTTACGAGACTAAACAACTGTTGGGAACAATTCGTTCATAACCACCAACTATTGGAATCGACCGGAACAACGGAAAGCCAATACTTTATAGACGACGTTTTTAACAACACAAAACGTATGTATGAGAGTGTTTTACAAGACATACTACAACGTAAGTCGGAGCTTACATCGGCGACACCGACTAAAGCAACAATGACAGCTAGTAAGGAGGAGCTACCCCCTCAGAGTACAAGTAAGACAGGAACTTCTTCAGTTACGAGCGACGCTAAACATACTACGAGATTTAGTTTCGATGAAGGGGACTTCCACGTACCGCCTCGAAAAACGGACGAATCGTCGGAAAAGGAACAGGATCTTTTGCGAGTGCAGTACTGTAACTTTAGAGCTTTTGAAAGAGCCGTGGAAAAAATGGATTTGTCAACATCTTTGGAAAAATGGGAATTGGAAGATAATCTAACTATCATAAAATCTAAATGGCAACAAGTGGAGAAAGCACACTGGCAGCTAGATTATTGGCTACAGGAAGAAGACCCTAAGTATAGACAAAAGTATGATATATTAGAAAATATTTATGACAACATACGTAAGAAAATACAACACACCATATGGAACAATGCTTATTATGAAAAGTCTACGCCGAAAATCATAATACCGGATTTTTATGGCAACTATAATCAATGGTTAAGTTTTCGGGACCTCTATACGGAAAGCGTACATAACAACCCTATACTTTCTAAGGCCCAAAAAATGCAGCATTTGAAGTCCAAATTAAAGGGCGAAGCAGAGAAGTTAATCCAGCATCTTAGCATCAGTGCCGAGAATTATACTTCCTGTTGGGACATAATTACTCACCGTTACGACAACAAAAGACTTTTATTTACATCTTATGTAAATACTCTACTAAACCAATCTAACATTCAACAAGCAAATGCCGCCAGTATACGAAAACTTCATGACGTCATGCTAGAGTGTCTGAACGGATTGACAAACATCGGATTAGATATTACACAATGGGATCCGCTGGTAGTACATCTTTTGTCACAGAAACTGGATAGCGTTACGTATAACGAATATATAAAAGATCTTAAAGAGCCGAGAGGTTTTCCCGACCTACAAGAATTTTCAAAGTTTCTGGAATCCAAGTTCATGGCACTGGAGGCTACAGAAAAAGGTAGTCCAAAATCTTTCAGTCCGGAGAAGAATAACATGTTAGAAAAACATAACAAAAATAGTTACGAAAATCGCAGTAACAATAACTATAATAAATATAATGCACAAAGGTCATCGTACTTTAACAACTCATACAAATCACACAAAACCTTCTTGACAACAGCAAAAAATTGCCCGATTTGCAAAACTGACCATGTTTTGATGAAATGCGAAAAGTTCTTGGCTATGACAGAAAAGGGGCGCCGAGACTGCGTTCGGAATTTGCGTGTTTGCAAAAATTGTTTGTACAGTCACGGCGAAAAACAATGTACGTCAATGAAAACATGTAGGATATGTCATAAGCTTCATCATACTTTGCTGCATGAAACAATGGAACAACCTGGTAATTCGCAATCTACCCCATCGACAAGTACCTCTGCGCGAGGGGTGAACAACATTACTAACGAGGGCATGGAAGTTTTGTTAACAACTGTACTGCTCAAGGTAAAAACAATCGATGGCGAGTATATCTACTTAAGAGGTTTGCTAGATCAAGGCTCACAAGTAAGTCTTATAACTGAAAATGCCGCCCAGCGCTTGAGGTTACCGCGACAACAAGTGAGTGCCATAGTGTCGGGTGTCGGATCACTAAGCGGAAGTTGTAAAGGCTCGTTGAACCTAGAATGTAAGTCAATACATTCGGATTATACATTTAACTTACAACCACTCATTATGAAGAAACTGGTTAACAATTTACCATCGACATCATTTTCAGTAGAAAGCTGGACTTATCTACAAAATATAAATTTAGCCGATCCTAACTTTAATACGTCCGGGCCAATCGATATGCTTTTGAGTGCGCAAGTATATTCGGAAATAATTTTAGATGGAATTATAAGATGTAATAGTACATATCCGGTGGCTCAACAAACTAGACTCGGTTGGATTTTAAGCGGCAACGTGAAAACTTTTAATTGTTGTGTCACACTTAACGACATAGAAAACATATCACGATTCTGGGAAACTGAAGAGATTTCGGACCCTTCTTCGTTAAATACAGAAGAACAACATTGCGAAGAATATTATCGTGCGACAACTACTAGACGGACAGATGGAAGATATGTGGTAAAACTGCCTATCAAACCGAATGCTGTATCCCGTCTACCGGTTAACAAGCAACCCGTACTCGCTCAGTTTCTACAACTTGAGAAGAAATTGCTTAAGAACCGGGAACTTAGCAAGGAATACCAACGTTTCATAAACGAGTACATATCCATGGATCATATGAAACCTATGACGTCAGAGGCTGAGGGTCGCGTTTATCTACCCCATCACGGTGTGTGGCGGGAAGAATCAACTACAACTAAACTAAGAGTTGTATTCAACGCATCCTACCGAGCTAACAACAGCCATAGCCTTAATGACTGCATGTATACGGGTCCAAACTTACAAAAAGACATGTTAACTTTATTAATTAACTGGCGGACCTATAGATATGTTTTCACGGCTGATATAGAAAAAATGTATCGGCAAATATGGCTTGACGAACAACAGTGTAACATACAAACTGTATTTTGGAGATTTTCCCCACGGGACAAACTGCAAGAGTGGAAATTGTGTACCCTAAGTTATGGGATGAACTGTGCTCCCTACCTTGCAATGAGAACTTTACATCAACTCGCGAAAGATGAGAGTAAACGATATCCTGAAGCGGCAAAGGTCCTTCAGAACTATATGTATATGGACGATTTAGTTTATGGTCAAAATTCTATCGAATCAGCAAAATTATTGGTATCTCAACTAATATATCTATTGAAATCTGGCGGGTTTAGCTTAAGAAAATGGAAGAGTAACGATCCTTCTATTTTGGAGCATTTACAAGAAGAACAAAGGTGTAATAACACAACGAGCCATGATTTCAACTCGGAACAAACTTGTAACTCAAAGATGTTAGGAATGAGATGGAATCAGGAGAGCGATACATTTACCTATCGTTGGGATCTGCCGGAAAAGAAAAACCTTACCAAACGTATCATATTAGGGGAAATCAGCAAGCTGTACGATCCCTTGGGATTACTGTCGCCTGTAACTATAAAGGCAAAATTATTATTTCAAAAGGTTTGGCTCAACAAAACCGAGTGGGATGAGCAACTATCTATGGAATTGTGTAATGAATGGGAGGCATTGCGATCTAATCTACCCCTTATTAGTAATATTTCCATACCAAGGTGGCTGCAAAGTACTGAAAACGAGATAGAAATTCATGGATACTGCGATTCGAGTGAGAAAGCGATGGCATGTGCTATTTACAGCCGAGTAAAGAATAGTCATGGCCACTATACAACTACACTTATAACAGCCAAAACTAAAGTTGCACCGCTAACAAAAAAGATATCCTTACCTAAAATGGAACTGTGCGCGGCGGTCCTTCTCGCCAAACTCATGGCAAAGGTAAAGGATACTCTTTCCGGTAACAAATTATTAATATACAGTTGGAGTGATTCACAAGTTGTTTTAGCTTGGATCAAGGGTGATATAAACCGGTGGGAGAAATATATTGCTAACCGAGTCGAACAAATAAGGAACATTATTCCGCCGCAACAGTGGGGTTATGTGAAATCGGAAGAAAATGCCGCAGACTGCGCAACAAGAGGACTCTCCCCTTCACAACTTATTACTTTTAAACTTTGGTGGGAGGGCCCCGAATGGCTAAAAACAAACATAGTTTTCGATGAAGAAAAACGAATCCTGACCTACATAACAAAAGAAGGCCCTAAGCAAACGAAATGCTACGTTGCGATTTACAAGCGCAATGAACTCATAGACTGCTTAGTAAATAAATACAGCAATTACAATCGCGCAATACGAGTACTCGCATGGATTCGACGTATCAGCTATATATTACGATGTAACAAAAATAGCGGTATTATAACTTGTTTAACCGACTACAAAAAAGAAGGTTTGTGTTTGTCATCAAACGAAATAATGGAAGCGAAGCGGTTATTACTCAAGACAACTCAACTAGAGTATTTTGGAGAAGAAATAGATTGTTTATCGAAAAATAAACAAATATCAACAAGAAGCAACATTTTGAAATTGACACCCTTCCTTGACGAATACGGATTATTAAGGGTAAAAGGGCGTTTGATACATTCTACTCTACCTCCTGAATCTAAACATCCAATCATACTTCCGGCGAACGGAAGGTTAACAGAACTTATAATAGAAGAAGCTCATCGTGACACGTTACATGGTGGGGCACGGCTTACATTGGCGCATTTACGTCTTGAATACTGGATCGTTGGGGGAAGCCGCACGGTGAAGAATAAGCTACGCCAATGAGTCAGATGTCATCGGTTCAAAAGCGTAAAAAGTGAGCAGCTGATGGGAGACTTGCCGAAAGAACGCGTTACTCCCGCAAGACCATTCAGCAATACCGGGGTTGACTTTAAGGGCCATGTAGACGTAAAAATAAACAAGGGAAGAGGAGTCAAAACATGTAAAGCTTACATAGCTGTGTTTGTTTGCATGGTGACAAAAGCCATACACCTAGAATTGGTTTCTGATTTATCAACAACAACCTTTCTTGCTGCTTTTAGTAGGATGTGTGCACGCAGAGGAACACCAAAACATGTGTATTCGGACAATGGTACAAACTTCGTTGGAGCCGCAAGACAACTACGTGAAGAACTTAAGAGATGCAATACCTTTACAAACTCAGAGTTCTTTGATGAAATGAGTAACTTAGGTATTCAGTGGCATTTTAATTGCCCACTCTGGCCGAGCGGAAATGGTTTATGTGAAGCCGGGGTAAAATCAATGAAGTATCACCTACACCGTGTCCTTGGAGAACAGAAGCTTACGTTCGAGCAATTCACTACCCTACTAACTAAAATTGAAGCATGCTTGAACTCACGTCCATTGTGTCCGTTAACTGAAGATATAAATGATCTTGAATATTTGAGTCCAGGTCATTTCCTTATAGGTGGACCATTATTATCCTTACCCCAACAAGAAGAACCTAGCGGATACGATTTGAAACATAAATGGCGATTGATAGAACAAATGAACGTACATATTTGGAACCGTTGGTCGAAAGAATATCTACAGCAGTTACAAGTAAGAAGCAAATGGCAACAACCTAAGAATAATCTCAAGGAGGGTAACCTCGTACTTGTAAAAGATGAACATTTACCTCCTGGGCGATGGGCGCTAGGAAGAGTGACAAATATTCACCCTGGCACAGATGAGAGAGTCAGGGTAGTTACCCTTAAAACAAAAAAGGGGCAAATGACTTGATGACAGACAGGATACCGGAAGCAAACTCAACTACAACCCAATCAAAAACTGAAAAACGAAAAATTACAACAACTACTCTGAACAAATTGTCCATAGTTCTTATAACTATTTTAGCAATCACAGGTATAACAAAAGCCTCTCCGATTACAAGAAGCTATAAAATATCTTCCATACCTACCAATCACCCAATTTATTTTGATGAAGCTGGAAAACTACAACTGATACACGATGAATGGACACTATTAATCTACTACAATTTAACTTCTTATTGGCAAGCGACAAGTAAGATCCAATTATATATTAATCAAATTGACCAACTTTGCGAGAGAGTTGTACATCTCTATGAGCCGTGTGAATCAATGGTAGATCACCTACGTCACGAATTGCAACATCTCGAAGAATACAACTCTATACTACTGTCTCAACACTTGCGTCAAAAACGAGGATACTTTGACGGAGTTGGAAAATTAACACGAACACTTTTTGGTATTTTAGACGCTGATTTTGCAGAAAAATATGAGAAGGACATCCAAAATTTATAAATATATTATACAATTTATAAATATATAATTACAAATCTAAATTATTTAAATATCAATTAATTAATCATTAAACAACAGTTACACAAATCGTCCCTAAAAGCTGACCCTAAAATGCATCTCCTTGTCAAACTACCCGTCAGTAACCGGGCCAGTATGTTGATGTGTGGATTAACCCAAAGGCGGTGATCACTGCTGCGGGTAGTTATTTTGTAGTTTTAGTTTGATAAATATTTTACGCCCTTGATCGCCTCATGTCTAGAGAAGCAGTGAAAGCCTTGTAGGCAAACTTTAAAGTTCATGTTAAAAAATAACTATATCTTGTATGAAAAAAACTTGTGTGTACTTATGTACACGCGTTAGAAGTTATACTTCTTAATATACAACTTGAACATAGTTATCAATTTTCATACCACCTAGAACTAACGCCATGCTGTTATTTTTACGATGCGCGCGCACGATGCGCGCGCATCGTAAAAATTCACTCTCATACATTTTCATACCACCTAGAACTAACTTCATGCTGTTATTTTTACGATGCGCGCGCATCGTAAAAATTCACTGTCATACCACCTAGAACTAACTTCATGCTGTTAAATTTTTTGGTGTCGGTGTGCGCGCGCATCGTAAAAATTCACTCTCATACCACCTAGAACTAACTTCATGCTGTTAAATTTTTTGGTGTCGGTGTGCGCGGGCATCGTAAAAATTCACTCTCATCATTTTTCTCCATCGCGCCAAAAGAAGTATAACTTCAAAAATAGTAAAAGATACAAATACCATTACGGGCTTCTTCCAGGTTTTACCGATAACGTTTGTTTGTATCTTTTTCTTAACCATAGCCATCCTCAATGTGTGATGTAACCCAGTGCTTTCATATCCATCATTTTCAAGATCCGACGGAACTGACTAACCAATACGACTGGAAAGGTCGCGTCGTGTAAGTTAACTCCGGTGCACAGGAGTGTAATGTTGCAACAACTCCGGCCTTATTTTTGACCAGGAATTTAAACTCGTCAACTTATTATGTATGGTTAAACAACGCTATAGACCGTCTAGGAATTTATAATATATCTTATATGATTTATCTTACACTAGCTGTGCCCCGTGGTTTTACCCGCGTTAATTTTCATTAATTTACACTGCGCCTCCCACGTAGATGATAGCGTGATAATATGTAGCCTATATGTTGACCCGACCTCTTCGTAATATTCATGCAAAATTTGAAGTAAATCCATCCAGTACTTTTTGAGTTTAGCCCGGACATACATACAGACAAACAGATAAACAGACAAAAATTCTAAAAACTAAATTTTTGTTTTCGATATCGATTGTAGATCACGCCCCTAGTATCCTTTAAAATAAAATATTTAATGTACAGTTTTGACTTTCCTACGATTCTATTATATGTATAGATGGTTAAACAACGCTATAGACCGTCTAGGCATTTATAATATATCTTATATAATTTATCTTATATAGACCAGAAGAGCCAGTTAGTCCTAGAGGGCACGGCAGGGCAGGTAGCATTCCAAAAGTTAAAATTAACACAACACAAAGTAATAAAACTTTAATATTAATAATAATATCACCAGTCAATACTAAAAATAACATAAAGTAATTTCATAAACTGGTCAGTTTCTGTAACAGATACAGTCCAAAAATAAAATGCACAGTTTTTAGCGAACTATTAAAAACCAGGAACAACCTCAACGAACGAAAATATACACGTACAAATAAACACTGAATATTTATTTCGAGGGCAGTTTGTAAGGCCATAGAATACTAAATAAATAGAATAGCCACTCTCACAAATGTGAATAGTTAAATTACTATAGCAACATTGTATATAGTTCACAGTGAAACGCTGCTGCCCGTTTTCTCCTAGATATTCCCTAGGGATAAAGCATCAGCATGTAAGCTTTATAATAATAATAATATCTGGGGAAAATGTCACACAGATTATCCTAGCCCCAAACTAAGCAAAGCTTGTACTATGGCTACCAGGCGACGATATACATACTTATATACATAGAAAACATCCATGACTCAGAAACAAATATTCGTGCTCATCACACAAATATTTGCACTTACCGGGATTCGAACCCAGGACCACAAGCTTCGTAGGCAGGATCACTACCAACTAGGCTACGGTGACCGTCACCGTGAATGACGTCCACTGCTGTAGAAAGCCTCCCTCAGAGATTTCTAAAATGAAACGGAGTCCATAATTTGGGAGAATATGCCATAATTGCTACGCTTGTCAGACTAAGTGGTTATAGTTCACAGTGAAACCCTCTGCCCGTCTCTGCTAGATATTCCCTAGAGATTCTCTGCCGCTAATGGGATAGAAACGAGTGATGTGTGGTCATCAACGACACAGTTAGTTGTTATATAGCAAAAATAAATACGATCTTGTATGGAATCGGTCTGCTACTGCATAGAATTGACATAGTGAGATATAGGCATAGCTACGAAAGTTACCACGGCGTAGCATTTCAATGTGATACACAAAAACAAGCGATGCTAGCCGATGCTGCTTCTCCGTTATTGTATACTCTATATCGGACGTCCAAATTAGTTGCGCTTACAATTTCAACATAACCTGTTTAGTTGCTCGTTCACATTTTAATAACTCATTTTTGTGGTAAACTTTTGCGTTGTTTCCACTTTTCAACCGTTCATTCCCAGTTTTGTATTCATTTTAAAACACGTGTTCATTTTGTCGTGAATTAGCAAAGAATTTTCACGGTGTTGATTTAATGTATCCAGTTCACTTTGTATATAAGCTGTTGATCTAATCTCTTAATAAAGTTTATACGTGGTATAATCTGTCTTACATTCAATCGTTAAACAACTAGCACTGAGTCAATAGATATATAAAAGAATGCAAAAATATTAGTTTAACGGGCCTGTTGGCGTGGTTGGCAATTGATTGCTTTTCATGCCGGAGCTTGTGAGTTCGATTCCCACCCAGGACAGATATTTGTGTACATGACCATGTCTGTTTGTCCTGAGTCTGGGTCTAATGATCTATATAAGTATGTTTTTACAAAATAAAAGTATTATATGTAGTATATCAGTTATCTGGTTTCCATAGTACAAGCTCTACTTAGTTTGGGATCAGATGGCCGTGTGTAAATAATGACCCAGGACATTACTATTGTTATAATTAATTCAGAAATATTAAATCACCCCCAGCTTCACTCGCGTGGCAATTTCTGCTGAAAAACCGAACAAATTTCCTGTATGAATGCAATTCTGTATTACTCGTATATACCTTTTACGTTGAGATGTGAAATCACACTATATAAAATAAAAAAAAATATCTTGGAACAACTACCACACTGCCATCTAATCCCAAAATCGGCAGTGTCTGTGCTATGGCAACCAGATAAACATACTTATATTTTTATAAATACACTAGCGGCCCGGTACGTGCTTCGTTACGTATAAGGCATAGTAATAAAAAAATGATTATTAAGTCCATTTATACAAACAAAAAAATATATTTTAAATTGCTAAAAGATGTTGATTTTACACATTTTCAAGACTTTTTTAAATTTTCTCTACGTACAAACCTTTCCTGGACTTCCACGAATAATTCAAGACCTAAATTAGCCAAATCGGTAAAGGCGTTGTTGAGTTATAACATTACAACGAAAAGTGGCATTGATTTTTATATATATAGATACATATTATATAAAAATTGAACCCTGACGCAGAACTGAGAAATACAACTAAGAATTGATAATTGAGAACATATAATTTTTTACACAAAGATTAGTCTTCTTCCTTCTTAGGAGATGATCGAACCTACGACCTCTGGCTTAGCAGACTGTGTCACTAAACGCTAGAAAACAGCCCATTCTTACTATCTTTATCTCTTTGGTATCTAAAACTTAGGACATTCATATAAGCATAGCGCTTAGACCTATTAATTCGGGCCTGTCACAAAATACGTTCTTAGCTGACGTCTCCCACCTAAAAACTAGCGAACCACCAAATACAGCTCATCATAGGTCAAGTAGTGTTTCAATACCTCGTGTTCAATCACGCAGTGATTTTTATCTTTCCGAGAATATTTATGTTAATATTTTGATTATAACTTTTCAAACTTAACCGTATAATATGATCTATATCTATACATATAATAAAATCGTAGGAAAGTCAAAACTGAACATTGAATATTTTTTTAAAAGGATACTTGGGGCGTGATCTACATTAGATATCGAAGCCAAAAATATAGTTTTTAGAATTTTTGTCTGTGTGTGTTTGTCGGTATGTATGTCCGGGGTAAACTCAAAAAGTACTGCATGGATTTACTTCAAATTTTGCATTTATATGACTAAGAGGTCGGGTCAACATATAGGCTACATATTATCACGCTATCACCTACTGGGGAGGAGCTATGATAATTTATAAAATTTAACGCGCGTAAAACCGCGGGGCACAGCTGGTTAGCTATAAAAGTTTACGAATCCTTTCCACTTACAGATCATACACCTAAATGTAGAAAATTATGATAGTAAAACAAAGTGAATACTCCATCTTGCAAAGTGAATACAGCCAATTCCGAAGTGAATACCTCCAGTAAAGGAGTTATAAATCAAATGGTCGTGGTGTAAAGCGTGCAACGTTAAAAGTTGAGGGCGAACTCCGCGGATTTTCACTTTGACGGAGTTTTATTCGAGACTCCATCGTATCTGATGTGTCTGTCGTGAGATTGCAAGGGATAAGTGATCAGCGATTGGTAAAATACAATAGCTCAGTCATCAGCTCCATCAGGAGTGAGAACTATGTAGTATCAAAAATTAAGTCACAGGGACAGTTTTAGGCAGTGCTTTTATACACTATTTATAACAGTTTCTGAATCCTTATCATCTAATCTTAACAAAACTTATACGAAATCACCTCCCAAGCGTACGCTCGGGAGGTGATGCATTTGAAATAAAAGACAATAATCAAAATTGATCCACAAATGTTGGAGTAATCGGTGTACAAAAATGAAAAAAATAATTGAATTAAATACCTTCCTTCTTTGTGTAACTGGTTAAAATCGAACTAAGTTTAACATATTACTTTTGTTTACGACGCGAATTGTAATGATAAGATAATTCGTTTCATGAGACAAGAACACAGTGTACCGTATGTGTGTGTTAATTATACTTAACATTCAAAGCCCAACCCTTACACGAACGGTATGGCATTACCGGCACTTGCGGGCGTCCTCCCTGAGGAGGTTCGAAGACATGCGGCTCTGTATATTGATTACTCTACTACGCTAAATCAAAGACAATTATTTTTATTTGTTATAAACATGAGTATACATTACATGCCAGATGTTAACTATTATTTCAAGATCAGTGAAGCGCACTTTTGAAGCGCACATTTTTTTAAACTATTAATATATAATAATTTTACTAGTCAAGTAAAATTATTAATATTAGGCACATTAGTGAACAAAATAATATTTTTTTTCTGAAAGGAATTCACTTATAGTATGCCCTGCTTGATAATAATTTTTGAAGTATTTTCTTTAATCTCGGTTTTAAATAAGCTCCCTACAAGTTGGAACATCAAATTACAACCTGCATGGAACTTATTAAGTTTAGTAGAACCAAACAAACTATACTTTTTCCATTAAACCCTCAGTAGTACACATTGTGACTCGTGCAGGAAAGGCGAGCGTTACGACGATGTGCGTCATCGATAGAGACTACACACTAAAATGTTTAATATCAAAAATATTCAATGAATAGTAAAACCTTGTAATGAGTAAGTCTCGTAATTAATTTGATGTTGGAGACGGCCAACGGTTTGGGCCTCTTAAGGTGATTGTCTTCGGGCCAAATGCAACCCGCACTGGGTTAATTACCCATACAATTTTTCACTATATTAGCTCCTCACGTCAGTTTTTATTATAATATATTAAGGCAGTTCTCGTAGAACCGATGGCCGTTGGGGCAGAAAGGTTCTCGAGTGGCGACCACGAACCGGAAGACGCAGCGTGGGCAGGCCCCCTACAAGATGGACCGATGATCTTGTGCGGGTCGCTGGAAACTGCTGGATGCGAACAACGCAAGACCGGCAATTGTGGAGATCTTTGGGGGAGGCCTTTGTCCAGCAGTGGACGTCTTTCGGCTGATATGATGATGATGATGAAGGCAGTTCTTATAAAACTCCAAAATTTGTTTCAATAAATAAAAGTTAGAAGAGTGTCAACGTACCCAGGAGGTAAATTAAAAGAAGCTTTTAAAGGAATATTGATGGTGCTCTACGTTTATAGTTAGCCTAGGAAAATTTCACTGCTTCGCCGGGCTCTATAAAGACGCTGCCAACACATTATTTATAAAAAAATAAAAATGCAAGAAGATAATTCCCTTCGGAAGCTAAAGCTAAGTACTAAAATCCCATCTTAAGTTATACAAATACAGTCACTTTAACGAAACTCTTTCAGAGTACATAATGAACTCGCTTTAATTGAGTACAACATTGTTTTACTCGAATTCTTTGAAAAGAATGTTAAGAAAAATCTGGTGTAAAGTTACTCAGTCGCTAAAACTTTCATGAGAAAACTTGTTGGATGAAACAAGAAAGAACTATTAAACGTTGCCGCCACGTTCCATACGAGGATAAAACGTGTACTTAGTTTTTCTAACTAATAACTATATAAAAAAGGGGATAATTACACTATGTCCAAAAGTTTTATTTTGTTTCGGATAAAACAACAATTACATGTTGTGTACATGTTTCAACTTTTTTATTTGCCAACAACCATACGGCACCATAATCATTATGATTCACCTAGCATCACTCACGCGCTGCCGGTCCAGGATGTGTTCTGGTAAAATTAACCACACTCAGGACAACAACGTATTTTTATGGTGAAGATACTGCCCCAGTCAAGGTATGTTATAAAATAGCAATCAATGAAATTGTTTAATTAAATATTCTTCTTTTGTTTTAAATATGCATATCTTGGGACAACTAACACACTGCCATCTGATCAACCATACAGACAACTTGTAAGATAATTATATTTCTCAATACGTATTATCGATAAACCGTCTCATCAACCCAATTTGGATTCCGACGGGGCGAGCCGCATGTGAATCGTATCCTATTCGTCAACAGTAAGAGAAAAGCAGAGATCAAAGTCAGAAGCTTTACCTCTGTTTTGTTGACCTAAAGAAACCCTTAGAAGACTCTTGCATAAAGGGAAGTAACGGAGGGTAATCAAAAATGCGGTGACCAACTTCTCAGATATAAAGATGTTCAGAAACGGCAAAATACCAAGTGGGAAGAAACCGGAATGGACTGGGCTTGTCAAGAGGCAAATACGCGTTTATAGACTATGAAATGACCAAAGCTCTTCACAGAGCGAAAAAACTAATCTTTTAAAAGTATATATGAATTTTTTGAAGTTTAATATTCGTACAAAATACACATCAGAAGTAATTAACGTAAATGAACCTAAAGATTGTTTGCATTCTTTAGTCTCTTATAGTTTGCACCGCGGCCGTCGTCGCATTGATCTCTTCCTGAAAGGGTTCACTTCTAAGCCGCCCACAGGAGACTGAAAGGGTTTTGTCAGATAAGACTTGTTTAGCCCAATCTCGCAAAAAACACCACATTATCAATTTAATCATCGGATATCCACTTTTATAAATAACCTAGCCACATGGCCCGGCTTTGCTCGGATGCTCTGATTGTGGGGAGCACTCTCGCTTTCGGGCACTTTATTAAGTGTGACAATTCTTAGTATAGTCAATACCATTTGATGATGGTGCGGTTTTTGATAAAGCTTAACATTAAATTCTAAATTATTTTCTTTATTTGTACTTAGTTTTCTTTTTTTTTTCTTTTATATTATTAATTTAGAATCTCTGTACACTACACGGATTCTAAATTCTAAACGTAGGTATCTGTAAATCTGCACGTGTTAAAGTCTAATATGTCGCCAACATTCAGTGACAATTGATAATTTTGACGGTAATTTTAAAGGTATTGGGGTTAGTAATTATGAATAAAATATATGTGGATTATAGCAAAACTATATACGACAGAATAGGTGAACTTAATCCATCACACTTTGTTGGTACAGTTGTGAGACATCGTATATAAAGGAATTAATCAATAGTTCTCTTAAACAAAAATAAATACTTGAATAAATAATATTAAACATAAATTAATTGCAAAATAGCAATTCAAATTATTCTTCCTAACCCGCGACATAACTAAACAAACTGCCCAAGATACTGATAAATATGACGTGAAATACAGGTTAAAGTTAGCCTCAGATAAACAAAGCACTAAATTTTAAATTTTATAGCATTATTCGCAATGCAAAGCGTTTATCTAATCTCAAAAATAAGAAATCATAAATTTAATCGTCCGGCGGGTCTCGAACCTGCACCATCTACCAATCCGGGGTAGGCGCTCTGCGTTAAGCTACGAACGATACACGCTGGCAGATCAAATTTAGGATTCCCTTGCTAACACCCTTCCGGAGGACGTAGGTATTATCTATCGGTTTTGTTTTCTAGAAACATGGCCGACTGATAAGTTCACAGTTGAATGTCAAAGATCATATCATATTGATAACACCTTCCAAATTATTAAATTTTAAATTTTATAGCATTATTCGCTATGCAAAGCGTTTATCTAATCTCAAAAATGCATGCATGAATGAATGAATGATGAATGGTGCAGGTTCGAGACCCGCCGGACGAATAAATTTATGATTTCCTATTTTTGAGATTAAACAAAGTACTGTTTGATAATTCCATTGAAAAATATTTGCTACATACAGAATTGGCAGATCTATTTTATAGATACGAAGAACTTTTCCAATTCTCCGTATCACAGAAATAAATGTCAAAGCAGCCATTTTGAATGGACCGTTTTTTGAGAGGATAAAGAATTAATAACGTTAAGTAATATGTAAGGGAGTGAGCCGACTGAATAACATTGTGGCTAGTTTGATTCCATTAAATTATTATAAGCATGATTGGTCCTTTTAGAGTGGCCATCTTTGAGATGTTATTTATTTAAGATCTAGAGTAAATCTTATATATTATAGTGACGGTTCAAGAATATGTGATCAAAGTTATTATATAACATTTTTTGGGGTCGAATGCTACCACGTCAGTAATCTTTTAGCTCTAGTGATATGTATCTGTGTAGACGCGAGCTTAACGGTAGTAAAATTTAAGTAAGTTCTACAGGATAGTATGAAATACATTCCTGGTTTACTATGTTGCTTGAGAAATTATAAAACAATAGCAAAATAAGATTTATAGAAGAAGAAATAAAAGAAAAAAATTATAAAGGTTTATAACTCTTAATATAATAACTATATAACAGCTTACATGCAATTGACTTTTTTGTATGTATACACATGTTTATGCAAATAAATTACTTACTCTGTATTGGACACCAAAGACATAAACTAGGGCCGTTTTTAGTTGTAATAAAGCGATAGTCAAATACCGCTAAAAGTCGGGCCTCATACTTACAACTTTGTTTGTCAAGGAGTTTTCATTATAAATTTCAATGCTATTCTAGAATGGAGACGTATTATAGTTCACAAGCGTGTGCGCAAACAAAGGGGCACGATCTATTCTATCACTCCCATGATCAGAAAGGATGACTAGCGACATGACCTGATAGAGGTCAGGTACAGGACCGACGCCTTTACGTGTTCGGGCTGATACTTAGAGCTACGTTATAAGAATATCCAAACATAACTTTTTGGTTCGACCTGGGATTTGAACCCTGGACTTCATTATCTGCGTTTAAAAACGCCATCGTTAGACCAAAGAGGCATTCAAAATTACAAAAAGAAAATGTGCTTATTTAGAAACATATATTTCTATATATATATTTATTCGCATTACTAACTGCAAAATCTATCTATAAGTGTGTAATCTATCTTTCTATAAGTGGTATTGGTATTTTTTATTTTGTGACATAACAATGATAACAAGTGATTTGTAATTTTTAATATTTTCACATTGCCACAGCCAGACTCCCATTGCAACAGCCCTATTAAAAATATGCTAAAAATATTCAAAATGGCCGTAGCCAAATGGCAAAAACGGAACCCTTATAGATTCGTCATGTCTGTCTGTCTGTCTGTCCGTCCGTATGTCACAGCCATTTTTTTCTGAAACTATAAGAGCCGTACTGTTGAATCTTGGTAAGTAGATGTATTCTGTGAACCGCATTAAAATTTTTACACAAAAATAGAAAAATAATAATAATTTTGCGGGTTCCCCATACATAGAACTGAAACTCAAATTTTTTTTTTCATGTACCCATACATGTGTGGTATCTATGGATAGGTCTTCAAAAAATATATTGAGGTTTCAAAAATCATTTTTTTTCTAAACTGAATATTTTACGCTAGAGACACTTCCAAAGTGGAAAAATGAGTGTCCCCCCCCCTGTAACTTCTAAAATAAGATAATGATAAAACTAAAAAAAAAAATATGATGTACATTATCGTAGAAACTACGCACTTGGCCGGTTTTCCCATTTGCATTAAGAAAACAAGATAATAAATAAACAAAAACAAAGATAACAATTAATTATAACTACTAATATTGCTTTAGTAAATAAATCGCTGAGATAGAGATGGACGGATGGTACATACATAGTGTGGATATAAAATATCCTTAACTGAAGAATGAGATTAACATTGTATGTTTCCAGAAAATAGAAATAGCTGCACCGATATGCGGATGCCTGAAAGTTTTGCATGGAGCGATCCATATAACAAGTTCTCAACCAGATATTTGGTATGCGATATTATATTTGTTATGTGTTATTGCCATAACACTTTACGAATTGAAAGCAATACGACTTATCAATGAAGGCTAAAACCCACCAGGCTACCTTATCTAAGCTTAACATTTAATTGTGCTGTTGATGACAAAGGAAAAATGGCGGGCGTTTGTACTGCGATAATAAACTGCGGGCATAATTTGGTGATAACGTTTATATAAATTCACGGAATGAAAAACTCGCGGGAGGTTCACAAGATTGAGCCGTTGCGAGTAGGGCTGAACACTTTTTGTTCAATCCTGTGTCTATATTAGTCGGGTATGCTGCGTATTTATTTTGTCTTCTTAAAGCTTCTCGACATCTACTGCTTACACATAAATAACTAAGGGTTTTGTGGGCGGCCGTTATTTTTTAGCTCTCTATCCACTGCCGGAAGGCCTAGATACCAAGTTTCAACAGTACAGCTCTATAGTTTCGGAAAAAATTGGCTGTGATAGACAGACAGGCAGACAGACATGACGAATCTATAAGGGTTCCGTTTTTTGCCATTTGGCTACGGAACCCTAAAAATGCAGTGCCCCGCACTACTTGTCACTTGACATTTTAAATAAATAAAATAAAGAAGGTTTTTATTCACGTAGACTTTAAAAAAGAGCTTGTAAATAGTCAGAACATGTTTGTAGTAATATAGTTGTATACATTATTATTTCTAGTAACATAGATATTTAGGTACACACTGTATGAAAATAGCAGCTAGCTCGTATCAAGTTATTGTCAAGAGATTATGTTTAATTATCTAGTTTAAATCTAATATCTTTACTTCATATTGTCAATGGTTCTGTCTATATTAAGGTATTATTATTATGACGGACCTTGTGTCCATGTGACCATTTAGCTCGATGTTGCCATCCCCCGTCTCTGAATACACTCAATTTATTTCCAGCTTGACGTTAGGCTTGGAAAAGGGCAATCAAATAAATACAAATTCAAATTCTACTCTTCGAACATTCCAGCACTGGGCAATGTATGATACGTATAAAATCTTTCATTTCGAAAAGAAAACGTTTATTTTACAAATATGTGTTTGTACACATTTTGTTATTACACCAAAAGGCTACAAATGTTAATTTCAGTGATTATAAAGTCGTACATATTTAAAATCAACTAGGTGTCAAAAAATAAAATACAATAGCAATACCGTTTAATACTAAAAGGAATCATCTAAAAAGTTTAATCCTATCCTACTAATATTATAAATGCGAAAGTTTGTGAGTATGGATGTATAGATATTTATTTCTCTTTCACGCATAAACTAGGAAAGGGATTTTGATAAAACTTCATAGTAATATAGCTTATAAAACCGAATAACACATAGCCTATAATTTATAACGTTTAATGCGGGTAAAACCAGGGTAAAACCAATTAGTAAATCATAAAAAAATATCTGTCTAATATTTACTTCTCATTACTTAATAGAGTGAGTGATTTAATTGTAGATTTTAGAGTTAATTTATATTCAATACAAATTTATCAACGTTGTCTTATCATTGTGCATACAAAAACGGTTATTATGATGCCTATTGCGTTTCGTTTGGCGTAATAGCCGAAGAACAAATAAAGCCACTGCAACTATAAACATTAAAACATTTGGAATGTAAACTTTTTGGCAATCAATCTTTATTATTATTATAGTTTATATTTTACCTTTTCAATACTATTCTAACAACAGTATTAAACACACGGTTGAAGAATAAAGCTTGCATATGAAAACTTCCTGTACTTGATTGGAATGGCCAGTATTAGGTGTGACAATATTTAATTGGACACGTGTTAAGGAAGAGGTAGTGTTAGGGTGATTTCAGAGTCGCGCCGGCGAGCAGCGCTTACAATTACACTAGATAGTAGTTGCGTTTCACAGTCACGCAGTTCAAACGCGCCGCGTGTGAAACGCGCGCCGTCGGCCAGCGCTGGTGAAGCGCGTGCGACCCGAGCTCCTCTACAGCGTTTCAGAGTGACGCGTCTCGCACGCGCCGCTGTTGAGACGCGCTGTCCTCCGGCGCGTGCCGCGCGCGTCACTCTGAAATCAGCCTTAAGCATCGCACGACTACCAATCTACCCGACTAACAGAGTGGCTAGAAAGATCTGGGTACTATTGATGTATTATCCATTTATGTAACTAAAGGGTTTTAGAAATAAAATATACAATACATTAAATATTTGATAATGATAATTAATATACAACTTCAACAACAAGAACTAAGACGATGCCTTAACAATCGGTGTAATAAGTTTTGTTCGTTTCAAAATAAAATAGTTGTAAATTTTACAGACTAATTAGTGAAATGTTAAATTCGGCAAAGCTATATTCTATGATAAACTTATTTATATAAGATGAAAGTTTATATGAAGAGCTCTTTCTTTGAATTTGGAAAATCTTTTGAATTTATTTGTATCAAAACTAATGCTAGTATTTCTCAGCCATTTTTCTATACGCCTTCTTCAATCTTCATTTCGTTCTATTCTGGGATTATTTAATCCAGTCGGATCAAAACATCTCAAATTAGAATTGTTTATCAATAGGTACGCGCAGTCTATATAAAACTGTTTGTTTCATTGTCGGCTTTCTTATTGAGATTTCTACAATCCCGGTAAGATTAGAGTGTGTAAAATTTAGTCTACCTTCAGGATATGGACACCAAGATGGGGCGTATTAAAGTGCTTTTACGAATATTAATATTTGATGACACACTGGCAACATTTTAGCTTCAGTTTTATGACTGCGACTTTGGTAAAGTTAGAAATTAGTCCCAAAGCTGTAAGTAATTAACAAGAATATCTAAGTTAATGAAACAGCGATATTCTTACGACTGGTGTGTTCCATCTGAGTATAGGGCTGAGTTAGTGAATGCACAAATTTTTTTGCGCGTAATATTTACTAGTATCATATGATAGACATATTATGCATCCTAATTAGTAAAAAACAAATTATGCCCAAATTTTGGATACGGTGACCCAAGATGGGGCACCGTATCCAAAACAAACAAATTGAGATTAGCTTGTCAAAATTACTTACTTGGACAAATGTGTTGCATTTCTTAAGCCTTAAACCGCCCGCAAAAGTTAATAGCTACTATTTAAACAACGTAGTCCAATGTAATACAACAAGCATGCATTTGACAGCCCGTTACAAGTCGCCAGTTACCAGCACTACCAATGCTAGCGATCTAAAATTGAGAAAAGTTTTAAAGAACAACCTTATTCCAAATGGACAAATAAGATATTATTTGTATTAGTTAGTGTAATACACTACTATTCAATGTGAAACTAGCTTTATTTAATTTTTTATTATATTTATTAATTATACATTAAATAAGGCCAGACTCTGTCTCCAAGCGGTATAGTGCCTCCAGTCAGGCACCTGAGCCGGGAAGGTCACGGGTTCGATTGTCCCACTAAACACTCTTTATTAGAAGTTTTTTTCGGGATCTTGTTGCTTGATGGACTAACCTCACTGCCTCACAGATCGCGGTCATGCGAACCTCTATTATGATTGTTACACGTAGTCGGAAGGCTAATTGATCCTCACACCTAGTCTTACCTTGATTACCAACTCCCAGTGGGTTATGCGGCCAGATGACAGTCACTCGATTATTATTGGTAAGCGGTTAGACTGAACAAACCACACCAGAAATAGGAAATATCTAAAGGAAGAAGAAAAACTGTACATTTCAGAACGTCGATTCCAATCTTACCAAAGTTTCTGCTAACCCTCATTCGAGTAATTTCTTCACCTCTGTTTGACATTCACAAAATTTAATTTAGCCACCTGAGCCTGTTGCATAATACATGCCAGTTTTTTGAGCATTCATTTCATTCCCTGTGTTTTAATGAGGACGATCATATTTGACGTCGAGTGTTTGGGATTTTGATTTAATTAAGCTGTGTGCGCAGGAGGTGTGGGGGATTGTTGATGATTAATTATATTAATTTGAGCAGGACAGCCCACTTTTTTACGTCAGTTCAATGTATTTCTTTGAGAAAATCGCACGACAGAAGGAATATATCCTTTGCTAGTCAGTTTGAATGGAAACTTGAACCATCAGCGACGGAATTTATTATAGTGCACCATTATAATATATATAATCATAAATATCTTGTGAAAACTAACACATAGCTATCTGATCCCAAATTAGGCTGAATCTGTAGTATGGCAACCAGACAACTCATGAACATAATTAGTAGATATTACTAAATACACTCTGAGCCTCACTGCTAAACCTGAGGTCGTGGGTTCGAGTTCCACCCGGGACAAATAGACTTTGTGTGACGATTATTTTTTCTGTGTCTGGGTGTAATATGTATGTTTTTAGAAATATATACGTAAGTTTATCAGTTCTCTCGTTACCATAACACAGGGTTGCCTACTTTGGGATCAGATGGCAGTTTGTTGGTTGTCCCAAGATATTTATATACTTATACATAAAAGATATTTATATATAACGAAATACAAATAATCACTTATAAGAAAAAGCAAAACATTTTTTTTTACGGGTCTAGTCCCTCCCTCTTACCCACCACTGCAACTCCTGTAAGCCAGGATCAACAGTGGCACACAATGAAATGAAACTGAGCGGTGAAGCTCAGGCATGTCCCGGGGAATCGCTTTAACTGTCTTGGATCCCGCAACAAATTTAATCAGAAACAGAAAAAAGGAGGAGTTAGAAAATGAATCGTTCCAGTTCCCTCCAGAGCATAGCGGGAGACAGAATGATGTAAAGAGGCTATAGCCTCATAAAATGAGAGATTTGCAACTAGAGAAGCCAGCTGCAAAAGCACCGAGGATCAATTTAAGGGTCCTAAGTGAGCTGCTATATTTGATTCCAATAGTAGGTATGGCAAAAGCGCTTAAACGCACGGAAGTTATTCCTTGTTGCTTCAAGATCCGTATAATAAACTACTCCAGATATTGGTTGCAAGCTGCTTAACATAATATCACGCTGATTTTGCCAGAGATCACACTCCCACAGAATGTGGTGAGCAGTTTGTTCATATTCGTTACTGGAAGTTGAGCACAGACAGATAGGTGAAGATATTAATTTGAAACTATACAATTTACTTTTAAAATTGCCGTGTCCGGTAAGAAATTGTGCAACACAATGGTCTATGATTAGCCAAGTTTTATTTAACCGTTCGCGTACGTCCGGAAAGAACTGGTGCAGATGGCGACCCTTGTTTGAGGTATTCCATCTACATTACCATTCATTTAGTAGTTCGTTATTTAAGTCAGCTATTGGCATAAATAGCCTGGTTATTTTCGTACGGTCGTGTAATGATAAGAAATCATTTTCTAAATTATCGCGCGTAGAATAATACATCGCTGCTCGTCTTTGAACTTCAAGATCAACCGGAAGTACACCCGCTAGGACCGGTAGAGCCTCTGTGCTTACTGTGCTATAGGCTTTACACAGAAATATCAACGCCAACCTCTGGCTTTGTAGTAATTTACGGCGAGCAGCTCCGATGGTAGCCCTATCAGCCCACACAGGCGAGCCGTAGCATATACACCCAAGATAGGTTGCCCCGTAAATGATTTTAAGAGTATTAAAAGAGTGGCCCCAGGTTGCCGTCGATATCCTTGTGAGTGCAAAAAAGTTTCGCTTAGCTTTTTCCACAACTGATTTAATATGTTCTATAAACGAGAAATTCTTTTCTAAAACTAAACCCAAATAATATGTTGATATCTTGCGTTTTACAGTAACATTATTAAGTTTTACGCTCGGGGGAGATTTTAGTTCACCTTTAAGAAGGAGTTGGTAGGTTTTATGAGGAGCAAATGTAAGGCGATTTCTTTTACCCCATTCACTTATCATACTTAAGCAAGTTTGAGCCAGATTTTCCAACTCTCTCCTGGAGTTACCCTGTATAAGTAAGAGGCCATCGTCGGCATATGCCGTTAGAGAGCAGCGTGATGGCAAGGGTAATGTCAAGAAGTCATCAAAACCCAAGTTCCAGAGATACGGCGCGAGCACTGAGCCCTGGGGGCAACCCATGGTTAACGATTTAGTGACTCTGTAGTGACCAAGCTTAAGAGTTGCAGAGCCATGTACAAGATAAGATGTGATTATCGAATATATATTACTGTAACAACCGCGTAACTTAAGTTTTTGTAACAAAATTGGCCACTAAGTATTATCAAACGCCCCTGAAATATCTAGGAATATGGCCAAAACGTATTTACATTCGGACGAGTTTACAGCTTTCCTCAGTGAGATAGCTGCGTCCACTGTCGGTTTACCCGCAGTAAAACCAAATTGATTTCCGTGAAATTTTGGTCCTCCTGGTAGCAATCGCGGTACGATAAGTCGTTCTAGAAGCTTGCCTAAGGAAGGTAGTAACGTTATTGGTCGATATGACTTAGGGTCTTCAGGCAGTTTAGCGCCATTTTTTGGTATAATACGAATAAAGCCGCGCCAAGAACGCGAAAAAGTCCCTTCAGATATGCAACGATTAAAAACTTTTAGTATTGAATCACCGGATTGTTTTGTGGTTTCTATTATCATTTTGTTGGATATTTTATCTTCACCCGAAGCTTTGTTAACAGGTAGCGATTTCACAGTATTCATAAACTCATTAATTGTAGGAAGACATATACTAGACATATACGTAGCGGGTGGATTGTTTGCCCACTGTCTAATCTGCTTGTGGTAGTCATTATCGTTCAAGGAACTATCATCAGGTATGAGCGAATTAAGTAGGGATTCCGTGGTCTCCTCTATGCCACTAGTGTAGGTATTATTGATTTTTATGTTTTGAATATAAGCTAAATCTATAGACCTATTTGCTTTAAACTCATGGTATAGGGGTGACCACGGGCCTTCTTTATCGACTATTTTTCTAATAATATTGCCTTTGGATTTCTCTATTGACGAGCGGTAACGTGAACGAGCGATTTTGAGATTTATATATGCATTATTTAAAACTTCGCCTACAATTTTACGTTTTTTTAGTTTATTATATTTTTTACGTGTTCTCCGAAATTCACATCGAACTTTAATTAAGTAGTTATTCCACCAATCGCATCTTCGAATATTAGTGATAGGGACGCGGCCTATGGCAATATCGGCACAGTAGGTAAAAGTGTCCGACATCATTACAGCACATTCCTCTGTTGTTAGTTCATCCCGGGTGAAATCCCTGGCATGCGCGGCAAAAAGAGCTCTGAAAAAATCCCAATCGGCCCCTTTGAGCCGATCTCTATAGTTACCGTAAATAGCCGTAGGTCTTTGTGCCAACCGAGGCAAAAGGCGAAAGCAAAACATTAGCTTAATTAACTACAATAGGTATAGGGCGTCGTAAAATTCCTGCGCATCGTCTGGAGGTAAGGTGCCCAGAAGGCTGGCCGCATTGCCATGCTGTACATATGGCGATGCTGATTCTTTGACCAAAAAAGGCCAGCTCTCTGGTGTGGTGTATTTATTAATTTCAAGGTTTATATACGTCGGTATCAAACTACCCGACGTGTGTATATCCAATACAGTCTAACGCAGTAATAGTCGCACACAATCCTTTGAAATCCCTGCTCAGATAATAATCAAAGCATAAACTAAGCACAAACAGATCAGTTGCATACTAGGTATATATCCCTGAATTATAATTGTCTACGGGTCAGGGATTAGCACTGCGCGTATGTATAGAGTTGATTACTGAAATAAACAAATATTTGATTTAAGACACATGCATAACATTTTTTTAAGGTTTTAAGAGCTTCACATTATGTTCAAAACACTTTGTAATTCGTCTTTAAATTATAAAAAATAAAGGCAATTTTATTAATTTCAGACATTTTATTTCATTGTCAATAAAATTAACATGTTGCCGCCAAAATTTAAGAATTTTGGGACGCAAGAACCTATTTTTGGATTACGTACATACGTGAGTTACGTACATATTATTTGTTTATATAGTTCATTTTCATATTACTTGATGACTCAAATATCTAGTAATATAATTCAAAGTATCTCCTAGAATAACAAAACAGGAATAATTACTAACATTATGATGATGATATGACATGATGAACAATAAAAGATACCTAATTAAAAAGAATATTGTTGTCGGTAAAAATAGAATTCGCCATCTGATTTTTACTTACTAATTAAACACATTACTAATAAGTTACTAACTTGCTATCCTATGTACCTAACAAGGGAATAGGCAATGGTATAGTAGGAACACTTTATTTTTAGAGCAATGTTAATCTCATTTATTAAGGAAAGTCATGAATATTTTTACTTTGAATAGAATTTACATTGACATCAGAAAATCCGCAAGAAAACCCTTATCAAACTGTAACCTATCTGAAGTTCAAACCTTATATTGTACCAGTGTGAGGACGGGACAGATTACAATATATACCAACGCCCAGGCGTGTTTTAAAGGTAGCCAGACAAGCACGCTTATATATACGGCTTAAGTTTATTCATATATCTAAATAGCAGTGGTTAGCTTAGTTTCTAGTGTAGTTTTTCAAGGCGCCCCGAGGGCATCTGACATGGCTTAATAACGTGTATACTACGCGAAGTGTATATCTATTACGCGAAACTAAGCTGTGTACTCACGATCTATGAGCAGCTCGACTAAGGGAGTACCTCACTGATTACATAATATTATAAATATCTTGGCATCTGACATGGTTTAAAAACGTGTATTATAAGATTGAATAAGGTATGCTGAGATGGTTTGGTCATTTAGAAAGGATGAATGAAAGAAGATTGACAAAAGAAGTATACCTGGCCTGTGTGAATGGTACAACCGGAGGGGGAAGACCTCGTAGAACATTCTCTGGTCAAATCGGAGACGTACTTAAGAAAGGTCAGGTCAGAAGTACCCTAAACCGGCGAGCATGTATGAAGAATATAATGTCAGTAAACGAAGCGAAGGAGGAAAGGATCGTGACAAATGGAAGGCCGTTGTCTCTGCCTACCCCTCTGGGAGACAGGCGTGAGTCTATGTATGTATGTATGTATAAGCTTATAAACGACAAGGGGAGTACCTCACAGATTGCAAATTATTATCAATATCTTGAGACAACGAACACACTACCATATGAGCCCAAACTAGGCAGATCCTGTACCAGACAACTGATACACATACTTATGAATTTCTAAATAGATACATATTATAGATAAATTACACCCAGACACAGAACAAATATAATCGTGCTCACTACACAAGGATTTATCCTGGCAAGCCAGGCATATTGTACTCGAAGTACCAGTGTTATTGTGTTATAGGTATTTAACACACATCTTATTGGTAGGGGAAGGGTCGGCAACGCGTAAGCTATGCCATGCGTATCTCTTGCGTCAGAAGTTACGGTGACTGCTTACCGGTGTCGAACGGGAGGTAGACCTAAGGTAAACTCGCTTGCTGTATGTACTACTTTAGTCTACAGACTTTGGCTATCGTCTAGATCCGTGTGGGTTAGATTCCAATGTGTGCCAATACATGCACTATTGAAGGTCTGTGTTGGCAACATCTGATACTGTTGAAAGATTGACTCGAACGAGAAAGTGATAAGTACTATCACGTGTTTTGTCATGAGTGTGGGTGATTAGTTTGGGTGCTATATTTTCTGTCTATGCATACCATCAGAAGAAACTAGAGAAAAGCTTAACTAAATGTAGCCACCCTCATATACATACAAATGCGGCAAGTCCAGATTTCAATTCGATTTGAGGTAAGAAATAAAAAAACAATGTGATTTAGATGACTGAAATAAAACTTCAAACGTAACTGGCTATGAGAGAATAAGAGAAAGAAAATGTGTGCTCACAGCTCTCTCTCTCTCTCTCTTGGCGCTTCTGTAATATACGAAACGCAACTCTCTCCCTCTTTCAGACTTCACTAACTTATGAATGAAAGTTGCTGTCTGCTTCCATTCGCCCCGCCCAATCACACTTATCGTAACGCTCTCATCAAGCACTCACTATTTTACTCCCCAAGTCAAGCGTGCGAACTTTAATAAAATGCTAAAGCATTTCACTATGAATATCTTGTTAGAACCTATAATCTAGAAATAAAAATATATTTTGAAATAGCGATTCAACCGAGAGCGGGACAATGTCGTATTTTCAATTTTGTGGGATTACCCAAAACGGAATTCACGCGAGCTTTGGCCCGCGTCACGAGCGTGACATACACGTAATCCACCGCCCGCCACTGTTATCATATTGTTTGCGCTCAAATGTGTGTGCTTAGTATTTGAAGATGTTTTTATGAGGTTGTGTTGGTGGTGGCCACTCTGACATGTCGGATTTACTCGACTAAACTATGATGTATTATACGTTTCTTGTCTATGTTTAGTGATAGAGTTGTAAGCTTCCTTATTATTATAAAATACTTAAAATTTACTAGTAATACATACAAAGGTTTACCAATAAGCTGTCATTAATCATACAAGCGACACACTCTAGAGAAATAGCATTTTTATATACATACATACATAGACTCACGCCTGTTTCCCAGAGGGGTAGGCAGAGACAACGGATTTCCATTTGTCACGATCTTTGCACACGTCTTTTGCCTAGATTACTGTCATTATTATATATATATAATGACAGTAATCTCGTAAACCTATATATATATATATATATATATATATATATAGGTCTAAGAATTATTGTTACTAACAAATGTGAGTCATGTTACTGTCCTGGGACAATATTTAGACACGACCATCAGCTGATTCCAAACTAAGCAGAGCTTGTACTATGGAAACCAGATAACTGATATACTACTTTTTTTTAGTAAATACATACTTATATAGATAAATTTACACCCAGACTCTGGACAAACAGACATGTTCATGCACACAAATATTTGTCCTGGGTGGGAATCGAAAATCTCCGTCGTGAAAAGCAAGCATTTGCCAACCACGCTAACAGGCCCGTTTAAATTGAACCTGAGTCCGCCTAAGATGAGGGAAGGGTTGGCAACGCGTAGGTAAGTGATGCGCTTCAAGAAATGCCAATAATTATCGCAAAATCATCATTATCATATCGGCCGAAAGACGCCCACTGCTGGACAAAGGCGTCCCCAAAATATTTTAGCAATAGCCAATACTTTTTTTGCATTTTGCTAAAAAAGTATTGGCTGAATCCTCACAGTAGCACTGTTGTTGTTATGTATTAGTTTATTTTAATATAGGTATTTGTGTATTCTATATATCCTCAGATTTAATTTTCTTACTCACTGTCCTTATAGTGCACCTACCATAATTTCTCTGCATCACCCCAAGGTTGACTGGCAGAGAATGCCTTTGGCAATAAGTCCGCCTCTGTACATTCTTGTGCATAACTATAAAAAAAAAAAACTCCACAATTACCGTTCTTGAGCTATCTGCATCCAGTGACCCTCAAAAGATCGCAAAATAACTGTTGAAATGTAATTCCTTTCTGAGAGGCCTGCAACACACTTGCAGCTTCTCTGGGGTTGCGAGTGTCCATGGTTGGCGGTAATCAGATACCATCATGTGCCCTGCTTGCTCAATTGCCTCTTTATAAAACCTGCGTTTTCAAATTTCATAGATAGTATTATACTCATTAAGTGCTGCCTCGTTGGTCTAGCGGTAGCGTGTTCAACCGCAGATAATAAGGTCCTGGGTTCAAATCTCGGGTCGGGCCAAAATGTGATTTTGGGACTTTTCTATAAAAAGAAAAATTTCTCAGCATCAGCCCGAAGTCTGGGAGTTAGCGGAATTATACCCCCGTGCCTCGGAGAGCACTTAAAGCCGTCGGTCCTGTACCTAACCTCCTTCCGGTCGTGTCACTAGGCGTCCTATCGGATCATGAGAGTGATGGAATAGAAAGTGCTCCTGTATTTGTGCACACACTTGAGCACCATTATCTCTATTGAGACTGGCCGCCGTGGCCGAAATTCAGCTAGGAGGACATTGTTAAGTGCTGTTTATTAATTTGAGTCTACTATACCATTTAGTAATAAGATCACCATATATCTAATTCCAATGATTTTAAAATAATAACTTTTGTAAAGAACATACATCTACTTAAACATAGCTTAATTAGGTGTTTGTTAATTATCAGATTTAAATAGAATTATTGGTAAAAACAGAATTCATCAAAATATTTTTGATGCATTGCGAATAATCTTATAAAATTCTAATTTAATAATTTGGAAGGTATTATCAATTTGATATGATCTTTCACATGCAACTGTGAACATATCAGTCGGCCATGTTTCTGGAAAACGAAGCCGATAGATAATACCTACATCCTCCGGAAGGGTGTTAGCAAGGGATTCTAAATTTTATCTGCCAATGTGTATCGTTCATAGCTTAACGCAGAGCGCCTACCCCGGATTGGTAGATGGTGCAGGTTCGAGACCCGCCGGACGATTAAATTTATGATTTCCCATTTTTGAGATTAGAATAACGCTATGCATTGTGAATAATGCTATAAAATTCAAATTAAATAATCAAAATATGTTCATTAACGACTGAGTAATTGGGTTACATATAAAAATAGTCAAATTAGGGAACCTTCTATTTCGATGTCGGTTAAAATGATAAAGCTCAACCGCAACCGCAGCCGAGGTGTCGGAGCGCAGTGTCGCATATTACAAACAAGACCGCACCGCAGTCTGTCATGTACACCATAGTAATATTGTGTGTGTGTGTGTGTTCAATATTAGTAAAAAATTAATATATCTATATCAAAATGACGGGCCTGTGTTGGCGTGGTTGGCAAATACTTGCTTTTCATCTTCATTAAATATTTGTGTGCATAAACGTGTCTGTTTGTCCTAAGTCTGGGTGTAATTTATCTATATAAGTATGTATTTACAAAAAAAAGAAGTAGTTTATCAGTTACCTATCTGGTTTCCATAGTACAAGCTTTTTTTTTTCTTTTTTTTATATTATATATCACATGTTTATTAGCACTATTATTTACAATATATTATATAAGGGTATTTTAATACAAATACAACTTATAAAATATATGGGCTACATGGAGAGAAATTTCCGCACAATCCTGGCATTCGCCAGCAGAACCGCCTTCTGCATGTAACTCTCCAGCCAGATATCAAGCCCTAAACTTGCAAGGTTGATTTTCAGGGATTTAGGAATAACTCCATTTGTGGATATAACAATAGGCATGATCGCAGGTCTTTCGGTTCTCCAAATTTGCGCAGATTCAAAACTCAGATCAAGGTATTTTGAATTTTTTTCTTTTTCTGTGTTAGATATGTTTTCATCATATGGTATTGTTATATCCACAAAGGATGTCTTTTTCGTTTGTTTGTCAATGACGACAATATCGGGTCGATTGGCACCTACCATTCGGTCAGTCAGCACGGGATGATCCCAGTATATTTTAAACCTGTCATTTTCCAAGACCGCTTCAGGATTATATTTGAAGTATGGAACCCTTGGGCCCGGCAGAAGTTGGCGATCTAAAGCAAGTTGCTGATGGATGATTTTAGCAACACAATGGCGGTACAAGTATACAGTGGCTGCAAGAGAAGAACATCCAGATGTTATGTGTCGCAGAGTTTCCCCTGTGACACCACAGGCTCTACATATGGCCGTATGCGTATTATTATTATTATAATTATATGCCAAAAGTATTCGTTATTGTGTTACAGCTGTATGTAATGGGGATTGGTTGAATGCTGAAGAGGGACATCATGTACGTCCCCATACTAGATGCGTCAGTTGGGACGAGCTCCGTGACAGTGCAGTATCACGTATGTGGAACGATGACAAGGGACGAGCAATTCATTGAGAAACCTGCTATTTCCCTAAGTAATCGTTATAGTTATTTTAAAAAGAATCGGATCGGATCTTGAATAGACAGCTCTAGTCCATCGTTCTTATAATCCGAAGGAACAAGTTTCAGACACGACTGGAGCTCTCAAAGATCAGACGCAGAGCTAAGGTAAGTCAAGTTTTACGTACTGGCCGGCGCACGGGCGTAAAACAATGCCAATTTCCTGAGTCCAGGTTGCTGGGATTGCCCAATAACACTTATTTTAGCCTCAAATTCAATCACCCCTGGATCGTTAGATGTGATTGCACCCGGTACAATGAGACGGACCAAATATTTTAGTTTTTTTTATATTTTAAATAAAGTACTCCCTGTACTTTATCTGTATTAGTACGGATTAGAGAGACTAATAATAAATTTTATATAAACTTCGACATATAACCAAAAAGTTATTGGCGGAATCATCACATTAGTATTATTTTATTTATTTGTATTATTTATATATATAATATATATGGATATATATTAGTATATTATAATAAAGGTATTGTGTATTTTTAGTAATTGTATGAAGTATCTACATTTTTACTCTCATTTTTACTATAAGCTCATAGTGCACCTACAATGTAATCTCTACATCACCCCAAGGTTGACTGGCAGCAGTACACCGCATTTCTTTATTTATATTTGTTAAGGGGTACCTAGTAACTTTGTCATGTAAAAGACCACATGACAAAGTAATATTAGTAGTAATATATTTTATTATAGTCCAAATGAACGTACATAAGTATTTAACAATGCATATAATATAATCTGTACTGTATACTGTATTGTTTTGCAGAAAGGTAAGGCTCGACCGCAACCGCGACCGAGGTGTCATAGCGCAGTGTCGCGAATAACCAACACCCACCAAACCGCAGTCTGTCACACTACAGTTTTTTCACTGAGAGCTATTCAGAATTATTAAATTTTACTGGGTATTTTTAAGCTCACAATTAAAGCGTAAAGTCTAATACAATATCAAGAGTACATTATAAGAAACTCCTAAAACATTTTATTAACACAACATCACAATGTACGCACCTTTAAGCGAAAAATAAACCTATTTTTTATTTTTAATAAACGAAAGAGCAAAGGGTCTCGCCAGTGTGCAAGGTATCTGGGATGTTCAGCACATAACCGGTTGACCGGCAAAGTGATTAAATTTTTGAACGCAGCATTAAAGCGCGACCGTCGTTATTAACACAAGGCACGACATAATAATAATACCTCAATATAGACAGAACCATTGACAAAATGTAGTAAAAATATAGCTTTAACTATAAATTTTAATAATTAAACTTAAACATAATCTCTTTGACAATAACTTAATACAATATCATTGCTATTATAAAATAAATGTTTTTATACAATCAATACAATGTGTACCTAAATATATAGATATTTAGGTAACTAGAAATAATAATGTAAGTATACAACTATATTATACTATATTTTTTCCGATGCATTTTATGCATTCAAGCGTAAAATATTGGAAGCGTTAGCATAGGGACTTTTCTTTTTTCTTAGTCCAATAAGAACTTTTTAATTGTCTTTAATGCATTTTTATCTGTGTTAGTTATAGTATTTTTGTTTGTTTTTAATTTAAAATATCTTGTATTGTATGTCAACGTTTATGTTTAGTGCGTGTTCTGCATGCCTTTAATAGGTGTACATATAAGAACTGAACTATGTA
Organism: Pseudoips prasinana; assembly: GCA_951640165.1. Taxonomy (NCBI): domain Eukaryota; kingdom Metazoa; phylum Arthropoda; class Insecta; order Lepidoptera; family Nolidae; genus Pseudoips; species Pseudoips prasinana. The sequence continues at coordinate 1,057,079 of OX621238.1, read as the reverse complement.
GTGAGCTAAGATTTAAATGTTTTGTATGTATACTGTTGGTGTGTCTATAATAAATAAATAAATAAATATTACTACAAACATGTTCTGACTATTTACAAGCACTTTTTTAAAGTCTACGTGAATAAAAACTTTTTTTTTTGAAAAATTATGAGAGTGAATTTTGACGATGCGCGCGCACACCGCACCAAAAAATTTAACAGCATGAAGTTATTTCTAGGTGGTATGAAAATTGATAACTATGTTCAAGTTGTATATTAAGAAGTATAACTTCTAACGCGTGTACATAAGTACACACAAGTTTTTTTTTTATTTATTTAACGCTTCTGTGCCTCAGACGGCACGCTAAACTATCGGTCCCAGTTGTAGCGATAAGATAATATTTGTTTAACTATGTCAGAAGCCTAGGCGGCCTTTCTTTTTATTTGATAAGGCATGGGGAATGCCTACGCATGCCTTCCGCAAAAAGTGTCTACGGGTGGGTATGTCGGACTCGCACCGACTAAACCTGCCTGCCGAGGACTTCTTTTGGCGCCTAAAGGGGGGAGCCCCGGGAACGCGGGTATGCTGCTCCATTGTCCCCATTTTGCGCTATGTTCCAGATGCTTGAGACACGTACCCTGGGAGGGCTCTGGATTGATCCCCTATTGCCGACTCCTGCCAGTCCGGCATAGCGACTGCGCCACAAACAGATCGCAGTCTTCCCAGAGCTGCTTGCACTTGGCGGCAGTAGAGGACACTTGACTGACTGTCGCCGCCGCCCCAACGCCTTCTCCGTCTGCGAGCAGGATCAGCTCTCTCCCGCTTCCGCTCGGCGGCCTCCTTTTGGAGCATGATTGCCTCACAAAAGGAGAGCACGGCGTACCATTTGGAGGAGTCACTCGCCAGCAACGCCACTACGATTGCCGGCGGGGACAGATCCCATCCGATCTGTACGACCAAGACTCGCCTTTCGGCCTCTCAGGCCGGGCACTCAGCGAGTGTGCTGTGCAGAGTCTAAGTCATTCCCGCAGCTTGAACAACTCTCACTCTATGGTAACCACTGCCCATACGATACGTGACTTAAGAGAGATTTCTTTGTTGTATAATACAGTTTTAAGTACCATGAGGATGAGATGTGTATGACGAGCAAAGCGTATCAGCGTTATCTAGCAGATCCGCAGATATATATAGGAACTTCGACCTTGATGCACGTAACGTCTCGCTGAGGAAGCCTGGAGGGATTTATAGAATTATAGAATTGCCATGCTTGGCAGACGGGTTGGTGAGCGCAAAATACTAGACATAGTATACAAATAAACGCTGCAGCCCGATCTCTGATAGATATTCCATTGGGATGACTTCTACGCACCGTACGGGATGAGATGGGGTGGCAATTTTAAGCCGTCAGCCACACAGCATATAATATATAGCATAAAATGTTTATATATTTACAATAATAATCTTGATCATCTATAAATTCAACAATATTGCGGCATTGTAGGCCATTTAAAAATAATCGACGCTGCGTAGTACTAAATTTGAATGAGATTGTTTTATTTCGAAAACAAAGCAAAGTACAGCATTGACTTTATCGGCCTATATTTTCATCAACGTACACAATTCCGGTCACCGATAATGCCCCATAAATCAGACCTAACCAAACCAAAATTAATACGATTTCATGCTTATTTCAATTGAACCTTCGGTCAAAACAATGGCAGAAATGTAAAATAAACGTTTATCGAGTCTGTCACAATATTGCAGAGATACCGCCCTTACAAACAAATATTATGATGAGCCTTGTCGCTCCCAAGCAGTACGGATAATTTATTCTACTAAATGTTTTAATTGTAAATATTCAAATGGAATATACACAATTGATTTATTAAACACTTTGTAGAACTACATTCAATTTAAAATTACTAATATATGTGTATACTACTAGATGTCCCGGCGACAATATTTCTTTTACCGTCAATACTTTCTAAAATTATTTTAATAAATATTTTAATGCGTTATAATGTACAGATGCCAGTACATCAAGCTACCCCAATCTGTCAAATTTACCCAATTGAAAGTGAACCTTATGCTTTTGTGATAAAGTTGAAAATCTATAAAAGAAATTTGACAGACAGGGGTTGCTGAATGTGCTGGCGTCTGTTCAAAATTTTTAAAATAATTTTCGTTTTAAAATAACGACGGGAAAAATCTTTATTTTCTAACAAACCTTCTCCTGAGAATCACGAATACACAAAGGAAAGATTTATCCAATTTGGTGCAGTCGTTTGGATGTTATGAGCGTACAAACATTTCGGTGATTTATTATTATTAAATTATAAGATGTAACAAAATCTACAACTCCCGAGCGCTCGAGGCATCTTTACGTCATACTGGGCGTGGCCTCCCCGCAAGCGGCCGACCCACCGTGCGCCGCCGAGCTCTGCCGGCCGGCGCCTATAAATCACGACCACCGGCGTGTGCGCAGGCACTCCCTCCGACCCCAACTGCCCCCTCCCGGGAGGATGCAGACTTCGTCGACGACGACGACGATCCTCTGAGGCCAGTGACCATCGAAGAGGTTAAAACTCTGATCAGGGACCTCCGCCCTCGCAAAGCCCCCGGGTATGACGGAATCACCAATCGCGTTTTCAAGCAACTCCCGTTGCTTCTACTTAGCCTGATGGTCGCGATTTTCAACGCGGCCTTTTCCAACAACATCTTTCCACACCAGTGGAAACAGGCAAACGTGATTGGTATCCCGAAACCCGGTAAACCCAAATTCGATCCGGCAAATTACCGCCCTATTAGCCTCCTCTGCGCCATGGGGAAACTCTACGAGCGCATCATCCACGCCCGTTTGTCGTCTTACATCCACGCAAACGATATCCTCCCTGACGAGCAGTTTGGCTTTCGAGCCAGACACTCCAGCGTTCACCAGGTGCATCGCATTGTCGAACACATCCTAGTGAAAGCTGCCCGTCAAAGAGCCCACACAGGAGCACTCTTCTTCGACGTGGCCAAAGCGTTCGATAAGGTCTGGCACAACGGCTTATTATATAAGCTGTTCGAACTCAAAGTGCCCGACCGTCTCGTGCACATCTTACGAGACTTCCTTACGGACCGAACGTTTAGCTACCGCGTCGAGGGAAATTACTCCTCCCTCAGACCGATACGCGCAGGAGTTCCCCAAGGCTCAGTCCTTGCCCCGCTCCTGTTCTCGCTGTACACCAGCGACATCCCCAGACCCAATAAGGCTCATCTAGCCCTCTTCGCTGACGACACAGCTCTCTACTACTCCAGTAGGAGCACGTCAGTCATCCACCGAGAACTCCAATCCTCAGCCGACGCCCTCGGCGAATGGTTCAGGAAATGGAGGATCGAAGTCAATCCCACCAAGAGCGCAGCCGTGCTCTTCTCTAGGATAGACCCCGCCCCCACCGCCGATCCCGTCCGAATGTTTGGTGAACCGATCCCCTGGGAGAAGAAAACCAAATATTTGGGAGTGATCCTCGATCGGAAGTTAAACTTCAAGGACCATCTGAGATACGCTCGTAACCGTGCCTCATTTGCCCTTTATCGATTACACGGCCTCCTGAATGCACGCAGTAAAATGTCCCTTGAAAACAAGGTGAGAATTTACAAGCCGTGCATTCGACCCATGATGACCTATGCGAGCCCGGTCTTCGCGCACGCTAAGGATCGATTCATCCACCTCCTCCAGGTAGTCCAGAACAAGTTTATGCGACGAGCCGCGGGCGCACCGTGGTTCGTCCGTAACAAAAGCCTCCATGCCGATCTCCAATTGCCTACCATCAGGCAATGGATGAAGCAAGCGTCCAAAAGGTACTTTGACTCTGCCACTCACCATCCAAGCAAATTGGTGGTACAGGCGGTCAAATACACTCCTTCCCGACTCTCACGTAAACACCGTCGTCCGAAGAACGTCATAGACGAATCGGACGACGAGATCACCGTATATTTAAACCAAATCAAATCGATTAGAGACTCTCGCAACACTGCACAACCGATATTTCGTACTCGCCGGATGCGAGTACGACCGCGAACGCGTCGCGACCACCAGCGTCCTCCATGACCCTTAGTTTGCATATCGTACCGATAAAAAGCCCCCCTCAACGCGGACGGGGGGCCGCGTCATGTCATTAACGTAGAGCGAAAGTTGCACTAAACTCCCTAAAAACCATGATCTCTCGCCCTCTCCCCGTCAGTATCCGCCCAGAGCCGAGGTTCGAACCCCACAGGGGGTGCCCTCCGGCGCGGGTACTTAGTTTGTAGTCTATATTTGCTAGGCCGGCTAGAGCCCACGCTCACCCCTACTGCCCGGTGAAGCAGTAAAAGCCTTAAGGCTAACTGCATGCGTCACGTTAAAAAAAAAAAAAAAAAAAAAGTGTGCGCAGGCAGAGTCAACTGCGCTCTCGGACTGCTTCGACCTTCCTGGTCGGACAGCTCTGAGTACCAGTTATTCGCTAGCACACGCACGGGGTCCCGCTCCCTGTTCTGTAGTACACTATAGTTTGTTAGTAGTAAAAGTATTGCATTCAATAAAGACAGTTTCGTTTTGACTTGTGTTTGTTCGTGCAAACCTGTGACAATCTGGCGCACAACGCGAGGCCGAATCCAGACATCAAGATCATAAACTTACGTCGTCTTCCACATCGCGAAATCAAGATGTCCCTGTCAAACGAGCAGTTCCAGCAACTCCTTAGTACCATCACGGCCTTTATGGACACTTGCGCCAAGATGAGTGTCCCATCTTATAGCCTCTACCAGTCACTGCTGAAGAGTGGATGCAAATTCGACGAGAAAACAGTGAATCTCACATTAGCCGATGGCATTAAGAGGGAGCAGGTGGTGCTTGTGTGCAAAGCCATGGTGAACCTAAATGGTCGTAAAATAGCCACCAGGTTCATCGTGCTGCAGGAAGCTCGGGACAACCGCACACTACTAGGCGTCGACTTCTTGCAAAATGCAGGTGTGGTGATAAACATGCCTCAGTATACGTGGTCCTTCATCGACAAACCCGATTTACAGCACGAACTCTACCCGGAGGAATTCACCATCTTCGAATCCACTGTCATCAGGAAAATGATGATTTTTCCAAGTCCACTCAGCGCGATGACAGTGACAGACAGTGAGGATGCTACTAGCGTGTCCGACGCCATACTTACGCCTCCATCGACTCCTCCTCCTGCGATAATGGCCGCGGTTGAAACAACAACTCCAACAAAAGACCAACACGCGAATACAGACTACAAACTGGCGCTGATTGATCTAACTTCCCCATCACCAAGCAAGAAAAAACCTCGACTGTTCGATGGGTACTCTCCAAGCTTCACGGACTTTATGATGCGAGATGCTCAAATAAATGTCCACCGAGAAAACGCCGAGCTATCTGCACAGAGTAATAGCCTCTTTGATGTGAACAATTGGGACGTTCGTATAAGTTCGATTTACGTGGTGTTACATATTACTCCAAACAAAATGTAATATTTTCTGATCTGGTCTACTCTCAGGCTTCCACATTAGCTTCCACTTCGTGGGACAACTTTGGGACCTAGATTTGTATACGAGCTTTGCTCGCGATTCCATTCGCTTCCACTTTGTGGGACGAATTATTATTTCACCGGCAGAGGAAGACTAAGAAATAACTAACTTTATCAGCTTCTTCGTCGGGACGTCATCAAAAACGACGCCAGCTCTTATGCCATAGGAGCAGTTTTGGTCCAGGAGGAGGGTGAACACGAACATCCTGTGAACTCTCCAGTTGTCTCCTGACATCCGCTGAACTGGTACTTGCTACAACCCATACATTAAGTAATGCCGCACGGGGTGTAAGTAACAAATTCGCACCACGTCGTGATGGACCCTACATTATCAAAAAACGGCACGTTCCATCCTCTTACGAAATTGCTGATCCACAAAAGTCGGACGTTGTGATTGGGGTATATCACTCCTCAGCTTTGGTGCCTTATGTCGGCGAGTCATCCATCCTACCAGCTCCTGTACAGCCCCTGCTGAAGAGTGGACGCCCGCGAAAGCAAAACCTGGAGCCACTTGCTGGATCATCGTCGGGACGACTTCAGATCCAGAAGGGAAGACTGTAACAAAATCTACAACTCCCGAGCGCTCGAGGCATCTTTACGTCATACTGGGCGTGGCCTCCCCGCAAGCGGCCGCCCCACCGTGCGCCGCCGAGCTCTGCCGGCCGGCGCCTATAAATCACGACCACCGGCGTGTGCGCAGGCCGAGTTAACTGCGCTCTCGGACTGCTTCGACCTTCCTGGTCGGACAGCTCTGAGTACCAGTTATTCGCTAGCACACGCACGGGGTCCCGCTCCCTGTTCTGTAGTACACTATAGTTTGTTAGTAGTAAAAGTATTGCATTCAATAAAGACAGTTTCGTTTTGACTTGTGTTTGTTCGTGCAAACCTGTTACAAAGAGATTTTACTTGAATTTTTTTTTGGTGTTTTATTTTCAATAAACTTATATTAATAATAAACACGTACCACGAAAACCTCACCGGGTTTATCTGGGTACCGGCGAGCCGTTCACGTATACCGTATTACAAGGTTAGTACGAGTACATAGGAAGGTATAATTGATACATAATAGGTAGATACAAAAATTCAATTATTACAATATAAAATATACAATACAATAATAATTAACTAACACTGTTTTCTAAGAAGAACTTTTTACATTTGTGCTTAAAGCTTTTGGAACCATTTTTGTACAATGTTTGTAGATTTTCTGGTAGGCTATTCAGGTAAGAGGGTACCAGGTAGCCTGCAACTCTCGTTACGTACAAATTTGCTGTTTTGGGTAATGTGTATTTGTTTTGATATGTGACTGATCTCAGAAACCCAGGTCTTTTATATTCGATAAGCAACTCCGGGTGTTTCGCTTCAGAAAGAGTTAGGTATTTTACTTTGTTATATACGTTTATTACTTTGCAATATTTGAATAGATCTTCCTCACTATCTTTATATTTTCTTGTTATATGTTTGGGGGTAATTACCTTTAGCAACTTTAATTGCAGTTTATATACATCCGCTATGTAAGTAGGGTATGTTCTTCCGTAGCTGCTTAAATCATAGCTTATCACTGAATCTGCTACATGGCCCATGTATAGCATTCTCAGCGCTTTATATGGCAATTTGTATTTTAGAACAGCAAGCCTTCCGATAATAGACCTCAGTTTATTACATACATAATCTTTATGCATTATGGCTGTCAATTATTAGTCCAATGTACATATGGCTGTTAACTATTTCTAATTTTGGACAATGGCATACGAGTAACGTATTATTACTACACAAGTTATGCAGACAAGCATGTTCGTGGGCTATCACTGTAGGCGAGTCAGATTTATTGTGTGATGAATGTATATGAACTATTTTCATTTTTGATGCATTTATTAAAAGTCCCGCGTCGTGGGCCCATTTACATAACTGATCATAATTATGTTGTAGATATTTTTGTGCCTCGTGCAGGTCTCTATGACTCACTATTATACAGGTATCATCTGCAAATTGGTACACCGACGCTGAGCTTGTTATGACATTGGTCATATCGTTAACATACAATAGGTATTCCGTCGGACTTATAATCGAACCCTGGGCCGTACCTTTGGTGGTCTGTATCTGCTCACTGAATTGATTTTGTATTTTGACAGTGTTGTATCTGTTGGTGTGATAGTTTTTAAGCAGTTCCAGTAGAGGTCCTTGTATACCGTTCTGTGCCAGCTTGTCATAGAGTATGTCACTCCGGAGCACTTCGAAAGCTTTGCTGAAGTCCATAAACACAGCTAATACATGTTTCCTATCGTTTAGGTACCCGTTAACCTCATCAGTAAAACTACGCAATAGTTGAGTGGTGCTCCTATTTTTTTGAAAACCAAATTGTTTTTTATTTACTACGTCATATTTTTGTAGAAATTTATTGATTTCATTTCCTATGTACCGTTCAATAATCTTATTGACACAAGAAAGTACAGTTATAGGACGGTAATTATTGATGTCATTGCGTTTTCCTTTTTTATATATAGGACGAATGACTCCTATCTTGAGCAGGTCGGGATATATGCCGGTTCGCAGGCAGCTGTTGATTAGATGAGTAATTACTGGAATCAGTTTTTCAGAAATGTACTTGAGGTCTAAATATAATATAAAGCGGTATAAGATTTTTGTTATTAAAGAATGTTTTAAGATTGTTTTTATCATTTTGTTGTATTGTTGGTTTTTTGGTAAGTGAAAGTTATGTAAAGCTTTCCTTATTCCACAAGGTAGATCTAACAGTAGTAAAATACTATGTGTGCGCAGGGTATATCGATGGTAACCATATAGAAAAGCACAGCAAAGCATTCCGACTGGGGAAATAACTGCAAGTTACAGAATACACCCCAAGTATTTTTATGTTATGAGTCCTGGGCGTGAGAACGATCACACGAGCATGTCGCAAGCGTGCCGCTTATATGCTGTTTGACTGACGGCAAGGATATCATCACCCCATTTCATCCTGTAGAATTTCTCTCATATAACGACCAGCAGCGTCTCTCCGTGAACTATGACCATCATACTGCGATCGCCATCCCGTCGGCCAAGCGTGGCGATTATGGCATATCCTTTCAAATTGTGGACAAGAAACGCTCGGGAATTTGAGTAATGAGCAATGTATAATACGAATTTATTATCGAACAGTAATTATTGCATATTTCACTGGCTGTTATTTTTCATGTAAAATTCTCTAGACCTTTTACAACCTCCAGTTCTTTCTCTAGTTGGTATCGGAGACTTTTAATGTTAAGTTGTAAGTGAGTTAAATAAAATTGGAAATTGTCCCAAGAATTTAAATACGGCAAATCTTAGCGTCTGGTTTGCAATGAAAAAGGAATTGCTAACTAAAACACATGTTGTGCCTGGAATGCTGTATTAAAGTTTAAATAAATATTTAAGTGACACCGGGGGTTTTTATTTTTATCAATACACGTAGGTACATATTCTATTTTATAGTACAGTCAACGGCAAAAGTAGATGAACGAAGTCGGATATTCAATAGTAAATTGCAACAAAATACTATGGCGGTGTAGTGTGCGTGATAGTAGAGGAGGGGTTTTTATTTTTATTAACGGATGACATTTCAGAATCCTATAGGGACCTAGATGGCACTAACAAATGCCAATACTTGATTATGTTGTTATAGAATGGTAATTGGTACTCTGTGAAGCATTCTAACTTTCTATTATTATAAGCAAACTTTCCAAACGTCTTGACTTATTTTAAGCAATTTATTGTGTATATTTGGTCAATACCAAATATACACAATAAATTGCTTAGCGCAGCTTTGTTGGGCTTAGCTTGATTCTAGGCAGAATGTCTTTGATTGCCGAACTTAGCCTCTATCACGAGTTCCTGCAGTTTACTTACTCGATTACAGGTACAGTTTCGTCCCATACATTGAGCACCAGAGTATTCGTTCTTAATACGAGTAGTTTCCGCGCTGGTGCTCAATGTATGGGACGAAACTGTACGTGTGATCGAGTAAGAAAACTGCAGGAACTCGTGCTAGAGGCTCTTTACTAAAGTCGTATAAACTTACCGTCGGGCTTTAAGTCGAAATATTAGCTAGTGATACTGCCGCCCAATATTCATAATCATTCATAAACCCAAATCTCTCGTCCGATTTTGATCATCTACTTTTGCCATTTACTGTACCTGTACATAACACCAGACGATAAGATAGTGACATCTTATCGTCTGGTGTTTCAGTAGTCCCCAAGTGTACTCCGACTCTGTAGAATCTTGTGTACTAAATAAAAATAGTTTATTGGCAATTTATTTTTATATATCTACATATATAGTGTCAGCGATCCCAAACTACACCAATCTTTACTTCATAATGTAGACACATTTATAATTTCTTAAATTTATAATAATAAAATTATTATTATTAAAAGAGTTTTGATGCTTAAAACTTGATACATATACATAATAGACATCTTGAAATGGATACTTATTTATACATAACTAGCGGCCCGGTACGAGCTTCGCTACGTAGGCAAAGTAATAAAAAAAAATTATTAAGTTAATTTATTCAAACAAAAAAATATTTTAAATTGCTAAAAGATGTTGATTTTACACTTTTTCAAGACTTTTTTTAAATTTTCTCTACGTACAAACCTTCCCTGGACTTCCACGAATAAATACAAAATTAGCCAAATCGGTAAAGGCGTTGTTGAGTTATAACATTACAACGAAAAGTGGCATTGATTTTTATATATATAGATTATAAATTCATATTAGACATTATAAATGTATTTAATGTAATTTTATGTGCTTATAATTATAAAACAAATGTTATTAATTAGATATATACCTCCAGTTTATGTCGTAATCATTGGCATGCCGTCAAGCACCGACATGTCTCTGGTGAAAAATACTATCTTACCTTCTCTGGTTTTTCCTTTTCAGGTTTCCTTGTTCAGGTTCCCAATTTCCTTGTTCAGGCTACTCGATACAAAAGACACAAATGAGTTTTATGATGAGTTTGGGTCGTAAAAGCGTGCATTCTTTTGGTTTCTGGTATGCCGTGAGCTAGGTAGTGCGTCGCAAGTATATCCAGTAACAATAAAAGCCATGTGTATGGCTAACAGATATCCAATCAAGCTATGCGCAGGTAGGGGCCGAGTGCCTAACGTCACGGTCATCATTGTACTGTTTAGTGTGTAGTAACCCCTAGCCATAAGTACAGGTTTAACATGCGACTTGAAACAGTTTTATTATATATCAAATAATATTTACTAATTTGCCAATTGTTACTTTTGACTAAATCTAAAGGAACTAGAAAATTAAACTTTAACATAGTATTATATAAAAAATATATTTATATTTAATAAGAATATACAAGGGTAGTGGGTACTTTGCCCTAATAGTACTTTTGCATGGACACCTTGTAAGTATAGAATGCTACGACCCGTATAGCGCAGTCCACTTCACGACGTGCCGACGACACGACTCGCTGACGACACGACGTAATGCACGTGGGTAGCCAGAAGAGCCGAGATTTAGAGGGGTGAGAAAAAAATAATTAACTATACATCTATACAAATAAATAAAATTGAAGTGTCTGTTTGTAATATTGAAATTACCGATTTTTACTACATGTATATGAATATATATACGGTACATACTCCAAAATATTTTTTTTTACAATTTTTGTCTGTCTGTCTGTTTGTTCCGGATAATCTCTGAAATGGCTGGACCGATTTTGACGAGACTTTTATTGGCAGGTAGCTGATGTAATAAGGAGTAACTTAGGCTACTTTTATTTTTGAAAAAACTTTTATTTTTGAAAAAAAAAACCTAAATAATCTAATTAACACGCGGACGAAGTTGCGGGCACAGCTAGTAAATAATAAAACTAAAAAATAATATTAAATAAATAATAGTATCTTGTGCCAATTAAGAAGTCAATCCAAGACAGCTTTCGCAGATTGGCAGAAAATACAAGTTTGCTTCTTTATGACATAGTCATATTTAACTTTATCTTTATGACATATTCTAGAGTCCAACTCTATAGTTCATACGTTGAATATAGTGCATGATCAAATAAAAATCTTATATTGCATCTTTCGAATCGTGTTTGAAACTGACGTTACCACGCGTAACTTTTAACGAGATTACCTTTATTAAATCTTTTGGTAACTTACCAAACAATACTTTAGTTAACTATTAATATTTCCGAGCGAAACAAGGCGACTTCTATACAGAGATACAGTTGCTTGTAAGGAGGAGTTAGTCAGATCCCTGCGGCGATACAACTCAGGCAAAGTTGAACATGCGCCGAAAATATAATACAGCTATTCGCTGCTGAATGTAGGTAGCATTTTGGCGTAAGGAGATTCATGGACTCCTCTTACAGCACTAAACTTTAGCGAGATCTGGACCAGTCAGGAGAACTTCACGGTGTTTTACGTCTAAGATCCTTGGCAACCATATTTCACACCACCGTGGCTGTATATGTATTTAAACCTGAAATTTTTAGTAATTGATGGAATCATCCATCAATTACTAAAAATGTCAGGTAATAATATTTAAGAGATGTCAACAAACTTACTAAATTAAACCGGAATAGTGTGCGTCGTATTCAATAACGATTCTGATAAAACCCAATGGAACTGCTGCGCCTGTTGGCGTGGTTGGCAAATGCTTGCTTTTCACGTCGGTCGTGGGTTCGATTCCGATATTTGTGTGCATGAACATGTGTATTTGTCCTGAGTCTGGGTGTAATTATCCATGTAAGTATGTATTTACAAAACAAAAGTAGTATATGTAGTAGGTATATCAGTTATCTGGTTTCCATTGTACAAGCTCTGCTTAGTTTGGGATCAGATGGCCGTGTGTGAATAATGTCCCAGGATATTATTATTATTAACTTTTTTTTTATAAATATCTAGGGACAATGTCAAACAGATCATCCTAGCCCCAATCTAAGCAAAGCTTGTACTATGGGTACCAGGCGACTATATACATACATATATAGATAGATAAATACATAAATACGTAGAGAACATCCATGACTCAGAAACAAATGTTCGTGCTCATCACACAAATATTTGTACTTACCGGGATTCGAACCCAGGACCACCAGCTTCGTAGGCAGGAGCACTACCAACTAGGCTAAGGTAACTAAATACATAAAACCATTTATATATGGAATTTTTGTATATGTTCTATATTTTTTGTGACCTACAATACCGTCCATCTTTTAATTCGGCTTAAATATACAAGTTTAAAATCAAAGATCCACTTTTAGAGACAACGGCGCTATCCCTGCATAAAGAATTATGTCGTACTTTATACTTACAACTAAAGCCAGTATTTCCAGCTCTAAAACCGTAAGTTTGCAGTTAAACGTAACTAATAAAACCGCACACTATATGTTTTTACTTCCTCCCATTCGTGGGGTATTGCGTTTCTGATAATTTATTTAAACCATTTACGTGAGTGTTGTGCTCTTGCGATGGTCTTTTTACGACACCAGTAACTAGCGAAATAAATAAAAAGTCTAGTCGAATACGCGACTATTTATTAAAAAAAACTGGGAATTTACCAATAGCTAATTAGCTCAAATCTTGAGAAGCCTAAAGTAACATGCGAGCTAAGCTGCACCCAAATAGTTTTATATGTGAGACAGCAATTTGTTAAGACCACCTAGTCTGAATCTGAATTGGCAGAAAGGTCAGTTCACGTTATATTTAATTATAAGTTTTATACCTTAACAATTGCTGTTTGGCGTGGTTGGCAAATGCTTGCTTTTCACGCCGGAGGTCGTGGGTTTGATTCCCACCCAGGACAGATGTTTGTGTGCATGAATATGTCTGTTTGTCCTGGGTCTGGGTATAATTATCTATGTATATAAGTATGTATTTACAAAAGCAAAGTAGTATTTGTAGTATATCAGTTATCTGGTTTCCTTAGTAAGAGCTTTGATTAGTTTGGGATCAATGCACGCGTGTAACTAATGTCCCAGGACATTATTAATTTTATTTATTCATGTGTCTCTTTTACAAATGGTTAAAAATTACCTCAACGGCATAACCATCAGATTTATGATGAGACAAATAAATTGAGATTATATACAGAATTGATTCTAATTGTCTAACCCTATATTACTTTGTTAATAAATCCTTTTAGAACATTGAAATTATTATTTGCTCTCTAATACATTTTATGGAGGGTGTTGGCGCCGTCTAAGCTTTGCTTAGCAATTGCTTGACTCATAAATATGTACATAGCTCTATGAAAACGCCAGTCAAATATACAAATCTTTTACTTGTATGTACTTTCATAATTATGGGCATATTTAATATTGCAAACATAGGTATTTTTAAATAAAATAAATCACATATTTTTTATGGAATATAAATAATACTAGAAGTTGCCAGCTATTTCTATTTGAAAGCTTTATAGCGAGCCTGTTGCTGATTAAGTATTCAAATCAATACGACTTTCGACAGGTCCATTCAATCAATTTGGATCTGAGCTAAAACCGTCTGAGCTGAAGGAGGCTTCCGTTAAAAAGTGCACGACACAGCGCACTAGGCTTTTAACATCAACTGATAAAAATAGTCGTCGATCCGCACTCTACGGCGAGAGGGAATGAGAGAAGCATTCGATATTTTATTTAAATAAAAGTTTTATTACTACTACTCTGGGGTTGCTGTTGTAATGTAAGTAAACTTTGTGAGCGATGGAGTAGCACACCGGCGTTCCCGGTGCCTGGTGCCAAGAGAAATCCACGGCAGGTCAGGTTTAGTCTGTGCAAGTCCGACATACCCAATTTGCGGGTGGCATGCGTGCGAAGGCATTACCAATGTGACTATTGGAAGGACAATATAATTGAAGTATATTTCAAGACTATATTTACCTGTATTTATCAATATTTATTATGCCTATGGTGCTAACATCCTACCTCCTCTAATATTATAAATGCGAAAGTTACAGTTTAAGCAAAATATTTGCATAAAAGAAAAAAAAGATACCGACTTTTTAAATATAATAATTTAGTAAAAAACTAAGTAATTTAGTGAAGAAAATATCAAAAATTAAAATTAATTAAATTTTTATTAGTAACGAAAAAAAAATTTGTAACCCAATTATAACAAAATATATTTTTTTTAGTTTTTAAAATTACAATTACAAAGATAGTGTTAGCAAAAAAATCATAAATTTGATCTGATGGCTCACCATCAGATCAAATTTATGATTTCTTACCTCTACCAAAGGCAAAACGCCCGTTAAGATGCTCACATCTTAACGGGCGTTTTGCCTTTGGTAGAGGTCCTACCGCGGATGGTCAGAGCATGCAATTTCATCACCGCGCTTCACCTACGAAATCCTACGCTACGAGTTGCCCAGTATATTAAACATTAAATTTAGGTAACCCTTAACGGTAAACTGAAAACGCCACCAACATAATATTCTAAATGATACACCTAAAGATGGATGCTTCAGGTGTATCATATAAAGTTTATAGCTTTTAACCGGCTCATAAAGCGTTAGCTGCACGCTGCATAAATAATATCGCTTACCCCTAGAATAGCAGCAAGCGCATTGCATGTGACACTACGCCTTAAGGAGCCGCACTATCGTTCCACTAAGCACCCAGACAGATGGACTTATTTATTGCAATTGAGCAGCCGTATAACTTAACTATAATCGAAATTCAACTTTAAAACAAAGTTACAGAGTAGGTATTAGCATGATACACTTTATATGACTTATGTAGGTAAACAACAGGTGAGTATAAAATAATATGTATGTATTGTTTGGAGAAGGATAATCGTTTATTAGTTCATTGTCTTGCCATTTATATTTGGTGCACAAATTTTCCCGGATTCTTGGATTCTGTTGAAAATAGTCAGAAAACAGCAAAGCTTTTTATTCGTTTCTTGTTGTCGACTGGAACATAAGTTTGTATGCATACAGCATCGCAGGACTGTGGCTTTTTATTAATGTAAGAATACACTGTGCAAAGTCTTTTGCTTCTATAATATTGTAAGAAACGTATACAAGTGCCGAGTTGAATTCAATGACTCTGTTATCGTAATGTTGTAATTTCTGAAATTGAGCCGTCTCAACTGGGCCGTGTTGTTTGTTTCACTGGGTCTTCTCAGTTGGGGCGCATTGGATCCGGTGGTAGCATTAAAGCGCGACCGTCGTTTTAAACACAAGGTCCGTTATAATAATAATACTGAATTCATACCTTAATATAGACAGGACCATTCAGACAATATGTAGTAAAATATAAATTTCAATACATAATATTAAAAACTTCACCTAAACATAATCTCCTTGCCAATGACTTAATACAAGCTAGCTAAATATCACTACCATTATAAAATAAATTGTATAAATGTTTTAACATTCCGTGTACCTAAATATCTGTAATAAGTAACTAGAAATAATAACTGTATTTCTACAAACATGTTCTGACTATTTACAAGCGCTTTTTTAAAGTCTACGTGGGTAAAAACCTTTTTTATTTTATTTTTATTTAATATTCCTAAAATAATTGACTGGCCTATTAGTGTAGTGGTCAGTGACTCTGACTGTTGCGCCAGTGGTCGTAAGTTCGATTGTTAGTTCTGTTTTTGGGCGTTATTTATCTTTAATATGTATGTATATCTAAGAATGGGACTGCCTCGTTGGTCTAGCGGTAGCGTGTTCAACCGCAGATAATGAGATCCTGGGTTCAAATCCCGGGTCGGGCTAAAAAGTGATTTTGGTATTTTAAGAAGAAATTTCTCAGTATCAGCCCGAAGTCTGGAAGTTGGCGGTATCACACCCCCGTGCCTCGGAGAGCACGTAAAGCCGTCGGTCCTGTACCTGAACTCTTTCCGGTCGTGTCGCTAGGCGTCCCATCGGATCATGAGAGTGATGGAATAGAAAGTGCCCCTGTGTTTGCGCACACACTTGTGCGCTATAATATGTCCTGCGCAATTGGCTAGTCTCCATTAAGACTGGCCGCCGTGGCCGAAATTCGGTCGGGAGGACATCATCATCATCATCATATGTAGGTAAGTATGCTTATCAGTCGTCTAGTTGGTTGGTGTTATTTATATAATCATGTTTTTACTCGCAAGGTGGTAAGCACATTAATTGTTGCATCGCGTGCATCCATATAATAGTAATTGTGTCTATATTCCAGCATACAATGAATGTGGCTAGTATCCGTTATGATTGACCACCGTAGCCTTAATTCAGTTAGGAGCACTATTAGGTCTGGTTAAGATGGTATAGTTTGACGGGAATAAGGCTACATGCTTCTTTCATATCACGCTCTAAGAATCAATAAAATAATAACTAAAAACTTTATAAAAATGTTTAGACATAAAATATTTATAAATAAATATGGGCTAAAATATTGGGCGAGATATAACGTTTTATTCTTTGAACAGTTTCTACTACCATCTCAATAAAACTTAATAAGTCATTTATATGAAATTATGGAAACATAAAATATATATGTACATTGTACAGTATCGCCTCTGAAGTCTTGTAGGGGACACACAAGAGGGTACAATTTACGTGGACGAAACACATACAATTTATTGCAAGCTCATCGATCGAACGTCAATGTTGCCACCTCGCTTGATTTACACCACACGGTCTTGGAATTTTAATACATAGTGCTATGCAACTGTTCACAGACAATAATTCAAACATAGAACATCTGGAGATTCCACGCACACATACTAAAGCTCAAGAACTAAATACTTGAGTGTTAATGGGGACTTGTCCATGTGTGAGAGACGCTAAGTGGCAGTGTGTGTGCATTTTCTCTGTGTGCTTCAGTAACAGGGTCATGAATTAATTCAATTTTAATATTTGTTATACAACAAAAAGCGGGCACGATCACCGCCCGCTAATATGCATATCGTAACTCAATCCAGTTAGTATTTGCTTTGAGTCCGTCGATAATTGAAACTCAAACAATTGGATCCGCGGCTGTCTTCGTAGGCACGTTTCAATTCAAAAGTAATCCCACTCCAAACATTTGTACGTCTCAATCGGTCCTTCTGTACCATGAAACCGTTCAACTGTCACATAGGTAGCAAAATATCTCTAACAAATTACATTGCGCATTTATAGTACCGGCAAATTGTTAACGTTGTAGATAAGGAGTAATGTATAATAACTTAATTGTTTTATTAAAATATAGATATATTCTAACCTCGCTTAATATTTTAGTGGTTATGAAAGGAAACAACGGATGGTCTACTCTATATTATAATGATATAACAGTTTAAATATTTGTCAAGTACTGTACAATGCGAATGAGACTGAAGTTTTATTGTATAATAAATTGAATTGTTTTACATTCCGTACGTATTAAATTTTATTGAAAAAATAATATTCTTAAACCCAGTAAGTACATTTGGTTTAAAAATAAAATTCCTTTTATGGAATATATAATTTCCATAAAATAATTTTTTTTTAAATAATCAATGCGGGATGGAAATCGTGAGGTATTTGAGCTGATTAATACGAGCATAGTTAGTGACGAATTCCTCCTTATCTTCGGCGTATACTTAACGACGAATAGGAAATAATATATGTTTAAAGAAGTTTATACAAATAAAACTTGAGAGGTGTCAAGGGAAACCCGGATGGAACGAAGTTATTTCTTATTATTTATAATGTACAATAAACCTGTATACACTCAACAAAAATAATCGTCGCGACACCACACTGTTCAATGCAAAATAGAAATGACAATATCTGGCTTGCTTTCTATAAGAGAGAGAGAGAGAGAGACAGATAGAGAAACATGCGCACGCCGCACAGCTGCAAAAAGTGTCGTGACAACTTTTCGTAAGATTTTTTTTCCGTCTAGCGCCCTTTCACAACGCCCGATAAGGAACTTCGTTCCAATTGGCAAAAACAAACAAACGTCGACAGAACAAAAAGCCACGACATGTCAGCAGTATTCTTAAGAATCGTTCTATATCTTGTGTACTGCGTTTCTTAGTACACAGGGTTGCTTGTAAAACACCAACAACCTCGCAGGACTAGATAATTTATACCATAACCAACAACTTTTGTTCTACGAGTTCCAATATAACTCAATTTATGAATAATAAATATTCTATCATTATTATATTATTGTATCATTCATAGGACGCGATGTTCGGCTCGGCGCGCATATACTGCTAATAATAAAAAAGTTTTCTTTACCAGGACAAAGAGTCATGTTCATGCACACAAATATCTATACCGTCACTCTCATGTGTTTAATGGGACAAATAGCGTCACAACTGGAAAGAGGTTAGGTGCAGGCTTTACTCGCTCTCCAAGGCACTACTATAATATCGCCATAACGAATACCCGACATACTAACATGCTAAGTGTCCCACAACATTCAACGTTATATAGCCAAAATGCTGTTGTAACAAGAATTACTCGCACGTACAACTCTAAATTTTCCAGTGTCGATCCTTTTATAAATAGTAAAAAAACATTTTTAAGGAACGTAAAACAAATAATATCGACCAATGACCTATAATTAATTAATTAATTAAAGTATAATTAGAATTGAAAACATAATTTTGTACGTTCGGAGTTATGGTGGCAATTGTTTTTTAACTTACTGTGCCCCCCGGTTTTTACCCGTGTTAATAAGCTTTGTAAATTGTGGCCTATGTGTTATTCAGATATATAGGCTACATTACAAAGTTTCATCAATATCCGTTCGGTAGTTTTTGCGTGAAGGAGTAACCAACATACACACTCACACACTCACACAATCACAAACATTCGCCTTTGTAATATTAGTGTTATAAAGTAGGTACCTTTTTGATTTAAATGGGAAAGTTGTAAGCAGTCTCTCAGAAGACTGCTTACAACTTTCCCATTTAAATCCGCTGACCGCTTGGAATGAGTGTATGCATGGTGTTGGCCCGGCTCATTAAATATTGTTAATTTTTTGTATGTCCTACCTACATTTTAGTTTTATATATAAATTCGTATTGTGTTACAAAACCATAATTGTTTGATGCACGATGTGAAATGTAAATATTTTAGTTCCTACCTCACATAGTACATGAACTTTATTATTTCTTATTATAATATTATATATACTTTATATCACTTTAAAGAAATAGTTCTAGCACGCTTACTGTTCATATATTTACACAGTGGATAGCTGTAATTGGCCTTTTTTTAAGTAATTGTGTATAGTAATTTCATGTGTAACGGCTGTTGTTATCCCAAATAAATAAATAATACTTTCTGACTTCGGGCTGATACTGAAACATTCTTTCTTTTACAGAAAAATCCAAAAAAACTATTTGGCCGACCCGGGATGATAAACCAGGACTTCGTTATCTGTGGTAAAATACACTACCGCTCAACCTACGGAGGAGTCCGTTCACGTTATCTGTATTATGTGCCACGTAGACCACACACAGCTGTCTGTCGCCGCCTGGTATTTAGTCGGTCGTGTCGGATCACCTTGCTATCGGATGGTTGAGAGGGCACAATGTACTCTTTTCATGGTAGTTGGCTAGTCACCGCTGGCCTACTATTATCACTTGGAGTGAACTCTATAGGTGCTACCCTGATCAAGCTGCTTACAGAATGCCGCTTCCTTGTACAATACTGAAATGTTGATACTGCTAAGTACTACCCAGGGGGCTCGCTTCACCTACAGACTCGATACCATAAACATACACACCCTAAAAGTTCTGTACATTTTAACTACTACCTGTGCCCCGCGGTTTTACCCGCGTTAAACTTTATAAATTATAGCTTATGTGTTAATTCAGGGTGTCAGCTAATTACTTACCAAATTTTATTAAAATCGCTTCATCCATTAAGACGTGAAGAAGTAACAAACACACTCACAAACTTTCGCCTTTATAATATTAGTGTGATAATTCACAGCGCACATGTTTTATTTTTGTTATACGTTATGTATGAAATTGTAAATTTAAATGTAGCTTTCATTGGATAATTAAAGCATACTGGGGTGTGAGCACGTTCCTATTACTACAATTGAAGAAAACTATTTTAACAGTATTATTTAAGTAACAAATATTAAAATAAACTTTACTCGCACGTACTGTGTTAACATTCGTAATCAAAACTTTGTTACTTTTTATTTCAAATTAAATTCAAATGGAATTAAACTAGCTTTTTTTAACGTGGACTACCTACGGGTGGGATGATGTTGAGCATCTGTAATTTTCTTTAATTAATCTCAGTCAGTGTTTATGTAATCATACCGCTTTATGAAACAATATTCTACTTAATACTCTTATAGGTGAAGTTCCAGTTAAGATTAGTATCATGCAATAAAACTGCTCTTAGTTTTCATTATAGGTTTATTTCATCAATGCGACGTGCGGTTTAGTGATACGGACTTCTTCTGAAGTGGATATCAGCGTTTATGGTACTAGAAGCAATATTTCGGAGTGGAGTTGAATATCCAAACTATTGTCAACCTTTGTTCCGAGAACTAAAATTTCTTCCACCTTATATATCTCATTAAATATTTTATCAAAAAAACCTTAATTGAAATAATGAAATATAATAATGAAATTTATTTATGCCAACATAATGTGTGTGCGGCAAAATATGAATTTGTTTGAAAAGAGAATTGACGCGCACACAATTCTTCTTTTGTCGGACTGAGTATCCAAATTTAT
Source organism: Pseudoips prasinana (assembly GCA_951640165.1). Classification (NCBI taxonomy): domain Eukaryota; kingdom Metazoa; phylum Arthropoda; class Insecta; order Lepidoptera; family Nolidae; genus Pseudoips; species Pseudoips prasinana. Next base: position 1,035,871 of record OX621238.1, on the reverse strand, counting down.
AACAAAATACCATTAAATCTCCAGGTACTACCCTACAGTAAATTTAAATCAGAGGTCAATAATATTTTAATGAAAAATGCCTATCACACTCCAAATGATTATTTAAAACGACCTAAACGCTTGGTCGCTTGGTTGAACACGAGCAACATTACATTACGGACATTAATTTATGCTCTACTCAACTGAGTTTAGAAATAATGCTGTTAATACTTTTACTTATATTTTTTTAGATGCATATACATAATATAAAAACAAATATATATTTTATCATGGATACGTCAAACGCTGTTCGGTCGAAGGCTGTTAACGACTTCACTATGAGCTCTTCCGCTGTAAGTTTGTCATGCTCCCATTGTGTGTTAATGCTTGCGGTGGCGTTGTGGTTCGGGTCGTTTCCTTCCCTCTAATATGGCGAAGGAGGCGATGGCTGGCCCTCACGTCACACTCGTGAACGGGTGCTGCTTACGGTAACTGGTCGATTTGCCTTTGGGGTACTTATATATTTTTTTAGACTTTTTGTCTCTGGTAGACTTCGTGTGACTTGTTAATTTTGTAAATGTACGCGGATTCACCCACCGATTTTTCATCATTTTTTCGTCTAGCAAGAGGATATTCTACGTGCTTGAGTGAAGTTTAATGGTGTTTCTTATTTATTTTATTATGATTCACTGGATGACAACAGTTCTGTGCGTGCATTAGCCTACATAACAACCAATCACAATGTAAGTAAAATACACGACATAAAAAAATCGTAAACTCAAAGCAAAAAAAGACGAAAAAGCAAGCCCGGAGTTTTTTTGTGGCTTTCTTCTCCGGGTCGTCCACCTAGGTAGTTAGAGAAAGCCGCAGGCTAGCTAAGGTAGGTTCCTCAGCGGCGAGGATCAATTTGGCCTATTAACGCGTGATCTGTGATCCGTGCATGTGATCACACACTCATTTAGAATTTCGTCTTTTTGCTTTAGTCTTCCATTCTTTAATTTTAATATAGTAGAACTAAATGTCAAAATAATAGATTAGTAACTTGTTACTTATTTAAGGATTTAAGAAAATATATGCGATAAAACAAACCGCACGGACGGACTTATTAATTTTTTTTTGTAACTTTTATACTATCCACTCTGTTTATGTACTGCATTGCGAGCTTGACAAGTACAAGTGTATATTAATACCCAAGTGCTAAATAAATTACATTTCATTTCACTTATATAAATTACACCCTGACTTAGGACAAACAGTTCACGCACACAAATATTTGTCCTGGGTGGAAATCGAACCCACGACCTCCGGCGTGAAAGCAAGAATTTGCCAACCACGCCAAAAGGCCCGTCATATATGAGTTCTCATAAATTATCCAGTAATAGTGTTCAACCAATAAAGTTTACCTATACTACCATAAGTAGCATAACTAGACATAAAAAACGGGTTTACGAGTAAAAGAGTTCAGTGGTACTTTTAATTAAACTAGGTATCTATCTAGTCAGTAGTCCTCGTGATAAATGACCCACAGACGATAAGAAATATTTACAACAGAGTAATAAAGTGACGGTCGTGAAATATTAAAAGTGAAACATGGAGCTTAATATAGAGATGGACGTCAATTTGAGACCCACTTCAGTTGCTAGACATTGGGTTTTAGTACGACAACGCTGCAAACTGGAGGCTGAAGCGATCATGACGTAATGAGGTTTTGTTATTCAATGTAAAATACAAAAGGAACGTCAAATTGAGATCCAATTCAGTAGGTAAGTGTAAACCGTGCCAAACTTTATGTCGAATTAATTGGTTTGACTACTTATAAAGATAAATTATTACGGTTAATATAACGACGAAGTTAGCTTGAGATATATGTAAATGTTAATAGTTTTATCACACCACAGAACTAATAGCTATTAGCTCCAAACTCACGTAAGTGAACCGACGAATCGATAATTCTGCTAGAAAAAAGGATTCTTCTTCTTTTTTCTATTCGTCGTATGGGCAGTGGTTACTCTGGTGTCAAAGTTATTTAAGCCACCCAGTAGACCTCTGCAACTAGTTATCGACTGTTGTCTAACGACTACAACAGGGACCGCTTAACGTGCACTGGGAAGCACGGAGACGCTCAGAAATTAAACCACTTTGGCGGTCACCCATCTATAGCTTGACCGCGTGCCTAGGTGCCTACGGTCGCCGATCGCTTACTGACCGATGAGAGCACCTGGCTGAGAGAGCACCTATTTATTTCAATGTTTTATGTGTCAATTTCTACGTTGTCAAACATAACAGAACATTCTCAGAATTTTCATAAAGTTCATACCAAAGCGGTGAGGGCAACTGTTTATGAGAACTTCTTACCTATATTAGGTGTAAATATAGGTAAGAAGTTCTCATAAACAGTTGCCCTCACCGCTCCATAAGTGATCGGGGAGATAAAGAACAAGTAAACAAAATAAAAAAAGGTTTTTATTCACGTAGACTTTAAAAAAGCGCTTGTAAATAGTCAGAACATGTTTGTAGTAATACAGTTATTATTTCTAGTTACTTATTACAGATATTTAGGTACACCAAATGTTAAATCATTTATACAATTTATTTTATAATGGTAGCGATATTTAGCTAGCTTGTATTAAGTTATTGTCAAGGAGATTATGTTTAGATTTAATTATATTTTACTACATATTGTCTGATTGGTTCTGCCTATATTAAGGTATTGTATAAGGTACAAGACTCGCGGTTACCCTGTACATAGTTTCCAAAGTCTTTGAATCAATGTGTGTTTGAGTTCTGTAGTTTCAAAGACAGGGATGTGGACATTAAAATGATACAATCTTTGTACTCATGATAACGCCATGATCAAATAGAAAAGAACAGAATTGTTGCGTGATTATCGCGTGGGTTCTAGGCGGGGCAGCATGAGCATAACGTGGCTGCTGTTTGCTGGGTTGTAGGGGGCAGCAGCAGCGCACGATGTCCGCGCCGCATTCCAGGCGTCAGGTAAGCGCGGTTCGGGGGCTAGGAAATCGGGTGCTTGGCGCGCAAACCAACTCAGAGGCCTACTGGGCGGCTTGTACAACTCGCACATTAACACAAATGTGATAGTTATACAACATGGTTAATCAACCACTGTCCATACGATACAGTTATGTAAACCACTAAAATATATGTATATGCCATTTATCTCGAATTTATAATATAAGTACCTAGCTGCTTATCTATACATATAATAAAATTGTAGGAAAGTCAAAACTGTACATTGAATACTTTTTTTAAAGGATACTTGGGGCGTGATCTACATTCGATATCGAAACCAAAAATATCGTTTTTAGAATTTTTGAATTTGTCTGTGTGTTTTTTGTCTGTATGTATGTCCGGGCTAAACTCAAAAAGTAATGCATGGATTTACTTAAAATTTTGCATGAAGATTACTAAGAGGTCGGGTCAACATATAGGCAATATATTAGGTCTTTACCTATGAAATTGCCGTTCTGCAGTACTGGCCATTTCAAATCAAAATAATTTTTGTTTAGCTAAGAATTCTAATTTCAAATTAATTTTATTTTAAAAACATGGATTCTTTTTTCCAAAAGTAGTCATTTCTTTATTGATTAGTGTTACATTTTCATCGCATTTCAATCTTTTTCGTCATCATGGATACGTTAAAAATTCGAGTAATTATGGAATATGAGTACCGTCGTGGCAGCAACGCGGCACAAGCGGCACGCAACATCAACGACGTTTACGGAGCTAACACTACAAACCAACGCACCACCTGTTATTGGTTTGCTCGCTTCCGTTCTGGAAATTTCGACCTGAAAAATGAACCTCGCGGTCGTCCGAAGACTTTGGTCGACAATGACGAATTAAAGGCGGTTGTGGAAGCTGATGATACACAATCTACGGCTGAATTAGCAGCAGCTTTCGACGTTAGCGTCAAAACAATATTGGTCCATTTGCGTCAAATTGGCAAGGTAAAAAAGCTTGACAAATGGGTGCCCCACGAACTCAATGATCGCCAGCGCGAAGTACGCGTCGAGACGTGCCTTGCACTGCTCAACAGACACACAAATGAAGGAATTTTGAACCGCATTGTTACCTGCGATGAAAAATGGATTCTGTTTGATAACCGCAAGCGCTCAGCAAGTTGGTTGGATCCTGGTTCAGCACCTAAACAATGCCCTAAACGAAAACTTACCCCTAGAAAAGTGATGGTCACTGTTTGGTGGTCTAGCGCCGGTGTGATTCATCACAGCTTCTTACCAAACGGGGTGAGCATTACTGCAGATGTGTACTGTGAAGAACTGAGCACAATGATGGAGAAGCTGGCGCATCTCCAACCAGCATTGGTCAATCGCTCGTCTCCGCTGCTCCTGCACGACAACGCGCGACCTCATACTGCACAGCAGACGGTCTCCAAGTTGCAAGAACTGGGGTTGGAAGCTCTCCGTCATCCGCCCTACTCACCAGACCTTGCGCCTACAGACTACTACTTTTTCCAGAATTTGGATAACTTCTTGGCGGGAAAAAAATTCAATACCCGAGAGGCAGTACAAAATGCCTTTGAAGAATTTGTTGCCTCCCGTCCAGCTGATTTCTTTAAGAAGGGCATCAATAAACTGCCACTGCGATGGCAAAGATGCATTGATTGCATGGGTGATTACTTCGATTAATACAAATAAAAAAATTCATGAAAAAAATTCGTTTAAATTTTTTCATACAAAACGGCAATTTCATAGGTAAAGACCTATTATTATCACGCTATCACCTACGGGGGAAGAGTTATGATAATTTATAAAATTTAACAAGGGTAAAACCGCGGGCCACAGCTATTAAAATTAAATAATAGAAATTTAATTACATCATTAATATAATTTATTAACGTGGTTGATTTATAAAATAAAATAAATATTTGTTTATTTTTACATATCGTAATTTGATTCAATTTTCAAATTAATATTCAGGTTTGGGTAATATGTTATAAAATTACTTGAATTTCAGATTTTTAACTCATACCCGTTCCCCTGCTTCCGTGGCCGCGTTAAGGTTTTGGTCTCTGTTGTAGTCATCATACAACATGTCAACATATCATATCAGATACCTATTGAGTGGCTTAAACAAATCTGACACTAATGTAACCAACCACTGTCGCTTTGTAATGGAATATTTAGGGAATAACTCAAAAAGCATAGTATTTTTAGCGTACATTTAAAGGCTATTTACATGGTCATGTAGACCTAAAAGCATTCTATCATATAAGTTCGGCGAAAGAATTTTAAAATTAAAGCTATTGGATTTTCACACAATGCATAATTGCATAAAATTGCATGTTATGCTTCCAGAATTGTAAATTCCTTTCCCGAGTTAATCTATAGCTTTTGCGAGTATAATTTAATACTATATACAGACCCGCTGTATGCTCATAGTTTGTACCACGAAAAATAAAAACAATATAAAAGCTAATTGGCGACGAGGATGAGAAGTGACGCGAGCGAAGTGCACGCCGTCATTCATCCACTTCTACCAACTGATACAGTTTATCTTTTTATCGTACAGAATAAAAACTCTTGCTCCCATGAATTATAGTAGATAATGATGGAGTGTTGTAGTTAGGAACAGTTAATAAATAAAATGAAAAGTAAATTTAAATTATGATATGTTTTGTACGCTTCCGTACATCCAACGAAAAAACAGAACTCTTACAAGGTTAGTCACCTGAATTAAGATAAGAAATAATCTTAATTTATGGGTAGTTCCAAGTCTTGTTCTCTTCTAGTCAACCATGTTCTGTCTGTAATAAAGAGAACACATTTTGAACCATTTAACTCAAGGCCTATGAATTAAAATCATAACACTGCCGTCTAAAATCTTGTCAACCTATTTATCATAATAATGATCATTATAGCCGAAAGAAGTCCACTGCCGGACAAGCCTCCCCAAGAATCATATTGGGGGAATACTATAATCATATAAAAACATCAACTAAACATAATCTCCTTGACAATTACTTAATACAAGCTAGCTAAATGTCACTACCATTATAAAATAAATTGTATATATGTTTTAACATTCCGTGTACCTAAATATCTGTAATATGTAACTAGAAATAATAACAGTATTACTACAAACATGTTCTGACTATAATAATATCTAGGGACAATGTCACACAGATCATCCTAGCCCCAAACTAAGCAAAGCTTGTACTATGGGTACCAGGCGACGATATACATACTTATATAGATAGATAAATACTTATATACATAGAAAACATCCATGACTCAGAAACAAATATTCGTGCTCATCACACAAATATTTGCACTTACCGGGATTCGAACCCAGGACCACCAGCTTCGTAGGCAGGAGCACTACCAACTAGGCTACGGTGATCGTCTAAAGATTAAAGACTATTTACAAGCGCTTTTTTAAAGTCTACGTGAATAATTTATTTTTTATTAATCACCACGCTAGGTAGATGGGTTTGCAATGGAAGTAAGATGGTCACAGTACTAAGAAGGAAGCTGCTGCCCGCCCTCTGGTATACATGCGCTCGCGGTCACTGCTATCGGATAGGATGGAGTGAAGATATTCTGATATTGACCGCCATCACCACCCAGCATCCACCTATTTTACTGCTTAAATTTTAAATTTTTCGACAAAATGACTTGTTTACTTGACATTGGCAGCACTTATGACTCTCCATATTTATCTAGCGGCTGCCTCTTGACGCGATTTCAAGTGGGAGTCCGGAATTTTATTATTTCTAAATTTTCATCTTAGTTTTGACCGATGTAAAATACAACATGTAACGTAATTAACGCACACCCTTAATCACCCCAATTAGAATATTATGTTGTAATCATAATTCATACACTGAATTTTTTAATTAACATTTATTTACTAAATTAGTTTCTTGGAATAAAGTTTATTTTGCTTTATTTTGTATTGAATGGTGGAATTGGTGGAATGGAGGCGTGATTGGTGTAATATGGGTATAAATGCATTTTTAAAGTATTTCTCTGATGATTTTAACCATTGTTATAAAAAACGTAAATATAAGATTAATACATCAAAAAGAAATAACATTAAGTGGGTTATGGGTTACAAGAGGTGTGAAAACATTCAGCGTAATGAAACGTTTCTTATGTTCTAAGTATAGCAGTAATATCGATTCTAGTATACAACATTATAAAAGTAACTATGTGAGAATTTATAGAAGGGTCATAAAGCAAGCTAGAAAAATAACTATAAGGGAACAAATTAATAACGCTAGAAATGGTAGTAAAGAAATTTGGCAAATTATTAATAAAAAGACCAATCATTCAAAAGCTGTTGAAAAGGGACATATATTACTGAAATGTGATGATAAAGTTTTCGATGACCCAGTGGATATCGCCAACGTTTTAGCAAAACACTTCAACCAAAAGTATCTTAAAGAGGAATATGACAAAAAAATAGCTACAGATTTACTTCAACAGTATTCCCCAAGAGTTGAAAATGAACTTTGCTTTAGACCTTCAACCCCTGATGAGATTACAAAAATCGTAAACAAGTTGGAAAACAAACGTTCATGTGGCTATGATGAGGTCCCTGTCTCAGTCATAAAAACTAATATAAATGTACTTGCGGTTCCACTTTCTTCCTTTTTTAACAAATGTATTGCTGCAGGAATTTTTCCTGAACAGCTAAAAATTGCCAAAATTGTACCGGTTCACAAAAAAAAAACAAAAAAACTGACCCAAAAAATTATAGACCTATCTCATTACTACCTATAATAGCAAAAATATTCGAAAAGTTAATAAAAACTAGGCTTGTTACACATATTAACTTAAATAATGTTTTAAATTATAGACAGTTTGGTTTTCAAAGGGGAATTGGTACTGGAGATGCTATACATATTCTCGTAAACGACGTTGTTACTAAAATTAATGACAAAATGAAAGTAGCTGGTTTATTCCTGGATTTAAGCTCAGCTTTCGATACTGTGGATCATAATCTGCTTATTGCTAAGTTGAATCATTACGGTGTAAGGGGTAAAGCCTCTGACCTTTTGTCCTCCTACTTGCATAACAGAAAAATGTTTGTAGATATAACAAAAACAGTCAATGGGCATAAAGGAAATTACAGATCTTCGTTATTTAATGTTTGTGCTGGCGTTCCACAAGGATCCATATTAGGACCTGTTTTGTTTATCCTATATACTAATGACCTAATTGATTATATAAGCAATGTTATGATAGATACACAACTCGTCGTTTATGCTGATGACACAAATGCAATAGTTGGAGCAAAAGATATCAAAGACCTAACCGAAAAAGTAAACAATGTCTTAATGCACTTTTACTCTTGATTTAATATAAACAATTTAAATATTAACAGCACTAAAACTAATATTATATTATTTAAAACGACTGCTCGAAATAGTGATATTTTGGACGTTCAACTAAACGGGGATAAAATTGAACTAGTCAAACAAGCTAAAATCTTGGGGGTACATATAGATGAATCACTAAATTGGAAAAACGAAATATGTGCCATAGGTGCATCTATATCTTCTGCATGTTATGCTTTAAGAGCCCTAAGAGACGAAGTTGAAGTTAAGCACCTTCTAATGGTGTACTATGCTCTTATAGAGGCTAAGCTTAGGTACAGCATAAGTTTATGGGGTAATAGTTACAACTACAACTGCCAAAGAGCATTCATTCTACAGAAGAGGGCTATACGCACCATTGTGCGTATCTCACAAACAGACAGTTGTAGGCCTCACTTCTCGGCTCTTAAAATACTTACGGTACCCAGTTTGTATGTTTTGGTACTCCTAATCAACCTTCAGAAATATTTACATGACTATGAAACAGATGTGGATAGATTAGTTAGAGAAAACACACGCAGAAAAGACCTTAGAATGAAAATAATACCACACTTGAATATAGTTAAGCATAGTGTACAATATAACGCAGTTGTTATCTTCAACAAGCTACCATTAGACCTTAAAAGTCTAATATACACATCTCAGTTCAAATCCAAGTTAAAAGAATTCCTCTTGGACAAATGTCTGTACTGTATAGATGAACTGTGACCATGGTGAAATTAACATACTTAATTATTTAGGTTAATTTCCGCATTGTAACTAAATTGTAGTGATTATTTCTCTTTGATTATAATACATGTTGACATTTGTAATGCTACATATTGATTTATTTATTAATTATTATTTGATTGTTTAAATGTTATCTCGACTTTTTAACTATTTTGAATTTGGACATTGTAATTTTCTTATTATTGTATACCTGTTGCATGATCTTGTATGATAAAGATTGAATTCTAACACAATTGTAAAATATTGTTTAAGAATAAATAAACTGAAACTGAAACTGAATTTGTATGAATACAAATATAACAGCGATTATAAGTCTTATTTCTGTTAATATGACAATATTTTCCGTAGCTTAATTTTTTTTGAATAAAAATAACTAATATTCAAAATGATATAAATTCAATTAAATTCAACGATTCAGTAAACGAATCTGAACAAACTATTTTCAGGGTGTGCGTTAATTAAGTTACATGTTGTATATGGACAGTGTTACATGCAACCGGTTTCCAAATGTATATGCAGTGTATGGTGCAAAAACACGGAAGAACATAAGACATAAATATTTAACAATAACCTTATTGGCACTACAAAAAATCAGAAATTACGAAATCAAGGTATTATATTTATCCTTTCTTTTTCACAAAATATCACTTTTTTGGGGAGGCATGGTGAATTCTTACGCAAGCCATCCGCAAAAAGAGTCTGCGGGTGGGTACGCCAGACTCGCAGTGACTAAACTTGCCGTGGACTTTTTTTGCCGCCTGATGGGAGAAGCCCCGGGAACGCGGGTATGCTGCTCCTGTACCCCCTTTTGTGCCATGTCCCAGATGTCGGGACATGGCGAAAAAAGGGGACATATACCCTGGGAGGACTCGGTATTGCCCTCCCCTATTGCCGATTCCTGGCAGTCCGGCACAGCGACTGTGCCACAAACAGATCGCTGTCTTACCGAAGCTGCTTGCACGTGGTGACAGTAAAGGACACTTCTCGCACTGCCACCGCAGCCCCAGGGAAGTTGGGCTACCGGCTGCCGCCGCCGCCCTGCCGCCTCTTCCGGCTACGAGCGATTAGCTCGTTCCCGACCCCACTCGGCGGGATTTCTTCTCCTTCGTCGCAAAAGGGGACCACGGCGTTCCATTTTGTGGAATATATCTATATAGGTTTTTCATGGAACAAACTAAAATCAAATAGATATGGAGCTATAAAATTATTATACATATATCATTCCAAGCTTTTCTACCAAACGAACTCCTTACCTACGTGAAATTAACGTCCAACAATTAGTAGAAGCGAGATGACGAACGAGACTAGAACACGGCAGGCGCCCTCTAGGGCTTAATAAAACGTTTGGAGCCCCACACTTAGGTGCACTTTGGGGCTCCACTATACAAGTGCATGAATTTGCAAAGAGATACAAATGTTGTTGAGAAAAGAGAATATTTAGTAGATAGAATATTTATGTGGCAATATATGTTTTTATTTTTACACCTGTCTAGCACTTAAGGAATTGAATCTAACCATAAAACGCACTAGGGCTATCACGTCCATAGACTTTAGCTCTAGTATTCGTACACGTAACTCAGTGGCTTTTTAAGTGAAGTAGATCTTAACGTTAACCGGTTAACTCGCCTTAGACTCTGTCGTTCAAATGGCTTGCATTACGCAAAAAATTTATATAAACATAATGTAGTCATTAACTTCTCTTTGGTTACTCCCTTCCCCCGAACATTCTGATTGCAGAATTAGGGATTCCCCGTCCTTCCCCGCCTATAAAGAAAAAAAAGAGCGTAAAAACGTAACTTTGGAATTGAAGATAAAAGTGTTAAGAAGACAGGAAAATGGAGGTAAAGCAACAATTGCTGGGAGAGATTTTGGACTCTCAGAATCGACTGTGAGATGAAATGATTCGTTATTTTTTTTTTTAAATTTTTACTATGTTTAATCATAAACCTCGATTTACGTGAAATTCAGTTAACGCGATTTTTTCCGGAACGTATCCCTCGCGTAAAGCGGGGTATTACTGTATAAGCGTTTTTATTTCAATTGTGTAGTCCTGGGGTCTGGGTAAGACCGGATCTTATATATATATATCGTGGTGACTGTCTTCTGACTGTCTTGTCTTCTGACCCAGCCTTTCTTGGGAAAATATCTCCGAATTGTTGAGAGAATGTTCCACGAGGTCTTCTCCTTCCGGTTGTGCCATTCACACAGGCCAGGTATACTTCTTTTGTCAGTCTTCTTTCATTTATCCTTTCTAAATGCCCAAACCATCTCAACATACCTTTTTCAATCTCTGTGACTACATCCTCTTTCACACCACAATGCTCACCTGCGTTAGTATTTCGTATTCTGTCTCTTAATTTAGTAACTCTACTTTTCTCGTTCTCTTTTTATTTAATAACTTTCAATACTCATACAATATAGCTTGTTTTTGATATATTCTAGGATTTGCCCATCTTGCGCAAGAACAAAATTTAAATAGACCTACCCTAAAACTGAATCTTGATCAAACATACCAATTGGTGAAACACGGTATTTATAATATAGTAGATCCATAATAAACATATTAAAACAAATAAAAAATAAATGATGTTTTAAAAACAAGACACTGACTCCAAAACAAACTAAAGAGTATAAAATTCGAAGTTGGCGCCTATAATTACGGTATACTTTTTTTAGGTCTTCTCTTGTCTCGTTTTTTTATTTGTTTTAATATGTTTATTATTAGTGTACCTTATTATAAATGCTGTGTAGCTGCCGATGACGTCCATGGGATGTAGAAGTCGATCCATGGGAATGTCTACACAGTACCGGCAGCAGCGTCTCACTGTTAATTATGTCCATCATTCTTGGTACGAGTAGCATTAAAGCGCGACCATCGTTATAAACACAAGGTCCGCCATAATAATAATATTTAATTCGAACCTTAATATAGACAGAACCATTCATACAATTCTTAGTAAAAGTATAGGATATATTTTAAATATCGATATTTAAACCTACACATGATCGCATTGACAATTTTTTTTTTTTTTTGTTAAAGTATGCTTTTATTACAAATTACAAATATTTTATTGGAACAAAAACAGATTACAAAATTTTTTAGTTCGCTAACAACCGCATTAGTATGGAATACTGTGTCGCAGCCATTAGCGCCCACCTCCAAGAGGGTAGACGACAGCGTTCCAGATATTGAACGATATAAAACAAAATTTTGAAAATAAAATATCTTAAGCACTAAGTATATATTGTTATTACAAAATATTATTAAATTAAATTACTAAAATTAAATTGTTTATGCATGTCTATGTGTGTATGTAGCATGAATGTATGTGTGTATGAGAGTGGGAGTGAGAGTATGTGTATATGTATATGTATGTTTATTCGTTTATGTGATTTGGAAGGGAGAGGGAAATGAATGAAAGAGATTTTTAGATGGTTACAAGATGTTCGAGTTCTTCGTAAGTCAAGAAACTGAGCCACTTATGTGTTATTGATTTACACTCACGTAAAGGAAGTGATGATGATGAAGATGTTCAAAATCCCATTTATGTGGTTATACAATCTTGAGCTTATAAAGTAGTATTGTCGCCTGACTATTACGATGTTAGCTGGTACAACAGGGCATGCTTTAACAGGTATACGTTTGTGCTTACTCTGGTTGCTAAAACACTTGTCGAAACCAAGTTCTGTATGTTTTCGTAAGATTGAGTTCAGAAGAAAACTTTGTCTTACTCTAGGTATTTGCAATAGAGCATACAGTTCGTCGGTTGGAAAACGGACTGGTTTGTGCGACATGACTTTCAGAACCGATCTCTGCGCTCTTTCTAAACGAAGCATTAAGCACTTTCCAGAACTACCCCATATGGTTATACAATAGCTTAAGATGGAATTTGCCAGAGCATAGTAGACTGTTTTAAGCGTAGGAAGATCAGCTGATGACCTTAATTTTTTAAAAACAAATATTAATTTCCTAACTCGTGCAACCAAAGACCCGATGTGATCGCTCCAGGACATAGTGCTATCAATTGTTACGCCTAAGTATTTTATACTATTTGTTCGCGAGATAGATTTGCAACAGCAGTTATTATTCATTGTGGACTGGCAATTGTGGATAGTCAAAGCGAAGGGTGATGCCGGTTGAGAAATGATGCGTGGAGAGAATGTGATAAATTTTGTTTTCTCCATGTTCAGGGTAAGCAAATTATTTGATAACCACTCAGAAACTATTTTCAACGCAGATTCTGCATTGGAGCGGGTTTCATGCCAGTCACTTCCTTGAACGATTATTGCCGTATCGTCTGCGTAAACTATAAGGTTTGAGTTTGGTACATTGAGTTTGCAGAGCTCATTAATGTAACACAAAAATAAGGTAGGCCCAAGAACACTACCTTGTGGAACGCCATAGCTCATGTTTTCAACGTCGCTCTTATGGTCTCCTATTTTTACAATCTGAGAGCGATTACTAAGGTAACTCCTAAAAATATCAAGTGGTAATCCTCTAATGCCCATTTTTTGGAGTTTATTCAGCAAGAGAGGAACAGAAACAGTGTCAAAAGCTTTTGAAAGGTCTAGAAAAATAGCAATTGATTTGGTTTTATTGTTCAAATTTTTGGCCACAGCACCAGTTAATTTAAGAACGGCATCTTCTGTGTTTTTACCTGATCGAAAACCAAATTGATTGTCAGCCAGAATATTTTTTGAGTTGAGATACTTAAGTAGCCTAAGATTAATGATTTTTTCCAAAATTTTAGATAAGGTTGTTAACACAGAAATTGGTCTATAATTGTTGACACTGCTCCTGTCCCCACTCTTGTGAATAGGGTGCACAATGGCTTTTTTAAAAACCGTTGGGAAAACTCCTGCCATCAAAGACAGATTAAATACATAGCAGATAATAGGAACAAGGACGTGTCTGGCTGCCTTAATAAGGGCGGCTGATATGCCATCCCAGCCCACCGCACTACTTAGTTTTAGCCCAAGTATTGTTCTCTCTATTTCGGCAATGTCTGTACTAAAAATAGCCATTGAGCTGGGATCAGTACTAGCGGCATTAGTGCCGTAAGAACTGTAAGCTTGATCGTCTCGTGGAGTAATTTTGGAAGCGAGAGTTCTTCCTATGCTAGCGAAGTGTTTATTGACAATATTAAGCGAGGCATGTGGATCGGAAGCAATTGTCAGCAGTTCACTAGCACATGATTTGTTTGTCTGAAGGTTAGAAATTTTTTTAATAAGATTCAATGTGGCCTTAGGATTTTTACGATTTTTTTGAAATTCTTCACGTTCGTATAGTCTTTTCAGTTTTTTGAGTAAATTATTACAAAAATGTTTATAACGCATGTAAGTCACTTTTAGGATATTATTATCAGGATCTCTTCTTGTTTTACGAAACATTTTGTCGCGGTTACGGATGCATCTAAGAAGGCCAGGGGTTATCCAGGGCTTTAATATTTGTTTCCTGCTTGGCATCACAGTTGTAAAAGTGTTGCTGTTAACCACATTAGAGATTTTGTTAACTAATTTCGTGGCTGCGTCATTTGCATCGTAGCAAGTGGTTATTGATGTAAAATCTGTCATTTCAAGTTCAGCTACACAGGCAACGATATCAACGCGTCGAGATGTTACAGGGGCTTTAGGACTACGATTCCGGAGTTTGCAAAACACTATAACAGGAGCGTGATCAGTTATAAAGGAATCAATTACCAGAGTGATGGCAGGTTTATCCGACTTAATTATCGCGTGATCAATGCAGCTATTACCACGGGTTGGAAAAAGATGCCCGGGCAGCATACCATGCGATGCCACAGTATTTAAGTACATATCCGAAATTGAGTCAGTATTATTAGGCAATATATTTATATTAATATCACCAAGTATCATAATTGTTTTATAAGCGTTGAGTGCACTCAAGCAGTTGTCTAAACTATCAAGAAAGTTTTGGACATTACGGTGTGAGGGAGAACGGTAGACTGCCACTAGTGCAACATCTTTTTTAAATTTTATAATAATACAATTAGCATCCACCAGTACCTGCCGTTCAATAGTAAAATGCAAGTTTTGCTTAACGTATACTACTATACCGTCGTTTTGATTGGTGTATTCAGACTTGAAGCATTCAAAACCAGTTATTACAGGAGGCGATGGACATTTACTTAACTCACAACTAACAACACTCTGACAACACAATGATGTCATACTGCAGTTTAGTTCTGTGAAACAGTATAAGCAAATTATCAAAATTAGCCGAATTGCCTAAACTTCTTATATTAACATGAAAGATTTTTAAACCACTGCTTGGATCATTGACGTACCCGCTACATTTTTCAGGGGAACAAAAATATGATTCTGAGACTGACAAGCGCTCGATGTCTTCTGCAATATATAAATTTTCACTATCCATAGCTAGGAAAAATTAACAGGATGTTTATCTTTAAGTGACATTGAAAATGAAAAATGACGATACATTGGTTGACAATGCATAGTGGCTGGGCTCGTGAATTTTTGCTAGTCGTTTCATTAGAGTATTTTTGTGTGAGTGTATGTGTATGTGTGTGGTACAAAGTAAAATTAAGAGTAAAATTTAGGTTTCTAGGAGGTAATAGAAAGTTAATACAATTTATAACTAAACGAAAATAACAGAAATATAGATAAGAGATTGCGTAGCTATATAGTCACTTCGTATTATTCGTTTTGGGTATATCAGATTCCGTTTTAACTAAGATATGGGGGGCTCTCTCTTTTTCACGCAAGAAAATCTTGCCATTTGTAACCCAACAAAAACGATAATTATTGCTACTCGCAAAGTCCTTAGCAAGAAATAAGAGTCTTTTCGATCTTGCCGTAAGGTTTTCTGACACAAAGATTGGTTTGGGTGTTCCATTTATTTTTAGGTGCTCAGTAGATAGCTTTTATTGTCTTCCTTCCCTTTATTATAGGTCTTATATTTTTGTAGAAAATTTTCTTTTTTTAGATTTGTGGTAAAATTAACAATAATCGTTCTATTATTAGAATCAGTCGGTCCAACTCGGTAAATGTCGTTTATTTCATGCGGTTGTATCGGGGCATTTAAAATAGCACCCACCTTAATAACATTATTTAATAATAAATCTTTGGTTTCAGACTTAACAACAGGGATGTTTCGAATTTCCAAACAGGACGATCTTGCACCTTTTTCCATTTTCTCAAGCTTTTCCTCCAAGGACTTCGTATATGCTGCGTTATTTTTACGTTCCGTGTCGAATTTGTTTTCTAGTTCATCAATCTTGGACTTTAGATTATCGTAATACTCTGATAAAGAGTTAACAGCTTTTTGAATGTTGGTGTTTTGTGATTTTATTTCCTGCATTGAATTATAGATCTTATCAATTTTATTGTTCTGTTCCACTTTCAATTCGTTGAACATAGGCCTCATTTCAGCCATAAAGTTAGACAGTTTGTTCTCGTTTACAGCAATCGCTCCAACACGTCTGCGCTTGGTGGGGTGTGAAATACCAGAACAATCACTCTCGACCTTCTCCGCTTCAGATTCCATTAGGTTCGGCTCAGACAAACTAAGGTGCAGCGGACTCAAGAGGAGCGGCGTGGATGGCGCATCGAGTGACGTCATAGGTGGTGGAGTTCGGTTAATCGGCATGTTTGCAAATGGGCTCAGGTACCAGGGCACAAGAAGTTAGTAGGAGCTTAGCTTCGGTCACTACGTCAGGGGTCAGCAAACTGGTCACGTATCGAGAAATTGGTACAATTTTATTGACGGCCACTCTAACTTGACCTTCCGGATTACATGCAAGAAATTATAGTGTTGTGTTTGTGTAGTTGAATTGTTTCATCAATGTGTGACGGTTCAAATCTGCGTGGGCAATCGTAGCGTATTTTCACACAGTGATGCAGGTATATGAAGACACTCACTCACGTGTTGCGGCTGTGAATGTCTGCAATGATTGCGCTTGTGTTACGTTTCTTCCGCGAGGATCCTTGGTATTACTGCGCTCCTATTATTCGAGTCACTATTTATTTTACTAATATGAATTTAATTGTTAAAAAATATTATAAATAGGGTCCACTAAAAAACACATCTGAACGCCTCAGAGGTCCGGGGGGAAGGGGACAATAACTTAATATAAGCTAGCTAAATATCATTACTATTTTAAAATTAATCTTATTGTACATTTTCTCATACAATCCGTGTACCTAAATATCTATATGTACCTAGAAATAATTATAAAATAATTAAACAAACATGTTCTGACTATTTACAAGTGCTTTTTTAAAGTCTACGTTAATATAAACCTTTTTTATTTATTTATTCTGCAATCGTCAACCCAACTGTCAAGCCTGGCGATTTTAGCATATCTTCCATTCTTGACAGAGGCTTTTGTCCAGCGGTGCACGCCATTCGGCTGCCATGATGATGATGGTTATAAATAAGTCTATGAATTTCCTGAAGACTGTCGACTGAACTGAAATGTTTTATTTTGCTATCTAGAGATATTTATTTTGTATTCACGCAGGCTACAATTTCCATTGATACTTATCTCAATACGACTGAACCGAAAGTCTACTAGCTGTCATTATTTCAAATTGCTAGCAATCAAGCAATCGGATGCAATCGATTGCAATTACCAATCGTATCTTACTTTGTAGAGCTGTAAATATACTAACTAATTAATTGTACACCGATATAAATGCACTACATTGTTTACTGACGAGACCTCTCTGTAAATATTTGTCTTTTTACTTCAGCGGCCCCCTGAGTCTTGTAACGATCCCCATAAGGGTGCCCTCGGGTGTTTGTCATTTAATTTATCAAACTTTTGGTCAAAAACTTTCTAGGTTTGCTTGTGGTCTCAAAAATATAATATATTTTTTTATTTAACAAATCATAGAACCTTTTAAAGCAAAAGTTAAAATAAAAGTATATGAATTGGTACCTATTAAGTGTATAAAGTATGTAATGATGTAGGTTCTGATAATGTAAGCTTAAGATTGTATCAGATTCCGATCTTAACAAGTACACGTGTACTCACAACACGGATATAATTTGACTGCTAAGCCAGAGATCGTGGCTTCGATCTCTATTATTATTATTATTCCAAATTATTTATTTATAGTTCTTATTTTAACATATTTTTATGTATAAAATTGAAACAAAAAAGAAAACAATAATATATAAATAAATATGAAAAAAAAAAGTAGAGGTCCTCCAGCGGCGAGGTTTGACGACCTAGGCCGCCGGTGGTCAGGGCGACAGAGTAAGGAACCTCCTTACAATGCGTGCCGTTCCCATTATTGCCGCCTTTTGTATCCGACCCTTGACCCAGTGATCTAGCGAATTATTATTATTATTATAGTATTATTTGTTCTAATTCTAGGTTTAATTTATGTATAGTGTATACGTACACTATAGATAAATTAAACCCAGACTAAATTAATAAATATATTTATATATTTAGAAATATATAAATATGTTTATCAGTTATCAGGTTGGTATAGTTCAGATGGCAGTGTGTTGTACCAAGATATTATTAATTAATACATTGTTTTATTTCCTTCACAATCTATATTATTATAAGATTGTATGCATCAGTTCCATATAACACGACCAAATTAACAAGTTTACACAACGGTTGAAAGTACGGGACCCTTGTAAGCAGCTAATCAGTTGACAGATTCAATTTAAGCCGCAGGACGTAGGTGTTGTTTGCTCCTTGTGTCCACCGGGAAATTAACACGAGGGGAACTTTGTACGCTTAGATGAGCTTCAGTGGCTACTGAAACTATTAACTTGGGATACTTAGCATGTTCCTCAGGTGTAAGATAAGATAAATAGACCTTATTGCACACCATAGGCATATGATACATGAGTAAAAAAATACAGTACAAACATGGACAATAGGCGGTCTTATCGCAGTCAGCGATCTCATCCAGACAACATTAAGATGGATAGAGAGGATTACGATTTTGAAAAAAAGGAGGGTAGTGACAATAAGCACGTCGTAACAAAACGCCCAGCGCCTGGCACCATTACGGTACACGCATATTGTTTCTACGGCTACTACGAAGAAGATTTTATTATGTAGCTTTACCGTAGTAAGGTACTAAGTATGCCGTAGAAAAGTACTACGCTCTAGCTATAACTTTGACATGGGTATGCGACCTTTGGAGCAACGCAAAAGCAATGAGCGGATCTAAATATTTAGTTGTTTTTATAAATTTTAAAGGTGTATTTTTGTATATTGCAAGGAAATATTAATTTATAGATAAGAGATTTGTACATTACATTTGCGATAGTAAAACACGTAAAAAGGAATGTACATGAATGTGTGAACGTAAAAACATGGAAAAAGAAAAGAAGCGTGAAATAATAACATACGCAAATTAAACTACATACTAAACTATATTTTATAATATAAATAACATATACGTACATATTTTACGAAAATCATATATTCATAAACCTAATAAAAAAAATATGGAATTACTTATAAACTAGCAAAAAGTGATCGTAACTAATTGTATTGACAGGTAGTGTTTCTTCACAAGGGCTTTAAAGATATTCAAATATTGGGCTTTTCTTAATAATAATGGTGGCAGAGACGTGCAATTTGGACGATTTGCTGCAGAAGGAAGTTGGTGGAATGCAGTGTTTAACATTTTCTCTTCTGATGATGTCAATGATTTCATATGCGTGTCATGTAGAAACTTGAAACGTATAAGTAGTTTTAGACCGAAAGAAATGGCGAATTGACATTTAGAAATTAAATTATGGTTTTAAAAACATAGTATCAATAGCTTTTTGCTACTTTCGATCAGAACAAAATATATCTATAAGAGACTGTACAGAATCGAATCAAATAAGAATATTGGTTCACACACAATAGATAAATCAAGTAACATAGATACAAAAAGCATATAGTAGAACCTCCTTCTTCTAAGTCGGACAAATTAGATTAAATATGCCACTTTATGCCTACATTTGTACTCAACTAGTCCTATAGTAATGTTTATCAAACGATCACATCACAAAAGATGAAAATATATAACTTAACTAAAAAATAATTTGTTGAGTACTTCATATATTTTTCAGTGTATTTATACTATAATACTAAAATAGACATTGTTATAAAAACAGTTGAAATAATAATAGGAGTAAACAAAAGCCTGTTACACCACAATTTGTTCGCATCTCTACAGCGTCAGTGCTCTCGTAGGGGAGAATTGGTTATATTTAGCCAAATTGCTGTTATTTTATATCCGCGAACACACGCCCGTTTATTAGCCCCCTCGATAGCTCCCCACAATTACCATGCGTGTAATGTGTACTTGCACAGATCACTTCCGTCAAACATTTCTGCGACGAAACCGCTGTTACTTTATTTAACACATGTGTTAGAATTTATATAATCATACTAATATTATAAAGGCGATAGTTTCTGAATATGTTAGTGTGTATGTTTGTTACTTCTTCACGTTTAAACGGCTAGAGCGATTGAAATAAAATTTTGGCATGGAGTTAACTGACACCCTAGATTAACACATAGGCTCTAACTTGTAAAGTTTAACGCGGGTAAAACCGCGGGGCGCACCTAGTTGTATATAAAACCGAAACATTGGACATTTTTTTAAATAAATTAATCATATTATTGCTAAAATATTCCATCTATGTCAAATCTTAAATTTCCCCTACCGTGACCTTCCCATGATATGGCAGATAAATAGATAGAGTATGCAAGCATAATTTTTATTTTGACTATTTACTCCTAACAATGAATTCGACTAAAACTAGACTGAATCTATTGGATATGGAGATTAGAAAGAAAATTAGTGTTTACAAAAGGAACCTTTTTTGTTTCGACAGTGACAGTTGATGCAACACTAAGATCACTGAACAAACATATACTTAAGAGTCTTGGCGACAAGCACTGCGTGAGAATTTACACGGTGCGCACGCGTCCCGCGGCAAGCACTGTGCGAAAGTCCGGCACGATACACGTTGAAATACTTGACACTATTTACTTGCACTGATCCCTTGCCCTTTTTCCTTATACTGCTTCGTCTTTATTTATCACCTCCGACATAACAAAACAAAAACACACATAACATAAAACAAAGGATATCTAATGAAAACGACGTACAAAGTTCATTACCCATAAATTCACATATCTAATGTGAATTTCCACTTCTATAATTAGTTTAATAAGAGAATTTCTAACATTTCGCGAATGTTCTGGTACTGGTGACCAGAACATTCTCGAAATGTTAGAAAACCTACCAAAACTATATTACGACTTCTTTACTACCTAGTGTTCAGACAAAATGTCCGAGTGTGTGAGCAAGATTTTAAGAACTTTCTAGCAAATTTTCAAGCCTTTAAGAACTTTTTTCCAATAATGTGTATGTTCGAATAATAAAAAAACATTCAAAATTAATACTCATAAAAGCGACGTCTACAAGTAATATTCATATACAATCGTGAGTACATGATATCATTAAATGTAACGCTGATAGCAATAAGAGATAGTTAATTGGTTAATTAACTTCAGTACTCTATATTGTCTACTGCTCTAAACATTAAATAAGCAAAGGGAAAAGGAAGTTTTAACTCTTCAGAAGTTTTCTTTGAATGAATTAAATTGTGCTCGATAAGGATAGTTTAACGAGTTGTTTGAAAGAATGAACTAAATACCCTCGATCTGTTGGCCAAGAGGTTAGTGATCCCGACTTCTAAGCCAGAGGTCGTAGGTTCAATCCCGATCCAGGACAAATATGTGTGATGAGCACCATTACATATCACATATTTAGATATATAAAAATACAAAATATTTTATCAACATAAGCAGTTAATTATTTTTTGAGTAGCGTAAGAAGATTCCTTTTAGGCAAATAATGCCTGTTTTAGGTGGCTATGCTCTTCCAATAATAAAAATAAAAGAAATATAAACGTGAATAAATTATCAGACTTACAAAATACAATGTGACAAAAAAAAGGCTAAAACATTATATCTAAGTGTGTGTGTGGGTGTACGTATGAGGCGCTTGAGTGTATATTGTTACGTAGAGTATCCCAACAGGGCCTCTGTCTCATCAAATGTTAGTGGCTTAATTCAGGTAACAATATTTTACTACAATCATAAAGTTTTTGGGTTTGGGTTTTATTTATTTTATTATATAATTAAATTGCTCGTATTTTTAAATTACTTATGTGCAAAGAAGGTTTTTGTTTGAGAAAATTGCACTATAATATATTTTCTTCTTTTAGATTTAAGAGGCGTAATAATATCTGAAATCAGACTTAACAAAAACAACAGTTTTTTTTGTTTCTATCGCATTATTTGTAATGGATATTGAATAGAAAGCTAAAAAAACTCAGGTACTTCAGCATTTGCATATACGAGTTTAAGAAGAATTTATATATATATATATATAAAAACAAAAAAAAATGTTGTTTTTGTTAAGGCTGATTTCAGAGTCGCGCCGGCGAGCGGCGCCGTCCAAACGCGCGCGCTTATAATTACACTAGTTAGTAGTTGCGTTTCATAGTCACGCAGTTCAAACGCGCCGCCGCACATAGGAGTATTACACATAAAAAACCGGTCAAAATTGAAAATATTGATGTTAATCCAACCGCACCCAAAATACATGTTTCTTTACCTACGATAACCGGTTTATCAAAAGGCATACCCCCACTAACCCTTAACTACCGCGCATGTTAGACAACATCAGTCGGAACCCGTCATCGTACTGTACGCGTGTCTTTGTTCTCGGCGCTCTCGTTTGTGTTACATATCACGTTTCTGTGCTAAAATGGCTTCGTGTAGCAAAAAACAGGAAATTATCTATTCGGACATGGATATAGAAGGTATGTACTATATACTGAAGTATATTTTATTATGTTTCTTCCAAATTTTCTACTTGTATAGCCAACAATAAACAACGGCTCTTTTTTACTGGTTTTTTGAAGAAAATTAAAATACATTAGTGTTTTTGTTTATGTGTCGCGCCTTGTCGCCTCAAAATTTGTATGTGGGCATACAATGTCAACTCTAAGGAATTAGAAACTTGAATAAAAAGTCCCCCCAATGTACCCCATATTTTTAATAGTACTTCAAACTATAAGAGAAAGAAAATAATTATATTACTAAGCTTATTTTTTGTTTTCTTTTGTCATAGATCCTTCGGAAAGAGTGAAAAAAATCACCAGAATTGAGCTTTATACTATTATCAAAGAGTTCAAAGGAAAGAAGATTGAAGAAAAATTTTCATTGTTGGAGGAAAGACTTGTGCAACTAACTGAACTGTGTGTTCTTAGCCGTTCTTTGAAATATTATTATCATTCTTGAAGTGATATCAAGCGGATATGATATTGATCCTGAGAAATTCGATGACTTTGCTCACACAACTGCCAAACTCTACGTGGAACTGTATGGTTGGCATCCCATGTCACCTACAGTTCACAAGATTCTACTGCATGGCGCTCAAGTTATATCAAGTCACATTGTACCTATCGGACAGCTATCAGAGGAGGCTGCTGAAGCCCGGAACAAACATTTTCGTAAATTTTGCGTAGACTTTGCAAGAAAATTTATAGAGTGGACTGCAACAGAGATATTTTAAATAGGTTGTTGACCATTGCCATGCCTTCATCAGCTGCAACAGAGTAAAACGGAAGAAGAAATGCAAGTCTTTTTCCCAGGAAGCTATTAGTATGCTTCTCACGAAAACGATGAATTGTGACAGTTTCGACGACGAAGATGATGAGGACCAAATCACCTGTGAACTGGGAAACAGTGATTCTGATTGATTCAGTCTCCTCATCCATCCAATCCAGAAAAATCCTAAAAGTAAATACCCTCTTTAATTTGTCACTTTTAAATAATTCCTTATTATGATGAATTATTGGCTTTTATTTAATAAAATAGTAAAATATAATATAATATACTCCTATGTGCGCCGGTGACACGCGCGCCGTCGGCCAGCGCTGCCCGAGCTCCTCTACTGGCAGCTAGCGTTTCAGAGTGCCGCGTCTCGCACGCGCCGTTGCGTACACTTAAAATGGCTGTTGAGACGCGCCCTGCCGCCGGCGCGTGCCGCGCGCGTAACTCTGAAATCAGCCTAAGGTTACAACCCAATAGCAAGTATATCATTATGACAGTTGTATGAAAAGAGTCTATATTTTATCTGCTATGGTTATTATCCTCAGGTATGCTGGGACATTGTTATACGAGAAACTTTATGCACGGGTCCAACTTTCAAATACTTATCGCTCATCACCTAAAGATCGGTAGAATGAACAAATGGCTTTAAGATACTACAAAGGAAAAAGAACATGAGATGAGGATGTGATTTCAATGTGCTGTACTAGGTGTGCCCCGCAGGTTTACTTGCGTTAAACTTTATAAATAATAGTCGATATATTAATCAAATGTCAATCGTAGAATCCAACTCGGCTGGGCAGCGTTCGGGAAGCTACGCAATATCTTCTCGTCCCAAATACCGCAGTGTCTAAAGACGAAAGTCTTCGACCAGTGTGTGTTGCCAGTGATGACTTACGGAACAGAGACGTGGTTGCTCATTATGGCAAACAACTTGGGGATCGCTACAAAATGGCGTGCCGCGATGTTTAAGTGATGTCCAGAGTTCATTACTGCGATCCGTAGCCGTATGCCTATACTCTTTCTCTATTTTGAAAAGACACCGCAGCGAATCTAGTCCTTATGTCACGAGGTACTTTATAAACATATAATAGACGAACACAAATTACATGCAGACTCAGAACAACTATTTATGGGTCACACAAATAGTTGTCGGGCGCGGGACTCGAACCCGCGACACGAAGCGGCGAGGTAACTGTCTTAGGCCTCTGCCCCGAATTTTGCGGAAATCGAATCGGGAAAAGCTGAGATCCGCAGGCGAACCAAAGTAGCCGACATAGCCCAAAGAATTGCCAAACTGAAGTGGCAGTGGGCAGGGCACATAGCTCGTAGAACTGACGGCCGATGGAGCAGAAAGGTTCTCGAGTGGCGACCACGAACCGGAAGTCGCAGCGTGGGCAGGCCTCCTACACGATGGACCGACGATCTTGTGCGGGTCGCGGGAAGCCGCTGGATGCGGGCAGCGCAGAACCGGCTATTGTGGAGATCCTTGGGGGACGCCTTTGTCCAGCAGTGGACGTCTTTCGGCTGATATGATGATGATGATATAATCAAATATATAAGCTATATTACTACAAAGGTTTCATCAAAATCTGTTCCATAGTTTTTGCATGAAAGAGTAACAAACATCCATACTCACAATCTTTCACATTTATTATATTGGCAGAATACATTATTATATTACTCAAAGTTCTAGACCCCGGTTTTAGTGACTCGCTATCCCGGGATGCTACTAGGTAGGGGTTTTCTTGACAGGTATACAGATTATATATATAATATTATTGCGTGGATATTTTACATATCATGTACTACTCAACTAGAATTTACTAAAGTCAACATATCCAATATTTAAGTTGATTAACTACAGGTTATAATTATTACCACCCCCCTGAATTGCTTCCCCCTTAATTACCATGCGTACGCGGGTTAACTAGCGCGATAGTAATGAGAGATATGTAGCAACGAGTTAATGAAGTTCACCCGTGGTTTTGTTACGTCAAGTTTAGTGCGCAATTTTGTTAATCCCTTTGTAAAAACTGCCCTCTGGGCCTTGCCAATGTATCCACAATGGCAATTGGTGACATAGTACCACAAATTTATTAATTATTGTGGGTAGTACTAAGAAGACTATAACTCACACTTCGTCGATATTGACATCTTTGCACTTTCTCAATCAAAATTTAAATAAATGTCTAAAAATTTGCTAGCTGACACTGCATCTAATATTTCGTAATACTTATCGCAACTTCCTTTATTTTATTTTGTTTTGTTATTTTGTTTTTTTTTCTACCAATTGTATTAACCTTCCGTCACGCTCCACCTAATGTTAATTATTTAACACGTGGACAATACTGTGGGTTATACGTTAAACACATGTAATTATGAAAAACTGTAACTAATTGTAACGTGTAACTGTTTTTTGTCCTAAATAAAATAAATAAACTAATAGTTAGATAAATATCTTGGGACATCTGACACGCTGCCATCAACAACACATAAACAACAACAACTGATAAATATACTTATATATTTCAAAAACATTCATATTATAGATAAATAACACAGACAAATGAACTTGCTCATCACACAAAGATATGTCCTGGATGGGAAGTGGAACCCACGACCTCTGGCTTAACAGTCATCCACTAACCATTAAAACAACAGGCCCGTCGAAATACACCTACATTAGCCAAAATACAAGTTCAACATAAATAGTAAAAGCTTGTTAAGGAAATTAGACGTAATCTACCGAGGAAACATTTTTACATACATACATACATACATAGACTCACGCCTGTTTCCCAGAGGGGTAGGCAGAGACAACGGATTTCCATTTGTCACGATCTTTGCATACTTCTTTTGCCTCGATTACTGACATTATATTCTTCATACATGCTCGCCGGTTTAGGGTACTTCTGACCTGCCCTTTCTTGAGAACATCTCCAATTTGGTCAGAGAATGTTCGACGTGGTCTTCCCCTTCCGGTTGTCCCATTCACACAGGCCAGGTATACTTCTTTTGTCAATCTTCTTTCATTCATCCTTTCTAAATGGCCAAACCATCTCAGCATGCCTTTTTCAATCTTTGTGACTACATCCTCTTTCACACCACAACGCTCTCTTACATCAGTATTTCGAATTCTGTCTCTCAAAGTCACACCACACATACTTCTCAGAGCTCTCATTTCCACTGCATTTATTTTACTTTCATTCTTTTTCTGCCATACCCAACTTTCACTTCCATACATTAAAGTTGGCACTAACACTCCATCGTGCACGGCTAGTCGAGCCTTCTTTGATACTTGCCGGCTACTCATAAAGGCGTGTAGTGCCCCATTCACTCTATTCCCCGCATTTACTCTTCTAACAATATCTTTTTCATATTTCCCATCTCTCGTAAACAAAGTTCCCAAATATACAAACTCATTCACCTGTTCGACTTTCTCTCCTCCAATCACAATATCACACGTTGTCGTGTATTCATCCCTCTCAAATACCATTACTTTCGTCTTACCTACATTCATTTTCATCCCTTTCCTTTCAAAAGCTTCATGCATATTTGTTACCATCACCTGCAACTCGTCCGCAGATGATGCAAGTAGAACTTGATCATCAGCGTACAGCAGACATTTGATGAGTAACTCATTCATCCTTACACCGCATTCACTTTCTTTCAAATCTTTTAAACAGCTATCCATGAATAGGTTAAACAACCACGGTGACGCTACACATCCCTGTCTAACACCCTTTTGGATGCTAAACCACTCGGTGTATGACCCGTTAATCCTCACGCAAGCTCTGGAATCCCTATAAAGAGATTTTAGTGCTTGAACAAGGTTCGTTCAACCCATACATGGACAGTACCGACCATAGTTCACTCCTCAACACTCTATCGTAGGCCTTTTCTAAGTCTACGAAGGCACAGTAAACCTTTTGGTTTTTGCCCAAAAACTTCTCCACTATGCTTCGCAGAGAAAAGACCTGATCCGTGCATCCCATTCCTTTCCGAAAACCTGCCTGTGCATCCCATATTTTCGCATCGGTTTCTTTCACAACTCTTTCAACCAATACTTTTGCATACAACTTACCAACGACGCTGAGTAGACTAATGCCCCTATAGTTTTTACAGTCTTGCCGTGAGCCTTTCCCTTTGTAAAGAGGTACGATGACAGCCTTGCACCAATCACTTGGCACTTGGCCGGTGGTATAGCATAAATTGAATAGGCTGCACAGCTGACTCGCTATGACGCCATGTCCAGCCTTCAGCATCTCGGAAGTTATCCTGTCATACCCTTTACTACTACATTTTTAAATAATAATTATTTATTTATTTACGTCGAAACATGGTTTACAGGATGATTAGATTTAAAAATAGAATGGACAGCATGCTTCGCCGTTATCACGGCATGTAAATATTACACAAACACAATATTATACACAAACAATAAAGTAGCGCTGCTTATAAATCAACATTATCCTATTAATAAGTCATATATAATGTCATTATGTGTGGTGTGTGTGGTCTGTGTGGTGACGGCGACAAATATCAGAATCAGAATATCATCACCCCATCTCATCCCGTGGGGGGCGTAGAAGTCGACCCGAGGGAATATCTACCAGAGGATGGGCAGCAGCTTCCTTCTGATTACTATGACCATCTTACTGCGATCGCCAACCCGTCTGCCAAGCGTGGCGATTATGGCATATCCCCTCAAGACCGATTCTTGAGGGAGGCTGGTCCAGCAGTGGACTTATTTAGCTGTAATGATGAATGTCATTATTTATTTATTTATTTAGTAAATGTCAGAAATTAAGGTAATAACAATTAAGTAGTAAGTATAAAATTAATTTTGATTATTTAATTCATTAACTGGATGTCATACATACTAATACAGAAAAAAAACATTGTATATATTATTTTGGCTCCTCATACAAATACATCTGCTCGTTATTCTTGTATGATAAATTAATATTGAATATAAAGTGCTTGTCCAGACGTCTTGTCGAAACTTCAGGTGTCCCAAGGGCGGGAGTGTACCTCAGCCAGCGTATCAGCTTGGCTATACAACGAGGCAACGTTGCCAGCTTTTTGGGCACACTACCCGCAGATGTGACTTAAATGCTATTTTTATGTGTAAATTGTTTTTGTTTGAATTAGAATTGTACCTAGAACCGATAAAAGGTATTTCCACAGCTTAAATATACAAACATGTAATAAAATTAAGTAGGTAATTAAGCCTCTAGCCGTCATAGCGCAAATAATTGCTAAACTGAAGTGGCAGTGGGCCGGATATATTGCTCGTAGAACCGACCACCGATGGGCAGAAAGGTTCTCGAGTGGCGACCACGAACCGGAAGACGCAGTATGGGCCCCCTACAAGGTAGACCACCGAACTTGCAAGGGTCGCGGGAAGCAGCTGGATGCGGGCAACATAAGACCGGCTATTGTAAAGATCCTTGGGGAAGGCTTTTGACCAGCACTGGACGTCTTTCGGCGGTATATGATGATATATTCTGTTTACCTTGTAAGTGCAAAGCCTAATGAGTACCTCTTAAAGGTGAAAACGCTCAGGCCATCATGTTCGTTAGCTTGCGAATTAAAATGATCAAAACACGTTGTATAAGCGCGTTAAGCTAACACACATAACTTCATATGAGCTCACCGCAGCGCGCGGCGGCGCTGTAGTGATGGGGACAGCCTGCGATGAGGCGTTTGTACTGTTTTCAGATATTTGACACCTCATTTTGATCGAAACAAAATTATTTAAAATTATAGAACTGACAACAAACAACTTGGAGATCACTACAAAATTGCGGAAATTGGGTGGAGCTGCCCCACCTGTTAGAACAGAAGTCACAACACACCCTGACCAAATTGCAGAACGGTTAAAAATCATCTCGAAAAGTGCCACCGTTGACAAAGCTTTCGCTAAAGATATACGACATGAAAACCGGGCTCTACTTCGTTCCCAACAACCTAACGACATACTTGATAAGCCCTTCTCAGAAAATGAGGTGCATCTGGCTCTGAAGAAAATAAAGTGTGGGAAAGCCGCTGGGTTTGACGACCTATATCCTGAATTTCTTATCCACCTTGGTAACAAATCTCTCCGCTGGCTGACCGACTTCTATAATAACATCTTCGAGACTGCTATACTACCCAACCTGTTTATGAAGTCCAAAGTGATAGCTATTCTCAAGCCAGGGAAAGCGTCCGATGACCCAGCCAACTTCAGACCGATATCACTGCTGAGCGTCACATTTAACCCTCCGTGCACCAGGTGGGGTTTGACAAACCCCAGTCCTTCAAATTTTGCAATAATTTTAAAACTGTGAACGCGCCGAAGTTTGAATTCTCAGTAGCTGGAATTGCGACGTTGCCGCTCCGATCAGTGTCGCTAAGTCAGTCCGGCGGCAAGCGCCAAGCGAGCTACACGTTTTTAAAGTGCGTGTGGGCGTCACACACCCCACCTCGTACGGCGCGTTGATAAAAAGGTAAGAATTTTATTTGATCTAATTTATGTATTTTTTTATTTGTGTGTGTTAAATTTATGTAAGTTTAGCATTTTAAATGGATTTTAATTCGTTACAGATAACAGTTTACATGAAAAATGTCTCATATCAAGGAAGCTGATATATTACAAGCACTTTTAGACGAAGGAGATGACTTTGAGTTAGAATCTTTAGGTTCTGGACCGGGATCTGAAGATGAATCTGAACATTTGAGTATTCAGAGTGACACGAACAGCGAAGTTGATGCGGAAATGATTTCTTCCGATTTTGGCAGTGACGACGATGTGCCACTTTCAGAGCTTCGCCCGTCTAGACAAAGGTATTATACTGGCAAAGATAAGACAACGAAGTGGCAAAAAGAACCATACAGGAGCAACGTTCGCTGTAGAGCAGAAAACATTATAACTCATTTGCCTGGTGTGGAAACAGCTGCAAGGGGTAAGTTATCACCTCTTGAATGTTTTCAACATTTTATTTCCGACGCTATGACAGATGAAATTGTGAATTGCACTAATGAAAAAATACTCTCACGACCAATTAGTGATCCCAACAATCACAAACTACAAAGGAGGAAATGAAAGCACTTTTCGGTTTACTTTTTCTATCAGGTTTGGCTCGTTCTGGTCGTCAAAGTACAATCGATTTATGGGCTACTGATGGGACAGGAATGGATATTTTTCAAGACACGATGAGTAGAAATAGATTTTCTTTCCTATTGAATAACTTGAGGTTTGACAGTGCGACTACACGAAGCGAGAGATTGAAGACTGATAGATTAGCTCCGATAAGAGATGTTTTTGAAAATTTTATAAAAAACAGTCAAGATGCCTACATTCCATTCGAAAATCTAACTTTGGATGAAGAATTGGTTGCTTTCAAAGGACGATGTGCATTCCGTCAGTACATTCCGTCAAAACCTGCCAAGTACGGAATAAAAATATATTCGTTAGTTGACAATAAAACCTATTATACTTTGAACATGGAAATATATTGCGGAAAGCAGCCTGAAAACAGTCCCTTCGCCGTGAGCAACAAGCCGTACGATGTGGTCGATCGTCTAGTCCAATGTGTATCTCAGTCTTCTCGGAATATCACTATGGATAATTTCTTTACTAGCTACGAAAGTACAGAAAATTTACTTCATAACCATAAGCTCACCGTTGTCGGAACTTTGCGCGCCAATAAGACGTGCATTTCTCCAGTTTTCAAGAAACATCGTGAAGAACATACATCACTATTTGGATTTCAAAAGGATTTTACTATTTTATCTTACGTACCAAAGCCGCTTAAAATGGTATATCTGATGTCTTCACTGCATCATGACAGAGAAATAGATTCTGCAACCGGAAATCAACAAAAACCCACAGTGATAACATTTTATAACCAGACCAAAAGTGGCGTAGATGTGGTGGATAAGCTATGTCGTACTTATGATGTTTCCAGAAATTCTAAACGTTGGCCGCTAACGATATTTTTCGCGTTGCTGAACCATGCAGGTATAAATGGTATGATTATCCACATGTTCAATAATGGTATTGAAAGAAATAAAAACAATCTGAGAAGTAAATTTATTCGAGAATTGGGTATTTCTTTGATAAAAGGCCACTTAAACTCCAGACGGCAGAACCAGAAGCTTCCAAGGGATCTACGCAATAGAATTGCTAAATATTTTGATGATTCACCTGAAAATTTAACCGAACATACAGCAAGAAGGTCTAATGGTCAAAAAAGATGCTTGAAGTGCCCTAGAAATAAAGATAGAAAAACAAAATACTCATGAAAAAAATGTTACGTACCAATATGTATGGAGCACACTGATTTTTTTTGTCAAGACTGTGGTCAATTGAACACTGATAATAACAATTAAAATTTATCTTTCCTGTGTTCAATTTTTGTTAAGATAATAGAATATATATTATAGTTTGTAAAATTAAAATGATTGTGATAATTAAAAGTGCCATTTGAAATTAGTACATAAGAAATGACTGTTAAGTTACATAAATTACAGAAGTTGTGTTTTTTGTTCTTTTATAATAAAAAAAATATTTTAATACATAGTTTCTACTCTGTGTTTTACTTAAACCTGATAATTATTGTTTATTTATTAATACCTAATATTTCATTCTGCCAAAAAATCAAAAAATATGTAATTTTATCACTTTTCTATTTTGGGGTTTGTCAAACCCCACCTAGTATGGGATGAGACTTTTAGTCACCTCGTACACGGAGGGTTAAGTTGCTGGAACGCATTATATACAACCGCCTTAAGCCAACAGTTGACCAACATATCCCAGCTGAGCAGGCGGGATTCCGTGCGGGTAGAAGTTGCGGAGACCAAGTTCTCGCACTCACTAGCCACATTGAGGCCGGTTTCCAGCGTGGGCAGAAAACTCTTGCCGCTTTCGTAGATCTAAGAGCGGCATATGATACCGTATGGATAGAAGGGCTACTGCACAAGGCTGGCAAAATTATACCATCTGCAAAGATTCTTCGTTTACTGGGTAGTATACTAGGACTGCGCCAAATTAAAGTGTTACTGGGTGATAGAGGTTTAGACTTCTAAAAAACGGCCTACCCCAGGGATCGGTCTTAGCGCCTCTGCTGTTTAACATTTACACTTGCGACATGCCTGCAACCGAGTGCGATAAATTTCTGTACGCCGATGAACTCGCACTCACTACACAATCGAAGAACTTTGGAACCGGTGAAGCTGCACTTACTCGGGATCTTCAAACCTTGAAGGACTACTACACAAAGTGGCAACTCTGCCCTAATCCTTCCAAAACCGAAGTAGCAGCATTCCACCTATCAAACAGCCTTGCACGTAGAGAGATTGATGTCGAATTTTGCGGTCAGAAACTACGTCATAATTTCAGCCCTAAATATCTAGGAGTAAAACTGGACCGCTCATTAACCTATAAAAGCCACTTAGAAGATCTGGGTCAAAAACTTAAGACACGTGTCAACCTCATCAACAGGCTCGCGGGTACGACATGGGGCGCCCGTGCTGACGTT
This sequence comes from Pseudoips prasinana, assembly GCA_951640165.1. Classification (NCBI taxonomy): domain Eukaryota; kingdom Metazoa; phylum Arthropoda; class Insecta; order Lepidoptera; family Nolidae; genus Pseudoips; species Pseudoips prasinana. Next base: position 1,002,629 of record OX621238.1, on the reverse strand, counting down.
CTGCGTATTTCATCAATAGCTCTCGTGTACTCCGCAGCAGAATACTGTGCACCCGTATGGTACAGAAGTGCACATACTGATAGAGTTGACGTCCAACTCAACCGGGCAATGCGAACTGTAAGTGGCAGCTTGAAACCAACACCAACACAATGGCTCCCGGTTTTATCAAACATCGCTCCTCCACCGATTAGGAGAACACTCGCCGCTTCACTTGAATGGAATAAGGCTGCAGCTCAGATGCTTCCCATACGAAAGACGCTGGATAACCTCCCACGTATGCGCCTCCAATCGCGCAGACCTATCTGGTCCGACCCCTACCTACAAAGTAACAAAACCTTCGATGTCGATACCGAGTGGAAAAAATACTGGCATGACCAGGGGTGCATCTCTAACATAGACCCCACCAAAACCCCCACTGGTTTTAAAGAAAGCCGAAAGATATGGGTCACTCTCAATCGAATACGAACGGGGGTGGGTCGATGCAACCACAACCTTCAAAAGTGGGGTTTCATACCATCAGCAGCCTGTGACTGTGGAGCACCAGACCAGACCATTGCGCACATTGTCGAAGAGTGCCCCATAAGACATTTCTCAGGGGGACTTGAGGGCCTGCTTGCGCTTACAACCGAGGCAAGGGACTGGCTACTGAATCTAGATATAAAATTGTAATTATAGATATAAAATTGTAACTTATATTAACGGGAAAATAGCTATACGAAAAGAAGACTACAAAATAGCGTGCCGCGTTCAAGTGATGTCCAGAGTTCATTACTGCGATCCATAGCCGTATCCCTATTCTCTTTATCTTTTTGAAAAGACAACGCCCGCATTAGCGAATCTAGTCCCTACTTTACAAACATAATAGACGAACACAAATTACATCCAGACTCAGAACAACTATTTATGGGTCACACAAATAGTTGTCGGGCGCGGGACTCGAACCCGCGACACGAAGCGGCGAGGCGACTGTCTTAGCCGCTGCGCCACACGTGCAGCCTATATTACTATTGTAAAATCACAGGCCCACTACGAGCGTGGGGACCGAATCCAGAAATTACGTAACGAAAAAAACCTAACACCCCCCACTCTGACCGCCATCTATCGATAAATACCAGAACTTTTAATGACTTTTTGACTACCCGCCTTTAGGTGGTTTTGGTTGTATTGGAAAACTACCGTAATCAGCTGTTTGTGAGAAAGTATATAGGTATATAGGTATTTATCATCTATGTACAACAGTGAATATCTGTACTCGTATAATTTGTGTACAAAGTGTTTTAAATATGAATAAACAAAGTGCATTTATTAATGAAGAAAGTCACGAAAAAATAGTGAAAGAAAATGAGTTAGTACTCTATATACATTCATTTTATTATTATTATCACAAATGCAGTATTATAAAATAAATAAATAATTATAATTGCATAAGTTGATAAAAAATGCTATGCAATAGCTTTACCGCGGCAGTCTCCGAGTGCCACGCGTCTTTTTATATATTTTTTTCAATTGCTGTATCATATTTTGTTTATTTTGGCATTTTGCATGCCGTTAGGTAGAATGTACAAGACGCAACTTATTGTATTTAAATATAAGACCTGGACTGTTAACCTACATTCTAAGCAAATAAATACATTTCATTTCATTTCAAAAACGAGAAAGCCTTACACATCTGTAACAATAAAAGTAACAGTAAAATTAAAAAAAAAAGAGACCTTTTTTACGTTTTTCAAGGGTATATTACTACTTCCACTCTTATCTACTTCCTTGCCTAAGACTAATGGGCTGGTTAATAAATACAATGTGTCTTAGAGCAAGATTCTTGGTTGCCTGCCTAGTTGATCTAGCGAAAACGCGTGTAACGAAGGTGGACCCAGAATTAACTATAAAAATATTATTGACTTTTTCTGAAAAGAAAATTGCTTTTGCAAGCTTGGACGATGTTTGAGTGCCAAGCTCCAGTTGTGCCATCATATTGTGTGATGGTAATCATAAGGTTGCAGATATCCTAACAAAGGGTACAACCTTCGAAAAACATAAGTTTTTTATATTAAACATGGGCTGCTTGGGTCTGCGTTCAGGGGAGTGTGTTGTGTGTATCCGAACGCAGCCAACACACCTTTAGCGCCCTCTGCCGATCTGTCATTTAATTGTCAAGTTTGTCTCTCTATGTGTGATCTCCATCTTGTCGATTGTAAACCTAACTCGTGTGAAATTATAATAAAAGCAGTTAATAAGTTCACAAGTATTTATTTTATCTTCAAAATACTTGAGTATTCATTCTAGTAAAAAGTGGCTGCTGTTGTAAGTGAGTCCTCGCACCTCAGGTGGACTATGGCCTATGGCCTATGTGCGAGGAGGGGAAGGACGCTGAGGGTTAGCGCACCGGTCGGTGACGCGAGCCCGATGCGATGTCCGGTTTACGAGAATGAAGGATGAGAGAATGCATTTGTGTATGCGCACTCGCTCATGCACTATATGCTGCGAAGTTGGGATGGTCGTCGTAGCCTTAATTCAGAAGGACTATTATATCTACTTTTAATACTAACTCAGCACCCGTAAAGCTATCATCATTATCATCATATCAGCCGAAAAACGTCCACTGCTGGACAAAGGCCTCCCCAAAGTACCTCCACAATAGCCGGTCCTGTGCTGCCCGTAAAGCTATACTTGTATCTAAATTCAGTATTATATATACCCCTGTGCCTCGGAGAGCTCGTAATGCCGTCGGTTCTGTACCAGACCTCCTTCCGGTTGTGTCGCTAGGCGTCCCATCGGATCATGAGAGTGATGAAATAGAAAGTGCTCCTGTGTTTGTGCACACACTTGTGTACTATAATATGTCCCGCGCAGATGGCTAATCTCTATTAAGACTGGCCGCCGTGGAAGTAATTCGGCTAGGAGGACATATTAGTTGTATCTTAAATTACCTGTCAGTACGCAGGTGTCTCCTCACTAGAAGAATATCAGCTATACTTAACATTATTATCTGAGTTCATACTACTTTAAATTAGGCATTGTCTGACTTGAAAAGTTTGCTCTCGCTGAGCTCTTAAACTCGCTCGTGTTACTTGCCGTCTAATTAGTAGCGATATTATACAGAGCCGTGTAACTCCTCGGGAAGAGTATATTCTACACCGCTTCTTGCCTTTGGACTTTACTAGGCTTTGCTTGATTAAGTTTGGAGTATTTAGTTACTTTGCGTTCGTTAATATTATACATATTTATTTCACTGTTTTATGTATTTTAGGTACCTTAGAAAACGGTAACAGACGTGTTCTACGAAAAGTTTTACGGAGATTATTCAAAGTGGGAATACTACACACGTACTCACTGTAGTGCCAGATACAACATCTAACTTTTATTAAGTCCATTTTAATATTTCCTGAAGATGTTTTAGGCTTCGGAAATATTAAAAGTCCATGTTTTTACGTACAAAGAGGCATATGTCTTGGATGTATATTGATGGTAGAGTAATTTTATTTATTATAATAAATAAAATTACTCTACAATCAATATATAATACCGTAAAAACATGGACAAATTTACAAAAGTCGAAGAAACCCAAAAAAGACTATATCTTCCACCATCTAGAATAAAAATGCTAAATGAAAGCCCACACTACTTATATGGCGATAAAAATATTTAATAAATTACCACCTGACATAAAAAATGAAACCCATTGTGTAGCATTCGGTAAAAAATTAAAAACATATTTAGAAAAATTACATACCGAATTCCAATATAATTATATCTATAAAAATGTATGAATCAATTTAAATTCTATATTTACTTCAAAATTATCTTGACATTTTACTTGGTGATATGAGAAAATACAATTTAATTACATTCTATTTAATTTATTTTAGATTTAGTTTGAGATTTAGTACTTATAATTTATGCTGGTTTATGCTCTAGACGTATATTTAGATTATTTAGACAATTGTTAATTATAGTGATTATCGTTGCATTATATCATTATTAAAAATGTATTATATTAAGAGCCTCGGAATTATCAATAGTGCCTGTTTTTGTTTATGCATTCTTGATTTTATAAAAACTCTCGTATTATAATTAAATAACTCTAGACTTCCGCAAAATATCTTTTTTATTACATAACATAATTAATGCCAGCAGAATAATTTGAAAGTTATCCATAATTGAATTTTTTAAATTTAATAATACTCAACGTATTAAATATTAACCTCAAACTACCCACGAAGCTTTTGATATAATTTTTATGTTTGCTATGTTTAGGAACTTTTAATCAATCTTAATAAATATGTATATTGTTGTAACTCTTTAACAGAAAGAAAGTTTCCAACGCTCTCAACCAGTAGGTTTACTTAAGAGACAAAAAGCTGAGGGCATAGCTCAAGGGGCCGCAAAAGAAGGGAATAATCACTGGCACGAACTTCACATGGGATCACAGATCAGACATTCAGGGACCAGCGTGATCCTCGCCGGCAGGACAAATATATAATAAATCAAATCTAAAAATCTCGATTAGCTCTTAGATATAACTTTCTGATAAATAATCAGCTTTAAATTCGCTTTATCAATTTGGAATTTTTGATGTTGGAAACACAAGCATATATATATATATATATATATATATATATATATATATATATATATATATATATATATATATATATATATATATATATATATATATATATATATATATATATGCGTTAAACAGGTTTTACATTGATGTTTTTACACTGTACTCTCTGTAGTAATATAAGCATTGTAGTCAAAATATAGGAGCTTGTTGACTCGCTCAATTGGAATTCTAATTTCAGCGAATCGGGTTTGTGTACTTTTGACTACGCCACTAATGCTAGTGATTTGATTATTATAGTGAAATGATACTGCCAATGCGTGAAGCATTTCAAAAGTTTGTTAATTTTTTCCTGGAAGAAATATAGAGAACTTACTTAAATTTAGCCAGCCAAGTACTCTTACTTTAAGCAAGAAACGCTTCCAACTGTCAACATCATATCGAAACTGTTTACGTAATTTATTAAAATCTTTGCTTACTCGCATTATATATGAACCTGACCTGTCCGTCATAATAATAATACCTTAATATAGACAGAACCATTGACAATATGTAGTAAAAATATTAGTCTTAAGCTAGATAATTAAACATAATCTCTTGACAATAACTTGATACGAGCTAGCTAAATATCAATGCTATAATAAAATGAATTTTATAAATGTTTTCATACAATGTGTACGTAAATATCTATGTTACTAGAAATAATAATGTATATAACTATATTACTACAAACGAATAAAAACCTTTTTTATTTATTTTAATTTTATTCTATTTACCTCTTTTCGCTAGGCGTCCCATCGGATCATGGGAGTGATGGAATAGAAAATGCTCCTTTGTTTGCGCGCACACTTGAGCACTATAATATGTCCCGCGCAAATGGCTTATCTCTGTTGAGACTTGTCGCCGTGACCGAAATTCGGCTAGGAGGACATTATTATTATTATATATGAATTTTGCCTATAATTGGTCGACAGAAATGGATTTGATATACATAGGTGGATTAAACCTAGACGATCTTTGGGGAACGTTAAAGTGCTGTTTCTGTAGGTATTAGGACTTATTGGATAGAGCCTTTAATAAAAACGTGCCACCGGCCAAACGCCTTCGATGTATTAGAGGTTGAACGTTTACTTCATGAAACATTTCTGAATACTTTCTATGTGATCAATATATTTAAAAATAAGAAATAATTACAACATATTGTAACAGGGATTCCATATTTGTGACGCATATTTCAGGTGACTTCATACAAGGTGCAATAAAGTATTTTAAAAGTTCTGGCTTTTTATAGCACCTAGATATCCTCATTACATATCGCAATGCTTCTTGGTAGTACATAGAATGGTGGGCAGTACTAAAAGACAACGTCATTGCGCAATTAAATAAGTTGCCTTTTAAAGTAAATAATAATAATATCTCGGGACAATGTCACACAGATCATCCTAGCCCCAAACTAAGCAAAGCTTGTACTATGGGTACCAGGTGACGATATACATACTTATATAGATAGATAAATACATAGAAAACATCCATGACTCAGAAACAAATATTCGTGCTCATCAGACAAATATTTGCACTTACCGGGATTCGAACCCAGGACCACCAGCTTCGTAGGCAGGAGCACTACCAACTAGGCTACGGTGACCGTCAAATATTTTAATACCTTAAAAGACAATTCAGGTTATTTCTTTAACTCTGTCATACGAGTACGTGGTTAGCACGAACCGAACAAATGAGCAGTATTATCTCTGTTTACATAAGGGGGGCTGTGTTTTTTACTGCTCACAGTGGCTTTTAATATCGCTTGTAGGCTTCCAATAAAGTTGAGTCGGTTGGTCACTCTACGGCTTTGACACCTTATGCTTCAAACCTCTACATTTTGCGTCACCCACAAAAAAATATATTTATTTTCAAATACAAATACAACCGTTAATAAAGCGTTTAAAATTTATTGACACATCAATAAAATTGTATATATAAATAAATCAGGGGTGCGACAATCCCAGCTTCAATACGTCAAAGATAACCGAACGTGAATAATCGCGGGTAGTTGGCGAACAATAGCCATTTGCATTTATAAATGATTCATGTGCGAGCCCTGTTGTAAGAGAAAATGTTCCGCTGATCGTTGGTGGCGGAATTTTGGCGATTGCCAACCCTACGCTCGTTGGCTGCGAACGTATTGGCGGGCGTAGCGAGCAGCGAGTAGATTTTTACATGGGAAAATAAAAATCGCTCTATATTTAACAATTTTATTATGTTTTTTATTAGGTTTAGTAAATAAGTTAACGATTGTCATTTAGCTTAATATTAAGTATTTTTTAATTTAGTTTTGTTCATGTATTATATATGTATATATTATTTATAGTCTTTGTATGTACTGTAAAACTGGGTGATAAGAATCACCGAGATGAATAGAAACAGGTAAAAATATGTACTTAATATGTATGGATACTGTTCCTATTGCTACTCACCCCGTTTTTCTGTAGTTTTTGTTACTTAATTTAGTTTAGATATCTGCACGTGTGGTGCAGCGGCTAAGACAGTCGCCTTGCCGCTTCGTATCGGGGTTTCAAAGCCCACGCCGTACAACTATTTGTGTGACCCATAAATAGTTGTTCTGAGTCTGGATGTAATTTGTGTCCGGCTATTATATGTTTGTAAAGTATCCCGTGACACAGGGATTAGATACCCTAGTGCGGGCGTTGTCTTTTTAAAGAGATAAAAAAGTAAGTATACCCGCGTTAATAATGCGAATTCGATAAGTGGAGAAAGGTTAAAAAAATGTTTATTTCAATTGGATTTCATTTATTTATTTAGGTTACTTAAAAATGTAAATCAAATGCACAGTTTATTAAGGTGACATAACATGCAAATAATCGCACTCATCACACAAGGTTTCGTCCTGGATGAGGATCAAACCCTCGTCCTCTGGACTAGCAGTCAGGGTCACTAACCGACCAACTATACCGAACTAGACCAATATACTAGTCAACAAAGTCACTGTAATTATTTGTCTTATTAAATAATGTTAATCACCGTAGCCTAGTTGGTAGTGATCCTGCCTACGAAGCTGGTGGTCCTGGGTTCGAATCCCGGTAAGTGCAAATATTTGTGTGATGAGCACGAATATTTGTTTCTGAGTCATGGATGTTTTCTATGTATATAAGTATTTATCTATCTATATAAGTATGTATATCGTCGCCTGGTACCCATAGTACAAGCGCTGCTTAGTTTGGGGCTAGGATGATCTGTGTGACATTGTCCCTAGATATTAGATATTATTTACCCGTTTAATTGACTCGTTCCCGCTACAGCGACAGTTGAGGTATGTCCATAGTCTAACACAAACATGAAATCCGACTCTATAAATAGATATCGTGTGTGGAAAACCAAATATTTTCGCAGCGATATCGTTTTGATGAAGTTCGAGCTCAATGTTTTATCTGAACTCGTTTGTTTTTGTGACACGCAAACAAACATTATATAAGCGATGTAAATAGAAGTTAATTAACAAATATAATCTATTTAATGGATTTGCTTAATATAAATCATTTTGTCTGCACGGTGATATGTTGTGGATTCAATCCCGTACATCACAACTAATTGATTGACCAATATATAGTTATTTGATGTGTGGGAATTCCTCAAGAAGTTCATTATTTGAGGGTTAAGGGCAAAAAAACAAAATTTGGACGCAGATAGGAGTGCCACACCAATTGTGATAATTGGTGTGGCACTCCTATCTGCGTCCAAATTTTGTTTTTTATCTCGTAAACTTAATGAGAACTGCACCTGATTTATTAGGGGTATCAATTTTCATATCCTAACAATAAGCAATGGCGAGTCGTTGAAGCTGATAATTGTATCTTCCTTCAATGAGTTGGTCTAAATGAACTTATTTTGTTTATTTTACAAAATAAGTTAATTATCTTAAATCTGTGAATCAACGCATGAACATAGGAACACTTTACCTTCTCCAATCCTCATTCGGATGAGTGGCTTCGCGTAACAATGTATAGCGACACTTTCACAAAACGACCCTACAATCAACTATCTCATTTGCCTATCCGTCTGTAACTGCTTTGGTCGAGGTTCAATGCTGAAAAGAAGTGGCCAAACTGGTGCGGCCTCCTTTGATTGGAGTTTATTTGACGGCTTATCCCTAGCTCGCTTCTAATGTCCTGCGAAGCAGTGAAAACCTCTTAGACTAACTGTAAACTTCATCTAAAAAAAATATATGATCACGTATGTATTAGGAATATAAGTGTGAAAAACAACTTTATATAGAAAATGTATTGGAATGTTATGTTGATATCAGCATAAAGCGCAGCTAACGAACGAGAAAACTAACGATTCGATTTTTTTGTTTATATTGAAATCTAACCATTTTTAACCTTGATGTTAGAGTAGAAAGATGTATTTTGCTTAACTTTTCGATATATTTGTTATACTGACATATTAGTGACATTACAACATTAATTCGATTATTGTTCAAAAACTAAGAGATGGTGCCTAGAGCACAATTTCTAAATATCGATTCTAATAAAAAAGTATTATTAGATTATATAACACTTTAACAGGTCACTTTAGTAATTGTAATAACAAAAATTATTTCCCTAGCAACTGAAATAATCCTAAATAATCTTCATGTGTTCCGGGTTCCAGGTAAAATTATTGGAGGCCGTCAAACTTGATTATTAGAAATCATTATTAAATCACAATAAATATAAACTCAATTTATCGAATTTGATATTGAAATGGAAAACACGATTTACTTTTGTTAGTGAAATCGTCAATCACAACGTTGGTAACTCGCGCCACCAACTATTTTTTATGCTTAACTGGATCTAATAACTTTTCTAAACTATCACTTTAGATGGTGAACACTTATTACCATCAGCCGCTTGGTTAGAAACTTTTTTAGAGAACAGTAATCAATCAAATCATTTATTGCTGAACATAGGTAGGTACAATATAAGATGACAAATAAAGGCGCTTAGTTCACTATGTTCTGCCTGATGTGGCATGCAAAGTATTACATTATTACATAAAAGTTAAGGTCACTAAATATCTTATTAAAGTATGTTATTAGCATATAAAACGACGGGCGTTTTTAATGTTTTTTCTAAAACAGTCATAGATTGTTAACGGAAATTAATTTTTAGTTTTTAGTGAGATGATGATGTTTGTATTATAATGTCAATGTAAACGAAATTTTAATTTCACAATTTAAAAACATTTAAACTAGAATCTTACAAGATGGAACTGTATGTAGTGGAGTAAAATTTGACTCGGGAAATATACTCATAAAACAACTGAAAAAAGAACTTTGTAAAATAAATATTTGAAATAACCATGAAAAAAGATTACTGACTTATTATATAATCATCTTCATTTAGTTTTAGCAATGAAAACATAAATTTTTATGACGACAATGTTTTCACCACCGCGCAAAACATAACGTGGCAGCTTCCGAGAAACAGCAACAAATCTCAGTACGAATATTATTTAAAAATAATGGTAGATTTAATTACAATTTTTAACTTGAATATATTGAATTAAAGCGACACCTTTATCTTTTGCCATTTACATAAATAATAATAATAATAAAATACTTTATTGACAAAAAAATATTACAATTAATATGATTATCTGCGGTCTCCGCACTAAGCACTAATGGCTTGTGTCGCAGTGACCAAAAAATAATTAACAATTCAGTTTTAGGCAGTACTTATTTGAATAACAACAAAAAATAAGAAAAGGTAGAAACATAAAGTAGGATAACACAATTCGAAATCATAACATGAATCAAATTAATCAATTGCATGGAAGGTTATTAATTTTATACTGTAGTGCTTAACTAATAAGTGAGTACAGGTAGATTTGGATATGTTTGTGTATGCGAATGTGTGTACAGGTGAATATGGGTGTGTGTGTGTGTGTGTGTGTGTGTGTGTGTGTGTGTGTGTGTGTGTGTGTGTGTGTGTGTGTGTGTTAACCAGCCGTCAAAATTATGTTTTCAGTTTCTAGATATGTTAGATTTATTAGCCATTGTTTTATCTTAATCTTTGCTATCCTGGTTGGCATTTTTGTTATTTCTTTAAGTTGGTGGCATATTACGTTGTATGTGTGCGGTAGGAGAAAGATAGGTAAGTGTTTAATAAAAGTTGTTTTAATGGATTGGTACCCGATATACCCGTCTTTTTAGGAGTTGGTTGTATTCTGAGGAGTTTATGGTTTTCTTATGCATTGTGGCGGTTGCTTTTAAAACGAAGATTTTTCGTACACTGAGAACTTGGCTTTCTTTGTACAGTGCTTCAGTTGGATATCTGAAAGGCTTTTTCAGCATTACCTTTAACACTGCCCTTTGTGCTCTTTCAAGTTCGATCATCTTCGTTTTTACAGCGCCTCCCCACGCCAAGATACAATAGTGCAATAAGGACTGGGTCAGGGCTTTGTATACCATCAGGAGTGTGTCTTTGCTAGCGCTATCACGTAAAGATTTCAATATATAGATGGTTCTGCGGATTCTTCCTGACTGTGCATTCAGGTGCTTTTTAAAGGATAGTTGTTCATCCAGTATTACTCCTAGATATTTAATACTGTCTGTTTGAGTAATAATGTTGCAGTTACAATGAGGATTGTTACTCTGCTTACATGTATGAATAGTGAGTGGTGGGAGAAATGCTGGTCTAGATGCTCGAGTTTTATAGAACGCGATGAGTTTGGTTTTTTGGTAGTTAAGCGTCAGTAGGTTTTTGCTTAGCCACTCGGTTACAGTAGACATGCCACTTTTTGCTGTGCTAAAACTCTAGGCCATGAATTGTCTTGAAATAATATAGCGGTGTCATCAGCATAACAAATTACCTGGGCGTTTCGTAGTGGGAGCTCTAAAATGTCATTGATATAGATAGAGAAAAGTGTTGTGGCTAAAACGCTCCCTTGCGGAACACCTGCGTTAATATCAGATGCATGGCTAATGTGAGGCCCAACTCTTACACACTGGCGACGTTTCGTGAGGTAGCTCTGAAACCAGTCTAATGCTACTCCTCGGACTCCCTTTCCCTCGAGTTTCCGCAAGAGTATGGGGACAGACACGGTGTCGAATGCTTTGGCAAGATCCAGGAAGATTCCCAAACAACATTCATTTCTGTCCAATGCAGTCGACACCACGTCTGTTAACAAAACAACAGCGTTCTCTGTTGATTTTCCTGCCTTGAAACCGAACTGTTTTTCTGACAAAGGGTAGTGATGATCGATAAATTTATTGAGACGGTTGTTCACAATTTTTTCCAACAGCTTTGATAATATGCTGAGTAAAGAAATTGGTCTGTAGTTATTGGGTAATCTTTTGTCACCGTCTTTGTGGATTGGGGTAATAACAGCTAATTTCCAACAGTCGGGAAAAACACCTGTGGCTAGACTTAGATTGAAAATGTCCGTTAATGGCTCGAGTATTATGTTTTTTACATACTTAATAAATATAGGTGTGTATCCATCTAGCCCGGGTGCACTATCATCTTTTAGGTTGTCTATTAGTCTGCTAACCTCGTGGGGGTCAGTTGGTCTCAAGAACGGTGATCCGGCTGGGGATTTATTTGTCCTGTACTCAGCGGCTAGTAATTTTTCTGAGGTGTTCAGTCTATGAAGAATTTCGTTAGTTAGTTGCCTACCAACTTCTGAGAAATAGTCACTAGTTTGGTTTAGTGATGCAATGGGATCTGTGTGATTTGTGGTTAGTTCCGTAGCATCCGATTTTGTATTTCCTATGTTACATATTCCTTTAATGGTTTTCCAAAGTTTTTTAGGGTTATTCTTATTTTTTATAATTTGCTGGTTCTCATAGCTACTTTTGAGTCTTTGTTGCAGTGTGTAAAGAAAGTTACGATATCTTTTGTAAATAGTTTGGGCTATGGGGTCATTTGGATTTTTCTTTGCTTTAAAATGCAGACGGTCTCTGTTTTTTTGACATCTCATTAGTCCCGGAGTTATCCACGGCTTAATGGTGTACTGTGAACGAGCAACTGTAGCGTGCTTTGTGTTTTCCTGGATAGCGCTATCTAAAATTCTTATAAATTTTGTAGCTACTGCGTTTACATCGTTCGCCACTTTGGTAAAATTCCAATCAACCGTGAGAAGGAGTTTTTGAACTGCAGGGAGATCTATCTTGGGGTTACAGCTCGCTTTGGGTGTTGGTTTTACATGCATAATGCTTGTTCCCAGCAAACAAATTGCATGATCCGTCAGACTTGCATGACATACTATTCCAATTGATGAAGGCATTCCTTTAACAAACATGTGATCGAGGCAAGAGGAACCTCTTGTTGGTATCGATATTACCGGTAAAAATTGATGACTGGCCAGCAAACATAGATATTCGGCACATTGGTCGGTTTTCGTATCAGAACAAATGTCAATGTTGATGTCTCCTACGACGGCAACATGCCTATTAGTTATAGAGGTGAGAGTGGTATCCAGAAAAGAGAGAAAAGTGTTTAAATTTCTGAACGCTGGGGATCTGTATATTCCCAATATACAGATTTTATTGTTAATATTTAATTTAAGGCAGTTGCATTCGTTGCACAGTAATTCTTCGCACGTAACACTCCAAGATGCTTTAATATAGATTGTAACTCCGCCACATTTGTTAATGTTGTTCTTAGTATAATAAGAACCATAGCCTGGTAGATGTGGTATAATAGAGTAGTTGTTAAGCCAGCATTCTGAAAGAATTATCGCATCAGGACTCACCTTTATTCTATTTAATGTTACGAGAAAACTATCAAAGTTACATTTGAGACTTCTGATATTAAGAGCAATAATTTTAAAGCTGGCGTTATGGGGTAACACGTCGTGACATGATTCCAGATTCTCAAGAGAATGACACTCAATTGTAAGTGTTTTATCTATTTCTTCGTCTAGCTCAATCATTAGAAAAAAATTTAATAGTACAAATATGCAATAGCATTGGGGATTTAGAGTGATTGGAAAGCAGTCAATTTTGTTGTCAAATCTTAAGGACGGTTTCTGCGAATTGTTTTTATGACGACGTGTTGTGAATTGTGTTGAGGTAATGCATGTAGTAGAAATAGTGTGTGAGGTCGCGTGTGTGTACATATATATGAATATTACTGAGAGCTATGTAGATGTAGTGACATAATGTAAGGAGTGTCACTGTTATGCAATATTTAATACTACGAGTAAGATTATTCATTCTGAGGAGCTGCGGGGGCGAGAGTTGCTTCAGGGCCAATGAGATTGTCGATGTCGTCTCGGGATTTAATTGCCATGGCAGGAAACATTTTGTTATCCGTGTTTGTATGTTTTCAGACAAAGATGATGCCATTCTTGACCCAACAGTGGCGAAAGTTGTGTAGCTTCGCTCGTTTCCTGGCTTCGCCAAATAGTCTTCTATTCCACACTGAGAGGCGCTCATTAATGTAGATTTTTGACGTGGTTCCTGGTACAATGTCATTAGAGGTAAGGTTGCGCCTTTCTTTTGCAGCTTTCAGAATTTTATTCTTAGTAGTCGTGCGCAGGAATTTCACCACAATTGGCCTTGGTTGATTATCCTTGATAGATAAAGTTGATGGGCGTTTTGCTCCAACTCGGACAATGTCCTCGATGTCAGTTTCAGATATTTCAACTCCTAGTTTTTGGGTGGTAACAAGTAACATGTGCGTGAGGTTCTCATTTGTGTGTTCTGGAACTCCCATTACTTCAACGTCTTTTCTTACATTGTACTGCTCCTGTATGAGGGAGCGATTTTGAAGCTCGTTTATATTAAGTTGCAGTTCGGCTATTATTTTGTCCTTTTGTGCAAGATTTTTTTCGTATTCTATTTTTTGCTGTGTCATGGTGCTTGTTAATGTAGAAAGTTGAGTTTTCATTTCTGAGATGTCCTCCCTTAGTAGTCGTATTTCCATAAGTAGATCATCTGACGGTGTTGTTTTAGTTAAGTCTGAGGTTTTTTCCAAATTCTTGGCCTTACTGCGACTTCCTCTTGTCTTATTAACATTCTCGTCATGCGTATAGGTATTGTTAAGTGGGCGTATGGGTGTACTAATGTCGTACCTTTTAGGCCTTGAGCAGGTACACGACGGACAATTCCAACATTTCTTTTGGTTCTCAGAGAAGCTATTAAAAGCTTCTTTAGTTATATTTAAACAGTCTAGGTCGTATAGGAGTCGACATTCGACGCATTCTAGGTAGAACAATGTAAGTCTTACATTGTTCTACATAGTCACAGATGTTGGAATACACAATTTAGGTTTTGTATATTGCCTTAACTTTCGTCTACCATTAACTGTACCTGTACACCTAGCTTATTTAATGGTACATGCGCAAAATGGTTAATCATAATAATAATAAGCAGTAAACTCTCATAGCATACACATACATTCAGTCAAAAAAGTATCGGGAATGGATGATTTGTTTATGGTTCCAAATTCAAATTTTTGTTATTTTTTGTTGTTGTTAGATTGGCACAACTGTTTTCCATTTTGGCGCGGAGTTTGAGTTGCATCTATTATTTATATTAAATACAGTGCTGGTTTTAGTAATATCATATATAGTGTGTATTACGAATTTCATAATGGACAAAAATATCGAACAAAGAGTTTGTCTTAAATTTTGCATCGCTAATGGAATTTCGTGTTCGGAGTCACTGAAAATGTTACAGAAGGCTTACGGTGAATCGACTTTATCAAAAACTCGTGCTTATGAGTGGTTCAAAGCGTTCAAAAGCGGTCGAGATGTGATGAAAGATTTGCCTCGCTCTGCAACTGAAGTTAACATCGCAAAAGTGAAGAAAATAGTGAAACTGAAAATCTTCATTCAACTCTGAGAGAGATAGCCGCCGAAATTTATGTATCTCACGAGGCGATTCGTACCATTTTAACTAATCATTTGTGTATGAAACATGTTGCCGCTCGGCTAGTCCCAAAAGATCTGAATTTTCTCCAAAAACTCAATCGCATGAAAGTCGCTGAGGACATGGTAGAACGAGTCAATTCCGACCCAACATTCATGAAACGCATTGTTACTGGTGACGAGACGTGGGTTTACGAGTTTGACATGCAAACTAGTCAACAAGCTTCGGAGTGGCGCCTTCCAAACGAACCGAAACCGAAAAAACCACGCCAAAGTCGATCAATAGTCAAAGTCATGTTGACTGTTTTTTTTTGACAATCGCGGTGTTGTGCACTCTGAATTCTTACCGGAAGGTCGAACGGTAAATAAAGAATAATATTTGAGCGTTATGCGGCATTTAAGAGAGCAAATTCGACGAAAAAGGCCAGCTTTTTGGAAAGAAAATTCTTGGATTTTGCACCACGATAATGCGCCTTCGCACAAGGCCATCATTGTGAACGAATTTTTGACCAAACACTCAACAAATACCATCCAGCAACCACCATATTCACCAGATATGGCTCCAGCTGACTTCTTTCTTTTTCCTAAACTCAAATTACCACTTTGTGGTACCCGTTTTCAATCGGTAGAAGACATAAAGGAGAATTCGCGGCGAGAACTGAACTCAATTCCGAAAGCAGCGTTTAAAAAATGTTTTGATGAATGGATTATTCGTTGGCGTAAGTGTATCGTTTCTGAAGGAGCATACTTTGAAGGTGATAAAATAAATTTGGATGAATAACAAACATTTAGTATATTATTGATCTTTTCCCGGTACTTTCTTGACAGAGTAGTATGTACATATTTGTCATTTATACAAGTTGTATTTATACAATGTTAAAATGTATTAAATATGAAAAAGTTTGAATAAAAGATAATAATAATAACTAACAGGGGCTTTGACGTTACCCAAGGGATGGTATGGGCTACCCCATACCATCCCGTGGGTAACGTAAAAGGCAACTAAGGGATACATCAGGTATTCGGCCAGCAGCGCCACCTGTGTACTAGCTACCACCTAACTGCGGTCGCCAACACGCATGACAAGCGCAGTAACTACGTCAAACCCCCCCAAATGGAAACTTAAAATAAATAAACAATAAAATAAAAAGGGTTTTTATTCACGTACACTTTAAAAAAGCGCTTGTAAATGGTCAGAACATATTTGTAGTAATATATAATTAATTTATCTATGTAGGTTTAATGTAGTTTTTAATTTTTACTTATATAGTAATAGCTAATATATCTTAAGGAACTATTAATTATTATAATGTTATTTATACATTTAAAAAAATGCCAAATACATTAATTTATAATTATTTCTAGGTACATATAGATATTTAGGTACACGGATTGTAGGAAATAATTTACAATAAGATTTATTTTATAATAGTAACGATATTTAGCTAACTTAAATTAAGTTATAAATAATTTTATAGAAACCTTTACGGGAGGCCTATGTCCAGCTGTGGACGAAATAAGGCTGATGATGTAAAACATAATGGTTATACTAATCGCTTAATTATAACAGTTAAGTACCTATTCGTAGACTCCAAAACAATTATACTACGCGAACCTTCTCTAACTTCAGTGTTTCCATAGTAACAACTCCAGTACCCAATTGGCATAAACCTGAATTAATTAAATCATGCAAATAAGACCTAGAACAGACTAGATAGATACTCTCTCAAAGTATTTTTACGCACAATAAGTTACGTGTTCACTCAAAGAGACTGCACAGAGGCAAGAGATTCAAACGGAGGTAATTGAATCCCCCGACGGAGGGATCCAATCCCTCGGAGATGAGAACGCATTTGCATACAAGATGCAGCTAAACAGAGCAAATACTTTGTACACAGTATAACAGGGTTTAAGGGAACTGCCGGGAAACTTAATTACTGTTCACAGTACTGCCATGGGGAATGTCTAAAATAATAAGCTACAGATTTTCTATTTCTTTAAATATATATTATTTTTGGCGCTCATAGCCAGATGCTCGCATCGGTCTGTAATTGATTGGCAAGGTGAAGCAACTAGGCTCGAGGTCAGTCCATAGATGGGTGACCACCAAAGTGGTTTAATTCTAAGCTTCTCCGTACACGTTAAGCTGTCGGTCCCGGTTGTAGCCATCAGGCAACAGTCGTTAAGCCATGTTAGAGGCCTACTGGGCGGCTTGAGCAACTCTGACACTAGGGTTACCACTGCCCATGCGATAAGTAGGTAAGTAGTAATAGTTCCAAAATTGATTTTCTAGAATAGTCTATTGCAGGACTTCATTTTTAATAAGTCAATTTAATTTTATTATAGTTTTAAAATCAGTACAGCGATAACGTCATCCCTATAATTTTACTTTAAATTCTTTACTCCTTTGTTGTGTTCTCTGAGAGTTAAATTTATTTTCCCCTGCCATTTCACTGTTTAATTAATTAATTTATTCAATTTAATTGAACTTTTCGCAATTCCTCTGGAGGGTAGATAAAAGTAAATATATGTATCTTTAAAGTTCTATATTTAAAATTAGATTAATGTAATGGAAAATCTTATTTATTATCCAATTAAAAAAAACGATATTTAAAGCCAGCGGAACCTGAGATCTGGGAGGTATTTTTTTTTTATTTGTATTTGTAATCGGAACTTTATTACACTGCTTATGCTCTATGCTCTCGCTGTTTCATTTTATTCATTATCTGCAAGAGTTAAGGTTATTTTAACTTCGATCATGTCTAGATAGATAATATTGTTATTACAGTGGGGATAGTTCTTCTTTTAGGAATTTTGTTTGGTTACAAATCTTTGAGAGGATAAGATTTTCCATTACATTAATCTAATTTTAAATTCAGAACTTTAAAGATACATATATTCTCTTTTATCTACCCTCCAGAGGTATATATATGTCTCAGAAAGTTTAGAAGTTTAGAGTGGCTTGTTTTTTCATAGCATTATAAGAGGGAAGTAATAGCATAGACATACTGGATGCACCATACTATCTCGTCGTACCTATCAATTTAAGACATGTTATTTGAATTTAGACATGTATTGTTGTTTAAAAAGTTTTCATCCAGTTGCCTGCAACCTAATATATGATATTTTATTGACACGATGCTCTTTGGCGGATAAAATAAAAGATAAATATGTAAGTAAATATTGTGGTCTTTGATGAAAAGGCTGGCGCATAAACAGGGACCTTCTACACATTACTATGTTTGATTTTTTTTCAAATTCAAAATTCAAATTCAAAATATTTATTTGTCAAAATGTGGTCAAAAATACAGGTCTTGGAGTAATCATTATAAGTCTCACACACAAGCCATATTACATAATGGCATACAAATTTTAACTTACTACTAAAGGTAAACTTAAGATACTAGGGCTTACATGTCAAATATTCTTCTACAGAGTAAAAACATTTTTCTGTCAACCATGAACGTAGCTGGGTTCTAAATTTGTTGATTTGTAAATCTCTAATACCTTCAGGCAAGTGGTTATATATTCGCACTGACATTGCGTAGCTGCTACGACTACATAATTCGGTTCTTAATGGAGGCAAGGCAAGTTTATTCGGATACCGGGTGTTGAAATTACATATATCTTTCTTACGTATATAAAGTTCAGTATTATTTTTAACAAAACTACAAATTTCGTAGATATACATACATGGAAGGGTGAGTATGGATAGTTTACGAAAAAGAGGTCTGCATGTCACCCAGGGAGCTACATTGCATATGGCTCTTATACACTGCTTTTGGGCAATAAACACTGTATTTAATTTTACCGAGTTACCCCAGAGCACTAAACCATATCGAAGATTTGAGGAAACAAAACCATGATAAGCTCTTAGGGCTGTTTGTTTATTTGAGATTTTTGTTAGCCGCCACAGAGCATACACAAATCTATTAATTTTACTGGCCAGTTTAGAAATGTGGGCTTTCCAGCTGCATTTGTCATCAACCATTAAACCTAAAAACAATATTTCGTTTAATTCATCTAAAGGTTTACCATTATAGTTTAAACGTAAATCTTTCTTTTTCCCACCTTTGTTATGGAAATGGATGAATTTGGTCTTACTAATATTAACACATAAGTTATTATGACGTAACCAAGCTACTATATCATAAATAGCTTTATTAAGTATTTCATTATAATTATTATCTGTAGAATCATCAGGTACTATGACAGATATGTCATCTGCATAGAGGATGCATTTAGTTACCGTGGGAAGATCGTTGATATAAAGAATGAAAAGGAGTGGTCCCAGAATACTTCCCTGGGGTACGCCTACTCTGTTGTATCTAGTGTTTGATTTAGCAGATATCTCTTCGTGATGTGAGTCGAAGTTAGTAATTTCTACAAACTGAGTTCTATCAGTCAGGTAGCTTTTCAACCAACCATATGCAATGCCGCGTATGCCATATAGTTCACACTTATGGAGCAACCGATCATGTGATACGAAATCGAAAGCCTTACTCATATCAAAGAAAATTGAGATTACTGGAGTCTTTTTATTCATGTGATTAACTATACTATCAATAAGTTTAAAAGTAGCTAGTGTCGTTGACTTCCCTTTCAAAAACCCGTGTTGTTCAAGACATAGTATATAATCAAAGCAATGGGTCGGTAATTATTAATGTTATTTTTGTCCCCTTTTTTATGAATTGGCTTGATTACAGTCGTTTTCAATTTAGCAGGAAATTTACCTTCAGTGAAAGATAGATTAACTATGTGTACTAAAACTGGTGAGATAAATTTGCTACACGCTTTTAGTATTTTAGTTGGAAAGTCATCATAACCAACAGAATATGTATTATTCGTAGAATTTATAGCTTTTTGGACTTCTTCAAAATTTGTAGGGTGTAAAAAAATG
Source organism: Pseudoips prasinana (assembly GCA_951640165.1). NCBI lineage: Eukaryota > Metazoa > Arthropoda > Insecta > Lepidoptera > Nolidae > Pseudoips > Pseudoips prasinana. The sequence continues at coordinate 982,290 of OX621238.1, read as the reverse complement.
CTAAAATTATTCGATTTGATTTGATTTAATTTAAGTTTGTTAGTGTCTTTTTCGGTATCTATATTATTTTCTACCAAATTTGTTATATCTATAAAGTGATTATTAAATGCATTTGATATTTGATGGCAATCATCTATGATTTCCCCATTGTGTAATATTTGCGATATGGATTTAGTTGAATAGTCAGGTCTTAGGTTATGATTAATTACTTTCCATGATGCTCTGCATACATTTGATGATTTTTTTACATACGACTCATTGCTTAATCTTTGGGCGGTTACGACACATTTTTTGAAGAGCTTGTTATATTTGTAATATGATTCCTTCATAGATTTACTCTCCTTTTTATAGCTCATGTACCGTAGAAGTCGCTTTTTTTCCGATGATACTTTTATACCCTTTGTAAGCCAAGGATTTCTTTTGGTATTAGTGTATATTTTCTTTTTGTAAATCGGAAAACATAAGTTAAAAATCAAATCATTATGATAACTATCAAATGCTAGGTTGGTGTCTGTTTTAGTCATTGAGTCAGACCAAGTAAGTTCTTTAATACAGTCTAAAAATCTTTCAATATTATCGTCATGAAGATCCCTCATACTTTTAATTATATAAGAAGAGGGAATTTCTTTATTTTGTACTGCAAAAGTAAGGAGTTGACCCGTGTTATGATCAGAGAGTTGTAGATGCAGTAAACTTCCTGTGGCTTCAGGAATGTTGCTTAAAATTTGGTCAATACAACTGTTTAACCTCGTTGGTTCATTGATATGAATATTGAAGTTAAAGTTTTGAACTATTCTTTTGAATTCATTTAATGCCTGACAGTCTTTTAAAAGATCTATAATAAAATCTCCTACTATAATAATTTTTTTCTTAGTTTTGTAACGTAGTTTAGTCATCAACATTTCTAATTTGCGCAAAAATATATTAGGATTAGAATTAGGTATCCTATAAATGCAAATTATTATACAATTATATTCAGGAACTTCAAATACCACACGATCAAATGTAAGTTCAGTTGAAAGGTCATCCAGGAAAGTCACTTTTTTACACTCAATATAATTACGACAAAAAATACATACTCCTCCCCGTTTTTGTTTCTTTCTAGAAAAAGAGTTAGCAAGCTTAAAGTTTTTTAAATGAATATTAAGTTCTTCACCAGATTTTAAAAAACTTTCGCTTATGCATAGTATATCAATATATGTGCCCGTACTGGAGAGATTTTCAATAGTTATCTGTAGCAGATCCCTTTTACTCAAAATACCGGCAATATTCTGGTGTAGAATTGATATATTACTGTGGTTATTATTAACGAAAAAGCTTTTTTGCCCTGTTATCCTCCATATTGGTGGTATTTACAATAGACGCAATGGTTGACATGCTATCCCGTGTGGGATCAGTATTGTTAGAGATAGGTAAAAAGTAGTCATGCAAAGTTTTTTGCACTAAATTCTTCTTATCCTCATTTACATTATTTATTGGTATAAAGTATTCACGTTGCATGTTCTTAGATTTATGACATGCTTTAGTAGGTGTGACTGAATTATCACTACATGTTGCATACATTATATTTGTGCCATGCCTCTTCGTCTTAAATTGTAGGTATTTCTTATCGTAGTCTAAACAGTCAATTACATAATTAAGTATATGACAAGTATCATACAGCAGGTTGTCATAATATCTACTATTTTTTACGAAATAACAGTTTGATATATTTTTACACATTAATTCAATTTCATAATTATTATTCAACCTACGCTCATTTAAAAATTTATTCTTTAAAACATTTAAGACTAAAACCGTACATACAGAAAGCGTTTTTAATGCGCTTATTAATTCAAATATTGTAGTCATGGGATTCGAGTCATTCTCTCCAACGCATAATATTATTTTGTCCTCGGAATTAATGTCAGCACGATGTACTTCCTTTAAAATTTGTTCAGATGAAGCAAAAGACTTAGTAGAGCCGATGATGCGGTAATCTTCATATTTAGTGTTCATCCTCGTTTTAAGCAAGGCAGATGCTAGTCCCACACATTGTTGCGAGCCGTAGATGAATATCTTCTTGTGCGACTGGTTCTCTAGATTCCGACATTCGGTATCCACCTTTAACGGTAGGCTGTTACTTATGATTTTTTCACTACAATTGAATTGCATACTTTTATGAGAAGTATTTCCGACACTAGTCTCATTTGATGTTAACACTTCGTTCGTAACTAAATCTTTTTCGAGGCGTAGATCAAGCTGAATGTAACTAGAATTCTGGTCATATGTATATTTGTTCGATGGAGTAAACAACAGACTGCTGTCAGTACTGAGTCTTGCCTTCTTTTTTCTGTTCTGTGATTTAGTTATTGGTGAACTGTTTATACATATTTTCTTAAGTTCAACAATCATTTTATCTTTTTCCACTATTGTTCTACTGAGGCTGTCAATCTCCAATGTCATATGCTCTATTTCAGCGTGTGCGCTACTTAATTCGCTTCGTAGTTTTTGTAGTTCCTCCTTAACCTCATCCAGATCACAGTGCGGGTTCGTAGAAAGGTCAGGTAAACTTCTAGCCTGTATATCCAAGCTATCTGATGACAGACATGAGTCCATGCTTCCTAAAGATTGACGACGTGGTTTACGTAAAGTTACATTATCATGTTCCATTTTGTTATATTGTGGTGCACTCTTTTTTATTTTCTACTATAGTTGTTGTTGCTGTGTGGTGACGGTCTAAGAATATCACCACCCCCTCTCATCCCGTGGGGGGACGTAAAAGTCGTCCCGAGGGAATATATACCAGAGAACGGGCAGCAGCGTTCTCCTGAGTACCATGTCCACCTTACTGCGATCGCCAACCCGTCTGCCAAGCGTGGCGATTATGGCAAATCCCCTCAGATGATGGACACAACCAAACCGCGGCCCCCAGTCCCCGGCAGCCCTGCTATTCCCAGCCGTGGTAACAGCCGTGGTTACGGCAGGGCAGGGGGTGCTAAGAATCCCCGGCAGATTCCGCGTTACCAACACCGACGACCTCTGGCCCTGGCAACATATAACACACGTACACTGCGGTCCGACGAGAAGATAACCGAACTGGAGGAAGAATTGAGCAGGTTACATTGGGATATTGTAGGATTATCTGAAGTCCGGAGAGAGGGGGAGGACTCGATAATACTAAAATCCGGAAACCTGCTCTATTACCGGGAGGGTGACCAAATATCCCAAGGTGGTGTCGGGTTCATAGTCCACAAGTCCCTCGTGAACAACCTAGTGAAAATCGAGAGTGTGTCGACTAGGGTTGCGTACCTTATACTCAGAATCACCAAGCGGTATTCGTTGAAGGTTATACAGGTATACGCACCCACTTCGACACACTCCGACGATGAAGTCGAGGTATGTATGAGGACATATCCAGAGCCATACATACCTCTAACTCCTATTTCACTGTGGTCATGGGGGACTTTAACGCGAAGCTGGGCAAACGATTCGGTAATGAGCTGAGAGTGGGGCAATTTGGAACTGGTTACCGGAACCCCCGGGGCCAAATGTTGGCCGACTTCATGGAGAAGGAGGGACTCTTTATGATGAATTCCTTCTTCAGGAAGCCGGATCACCGCAAATGGACCTGGGTGAGCCCCGATGGTAAAACTAAAAATGAGATAGACTTTATCTTGTCGACGAGACGACAGATGTTCAATGATGTCTCCGTGATCAATGCGGTTAAAACCGGAAGCGATCACAGACTGGTCAGAGGCTCATTGAACCTTAATGTCAAACTCCAGAGGTCCCGACTGATAAAGTCTACGCTCCGACCCTTACCTATCCATGTCCAAAACCCCGAACCATTTCAGCTCGAACTGCAAAACCGTTTCGAATACCTAGCAGACTGCGAGGAAGTGGACTCATACTATGACAGGCTCGTAGAAGCTGTCCATACGGCTGGGTATAAGGTCTTCAAGGCCCGTCGTACAAACAGAACTAAAAAGATCTCTGACTTTACCCTGCAACTTATGGAAGATAGACGGAAAATGGTTCTGACATCCTCAGATGATGCTACCAGATATCGGCAGCTCAACAGACAGATCTCAAAGTCTTTGACTCGCGACACGCGGCAATTTAATACAATTAGTATTAAAGAGGCCATCGAGCGGAACAAAGGCTCCAAAGTGTTCGCAAGAGCTCTGTCTGTTGGACAGAGCCAACTGACGAAGCTGAAGACTGAGGATGGTAGAGTCGTCACGTCTAAGCCTGAGTTGCTGGGAGAGATCAAGAAGTTCTACGGACAGTTATATACGACAACACAGCCACCTGTCAAAAGTCATGCCTCAGATCCCAGAGCACGACTAACCCGACATTACACCGAAGACATCCCGGACGTCAGCCTGTAGGAGATTAGAATGGCTCTCAAACAACTCAAGAACAACAAGGCGCCTGGTGATGATGGAGTTACAGCAGAGCTTCTGAAGGCGGGTGGTACACCAATCCTACGGGCCCTTCAGAAGTTATTTAACTCCGTCATACTAGATGGTCAAACGCCACAAGCATGGCACAGAAGTGTGGTGGTGCTCTTCTTCAAAAAGGGCGACAAAACCCTATTGAAGAATTATAGACCCATCACACTGCTGAGCCATGTTTACAAGTTGTTTTCGAGGGTCGTTACGAACCGTCTCGCGTGCAGGTTTGACGACTTCCAGCCTCCCGAACAAGCCGGTTTCCGAAAAGGCTTTAGCACCATAGACCACATACATACGCTGCGGCAAGTTATACAGAAGACCGAAGAGTATAACAAGCCACTGTGCTTAGCGTTTGTGGACTATGAGAAAGCCTTTGATTCTATCGAAACATGGGCCGTGCTGAGGTCTCTCATAAGGTGCCAAATTGACTACCGGTATATCGAGGTGATAAAGTGTTTGTATGAAAACGCCACTATGTCAGTGCGACTCCAGGACCAGATCTCGAAACCTATCCACTTGCAGCGAGGCGTGAGACAGGGAGATGTTATATCTCCGAAACTGTTCACCGCTGCATTGGAAGACGTCTTCAAGCTTCTGGACTGGAAAGGCTTTGGCATCAATGTCAATGGCGAGTACATCACTCACCTTCGATTTGCCGATGATATCGTAGTCATGGCTGAGACCATGGAAGACCTCGGTACAATGCTCGATGACCTCAGCAGAGTCTCTCAACAAGTGGGTCTGAAAATGAACATGGATAAGACGAAAATCATGTCAAACATCCATGTTGCATCCACTCAATTGAAAGTTGGTGACTCTGCACTCGAAGTTGTAGAGAACTATATTTACCTAGGACAGACCATCCAACTAGGTAGGTCCAACTTCGAGAAGGAGGTCAATCGTAGAATCCAACTCGGATGGTCAGCGTTCGGGAAGCTACGTAACATCTTCTCGTCCAAAATACCGCAGTGTCTCAAGTCGAAAGTCTTCGACCAGTGTGTGTTGCCAGTGATGACATACGGAACAGAGACGTGGTCGCTCACTATGGGCCTTATTAGAAGGCTCAAGGTCACCCAAAGAGCAATGGAGAGGGCTATGCTCGGAGTTTCCCTGCGGGATCGCATCAGAAATGTCGAAATCCGCAGGCGAACCAAAGTCACCGACATAGCCCGAAGAATTGCCAAGCTGAAGTGGCAGTGGGCAGGGCACATAGCTCGTAGAGCCGACGGCCGTTGGGGCAGAAAGGTTCTCGAGTGGCGACCACGAACCGGAAGACGCAGCGTGGGCAGGCCCCCTACAAGATGGACCGATGATCTTGTGCAGGTCGCTGGAAACTGCTGGATGCGAATAGCACAAGACCGGCAGTTGTGGAGATCTTTGGGGGAGGCCTTTGTCCAGCCGTGGACGTCTTTCGGCTGATATGAGATGATAGTTGTTGTTTCACCTTCACGTCATAAATGTACTGGTAGCGTCAATATGGTAAACGTACCAATTTTTCTTACGTAGTAACACCTTTCTCAGTGTCAGACTCAAATTTACTGTTGTCAATTGAAAATGACAAGTGAGTGAAGTTGTCAAAATCAAATTTTACGTTGTCAATTGATTGCCGCGATCCAAAATGTGGGTAAAAGGTGTTGTTGACAAAATGATGACAAATTTGAGGGTATAAAATTCACACTTATCTTTATCAATTTAGAAGTCTTGCGGTCTATTGGAGAAGTGAAAAGTAATACCACGGGTTCCTTCTTCAATCAACTTCACTTTAAAACGCACTGAACTGATTTGTATTGAGTTTGTTAATTATAAATCAAAGAAAAGCAAATGTAACGAGAACGTAATGTATATAGTGGCTGGGTTGCCAGCGAGAACTGCAGAACATTGTGTGTGTTACAGATTTACACTTCTATTTTTATAATTTTAATTGTTACCTAATAATCTACAAATAATGAATTGGCGAACTAAAGAGTCTATACTATTCATGTTAATAATTATATTAGCTCATAACTCGAGAGTCTTCCGAATGTGGCTGTTTCAGTAATCTGGAGCAGATATATACGAAGCAAGGCAATATTCAGTTGCCGGAAATTGTCATTGGTGACCAGAACACTAACAAAGTCATCAAACTCTACTCGTGATGGGGGCCGATAGATTATAAAAAACTTGAGAGGTGTCAAGGGACACCCGGATGGAACGAAGTTATTTCTTATTATTTATTATGTACAAAAAACCTGTATACACTCAACAAAAATAATCGACGCGACACCACACTGTTCAATGCGAAATAGAAATGATTTTCATTTCTCTATATCTGGCTTGCTTTCTATAAGAGAGAGAGAGACAGACAGAGAAACATGCGCACGCCGCACTGCTGCAAAAAGTGTCGTGACAATTTTTCGTTAGAATTTTTTCCGTCTAGCCCCCTTTCACAACTCGCGATAAGGAATTTCGTTCCAAAAATAGAGTATAGTAACGAGCCCTAACGCCCACGGATCTCCAATATTGGTTAAGGCACTGGTTGGTCGAGCGAGCGTTATACACTTACAATATTTTGTTTAAATTCAATCCCTATGTTGTTTTATTTGTATTCTAATTCTACTTTTTCTCTAGAATATATATTTACTTTAGTTTATTCATTATATTTGCTATTAACATGTGTAACCTATAATTGGCATGTTGTTTTGCTGTGTGGCTGTGCTGTGCTGTGTTTCATTTGTATTTACAATTTACAACTTCGATTTGATTGCTATATAATGACTCTTTTTAAAACATATAATATACTTTACCTTTACTTTATAAATAGTTGTTGTATTTGGTATCCAAACCTTAATATAGATAGTACCAGTCAGACAATATGTAGTAAAATATAGCTTAAGCTATAAATTTATATAATTAAAGCTAAACATAATCTCCTTGTTAATAACTTAATACAAGCTAGCTAAATATCATTACTATTATAAAATGAATTTTATAAATGTTTTAACAATCCGTGTACCTAAATATCTATATGTAACTAGAAATAATTGTGTATACCTCCGTAACTATATTACTACAAGCATGTTCTGACTATTTACAAGCGCGTTTTAAAAGTCTACGAGACTAAAAACCTTTTTTTTTTGGTTTATATTTTGAATAAAAATATACATGATACATACAGAGATTACATATAGTGGACATAAGTTAAGAAGTGCAGCACACCAATATGAAACATACACGAAAAATAATATTAACAAGAACAACGATAACGACATATTTCGTATTTCACAAAGAAGTTAAGTTAAATTAGCTTAGTTTCATGGATACATAGTTTTTAGTTTATTTTTTTTTTAAACACAATATTACAGAATATATTGTATAAGGTGTATTAGTTATAGGTAACAATTATAAGAGGAGACTGATGCCTACACTAGGCTCAAGGCCTGTATTTCAGGACACCAGGTCTCTCGACATAGCGCTCGTTATGTCCACTATTTATTTAAAAGTCGGCTCACGAATATCGGAAAAATCACGTCACATATAACCCTCAAAAAGGGATATTCCTACATAGTTTTGTGGCAGTGTTTCTCAGTAGCTGCCACGTCGCTGCACTGGCTATTCTACATAAATATATTTAAAAAATAAATAAATAATAAATAAAAATAATATCTAAGGACAATGTCACGCAGATCATCCTAGCCCCAAACTAAGCAAAGCTTGTACTATGGGTACCAGGCGACGATATACATACTTATATAGATAGATAAATACTTAAATACATAGAAAACATCCATGACTCAGAAACAAATATTCGTGCTCATCACACAAATATTTGCACTTACCGGGATTCGAACCCAGGACCACCAGCTTCGTAGGCAGGAGCACTACTAACTATCCTTGTATGTGGTGATTTTAATATGAACATTTTAGCAGATTCACCTGAAATAAACATATTTCTATCTGTGTTTCGGTCCTTTGTCCTTAAATGCTTGTTCTCTGAGGCCACGAGAGTCACACCCACATCTGCTACTTGCATTGATAACATAATTACCAACTTTGATGTCTCTGAGAAGTGTTTAGTGGCTGGTGTTCGCTCTGACCATAAATGCCAAATAGTAAAGATAAAAAATGAGATAAATATAAATAAACAAAAAATTAGTTTTAGACCTTTAACAAAATCTAATTTGGGAAAGTTCAGTAACAACCTGGAGAATAGTTTGTGCCATCTATTGCCAAACAAAAGTAACCCTAACGATATGTACACTACATAATTTCACTGTATTTGCAAAGAATTTAATAAAGCTTGTAAAATAAAAAACATAACGGTTGACAGTAATAAGATAAAATTTAGTTCTTGGGCAACTCAAGGCATTAGACTGAGTAGAGATTTTTTATATGAGTTGTATGACAGAAGGTCTATAATTTTAATTGGGCGGGCCTGGTGGGGTGGTTCGCAAATGCTTGCATTTCACTTCGGAGCTCGTGGGTTCGATTCCCACCCATGACAGATATTTGTGTGCATGAACGTGACGACATGACGGTCACCGTAGCCTAGTTGGTAGTGCTCCTGCCTACGAAGCTGGTGATCCTGAGTTCGAATCCCGGTAAGTGCAAATATTTGTGTGATGAGCACGAATATTTGTTTCTGAGTCATGGATGTTTTCTATGTATTTAAGTATTTATCTATCTATATAAGTATGTATATCGTCGCCTGGTACCCATAGTACAAGCTTTGCTTAGTTTGGGGCTAGGATGATCTCTGTGACATTGTCCCTAGATATTATTATTATTAAAAAAAAAAAAAAATTAACATACCTATTTGTCCTCTGTCTGGGATTCGTTATCTATATAAGTAGGTATGTATTTACAAAAGAAAAGTAGTATATATATTTAGTATATTATCAGTGATCTGAGTTCCATAGTACAAGCTCTGCTTAATTTGGGATCACATAGCCGTGTGAGAATAATACCCCAGGATATTATGTGATTGTATTATATTAATTAAGAATAGTGTATTTTTTTTATAATTTTATGTATTAATCTAGACCCCCCAAAGTAAGGTTCCGGCGTGAGGAGACTGGATGGGCTCAGCGAAACTCGTGGGTAGCGGACCGAGAGCGGTCGCTGTCAGTCTGTGGACGTTTCTAAATCGAAAAATAAAAATAAGATTTTTTAACGGTTGGATGTTTTTCATTTTGAAAAGATTCAAAATCACTTTGAGGAGAAACAAAACATTTGTACACTACTAAATTATAAATATAACATATAAAAAAGTTCACACTGCGCATTATAATATTTATAATATAAATTAAATTAATTTGCTCAACATAACATTAACAATTTGCAATAAAATTATTTGTTCTATACATTTTACACTCATTTGTCTCCCTACTACAGTACGGGCCGTTCTCAGGATATTCCAATCGTGAAGAATATGCTCCCTCCTATCAATCCCGGCCTATGGATTTATAACACGAAAGAAACATCAGCACCTGGCTCGTGCATGTCGGTGATAAGAATAAATTAAATTTTCGGTTACCACAATCATTCCATTCAAATCATACATCACGCTATAGAAGCAAACTTTTTTTTAGAACACGATCTCGTAGAAAAATTTCTGTCACCTTTCCTGTTGACGGTACCTCGCCGGTCGCTCGGTAGATCGCCGCGGCGGCGGCGATATTTCGCGAACTCTTTTTAAATCAAAGCGTAAAACAAACTGTACCTAACTTTAGTTTTAAATCCGTAACAAGTGATGATATTATAAAAGCTTTTAAGAGTATTAAAAGGAAAGGCACAGAAGATTTGTGGGGACTGTCTGTTAAAGCAATTGAATCAATCATACTAAACATTGCTACAATCCTTGCAGCCATCTTCAATGGCTGTATAAGTGATGGTGTCTTTCCCGATTTAATGAAAATAAGTAAGATAATACCCATTTTCAAGGCAGGTTGTTCAAAAAATGCCACGCATTATAGGCCTATCTCAATACTGCCAGCTTTAAGTAAAATATTTGAAAAGCTGATGCTCAGCCAAATGTTGTCGCACTTTAACGTGAATGAGATATTGCATAACAAACAGTTCGGGTTTACAAGGGGCCGCTCTACTCAGGATGCAGGTTGCACATTAATTAGGTCAATATTGGAGGCTTGGGAGGGATCACAGGATGCGCTGGGAGTTTTCTGTGATCTCTCTAAGGCTTTCGATTGCGTTGATCATCGTACGCTCGTTGTTAAACTGAAGTACTATGGAATATCTGGCACATCTCTTGATCTTGTGATGTCCTATTTATCGGGGCGACAACAGATGGTTTCGATAGGCGGTGTCACTTCGGCACGTCATCCTGTGAAAATGGGGGTGCCCTAGGGGTCTATATTGGGCCCATTTTTATTTCTAGTTTATATAAATGATCTCCCTTATCTGGTAGAGAAAGTATTAGAGATAGTTTTGTTCGCTGATGATACGTCGCTCATATTTAAAGTAAATAGAAAGGATAAAGATCTTATTGAGCATAATAAAACACTCAGCTTTATATTAGAATGGTTTTCGGCAAATAATCTCTTGTTAAATGCAGGGAAAACTAAATGCATCAGGTTCTCATTGCCGAATGTGACTCAAATTGTACCAACAGTTGCACTTAATGCGAAAATATTAGATTTAGTCCCATCGACCGTATTTTTAGGATTGACACTTGATTCAAAATTGCAATGGGGTCCTCAGATTGAAAAGTTAGCAGGTAAATTAAGTTCGGCTTCCTATGCTGTCTGGAAAATAAGGCAATTGTCAGATGAACAAACTGCTAGATTAGTGTATTTCGCGTACTTTCATAGCATTATGTCGAATGGCATTCTGCTGTGGGGTTCGGCGGCTGACATAGGTACTATTTTTGTATTGCAGAAAAGAGCAGTCAGAGCCATTTATGGTTTAGGCAGTCGCGATTCTTTGCGAAATTTGTTTAAAGAAATAAATATACTTACTGTGCCATCGGAATATATATATCAGAATATAATGTTTGTTAGAAAAAATATTCATAATTATAAAAAGAAAAGTGAACTGCATAATATAAATACTAGGAATAAAAACAAACTAGCCATGCCAGGCTTTAGAGTAAGCAAAACTAATAAATCATTTTTAGGAAATTGTATTAGGTTTTATAACAAGCTTCCTACTCAAATTACTGATCTGCCTGACACAAGTTTTAAAACACATATTAAACGTGTACTTATGGCTAGGGGTTATTACACCACTAAAGAGTACATCGATGACAAAGACGTCTGGCTATCACTTCCTACCTGCACATTGCTCGCTGGAGATCTTGTAGCCATATAGACATGACTGATCTGCTGTGTTACGTGAACTATCTGTAAATTATTGCTATCATATACTTAATTTAAAATGATTGACTCTGTCTCAAAATGAATAATGTTATTGTTTCGAAGTTTTTCTTTTGTATACCTAAATATAATCTAAAATAATAAGCATTCAGACAACCGATCGAGCATATATTGTGTTTGCCTACTAAATAATTACTCTAATTGGACCAAATCCCGTGTTCATGCCCGCTTGAGTATGTTTCGCCGGACCGTCTCAACTGGGTCGTGTTGAAACCGGTAGTAGATGAACCCACTGAGTTTGTTTCGCTGGGTCTTCTCAGTTGGGGCGCATTGGATCCGGTGGTAGCATTAAAGTGCGACCGTCGTTATTAACACAAGGTCCGTCATAATAATAATACCTTTAATATAGACAGAACCATTGACAATATTTAGTAAAAATATTAGACTTAAACTAGATAATTAAACATAATCTCTTGACAATAACTTGATACGAGCTAGCTAAATATCATTTCTGTAATAAAATAAATTTTATAAATGTTTTCATACAAGATGTACCTAAATATCTATGTTACTAGAAATAATATCTAATGTATACAACTATATTACTACAAACATGTTCTGACTATTTACAAGCGCTTTTTTAAAGACTACGTGAATAAAACCTTTTTTATTTTATTTTATATTATTATTTACTAGGCTACGGTGACCGTTTTATGAAATTCGAATGAATTTCGAATGGAAGAAGTCATTGTTTAACCGTTGTGTCTGTAAGTTAATACCAAAATAAAAAAGTGGTATTATAAATTGGTTTTGAAGTACGGAAAAATATAAAAACATCACGTTAATGCATATATTCCTCAAGTCTACTATAATAAATCTAATTTAATTACCTTACCTATACAATAAGATACCTACGTCATTTTATATACCTACATCACTTACATATTTGCGGCGGAGAAGCGGTATGCAGACCTGTCGTATAATTCCGAAGAACTTTAGAATCACTTGAAATTCAGAAAAGAAAATCGTCAAAGCTTTCTATTGCCTCACTCGATGTGTGGCCATGAATACAGCGACAGTTACATTGTTTGTGACTTTCCAATATGAACTTAAAATATGAGCAAATATTAATATTGACTCATCAGAAAACCAACAATGATTATTTTTGACAAAGAATATTCAATAGTTTAATGAGAATAAGCTATTGTTAACTCAAAATTGAAAATTTTAACACGCGATACCAATGCGATGTAGTAAAATAAAGTAGTGTATAATTATACTAGATCACATTTTATAGAGATGTTATATATACGTAATGAATTTTTCGAATTGTGTGTTTCCGCTGTAAACCAAGAATCCCTTATAGTTAGCCCTAGCCCATTGGCCTATCGATCGGTATACTAGGGTCTGTCTACGTCAACTCGAAATCTCTAAAGCACTGAAGACTTGTCAAATAAAATAGAACCAAAACTCAACCCTGCGAGCACTTGATCATCATTTTTATTTCTGTTTATTTGAATGTCCCTTTAGAAGGAAATACGTGGTTTCCACGTACATGTCGGTGATAGTGGTGGAAAATGACGTAACGAAATGGTGTATACTAAGATTACCAGTCTTATCAGTTGGGGCGCATTGGATCCGATGCACGCGATGGCAGCATTAAAGCGCGACCGTCGTTATAAACACAAGGTCCGCCATAATAATATTCCATACCTCTTTTTCAAAAACTAACTTGGGCCAACGGTCTCCTATTAACAGAACACTGAACTTGTACAATTTTATCCAAACCCGCGATCCAAGCATTGACATCTTTCACGATTCATTTAATAAATTTAAGTCCAAATTACAAAAAAATATCCAATAGTTACTAACAATGTACATATTTAAATTATATACTTATAATAAAATTATGCTATGTATCGGCAAATGTTATGTACACCATCAGTGTCATGTGTATCAGAATTATACTGGTAATAATGTTGCAATAATTGTTATAATACATATGATGTGGTTGTACTAATAAATAAATAAATAAATAAATAAATAATAATAATATTGAATTCATACCTTAATATAGAGAGAACTATTCAGACAATATGTAGTAAAATATAGCTAACACTACAAATTTTGGTAATTAAAATTATTATTTTTTTTTATTTATTTTATTTGGTTCACCGACAATTGTTTACACCAACAGTACACAAGATAACAAATATATGATACAAGTAGCAGTGTAACAATCACTTATAGGTAAACACCACATGGGTAATTAACAAAAAGATGAAATAGTAAGCTAACCTAAGACTGCATTACGCATATTATGTAGAATACAGAACAAATGGTAAGTAAACATGAAAAGAATAAAAATAACAATAATAACACAAAAAAGAAAGAAAACCGCAGGGTACAAGGTTAACATATATCTAGCAGACAGTTAAATATTTTTGATTTTATATTTGCGAGTGAGTCGTGATGTATATCGATTTGATCACTGCAGTAATTTGTGATCTTGCAAAATCTGGCATACGGCGAATTAGCGCCTAAAACAGTTCGTCTAAATGGGGGGCAGAGTGGAGTAATAGAATTGCGTGGTATTCTGGAGGGTGCGCGGAATTTGTACAAGGTTAATAAGCTGGGGCAATCAATGGAAAAATTTAAAATTTTGCACGTGAATAATGCGTCATTGAAACATCTTCTCTTGTCAAGTGTATTCATGGCAAAGTGCTTTATAAGTAGGTATCTTTTTTGCGAGTCCTGCAGAAAATGCAAGATGCCATATAAAGCGTTTCTGAATTCGTTCAATACGCAAGCTGTGCACACCATAATGAGGTCGCCATACCACGCTACAATATTCTAAAGTAGACCTCACTAAACTGTTAAAAAGAATGATTTTTGTATTACTTTTACGAAAGGTTTTACAGTTTCTTATTACAAATCCCAGTATTCTTGATGATTTTTTAATTACATTGTTTAAGTGCGGTGTAAAGGTTAATTTATTGTCAAATAGGACTCCAAGGTCACTTATAACGTCTACTTCTTTAATTGTTTTAGAATTAATTATATAATTAGATTTAATTAAGTTATTTTTTCTAGAATATTTAACGTGATAACATTTCTTATAATTTAAATACATTTCATTCTTATCACACCATTCAATCAATCTGTCTAGATCCCTTTGTAAGTGTTTGGTGTCATCTGCACTTGTTAAGATTCTTAGAAATTTGAGGTCATCAGCATACATAAAAATCTTGGAATACCGAAAGCATGTAGGTATATCATTAATGAAATAATTAAATAAGACGGGCCCTAAGTGAGACCCCTGTGGTACCCTTGAAGAAATGTTATACAATGTCGATTGAAACCCATTCACTACTACGTAAAATGATCTGTTAGCCAGATATGAACTTATCCAGTTCAGCAAATTCCCGGTAATTCCATAAGCCCTTAATTTTTTTATTAATATTTTGACAAGACAAGACAAGACAAGTTCGTTATTTGCAATAAACATGGTATTAAGATGTACAGTGTTCCATAATAATAAGTGTCCACATGTTTAGCTATACAATTATTTGTAAAAATGCATGCAAAATATGTCAATATTACAAATACAACCAATAATAAAATAAATGTCAATTACAGTTATACCTAATAAATCCTAAATTTAATTTATAAATATTATTTCTGAATGAATATTATTTTGATGTATAGTCATGTTTTAAAAATTCTCTTACGTCGTAGAAATTATGTCTGTTCAGCCATTTATGCAGTTTATTTTTAAAAAGATTTAGGTTATTTATTAATTTATGTTCTTTTGGTATTTTATTGTATATTCGTATACACATAACAAGACAGCTTTTCGCATACTTGTCCGATTTAGGTATATCTTTAATAACAAGTCTGTCTGCATTTCTTTTTTGCCTCGAATTTACTTCATATGCTTTTTTAAATAACTTTTTATTACTATAAACAAAATTACAAATTTCATGAATGTATATACAAGGTAGTGGCAATAGGCCTAGACTCTTAAAAGTGGTCTACATGACTCGTCAGGACGGATTCCACAAATTGCCTTTATACATTTTTTCTGTGCAATGAACGCTCTATTCTTATCTGTGCAGTTACCCCAAAGCATTAATCCATATCGTAATTTAGATTCTATATAAGCCTGATACGACATTATTGCCGTTTTTCTATTTGTGACCTTCGTTATTCGGCTAAGGGCGTAAACAAATTTATTTATCCTATTGCACAAATTTTCAACATGGACTTTCCAGTTTAAGTCTTGGTCTATAAGTAGACCCAAGAATTTTGTTTGTGGGACTTCCTTTACGCTATTAATATTAAGTTGGAAATTGTATTGTTTATGTTTCGATTGATTAAATTGTATGTAATTCGATTTGTCTAGATTAATTTTTAATTTATTGGCTGATAGCCATTCTAAAATATTAATAATAGTATTATTAATGTCCAATTCATGGTCAGATATTGACTTGTACTTTTTTTGAGATGTCACAATGATTGAAATGTCGTCTGCGAATAAAATACATTTATGATTAGTCACTAGTGATATGTCATTTATATAAAGTATAAATAGAATAGGACCAAGCACGCTCCCTTGAGGTACGCCACGCTCGTTTTTTCTTAAGTTAGATGAGTAAGAAACGAGCACATTTTCGTCAACTTTATTGATGACAACATATTGTTTGCGATTACTTAAATATGATGTAATCCATTGAAGTGCTAGTCCTCTTATCCCAATGTTTTCTAATTTTTTTATAAGTAAATTATGGTCCACAAAATCGAATGCTTGTGACAGGTCAAAGAATAGTCCTGTTGTTAAATAACTGTTATTTAGATTTGTTAAAACATTGCTCAGAAGGGTAAATATTGCTAAAGTAGTAGATTTCTGCTTTTGAAATCCAAACTGCTCATTTGCAATGATATCGTATTTGGCACAGAAGTCTATTAGTCTTTTATACATACATTTCTCAAAGACCTTAGATAAAATAGGTATTAAAGTAATAGGACGGTAGTTCTTAACATCATTTTTTTCGCCTTTTTTGTAGATTGGTTTAACGATGGATAATTTTAAAGCCTCCGGGAATGTTCCTGCAGAAAACGATAAATTAATAAGATATGTTAGAATCGGTGCTAATTGCGTATTACACGCTTTAATAATCCGTGTACTGATTCCATCATAACCCTCGGAGGTAGTATTATTTAAAGAATTGATTTCTTTTTTTACCTCTTCTTCAGTCATGGGACTGAGGAATATGGAGTTTGAGACTGGGACTTTATAATCATTATTATATTTGTTATTAGATGTCAAATACTTTGTTGAGTCAATAAAATAATTATTAAAGGTGTTTGCAATGTCAGTGGCGTTTGTAAGTATTTGTTTGTCAGTTTGTGGGAAACTTTGTCGAACGCTTTACTGGAATGCGTATAAATTACGTCTGCTTGATGACCTGAATCAATAACCTCCACTAAAATTTCATTAAACATAATCTCTTTGACAATTATTTAATACAAGCTACCTAAATATACTTATTATTATAAAATATTTTTTATAAATGATTTTCATACAATCCGTGTACCTAAATATCTATGTAATTAGTAGATAATAATTATGTATACTTAACTATATTACAACAAACATGTACTGACTATTTACAAGCGCTTTATTAAAGTCTACGTGAATAAACCTTTTTTATTTTATTTACCATAGCCCACTATAATCAGTAAACTCGCTACCGCTTCTATAAACCTACAGTTTCTCTAGCCCCATCAAAAAGGCTAGAAGCGACGTATGAGTAGAGATGTTTTATTCATTACCCCAGTACAGTCGCGTCTAAACAGGGCTGGGAAAATATTTGAAATTAAATTTGGCATGCAAACAGCACTCGGCGCGTTTACTACGAGACTGTACTGTTAGTTCAGTTTACACATATAACAAAAATATCGCAAAGTTTTAATTATAATAGTATATTTAAAACGTTGCGATAATATTGTAGAAATATCATTAAAATATGTTCACATAATAATATACATTTATGAGCGTGCTGTAGAGGAACTAATTACCGCAAATGACACAAATTATCAACCACATAGGTTCATAAAATCCAACTGAAGGGTTACTAATTTATTTTTGTTAGGATATTAATCGGACGAGATATCTGAATGGGCTATTTTGGAACTTAGCGGCGAATCAGTGTAACTTCTTCTACTTAGCGAGTCGATGGCTTCTATCGACTCGCTAAGTAAGTTTAAGCGTGCAGTTGTTAGGGCGGTAAACTGTTCAATAGTCTACCAGATGGCTTTAAAGCTGCGATAAAATTGCTTTCAAAACCAAACATAATGATACGATAAACAGTTAAATTATGTTATAAATAAATGTCATTGTATAGTGCCGCTTTCAGGAAGAATGATATGCACTTAATATTGTTACATTTTATCCCGTGTGTTAATACTATTACAAGTTGATATAACAAAAAACATCCTAGCGTAGCTTTCATCGTTGAATGACGTCCACTGGTGGACAAAGGCCCCCCAAAATATTCCCATAATGGACTTGTGTTCAACATTTGAAGGGATATGCCATAACCGCAGGATGAAGTATACAGAGAGACGCTGCTGGCCTTTCTCTGGGAGATATGCCCGCGGGACGGCTTCTACGTCTCCCACGGGGTGAGTAGGAGCGGTGATATTTTGTGCCGTCAACTATACAACAAGAGAAGAAGAAGAAGTACACTTTATTGCAAAAATAAGTAACACAAATTAGCTTATTTTAATGCAATTGGCGGCCTTATCGCTAAAAGCGATCTCTTCCAGGCAACCGAAGCTTTACGTCATCGATAATTATAATGCTCTTTTTAACACACTTTACTTGAAATATTCAGTTCACCCACCAAATTGTAGTTAAAAGCTAGTACAAGCATGGAACCTAAATTATTAACCTACGATTTACCATTAAATATATTGGCTCATAGAAGTCAGCCTGAGGAGAATGGCAGCAGCGTAAGTAAATAAAGGCTTAGTAGTATGACTATCATACTGCGATCACTAATACGTCTACTAGGCTTATGGCATATGCTCCTATTCTTAGGGGAGGCTCTTGTCCAGCAGGAGAAGTTATTCGGCTGACATGATGTTGATGATATTGCATCTTGCATCAGCTTAAACGAATCCAAGTACAGAGGTATGTACCTATATTTCCCTTATAGTCTAATACTAACAATGTACAGTCATAGTTGAGTGCAAATGGGTAATTAAAGGTTTGAAAAAGGGAAGCATTACTAGAAAGAAACTCAGGTTTAATCATTATAAAAATAAAACTAAGGAGACATATACTAAATATAATAATTATAACAAAATACTAAAGAAATGCATTGTTTGGTCTAAAAAAGGTATTAATAAAAAAAATATAAACAAGGCTACTAATAAAGGCAAGGTAATATGGGACATTATAAAAGATAAAACCGATAGCATTTTGACATTGAATAGTATAGAACAGATAAAAAATAATGGACATCTTTACAGTAAACCTATTGACATAGCAACAGAATTTAATGATTTTTTTATTAATAATAATAATAAAAACCATTCATCTGATATAAATAATTGTAGTAAACGTAAACCAATCACACATATCCAAAACAATACAATTTTTTTAAGACCTACTACGGAACAAGAAATCGTAAAAATAATAAAATCTTTAAAAAATACAAGCGCAGTAGGATATGACTCTGTCTCTACTAGTATTCTAAAAACAATTGCTCATGTACTAGCTCCGGCACTTAACCATATTATTTTGATTTCTTTCACTCACGGGATATTCCCCGATAAGCTTAAATATTCTATTGTAAATCCACTACATAAAAAGGGCGATCGAAAAGATCCCAACAACTATCGTCCGATTACACTTGTGTCAATCTTTTCCAAAATTTTTGAGGTTGATGGATTTTCTGAATAAACATGAAGTCATTAGGCAGGAACAACACGGATTTCAGAATAATAAATCAACATCGTTAGCGGCATTTACTCTAATTAAAAATGGGGGAATTCTACCGATATAAATAAAGCCTTCATCGTACAAAAAAAATGTGTTCGAGCTATCTACGGCGCTGGTCCGCTTGACTCTTGCAGGCCCCTATTTAAAAAACATAATATTATGCCCCTAATATGTATTTATATTTTTGAAGTATCAGTTTTTATTAGGAAACATCATAACTTTTTTAAGGACAAAAGAGAAGACGGTTTTCAAAGGAGCAGAGATCCGACTAAACTTGTTGTCCCATATTGTAGAACTATAATAATAATAATAATAAATTTGAATTTTTTTTTTGTAACAATATATTTGTAAATGTATAAAATAAGAATGAAATGGAATAAAAGACATAATAATAATAATAATTTATTTCAGATAAAATTCTTAACAGCTAAAACATAAAATAAAACAACAAATACAATTTTCTTAATTTGCTACAAACGTTACAGGTGTGTCTGAACTAGGTAATCCTGTTTTTCAGGCAAAGAAGTGCTAGTATTAATATATTCTAAAAATAGTCACTTACTTAATATAATTATAATATGCGTGATATGATTATTCTAACAATGGATGCAAAAAGGTAAAGAGCGCGTACTTGGGTTACATACAATGTTATTGAACCCAAACAATTGATGCGTATGCTAATTTATAACAATTACATCATAATGACTTTGTTGGTTTCACATTCTTAAACATCATCAATTTTTTTACATGATCAATATTATAAAACAGTACAAAACAACTTTATTTCAAAACGACTAAAAGTTTCTCTGTATCTTCGTAGGACAAGGCTTGGAGAGCATTCTTAAGGGCTTGTTTACAATTATTGTAATTAAGGGAATAAATGTCTACAATTGCATTAACTCTATTGTAGAGGAGCGGTCCTAAAACTATGTAGAACTTTGAGGTGAAGGCATGTGTTGTTTTTATCTTTTGTGTGCAAACTCTATCTTTACGTCTTTTATTAGTGAAATCAGTGCTGTAGGGAAGAGATGTGTGCTGCTTTAGTACTATGCTCATTATGAATAACTGCCTAACTGTCAAAACTTTACAAGATTTATAGAGTAGGTTAGTAGGGAAAATGAAAGGGCGGAAAGTAGACACTTTGAGAATCGCTCTTTGGGCTCTTTCAATTGTAAGTAACAACGTTTTACCTACACCACCCCATGAGGTAATACAGTAGGTTAATATTGATTGACAAAGGGCGAAATATACTTGCTTAATTATTTTTGAGTCTGCTATGTACCGTAACTGTTTGAAGACAAAAATCAACTTACGAATTCTATTATTTAAAGCCTCGATATATTGTTTAAATGAAAGATGTTCGTCTATTATAATGCCCAAGTATCTTATTTTATTACTAGGTTTAATTTCAGGGCACATACATTGGTTACTACCAGGTGTTCTACAATAATGTGCATACAGTGTTAAGTTAGTTCGGGTAGATGTTGTTTTGCGCATTGAAAAGTTAATATAATTAGTCTTATCTGAATTTAGTGTTAGTAAATTATGCTGTAGCCATTTATTAACAATATTAAAACCTATTTGTGCATGCTTGGATACTTCGCTCACTGAATCAGCTGAAAAAAGGAGGGCAGTGTCGTCGGCGTATGATATAATTATGCCATGATTTATTGTTAAGTTACAGAGGTCATTAATGTAAATTAAAAATAGGGTAGCTGCTAAAATACTCCCTTGGGGTAAACCGAAGGCCGTATTTTTTTGCTCAGCGCTAAGTACATTACCAATCCTTACGCATTGAGTTCGATCTTCTAAGTAACTTGTAAAAAGTTTCAGCTGAGTACCCCTTATACCTACATTTTCAAGCTTGCGCAGTAGGATAGGGATGGAGACGGTGTCAAATGCTTTTGCTAGATCCAGGAATATCCCTACTACATACTTTCCTTTATCCAGCTCTTGTGCCACATAGTCAGTCAAACGATGCACGGCATCTGCCGTTGAAATTTTCGATCTAAAACCGTATTGCATCTTAGACAAAATTGTTTTAGTCTCTAAATAATTAAGTAACCTTTTATTCATTAGTATTTCTAATAATAGGTCTTTACCTATGAAATTGCCGTTTTGTATGAAAAAATTTAAACGAATTTTTTTCATGAATTTTTTTATTTGTATTAATCGAAGTAATCACCCATGCAATCAATGCATCTTTGCCATCGCAGTGGCAGTTTATTGATGCCCTTTTTAAAGAAATCAGCTGGACGGGAGGCAACAAATTCTTCAAAGGCATTTTGTACTGCCTCTCGGGTATTGAATTTTTTTCCCGCCAAGAAGTTATCCAAATTCTGGAAAAAGTAGTAGTCTGTAGGCGCAAGGTCTGGTGAGTAGGGCGGATGACGGAGAGCTTCCAACCCCAGTTCTTGCAACTTGGAGACCGTCTGCTGTGCAGTATGAGGTCGCGCGTTGTCGTGCAGGAGCAGCGGAGACGAGCGATTGACCAATGCTGGTTGGAGATGCGCCAGCTTCTCCATCATTGTGCTCAGTTCTTCACAGTATACATCTGCAGTAATGCTCACCCCGTTTGGTAAGAAGCTGTGATGAATCACACCGGCGCTAGACCACCAAACAGTGACCATCACTTTTCTAGGGGTAAGTTTTCGTTTAGGGCATTGTTTAGGTGCTGAACCAGGATCCAACCAACTTGCTGAGCGCTTGCGGTTATCAAACAGAATCCATTTTTCATCGCAGGTAACAATGCGGTTCAAAATTCCTTCATTTGTGTGTCTGTTGAGCAGTGCAAGGCACGTCTCGACGCGTACTTCGCGCTGGCGATCATTGAGTTCGTGGGGCACCCATTTGTCAAGCTTTTTTACCTTGCCAATTTGACGCAAATGGACCAATATTGTTTTGACGCTAACGTCGAAAGCTGCTGCTAATTCAGCCGTAGATTGTGTATCATCAGCTTCCACAACCGCCTTTAATTCGTCATTGTCGACCAAAGTCTTCGGACGACCGCGAGGTTCATTTTTCAGGTCGAAATTTCCAGAACGGAAGCGAGCAAACCAATAACAGGTGGTGCGTTGGTTTGTAGTGTTAGCTCCGTAAACGTCGTTGATGTTGCGTGCCGCTTGTGCCGCGTTGCTGCCACGACGGTACTCATATTCCATAATTACTCGAATTTTTAACGTATCCATGATGACGAAAAAGATTGAAATGCGATGAAAATGTAACACTAATCAATAAAGAAATGACTACTTTTGGAAAAAAGAATCCATGTTTTTAAAATAAAATTAATTTGAAATTAGAATTCTTAGCCAAACAAAAATTATTTTGATTTGAAATGGCCAGTACTACAGAACGGCAATTTCATAGGTAAAGACCTAATATTTTAGACAGAGAGGGTAGTAAGGAAATAGGTCTATAGTTTGTTACTTGGTCTTTACTACCGGATTTATGAATAGGGACAACAATAGCTTTTTTGAGACACTTCGGAAAAATTCCCTTAGATAAGCATATTTTGAAGATATAAGTAAGTGGGGGTACTAAAATTTGTCTGAATTGTTTCAAAATTTTATTTGATATATCGTCCCATCCTACTGCGCAATCATCTTTTAAGCTCATTATGGTGGTTTCTATCTCGGATTGATCAGTATCTAGGAACACGAAGGACTTTAGAGTGGTGTTATTTGGGAAAGTGGTACCTGTACGGTACTGTGGTTGGTTCTGTAGGGTTTCAGCCAGACATTTACCAACGTTCACAAAATAATTATTCACATTATTTATCGATGCCACCTGTGATGAGTGCGTTTGTAATAAACTTGAAGATGACTCACGTTGTTTTGAAGTATATGTCACATTTTTAATGTAACTCCATATCTTTTTAGTGTTTGTTCCAGCATTTTCCAACATAGATTTGTGGTAGGCGGTTTTTACCTTCCTTAAAAGGTCATTACAAAAATTCCGATATCTTTTGTACGTTAATTGCAATATAGAGTTATCAGGGCTAGCTTTTGCTTTTACGTGCAATTTATCTCTGTGTTTCATACATCGAATGAGGCCGGCCGTGATCCATGGTTTTATGGTACTATATTTTTTACACAGACGAATATTGAAGGTGTTTTTTTTAATAGCATTCTGTACTTTTTGTGTTAAATATAGCATACAAAAGTGTGGGTCAGTGGAATTATAAATTGGGTCGAAATCGATGTTTTGAAAATCTTCTTCAAGTTTACATTTATTTAATTTAGTAATATTGCGGGTTTCGTTTATTTTTGGTAGTTTACAATTTAAGCTTATTAAGGCAGCGTTATGATCAGTTATTGATGAGTTAATAATAAGTGCAAGTGAAGGGAAAGTTGACTTTAGTATGATGTGGTCCAAACAAGAACCACTTTGATGGGTAGGAAGCGTATGCGAAGGGAGCATGCCATGAAAAGCGCATAAGTTTAGGTAGTCCTGAGTTATCATATCGGTTCTTTGAGGAAGAATATTGATATTAATATCTCCAATTAAAATTATGATTTTGAAGGATGATAAGTCATGTAACGTGTCATTCAGAGATTCAATAAAATTGTTTATATTTTTAAAAGCGGGCGGTCTGTACAAGGCTAATATAGCAAATTCTGATCCAATTTTAATTGACAGGCTATTACATTCGTGCATATTTGGTTCGTCAATTGAGACATTGAGATGGTTTTTAGTATAAACTATAACACCATCATTTTGATTGTATGTTATATTACTCCTGTACATCCTATATCCCGGTAATAACGGTATATTATATTGCTTGGCAAGCCAACACTCAGTTAATACTATTATGTCACAATTTATTCCTATTCTTTGTTGAAATGTTATAAAACTATCAAAATTTTTATAAATACTGCGTATATTTTGTGTAAGTATAGTTAGTGGATTAGTGAAAGAAGACAGATATTGTTTGCAATTTTCAACTTCACAAACCTTAGACTCAGATACAGAGAAATTATCTAAATCGTTAATTAAACTATTAATCATACTCTAAAATTATTAATAAGATAGGAAAATAAGAATTAAGTCAGATGAAATTAGATGTATCGGCGCTCTTAGGCGCCTTCATAATCAATTGAATTTATGTACCTCTTCTCCGCCATTATTTTAGCCGGGCAGTCAGCAGAACCTGTATTATGGTTGCTCGGCTTCTTGAAGTGCAGGCACGTAGCGCACTTGGGTTCTTTTACCTTGTTTAAACAATCTTTTATTGAATGGCCTTATTCACCACAATGGCCACAGGTGTAGTTCAACTCCCGGCACGACTTGGCTGCATGACCATACTGTTGGCACTTATAGCAACGTGTAACCAAGGTAAAGTCTCTAACTGGGCAAGATGACCAATTCACGAATACCCTATGTTGGGTTATAAGGGCTTTGCGTACAACTGCAGACACTTCAATTATATAATTGCAGGTGTCGGCATCTTTTCTTCCTGACTTATGACTTATTTTGATGGATGATAGGAACTTATCTAAGTTGAAGTCCAGAAGTTTGTCGGTAAGATTTTGGTGGTATAGGCAAGTCAAAACTTCTTTTTCTTGCATTCCTGAGGGCACTCCAATGACTACTATTCTCGGCTTGCGTTTATGGGGTTCGTCGACTATAAGGCCTGATTTTGAGAGTTGCACTGATTGTTTTAGCTTCTCTACATCGTCTTTTGATTCAGTGTTAATGATTACGCCTCCGTTCCTTGTCTTGCGCATGCCTCTTACTTGAAGCTTCATTTGTTCAGGGCAGATAAGTTTCTGGACAAGGCTCTGTGTATCCTCACTTGATCTAGATTTATCATTCGGGTAGATGGCCACGGAGCTTAGTTTCACTGGCTGTATGAATTTATTATTGCCTTGTTTCACCATGTCAGCAAAGGAAGATTGTGGGGGCTGTTTCGGCATCTCTTCAATGCTAAACCGAAGGTCTTGGAGCCGCTGGGATAGCTCATTTTGTTCTTCTAGTTTTTCTATTGTAGAATATGCCTGGGCGGTTCTTAATTTAAGTGATTGGTACTGCACAGCCATCTGCGATGTATAGTGGCCGACTTTTCGACATAAGCCGTTTATTCGTAATTTCTGATCCGAGTTGAGTTTTCCGTCTCCAGCAATAGTGCATACTTCGTTCAGGGTTTGCTCAATGGCCGACATCCATTTCTGGATCTCGGAAGTGGAAACCACTTCGGGGCCCTCTGTTTGTTGGATCGGCGGTGGCGGCGGAGCAGGTGCAGGTGGAGGCGTCGGAGGCGGGCTACGGGCAGTCCTGTTGCTTCGATTAAAAGGACTGTTATCCATTTTTCACTGAGTTTTGTTACAAACTTAACATTTTCACTAGTAACATGCGTCCGTTTGAGTTCGTACGGTGTCAGCGGAAAAAACTAGGTCGCGATATAAGTAGCTAGTGATTATTTTTTATTATAAAATTATTGGACACGTCTGTTCTCGCGTATGTCCGCAATAAAAATCCTGCGTACGCGTAGCCGAGTGGCTACGCGTATCTATTCTAACTTTAAGTTAAGAAAGTGCAGTCGTGCTAATTGTTTTAGCTTCCGTGTATCAAAGAGTGATTTTTAAGTTATCAACATGCATAATATTAGAGGAAAGACTTTATTAAGTTTAAGTAATGACAAAAAAGTGATTGAAAATGAGGGTTCTCTAACAAATTACTCTCAAATTCTCCAAAAAGCCAGTTCCAGAGAAGACCACTCAGTGATCCATTCACGAAATGAAACAGATATGCAGTTTGACCACCACAACTCATATTCAATGGTTAATTGCAGTGCACTTCAACCGTTATCTTTGAATGAAACAGTGTTACATTCCAATCGTCAGAATTTCTCTTCACCAATTACTATTTGTGACCTTCAGCCAGTGCCATTAACCATATTGACGTCCACGCCCATTCCAGAACTACGCCAGGAAGACCTGATTGAGTTAGATGGTACGTTGTATGAAGATATTGACCTTAATGATTTGGATTCCGTGAATGAGAATATACTATTGGACTTGACTGTTCATAAACGAAAATCATGTGCTGAAAACAATAGTTTTGATGAAGTGACAAATAAATGTAACGAGCCAGTTCAAGTTGTCCGCACGTTATATAAAAGCCCTGTTTCTGCCCTTTACTTGACAGCGTACATCACACTGTACATACATTTTACAAAAATATATCCCGTTAGTTTTGGGAAAAATAATAATTCCTTTTTCCATCAATATATTTTTAAATACAGTAGAATTGGTAGAAAAATATTTTTCTGTGACAACACTATAAAACATATGTCAAAATCAAAATGGCCGCAAAGCAACAAGCTGTACGTGTGACACGGGTAAGTGTTTTATTTATTTTTTTACTTTTTGGCTCGAAACTTGGCAATGTTGTGTTTGTGCTTTGATTTAAAGTATATTCAGCATTCAATTAGTGCATGTTTACGTAGCTACCTAAACACTAACTCACGCATTTGATAAAAGAACTGATTGTACATTGCACTGCACGCTGCCAATGACACGCTAAAGTACTCACCGTAAACTATGGTAACCACACTGTACAATGCCAGGTTTACGAAGTATTTGGGTTTTGATTGTTTTGGGGATATTTGCTTATTATTTTTTAATGTTTTGATAGAAGGTGTTGGTTTTGACTTTTGTTTTTTTTTTATTTTGCCTGTAGAATTTAAAACTAACTCGCTCGCACAAAATCTTGGCTTTGGTTCCTGAAAAAAATGCATGTTCTGAGGGTAGTTCTTCGTCCGATGAAGAAACCAACGTATATATACCACCTTCTCCAGATTCCTCTGATCCACCTTCGCTAGCTTCTTCGCTTGAAGGCCTCAATTTACTGGATAGCTCGACTGATTCCAATAAAGAGCCGATTGACATCTCTGTAGATGCACCTCTGACGCCAATATTCAACGAAGTTTTTCCATCACCGACTACAAGCAACTACAACATTTTACCTACACTGAACTCCATACAGTCTTTACCAACCCCAACCGTTGAACAATCGTCTCCTCAGCCCGGCACTAGCCGACAACAGCTGCCACTTACCAGGTCTAAGCGTAAGAAGACAACAAAGAATGCAGTGACCAAAAAAGTTGCGGTCAAGAAATTTGTTCTAGATTATCATTGGTCCAAATCATTATTCCGTCATAGTGCTTGTCTCGAAGAAAACCTATACGACCTCCATCAAACAGATATTGATACAGCCCTGGATTATTTTTACTACTTTTTTTCGCCTGATATAATTACTGACATTGTTCATAACACAAATTTATACTCAGTGCAACAACTAGGGCGATCTATACAGTTGACAGAAGATGAGGTAAAAAACTTTCTAGCCATTCAAATGTTAATGGGTATAGTACATATGCCAGCCTATACAGATGATACCTTATAAGGGTCGTAAAGCTGGTAAAAGGAAGCAGTATGTAAAAATGAAACCCAAAAAATGGGGATTCAAGAATTTCGTGCGTGCGGGAGTCTCGGGTATCATATACGATTTTCTTCTTTATGGTGGCGATGACACGTTTCGTGGGCTGACATTTAGGGACAATGAAGCTTCAATTGGTTTGGGGGGCAAAGTAGTGATTGCATTGTGCCAAACTATCAGGCAAAAGCCGGCCATTGTTTACGCTGATAACTTTTTCATGTCACCTGAACTAACGCACATACTGCGAGAAGAGTACGGCATTCTAAGTCTTGGTACTATAAGGACTAATCGGTTACGAGGGTGTCAAGAATTATTGCCAACAGACCAACAAATGAAGAAGAAGAAACGTGGTTCTAGCGCTCAAGTTGTCTGTAATAAAAACAAGCTGGCGGTGGTAAAGTGGAACGATAATAAGGTCGTCACACTTATTAGCTCTTATATAGACTCGCACCCCATCGAAACTATCAAGCGATATGATAAAGATGAGAAAAAGAAGGTAAATGTAGAATGTCCCCAAATTGTAAAACATTACAATAAACACATGGGTGGGGTAGATTTGGCGGACATGCTAATATCTTTATATAGAACCCCCTTTAAAAGTCATCGTTGGTACATAGGAATATTTTCACAACTTATTGATATGTGTATCAATAACGCTTGGCTTTTGCATAAACGAGATGGGAAAAATACTATATTGAAGGATTTTAGATTTCAATTGTTTGAAGGATTGACTAAATCAAATAAAATAGTAAAAAATACAAACGCCACAGAAGACATAGGCGAGGATCTAAAAATCCATAAACCAGTGTCCGTTCGTCCAACAGATAGCGTCCGATTCGATGACAAGGGTCATCTTCCAGAAGCAGGGGATGAAACGATGCGTTGCAAGTATTGCAAAAGTGGTAGGACAACTGTCTTCTGTATAAAATGTAACGTACATTTATGTTTTGTGGTGGGAAAACAAAAACGTAATTGCTTCCGTAATTTTCACACAAAATAATTAAGATTTTTTAATATTTAATCCTTTTTATTAAAATAAATACATAATTTAAATTAAAAATGTATTTTATTACCAACCTGGCAATGTCAATCACAATGTACAAACAATATATTATCGACATTTGGCCATAATTGGCAGTGTGCATTGTGATGTACATAGGTTTTCTCGAAACCTAGGATATCTAGATTTTTTTATTTATTTTTTTCGTGTCTTTTATTCATGATTAACGCCAAATATATGAAATAAGTCCATATTTTAAAGATTTTTACTTCCTGCCAAGTTAAGGGTTAAAACTAAAAATAAAATTTTAAAAAATGACGTAACTAATAAAGAAGAGCAATAGAAGAGCAACAGTTTGTCAAAAAGTCAAGAGAAAAAAATTTATCAAAACCCTAAAAACAACAGTGATAGCAGTGTGTCAATAAGTCAAGACTGTTCGGAAACTGAGAAAGCTAAGAAGTGTGTGAGAAAACAAAAGAAGAGAGATAGTTTTTCGACAAGTCAAGAGAGTTTAGAAATTGAAAAGATTGGTAGCCCTGAAAAGAAACGAAATAAGAGTAACAGCATGTCAAAAAGTCTAGAAAGTCTGAATATTGAGAATTGTAACAAATCAAAAGCAAAAAAAAAAGATGAGTGACAGTTTTTCAAAAAGTCTAGAATCAGAAAATACTTATAAGCCTAACAAGAAAGGGAAGAAGAGTAACAGCATGTCAAAAAGTCTGGAAAGTTTGGAAACTGAAAAAAACAATAAATCTCAAGGGAAACAAAAAAAGAATGATAGTTTGTCCAAAAGTCGAGATAGTCTGGAATCTGAAAACACTAATAAGCCTAACGAGAAACGGAAGAAGAGTAACAGCATGTCAAAAAGTCTGGAAAGTCTGGAAACTGAAAAAAACAACAAATTTAAAGGGAAACGAAAGAAGAATGACAGTTTGTCTAAAAGTCGAGAAAGTCTTCAATCTGAAAACACTAAAGAGCCTAAAGAAAAACGGAAAAAGACCAACAGCTTGTCAAAAAGTCAAGAAAATTTAGAAACAGAAGAAAATACCAAGCAGTTGACAAATGAAGAGCAGGATCAGTCGTTGAGAGATACATCTAATGCCTCAGATATGAATAAATCTGTAAATTGTAACAAGAAAAGAAGAGAAAGAAATGCTAAAAAACGGTTGGAAGCAGAAAAAGAAAAGTATACAATAAAACCAATATGTGGACAGACTTGTAGAAAAAAATGTCGGGATAAGTTTTCAGAGGAAGATAGACATCAAGTTTGGTCAAACTTTAAGAATTTGACTAAACAAAATCAAAGAAATTTCATTACCAGAAATGTCATTAGACATCGTAAGAAATATATAACAACGGAAAATTCAAAGCGACACAATACTTTGACGTGGACTTTACGCAATCATAAAGTATGCAAAACTTTTTTTTTAAATACTTTGGGGTTCTTCAATGCACAAACGGTTATGACAGTACTAAAAGCTAATTATAAAATGGGAGTAACAGATGTATACACTCAAGCGCCAGAACAACGAGGGACTAAAAAGCCTTGGAACACTTTCCCAGAGGGGTATAAGCAAGGGGTAAAAGAATTTATAGAAAATGTGAAACCTTCAGTATCACATTACAATCTTAAACATGCACCGAACAGACGATATCTGCCTTGTGGAGTATCTTTCCGTGATTTGTTTAAAGCTTATATTTCACATTGCGACGAGACCAATAACAAGAAATGCAGTTGGGCATATTTTTTCAATATAGTGAAAGAGATGAATTTATCCATAGCAAATCCAAGGCAAGACTTGTGTACAACGTGCCAGAAACATAAAGACATACATGACGACGAGAACCATAGATGTTCTGAATGCGATTGTGATGTATGCGCAGAATTTCCTACACATCAGCTGAATTATACTGAATCCAGAAAATGTCTTGAGAATGATTAAAAAAATGACTGTACAACTAAGAAAACGTTTACAGTTGAC
The DNA here is from genome assembly GCA_951640165.1 of Pseudoips prasinana. Classification (NCBI taxonomy): domain Eukaryota; kingdom Metazoa; phylum Arthropoda; class Insecta; order Lepidoptera; family Nolidae; genus Pseudoips; species Pseudoips prasinana. The sequence continues at coordinate 951,112 of OX621238.1, read as the reverse complement.
ATGCAAAAGGCAATTTGCATGCCTAAACTAACTATTAAAGACTATTACTTTTCCAGAAAGTTGGTGCTGTTCAATGAAACTTTTGTTTCGCCAGGGAAAAACGAACATGCGTACTGTATCGTTTGGCACGAAGGAGAAAGTGGTCGTAAAGCACACAACATTGCATCAGCATACACGCATTTTATAGTAAATAATGCACGTGACTATAAAGAATTAGTTTTCTACTGTGATAACTGCTCTGCTCAGAATAAAAACAAAATCCTGTTCACCGCCATGATAAAATTAGTTAACTCACAGGCGTTAGTAAGTACAGAAAAAATTAAATTTGTGTACTTTGAACCAGGCCATACATTTATGGCAGCCGATACAGTTCACGCAAGCATAGCCAACAAATTTAATAAAGTGAAAGAGATGTATGATTTATCAGACTTTACGGAAAAAATGAATAAGTCACGAAAAAATATGAGCGTCCAAAAAATAACACACAGTGAGATGATTTTGTTTCAAGATCAATTGGTAAAGAAATTTCCAAAAGACTACAATATAATGGCACTAAAAATTGTAGAATTTCGTCGAGGTTCAACAAGTTTATTTGCTAAAAATTCTTATGTTAGTGAAGATTTTAAAGAAATGAATGTGATGAAGAAAAACTGCTTAAAATTAAATGATAATAATTTTGATTTTATCAGTGAAATTCCTAAAGAAGAACATTGTCGAGGTGTAACTGAAATAAAAAAAAAGGAATTGATGGAATTGTGCAAATCAATGCCACTGACACGGCAAGCCTTTTTCGTGGACCTTGTTGTAATTTAGACACGGTGCATGATAATTCATAATTAAAGAATAATAGTCATAATTTTAGAATTGGACTTCTTTGTTTTTTAATTGAAAACTTTAATAAAACAATTGATGATAAATTGAGTTTTTTTTAAGTTCTTCCATATCGATCCGTCGTGACAAAGCTTGCATATAAGTAACACTTATCAAACACATCTCATACAACTATTAGATATCATAGATAGGCTCTCCATCCTTCGCATGTTTGTGATTGCATCCAACTCTTCTAACTAAAATTAGGACACGACGCGTAACCACGTTTGTATGAAACGATGGTTATGCGTAACTCGTTTAGCTCGATTTAAAAGTTTATTTTATCAGATATAGATAAATAAATTATGACAATATGTTCTAGAAACTTTTTGGAGACTTTATTAAAGAATTTAAAGTGTATTGTACGTTCAAGTAATAAGATACAAGTAAATGTTTATTTAAAACTTCTTAGCCGTTTTTCTCAAAACGTTGTTTTTTGAGATAGCAGATCTGTGCGTGACACGGCAGCGCACTATGAGTTCTATTCCCTGTGTCGCAGGGTACTTTACAAACATATAGATATAGACAGACACAAATGACATCCAGACTCAGAATAACTATTTATGGGGCACACAAATAGTTGTCCGGCGCGGGAATGGGACCCGGGACACGAAGCGGCAAGGCGACAGTCTTAGCCGCTCCGCCACACACCATTGGTAAATGAGTAGCCACGTAGGATTTAAAACTCAAACCTATGAGCCGTGTTTCAACAGGGGATACATTTTTATGCATTTATTACTTTACATAAGATAAGATAACTCTTTATTGTACACCAAAACATTACAGGATACAATAATACAATAACATACATTTAAAAATGGTACAATTGGCGGCCTTATCGCTAAATGTGATCTCTTCCAGGCAACCTAGGCAGGGATTGGAGTATGGAGTAACAGAGATAGGGTAGTTGTCAGTGTACATAAGTATAGAAATGATACGCACTGGTATCATTACAAAAAAAACAGAGAGTTTTCCACGTCATATAAGATAAATTACATATATATTATATATTAACCTACATACTATATTATATACACGCATATATACTTATATTACATAAATAAATAAACACATACTCCGTTTTAAAGTCCATATTTATTAAAATCCCAGGCAGATGAGAAAGTGCCAATGCAAATCACATCAAAAACCATATCATCTTCCAAGAAATAAACTGCATCCAACCGGATTTCTTACCATTATCTTGCATCAAGTCATTTACCTCTAAAATATTAACGCAGTGTGTGGTTGTAAAAATCCGACAGATAACGTCGTCCAAGCTGGCGTGGTTGTGGTTTCGACCAAAACTTTTGTTGCATGATGAGTTATGGTCTTCGAGCTGGATCTGGTAACACCACTCAATTTATTACTTTCGCCTATGGTATTTATGGAATTTGGGTATTGTTATGTTTTCGACGTTTAGAGTCTACAATTGCATTGATCACGATCAAAAGACCACAGTCACGGGCTGATTAGCACGGACCAATTACTCCCCTAATCGGTTGGATAACAAGAATAAAGATTAGTGGCTTTAACCCCGGAACATAATGTTGTATAATAAAATTATAATCTTCTTGGAGGTAGATAATGTTTTGTACGACAGTAAATAGTACCCCACAATAGTAAGCACCAACACACTCTCACAACAGCCATTCACCAATCCAAGCTTGAAACTTACTTCAACAATATGTAGCCTGGTATTGATCCAACTGTGCATTCATCCAGGCGAGTGAATCGCGACCAGAGCTTTACTAACGTCTTACAAACGCAGTAAATATAGTTCTACGAATGTTCTGCAGTCTAATGTAGTTGAGGGGAAATCTGGACAACAAAGCGTTTGTCCAGCCTCAGCTAAGCATGACATAAATGTAACTAACAAGGATTAACCCTTCAAGTTTATTAAGTTTCTAAGTTATTATATTACAAATGTTTTGTTACGATTTCACACCTTAATTACTTAACTGATCGTTATGAAATTTTGCGTTGTGAGGGGAACTGAAAGTGACATAGGGAAGGGAAAAGACATGGCTAAAACCCAAGAAGGAAGGAACAAAAGCTCAGTCTGTAAATGGGTGACCGCATTAGTGGTTTAAATTCCTGAGTATCTCCCGACTTCGGAGGGCACGTAAGCTGTCATTCTCGGATAAAATCATCTTAAACATGTCTGAAACCGGCTTACTAGCGGCAACTTCGAATAATCAACATTATAAAACATTAAAAAGTAAATCTGTGCAGTGGTGCAGGGGACGACGTTGTGTCCCCTCGCTTACTAACTCAATGACATGCACGTCGTTAAAATACAATGAATTAACATACATTCGAGATTCCACTCAAATATATATTTAACTAAAATGCACGGTGTACATTTTATAACCATCAAGCCAATTAAACAATCAAGTTTAAATAAAAAATGTTAGCATTTACACACTTACTAAATTGCAGCGAATGAAAGCAAAAAGTAAATACACCGTAGCTTCAAGTGCATCATTTTACGCTTGAACCGCATTATTAGGGCTCTTTAGACAAACAAGTGGTGGTAAAAACCTGAAATTGACAAGAACGTACGTAGTTTTACTCTTTTTATATAAAAAGGTAGAAAGAGAGCATGCCTTTTCTTGGCAAAGAAACGCATACCATGCGTTAGCCTGTCACATTTGGTACACACATGTAAAAGGAAGTAATCTTGTTCTAGATGCTTGATTCTGTAAAAAAGCAGGTTGAAATTAATTCAACTTAAAAAGTACAATGTAACCTGGCACAGCCAGCCAGCCATTCATTTTGCTAAATTTTAAAAGCCTTTACACTTTTAACTGGTATAGCTTTGCGTTTTTAAGTAAAACTTTTATACGCATGCTTGACTTGGGGAGAAAGCTGCTGAATGCGAGACGTAAGCGTTACGAAAGGTGTTTTTGGGGGAGTTGAACGGAAGTTAGATAGAAAGAGAGAGAGTTACGTTTTGAATATAACTAAGGAAAGAGAGAGAGGTGCGAGCACAGATGTTCTTTTAAAATAAAAATATAATAAAATAAAAAAGGTTTTTATTCACGTAGACTTTAAAAAGGCGCTTGTAAATAGTCAGAACATGTTTGTAGTAATTTAGTTGTATACATTATTATTTCTAGTAACATAGATATTTAGGTACACATTGTATGGAAACATTTATAAAATTTATTTTATTATAGCAATGATATTTAGCTAGCTCGTATCAAGTTATTGTCAAGAGATTATGTTTAATTATCTAGTTTAAGTCTAATATTTTTACTACATAATATTGTCAATGGTTCTGTCTATATTAAGTTATTATTATTATGACGGACCTTGTGTTAATAATGACGGTCACGCTTTAATGCTACCACCGGATCTCACCCCAACTAAGAAGACCCAACGAAACAAACTCAGTGGGTTCATCTACCACTGGTTTCAACACTATCCAGTTGAGACGGTCCGGCGAAACATACTCAAGCGGGCATGACCACGATACAATACGATACAAAAGAAAAACTTCGGCCAGCCCGGTTCCTCACGGGTGCCACTATGGCCAACCACATAGTTTTGTCATGAAATTCATAATGTTTGGAACCCAATACTTTAAGCTTTTTTAGAAAGTATTAGACAAATAAAAGTTTAGCGATCTTTACCTGTTCCGGATTATGGGGTAATTCATTCGACCCGTAATCTCTGGCAAAAATAAATCGCGCATAGAAATATCCAGTTACTACACCCGTAACAACAAAATATATGTTCAAAAATGTGAATGGTTAAGTAAGGCAGTAACTAAAGCTGTAAAAGACACAGTTACAATTCAAGTAAATTCTTAAGCCTTCTAAGCGTTAGGGCCTGATTTACAGACGCGCAAATTGCGTGGCACGCGACCACCGTTACAGATAGTTTGTATGTCATTTTAGGTAACTCAAGGCAAATGCCTTAGCTGGTGGTAGGCAAATATTATTTCCATTTATGTATAAGATGACATCATAACATAGGACATTGGCCTCCCCACAGGTTTCTAAAGCGTTGCTAATTGAAGGTGTTTGCCGTAGTCACCGCGCTTGGTTCGAGTTAGGTGATAGTTAGTACACAGAAGGCGCTGATGCCCGAGTACTTGGTGTATCCCTTTGTCGCCTTTACGACATCCACGAAAGATATGGGGAAGATATGGGGTGGCCCTGTTATTCTTTCTGGGGCGGAAACCACACAGCATTTATATACATATATTTATAATATTTGTTAGGTGCTATAACATACACAAAAATATGTTATTCCAATAAAATCTCTATTTTTTTTTTTTTTTATAGTGACATTATAATATCAAAACCGACACCGACAACGTAAGTAATAATTAATATTATTTCTTTATAGTCTATTTTTAAATATTTACTAAACATGTGTTGATCATAATTGCAATTGTTTAGGTATTCTGAATTAGCAGACCAATAATCAATTCATTTTGAGATTTTATTTTGTATAAGTACTATTATTTAATATCCCAAATACCTATTGAGAAAGCTTGCATTGCATTTGTAAAATAACTATAAGAATACATTACACAATATGATACACCACTTGACAATATACATTTTACATAAACGGTTACCTAAAAATATACTCAGTAAAATAGGAAACTATTTAGCCGACGTTTCAGTATATTTGCCATGTTAAAAACCTATGTAAAACTTTAGAAACAATTTGTGCCTGGTAAAAATGTTACGTAATTTTATAGAATACATTTTAAGAAATGCAATGAAGTCATTTGGGAAATGACTTCCTGTTTTGCAGGGGACTTTACAAACATGCATTTAACGCACACAAAGTAAGAGTTAAGACTCAGGACATTAAACTCCTATCGAGCATGCCTGAGACATATTACAACGAAAAGCTTTGAGGGATATCCCGCCAAATTTGATAACGGAATGACAACTTTACGGACACAGGAAAGAAATTTAAGGAACCCTATACCACAGCAACACATTTACAATGTAATTTTAAGTAAGAACATTCGTGTCGACATTGTAACAAATGTAAGAGATGGCAACATTCATTATAAAAAAATACATATTTTTAATTTTAATTAAAATAGTTTCATGAGAAGAAATCAAGTGTTTATGTCATACTTATTTTCTACGGTGTTAAAAAAATTACGATTTAAATTCATCATCATGTCTGGAGCAAAGGCTCCCCAGAGAATAGGGCACGTTTAACAGACGGGTTGGCGATCGCAGTTTGATGGTCATAGTTCACAGAAAAACGCTGCTGCCCGTAATTCTCTGGTAGGTTTTCCCTCGGATGAGTTCTACGCCCCCCACGGGATGAGACGGGGTATTCTACGCCGTCAGCACACAGCAGCGTGATTTTCCTTGAAAACCAAAAAATCACGAAATCGAAGTTTTTTCTCTTAAAGACTTTAAAATAACCTATCATTCTTCCATGTACTATATATCAGGAAAATGAAATAACCCTAGATTCTGTTGATGTGTGTATATATTTATATAAATAGTCATCCTGCATGGGTATTGATCGCTAAATACGAGAGCGTAGTGGTGGCTAGCCGACGTCAACACAACACTTCTACAAATACCACACCGCACGAGCAGTAAGCATTGCTTAAGAAGTTTGTGAGCCGTTACCCTCAACCCTATATAATTTATACAAATTTCACGGCACTTATCCCGCGTTATGGGGATTTGGGCCGGACGTAATGAGTGTAATGTTTTACTTGTGTTTGCCTTGTTATACTACAAACATAATGAGCTGGAATTATCAACTTAAATGACTGCCCTGCTGGTCTTGTGGTTAATGACCCTGCTGCTAAGCCAGAGATTGTGGGTTCGATTCCCACCCGGGAAAAATCTTTGTGTGATGAACACGATTATTTGGTCTGTCATTATCACATCAGCCGAAAGACTGCTGGTCACTGCTGGACAAAGGCCTCCCCCAAGGATCTCCACAATAACCGGTCCTGCGCTGCCCGCATCCAGCGGCTTCCCGCGACCCGCACAAAATCGTCGGTCTATATATAAGTATGTTTATCAGTTGTCGTTTTGTATGTCGGTCTATATACATACATACATAGACTCACGCCTGTTTCCCAGAGGGGTAGCCAGAGAAAACGGATTTCCATTTGTCACGATCTTTGCATACTTCTTTTGCCTCGGTCTATATATAAATATATAAGTATGTTTATCAGTTGTCTGGTTGCCTTAGTACTTACAGGCTTTGCCTAGTTTGAGAACAGATGGCAGCGTGACAGTTGTCTCAAGATATCTGTTTATTTGTAGGTATGAAACAAAAAAAAATGTTGAGTTGTGAAATATTTCTGGATCTATATTATGAATTGTATAAAGCTGTCTGTGGTTCTGTTCCTGATCGCTCTCCTGGTCATGTCGGAGAGCATGTAAGGGAGTACACCTGTATTTACGTACACACACACTAGTACTACAATATTTCCTGCGGAGTTTGCTGGTCTCCGTACAGATTGGTCACGGTAGTCAAAGTTTGGTCAAGAGCATTGCCTCTACAATTTCTACGGTGATATTATATCAAACTCTTATTCTCTATTACACGTTAAAAATATAAATGATCATAAATTATTGCTTCAAGGTAAGGGTAGTTAGATGAAGAAGAGTTAGCTTACGTGCATCTAATTGATTCATTGGGTCTTAGGTAATTAAGTAATAGGATCAGGCGTTACTTTGCCGATTACTTTGACGAGTGCTCGAGTGAGACATCATTCGAGTACTCGATGAGTTAGCATCCTTTGAGAATGGTCCGTGGAGGACTGAAAAACGTAGGTTAATATACTGGCGCATGTGATTTGCTTCTTTATAATTATTGTCATTCTTGCATGTTATGCACATTGCGGGCGTGAGGGCTGTGCAAATTTCATTCAAAAATCACGATAAGTATTTTGAAGTTATGAGGGAACAGATGGACATAATGAAATGAAATAATGAAATTTATTCAGCACTTGGGTATTAACATACACTTGTCCTTGTCAAGTTCACAATGCAGTACATAAACATAGTCGAATACAGTATAAAAATTACAAAAAATTTATTAGTCTGTCCGTGCGGTCTGTTTTATCAGATATATTTTCGTAAATCCTAAAATAAATAACTAATCTATTATTTTCAAATTTAGTTGTACAATATTAAAATAACATTACCACACATTTACATAACCACATACATACCGGTCACTTAATCACTCCGGGCTTAGTCTTTACATAACCACATACATACCGGTCACTTAATCACTCCGGGCTTAGTCTTTACGTACTCCATTTCTTATTACTTTTTGCCGGTTTGTTTGTGCATTTGTTACAACGTCACAGAACAGCTTCTGAAAATTTGGGAGAGACATTTTAAGACTGTAAAATTCGTATACATTTTGACTTTTAAGTCTGAGTTTAGCGTTTGCGCCTGTTGTTCAAGTGTCACCAAAGATCTTACCACAAACCTGCCTTAACTAGCTCGTTGATGTATATTGAAGACTTTTTATGGATATAATAAATTCTTGTAAGATAATGACAGATGATATTATTACCATATTATTTGTTTGGGCTAATCTTGTGCGGGTCGCTGGAAACTGCTGGATGCGAATAGCACAAGACCGGCAATTGTGGAGATCTTTGGGGGAGGCCTTTGTCCAGCAGTGGACGTCTTTCGGCTGATATGATGATGATGAATCTTATTACATAATTAGTAGGCGGTGCTAATGACGTGTAACGAAGGAAGTCGCGGGAATACTACTAACTAAATAAAATGGAATCAAGCATGCTACGGTGTCTGTGTCGTCTGCACTGTGGTACGTCTACGTCGTAGCAGCATAAATAGACGTCGCAGTAACTTTGTTAGGAAAATAAACATTGGATCGTTGAAATATGTAGGTTGCAAACAAGTCCTGGGATGTTTTGTTTCAATCAATAAATACAGGCGTTGGTAGATAAAGACTTGTGATTACTTGAAATATATCTGATACCACTTCTTTTGCAATGTTACTTTATTAGCTACGGTTAAAAATATAATTATGTCTTTAGATTTTTCACTACATAATAATGTAATTTTTTTGGAGTAATTTCATTTATATTGCATACCCTCTAAACATAAATCCGTAATTTGTCTCAGCAGTTAAAGTTGGCAGTCATGCGTAGAATAGAATAGAATAGAATAGTTTATTTGCTCGAGACATGGTTACAGAGATGGTACAAAATACATTTTACAATGGGTACAGCATGTTTCACCGATACTTCGGTATGCAAATTTATTGAATAATATTTTTTTATTATATAATTCACTAATCAACACAATCAAATAGAAACACAGAAATATAACAATTATAATACACAATACAGTCTATAGTTAAATTAAGTTCAAAAATGTCAATAATATAAGTCAATCACCACTACACAATCTAAAATGTCAATACTTATTTCTAAAATTGAGTGCAATACTATTATTAGTTGAATAAATATCATGGTCTTATGTCAGAAATTCCTTTATAGTATAATAACATTTTTCTATAAGCCATTTGTTTAGATGTGTTTTAAATTTTCTTAATGGGAGTTCTCTAATATCTCTAGGGATTTTGTTAAAGATTTTAATAATCATAAATGTACAATTTCTTTTGAAAAGAGTTGTTGATGTTTTAGGTAGTTGTAATTTAGTTACATCTCGTGATAAATATTTTTTATTTTTGCTTACTTCTTCGAAAAGGTCCGGGTGTTTTTTTACAAATACTCCTATTTCCAGAATGTAAAGAGAGGTCAACGTTAACACCCTAAGTTTTCTGAATAAAGGCTTACACGTGTCTATTGGTCCGGCACCACATATCGCTCTGATGCATTTCTTTTGGGAAATAAAAGCTTTGTTTATGTCTGTGGAACTTCCCCACAGTATTAGGCCATATCTTAAAATTGAACTCACGTAACCATGGTAGGCTAGTAGGGCAGTTTTTTCACAGGTTTGTTTTCTGATTTTTTTAAGGGCGAATATGAATTTGTTAATTCGTGTACATACCGATTTTATGTGAGCTTTCCAATTGCATTTCTTATCTAATCTAATACCTAAAAATGTAGTTTCGTCTATTTCCTCAATTTCTTGGTCTAAGTATTTTAGTGTCAAATTTTTGGTCACGCTGTTGTAGTTCCTGAATTGAACGAACTTAGTCTTTTGAATGTTAACTGTCAAGTTATTTTCACCTAACCAGTCTGTAATGGTTTTAATCGTCCCATTCAGTGTTTTTTCATAAATTTCTGGGCTACAGTTTTCGGGAATCATCACCGAAATATCATCAGCAAATAACGTACACTTATGGGATGTAATTTTAGGCATGTCATTAATATAGAGTAAAAAGAGGAGTGGCCCTAATATACTCCCCTGAGGAACTCCAAATTCGTTTAATTTATTATTCGATTGATACGTAGTTGAAGTTAGTTTTTCGTCTACCCGAGAGATTTCTACGAATTGTTTCCGTTCTTTCAGATAACTATCTAACCAGTTGAGAGCTATGCCTCTAATACCATAACGCTCACATTTGTGTAAAAGCACTTTGTGATTCACAAAATCAAATGCGCTGGACATATCAAAGAATATTGATGCTACCCGTTTTCTCTTATTTAAATATTCGTTGATGGTTTTTACTAATTAGATCTAGATCGTAGATCTAGATCGTAGATCTTTAGAAATGCGAAGTAATTCAAGTCATAAACTATGAATTGTGTCGTATATTAAAATTTACTATTTTAATATACGACACAATTCTATATATATATATCTTATTAGAATAATATTACAGTTTATTATTTCATTGATTAAGTGTCAATGAAAATGAAAATTATTAAAAGTTTACGACTACTTAGTAGTACGACTTAAATAAACCGATCAAGGGACGTGTGCATAAAGCATTGTACTAGTCATTCGTTAATTAGTCATTATTTAAGTGACACACATGAGAGGGCACTCTTACAGGCCTTTATTTACTGTAGGCCCAGTTAAAGAGAACAGTAACACGAAGAAGGACTAATGAGACTTTATTTTCACTTAAAGGGTTAGTTCATTCACGAAGTTCGAGTTCATTTGCCGACTAAACTGATAATTTTCATTTATAATTAAAGTTATTTATATCAAATGTGCTTAAGATTCGACGCCTATTAGTGTAAATAGGGTTTCTATAATATTATCTAATTATTGTCAGCTTATATATTATGATTAGCTCCTTAATTTAATTATTTACTTTTAAAATGAATAAATATAGCAATTATGGAACATTCTTAACATTTTATGCTGGTGGTAGTGTAATAGTGGAAAACCGTTTTGTGTTATAGTACTCTATTTAAAAAAAAATAGGTAACACAGTTATTATGTTCGTAATAAAAACAACGTCAAGGAACATAATTTAAGCATATTTATTGCCGCTAAAACTGTTTCCCTTGGAAATTGCTTGAAATTGTTTACCCGATAGCTGTTAATGCTCTGATTTAAGCTTATATATTTATACACTTAGGATTATACATTTTATATATAAACGCGTGTATGTATGCACACATACTGATATTTTATGTTTTTACTTCCTGTTCCATATTTATTATGTCCTATCAACTAGAACTTAAGAACTTTTTAATATATCAGAATCAAACAAACAACTAATTAATTTAAAAAGGGTATTTGTTTATTTCTTATGATATAACAATGTATATAAAACAATGATCATAGCCACGCGGGTGCCAATGCCGTGGGTTTTGCTAGTTTCTGTCTAAAGTAACGAAGCAACAAACCTAAAAATCCATTACAAACTATTAGATTTCTCGTCCATAATATTGGCGAGCGTGATAACTCCGTTTTATAAGCGCAGTAAGTTTGGTTGACAGTCTGACTGTCTCGCCCAGCTGCTCGATACAATAGCGATATGAAAATCTAAACGTCAACGTCAAATATAAAGTAAATGATTCAGTGTTTGGATAGAAAATAGACAGTGTGTGTATATCGGACTTTTCATTGGTTAGAATTCACGCGGATTTAAATAGGTGCATTTGATTTCTGTACAACGTTTTTAATGCAAGCCATGTAATTTTTTTAAATCGTAAGCATTAATAACTATACGGACGCCACTTTGGTAAATATACCTTGTTTTAACAGCTTTGTTATTTCGTAACTACTGAACATTTTAATCGGTTTACAAACAAAGGAGAAATTGCATAAAACAGTTAGCAAAAATATAATTTCTTTAACGTCGGTGAAAAAAAAATCAATATATCCATATTTTGTAATGGTCCATATTATGTTGACTTCTTTGCGAAACATTACCTCCGTATTTGTATAAATACAGACAAACATTTCGTCTTTATTTATATTAATATTTAAAACCAAAGCAACAAACGCAGTTACCCATTTAACAACGAACAACCTCAAGTAGAAGTAAGGCACTCAGTTGAAACACTTTTCCAGTCACTTGTCGGCGTCGATTGGAGGACAAATCGGTACAAGTGAGGGCGTATCTAAAAGCATTGTCTTGTCTCGCGGTCGCCTACATAACTGCAATATAACTCCAATTTAATTCGGCCTATTTATGTATCGCTTGTGGTGGAGAAGTGGGTGATCTGCGACAGGTTTAAAGTAAGCTTTTGAGATTATTGGACGTTAATTTTTGATACATTTCCTTAAAGTTTAAACTAATGTCAATAGTAATAAAAATACAACCTCTCAATAAATATGCCAACAAAGTACTTCTTCTTCACTCTTGGTCCATTAAATTATTGCCTGGAAGAGATCGCACCTACCCGAGATACGGCCGCTATTTGTACAATCTTGTTAAACATCTTCATATTTCATTAAATAACGAAATGTTTCTATAATATCTATATATATATAAAAATCAATGCCACTTTTCGTTGTAATGTTATAACTCAACAACGCCTTTACCGATTTGGCTAATTTTAGTCTTGAATTATTTGTGGAAGTCCAGGGAAGGTTTGTACGTAGAGAAAATTTAGAAAAAGTCTTGAAAAAGTGTAAAATCAACATCTTTTAGCAATTTCTAATATTTTTTTGTTCGAATAAATAAACTTAATAATCTTTTATTTTTTATTACTATGCCGTATACGTAGCGAAGCACGTACCGGGTCGCTAGTATATCATATATTATTTTAATATAATTATACAAAACTCAGCGATATTGCACGCGAGCCGCCGGCCAGTGTCAACTGTTACCTATGTTGAACGTCCGACGCGAGCACACGCTTCTCGAAAGACAAGTTCACGCTCAAATCCCACGTGTGCTCAGAATATTGCGCCTAGTGATCGTGAACTAAGTCTACGGTAAACGTTTGTGTAAAAAACTATATCAAACAAGTGCATTACCACAATCGGCCTTCATCGGCTTAAGAACCGGCGAAGGAGCTCACAGTGCATCTGCATTCCAACCAATTTTAGAGCGCGGCGCTACTAGGTGGTCATGTCGAAAGAGTGTTTTTTGTTACAATAGTTTATAAAAAATATGTCGAGTAAGTCCCGTAAGTAATTTTATGTTGGACTCGGCTATCCTTTTCTACCTCTACAGGAGTAAGTCTAATTAATTACGTGAATCCCGTCAAGGTTTTGAAAAAGTAATTTCTTCACGCCACGGTAATAATAATATAGTTGTTCAGAGTCTTAGTGGGCTATATCAGTGTATTTGGCCTCCCGTGCTACAGGTAGTTGTTAATATACCGACAAATCTTCAGGAACTGTCCTATGCTAAGTTTAAATCGGAGGTCAGGAATATTTTAATGAAAAAGGCCTATTACACTCTCAATGATTATTTAAACGACAAAAACGCTTGGTCGCTTGGTGGTTGAACACGAGCAACATCTTAAGGTTACATCAAGGACATACATTTATATTTTACTCAACTGACTATAGAAATAATTCTGTAATATCATAGATTTTATATGCATATTCTTATTATTAAACAAATGTATATTATCTTGAACATGTCAAACGCTGTTCGGCCGAAGGCTGTTAACGACTTCAATATGAACTACCCGTTGTATGTTCGTCATGCTCCCATTGTGTGTTAATGCTTGCGGTGGCGTTGTGGGTCGGGTCGTTTCCTTCCCTCTAATATGGCGAGGGAGGCGATGGCTGGCCCTCACGTCATAATCGTGAACGGGTGCTGCTTGCGGTAACTGGTCGAACTGCTGTTGGGGTACTCATAATATTTTATTTTTTCATACAGTCGTTGCCTCTGGTTGACTTCGTGTGACTTGTTAATTTTGTAAATGTACGCGGATGTACCCACCGTTTGCTCATCTAGCAAGAGATTATTCTAATTGCTTGAGTGAAATTTAATGTTATTGTTTATTATCTCACAATTTTTTGATTCATTAGATGACAACGGTTCTGTGCGTGCATTAGCCTACATACCGCCCATCAAAATGTAAGAAAATACATGATTAAAAAAAAAGAACGAAAACAAAAAGCAAAAGAAGACGAAAAAAGCAAGCCCGGAGTTTCTTTGTGGCTTTCTTCTCCGGGTCGTCCACCTAGGTAGCTAGAGAAAGCAGCAGGTTAGCTTTGTAGGCTCCTCAGCGGCGAGGATCGCTTTGGCCCCTTAACACGTAATCGGTGATCCCGTGCAACTGATCACACCCTCTCTTAGAATTCTGTCCTTTTGCTTCAGCGGCCCCCTGAGCTGTGGCCCGAACCCCAAAAGGGTGGCCTCGGGTATTAATCATTTAATTTAAGCTACTGGTTAAGAGCCTTCTGCGCTAGCCAAATGCTCATTGCCTTCAATTCTTTAATTTTAATATTGTACAACTAAATTTCAAAATAATAGATTAATTTTTTTAGACTAATTATATCTTTGTAATTTTTATACTGTATTCGACTATGTTTATGTACTGCATTGTGAACTTGACAAGTACAAGTGTATGTTAATACCCAAGTGCTGAATAAATTTCATTATTTCATTATACTAGTAAAGGCGTCTTCTTAAAAAACCTAGGTTCACAGTAAATTTTATTTTATAGATCAAAACGTTTGTCAGAATAAGAAATATGTTCTGCAGAATTATAAACATTAAAAAAATAAGGATAGATCAGTGAAGTAGAAATTTATGTCTGATGAAACCGGTAAGTAATACAAAAATCTCCGTATATCGCACAAAATATAAAGCCACCACCTCATCATAAAACCGCTTTAATAAGTCTATTACCTACGACCTTAGGTGACGTCATCACCGTATTTACACGTCAATTTCGAAGCACACACGCTAACCATCGACACCTAATATCCACCTCCCTATTAAATATTAGCATAAATCCAGCCGCGGATGCATCCACGTAAATTTGACCAGGGATCAGTACGCTAACCATGAGCTTCATTATTAAGGTATAATTACATAATATTGTATAATATTATGTAATTATACCTTAAATATTATATATCGGGACTAGTCCCTCCCTCTTACCCACCACTGCAACTCCTGTAAGCCAGGATCAACAGTGGCACACAATGAAATGACACTGAGCGGTGAAGCTCAGGCATGTCCCGGGGAATCGCTTTAACTGTCTTGGATCCCGCAACGAATTTAATCAGAAACAGAAAAAAGGAGGAGTTAGAAAATGAATAGTTCCACTTCCCTCCAGAGCAAAGCGGGAGACAGAATGATGTAAAGAGGCTATAGCCTCATAAAATGAGAGATTTGCAACTAGAGAAGCCAGCTGCAAAAGCCCCGAGGATCAATTTAAGGGTCCTAAGTGAGCTGTTATATTTGATTCCAATAGTAGGTATGGCAAAAACGCTTAAACGCACGGAAGTTGTTCCTTGTTGCTACAAGATCCGTATAATAAACTACTCCAGATATTGGTTGCAAACTGTTTAACATAATATCACGCTGATTTTGCCAGAGATCACACTCCCACAGGATGTGGTGAGCAGTTTGTTCATATTCGTTACTGGATGTTGAGCACAGACAGATTGGTGAAGATACTAATTTGAAACTATACAATTTACTTTTAGAATTGCCGTGTCCGGTAAGAAATTGTGCAACACAATGGTCTATGATTAGCCAAGTTTTATTTAACCGTTCGCGTACGTCCGGAAAGAACTGGTGCAGATGGCGACCCTTGGTTGACGTATTCCATCTACATTGCCATTCATTTAGTAGTTCATTATTTAAGTCAGCTATTGGCATAAATAGCCTGGTTATTTTCGCACGGTCGCGTAATGATAAGAAATCATTTTCTAAATTATCGCGCGTAGAATAATACATTGCTGCTCGTCTATGAACTTCAAGATCAACCGGTAGTACACCCGCTAGGACAGGTAGGGCCTCTGTGCTCACTGTTCTATAGGCTTTACACAGAAATATCAACGCCAACCTCTGGCTTTGTAGTAATTTACGGCGAGCAGCTCCGATGGTAGCCCTATCAGCCCACACAGGCGAGCCGTAGCATATACACCCAAGATAGGTTGCCCCGTAAATGATTTTAAGAGTATTAAAAGAGAGGCCCCAGGTTGCCGTCGATATCCTTGTAAGTGCAAAAAAGTTTCGCTTAGCTTTTTCCCCAACTGATTTAATATGTTCTATAAACGAGAAATTCTTTTCTAAAACTAAACCCAAATAACAGGTTGATATTTTGCGTTTTACAGTAACATTATTAAGTTTTACGCCCGGGGGGGATTTTAGTTCACCTTTAAGAAGGAGTTGGTAGGTTTTATGAGGAGCAAATGTAAGGCGATTTCTTTTACCCCATTCACTTATCATACCTAAGCAAGTTTGAGCCAGATTTTCCAACTCTCTCCTGGAGTTACCCTGTATAAGTAAGAGGCCATCGTCGGCATATGCCGTTAGAGAGCAGCGTGATGGCAAGGGTAATGTCAAGAAGTCATCAAAACCCAAGTTCCAGAGATACGGCGCGAGCACCGAGCCCTGGGGGCAACCCATGGTTAACGATTTAGTGACTCTGCAGTGACCAAGCTGAAGAGTTGCAGAGCCATGTACGATAATATATGTACCATAATATTATAATAGGTCTTTACCTATGAAATTGCCGTTTTGTATGAAAAAATTTAAACGAATTTTTTTCATGAATTTTTTTATTTGTATTAATCGAAGTAATCACCCATGCAATCAATGCATCTTTGCCATCGCAGTGGCAGTTTATTGATGCCCTTCTTAAAGAAATCAGCTGGACGGGAGGCAACAAATTCTTCAAAGGCATTTTGTACTGCCTCTCGGGTATTGAATTTTTTTCCCGCCAAGAAGTTATCCAAATTCTGGAAAAAGTAGTAGTCTGTAGGCGCAAGGTCTGGTGAGTAGGGCGGATGACGGAGAGCTTCCAACCCCAGTTCTTGCAACTTGGAGACCGTCTGCTGTGCAGTATGAGGTCGCGCGTTGTCGTGCAGGAGCAGCGGAGACGAGCGATTGACCAATGCTGGTTGGAGATGCGCCAGCTTCTCCATCATTGTGCTCAGTTCTTCACAGTACACATCTGCAGTAATGCTCACCCCGTTTGGTAAGAAGCTGTGATGAATCACACCGGCGCTAGACCACCAAACAGTGACCATCACTTTTCTAGGGGTAAGTTTTCGTTTAGGGCATTGTTTAGGTGCTGAACCAGGATCCAACCAACTTGCTGAGCGCTTGCGGTTATCAAACAGAATCCATTTTTCATCGCAGGTAACAATGCGGTTCAAAATTCCTTCATTTGTGTGTCTGTTGAGCAGTGCAAGGCACGTCTCGACGCGTACTTCGCGCTGGCGATCATTGAGTTCGTGGGGCACCCATTTGTCAAGCTTTTTTACCTTGCCAATTTGACGCAAATGGACCAATATTGTTTTGACGCTAACGTCGAAAGCTGCTGCTAATTCAGCCGTAGATTGTGTATCATCAGCTTCCACAACCGCTTTTAATTCGTCATTGTCGACCAAAGTCTTCGGACGACCGCGAGGTTCATTTTTCAGGTCGAAATTTCCAGAACGGAAGCGAGCAAACCAATAACAGGTGGTGCGTTGGTTTGTAGTGTTAGCTCCGTAAACGTCGTTGATGTTGCGTGCCGCTTGTGCCGCGTTGCTGCCACGACGGTACTCATATTCCATAATTACTCGAATTTTTAACGTATCCATGATGACGAAAAAGATTGAAATGCGATGAAAATGTAACACTAATCAATAAAGAAATGACTACTTTTGGAAAAAAGAATCCATGTTTTTAAAATAAAATTAATTTGAAATTAGAATTCTTAGCCAAACAAAAATTATTTTGATTTGAAATGGCCAGTACTGCAGAACGGCAATTTCATAGGTAAAGACCTAATATATACCTTAAATTTACCCCATTGGTATCAGTGGGGTAAATTTTGATTTAGTAAGAATAAAAATGGAGAATAATATCGCACATAATTTAGCCATTTCCGTCTAAATAACACTCGATTATAACTTCTATCTTTCAGGTACAAAATTTGGCTAATGTCTAATTGAAATTGGTCATTGGAGACGGATACTCGGTAAGATTTAGTTTAAATCCCCGTGGGCAGAAAAAAACTAAACCTACGAGCGAATTTAAGCTCATGCTAAAAACGAAACATTATAATTGTAAAAACATATGACGACATTAGCCGTGAGGTTTCTGGCCCAGAAAGGAGATTAGGGCCACCCCATACCATCCTATGGGTGTCGTAAAAGGCGCCTAAGGGATACATCAGTTGGGCAGCACCGCCACCCGTGTACTAACTACCATTTAACTACGGTCGCCAACTCGCATGCCAAGTGCGGTGTCTAAGACAAACCCTTCCAAATGGCAACGTTATAGAAACCTTTTTAGGAGGCCTATGACTAGCAGTGGACGATATCAGGCCAATGATGATGATGATGATGACGACATCTAACATTCAATATCATTCATCGTTGCATACGTATTATAAGCTCAAACTTGTTCTTAATTTCACGTGATTGATTGATGTGAATACAAATAGACTCAAAACTACCCTACCTTAACTTAACCTTCGATTGTCAGTTATCAAAATACAAAATATGCCTAATTTTTGAGTAAGCGATGAAATATCCGGTAAACTTTGCAATATCCAAATGCGGTTTCAATAGTTGATAACAAAAGTATACAACATTTCAATACACCGCTAAATTAATGATGTAAAGTAAAGTAATTAATGCTAATGAATCAACCATATGATTACAAATAAACTCATGTTTACAAATCAGGCGGACCAATTACATGGGCTTTGCTTTTGGTTGCCGGAAAAAACTTGAATGTCGAAACAAACAAGTTATTTTGGGGCCGACACAAAGAGTCCATGAATTTATAATGTCCAGGGAAATTAGCTTTTTCCTCTCACTTGCCGGGCGCGGGCCAGTGGGATAGTCCCCACCGCGGTGCCGCTCGGTGAATTATGTGCAGTATTTTGATACGCACAATATGTCATATGGACGTACAAATTGTGAACTACGAGTATATACGTTCAGGTAGAACGTAACACATAGGTGTTATAAGTTTATAGTCTACTAGCTGTGCCCCGCGGTTTTACCCGCGTTAAACTTTATAAATTATCACATCTCTTCCCCCGTAGGTAATAGCGTGATAATATGTAGCCTATATGTTGACCCGACCTCTAAGTAATATTTATGCAAAATTTGAAGTAAATCCATGCAGTACTTTTTGAGTTTAGCCTGGACATGTATACAGACAAACAGATAAATAGACAAAAATTCTAAAAATTATACACTATACTTCGATATCGATTTTAGATCACGCCCCAGGTATCCATTTAAAAAAATATTTAATGTACTGTTTTGACTTTCCTAGGATTTTATTATATGTATTGATGTCTAAACTGTGCACGGACTAGATAAATCTAGATGTTTCTGAATCAGGTCTTATGAAAGTGTAATAAATGAATTTAGCCGGCCTGTTGGGCTAGTGGTTTGTGACCCTGACTGCTAAGTGCTGAGCCAGAGGTTGTGGGTTCGATTCCCATCCCGGTGAAACCTTGTATGATGAACACTATTATCTGTTTTCTGTCTGGGTGTAATTAATATGTATTATGTACGTATTTAGAAATATATAAATATGTTTATCAATAGTCTGGTCCTTATCGAGATCGTCTCGAGTTCCCGGAGCCATCACCCACATCACCCACAGCACCGAGAGCTACCGTAGTGGTTTTAGTGGGTAACCTATAATTTAAGGCCTAGAGACTCAATGTTTTTATCAAATTGTGCCCAGTCTAGTGTTTTTAGTTTGCATTCTATAATGACTAACAAGCTAATTTCAGTTATATAATAGTCCCAGTTAAATATTATTCGTCCAAATTCGTAACGTCACTTCATCACCATCATCATAAGCATATCAGCCGAATGACTCCCACTGCTGGTCAAAGGGCTGAAGATCTCCACAATTGCCGGTCTTGCGTTCCAGCGATTTCCAAACTTCACTTGGCTTGGCTTGAACAACTCTGACAGTAGGGTAACCACTGCCCACACGATAATTAGTAAGTAAGTACGTTAAATTATCAAAAAATAACAGCTTTACTAACTTTCAAGCACTTGCACTTCTTTAAATTGGAGTTTAAAACTCATCCTCTGTTTTTTCCGGCGTGTAGCGTGCGAGTGCTTTCATATTTAACCTGTTTTGAAGGTGCCTCCTTCCCTTTACCCCGCAGCCTCACGCCAAAGGAAAAGGAATTTTTAATGCCCTTACATTTTTCATGTATCCCCAGAGATTTTATTTCTGAGAAAACAACAATCATATTTAGGTGCAATAACGTTGTCGTAGCTATTTAACTATTCATCGTCTCCTCGACTCCACGAAAAATCGATTCACAGGTCGGTCTGTTACGGTTTTTTTATTGCTGCTGAAATAGAACTATTTGTGAACGCAGTTGTCAACTTTATAACTTCTTGTAGAATATTAAATTTATATCCGCGCCATTATCGAGTTTAGTAGTGGATCGCCAACAGATATAAAAATTTTATGAGCTATTAATCTCTATTTTACAAACATGAACTACTCATAAAAATCGATCATCAATAAATTTAAAATAATTTGAATATAACTTGAGTTCCAAATAAAATCAACCGTCGAAATTTATATTGGTATCGAATATGCCTATGGTAATATTGGGAAAATCTTGTATTCTGTAGGAACAGGTTGGGTGTTTATGTCATTGTTATTTTAAATAAAAGTAAACCTTGATATTTTGTCAAAATAATGATTACACAGGGTTATTAGCGAGCTTGAAAATTAAATAACAATCAAATGGGAGTCGGACTCCCGCACTTCACGGTCTTCAAGCCTGTCACAGACAGTTCCAATAGTCACTTAATATGGACATATATATAGCCGGACCGCATTATTTTATAGTGTAATTTACAATTTTAGATATAAAATATATAACGAGGACACGTGGAATGATATCTTTATAAAAAAATAATAATGAAGTCGTTGCGGCAGTTTAGTTAAGTTTTCGGGTCAAATGCTCAGCACGGTCTTTTTGACGGTCACCGTAGCCTAGTTGGTGGTGCTCCTGCCTACGAAGCTGGTGGTCTTGGGTTCGAATCCCGGTAAGTGCAAATATTTGTGTGATGAGCACGAATATTTGTTTCTGAGTCATGGATGTCTTGTATGTATATAAGTATTTATCTATCTATATAAGTATGTATATCGTCGCCTGGTACCCATAGTACAAGCTTTGCTTAGTTTGGGGCTAGGATGATCTGTGTGACATTGTCCCTAGATATTATTATTATTATTAGTAGGTTTGTTTGGCCTATGAGCAGCTGGACTCAGTAAGTACATTCTACTAAATGAATGGCAATGTAGATGGAATACGTCAACCAAGGGTCGCCATCTGCACCAGTTCTTTCCGGACGTACGCGAACGGTTAAATAAAACTTGGCTAATCATAGACCATTGTGTTGCACAATTTCTTACCGGACACGGCAATTTTAAAAGTAAATTGTATAGTTTCAAATTAGTATCTTCACCAATCTGTCTGTGCTCAACATCCAGTAACGAATATGAACAAACTGCTCACCACATCCTGTGGGAGTGTGATCTCTGGCAAAATCAGCGTGATATTATGTTAAACAGCTTGCAACCAATATCTGGAGTAGTTTATTATACGGATCTTGTAGCAACAAGGAACAACTTCCGTGCGTTTAAGCGTTTTTGCCATACCTACTATTGGAATCAAATATAACAGCTCACTTAGGACCCTTAAATTGATCCTCGGTGCTTTTGCAGCTGGCTTCTCTAGTTGCAAATCTCTCATTTTATGAGGCTATAGCCTCTTTACATCATTCTGTCTCCCACTTTGCTCTGGAGGGAAGTGGAACTATTCATTTTCTAACTCCTCCTTTTTTCTGTTTCTGATTAAATTCGTTGCGGGATCCAAGACAGTTAAAGCGATTCCCCGGGACATGCCTGAGCTTCACCGCTCAGTGTCATTTCATTGTGTGCCACTGTTGATCCTGGCTTACAGGAGTTGCAGTGGTGGGTAAGAGGGAGGGACTAGTCCCGTTAAGTACATTCTACTGTTCTGTTATAGGTACGTCTAAGATAGTCGCCTCGCCACTTTGTGTCTCAGGTTCGATTGCCGCAAAGTATAATATCTATATAACACATAAGGAATTGTTTGGAATCTGGATGTACTTTGTGTTCATGAATTGTATGTTAGTACCCCGTGACACAGGGATTCCTGTCCATAGTTTGGGCATTGCCTCTAAAAAAAGAAAACTTAAACGATGAAGACCCATGAGTAAGAGGGCAGGGTTAGCAACGCGTTTGTGATGCTGTGTGGGTCGCAAGGACGCTACGGAAGCCACACCCCATCTGGTACGATGAGTACATGTTAGCCGAGTTAGTAATAATAAAAAAATACGTAAAAAATTACGATAGCTGTGAGGCTCTTGCGCTAAGCCACTTGGCCTTAGGCGCTCGTCGGTTTATTAAGTCTTATTTTATTTAAATTGGTTGTTCTTCAAGAGGTGTAAAGATGAACTATAATCAAAATAAATGTTGTCAAGTGTCTGCCCTGCTAATATCGAGCTATTTAGCGTTAGATACAAAATGACTAGAAGATTCGTTGAACTGTTACGTTTCATTTCCGCCGTCACATTATTATAGACACCTTATTTTCAGTAGAAATTATAAAGCAAAGCAAAGACAGGGCATTTATTAAACCCCGGTAAGCTCCCGTGTACCGGCGGAGCCACAAAACTAGCGAATTTATTGTTATATTTTTCATTAATGTAAAAATCAAACATATTCATGTTTTAATACCACCATGTTGGCAAAGAACACGACCCGTTGATAGTAAGCAGTACCTTGGCCTCACTCACGCATGGCGTACCCTTTATCTTTTACCCATGAGCTCTGGCGACGCAAATCTGACCTATGAATAATTGTGTATTATGTAAGGTGGAGGTTATTCCTGAGAAAATCGTATAACGTTATAAAAATTCAATTTACAACTGCCGCAAGACAAATCTGGGAACTGAAACCTCTTTAGCTTATTATCTTGTAAATCTATAATTAAAAAATAATGGCTTCGTTTTAAAGAACCTGTCAGACAAGACAAGACCTAATAAAATATATAGTAACTTTAATGACTATTTTGACAATAAATTCACGAAATCATCTATTTAACTAAACCCTAACACTAAAACTAATTATAAATTATAATTTTATAAAATCAAATATAGTTAACGATCTAAAAAGCTATTTGCACCTAGAATTAGCACGTAGTTAATTTGTAATACAACAATTCATGTTTGACTATTTTCGGTTTTAAATAGTCCATGTAATAAAACTGTTTTTATTTTATTTTAAAGGATGAATGAATTCATGAAATATTTATTGGCTAGAATATAGATTACAAAGTAGCTGACTACATTGTAGTATAGTTTCACTATATTCAACATACATGTTCTGCAATATATAATATTTGGGTTTTAGAAGATAAGAAGAAGAAGATAATCTGTGTGGAGAACGAGACTGTGTCGACAGTTGCAATGCTTCTTAACACAAGCTATGGTGTCGTCAGTCTGCTGTTCCTTAAGAAGTACCCTAGTAACAGGTGGGTTAGACTTATTTTGTTTTATATCAGAGGGTGACAAACGAGCAAGTGGGTCACCTGATGGTAAGTGGTCACCGCCGCCCATGGACACCCGCAACACCAGAGGAGTCGCGGGTTTAAGAGTCAGCTAACAAGTGTTACTGATCCCCTCCCCCTTTCCTCCGATAAGCCCGGCGACCTTAGATACTCACACGCAAAAACACAACATTAAGTTATAAATGTTATTATTAAGGAATGTCTTCTGTAAGGTGGAGGTACATCCCCAGTCGGACTGCTCTTTGAGCGAATGACCTCTCTTAAATTGAATTACCCCAGATACGACGGACTGCAGGAGCTCTATCCTAGCTAGGCTGCTAATAATTATAAACTTCTCTAGTAATAGGTGGGTTGTACATAAAATTACGTGTTATTAGACGTAACACACAGAAGCAATTATTCAAAAACAAATCTTTATACGTAAATTTACGCTTAACATCTACGAAACCCTAATTACCCGCCTCCACTTATCGCTCCGCTGTTGTAAAAGCCTCTCAGGTCCGCTCGCGCCACTAGTGATAGATCACCCGCCACGGGCAGCCGGTGTAAAATCTGCATCTACTTACAGCGCTGGATTATTTGCGCTCTTATAAATCGCCAGCATCATACACTGGCGCCACACTATTAACTGTGGGATTATTAACAAGGACTGGCAATTATTTTGCATTTCATTTGAAATATTTTTTATTTTTAAGAATAAATCACGTTTTTTCGCAGTAAAACATTCTTAAATTTATGCTTAACTAGCTGTGCCCCGCGGTTTTACCCGCGTTAAACTTTATAAATTAAAGCCTATGTGTTAATCCAGGGTGTCAGCTAACTCTATACTAATTTTATTAAAATCGCTCATGCCGTTTAGACGCGAAGAAGTATCAAACATACATGCTCACACAGTCACACACTCACAAACTTTCACCTTTATAATATTAGTGTGATAAGTATGTTTGATGTTATATGACAATTATACCTACTTCTGTTTGGCATTGTTAAAACAGGAATAGTAATGAATTTTAGACGCAGTATTATCCACTGTACCAAAGCGAAGTAAATGGTCCTTCAGTGAGATGGTTTACATATCCTTCTAAGCTTTTTATAGATCCAGATCATCTTACGAGTTCTAGTTGACACAAGATCGAGGTGTACACTCCAGGATAATCTGTCGTCGAGTTGGAAACCTAGATACCTAATGTAATACATGTTAATAAGTTTGTGTTAGTTCATGTATGTAGTTTAAGAGTGAATTCATTAAGTTTTGGCTGTGTACTTTTGTTAATTATAAATATTGTGTAGGTACTTTGATTTCTTAACATTCAGCGTAAGTAACTTTTCAGCGTGAGATCGTGTTTTAGCCCAAGTCTCTCTCTGGAATTCAAGTGCCGTATGGTCTGCGTAAGAGAAAACCTTGCCATTTCTTGGACTGTATTTACATAGTACATTAATATAGATATGGAAGAGACTTGGGCCAAGTACACTGCCCTGTGGAATACCGCAAGTGATGGGAGCGCATCACCAGGGCGTGTTGATGCTTATTCTGTCTCTGATGAGTTAGATATCTTACTAGAGTGTATTCTGAAAGGTGGAGGTAGTTACGGTGAATGTGCGGCTCTGCTTTCAAATCTTTCAAAAAGATAAATTATATATTTTTTTTAGTAATGACGATTCAACTGACACTACTTATAATCAAAGCAAATATCTGATACAGGTTTCAAGACACATTATAGCTAAAGATTACTAAACAACTATGGGGTACATTGACGATAAAGACGTTTGGCGTTCGGCATCTGCCTGCACATTTCAACTTAAAGCCGTATAGACATAACTAAACTGTTGTCTAAATTGAAATTCATAGGCTAGACAAATGGATATGTGATTAAAGCTTGTGCGACAAAAATATGTATTTCAAAAAAACTGATTGGGCTGTCAAAAATGACTTCTAACTTCTTCTCTTTTATTACGCTCTTTACAGAGCGGTCATGGTCACATCGAGGCAACCACGTCGGTGGTAAAGGTGGACACAGCTTTCCGCACGGTCTCCCGCCATCTCTCCTGGTCTGGCACAGTCAGATATGCAGCTTCCTACTGCGGATTTTACTTGGTCAGTCCAGCGCATATGTGACCACCCGATCTGTTTCCCTCCACTTCTCCCTGCACAACCAGTCGTTTTATGCAGTCGTTATCCTGTCTAGAGACATGTCCGAAGTACTGCAGTTTGCGCGACTGTACTATGGCCGATAGACGCTGCGTGATGCCGAGCTCTTCAAGTATTGATTTGTTAGTGCGGAACTCCGTCCACGATATCCCGAGCATCTTCCTCCAGCACCACATCTACAAAGCATCTATCTTCCCTTTTTCCAACTACCTCACTGTCCATGTCTCTGCCGCGTAAAGAAAAATGGGGAACACAAGTGTACGCACGAGTTTGGTATTGGTAGTTTTAGTAATATTACGATTACTCGTCACTTTTCTTAATTTATCCATCGCAGTTCTGGTAGTGGCCATGCGCCGTTTTACTTCATCTACGCAGCTGCTGTTGTTTGAGATCAAAGCCCCAAGGTATACATATGCCTGATCCACGTCGCAATTTGCAATCTGTGTCACTTCGGGCGAGTTGTCGTTGACGCGATCTACGATCATCATCTTGGTCTTAGATCGGTTTATCTTTAAACCAAACGTAAGGCTTTCGTACGCTCAATTCTCAAAAGAATGTCTCTGAGAAGAATTCCAACTAGTTGTACTCTAAATTATACAGGCCAATTTATAAGATATTAAATTAAAGAGCTGATAAAATTTTGCTAGTGCGTCGAAGAAAAACATATTTTTCCTAGTCATGAGAAGCCCTTAATATATTTCCAGGTAATATATTTAAACATCGGACGAAAAATTATCACGCTTTTCCAAAGTATCACGGGCGATACGT
Source organism: Pseudoips prasinana (assembly GCA_951640165.1). Classification (NCBI taxonomy): domain Eukaryota; kingdom Metazoa; phylum Arthropoda; class Insecta; order Lepidoptera; family Nolidae; genus Pseudoips; species Pseudoips prasinana. Next base: position 924,224 of record OX621238.1, on the reverse strand, counting down.
TCGTGGAACCAAGTAGAATTTTCATTTTACCGGGTTCTACAAATGTAGCGTTATTTATATATTAAAAGTAGAATACAATGATGGTCTTAATCTTTAATCATTAATTATAAAGTTAAAACTAGAAAAATGATATCACACATATAATTAAATTAATTATTTTTTTGGGGAGACCAGCCAGTATGTCGTTATTACTGTGGAAGCGGCGCCAACGGCCTTTAGTGTTGACACCATATGCGTTGACACCCTTGCGCCTTCTTATCTTCCCGACACGACAGGATTGGTGGGCGATGCTGCTGCATTATTTATTCTAGGTCTGGATGTAATTTATATATAACATGTTTGTATGTACCAAGATATTTTTTTAATTCTTTAGATATTTATTGGAATTTACGTTTTTTGATCTTAACGATAGCCCTGTGTGCTCGTTCATATGAGATGGTTCTTTTAACCACAAGAGCAGTTTCTCATAACCAGGTAATGTTACGAGAATGAGAGGATATGATAAAACAAGAGATTCATCTCATATGAACGAGCACAGGTATGGATATCGGAGTGGGACATGAGTTTCCTTAAGATCATTTATCGGGGAATCCAAGTCCAGATATTTATAGACAGGCGCATTTACATTCCTCATCTCATTCCTCCTTTTATGAATCATGACAACAACAGAAAAAAAAATATATTTTATTTATTTAGATAGAAGTCTGTTAATAAGGTATACTTACATATTGTGAAGGTTTCGTCACCTACGTTCTCACTAAAACTTCGATTAATTTGGTTTTATAATTTAATAGACAATTGCTTGACATGTTATTTTTTTTTCGTTTTTACCTAGATTTACCTATTCTTTATTGTATACAAAAAATGCCAACGGTGGTCTAATAAAACGCTGCAATTTCTTGTAGACAATCTAGAGTGTCCAGAAGAAATTGCAGCCAGTGATAAACCACCGTTTCTTATTATGATGATATTTCTAGTACCTATACAATTAACCGTTTTGTTTATTGTAATATAAATATCTCTTTATCATCGTGTAATTAAGCCAACATCACAATTTACTCAAAAACATTAACATATGTTGACATTCCCACGAACAAACATGACCAAATAATGTAAATTCAATATTCAGTACAGCAAGCCACAGCATTACCATATCCGGATCACATTCAGTACAGTACTCAACAATGCAATCACTCAACCGGACACCTAATTACCGATATAACTTGCTACTCTAATCAATCATTCATCGAACCTCGTTACTTCCCACACCTCATTAAATGCGATTCAATCTACCCGTCCCTTTCTTACTTTATACTACAAAACAGGATGGTGATACCAAACCTATATCGGACTTAAACCTCGCTGGAAACTCGAGCGGTCCAGTAGTGAATTAAACGGTGCATTTGTGAGATAAATGCTCAACTGCATTCATGCGGCAGTGCGGCGCGCGAGTTGCGCGGGGTCTGCGAGAGATGGCGCTGATTCTTGTCATTAATCATTACGTGAACGTGTGACGTCACCGAGTAATGCTCTGCACTATATGAGTACAGAGGAAGGAGAAAATAGAAGAATCGCACCATTAATAACAATTACCAAGATGACCCGTATTGCCGTTTGTACGTACAAATATCAGATTTATAAACACAATTGTATAGTCCCTTTTTAGAATGGAAATCTAATAATTTCCTGCTTCATCATCTCTCTCTTTGATTAAGTTAGTTAAGAAGTTTAATGAGTAGGCTACTTAGCTTTAAACCAACTAAAGGTAGCGACTTTAAAATCTGAGTATGTGTTGTTGATCCTGGTGTAAAGTAGTTCACACTACGCATTATTAAAATAGGTATGTATAACATGGGGTGTAACTCGCGAATAAATTCTGTATTATGAAAAGAAGTAACGACTAAAAAAAGTCTCCATGAAGATTCTTTTATCCTACAAAAACCCGCCAAGTGCGAGTCGGATTCGCTCATGAAGGGTTCCGTAGCAGCAAGTATTACAGTTGATTAAATGAAAGCAAATTGCGGTTTACGATTTATGACGTATTAAAAAGAAAACTACTTGCTAAATCTCATTCAAACCAATTTTAGTTGTTAGTTTGCATGGTTAATGTACACTAACATGTCATGTCAATCATATATTTTTTTTAGTTTTATCATTCTCTTATTTTAGAAGTTACAGGGGGGACGCTCAGGGCCGCGGCGGCAGTCTGAGAAGTGTCCTCTACTGCCGCCATGTACAAGCAGCTCCGGGATGACAGCGATCTGTCTGTGGCGCAGCCGCTGTGCCGTACTGGCAGGAGTCGGCAATAGGGGAGGGCAATCCAAAAGAGTCCTCCCAGGGTACGTGTCCCGACCATCTGGGACATGGCGCAAAAGGGGGGTATCGGAGCAGCATACCCGCGTACCCGGGACTCCCCCATCAGGCGCCAAGAGAAGTCCACGGCAGGTAGGTTTAGTCGGTGCAAGTCCGACATACCCACCCGCAGACACTTTTTGCGGGTGGCATGTGAAGGCATTCCCCATAAGTACCTTAACAAAAAAAAGGGTAAAAAAATTATATTAGAAACCTCACTATCATTTTTGAAGACCTATCCATAGACATGTATGGGTACGATGAAAAAAAAATTGAGTTTCAGTTCTATGTATGGAGGCCCTCAAAATGTTGTTCTTTTTCTATTTTTGTGTAAATATCTAATGCGGTTCACCTAATACATCTACTTACCAAGTTTCAACAGTACAGTTTCGGAAAAAAGTGGTTGTGATATACGGACGGATAGACAGACAGACAGACATAACGAATCTATAAGGGTTCCGTTTTCTGTCATTTGGCTACGGAACCCTAAAAACAGAAAACACGCATACGTCCCAAAAGATGGCAAGCAGTTGCTGTAGATTATGACGATTATAACATAATTGGCGTAGCTAAAGCGTTACCTGCCTTTTTGTACATGTCGTGTACAGTTAGCCTAGTGGCTTTCACTGCTTCACCAGGCAATGGAGACGAGCGTGAACTCGAGCCGTCAATACCTTGGAAGTATTCTGTATGATAGATATGCTTCCACAGTCTAGTTACTCATAGACGGAAAACGATATAATCATACTGATTTACTTCCTTATCGTATGGGCAGGGGTTACCCTAGTGTAAGAGTTGTTCAAGCCGCCCAGTAGGCCTCTGACATGGCTCAACGACTGTTTCCTAATGGCTACAACCGGGACCGACAGCTTAACGTGCCCTCCGAAGCACGGACTCGCTCAGAATTTGAACCACTTTGGCGGTCACCCATCTATGGATTGACTAGCCTAGTTGCTTCTATTGCTTGCCAATCACTTCGGACCGGTGATTAAAATGTTACAACCATGTAGCGGCGCACACGGGAAGGGACACGGAAATTTTCTTTAGAGCTTAAGCCCCAAGTATTGTAAAAATTTAAATTTTTATAATTTTAGCCTACATGTACAGACACCAGCACATTCAGCTACCCCAATCTGCCAATTACTTTTATAGATTTTCAACTTTATCACATAAGCATGGTGCACTTTCAATTGGGGAAATTTGACAGATTGGGGTGGCTTGATGTGCTGGCGTCTGTACCTACAATACTCCATGTTTTATTTGACAAATGAATTATAGCTTATACTCACTACACCACCAACTAACTACTTACTAACTTGACTACGTTCTCTTACAAATATTGTGCTAAGACTAAGTCCTGATGGAATACTTCATCCCTGAAGTATTCCGTCAGGGGAGATCCTGGTCACCTGTAAGGTACTACTTGGTCTGTTCCAGGCAAGTCTAGACACCAGTCTCTCGCAAACGATATGTTCCAAATAACTATAATGTTAACTATCTATTAAGTAAGCATTTTATGTTTGTGAAGAGAAATGAAAAAAGTTGATTTAGAATAACATATGTAGATAGATAGATACATACATACACTTCATTTGTTATTTTGCCTCACTTAAGCATAAACTGAAAATATTATTGTAGTATTTTTGCTGATCTGTAGGTAATAGTTTTGTTTAAATTTAGAATAAATACCCCTTAATATAAGTTAAGGTTTTGTCAAAATTAGCAAACTGTGTCTACATCAGAGTAGGGTATAGACTTTATTTATTATAAATCGATATTGTCTTATCCAATATAGTCTATATCCAGTTTTGTAGACAAATAAACGGAAAAAATATATAAATAAAAAACATAAAAAATAAAAAAATATATACAAAAAACATACCTAAACTAAAAAAAAACAATCAGTTGTGGACCTCATTTTTTAAGTTTAAAAATAATGGACAAATGGCGATCTTATCGCACTATAGTGATTTCTTCTAGAGTATTATTCTCTGGGATGGGGCTAGTATAACTTAAAAATGACAGGCAGGGTGCCATCGTCAGTTCTACAGAGTGTAGTGCAAAATTTCCCAATGCATATCTGCTCTGCGTCTCAGTGCCCTGTGGTAATATGTGGCACGTAATGGGCTACTGGTTACGTCATATTGGTGATATAAAATAAATTCGATTTCAGTTCACGCAAAATTACCGTCGCAAAATTACTGCACGGAATAAATGAACGTAGCTATTGTACGAAATGACGTTACCGTTTTCAACGATGTAAAATGTCGACTAGAGACAAAGTTTCCAGTGGAACTAATTACTCGTGTTTTGACAAAATGAAACCAGATTCAACTATTGCATAATACTATGAAACTGAGTGAAGATCGGGAATTAAATAGAGCTATCACAAATAAAATCATACATTTTATTTTAAAAAAATATACGGTTTCTTTAGTAAGAAACTGAATTTTAACCCTTTACAAATTAAAGCAATCTTACTAAATACTGACAGTGTTTAACTAGGATTTAATAACACATTAGGCTAAATACACATGAAAGTGCTACATAAATCATTTGAACAGATTATTAACAAAACGTCCTACTATTTAGTAGGAAGTTTTGTTATAAATCCATAATTTTGTGAGTGTGGGTGTATGGATGTTTGGTTTTCTTCCAGGCAAAAACTACCATAGGATTTTGATGAAACTTTGTAATCTGCATAACACATAGGCTACAATTCATAAAATTTAATCCGGGTAAAACTGCGGGAAAAAGCTAGTGTGATATTTATATCACACTAGGTTTTCCTACCTCTAGGAACTGCAAGTGTCAGGAAGGGATTCTCTGCCGTTTACTACATACATACCATTGAGTTAACAATACCGTGTACAACAAACTGCCCTTTATTTTGGATTTATTGACCATCCAAAACCTTTCGACATAGTTACATATCCAAGCATATAGAAAAACTTGAAAACCAGCAGATAACGAAATGTGATATTAATATTTCGTTAATTACTAGTTTTTCAAGTTCATCACTGACATGATGAGAAGATGTGATTAAAAGCCGGCCCGGTATTCTTCAAAATAGTACAAACCTGAGAAAAAATTTGGAAGTGGAGGCTTTTAATATATGTGTGTTTCTAGTAGACAGTTGAACAAAGTAAAATTGCTCGTGACCCACCCACCGTCAACTCCAACATTTTTCGTCCAACTGAACAAAACTGGCTTATTCTGTAAGTTTATTACGCTCTCCTTAGCAGGACAAACTGGGCAGTTAATCAGATGAGTCAAATGTAGCGCCATTTGTTCTGGGATGAGCCCGACGCGAATACCGGCGAAATTGTTGCAGCGCCGCTGTGGATATACTCACATGCTAAAATATTACCCTAGTTGGTTAAGAATATACCTACTTGCGTAATAGGGATTAGAGAATACATATATTATATCCTTGTGGCCAAAATTCGGCTGCAGCGGCTTAATTCAACAGAGATTAGCCAAAATAGGGCATTCTAGATATACAAACACGGCGCACTATATATTCTTTCACTCTCTAATTTGTTAAAAACTATTTGACACGACCAGGGAGAGGTTTATGTAAGACTGTCAGCTCTATGGCTCGCGGGCGCTTGACTCAAATTTCCAGACACGGACTGCTTCTGAATGCTTTCCTTGCTAGGAGATATCACAATGACACTGTATAGCCCCGACGCTGATTTGAACCCAGGACCTTCTTGAGCACCTCCTCGCAATTGTACATGTTAGCGCTATATTTATTTATTTATATATAGCACAACCACATCATACATATTACACATTTAAAAAAATATATAATTACATGGTTTTACATCTGATATGCATAACATTTAAGGTGTACATAACATTATTAATGAAGAAGTTTAAAATGTGTAATAATATTAGATATGTATAGTGTGAGATTAACGAGCTCTATCTATGTACAAAATAATTAAACAGCCCGAGTTGAGGACTAGTCGTACGGGTAATATAGTTAGTCTGAGAATTACAGAAAATCTGATAAACTTAACACTGAAACTGACCATCCAATAATTAAATTGATGCATCATTCCGATCAGAGATTAATTTCAAAATTTATTATTATGTATTTATAAAGTTTAATGCGTGTGAAACCGCGAGGCATAGCTAGTATCTAAACATAGTATTTAAAGACCTTCATTTTTTTTGAAAATATTTTAGAGGCCCTCAAAGGTATTTGCATCGGCCAGTTAGCCATAAAAACTAGGAAAAACTTTTTTTAAATCGGTGCAACAGAAAATAGTCACTATATTTGGCTTCGCAGACTGAAATAGTATTTGTTTTGGTATTTATTTTCATTGTGTGTTAGAGCAGAATGCCAGGATGTTAACCCATATATTTTAAGCGTACAACACGGAAGAATAAAATATGATACTTTGCTTGCACTGAGTGGTGTGGTGACGAGCACATATAACGTTTTGTATCATCATCATGTGTATATGCTTGCTCTTAAAAAATAAAATAAAACTTTTTTTCTTATTTGCACTATTTTTTTTAGTTTGGGTTTCTATATGAAGCGTGCTTTTTAGTTTTTTAACTATTATTTATTTTTAATACTGTTTTCAATAATAGTTACAATGTTGTTTGTACAATATTTTTCGAACGTATAAATTTTAGACTTTTATGTTATCCTTTTTGGCGCCAATAGGAGACATCGTTAAGATAATATATTTGTGTGAACAACCAACAGACAAAGTTCCTTGTTTATTAATTTATGATGATGATGATGATGATGATTTATATTACTGCAAAGTTTCAACAAAATCAATTCTGTAGTTATTTCTTGAAAGACTAACAAATATTACACAAACTCATAAACGTATTTATGTTACTAGTAGGATAGTAAATGAAAAGCTCATAACATTTTCGATGTATAATAATACCCAAAATATTTCTTGCATATCAGAAACATTGGCCGCATGTGTTATCTGTTGTAAAGTAATACGCGTAACACAACAAACGTTAAGTTCAAGTTCCTCAAGTACTCGCTATCTGCTCTTAAAAGTCACTCCAATGTTACTTCGGCGGAACTTAAGTACATCTGTACTTCCCCAGAACAATATAAAACTACTACCTAAATACCTGAAACATTCACGTACGTAGTGAGAAAAACTGGCGAACGCCGCATGAATACCGCCTTTAAATTTAAAACCGCAATTAATATCAACCTTGAGTTAAGTATAATAGGGTTTATTTTTTAAGTTCACCTCCAAGTTGGTCAAGTATTTAGAGTGCATTACACATTCGCGGAGTTAAGTTGGAGTTGTGTGACGGGATCGGAATGTTTAAACATTTAGTAAGGAACTCAAATATATGTATGCACTTTTGTACATGACTGTATAACTCCGTCTATCGTATGTTGCTGAGGTGGAGGTATGCATTTAAAATGGAGTAAACAACCTGATCTCATTTTGTTTACAGACTTACTAAAGGGATGTAGTTCTTATAATCTTAAATTGTATTCGAAATAGCTAGGATGGTACGGCGGTCGTACAAACAGCCGTGAATATAACAATATTTTTATCGATACGCTTATATATATACGCTACCAGCTCCAAGGTAGCTGTCGTGGGAGACTCCAAATAAACTTCCAGGAAATACTTTCACTATCGCCAATGTAAATGATTACATAACTGACTTATCACCGAGTCTTAACTCCGAACAACACACGTATACGCGTCCCAATTAACAAAAAAAAAGGTAATATTTCAATATTAACCAAACCAAATATATCTCCACGATAACAAAAAACGTCCGCGTGTTAGTTTGTGTCAACGACATGAACGAACTACTACCACTGGCTCGTGTCCGGAGTTATCTACAACTACCCGCATTTCGCCCGGACGATTATACTAATACCCACGTATTAAGCCACTCCAAAGACAAGAGAAAAATAACAAGCGTTTAATACTTAGCAGGACCTTTTTATTCAATTAAATCTCCTTGTGTCCACCTTAGTGTAAATTTATTTATTCTAAATTGCTATATTTGTATGAAAACATCCAAATTTGTTTCCAAAAGTTAGAGAAGATAGTAAATTCCTGAAACGAGATCCTGATAAGTGAAGAGTAGAGTGGTGTAAAAGTACTCTACAATACAAAAATAGCCACGCTACTTCAATAAAAGTGTATAACCACATTCCAAAAGCCTTAAGAGAGTTGCTCCTGCCTAGGCCCAAATTAATAGTATGGCTGCTTGGTAAGCATAAGGTTCACTTTTAATTGGGCAAATTTGACAGATTGGGGTAGCTTGATGTGCTGGCGTCTGTACCTACCACCATATGTAACCATATCTTAAGTGAATAAAGATCTTATCTTATCTTATATAAGTAGAATTTAGAAACAGGACGGTGAGTATTAATTCATGTGAAGTCGAAGCTGAATCAAGAGGCACAAATAAAGGTGAAAACTAAAAAATGAAAGTGATCAGTTAAAGTAATCAATGCCAAGTGTTCTCTACATGGTGAAAAGTGCACCGTATATCAAATAGCCAAGCTAGCTATTTTCATACTCAATTTATCAATTGGTAACATTCTTAGATCAGTGGTATTTTCCATGCAATCTTTAAGCTGACACAAACAATTTACTACGACATATTTATTTAATCTTACGAAGTTCTATGTTGTTTAAATGAAAATAGGAGTACGAAACAAACGAATATCTGTAATGGATATGGAAGAATGTTTATATCTTTAAAGCCTCCACGTATAATTCGCACAGACAGCAGCTAGCATATCCAGCTACCCCAATCTGGCAAAATTCTTTTATAGATTTTCAACTTTATCACAAAAGCATAAGGTTCACTTTCAATTGGGAAAATTTGACAGATTGGGGTAGCTTGATGTGCTGGCGTCTGTTCATATTACAAATTATACAGTATTTGTTGTACAGTACAGTATTATATTGTTTCACAGTAGTTTTGATGGGCGCCACGTTAACGTTTGGGCGTATGAGTAAATATAAAATAAATAAAAAAGGTTTTTATTCACGTAGACTTTAAAAAAGCGCTTGTAAATAGTCAGAACATGTTTGTAGTAATATAGTTGTATACATTAAAACATTTATAAAATTTATTTTATGATATTTGTGATATTTAGCTAGCTTGTATTAAGTTATTGTCAATGTTTAGGTTTAATTATTGAAATTTATATTAAGGTACGAATTCAGTATTAGTATTATGACGAACCTTGTGTTTAAAACGACGGTAGCGCTTTAATGCTACCACCGGATACATTGCGCTCCAACTGAAAAGACCCAGCGAAACAAACTCAGCAGATTCATCTACTACCGGTTTCAACACGGCCCAGTTAAGACGGTCCGGCGAAACATACTCAAGCGGGCATGAACACGGGATTTGGTCCACTTAAAGTAATTATTTAGTAGGCAAACACAATATCTGCTCAATCGGTTGTCTGAATGAATATTAATTTAGATTATATTTAGGAAACAAAAGAAAAACATCGAAACAATACATAACATTATTCATTTTGAGACAGAGTCAATAAAAATTTAGTATATGTTAGCAATCATATTACAGATAGTTCACGTAACTCAACAAATTAGACATGTCTATATGGCTACAAGATCTCAGCGAACAATGTGCAGGTAGGTGGTGAGCGCCAGGCGTCTTTGTCATCGATGTACTCTTTAGTGGTACAATAACCCCTTGCCATAAGTACTCGTTTAATATGTGATTTGAAACTTGTGTCAGGCAGATCAGTAATATGAGTAGGAAGCTTGTTATAAAACCTAATACAATCTCCTAAAAATGATTTATTCGTTTTGCTGACTCTAAAACCTGGCATTGCAAGTTTGTCTTTATTCCTGGTATTTATGGTATGCAGTTCACTTTTTTTCTGTAGTTATTATTTTTTTTTCTAACATACAATATATTCTGATATATATACTCAGATGGCACCGTTAGTTTATTTACTTCTTTAAACAAAGTTCGCAAAGATTCGCGACTACCTAACCCATAAATGGCTCTGACTGCTCTTTTTTGTAAAATGTTAATAGTACTTATGTCAGCTGCCGAACCCCACAACAGAATGCCATAGGACATAATACTATGAAAGTACGCGAAATATACCAATCTAGCAGTTTGTTCATCTGACAATGGTCTTGTTTTCCAAACGGCATAGGAAGCCGAACTTAATTTAGCTGCAAGCGTTTCAATCTGAGTGAAATCGGAGTATTTGATATGTCTAACGGTAACCCTTGACTTGAGCTTAAACTAAAAAGGTAACAAAGAAAATATCAAGATTATTTGAATCGAAAAAATGGAAATTACAAATAAAAAAAAATATCAAAAGAATATATGTAAAGATCGTAAATACTTTGCAGCATTTAAAAGTTAAAAATCTTTCCAGCAGTGTAGGCACATATTACGGTAACATTTTATTTTTCAGTCATTTATTTAAATTCATCTCGCTCTTCTTACATAAGTTACCTATGAGAAGGTATGTTTGCCGATCAACTCCTGGGTCTTCAAGCGAGATAGTACAAATCCTACATGTTTAAGAGGAATGGTTACTACCGACACGGGCTCACCCTACACACATACGCATGGAAAAGAAACAGTCATAATAAAGACAAAATCAGGGCTTCATATCATTTCAATTCCTCCTCTAAATCTAAACCAATAAAATGTTTGTTTTCAGTAATCGAACAATAAGAAAATAGGCTATACTCAACCGTTTTACTACTTTTGCTTCAAGTCGTTTTCTTTTCAGTTGCTTTGTTTACTAGATACGTATTTTGGGAAGTTTGTTACTTAAACTAACTTCTACAGTAAATGGCCTTTAAAATTAATGGTCAGGCGAAAAAGGGACATATATGGCTTCAAAAGTACATTTGCCTTGTCTTAAGATCTAGGACAGAAAATTAGGATAACATTTGTAGGGGAAAGTGGCAGTTAGTAATGGCACTTAACGTAAACTTGCAAGCTTCGACAAACCACTACTAAGTAATGCTCATGAAATTTTAACTTCGTACTTATACGCTTCCAGTTAGCTGAGAGTTCTCTCGGTGCCTAGTTCATGCTAAGAGCTAGTTGTATTACCAAGTTTAGTGACTAACTTTTGAAATAAAACTGTATCTTTCATTTTTTATATAATCATTTACCATAGACTGCGTGCCTGACGGTAAGCGTTTACCCTAGCTTATGGACGCTTGTAATATTTGGGTACCTATACTATGTAGACCAGTGTTGATAATTATTAAAACCAAAAAAAATAAAAATAAAAAACAAAAAACTTGGTTTTTTGAATTTTTCACATAAATTTTGAGGTTATGTGAAAAAAAATGTAAATAAAAAAGTTTTAGATCTTTTTATTACCTACAACTTTGCTATTTGACTTTTTTCGATAGGACTTTTAGTTTTGCCGGAAATCGAGAAAAACCATTTTTTACCCTTAAAAACTCACCCCCATCCCCTTCCCGACCTCGGATCGCCCGTAAATTATTTTTTCTTTCATTTTTATAATATTCCCCTCCTTTTCGAATGGGTTTCATCCTTCTATTATTTTTTTTTCACTTTTTATTATTTTTAAAGGCTTCTACCCTGGTCTAATGAGGCATGTAATAACTAAAAAAACAATATAAACAGTAATGGCCCCATTCCTGTTTATATTGGTAAAAATCACTTTTAATAATCTGAAAACCAGACTATCGGTATTATATACAGTTTAATTGTCAAGTCCTAAATTCTAGGAATGTATATAACACATAGCAGTTTACCGCCAAGCCGTATTGGCTTTGTGACACTAATAGTGTTCACAAAAATATTCGAAAATAGGGACACAAATTAAACGATACAATGTCAATTTAAAACTTTGGTAGCAGTTTTGTTCCTCACATAATATTGAAGTTTTTAGTGGTTAAATTATGTTCTTTCCTTTTTAACGGAGCCATTTAATCTCAAGAGCCACCGTTCTGCTTTATCGCTATATCTAAATTCTACCGAAAGATTCGATGATAGTGTAAAAGTATTATTGAAAAGAGCTTACAGACATTAGTCAAATAAGCCCTCAGTCACCTTTACTTGGGATTCACAACTGGTGCTCAATCATAGACACATGATTGAGCATCAGTTGTGAATCCCAAGTTGGTAAAGGTTTGAGTATCGAAATAATTATCAAAGAATTGATAATAAGATAATTATTTGGGTGACGCATATGTAATTAGTCTGTGTCTGTGGATTAAATAGTTATTAATACCCGTGATTTATTTTCCATTACCTTTTTATAATCTTTTTAGTGTAACCGTATCAAAATACCACGTGGTAATAACAAAAAAATGTAAATTCAATGATCTTTTTCTAAAACCTACCTAAAATTGTCAATATAAATAAAAACGGTCAGTTGAACCCACCTGCGGGTAAATAAACCATAGTGCTGTGACAGCAAGAGTCAGCGGGACGGGACTGGACGAGACGCGGGACGATTCTATTAAATATTGAAAACTAATATCTTTCCCGCCAGGTGCCCGCTGTCCGGTCCGCTTTCCTTTAACAAACGAGTTATGTAACGTATAGATACAACAAAAAATGGATAACGAAAAAGTTGGGTTCGTATTGAGTTTATTCAACACACGGCTTTGTGGAGGTAGTTTTATGTTACTCTGTGTGTAAGGAGAATTATATGGTTTCAGAATAAAGAGAGAAAAGTTTGAAATATCTAACAATATATAATTTTTATACAACTATTTTTTATTATTTTGAATTCAAATTTATCTAGTGTATGTTACAGGTAATTTTCAATCATGAAGTAGTTATAATGTTTAACAACAGCTGTAACATACCCAATCTAATTACTCACCAAAATTGCATACATAATGAATCCAATATGGCACAAGTCAATATTATTAGGTGCAATAACATATGTATCAAATAATTAATCAAATAGTATGTCAATTTGTAGAAAATTCAAATAAATAATATAGTTATAAATTTGAATTCATTAAGACTATGATAACAACAAAATTCCCAACTTGATAAATAAATAATTATGTCGATTATAAAATAATTAATAACTGTTTCCAGAAAAACTTGAGATATACGAAACTTGAAAGAAGTGATTTCAAATGGTATCATAATAACTTAAATATTGTGTTTCTGTGTGTTATGAAGGTTTCCGAAATATATTGGAGAGCGGAATAGATTTCATCACGAGAATAACCCCTACCTCTGTGTTCCTAAAACGCGAGTAAAACAATAGTCCTTATAAATAATTAGTATTTTGTTATTTCTGTTAGGTAGACAATTCCTGACAAATTAAACGACAATTCCGTTCAAAACCATCGTTTCAAACTATCGAATTAATGTATTTCGCAGAGCTTAATAAACCTCTAAATACAGTTGGGATACAATCGGCAATTCATTCTGTGTATTCGCTGGGTGCGGCTTGCCAGGAATCCCGGGCAGCCCGGGATTGCGGCTGGATCCCAGTGTATTTTCACAGGCGAGTCTGCTACTGAGGAATGCGAAACATGCTGATGTGGATTTTGACTTGTACCATTGCTTCGGTAAATCAGTTTGGTTTAAAATTTTGCAAGATAATGCTGTGGCAATATGAAAATAAATCTACAGGAACCTACACATTTTATTACGGGTTTCTTTTTTTGGATGTTGTATCTTGTAAAGGAAAATAACATGATGGGGTTTCATGAAACCACGATACAAGTGAAACTTTGTCAATTACGCCGTAAAATTAGTTCTCTGCCGTATATTTACGCAATATTCTTGGTTTTTCCTTGTTGACCGGTTTATTTCACTCACTGACCATATCGTTGTCCACCACGATCAAGCGATCAACAACATTAATATCAATACACTGATCGAAAGGCAAATACCGACAAATGAGTGAGAATGTAAATGATACATGGCCAACAGATGCGAGCCATAGGCGCCGCCATATTGCGACATGCGATAGATAGACGAAAAAAATTGAAGACCCATCGTCTGTCAGACTGTCACGACTCATCTTTTTTGAAACGTGTGTTTGTATCATTAATGCTACTTAATTAAATCTTCTGCTGCTCAGCTAGAATTATTAAATTTGGTAACGACAAAAGTTTCTCAGCACAATAAAATTCGAAAAGTGGGGGATATGTGGTCATATCATAGGTTGATTGGCGTGGTTAGGAGTTACTTGTCCTACACGCCGCAGTTCGTGGGATCAATTCCCACCCAGGACAGATACCTAGTTGTGTGCATGGACACGTCTGTTTGTCTTGAGTCTGGGTGTAATGATCTATATAAGTATGTATTTACAAAAGGAAAGTAGTATAATTTATGTAGTATACAGTTTCCATAGTACAAGTTTAGCTTAGTTTGGGATCAGATGGCCGAGTGTGAATGATGTCTCAGAATATTTTATTAGGTTATTAAAGCAACATCTACTTTGATTTAATTTTTATCAGTATCAATCTGACCTACAATTTCCGCGATGAACAAACTATACGGGAAGCTCGTTAACTGAGACACGTGTTATTTGGAATTATACATACTATTTCAAAATAAGGCGCTCAATAAATTGTTCTTTCCAATCCGTAAGGGACTGTCGAGGTTTAGGACCATGACACGCGGTCAGTCTATGGACGGGCAACCGCCTTTGTGGTTAATTCCTAAACGTATCCGTCTTTTGGGAGGCACGTGAAGCTGTCCGTCTGTCCATAATCCATGAGAGAGCCCTACTTGAGCATGATTAACTCTGACGCAAGAGTAACCACCGTCTACCAAAGTAATAAGTGGCGGCTACAATCAACTACAGGTCAAAGCTGTTAGCTAATAATTAATTAATTATACGGTAGCTAATTAACGATGTCTTGACATTACCTTAGTGGTAACGTATTTGTAAAAAATGAAAATTTTAGTTGAAATTAATTCCATGAACGGGACGTCGCGTGTGACGTCACTTCACGCGAGACGCTCGTTAGAGTAATGATAAATCTGCGCTCAGTTTAAATATCATCTAGTGCATACCTACGCGTAGAAAGGACGAGGTCATGCTGCATTTATGTAAACAAAACATTTGAGTATATGCCTGGTGGTTTATCTGACAAAAGGTGAAATACACTCATTGAAAATTTGTAAAATGTTAGTAAAAAACATCGAGTCGAACATTTATTTCATATAAACTTATCGTCTCTATCACACACCACATTCTGACAAAACAATTAGATATTGAGTAAAGCATACCATAGTTTTACACTGGCGTGCCCCTTAAGCCACGGAGACGCTTAGAAATTAAACCCCTTTAGAGATCACTGACTTTTGTACTAACCTGTTCTAACTATGTACTTTATTCCTGAGCTAAGAAGAAAAAATCAATTATTAAAATTTTACAATAAATTTTGCTAAGTCGTTGCTTCATACCATCATCAGCTTAACATCGTCCACAGCTGGAAATAGGCCACCCCAAAGGTTTCTATAACGTTGCCAGGGTTTGTCCTAGTCACCGCACTTGACTAAGACACCCACGGGGTGATTCCACACGGCACACGGCTTAACTCATTGCTTAATTTAGTTTCCCCTCTCTCAACTACTCTGTTTGAATTTTGAAAAATCCGGCCTTATTCATTCTACATTTAATTTGAACATACATACGTACAAATACATAAATACGCCTTGCCAATTTTCCATCTGTATTGTGGTCAGTTACCATTCGACATAGTGCAGCCACCAGAATTAGTCGAGCGACAGGTTCAAGTGGCACACAGTTACCAAGATGTGTAGACCAGATGTCAGCTTTTATTTGACTTTTAACGAACTTGTAACGATTGTCAAAGATCTTCTCATAATAACTGGTACTGATGGTTCAATAGACAGTAGTCCGAAACAAAGCTTTGACATAAAGATTTCTCGATTTGAGAATCGATCCCACAAACTTCCGAGCGCAATGCCAGACCGGACGATTTACTCGTCATACACATAGGTTTATACAAAAAACAAATGTCAACTCTTGGGAATTCTTTCTATTATTTATTTAGTTAGACGTTTTGAATTTTAAGTACCGTTACTATCTACATATTAGAATGTAGAGTAACTGTTCAGTGAGACTTGCAGCAATTTATACGGTACTAATGAAACATTGAATGTGCGCAACTATGTACTTTTGTAATTAAAACTACGGGATTTTTTCTCAGCTTAATACATAAAAATAGTTAGAACCCTAACTTATTAATGTGGAACTTAGTGGTTTTTAAAAACTAGTTACAAAATGTCGGTGTTTCTACTTTCCTTCGGAAGTTTACCAGCCAGTTTTGATCAGTTTGTAATAAACTGAAAAAAGTAAATATTAATAGTAAAAAACTAGTAGCCAAAATCTCCGAGCCCCGGTATCTTAACAACCCACTTAAACCGTACCAAACTGCACAATAAACCTGTTCGCAACACAAAGGCCGGCGCGTGGCGTCGCTCGCGCCCATTCGTCTCTGTCCGCATTGGATACACGTAATTGATATCACGAGATAAAATGCACCGCTGATGGTGCTCTTAGATGTCGTGAGTTCCTTTCAATGGGCGGTACGGACAGTAGGTATAGGCTGAGATTGGCTCTCATAATAATAATTATACATAACTAGTTGTGCCCCGCAGTTTTACGCGCGTAAAACTTTATACTTTATGGTCGTACCCCCTTTGCGGGCTCATGCACAAACACTTTGCTGAAGAACTTGTACTACACAAATTTCAAATCGCTCTCCTCTAAAGTAACGATTATGCAGAAGTAATTTTATTCTACGGATAGGTCGATACCATTACCACTGATGCAGACACAGCATAGTTTGCGGCCAAAAGTATTAAAAAAATGCAATTTATTAATATGAAAAAGCTAAGTAACACGCACTTTAATAGAACTAATATATATATATGGCCTTTGCGTGTGCTACAGACAATTTATGGCGCATTGTCTGAGAGACATTTCTTTTGGTGGCTAAACAAACCGATGCGAGAGCGACATAGCCTGCCGCAGGCCTAACAAGAGAAATTTGCGGTGGTTGGTGCCAAGCCGCTTTCATGTCGCTTCTGTCTCTTATCAGCAAGTTGCGCCATTCAACTCTATTTTCAGCGAGCTTTTCCCAGCAACAGTGGTCAATTTTAAAAGGGGCCATAGAACTAATAACATTATTATAATCTGATAGCGCAGGATAATTAATATTATTTTAGTACTATGCTCCAAATATAGCTCTTAAATCTTAGAAATTCGCCTGGGGTATATTTTACCTCAATGAGGTTTTGAAGTGTTATAGCTCCGCCATTTTATAATTGAACGGAACAGCGTTTCGTGTAGCTGCCTAAATATCTCCCCCAGCCGCAGTTGAGTAGCGTGTAGGGTATATATTACCCCACGCCAGTGTTAAAGTGACTTTTTTTTTACTAGTAAGTATTAATTATTAATATATCTTTTTAATGTATATAAAGTGAATTTATTGGTTATTCTTTATTGAATGTTAGTTTTTTAACCTAAAAACTAACATTAAATTAAAAATGTGCGAAAAGAAATATCAGCTACTTTCGGACCACGAAATTGGTCAATTGGTTTCCACTTATAAACATGCTTTTGAAGGATCATCAGTTCAATATGGTTGGAACTATTCGTTAGAACGAGCCTGAAATTGCACCATGTTTCTAGAATGCTCATTAAATGTCCGGCTCGTATGGGCTAGCTGGACATAAGCATTCCAGTTTATTGTAATTTAAAGAAGACGTGTCTTTGCGTCTATGTTTCGAAAAATCTAAAGTTATGCTGTTGATTTCACATGAACATAAGAAGAATTAACCGGACATTACTTTGTACTGTAACCGTACCAAACCATTTACTGGAGTGGAGGGTTGATAACTTGAGACACAGGAACCATCCTAGTTCAGGTATCAACCCACCATAGTATATATTGTTGTGATAAAAAATGTATGTGCACCTTCTCCAAACTGTATTGTACTATAGTGAGAAATAAACGATTTATTTAAAAACAATAAAAAAATAAAAAAAAACTGGCGTAGATAGTAACGAATAAATGTGTTTAAATTACAAGGTCGGTGGGCGCACAAAAAGTTGGCCCATGGTGTTTATTTTACCACTTTCTGCATGATGCTGCTATCGATGCTTGTGTCAGTTTCAAATTAATTAAAAAACGACAAGAAAGCAGTTTTTTAAACACCTGGCAGATTATTAGGTACAGACTCACCAACAAAGGCGATCAACAATACCATGAATACCCCGGGCCATACAAAAACGTCTGAAGAGAAATGCTGATTTTGAAGATGCTGGCTCCACATCTAGAGACGGGTTGTCGACGAATTATAAATGATGCCATTTTGTCATGACCACTGCATCATTACATGTGATGAATGTACAAACTAATTAGTTCCTACATATCAAACTTAAACTCGTTTATTTGTGTATTTTTTATATTACAGTCTCCTAAAATAAACATATTAGTTTCTCAAAAGTCTGCCTGTTTGCTTAGTTATACCATAGTTTTTATAATAATTTGCTATTTAATTTATGCTATATAACATATTTTTGTATTTTGCAATTATGTTTGTATGTTATGTTTTATGAAACTACATTATTATCAATCAATCAATATAAGTAATTTGGGTGCTTGAACAATTCAGGCGAGCAGAGATTCCAACCTCCTGCAGAACATCTTTACGTACTATTATATTATTTAGTGGCCGAATTAGAGTGTAATGGCATATTATGAGTCAAATAATTTAATATGGCAAAGATTTAAATGTTATGTTTGTCACTAAAGATTAAATTTGTCAAAAAAATAATTTGAAACTCGTACAGTCTTAAGGGTAGTGTTAAGATTTTCAGTGTTGAAAATATGGTTTGAAATTGAAGATTATGCCATATATCTTGATTGATGTTTTAATTACTATAAGAAACCCTTAATAATTTTGTTAAATATTTCAAAATTGTATGATAAATAAATAATATTGAGTCATAACTATTTTTATTGGCGGTATTACATCTCCGTGCCGCGGAAAGCACGTAAAGCCGTCGGTCCTGTACCTGACCCATTTCCGGTCGTGTCCCATCGGAGCATGAGAGTGAATAGAAAGTGCCCCTGTGTTTGCGCAGACACTTGTGCACTATAATATGTCTCGCGTAAATGCCTAGTTTCCATTGAAACTGGCCACTGTGGTCAAAATTACCGTAGCCTAGTTGGTAGTGGTCCTGCCTACGAAGCTGGTGGTCCCGGGTTCGAATCCCGGTAAGTGCAAATATTTGTGTGATGAGCACGAATATTTGTTTCTGAGTCGTGGATGTTTTCTATGTATATAAGTATTTATCTATCTATATAAGTATGTATATCGTCGCCTTATACCCTTACCCATAGTACAAGCTTTGCTTAGTTTGGGGCTAGGATGAACTGTGTGACATTGTCCCTATATAAAAAAAAAATCGACTATGAGGTCATTATTACATTATGTTTATTTTACCTTCAACATTGGGATTATATATTCACCTCGCGAGCATTATCGCGGTTAAGTGTTAATGGTACCGAAATATTCTCCATTACAGAAATAGTACAATAACACACTATATTATATCAAGTAATAATATTGTAGAAGAAATTAAAGAACCTCCAGCGTTTTTAATTTAGTTTTTGTTGTCAATAGCCGTTTGCAGTAGTACCAATCGTAGCGGCGCGCGGCGCTGCAGTGGCGGCGAGGACAAACTGCATGTAATTTATGGGCCGCGCGGGAAATTAGCGCGCAGCGGCTTGTCCCGGGACTGCGCTCAATTAGTGCCCATCACTGTGTGAACTTACTGCTTTGTCACTTTTTATTGACAAGAATAACTTTGAAATATTACTGAGCAGAGCATAATGTCAAACTATATAAAACATATAAAGCAGCTTGCGCTTGAACTAAAGTACTGCCCATTATACTTATTATTTATATTAACGAGTAGTAAGTTAGCTTATTGCTCCTAGAATATATAGTAAAATACCTAACTATATACAAATAATGCCACTATTTCAATTTAAAATAGCACTACAGAAACTCCTTATTGACAAATGCTTCTATACAATTGACGAGTTTTTAAACGATTCAAAATTATAGTTATAATAGTTGTGCTCTAATTTTTAACATTTGTGTTTTTATTCTTCTATCGATATTATAATGTATAAATTTAATAATGTAAATTGAAATGGTATTTTTATGGTATTTTTTAGCGCCCCATATTATATGTATGGACCTCTTTATATATCTATGTTTCACAAATAAAAAAATTTGATTATCTTTATATAGAGGCTCATTTTTACTTGTAAGAAATTTAATTGTATCTGAAGCTTTGTATAAATAAGTGGAATATAAGATGAAAATTGTATATGCAACTAAATATATTTTGTATTAAGAAGTAGACTATTTAATGTATATTTTGATATATTCTTACAGTTAGTATTTGCAATAAGTATTGTTTATAATTATTATTAGTTTAGTATAAACTTAGTACACCTGCTATGATTTTTCTACATTCAGTCAAGTTTGACAGAAAATAGCGGAATTAATGCCCAACATTAAATCCGCTCATAAACAATCCGTTGTATGGAAGTTTAAATAAATAAATTCATACTATCTACACCACATTGAAAAAATGCTTAAAATTTATTAAGTATATGTATTTTATATTTAAAAAATACCATTTCTACATTACTCATTCATCATCATCATTTGCCCACTGATAATGATGCTTTACAAATCATTACTGCTAAAACGGAATGAGCAAAGTGTTAGTACCACGCAGACGACGTCACAAACCTAGTGATAAATATAGGTATTGGATAAATTACACTTAAATATGTGGAAAACATTCCCAAGATGTACACGTATCAAGTTCTCTCTTTCTATAACATAATAAAGTATTTATTTTAACAGCTTTATTAACATACTCCGTCTATGTAATATTTATAACCCAAAATACCGAGATTCCATACTAAACAGGGAGAATATTTTTAAATATTTACATAAGCGCAATATTCACAATAGCAACAAAATGGCCTGACTCGGTCGAAATTTTTCGACCTCTGCTCCTGCTACGGCGTAGCGCTACGCCGTAGCACCGTAGCAACAAAACGTCGCCTCTCGCGAGACATACCACTCACACACCTGGCTTGTTAAATGCCCCGTCTAGTATGGCGTTAGCTTTATTCCATAATATTAGGAATTAAATCTTAATAATCTCCTTTCCACTGTTTTATTCAATTAATTGAACTACCTTATGGAGCGACTTTGTTCACGTTTTTGTTTAGTACAATAAAAACAAACACAATCTTATATTATCTCATCAATACTCACAGTAAGAGCCCAATCTCGATATTTAGGAGTCAGGTACGCCTAAATATAGTAACATACCCACAGTATCTGTAATTATATATTTATATGTATATATGAATATATAATTATATACAACCAATTAAGTTTTCCTTTTATAATATGAATAATAGGATTATACTGTCGTATCGCAAGCACCCATTATTATTACACATTATTTATAAACTACGCCGCTTAGTATCGCGGGATCCCCGCCGAGTCCCGCGCCGGACATCTATTTGTGTGACCCGTAAATAGCTGTTCTGAGTGTGGATGTAATTTGTGTTCGTTTATTATATGCTTTTAAAGTACCCCGCTACACAGCGATTAGATTCCCTAGTGCGTTGTCTTAAAAGAACTAAACAAAAGTTCTACTTCAACAGTACCAAGAAATAATTATTTATATGTAACAATATTACTACAAAAATCTTTTAAATTCAATTTTTAAAATCTACGCGACTAATAACGTTTTCACTTATTTTATTTTATAACATAATTAATTCTAAGAATCTGTCCATAAATTTTAACTTAAGACAAAGATTATACTTACAGCATTTAGTTAAAGATACTGGAAAAAATATAGTGATAAAAATGTGAGTTAAATAACTTCGCAAGTCCAATGTAGATCGATTTTCATTTCAGATTAAAATATCTGTTTTACAATATTTCGTTGCCGGGATCCTTTTCCATGTTAAGTTAGCAGTGGGTATCTTGCATAACTGAGGCATATTCAAGCGGCTCATCTCGTGAGATGCACATTTGCACCCCTCTCTCCTTCTCTGCCTCCACCCCTACACACCGGCGCCCTCTGCCGGCGACCCCTTTGTGAAACCTTTTAGGATATCATCTTACCTGCAAATAGTACCTATGTCAGTGCTATGAAATATTATTCAATTTTATAATCTGTACGTGAAAACTCTGTATTTACTTCAATTGTATGTTTACAATAAAAAAATATAACCCTACGTAAAATATACCCTACTATGTAACAGAAAAAATTGCTCGTGAAGTGATAATAAGGGAAATATTGACGTATTGTCGAAGTTTTTAGTTTGCATTGCTCTTCACCAACGCGATTTAGTGAAACATATGTTCTGTAAGGAAAACTAACAACTTAAAAATATAACAACTGTTAGAATAAAGCTCTTCATCCTCTAGATTGTATAACTATTAAACGCTTTCTTATGGTCATTAACTAGTTATGGCTTTTAAGTATAAGAAGTTTATAGAAAAAATGTATGGAAAAATTGAAGTTGTAATTTTTCCATAAAATCCTAATAGATTCAATGTCTGGATATTAAGACTAGACTAAAGTATTTTGACAAAGTGTCTTTTTATTTGTCGAAGTTGTGAACTGTATACACATCAGTCTAAGAAATAGCTATTCTTAGTGTAACATGTCGTTTACAGTTAGACTGGGATGTTTAACCTAATCGTTTCGGGTTCCCGCAGCAATTACTCAAAGCATCCTCCCATGGTAGGCATAGGCCTATGCCTATGCCTACCATGGGAGGATGCTTTGATTGCTTTTGATGCTTAGCTTTGCTCCCATGGTGCTTTTAGTGGGTAACCCTTGGGACTCCGACATAACCCGTCGTCTCCCCAAACAAAAAAAATCTGCTTCACCGGACATTAGAGGCGAGTGGGTAGTAATAAAACTACCAACTAATTGCCCACAGCGGAGAGCAACCCTTTGGGGTTTGGACCTCGACTCTGGGTAGTTACCCGGTCATAGATTTTTTAAATAAATTTTTGCGACTGTCACTCTAAGTTCATACGCGAAGACGCCAGCGTCTCGTTCAATTAAAATTTGGAAAGAAAATTTCGTCACTAGGGATGTAAAGAAAGGGTCAAGGAGAATACTGGTAGTCGCGGGGCGTTTGTGGTCCTTCTAGTGAGTATAGTGCTACGAGAGTGTCCAATAGTCTTAAATTGCTCTAGGCAAATTGTGATCTCGTCATAAGGTTCTTTCAAGATGTTCCTAGGACAACGTTGTTTACGTGATCATTGAGATGCGTTGTATGTGCCACCTTAATTAGCAAATGACTTGTATGGCGCATGAGACAGTAAAAGAATAGTCAATTTGAAGTCAGTTCAAGTTGCTAAATTCAATGCTTGAGGGCAATTGAAGATTGGCGTAGAAGCTTCTTTTGCATGGTGCGCCCACGACACGTCGCACGAACGTAATTTTAAAATGTTTGGAGTATATCTATCAACCTAAGAGCGGTGTGTGCGAACACCGGAATTGCGTCAGTCATCATGGGACGAATATTCTTACTGTATTTCGGCCATGGCGGCCAGTCTCACTGGAGACTAGCCATCTGCATGGAACATATTATAGTGCACAAGGGTATCCGCAAACACAAGGGCACTTTCTATTCTATCATTCTCTTGATCCGATGGGATGACTAGCATGACCGATATCAAATCCCAGACTTTGGGCTGATACTGAAAAATTTTCTTAACAGATACCTCCCAAGTTCACTCTTTAGGTCAACCCGGGATTCAAACCTAGGACGGCATCTGCGGTTTAACACGCTCTCGCTGGACCAACGAGACAGTGTAACTAATATCATGTCAAATACATCCAATCTCTTCCCACAAAGAAATAGTTAGGACAGATATATATTACGAATAACACTTCCACTAACAGGGCTCACTAACTCGACGCTCGATTGACGTCAAGTGCTCAGCAAGATTCGTTCATTTCTGTTTATTAACAGCACCGTGTCAGGACGTCATACGTCATATAGACAAGCATTTTGGGAAGTGTATTAAATGGGTATTGATCGTGATTGTTGCGAGGACTTGAGTGAGGATAGACCACTACAAGAACTGTCCTATTTTAGAAATAATTATAATAGTAGTACTCCTGATGGAATTTTTGGGGACTAGGCAATGATATGCGTATTATAATGCAGGACGTGCACAAATAATAACATCAATCATGTCTTAAATCTATGAAACTATAGTGGAAGAAAAAACAACTCACTTAACCTAATTAAAACATATGTCTTTTTATTGTAACTTAATGAACATTGCTGACTTTGAAAGGAATCTTAAACTTATTTGTATTCACACGAATTCATCGTGCGCGAACTTATCATGCAGGAACTTAATTCTAATCATCCTTAACGTAACTCATAAATGCTTGTAACGGAAAAGTGTAGTTGCGACATGCCTGACGGCCATCACAGGAACGGAAGCTACCACTGTCAGTCCTTAATGTTATGTATATAAATAAAGCTTTTTTTTAATTCTAATTTATTGAACCATCACCGTATTTTGCCTTATAAATACATTAGCCTAAGTCAGAAGAAATATATAAGTGCGCGTAATTCAATGGGAAGGACATCCAACACAAATGGGGAGAGAACAAGCCCAGGACGGCCATCCTTACGGATTTAAGATGTACGGGAATATAACACCGCCAACTTCTGATTCTGTGCTACGACTGCGTCTTTTACTTGCCTGATACTGCCTCGTTAGTCTAGCGGTATCGAGTTCACCCACAGAGCAAAAAGTGTTTTTGGGACTTTTCTGTAAAAAGAATTTCTCAGTATCGGCCCTAGGAGTTAGAGGTATTATACCCCCGTGCCTCGGAGAGTACTTAAAGCAGTCGGTCCTGTACCTGGCCTCTTTCCGGTCGTGTCCCTAGGCGTCCCATCGGATCATGAGAGTGATGGAATAGAAAGTGCTCCTGTGTTTGCGCACACACGTGTGCACTATAATATGTCCCGTGCAGATGGCTAATTTCTATTGTGACTAGCCACTGTGGCCTAAATTCGGCTAGGATGATTATTATATACCTAAAACACTTATTGGTCTAAACCAGCTTCAAGCCCCTGGGCTTGACTTTTTAACTATGGTTAAACATGGTTCCGCCAGACTAGCAAGGGTGACAACTTTTGTCGAATGATCCAATAACTACATGTTTAATAAAGACGTAATTTTGAACACCGTTGGTAAAGGGACCTCAGCTCACCTTGGGGGACTGAAAAACTCAACATTGACGGGTCTGTTGGCGTAGTTGGCAAATACTTGCTTTTCCCGCCGGCGGTCGTGGGTTCGATTCCCACCCAGGATAGATATTTGTGTGCATGAACATGTCTGTTTGTCCTGAGTCTGGATGTAATTATCTATATAAGTATGTATTTACAATACATAAAAAAATATACCAATCAACTTGAGAACCTCCTCCTTTTGAAGTCGGTTAAAAAGAAAAGTTGTATAAACAGTTATCTGGTTTCTATAGTACTGCTTATTTGGGATCAGATGTCCCGGGATATTATTATTATTTCAAATTATTTATTTAAATTCTATTTTTTGCATATTTATAATTATTATTATTATATTGCTACTAATCGAAAACCGTGAGACCTTGTTTAATATTTAGTAGTCGGTTTTCCCAATAACAATGACATTCAAAGGACATTGTACACAACTAACGAATGTCTATTTCCCTAAAACAATATAAAAAGACAATCAAGTCATGACGGAGGGGCTCCGTTACTTCGCATGTAATATTACTCGCGGGAAACAAATGAACACCGCCGCGACGTTCCCGCGCCCCCATTAGCCGAATTAAACGTCTCCATGCAGCCAATATACAGCACTGGAACTATAAGGGTTCACTTACCTTTCCCGGCTAAGTTAACATAATTTTAGGTAAATACATTTTAATTCATATCATACATATCACCTTAGTTCAGTCACATTTATTTCAATAATACTGTATCAAAACATATAGAACCGACATTAACTTTTCTTTGTAAATCTTAAGAGTGATTGATTTAAACAAATGTTTATAGGACCATCGCAAAATAATCCTTAGAGTGATAAGAATAAGGAGTTTATATTATTGGAGTCAACCAAGTGCTTCTATTAAATCGCATAATATGATAAGTTTAGAGAATATTACATTTAATTGAAATTTAAACTATCTTTACTATATCTAAAATTAATACAACTCATATAAATAGCATTTAATTATTCCTTGTCAAAATCGAGTTATTATGAACAACTTAGTTGGCAAGACATTTTGAAAATAAGTGGCACTAGGTACTCTAACTAACATATGAATTGTATACTTACTCCATAATCTGTATCTCTGCATACTGCTGCATATTATGTGAGGATGGACTGAGAAAATACCTCTAAGTAAATTCAAAGTCCATCTCCTTATAGAGCCAAAAATGCGCCCTACGTGAAACCGTTTAGTATAACATAGGGGACACGTATAAAGTTTTAAAGCTAAACAATGCCTACGAAAGCATTCCAGAACTAAAATATACTTCTCTCCACTTATACACAGGGTTGATATTCAATACAAACATATCAAGTAATACGACTAAATTGCCATGTAAGGTAACTCACCCAACCGTCTTTTGAAATATTGGCGACTCGACTCCATAACACTTTTCCACAAAAATATTTTTATATTTTTCCGTTGGTAAAGCAATCAAGTTGACAGCCCTGAGCATGTGGGCAATATACCACAGTGTCATACGTAATGTGGAGGTACATTACGTCGTAAGTAAACGCTCGCGAGCAGAGCCATTTATTTTTTAATCTAGAGACGAGCGAACGTCTTTAGTTTACTGTAACAGACTATTTGTTAGAGAGTGTTCAATGTATATAATATGAGGTAAAAGGGTGTAGGTGACGATCTACATGGACATTTGACTGTTTTGATAAGCGTAAGCAAGACAACGTACTCTGTGTGTGTGGCCGTTATATTCTAACTAGCTGTGCCCCTCGGTTTACCCGCGTTAAACTTTATAAATTATAGCCTATCCAGGGTATCAGCTTACTCCACACCAAATTTTATTAAAATCGCTCCAGCCGTTTAGACAAGAAGAAGTAACAAACATACACACTCACACACTCACAAACTTTCGTCTTTATAATATGAGTATGATTATTACCTGTTCGCAAAAATACATATATCGATATTCATCGCCATTAAAATCAATTTGTACTTTGTAAGAAATCGCATCTCGCGATAAGACCGCTTTTAAATCATTATATACTGTGTTTCGTAAGGTTTTTTACTAATTTAGGCTATATGACATTGCGACGTTTCGAATTTCATGAACCTAGGACAACGGAAAGTACTTAACACTTGGCAAAATATGCGACATAGCATTAAATAATATTGAATAAGAAATAAGATATTTTAATAACCCCAAGGGATTGTTGACTTGAGTATGTCAAACTGAATAAAAGTTCTGACAGACACACAGGCAACAAAGTTATCATTAGGGTTCCGTTTTCATTTGAGGTGTGGAAATAAAAATACGTCTTTTAAAGAAATTTGGTCAGTTTGAGTTGTGAAAATACCTTTTTATATACGATGCTCAACTATAGAACTTAAACTTACTAAGAAACGTTAGAGATTCATGATTCATTCTGTTTTAAATAGACTTATTATAAAAATAGTACCCAGAAAAAATACACAAGGGTAGAAAATATTTCTGTATATGTACTATAAATTGTTTGCTTTGTTTTTTTTTTTGTACACAACGACCCTCACAAGAGACACATAAATAGATGTCCGGCGCGGGAATCGAACCCGACTCTCTTAGCCGCTGCAGTTTTGTTAATAAAGAGTATATGTAGCTATTGTTATGAAATGACCATAGATGTGGGTAGAATCCCTCCCTCCTATCCACCACTGCAACTCCTCTAAGTCTGCTTCAACTGTACCATAAACAAAAAAGCAGTGACGGTGAAGCCTAGACATATACCGCGAAAACGGTTTAACTGTCTGTTCTTATAATTTAGTTTTAACAATTACAAGAACGTAATAAACAGGAGTACGAAAAAGTAGGTCTACTTCTCTTCAGAGGAAAGCGAGAAGCATAACGTTGGAATGAGTTTCAGGCCGAATAATATGACATAATTGCATCTAGAGAAGCCAGCTGCAATTCACCAAAGGTAGATTTTAAGGTCTTATTATTAAAGTTACACTTGATTTAAATAGTAGGTATGCCAAATCAGCTTAAACGCACGGAAATCCTATGTTAATGCTACAAGATATGTATGATTTTAGGCATTGGTTGCAAACTATTTAACATAAATCACGTTCCTTTTGCCAGAGATGACACTAATCTCAAAAATGGGTAATCATAAATTTAATTGTCTGGCGCGTCTCAAACTTGCACCATCTACCAATCCGGGGTAGGCGCTCTGCGTTAAGCTACGAACGATACACGCTGGCAGATCAAATTTAGGATTCCCTTGCTAACACCCTTCCGGAGGATGTAGGTATTATCTATCGGCTTTGTTTTCTAGAAACATGGCCGACTGATATGTTCACAGTTGCAGTGACACTACCAAAGTATGCGGTGGTTAGTTTATGCATCTTTGCAATAGAATGCAAGAATCAACCTGTCTCACGTCTACAAAATTTTAATTAGTATTGTACAACTAAGCAACCATTTGATTTCTCATTTTCGACACCAACTACGGGCTAAAGTTCGCGTTTCGTCTAACAGATGGCATGCAATTAAACAGTAAATTACCGCTTCTCTCCCCGCCACGGTATTTACGCCGTCGTTAAGTCACCGCGCCTAGGATTCACAGGGAAGTTGGATAACTCTTGCTAACTCCAACGCGTCTAGTTCATTTGTTTGTCCGATGAACTCCTCAGTAGACGTCACCACAAGTATTCTCGGCGCCAATCCTCCGAGAGTGTTCAATCATCATGGGTTGAGAAGGGCTAGCTGCTTCTTTGCACTGCATGTAATATTTTATTATTCATGAAACATATACATTTAATATTTTATTGCTACTGAGAAACAAAAATTGATAAACGGATGAAAGAAAGAAATAACAGAATAAAAGTGGCATAGTGAATAAAGGTCAGTTAGAATGTACATTAGTATTAGTATTTAGTGTATTTTAAATTAACTCTGAGTATAATAGAGGTATATATTTAACGGCTCGTCAGGGGTATACGGAGACATGCCTGGAACACTATTTTCCTAATTTATCATTTATTATTAGGTGAGGTTATGCAGGCAGTTAATTTAAAAATATAGGCGGACTTCACTTCCTTAGCAATCAATTATTCAGCAAAATCAATCAACTATGTTTAATGCTTCACCAAATCACTAAGTAAGTTAGATTTTAATTTCAATTACGGCGATCCGTCGATAATATGCGATCACTATAACGTCTCCAAGCAATAGTGACGTTAAGATGGCCGCCCATTCGACGTTCCACCAGAGTGACACCGACCTATCACTCTTATCTATGCAGTTCTGTTGGTAGCGCCACGGCTGCGCCGTCATATTCGTATTTATGTAAATTATTAGAATGTAAGTATATTGTTGACCTACACACAGTATGGACTATCTTTAATTATTTATTTCCTGTCGCGGGTCTGCTGGAAGAAATTTCTTACGAAATAAGCAGATCCTATGTACTCTTCGTTTCCGTTATGTTAAATTTTGTATGTTTTTTGTGTGTACATAAATAAATAAAAAAAAAGGTATTTCTACTTTACTTCATTGTATGGGCAGTTGTTACCAAGTGTCAGAGTTGTAGTCGCATAGTAGGCCTCTGACATGACTTGTCGACTGTTGTCTAACACCGGGACCTCCAGCTTAACGTGTCGTCCAAAGCTTGGAATTGCTAACTAAGCGGTCACTCATCTATGGACTGACCGCTTGCCTAAATACTTGGGCCGTTGAGAGCAACAGGCTGCGAGAGTCCTGAGGCACTAAGCACTAAACTTTACCATTTCGAACTAAACCAAACCGTTTAAGTTGAGCAACGACCGACGTCCCTAAGATATATGGATGCTGTCAGTGTTGCCTCTGTAACAAATCGGGTTGGTTCCATCCTTCCTGAGTCATCCGTAACACAGTGGAGTACGGAAATGTTGATCTTAGCTCTAAGATACAGCGTGCAGAAGTTAGGAAAATGTGGTGAAGCCAAGACTATGCACAGTGCTCTAAGCAAAGCAACGCAGTCGTGAGATATTGATTTATAAAGTGCATCGCATATGTTTGGGAGGTGAGATAGAAATAGAATGCTGGAACGGTGCGTAGGTTGATAAATTTGTTACATCTGGTGCACTATTATAACATTTTGCGTACATGAATGTATGTCATGTAATGTGGCCAATAATTACGTACCGTAATAGTATATCATTATTATGCATTGCGTAAAAAATGTTCTCATATTCTAAATATCTCTTTTTGACGCCACATCACAACGCCGAAACATGGCACGCGAAATATACTAAGGTTGTATCTGGCTAGCCCTCTGGGAAACAGGCGTGAGTCTATATAGGTATGTATGGTAGATTTCTTTGTGGTCTAAGTACAACTATGAACTACACATTACAATAAAACTATCACTTGCTCACCCATTATAAATTTGAATCAGTTATTTTCAGTGTATTTTAATTTTATCAATTATCTTGTTCTTATATGCATTTTATTAACATATTTAAAATATCTAACAAACTTCATTAATCTAAATGCTGTGTACAGTTGTAATCTAACTAAGTACAGGTTTAAACTTTATTACAACAGAAAATATGTAAAATTAATCTGTAATAATCGATTTCTGTACATACTTAATAAAATATAACGTGAATTCTGCTAAATTACTACTACCGCTTAGTGCATCTACCAAGGTGAATCCATCATACCATATCCTCTGCCAAATAATCAAACAATCGAAATCAAAAATATGAGAATATGCTACTTTGGAATAGAATCGCCTTAGCCAAGACGTTGTTTATTTTTTTTTACCACAAAAACTGGTATTTCGTAATAATATAGATTAAAATAGAATAGAACTTTCTTTATTATAGTAACTAAGACTCAACAAGATTGTTAGTATAAACTTACGACTATGTTAGTAATCACTGACATTAAACAAAAGCACGGAACACGTAAATAAATAAATGAAGGTTGTGTCACTGTTGTGCCGTCCCATGGGAGACTGCACAACAGTGACCAACGATTTTTAAAACTTCTCTATTAAACTTTATAAAGTTAAACCACTACACAACACAACATTTACAGCCACAGTAGAGGTTACTGAGTACACTAGACGCTTCCTGTTGAAAATGAACAAATATTGACTCGAACTCGAGTTTCCTATTCTTCGCTAATTAGCTGTACGAAACACCAGGCACCGGTATCGGGATCCACTCGATATGGAACGGAAATAGAAGATAAAGATTCAAAGAAAGAACTAAGTACAGACGCCAGTACATCCAGCTACCCCAATCTGTAAAATTTATTTTATAGATTTTGAACTTTATCACAATAGGTGACATAAGGTTTACTTTCTATTGGGGAAAATTGACAGATTGGAGTAGCTTGATGTGCTGGTGTCTGTACCTACATGAAACGCATACATAAACGGCAGAATAACTAAAATTGATACCAGAGGTATCGAGTATGAATGTACAGGAATTGTCTAGAATGTGATAATGGTATCAGAGGAAAACTGGAATAGGCACCGTATTAATAAGTGTTTGTGCAACGGATTGTAAAACAACATCCTACATTCGCGTTTTATTTTTCGAATTGTCATACAGTAGTGCAGTTCATGATATAGCTGCTACTTAGAAAATAAGGTTTATTGGCAGTATATAAATGTTAAACAAAAAAATACATATACCCGTTATAAGCGGGTCCAACTGAGAAGAACCAGCAGCTGGAAGTTACAAGGATTTATCAACGGATTACATGCAGCATAACCAATTAGTACTCGTGCACCGCCGGGTACGCTAGTATTTAGCTGTAGCATATTTTCTAGTTGAGTTGCCTTAACATAATCTATTGGAGATCTTTGAGAGAGGCTTTTGTCCAGCAGTGGACGTGTTTCAGCTAATATAATGATGATGAATTGAGTTAAATTCAAAATAATATATTTGTTCTTAGACTGTTTTGTTTTGTATTAAATTATACGTAAACCGAATTAACTAACGTTAAACTAAATCTAAGTTCATAGTCAAACAATTGTAGTCAAGATATTTTAATTGTATTTAAATATCAAACAATTTAAACTTAATATCTCAACAGTAAAATCAAAATAAGACTATTAAGATTGATTGCCATTGAAAAGATTTCAACGCAATCCGTTGTCAAGGCAATCATGACAGTAATGGCTTACGTGTGCAAAAGTTCTGCGTAACTATTTACTGCAGGCAAAAAAATGGGTTATGTCGTTAATCTGATCTGAATCGAGATTATTTAATCGCAGACATATATATTTTATTTTCTTCTGTAAGTTTAAATATTAGACCAATCACTTTATGACGCAATCTTAATATTTCCATGACAAAAAGTTAATTTAAACTCTCTAACAAAAAGAATACCTTCATAAAACAAAATACCGAAGTACATAGACTTATATTTTTGTTTAGTTACGGAAATACGGAAAGAATGGTCAAGTTAGATTGTAACAACAAGGGGAAGAGAAAATTGAAATTTTGTATATTTTACTTTTTATTACATTTATCAGACATCTTTAAAATGTATTGTATAAATTTAAATGCGGGTGGGAATCGAACCCACGACCACGGGGTATCCGGCCCCATGTGCGTAAACCGCTCCGCCACCGCACCGTGGTACTGACGCTCGAATTTAACAATCCATTTGATATTTCTTAACACATTTAAAACGCTTTTATATTACTGATATGGCAGCAAATCAGCATACAGCGTACCTGAAGCATTCCGAAGAATTACTCTTGTGATACACACGGCATCACTTCTGCGTTACCTAGCGTAGGTAGTGAGCATTAACACAATAATGCAGGATACAACCTAAACTGAAGGGTATTCTGTGGAGTGGACGTGCTTGCCCAGGTGACGTACCGGAGCAGCATACCCGCGTTCCCGGGTTTCCCCCCATCAGGCGTCAAGAGAAGTCCATGGCAGGTTACGTTTAGTCGGTGCGAGTCCGACATACCCACCCGTAGACACTTTTTGCGGGTGGCATACGTAGACATTCCCCTGCTATAAAAAAAACTGGAGGCTATTCTGTGGAGTGGAGGTGCTTGCCCAGGCGAAGTGCTTATAGAACGAGGACTCTATTCTCTAGCTTAGCACTTAAATGTCGCTACCTAAAGTTTGGAGATAGCTTGAACAAGTATGATAAAATTTGTGTTCTTTTTCACAATTATTTTTCTACTTATGAGATTCTATACCTATTGACAGGTTTTGTGCAATTTTTTTACGTATTTAATTTTTAAATAACTGAATTCCTTAACTTACTGATGGGTAGATCAGAAAATTCAGCTGACTAAATACACAACTGTAATTTAATGTAAGTAATAATATAAATACGACACGCTCAAAAGTAAGATGTCATCTGATGTATATTTTTACATAAATCCTATAACACTATTTTCAAAATTATGGTTCAAATACTTTAGAAATAATAAAATAACAATGTTATTCTTTGTGTGTCCTTCAGAATGTGTCACGTCTTGAAGCATTAAACATAAAATGCCAGAGAGTAAGTAGTCGGTCAACTATAACGTAATAAAGTCTTAGTTGGTACAAATTCTCTAGCAATATGAGTGCGGTAAAATGCCTACGGCACGCGTTGGTTTTCATTCGTTTTAATGAAAATGGATAAGGTATTATTAACCCTAATTTATAATTGTATTCGTTAATCTTTTAAAAATTTTACTTGTTGTTTTAGTTTCTTTTATTTATTCTTTCGACGCGGATTCTATGTCTACAGATAAGAATGATTTGAGCAAAAAATACGGAAATTAAAAGAGTTATTTATTTGTCAAATGAACTGGCTGTCCAATTGATGTCAACTGAGGTTGAAAAAAATCACATCAGCTTGGAAAAGCCATGTATAGTCATGTCAACTCATATTGTCATACCCGTTTTCATTACCAATATTGTTACTAACTGTATTTATGTCAATTATTATTTAAAATATGGAATGTAGTAATAATATTTTGGAAATAGATATCACATAGGTAGAGATTTTTTTTTCAAGTGTAACCATATTCACTTCAATTCCTTATTGTGTTTCGCTATTGAAAAAATATCATTTAATTATTCAGGACTAAAATGATTATTAAGTAAGCGGCCGTGATATAGCCTAGAGCCTTTAAAAGTTTTATCTTAAGTAGTTGATTTAAAACCAATGTCTTTCTCCGTAGAACTAGTTGTCAACACAATGGAAGCTTGCGACACGCGACGCCGCGGTGTTCGTTACCAATTACCGTCGCTGGAGCGCCATGTCTGCTCTTTTCAACGGAGAGTACAGAGCTATCGTACATCCAGTAAACAAAGATATAGTAAAAAGATGTCTTTGTTTGGATATGGGAAAATGTATTGTTTATTTCGAAGTGACTGTCGTTTAGGTAAAGCGGCAAATTACACAGTTGCGAACTAGTTATTGAAACTTGTCAGGGCTATCGGATCTGGCAGTTAAGCGAATGCTTTACATTGGTATAAAATCGCAATACACGTGGACTGCACGTGTGGCGCAGCGGCTAAGACAGTGGCCTCGCCGCTTCGTGTCGCGGGTTCGAGTCCCACACCGGACAACTATTTGTGTGACCCATAAATACTTGTTCTGAGTCTGGATGTAATTTGTGTCCGTCTATTACCTATATGTTTTTTTTTTTTTTTTTTTTTTTTATTTACATTTAAATCCTCCGACATGATCGGAGTTTTTTTTTTTTTTAACATCATTTCTTAATTCAATACTTAGTTCTAATTATATAGTTAAAGTTGAATCATATGCTTTCTTAGGGTGTGTTAAAATCTTATTTATCTATCTACTTACTTATTTAACATGCTATTGATTGTTTTATGTATATATATATATTATTTCTGGCAAATTTATATTTATTTACTACACATTTCTATTGCAGATTTTACATGTATGATAATATATGTAATTCTACAGTATTTTCTTAAGGGCTTTTTGTTTTTATATACCATATGTTTTAATTCCAACCTAATATTAGTCTGTACATACATATACATTCTACACATACATGTATATAGTATTCTCATTTATTTCTTTTTATTACTTTATCAAGCAAACAAACACTATACTTTATAAAGATGTCTCTCTTCTCCCTGTTTATCATTATTAAATGGACATTTTCGGCGTTGACTTGGTCATCCACCAGCTGCTCCATATTATATCTTAATAACCCATAAATAGGGCATTCAAATAGGATATGGGGTACTGTCTCGTCCACTCCTGGTTCACAGGTGCAAGATGGGTTGTCTTTACATTTAAATCTATGCAGGTACTCTGAGAACCCACCATGTCCCGTCAACATTTGGGTGGTCATACCATTTGGCTGGAGTGTCCTTATTATTTTGTAGGCATTGACAGCGTCAGGGAAGAATGTTTTTGTTGTTCTGGCGGTCGTTCCTGATTTATACCTTTTATTCCATTCATCAAGAGATTCGTCACGAATCCGTCTTTTGATGAATGATACCGGACATTGGTCATAGTCTGGGCTCTTTTTCAGCGTCAGGGCTGCATTTTTGGCTAATTGCTCAGCGCGTTCATTACCTGTTAGGCCCGCGTGAGCCTTTATCCAAAATAAAGAAACACTTTTATTTTGTTTAAGGGCTGTTTTAAGGTTTTGTCGAGTTTCTGCTGCCAGATAATGTCGGGAGCTGTGATTAACTATTGTTTCTAATGCAGCCCTTGAGTCGCTATATACTCCGTAACTCTGTTCTGAGCATTTTAGGATTTCATTCGTGGCTTTGCATATGGCCAGAAGTTCCGCTTGATATACCGTGCAGTAGGATGACAGCTTTAGTTTTACATTTTTAATTTCTGTCTCGCCTGTCCATATAGACAAAGCGGCGCCAACTTTGTTTTCCACCTTCCTGCCATCCGTAAAGATGCGCACGTCTTGAGAATTTTGTTCTTCCACGTCTTTCTGATCTATCAAGCTTATGAACTTCAAGCTCATATGCTCAACCGGGTGTCCTGAGTTGTGGTACGGTACCCTTTGTTCAATATCCCTCCCTGCTAGTGCTATCTGGGGTACTCCCCTCTTAGCTTCGTAGAGGGCAGCCGCTTCTCGTATGCGAACATCTAGTGGTAGGAGACCTGCCAACAGCAGTGCTGCGTTTAGCGATACTGTACGATATGCTCTACAGATTTTTTGGGCAAATCCTCTTTGAACCGTATTTAATTGTTTTTGTATGCCCAGTTTTTTGGTGGCTGGAGCCCAGGCACTCGCCGCAAACAGTATTATAGGTTCAACTACCGAGGTATATATTATCCTAATTACTTCGGAGTGGAGGCCCCAACTGACCCTAGCTGCTCTTGACAGTTGCCCGTACATATTAACTACTTTTTTACATAGACTCAGTATGTGATTGTTAAATGTCAGGCCTCTGTCTATAGTAAGCCCCAGGATTTTTATTTCAGAGGACATAGTTACTTTGAAGCTTCCCATTTCCAGTAATGGCATGTCAAACTTCCGCTTCCGTGTAATTGTCATTGCTTTTGTTTTATGCGCTGCGAATTTAAGCTTGTTTTTAATACCCCACTCTAGAACATAGGTAAGTGCGGCGTTAGCTTCTCTTTGTACGTCCAAAGCAGTCTCACCGTCAAAGACGAGAACTACATCATCAGCAAACGCTTGACAATAGTAGCCTCCAGCCTCCAGCTCTTTTAATAGAGGGTCGATGAGGAGATTCCATAAGATAGGCCCACTTATGGAGCCTTGGACACACCTCTTATGCGTGCTTACGGAGTGTTCCTCTCCGCCGTAACGAAGCCTTACTCTGCGATTTTGTAAGTAGCTGTCTATTAGTTTCCGGATGTTTATCGGGCATTCTTCTTCGACGAATCGCACCCTTATTTTCGGCCACCATGCGCTATCGAAGGCTCCCTCTATGTCCAACGAGACTACTGTCACTATTTTTTTCTGCTGTAGTTTGCTTTGGATCTGTTGCATCAAATCATAGAGGGAGTCTTCGGTGCTTCTTTGAGGCATAAAACCATACTGGTGTGAACTTAATTTGGGTAGCAAATGCCATTTAAGCCTGTTTACTACCAGTTTTTCTAAAACTTTTCCCATAACCGGTAGAAGTCCTATAGGTCTGTAGGATTTGGGCGTTGCGTAGTCTTCCTTGGCTATATGTTTGTAAAGTACCCCGCGACACAGGGAATAGATTCCTTAGTGCGGGCATTGTCTTTAAAAAAAAAAGACTACTAAAATTGTTAGGCACAGTTCTATCGTTTTAAAAATTCAAGTTTTTACTATATCTGACGTTACAAATCTGCCCCTGTGTTCAAAGTACTGCTTAATGTGTGTTAATTTAGTGTACTTAGAATATGATATTTTTAAATGTAAAAACTTGAATTTGATATTTTTTTTATTCCTGGTAGGATGGTTGAGATCCATCATTAATTAATATTCTGGGACATTATTCACACACGGTCATCTGATCCCAAACTAAGCAGAGCTTGTACTATGGAAACCAGATAACTGATATACTACATATACTATTTTTCTTTTGTAAATACATACTTATATAGATAATTTACACCCAGACTCAGGACAAACAGACATGTTCATGCACACAAATATTTGTCCCGGGTGGGAATCGAACCCACGACCTCCGGCGTGAAAGGCAGCGTATTGTAATGATATTACCTGTCCTCCTATAGAATAAAACCTCTTTTATCAAGATAGCTAGCCCTGGTCATTTTATTAAAATAACTAGACATAGCTTTTAAAATGAGAATAGAATTCGAAAACGAGTAAACATTGTGAATCTAAAATAATTATATTAGATTCACAATGTTTACTTTAGCACACTATTTTTATAACTCCTGACAAAAATCAATCAAACGTAACACCATACTTTTTATTTGATTCGAATTCTATTCTCATTTTAAAAGCTATGTCTAGTTATTTTAATAAAATGACCAGGGCTAGCTATCTTGATAAAAGAGGTTTTATTCTATAGGAGGACAGGTAATATCATTACATCACCCCCTCCCCAAAAAAAAATTTTGGAAGTCTTGAAATACTTCCAAAATTCTGTTACCTTCCTGCATTATAACTGTCTACCTATGTTGGGAGTTATCAAATACATAGGCGCAATAAAAAAGAGTAGAATTGAACCCAGGACCCACTGAAAGTCTAGCAAATGGGAGTGTAAGTCCGAGTTGCTCAAAGTATAAAAAAAACCAACCAAAAATTATACTTTCAAGGCCTTAATTCTACTTTCCTAACACTAGCTAAACGCTACCTAATTGTAGCTATCCTAGCTAAAATAAAATATTAGTCAACCTTCACACACAATAGCTTCAATGATCATACTTGGTCCTATCACCAAGTGAAAATACAGAAATAAAAAAAAAATGAAATTAAATTATTACAACTTTTAACCATTTAAATAAATCATAAGTTAATTATCTGAAAATAATTATTTTAAAAGGGCAAACTTAATTATAACAACTGGTTAAAAGTTTAATCCAAATTAAATTATCACAACAGTTGACCGTTCAACTAAATTATTAATGATAATCTGAAATAATTAATTAGAACAAGTGGTTAAAAATTAATTGAAGCATGTATAAAAGTTGAATAATGGCTATCCTATTATAAAACCTAACTGCTAAACTATCCAAAATAATTGATAACAAAAAGATATTAATCTTATCAATCAAGGATGGGGTTCCAGAGAGTCAGGACCATGATGGAAGATCATATACCAACCAAGATTAATAAAAAATAAATATCTCATTTATACCAATTAACCTACACTATCATCTATTTGTCCCCAGACATGAAAA
Source organism: Pseudoips prasinana (assembly GCA_951640165.1). Taxonomy (NCBI): domain Eukaryota; kingdom Metazoa; phylum Arthropoda; class Insecta; order Lepidoptera; family Nolidae; genus Pseudoips; species Pseudoips prasinana. The sequence continues at coordinate 884,712 of OX621238.1, read as the reverse complement.
TAAAAGTGTTAGGTAGAACAGAATACCCATCAACATCATGGAGTCCATGATCATGGATGCAAATGAATAATTAAATTCTATCACCCACTCTTAACTATTGACGGATATATCCCCTTAATCTACGCTTCACCCATTTCCTAACTCCCTATCTCTACCTGGATATTTACTTCTTGTAAATCCCGTTATTCATTTTCCGATCTTCCATCATGTCCATTGTGGTTGTACTGGAACACCGCCCCTGGTCATCGTTGCTCTCGTACGTTTCACATGAAAACAAAATTTATGCGCGAAAGTATATTTATATATTTGACAAATAAAATAAAATTGTAATTATAAACATTCTCATCAGTAACATAAGTAAACGGCTTATATATTCTACCACTGCCATGACAATAGCAATAAAACTCGCAGTCTTATCGCAGCGCCATCTATCGGGTCTATTAACAAATCTAAGTCACCGAAAGACATTTGATTGGGTGCAAAAAAATTATCCAAATAAACATAAAATTAAATTATTGTTACTAAAAAAATAGATAGGGCTTGGTAGTAGAATGGTGAATTTAAAGTTTTATTTAATTTTCAAAGTTATAGTAATTTTTTTTTTTTTTTTTTATTTTCAAGGCCAAATATTTAGTGGTGGTTCACCCTTAAACTTAAGGTAAAAAAAAAATATTCGCCAGATATTCATACAAAATTTTATGCGAATCGGTACAGCCGTTTCGGAGATGTTTGGTCGCAAACACCGTGACATGATAATTCCATATTTTTGATGTAATCTATAAATATCGTGTGTTTTCTGGCATAAACAACATAATAACAGGACTTGGTTAGTCTAGGAGGCTTGTCCAGCAGTGGACTTATTTAAGCTGTAATGATGATGATGATGACCCTGAAAAGAGTCGTTTTTTGGGGCACACACACAGGATGTTCATTGTCTGGAGAAGCATAGGTCTACTGGAAACTGTGCTGTTCCATGAGGATGGCGCCCAGTGCATCAGTGAGGTCGTGGTGGATATGCTGAATTATGCCGTCGACCAGCTGACTGCGCTACTCGTGTTGATCAACAATGACTACCCGGCGCCTCCACCATGTAAGCACACTCGCAGCTGCAAGAGGTATTTCTATACGGGCTCTAGGGAGATCTTCTCAAGTGATGTAATGATATTACCTGTCCTCCTATAGAATAAAACCTCTTTTATCAAGATAGCTAGCCCTGGTCATTTTATTAAAATAACTTGACATAGCTTTTAAAATGAGAATAGAATTCGAATCAAATAAAAAGTATGGTGTTACGTTTGATTGATTTTTGTCAGGAGTTATAAAAATGGTGTGCTAAAGTAAACATTGTGAATCTAATATAATTATTTTTTTCAATAAAATCAGTGATTGTTTGTGAATACATGTGTTATCATTGAGAAGATCTCCCTAGATCCCGTATAGAAATACCTCTTGCAGCTGCGAGTGTGCTTACAGTATCTACCAACCACGCCAACAGGCCCGTCATTCATGTAATATACATCTTGCATATATGCCTACACAGATGTTTACCAAAGTCATCAATAATTATATTTCTAACTATTGATTGCTTTAGGGTACTGCTCCTAACTACATATATATGCATTTAATGACGCCATTATATGGTATACCGTGTACTTATGTAGTTGGCAGATAGATAGTACGCAGTGCTATTGAGCGTGCAAACTAATCCCGTCGAGGACAATAGGTAATGTTGCATAACGAGCATTACGCACACCACACAAGTTAGATAACCTGGTCGACGGCGAACAGACGGGCGGTCTGGATTATTGTCCAACCAGACGACGAGAACATGAAATGTCTAGGTCAAACCAAGGCTTTTTTGAAGTTATACTTCTTTTGGCACGATGGAGAAAAATGATGAGAGTGAATTTTTACGATGCGCGCGCACACCGACACCAAAAAATTTTACAGCATGAAGTTAGTGCTAGGTGGTATGAAAATGTATGAGAGTGAATTTTTACGATGCGCGCGCATCGTGCGCGCGCATGACGTTAGTTCTAGGTGGTATGAAAATTGATAACTATGTTCAAGTTGTATATTAAGAAGTATAACTTCTAACGCGTGTACATAAGTACACACAAGTTTTTTTTTTTTATAGCAATTGGCAATACAATACTTAAATCTAATCCCTAAAATAGGAAATCATAAATTTTATCATCCGTCGGGTCTCAAACCCGGACCATCTAACAATCCGAGATTGGCACTCAGCGTTATGCTACGAACGATACACATTGGCAAATCAAATTTCCTTGCTTACACTGTTTCGGAGGCTGTAGGTGTTAGTTTTCTAGTAGCATGACCGAATGATACATTTCCAGTTACATGTGAAGTCCAAGCTCTAGTAACGCTGCACAAACCACGATACACCGTACTCGCCATCCCAGAGTACGAATGCGTTGGCGCCGAGATCATCATCGATATCTATGACCCTTAATTTGCAGTCGTATCTATGAAATACCCTCTCCGATCCGCAATCAGACGAACAGCTTGCATCTTTATGTATAAACGAAGAACTACAGTTGAACAAAATGTCCCTATAACCGACATTCTGATGTGTTATCATACCTATGTTACTCCTACTTCACATCCCGGAAAGTCTTTCTACTATCGGGCCAGCAACACTAACTCAACCACAACAAACCTGCCTTACACTATACATAATTATACCGAATACCTAAAATATATAAAATTTTGATAGATTACATATGCATGGAGTTTAAATAACCATTTTATTGTCTTATAAAGTAAGAAGATGGTGGTGGAAGTAGACGTAATATTATATAGTCAATGTAAATAAAACCAGATTTTTTAAGACAGTGAAATGTTCATTTAAACTGTATGCATAAGTAATACTTGACGGGCGTATTGGCGTTGTTGCTTCAAATGCTTGCTTTTCCCGCCGGAGGTCGTAGATTCGATTCCCACCCAGGACAAATATTTGTGTGCATGAACATGTCTGTTTATCCTGAGTCTGGGTGTAATTATCTATACAAGTATGTATTTACAAAAGAAAAGTAGTATATGTAGTATATCAGTTATCTGGTTTCCATAGTACAAGCTCTACTGAGCTTGGGATCAGATGGCTGTGTGTAAATAAAGTCCCAGGAATATATAAAAAAAAAGTAAAAGTAAGAATATATCAAAATTTTCAGTAAACTAATTCTTCACAAAGTTAATTGAGTTCAACTTAAATAATTACTTACATCGTTCACTGATATTGTAACCAATTCATCATAAAAGAAGGTGGCTTTGATTTATTTTTCACATCAAATCTTAATAAATGATAATGTAGAACGCGCGTCTACTGGCTCTGCCTCAAACCGCGAGCATACGTGGTCAATCCGCGCGGTGGCGGTCGCGCGAAATCGCGCAAGTGTGAATTAGTGCTCTTTATCCGGGATCAGCGCGTTATAATGCCGCACGCCACGACGCGCTAAGCTGCTTACCGCACTAATATTTAATTAATTGTTTAGACCTCTAGCTGAATTGTGCAGATTATTCTTGTGATATCAATTTATAAGCACGACTCTGGCTTAGTTGCTATGGAGTTATATGCATGTGATAGTTTGCTACATTATTTAGTGATTAAAGCTAATCCTAAAAAACTCCATGATTCTGACTGCTAAACGAAAAGCCGTGGGATCCCCATCCAGGATAAAACTTCTCCTAAGTCGGGTCCTGAGACTAAATGTTTTTATGTCTGGCTACATGACTATTTTAGACGCACATGTTGGCTACATGTGCGTCTAAAATAGTCATTTGCGATCCTAATATTATTTATCTGATTATTGAGTAATAAATTAAAAATCAAAACTGGTTCAAAACACCACAGAAATCAGTATCAAGCATTATAAACAAAAACAAATTAGTTAAATTGCAAATCTTCTTTTTTGATGTCGGTTATAAAGTATAAAGACCTCCATCCTTTGTATTAGTGGAATCTATGATTTGCTAAAAAAATATGAAATGTCTAGTGTCGGACGCGCAATCTCACATTTATCTAGATTCTCATCTAGCCCAGACATAAAACACAATCCCGTCCTATACTAACAATACGCGATCAATATTCGCTGACCGTCTCAGGAGAAATATGTATAATATTGGGTGTTTTTATAAAAGATATTACACAATATGGGACGGCCGATCCAATGATAATAAAATGTGTGATGTCAATAAGCCGCGGCGCGCAGGGCTGCGCCACGCGCCGCCACATTACCATGTTATTATGTTTCAAACTCAAATGTGTTTCAATAAAATCATATATTTGCATATTCTTTTGATTTTGTTGGTTTTTAGTTTCGAGTAGGGAGAGTACCCTTTGTCCACCGAGATGGGGTTGAAAATGAACTATACTAACTTTCTTTTTATACTATCAAATTGGAAATGAAGAATGCAGCCCGTCTGATGGTTAGCGGTTACGTATGACACTTTACTACGACTTCCACGGTGCCGACTTCTCCCCTCCCTTATCAGCTTTGGCGTCCTTAATCACCTGCTGGTAGGACCATCGCATAAACCGTATGACACGTGCAGTCTATGTATATGTGTGTATAATTAGCTTAAACAATGAAGCGCCTACTTATGTAGTGCTGACTTTTGTCACTTTTGGAAGGGGCAATTTTTCCGAAAACGCATTATGTTTTCGGAAATTTTGCATTGTTTCCAATACATAAGGATGTTTTGAAAGGACATTTAAAATTATATCAAATCAAGTAGAGCTGCCGAGTACTACCAACGGTTGGCGTTGAAGGTGTTCACAAAACAATTAACCAATTGGAACTGGGACGTAGGTCGGAGGTAGATCTAACATTGACGTAATAATGTCCCAATTATGCAACTACCCATACAATTTTCTCAATGGTGTGCTAACGTGCGCTCAATGTGGGCATGTTTACTCTTAAAATATTGATTATTAGCCTACACTGTATAAGAACATCGGATTAACTTTGTATTTTATTTTTTCTACTCTACAGTGCCATAGGACCTCCTATGGCACTGTAGAGTATATATATATGTAAAGAAAGAGTATTTCTTTAATTTAACATTGGGTGCTTGGCATAGATAAAGAAATATATTATTTTCTTTATCTTGTCATGTCAAATTATACTGTCATATGTAAAATTGTATTAAAATAGAAAATAACGCATTCTAAATAAAAAACGTTAAATGTCGTTTCTTTTGGAAAGAAAGCAACGCATTGTTTTATTTTAAATGCCAACGATGTCCTATGAATAGGTATAAAATATAGTATATTATAAAACGACATTTTTGTTTATTTGATTCACAATGGAGAAACTTCGTTTTGAATTCGCATTGTTACCAGGAAGTGACGGAAAATCAAATGTTTATTGTATAACGTGCATTGCCACGAGTGACAACAAAGTGTATGCAATACCAGAAGCACTGCAGTCGGCTGCTCACCATAAAGAAATTATAAAGACAGCTGCTTATAACAAAGTCAAAAATAGTTTATTAAAAAGGTACCAGACTAGAAGAATTTGGATTACAATGACAGAAGAACTTAGAGAAGTTTACATAGATGAGAGTGGTAACTTGCAATTCGAAGATCAATTTTTGGAAGAATTAAACCAAGAATCACCGGCTGCTTCGTATCAAACCGAAACAGGTACATTACAAAAAATTATTGAAAAGTTCGTAGAAAATAGACAGCCGAGCTTAAAAAACATTTCAGAGAACTTTGTGATCGAGAAGTTTACAAGCAAACATTCTAATGCAAACCAGTGGATTGATTCCTTTGAAAAAGAATGTACGCGCTTTGATGTAACTACAGATGAAAAAAAAATTGAAATACTCAGATTATTTATGGATAAGTCGTGTGTCGACTGGTACAACTCAATGATAATAAAACTAACAATAAATTCAGAATGGTCAACATGGAAAAACAAATTTTGTGAAACATTTGCAAACAAGGGATGGAATCCTGTGACATCTGCACTATCATTCCAATACAAAGATGGTTCGTTATTGGATTATGCTATAAGAAAAGAAAAACTGTTACTGGACATGAGAAGATCGATTGACACTTGTACCTTAGTGGATCTCATAGCAGCTGGTCTACCAGAATATATTCGTAATAAAATTGATAGAGAAACATTGAAAGATACTGTAGATTTGTTTAATGAAGTAAATAAATATGAACACATGGTAACTAGAAAAACGTATTATTACATAAATACAAGAGATCGTAATAAAAATGAAAAAGTAAATATATGTAAAATTTGCGAAAAATTGAATAAGGGTATTCGTTATCACCCAGAATCTATTTGTTGGTTCAAAATAAATGAAGACGATAAGAAAAAGAAAAAAGTTATACAGCATGTAAACAATTCAGTTATAGAAGCTGAGTTAAATGAAACACACCAAAAAAACGAATAGTAACACCATTAATACATGTCAAACTATTTATATATATTATTAATTCTAAGCTATTAAAACTAAAAGGAAAAGGAAACAATTTGAATGAAGCCAAATTAGTAACGATTAATGGTGTTAAGAAAACGAGTGGTTTGACAACTTTAAAAATAAAAATCTTTGATTTAGAAAAGGAGGTTGACGTGCACATCATAGATAAGGATGATTTTAGACACGAATTTTTGATTGGATTAGACCTAATCAAAAAGTTTAAATTAAATCAAGATGAAAATTTAATAATAACACAGAAACTGAGTCTTACTAATGAAAACGAGAGAGAAGAAATTTCTACCATTAAAGATAGACAAAACACTGGATTGGACAACACAAAATATAACGATAATACTTTAAAAGAATACGGAATAAATTTCAATGAACACGTAAAAGTAGAAGAATTTAAAATGGAAGTAAATCACTTAAGTGAACATCAAAAAATGAAATAGATGAAATCATTGACAAATATAAATCAGTTTTTGCAAAAGATAAATATGATATTGGCATGGTTAATGGATATGAAGCAAGAATTGACTTAATAGTCGACAAATATTGTTGTAAGAGGCCTTATAGGTGCACTATAGAGGATAAAAAGGAGATAGAAGGGCAAATAGCTAAATTACTAGATAACAAATTGATAGAAGAATCGTACAGTCCATTCGCTGCACCTGTTACTTTAGCATTTAAAAAAGAGGATAACAGAAAATCTAGATTATGTATAGATTTCAGAGATTTGAATAAAATAGTAGTGCCTCAAGCCCAACCGTTTCCGTTAATTGAAGACCTAACGATAAAAACAAGAAATTGCAATTATTTTTCCACACTCGATATAAATTCCGCATTTTGGTCCATTCCTCTACGAGTTGAGGACAGGAAAAAGACTGGATTTGTTACACAAGAAGGCCATTTTCAGTGGACATGTCTCCCTTTTGGACTAAAGACTTCACCTGCAATTTTTCAGAGAATATTGAGTAATATATTGAGGAAATATGAATTAACAAACTTCGCTGTTAATTATATAGACGATATTCTAATATTTTCCAAAACATTTTCTGAACATATTAATCATCTGAGTCAGTTGCTGGAAGCAATTAAAACAGAAGGTTTTAGATTAAAATTTACAAAATGCACATTTGCATCAGACTCAGTAAAATATCTGGGTCATATAATACAAAATAATTCGATCAAACCGTTAAATGATAATTTGATTTCAATTAAGAATTTTCCAATTCCAGAAAATCAAAAAAATATAAGACAATTTTTGGGAAAAATAAATTTTTATCATGAATATATACCAAACAGTGCGATTATATTAGATCCACTACATAATTTACTACGAAAAAATCAGAAATTCATTTGGTCTGATAACTGTCAAAAATCATTTGAGAAAATAAAGAGCTGGCTTTGCTCCCAACCAGTTCTGGCAATTTATGACCAGGACTTACCAATTAATATTTATACGGATGCTTCTTTAGAAGGTATAGGGGCCATTTTGAAACAGATACAGCCTGATGGCAAAGAAAAACCAGTGGCTTACTTCTCAAAAAAACTGAATGAAACCCAAAAAAGGAAAAAAGCTGTATATTTAGAATGTTTAGCTATCAAAGAAGCTGTGAGATATTGGCAATATTGGTTGATGGGTAAATCATTTACAGTTTACTCAGATCACAAACCTCTGGAAAACATGAATTTGAAGTCTAGAACAGATGAAGATCTGGGTGATTTAACATATTATTTATCGCAATATGATTTAAAGATAAAATATGCTCCAGGAAAATATAATTTGGAAGCAGACTGTTTAAGTAGAAACCCTGTATTGGAGTGTGACGTAAACGAAGATGAACAATTGAAAATTGTGAACTTAATTAAACTGGAAGATATTTTAACAGATCAAAATAATAATGAAAAAATACAAAATAACAAAAACAAATTAATTGAAAAACAAAAAGTATATTTTAAACGATTGAGAAGAACAGACAAAATAATACTATCAGAAGACTTTAGCATCAAATTATTTAAAGATGTACATGAAAGACTTTACCATATTGGAATCAGTCAAATGATTAATATGATTAGTCCATACTACACAACCGAAAATTTAACAAAGCATATCAAGCAAATTTGTAAAAGCTGTGAAATTTGCATTAAAAATAAATCAAGAGGACATGACAAATTTGGGTTCATGTCCCATCTAGGTCCAGCCAAAAAGCCTTTTGACATAGTCTCTATTGATACGATTGGAGGGTTTGGAGGATCTAGATCGACAAAAAAATATCTTCATTGATTAGTAGATCACTTTACCAGATATGCATTTGTTTTAACATCAAAAACTCAAAGTGCTACCGATTTTATAAAACTTATCAAGAATATAACCGAAACAGAGGATGTTGGTATGCTGCTTACCGACCAATATCCAGGAATTAATTCTAAGGAATTCAAAAAATACTTAAAAGATAAAAAAATAGAAATGGTATTCACAGCAGTAAATGCACCGTTTTCAAACGGTCTAAATGAAAGATTAAATCAGACATTAGTTAACAAAATCAGATGCAAAATTAATGAAAAAGGACAAAAGAAAGCCTGGACAACAATAGCTCATGAAGCCGTTACTAAATATAATAATACATATCACTCGGTTACTGGATTTACACCAAGTTATCTTTTATATGGTACTGATGCCACAATATTACCAAAAGAGTTAAATCAAGAAAAGTCGCAGAATGATTGGGCCAGAGACAGAAAAACAGCACTTGAAAATACTATAAAATCACATAGTTACAACAAAATACTATTCGACAAAAAGCGGAAATATCATGAATTTAAAGTTGGAGACATGGTATATGTGGAAAATGGAAATAAATTAAACAGAAAGAAATTAGATGAGTTAAAAATTGGACCATTTGAGATTGTTGAGAAAATTTCCCAGTCAATTTATAGGATAGAAACTGGCCACACAAAGAAAAGTGAATCAAATCTTTTCCACATTACAAAACTGATCCCAATTTCTACATTAGAAGAACAATGAGAGGAAGGGAATAATTAGAAAATGAAATAATTAATTTTCTTCTCTAAGGGGGGAGATGTAAAGAAAGAGTATTTCTTTAATTTAACATTGGGTGCTTGGCATAGATAAAGAAATATATTATTTTCTTTATCTTGTCATGTCAAATTATACTGTCATATGTAAAATTGTATTAAAATAGAAAATAACGCATTCTAAATAAAAAACGTTAAATGTCGTTTCTTTTGGAAAGAAAGCAACGCATTGTTTTATTTTAAATGCCAACGATGTCCTATGAATAGGTATAAAATATAGTATATTATATATATATACCTAATAAATAAAATGTATGTGTGTGACCTATGATCTTGTGCAGGCGCAGGAAACCGCTGGATACGAAGGCGCAAGACCGGCAGTTGTGGACATTTGGAGGAGACCTTTGTCCAGCAGTGGACGTCTTTCGGTTGATATGATGATGATGATGAATTTTTTTATACAATAACTTTCTTACATGTTTTGTGTCACGTTCATTCAGTACAAAATACTATAAAATTGATAAAACTCCGTTCAATAATTATGTACAACACATATATTGTTCATAAGACTTTCTTAACATAGTTACTGCTTAACTAACAAAATAAATATTATATATTATAAGGTTGAACACCCCTAGCGTGTCGCCGTGTCCCGCCACGGGCTATATTTCATAGCGTGACGTGACACGCGTGGCGTCACAGGCGTGACCACCGCGCGTAATTTATGATGAGCCTTTATATGTTATCGATGAATGTCTACTTACGACACTTACCAGCGACTTACAAAATTAAATTATTTCATATAAACACTAAGAAATTTATAGGAAAATGACTAACATAATAACAAAGACCCTAAATAAAAAAGACGCAAAAGTTCCAAGCCTGGTACACCCCGGGGCATTCGCTAGTAACTCCTCATGTTTTGGGGTCTCACTACCGAATGTGCGAAGAGGTCATCCCATCCCAAGCCAAGCTGTAAAACGTACCGTGGCGAAGGCTGCATGGCTGAGGGGGCGCTCAGTCGATAACGGTGTCTTTCCGATACCGGGGCACCTCGGAAAGTAACATATGCCCTTCGGCCGGCATGCGGGGCTCTGCCGGTTCGCGACCTCATACTTCCCTAGCTGCTCGTGGGACCAAGATGGAAGAAAACAAAAACGAAAAAACAACTACAACAAGCAGCGCTGGTCCATCACCAGCGCTGGACCTACGCGGGCTGGCTATGGCCATGCCCAGCGTCACACCCGTAACCACCAGCTCATGGCAGGTGGTACCGCGTCGAGCCGATACGCGCCGCGACAAGCGTGCGAAAATTGGCTCCGCAACAAACGCGACCCCAGGGGGTTGTCAGAAAACGACTGGAAAGAAACGCAGTCGCCACAACTGGCGCGCGAGACCATCCACGTCACACCAAAACGCTCCAGTCGGTAGAGCCACCGGGACTGGCCAGCGCGAACACCCGGCAACTGTCGGTGACGATGCTAGGCCAACCTGTTCAGAGCTCCCGACTTCAGCCAACCATCACGCAGCTGTTGGGAAACGCAGTCGCCGTAACAGGCGCGCGAGAACCATCAGCGCTCGATCGGAGAGCAGCGAGCCTAATATGACGGTCCACGCACCTCCGACCGAGCAGCGTAGCCAAACGGTTGACACGACGGCAGGAACCCAGCGCGAACACCCGGCAGACGCTGGTGACGCTGCCAGGTCAAACCAGCCGGAGCGTCCAACCAAGGCTGACGTAGCCGAGGGAAACTCCCGAAGCAACCAAGCCGAAACGGGGCCCAGTTCTGTTTACAGCAGAAACAAACCCCGCCATAAACGCGGAGCCCGCAAAGCAGCGAATCGCCCAGTCGAAGTCGAGGCCCGGAAGCCAGCAATGGCGAAGAGGGCACGCCTAGATGACACTGTGTCACCCATGACAGGGTCGAAACGCGCTAAGCTGGATGCCACTCCTAAGAGGACTACGTTCAGCTACGCAGATGCGACTAAATCGCACCTGTTAGTAGCCATCACAACGCAGTCCTCAACCGAACTGACGGTGGAACAAGCCGAGCGGATCGAGAACCTTCTGGAAGAAAAGGTCATAGAGTCTGCGCTTGCTCCACTGACTGAAAACGAACCGAGGACCGTACCATCGTTCCGAGGCAAGCCCATCACGGGAGAGGGCGTGCTGAAGATGTGGTGCGAAGATGACAGGTCCCTCAACTGGCTCAAGTCGACCGTGGAACGACTTGTGTCACCCATACCGGGCACTAAGCTGACTGTCATCAGACAGTCAGACATCACAAAGCGCATCCGTGCCGCGCTTTGGCTGCCCAAAACCGTCGGAGAGGACTTAAAGAAGATCCATCAGCTCTTGGACGCGCAAAACCCGCGGTACAACATCCAAAGCTGGCAGTTGTACGGCGCGACTCTCCAGGAGAAGGGGATCTTCCTGACCTTGGGTATTCCGGAACCCGAGGTTCCGAAGATTCTGGACAGAGAGAGGCGTGTCTCGTTCATCACTGGGAGTGTTTACGTCAAGTTTTTCACTTCCACGGGACTAGAAGACACGCCCTCGGCTGAAGACCCAAAAATCACCGAGCCCAGTCAAGCTGACCCAACACCAGGCCAGGCGCTGCTACCACCACCTTTATCCACCTGTGCCAGCACTTCGGGCTTACAAGCCCAGACAACACCGAACTCCACGAAAGAGGTAGCGCCACGAGTAATGGGAGTCGGTGAGGACATGTCATCTGGGGAGGAATCCGTGAACAGTGATGTTCTCGGAACCGACTCGGATTGACATCGTCCAGACCAACCTCCAGCATAAACAAATCGCAACGGCTACCCTACGCAGACTGCTGGAGGTTAATAACAAGACCATCGCCTTAATCCAGGAGCCGTGGATTAGGCATAGCAGGATATGTGGACTTGGCAACATCGGAGGTAAGTTAATGCTTGAAACTTCGGTACAGCAACCGAGGACATGCATTTACATACCGAAAACTATACCAGCCGTCCTACTAACACAATTCTGTTCTAGAGACCTGACCGCCATAAAACTTTCACATAACCTTGACACCAAACGACCACCACTCGTACTTGCATCAGTCTACATGCCAGGTGACGAGGAAGTTCCACCAAGAGAACTGTGTGATCTAGTACAATACTGCGAGGATCACAGTTGGGACATCATAATCTCGGCGGATGCAAACGCGCACCACCCGCTATGGGGCAGCAAGGTGCCAAATAAGAGAGGTGAGCAACTAACCGATTACATCTTTTCGACTAACCTATCCATAATCAACAGGGGCTCCGAACCCACTTTCGTAAGCTCCAGATATCAAACCATAGTGGACATTACCCTGGCGTCAGATGGTGCGAAGGAAATCATGTCCGACTGGCACGTCTCCTCCGAGCCATCATTCGCAGACCACAGGAGAATCTGCTATGCCATCAAAGTGTGCGAGATGGGACTACAACCAAGACGCAACCCCCGTAAGACTGACGTCATAAGGTACCAGACCCTACTCGAACATGAGGTAAGCAAACTTAGTTTTCAAAACATGTCAACCAACACTACAGAAATCGAAAACAACATAAACACACTAACCAAATGTATACTACACAGTTACCAGCAGACTTGCCCACTCACAACACCAAAACCAGGGGGTAAAAATCACTGGTGGGGGCCAGAACTGGAAAAACTCAAACGGAACTTAAGAAAACTCTTCAATCGTGCAAAAAACACGAGAAGTGAAGAAGATTGGGACAGATACAAAAGCGCCCAATACCACTACAAAAAACGCATAAGGTACCGCAAAGGACAATCTTGGCGACGCTTCTGCGAAAACATAAAAAGCACCAACGAAGCTTCAAGAGTGAAAAAACTACTATCCCAGGATGATCAACGCACTCTGGGCTCACTCAAGATGCAAGATGGTACATATGCCACCTCTGACGAAGAAATAAGCAAAATACTTATTGAAACACACTTCCCAGGCTGTCATATAACTGATAACATCGACTGGGAAACATCTGTGGAAAACAAACCGAACCCAGTAGACTGGAAAACTGCTGAAGAAATAGTAACAGCAGACAGAATTACATGGGCAATAAAAAGTTTCCTCCCATTTAAGTCAGGAGGCTTGGATGAAATATTCCCAGCACTACTTCAATGGGGATATAAAACCTTAACGCCCCACCTACTAACAATATACAAAGCCTGTATTGCACATCATTACATTCCTCGTCAGTGGAGGGAAGTGAAGGTCATCTTCCTTCCCAAACCGGGAAAAACCGACTACACCCTGGCGAAATCATACAGACCAATCAGTCTAACATCGTTCCTGCTAAAGTCTCTAGAAAGACTGGTAGACAGATACCTCAGAGACGGAGCACTACAACGCACGCCACTACACCGACAACAACATGCCTATAGAACAGGAAAATCAACAGATTCGGCCCTGCACTCAGTAGTAGGAACTATAGAGACAGCCCTAACTGACAAATTGATGACACTAGGAGCTTTCATTGACATTGAAGGAGCTTTTGACAAAACAAAATTCTGTAGCATAAAGCACTCGCTTGCCAAATTCGGAGTGGATCAAACCACCAGTGGCTGGATTGACAACCTCCTAAGGCTGAGAGCTATAAGGTTTACGGTAAACTCCACCACAAGAGGCATCGTAGCAAAAGGGTGTCCCCAAGGTGGGGTGCTCTCCCCCCTACTATGGAATATAGTTGTGGATGACCTAATACGATGCCTAAACCAAAGATGCTACTACACTGTTGGCTATGCCGACGACATCACGATTCTGATAAAAGGCAACTCGGAAAACATAGTATGTAACCGTATGCAGTCCGCCTTCAACATCGTGCAAAAATGGTGCGACCAACACGAACTAACGGTTAACCCAAAGAAAACAGAATTGGTCCTATTCACAAACAAGAGACAACCAAACATCTCGGACCTACCCAAACTGTTTGGCACCGAACTGACTCTCTCCACTGAGGTTAAATACCTAGGGATAACGCTTGATAGCAAGCTTAACTGGAACAAACACATGGAAGTGAAAATTGACAAGGCCCGAACGACCTTCTGGCAATGTAGAAGACTTATAGGGAAAAAGTGGGGCCTAAGACCATCCATGACCCTATGGCTCTACAAAATGTTAATACTCCCCATGATAACGTATGGTGCCGTTGTGTGGTGGCCCAGAACACAGCTAAACACGGCAAAAACAAAACTCCAGAGCTTCCAAAGACTAGCATGCCTAGCAACTACCGGCAGCATGAGAACGACTTCCACAGCTGCACTAGAGGCCCTCCTAAATCTCAGACCATTGCACCTGGTTATCCAACAAGAGGCCGCAGCTACAGCCATAAGGCTCAGCAAAACTGGCCTGTGGAAGCAAAACTATAGGGAAAATCACACGCGCATCATGGATGAAATTAAGAAGACGCTCCCAATGATGGACGCTATATGTGACATAATCCCTAAAAACTTCATATTTGATAAAAACTACGACATCCAACTTCAAGAGGAAGCCAAGGACAGCTCTGGCACAAATGAAGTTCGGATATATACTGATGGTTCGAAAACAAACAGAGGCACAGGAGCCGGCGTCTTCTCCAACGACCTCAACATCAACATATCAACAACACTTAGCAGTCTAAATTCTATTTTCCAAGCGGAATGCGTAGGAATAACACTAGCAGCAACAGCAGTCAAGTCTCGAGATGTACATGGTAAATCCATACGCATAATCTCAGACAGTGCCTCTGTGCTTCAAGCCTTAAAGAGCAACCAATTCAACAGCGGACTCATTCTGGAGTGCCACGGTGCGCTTGAAAAGATCGCAACAACCAACAAGGTCACAATACAGTGGATAAGAGGGCACAGTGGATCTCTAGGAAATGACACTGCGGACCAGCTGGCAAGAAAGGGATCGGAAACGACAACAATGGGACCTGAACCCATTGTACCCATACCCTTTAACCAACTGAAAACATGGCTGTGTGAGAAAACCACACAAGAACATGAAAAAGAGTGGATGGATCTGGAATCATGCAGACAGACAAAAGAATTTCTACCATTTCTGAACAAACGCCTGTCGCGTAATCTATTACACCTGAACAGGAAGGATCTACGCATGGTGATAGGCACAATTACCGGACACTGCACGCTAAACAAACACCTCTTCAAGATTGGCGTCACGGACAGCCCCCTGTGCAGAGGGTGCATTGAAAATGAAGAAACACCAGCACACGTACTGCTACACTGCAAGAGCGTCGCTTACCAACGGGCAAAGTTCCTGAATGATCCGAAGACACTGCAGGAGGCCCTCAAGCCAGGCTTTCGTGGTCTCCTGGACTTCTGGATGGAACTTAAATGGTTCGAGTAGCCAAACAAGTATCACGCACAATGGCCCAATTGGGAGGCTAAGTGCGGAAACCTATCGCCCAACTAACTAACTAACTAACTAAAGACCCTAAATAAACTTATGAGCATACATAACTATCTACATTAGAAAGAAAAACTAAATCTACGAAAAAGAAAATTATATATAACGGAGAAACGGGGGTATCGTTGTCTTTAGTCATGATGATGTCAGCAAGACTGACGTCACTATTATCTGCACGTTGGTTATCCACTGAAGGTTGTTTACTCATGGCGATAGTAAAACCCAAAATATGTTTCGTGAAGTTTTATTCCATAACAATCTTCGATACAAGGTGATCCGTACGGTCCGACGGCTCGAGCGAAAGTGATTTGTACTCTTTTTTTTTTTTTTTTTTTTTTTTTTTTTTTTAACGTGACTCGTGCAGTTAGCCTCTCAGCTTTTACTGCTTCACCGGACAGTAGGGGTGAACGTGGGCTCTAACCGGCCTAGCAAAGATAAACTACAAACTAAGTACCCACGCCGGAGGGCGCCCCCTGTGGGGCTCGAACCTCGGCTCTGGGCGGATACTGACGTGGAGAGGGCAAGATGTCGTGGTTTTAGGGGATTTTGTGCAACTTTCGCTCTACGTTAATGCGCGACGCGGGCCTCGCTACCGGTTTAGGTCCGGAGCGGGCATTCATCGGATCGAATGCAAACTAAGGGTGATGGAGGACGCTGGTGGTCGCGACGCGTTCGCGGTCGTACTCGCGTCCGGCGAGTACGAAATATCGGTTGTGCAGTGTTGCGAGAGTCTCTAATCGATTTGATGTGATCAAGGTAAACGGTGGTCTCGTCGTCCGGTTCGTCTAGGACGTGCTTCGGACGACGGTGCTTAATTGTGAGTTGGAGGGGAGTGTAATTGACCGCCTGTACCACCAATTTACTTGGATGGTGAGTGGCAGAGTCAAAATACCTTTTGGACGTTTGCTTCATCCATTTCCTGATGGTAGGCAATTGGAGATCGGCATGGAGGCTTTTGTTACGGACGAACCATGGTGCGCCCACGGCTCGTCGCATAAACTTGTTCTGGACTACCTGTAGGAGGTGGATGAGATGTTCCTTAGCGTGCGCGAAGACCGGGCTCGCATAGGTCATCATGGGTCGAATGCACGTCTTGTAAATTCTCACCTTGTTTTCAAGGGACATTTTACTGCGTGCATTCAGGAGGCTGTGTAATCGATAAAGGGCAAATGAGGCACGGTTGCGAGCGTATCTCAGATGGTCCTTGAAGTTTAACTTCTGATCGAGGATCACTCCCAAGTATTTGGTTTTCCTCTCCCAGGGGATCGGTTTACCAAACATTCGGACGGGATCTGTGGTGGGCGCGGGGTTTACCCTAGAGAAGAGCACGGCTGCGCTCTTGGTCGGGTTGACTTCGATCCTCCATTTCCTGAACCATTTGCCGAGGGCATCGGCTGAGGATTGGAGTTCTCGGTGGATGGCTGACGGGTCCCTACTGGAGTAGTAGAGAGCCGTGTCGTCAGCGAGGAGGGCTAGATGAGCCTTCTTGGGTCTGGGGATGTCGCTGGTGTACAGCGAGAACAGGAGCGGGGCAAGGACTGAGCCTTGGGGAACTCCTGCACGTATCGGTCGGAGGGAGGAGTAATTTCCCTCGACGCGGTAGCGAAACGTTCGGTCCGTAAGGAAGTCTCGTAGGATGTGCACGAGACGGTCAGGCACTTTGAGTTTAATCAGCTTATATAATAAGCCGTTGTGCCAGACCTTGTCGAACGCTTTAGCCACGTCGAAGAAGATTGCTCCAGTATGACTACGGGTTCGGGCGGCTTTTACCAGGATGTGTTCAACGATGCGATGCACCTGATGGACACTGGAGTGTCTGGCTCGAAAGCCAAACTGCTCGTCTGGGAGAATATCGTTTGCGTGGATGGACGACGACAAACGGGCGTGGATGATGCGCTCGTAGAGTTTCCCCATGGCGCAGAGAAGGCTAATGGGGCGGTAATTCGCCGGGTCGGATTTGGATTTAAACGGCTTCGGGATACCAATCACGTTCGCCTGTTTCCACTGGTGTGGAAAGATGTTGTTGGAAAAGGCCGCGTTGAAAATCGCGACCATCAGGCTAAGTAGAAGCAATGGGAGTTGCTTGAAAACGCGATTGGTGAGTCCGTCATAACCGGGGGCTTTACGAGGGTGGAGTTTCATGATCAGAGTTTTAACCTCTTCGATGGTCACTGGCCTCAGGGGATCGTCGTCGTCGTCGACGTCTGCATCCTCCCGGGAGGGGGCAGTTGGGGTCGGAGGGAGAGGGATAGCGAGCCTACGTTCTACCTCGGAGTCAACCTCATTGAGGTGCTCCGGGTCTACTGGTAGGTTGCTGGGAGAACATTGGGACTCTAGATTGTCGGCCATGCATTCGGCTTTTTCGTCGTCATCGAACGCGGGGCGTTGATTCGGACGCGTCAGCGGGGGGATGGTCCAGTCGGTGTCTGTCTTGAGTCGCTTGCAGAGATTCCAAAAGGCCTTCCGCGAGGGTTGAATCTCGGCTAACGTCCTATCCCACCCGGATTCCCGCCTCTCGGTCATGCGTTCACGTACATTACGCTGTAGTTCACGCATTCGAGTGCGGTTTTCCAAGGTGTTATAGGAGTCGAAGGCTCTGATGGCCACGTTCTTCTCAGTCACTAACTCACGCAAATCCTCCGGGATCTTCCACCGTCTGAACGCGTCAGCCGCTGGGACCTCCCGGGAACATTCGTTCACTTGGATTTGGACGTGAGTCGTGAAAGAGCCGATTGCTGCGAGCGTTTGCTCGGGGGTCTCTATGAGGGACGGTATCGAATCTAAGTGCTCCGACGTGGCTGACTTGAGTTTACACTCAAGTTTCTGCCAGTCGGTAACATATCTGGGTGGGAGGTTGCTATCCGCGCCAGAGTGGCTTGTGCGGGAGGCAAGACTAAGGATGACCGGTCTATGGTCAGAGTCTAACTCGTGTAGCACTTCTACAGAAGCCAAACGTAGGTTTGTATTCTTAAGCAGTGCTATGTCGAGTATGTCGGGTCGGTGACTGTCAATTCTGGGGAAGTGGGTCGGTTCGAGAGGGACTATAGGGTCGAACGGTATGATTGCCAAGTGATTAGCAAGTGCGCGGCCGTTCGAGTTGCTCGTACGGCAGCTCCATTGCTCATGCTTGGAGTTTAGATCGCCTGCCACTATGACAGAGCCATCTAAGTCATACAGTGCTTGGAGATCGCTAAGTAGCATCTCCTTGTCTGGGGGGAGGTAGGCCGAGACTATCGTGATTGGCTGATGGCCTGTCATGCCTATTCGACAGACAGAGACCTCAATGTTCTTCAGCACGGGAGGGTCCAAAGGTACGCAATGCAGTGATTTCTTAAAGTAAATCAGCGTGCCCCCTTTGACGGAGTGAGTCCTATCGTTGCGAACTATACGATAGTTGGCAACTGTAGGACTCCTCCGTTTGCTCGGTTTGAGGAATGTCTCTTGAACGAGGAAGAGATCAATTTGATGATCGCAGACGAATTCTGCGACTTCATCGCGTTGTCTCGCTAATCCGTCTGCATTGTAAAACCCGATCTTTAGAGATCTGGGTTTTAGCCTGCAAGTGAATTGGGGAGTCATTAGCGGGTGTACAGCCATTACGGTTGTAGGGATTTGATAAAGCGGCGGTAGACGTGAGCCGCGTCGATGGCCAGTTGGATGTTGGTCGGATCAGCTTCGGCCCTCTGGGAGAGGTCCTCAAACTGGTCGAGCAACTCCCAACCTTGAGTCTTGATGCGCTCAGCAAAACCTGAGGCGCGTCCTTTGCTGTTCGCTTGGGGTGCCCGGGATTTGGGCGCTGAGGCCGATGACTTTGAAGTCTGGGCTCCTTTGGCCGGGGCCTTTGGAACCTGTGACTTCTTAGTCAGCGGGTTGTAAGCCCAGCCCGATTGGACTGGGGCGGGAGGGGACGCGCTGGTTGAGGGTTTGGGGGACACCTCTTTAGCTGGGACTGGCACAGCCTTAGGGGCGACCACCTCACCCGCAGCCTTGGGTGCGGTCGAGGGGACGTAATCTGGCAGAGGCCAGTGTGGTCTTGCTGGTCGCAGGGATGTCTGTTGGACATCCAAGGACATTAGCGGGGGAGGGCTTGCTTGGGGCTTGGCGGAGCTAGTCTGCGCCTGAGGCTTACGAGCGTTGCGCTTACTGCGAGGCCTCCTGGCGGGTCTCCTCGCCGGTGCCTTGGGACAGGGACTGGCAGTTGACACAACCAGGTGGCTCGGAGCATTCGCTACGATCCTTAGGTGTGGGGCATTAGGAGGTGTGATGACCTGGGGTCAGGCATTTAACACACCTCGGGGCGACGTGGCAGTTCTTTGACGAGTGCCCGTACAGTTGGCAGTTGTGGCACTGCCCCTGTATGGTCCCTCGCCGCGGCGGCTCGACGACAATGCCGCCGACGCCGCAAACTGTTTTTAGGACAGTAAGGATTTTCTGTCCTTCCTTCGAGTGGTCTAGGTGGACCAGCACCATATCGAAGGGCTCGCCACCGTTTGATCGGCGCATCCGATGCACCTCTCTCACGGGGTACCCTTGGGTGATTAGGTCCTCCTTGATGGAGTCGATAGGAAGGTGACGGCAGACTCGGCGGATAACCACGCGGAGTGTTTTGTCCTCAGCGGTGCCGTAAGTGTAGTAGTCTACCTTACGAGCATCAAAGAGGGCCGTCGTTGTCCTGTACTCAGTGGGGGTCTGCAGCTGTATTTTGTACATCTGCTCTTTAAGGATGTATGTAGTGCTAAGTGCGACTACTCCTTTTGACTTTAACGCGGTAGATAAGTCTTCCCACTTATCGATGCTGAGTAGCATGATAGGAGGGGGCTTAGTGATCTTGGCCGTGAAGCCAGAGGGTTTGGCCTTTGCCTGAGAGGCGGGGGCGCTTGTAGTGGGGGAAGAGGGGACAGAGTTGGTGGCGGAGGGTCTCTCCGTGCGCAACTTCTTTGTCTTAGCGCTCTTCTTGCTCTTCTCCTGAGTTGAAGACTCAGAATTGGAGCCCGAAGTGCTGCCAGACGAGGACGATGACGACTTGTCGCCGCGGGTCCGCTTATCAGCTTTCCCGCGCCTGACAGTTGTCCACTCGTTGTGGGCATCGTCATCGCTGTCAATATGAGTGACGTCCATCTCTTCCTCTGTGGCTAGAGGCTGAGATGGAGAGGGGGTACGGTTACGGGGGAGTGGTGACTGCCTGTCCGTCTGGGTGAACGGGGCAGAAGAGGAGGGGACGGAGAGACTGAGGTTCTCCTGCGCTGTTGCGCCGGAGCAAGGGGGGTCATCTAACATGATCCTAGTCTTCACGGTCTCCATCAAGTTTGCCCAGCCAACTGGGTCGGACTTGAGGAGCTTGAAGACCGCCTCAACGAAGCGGGGATCTTTGGTAATGTCTACCATGGAGGCGGGTACGGGGGCGGCCATCTTGTGATGGATTTTAGTGGCCTAACAGCTACCGAATTTTACGTTAGTTCGCTCCCGGAGCGTTCCGAGAAGAAGAACTAACAAGAAACTTCTCGGCAGTCGCTCTAACAGTTGAATGTCCCTAACAACTATCACCTCGGGTTGGACGGGCCCGAGGGTGTGTTGGTGTGTGTATCACCCTCCTCGCCGGGTTAGACGAGGAGGTGTGTGTACCTATGGTGAGCCCTAAGCTTGTATCCCTCTCGCCAGTCTTATTGTGCGAAAGGGTTCCTAGCAGCTCTAATGCAGAGGGCGATATGGGCCGAAGCCGTCAGCACCCAAACAACAAGAGAGAATGGGAAGGTAGGTTAAGGAGGTGGGATTCCGATTTGGAGTTGACTAGGGTAGCCCCCAAGGCCAATGATTCCAAACCGCTTCCAATTAACTGGCGTTGCTCTGAAGGAGCAAGGCCTAGTGCTTGGGTCTACACTAACTTGGCTTAGTTGGCACGGTTACGTTTCCACCAAGTACCACTAGAAAAGTGGATTTTCCCTGAAGGG
Source organism: Pseudoips prasinana (assembly GCA_951640165.1). Taxonomy (NCBI): domain Eukaryota; kingdom Metazoa; phylum Arthropoda; class Insecta; order Lepidoptera; family Nolidae; genus Pseudoips; species Pseudoips prasinana. The sequence continues at coordinate 862,814 of OX621238.1, read as the reverse complement.
GCACGAAAGTACTAAGAAACACACACTATATTGGGGTAGCGCTGTCTTGAAAAAGACGCCACTACACCAATTAATAGTGTGAAGGTTTGCCGAGATTCAACCAATCTAACGATCGATTTATCTCGACTGACGAACGCACACGAGCACGTATGGTCGGAAATAGTCGGGTAAAGCCAGGAGCGCACGAACGTGTCCGTGCGCGTCGACTGTCAAAACGAGACTCTGATTTGTACTCGTTTTTTTTTTTTTTTTTTTTTTTTTTTAACGTGACGCGTGCAGTTAGCCTCTCGGCTTTTACTGCTTCACCGGACAGTAGGGGTGAGCGTGAGCTCTAACCGGCCTAGCAAATAAAAACTACAAACTAAGTACCCGCGCCGGAGGGCGCCCCCTGTGGGGCTCGAACCTCGGCTCTGGGCGGATACTGACGGGGAGAGGGCGAGAGATCATGGTTTTTAGGGAGTTTAGTGCAACTTTCGCTCTACGTTAATGACATGACGCGGCCCCCCGTCCGCGTTGAGGGGGGCTTTTTATCGGTACGATATGCAAACTAAGGGTCATGGAGGACGCTGGTGGTCGCGACGCGTTCGCGGTCGTACTCGCATCCGGCGAGTACGAAATATCGGTTGTGCAGTGTTGCGAGAGTCTCTAATCGATTTGATGATTTGTACTCGACCCGTCGGCCGTATTTATACGAAATGTGCGGCGACAAACATGTTACGTATTTTCTTTGTTCGATGAACGAATGTAAATTAAACTATTGAAATCATCAATTATACAAATGTTAAGATGGTTTGTAAATCGTAACTTGATTTTTAACACTAAATTCATTAAGTTTAACTAACTATTTAAGAGTAATTTAAACAAAGACTTAAAACTACTCCTATGACGCATTTGTTTATGGTTAATTAATGTAGTTGCGCCGATATATACATAAATAAATTAAAACTAACTACAGATGGCGCCGTAGTATTCCTCCGAATCAAGGCCATGAGAAAATGTGCCCAGAAGACTGGCTGCATTACCACGTTGTATTGCTAAACTAATTCTTTGGCCAAAGGAAAAGCCAGCCCTCTGGTCACGGGAAGCGTCAACCAACCGCTTCGAAATCTGGCAAATATTGAACGATCCGTATGATCCAATATGATCCGTACATGAAAATAGCGAAAAATTGGAAACATTTTAATGCAACAGAGGACATTTTACTACTATGACAAATATGGATAAACAATCGAATAGACGTACTTGTACATCCAACTAATATTATATATGTACAAGTTTGTGAGTGAATTTCCATATCAGCTCGAAGTCTGGGAGTTGGCGGTATTATACCCCCGTGTCTCGGAGAGCACGTAAAACCGTCGGTCCTATACCTGACCACGTCTGTGTCGCTAGTCGTCCCCTCGGATCATGAGGAAATAGAAAGTGTTCCTGTGTTTGCGCACTATAATATGTCAGGCGCAGATGGCTAGTCTCTATAGAGACTGCCCGCTGGCCGAAATTCGGCTAGGAGGACATTATTATTATTCAAATTCCGTTCAATTCCGTTTATTAATGAACAATTTAAATTGTGTGTGAATTTTATATAAACATGAAACATAAAAACAATACAAATTTAAAAACAGTACAATAAATTTAAAATAAGTAAATTAACATGCATAACCATTTATGATAAAAACTATTAATTATAAAAAAAAATCCAAATAACATTAATGACTTATATAATAATAGTATAACGCGCACCTCCCGCAGGGGGGGCGGGACAAGAAACCGCGTCACTTGGCGCCCGCCGACAGTACATTATGTTTGTTTTACTGAGTCGGTTGATAGTCGATGTCGAATAATGTTACGTGTCTATAGTGCAAAGGTTGTAATTTTATTGATACGCTACATAATGTGTAATGGTATATGTGTTTCGTGGTTCACACCCAATAAACAATCTATAACTTATACCGATGTGTTTTAATACTTCGTTATAAGTGGCGTCCCAACGAGTGGCCGCGAATCCAGTTAAAACCAGATATCAAATACAGATAATATACAAATACAGAAAAGGAATTTATGATCGCTGTGTTTTATAAATTATAGCCTATGTGTTATATTACTAAAAAAGAATGTATGATCGCTGTGTATTATAAATTATAGCCTATGTGTTATATTACTACAAAGTTGCATCAAAATCCATTTGGTAGTTTTTGCGTGAATATAAACATCCATAGATACTCACAATCTTTTGCATTTATAATATTAGTAGGATAGGATATATTTTTTATTATGTACACACAATGTTAATGATTCTATAAATAACTGAAATATATGTGTACTCACAGAAATTCTCATAATGTCTCTTGTTCGCCATGATTGTCTTGACTTTAGGCATCCCAGTGTCAGTCATGGAACTTACACCATTACTACAAGTCTGTAAACAAAATGCTGTATCACTTAATGATTTTAAGACAAAACAAAAACATAATCAAAAAAATAATCAATGAAAAGTAATTAAAATACTCGTCGCAATATGCACCCGTGTGTATACTATGCTATACAGGTGCGCCGCTGTTCCAGAATCGAGATGCGGTAAAGGAGTGTTTTTGTTTACCTTTAATTTGTATTTTTATTCTAAATAGCTGTGCCCCGCGGTTTACCCGCGTTAAATTTTATAAATTATCATAGCTCCTCCCCCGTGTAGACTATATGTTGACCCGACCTCTTAGTAATATTCATGCAAAAAATTTGAAGTAAATCCATGCAGTACTTTTTGAGTTGAGCCCGGACATACATACAGACAAACAGACAAAAATTCTAAAAACCATATTATTGGCTCCAATATCGATTATAGATCACGCCCCAAGTATCCTTTTAAAAAAAAATCTTGTGTGTACTTATGTACACGCCTTAGAAGTTATACTTCTTAATATACAACTTGAACATAGTTATCAATTTTCATACCACCTAGAACTAACTTCATGCTGTTAAATTTTTTGGTGTCGGTATGCGCGCGCATCGTAAAAATTCACTCTCATCATTTTTCTCCATCGCGCCAAAAGAAGCATAACTTCAAAAATTTGGCACGTCTCCGGCAGAAAAAAAAGCGGTTTATCACTCAGTACGAACCCCCTTAACCCCCCCATATACAAACTTAACTCAAATTCACGCGCCAAAAGAAGTATAACTTCAAAAATATTCAATGTACAGTTTTGATTTTCCTACCAATTTATTATATGTATAGATGTGTAATGGGAGTAGACATACATTCCAGTGTAGGGAAAAACCAATACTGGTTTATAATACACTGTAATATAAAGATATATTTAAGAACATTTGTGTATTTTGATTAAATAAAAAAATAAAATACTGTGTGAACAGTACAAGGGGAAGACCTCATAGAATATCCCCAGATATCACCCGAACAAATGAAGTTTGTAAAAGAACGATGCCTTCCATGGATAACAGATACAATCAAGGAAATGATGCGTACACGTGACAGGTATCAAAATAGGTCTAGATTAACTAAGTCTGTAGTCCATATTAACTTCTATAAGCATTTAAAATATGAAGTCAGAGCTGCTCTTGAACGTGAAAAAAAAGCTTATTACAAACATTATATTAATAAAAATATTAAACAACCTAAAATGTTATGGAAAAATTTAAAAACTACAGTCAGTAAAAAAAATACTACCCAGATTTACCTAAAAACTGCAGTAATCCTGATATCTTGAATAAATACTTTTTGGAGGTATCTGGCCCAGATAATATTTCAATATCCCAGTTGACTTTCTATGAGCATAACAGATTTGGTAGTAGTCAATATCATCTTGGGCCTGTAAGTGAGAATGAGGTACTAAAAATCATAAAAAAATTAAAATCAAATGCCATGGGAGTGGATGACATATCTCTGGCGATGCTTCTGTTGACTCTACCTTATACGCTTACCACAATTACCAGTATTATAAATAAGTCATTGTTAACGTCAAAATTTCCAGATCTATGGAAGATAGCAATGGTAAAACCTATAGCCAAAAATTCCAGTCCCACTGGGCCAGGTGACCAACGTCTCATATCCTTATTACCCTGTTTGTCTAAAATCTTAGAGCGGGTGGTATGTGACCAGTTAACTAAGTATCTCGAGCAGTTTAATATATTGCCTACTCATCAGTCAGGATTCCGAAGGGGTTATAGTACCTCCTCGGCCTTGATTGATGTTGTGGATAATCTGCTTGAGGCTAGAGACCAGGGAAAAGGGTCCATACTAACCTTACTTGATTTTTCTCGTGCGTTTGACTCTATTAATGTCTCACTGTTGCTATCTAAACTTGCATACTATGGTTGCACTGCGGAAACAGTCAAGTGGTTTCATAGCTATCTCAGTGATAGGTATCAGTTTGTTCGGGTAATAAATGATCGGAGTGGTCATTACCACTCCGATCATTTATTACCCGAACAAACTGATCTTCCTCTTACTCTAGTGTGTCAAGAGGAGTTCCGCAGGGATCTATACTGGGGCCAATACTTTTCATCTTATACAGTACAGATATCACCACTTTCATAAAACACTGTAAATATCATCTCTATGCTGATGACCTCCAGCTTGACATTTCCTTTCATCCATCTGATTGTGAGTTTTCTGTAAAAAATATAAATGATGATTTAGAGATTGTTGCAAACTGGGCTTCTAAGAACTCATTAGTGCTAAATCCTAGTAAATCCAAACACATACTAATGGGTTCTAGAAATATCATCAAGCAGGTTGAACAGAAACCCCCTATCGTTAAAATAGGAGACTGTTTGATAGAGCGGGTAATGGAGGCACGAAACCTTGGGGTTGTTTTTGATGGTCAGTTACAATTTGAAACTCATGTTGTACAAGCTGTACAAAACTGTTTTTATCGTCTCAAGCTACTCTACCGGGTTCGCCTATACATAAGTGTTGATGTGCGGATTATGCTCTGTGAGTCTCTCATCCTCTCAAAACTCAACTATGCCGACACAATGTATGGAGCATGTCTGCTTGCTCGGACTGAGAGGCTAATACAAAGGGTTCAAAACGCATGTGCTAGATTCTGCTAAAATGTGCCTCCTAGATCACACATAACCCCTTATCTGAACAGTGGTAATATGCTAAAAATGTTAGCTCGCAGAAAACTACATCTTGCTACTCTGCTATTTGGTGTGGTGGCAACTGGGAAACCAGGTTATCTATATAATAAATTGACTTGGCCTCATGATCACAACTCACATAAAACTAGGGCCTCTTCGTACCTATTGATAACTCCTAAACATAGGACTAATGCTTTCCGCGGCAGTTTTCGATTTGCCGCTAGTCATATCTGGAACGTTTTATTGCCCCCTCTTCGTGCGCTGCGAACAAAACACTGCTTTAAAGCACATTTTAGGACGCATTTACTCGAAAAACAAAAAACGAATCAATTGTAACTTACTTAGGTTATGTACGCCGCCAGCAAAGTCCATAGCAATTACTTCCGGTCTTTTGCTAATTCAATTGCCAGGATCATTTAAATATCACAACACACGTGGCCACGATCTTTTCCTAATTAAACTGCCTACATTCACATTCATATTTATCGTAATATTTTTATATTTTTATACTTTGACAGTTTTGATAAACACAGCAATGACGCAATACTAGTTGTTTGTTTTATATTCTCTTTGATGACATTTAAAGTGGTTGGAGTCGCAACCAAACGCTACTACAGGTACGCACGATACGCATGATAATTTTGTTATATAATTGAAAGTAGTTTTTTAAGCGCTACCGGAAGATCAGCGTTACAGTAATAGGTAATTATTATTTACTGTAACATTTGCTGAGGTAGGCGCCTTTCCTAGCTAGTACTTATAATGTTGCATGCTTCATAAGTATTATGTTAACTAAACGCAATTAGTTATATCATCTTAGATGTAAACTAAATTAAGGATTATCTGTGCTTGTTGGGAATTATCTTTTTTATTTTTTATTTTTTTATATACGGCTTATTAGATAGGCGTATTCGAAAACGTTTATCATTAGATGCGGTAGCGAATATTGAGACCCTGATTGATAAGGCGCGAGCCATTGAAGAATCGCTCATGGAAAATGCTAGTACGAGCATAACCTCAACGTCGTCGTCGCAGCATGCGCGATCGGTGCGCTACCTACCGGCCGGCTCGCGAAGTTCACGCGTCGTCGCATCGGATGGTGTGAAGTTGGCGGGAAACAACGGGCAGGCGCCTCCGGCGCATCGTAGCTTTCAGCCGAGCAGAGTGCCGCGGTGGCTCAGCGGTTACAAGCGCAGTCTCCGCAACGTTCGTCGTCGCCTTCGACTCCAATCAGTGCCGATAAAAATAATTCCGCGGTTAAAGTGAAGAGTGAGACAAGTGATAAAAAGTCATTTTGTGTATATTGCAAGTGTCGTGGTAATACACGCGATTCGTGTCCGAAGAATTCTAGAGACTCGATTAATAGTAATAAGTCTAACTTGTTTTGCTATGGTTGTGGCGAGAAGGGTAATATTCGAGCGAATTGTCCTAAATGTAAACAAAATGTTTCGACTTGCGATGTTTTAGACTCAAATGCGCCACAATCACAAAAGGATGCATTTTATTCACTAGATACAGTTTGTAATGTTCAATGTAATGATAACAACGATATTGTTGTTCAAGGTCGCCCCATTTTAAATATCGATATTTGTGGCTACCCCGGTACAGCGCTTGTAGATACGGCTGCTCGGCGTAGTATTGCGGGTTCAACCTTGTACTCACTTTTGTTACGTTTAGGTATTAAATTTAATTCGCAAGCAATGTCGGTCAAGCTTGCTCATGGTAGCATACGTACTAATATTGTAATGTTAGCATATGTAGAGGTGAATTGTATGTCTAGGTGTATATACACCTATAGAATTTGTTGTATTTCCTGACGCGTCAAATAACGAGACACTCTTGGGCATAGATTTTATTACGAAATTTGAGTTGGTCTTGAATTTTTCTACTATGACATGGTTCACAGCTGATCGGCCTCAGGTCATTCACCCCCTGCTAACAGAGAGTTCACGCGGGATGGTGCAGTGCGGAGGAGCGTTCCAGCTTAGAGAATCTTCTCAGTGAGTATTCGGATATTTTTGACGTAGTCGGAGAGCCAACGCCATTTGCCGAACATCATATCGATACAGGTGATCACGCCCCTATTGCTGTTCCACCATATCGAGTCACGCCTGCGAAGAAGGAGATAATTCGCGCAGAACTCGATCGGATGTTAAAAGAAGGCATCAGCGAAGAGTGCGAGTCAGCCTGGTCTGCACCAACTGTGCTGGTACTAAAGACTAACGGTGGGTATATGTTTTGTGTAGACTATCGGAAACTGAATGCTGTGACCAAGAGTGATGCGTATCCTATGCCACGCATTGACATGTTCCTGGTTTCGCAAATTTATACCAGACTTTAACAAAGCAAAAGTAGCAGAACCACTCACCTGCTTGACCAAGAAATCTCACGTGTGGGAATGGAATTGGGAGAGAAAGAAGGCTTTTGAAGCGCTTAAGAAGTTGCTGACCACGTCTCCTATTCTAGTACAAGCAGATTACACTAAGCCATTTTTACTGAGGACGGACTCTAGTAACTTTGCCTTGGGTGCTGCTTTACTGCAGGGGGAGACACCCCATGAGGGACATCCAATAGAGTACGCTAGTCGTTTACTCACCGCGGCCGAGCAGAACTACTCTACTACTGATAGGGAGGCTCTCGCGGTAGTCTGGGCTGACGAGCGGTTCCGTGGTTACATTGATGGTCATTTAGTCCGCGTTATGACTGACCACCAACCTCTGAAGTGGCTGTTTTCCCTGAAGTCCCCAAGCGGTAGGTTGGTTCGCTGGGCAATGAAGCTGCAGGCTTTTGATTTGCGTATCGAGTATACCCCAGGTAAGGCCAATGTACTAGCCGATACTCTTAGTAGACCCGTGACCAGTGACGGTGAGGTTTTTGGTAAGTACTACGTGTCGGATTTAAGGCGTTATCATGCTAGGGAGGGTGAATGTCCTGAGCCGATAGCGTGGCAGAGGTCGCCCGCGTAAAGTTATTGCCTAGGTGTCAGTCCGCGTTATTTGTGTTGTTTGACCAGGTTTGAGGTCCTCACCTGATCAAAAGGGGGAGTGTATAACGCGCACCTCCCGCAGGGGGGGCGGGACAAGAAACCGCGTCACTTCGCGCCCGCCGACAGTACATTATGTTTGTTTTACTGATATATACGGTTGATAGTCGATGTCGAATAATGTTACGTGTCTATAGTGCAAAGGTTGTAATTTTATTGATACGCTATATCTGTGTTTCGTGGTTCACACCCCATAAACAATCTATAACTTATACCGATGTGTTTTAATCTCGTTATAATAGTTATTATTAATAAATTATTTAATTAATAACATATTGATTTATAAATCGTCTATAGAGCAGAGACATCTTTTCAATAGGAGTGTCTTAAGTTGTGGTTTAAATGAACTTGTGTACAGCATGCCCTTTAACTCAATCGGTAACTTATTAAAAATTTTAACAGCCTGACAATGAGGACTATGTTTAGCAACATCAAATAGAGGCTTGAACTTGCTGGCAAAATCTTTTCTACGCGTTTTTTCGCGTTTAAATATACTTACTATTATGGAATCTGATAACTACTACTAGAATCAGATTTAAGTACATATGTCATAATTATACAATTAATGTCTTTTTGGATGTCCCTCAACTTATCTTGACAGCTCTCCTGCTATTTCAAAAGGCTATTTATTGAGTATTGATCCGAAATAGGTAATTATTTATCATGAGCACCACCAATATAATCATGTAACATTATTACATACATCAATATGTAACAATATTTCTGACAAATAAGGTTACATTAAAGTTATAGTTTAAAGAGGTGTTCGGTGAATTATACCTGTGCCATTGGTGCATAGACTTCAAAATAAACAGAACTGATATTCCTGATTTCAACAATTAGGTCTTCGCTAAATGTTACAATCAGGTATATGTATTTCTTTTGAAGGCTGTGTACCAATGGGTTGTTTCAAAGTTATAGTCTGATCAACTCATTTCACCGTGTTCCACACACACGTCTCCAGCCAGTCTTCGCAACACAAATTTCACCCCGCACAAACTTTGTAACAACATTTAATGTTATGATTGTATTAAATGTATTCTACGAAAATGTACCACAAATATTAGCTGAGAAACTTTACTTAAGAAATTTCTTTGCCGCTTTGCAGGTCTCACTCAGAAAACGAAGTCCTTATACCTTTACACTTTAGGTTCAAATCGTGTCGGTAATTATTGTGCGGGCCGCAGATCGTGTTGTGAAGTTTACAATGAGCTCGCACCAGATGATTTTGTTCCCATACATACAGTTATTTCGTTGGTTCGCTGTACATAAAACAACATTTTTCTTGTGGGCGCTTCCAAGAAATTGTTCTTACAAAAGATGACACGTTTATTAGAGCGGGTGTAATTGTTTGTTTTATTGAGAATATTTAAACGCAGCAATAAATTTTGGGGTTGGAATGTTTTGTACACAAAAATGTAATAAGATATTTTGCTGGGCTCGGTTTACATTATCATAATATTGTTGTTAATGCTTTTCTTTGCACAGTATGGTTTCTTACGATCGTGCTATAGATGCATTTTCTTTTGGTAGCTTTATTCAACGGTTTTCGCTTACATTTTAAAATTGCTAATCCGTTTAATATAATATTGCAAACGTATTTTACGTTATGAAAATATTGTGTTGTTGAGTAACGTTTGTCCCCCCTCTGGTCTAGTGGTAAGTAACTCTGACTGCTAAGCTAGAGGCCTTGAGTTCGATACCCAAGAATTTACATAAAAATTAATCAAAAGCACGATGATTCGATCTGTGTCGGGCTGTAATGTATCTATAATATATAAGAAAATATATAATAACATATGTTTAAGTCAGTATGTTTAGGTGACCGGCGGCTTCGGTTATCCTCTGCCGAATTTTGCCTGATCTCAACGGAGACTAGCCGACTACGCAAAACGTAGTATAGTGTACCGGTGTGCGTACCTAACAATTAGGTGCAACTTAATCATAACGTATAGGCCATATCATCATAGTGATCGATGAAATATTTACTTATTAAGCTAACCACAGCCCATATGATAAGTAAGATCGTATGAGCGGTGGTTGTTTTACTTTATCGTAGTAATAGTTAACTATTTGCTATTTCGTTCTAGTCCGTGTTGTTCAATCATTCTATTTTCTATAATGACTCTAAACATACATTCAAACTTTTGTTGTGAACATCTAATTATATTTAGTTGCAAACAACAGTTCATATGGTTTTGGGAACAGTAATATGGCAATGTGTTTTCTTTTACCCAAAGTATAACTTTTATTAGATTTGACGTAATTTTTAATATTTATTATTATATAAAATGACACGTTTAGCTAAATAATTAATTTCCATTTGTTCATTTGTCGTCAGGTTGTCATCTCGTAGCCACGTGTCAAGATGCCTACTACTCGTGCTCACAGTTAATACTCCTTTATGTAAATACAACGACACAGGCGGGTATTAAAAACTTAATGTACCGACTAATGCTCCCTCAGATGATACTAGGGAGTTAAATAACACTGTAGGTACATCATTATTAATTTGCTTACAGACTCACGCCTGTAAACCAGAGAGGTAGGCAGAGACAACGGATTTCTATCTGTAACGATCCTTGCACACCAATTTTGCCAAGCTCTCTTGCAAATTGTAAATTGAATCGTCCGGGGGTCTCAAACCAGCACCCTGTACCAAACCGAGGTAGGCGCTCTACGTTAAGCTATGAACGCCTTTGTCCAGTGGCGGATATCATTCGGGTAACACAATACCGACGCAGTGTTTGTCGACAATCAGTTTGGTGCAAAGGCCCGAGCGGACCTCTTACACCGCTAGGCCACTAACATAAGTTGTTCAAAAGTTCATTATTCTAGTTTTAGCTAATTCTTATTAATATTTGTTACTTAATTAAGCAAAATGTTAAAAAGATCTGCTTTGAAGCCGTCAATAGAAGATTTTTACACGAATCTTTTGTTTTTCTGATATAATATACTAATTGGTTCAAATGCCGGACAAGCGGAATAATTTAAAGAAAATAGATCAAACATGGTTAATCTCCTTTTTTATGAAGCATATATTTAGAAACCTTATAATTTTTTTTAATATATTATCATGCATGTATTAATACAAATGGTTTGGCCACTGTTCAACTACAGCTGGCTAAGACACTAGAACCTTCCATCCGTTCCACCCTTCGCAGATTAACACTCGCAAAGCGACATAAGCTTTAGGAACACCAAACCTCATATTATATCCTGCATAAAGAGCGTCACATAGAACACCCTCGGGTCCGTCCATCCCTAGGTGCTAGGTGGAATGGTTCCCTGAATAATCGATAAATTACACCCTGAACAGATAATCGTGGTTTTGATTGAGCTTGATGTGATTCGATACTTAGCAAACCGGATCACTAATCACTGGTCCAATATTCAGTCTAAAACGTTATCATTGAAAAGTTTAGAAAATACCTATCTTTATATAATATACCGTAAAATACCTACACTAGTATCGCCAATTATTGCAAGCCGTAGATGATTTCTTAACTTGTGTGTTGTATAGTTTCTATTACTGCTTTTATCAATTTCTAATTAGCAGTAACGAAAGCTCCTGAAACTTGTGAATTAATGATTTATACAAATACCTCCATGTTCTGCGTCAAATAACACGTCTGCAATTATACTCGCTTCCACGAATATTGGCATCGGAGATAGCGTAGATATCACCGACGTATTAATTATCTTGTACAAACAAAGTAAGCGTCGTGTTTAACTTCGCCGCCTCCTGGCTGCGTAGTTTAACAAGCTCTAAAGCTTCCATCGGTTTTCTCCATCGTAGCAAATCCAGCTAAATGTTTGAATTCACACTAATATGTTGGATGGATCTCATTTCCAGAAGGTACGCGTGCGTTGTGAGGCGCGCAACATACTAATATTTCAATTCGCAGGTACATTTTGTATGTCTATTTTCTATTTATTTATATATTCCTCTAGTTGGATGTGACGGACTTAAGCTGGTGGTCAGTGGTCACCCCAGTGTCATAGTCGTTCTATCTCAAAGACCCATAACGTCAAAGACTACAGTCATTCCATCCAAAACGGATATTTATTTTTTTTATGGCAGAGGTCGACAAACGAGCAAGTGGGTCACCTGATGGTAAGTGATCACCGCAGCCCATGGACACTCGCAACACCAGAGTCGCGGGTGCGTTGCCGGCCTTTAAGAGTCAGCAAACAAGTGTTGCTGACCCTCCCCCCCACCCCGATGAGCTCTGGCGACCTTACTCACACTCAGAAGCACAACATTAAATTATTAATGTTATTATTAAGGAATGTCTTCAGTAAGGTGGAGGTACTTCCCCAGTCATGAACGCTGTGCCCTACCTCTCTTTAATATATGATATGCTGATAAAATAAACTACTTTGGCGGCGACCCATCTACGCAGTCTTTAATTCCATAAATTTTCATTTACAGATTAGCGAGGACTTGGTTGGTTCTCTTGGTTGGTTGGAAATTATCAATGTGGATTGAAGATTAATTCAGCTATATGGCAGGTGCAGCAGCCTTTAATCTGTTTAATGATCTAATCGGTGCTTAAATTACAACGCAACAATTATATCATTCATTTTTAATACCTACCCAATTACTGATGGTTGTAATGAGTTTTATCTCTTATTTAAGTTAGGTTAACCTATGGAGGGGGCTCTGGTGACCTGTGATACAGGTTTTTTTATTAAATCTACCACGGACACCAGCTCTCATAAAATAGATTTGTCTTAGTTTTATCTTTTACTGTTATCGCTATCCTACTTGTCAAAACTTTATGAGAGAAATAAATTATTATTTATTCATAAACTATTCATAATAACACATAATATGGATGGTAACATAATACGGATTGCACGTTTGTGTACGACACATAAGCATCTCGTCACAGCAATCTTCACGTAAACTGTAATCTCCAGTAGACAAAAATCTAATATCAAATATAAGTTTATAGAATTCCAAACTGGCGGTACTTGGATTTTCCACTTTTTAAAGAATTTTCTCACTTATTTTAGTAAGCGTTGACTTTTAACTGCGGAAAATACTTTATCGAGAAAAAATATCCAAAATTTCACTAGGTGAAATGACCATAGCTCAAAATATATCAGACTGTACGTTAAGTAACGGATGTGCACGCGCAAGGTGACCGTCATATTTTAGTTTTATACAAATTCCAGTTCAATTCTATCTAATACTTCAACATAATGAAGAATATAACTGAAAAATTGCAAATAATAAAAATACTTAAAGATAATCTAAATGATTACGTCATAGAACTTCTTTTCGAGAGAGCTGAATAATAGGTTTAGCAATGAATTGGGTCGACTATTTATATTAAATGACGCAGTATTAGGTTCCAAATTAGACAGATATTAGTCTTTCAATTAGGTTTAGCTCATCATTACAGCTTAAATAAGTCCACTGCTGGACAAGCCTCCCTCAAGAATCATCTTGAGGGGATATGCCATAATCGCCACGCTTGGCAGGCGGGTTGGCGATCGCAGTATGATGGTCGTAGTACTCAGAAGGAAGCTGCTTCCCGTCCTCTGGTAGATATTCCCTCGGGTCGACTTCTACGCCCCCCACGGGATGAGATGGGGTGATGATATTCTGATTCTGATATTTGTCGCCGTCACCACACAGCAGAGGCTTTAGCTATTGTAATATAAATTATTTTTAGGCAATGAGAAACAGTGAACGATTTAAATGCGCCGGCAGGCTATATAGTTGTGGGCAATGGTAGTGGCATGAATAGTTGTTATTTTAAGAAACACAATTAAACCACTTAAATATTTTAATACAGATATTATAAAAGCCTTCGATATATTCATTCTGCATGGCAGACGACAATACGGGGGATGCAGCATTTCTCGGACATACGCTATTGAGGATTGGAGCAAACTTGTGTCTCAAATCGAGACGACATTAGACCATGTCTCAAACTTGGGGCACTTAAATTGGTTAATATCAAGCCCCTAAAGACACAAACATGCGCGATTTGTACAAAGAACTCCCTTTTTCATACCTCCTAAATTTCAAGACACTCGCCTTGATATCAGGCCAAGTGTTGGGATTTTCGGCATCGACATCAAAAGTGACGAACTAATACATATGTGACATGTAGGTACATGGTTCATGAAAGCTCACCACTAAACAAAAACAACGTTGATATGTGGGTATAATATTCAAGCGAGTTATCTAGAGCTTTCGGTAGACAAATGCATCATCTAAGTCGCATCACATTCACGCTGTTAATAAAGTCTCAACAAAATCATGCCTTCGTTATCGCATCACGCGAGTCGTGCGTCACGGCAATTAAACACGCTAGCGGCTGTTTATGTCGCTGTTACCGACTTCAGCGTCGTTGAGTTATGTCACCTATTGGAAGTGTATACGCATATTGATTTTATGGCGCTATGAGTTGCAGGTTGCACGGTGTCCATTGTTATTGCGAATGGGCGTGATGCGGTTTAAATGTCTCGGAGGATTGCTGCAATATCAAGGATGTACGGGATAGTGACGGGCCCGTTGGCGTGGTTGGTAGATTCTTCACGCTGCAGATCGTGGTTGGGGGGTGGGTTCAATTCCCACCCAGGACAGACATTTGTGCGCATGCACATGTCTGTTTTCCTGAGTCTGGGTGTAATTCTCTATATAAGTATGTATTAACAAAAACGAAGTAGTACTTATATGTAGTATGTCAGTTATCTGGTATCCATAAATTACAAGCTCTGCTTAGTTTGGGATCATATAGCCGTGTGTGAATAATATTCCACCATATTAATTACCATTATGTTAACGGGTATTTGACTTATAAATAATTGTAATTATTTTTTTATATCCTGTATTAATGTCTGTATTCAAGAAAGTTATTCTATAAGGTTATTTGATATTTAAATATTAAAATAAATATCTTGACATTCCAAATAAGTTTGATTACATTGTAAATACGACATTTGACATTATATTAAAAAAATGCTGATATATCTAACATTACAATTTAATTTATTAACTATATATATTATGTAAAATTATTGTTAAAGTCAAATATATAATGTAAAATTATCATATTTATAATGTGATTTTATACATTTAACGTTCCATAGAAATTATTATCAGTTGGTTGCCATTGTATATGCTCCACCTAGTTTGGATCAGATCAGATGGCTGTGTGTTAGTTGACCAATATATTTATTTTATGTTTATTAACATTATTTTAAAAAATGTACTCAACAAGTGTCTGTACCAAACGCATTTGAATAGGTATACTTACTAACTTCAGTTGTGGTGGACGAGCGTCGACACGGTGTTACTTACATTCAATAAACATGAGTAAGCAGTGTGAATATTTTAGGAACCTGCTGCGTGCGGCGGTGTCAAGGGACAACAACTGTATAAAGCGTGTCATACAGTGAACTAAAGATATCATTCCCTTGAGAGTGTAAGTATTTATTACGTCGGCGGTCACTCATTCATTTGTATGGGCAATGGTTATGCTTCCGCTAGTTGTATAAAGTGCCAACACGTCTTCAGCAAGGCATAACATATGATAGCACGCAGATTTGCTCGCTGTTCAAGAGACGTCAAGATCACCCTGTTCAGGGCATTTTGCACGTCCTTCTACGCTAGCGGTCTGTGGGTGAATTATACGCAAAAGCAGTATGGCGCGCTACGCGTCCAATACAATAATGCATTCAGGGTGTTGTTGGGGCTGCCTCGCTTCTGTAGCGCTTCAGGGATGTTCACCGAAGCGCGCGTGGATTGTTTTTATACAACAATGCGTAAGCGGTGCACATCCCTGGTGCGCAGGGTGCGGGTCAGCCGGAACAGTATCCTGAGCGCCTTCGCCCATCGATTCGACTGCCAATACATGTATCACTGTGATATGGTACATGTACGGGATAATGTCGAAATATTGTTTTGATTGTTTTGTTGTATTGTATTGTAATGTAATTGTTCTGTATGTTATTTTAAGTATTGTATTGTATTAGTGTATTTTTATAATTGGTCCTTCTTGGCCTTAATTTAATAATAAATAATAATAATAATAACGACTATTGTCAGATGACTACAGTCGGAACTAATAACGTGCCTCAAGAGGCATGCAATCACACAGATTTTTTAAACCTCATCGTCTGCGGAAGAACAGACTACCTCTATACTACCGCGAGGGTCGACATTTACAATTATTTTGTATGTGAAACTATGTTTTCTACCTTTGTCTGTGTTCACAGAGATATGTGACAGTTTTATAACGGCACAGAGGAGGACATCAAAGTGACGGCGCAGTACACGTACCTGCGCGTGCTCTTTGATCGTACTAACTGTCACACTACTTCAAGGCTTCTATCTAACCTAGGTACATTGCTTGTTTTACTTTGTATCTGAATTTGAAGAGACGTTTTATAGTTTTTAAGTATTTAATTACGTTTTACAATAAAATAGCCAACATAATATTATGATTTTACATCACATAATGTAACCTATATGCATGTCGCATATGACAAAGATATTAATGGAAACGAGTTCGATTGATTGCACCTACATAGAGAGGTCTGTGACTCAACCGTTAAAAAGTTACACAGATAGCTTAATATTTTACAATTTTTATACAGTTTTATATTTTTTAATAAAATATCAGAAATATACAAATGAAGCACAATATGCGTATTCAAGTTATAATACATCATCGTATCTAGTAAATAAATATCTTCCCCTTTCACCTTTTCTTTAAACCTTTATTCCTTTAGACTAAGAGCTCTGTTAAAAATAGCCCGTAGGCAAGACATTGCCAAAAACTGAGATTTTTATTTTTTTAATAAAACTGGTAGCTCTGACATATACATTTAATTTTGAATAATACTCGAATACAGTTCGCGATAACCAATTTAAATGATGAAATTATTCATAATGGGTAAGATACCCTAGTGGTATATCGTCATCATCATATTAACAGCCAAAATACGGCCACTGCCGGACAAAGTCCTCTCCAAAGATCTCCACAATTGTATATACGCTCTTTTTTCCTCTCACTCTTGCAGTCTAATGGGCCCACCATCTATACGTCACATCCTTTGCTTGCATGTACCAGCCAATCACAATGTGAAGTACAAGCAAACAGAAATAAAATACGATATCCAAAGGCAAAAAAATATGAAAATAGCAAGCCCGGAGTTTCTTTCTTGCTAGAGAAAGGAGTAAGTTAGCTAGGCTATCCTCGCCGATGGACTGCAGTGTGGCGCAGCGCTTTGTGTCCGCCTGTTATGTTTGTAAAGTACCCCGCGCCACAGGGATTGGAATCCCTGGTTTAAAAAAAAAAAAAGAATGAAATGTTTAATATAATGTAGTAGTAATTTTAAAAATAGTTACTTGTTTAAGGATTTATTAATATTGTATGTACTAAAACAGACTCACGCCTGTTTCCCAGAGGGATAGGCAGTTACAACACATTTCCGTTTGTCACGATCTTTGCACATCTTATTTGCTCGTCGGGTTGGGATACTTCTGATCTGGCATTTTTTAATTTCTTATATGGATGTGAAAAACGTTTCTGTCAAGAATTTATCATATAATATCCTACTTGAATAAGTGAACTTGTTAAGACAAAATAATCTATTTACTAATAAAAAAATATTAATAACATGTTTACAGTTAGCCCAGCAAGATTACCTGCTTCGTCGGGCAATAGAAATCAGCGAGCTCAAATCAGCGAGGGCTCAAACTATCTGGCAAAATGAAACCTCAATTTCAACACCTTTGGAGTTCAAACCCCGAATCCTTCAATTCAAATTCAAATTCAAATTTCTTTATTAAGTATAATAAACCTAACACAGGAGTTTGCATGCATATATCTACATTAAATGCTTAAAACTACAGTGTATCCACTAAATGTGCATGGACCATGTTATTTTAGGCAATTTTTAGCATATTATCCGTACCCTCTGAACTAGTTAAGACTGTGACTCAGAAGGTAACTGTTCATTCGTGCTAATAATATTCTAAATTACAAGTATGTGCAGGTGGTTGTTAGGCATATTACAGTATCAGATTTAGAAAAACAAAGACATTTCAAAGGTTGATGGAAGGATGTACATTAAGATACATTTTTGATTTTTTTTTTTATAAATGGTAGGAGGAGCTGGTGGATTGCGATTAAATATTAGTCGAGTTATAACCGGAAGTATTCATAAAGGATTCGGTGCCTTCATAATTTAAGTTTTTTAAGTACATGATAATGGCCTTTTGACAGTTAAATTTACTTAATTTAGGAAGATTTGATAATATTCTTGCGAGTCTGTTATAAAGAAACGGTCCAAGAAATATAATAAACCGTTGTGCGAAAGTAGTTCTGCATAACGGGGCTGCATATACTTTATCTTTGTCCTTGTCGGTCAGTAGTCGTGGTAGGCATTTTATCGATACTATACGATATAAGACCGGGCATCGTGGAGATCCTTGGAGAGGCCTTTATCCAGCTGTGGACGTCTTTCGGCTAAAATGATGATGGTACCGTATTATCTGGTGTCAACGAAGGCATTTAACATATTATCTAATTACGAATCTCTTGTTGAATCCCGTTACCGTGAAATAAGAAACACAGTTTTTAATCTTTCTCAATTGTTACTTTAGTTCAAAAATAAATGAAAAGTTTACACTACGTTATTTTTATATCGTTACTTGATTGTTCAGTTCATAGTAACGCAGATATCATGCTGGACTTTACATATAGGCAATGATGATGAAACTTGAATACTCGACCAAAAGCCCCTATATCCTTTGAAGCCCTTTCTCTATGTGTCTATTCGTCACTAATACTGTGTCTGTACAAATGTAACAACTCATGCAGGTTTGTACTACTGAGACGTACTTTATCCATAAGTTCTCTTATGGGTTGTCAGTCCAGGTGGGCACACACTTTACTAAAGCACAGGTTAAACTATTTTGGATTTTCTGAGAACTTGCGCATATTAGCTAAAAGCAGTAGAAGTTCGGAGTGCTCTGGTATCTGAATAAATTCTTAAAGCCACTTTGTACGCGTACATCTTCGCGTGTGTGCAAGTGTTTTAGGAATTAATTATGGTCTCTATAGAAGCTAGTTTTGCTTTGCCTAGAGTTATTTGTTTCGCATTTATGATTATTGTTTTTTACCATTAGTTCGTTTTATTGTGTTGTTTAATCTATGAAGATTCTACTTCTGAGTCTTTGTCAAAATACTCATAAATTTAATAGCGTATAAATTAGTTGATGTCTATTTAGGCCTACTGGGCGGATTGAACAACTCTGACACTAGGATAACCACTGCCCATACTATAAGTAAGTAAGAAAATTCGTCACCAATACCAATTTTCTACATTATAATGAGAAACTCTTTCCAAAATATAATCTGTCTAGTGTCGTTTTAGCAGACAGGCTGTCCCTCTGACGCCAGACTGGGAGTCAGTCAGTAAATGTCGTTACTTTGATTTTTATTTATAAATATCAGCAACTTTTGATGACCCACAAACGTGTTCGATCCTGGATTTTTGGTGAATAGCACCATCGGGTTCCTATGAAAAGTATAAATACACAGAATTTATGTGTACGATGTCCCTGAATGATAAATAATTGTATGAGGGTATTTATTGTACGCGAGCCGAAGGTCTATGTATTCAGTACTCGTAATATAATCGAAACTGCGTAATACACACGTCACCCTGTAATCCCGATTCGATGAAGGTATATTGAACACTGAACAAAACATCTACTTACGATGTAGTTCACAAAGGACTGTGTGAATGGGGCTTTGTGAAGGTATTTATACAGGCACACATATGTAAGCTGCTCACATTTTATCCTAATATGTTTAGTTATATACGCTGATGTTTTAATACCTTTATAAAATAATTTCATTTTCGTAGTAAAATTGATTGATATATAAATCAATTTTACTACGAAAATTAAATCATATATACATATATATATTTAATAGGAATAATGACGTCAAATCAACCACGGTGAAAATAAACTCAAAACAAACTCACGCCGGAGGTCGTAGGTTCGATTCCCACCCAGGACAGATATGTGTATGCATGAACTCGTCTGTTCGTCCTGATTCTGGGTGTAATTGTTCTCTTTATGCTTGATATCAAGATTTTTTCTTAACCAAAATATCCCTATATAACTTATGGCGCGACCCAGGATTTGATACTCAATATTTAAGGTTAAACTCGTTACTGCTAGAGCCACGAAACAGTCAAATACAGATACGTCAGGATTTGACGGTCACTGTAGCCTAGTTGGTAGTGCTCCTGCCGACGAAGCTGGTGGTCCTGGGTTCGAATCCCGGTAAGTGCAAATATGTGTGTGATGAGCACGAATATTTGTTTCTGAGTCATGGATATTTTCTATGTATATAAGTATTTATCTATCTATATAAGTATGTATATCGTCGCCTGGTACCCACAGTGCAAGCTTTGCTTAGTTTGGGGCTAGGATGATCTGTGTGACATTGTCCCTAGATATTATTATTATAATTTAAAAAAAATACTTTATAATGACACCTTTTATTTTTTACAGGCGAACCCAGATGCCTATTTATTGTAGCACAACTTAAGAGCACAAAATCTGTGTCTGTGCATGTCGCACACTAGCATTCCAAAATTCTCTCAAAACGTACCGTTTTCTATACAAGTGTACGTAAGTAGCGGTAGAGCGACATTAGTTAAAATATTAACGACGACGTGTGATACGATGCGGTGTGTCGCAGCGCGATGTGGTGTGGTGCGGTGTGGTGCGGACCGAGGAGGTGCTAAGCTGACCACAACTGTATACTAAAGTATTATTTAGAATATTAATGTCCGGTTACGGTCCCCATTAAATCGAATGTTTAAGGCATATAATGAAAAATTAGATATATTCGCTAATAGTAAACATACATTTAAGAGACAGCTCATTAAAATACTATTGGAGGAACAGTCGTAAATTACAAATATCCTACACTCTCTTCTACTATCACACGCACACAAAATATATAATATATATATTTATATAATTGTCCGCGGTCACGCTCACACATCACATAAATATTAACCTTTCTATCTATATAACTACATTTTACATATATTTGAGAATACGTATATTCTATATTCACTTAACAGTACAAAAAATATTTCATTTGATGATTTCATAGGAATCTAAAATTGTAGCACAGGCTCACCATTTGTAATTATTTTATGTATTAGGTGACCAGCAATGTTGAGTTAACTGTAAGTAATATTGTATCATTTAAGCTTTATTTAATGATGATTGTAAACTTGTTTGTGGTTTAAAAAAAAATGTGGACTATTTGTGCTAAATTTCGTCTTTCTAGGTCAAGACTCGAGGTACATATATTATTTAAAGAATTAAATTCCCGTGCTATGAAAATATTACCGTTTATATGTACAAACATGAAATTTACCAATTCTAACCAAGTATATATGGATGACACTAATGGAGCCTGTTGGCGTGGTAGGCAAATGATTGCTTTTCACGCCGGAGGTCATGGGTTTGATTCCCACCCAGGTCAAATATTTGTGTGCATGAATTTGTCTGTTTGTCTTGAGTTTGTCTGTAATTATCTATATAAGTATGTATTTACAAAAGATGCTGTGTGGTGACGGCCTAAGAATATTACCACCCCCTCTCATCCCGTGGGCTAAACCGCGGCCCCCAGTCCCCGGCAGCCCTGCTATTCCCAGCCGTGGTAACAGCCGTGGTTACGGCAGGGCAGGGGGTGCTAAGAATCCCCGGCAGATTCCACGTTACCAAAAACGACGACCTCTGGCCCTGGCAACGTTTAACACACAAACACTGCGGTCCGACGAGAAGATAACCGAACTGGAGGAAGAACTGAGCAGGTTACATTGGGATATTGTAGGATTATCTGAAGTCCGAAGAGAGGGGGAGGACTCGATAATACTGAAATCCGGAAACCTGCTCTATTACCGGGAGGGTGACCAAATATCCCAAGGTGGTGTCGGGTTCATAGTCCACAAGTCCCTCGTGAACAACGTAGTGAAAATCGAGAGTGTGTCGACTAGGGTTGCGTACCTTATACTCAGAATCACCAGGCGGTATTCGCTGAAGGTTATACAGGTATACGCACCTACTTCGACATACTCCGATGATGCAGTCGAGGTCATGTATGAGGACATTTCCGGAGCCATACATACCTCGAACTCTTATTTCACTGTGGTCATGGGGGACTTCAACGCGAAGCTGGGCAAACGAATCGGTGATGAGCTGAAAGTGGGGCAATTTGGAACCGGGGATCGGAACCCCCGAGGCCAGATGTTGGCTGACTTCATGGAGAAGGAGGGTCTCTTTATGATGAATTCCTTCTTCAGGAAGCCGGCACATCGTAAATGGACCTGGGTGAGCCCCGATGGGAAAACTAGAAACGAGATAGACTTCATCCTGTCGACGAGGAGACAAGTATTCAATGATGTCTCTGTGATCAATGCGGTTAAGACCGGGAGCGATCACAGACTGGTCAGAGGCTCATTGAACCTAAATGTCAAACTCGAGAGGTCCCGACTGATGAAGTCTACGCTCCGTCCCATACCGTTCCACCTCCAAAACCCCGAACCCTTTCAATTCGAACTTCAGAACCGATTCGAATGCCTAGCAGACTGTGAAGAAGTGGATACATACCACGACAGGTTCGTGGAAGCTGTCCATACGGCCGGGTCTAACTTCTACAAAACCCGCCGTACAAATGGAACCAAAAAGATCTCCGACCATACCCTACAGCTTATGGAAGAAAGGCGGAAAATGATTCTAACATGCTCATGTGATGCTGCCAGATACAGGCAGCTCAACAGACAAATCTCAAAGTCTCTGACTCGCGACACACGCCAATTTAATACTATTAGTATAAAAGAGGCCATCGAGCGAAATAGAGGCTCTAAAGTGTTCGCAAGAGATTTGTCTATTGGGCAAAGCCAACTGACGAAGCTGAAGACTAAGGATGGTAGAATCGTCACGTCAAAACCAGAGTTGCTAGGTGAGATCGAGAAGTTCTACGGACAGTTATACACGACAACGCGACTTCCTGTCAATAGTCATGCCGATCCAAGAGCAAGACTAACCCGACACTACACCCAAGATATCCCGGACGTCAGCCTGTACGAGATTAGAATGGCTCTCAAACAACTAAAAAACAACAAGGCGCCGGGTGATGATGGAGTTACAGCTGAGCTTCTGAAGGCGGGTGGTACACCAATCCTACGGGCCCTTCAGAAGTTATTAAACTCCGTCATACTCGAAGGTCAAACGCTAAAAGCATGGCACAGGAGTGTGGTGGTGCTTTTCTTCAAAAAGGGCGATAAAACCCTATTGAAGAATTACAGACCCATCTCACTGCTGAGCCATGTTTACAAGTTGTTTTCGAGAGTCATTACGAATCGTCTCGAACGAAGGTTTGACGACTTCCAGCCTCCCGAACAAGCCGGATTCCGAAAAGGCTACAGTACCATAGACCACATACATACGCTGCGGCAAGTTATACAGAAGACAGAGGAGTATAACCAGCCATTATGCTTAGCATTTGTGGACTATGAGAAAGCCTTTGATTCTATCGAAACATGGGCCGTGCTGAGGTCTCTTCAAAGGTGCTAAATTGACTATCGGTATGTCCAGGTGTTAAAGTGTTTGTACGAAAACGCCACCATGTCAATCCGACTTCAGGACCAGAACTCGAAACCTATTCAATTGCAGCGAGGCGTGAGACAGGGAGATGTCATATCTCCAAAACTGTTCACCGCTGCATTGGAAGATGTTTTCAAGCTTCTGGACTGGGAAGGCTTTGGCATCAATGTCAATGGCGAGTACATCACTCACCTTCGATTTGCCGATGATATAGTAGTCATGGCTGAGACCATGGAAGACCTCGGTACAATGCTCGATGACCTCAGCAGAGTCTCTCAACAAGTGGGTCTGAAAATGAACATGGATAAGACGAAAATCATGTCGAACATCCATGTTGCACCCACTTTAGTTAAGGTTGGAGACTCTGCACTCGAAGTTGTTGAGAACTATATTTACCTAGGACAGACCATCCAACTGGTAGGTCCAACTTCGAAAAGGAGGTCAATCGTAGAATCCAACTCGGCTGGGCAGCGTTCGGGAAGCTACGTAATATCTTCTCATCCCAAATACCGCAGTGTCTCAAGTCGAAAGTCTTCGACCAGTGTGTGTTGCCAGTGATGACTTACGGAACAGAGACGTGGTCGCTCACTATGGGCCTTATCAGGCGGCTCAAGGTCACCCAAAGAGCAATGGAAAGGGCTATGCTTGGAGTTTCCCTGCGAGATCGAATAAGAAATGCTGAGATCCGCAGGCGAACTAAAGTAGCCGACATAGCCCAAAGAATTGCCAAACTGAAGTGGCAGTGGGCAGGGCACATAGCTCGTAGAACTGACGGCCGATGGGGCAGAAAGGTTCTCGAGTGGCGACCACGAACCGGAAGACGCAGCGTGGGCAGGCCTCCTACACGGTGGACCGACGATCTTGTGCGGGTCGCGGGAAGCCGCTGGATGCGGGCAGCGCAGGACCGGCTATTGTGGAGATCCTTGGGGGAGGCCTTTGTCCAGCAGTGGACGTCTTTCGGCTGATATGATGATATGATGATGATTTACAAAAGAAAAGTAGTACATGTACAGTTATATGGCTGCTAAGTTTGGGATCAGATGGCCGTGTGCAAATAATGTCCCAGGATATTATATAAAATTGACGATGCGGAGGAATTCTACGACGCCCTATAACTTAGTTATAGTAATTTATTTATGATTTAGAGTCATAATAATAATAATAATATCCGGGGACATTATCTACACACGGCCATCTAATTCCAAACTAAGCAGAGCTTTTACTATGGAAACCAGATAAATGATATACTACATAATATACTACTTTTTTGTAAATACATACATAAATAGACAATTACGCCCAGACTCAGGACGAACAGACATGTTCATGCACACAAATATCTGTTCTGGGTGGGAATCGAACCCACGACCTCCGGTGTGAAAAGCTAGCATTTGCCAACCACGCCAATAGGCCCGTCTTAGTTATAGTAGTTAGGTATTATAATTAATTTAGCTGATATTTTGCTTTTTCTTATAAGTTAAGTTAATTATTAAAATTTGTATTTCTCTATCCTTAAATAATTAAAAATATGAAATTCATTAATTAAATAATAACTAATAGTATGTTATACTTTTTGTACGTTTTTTACTGATATTGACATTTTTGCTACACCCACATTTAAGAAGAAACTAATGCAGTATGTACAGAACATAGAATAATAAGTTGAAATATCTTTTACTTTTTAATAATTTAAAGGATCAAAATTGTCTATTTGAAGAAGATAATTTGTGGATAACTTTGTTAGTGCACATTAATGTATACTTTAGTTTATCTATACTACATAATTTTATTCAATGTGTTACTGTTTGTTTTCCCTAATAAATAAAATAAAATAAAATACTTTTAAGAAATCGACCACGAAGCGAAGCACAGTGACACTACTACCAAGGTAATATTTCATACTAACTACAATGAACAAAACATTCATTCATAATCAAGTCAACAGCGCCTATTATTAACAAAGCAGCCCAGCAAAACACCAGTCGCGGAGTAACACTGGCGCCCATACATCATCCGCGCCATCGGTTACTCCTCACAAATTTATTAGTCCGGCCCCGACCTGTGGCGCTGCGGTCACCGCCATGTACCGCCTTCAGACAACGTGTTGTAGCAAGTTACGACTGTTTATGCTATGTTTTACCCCACAATCAAAAGGAGTGATTTTATTTGATGTGTTGTAATCGACGTCTCGCTACGAAAAAGAAGGGCGTAGCATGCAAATTGAGCGGGATCATGTAATTAATTTGTGATCGTGTTTTCTGAGATGGTTCTACCACATGCGAATGGGAAAGTTTTATTTCTAAGACTATGTTATGAGTTATAATTATGCTTTAAATAATATTGGGTATGCTCACATACTACATATACTTTTAACACAGGTATTTTGACTAATTCGTATCAATATTGAAATGACCTCTGACATTGACAATTGTTATATAATGACTACAACTTGTACCGACAGCTTAACGTGTCCCCAAATCACGAAGACCCTAAGACATTGAAAATTACAAGCATGTTGGCCTAGTGGTAAGCGACCGTGACTGTTAAGCCAGAGATCGTGGGTTCGATTGCCGCCCAAATCTTTGTGTGACGAGCACGAATGGTTATTCGTGTCTCGGTGTCATTTATCTATAATATGTATGTATTTAGAAATATATAAGTTGTCTGGTTGTCATAGTTTAGGCTCTGCCTGTGTGTTAGCTGTCCCATCAAAGTTTTTTGTTTTTAATGTAATTTACGTGATTTTCTCCGTTGTTGACGTTGATAATTCTTATTTTATTAGAAATTAATTGTTTTCGTGTTGTCCCACATGGAACACATAGAAATATAATGTTTTAAAAAAACTGTATTCTAATCTATGTCATTAAATTGTATAAGGATCTCCCTGATCTTTACTATGAATGTAGAGTACCCCTACGTAACCGCGTTAACGAACAATCTGCACGCTAACTGTAGTTAATTTCTTAAAGTATCATTAATTTTCAGCTCGAAGCTATCTCAAACTTGCACTAGCTAAGCCTTTAGTTTTCCAACACTAAAAAAGATTGATTGTTACTTAGTATTAATATATGCAAGTGAGGTGCTCAAGGTGAATTTAAATTTGTATTCGGACGCAGATTACGTCAATACTATTAGCCCTTTGTGACATTAGATAAACTGCCATAACGTTTTTATAATAATATTCATGTCATTTGATTTCGATAATAAAATTATCGTTAAGTTTTAAGACTCTGTGCCATTTTGAACTATTAAAGTTTAAAGTGAAACTGTAGATTAATCTAAATGTTCGGATAATTAATCATCATCATTCTGATATCGACCCCGAACCCGAAGACGCAGCGTGGGCAGGCCCCCTACAAGCTGGACCGATGATCTTGTGGGGGCCGCTAGAAACTGCTGGATGCGAATAGCGCAAGACGCGCAAATTTGGAGATTTTGGGGGAGGCCTTTGTCCAGCAGTGGACGTCTTTCGGCTGATATGATGATGATGATGATCCTGATATCAGCCACTGCTGGTCATGACTCGCCCAAAGGTTTCTAAAATATTGCCATTTGGATGGGTTTGCAGTAGTAACTGCGCTTGGAAGTTGGCGAAAGCAGTTAGGTGGTAGTAAATACACTGGAGGCCCTGCTGCCCAACTAATTGATGTATCCCTTAGACGCGTTTTACGACATCCACAAGATGCTGTGGAGTGGTTTGTTATTATTTCTGGGCCCAAAATCACAGGGTTTTCTTTCCTTCATATAATTAAAGTATTAATTTTATAAATGTGAAAGTTTGTAGGTATATTTGGACGCTTTTTACTCATTCACGCAAAACACGGCTGAACGGATTGGGTAGAAATTCGCCATGAAGACAGTTTAATATTTTGGATTAATACATACGCTAACAGCAATAGCTAAATCGCAAGTAACACCGCAGGGACTAACTCGTAAAATCATATTATGGTTAGGTATGTATAAACGCAAAGAAACTTCATTCAATTTCCCACGATCAGTTTGCATTGACCGTGGTCACGTCGAAACCGCATTCACGGTACGGGTTGAGTGAGTGCATGTTGATCGAAACCTGGGGTTAGTCGATTTAATATCTGATAAGTAAGTATATTTAAGAAGACTGCATATGGCGCGGAATGCTTAGTAGTCAAACCCTACTATTTCCGGATCGATCCCTATATAGGACTTCTATTTGTATGACCTTTCCTATTTTCTATTTGTATGTTCCTAGTTTTTCAGAGTGTGGGTGAGCGTTGGTCCGTTCATTGCAAGTTTGTATAGTCCCCACGATACAGGGATATATTTTACGAGGACAGTGTCTTTAGAAAAGAAAATATAGCGGAGTAATACAGTGTAGTCAATACAATATCAGACAAAACTATATTCACATTCATAAAACACTAAAAATCTTGTCACTTTTAAGACAAGAAGTTAATAATCATTATCTACATATATCACCGTTCCATACACCTATTTGTTGATTTTAACTTGAAATTGAACATTTAAGTTTATGTGAAACTATAATAAATTTAAGTTACTTCAAAAGTCGATATGTTGATTTTAAATTAATCTTTCATAAACTTTGTTCGTTGCATTTCTGCAATCTATATCTGAAATTGCATTATTTGCCGATATTGAGATTGCAAAACTATTAAATTAAAATATTTGGAGAATTATAACAATCAGTGTTCTACATTTATTATTATCATAATAATAACATTGCAAGGATTTGAAATTAAATCAGCAGATTGATATTGGCTCGGTAATTTAAAAAAAACTTACCTAATAAATGGTCTCTAATTTCTAATAAAAGGTACTCCAACTGGTATGCATTCCTTATACCAGTATAACGTAGGCACGTATATTTTTCACAAATGTCATTTGGGTATGAACTATGCGATTCTTTTAGAGGAACGTTCCTCATCCAGCTGCCATTTCTTTAGATAAGGCTAACAATGCCTAACCTATAACGTCTATCTAGAAGGACAATTAAAAATGCAATAAATAAATTAATGGAACAATAAATAACATAGATAATTCTTTCTGGTCACGCGGCGGCACCGTTTATTTGTTTAATCTAAATGCTAATTGTCGGAGCCGGGGACGTGCGCCCGCCGCGCGCCGGGACTCTGCCACAGACGCTGCATGCACAGAGAACTCTTGTCTCTTCCTACACTTTTATTATTCTGGATGTTTATTTATTCAATCATTCTTCTACTACTCATATACAAAAATAAAATAAAATTGTGTATCGATCAAGTATTAAGCACAATTTAATGGCCGAAACATTCTAGATGAACCTCTTCATTAGGTTTCCGCAGGATTCAGGGAAAACATTCCAATTAGAAAAAAAATATTCACTGCAAAAATAAAGTGTGGATTAGGCTAGCGAGAAAGAATCTTTGACCAAATGGCTACTAGTTTCTCCAAGGACATGAATCCTAGTACTTTTTCTTTGTTTTTGTTGTTTTCAACGAAAAGTGTATTGTGTATTTACAGTGTAAATCTGCCTCTTTAATTCGGCAGCGTCCTGTGGCACACAGATTTATAAACCAACTGGTTGGGTACCCTCTGGTCTTTCCACTTGGTCGCACCCACATTACAAATTCTATAACAAAACAAACTTTAATAAAAATAGAACCCACGATCTCTGCTTTGGCAGTCAAGGTCACTAACAAGATCAACAGGGCAGTCCATCTATCAATAAAATTTGCGTTGCGAGACAAGGAACAGGTCACTTTATCAATTTAAACTTAAATTCTAAATATATTAGATATCAATTAATAGGACTTATCAACTGTTATCTAATGATAACAACTGGGACCGACAGCTTACCGTGCCCTACGGAGCACGGTGATGCACAGAGATTAAACCACTTTAACGGTCACCCATCTATGGACTGACCGCGTGACTAGGTGATTAACCTCACCGATTACTTACGGACTAGCTAGTGCAACTGGCCATGTGCGCCTACATTTTTGATTATTAATTTATAAAGATTAAATCATTATAATTGTTTAAAGGTCAAGTGTAGGTGAAAACCCAAAGGCTTATTAAAAATCATGTAATTTATTATTATATTCCTCTGTATTCAAACAGTCTATGTCCAGGGGTACACATCGTGAGGGGGAGGCGCGTTCCAGACGATGAATGGGTGCATCCAACAAGCGATCCGTCCAGGTATTGTAAACAATTCCTTGTTTGCTCACATACCAACTAGCGCATTACTAAGACGCTACGGTACTGGAATCACATTATTCAGTTGTAGAAGTAACAGAAAGGAATAGCTTCAGACGGATCACTTCAGGTGAGGTATGCCTACAGTTTATAACGTCATTTTATGTTATAGTTCACAATAACGCAAATTTTAAGAGGGGTAGGGCACAGCGTTCATTTGCTCAAAGAGCAGCCCGACTGGGGAAGTACCTCCACCTTACAGAAGACACACTTTAATAATAACATTAATCACTTCAGTGTTGTGTTTCTGCGTGTGAGTAAGTTCGCCAGAGCTCATTGGGGTGGGGGGAAGGGTCAGCAACACTTGTTTGCTGACTCTTAAAGGCCGGCAACGCACCCGCGAATCCTCTGGTGTTGCGGGCGTACATGGGCGGCGGTGATCACTTACCATCAGGTGAACCGCTTGCTCGTTTGTCGCCGCATGCCATAAAAAAAAATTACCTACTTAAATTATATTTAATAAAAACGCACACAATAAAATCAAGTACACTAAGAGTGTAGTCGTATTCCTGTAGCAATGGTTTTACATAGTGCTTCAGCTACCTCAGAAAGTGAGAAGGCATTTTAGCCTCAGACTTATATATATATAACACTATAAAATACTGTTTATTTTAAAGTTAAAAACAAAATGGCCCTTCTTTTCTTTAGCCAATAGTTGCGACGTGATCCAAGTCAATTTTATGTATGATTATATGTACATATGTATGTGTGTTGCTCTTTGAAATATCTTATAGAAATATAGTCCAAAATATCAAGTCGCCCTGGACATTCTGAAATCATGCGTGGATTACAGTTGTGTTTATGACACTGGGTTATACCTATTGTTTACCACGAAATCGAACAAGTATACGGCACTCCTATTGGTTAGCGGTTGCCGGCCTATAACACTTGCAACAAATATGGCCTCACTCTCGCGTGGCCGATGAGTTCCCAAAACATTAAGATTAGAACATTATTACCTGGAGTATATTCTGTAAGGTTAAGGTACTTCCCCAGTCAGTAGAGCGAATGAGCGCTAAGCTCTATTTAAATCGTACTACCGTTTAGCGCTACCTACCATTACTCAGGTGTATTACTGAGCATATTTCTTGACAAAAAAAATACAATGATATTGTGTAGTCCAAATCAGGATTTAACCTGGTCCTCCTTATCTTCAGACCAACACACTAGACCAACGAGTAGTAGAATAAAATTCAATAAATCCCAGTAATTTTAAGCTACAAACATTGTGATACTATCCAAGACACCGACACACATGGAGAGCAAACAAATCTCACCGATCAATTTCAGGATTTAAAGCTGAATAGAAACTGTCGTCAAACCAGACACGATCCAACAGCGCCGGTACAATTAATGCGATTACTTTGCACACTCGATGATTGGTGGCGCCCTCTAGCGGTAAACCCACAGGTGTTCACACAAATTGTTGAACTGATAGAACGTGAGTAAATAAATTGTTGGCCATTTTTAGTTTAAATGTTTTATCACAACAATTTGCTAGTAGTTTGATATCGAAAGAAGAATACCAATATTGTGTTATTGATATATTATGTTTGCCTACTAAATAATTACTCTAATTGGACCAAATCCCGTGCTCATGCCCGCTTGAGTATGTTTCGCCGGACCGTCTCAACTGGGTCGTGTTGAAACCGGTAGTAGATGAACCCACTGAGTTTGTTTCGCTGGGTCTTATCAGTTGGGGCGCATTGGATCCGGTGGTAGCATTAAAGCGCTACCGTCATTATTAACACAGGGTCCGTCATCATAATAATACCTTAATATAGACAGAACTATTGACAATATGTAGTAAAAATATTAGACTTAAACTAGACAATTAAACATAATCTTTTGACAATAACTTGATACGAGCTAGCTAAATATCGTTGCTATAATAAAATAAATTTTATAAATGTTTTCATACAATGTGTACCTAAATATCTATGTTACTAGAAATAATAATGTGTACAACTATGTTTCTACAAACATGTTCTGACTATTTACAAGCGCTTTTTTAAAGTATACATGAATAAAAACCTTTTTTATTTATATTTATTTAATAATCTATATGTACTAATATAGTAAAAGGTAAGTACCTTCGTCTATCTGTCTGTCACCTTCTTGTCACAAGTCATGGGTTCGATTCCCACCCAGGATAGATATTTATATGACACATGTATTCTTGTTCTGGGTCTGGGTGTATGTAAGTACGTATTTACAAAAGAAAAAGTAGTATAAATGTATATCATGTATCTAGTTTGCATAGTACAAACTCTGCTTACTTTAGAATCAGACGATAAATAATGTCCCAGGATAATAATATATTGTTATTTACTGAGAATTAAATCCTTAGAGTCGTCGTGTACGAGAAAAGTATGCTTAGCTCCATACTATTGATTTAATAAATTAATCTCTTAACTCTTATGCTAAAAAATAATGTAATTGGAGAAGCTTGATCGACTTGGTTTTAAGCATAATGCCCAATCTATCTTAATACTAAACAGACAATTCAACGTGGAATTTGTAATATAATTTGTGGCCTTACCAGATACGACTCAATCACAAGTTCAATTAATGAGATTACTCGTGCATTGCCGCTCATCGATTGATAGAGGCCTCAAGCGGTAAAGATGTCCGTGTTTTATACGAGCACCAGCTTGTTGCATATCATCCTGTGGGTGTGACTATGCCAAATCAAGACGCTGTTTAATAAAACTTCGTAGAAATTATATTTAAGAGTTGTAAATATCGTTTTTCAGGATATTGCTGGCCTAATTTTTGACGCGACGGGCGGAATATCAAAAAACATTTACAGATGTTAATACAATTGTTACAGAAAATTAAAGTTTTGTGAGAGTTTGTGGGTCCCCATAAGGATACTCTCAGGTATTTTTCAGTTAAGTCAAGCTACTGGTTGAGAGCCCCTGCGCTCGCCAACTGCTCGATGTCTCCATTTTTTATTTTTAATGTATAATAGTATTAAATAAAAAATAGAAGCTACGTAACATCTTATTTATTTAAGGATTTCTCATAATTTAATGTGATAAAACAGACCTTAAAATTTTACGGATACGGATGTACTCTTAAAATTTTAAGTTTATATCTTTGACTGTAATTATGTACTGCATTGGTAGCTTAACAAGCACAAGTGTATGTTAATACCTAAATACAGATTTTTTTGAAATTCATTTTCCAGATACTATAAAAATCCGTTATAAAGATCTGATATAACACATATAAGACTATGATGAACCTATGGTGGGAGGGGGATCAAACCATATGCCAGTATTGATTTATATGTCCCATTAAATAAAATGTTCCATTTAATAAAAATAAATCATTACTCCTGGAGGAAATCTCAATAGTAATTTCCAATCATGTTTGTCTTAACCCAAAGTAATTTAATTTTAATTATATATTTTGAATGACTTACTGGTATTATAACATAATAAGTTAGGTGTAGTGGCACTTATAACGGCTTTCCCTCATATTAACTTGCTCTGAAAAATATGGGTGCTTGCCCTAACTTATTAAATAACAACATCACAACATAAGTTAAACAAGCCAAGGTCTTGGTACTTCTGAACTTGTTGTGCATGTATCACAAACATAATTCCATTCAATATGATTGACTTTGAATAAAGTCATTAAAATGGCGCCCAACGTGGGACGTTGGTCGTTATGTAATTATGTATGGGCTCTATTGAATCTCTATTGGCTCTCTATTGACTGCCTTGTTGGTCTAGCGGTAGCGTGTTCACCCGCAGAGAACGAGGTCCTGGGTCATTCCCGGGTTGGCGCAAAAAGTGATTTTGGGACTTTTCTGCAAAAAGAAAAAATTCTCAGCATCAGCCCGAAGTCTGGGAGTTGGCGGTATTATACCCCCGTGCCTCGGAGAGCACGTAAAGCCGTCGGTCCTGTACCTGACCTCTTTCCGGTTGTGTCGCATAGGCGTCCCATTGGATCATGAGAGTGATGGAATAGAAAGTGCTCCTGTGTTTGCGCACACACTTGAGCACTATAATATGTGCCGCGCAGATGGCTAATCTCTGTTCAGACTGGCCGCCGTGGCCGAAATTCGGCTAGGAGGACATTATTATGTATGGGCTATATATTGTGAGATTATTTATTTGATAAAATCAAATTGAAGAAATGACTGTTGATGGTGATTAAAGTCATTTCTTTGTAGAAATAAAGGTTGGGGGTCAAATACTACCGCGACCGTAGACTTTAGCTTTCGGTACCCGATGCATGTCCCACGGGTAGCAACATCTACGTGTGGCAGGGCATTAATGCATGGCAGCGCAAGACCACCAATTTGTGAGATGTTTGGGGAAGGTGTTTGTCCAGCAGTGGACGTCTTTCGGCCGATATGATGATGATGACCTGGCAACGTAAAATTGGCCAAATTCACAAAAGTTCTGCAAAAATGTATTCACGTAATGTGTATGTATTAAAATTGGCTGTTTATTCATTTATTCACAGTTCACAGTAAATGCTATGTATAATGGCTTTAAATATATTAAGATATCCAGTAAAGATATTGGATATAGCAGGTGTTACGGACTTTTTAGACTGAAGTGACATTGGCTGCCTTAACCAACAAGAACAAACTTGACGTAACAGATAAAAAGTTACCAATAAAAAATATATTTACTTGTATAATTTTCTAGATATATAATATGACTCTTTCAAAACTATAACCTTTATTTGAAACTTCACTTCGTCAGACATTCAGTTTAATTCTAGCTTCACCCTGTCTAAATTCTACAGCTAAGAAGATAATTATCAAACAAAACTTTCCGGTTTCCTCATCACAGTTGAAAAACAAGGCGATAAGGTTACAAGTTGACAGGAGCACAGGAGCGAGCAAGCATAATAGGATAAGGCGTGCCGCGTATGTAAACTAGTTCCCGTCTAGTTGGATAACACGGCCGTGTATTTATGATGACGATATCGCGGGATATCGCGTCACATTCGCGTGGCCGGTGTCACACCGACATGGACCGTTTGCCATGTTCAAATTGTTACTACACGTAAGTAGGAGACAACTGAAGAGTTATGAGACTATCTAATGTTTAGTAGATATAGTAGCCTTAACATCTTACTAGCTGTGCCCCGCTGTTTCACCCACGTTAAACTATTTAAATGCATATGTGTTGTTATTCGGATATTAAGCTATATTACTACACAGTTTCATCAAATTCCGTTCGGTAGTTTTTGCGTGAACAAGTAACAAACATACACACTCACATATTATTAGTGTGATTAGCATGGTTGGACATCTTATATAGCGCGAAGGCTGTAAATATAAGAATGTTGAATATAATTTGAAGGAATTTATTATTATATTCAAGCAAATAACATGTTTACTCAAGATTAATGGTAAGAGAGCAGACGCGCAGTAATCCACGAGGTTATTGTAATAGCAAACCTTACAGTCAACGGTGTATGGTTTGCCATACAATGTTGACCGCATACTCTATATATATGTAGTGAGATTATTTATTTGACTTGATATTGTAGAAAAGTGTTGATGATGATTAAAGACATTTATTTGTAAATATAAAGTTTCGGGGTCAAATACTACTGCTTCGCCGTACCGTTTAGCTTTGTGAACCCGACGCATATCTCACGGGTAGCAACATATACGTACGGTAGGGCATTAATGCACGGGTATGCAATCATATTATTATTTTAATGTTGCGACCTTAGTAATGAGCACGGTTCAGGACCAGCAGCTCTTCATTGGGGAGGAGTAAAGGTTTGACGCGTGAATGATTCCTGTCTCGCATACGTTTATGTTATTAGGCCGATTCGTAGCAAAGAGATAAGGTTAATTTATTTAGTCTACTTGGACAACTGCCCAAATTCACAAAAGTTCCGTAAAAATATACTTTCGTAAATGTATGTATTAAATTGGCTTTAAACATATTGAGATACCCTGTAAAGATCAATTTAAATAAATAGGCATAGATTTAATATTAACGCGAAGCTGGGCAAACGATTCGGTAATGAGCTGAGAGTGGGGCAATTTGGAACTGGAGACCGGAACCATGGCGAGTACATCACTCACCTTCGATTTGCCGATGATATAATAGTCTTGGCTGAGACCATATTCGGTACAATGGTCGATGACCTCAGCAGAGTCTCTCACCACTTGTTGAGAGACTCTGCTGAGGTCATCGAGCATTGTACCGTTCTGAAAATGAACATGGATAAGATGAAAATCATGTCAAACCTCCATGTTGCACCCACTCAATTGAAAGTTGGTGACTCTGCACTCGAAGTTGTAAAGAACTATATTTACCTAGGACAGACCATCCAACTAGCTAGGTCCAACTTCGAGAAGGAGGTCAATCGTAGAATCCAACTCGGCTGGGCAACGTTCGGGAAGCTACGTAATATCTTCTCGTCCAAAATACCGCTGTGTCTCAAGTCGAAAGTCTTCGACCAGTGTGTGTTGCCAGTGATGACTTACGGAACAGAGACGTGGTCGCTCACTATGGGCCTTATTGGAAGGCTCAAGGTCACCCAAAGAGCAATGGAGAGGGATATGCTCGGAGTTTTCCTGCGGGATCGAATCAGAAATGTCGAAATCCGCAGGCGAACTAAAGTCACCGACATAGCCCGAAGAATTGCAAAACTGTAGTGGCAGTGGGCGGGGCACATAGCTCGTAGAACCGACGGCCGTTGGGGCAGAGAGGTTCTCGAGTGGCGAATACGAACCGGAAGACGCAACGTGGGCAGGCCCCCTACAAGATGGACCGATGATCTTGTGCGGGTGCTGGAAACTGCTGGATGCAAATAGCGCAAGACCGGCAATTATGGTGATCTTTGGGGGAGGCCTTTGTCCAGCAGTGGACGTCTTTCAGCTGATATGATGATGATGAGATTGTATGTCAATGTAAAATACATAAATAAGTATATATCTTTGGACAACTAACACACTGCCATCTGATCCCAAACTCGGCAAAGCCTGTTGTTATGAACTTTTTAAAACAAATATGACGTTGGACGCGTTAACCAACATTTTTAAAAAGGAAAACAATGTGACAGATGGAAAAATATGGAATAAAAGATACGAAAAAAAAAAATTCTGTGTTTTTCTGTAAAACTTGTACTCTGGCTCTTCCAGATGACTAATACTTACGGCAATATGTCTAATATTTATATTATATTTATAACATATCATAGATTAATTACACCCAGTCGTTCGTCACACGAAGATTTGTCGCGGGTCGGAATAGAAGCCACGACCTCTGGCTTTGCAGTCAGGGTCACTGACCACTAGACTATCAGGCGAGTCAAATATTAAAATAGTTGTGTAGTCTTTCATTTTACCCCATATTTCATCATCATTATTTCCCACTACTAAGCTATTGGTTATGGTTTCCGCACTTATTCCCTGATGTGGACCATTGTACGTGTAATAACCCTATATTTGACTAGTTTACAGATAAATTATTTTTTATTAACAGATTGAAGCATTTGGGCATTTTTATAAAATTTTAGTATTAGTAGTGCCATGAAAATCACTTTCATATCAATTTCAATAAAATCATTTCGAGCTATCTACTTCATGGAAATAAAAATACACTTATACACAATCACGCTCTCATACATCCATATGGACGTTTATGGGAACATGATTTATCTTTAAAAATAGCCAGCAATTTTATGAATACTTCATTGGATTCAATCTAATGGTTATTGTGAAAGGAAAACATCTGACTTTTACGCAAATTCTTTTTATTTTTTAGGATGAATGACGTCTCACTCACTGTCATACTGTGAGTTAGACAAAATTATTTGAACAATTTGGAAAATCAGTTGCACTTTACGTAATTCTAAATAAATAAAACTAAATTTCCCACCAAACACCACCTCATATTCAAGAAACCTATACAAAATTCATCTGAAGCCGGTACATGACAGCTCTTAAGTCAGCGGGCATGATGCTCGCTACGTGGGAGAGGTGTCAGAGAGGGCCGATCCTCCCTTTATTCAATTCCACGCTTTGCATAAACTGTTTACTCTGGAGTGACGCGCCTTTTGACGGGGCGTGCAACACTCGGGAATTTATAAAGCGATTTTTATGTGACTGGTGACGGTAACAGGCAGTTTGTGAGTATTGATGGATGGATGGATTGGAGAGATAGCTGTGACTGTAAAGCGGATGCTCCATATAAATAGGACTTATAAACATCGTAGCCTTACTATGGCATTCTCAAAAATAAGACTTAATCGGAACACAATTTGTAACATTTTCGCTCTCATAGGTTCTTAACCTTACTTTCCAAGTCGTTTAATTATAATAATTTACATATTTTAAGTCTTCTTAAGATACGATCCTGAGGAAATACGATCAGAAGTACCATTATTTGGTTGAGTGCTTGTTAACTCGTCCACCTTGGTAACAAGAGGCCCTACTCGCTTTCTCCGAACAACGAAATTTCATTACGAGCTTCACGTATAGAATATAGGCAAAATTCGTAACGAAATTTCGCTGTTCGGAGAAAACGAGTAGGCACACAGAAGAGCTGACGAACATCATGTCGAACGTTTATTTTGCACCTACTCCAGTGAAGGTTGAAGACTCTGCACTTGAAGTTGCAGAGAGGTATTTACCTGGGACAGACCAACCAATTTGGTAGGTCCCATGACGTAGGAGGTCAATGGTAGAACCCAACTCGATTGGGCAGTGTCAGGGAAGCTACTTTCTATTTGGGACCAGAAGATATTGTTCTGATCCCAACGAAAAGTAAAAAGTGTTTTAAGTCAAGTCTTTGACCAGTATGTGTTGCCAGTGATGACTTACTTATCAGCGACATGATCGCCCGCTATGGGCCTAATAAGGATATCCAAAGAGTAATGGCATGTTTGGAGTTGCCTGCGAGCTCAATTCAGAAATATCGGAATCTGCAGGCTGCCAAGCAGAAATGGCAGCGGTAAGATAAATAGCTCGTAGGACCGATAGCCGCTTGGGCAGTAAATTTCTCTAGTAACAAACACGAACTGGAAGACGCTCCTTAGGCAGACCCGCTACAAGATGGACCGATGATATTGTGCGGACGCTGGATACCGCATTATGTGGGCAGCGCAAGACCAGCAATTGTGAAGATCTATATGTCCAGCAGTAGACGTCTTTTGGCTGATATAGTGATGATGATTATATAGATAGCTGTGTAATTTATGTAGCTTGTATATCATTTGATCTGAAATATTATAGATTTATAGTGCAGGTACCAAGTTTTCTCTTCATCACCACAAGATTGACTAATAGAGAAAACCGGCATTAATTCAACTATTGTGCAATTGTATACAAGAAGTTAAAAACGTTTAATATTAACGTTGTTTACGTTAATATTACAGGGAAGATACGGCTATATTTCTTATCACCAAAAACTTTAACAATCAAGCTAGGATTTTGGTATTTATTGATAACACAAAGATCTGTTTTAATCACCGTAGAGACTAAACGGGGAAAGTGGGATACT
Organism: Pseudoips prasinana; assembly: GCA_951640165.1. Classification (NCBI taxonomy): domain Eukaryota; kingdom Metazoa; phylum Arthropoda; class Insecta; order Lepidoptera; family Nolidae; genus Pseudoips; species Pseudoips prasinana. The sequence continues at coordinate 823,270 of OX621238.1, read as the reverse complement.
TAATAAGGCATAAGACACGTTGTAGAAGGGGAGGGGCTAAGTGGAAGGAGAAGTCAGGGCAGACCAAGGATAATTAAAGATAAAGTGGAGCACTTTAATTTCTTGATACGACTTCATGCCATACGACTTGATGCCATCTTGAAGGACAACTCTGTTTCAAAGGAATTGCTTTATAATGTGCATTAAAGTGTTTAATAAAGTTCCAAAAGGAGTTCAAGAGCTTCCACTAATACAAATAAAAAGAGCACTAAAACAGTGGCTTTTAAGTAATGTTTTTTATAATTTAAAAGAATTCTTTGACTACAGGATATGTTGATGTTTATTTTATAGTGACTACGATGTTGACATGGATACTAATTTTAATAAAAAAATAATTATAGACAATGTATTAGAATGTAATAATTAATGTTAGATGTACATGATTGGATAAAATTTCGCATGTCATTGTCGACAGAATATGTGAAACTGTAATTGTGATGACTATAAAATCTTATCTTGTCTGTACCATATTTTGAGCGAAATATAGTCACAGGGCATCCCGGAGATAGGAGAAATGGAGAGTATGCGCGTCGACCAGTGCATAGCTCATAAATTACGTGCAATATTTTTATAAATTGTATTTTCGGGGCGGAAAATCTGGCTAAATTTCATGTCTGGATTAACTCATTGCTAGTGGCGTAAGCTATCTCAAGTCAAGTCCTTATTTTTTTACCGTCTAAGGAAGCTACGTAACATTCGTGCGGCGAGCCTAACTCATATTTTCATGGTTCTTCAAGTACATATATATTGTACAACAAGCTTATTTAGGAGTCACAAAGAGTAGCCGGTATTTATTTATTAATTAAGGCTAAAAAGTCTTAATTTAACGGTTTACGGTAGGTGTGTCTTTAAATAATCAGAACATTTATGGTTCAAGTTTATTAAAACATTAGAGTATTAAAACAAAAATAGGTATCTACTTTTTGACATATTTGTATACATTTAGACAGATAATAAATGTCGGTATGGAGAACAGGTTCGTAAACGGACAAAACCAAAGCGCCAACACCAGGCACTAAAGTAATCTATCATTATTACGATACCACTACCCCAATACGACGCTAAAAACCAAATAAACAAACAAATGGCGCCATACGTCACGTTCACGTGCCGTGATCGATGTAATGAACGTTTGTCAGTGCGCTCAAATGCGTTACGATTTTTGTGCACGATACGCGAGCCACTACAGTGCGGTGCCGCCGCGCGCGCTAATTTATTGCAATACGCAACGTTACCCTTCTTTGACGCTGACAATGACAGTTGCAAATATTACTATGTAAAAGCAAAGTTACTGACTGCCCGTTTAGCGCAGTGATAAAGATCGACTACCTCGTCGTTCGGGTTCGATCTTCGTATAGCACAACTATGTATATATGTCATGCGTATATAGTTATTCCGAGTCTGAGTGTATTAGGCATCCATCATCCATCAAGAATTCTGTCCTCAGGGATACAAGGATTGCAATCCCAAGAGATGGCACTTTAACTAAAATAAAAATGAAAGTTTTCTTTACTAAAAATACAATATAACAAAACTACAATATAAAGTAGACTAACAAGCATACAGGTCTTATCAAAGCTTATTGTCGGCTCGCCCTGATGTTTAACTTTACTGTAGCCTAAGAGGCATGCTACACACTTGGCATAACTAACTAACGTGTGTGTTTGGGTCACAGACAATCATTCATTTTTCATTGTATGGAAAATTCCAATGTACCTCTGTAGAATCGTGAAAATTGTCTATGACAGACCAACACGCAAATATTCCCAGGAGGGCTCAGTTTTGCTATTCGAACGCACGGAAACATAAAGGCGTGATTTCATAACCGTGTTTTAGCCTTTAGGAAACAAAGCCAGCTACCAAATAGGGATAACTTAACACATTGAGGCTAAAATCTCGAGTATAACTTTAATTCTTCGGAGTTGGAATTAAATGTTGTGTGAGTGATCCTCACCGCACGTTATGACGAGTTGCTCAACTTGTTTGCAGCGGTTGTGCGGTCGAACGTTTTGCTGTGCGCTGCGAGCTCGGGCTGTGTTGTTATAAACTGACTGAACATTTGATACAAATTAGGCATATATGTACAAAATTATATAAAGGTAAATTTATATAGGGCGTAAATGATGGCCGATTAGCCGTGTAGTTTCGAGCCTAGAAATAATAAAAAGGCCACCACATACCATATCCCGTCGGTGGCGCAAAAACCGACTGAGGGGTACACCAGATACTCGGCCAGATAGTAGCGCCTTCTGTGCACCTACTACCACCTAACTATGGACGCCAACTCGCATGCCAGGCGCGGTGACTTCGGCAAAACCCTCCAATGCTATGAAAGCCTTTTGCGGAAGCCTGGGTCCAGCAGTAGACTGTGGACTGGAGACAGCAGTGGATATCAATCAGGCTGATTAGGAAATGATGATACACGATAATAAGTTTTGTGCCCCATTAGACCTAAGTTCGTAATTGATGATTTATGTAACTATAATGATGACTAAAGTTTATTTTAATAATTTATTCAAGAAATCACTTACCTACTTTCAATCATCACAAATTCCCTATTCTATTCATAGGCATGACTCATTTATTGAATGTAACATTTTATACGAAATGCTACCTCTATCGCCACTTCTCCGCTACTTAATTGTAAACTTGTAGCTACGGTGGACGCAACGCGGATGGATACACTTCGACCCTTACAGCGTCTCTATTGCGTAAGCAGTAAGTGCGAAACCTAGTACCAGTTTATTGTTGTATGTTTCGAGTAGCTTCATGCTTTGACGGGCCTGTTGGCGTGGTTGATAGATACGCTGCCTTTCATGCCGTAGGTAGTGGGTTCGATTCCCACTCGGGACAGATATTTGTGTGCATGAACATGTCTGTTTGTCCCATGGTTTGTCCTGAGTCTGGGTGTAATTATCTATATAAGTATGTATTTACAAAAAGAAAAATAGTAGATATATATAGTATATCAGTTGTCTGGTTTCCATAGTACAAGCTCTGCTTAGTTTCGGATCAGATGGCCGTGTGTGAATAATGTCCCAGGATATTATTATTAGCTAAGTCTACTCAGATGTACGGGACTTTTATTTTTGTTATTAGCGCCAAACATTTTATCACATACCTATTATAACTAAGAATAGTGTTTAAGTTCATAAATTATTTACTAACAAAAATGGATTGTAATGATCTGAAATAAATTATATTATTATTATTCGTCAATACAACTAAATTCTGTTTTAAAATGTGCAATTGAAACTGTTTCATATGAGACCTCTTATGAGTTGATGCTCATACTTTAGACATTGCTTTATTTTTTTTATTACGGAACGTAATTTCAAACGCAATTAATTTCGTATAAGTAGAAATGAACCACAAAGTGTCCGTTTTGTTTATCTACCTACAGCCTTCCCAGGAAATAGAAAAACTTGGCTCGTTTACAATGAGCGAGTCGCAAACGTATTATTTTTACGGCTCAGCGTAACGACTGTATTTGTTGTGCAAGTTCTCAATGGGCTTTGTGCGGTATAACGGGTCAAGCGGGAGTTGCCGACTTGTAATAAACAAAACATGGAAGGAAAATAAATGTTAATTCAGGTGTTGTAAAAGGGATTCATTCATCAGAAGTTTGTGAAACTTTTTCGTTTTTAATGTCCTTCAGGTACTTCTTCTTTAGTCAAATTTAATAGATTAAACGGAGCATATTTAAGATGTTCTTTTTTTTTCATTTGGACTTTTGTTTATCCGTATATCTATAGCGTAGGTATAAACACCAGCACATCAAGCTACCCCAATCTGTCAAATTTCCCCAATTGAAAGTGAACTTTATGCTTATGTGATAACGTTAAAAATCTATAAAAGAAATTTGACAGATTGGAGTAGCTGAATGTGCTGGCGTCTGTGCTTATTAGTAGGATAATAGCAAGTATTGTCATCATTTCAAAATAGGCTATCTTGCGTCTCTTAATCGTTTTGACTATTTATATATAATCATCATCATCATCAGCCTGATATCGTCCACTGCTGGACATAGGCTTCCCCAAAGGTTTCTAAAACGTTGCCATTTGGAGGGATTTGCCATAGGCACCGCGCTTTGCATGTGAGTTGGAGACCGCAGTTACGTAGTAGTTAGTACACAGGAGGCGCTGCTGCCCGAATGCCTGGTGTATCCCTTCGTCGCCTATCGTCGAAATAAACTGGAAATTGATGAAGATCCTCCACTGATATTAGATCTCAATAATTATTGCATAAGAAGACTTATACAGTCCAGACACATCAGTAGACGTAACTATTTTGTATATATTTAAGTTAGTTAATAGACCAGTGTAGCTGATACTTTGAATGCTTGAAAGGATACTTGAGTGGGATAGTGCAGATTCAAATCCTGTAAGTGGTTAAAATCGAATAGATGGTTAAATTATATCTAAAATGACATTGTATCTACTCTAAACCCGGAATTACTTAATTCTACTAAATTACTAAGAATAGGTTTCGAAACAAGATCTTCTTGATTCTTAACTTAAAGGTTTCACTTGTCCTGTATTATTTAAGAGTTCTCTTTGGTCCTAGTTTGTTCCTTTTTTGATAGCTTTTGTTCACAAAAATAAATATATTGGTACACACGGCTACATATCAAGTTATACTATCGATTCGTCGAGGTCTACCAACGATTGCTTACACAATTTATAACATATGGTACAGACATATTTAGATATTTTCTTTATGCAACAACCAATTATAGGCTAACACCACATGCAATAATATAAAGAATAGGTACGCGAACATAAAACAAACAGATAGTTAGCTAACAAAATACTGTTACAATTACTACATTAAAATTAAATTCTAAAGATACAATTATAAAAAAAATTTTACAAAAAAGCAATTCTAATTAAAGCTGAAACAGGTACAGGATTACTAATGAAATCCTGTATCTGTTTCACCTTTAATTAGTATTGCTTTTTGTAAAATAATTTTTAGCTTATGTTAATTAATTAAAATATATCCCGTTTATACGGGATTACTTCATAATGGGAGATCAGCTTATATTGGAAATGTTTAGCTTGATAATATGTAGCCGTGTGTACAGGGGCTCTAGCGGCTAAGTCGACGAACATCGATTTCTTAAATGGCGTTTAATTAAATAAAGGTTAAAAATGAATTAATCAATCGTGAAATCGGCTTCATCGTTGACAATCTATTCCAGACCATTTATAACGTCACATGTGCTCATGGAAGCCGATTTAACGATTGATTAAGTCATTTTTACCCTTAATTTATTCGAATGCCATTTAAAAAAATCGAGCGACTTAGCCGGTAGTGCTCCAGGTACTACTATCAACGACGGAAATCTAACTAGCGAGTTTTATAAATTGTTCAACGCCATCTAGTGACCAGTCAATTAACCAAAATAAACGACGCATTTGGATTTGAACTTTGATTATGATTTGATGGTTAGAGCCTTAGCTTGCATTCGTATCGATTAAATACCCCCCCCCCCCCCCCCCCCCCCCTCTTAAATCAGATGAGCGGCTTCACGCATTAGCTATCAGGCATATGCCCGTCAGTCACCGAGCATAGTATTGCTGAACCATGAAAGGGGCACCCCTTCTACTACGGGTTGCTAAGTTTTATTTTCTAGTTTTATATTTCTAGGTGGCTTGGGCCTTCAATTACCACTATTGTCGGTACAACAGTTAAACCACCCAGGCTAATATATAACAATATTAATTAATATATAATTATATTGTTTAGTTGTTTGTATATTTGTCTCTGTTCTGCTTTTCAATGTTTCGTTTAGTCTCGTTTCGATGCTGGCTTTTGTTTCTAATTAGTGCAAGGTTTTAATAAATTTATTGTACGTACTTAACTTTAATGATATAATATTCGAAACACTATTATTTCTTGGTATGTACATGTCCTTAAAACTGCATGAGTGTTGTTGTGTCATTAATAATGTTGACGATCCTTAAATAAATAGCCTAGGAGGCTTTACCTGCCTTGTTAGCAATTCGAGCAAAAGATTCAAAGTAGTAAGTAGATGTTTTTTTCTTTACACAAAATGAGATAGAGGATGAGCCTATCTCTCTCCAACATACCTACATATTACAGAAATTTAATCCATTAGTGGTCCAATAAATAATCACTGTGATTGAATAATAATTGTAACCATTTTCCCTGTGCCCCACTCGAGCAGATACGCCTACGTAACTCATAAGTTACTGCTCAATGAGAGTTTTTCATCCTCAACAAATCGGATATGAGAAGTAATCGCAGAGAGTGCTCCCACGTATTTAATATTAAGTATCTACCTCCTTTATACCTTCAGATGGAAAACGATTTGTGTATTGTTTGGATAAGACAGCTTGCGTGCCATGTATGTAGGTGTACTTAAACTCAGACATACTGGATACCTATTGAGAGATTGACTTACATATTTGCATAATATGTTCCAATATACTTAAGTACATACAACATTGATGCCTATTCTATTGGACGGGCCTGTTCGCGTGGTTGGTGATGCTTGCCTTTCACGCCGCAGGTCTACTCCCCCAGGACAGACACATTTGTGTGCGTGAACATGTCGGTTTGTCCTGAGTCTGGGTGAATTTATCTATATAATTATGTATTTACAAAAAAAATGTAGCATATGTAGTCCATCAGTTATCTGGTTTCTATAGTACAAGCTCCGCTTAGTTTGAGATCACAGTATGACCGTGTGTGAATAATGTCCCATGATATTATATTTATTTTTCCCTTTTCTCTATGTTATGTCAGTGCCGATCTAATTTCGGCTAGCGGCTAGTATCAACGGAGACTAGCCATGTAGGTACGCGAGACATAATATGTGTTCGTGCATCATCGGCTCTCGTCTGCTGGCATCGGCTAGCATCGGCTGGTGCGCGCGGACGCAGGTGCTCGCCCGGTCTGACGGGCACTCTCGGCGGACGAACCGCACCAACGACACGCGCGTTTACTCATTATTTTATATACAGTCCATAGTTCAATTATATTATGTTGTACTGCATAAACTAGTATTACAGTCCACTAGTCTTTCATTTTACATATGTATTATAGTGTACAAGTACAAACACAGCTTATTTCCTAACTCTTATGCTACGACTGGACGTAGGTACTAACTGCCATACCGGAGACAGGTCAGGCTCAACTGCTTTACAAATTCTCCAAGACACAGTAGTGTAGGAACGAAACGCAATTGTTAGAGGGAAAGGTGTGATGTGTGAAAGAGAGGTAAGATTTAAAAGGAGTAATGGCGGAAAGACTGTATTAAGACGTGTGTGTGCTCCGAAATAAATCAAGTTTTAAAACTATTGAAGACTTTACTTTCCTTCTCGAATATAAATCCCACAATTTTGGGGGCTCGTCCGGGATACGAGAAGGAAAATCAAGACGGGAGCTTCAAGGATTGACGAGAAAAGACGATACGAAGATTTGTACCGGGCGGTGTGCAAATTTTTTCTACAATCACGCGGTAATCCGTTGGCGGGAACATCAATTCACATTAAGACGCTAAGACGATAGACGGAAGAAACGTAGACGACGTGATGTCCAAAACCAGCGAGGATACAGCGATGACGGCGGCGGCACCTAGATTATCAAGTATCGGATATGCTGATGATCTAATACCTACATTCACGGGCTGCGACGATACCTACAGTGTTACGAATTGGGCGAACAATATCGAAGAAAGCGCTGAAATCTTTGGTTGGACTCCGCTTCAGCAATTGATAATAGCCAGGCGATCGTTAGGGGGCACGGCGGCATTGTGGCTCAAGAGTGAAAAAATACATAAGACGTGGGCCGAATTGAAACAAGCTATTACCAAGGAATTTCCGGATACACTCGATCAAAAAACTGTGCATGAGATGATGAGCGCACGAAAAAAAAGGAGTGGTGAAAGCTACCTAGATTACATCCTAATAATGAGGGAGCTAGGAAAGCGCGGCAAAATTCCAGATTACGTAGCTATAAAATACATAGTTGACGGGATTCAAGACTTAGAGACGAATAAAATGATATTATACGGCGTAACTACCTACGGCGACCTAAAAGAAAAAATTAAGATTTACGAAACTGTGAAAAATAAAATGAAGGTGCGTCGAGATACATCAAATCAAAATCAGCGAGTTACAAGACACCAGAAAGTGGGTGCATATGATTTGCGTTGTTATAGCTGTGGTGAACTAAATCATTCATCGCAAAATTGTCCGCATAAAGAGAGAGGATTGAAGTGTTTCGCATGCAATGATTTCGGTCATATTTCATCAAATTGTCCAACGACGGTAAAAATGGCGCCAAATGGAACAAGATTCGTCGATGTTCGGAAACAATCGGGGAACTTCGGAGGACGAACGCCGGCGACGACGACAGCAGCGACACGCGCGGCGGCCAGCGAAAACTACCGGCAGTATCGCCAACATAACGAACGTCATCAAGACATCTCACCCAATGCAAGCACGTCAAAACGCGCGATGTTCACGACGAATACAATTTCTTCAGTTGGCAACTCTACTTTTGACAGCTATGAGGAGAACAAAGAGGTTATGATGTCTAATATAAACAAACAGTGCAAGCCGGTTATGAGCATCATTATCAATAATATGGAAGGAAAAGCGCTCATAGATTCAGGAAGCGATGTAAATTTAATGTCGGAGCAGTTTTACAATGCGATTGGACGGCCAGAGTCGCGGGAAGATACTGTAATATTGTCGGGACTCGGATATAAACAAGTGTATTCGTTAGGAAAATTTCAAGTAAATATAACAATCAATGGACGTTATTATACAAACGTAATTTTTCATGTTGTGCCTAAAGATTGTATGCCTTATGTTATCATATTAGGTCATGAGTTTCTCTCAGGGGTTACTATGGTAATGAATGAGGGCTGTGTTCAGTTATTACCCTCTGGGGAAGATTGGATGAAATGTCTTAATTGTTTTTCTTTTGATAATAGTGTTATGGTGGGTCATGGGGTTGATCCGGCTATAAAAGAAGAAGTTCTGCAGTGTGTTGAGAATTACAAGCCAAACCAAACGAAAGAAGCCCCTATTAAGTTGAAGATTGTGCTAAAAGACGACATACCAGTTGCCCAGAAGCCTCGACGTTTATCATTTAAGGAGCAAGAGATAGTGGAAAACCAAGTAGAGGAGTGGTTAAACGACAACATTATACAGGTGAGTTACTCTGAATATGCTAGTCCACTGGTTTTAGTAAAAAAGAAGGATGGCTCAACAAGAGTTTGTGTTGATTACAGGCAGCTCAATAAAAAGATAGTCAAAGACGAATATCCACTTCCTATTATAGAAGATTTAATTGATAAACTCAGGACTGCTAAAGTATTCAGTGTGCTTGACCTTAAGAATGGATTCTTCCATCTAAGGGTAAGCGAAGAGTCAATACCTTATACATCTTTTGTTACCCATCAAGGCCAATATAATTTCTTAAGAGCTCCGTTTGGATTATCCAGTTCACCGAAATATTTTATGAGATTTGTGTCTATTATTTTTAGAGATTTAATTGCAAAAAATATAATGCTCCTTTTCTTTGATGACATTTTGATTCCAGCCGATGGACAAACTCAAGCCGTTCAAAGGTTAAAACAAGTTTTGTCTGTAGCTTCAGAGTATGGGCTACAATTTAATTGGAAAAAAGCTAAGCTACTGTGTCGAGAAGTTGAATACCTAGGACATCTTATATGTGATGGAAAAATAAGTCCAAGCCCAGAGAAAACAGCTGCAGTAATGAGATACCCAGAACCAAAGAATGTTAAACAAGTCCATAGCTTCATAGGATTGACATCCTATTTCAGGAAATACATAGAAAATTATGCTTTAATTGCAAAACCTTTGACGGATTTAATTAAGAAAGACGCTGTATTTATTTTTGAAGAAGAACAGCATGCAGCTTTTAACGAATTAAAACAAAAACTTGCAAGTAGTCCAGTATTGAAAATATATAATCCAAATTTACCAACAGAGGTTCATACAGACGCATCCAGTGTGGCCTACTCTGCTATTTTATTACAGAAGCACCCAGATAGTGGTTTACACCCAGTACTATACATGAGCAGGAAAACAAACGAGGCAGAACAAAAATACTCAAGCTATGAACTAGAAGCTCTTGCTATAATAGAAGCCATGAAGAAATTCAGACACTACCTGTATGGAATACATTTCAAGATAGTGACAGACTGCCAAGCATTTGCATTGACTCTTAAAAAGAAAGATTTATCTGCTAAGGTTGCAAGATGGGTGTTGCTTTTGGATCAATATGACTTTGAAGTTGAGCACAGGATAGGCTCTAAAATGAAACATGTAGATGCACTGAGCAGGAATCCCTACATGTCAGCTGTAATAGTCAATCTTCATGATAGAGTAAAAGAAGCACAGATTCAAGATGAAGGATTAAAAGCAATTTATGACATTCTGAAAGAAAAACCCTACTTAGACTATTGGATAGAAAATGATATATTATATAAAGGAGATCAGAAACAATTAGTAATACCAGGAAGCATGGAAAAAGAAATTATAAAAAGATTGCATGACAATGGACATTTCTCAAAGAAGAAAATGAAAGAATTACTCAATAAAGATTTTTATATCAAAGATGGGGAGTAAGGGGAGAACGGTACTAACAGCTTTACCGGCCCAAATGTCAACCTCACCTGCACGCACTGGATGGTGGCGGCAGCTAACTGACTGCCGTGGTGCTCCCTGCTAGATAACGGACGAGGAAATGGCGACCGAGCAATGGCGGTATAACCATACCCCCAGTTGGGTAACCTGCTGGAAGAGGCTACAGCGAGCCTTAGGGCCTAAATAACCCTTAAAATGCCTGGTAGTAGGCACAGGGAAAAAAAAAAATGGAAGTGAATTTAAAAACTACACTACCCCAGGAGGGTACCGGTAAAACCGGAGAATCCCTCCCCGAGTCTAACTCGGGCAGCCCCACCGTATCTGGGGGGGGCATGAATTCGCCAACGTTTGACAAGAAGACGGAAGACGCGAGCCAAGCTATGGTAAGCACTGGCCCTAAAGTACTTGTGCAGCAAGCGTTCCATCCAGGCTTGTTCTTCACAAGGCCCAGATCTGCTTCAATGGGATGTAGTCCAGCACAAATACCTACAAGAGAGCAGTCAAAGTCAGAGGCTCTAATGCCCTCTACTTCAAGTAACTCTGCATGTCCTCCACCGTGGCAAAAAGTACCCACCACGAGATACAAAAAGAGAAAACTGTCTGGTAGTCCATCTACAGAGAAAACAGTAACATCTAATAGCTTTACTGGATTACCAATTGACCTAACAGATGACTATGAAAAGCCTACAAAACCCAGTAGACCACCACCAATAGTTCTCTATGGAGTTGAGGATCTAAAAAAACTTACCATACTCCTGGAAACTGCAGTTGAAAAAGAACAATTTACATACAAAATTGTGAACAAAACGCAACTAAGAATAAACGCTACCAACATAGAGGTCTATAAAAAACTTATCTCAATAGTTAGAGGTAATGGCTTAATTGGACACACTTTTAACAGAAAGGACAATAGGTGCTTCAGGATTGTTATTAAAAACCTACACCCATCTACTCCTCTAGACATCATAAAAGAGGATATAGAAGCTACAGGCAACATAGTCACAGGGGAGATAATCAATGCCAGATATGGACCAGAAAAAAAACCAACGTCAACTTTCTTTGTTAATCTCGCCGCTGGTCCTAATAATAAGACTATTAAAGACTTAAGGTACATTTATCATCAATCAGTTACCATAGAGGAACCAAAAAAACGAAGAACTATAGTCCAATGCCAAAGATGCCAACAGTATGGCCATACTAAGAACTACTGTATGCGTCCCTACAGATGTGTGAAATGTGGGCAATCGCATAAGACCTCAGAATGCCCAAAACGGGACCGCAACACCCCTGCCATGTGCGCTCTTTGCAATGGACCTCACCCTGCTAATTATAAGGGATGTGAAGTCTACAAAGAAATCCTCACAAGAAAAAGAATTAAAAAGCCAACAACACCCATTACCAACATCGAAAAGCTACCAACAACAATTGCCTCTCAAAATAAAGATCATACTCAAAATTCAGAGCCAGCAAAACAAGACCAGAGAACACCATATGCCCAAATTTTAAAACAGACACCAGAAAACAATAAAAACAGTCGAAACAGTTCCAGTGCTGAAAACTCAGAACAAATGAACCCGACTCTAGAAAACATACTTATAAAACAGGCTGAAAAATTTGATATCATACTCCAACAAATGAGCACTCTTATGAATCTCATAGCTAAACTAGTCGACAAGCTAACAAAATGACTGCACTAAGAATATGCACCTGGAACATAAATGGCCTAACTCCAAATAAACAAGAAGTAGAATTGCTAATGACTCAACATAAACTTGACATCCTACTTATATCTGAGGCACACTGCACTACTACATCACTGATACAATTCTCAAATTACTATTGCTACATCACAAATCATCCTGATGGAAGGGGTCATGCTGGTACAGCTGTGATCATAAAGAAGATAATCAAGCATCACCAAATGCCATGCTACAAATGTGATCACATCCAAGCTACCACCATTGCTGTGGAGGATAAAACTGGAAACTTCAATGTTACTGCAGTATACTGCCCACCCAAACATAAAATCACCGAACCTATGTTCTCTGACTTCCTTGGTACCCTTGGAAACCGATTTATAGCGGGAGGGGACTGGAATGCTAAGAATGGGTATTGGGGTTCAAGATTGACCACAACTAGAGGACGCCAATTAAAATATAGTGTAGATAAAAACAATCTTACAGTTGTCTCTTCATGTGAACCAACTTATTGGCCAACAGATCCTAAAAAAACTCCTGATCTCCTAGATTTCTTCATTCTGAAAGGATTCTGCAAATACTACTTGAAACCTGAATCCTGCTATGATAGCTCCTCAGATCACACCCCTGTTATATTAACTCTAAGTACAATGCTAGTGGAGTCTACAGGCCCAGATAAGTTATATAATAGATATACTGACTGGGTGTCACTCCGGGAATCCCTTGAAGAAAAGATACAACTCAATTTACCTCTGAAAACACATGAGGACATTGAGTTCGCAACTAAATATATCACAACATTGATTCAAGAATCCTGCTGGCTTAATACTCCTTCTATAGACTGTAACATGAGATGCCACAATTACCCAGCAGAAATCAAAAGAGCTGTCCTTGAGAAACGAAGGTTAAGGAGGATCTGGCAGGAAAGCCGGTTGACTGAAGACAAATACAAATTCACAAAAGTTGCTACTGATTTGAAGGATATGCTACACAATTGGTACAATGACACTTTGGAATCTCAACTAGAATCACTCACAGCTACTGCTTCAACTGACTATTCATTATGGAAGTTCACAAAAAGCTATAATAGACCGCTGATAGCAAAACCTCCTCTAAAAATTTGTGATGGTTGGGCGCGCACATCCCAAAATAAGGCCGACGCATTTGCACTTCACCTATCAAATGTGTTCTGCCCAAATAAGGCAAGTTATCCAGATCCAGAAAAAGACACTGATGTGGATAACATCCTTAATCAGGACTTCCAAATGTCGCCACCACCACCTCCGGTAACGACACGCGAGGTTTGGAGGACAATCAATGAAGAGCTTAAAGATAAGAAAGCACCAGGATTCGATCTTATCACCAAAGAAGTACTTTGCCAACTCCCAAGAAAAGCCATAGTCTTCATTACCACACTCTTCAATAGCATGATAAGAGTTCAATATTTTCCCAAAATATGGAAAATCTCACAGATTCTGATGGTCCACAAAAACGGAAAACCACCTAGTGAAGTAACCTCCTACAGACCTATCAGCCTACTGCCAATAATGTCTAAGGTTTTTGAAAAACTGCTGTTGCACCGAATCTTACCTATACTACACAAAAATAATATCATCCCGAATCATCAGTTTGGTTTTAGGCAGCAACATTCAACAGTGGAGCAGGTGCATAGAGTGGTGAATAAAATAAGAAAGACTTTAGAGGAGAAAGAATATTGTTCTTCAGTATTTCTGGACATACAACAGGCCTTTGACAGAGTCTGGTACAAGGGTCTACTCTTCAAAATTAAGAACAGCCTCCCTCATAGTTACTTCTTGCTCCTCAAATCCTATTTGTCCGAAAGACTCTTCCAGGTGAAGGAAGCTGAGTCTACCTCTAATTTCTACCAGATACAGGCTGGTGTGCCCCAGGGATCAGTATTGGGACCTGTTCTGTATCTCCTATATACATCTGATTTGCCTGTAGCAGAGGATATCACCACAGCCACATTTGCTGACGATACCGCTATTCTAGCCAGTGACAAGAGCCCCGCGATTGCATCCCATAAACTTCAAACGACACTGAATGATATTACGAAATGGCTCCAAAAATGGAGAATAAAAGCCAGCGCATCGAAATCAGTGCATGTTACCTTTACGTTGCGGCAAGGCAACTGCCCTCCTGTACAACTGGAAAATACCAAACTTCCTCACCAAGACAGTGTAAGATATCTTGGACTACACCTTGACCGACGCTTAACGTGGAGATACCATATAAAAACTAAGAGACAAGAACTTAAAATTCGATACAACCATCTGTCTTGGATGCTGGGCCGAAACAGTAAGCTAGCTGTAGACAATAAACTTCTCATATATAAGAGCATTCTGAAACCTGTCTGGATGTATGGTATACAGCTATGGGGTAGCGCTTGCAAGTCCAATATTGCCATGATACAGCGACAGCAAAATATGATACTCCGAAACCTATGCAATGCACCATGGTTTAGCACGAATACAGAAATACACCACCATCTCGAGATGACCACTGTAAACGAAGAAGTTCAAAAAACTACAGAGACCTACAAAGGGAAGCTGGAAAGACATCCCAATGAACTGGCTGCCAAGTTAACAACTCTAAGCTACCGTAAACGGCTTAAACGGAAAGATATACTAGCCATATAAATAAATATGGCCTAATAAGGAGGAGATGCCTCACTGGAGGACACACTCTTAACTGCCACAGCGTACAACACACCTGCTTATAGCGAATGCTGATTGCAGATACAACAAAGAAGAAAAAAAAAAAAAAAAAAATATCAAAGATATTGATAAAAAGATAGAAGATTTTATTGTTGGATGTATACCTTGCTTGTTAGCAACTAAAAAACAGGGAAAGGAAGGTTTTCTGAATCCAATAAGCAAAGAAAGTATTCCCTTACACACTCTTCACCTCGATCACATTGGTCCAATGACTGAAACAAAGAAAAGATACAATCACATCCTAACTGTGGTTGATGCATTCACCAAATTTGTATGGTTGTTCCCTGTTAAAAGCACCACAAGTACTGAAACATTGGATAAACTCAAGCTACATCAACAGATATTTGGAAATCCTGAAAGAATAATCACTGATAGAGGTACAGCATTTACCAGCAATGACTTTGCAGAATATTGTGAAAATGAGAATATTGTTCATATAAAAATTACTACCGGTGTACCAAGAGGTAACGGGCAAGTTGAGAGGATTAATGGAATAATCAAGCCAGTTCTAACAAAGCTATGTATTGAAGATCAATCAGTCTGGTATAAGCATGTGAGTAGACTGCAGAGAGCAATCAATAGCACATTCCAAAGAAGTATTGGTACAAGCCCATTTCAATTATTAATAGGTTCAAAGATGAAACTCAAAGAAGACATTCCTTTAATTGAATTATTACAAAAAGAAGACATTGAAAGGTTTCAAGAAGAAAGAGAAGACTTAAGATGTTTGGCAAAGGAACAAATAAGTAAGATTCAGGAAGAAAATACAAAAACCTATAACAAAAAGAGAGAAGAGAGCACCAAGTACAAGGAAGGAGATAGAGTGGCTATACGACGAACACAATTTGGTCCGGGTCTCAAATTGAAACCAAAATACCTTGGTCCATTCAGAATCACAAAGGTCAAAAGAAAGGACCGCTATGATGTAGAGAAAGATGATATCACCGCAGAAGGTCCAATAAAAACAACATGTGCAGCCGATGGAATGAAAAGGTGGCCAAAAAATTAAGGTATGATCTACTTATAAATTTTATTTTGTTGTTTTTACATTTCCTCCATATTTGTTAGTTCAAAAGTTTTCATTTGTTGGCATAGGACTCTTGAGAGAAGCTCAAAACTGTTTTTGTGTATTTTTACCAATTGCTTTACATAAAAAGAAAACTTGAATGTGTTGTTTCTAAACTTATGTTCAAAATGTTGTAAAGGTAATCTCCTTGTTAATGTGTGTTTTTCAGTTTTTTTTAACATAATACTGATACAGTGATATGACTGCTCTGTTCATTTTAACATTAAAATGTAACTGTAGTAATCTTATAATGTATAATTAAACTTAGTGTACCTACTAACTTCAGCAGATATGTTTAATATCCTCTGTAAGAAAGCTTAACAGATGTTGTGTTTGTGTTAAAGAGATGTAAAAGTTAGATTTAAAGATGTTCTCTAATTTCTAAAAGGTACCTACATACTTACCTTATTAAAAGAAGTAAGTAAAGATTTTGCTAAGACTTTTAGTTTCATATTATTTAAGAATGCTTTAAAATATGTTTATTCTTTACTAAACATACCTAAATAAACAAAGGTTATTTTAATTCAAGGGTTTAGATATGACCTAAGCCGGTGTACTTACTTTATTCTTGTTTGTAAAAGAAGTTCTATAATAAAATAAAGTGTTAGTGCTTTATGTAAGATTTGTATAATATTCTTGATTTATAGAATTGTAACTATTTAAAAAATTTACCTTTTTCAAGAACCTAAAAGTTTTAATGAAGTATATGGTTAAGACTTGTCACCTTATATTTTATGTTCTATTACTGGTGTAAAAGATATTTATACTTACAAAGATGATTTAATAGTTTTAGTTAAGACTGTCGACTGTTACTTTGCATAATATGGTCTATGACTGTGTTAAATATTGTATTGTATAAGATTGTTGGGTTAGTTAAGATTGATGAATGTTTAGTGTACTAGTTTTATGTAAATTCTGTTAAGTAGTATAAGAATGAAAGATGATATTATTAAGAGTGTGAGTTGGTCTGAATGTGAATGGCATGTCTGGGACAGACATGATTGTTGGATGGCCGATCTGTAGGAACGAAACGCAATTGTTATGTGATGTTAAGAAGAACATATTATCCATCGCATCTAACGCTATTGGAAGTGATTGCGTGAGCCGTAACATGATCTTACCAATCCTTGACGACATCCTTCCCATACTTTGTCACATCCTCAATCATTCCATCTCCCAAGGTGTTTTTCCACGTCTGTGGAAGGACACCCAAATCACACCAATACCCAAGAAATCCCATCCTAAGTCAGTTTCTGATTTTCGTCCTATCTCCATACTCCCTTTCCTTTCAAAAGTTCTTGAACGACTCGTCCATTCCCAACTCAGCGCCTTCTTACACAAGAACAATGTCCTCAATCCTTATCAATCCGGTTTTCGTCCTGGTCACAGTACCACCACAGCCCTGATCAATGTTACGGAAGATATTAGGTTAGGAATGGAAGATGGAAATCTGACAGTGCTTGCATTGTTGGACTTCAGCAATGCATTCGGCGCTGTTGATTTTGATATTCTATTGGCTATCTTACGTTCACTTAACATATCTCCAACGGTAATTGACTGGTTTCGTAGTTACCTGTTTGGTCGCCAGCAGCGTGTTCGCATAGAAGACTCTTTCTCTTCCTGGTGTAGCACTAGTGCCGGTGTACCACAGGGCGGCGTTCTATCACCTTTACTTTTTGCTATTTTTATAAATGCCATCTCTGATCAATTAATTTCCTCTTACCACCTTTATGCAGATGATTTACAAATTTACTCCCAAGCACCACTTGAAAAACTGTCGGAAGCCATCGAAGTTATAAATGCAGATTTGTCACATATCAGTAAGTGGAGTATGCGATACGGTATAACAGTTAATCCTACGAAGTCACAGGTAATAATTGTTGGCAGTTCCCGAAAATTCTTAAATATTGACTATTCACTGATTCCTCTTGTTGTTTTTGACGGGACTATTATACCTTTTTCGGACAGAGTCAAGAACTTGGGTATTGTTATGGATAATACCTTATCGTGGGGTTTTCAAATGCAAGAAGTTAGCAAAAAGATTTTTGCTTCTGCAAGTTCCTTGAGACGTCTGCGAAACTTTCTGCCAACTGCTACCAAGATTGCACTTGCTCAGTCTCTTCTTCTCCCTATCCTTGACTATGCTGACACCAGTTATCTTGATCTAACGGAGGAACAGCTTGATAAACTTGAGCGACTTCAAAACTTTTGCATACGTTTCATATTTGGTTTGCGCAAATATGATCATATATCCGAATTTCGCAATAAACTCAAGTGGCTACCAATACGTCTTCGTCGGAATACTCATATCGTATCACTTCTATACAGTATTCTGTTCATCCCATCTACTCCACATTATCTCAAAAAACGATTTAATTTTCTTCACACAAATAATTCACGATTTTTGCGGTCATCAGAAAACTTACGACTTAAAATGTCCTGCCATTCTACAAATTTTACTGACAAATCTTTCAGTATACAAGCTGTCCGATTGTGGAATGCATTACCTATCAAAATAAGACGCGCCCAGTCACTTAGAACTTTTAAATGTATGGTCAAAGAACATTATTTAAACTTATCTAGTTGCTGCCGTGACTTTACTTGAATCAGCTGAAAGCATGCAAGTTTACATATTAGTTTTTATGTGTGTATAATTAGGTATATATATTTATTTTTATATGTATATATATTTATATATAATGTATATAATTATGTTGTGTATGTATGTATACAGTACTGTATATAAGTATTATTCTTACGTATATGTATATGCGTAAGCTATCTTTTCTTATTTTTAATAAATTCGTACACCTTTTGCTACCATTATCCATTGATGTTAAATTCTGGTCCATCCAACGCAAATAGGTTGCCTGGAAGAGATCGCTTTTAGTGATAAGGCCGCCAATTGCAAAAATAATGTTCTATGCATACTGTACTCTGTATATTCTTTATGCAATAAAGTGTACTTCTTCTTCTTCTTCTTCTTCTTCTTGTTAGAGGGAAAGGTGTGATGTGTGAAAGAGAGGTAAGATTTAAAAGGAGTAATGGCGGAAAGACTGTATTAAGACGTGTGTGTGCTCCGAAATAAATCAAGTTTTAAAACTATTGAAGACTTTACTTTCCTTCTCGAATATAAATCCCACAGTAGTGTAACACCGCCAACTGATAGTAACAATTTTCCTCTTTACAAAACTCCCGATTAATTCTGTTTTTCTCAGTGTCTGTGGTTGAATATGCTACTTTTGCACTGTAACCAATCATGCGGCTAGTATCCGTTGAGGTGGACCGCTATAATTGAATTCGGCCAGGGGCAATTTAACTGCACTGGCACTGGTGGCGCCACAAGTTTTATTTATTATGTAGTTTGTCACAAACCTACGTAAACTATATTAACGACTAGTGGCGCCACCAGTGGCCGCGACTTGCTTGGGTATTAGGTAACAAAGATAAATTAGTTATTTAATACCTTTGCAAAATTTAAGATACATTTTTCCTCGTTATTGGGCTTTTTCAAATCAGTTTACGAAAGTAGTTTTTGAGTTTATCCACTATAATCAAGATGTCGCGTTCGAGGTTCGATGCCCCGTACCTACCCCTTTAAGTTTAAGTAGCTTTTGTAACATTTCGAGACTGTTCCTAGTTAATACTAGAACAAAAGAATAAGGATAGCGAGTGAAGAGGATATAGAAAATTCGTAATGCAACATTGACATTAATGATTCTAGAATGAAATGAAGTGCGAATTTCCGAGATGGGTGAAGACAAGGACAAAAGAATTCCAAATAATTTAGAACGTCCGTGAAACGTTTGAAAGTAAAAAAAAAATATTTTGAAATGTACGAAATTTGGAACAATGGTAGCCAAAACTTCACTTTCACTGCTTCGCCGGATTTTTTTATATGTTCTTGGTTGACTTCTCTTTCCTATAAACTACCAATTATAAGTAAATAATCGGATATTTTTTTAAATACTTGGGACAACTAACATATTACCATCTGATGCCAAATTAGACAGAGCCTGTACAATCGGTTGCCTGGAAGAGGTCACTTTTAGCGATAAGGTCGCCACTTGTACTAGGTATTTCCATTTTGAGGCATTTTTTTTTCTACTCTATGTTTATGTCTTTGGTGTGTGTTGGTGTGCAATAAAGAGTTATCTATCGACATAGTCTACCAGGCAACTGATAAACAAACTCATATATTTCTAAATTCACAATACATACAATACTCGGATCGAACCGGGGCTCGAACCCACGAACTTTTGCTCAGGTTGTCTTACCACTAGAGGCCAATCAAATTAAATTATGTTAAATTATTAATTCAAGTCTAAGTTATGTTTTAAGGTTAAGACAAAAGTGCCTCGGTCATGCAACAAGTAATTTCTTCTATTGAGTAATTGACCTTTATGATTAGAATAGGTACCTACCTAGCTAAGTACTACACTTTTGGGTTCACGAGCATGGTTTTGCTCGTGAACCCAAAAGTGTTGAATATGTGAGGGTTCCGTCTGACGAGAGCGCATGGCGTGTTCTGCTCGATACCGGAATTAGCATCAAACAACAAACGAATATTCAAATGAGGCCCGGCCGTTTTGTGTCGCCTGAATTAATGCAGCAAGCCCCAGTTATAATCGATACATACGATGAAGCTCTGATTGACTTTCAAAATAAAAGGTAAACTTACAAAATGTCATAGAAATTATATAATATTGTGTTTTATGACGCAAATCGCACATCTATTGAACATCAATAGACCTCACAGAAGTATCGCCCCTAGCTGTAGTCGTAAGACAACAGTCTATAAGCCATGTCAAAGGCCTTTAGTTTAGCCATACCCAACGTTTTTTTAGGGGCAAACACGTTACAGTCGAAGCCCGCAAGCAAAAATTATTTTCGAGCTTCTTGAATGGAATATCATATTCTTTGCAGAGGTTTTTGTCCAGCGGTGGACGTATGTACTTTGGCTGACAAGATTAGATAATCTGTACCAGTATCCATTAGTACATAGAATTAAATATATAAGTATAGTTAACTAGTAATACTAGAATCCGTCTTCTGACTATTTACAAGGGTTATTAAAGGTTTGCGTGAATAAAAATCAGTATTATATAATGTTATCCATCGCCTTTATTTCTATAAACATCGTCGAGTGACATCCTCCGTAAGGGTGTTACTACAATCAGTTTGTTGTAAAATTAAAATACGAGGAATGTAGGCACAGGTGATTGCCAAATGTTTTCAATTTAATTAGTTTATGAGAATGAATAATAAAATGAGATGCTTACACATCAGTTTATGTTACAAGTCGCACGGATAGGTGCCCATCTATGGCTGGCTCCGTAGATGGGCACCTACATAAATCAAGTTGGAACGTACCAATATTTTAAGGTGAATGTCTTCACCGTAATTCAAGTCCCCGCTGAGCAGGGCAATCGCTTCTCGATCCAATTTATACGTATGTCTACATAATATATTATTTATTTGGATTGCGAGGGTGCAGGGAGGGTAGTCCGTCACGTCACGTAACGTAACGTAGCATACAAACCGAGTACATGTCTCGCGAGGAACGTCCCGCGTGGCGTGCGATCACATCTGCATACGTATTATTAGAAGCGATGGAATTGTATTGGTAAATAAAAAGGAACATACCTTTCTCCTGCTTCCTCCACGTTGTTGTCTAAATTGCATTCCGTCTCATAAGAATCCATTCGTTAAGGTTAAATCCATTTGCAGTGTTACAAGGAATCCAACCCATTTATATATTATACCTTTATATAGCTAAACTGACCTGGTATTCAGCGAATATGATACCGTAGTATTTGTAGAGTAAGCAATTAATTACTCTGCATTGTCAAAATTTCAAAATAGATTTACCTAAAGTCTTCCTGTAATAATGTATTTTCACAGGGCCAAGTACATTTTTAACTATAAAATAATATCCAATGAATATTTACCAAATCTAGTCTTCCAGACTGGATTCTTATTTGAATTACTGCACGTGTGGCGCAGCGGCTAAGACAGTCGCCTCGCCGCTTCGTGTCGCAGGTTCGAGTCCCGCGCCACGAAATTATTTTTTTTTGTAATGTGTGACCCACAAATAGTTGTTCTGAGTCTGGATGTAATTTGTCTATTATATATATTATATGTTTGTAAAGTACCCCGCGGTACAGGGATACAGTAATGTGGGCGTTTTCTTTTTTCAAAAATAAAATATATATGTTTAAGTAAACAACTTATCCCTATATTTGGTAAAATTAAAATTCTAGGTTTTAGTCAATGTCGTAATTTATAAAATAATCTGTTTTCCCACCATTGCCACGCACAATCAAAGCGATTTGGAATGCTTAATTTTAATTGCCTACCGAGGTACACGAACGAGCGGCCCACCTGATAGAAAGTAACCGCTACTCATGGACATCCGTAATGCCACAGCACAATAATAGGAGAATCAATATTCATTTTTTCGGTTAAAATTATACATACATATGTGGGAAATTGTAAATTTTCCTGCCTGGTAAGGTGACTTAGTTATAAGTTCAATTGTTCAATTTGAGATGTCATGAATAACTTAGTCCGCAATAAAATCTTTGAATCTTTGAAAGTTGACGCAATCGTTAGTAAAAGTGCGTGTTACGACTCTATTCGTAAGTGGACTTGCGTTAGTCAAAACGAATCACCCAACAAGGTCAGCAAAGTTGATCACGTTTGAAACAATCTTCTCCGCATAAATCTGAGCATATGTTGCCCCTGATCCCAATGAGATCTGTTCTTCCACCGATCCAAATACCGGCCTAAACCATTATTGTTTCCCCTCCATATGAATGAACTTACTGACATAATTTAAAACGTTCTTGACGTTCATAGCCCTTCCAAACTCGAGTACATCTTGTTGTATAATATATATTGTTCTTCCTCCCAATTTGATTTCGCGAGTCTGGACTGGATCGCTGGACACCATATCGTATATGGCGTTCAGAGTCGGCTCATGACGCTCTGTGTAGTGCAAGAGCGACAGCCACATTTACGTTGCCTGGGACCAGCTCGTAACATTCTGACGGCTCCCCATCATATTTTTTCGTGTCAAAAGATTTAGTCTTCTTTAAAAGCCATCCAACTGAGATTGCAGTGGGTTCCATCCCATATTGGGTTGCGGGGCAACGAAGAGGCTGACACTTTAGCGAAATTAGCAGCTAGAACTGGAAAAGAAATAAGTATTATATTAGAATATTCAGACTATTTACCAAAATTTAAAAATTTATGCTATGATTATTGGAAAGAATATTTTAATAAACGGTCGTTAGAGAAGGGTTTATGGTATAAAACCATACAATGTGAACCTCTTCGCGCACCCTGGTTCATGAATAGTGATATCAATAGAAAACACATTGTTACTGCTCTTAGACTCAGATCTGGACACATTCCATGCAAAAAATTTGCCTTTATGATGAAGAAGATCACTTCACCCAATTGTGAGGAATGTGGATGTATCGAGGACCTACAACATTTATTGATGGAATGTGTTCGATATGAGTCTAGTAGAAATAATTTAATAAGGTCCTTGAACTTGAACAGAACCGATGTGGGCATGTTCCATAAAATTCTATCCCAACCAAATAGTGATGATGCGATCGGTTTGTTCAAGTTCATGGCCCATGTTTTGTGAAAATTAAATTGTTTAGGATACGATGGGACTGACATACGCTGTGCGTAAAAGTCCCTTTAAATAAATAAAGAAAAAAAAAAAAAAAAAAAAAAAAAAGATTTAGTCTATGTATATAGTATAGATATAGTCCATATCGATGCATTTTTACTCAGTTCCGATGCAGGAATTGCAATGGTTTGGCCTTTTTTGCCCTGCCTTTTTGCATAACTTAAACCAGGGAATCACTACATCCAGACTCAGAACAACTATTTATGGGTCACACAAATAGTTGTCGGGCGCGGGACTCAAACCCGCGACACGAAGCGGCGAGGTGATTGTCCTAGCCGCTGCCCCACAGGTCTTGCCTTTTACGTCACAGGTCGTGGGTTCGCTTCTTACTCAATATTTGTGTGCATGAACCCTGAGTTTGGGTGTAATTATCTATGTAAGTGTATTTACAACAGAAAAGTAGTATATTAGTTCTCTGGTTTCCATAGTAGGCAGATACAAGCCATGCTAAGTTTGGGATCAGATAGCCGTGTGAGTAGTGTCCCAGGATATAAATAAAAAGCACCTAATTAAAAAAATACGAATTGCCAAAGCTTAACGACTCCCTAATCGCAGTACCTATTATCCTGCTTAATATTTACGGTACAAGTAGTGACGCACTAACCAGCGCATTGCAGTAGGTACTGAACATTATGCGCGTTGGTTACACGTTCATATTTTATCGTCTAATGTTGATACACGCATTGAACTGGAAATTGGAACACGTGTGCTTTAAATTTCATCATATTAATGTACCGGTAAAGAATATTTTTAAATAATTATAATGAACGTGGTAAGAATTGGTAAAAATATTTATTGTAGTGATGATTGGGGCAAACATATTTTTACAAGAATGTATTATGACTGCAAAAATAAATTTTGTTTTGAATTTTTCATAATAATATAAGCTTTGACCAAGTGCTACAGTAGCGTTTGCGTTATAAAGAATGATGTAGAAGTGTTGCGAACGTATTAAAAAGATAGCATTGTAAGCAGCCCAGCACTCAATGATTGAACCAAACGCTGGTCTTGTCAACAATAAACTGAAGTCTAATAATTATCATCATCCATTTCTTCGGTTTCTGCTGTCGCAGGACGTCCAGAGCGCAGAGCATATTTCAGAACTTAGTACCGTAAGCGATCCCGAATTAAGTAAGCACTTTATCTGAGTGAGAACAGTGCAGAGTTCGTCATATGATAGAAACTGTTGTGCAAATACTTTAAACAGATTCGATTTTATTACTTTACTGAGGCTTTCCCACGACCCGCCCATGTGTGGCGAATTCGGGCATATGAATTTCCACGCTATACGACTCTCCCCGTACTCTACTTCTAACTTAGGACAATAATCTTTATCAAGAAATTTGTAAAGATCGCGAAGATACGAATCAGCTCCTTTATAATTCGTAGTATTGTCCGAGTACACGATTTAAACAGGTACTCTTCGAGGAAGAAACCTATTTAAAGCGGCAGGAAACCTAGGAGTGCTTAAGTCATTGGCAACCTCTAAATGTACGGCACGAGTCGTGAGGCATATAAAGAGGCACGGCGGCATACCAGTGTGTAAGCGATACGACCTGCATAGGCATAGGCAAACTTATAGGGAAAGTAGGTAATTATTTATTCATTGAATATCATGTATGTTCAGACGCCAGCACATCAAGCTACCCCAATCTGTCAAATTTCCCCAATTAAAAGGGAACCTTATTCTTTTGTGATAAAGTTTATAATCTATAAAAGAAATCTGACAGTTTGGGGTAGCTGGATGTGGTGGCGTCTGTACTTCACTTTTATACTGTCACTGGTTTAGACACGAAGAACGTTTGTGGTTATAGTATGACAATAATTTAATTCATCGTTGAGAAAGAAGCAGGATGAACATAAATGTAATAAAACAATAAATATCTAAAAATGTGTTTCTCGGAAGCGCTTTTATATAGATTTACTTCTGATCTGTGCATAATCATGTGGTACCGCGCGTCGCCGAAGACACACCGTTGGCCGGTTGTTTAGCGCGTATTACAAGTTTTTTGTATGAGGACACCACTTATTGTTGACTTAACTTGCTGCGCTGGCTAGCCAGTTCCTTTGCTTGAACGTGGCTTGACACGCTGCCGCGTGTGTATATCCAATAAGTCTTTATATTAAATTGACAGTTATGCTTTTTTGATTATATTATTATAGTTTTCTGGTTTGAGTTTATTGTTAGTAGTCTCATGTACCTATTAAATTTTTGCACGCCATTATATGGCAATATGTAACATATTGCATGCAATTTACTTTTTTGTATGTACATATGTATACACATGTTTATGCAAATCAACTACTTACTATTTATATTATTAACTGACTTTGTATAACATATATACAATATCAATAGACAATAACGCAGCCTATATTTTGACAGATAAATGTTTTATTGTTTCAATAATAATAATAATATTCTGATACATTACTCACACACTGCCATCTGATCCCAAACAAGACAAACAGTCATATTCAAGCACAACATCTATCCTGGGTGCGAATCCAACCCACGACCTACAGCGTGAAAGGCTATCTACCAACCATGCCAAGGAGTCCGTCGAAACTATCAGATAACCAATAAAAGGAGTTCATAACTTTGGGATCACGGCGCAGTTGGTGATTAAACCAGACTGCAGCGAGATAATTAATTATGTTAATTATAAGCGGAACAAAGGTTGAATTTTGCTTTGTCCCAGTGCACCCGCGAGGGAGCACAATGCTGTACCCCCACATCTAGGATTATAGTATTAAGATATTACTAACAGAAACAGAAAATTAACAACTTTGACAATAAGGATCACCCTATTGTCAGTTGTTAAATTTATAATTTAGATATATGTACATACATATATCAAATAACAGGCGGCATCTTGACCTCATTAGATACCTATATTCCTACTCAGCGTGTAATTGTGTATTTTTACTGTTAGTCTCATAAGTAGATAAATGAATTATAGAAGGGGCATGGCTAATCTTAACTTAATATACGAGGTAGTTTCACTGACGAAATAAGTCAAAAATGCGTCGCAGAAATAATACATTTTAATCATTATTACGAGTTCTACCTCCGTGTTTCCAAGTAGACCACTTAATAAATAAAATAATAATGTCCCCCTAGCCGAGATCCGGCCACGGCGGCCAGTCTTAAAGGAGACTAGCCATCTGCGCGGGACATATTATAGTGCTCTAGTGTGTGCGCGCAAACACAGGAGCACTTTCTATTCCATCACTCTCATGATCCGATGGGACGACTAGCGACACGACCGGAAACAGGTCAGGTACAGGACCGATGGCTTTACGTGCTCTCCGAGGCACGGGGGTATAATACCGCCAAGTCCCAGACTTCGGGCTGATATTAAGATTATTTCGTTTTACAGAAAAATCCCAAAATCACTTTCGGCCCGGCCCAGGATTTGAAACTAGGACCTCGTCATCTGCGGTTGAACACGCTTTACCGCTAGACCAACGAGGCACAAGTAGACCACTTACGTAGCCAACGAAAGCTGGATAAGATACGATAGTGGGTGTAGGAGTCCCATTTGGGACTGCGTTGTGACTCCTGTCCTGTGGCATATGACTGCCATCGATGCCAACCAGCTCTATACATACATCTGACCCTTATATATAGATAGCCAGATACTCTCACCGGTCCGTAAGTGATTGGCGAGGTTTAGCAACTAGGCTCGCGGCCAGTTCATAGATGAGTGACAGACAAAGTGGTTTTAATTTCTGAGCGTCTCCGTGCTTCGGAAGGCATGTTAAGATGTCAGTCCCGGTTGTAGCCATTAGTCAACAGTCGTTAAGCCGTGTCAGAGGCCTACTGGGCGGCTTGAACAACTCTGACACTAGGGTAACCACTGCCCATACGATAAGTATAGATAAAATAAGTGAATGTTAGAATGACAGTAAGTATTATAATGTCGGGCCTGTTGGCGTGGTTGGCAAATGCTTGCTTTTCACGCCGGAGGTCGTGGGTTCAATTCCCATCCAGGACAGATATTTGCGTGCATGAACATTTCTGTTTGTTGTGAATCTGGGCGTAATTATCTACATTACATAAGTATTTACGGTCACCGTAGCCTAGTTGGTAGTGCTCCTGCCTACGAAGCTGGTGGTCCTGGGTTCGAATCCCGGTAAGTGCAAATATTTGTGTGATGAGCACGAATATTTGTTTCTGAGTCATGGATGTTTTCTATGTATATAAGTATTTATCTATCTATATAAGTATGTATATCGTCGCCTGGTACCCATAGTACAAGCTTTGCTTAGTTTGGGGCTAGGATGATCTGTGTGACATTGTCCCCAGGTATTATTATTATAATTTACAAAAGAACAAAAATAGGATATGTAGTATATCAGTTATCTGATTTTCATAGTACAAGCTCTGCTTAGTTTGGGATCAGATGGCCCTGTGTAAATAATGTCCCAGGATATTATATGAACTCGAGGTTTCATTTTCTCAATGAAGCGTAACGAGGCTGTCCATGGGGCAGACATAACTTTCCTCCCTATTCTTCATTTGATTATATCGTCATATCAGCTGAATGTCATCACAATTTTCATTTTGTACCCTTGACACCACCGTCTTGCACCACTGGTGGTGTAAAAGGTATTTTTTAATACCCATTACACTACCAAAAAGCTGCAGCACCCCCTGGTGGTGTAGATGGTATTTTTTAATACCCATTACACTACCAAAGAGCTGTACCTACGTTACATTTACTCTTTGGTTTATGTACCTATTACTTATCAGTGTATGAATTAATGACATTGAACTACGCAGTGCAATAAATGCATTGAAACTTTTTGGTTTTAGTTTTAAAACTAAAAAGCGTTTTTAAAAGCAAAGTTTGACAGTTTTAAATGAAATATTTTTTCTGCTAAGCTATTATAACTAAAATGAATGAAAATCAGGAAGAGTTAAATTTTATTAAAATTCATGGAGGAAACTCATTACTTCATGATAAATATAAATATCATAGACATAAGATATATAAAAACGGTTCCAGTATATGGAGGTGTTCGAAGTATAGAACCATAAAATGTCTTGGTACTCTTACTATCTGCAAGGTAAATAAATATTTTGATATTAGTTTCTTTTAATATGTTTCAGTATTATTTTTATACGTTTTTGTTATAATAAAATGTATTTTTTTTTGTTTAAGTACAATACTACGATTACGAAACAGAAACAACACACTTGTGATCCAGATGTATATAAAAACCATGTACTAAAAGAAATGTGTGATTTACGGGAGATGGTGGTAACTTCCGATGATCCGGTACCTCGACTGTACGAGAAAAAAATTCTGGATTTAAAAAACAGAGGGCTAGTTGCAAACATACCAAATTATGATGGTGTAAAACATTTCTTATACGGTGCGAGAAATAAGGCTTTGGGGATATCTAGGACTACATTTAAAGAAGTCTGTGAAGTAGAAGTGCCACTCAAGTTTCACACCTTTGTCCTAGCGGATTATATGGATGATGAAACTCGAATTTTAGTTTTTTGTAATGAAGAGTCACGTAATCTAATTCCGAAAGTTAATGAATATTTTGGCGACGGTACATTTGCTAGTTGTCCAAGCCCATTCAAACAATTATATAGTCTGCACGGTGACATGAATAGTACAATGGAAACAACTTACATTAAAGCGTTAATTTTTGCTCTTATGTCAAATAGAAAGGAAAGTAGTTATTATGTTCTATTTAATTTAATAAAATCACAAATACCACAATTTGCTCCACAAAAATTCCATTGTGATTATGAAATAGGGGCGATGAACGCTATTGTGAAATCATTTCCCGAGATTGAAGTCCGGGGATGTTACTACCATTGGACCCGTAATATCTGGAAAAAAGCCAAAGTCTTAGGTTGTTCTAAAACTATGTCTGACAGAAGAATTATAGCCATGACAGCGGTTTTACCACTTATTCCAGCTGATAAAATTTTCGAAGGTTTTGATTATATAAAACAGGAATCAAATTATAATAGTAATTGCGCAATTGATAAATTTCTAAAGTATATACAAAACTATTGGTTCAAAGTGCAAACCAGTAATGTATTTAGCGTTTTTGGTGAACGTCATCGTACGACCAATGCATTAGAAGGTTTTCATTCCAAATTAAATAAACTAATAAACAAGAACTCGGTGACAGTCTTGCGTTTACTAAACGTTTTACATAATATATCGTTTCAATCTTTAAAAACACCTGCTAAACGAAACAAAAAACAAACCGCTAACGATGACTTTATCTTGCAGATACAAATGCAGTTAGTAAATGGTGAGATAACTGTAGACCGTGCATTAGATAAATTGCGTTATTAAAATTCTAAATTTTAGCGAAGTTTCGGACCGCTTGTTCAAAATTAATATTCATTCGACTTTTACGATTATTAGATATTGCCTTTTCATCACCAGATTGACACATGCTTTTCGTACCTTCTCTTTTTGGAAATATTCAACCCTTTCAGGCAAAATGGGTCAAATTGTTTTTGACGCTATTTATTAGTCTGTTAAGTCTTATAAGTATTATATTATAGAAATATTGTATATATTGTTATGTTACATTATAAATAACGATAGTAATGTGTATTATTATTAAACTCCTTATTAGTATTTTATATGTTATGTTCACATGAGAGTATTGTTTAGTTTTACCTACTGATTTGATATTAAATTTTGTTAACGTACCTAAGGCCTATTATTTACAAAAATAGGCTACAGTTAATGGTGGCACAGCACTATTTTTTGGTAGTGTAATGGGTATTAAAAAATACCATCTACACCACCAGGGGGTGCTGCAGCTTTTTGGTAGTGTAATGGGTATTAAAAAATACCTTTTACACCACCAGTGGTGCAAGACGGTGGTGTCAAGGGTACAAAGTGACAATTTTGTACTGTAAACGGACCATAATAGTAATGCAACTTTGTCACTTGGTCACATAACAAAATGTTGAGAGAAATTAACTAGTTTTGATCCAGTTCCTGTTATTCAATCGAGTTGTTTATAAATACAAGCAAAACAAAAAATATGCTAGAACACTTTTACGTGCTCTCCGAGGTATCGGCCCCGGGGTACCTACGTTGCGTTGTACGACTGCTTTCAACTTCGAACTCCGAGCGGGTGGTATCTGCATGTTTTTGTTGCCAGTAACTCAATAACGGTGTTATTGAGTTTGAACCTAGGACCTTTAACACTAACGGCAGTTAAACATGCCACCGCTAGACCAACGAGATGGGTCACTAAATATTAAAAGACAAACAATTTGTATAAAATATATTTATTATCCACAATACGCATCGGACATGTGTATGACGCATCATTTACATCTTATAATATAATAATTATCAATAAATTGTAAAACAATAATTTATATTTATTAAGATGGAGTAGTAACTATATCATAATATAAATAAAATTACTCGAAACAGTCGACGGCTACTTAAAGCGTTACTTTAAAGGACAGCAATTATATTTTACTATCATAAAATTGTATACCTAACGAGACATTGCAGACGGGCCACTCGATAACTGGCGACTAAAATTCGCCCAACTTATATTTTCTAATAAATTGATTTAGTTATTTTCTTCAGACATGTTTATCCAATTTTCTGGACAGTGTAATGGCTATTTGGCGGTAAAAGACAACGCTTTCGAGGTCTACCAAGACGACACCACCCTTATTTGGGCAACCACGTAGTCATTTAGGCCATAATTACCGTAAAATATAGCAAACACACAGTAAATTTGTAATTCTAGGCGTTTGGCTCGTCTACTATGTCCAGAATATCTCCGCGTCACCACTCGGCTAACGATTTACATTGACGACTCCATAAGCAATAATTTAAACGTAATGGTGTTAAACCGGCAGTGCACTAGACACCGCTGATTTACTGCTAAGTGGGGAGGCTTTGGGAGAAAAATATAATAATGATTACGACAGGTTGAATTACCTGCACCGAACGAGCTCGTAACTCAAGTAGCAAGTATTGGGTGTAAGTGACAGTCTGTTCACAAGTGGTACCATGGATTCAGTACAATGTTGTAGTTAATAATCAGGACATCGGTTGTAATTAATAAGGAAATAGCGATATTCTTCTATTTGCGACGTACTCTTTCAGCGATATACGAGTTTATGTGTGTGTGCGAGTATCGAGATTCGAACAGACGAGCAAGCCGTGCACAATGGCTAACTGTGTAAGCTCAAAAGGAGACGTGGCACTTGCGTCAAATCTTAATAATTGCTTGCTCTGTTTCAAAACATACGTGAGTTGTAGTGATTCATAATTGCAATTGTGGAAAGATTTAAATCTTTCCACAATTGCAATTTTCAACGTCTTAAAATAATAAACGTCGTTGGTAAGTTGTATGCGAAATTATTGGTTGAAAGAGTTGTGAAAGAAACCGATACGAAAATATGGGATGCACAGGCGGGTTTTCGAAAAGGAATGGGATGCACGGATCAGGTCTTTTCTCTACGAAGCATAGTAGAGAAGTTTTTGGGCAAAAGCCAAAAGGTCTACTGTGCCTTCGTAGACTTAGAAAAGGCCTACGATAGAGTGTTGAGGAATGAGCTTTGGTCGGTACTGTCCATGTATTGGTTAGACGACAACCTTGTTCAAGCACTGAAATCTCTTTATAGGGATTCCAGAGCTTGCGTGAGGATTAACGGGTCATACACTGAGTGGTTTTGCATCCAAAAGGGTGTTAGACAGGGATGTGTAGCGTCACCGTGGTTGTTTAACCTATTCATGGATAGCTGTTTAAAAGACTTGAAAGAAAGTGAATGTGGTGTAAAGATGAATGAGTTACTCATCAAATGTCTGCTGTACGCTGATGATCAAGTTCTACTTGCATCATCTGCGGACGAGTTGCAGGTGATGGTAACAAATATGCATGAAGCTTTTGAAAGGAAAGGGATGAAAATGAATGTTGGTAAGACGAAAGTAATGGTATTTGAGAGGGATGAATACACGACAGCTTGTGATATTGTGGTTGGAGGAGAGAAAGTCGAACAGGTGAAAGAGTTTGTATATTTGGGAACTTTGTTTACGAGAGATGGGAAATATGACAAAGATATTGTTAGAAGAGTAAATGCGGGGAACAGAGTGAATGGGGCACTACACGCCTTTATGAGTAGCCGACAAGAAGGCTCCACTGGCCGTGCACGATGGAGTGTTAGTGCCAACTTTAATGTATGGAAGTAAAAGTTGGGTATGGCAGAAAAAGAATGAAAATAAAATAAATGCCGTGGAAATGAGAGCTCTGAGAAGTATGTGTGGTGTGACTTTGAGAGACAGAATTCGAAATACTGATATAAGAGAGCGTTGTGGTGTGAAAGAGGATGTAGTCACAAAGATTGAAAAAGGTATGCTGAGATGGTTTGGTCATTTAGAAAGGATGAATGAAAGAAGACTGACAAAAGAAGTATACCTGGCCTGTGTGAATGGTACAACCGGAAGGGGAAGACCTCGTAGAACATTCTCTGATCAAATTGGAGACGTACTTAGGAAAGGTCAGGTCAGAAGTACCCTAAACCGGCGAGCATGTATGAAGAATATAATGTCAGTAAACGAAGCGAAAGAAGTGTGCAAGGATCGTGACAAATGGAAGTCCGTTGTCTCTGCCTACCCCTCTGGGAGACAGGCGTGAGTCTATGTATGTATGTATTAAAATAATAATTAAATCACAAAATGATGGAACCTATATAGATTGTTCCGATTGCTACTAGGGTGATTTATCTTTTGACTGTTCAAAAAGCCAATTGAATTTGAAATAGAGTTGGATTTTCGTATTCCATTCTAAATCGTATAAAGAATAATTGTTAATCCGCTCAAATAGAGGGACAACGTAGGACGACTGCCACCTAACTCTGCGACCCCATTGGTTTGACACTCTCCGCGACGCAATCATAAAATATCGGAGAAAAATATAACTTCAACGAGTACCGATAAAATTAATGTCTTAATCAATGTAATTTTGCAGTGAACACGCTGTCACTTACACCCGACGCCACCCCAAACATCTGAATGATACATGGTCATCAAAATTCAATGATGTCTATTGACAATCACATAGTAACAGGAACTCATCAAGGCTTTAAAAAATAAAATTTGATCTAAAGTGACTTAAATCTTAAGTATAGTGGCATAGGGTTGGTTTCCTGGAAATGTTGGCAATTTCACAAGTTATTATTATTAATTCCTGACTTAAGAATTCAATTAAACGTAGTAGTTAAAGTTTACAATACAATAATATCTAAATTAAATAGAATATAAGTTGGAAGCCTTGTGTATATGAAATAAATACTTACAACCCTTTTATTATCGGCATGTGACGATGCACAGCATCTGTGAGAGTGCGTTGTATACTTCCCTTTGTATTTACACCAATTGCAACAACTTCCGGTTCCGACAGCGCCATCTTGGTTACGATTTAAGCGCCATCTATAGCGAGTTGTCACCAGGGGCCGTGTACGCCATTTTGCCTTCATAGCGTCGTTACTTCTCAAACGAGCAACACCTCTCTAAGTGAATTTGTTTTAAACACAAATAGTGCACGTTTATAATAGTTCATAATTCGAGTGTTAAGATATCGCGTGTTTCGCCTAGTCAACTATGAGTGATAGTGAAGTGGAAAATGTGCGTTCCGGAATGGCGGATTGCCCGGTCGTCGGTGGCGGCGATGGACCACCGGCGACTGCGCGCTCGTTTGCGAAACGAAGCTTCCAAACGAAGCCACTCGAGTGGCGATTCGGGATCATCCTATTCGGACTCGTCGGCCATAGAGGTAAAACGGAGAAGACGCGGTGAGTCTGATTTAAATTATCGTGACCTAGTTAATGAAGTTAGAACAAATACTTTGCTACACAATGTTGTTCTACCGTCTCAAGTAGATAATGTTAGCACGATGTATCCTGTAACGTCCGTGGCACCCGGTCGGCACCCGAACCGACGTCGGGACCTAGCAGCCACTCATCTGCAACTATCGATTTTTGTTTGCAACGCCCCGCGGCCCCCGTCGCTTCGTGCGTGGTTGAGCCGCGGCTTTTAAGTCTTGGTCACGTAGGGACTGCACTGAAGAGCCCTTTTTAGATGTTAATGCTAGTGACGAATTATATAGTGAATTAAGTCAACATCATGATCACGTACGGGAGTTAACCGAGATTCGGTTAACTGCCGTACTTTAGTGTTTGAAATTTATACAAAAATAAAGGAACCTTCAGTTCCTAAAACATCTATCGAAAAATTACAGATATTAAAAGATATTCAGTATTTGGCAACAGTGAATGGTGTGAAGTGCATTGTGCAGACACACAAAATCTTTATAATTCGTCACCGGGATTTTTGAGCTGGACATTAATGACGAATTGAAGACGTATGACTCATCACGTTATCTAGCTCACTCGGATAAAGCATACGCTGCGTTAACGTCATGTGTGCTTAAACAACGCGACGTTTTGCAAAGTTCCCTTCGTTCCCTATTACAATGGGCTCGGGAACGTGACGTATCATATGACAGTTTACGTGAGAAAATTGAGGAGTTATTCATTAAGGGTGATATATTTAACGTCTCTTCCGAACTACTTCAGCTTATTTGTGGTCACCGAGCTGAAATCATTCAGTTGAGGTGAGATGCCGTAATCAACTATGTACGAGACCCTCTTACAAAGGTGGCTATGCGTAAAATTCCACCCTCTTGTCAACACCTTTTTAATGCTCAGTCACTGACTGCAGTACTCGAAAAGGCTGGGGGTGTTAGAAAAGTTTTCTTTCCTTTGAATAAAAGAGGCTCATGTGCTCCAGCTGCGCAAGCTGTCCTGAGCAAGCCCACACGCCGCCCCCCGCAGGGGCAAGCATTTTACCACGCTCCCTCCCAGGGACGTGCGTGTCAATACGTACCCGCGCAGGGTACCTCGCATGGCTGTTGTACGTCAACAAATATTTCACACGTTAATAAACCCTCACTAAGTGCTTACCAGTCAAGACCTCCGCACAAGCGTGGGTCTAGTGGATTATCCCGTGGGAAGCAAGCGTCCGAGTGGCACCTTCTTCGGTCCGCACTGATAGAAGTTTTTCAGATATTTGGGACTCCTCAAATCGATCTATTTGCCACAATGGATACGAGGGTTGTACAGAAGTATGTCTCCAACGATTGTCGAGACAACTCGGCGCAATTTTGCAACGCCTTCAGTGGCTAATGGCAGTTTCAGCTAGCTTGGGTGTACCCACCACCGAGCTTACTGCCACGAATACTGCACCACTTGAACGGGGAACAGGGTGTATACCTGGTGGTACCACCAATGTGGAAGCGAGCGTTCTGGCTTCCCAACCTCCGTCGTCGAGCACTTTGCAAATGCATAAGGATAAAGAATTTACGCTCGATGCTTATCGATCAGAGCACGGGCCTCCCACCAGTGCAAGTTCAAGATATGGAGCTGTTTGTCTGGAAAATTAGGGGTGGAGTGAAATCATAGACTCCTGGACCGACGCAGAGAGAGCCTTGCTCCGATTTAGCTGGAGAGAATCCACCCTGAAGACCTACAAGCCCGCCTGGGCAAGGTGGACCAGGTGGTGCAGCGAAAATAATTTTGTAACGGATTAATAGCGCAGCGTGACTTATTGAATCAAAGTTTACAACAATTCGTGAACTGGACAGCGTCTGCCGGGACAAGTTTGTCTGCAGATAACATATTTGATAAAATTAACTAGTTGTTTCAACCTACCTGAGAGTTTCACAAAACTAGTGACGAAATTATACAAATCGTGTGCGGTAAACGGGCCGAGTACATTGAGAATCGCAGAGAGCGTATCGTTAGCGAGCTGCCCAATAAGAATCTTCGAGAGGGTTTGCGTAAAATTCCTCCTAGTTCTAAACATCTCTTTGATGAGAATCGCAGGGAGCGTATCCTTAGCGAGCTGCCCAATAATAATCTACGAGAGGGTTTGCGTAAAATTCCTCCTAGTTCTAAACATCTCTTTGATGAGAATCGCAGGGAGCGTATCCTTAGCGAGCTGCCCAATAATAATCTACGAGAGGGTTTGCGTAAAATTCCTCCTAGTTCTAAACATCTCTTTGATGAGAATCGCAGGGAGCGTATCCTTAGCGAGCTGCCCAATAATAATCTACGAGAGGGTTTGCGTAAAATTCCTCCTAGCTCTAAACATCTCTTTGATGAGAATCGCAGGGAGCGTATCCTTAGCGAGCTGCCCAATAATAATCTACGAGAGGGTTTGCGTAAAATTCCTCCTAGTTCTAAACATCTCTTTGATGAGAATCGCAGGGAGCGTATCCTTAGCGAGCTGCCCAATAATAATCTACGAGAGGGTTTGCGTAAAATTCCTCCTAGTTCTAAACATCTCTTTGATGAGAATCGCAGGGAGCGTATCCTTAGCGAGCTGCCCAATAATAATCTACGAGGGGGTTTGCGTAAAATTCCTCCTAGTTCTAAACATCTCTTTGATGAGAATCGCAGGGAGCGTATCCTTAGCGAGCTGCCCAATAATAATCTACGAGAGGGTTTGCGTAAAATTCCTCCTAGTTCTAAACATCTCTTTGATGAAAATCAGTTACGAGTTTTTATTCAAAACACTGGGGGTATGGACAAATGGGTGCGGCCATGGTTTCATGCTGAGAAAGAAGGTCTATCGAACGGTCCAACCGAAGTTTTACGGGGGCTGTCTCCTAGCGTATCGGAGGTAGTGGCAGGCGCTGCGGGCTCCGCAGGCCCTTCTCGGTATAATCACGGGAATGCGCCTACCATTCACCTCCAAACCTGTGCTCGTCTATCCATCGACACAGGTTCTCCGTCGTTTCGAGACTCCTCAATCCCCAAATATGACTCAACAGATCCACATGCTGTTGGAACAAGGTATGCTGGAGAAACCGGATCAACGGTGGCTCGGAGCCAGTTATTTCTCCACAATGTTTTTAACGAGGAAGAGCGACGGATCGTTCAGACCCATTTTCAACCTAAAGCGGCTGAACCAATATATTGTACCAAAACTTCGAATAACATTGACTTAAATTCAAATTTTTTAGTAAAACATATTTTAAAAGCAATTTCTCTTCGAAATGCTAGAGCAGAGAAGCCACCGTTTTGGGGTCCGAGTGACGTGGTCATCTGGTTTCAGAATAACCCACCTGCCAATGAAACTTTGTTTGAAGCCTCACGTAGGTTAGCTTGCATTCTACTCTTGGCTTCAGGCCGCCGGGTCCATGATCTTACCTTGCTCAAAATTTCACCGTCACATTATATGGATGTCGGGGACCACGTCATTTTACGTCCAGCCTTTGGTTCCTAGACCGATACGGCCACACATAGGCAGTCGGGTTGAAGTTATTGCAACATAGCAATATTAACATATGTCCCGTCTTTTGGGTTGAGAAAAGTTTTGCATTTGGGAACACTGAGTCTGACGGCTGAGTGTAATAATGCCCTTGTTATTACTATCAGAGGCCGAGTACAAGCAGCCTCGAGAACGATTATCGGTAATTAGGTTAAGACAGTTCTTAGAGATGCAGGTATAACTGCCACGCCGGGCACTGTTCGCTCGGCCGTCGCTTCTTTGAACTGGCATGAGAACTTTCCAATAGAGGATATTTTACGCCGTGGCAATTGGCGCAGAGAAAATACCTTTGCCAAGTTCTATTGCAAACAAATTATTGGGACATCTTAGTCACAGACAAACTTATCTGCGAATTTTGAACCTATGTAAAGTAGGTATATTAATAGGTTATCTGCATAGTCACAAATTATAGATTATGTGATAATAGATTAAGAATTTTTTTTTTGGAGAATCATTCTGTTTTCTTTAAGTCCAGTTGATATGTTTACTAATATAATATGATTTGATTTCCATAAACAAATTGTTACAGATCGTTTTAATTGATGTTTATCTGTATCATCCATCTCACATAGCGTCGTTGCCATTCACCAGGAGTTATAAACACGTCTCTCACAGATGCTGTGCATCGTCACATGCCGATAATAGTGCAAGTTTTACATAAAAATAAAACTTGTATTATTGAGCAGAGACGATGCACAGCATCCCAATAAGGGCTCCTGGTGAGAGACTTCTATGAAGGCAAAATGGCGTACACGGCCCCTGGTGACAACTCGCTATAGATGGCGCTTAAATCGTAACCAAGATGGCGCTGTCGGAACCGGAAGTTGTTGCAATTGGTGTAAATACAAAGGGAAGTATACAACGCACTCTCACAGATGCTGTGCATCGTCTCTGCTCAATAATACAAGTTTTAATTTTATGTAAAACTTGCACTATTTTTAAAATTAAGACAAAAAATGAACAGCCGATAATATAAATCCGAGTTAATTCTTAAGTCTACAGATTCGTTCATATTGTACAAAACCAAAATGATATCAAAAAATTATTATGATTTCATTTAGAGAAGATATTTTATTTTCTTATATATGTATATGATAGACGGTACCGTAGCTTATGGACGCTGAATGTACATCACTCACCAGCCTAGGCAGCTATGTAATAACAATGGGGAATACAACATTAAGTCATTGTACAACATGTATTCTTATTAAGTAGCGCTAGGAAACTATATTCTTAGCTCTCGATAAGAACGAAATGTTATCTGTAATCTGAATGTAACGTCACACAACTTTAAACTGTCCACAGTAGATAGTTCCTCGCGAGCATGATTCGAGACTTATTGAATAACATACTATACTTTCGGAATGATATATTCGTAACTCAGTGAGTTTTAATTCTATATCTACTTTTAAAATAAAGGGTTGTAGCTCGTGGGATTAAAGCAGATTTTTCATACGACAACAATTAATTTAATTACCTATTCTTACATATGTATGGTTTCGCTAGTCGTCCGTAAGTATAAAATAGCGCCATCCGTTTCGCTCGCACCACGCCGCCCGCGCCCCGCCGCGGGCCGCTACTAACATTGCCAAAATTAAAACATACCGCTAGAATTTCATCATGGAAACTGGCACATAGCACTAACAAAGGTAATCTATACATATAATAAAATCGTAGGTAAGTCAAAACTGTACATTAAATATTTTTTTAAAGGATACATGGGGCGTAATCTACAATCGATAACGAAGCCAAAAATATAGTTTTTAGAATTTTTGGTTTGTTTGTCTGTATGTATGTCCGGGCTAAACTTAAAAAGTACTGCATGGATTTACTTCAAATTTTGCATGAATATTACTAAGACGTCGGGTCAACATATAGGCTTCATATCATCAAGCTATCACCTACGGTGGAGGAGCTGTGATGATTTATAAAATTTAACGCGGGTAAAACCGCGGGGCACAGCTAGTAAATAATAAACAAGAGCATTCTTATTATTATTAAAACTGACTTGGCGTGCTAACATAATGTAAGATAGTACGGGTAACTCACGTAATTAATAATGTTGTATTCGGCCAACGTTTCAACTTCTTCTGGAAGTCATCTTCAGGGCGAATGCGGTTCATACGACGTGCGTCCCGCGCGCGGCTCGTTGCGACAGGGCGGGTGCGTTCGGGTGGGAACTTCTATGTGTATCTGCGTATCATCGTTGTCAGCGTCTTCTAGTTGGGGAACACGCAGAGCTGTGTGGTATGAGCTGATGATGTCGGTGTTTAGGGTGAGACTGTCGTCAACGACACTGAAGATGACTTCCAGAAGAAGTTGAAACGTTGGCCGTATCCAACATAAAATTAATTACTTGAGCTACCTGTTGCTATCTTTCATTAAGAGCATTCTATTTACGTGTCTCCAATTGTAAAAAGATATTATTATCCAATATATTGATGTTATTAAACCTCAATATTATGGACTTTTGTAATGTAAACTAATCATTGATGAGTTTTAGCCAAATAAGAAAGACAATATAGTATATGATCTAAACTCTAAAGTAGGTACTATTAGTATGAAAAACTTAATCTTCACTCAGTTAAGTTAATATAAGTAGGTAGTCATATGATCTACGTTTCATAGTCATATTATTTGTCAATAAAATATAAAATGTCTAAAATATATTGTAATTAGATGTGCCATAACTTCAAAGCTGCCAGTGCGTGCGCCGCACTGTCACAGTGCGAGGCGAACTGTGCCACGCCTGTTATGGA
This sequence comes from Pseudoips prasinana, assembly GCA_951640165.1. NCBI lineage: Eukaryota > Metazoa > Arthropoda > Insecta > Lepidoptera > Nolidae > Pseudoips > Pseudoips prasinana. Next base: position 782,251 of record OX621238.1, on the reverse strand, counting down.
AGCTATCACAAGTTATTAAAATATCACATTTTTAGCATTATTTCATTTACGTGGCTGTTTCTTATTATGTTCGGTCGGTTTCCACTTTGTACTTTAACTGAATTCCGGTAATAATGAGTCCTAGCAAAGTATGAACGACAGACATATCGTTGAAATTGTATAACAATGTTTGTTAAACGTGAACCTTTTGAATTAAATCCAAAATAAAGTCAAGTGCCAAAATCCATGAGAGCCGCCATCTCGCTAGCGCAGCCGCAGCAACCATTCCGTCCTATGCAAATAATTGTATAAATCTAGTATACTTAATAGTAATTATATATTTCGTCTAACTACGTAGTACTCCCGGTACTTGGAGCGAGTTAAGTAAATACATTGAGCAGTGAACACCGACTATGACTCGCTTCAATAAAGAATAGCTTGGGGAACAGCTGCCCCATCTAGTGCTATCTCGCTCTCACACCATAGGAAACAGCGAGACAGCACTACATTGTTTAGATTGTATCGTTCACGAGAGCGCCTTATACAATATCATCAGGTAATCTTATTCGTCATACATTACAATCGGACGCAACACTTTAGTGACAAACACTCACAAATTATGTACATTTTTACATAATCTATAAAAATAATAAATTTGTTGTGCAATAGTCACATATTCGTTTCAATTCATTAACATTTCGTCGCTAATTAGTCACAATTAACGCTAAGCAAATATTTAGGCCTGGAGTAGGCCTTCTGTCAGTGTATTTGAGGAAGAAAATAACTGAAACATCTTATGTGCGAATTGTTAATGGTTTGCAAGTAGCTATAGCGGATATAATGTATTCGAAACTATTTATACAAACTTTAGTAGCGTTACATTTCTTTCTATTAAATACGAACACATAGAACTGTCGAACAGACACAATAAAATTGACTAAATGACTTAAACTAAGAGCATCCTGCGAAATAGCTTTTTATAAAGAAATGCAATGATACTAAAAATATTATTATTCAGGACCCTTGCAAGATTTTTTACTCTATTGCGGCCTTTGCTGAAAGGTTGCTGTTAGTATAAATAACCTCTATTGTGTTTCACAACATTGGCTACTGACCAGTCAACACATCTGTCAATGACACAGCCTGCAAAACACACAGCACTCAAATTGCACCGAGATACAGAGACGTTTCAGTTACTTTCGTTAACAAAAGGGCGCAGACTTAACTATCATCAGTAACATCGATAACAATTATTATAACATCTCAGTACGACGGCTAGGTAAGCTCTACAGATTCTATCAGATCTTATCGACACAACCAATTTCGTGGAAAGAATAATCAAGCAGTTCAAATAAAAATATATACCTGAGTTCTGTACGAATTCTTAATTTGTAATCCGGTTTAAAAACACATTTGGGACCACTCGAAAGCATTCCCTTTCGAATAACACAATCATAATTAAATTCTATTCAAAAAGGACGCAAATCGCGTCTCATATCTATTCTATGTATATTGCATATATATAAAAATCAATTGCTGTTCGTTAGTCTCGCTAAAACTCGAGAACAGCTAAACGGATTTGTCTTATATTGGTCTTGAAATGTTCATGGAGGTCTAGGGAAGGTTTAAAAGGTGAGAAAAATTCCAATAATTTCCGGGAAAACCTTAAAAACAGCCCTTTTCTTTTTCCTATATAAACGTTTTCTAAAACAAAAGTTTTGGGCTTTTATTTATCAATTGAGGCAGTACGAAGTCTGCCGTGTCGGCTAGTGTACAATAAAACACTTGCAGTCTAATTGATTACTTCTTCCTTTCCGAACTCCAATAAAAATTACAAAGTATCTATATATATAATAAAAGCGTAGGAAAGTCAAAACTGTACATTGAATTTTTTTTTTAAAGGATACTTGGGGGGTGATCTACAATTGCTATTGAAGCCAAAAATGCGAGACCTCACTACGCAACCCACTCACTGCGATTAGAACGAGTCCAAAAAAGGTTCATCCGTCATCTAGGGTACTCAAAGGGCAGGCAATTTAAAAACCTCTCTTACCTTGATAAACTAGGCTACTACAAAATGAGTACCCTGGAAGCCCGAAGGGAGCTCTTGGAATTGAGATTCGCGCATAAAGTCCTTAATAACAACATTGACTGCCCTCAATTATTAAAAATGTTCAATTTAAGAGTACCCCGTAGACCACCTCGAAAACCTATAACACCCCTTGCTCCACCTCTTCGTCGTACAGTGTTTGGTGTTAACTCGCCAATTCCCCGCATGTGTAAACTTATAAACCAGTACAGCGACCTGGTTGACGTCCACTCCGACTCAATATCGACATTCGTCCGAGAAGTCAAACGCATGAACTGTGATCAGTAGTGATTAGTTTCTAGTTTTTAGTTTTTAGTATTTAGAATTTAAGTAAGTAATAGGTATGTATATTCATTTTTAAAATTAAACTATCACCAGTTACGGGGGAGGAGCTGTGATAATTTAGCGCGGGTAAAACCGCGGGGCACAGCTAGTAAGGGATATAGTAGGGAATTTAGATTCTTTTGGGAACTGCATGAGTGCTAGTCATGATCACTGACTACAGTCACTAGCCAGAGGTGGTCGGTTCTATCGCGAACCAGGACAAATGTTTGCGTGATGAGCACGATTATTCGTTCTGTATAGAAAAATGTAAGTATGTTTATCAGTTGTCTGGTTACCAAAGTAAAACCTCTGTCTAGTTTGGGATCAGATGGGATTGTGTTAGTTGTCCCAAGATGTTGATTTATTTATATACGTGAAATGATAATTGTTCATTTCATCTGACGTGGAATCCTTTCGAGTTGACCCCATATATATTAGCAAATTATTATAAAGAAACTTGTATGTACGGTCGCCAGCATATCAAGCTACCCCAAACTGTCAAATATTCCAAATTGAAAATGAACCTTATGCTTACGTCATAATTTTGATAACTATAAAATTAATTTTACAGATTGGGGTACTGAATGTGCTGGCGTCTCTACATGTATTTTAAATCATTAATAATTATAGGTTTTTCTAGGTTACAGACAGTGATATGGGAGCCTTAGTTAGATCTTAACAACATTGTATATTAATGCTATTCATACATAATAAATACAACAATATTACATGTACATATGTATGTAATCGTTACAAGCTAACATCACTATATTCATAGTAATAAATATCGAGGGTGTTACAATATTCTGTTCATGTTACATGCCATAAAAATGTATATTTTATTATTTACAAGATCAAATAATTGAGCGGTCGGTGATACACGAAAAGGTAAATATACATAGCATAGCCTCTGCTTACACTTGTTACATCTACATAAAAGTATTTATACGTATACTATATAAAAATATGATATTGAATATCCTTTCGAGCAATTTATAAGCATGTACCTTCTGTACGGATATGCAGCCATATTCGGTACATCGAAATAGTATTTCAATAGTAACGTTACAATGTAGAAATAATTCAGGTAGGTCATTAATTACTCACAATAATATATAAGGGGGATCATAAATATTTATTAAAAGACTTATTTTTTATGAAGTTTAAGGATATCTGATAACGTTCGTATATTCGATTCATCTCGACGGGTAGTCATCGACGATTTGTATAAATTCCGGAGGCCGCAGCGGTTCAGGTGTTCGAGCCCTACTGGCATAGTGGGTCTCGGGCTGGAACCTGGGCGGGCACTGCAGATGTGGGTAGGTCTCGGGTTGGAACCTGGGCGGGCACTGCGCACTCACGCGTCGGCGTCCCGGCGGCGCGGCGGCAGGCGCGCCAGCGAGTAGGTCTCGGGCTGGAACGTGGGCGGGCACTGCAAGTGCGGGTAGCTCTCGGGCTGGTACGTGGGCGGGCCCTGCAGGGGCGGGTAGGGCGCGCCCCCACGCCGTGCGCCCCACGCACCACGCGCCCCGGCGCTGCCGCCCGAGGTGGGCCCGCCCCTAGGGGGGCCGCCCGCACTGCCACACACAAACCATTAGAATACTTTTTAAAACAAATCGAATTCGAATGATGATATATATTTTATCATCAACGTGTCAAACGCTGTTCGACTGAAAACTGTTAATGATTTCACTATCAACTCCCCCCCGTTGCAAGCTCGTCATGCTCCTATTGTGTTAATGCTTGCGGTGGCGCTGTGTGTCGGGTCGCTTCCTTCCTTCTAATATGGTGAGGGAGGTGATGGCTGGCCCACACGCCATTCTCGTTAATGGGTGCTGCTTGCGGTAACTGGTCGAAATGATGTTTTTTTTTTATTTTATTTTATTTTATTCAGGAAACATACAGTCTCGTACAAATCTTTTACATTGAAATATCTTATTTACTTATAGACTAAGAGTTCCATAACAGTTTTATTTTACGGTAAGGTTGTGCAATAAAAGCTATAGGTAGTACCTTTGCATTTATACATAATAAAAGTAGTAGGTACAATTAATGACAATAATTATTGTCCAAAAGCAGATTACTTATCTTAGATTTAAACATAGTTAATGTATTGCTAAATATATCAATATCTGTAAATTTTTTATTGTATGTGCCAACACTACGCCTAAAAAAGTTATTGCTGGTGTAAACTGTTTTATACATAGGGACCGAAAAAATATTTTTAGATCGTGAGCCAGGTCTGGGTATTCTTAAATTAATTTTCTCTAAAATGTGAGACGAATCAACATGGTTGTTCAAAATTTTGAATAGAAACACTTGGTCAAACATAATTCGACGGTTGACTAGAGTTGTTAGTGAGTGACGGGAAATGGAATTTTCGTATGATGCGTAATCATGAAATCCACGAAAATCCAAAGATTTTAAAAATTTCTTCTGGACCTTCTCAATACGGGAGATATGGCATGCATAAAAAGGACTCCATATTATACAACCAAAATCTAAGATCGATCTAACGAAGCTGAAATATAATATTTTTAGGGTAATGAGATTTTTAAAAGGTTTTGATATTCTTAAAATAAATCCAAGTTGGCGGAAGGCTCTATTAACTATATAATCAATGTGTAAGTTAAAAGATAGATTACAATCCATGATAATACCTAGATCTCGTACAGATTTAACTCTGTCCAAGGACTGATTGTTAATTTTATAATCAAACGAGATAGGATTACGTTTACGTGTGTAGGTTATGATAGAACACTTATCTAAGTTTAAGTAAAGTTGATTTAATGTACAATATTCAGATATACGATCTAGATCAGATTGCATTTGCAGGGCATCATCAATACATGAAATAGTTTTGTAAAATTTTGCATCATCAGCATACAATAAAAAATTTGAATTTTTAATAACTTTTCCAACATCGTTAATATATAAAATGAATAACAATGGCCCTGCATGCGAGCCCTGGGGGATTCCAGAAGGGATTTCCAAGAATTTAGAAATATAACCCTTTACAGAAACCGCTTGAGATCGGTTTCTGACATAAGACTCTATCCAACGGAGTAAGTCACCGTGTATTCCGAGGGTCCATAGCTTTTCTATAAGTAAATCATGATTAATTTTGTCAAAAGCTTTGGAAAAATCGGTGTACACAGTGTCTACTTGCAGCTTCTTATCCATAGCATCAACTAAAAAATTTGTGAAAGTGATCATGTTTGATTCAACGGAGCGTTGTCTACAGAAACCATGTTGATTGACTGTTATATGGTGTTTAAATGTAATTTTTAATTCACAAGTGACAAGTTTTTCAAAGATTTTACCGAATAAGTTCATTTTAGATATTGGCCGATACTGAGTTACGTCATTTCTTTTATCATTTTTAGGAATAGGCGTTATGAGAGATTCTTTCCATGTAGATGGATATACTCCCATTTTCAAAGATCTGCAAAAAATTATATAAAGAGGCAATGCCAATTGATCAGCGCAATTTCGAATAAATATAGGATGTATACCATCCTGACCGGCCCCTTTATGAATATCAATATTTTTTAATTCTTTATGAATAGCTTCGATAGTGATTGATATAGAACCGAGGTCAACTGGAGAGACAACTGATGGGCAGTTAAAATCATATGTAGCAGAGCGTGGTGTACTTTGAACAAAAACAGAATTAAAATATTCATTGAATAAATTGCAAGTATCTTCACCGCTATTAGAAGTGCGCTGATTAAACCGCAACTCTTGCGGAATATGACTTGAAGGTAATTTAGATTTAACATATTTCCAAAATAATTTGGGACATTTTCTAATATTATCTTCACTCCACTTTATATAATTACGATACTCTGTATTTTGTAGGCTTGATTTTCTTTTCCGAAGCGTCGAAAATGTTAAGTAATCCAGAGGATTTCCATATCTTTTCCACTTTGTATGATGTTTCCTTTTTTCGTTAGCCAATTTAATCAATGGAGTTGTATACCAAGGAGGATAGCGTACGGAATTAATTACCTTACGAACAGGAACGTATTTATTAATAATATTATTTAAGATATCATAAAACCTACACACTATAATATCTACATTTGTATACGCAGCTGCGACAAATTCAGAATGCCAATCAATTAATATTAAATCATTCCGAATCGCATCATAATCGGCGCAATGAAAGAGTTTCCTCTTTGTACATTTTTCAGGTAATGCAATAAAGTTGGTCAAGGTCATATCGAGAACCAAAGATTTATGGTGTGCGTCCTCTTCAGTGATAAGGTCTTTACATGCAACCACAGTACAGTCTTTATTACAGAATACAAGATCTAATAATCTTCCATTTACATTAAAACATGAATTGAATTGCTTTAGATGCGTAAAACTCATAAAATCTGATGTTAACTGTATCAACGGATGAGTATTTGAGTGCATTATCATGGAACTTGTATTGCTATCACCATACCAATCAGCGTGCGTCACATTGAAATCCCCTACTATAATAAATATATCATTTGGATATTCTTCCATTAATTTGCTTATAGATTCGTACAACATACCTAGATCATTCTCGTGGCGATTGCTGTGAGGTATGTACACGCAACACATATGCATGAAACAGGGAGTGGGCGTGTTGGTAGTACAGGTCGACGCTGAGAGAGGAATACTTACCCATATATGCTCATAAGACACTACTGTATTCCATCCCTCGCGCAGGACTGGATTTTTGTCACGGCGCACAGCGATAATAACACCTCCTCCCCTCTCCGCACCTACTGCAGTGGCATTCCTATCTTGCCTAAAAACTACATACCGGTCGTCAAAATACTCGCAACTATAAAAGTTTTGATTCAGCCATGATTCAGTTATACAATATACGTCATACTCGTTGTTAAGAACTTTATTTAAAAAAGAATGCGATTTAGTTCGTAGGCCCCTCACGTTCTGGTAATATAAGGTTAAAATATGGGGGAATTTAGAAATTGAAGAAATAATATTGTTATTTTGTTATAGTTATAGAATAAATATATTACATGACAAAGTAGACAACAACAGCGGTATAAGTAATATCCAGACCCTTGACTAATTTTAATAAATAACTTAACGTAATTGTTAATACTAGAAATAACCAGCAATAACTTAACTGCCTTATATAACGAGGTAGGTACAGTACAGTAGTAAACATAAAAACAATAACGTAGTCACATTATTTTTGTCAAATCTTTGTCACTTGCTACGTGTAAAACTTTTGATGTATCCAGCTTTCTTACTTGATGTTAAGGTACTCGTTTTGTTTTTCTCATACTGTGGATGCCTCTGGTTGACTTCGTGTGACTTGTTAATTTTGTGAATGTGCACGGATGCACCTACTGTTAGTTTATCTTACAAGAAGTTATTCTAATTGCTTGAGTGAAATTGAATGTTATTGTTTATTACATCACATTGATTTTGATGAACTAGATGACAACTGTTCTGTGCGTTAGCCCACATACCAAAAAAATGGAAAACATAAAGCAAAAGAAGACGAAAATAGCATGTCCGGAGTTTCTATGTGGCTTTCATTTCTGTGTCGTCTATCTAGATATCTAGAGAAAGCTGCAGGTTAGCTAGGGTAGGTTTCTCAGCGGCGAGAATCGCGTTGGCTCATCAACACGTGATCGGTGATCCCGTGTAAGTGATCACACCCTCATTTAGAATTCCATCTTTTTACTTCAGCGACTTCCTGAGCTGTGGCCCAAGGCCCATAAGGGTGCTCTTAGGTATTAGTCGCTTTAATTAAGCTGTAGGTTGAGAGCCTTCTGCGCTAACCATTTGATCATTGTCTTAAATTTTATTATTCTAGTACTAAATTTAAAAAGAATATCGTAGTAACTTGTTATTAGAATTTATTTAAGTGCGAGCGAGACGGAAGTGTGCATGGCGCTCGTCACGCTGACGTGCGGCGCGCGCGGCGCCGCGCTCTCGGCGCTCGTGTGCACCTGCGGGCGGGGACTGTGCTGTGGCACATTGAGACATACCTGTTGTAGGTGGTGTGCAGGTGCGAAGGTGCGAGCGAGACGGAAGTGTGCATGGCGCTCGTCACGCTGACGTGCGGCGCGCGCGGCGCCGCGCTCTCGGCGCTCGTGTGCACCTGCGGGCGGGGACTGTGCTGTGGCACATTGAGACATACCTGTTGTAGGTGGTGTGCAGGTGCGAAGGTGCGAGCGAGACGGAAGTGTGCATGGCGCTCGTCACGCTGACGTGCGGCGCGCGCGGCGCCGCGCTCTCGGCGCTCGTGTGCACCTGCGGGCGGGGACTGTGCTGTGGCACATTGAGACATACCTGTTGTAGGTGGTGTGCAGGTGCGAAGGTGCGAGCGAGACGGAAGTGTGCATGGCGCTCGTCACGCTGACGTGCGGCGCGCGCGGCGCCGCGCTCTCGGCGCTCGTGTGCACCTGCGGGCGGGGACTGTGCTGTGGCACATTGAGACATACCTGTTGTAGGTGGTGTGCAGGTGCGAAGGTGCGAGCGAGACGGAAGTGTGCATGGCGCTCGTCACGCTGACGTGCGGCGCGCGCGGCGCCGCGCTCTCGGCGCTCGTGTGCACCTGCGGGCGGGGACTGTGCTGTGGCACATTGAGACATACCTGTTGTAGGTGGTGTGCAGGTGCGAAGGTGCGAGCGAGACGGAAGTGTGCATGGCGCTCGTCACGCTGACGTGCGGCGCGCGCGGCGCCGCGCTCTCGGCGCTCGTGTGCACCTGCGGGCGGGGACTGTGCTGTGGCACATTGAGACATACCTGTTGTAGGTGGTGTGCAGGTGCGAAGGTGCGAGCGAGACGGAAGTGTGCATGGCGCTCGTCACGCTGACGTGCGGCGCGCGCGGCGCCGCGCTCTCGGCGCTCGTGTGCACCTGCGGGCGGGGACTGTGCTGTGGCACATTGAGACATACCTGTTGTAGGTGGTGTGCAGGTGCGAAGGTGCGAGCGAGACGGAAGTGTGCATGGCGCTCGTCACGCTGACGTGCGGCGCGCGCGGCGCCGCGCTCTCGGCGCTCGTGTGCACCTGCGGGCGGGGACTGTGCTGTGGCACATTGAGACATACCTGTTGTAGGTGGTGTGCAGGTGCGAAGGTGCGAGCGAGACGGAAGTGTGCATGGCGCTCGTCACGCTGACGTGCGGCGCGCGCGGCGCCGCGCTCTCGGCGCTCGTGTGCACCTGCGGGCGGGGACTGTGCTGTGGCACATTGAGACATACCTGTTGTAGGTGGTGTGCAGGTGCGAAGGTGCGAGCGAGACGGAAGTGTGCATGGCGCTCGTCACGCTGACGTGCGGCGCGCGCGGCGCCGCGCTCTCGGCGCTCGTGTGCACCTGCGGGCGGGGACTGTGCTGTGGCACATTGAGACATACCTGTTGTAGGTGGTGTGCAGGTGCGAAGGTGCGAGCGAGACGGAAGTGTGCATGGCGCTCGTCACGCTGACGTGCGGCGCGCGCGGCGCCGCGCTCTCGGCGCTCGTGTGCACCTGCGGGCGGGGACTGTGCTGTGGCACATTGAGACATACCTGTTGTAGGTGGTGTGCAGGTGCGAAGGTGCGAGCGAGACGGAAGTGTGCATGGCGCTCGTCACGCTGACGTGCGGCGCGCGCGGCGCCGCGCTCTCGGCGCTCGTGTGCACCTGCGGGCGGGGACTGTGCTGTGGCACATTGAGACATACCTGTTGTAGGTGGTGTGCAGGTGCGAAGGTGCGAGCGAGACGGAAGTGTGCATGGCGCTCGTCACGCTGACGTGCGGCGCGCGCGGCGCCGCGCTCTCGGCGCTCGTGTGCACCTGCGGGCGGGGACTGTGCTGTGGCACATTGAGACATACCTGTTGTAGGTGGTGTGCAGGTGCGAAGGTGCGAGCGAGACGGAAGTGTGCATGGCGCTCGTCAAGCTGACGTGCGGCGCGCGCGGCGCCGCGCTCTCGGCGCTCGTGTGCACCTGCGGGCGGGGACTGTGCTGTGGCACATTGAGACATACCTGTTGTAGGTGGTGTGCAGGTGCGAAGGTGCGAGCGAGACGGAAGTGTGCATGGCGCTCGTCACGCTGACGTGCGGCGCGCGCGGCGCCGCGCTCTCGGCGCTCGTGTGCACCTGCGGGCGGGGACTGTGCTGTGGCACATTGAGACATACCTGTTGTAGGTGGTGTGCAGGTGCGAAGGTGCGAGCGAGACGGAAGTGTGCATGGCGCTCGTCACGCTGACGTGCGGCGCGCGCGGCGCCGCGCTCTCGGCGCTCGTGTGCACCTGCGGGCGGGGACTGTGCTGTGGCACATTGAGACATACCTGTTGTAGGTGGTGTGCAGGTGCGAAGGTGCGAGCGAGACGGAAGTGTGCATGGCGCTCGTCACGCTGACGTGCGGCGCGCGCGGCGCCGCGCTCTCGGCGCTCGTGTGCACCTGCGGGCGGGGACTGTGCTGTGGCACATTGAGACATACCTGTTGTAGGTGGTGTGCAGGTGCGAAGGTGCGAGCGAGACGGAAGTGTGCATGGCGCTCGTCACGCTGACGTGCGGCGCGCGCGGCGCCGCGCTCTCGGCGCTCGTGTGCACCTGCGGGCGGGGACTGTGCTGTGGCACATTGAGACATACCTGTTGTAGGTGGTGTGCAGGTGCGAAGGTGCGAGCGAGACGGAAGTGTGCATGGCGCTCGTCACGCTGACGTGCGGCGCGCGCGGCGCCGCGCTCTCGGCGCTCGTGTGCACCTGCGGGCGGGGACTGTGCTGTGGCACATTGAGACATACCTGTTGTAGGTGGTGTGCAGGTGCGAAGGTGCGAGCGAGACGGAAGTGTGCATGGCGCTCGTCACGCTGACGTGTGGCGCGCGCGGCGCCGCGCTCTCGGCGCTCGTGTGCACCTGCGGGCGGGGACTGTGCTGTGGCACATTGAGACATACCTGTTGTAGGTGGTGTGCAGGTGCGAAGGTGCGAGCGAGACGGAAGTGTGCATGGCGCTCGTCACGCTGACGTGCGGCGCGCGCGGCGCCGCGCTCTCGGCGCTCGTGTGCACCTGCGGGCGGGGACTGTGCTGTGGCACATTGAGACATACCTGTTGTAGGTGGTGTGCAGGTGCGAAGGTGCGAGCGAGACGGAAGTGTGCATGGCGCTCGTCACGCTGACGTGCGGCGCGCGCGGCGCCGCGCTCTCGGCGCTCGTGTGCACCTGCGGGCGGGGACTGTGCTGTGGCACATTGAGACATACCTGTTGTAGGTGGTGTGCAGGTGCGAAGGTGCGAGCGAGACGGAAGTGTGCATGGCGCTCGTCACGCTGACGTGCGGCGCGCGCGGCGCCGCGCTCTCGGCGCTCGTGTGCACCTGCGGGCGGGGACTGTGCTGTGGCACATTGAGACATACCTGTTGTAGGTGGTGTGCAGGTGCGAAGGTGCGAGCGAGACGGAAGTGTGCATGGCGCTCGTCACGCTGACGTGCGGCGCGCGCGGCGCCGCGCTCTCGGCGCTCGTGTGCACCTGCGGGCGGGGACTGTGCTGTGGCACATTGAGACATACCTGTTGTAGGTGGTGTGCAGGTGCGAAGGTGCGAGCGAGACGGAAGTGTGCATGGCGCTCGTCACGCTGACGTGCGGCGCGCGCGGCGCCGCGCTCTCGGCGCTCGTGTGCACCTGCGGGCGGGGACTGTGCTGTGGCACATTGAGACATACCTGTTGTAGGTGGTGTGCAGGTGCGAAGGTGCGAGCGAGACGGAAGTGTGCATGGCGCTCGTCACGCTGACGTGCGGCGCGCGCGGCGCCGCGCTCTCGGCGCTCGTGTGCACCTGCGGGCGGGGACTGTGCTGTGGCACATTGAGACATACCTGTTGTAGGTGGTGTGCAGGTGCGAAGGTGCGAGCGAGACGGAAGTGTGCATGGCGCTCGTCACGCTGACGTGCGGCGCGCGCGGCGCCGCGCTCTCGGCGCTCGTGTGCACCTGCGGGCGGGGACTGTGCTGTGGCACATTGAGACATACCTGTTGTAGGTGGTGTGCAGGTGCGAAGGTGCGAGCGAGACGGAAGTGTGCATGGCGCTCGTCACGCTGACGTGCGGCGCGCGCGGCGCCGCGCTCTCGGCGCTCGTGTGCACCTGCGGGCGGGGACTGTGCTGTGGCACATTGAGACATACCTGTTGTAGGTGGTGTGCAGGTGCGAAGGTGCGAGCGAGACGGAAGTGTGCATGGCGCTCGTCACGCTGACGTGCGGCGCGCGCGGCGCCGCGCTCTCGGCGCTCGTGTGCACCTGCGGGCGGGGACTGTGCTGTGGCACATTGAGACATACCTGTTGTAGGTGGTGTGCAGGTGCGAAGGTGCGAGCGAGACGGAAGTGTGCATGGCGCTCGTCACGCTGACGTGCGGCGCGCGCGGCGCCGCGCTCTCGGCGCTCGTGTGCACCTGCGGGCGGGGACTGTGCTGTGGCACATTGAGACATACCTGTTGTAGGTGGTGTGCAGGTGCGAAGGTGCGAGCGAGACGGAAGTGTGCATGGCGCTCGTCACGCTGACGTGCGGCGCGCGCGGCGCCGCGCTCTCGGCGCTCGTGTGCACCTGCGGGCGGGGACTGTGCTGTGGCACATTGAGACATACCTGTTGTAGGTGGTGTGCAGGTGCGAAGGTGCGAGCGAGACGGAAGTGTGCATGGCGCTCGTCACGCTGACGTGCGGCGCGCGCGGCGCCGCGCTCTCGGCGCTCGTGTGCACCTGCGGGCGGGGACTGTGCTGTGGCACATTGAGACATACCTGTTGTAGGTGGTGTGCAGGTGCGAAGGTGCGAGCGAGACGGAAGTGTGCATGGCGCTCGTCACGCTGACGTGCGGCGCGCGCGGCGCCGCGCTCTCGGCGCTCGTGTGCACCTGCGGGCGGGGACTGTGCTGTGGCACATTGAGACATACCTGTTGTAGGTGGTGTGCAGGTGCGAAGGTGCGAGCGAGACGGAAGTGTGCATGGCGCTCGTCACGCTGACGTGCGGCGCGCGCGGCGCCGCGCTCTCGGCGCTCGTGTGCACCTGCGGGCGGGGACTGTGCTGTGGCACATTGAGACATACCTGTTGTAGGTGGTGTGCAGGTGCGAAGGTGCGAGCGAGACGGAAGTGTGCATGGCGCTCGTCACGCTGACGTGCGGCGCGCGCGGCGCCGCGCTCTCGGCGCTCGTGTGCACCTGCGGGCGGGGACTGTGCTGTGGCACATTGAGACATACCTGTTGTAGGTGGTGTGCAGGTGCGAAGGTGCGAGCGAGACGGAAGTGTGCATGGCGCTCGTCACGCTGACGTGCGGCGCGCGCGGCGCCGCGCTCTCGGCGCTCGTGTGCACCTGCGGGCGGGGACTGTGCTGTGGCACATTGAGACATACCTGTTGTAGGTGGTGTGCAGGTGCGAAGGTGCGAGCGAGACGGAAGTGTGCATGGCGCTCGTCACGCTGACGTGCGGCGCGCGCGGCGCCGCGCTCTCGGCGCTCGTGTGCACCTGCGGGCGGGGACTGTGCTGTGGCACATTGAGACATACCTGTTGTAGGTGGTGTGCAGGTGCGAAGGTGCGAGCGAGACGGAAGTGTGCATGGCGCTCGTCACGCTGACGTGCGGCGCGCGCGGCGCCGCGCTCTCGGCGCTCGTGTGCACCTGCGGGCGGGGACTGTGCTGTGGCACATTGAGACATACCTGTTGTAGGTGGTGTGCAGGTGCGAAGGTGCGAGCGAGACGGAAGTGTGCATGGCGCTCGTCACGCTGACGTGCGGCGCGCGCGGCGCCGCGCTCTCGGCGCTCGTGTGCACCTGCGGGCGGGACGAGTTACGCTGCGGCATGTTACTAGGATGTCATGCATTCTAAGAGTTGCAACAAGACATCTTGTAAAATACAATAATGGCCTTAATAATCCAAACTGAAAATAATGTTATAGTTTACGACAAATTAAAACGATTACTTCCTTACGTCTTCTAATTTATATCCAAAATAAAAACTTTCTATCTATTCACCTAAATTTGATAAATTCACATTTATATTCAGAGTAATAGTTATATGAAAGCACCGAGAAATAGTCCATTTCTCTACGACTTCGGTAAGCATCTGCACGGATCGACAGGGGCACACTGTTAAATGTCACTGAACAACAAGGCTCACATGTCCTGGGGAATCATTTCAAGTATCTCGGATCCCGCAAACAATTTAATCGGAAAAAACCAAGGGTTGGTAAAAATAAATTTGACTATAGAGCAGATAGAGAGATAGAATGATGTACCGAAGTTAGAACCTCATAAAACAAGAGATTTGCAACTAAAGAAGTCAGAGACCGAGGGTACATTTTAAGGACACTGTCAAGTTAATTTATCGCATTAAATCTATATCCAGATTCTCCATGACTTCCATAGACTCATCATTACGGGTTCCGAGTGATCCTGCGTTGAAAAACCCAACTTTTAATACCATTTGTATATAATACTTAGGGTGTGAACTGATAAGAAGTGTATCATGACTATTTATTAAATATATTATTGTTTATATTAATAAGATGCTTTTACATAATTGTGCTTAGATAAGATAGGGTATTTTATTATGCAACTATGTACGATGATTTGATTTACTCACATCTTCCCTTCTCATTTCGTGCTCGGGAGTATGTTCGGACATTGACCGAACAGCTCAGCACTTTTAGGTTATTCATTATATAAATTCACTACTGTTAGCAAATAAAGTCAGTTCGTAAGTAACTCGCGATCGATACACTATCAAAGCAATCAGAAACCGCTCCGATTGCCGCGTAAAGATCAAATCATCAAATCAAATAATTTTAGCTCTTAATATATCATTTTATAAATCTTAGTAATAACCAACTAAATAATTATAGTTTATATACCTTTAATATATCATTTAAAACCTTATAGTTAGTATCATCGGGAAAATCAACAGAAGATGCAGTAAGTTTGCTAACAAACCTAGTGTCTTCCCATCTAGATGATAGTCAAAATTGTATAGGTGTGTTTTTAGACTTAACCAAGGCTTTTGATACAGTTGCGGTACCAATACTGCTGAAAAAGCTCGAGGCCATGGGTATTAAACGGCTGCCTCTTAAATGGTTTGAAAGTTATCTCAGTAATAGATCTCAACGAACGAAGGTGAAAGAATATACTAGTAGTCCATTACGAATTGAGTTTTGGAGTTCCTCAAGGCAGCGTGCTAGGTCCAACACTCTTTATAATATATATGTATGATATTCACCATATACCACTATTCAACTCAGAACTCATATGCTATGCTGATGATACAGTGGTGTTATTCTACAACAATAACTGGAATAGTGTTTTTGAGATAGCCCAAATAGGCATGAATAACATAAAGATATGGCTAGATAGGAATCTTTTATCTCTTAATTCATTAAAAACCAACTACATCTGTTTCTCCAAAAACCAAGCATCAGCACCTAACCATTTAATCAATAACCTCAAAATCCATACTGCGCTTTGCCCACCTTCCAAGTGCACTTGCGATTCGCTCTAAAAGTAGATCATGTAAAATATCTAGGGATGATTATTGACAGTCGACTTTCTTTTAAACCATACATATCTTTAGTATCTAAAAGAATTAGAAAATTAATATGTAATGAAATCATTACGCAATGCCGCAAATGAAAAAGTGTTACGCCTTGTCTATACGGCCTTATGCGAATCCATAATCAGTTATTGTGTGACGGTTTGGGGCGGAATAGGAATCACTACTATGTTAGAAATTGAACGAGCACAGCGATCTGTCTTAAAAGTAATGATGTGGAAACCATATCGCTATCCTACCTTCAAACTCTACTCTGAAGCTGCAGTATTAAGCGTCCGGCAGCTTTACATATTGAAGATAGTTCTTAAACAGCACAAAATGGTATTGCAGTCTCCAGGCTATTTTGCACTACTAATCGCCGTGTTTTCCAAATCGATCAAATCCGAACTAAGTCCGCTTTTGCCCAACACATGCAAAAATATATGTTACCTTACATTTACAACAAAATACTAAAATGCTGTAATATTAAAGAATGTACAATCGAAAAAGCTAAGAATATAATAAACAACTGGTTATTAAGTTTGTCCTACAGTGATACAGAATCACTAATAAGAATAATAAAATGAAACTTACAGTTATATATATATATATATGTAAACTCATATACATATTTAAAACACTAAGACATTCCACCGACCGCAGGATTATTAAGATGGTATAGTATGCTTTATGCCATTCCTTAGTAGAGTATTGCATCACTTCATGGGGAGGTGCTGCCAAAACTTTCATGATTGAAGTTGAGAGGGCACAGCGGGCAATACTCAAAGTTAGTGCAGGTTGTAGCGACTGTATATCGCACATAATATCACCTATTTAGACAATATCACGTAGCACATAAAATCACGTATTTAGATTAAGCTTAGTGATTAAGAATTAACACGTACGTAAGATATTTACACGTACAACACTAGTATATAAACCCTTTGTACATATTAAATATAACAGACTAAAATACCATCTTGTTGTCACATTATTACTCTTGCCAAAGTATGGCAAATTGGTGACCCCGCGGCCCGAGAAGAAAAACACGCAACATGACTCAACCAACGTGCAAATCAAGCAGCAACCAACATGAACACTCGAAATAGCAGCTGGCACCGGCATTCTGTCCCGCATTCCGGAGTTTTGGAGGGACCAACCCAGATTATGGTTTATCCAAGGAAGAAATACTACAGGTTAGTGACCTTATTACCTCCCCGCCATCTACAGAAAAGTATAAGACCATCAAGGAACGTCTAATCGACTGCTATGAAGAATCAGAACAACGTCAATTTCAAAAATTATTGTCTGAAATGGACCTCGGCGATCAAAAACCATCACAACTTCTACGCAAGATGCAAGTTTTGGGTAAAGGAAAAATCGGCGACGAAACCATCAAACTACTATGGTTGAGACTTTTACCACCATCAGTTACTACAGTTCTAGCTGTCACAGAGGACATGGACGTCAAACAGATGAGCCAGATTGCCGACAAAATATTATTAAATTCAAAACTTACTGAGGTATCAGCCGTAAACGAAATTATAAATAAAACAGACGACGGTGCAATGAGCAGCATATTAGCCCAATTAGCAAAAATGCAATTGGAACTAAGTACAATTCAGCGCAATCATAGAGACTATCGACGCAGCACTCCAAGTTACTATAAGCGTCAACATTCTCCATCGAGGTCAAGAGCAAGCAGTCGAAACAAATATTTCAGTTATTAGCAAGCCACAGAGACCTTCATCTATACAAAGTGAACAATACACACTTTATGCCGCTAATGGTACAAAAATCAAGACATATGGTAAAAAAACACTCACTTTAAACTTGGGGCTACGTAGACGTTTTACGTGGATCTTCGTCATCGCAGATGTAACGCAACCAATTATCGGCGCAGATTTTTTAGAGCATTACAAGTTATTAGTCGACATAGCTGGTCGGAAACTTATTGACAGGGTAACTGAGCTGACGACGCCTGCAACCCTGACCAAATCGACGCAGCAATCAATTCGGACTATTTACGTTGGAAACAATCGGCGCATTACTCAACTTTTATCAGCATTTGGACACGGTTTTCAAACGCTTACAGGAGAATGGAGTAACTATTAATCTCGAAAAATGTGACTTTCTCAAGAGCGAAATAGATTTCTTAGGTTATCATATAACGAGCCAAGGAATAAGCCAAAGGCAGTCAAAGAATTAAGGAGATTTTTAGACATGGTTAATTTTTATAGAAATAACCTTCCACACGCCGCTGACTATCAAAACATTCTAAACGACTATCTGCGCGACTCTAAAAAGAACGATAATTTTCCTATTCCTTGGTCAACAAAGGCCGAAAAAGCTTTTGATAAATGCAAGGAAAAAATTTTGAACGCAGTATTGACAGTTCAGAGCAAACTATTTGTGCGATGCGACAGAATAATAAAAAAAAAAAAAAAAAAAAAGTCTAACACCCCTATGAAGGACCTTTCCCAGTAAAAAAAAAATAATCAAAACAAATGCCACGGTTAACCTAGGTCATTAGGTCATGGCGCATATGCTTGCACAAACCAAGTGCATCGACCAAGGCAGAGTAAGGTGTCAAAACAACATCAGCAATTTTATTTATATTATGCATCAACAAGGTTACGGTCACTAGTTACATATTTTATTTATTTTATAAGTTATTATGTTATTATTAATTTAAAACGTTACTGTATATTTTAATCAACTATAGGAATTATAAATGGATATATTTTTTTAAAGGGGGAGTATATGTAGCGACTGTATATCGCACATAATATCACCTATTTAGACAATATCACGTAGCACATAAAATCACGTATTTAGATTAAGCTTAGTGATTAAGAATTAACACGTACGTAAGATATTTACACGTACAACACTAGTATATAAACCCTTTGTACATATTAAATATAACAGACTAAAATACCATCTTGTTGTCACATTATTACTCTTGCCAAAGTATGGCAAACAGGTCTCCCCTTCAGATACCCGACTGCAGATCTTCATAGGGAGTGGGACATTCTCACGGTGCGCCAGACCTTCATTCTGCGTACTGTTATTAGAAAACATTGCGAACTACAATTTGACGCAAATCTGCTGCAACAACGTAGAGCCAAGGTGTGCCCAGACATTTTATGCCGAACGTCATTCTCCCAAAAAAATTTCTCCTTTCTTGGTAATTATTTATATAATAAATTAAACAAAACGCTTAATATATACCCTAAACCAAAATCTTATTGTATCACAACTTTAAAAAGATATCTCAAAACGCTTAACTATGAAGCAACTGAGAATCTCCTATCGATCCTCTCATAAAACAAATATGTCAATTCCATTTATATTCAACCATCCCATCGCATCACACTCGCATTTATCACACATTCATGACGATGATACATAATCATCCATTTATCTACAATCTTCACACATTATACACAACATTCACATTTGCTTCTGCTTAAATTTCTTTATTTTATGTTTATTATTATTTAGTTTTTTCACTCAATGTCTGGTAAAATTAAAGTTGTACCTATTTATTTTTAACCGAGGGTGGGGGCACTGGTGACCTGTAACACAGGTTTTCGTTTGGAAACCTACATCAGGCACCAGTCTCTCACATAGGTGAAATTTTTTTAAGGTTATCTAATTGTAAGACCTACTGTACCAAGACCTAATTGTTGTGAGAGAAAAATAAAATGATATATATATATATATACACTCATACACACACTCACTCACACACGCACATACACACAATCACACACATATACACACACCCACTTTTTATTATAACTTTTATTTTTCTCTTTTAATATATATTTATTAAACAACTTTAACTGTAATATAATTTAGTAACAAATGATGTGTCTTTAAAGACAGGTATCTAGTTACTATTATTATTATTATTTATGGGTTTTCACAAGACAGGCTAGCCCTAATGTGAAAGCCATAAGAAAGAGTTATGCTAATTTTTGTATTTTACTCTAGTAACTAGATATAAGGATTTATGTAACTTTACTTTGGATAATAAATTATTCTTATTCTTATTAACAAATCAACCAGAATACTTAAAAGTGCAGGTCAGTGCTAACTATGGGAGCAGGCATAAACTTTTATAAATGTACAACTGATATAATGGAGATACAAAAATAATAATGTTTATATAAGTATTATAATGTAATTGTAAATATTTATATGAGCCATTTGTAATTAATCTCAGTAAATATATCAGTTTCAGGAGGCTAAATATAGGGTATATGTAGAATTTAGACTGTAAATATGACATAAAGACAGTACTACAGTAAGGCCAACTTAATAGATTACATTTGATACTTCATCAAAATTTAACAACGTAACCTTAACCGGCGGGCATAGAATAGTATTTAGTTTTTAGAATTATATATTTGCTTATTTTTTTTAAATTACGCGTTATCTTTATTGTGATAATAACTAAAGTCATTTTCCAATACTTTACTAGTAACTGATTGATGTCAACTGTGATTTATTAAATTGGCTCTACTATAGGAATAATTATCACATTAGTGTACTTACTTACCCATCGTATGGGCAGTGGTGACCTGTCAGAGTTGTTCAAGCTATCCAGTAGGCTTTTGATATGGCTTAATGACTGTTGTCGAATGGGCAGTGGTGACCTGTCAGAGTTGTTCAAGCTATCCAGTAGGCTTTTGATATGGCTTAATGACTGTTGTCGAATGGACAGTGGTGACCTGTCAGAGTTGTTCAAGCTATCCAGTAGGCTTTTGATATGGCTTAATGACTGTTGTCGAATGGACAGTGGTGACCTGTCAGAGTTGTTCAAGCTATCCAGTAGGCTTTTGATATGGCTTAATGACTGTTGTCGAATGGGCAGTGGTGACCTGTCAGAGTTGTTCAAGCTATCCAGTAGGCTTTTGATATGGCTTAATGACTGTTGTCGAATGGGCAGTGGTGACCTGTCAGAGTTGTTCAAGCTATCCAGTAGGCTTTTGATATGGCTTAATGACTGTTGTCGAATGGGCAGTGGTGACCTGTCAGAGTTGTTCAAGCTATCCAGTAGGCTTTTGATATGGCTTAATGACTGTTGTCGAATGAATACAATCGGGGCCGACAGCTTAATGTGCTTTCTGAAGGACGGAGATGCTCAGAAATTAAACCATTTTGATGGTCACTCATCTATGGACTGACTGCGCGTCTTCGTTTATATTCTAAGTCTTTAAATCATCAGAGAACTTTAAACTAAATATTCCAGTGCATTCTACAGATTTTTATGATAAATATTTTTCTGTCCAAGCAGCTCGACTATGGAATTTACATCCTGTAGAAATAAGGCGTGCATAAACTTTGACTTCATACAAAATTTCTTTAAAAAAAAAATACTTTTTATCGCTTTAAATTATCTTTATAATTTATGTTTTTTATCTCTTAACTGTTTTACGTCACCTCCTTTTTCAAAACTCCTCAATACTCAATACTTTATTGCGTTCTACAAAGTTTTTATAATAGGTGGTAAGTTGTACATTGGTATCATTTGTAGACCCTGTCGGGCACAGCACAAGTGTAGGAGAGAGGAGGAAGGGCGCATTAATATTTAAATGGATAACTAAATGTTTTCATCTTTTATGCAGGAATACTTTATGTTTCTTTAAGTGCTAATGTTGAGTGTGTGTGTGTCTTTAATATTGTAAATGTGTTTTAAAATATATAAGTGAAATAGTTTAACTGATAGAATAAAAAAACATATTGATATATATATATTATTATTATAATTCACGTTTTGGATTAATTAATTTATTTGAATTTATCATTGAAAAATTCACTTAAATCGTAATATGTTTTATTTAATAAGAATTGTTTTAATTTGTAATTGAATCTCTTTATTTTGGTTTCGTTTCTTATATTTTCAGGTAACTTATTGTATACTTTTATGGACGTAACTAGGGTACTAGAGGCATGCATTTCTAGTTGTGAATTAGGTAGGTTTAGCCTATTTTTGTGTCTAAATGAATATTTCTTTTGAATGTCATCTCTTTTGCTGTAAAAGTCTGGATGTGCACGTACAAATTTGCATAGTTCTAAGATGTAGATACTGGGTAATGTGAGGATTTGTTGATTGATCTTGAAAGTGGGGTCTGCAGCTTTCTTGTTGGTCAATATTTGCTATTATTCTAATAAGTTTTTTTTGTAAGACAAATAATGAATGCGCGTCAGTACTGTTGCCCCATAAGATGATACCATACTTTAGCCACGCGTGTGCATATGCGTAATACGCAACTACTGCAGTTTTTACGTCAGTAGTTTTCTTAATTTCACGTAATGCATATGAGAATTTTGACAATTTGGCTCTTATTTTATCGACATGAGGTTTCCAATTAATATGCGAATCTCCTCAATTGAATAGATGTATAATATTTGTATAGTATATTACTATAGTATAGTATTATTAGTATTTATAATATAAGTATGTTTATGTGAATTGTATATAAGTATATAACTTTGAATATTTGACTGTACACTTACAGCTACTGCCTTTTCTAACCTACTGTTTTCCTTGTCCATCCAATGGTTGTCTGGAAGAGATTGCTACAAAGCAATAAGACCGCCGATTGTATCTGTATTTGCTTATTTTTAAGACATGTATTGTTTCTTTTGCTGCAATAAAGTGTGCTTTATCTATCTATTTATCTAGTTGCTTAACCTCGCCGATGACTTATGGACCGGTGAGAGCGTACATTAGTATAAGGGATAATAGAATTACTTATTACATTAAGTTTCTTCCTTAAACGCTTGTTCCCCGAAAACGCGCCGGATATCAGTTTCTGTTCGTATGGCAAAGTTGCGCTTTCCATCAGACTCTTTAGGCAATATTGAGGCCGCCAGTGAACGTGCGGGGCAGCCTGTGGGCGAGGCAGAGCAGGTGGCTGGTGCTGCAAGTTAGCCTGTCGGTGACACAGATGTCCGGCCGGCGCGGCACGGTGCGGCGCAGCTCCTCGCCTGCTACGAGCACGGTGCGGATCATATCGCACCCCTACATACCCCTCGGATACATTACTGATCTCCAAATCCAACTCGCAGCGGCTAACACAGTCACCTCGCCGCTTTGTGTCGCGAGTTTTACTCTCGCGCCGAATAACTATTTGTTTGACCCATAAATAATTGTTCAAAATCTGGTTGTAATTTGTGTCCGTCTAATATATATCAGTGAAATACCCCGCAGAGATTAAACTCGTCGTCATCGACTAGTGCGAGCATTGATTTAAAAAAAAGTTGACAAATTCTGATCTCAATTATTTATCTGTAATTTCAATTATGCCCCTGTATAATTCAACAAAGATGTGTTTATGAACGTGGCTGAAAGTGGAACTAACACCGCCATCTTATAAAGTGTCTCTTTAACAGTTCTGCCTCAGCTTGCTTTACTAACTGCTGTTCCTACGTTTATTATTGTATTATTTGGTTCAAAACTCTAACAATATACCAAAAATGATTAAAAGTGGTGTCAGAGAAATAGTCCTAAAGGTTAAAGAAATTTTCATGAAAGAAAACACAGTGAAGACTTGATAATTCCATTTGAAAAAGTTAACGAGCGAGGTGCCACCCCGATAAATAAATGTAACCATGATTGATTTTTAAAGTTGCACCCGTATATTAATTTTTCGTTTGAAGTTTTTCATTAATGTAGTATTAAATAATATTATTGAAATATTGATTTAGAAATAAATTTATTTATAAAGATAAAAATGACTGTTTTATTTCCTTGTGCTATTAAATTATTTATAGTAATAAATCAATAATATAAGGGGTACCCTATAAACTTTTAGAGTTAGATATTCCTGGGAAATTATTCACACACGGCCATCTGATCTGACCTCAAACTAAGTAAAGCTTTTACTATGGAAATCAAATAGCTGATATACTACATATACTACTTTTGTAAATGCATACCTAAACATCTGGACACGGGACAAACAGACATGTTAATACACACAAATATCTGTCCTGAGTGGAAATAAAAAAAACCAACTAAGCCAACTGACCCGTCAAAGTTATAGAATACAATTAATACAATGTATACAGTCTTTTGCCATTGTTAAATTTTCCCATAATATTAGGGAAATTTTCTTAAAAGCAACCCTTGCCGCCATAGTGTCGCCCTCCCACTAATGTCAGTCACTGTATTTCCCAGCTGCCCCCCCGGCCCGCCGGCGTACCTTGTCGTTCCGGCGCAGCGAGTCGCGCCAGCGCTCGGGCGCGCGGCTCAGCTCGTCGCGGTACACGATCTTCTCGTACCTGCAATACAATGTAATCATTTAGATTATTTGAAGCATACATAGAACATAACAAGCAAATGAACAATAACACATACAGTTTTAAGTTAAAAACAAATAGTTGTAATGTACCTAAAGAAAGCGTACTAGGGCTACAACTAAAAGAAAATCTTCTATTCAGAAACAAATATTAATACGCCGAAAATCAAACATAGCGCCCATCGACCCTACTGTACAACAGATTACTAATAAATAATTAACTTTTTATTTATTAATAACTTATGTAACTAAAATATTATGTATAAATTCCTTAATTGGTTCCCATTATTGTTGGTAACTGATTACAGAACGCGTTCCTACTATATCGTAACGATTAGTTTATCATTAGACGACTGTCGTCTCTAGCTATTCTCATTATACGTTATACATCCCTGTACGGGCTAAGTGCGTTGCACTTGCACCGACAGCATTTTACCGTAGCGCGTGGTTTCATAATTATTATATTACTGTAATTTCATTAGTAGTGAATTGTACCTCGGTCGGGTACCACGTCAAGTCACATAACTATTCATATATTACCATACCAATCATCACCATCTCAACCTCATCTTAGACTAGTGTTCAGTGAATACACCATAATTAACAACTCTCTAACCTACGACTTTCTCTTATCACCACGCACTAGTCTATACAGTTCCACTGTCATAACAATCTGCCGTCACAGCAAAAAAATTCATAGACGACAGTAAATCGTGTCGTTCTACATGTGAACACCTCAATTTAAACATATAAGCCACGATACTTTAAACTAAACGATTATCTGTTATCACGACAAAGTGGAAACACGCCTTCAGTCTAATACATACATACATACATACATAGACTCACGCCTGTCTCCCAGAGGGGTAGGCAGAGACAACGGACTTCCATTTGTCACGATCCTTGCACACCTCTTTCGCTTTGTTTACTGACATTATATTCTTCATACATGCTCGCCGGTTTAGGGTACTTCTGACCTGACCTTTCTTAAGTACGTCTCCAATTTGATCGGAGAATGTTCTACGAGGTCTTCCCCTTCCGGTTGTACCATTCACACAGGCCAGGTATACTTCTTAGTCTAATAGGTGAAAGATAACAACTAACTTACCCATCCTTCCCTCTCACGGATACCGGCTTGCCGGAGTTCTTACTGGCATCACCTTCGCCGGCGCCCACCTCACCATAGATCACATCGGGCACTATATGAAACAGTTAATAAAAATATTAAAATTCTAAATAAATAATAATTCTATTAATAGACGGATTCCCAATATATAATTCTTGAGAATTCCAGTCTCCCGGGAACATGCAGCGTTGCTGTAGTTCAAATACAATAACTTGCCCATTATGCAAGCTGTTACACCACTAGCTGAAATGTAAAGAAATAAAGCCAGTTCTAGCCACGATAAGCAGCACAATCAACCTCAACTCTGCGCCTAGAACTTGTATCGGCACAATGAGTATTATTTTCCGGAAAAAACACAAGATTAGAACAATTACTTTTCGTATATTATTTTTCTAATTAATTTAATATCCGCTTGTAAGATACACTAAATTTGATTGCGTCATAGTGCTCGACGCCTATGAGCATACTTTATTATTTAATAAAGTACCAAGTGTAGTACTTTATATATATTACAATCTAGTCTAAAGACTAATAAGTAATTTTATATTAACCTAAACTTCTACATAAACATAATTAATTCTAAGAATCAGTCCACCGACTTTCCTTAGTCATATTTGTTAAGGGGCTGCAGCTGTAGCGTATTTCCGAATGGTCTCTGCAACAGAGTCCATCTTTAGATCCCGGTGTAAATCGTCATTTCTTATATACCAAGGTGCATTTACGATATCTCGTAACACTTTATTCTGGAATCTTTGGATGATATTAATGTTGCTTTTTTTGGCACAACCCCACAATTGTATGCCATAAGTCCATACGGGCATTAAAATTTGTTTGGCGAAGATCTTCCAAGTAGCCAGTACATTTTTTTATATCGCAAATCCAACTCTTTTCTTTTCTTTTTGACGTGCGCTTTCCAGCGTAATTTGGCGTCGAGTGTCCATTCCCAGATATTTAGCAGTATCTGCGTGTGGAACTCGTTGGTTGTTGATATATATCGAGAACTTATGAGGTTTTTTGTTGGTAAAGTCTACCTGTATGGACTTTGACTCATTCAGTTCAATTCTCCACTTTCTTATCCAATTGAAAACTTGGTTTATGGCCAGTTGCAACTGTTCAACCGCTTTTTGATGGCTTTCGCCAACGGCCATTATTGCTGTATCATCAGCAAACGTTGCCATGATAGTGTTTTCTGGTTTTGGGATATCATAGGTGTATAGTAGGTACAATATAGGACTTAGTACACTCCCTTGGGGCACTCCAGCTCTTATCTCGATTAACTCAGAATAAGCGTTTTCTTGTTTTATTCTAAACTTTCTGTTAGAGATGTATGATGTTAAAATATCTGCGAACTGTTGTGGTAACAAGAGTTTCAATTTATATATTAAACCCTCATGCCAGACTTTATCAAAAGCTAGGGCAACGTCAAGAAATACAGACGAACAAACTTTTTTCATTTCTAATGCATTTTCTATTACATTAGTAATCCTATGGACTTGATCTATGGTGGAATGTTTTTCTCTGAAGCCAAACTGATGTTCAGGAATTACGTTTCTTTTTTTCTATTAAAGGTTTTAAATCTTTTAAGCAAAAGTTTCTCAAACAGTTTTGATATAATTGGTAAAAGTGAAATTGGTCTGTATGACTTTATATCATGGGGGATTTTTCCAGGTTTTTGGACCATAATTACTTCGGCCACTTTCCATAGATCAGGGACATATTTTAATCAAGCCGCATTTATCAGAGTCGTAAGTTTAACGAGAGACTTACGAGGTAGGTTACGTAGAATTTCCCCGGTGATGAGGTCATACCCTGGGCTTTTCTTTACTTTGAGATTGTTTAGTATCTCGTTATTTACTACTCTGGGAGTGACTAATCGTATTTCTAAGTACTCTCGAAGTGAATTGTTTACGTTTTCTTTAAGCGCCATCCCTTCATTAGGCGTAAATATGCCTTCCAGGTGTTTGGCAAATGTTTTTGCTTTTTCTTCGTTGGACAGTGCCCATCGTCCATTATTGAGTTTAATTGGAGGTATTTGGTTAATTGTTTTTTGCATTTGTTTAGTTGCTTTCCATAATGAATATCCCGATTTGGCAGTGGTTGATAATTGTTGAAGCTCTAACTCCGTTTTGAATCTCTCTTTTAAGTTTTTTGGTCACTAACCGACTTCAAAAGGCGGAGGTTCTCAAGTTCACCGGTATTTTTTTTACGTATGTACTCCGATTACTCGGAGATTTATGATCCGATTTACATGATTCTTTTTTAGTTTGATGCGGAATAGTTGCCATTTGGTCCCATAAAAATTTTATATAGTTTGGCCCAGTAGTTTTTATTTTATGGACATTTTTGTATGAAAATTATTGTTTATGTGGACGATGTAATTGTCTTTGGCCCAGCCGTTTTTAAATCTTAGCCAGTCTAGCTAGACTCATACTGTTCAAGTGTTTCTTGGCATGAACATTAATAACAGTTTCAGACGACTAGCGTTGAATACGCGCGTATAAGCTCGTTTTTGGAAGCGTAATGTAGGTGACCTTTTAGCACAAGCGCATTTTTTATGTACGTACACCGATTACGCTGAGATTTATGAACCGATTTACGTGATTCTTCTTTAGTTTGATGTGGAATAGCTGCCATTTTTAGGGTTTTGTAGCCAAATGGCAAAAAACGGAAACCTTATGGTTTTGTCATGTCTGTCTGTCCGTCCCTATGTCACAGCCACTTTATTCCGAAACTATTAGAACTATACCGTCAAATAGAAAAATAGAAAAACAAACAACAAATTTTGGTGGCTTCCCTTACTTAGAACTGAATTTTGAAAAAATCATCGTACTATACGTGATATATCCATGGATAGGTCTTCAAAAATCATATTGAGGTTAATAGTATCATTTTTGTCTTAACTGTATAGTTTGCGCGAGAGACAAAGGCGTAAAATGCCCCCCCCCCCCTCCTGTAACTTCTAAAATAAGAGAATGATAAAACTAAAACAAATATATGATGTACATTACCATGCAGACTTCCACCGAAAATTGGTTTGAACGAGATCTAGTTAGCAGTTTTTTTAATGCGTCATAAATCGTAAACCGCAATTTACCTTCCATTCTATCAACTCAAATACTTGCTGCTACGGAAAAAAACATCTTCAGTCTTGATCATCAATACGTCCTAGTCTATGAGCCTTCTGCTCAGTACACTCGATGGCTAATCGATCCTGAATAAGACCTAGTCTAACAGCCCTCTGCTCAGCAGACTCATTAGCTAATCAATCATAAATAAGACCTAGGCTATGAGCCCTCTGCTCAGTAGACTCGTTGGCTAATCGATCATTAATAAGACCTATTCCTCATAGACTCATGCCCTCTGCTCAGTAGACTTGATGGTTATTCCATCATTAATAAGACCTTGTCTATAAACCCACAGCACACAGACTCGTTGTCTAGATGGTCGTAAATACGGCCTAATCTATGCTCTTGCTGTTCAGACTTTCATGAATCTTAGCGAGTCTAGACTCGTACTGTGCATGTTTTCTTAGAGTGAACGTAATTTTATGTAGTTTTTATTACTTTACAAACGGTCTTTTCGATCATTCACTGTCTCACAAAAGCGTGAAAAAGAGTTTCGAACAACATTTTTTCGGAGGATATTTCTTTTTTCCGTTCTCGTTTGTTGGGACCTATAGTTTAGAGGCGCGCGGCACCTTTCGTAGTTCTACACATAGCTAGACACTAAAAAGTAACAAATAAAAAAACTGACTGACTTCAAACCTATCAATAGGTAGCACATACAAATTATAGTATTTCATTAATATTAAAGGTATTACGTTTGCATAAGAGATGTATTAAATTAAATCTTTATTAAGATATTTTTTTATACTTTTTAGTTTTTGAAGTCGGTTTTTTTAAACGAAGTTTTTTTATATTGTTTAGTAGAGTCTTGTCTTGTGGGCACCTTGTTTTATGCCATCTATTTCTTTGTCTCCTTTTTTCGATCAAGAGCTTTGTAATATGTAAAGGATACATTTTTCCCTTATGTTTTCTTTGGGCAACTGAAGAATTATTCCAAGCTGCTTGTTGTATATTAACCACAAAGAGCTCAACTTCTTTGTCTAGTTGGTTTGTAGTTTTAAGTGGTATTTTTAAGTCTATGTATCTATCTAATTCTATCTTAAAACTTTCCCAGTCTGTGTATTTGTTTTTATATTTACACTACCATTTACAGTAAGAAAAATAGGTGAATGATCTGAGTTCATATCATAACTTTGTTCTATGTGTAAGTTGGAACGTGATACGTTTTTATACACAAAGAAATTTATGAGATCTGGAATTTTGCTAGTATCTGTTGGCCAATAAGTTGGCATTCCTGTCGATATAACATCGCCTTTTACTTCTTTAAGGGCTAGTAGAAGTTCTTTCCCTTTCGTTGTTGTCAGACGTGAGCCCCAGTATGTATTCTTGGCATTGAAGTCACCACCTAAGATGAACCTTGGCCCAAGCTGGCTTAGTAACCTCAAATACTGGTCCTTCTTAATATTATGTCTAGGAGGTGAATATATATAGCAGCTATAGTCAGCGGACATAGCTTAGTTGTGACGCATATGGCCACAACTTGAATCTCTTGATCTTCACAGGTGATGCTTTCATAGAATTGAAGTGTCTCTTTCACTAAAATGGCACTATGATAAACTCTGTAGCCCTCAAATTTAATGTAAAATTGTTTTGTAAAATGTGTCTCAGATATGATGCAGATATCAATATTTTCTGTGTTTAGGACAACTTCCAAGTCATGCTGATGTTGGAGAAGTCCATTAGCGTTCCAAGTCATAATTTTAATTGGACTAAGCATGTTTAAATTTTGTTTCTTGTTTTTTAAGTCGGCCGTCAAATCCTGACATGAGCTTAAGTATCTCGTCTATTTTATTTTCAAAACCTTTATTTGCAGTAATTTGAGCATACGTCTTTTGAGTAGAGGTCGTTGGAATAGGTTTATTACCTGTTACAGGTTGGCTTTTCTCGGAAATACCCGTAGAAATTTGTTTGTTAGCAGAGGGTAACTGGTGTTGTGATGTTGTCGTTTGCTTCTTAAGGCTTTTATTTTTCTTCTCAGTACAGATGTCCGATGCCTAGTAGACCTACCGATGTTATCAAGTCGCTGCATGAGGTCGTGTTGCGCGGCGCGGCGCTGGTGCTCGACGCCCATGAGCACGCGGTTGTGCTAAGTACAGATGTCCGATGCCTAGTAGACCTACCGATGTTATCAAGTCGCTGCATGAGGTCGTGTTGCGCGGCGCGGTGCTGGTGCTCGACGCCCATGAGCACGCGGTTGTGCTAAGTACAGATGTCCGATGCCTAGTAGACCTACCGATGTTATCAAGTCGCTGCATGAGGTCGTGTTGCGCGGCGCGGTGCTGGTGCTCGACGCCCATGAGCACGCGGTTGTGCTAAGTACAGATGTCCGATGCCTAGTAGACCTACCGATGTTATCAAGTCGCTGCATGAGGTCGTGTTGCGCGGCGCGGTGCTGGTGCTCGACGCCCATGAGCACGCGGTTGTGCTAAGTACAGATGTCCGATGCCTAGTAGACCTACCGATGTTATCAAGTCGCTGCATGAGGTCGTGTTGCGCGGCGCGGTGCTGGTGCTCGACGCCCATGAGCACGCGGTTGTGCTAAGTACAGATGTCCGATGCCTAGTAGACCTACCGATGTTATCAAGTCGCTGCATGAGGTCGTGTTGCGCGGCGCGGTGCTGGTGCTCGACGCCCATGAGCACGCGGTTGTGCTAAGTACAGATGTCCGATGCCTAGTAGACCTACCGATGTTATCAAGTCGCTGCATGAGGTCGTGTTGCGCGGCGCGGTGCTGGTGCTCGACGCCCATGAGCACGCGGTTGTGCTAAGTACAGATGTCCGATGCCTAGTAGACCTACCGATGTTATCAAGTCGCTGCATGAGGTCGTGTTGCGCGGCGCGGTGCTGGTGCTCGACGCCCATGAGCACGCGGTTGTGCTAAGTACAGATGTCCGATGCCTAGTAGACCTACCGATGTTATCAAGTCGCTGCATGAGGTCGTGTTGCGCGGCGCGGTGCTGGTGCTCGACGCCCATGAGCACGCGGTTGTGCTAAGTACAGATGTCCGATGCCTAGTAGACCTACCGATGTTATCAAGTCGCTGCATGAGGTCGTGTTGCGCGGCGCGGTGCTGGTGCTCGACGCCCATGAGCACGCGGTTGTGCTAAGTACAGATGTCCGATGCCTAGTAGACCTACCGATGTTATCAAGTCGCTGCATGAGGTCGTGTTGCGCGGCGCGGTGCTGGTGCTCGACGCCCATGAGCACGCGGTTGTGCTAAGTACAGATGTCCGATGCCTAGTAGACCTACCGATGTTATCAAGTCGCTGCATGAGGTCGTGTTGCGCGGCGCGGTGCTGGTGCTCGACGCCCATGAGCACGCGGTTGTGCTAAGTACAGATGTCCGATGCCTAGTAGACCTACCGATGTTATCAAGTCGCTGCATGAGGTCGTGTTGCGCGGCGCGGTGCTGGTGCTCGACGCCCATGAGCACGCGGTTGTGCTAAGTACAGATGTCCGATGCCTAGTAGACCTACCGATGTTATCAAGTCGCTGCATGAGGTCGTGTTGCGCGGCGCGGTGCTGGTGCTCGACGCCCATGAGCACGCGGTTGTGCTAAGTACAGATGTCCGATGCCTAGTAGACCTACCGATGTTATCAAGTCGCTGCATGAGGTCGTGTTGCGCGGCGCGGTGCTGGTGCTCGACGCCCATGAGCACGCGGTTGGTGTACACTTGGCGGCGTTCCTCTGCCTGCTTTTTTAACATGAACTGCTCCAGCGTCACAAGGCCCACGAGGTTCTCCGTCTGTAAGTATGTCTTCTAATAAGTTCTTCTGCTATATGATAATCCATGTAAAATGTCCAGTTAAAACTTAGTGCGCGGGAGGTACTCGTACCGAACAATTTGTGCGTAAAAGAAGATTTATTTCGGCGTCTAGGTGGTGGAGGGACTACTCTGCATTCCGGGTAGAACTTTTTTAGCTGACGGCCCCAGTCGCAATGAGAGTGAATGAGGTTACAGGTAATCAGAGGTCTAATAAAAACTGACCCCTGGTCTAACAATTTTACTTTTAAACAGAAGCTTGAGGCTAGACCGAGTTTATCTAAATGCATTGTTGGCCTATTGTTTACCCAGTCTAGATACCTGGACTCTTTCGGGGACATTTTAAAGTGAGTTCTCAATAAATCAAAGCATACTAACCTTAGGTTTGGGCTTAGGCACGTGCAACGTGGGCTTGGTAACAAAATCACTTTTGTCGAAGTCTAGTAAATTCGGATTGGAAGCGTGAATGTAGTTGATGGGCTTCGGCAGTCGCCGCGAGCCCCCCGCCGCCCCCCGCTCCAGCTCGCGGGGCCCGGGGGGGCCGGGCGGCGCGGGGGGCGGCGACGGCGCGGGGGGCGGGGAGCGCGGCGGCACGCGCCGGTAGCTGCGGTAGTGCTCGGTGGGCACGGGCACGCCGATGGTTTTGTTCTGACGACACAAGGAGCAGTTTTTATAGATATCTAATAAGTTCTAAAACGCACGTTTAATGACATTTAATCCATTTATAATTGGCGTAACAAGCAGGTACTTGCGGTCCAGGCTGGCGGCGGCGTGCGCCACGCTCTCGTGCGAGTCGCTGCGCTGCATGCGGTGCGTGAGTAGTGGTGGTACCTTGGGCGCCTTGGCGTCGTCCTTGGGCCTGCGCGAGAAGAAGCGCAGGTACTTGCGGTCCAGGCTGGCGGCGGCGTGCGCCACGCTCTCGTGCGAGTCGCTGCGCTGCATGCGGTGCGTGAGCTTCTTGAGCGAGCCGAACTTGCTCTTGTTGTCCTTGTCGCGCTCGCGCTCCTTGTCGCGCTCCCTGTCCCGCTCGCGCGCGCCGCCCTCCGCGTCCGACGACGTCTCCGAGTACTCCGTCTCCGAGAACTGCTTGGATATGTCCATCTGAGGAACGTCACGTCGACGGGTTGATACATTTATGTATTTATATTATGGGCAGACAAGTAATGTATTAATAGTAACATGAAATTTATAGTTATACCGATAAAATAAAAACGGTTTTTTTTTCACATAGAGTTTAAAAGCGCTTGTAATTAGTCGGAACATTAATAGTAATACAATTTAGCTATATATATGTCGGAGAAATTAAATAAAAGGCCTGTTTACGTACTAGTAACGCCATCTATTAGCGTTTGGAAAACACTACTCACTGAGTCAGTAGTTCGAGTCGAGGTTGTCTATGAACTGTCGCATGTGACGTTTGACATCTGTCAGTTGTCTAAGTGACATTAGTATGTTCGCGACACGACACAGTTGGCATACAGAGCTCAATTGCGCCGGGTGTGCGCACTGATTCTTTTAACCACGTGCATGATGGCGGACACCGACGAGGTTTCGGAGTTAAATCCGTTAGAATCTGCGACAGCAGCGGTGGGATCGATTCCAAAATCATCCTACGTGTCTACCGCAATGCCTGCTACTCAAAATCAAGAATATTTTCGTGATTCGGTTCCACCACGTAGCGTAAATAGTGTTTGAAATTTGAAAAAATTACGATGAAAATACAACCCCGCTGATTGTGAATTTACGGCTGTATCGCAAACTCGTGAACCGATTACGAAACTCAATACGTTACATTGACACATCTTCGATGTCGAGCTCGCAAATGGACTTCGAAGTCGTACCCGTTGTGCAAAACGTTAGACGAAGCAAAGGAGCGTGTATCAAGGCAGTTTGCGGCGACCGAGAGATTGATGACCTTTTTCAAGATATGGTGCCGTATGGTGCAGTGACCGTGCGAGAACTTACATACGTGGAGTACTCGACTTACAAGCTTGCCTTGATTGACCGGTTGGGGTCTGCTTGGAGCGAAGGTAACCAGATTTAAGTTGTTATCGCAGGTATCTCAGATGCTCAGGTATGTTAAGACTTGTTTAAAACATGCCTACTGATTTCGTGTTTCGATGTGGTTACTTGCGAAGAGCGGAGTCTCTCAGCCAGTTCGTGTTTATCGTTGAATAATAGTTTTTGGTGCATCAGTGAACGTGGAAGAAGTTTTTATTTAACAATGAAGAGAGTACGGGCTCTGATAGTTGGGCTGCCTTTCTGTCGGTCGAATCTTTGAGTTAAAATAATTAGTTTGTTCTTTTCGAGGCGAAGTTCATCGTGCTGTCTTCTGAATCTTTCTTTTATGAGAAGAAACCTGTAAGTACTTTTATTATATTGTTTAAAAGGCACTTGATGACCTAATGCTGCACTGAAGTATTTTTAATATCTGTGAAATTCATAACACGTGTTGTTTTGTGTGGTTTATACTTTTTAGATGTTGAAAATATGCCCAACGTCTGTTATATTTAATTTTTATGCTGACAATATGCGCGTTTTGAAGGTTAATAACTTTATAACTTTTATTCTTCAATCAAAAACAGTTACAAATTACAGAAAAATTAAAACTTAATAACAATCATAGTGGTAATATAATACAATAGGCAAATAGTTAGAACGGTTAGGTTAAATAGTTTGAACGGTTTATTTCGAAGTCTATGGATGTAGTGTCAAGTTAGATCACATACACGCTATTGTGGACAGCGGTACAGATTGTTCCCTAATTCGTTAATGATTTGTTGATAACCTTGCAGGTACTCGAAATTTATATCCACGCGCCTGACAGGTATTGGGTCGAACATTACATTTTCTTTTTCCCGTATTAGTCTGCCTGTAAAGGTCAACGAGGTACTCGTGTGTGAGAAGTGACATTTGTAATTGTAGATTCACATATTTTGCCGCATGATGTTATGATAGGTAGAGATGTTTTTACCTAACCGGGATTGAGCTTGACTATTAGTAACAAAGTCCTCCACATCACTCGCGAGGTCCATGCTGAAGTTTGTTTATTACAGAATCATGACACTTGTACAAGCTATCGATACTGATTTGATCGACTGTAAAGACGTTTCTCAATTACTCACAAGTGGAGAGATTCCTGTCTGTTCTAGTAATAATTCATCATCATTATGTTAGCCGAAGGATGTCCACTGGGCGGAGGCCTCCCCCGGGAATCTCCGCAGTGGTCGGCCCTCCTTGTGGGGGACCTGCCCGCGCTGCGTCTTCGGGTGCATGGTCCCCGGTCGGGAGCCTGTCTGATCTAGCGGCCGTCGGTGTTGGGAGCTGTGTGCTCCACCCGCTTCCGTTTCGGTTTGGCAATTCTTTGGTTATAATCATAATATCTTTATTTGTACAAAAGTGGTGAATACAGGTGTTATTGTTTTCATTATTTAAGTTTCACACATTTGCCATATTGTACATGGCATACAAATGTTGCACTTACAAACTAGCTATATTGAACTCAAAATACTAACTTACTGATTTGTGACACAATTTTTATGTCGGCTGCTTTGTTTCGCCTGCGGATTGCGACGTTTTTGTTCGGTCACGCGGGGATGCTCCGAGCGTGGCCCTCTCCGTTGCTCTTTGGGTGACCTTGAGCCTTCTTGTGAGACCAATAGTGAGCGACCACGTGAAAGACTTTAGACTTGAAACACTGCGTTATTTGTGATGAGAGAATGTAACGTAGCTTCCTGAACTATTCTAATTAATTGCTTCACTATAACCGAGAACCCCGAGCGTAGGTTCTGGAAGGTAGCTTCAGGTGAAACTCAAATCGCGCTAAATTGTATCATAGTTAGAAGTACAGTTAGAAGTCCGCTTCAATTGTTGATGGGTTGTAATTAAAGTTCCCATCCAAAATTAATGCCCCCAAAAGTATGGTAACGTTAACCTCTACGAACTTAGATGTGAGGCAAAATGCCGGATTGACGAGCTAGCTCATGCTGATAAGGTGCGTTATGGCAATAGCAAAGTTAAAATCCATTTAAAATAGGTGACGTTGTTTTTGTCGGAAAGAACCCTAACAAATTGAGTTATTTATTTTGTCTTCTATGTAATTGTCCTGTTTGAGTGTGTACAATGGGGAGTATTCTATTCTAACAATAAACAAATGAAGTGAAAAGTTTTCAAATCCTTGTAAGATAATAAAGGTCTATGACAACGATAGATACAAGGAACAGCCAATAGCTGGTGGACGCGTTAAGTACCTACGTATGTTACGAAAAACTTGAATTTGACAGTTGTAGTCAGAAATAACAGTGTAGTTAATGCCGATGGTTGAGTTAAATTCTAACGTTTAAAATGATTATTGGAGTTCATTGTAAGACACATTTATGTGTTACATTATGAGTAATAAAGCTGATTGATTTGAAATAAATTGTGTGTCCAAGGAAATACCCTACTTAGAGTTCCTGAAACTTGAGCATTGAAAGCTCCGCGCTTTGTGCTTGCAGCAGTTGAGCATTGAAAGCTCCGCGCTTTATGCTTGTAGCGGTTGAGCATTGAAAGCTCCGCACTATGTGCTTGTAGCAGTTGAGCATTGAAAGCTCCGCGCTTTGTGCTTGTAGCAGTTGAGCATTGAAAGCAGCTCCGCGCTTTGTGCTTGTGGCGGTTGAGCATTGAAAGCTCCGGCTTTATGCTTGTGACAATTGAGTATTGAAAGCTCCGCGCTTCGTGCTTGTGACAATTGACTATCGCAAGCTTCGTGCTTTGAGTTTGTGACGCTGCATTGCGCACTTACCTATAATGTTCCAGGGTGGAGAACATCATTTTCGAACTTGTAGCAAGACCTCTAAGGAGTATGCTTTACGAAATTTTGTCCATTAATGTGTGTCAAAGATTTAACATCACGATCTGCTTGCGAAGCACTACGTAGCTTTGTCCACATATTTAGAACCCCGAAACGAATTCTCTCTGATCAAGGTACATCTTTTACTGGTCAAGTCTTTCAGGATTTATGCCGAGGTTGAGCCATTGAGGTCCATGAGATTGCCAGTAGTGTTAGCCGAGCTAATGGTCGGGTGGAGCGAATGATGTCCACCTTGACAAATTGTTTTACAGTGGCCGAAAATTATAAAAATGAATCCTGGAAGTCTGTCTTAGGCGAAGTAAAACTCGTTTTGAATTGTACTGTAAGTAAGAGTATAGAGAAAAGCCCCTTACAGGGTAGCTAAAGTGTGTTCCAATGAGCGTTTTTGTGGAACCAGTATCTGGGGGACGGGCCCAATATGTGTGCCATGAACGACTACGTAAATATCCAACTAGTTTCCCTGAATCGTCAGAATATCTTGATCCTGTAGAACCCATAATTGAACAGTTTTATTTAATTATGGAACAAATTGTATTGATTAATTTGGTATTCTAATTTGGTGTAATAAGTAATTTGGATTGAATTACTGTATTGAATCATGATCATTGTTTGAGTTGAAACGATAATTACATTGTTTTGTTGAACGTAAACCTGTGTTGATAAAAGACTTATGTTCAATGCTGATTGATAAAATGTTTTATTTAAACTGAAAGCTACTACGCTTTATTGAAGGGTGGATTGAAGGCCTTATCGCTTTGTCCTGATGTCCTGCTGAAAGCCATCACGCTTTGCAGTAAGGTTGGGCTCATCTGTCGTGACCCAAGGTTGTTGCTGAAAGCTGCAACGTTTTGCAGCGTGTTTTAAGTGCTGCCTGTGAGCAATGCTGAAAGCTGTAACGCTTTGCCGAGTTATTGAATTTTTGCTGAAAGCTTCAACGCTTTGCTGTGTGTTGCAGTTTATGCTGAAAGCCTCAACGCTTTGCTGTGTATTGCAGTTTATGTTGAAAGCTTCAAAGCTTTGCTATGTGTTGCACTTTATGCTGAAAGCTTCAACGCTTTGCTGTGTGTTGCAGTTTATGCTGAAAGCTTCAACGCTTTGCTGTGTGTTGCAGTTTATGCTGAAAGTTTTAACGCTTTGCATTGTGTGAGAGGTACGCCCTTTAACTAATAATGAAAGCTTTAAGGCTTTGTGGTAAATGCTGAAAGCCTTTACGCTTTGCCTTGTGTAACATTGAAAGCCGCTTGTAACGCTTTGTGTGCTTGCCAACCTGAAGAGCTGTAATTCATGCTGATTATGTCAGCAAGTAACAACGCGAGAGCGCGTTGATTGTCGGATGGCCGTATCGGAGAAATTAAATAAAAGGCCTGTTTACGTACTAGTAACGCCATCTATTAGCGTTTGGAAAACACTACTCACTGAGTCAGTAGTTCGAGTCGAGGTTGTCTATGAACTGTCGCATGTGACGTTTGACATCTGTCAGTTGTCTAAGTGACATTAGTATGTTCGCGACACGACACAGTTGGCATACAGAGCTCGACTGCGCCGGGTGTGCGCACTGATTCTTTTAACCACGTGCATGATGGCGGACACCGACGAGGTTTCGGAGTTAAATCCGTCAGAATCTGCGACATATATGTCGGAGAAATTAAGTTAAAGGACTGTTTACGTACTAGTAACGCCATCTATTAGCGTTTGGAAAACACTACTCACTGAGTCAGTAGTTCGAGTCGAGGTTGTCTATGAACTGTCGCATGTGACGTTTGACGTCTGTCAGTTGTCTAATTGACATTAGTGTGTTAGCGACACAACACAGTTGGCAAACAGAGCTCGACCGCGCCGCGTGTGCGCACTGATTCTTTTAACCACGTGCATGATGGCGGACACCGACCATGTTTCGGAGTTAAATCCGTCAGAATCTGCGACATATATATATATATATATATATATATATAACAAGCTGTGCCCCGCGGTTTTACACGCGTTAAACTTTATAAATTATAGCCTGTGTTAGGGTATCAGCTAACTTCATACCAAATTTTATTAAAATAGCTCCAGCCGTTTAGTCACGAAGAAGTAACAAACATACACACTCACAAACTTTCGCCTTTATAATATTAGTGTGATTTATTTATTTAAAGACTAGTGGACTGTAATACTAGTTTATGCAGTACAACATAATATAATTAAACTATGGACTATATATAAAATAATGAGTAACGCGCGTGTCGTCGGTGCGGTTCGTCCGCCGAGAGTGCCGTTAGACCGGGCGAGAACCCGCGCCCGCGCGCCACAATCGATGCCAGCCGACGAGTGCCGATGATGCACGAACAGACGGTATGTCGTTTCTAAGAATACTCTACTTAGACTATCGTTAAGATAAGATAACTCTTTACTGTACACTAAAACATTACATGAAACAAGAATACAATAACATACATTTAAAAAATTGTACAATTGGCGGCCTTATCACTAAATATGATCTCTTCCAGACAAGTTTCCTCACCACACATAGTTTAGTGCAAATTTTACAGTTGAGTTCTTAGGTCATAAGAAATCTCACGACAAGCAATAGACGGCCGCGAAGAGATGTTGACTCACATTAGTGGCTAGCGACGGCAACAACGTAGCTCTGTGGATGAGCTGTATCCAGGCCAGCATGGCGTCCCGCGAGTCGCACGCGAAGTAGAATATCTTCCCCGTGTGGTACACCTTGAAGGCGTGGGCGCGGGACTTCACTTCGCCCGCGGCCGACACGGTGAATCCTTCCAGGTAGATCATACAATCGGCTTTTGAGCACTGAAATATAAAAATACAGATAAACCTTGAGTAGCATAGACACACCTACTAATACAACTCCATTAAATAGCAATAGAGGTTGTGAAAGATGCTGTCAGGGAATTTAAACGACAACTAGTTTTAAGGGCCTTTCGAGACTTCTCAATGGCAATGATCACTTTCACTTCTTCTTCGCGTTCAATTCCACTTGAATTAACACTGGTCTGGTGTCGCTTTTATACCCCTTAAATTGTTTAAAATTTCAATCAATACGAAAATCAAGTTTCTTTTCTTTTTAGAACACTCAATTAAATTACCAATACATTAAGAATTGTTCCGGTCCTTATTTCACAATCTCGTTCTTTTCGATCAGAAATATAATGTGTGAATTCGTACCATCTCTATTTTTAGGGTTCCGTAGCCAAATGGCAAAAAAGGAACCCTTATAGAGTCGTCATGTCTGTCCGTCCGTATGTCACAACCACTTTTTTCCGAAACTATAAGAGCTATACTGTTGAAACTTGGTAAGTGATGTATTCTGTGAACTGCATTAAGATTTTCACAAAAATAGAAAAAGAACAAAAATTATGGAGGTTCCCCATACATTTATTATTTTATTATAATAGATACATCATCAACAGATGTATACAACATTCGGAAAAATCATCATCATCATCATATCAGCCGAAAGACTTCCACAGCTGGACAAAGGCCTCCCCCAAAGATCTCCACAATTGCCATTCTTGCGCTATTCGCATCCAGCGATTTCCAGCGACCCTCGCAAGGTCATCGGCCCATTGTAGACGGCCTGCCCGCGCTGCGTGTTCCGGTTCGTGGTCGCCACTCGAGAACCGTTCTGCCCCAGCGGCCGTCGGCTCTACGAGCTATGTGGCAATTCTTACGGCTGTGTCGGTTACTTTGGTTCGCCTGCGGACCTCAACATTTCTGATTCGATCTCGCAGGGAAACTCCAAGCATTCGGAAAAATATAGTCACTAAATATAATTAACACATATATAATACATAGGAGGCCACGCTGCGTCTTCCGGTTCGTGTTCGCCACTCTCTCGGACTCAGAAGACAGATGTTCAATAACATCTCTGAGATCAATAATCACAGCGACGTCATTGAACATGATACAGATTCAGAAGACTGGTGTTCAATGACGTCTCTGAGATCACAGCTACGTCATTGAACATGACACACACTCGGAAGACAAATGTTCAATGACGTCTCTGTGATTATTGATCACAGAGACGTCACTGAACATTTGCCTCCTCGTCGACAAGATAGTCTATATCTTTTATTTATTTTACCAACGGGGCTTACCAGGTCCATTTACGGTTATCCGGCTTCCTGAAAAAGGAATTCATCATAAAGAGTCTCTCGCTCGCACGCGCTGCCACACCGCGCTCTGAGGGGAGCACTGTATGCACGTACAACCTCACTCACCTCAGGCGTCTTGTAAGCATATAGCAAGTTGTGTGTGAGCAGCAGGTGCCGGTGCGCCCAGCGCGGCTCGGACGCCCCTCTCGCTCGCACGCGCTGCCACACCGCGCTCTGAGGGGAGCACTGTATGCACGTACAACCTCACTCACCTCAGGCGTCTTGTAAGCATATAGCAAGTTGTGTGTGAGCAGCAGGTGCCGGTGCGCCCAGCGCGGCTCGGACGCCCCTCTCGCTCGCACGCGCTGCCACACCGCGCTCTGAGGGGAGCACTGTATGCACGTACAACCTCACTCACCTCAGGCGTCTTGTAAGCATATAGCAAGTTGTGTGTGAGCAGCAGGTGCCGGTGCGCCCAGCGCGGCTCGGACGCCCCTCTCGCTCGCACGCGCTGCCACACCGCGCTCTGAGGGGAGCACTGTATGCACGTACAACCTCACTCACCTCAGGCGTCTTGTAAGCATATAGCAAGTTGTGTGTGAGCAGCAGGTGCCGGTGCGCCCAGCGCGGCTCGGACGCCCCTCTCGCTCGCACGCGCTGCCACACCGCGCTCTGAGGGGAGCACTGTATGCACGTACAACCTCACTCACCTCAGGCGTCTTGTAAGCATATAGCAAGTTGTGTGTGAGCAGCAGGTGCCGGTGCGCCCAGCGCGGCTCGGAAGCCCCTCTCGCTCGCACGCGCTGCCACACCGCGCTCTGAGGGGAGCACTGTATGCACGTACAACCTCACTCACCTCAGGCGTCTTGTAAGCATATAGCAAGTTGTGTGTGAGCAGCAGGTGCCGGTGCGCCCAGCGCGGCTCGGACGCCCCTCTCGCTCGCACGCGCTGCCACACCGCGCTCTGAGGGGAGCACTGTATGCACGTACAACCTCACTCACCTCAGGCGTCTTGTAAGCATATAGCAAGTTGTGTGTGAGCAGCAGGTGCCGGTGCGCCCAGCGCGGCTCGGACGCCCCTCTCGCTCGCACGCGCTGCCACACCGCGCTCTGAGGGGAGCACTGTATGCACGTACAACCTCACTCACCTCAGGCGTCTTGTAAGCATATAGGAAGTTGTGTGTGAGCAGCAGGTGCCGGTGCGCCCAGCGCGGCTCGGACGCCCCTCTCGCTCGCACGCGCTGCCACACCGCGCTCTGAGGGGAGCACTGTATGCACGTACAACCTCACTCACCTCAGGCGTCTTGTAAGCATATAGCAAGTTGTGTGTGAGCAGCAGGTGCCGGTGCGCCCAGCGCGGCTCGGACGCCCCTCTCGCTCGCACGCGCTGCCACACCGCGCTCTGAGGGGAGCACTGTATGCACGTACAACCTCACTCACCTCAGGCGTCTTGTAAGCATATAGCAAGTTGTGTGTGAGCAGCAGGTGCCGGTGCGCCCAGCGCGGCTCGGACGCCCCTCTCGCTCGCACGCGCTGCCACACCGCGCTCTGAGGGGAGCACTGTATGCACGTACAACCTCACTCACCTCAGGCGTCTTGTAAGCATATAGCAAGTTGTGTGTGAGCAGCAGGTGCCGGTGCGCCCAGCGCGGCTCGGACGCCCCTCTCGCTCGCACGCGCTGCCACACCGCGCTCTGAGGGGAGCACTGTATGCACGTACAACCTCACTCACCTCAGGCGTCTTGTAAGCATATAGCAAGTTGTGTGTGAGCAGCAGGTGCCGGTGCGCCCAGCGCGGCTCGGACGCCCCTCTCGCTCGCACGCGCTGCCACACCGCGCTCTGAGGGGAGCACTGTATGCACGTACAACCTCACTCACCTCAGGCGTCTTGTAAGCATATAGCAAGTTGTGTGTGAGCAGCAGGTGCCGGTGCGCCCAGCGCGGCTCGGACGCCCCTCTCGCTCGCACGCGCTGCCACACCGCGCTCTGAGGGGAGCACTGTATGCACGTACAACCTCACTCACCTCAGGCGTCTTGTAAGCATATAGCAAGTTGTGTGTGAGCAGCAGGTGCCGGTGCGCCCAGCGCGGCTCGGACGCCCCTCTCGCTCGCACGCGCTGCCACACCGCGCTCTGAGGGGAGCACTGTATGCACGTACAACCTCACTCACCTCAGGCGTCTTGTAAGCATATAGCAAGTTGTGTGTGAGCAGCAGGTGCCGGTGCGCCCAGCGCGGCTCGGACGCCCCTCTCGCTCGCACGCGCTGCCACACCGCGCTCTGAGGGGAGCACTGTATGCACGTACAACCTCACTCACCTCAGGCGTCTTGTAAGCATATAGCAAGTTGTGTGTGAGCAGCAGGTGCCGGTGCGCCCAGCGCGGCTCGGACGCCCCTCTCGCTCGCACGCGCTGCCACACCGCGCTCTGAGGGGAGCACTGTATGCACGTACAACCTCACTCACCTCAGGCGTCTTGTAAGCATATAGCAAGTTGTGTGTGAGCAGCAGGTGCCGGTGCGCCCAGCGCGGCTCGGACGCCCCTCTCGCTCGCACGCGCTGCCACACCGCGCTCTGAGGGGAGCACTGTATGCACGTACAACCTCACTCACCTCAGGCGTCTTGTAAGCATATAGCAAGTTGTGTGTGAGCAGCAGGTGCCGGTGCGCCCAGCGCGGCTCGGACGCCCCTCTCGCTCGCACGCGCTGCCACACCGCGCTCTGAGGGGAGCACTGTATGCACGTACAACCTCACTCACCTCAGGCGTCTTGTAAGCATATAGCAAGTTGTGTGTGAGCAGCAGGTGCCGGTGCGCCCAGCGCGGCTCGGACGCCCCTCTCGCTCGCACGCGCTGCCACACCGCGCTCTGAGGGGAGCACTGTATGCACGTACAACCTCACTCACCTCAGGCGTCTTGTAAGCATATAGCAAGTTGTGTGTGAGCAGCAGGTGCCGGTGCGCCCAGCGCGGCTCGGACGCCCCTCTCGCTCGCACGCGCTGCCACACCGCGCTCTGAGGGGAGCACTGTATGCACGTACAACCTCACTCACCTCAGGCGTCTTGTAAGCATATAGCAAGTTGTGTGTGAGCAGCAGGTGCCGGTGCGCCCAGCGCGGCTCGGACGCCCCTCTCGCTCGCACGCGCTGCCACACCGCGCTCTGAGGGGAGCACTGTATGCACGTACAACCTCACTCACCTCAGGCGTCTTGTAAGCATATAGCAAGTTGTGTGTGAGCAGCAGGTGCCGGTGCG
Source organism: Pseudoips prasinana (assembly GCA_951640165.1). Lineage (NCBI taxonomy): Eukaryota > Metazoa > Arthropoda > Insecta > Lepidoptera > Nolidae > Pseudoips > Pseudoips prasinana. The sequence goes on along the minus strand of OX621238.1, from coordinate 737,834 downwards.
CCCAGCGCGGCTCGGACGCCCCTCTCGCTCGCACGCGCTGCCACACCGCGCTCTGAGGGGAGCACTGTATGCACGTACAACCTCACTCACCTCAGGCGTCTTGTAAGCATATAGCAAGTTGTGTGTGAGCAGCAGGTGCCGGTGCGCCCAGCGCGGCTCGGACGCCCCTCTCGCTCGCACGCGCTGCCACACCGCGCTCTGAGGGGAGCACTGTATGCACGTACAACCTCACTCACCTCAGGCGTCTTGTAAGCATATAGCAAGTTGTGTGTGAGCAGCAGGTGCCGGTGCGCCCAGCGCGGCTCGGACGCCCCTCTCGCTCGCACGCGCTGCCACACCGCGCCCGCCGCACCGCGTGCTGCTAGCGCCTTGGCGGGGACACGCCGGCGTTCTGAGGGGAGGACTTCGTGTCAGTTCGTTTTCAACAGTACAACACACCAGTGTAATATTTAATATAACGAGATGGGCGTATTATAATAGCATAATACTCAATATAAATAAATCTAAATACATGTATATTCACCGCATGATGCAAGGCTGAGACGAAACATTGTGGGACAATCGTACGAGTGTTTAAAGAAAACATAAGTATTCACCAGATTGAGATGAATAAAAAGTAAATTATATTACCTAAAGATAATATATAGTAAAGGTATCTCACTAATTGTTATAAAATTTATGCGTTATACGAGTCGATTGTTAGTTAGGGTTTAACCTTTAAAACATATACACACAACATTAAAGTAGGAAAAAGAGCTAGTATAGACAAAATTAATACTGGCTTACTGGTGTACTCTCTGCGTTTGTGATTGCTTCAATTGTATGTAAACTTCATTATGGGTAAGTAAATATAAAGTTATATTTTGTGTGCAGAAGTATGAATAAATAAAATATAAATCAATATACTCACTAGCAAGAATCGAGCTCTTCTTTTTCAAGCTCCGGGTCTTGGACGTGGGGAACATGCCGCGCACCGCACTAGTGGGGGACATCGCCGCGCCGCGAGTGGCGCCCTCCGCCTGACACACAATGTTACAACTAAGTTTGGACGTAGGGATCATGCCACGCACCGCGCCTCGAATCGGGGCGCCCTCCGCCTGACACACAATGTTACAACTAAGTTTGAACGTAGGGATCATACCACACACCGCGCCACAAATGGGGGCGCCCTCCGCCTGACACACAATGTTACAACTAAGTTTGGACGTTAGGAACATGCCAAGCATCGCGCCGCGAATGGGGGCGCCCTCCGCCTGACACACAATGTTACAACTAAGTTTGGATGTAGGGAACATGCCACGCACCGTGCCGCGTGACACACAATGTTACAACTAAGTTTGGACGTAGGGATCATGCCACGCACCGCGCCTCGAATGGAGGCGCCCTTCGCCTGACACACAATGTTACAACTAAGTTTGGACGTAGGGATCATGCCACGCACCGCGCCTCAAATGGGGGCGCCCTCCGCCTGACACACAATGTTACAACTAAGTTTGGACGTGGGGATCATGCCACGCACCGGGCCTCGAATGGAGGCGCCCTTCGCCTGACACACAATGTTCAACTAAGTTTGGACGTTATATGCCACGCACCGCGCTGCGAGTGGGGCGAACCTCCGCCTGACTCACAATGTTACAATAAAGTTTGGACGTAGGGAACAAGATGTCGGGCGCGGGCTTGTGCTCACTGTGGGCGCAGTGAGTGTTACCTGTGCGTGCGCCCCGAGCACGATGTCGGGCGCGGGCTCACTGTGGGCGCAGTGCGTGTTACCTGTGCGTGCGCCCCGAGCACGATGTCGGGCGCGGGCTCACTGTGGGCGCAGTGCGTGTTACCTGTGCGTGCGCCCCGAGCACGATGTCGGGCGCGGGCTCACTGTGGGCGCAGTGCGTGTTACCTGTGCGTGCGCCCCGAGCACGATGTCGGGCGCGGGCTCACTGTGGGCGCAGTGCGTGTTACCTGTGCGTGCGCCCCGAGCACGATGTCGGGCGCGGGCTCACTGTGGGCGCAGTGCGTGTTACCTGTGCGTGCGCCCCGAGCACGATGTCGGGCGCGGGCTCACTGTGGGCGCAGTGCGTGTTACCTGTGCGTGCGCCCCGAGCACGATGTCGGGCGCGGGCTCACTGTGGGCGCAGTGCGTGTTACCTGTGCGTGCGCCCCGAGCACGATGTCGGGCGCGGGCTCACTGTGGGCGCAGTGCGTGTTACCTGTGCGTGCGCCCCGAGCACGATGTCGAGCGCGGGCTCACTGTGGGCGCAGTGCGTGTTACCTGTGCGTGCGCCCCGAGCACGATGTCGGGCGCGGGCTCACTGTGGGCGCAGTGCGTGTTACCTGTGCGTGCGCCCCGAGCACGATGTCGGGCGCGGGCTCACTGTGGGCGCAGTGCGTGTTACCTGTGCGTGCGCCCCGAGCACGATGTCGGGCGCGGGCTCACTGTGGGCGCAGTGCGTGTTACCTGTGCGTGCGCCCCGAGCACGATGTCGGGCGCGGGCTCACTGTGGGCGCAGTGCGTGTTACCTGTGCGTGCGCCCCGAGCACGATGTCGGGCGCGGGCTCACTGTGGGCGCAGTGCGTGTTACCTGTGCGTGCGCCCCGAGCACGATGTCGGGCGCGGGCTCACTGTGGGCGCAGTGCGTGTTACCTGTGCGTGCGCCCCGAGCACGATGTCGGGCGCGGGCTCACTGTGGGCGCAGTGCGTGTTACCTGTGCGTGCGCCCCGAGCACGATGTCGGGCGCGGGCTCACTGTGGGCGCAGTGCGTGTTACCTGTGCGTGCGCCCCGAGCACGATGTCGGGCGCGGGCGCGCGGCGGGGGGCGGGCGCGGGGGGGGCGGGCTCGTGCTCGCTGTTGATGGCGGGCAGCTCGCGCAGGTCGCGCCGCTCGGCCGGGACCACCCGAATGTCGTGCTTGGTGATGTGACGCAAGGGCAGGGATATCTAGAACACAGTACGATCCATGAACATCATAAATTGTCCGGTCAAATTCAGTAAACGGTCTGAGTGCAGGTGCTAAAACTCACAATTGCTAAAATCTGAATTTAAAAGCGAATCATTGACTACAGAATTTGAGAGCTAGAAGGCATGAAAGCAGTTTTGAAGCTTTATGTACAAAATTTGGGCGTTACAAGAGAAAAGCAGTGTACCAAATATGAGGGCACAGAAATCACAATCGGTGACAAAAATTACATACCTACAAATCCCATGCATTGTCTACTGAATTCGAGAGATAGAAGCCCGAAATCCAGTTGCCGTTTTACGAAATAACAGATTAACATTCTTTTTACTATACAGCAAGCGTACTTGCTTTGCTACTAATATCATTTTCCTTATAGATATAATTAAAATATACTCACGTGGGAAGAGTCAATCGGGCGCACCAGCTTGAGCGGCGACGCGGGCGCGGCCAGGTCCTCGCGGGGCACGGCGCGCAGCACGGGGAACGCGGGGGCGGGCCGCGTCCCCAGCGCGGGCCGCGGGGGCGGTGGTGGCGCCCGCGCCGGCGCTCTGCGGGGACACTACGCACTCTATATCTAAGCAGGCACGCATTCTAGCTCTAGCACGGGGAACGCGGGGGCGGGCCGCGTCCCCAGCCCGGGCCGCGGGGGCGGGGGCGGCGCGCGGGCCGGCGCTCTGCGGGGACACTACGCACTCTATATCTAAGCAGGCACGCATTCTAGCTCTAGCACGGGGAACGCGGGGGCGGGCCGCGTCCCCAGCCCGGGCCGCAGGGGCGGGGGCGGCGCGCGGGCCGGCGCTCTGCGGGGACACTACGCACTCTATATCTAAGCAGGCACGCATTCTAGCTCTAGCACGGGGAACGCGGGGGCGGGCCGCGTCCCCAGCCCGGGCCGCGGGGGCGGGGGCGGCGCGCGGGCCGGCGCTCTGCGGGGACACTACGCACTCTATATCTAACCAGGCACGCATTCTAGCTCTAGCACGGGGAACGCGGGGGCGGGCCGCGGGGGCGGGGGCGGCGCGCGCGCCGGCGCTCTGCGGGGGCACTACGCACTTTATATCTAAGCAGGCACGCATTCTAGCTCTAGCACGGGGAACGCGGGGGCGGGCCGCGTCCCCAGCCCGGGCCGCGGGGGCGGGGGCGGCGCGCGGGCCGGCGCTCTGCGGGGACACTACGCACTCTATATCTAAGCAGGCACGCATTCTAGCTCTAGCACGGGGAACGCGGGGGCGGAGGCGGCGCGCGCGCCGGGGCTCTGCGGGGACACTACGCACTCTATATCTAAGCAGGCACGCATTCTAGCTCTAGCACGGGGAACGCGGGGGCGGGCCGCGTCCCCAGCCCGGGCCGCGGGGGCGGGGGCGGCGCGCGGGCCGGCGCTCTGCGGGGACACTACGCACTCTATATCTAAGCAGGCACGCATTCTAGCTCTAGCACGGGGAACGCGGGGGCGGGCCGCGTCCCCAGCCCGGGCCGCGGGGGCGGGGGCGGCGCGCGGGCCGGCGCTCTGCGGGGACACTACGCACTCTATATCTAAGCAGGCACGCATTCTAGCTCTAGCACGGGGAACGCGGGGGCGGGCCGCGTCCCCAGCCCGGGCCGCGGGGGCGGGGGCGGCGCGCGGGCCGGCGCTCTGCGGGGACACTACGCACTCTATATCTAACCAGGCACGCATTCTAGCTCTAGCACGGGGAACGCGGGGGCGGGGGCGGCGCGCGCGCCGGCGCTCTGCGGGGGCACTACGCACTTTATATCTAAGCAGGCACGCATTCTAGCTCTAGCACGGGGAACGCGGGGGCGGGCCGCGTCCCCAGCCCGGGCCGCGGGGGCGGGGGCGGCGCGCGGGCCGGCGCTCTGCGGGGACACTACGCACTCTATATCTAAGCAGGCACGCATTCTAGCTCTAGCACGGGGAACGCGGGGGCGGAGGCGGCGCGCGCGCCGGGGCTCTGCGGGGACACTACGCACTCTATATCTAAGCAGGCACGCATTCTAGCTCTAGCACGGGGAACGCGGGGGCGGGCCGCGTCCCCAGCCCGGGCCGCAGGGGCGGGGGCGGCGCGCGGGCCGGCGCTCTGCGGGGACACTACGCACTCTATATCTAAGCAGGCACGCATTCTAGCTCTAGCACGGGGAACGCGGGGGCGGGCCGCGTCCCCAGCCCGGGCCGCGGGGGCGGGGGCGGCGCGCGGGCCGGCGCTCTGCGGGGACACTACGCACTCTATATCTAACCAGGCACGCATTCTAGCTCTAGCACGGGGAACGCGGGGGCGGGCCGCGGGGGCGGAGGCGGCGCGCGCGCCGGGGCTCTGCGGGGACACTACGCACTCTATATCTAAGCAGGCACGCATTCTAGCTCTAGCACGGGGAACGCGGGGGCGGGCCGCGGGGGCGGGGGCGGCGCGCGCGCCGGCGCTCTGCGGGGGCACTACGCACTTTATATCTAAGCAGGCACGCATTCTAGCTCTAGCACGGGGAACGCGGGGGCGGGCCGCGTCCCCAGCCCGGGCCGCGGGGGCGGGGGCGGCGCGCGGGCCGGCGCTCTGCGGGGACACTACGCACTCTATATCTAAGCAGGCACGCATTCTAGCTCTAGCACGGGGAACGCGGGGGCGGGCCGCGGGGGCGGGGGCGGCGCGCGCGCCGGCGCTCTGCGGGGGCACTACGCACTTTATATCTAAGTAGGCACGCATTCTAGCTCTAGCACGGGGAACGCGGGGGCGAGCCGCGCCCCCAGCGCGGGCCGCAGGGGCGGGGGCGGACACTTATATGGCCTTTGCGTCTGTTACAGACGATTTACGGCGCATTGTCTGTATGACAATTCTTATGGTGACTAAACAAACGACATGCGAGATGCGAGAGCGACATAGCCTGCCGCAGGCCTGACAAGAGAAGTTTGCGGTGGTTGGTGCCGAGCCGCTTTCATGTCGCTTCTGTCTCTTATCAGCAAGTACTCCGAACCAGGCTTCATCACAGATCTTACGACCCTCCACTACACGTTTGCGCCATTCAACTCAATTTTCAGCGAGCTTTTCCCAGCTACAGTGGTCAATTTTAAAAGCGGCCATATCCCGCTTTGTGCAGTCTTTAAAGCGAAGCAGAGGGCTACCGACATCTCGCTTTGCATTAGCTACCGCACCCAACAGAACACATCGTGGTATTCGAGTGGGTTCCATTCTGTGCACATGCCCCAACCAACGTAAACGCTTCTGTTTAAGAAAAGCTGTCAGGCTAGGTAGCTGTGCTATTTCTAGAACTCTCTCGTTAGTTACCCTATCTTGCCATGTAATGCCCAAGATGTCACGGAGACAACGCATGTAAAATGAACCTATTCGGCGCTCCTGTTTCGCATACGACGTCCACGTGTCTGCTCCGTACAAGAGTATGCTTAAGATGGAGGCCTGGAAGACTATCATCTTGGTCTCAATTGTAAGCAGTTTAATGTGCCATACTCACGTGCCAAGCTTCCCAAACATGGTCGCCGCTTTCCCGATGCGAGCATCTATCTCTGCGTTAAGTGAGAGGTTATTCTCTACGGTCGATCACAGGTAGCAGAACCGATCAACTTCCTCCAAATGCGTGCCATGCAAAGAAATCTCTGGGGCCACAGGAGTGCCTTGTGCTAGCACGACTGTCTTTTTTGTGTTTATAGACATGAAGAAGCTCGCCCGCATAACTAGCCACAAAGCCTGCGTCGTCGGCAAAGAGAAGACTGTCAACGAAAAGATCCTCACGGTTTCTTTTAGATTTGAGGAGAGAGATGTTCAACATCTTTCCGTCAACCCTCGTGTGTAGATGGATGGGTATCCGTCTGTCGGCCTTCGCCTAAAGCTGAATGGCTCAGATGTATTTATTACCTTTAAAAACTACTGCGCCTTTTATGCCCTCGTGGAAAGATTTGACGAGGCTCAGGAGTTTAGGCGGACACCCAATGCTCTCCAATGCATAGTATAGACTTATTAAGGTCAACAAACGATTCCTTGCTGACAGTGTCGAAGGCCTTATTAAGGTCAACAAACGCTATAAACAAGGGAGTCTTTTGTTCTCTACTCTTCTCCTGTAATTGGCGAAGTGTAAAGATCATATCCACTGTAGAACGCTGAGGACGGAAGCCACATTGTGCCTCAGGATAGACGCGCTCAGCAAGCTTTTGCAGTCTAGATAAGACGACTCGAGCGAAAAGCTTACCGACTATGCTCAAAAGAGAGGCAGGCACGCATTCTAGCACTAGCACGGGGAACGCGGGGGCGGCGCGCCTCACATTCCTCGTGTTATTATACTTTCCATCACACACTTGGAGAGTGAAAAGGGGAAGATTTATATAACATATTCCTACTTAGTATTACTACTCTTATAAAGATATTATCAAATGCAACACATGAAAGGAGACGGGGATTTCTGGGCCTGACTGTAATAAGTTGAGATATGGTTTAAAAAAAGTGTTATATTTTCCTATTTCAAACTGTAAAAAATTGTCTCAATTTACAATCTGGAAAACAAGAAATTTCAAAATAAGTTTAAGTCACGAATTAGATTGGTTGTTGATTACTATAATCGATTAACGTTAATGAGTTCAAAAAATTTAATATAAAAACTCTTGCACCAGACATCAGATAACCGATTTAATCGTAATAATTATTAAATACATTAGCATAATGCCAACAGTAAAAAATAAAATAGAACAAAATAAATAGAAATCATAGTATCGGTTATCGTCCAAATCGATTTATTAGTTATTGGCAACTATATTTTTAATCTATGCTGACAGTGACTGGTGACAGATTTTGAATCCTAATCTATGATCTGTCACTCGTTTCTCGTATCGTTTAGTGCGTGTGTGATTTGAGTATTTTTTATTGTTTTGTTTATGTTGTGTTGTTAGGGTTCACTTTTGTGTGTACGGGAAACTCGTTAGAAAATCACAAATGCGTCTGTCTTCAATGGTGTTTATTAGCAACTAAATGAATGTTTCTTACGCAGCTACTTAAGTATAAAAAATGACGCAACATACCGCCCACCAAAGGGACAACAAGGCCCTTTAAAATATTGTTGAGTGGACTGTATACACATTGAAAAATAACTTATGAGCAGTATGCAACGTTTCCAACTATACATATTCAAGCATAAATCATTGTAACTACTGTGTTATTAATTTGACCTGAACTTAAATTGTTACACAAAGAATAGACAAACATATGCCTGCATACAAAATTAAATGAAGTTTGACAAAGCTATACAATGAGATTATTACATACAATCGTTAACAATCAGTTAGTCTCAGTGTCAACAGGTAAGGGACATAGTTTCGTGACAGATCTCTTCACAATGTTGTTGCCAGATTTAACGCTATAAACTCGTGTGATTCTATCACAACCGGGATGCTTGTCCACAATTCGGCCTAGTAACCACTTTCCAGCTGGTAATCCATCAGCTTTAATTAGGACTATGTCACCAACAGTGAGTTCTTGTTTCTTTTTGTGCCAGGTAGGACGTTGCTGTAGACTTGTTAGATATTCGTCTTGCCATCGTCGCCAGATATCACCTACGAGCTTTTGAGTGTATTGCCATCGTGTTAATTTGTGAACCTTTGTGTCTTTAAAATCTGGTGAGGGCACGACAATTGGGGCTTCATGTATCAAGAAATGACCAGGCGTAAGGGGTTCTATAGAATCGGCATCTGAGTCATCAATAGGAGATAGGGGTCTTGAATTAAGACACGCCTCGATTTGGCACAGTATTGTAGTCATTTCTTCGAAAGTGAGATTTGTTGCTAACACGCGTTTCAGATGAGTCTTCATGGACTTTACACCAGCCTCCCAGAGGCCTCCAAAGTTTGGACTGTAAGCTGGTATAAAATGCCACTGTGTACCTTCCAAAGCCAACTTGTGCGCAATGTCTTTCTCAAAATTCAAGTTAGCTTCTTGCCATGCAGCGGCTAAATCCTTTTCTGCACCAAAAAAGTTTCGTCCTTGGTCGCTCCACGTGTGGCTACATTTACCTCTTCTTGATACAAAGCGTTTATATGCAGCGATAAATCCTTCCGATGTAAGGTCTCCTACCAGTTCAAGGTGAATTGCCTTTGTAGACATACAAACAAATAAAGCAATGTACGCCTTTTGTGTTTTCATGCCTCTTCCCCTTTTCATTAATATTTGGAATGGACCAGCGTAATCCACACCACTGTGTAGAAATGCTCTAGTAGGGGTGACTCTCTCCTTTGGCAGATCTCCCATTATCTGAGTTCGTGCACTTGCTCTTTGCTTTGCACATACTAAACATTTACGGTTGAAGTTTTTTATTAAACCCTTAGCTCGAATGATCCAATATTTAGAACGTAAAAAGCACAACATTAACTGAACACCACCGTGCAGTGTTTGAGCATGAGCATCTGCTAAGAGTAGAGGAATTAAATTGTTATTGTGTCCTAATATTATAGGACGTTTGCTTTTTTCGTCTAATGTTTCATGTCGAAGACGACCGCCCAATCTAAGGATACCATCTTGGTCTAGGTATGGGGTAAGTGTTTTAATTTTACTATTTTTCTTCACATTTTTATTTGCTTTTAATCTGTTGATTTCATCTGTAAATTCTTCCTTTTGTAATAGTTTAATGCATTTTATCAATGATGTATGTAATTCTTCTGTTGTTAAACTTCTGCAATTTTCGTAAGTATCCAATTCTCTTATGTAATTAATAAATCTTCGACAGTATGTTATCACCTTTAATAATTCTTGTAAGTTATCAAATTGTTTAAATTTTGTTGTGAAATTATGTTCTTCTTCATCTTGATCTTGAATTTTAACATTTATTTGTATTTTATCTTTTTTTTTGTTCCAGGTCAGTGACGACTACATCAGGCTGTTTTAATAATATTTTCCTTTCAGATAACCATTTTGGACCGTTCCACCATAACTTCAGAGTTAGTTACTCGCTGAGAGGCATGTTACTCGCTGAACTGACACAATCAGTTGTGTCAGTTCAGCGAGTAACATGCCTCTCGACGCAATATCTGCAGGATTATATTCTGATGCAACGTAGTACCATTTGTTGTTATTGAGATTTTCAGTGATCTCTGCGACTCGGTTAGCTAAAAATGTTTTCCATCTGTGTGGTTCACCGGATAGCCATGCAATCACGATTGTAGAATCCGTCCATGCAAACATTTGTGCTGTTGATATTCTCATCGCTTTTCCTATTTGACTCAATAGTCGTGACAGAAGTAGTGATCCAGAAAGCTCCAAACATGGAAACGATACAGTTTTTAGTGGTGCGAGTCTTGTCCTAGCTCCTATTAATTTTGTTGTAATATGGCCATCTTTAGATTCGATTCTTATGTATACAACGACTGCATAAGCTTTCATGGAAGCCATGAAGTTGTACATCGTTTATTTCTGTGCTATAGGTTCCAATCCATCGATCAATGTAAATGTTATTGACATTTTTGAATTCTTCACGTATTGTCATCCATTCTTCTTGTAGTTCAGGGCTTATTTTATCATCCCAATCGAGCTTTTCCAGCCACAGCTTTTGTATTAACATTTTGGCCATCACTACACTTGGGGCTATCCATCCCAAGGGATCGAATAGTCTTTGAACGTCTGACAGAATTGTTCTTTTTGTTATGTTGACGGAACTTGTTGGTAGTTTCCATTGGTATTGAAATTGATCTGTTCCCAAATTCCAAATCAAACCTAATGCTTTTACAGTGCCATTCATTTTATTTATATCTAGGTGTGCAACGGAACTTCGTTTATTTATGTCAATGAATTCCATAAATTGCGGACAATTTGATGACCATTTCGAGAGTGTGAATCCAATATGTGAGATACTTCTCTTGCAGAAGTTATGGCTTGATCAGTTGTTTCTTCACCCCCTAGAAGATCGTCGACCAGGAAATTTTCTTTGATAATTTTAACTGCATTCGGGTAATTTTGTCCTTCATCATTAGCAACTTGATGGAGTGTTATCACCGCGAGATAGGGTGCTGATGCTGTTCCGAATGTAACTCGAAGCAAGCGATATTCTTTAATGCTCTCATGTTCCTCATCTCGCCACAGAATGCGTAGATACTTGTTGGCGTCTTCTGCGTAAACATATATTTGCAGGTACATTTTCGTTATATCGCTGGCGTAACAAACACGTTTCATTCTCCATCTCATGATAATATTTCTGAGATCTTCCTGAAGTTGAGGACCAACCATTAACTCATCGTTAAGAGAGACTTGATTTGAACCCTTCGCCGATGCATCAAAGACAACACGAGTCTTTGAAGTTTCTTTATCTTCTCGCACGACGGCATGGTGAGGTAAGTATACAACCCTTTTGTTTATTATTTCTTTTTCAGGTATTAGTTCCATATAATGAAGTTTAAGTATTCATTAATTACTTTCTTATAGTCTTCTTTCAGGTTGGGTGATCTTCTAAATTTTCTTTCTAATTGTAATAGCCTGTTTTTTGCTATCTCTCTTGTATTTCCTTGTAGACATGTGGCCTGTGGTGTTTTCAAAGGTAAATTTACCATGTGCCTCTTCTGTACGGGTATGTGTTTCTTTATAAATTGTTTCACACATTTCTTCTTCTTTTGTTAGATTTCTTTTGTTTTCTGTGTCTATTTCCCACAGAGATTTAAGCATGATATCCATGTCTACTTGGTGATGAAGAACAAGAGCGGAATCATCTTGTGACCTTACATTAATTTCACCAAAGAGAATCCATCCAAGGTATGATTTCTGTGCACATGGTGTACCCGGAGGACCCTTGATAATGTTTTCTTGAATGATTTGGGAGTATTGCTTGACACCTAGAAGTAAGTCTATGGGACCTGGTGTGTCGTAGTTCGAGTCAGCCAGGTTGAGTCCTTCTAGATGTGCAGTTATCAGCAATAATTGTTTTAGGAGGGAGTTTAGTGGTAAGTTGTTTGGACCTGACAAATACTTCGACATCTATCTTGAAGTTTTTGTTCCAGCAGGGACCAATTTGTAGCTGTACCACGTGGTTTACGTTGGTTTTCGTTGAACCCACTCCAATGATGCTACCTCTCATTGATCGTTTGGACAGATTGAGCATTTGAGTTGCTTTCTCACTAATAAGTGCTATCTGCGAACCTTGGTCCACTAATGCGCGTAGTAGTGTGATTTTGTTGGTTTCGTACTGCCACTGTTGCCGTAGCTAATAGTGCTATGCCTTGTCTAGTACTGTGGTGTGAGGCGACCGTTGTATTGACAGTAACTTCCTTATGGTCTTCTACATTGTTTTGAGCAGTCTTCGGTTGCTTGTGGGTCTCTGGTACCGAAGTCTCAGGTTCCTTGTTGAGATGTAGAAGGCTATGGTGACGCCTTTTGCATATGCGACATGACACTGGTAATCTAAATTTTCTTGATGAATGTCCTGGTACTAAACAGTTGTAGCATAGGTTGTTCGCTTTTGTATAATTAACTCGTTCAATAAGTTGCAGTTTTGTGAATTCTTTACAGTGGCATAACGTGTGATTTTCATTGTATAGAACACATGTTTTACCGGACGGAGGCGATGACGTACTTGTGATATGAACAGCACGTTCTTTTGTTACTTTATTTTGTGTTCCTGGTGTGACAAGCTCCAGTGTTCGATATGTGGACTGAAGAAAATTTTTCAGATCATTCCTTTTGGGTAAATCCTCAACATCTTCTTTGTATGCGTAATGTTCCCAATCCTTATGAGACTCAGGGTCCAATTTCTGAACTCTCAGAAAAATAATTATAGGATCCCATGAATCTAAGCATATATTTAAATTTTTAAGATTATTTAAACAATCTGTTGTAGTGTCCAATAAATTTTAAATTAGATTAGGTGATTGAGAAGTCAGCTTCTTTTGATACACTAACTGTTATAACACTGAGTTCATAATCAAACGTTTGTTACCGTATCTAGTTTTTAAAATGTCCCAAGCTTGTTAATAATTTTTCTCTGTCACCTGTACATGTTTCAATAAGGTCTCTGCCTCTCCAGTAACACTACACTTTAAATAATGTAACTTCTGAACTTCACTAATAGTTGTGTTCGTATGCACTAACGATGTAAACAAATCTTGAAATGTAGGCCATTCCTCATATTTTCCACTAAAAGATGGCAGCTGTATTCTAGGTAACCTCACAAGCGCATTTTGTTGATCAATATTTGTCGCGATACTCGAATTATTATGCGATGACGTCGTTGGCGCTGTTGTATTTTGTTCATTCAACATATCACGTAAATCGGCTAACGAAATTAGATATAAGTCTTCATAAATGTAAAACTCCTCGTTAACAAAATATGGTAATATTGTCTTTTGTTCCTTCGGCGTTATTTTGACCAAAGAATGATGAGCGTTTTTGAAAGTACACCAATAATCTTCTATTGCCTTCATACGGGTTTCAATGTATCCTTTAGTTAATCGTGATTTCGGGCATTTATTAAGATTAACTTGAGTTTTTTGTAATAATGAAGCACTATCTTCCAATACATTTAATAATTCTTGCGTAGTAGTCATCGTTACAAATCCTTATCGCTCAGGAATGTGGTATTCTTTTGTTCTTGCGAGTCGGCCGCTCAACACCTGCGCTCAGGTAACTGATAAATGATCCGGCTCGAAGGACCATATGTTGTGTTGTTAGGGTTCACTTTTGTGTGTACGGGAAACTCGTCAGAAAATCACAAATGCGTCTGCCTTCAATGGTGTTTATTAGCAACTAAATGAATGTTTCTTACGCAGCTACTTAAGTATAAAAAATGACGCAAAAGTTTATATATGCCTCGACAACTGTATTCTCTCTACGGACTTCTGATATTGAGTATCGTGTACGACTTTTGCTAACATACTGGACATGGACTATTATTAAATAGCAATCGCCCGTAAAAATCAGCTGTTTAGTGTAGGTTGGTACATAACCTCTCTATTAAGTACTAAATCTTTTATAATTCTGCTCACAGATTGAAAAAATCCATGGAATTTTTAGTGATTGGCTGATAATTTATACACCCATTAATTGACACCACTTTTATCTTTTTACATCCGGGCCCAATATTGTATGAACACGTATCCGTCTCCCTTGACTCATAATGTTTAAGCAATATTAGTATAATCAAGACAGCAGAGACAAACAAAGGCAATGACTCACCGTGGCTGCGCGTCGTCCGGCTCGACCCCACCCGTCCCGCTCGCCCCACCCGTCCCGCTCAGCCCACCCATCCCGCTCACTCCGCCAGTCCCGCTCGCCCCGCCCACGCCAAGCGCCGAGCGCCTCCTGCCGACACACGGTGGCAGATCTTCGTCTAATATTATTACGATTTGTGAAATAACCAAACCGCAGCTATGTGTCGGTTCAAAATAGTGTATACCAAATAGCGTTAGAGGCGGGGACCCGTCGGGGTGGCGGTACCTGTGCTCCAGCATGGCGATGTTGAGCGTCTCCAGCACGCGCTCGGCGTCGGCGTCGGCGCGCCGCACCATGGCCTCGCCGATCTGAGAACTCGACTTCTTGAAGTCCAGGATCCTGTCCGCCTGCCACCGACAAATATACTAATGTTACTAAGGCTAACCTGACTGTTGTCGATGGTCTCCAAACTTACTAAAATCGTTCCCACTTAGAAGTTTAGAAAAATGGTAACAAATGTAATAAATAGAATTATGTCCCCATAATTGTCACTGTCAAGGTTGGCATACACATACCTTCTCTATGACCCCTCCGTCGGTGGGGGTGGTGGGCGACTCGGGGATGGTCTGCGCCGTCAGAGGCCCCGGCTCGTCCCGGCTGGTGCCGAAGTCGTAGGCGGGCGTGGAGTGGCTCTTGTCGAGCTTGCCGCGGTTGCGCTCCTGCTCGGCGCGCCGCTCGGGCTCCGGCGCGCGCTCGTGCACGCGCTCGTGCAAGCGTTCGTGCGCCCGCTCGTGCGCCCGCTCGTGCGCCCTCTCCTGCGGGCGGTCGTGCGGCACGCCCAGGCACGTGCGGGGCCGCGGCGATAGCTCTAGCCCCGTGCTACACGACACGGCCTGAAAATATCAAAATACGGACATCGTTTTGGATTTAATTAATAAAGTTTTTACAAAATTAGACAAAAAATTAAAAGTACTTGGAATCTTTTCAGATCTGACAAAGGCCTTTGACACGATCTCTGTCTCCAAACTTATGGCTAAGCTCGAAAAAACCAGCATTAGAGGTATTCAGTTTTCCCTTTTTCACAGCTATCTAACTGGTAGACGGCAGTGCCTCAAGATTGGCGAATGGACTAGCGATGAGCTACCCATTTGTTACGGCGTGCCCCAGGGCAGTATTATTGGCCCCACCTTATTTCTCATCTATAAAAACGATCTTTGTCAGTTAAATTTTTCAAATGGTTCTATTTTCACCTATGCCGATAATACTGCTCTCAAATTTCACGGGCAATCCTGGAAACCTGTCTTTGACTCTGCTCAATCAGGTTTTAATATGGTCATCAGTTGGCTTAGTAATAATCTACTCACTCTTAATGTGCACAAAACAAAGTATCAGACTTTCTCCTTGTCAAGCTCCGGCAAAACTTACAACTTACCTCAGTGCCGTATGCCTTGTCAGTGGACTGACTATCTTGCGATATCTCTCTCAATAATAGCTGTAACTGTCCTCTTCTCATCTGTTGTTTCTATTAAATACCTGGGAGTAGTAATAGATGACCTGCTCTCTTTTCACAATCATATTGACACTCTTGCCTCCGGATTGCGCAAATTAATATTTATATTCAAGAGGCTTCGCCATGTCGCAGATGTAAAGGTCCTTAGATTGGTTTATTTAGCTCTTGCTCAATCTCTTATCCAGTATTGTATAGTTTCTTGGGGTGGATCCTCTAAAACTCCTCTAATGAAAGTGGAACGTGCCCAGAGAGCTGTCTTAGAAGTAGTATGGAAACTCCCTCGCATCTTTCCAACAACAAGACTATACAGTCTTGTTGGAGTTTCCATCCTACTTTTAATAGTAGTGTATGTCGACGCGATAGTCTCCTCGGCAACTTCACGCCTGTCCGTGTCTATTCATCGGCGCAAGTGGGGCTAACGGCGACGCGCACCTCACTCGTTTGCTATCATCGACCGCCGGCACACGTTACTCTTATCTGTTATATATGGACCTACCTTCAGTAAAAGTAAATCGGCTAGTCCCGACATTCGAGTCCATTCATTACAAAACCCTCATACAACGACCTCCAATAACTCCACGCCGCAACAGTGTATACTACCTGCAATGTCCTCTCAGTTCGAAAATTATTCCTACTACATCTGATCCTAACTACCCATTCCCTTATTAATATTTCCTTTCCTTAATATTCCCTTATGAATAATTAATAATTCCAATCAATTTAAAAATTCCAGGCTTAAATATAGTGCTTGCCCTCCAAGGTTGGTCAAATCCAGCTTAGCTCAACGCAGTTTTTGTTTCCTCAGCAGCCATGTTTATAACAAAATTAATAAAATCATAAACATATATCCTATGTGCTTATCAGATTGCAAAAAGTTAGTAATAGATTGGCTTCTTAAACTGGTCTACGAAGAGACCGAAAAAATAATTTCCCCACCATTATAGACCCCACAGCTGATTAAATCACGCAAACACAGACTAAAACACACACATACTCACACACACATCCACACTATCACGGATTATTGTTACTATTTAATTTTCTTTATTTGCACATGTAATATAGTCATGTTAGCAGTTTTATTTTATAAATATTATAAGGAGTAAGAGAGCCTGGAGATCCTCCACACCGGCTCCGAACCTAGTACGGACTCCAGCTCTCATAATGCTAAACCTAATGTAATTTACTTAAAATCATTTACATTTTGAGAGAAATAAATAAATTTATTATTATTATTTCATTTCTTTTGTAATTGATATGAGTGTAAAAATTGTCTATATTTCCAACGTTTTTTATTTTTTTAAATTATTTCTAGACGAAGTGAAGTAAACACCGGTGACAGTACCTTGTCCCTGGCGTAGAGCGCCGTGTCGTCGGGCGCAGGGCTGGCGCTGGCGCTGCCCCCCTCGTGGCCCCAGCGCTGTTGCTTCAGCTCTTGCCAGAACTGCAATCCGTGATACATTTTATCAAATAATGCCATATTTCGTCAGCGAATACGAAAGAAAGATCTATTTATAAACCGGCGACGCCACGTCTCTATTACGTAGGCAATAAACACGGTAGAGAAAGCGTATTCACTTTCGTGGCGCCGAGTGCAGCTAACTACCCTCAAATCCAATTATGTGTGTTTTGTTCGTTAAACTTAACTGTCCGGTGTTAAGTTTTTCATATAATTTTGTTTAACTAAATATAAACACTTAAAAGGAAATTTATTTGGACATCCTTGTTGTTCAATTACCTACGTATTTAGATTGCAATGCTTAAGTAAAAATCTGAACTAAAACCAAATCTTATATAAAATACATTCCAATAGATAAAAATTTGTTTTACAAATAGTTCAACCGTCATTTCCAGTAATGATTCGGTGTAAACCGGTTCACACGTCAGTGCAGTGATGGCTTCGGACAAATAAAGGTGTCCGCCGGTGTTACATTCGGCGTTATATCACATTGAGTGTTGCTAATTATTTATAAGCCATACTGAAGATATTCTTACTCTTTATTACTCTGTAGTATAGTGTATAAGATGTGAACTAGTTAGATAATGTATTGGCCAGGGTACAGTGAGTAGGAACCTGTTCGATGGCGTGGCTGGGCCGCTTGTACAGCGAGCTGTCGCCGCTGATGGAGTGGCGGCGCTGCACGGCCGAGCGCGGCTTGGGCGGGTACATCCTGCAACACGCGGACCACATGCTAGATATACCCATTTAATACTACCATATATTTTGGAAAGTCGTCGTCGTCGTCATCAATCCGGGCTGTTTATATACATTCAGGTACTGGTACCATATAACGACAAAACAATACTGCGGTGACAGGCGGGTAGCAACGTGAATTCGACTCATTGTTCCAGAGGCGGTCGTCTAGAGCGGTCCCTCATCGCTGTTGTTTACCGCCCGAATGGAAGAGTTGGTTGAAGTTGATGTGAAGTTTGCAGTGGTATTCAGTATACGTTACGCCAAAAAGAAACAATAACATTGACACCCTTGTTTTATTCTTGTGTTGCCACTGCAAAATTTCAAAGAAATATTCCATGACAAAAATTCATGTCTGTACTAACAACCCTGTGTTGTAAATCTAATTAGCTGTGGATGACGCTTTCAACAATCTTTGGCAGTCAATGTTTCAAAATGGGTAAAAACGCTACACTCGAAGTCAATAATCCAAAGATTTTTCTCGAGATAGACATTGTTAGCAAAGAATAAAATAATAGGTATCTTTTTTTATGTATTTATTTTTTCAGTTTTACCAATATTTTATTAACACCATCTTAGGTACAAAATCATAAAACAATAATTAACTCCGTTTAAGAACAATTTAACCACAGAAATTTTTTTGGCGATTTAAAATTGACATTAATTGCTTCTTCTTTCAGTTCGATGCCTTCTTTTATTATTTCACATATAGTAGCCACAGACAGTCCTTTAGCTTTAGCAACAAGTTGAGTATGATCTTGTTTTCTGGCTTTAAAAAAGGAATATACATTGTATGCCATCTATTTAGCTTGCTTGTTAATTTTGTTCGCAAAATTGGAAGAGCGATTCATCTTGAGATTTATCTGGGCAAGTCGTTAACCTTGTGGGTTTATGTCCAAGCGTCCGTAACAAAAGTACCAACCGCGCGCTGCGAGCACAGCCGGCGCACCGCCGCGCTCGCCGCAAACTGCCTGCTCCGCGCACCCCGCACACCCGCACACATTCCTTTTGGTGTTAACGGGTTAACACCAAAAGGAAAAGATTTCGATGAATCTCTCTATAGTTGAAGAATCCTATAGTTATTGTTAAAGATTCTTTCAGTTTCTGCAGGTTGTTCCAGGAGTCGAAAGCTCTTCTTGTAGTTGTAATTACTCCGGGAAGTTGAAGTTCGTACCGGTATTCAATGTGCCTCTGCTCTGGTTAGTAACTTTCGCCTTTTTAATTCATCTGGGGCGACCCTCTTCTGGGATACCAACTGAACAGACTCTCTACCGTAACAAGACACACCAAGATACACGAAGACTCGAATGGCCATTAATGTACGAGTTGTAGTAGTTAACTCCGTACACCGATTCGTTCTGAGGTTGTAAGTTAACGAAAGAGAAACACCTTCCACTAAGCTATTATAAAACAAATTTTAAAAATGTTTTAACTATCCGTGTACCTAAATGTCTATAATATGTAACTAGAAATATTATGTATATCTACTCAACTTTATTACTACAAACATGTTCTGACTGTTTACAAGCGCTTTTTTATAGTCTACGTGAATAAAAAAACCTTTTTTATTTTAAGATGCAATAGTTGAGTTCATTTAAGTTATAAGTAAATTACAGTTCTAGAGTAGAAGGCGATTATTTCTGTCAATAGTTGTTGATAGCGACACAGTTATAAGGTCACTATATTTAAATTCGTTAGTCATGCTTTTTATATTGCTAATTTATGACGCGCATCGTTAGCCTAAAGTAGGTTGCAGAGTAAGCAGAAAAATGTGCGCCGAGGAGACAGGTACCTACCGCACAAATCAGTTAAAACAGTACTAATGCTGAGAGTTAGTTGTACTATCCAATTTCCATAGTCTATTTAAATTCCTAGTATTTATTATATGAAGTTTTATTTGAAGTTGGCTATTTTTAGTAGTGCACCTGGTGTGATCGAGGTGTAGTTGTGTGGGCGAGGCGGGCGGGGACAGCGGCTCGCTCTCGTCGGACGACGAGGGCGGCGAGTCGTCCTTGCTCTGCGCCGCCGTCTGCTCCGCGCTCTCCGACGGCGCGGGCGGAGTCGCGGGCAGTGGGCTCATGTCACAGCGCCTGCAACAGTTATAATAATAATGATATATCTATTTATTCTGATATCGCAAAGTTTGATAGAAGCGTACAAAAGTAAACTTATTCATAGAATAATGATGGACCGAGGATACTCCCCTGCGGAACACCACAGTTAACAAATAATTTATCGCTGATATAACGATTATTTTAACACACTGCCTTCTGTCATTTAAATACCTCGCAAAAAGTTCTATCGGATTTCCTCTAAGCCCCATGAGCTCAAGCTTTGTCAAAAGTTGTAGGAGAGACACAGTGTCGAACGCTTTAGCTAGATCCAGGAATACTGCAAGACACTTTTTACCTCCATCGAGTTATCGAGGTATAACCGAGTCAACAAAATCCTGAACGGCATCACTGGTTGATTTTCCGGCCCGAAGCCATACTGGGCAGATGAGATTAAGTTGTTGACAGTGATACGGTGCTCAGTTATACGGTGCGGCTATAGCTAGTAGGTAGTGCTTCGTACGTAAAGATGAGCTCGTGGTACAGGTGGTGCGGCGGGCGGTAGCGGTCCAGGCGCAGCGCGCGGCGGGCGTGGCGCGCGTGCAGCTGCGGCGTGGCGAGCGCGGGCTAGTAGGTAGTGCTACGTACGTAAAGATGAGCTCGTGGTACAGGTGGTGCGGCGGGCGGTAGCGGTCCAGGCGCAGCGCGCGGCGGGCGTGGCGCGCGTGCAGCTGCGGCGTGGCGAGCGCGGGCTAGTAGGTAGTGCTACGTACGTAAAGATGAGCTCGTGGTACAGGTGGTGCGGCGGGCGGTAGCGGTCCAGGCGCAGCGCGCGGCGGGCGTGGCGCGCGTGCAGCTGCGGCGTGGCGAGCGCGGGCTAGTAGGTAGTGCTACGTACGTAAAGATGAGCTCGTGGTACAGGTGGTGCGGCGGGCGGTAGCGGTCCAGGCGCAGCGCGCGGCGGGCGTGGCGCGCGTGCAGCTGCGGCGTGGCGAGCGCGGGCTAGTAGGTAGTGCTACGTACGTAAAGATGAGCTCGTGGTACAGGTGGTGCGGCGGGCGGTAGCGGTCCAGGCGCAGCGCGCGGCGGGCGTGGCGCGCGTGCAGCTGCGGCGTGGCGAGCGCGGGCTAGTAGGTAGTGCTACGTACGTAAAGATGAGCTCGTGGTACAGGTGGTGCGGCGGGCGGTAGCGGTCCAGGCGCAGCGCGCGGCGGGCGTGGCGCGCGTGCAGCTGCGGCGTGGCGAGCGCGGGCTAGTAGGTAGTGCTACGTACGTAAAGATGAGCTCGTGGTACAGGTGGTGCGGCGGGCGGTAGCGGTCCAGGCGCAGCGCGCGGCGGGCGTGGCGCGCGTGCAGCTGCGGCGTGGCGAGCGCGGGCTAGTAGGTAGTGCTACGTACGTAAAGATGAGCTCGTGGTACAGGTGGTGCGGCGGGCGGTAGCGGTCCAGGCGCAGCGCGCGGCGGGCGTGGCGCGCGTGCAGCTGCGGCGTGGCGAGCGCGGGCTAGTAGGTAGTGCTACGTACGTAAAGATGAGCTCGTGGTACAGGTGGTGCGGCGGGCGGTAGCGGTCCAGGCGCAGCGCGCGGCGGGCGTGGCGCGCGTGCAGCTGCGGCGTGGCGAGCGCGGGCTAGTAGGTAGTGCTACGTACGTAAAGATGAGCTCGTGGTACAGGTGGTGCGGCGGGCGGTAGCGGTCCAGGCGCAGCGCGCGGCGGGCGTGGCGCGCGTGCAGCTGCGGCGTGGCGAGCGCGGGCTAGTAGGTAGTGCTACGTACGTAAAGATGAGCTCGTGGTACAGGTGGTGCGGCGGGCGGTAGCGGTCCAGGCGCAGCGCGCGGCGGGCGTGGCGCGCGTGCAGCTGCGGCGTGGCGAGCGCGGGCTAGTAGGTAGTGCTACGTACGTAAAGATGAGCTCGTGGTACAGGTGGTGCGGCGGGCGGTAGCGGTCCAGGCGCAGCGCGCGGCGGGCGTGGCGCGCGTGCAGCTGCGGCGTGGCGAGCGCGGGCTAGTAGGTAGTGCTACGTACGTAAAGATGAGCTCGTGGTACAGGTGGTGCGGCGGGCGGTAGCGGTCCAGGCGCAGCGCGCGGCGGGCGTGGCGCGCGTGCAGCTGCGGCGTGGCGAGCGCGGGCTAGTAGGTAGTGCTACGTACGTAAAGATGAGCTCGTGGTACAGGTGGTGCGGCGGGCGGTAGCGGTCCAGGCGCAGCGCGCGGCGGGCGTGGCGCGCGTGCAGCTGCGGCGTGGCGAGCGCGGGCTAGTAGGTAGTGCTACGTACGTAAAGATGAGCTCGTGGTACAGGTGGTGCGGCGGGCGGTAGCGGTCCAGGCGCAGCGCGCGGCGGGCGTGGCGCGCGTGCAGCTGCGGCGTGGCGAGCGCGGGCTAGTAGGTAGTGCTACGTACGTAAAGATGAGCTCGTGGTACAGGTGGTGCGGCGGGCGGTAGCGGTCCAGGCGCAGCGCGCGGCGGGCGTGGCGCGCGTGCAGCTGCGGCGTGGCGAGCGCGGGCTAGTAGGTAGTGCTACGTACGTAAAGATGAGCTCGTGGTACAGGTGGTGCGGCGGGCGGTAGCGGTCCAGGCGCAGCGCGCGGCGGGCGTGGCGCGCGTGCAGCTGCGGCGTGGCGAGCGCGGGCTAGTAGGTAGTGCTACGTACGTAAAGATGAGCTCGTGGTACAGGTGGTGCGGCGGGCGGTAGCGGTCCAGGCGCAGCGCGCGGCGGGCGTGGCGCGCGTGCAGCTGCGGCGTGGCGAGCGCGGGCTAGTAGGTAGTGCTACGTACGTAAAGATGAGCTCGTGGTACAGGTGGTGCGGCGGGCGGTAGCGGTCCAGGCGCAGCGCGCGGCGGGCGTGGCGCGCGTGCAGCTGCGGCGTGGCGAGCGCGGGCTAGTAGGTAGTGCTACGTACGTAAAGATGAGCTCGTGGTACAGGTGGTGCGGCGGGCGGTAGCGGTCCAGGCGCAGCGCGCGGCGGGCGTGGCGCGCGTGCAGCTGCGGCGTGGCGAGCGCGGGCTAGTAGGTAGTGCTACGTACGTAAAGATGAGCTCGTGGTACAGGTGGTGCGGCGGGCGGTAGCGGTCCAGGCGCAGCGCGCGGCGGGCGTGGCGCGCGTGCAGCTGCGGCGTGGCGAGCGCGGGCGGGGCGCGGGCGGCGCGGCGGCGCAGGCGCAGCGCCAGCTCGGCGCCCGACGCGCCGCACGCCCGCACCACGGCATCGCCGCTCCAGCCGATTACGCATTGACTGCCTACCTGCAAAAAAACGATAGGCATAGAGTTGATCGTTTCGATATGGTTACAAATGAAACTTAAAATTTTAGAGCTCCTGATCAAAATGCGTACCTGAACGATTTCATCCCCGATATGTACAGCCCCAGACGCGTGCGCGGGAGAACCGAACCGTATGTCGGCCAGTTGGTGGTGTCCGCAGAACGACGGCACCACGTCGAAACCCAAAGGTTTGCCGCCCTGTCGCAGCGTCACCGTGTCGAGCGACGCCGGTTGTAAAATCATAGGATCTGATACATCCTAAGATCACAAAACACAATAAATGATTTGTTTACTTCGAAAACCTTCACCAAAGATACATTGACGATAAGTTTATGTACCAACAATAGTTACAGAGATTAAGAGGTACAGTTTTTTTACAAAAAAACACACACAAACATGCTACACCAGTTCGGCAAACAAACTTACGGCCATTCGGACAAACAATTATCATAGCTTATTATTCTGCAAACACCCGAAACACTAATGCCACGAGTCATTACCTCCCTGACTTAACGGACTTCCTCTCAGACTATATTACAGATTGCGTCGTTTAAACCATCGAAATTGCTTAGCGGTCGGTTTATTTTAGACGACAAGTAAAATTATCGCCTGCAAACAACACATTCTCATGCTTATCTCGTATGTAGTAAGGTAAGTCAATATATATTATTATAAACAAGAATGGGCCCAGAATTGAACCCTGTGGGACGCCTATTACCACTGGAGATCCTATATTATTATTTTACCGTTTATTTCGACCTTCTCAATTCAATTGGCGGAATAAGAAGACAGAAGTTCGAGAGCCTTGTTCCTAATATCGTCGTAGTTAATTTTCTGACCAGAGTATCATGATGAACGCAATTAAATGCTTTGAACAAAACACAAAAAAAATATCAATGCACCTTGGAGTCCTTCCAGGCCGCGAATATACTTTTCAATAGGGTGACCCCTGCATCTAAGGTTGAACAACCCTTTGTGAATCCAAACTGTTTCCCGTGGAGTGAATAGTAGTAGTATTTTTCCTAACTAATTAAAATTAGTAAAATAGTGCATACTTAATTGGTCCTTACATATATACACAACATTCACACTTTCTTCTGCTTAAAATACACATCAAAATTTATTACACAACATTCACACTTTCTTCTGCTTAAAATACACATCAAAATTTATTTTTTTATGTTTTAAATTTTAGTTTTTATTATCTGAGATTTCCTTTTTTCGATTCAATGTCTGGTAAAATTAAAATTGTACCTATTTACTTTTAACTTTATTTAAAACTGCGGACCTTTAACAGAGGTTTTCGTTTGGAAACCTACATCAGGCACCAGTCTCTCACATAGGTGATATTTCAAGGTTCTCTAAGTTAGTTAGTTCAAAGTTAAAGGTACTTTATTCCGTAAAGTTTTTACATTTATGTGGAATCGTCATATTTTTTTTACCCTACCGTGCAGTGCATGACGTGGCAGCCACTGAAAAACACTGCCAGAAAACTCAGTAGGAATCCTTTTTTAAAATAAAATATACTTAAGATTAATTACAATCATGTGTGTTGACTCAGAACAACTCAATCCCAAGCACTTTTATCACTTAAATACTCAGAAATTTTGTAATATGCCCTGCTACACAATTTGGCTTTAATAATTCTTTTAAACTTATTCGTAGACAATTCTCTAATATCATTGGGAAGTTTGTTATAGAATCTTATACATTGCCCCATAAAAGAGTTACTTATTTTGTGGAGACGGGTAGTATGCAATATGAGATTATTCTTATATCTAGTATTTACATTATGTGTATCGCTCCTTTGACAGAAGGAATCGATATTTTTATGCACATATAGTAAGTTTTCATATATATACTGAGATGGTACAGTTAGAATGTTGACCTCTTTGAACTTTTCTCTTAGAGATACTCTCGGGCCAAGATTATAGATAGCTCTTACAGCTCTTTTTTGCAATATAAATATGGTGTTAATGTCAGCAGAGCTAAATCTCTAATTGTAAGACCTACTAGACCTAGACCAATTGTGAGAGAAAAATACAATGATTTTATTATTTATTATGATGCCAAGAAATAGCCTATACTACCACTGTTTCAAGTATTTGAGAAGCTCATGATCAGCCAAATATTTTCGCACTATAAAAATAAATGGGATATTGTATGACCAACAGTTCAGATTTATATGTGGCCAAACAGACCAAGAAATAAAAAACAACTTGTCAAAATGCTAATAATCTCGTATATTTAGTAAATAAAATATGTGCCATAGTTATCATTGCTGATGATACATCTTTGATATTCAAAATAAATAGAAAGTAGGAACCACCCAGTACGTCGAAGCGAGTAGGTGACCTAGCGGTCTGAGTGGGGCGGTACATGAAATACCAGCGCCCCACCTCAGACAGTCGTTGGGGTTCTGGCCCCCCGAGTGTGCCGGGTAACCGGCGCGTTACACCGGCTCTTGGCGAAACTCGAAGGTCCACGGGAAGAAGTTCACGCCTCTACGGAGTCGTGCAATTCATGGTGCTAATGGGGCAGAACTATTTAAATAGTCTACAGCGTGTGGTCGCCATACGGATCGCACGAGGATATACCACGATATCCCATGAGTCAGCGGCACTCCTGGCTCACCTCGGGCCATTTGATCTTCTGGTGGCAGTTGCTGCGACGGCTTAAACCGAAATTCGTACCCACCGGGAGAACGGAGAGACGGTATAACAGACGCTCATTGCGTAAAGGCGGGATGCACACCGGCGCGTTCTTGTTAAGAGGCGCGCGCGGCTCGAATTGCCGCGGAACGCTCAACAGCGTATTATAGGTGCCATTCTGCCTCACCTCGAGGCCTTAATGGGAAGGAGAGTTACGTCACCGGCAGACTGGCTCAAATACTCACCGGACTCGGTGGTGGACTTTCGGTGAGCATCTAAGCCGGATCGGCAGAGAAGCGACGACACAGTGTCACTACTGCACAAGCAACCTGGATGCTGCCCATTATTCGTTGGAGGAAGGCCGAGATGCGCGTTCTGGTCGCCGCGATCGTAAGGAATCTTTAACCGCCGGCAGTCGATTATGCGATCCTGGCAGGCGGCTCCACTAAATATGACGCCGTGGTTTCCTTCTGCGAGGCAGTCATGCCCCAGAAGAAAGCCATCGAGCGGAATTAGAAACAAGTTAATCTCGCTCGCATGCGGAGGTGGAGTCGGGGCGACGGCGGCAGCCGGTAGCCCAACTCCCCTCGGGGCTACTGTGACAGTATGAGAAGTGTCCTCTACTGCCGCCACGTGCAACCAGCGATCTGTTTGGGACGCAGTAATTGTGCCGGACTGGCCGTAGTCGGAAATTCGGGAGGGCAATCTACAAAACAATCCCAGGGTCGTGTTCCGACCACCAGGGACATGGCGCAAAAGGAGGAACACAAATACTTTTTCGGGTGGCATGCGTACGCGTTCCCTCGGTATTATCAAAATAAAACATGAAAAGAATAAGGATACTATTAAATTTGAATTTTATTGCATTATTCGCAATGCAAAGCGTTAATCTAATCTCAAAAATGGGTAATCATAAATAAATCCCCCGGAAGGGTGTGAGCAAGGGAAGCCTAAATTTGATTTGCCAGTGTGTATCGTTCCTAGCTTAACGCAGAGCGCCTACCCCGGATTGGTAGATGGTGCAGGTTCCAGACCCGCCGGACGATTAAATATATGATTTTCCATTTTTGAGATTATGGACACTATCTTCATATTACAAAAAAGGCAGAGCAGTCGAAACAATTTAGAAGCGATTCCTTACGAGTCTTGATGTCTGTGTGACGATGTAAACCAGAATATTACTTAGATTCCGTAAAAATAAGTGACTATCTGCCTATAGCCGTAAGTACTTTTTATTCTGTGCTATAGCAGCTTTTAAAAGTACCAAAAGCCCAAAATTAATTTATGGATTGTTACAATAAGTTTTCAACTTAAATTCCAGACATATCTGGTTCAAAATTCAAAACGCATATAAAATATGCACCTACGGTTAACGGTTACCATAGCACTGACAGTATATTATTATTGAAGATAAAGTCGTATGGCACTCGGTGCCAACAATAAGTAAATCTTTGCGGGCCGTCATAGGGAAGTTTTCATACCTGTATAATGTAGTCTGCGGTGGTGGCGGTCTGCGCGGCCGCCGCGGCCACGGCGCGCGCCGGCTGCTCGGCGAAGCGGTCGCGCTGCGCGCACGTGGCCGCCTCCAGCGACAGCTTCAGCAGCGCCGCCTTGCGCTCGGCCAGCGGCGCCGCGCACAGCGGCCACCTACCAGCGGCTCGGTCAGCGCGCCCACAGCCAACGGCTCTGGGCGCGCTGACCACGTGGGGCACAATCAAAGCAAAGCCTAATGGCCGCCAAACACTATAACCCTTTGAAAGGTTACATAAACCTGTGCTTTACCGACAAAATATCGAGACGATTTCGGTTTCTGAATTGTGTAACCCGATTTCTCAGCAGGCACTAAATTGCCTAATTTCAAATGAGATCTTCCTAGGCTCAAAAGCTTATCGTGAATATGAACAAACCACCCACCACATAATTTGGGAGTTTAATCTCAATATATACAGTTCATAAACTATATGTAATAAAATATATATGACTATGAGTGAGAAGAAAAGGACGAACCAATCAACTTAAATTTAAATATTTCCTATTTAATTTGATTTTAAATGCTACTTTAGTCGTACAAAATATATATATATATATATATATATATCCTTAAATTTATCATTGTACACATCAATACTATGGGTAAAGAACTGATTGTTGGTGTATACAGTCTTGTATAGAGGTACAATAGTAGCAAGTAGTAGTTCTGTAGTAAGTAATTTTTTGGTCGTGAACCAGGTCTGGGCACTTTTATGTCTATATTTTCGATAATGTGTGGGATGTCAATGTAAGTATTTAATGTTTAAAAAGAAATACTTGGTTAAATATTGTTCATAAATCCAATTTGATGGAAGGCTCTGTTACGGATTTCCTACTTTTCAATTTGTTATATCTTTATAAAAAGACTGTTCATTATGTAAACATTTATTTACAATGCGGAAAACAATTATTGAGTGACAGACGTGTCAATTGAAAACCTTTTACTCTCTCACCATAGAGGTATTAAATACCATGGAGGTATGTAGGTATGCAACAGGTCTCCACCCTAAAAATGTCCTCACGGCTCTTGCCTGTGCTAGCGCTAGGCACCCGTCTCTACCCTAAATTTGTCTTTTAGTCCGCTTCTATGGTGGTCCGCGTCATCTGGTCGACGTGCCGCTTGTATGTTTCCCCGTCGTCTGTTTCTACCAAATACTGAACCTGCCCCAGCTAGCACAGACAAGAGCCGTGAGGACATTTTTACACGTGCAATTTAAGGGTACACTAACCAATAATAGGCGAAGTGCTCCTCAACATCCACAGACGAGAATATTCTCTCCAGGCCAAAGAGTACAGGTGCGAAGTTATAAGCCAATGAGGAAATGGGAATTCGGAACGGTATTGCGAGTGCTGGGGCAGGTGAGACAGGTGTCAATTGAAAACCTTTTACTCTCTCACCATAGAGGTATTAAATACCATGGAGGTATGTAGGTATGCAACACACTTAATTTCGTCATTTTGTTTCCATACAATATATTTAAGACGACAAGGACGTACAAGGATCGTTCTGGACCTCATGATTTGGCCATTGCGAATACTCGTATGCAACTTAAGACTACTCAAACCGTTTCAGCTCTGTCGAAAAATCCAAGAGGGTTTCAGAATGTTTGAGTAGTCAAATTAGTCAAAGGCAAAATCTAATTATGGACTCTTGTCCTCGATGGTGCTTGAGTACTTCTTGCAACATCTTGGGAACACTCAGGAGCTTTAGCCATAGACAGCAGTGCTGGTGTCTTAATAATGAAACCACTGCAGGAGCTGTCCAAGGGTGCAAGGTACAAGGGAAATCTACATCCTTAACATGAATAGATGTGATAAAGCGTATTTTTCATGCATGCATAGCTTTATTGTACTTCCCATTCATTTTTTTTCCCATAAAATTTACATATGAAATACATATGACAAAAATATACTTAGTAGTACTAGGGTCAATAAATAGCTTTTCTCGTAACCACCCTCGTTTTGAGTTTATAATTAATGTAGAATATTACCTGTCCAGCCAGCACACAAGGGGTTTGACAGCATGGACCGTCCGTGCTACATCAGCAAGGGTCTGCGTCTCAAGTCTTGCATCTGGGTGATGACCAAGTGCACGTGCCAATGTTGTTGCCACCACCGACACACGGAGTGCCAGTTGTTGAACACACTCTCTTGAGACTTCATATTGCTAGACACAAAGTCAATTATACCATAAAAAAAATGTTTTTACTCTTCACATACTTCTGTAAAATCAAACAGTTATGCCATGTTCATAATAATCACAAATCAAATTGAGCTTCAAAATAAAATTTGAGTTGAATGCCTTTGACTTGAGGTTGTGATATACATAGAAAACATAAAATTAGACATTTTATTAAGGTAAGGTCCCCCACAGGTGCTCTATGCTCATTTTTAGAAATTATTAAAAAGATAAGCAAAGATTTTATGGCCCTCATGTGAAAAAAGACACATTGAGGCATTGTTTCTTTATTTTTAAACTGGCGTAAATTCGAGTTATTATGTGTAAATATGCAAGATTATTACAATTAACTGCTATTAAGCAGTTGTTGAATTTTGATTAATTTTTAAATTAAAATATATTTCTTTTATCTCTGTGCCTTTTAGCAAAGGCCTCCTCCAACTCTTTTATCCTTTCGAAGACATTTAACTACTTCATCTTGCGTTTGGTGGCAATAAAGTGTTTTTGAAGCTATTTGAATCCCTGCAAATCCCAACAATGTAGACGAGTCTGCTGACTGTGCTAGACCTAGCCATGACTTCAATGTTTTTATGACTTTAGAATCATACTTTCTCAAAAGAATTTGACCAATATTGTATACTAGGAAAGTCCAGTTGAGAGGTGTTATTAAGTAGTTATCGTAAATCCAACCTTTTTTTAGACCTCTTTTTGAGAAATAAATATCTTAAACCTTTTTATATTGCTTATTGGCTTTTGGTCTATATTATCTGTCTTCTGAAAAAGTCTGGATTACTACATCTAGAGCTGTTGTACAACCTTTGTACTCTATCTTTCTTCCACAGAATTTGGAATGGTTTCAGAAATTGTAGAAACTCTTTGCTCACCTTGTAATAAAGTTTAAAATCCGTATAGTATATATAAAGTTTATATTCCCTGCTAAGTCATGGCAACAAAGTGATCTATTTTAAATTTTATTATTATGCTTGTTCTACCGTCAATAGTTGTGCTGTAATTTCCTGTAATATCAACATTTATCTTATTTATATAGACTAGCCCAATTATCATGCCTAATATGTAACTAATGGTTTCTTAGCATTCATGAAAATGCATTCATTAAGTAAGT
This sequence comes from Pseudoips prasinana, assembly GCA_951640165.1. Lineage (NCBI taxonomy): Eukaryota > Metazoa > Arthropoda > Insecta > Lepidoptera > Nolidae > Pseudoips > Pseudoips prasinana. The sequence goes on along the minus strand of OX621238.1, from coordinate 707,277 downwards.
ATGACAATATAAGAGAAATCTGATTCAGACAAATACATGGAACTAACATTTTATGGTTTATTAGTTAGTAGTAAGGTTGTGTAAAAACAAAAACAAAATCTAAACTTAACCTTAGCTCAAAATAATTTGTTCATGAGAATTGATTTTTCAGTAATATTTTTCACACTTATGGTGTACAATGTACAGTTTTAAACTACCAAGGCCATTGATACTTAAGTAAATAGTTAATACAAAGTGGATATGAATCATGTAATATTTTTTTCTATAATCCCAAATAACAAAATCCATTTTTATAGAAAATCTACTATACAGCCCACCATTTATACATTGGCACCACAAGGCATATCAATTGAATGCTGTCTGACATCAACTGATCAACAACTGTTCACCATAAATGCATATACAAGAAGGACCATATAAATGAAAAATTAGAACATGACCACACCTACATCTGGACTCAGTACCAAACCCTTTGAGAGGCCTGGATTAAACTATAGTTTACAAAAACTGTAGTCACTCCTTTTAAAAAACTATCACAAATAGCAGGACTATGCAACTAACTAAAATAAGTGCATCAATTACAGAAAGAAGCAACTTATTATTTATAACATTTAAGTGACCAATTATCAAACATATGCAAAAACAATTATTTTTAAATATCTGTTGGTATAACAGCTCAGCTACAAGCCATTACATTGCAAATCTACACAATCCTTTCAATTACTTTACTACTACTAGTACTTTCAACTGACCAGACAGACACTGATCTAAGAAGTGATTGAGATGAATAATATCAACGGCATCAGATTTGAACATGCCATTCCACCTGGAGTGGCACTGTGCCCTTGAAAAGATCTCTTATAGAGATCTTTTCAAGGTCACAAAATAGTGGATTTTAGACACAATGGATCTGTAGAAAATGATACTGCAGCCCAGTCACATAGGGATCAGTAACTACAATAACAAGATCAGAACAAATATTTTTTGAAGTTATACTTCTTTTGGCGCGATGGAGAAAAATGATGAGAGTGATTTTTTACGATGCGCACGCACACTGACACCAAAAAATTTAACAGCATGAAGTTAGTTCTAGGTGGTATGAAAATGTATGAGAGTAAAAATAACAGCATGACGTTAGTTCTAGGTGGTATGAAAATTGATAACTATGTTCAAGTTGTATATTAAGAAGTATAACTTCTAACGCGTGTACATAAGTACATACAAGTTTTTTTCTACAATCAACCTTTGAAAACATGGCTGCATGAGAAAATCATACAGCAACATGAAACAGAGTGGATGGCTCTAGAATCATGTAGACAATCAAAAGAAATTCTACCATCTCTGAACAAACACCTATTACAAAGTCTACTAGATCTGAACCAGTAAGAGCTATACAATTATTGGACACTCGCACTAAACAAACGCCTCTTCAAGATTGGTGTCACAGACTGTGCATGTTACATGTTACATTGCAAGTTACATCAGCAGGCATACTGATAAATGATGACAAAATCCCTGAATGATCTGAAGACACTGCAACACTACACTCAAACCAAACTTTCAAGGTTACTTGGACTTCTGGATGGAACAGAAATGGTTCTAGTAGCCAAATAAGATCACACACAATGGCCCAATCAGGAGGCTAAGTAATAATAATATCCTGGGACATTATTTACACACTCCCATCTGATCCCAAACTAAGCTGAATGTAGAAAACAATCTCCAAACCATTCACCACACACAATGTCCATGTGCTTGGATTTGATACTAGCTAACCATACTTATAGTCTTGTTTATAAATGAAAGAAGTTAAAAAGGTCATGGGAGGTGCCTAACAATTTTGATTACATGATGATTCCATGAATACACTCCCACTGTAAGAAACTTTGTGAAAAGTAGACCACTACCAGTTTATCAGTTTATTTTTGATCAAGGAGCATGCAAAATATGGAAAAACATCAGTGAAATAATCTTTGCCATACATATTTTACTCAGTAAAATTTACAATTATTTTTTTGAATCATTACTTTTCTTTACCCTACCATGCAATGCTTGATGTTACAGCTACAGCTAATCACTGCCAACCAACTCAGAAGGAATCCTTTTTTTTTAATAATCAGGTTCAACTTAACATCTAATTACAATTGAAAGTATTGAATTAAATCTACTCATTCATAATATACCTTCTATGTAATAACTGTTTATGTATTTACATGTTGTTCAATCAAAAGCAGTTGACCTCTTTTTATATACTTTCAATATAATGTTGGCACAAGTATCCAATCCTGTCTCTACATTGAAATTTTTTATCTCCTATTATTTAGTTCAACCTATTACTTACTATCTTTCTCTTTTTAGAAATTTGTATCTTAATTATTTCCTTGATAGTAATTTGTTCATTTCCAATAGTGTTGACTTTATAATGCACTTGAAATTTACAACACTTACTCTCTATAGATAACTAGAGTAAATATGTTGCACAAATTGCTATTAAATCAACTAAAACAGATTTCTCTGACAGCACTCAAAACTATATATCCAGAAGCACACACAATTGTTCAGTAACAGCACATACAGATAACACAGCTAAGATAAGTACATTGTTATGTTTAAGTGAGTCATACAAACAATGCGTATTTAATGTCTCACTACTAAGTTGGTTTAAATATTTGGCTACGGCCTGAGGGTTAGTCCATGACTGATATACTATAACAGGCTGCCTACATATTATATTATATCACCATAATATTATATTGGTTTCATCATCTCCGCATACCCTATGCAAATATTAACTAGGATGATGTACATTATAGTACATCGTCAAGAATTGTTTTGTATTCGTAACTCACAAAGTTCCTCAAGTGCTCGACGGCTTCAAGGAGGAGTTCTTGATGTCCAATGACGTGCATGCCGAGGTACTCCAGGTCGTCGCAGCGCAGCGTCAGCAGCTTGGCGCCGTCGAGCCCGCGCGCACGCAGCGCCGGCACGTAGCGCGCCACCGTGGGCCCCAGCCCTGCAACCGCACACACAGTGACTCACCGACACCACAACACAACACCACTCACTTACACCAAAACAGCTTGACCACACACCTGACAGCCAGTCCGCCACCTGGTCCGGAGACCACTCAGCTATGTTCAAACTAGCCATTAGCATTGACTAGGCTCATCTTCTACTCGCCGCTTCCCTTATTATTGTATTCCAGCGGAAAATCTGTGAACAAACACAGCCGCCGGACCTCTTTTGATATTTTGACTGACATTGACATTTAAATAAAACGCATCACTGATTTAAAAAACGTTTTGTTATCAGTATTATGATACGTGCCAACAGACCAGTAACCATCGGTCACCTTACTTTTGAGTCAAACATGTCTTCGATAATAAATCTAAAATAGGTATAATTTAGATATTTTAGCTTAAATAATATTCACTGAGATTCACATGAGATGGGATTTACTGCTGACTTAGTCAAAAGTCACATTAACAGTTCGTTCGTCGATTGTTTTAAACAATTTAGAGTTCTATGAATAACCCACAATAAATATATTTTGAACAGAAAAATAAGGCAAAAATCGTCAAATATAACTAAAAATAAAACCATAATTGTGGCGAAAAGACGCATCTACGGTCGGCCGATGTAGGCTCGTGGTCTATAGAAGAGACAATATTAAAAAGGTTGTCTCTTCTAGCATTCGAACTGGGAACAAGACTCTAATTCAAATTCGTACCTCTCTCAGATTATAATATTTTCTTCCATACACTCTGTACAAAAGTAATATAAACCTTTGCAATTACTATAATAAATGTACTGTGTAACTATATTTATATTATAATATATAAAGAAGACAACGCTGCATAGAATCCTGTGGTTTAATTTTATACTTCAGTCAACATCCTATAATAATATTTGAAATATTTGAAATTTGTTTAAGACTTATTATTTTTACGTGTCTTATATATTTCATATAATCGGTCGGGCGAAATGCGGGTAGTTGTAGGTATATCCGGACGCAAGCCAGTGGTATTAGTTCGCAGTTCTTACGTGTAGAGTTAAGAGCGCGCGCGGGATTAGATTACGGTAGTTTCCTGTATGACAACTATTGTAAATTAAAATTATATAAATTGGACAAAATCCAAAATGAAGCCAGCGTATCACTGGCAGTTTCTTAAGGAGTACTCCCACCCACGTAATGGAGAGTGAACTATGCGTTCCACCTTTACAAATTCGTCGGGTCTTTCTTGCTATTAAATTTCGAATGTAAAAAAATATCGATAATTATATAAAGTCATGTATTTTTCCAGAATATTAATAAACATAGATAAAAGACAGTGTTTCTCTAGACTATTGTGTAAATTGGTATGAACTTAATATTAAAATTAAGCATATTAATATTGAAGGTTTGTACAATGCTAAAAGAAAATATGAAATTCTTCTCTGAGACAAATATGTTCTGAATAGTAATATTAAGGAAATAATTATCATAACCATTATAAAATATAGGTAGGTATACGTGTGCGTCAAAAGATAAGTGCGTCTAAAATTTAGTATTTGCTATGATGTGCCTATAATGTGTCTTGATCTATTATTTCCGAGGCACTTTCTTATATAAAATTAATAGATTTGTAGATACATTGGCAAAGGAAGCTACTAGCTATGGTGTTACTCTACATGTATTGCCTTTACTGGTTGTATACACTTCATAATATGAAAGTGTTATTTTAACTTTTCTTTTAACAAAAAAAGTCAATGCCTACACTAGGGAATCCAATCCGTGTGTCGCGGGGACTTTACAAACATATAATAGACGGACACAAATTACATCCAGACTCAGAACACCTATTTATGGATCACACAAATAGTTGTCCGGCGCGGGACTCAAACCCGCGACACAAAGCGGCGAGGCGCTGTCTTAGCCGCTGCGCCACGCGTGCAGTGTTAACTTTTTTGGGAACTTCATTTTGATGTGCGATCAGTAGAAAAGGGTATATGGTATAAAACTTTGAAGCATGAGCCTTGGAAGTCCCATGGTTTGCTAAATGTACCTACTTTAAAAAGAAACTGCATTTCGATTTCGTGCCGGTCATATTCCACTGAAAATGTCGGCCCACTTGACGAAGAAGGGTCCATCACCACTATGCTCTGAGTGCGATGTAATAGAAGACGCATATCATATTATGGTGGGATGAGACCGGAACGAGGAGTTCAAAAACAATATGCTTTTGGTAGCCCAGATTTTAAATAATTCGGCGGCTGTAACATTATCTTAGCATATCCACTTTCTAAGGTTGGTACGGTTATATATAAAATTGTAAATCATGGTATGCGACGACGTAATTTATGTATTTAATTTAGGGTTTGATTTAGGTTTTTTAATATAAGGTGTGTGTATTGTTCCTACGGAGTGTCATAGTTTTAAAACTCGTGGACTAAACTCCTTAAATAAATAGAGGTTAGGTATATCTCTAATTGGTTTTGCTAATTGAGACGCGTAGACGCGTATTGTTTGGAGTTAGACTCGCGCATAAGTTTTTGTAATCGTTTACATTCGTGATATTAGGGACAATCAACTTTTAAAGTGCTCTTTTCAGTGGTTTGAACAAGATTTTTTTGAAAATATACTTTTACATATTTTAATAAACTTATTGTGCCGTCACTAAGGAAATATATTGAATTTTATGTTTTTCGTAGTAGCTGCGAAGTTTTTGTTATATTTTCGGATATTTTTTATATTTTATGATTATGGATCTCTCGCGTTACTAAAATTAAGACTTAATATTATGGAGTAAAACACAACATATTACTTATACAAATTGTATTATTGGTTAGAGATAATCAAACAGTAGATATTAGTATAATCAGACTTTCTTTTTCATTATATTATCACATCATAAATGATGTTTTAAGGTCTACGGTGTTACCATAACCATTGCAACAGCTTATTTTTTAAAACAATCATACTTGAACATAATCAGTATTAATAGTTATATAATATGACAACAAGCAAGTATTAAGGTTTACATTTTGTTAGTTTTTATGTATAAATGAGTGAAAATCTTATAACAAACTACCAAAACAAAATCAAAAAGGTAGGGACATTTAGTAACGCTAGAGAAAACTATTTGGTAACAACAGAGAATGTGTTGAAAATCCGCATGTTAAAAATAAATGAGATTTAAGGCCTAAAAGAGATCTAAGAAACCATTATAAAATAAAAGCAAAGAAAAACATCTTCTCAAATAACAAATAGGTTATATTAAAACCTTCTTCATTATTTTCTAAACTAATATTTGGCGAGTAAGATCAACATAAAATTAAATATTTGATTTTAAATTTTGTAAGAATCTGCGTAAATGTTTACGTGTAGATCATCAAACGGGATTTTAGACTTTTCTACATTGTAACTTGTACAAGGTTTTTCATCATCAGAAGAATATATCGTCATATCAGCCGAAAGACGCCCACTGATGGACAAAGGCCTCCCCGAAAGATCGCCACAATTACCGGTCTTGCGCTATCCGCATCCAGCGTCCATTTTGTAGAGGGCCTGCCTACGCTGCGACTTCCGGATCGTGGTCGCCACTCGAGAACTTTTCGGCCGTCGGTTCTACGAGCTATGTGCCCTGCCCACTGTCAATTCAGCTTCTCAATTCTTCGGGATATGTCGGTTACTTTGGTTCGCCTGCGGATCTCAGCATTTTGGATTCGATCTCGCAGGGAAACTCCAAGCATAGCCCTTTCCACTGCTCTTTGGGTGATCTTGAGCCGTCTGATAAGGGCCATAGTGAGCGACCACGTCTCTGTTCCGTAAGTCATCACTGGCAACACACACTGGTCGAAGACTTTCGACTTGAGACACGGCGGTATTTGGGACGAGATGTTACGTAGCTTCCCGAACGCCGCCCGACCGAGCTGGATTCTACGAATGACCTCCTTCTCTAAGTTGGACCTAATTAGTTGGATGATCTGTCCTAGGTAAATATAGTTCTCTACAACTTCGAGTGCAGAGTCTCCAACCTTAACTAGAGTGGGTGCTTCATGGATGTTTCAGACCCACTTGTTGAGAGACTCTGCTGACGCCATCGAGCATTGTACCGAGGTCTTCAAAGGTCTCAGCCATGACATTGATGCCAAAGCCTTCCTATACCAGAAGCTTGAAGACATCTTCCTATGACGCGGTGAACAGTTTCGAAGATATAACATCTCCCAGTCTCACACCTCGCTGCAAGTGGATAGGTTTCGAGTTCTGGTCCTGGAGTCGCATAGACATAGTAGCGTATTCATACAAACACTTTAACACCTCGATATATACCGGTATTCGATTCCTTTGGAGAGACCTCATTACGGCCCAGGCTTCGATTGAATCTGAGGTTTTCTCATAGTCCACAAACGCTAAGCATAATGGCTGGTTATACTCCTCGGTCTTCTGTATAACTTGCCGCAGCGTATGTATGTGGTCTATGGTACTAAAGCCTTTACGGAAACTGGCTTGTTCGGGAGGCTGGGAGTCGTCAAACCTGCGTGCGAGACGTTTCGTGATGACTCTCGAAAACAATTTGTAAACATGGCTCAGCAGTGTGATGGGTCTGTACTTCTTCAGGTGGGTTCTATCACCCTTTTTGAAGAAGAGCACTGCCATACCGCTGTGCCATGCTTGTGGCGTATGACCTTCTAGTATGACGGAGTTAAATAACTTCTGAAGGGCCCGTAGGATTGGTGTACCACCCGCCTTTAGAAGCTCTGCTGTAAGTCCATCATCACCAGGCGTCTTGTTATTCTTAAGCTGTTTGAGAGCCATTCTAATGTCGTACAGGCTGACGTCCGGGATGTCTTCGGTGAAGTGTTGGGTAAGTCGTGCTCTGGGAATATACCTCTTCATATATATTTTGCGCCTCTTATTAGTAATGTCCTGTAGTTCTTTGGTAAATTTGAGAACAACCAAGGGTTCATCATCGTTCAAAGATTTAGCTGTTTGTCAAGATTGGCGATCATCATTATTTGCCGTACCATCATCGGAGGGAATATAAAAATGTTCATCATTTTCTGTGATTATCCGCGTTTCTTAAATCGTAATTTCAGGTCTCCGAAAACTTGGCGGTGTATTTTCCAAAACTCTGTTTAACATATTTTTCGTTATTTCTTTTGGAGTCAAATCTTTGACTAATCTTTATCTTTCGGGATATCGTTCCCTTGGCTTTCTTTTTGCCTCTTCGTAACTTCCGGAATTATTTTCCAATCGACCTCTATAAAGTTTCTGTTTTTCAGCCGCACTAATTGATACTTTTTGTTTTGTATTTTATTTCAATCTGAAATAACATATAATACAGTTATTTAAATATTTAGTTCAAATATTTTTAAAATAATAGAAAGTTGACGTTATTATTACAAATAAAGTCGAATTATTATGATTAAAATCGGTATCACCTTTGCCATACATTCTCTAAAGTTACCTACAACGCCAGAGAAATTTACAGAAACGCGGGGGAAAAAGTAACAGAAAATCGATTATATATTAACATTTACGGAATGAAACGAAATGATAGTGGTTTAATTCTAAAATTAGAGCAAAAAGGCTTTAAATTTAAATAACAAAAGCAACTAATTATAAAATCTTACCCAAATTGATGTCATAACTTAGTAGAGCGGTAATAAAACCACGCACACCTCTTGAGAGCTTGTGGCACAGTGACGGCCGACCTGTGAGACATTGATCTTGCTGCGGCTTGCCAACGTAGTTAGAGACAATCACTCCCGCTAATAACTAAAGCTTAGAGCTATCTCGCGATAAATTTTGGAGTTTTTCATATAACGCAGTAGAATTGATGTTTTAGATTCTCTTTGGGAACAAACACTTAAAAAAATAAAAATGTACGTTATAATTTAAAAAATATGTATCAACTGTCTTTTTAGCTAAGCTTACTCAAATAGCTATCTAATAAAAATATTAAAAACATATGTCTCTAAGCACCTAAGCCGAAAAAAAGGCAAATGTTTATTGTGACCCATACCTGGGGACATACTGTTTTTGTACGAATATCGACAGTGTTCCCCTGCGTTTTTACAAAAAAGCGACTAATAATTTAAAAAGTTGTACATATAAACATAGTTACATAACTTCTAAGCATCTTATTCCATAATGTAACGACAATATTTACAAAATATTCATATTTAATATTGTTTTTGGATTTTAATTTCATAGGGACACGAAAGGAGTACTTTAAAAGTTGATTGACCCTGTTCAACCTTGAACATACATCTACTACACGCGCCAGCAAAAAATCACAGCGTCAACATTAAGAGCGACATACATTCGTTACACGCGCCGGCAACACCGGCACACCGTCAGCACTGGGAAGTGGCCTACTGAGATTTTCGCTGCATCGGCTCGATACACACACAACACACATGTAAATAGGCATCAATGTGTATTTACCACAAAATTTGTATATAATAAAGTTAATTATTGTAATAAACTAGTCATCAAGCTGGAGTCGATTTTGATTCATCTCCTGTAACTCCTCTCACTGTGGCCAAGACACCTTTAGCCGTCATCGATCCTATGAGTCTGTGGGATCGGCAGTGGGAAAACCTTTTCCTGTGTACATTGCACGACGTACACGAACCCCTATTCCTACCCAACTTCCGTCTGTTACCGTAGGTCTCCTGTGACAGACATCCCGTACGTCAAAACCGACGTAACCTACGTTCGGTCTGGTTTGTATGGTAGGCTAGGGCGTTAGGGAAGCTAGGGTACTAGGTGATTGTTAGAAGGCTAGGTTTGTAGTCAGCAGGGTCTTAGGTAACCACAGGCTCTGTTAGTTCAAACGTAGCCATACTGTACGTATTTAGGATAACGGCCGCCACGAGCTGTAAACCTGGGTAAGTACATTTGGTCCTTCGAGCTTATTTTAAGAACCAGGGGGGTTTGTTCATTTGTTCCTGTAGGATAGCACTTACTGACATACACTTTAACGTACTTCAAGCTTGCGTACTCAATAAGCGCCTGTTTTGTTGTATGTTGAAGGACTGACTAACTTAGTTGTCGTTCGTACGGTAGCGGATCGGGAACCGGCCTCTCCACAAGCGGGTCTCACCGGTGTTTTGAGAAGTCGCACATACCGTATCGAGGGCAAAGATTGCAACTAAGTGTCGTAGAAACAGTTCGTTAGGGATAGGATAGGGCAGTTAGAAAAATGGACATACAAGAAATTAATGAAACCATAAGAAGCCAAGAAGCGGACTACAATGAAATAAGACAAATATTCGCTAACATCAAGAAAGATTCCGCAACACGGAAAACTTTGAAGTACATCACGGAAAGGAGAGCTCGACTCACAGACATATTTACAAGAACGACCAATAACCATTCAAGACTAGAAGACCAGGATGCGTTGTGTGATCACAAATACATCACTACTAACTACTACGATTCTATTAAAAAACAGTACGCGCAAGCTATTGATTACCTATTGAAGTGTGAGAGGCGATTACAATTACTAAACCAAATTTATGAGCCAGAAGACATAGAACCCCAAGAAGAAAAAGTGGTCAGTTCACCGAAAATATTTATACAATTATTTCGTATCAATCAGATGCAAAAAAAACTGCAGTCAGCAAATCAATCCATTGTTGAGGGCAAGGCGGATTGGTACTTAGAATCTCTACTAGCAACTTTACAAAACCAATGGCAAGAGATTGAAGAAACACATTTGTTAATCCTAATGGAAGATAGCACCGTTGACCACAGTTATTTTCAAGAAGATATGTTTGAAAGGACACAGACGGAATTTGAGCTTGTTATTGAAAAATTGGCCGCAACTATGAGTAAAAACCATCAAACAGCGATCATAAAACATCGATTAAGTTGCCAAAAATAGTAATTCCGACGTTTAATGGCACTTATGAGTCATGGAGTTCGTTTTATGACTTATTCTTGAAGATAATACACGAAGATAAATCATTGAGTGACACAGAAAAAATGCAGTACTTAAAGACGCATGTACAAGGAAACGCCGCTAAGCTGATTAAGCATTTAACAGTCTGTGACGCAAATTACGCAACCGCATGGACTCTGTTAACGAAGCGATACAAAAATGAGAGATTGATCGTTACCAAACACATCGACAAAATTCTAAGTTTGACAAAAATAAAAAAGGCCAATGCTACGAACTTGAGAAACTTGCATGATACGATTAATGAAAACCTAGAGGCACTGAAAATTCAAAAAATTGACATCTCAACGTGGGACCCTATCTTAACTAGACTGCTTAGTAGAATATGGGACTCAGAAACTGATGAAAAATACGAACATCAGTTGAAGGAACCAAACAAAATACAAGATTTTTCGGAAATGATGCAATTTTTGGAGAAGAGATTTAAATGTTTGGAAAGTACTTGCTTTTCTCAAGAAGAAGTTAGTGGTCACAAGCCGCGCAATGAATTTTCAGATGTCATAAAAAACCGAGAGGACAAACGCATGTGTTGGTTTTGTCACAGTTACGAACACAGCATTTATCAATGTTCTAGTTTTAAAGCGCTGACAGTGCAAGACCGCAATAAGGCGGTCAATGACAAACAAATGTGCAAAAATTGTTTGGTACACGAAATGACGATTAAATGTAACAGCACGAAAAGTTGCGGATACTGTGGGAAAAGAGGTCACCATTCTTATTTGCACCATCACAACCAAAACGCGTCACCATTAAAAAGTGGGTCTAGAAAAGAAGGTTTGTCAACCCCATCCACAAGTAAAGCTATGACAAAGTCTACATCCAACATATCTACCACTTACAGAGCTGATATACAAAAAACCACGTTACTTGCGACGGCCTTAGTACAAGCAAACTCTATAGACGGAACATCCCACGTACTAGTTCTATGCGACCAGGGTTCAGAAGCCTCATTCTGTACGGAAGAGGTGGCCAAATTGTTAGCATTTCCACGGTGCAATATACAAACTGAGATAATCGGGATTGCTGACGAGAAACCTAAAACATCGAATTATACTATCGATGTCCAACTACAACCAAGATTCCCCAGCGAATACAGGTTACCAGTCACACTTATCATTCTACCAAAATTAACTGGCTCGCTACCAGAGAAAAACATACCAGAAATACGGTCAGATTGTTTACAAAACAAACTAATTGCCGACCCTACGTATTACAAAAGAGGCCCAATAGATATAATATTGGGCGCTCAAGAATATAGTAATTTACTATTAAACGGATTGTACAAGATTCAAGATGGAATTATCGCACAAGATACAGAATTTGGATGGATTTTATCTGGGATTTGCTGTAATCAGACTACCACTAATACAATAAAAATCATCAGTATGACAACACGTACTACAGAAGTTCAACAACTAAGCAAGTTTTGGGAGTTAGAGGAAGTACCCGAAAAATACCAGTTATCGAATTACGACCAAGACTGCGAAAACTTTTACCAAGAAACTACAATTAGGAATCCGGATGGAACCTACACCGTGAGACTTCCTTTCAAGGATAACAATATCGATTACGGGGATTCTCGCCAAAAAGCTGTGGCAAGGCTTTTACAACTAGAACGAAAGTTTGCTAAAGATGGGAACCTGCAAAAAAGATACCAAGAATTCTTAAATGAATACCTAGAAATGGGCCACATGAGAAAAGTCACTAGAACAGACTATTATCAAGGCAAATACTATATCCCTCATCAGCCAGTAATCAAAGAAGATTCGTTAACTACTAAGTTAAGAGTGGTATTTGATGCGTCCAGCAAGTCAAGCACCAATGTAAGCCTAAACGGAAATATGTTTACAGGACCAAGATTACAACAAGATTTAGCACATATACTATTACGTTGGCGTAAACATAGAATAGTATTTATGGCGGATATTGAAAAAATGTATCGATTCATAAAAGTAAATGAACAAGACTTAAGTTACCAACGAATATTATGGAGGAAATCGGCAAAACATGCAATCGATGAGTACGAATTAACTACTGTAACGTACGGCACAGCATCTGCGCCATATTTAGCGATCAAAACATTAACAACTTGCCATAGATGAAAAAACGAATTATCCTGCGGCCAGCCAAATAACTCTCAGAGATTTTTATGTGGATGACATATTATCAGGGGATAACAACGTTGAATCAGCAAGGAAGCTGCAAAAAGACCTCATAAACATGCTACAAGCAGGCGGATTTAATCTCAGAAAATGGTCCTCCAATAATGCTGAGTTATTAGAAAATATACCTGAGGAAAACCAAGATAGCAAAATGACGAAGATACCGCTAGATGAGACAAGAAAGTCACTAGGAGTGTTATGGTCGCCACTAGAAGACAGGTTTTGTTTTCAGATTACTGTCAATCGCAATGAAAAGCCAACAAAACGATTTATCTTATCTGAAGTTGCTAAAATATTTGACCCCCTAGGATGGCTAGCGCCAGTTATCATCGATATGAAACTATTAATCCAGGAGCTTTGGACAAATAGTGCAGAATGGGATCAGCCGGTGGACGACAGAGTTAAAATAAAATGGACTGAACTACAGAAACAGCTGAAAACGATTGAGAATATTTCCATCCCAAGATGGTGTAATTGGTTGCCTCACTCTAAAGTTGAGCTGCATGGGTTCAGTGATGCGTCAGAGAAAGCGTACGGTGCAGTGGTATATTGTCGGGCACAGAGTGATAGCAGCACGTATAATATAACTCTGTTGCAAGCTAAAACAAAGGTGGCGCCGAAAAAGCACAAAACCACGTTACCGAGACTGGAATTATGCGCAGCACTGTTACTAACACAATTGATGGGAAAAGTTATAACCGCAATGGAAATTCCAATCGCAAATATTTACTGTTGGACCGACTAAATGATAACTCTCGGTTGGATCAAAGGTGAAGCTGAGCGATGGAAGACTTTCGTTGCTAACAGGGTATGCGAAATACGTAAACTACTACCACAAGCAAAGTGGAATTACGTGAACACAACACAAAATCCAGCCGACGTAATTACAAGAGGAGTTCCGCCAAACAAGCTACAAAACTTATCTCTGTGGTGGAATGGCCCTGATTGGTTAAAAAACAACAATTTCCCCAGTACAAAAACAATACCGGAAATATGTGAAGAGATCAAGCGTTGTTGTCTCGTAACCACTACAGTACAACCGCAAAACGAAGTATGGGAAAGATTTTCAAGCTTTCAGAGGATGATACGAGTGTTGTCATATTGCTACAGATTTACAAATAAACAAAGAAACAAAAAACCGTTGAGTTGTACGGAAATTAATGAGACAACTAAAAATGTTCTCGTACTAGTTCAACAAACAGTATTCCCCGAGGAGTACAAAACTATTAAAAGCGGACTGTCGTTGAAGAAAGGCAACAAATTGTCATCGTTAGACCCATTTATTGATATTGATGGATTGTTGCGAGTCGGAGGCAGGCTGCAAAACTCTAACCTGCCATACGATCAGAAACACCCAATTCTGTTACCACACGGCCACCATGTAACATTAACTATAGTTCAAGACGCTCATTTAATTACATTACATGGAGGTAACAGTCTGACGTTAGCATACATACGACAGAAATATTGGATACTTGGTGGGAAACGAGTAGTAAAGAGTTGTATCAGAAAATGTGTAAAATGCATTCGATACAAATCGTCCACAGCCACACAACAAATGGGTGCTCTACCAAAAGCAAGAGTGACTGAATCATTTCCCTTCAGTCACACAGGCGTGGATTACGCAGGTCCAATATCAGTAAGAGCAATGAAAGGCAGAGGGCACAAATCCTATAAAGGCTACATTGCAATCTTTGTCTGCTTAGCCACGAAAGCGATACATCTGGAGCTAGCAGGCGATCTATCTACAGAAACATTCGTTGCAGCATTGAGAAGGTTCATGGCAAGAAGAGGCCCAGTATCACATATGTATAGTGACAACGGGACAAATTTCGTAGGAACTGCAAATTTCCTTCATAAGGAGATGTTGGAAATAACTCAGTCAAACGGGTTTCAAAACACTATGACCAAAATTGGAACACAATGGCATTTTATCCCACCATCATCTCCCCACTTTGGTGGAATCTGGGAAGCAGGAGTAAAATCAATGAAACATCATTTGCGCAGAGTGATAGGCGAGCAAACACTCACATACGAAGAACTGAATACGTTTCTGCATCAAACTGAAGCATGTTTGAACTCAAGGCCATTATGTGCGCAAAGCGAAGACATAAACGACAACGTCGTATTGACACCTAGTCACTTTTTGATAGGACGGGAAGCAGTAGGGGTACCGGATCCACTGTCGGACACTAATACGGATCTCTTAAACAGATGGAAGCAAATTCAAAGAATGAAAAAGGACTTTTGGAAAACCTGGACTAAAGATTATTTACACCAACTACAACAGAGGTACAAGTGGAAAAATGAACAGGAGAACTTGGCAGTTGGAACGTTAGTAATTATGAAAGATGAAAAGATTAGTCCCAGCAAATGGCCGCTTGCGAAAGTTAAGGAAATACACGCTGGTAACGACAACTTAACTAGAGTTGTTACTCTCCAAAAATCGTCGGGGTCAACTCAAAAACGCTCAATTCATACATTGATTCCGTTACCAATTCAAACGGAAACGGGTAGCTATAACGAACTTTCGACGAATACTATACAAACAAACACGGCCACGAAGACAAGAAAACAAAAAACATACCACATAAAAAAATGTAGCAAACCATTAAAATGGTTCATGGTTTTACTAGTCATCCTACAAATGTTGGGTACGACAATGTCGACATATACATCAAGAGCGGTGCCACCTGGATTTTATATAGAACAAATAGGTACAGCAAGCATTGATAGAGGAATTTTCAGAATAGAGACAAACTTTGAAAAAGAACACCTACAACAAGATTACACTGAAATGAAAACAGTGACGGCACAGTTCAGTCAACTATGCAGAAATGCGGAAGCCATAATAGAACCAACACATTGCAAACAATTATACCATCACCTGATAGAAGAGGAATCAAAATTTGAGCGAACTAAAGAGTATTTGACAGAAATTAATCAAACCAGGAAAAAGAGGGGCATACTAGGACAATTACTAACATCTATATTCGGTGTAAACGATGAAGTATACCGAGACATAGACTCACTGAATTTGAACCAACAAAAACTAATTGAAGCGGCTAGCCATCAGACAAAATTCATGATTACAACTATTTCACAAGTCAACAAAACTGAAGAAAAGATAAGACAAAAACTAATGAGTTACTTACGGACCACCGATGGTGAGATGGATTGCAGCCACAACACAGCATCATACCAGGTGTTCAAGAGGAAAGGCAGCGGACCAACCAGCCGAAGTGTCCACGCAACCTGTCGCCACAGAGTCGTCTACGCAGCGTGAGCCGGACCAACCAATAAGACAGCAACATACAACCGTCACCATGGACCCTATATACAGTCAACCAATACGCCGGGCAGCACAGCAACCAAGGAAGGATAAGCCAAGGTTCCTCCACAAACAACCAACTATGCTGAGCGAGACAATCGAGTTATACCAACTAGAGTCCAGGTCCTGAGAGGCGCCAGAATGTTCAACCTTGAACATACATCTACTACACGCGCCAGCAAAAAATCACAGCGTCAACATTAAGAGCGACATACATTCGTTACACGCGCCGGCAACACCGGCACACCGTCAGCACTGGGAAGTGGCCTACTGAGATTTTCGCTGCATCGGCTCGATACACACACAACACACATGTAAATAGGCATCAATGTGTATTTACCACAAAATTTGTATATAATAAAGTTAATTATTGTAATAAACTAGTCATCAAGCTGGAGTCGATTTTGATTCATCTCCTGTAACTCCTCTCACTGTGGCCAAGACACCTTTAGCCGTCATCGATCCTATGAGTCTGTGGGATCGGCAGTGGGAAAACCTTTTCCTGTGTACATTGCACGACGTACACGAACCCCTATTCCTACCCAACTTCCGTCTGTTACCGTAGGTCTCCTGTGACAGACATCCCGTACGTCAAAACCGACGTAACCTACGTTCGGTCTGGTTTGTATGGTAGGCTAGGGCGTTAGGGAAGCTAGGGTACTAGGTGATTGTTAGAAGGCTAGGTTTGTAGTCAGCAGGGTCTTAGGTAACCACAGGCTCTGTTAGTTCAAACGTAGCCATACTGTACGTATTTAGGATAACGGCCGCCACGAGCTGTAAGCCTGGGTAGGTACAGACCCGATAATGAAATTTATGTGATAAATACTTTAAGTGTATGTTCTGGAATCTACTTCGGCCCCCTTTGATTCGGTGTTTGGTAAGCATTCATAAATTTTAATATTATAGTGTAATTGGCCAATTACAATAGATAGGTACGTTTTTTGATGCGTAACAAAACGCTTGTTATAAACACTACATCTTCCAACGAAAGGTAAGGTATTTTTTTATTTCTAACCTGTAGGTTGATTTAGCTCTCCAAAACGGAGATAAGTAATACGGAAATAGGTTGGTCCTTGCGTGTGTGTTTCTGCGTCATCGCCTTCTAACTTAGAGCGACAGTTGCATAACCAGGACCAGCTTCAGGTTCGCCCTGCTATGAGCGATGATAATACGGATTTTCTAATTAATTAGTTTGTTTATTGTGTACCCGTTTTTGCCAGGGCTACGGAACCCTAGAAAAAAAGTCATAGTTGTAAAGTAAAATCAAATAAAAAAGCGCGGTCCTCCATATTGGTCAAATCTAAGAATGCTTACGGTATGAACAAGACATTAAATGACCACGAATATAATAAATCAATCTATAGTCAAAGCCCAATACCGCACCGCCAAGCCGCTTTAACCACTGCGCCGCAAGTGCAGTCATTGGTGGGGTTGCGACAAACAGCTCTAAATGGTTTATAGGTAGGTAAATAACACAACTGGCGTGCTATACCTACAATTGTAGATAGGCAGGTATTGAATTAAATACCTATACCATCCAGATATCCCATACATATCTAATTAAGTAGACAAGGGAATCTCATTCTTAAAATATAAAGACCAATTTAACGAGTTGGTGCCCACACGGCAGCCAGCAATAAAATACTAATTTAGAAAAAATGTTTACTTAATCTGCCATAAAATCATCATTTAATCTGTCCACCTGCGACGTTGGCACCTCGCGCCCGGGCTGGGGGCAGGCTGCGTTATCGGGTACATTCTAGACGGCGGTTGTGTTCATGTTATTAGCATTTTAAAGCTTTGTCGAGAATTCCTCGATGTTTCATTAAGAGTGGGGAAGCGAGCGGCTCCATTCACCGGTTATCTGGTGAGATCTTTTGTATATTTATTGGGGCATCAAAGCGAGGGCGCGCTCTGCGGCGGACGGTGTAGCCCAGTAGCGCTCTTAAACTCAACAATTTAATACCTCTCATAAAGCGGCCACTAACCGCACCCGCTACCAATAATTTCTCTTATTGTCTCGATAAATTAGCTTAATTAGGGTGTAAAAAACGCAGCGGGCGTGGAATCTAGTGCGGCTCGGTGGGTGGCCTACGCACGTAATTAGCGCGCTACCTGCGCGGCCTGACGGCTGCACTCGCCACTCGGCAGTCCATCAGGCAGGCCCCTGCAACCCCGCGCTTGCGTATGCGTCGGGACATTATGTAACAGACATTCCGCGTCTTACAAACACCATAATTTTACATATTATTTACCTTAGATACAAAGATTTATAATACATCCATGTAGTCACGTAACTCTTTTATCTTGTATTTCACGCCTCGTAAGCGTTTCTCACTATTGAGACAAAAACAACGAGCAGAATAGTGCACTAATAGGATATGACAGTACATTAAGACGGGATACAATACAGTATCATTTACCTATTTGCTAATGAAAGTCAGTGTATTTAATTTATTTTATTTTTTAATTTCGAAAACTTACAGCTAAGCAACTGTGGTAAGGTATATTATTATTATCCGTAATTTTAACCACAAACGTTTTTTGATATTGAAAAGGTCTCACCACGGGTGATCCTAGCGAGGTCTTCTATATCACCCACATTTTTGCTGAGGTCTCTCAGATGCATGACAATTATGATAATATTAAATAAGTAATGAATAAATATGTTAATCCTACTTATTGAAGACTCACAGCCAGTTGTTCCTAGCAATCCGTAAGTGGGCGACCAAGTAAAGGAAGCACCTAAGCACGCGGCCGGTCTGTAGATACACACAAGCCACTGCTAAATCTGCTCCTCCGCAAATCATCCTATGACCGTTATCTTCATGATTTCGCCATTTCGCCAAGCTTTTTATCATCGTCTAGTACCTGTGGAATAGTGATTTTATAAGCTTGCATGAGATTAGGTTCCTAAAAAGTAGTTTTAATATTAAAAGTCTCCGAACAATACGCGTAGACGGGTTAGGTCAGAGGTCAATTCGGTAGATATAGATAGAGTCTTTAAAACTCAAAAAAAATGTATGCGAGCGCTGTGTGGGGTGTCCTTCCTAGAAAGCTGGAAACCTTTATTTAAGAAACATAGAATATTAACGGTACCATGTTTATACATATGCGAAATTTGCCTATTTGTTAAAAAGTATCCCAAACTTTTTGAAAAATTTTGTGAACAATAAAATAGTCGCTCCAGGCACAAAAATAGATTACGATTGCCAAACATAAAATTAGAATTATATAGACGAAATGTATATTGCATGTGTATTCTAATATTCAATCACCTACCGCAAAATTTAATTGACTTACCAAATACATTGTTTAAAAAACGGTTACTTGAGATGCTAATAGAGAAGGGATATTACGGGGTAAAAGAATACCTAAATGATAAAATTACATATACTATGAATAATAAATAAGTTAATAAGACTGATAATAATTTGTTAATTGTTAAATTGTATAATGTAATAATAATATAATTAAGAACAATACAATTTGCACGCCATAATTATGTGGCAGAATATGTGAATATATTAAATTATGTAACATCTATTTTGTACCATGTTCTTGCAAATAAACGATTGATTTGATTTGATTTGATTTTAGACTCGCGGATAAGTTTGTGTAATCGTTTACATTCGTGATTGTGAAATGAAATAAAATAAAATAAACACTTTATGTCCAGAACTTTGAGTGTATGGTCTGGAAGTTTGTTTGGAAACTCCCTCCCCCTTTATTCGGTGTTTGGTAAGCATTCGTAAGTACATGGTATACTTGGCCTATTACAATAGATATGTTTATTGATGCGTTACAAAACGCTTGTTATAAACACTACCTCTGGAAGATGTAGTGATTATAACGAGCGTTTATAAGAACGTAGTTGGTAAGGTTTATTTTTTTTATTTCTTTCCTGCAGATGTATTTAGCTCCCTGTCATCGGGGACTGTTATCGTTTAGAACGTAACAGCTATATAGATTTTGGAGTCGATTGAATGTATCTCGTCTTTATGTATTTTCAATGCCAGTGTGGTGAGATTATAAAAAGAGTAGACATATAAGGGACTATTCATTAATTACGTCAATTTCAGTCAGTAATTCTGCTCTCTGCAATCGTGTTGTAATCCACGTGTATTTTATTTATTTAGTTATACTTACTATTATACTATAAGAAGAATAATTTATTTCAATTCAGCACACATAGTACATGATTATAGACAATATTTAGACATATAAATAAATAATAAAAATAAAAATAAAAATCGTTTATTTTCAGGCATCGACGGCCCATAGCATGTTAGTAATCAGTACAAACTTAAAAACTATGTTAGTATGTAACACTTAGACACCACATAGGTACAAAAATAACAACACAAATACACAATAAAATAATAAACAGCCAAGATTAGAGGAAGATACAACTACAATATATATTAACAATATCTTTCTCAACAATATTTTTTTTGGCCCCCACACTAGGACCAACCTAGTGTCCAATATCTTCCCAGCACGACGACCTTTAAAAATACCGTCGGGTATAATAATATGAATTCTCACTCGAAACTGACAAAATCATGCGGGGATAACATGGAATGCCAGTAAATCAAATCAAATCCTTTATTTAATTTCATTTTGGGTAATACATGATAACTAAAACAATTAAAGTTCCACCAAAATCTGCCTAACAAGACATAATGAAAATTATTTAAATACATTTTTATTATTGCGCACATACATAAAAATTCATTATTATCATCATCATACCATATCATACATTTAATTTAAATTAATCTCTAAGATGTTGTCACTACTTAAAACAATAATAATAAAACGTCAATAATTAGGTACTAAAATTATATAATTAAATGTCCAAATTAATTAAAATAAATTATTATCGGTTAGAAATTCATTAATGCTGTAATAACTTTTACAAATCAAAACCTTTTTCATTTTTGTTTTAAGAAAACTTGTAGTATGAGTCTTCATAAATTCTGGTATTTTATTATAAATCTTTGGTGCAATACAAAGCAAACTTTTCCCCATTAGACTGGTTTTTGCACTTTGCACACAAAGTTTGTTGTTATTATTGTAATGTTTGCGTCTATTTCGTTTAACAACATCAGATACGCGTTGAAATAACTGTGGATTACTGTGAACAAACAATGCAACCTCTAGTATGTAAAGAGACGGAAGTGTTAGGATCCTGTGTTGGACAAAGTAGGGTTTACAGCTGTCTGTTAATTTCAATCCGAACATTGCGCGAACACAACGTTTCTGAGATTTGAAAATAATTTCATTATTTAATTAAATAAATAAATTTAATTAAATAATAATTATAATAATTTAAATTAATTAATTTAAATAAATTAGAATAGAATATAAAATGAGTTTATGGTGGATGCAAGAGGAATGCTAACAAATGTGTCACCGTGTGGCGAGGGGGCACGGGGGCTATCGTGCAGCTTATTTCACACCTATATAATTGAAAAATATAAACAATAAACTTCAACTGTAATGAAAATCTATAAAATGTGAACAACTTCACCAATATCATAACTAAGGTTTAAATTTGCTTGCGTTCTATTATAGCCTATGATTATGCCGTCGATACACCCAAAGGGAGGGCTGTCTTAATTTAATAATGTCTAAATTTGTATTATTTATGTATAGCAAAATAATTATGTGACGTCACACCAGGGGACGGAGGCCACAAATGTGTCTGAACCTTATCTAAGCTAATTTATGGATGGCCCCTAATTTATCGATGTCGTTAATCTTTATATTCTAATGATAGGTTTTTGTTCACCTCGGCAGGTGCTTTTCACAACTCGAGGACATGAATGTACGTGCAAAACGTTATATCCTGGCATCGGACACTACATTTGTTCTTGTTTTGCACTGTTGATAACATGTTATCAACATTCTTTCTAAGAACTTTTTAGACATGACATATTGACATATCGGTTTTACTATAAGTAAGTAGGTATGTACCTATGGCTAACGGATATGTATAGTATCTACATATGTTGTTCAATTAAACTTAATTAAGCTCATCCTGTTGATACGTGGTAATCGATCACTCTGCTACGTACCTGTCAAAGGTTAATTAACAAGTTTTTTGTTATGAAAACGCTCGGAAAATTCCGTGTCTTCAAGGACTTTACAAACATACCTATATATTAAGGATGAAGTGTGCCTAATGTGTCTAATGGAGCATAAAAGCTAATTAACAGACCGAAGGTGCGGGGAACGAATAGCTGTATACGGGACCCATAAATAGTTGTCCTGTGTGGAACCAGAAACATACTATTATATGTTTTTGCAATCATGGGGACGGCACGAATTGTGAGGAAGTTCCTCACTCTGTTTTCCTGACCATGCGCGACTTAAAACGTATAACCGTCGCAGGAGAAGCTAAGATTTTTACTTATTTATTTGTATATAATAATATACAAATTAATAAGAAAAATTAGTTTTACGTTTAAAGTTTTATATATCAATTTTATAAAAATAAATATGTAAAAAATAAGAAAATAAATAAAGTGTAAATAATAATAATATCTTGGGACAAGCCAGTACTATAGCAACCAGACAACTGATAAAGACACAGCCGGCAATCCGTCAAGATGTTAGCACTTGACCAATTTTATTATTATTATTAGTATCACAGTACGGTTCCATGCAGCTAAACCTCTTGCCACGTAGGAAGAGCTCCCTGCTACTGTGTTACAATAAATAAATAAAAAAGGGTTTTATTCACGTAGTCAGAACATGTTCGTAGTAATATATAATTAATTTATAATTATTTCTAGGTACATATAGATATTTAGGTACACGGATTGTAGGAAATATATAAAATATATTTAGCTAACTTAAATTAAGTTATTGTCAATTAATTTATATCATTGTTCGCAAGAAACCACTTACGGTTCTGTATGAGTACGTATGTAGCGTCTGAATCTGAGTTAATTAATTATCTTTATCTTTGCTTTTTTATTTCATGAAATATTTTAAAATAAAAGTAATATTGTGTGGTGTGTGGTGTGTGGTGCTGTTTGACTGTAGGCACCGAATACCACTACCGCAGCTTATTATATAGCGGCATAACACCACCCCGAGGAATATCTACCCGAGCACGGGCAGCGCAGCCTCAGTGCGCTCTATGACCATCATACTGCGACCGCCAACCCGTTTGCCAAGCGTGATGATTATGGCATTTTCCTCGAAATGATGGAGATCCATTGTTCAGCCGTGGAGGTCATTCGGCTGATATAATGATGAATAATATTGCTAAATAATTACAAACGGAGAGCGTATTTTTTATAATCTTGTAAATTATATAGAATGGCTCGATCACCACGTCTCGTGCTAACTTTTGAGTTCAAGGAACTCCATGTTTTTTGCTTCTAATTAGTTTTATGTGCTATAAAATAAGTGCTAAATGGCTGGCAAATTATTTACAAGGTGATAAATGTAAGTAGAGCGCAAATATGCAATATTGTTTGTAGAACCAAGGCCTTGTCTAAGTGCTGTGAACGTACGTTCACAGCAACATTGTAGCAAAGTGCAAATAATGTGGATAGTAATGTTTAAAGCTTCCTTAACAGTGGCAACATTATCTGTGACCTAATGCAGATAATGCGGCAGTTCCTCCATAAATCAAACTGGCCGGCTCTGCGGTAATGTCTCACTTCACGATACAAGACGAGGTCGCAGCGCTATCAGGGAACACAACACTATAGATAACGCGTGAGTTGTACCAGTTTGGTAGAACATTTACCCTCTTACTTATGAACACAGATCAGTTTGAGATATATTCTGATTAATCATTCAAACGTAACAAAAGTACAATCGAATGAATAAGGAAAAACCTATATCTCTCAATTAGACGTAACTATCTACAAGGTGTCCATACGAATAATAAGTAATATCTGAATGCAGATCCCCTCAATTCTGAATAACTACATCGCTTCAATGCCAATCTGTGAAAACAAGATCATGTGTATTCTTAGGGAGCACAATTAAAATGGTTACCAGTTCGCCAGCGCAAAAGCTTGCGAGAACTGTTCTATATTCTTTATTAGACTCAATGTTTTCTTCGTCATATCTTAATTTTAAAATTCAATATATTCATGCATATTATCTCAAAAGTCTTCGTTCTTCTCATATCAAAACTATCTTCGGCCTTATATTTAATAACGATAGAGGCCAGGGAAGGTTCAAGACATCTCGCAAATAACAAACAGTGCCAGAGGATGCCCCCTATGCGTTCGAGCCTTGACACAGGGCGGTACATGGCGAGTATCAGCGAATCAGCACTTTTGATAACAAAGCTGCTAGTTAAGGCAGCTCATAATTTGACACATGTGTAGATTAGTTTGCAATTCACTATAAATTTTCTTTTCCTTATGTTCAGCTGTACCTTCTTACAAATTGTATATTTTATGACAAGTTGGTGTTAAATTTAACGATCCAACAATGGTGAAAAGATTAGAGAATGAGGCCAAGAGAGCGGACTGACACTTGTCATAAAGATATACAATATAAAAGTTTGTTTGTGTGTATGTAGACATATGTGTATAAACACCAGCAGCAGTTGCCAGTATAGGTACATGACCCGCTTGTATTTAGCATAATTAAAACATTTGCTTTTAGGGAAGTAAAATGAAACGCTATTATTGATACTTACTACAAATTTTGTTTCAGTTACATTAATTATACTGCCGGACCAAGTAACAAGAACAGAAGGTTCTTAAATTTACAAATATAGGCGACGTACGTCTTAGAGCACACTTATGGTGGAAACACGACACAGGGAATCGGGTGGGTAAAGTGAAAGTACAGATTTACATTAAAGGAACGGGATCACAGATTAGAAATTGGAGGATGCCCTGCTGCATGGCCTTCGCCGGAAAGGATTCTATCCTAACAAACCAGCCGTTTGGACTAGCTTCCTTGTGGTTGTTCCTTGGACGACATGTCAACGTAGTTAACCAAAGCCAAGTTAAGTGGCATCAAGTGAAGCCGGGGCATGGAGCTGATAGCCTTTAAATATATCTGCGGTATTTTAATGCATATTCTTCCGTGACAGACAGTGTGAAATTAAAGCCACGTTTAGTAATATGTAGGTAAGCGTGAAATCAGCGCCAGACAATAACGACAGTTGTTACCAAATTAACTGAAATGATACGTAATTAGCCGCATAGTTGGATTGCTAATTATTTTATATGAATTCGTAAGCACCTATTTTAAAGTTGATGAACTCTTTTCGTTTGGTTAATAATAACTTTACGTTTTATTTTATAAGTAACGTCGCTATTAAGGTTTACTGAGTGGTTTCATAGAACAGGATTGCGTAAGCTACTATAGAAGTATTCACTCACAAAATAATTCTTATCCATGTAAAGTTCACAAGGAATTGACAAGAGACCGCACGTGTGGCGCAGCGGCTAAGACAGTCGCCTCATCGCTTCGTGTCGCGGGTTCTAGTCCCGCGCCGGACAACTGGTTGTGTAACCTATGAATAGTTCTTCTGAGTCTGAATGTAATTTGTGTCCGTTTATTATATGTTTGTAAAGTACCCCGCGACACAGGGATTATATTATCAAATAAGGGCGAAATCTTAAAAAAAAAATCTTTGAAAGCTTGCGTTAATCATGTAGCTGTTGTGCGCGTACAGAACTTAACCTAATGCATTTGCAGTTAAAGTTAAATCGCTATATAACTATGTATATACATAGTTAGTTTTGTTACAAATGTTGCTGTTACGAGTCTGTGAGAGTGGATAGCTGTATACCGTAGCAAAATGGTAGTCACTATGGGCAGTTGCTAGATATGCAAGTAATTGGAAGCGATGCCATTAGCCGGGCAAAAACACTTGCCAGTTCTGTCGACGTTATTGGTACTGAGCAAGTACTGAGTAAGATTGTGTGTCTCGTCCGCCGAAGATTCTTCTTCGACAATTTGTTTTAGGCAAATACTACTCCGCTCAATTAAGAAGGTTGACTTCCGGGGACATATGAATTTTAACAGGGAAACGTTCGATGTTGGTAAAATTATAAGTAATGTAAGTATTTATTTTATGCCTGTTATATAAATAAATAAAATAAAAAAGATTTTTATTCACGTAGACTTTAAAAAAGCACTTGTAAATAGTCGGAACATGTTTGTAGTAATATATAATTAATTAATTTATTTATAATTATTTCTAGGTACATATATATATCGGCGCAACAACATTACTTAACCAAAAACAAATGCGTCATAGGAGTAGTTTTAAGTCTTTGTTTAAATTACTCTTAAATAGTTAGTTAAACTTAATGAATTTAGTGTTAAAAATCAAGTTACGATTTATAAACCATCTTAACATTTGTACAATTGATGATTTCAATAGTTTAATTTACATTCGTTCATCGAACAAAGAAAATACGTAACATGTTTGTCGCCGCACATTTCGTATAAATACGGCCGACGTGTCGAGTACAAATCACTTTCGCTCGAGCCGTCGGACCGTACGGATCACCTTGTATCGAAGATTGTTATGGAATAAAACTTCACGAAACATATTTTGGGTTTTACTATCGCCATGAGTAAACAACCTTCAGTGGATAACCAACGAGCAGATAATAGTGACGTCAGTCTTGCTGACGTCATCATGACTAAAGACAACGATACCCCCGTTTCTCCGTTATCAGAAGTGGGATTCAACCCAGAAGATGACCAGCGTGAAAACACCCTCGATGACGAAGATAGTGAATGGCGCTTACTTGGGGAGCAGCTATTGAATCAAGCGTTATTCAGTACCGTAGAATGACGTGGACCAGCTTTAACAAGATGTTTGCTGCCAGATGCGGCACTGCGAGCCACGAAAAACTGTCCTAGCCATAGCAGCAAGGAAGGCAGTACCAGCAACGTGACTGGTTCATTGCTGGATAGGCACGTTAACGTCTGTGTCGTTGACACACCAGGGCTGTACAATTTTTAACTTTTCGCAAAATGTTTTTTTAGGAACATCACACAAGGCGTGTGAAGAATGTAGTAAGATTGAACAAGCGAGCATCCAAGCTGCTACATCAACTCATCATCTAATAAACAGAAACCAACCAACACCCAGCAGCAGGAATCTGTGCTGCGTCATGCTCTACAACCTGGTGCTCAGTTAACCGTATCGGCGGGAAACGAATAGTCTTCTCACCGGAATTCTGTTGCAGAACCAACCAAGCCAATTGCATCAACCTCACGAAACCTCATAAACCTTCACAGTAAAGGGCAAGTAACTTAATTCAATAACTCTACGAGAACTACTATAAACCTACGTTCACAGCACCTTCCTAATAATATTTCCTTGTATTGTGGCTCTGTATTCCAGTGTGTTATCAGCCACTCAAAGCACAATATAACACAACTCCTTGTCCCTTAATCTACGAGAACTCTACGAGAAATCTACGAGAACTCTACAAAAACTATACCTACCCTCACCTTCCTAACCTTATTTCCTTGTATTGCGCTACTGTATGCCACTATGTTAACAAGCTCCAGAGCACAATATAACACCACTCCTTTTTCCTAAATCTACTAGAAATCTACGAGAACTCTACGAGAAATCTACGAGAAATCTACGAGAACTCTACAAAAACTAAACCTACCCTCACCCTCCGAACCTTATTTCCTTTTATTAAACAACTGTATACCACTGTGTTAATAAGCTGCAGAGCACAATATAACACCACTCCTTTTTCATTAATCTACGAGAAATCTACGAGAACTTAATATTTTTTTACCTACAAAAATAACAAACCAAAAATAATGATAATAAGCCAACACATGTGTAATGTGACTTGGAATGAGCAACTTAGTTGCTTACAGGTACCAAACTCAAAAGCAAAACTTTATTGTTTCAGATTTAAAAGGACAATGAGAACTGAGGCTGGTGCAGAGCGCGCACCGCCTTTCAGAATGGCCGTATCGGCGCAACAACATTATTTAACCAAAAACAAATGCGTCATAGGAGTAGTTTTAAGTCTTTGTTTAAATTACTCTTAAATAGTTAGTTAAACTTAATGAATTTAGTGTTAAAAATCAAGTTACGATTTATAAACCATCTTAACATTTGTACAATTGATGATTTCAATAGTTTAATTTACATTCGTTCATCGAACAAAGAAAATACGTAACATGTTTGTCGCCGCACATTTCGTATAAATACGGCCGACGTGTCGAGTACAAATCTCGAGTCTCGTTTTGACAGTCGACGCGCACGGACACGTTCGTGCGCTCCTGGCTTTACCCGACTATTTCCGACTATACGTGCTCGTGTACGTTCGTCAGTCGAGATAAATCGATCGTTAGATTGGTTGAATCTCGGCAAACCTTCACACTATTAATTGGTGTAGTGGCGTCTTTTTCAAGACAGCGCTACCCCAATATAGTGTGTGTTTCTTAGTACTTTCGTGCCCCTTCAGGGAAAATCCACTTTTCTAGTGGTACTTGGTGGAAACGTAACCGTGCCAACTAAGCCAAGTTAGTGTAGACCCAAGCACTAGGCCTTGCTCCTTCAGAGCAACGCCAGTTAATTGGAAGCGGTTTGGAATCATTGGCCTTGGGGGCTACCCTAGTCAACTCCAAATCGGAATCCCACCTCCTTAACCTACCTTCCCATTCTATCTTGTTGTTTGGGTGCTGACGGCTTCGGCCCATATCGCCCTCTGCATTAGAGCTGCTAGGAACCCTTTCGCACAATAAGACTGGCGAGAGGGATACAAGCTTAGGGCTCACCATAGGTACACATACCTCCTCGTCTAACCCGGCGAGGAGGGTGATACACACACCAACACACCCTCGGGCCCGTCCAACCCGAGGTGATAGTTGTTAGGGACATTCAACTGTTAGAGCGACTGCCGAGAAGTTTCTTGTTAGTTCTTCTTCTCGGAACGCTCCGGGAGCGAACTAACGTAAAATTTCGGTAGCTGTTAGGCATTTAAAACCATCACAAGATGGCCGCCCCCATACCCGCCTCCATGGTAGACATTACCAAAGATCCCCGCTTCTTTGAAGCGCTCTTCAAGCTCCTCATGTCCAACCCAGTTGGCTGGGCAAACTTGATGGAGACCGTGAAGACAAGGATCATGTTAGATGAACCCCCTTGCTCTGGCGCAACTGCGCAGGAGAACCTCAGTCTCTCCGTCCCCTCCTCTTCTGCCCCGTTCACCCAGACGGACAGGCAGTCACCACTCCCCCGCAACCGCACCCCCTCTCCACCTCAGCCTCTAGCCATAGAGGAAGAGATGGATGTCGTACAGTTAGACAGCGACGACGATGCCCACAACGAGTGGACAACTGTCAAGCGCGGGAAAGCTGACAAGCGGACCCGCGCCGACAAGTCGTCATCATCTTCATCTGGCAGCTCTTCCGGCTCTGATTCTGAGGCTTCAACTCAGGAGAAGAGCGAGAAGAGCGCCAAGACGAAGAAGTTGCGCACGGAGAGACCCTCCGCCACCAAATCTGTCCCCTCTTCCCCCACTACAAGCGCCCCCGCCTCTCAGGCAAAGGCCAAACCCTCTGGCTTCACGGCCAAGATCACTAAGCCCCCTCCTATCATGCTACTCAGCATCGATAAGTGGGAAGACCTGTCTACCGCACTTAAGTCAAAAGGAGTAGTTGCACTTAGCACTACATACATCCTCAAAGAGCAGATGTATAAAATACAGCTGCAGACCCCCACCGAGTACAGGACTACGACGGCCCTCTTTGATGCTCGTAAGGTAGACTACTACACTTACGGCACCGCTGAGGACAAAACACTCCGCGTGGTTATCCGCCGAGTCTGCCGTCACCTTCCTATCGACTCCATCAAGGAGGACCTAATCACCCAAGGGTACCCCGTGAGAGAGGTGCATCGGATGCGCCGCTCAAACGGTGGCGATCCCTTCGACATGGTGCTGGTCCACCTAGATCACTCGAAGGAAGGACCAAAAATCCTTACCGTCCTAAAAACAGTTTGCGGCGTCGGCGGCATTGTCGTCGAGCCGCCGCGGCGAGGGACCGTACAGGGGCAGTGCCACAACTGCCAACTGTACGGGCACTCGTCTAAGAACTGCCACGTCGCCCCGAGGTGTGTTAAATGCCTGACCCCAGGTCATCACACCTCCGAATGCCCCAGACCTAAGGATCGTAGCGAATGCTCCGAGCCACCTGGTTGTGTCAACTGCCAGTCCTTGGGACACCCTGCGAACTATCGCGGCTGTCCCAAGGCACCGGCGAGGAGACCCGCCAGGAGGCCTCGCAGCAAGCGCAACGCTCGTAAGCCTCAGGCGCAGACTAGCTCCGCCAAGCCCCAAGCAAGCCCTCCCCCACTAATGTCCTTGGATGTCCAACAGACATCCCTGCGACCAGCAAGACCACACTGGCCTCTGCCAGATTACGTCCCCTCGACCGCACCCAAGGCTGCGGGTGAGGTGGTCGCCCCTAAGGCTGTGCCAGTCCCAGCTAAAGAGGCGTCCCCCAAACCCTCAACCAGCGCGTCCCCGCCCACCCCAGTCCAATCGGGCTGGGCTTACAACCCACTGACTAAGAAGTCACAGGTTCCAAAGGCCCCGGCCAAAGGAGCCCAGACTCCAAAGTCATCAGCCCCAGCGCCCAAAACCCGGGTGCCCCAAGCGAATAGCAAAGGGCGCGCCTCAGGTTTTGCCGAGCGCATCATGACTCAGGGCTGGGAGTTGCTCGATCAGTTCGAGGACCTCACCCAGAGGGCCGAAGCTGATCCGACCAACATCCAGTTGGCCATCGACGCGGCACGCGTATACCGCCGCTTTATTAAATCGATACAACCGTAATGGCTGTACACCCGCTAATGACTCCCCAATTCACTTGCAGGCTAAAACCCAGATCTCTAAAGATCGGGTTTTACAATGCAGACGGATTAGCGAGACAACGCGATGAAGTCGCAGAATTCCTCTGCGATCATCAAATTGATCTCTTCCTCGTTCAAGAGACATTCCTCAAACCGAGCAAGTGGAGGAGTCCTACAGTTGCCAACTATCGTATAGTTCGCAATGATAGGACTCACTCCGTCAAAGGGGGCACGCTGATTTACTTTAAGAAATCACTGCATTGCGTACCTTTGGACCCTCCCGTGCTGAAGAACATTGAGGTCTCTGTATGTCGAATAGGCATGACAGGCCATCAGCCAATCACGATAGTCTCGGCCTACCTCCCCCCAGACAAGGAGATGCTACTTAGCGATCTCCAAGCACTGTATGACTTAGATGGCTCTGTCATAGTGGCAGGCGATCTAAACTCCAAGCATGAGCAATGGAGCTGCCGTACGAGCAACTCGAACGGCCGCGCACTTGCTAATCACTTGGCAATCATACCGTTCGACCCTATAGTCCCTCTCGAACCGACCCACTTCCCCAGAATTGACAGTCACCGACCCGACATACTCGATATAGCGCTCCTTAAGAATACAAACCTACGTTTGGCTTCTGTAGAAGTGCTACACGAGTTAGACTCTGACCATAGACCGGTCATTCTTAGCCTTGCCTCCCGCACAAGCCACTCTGGCGCGGATAGCAACCTCCCACCCAGATATGTAAACGACTGGCAGAAACTTGAGGGTAAACTCAAGACAGCCACGTCGGAGCACTTAGATTCGATACCGTCCCTCATAGAGACCCCCGAGCAAACGCTCGCAGCTATCGGCTCTTTCACGACTCACGTCCAAATCCAAGTGAACGAATGTTCCCGGGAGGTCCCAGCCCCCGGAGGATTTGCGCGAGTTAGTGACTGAGAAGAACGCGGCCATCAGAGCCTTCGACTCCTATAACACCTTGGAAAACCGCAATCGAATGCGTGAACTACAGCGTACTGTACGTGAACGCATGACCGAGAGGCGGGAATCCGGGTGGGATAGGACGTTAGCCGAGATTCAACCCTCGCGAAAGGCCTTTTGGAATCTCTGCAAGCGACTCAAGACAGACACCGACTGGACCATCCCCCCGCTGACGCGTCCGAATCAACGCCCCGCGTTCGATGACGACGAAAAAGCCGAATGCATGGCCGACAATCTAGAGTCCCAATGTTCTCCCAGCAACCTACCAGTAGACCCGGAGCACCTCAATGAGGTAGACTCTGAGGTAGAACGTAGGCTCACCATCCCTCTCCCTCCGACCCCAACTGCCCCCTCCCGGGAGGATGCAGACGTCGACAACGACGACGATCCCCTGAGGCCAGTGACCATCGAAGAGGTTAAAACTCTGATCATGAAACTCCACCCTCGTAAAGCCCCCGGTTATGACGGACTCACCAATCGCGTTTTCAAGCAACTCCCATTGCTTCTACTTAGCCTGATGGTCGCGATTTTCAACGCGGCCTTTTCCAACAACATCTTTCCACACCAGTGGAAACAGGCGAACGTGATTGGCATCCCGAAGCCGTTTAAATCCAAATCCGACCCGGCGAATTACCGCCCCATTAGCCTTCTCTGCGCCATGGGGAAACTCTACGAGCGCATCATCCACGCCCGTTTGTCGTCGTTCATCCACGCAAATGATATTCTCCCAGACGAGCAGTTTGGCTTTCGAGCCAGACACTCCAGTGTCCATCAGGTGCATCGCATCGTTGAACACATCCTGGTAAAAGCCACCCGAACCCGCAGTCATACTGGAGCAATCTTCTTCGATGTGGCCAAAGCGTTCGACAAGGTCTGGCACAACGGCTTATTATATAAGCTGATTAAACTCAAAGTGCCTGACCGTCTCGTGCACATCCTACGAGACTTCCTTACGGACCGAACGTTTCGCTACCGCGTCGAGGGAAATTACTCCTTCCTCCGACCGATACGTGCAGGAGTTCCCCAAAGCTCAGTCCTTGCCCCGCTCCTGTTCTCGCTGTACACCAGCGACATCCCTAGACCCAAGAAGGCTCATCTAGCCCTCTTCGCTGACGACACAGCTCTCTACTACTCCAGTAGGGACCCGTCAGCCATCCACCGAGAACTCCAATCCTCAGCCGATGCCCTCGGCAAATGGTTCAGGAAATGGAGGATCGAAGTCAACCCGACCAAGAGCGCAGCCGTGCTCTTCTCTAGGGTAGACCCCGCGCCCACCACAGATCCCGTCCGAATGTTTGGTAAACAGATCCCCTGGGAGAGGAAAACCAAATACTTGCGAGTGATCCTCGATCAGAAGTTAAACTTCAAGGACCATCTGAGATACGCTCGCAACCGTGCCTCATTTGCCCTTTATCGATTACACAGCCTCCTGAATGCACGCAGTAAAATGTCCCTTGAAAACAAGGTGAGAATTTACAAGACGTGCATTCGACCCATGATGACCTATGCGACCCCGTCTTCGCGCACGCTAAGGAACATCTCATCCACCTCCTACAGGTAGTCCAGAACAAGTTTATGCGACGAGCCGTGGGCGCACCATGGTTCGTCCGTAACAAAAGCCTCCATGCCGATCTCCAATTGCCTACCATCAGGCAATGGATGAAGCAAACGTCCAAAAGGTATTTTGACTCTGCCACTCACCATCCAAGTAAATTGGTGGTACAGGCGGTCAATTACACTCCCCTCCGACTCACAATTAAGCACCGTCGTCCGAAGCACGTCCTAGACGAACCGGACGACGAGACCACCGTTTACCTTGAGCACATTAAATCGATTAGAGACTCTCGCAACACTGCACAACCGATATTTCGTACTCGCCGGACGCGAGTACGACCGCGAACGCGTCGCGACCACCAGCGTCCTCCATGACCCTTAGTTTGCATTCGATCCGATGAATGCCCGCTCCGGACCTAAACCGGTAGCGAGGCCCGCGTCGCGCATTAACGTAGAGCGACAGTTGCACAAAATCCCCTAAAACCACGACATCTTGCCCTCTCCACGTCAGTATCCGCCCAGAGCCGAGGTTCGAGCCCCACAGGGGGCGGGTACTTAGTTTGTAGCTTATATTTGCTAGGCCGGTTAGAGCCCACGCTCACCCCTACTGTCCGGTGAAGCAGTAAAAGCCGAGAGGCTAACAGCACGCGTCACGTTAAAAAAAAAGAAAAAAAAGAGTACAAATCACTTTCGCTCGAGCCGTCGGACCGCACGGATCACCTTGTATCGAAGATTGTTATGGAATAAAACTTCACGAAACATATTTTGGGTTTTACTATCGCCATGAGTAAACAACCTTCAGTGGATAACCAACGAGCAGATAATAGTGACGTCAGTCTTGCTGACGTCATCATGACTAAAGACAACGATACCCCCGTTTCTCCGTTATATATATATATATATATATATATATATATATATATATATAGGTACAATCCGTGTGATTGTATGAAAAAAATTACAATAAAATTTATTTTATAATAGTAATGATATTTAGCTAGCTTATATTAAGTCATTGGCAAGGAGTTCATGTGTAGGTTTAATTTAATACGAAATTTTAATATGTCCTTATAAAATGTTGCGGTCTGCGGCACGAAGACCATTTTTATGTAGTAATATGCAAACGAACGCGTAGTATGCCTGAGCATTGGCACAGGTGTCCGCCAGTTCTAACAACATCGTGAAAACAGTACTTAAAGAAGTAAGATGCCCTCACCGATTCTAAAACGAAGGATGAGGCTAAGGTACTTGGCACGCGGTAGGTCAATAGTTCATTTCTGAGGTCCGGAGGCAACGTTAAGTGGTCGGCCCTGTCGGTAGTCACAAAACGACAGTCGATAAGACATGTAAGAGGCCTATTGAGCGGCTTGAACAGTTCTGACAATAGAGTATCCATAGCTCATACGAAGTAATGATGAGTAGATACCTCAAAGATCTCAACGCTTGTGCCCATCGGACTGCGGTAAGAAATTTAAAGCAATGAAATGTATGTTTTATTAAGAAACTAGCTGTGCCCCGCGGTTTAACCCGCGTTAAAGTTTATAAATTATCAGAGCTCCTCCCCCGTAGGTGATAGCGTGATAATATGTAGCCTATATGTTGGTCCGACCTATTAGTAATATTCATGCAAAATTTTAAGTAAATCCATACAGTACTTATTGAGTTTAGCCCGGACATTCATACAGACAAACAGACACACAGACCAAAATTCTAAAAACTATATTTTTGGCTTCGATATCGATTGGTACATCATGCCTCAAACATCCTTTTTAAAAATATTCAATGTGTAGGTACAGTTTTCACTTTCCTATGATTTTATTATATGTATAGATATGGTATATAAATTGATTAGTATTGTTCCTACAACTACATACTGCCTACTTTGAATAATACGTGGTACATTCGGTTTAATTAAATTATATATTTTATTTATTATAAATTTCATATAATTAACAAAACTATAATACTGTTTTTAATTTTATTTGGAGACCGTCATTTAGCGTGGGAATGAAATAAAATATTTTGAACAACATAATGTACCTACGGGTATTACCGCGACTAACCTTTTCTTATTTTCCCGACGCCGCCGCGACGTTCGAACAAGTTGCATTGGTCGTAGTATCGGCCTCAAAATAACAATAAAGGTTAGTCGCGTTAATACCTGTACATAATTACACTAATATTATAAAGGCGAAAGTTTGTGAG
This sequence comes from Pseudoips prasinana, assembly GCA_951640165.1. Lineage (NCBI taxonomy): Eukaryota > Metazoa > Arthropoda > Insecta > Lepidoptera > Nolidae > Pseudoips > Pseudoips prasinana. The sequence continues at coordinate 671,253 of OX621238.1, read as the reverse complement.
TGTGTATGTTTGTTATTTCTTCACGTCTAAACGGCTCGAGCGATTCTAATAAAATTTGGTATGAAGTTAGCTGACACCCTGAATTAACACATATGCTATCTATACACATAATAAAATCGTAGGGAAGTCAAAACTGTACATTGAATATTTTTTTTAAAGGACACTTGTGCTGTGATCTACAATCGATATCAAAGCCAAAAATATATTTTTTTGAATTTTTGTCTGTTAGTCTGTTTGTCTGTATGTATGTCCGGGCTAAACTCAAGAAGTACTGCATGGATTTACTTCAAATTTTACATGTATATTACTAAGAGGTTGGCTCAACATATAGGCTACATATTATCACGCTTACGGGGGAGGAGCTGTGATAATAAAATTTAACGCGGGTGTCACCGCGGGGCACAGCTAGTTATTTATAAAGTTTAAATTTTCTTCAATCCTCCATATTGAAGAACTTCGGGGCACATCAGCTAGTGGTGTATATTTATGATACGAGAAAATTATAAAGCAAGTATGACTTACTTAATTTATTTTTATTATAACATTATTTATGTATATATCTATCGATATGCAATTCCAATAATATAATTGATTTTATCTACTAAATTAAATAAATTTGTTCTCTATTTCCAGTTACCAAGTACACACGCACATCGTAGGACAGCTCGCAAAGATGCGCGCCCTCGACGGCGCGGCGGCGCTATCAAACCGTTAATCAAAGAGTAGAGCGGATATTAATAATAATTATAACATCATTACAGATATTCATTACAGGTGTTTAGATAACACACAAATATAACACTTAAAGTTTATTAATAGCTACATGAAAATTAATTGAAGGACTAATGGTTCGGTGTGGGAGACTTGCGTAAATAGTCAGTCGTAGCGTCCATTATGTAAACGAGTATAGCGTTTTCGAGCTTTTTTATGGTTAATAAGAACACTGACGAGATGGTTTATAAACTAATATATTTAACACTAAGAAACACTTGGTTTTAATACTACAAAGATAATTAAATATGGTTATAAAAATGGTATTTATCAACTAAAATGGTTTATGGTAAAATGGTAATTTAAATGGTAAAAGTGGTAGAAAATGGTTAATGGTATTGAGCTCGGTCGCTGGCGGATTGCGAACTGATTCCAAATTATACTGAAATTATTAAAGTTAACGCGCACCAAAGTGCTCGCGGTGCAGATATGGAAATCGCTGACTTGTTCGGTTGCGTAGCTCCGAACATGCTCCCGAGCACAAGATGAAAATAAGATGATATCAAAAATGTAAATTAATTACTAAAATCTTAACTAATAATGCAAAAGCAAAAAACATAAAGCAGAATGGTTTGTATGTATCGTCACACAATAAAATGATGAATATGAAATGACTTAAAAGTATGGTATAAAATAAATCAAACAGAAAAAGGGTAAAATCAGTAATAGTGAAAATTATCAAACAATAGTGTCCTCTATGGTAAAAACTTTCTCAACTTGGGAAGTGTCATTTCTTTTTGTTACGCCGCGCCTAACTGGCCAACGGTCTGCCAAATTTTCACTACGAACACTTTCACTACGAACACTACGAACTTCTTTGTAACACAATGGTTTATTTAGTTCCTTAGCACTAAGCTGTCGCTGTTCAGTTGAAACTGAACCTGGTTGTCGTCTGGTAACTCTCGGAACTGGCTGAGGCAGTTGCAACGACTCTCGTCGTGGGCTTCCGCGACCACGAGCAGACGATCTCTTATATATGCTGCAACATCCTTTTTTCCATAACCACGTAGCAGTAAATCCTAGGCCTGCTACGAGTAAAATATAACTGATGGTGTAGTGGTGAATGTGATGGTAAGATAATCCTTCATCCGGTATATCTGCGTTTGACTTCATGTCTTTTATTTCATTTTCGAGCTGAGAGAAGGAGGAGTCTAGATGGTTTTCTGGGACATTCTCAACAGGCAAAACTCTCATGTTAATTATATGGTTAATTTGATCAATCTGTGGTATGTAAATATCAGGAGACATATTGTTTTGGTTAGAATGGTGTTCAATAGAATATAACGTAAAATCTGTTCCTTTTATAATGCACATTTCATTCATGCCAATGACTCCGGCTTGGGTCAGTTGGCGGACGGTAATTTGATCTCCACATATGATTTTTATCGAGTATACGTCACAACAAAAGTATAGGTATTGTGACGTATGATGTAACTCTACCCATCGGTTAGTACAACTCGTTTTTATATATTTACATTTATTTTCTGGCATATTTTTCGCACAAAAAGTTTCATCATTTTGCAGGGTTAAGATCGGTTTTCGAATTTGACACATGTACGACTCTTCATGTCGCAGACATGTATTTAATTCATTAATGGTTACTACAAAATAAACATCTTTTCTTAGATTTATAGCCACATAGTCTGCTACTGGAATTATGCTGACCATGCTATTATTGATTTGGTGTGGAACTGGTATAATCTTATAAAGACGGAAGTTTTCTCTGGTGACAAGAGGGAAAGTTATTTCAAAAATAATGAGTTTTTTGGTAACTTTTGCCTTTACTTTCAGTAACTGGTAGATGTACTGTAAGTCCGATTCAAGGTTATTGATAGGCAAATGGAGGTCGTTTCTCATTTGGCCTTGTATTGTTTGTAGTTCCGATTTTAATTGTTCTGGTTTTAATAAATGTAGACTAATTCGACCATGGTACACATCAGTGATAGTGTCAAGTAATGTATCTTGCAATCTCTTCAAATTTTGTAATAAATTATTTCCCGCCATCGCGGATAATGTAAAATCTTGTATAGCAGACATGTTTTGGATGATTGTTTGAACTGAGTTGGTATCTTGTTGAAAAGTAATTAATTTTTTGTTTATGAATTTAAGCTGATTATCTAATTCTATCTCCATTTTCTTCATTAAATTAAATTCAGATTCAATGACCGACGTCTGGTTTTTCCACAGCTTAATTAAATGTCTTTCGTTATTTCTGACGTTTTCAATATCCTTTGTATATTGTTCTGCGAATCGAGTGTCTAATACTCCGAACAACTCATTCGCTAAGTAACCGACACCGTTGATAAGTCCCCGGCGCCGCCGTTGCTGTCTGTCGTGGACATTAAAATGTTGTGTTAGCAAAAGTTCATTGTAGTATTGAAGCTCGTGGTCATTATGACGTAACTGAGATATAATCATATGGCATGGCGATTGTGTTTCAATTTTACTACATAGTTTTTCTAAATAATGATTTATTTTACCGTATGCTTCCATGCCTGACCAATATGGCGTCATATCATAATATACTACAAGTATCCATTTGTCCCTAATAAGTTGTAGATTAGCCACAGGATCGTAAAATAACGTTTGATTGTTAGGAAGTTCGTGAACGGTATGTAAACAGTTAGTCTGTGGTACTAATATCGTCATAAAAAATATCATTGCTGACACGATAGAAAAAATGTTGTATGCAGGTATTTTTGGTCTCTTCCTTTTCTCTTCTGGTTTTAGTTTTTCGTCATTCTGGTTGCTGGTTAAGTTATGGTCATGGTTAAAAGGTATACTTTGTGGTTCTGGCAAATAGTTTATTTGGTTAATTGGTAAAACAGATAGTTTGACAATTGGTCTTTTTATCAATCCGTTCTTGGTTTTTAGAGTAACAACTCTAATCAAACCATCGTCGCCTGGGTGTATTTCCAGTACACGTCCCATGGCCCACTTTCCTGCTGGTAAATTATCATCCTGAATAGTTACTAGGTCGCCTAGTTTTATGTTTTCTTTCGTCTTTAACCACTTAGATATTACAGATAATTGAGTTAGGTATTCAGTTTTCCATCGTTTCCATAAATCTTGAAATATTTTTTTGGTGAGATGCCATCTGGTTCTAGCATCTTCTTTCGTCTCTATCACAGTCAATCCCGGTCTAGTTGTTAAGAAATGGGCTGGTGTTAGAAAGTCGAAATCATCAGGATCTTCAGACAATGGACAGAGCGGGCGGGAATTCATGCATGCCTCTATCCTTGATAATAATGTGTCGTATTCTTCAAATGTTAATTTTTGGTGGCCGATTACACGTTTAAGATGCTGTTTTAAGGACCTGATATTTCTCTCCCAAATGCCTCCTGCACTTGGCCAGGAACTTGCGTTGAAATGCCATTCTATTTGTAGCTCAGTTATCTCTTTATAGAAACTTTCACTGAAAATTTGTTGTAGATATTCGTATTCCTCTTGAATCATTCTATTAGCTCCCACAAAGTTTGTACCATTATCGCTGTACATGTGACGTGGTGCTCCACGTCGCGCTGCCAGACGGTGTACAGCTGCCAGAAAAGCCGAACTGGTTAAATCGGATACAAGCTCCAAATGAACAGCTTTCGTTACCATACAAATGAAAAGTGCTATATATCCTTTAGTGGTCTTTATTCCGCGCCCTTTATTCGCTTTGACTTCCACAAAACCCGTGTAGTCAACTCCACAATGATAAAAGGGACGTTCGGGGTTCACTCTGGATGATGGTAGGTCACCCATAAGTTGACATTGTTTAGGTGGTTCTTGTTTTCTACATGTAATACACTGACGTACGAATTTCTTTGTGGACATATATCCGCCGATTATCCAATATTTTTGTCGAATATGAGATAATGTAAGGCGCGCTCCACCATGGAACGTTAACTCATGTGCTTCTTGAATTATTAAATTTGTGAGGCGATGGTTATGTGGTAATATAATGGGATGTTTCATTTGATTGTTTATCTCAGCGTTTCGAAGCCTTCCTCCCACTCGTAATATTCCGTCTTGGTCAATGAACGGATTTAAATTTAAAATATTACTTTTACAATGCACTTTACTGTGTTTTTGTAAGTAGTTCATTTCATGCCTAAATATCGATTGTTGGATGTTTTTAACGATTAGCATTTTCGCTCGTCGCAACTCATGCAACGTAATATAGGATTCATAAACTCGTTTTTTGGTACCGACTCGTAATATCCATGCAACTATTCTTATTATTTTACTAAGCGAACTACATTTATTTAATAAATCGTCAATTATATTTGTTGTAGGTATTTGGTTTATTACAACATTTGACTGTTTTACATGCCTGGTTTTGCTTTCTAAACTGGTTTCATATATAATATTATCCTTTCTGGTTGGATTTTCCGGTGATAAAAGCCACTTTGGACCCTGCCACCATAAGTCATGGTTTTTTAACTGTTTGGTCGATAACCCACGACTTGCACAATCAGCGGGGTTTTCAGTTGTCTTTACATGTCCCCAACATTCCGATGGTATTATTTTGGTTATAGATCTTACTCTATTTGCGACAAATGTTTTCCAGCGTCCTGGATCTCCCTTTAGCCATCCTAATACTGCAGTTGAATCGGTCCAGCAATAAGTTTTGGTGTTGTAATGGTCTGGTAAGCAATTTTGAACTTTATTCATCAATTGTGATAAGAGTTGAGCCGACATCAATTCCATTCTAGGCGTGCTTATTTTCTTATTCAAGGGAGCTAATTTAGCTTTACCCATTACTAACGTAACTGTGATGTTGTTTCTGTTGCTGACTTTGCAGTATATTATACACCCATAGGCCTTATTCGAAGAATCGCAAAAGCCATGTAATTCCACTCTTTGATTTTTATTATTTTGTAGTCCGAGCCATCTATTTATCTCAATGGTTCTGATATCTAATAGTTCTTCTCTCAAATTTTTCCATTTACTGGCTATATCTGCGGGCAAAATGTCGTCCCAACCTAACTGTGACAACCACACAGTCTGAAATAATATTTTCATGGTAGTACTGATGGGGGTTAACCACCCTTGTGGATCAAATAACTTTGAAATATCAGAAAGTAGCGATCTTTTAGTTAATTTAGTTGGTAATTCTGGTTCTAATTTCAAATCAAATATAAACTTATCCTTTTGAGGGTTCCATCCGAGCCCCAAAGTTTTGGTTGAGTCTGACTGCTTGAATTCGAATGTTTTTTGGTTACATTGTTCTATATTTAAGCCTTCCAAGAGCCTTGGGTTATTTGCTGACCACTTTCTTAAATTAAATCCGCCTGATTTCAATAAATCATTTAATTCGTTTCTTAATTGTATTGTTTTTACTAATGAGTGTTCTCCGCCGCAGAAATCATCCATGTAAAATGATTCCTCTAAGGCTTTAGCCGCGTTGGGATACTTATTTCGTTCATCTTTTGCCAGTTGTTTTAAGCACATCATGGCTAAAAATGGTGCTGGTTTTGTGCCATAAGTAATTGTTGTTAGTTGAAATTGGTGAATTGGTTGGTTTTGATTTTTTCTCCATAATACTTTTTGATAGCATTGGTCATCTTGGTGAATCATTATCTGTCGGTACATTTTTTCAATATCCGCTGTGTAAACATACTGGTATTGTCTCCATTTTAAAATAAGTTCTTGTAGATCTTGTTGTAAATTAGGACCTGTATACATGGTATCATTTAGGCTAAGCCCAGACGAAGATTTTGCTGATGCATTGAATACTACTCTCACTTTTGTTGTTAAGGACTCTGTACGGATTACCGGGTGGTGTGGTAGGTAGCATCCGATATTCTGGGTAATGTTCGATGGTTTCATATGGTTTAAATTGTAGTATTCGTCCATAAACTGCTGGTATTCATTTTTGAGTTCAAAATTACTTTCCAATTTCCTCTCTAAAGCTCGAAATTGTGCTAAAGCCATTGGTTTAGTAGCCCCTAACTTTTCCTTGAGTTCAGGCTTGAATGGGAGGCGCACTTCATATCTTCCATTCTCCAGTCTCTTAGTGGTTGATAGAAAGTAGTTTAAACACTCTTGGTCTTCCGATGACATGTCTATCTCTTGGTTGTTGACCTCTTCAGTTTCCCAAAATCTTTTTAAGTCATCCGTATTATGCAGTACTACATTACATCTGTAGGATGTGTTCATAGACCCGCAAAGCAACCAACCTAGCTGAGTTTGCTGAGCAATTGGTTGATTTTCGTTATTTCCTCTTAAAATCCCTTCTAACATAATTTTACTATAAACATCTGCGCCAAGAAGTATGTCAATTGAACGGCTAACATTAAATTCAGGATCGGCTAAGTTAATATTTTGTATATGAACCCATTCTGGTTTGGTAAAAGATGAGTTTGGTAAATTTTTTATCAAATTATTCATGATCAAAACGTTGGTATCTAATGTAAAGTCACTGTAGATTGACTTTAACTTAATATTCAGCATCCCTTTACAGTTATTTTCTTTCTCTCCAATGCCAAATACCTTTCCTTTACAATGGTTTCTTTTTAACGCTAATAATTGTGCCGCATTTTCGCTTATTAATGAAATTTGAGAACCTCCATCCACTAAAGCTCTCATGGTGTATGGTGTGCCATCATTTCCAAAGATTTTCACTAGGGCTGTGGCTAATAATATTTCCGAAACTCCATTAGAAGCCACGTGACTCGAAGCTGGTGGAACATTATTCGACGTACTGGGTATATTTTTGTTAATAATCTGTGGCCTAGTTAAAGCCTCGTGCAGAAAAGAGTTATGCGATTTTAAACACGTGCGGCATTTTTTCGTTGAGTGACATGGTTTATTAAAATGACTTACTAGACAATTTGTGCAATAATTTCGCTGGTTAATAAATTTCAATTTTTGCTCACTCGATAATTGCAAGAATTTATTGCAATTCCATAAACCGTGATCAGCATTGCACATTGGACATGTTACTGACCTAGATACGTGCATTGACTTGTGCATGTTATTGTACATGTTATTATAACTATATTTGTTATAATTTTTATTCGACTGATTTGAATTAATTTTCTGGTTGGTATAATGATTTTGGTGACTTGAGAATTTTTGGTTAAAATTATGGTTTTGGTTGAGTTGCATGGTTGATTTTTGGTTAAATGATTCAGTTTTGCGGCGTGAAACTTCTAGAGTAGTAAATTTACATTCCAAGAAGTCCAAAAATTCTTGTAAAACTGGTAATTCTCTTGGTTTCTTTACCGATTCAACATATTCAGTGAAAGATTCGCTATCTAATTTTTGAGCTAACAAATGTACAAGCAAAGGGTCCCATGTGGTTGTATCAGCACCTAGATGTTTAATAGCATGGAGGGTTTCTTTTGTGACGTCATGCAATTTTTTCATCATTATCATAGACTGGTGTTGCATATTTGGTAAACCTAGTAAAATGTTAACATGAGACGTAAATATCAACTTTTTGTTATCATAACGATGGTTTAAAATATTCCAACAAGCTTCATAATTATCCGAGCTAATCTGTAGATGGTGAATCAGACGCTCAGCTTCTCCGGTAACTTTTCCTTTCAAAAATTGCATTTTCTGCGCATCTGAGAGGGAGGTGTTTTTATGGATGGCCTCCCTGAATAAATCCTTGAAGGATGTCCAGTTGTGGTAGTTGCCACTAAAAACTGGGATTTCCATTTTTGGTGTCGCATTTTCCCGATGAGTCATGGACCACATTTGGGAACTAATGGTTTTCTTAAAGTCGTTATACATCTTTTCATATCTATTAAATTCACTCTGGTACCATGTGTTATCTCGGCCGTTCTCTCCTTCTATCTCCCAATGTAGGTTGTCTATGATAGTCCACCGACTTTGAAGTGATTTTAAGGCATCCTCGAATTCCCACTTATTTTTTAACTGGTCAATCTCCATATTTGCCACTGTTCTCAAAAAAGCCCTAAAATGAATGGTCTGCTTTTTTATCAATTCGTCTAACTTGCTATTATCTATCGACTGTGTTTGGTTTGGTTGGGATTCGGACGTATCCTTCGCCGAATCTGCCTGCTTTGTTTGCTCTGATTGTAGATTAGATTGCTCTGGTTTATTGAAATCTACTGGTTGTTTAAACTCTCCCAATTCTACGGGAGGCTGACTGACTATTTGCTGCGTTGACATCATTTGTACAAAAGTTTTATTAATTAGCTCCTTGACTGAAATATACACCTCTTCCGCCAAATCATAACAATTTTTAGTAAAATATTCATGGTCAAATTCAGCAAATTCACAGCATTTTCTATGGTTTTGTTGGTACTCCTTCCAATAAGTCTCTAACAGCTCTAACTTTCTCTTGCAATAATCCATGGTTTTTCGTTTAGCGCCATCTTTTTTGATATTAGTTAGCAACTGAACTAAACCGTCATAGATTTGAGTTTGGTTTGCTACGATGCTCTCCATTTCAATAAAAAATTAATCAAATAAACGCCCAAAAATATGTGTATAAGGTATAAAATGGTTTGATCTGACCTTATATTCTCCTTACGCTCTTTTATTGCGTCAGACTGCTCTCCAACAGACTGCCACTGGTTTCTCGGACCTTGTTCACAGGATAACGCTTGATTGTGTCACACGCGAACCGAAGTCCTTTCTTCTCGAAGGACCATATAGCGTTTTCGAGCTTTTTTATGGTTAATAAGAACACTGACGAGATGGTTTATAAACTAATATATTTAACACTAAGAAACACTTGGTTTTAATACTACAAAGATAATTAAATATGGTTATAAAAATGGTATTTATCAACTAAAATGGTTTATGGTAAAATGGTAATTTAAATGGTAAAAGTGGTAGAAAATGGTTAATGGTATTGAGCTCGGTCGCTGGCGGATTGCGAACTGATTCCAAATTATACTGAAATTATTAAAGTTAACGCGCACCAAAGTGCTCGCGGTGCAGATATGGAAATCGCTGACTTGTTCGGTTGCGTAGCTCCGAACAACGAGTGTGTTAGTTCTTATTTATGTTCAACACAAGAGAGCTATAATTATATATCTTGAGTTAACTACTGTTTAAAAATAATAGAAGTGACTTTTCTGAATGTTAATGGACGCATACAGAGGAGAAATCACGGAGTCGATATGATAACCTTCTTCTTTTTGAAGTCAGTAATACTACAATCAACTTTAACCTTTCTGTATAAAGCCTAAGTTTATTACCTAATTGACACAAGACGTAGGGTCCATATAGGACCCCGATGAATTAATTAATTTTCAAAAAGGATGGAAGCGATGTATTATAAATATTATTAATCAAATTTGCGAACAATAGTTTGCGTAGTGATATTGTCGGAAATGACGTGGATTTTGATCAAACTTTATAGTGATATCACACTAATATTACAAAGGCGAAAGTCTGTGAGTATGGAGGTAGCCGACAGCTTGGACTAACATATAGGCTATAATTCATAAAGTATAATGCGGGTAAAACTGCGGGGTACAGCTAGTAACTTATAAATCCGAATAACACATAGGCCAATTAATTAAGTTAAACGCGGGTAAAACCGCGGGGCACAACTAGTAAGGATGAACACCTTGTTTTCTTAAAATAACAACGTCCGCATTAGGGAATTTAATGCCTGTGTCACGTACTTTTCATATATAATTGACGGACACGAAAGTATCTTTGACGGAATCGAACCCCACTGTCGCCATGTCGTTATAATAATAGTAATGTCCTTCAGGCCGAATTTTGACCACGGCGGCTACTCTCAATGAAGACTAGCCAACTGCGCAGGATATGTTATATATAAAGCACAAGTGCGCAAACACAGGGGCACTTACTTTTCCATCACTATCATGATCCGATGGCAAAGAATTTGTTGAAATAATAATGTTTAAATGAGCCTATCTAATTTTTACCAAAACAATGAATTTAAGTCGTAACGGAAGTTAGTATTTATAAATTAGATACGGTGTTGTTGACCTTTGTGTCCGAGGTCACGGGTCCGATTCTCGCACAGAACAGTCCAAAAATCCGTGAAAACTCGAGGTCAGGGGGTAGTCGCTCTATGAGATTTGGAAGATATTCGTAACGAGTTAGACTGGGAGCCGGCCCTTTTAGAAATGGGAAAATAAACTAGTAGTAGGGGAGTGTTCAGAGGAATTGTTCGAGCTTATACCTGCCTCTCGCCAAAAGTGTTGTCCGTGTTGTTGCGAGTGTCCATGGGCGGCGGTGATCACTTACCATCAGGCGATCCACTTGCTCGTTTGCCATCCTATTATATAAAAATAAAAGTTACTGTGATTGGCGGGTTCCCACGCATTGTAGTAATAATAATTTATGATCCCGTTCAGGTCACACACGGGGACATGTCTCTTTATTTTTCAAGGTAGGTCCTTTTTCTTTATGCCGCGTTCTTTAGTTGAAAACAACGCGGCATAAACAAAAAGTTTAAAGTTTTTTCATACTTATATATCTTCTAGATTCTATCTTCCAGAAAATAAGGTTCGTGTCCAATATGGCTGTGTAAGGTTAATCCTTAACGTTTCTAAGCATATCACGAGCATGTGCAGTAGTTGCTGAGAAATAAGATAGGTATCGGTAGGCGAACGGTAGGCAAGTCAAGAGGGCAACCTAAAGCCCTCCTAGGGTACGTGTCCCGATCACCTGGCACATGGTGAAATAGGGGGGCTCCAGAGCAGCATACCCTCTTTCCCGGGGCTCTCCCATCAGGTGTCAGAAGAAGTCCACGGTAAGTTAGGTTTAGTCGGTTCGAGTCCGACATATCCACCCGCAGACAGGCAAGGCATTCCCCCTGCCTTATCAAAAAAAAAAAAACTTATGTGTACTTATGTACACGCGTTAGAAGTTATACTTCTTAATATACAACTTGAACATAGTTATCAATTTTCATACCACCTAGAACTAACGTCATGCTGTTAAATTTTTTGGTGTCGGTGTGCGCGCGCATCGTAAAAATTCACTCTCATCATTTTTCTCCATCGCGCCAAAAGAAGTATAACTTCAATAAATAAATAAATTAGCTTCTACGTAGTAATTATAGGTTAGGTAGGTATAGACAGAAAAAAGTCACAGATCTACACAAAAAAAAAGTCTAGCAGCAAAGGTGAGTATTATAATGGAATTAACATTTTAAGGCACAATGTTTCGGAAACCAATTCTTGAATCTAAAATATTCGTCACATATTTACGTATCCATTTTGTGAAGCCCTGCCAACAAACACCCTTCGGAGGAATAAACTAGTAAAAAACAGTGGTCCGGCATTACCCATTTTTTATATTATTTACATAACATAACATTTACAATAACTGCCAAAAAGTTATGATTTTTTAATTACAATTTTTTTGTACCTACCGAGAGTTTCCAAGTTAAACGACACGGAAACGGACGGTCTAAACGAGTTTCTGGTTTTACTACGGAATCGTAAAAACTTAAACTTAGACATCAACAATCTCTTCAATATTAAGTAAGTGAACATTATGACGCTCTTATTAAATATAGTTAACCATTAATGAGGCCGATGGGTATCGCTTGTAGCTGTTTTAAAAGCAATTAAGAATGCTTTAAACTTTTATAGACATTTGAGCGTTGTGGAGCAAGTTTAATATCAAAAGGATTAACAAAAACTGCTTATTTACTCGTAATGTTTTAGTTTTACGATCGCTGTAGGTATAAAACAAAAGTGTTTTTCATTTTACATTCCGCACATCAAAGCGGCCGACTGCTGGTCGATATTTGGGTGACAAAAACAAAACGTTAGGCTCTCTGTGATGGCATGTCGCTGCGACCGGTCGACTGATGCCAAACACGAACTAACTTCTCCTTGTGGATTCATGCGTATTCCGCAGATTTTGAAACTCTCATGTGAAACTCATGAAAGAAATTTATTAAGTATTTATTAGACGACACTATTCAACTTGTGTTCCTAAAAAAAATATGTGTTAAGTTTATCTATATTTTGAAGAAGTTCTATGATTGCAAAGCACGACTGAAAAACTTGGGCATGTTTTACATCATTGAAATTTCCTAGTAACTCTTCACATATATAATGAAGTAATAACAGGACACCGTTTTAAATTTTCACAAAACACGCTCATAAATATTAATAATACTTCGAATGGTGATAACTACGTCACCTGTTCATATGCAGTATCTGAGGTGTACATCTTAATCTAAATTATTAAATTTTTTATGGTGTGTACCCCTCTTCCTCCTCCAGTTCCATGGCATCAGAATATCTTCTTAATCTATAATCTTTCTTCCCACTCATGTTTTAAAATTTGCGTGATGTGACGCGTCCTTAAAATGTTAGTCTCAATTCTCGCTATAATAATACAATTTAGCAGAACGTTTTTTATTCGATGGAAAAGGCTTTCAGTATGGTTACATACTATTTTTTTTTCAAATAGGGTGTAGTAAAAGTTGAAGTTGGTTCTATACTTTTGTTAGTTACTTCAAACATCCAAATTCCCCTCTAATATCCGCTGAAAACAAAATAATCTTTAAGACTGACCACTGCACTTAAATTGATACCTTACAAGTAGTGGATATTTTGATAAAAAAAAAGCTTTTGTCTTAGATTTGTTTGGTATTTCGACCGCAATTTAATAAATTTTCCATATCGACCATGCTACTGTAACTCGTCTTGAATGAACCCCAGCATAATTTATTGACTGTTGTCTCATGAACACAGCCGGAACAGATATTTGAACATACCTACCCTTCGAAGCATATTTTGCCGAGAAATTTAATTATGTTTTGCGGCTAGCCTAGCTGCTTATCCTCGGTTGTGCCCCCGTGCCGCCGACTGGGTATTGGCGGTAGTGTGCAATAATATAGTTATGTTTTCAAACCCTTTTAACATCCAATGGTTACATAAACTTGGTCATATATCCATGTTTCTGCTCTTTGTTTACCTAGTAAACAAGATTAACGAAAATGAGGGCCTGGGTCAAACTCCCGTGCCGCGCTACAAAGTATTGTTGGAATGTTTCGTGCATAGAAAACACCAAGTAGCAAGTTAGCGATGTTATGCGCCCGCGTCGCGGAGACCAAGTAAAGGTCTCAGTCCTGTGCCTGATCTCTCACCTATTGGGCTCTGAGATTGAGCAGTAGCTTCAGTAGCTCCTGCATAGTTGGCCAGTCTCCGTTGGGATTAGCCGCCGTCGTTGGCCGACATGCCACCAGGAGCCCATTATAGTTGATGAACAAATAGGGTAGCTATAATAAATCTAGTAGTATCATATTTTTAGATAAGAAGACATCGGTATATCAACAGCGGTGCACCATTACGGCGCATAAATCTAAAGGGTAGGCTATATCTAGCCGGCGGTATCTATAAATACGTGCTATAAATTAAGTTCTATCGAGAAGGAGTTGAGAATGTTGAGAACACAAAAAACATCTATTAATTACCATATCGTGACTATCTCGTGAATTCTAATGAGAAGATATTTTAGTTTCAAGTTTAAAAATGTACTTTTTGTTAACCGTTACGTATTACATGCGTAAGGGTATCCTTGCATTTCTACAGCTTTGTCCGGTGAGTTCAGAATAGGTTAGGTATAGGAAACCTTCCTGCATTGCATATGGAACACGATAGCCCAGGGGGTACCGTGTTGAACTTGCCTTGCTTATAATTTACTATTTATAGCATCGAAATCATTGGAACTCTTTCTATAACGCTATTACCTATGTCATGTTTGATAATCATCATCATTATCAGGCTCATATCATCCACTGCTGCACAAAAGCCTCCCCAAAGGCTTCTGACGTTGCCATTTGGAGGAGTTTGCCCAGGTCCCGCGCTAGACATGCGAGTTGGCGACCGCGGTTAGGCGGTAGCTAGTACAAAGGAGGCGCGGCTGCCCGACTACCTGGTGTACCGCCTTAAACATCAGCCACGGGATGTAATGGGGTGGCCCTGTTACAATATTAGTCGTAGTTAGAAATATCTTCTGGGTTACTTAATTAACCGATATTGATCTTTATTGGTGTTGCACTTTCATGTTTAGCAAATAAAAATATTAATCGGTGATCCCGTGCATGTGATCACACCCTCATTTAGAATTTCGTCTTTTGCTTTAGTCTTCAATTCTTTAATTTTAATATAGTAGAACTAAATTTCAAAATAATAGATTAGTAAATTGTTATTTATTTAAGGATTTCAGAAAATATATGCGATAAAACAAACCGCACGGACTGACAAATGAATTTTTTTTTTGTAACTATTTACTATCCACTATGTTTATGTACTGCATTGTGACCTTGACAAGTACAAGTGTATGTTAATACCCAAGTGCTGAATAAAAATTTCATTTCATTTCATAATGATTTGTTCGGCGAATATTATACAGTTTTTGTGTGCATCATGGAATAGAATAAATTCGTTTTTGCAATTTTTTTTACAAACTACCGCTGAAAATACTTTACACCAGTATGGTATAACGTGGTATAATAATAGGTCTTTACCTATGAAATTGCCGTTTTGTATGAAAAAATTTAAACGAATTTTTTTCATGAATTTTTTTATTTGTATTAATCGAAGTAATCACCCATGCAATCAATGCATCTTTGCCATCGCAGTGGCAGTTTATTGATGCCCTTCTTAAAGAAATCAGCTGGACGGGAGGCAACAAATTCTTCAAAGGCATTTTGTACTGCCTCTCGGGTATTGAATTTTTTTCCCGCCAAGAAGTTATCCAAATTCTGGAAAAAGTAGTAGTCTGTAGGCGCAAGGTCTGGTGAGTAGGGCGGATGACGGAGAGCTTCCAACCCCAGTTCTTGCAACTTGGAGACCGTCTGCTGTGCAGTATGAGGTCGCGCGTTGTCGTGCAGGAGCAGCGGAGACGAGCGATTGACCAATGCTGGTTGGAGATGCGCCAGCTTCTCCATCATTGTGCTCAGTTCTTCACAGTACACATCTGCAGTAATGCTCACCCCGTTTGGTAAGAAGCTGTGATGAATCACACCGGCGCTAGACCACCAAACAGTGACCATCACTTTTCTAGGGGTAAGTTTTCGTTTAGGGCATTGTTTAGGTGCTGAACCAGGATCCAACCAACTTGCTGAGCGCTTGCGGTTATCAAACAGAATCCATTTTTCATCGCAGGTAATAATGCGGTTCAAAATTCCTTCATTTGTGTGTCTGTTGAGCAGTGCAAGGCACGTCTCGACGCGTACTTCGCGCTGGCGATCATTGAGTTCGTGGGGCACCCATTTGTCAAGCTTTTTTACCTTGCCAATTTGACGCAAATGGACCAATATTGTTTTGACGCTAACGTCGAAAGCTGCTGCTAATTCAGCCGTAGATTGTGTATCATCAGCTTCCACAACCGCCTTTAATTCGTCATTGTCGACCAAAGTCTTCGGACGACCGCGAGGTTCATTTTTCAGGTCGAAATTTCCAGAACGGAAGCGAGCAAACCAATAACAGGTGGTGCGTTGGTTTGTAGTGTTAGCTCCGTAAACGTCGTTGATGTTGCGTGCCGCTTGTGCCGCGTTTCTGCCACGACGGTACTCATATTCCATAATTACTCAAATTTTTAACGTATCCATGATGACGAAAAAGATTGAAATGCGATGAAAATGTAACACTAATCAATAAAGAAATGACTACTTTTGGAAAAAAGAATCCATGTTTTTAAAATAAAATTAATTTGAAATTAGAATTCTTAGCCAAACAAAAATTATTTTGATTTGAAATGGCCAGTACTGCAGAACGGCAATTTCATAGGTAAAGACCTAATATAAAGACTGCATGCTTGCAGCGTGCTCAACGGCATACAATGAGGTTTTGGTTTCAAATCACGAGTCGGGTCAAAAAGTGATTGTGGGATTTTTCTGTTGGTAAAATTTCTTAACATGAGCCCGAAGTCTGTAAGTTGGCGGTATGTACTTAACCTCTTTCCGGTCGTGTCGCTAGCTGGTCCAACGGATCATGTGAGTGATGGAATAGAAAGTGCTCCAGTGTTTGCGCCCATACTCGTGCACTGTTATGTCCCGCGCAAATCGCTAGTCTACATTGAGGCTGGTCGCGCCGTGGCTGAAATTTGGCATGAGGACGTTATTATTACATAAAAACCGGCCGGAGTCGGACTCGCACATGAAGGGTTCCATAGCAGCAAGTATTTCAGTTGATCAAATGAAAGCAAATTGTGGTTTATGACGTATTAAAAAAACTACTTGCTAGATCTCGTTCAAACCAATTTTCGTTGTTAGTTTCTCTGGTAATGTAGATCATATATTTTTTTTAGTTTTATCATTCTCTTACTTTAGAAGTTAGAGGGGGGGGTCACTCATTTTACCACTTTGGAATTGTCTCTCGCGCAAACTATTCAGTTTAGAAAAAAATTATATTAGGAACCTCAATATCATTTTTAAAGACCTATCTATAAACAACCCACATGTACGGTTACGATAAAAAAAAATTGAGTTTCAGATCTATGTATGGCGACCCTCCAAAATAATTGTTGTATTTCTATTTTTCTATAGTTCGACTTTTAATTCTATTCAGTAACTTGACAGTTCATAGAAAAATAATGTTACCATACTAAAACTAATAGTGTGGGGAAGTGACCGATTTTACGTAAAGAACGAATGACAGAAAAGGTTTTATAGAACTATAACTTAAAAAAATCGTCTTTTGACTCTAATTGTATTCAGTTACTTGAGAGATCAAAGAAAAATAATGTTACCATACTAAAACTAATAGTGTGAACGATTTTACGTAAAGAGCTAATGATAAAAATGGATTAATTTAAATAAAACTTAAAAAATTCGTAGTTTGACTTTAATAGTATTCATTAATTTGAGAATAATGTGACCATACTAAAACTAATAGTGTAGGGTAGCAAACGATTTGACGTAAAGAGGTAATTATAAAAATGGTTTCATTTAAATAAAACTTAAAAAATCTGGTTTGTACATGTGGAATATGGATAAAGAATATTATGAATAACATCGGAATATATATATCAGAATATAATGTTTGTTAGAAAAAATATTCATAGTTATAAAAAGAAAAGTGAACTGCATAATATAAATACAAGGAATAAAAACAAACTAGCCATGCCAGGCTTTAGAGTAAGCAAAACTAATAAATCATTTTTAGAAAATTGTATTAGGTTTTATAACAAGCTTCCTACTCAAATTACTGATCTGCCTGACACAAGTTTTAAAACACATATTAAACGTGTACTTATGGCTAGGGGTTATTACACCACTAAAGAGTACATCGATGACAAAGACGTCTGGCTCTCACTTCCTACCTGCACATTGCTCGCTGGAGATCTTGTAGCCATATAGACATGACTGATCTGCTGTGTTACGTGAACTATCTGTAAATGATTGCTATCATATACTTAATTTAAAATTATTGACTCTGTCTCAAAATGAATAATGTTATTGTTTCGAAGTTTTTCTTTTGTATACCTAAATATAATCTAAAATAATAAGCATTCAGACAACCGATCGAGCATATATTGTGTTTGCCTACTAAATAATTACTCTAATTGGACCAAATCCCGTGTTCATGCCCGCTTGAGTATGTTTCGCCGGACCGTCTCAACTGGGTCGTGTTGAAACCGATAGTAGATGAACCCACTGAATTTGTTTCGCTGGGTCTTCTCAGTTGGGGCGCATTGGATCTGGTGGTAGCATTAAAGCGCGACCGTCGTTATTAACACAAGGTCCGTCATAATAATAATACCTTTAATATAGACAAAACCATTGACAATATGTAGTAAAAATATTAGACTTAAACTAGATAATTAAACATAATCTCTTGACAATAACTTGATACGAGCTAGCTAAATATCATTTCTGTAATAAAATAAATTTTATAAATGTTTTCATACAAGATGTACCTAAATATCTATGTTACTAGAAATAATATCTAATGTATACAACTATATTACTACAAACATGTTCTGACTATTTACAAGCGCTTTTTTAAAGTCTACGTGAATAAAAACCTTTTTTATTTTATTTAATTCTATTTATTATTTTCTTCTGATAGAAACAAAGTATAATTAACAATCATGTAATTTTCCCATTTTTTTTTTTTTATTATTTTATTTATTTGGCAACCCTAGACTTTAACTTGGTTCTTGACGTTTAATCTCATTCGGCTTTTTACCTTTGGTCTGAGTGCACGAATGTTTTCCTCCTGCTACCACGTTGCCGTTTTTATTTGTTACGTGTTTGTTGTTAAGTTTTGTTTGTTATCTGTTGTACTTTTTGTTACGTTGTGCTTGTTATTCGCGTTCATTCAACATGGATGCTCAACCAAGCACATCGAGAGAAGAAGGGAATACTCTTTTTTCTCCCAAGAAGAAACGACCGCGCGGTACAGCGTTATCCACTACTGAGAAAGTAATGATAACTAACACATACAAATATGTATATAGTAAAATATTCAATCGATCGAAATTCGATCGTACCTGCTGTGGGTGTGTGGTCGTTTGTTGTGTTCAGAACCATAAATTAAATAAAAATTGTTTACGAATCGAACTGTAATCCATGCCTAGTTGTTAAAAGTGCTATAATATAGAACATGCAGTGTTATCCAGCGTAAAGACAGTGTAATTACTTTGCAATAACATAAAATGCAATAGTCAAACAAGATTGTGATTATAATCTACCCGATACCGTGTGAATAAAAAAAAACAATATAGTGAGAAACAAATTATTTAACATTTAAATTAAAGTGCTAGGTTGCCAATGGTGTACAGCGTTGTGGACGTTTGAATGACTGCTGAAGAACCAGTGCATAACGTGTAATAAATCCTGAAACTTTATTTTTAATAGCGCCATCTATCTTAATCTGTCGGTACTACTATATCGATAGATCATCTTAACGCGCTGTATGCTTAAGCAATCTATTTAACTTGAAACCTAAACTTTTAAATTGTTCCGCTAGGTGTCACTAGGCTTTACAAAATTTTACAATGCCGCCGAAACCAAAGTGCCTTAGCTGCGACAAATTAACTACGGCGGCGGATGGCACGTGCTCTAGCTGTAAGGCTATGGCTAAGGGCTTATTGTTGTCCCAGGCGGATAAATCTCGTGAAACTGCGTCAATCCCTACTGACCTTGAAATAGCCGTAGAGATCCGAAAGTTTAGAGAAGAAGTGGCTGATATGAGGAACGAAATGAAAAAGCTGCGAGAGGAGCTCGCGCAACATCAAATCTTTGAGCGAGTTGAAAAGTTAGAGGAAATGGTCACAATTCTGGAAAAACGTGCTGACGAAAAGACATCAGATTTGCAGCAGTTCGAAGCGACTATTTCAGATTTAAGACAACAGTTGAGCGAGCGGGACCAGGAGTTACTTCTCAATGACGTCGTTATATCAGGAGTACCTGAGATGCGAGAGGAAAACCCGGTACACTTGGTGAAAGCCATCGCTTTGACCCTTTCTGTTACCCTGGATGAGCGGGACCTTGTGCACGTGGAGCGCTTGGGTGCCGTGCGCCGCAACCGAGTGGATGATAGTTATAGCTCTGACCAACAACGCCCGCGTAAACTAGTCGTCCGTTTCGCCCGTCGTGCCGCGCGAAACAATATACTAAGTGCGGCCCGAGTACGGCGCGGCTTATCTACTACTGACCTCGACCTCCATGGTCCCGAAAGGCGGCTGTACATAAACGAGCACCTCACTCGCTCCAATGGCATGCTCTTTTACAAAACGCGTGAAGCGGGAAGACTACACAACTTTAAATATGTTTGGACTAAAGACGGCCGTATTTATGTGAGAAAAGAGGAAGGAGCACCAGTTCAACGTATTCGCTTTGATGCCGATTTTAACCGAATTTTTGGGGCAAAATCCCATTAGACTCTGATTATTACTTTATATTATTATGTTCCTACAGGTTTTTTCAAAACTTATTTATTATTTTTCTACTGTTTTATACCAAATTTGGGGATGTGTGTATGTTTTTATGTAAAACGTATGTCGGTTTTGTATGTTCTGCCTAAGGGGTATACTGTCTCAGTGTTTTTATATTCCAATTGGGTCCTACCGTTTCCGTTTGCTAATTCCATATATTGTCACGTAACAACATCTCGACACAGTTATATAAACTATCCATGTTATACACAATTATATTACTATTTTATTATAATGATGACCAGTCCATTTTATTATATTGAACTTATCAATAAATTATTAGTTAATTTGTTTTGTGCAGTATCAACTTATTTATTTATGGAAATATTATTTTTACACTTGAATGTAACTGTTTGTATCCTTCTTATACGTATAAAAACACCTAATGGTTAATAAATATCTAAAAGTTGGTTTACTTAACGCGGGCTCACTGGGTACGAATCATGATGAATTTGTTGTTGCAATGGAACGTCATGAACCTGATATTATGGCCATAAACGAAACCTGGCTAAGAGTAGGAGAGGGTAACCGTGCTCCCATAGTGTCTGGTTTTCGTTTGCGACATGTCCCACGTCCTTTAAGTTCGCGTGGTGGCCGGAGGGGTGGTATAGGGTTTTATATTAGACGTGGTATTAATATCCGCTCACATTCTCACCCTGTCGACCCGCGGCACTGGAATGTTGAACAAATGTGGATAACTCACAGCATTAATGGGGCTAGGCTTGCCATAGGCACAGCATATAGGCCTCCATGGCAGGATGTTGATATATTTCTAGATGCTTTAACTTGTTCAATAAATTCATTATCGTTTTGTAGTCATATTATTCTACTGGGCGATTTTAATATCAATTGCTTTAAACAATCAGATCCTCGAACAGACAAGCTAAATATATTTTTAAGATGTCTAAACTTGAAGCAATTTGTTATGAGTCCTACGCATTTCACAGAACACAGTCAAACACTTATTGATTTAGTATGTTCAGATGTTCGGCCAAATGATACTGTAGTCGATCCTATTTGTGGCCTTGGGGGTCATGCCTTTATTACGGCCACCTTTCATTTTAGGAAGGCAAAACTGCGACCCAAGACTGTTATCTCTAGAAATTTGAAGAATATTTCTTTAGAGGAATTAAATCAGTGTCTAGATACCATTAACTGGACTATACCTATTACGTCTGAAAACGTTAACGAGATAGTGTTATACCTCAATATTCACTTGTTATCTATATTCAATAAACTGGCACCTCTTAGGAATCACGTAATTAAAGAGAGGTCATATCCATGGATAACAAGTAACATAAAGTTCATGATGACCTTACGGGACCAGGCTAGAGCTGTCTACTTGGAAACAAATAGCGATAGCAAAAAAGAATATTATAAAGACCTTAAACGTCTAGTTAATGAGGGTTTATACAACGAAAAAGTTGCTTATTACGACACTAATATAAATAGTAATATAAAATTTCCCAAAGTTCTGTGGAAATACTTAAAAAAAACATTACTGCCACCCAAAAATGACTTTGAACTTCCATCACATTTCAATGATCCAAATATTATTAATCACCACTTTTTAGACGTCCCTGGGAACACGGAAACATCTCTATCTCACCTGACTTTCTACGAATTTCATAGATTTAACAGTACAATTTTTTCCTTACAGACAGTGGACCAAATAGACATTGCGAAAATTTTAACTGGCCTCAAATCTAATGCGGAAGGTTGCGATCATATCACACTGGACATGTTTTTGTTGAGCCTTCCCCAAACTTTGGAAATACTTACATCGATTATAAATACCTCTATCACGACCTCTATCTTTCCTGAACTTTGGAAGTTGGCCTGTGTGCGCCCTATTCCAAAAACACCTAATCCAGCCAATTTTAAAGATCTGAGACCCATTAGCGTATTGCCTTTCTTGTCTCAAGTGCTGGAAAAGGTGGTTAACAGGCAGCTTACGAAATATATCGAAGATAATAGCATTTTTCCGAATACCCAGTCTGGTTTTAGAAAGGGACATAGCACTACCTCAGCTCTACTGGACGTAACGGATAATATCCTGGCAGCTCAGGACGATGGGATGTGTACGCTGCTTGTGTTATTAGATTATTCCAGAGCATTTGATTCCATTAATATAACCTTACTTCTCTCAAAGATGGCATATTATGGTTTCGATCCACAGTCGGTTAAGTGGTTTAATAGCTATCTTAGTCATCGTGCCCAATATGTAGAGATAACTGATGTAGATGGGTCTAAGCTATCGTCTAATATATCTCTCTTAGATAAAGGTGTGCCACAGGGTTCAATTTTAGGCCCTACTTTGTTCAATTTTTACTGTGCTGACATTGTTAAAGTCATTTTAAACTCCCATTATCATATATATGCGGACGATATACAATTATATATATCTTTTCGGCCTGACGACTTCTCTAATGCCATTAAGACTATTAATGAGGATCTCGGTAGAATTGCCAAGTGGTCTCAAGACAATTCTCTCATTTTAAATCCCGATAAAACAAAATATATGATTTTCGGCACTGACAACCAACTGGAAAAGGTTCGAATAATTAGAGAAGTTCCTGTCGTAAATATTCTGGGCAAGGAGATCGAACGTGTAAGTGAGGCGCGCAACTTAGGCTTATTAATGGACCAATCTCTACGTTTCGAAAAGCATGTAACGAATTGTGTACAAAATTGCTTCTTTCGACTTAAAGTTTTGTACAAAATGCGTCCATATCTAAGTCAACAACTACGTATGCAGCTTATAGAGTCTGTTGTTCTTGCAAAACTTAATTATTGTGATTCAGTTTTTGGCCCCAGGCTTCTAGCTCGTACCCAAAAATTACTACAAAGGGTACAAAATGCTTGTGCCAGATTCTGTTTTAACATTCCACCTAAGAGCCACGTAACACCTTATTTAAATAAACACAACCTACTTAAAATGAAACTTCGTAGAAAGCTTCACCTTGCTTGCCTTCTTTTCGGTGTAATTGGAAGTAAGTGCCCATCATACCTCCATGCAAAGCTCACGTGGGTGAACAATCACCGTCAGCGTATGAGCAGACGTTGCGCGCAGCAATTAGCCATTCCCACGCACAGATCTGCTGCTTTCCGCGGCAGTTTTAGATACGCAGCCTCCAAAGTTTGGAACAATATACCGCCACCAATCAGAGATCTTAAAAGTATATATAGTTTTAGAGTTCAATTAAAACGGTTTCTTTTTAATAATCAAATTCAGTTTGAAGCAATAAAGTGCAACATATCTATAATTTGATCTGCTTTTGACTGTGTATTTATCTATTAAGGCTGAATACAAAATATGCAAAATGAGTGGCATGAACGAGACCCCAATAATATAATATAATTTAAGTACCTACCTTATATATTTATCTATTATAACTTTTATTATAACTTTTATTAATTTATTATATTAACTCCCCCACACACTAATTTGCACTGACATACAATGATCGTCACGGGTACCAACGGAAGATCAGCGCTGGGTGTAACCCAGCAAATGCTGAGATGGTGACCCTTTCGGCAGGACATACAGGACCTATTGCTTAGTGTTAAAATATGTTATTGTTTGATTTTTATATGTATTTAGTTAGTTCTGTTTGTAAATTTCTTGTATGTCTATTGTCGAATAAATGTATTTCTTCTTCTTCTTCTTCTTCTCAATCTATTCACTCTGGACCAGATCTTGGATGTGAATCAGAACCTAGATTGAAAAGCAAATGTGCGGCCAAAGTAGCTGACATATTGGGAATAACCTCACGAACTATTTATGCTGTTTTAAAAGAACACAAAGATAACAAGCCTGACCCACCAAAATGTCCCAAAAAACCTGGCCCGAAACTATCATTCAAAGATAAATATTATGATTTTACTTTCTCTTCCATATGAAGGATTGTGCACCAATTCTTTTACAGAAATGAACATCCTACTATCTTAAAGGTTAGTTACAATAATTATACTTTATCATAAAGTTGTTTATCAAAATGTTAAAATGATACTGGCCCTCAATTTTCGTCATAGATACTGATTTAGTTGAATCGTCATTCATTTATTCGTTTTGGTTCGACATGACCGGATGTTTCAGAAAAAATATTTTAATTACATTCACAAATTGGGTATTTTATGAACAATTTATTATCTTGGTAAAATCTAAACTTATATTTTCTTTTAGGTATTGCAGGCTGTGAACGAAGATACAGATTTGCCTAACTTTTCCAAAGAAACGATGCGAAAAGTTTTAAAGCATTTAAATTTTAAGTATGCAACACGAAAGCGGGAAAGTGTGCTTATAGATAGGGCTGACCTTATTTCTTGGCGGCAACGTTATCTGCGCTTAATAAAACAATATCGCAGGGAAGGACGCTACATCTACTATCAAGATGAAACCTGGGTCAATGAAGGTAGCTAATTTTACCGATGCTAACACTTTTACATCGTATAATTTGTTTGAATAGAAACATGTTATATACAAAATTCACTTTTTAGATCATACTACAAAAAAAGTATGGACCGATGAAAGTATCCAGTCATCTAGACAAACGTTTCTGGAAGGCCTTACCACAGTGCTCAAAAATCCTACTGGCAAAGGAAAAAGATTGATAATTTGCCATATAGGCGGAGAAGAAGGCTTTTTGGAGGACGGGCTCCTCATTTTTGAAGCCAAAAAAGGAAGTGTTGATTACCACGACGAAATGAATGCCCAATGTTTTGAAGAGAGGTTTGGGGTTATCTTACCTAAATTGCGGCCTAACTCAGTTGTCGTAATAGACAATGCCCCTTACCATTCGCGAAAAATCGAAACAATGCCTAAGATGTCGTGGAAGAAAAAAGAAATTCAAGAGTAGCTGAACAGCAAAAATATTTCATACGAAGAAGTTATGGTGAAGGCAACCCTTATAGATTTGGTGAAAAATCAAAATCAAATAATTGAAAAATATGCAATGATGAGATGGCAGCACAACGTGGTATCATTTTGCTAAGACTGCCCCCTTACCACTGCGAGCTGAACCCAATAGAATTAATTTGGGCACAGGTAAAGGGGCATGTCGCAAAAAACAATAAATCGTTTAAAATAAATGAAGTAAAAAAAATATTTGAAGAAGGAGTTAATAATGTAACCCCGTTATCATGGAGTGCTTGCGTATCTCATGTATTGAAAGTGGAAGATGATATGTGTCGTATGGACCATGTAATTGATATCATTACCGACACATTTATGATAAATGTGACGAGCGACGACAGTGACAATTCTGATTTAGATTAATAAATATGTCATCTCAAACTAAGTCGTTTTATTTTAAATTACCTTACTACTGAGAAACATAATATCTAATAAACGTATTTTTAAGACAAGCTTATTAGTTATTTAAAATAAAAAGTTCATGTAAGTACATTATTTTAGTTCATTCAATTTAGTTCATTCTTACACCACCTCACTAGCTTTTTTTTGTCAAAACCTGGTAACCCTTTATCTGTCAAGTTACTGAATCGAATTGAAAGTCGAACTACATATACTTACCAAGTTTCAGTAGTACAGCTCTTATAGTTTGGGAAAAAAGTGGCTGTGACATACGGACGGACAGACAGACATGACGAATCTATAAGGGTTCCATTTTTTGCCATTTGGCTACGGAACCCTAAAAAAAATGAGATGAAATTTTCCTCGCACTAATGGGCACTTTTGAAAAATAAATAAGCTGATAATCTTATATTACTTTTTATTTGACGATAATCAACTTGAATATTTTTTTGGCTTATAATGGCATATATTATTTTTATGACTTTTTAAAGATATTAAAAATCTGTACCATTTTTATATTTATGAGTTACGACTGACCACAGTCACTGTAACTTGACCGTCAGATGTCGTTGAACGTTAATAAATGGCAAATGTATTTATATGAATAAAAGTATCAGCCTTCTTAACATAATAAAAAAATTGATGAGCATCTTCATTCTTTGGAAAGTTTGGGAGTACGTATGTTTGTTACTTCTTCACGTCTAAACGACTGGAGCGATTTTAATAAAATTTGGAATGAGGTTAGCTGACACACTGGATTAACACATAGGGTGTAATTTACAAAGTTTAACGTGGTTATGACGTTGACTTTTACTTTATTATGCTCAAAATCCCGAATTGCCAATTTCTCTCTATCTTAAGTGTAGATCTCTTTGTTGATAATTTTCTCTTTAATTAAACACTAGCTGTGCCCCGCGGTTTCACCCGCGTTAAACTTTATGAATATAATAATATAGCCTATGTGTTATTCGGATTCCGATAGTTTTTGCGTGAAATGGTAACAAACATACACATTCACAAACTTTCGCCTTTATAATATAGTGTGATTATTTTCTCATTCTTGACTCTATCGTTATATTATGTTTTTACGTCCAAAGACTTTATACGTTTGATTATTCCGATTAATAGATATTATAACATTGACACTATGTTCATTGTAAACTTGGATGGAGTGTTCCTATTAAACATGGCATGTTGGTACCTATGTAGAGTGATTAGTAAGCATGCCCGATTTATGATGATAATATTGTCATGTAACAAATATTTGTTATAATAAATAAATGTCTATAAACTATATCATTACATTGCAGGGTCTGTTAAGTTAAAATTAATATATAATATATATATAGGGACAATGTCACACAGATCATCCTAGCCCCAAACTAAGCAAAGCTTGTACTATGGGTACCAGGCGACGATATACATACTTAGATAGATAGATAAATACTTAAATACATAAAATATATATATACATAGAACTGACTAATTAGATTGCAATGTTACAAGCTAAATAGGTGTAATATAAAAAATATGTACGCTTAATAAAAAGCTTTAAACTGTTTGCTAGACTACTATTACATTACTATAGACACTATTGTTAAATTGAAAGACTGAGGAAACTTTCAACTTTCATATTACTCTTCAGATAATAGCGTTAAATAGTTAACTTGGTAGTCCTAGTGTGAGTAATGTCTCTCGAGGTCATCGGGTGCAGGTGTATATAGGTATATCTAATTGCATGTATGTAGTTACATGGAAAGTTTCGAAGCTACCATCCTGCCATTTACTATCAAGTGGGTGGAATGTTTGTCTGATAAATAAATAGCTTATTTTAATCAAATTATACCATACAAATTCCTAAGCTTCCACCTCAATATTAGTAAGTATAAAAAATTTGGTTTAGTTTTTACCACTAGCACCATATATTGAGATTTTATTAATTGAGTCATATCCAACAATGGGCAGGTATGTATCGCCCGCACTAGAAAAAGTAATTTTCTTAAAGGATAATTTACAAAAATATATTATTATATAAAATTGACAGTCACAAAGTACTTACAGCCAGACTCAGAACAACTACCTACTTATAGGCCACATAAATAGTTGTCTCGTGTGGAGATCGAACCTGGGACACGAAGTGGCAAGGCGACTGTCTACACCGCAGCGCCACACCACACGTGCAGACAAAGTCAAATAAACCTCAGTTTTAGGTTATTTTTGATGAAAGAGGGTTTCGGGTAATTTGATTATGTTTATAGAGAGTAGTCATATCTTACTTGAATTGAAATAACGTTCATTAAAGGCTTCTTTACTTCTTTGTTTTATTAAAGTGAAGTTTATTACAGTCAACACATTTGATTCAAAATGTCCCGTATAGGTAGGTACTGGCAGCGCTCCGGCCCGAGAAAGATTAATTAGTATTTTAAACTAGTACATTAATTGAACCAACCATTTTTTGCATTAACATGGCATCAACTTTAGACTTTACCCAATTATTAAGAATTTATAATAAAAATCGTTTTTTGTGTCTTAACTATATAGTTAAATATATAGATAATCTCACAGATTTTTTTGGGTAATGATGACTACCTTACTACCTACTAATGATATCAAACACATCTTTTTGTACAATCAATCGTTTTCACGAAACACGCTCAATTTATAGGAATAATTTGGTATCTTAGGTGCGTTATTGACATTTTCGAAAAGATCTCATTATTTTTAAAGGATAACAAAAATTTAAATACAGCTTATACCAAATTATTCCTATAAATTGAGCGTGTTTCGTGAAAACGATTGATTGTACAAAAAGATGTGTTTGATATCATTAGTAGGTAGTAAGGTAGTCATCATTACCCAAAAAAATCTGTGAGATTATCTATATATTTAACTATATAGTTAAGACACAAAAAACGATTTTTATTATAAATTCTTAATAATTGGGTAAAGTCTAAAGTTGATGCCATGTTAATGCAAAAAATGGTTGGTTCAATTAATGTACTAGTTTAAAATACTAATTAATCTTTCTCGGGCCGGAGCGCTGCCAGTACCTACCTATACGGGACATTTTGAATCAAATGTGTTGACTGTAATAAACTTCACTTTAATAAAACAAAGAAGTAAAGAAGCCTTTAATGAACGTTATTTCAATTCAAGTAAGATATGACTACTCTCTATAAACATAATCAAATTACCCGAAACCCTCTTTCATCAAAAATAACCTAAAACTGAGGTTTATTTGACTTTGTCTGCACGTGTGGTGTGGCGCTGCGGTGTAGACAGTCGCCTTGCCACTTCGTGTCCCAGGTTCGATCTCCACACGAGACAACTATTTATGTGGCCTATAAGTAGGTAGTTGTTCTGAGTCTGGCTGTAAGTACTTTGTGACTGTCAATTTTATATAATAATATATTTTTGTAAATTATCCTTTAAGAAAATTACTTTTTCTAGTGCGGGCGATACATACCTGCCCATTGTTGGATATGACTCAATTAATAAAATCTCAATATATGGTGCTAGTGGTAAAAACTAAACCAAATTTTTTATACTTACTAATATTGAGGTGGAAGCTTAGGAATTTGTATGGTATAATTTGATTAAAATAAGCTATTTATTTATCAGACAAACATTCCACCCACTTGATAGTAAATGGCAGGATGGTAGCTTCGAAACTTTCCATGTAACTACATACATGCAATTAGATATACCTATATACACCTGCACCCGATGACCTCGAGAGACATTACTCACACTAGGACTACCAAGTTAACTATTTAACGCTATTATCTGAAGAGTAATATGAAAGTTGAAAGTTTCCTCAGTCTTTCAATTTAACAATAGTGTCTATAGTAATGTAATAGTAGTCTAGCAAACAGTTTAAAGCTTTTTATTAAGCGTACATATTTTTTATATTACACCTATTTAGCTTGTAACATTGCAATCTAATTAGTCAGTTCTATGTATATATATATTTTATGTATTTAAGTATTTATCTATCTATCTAAGTATGTATATCGTCGCCTGGTACCCATAGTACAAGCTTTGCTTAGTTTGGGGCTAGGATGATCTGTGTGACATTGTCCCTATATATATATTATATATTAATTTTAACTTAACAGACCCTGCAATGTAATGATATAGTTTATAGACATTTATTTATTATAACAAATATTTGTTACATGACAATATTATCATCATAAATCGGGCATGCTTACTAATCACTCTACATAGGTACCAACATGCCATGTTTAATAGGAACACTCCATCCAAGTTTACAATGAACATAGTGTCAATGTTATAATATCTATTAATCGGAATAATCAAACGTATAAAGTCTTTGGACGTAAAAACATAATATAACGATAGAGTCAAGAATGAGAAAATAATCACACTATATTATAAAGGCGAAAGTTTGTGAATGTGTATGTTTGTTACCATTTCACGCAAAAACTATCGGAATCCGAATAACACATAGGCTATATTATTATATTCATAAAGTTTAACGCGGGTGAAACCGCGGGGCACAGCTAGTGTTTAATTAAAGAGAAAATTATCAACAAAGAGATCTACACTTAAGATAGAGAGAAATTGGCAATTCGGGATTTTGAGCATAATAAAGTAAAAGTCAACGTCATAACCACGTTAAACTTTGTAAATTACACCCTATGTGTTAATCCAGTGTGTCAGCTAACCTCATTCCAAATTTTATTAAAATCGCTCCAGTCGTTTAGACGTGAAGAAGTAACAAACATACGTACTCCCAAACTTTCCAAAGAATGAAGATGCTCATCAATTTTTTTATTATGTTAAGAAGGCTGATACTTTTATTCATATAAATACATTTGCCATTTATTAACGTTCAACGACATCTGACGGTCAAGTTACAGTGACTGTGGTCAGTCGTAACTCATAAATATAAAAATGGTACAGATTTTTAATATCTTTAAAAAGTCATAAAAATAATATATGCCATTATAAGCCAAAAAAATATTCAAGTTGATTATCGTCAAATAAAAAGTAATATAAGATTATCAGCTTATTTATTTTTCAAAAGTGCCCATTAGTGCGAGGAAAATTTCATCTCATTTTTTTTAGGGTTCCGTAGCCAAATGGCAAAAAATGGAACCCTTATAGATTCGTCATGTCTGTCTGTCCGTCCGTATGTCACAGCCACTTTTTTCCCAAACTATAAGAGCTGTACTACTGAAACTTGGTAAGTATATGTAGTTCGACTTTCAATTCGATTCAGTAACTTGACAGATAAAGGGTTACCAGGTTTTGACAAAAAAAAGCTAGTGAGGTGGTGTAAGAATGAACTAAATTGAATGAACTAAAATAATGTACTTACATGAACTTTTTATTTTAAATAACTAATAAGCTTGTCTTAAAAATACGTTTATTAGATATTATGTTTCTCAGTAGTAAGGTAATTTAAAATAAAACGACTTAGTTTGAGATGACATATTTATTAATCTAAATCAGAATTGTCACTGTCGTCGCTCGTCACATTTATCATAAATGTGTCGGTAATGATATCAATTACATGGTCCATACGACACATATCATCTTCCACTTTCAATACATGAGATACGCAAGCACTCCATGATAACGGGGTTACATTATTAACTCCTTCTTCAAATATTTTTTTTACTTCATTTATTTTAAACGATTTATTGTTTTTTGCGACATGCCCCTTTACCTGTGCCCAAATTAATTCTATTGGGTTCAGCTCGCAGTGGTAAGGGGGCAGTCTTAGCAAAATGATACCACGTTGTGCTGCCATCTCATCATTGCATATTTTTCAATTATTTGATTTTGATTTTTCACCAAATCTATAAGGGTTGCCTTCACCATAACTTCTTCGTATGAAATATTTTTGCTGTTCAGCTACTCTTGAATTTCTTTTTTCTTCCACGACATCTTAGGCATTGTTTCGATTTTTCGCGAATGGTAAGGGGCATTGTCTATTACGACAACTGAGTTAGGCCGCAATTTAGGTAAGATAACCCCAAACCTCTCTTCAAAACATTGGGCATTCATTTCGTCGTGGTAATCAACACTTCCTTTTTTGGCTTCAAAAATGAGGAGCCCGTCCTCCAAAAAGCCTTCTTCTCCGCCTATATGGCAAATTATCAATCTTTTTCCTTTGCCAGTAGGATTTTTGAGCACTGTGGTAAGGCCTTCCAGAAACGTTTGTCTAGATGACTGGATACTTTCATCGGTCCATACTTTTTTTGTAGTATGATCTAAAAAGTGAATTTTGTATATAACATGTTTCTATTCAAACAAATTATACGATGTAAAAGTGTTAGCATCGGTAAAATTAGCTACCTTCATTGACCCAGGTTTAATATGTTTGTTATTATGAAACTCGAAAACTACTAAGTTTTCGAGTTTCATAATAACAATCATATTTTTTTTTCACTTTACTATAGGTATTAATAAATAATAAAGGTAAGAAGAATATACCTACTTTAATTAAGATTTCTGTCAATTCCTCTAGTGACATCACTTATTTGTTAATAGAGGGAAAGCATTTTCTTTAAAATTAAAATTTATATTTTTAGTATTTTTATCCTAAGTTGATTGATTTGAGAGAAATGGTGATTCTTGAAAACTGGACCTTTTCCTTTGTCACTACAAAGGTTAAAACAACTATTAAAGTCAAATTAAGAATGGACGCATTTCCAATATTTCTGATTATACATATATGTATGTAAACAAAATGCTTGGGATAAAGTCGCGCTTTTAATTTATGTGTTGACACATAAATTAAAACTTATATAGGTACATAACCACGTGTTCCACTTGCGAAGGGATGAGGAACACGTAGTACGCAAAGCACTCGCAATTCCCGAAAAGAAGAGAGACAGAGGTCGCCCTCCCCCTTGACGTGGTGGTCTAGTACGACCAAACTTTTAGAGAAAGCCCAAATACCAGATTCGACAATCCAGGGCAGACGGTCCTGGCGCAAAATAATTAGGAGAGCCGACCCCACCTAACTAACGTGGGATAAGGAAAAAAGAAAGAAGAAGACACATAAATTAAATATTAAGTATTTAAATAAAAAGTGCTTTTTCTGAGTTTTTGTTGTGTTTCACAGTACCTACCTAGTCACCACGCTACGCACTGCCCGCTAGACAAAAAAGTATTCTTTTTATTGTATGTATCAATCGACCTTATTACGTTACTTAAATATTAGTTCGACGAGTCGACACTCGCAGGAATGTGTCAGCTGTTCAGCACTCACATACCTTGTACTTCCGCCAGAACAGGACTACCAAATTATATATCGTTCAGCTTGGCTGTTAGACAGATGTTATTTATATACGTCCATTGACAAGTCAAATTACTTAGAGTATGAAACTAAAGGATCAGTTCGGATTTAATTTAAATAAATGGGCCGTGTAAAAAGAATCTACTGAACACAAACTTGAGAGGTACCTACCTCTCAAGTTTGTGTTCATTACATTATTTTTACAAGGCCCATTTATCTAGGAATATGTATGTACCTACTTGTAGCCGTTGCGAAGCGCCACCACCAGATCGATGGTAACTATTTTTATATATTTTATTATTTTCTAAACAACTACCGCCTTAGGGAAATGAATTCCTGTATGACCAGGTACTGTACAAACATATAATTGATGGCCACAAAGTATTTCCAGTTTCAGAACAACTACTTATGGGTCACACATTGTCATTGTCAGTTGTGTCCTTTCAGTCGGAGATAAATATGTACGAGAATCTCTGGAGACAATTAACAAATATGTTATTGTCGTTAGTAGTTGGTAGTGTTCGTAGGTAGGTATGTATCTATATAGCGACCATATTCATGAAAATATATATATGTACAGACGCTAGCACATCCAGCTACCCCAATTTGTAAAATTTCTTTTATAGATTTTCAACTCTATCACTTAACCATAAGGATCACTTATAATTCGCGACATTTGACAGATTGGTGTAGCTTGATGGCAGCACATCTGTCTGTACATGACTAAGGTCGCTATTTATTATTTCGTTTCAATTGGATATGAGACAGGCGTCATATATTTAATAGGTGATACCAAAGCAATTACTCAAAGCTACGAGTTATGTGACGTGCTTCAAAATTTTCCGATAGCTTGCTGTGCTAGGCTGTCGAGAGATAATTATATAGGTCAATATTTATATTTATACAGACTGTCGAGGAGATCTAAGAATACCAATCAATGTCAATCGTAAACAGATAACATCGTAGTTAATCAAGATCTTAATGCAGTTTGCCTAGATACCTACGTCTGCATTATATAAACAGGCTCATACATTCGTTTCGGCTTCGCAGTTATCTATAATAATAGACTCTAATATCACCATCGATATGCTCATAATGCTTGATTAGGCTGATTAGCTCAAATGGTTTAAGATCACATATGTACGTGCTTCGGAGGGCACGTTTAGCAAGTCGCTCCCGACCGTTGTATAATAATAATAATGACTCCTGGTCGAATTTCGGCTATGACAGACAGTCTCAGCGCAGGCTACCCATCTGCGCGGCACATATTATAGTGAACAAGTGTGTGCGCAAACACATGGTCAATTCCCTTAATCTCATATCTGTTGTGACAGGCTAGCTGACAAAACTAGTGGAGTGAGGTCAGGAGAGTGACCGACGGCTTTACGTGATCTCCAGCGTGTAAAACCGTTCACTTTACGATTCTGGGTTTCTACAGAGAAATTTTCTATGTATCCAGAGTACTATTGGCTCGGCCTAAGATTCAAATTAATAATAAATTGTTAAGTAACAAAAGGTTCTACACAAGGTTCTGCCTAGTTTGGGATCAGAGAAGGCAGTGCTTCTGATCGCGAACTAGGCAGAACCTGTACCAAACAACTGATAATTATACTTATGTATTTCAAAATATTAGGTCTTTACCTATGAAATTGCCGTTCTGCAGTACTGGCCATTTCAAATCAAAATAATTTTTGTTTGGCTAAGAATTCTAATTTCAAATTAATTTTATTTTAAAAACATGGATTCTTTTTTCCAAAAGTAGTCATTTCTTTATTGATTAGTGTTACATTTTCATCGCATTTCAATCTTTTTCGTCATCATGGATACGTTAAAAATTCGAGTAATTATGGAATATGAGTACCGTCGTGGCAGCAACGCGGCACAAGCGGCACGCAACATCAACGACGTTTACGGAGCTAACACTACAAACCAACGCACCACCTGTTATTGGTTTGCTCGCTTCCGTTCTGGAAATTTCGACCTGAAAAATGAACCTCGCGGTCGTCCGAAGACTTTGGTCGACAATGACGAATTAAAGGCGGTTGTGGAAGCTGATGATACACAATCTACGGCTGAATTAGCAGCAGCTTTCGACGTTAGCGTCAAAACAATATTGGTCCATTTGCGTCAAATTGGCAAGGTAAAAAAGCTTGACAAATGGGTGCCCCACGAACTCAATGATCGCCAGCGCGAAGTACGCGTCGAGACGTGCCTTGCACTGCTCAACAGACACACAAATGAAGGAATTTTGAACCGCATTGTTACCTGCGATGAAAAATGGATTCTGTTTGATAACCGCAAGCGCTCAGCAAGTTGGTTGGATCCTGGTTCAGCACCTAAACAATGCCCTAAACGAAAACTTACCCCTAGAAAAGTGATGGTCACTGTTTGGTGGTCTAGCGCCGGTGTGATTCATCACAGCTTCTTACCAAACGGGGTGAGCATTACTGCAGATGTGTACTGTGAAGAACTGAGCACAATGATGGAGAAGCTGGCGCATCTCCAACCAGCATTGGTCAATCGCTCGTCTCCGCTGCTCCTGCACGACAACGCGCGACCTCATACTGCACAGCAGACGGTCTCCAAGTTGCAAGAACTGGGGTTGGAAGCTCTCCGTCATCCGCCCTACTCACCAGACCTTGCGCCTACAGACTACTACTTTTTCCAGAATTTGGATAACTTCTTGGCGGGAAAAAAATTCAATACCCGAGAGGCATTAGGCAGTACAAAATGCCTTTGAAGAATTTGTTGCCTCCCGTCCAGCTGATTTCTTTAAGAAGGGCATCAATAAACTGCCACTGCGATGGCAAAGATGCATTGATTGCATGGGTGATTACTTCGATTAATACAAATAAAAAAATTCATGAAAAAAATTCGTTTAAATTTTTTCATACAAAACGGCAATTTCATAGGTAAAGACCTATTACATATATATTATAGAAAGGTTACACAACACAAAAAATACTTGTTCTCATTACACAAAGATTTGAGCTGGGTGGGGTACGAACCCACGACCTCAGATTGAAAATATTTTGCATGGGTTCCTGGCAGTTGCGGAGTTCCGACTTGGTCCGATTTCATGATTATAGGTTAGGTTATACCTACAAGTAAACAGCGGGTAATAATTTACAAAAACTAAATTTACTAAAACCATTAACTAATTACCTGAAACATTGAAAAGTATAGGCATGGTAATAATAAACTTTGGCAAGCCACCAAATCGTCATGTCTTCTAGTAAATAAAATGTATCTATCAAACGCGCGTTAGATTTGCAAGAAATTTCTCGAAGCAATACTATAATAAAAATAATAATATCCTGAGACGTTATTTACACACGGTCATCTGATCCTAAACTAAGCAGAGCTTGGAAACCAGATAACTGATATACTACATATTATACTACTTTTCTTTTGTAAATACATACTTATATAGATAATGAAACCCAGTCCGAGGACAAACAGACATGTTCTTGCACACAAATATTTGTCCTGGGCGGGAATCGAGCCCATGACCTCCGTCGTGTAAAGTAAGCATTTGCTAACCACGCCCACAGGCCCGTCCAGCCCGTATGTTCCCGAGTTATTGTGAAACTACGAGTATTACCGTTTAAGTTTTTTAAAAGTTGATGATGTTCATAATGAACACTGAGCTAAGTTAATGTACAGACGCCAGCACATCAAGCTACCCCAATCTCAAATCAACCTCTCAATCCCAAAAAAAAATGTAATAAATCAGCCAAATTTCATGTATGTAGAATAAATTGTTTCCGAGTTGTGAAAGGGTCAAAGTTTTCTCGAAAAGTTCGTGTAATATTAAACACGGCGCGTTGTCAGTTCCTTTTTGTGAAGAGCCGCTTGGGAAAATACAAGTAAACAAAAATGTGACCGTTATTACAGATGTCCCTCAATTAGTAATTTATATGTTCAGCCACGTGGAACAACTCTACTTAAAATATTTGAGATAAGAAAGCATACCTTACATACCTACTGTATTAGATTGTATTTGGAAAATTCTTACATTCCTATCAAGATTACATAAAATAACGTTTAGCACATAACATGAATGAGAAATACCTACTATATAATTGAGCCAAATTATTTGAATATGCTCGAAGCAAATTAACCGCAACGAATTACTTCCACCCAAATAGTTACAATAACGGCGTTGATCGAATATTTTATATTTTATTTCTATAAATAAGGGTTGTTTTTTATCGTACACTGTCAGATTTAATATTCCAATTTATTTTGGTAAAACTAGGACTTTAGGGTGCCTATTTAATTGTATTTGGCAGAATATAGTTGTTTCATAACTGTATTTTTTTTTCTAAAATACAGTAGCAAAATTTTAAATATAAAATTATTTGACAACGATCTACCCTCCGACGGAATAAACATGTAGGCATAATATGCTTTATCTACTATCCGTGCGAAGCCAGGGCTGGTCACTAGTTATAACATATTTAGAAAATAAACATTTAGCGAACGTACTCGTATTGCTACGTTCTCTATAAATGCTACACGTAGTTGTAGCGTACTACGACGCCGTAGGTAATAGATCCGTAGCTAAGTAAAAAAATGTAATATTAAATGCATTAATCATACTTAGGCCGGCTGTTCGTTCAAAACAGATGGGACTTCCATTTCAAATACTTATGTGTGATTTTACTTTTTTGTTGTTCTAACGTATTGAACAACTCACATTGCAATAACAATAAATTAAGATGATGTTCTTGGCTAGCTTTCCTTTACCTCATTTCAATTATGTTGTAGTTGGCGAGATATATTGCATACACTGTTTCTTACAGTTGGAGTCTTGCCCAAATGCGATAAATAAATAAAATTTTATTTTATATAAAGTCAATTGGATCAATCTCAACGATAAACAATAAGAAACCCACCTCCTTAAGACATGCATAAATATACTTATTTAATTTATTCAAACTTATATTTGACATAGGTTTTAGTTTTGAAAATAGTCCTGCACGCCAAAATACAAGTTTAAGTTATTTACTTGTATCGAATGCTATGCTAAGCATATTGTACTAATACATTTCCATGTAATTTTCATTTATTAGGACTTGTAAGTTTATAGTTTTATTGGCATCATATTCATTTGATGGTTACAACTGGGTTATTCATGCGTGCAGATTTCTTGTTCAATTAAACATAAAGTTATCAAAACAATACCGGCGCGGATAGAGACCCTTTTGCGGTTAACACAACTTCATAAACCACTCCGACCTCCCTTTAGATGTAAGTTTAAGCCATCCATTTGTACAAGTATGGCAAGTGAACTCCACTACTAGTTAAGATCGTGCACGATAGACATAAATCTCCTGCTTTCACCGGGTTAACTTTAAATGACTTATCGGAACAAATAATTATGTTGACTCGCCATTGTTCTGGGAAGCTTACCGTACAAATACCTACATATGTATGTTGTGGTGGGCGGGGCGCGGTGAGATCAAGCGGTGGAGATCCGCCCTGCGCGCGCGCCGACAAAGGACGCATAGTAGCCAAGTACCCACGGCGGACAAGGACCGTATGACACACAGATTCCCGCGCCCCAAGAAATGGACCGCGAGCCGTCGGCTATATTCTACACCTAAGTTGTGCGCTGTGTGCGATTATATTTCAATTTGAATATCTTTTATGCAATTAAATTTTCTGAACCATAACAGCATTTGTTCGTTTAATATATAATTGAAGAGTCTCATATTAAGAAAGATATGTACCTAGTACCTATTCATATAAAATTTTGGTTGTGAGGAACAAGAGACTAAATATTTCACGTATACGTATGAATTACTGGCTTTTCTACTTACACTCTAAAATAGTATAAATATTAAGCATAGTAAGTTGACTGCACGTGTGGCGCAGCGGCTAAGATAGTCGCCTCGCCGCTTCGTGTCGCGGGTTCGAGTTCAGCGCCGGCAACTATTTTGGTGACCCATAAATATTTGTTCGTCTGGATGTAATTTGTGTCCGTCTATTATATGTTTGGAAAGTACCCCGCGACACAGGGAGTATTTCCCTAATGCGGGCGTTGTCTTTAAAAAAACATGATTCCCCTGCCAATATCTGAATTTGTTTGGTTATAAATAACATAATAATAAATAGGTATTTATAATTATATTCTTTAATAAGTATGATAACATAGATACTTATAAATATAATAACATGATTATAAATATTATGTGTTTATAATTATATTATTTATAACCAAACAAATTAAGATATTGCCAGGGGAATTATGTTTATTTTTTTGCATGTACGATTATTGACTGAACCTATTTATAAACTTATTTATAAACTTATTTATGAACTTCACTTCTTCTATTTAGCCCTTTTTACCATGTCATCGCCCATATTTACCCTAGTCATATCTTCTGCCACATCTAAGTTATCCTCCCTCAACAATTCGCCGCCACCCTATAGCGCCTGTAAACATGCGCTGCCAGCCTGTCCCCTCTCCGATGAGCTCTAGCCACCTCACTTCCACCCAGGACGCAACGTAAACAGAACAATGCCTGCAGTGAATTCTGGAAGCTTCCCCAGATAAGCTGTTTACAGAACGAAACAAGGCTAAGCTCCACTTCTGTTACGTGTTATATGATTAGAGCTAAAACTGGTGAACACGCGGTGCATTCAATCCCATTTGATTACAGTAGCATTGTTTGCTATCTATAATTCCACCCAAGCAATATCTCATCGCACATTATATATACCCGTATAATATATGACAAGCTTGACATGCTTCTGCCTGACAAGCGTGAAGATAAATACT
Source organism: Pseudoips prasinana (assembly GCA_951640165.1). NCBI lineage: Eukaryota > Metazoa > Arthropoda > Insecta > Lepidoptera > Nolidae > Pseudoips > Pseudoips prasinana. The sequence continues at coordinate 631,239 of OX621238.1, read as the reverse complement.
CCATCAGTAATTAGTAGGCTATGCAAATAGTTCATAATCTCACCATTAACATAATTTTATGCGTCGGAAGTCCAGCAATTAACAAATTTAAGTGAATGTAATTAAGCGGTCGTTATTATAATATTATATCTACATTCTACATGTTTGGCTGGTTATTTACAAGCCTTATAAGAACGTAAATTTAGATGAACTAACTTCCAGGGCCAGCACGAAGTAACATTTGTGAGGACTAACACATTTCTATGAAATAAAAAAAGAAACTTGTACAGTCGAGGACTCAAACAATCGTAGGAACCAAATTTCTGTACGAAATCCTTGCTAATAAGACAAAAAAACTCACGGCTAAATTGAAACACAGGCAAATAAGAAATAAGTTTAAACCAAATTTGTATACTTAAGCGGTCAGTAATGAGGTCTTGCGTACTGGCAAGCGTAAATCCCTGTCTGCTCAACTCTGCTCAAATCGCGATACTCGCATGCACCAACATACTATTGATAATAGAAAGAGATAGAAAAAAGGAAAGAAAGTTCCATGGAAATCATTACGTAAGAAAGTAGCGTAATGCCCACGTTAGTTTCTTACGTAATAATTTCGACAAGGGAATTCCTCCAACAAACGACATAAGGAGCTTCGTTCCAAAAGTCTCCAAAGATTGTATTGTAAAACAAATACTTGCATTAACTTTAATGTAACAATAGTACAAATGACGATGGCTCTCTCTATCCGACCGATTTCGGCAATGACGACTACTTCAATTCCGCTTTAGCTGTCGGTCGTAAGCTCGCATGCGGCTTATGTAACCGATCTTCATAATGAGAATCCTGCCACACTGCAGACATGTGAGCACACCGTTCGCATAGTTATAATTGATTGCTGCCGGTGCCGCGGTGGTCGGGCTTTCAATAATCGCGGTTGGCATCAAGCTCATTGCTATTGTATTTCAAACTTACCTAATTTTTTTTTGCAATCTGATTAAGTATCCTTTATTTACTTTTCGTATACTCAAAGTTGTTACGTTAATACAATATAGTTACACAACCTTCAGCTTTCTCCAAAATTCATAATAATAATTTTTATTTATTAATATTATCTTAATTGGGCAGTGGCCAGATACATATCTATGTATTTAAGTATTTATCTATCTATATAAGTATATATATCGTCTCCTGGTACCCATAGTACAAGCTTTGCTTAGTTTGGGGCTAGGATGATCTGTGTGACATTGTCCCTAGATATTATTATTATTCCAAATTATTTATTTAAAGTTCTTATTTTTTACATATTTATATCTATAAAATTGAAATAAAAAAGAAAACAATAATATATAAATAAATATGAAAAAAATAGAGGTCCTCCAGCGGCGAGGTTTGACGCCCTAGACCGCCGGTGGTCAGGGCGACAGAGTAAGGAACAGAGTAAGTATTATTATTATATATTTAAGTATTACATACATATAAACAAAATATTTGTACAAAAGTACATATAATAATGCACTGCCAACTACTGTTTATCCCCATGCAGTGCTTTTGTTCATACAACGATTATCTTGAAATTGAATTAATAATAATAATATCCTGGGACATTATTTACACTTGATCATAACTAAGCAGAGCTTGTACTATGGAAACCAGATAACTGATAAACTACATATATTACTTTTCTTTTGTAAATACGTACTTATATAGATAATTACACCCAGACTCAGGACAAACAGGCATGTTCATGCACACAAATATCTGTCCTGGGAGGGAATCGAACCCACGACCTCCGGCGTGAAAAGCAAGCATTTGCCGACCACGATAACAGGCCCGTCAATTACTGCTACATTAAAGATAGGACTCCCGTTTGTACTTCATTATCTATTATAAAGAAAAATAACGAACAGAAAAAGGTAAAAAAAAGACAAATACAACCTAACAAACCTGTCAAAGTTTAATAACTAAAATATTCTTATATCATATATTCATTATATTACTAAAATATTACAAAAATAAGAATGAGAGTTAATAAAAAAAACCGGTTAAGTGCGAGTCGGACTCGCACATGAAGGGTTCCGTAGCAGCAAGTATTTCAGTTGATTAAATGAAAGCAAATTGCGGTTTATGACGTATTAAAAAAAAACTACTTGCTAGATCTCGTTCAAACCAATTTTCGTTGTTAGTTTCTATAGTAATGTACATCATATATTTTTTTTAGTTTTATCATTCTCTTATTTTAAAAGTTAGAGGGGGGGGGGGACACTCATTTTACCACTTTGGAAGTGTGTCTCGCGCAAACTATTCAGTTTAGAAAAAAATATATTAGGAACCTCAATATCATTTTTGAAGACCTATCCATAGACACCCCACATGTATGGGTACGATGAAAAAACAATTTTTGAGTTTCAGTTCTATGTATGGCGACCCCCCAAAATAATTGTTTTATTTTTTCTATTTTTGTGTAAAAATCTTAATGCGCTTCACAGAATACATCTACTTACCAAGTTTCAGTAGTACAGCTCTTATAGTTTTGGAAAAAAGTGGCTGTGACATACGGACGGACAGACAGACAGACATGACGAATCTATAAGGGTTCCGTTTTTTGCCATTTGGCTACGGAACCCTAACAATGGCCACGTGTTATGTGACATTTTCCAAAAGTAATTACTGGACCTGGCTGGCGGCAAACATAACCTTCGTCACTTTGAGACGAAGAGAGTTAACATAAAACAGTCAAAATCCTACAACTTAGAAGCTACTAGAAGATGCCCTGTAACAGTACCTAAGCTGAGGTAGGCTTATGAGCGAGCGAGCTCTGATTAAGTTGTCCGGGACGGAACGGGACGGGAGAACAGGTGAAATAGTTATAGCCATTATTTAAAACATCCATTACAATAATAGGTCTTTACCTATGAAATTGCCGTTTTGTATGAAAAAATTTAAACGATTTTTTTTCATGAATTTTTTTATTTGTATTAATCGAAGTAATCACCCATGCAATCAATGCATCTTTGCCATCGCAGTGGCAGTTTATTGATGCCCTTCTTAAAGAAATCAGCTGGACGGGAGGCAACAAATTCTTCAAAGGCATTTTGTACTGCCTCTCGGGTATTGAATTTTTTTCCCGCCAAGAAGTTATCCAAATTCTGGAAAAAATAGTAGTCTGTAGGCGCAAGGTCTGGTGAGTAGGGCGGATGACGGAGAGCTTCCAACCCCAGTTCTTGCAACTTGGAGACCGTCTGCTGTGCAGTATGAGGTCGCGCGTTGTCGTGCAGGAGCAGCGGAGACGAGCGATTGACCAATGCTGGTTGGAGATGCGCCAGCTTCTCCATCATTGTGCTCAGTTCTTCACAGTACACATCTGCAGTAATGCTCACCCCGTTTGGTAAGAAGCTGTGATGAATCACACCGGCGCTAGACCACCAAACAGTGACCATCACTTTTCTAGGGGTAAGTTTTCGTTTAGGGCATTGTTTAGGTGCTGAACCAGGATCCAACCAACTTGCTGAGCGCTTGCGGTTATCAAACAGAATCCATTTTTCATCGCAGGTAACAATGCGGTTCAAAATTCCTTCATTTGTGTGTCTGTTGAGCAGTGCAAGGCACGTCTCGACGCGTACTTCGCGCTGGCGATCATTGAGTTCGTGGGGCACCCATTTGTCAAGCTTTTTTACCTTGCCAATTTGACGCAAATGGACCAATATTGTTTTGACGCTAACGTCGAAAGCTGCTGCTAATTCAGCCGTAGATTGTGTATCATCAGCTTCCACAACCGCCTTTAATTCGTCATTGTCGACCAAAGTCTTCGGACGACCGCGAGGTTCATTTTTCAGGTCGAAATTTCCAGAACGGAAGCGAGCAAACCAATAACAGGTGGTGCGTTGGTTTGTAGTGTTAGCTCCGTAAACGTCGTTGATGTTGCGTGCCGCTTGTGCCGCGTTGCTGCCACGACGGTACTCATATTCCATAATTACTCGAATTTTTAACGTATCCATGATGACGAAAAAGATTGAAATGCGATGAAAATGTAACACTAATCAATAAAGAAATGACTACTTTTGGAAAAAAGAATCCATGTTTTTAAAATAAAATTAATTTGAAATTAGAATTCTTAGCCAAACAAAAATTATTTTGATTTGAAATGGCCAGTACTGCAGAACGGCAATTTCATAGGTAAAGACCTAATATTAATTTAGGCATAGATATGTATGTAATGCATGTCGTGGACAACTCTTTCCTATGTTCGGTCAGTCAAGGGAAGTTTCTTCGTTGGAGATTGGCTATTTTTGATCAAACTTGTGAGGTTTTCGAATGAAATGGAACTGCATTCTAAGTGGAAGGAAAAAACAATTTACTACTAAATGAATGTACTAATCGATACTGTTGTTATATAAATTCAAGCACATACACACATACAATTTTAATAGATTAAAGTGTTTGAATGTTTGTTACCCAAAAACGGCTGAAGGGATTCGGAATCGAAATCGATTCTGAGTTCACAGATTTGCCACAGTACATTGTTGATATTATTAAAATTGTCTAGGTTTTCTATTTTGACACATTGTCACAATTCGAGTTGATCGATTTTGCTGGCCGACTACTACACGAAGGTTATGATTAAGTTTTTTAAAGATGCAGGTTACTTTACTAGTTTTAGTCTTGTAAAAGCACTGGACAACTGTAAAATGCCTTGCCTCTTGCGATTAGACGTGCTCAAGTATTATCAACATTAAAAAAGCTAGTTAAAGTACTGTATACATTATTTGTTTTTATAATACGAGTCGTATGTGTATGTATATATTTAATTTAAATTCTAAAGACAAATATGTAAGCAAGTAGCACTATCTGTGTTAAGGGAAATTCTTAAAGGATCACATTTTTTACTCGGCTCTACGATTATTATATTTATAACGTAATGTTTTTATGATCATCAAAAGGTTACATTCCACAATTTATTTTGAAATTGAATGCCTTAAAGACCGGTATTCTGTAGTCTTTGAACTGATTTTATTTTCAAATAAGTCTATAGATGGTTCCTGAGAACTATCAGGATATAATTAATCCTCCCCGCAAAATATGAACAAAGGCTAGTCGTCAAGGAGTGTGAAGGTTCAAACCCTTAAGGGTGACCGCTATTTGATTTTGTAAGATTTCACTTTGGTCGATAGTGTTGAGCCTAAAGTTTATATAGTCCTAGAGTCTGGATGTATTTTGTATATGTATATATTTATAGAAACGTTGTAAATTAAATGCATGTCAAATTACTTATCTAGAATGTAAGCGTAGATAACATGTATTTATCTTTTTGACAGACAAATGAAAAGTTAATTTGAAACACAGTGAAACTTTATAATTAAGGCAATTATAAAAATAAAGGGAATAAGAATATGGATGATAGCGCAATATAGAAGCTCATTAAACCATTTAATCAATACTAGACAGTGGTGTTCCATCAATTAACCATACAAAGAATTGCGTCACGCGAGAGCGGCTCGACTCTTTGACTTTTTCTTCCATTCCTGCGGCTCGTCCGAGCAGCAAAGTCAAATATCTGCAAAAACAGAACAAAACACCAGCGGGAAACTCCTAACACTTTTTGTCCCATTCGTTTTACTTGTTATCGCTAACTTTCTTACGAAATGTTTGAATAGACACCACGAACCCACGAATCGTTTGTTTATTAAGTACCTACGCCTGACATTTGGGGGGTACAAGTAGGTATTACTTACAGGTAAGTTGTTGAGAAACAATTCCCGCGAGTGAACAATAAAGAGGGAAGGTAATTGTCGCGAGGGAGAACAATAAGCTGTTGTATGGTAATAACCGACGAGTTGCGTGAGTTCATGATGCGCAGCGCGGCGGCTGGACGCGAGGGCTGCGCGCCGCACGCCGCGGTCCGACCGCGCGCGCCCGCCGACCTGGGCTTGATGCTAATTCAGCATTATTAGCAAGTATTTTAATGACCAACAATTAGGCATAGACGAAATGTTCCGTTGCGCAACTGCACCGCACGTAACAACGAAGAGGAAATCACATTATTCTTTTCAAACCCCCACGGAATTTTATGAAAAAATGTTAATGACCAAATTATACAAACAGTTTTGAAATAAAATATTGCCACATATTTCGGACTAGACTTAGTTATTGTTTGATGAAAGGAATTTAGAGGTCATTTCAAAATAATGATCATTGATCCTACTGATAAGGAAAGTTTAATTATAAATTATATGAAACACCCACGTTGTTGGCTTAATTAGTTTATGATTCAATTACTAACATATTACAGAAAATGTTATAATAAAACCTACGCATGAATGTTCAAAATTTTCTTTATTAAAAGGGGAGCCATACAGTCCCGAGTTTTCTCCAGCGTCATCTCCCGAGTCATGTTCATTGGAAAGTTTGAAGTAGGAGCTTCTCGTATCTTATATTACAAACGTGAGTACGACAGACAGGTGCATAATTAACACTCAGCTCCCGTGAGCCCACACTTCATTACCGAAGTTTATCTCCCTGTAAGAGGACAGTACCTATCGTTGGGACTTAGTCACTTACCTACCTGCCCGTGTAGGTACCGTTCATACGAGTACGTACGAACTACTTACCAATCTCGGTTAGCTGAGCCTGAGTGGTTTGACTCATAATGTTGGGCGGGATGCCCATTGTATTGGATATAATAAACTATGACTATAATTACAACATTCAGATTCCATTACAGAGTCAATTCTTTGAAGGTTTGTTTAGTTATCTAATAAAGTCGATATATTTGTTTTCAGGGTAAATAACAACTATTGTTCCTTATATTCTTCTTCTTCTTATCGTGTCGACGGTAAGAATTAGAATTACAATCGTAGTGAAAGGATCAGACCATCTGCGTTACCGACTAACTGTCCTCGCAGGTTACTTACTATATTGAATTATACTTATACTCGTATTAATTAATAATAATTAGAATTAGAGCATATAAATCTTAAGTCATGAGTTTATAAAATCATAATAATTATGTAATATGAATATTAATGTATATTTCCGGGGAAAAAATATTTAATAAATATATTTTGGTAGGAATATCTAAAAGTATAAAAAAACACTCCATTAGCCGTTACCTTTATAGTGTTTTTTTATAATGTAATCAAACGTAAGTCACTGCTGGCTTAAGCCAGGATTCGTAATATGCACCTGAATAAGCTGCCTAACTTCTTGAAAACATGAAGAAGTCACATGGTTCCACGGTGAAATTTTATTAATTATTTATTAACCAACTTACATTAACGGTTAGACCAAACATATAATTTGACCAAATTGTATAAAGGATTTCTCCTTTCAAAAAAATTGTTTATCTTTGACCTCGTGAGGGCTAGCATAGTCTTAGTCAAAATGACGCATAAATTAATAAAATACGCATGTTACGATTTTAAGGAGTTCTTTAATAATAAAAAAAATAAGTGGCAGAAGTCATGTGTCCAGTTACTGTATAAAGAAGCAACCGTCTGCTTGCCATCCGCTTGCCATGCCGGTGCTATGCCATCCAAAAAGGCAGAGTTTCATCAAAATCAAAGTTATTTATTATTCACGTAGAAAGTATACTCGAATAATATCTAAAATCTTGATTATCTAAAAGCACTTTTAGATAATCAGAACACCTTTCTAGTAATATCTATAGTAACTATGCATAATTATTTATAGGTGCACGTAATTGTTACGTTGTTGTTGAGGGTAGTGGTTAGGTAGTCATACGTTTAGATTTAAATAACATTCATCTTATGATAGTAAAGATTTAGTTACTTAGTTAGCTTATTTAAGTTTTTAATTATCGATATTTATAGTTCTATATTGAGGTAAGAGTTCAGTATTATTATTACGGAGACCGTGTGCTTATAATGTATTTCATTCGTTTTAAATATTGTCAATGAAAGTATTCAATAGACGGTCACCGTAGCCTAGTTGGTAGTGCTCCTGCCTACGAAGCTGGTGGTCCTGGGTTCGAATCCCGGTAAGTGCAAATATTTGTGTGATGAGCACGAATATTTGTTTCTGAGTCATGGATGTTTTCTATGTATATAAGTATTTATCTATCTATATATAAGTATGTATATCGTCGCCTGGTACCCATAGTACAAGCTTTGCTTAGTTTGGGGCTAGGATGATCTGTGTGACATTGTCCCCAGATATTATTATTCTTATTATTATATCAATTACGGAAATTTTTAGAACGCCCTATGTACCGAGATGATGTTAGCATATTTAGGCTACGTACGACAAGTGTTTAAGGCCGCAGATTTCTTTTAGTTTATTTATCAGCTGTTTGCATAAAAAATGAATGCATATTTCCAGCCAAGTCGTCAATCAGCTGGTGCGGCGCCGCGTGGTCTGCGCCGCGCCGGAACCGGAACTCTATTGTTTTTAAATGCAGCGGTCATCGCGGTGTCGCCTAACCCGCGGTATTTATTCACATGTATTCGCGAACCACCTGCCGCCGAGCAACCGCCGCAACGACTCCGCATTGATACTTCCTACTACCGGTTATGATTATTCACTGCTGCAGCCGCCGTAATCAAAAACCTGTGTTATTGAATGTGGCGGCTTGTTGCCACAGATACAGGTGTCATGATGATTGGTTTCGTGACACGGAAGAGGTACGTCTAAGAACTATAGTCACCGTAGCCTAGTTGATAGTGCTCCTGCCTACGAAGCTGGTGGTCCTGTGTTCGAATCCAGGTAAGTGCAAAAATTTGTGTGATGAGCACGAATATTTGTTTCTGAGTCATGAATGTTTTCTATGTATAGTATAAGTATTTATCTATCTATACATATAAGTATGTATATCGTCGCCTGGTACCCATAGTACCAGCTTTGCTTAGTTTGGGGCTAGGATGATCTGTGTGTCATTGTCCCTAGATATTATTATAGATATTATTAATTAGGTTTGAAAGATCTTGAGTTTGAGTCGGACTTGAATCTCGTCTTTATTACTGTGCTCGAGGTCTCCTAGAGTTGAGATAGGTCCAAGTAAAACTCCCAGTTACGTTGATATTATAGAAATTGGCAACTTTATGACAAATAACTAAATGTCTGCTATGCGATAAAGCGTTCCAGACAAGCGGAAGCTTGGGCAGTTCCGTATTGTTACATTGCACAGTTTGTGTTTATGCTACCAATTTATTTAATGACTTTATGTGACGTTCATACACAGTTTACTTCGTTTTCCTCGGGGTACGCGCGGATCGTGAGGTGTGAGGTGAGGCGTATTCTGGTGCGAAGGCACGGCGCGCGGCGCGTGACGTCTGTATCTCCGGAGCGCTGACATTTCAAAAACCGCAAATTTAATTTTCATGTGGAGTTCCGCACATTCCATTGTTCGACAACTGCTTACTGAGCTGTCAACACTAGGCACTCGATTACAATATACAATGTACTTGAGTATTTCGGTCACGCGGCAGTGACTGACTACTATTCAGTGCGGGTTTAGGTAGGCGCAACGTTTTGAAGAGCATCGTAATCGTTGGACGGAATGGTTAATGGTGACATCGGCGCCGACAGCTGGGCTAGTAAATAAGCGTCGCCCTAATAGCTGCTAGTGAGTGATAGTAACAAGCGTGTTTGCCGGAGTACCCGCTGTATATTGGCGGGTACGTAAACACGTGGTTTTAGCTTGCTTTTTGCTGTTCCCTCGCGCGGTGTTAGGAGGTGTTTGCGGCTCGCGATTAGCATACAATGAGCCGACAGCTGGGCCTTCGTTATCAGATCAGGAGCGGCCGCCGGCGACACGTAGCTATCAATTTATAACGTAACTAACTTGACTTATTTGAAGCTTGTTTATTGTGAAGTGCGCTAATAAATAACGCTAATAACCACCTCGCCGGCTAACAAATCACAACTAGTTGTATTACTGCAGCTCATGCAACACGCGCAACCTAATTTATAGTTCTCCGAAAGTCGCTCAATTACGTCGTAATTCTATTAATAGGTTACCATGAACGATGTTTTGTTATTCAAAATAGACAATAGGGACAGTTTATATATTCATATACATGTATTCTATACCACTTTACTTAAAAAGGTATTATTATGATTTAACTAGACCTCCTGACTGCTACCAAGTTAAGTTAGTTAAAGTAAAGTGTTTAAAGCTTCTTTTTGCGGTTTTGATGCAAGTGTACGAGCGGTTAGCGTTTGTGCCCGTCTTAATGTCGGATACAACGTTCGATATCACGCTGATGAGACATTTGTACCCCATCATTCGTCATACTGCACTAAAGGTTATGTTCGTCGAGTTCTATAAATAAATCTTAGTGGCCTAACACTAGGAGCTTCAGAATGTAATATTTACGAAATTCTTCGACGGTGAACCATTGCTTTTTGAATCGGTGTAGGTATTATTTCCCTTCTAGTGTTTTCACTTTTACTTCCGACAAATCACCTTACGAAGATACTATATCTACTTACCATTTTCATTGATTTACGTTTAAGTGATAAGATACCGATTGCATAGTATGTAACGCACGTTAAGTGTCGGTCTCGGTTGTAGCCATAAGGCAACAGTCGTGAAGCCATGTCAGAGGCCTAACGGGCGGCTTGAACAACTCTGACACTAGGGTAGCTACCGCCCATACGATAAGCAGACTACTACTGCTTATCGTATGGGCGGTAGCTACCCTAGTAAGTAGTATTTAATCCTATATACTGTGTGTGCTGCATACAAAAAAGTAGAGTAAGCACTTGTCATTCCGCATCTCGACCGCTTACACGTTGTGTCAGTACCTACTTGTGTAATACGTTCAATGTTTTTAATAATAATAATAATAATAATAATCTTTATTGTTCAGAAAATATATAGTCTAGTTACATAAATCTCTGGTCTCCACACTAGGATTCCCTGTGTCGTGGAGGCCAGTCTCTTTCATCGAGGTTCAAAAATACAATAAAATTATTAAATGACAATTATATATATATATGTAGGAAAATTAAAGTTAAACGTAAATAAATTTATACATTTAAACATGGCATATGGCTAGATAACTGTGTGTGTGTGTGTGTGTGTGTGTGTGTGTGTGTGTGTGTGTGTATGTGTGTATGTGTGTGTGTGCGTGTGTTTCTGTGTTTGTACATGTGTCTTGTCTCCAAAAAAAAAAAAAAAAAACTTATATGTCATTGTTGAATCTAATCAGTGGTTTTAAAAGAATTTTGAACTTTAATCAATAGTTTACTAGTTTCTCTACATCGCTGTAATTTAGACTTTTTAAGTATATTTTTATTTGAGATTTGCATTTAATTCTCGACAAAGGTAATAAATTAATTTCGTTTTGTAGTTTCGAATAAATAAAAGGGCCCATATAGTGAAAACATCTTTTACCGAAATCAAGTCTACATTTTGGTTTATGCCATCTAGGTTTCCTTCGGGAATATGTTTCGGGTTCCACTTTGCCTAAGGCTTCTTTATGAAACCTAAGAGCTACTGCCATAATATATATCTGTCGTACGCTCATTGTACCCGTCTCTTGATATAGGCTACTGGTTGGATAGCGCCTAGGTTTTTTGTAAGCGACCTTGAGCACGGCTCGTTGTGCACGTAATCATACCATTCAGGTAATCACTAACCACGGTATATGATAGTGCCTACAATATATCTGCCTACTATTAAGTCGCGCTCTCTCCAATGGGCGCATTGTAAGTCTCCAGTTGTTCCCGTCGTACAAACGGAGCTTGTTTTAGTATCGAGTTCTCACAAAGACCTTCGATGTCGTTTTTCAATCGCTGCGTTAGTGAATGTCGGATTCCACGGAATCCTCCCGGCGCGGTCTCCTTTGTGACAAACTGTTGCGAAGGTCTTTCCCATTCCACGTAACAATATAATATAGCTCATGTGTGGAGACGAACAAAATCAGGCAGGGCTACTATAATAAGTAAACATTATTTAGTTCCTGTTATCAATGTACGTTTGAAATCGGTCACTCATTCGACAATAATAATTTTATGAACCCAGACGGCTAATCAACAATCATATTTACAAACGCGATGATGTTTTCGGTTGGCATTGTATACACATTGGTAGCAAATATTTATTTTTGTAAAATACAGAATGTTACTTTCCATTCAGTGATTACAAGAGATGTAGAGAAATACCATTCGGTCGGCGGATATACTTGTTACTATCAATCTTTATAAATGTATCTAGTGTTGGAGCCATATAACTTATCACTCGTTGTAAACCTACTCTTCATGTTACAGGGACCATTGTCTCCGTCGAAATAGTACCTAAACGTGAACGCAAGTTTTTTAGTTTTACTTATTTGTCAAATTACCTAAATAAAACATTTCTGAAGAGCCTTTAGTAAGTTTATTATAAAATTAAATAAATATCAGAACAGAATGCGCGGTGCGCCTACCGGTCAGCGGTCACCGGGCGCTTTTTGCGCGTCTACCTCTCGCCGGCTATGAATATATGAATTTATATAACGTTTAGCGTCACCCTTCGCTCCACACTGTCACTCAACTGTCACACTACTGCTATTTTAAACTGTAGCCGCTACCATTGTAATATCGCTTTGTTGAAAACCGTGCAAACGTGTACCAGTCCTTAACATAAGCCATAAATAATAAGAATGCTCAGTTATTCAAGCTGCATATGAACTTAATGGCATGCACATTAAGTGACACCTTTGCGGTGGATGTATGTACGCCAGTGTGCCAGAGCCGCGGCGCGGCGCCACTCGCGTCAATGCTCGTCTCCCACCAATGATTATGAAGTAGGAATGAACGGATCAATTTCACAGCCACCGCTCAAAGCCACCGCCCACGCCCCGTCCCCCGCGCGCCCCCCCGCGCTACATGTACGGAATACAATACCGTCCTTCCTCTCACACCACAGACTGATTACTCGCCTTCCGCGAGCGTTCCGTATATTCCGGCGGGATTCATTTCCTACGTGGCAAAAATGTAGACTGTAGCAAAATATGCGCGGTAGGCACCGTAAATAATAGCAGGTATCGTTTCACTGATCGACGTGGCATTTCATATTCCCCTCGGCTGTATTACGGCACGGCTAGAGCGGCTCCGAGGTTACTTCACTCAATTTGCGCCGTTAGCGGCGCGGCCTCGATTTTTCACAGTTATCGAACAATTTCCCGGAGCTCTGCGAAATGACGCTAAATAAGAGTTCGTTCAATTTTCCTCGTTCCTCTTTGTACGATTTTTTGCAAAAAATATTTGAATCGAATCACAATAGGATCCCTCGAATTTAATTTCTCTTTTTATGTAACCTTCGCTACGTCGGCATCCTGAGAATGTTCGATCGAGCGCTTTCTATGACACGCACTCGTCAACCTCGTGGCATGTAAATAAGATATCCCGCTGGCACGGACCGGCTGTAATTATCCTAACTAATGGCGTACGTATATGGCGTTTATGCGAACTACATCGCTAACATGGCCACGTGACATGTTGTTATGACGTACTAGCTCTCCTCCGTGCGCCGTGTAGGGCGCGCCGCTGTGCTGCTGCAAGCCAGTATTATGAGTTTGGTCACTTATTTTAACTACCCACTGTGTCCGTGCTGGTGTTGTTGCTTGCCTTCCGTCAGCTTTGATTACTGATGCTCAAGACGTGGACTCTCGGAATGAATCATCAATCTGATGCGAGTGCTCCACGTTTAGTCGTGTTGCCGTACGACAACGAGTCTTCCGGCTGCTGGTACTTTAATTAAACGTGCATAAATTACCGGGTGCTCGTAAATCAATCGGTGCGCGCGGGACGGTGCTATAATTACGCCGCTGCTGAATGGACAGCGGAGCGACAGGCGACTTCAAACGCGCGCGCGCGGCATACTGCGCGCATTCTAGTGCAGCGGCCATTGTGCCGCCCGGCGACGTGCCGTGCCGCGCCGCACCGCATCGCGCTGCAAACTGCCTCATCATCCAGTGACGCGTTGTACCGCAGCTATACCCTAACCCCCACATCAGACACATATTATGAATAAATAAGTATCATTCTCTTCCTGGGTAGGTACCTAATTCAATTTGATGTGAGCACATTATAACGTCCGGAATAGATAAATTTAATATTTATCAGCTATGTCTTCAAGACAAAATTATATATTGATTCCATCTTCGCAGTCTAGTCGTTGGTCAAGTCTGGTAAAACCGCTGTAAAAGTGTAGCCCACCGTAATCAGAGGCACCGAGTGGCATGGGATGGGGTCCGAGACACCACTCCTGTCGATGTACTTGCAGTAGGTTACACCAGTTCGGATGCGATGAATAGCACGTCAAAACTGCTGATGTTAGAGAAAGCAAGGTCGAACAAACGATGGTTATATTGGGCGCTGAACAAGGATATCAACACGACTGGGTTCTAAAGGCTCAGCTGCAAAGGCTGTTTTGTCTAAACTTCATAGAGTTCGTGACTATTTCCTGATCAGTATGTTTTATAGAAAATAAATATTATTATTTATGTTGAGCTAGATTTTCGCAATGGGATAATATCAGAAGTAAAGTAAGGCATAACGCTACGCATTAGATGTCAGAGGGCCTATCACCGTGCATGCAATGTTTCAAATAACGGATACCACTTTCTTTTTCCCCCAGAAATATTTCACAATCAGGGTTTATTTTCGTCCTAAGAGCATTGTGTGAAGTATTATATTTTATGCAATTGGTATCGTATGCGGTTTTTATATCCAAAAGCGTTTGCATCCATTGGAAGACTAGATTAATCGCCTTCGGATTAATTCAAATCGCCATAACAAGCCTTGTGCATTACAATCTCGATGCGCGCTTGGAACATGTACACTCTTATTTAAAATAATTCCTTGATCCGCCGCTTAACCATATCTCAGCTAAACCCTGCTCAACCACTTAAACCCCGCTCAACTATTTCTTTATTTAAAAACCCTACTTAAAGGTTTCTCAGCTAAGTAACGTCATTTTATTTTACACTGTCAACATTTCTGAGACTGGTATAGAGCTTGACCAAAATTAATCGACTAAATCGGATTATGTATCAAAACTTTATGATTTTTGCTCTATGGTAGACATGGAATGATAGATTTATGATCGTAACAGTGCATTTTCAAGGACTATTGATTTTCTTCGGTGGATTTGAAGTTTGTGATAAGATATCAACTGGAATTCAGTATTTATTTAAAAATTAAAACGGTTAGTAACTTCAATAAAACCTCCATTCACAAACAAACGTCAAACAAAACGTCAGCTGATGCAAATAAAATCCGCCATATTTGAGCAAGCTTTAAACCAGGGGCCGACGTGGTTTAAATTTTGACATGGCTCAACCGCGGGTCAAAGTTAAATCGTGTTTTTAAATGAAAAATTTGATAAACCATGGTTGAGCGGCCGGCTTAAATTTAAGTAGCGTTTTTAAATAAGACTGGTAGAGTTCAACAACACGGTATATTTTTTATATAAAGCTTGGTTCAGACAAATTTAATATCTTTGGATTTATTAAACTCGTCTGTAGTCGTCCGAGTTTGGATTCGAACGAGTAACAGTCCTACAGTTCCTGCTAACTGAATTTATAAAATGTAAATAAAATCGATTACAAATTGTCAAATTACATACATATTAGTATTCTCATGCATATTATGAGAATTCCTCATTATTATATGCCAGATCATTACAACGATACGATCAAATACATGTATTAAAATTAATTATTATTATTTTATATTCATCCTAGAATATATTCTGGGATAATATAAAATATTGCGTAAGTTTGCTCTAAAATATTTAAATGGGACTGAAAACCTACAAGGAAAAAGGAAATCAAGACTGTACTGCGAGAGACCTTAGGCACACCCAGACTCAGAACGACGATGCAGGTCACAGAAATAGTTATCATGTTTGGGACTCGAATCCGAAACACAGGGGTGCCGAAGTACGAAGGCTACTAATTTAACCACGGCACCACAGGTAACATGTTGATGCACATTGCATCACAATCTTTGAGATGGCTAATGCAGCTATGTACATATATACGAGTACAACAATTATAATACTTTCGAGCAATTAATCAGTCAAGTTACGGTTTAATTAAGGTGAGAAAAAAATGAATTTAAAAAAAATTGCTAGTTCCCTTAACATGCCGTTCGACATTACTTTACATGATTTGATCTTTCGCTATTGCCAGGTTAACAAATACAAGGTGAGACATTTTTTTCAAAATGTATGAATTCGGAGAAATGGCAATTTTTTTTTCTGGATAAATTTATGTTCGTAAAAGTTACAGCGCCTACGTGAATGCAACAGCCAGTTACAAAAAACCAAAAGTAAATATCTGGGAAACAAACCTGACGACTTGAATTCATTAAATTAAAATGGTTGAGCAATTTCTTTTTGTCAGTCATTTTTGAAAATTCTATATTTAAATCTGGTCCAGTTTAGGAGGAAGTAGCACAAAAATACGAAACCTCGTCCTAGTCGATTTTAGTATTATTTTTATTTTCTCACGTATGAGTGAGTGAGCACGACTGTTCCATCTCGTACGAATTCCTTTTAAAGAGCTTATTAGGAATTTTGATTGATTTATCAGCTCCTTAAGTTTGAACGCGGTTCCTGTCTGAGTTTCATTTCTAAACATGGGCCTTAAAGATCATTAATATTTATTAACTAATTTGTAGCTTCACGATATTTATTTATGTAGATAAGATGGGCCGGAGATTAAGACCAATAAAAAATGTATTGCATGGAAATTGATACTTTATACGAAGATAAATTACAGACATTACCATTCATACCCACTCAGTAATCTGAGGTATACATGGCAGAAATACGATGACCATACACGAAAAGGAATGAAGTTAAATGACAATAAGTTATCATATCTCACATTACATCAGAAATCTGGTATAAACTTATTACCTACTATTGCTGAGCTGCTACTTAAAGTTAAAGTTACTAAGTAATGTTTAGTGAATATGCAAGCGATGCCTTTCCCATCACAAAACATGTTTTCGCTCTAAATGAAGCCTTGTGTCCCAGGGTGCTTTACAAACATATAATTGACAGACACAAAACTACTTATGGGTCATACAAATAGTGGGCCTGTCCGGGAATCAAACCCGGAAAGCGAGTGGCGAGGCTACTGTCTTGACCGCCGCGCTGCGCCACACGCAGACTTAATATGTGGTCTTCATTACATTCTACAACTAAAATTCTTGAATAAGATATTGCTGTTACAAATTATGGATAAGCATGTGAAGGCGCGATGTAACCTGAACTTGTGTGTACTTATGCTTAATTTAATGTTCTTCTCCTGGTAGAATTAAAACCATCGGTCGCAACCCCGACGAGGCAGTCGATTAGTTTAATATGAATACATGGAAATGTTGTCGATGGTCGTGATGTCGAAGTGTTGCCGAATGCGTCACGTGGTGTCTCCACATATATTACGCGCAGCGATTAAGCAGACGTGTGTCGTCCTCGACGAGCCGTTACACTATTTGTTGCCAACTGCGTTACGTGTTGTTCGCCACTGACATATTGATGGACTGCGCACTTCACTTACGATAACACATTGCCGATTATTTATAGCTGCAGCCGCAGTGCTACTGCTCCGACACCTAGCGGCCTCTCCGGACCGCTGCACTGCTGGAAAACTCTGAGGCCTTTTGTAACTTGGCCCTTTTTAAACTTTGTTAACCTAGAGCGGGCGTTGTATTTTATAAGAGAAAGAAAACATAATGTTGTTTCAGTGCATTTTTTAATCAATCTCGTTAATAACAGCATTGTGATAACTGTGGCGGAGAGTTTCACCTCTCTTATTTTGGAGAAGTTCACCAGGAGACTGATTCATTGAGAGATGTCAGCCTCATGGCGTATTAGACTTTTTATATTTTATTATAATTCATATTACTGACAGTAGATCTTTGTTACTAACTCAATAACGGGTCGATGTTGTCGGAATATATGTATAGACATTTACGCGCGGAGACCTAAGAAGGATAGATCGTGTGATTAGTATCTACTCTTAAAAGTGGTGGTTCATAGAATAGAATAGAATTATTTATTTGTAAGAATATTGTATCAAGTTGTATCAAGTTGAAAGCTCGCATATAAAGTATTACGTGGAAGCGAGGCAATGGTTGGTAGGTATAATAATACATTTTGTATTATGCCCTGGATGGCTACAACTCTAATACCTACTTAAATCTATTCCTCTGAAAACATGTCACAAAACAAACAGCACTCAGGCAATTGTCACAATTATTTTTTATTCATGTAGGTAAGCATAACATTAACAAAAAGTGACCCGCGTCAGGAAAAATATAAATAGTGATATTTAAATTCTGCATAATCGGAATAATTTATATACTTAATAACTAAGTCTAACAACAACCCTGATGACTATTGAAATAAAATCGTGAGGAACAAAAGTTTCCAATAAACTAGATAGAACAAAGCCGAGTCACGGTGCATTGAACTGTGATTTCATGTCGTGACAGATTTATCGCTGGACTAACTGATGCTAACTGCTATCGGGCTTGTATTTTATACCTTTCGCGGAACGGAGATATATACCAGTATATCGTATTGGGTACATCTCCATGGAATTTGACTAGAACCGCGTCTTGACGGTGCATGAGTGACTAACGATATATTGTGAGATAGTGCGACAGGCGGCGTGTTCCTGGAAGCGAGCGCCGAACGACAAACGTTATGAATTCGTGACCGCAGCGCGACGGTTCCCACGCCTCGCGCGGCGGCGCGGCCTCCGAGCTCAGCCACTAATTGTATACCTACAAACTATGGAGGTAGCAACACTCGGCACCTCAGCACTGCTTCACTTTGCGACTTCTTCCATTCTAAGTGGATGCTTGGAGCGCTCCACGCTCTCTGGAGTGCCGCCAACAATGCCATTGTGGCGTTACCCTGCCATCCCCTCCCTGCATCATCTTCCCCGCGACACTACATCACATCGCGTCACGTACTAATCGTTGGAAATATTCACCATTTCAATTAGAAATTTGCCAAACAGCCGAATAACAACGTTAATTGAGAGCATACATCGGATGCCATTTCCGACATTCCAGCTTCGATTGTAACGCTTAAAGCTTTGCATTAGCTGCTATTAGCTCGCTTGAAGTTTAATTTGTAAAGTAAAGAATATAATAGGATTATTGGAGTGCGGCTGGGTGGAAGATGAATGGCAAGAAAGGCTCGCGATTGTCTCCGCGGCGAGGGCGCATCAAAGCAAGCACGGTGAGGTGGGGAGATGTCGCCGCGAAAAAACTAATAAAAGGCAATATTAAACGCGCAGATATATCCCGAGACGAGCGGGCGCGCCCCCGCCCGCCGCGCCGAGTCATTCCACGCGTGTCACGGCACACACGCACCACTTTGATGCTTCACTGAAATTCAGATGTCGCATATCTACGTGGACCTATACGTACATGTACTTAACCAGTTTATACACGAGACAATATACAACAGACTTTTAGGCGGCGATTAACGACGCGTCCTTGCGTTCAAGCTCCAGGAGCCCTTGGTAGAGTCGAAAGGTAACAAAATTTTAGTGAGGAATAGCATACCGTTCCTTATATACCTACGCTTCCGATAATAGACTTACTGTGCCGCTTACCATGAGGTGAATCGTATGTTTTACCTACATGGTACCCGATATAAAATACCTTACTACGATTTAAATCGGCTATTTGATATAACTAATTAAGTGAAAGCTACTGTCGAGCTTAGTTACCTGACAAACAGCCGTCCATCAAAATGAATATATATTTTTAATAAGGAGAGCGCACTGGTAAGACAGAAAGCTATTCTGCGCAGTACTGGAGGCGCAATTTCACACATGAAGGGCGATCGGCACTCGAGTCAGTCAATAAGCGCATTCCACTTGCACCGAGCCGAATTAAAAATCAAATAATGTTGTGTAAAGCGAATTACGAGAGATGAGGGCCGACTCTGGCTTAGGGTTGGCCGGTTTTATTGTGTTTTATTTCAATTATATTCTTTATGAATAGCTTTAGTAGGTATGTGAATAATTATCCAACATTTTAATGAATGCTTATTGCTTGAATTAAAAAGACGCTCAGTGCGTTAATCAATATAAAATAATTTTGCTTATTAAATGATGACAGTAAAAAAGTGCCATTTGAAGCAAAACTACCTTTGCTCTTGGAATAGGTATCCGTACTTCTACACCCGAGTCATATTATAGTGACTATTGTTGTATGGAGTAACTAACATCACATATTTGTCTCCTGGATTAGGCTGTTAAGGATAGACTATTTAATATCTTGAATGTTGTGGCTTAAATTCACGGTTAAACAGCGATATTTGACCGTAAAGGCGCAGGATTTGTGCTAGATGTCTTGTCTTCAGCCGCTACCTATCAGATTATAAGACTAAGATGTATTAGAAAAGAGTGCACTCGTATTTATATACACATTTATTTACTCTCACTCACTTACTCACTATTATTATTTATTTACTCTAATAAGGCCTGCGTAGTTGGTAAGTCTGCATAGAGGACGGTTTAGTTTAATGCTCACTTAAACTGTGTAAGTAAAACAAGTAAGTTTTATTTTCAAAGTTTTTGCTAATATTCATTATGTTTACATACATAAATGGTCATGATAATAATGTAGGAAGATATATATGTCAACCAAAACAAAGCAGGTAGTCGGGTCTAATGAAAATGAAACCGTAGGGTCGCAGCCCTAATTCATAGCTGAACAAGTGCAGGGGTCAGGCCAGAGAATATGTTCGTGTAATGAAAAGTTTAATAACGGGAGCACGTGTCCCTCGACCCATCTCTCAATGCACAATTTATTGAGAGCAATTTCGCATGTCATAAAACCGAATTAGGAGCTTCGCCCTATTCTATATCGCGCTACGGTAGGAACAATGTGGTATCTCTTCAGTAACGAAAATTTTACTGGTACCAGTTGCCCGATTAAGTTGATTAAATCGACGAAAAGCAATTGGATTAAACGAAGATGCAGCGGTTGTGTGAGTTACTTTTTGTACCTATTTTGGAGAGGAGAGAGAACCGGAATATGACAATATTAGGCTAACTATAGAGAAATAGAAACAAAGACTATAAATTTATTTAAAACATGTGTTTAGGTAATCTTATTGTTAGGTTCTGAGATAATCTTAGGGAAGATATCGGACACATTTTTTATTTAATGACTTTTGTACAAAATATTTAAATGTTTAGCTATAGTGTTCTGTTTTTGTTGAATTACTACCACGTTGAATTGTGCACTTTGTGCAGTTATAGAAAACTTATTAAGAAATGGAGGCATTTAATAAAAAAAATATCTAATAAAAATCTTCCTGCACATCATGTCTGGCCTAATCCAGGCAAAGAGTTTAGATCATGTATCGAATGTACGTGATTACCTAATTATGAATACTTCTAAGAATGCTGTTTATCAATGCCGTATGTAATGTTTCTTTCTTTGGTAACTAAAAAATCGTTGTTATTAAAAACATGAAACCCGCAGATTTGATATTAAGTATAAACAAAATTCACACTCATTAAGATATTGGCGGTGTAAACCGGTGTAATTCGACGGTCACCGTAGCCTAGTTGGTAGTGATCCTGCCTACGAAGCTGGTGGTCCTGGGTTCGAATCCCGGTAAGTGCAAATATTTATGTGATGAGCACGAATATTTGTTTCTGAGTCATGGATGTTTTCTATGTATATAAGTATTTATCTATCTATATAAGTATGTATATTGGCGCCTAGTACCCATAGTACAAGCTTTGCTTAGTTTGGGACTAGGATGATATGGGTAAAAAAAAAAAAACTTAATGGGTTGAACCCACTATTATAAAAAAAACACATAATACCTAGTGTATTAACGATACTTGATTAAGTGTCGTAAAAATATGAAATACATCAGGCACATAGATAAACTGGCATAGTAAATAAGCACAGATTCTATGTATGTTACTGGTATAGTTCACCGTGTAGTGAACTATTCCAGTAACATACATGACATAACATACATACATGACTGCACGTGTGGCGCAGCAGCTAAGGTAGTTACTGCTTCGTGTCGCGGGTTAGAGTCCCGCGCCGGACAACTATTTGTTAGATTCATAAATAGTTTTTCTGAGTCTGGATGTAATTTGAGTCCATTTATTATATGTAAAGTACCCCGCGACACAGGAATTCCTTTCCCTAGTGCGGGCGTTATCTTTAAAAAATTAAAAAAAAGGAAAGTCCCGAATAAAACTTATAATAATAACGTACCTCGAAAAATTAACATCCACAAAAATATTATTTGCATATAGTGCATAGAATTTTAAAAATAGGATTAATTCACGGGCTAACGTTTGTTATAAAGTTTATATTTTGTCCGCATATAACATTTTTCTTAAATTTTGATTTGTTAGTAAAATACTAACAACTTAGGGTGAATTTGAAACTGTAGAATTACTTGGATATTTTTTACCAATATTGTTCTATTTACAATATTATTTTATCATATAGAGATAATAATGTCCCAGGATAATATTATTTTATATATAAACAGTTAAGGTTAAGTCACTTAAAGCATTTCATTCAAATAAAATATATTGTTGTGTTGTGACAGTGTTCTGTGAGATGTACGATATTTGCCAAAGCTACGCGACATTACAATCGTCCCCTGGCTGGTGCTATTGTCTGATGTCCGAATAATTGATTGGCGCCGGCGGAACACGTGGACGTACACAAAGCGATTATCGACCAGCTTTTATACACAGTAGTACCACTTTGTGAAGGAGGACTGAGTACCGAGTCGAAAGATAATAATATACAAATCTATATGAATACAGGGTAGGCTTGTGAGCAATGTAATATGCCGGAAATTACGGTAATGCTCTATTTAACACGACTTAACTAATTTCAATGTGATCACAAATACTTCAAATATAAGTAGTATGGAAATAAGGCATTTTTGGTACTGTTGGACAAGTTATCTTGGACATATGGAGCTCTTGATTATTTATTTATATTATTTATTTGTTCGGGAATACAAACGCCTACACACTTTTCTTAATAACTAAGTTATAGTTTATAGGATTGGTTAATGAGTAACCCACGTCGTTATCCACATCTTAAGTAAAATAGTCTTAACATGGAACTACTTAACTAAGCACGAGTAAAGCTAGTGCTAAACATATTTAATTTAAGTAATGGCATTTATATAAAACGACATATGTATATATATTTTTTAATCTTACTTATGAGTCTATAAAATATCTAAATGTTCAGATCTATTTCTTTAATCTTCTGGAGTAAACAATTTCTAAACTTATTAGCAGACAGATTAGTGGGTAGGTCTAAAATTATGATCATGATATTTTCTCTCAGTATCAAGCGAAGTAATTAAATTAGCACCAAAAATAATGCCCTCCCCTTTTCTTAAGTATTAAATTGTAAATAAATGAAATAGTATAAAAAATGGGTTAATAAGTGTTGAGCAGAATGGTGCCCAATAAATATGTATCTGCTGATATATTCCTTATTGGTTATATACCTGACTATAAGACTTCTCAAAGTTCTTCGTGGATGTGGCAACTGTGATAGAATGCGGTGACATAATTCACTGCACATTCGAAATATGAGTAGTTCATGCACACAAATAGCTGTCCCGGGTGGGAATCGAACGCACGACCTGCGGCGTGAAAGGCAGCGTATCTACCAACCACGCCGACAGGCCCGTCAAAAAATAAAATAAAATAAAAACCATATCAAACTCATCAATTATATAAAAATATTATGTCAATATCGCAGTATATGCTAATGGCTTACTGGTAGGAGTCAAAAACCGTAAAAAGGTTTACGCGCTTGGGTTAAGAGCGAAACAATACTAGTGCTTTTGGACACGGTTTAAATGTCAGAAGTTCCTGTCTCGATAACTGTAACTTCTGGTAACCTGGACCCTCTCTCATTTTGTTGGAGTTTTAGAAGTAATAATAATAAATTGTATAAAATATCATTCACAAGCAGTCCCACGATGACAAACAATGACAGGGCACGTGGGTTCATCGAATATTTGACAAGGTTCAGGTGTAAGGAGAACCCACCGTGTATACGCAATCCGGATGTAGACGAGGCTGCGATACACATCCTGGTAGATTATTCAGATTTGGATCATCGGAAGTGATATGAGGTGGAATATATATAAATTCATGCAAGATGGTAACATTTTAAGAAAATTCAAAACCACTAGGCCAATATGTCTCATGGTTATTGAACCTGACTACGAAGCCTGAGGTCCAGGTTGGGAGTTCGATTCCCACCCAGGACAAACCTTTGTGAGGTGAGCACGATTATTAGTTCTCTGTCTGGGTGAAATTTATCAATGATATGAATGTATTTAGATGTGTAATTATAATTATGTTTATCAGTTGTCTGGTTGACACAGCACTGGCTCTGCCTACTTTTGAATCAGATGGAAGTGCTTGAGAAGAAGTTGTTCCAAGATATTTATTATAATTTATTTATTAATGTATGTACGATAGTTGTGCCATACTTACTTACTTTGCGGTTTCTGCTTCATAAAGTCAATTGATATCTAACATTTTCGTATTTGGTTCCCATTAAATTAAAGCTGACTTGTACCCACCCCCCTATAAAAGATAAACGTAGCGTGTGATAAAACGATTCTCTCACCTGACTTGTAATTGAGCGTCGTTGGAGCGACATTATTACGTAATGAGCACAGACAATTCCGAGAACACAATCATCTCCTCGCAACAGACACAGTGCAGCACTGTGCCTTTATAAGAAAAGTAATAGCTATAATTTCACTAAGGTTAAAGAGATTGAGAATTGAGGCGAATTTGAACTTTTGACTCTTAGTTTCAATTGAATCATTTATATTGTACTGTTGGTAAAATGTGTTCCTAGGAGAGATATAGTGTAGCGGGCTTAAATCACGACTCCAATTTTTACCTCTGTTAGTTTTGTTAAAACTAACAGAGGTAAAAATTGGAGTAACGGTCGTCCATGAAGTTCGACGATGAAGGTAGTCCGACCTTAATTGTAGAGTTTAGTTGTAGGCCGGCCCAGTTTGTCCGGTAACCATATGAATCGGCGAAGGAAACGATTTGGCGTTTAAGTAAATTATTTCAAATGATTGGGAGGCCTGTAAGTCTCTTGTTTAGTCCCGCAATAGCTAAAGAGACACAGTGTGTAGCTGGAACACGCTTTTGCCAATCCGCAGCGCTCTTAGGGCGTGAAGGGGCGCGCCGCGATTGTATTAATGAAAAGCGTCTTAAGAACATTATCAAGAGACAAGACTCCTGACAATTATTCCCTGCTAGACAATGCACCGTACACGTCAACGAAGCCGTATTGACAATACGGCTTCGTTGACGTACCAAGTCTTTGTTTACTGATCACCGATCAACGACTTTGTAAGTAGTTAGGTAGGTATGTGTCAGCGAGTACCTAACGAAAATTAGGTATATTTCTGAATTTTAGACTATATAATATGTAAAATTCTTACACGTAGAGTTACAAGTTTGTCGTGCGTACTAGGAATGTACACCTTTGTCGTATTGTAGTGAAGAATCCATCTACTCTAAAAAAATACCTCTGATGCGCTATAGAAGCCTAGCCTAGCCTAGCCTTTCCACCTGGGCTATCTGGGTTCGTTATCATATTGGATACAGCGAAGCTTTATAACTATGTCAAGCATCATCATTTGTAATTATCATAAGTGATGTAAGATTTCTGTTAACTGACACTTACAACCTTTAAAACATAGTACCTAGCTATCAATTATCTGTGAGAATAACTTTACATTATAAACATTGATTTCCTCATATTTATGTGCTTATGAGGAAATAAGTGGTAGGAATGTGCTTTTATGTTATGTTGATGATAGTTAACAATATATTAAAAGTAACTTAACGCTTGGTTGTGGAATAGCATTCAATTCTAACCCAGAATACCTACTTCTGTATCTGACTAACTTTATAATGGTATAATAATAATATAATATAATAATATCCTGGGACATTATTTACACACGACTATCTGACCCCAAACCAAGCAGAGCTTGTACTATGGAAATCAGATAGCTGATATACTACATATACTACTCTTCTTTTGTAAATACATATTTATATAGATAATTACACCCAGACTCAGGACAAACAGACATGTTCATGCATACAAATATCTTTCGTGGGTGGGAATCGAACCCACGATATCCAGCGTGAAAAGCAAGCATTTGCCAACCACGCCAACATGCCCATCAATTTGAAGTCAACTCAATTGTGTAATATAATCTGCACGATATTAGTCAATCTGCGGTAAGGTAAGATTTGATTATTAAAGTGACATTCTTATGATTATCTTCCCCGACTACAGTGGCAACAAGTAGTATATCTAATATAATATGTTATAATATACAATGCCCAAGAATTATTGCCATTGAACGTAGCAATGCTGCTAACTTTCTGAGAACATTACCCACTGCCACAGTGTTAGAATTTTTGGAGGTGAGTTTATAGTTTACAGTTACAAGCAGTTTCTAGATTTATGTCAAATATTAATTAGATAAGAAGTACCCTAAATGAATGTGCGTGGATAAAGAATGTTAACATAGTGAAGGTGGCAAAAGTGGTTTGCAAGGATTGTAGCAAGTAGATATCCTGTATTTCTGTTTACCCTTCTGAGAGATAGGCTTGACTATATGTATGTATAAAATACCGTACACATAGTTCACTGTTTTATCTATGTAATGTCTCTTTATTGTGTATTTGATTACGTAAAAGTAATTCAAGTGTTTCCAAAACATCAAACAATCGAATTAAAGAGTTGCCCTTATCATTGCGTAGGTACAGACCCTCAGAGCCCTCCCAGTAGGCACTCGTAGTATCTGCCACCCTTTGTTGGAGGGACCGACATATTTGTGAACCCTCGCGTCTTGCCCCGGATTCCACGGGACCTCCCAAATTCATTATAGGGAGTGGTTATTGCCTCATAGCTTGTAAATGCAGCAGTTTTTATTTATTGTAAGTCCTTTAGAAATGAACGTGAAACCACGGACGTAAGGTTAAGCCGCTTTAACTTTCCATGCGGCCACCTATACGCTTGTTTTCTGTCGTGGTACCATATAAAACCATGAGTTTTTGAGATAAAATACAGTGCGCAATGTATTATTGTTTTCTTGTTATTTGCCCCCATATGAAATTTTAAAAATATTTAGTTAAGTTACATATCCGGTCCAGTCCGGTCCGGTTGTGTAGAAGTAGTAACTTTTATCTTACTAGTCTACTAGATTGGGGGCAAATTAACCGTGATAACGTAGAGAGCGACACGCGAGTAATCCTATAAGGCAAATCATTTGTCGTTCCGACTTACAGAAACCTACAAATATATAACAATAATACAAAAAATATATATAAGCACAAAGATCACTTCTTGACGGCTCTCAACATCTCTTCTCGTGTCAGACGATGTCGTCGTTTCATATCGATGCAATTTTCTTCAGTTCTGATGCAGACATTGTAACGGTTTGTGCTTTTTTCCTAATTTTAGTAACGAAATTAACTCAGCTTAGTTGTACACAGATTGCAAAAAATATATTTCTGTTATTTCTTACAAATATAGGG
Source organism: Pseudoips prasinana (assembly GCA_951640165.1). Lineage (NCBI taxonomy): Eukaryota > Metazoa > Arthropoda > Insecta > Lepidoptera > Nolidae > Pseudoips > Pseudoips prasinana. The sequence goes on along the minus strand of OX621238.1, from coordinate 603,667 downwards.
ATAAGTTACAAATTTAAACGTAGTGCTTCAAGTAAGAAGCCAGTCTGGAACACTACATTACGTTAATATTAATAGAATAATGTTAATAGTTAAAACGTACTTGATCCCGGGAAACTTGGCGTGTGTACATACATATGTATGTACATACAACAATGTGACTGAATCGTGTTTCCTCAAATGGGCGTCGGCGCCAATTGTTATGCTATATGCAGTACTACATATTATTTTGATCTTTTTATTTTAAAATTTGGCCTAAGAGGCGTATCGTGCTACCCCAGACAATAATATTATGTATCCTAGAAAACAAAAAAGCAAACATAACCGTTGGGCTACAGACTATACGAAACAAGTTCACTAAAGCATCATCATATCAGCCGAAAGACGTCCACTGCTGGACAAAGGCCTCCCCCAAAGATCTCCACAATTGCCGGTCTTGTGCTATTCGCATCCAGCATTTTCCAGCGACGGTCCATCTTGTAGGGGGCCTGCCCACGCTGCGTCTTCCGGTTCGTGGTCGCCACTCGAGAACCTTTCTGCCCCAACGGCCGTCGGCTCTACGAGCTATGTGCCCTGCCCACTGCCACTTCAACTTGGCAATTCTTCGGGCTATGTCGGTGACTTTGGTTCGCCTGCGGATTTCGACATTTCTGATGCGATCCCGCAGGGAAACTCCGAGCATAGCCCTCTCCATTGCTCTTTGGGTGACCTTGAGCCTTCTAATAAGGCCCATAGTGAGCGACCACGTCTCTGTTCCGTATGTCATCACTGGCAACACACACTGGTCGAAGACTTTCGACTTGAGACACTGCGGTATTTTGGACGAGAAGATGTTACGTAGCTTCCCGAACGCTGCCCAGCCGAGTTGGATTCTACGATTGACCTCCTTCTCGAAGTTGGACCTACCTAGTTGGATGGTCTGTCCTAGGTAAATATAGTTCTCTACAACTTCGAGTGCAGAGTCACCAACTTTCAATTGAGTGGGTGCAACATGGACGTTTGACATGATTTTCGTCTTATCTTCACTAAAGCATCGCATTATAATAATTATTATTATTATTATTCTAAAATGAAAAGCTAGCGGCAAACTGTTTTACTAAATTTGTATTGCTGATACACAACATTTAGGGATCAATCGTTAATCGTGAGCCTCTATCGGGCCAGTTCCCGGTCTAATGAAACAGATGACACGCGCCAGATAAACGCTGCCGAGTGCGAGAGAGTGGATCTGCTTCAACGGCACCCTTCACTAATATCGTGCTAATCGACTTAAAAATCAGCCACATTGACATGGACGTGAGAATTGATAAACAGGGCGAATTATTTGGAATATATCTGACATTCAATATCTGACATAATATTGTGGTGTGTAGATTTTAAATGAGTAAATTTGGTAATTCCGCTATTGCTGAAGGCACAGGATTATCGGAAAAGTGTGAAGGAATAGTATGTTTCCGGACTATACAAAAAAATTCCGAGGGAAGCCGGCGGACAAATGGAACGACTTCTGAGTAGCGTTGTTCACACTAGGAGGAATATTTTAACATTTAAACGTGTAATAATGAAATGAAATAAAATAAATTTATTCAGCACTTGTACTTGTCAAGCTCACCATGCAGTGCGTCATTTTGCAGTACATTATTTGTCTATAAGAAATGGAATCCGTAAGTCTATTTCTGACTAGGTACAATGCCAGATTGGTATTATACTTAAAAATGCTAACCCTAAAGGAAATACATCTCAGACCTTCTTTATCGCCACAAGATCATAACTGGCTCTAGTGATTCTCAACTGATAAAACATTTTAATTTCAAAGTGCCTCAACGCTCCAAGCGGCTATATCGATTATTAGATATGTCACAAACAAAACGCGTCACGTTCATTACGAGTTTTGCAAGGTTATATAGTGAACGATTAACAACTAATGCATCTTTAGATATTTTTCAATGAAATTTACATCATACAGATATTTATTTTTCTATAAATATTATGCGCTCTACTTAATTTAGTTCTCTAATTTTATATTCTATAGTTATTGTGGTGATTCCTGAGCAAAATTTTATCTGCGCCAAAAATATTACCGTATTTACTTTGTCTAACTTATGTACATATTAGCTCAATAAAGACAAAGTCGCGTATTTTTATTGGAATTATCTATACAGAGATAAGAATGTCTCAGTGCATACGGCAAAGGCTGTTCACGGTCGTTGCACAATACTCGTTTAACTCGATACTATGCAGCGAAGGTGCGCTAGGCACTGAACAAGAAAAACATAAGACTTAGAAATCTTTGTCTAGGTGGAAATCATTTTTGTAATTTAGCAAGAACCTTTTTTCTTGCAAAAATAATAATGTAATGAATATTAATATAAACCAAAAAAAAATACCTTAACTTATCCTATCCGTATTCCGTGCTCAAAAAGTATCGTAATACACAGACAAAGTCTTAAAGCCAACATCGTCTAACCGGTTTTAATTTTGATCATTATTTAATTTTTTTTATGTCAGAGGCCTACAAACTAGCAAGAGGGTCACTTGGTGGTAAGTGATCACCGCCGCCCATGGACACTCGCAACACCAGAGGAGTCACAGGTGCGTTGCCGGCCTTTAAAAGTCAGCAAACAAGTGTTGCTGACCCTTCCCCCCACCCCAATGAGCTCTGGTGACCTTACTCACACTCGGAAACTCAACATTAAAATTATTAATGTTATTATTAAGGAATGTCTCCTGTAATTGAAACAAAACAAATGATAGAAAATTGCATGATACTGAGTGCAATATGCAATTAAACGATTTTACTAAGAATGGTTAATGGTTAATAGAAGAAAATAGCAGAGGTGCGTACAAAATAAAAAACCGCAAAAAAACATATCTCCGATGCTAAACTTAACTTCACTTTTGATAACATTTCCGTTGTTTTTAACTTTTAACGACCAACCAATTTCCAGTAATGTACACTAATTACACAAGACTTGTGTGTTAAACATATCTTATGCTCTTCTTGTCCTAAAGATGCCTTGGAGACTCAAGAGCGCGCCGTAAAAGGGCAATTCAATATAATGAGTGTGTCACCGCCCCGCCTGCCGCACACTGCCGGCCACTCTCTCCTATACTAGTTCGATTTCCATAAGCCCAAACGAGAATATGCAAGTGTTATGAAAAGCCATCATTATACGAGTACTGACAGTATGAGTATCTGACTTCAAACGTACGCGGGCAACAGCGAGGCGGACTGGTTCCCCGAGGGTTGTGTATCTGCCTTAAGACGCTAACATCAACCTAGTTGGTCAATTCCGCAAGATTGCAGCCAATACTACGTAGATTATCTTTTTAAAATACATATTCGCCAAATATAACTATAGTTTAAAGACATCATTGATTCAAAACATGATTCTACTACCTATATATGACGATCACCATAGCCTAGTTGGTAGTGCTCCTTCCTACGAAGCTGGTGGTCCTGGGTTCGAATCCCGGTTAGTGCAAATTTTTGTGTGATGGGCACGAATATTTGTTTCTGAGTCATGGATGTTTTCTATGTATATAAGTATTTATCTATCTATATAAGTATGTATATCGTCGCCTGGTACCCATAGTACAAGCTTTGCATAGTTTGGGGCTAGGATGATCTGTGTGACAATGTCCCCAGTTATTATTATTATATTATTACTATAGGCGTAGCTAGTATAAGTCTGGAGCGGTGGCTCGCTCGTCTCGTGATTTACATCATACAGTGTACGTCTATGTCGGTTCAGAGAATTTCCTTCGCAGCGTGTTCATTGGAAGATGTGTTGAGTGTTCATTGCGGATGTTGCACAACTTGCACTTTTTCTTCCCCTGAATTATCGCTGAAGTACCCATCAATAACTAGTAGAAGTCGTTATCTGTCATTTCTCAGAATGTAAGCTGACATATAGAAATATTATGGAACTGAAGTTGTTTGCACAATCTAACCATCCCCCTTAAACCTTGCTTTTCCTTTTTGTATCGGGGTCATGCCATCTGACCCAGAAATCCATAGAAGGCCAGTAACTATATATGGTTAAACTATGTGTCAGATTTTATTATACTTCTGACTTCCGATAACAACACAGTGGATACCATCCAGCGAAAATCGAATTAAAATGCATAAAAAACGACGACTCTAGACAAGTTTCAATAAACCTCACTATTTAAATAATATCCTCGGACATTATTTACACCTGGCCACCTGATCCCAAACTAAGGAAAGCTAACCAACCAGATAGATTATCTTTTATAAATACATAATTATATAGATCATTGAATTCAATTAAACCTACATATATTGAACACACCGACTTTATTCCGTTTCTTAAAACACCCCTTTTTAAAAACACTCCAATTTGCCGCGAATAGATCATGCTCTTTCAAATTAGCAAATATATTTAATGCATCATCCACATTTAATATAAAACTATTACGAGTGACCCGACACGTGGTAATGCCAACTAATTGTAGTGCAAATAGAGGGGAGTGTAGTTGCAGACGAGTGCAAGTTGATGGCAACGAGATGAGAGAGCAGAGGGCAGTCCCCCTCGCACGTGGCGCGGACCTTGCTCCTCGGATTTACCGCTTATTCATATCATCTGGAGATTTATTGCTTGTGACATTATTAAATTTTATTATTATTGATAAGAATTCAAATCACACTCATACAGTGTTATTGATCACGTTGCATATATATGGCAGTTATAAAATATCGCCTGAAACTGATATCTAAAAATGGCACCATACTGGTCATGCTTTACTGACAAATACTATTACAATAAAGCTAGAGTCATACTGTTCCCCGTGTCAATCCCATTGCACAAGCAATCGTTAACGGTACAAAACCTGTTCCCATCAAAGGTGTATCTTTAGCTCATTTTATATTTGTTCCATCTTTCAAGTGATTTTGTGTACAATCGACAACACTAGTAGATGTGTACTTTTGCGCGGGAATTCTTCGAACGAATGTCAATGATTAAAGGTATTTATCATCGAGGCCAGTTCATAGAACCAAGCAATCGATCCGAATCTTTTTCTCTCGATATATAATACAATCTTTACATGTTTACGTAATTTTGGCCTTAAAATAGCGATGAACGAAGTTGGTCGATAATACGTGGTGACAGTGTAAGACGAATGCTGCGCACGCGGCGCCCTGCAGCGCTCGGCCGCTGGGAACCGCCACAAAAAACGCCTAGATCTGTATCGACCACCTTCACATCAATCTCGAACCCCTCACCTCGTGTCGCCCCCCTCCGTACCACGACAACCGATCGTTTGTCACTTGTGCATATAAATAATGATTGAATAATGACAACAACAGACATGAACCATAAAAATAGCGGATTGCTTAATCATGGCCGACAGGACACGCCGCCGAGCGCCACCACGCAGTACGCTCCGCTACTAATAAATGGTTGTAGCTTTTGAATCTAAGCCATAGATTAATGTAGCAATATGTTAAGAGCCATATTATATTTCTCAATAAATTATAAGAAAGACGAAAAGTTGTGAATGCACACTGGCTACGTATCGGCATGGCATCTAGACCCTTGTGACTGGTGCAGTAAGGTATATGCAATTTCTTTACATTTTCATACATTTTGAGACTTCATTTGTAAAACCAGTAAATTATGCTACCGATATGTTCATTGAAATATCATAATCACTTCTGTAACATTGTTAAAAAATATTAACCTTATTCTTGCATGTGTTGTATCAAATATTCAGATCTTTCTAGAGTCATGGCTTTTTTGTATCCCCTTATATACAAGGCAAATATAACAGATGATGTTATAATCCGGAGACCGTCGCAACCCCGTTAAGATATCAGCAAACAATGAGCGGCGTGAGATGGACAGCGGAGGCTCCGGTACCGACTAGTGACGCTCGAGCGCCAGACGTTTTTGTAGCAATTTGTTCAATTGTTCACCTGTCGCTGGTCCTTGCATCAGTTTGTCCACTGCTTCATTCCGGTGAATTCATTTTCCATGTAATTTAATCGGCCGAACCTCGCAACGGTAAGATCTCACAGAAATCCAGAATTTAAAAAATGTCCACGGGTAAGCTTTCGCATACGATTCCCATCGGGTCGTGTGAGATGTCCACAGATAAGCTCGATAAATTTAATTAAATGTCTCGCAGTGGTGACGGGTGGTGGAAGGTGCAGGAAGGGAGGGCGGTGTGCAAGTAGCGAGGGCAGGCAAATTTGTTTGCTGGTGAGTTCGGTCCAGTTATATTAATTAAGTGCGGCGGCGCGGCTCACAAAGACGTCGGTTACAACACACGGCTCGCAAAAAATACGTCTGAACGTCTCACAGGACCACTCGGACACGGCCGCCGCTCCCCGCTAGGGCTGCCTATAAAGTAGCTCGCACAATGCGACACCAACTCTACCTTTAGCAAATTTCGTCGATTTGTGCCTCCTTGTACGTGCTACCGCCGCTACTGGTTGTTTGCTACACTTACTAGTTAATGAATCCTTCTGAAGCCTCCTGCCGATTACAATAAAATTTTTATCACATCAATATATTCAATTTAACTGATGCTCCTCATTCCTCCTAAGTAGTCCGTTCTACCGTTGCTTTTAGTATACAATAAATACTTTCCTACTAAATATAAGATGATGGTGAATTTCACATCAATTAGATATTTGAATGACGCATTTCACCCATACATGTATTCTAGCAGAAATCGTGAGTCTGTACAGATCCCATACTTCCAAGTGACCCAGTGGCACAGAGTAATGAATGTCGGCGGTGGCGCGGCGGGGCGCGCGCACATTCCGCCGTCCGGCTCACTCTTGCGCATCGTTTGTCATGCGTGGCTTTCACCCGATTGAACTGTCCAGCTCGTAGCCATGCAGTGATCCTTGGTGACGGTCATGTCTTTGGTTTATTTTAAGTATGGTTAAATATTTAGAGCCTAAAACTTCGCAAACTGTAATTGAGCCAAAAAACTTTTCTAATTATAGAATTAGAAAAGTTTTCTGGCTCAATTAAATGTAATTCACGTAGAAAATAGCTACGTGAATTACTTTGTATATTGCGTAGCCTTTACTGCACGCCCTGTATTGTGAAGTGGTCTAAACAACTCATATGTAACCGGTATTGTGCGGATTATTTTAATTGATTTTAAATTGATAGTTTATATTACTAGAAGAACAACTTGTGGAAACTAAGCATTGTATTGCTAGAACCGAGATTTGTCGAACGTACCTTACCTAAAAGTAAGTTTAGCTTAGGCTAGATTTAACCAAGCTGTGCTAAACACTCTCTGCCCCATTGAATAGGTATGCAAGTCTACCTGCACCTGTAGGCATGCATCAGAGATTACATAACGGCGGCACACCAATACCACATTTTGTCTTCAACAGGGGTAACAATAAAATGAGTTATGCTAATCAGCGAGCACCAGCAGATGACACTTGTATTGTTTGGAGTGCAGCGAGCTCGGACAGGGCGCGCGGCGGGTGCAGCGAGCGCGGAATGCGGCGCGGGCGCAGAGCTGATATGTTTATTAGCGCGCGCCGCGCCGGGAGCCCCCAGATGTCGCTTCCCCGTGTCCCGCATATCTGAATAGATAGCTCTCTAATTTTATTACTATTCGACATTTTTCTACGTTTCTAAGAAGCACAGTTAGGTGGCGATCCGAATTAACTACAGCCGTTAGTTAGGTGCGGGCGGCGAGCGGTTCGATGAACGAATTCCGATCCATTACCAATAGCAGATTACGATCGAACTGCTGTAATCGACATGTATGCGCTACCTACTGCGAGGCATTACCATTCAATGATTGGTTATACTCCAATCTAGATCTTCAAGTCGGATCAAGTAATGGGCAATAGACATTATTTTTATAACGAAGTTCCCTGCATAATGAAGTAAAGAATAGTCGGTGGCCGGTCAAGTAGCCCGAGGTACCTGCGCCGGCTCACCACCGAGGAGCCCCGAGGAATGTATCCTACTGAGAATGTTTTAAAAAACACAAACGAATAATAAAGTTTTATCGCATCACCGATCAGCAGCTCGAAGGACACGAGTATTTATTGATATCAAACGAAAGATTAATTTAGTTTTTATTAACCAAGTATGGAAGAGTGACCTTAATCGTTTCCCGAGTGCATGCGTCCGGAGACTGCGGCGAGGACAGTCGCGTTATAGTACTCGGAAGTAAATTATGTCTCTATCGGTATCGGTCGATCGCTGGACGTTTGTCTAGGATTTATGTATATCGGGCTCGGGTGGGAGCCGAGCCGGCGGGGGTGGCGCCCCGGGAGCCGCCGTCGATAAATAATGACGTTTAATAATTGATTAATCGTGGTGCTCCCGTCGCCGCGATACTATCGCACATACCTGCGGTATAGAGATGAGTCGCTAATTAATTTAAATGAGTCGAGACCGCCTGGCGGTACAAAAAGTGGCGGGTGTAGGTACCCGGGGTCACGCCACTATCGCCGCATCGCTACATCGACGCGACCGAATTATACTTGATTTAGCTGATATCGTCTCAGAGCGATCTGTCCGCCGCGCCGCCGCCCCGACCCCCACGCCGGCCAGCCACTCTTGATACTAACCAACCCGATATTTAAGTCAGTCAAGTCATTTTTACTAGATGGAAACGGCTTTGTGTTGATAAGATGAAGCTCTAATAACATGAAAACCCTTAAATATTAAAAAACAGAGGGGTTTTTTCGTTCGTTGAGCAATTCAACTGGGAAGTACCTCCACCTAGAAGAATGAATTCCGTAGTAATTTAGTGATCCTGGGTGTGTGTCCCGTCCTCCCAGATGACCTCAACTGTCATGAAAGTGGTGCGTGAATATTAGCACACTACGGTATCCGCTAATTATCAAGCGAATTTATTAAATAAAAGCAGCCAAGTGCAAGTCGGACTCGCCCATGAAGAGTTCCGTAGCAGCAAGTATTTCATTTGATTGAATGAAAGCGAAAGAAATTGCAGTTTATGATTAATGACGTATTAAAAAACCTACTTACTATCTCGTTCAAACCAATTTTAGATGGAAGTTCGCAAGGTCATGGGAGGAGGGACTCATTTTACCACTTTGAAAGTGTCGCTCGCGTAAACTATTCAGTATAGAAAAAGAAAATATTAGAAATTTCAATATCATTTTTGAAGACCTATCCCTAGATACCACACATGTAAGCATTCGATGAATAAAAAAAATCGAGTTTCTGTTCTAAGTATGAGGAACCCCCAAAATTTATTGTTTTTTTTTCTATTTTTATGTGAATATCTTAATGCGGTTTACATATTACATCTACTTACCAAATTTCAACAGTACAGCTCATATAGTTTCGGAAAAAGTGGCTGTGACATTCGGACGGACGGACGGACAGAGAGACGTGACGAATCTATAAGGGTTCAGTTTTTTGCCATTTGGCTATGGAACCCTAAAAACAACTATTATATATTACTATACTATAATTATTATCGTTTTGGAATGGAGCCCTTTGAACTCTGTACAGACATATTGACTAAATAGTTAATTTGTAATGATAGTTACGAAATGCATGCTTGTTTACTAATATTAATAATATCATAATTACTTTTTACTCCTTTACCTTTATTCGAAAAACGATATATCCCTATTCCAATTCAATATCGTTTACCTCTATGGGATATTTATTTTTTCGGATATATTTTCGACAGGAATTTGCAAACAAGCAGTATGGCGGAATTTTTATTTATAAACAGTACCTACACCTAGACTGAGAAATATATGGGTATATAAATGGTTGGCCTGAGTATCGTGGATCGATCCTGAAACACAATGGCGTATTTATTTAGTTTTATTTTGTATCTTGAAAGTTTGTTTGTTTGTTACCTAAACCTCCAAATCAACCTGCCTGAAATTTGAAACAAAGATAGATCATATTTCGGAGATACATAAAGAATTAGAAAAACACAGGAAAATTGCTCTCTTTCCCAGCAGAAATTACCGACGAATTTTTAGGCCCAGGGTTATTGATTATAAATGAACCATCTTATGTGTAATAATTATTATGATTAGAATACTTTTAAGTATCAAGTATGAAGTCGCCTTGCTCCGCATACACGGGCAGAGCATAGGTAATACACAAGATTTGAAATGAATAGGGAAAAACAAATGAAGCCCTTATTGATTTACAACTATCGATCGATCGATAGTACGATCCCCGGGCAGGGTAGGTACTCCCTCGCGTTGTGGTAAGTCTCTCCGACTCAGCTGAGTTGTTCAAGGCAAGCCGCGAGTACGTTCACAACAGGGTGAAGTCGTGTTGGGACTTTCATTATCGATATTAATAGGAAATGGATTGGATGAATGGTTGGTCTAGCGGTAGCGTGTTCAACCGCAGAAATTGAGGTCCTGGGTTAAAATCCCGGGTCGGGCCAAAAAGTGATAGGATTTTTTCGTAAAAAGAAATTTCTCAGTATCAGCACGAAGTCTGGAAGTTGACGGTATTACACCCCCGTGCCTCGGAGAGCATGTAAAGCCGTCGGTCCTGTACCTGACCTCCGGTCGTGTCACTAGTTGTCCCATCGGATCATAAAAGTGATGGAATAGAAAGTGCCCCTGTGTTTGCGCACACACTAGTGTACTATAATTTGTCCTGCGCAATTGGCTAATCTCCATTGAGAATGGCCGCCGTGGCTGAAATTCGGCCGGGAAAACATCATCATCATCATCATTAATAGGAAATATTAAATCAATATAATTTTGTTACATTTACGTTTTGTTTTATACTTTTGTTTAATTTTATATGATAGTTAAAATGTAATAAGTTTAAAAAAAACAGTCTGTGTCACATAGTAAACAGAGACACATACAAAACAAATAATAAAAAGTCAAAAGACCCAGACTTGCACAACAAGTTAATAGTTAATAACAATAATAGCACAGGTTTTAACCCATTTTGAAGGTCAGGGGACCTAACCATTTTTTAATAACATTGTACTAAGTAACTGTTTATCTTATGATCCTATGTATTTTTGTTTTGTTTTGGTTTGGATATAAATTTATTATTATTAACAATGTCTTAAGACATTATTCACACACGGTCATCCGATCCCAAACTGAGCTGAGCTTGTAGGTACTATGGAAACCAGATAACTGATACACTACATATACTACTTTTCTTTTGTAAATACTTACTTATATAGATAATTTCATTCAGACTCGGGCAGCAGACAGATATGTTCATGCACACAAATATCTTTCCTGGGTGGGAATCGAGCCCACGACAAGCGGCGTGCAAAGCAAGCATTTACCAACCACGCCACAGGCCGGTCATTGTTATTCCAACAATCAATATGAAGTCCTTACTATTAAACACTGAGTGTAATCAGAATAGGAATATACAAAAGTTTAAAATAAGTAGGTAGGTAATTAAAACTTATGTACAGACGCCAGCACATCCAGCTATCCCAATCTGTCAAATTCTCCCTATAGATTTTAAACTTTATCACTTAAGCATAAGGTTCACTTTCAGCGGGAATTCGCTATTATAATCACCGATCAGACCGCCAAGTATGTTGGAATCAGATCTTCCCAGCAGTGAAAGCTGCCAAAGTAGCTCCACTTTGAGCAGACAATTGAAGAATACTTCTAAAATGTATCAGTTAGAACATAGTTTAACAACACTGATATTTCTTACGGGATGTGACGTCAACCTTATACCATTTTCGATGTTTACAATATGGCCATAAATCCCCTTCAATACAAAAGTGATGTCCTCCCGACCGAATTTCGGCCACGGCGACCAGTCTTAATGGAGACTAGCCAATTGCGCAGGAAATATTATAGTGCACAAGTGTGTGCGCAAACACAGGGGCACTTTCTATTCCATCACTCTCATGATCCGATGGGACGCCTAACGACACGACCGGAAAGAGTTCAGGTACAGGACCGACGGCTTTACGTGCTCTCCGAGGCACGGGGGTGTAATACCGCCAACTTCCAGACTTCGGGCTGATACTGAGAAATAGCATTTTACGGAAAAATCCAAAATCACTTTTTGGCCCGACCCGGGATTTGAACCCAGGACCTCATTATCTGCGTTTGAACACGCTACCGCTAGACCAACGAGGATACAAAAGTAACATTGTCTTGAACCTAAGTATTGATTATCATTAACATAAGTGTAGTCGAAGTCATGCTTATGTTTGTGTGCATACGTTCACCTCCACAATGACCACTGTAGATATCTTGCGTAACTTTTAAAAATAACTATTTTTTAAAATGTATTTAAAATAGCAATAAATATGAGTTGGTAATTTGGCTGATGCACTTTGCAAATAATGTAACTGACACAACCATTATGTGTTTACTTTGTGACTGAAAAATGACCGCAATCACGTTAATGACTATTGGAAGCCGTAGATCGCTGAGAGGCCGCACCGCGTATAAATCTTCCAGTGAGTATAAGTTTTCACACGTTTTCTCCGAAGCGTGTCAGTAGCGTGTCTCGCATTATTGTTAAGTGATGACACCGGCTAATAGCGCTGTCACGGCTTAAAAGCCGCGATAATTATTGATTAGAAATAAAAGGAACATTCTTACAAAGTAAATCATGTGCGAAATTTTGATATTATATTTTTAACCAACAAAGTAAACCACTCTGTATGTGGTCAGCGAAAATGAATGCTTTACGTAGCGTCATACGCCACCCGACGTCAAGTTTTAGTATCTAATATTAACTTTATTTGAAAATTTATAAAAGTACCCATTCCGTTCAAACATTAATACGTCCCTATAAAAACAAACATACTAATATAGATAATTACACCCAGACTCAGAACAAACAGACATGTTCATGCACACAAATATCTATCCTGGGTGGGAATCGAACCCACGACCTCCGGCGTGTAAAGCAAGCATTCAACCACGCCAACGGGCCGTTATATATTTAGACTATACCTCTATGCAATAAAATGTTAATGCAATGCCCATCTAATCGGAATGTTCATTTCTAATTTTGCGAGGGAAACTTTTCTCAGTTACTCAATTCAGTTCGGATGTGTATAAAGGTATATGTATATTGTTATTCCTATGCAGTATGAAAATTTAAATATTACCTTCACGTCTTGAATGGCTTGCTTATTGCATGAAAAGGTGCCGATCCTTATTCATCTCTAATCGCATTTTTTATAAGTATTATCTTGAGCGATAAATCATTAAATGCATAGCCGGTAGATATCTTTCAATGTTCTCAGAGTCATCGTGATCATAGACGAGTGGCCGATTTTGCTTCGTATCGGATAGTTTTGGCAATATGTTGCTGACACGGGTGTGACAACAGGAGACGTCTCCCGTGAGACACATGGCTCACGTGATGGATCGACACAGCGGTGTGCGGTGGTGTACCGCGGGTTATGGTATCTACTCGTTTCTTTTACATACTAAGTTGGTTATTTCCCACGATGGCAATAATAGTTGAAAAGTTGTAGTGGAAAAGTATTTTAGTCACATTTTATTCTAACGCGCTGACTTTCTAAATGGCAAAGATGCACTTTACGTGAGTCAATCAAGTCCGATAAAATGCTTAATTTTTAAAATAATTTAACTAAGTAGTGCCAAACATACAGACATATTAGATAATTGATGCGGTGAATATAAAACAACATATTTTGCAAGCGGGAGAGAAACTCATATATTAAACTTAGGTTTACGTCAACTATCACACTATTAAAAGAACACTCTTGCTCTTTTGGTAATAACGGTCGAAGTATACAATGCACGACCACGGCACAAAAGCAATAAAATACAAAATAAATAGGTAGTGGTTTTAGTTCCAGTGGCAACCATTATTAATAACTGTTTTCCATAAAACATCAAGCGAACGCCCCCCTCCCCCCACCACATGACCGCTGCGTGATCTTAAACAATATCTCACGGCGCGTTCTAATTAGTGCTAATTTATTACACAACGTTATGCCATTATACGAAGAATTAGGGATAGCGGCAATTAAATATGTGTCTGAAGTGTCGCAGGCCTGACCGAGAGTTACGTGGGAACCCTGCGCCGGCAGGATACTCTCAGAAGCACTACACGGGATGTTACTCGCCTTCGTTTGGTTAATGTAGTGTGCGTCTGAGCAAGGCAAAATGACTGCATTCTGCTACAAATGACGATTACTTTAGCAAAGTATTTACCACATAAAGTAGGTATTCTCGATAAAGTATTATAAACTGAGAACTGTACCACACATTATGAATACGGGAATAGGCATAATCCGGAGCGGTTAGGTTTGATTGTCCTTAAGTAAAACTGCATCATTATATTTGATACTTAATTGTGTTACTTTGACTTATAAATCTCAGCTTGAAAATAATACTTTTTCAGGTAATCCTTAGAAGGTTTAATAACATTGTGTCGAACGTCCAAGATGCACCCATTCAAGTGAATAATAGAGACTGCACTCGAAGTTGAAGAGAGCTATATTTACCGAAGATACACCATCCAACTGGGTAAATCCAACTTCGAGAAGGAGGTCAATCCTAGAATCCAACTCGGTTGGGTAGCGTTAAGAACAATACACGCAACGTTCTCGTCCCAAATATCGCAGAGTCTCAAGTGGAAATGGAACAGAGATGTGGTCGCTCACTATCATATGGGCCTCATAAGAAACCTAAAAGTCACCACTGGAGAGCCATGCCAAATCCGCAGGTGAACCAAAGTAACCGACATAGGCCGATGAATTGCCAAGCTGAAGTAACAGTGGGCTGGGCACATAGCTCATAAGACCGGAAGTCCTTAGGGGTAGAAAGTTTCTCAAGTGGCGACCACAAACAGGAAGACACACCGTGGGCAGACCTCTAACAATAGACCGATGATCTTGCGAGAGCACTGGAAGCTGCAGAGTAGAGCAAAACCGGCAATTTCGGAGATCTTTGGGGTAGGCTTTTGTCCAGCAGTGGACTTCTTTCGGCTGATATCATGATGATGATATATTTTAGATTTATAATTTTAACGAAAATTTGTTTTCAGCTCTCAGCTGAAAAAATATTATTTTCAAATAAAATACAAAAATTGTAGTATGTAAAACCATTCGGAAGTTCAAAGGAATATAAATAATTTATTTGATTTATTCGAATATTGCTTAGTTTATTTTTTGATGTGACACATGTACAGCAACTTACCTAGTAGGTACATTTTAGGAGTTTTAGAATGATGATAATATCGTAAGGATAAAATAAAATAAAATAAAATGATTTTATTCACGCAGACCTTAATAAAAATTTCTCTTGTAATATTCCGAACAAGTTCTAAGTAATATAGTTAAGTAAACATACATATTTTATTTTATATTTCTAGGTACATATAAATGTATAGGTACGGAATGTATGAAAACATTTAATTTATAATACGAGGTGTATCGTCGGCCAACTGTGTAAATTGATCCGATGGGTATCGACTGCGGCTACCTCGCGGCTACCACACCGCAGCCGTTGGAACACGCTACCTACGCGAACCTTATCTTATCTACGACATTAAAGGCCGCTCTTTAATGTGCACCATCAAACCACCTCGTTATGCATTCCAGCTCCACTTTATTACGCTTCAATAAAGTCGAAACTTGCCTGCCTTACAACTCCGTGGCTAAGCTCATAAAAACAAATGCGTCGGTATCGGCGGCTTCTCGCGGCCATTAAAGTTATCGAAGTGTCCCGCACTACAAGGTGGACTAATTAGACTCCTGTGCCTACACCGACCGGATGTTGTACAACATTTATATGCCACTGATTTCGGCAGTCGTTCTTATTTTTAAGTAGCTGTCAGTGACCTTTGTATACCTTTCAAGTCAAAAACGTCGCGAAGCACCCCGCAGCGACGGACAGTTACCTAACCAAACCGTGAGATGAGGGTGAAGTCAGTCGCCGCTTATTGTTGTCCGCTAATTGTGGCCGAGCTTTATGTTAATTGCCGATAATTGTGCGCTGCGCACATAAGTCAGGCAAGATGGCCGATGGTCGGCGGATGCGGTAATTGCCTTCGTGGAAGTCCGTGGAACCGCCGCCCGCATACAGATTGAAGCGGCAAAAACAACGGCGGCTGCAATTAGACGCCCCTCTCCCTCAGCCGGTAATAGGCACCGACCCGCCTCCTGCGTGTCCTCCTGCCTAACCTTGCGCTTTTCGAGATTTATAGCAAACATACATACATACAGCTATGTATCTGGCACTACAGGTGCACCATCTCACTATCATTTCTTTAAAATAGACAACTAGGTATATTATACAAATAGAAAACTTTTTATTGTGATCCATAGGTCAAAAGTTGTTACAGTCACAAATATTTATTATGTTCAGAATAAAGGACTAATAAAAGGAAAGGACTATAAAAGCCAAATTGTGTAGCAGGGCTTACTACAAAACTTCTGATTATTTAAGTGACAAAACGGCATGGGATTGAGTCGCTCTAGATTTAGTAGACATACAATGTAATTATATTAAGAAATAAATATTTTTAAAAAGGATTCCTACTGAGTTTTCTGGCAGTGTTTCTCAGTACCTGCCACGTCAGGCACTGCACGGCAGGGTAAAAAAATTGTCGATTCCTCACAAATGTAATATTTTAACGGAATAAATTACTTTTGAGTTTGAGCTTGAGTTCAGCTATGTCCCGCAATTTAGGCGTACAATATTAAGTTAATTACAATTTTTATACAATTACTTTAATACAATTATTTTGTGATCTATATGTGTGTATTATGCGATCTAATTCCAAGGAACTGACGTCTTAAGTTTGACGAATGACATAGAATTACAAGTAAGAGTAAAGTGTTCCAAGTTAGATGGAGCAAGAGGTACTAATTGTAAACAAGATAGGTACTAATTGTAAGTGAAGCACCACAGAAAAGCTCCTCCAGTTCACGACACGAGATTGAATTGATTGTTTAGTTTTGGCAGCTATCTTTAGGTATGTAATAATAAAAATAATGTCCTCCTAGCCGAATTTTGGGCACGGCGGCCGGACTATTTAGAGATTAGCCATCTGCGCGGGACATATTATAGTGCACAAGTGTGTGTGCAAACACAGGAGCACTTTCTATTCCATCACTCTCATGATCCGATCCTAGCGACACGACCGCAAAGAGGTCAGGTACAGGACCGACGGCTTCATGTTCTCTCCGAGGCACGGGGTATAATACCACCAAATGCCTGACTTCGGGCTGATGCTGAGAAATTTTTCTTGCATAGTCGTTCAATCTGAATACTATGGAATATAATAACAACGAACAAATTAAGTATAAAACGGATATTCAACTTCAGTAACATAGTTATGAAAGACACAGCTATACACACATCAACACAATCTAGGGATATTGAACATTTCATTGATTATCTAGAAAACTATAAACATTTTGTTATGACTGTAAATGGAAGAATTAAAGATAATTTCATGGCCGATATTTAAACATTAACAACACGATGCGATTTTGTTTTTCTAATTAATAAAAGTCTTAAATTAATTAAGACATAGAAAATTACTGAGTGAACAAAAACATTTTATTCTTATAAAATTATTCAATCGAATTAAATGAATAAAAATCTTACCAAATCTGATAATCAGTAATCGGTATTTCCTCCTCTAACATTAATCACACAGCGGCAACGATTTTCCATACTTAAAATTAAGGTGTCAATGTCTTGCTGGGGTATGCAGTCCCAAGTTCTTTTTAAATGTTCGAAAAGTTGTTCTTCTGTTGTCAAGTTGGGCGGAAAATCCCTCAATGCTCTTCGCTGTAACATGTCCCAGGCGTGTTCAATTGGGTTTAAGTCTGGCGACTGTGGAGGCCAATCTAATACCTGAACATCGTGTTCTCGAAGGGCGGCCCTCACCAGCCGCGCTGTATGGGAAGGTGCATTGTCATGCATGAGCTGAAATTCTTGCCCCGTTAGGGCCCTGAGCGGGACAATGACACGTTCTACTACCTCCTCACGGTATCTATGGGCAGTCATGCTGCCCTGAATCCAAATGAGTTGGGTTCGTCCGCCGATTCGTATTCCTGCCCACACCATAATTGTCCCGCCTTGGTAAGAGTGGACCTCCTGTGGATGTCGGAGACGGCTGACCCTGCCTGGAGTTCTCCAAACGCGTGTTCGTCTCGAATCTGGATGAAATCCATAGCGGGACTCATCAGTGAACAGCACCAATGACCATTGTTGATCACTCCATGTCAAATGTTCTTGAGCCCATAAAAGTCGCCTACCGCGATTGCCACGTCGCAGCGCTGGGACTCGTAGCGGTCTGCGAGCATGAAGACCAACTTCATGCAGCCTCCTTCGCACGGTTTGGTCGCTCACCAGCAGCTGCTGACCCTCCTGGAGCCTTTGCACTAGTTGCATCGCTGTGATATTGGGTAGTCTTCTGGCGGTCATTTGGAGAAATCGATCCTGTCTCTGAGTGGTAACACGATATCTACCTGTGTGCCGTTCTGCCACATCTCCAGTAGCGCGATAACGTGACCACAGCCTGGATACCACATTTTGGCTTGTGCCCAGAGACTCAGCAACGACGCGTTGAATAGCACCGTTTTGTAACATGCCAACTGCCCGTAACATTTCATCTCGACTCAAATGATGGCGTGGCATGACGCTAAAAAGCTTACACAACCAATTGAGAAAAGAAAATAAAACAATTTATCAGGTTTTCTTCAATTAACACGCAAAAAAAATTTTAATGCAACTTCTTGAAATTAGATACAACTCAAGATTGCGCTGTGCTTTGCGTGTTTTCATTTGTTTCTCATTTTAATTTATAAATTTTGAATAAAGAATAGACAAGGTTTAAATCTGTAAATAAACTTTTTAAGGAAACTAAATAGGTTTTAAACAATAAAGCCATGTTTGATTTCAAAATAACGTATCCCTAGACTTTGTTGATGTGTGTATATGTCAAATAGTTTCCATTCACTAGCAAGCTGAAAGAGGCTGGTTCCTCGCCAGTAATATGTAGCGCAGAGTAGCGCATAGAGTACGCCGCATTCCGCGCGCGCTCTGCGCTCGGCGACGATCGGAGCGCGGCTATTGCGCACGTCATAAATACCCCTCCCTTTGTGTCGGCCTGCACTGGGGGATAAATGGAGCAGTCTGCTGACCGGAGTGACGCACTTATCATACCTCATGTTTACATAATAAACGCTCTTTGCCTTGTATGTCATGGAATCCGCCTGCTGGCTGGGCGGCTACAGACTGAACGTCCGCGTCGGACGGAAGAATCTCATACCAGGGTGATGACTCTCAGTCTCAGCTGCAGCATTAAGATATATATAGAACAAATATGATTCCTACAAATATGTGACATTAAGTAATATGCACCCAATGAATTCATGATGCACAATTCATGTAATGTTAGCAACATTATCTAGATACATTACATAATTAAAAGATTCAAAGCATGTTCTATATAGAGGTATAATAAATATTTTATCACTTGCGGGACGGATTTTCCTAAATTTCTTTACTGTTTTTTGACGATTAATCGTTGTTATCACATACGATTCGTACGCGATAGTCGATCACATCGCAGATCAGTTTAATAAAACAGTTTTGATGTTGTCCAATGGTACTGATAGTAATTACAGACGGTTGCATTTCATGGAAGTACTGATGATATTTAACATCTTTATCCTGTACCCGGTTCTAACCTAACCATTTGCAAATTAGATAACGGGTATTACGCGTATATCACGGACGTTAACCTGTTAAATAGTTATCTATGTAAATGTTTCAGAAACGCTGGCATCAGTTTAAAATCCGCAAAGAAACTCTCACTTATGCTAACTCATAGTTTCCTAATCTAAGCCTAAGGTCTTTACATAGGCAGTCTCCTCCTCTTCAGCCATGCCACCAGGGAGGAACTCCCTCAGGATTCGATCCTTGGGCCATTACTATTTATTACTTACATTAAGAAAAGATTTTTTTGGCTATTCTCCTGATCGTCCAGCTAGGTAGCTAGAGGTAGCCCCAAGTTAGCTAGGTTAGGGTCCTCGCCGGCGAGGATCGCGTTGGCCCCTTAACCCCTGATCGTTGATCCCGTGCATGTAGCCCGTGCCAGAATTCAGCGCGGGGGCTGTGGCTCGAACCCCATATCAGGTATTTAATTAAGTTTTACAATAATAGCTAAGTATCTTTTTATTTATTTAAGGGTTTCTCAAAATGTTATGTGATAAAATAAACCGCACGGTCCGCCCGTGCGGTTAATTCTCTATAATATATCTATTTAAAAAATTGTTTATTGTATTTGACTTAATAATATCTAGGGACAATGTCACACAGATCATCCTAGCCCCAAATTAAGCAAAACTTGTACTATGGGTACCACGCGACGATATACATACTTATATAGATAGATAAATACTTATATACATAGAAAACATCCATGACTCAGAAACAAATATTCGTGTTCATCACACAAATATTTGGACTTACCGGGATTCGAACCCAGTCCCACCAGCTTCGTAGGCAGGAGCACTACCAACCAGGCTACGGTGACCGTCAAATACAATAAACATTGAGAGCTCGACAAGTACAAGGTTATGTTAATACCTAAATGCTGAATAAATTTATATAGGTACCTATTATTATTATTACGTTATTTCAAAAGCTACTTTAAACGGTCAGAGCGTGGTGTAAGCCTAATAAACCGGCAGGCTAGTCCCACTCGAGGAATGAGTGGGTTCGGTCGTTTCTAAGAAAACAGCGACTTCCCACAACTGACAGAATTACTATTGCACTCGATATATATACAGGCCTAATGAACTAGATCAATCAACGCGTTGATTGGGCCTCATGTGTGTACACGAGTATGTGGCGCGACATTAGCACATAATTGCAAACGTAATACCTTCGTGGAAACGAGCAGTGCGCTTTAATATTACACTTTTTATTCATATTGATACCATTAGAAGTGTAATTATGCTTACTAACATTATAATGCAAAAGTTTGTATGTGTCGATGTTTTGATGTATGGATGTTTGTTACTCTTACACGCAAAACTACTCAATGGATTTTCATCGGAATAACAGTAAGGCTCTTCAAGTATAGCCTTCTAAAAGAACAATTTTTCAATAAAGATATTCTTGAGGATCATCATATCAGCCGAAAGACGTTCACTGCTGGACAAAGGCCTCCCCCAAAGATCTCCACAATTGCCGGTCTTGCGCTATCCGCATCCAGCGATTTCCAGCGACCCGCACAAGATCATCGGTCCATCTTGTAGGGGGCCTGCCCACGCTGCGTCTTCCGGTTCGTGGTGGCCACTCGAGATAAGGCTCTGATTTATACTAATATTCTTTTCAAAGTATAACGATAAGTAGGTATCAAGTAAGTAGGAAAAGTATTGCCATCAGCGAGCTATTCTGGCGTGCGCTGCAAAAACCGTTTGAGTTACACGTTTGTAATGTAAGTATAACGGAACTGAAAATAAAATCTTAAATAGTTCTACAAATAATTCCGTGACAGCATGTATCTAACTTTAATGTGTAAGCCGCTGTCGCCAAAATAGTGACCATAACTACAATAAAAAAATTTAACTTATCTCTAATGCACATGTAGTAGTAATAAAAGTATAAAGTAGTCCTTATATCAAAAAACATATTTTATCGCTTTTGGTATTTAAATTAGATAAACTTTATATATATGTGTACATCTGTACGTCCGTTTATAATACCTATTAGTGAGATCAATATCAAAAATACTTAATTTCAATGGACAGAAGCCAGCACATCAAGCTACCCCAATCTGTCAAATTTCCCCAATTGAAAGTAAAACTTACGCTTATGTGATAAAGTTGAAAATCAATAAAAGAAATTTGACAGAGTGGGGTAGCTGGATGTGCTGGCGTCTGTACATACATTGCACATTATAACCCTGTCAAAGTAAGCCTACACGACAACACCGTTGAATCAATTTTGATATAAAGATGGATCGCAGTACTAATCCTGCTGAGATGAGATCGCGAGCTCCACCTAATCATACAATAAACACATATTTTCTGTAAATTCCATATTTCACAGTAAGTTAGTTAACCCACATAGTTATTTTGTGATTTCGCGCATCTAACGTTAAACCTAAAAACATTGTCTGAACGAAACTTAACTTATCAGCGCAATTTTGCACATAAAGAAATCATTTATGAAAAGGAAGACCTAATAGTTAGGTAAATCTTATAGATTATTGTAGACGTAGGGCATAGCGTACATTCGCTCAAAGAGCAGCCCGGCTGGGGATGTACCTCCACCTTACAGAAGACACTCCCTAATAATAACATGAATAATTTTAATGTTGTGTTTCCGAGTGTGAGTAAGGGCGCCAGAGCTCATTGGGGTGGGAGGAAGGGTCAGCAACACTTGTTTGCTGACTCTTAAAGGCCGGCAACTTACCCGCGACTCCTCTGGTGTTGCGAGTGTCCATTGGCGGCGGTGATCACTTACCATCAGGTGACCCACTTGCTCGTTTGTCGCCCTCTGATATATAAAAAAAAATCTATTCAAATCTCATTTTATACAGAGTTGAATCTAAATCAACCGCACGCGTGGCGCACCTGTTAACACAATGGCCTTGTCTCTCCGTGTTCCGAATTGTATAACAGCACAGGACAACTATTTGTGTGACCCTCAAGTGGTTCTTCTGAGTCTGGTTTGTGTCCGTCAATTACATGTTTGCAAAATGCCCCGCGACACAGGGATCAAAACGCGGGCATTGTTATTACTAAAAAAAAGTAAGTGTATAGGTAAAGCATGTAATTACCAATTTTAAGAAATTTTATCCTGGTGTGTTGTTTTAGGTATATTTTATTATGAAGCTAGATTATAATATAATAAAAAAGCAAAACACCAGATAGTTTAAATACAGAAGGTAATATTGAAATATGGTACACACGGTTACATATCAAGCTATACATTTCCAATATAAGCTGATCTCGCGTTGTATAGGATTTCCATACCATGACAGGTCAGCTTATATTATTTCCAATATAAGCTGACCTATAGCTATATATGTAGCCTAATATAGCTTGATATGTAGCCGTGTGTACATCATGTAGTACTATGTTTCTGTCATATAATGGTCAATCAATCACCAGAAGATATAAATTCCAACCAATGTGTTTTTATAAAGTACTAGCTGTGCCCCGCGGTATTACCCGCGTTAAACTTTTTAAATTATAGCCTATGTGTTAATCCAGGGTGTCAGCTATCTCCATACCAAATTTTATTAAAATCGCTCCAGCTGTTTAGTCGGGAAAAAGTATCAAACATACACAGGCACACACTTAGAAATTTTATTAGAATACAAGATAATTTTAATATTGAACTAGAAAACTACTTTACTATAAGGTAACCAGTAGTTAGCCAATATTATAATGAGAACCCCAATCAAAATACTTAAGCAATTCAATAATTGATATTATGTTGCAATTGGTGGTTCCAACGCTCAAAGCCGTTGTTATTCTAATGAGGTTGAAAATTCCGTATTGACGTGAGCACTACTCTCGGATTGTGACTATACCTACACATTGTAGGTGTTTCTTCACTTTCATCTTCACTAAAGATACGATAAGATCTTCATTCGCTCAAGATATGGCTTCATATGGCCATACTATCCTTAGAGGGAATGCGAATAATTTATTAATCATACATATTGTAGATACGTATAATTATACAAAGACTATGGCGCAGACCGCATAGAAAATTCTCTGACCAAATCGGAGACGTTCTCAAGAAAGGCCAGGTCAGAAGTACCCTAAACCGGCGAGCATGTATGAAGAATATAATGACAGTAAACGAGGCAAACGAGATGTGCACAGATCGTGGCAATGTCTCTGCCTAACCCTCTGGGAAACAGGCGTGAGACTATGCATGTATAGCACAGCCATTACATAATTTTGACTTTATTATATTACATTAACTAAAAAAGTTATACTTACATGCATAATTAATTTTTTTTTTTGTTTTGTTTAATTTACAATAAATACTTAATATTGAAATAATATGACATTATAAATTACTTTTAAAATGGTTTCTTATTTATTTTTATTTTACTTTCTACGTTTCTTTCCTAACTAGTCTTCTTTAGCCAGGAAATATCGACCAGAAAACGGGCGTGTCTCTGGGTACTTTATACATCATACTGAAAAAAAAAAAAAAAAAAAAAACTGCGACCGCCAACCCATCTGCCAAGCATGGCGATTGTGGCATATCCGTAAATTAAATATTATAATGTTTACTATAATTTAATTTAATAAATTTATTAAATTAAATTAGAGACATAATTAAGAGCCCGATGTCCAGCAGTGGACGTCATTCGATTTCTGTTAATGAATTACTAGCTGCGCCCCGCGGTTTTAACCGCGTTAAGCTTTATAAATTATAGCCTAGGTATGTGTTACTACAGGATATCAGCCAACTCCATACCAAATTTTATTAAAATCGCTCCAGCCGTTTAGACGTGAAGAAGTAACAAACATACACACTCACACACTCACAAAATTTCGCATTTATAATATTAGTGTGACAAATTATTATATATATTGATTTTCCGATTTATGGTGCATAAATCGGAAAATCAATATATATAATAATTTGTGAAGACAAGAAGTGACTTTCAAGTCATATTCATCATGTTGATTACACCTCTTTTTGTGTAAACATCTGGCAAGAAGCCTCCTTAGAACAAAATCTCTCAAATTGCAATCGTCCTAACCTTATGATAATATCTCTATCGACAGACTTACCTATTTAGCTTCATACACGACCCTAATATGCGGTAAGAACGGGCCGCAGATGAAAGTATTCGCAATTGAATTGTTTTATCCATAACAGTGGGTATTTAATGGGGCGGCTACAAAGTAACACAGAGTGCGCGCCATATTTATCTGAATAGGAGCATTGCTTGCGCTTAGTGGGAAGCTACAATTTAGGAAAGTGACTCCTAATTAGTTGTATGGCTGTTGCGCCACGCCGCGCGCCGCGCGCCGCGCCGCCGACTAGGACAAGCAACATTTTGCACATAAAATCAAGTATGTATTGACATAAATTAACTGACATAATTTGCTGTTCACTATATTATAACAAAAATGACATGCAGCAGTAGGTGCCAGGTAAACTACAATAATATTTTATTTAAATATTCTTCACCTTCATTTTTTGTTAGTAATAATAAATTAATATATATGTAATCTTTAATGTAAATATGTATTTCTGTGTGCAATAAAGTATAAATAATATGTAGGTATATATTCGGCACATATCATCTAACGCCATCTAGCCAAAACTAATCAAAGATTGTACTATGAATTTTAGCCATCGGATATAAATACATATTAATTTTGTTTCAAACTACACATACTAAACACCTAGACCAGAACAAATATGAATGTTCACAATAACAAATATTTGTCTTGTGCGAGGATCGAACCCGCAACCTTTGGTTTGGAAGGCCGGTTCACTACCAACTGAGTCGTGGCGGTCGTTGACAGTGTTTTTTCAAGTTTCCTCCGTTGTTGGCATACTTACCGAGAGTTCAGACAACGAGACCATTTATCACAATCACACTAAAATTTAAAATTTAGATAATTAAACCTACACATGGTCCTTGACAATAACTTAATTTAAGTTAGTTAAATATCGTTACTGTTATAAAATAAATCTTATTGTAAATTATTTCCTACAATCCGCGTACCTAGAAATAATTATAAATTAATTATATATTACTACGAACATGTTCTGACTATTTACAAGCGCTTTTTTAAAGTCTACGTGAATAAAAACCTTTTTTATTTTATTTAATATAAAGGCGAAAATTTGTGAGTGTGTATGTTTGTTACTCTTTCACTCAAAAACAACCGAATGGATTTTGATGAAACTTTGTAGTAATATAGCTTATATATCCGAATAACACATAGGCTATAATTTATAAAGTTTAATCTGGGTAAAGCCTCCAATTCTTTACAACAATATATACTATGTCAGCGACATCTATCGACATTGTTTACCAATTGTTCGACTGATATATTTGTGTTTTATATCCCGTATTAAATTTAGTAACAAGTACTAAACCTATATTATTATTTAACCCTAGAACTCCGTATTCAGGCATAGTAACTGAATATCAACAGCTCAAATGTTTACCTTCAACAGTATAATATTTTATTGAAATTCAGATTGTATATGAAAGGTGCTTGAGAGATGACCACAGACCGGAAGACGCAGCATGGACAGGTTCCTTTCAAGATGGACCTATGATATTGTCGTGTCGCTGCAAGCTGCTGCATGGGGGTAGTGCAAGACTGGTAGGTTATTGTGGAGATGTTTGGGGGAGGCCTTTGTCCAGCAGAGGACGTCTTTCGGCTGATATGATGATGATGATATTAAATGAAACAATCAAAATCGAAACTCCTAACACAAAAAATCGTATTAGTTACCATGTCGGTAATTACAATTTTATTACCATATTAGAAGTGCAAAAACAATCAACGTTTATATGAATTATGTGTTTTTGCGTTTGTGAAATAGGTGCGTAATTATGTAAACCGAGCGCAGAGTGTCCCACACACGTACGCGACGCGACGCGACGCGCGACGACGCCTCGCGCGACTATTAATTGCCCATAATATACCTTCCCCCGTTGATTGCATTACCATGACAATATTTAACGCCAGTTATTACTTCATCAGCATTCCATAAATGTCATATAGCCATAACCAGACATCACATAACATAGCAAACATAACCAGGACGTTTCCATTTTACAAAATTCGTCATAAGTCTGAGGAACTATAGAATAAGTATAACTATCGTGTGATAGTCGTTTTCTTGAAGATGGTACTCGTTAGTTTTAATTGTTTTGTGTACTACGTTATAACAGCGTACTTGGTAGTGAGCGAGGCTCGGTGGGCGTGGCGGTCCCGCGCCCGCCCTCTACTCACACACGCGTAAAATGCAGTCTGATACTATGCATGTACGGGTAACCTCAACTTGAAAAAAGTCATGCAAATCAGACGTACGTTAGATGCGAGATAAGTTTCTACGGTATTACGAATCAAAGTGCCGCGGAGCACGGCACTTGCTACGCCGTAACGCCGTAGACCTCCGTAGCAAATAAAATACATGAATAGTTTACAGGTCGATCTCCAGTAATATACGGCGTACTTGTTTTATGGTTGTGAAAAACGTAGCAAAACATAAAGCATTAGAAGTTAATAAATATAACTGTTTTGAGTAAGTTTACGTATTTTATATTACGTTTAAGTTTTTCTGTGCATTCGTTTAATTTTCCAAGCTAATCATAATATTTATTTTTTAATACATACTACGTTTTAAGTGCTATTAACGTGGTTACTATTTTCTTACTTTTGGTGTTCAGTACTGTATTGTAAAGTAACATGCTCATTAGTAACAAAGAGGCTAACATGCTATCGCCTTCTACAATCTTGAAACATACAACATGCTGTAAAATAATACCTTAAATCCCAGATTTTATGGTCAAGGCCAGTGTGTTATTTAATTATTTACGAAAGTAAACTTAAACGGAAGAAGATAACGAAAATAGAATCTCGATCGGTAACGGTATAAAACATATACCTAAATAAATTAAGAAGGACTAAAGGGATTATGAACATGGTGTGCAATAAAAATACTATTCGAACACTTTATCGTTCAGAAACTACAACATAATTACGAAACAGGTACTCCGTTTAGCTACAACTGGCCGTCTTATCTGTGGCTGCAATTGTTTCTAGACAACCTTGCGATGGGCAAAACTAGTTAAAATTAAAAATGGGTAGTATAATAGTGTAATAAGTAGATCGTAAAAGAATAATAATAGATGATAAAACCAATTTTAAAGCAATATTATAGAGAAGATAAAGATGAAAAAATAGCTGCAATTAGCAGGTGCAGATACAAATACCTAATAGTTATAGTATCCATTTGGCCAGAATGTATTTTTAAAAGATATACCAGACATGATTTTAAGAGATGTTGTGAAGTGCATGTTGGATGTGACAATAAATGCAACTTTCTGTGTATGATTTCTTTTACTAATCACTAATAATGAATCATTTTTGTACAGTTTCATAGTTGGCAAACTATGAGGTATCGTGTTCGTTGTATCGCATCATAAATGCCTTTTTTGTTCCCCATAGGGGCTACAAGATATTCGGATTGCATTTGTAGTGGTTTCTACATATGTCACAATCCACCGCTATGTGTGGAATGATAAGTACATGTGTCAAATTATGATGTATATGTGTGAATAGTGTACAGGTGCGTGTGTGCGGCGGGCGGATGCGGGCGATTGCAAAAACTAGTAGCGATATGCAGATATGAGTGATTTGCGAATGCCAATAACCCGCGTGCGCGTGCCGCGCTGTGCGCAGAGTGCAGATAGCTGGATCTTTCCATAGTATCACCCGCGTGCGCGTCACATATCGGTTGCATGTTAATTTTGTACTTTGTCCTACTTAGAGTCCCTGCTAATTGGTTTGTTTAAATATGGGCTCATATCCATAAAGATTACTAAAACTTAGTAAGGTTATTAGTAAATCCTTAATCATGCCCTCGATTGCACGTGTAAGCTGGGCCTTCAATAAAGTTAAGCCTCTTAATGCAGACCTCAACCATCCGTTTCTGCCCATAACAACCTAAGCTTCAGCGGTACCTGGTGAATAACAAGGTTAGGCACATTTAGGTACGTTGAGAAACATATTATTAAGTTATATTTGGTGCAGACGGCCTGGTTATCCTAGATTAATGAAGTCAGAGCAAACCACTTATAGACAGGATTTATTGATACAGTTTTGGGTTTTGTCTGTTATTTGGTCGATGATTTCCTTTCGATCACATTGCATTTCACAGCTTGTATAACAAGCTGGGAAAAGTATGAAACTTGGCCAGTAATTTACATGTTCTTCTAACTACTATGCTCTATTGGATTAATTGTACTGCAATCTAAGGTTAAGATGAGATATGCTTAATAATGCAATGCTTGACTCACTAGGTACTAGCGTACTTCATAAGGTACAGCAAACTAGCACAAGTATTACCTATAATATGACATCCAAGATCCAACACACTGGCACGGCGAGCGCTTCTTTCAAAGTCAAAGTCAAACTCAAAAATAATTTATTCCGTAAAAAACTACATTTATGTGGGATAGTCATTTTTTTCCCTACCGTGCAGTGCATGACGTGGAAGCTACTGAGAAACACTGCCAGAAAACTCAGTAGGAATTCTTTTTTGAAATAAGATATACTTGAGAATAATTACAATCATGGTGTGTTGACTCAGAACAACTCAATCCCAAGCACTTTTGTCACTAAATAATCAGAAATTTTGTAATATGCCCTGCTACACAATTTGGCTTTAATAATTATTTTAAACTTATTCGTAGACAATTCCCAAATATCATTGGGAAGTTTGTTATAGAATCTTATACTTATTTTCTCTGAAACATATTGTTAAGGGCCGCTTAGGTGTAAGTGTAGGTTTAGTACATATAAAGCTTTAACATTTTCAGGTACTTCGTTGTATTCTATAAATAATATTGTCATATTAAGAAATAAATACGCTCGGAAATACTCAGAATAAAATACCGATAACAGGTAATAAATTGGCACAGCACAAATAAATTTTATTTTGACAAGTGCACAAACATCGGTGCATTTTCTATTCGCTTCGACTCATACCATAACTTTGCGGCTATCTGACACGACCGGGATGAGATTAGGTACAGAACCGACTACTTTACCAGATCTTCGAGGCGCAGGCGTCTAACACCGCATCGACAAATTCCAAATATCAGCTGCTATTGAGTGTTCTTCTTCACAGAAAATCCCATTAAGCTTTTGGGCTGGTTTAGCGTAATATATAACATTATAGAATATACTCTTTAAAACTGATCACAATAAATAAGATACTTGTAACTACGCTTACATTAGAACTCTTTGGCAGCGCGCTGATTCGCATGTACCTATACGTATCTACTTTCAAATCTGAAGCCACTTCTAACTACCCTACTCAGCGTCTTTAAATTAATTAGGCAGTAGGTACTGCTTCAAATATACTTTTAATTAAGCATAGTTAGCTGCATGACTTCGTTTCTGTGTAATAATAAAGAGAAACCATTTAATTGTCTATTACAAAGATATAAATATTTACGTTCACGGTGCGACCGGTATAATTGAATTAATTGTGTTTCGGGTAATTATCTAAACTCATTAGGAACAAATATTTTTATTGTTTTACGTTAATGAATTACCTAAGCGCGAAAAGCTTAGCCGTAGAACAATGGAAAAGCCAGAGACTCATGTGCTAAATTCCCGAATTTGTTTTGCGTGCCGGCCTTCTAACACATAATTTTCTTTTTATTAACAGACAACATCCTCACTAGAGAGTTTCTTTTTCCGTGGGTGACTTTAGGCGAGCTATATACGGTACCCCTCTGGGCGTGAGTCTATGTATGTATTTATATCGTACCCGTAGTTGGAAAACTAAATAACTCTGATTTTGTAGTTCTGAGATAAACGCGATTTAGTGTTTTTTTAGTTAATGTACATTTGTAAGAAAATGTGAGACAAGTTTGCCGTCGGCAATTTTATATTTTGTGGACCTGATAACCTTTCACATTATGCTTTAACAAACTGAATTCTATCTTTAACTATAACTAAATAACAAATAAAAAATCAAGTGTTTAATTTTGCCACAACTGTTATTTATAACGTAACTACAATTATCTACTTATTTCGGCTATTTATTTAGTTTTCCTACAAGCCAAATACATTTGGTAGAGTAAAATTTGGTGAAATAAGTGCAGTTATTGATTTTATCAAACTCGAAATATTTTTAAATGTAAAATTTAGTGGCTTTGTACGTTATTAGTACTTTGATATTGTTTTTAACTTTTGTTGGTCTCATATGAAATAAACACTGTGTTATGATATTAATAAAGTTATATTAAGGACTAAATAAAAAAGTTTAGAAAAAGTGTATTATTATCTACTTATCATGCCACAAATTTAAAAATTAAACATTATCATCATCATATCAGCCGATCTCCACAATTGCCGGTCTTGCGCTATTCGCACCCAGCGGCTTCCAGCGACCCGCACAAGATCATCGGCCGATCTTGTAGGGGGCCTGCCCACGCTCTCTCCTCTTCCGGTTCGGGGTCGCCACTTGAGAACCTTTCTGCCCCAACGGTCGTCGGTTCAACGAAATATGTGCCCCGCCGACTACCACTTCAGTTTTGCAATTCTTCGGGCTATGTCGGTGACTTTGGTTCGCCTGCGTAGATCGACACTTCTGATTCGATCCCACAGGGAAACTCCGAGCATAGTCCTCTCCATTGCTCTTTGGGTGAACTTGAGTCTTCTAATGAGGCCCATAGTGAGCGACCACGTCTCTGTTCCATAAGTCATCACTGGCAACACACACTGGTCGAAGATTTTCGACATGAGACACTGCGGTATTTTGGAAGAGAAAATGTTACGTAGCATCCCGAACGCTGCCCAGCCGAGTTGGATTCTACAATTGACCTCCTTCTCAAAGTTGGACCTACCTAGTTGGATGGTCTGTCCTAGGTATATATAGTTCTATACAACCTCGAGTGCAGAGTCGTTTGACATGATTTTCGTCTTATCCATGTTCATTTTTCAGACCCACTTGTTGAGAAACTCTGCTGAGGTCATCGAACATTGTACCGAGATCTTCCATGGTCTCAGCCATGACTGCTATATCATCGGCAAATCGATGGTGAGTGATGTACTCGCCATCGACATTGCTAAAGCCTTTCAAGTCCAGAAGATTGAAGACATATCCCAATGCAGCGGTGAACAATTTCGGAGATATAACATCGCCCTGTCTCACGCCTCGCCTCGTAAGTGAATAGGTTTCGAATTCTAGTCTTGGTGTCACACTGACATAGTGGCGTTTTCGTACAAACACTTTAACACCTCCATATACCGGTAATCGATTTGGCACCTTTGGAGAGACCTGAGCACGGCCCAGGTTCGATAGAATCAAAGACTTTCTCATAGTCCACAAACTCTAAACACAGTGGCTTGTTATAGTTTTCGGTCTTCTATATAACTTGCCGAAGCGTATGTATGTGGTCTATGGTGCTAAAGCCTTTTCGGAAACCAGTTTGTTTGAGAGGCTGGAAGTCATCAAACTTGCGTGCGAGACGTTTCGTAATGACCCTCGAAAGCAACTTGTAAACATGGCTTAGCAGTGTCGGTCTATAATTCTTCAATAGGGTTTTGTCGCCCTTTTTAAAGAAGAGCAACACCACACTTCTGTGCCATGCTTTTGGCAATTGACAATGTAGTATGACGGTTAAATAAGTTCTGATGGGCCCGTAGGATTGGTGTACCACCCGCCTTCAGAAGCTGTGCTGTAACTACATCAACACCAAGCGTTGTTCTTAAGTTGTCTGAGAGCCATTCTAATCTCGTACAGGCTGACTTCCAGGATGTCTTCGGTGTAATGACGGGTTAGTCGTGCTCTGGGATCCGAGGCACTTTAGAGGCTTTGTTCCGCTGGATGGTCTAAATGGTCTTAATACTAATTGTATTTACATTGATTATAGCAAATGTTTTGATAGGATAGATCATAACTTGTTAATTACCAAATTACAGCTCATGGGAATTCAGGGTGACTTACTGAGATGGTTCTCGTCATATATATCCAATCGATCACAAGCAGTTGTGATAAACAATTATATATATATCCAGTTGGGTGACGGTCCCCAGTGGCGTTCCCCAAGGATCTCTCCTGGGACCACTGCTATTTCTAATCTTTGTGAACGACATCGACAAGTCATTGCACCATTCTCAACTCCTATGTTTTGCGGATGATATGAAAATCTTCAAGGCTATCTCATCACCTTCAGATGTACTTGAGCTACAATCGGATCTTGATAGGTTGAGCCATTATTGTAGTCAGAACATGCTAGATTTGAACCACACTAAGTGTTCGGTAATAACTTATAGCAGGCAAAAGAACAGGGGCATAAACTTCAGAAGTGCAAAAGTATGAGTGACCTTGGCGTAATCCACGACACTAAATTATTATTTGATGAGCACATCAACAAGATTGTTAAAAAGGCATATCAGGCCCTAGGATTTGTGATGAGGTTATCATTTAACTTCAAAGAGGCCAAAACATTTAAAATTTTATATTGTTCATTTGTACGACCTATACTGGAATATGCCAGCCAAGTGTGGAATCCTCGTTACGACATATACACATCCCGTATAGAAAACATACAACACAAATTTATTAAATATCTATGTTATCGCGTTAATTATAATTATAATTCTGACGATTATATAAAATTATGTGCACATTTCCATATGCTGCCCCTGGCCATGCGGCGTGAAATAGCTGACACAACATATCTACTTAACATCTTGTCTGGTGCTATAGATTGCCCTGACCTGCTAAACAAAATAACGTTCGATATACCCACGAAAGTGGTGAGACACTACACTCCGTTCCATCTCCCTTTGGTATCCACAAACTATAGGCAAAATGCATTTTTGTGGCGAGCTGGCAACTGTTTTAACAGCCAAATTAAATTGTTTAATTTTGATATTTTTGTTGATAAAACCGAGACAGTGAGAAGGGTACTCAGCCTAGACTTTTTTAAAAATAAATTGTGTAAACGTGTTTAGTTGTTATAACTTAACTTTATTTGATCACACTATTGTTACATATGCAACTATCTATTCGTGAAGACCTTTTATTGGCTCTCAGGAACTACAATAATTGCATATGATTGTCACTATTTGCTGTTGGTCTTCCTAAATAAATAAATAAATAAATAAATTAAATTGACGCGTGTCGCGAGTCAAAGACTTTGAGATCTGTCTGTTGAGCCGCCGGTATCTGGTAGCATCATCTGAGGATTTCAGAACCATTATCCGTTTTTCTTCCATAACTTGCATGGTAAAGTCAGAGATCTTTTTAATTCTGTTTCTACGGCGGGCCTTGAAGACTTTAGACCCAGCCGTATGGACAGCTTCTACAAGCTTGTCGTAGTATGTGTGGCGTGGTGGCTGAGACAGTCGCCTCGCCGCTTCGTGTCACGAATCCCGCGCCGGACAGCCATTTGTGTGACCCATAAATAGTTGTTCTGAGTCTGGATGTAATTTGTGCCCGTCTATTATATGTTTGTAAAGTACCCCGCGATACAGGGATTAGATTACCTAGTGCTAGGCATTCGAAACGGTTTTGCAGTTAGAGCTGAAATGGTTCGGGGTTTTGGACGTTATAATGCCGTGGATAGGTAAAGATCGGAGCGTAGACTTTATCAGTCGGGCCCTCTGGAACTTGACATTAAGGTCTCATCAAAGGCAATGAGCCTCTCACCAGTCTGTGATCGCTGCCGGTTTTATCCGCATTGAACATCTGTCGTCACGTCGACAAGATAAAGTCTATCTCATTTTTGGTTTTAGGCCAGGTACATTTGCGGTGATCCTACTTTCTGAATAAGGAATTCATCATTAAGAGTTCCATTTGGCACGGGGGGTTCCGGTCTCCAGTTCTAAATTGCCCCACTCTCAGCTCATTACCGAATCGTTTGCACAGCTTTGCGTCAAAGGCCACAAAAGACCACAGTGAAATCGTTTTTAGAGCTATGTATGGCTCTTGATATATCCTCAACCTCATCGTCGGAGTTCGTCGAAGTCGGCGCGTATACCTGTATTACCTTCAACGAATACCACTTGGTAATTCTGAGTATAAGGTACGCCACCCTAGTCGACACACTCGATTTTCACTACGTTGTGGACGAGGGACTTGTAAACTATGAACCCTGTCCCAAGGTGGTGTACCTTGGGACAGTTGGTCGCCATTGGTTCCGGAAATAGAGCAGGTTCCCGGATTTTAGGATTATCGTGTTCTCCCCCTCTCTTCGGACTTGAGACAATCCTATGATATCCCAATGTAACCTGCTCAGTTCCTCCTTCAGTTCGATGATCTTCTCGTCGGTCCGCAGTGTGCGAGTGTTATATGTTGCCAGGGCCAGAGGTCGTCGGTTTTGGTAACACGGCGTCTGTCGGGGAGTTTTAGCACCCCAGTTTTTATTTCCTTATTTTCTGTTTCTATTTCTGAATCTGTTGTCTCAGCGATTGTGCTATTGTGTTCCATGCTTCTTCTATCAGGGTAACCCGGTGAGACTTGGTCAATAGGGGTTTCAATAATATGTCGAGTTGTTATAATATTACTTGTTTCATCTTCAGAATCTCTCGACAAAATGGGGTTTATTCGTTCAAATCTCTTAACTCTTTTTTTCTTCTTATCCAATGAAATATTGATGTCTATTAAAGAACCAAGTTTCGTCTTTATTTTATTTTCTTCTTCTGTGTCCGGAATCCATGTAGATCCAGAATCAGAAAAAGGTTCTTCATCTATGGCATTGGTTTGATACCCAAAAAGGGACTTGACCCTTTGATTTCCTCTGATGACAACTTCACATAAAATCCCATTAAACTTTTGGGCTGGTTTAGCTTAATATATGTATAACATTATAGAATATAGTTTTCTATGCTGCGTTGCTGTTTTAATACCTCTCTATTAATGCGATGGGAATCTATTCACAATATGTTTGTGGTTGCAAATGAACAAACTTATTGAATTGAACTGCATACTAGCAAATGCGCGGTGAAGTGTGAACACCCCGCAGGGTTGTGCCGCTCACGCGTTGCTAGCGACAGGCATACGGTTGAATCGATAGAGTAATTGAATCTAATACACTACCTATTTGATTCATAAAGTTGATTGTGAATTTAACTCAATCTTCAACTGGTTACTTTGTTCTGTTTGAGAACAAGACAAATACAATGTGTGGCTAACCATCCTAAGACTTGGACTGTACTTCGTAGGTAACCAGAATAAGTGTTGTCACTAAACCTCAAAAAAGCATTTATGTGTTTTTTTTAAATTTGTAGTTCATAATAGATAGATAGATAGATAAACTCTTGATTGTACACCAAAGTATTACAAAATAAAAAAAAAATTAAAACCTTACAAGTCGGTTACCAATGGGCGGTCTTATCACGCAGACTTTGTGCACGTCTCACTATTAAAGGCAGTGCATTCCACAACCGAACACTTTGTACGGAAAAAGATTTGTCGAAAAAATTTGTAGAATGCGCTGGCATTTTTAACTTGAGATTTTCCGACGATCTCAGTAATCTTGAATGTGACTCATACAGGAAAGAAAACCGATGTTTGAGATAAGAGGTAGCGGGTGGACTAAAAATAATGTTGTAGAGAAGTGTAAGAGTATGAGCATTCCGGCGAAGGCGTATAGGGAGCCACTTGAGCTTAGTACGAAACAGGTCATATTCGGAAACATGATCATATTTACGGAGCCCAAATATGAATCGTATACATTATAGTATGGGTAGTAATAGTAAGGGTATTAAAAATTGGCAATTATATGATATGATAAAAGATCATCAATTTTCTGGGAATATATTATTTTATTTACACGCTGATCTAAAATTCAAAGGTAAATGATACCTACTAATACCTGTTTCAAAGTGTCTCCGTTAACACAGCAAGAAGTTGGTAAGTTTGAGTCAGTGTGTAATTATCTATATAA
This sequence comes from Pseudoips prasinana, assembly GCA_951640165.1. Taxonomy (NCBI): domain Eukaryota; kingdom Metazoa; phylum Arthropoda; class Insecta; order Lepidoptera; family Nolidae; genus Pseudoips; species Pseudoips prasinana. Next base: position 567,044 of record OX621238.1, on the reverse strand, counting down.
GTATATATTTAAAAAAGTCAATTAATATATGTAATATATCTGTATCCGGTTTCTATAACACAAGCTCTACTTAGTTTAGGATCAGGTCGCCGTGTGCGAATAATGTCCCAGAAAGCGGTTAGGTGTCAACGACAATAAATGCTCTATTCTTAGACACTCAAAACTATTATAATGCATTTCTAAACATTTAACATTAACAACATTTTTATTGTTTTTGGTACTACTTTATTACTACTAAAGAAAACATAAATTCGAAAAACCTATCTCACTTTAAGAGTAATAAATATCTGTCTTCGTTCTATTTTCGTCTTAATTTAAACAACCATTTATACTAGTCATTTTTGCCTGCCACATTGCAATAATACAATACCATCGAGCTTTGATCCAAGAGTTCTACTCTAAGAGATTCAGTTAGTTAATAGTGCACCTATTCATTTTGCGTTTAATATCTTTGACCATTTTATTTATACACTATAAACTCATCATGTCAGCCGAATGAACTCCACTGCTGGACAAATACCTCGCCAAAAGATTTCCACAATGGAGCTTTGTCCATCATTTGGAGGGACTGTCCATAAACGACGAGGTCTTTAAAAAGTCACCACGCTTGGCAGCAGGATTGGTGATCGCAGTATGGTGCTCATATAGAGAGACGCTGCTGCCCGTACTCTGGTAGATATTCCTCGGGTCGACTTCTTCACTCCCCACGGGACGAGATGGGGTGGCGATATTCTATGCCGACTATAAACTACATACCTAATAATATTAAGAAAGACATACAACCTACTCCTACTTTTCTTACAAACATACAGCCGCATTGAAAACCTCCTCCATTTTGAACCCGGTCATGAAGAAATTGCAAGTGTCATTAAAAAGGATTCCAAACAAAAGCCAACACAATAATCTATATAAATAAAAAGAGAAGTCCTGACTGACTGACTGACTCATCAACGCCGAGCCCAAACCCTTGGCCCTAGAAAGCTGAAATTTTGCACAGATGTTTTCTTTATAATGTAGACAAGGAATAAGGAAGGATTTTTCGAAATTCAACCCCTAAGGGGGTAAAACGGGGGTGCGAAGTTAGTATGAAACTTTGCCGTTTTTGAAGTTAGAGGCATGAAAGTTGGTATTAGGCCTTGCAGTTACAAATAAAAAATATATGTTTCAGGATTTTTGGAAATTTCACCCCCAAGGGCAAAAAATAGGGGATGTAAGTTTGTACGAAAAACATCCCAATTTTTAAGTTAAACGCATGAAAATTGACATTTGGCTTTTTAGTTAAAAATAAAAAATATATATTTCAGGATTTTTGAAAATTCTACCCCGAAGGTCATAAAATAGGGGATGTAAGGATGTATGAAAAATGCAATATTTTTGAAGTTAAACGCATGAAAATGAGTATTTGGCCTTTCTGTTAAAAATATATAGCATTTACTTCAGGATTTTTGGAAATAACACCCCCAAGGGCGGAAAATAGGGGATATAAATAATTTTATACTGCCTGACTAACATATCAACGCACAGTCTAAACGGCTGCAGTTAGGACTTGAATTTTGACAGTAGTTACCTTTTATGACGTAGGCATCTACTGAAGAAGGGTTTTTGAAAATACCACCCCTAAGGGACTAAAATAAGGGATGAAATATTTTATGAAAGTGCTTAATTTTGATCAAAATACAAAATCAATATTTAGTGTTAATTCCGCTAATTGTCAGTTTAATCATGCTGGGATGCAATTTGCACCGCCCTCCCGCCCGCAAAAATGTGCACATGCAAAGAAGGACAATATAAAAAGCAAATTACATGCGCCAGTACGATACCCAACACGTGTTTCGATCCTCCACGGACCATTCTCAAGGGCTGCTAACTCGTCGAGTGCTCGAAGGAGACTAAAAAAAGAAATTGCATCCCAGCATGATTAAACTGACAATTAGCGGAATTAACACTAAATATTGATTTTGTATTTTGATTGTTATGGATTTCCGCAAAGTAACGCCTGATTCCATTACTTATCTTAATTTTGATGTTAAAGGCTTATCCTTAAGGTGTATATAGACTTGCAGTTAAAAATTAAAATATATATTTCAGGATTTTTGAATATTCCCCCCCTAAGGTCGTAAAATTGGGGATGTAAGTTTATATTAAGAAAGTGCCAACAAGTTTTAAGTTAAACGCATGAAAATTGGTATTTAGCAGTACAGTTAAAAATTAAAAGTATGTGTTTCAGGATTTCCGAAAATTCTACCACGTAGGGTGACAAATAGGGGATGTTTGTATGAAAAATGTGACATTTTTTAAGGTTAACTCATGAAAATTGGTATTTGACCTTTCATTTAAAAATATGTATTTCAGGATTTTTGGGAATTCCAGCCTTTTAGGGTGACAAATAGGGGATGGAAGTTTGTATGAAAAATGTGACATTTTTTAAGGTAAACGCATGAAAATTTGTATTTCGCCTTTCATTTAAACATTATAAATCACATCAGGACTTTTGGAAATTCCACCCCTAAAGAAGACTAAAATAGGGGATGTAAGTTTGTATGAAAAACTGTTTATTTTTGGAGTTAAAAGCATGTAAATTGGTATTTCAGTTAAAAATAAAGCAATCAAGGGAATAATTTGTTGTTAAAAAAGGTAATCCATAACTGATTCAATAGGTCAACACCAAAAATGTACGCCAACTTAAATTATAGAGAAATTCGTTTCTTATTGCTTAAAATGTTGTGTTTGTTGTCGTCTAAGTAAAGATTTAGCGTTTTATAAGATTTGTAACTTCTTTTTTTTGTATTTTTCATAACATATTAAAAAACGTCAATTTAATAAAATTGGGATAAAAAAGTCATTGACCCAAAATTCGAGTTAGCGTAGTATAAATTGTTCGTGTCGAGATGATCGCACCCAAAAAATATCATCTTAATTTTATTGATCTACAAGTTCACAATTTTGTAACTCGATGGCTTTTATATCGTTTCAAATCGCAGAACTCATTTGACATATCGGTTGAAATAAATAAATGATTGAAGTAAAAGATAGTCCAAAACTGAATCAAAAGATGATCGCCTAAATCTCACCCAAAATATATGCCCACATCTTAATTTTACCGCTTTACAAGGTTATATTTTTGTTAGTACTCGGAGATGATGTAATCATCGTTTTAGATCGCGGTTTCGTTCACAAAATGTGATATTAGACCTATCAATGCCGTGGTCGCAACCTAAGCTAATGGGAGTTACCTTGGTGATTAATGCATCGTTGATTATTATATTACTTTATTTGACTTGCTGACTTTACTTAAGGACAATTGATATGTATTCTTTGATATTTTTGGGTTTATGATATCGGGTCTTTTTTTAAAATAACAGTAGCCAAGTAGTCTTTAGTTTATTTCTTAACTAGGTTATTTATAGGTTAGGTTTTCTTAAATTTATATTGCTTATTTCTTTTAAAAGTATTTTTTTTAGATAGAAGTAAGTAGTTACATTGGTAATCATTCAAAATTGTCGCGGACGAAGTCGCGGGCACCAGCTAGTATATAATATGAATCGCGGTGTAACGAGTTAGGAGCTCTTACGTTCATTGATTGCGAAACATTAGTAACTTTCTAAGGGGGTAGTTTAGGGTTGCCCTTCAGACGATTCCGCATTCATCTCAGGTATTTTATTTTATTTTTTATTTTTACTTTATTGGGACATAAAACAGTTACACATTAGGTATAGTTAAATTATTTAAATATAAATTTTAAGAATAGGTAAACGTGTAACCCACACCAACGTCCGCGAATTAATGTTAAAAATAGGTAGTAATCAATGCGTGCATTAATTAAGCAGAGAAGTACCTATGTCGGTACTGGTGAGTAGGTATTAACTATAACTATTTTAGTAGTTCAGTAGCCATTTTTTTGAACTTAAAGTGCGATAGTGCAAAAATGTCCAAATCGTGGAAGTGTGTGTTATACGTTTCCACAATGCGTCGGAGAGGCACCCGTGCGCCAGCGTGAGTTCTGCACCGCGCGGTGTGGAACAGCCGGGGCACGCGTGCCTCTCGACGCATTACAGTTCTAGGTACAATATAACATAAGTTGTTAGTGATGTCAGTGCAATCAAACTTGTTATTACAAAGACCATGAAGCATCATGACCATCAGTAAACTACGTCTGGACTGTAAGCTCTGAAGTTTATAGCGTTCCAATAAATCTGTGTATGGTATTCTAGACTTAGTGCATCTATAGTGCATAGATCGTAGAAATTTTTTTTGAACAATTTCTAGTTTTTTTATTGTGACGTCAAAAATAGGGCTCCAAATCGGGACTGCGTATTCCAATTGAGAACTAAACTAAGGTTTTATATAAAAGTAAAAATGTCGACGGTCTTTTAAAGTCAGATGACGATCTCATTATAAATCCAAACATACGATACGCTTTATTAATGACATTATCTATGTGACAGTCGAAGTGTAATTTTGAGTCGATTAAGACCCCAAGATCTCTAATACGGTCGACTCTTTGTAGACTGATATCACATAGATTATAATCGAATGTTATAATGTTTCTGTTTTTTGTGAAAGTAATTATATTGCATTTGGGTAAGCTGAGCTGAAGTTTATTTTGTAAACAGTATAGAGAAAGTCTATCTAGGTCTTCCTGTAAAAGTAGGCAATCATGTATGGTTTTGCATGTCTTGTAAATTTTGATATCGTCGGCGTACATTAGAAATTGGGAATGGATGAAACATGTTTTAATGTCATTAACGAATAATTTTAAAGGAAGTATTGAGATATTTTTAAAGGAACGGGCGATGATGTTCCTCCATGTGAAGGAAAGATCCCGTTGTCAGGCGAGGAGCTCTGGGCGACGCTCGCAGTGCCAACTGTTTTTTGGCGAATTTTATAGGATCATAGGATGGATCTTTGTAATAGTCATATTGTTTAGGTTGTTTCTGTGTAACACAGTTCACGGTTAGTCGGGCCAGGAATACCATAAATTCGGTTCTGAGCATTTGGCCATCCTGTATATTAATAATGAAAGCGCTCGTGCCCGAATCTGAACTTTAGCACCGACAGCTAATCGAACGAAACATATTATAGTAAAGGAGGGTGTGCACCAACATAGGTGCACTCTCTATTACTTCTCAATAATAATTCGATGGAACTGTTATTCGATAAGATTCGGAGAAAAGCAGGCGCAGGGCCGACAGCATTACGCATTCCAAGACACGGCCAGGTATTGTTTCCAGACTCAGGGCCTACTTGGTGAATTTCTTGCAGAAACTTACCGTTGATTCAACGAGGCCGTCCAGATGACTATTATGAAGTAAGAATCAGTTCATTCAGGTGATTGGAAGAAACCCGGATAATATATGTCACCCAAAAGTGTAGGAATTTAAATAAGGTAGCGCGCGCAAGCTTGGCAGCCCTGGGGTGGGATGACAAACGCGCCCTCTCGCTCTGCTCCCGAGCTCTGACAGTTTGTTTGACATCTTTTTAACGGCGCTCATTATTTACTGTCATAACTCACGCACCACTAATTAATGAGCAAAGTCGGGGAACATCACTAACTTATTACAGAGTGAGTCTTTGATTTCCGCGGCAGTGCCGGATATATTGAGCTTCAGTGCCTGTTTCCACAGTCTTTATTGATGTTATATCATTTAATATATCTACTAAATAAATTTCTATAAGAAGGGCAAGGAAATCTAAGAAAGTTAATGTCTTTTTATAACTGCAAAAATGTTCAGACCTCGATTTATTATTCTCACATATCGTTATAAATGTAATATCTAAGCTTTAAATATGTTTAAATAAAAAATTTGCTATATATCTTATTTAAAATGTATATACCAAACATTTTACTATAAGGTCACTAACTTTTACTAGTATTCCTCTACTTATACTTTATAGCGACTCACTTAGCAAAGATCAGCTCTAGCAGTTTTCATGCTTATAATTAAGAAAATAATGTAAATTACTTCAGTTAATAAAGAAAAACAAAAAAAAAATATTTAGTTACTATATACATATACAACATAGTTTTGAATGTACATTAAAGAGTTATCTATATATCTAACTAAATAATATGGTTCGGCCTGACCGAAGAATATATTACATTAATATTGTTAAGCATTACGGTATTCATCTAAGAAAGATTACAACCGCGACCGACCGCTTAACGGCCCTCGCTTAGCAATTAGAGCCTGGGTGGTTATCCATCTATAAACTAACCTTGCTCCTGGGTACTGGTAAAACAGAAAGCTGCATAGCCAGTTGCAGTCACCGGTCCGTAAGGGACCAGCGTAGTAAAATACCTAGACTCGCGGTTAGTCCATATATGGGTGACCACCAAGTGGTTATATGGTCTAATGGGCGGTTTGAATACGTCTGACACCAGGGTAACCACTGTCCATACGATAAAGAGGCAAAGACTGGGAAGAACACCTGGCTATAAGCACTTATAATTCTCGTTGTGCGTTATTCGGCAGACTTTGAATATTACTACTGAAACTTCAGGTGTCCCAAGGGCAGGGGTGTACCTCGGCCAGCGTATCAGCTTGGCTATACAACGAGGTAACATTGCCAGCTCTTTAGGCACACACACTGACTTAAATGCATTTTATTCATTTTTAAATAGTTTTACGTTTTAAGTAGACTTTATACATGTAAATAATGAATATAGGTATGCTTGTCAATAATATAATATTAATATATATAATAATTCAATGTTTTTAGGTTCTATTTCTGTAACATAGAAATATACAGAGAGATAAAATATCCTCAGAACATGTTATACGATACTCAATATGTTGTTTTAAGTACATTTTAGTTTAATTTTTATCACTTAAGTTAGAAGGAAAGGGGCTTGGGTACCTACATACATCGACGCATTAAACACATTGTATCCGCTTCCGACCACTCTTTGATCGTGCTCCTAAAGGCATTCTTAAATTAAAAGAACACAAATTAATTATTCAAAATGAAGAAGATAAAACATTCGGATATATTTTGGTTCACACTTCAGATGTTTAATTTGATGATCCTTTTTTTGAATTATGTTTGTTAGAGTTTTGAGCTATGGCTTTAGATTCATGACAATTACCTATGTATGCATTAGATGCCCGAGTCGTCGCATCGGCAGGATATTGATTCTCACACCTTGGAAACTTTATGTCGTACGCTATGTTTCAGCGAAACTTCTTCCAAGTTCCAACGCACGCTGAGCATGTTTGTCCTTGTCATGGTTTTCCCACGACCAGAGAAAATCATTTAAGGCCTTTCAAAAAAAAAGGGGTAATGTAATAGGGTTTCTATAAAGCTTATTATATATTTATAAGCCAACGGTTACACCGGGATGTTGCAAGTGTCCATAGCCAATGTAATCACTCACGTCATGTAAGCCATATGTTTGTTTTCTGACTTACTGCAATATATAAAAAGGAATCTATATACTTCATGTGGAAGGATGCTTAGGACAACATGACATATTTGATCTAAGTAGGTAGTACTAAGCCCACGCGCTAGTCAGTCGATGGGGCTTTGAGGAGCACTTTGAGCGTCTGCCCCCCCCCCCCCCCCCCGAGTGCGCCGAGCAATCGGCGCCCTACAGCGGCTTTTGCAGAACATCGGGGGTCCACGGGAAGAAGTTCTCTACCGAGATGTCGTGCAATCCATGGCCCTTTACGGGGCGCCTGTCTGATCTGAGCATCTGACGGACAGAGCTATTCTAAATAGGCTGCAACGTGTGGTGGCCATACGAATCGCACGAGGATACCGTACGGCATCTTTTGAAGTGGCGAAACTCCAGGCGCGCCTCCCGCCATTCGATCTACTGGCGGCGGTCGACGCGGCGATTTTTACCGAAAGACACTTCTGCCAGGGGATCGGGGGGGCGCCAGATCAGACGCTCATTGAATATATACGGGATACACACCGGCGTGTACTAACTCAGTGCGCAGGCGGCTTGTATTGAACCAGATCGCGCGCCAGGGGTGCTTTCCTGCTTTACCTCGAGGCCAGGGTATCTATGTCGGATAACCCGAGAAGCGACGACACAGTGGTCATTGCGGGAGCGACCTAGACCCTGTCCAACACACACTGGGCACTGGCCCAGTCTGGTAGGTAGAGAAGCGAGTCCTCGTCGCAGGGATCGGACGGGAGCTGGCCCCACCTGGAATCGTAGGCTACCGAGCGGGATCGGGAACCAGCCAAACCCGGTCCCAGATGGAGGGACGCGTCGTGGTGGAGAAGATAGCCCATAGTTCCACTCCCTTCGGGGCTGCGGTGGCAGTAAGAGAAGTGTCCTCTACTGCCGCCATGCAAGAAGCTCCAGGAAGACAGAGATCTGTTTGTGGTTCAGTTGCTGTGCCAGACTGGTGAGAGTCGGTAATAGGAGAGGGCAATCTAGAGTTCTCCCAAGTTGCGTGTCCCGCCCTTGATGGTCCCCCATCAGTCGCCAAGAGAACTCCACGGCAAGTTAGGTTTAGTTGGTGCAAGTCCGACATAACCACCTGCAAACACTTTTTGTGGATGGCGTGTGTTGCGTCGCGTCCTCCTGATGAAAAAAATAATAAACCGACACAAAGACAACCGTACATTAGAGTCTCATTCTTGGACATGCAGCTTACAACTACTGCTCACTGATAGCTATTACTCATATATGCAAGCTAACAAATCTTCACGATTCGGTACCAATAAAGGGCTAAGCACATAAAAAGGACATCTATGACCATTATAATTTAATTTTTAAGTAGTGTAAATGTTCCGGTTGAATACCGGCTATGGTGGCCCGATCGACGGAGGCTATTATCCGCGCGGGCATAGGGTAGACCGAGGCGAATCGGATCATTTTGACTTTAAGGTTAGAAAAACACAACTTCTATTTAAAATTAGTTACATTTATTAATTAGACAACAATCAGTCTTTATTGTAGATGCCTATACGTAATAATCTTTTATAAAAGAACTTGAATCTTAACTTTCACAAACAAAAAATCAAAACTTGAGAAATATCCGATTCGCCCCAAATTCGGGGGCTAATCGGATCAGACAGATATGTACTATAAAATCGAATAAAAACAAAACAATTACAAAATAATCAACATAAAAACAATGAGTCTTAATTCTGAGATCAGTTATCATTATTGGCACATAAAGCATATGGTCCTTTGGCACCTCCTCTATCAGCACAATTCTCATGGCACCATTCTTCACATGCACTGCACTGAATCCAATCTTCTGTTGGTGGATGTACAATTTTTTCTGAGCAAAAAATGCAGTGCCAATCTCTTGATTCACTTCTGCTCTTTACTTTCAGTCCAGGAGTAACTTTATTCTTCTTCTTAACCGTCGTATTTTCTTTTCCATTTAGCTTTTCCTTCTACTTTAGATTTCTTCTTTTCTCTTTCAGCTATTTTCTTGGAGTCTTTTAGACGAAGAATATCCATGCTATGTGGTGAAGTGATATGTAGAATTGGTTTAGTAACCTGGCGAGGTTTTTTGGTTACTACAAGGCTCTTATGTGGAGAAGGAATTATCTCTTTCATAGCATTCTCGATCTGGTTTTTCTGTTATTCTGCCTCTTGTGGAATGGTAGCTTGGTGACCAGTCGTGGTTATTAAGTGGGATCCCAGTTTCGTCCATGTTGTACACACATTCAGGTTTTCCTCTCAAGTCGTCATCGTCCACCACTTTAGCTAAAGCTTCGAATAATTCTACAACTATTTCCATTTTCATACCATTAATCGTTGTCCTGGGCAGCCCTTCTGGTTTGCGGATACTCAAGTGTGGGTTTCTTTTCATAAGGCGATGAAACCAATCTTCTCCGGCGGTACGAGCTTCCGTGTTGAAGTTATGCTTTATATTCAGACGGTCGACAAAAGAAAAAGAACGCGTTTTGACGTTATGCCGAAGCTACGACCAGCTAAATGTAATAATCGATCAGAAAATTTATCTTCAGTGCCCTTGTCCATTGTTTGTTGATCGCCTCAATTCTTGATAGCACCCCGGGAGAAAGTAACTCTTCTCTGCCAACTGGTATAAGGAACATTATACTTCTCAGCTGCCTTTCGTATAGTCAGTTGTTTATTCAGAACTTTTTCTGCAGCTTTTCTCATATCTTCCTGAGACCGCTGACCTTGGTCAGTTTTTCTAACATAGGTTTGAACCATCTAAAGCAATAAAAAATTACCTATAAGCAAATTACTGCCATTTTAGGTACTGATCCGAATCGCCCCGAGAGACATGATCCGATTCGCCCCATATCACTAGCCGATAAAAATTACGTTTTGTCAAAATATCTGTAACATAATCATTAAAAATCAATTGAATTTAGATTATTACACTCATACCTAATATAATAAAACAAAAACCAAAAAAATTCAACGGAATTTTGAAACAAAATTACTAGGAAACATAATTACTTACCTTAGATTTTGGCGCCAAAAACGATATCGCCTCACTTCCACTTCCCTGGCGAGCGTCGCCGGCACTAAACTACTAAAGCGAATGAAATATTTCCGATAGCAATAGGTGCGGGGGGGAAGAAGGAAGAGATGAGCAGCTATGGTTGCGTTCCGCAACGCGCGTAATTTAGAAATATTTTCAAATTCCTTATTATGATCCGATTCGCCCTGCGATCCGAATCGCCTCGGTCTACCCTACTATAGTGAACATGAGTGTGCGCAAACACTGGTGCATCAGTCATAAGTCATTTATTTCTTAACAATTTGCATTGTGTTGAAACATTTGTTGTACAATACATATCTAAAATCTAAGATACAAAATAAAACTAACAAAAACGAGAAGAGAAGAAAAAAACGAGAGAAATTGGTCGGTAGTTAGCTGGATCACATTTATTCCCTTTTTTAAAAATCGGAATGACTCGAGCTATTTAGAACTGATCAGGGAATAAGCCCATCCCGATACATTCATTATAGAACAATGCTAAGGGTCTGCCAATAAGTCAATGTTGCCTTTGATAACAGTCAAGGGTATTTCGTCATAACCGGTACTTGATTTATTAGTAATTTTTTTTCACTATATTAAATATTTCCAAGGGCGTGCACTTTCTCTATAGGACGGGCTAGCTGATACGCCCGGGGAGAGGTCAGGTGTAGGACCGCGGCAGCTTAATGCGGCTCGGGCTGCGCTCAGTTAGTGTTCCATACATATGATAGATATATCTATCGCCTACAAACTGCGTAAGCCGTCTGGCGAATCATTTATGTAAAAACCTTAATTAATAGTAAATAAAAAAAATACCTAACAAAGACAAACGTTTCTTTATTTGATTCATACGACGGAAATCATTTATTAGACTACTAACGGATCAACGTACTCACCGAGGAGCGACCAGCCGACTCTCAACCAACCACACGCAGACAAGATATTAAATTTAATAAGGTACTATTTCTACAAAAACATCGTTCGATGCCGGAACCGTGAACAGCTGAGTGTAAAGGCCCTGACCGGACAACTTACAGCGCTCGGACACAAAGCTCGCACACTCATGGTAAAATCATCCTGCTGGTAAAGGCGCATGATCACCGCAGATTTGTGCGACTGTGGCCAAGGGATGATATCGGTAAAACCAACAAGTTTTAAACTCCTGTGTTTAAAAGTAAACGATCATCATCAAGACTACAATCATCTTCAGGACTAGATCAGGATAATGAAAATAACACGTTTTTACGTATTGTTTTTTACCGTCATAGTAATTTGTAGGATAAATTTATCCGTATTTATTGATTTAATTATAAAACACGGCTGCTCGTTCACTAAACAGCATACTCGCAAGCAATGTCCTTGTCTTAGGGATATTTAATATCATATATTCCCGTCTTTTTGTTAGTATGGCAGCATCTTAGTATTTCACACAAGCTAAGGTCTTTGAGTGAACTTAACATCATGTTTATAGTTAACCTAGGGGGCTTTCATTGCTTCACCGGATAATTTATTTGAGTGAATTTTGCCATTTCTTGGCTAACCGTTGAAAACAATTACAAGACAATGATGTAATTATAGCCCTAGAAGAGGAATTATGTCCTCCTCAGCTTTAATACACCAGAAGCTCGCGATTCTCGCGTTTCTGACACCATTTCATTGCTCCAAAGTGGTGCCCACGTCATCGATGAGTACTTGTGCATCGGTACTTCCAACATAATGTTGTGAGATGTATTTCATTCATAACTCGGTTATATGGAGCTGTGAGCGAGGACAATACGCCGCATAGTTTATATTTATAAGGCGGGCTGTGCACCCGCGATTTATGCGACGCCCGGAGATTTATCACGCGACGCAAGCGCACGTGCACATCCGCGCCCCCTCGCCCCTCGCATGTGAGTATATCTGTACGGTTGTTGTTACCGTGAAGAGATAATTTTACACGCTTACTCTTTTCATATAATATCCAACAATAAGTTTCTAAGACGTAAATTGTCCGTCAGTGACACCATAATATTATGCGTTTAATCTGTAGCAAAATCCGCAGCAGCTTGCGTGGCGTGCGTGGCACTTAAAGTGTTTCCACACGAGGCAACTCGTAAAGTGTTCGGTGAGCTTTCAAAGACGTAGAGAATCAATATATCTCCTGACATATGTGTTGAAAATACCCCGAACTACTAAGTCAGCAGTTAAGCTTTATTTATTTAACGCGGATTAGGGCAAATCACACGCGCGCATGCGTCGCACTCTCACCGACGTCCCAGCTCACGGCGCGGCGTGCCGAGCGCGTCGCGGTGCGGCGCACTGCATGCGACGCGCGACGTGTCGACGCACAGATTTACAGCGGCGATTATTAGCATCAATAAATCCATAGCGGGCAGCTTTGAGTTTGAAGTGTCTGTCAAGCAGTTATAATACAATAAACATATCAGCGCGGCGGAGGCGTGCACCGGCCGCCACTTTGTGTCGCGCACCGACGTTTCCTCCATTTAAATTAATTTATTTGTGAGCGTGCCGCGCAATGCAATAAGACGGGCCGTGAGGAGCAGGCGGAGGGGAAAGCGGTAGGCTCGTAAATATGTCAGCTGCGAGATGTATCGGCGGCCGACACGCCCGCGTGGCACCCGCGCGGCGCCCGCGCAACACCGGCGCAGCACACCACCGCTACACATCTCAACGCTCAACTCAACCAAAACACGCATTTGCCGCTCTCCAAACACTTGGAGAGTAATCACGTACAGCTCATGCGCAATCCCTGAATGCTATCTCCACACACGCCGAAATCTGAAATTCAAATAGATTTGAATGAAGTTCGAGTGGCGTATTTCATGTACCTACCGTAAAATGCAAGCATTGTAACAAAATGAGTTAGAAGTATAACAGTCTCGACATTAAGATTAATGAGTGATCGCATTCCACCGAACCGCTAACACTGTGTGCAAAAACCGACAAGTCGAGAGTTTGAAATGTTATGCATTGTGAATAATGGGCACTAGTGGGCGTTTAACGATCGCGCATATCTCAATACCGGCAGATAGCCGAATCTGTAGAACGGCGCGAGATTAAGGCGACAACGCGCCCCAACAAAAGTGGCATTCTTAGGGGATTTATTGTGCGTTATTTGTAGGCGTGCGTTCGCAGGCCGCTCGATTTAGTCCCGGATTAAAACACAAAGGTAAATGTCGCGTGTTATATTTTTAGTCGCACATTTACGCCGCGTCGCGCGGCTAATGTGCGCCGTGACACCGGCCGCTGTAAATCACCGCCGTTTGTCTCGCGGCTGCACCGCGGCACCGGCCACCGGCTCGGCGCTGCGGCGCTGCTGCCTCAGCATTATGGAAATTATATGGATAGTCATTAACGGTAATACAATGATTAAGAATGTGGAGAGAAAGCGCAAAAACCGCAACTATGTGCAAATAGAGCGAGCGGTAAAAACAACGTCACATTGAGCGCCGAGTACGGTGTAATACATAATGCAGTGTCAAAAGAAAAAAAATGTGATATAAGTGAGACGACAAGGTGCCCACGCGGCCACAAGTTGCAAGGGACGTATAATATTAAGAGATTTTTGTCACATGAGTGCTCGAGACTTATTAGTCTCGAGCACTCATGCCTAACCTGCCCTTAAATCAATTTGTGGATATACTCGACACTTTTCTACGTGTTTTACTAACTTCAGCATTTTTTGTTTGTTTTTACACAATATACTCATTATAGTTCTTTTTAAACTTCCTCAAATAGCATGTATCGAGAATATACCTGAATGTAGACACGAATACTGTGTTCTAATTGTTCTATAATGATATTCGGCTTGGAGCATACACGGGTGCAATCGCGCACCGCTGGAAATAGCTTGGTGCGCTACAACTGCCCGCTGATTAATATCCCTCTTAGCTTTAATATGTAACCCATCCATCTAGACTTGCGGTATCTTCATATCGCCTTCCGTACGACATCTTCTCTACAGTTTTTGTTTAATTATAAAGTAAATAGATTATACGTTATTTAGTAAACATTAACGGTCAAATATAGGTATAGGTAGTTGATATTAATTTAGCTAAATAAACAAGCCAAACTAAAGTAATAAAAAAGCTATTTAACGTTGTAAGACTGTTTATGTTCTAGTACTATGATTAAAAAAACATATTATATTCTCTAAGTTGCGTACAACACCTATGTCTTCCCAACGCCCGGAGTTCAATCGCTTAGTAGGTAGGTAATCATTACCTAATTAATAAGTAATGATACCAAAGTGCAATACAGCACTCCATAAAAAGAATAGTAGCATGATGGCAATCAAAGTATTCAATTCAATACCTAAAGAACTAAGAGAATTACCCCTAAGAGTTTTCAAAAGAAACTTAAACGATGGCTATTGGACAGGTGCCCATGTAAATTAAAAGAAATGTATGATTATAGTTACTAAGACAACAATTACTGATTTTTTTTCTGTATTAGTATGTATGACATCAAGTTTATGAATTATATAATCAAAATTAATTTTATACTTACTAACTACTTAATTGTTATTACCTTAATTTCTGAATTATATATGACATATAAATTGGATAATGTTGATTTATAAACTTAATGAATTTATAGTATAAATACCGTTACTTTATTGTTTGTGTATAATATTGTGTTTGTGTAATATTGACATGTCGTGATAACGGCGAAGCATGCTGTCCGTTCTATTTTTAAATCTAAACATCCTGTAAACCATGTTTCGACGTAAATAAATAAATTGTTATTATTATATTATTATAAGGGAATGAACTGTTCTTTACATAACTTTTGAACTTATCTGGAATTTATAATTTATTTTTTTAATCCTACCTATTAATTGTTATCTACTCTTGATCCGTATTCTAATAATTATTTATGAATTTATGTATGCACTATATAGATAAGATTGTACACTCATTTGTTGTAGTTAATTGATGACATAAGTGCATATCTCCATTCAAACTATAATTTAAAAAAATCTTTAGTTAAGTTGCCTCTATCTTGATGCGTATGCTTGTTATAAAAATGTTTATGTTTCAAGAAAGATTGATTTATTTTAACATGTAAGTTGTGAGTAGCCAGATGACCTGAGACGATTCGGGGACGTAAGGTCACATTTGAGAGCCGCTCAGTGCGCGGCGACGTGACAAGCGCGCTAATCCTACGTGTCGCCGCGCGGGGCCTGATGCATCTGCTCGCACTTATTTAGGGATGCTTGTTTATTATTTAACCTTTCGGTACTGATGTATTAATAAATTGAATGAGTAGTGATTTTAATGACATCATTTAATAGATAAAAGTGACCACATGTAATACAAGCGGTAGACGCGGAGCGTGAAAGACAGACCGATATAAATGATAACTACAAAGTTACAGGCTAGTTTAGATAGTTAGATACACTTTATTGCACACCATATAAAAAACAAGTTTACAGGAAAAATGTTAATATTCAAAATAATGTACAATTGGCGGTCTTATCGCATAACAGCGATTTCTTCCAGACAACCGAAGGATGGACTGGTAAAAATTGGAAATGACAGGCAGCTGGTAGTGTACCATCGTCAGTTCTACAGAGTGTAGTGTTCTTACCTAATAATATATATACTACATAGATTAATGTACTTACATACATTCATATTCATACATAAACAAGTATAATAATCTAATAAATATTTCATAATACAGTTTATATATAAAAAATAAATAATAATGAAAAAAAAAATAATAAATTGTCAATTGGATTAGTCTAATTAGTATTCTAATTATAAACAAGATAAATAGTGGTTTTTAACCAAGGACAATATCAGAGAATACAATTAAGAAATGCAAATGACATATATCTTAATAGAATACGTACAAATTATGGCAAATAAAGTATATTATATGAAGGTGCCCTTTTATATAATAAACTACCAAAACCTATAAAGGAATGTAAAAGCATACCAGTTTCAAACGCCTACTAAAACACCATCTTATTCACGGCACAACCGCCAAAAATATAATTTTGATTTAAGGTAATAGTAATAATAATACATCCATTTAAAATTATGCATATACATATATATATATATATATATATATATATATATATATATATATATATATATATATATATATATATATATATATATATATATATATATATATATATATATATATATATATATATATATATATATATGTATGTATATATTGTTATTGTAATTGGATAAATACGTAAGTAATTTGTCTAAGTGGTAATAGCGCCTTTTTCGTCTTTGAGCGTGGTACGCTCTTGCCGTTTCTAGTAGCTCTATAAATGCAATAAATGTGCTTCCTATACTAGTTAGACCATTAATGTTCAACTGAGCTACAAGCGAATCATTATATATTTATTTTCTTTATCTACCCCATTTTGTTTAATATTTTTCTATAGACATAACTTGTGTATTGTAAATTAAATTAAGTAACCGCCCGATTAGTATTTAAGAAACCTTTGTTTAATTTGTTAAATATGTTTCTCATATAAGTGAATTGTATTCTTTTGAGGAATAAAGATCTTAAACCAGAACCATATTTTTGAACGATGTTATATTTCTAGCACGTCGTGTAGGCACTGGTAGTACATTCCACAATCGAATTGCTTTTACTGTAAAAGACTTATCTAGAAAATCCGTATAGTGCACCGGCATTGTAAACTTCAAATTTTCTGATGATCTCAAGGACCTCAAATGTGAATCACGTTGGAATTCAAATCGTTCCTTAAGGTAGTGAGGACTCGTGGGATTGAACAAAATATTGTAAAGTATTGATAGAATATGAGTATTTCGGCGGAGTCTTATGGGAAGCCACTTGAGTTTTTTGCGAAATTCGGATACATGATCATATTTTCGAAGACCAAATATGAACCGTATGCAGAAGTTTTGAAGACGCTCAATTTTGTCAAGCTTGTCCTCCGTGAGATTTAGATAGCTGGCATCTGCGTAGTCAAGGACTGGGAGTAGGAGAGACTGTGCAAGCGCAATTTTGGTGGAGGTTGGAAGGAAATTAGTAGTTTAGTTAGGGTACACTGTCTAATATAATTAAGATTCTATAACAAACTTCCCAATGAGAATTTTATATTAGTATGTATTTACAAAAGAAAAGTAGTATATCAGTTATCTGGTTTCCATAGTACAAGCTCCACTCGGTTTGGGATCACATAGCCGTGTGCGAATAATGTTCCAGGATACTATTATAAAAAAAAACTACTAATAAGTTTAAAAAAATATATTTGTAACATGTCACACAATTTGGCTTTTGCAGTTCTTTTTGTCTGATTTTTAAGAGACCAAAGTTGATTCGCTCTAAGTCAATACACATAAAAATATGTATTTAATCTTAACCAAAATTTATTTATAAATAAATCCTACTGATTTGTTTTGCTAATATTTCTCAGTAGCTGCTACCTCAACGACAACTAAAAAATCCAAATAAATGTAACATTTTAATCGAATAAATTAGTTTATAATAAGACTAGATTGTCATCCAAAGTATTGTAAGTGGTAGCCCTAGAGTAGGCGTGCGCACGCGCGGCTGCTCAGGATTATGTCACTATTACAGCACTTGTAACAGCCACAGCCGCTGAGACAACATGACACTAGAGACTAATGTTTACATTGACACTCGAACTGAGGATTAGCGTGTAAGCCGGGCGCAGGGCCAGAGACAACAGATTACCGTGCGCAGTGATATTGATGACAGCTTGGCTTTATACAAGAATGTTATCTAGTTAACAATACTAACAATTAAATAATGGCTAACTTTGAAAGGCAATTTAGGTGTGGATTTCTAAGAGTATTATGTACCTGATATTAGGTACCTAATTATTGTTTTAATAATAACTAGCTGTGCCCCGCGGTTTTACCCGCGTTAGATTTTATTAATTATTACAGTTCCTCCCCCGTAGGTGATAGCGTGATAATATGTAGCCTATATGTTGACACGACCTCTTAGTAATATTCATGCAAAATTTGAAGTTAATCCATGCAGTACTTTTTGAGTTTAGCCCGGACATACATACAGACACACAGACAAAAATTCTAAAAACTATATTTTTGGCTTACATATTGAATGTAGATTACGCCACAAGTATTCTTTAAAAAAATATTCAATGTATAGTTTAGACTTTCCTACGATTTTATTATATGTATAGATCGTCTAGTTAAACGTCAACCATGGACCTGTCCCATCGGAACTATTTCTCCTTGCAGGATATAGCAGTTCGCAATGACAGGTGCACTATATACTTTCTCTCTTTGATAATCCGATAGAATAGGCTGGTCAACACGACTAAGTGAGGTCAACGCTACAACGACGCGGACGGCTTGCCGTGGTCTCCGAGCGCCGCACGTGTAGTAGACCGGCAAGACATTGACTGCAGGATGCTCTAGTGTTATTGTAATCGCTCCAATCCAATATCTGAACACGAGATAACATTATCTGCAGTTGATAATTATGCTGATTATCGCATAATTATCAACTGCATATAATGCTTTTATATGCTTTTAGAGCACATAAGCATCATTGTCAGCCTCGGTCTCATAAGAAATTAACTAACGAATTAAATCGTGGTCTTGTGTACGGATTACCCGTATGTCTAGAACACCATCGATTCTAGTTAGTATTTAAACAAGGTTTCGGGTTCGAAGCAAATTAGATTAAATTATTAGGTAAATAAATAGAATTAGGTTCGCTGAGAAAACCTCAACATTTTGTTTTTTCCATGTTTATTTCCATAGACATTTCTATTGTAACACCATCGTTAAACAATGGCGTGTGTCATTCGTAGGCATGGTAGCAGCTTAGGGGTTAAAGCACTGATAGCATTCTACATACCTATTTAGGTAATCTTAAAACATAGTCAACGTAATATTCTCAATAATAATAATCATTGCTTGTAAATCGGAGAGACTTTAGAATACTTAGTGCCAGGTCGTATACTTGTACCATTCTAATAAGTCCACTTCCACGCTTTAGATTACCTATATCTGCAATAAGAACAAAAGAGACAGCGTACTCTCTACGTACACGACGCGACGCGACGGTAGTAGATAGCTACCTATAATAATATCTGTCTTGTCACGCTCGCCGTGACGGCGCGGCGTGTGATGAATTTATTCGCGAAATGAAGTGAGAGGGCGCCGCCAAACACCGAGCCCTGACAAGGGGGGGGGGGGGGCGTAGGGGAGAAGATGTTCTCCCCTTAAGGGTTACATTAACCGTGAAAATTACATTTTCCGAATCATTGTCAAACGGTTGGTAGCTACAGAGGGAGTAGCGTTTTATCAATCACGAGGTAGACGGGAATCTTTTTGTTTTACGTTTAAAGAGAATGAATAGCTACGAAATAGCAGATGCACACAGGTGAATAAATATTACTTATAGTCAATGTTTATCAGTTTTAGGTATATTTTAATCTCGAATTTGAACATTTTGACTACATCAATTGTCCCTCAAAAACAAGGTGCATATATGGGTCTCAAACAGTGCATTTAGAACCACGCAAAGCGCTTTTGATCATTGATCATGTCGCGTTGTAATTCGTAGCGAATGGAAAACAATGAAATCTATCGGCGTACCTATATCTCCGTTGCTGACTGTACCTACGCCTATCATACTCAGTTAGTTAACTCAGTTCTATCGCAGGCCCAATTATGCACCGATTTATTCTTTCACATGAACACAATCCAAATAATCCACTACTAAACCTGTTTTAGTACTAAAATCTAGAACCATTTATTAGAGTAAGTCTAGTCTCTATTGCTGAAAATGTTTTCAAGAACTGAGCCATCACTTCTCATTAGGCGAGTTTTTAGTGACGTTAGACACAGAGGATGGACGTCCACAAGAAGCGATGGGTTCATGGAATCGTGTAAATATCATTAGAGCATTATTTCTTGCGCTGCGCATCAATACTCCATCAGACCTTAAGTGGCGGGTAAGAAAAGTGCTAAAAATAGGTACCTGCGCGCGCGCAGCCTCCGCAGAGCCCCGCCTACCGCCTCCGTGCGTACCTGCGTGTAACTACTTTGTGCTCTGTACACTATGCTCTATGTGCTACGTAGTACATAGCCTGCTCGGCTGTTACGTAGGAGTGAGCTACATTATGCCTACTTCGAAATACTCAGACCACATAAGTAGTAGAATCTTTTAGCTTATCCAGGGAGAGGTTGTAGTAGATATAACTGCCTAGTTAATCTACAACCGCAAATAGTGATTTCCAGGTTAAATCCACTGATAGGCCTAAACACTCCTGGGACTATTCCGTCAGGTAAGTATAAGTATCTCCATATCAACAAGGAGTCAGTAAGTTGACGGTGTTACTATGGGCCTCGTATAGCCATGCTCTGGTCGACCTAGACTCTGTTGCTCCTTACACCTAGCCTCATTGCGTATTTTGTGATGCCTATGCTGCGTGTGGTTTAGCTTACACTTACGCTTTAAACATAATTATTTCCACTAATTCAAAACTAATGTCTTTACCGCCCATCCCACACCCCACTTTAATTTTTTTTCTAAGAAGTAACTTTGAAGCTATTCAGTTTTATGTTCGGCAATACTAGAGCCCATTGTTTAGACATATTTATTCACAATTCAAGTTTCTAATATATACATAAAAAGATATGTGGTGAATGGATCTCCCACTAAACTCTCAAAATACCTCCTTCAGCCGGCAGTTATGTGCCTGAGTTCTCTCTAGTCGTGTCATCTCGCCTAACTTGTCAGATTCTTATATTGTATGGAATCTCACGTCAGATCGACGAATGATACTTTCCATAAATGTCCGCTGTGGTCGGCACTGTTTAGGTACAGACGCCAGCACATCAAGCTACCCCAATCTGTCAAATTTCCCCAATTGAAAGTGAACTTTATGCATTTGTGATTAAGTTGAAAATCTATAAAATAAATTTGACAGATTGGGGTAGCTGGATGTGCTGGCGTCTATACATACTATTAAATTATATTCCAACATACAGGCTGGCACACCACCAGAAGGCTGACACACCACGAACCTCAGAGTAATATATCTGGAAGTTGAAGTAATACATTAAAGTTGAAAGCTTGAGTCGGAGGGAGCAATATGTTAGCACGAGTGCCCCCGTCTGCTCAGGAGTTACTAGTAGTCTTTGTTTATTATAAACTTCGTGACTTTTCCCTCTTCCCTTCCCTTCAAGATTCTGACCTCACTCACACGGAGTACCACAACATTACCAGAATAATTACCTGTTGCGTATTGCATAAGATGGAAGTAATGCCCCAGGCGAGTGAAAGAAAGAAATTCTCTACTACTTTTGAAAGCTGGAATACATTTTAAAGTATGTCTTCTTTATACTTTTTATGTGACTAGTTTGCACCCGCAGCTTGCCCCTAGCCCAGGAAGCTTTAACTGATTCACCGGACGATAGAGGCGAGCGTGGGCTCAAGCCGTTTGTATAAAACTACAAACTGCCTAAGTAACTAAGAAAGGTACCCCATTTGGCGTTCGAACCTCGACTCTGGGCAGTTACTGACGTGCAGATACAAACTCATCATCGAGGGAATTTGTAGTGATCACAAAAGATATTTTTTTTATCCAACAGACACCGTACATGCCTAATGTAGGGCTTCTGTGAGGGTCTGAGATCTGAGCTACGGTCGGTAAAACGTTAAAAATTATCCTAATAAAAAAATCTGAGGATCTTCATCATCCTGGATGCAGGCTAGCATCATCAAAAAGATCTAAATTAAGGTTGAAATAATGTCAAGATCAAGAATACTAAATAAAATAGAATACTCAGGGCATACATCAACCCAGGCATAATTTACGGGGTTCGTGGAGATATACAAATAAATTATTGAAATTCAGTGTTGTTTTTTTTTTTAAATCTCCTTTAGGATCTGACGCACTGCTTGCTACGTGGAAGTAACAGTAAAATTAAAATAAACAAGATCGCCAGGACTATGAAATCAGTCTCTATCATCTCCAATACCCTGAACCTCACTTCCTTGGAGGTCTTCACTGTTTCTATATAAGCCACAATTGTGTGCCCGCAGAGGTGATTAGAACTACATTATTTTATAGGTTCCTGTTGGTATGACTTCATTGGTCACTATGATCTTGAAAGTTTGCCATGCTGCTTAACCCACAACTAAACAAGTGCTCTTTAATTCATGATAACCAATTTGACTTCCCGTCGAGGATATCCACGGGAGTGCGGAGTTGTGCGTGCGTGTATCTCAAACTATACGAGAATTCTACGCTTACCCACTGTATCTCGTGTGTTGGTTTGATTTTCTAAAGTGTTATATGAAATAAAGAGACAGAATATCTTTTAATGTCCTATTTGAATTTATCAACATTTTTCAGTGTAGGTATGGAAGCCATATCAACAAGGATGAGTGAGACAGGGAGCTTATTTTAGATGGTGTCTTCAATAATAATAGCTAGTACTTCAGTCATTTGACTCTGATTAATGCGATCACTTAGTGGAACAATGTGAAGAGAACGGTAACCCGCTAGACTTCCCCGTTTCTTTCCCCGACTGTAACTTGTGCGAAACGAAACTGAATTAAAGGAAAAATAACAAATTCCATTCCTAATGGAACTCTTATTCTGTAGAAGTAAGTAAGTGAACCAATGGCGATATTGAGTCAATCTCTTATAACAATACCTATGGCGGATCGACCGGAACTCTATAAACCATAAAATGTATAAGTAATAGTAGTAGGCAACAGTGGTTACTTGCGCGCTACATATGACGGATCGCGACACGTGTCAAGTAACAAGCCACTCGGCACCGGCTTGTCTCATAAAGTATGCGTCCCTGCGCCCGTGATGGGGAGTGAAGTTTTCTGGAGCTGCCGATAACCTAACAAAAGGCATTCGCACTTGGAGTATACGTGGTGACTCGCGAATATGTCAAGAGTGGCTGCAGCAGCGCTGCTCCGGAACTGTGCGCGTCTCTCGCGCATAGCTCAGCATCATTATGACGGCAGCGCAATTACCGGCTAAACGTGTGAAATGTGCGGCGCGCCTCGCCAGCGCATAAATAAAGCGATAGTGCGCACTGAGACAAAGCCGATGGGCCGATAGCGAACAAAGCGCGCGTCGTTTTGGTCGCGTTGCTCCCGTCGCCGCGACGTGTTAATTCCGCCGCGCGATACCATCGCAGCGCTGCAGATATATTATCGTGTGACAATTATTCCGATAACGCACGCCTCCCCGCCCCCCGCGCCCTCGCCCGGCAGCCCCGTGCCGTGTGCTGGCTGCGGCCGCGGGAACACTTTAATTGCTTCGCGATGATAGCCAGTCTCACCAGCACTTACGCGCCAGATAAGGCTCAACAATAATTATATTTACAGGATATTTCCTAATTCGTGCAAAAGCCTTAGACCATATAAGTAATACAGTGTGCCTGAAATCTCTGAAATTAATTAAATGTAAGATTATTCGATCATCAGCATCTCAGGAGTGCCTCTTCAGACCACATTCATCTTTAGTCTGTCAACAAAAATAAGGTCACGAATCATCTCAGGAACGCATCTCACGTTATACATAGGTAATTAATATCACACACTCACCACGAAAATCCATCAACTGCGAGAAAATCAAACTTCCAAGTAAATGCAATCATAATTTATGCCACCTATTACCTATTACTAAGGGGAAGTTACCCGTTGTCCTAGCATTTCAAAATTTGACTAAAAACAATGTGTAGCACAAGTCAAGGGAAAGGCTGGAAACTTTATCTTTGTAATCGTAACCATATATTTATTTATGAAAAACAGAATGTAATGTGAGCACCATGGTGTTTTGCTTAAAAACTAAAGCATTGTCAGTTCTAGGAGTTCCTAATGTTATAATCATTATTTTCATTCTGCCATTCATATTATAGCTTAATTTTAAATAACTTGCAATGTAGTGATTTTTGTCTATTAGGTAATTTATTAAAGAAACAGTAGTTAGTTACATTACAAATACGAAAAATTAGTAAGCAACATTCGGCGCAGCAATCTGGTTGCTAAGTCGCACTCACCGTAGTACTAAATTTTAGTGTAGTACTACGTCTAATACGATAAATGCCAGTCGCTTTTGCTTAATGACACGAATGGCATCTGGTGCAAAACCTTGCTAAGTTTGTGGTGGGTATACTTTAGTTAGTAATTATTTATGAAGAGGCTTCGGGTTTGTCACCTTGCCATCCTCGAGTGGAATTATACAAAGACTCGTAGAGTTGCTCATCAGAGCACTTAAACAACTGATAATCGGCACGCTATGAATTTTGGCAGTCGTAGCTGTGGACGTGGCTGATAACAGATCTGCCTGATGTCTTTCCGTGTCAAAACTTGGACGTTGACGTGGAACATACAAGTTGGCACGTACTGAGATTTGTACGGATTCTGAAAGCGCTCCAAGAATTTATGCCATTTACAGGTGCATACGTATTTAGAATCGTTCCCTCCTTTTATCACACTAAAGTGATTTGGGACATGATGTCGTTATGTTCGACATGTCAGTAGCCCTATTTGTATGTTCTAGTAAGTCTTGTGTGCTGGCTGAGATGTTCTATTTTACTACCTAATAGTAGTACTGACATGACTTGGCGCCGTTTTGGTAACGAATTCTAAATCCAGAGCAAGTTTAAACATGATAAAATATGAAGTAATGTTGATACAGAAGAAGTCACTCTCAGTGACATAACAATAGAGCGGTGACAGAGCATAACCCACTTAATATCAAAATAGCTACGGAGAGCTTCTCTGGCGGCGCGGCGTCACGCCAGATCATAATTTAGCTAATTGGTGTCTCTCAATAAAATTCATTAAGCGAACATCTCATCCAATTAACGTCAAAGTGTCGGTGTCGAGTGTAACCAGAGATTTGTGACGTTTTTACACGGTGGCGACAAAAAGCGCGTAATGTGTGTAGGGGGCGTTCGCGGCGGCACCAACAAACCGTTAGTGTCAGCGCGCCGCCGCACGTGTGCCGCAGCCTCCGGGCGCACGGAGCGACGACGCTTGCTCCACTCCACGCACATACACTCACAATATGACGGTCACCGTAGCCTAGTTGGTAGTGCTCCTGCCTACGAAGCTGGTGGTCCTGGGTTCGAAACCCGGTAAGTGGAAATATTTGTGTGATGAGCATGAATATTTGTTTCTGAGTCATGGATGTTTTCTATGTATTTAAGTATTAATCTATCTATATAAGTATGTATATCGTCGCCTGGTACCAATAGTACAAGCTTTGCTTAGTTTGGGGCTAGGATGATCTGTGTGACATTGTCCCTAATTATTATTATAATTATTATAAAAAAAAAAAAATCCTCGCTCCAATGCCACACACTGATTCTCACACCTCATCATTAGGATGTCTTTGGAGCCATAAGAAGCATGCTAATTCCTGGTACACAGATATTTTCACCCAAAATGACACCCATGACTTTAAGCATCTCAGTGTTGCTCAAAGCTGTTTAGTAGGTGGACACAATATTCAATATCGATAAGTGATGTAATATAATAAGTGATGCTCCTGATTAATGGCTCCTAGAGTTGTAATTGGTAGATCATATGTTGGCTTTACTTACTTCGCTTTATAAAACAGTTTTATTCAAATAATATATACATATGTATATGTCGCAGTGTGATAGTTTAATAAACTTTGGTAACAAGATTATACTCTACAACCTATTCAGAGAGTTAGGATTATCAAGAACTTCCGTAAGTTCCGTTCTCTATTGGAAGAGTATCCAAAGCGACATTATTAGGATCATACCAGATTTGGCTAGGATGAGAAGGAAACACTTCGGGACAGACAATGTGGGCGTTGATGCATCACAAGGGGCCCATTAAAATAAATAAAATAAAATAAAAAAAGTTTGTAGTAGTTATTATTTCTAGTTACTTATTATAGATATTTAGGTACACGGATTGTTAAAACATTTATACAATTTATTTTATAATAGTAGTGATATTTAGCTAGCTTGTATTAAGTTATTGTCAAGGAGATTAATTTTAGGTTTAATTATTTTAATTTTACTACATACTGTCTGAATGATTCTGTCTATATTAAGGTACGAATAGAGTATTATTTTTATGACGGACCTTGTGTTTAAAACGACGGTCGCACTTTAATGCTACCACCTACATCTGAGTCGCAAGTCTCAGACTCTGTCGAGTGTTCCCTCCTCTACCACGCGATGGATCTGGTTTCAGTACAGTGAATCCATGGGAATGCTGAGAATTGGATTTTCGCGTGGGGCATGGGGGGCCTCAATCGGCTAGAAGGGCGGCACAACAAACTCACTCCATTCCATGTGATTATTTTAACCACTTTATCCAACAATGTTTTGCGCATCCTTTGTTATTTTGTAACCAAAGTTGGTTCTTAAATAAGTGTACCGGATCATAATCCAGTGTTATTTCAAGAATGGCTTCATGTCTGATCATGATATGGACGAACGTGATAATGACGCTCATAGCTAGATGCTCTTGCAAGTCCGTAGGCAATCGGAGAGGATAAGTAACTAGGCTCGTAACTTTAATTCCTGAGCGTCTCCGTGCTTCGGAGGGCACGCGGAGCTGTCGGTTCCGGTTGTAGTCATTAGACAACAGTCGTTAAGCCATGTCAGAAGCCTAATGGGCGGCTTGAACAACTCTGACACTGCCCATACGATAAGTAAATGAGTAAGTATGACAATTTTCTGCTCGCGTCGATGTATATAATAATAATTATTATTTTTATGAACGCGATTAACGTTACGTAGCATTCTTGAGCAGTTTCCTCAATAATTAATTGTAAGTCAGTAGGAGCCAACGCCGAGCGGACACTCTCATCTGGTATCATCACGTATTAATCAAACCGTCAATAAAAAACGCTCGCATAAACTGCTTATGATCAATGTTTAGGAAACAGAAACGCCGACCGATGTTAATGAGCGTAGTAGTAAATGAGGTGCGAGTGAGCAACACATGTTGCTCGGCCCGTTCCGCTAATGAGGCGAGCGCTTCCGTGCCACGTGAACCGGTGCCGCGGGCCCTGGGGCACCGGGTGCGTGTGATCCTCCCGGGACCATTTCTTCTTTGCATCATTAGTTGATTCATATTTTGTACTAAATTATATGTATTCTATAAAATTAGGTAATATATCTCTTAAGAAAATATGAATCCTGTCTCTTAAACTAGGGAAATACCTGGAATTTCCATAGTTTAAGAGACAGGGTTCATATTTTGTGCACAGATCTCTGGAACAAGGTTGGTCTCGGAACTAATTTGTAATTAACTTAACATAGTATTCAAACAAACATTGTTACGATAAGCAAATAAGCAAAACTCTATCTGAAAACTTACGAAAAAAAATATAAAAAAAATTATCGAATATTCTAAAATACACAATAGACTAGAACTTTTGAGATGACATCCTCTCTTGGTTACGTTATATAACCACTATTACGTAGTGAACCAGTTATAATTTCATTTTGTCTGATTAGATTTCATAAAATAACGTTATGAACTTCACAAACAGCGATGCTACAAAAGAATCTCTCGAAGAATCTATTCTTAGTAGACAGAATAGTAGAGTATTCTTTAGTAGACATTAGGCTTCATATTCAAAGGTTCAATAAATTCAACAAAAATTAGAAGTCCTCAATCGTTCAGTGTATTCCCTATAAAGGGACCGAGGCTCTATTTAATAATAATATGTAGGGACTATGTCACACAGATCATCCTAGCCCCAAACTAAACAAAGCTGGTACTAAGGGTACCAGGCGACGATATACATACTTATATAGATAGATAAATACTTATATACATAGAAAACATCCATGACTCAGAAACAAATATTCGTGCTCATCACACAAATATTTGCACTTCGTAGGCATGAGCACTTCCAACTAGGCTACGGTGACCGTGTATTCACTGTTTTTGGACAGCACCGAGTACATAAAAGTATGTAATGATTTCAATGTCGTGGGTGGGATCAAAATATCTAAAACCTTAAAACCTCCATTTCAACGATTTTATGCAGGTCTTTCAGACTGCATGCAAACGCATGATTACCAATTTAAAATAAAATATTTATATAATGACTAGCTGGTGCCCGCGACTTCGTCCGCGACAATTTTGAATGATTACCAATGTAACTACTTACTCCTAGCTTAATCTAAAAAAAAAATACTTTGAAAAGAAATAAGCAATATAAATTTAAGAAAACCTAACCTATAAATAACCTAGTTGAGGAATAAACTAAAGACTACTTTGCTACAGTTATTTAAAAAAAAGACCCGATATCATAAACCCAAAAATATCAAAGAATACATAAGTAAGTCAAATAAAGTAATATAATAATCAACGATGCATTAATCACCAAGGTAACTCCCATTAGCTTAGGTTGCGACCACGGCATTGATAGGTCTAAATATCACATTTTGTGAACGAAACCATAGCGCGATCTAAAACGATGATTACACCATCTACTAACAAAAATATAAACTTGTAAAGCGGTAAAATTAAGATGTGTGCATATATTTTGGGTGAGATTTAGGCGATCATCTTTTGATTTAGTTTTGGACTAACTTTTACTTCAAGCATTTATTTATTTTAACTGATATGTCAAATGAGTTCTGCGATCTGAAACGATATAAAAGCCATCGAGTTACAAAATTGTGAACTTGTAGATCAGTAAAATTAAGATGATATTTTTTGGGTGCGATCATCTCGACACGAACAATTTATACTACGCTAACTCGAATTTTGGGTCAATGACTTTTTTATCCCAATTTTATTAAATTGACGTTTTTTAATATGTTATGTAAAATACAAAAAAAAGGAGTCACAAATCTTATAAAACGCTTCGCTTTATCTTTACTTAGACGACAACAAACACAACATTTTAAGCAATAAGAAACGAATTTCTCTATAATTTAAGTTGGCGTACATTTTTGGTGTTGACCTATTGAATCAGTTATGGATTACCTTTTTTAACAACAAATTATTCCCTTGATTGCTTTATTTTTAACTGAAATACCAATTTACATGCTTTTAACTCCAAAAAAAAACAGTTTTTCATACAAACTTACATCCCCTATTTTAGTCGTCTTTAGGGGTGGAATTTCCAAAAGTCCTGATGATATATTTATAATGTTTAAATGAAAGGCGAAATACTAATTTTCATACGTTTACCTTGAAAAATGTCACATTTTTCATACAAACTTCCATCCCCTATATGTCACACTAAAGGGCTGGAATTCCCAAAAATCCTGAAATACATATTTTTAAATGAAAGGTCAAATACCAATTTTCATGAGTTAACCTTAAAAAATGTCACATTTTTCATACAAACACACACAACCCCTATTTGTCACCCTACGTGGTAGAATTCTCGGAAATCCTGAAACACATACTTTTAATTTTTAACTGTAATGCTAAATACCAATTTTTGGTAATTTAGGTAATGCTAAATACCAACTTAAAACTTGTTGGCACTTTTGTCATATAAACTTACATCCCCAATTTTACGACGTTGGGGGTGGAATATTCAAAAATCCTGAAATATATAGGTATTTTAATTTTTAACTGCAAGTCTATATACTAAAGCCTTTAACATCAAAATTAAGCACTTTCATAAAATATTTCATCCCTTATTTTAGTCCCTTAGGGGTGGTATTTTCAAAAACCCTTCTTTGGTGGATGCCTACGTCATAAAAGGTAACTACTGTCAAAATTCAAGTCCTAACTGCAGCAGTCAGGCAGTATAAAATTATATCCCCTATTTTCCGCCCTTGGGGGTGTTATTTCCAAAAATCCTGAAGTAAATGCTATATATTTTTAACAGAAAGGCCAAATACTCATTTTCATGCGTTTAACTTCAAAAATATCGCATTTTTCATACAAACTTACATCCCCTATTTTATGACCTTTCGGGGTGGAATTTTCAAAAATCCTGAAACATATATTTTTTATTTTTAACTAAAAAGCCAAATGCTAATTTTCATGCGTTTAACTTAAAAATTGGGACTTTTTTCGTACAAACTTACATCCCCTATTTTTTGCCCTTGGGGGTGAAATTTCCAAAAATCCTGAAACACATATTTTTTATTTTTAACTGCAAGGCCAAATACCAACTTTCATGCCTCTAACTTCAAAAACGGCAAAGTTTCATACTAACTTCGCACCCCCGTTTTACCCCCTTAGGGGTTGAATTTCGAAAAATCCTTCCTTATTCCTTGTCTACATTATAAAGAAAACATCTGTGCAAAATTTCAGCTTTCTAGGGCCAAGGGTTTGGGCTGGGCGTTGATGAGTCAGTCAGTCAGTCAGGACTTCTCTTTTTATTTATATAGATTTCAGTTGAAGTGCAAACCTCGATAGTGTATCGGTTCGTCCGGCGGATCACTAGTCCGCCGGAGTCATTCTATAATATTCCTTTCCACAGTTCGGTTGTCATATCCCGAGGGAGATCGCTGCAGCCGTTTCGCCGTCGCCGCCGTTCCCACGCGCGAGCCAATTCTTCACATGCATGATCAAATATACCGGTCCAATACTCTCTTTGCACAATTTGCAATAATGCAATATTTGCACCACAAACGTCATCTTACTTAATGAAATAATGAAATTTATTCAACACTTGGGTATTCACATACAATTGTACTTGACAAGCTCACGATGCAGTAGGTACACAAATATAGTCATATACAATACTAGCTGTGCCCGCGACTTCGCCCGCGTGTTAATTAGTTAATTTTGTTTTACTTTTGTTATTTCAATAATAAAATATTTTTATTTTTATTGCCTGCCAATAAAAGTCCCGTCAAAATCGGTCCAGCCATTTCAGAGATAAGCCGGAACAAACAGACAGACAGACAAAATTAAAAAAAAAAGTTATTTTGGTGTTTGTAATATTAAAAACAGACACTTCAATTTTATTTATTTGTATAGATTGAAGACACAGGGCAGTTGGCTAGCGCGGAAGGCTGTCAACCAGTAGCTTAATTTAAGTGACTAATACCTAAGGAGTAAGGACGCCCTTATGGGGTTCGGGTCGCAGCTCATGGGTCCAGACAAAGTAAAAGCACGGAGTTCTAAAAGAGGGCTTGATCGACTGTAATACTGTATTTCGAAGTTCAAAATAGCGATGAACTGTAGCCCTAAAGTACTGAAACGCGACTCACGTTAGTGCGAAAGTGCGCCACATCGATTCACACATTGTCGAATGTATTCCAGCGCGATGCACGTTAGTGCGAAAGTCCAGTAAATGCGAAGGCATGCCATTATGGAGATATCCATGGTTAATGTTTTTCTAGCGCCAAAAGGTCACCGTTCTAACCTAACCTAACCCAAACGATGTGGAATACTTTTCGCACTAACGTGCATCGCGGTGGAAAACATTCGAAATTATGTGTATCGATGTGGCGCACTTTCGCACTAACGTGAGTCGCGTTACAGTACTTTAGGCCTACAGTTCATCGCTATTTTGAAATTCGAAATACAGTATTACAGTGGGCTTGAGACTGTAATACTGTCCACAAGCAGGGATCACCGATCAGGCGTTTAAGGGCTAAGGCAGTCCTCTCCGACGCGGCCCCTATCCTAGCTAACCCGGGACTTTCTCTAGCTACCTAGGTGGACGACCCCGAGAAGAAAGCCACGAAAAAACTCTGGGCTTGCTTTGTTTAATCTTATTTTACCTTCTCGTTTCGTTTTATTTTATTACTAACCCTTAATACTAGCAAGTTAATTTTCTTTGATATTTAAACTGGATTTAATAATCAAACAGAGTGGTCAGGAACATTGCTTTTACTTAAACCATATTTAATATTATTATCATCAATATTGCTATAACCGGTTTTAGGAATTAACACTAAATATATGTACTCACTATACACTTTTCATTTACATCATTACGGGAATTTACGCGAATAACCAGAGTCGAGTTAGCCCGTTACCACGATCAATGCAAATCCTTCTCGAATAGCAATACATGTTAACATGTTAATACCCGTAGTATAGGTACATATGTTCAACATTAAGTACTTTGGTATACCTGTATAGACCAATTTTACTTTTTGGTATGTATGCCTTCCACACGTCGCGTCCGCCGCTCTAAGTCCCACCCGTAAAGTCCACAACAATGGCGCACGATGAAAACGCTTTAAGCTGTGAAGGGACACCTGTCTGTTATCCCGCAACTGTCGAATCTCTCATATCGTGTCACTGCACGTGTGGCGCAACGGATATGACAGTCGCCTCGCCGTTTTGTGTCGCGGGTTCGAGTCAGAGCTGGTTCACATTAGGTCGGACCGACAGTTTGCCGTTCACCGACTGCCGGGTGTTGCTGTTCACACTAGACGCCGCCGACCCGACCTAATGTGAATATAACTGTCGGTACGGTCGTTTTACTGCCCCGCCTGGGTCGTTACAAAACAGTTGTGAGTTGGCTTTCGTATAGGATGGACGACGACGACGTTTTCATTGCAACGTGGTATTTAAATAAAAGGCAGAAAAAAAAGGAAATATTGGGTGCATCTAATAATTGCCGAGCATAATGAAGTTGTAACAAATTTCACGCCATGCCGCTAGTTTTAAACTTTTATTTTTGTACTGTTCACACGTTTTATCCCACAGTAAACTCCTGTCTTCCACAAGAGAAAGGACAGGCGGGTGTCGCCACCGCTTCGCGCCGACAAATGTGAACGGCCCCATACTTGCTAGTATGCCAATATTATGTGCGATCCGACAGAAATCGTGGCTGGACGTACGGTAAAAGTGTCGGCTCCGACAGTTTGGTCGGGTAATGTGAACGGCGCTATTGACATACATACGCCAATATGGGTACGACACGTTTGTCGGGCCGGTAAAACTGTCGGTCCGACCTAATGTGAACCAGCTCTCACGCGCCGGCAACTATTTGTGTGACCCATAAATAGTTGTTCTGAGTCTGGATGTAATTTCCATCCATCTCCTCCAAGTAGTCCAGAATAGATTCATGCGACGAGCCGCGGGCGCACCATGGTTCGTCCGCAACAAAAGCCTCCATGCCGACCTCCAATTGCCGTCCATCAAGCATTGGATGAATCAAACGTCGAAACGTTACTTTGACTCTGCCACTCACCATCCAAGCCATTTGGTGGTACAGGCGGTCAATAACACCCCTCTCCGACTCTCAATTAAACACCATCGTACCAGGCACGTCTTAGATGACCCGGCCGACGAAATCACCGTTTACCTCAATCAGATCAAGTCAATCAGAGAATCTCGCAACACTGCACACCAACCGATACTTCGTACTCGCCGGACAAGAGGACGACCGCGAACGCGTCGCGACCACCAGCGTCCTCCATGACCCTTAGATTCCATGAAATTCCCTCTCCGGACCTAAACCGGAAGAGCGGCCCGCGTCGCGTATAAACGTAGAGCGAAAGTTGCACAAAACAACCCTAAAACGACACGCCCTCTTGCATCTCCGCGCCAGTAACCGCCCAGAGTCGAGGTTCGAACACCAAAGGAGGTGCCCTCCGGCGCGGGTACTTAGTTTGTAGTTTTATATTTGCTAAACGGTTTGAGCCCACGCTCACCGCTATAGTCCGGTGAAGCAGTGAAAACCGCCAGTAACTGAATACGTCGTGTTAAAAAAAAAACCGGCCAAGTGCGAGTCGGGCTCGCACATGAAGGGTTCCGTAGCAGAAAGTATTTCAGTTGATTAAATGAAAGCAAATTGCGGTTTATGACGTATTAAAAAAAAACTACTTGCTAGATCTCGTTCAAACCAATTTTCGTTCTTAGTTTCCACGATAATGTACATCATATATTTTTTTAGTTTTATCATTCTCTTATTTTAGAAGTTACAGGGGGGGGGGGACACTCATTTTACCACTTTGGAAGTGTATCTCGCGCAAACTATTCAGTTTAGAAAAAAATTATATCAGAAACCTCAACATGATATTTGAAGACCTATCCATAGACATGTATAAGAACGAAGAACAAAAATTTTGAGTTCCAGTTCTATGTATTGCGACCCCACAAAATTATTGTTCTTTTTCTATTTTTGTGTAAAAATCTTAATGCGGTTCACAAAATACATCTACTTACCAAGTTTCAACAATACAGCTCTTATAGTTTCGGAAAAAAGTGGCTGTGACATACGGACGGACAGACAGACAGACAGACATGAAGAATCTATAAGGGTTCCGTTTTTTGCCATTTGGCTACGGAACCCTAAAAATGGATGTAATTTGTGTCCGTCTATTATATGTTTGTAAAGTACCCCGCGATACGGGGATTAAATTCAAAAGTGCGGGCGTTGTCTTTAAAAAAAAATATAAAAAAAAATGCCATATTTTATACGATTCCGACTTACAAGGAATACAATAATTACCTTTCTGTGTGTGGAGGGGAGCAACCGCTGTACTTTTTTGCTTGTGTTGGTGTTTGTACTACGCCGGGTGTTCATTATTTAGCGATACATTCCCATAACTCATAATTTAATACCTACACATAACGTCGTCAACTCAACTGTTATTGAACAACACTGGGCCGCATTGAGATCGGCCGATCGCATATGTTCAATTTATTTCCATTATGTTTATCGTCCCTAAGAGGGAAATTTGTAAAAATGTCTTTAGCTGTTGCTCACTCAATGATTAACATAATCAGTATTCTCCGTCGGGGACTCCTTTATTGCTCAATACTTAGAGGAGTCACCGCAGAGTGCGCTCTGCATATTAAGTACTGAGACGGTACGGTGCTGATTCCTTAACAGCTATGCCGGGGGTACCTTGATTTCATAAATATTCGCGTCATTACCGTCGTGTCTGAAGTTGTTTGCATCATCCTTTTGCTATCGGTCGGTATTAGAAGCGGAACGATGAATGCAAGTGGTCGAGCGTGGACGGGCGCGTTCCACAATAGTGTCGCGTCAGATTACGCGTGAGTGATTCCGCTACCGGCCGAGATTAAGTCCTCACCGACGAACGTAACCGATACTAATTATAATATTTATGACGCCATTAACAATCCATTAGCATAAATTAAACGTGGCGACAAATTCGAGCGTGTCGCTTAGACTTTTATTTCAGGCGTTGTTTAGTTAGGTGAGCTTTCGCCGTGAAACCGTGGAATGCGTATAATGTGTCCAAAAGCGTCTCGGGTACTATTAGTACGGCGCGTTATTTGTGATCGGCAGCGCTTATTGTCTCGGGGTGACAATGCTCGTCTATTTCAGCGGCGTAATGTGTCGCGTGTTTACAAACATCTTCCGCAGCTAATGGCGCTATTTCGGGGCGTCGCGTCGCGTCGCGTGGCGTGCAGTGGCGTCGCGCCGCGCGCGGTGTTAGCGTGGGCACGCATACATCACGCTCAGACTACAATGGCTCTCAAATCCCGGATTGATTAACAGACGTCTTACGAGTAACCGCTCGGAGTGTAACGGCGGCGGCGCGGCAATAATAGCCGAACTCCACACAATCACTCCGATTTAGAAACACATTAGGTGAGTTAACATCGCAACACTCCGCACCCTCACAACTAGTTATTTATTCAGAATCGTT
Organism: Pseudoips prasinana; assembly: GCA_951640165.1. NCBI lineage: Eukaryota > Metazoa > Arthropoda > Insecta > Lepidoptera > Nolidae > Pseudoips > Pseudoips prasinana. The sequence continues at coordinate 531,064 of OX621238.1, read as the reverse complement.
TATTCAGAGAATTTAGAAATTACATCAAGGACAACCACAATAAATACACTTAGTTTCTACAATACTAAGTTGTGCCTAGGGTTACCATATGACAGGCGTTAGCCGCATTTGACAGGCATTTTAAGGTTTGGACAGGCGTGCGGCCGGCATTGGTCTGAGACAGGCATTTTCGCAGGATGTCGACAATGAAGTGGAGTAAAGAAAGAAATCGGCTGACAATTGAATCAGTAAAAGCTATATTGATTGCATAGGAAAATTACAAAACTGTATCTTGTGAAGATTTTTACTTTTATACATTAGAAATGAAGAACTATTAAAAAAAATAATGTCCTCTGACAAATATCTTCATTATAATCTGTCGGTTTTTACTAATTACCTACAGCGTTATGGTTCAGACAGGCATTTTTCTGAAAATTCAGGCAATTTAGGTACTATAGACAGGCATCCCTCTATTTACATATGGTAACACTAGTTGTGCCAAACATATATGAGTGTATCAAAAATACGAAATGCCCACAGAGCTTGGTTTTGTATAAGTGTATATTTTTAGGTATAAAAATAGTGCATATACATAGTTAGCAGTTAGTCTACACAATGGAGTACCAATTGTCAGCAATGGAGAACTTAAATTGGTCATAATTACTTTCAATGGAACAAAATTCACTTTTCTGATGTTTTTTTTATATAATAGTATGGCAAACGAGCAAGTGGGTCACCTGATGGTAAGTGATCACCGCCACCCATGGACACTCGCAACACCTGAGGAACTGGAAGTGCGTTGCCGGCCTTTAAGAAAAGAATAGGCCCGCTTCTTGAAGGTTGCCATGTCATACAGGATCGGAAAGTGTGTGTGAGGAAGATCCTGCTGTACGGTAACGACGCAAAACAGAAGGTGTATCGAAAGCAGGAGAGCACTTTGCACAGTGCTACACTGAAGAGCGCGACAGTTAGGATGGCTGTTTCCGGACGGTTTGGGGAGGCCTACGCGCTGGTATCGAACTTGCTTTCGTACCTGGACCTCGCTTACTGCCAAATAAAGAGCAAATATGAGATATTGAATAAAGTATTATTTAACATTTTTAGGGTTCCGTAGCCAAATGGCAAAAAACGAAACCCTTATAGATTTGTCATGTCTGTCTGTCTGTCCGTCTGTCTGTCCGTCCGTATGTCACAGCCACTTTTTCCGAAACTATAAGAGCTGTACTGTTGAAACTTGGTAAGTAGATGTATTTTGTGAACCGCATTAACATTTTTACACAAAAATAGAACAAGAACAATAATTTTGGGGGGTCGCAATACATAGAACTGCATCGTACCCATACATCTGGGGTGTCTATGAATAGGTCTTCAAAAATGATTTTGAAGTTCCTAATATCATTTTTTTCTAAACTGAATAGTTTGCGCGAGAGACACTTCCAAAGTGGTAAAATGGCTGTCCCCCCCTCTAACTTCTAAAATAAGAGAATGATAAAACTAAAAAGAATATATGATGTATATTACCATGTAGGTAATCTAACAATGAAAATTGGTTTGAACGAGATCTAGCAAGTAGTTTTTTTTAATACGTCATAAACCGCAATTTGCATTCATTTAATCAACTGAAATACTTGCTATGGAACCCTTCATGTGCGAGTCCGACTCGCACTTGGCCGGTATTTTGTTTTACGTGTTTGTTTCTAATGTTTTGCCAATCCTTCTTAAGAAGAGGTAAAAACATATCTGGGGTACTAAACACGATTGCTAAAGAAATTATTATTTGAAAAATTGACGGCCCTGTTGGCGTGGTTGGTAGATACCCTGCCTTACACGCCGCAGGTCGTGGGTTCGATTCCCACTCGGGACAGATATTTGTGTGCATGATTATGTCTGTTTGTCTTGAGTCTGGGTGTAAATTATCTATATAAGTATGTATTTACAAAAGAATATAGAATAAAAAGTATATCAGTTATCTGGTTTCCATAGTACAAGCTCTGCTTAGTTTGGGATCAGATGGCCGTGTGTGAATAATGTCCCAGGATATTATTATGTTATCAAATGTTTATTACCACTATTATTTACAATATATTATATAAGGATATTTTAATACGAATACAAATCAATAAATATATGTGCTACATGGAGAAAAATTGCCGCACAATCCTGGCATTCGCCAGCAAAACCGCTTTCTGCATGTAACTCTCCAGCCAGATATCAAGCCCTAAACTTGCAAGGTTGATTTTCAGGGATTTAGGAATAACTCCATTTGTGGATATAACAACAGGTAAGATCGCAGGTCTTTCGGTTCTCCAAATTTGCGCATATTCAAAACTCAGATCAAGGTATTTTGATTTTTTTTCTTTTTCTGTGTTAGAGATGCTTTTTTGCTTTTATATCCACAAAGGATGTCTTTTTCGTTTGTTTTATTATTATTATAATTTATCCAAACCTTTTCCTTATTAAATACATTTTAAAATATATAAAAAACAGAAATATACATTTTAAAATGTAAAAAATAGGATTTGCAACCGGCAGCAGGAATAGGGTCCATGCTACCGGAGGTTACGGATCTAGAGACAGGAACCTCCTGACAATGCGAGCCGTGTCCAAAAGCACCGCTTTTTGGATCTTGTTCTTAACCTTACCGCCTAACGTAAGCCTCTTTAGGTGTTTTTCGAAGCTCTTTACTATTAATCCATTAGCAGAAAGGACTATCGGTACAATGATAGCTGAGTCAACATCCCACATGCTATCGACCTCCCGCGCAAGATCCAAATATTTAATTTCTTTTTCAGCCTTCAAAAGATTGTCATCATGCGGGATGGTAACATCAACCATCACTGTGCAGCGTTTTTGTCGATCTATCATTACAATATCAGGTTTGTTGGCAATCACAGTCCTGTCTGTAATGATAGATCGATCCCAGTATAACGTGATAGTACCATTATCCAGAACTGGCGCAGGTGCATACTTGTAATAAGGCACCTCTGAAGCTACAAGGCCATGTCGCAGAGCAAGTTGTTGATGAATAATCCTGGCTACGAGGTTGTGTCTGTGCAAATATTCACCATTTGCTAGTCGAGAACAACCGGAGACAATATGTCTGAGTGATTCACCGGGGCGATGACATGCTCGACAAACATCGTTTGTGCCATCTTTTAGAATATGTCTGAATGAATGTATATGTTTATTATTATTATTATTAATAGTCATTAAACGATGCCTTACAATATCTGCAATTAACTAGCACTATTTATATTATTTTGTTTAATGTAATTAAAATACGTAATTTTCATATAATAAAAGAAATAGTAAATGTTGTATCTTGCACTCACCTATAGTTTTATTTAGATTTTCTTGCCTCCCCTATAGCCTATGAAACGAAGCTTTTGTATTTTGTTTGTTAGTGGCACATCTACAAAACTGGCTTCATAATATTCTTTTTTAAATATCCTGTAAAGAAAAATAAACTTTCTAAATTTGTATTATCTTTTACAAGTTGTAATCGTCTACAACGACGTAAGTATTTATTCATTCTACGTACAATATTGGTTAATGAAGTCATAAAGCATCTTATTTTACATGTAAAAATCAAATAATACGATTAACACATTTTGAAATATCTAAGCTGATAGCTGAAATCGAGGATTTTTTGCAAAAAATCAATTAAATTAATATATCTCGAAGACTGTTATATTTAGGATAGGGTGTTTTAAAGCCAAATCAGTAAGAGACATCGTAAACAACACGCCCTTAACGGGAATAGGTCGACTTAACCTGTCACCCGGTGTATACAATATCCAAAGTAATATGTTTGCGAAATTGGATGTCAGTCACAAAGTCACTTTTTATTACCCATGATATTTTTAATGATAATGGGTCCAGCGGTTTTTGTCAAATGACTTAAGGAGAAAAGTATTGAAACCACTTAATGGCTTTTATTTGCCCATGAAAGTAAACAACGCGTAGTAACATGAACATGCAACGTACACAAGAGAATAGGTGAACTTCGCACACAAGAATAATGAGGAGCTAAAAATATATTTCATGTATCACAAACTGGCTATGTTTAATTAATTCGTTTCTAAGGGCCCTGAGCACTCCTTTGGTATCGTCCATTATATATGTTACATTCCTTGTTTAGTCATATAGAATCAAATCAGTCGTTCTAAACGCAGGCATAGACCTGGTCTACGAGGGGGCTCGCTAATTGTAAAGTGTACTACGCTAGTTAAAAGAAATTGATCGAGATATCACTATTTTTTGTCTCTGATTTGTTAATCCAATATAACCATAACTCTTAGTTACAGAAAATTTCAAACATGTGAGTTCCTGACACTCCCGACAGAGCAGCAAAAAAATTATATAAGTATGAACGATGTTTATATTAGATTTATAACAGGCGGGTTTTCGGAAAGGAATGGGATGCACGGATCAGGTCTTTTCTCTGCGAAGCATAGTAGAGAAGTTTTTGGGCAAAAACCAAAAGGTTTACTGTCCCTTCGTAGACTTAGAAAAGGCCTACGATAGAGTGTTGAGGAGTGAACTATGGTCGGTACTGTCCATGTATGGGTTGAACGACAACCTTGTTCAAGCACTGAAATCTCTTTATAGGGATTCCAGAGCTTGCGTGAGGATTAACGGGTCATACACCGAGTGGTTTAGCATCCAAAAGGGTGTTAGACAGGGATGTGTAGCGTCACCGTGGTTGTTTAACCTATTCATGGATAGCTGTTTAAAAGATTTGAAAGAAAGTGAATGCGGTGTAAGGATGAATGAGTTACTCATCAAATGTCTGCTTTACGCTGATGATCAAGTTTTACTTGCATCATCGGCGGACGAGTTGCAGGTGATGGTAACAAGTATGCATGAATCTTTTGAAAGGAAAGGGATGAAAATGAATGTAGGTAAGACGAAAGTATGGTATTTGAGAGGGATGAATACACGACAGCGTGTGATATTGTGATTGAAGGAGAGGAAATCAAACAGGTGAATGAGTTCGTATATTTGGGAACTTTGTTTACGAGAGATGGGAAATATGAAAAAGATATTGTTAGAAGAGTAAATGCGGGGAACAGAGTGAATGGGGCACTACACGCCTTTATGAGTAGCCGGCAAGTATCAAAGAAGGCTCGACTAGCCGTGCACGATGGAGTGTTAGTGCCAACTTTAATGTATGGAAGTGAAAGTTGGGTATGGCAGAAAAAGAATGAAAGTAAAATAAATGCAGTGGAAATGAGAGCTCTGAGAAGTGTGTGTGGTGTGACTTTGAGAGACAGAATTCGAAATACTGATGTAAGAGAGCGTTGTGGTGTCAAAGAGGATGTAGTCACAAAGATTGAAAAAGGCATGCTGAGATGGTTTGGCCATTTAGAAAGGATGAATGAAAGAAGATTGACAAAAGAAGTATACCTGGCCTGTGTGAATGGGACAACCGGGAGGGGAAGACCACGTCGAACATTCTCTGACCAAATTGGAGATGTTCTCAAGAAAGGGCAGGTCAGAAGTACCCTAAACCGGCGAGCATGTATGAAGAATATAATGACAGTAATCGAGGCAAAAGAAGTATGCAAAGATCGTGACAAATGGAAATCCGTTGTCTCTGCCTACCCCTCTGGGAAACAGGCGTGAGTCTATGTATGTATGTATGAACGAATTTGATGTAAATAATTAAAAAAATATCTATCCTTTATTTGTTTAAGACTACGCCCGCCGCGCGCCGCAAAGCAAAGTCCATATATTTGTTAAAATCTGGTCATATTTCTGACCCCTCGAATGTTAAACCTATTTTTGTACACCAAACCCCTCTTAACAAGGTTTTTGAAAAGTTTATTGCTCAGAAGTTTTAATATATAATTTATTTATTTGTGAAAGAGATAAATAAATACATTAATTATTATTATTTCATAATAAGAAATAGTTAACTTTTGATTAGTTTGGGATGATTTGGCCGAGTGTAAATAATGTCCCAGAATATTTATTATAATTATTATTTACACAGGGTTGTTCAACGATAGATGCTGGTGTTGAACTAATAAGTTTTATTAACTATTACTGCCTGTTGTGTTCGTATTGTAGTTGTATTCGCTGCTTGGGAGAATTCGCAATACCTATATATTGGGTAGATTGTTTGAGTAATACGTGATACTCGTCTTACAAAATTAAAGCAGTATAATAGTAAGAACAAGGTTCTCGAACTTCTAACTAAAATCATACTTGGGCAATAAGATTCAGGAGGTCGATATTAACGGTAAAAGATCTATAGGATTTTATTGATTTAACACATAGTTTAGTAGGTATTTATTTACACAATCAGTGGCTTAAAGCCTAAGTTAGGTTATTGTCACCGATCTCTGGGTGCCCTACAGGTTGGCACCACAAGGCATGTTTCAAAGTTATAGTTATAATATAATATATAATAATAATTATATAATATTATTATATGTATGTAGGTATGTATAAGTTCTGCGCAGATACCTAGTTTCTCTTGAGGCTGGCTGAAAGGCGGCCAGGGAGACTTCTTACTTATATGTGCTGGTGCTTCAGACAAGATGTAGTAAAATATATCTGTAGTATATGCAGTAAAATATATTCTCATTATTTACAAGCGTTTTTTAAAGTCAATGTGAATAAAAACTCTTATATATTTATTACGCTTAGCTTTTTGCCTAGCTAAGGGAGATGTAGATACTCAAAATGGACTGCATAATTATGATTTGTCTGTGACAGTTAAATCGAGCCTATAGTCCGTACTACTAGTAGCAGTATGCTACGGAAATGGTATCATAGGGCTGCGCCAAACTTGAAGAGATCTCTCGCGAAATGTTAGTCAATACTCGTAACTTGCATTCCTAAGCGAAGAATAAGGCTACTTCGAGAGCAGTGCACAGCTCCGACAATGGGTCGCACATGTATGCTATGGACACCAAACTATTACCTCCGCAATATCTCTTTCCTATATCATTTTCTTCAATAGTAATCTTAAACGTGATGCTATTAAATTGGAAAATATGTGTGATAAGTCAGTAAATATGATGGCTACGTGCCGCTAATTACCTATATATGTAGTCGATAATTACTACGTTTGGTCGCTGTTATCAGCGGCGCGTGAATAATTCATGTCAGTAGTTAGCCATTAAACGTTATCCAGGAATTCATGTCACATTCATACAATAAAGCGTAGAATGCGCGCGATCCGGAGAACTTCGCTTCATTTTATTGTAGTCGACAGATATAAAAATCGGCGACACAAATACCACGACTGTTCATTATTCAGCAATAAACGTCAAGCGAGCGGGCGACGGCGGAGGTATTTGGGGAGGGGGAGGGTACGGTCACTCCTCTCTCTAAAACATCGTCTAACTGCTCCAACTTTCGCATTGCATCGAAATATTATTATATTTCAGGTACTGGGCACAGGTACACCACAACGTACTAGGTCGGCACTGTATCACTTTACTCGATAGGTACCTACCTATATAGCTGTACATTATGCCACGAGTTGCTTGTACAATCAAAACTTTCTATGGAGATTGTTTGTTGAGCAAAATATAAGCCTGTATTCCGGGAACGTGTCGCCTCAACAAGACATGCAAAATTCAAAGGTTTATTGTTTAAATACCTGCTTTATAACCGTAATCATGTTTATTTTGAATCGAAGTATACGTATCTTCCTACAACTTCAAATACCTTCTAACACCAGAGGGGCTGCAAGCCGGCCTTTAAGAAAGGTAAAGCTCGCCTCTTGAAGGTTGCCAATATTCCTGACACTGTGACATGAATGATAATATTACTGTAAATATATTCTATGGTTTATTGTAATGTATGAAATAATGGATCATATTAATTTCGGCTATATTGTGTTACCCGACCAAAACAATTTATTTACAATAAAACATTTTGGTATGGTTTGTACCTATAATCTAACGATGATGAGAAACTAAGACAAGCATAGGCCATGTCTACCTTCAATCTTATCTTGTGCCTGAGGTTAAATATATAATTCTTCATCGAGTTCAGCATAGTTACTAATCTATTTATATGGATCAAGCTGTTTACATCTTCAATTCCTTACTTTATTTAAATGACTATCACTTTACCTTATTTACGTGCCAATAAATAACTCTCCGAGCCGGCGCGGGCGCGACGCGTCGCTGGGCGCACAATGACTAATACTTACCGTACGATAGTCACGTTAATTTCTGACAGGTTGAGACATTTACAAAGTGGGTCGCCTCCAGTCGCCTCTAACATTATCTCAGTCAAACCAAATGACTATCTTCCTGCAACAATATTGTCACATTGTCCACTTTTGCGGATTTAGCTCGCGGATAAATACGCGTTATTGTTTTCATTTTACGTGACTAAACCATCAAAAACTCCCTTGTAATTTAGAAAAATAGATAATAAATACATTTACAGTTTACGGCTATAAACTCGAATCAGCCGTTTAGGTATCTATACCGATAGGATTGTACGTTACAACATTTTCTTAGAAGAAGTGCTAATAAAGATGAGAAAGAGAGTGGTAAGCTTTTATTAGTTGCCAACAAAACGGAAATAAGAAGTGAAAAAAATATATTATGATTGGAAATAATCCGTTTTATACCTCTTAACCTTTAACCAGTAGGTAATTAAGATTTCTGTCTTTATCAAAATTAGTTCTGTAGCGACGAATTTAAGGTCCGGATATCACGTACAAGGCTCAGTAGAGCAAATAATATATTTAAGATCCCCACGTATGCCAACTGTTTTGTTAAAAGACACAGAAGTTATGTAGTCCCTAAACTTTACAATAAATGTCCCATAGCCCTCATTAATAATGTAAACCTAACTAAAAACACGTACAAGAATAAAGTTAAAAAGTTTCTATTAAATTGTGTAGAAAACGACATATCTGTAAATAGAGCCTAAATATACAATTGATGTGTGAAAATTGGAAAAAGAGAGCTTCATCTGCCAACAAACTGCTAAGCAGTTTGGCAGAAGAATAATATCTATGTAAAGAAGTATGTTAATTATGAATAAACATTTTTTTTCTTATATCTTTTGATATTTCGTGATATCTAACCATATATTTTCTGCTGTCGGTATGGAGTTTCCTTCTATCTGCGGCGCGCGGTGACTAGGATGCTGTACAAATTTGCACAGTCTGGCATTAAGAAAAAAGTAATTACTGTAGTAGTACTCGTACAAGTATCTTGTACATCATTACGAGGGTGCCATGTTTACGTTATGGTGTCAAGCCCCATTTAAAAAATAAAGATAAAAGAGAAAGGTAAGGGCTACCAATAACATATTTAACATACCATTGAGTAAATACTTACCTACTTGACATAATATTTGTATGCTATTCATTGTTTTACGAATTTCTTTCGCCTCTATCTTGTTATAATAATAATAAATAAATGACTTTTGTTTCGGACAACAATACAGATCCATATTTTGTTAGTAAAGTGACTTATGAACTAATGTTAGGAAGGAAAATTGGTGAGGAGGTATTATAAATTAAGGTAGGTACCTGTCTGTGCAGAATGCAATAAAGCACCCTTACTTTATTACCCTCTGCACAAACTCTCTTACTATAGAGTTCTACTGAGCTGTAATTTTTAGCCAACGTTCTCAAAATGCTGTTTTACTGTCTCTTACTCTCCTTAAGATAGATGCGGTTTTCTTGTAGGATGTCCGTCCGAGCCGACGCAAACATATCTGAGGCACTACAAATACTTTTACAAGAATATTCAACACCAGAGAATACTATTTGTAGGTATGCAGAATAAACAATGAAAGAAATAAAATCATCAATTTCGGCGAAGACTAAGCTAAGCCAGGGGTCAATCGGTAATGCAGGTCGGAAATAAAACATCAGATGTGAAACAATCACAGTAGATAATGGAATTTATATTTAAAGTTCATTTTTCCTATGAATGTGGAGGTGATACATTATCTCGTTACCTAACATGAGTCGACAATAATTCCAATATTCATCATACAGTAAAGTCAGCTATACACTACAGTCCGTTGGGTCCCCCCCCGACCCCTCACAACTGTTCCCCACATCTCCGTCCTCGTGCGACTGCATTCATACGTACTGCTTACTCTACAACTTTAGAACATCACTATATGTACACTTACATGTCACGAGTTTTACACTTCTGCATACAACTTTCGAGAGATAATTCCTCAAAGATCGCATCGGGAAAGCTAAACTGGTTGGAACCTTCTGTGAATTGCAATCATTTAAACTCTAATTATGCATAAACGGAGATGAGATGTTTTATAGAACGTTATTTCAAAACATGCTACGTTGAATGCAGAATCGTCTATAATCTAATTTGAAGCACAGTGTTTAATTCTGTCGTATTGCATATTTCACAAACTGAAGTTGTAGCGGAAATGTTTACAATTAATAGATTACAATTGAATCCGTTTGAGTAGTCTTATCATATTACTATTTAATCATTTTTTTACCCAATTCTTTTATTCTCGTTTAAGATTCTTCTTAATTTATGATTTTGCTATCGCATTATATTAGGAGGTTCTCAATTTCCTTATTTCTTCTGATCAATAAATTTATTTTGCCAATTAAGTTTTATTTATTTTCTCTTATTACTTTTAAACCAAACCCAAGTAAATATCACATGTAATATTGGTTCTTAAATGTTGAGTTCCAATGGAACTTGGAGTTACTGTTCAGGTCCGTGACTTTGCAATTTTTGTTTAAATATGTTAATAGTAATCTAAATAGTAATCATGTACCTACAATTTAGCTGATCACGATCTGATCTTCAATAACTTCTCAAGAAGAGAGAGAGAGTATGACACGGCTCTACAAACTTCCACTAAAGTAGCTACACTATCTACAATGCATTGCAACGTTGCTGGCGCATACTCGCAGCTAAGTATTTACAATATATGATTACAACTAGTTCCCGCTACGTACGTACACATATGATATAGCTAGCTATGTATAGCGCGCGCATATTTACATCCACTCCAGGAGCGCCTCGCGCACAGACACGGCACCTACATCGCAGAAGGAGATCGGCAGATACGATGGTATTTTACATCAAGCTCCATCCAATTTAAAAATAAAAATAATTTATTGACTAAACTTTAATGAATGGATTAACATCTTACACTAACTTGCTCCCTGTCAAATCTTACAAGGGATAGCAGAAGTTTTATTTATGAAATAATAATAATTTATGTACAGTAAACGAAGTCATAAGGTAAACTTGGACTTAGTGATAACCAGATTCATGAGATCACCAGCTTCATCAGTTCTTTAGAAAAAAATATGGTGTTCACAAAAGTTAATAAGAGTCAATTTATTCCAGATGCCTTAGTGAAGCTTTTGGTTTGGGTTGCAAACCGATGTGATAGGAATAGCGAAGAATTATGCATTATTCCTAATGTGTAAGGGCCCGCTTCATGGGCCGTCGGTCTCTACAGTCGCGTACGAGCGCACGCATCGCCCACCTGCTTATATTTTATTCAGCAGCGGCGACACATTGCGTCGCATGTTTATTGAGCAAAAACTGGACTGGTCACAATTAGGACATCGGCCGACCTCCTGACCTACAGACATTAGATGGAGCAAGCTACCGCTTCACCGGCGGCTTTCTCTGCACATTATTTTGAGCACACCCTGGAACATTTCATAAAATATTCTAAACGCGTCCCGAGTCGCTACAGTCTTTAAACAGTTCATATTAACTCGAGCACTGGTTAGACTTAATACTATCCCGGTGAATGTTCTACAACACGGTAACGTCAGTGGAGCACGCTCGCGATGCGAACTGCACCCTGTTCTCAAGTGTCCGGCGCCGAGCCCCGCGGGCCTCAGAACCAGTACAGGTCCTTGGACGTGTCCTGCACCTGCGCCTCCAGACCTGCACAACAACAACATCGTTTTTACACAGTCATTAAATGTTCCCCTAAACAATTACCACGGGGATGGAGGGAATCATTTAATAACAGTTTGATATTATTTTAAAGAGGTGGATCCTATAGTTTTTTCCCGAAAACAAAATAATGCAGCTAGAATCGGGGATGAGGCAAGGTAACGGATCCCAAAGCCGCTGGTGCAGTTGATTTAAGCGTGGAATAGTATTTAGTTACAAGTAATAGAAAATGGGCTATCGGTCGGGTCGGCGGGCATCCTCTGATTGTGATAAATGATGGTAGCGGCGCGCGATAGCATCGCCGGCCGGGCACTCTGCGTGATCTTACAGCAGATACAGCTCTTGTTATATTTGTTCTAACGGAGACTAAAGAAAGAGCAGTTATTGTCCGTGCTAATCAACGCTAACGAACCTTAATGGTAATCGTTGGTGACAGTCGATGGCCGATAGAACCGTTCAGTCAGAATAGGCAGCGTCTGGGTGTTTCAGTTATGTCTTTTGTCAGTAGATTAATTTTGGTAAACGTTATTTTAATTGAATTTCCTGTTCTTGATAAAAGAACGTGTCATAAGTATGAAACAGTCTCCATTCAACAGCAACATAATGTTAGGCACCTACACCATCAAACTGAAAACATATCAAATATGGCAGGCTCCATTATTTTTCTATTGCATCATGTATAACACCTGTTAACAATCATACGGAAATATGCAACATTATGAAAGTAATACACCTTGAGGAACCGCAAGTGCGGTCGTGGGAGTCCACGGTGTACATGTTGATAGCAACATGTACACCGTGGAGTCCCACGACCGCCGTCACTTCGTTGCTAGTGAAAAGCTCCAAGTTTATTTGTTACGGGTGTTTTCTGTGTATTCTATGATTAAAAACAAATAAGGTAATAAGTATCTCTAGCCGTTGTATATTATCCATAGTACCTACAAGCTTTGTGTAGTGTAAAATACCTAGATGGCGCTGTTTTATATTATTGAGTCATAAAAACATGCACATGCATAATTAATACACATTTGTTTAGGTATTTACTTTCAAAATTGGATTAAATGATTCTCATGGAAATGAAAATAAAACAATTGTTATTAAAATTTGATTGGGTTATGGTCCAAGTCTAGACTCGTGTATGTATCTGCTTGTAGGCAACTTCTATCATACCAATGTAAATTTAGGCCCATTCTTAGTGAAGAAATCTTGAATGTAAACTTCAGTATGCTAATAATTATATATATAGAAAGGGTATATATACTAAATGCAGTAGATAGGCACGCCGCTTAAAACTAGCGACCCCGTGTGTACCTACATATTATAAATATATAGCTGGACGGACACTCCAGATGATACCACTAATGTATCGCGCGAATCCTTTTACATTCTTGAATAGGTGTTAAAGTCTGTATTTTGTGTTTTAAACTTTTTATTTTAACCTTTTTCTGTCATACCTACCAATGTACATTAATAGAATTTTACGAAGACTATAAAATATTGTTCCTATATGAAACCTCAGATTATCATGAATGATAATCTTAGCTTAGGTTATTAGCTCTATTAATTCACTGAATTTGTGACAGTTTGATTTTCAAGATTGCATAATTCAATCTTTAAATCGAAGTACACAGGAAGACCATTTAGGTATCTGCCTGCTGCCCATTCCTTGCCCATTTGCGAAACACAAAAGGAATATTTTACCTCAGTGACTTTATGGTGTCATATTTGAGATATTTTAATATATCAGTCTACTGATGATGATACCACAAGTAAACTGGTGTTTAATAATATCCTCGAGGATTTAAGTTTGGAGGGTGATCAAACTAATTTATTTGATATGAGAAGTGCCTACCTAAAGTTTTTTTTAGATATTGAATTGTATTTTATGATTTGAATATTGGTTCAGTTTTAATTATTTAGTATTAAAATGTGTTTCTAGTAATTATCAAAATGTGAGGCTTGATCATTGTTCTAATACCCTTACTGAAACTTGTGCATATCTCAGCAAATATAGGTACACTATCAGCCTTATTTATAAACATAGACTAGACTAGGATTAATTTTATTCCACGTTTTAACTTAAAATTTATTAAAATCAATATTAATAAATATGGAGTACGGAGGGAATTAGCTAATCCGAAGTTACTCTCGGAGTAAAAGTTAATCCTTGGCACCACCTAGTTTAGCGACTGAGTAAGTATAGACTAGGACGTGGTTTTGACATTCTAACGTCAATTCATTTTGATTGCTTTCGTCAAAGAGTTTTTAAACCTTGGCTTTCGTTGTCTGTTGTGGAAATTAATTAACATGGATTATATATATTATTTTATTGTTGATTTGAGTTTGACAAATGAAATATATTTAGATGAATATCAGATTCCATTGAGGCGTGTGATGTTATATGAAGTGCTTGAGAATCCATTGGAAGAATCTACCACCGAAGCAGAAGACCACTGACCAGAACACGCTAAAATTTTTCAAGATTTCAAACTTAAAATATTGTCTGTCACTGTCATTAATGTCACCGTCAAGCATTAGTTCATTCGATTACTAACTCTTTGTTCTTTTAAATTGAGTATTTTGCCATACCACGTACGTAACTCTCGGTGTAAGGAATGTCTTGTTAATCCGAGCTTACTCCCAGTTTATTAATAGTAATAATAATAATGTCCTCCTAGCCGAATTTCGGCCACGGCGGCCAGATTCAACAGAGGTTAGCCATCTGCGCGGGACATATTATAGTGCTCAAATGTGTGCGCAAACACAGGAGCACTTTTTATTCCATCACTCTCATGATCCGATGGGACGACTAGCGACACGACCGGTAAGAGGTCAGGTACAGGACCTTTACGTGCTCTCCGAGGCACGGGGGTATAATACCGCCAACTCCCAGACTTTGGGCTGATGCTGAGAAATTTTTCTTTTTACAGAAAAGTCCCAAAATCACTTTTGGCCCGACCCGGGATTTGAACCCAGGACCTCGTTCTCTGCAGGTGAACACGCTACCGCTAGACCAACGAGGCAGTAATAGTAGTGTTAATATGAAGTTAATACGTGATTACTCTGGGAATAACTAGTCCAAGATTAACTTCGGACTAAGATTGGAAGAAGCGATTTTTATAAACAACTTTATCTCATTACTACAACATTCATTTCGCAAGTATTGCGACCCGCAAAAAAACTACAAACAAAATCGGTTTAAAAACGCTGCAGCGCTGGATACATTGGTGGAGCAACAACACATCATAATAAATGTGTTGCGTTTCAGAGATCACATTCAGCACCTACACAAGTATTCCCTTTCTCTAAATACCGGTTTTTAAGTATTAAAGTGACAGAAGATTTTATTAACAGATTAAAATCAAATCTAACACGAGATCAAATTAATTTTTGATAAGCTAATTCGTAGATTAAATTTTTCTAAAATGGATACCTATCTGAAATAATTAGTAAATTTTTAACACAAATCCTTATAGTTGAGCTGGGGGCTTTCACTGCTTCACCATACTTTGAAGACGCCGCCTAGCAATGATGACCAGATTGTAGACATACCTATGTCACGTAGGTATGCGGTATTTATAGACGGGACGCGCCTACGTGCGTGCTTTTACATTATCACCAACCATATAGTTGTTATCATCATTGTTTGTTATCATAAGAGAAAACGCTAAAAGTTAACGACGGCATCTGCGCGAAATAGACCTAATGAATAGTTACCGCATAAAAAAACGTAATATAGTGTAGAGAGTCTATGGATCCGATAAATCAGCTTACTAATTAGGGAGACAACGCGACTTGTCAGTCAGCGAGCGCACCTCCACACGGGAGCGCAGGGAGCCGCGCCGGGCGCCCATTGGCCGGCGCCGCCCCGCCCGCCGGGCCCCAGCGCACCACGCTACGGTGGAGCCACAGTACACCTTGTGGCCGCACTGCGCCCTACTCTTTACACCGGAGAACATTAAGCTACTACGTATTTCTGTACTTAGCTATGTATTATTTTTGTAGCGAAACATTTTAATCGTATTTAGTACCTACCTACCTACATCACATTCTCTACGCGATCAGTGGTATATAGCCACGTAGCTAGTTAGTAGGCATAAACCTGAACAGGGTTTAACAATGGCGCGGGATTGGTATTTCTCAATAAGCGCGTGATGTACCCTCTTGGCCATCCTCGCCACGCCCCGCTCCCCCCGCCCCTCTAGCACCCACCCGTTCCCTCACAGCTCTGAGTGCAGGACGGAGGGACACGGGTCTCCCTCAAACCGACCCGCGCGCTGAGACTGGTCACCACAATATGTTGACCTATACATAGATATACTCAGCTTGCATATTCAGTCATGACTTAAGAGGAAATGAATGTCTACCCCTGCACCGAAGCGGTATTCCTCTCCGCGCCTACTACTATCTACTAGATAGTATCAACAAAATCAAAGTTTCGCATAATTTCGTTTCCAATTTCCAAAACACTGAACCAATTTTCTTCGTTCTATACATATATATATATAACGGAATCACTTAACTCTTAATTGCGTATAAAGTCTCCAACCACTTGAATACGTTGAAGGTTAATTAAAGCTCATTGTTTTCTCCATTCAGTTCGGTCACCCTATTTCGTTCGTACTTTGAATATTATTTTAATTTTTAATACAATTGTGTATTGAGTAGATAAAGAGAAAAATAATAATATAAGAATTAAGTAGAGCGTATCGTCGTGCTTATGTTAGCGAGTGGTGTCACTTGGTATAAGCAATATGTATTTAAATAAATTGTAACATGTATAACAAATTAAACATGTCGATTAAAGATCATTCACACTACACACTAATAATTATAAATATAAAAAATAGTTAAGTACATTTTACTAGAAACGATTGATCGGAAGATACCTAACGATAAATTTAAAGGTTTTGCGCTTTTTAATAATATATTTACTTTGAATGGCACTATATACATATCTATTAATTTAAGAACTTAGAAATAAAAAACATATGCTATATCTACTATGAACCGGTGAACTTTTTAGTCAAGATGTGTAGCGCAGCGGATAAGGCAATCGCCTCGCCGCCGCTTCGTGTCGCGGATTCGAGTCTCGCGCCGGACAACTATTTGTGTGACCCGTAAATAGTTGTTCTGAGTCTGGATGTAATTTATGTCCGTTTATTATATGTTTGTAAAGTACCCCGCGACACAGGGATTAGATTCACAATTGCGGGCGCTGTCTTTAAAAAAAATTGTAAAACTAAGAAAATTTATTGAGATAGTCGTGTGGCGTTTGTTTATTTATTTTTTTATTAGAAGTTTTAGTTTATCAAAAGTGATCTATTTTCAGCAATCATATTTATTGAAACTACACTCTATAATTGGAATATACCTAAAGCTAAAAGCTAGCTAACCTAATACGAACTATACGTACAATGCGAAAACAAGAAACATCTTCGAATGGAAAAAAATGTCCCGAAAGACAAGTAAAATATGAATGTTGTGGACGCGACAGGCCGGGCGCTATCATGACGGCTCACGGGAGAGCGGTAGCAGCGGCGCTGGTTTGATCGCATGCAAGAATTTAATTTGCGAGCCAGCGCGGCCCGGGGGCCCGCGTCGGGGCCTCGGGGACGCTGGCGGGCCCCGCGCCACGAGCCCCGCGCCGCGCAAATTAATTTTAATCGTCGTCATTAGGGAGCGCCCCGCGCCGACCCTTTCAACTCACCGCCTCCACTCGTCGTTTTTACTGGCCGACGTTCGTTTATAATCGTTTCTTATCCGTGATGCAGCAATTACGTCTATCCTTAGAAGCGAATCTAAATTCCGGTGTGCGGACTGTTACGTACCACGCGATACTTTTTCTTGGGAACGAGACCGCGAGCGCCCGCCTCGCGCATGCAACACGAACGTGCAGAGTCGCCGAGCTCAGCGCGACCAGCGACGCGAAGGCGGGCGTGGGGGGGCGGGCGGCGCCCACGGAGGAGCCACAAAGCGAGAATGCTTTGTTTTGTCATTCGGATAAAACGCTTAAATCATTACAATTAAAATATCTGCGGTCGACGCGAGAGGAATCTCTTTGAAAATTAAAATACACGCATCGCGAGCGTCAGGGAAACATTTTGTCATGGAAATATGTCCGGTTATAAATGTCGGCGGTAGTACTGACCGGGCACTGCGGGGTAGGTGTAGGGCGAGCAGGCGGCGGGGTCGAGGTGGTGCGGCGCGTGCTGCGCGGGCCACTCCACGGGCTTGTACTGGTGGTGCAGCGAGCCGCGCCCCAGCAGCAGCGGCCCGTAGCCCGCCGCCGCCGCCATGTTGTGGTGCGCCTGCGCCGCTGCGTGGTACTCCGCCGCGTGGCGGTGCGCCGCGTGCCCGTACCTGCACAGAACGCGGCTCAGTCAGCGGCCCGGCCCGGCGCGGCCACGCGGTTGGGGGGCGGGTGCGACACTCACCCCGAGTAGTGCTGGTGCCATGGGTCGTAGTCGTAGATGTCGACGCCGGCGCAGGCGCCGCCCGGCGGCACCCCGCCGGGCACGCCCGCCGCCGCCGATGCGTTGAAGAACGATGCAGGCAGGTTGCGGGACACCATCGGGACACTCTCTGTTCACACAATGCATTACACTGTAATCAATATTTTCCGGGCTGTGAGCTATCCCTACGCTCACACTCTTTATTGTGTTTTAATTTTCCGAGTACGAGTGAGATTACACAAGATTTGACTTTATTACCTTTATGTTTCTTGGTCTCAGCTGATCAACCTCTAACCTAACCTTATAATTCTAGCTGTAGCAGATGCCGAACCCATTTATAGTGGGTACAACAAAATAATGTTTAGTTTAAGTACTATACTTGGAATTGGTTATGTGTTATAAATCTATATTGCAGGTATTTCTTTTTTCCTTGCCACAAACGTACCTATGGAACTTTTGTGGCAAGGCACATATTTGGAAAAAAAATATTTATAGCATATATTGACAAATAGTAATATCTACCTTTTTTTGGAATGAAAATTATTTCGAATTTAATCGAATATATCACACGAAATGTGACTAAATAGGAAAACGTTCATCACGAGACGTTGGCACCAGGCTACGAGCCACGTGAGCACCGGCCGGTCGGTGTCTGCGGACGAGCTCAATTGAAAGGAGCGACTCAACTTACTAACTTACTTATATATTATTATTATAATATGTCAGGATTTCATGTTTTGGATTAGTTAACTAACTTATACTCATGCTTTAAGAGCCATTAAATTACCTAATTATTTAATTTAGGTCACCAAAAGTGTATTCATAGGTAGGTATAGCAAATTTTCAGTACCTACTTACATTGCTTCTAAAATGTATAAGTATCACGGTAATTATTTGGAGTAAATCTTTCGCACGCTTGATTTGGGGAGTAAGCTGGTGAATCCGTGATGAGAGCGTTACGAGAAGTGTGATAGGGCGAGGCGAATGGAAGGTGAGAGGGGGATATAAGGAAGTGACGATAGAAAGAGAGAGATTCTCATTCAGTGTTTTCTCTCATAGCCAGTGACGTTTCATATATGTACCTATCTAAGTTATACTTCAGTAGTGTGCTCTACAGCACACTCGCTTTTATTTCTAGTAAATATTTGCTTATAATAAATTCAAAAAATAAAAAAGGTTTTATTCGCGTAGACTTAAAAAAACGCTTATAAATTGTCAGAACATGATTTTAGTAATATAGTTAAGTACCTAAACATAATTATTTCTAGGTATATTAGATAATAATATGTACACGGATTGTATGAAAACATTTGCCTACTCTAACTAAAGCCTGGCATGGCTAGTTTGTTTCTATTCCTAGTATTTAATTATGCAGTTGACTTTTTTTCTATATTTATCAATTATTTTTCTAACAAACATTATATTCTGATATATTAGACTTCGTTACATTAATTCGAAAATAAACATATAAAAGGTTACTTTTGATTTTAATCATAACTTGTGATTTTAACACAAAAAGGTTTTAATCATTAAAATATGTAACGACTAGTTTTTAAATTAATATTTTCGAGAAGATGAAGATTTTTAAAGAAAACTGCAATTTACTATAAATATACTATATTTTAATTAAAACTTTTTGCAAAATTGCAAATGCTGTTAAGCGTTCTCGTGGATAGTAAAAGATAAGACAGCCAGCAACACAATTGTAGACAACGGTTCAATGGTCAGGAATACCTACTCAGGGATTAATTCGTTAGATTGTACAGAGTCACGGAGATCACCAGTACATAACGGAAGTTCTAATGACTCACACACAACCGGCATTGGCCACTCTGAGTAGCCCAGTTCGAAGTCATCAACTCATTTTATTTGTACACTGTACACTGCCGCACAGATACGCACTTAATGCCGAAGGTATTCTCTTCCAGTCCACTTTTGGGTGATGTGATATGAGCACTATTACTTAACTACTATACATATCTACATATTATATAATATCTAAATATTATGCGATGGTTACCATGGTTACTGTACAATATCTTGCATAATATCTAACAGTTAAATATGTACTGATATTATAAATATGGACCATTCACACCACTCGATGGAAAGGACCACTTGGCAAAAGGTATGTTGGTAGACCGTACAGCCGGTGGGCTGATGTAATTATCGAAATCGCTGGGAAAGACTGAATTACTTCTGGATCGGATATAGATTTGTGGAAAAGGATGGAGGAGGAGGCCTTTACCCAAAAAGGGATACTAACAATTAAATAACACACAACTAACACAAATAATAAACTACCAATAATAAAACTTGTAAACATTAATACTAACACTTCTATTACTATTAAATGTAATGAAATGAAATGAAGTTTATTCAGCACTTGGGTATTAACATACACTTGTACTTGTCAAGCTCACAATGCAGAACATAAACATAGGGGATAGTATAAAATTTACAAAAATAAATTATTAGTCCGTCCGTGCGGTTTGTTTTATCGCATATATTTTCTGAAATCCTTAGATAAATAACAAGTTACTAATCTATTATTTTGAAATTTAGTTCTACTAATTATATTAAAATTAAAGAATGGAAGACTAAAGCAAAAAGACGAAATTCTAAATGAAGTTGTGATCACATGCACGGGATCACCGATCACGCGTTAAGGGGCCAAAGCGATCCTCGCCGCCGAGGAACCTACCCTAGCTAGCCTGCGGCTTTCTCTAGCTACCTAGGTGGACGACCCGGAGAAGAAAGCCACAAAGAAACTCCGGGCTTGCTTTTTTCGTCTTTTTTTGCTTTCAGTTTACGCTTTGCGTTTTTTTTTGTAACTTTTACTAACAGAAATTTGGATATAAAAATGGCTTTATTATTAATTATTATGTACTGATATTTAACTATTATTATGCAAGATAATATTATTATAAATATATTACCAAATAAAATCGCTGATGTGATTCTATTGCATATTATTTTAATATTTAAAAACTTAACATAGGCAGAAGCATCACATCAGTAATTTAATTTGGTATGAAAAGATAAGTGCGGGCATTGGCACGAGGAAATTGTATCCCTTGTCGTAAAGTACTCCCCGACTGAGTATAACTACTTATGGGTCCCACAAATAATAATATGTAGTCCTGTACGAGAATCGAACCCGTGGCACGAAGTGACAATGCAGTAGACGTAACCGCTGCGCCACACGTGCAGTCTTATTCTGTATATTACACGTGGAGCACGAACACCACGTAAACTGTCGGTCCTCCACTTGAATTCTTTCCGGTAGTGTCGACTACTCCGTACTATCGGCACTCTCTGCCTCGTTGGTGTAGCGGTAGAGTGTTCACCCGCGGTTAATGAGGTCCTGGGTTCAAATCCTGAGCACTATAATATGTCCCGCGCAGATGGCCAATCTCTGTTGAGACTGGCCGCCGTGGCCGAATTCGGCTAGGAGGACATTAATATCGGCACATAGAATTAGAGGAAACAGAGACTGCACGTATGTTTGCACACACTTGTGCGGCATACAGCTGTCATGCTGATGTTTAATCTCCATTGAGTCTGGCCAACATGGCCGAAATATGACCAGGTAGGCATATCATACAAGATTATTTGTTCATATTTTAAGGAAGTCCGTCTACTCGTATCTAATT
This sequence comes from Pseudoips prasinana, assembly GCA_951640165.1. Taxonomy (NCBI): domain Eukaryota; kingdom Metazoa; phylum Arthropoda; class Insecta; order Lepidoptera; family Nolidae; genus Pseudoips; species Pseudoips prasinana. The sequence continues at coordinate 509,071 of OX621238.1, read as the reverse complement.
GCTGCACCCTGTCACCGTCGCGTCGCTAATCTTAAGGCATTCATTGATTTGCGACAATCCACTAGCTATCTACATTGTTGTTAATCTATCTGGTTCTATCTAATAGTTACTGTGGTCATGGTTTTAGCGGTTATGTTACAATCTTAAGAGACACCCCTAGCTGCCATTTAGCCATAGAACAATATTTCTCTTATCTTCCAAAACTTTATGACTGGACCAATGTTTATTACGCAATATAGATATCCGCCAGTTTTTGTGGTTAACCTAGTGTTTTTAGAAGTTAAGCCGAAAATAAAAGTCTAGTAAAACAAAAAGAACCGCCCATAGCTTAATCTTTATTCGAGACCATGGACTACGGAATCTATATTTTTTTTTTATTTATTAATTTAGGACAAACAAACAGTCGTTTACGAAAAATGTATACAAAACTTAATTTCTAATAGACCTAAAGTTCCATTATCTTAATAACTAACATTATGTTCCTAGTTTACTTTGAGAACACTGAGCAACACATACAAGATTATCAAATAAATTATACAATCTAAATAGTTTTTTGTATCTTTTTAGCTATTATTTAGTAGTCATTTTCTTATTTTAAATCTAAATTGTGTATAAGAGTTTGAGAAAATATCTACACTATTAAGATTTTTATCATAAAAAGTACAAGAACGTCTTATTAAGGTATTTTTAGCATATCTTGTACTGCACATTGTGGTAGAAAAGGTATCCATAAGACGTGAGGAGGGACGCGGTACTCTAAACGTGATATTCTCTAACAATGATGATGAGTCAATTTTGTTATTAACATACTTATACAACGCTTATGAAAGGAACAGCGGAACCTCGTGGCGAGTAGGCCTATCTGCGCGCCGGGCGCTCCCCGCACAGCTGCACTATACCATCGCACTCACCACACACCAACCATGATTACAAAACAAGTTACATACGTAGGTAGTAGGGTAGGTTTACTTATTAGCCTTATTTCATACAAATGTGCTGAACCGTCCAAAAGCTCTACAGAGTGTAACATACATGTATAGTGGAGGGAATTAATGGAGCGCCATGAACCTGAAAATACGAAAATTATATATTGGGTTCCCCAAACAAAATGTATCTGCTGATCGTAGGTAATTCTTGTATGGGGAGTAGATCTTTTTTTATTTTGTGTATTTTGCATGTCGATGTGCTACAATTTGTTAGGTTTGAAAGGCAAATTGTTCAAATATGTATTTACTGTCTCAGAATTTACCCTAGGAATCATTGCTCTTGATATGTTTGACCACCGTTAACGTATACCAATGCTTCCAACAACTATGTAACCTATATTCTGGCAAATAAACATTTTCATTTTCATTTTCATGAAAGTGCTTTTGCGTTGCCTTACGCATATACTCCATCCCAAGGACAATCAGGTGCATTTGATATAACCGATCTTATATAAAGAACTTCTTGTTTGCAAATCTTATTACACATTGAACGATTGCCTCATAGATAAATTACACCACGTTTAAGAATGACTCCGCTAAGTAAAATGTGTATCATTACTAAGATGATGAAAAACCTTAAATTAAAAAATTATTCTTGTTAATAAATAAATTGTATATAATTGTATTAAAAATAAATACTTGTAATGAACTAAATACTGTAGGCCTTAATAGTTGGACATAGTTGGACATAAGATATACTTGTGACTGTAACAACTTTGAGCCTGTCGACCACAATAAACAGTTTTGAATTCGAATTATGTTACGTCATCGTATGGATAGTGGTTACCCTAATGTCGAAATATATTTTAAAAAAAACTTGTGTGTACTTATGTACACGCGTTAGAAGTTATACTTCTTAATATACAACTTGAACAGTTATCAATTTTCATACCACCTAGAACTAACGTCATGCTGTTAAATTTTTTGGTGTCGGTGTGCGCGCGCATCGTAAAAATTCACTCTCATCATTTTTCTCCATCGCGCCAAAAGAAGTATAACTTCAAAAAATCGAAAACAAAAGCAAAAGAAGACGAAAAGAGCAAGCCCGGAGTTTCTTTGTGGTTTCTCCGGGTAGTCCACCTAGGTAGCTAGAGAAAGCTACAGGCTAGCTAGGTTAGGATCCTCAGCGGTGAGGATCGCGTTGCCCCCTTAACTTGCCCTCCATTTCGAATTCCATCTTTTTACTTCAGCGGCCGCCTGAGCTGTGGCCCGAACCCCATAAGGGTGCCCTCAGGTATTAGTGGCTTAAATTAAGCTACTGGTTGAGAGCCTTTTGCGCTAGCCAACTGCTCGTTGTTTTCAATTCTTTAATTAAAATATACTATTGCTAAATTTAACAATAATAGCTTAGTAACTTGCTATTTATTATTTATTTAAGGATATCAAAAATATATGTGACGAAACAGACCGCAAGACGGACTAATAAAAAATATTTTGTTGCTTTAATTACTGTTTTTAAACTGTGTTTATGTTATTCACTGTGAGATTGACAAGTACAAGTGTATGTAAATACCCAAGTGCTGAATAAATTTCATTATTTCATTTCAAGGTTGTTCAAGCCGCCCAGTAGGCCTCTGACATGGCTTATCGACTACTATCTAACGACTACAAACGAGACAACTACCGACAACTTAACGTGCCCTGCGAAGCACGGACCGCAGCCTACGTGCTAGGACCCATGAGAGCAATCGGCTGTGATATTTTCTGTGAATTTGCACTTTAACATTTATGACATTCCTTCATAGTAACCTCGAAAATATGTTTTTATACTCTTCAAAAATCAAATGATAATCGTTGTAAATAATTCTTATTTTGAAAAGAGGAAGAATCCTCATGTTGCCAGTTCTAGTCTAGTTCATCACTTTACTTCTTTATAAATATCAGTAGGGCTTAAAGTGGGCGACATATCAGTTAGCAATATAAACTAGGAAACGTATTTAAAATACCTACACGTTAAAATATTGGTCCATTAGTAGAGTCCAATAAAAGAATAGTGTTTCTGGGAAGCGGAGCCGTGGGAGAGGCATCTACCGCCATCTCAACAAGTAAAAAACGTTCATAAGTGATTCCAGTAGAGCGCGCCGTGTGCGCCGACCACTGCCTCCAGCCTCGTCAGTGTTTACGTGTACCCGAGCACGCATCTAGCGGCCATAAGTGTCAATAAAACAATTATGTGTAATGTGGGCTTCTGGTGTTGTGTCTCCAAACAAATAACAGGTTTTCATTCATTCTACATTCCTTACATACAATGTAAATGTGTGTCGGCAGAACCGCACGGTAGCGACATTTAAGTGAAGTAGTGCATAATGTTTTATATTATACACAGCTCGACTGAGTAATTAAAAAGGAAAGAAAAAAGGTTTATTCCCAAAACGCACAGATAACGTGTTACTGGTGGGTCGCATTCTTAGTAAAAAAAAACATTTGAATTAACTCCAACGCCGCCACTAATAAATAAAATAAAAAAATAAAATACTAATGACTAATGACAGCAACAATATACTAATCGGGTGTAACATATTATAGTTTCGCAGTCTGGACATTTACTTCATTTGTAATCTGCCAACCTGCTGAAAACGAGTTCTGACAAATTTAGTTCAATATCAACACCTACGGGTACACGTCTTTCATATCTTAACATATCGGCGGTCGCGTTCGCGCTCACAGTCAACCGGCCAAGTGCGAGCGAAACTTGCGCGCCGAGGAATCCACGCGTGCTTCTGTTTTTACTGCGATACCAACATTATCAAGTGCATGGCCCCGACTAGTACCTACGCGCCGCGTGTTTTGTAGCCTAAGTAGCTCATTATCAGGGCTTATTACAATAACTCTCGACTCTAGCTACGAATCGTGAAATACTTCACCACATTCGAATATGGTTTTATTATGTTTCACTTACGAAATTCTACTGTCAAATTTTAAATATGATTAGTTTCTGCTTTGCTAAAATCGTGGCCTAGCTAGCGCTAACAAATTTTACAATTCTTGTAGACCTTTAAATTGGAATAGTACTTTATGTAATAATGGTTCCAAGGACCGGTATGGAAAGTAGACGTAATGGTCTAAAACGATGTATTTAGTCTCACAAGACATAGTCACGGGATAGTAAGACGTAGTTACAGTAAGGAGCTTAAGCGGAGCTACTTGGAGAACATCAGTTTAAGGATTGTGGGACAAAGTTTTCTCGTCGGTCACTGACATTAAGCATACATTAGAAATACATTAGAGAAAAAATGTGTATAAACAATAAAGATTATAAATAAAATAAACAATTTATTGCAATAACATTATGTTTATCACCTTCGAGATTTGAAATATTAGCCCGTTTATTAGGAAATGTTATTGTTTCTACCTTTAGATTATAGACCCCTGCACATGGCGGGATGAACAAGATATCGACAGAGGAGACTGCACGCAGTGCCTTTAAACAGTAAGTATAGAGTAGATATATGAAGCGCTTGCTGTAGAGTAGCCATCCGACTTATTATAAATAAAGAATAGATAATATAATAATGACATTGCAGTGGTGTTGCACGTGACGGAAGACGAATTAGAAGTGCGGTGTAGGATTGTGTTTTTGCGCAGCTCCGTGAGCGGTGCGTCGCCGGCGCAGCACAAAGCTGCAGTAAGCTCGTTCGTGCGTTTTTGTAGTTCGCCGTCTTTTAAGTAATGGCTGCGTTTTTCCCGATCTAATCCCGAGCGCGGAACTATGTCGCTTCCAAACGACTCTCGCCCTATTTTTTGGCGCACCACGGCACTCGGTGGACGCAAACCGGTCCTGCTTTACGTCATCGCTGGGGCCGTCATTCCTGTCATCATTTTCTGTACCGGCATGTAATTTATCTTATTTAAAAATTAACTTGCCTCTGTTGCCGTTAATGCATGTAGAACTCTGATATGGATCACAATTAAATTTTAGTTTTTACAACATTATTTACAATGCAAAGCGTAAATCTTATCTCAAAAATTTAACATCATCGTTCCAATCGAAATAACTGAAGTACTATGAATATAACTCTGCCGAATATATAGTTCAAATAATTGACATTCATATAAAATTGGTGTACTGCCATAATTACCTCAAAAGGAACCTTTATACATTGGTCTGTCCGCCAAGGCCCTTTTTTCTCAAGAACACGTGCAGGTATCAAGTTGAAATTAATATGATATAGTCAGGTCGAACAGGTAGAACCCTTTGAAGGTGTGCAACATTCAAGCTTCTACGTCAACACAACGAGTGAGATGGTCTCCGTGCCGCTTATATCGAGACACACAGGGCGCTCAATAGTTCTCATAGTATCGTGTTTTAGAATAAACGATGTATTAAAGCACTCGTAAGGTCCAAAAACAGAAATTTGTAGTTACATAAAACTAAATGGGATACATTTTCGAGCCTCAACTCCCATGATGGGCAATTTCTTTACATACCTATAAGTTTGCAGACAACCTTAGTGTTGGAGTCCGAATTGCACTTGGGCCAGTTTTCCAACATTTTTTTACAGCACATACAGCGGTAAGGAATTTTTAGCCTAGAAACCCTTTCACAACATTACCGGACAAAACTGGTGAGCGAGGGCCCAGGCCGCCAAAGTCAAAGATTAATTACTTTAGACTATCGGCAAATAGCGCCAGAGGGCACACCCGTTTGGACTTCGAACCTTTGGACGGGGAAATGCATGAGGTCTGCTATATGGGACGTTTACGGATACTGTCACTTTACATTAATATGCAAAAACTCAAGGTGGGCCATCCGATCGCGCGGCAGAGAGAGCATTTTATCCATACAAGTGCTGCGCATCTTATACCGACTCTACCCTGTATTTCTTCAGCCGCTGCTAAGTAGTACCTACAGTTTAGTGGATTAATTAATAAACTAAAGCTCGAGATGAACTCTATTCAGACATGCAGACATCGGCGTTCAAAGGAAGCCGCAGTAAAGTGTCGCACAATAGAAACAGTGCCTACCTATTGAGTACGCCATGGACTGACCGGCGGCGGCGCGCGGCGCGGGGCTGCCAGAGAGGTGGGGTCTAATAATGGGACGCGAATGATTGTGGCCACGAGGAGGGCACCGCGGGGGAGGCAGTCGCGCACGGGGGCGGGGGGAGTGAGTGAGCTCTAGTAGTAATTAAACGCTGAGTTTAATTAAGGCTGCTTCGAGATCGCTCCACTGATTTATCTAGTCGGTTGCGGTGAGAGACTCTATCGCATTGTTTCAGCAGTGGCGCTGCTATCAACGGATGCAGAGTGTTTGCACATAGTTGCAGGTATTGTTCTGCAGTAATGTTTTGGATTGAAAACCTTTTGTGAACAAATTCAAACCCAGCAAGTATTCACAGAGTATAACGAGTTACTAACATGTTATCTGCTCTCCTCACATCGCACGCGGATTTATCATCTTCGAAGTAGGCTCTAAGTAGGTTTGTACTATGTTACACGATTCTTACAACATAACAAGTACTCTCCACCTGCCTAAACCATTTATGGTTTAGGCAGTCGCGATTCTTTGCGAAATTTGTTTAAAGAAATAAATATACTTACTGTGCCATCGGAATATATATATCAGAATATAATGTTTGTTAGAAAAAATATTCATAATTATAAAAAGAAAAGTGAACTGCATAATATAAATACTAGGAATAAAAACAAACTAGCCATGCCAGGCTTTAGAGTAAGCAAAACTAATAAATCATTTTTAGGAAATTGTATTAGGTTTTATAATAAGCTTCCTACTCAAATTACTGATCTGCCTGACACAAGTTTTAAAACACATATTAAACGTATACTTATGGCTAGGGGTTATTACACCACTAAAGAGTACATCGATGACAAAGACGTCTGGCTCTCACTTCCTACCTGCACATTGCTCGCTGGAGATCTTGTAGCCATATAGACATGACTGATCTGCTGTGTTACGTGAACTATCTGTAAATGATTGCTATCATATACTTAATTTAAAATTATTGACTCTGTCTCAAAATGAATAATGTTATTGTTTCGAAGTTTTCTTTTGTATACCTAAATATAATCTAAAATAATAAGCATTCAGACAACCGATCGAGCATATATTGTGTTTGCCTACTAAATAATTACTCTAATTGGACCAAATCTCGTGTTCATGCCCGCTTGAGTATGTTTCGCCGGACCGTCTCAACTGGGTCGTGTTGAAACCGGTAGTAGATGAACCCATTGAGTTTGTTTCGCTGGGTCTACTCAGTTGGGGCGCATTGGATCCGGTGGTAGCATTAAAGCGCGACCGTCGTTATTAACACAAGGTCCGTCATAATAATAATACCTTTAATATAGACAGAACCATTGACAATATGTAGTAAAAATATTAGACCTAAACTAGATAATTAAACATAATCTCTTGACAATAACTTGATACGAGCTAGCTAAATATCATTTCTGTAATAAAATAAATTTTATAAATGTTTTCATACAAGATGTACCTAAATATCTATGTTACTAGAAATAATATCTAATGTATACAACTATATTACTACAAACATGTCAAAGTCAAAGTCAAAGTAAGTTTATTCCGTAAAAATTTTACATTTATGTGGAATCGTCATATTTTTTTTACCCTACCGTGCAGTGCATGACGTGGCAGCTACTGAGAAACACTGCCAGAAAACTCAGTAGGAATCCTTTTTAAAATAAAATCTACTTAAGATTAATTACAATCATGTGTGTTGACTCAGAACAACTCCATCCCAAGCACTTTTATCACTTAAATAATCAGAAATTTTGTAATATGCCCTGCTACACAATTTGGCTTTAATAATTCTTTTAAACTTATTCGTAGACAATTCTCTAATATCATTGGGAAGTTTGTTATAGAATCTTATACATTGCCCCATAAAAGAGTTACTTATTTTGTGGAGACGGGTAGTATGCAGTATGAGATTATTCTTATATCTAGTATTTACATTATGTGTATCGCTCCTTTTACAGAAGGAATCGATATTTTTATGCACATATAGTAAGTTTTCATATATATACTGAGATGGTACAGTTAGAATGTTGACCTCTTTGAATTTTTCTCTTAGAGACACTCTCGGGCCAAGATTATAGATAGCTCTTACAGCTCTTTTTTGCAATATAAATATGGTGTCAATGTCAGCAGAGCTACCCCAGAGAAGAATTCCATAGGACATTACACTATGAAAATAACTGAAATAAACCATTCTAGCTGTGTCAACATCAGTCAGCCGTCTAATAGTTTTCACTGCATATGCTGCAGAACTTAATTTGCCGGACAGTTTTTCTATTTGTGGGCTCCATTGTAGCTTTGAGTCAATAGTGATACCCAAGAACACAGTTGATTCAACAGGGTCCAACCTAGCTCCATTAAGTTGTACATTGGTTGTCGCCTGTTTCACATTCGGTGTAGTGAATTTAATGACTTTAGTTTTCTTATCATTAAGCACAAGATTATTGGCATTAAACCAATGAACAACTTTAGAGATTGCATCATTAACATCGTCAAAATTGCTTAATTGTCGGTTTATTTTGAACGTCAGGGAAGTATCATCTGCAAACAACACAATCTCATGCTTATCCCTTACGTATGTTCTGACTATTTACAAGCGCTTTTTTAAAGTCTACGTGAATAAAAACCTTTTTTATTTATTTTTTTATTTTATCTCTTCGCACTTTCAAACTTTAGTGGCATGTGCCGGCGGTAACTGCCAAGGGAAATGGGAAAGCATCGCTCTCTTCCTGCCTCGGGGGTGCTATTAAAATTCTTTTCCAACAATTAGTATTTTTTTAACACAGTAAAACACATCACTGCTAAACCGTTGAGGCAATTTCTTAGTACCTACCTATTAAGTAATTAAGTTGTGTCAATCCCCATTAAAGTTCCAATTATAAAACAAATTACAAAATATAAATTACAAGTTGGTATTAAAATGTTTTGAAGCAAACAAGAAAAAGTATATACATAGTTATGTCAGTGGACATTATGTTGATTGTATCACTTACATAAGTATCTTATTAGCGCGTAAAGTATTCTAGAGGCAAATGTAGATCGGACGTCTTTACTATAATTGTTTCGCATTATCTTATTTTAAGTTAGGATTGCAAGTCGTTTATGTGCAATAAAAGCAACTCATAACGACATCTGCGACCTGGTACCAAGCACATGAACACTGTCGGATCATAGCCTCCGGTAATAGAGAACTACCTATATGAAATAGTTTTTGTCCGGTTGCCTATCGCTTACCGAATGCTGGTTTGCCAAGTCGGTAGTTTAAAGAAAGGTATCGTTTTTATTGACCTTCTTAGTTATATATACTTACCTACTCCTACCATATAGAGTTCGCGCATATTCATAACAACGATTGAGGTAATCGAACGGACGGAAAAAATCGAGCCTACTCAATAGTTTTAAGATCTATCGAACGAATGAACAGAATGGACAGATAAATAGAAATCAATGTGTATTCATGTCTATTTAAAAGATTTTTAACGCAAAATTCCCTAAGTTTAACCCTAACATAAAGACGATTTGGTGAAACTACACGTAAGAAGTGTTTTGGGATCATGTAGGTACATTTTGAACTCAAAAAATATCCGTATTAATATTTACCAAATATTGAAGACTGACTTCATACTTTAACTTATATTTAAGTTAATAACTTATCCCTATATTTTGAAAAACTAAATAATGCAATTGCAAAAATCTTATTTTCGCCTTTAATTGACGACATTAACTTAGGTTAATTTCCACAACTTATAAAACTTAATTTTTTCGAATTTTTATGTAGTATGGGGATAAGCTGTTAACATAAACATAGGAGTTAAAGTAAAAAGCCAGATATGGTAAATTTTACTTGGAAATTTTTTATACTTCAAAATGTATATTTCCTGTGTGTATAAAAGGGTTTCCAATTTAACTACAAAGTGCTAAAATCCCAATATTTCTAAAATACACAAACATCGGAAGCACGGAACGGAATAATTATGCAGATGTTTATTTATTTAGAAGTAATTTAATGCGGCTTCTGTATCGAGAACTGTATTATTTGAAACCGGGGTAAATATTACATGAGTCCTGAATAGTATAGATTTACAAGTGGCTCGGAGGGTGGAGTTCTGATCAGATTTCACGTTATTTTCTATTTTCAGGAAAGGACCACATCTTCTGTGACCATTTGTATTATAAAATAACAGATACCTATGCTCGGTTAAACTGTATCATACAGGCATAAACATCTACATTAGTCAAGTGTACTAAGTCAGTAATCCCTAGTTCTCACCCTTTGGCTTGTCGATGGAGAGGGCCCTGGTGAAGTGCTCGTCCACGACGGCGGCCACGTCACCCGAATAGTGCGTGAACACGACGCAGTTGGCGCTGACGTACTGCGCGCGCGCTCGGGCTGCGCCCGCGCCTCCCGCGCTGCACTCGCCCTCCGACTCCGATGAGCCGCCTCCTGCGGACAAGCACTAATGTGACTTCACGCTTTTTTCAAAAAGGAGCGTTGAAAAAAGTCGTTTTATATTATTAGTTTTACATATTGACATGCATGTGCTAGCTAGTACCTACGAGTAAACAAGGAGTTAGGGGTTAGTAGGTATCTACGGAAGGGACGTCGCAACGCTATATAGCTATGTAAGATAATAAATGAACAATATCCTGGGACTTTAACTCGTGTCTTGCCACATAGAAAACAAGCTCGAGTAACCCTATGTTACTCGAGCTGGTCTGCTGTGTGGCAAGATTTGCGGAAAGCAGAACATAGAGTTTTAACGCTCTATGAGCAGCCCGAAAGAGGAGTACCTCCACTTTACACACTACTTCCCAGCAGTTATTGATATTACTGGATGTAATTGAATAAGAATAATGCTTTAAAAACATCTAAACACAATGTTAATTGCTCATGTATAAATGACTGTGACTAATAGCATTTCTCTTAAGACAACGCACACAGTTGGGAATAAATCCCTGTTTAGCGAGGTTCATTACAACTTACGAACTCGGAAGTAAAGTTTGTGCTTGTACAAAGCACAATCAGATTGAGTACAATTAGGTACACATGGATCACACAAATATTGTTCAGAGCGAGGATCCACCTGGATACACGGTAGCGCCGAGGAGGGAGACGTACACCTCAACCATGCGTTTGGTAATTATGATAGGTATTAATGTTACTACTAAGTCTACAGGTGTGAAGGCTCCAGAAGGGAAAAGGTGGCAATAATTGAGTGGCTTGGCTTTCGATACACATGGCATCATGTGTGTGTCAAAGGTGAGCGCTTACCGAGAGGTGGGTCGTAGGCAACTAGTAAGGTGTGCAATGCGTACCGTCGGCACTGGCGCGGCCGTGCGACAGGTCCTCCTCCTTGGTGCGCAGGCGCGGCGCGTGCAGCGCCAGGTGCGCGTGCGGCGGCGAGCCCGGCGACTGCGCGCCCGACGACGCGGAGCCCGAGCTGAGCGCCGCCGCGCCGTAAGCCTCGCTGCCGGCATTGCCCGCGCCGCTCTGTACGTTGAACTGCACAAAGGGCGCTATCCACTGAACTCCGTTGTTGCCACATAGCTGTGACAGTAAGGTCAATAACGCGAGCCTCCACTATACGCTCTAACCTTGCTTTACATTGTTGGCATTACTTACTTACTTATCGTATGGGCAGTGGTTACCCTGGTGTCAGAGTTGTTTAAGCCGCCCAGTAGGCCTCTGACATGGCATAACGACTGTTGCCTAATGGCTACAACCGGGTTGGTCCCGGTTGTAGCCATTAGGCAACAGTCTTAACGTGCCCTCCGAAGCACGGAGACGCTCACAAATTAAACCACTTTGGCGGTCACCCATCTATGGACTGACCGCGAGCCTAGTCGCTTGACCTCGCCAATCACTTACGGACTGGTGAGAGCATCTGGCTATGAGCGCCTCTATGGCATTTATACATATTTAATATGATTGTTCCTTCTATTAAATAATAAATATATGAAGTCAGATAATATTTTATTGGAAGTTTTGTAACCGTTTCCAGTTATATAGGTAAGTCAAAGTCAAAAATCATTTATTCCGTAAAAAATTTACATTTATGTGAAATCGTCATATTTTTTTACCCTACAGTGCTGTGCATGACGTGACAGCTACTGAGAAACACTGCCAGACAACTCAGTAGGAATCCTTTTTTAAAATAAAATATACTTAAGATTAATTACAATCATGTGTGTTAACTCAGAACAACTCAATCCCAAGCACTTTTATCACTTAAATAATCAGAAATTTTGTAATATGCCCTGCTACACAATTTGGCTTTAATAATTCTTTTAAACTTATTCGTAGACAATTCTCTAATATCATTGGGAAGTTTGTTATAGAATCTTATACATTGCCCTATAAAAGAGTTACTTATTTTGTGGTATGGGTCCATTATTTTGATATGTAGATTATCACCGAGTTGCAAATTAGTTATACCTGTTCACTTACCTGTGCACTAACCGGTTGTCCTGTTGCTGGGGTACTCACTTAATTTTTATTTTCATTACGTCAATGTCTCTGGTAGACGTTGTGTGATTTATTAAAGAGCCTCTGCATTCGTCAACTGCTTGATCTCTTAATTTTAATATAATACCTAATACTAAATTTAAAAATACTATAAGCAATTACCTCTTAACTTATTTGTGTAAAGGTCTCTACATTTTTATGAACCACATACATGGACTTGTTCTAAAATATATTTAAGAGTACTAAAGTCTTGTATAAGACTTGTTGCACTGTGAGCTTTACAAGTACAAAAGTGTGTATATTATAATAATAATAATATCCTGGGACACTATTCCCACACGGTCGTCGATCCCAAACTAAGCAGAGCTTGTACTATGGAAACCAGATAGCTGATATACTACATATACTACTTTTCTTTTGTAAATACATACTTATATAGATAATTACACCCAGACTCAGGACAAACAGACATGTTCAAGCACACAAATATCTGTCCTACTAGGTTGGAATCGAACCCACGACCTCCGGCGTGAAAAGCAAGCATTTGCCAACCACGCCAAACGGGCCGTCGTATACCCAACCGCTAAATAATTTGCATTATTTCAGCATAGTTCGTGCAGCGTCAATATATACAACTTGTAACGTAATTAACGCACACCCTCATACACCCCAATTAGAATATTATGTTGTAATCATAATACATACACTGAATTTTTTATTTAACATGTATATGCATTGTTATTTGCTAAACTAGTTTCTTGGAATGAAGTTTATTTTTCTCTATTTTGTATTGAATGATGGAATTTCTATGAATACAAATAAAACTGCGGTTTTAAAAGTCTTATTACTTCTACTTGCGGTCCATTTCAATTTGTTTTGACTGTACAGGGTTAACATGTCAACAATTTCCGTAGTTTTAATTATTTTGGAATATAAAATTACCTATACTAAAAATGATCTAAATCGATTCAGTAAACAATTCAGAACGAACTATTTTCAGGAGGTGCGTTAATTAAGTTACATATTGTATAATCTCGTGCTTTCCCGTCAGCGGACTTGTGGCCTGGAATATCTTAAGACACACGCTATTTTTTTACTTCTAAGTTAACGTTTATGTATATGTATAACTATAATGTAGACCTAATATTTATAAACATTTACAGCTTTTTATCACTCATGCCGAGATTGAATACTATAAAGAAATTAATTTTGGCATTGAAATGTTTTCAGTTGAAGCCTGATTATTTGCAAAAATCTTGGATCGTCGTGAAATTCTTCAGACGGATGATAACCTTTCTCATAACGATGAAATCGAATGCGGGAAATAGTTGGCAGCATGGGCCATGCTGCCAACTATTTCCCGCATTCGATTTCATCATGGCGGGTGGCGGAGCGGAGGCGATGTTTTTGCGCACGTGATATATGGGCCGGTCGGACCGGTCCTCCCCCCCCCCCACCCCTTCCACCCTACGCCCTCTACACCACGCTCACGTAAAAACTCATTCTCTATTACTCGTTTATGAAGCACACACGTAGGTAGTAGGCAAGTACGTATACTTTCGTCGCGACGCACTTGCGATGAGGCCGCATGCGAAATTAACTTTAAATACCAGTAGATATTCATACAATTCACACAATAGTACTCTTGAATACCTCCTTTTGTAAGAATAAACTCGCTGAACATACCCAGAAACCATAGACGCGGATACCACATACAAGTGAAATGACAATAATAGTTGTGATGTCAGGTTAATACAAAAATATTGGATGCTCAAGTGTGAGGTACCAGTTGACAGGTTCGAATCGTTTTTAAGTCATGATAATTATCTTTATAGTTTCCTTTATGTTTATCTTATAATTGTCTTCGTAACACGTCCCATTTTACCCATTTTATGCAAGAACTACTAAATAAGTCTAATATGCGTTCTTTGGTACATGTTTTGGTTGGTTGGTGAAGACATTAGTACTAGTGTGCACAGGTCCTACGACCGTGAGATCAGTCAATGATCAGGTCAGGTCATGCATAGCTAGCGTACGTACCCGATCGTACTGGAAGTGCGGCGCGTGGTGGAAGGAGCGCGCGGCGCCGCGGCCATACAGGTAGGGGTAGTACGCGCCGTACATCACCTCGGGGCAGCTCACCGCCATGCCGCCGGCCGGCCGCGCGCGCGCCCCATGCCGCGCGCCGCCGCCTGCCCGCGCCTACCCGCGCTGGGCGCCGCCCGCGCTGCAACAACACAACACTGCTGTACTAACGCCCAACCCCAATTACTGCTGTATAGTGTATTCGATAAACTAAATAAAAACATTTAATTCAGCACGACACACAAAAATACAAAAAGTTAAAAACAACATAGATAGATACAGAAAAAAGTTACAATCAAGACATACAGCAAATGAGTAGGTAGCTGTATAAATATACAATAGCGACACAATCTATAAAATAGCGACAGTTTGAAACAATTGTATCGCAAATTATGATAATCTTATTTCACAATTTATTTATATATTTTATTTTACTTTTCATATGGAAACATAGCAATCACGATTTGAAATTAAACACATTTTTCACAATTTTATACTACAAAGTCATCAAATAGTTTTACAGCTCTCATAAGGAGGCGCGGTCATCACTTGCCCTCACAAATATTTAGACTCATTTTTCGAAGAGCTCCATACTGTAATGTCTCTTAGAGAAGTAACGGCATCTTGAAATTTATTAAATATAGTTCTAGTTTCACACTAATTGCAAGACTTTTTGATAAAGACTTCATGGGTGCTTCTATCGTGAGTACAAGACGCCTCGCCATATATACCAATGCAATTGCAATCGGTCAACGGTGTTCGTAGAAAAGAATTAAACGCGATGACTACAAAAGTTCCACAGATGACACCCGACATTGTGTCTAACATTTACGCAAATGATATGATAATTAAGTAATAAAATGCACTTTATTCAAAATAAATAATGCTTAGGTACAATAGTGGTGTTAGTCGTGCATTAATTGGAGGAAATTATCAACTTATTGACCACTAGCCCGCCGCCAGAGGTTTCGCCCGCGTACGCGCGTGGTGTGTAAATATAAAGTAGCATATGCCCTTTCTCAGGCATCACACCATCCATAACTAATTTCATCATAAAAGGTCGAAAATGTGCAGCGCGAAAAAAAAACTTATTCAAAGTATTTATGGCTCACTATTTTGGGATTTAATGACATCGCACGACCACCGCATCTTGATGTAATTCAACGGTTAATACCGCGCACGCCAAGATAGCTCTGGGAAGGTATTAATTTTTCCGACCTTTTGATCTCGTATTATGCCCAATTTACACAAAATATTTAAAATGGGAGCGGTTGTGTTATTTGTATGAATGTTTTATGTTTTATCAAAATTTGTTCAGTACTTTTTTGCGGGAAAGGTTAAAAAACATACATCCAACCCCACAATCAACCTCACAATTCGTATTTATAATATTATTAGGATCAATTTGCGAAATGTGTCAAGTATTCCCGCTGCATGTATACTTTAGGGTTAAATTTGGCTCATTTGCCTGTCCCTTTGCCAGTCTCACGCTTCTTTAAGGAGGAGTAGGTAGCTTTAATAAATACTGTCAGTGTTGTCCAATCTTGGTCAAGGAAAATATAATTCAACACGACATGAGATCATTGCGTTACACACGAGCAGGTAATCGGCGTGAGCCGAGCTGAAGGCAAGCGTTTGCCTGGCTTAAGTCATATTTATCAATAGAGTACGAGACAACTGCCAGGTGAATTACATATTAAATTCGTTAAATAAAATAGTTTTTATAAATAACATATTGATTTAATGACTAATAAATTTTGTAACAAATAAAAAAAACATTCACATATACCACTGCAAAATGTAATTGTAATTGTAGATAAGCAATCTAACTTACATAGCTATAGTAACGTATATATATATATATATTACATGAATTATAAAGGAACCAAACAATTTTTTCTTGGGATATTTTTAAATACTTTTAATACTACGACAAACATCCATCAATTACATAAATTTCATATATTAGAACCGAGACCATACTACGACCAGAAGAATGCCAAAAACCAATTTATTTCCACAAACAATCCACTTTTAAATAAAAAGCAATGCGCCACCAACTTAAATTGCTGCTAAGATGATAATCTTTTGAGATAACTATTTAGGTGTGCAATCAGTACTTTTGCTTAGATTACCGAATTATTTGTTATAAAAAAGGAGACATTTTTGGTTTGCAGTCAAATACTACTGGTTGTTTTTTGTCAAGTTTCACATGACATACTTATTGCGCGCGCATATGCATACGCGGCTGATGTAAAGGTCTAGCGGTAGCGTGTTTAACAGCAGATAATGACGTCTGGCTCCAAATGCCGGTCAGGCCAAGTCCAAACAGTGATTTGGGATTTTACTGTGAAGAATTTCTCAGTACCAGCCCTGATTCAGGAGTTGGCGATGTCACACCCCCGCGCCTCGGAGAGCTTGTAAAGCCGTTGCTCATGTATCGGTCGTGTCGCTAGTCGTGCCATCCTATAATGAGGAGAGTGATGGAATAGAAAGTGCTCCGTGTTTACCTCCACGCTTGTACACTATAATTTATTGTTTATGGTTTATTTTTTTCTAATTAGTGCAAGTTTTTAATTAATTTATTGTAATTAACTTTAATAATGTAAAATTTTAATGTTGTGGTCGTCTTTAAGTGTTTCAGCACTATTATGTTGACGATCCTAAAATAAATAAATCATATGCTTCGCTGAGTTGGTTTGCCTCTACTGAAACTGACTGTCGTGGCCGCACTTCGAAAGAACTACAGATCCTGCCCAGTATTGGATTAGATGGCAGTGTTTTTATTTTAGTTATAGAAGATATTTATTATTTATAAAATAATAATAATAATTCAAAGGTTTTGTCATGTCAAGGGGAACTATAGTAGTAATTGTCAAACGGAAAAAGGAAAGTTTTATCTTAGCCAATTCTACAACAATTATTATTCCTAATAGGTACCTACACTTTCGTCTAGTAGAGCAAAAGATATTCGCATATGAAACCGAAATTATGGTCACTCTGCTCGAACATTGTAAGAGATAACATCATTTTTGATATTACACGTGTAGAATACTGTTCTGAGGGTAAAACGATATGTTAATCTGATGAAGTTAATATTAACAATAAATGGATGTTCGCACCGAAATCTTAAGAATTATAGATAAATAAATTAATATTTGTGTGATGAGCACGAATATTTGTTTCTGAGTCATGGATGTTTTCTATGTACTTAAGTATTTATCTATCTATATAAGTATGTATATCGTCACCTGATACCCATAGTACAAGCTTTGCTTAGATTGGGGCTAGGATGATCTGTGTGACATTGTCCCTAGAATCAATAATAAGTAATATTATAAATAGATAAAGATTAATTTTTTTAATTATTTATTTATAGTTAAATATCACGGTTAATAACCAATTACATTAATTAACTTAGAAACAATTACATTACTTATTTTTAGGGTTACATATAAAATTCAATACAAAATACTGGACATCCTTGCATACTTTCTTTGACAGAAAACCAAACATATTCGCCTAATGTCTGTCCATCTATCGGCAAACACATCGCATTCAGGATAGGCAATCAGGAGGGCGTTTAGCACATCTAGGGTTCGACATACTGGAGACTTGGCTCTAGCGACAGTATGATGCATCGGCTTCGCAAATTATTCACGCTGGTGGCGGCACTGATGATGCCTACGACCAGGCACATATAACGGACAGAATAAATTAAGGAACTCAGGACAGTCGATTTCTCCACGAAAGGTTTTACAGGCTACCGTAAGCTGATCAAGGCCTCTTCTCACCTCCAAAGAATTAAAACCTAACATTCCTACAAAATAGTTAGTAGGGTACATATAAGGATAGTAGTTGTATATGCTTTTAAATAGAAATCTAAGGAAGGTTTTTTGCACCTTTTCGATAATCAATATTTGGGTCGCTGTATGAGGGTTCCAGTCACAGGCACTAGCCTCGAGTTTGCTTCGAACCAGACAATTGTAAAGAAGGCTGATGACTTGTGGGTTCTCAAAGTCACGGACATTACGCAAAACAAAACCCAACCGCCTAAATGATTCCTTGGCAACACCGGAAACATGATCACTCAATGTGAGACAACGATCGAAGGTCACTCCCAGGTCCTTTATGTTGTTGACACGAGTAATTGGTTGACCACCTATAGTATAATTAAAAAGAACTGGTCGCCGTAATTAAAAAGATATAGATAGAGCTAGTTTAAAGTTAATTAGTTAAGTGCACGATTAGCAGCTTTCTCTAACAGGAAACTGCATACGTACTCATAAAGCTAACAGACTCGTACATTGGTTGTTGGGACGCGACAGTCCATACTTTAATACCTTTTTTATTAATTTAGCATTGCGATATGTATAATTAAATAGATTTTACTACTTAAGGTTGATATGCGTTCAAGGTAACGCGGCCAACTTAAAACCCCTGTAACTTCTTTATTTCCGCTTTTACAAATTTCTGGTTTGTTCCCTTCGATTTTGACTAATTTCGACAAAAAAAATTAAGATTTCTTTTTTTGTTTGGGAAACGTGGCCGTGTCGTGTTGTCGTGGTCAAAGGCTTCACGGACTATGGCGAAACCTGGGTTAACTGGCAAAAAGGTGATGCTGTGTGTGTGGTAGGGTTGGAAGGGCATTATTCATTATGAGCGGTTACCACAAGGCAGGACCGTCGATTCTGAACTCTACTGCGAACAACTGATGAGATTAAAGCAAGAAGTTGAGAGAAAGCGGCCGGAATTAATCAACAGAAGGGGTGTGGTTTCTCATCATGATAACGCTAGACCGCACACATTTTTAGCCACTCAGAAAAAATTAAGAGAGTTTTGGTTGGGAGGTGTTAATGCATCCTCCGTATAGTCCTGACCTTGCACTTTCAGATTACACCTGTTTCGGTCTCTTCAGAATTCTGTCAGGTTAACATCACGAGAGGACTGCCAAAACCACTTGTCGCGGTATTTTGATCAGAAGTCCCAAAATTTATATAGCAATGGGATCATGTTCAAGATGGCAAAAAGTTATCGAACAAAATGGTATCTACATACTTTGGTTAAACGTAAATAAATTATATTAAAAAATATTTTGAATGTTCTTAAACAATGCGAAGAAAATTTTTCCCCAAAGTTTCCATAGTACAAGTTCTGCTTAGTTTGGGATTAGATGGCCCTGTATAAAAAATGTCCCACGATATTATTTACATTATTTATTATATTCTTCTATTTCTTCCTCCAAAATAATAATAATACCTTTAATATAGACAGAACCATTGACAATATGTAGTAAAAATATTAGATTTAAGCTAGATAATTAAACATAATCTCTTGACAATAACTTGATACGAGCTAGCTAAATATCATTGCTGTAATAAAATAAATTTTATAAATGTTTTCATACAATATGTACCTAAATATCTATGTTACTAGAAATAATATCTAATGTATACAACTATATTACTACAAACATGTTCTGACTATTTACAAGCGCTTTTTTAAAGTCTACGTGAATAAAAACCTTTTTTATTTATTTTATTTATTTATAAAACTGAGCCGATTTTAGATTAATTGTATTATTTTTTGTTTCCGATGCCAGACTTGTTTACCACAAGTTTCTTTGAAACATATTCTAGGCATACATTTTTAATGTTTCTACAAAAATAGGTTTATCAACAAAACTGTAATGATAGAAAAACATCTTAAAACTCGAAGAGCAATAGAAACATGGCTGCTAATAATCTGCTCTTAACGTCGGATAGCCAATCCAATTAGATGTAATAATACAGTCGACACTAGTAGGTTATGGAAAGGAACCTAAAGTATAAATAAATAAATATTTTTAAATAACAATTAAAATTTAAGCATGCCAGTATCTCGTGAAACACTTATTTTAAACTTAGACCTGCAATGTAAGAATCATATATTCTAATATATAATATTTATATTCTATTTCATCCTATTCTATTGAGACAACAACCGTAAGCATTTGTATAGATTTAGCTAGGTACTGTAAATAAGCCGGATCGCGATAATTGCGCTTTGCCGATGCAGAAACTCTTCTATCAAGAACCATCAACTGGCTTATTTCCGTGGAGGTGGATGGATTTGGAGCAGTTAGTTTTGCTACAAGTTTAACAAGATGAAGATGTAGAGATGTATGGTTGTTACTCTTTTTTTAATAAATAATAAAATAATGGTTTATTTCTCTCTTAAGGCGCATACATCGTGTTGTTATGTTAAAAACATTGTTTAAGCACTTATTTGAAAAGCCTTTGCGACAGCTGGAGTCTGTACTAGGCTCGAAACCTGTATAACAGATCTCCAGGCTCCCCCCGTCTTGGACATAAAGTTTAGAGGCTTATTTACATATTCCAAATTAAACAAAGTTATAAGCTAAAGTTTTGAGAGAAAAATAATATTACTAGAATTTGTAATGTGTTACACATACAAGGCAAAATAGGAAATACAACAAAAAATTAAAAATTGTGTGAGAGTTGAGTGTATGAATGGGTGTATTTGTGTGTTCTAATTATTTTTATTTTTGAATTTGAATCAATTTTTCTGTTTCATCGTAGTTTAAGTTACTTAACCACTTTGTTAATGTGTATTTACATTTGGATTTGCATTTGGCTGAAATTAATTTTAAGAAAACTTAACAATAATGGTTCGCTGAAAATTGTTTGCCTCACAGTTACCAACTGTACGATTGATCTGCTTTTCATGATAACAAATGATTTAGTTTACTACGGCTGGTCAAAAGAATATTCATATTTCCCTGAATGTATCATATGTAACAATTATTACAGAAACGAAGCAATTACAAGCAATTGTATAGCAATTCAATATACGTTCAGAGCCACCTGGCATAGGCAATCAGCCATTCTGACGCTCACTAATTATTTCTAGTTACATAGATATTTAGGTACACGGATTGTATGACAACATTTATAAAATGATATTTAGCCAGGCTGTATGATTTATTCTGGTTGGATCCCCTGATGTTTTAATTCCTGATTTATCCACCGTAAACTTTGTCATTCCGGTCTGGTCTCCTTATTCTTTTTGTCAGGCAAGTACTAATAGAAAAACAGTTAAATATGTAAAAAAAAAATTAATCATCACAGATAAACAGACATATCGACTTTCTACTTGGACAACCTTAATAATAATAAAATATGTTGACCATCTTAATTAACTACATAACAAAAGTAGAGCTAGTGACATTTGTTCTTATTATTGCGACAGACCATAAACATAAAGATTATTACAATTAAATAACTCAAACAGAACTTAGTATTACGACACAAAATCATCACACACAATCGACATTGGCTCTTTTGATTTGGACAGATAATAAAAACATAAACTGAAGTTTCAGAGCTAAATCAAATTTTATTAAATTTTATTAAATTAAAGACGTCAAGTTTTTCATTGAACTCCGATATTTAATTTTTGACACAAATAAAATAAAAATAATGAAATAAAATCTAGATTGATCGAATAACTAATAACGTAATTTTGTCCTTTAATTTGGACAAGTTTCTTATAGTCTAAATTCTTCCAGATAGTGACCGCTGACCCAGTGAGAAGTTGATCAGAAATATGATGGTACCACTTATCGGTTACGATTTCTTTTGTTTGCTGTCGTTTTGGGTTTGGCAATTGAACACTTATTATTTTATAAAACCATGTGAACCTCTTCGCGTGCCCTGGTTCATGCATAGTGATATTAATAGAAAACTCATTGTTACTGCTCTTAGACCCAGATATGGACACATTCCATGCATTAAATTTGCCTTTTTTGATGAAGAGGATCACTTCACCACACACACATCACAATGTGGATGTATCGAGGACCTACAACATTTATTGATGGAATATGTTCGATATGAGTCTAGTAGAAATAATTTAATAAGGTCCCTGAACTTGAACAGAACCGATGTGGGCATGTTCGATAAAATTCTATCCCAACCAAATTTAGTGAAAATTCAGTTGTTTAAGATACGATGGGACTGACATACGCTATGCGTAAAAGTCCCTTTAAATAAATAAAGAAAAAATAAACACTGTGAATATAGACAAATTGCAAATTTGCGTCGTCACTTAAAGCTTTCAAAAGCTGATATAAGTTAGGGTTTTTGGCAGACTGCAATAAAGCTTAAAATAATTAAAAACATGTTCAAACCGGATGCGGTTGACTTGTCCAAAACGTTACCACTACAATGTGTTTAGTTACGGACTCTTTTAAAAATCTGTTAATAGATAACTAGGGTATGCTACCGGAATAAAATATTTAAATTTATTTGTTATACCCTGCACGGTGGATCAGACCGGAATAGTAAATATTATAAAACAAAATGGATCCCCCAGGGTATCAAATACGGGGTAGGTACCTATCCAACCTGAATAAGTCGCTTGTTGATTGCTTGTTTTAAGTTAATGACAAAGAGATTATGTTTAAGTTTAATTATCGAAATTTATAGTTTAAGCTTATATTTTACTACATATTGTCTGAATTGTTCTGTCTATATTAAGGTACGAATTCAATATTATTATTATGGCGGACCTTGTGTTTATAACGACAATCGCGCTTTAATACTACCACCGGATCCAATACGCCCCAACTGAGAAGATTTCTGTTACTATACTTATTAAATAAACTTATTTGTTTTAGGCAAGTTCAATATTACACTGACTGTGAGTCTGACTCTATGACACTGAGTGTGAGTGAAATGTTTGACAACTGATAAATGTCCCAAACGTCTTGTGTCATTATAGTAATCAGCTCAATAGTTCTACCAAATGAAACGTTGTCATCAAAACTTGCTAATCTTTAGTTGTCAGTTATAATCCGACAAACAACTAACGGCAAAAAGGCACCTCCATATAATGGAAATGTTTGTCTTAAATAGTCTTACAAAAAGCACGCGACAGCATATGAGTTTATCTACTGATACTTAACTTATTTCTAATGCACATTTAGTAAAATTAATCGTTATGTCAAAATGAATACTTTTATCCTCAATGCTTTTATCACTTCTTGTATTAAAAGTTAGTTTATCAACTTACAATTCATATAAATCGGTACATCTATCATCGCAAACGCAAATGGTATAGTTTGTGAGGATAGATGTATCTACCTATTTGTGTGATCATCATAAAAAATACTTAGTTAAAATTTATATAATAACGCAATATACAGGGTGGCCGAGTAGTTGACTTTCAAACGCAAAATTTTGATACTTTATGATGAGGAGTATCCGAATCTCCCCCATGTATGTTCTACGATTTTGCGTAGTTTTCGAGATATAATTTTTTTAATTATTTTTTTTCTAAATTTAATGTAACATCAGTTTTCGATCATTTTCTCGTTCTGTTGAACATTTCTGGTACAGTTTTTTTGTGATAACTAATTAGCATAGTTCATTCAAATTCATCATTGCAGAACTGACGTAGAATTTATTCGAAAGCTCAAAATTAGGGTTTGAGCTCAGGACTCTAAATTGTCAAAGTATCAAAAAAAATGGGGAGATTATGGTTTATGATTCGGATACTCCTCATCATAAAGTAGCTAAATTTTGCGTTCAAACGTCAACTCCTCGACCACCTGTAGATATAGGGTCTCTCAAAGTAACTTTGTCTGTCTGCTACGCTTTCCCAACTAAACCGCAGACCCATTTCAGTGAATGTTGGTATAAAGATAGATCGCAGTACTAATCGCGTACAGACGAAGCCGCTGGCACCAACTAATACACAAAAACATTAGTATCTATTATAATATTCTCCTAGCCGAATTTCAGCCACGGCGGCCAGTCTCAATAGGGATTAGCCATCTCCGCGGGACATATTATAGTGCACAAGTGTACAGGAGCAGTTTCTCTTCCATCACTCTCATGATCCGATGGGTCCCCTAGCGACACAACCGGAAAGAGGTCAGGTACAGGACCGACGGCTTTACGTGCTCTCCGAGGCACGCGGGTATAATACCGCCAATTCCAAGTATCTATTATATTATGTAACTGAACATGTAAGTTTAGACGTTACTAAGGTACACATCACGCGTAAACGGATTTAGATGAATTTCGGTGAAGAGATTGTTTATTACCTGAATTAATTTATAAGATACTTTTTTCCCGGATTAATATTATATTATTAATTCCTGTGGCATAATTAAAAACCGAACTTAATAACATAATAAGATTTAATTTGGTATAGATATCATATGACACATTTTTCGGTGCTAAAAAGTATCCTTTATTCTATTCTAAACGCGGAAGAAGTCGCGGGCAGAATCTACTAATAAATATTGTTATTATTTGTTTGTGTACCTGATATTATTCTATCAGTGCGGTAATTACACCGAAGATGTAGCGGATGAACAACCGAGCCTTAGGGCCCTTCTGAGGTTGTTTAACTCCGTCATACTCGAAGGTCAACGGCCACAAGCATGGCACAGAAGAGTGGTCGTGCTCTTCTCTACAAAGAAACCTACTAATGAATTACAGACATGTCTCACTGCTGAGCCATATGATCTATATGAGCTATATAATTTTGTCGAGAGTTATTACGAATCGCGCGCAGGTTGGACGACCTCCAACCTCCCAAAGAAGCCCGTTTCCTAAAAGGCTTCCGATGTCCTCAGTAGAAAAAGAATTGGTGATCAAATTCTCTCAGTGGGTATAAAAATTAATGTTTCACCTACTGAAGTGAAAATAGGATGAGACTCATTCCAAGTTGTAGGCAACTATATTTAGGTACCTAGGACAGACAATCTTAATATGCAGGTCCAATTTCGAGAAAATAGTCGAGTTATTTGGACGAATATCCGTGAATATTTCAGCACACTCGAAAACATTGCCTTCAAAAGATAAAATAAAGAAGTTGAAACCCTGTGTGGGTTCATTAATTAGATATTCATTTAGTCCTACATCCAAATATTAGAGTTATTCGTCATATCGGATGTACACATCCGTATATAAATTATTTATTCATTTTAAACAAAGAACGGATATTCTAACTAAATTGTCACTTTTAAGAAATGCGTTTAGACGCATCAAATAGGTCTACTATTGTAGGACTAAAATGTTGAGTTATTTGACCTTTCGTACGTTAATGCTTTCCCACAAAATATCGATCCGATTATCGCATTATACTCGACGTTTCAGTAGCTCTAATTGCGATTCCTCGTGGGGAATATAATTCTGCCCGATTCATCGTTTTAAAAATATTCAATAAATACTTTTAAACAACTACCGCGTACATTTTATTTTATTACGAATGTGACCATACACTCAGGTTGCTAACAACGGTAAAATATAAAGCAAACATGGTATCTACCTTGTAAAATAGTGTTGATTTTCATTATTTTTAGGGTTCCGTACCGAAAGGGTAAAACGGGACCCTATTACTAAGACTTTGCTGTCTGTCCGTCTGTCAACGGACTGCATCTCATGCACCGTGATAGTTAGACAGTTGAAATTTTCACAGAAAATGTATTTCTGTTGCCGCTATAACAACAAATACTAAAAAATTAAATAAAATAAATATTTAAGGGGCTCCCATACAACAAACGTGAATTTTTTGCTCGTTTCTATAGATAATGGTAAGGAATCCTTCGTGCGCGAGTCCGACTCGCACTTGGCCGGTTTTAATTATTTCCTAGAATTACTCTTGTGCGATTAAGTCCGCCTGCAACAACCGTTTCGCTTCGAGTGGACGAGCCCGATTTAGTTGCAATTTGCAACATATTTTATTGGAAGTTCTAGAGTCAAACACGGACTTGTGACGTAGACGGATGAATTTGAAAGTTTGAGGTGTCCCATAGGAATAAGTGTAGCTAATTGTACCGTGTGACATACAAAATGCCCGAGTAACGCGAGGCTCTCTTTTTATGATAGCGTCGCTCTCCGCCAAGCCAGGCCAACTGCGCAGCGTGCGTGTTGGTGAGTGCTGATGCGCAAATCGGTATTATTCCCTCTGTTTCTATTTTGTTACCTTGTCGAAAACTTTACACGGCTCTAATGGAAGAAATATATCTATATTAAAGTTTGGTCTCAAACTATATAGTTCGTTATACAATGTTTTAAATTTTAACACGTCATTTTGTTTTATATCTTAAAGTTAATCTACTATATAAAAATAAGTCGGGTTTTCCTTCCTGACGCTATAACTCCAGAACGCACAAACCGATTTACACGGTTTTGCATTCGTTGGAAAGGTCTCGGGCTCCGTGAGGTTTATAGCAGAAAATTTATAAAATTTAACGCGGGTAACACCGCGGGGCACAGCTAGTATTATGTATAACTAGCTGACCCGGCGAAGTTCGTTCCGCCTAACAGTCGACTCTTTAATTTTTAAGTTTTTGATACCTACTTTATTTCATTTTATTTTCACTTATTCCAAATTAAGTTAAGTATATTTTTAGTGACAATAGCTGAACCCGCGCTTCGTCCACGTGTTAATTAGTTTTTTTCTCTTATTGGTTTTTCCTAAATAAAAGATATTTTCTAAAATAAACGTAGCCGTAGTTACTCCTTATTAGATTAACTACCTGCCAATAAAAGTCCTGTCAAAATCGGTCCAGCCATTTAAGAGAGTAGCCGGAACAAACAGACGGACAGACAAAAATTGTAAAAAATGTTTTTGTGGTGTACTTACGTACCGTAGGTATACCTATATGTATTTTCATATGCATGTAGTAAAAACGGTTATTTCAATATTACAAACAGACCCTCCAATAATATAGTAAAAAAATATATTTATATGTATAGATTGAGAGATTAGTGGTGATTGTTACAATCACCACTTTTTTGATTAAATATAGGAAACACTGTATATTGGCTTAACTTAGGTACATCCGCAAGACTCCCCCAAGTATAACTTCCACTCAATTGCTTTTAGTCCTATGACTAGACGAGGGCGCGTAGCTTGCTAGCTTGTGGACATCACCAATTGGCAAACTATTGGTGACATCGGTCATTCCATAAAATGTAAAACTGGTTTGTTTTCGCTTTGGAGAGCGCTTCAAGCTGTCGCTCCCTGGTGTAGACTGAGCGGTTTTAATAATTCAAATAGTAGAGTAACCACTGCCCATAGGAACAACAAAGAAACAAATCAATCAGAAGTAAGGATTGTGCTAGTTCCACAATACTCCTTACTTCCGACTGATTTGTTTCTGGAGGCCTACCAGAAGGGATGACGCCCTATGGAATGTTGAATGGAAAATTTGCTATCTAATAAAAAAAGAAAAGTGAGGTCTTATTACAAATTTAGGTTTCATACATATTTTGGTCAGCTTAAATAAAATATTGTCTCGCGAATATGTACACTGCTCTGAGAAGTCCACAAGGTCGGCCACAATGGCCACAACTTACAGGAAATTATAATTTATAAATAATAAATAGGTACTCACTCTATAAAAGTTCGATGTAATTGCAGAAATTAAAGCATATAATCTAAATTACTAGCTGTTTAGGTAGTTTTGTTTTATAAATAATAGACTCTTTAATTTTGATGGGACCGAAAATCAATATTATACATATCTCCCATCTGGTCTGATTCACTATGCAAAAAATCAACTATGCAAAATATATCATCATAATTCATCGCTTTAAAATTATTTGAAGTATAGAAATAAAATTGATACATCGCGACGGATTTAATAGGGATTATTAGCATTTCAACTCAAGTAATAGGGATCTATCTCTATAACTGAATTGAATGGTTGCAGGATAATTGTAGTGGCTAATAAGTGTGTTATATAATTACTGATAAGTGGGGACGTTCCCTAAAATAGCACGAGCCTACTTTCATTATAGTCTCTAATCTAATATTACTTTCATAATAACAATACAAGCTAATCTAGCCGATACTTAATATACTCGTCGTATATTGATGTTTACAACTACATTACCGGTGAAGTAGTGATAGTTAATAGTAATCATCTCACTTTATAGACTACTAGCTATACCCGCGGTTTCACCTGCGTTAAAGTAGTTTTGGCTTAAAAGTGTAACAAACATACATCTATACTCACAAACTTTCGCATTTAGATGTGTACCTCTAGCGGTTTTGGCAGTGCACGCCGGGATAGCTCGCAGATGGTAGCTTTTTTTTTATACTTACTTGATACTTATCGTCATATTGTGTACAATTCATACAATATCTTTAAAAATTGTAGCCTATGTATCATTCGGATGTATAAGCTATATTATTGTAAAGTTTCATAAAAATCCATTCAGTAGTTTTTACGTGAAAGAGCAACAAACATCCATCCATCCAACTTTCACGTATATAATATTAGTAGGATATATGACATAGTTTTACTGAATTGTTGATATAGGTCTCTATTTCGAAATTGGTATATTGCAAGTCCCAAAATAGGAGATATTATTTACTTTACTAGCTGTGCCCCGCGGTTTTACCCGCGTTAAATTTTATAAAGTATCGTAGCCTCCCCTGTAGGTGATAGCGTGATAATATGTAGCCTATATGTTGACCCGACCTCTTAGTAATACTCATGCAAAATTTGAAGTAATCCATGCAGTACTTTTTGAGTTCAGCCCGGACATACATACAGACAAACAGACACACAGACAAAAATTCAAAAGATTATATTTTTGGCTTCGATATCGATTTTAATGACACATTGCCACAATTATCCTTTTTTAGAAATATTCAATGTACAGTTCTGACTTTCTTACGATTTTATTATATGTATAGATGCTCTGTTCAGTGTCAGACCCTAACTAATAAACTTTTCCAAAAAAGGGTCCACCGACGATCATGTGAGGGGCGCTGGAGGCCGCTGAATGTGGCTCATGTCCAGCAGCTCATGTTACATCATCTGAAGAAATCAATTTTCATTTATACAAAAATTGCTTTATTTAGATGATAAACCAAACACACGCATGAAATTTTGGTTGAATTTAACTACACATATAAACCAGAAGGGGTAAGATGATAGGACACCTAATCTGAAACGACCAGTTGATCACAAATGTAATAGAAGGGAAGATATACGCAAGAAAAAAGAGAGGAAAGTTTACTGAACAAAGAAACATAAGTGGGCAGTTATCAAGAAGTAAAAGTGATGGCTCTACAGCGTAATAAATGGAGAATACTACACAGACAAGTGTCAAGCGCTTACATTTTGGATGGATGGATGATAAAAATAATAATAACTCAGTAATGTAATAGCAATTTAATTAGATTTAGATATCAAAGTATAAAATTGTAAAATAAAATACTGCTCTACCAGAGGATCTTACTGTCCTTACCGTGTTTATTGCGATAGGTCTACTCTACATAATAATGCGATTTCATGGATTTTAAAGAATGTCTCCTGGCTCGCCGTTCGGTTGAATCGAGTGGTCATGTTCCCTTATGCTACCCTTTTTCCATTTTCTCCTCTAAATTTGTATTGATTTTAATTTTATTATCAGTAATTAAATGACGTGAAAATACGCAAAGCTTAGGTTACTGTTTTGTCTGGCGTCTTCGACCAGTGTATCGCCATTTGCCAATAATGACCAGACTTATTCGGCAATTTTAATTATTTTTGGACGAAAATAACTTCTACAATAATAAGATAATATAGAAGACCGCTCATTTTGAAGATCTGTTTTCTTGGGTTTTGGCTTCCGGCAACCAGAATGGAGTTATTCTTATGAAACACGTCAACTCATTATACCCAATTGGTACCTACCTACTCATCCAAAATAATTTTATAGTGAAGAAAGAAAAATCTGTTGCTCATGTGAGTTTATCAAATTTTTAATATATCTCCCAAGCCGAGCTTTAATACCTACCTAAAGGATTCAAAGAATTAGGTAGGTCCTTTTCTTTCTGGTTTTAAATCAAAGGCCTGTTCTGGTTTAAACCATGAAAGGTTTTATTAAGTTTTTTTTTTATTAAATCACAGCGATAAAACTTTTGCAGAGGGGACAATTAGGTATGCGTCTACGTAAAGATTACTTTAGAGGTAGGTACGCAGTAATTATTACCGCATCTTTGTTTTGGACATAAAATACTTTATATTTAAGAGTCGAATTATCTATACATATTATATATACATGCTTACTGTGATAATTATCGAAACCTATAAATAACCTAGTATTAATAACCTAGTATTTCGACAGAAGAAGGTACCTTTATAACAAAATAGACCAATAGGCGTATATTTTTAAAACAAGTGCACTCAGAATTCAGCGTTACTGGCGCCCACCGTGGTAACGATCACTCCGCATTTACACCCAGATTAATTTAGTATAATTATTTTATTACATTATTAATACTTTCTTACGAAATTACAACTTTATTTTACTTACGGTGCTGTTTTAATTCTATTCAGATTAGTTTGTTTACATGACTACAACTTTTAATATTACTAAATATTTGGGTAGGTATTCAATAAATAAAGAGACCTGAAAGATATATACCTAACAGTACTAACTATGTTGTGTTCTCCTATACCTTTTATATTTAGAACTTCTACATGATATTGTATAACTGCATGAAACATTGGATACGTACGACAATATTATAGTTTGAAGACGAGGTAGTCCGGGTCTCTCAGTCCAGAGCGCGCTGCACTAATAATACTCCTTATAGTAGAACTAGAATCGTTTGAGTCGAAACAGTCAACGATCAAGTCACGGTCACACGAGATCAAAACTGTAAAATAAATCACTGTCTCGGTCCACAGCACTATCCGCGGATCACAGCACTGTATCACGTGGCACTCGCGGAGCGCGGCGGCGCAGCTGTGCGTGCGGGAGAGCGCGGCGCGCGGCACTGCGGCGCGCGCGCAGCCCCGCGCCCCGCCCGCCGCCCGCGCCCCGCCCGCCGCCCGCCCCCTCGCCGCGCGGCTCCGCCCACTGCCGCCCTACGTGGCCCGCCCCACGCTGCGTTTTTACGCCGCGCTGCGACAGACACCGAATTCTGTGAATCTATGTGACCTGTGTCCTGATTATGTGTTGGTACGAGTACCGATCGATACCCTCATATGCAGCAACACCAGCCGCGTTGCGTTGCTGAGGGACGCACATTATGCTTTCTATTCGGGATACCATATAGGGATATAAATGTACCTAAGACCCATATTTCTGCAAATAAAATAGTTTGAGTTTACCTATAAGTTGAAAATTTTATATAAACTGGGACAAGAGTCCCTGATCTTAACCACAGTAGGTAATTATTTTCGATCACAATACAATGTAGATACCTACCTAAGTAGGATTTTGTACACTTCTTTTTTAAAACAAAATAAAAAAGGTTTTTATTCACGTAGACTTTAAAAAAGCGCTTGTAAATAGTCAGAACATGTTTGTAGTAATACAGTTATTATTTCTAGTTAGGTACTTATTACAGATATTTAGGTACACGGAATGTTAAAACATTTATACAATTTATTTTATAATAGTAGTGATATTTAGCTAGCTTGTAGATATTAAGTTATTGTCAAGGAGATTATGTTTAGGTTTAATTATTGAAATTTATATTTTACTACATACCTATTGTCTGAATGATTATGTCTATATTAAGGTATGAATTCAGTATTATTATTATAACGGACCTTGTGTTTAAAACGACGGTCGCGCTTTAATGCTACCACCGGATCCAATGCGCCCCAACTGAGAAGACCCAGCGAAAAAACTCAGCAGGTTCATCTACTACCAGTTTCAACACGGCCCAGTTGAGACGGTCCGGCGAAACATACTCAAGCGGGCTTGAACACGGGATTTGGTCCAGTTAAAGTAATTATTTAGTAGGCAAACACAATATCTGCTCGATTGGTTGTCTGAATGAATATTAATTTAGATTATAGGTATTTAGGAAACAAATGAAAAACATCGAAACAATAACATTATTCATTTTGAGGCAGAGTCAATAGCGCCAGGCGTCTTTGTCATCGATGTACTTTTTAGTGGTATAATAACCCCTTGCCATAAGTACACGTTTAATATGTGTCTTGAAACTTGTGTTAGGCAGATCAGTAATATGAGTTCGAGGCTTGTTATAAAACCTAATACAATTTCCTAAAAATGATTTATACGTTTTCCTGACTCTAAAGCCTGGCATTGCAAGTTTATCTTTATTCCTAGTATTTATGTTATGCAGTTCACTTTTTTCTATAGTTATTAATATTTTTTCTAACATACAATATATTCTAATATATATACGCAGATGGCACCGTTAGTATATTTATTTCTTTAAACAAAGTTCGCAAAGATTCGCGACTACCTAACCCATAAATGGCTCTGACTGCTCTTTTTTGTAAAATTAAAATAGTACTTATGTCAGCTGCTGAACCCCACAGCAGAATGCCATAATACAATGGAATTACGCAAAATATACCAATCTAGCAGTTTGTTCATCTGACAATTGTCTTATTTTCCAAACGGTATAGGAAGCTGAACTCAATTTAGCTGCTAGCTTTAGCTTTTTAACATGACGATTACATTTTAGCCTAGCAGCTTTCACTGCTTCATCGGACAATAGAAGCGAAAGGGTGTTTGCCCAGTCTGGCAACTAACCGACAAACCAACTAACTAACAAATAATCCGCCCGTTTCGGGATTCAAATATGGCACAGCGCGGTTAGGTACCTGCTGGTGTGAAAAAGCGACGGTCGATATTTAGGGGCATTTAGTGCAACAGTCACACATACCTACGTTCGCGGTCGTATCCTCAGCCGGCGAGTACCTCCGATATGTCGGCAAGTGCAAAGTGGCATAGTGTATACATACCTACACATACATACCTACTTATTTAATAATAATAATATCTGGGGACAATATCACACAGATCATCCTAGCCCCAAACTAAGCAAAGCTTGTACTATGGGTACCAGGCGACGATATACATAGGTACCTTATATAGATAGGTAAATACTTAAATACATAGAAAACAGCCATGACTCAGAAACAAATATTCGTGCTCATCACACAAATATTTGCACTTACCGGGATTCGAACCCAGGACCACCAGCTTGGTAGGCAGGAGCACTACCAACTAGGCTATGGTGGCCGTCAATTTGACTGCCGTGACCACACAGCGATGGCTGCACTACGATAGGTATTACCGGAGGTAGTATCTAGTCACATACGTACCTACCTATAAGTAAATAGATACACTTACATGACGAGCCTGTTGGCGTGGTTGGCAAACGCTTGCTTTTCACGCCGGAGGTCGTGGGTTCGATTCCCACCCAGGACTGATATTTGTGTGCATGAACTTGTCTGTTTGTCCTGAGTCTGGGTGTAACTATCTATATAAAGTACCTACCTATGTATTTACAAAATAAAAGTTTTGTATGTAGTATATCAGTTATCAGGTTTCCATAGTACAAGCTCTGCTTAGTTTAAGATCAGATGGCCGTGTGTAAATAATGTCCCAGGATATTATTATTATTATTATATAGGTAGGTATACCTAGCAACTATCTACCTGTGCCTAGCCTAAGATCTTTAATTCCAAACTGACATACTTACCAACATAGGTACTAGTATTGCACTCTCAGCCAGAGCCTCAACACGGTGGGGCTATCCAGCGAGCTACTCCTTTCTGGTTAGTTTCTCCCCTCGCGGGTCTGTTGGAAGAGATATCTATTGAAATAAGCAGTACCTTTGAGCAATCTTTTCCTTTTTGTTATTTATTGTTAAGCATTTTAAGTGTGTACATAAATGATTAAATAAAAACAAATACAATAAACTTACTTATCGTATGGGCAGTGGTTACCGTGGTGTCAGAGTTGTTCAAGCCGCCCAGTAGGCCTCTGACATGGCTTAACGACTGTTTTCTAATGGCTACAACCGGGACCGACAGCTTAACGTGCCCTCCGAAGCACGGAGATGCTCAGAAATTAAAGCTCTTTGGTGGTCACCCATCTATGGGCTGAATGCGAACCTAGTTGCTTAACCTCGCCGATCGGTACCGACCGGTGAGTGCAACTAGCTATGAGCGCCTCAATACAATAAAAAAATATATATTTACAATAAAAATTAATACTTACTCATTTTAATTTTATTTACAAAAAAATCGATATTTAGTACTAAAAAGTTGCATCAAAATCTGTTCGGTAGTTTTTTCGTGAAGGAGTAGCAAACTTACAAACATTCGCTAATAATATTAGTAGGATGGGGTATCTAATGCCTACATAAAAAATCTCAAATGGTTATAGCTTTTTTATTGTTGAAAATTATACCAAAAATAAAGCAGATGTTATCCACCAGCCTGCCTATCTAATTGCTAAAAAATAAATCCAAAAATACATATTTAATAATAATAGTAAATTTTATAATTGTAGATTATAGTATTTTATAATAATATACTTATATTTAATTTAAGTTCTGAAATAGATTTCAAAAGAAAAATGTGGTGTAAAAATCGGCGAGATGCCAAACGTTCACACGAGACATGTTGCCAACGGCGACTGGGCGGCGCGGCTGCGCTTGCGCTTTACGTTGCTACAGTTGATTATGATCAAATAGGGCTTAATATAAGTCGGTCAACAAAATCTAATATAGACTTCTACTAGCCTGTAAATATATGTATATTTTATGAATTATGCATTTTATTCGCTTAAATGTCTAGGCAACACATTGTAATGTCATTGTGATAGGAACGACGCGACGTGAAGACCAAATTACTTTTACATAAAACATGTTTTACAAACACTAGTCATGTCACGCTTACCATACAAAATAATTGACAAATACCTAATTGTCTTTTTTTTGACAACTAAGGCAACCAAACCATTGATAAACTAACATACTTAATTTCTAAATACAAATACGAGTAAGTATATATTAGATGAATTACACCCAGGCAAAGAAAAAAGAATCGTGGTCATCACACAAAGATTTGATGGATCGAACCCAAGCATCGCACGGGGATCGAACCCAAGCTCTGACTTAGCAGTCAGAGTCACTAACCACTACACCAACAGGCCACTCAGATATGATCGACTTACTTCGGGTACACTGAGAAAAGCTCCGATGTTTAGGGTTCTGTAGCAACGTGGCAAGAGGAAACCACTAGATACCTTTTTTTTTGAATAGGCAGGAGGAATGCCTACGCATGCCACCCGCAAAAAGTGTCTGCGGGTGGGTATGTCGGACTCGCACCGAAAACTATTCGGTACTTATAATAAAATGTCAGTAAAATCGTTAAAATAACTCTCCTTAACATGAGAGTTCACAAAATGCTATAAGAGTATATTGTGATCTTCCAAAAGAATTTGATTGTGTTCACCACGGCACCCTATTACTGAAATTACAACCCTATGGCTTAAAGGAAGTTGCGCTTGACGTGCTGTTCTTTACCTTAATCAAAGAGTTCAGTGTGTCGACATAGGTGGAATTAAGTCAAATGACTATCGTCACTTTAGGCGTGCCACAAGGTCCATTCTTGGTCCCTTTTTGTGCCTTGTATATTATAATAATATCCTGGGACATTATTTACACACGGCCATCTGATCCCAAACTAAGCAGAGCTTGTACTATGGAAACCAGATAACTGATATACTACATATACATTTTTTTTGTAAATACATACTTATATAGATAATTACACCCAGACTTGAGACAAACAGACATGTTCATGCACACGAATATCCGTCTTGGGTGGGAATCGAACCCACGATCTCCGGCGTCAAAAGCAAGCATTTCCCCACCACGCCAACAGGCCCGTCGTAATATTTCGTATATGTATATTAATGATTTAGCACATTATTGAAAATAACGTCTATGATGTTGTACTTTTGTGGATAATTCGTCTTATTTTCACCGTTTACAAAAGGTTAATTCTTCTTTTGTCGGATTGAGTATCCGAATTTATAACAAAATACCAACAAATATCCAAGAACTGAAAATGGCCTATTATACTGTAAATGATTATTTAAACGATAATAACACTTCGTTCACACGTTCTTCTTACAACGGGGGAGTTCATAGCAGCGTTTGACTCAGCATTATTTCTAGAGTCACTTGATCAAATATAGTCCTTAATGTTACATTATGACGTTGCTCGTGTTCAGCCAAGCGACTATCAACAATATTATAATACATAGGTACTATCAATTATACTCATGTGGTCTCGGTTTATCACTAGAGTTCCTATAATCCCACGGAAAATCAATGTCTTTTGAATTATCATTACATAATTTACTATATAAATATATTTGTTCGAGGTTTCTCTCCTGCATATTATTTTAATACATTCGAAACTGTCTTGTAAATGTTTGATGTTACATTATTTATATTAGGTAGGTACTTGTAATAGATACTTGATGTGCCCCATTAGCGTCGCTTAGGTATACCTAAAACTACACACCCAAAACAATACTATCATATGTCGAAAATTTTCAAAATATTCTTTTTACATATTTGTAAAGCTAAAAACTTTAGCTAGATTTTCCAGTCTCTCCTAGAGTTTCCCTGTATTACCTAATAAGAGGCCCTCGTTAAAGTATTGCGTGACGGTAAGTGTAAAATCAGGAAGTCATCAAAACCTAAGTTTCAGACATCGCGCGATCACTGAACCCTGAGGGCAGCTCATGTTTAGGGGAAAAGGGGGTAATTGGAGTCACTTAAGCATTATATAGGATAAAACAGTCAATTTTTTGTTTGTCTTTATTTTAATCAACTTTTAAAGTATTTTAGTATTGGATGTATTGTTGCAGATGCCGTAGATGGTATTGAATCTGTTGAAGCAGATGTGGATAGAATGACGATTGAGGTATCTTGAATAATTACCTCAGGTTGGGTTAAGACTTCAGAGGCGATAAAATCTTCATCAGAAAAAATTATCGGATTGTTTGGGACAATACCTGATTTCCGGAATCCTGATTCACCTTTATAGATGCCACGGTGGAATATGCTCTAGTCTAGTCGATATTTTAAAAATATATCGCCCTCATTTTTGTAAATAGCTTTAAGAGCCATTTCACGTTTTCGCGCGAATTTCTAAGATTTTGGGCTCCTATATTAACATCTTAAGTAATACCCCGAAATTATTGAATACATGTTAAATATCGAATAATCGTTTTTGTTGACGTTTAATGTATCACATTTACCAAAAAAAATTTGCTTGTTCTGTAGTGATTCATCTCCCACAACCATTTTAATGAAAAATCGCCGCAGAGTCAATTTCAAAGTCCTGTATCTATCAATAATACTTATAAACTAAGCTAAAAACATACATTCAGCATGAGACATATATTTTATTCGTCGTTTAATGTAACAGATTCTTGAATTTTGTTACCATTAATTAGTAAAAAAATAAATCCTTACACCAATTTAATTTTTTTTTTTTAAATTTCAAATTTATTTTTGGTTTAAATAAAGCGTAATTACTAAAATAAAATTATACCAAAATAAACTTTGTTCTTTGTAGAATCGAATTCTACAGTTTTTTTTTAATATTTGCAATTAATTTGCCATAATATCGATTTGAACATCAGTTTAAACTACAATAAATTACGATACACGAGCGAGTGGGCGCCGATTAGTACGGCGCGCGGCGCGAGCGTAATCATTTTGTGAAATG
Organism: Pseudoips prasinana; assembly: GCA_951640165.1. Taxonomy (NCBI): domain Eukaryota; kingdom Metazoa; phylum Arthropoda; class Insecta; order Lepidoptera; family Nolidae; genus Pseudoips; species Pseudoips prasinana. Next base: position 470,984 of record OX621238.1, on the reverse strand, counting down.
GCTCTTAAGAGGACCAAAAAATGTTACATCTGCATCCTGTGGGATGTATTTGGAGGCAGTGGCAGCATATGCAAAATATTTTGTTTACAAAAATCATCAGAGAAGTATGACAGGCGTGATTGTCAAGTATTTACAAAACAGGCGCCGGTGATGATGGCTCGGTATACATGGCAAAGTGTAGCAGCCACTCAAAAAATAGATATTCATTAATCCACACATAATCAGAACATTCAAATTTGTATATAGTTCGTGCAGGAGCGTCTCAAGCTGAGAAGTCTCTCGGGAAGATTAATATTGATGGGACAAAACTACCACCAGCGCTCATGGCACGCAAGAGTGTAACATTTTTCCTCTTTCTCAACTTGTTATGGAGTCAACTCTTTTCATGCCTTTGGAGTATTTCCAGGTTCGGACCAATGCTGAGCCAATGCTTGCCTGTCTCGTCACAGTTATAAATATTATTATGAGTTAATTTATGTTCTGTTGATACTTATTGTATAGCTTCAGGTTTCCGAACAGAGATACTATTTCTATTTAAAGAGCCATCTAGCCAATTGCGTCCAGTCATTTTAGCACTCTTGTCAAAATTGTGTGAATTTTTAAGCTCTTCTGTATACTGGTATGCTGCTTTCCTTATAGCTTTGCTGTAATGAGCCGATCCCGCCCGTAGACGGAGTAGGCGTCGGGGCGGCGGCGGCAACCGGTAGCCCAACTCCCCTCGCAGCTGCAGTGGCAGGGGAGGGCAATCCAGAGCCCTCCCAGCGTACGTGTCCCGAACATCTGGGACACGGCACAAAAGGGGGGCACTGGAGCAGCATACCCGCATTTCCAAGAGAAGTCTACGGCAGGTAGGTTTAGTCGGTGCGAGGCCAACATATCCACCCTTAGACATTTTTACGGGTGGCATGCGTGAACGTCCCGCTTCCTTAACAAAAAAAAAGCAAGATCCCTGCCGGTTTCACCGTTTTTACCTACAAGTGACTACACATGACGGTGAGTGTAGGTATACCTGCCTACCTATATATTTATTATGGTTTGTTTCAGTATGGGAACAAAAGGAATGGTTCCTCTAATTTGGTCAGGGACCTTCTCTGCATCATAATTCATCGGTTGTCTGGAAGTAAATGAACAGTTAGTGTTTACCTACATGTAAACGTCTTCTTTATTTGGTTTTAATATAGAGGCTTTTGATATCGAGTTTATATAATTTAAATGTCAAATATTAAATATTTATTTTGAATCATACAATGTAGGTACAATTATAATAGCATCCGCCAAACTGCACAGCGGTTTGTTGGCAGAGAGATCACTCGCTTTTAGCACTAAATTGTAATTTTATTTTTTATATTATTTTATTTGGAACAACAAACAATTACACAATAAATGTTACAAAAATATTATCACTAATAAACAATTGTGTAATCCACAACGTTATTCACAGAATACATATAATTAAGGTGACTCACACTATACACTAAATGTAGTTAGTAGAAAACTTAACTAGCCAATTACAAATTTAGAATTTCGATTACAAAAACATTAAGTGAGAACATTATAAACCGAAAACAATAACTTAAATACATTTATCACCTACAATTAAGGCATAAAATAAAAAATAACGAAATTTACTATCGAGATGAAAATAATAAATAAGTAAGTACCTAAATATATAATTATGTGTTTTATGAAAAAAAACAAAAAGCTATTTGATTGTTGAATTAAAATTTTGAATAGTTTTCAAGATTGTGTTCTTGAATTTTCCTGCTGGTAACGAAAAATCTATGTTATGAAACTGCTCATTGTAAGTGCGAGTGACACATCGAAGCGGCGCTCGTACGCCAGCATTAGTTCGACAAGATGTGACAGCGAACAGTGGTTGCTTGCGTACAGCGCGCCTCTGCGGTCTTCTAGGAACTATGTAGCATATTTTGTTACAAATATCCATGCAGTCATACGCGTTATTGCTAAGACCATACAAAAGCATTGCCTCAAGAAAAGTTCGCCTGGATTTTAAAGTTAACAGTTGACATTTATTGAGTAGACTGGTATACGAGGCAGACGTAGGATAGCACTTATAGTTCATAGCTTTTACGATTTTTTTCTGTACTTTCTCTACATAATCGGAGTATTTAGCGTAAAGAGGATTCCACACCACGACTGCATATTCTAGTTGGGATCTAATTAAACACCTGTATAAATTCAGATAAGTCCTTGGTTTTTTAAATTCAGTAGCCGAGCGCATAACAAAACCATACATACGCCAAGCATTGTTGACAATCATATTAATATGATTATCAAGATGGAGCTTTTCATCCAAAAGTACGCCTAAGTCTCGAATCATACTGACTCTATTTAAAGTAGTGCTATTTATCGTATAGGGGTATTTAATGGCTGTTTTATTTTTAGAGAAGGTTATGCAACAACATTTAGAAATGCTAAGCTGTAATTTATTACCTTCACAATATTTATGCAGCCTATTTAAATCTTCCTGCAATGCGTAACAATCATTTAAGGATTTAATCGGCCTATAAATTTTCAAATCATCGGCGTATAAAAGAAATTTAGAATTTAGGATACATTTACTAATATCATTAATAAAAATAACATATAAAAGAGGCCCTAGTATCGATCCCTGGGGTACACTAGATGTAACAATTGTAGTAGCAGATTGAAAACCATTAATCACTACTTTTTGAGTTCTATTCGAAACATATGATGAAAACCACCTCAACAGATCTCCACGTATGCCATTGTAAGCAATCTTGGTCAAAAGAAGTTCATGGTCTACCTTGTCGAACGCCTTTTTAAAGTCAGTATAGACTGAATCTACTTGGATACCCGAGTCCATACTATTAAATAGATAGTCTGAATATACTACTAAATTGGTTTGAGTCGATCTTCGCTTGACAAAGCCATTTTGTTGCTGTAGAATAATATTATGAAGTACGGGATAAAGTTCAAAATATACAGAAAAAAGAACAAAATTGTACAAAAATTCCATTTTACATTCCATTCTATAGAATGCTATAGAAGTGATGTTAATATTGGATACAAGTATGTAAGTAACATAAATATATAACAACAAATTGAAATAATAAACAAAAACTAATATAAAACAGAAAATCCACTAAAGTTTCAAATATTACACTTTACTTGTTTAAACATTTTATTACATCAGATTGAAATTTGAATTTTGAACATGCAAATATATCAATGTCAATAAAATTTGTTTTATATGATTTCAAAATCCGATGAATAGGGCAACGTAGCCCATAATTCGTTCGACACATATTTACCGCAAAAAGAGTACCTGCACGAGCACTGCGCACATTAATAGTTCGAGGAACCACATAACATAGCATTCTCGTTAGTTCTATGGCATCAAGGTTATTGTGGACCATGTCATAGAGTAAATTGGCCTCCAAATATTTTCGTCGGTCTTCCAAATTAATGAGTTTATACTTATTGAGTAGTTGCAAATATGACAAATAACACCTAGATTTTTGACACCTGCTATACATTGTACGAAGAAACTTGCGCTGAACTTTCTCGATCTCTGCAATATATTTCTGGTAGAAGGGATTCCATATCGGGACTGCATATTCTAACTGGGAACGTACAAGCGTTTTGTAGAGGTAGAGATAAGTTTGGGGACGTTTAAATTCAGTAGCAGAGAAAACCTTATAAAATTCAAAGAATGTCTCGAAAGCCTTGCGTTTTCTGAAGTTTATTCCTCCAGTGAACCTAATGAAGCATATGCACACTTTATAGATTTGTTCTTATGTTTCTATGACTTATGTTTTCCGTATAGAATAATCACTAAAACCCTAAGCAAAAAGGCAAAATGGATTTCACGTGGTATTAAAGCCTGCAGTAAACGAAAAAAAGAACTTTTACAGCAATAGGTACTATAATAATCTTAATCAAAAAAGTAAACTCGACTATAAGACATACTCAGCAAGATTTAAAAAAGTTGTTAACTTAACACAAAGATCGCAAAATGATTTTTACATAAAATCAGCACTTAATAAATCTAAAGCGACCTGGTCTATTATCAACAAGTCAAAATTGAATTTACCTAAAGAACCTATAACTGAAATTCACATAAACAACAGCATAGTTACAAATCCCACCAAAATAGCCAATTACTTTAATGACATCTTTACTGACCCTTTATGAAATAATGAAATTTTATTCAGCACTTGGGTATTAACATACCTACACTTGTACTTGTCAAGTTCAAAATGCAGTACACAAACATAGTCGAACACAGTATAAAAATTACAAAAATATAATTAGTCTGAAAAAATTAATCTATTATTTTGAAATTTAGTTGTACAATATTAAAATTAAAGAATTGAAGGCAATGAGCATTTGGCTAGCGCAGAAGGCTCTTAACCAGTAGCTTATATTAAACGATTAATACCCGAGGCCACCCTTTTAGGGTTCGGGCCACAGCTCAGGGGGCCGCTGAAGCAAAAGGACAGAATTCTAAGGGAGGGTGTGATCAGTTGCACGGGATCACCAATGACGTGTTAAGGGGCCAAAGCGATCCTCGCCGCTGAGGAGCCTACCCTAGCTAACCTGCGGCTTTCTCTAGCTACCGTGGACATTCCACATAAATGTAAATTTTTTTACGGAATAAAGTACCTTTGACTTTGACTCAGTCCGACAAAAGAAGAATGAACCTTTTGTAAACGATGAGATTCGGCACCCAATTTGTGTTTATTTCTAGTGTTTATTGTGTGCGTGTCACTTATCTTTTGAAACAAATTGAAATTTTGCCGCACATAAATTATATTAGCATAAATATTGCGAAGATACCGTTAATATATTTGTCTCTTTAAAAAAAAACTTGTGTGTACTTATGTACACGCGTTAGAAGTTATACTTCTTAATATACAACTTGAACATAGTACTTTATCAATTTTCATACCACCTAGAACTAACGTCACGCTGTTAAATTTTTTGGTGTCGGTGTGCGCGCGCATCATAAAAATTCACTCTCATCATTTTTCTCCATCGCGCCAAAAGAAGTATAACTTCAAAAACTCTTTTAAGGAGAATCTCGCGCCTAGCTGATAAATAGCTCGTACTGCGCGTTTTTGTAGAACAAAGATTATGTGGATGTCAGCCATCCTACCCCACAGTAGTAGGTATACCGTAAGACATAATACTGTGGAAGTAGCTAAAATAAACCAGGCGCGCAGTATCTATGTTAGTAAGTTGTCTAACTTTTCTAACAGCATAAGCAGCAGAGCTTAATTTTCCAGCCAAGCTGGATATGTGAGTACCCCATTGAAGTTTACTGTCTAAAGTTATGCCCAGAAATGTAGTATATTGAACAGATTCCAACACTTCATTGTTCAATACCAGATCTGGACCAAAATTTCTCACATTAGGTGTGGTGAATTTAATGCACTTTGTTTTTTTAGCATTGAGAACTAAGTTATTAACCGTGAACCATTCGGTAATCAGTGTGAGAGCACTATTTATTTCAGCAAGGTTATCTCTGTTTCGGTCTACATATTTATTGCAGACTGTTGAATATAATGACATAAATATTTTTTTAGTATTGATGATTGAAGATCCGGGGCTGGTAGAAAGCATAGTGCGGAGACAAACTGCCTGAAATTATTGGTTGAATGAATGAACGTAACATTGTCTTAAAATTCTGGGTCAGTAGTTAGTACCTACCTACATATTGGATTCTTAGTTTATAACTAATGATAAGTTGTTTTAGAAGTTTTGTTAGTTATTAGTTTTGGAAATATAACTTTATCATACAGACTTAATTTCTTAAAATTCTAATAGTTACCAACTATCATTGAGTTTACCAATATTTTTTTAGCCAACTATATTCAATTCTTTTATTTTTTTACTGTCTGTTCAGGTGATATGTTATCGATATTAGATCTGGATAAATTAGATATGAAATAAATAATACCTACATAAAATTATATTACTATCTAATTCAATGTTTTACATTACCTCTCGTGAAAGCTAAGATGATACTCATTTATCTTATCATCATCATCATCATGTCAGCCAAAGTACGTCCACTGCTGGACAGAAGCCTCCCCAAAGAATGGGGGATATGCCATAATCGCCACGCTTGGCAGACAGGTTTCGCCCATGGGATGTAATGGCGTGATGATATTCTATGCCGTTACCACACAGCAAATCATTCCCATATATTCTTAACGAATGCCAATCACTAGAGATTATCTTAGTGTGAATCTAAAAAATGCGTTACTATGGTCTATTTTATACATGTGCGTAATTTTTTAGTTGGTGTGCGAGATTGTTATCGTGTGCGTTTACATGAATAAGATTTTGGTTACCGCGAGTGCCATGCGTGTTTACCTCGTCCCCCGTGAAAATTGGCAAAATGTAGGTAATGTTTGGAAATTTAAAACGATGACGTCTCCATGACAGCTAAATGCTCGAAGGCTATCATCGATACGAAACCAATCATTTTATAAGGGGATTTAGCATTAGATAGTGCCATATCACCTCCGTAACAGAAAGTAAGGGATGTAAACTTGTTGGACCACCAAGTGTAAAATCTGATACTGTCAGCGACCAAAACAAAAGAAATTGTAACAAAAAGGTTTGCTGCTGTTCGAACTCATGTTAAAAGAACAATACGAATAGGTATTGCGAGCTCATGAAATGCTTAATGTTGTTATATTGATATATATGTATTAATAAAACAAATATAGATCTAATTATTTAATGTATTTGTTAAAAAGCAAGGCATGGTCAATCACTAGGTACAGAGACATCATATAATATGTCTCTGCACCTAGAGATTGACCATGCCCCAACCTGTAGACCAATATTTAAGCATTTAAAGTTGCTAACCTTTCCAAGTATCTACATACATACTTTTTTTTTCAAAGACCATCCTGAATCATACCAAGACATGAGTACAGTAAATACAAGACAAGATATCCAAACAAGCTGTTATTACCAGGAACAAAAACTGACATCTCAACCAGAAACTCATATCATATTATGTCGGTCAAAATTTACAACCATCTACCAGAAATTTATAAAACTTTGCCAAAATTGAAATTTGAAAAGTAATTTACTGGCTGAGAAATGTTTTTATTTGATTAATGAGTTTTACAATAAAAGTTTAATGATAATAATTAATATTAGAAATTTATTTGGGATTCATTTATAGAAATAAGTGTTTGTAAAAATTATTAAATATTTTTATTATATTATTATTAATTATTAAATTACATAATGAATATTTGTATGCCAAAATCAGCTAAGTGTGTGAACTACACTCGCGAGCAACCAAATCGACTCAAGCCTTGTCGGCGCACACATACATTGATACAACTAAAATCATGAATGGAAATTATTAAAATGATATGTCATTCGAAAGCTTAAGATGTCAGCTTTAATTTGATATCATTATCATTGAAATCCATCCATCATTTTTGAAATAAATGATGTCTGAATGCAAGAGTAGGAAAAACGGGAATTTAGGAAAAAGGGTATGTGTCTCGTATTTGACAAATTAAACAAAAAAAATTAAAAATAAAATTATTTTATTTAAATCAGTATTTCGTATTGCCCCCTCTAGCCCTAATTACATCCCGCAGTCTGTTTTTCATGGACCTTATCAATTTTTTGACATTTTCTTGAGGAATGCCGTCCCACTCCTCTAATAATGCTGTCTTTAGCTCGTCTACGCTTGAAGGGACTGGATTTCTGGCCCGAACTCTTCTTTTAAGCTCGTCCCATAAGTGCTCGATGGGATTCATGTCAGGACTGAGCGCAGGCCAGTCCATCGTGCGTAATTCGACCTCTTGCAGAAACTGTCGAGTGACTCGTGCCGTGTGGCAGCGGGCATTGTCGTGCATTAACACGAAGTCTTCACCGACAAACCCTGCGTAGGGCACAACATGATCCAGTAGAATGTCGGTGATGTACCGATCAGCTGTTAGCCCGCCTCCTCGGCCGCCCCCAGGCACGAAAACAAGTTCGGTTTTTCCCTCTAAAGAGATACCAGCCCACATCATGCAGGAACCGCCGCCATATGCCACTGTTTCAGCGAAACAACATTGGGCAAATCGTTCTCCCGGACGCCTGTAGACTCGGCCTCTCCTGTCACTGCCATGCAGACACATTCTGCACTCATCAGTAAACAGGACCGATCGCCATTGCGCAACGCTCCAATTGAGATGCTCTCGAGCAAATTGAAGGCGCGCTTGTCGGTGGCCTGCAGTCAACTTAGGGCCCGTCGCAGGTCTTTTTGGCGTCAAGTTGGCTTCCTTCAAGCGTCTTCTCACTGTCCACTCGCTGACAGCCACTTGTCGTACACGTCTCAGTTCTTGCTGCACATCAACGCCCGTAAGGTGTCGATTGCGCAGCGAGGTTGAGACAATGAAGCGGTCGTCTCTCTCTGAAGTGCACCGGTGGCGGCTCGTTCTTGGTCTCCGATTGAAGGCACCAGTCTCTTGGAACCGTCTGTATACTCGGGATACAGAAGACTGGCTCAAGTGGAGCTGGGCAGCGATTGCTCGCTGACTTAACCCTTGTTGCAACAAGGCAACAACTTGAGCGGCTTCTTCTGGTGTGGTATCCATGGGTTAGCGAAAACAAGGAATGCAATTTACGGAGATGTGTACCGGTCAACCTGTAACAAGCAACTGATAAGATAAACCGGAAGTGGGGGGTTTTATAGCGGGAGCAGGTAGCGCAAGTCGTGGATTCCTAAAGAGGTAATTTACGCTGACGGCCAATTAAAATGTGTCAATAAATCAGCGCTTAGTTTTTTTTAAGGTATTGATGTTAATTGAAAGCCTAATTCTTCAGCTTTCGAATGACATATCACTTTTGTAATTACCATTTATCGTTTTAGGAAAATCAATGTATATGTGCGCCGTCTAGGCTTGAGTCGATTTGGTTGCTCGCGAGTGTAGAATGAAACCTACCATCTATGTACTACCACATTTAATGCAAATAAAGAATCTTATCTTATCTAAGAAACAATTCCAAAATCATAGAAAAGCTTTTTAAAAGAAATTTTGGTTAAGATTGAATGACAACACAGTTCTTTTATGTGTTTATCTAATTCCAATGCAATGATGATGAACATATGACCGATTCACAATCCAATTAGCAGTAAAATTAAATAGACCCAATAGACACATACAAAGATGTATGTGTGGAAAAATGTGGGTGGAAAAAAGACCTATTTGTTTATACAGTTACAGGTTTAACACTGTAAAGAAAAACATACCATACAGAACATATCATGTACATAATTTAACGACTCAAACGTCCAGGTTCATTTGACACATGATGTTACTATGTCCACATGATTTCGACCTTGCAAATGCTACCTGACTATACGGATAAAAACACTTCTTATTAATTTATTACATGTGCTAACCAAAAAAGAAAAATTTGCTATAAAGCTTAAAGTACAAGGAATGTACTTATCTTCCTCATTGTGAATCTATTTTCATTTTAAATTATGAAATTGAGGGTTAAACATGCGACATGTAATATTTTTCCAACATCAAACATAACATTGACTTTAGAAAAAAAACTTCTAATTGCAACATTTAACGTACATAACGAAAAACTAGATTAAATACCCTTTTAAATGATATGTTAATATCTATAAATCCCATACATAATTACAAAGAAACATTCAAAAGACACAGCTGTTACTGGTAGATGCACTTCACGATAATTTGTTCTTTGTCATTCCATTTTGGCTGTGCCACTTCTTTTTTATTCTTTACTCTATCCTGTGACTATGGTGTTTCGATTCATACCAATTAATGCCGTAATTTGCCTCAGGATGGCATTTGTTTCAACTATTGAATGCGCGGGGACTTTTGTCCCCGGGACGTACAACCTGTCGTGGGGTAATATGTACCCGTGGACGTGTTAATCGTTATCCATTCAATCCATAAACCGCCATTTTCTGAGCCCACAAAACATAAATACAGTATCTTAATTATTTGAATTTAGTTAAGTTAAGTTTAGTTTATTTTATTTATTTTTCTTTTACTTAGTTTAATTTGTGATGTATAATATATTTTGCATGCTGTGTTTACTTCAAGAAGGTCGTTCACTAAGCTTTTTTCAAGAATTTGTATTTATCTTTTTATTTAATATTGTGTACAGCCAGTTTAGTAAGATAGTTTCACAGTCAATCACAAATGTAAACACTTCTTCACTTCTTGAATATAGTTTCTACTTTGCAATGACTAAGATACTGGAATAGCTAATTTCTTAAAGTAAGTTATCATTCATTAAAAGCATTCAGGTCTACTTTTAATCTCCGCGATAAGTCCCCTTTCCACAAGCGGCGCAGTGAAGCGATCGAACACTGCCCCGCTGCACACGTAGACAGGGCGCCCGAGCGCGCGGGCTAGGCGCCGCGCCAGTCCCGCCGCCGCGCCATCCTCGCCTAGCAGCGTGCTGGCCAGCGCGCCCTCGCCCTCGCCCTGCGCCATGCCTAACGCCACCTCGTGCAGGCGCGCCGGCCCGGCGTCGCCCACCCACAGCAGCAGCGCGCCCTCCATGCGCAGCGCCGCCGCTTTGCACACTAACTCGCCACTCCATATTTCGAACTGGTGCACCCTCCAATCACTACGTTTGTACTTGATTCGCCTTCGAGAGGTTATAATTCGAGGCGATATTTCTACCTCCGCCATGCTAATATCGCTCCCACTACTTTTAAAGTACAGTCTACACAGTAGCAATGTCTAAATAAATTCTGCAATATTCTGCAGTATTCTGCAGATCATTATTTATGTCTCCAAACGTCAAACGAATAACGAATGATGAAAAAAATAAATATCAGTGCAGGTCAAAGAGAATATAACAAACTAACTACCAAAGAGTATTTAAACCTACAGCTAGCTATGTTTAATCGAAACGTTTATTAGATATTATTTCATACTAGTATGAAATAATAGTATTGTCAATATAAATAGATATGTCAATCTACAAGACTTGTAGTCTTGTAGATTGACTTATCGACAGTATGAAAAGGAAGATAATACACGGGATTCTCGCCATAGTGTAGTATTGGTTAAGACGTGTGTCTGGGGCTTTTTTGCATATTTGCTGGTATTTTGACAAATTATTGTCACTATTTGTTTTTTTGTGATTTGTTATTTTTTGTGTGTTTTGATCAGGCAAGGGTAAGGTTTATTATTCCAATAGCTTGTCGACTCGATTTCATAGCCCCACTGATAATCCTCATGGCTTTTGATTGAATGGAATCTAGTTTCCCAAGACCAGATTACAGACTAAATTACAAGGCTCGAGCAAGAAGGTTCCGTAATCGAGGACACTACGTACCAGAGCGTTGTAAAGAAGCTTTAAGGAAAAAGGATGCGCACCCCACCAAACGCCAGAGAGACATCTCATTAATAATAATAATTCTTTATTTGCAATAAAAAGTGTCTATACTATAATAAATTAGTTTCTACTGCATAGTGGTACAACCGTAAGTCAGAGAGAACAAACAACTCTCTCCCGTGCTAGGAATTAACCTGTGTTACGAGCAGAGAGGGGCTCACCCCGACTCGGCTCTGTACCTAAAGGCATGATGTACAAATATGTGATGGTGGAGCAGTAGATAACTATAACCATCTGATCGCTAAACTAGGCAAGCCTGTTTATTTAGGGATCAGTTCAGTTTCTTACAATCTAGAAGACTGTGCCACAAGGTGCAAGTTGTGTATTTGTGTGCGATGTTTGGGAGTGTTAACTTAAATTTAGAAGTTCTTCTGTTTGCAAGTAGTTTTGTGTTAGGAGCCATGTCTTAAGTTTGGTTTTAAAGTTGTGATTATTTAGATTGTAAAAATGTAGGATTTTGTTAACTTTATTGTATAAGGAGTTACTTATAACTTTGTAATGCCTCTCAGCTAGTGTCGTTTTATGTCTCACAGGAGAACATACTTTCTCATACCGGCGTTTATTTCGGGTAATATTCGAATTGTAACTAAGCGAAATGTGTCTCCTAAATAATATTTGTTGTACAAACAGCTGTCTTACTGTTAAAACTGGTATGTCTTGATACAGTTTGGTTATTGAGTATCTAAATGGTTTTTTAAGTATAACCTTGAGAACAGCTCTTTGTGCCCTTTCCATAGGTAAGAGAATCGTTTTGGCGGCTCCACCCCATGACGTAATACAGTATGATATTATCGACTGGGCTAGAGCGTGATAAGTCATGGTAAGTGTGTTTAAGTCTGCTGCGTTCTCTAAGAGCATTAGTAAAATTGTCACTATGATAGGTATTAGGTAAATTTTTTTTTTTTTTTCTTTAATATATAGGGACAATGTCACACAGATCATCCTAGCCCCAAACTAAGCAAAGCTTGTACTATGGGTACCAGGCGACGATATACATACTTATATAAATACTTAAATACATAGTAAACATCCATGACTCAGAAACAAATATTCGTGCTCATCACACAAATATTTGCACTTACCGGGATTCGAACCCAGGACCACCAGCTTCGTAGGCAGGAGCACTACCAACTAGGCTACGGTGACCGTCGTACCTAATGATACGAGTAATTGGAGACCTTTTTTTCGACGATCGCTTTAAACTTATTCCACAGGTTTTGATTAGTTAATTTATATTTAGTCTCGGTTTGACACGAGAAATTGCAATACTGGGAGAAACTGTAGCGGGAAAAGAAACTATAATAGGGAAGTGGTCACTTCCATATGTCGAGGTTAGAATCTGCCATGTTAGAGATGAAGCTAAACTTGGGGAGCAAATAGAAAGATCTATTACACTAACATTCTCATTCGGACTTGTGCGTCTTGTAGGCAGGCCGGAATTTAGCATACAAATGTTACGTGAGTCAAGAATATCTAATAACATTTCCCCACTATATGTGGAAATAGAGCAACCCCAGGAAATGTGGTGACAGTTGAAATCACCTTAAATTGAATAAGGACGAGGAAGGAGTGAAATAAGAGTATTAAATTGGTGAAGGCCACTGAAGAAGGAGAAGGAATGTATATACAACGTGTAACAGAAAGAGTGAACGTAACTTAAGGAGCATATACGGTCTCCTTAAGCCTACCTATACACAAAATCTCATACCTAAATACCATCATTTTAATCTTGATCGTAAAATAATATACCATTCAATATATCGACAAGTATTTTTATCGATATAACGAACATCCGTACTAACACAGCACAGCTGATTCTGATTTACGCTAGAAATTGTTTGACATACCTCTGTGTTTCTATGCACGCCTGGTAGTTTGATTCCGATTGCACTCACTACACATATTTTGTTTTATTTTCGAGTTATGTTTTTATTTATAGCACTGCTGAATAGCTATTGGATACTTTACATCGTATAAGTACGTGATACACAAACACATTACGAGAATCTTTTTATAGTTTAACTTCTAGTTGAAGTTGTTTTCAGTACTGATGGAAGAATTTCATTATTTCACGTTCACTAAAATCTGCACCGACACCGAAAGCTTGACTCTAAGACTTGCCAACTAACACGAGTCTCTCTCATGTACAACATATTCATAGAATCGTAAAGCTTTCATGTTTCTTAGTTATAAAGAGGCGTGGCCTCCATCGCGACACTGTACCCTTCACGACATAGGTTCCTCGTAATTAAAAGGCCTTAAATTCTGTGACCTATGAATCCTCATCATCACAAAGTGCACGTCTGAGGCTATTCTTTCATAGATGAATGCACGAAATGTTCAAAATTATTACGATCAGTAAACGACATAGTTAAGGATTTCGCGGAACACTTTACTCTTTACTAAACGACATTTTAGACGATTTAGTAACTAAACACGACCTAAATAGACAACAGTTAACGAACAACTGATGATTTTAATATTTTTATTAAATAAATGAAATTGCACAATATTTGATGAATTTGGCGGCTTTCATCGAACGCGGCCCCTTTGGCGGCGTCTTCGAGTCCGCTCAAAAGAGCCGCCTAGGTATCTACGACGCGCGCGGCTCGCTTCCATGAATATTAAAAGATATTTAACCGTTTATTATTTACCTATATCAACTCTTTGATTTTGCCGCCATAGTGTAACTTTGGATATAATCAGGACGGAATTTGAAATGTCCTCTACTGTTCATATGAGCCTAGTACATTATTCATATTTTTTTATTTGTATGTATTGTATGAATGATTAATATTTCGTAACAGGAAACCTTTAAAATTTAGAGTGTATCACTCTAAATTTTAAAGGTGTAATTGAAAGTGCCCCTGCACTTTCTATTCCATCACTCTCATGATCCGATGGGACGACTAGCGATACGACCGGAAAGAGGTCAGGCACAGGAACGACGGCTTTACGTGCTCTCCGAGGCATGGGGGTGTAATATCGTCAACTCCCAGACTTCGGGCTGATACTGAGAAATTTCTTTTTACGGAAAAATCCCATAATCACTTTTTGGTCCGACCCGGGATTTGAACCCAGGACTTCATTATTCCCATAATCACTTTTTGGCCCGACCCGGGAATTGAACCCAGGACTTCATTATTCCCATAATCACTTTTTGGCCCGACCCGGGAATTGAACCCAGGACTTCATTATTCCCATAATCACTTTTTGGCCCGACCCGGGAATTGAACCCAGGACTTCATTATTCCCATAATCACTTTTTGGCCCAACCCGGGATTTGAACCTAGGACTTCATTATTCCCATAATCACTTTTTGGCCCGACCCGGGAATTGAACCCAGGACTTCATTATTCCCATAATCACTTTTTGTCCCGACCCGGGAATTGAACCCAGGACTTCATTATTCCCATAATCACTTTTTGGCCCGACCCGGGAATTGAACTCAGGACTTCATTATTCCCATAATCACTTTTTGGCCTGACCCGGGAATTGATCCCAGGACTTCATTATTCCCATAATCACTTTTTGGCCCGACCTGGGATTTGAACCCAGGACTTCATTATTCCCATAATCACTTTTTGGCCCGACCCGGGAATTGAACCCAGGACTTCATTATTCCCATAATCACTTTTTGGCCCGACCCGGGATTTGAACCCAGGACTTCATTATTCCCATAATCACTTTTTGGCCCGACCCGGGAATTGAACCCAGGACTTCATTATTCCCATAATCACTTTTTGGCCCGACCCGGGAATTGAACCCAGGACTTCATTATTCCCATAATCACTTTTTGGCCCGACCCGGGATTTAACCCAGGACTTCATTATTCCCATAATCACTTTTTGGCCCGACCCGGGATTTGAACCCAGGACTTTATTATCTGCAGTTGAACACGCTACCGCTAGACCAATGAGTTATACACGAACACATTCAAATGGCGCGGCGCGCGGTGGCGGCATCTTTGACTCTCTCAAAGGCGCCGCCACGCGCGGGGCCCGCTTTGATGAATATTAAAAAATATTTAACCATTTATTATTTACCTACATCAATCCTTTGTATTCGCCGCCGTATTAGAGTTCCTTGCGACAAAATCAGGACGGAATTCGAAATGTCCCCTAATGTTCATATGAGCCTAGTACATTATTCATATTTTTTCGTAATTTATCAGTAGTCGTACCGCGTGTGTTTATCTGGTTAGTTTGTATTAAAAATTAAGTACCTATTCGTTTCCGGCCAGATTAAATTCACATACTGAAAGAAAAATTTAATATTCTTACTATTTAACACACAAAAAAATATCTGCAGATACATAAGTCAATTAAATTATTTATTTCTCCTAGATCCAACATCTTGCGGAATATCATTTTAAATTAAATTCAGTGATTTTTCCTAGTTATCAAATTTATATGAATTTAGAGCAAAAATTCAGTTAAACATTTGATTGAATCTTAAAATAAACACGTGTAATAAATTATGTGACTGTACAGAACCTCACTTTTTATTTACAGTCTAAGTAGTAGGTACCCAAAGAGTTCTCGGTAAGGTTCATTATCATATTATGGTTCATCAGTTCCCTTGCGGCTGAGTTTTGCTTAGTGTTGTTCATAACGTCGGTAATCTTACTTGTTGATTTAGGTTGTCGATATAAAAATAAATTACTAGTTGAATAAAAAAATGATTATTTCTGTTTGAAGTTTCGTCCATAGGTAGCCGTCCTGATACCCTATAACCCCCTTAAGTTACGTTCACACTTTCTGTTACACGTTGTAGAAACAACACAAATATTATTTACTAGCTGTGCCCGCGACTTCGTTCGCGTGGATGTCGGAACTTAACAATGTATTTTTTAGTGTAAAGCGCTGTGGGAGGATACCGAAAACATTTTTTTAATTTAATTTAGTGCTTCTTTATTTTACCTGTGGAACCATCTGGAGCGTACACAAAAACGTTATTGGGGTTGTTTACGCGTGAAAGAGCTACGTATAGTTGACCATGGGAAAAGCATCCAATACTTAGGTCCACCCCCGCAACGGATATCTAATGTCTGGACCTGAGCTTTACTAATCGTCATGGCATAACAGAGACTGACTGGGAATTGGACTCGTTTGAAAGAGAAAGGAAAGTTTTTAGGAATTATAGGTACCTATCCTTGGAATAAAAACAATATCACCGTCGCCGCAACCTGTTAATATTTCAGCTTCGATAATGTTGCAGATTTGTGACTTTGAGCCGAGTGCCGTTACAAAGTTTGGGAGGACATATATTTCTGAGGAGAATTATTGGTACACCAATTTTCAAAACTATTTTGTGGGCTGAAAGTCCGGGTGTGCTGAGGGAATCCAAAAATTCTACCGGGTAGTGCGTGGCGTTATCTTCTTCCATAAATGTATTTATTGAGCTATATTCTCTACTATTACCGGACGCATGACTCAATATTTTGAAATTAATTGCCGCAGCTTGGTCATTGTGGGGAGTCAAAATAGCTCGCTGACATAGCCAAGAACCGGCTTGATTTCCCATGTTTGTGGTATCTCCGTACACAGAAGAAATTAGCTCTTGCTGTGGTGTAAGAACAGAGATTACCAATCAAAATAACTTTTCCATCTTCTTGTACGGGGTATGTGCCATCGCCTATTTTTAACAATAAAAAACTCCTGTGCCTATTCGCAGCCTCTGACTGATCGGGTTCCCTCCTATACTTATAACTATCATTTGAATAGCCAATAAGGACCTGTTGTGACAATTTTCACGTACCCTGTCAGTAATTTGTCCATTAGTATTTAGTTGTACATATCTCATAAAATCTTCAGCAAACTTGTCATGGTACTTTTGCCATAACTGTTTAGCGTCCGATAACGCACAAAAGGTCAATAAGATGGCAAACAAATGTCGCAAGCGATGTGGACTATCGCTCACGCATGCTTCCGCTAGAGCGTCATCCCAATGCTGATCTCCAACTAATAAATGGCGTGCTCGGCAAGCGGCCTGGTATGTGGGATGTTCAATATCATCCACTTTACGGCGCTCAGCAAAAGACGTAGGTCCTCGCTCTACATGGATCAGACTGTGGGATGAACTCACACGTGAGCACGCCACGTGAACCTGCCCGCCTTCCTCAAGTCAATTCCAGCTAACTTGAGAGTTTGACTTTGCGATTTGTTGATGGTTATCGCGACACACACTTTTATAGGGAACTGCAGTATTTTAAACTGAAAAGGGAGATCATTTGGCACTAACGGAATACGTGACACGAACACTGTTTCTCCCTGGGCGGATCCAGGCATAATAGTAGACTCTATAACACGATGCAAAGTTTTGACTTGAAGCCTCACAACCATTATAGGTATACCCACACGCAACATACATCCCCTATTATGCGCCCTTAGGAGTGGAAATTCCTAAAATCCTGAAATACATATTTTTTATTTTTAACGGAAAGGCCAAATACCAATTTTCATGCTTTTCACATAAAAAATTATACACTTTTCATACAAACTTATATCCCCTATTTTACGCCCTTGGGGTGAAATTTCCAAAAATTCTAAAATATTTATTTTTATTTTTGGCTGAACTACTAAATATTAGTTTCAATGCCTTTAACTTAAAAAAATGACGGATTTTCATATAATCTTTCATTCTCTGTTTTACCCCCTTCGGGTTAGTATTTCCAAAAACCCCTTCCTTAGTGAATGCATACGTCATAAAAAGTACCTACCGGCAAAATTTTAAGTCTCTATACATAATTCACTTTGCCCAAAGAAAACAGAATATTTTAATAACCAATTTTGGACAACGACATACTTCTAGCCAAGTAAGACCTTATTTCGAAACAATTCGGAACATTCTAAGCCCTACGTAACTCATGCAATTAGCAAACACGGGCAAATCTTAACACCGCGGGTCAAAAGCAATGCACAACGACATCTATCGAAATAAAAATCAACTATCAAGCACAACGACATGTATCGAAATAAAAATCAACTATCAATAATTTAAAATGAAATTATAACAAATCCCACCTTCTACATAATTTAATTTGCCCAAAGAAAACAGATTTTTTTAATAACCAATTTTGGACAACGACATACTTCTAGGCAACCAAGACCTTATTTCGAAACAATTCAGAACATTCAAAACCCTACGTAACTCATGCAATCAGCAAACACGGGCAAATCTTAACACCGCGAGTCAAAAGAAATGCACAACGACATCTATCGAAACAAAAATCAACTATCAACCTAGTTCATTCAGAAAAGACATGTCATAATATGCACAATGACATCTATCGGACAGTTTAGTTCAACTATAAACATTAGTTCATCTTGAAGTACCGAAATGTGTGTTATTTTTCTCCATGATTACTTTAAAATCTAATATCTTTTGATAGACTGAACCGATTGCAATAAAACAAAAACTAAATGTTACCTCAGGTTACGCTCAATCGTTGTGTATAAAAGTTATCTACATTGCTTTCGTATATTTTACGTGATACCCGAACATATAAACAGACAAACAGACAAACAGACAAACAGACAAAAATTCTAAAAATGCTGGAAATGGGTTCTATTGGTTGTCCTTTAATACCCTGGCTATTTTTTTTGGATTTTCTTTTCATGTACAAAAATTATTTTTCTACAGATTTATTATATGTATAGATTTGCGCTGCTGCAGCAGAAAAAGAATTATATACAGGAAGAGATAGAGGTAAGTAAGAGAGAGTATTTCTGATGAGTAGGGCAGCATCACCATACCCATCAGACCTATCATCTCTTACAATAGAAAATCCGCGGATTTTGAAAGTGGAGCCTGGCTTTAACCAGATTTCCGAAAGAGCAAATAAACAAGTGTTATACTTGTTTATATTTAAAAACTATATTATTATGTCAACTGACAGAAAAATATTATTATTTCTCGCTATATTTATGTTTATTTTCATTACTGGTCTACTGAGGTTTCTGGCAGTCGTCAGAAACCCCTTTATTTTACACTATATCAATGGGACTCAAAAGACCAAATAAAACCAGGCCTAGAAATAAAATTTGAAAAAGATATCAGTAACAAATCTTTTGGAACTAGTTTGATTCAGCCGTTTATTTCCACCAATAAGATAGAGACATTTGTATTTTCTTATCTACTATTTGCTGGTTACATGGCGTGGATTTGAGCGATTTGCTGAACTATGTTATAAAAGATCATTCAAGCCAATCAAAATTCAGGTAACGGTACCGAATCGTCAAACGGTGTTTAAACCGAGGAAACTGATTTTATTTTAAAGTCAATTCATGTGAAGCGTTGGTTAAAGAAGCGTGTGTAGACTTATTTTTTAGTTAGTAGATGTTAAGGTTTTCACGGGAAAGTTGAGGAACATAACATAATCGTATAGATATTTTCTACCATGAAGTATTTTGTGGTGCTCGGAGTCGGCGTCTTGCTGCTAGCAGGTGAGTTGTCTACGTAGTGCATTTCTTTCATTGATTTTTTTCATGATATGTTTTCATTTAGTTTAATCATAACAGAGAATGCCTACGTTTAATAGGTAAATATATATGGAACCACTACATATTTCGATCATACTCGTACTTACTTGTAAATAAATAAAAATACCTAGGTAGCCGCGACTAAAATGTTTCTATTAAAATGATGTAAAAATGGAGGTATTATAGGGGGTCGTTCAATACTTGTGTGTTTCCAGGATGGTCCACCGCGCAGGAGAGCGTGGGCGTGGGCTCCGTGGAGGAGGTGACTGCGGACGCCGACCTGGGCGCGTCGCGCGAAGGCTCGCGCACCGGTCAGTACACATCACACGTTCATTATTCATATTAACTGCCTGATTTTTCATCACGATTATTATTCGGTTCAATAATTAATAATTATAGATTATAAATTAAACTTAATACAGAATCAACACCTCCCAACTTACATGTAGTGATATTATATAGTTGGCTGGCACTGTAGTTACTGTTAGTTTCGAAAGGCATTTTTGTAGTAATAATGATGTTTATAGTAACATCATAATATTACTACAAACATGTTTCGACTATTTACAAGGGCTTATTTAAAGTCTATGTGCATAAAAACCTATTTTATTTTATTTTTATATATATGCACATCTATCTGCCGGCAGGGAGAGGTATAGTGCTACACTTACACAATTACAGTCTTATTTAATAACACTACTTAAATTTAAGCCAGCTGCTTAACCATGGTTTATCAAATTTTTCATTTAAAAACATGATTTACATTTGACCTGTGGTTAAGCCATGTCAAAATTTAAACCACGTCGGCCCCTGGTTTAAACCTTGCTTAAATATAGCGGATTTTATTTGCACCAGCGGACATTTTGTTTGTTGTTTGTTTGTGAATGAAGGTTTTATTGAAGTTACAAACCATTTTAAATTTTAAATAAATACTGAATTCCAGTTGGAATCTTATCACAAACTTCAAAATCCACCGAAGAAAATCAATAGTCCTTGAAAATGCACTGTTACAATCATAAATCTATCATTCCATGCCTACCATAGAGCAAAAATTATCAAGTTTTGATACATAATCTGATTTAGTCGATTAATTTTGGTCAAGCTCTATACCAAGAAATAATAATAATATTATGTAGGGACAATGTCACACAGATCATCCTAACCCCAAACTAAGCAAAGCTTGTACTATGGGTACCAGGCGACGATATACATACTTATATAGATAGAGACATACTTAAATACATAGGAAACATCCATGACTCAGAAACAAATATTCGCACTCATCACACAAATATTTGCACTTACCGGGATTCGAACCCAGGACCACCAGCTTTGTAAGCAGGAGCACTACCAACTAGGCTAAGGTGACCTACTGAAATGTTGACAGTGTAAAATAAAATGACGTTACTTAGCTGAGAAACCTTAAAGTATGGTTTTTAAATAAAGACATAGTTGAGCGGGGTTTAAGTGGTTGAGCAGGGTTTAGCTGAGACATGGTTAAGCGGCGGATCACGGAATTATTTTAAAGAAGAGTGTTAGTCTTTTAAAGCTAAATATTCTTCTACTGCATGTTGTCTGGTTCATTTGTCCATTCTTACAATGTGGTGGGAAATATTTTCTGTGTCAAGAGACCACTAGAGCTGCATCAGAGCCCATATTAGGTCTTTTATTTTATAGAATTAACTTTAATAACTGTTGTAATATGTCTAAGGCCCTACTTCAAAACATCAACTTACTAAACTAAAACTTATTAACCAGAAGTAAACTAAAAGATGGCTATAAACAAATATGAATTTATTTCATATAGGTAGGTGTGAATTCAATTAATTAAAAACATACTGTACATATATTTAAACATGTTTCCCTGAATTTGTAACTGTTAGTGTTACAATTAAGATTTGGCCATGAGATAAGGTGGAGGCATTAATAGCCGGTAGTTAATCTGTTGGATTATTTTCAGCTCTTATCACTTTATCTTAATACAAAACGTCTGATAAAAGTAGAAACTCAAGTTATGTTTCATTTATTTTATAAATTATTTATCATCAATTTGCATGAACTGTGAAAGAAATGAGGAACCACATGGTGGAACCCGAGGGCATTGTCCACCTGGAGTTAGTAGTTGTATTTGTGCAGGATTAGATGTAAACATATTCAAATAACGAATCAAAATTGAATAAATAAAAACTACCCGGGAACGGTAAAAACTCCTATTCCCAGGGTTGGGAGCGTGCGCCGAGAGGTTGAATGACTGGCAGGATAGTTCAGTCGATAGTTCAATAGCCGCCAACCCTCAGCAGAGCAGGCAAATCGCTGTTGTATATAATTCCTTCTTCTGGGAATAGGTGTCACGCCAGAAGTTACCCGTATATTTCCTCTGGATTGCCTGACCAGGCTCCGGGCACAGGAAAGCAAACGGGCAAAAGAAACTCATTCAACAGGCTTTTCACAAATGTATGTTTGTTAATCGAAACAATAATCTTGACCTAGAAGAAAAACTACAAAGCACTACACCTGAGAAACAGTCCAATAGAAAGTCCAAAGACCCAGAACTATTCTACTCAGTGGTAAAATGATAATCCACCTAAAAGACTAAAAAGACAACTGACAAGCCCAAGGACCACATCCAATGCTAAGAATATTAAAAACACACCAGACTACACTATGCCTATCCACAACACTTATGAGATCTTAGACTTAGAACTTTCCGATGTGTATAATGCGGCAATGACCATGCTACTGCCACTTGCACCAAAAGGCCTGAAACAAGCAACTTGCGCCAACTGCAAATTGTAGCCTGTGGGGTTATATGGTATAAAAAGTGGATGGATCTAGAATCATGCAGACAGACTAAGGAAGTTCTACCATCTCTGAACAAACGTCTATCACGCAGTCTACTACATCTGAACAGAAAAGATTTGCGCATGGTGATAGGCACAATCACCGGACACTGCACACTAAACAAACACCTCTTCAAGATTGGCGTCACAGACAGCCCCTTGTGCAGAGGATGCATTGAATCTGAAGAAACACCGGCACACGTACTGCTACACTGCAATAGCCAAATAAGTTCACGTACAATGGCCCAATTAGGAGGCTAAGTGCGGAAACCAATCGCCCAACTATGGTATAAAAACAATACAATGAAAGGATACCTAAAATCAGAAGGAAGAAAAGAAAGGATATTTAAAGATTGTGACAAATCTATGATTTATTCGACAGTCCTAAATAGTCGTTCGGGGTTTATTTTGAAAGGAGGGTTGGACGCCTTAGATGGTGGCCTGTGGAAGCAGCACAGCGGGCTACTTGTGCTTGAGCTTGTCGTCGGCGGCCAGCACGAGCAGGCGCGCCTTGAGCCACGCCGAGTCGCGCACGTGGTGCGCCAGGCGCCGGTCGGCGCGCGGGCCGGGCGCGGCGCGGTGCCAGCCGTACCTGCACACGTACCTATTGCTCTCTACTCTTCCAATATCATTCATTACATTACAATTCGAAAGAATTTTATATTGTAAGTGCAGGATATAATCCATACAAGAAGTATGGATAATATACTTCAAATCACATACGTAATGACTGCTCGTTGACTTATTACTTGGTGACAGATAGGAAATTTGTGTTATAGAAGTTGATATGGTTTAAAAACATGTTAAACTAATAATGAATGATTAAAACGTACTCGTGGGCGCTAGTGACCGGCGCGGCGTACTTGTCGGCGGGCCCGCGCGCGAACATGTCCTGGATGCGGCGCAGCGCGCGCTCCGCCGCCGCGTCGGCCCGCTCGGCGCCGCGCGCGCGCGAGTAGAACTTGTCCGTGACCGTGGCCGCTGCAACACCGGCACATCACACGCTCCTATCAATAACATCTAGTACTGTCTGTATTTGCATGCACCATCTTCTGATCTATGTGCAGGATGGATTTGAAACAAATGAAGGCACAGAAGCCGACGTTTTCTCCAATGACTTAAACATGAACATTTAAACTAATCTGGGTTACCTTAACTCTACATTCCTGCTATTTGTGTGACCCATAAATAGTTGTTCTGATTCTGCATAAACTTTGTGTCTATGAAGTATGTGTTTGTAAAGTACCCACAGAGATTCACAGACGCAGGGATTCATTAAACTATTGCGGGATTTTTTTTTAACAGACATATATGAGACAAGTCTAGAAAGGTGCATGGCATTCCACACATTTAAATATTAAAATTCGTAATAAATCCATACGCATAATCTCAGACAGTGCTTCTGTGCTCCAGGCTTTAAAGAGCACCAACTTGGACAGCAGACTCAGCTTGGAGTGCCACTGTGCACTCGAAAATATCGTATCTGACAACAGGGTTACACTACAGTGGATCCCTAGGTAACGCCCCTGCGAACCAGCTGGCAAGGAAGGGCTCGGAAATGACCACGATGGACCAGAACCACTAGTACCCATACCATTTAACCAACAAGTTTGAAGAGCAACTAGCCGGAAGTACTAACGGAGGCCAAGAGGCTTAACGGGCGACACGTAGGAGCGGCCCTGCTCGCGCTGGGCGGCAAAGCGTAGCTTGAAGGAACGCTGGTGCAGTGCGCGGCCCGCAGCCGCGTCCGCCGCCGCGCCCGCCGGGCCCGCGCCGGGAGCCGCGCTCGCCGCGGGGCTCGGGCTCGCTGCGCCGACACTCGCCATTGCACGGTTGAATAACACCTCGCCCGAAGTCACTCCCAAAGTACTCGCCTCCTTACCCCGTTTAATCGATATTGTAGGTTTCTAAGCGGCGAACATAAAACGTAGAACCGGTCTCAGCGCGACGTTCGGGAAGCGATGTTCAATGAGTCATTTTGTTGTACCGATGACAACACCGGAGCTCTGACCACCCTTACCGTGGTAACACCTAGCTTGTGACGATGTAGATACGAAACGTGTTCATTTATAATAAAAACATTCACATACCTAAAATGTATGTAAGAATGAAGATTAGATTTGAGGTCTGGTTGGGTCAGTGACTACCCTCCGTAGCTCAAAGAGTAGGTGATGTCATCAGTCTCGGTTAGTTATGAGACCTTCTTCATGTAGTTAGAAGTCGTAAGGCGATTGGGACACGGCCCCGCATGATGCAGCGTAGTGCGTGTTCTATCGTTGCTTGTAAGTATCTCCGTTTATATAGAAAACACGCATAGTCCAACACACTGAAACTGCACCCACGCGCGTTCATGCAGATGCGTGTTCTGTGTGTTGCACTGTGCATAAATGCAGATACTTACAAGCAACGATAGAACACCCAATAAAGCACTACGCTGCATCATGCGGAGCAGTGTGCCTATCGCCTAATAGAATCAGAACCATGCTCTAAGCATATGGTCGTATAGTTTGATTATTCTAGTAGTTAGCAGGAATAAATTAATTATACTGGGAGCCGACCCGAACAAAACAAAAGGACAAGGTAGAACGAGGAGAATAGTCCAGACCAGAGTGGGGCAAAAACTAATTGTGAAAACAGTTAACAACTAACAATTAAATTGCCAAATTTAGTTGCAACTAACAACTAAAATAATTAATTGTAATTGTAACGTGTCGCAATTAACAATTAATTAATTGTGCTTGTAAAACTTTGCAATTACAATTAAATTAATTGTGTTTGTAAAAATTTGCAATTACAATTGATTAATTGTTAATTGTTTGATACACGTTTACAATTACAATTAACAATTAATAAATGTCAGTAACTGACAAAAATAATGCAAGCAATACAAGAGCATTTCCCTTAATATTCTCAAGGGTATGTAAAGCCTGGATTTAAGCCAGAACATTACGTAAAAGTGTAGCACATGTACCTAACTAGAATAATTCAGGATTGAATGATTCAAGGAAACAAGGATAACCGTAGTTTTAAATACAAAGAAAATAACTTTTATAAATCAACCTTTATTTAAATCAGTTTTCACAATTCTTAATTGTTCATGATTGTTCAGAGAGAGAACTATTCGTTTGTTCTTGTTTTGTTCTTATTTATGTGTTTTGTCCTTTTTCTTCTTAATGCTAAAAGACATGGCAGTACAACACCAAAATAGGTGTTGTTTTCACTTTGCATGATATCCAATGCTTCTGCTACTGGTGCAGCACTGATCAAATATTCTTTTAAATAATCAAATTCGTAATCTTTTATAGGATTAGTAATATTTAAAAATCTATGCAGCTGTAAATTCTTTTCTTCGATCGACAAAATTTGTTGAAGTGCGTCATACAGGCTGTTCCATCTGGTTTCACCCGGTCGACTCAATGTGTGTTTTAATATGTCTTGTATAATTTCAGCTGTTTTTGGGCGGCTGGCTGCATTCCATAGAGAGTTGCATTTTTTTATTGTATTAGCATGTATGTCACATAATGGAGTCCCTTTGTTAGTCAAAATTTTATTGGCATCAACAGTAGCACATAAGCTCAAAGTATGCGCACAGCATCTTAGATGAGCAGGCAAAAAAAATTCTTCCGATTTTCCTTCGTCCAGACTTGAATCGGATTCTACATCTGTATCTTCAGACACATGATCTTCCGGCTCATTGGTTTCACTAGTACTGATGTTAGTAAGTTGCACGCCAAAAGTGCGAAACGCTTTAACAAAATTACTGCCGTTGTCAGTAACTGATGCAACTACTTTAGTACTGGTCAAACCAAATTCTGTGTAAATGTGTTTAATTAAATCAGTAATGCGGTCGTAACTATGAGTTCCTTTGAACCGCTGACATGCTAATGCTACTGAATGCCGTTTCAAATCTTTTGTTATCCAATGTGCTGTCATACCTAAAAAGCTTCTCTTCTTTCCAGACCAGATATCTTTTGTTGTGCACACGAAATCAACATCCATCAATTCCGATTTAATAGTAGACATTTGTTTTTCATAGTAAATTTTTATACGGCGACTCAAACTTCGACGACTTATAAGTTTTAAACCCTTATCAGATATCTGCAAATTAGTGAATATTTTCAAAAAATATGGATTTTCTACAGATCTCAATGGGATCATAGAGTGAATAAAGTACTCAATAATATTTTGTACAAAATCCTCTTGAGTATATGACTTGACTTCTCCACCTTTCTTCGATTTTTTGCCAGGAACTAATGTATTCATTTTAACTTCTTTTTTCTTTTTAAATATGCTTTATATTCATTTACTCAATCTTGTCCATGTTTCCGTTTGAGGTGACTCAGAAAATTAGATGTACAATTATCAAATCCCCTGACTTTAGTAGTACTAGGCAAACATTTAGTACATAGAGCTGTGATTTTATGCGCTGTTGATTCCTCTGGTATATATTTAAAAAATGTACCGTCAAGTAGTCCAAGACGTGGTAGTGAAGTCGTCGATGTACTGCCCTGAGACTGCAACTCTCGATCCAATGAATCATTATTATCCATGTCCGAAATATTAATTGACGCTGACGACATGTTACTATAATCATCTTCATCCATAACTAATAAGTTTTTAGGAAGTTGTAGAAATATCCGTAAAATAGCTATTTGAATTGTTCAAATCACACGTAGAAGGTACATTCAAAATCAAAACGCACTGAATGACGTGACTCGCAAATCGCTCTGCGTGAGTGCGCGACACAATCAAGTTGCGACATGTACAACGCGCGGTCAGCGGTAGACTAACACAAGAAATTTTGAGGAGCGAGTGAGGCACACAAGACGAAGGGGGGATGCGGGGCGTGCAGTGTACACGCTATGGACTCCTGCCACATGTACATTCATCAAATACGTAGTTAAATTAAATATTAATTGTTTAAAACAATTAATTTTAATGCAAATAAAATTTTAATTGCAATTGAATTAATTGTAAACCACAATTAACAGATTTAATTGCAGTTGATTTTAATTGCATTTCACAATTAAAAAATAATTTAATTAATTTAATTGCAATTAATTTAGTTGAAATAAAAAATGTAATTGTTTGCCTCTACAATTAAAAATTTAATTCAATTGTGCCCAACACTGGTCCAGACCGAGATGATAATCGTCAGGTAAACACGTAATACAGCAACATTTCCTTGTATTCACAAGCTGCCATGTTTGGTTGTAGACGCGGAGGCGGTGCTGCGCGAGGAGGAGGCCATCAGCCCCGACGAGCTGAGCGTGGCGCAGCTGCGCGAGATGAAGCAGCACGCGCAGAACTACACCTTCCAGACTGAAGTGAACCGCATGATGAAACTTATCATCAACTCGCTATACAGGAACAAAGAGGTACCCGCCTCACCTCCACCGTGCCAGCGTTCCGTATCGCCAACTTATCCCTATTAAATAATTTCTTTTGTATCATAGATCTTCCTCCGGGAGCTGATCTCCAACGGGTCGGACGCGTTGGATAAGATTCGGCTACTGTCTCTAACAGATCGGGACGTGCTGGACACCAACCCCGACCTAAGCATCCGCATCAAGGCGGAGCCCGAGAAACGTCTGCTGCACATCATCGATTCCGGTATCGGCATGACGCGCAACGAGCTCATCAATAACCTCGGCACCATCGCCAAGTCCGGCACGGCAGAGTTCCTATCCAAGATGCAGGATACCGAGAAGGTCCTCTAACTCTCTATATCGAGTATAGAAATCTATATAGACGGTTATTTTATATAACGCTTGGTATATATCGACAGAGCGGTGCCCAGGAGATGAACGACATGATCGGTCAATTCGGCGTGGGTTTCTATTCGGCGTTCCTCGTGGCCGACAAGGTGACGGTGGCGTCCAAACACAACGACGACAAGCAGCACGTGTGGGAGTCCGACGCCAACTCCTTCAGCGTGGCCGACGACCCGCGCGGGGACACGCTGCGGCGCGGCACGCACATCACGTACGTACCGCGGGGCCCGCCCCCCCCTCGCGCCCGCCTGCGGGGCCCGCCTCCGGGGCCCGCCTCCCCGCCTACTACACGCTCTCGTCGGTTCGCAGGTTGCACGTCAAGGAGGAGGCCGCCGACTACTTGCAGCCCGACACCATCCGCGCGCTCGTCAAGAAGTACTCCCAGTTCATCAACTTCCCCATCTATCTGTGGGCTTCGCGCACCGAGACCGTCGAGGAAAGCGTAGACGCCGATCAGGACGGCGCCGACGAAGACGACGATGCGCAGGTCAGTTCTCCACGGATCCGACCGACAGGAGATCCATCCCTCGTTTAAATAGATATACATATCCAAAAATAGAAAACTGGTCAGGAGATCGTTCGTTCCGTGCCCGCAGGTGGAGGACGCGGCGGAGGACAAGCGCGAGACCAAGAAGACGGAGAAGACCGTGTGGGACTGGGAGCTCATGAACGACAACAAGCCGCTGTGGACGCGCAAGCCCAGCGAGGTGGCTGCGGACGAGTACGCGTCGTTCTACAAGTCGCTGACCAAGGACTCGGCGCCGCCGCGCGCGCACGCGCACTTCGTGGCGGAGGGCGAGGTGACGTTCCGCGCGCTGCTGTTCGTGCCGCGCCTGCAGCCCGCCGACTCCTTCAACCGCTACGGCACCAAGACCGACCACATCAAGCTCTACGTGCGCCGCGTCTTCATCACCGACGAGTTCAACGAGCTCATGCCCAACTACCTGGCCTTCATCCAGGGCATCGTGGACTCGGACGACCTGCCGCTCAACGTGTCCCGCGAGACCCTGCAGCAGCACAAGCTCGTCAAAATCATCAAGAAGAAGCTCGTCCGGAAGGTGCTCGACATGCTCAAAAAGATCCCCGACTCGGAATATGATGACTTCTGGAAGGAATACTCGACCAAGTGAGTCTGTCCGATACGGTAGCTCTCGGTCCGGCCGCCTGTTTTTTTTCTCTTATGTTAGCCGAAGCCCTATCCTCAGCATAGGATATCGAAAATTTTTGGGCTCTTAAACCCCTAAAGATAAATATCTTTGTAACTAGTTTTGGAAAATTGTCGGGCAATTAGAGAGTAAACTGTCAGCTCGATAATCTTCGATACGACGATGATCTGTATAAAAGTTAAGGTTGGCGGCGTAGTGATCGAGCGCACTCTTCAGCATTTCATAGATAGTTATAAATTACCTGGAACGATGTGAACTTAAAACTTTATGTGTCTATATCACATGCCCTTCAACACAAATATCCTGCAAAATTAACTCCTTCCGAGAGACAAGACCCTGATCCTCTAGTTAGGGGGGCGAATGTTTTCCGTCCTTGGGCTTGTAGTGTTTTCAGATAGTTCAGTAACTTTGCCTATTAGAATATTTCTGCTGGTGCGAATGTTTTCCGTCCTTGGGATTGTAGTGTTTTCAGATAGTTCAGTAACTTTGCCTATTAGAATATTTCTGCTGGTATTTCCTCAATTTCGACCTTCCTATTTCAGATTTTAATAAACGGAATGGGTACTACTGGTTCTGGTCCCATTGTCAATGATTAGAGTCATAGATTGTTTTGACTTCACTTCCTCCCTATGGAAATTGTTCTGATCCTTGCCCTATTTGAGCAGAAGGTTTCAATCAAGGCCATAATTTCCAATAATCTGTCATAAGTCATTGAATTAAGCAAACATTTGAACTTTTTCGATTCAATCATGCACTATCTACTATTACTTAAGGCTATTAGGATATCTTGCGCCACCCTACACACTGACGAGTCGCCTTTGCGTTGTGCTTGCAGCGTGAAGCTGGGCGTGATGGAGGACCCGTCCAACCGCTCGCGCCTGGCCAAACTGCTGCGCTTCCACTCGTCGCGCAGCAGCTCCATGACGTTCCTGGCCGACTACGTGGCGCGCATGAAGCCCTCGCAGAACCACATCTACTACATCGCGGGCTCCAGCCGCGCAGAGGTACGACCATACAGTCGTCGGTGACGGAGCTCCCGTCCAACCGCTCGCGCTCCAGACGTCCTGGCCGACTACTTTATTAATTTTATTGTGATTAAGTTTATTCTGTGATTTATTTTCACCTATGGTATGTGTGCTTGCAGGTGGAGAAGTCCCCCTTCGCAGAGAGGCTAGTGTCCCGCGGCTACGAGGTGCTGTACCTGACGGAGGCGGTGGACGAGTACTGCCTGTCGTCGCTGCCGGAGTATGATGGCAAGAAGTTCCAGAACATCGCCAAAGAGATCTTCGATCTCGAAGAAGGTGAGATTCCTTTCCCATAGTGGTGATGTGTGCCTTAGACGCGCCAGTATCGCGTCGCACGCGGTGCGAGGTGGATGTCCCCATAGTGGTGATGTGTGCCTCAGACGCGCCAGTATCGCGTCGCACGCGGTGCGAGGTGGATGTCCCCATAGTGGTGATGTGTGCCTTAGACGCGCCAGTATCGCGTCGCACGCGGTGCGAGGTGGATGTCCCCATAGTGGTGATGTGTGCCTCAGACGCGCCAGTATCGCGTCGCACGCGGTGCGAGGTGGATGTCCCCATAGTGGTGATGTGTGCCTTAGACGCGCCAGTATCGCGTCGCACGCGGTGCGAGGTGGATGTCCCCATAGTGGTGATGTGTGCCTCAGACGCGCCAGTATCGCGTCGCACGCGGTGCGAGGTGGATGTCCCCATAGTGGTGATGTGTGCCTCAGACGCGCCAGTATCGCGTCGCACGCGGTGCGAGGTGGATGTCCCCATAGTGGTGATGTGTGCCTCAGACGCGCCAGTATCGCGTCGCACGCGGTGCGAGGTGGATGTCCCCATAGTGGTGATGTGTGCCTCAGACGCGCCAGTATCGCGTCGCACGCGGTGCGAGGTGGATGTCCCCATAGTGGTGATGTGTGCCTTAGACGCGCCAGTATCGCGTCGCACGCGGTGCGAGGTGGATGTCCCCATAGTGGTGATGTGTGCCTCAGACGCGCCAGTATCGCGTCGCACGCGGTGCGAGGTGGATGTCCCCATAGTGGTGATGTGTGCCTCAGACGCGCCAGTATCGCGTCGCACGCGGTGCGAGGTGGATGTCCCCATAGTGGTGATGTGTGCCTCAGACGCGCCAGTATCGCGTCGCACGCGGTGCGAGGTGGATGTCCCCATAGTGGTGATGTGTGCCTCAGACGCGCCAGTATCGCGTCGCACGCGGTGCGAGGTGGATGTCCCCATAGTGGTGATGTGTGCCTCAGACGCGCCAGTATCGCGTCGCACGCGGTGCGAGGTGGATGTCCCCATAGTGGTGATGTGTGCCTCAGACGCGCCAGTATCGCGTCGCACGCGGTGCGAGGTGGATGTCCCCATAGTGGTGATGTGTGCCTCAGACGCGCCAGTATCGCGTCGCACGCGGTGCGAGGTGGATGTCCCCATAGTGGTGATGTGTGCCTCAGACGCGCCAGTATCGCGTCGCACGCGGTGCGAGGTGGATGTCCCCATAGTGGTGATGTGTGCCTCAGACGCGCCAGTATCGCGTCGCACGCGGTGCGAGGTGGATGTCCCCATAGTGGTGATGTGTGCCTCAGACGCGCCAGTATCGCGTCGCACGCGGTGCGAGGTGGATGTCCCCATAGTGGTGATGTGTGCCTTAGACGCGCCAGTATCGCGTCGCACGCGGTGCGAGGTGGATGTCCCCATAGTGGTGATGTGTGCCTCAGACGCGCCAGTATCGCGTCGCACGCGGTGCGAGGTGGATGTCCCCATAGTGGTGATGTGTGCCTCAGACGCGCCAGTATCGCGTCGCACGCGGTGCGAGGTGGATGTCCCCATAGTGGTGATGTGTGCCTCAGACGCGCCAGTATCGCGTCGCACGCGGTGCGAGGTGGATGTCCCCATAGTGGTGATGTGTGCCTCAGACGCGCCAGTATCGCGTCGCACGCGGTGCGAGGTGGATGTCCCCATAGTGGTGATGTGTGCCTCAGACGCGCCAGTATCGCGTCGCACGCGGTGCGAGGTGGATGTCCCCATAGTGGTGATGTGTGCCTCAGACGCGCCAGTATCGCGTCGCACGCGGTGCGAGGTGGATGTCCCCATAGTGGTGATGTGTGCCTCAGACGCGCCAGTATCGCGTCGCACGCGGTGCGAGGTGGATGTCCCCATAGTGGTGATGTGTGCCTCAGACGCGCCAGTATCGCGTCGCACGCGGTGCGAGGTGGATGTCCCCATAGTGGTGATGTGTGCCTCAGACGCGCCAGTATCGCGTCGCACGCGGTGCGAGGTGGATGTCCCCATAGTGGTGATGTGTGCCTCAGACGCGCCAGTATCGCGTCGCACGCGGTGCGAGGTGGATGTCCCCATAGTGGTGATGTGTGCCTCAGACGCGCCAGTATCGCGTCGCACGCGGTGCGAGGTGGATGTCCCCATAGTGGTGATGTGTGCCTTAGACGCGCCAGTATCGCGTCGCACGCGGTGCGAGGTGGATGTCCCCATAGTGGTGATGTGTGCCTTAGACGGATTGGATGTTCCCATAAGCTTCTGGCCAGCGTATCATATCCATTAAAGTTTTATTCGTTACAGTTACGGCAGTTTTAATAGTTTGTTCTTTTGTGAAAGTAGTAGTATCAGGCACCTATAGAACGACTTGGTGAAGCAATGGGTGCCTGGTACCCATAGTACAGACTTTGCTTAGTTTGGGACTAGGATGATCTGTGTGACATTGTCCCTACATATTGTTATTAATGTTGACTGGTCACTAATCCCCCAGATTATATTTAATAATACTTTAATACCCTTTAGTGAGAAATCTGGGGATATACTTTGATAAAACGCTTTCGTGGGGTCCACAACTTGAACAAACTAGTCGCAAATTATATGCAGCAGCAGGTACCTTACGAAGAATGCGTAATTTTCTCCCAACCGCCACTAAAATTGCTCTTGCTGAATCTCTTCTTTTCCCCATCCTTGACTATGCTGCTGCCAGTTATCTTGACCTTACAGAGGACAAACTTGATAAACTCGAGCGTCTCCAAAATTTCTGTATTAGATTTGTATTTGGACTTCGCAAATACGATCATGTCTCTGAATTCCGGAAAAAACTCGAGTGGTTACTAATCCGCCGTCGCCATCATTTTCACATACTTTGTCTCCTTTACAATATTTTGTTTAATCCGTCAGCTCCCATTTACCTTAAGCAACGGTTTGAATTCGTTTGTAATACACATTCTAGGCCTTTGAGATCATCAGAGAACTTAAAACTACATATGCACTTTACAGATTTTTTTGATAACTCGTTTTCTGTCCAAGCAGCCCGGCTATGGAATTTACTTCCTGTAGAAATTAGGCGAGCACAAACCCTAGCCTCTTTCAAAGTTTGTTTAAAAAAACACTTTTTATTGCTCTAAATATTTTTATCACTTCTCTTATTATCTCTTAACTTCTTTTAGTAACCTCTTCCTGCATAACTCCTTAATTAAAAAGATGTATAATATTATGTATGTATAGTATATTATTATAGTATAGTATTATTAGTATTTATACAAATATAAGTATATATTTATGAAGCTTGTACATATGTAATGAATGTATGTAATAACGTTAAACATTTAATACACACGATAGTACACTTACAACTACCGCCTTTTCTATCTTAATTCTTCTTGTCCACCCAACGGTTGTCTGGAAGAGATCGTTACAAAGCGATAAAACCGCCGATTGTACCTGTATTTTCTTTATTAAGATATTGTGTATTGTGTTTTCTGATGCAATAAAGTGTACTCTATCTATCTAGTATCGTCTGCAAATAATGTAGTAAATTGGTAATACTGTGTTTGGTAATTCGAGGGGTCGAAATTATCCATTAGTATGTTATACAGTGAGCTTTGAATCACGTGAGCAATATACAAGTACAAGTTATTTTCAGAGTTCAAAGTCCACTTTTTGAACGGTTTCTCAGGATTCAAAATTTTACTCATTTTGACGTATATATTTCGCTGTGATTGTTTATAATTCTTCTTTATTGGCCAAGTCAGGTGTTGCTGTATCTTTATTGATAGAAATTTCATTATTTTCGTAGATAGTCAGGGTTAACTGTTTTGTCTCGTTTGTGTGCTTAATTTTATTAATTTCTTCATTTGATAGCATCGGGTTCATTTTAAAATAAGTAAGAGCGCTCGTTTCCCCCCGCAGACGAGTCGCAGGCGGAGCGGCTGGAGGCGTACAAGAAGCAGTTCGAGCCGCTGACCACGTGGCTGGGCCAGCAGCTGGGCGCCTGGATCACGCGCGCCACGGTGTCGCGGCGCCTGGCGCGGTCGCCCGCCGCGCTGGCCGCCACCGCCTTCGGCTGGACCGGCAACATGGAGCGCCTCGCCATGTCCAACGCGCACCAGAAGGCGGACGACGCGCAGCGCCGCCACCACCTCACGCAGAAGAAGATGCTGGAGATCAACCCGCGCCACCCGCTGCTGCGCGAGCTGCTGCGCCGCGTGGCCGACGCGCCCGACGCGCCCGCCACGGTACTGGCGGCGCACACGCTGTACCGCACGGCGGCGCTGCGCTCGGGCTACATGCTGCAGGAGGGGCAGGCCGTGGACTTCGCCGACTCCGTGGAGCGCATGCTGCAGCAGTCGCTGGGCCTGCCGCCCGACGCCGCCGCCGACGACGAGCCCGAGGACGAGGCCGAGCCCGACGCCGAGCCCGACGCGGAGCTCGACGCCGAGGAGGAGCACGACGAGCTCTAGACTGAACGTGTCGCGTTTGCGCCTGTGAGAGAGTGCCGAGGACTATGGACCCGACGGTCCGGTCGGGATGTCGCGGTGTGTGAGATTAGTTTTTACCGTCTTAAATGTAAATAAATTATGTTTATATTGGCCCTACCTTGAGATTTATTTCGACTATCCGAATTGAAAAAGGTTTTAAAATATTTTCCGTCTCGAACGTAGGAAATGGCTCATTTCTTTTTGTATACACATTGTACGGAAATCCTTCAGGTAGTACGATTTCCATACAAACGTATTTAGTCATTCGTGGACGAATAGAGCATAATCTTATATTGAAATTATGTCCATCTACTTTTAATTTAATCTTTATGTGCAATTAATTATATTTTCCTTAAAAAGAAAACAAAATATATTAAACCTAATTGTTATCGACATTTTAATCAACTTTGTCCCACGTGTAAACACCGACGACAATATCGTACAGTGGGTGCTTGTTCAGTGTGTACTGTGGGTGTACACGGCGACGCTCCCAGTCTGACTGCAAAGCAGGGCGCTGTTGCCGTTCTGCTATACTTTACTTCAAACTGCATTTTTATAAACAATAAGCTCAGGGCAGTGATCCCAATTTCGGAGTTTCTCCACATTTACAAGTATAATGTGATTAATCTTATTATATTCAGAAAATTTGACAAATTGAAATCTACGTTTTACAAAAACTTCAGACTACTGCGATGTTTTTTCAGAGTGATATCGGCTATAAAGTGTTTTTCATCGTTTAAATGGCGCGTCCATTGGGATTATTGTCTTACATCTTCTGAAATATATCCCCAAGATTTTTTGTTGTATTTTTACGCGGTAACGTGTTGTTTCACCGTTTCAATGGCGCGGCCATGAAATTTTAGTGTTACGGCGCCTAAAATATGAATCTGGATTTTTTTTCTATATTTTGACAAACGGGCCTGTGGCGTGGTTGGTAAATGCTTGCTTTGCACGCCGCAGGTCGTGAGTTCAATTCCCACCCAGGACAGATATTTGTGTGCATGAACATGTCTGTTTGTTCTGAGTCTCGGTGTAATTATGTAAATAAGTATGTATTTACAAAAGAAAAGTATTACAATTATGTATTATATCAGTTATCTGGTTTCCATAGTACAAGCTCAGGCAATACAGGTTATTGATTGTTCAAAAGGATCGAAATCTTATTTATAAGCGGTTTGGCGAGGGCGTAATATTGTATATAACGTTCGGCTAATCGAGATTGAGAGTTACTTTTGTGACACTTCATTTAAATCGCGGACGTCCGCGCCGTGCGGGGCACGCGCTTAAAAAATAAATAAATTAAAAAGGTTTTAATTCACGTAGACTTTATAAAAGCGCTTGTAAATAGTCAGAACATGTTTGTAGTAATACAGTTATTATTTCTAGTTACTTATTACAGATATTTAGGTACACGGAATGTTAAAACATTTATACTATTTATTTTATAATGCTAGTGATATTTAGCTTGCTTGTATTAAGTTATTGTCAAGGAGATTATGTTTAGTTGAAGTTTTTAATATTATGTATTGAAATTTATATTTTACTACATCTTGTCTGAATGGTTCTGTGTATATTAAGGTATGAATTCAGTATTATTATTATAACGGACCTTGTGTTTAAAACGACGGTCGCGCTTTAATGCTACCACCGGATCCAATGCGCCCCAACTGAGAAGACCCAGCGAAACAAACTCAGCTTAACGCAGCGACGCCAGTATAATTTCGATCGCGTAGGTGTACAGCGATAACTATGGATTATTTATCGTTATATTTCATAATCAGCCCATATGTCACGTCTAGATTGTTGTGTGGAGAATTTGTAACCAAGTTATCGTTATTAAAAGAAAATGGGAAAAAGAAAGAACAATGTCCATTTTTCACCTGACTTTGTATAGAAATAAAATAAATCTTAAAATTCAGCTTATTGAATTGTAAATTAATTACGCTTATCACAATGTTAAAAGAACGCAGGAAAAAAAAATATTTTTAATATTTTTCTACGTCCAGGTTAAACGTATTAACATATTTTGAACGCATCTCAACAGTATCTCTATGTAGTTTGTGATCTCAATTCACACTTTTCTAGGACGTTCCATTTTATATACTGCTACTTGGCTTTATTCATCTCTGTTTCTGAGTTTTATAGATTATTTCACGTTTTATTTACAAGTATTTCTATACAAATAAGTATTTTAAAAGACAGAATTAAAGTACAGATTAATTAAAAATGACAATAATTAAATACATTAATCGTGCACAAGTGAAACGGATTTTTTTGACATTTGACGAAATAATTACATTTTAGACCATAGAAGTTTATATAGGAATACTTACTTAGTATTCCTATATAAACTTCGAGCGTTAATGATAGGTTCTAGCATATTAATTTATTTCTTTATTTTATATTTGGTAAAGAGAAATCCTAACTAGACAATTCTATTACTCATAATTACCTGCTTCTTACCAAAGCAAGCAAAGGCCGCCTGCCATTATGCCAAGAAAAGTAAAATTAATATTTTCTTGACTTCGTAGCGTTTATATCGTAAAAATTACTTTATGACATTATTTTCTAAACATACAGGTAGCCTTTTTGCCAAACCTTATAACTATACATACATTTTCACTATCAGGTTTTTAAATGTATGGAAGGTGGGCATTGTTCTTTAGTTACTTTTAAAATGTCACCTTCTATGTTTATCGTATTGTTTTCGAAACTTGATACATTTTAAAACGTAGTTCTAATACGGTGAAAGAACTCTAGAGTATCAGTTATATTACTATCGTTTTTGAAGTTATACTTCTTTTGGCGCGATGGAGAAAAATGACGAGAGTGAATTTTTACGATGCGCGCGCACACCGACACCAAAAAATGTAACAGCATGAAGTTAGTTCTAGGTGGTATGAGAGTGAATTTTTTTACCTGTCGTGGCTCCCTGACTTCGTATAAGTCATTAGCCATATCGCACAATACAGGGCGACTGTACTAGAAGCGCGGCGCACGCACACGGGCCGCGGGCCTTGTAAAGGTGAAGGCAGGCTTATAGGGACTCTCGTACTCTTTCATGTTTTGGGATAATTTTTGTTTTGATTGGTAGTTAAAACTAGACTGGCATTTTTTGTTTCTTAAATTTTTTGAACTTGCTATATAAAAGTTAAAACCAGTTTTATTGGTTACGTTGGGTCAACATTGAAAATCTCTCTTACTCCGTAAATAATAAAGATTCTGTAAATATCAATGTGTATTTACTGATGTGGCGATGAAGTACTATTGTATCAATGAAGATTGTTACAATTTGCCCTGTCTCCAATAGTTTGATAATGATGAAGCTCTGGCGAGGTTTTGAGGTTTTGTTTTTTAAAGTTCTTTATTTCCATTAATCACAGAGTTCATAACCCAGTGTAAATTTGTGTGGGCAACCCCACACAAATTTACACTGGGTTTTGTGGACAACAGACAACCAATTTCCGCAATTTTTATGGACCTTACACCAGCTTTTGACTACGTAGACCATGACATCCTACTTCATAAACTAGAACAATATGGTGTTAGGGGCAACATACTAGAAATGTAAAAAAATTACCTTAAAGACAGAATACAATACACAGTAATTACTAGAATCGATGTCACCGCAAAGAAAGAAATTACCTATCAATCGGAAGGTCGCACAGTAAAATACGGTGTAAAATTAATTAAAATAAAAAAGTAGTATAGGTTATTATTCACGTAGACTTTAAATAAGCGCTTGTAAATAGTCAGAACATGTTTGTAGTACCTAATACTGTTAATATTTCTAGTTACTTATTATAGATATTTAGGTACACGGATTGTTAAAATATTTTTAAAATTTATTTTATAATAGTAATGATATAGCTAGCTTGTATTAAGTTATTGTCTAGGATATTATGTTTAGGTTTAATCATTGAAATTTATATTTTACTACATATTGTCTGAATGGTTCTGTCTATATTAAGGTACGAGTTCAGTATTGTTTTTATGACGGTGTACCACAGGGATCTATTTTAGGACCGTTACTTTTTATTATATACATTAATGACCTGCCCAATGCTACTACTAACCCACTAACACTTTTTGCTGACGACAGTACTGTTACCATTGAGTCTGCAGACGATCATACCTACATCCAGAGTATTAATAATACTCTGGGTTCTATTATAGAATGGTTATATGCAAACAATTTACGGGCTAACATAAATAAAACAAAACTTATGAACTTTGCACAACGTACAGCTACCCATTCTGACATAACTATAAGCTACAGAGCTAAATCAGTGATTGAGGTCGATATGACAAAATTTCTTGGTCTCACTAACGATAAGAAAATAATATGGAAACCTCATATTGATCAATTAAATAAAAGAATAAATAAATCTGTACATGCACTTTACGAACTTGCTCAAATTAGCAATTTTAGAACTGTAGTGACTGCATATCATGGAATGGTATCCTCTATCTTGAGATATGGCTTGATGTTTTGGGGGAACTCCACAGACCGAGATCGAATTTTCAAGGCACAGAAACGATGTTTAAGGGCCATGTTTGGGTTAAAAACCATTGAGAGTTGTGCACCCTTCTTCCGCAAAATACTACCACTACCTTGTCTTTATATATATGAAATTACTGTGTTTGTTAAACTTCATTTATACCTATATAATGTAGCTACAGAGACTAGTAACAGACGGCAACGAGACGAGTATCGTGTTTGTCTTAGAAAATCAAAGACTACTCTGATGCATAAAAGCGTGGTCTACATATATGGCGCCACTAATATATAACAAACTGCCCAAAGCGTTTAAAGGCAGTAATGACAAGACGTTAAAAAAAGAATTGAAGCAATTTCTTATTAATAAAAATTATTATAGTGTGACTGACTTCCTAAATGATAAATTTTAAATTGAATATTAATGCTAATTGTATATGATTCTTGTATTTAGAATCTTATATATTATTTTGACATTTAATTTTATTAACGTTACATTGGACAGACGCCAGCACATTAAGCTACCCCAATCTGTCAAATTAAAAGCTAAAATTTAAAATTTCGTTAATTGAATCTACACATAATCCTTGACAATAACTTAATTTAAGCTAGCTAAATATCGGTACTATTATAATATAAACGTTATTGTAAATTTTTCCCTACAAACCGTGTACCTAAATATCTATATGTACAGGCGCCAGCACATCCAGCTACTCCAATCTGTCAAATTTCTTTTATAGATTTTCAACTTTATCACATATATAAGGTACTACAAACATGTTCTGATATATCGATTATGGGTTGGTAATCAACACGTCCAAGGGCGTTTTTGGAGCCAAACAGGTGACTTTTCTAGGATATAAGATTTGTGCAGCAGGCACTCGGCCCCCTGAGGACAGAATCCGAGTCCTGGTAGATTATCCACTACCCAAGACCGTTCAAGGTATGCGTCGCTTCCTTGGCATAGCTAACTGTTATCGGCGTTTCATCCCTGATGCCGCTAAGTATCAGGCGTATACGAGAGTGTACAGCATTTTAGGCACATTCTCGAAGCACAACACGCTACAATATATACGGACCATAAGCCATTAATTTATGCTTTTACACAGCGTCGAGAAAAGTTAGGTACCTCCTGCTCAATTAAACCAGTTATCTTTCATCAGCCAGTTTACTGCGGACATAGTCCATGTGAAAGGCGTGGATAATGTGGTTGCAGATGCTTTGTCTCGCGTGGAGTCAAAATGTGGAGGAGGATTTTGCTGCGCTTGCTGTCTCACAGAGTTCAGATGAAGAGTTGGCACATGCTGGAAGGAACTCTTCTTTAAAGTTAGAAAACGTTTTAATACCTGGCATTAATGTGACCATTACTTGCGATACGTCAACTAAACGACCCCGTCCATTTCTAACCAAACCTTTTCGTCGAGCAACTTTTGACAAATGTCACATCTACAGCCACTCTGGCGCGCGGGCTACAACACGCATGGTGACTGAACGATATGTGTGGCCTAATATCAATGCCGATTGCCATAGATGGGTGCGTTCTTGTCTAGGATATCAACGCTGCAAAGTGACAAGACATGTCACGTCTCCTCTAGGTAACATTAGCAATCCGTCTGGCAGGTTCATGCATATAGGTACACATTGACATTATTGGCCCTCTTCCATGTTCAAATGGATTTACCGAACTACTGCCTCACTACGATTGACAGATTCACGCTGTGGCCGGAAGCATGGCCAATGCGTTCCATTACTGCTGAAGAAATTGCAGTTATCTTTGTAAACCGTTGGATGTCGTATTTTGGTGTCCCAAGTATTTTAATAACAGATCAGGGGCGCAAACAGAATGGTAGAGCGTATGCATCGTCTGCTCAAGGCGTCGTTAATGTGTCATGCAACGACGTGGACGAAGGCTCTTCCACTCGTCCTTCTTGATATGAATGAATTAATTAATAATTTATTTGCTAAAGTAACAGGACTCATTTTGTTAGTAAAACCTATGTTAGTAATTCTACAACAAATATGTAGTACACAGACCAATACATCTATTTGCACAGGGAGCGACCGCTCACATGCGTACCCCTGCTATAAATTAATTGCGGACGTTGACAACTTACAGCAGCGGCCCACATACAAGCAGTCTAGTTTACTGGCTACCTATACATTAAGAATAGTTTTGAGACTGACCCGCACACGGCGCACCATGGATGCACATCTTTTTCGCATCGTTGCATAAAAACAGTCTACACGGGCTTCAGCAAACATCCCTGATGCGCTGCAATAACGGGGCAGCCCCACCAACACTCGGAACGCGTTATTGTATTGTACACGAAGGGCACTGTACGATTTTTGAACATAGTTAGCCCACAGGCTGCAGGTATAGAAGGAGGTGCAGTATGCACGCAATAGAGTGTTCTTCACATCCGTAGAACATCGTGCAAACCTGCGAGCTATCATGTTAGCTCTAACCGACAGCGCCCTTCGCTCTCTTTCAATATCGGCATCATCATTCAGGTCGGTGGTCAAAATATGTCCTAGATATTTCGCTGTGATATGAGGTCGGCGTTTAAAGAAGACATTAAAGCTTCTACCGCCGAACTTGTATATGGTGAAACACTTCGTTTGCCAGGAGAATTTATAGCCACACCGGACGTGCCAACGAATCCTAATTTCGTGGCAGATTTTGTCTCTGACCTGCGAACTCATTTTGAAGCAATACGCTCAGTTGCTGCATCGCGCCACGTACAACCATTAATTTTCATTTTTAAAGATTTAGCAACGGCAACGCATGTTTGGTTACGAGACGATACAGTTTTTTTTTATTTATTTATT
The DNA here is from genome assembly GCA_951640165.1 of Pseudoips prasinana. NCBI lineage: Eukaryota > Metazoa > Arthropoda > Insecta > Lepidoptera > Nolidae > Pseudoips > Pseudoips prasinana. The sequence goes on along the minus strand of OX621238.1, from coordinate 428,224 downwards.
TCACATTTCAAAATACATAATTAAAATAAGTATTAGGTATAGCATTCGTACACCACTGAGGTTTGTAATTAATGCTACACTACTGATACGTCTACATCGTTAATAAACAGATATACCTTATAAATTAATATAAAAAATAAAGTTAGAACTTGGTAGATACATATCTAAATCATATAATTTTTTTTAATTGTCATGTTTCAAAGTGCTGTAGAAAATGTGACTTAAGATTTTATTTAATATTATTCGGGGTTATTTTATGACGCAAGCTTGTGGGTAGACTATTTATCAACCGAGGAACAATGTAAACCGATGTCCGTTCACCGCACATATTGTTTGCGCGAGGCATGCTAAACTGGTTCCGAGCGACAGCCCGTGTATATACAACATGTTGAACACTTCGTTAATTTGTTATTGAAAAAGTTTTCTTTTAGTATTGCATATTTAACTTGTGTATGTACCTATAGGTAATATTTAACAGTGTTTAAATAATAATAATAATGTCCTCCTAACCGAATTTGCTTGCCACAAGTCGGCGGCAAGTCTCAATAGAGTAATCTCTATTGAGACTTGCCGCCGTGGCCGAAATTCGGTTAGGAGGACATTATTATCGCTTGGAACCAGCCATCTGCGCGGGACATATTAAAGTTTACAAGTGTGTGCGCAAACACAGGAGTACTTTCTATTCCATCACTCTCATGGAACGCCAAGCGACACGACCGGAAAGAGGTTAGGTACAGGACCGACGGTTTACGTGCTCTCCAAGGCACGGGGGTATAATACCGCCAACTCCCAGACTTCGGGCTGATGCTGATAATTTTTTATCTTTTCCAGAAAAGTCCCAAAATCACTTTTGGCCCGACCCTGGATTTGAACCCAGGACCTCGTTTTTCTGCGGGTGAACACGCTACCGCTAGACCAACGTTTAAATTCGTCGTTATGAAATTGATTTTGAATTTTTATTGATACAATATTCTTGAGAATTTTTAATTGGAGTCTATATATTTTACTGCGATAAGATTTGTAAGTACGACCGTAACTACTCAATCCGTATTGAATGTATGACTCGGCCAACGAATTATATAGTAAAAGCTTGATTTTAGAAAGAATAGGGTTTTTAAGAATTATAATATTGGCTAAGAATTGCCTCTTCTTACTACATACGTATTCCACATGTTTACTCCAATTAAGTTTGCTATCTATTTCAATTCCGAGGCATCTTTGAGAGGTTACTATTTGTATATGGGGCCAGTTGCATGGCTTAGTTAGTAGTTAGTACCATGCAAGCAGTAATGATTGTTTGCAACTATATTCGTAAGAGAGCAACATTTTATGTATGGTGATTTTATGACAAGTAGTTTTGTTTTATCAGGATTTAGAACCAGTTCGACGACCATTACAATCACCATACGCAGGACCAGTTCGGATAATAAAACGGAGAGAGAACACGTTGACCTTGGAGATCAAAGGTCGTGAGTCAACTGTTAGCATTGATCGCGTAAAGCCCGCGTATGTTGAAACGGACTCGCTGACGGGTCACGTGACTCCTCCAGCTCGCAACTCTCGCAAGGTACAGTGACGGGTGATGAAGTTGTTTTACCGTCTAATAGCGGACCGAGTGAGCTGATAGCAAATGGTACCCCAGCAACACGCTCACCACAACTTGCTCCTATGATAACCAGATCCAGGAGAAAGGTTAAGTTAAGGACCTTTTGAATTTATAACCGATTTAATTCTAGGTATTGCCCTGCTATCGAAAGGGGGGTTTTACCTCTGCGTAGGGGGGTGGTGTGGCGTTATACGACCTTTTTTTACTTACTACGTTGTTGTTAATCTGGAGTAAGGCAGGGGGATAACCTCGCCTGCTCTTTTTAATGTATATGTCAATAGGTTGATTGATGAGCTCAGCAGCGCTAGAGTTGGTTGTTCTTTGACCTTTGTGAACAACATAAGTTACGCTGACGATATGGTGCTTTTGTGTCCATCAAATAGTGCACTCAATAAACTTTTGGGCATCTGTGAGCGATTTGCTGTGGCTCATGGTCTTAGGTACAACACAACTAAGAGTGTTCTTCTTGTATTCAAGGCAGGTAATAAGTCTTACAAAGTACCTCCAGTAACGCTCAATGGGACCCCGATAGCACAAGTAAACAGCTTTAAGTACCTGGGACACTGGGTTACGGACTCGCTGAAGGATGACCTGGATATGGAACGGGAACGCAGGGCTCTGTGCATTCGAGCTAATATGCTTTCCCGCAGGTTTGACCGCTGTTCTAAACAAGCAAAAATCACGCTTTTCAAAGCATAGGTATTTCATTCCTTGTACACGTGCAGCCTGTGGATGAATTACACTCAAGGAGTATACAGGACCCTGCGTACCCAATATAATAATGCCTTCAGGGCGCTGTTGGGGCTGCGACGCCACTGTAGTGCCTCAGGGATGTTGGCCGCAGCTGGGGTTGATAGCTTTTCGGCTATCATCAGAAAACGTATAGCGTCCCTATTACAGTGGGTTCGTGGCAGTTCCAACAGCCTCCTGAAGACTGTGGCCAACAGACTTGACGTGGACAGTGCTATTATGCAGCACTGGACACGCGTACACATAATCAAGGATACCGCAATTACATATAATCGGTATGTGTAATAGTGGTATCCTGTTATGTTCTTATTTGAATGTAAATATTAATATATTACTAACATAGTTTTTTAAGATTACTGTTACTAACACTATGGATTCCGGTCCGAAATAAACGAATTTTATTTATTTATTATTTTTATGTTCTTTTTATAAGATTTAATAAATGTCATATAAGACAGATTTTTCCGTGTCAAGAGAGAAAAATTGTAATCAGCTTTTCGTGTTATTGATATTTGTTGGATTGTATCAAGTATACGATATACAGTAAACGTGTACCAAATTAATTCACCAGAGTATTATTTTCTTGCTCCTGCGAACATCCTACATATCCAAATAATATAAATTTCAATACAGTGAAATTATAACGCCTCTGACAATGACAATGTAATAATAACTGCAAGGACTGGAAAATTAAATATCTCCCCAACGGCTCAAAAGACCGAAGCAGTCATATCCTATAAGACAGTTTAAGAAACATGAATGCCGGAATAAATTGATTTACTTTTAAGAATTGAAATCATTTTCCCATGTTGTACAAGGAAATAAAATGTATGGATGGATTTTAAATATGATAATTTCTTTTTTAAATAGTAATAAACTTTTTTCCACCTTTGAAACAGTGATAGTGATTATACTCGTGCATGCATATATCTGCATTCATACCAATCGGACACTTTACGGAGGAATAATCACCTAAACAAAACAAAAATTCCATTGATGTCAATGTACAGACATCTGCTTTAACTACACTCAGCTCAATATTATATTTGCAGGCAGCACAATGCCTTGCAGACCATAGAGTTAGTATACCGTATACTAACTTTATGTTGCAGACCTAGGATTAGGTTATAATTAAAAGCCAAAATAACAAAAAATATATTTTTATTAAAAATAACTTTTAAAAACAAATTGATTTATTAAAATATCTAAACGGCTATGCCGAGTATTTGTTTGCTAATGCAACAATATCATTCCCTAGAATTCAACTATGTCACTTGTGAGTAACGGTCCTCATAATCTCAAAATGAACTTATAATGATACAGAATGTGAATTTTGAATCAACTTTTCAATAACATTTACAAAACTATATTATTAATTATAATTTTAAAAACATAGTTGGTATGTATAGCTTTCCACGCAGGTGCCAGCTCTACATCTTTTTATTTACATTTGCCGTACGTCTAATACAAAAAATTAGCTAAGTGCTCAAATGTTTGAAAGAATTGGTAATACTTTATGATACATAATAATAAATATGTACATTTCCCGCGAACAAAGGGCAAGCCTAAAATCGCGTTGTATCCGTATTGCGCCACTGATAAGCACGACTCGCAGTAAGCGAGGAACGATTGGTCACAGTAAGTCTACAGACCATAGCAGTGCGGCAGCGCTACGAGGGTCGGCGCTCCAACTAGCAGAGCGAAACATTTCATCTTTCAAGTAGTGGATCTCTTAAGCTCACTTCAGACTTTTAAGTTCTTAGGCTCTCACAAATGTAATATTTTATATTAGTTTCTGGTCAGTGTCCTTAAAGTTTGGGGAACCCGACGTACGAGCAGCGCGGCACCGTATCAAGCTTTGCTAATAATATTCATCTAAACTCATGAATCAAGCATAGTTTATTTTCAAAGCAAGACGCGACACAGTAAAAGAAGTGTAACTTTACAATTTAGAAAATTATCAATCGCTTAATGAAGAGAAGGTAGATACCTACCACCAGTTGTTTCAGTAACACCATTCTAATATTGCTGTGAATATTCGTACGCGACGAAAACCTACCTTATATGAAGAAAAGGAAGGTTGATTTTAAGTCCAATCAAAAATCCAAACGTATACGTATTACGTAACGTATTTCATAAATATAAAACAACTTGCAGTAATTTTGAAAGGTATTATAGTAGTGTTATTACCTCGCTGCAGACTCGGTCATAAATCATAATCGGATTAGGGATGTGCGCTAGTTCCGCGCATGTAAGGCTGTTATCGATAACGGAATCATCAAGGTTACGACGTAAACATACTGTACAACATTAATTAAGTATGCAGGGTAACTAATGGGTACTGATGTTTTTACGAGAAGAGGGCAATTCTATAAAAAGATAATTATATAAAAACTAGTGTTTCAAGTTTTTAATTTATATATTTAATATGCTACGTTGTAATTTTATTGGTAATAAAAAAAATTAAAAAACTGTGTTGTTAATTCTATCATTCATATTTGTAAAGATACAAAAAAAAAGCAACTATCGATATCACTCATCGACTGCAGTAATGCACAGGACTACGTGTGGGCGAGGCCTACTCATAGGGCCCGTGAGTGGGAAAGAGAGCAAAACACTCCAATTATTTATGACAGAGTCTACAGCGAGGTGATGCAGAACTGCACTATAATAAATAGTTTGTAGAGTCCGGTCAAATTAGACCAAGAAATACGGGTAAGGTTACAATATATAAGGGTTCAAAATATTCGGGGTCAAAGGTCACAAAAACGGGATATTCGCGATTTTCAGCAAAACGCTAAGTCTTGTCATAGAATTAGCTTAGACAAAATTGTAGATTAGATAATTAATATAACAAATGCCACCACTTTTTAGATATAATGATTCAAAAAATTGAAAGAGTTGTAATTGTCATAATATGCACGTTTCCACGCCACCTTTAAGGTAGTATAGTTAGCGCGTATTTTTAGTGCGATTTCGCCGGTAGGCCTATTCCACTGATCTGATGTGATTCTGTTTAATTTGGAGCTACTGAAAGACTATAGATATTGGCAAGGCTTTTGCTGAAAATCGCGAACGTCCCGTTTTTGTGACCTTTGACCCCGAATAATTTTTTTTCCACGTGCTGGATCGATGAGGACTTTTCACATTTCCTTTATAATGGTGTAATGAACGATCCTACCAATTTTCAGCTTAATGGGAATTATTGTAACCTTGGATGTCTAAATTGACCGGACTACGTAAGTAACAGAGTATTGCCAAGCTCTAAGACCAGTGGATATTTGGTGGCTATTTAGTCCGTTTAAGTTTAAGGAATGACTCAAGGGAGGGTATAGAGTGCGTGAGCGGGAAACTAAGTGATTTTTTCAGAAACTTGTTCAGAGTACTTAGAGAGAAAACATACTAAAAGTCCTGACGTCTAGGAGGTGAGGCACCTTGGAGGACCCTAACATTTCATACAAAAATGTTTTAAACTTTATATTATTACCAGATCTTATAACGTCTATGATATTTCAACAGCATTATAATACTGTAATATGCGACTATCATTAACAATATCGATTCAATCCGATTTAGGTACTGTGATAACCTCCTTGGTTGTTCACCTTCGAAAGAAATCATTTGAAAATAATTCAAACTAAAAAACATTTTTTTTTCATCTCGTCATGGAACGACAAAGTCCGTTTAGCTTCAAACAGTGTAACAGCTATAATAAAAGTAAACAGAATATAATCTCAAGTTTAAATCCACGAATTTTATTCATATATCAAAATATCCTGAAGGCATCTGGACTGCAGATTGCCATAGTACCTAACAGTCATACATACCTATTATAAGTATTCTGTGCCAAAAATGTATTTTATATTGAATTACGACCACACCCTAGACATTTACATTGATTATATCAATGTAAATGTCAGCTTCTCTAATACACAATTTATGCTACAAATTTTGTTTTTAGTGGTACTGCAGACAACCCTACCCACTTTGGATGAAGATAGATTTAACTAAAGAGCGGTGTAGCCACATCTGCTCGGGGTAGCTGGGCTAAGAGACAGATCGTTCCCATGGATGCCACACCACAAACACCTAACCGTTCATAAGTCAGGAATTTAATAACTGATTTATTTAGATTTACAAATTCATTTTGCGGAACATTTGAATCTACTAGATATCTCATTAAATTCCACATTACTCATATATAAATTCTATATATAAATTCACGTATTCAGACGAGAACATAACATAAAGCCCTGAAATATTAAAATTCTCGAGTCATCAAACAAAACTTGACCTCTGATGTTTATCGTCGGCACACACTATACTTACTAAATTAATTCTTACAGTTAAACAGAGTGGGTTGATGAAAAGCTTACTGTTTCGTTACGCTGGCAAAAGACACCGAAATATGCTATTTACAGATCAAACCATTTTCATGATTAAAGTACACCATACAAATTAAAACGTCATCCGACTGATACGCTCACACCGGCAGCAGCGGCTTGCGGGGCACGGCGGGCGGGGCGCGAGTGGCCAGCTTGGCGCGGTTGTAGGCCAGCACGCCGGCCGCCGCCAGCGCCATGCCCGCCAGGTTGAGCGGCGGCGCGGGGTTGCGCAGCAGCAGCAGCGACGCGCCCACCACGGCCGCGCGCTTGGCGGCCGACGCCACGGCGTAGGCCAGCGGCGACACGCGCGACAGCACGCTGAAGGCCAGCACGGCCTGCAGCCACGCCAGCGCGCCGTCCGCCAGCAGCAGCGCGCCGCCCGCCGCCCAGCCCGCGCCCGGCGCCGCGCCCGCGCCCAGCGCCGGCCCGTCGCGCCACAGCCACAGCGGCGCGAACAGCAGCAGCGCGGGCCGGCCCAGCGCCTGCAGCAGGCGCAGCGGGTGCACGCCCGTGTCGCGCATCACGCGCTTGGAGAACAGGTGCTGCAGCGACAGCAGCGCCGCCGCCGCCAGCGCCGCGCCCAGCCCCAGCGCGTCGAACGCCAGCTCGGTGGCCGACGCCACGCCCACGCCCAGCGCGATCACCACCAGCGCCGCCTGCACGCCGCGCGGCTGGCGCTCGCCGAACAGCAGGCGCGCCAGCCCCGCCGTCCACAGCGGGGTCGTCGCCTTCACTGCGGGGCAATCGGAACGTCTACTCCCCATATATGACATGACCCTTCTGTTTTTATAAATTGGCATAACCATCGGCCGATCGTGGCGATTGCGACATATCCAGCCAAATGACGGACGGGATTTTTGGGAAAACCTATGTAACGGCAGTTTATAGTTTTGTGCCGTTAACCCACCGTTTGCAGATATCTATTTAACTTATTGAAATAAGATGACGAGAAATAAAACATCTTACAAATTTTAGGTACTGAAAGAATCTGACTTGTCATGTTAGCAGAATAACGTCCACGGCCGGACAAAGGCCTCCCGACAGATCTCCAGAGTGAAATTGTGTCCATCACAATTGGAGAGATTTTCCATAAACCCCACGCTTGGCAGACGGGTCGACGATCGCAGAATGATGGTCATAATACACAGAGATCAGGAGTGAGTCAGGGTGATTTTTTTAATATGTATCGACAACGCTTTCATTTATTAGATCACGTAATAAAGCTACTTTCCTGCTCTGTTAATCCAGAGTCTTTGAACGCAGACTCTGGATTAAGCAGGAAAGTAGCTTTATTACGTAATCAAATCAATAGAAATTTAGATTGTTGTACCAATATTGAGAAGATATAACATATATATACATATACATATATATACACATACATATTTATCCCATATATTATGTAAATAAGTTAGTGACCACTTCTCATAAATTGAGAAACATAGGTTTCAAAGAGCATGATGCCTGGCTTGGAGCTTTAATGTTTAATGAGACCAGTACAAACCCGTGATAATGGATTGAAAGCTCTGGTGTCAAAATAAGTGCAGATTCTATATATGTACACAAATCGTAAATATGGCCAACAGAAAAATTATAACCCTCAAAATCATCATGTAAAATGTGCCATGGAACAAAACAGGAAACATTGCTAAGTACAAAGCATAATAACATAAAAGGATGTGCTCAGAGAAGAGTTATTGACTATGATGAAGTTTATTCAACTTTTATAAGGTATAGGTACATCACTACTTACTGGCACTAGCTACACAATAATAATATGACACGGATATTGATTAAATGGATGCTGTTTCAGCATTTCTTCAAGGTGATGTTGGTGAAGATATTTATATGCTACAGCCATTGTATGTATGAAATTGGAAATACCACAAATGTTTATAGCTAAGCGAAACTTTTTTGCACTTACAAGGATATCGACGGCAACCTGGGGCCTCTCTTTTAATACTCTTAAAATCATTTACGGGGCAACCTATCTTGGGTGTATATGCTACGGCTCGCCTGTGTGGGCTGATAGGGCTACCATCGGAGCTGCTCGCCGTAAATTACTACAAAGCCAGAGGTTGGCGTTGATATTTCTGTGTAAAGCCTATAGAACAGTGAGCACAGAGGCCCTACCTGTCCTAGCGGGTGTACTACCGGTTGATCTTGAAGTACAAAGACGAGCAGCAATGTATTATTCTACGCGCGATAATTTAGAAAATGATTTCTTATCATTACGCGACCGTGCGAAAATAACCAGGCTATTTATGCCAATAGCTGACTTAAATAACGAACTACTAAATGAATGGCAATGTAGATGGAATACGTCAACCAAGGGTCGCCATCTGCACCAGTTCTTTCCGGACGTACGCGAACGGTTAAATAAAACTTGGCTAATCATAGACCATTGTGTTGCACAATTTCTTACCGGACACGGCAATTTTAAAAGTAAATTGTATAGTTTCAAATTAGTATCTTCACCAATCTGTCTGTGCTCAACATCCAGTAACGAATATGAACAAACTGCTCACCACATCCTGTGGGAGTGTGATCTCTGGCAAAATCAGCGTGATATTATGTTAAACAGCTTGCAACCAATATCTGGAGTAGTTTATTATACGGATCTTGTAGCAACAAGGAACAACTTCCGTGCGTTTAAGCGTTTTTGCCATACCTACTATTGGAATCAAATATAACAGCTCACTTAGGACCCTTAAATTGATCCTCGGTGCTTTTGCAGCTGGCTTCTCTAGTTGCAAATCTCTCATTTTATGAGGCTATAGCCTCTTTACATCATTCTGTCTCCCGCTTTGCTCTGGAGGGAAGTGGAACTATTCATTTTCTAACTCCTCCTTTTTTCTGTTTCTGATTAAATTCGTTGCGGGATCCAAGACAGTTAAAGCGATTCCCCGGGACATGCCTGAGCTTCACCGCTCAGTGTCATTTCATTGTGTGCCACTGTTGATCCTGGCTTACAGGAGTTGCAGTGGTGGGAAAGAGGGAGGGACTAGTCACGTATAATAAAAAAAAAAAATGTTTATGTCCATAAATATAATTATACCACATATAGACTGAAACAAGCTAGTCATAACTGAAATAAAAAGTTGGATTCTCTTTTTCACATACCCATAGAGAATGATAGGTTTTCAGGTTGGTTTGTTTACTTTTCGTTTTGCTTAAGGCCATTCTAGTAGCCAAATGTAACAAATGAAATTCCTGCTAATCACAACTTGGAATATAGCTATGGCTTGCCTCCAAATAAGCAGGAATGAGAAGTGTTCATCCACCATATCAAAATAGACTACTCTTGTTATCAGAATACCACTGATGAAAGAAATGTAAAAACCACTGGTTTCAACACCTACTTTTGCAACCACCCAATCGCACATCTCACGCTTGTAGCGAAAATAATAATAATAATAATGTCCTCCTAGCCGAATTTCGGCCACGGCGGCCAGTCTCAACAGAGATTAGCCATCTGCGCGGGACATATTATAGTGCTCAAGTGTGTGCGCAAACACAGGAGCACTTTCTAATCCATCACTCTCATGATCCGATGGGACGCCTATGCGACATGACCAGAAAGAGGTCAGGTACAGGACCGACGGCTTTACGTGCTCTCCGAGGCACTGGGGTATTATACCGCCAACTCCCAGACTTCGGGCTGATGCTGAGAATATTTTCTTTTTACAGAAAAGTCCCAAAATCACTTTTTGGCCCGACCCAGGATTTGAACCCAGGACCTCGTTCTCTGCGGGTGAACACGCTACCGCTAGACCAATAAATACTGGTTGAGACTGGAATATAATCGAATTGGTGGATTGAACTGCCTCAATGTACTGACAACAGGTCAGCCTATACTCTGGCCTACAGACTCCAAAATAGAACTCCTCGAGTATCACCCATCAGTACTACATTACATGGAATGAACCTCAAGCAAGCCTTATATAGCCTTAAAGACGATTGGAAAGCCTTCAGAGGATACATCAGTAACAATGTCAATCTGTCAATCTGCAAGTACTAAAAACCAAATAAGAAGTGGGATATAGTACTTGGTACACCACCAATATCATTCCAACAGCTGCACGGTTAGCTGTACCATACATGGTACCTGGACATTAAGGATCAGCTTAGCCAACTACTCAATTGTTATTAATGGATGGCAATTTCTTCTACCTTCATCAGGGAATGCGAAAGTGCGAAAACCATATCAATGAATTTTGTATATTGCAAAACCTTTCAACAACATCACTATACTGCAACATGATGTTCTGTTACATCGAAAAGCTGTATTGATGCTGATATTTTGCAAAGCCTTGTTCAATTGAAGTCTTGTTACTGCGATGTTATGATGACTTGCCAGTTGCTCTAGTGGTTAAGCCTGAGGTTGTGGGTTCCATCTCCACCTAGAACAAATCTTAGTTTGATTGAGATCAAGTATGATTATTTGTTCTGTGTCTGTGTTTAATATTTTTACAATATGTACAAGGTGTCCTTCTGATCTCCAGTTCTAAATTTCCTAACTTTCAGCTAATCACCAATTCATTTGTCCTGGTTCGTATTGAAGTCCCTCATGATCAAAGTGAAATAAAAGTTCAAGATACAATGGCTCTCAAAAGGTCCTCATATATGACCTCAACAGCATCATTACTATGAACCCAACAACACCTTGAGATAGTTGGTCACCCTCCCTGTAACAGATCACGTTTCCGGATTTCAGTATTATCAAATCCTTCCCATCTCTTCAAACCCCAGATAATCCCTATGATGTCCCAATGTAACCTGCTCAGATCTTCCAACAGTTTCATTATCTTCTCATCGGACCACAGAGTATGTGTGTTGTAAGTTGCCAGGGTCAGAGGTTGTTGTTGGTAACATGGCATCTGCTGGGGTTTCTTGGCACCCCCTGCCCCTCCGTTACCACTATAGTTGCAGTTTGTAGTACATTATGTTTATAGTATATGTAACAGCTTACCAATTTAAATTACAGTGTACTTTTCTTCAGAAAGATCCTATTCTAATAGGTTTTCATTACTAAATTTGAAACAATAATTATAAATCCATGCTACTCATGTTTGATCAACTCAAATCCAAACTACTAAACTAAGTGAAGACATTTAGTCCATCTAATTAGAATTGTAGTATAGCTTACTTATTTATTGCACTGTGAGTTAACAGAATGTAGTTTCCTGGTCTGTGTGGCTCACATAAACTGGTACTTTCAAGTGTTCTCATATACCCAGCAGTGGCAGCAGTCTATATGATTGTGGTTAAGGCAATAGTGTCAAGAAATGTATAAAGTATTAAATAAATAAAATACTATTAAAAGCAGTAAAATAGAAATATTCATAACCTGTGTGTGCATATGAAATAGGAACTTTCCAGATGGAGACTTGCGAGCAGATGGTAGTGAGGAACTTGGCGAAGGCAAGCGGCATGAGTACGCGCCAGTAGTAGCGGCGCGGGAACTCCACCTGCCGCCGCACGCCGCACGCCGCCAGCGCCGGCGCGCTCAGCAGCACGATGCTGGCCAGCTGCACCATGCTCACCGTCACCGGGTACGGGAAGTCCGTCAGCACCAGCTTGCCCACCACGTTGCTGGCCGAGCTCACCGCGTACCAGCACGCGCACAGCGCGCCCACCGCCAGCGCCTCGCGCCGCGACTCCAGCGCCATGCTGCCCCGCGAGCGTTAGCTACACAGCACGTCGCACATCCCTGCTTCGCGACGGGCTCCCCGTATCACAATATTATGTAAAAAGAATTCACTCCGAACCATTGACATTTATCGTTTATAACCTAATAAACAAGCACTATTTCTATTCATTAAACACATCTTAAGTCAGTTTTTAAGGATTTATTATATACCCCGTATGGTAAAACCCTATGGAAACTGTAGTATGTAATAAACTACGTTTACACGCAACCAACTCAACGAAACTCAACAGCTGGATAATTGACATTTGGCAAACATGTCACAAAGACATTGAACGTAAGTGTTGCCAACAAAATATTAATTCTTAATATTTAAAATTCAGACAATTTATCATAATGTTTAAAATTTAGAATCCAAGAACTTTTTATATATCCCAATCTGTCAAATTTCCCCAATTAAAAGTGAACCTTATATTTTTGTAATAAAGTTGAAAATCTATAAAAGAAAGACACATTGGGGTAGCTTGATGTGCTGGCGTCTGTACATTAAGGAATGCTTAATCCTCATTGGTTAGGGAATAATTAATATTAATATCCGGGGACATTATTCACACACGGCCACCTGATCCCAAACTAAGCAGAGCTTGTACTATGGAAACCAGACAACTGATATACTACATGTATTACTTTTCTTTTGTAAATACATACTTATATAGATAATATTAGGTCTTTACCTATGAAATTGCCGTTCTGCAGTACTGGCCATTTCAAATCAAAATAATTTTTGTTTGGCTAAGAATTCTAATTTCAAATTAATTTTATTTTAAAAACATGGATTCTTTTTTCCAAAAGTAGTCATTTCTTTATTGATTAGTGTTACATTTTCATCGCATTTCAATCTTTTTCGTCATCATGGATACGTTAAAAATTCGAGTAATTATGGAATATGAGTACCGTCGTGGCAGCAACGCGGCACAAGCGGCACGCAACATCAACGACGTTTACGGAGCTAACACTACAAACCAACGCACCACCTGTTATTGGTTTGCTCGCTTCCGTTCTGGAAATTTCGACCTGAAAAATGAACCTCGCGGTCGTCCGAAGACTTTGGTCGACAATGACGAATTAAAGGCGGTTGTGGAAGCTGATGATACACAATCTACGGCTGAATTAGCAGCAGCTTTCGACGTTAGCGTCAAAACAATATTGGTCCATTTGCGTCAAATTGGCAAGGTAAAAAAGCTTGACAAATGGGTGCCCCACGAACTCAATGATCGCCAGCGCGAAGTACGCGTCGAGACGTGCCTTGCACTGCTCAACAGACACACAAATGAAGGAATTTTGAACCGCATTGTTACCTGCGATGAAAAATGGATTCTGTTTGATAACCGCAAGCGCTCAGCAAGTTGGTTGGATCCTGGTTCAGCACCTAAACAATGCCCTAAACGAAAACTTACCCCTAGAAAAGTGATGGTCACTGTTTGGTGGTCTAGCGCCGGTGTGATTCATCACAGCTTCTTACCAAACGGGGTGAGCATTACTGCAGATGTGTACTGTGAAGAACTGAGCACAATGATGGAGAAGCTGGCGCATCTCCAACCAGCATTGGTCAATCGCTCGTCTCCGCTGCTCCTGCACGACAACGCGCGACCTCATACTGCACAGCAGACGGTCTCCAAGTTGCAAGAACTGGGGTTGGAAGCTCTCCGTCATCCGCCCTACTCACCAGACCTTGCGCCTACAGACTACTACTTTTTCCAGAATTTGGATAACTTCTTGGCGGGAAAAAAATTCAATACCCGAGAGGCAGTACAAAATGCCTTTGAAGAATTTGTTGCCTCCCGTCCAGCTGATTTCTTTAAGAAGGGCATCAATAAACTGCCACTGCGATGGCAAAGATGCATTGATTGCATGGGTGATTACTTCGATTAATACAAATAAAAAAATTCATGAAAAAAATTCGTTTAAATTTTTTCATACAAAACGGCAATTTCATAGGTAAAGACCTATTATAATTAACACCCAGACTCAGGACAAACAGACATGTTCATGCACACAAATATTTGTCCCGGGTGGGAATCGAACCCACGACCTCTGGCGTGAAAAGAACGCATTCGCCAACCACGCCAACAGGCCCGTCAGATTCAATGCTAAATTTAAACTTAGTGCAGACTCATCATGGAAATATGAATCTATACATATAATAAAATCGTAGGAAAGTCAAAACTGTACATTGAATATTTTTTCAAATGATACTTGGGCTACTTTTTTTAAATGATACTTTTTTTAAATGATTTTTAAATGATAAAATATAGTTTTGAGAATTGTTGTCTGATTGTCTGTATGTATGTCCGGACTAAACTCAAAACGTACTGCATGGATTTACTTCAAATTTTCCATGAATGTTACTAAGAGTATAACTGACCCTTCAGATATAAAGTTAATAAGACCATCCGAGGTTATTAAAATCAGGTATTTCATCGAGTTGCACGATTTGTACTCTGACCAGATTAGCGCTAGTCTTAGAGCATTCTACTGGCTAATTATATACTTGATACTCATGATGTATTTTTATTGACATTGTCCTAATATTATTATTGTCATAATATATATTGTCATTCTTCCGGCTGCTAATTTAAAATCGCTCCACAAATACCTAATGTACCAGTAATTAGGAAATAATTTACCAACCAATACTTATAATCTATCTCCGAGATAGAATGCAATAAGGTAAAATATTTCTATATCATGTAACATCTGTGCGCCCGCTTATTCACTTCTATGATTTTGCCCGCCGCACCCGCGCCCCTCACCTCGCGCACAGCCGGACTGGGACAGAGATTTAATTCGAAACAGTGTGTCTAGTAGTATACATATGAGTCAATGATGTTTGTAATCTAATATTTTTTTTACAAGTGTTTTTATTTAATACTCTTTTCACTTTATTATTTTGTATTATCCTTTGTGTTAAACATTTTATTTATTTTAAATTATTTATATTGTAGTTGACATAGTATAAAATTTTTGCACGACATATCTAAGTCAAATATAGTTGGATAAGTTTATAATGTACCCAACAACCCTGTACCTATATTTTAGCAAATAAATATTTCATTTATTAATTCATTCAAAACATTGGCCAGGCCATAAAGTGAGTATACCTACGGAATAGAGCATCAAAGGGCTGAGGTAGCGAAATATCACTAGCTGCAACACTGTATGAAAAAAGAGATGCGTGATGCGACGCAACAGAACTGATTTTGGCATCTGTTTGACAGGTCTTCGGCACTTATCGGTGCACTGCGAATTTGACTCCTGAGAATTTTTCTGATTTTACGTGAAATCGTGGATATTTTTGAAAAATATTTCTTCAGAAACATGATGACTTGTTCAGTGACTGGTTGTTGTACAACACAGAGAAATAATCCTGAAAAATGTTAATTTCACAGGTAAATTATTCCAAATCGACACCTCCTAATTTAGGATTTATTTTTGCCAATGCGCTTCGAATTTTAGGCACTAAGTGTGTTGATTGTCTTCTATAAACATTTATTAATGTAAGAAGCAAAGATCTAATACACATAATGCAGAATTTACGAATATTTTGTGTAAAGAAAAAAAACTTGTGTGTACTTATGTACACGCGTTAGAAATTATACTTCTTAATATACAACTTGAACATAGTTATCAATTTTCATACCACCTAGAACTAACTTCATGCTGTTATTTTTACGATGCGCGCGCATCGTAAAAATTCACTGTCATACCACCTAGAACCTACTTCATGCTGTTATTTTTACGATGCGCGCGCATCGTAAAAAATCACTGTCATACCACCTAGAACTAACTTCATGCTGTTAAATTTTCTGGTGTCGGTGTGCGCGCGCATCGTAAAAATTCACTCTCATAATTTTTCTCCATCGCGCCAAAAGAAGTATAACTTCAATAATTTTCTGTTTACACTAGGGCTGAATCAAGTTATCGATATTTCGTGTCCACTGTCTATCACGCGGTAAACTAATATGTATTACTTACTGATATTAAATATACTGAAATAAGTAACTCTTTTAATGTATAAGATTCTATAACAAACCTCCCAATGATATAAGAGAATTGTCTACGAATAGGTTTAAAAGAATTATTAAAGCCATATTGTATAGCAGGGTATATTACAACATTTCTGATTATTTAAGTGACAAAAATGCTTGGGATCGAATTGGTTTAAGTCAACACACAAACAGTATGTAATTAAACTTAAGTAAATTTTATTTAAAAAATGGTTTCCTACTGCCTTTGCTGGCAGTGTTTTCAGTAGCTGCCACGTCCTGTACTGCACAGTAGGGTAAAAACCCGGCCAAGTGCGAGTCGGACTCGCACATGAAGGGCTCCGTAGCAGCAAGTATTTCAGTTGATTAAATGAAAGCGAATTGCGGTTTATGACGTATTAAAAAAAAACTACTTGCTAGATCGCGTTTAAACTAATTTTCGTTGTTAGTTTTTATAGTAATATACATTATATTTTTTTTTAGTTTTATCATTGTCGTATTTTAGAAGTTAGAGGGGGGGGGCGGGACACTCATTTCACCACTTTGGAAGTATCTCTCACGCAAACTTAAAGTTTAGAAAAAAATGATATTAGGAACCTCGATATCATTTTTGAAGACCTATCCATAGACAACCAACATGTATGAGTACGATGAAAAAAAAAATTTAATTCAGTTCTATGTATGGCGAACCCCCAAAATAATTGTTTTTTTTTCTATTTATGTGTAAAAATCTTAATGCGGTTTACAGAATACATCTACTTACCAAGTTTCAGTATTACAGCTCTTATAGTTTCGGAAAAAAGTGCCTGTGACATACGGACGGACAGACAGACAGACATTACGAATCTATAAGGGTTCCGTTTTTTGCCATTTGGCTACGGAACCCTAAAAAATGACGGTTCCACATAAATGTATTCTTTTGACGGAATAAATGAATTTATAATTTGTATTTATTGAGACGGACGCGGGTTTCTAACTATAGCCGTGTATATCTGTACCTATCTAGTGTTAGGAAATTATAAACGACCTTCATTTTAATCGTTCAAAGTATATACGCTCACTATATTGTAAAACGGCGAAGAGTTAAGCAACAAATGACAACTCTATTACGAAAAATAAATAATTTAAAATGTATTCGGAGTTTTTCTCAAATATTCTTAATTCACTTCACGAATCGTAGTTTCAGCCATGCAAAATCCCATCCTATCCTATTTTAGTACTATCACTAGTACTGATTCATCATGTCAGCCAAATTACGTCCACTGCTGGACGTGCTGGATATGCCATAATCGCTACGCTTGGGAGACGGGTTGGCGATCGCAGTAAGATGGTCATAGTACACAGAAAAACGCTGCTACCCGTTCTCTAGTAGGTATTCCCTCAGTCCATTTCTACGCCCCCCACAGGATGGGATGGAGTGATGATATTCTATGCCATCACCACACAGTACTGATTAATATTATCGATATCGATATTAATGTAAAACTCGACGTGAGATACATCACTGTCACGCACACATAAACATTTGTACACACACAAATGTCATCGTATTTCGGTTTCGTTTGACAGCTCTTGTTTGTTACTCTATTAGGTAGGTATACTCAAAGATATTAAAATATAACAATATCTTTGGGTATACTAACTTTATGGGCCGGGCTTATTAACAAATGGGGAATTCGTAAATCTTTTTTTGGTAACTCAAACAACATCTCTAGAAGAAAATGTTAAATCTGTACTATAGATCAGAATATATACTTGGTAACATCTGTATTTCTAGTTAGTCTGTGATGATAATATGTCTCTGTCAATATCTATCAAAAATGAAGAAAGTTTTATTTTCATTAGAATAAGTTGATACTTTGTTTTGGGATAATTTTATCAATTAGCAACTTAATATTACATGAGTAATTAAGTGCCAGAAACAATACGTGTAAAGGTTAAATTGAATAATTACTTGTTGGGCACTAAGGATTGAACAAATTAAACTTTGAGGACCTTATTAAATTATTTTGTCATCTTTTGGTCATCTTCTGGGACTGTAATTGAGGTAAGTGAACAGCTAGCGGTTGTGCAACCATGTGCACCGTGCAGCATGTCCTTACGAATGTTAATATGCCTGTTGCTCCACTTACTGTTCAGAGTTTCGTACTTTAACTTATCATCATAAGATTACAAATAGATATTTACCTCATTTGGTACCCTTATTGGAAATGATTTTATCTTTGCTATATCTTATCTATGTCGAAATAAATTGAACAAGTTAATAGTTGGTAATATAAAAAGTGCCAAGTTTTTATTTCTGAAGCACAAATAGTTACTACCAATGTTTCAGTTGTTGAAAACCAATGTAATTTTACAAGGCTGTAGCTAATGTCATGGTCAGAGGAACAGAATCACAGAAGTGATCAAGGAATACTAACTAGTATTGTATAAAAATGTGATGACCTATGTATTGTAGTATTATTTTTTACATATAATGTACTTATAGGTATTATTTCTATATATTATATTAATTTACTAGGAGGAAGTGAAATGGTGTTGTGTGTATAGTTGGATGTA
The DNA here is from genome assembly GCA_951640165.1 of Pseudoips prasinana. Taxonomy (NCBI): domain Eukaryota; kingdom Metazoa; phylum Arthropoda; class Insecta; order Lepidoptera; family Nolidae; genus Pseudoips; species Pseudoips prasinana. Next base: position 409,228 of record OX621238.1, on the reverse strand, counting down.
AAGTGTACCTAATTATCCTTTTTTTTTTTGTAATACCATGATGTTGCTTTTTATGTTGGTACAGGTAATCTAGTGAGTTTGTTCCATGGGCTGTCTTGGATGCAATACCAGAATTAAAGTACAACTTTCACTGTAGACACTGGCTTAGCTATAATAGTAATATCCTCAATGTCCACGTCCATATAGATAGAATAAAACTGTGTAATACTTATAATGTATGTAATATCTTAATAAAACACAAAATCAGTATAAAGTGTGACAATGTTGCTAATGCTATGCAATACGAAGTACACAACTCTTAATAATATTGCATTTGTTTGTCACATAGTTTGTTTGCAAAGGTCATAGCTACATACCAATGCAGCTACATGTTAGACCCTGCCAACTTATCTTACTACCTGGACATAGAGTGCAGTTTTAGTAGCTTCACAGTTTTACATATTCCCTGTTTTTAGAGCTATATTAGAAAGAGATGGAATTACATTTTAATTTGTTTAGTGATTTCCTAGATAGAATTACCAGCAATAATAATGCTACTAAACTAGACTAACCACAAAAGTATTCAAAAACTACAATAGAATATATTCTGTTATAGTTTTAATTGTACAAATTAATAATATCTAGGTCACACAGATCATCCTAGCCCCAAACTTAGCAAAGCTTGTACTGTGGGTACCAGGTGAAGATATACATACTTATATAGATAGATAAATACTTATATACATAGAAAACATCCATGACTCGGAAACAAATATTGGTGCTCATCACACAAATATTTGCACTTACCAGGATTTAAACCGAGGACCACCAGCTTCGTAGGCAGAAGCACTACTAACTAGGCTACAGTGACTGTCAAATTATAATGTCTGCATTAAAATAATTTGTGTGTATTATTAATAAGTATCACTATGCAGAAATAGGGCTATTTCTACCAGTTGGTAGTAATATCTTAACATTCCAAGTGATGTTAGAAACAGTTTTTGCATGTCGTCTAGAAATCTCCTTCTGTCGGTGTCTTGCTTGAAGATAAATCAAAGATTACCTTTATACATGACTTCCAAAACTTCTTGTTTGAACTGTATCATGTCTGGGTGCAATAAAGAATAGGAATTATTAAATCCAAGAGAAGCCTAGTATGTACTAGAAACATGGCACCTTGAAACATATCTATTAATGCTCCGCCTGAAAGAACGTATCAAACTGATAACACTTCCCAAACTATTCAGCTTTTAGTTGTTTATCATTTTCCATAATACAAAAGCATAAACTAGCCAATTCATTTTATGATTTCCCAGGTTTGAGTTTAGGTGCTTTATTATCTAGTATGCGCTAATGCCAGGCCTGCTGGTCTAGTGGTTAGTAGCCCTGACAGCCAAGTCAGAGGCAGTCAGAGCCCTGTCACCAACCCATAACAAATCTTTGTGTGATGAACACGATTATTTGTTCTGTGTCTGGGTGTTATTCTCTGTATAATATTTAGTAGTATGAAATATATAAGTATTTTTATCAGTTATCTGGTTGCCCTAGTACAGGCTTTGCCTAGTTTGGGGCCAGATGGTAGTGTGTTACTTGTCCCAAGGTATTTATTATTTATAGATATCTGACCCAATTATTGTCATTTCAGTTTCAGCAGATACAAATAATAATAAATTTACAGGGTCTTTCAACAAGGATGGGATGGATAAACCTATTTTTTTTTCATTCGAAAGGCCTGTTAATGCCATTATTTATGAAATATGACATCGTTTAAATTTCCGCCGCGGCTTCGAACAGTGGCACGGATCCGAGAGGTCCAATTTTCTATGACTCTGCTGCATAAATCCGGCTGAATCTGAGCGATGGCCTGCGTTATGTTGAATTTCAGGGCATCAGTTGATTGCGGTTTATTGGCATAGACTTGTGACTTCAGGAAACCCCACAAGAAAAAGTCTAACGGGGTCAAATCGCACGATCTTGGTATCCAATTCACGTCACCTCTGCGAGAGATAACCCTTCCCTCAAACCGTTTATGCAGAATTTCCATCGTGTCGTTCGCTGTGTGGCACGTAGCGCCGCCTTGCTGGAACCACATGGGGCCTACATCCATATCGTTTAATTCAGACCAAAAAAAATAATTCATCATTGCCGTTGGCGGTGATGAATTATTTTTCGCCATATCGTTTTCAAAGAAATACGGACCGATGATGACGCCGGACCAAAATCCGCACCAAACACCTAACTTTTTGTGGATGCATAGCAACCTGGTGAATTTCATGTGGGTTTTGGTCGTCCAGTATTTGGCAATTTTGCCATTCATCCCAAAATGCGCCTCGTCGCTATAGATGATTTTTCGGCAAAAATCAAGGTTCTCTTCCAAACGTTCTGAAGCCCAGTTAGCGAACAAACGGCGTTGTCTATGGTCATTCACTTTGGAGCTCCTTGTTAGTTGGATCTCGTAGGCTTGTAGGCTCAAGTCCCGACGCAGAATTCGCCAAGTTGAAGTCTGCGAAAGGCCGAGTTCTTGTGCACGGCGAGAAATCGACTGCCTTGGAGTCTCCTTCACACTCTCACGGACAACGGCGATGTTTTCGGCCGATCTGGCGTTTCTTTGACGTGAGGGTGTTGGTTGGTTGTTAACTGAACCGGTCGTCTCTAATTTGGCCGCCAAACGTTGGAGAGTCGACGTCGAAGGGCCACCGCGTCTGCCGTAAAATGGACGCAATGCGCGCAACGTTTGCACTAATGAACACTCAGTTTGATAATAAAGTTTTATCATTTGGACGTGTTGCTTAATCGTGTAACTTGCCATGGTGATTCGGCATCAATGACTGAAAAAAAAACAATAGGTTTGACAGATGTCACAATAACCATATGGCCGCCACAAACTGTTAACATCGGCCCGTCCTTGTTGAAAGACCCTTTATTATTATTTAGTTAAACTGGCTCTTTATGTCATCACTTCTTAGTTTTATCATTTTTCTTATATTAAGAGAATTACAATTTTGTTTTACATTGCTTGGCGGCTATAATATAGGCTTTCTTGAGGATGCCCACTTCAGAGATTTAGTCACTGTGCGTAATTCTAATATGCCGAGAGAGACGTGGCTGGCCTCCACGCCGTACTTGTGAACGGAATACCTGCTTGAGTGCGAAAGCTGTATCATTGAAATTTGTTTCTTCGATACCTTTCAATATCACTATACTGCATCTCGTTGTTTAACCAACCAAATCTGTACTGCGAAGCCTTGTTCAATCGATGTCTTGTTACTGCGATATTATAATGACGGGAGAGTTGGTCTAGTGTTAGTGACCCACAACCTCCCGTTTAGCAAAGCCAAAGCTCGTGGGTTCGATCCCCACCCAGAACAAATCTTGGTGTGATGAGCAGCTTGTTCCGTGTCTGGGTTTAATTTATTTACTTATTAATATAATTATATGTAACATTGTTGAGTACATCATCACATAGTGGCCGTGACTTGAGGAGCTCTATCTATGTGGACGTGTTAGTAGGATGGCCTAAAATTATTTATTTATTATTATGTTACTTAATTAAACTTACTTCGAACGATCTTACACCAATAACCAAGTACACAGATTTTCTCTTTGAAAATACCATTTATTTTTACAATTCCTTAAAAAGAATAAATAAATAAATAAAAATCTGTGCTAAGTTCGTCAGCAATAAAGGACTGCGTCTTTCGTGTATAATTATGTATATCTTTAGTTATTTGATGTAATTGTGGCTGTACCTTTAATTTGATGTAATTAATAAATAACAAGGAAGTATTTGTTTACCTTCGTATTAATCTAAAGCATATTTATAGCTGTTTATAAATTGAGATGAACTTTGCTATGATCTACAATCTTTACTTAAACACTGATATTCATGAGAAATCACTCTCTGTTTCTACAGAATGGGAAAACAAAACCAGTGAGCCTTACTGTAGTGGCATATAATCTGTAACGTGTAATAATTTATTCTAATATATCATCGTATACGCTATGTTGGCCGACTGTACGCCGTGGCACCATCCTTACGCAAAATGAGATGGCACCACCACACAGCCATCTCTGGGCGACCACGTTTTTCCAGTTTCTTGTAACATATTTTTGTCTTCTTTCCAAAATTACTCCCACAAAAAATATCCAGCAACCGAGAGTTACACATCATCATCATCATTTGTCCCCACTAATATGCTAGTGGATGTGGTTTCCGCACTTAGTCCCGATGTGGACCATTGTACGTGAGCCATGGCAGCCTTCATTCCATCCAGCCGACCTCCCTCCAGAAGCATATCAGGTCTCCTAGACTTCTCAGGGCTTCCGTAAGAGTTCCTGGTGATCCCAGGGTTTCCTTCGGGATTTTTGTGATGCCTGTGCACTCTAGTAGCACGTGCGTGACCGTTGCTTCAGCGTCCATGCACGCTCTGCACAGAGGGCTGTCAGCTATGCCGATAGTGTGGAAGTGTTTATTTAGTGAGCAGTGTCCGGTGATGGTTTCATTGCATAAATATTATATTGCTAAATTATGACGCGCATCGTTAGCCTAAAGTAGGTTGCAGAGTAAGCAGAAAAATGTACGGCGATGAGACCATACATATTGGAAACCCCCTAAAGAAGCTAAGATGAGTAGAGAGAGAGAGAGGAAGAAATGCCCGTACAATGTCTAAAGTAAAAGAAAAAAATAAAATAACAGTAAAGTAAAAGTAGGTCGATTCGATTAATCAAATGTAAAGGCAATGTTTTCTCGGTGTTCTTGACGTTTAATGTGGCAGTCGTCCGTGGGCGCCGGCTGGTATTCTTCTCGGGCAGTCTGCTTTTGAGATCCCACTGGTTGGAGTTCAATGTCTTCATGCGTTGGCTTTGTATTTGCCTTCCTCGGAAGTCTCTGTCTGAGCAGTGTGCAGTATTTCCTTATTATAATCTACAGGAACGTGATGACAGCAATTGTTAGTAGAGCTGGGCATTATACATGCTTTGCTTTTAGGGTCACATACAACGGTCCACATCGAGACTAAGTGCGGAAACCAAGATGATGATGATGCTTTGCTTTGCTTTAGTTGAAATACAAATTAAATACTCTATCGCAAGCAATTAAAATACCAAATACAAAATATCTTTAAATAAGATATTTGAAATATAAAATACAGTTTTTTAGCTATTTTTAATTGAAATACGAAATACAACATAAGTAATCTAGCTAGACCAGCAAGGGCTGAAAACTAGAGAAAAAGAAGATCACTGTATCGGTTCTCAAAAACAATAAAATCATCATCTTCGTTACTAGTGGTGCTACTCCTGCTGCTTCCAGGAATTATTTCATGTTTTTTGTAACTTGTCTCTAAGGCATGGGTGGCAACATTCTGCAATTACAGCTTATTTTGATAGCAAAGATAAATCATTTTTTTTTCGATGGTATAAACAAATAATTTGACAGCTCCGAAAAATGTATTAAGGTTAAGGGAAAATATATTGTAAGGAAAAATTGTTTCGTGATTAATTTCATTTCATACAATCCCCTTCCCCCTCATTCCGCGAATATATTGACCTCCCCTTGTATATAACTGCGATTTATAATCATTATGTAACTAGCAAATTAATAAAATATCTCAGTTAAAAGCAAATCGACACTAAAATAGCACGACCGGAGTTTCTCCTGAAATTATATTCTTTAAAAAAAAATCCGGAATGGAGCGTCCATAGGTTCCGCTGACCGCTTAATATAAGGTGGTCTGTATACTTGTTTAGTGTCGAGAGCGTCCATAGGATACGGTGACCGTATTATCATCTCAACTTCCGTTCGCCTCGCCCGATCTTACTTATCGTAACGCATTGACCACTCGACCTCAGGGCGACAGAGGCGGGCCGGTGATGGTGCCATGGCCTCGCGGCGCGTGACGCGCAAGTGGGAGGTGTTCGCGGGGCGCAACCGCTTCTGGTGCGACGGGCGCCTCATGACGGCGCCGCACCCCGGCGTGTTCGCGCTCACGCTGGCGCTCATCTGCGGCACGTGCGCGCTGCACTTCGCCTTCGACTGCCCCTTCCTGGCCGCGCGCGTGTCGGCCGCCGTGCCGGCGCTGGGCGCGGCGCTGAGCGCGCTGACGCTGGCGGCGCTGCTGCGCACGGCGCTGTCGGACCCCGGCATCATCCCGCGCGCCGGCGCGGCCGAGGCGGCGGCGCTGGAGGCGGGCGAGGCGCCGGGCGTGGGGCGGCCGCCGCCGCGGGCGCGCGAGGTGCTGGTGCGCGGCCGCCCCGTCAAGCTCAAGTACTGCTTCACGTGCAAGATGTTCCGGCCGCCGCGCGCCAGCCACTGCTCGCTGTGCGACAACTGCGTGGACCGCTTCGACCACCACTGCCCCTGGGTGGGCAACTGCGTGGGCAAGCGCAACTACCGCTACTTCTACACGTTCGTGGTGTCGCTGTCGTTCCTGGCCGTGTTCGTGTTCGCGTGCGCCGTGACGCACCTGGCGCTGCTGGCGCGCGCCGACGGCGCCGGCCTGGCGGGCGCGCTGCGCGGCTCGCCCGCCTCGGCCGTGGTGGCGGCCGTGTGCTTCCTGTCCGTGTGGTCGGTGCTGGGGCTGGCCGGCTTCCACACCTACCTGGCGTCCACCGACCAGACCACCAACGAAGACGTGAGTGTTCGATCGTGACCTTGCTCAGTTTTATAGGAATCGGAACGATATTACGCATATACGCCACCCGAGTTTATTGCCTTATTAAAATACTGGTATGAACATCAGAAAAATTATGTTAAATGGTCTGGAGGAATATCATGCCCTTACAGCTTAGAATCTGGAGTAATGCAGGGGGGGATTACCTCGCCTGCTCTTTTTAATGTATATTTCAATAGGTTGATTGATGAGCTCAGCAGCGCTGGAGTTGGTTGTTCTTTGACCTTTGTGAACAACATAAGTTACGCTGACGATATGGTGCTTTTGTGTCCATCAAATAGTGCACTCAATAAACTTTTGGGCATCTGTGAGCGATTTGCTGTGGCTTGCTGATATGCCATGGTCTTAGGTACAACACAACTAAGAGTGTTCTTCTTGTATTCAAGGCAGGTAATAAGTCTTACAAAGTACCTCCAGTAACGCTCAATGGGACCCCGATAGCACAAGTAAACAGCTTTAAGTACCTAGGACACTGGGTCACGGAGTCGCTGAAGGATGACCTGGATATGGAACGGGAACGCAGGGCTCTGTGCATTCGAGCTAATATGCTTTCCCGCAGGTTTGCCCGCTGTTCTAAACAAGCAAAAATCACGCTTTTCAAAGCATATTGTCATTCTTTGTACACGTGCAGCCTGTGTATGAATTACACTCAAGGAGCATACAGGACCCTGCGTACCCAATATAATAATGCCTTCAGGGCGCTGTTGGGACTGCGACGCCACTGTAGTGCCTCAGGGATGTTGGCCGCAGCTGGGGTTGATAGCTTTTCGGCTATCATCAGAAAACGTATAGCGTCCCTATTACAGTGGGTTCGTGGCAGTTCCAACAGCCTCCTGAAGACTGTGGCCAACAGACTTGACGTGGACAGTGCTATTATGCAGCACTGGACACGCGTACACATAATCAAGGATACCGCAATTATATACACACATCAACAAAGTCTAGGGATACGTTATTTTGAAATCAAACATGGCTTTATTGTTTAAAACCTATTTAGTTTCCTTAAAAAGTTTATTTGTCTATTCTTTATTCAAAATTTAAAAATTAAAATGAGAAACAAATGAAAACACGCAAAGCACAGCGCAATCTTGAGTTGTATCTAATTTCAAGAAGTTGCATTAAAATTTTTTTTGCGTGTTAATTGAAGAAAACCTGATAAATTGTTTTATTTTCTTTTCTCAATTGGTTGTGTAAGCTTTTTAGCGTCATGCCACGCCATCATTTGAGTCGAGATGAAATGTTACGGGCAGTTGGCATGTTACAAAACGGTGCTATTCAACGCGTCGTTGCTGAGTCTCTGGGCACAAGCCAAAATGTGGTATCCAGGCTGTGGTCACGTTATCGCGCTACTGGAGATGTGGCAGAACGGCACACAGGTAGATATCGTGTTACCACTCAGAGACAGGATCGATTTCTCCAAATGACCGCCAGAAGACTACCCAATATCACAGCGATGCAACTAGTGCAAAGGCTCCAGGAGGGTCAGCAGCTGCTGGTGAGCGACCAAACCGTGCGAAGGAGGCTGCATGAAGTTGGTCTTCATGCTCGCAGACCGCTACGAGTCCCAGCGCTGCGACGTGGCAATCGCGGTAGGCGACTTTTATGGGCTCAAGAACATTTGACATGGAGTGATCAACAATGGTCATTGGTGCTGTTCACTGATGAGTCCCGCTATGGATTTCATCCAGATTCGAGACGAACACGCGTTTGGAGAACTCCAGGCAGGGTCAGCCGTCTCCGACATCCACAGGAGGTCCACTCTTACCAAGGCGGGACAATTATGGTGTGGGCAGGAATACGAATCGGCGGACGAACCCAACTCATTTGGATTCAGGGCAGCATGACTGCCCATAGATACCGTGAGGAGGTAGTAGAACGTGTCATTGTCCCGCTCAGGGCCCTAACGGGGCAAGAATTTCAGCTCATGCATGACAATGCACCTTCCCATACAGCGCGGCTGGTGAGGGCCGCCCTTCGAGAACACGATGTTCAGGTATTAGATTGGCCTCCACAGTCGCCAGACTTAAACCCAATTGAACACGCCTGGGACATGTTACAGCGAAGAGCATTGAGGGATTTTCCGCCCAACTTGACAACAGAAGAACAACTTTTCGAACATTTAAAAAGAACTTGGGACTGCATACCCCAGCAAGACATTGACACCTTAATTTTAAGTATGGAAAATCGTTGCCGCTGTGTGATTAATGTTAGAGGAGGAAATACCGATTACTGATTATCAGATTTGGTAAGATTTTTATTCATTTAATTCGATTGAATAATTTTATAAGAATAAAATGTTTTTGTTCACTCAGTAATTTTCTATGGCTTAATTAATTTAAGACTTTTATTAATTAAAAAAAATAAAATCGCATCGTGTTGTTAATGTTTAAATATCGGCCATGAAATTATCTTTAATTCTTCCATTTACAGTCATAACAAAATGTTTATAGTTTTCTAGATAATCAATGAAATGTTCAATATCCCTAGATTGTGTTGATGTGTGTATAATCGGTATGTGTAATAGTGGTATCCTGTTATGTTCTTATTTGAATGTAAATCTTAATATATTACTAACATAGTTTTTTAAGATTTCTGTTACCAACACTATGGATTCCGGTCCGAAATAAACGAATTTTATTTTATTTTATTTATTTATTAATGTCAGTCGTGTCTTTCTCGTTTGTATCAGATTAAGGGCTCGTTTTCGACACGTCGCGGCGTGTCCAATCCGAACCCGTACTCGCGCGGCAACGCGTGCGCCAACTGCTGGCACGTGCTGTGCGGCCCGCTGGCGCCCAGCCTCATCGACCGGTGAGTCCTCCGCTGCACGGACCAATGCGACTCTCGGCGGGTATTCGGCGATGTCATTGGCTATTGCGGTGAAGGCATGATACATTTTAGGAATCATAATGCTGCGTCCCCATCGAGAGCTCGAATTCGTTCTCTGCAGTCTCGTACAAAGCCCCCTACAGCCTTATTTAAAAACGATGCCTAAATTTAAGCTGGCCGCTTAGTCATGGGTTATCATAATTTTTATTAAAAAAAAATAATTTTGTTAAGTAATGTCATAATTTAAACCGTGTCGGCCCCTTGTTTAAACCTAGTTGTAGTGGATAAAAGGTGGCGGATCTTATTTACATCAGCTGATGTTTTGTTTGACGTCTGTGTGCGAATTAAGTTTTTGTGGAAGTTATTAGCTGATTTACATTTTAAAATGAATACTGATTTCCGTAAGTTCTATATTAGAACGAGTATCCAGCGGAATTATTAAGATCATACCAAATGTCTAGGAAGGGACACAGAGAGACAGAAAAGGTGAGCGTTGATGCATTACAGGGCAGTCGCAAGTCCCAGACTCTATCGAGTTAATCCATGGAATCCTAAGAATTAGGTCTTTAACCGACTTCAAAAGGAGGAGGTTCTCAAATTCACCGGTTTTTTTTTATGTATGTACACCGATTACTCGAAGATTTATGATCCGATTTACGTGATTCTTTTTTAGTTTGATGCGAAATAGTTGCCATTTGGTCCCATAAAAAAGTATTTGTATAGTTTGGCTCAGTAATTTTAATTTTATGGACATTTTTGTATGAAAAATTTTGTTTGTGTGGACGATGTAACTGACTTTGTCACTTTGTTTTAAATCTTAGCCAGCCTAGCTAGACTCATACTGTACAAATGTGTCCTGGCATGAATATAAAGAAAAATTAGATGACTAGCACAGATGAAAGAGAATTCAGACGACTAGCATTTAATACGCGCGTACAAGCTCGTTTTTGGAAGCGCATGTAGGCGCACCTTTTAGCACAAGCGCACTTTTTCACCCATTACGCTGAGATTTATGAACCGATTAACGTGATTCTTCTTTAGTTTGATGCGGAATATCTGCCATTTTTAGGGTTCTTTAGCCAAATGCCAAGAAACGGAAACCTTATGGATTTGTCATGTCTGTCTGTCCGTCCGTATGTCACAGCCACTTTTTTCCGAAACTATAAGAACTATACTGTCGAAACTTGGTAAGCAGATGTATTCCGTGAACCGCATTAAGATTTACACATTTACACACAAAAATAGAAAACCAAACAATAAAAGGTCATTGGGCACCTTAGTATGGAAACCATACCCATGGCGGACACAAATGAAATTAGAGTGTAATGATATAAGGCTCTGATTTAATATGGCATTAGTCACATTAATGTGAGCCACGGGAATCTTGAAAAATTCAAGTGTTATAAACTGATATGAGGAATATGAATAAAATGCTAGTTCATAAAAATGTTTTTATTCAATTTGATCCAAATCAAGCATAAGATCATTTAAGAAGGCAGCAGGTGCGTCTGTTGCTTCCTGATGTCTGGCCCAAGACAGATAATAAACTATGCTAGCGATATGGGCGCAGCTCCCGACAGTTCGGCGGCCGTGTATACATGAGCAATAGTACTCTTCTATACTTTGTCGTCCGTGTTGTGTTGGGTTTAACAAAATATATGTATAGTACTGTTTCGATCGGATATGACGTGACTGGATTCGCCCTCTGATCAAAATCTTATTATCAATTAAATGTTGATGTCGATACATTTCTATTAAATAATCCCCGTTTGGTCTTATGTGCTCGTGACAATAAGACCTTGCGATTCTCAAATGGTATGAGCCCAACGTGAATAAGATCAAATCTTCATAGGTCAGCTGTGGAAAATCTTCAAAGTCTGGACTGTTTCCATCTAGAGGCACGAATGCTACTCTTTGTCTGTTCAAGTTATTTGTTGATACGTATTCTGCTAACTCATTTTCTGTATTTATATTTTGATTTATAATATCGACAAACTGATCGGCGTATATATTATCTTCATATGGCCGTCGAGAAGCGTTGATAACTGCCGCGGTTATTTTGAAATCGGTCATCATATTTCGCATCGCAACATTAAAATATGTATGTCGAAATATTTTAAAATCTTTCTTAATTCGTCCATTAATTGTTTCGATTACCCAATGGCACATTGTAATTAATCGGGATTTGTTAGCGTCAATTGTTGATAACTGTTCTCCTCTTCCTCTAGTTGGCGGCATGTGGGGATTATATCCACGTTCTTCAATTGCAGGGATCGAATCCCGAAAGCCACGGTCCAATAGAAACACGTCGTTAGGTCTAAGATACCAATGCCAAGCTGAATCTTCTTGCATCAGGCTGCGCATAATAGTTGCATCCGAAGTAGTCGCTGAATATGGTCCTACGACTTCTATTATATAACCGTCTGTACATACGATCAGAAAAGGCTTTACCAGGTTGCGGAATTTGTGTAGGCTGTAGGTTTTTCTTTGGAAAAGGAAATTCGCACTCTTCTGAAGGTAAATATATGTTTCGTCGAACACAAGAATAGCTGCCGGTTCAGTTTGGCTACCACCAAAAATATGAGTTGGGATACGAAGATTTCGTGCCACCACTTCTTCTCTAGTTATATGATTTAAACCCAGGTAACGTGGAACAAAATCTTCAGTTAAGCATTCTCTCGCTGTTTTTAACTTCCTCTCTAATGTTCTTCTAGATATTTGGAATTTCGTAGCTAAGCGCTCATCAGATCGACCAGTTCTTATGTTAGTCAAATACATTCCTAAAGTGGTAGCAGGACGATCAGACCTGTTACGAAGAGACGGTGTTTGGTCTAAAATAGTCATGAACTGATTTTTAGCTAAAGCCGTCCAAAAATGGAAGTGGTTGTCATCAATTGTATCAATATTTTCAAAATCCATTTCAGACCTGCTTACTAATCCCCATTTATACAAATTGATTATGTCAAGTACATGAGCATTATTAAAGCTTTCATGTATTGTCGGGGCATTCACAAGTTCTTCCCAATCATTTTGAACTAAATGCGGGTGGCAAACTCGTGCAAGTTCTGGTATGTATAAATTGTGATTGTGCAACAGATAGAACTTGGCGTAGGTTGGCACGCGATGTGTAGTCATACCTCTGCAGTTTAGAAAAATACAGTGTCACGCTGTATTTGATACACGTCTATATCCAGTAACAGTAATAAAACCAGGACCTTGTTGATCCCCGACTTCTATTTGTTGGACCGCCTCTCCAACTTCTCCTTGATTTGCGCCTTCTTGTATTGGCTCGGGTGGCACATTATCTAATTGCTGGTTTTGCAATGCTCGATCATATCTCTGCCAGCAAGGGTGGCATATAGATCTTGTACCGTCAAACGAAATCTGAAACAAGATAAAACATTCTGCACATATATATAAAAACTAAACACCTAACAACGAGATTATTAGAAAGTAGTTTCGAAAAGTCATTTTTATTGCACTGAATTCCTTAATTCCTTAGTTGCATAAACTATAAGTTCTCGAACTTTTGTAAGGTTAACTGGTATAGGTAAAATAATTAGCATTATGTTTGCTTCTGTACAATAATAGTTAAGATTGTGTAAAACAAAGCATAAATAAATAAACAATAAATCGGTCGATAAAGACTCGCTTCCTACCGCTCTGCTCCTGCCTGTTTTCTTAGTAAATAGATAGATAGACGGTGTACTGACAGAGTACTTACCTCACGTGGTATGATTTCTTGTAATTACAATACTACAAGATCCCGGTACCTTTCGAGAAACACTCCATTAAGACAGTGTTTTCTTCGACGTAACACAGATCGATTGCACGACACACAACTGTTTTGTCTTTCCATATCAACGAAAATCCAATCCAAAAGCAAGTAACCAGAGTCTATAAAACACGCTAACGTAGTCGATAAAACAATAAACAAAACAAATCAGATAAACGTACAGGTCACAACGATAGCTAACGAAGGACTGCGCAGAGGGCGGTGAGTCAGTGCGCGAGCGCAACAAAACTAGTTTGGCCTAACTAATGTGCGAAAGAGACAGCGTATACATGCCTCTCGGCTCATCAGTGCACCATTCTGTATGCTATCGAAATTCTTTTATGCCTTTAATGATGGAATAAAATCCTTTGAAACCGTTTGTTTTTTATTTTTTTAAACGATCCTGTACATTTGTCTCCATTAATTTTTTAATAAATAACTATATACAATGAAAGGTCATATTATTCCCCTTAGTTTAAAACTATTTTGATTAATGTCTGCCACTCTTCGCAAAGCGGGTCAGATACGCCCAATGACCTTTGGGGGTACCCCATACTTAGAATTGAATTAAAATAAAATTCATCAAACCATACATGTGGAGTATCTATGGATAGGTCTTCGAAAATGATATTGAGGTTTATAATACCATTTTTTTCTTAACTGTATAGTTTGCGCGAGAGACACTTCCAAAGGCGTAAAATGTGCCCCCCTGAGAATGATAAAACTAAAACAAATAGATGATGTACATTACCATGCAAACTTCCAGCGAAATTTGTTGAACGAGATCTAGTAAGTAGTTTTTTTTAATGCGTCATGAATCGTAAACCGCAATTTACCTTCCATTCTTTCAACTCAAATACTTGCTGCTACGGAAAAAAATCATTCCGCCTTTCACGGGCGAGTCCGACTCGAACTCTCTCGACTCGTTGTCTTGATCATCAATACGACCTAACCTATGAGCCCTTTGCCCAGTAGACTCGTTGACTCATTGATCATTAATAAGACCTAGTCTTCATAGACTCATGCCCTCTGCTCAGCAGAGTTGATGGCTATTCGATCATTAATAAGACCTAATCTATAAGCCCTCAGCACACAGACTCGTTAGCTAGATGGTCATAAATACGGCCTAACCTATGCGCTTGCTGTTCAGACTTTCATGAATCTTAGCGAGTCGAGACTCGTACTGTGCAAGTTTTCCTAGAGTGAACCTAATTTTATGTAGTTATTCTTACTTTACAAATGGTCTTTTCGATCTTTCACTGTCTCACAAGGACGTAAAAAGAGTTTCGAACAAAATTTTTTCGGAGGATATTTCTCGTTTGTTGGGAACTATAGTTTTGAGGCGCGCGGCACCTTTCGTAGTCCTTCCCATAGCTAGACACGAAAAGGGTAACAAATAAAAAAACTTCGTTTAAAAAAACCGACATCAAAAAGTAAAAAGTTAAAAAAAAAATCTTATTAAAGATTTAATTTAATACATCTCTTATGCAAACGCAATACCTTTAATATTAATGAAATACTATAATTTGTATGTGCTACCTATACCGTTTGATATACCGTTTGATGTCGGTGCCAAGCCAAATGTAATAGTAGGTACCACACTCGTCGCGCGTTACTTTCAGCGGGATAGCTTCGTATTTCTACACAAACAACCCAAGCGGACACACGTCGTTGACGGTCGTCTCGAAATATAGTACAACATCAAACCATCAAACCTATTAATAGGTAGCACATACAAATTATAGTCATCATCATCATCATCATCATATCAGCCGAAAGACGTCCACTGCTGGACAAAGGCCTCCCCCAAAGATCTCCACAATTGCCGGTCTTGTGCTATTCGCATCCAGCAGTTTCCAGCGACCCGCACAAGATCATCGGTCCATCTTGTAGGGGGCCTGCCCACGCTGCGTCTTCCGGTTCGTGGTCGCCACTCGAGAACCTTTCTGCCCCAACGGCCGTCGGCTCTACGAGCTATGTGCCCTGCCCACTGCCACTTCAGCTTGGCAATTCTTCGGGCTATGTCGGTGACTTTGGTTCGCCTGCGGATTTCGACATTTCTGATGCGATCCCGCAGGGAAACTCCGAGCATAGCCCTCTCCATTGCTCTTTGGGTGACCTTGAGCCTTCTAATAAGGCCCATAGTGAGCGACCACGTCTCTGTTCCGTATGTCATCACTGGCAACACACACTGGTCGAAGACTTTCGACTTGAGACACTGCGGTATTTTGGACGAGAAGATGTTACGTAGCTTCCCGAACGCTGCCCATCCGAGTTGGATTCTACGATTGACCTCCTTCTCGAAGTTGGACCTACCTAGTTGGATGGTCTGTCCTAGGTAAATATAGTTCTCTACAACTTCGAGTGCAGAGTCACCAACTTTCAATTGAGTGGGTGCAACATGGACGTTTGACATGATTTTCGTCTTATCCATGTTCATTTTCAGACCCACTTGTTGAGAGACTCTGCTGAGGTCATCGAGCATTGTACCGAGGTCTTCCATGGTCTCAGCCATGACTACAATATCATCGGCAAATCGAAGGTGAGTGATGTACTCGCCATTGACATTGATGCCAAAGCCTTTCCAGTCCAGAAGCTTGAAGACGTCTTCCAATGCAGCGGTGAACAGTTTCGGAGATATAACATCTCCCTGTCTCACGCCTCGCTGCAAGTGGATAGGTTTCGAGATCTGGTCCTGGAGTCGCACTGACATAGTGGCGTTTTCATACAAACACTTTATCACCTCGATATACCGGTAGTCAATTTGGCACCTTATGAGAGACCTCAGCACGGCCCATGTTTCGATAGAATCAAAGGCTTTCTCATAGTCCACAAACGCTAAGCACAGTGGCTTGTTATACTCTTCGGTCTTCTGTATAACTTGCCGCAGCGTATGTATGTGGTCTATGGTGCTATAGCCTTTTCGGAAACCGGCTTGTTCGGGAGGCTGGAAGTCGTCAAACCTGCGCGCGAGACGGTTCGTAACGACCCTTGAAAACAAATTGTAAACATGGCTCAGCAGTGTGATGGGTCTATAATTCTTCAATAGGGTTTTGTCGCCCTTTTTGAAGAAGAGCACCACCACACTTCTGTGCCATGCTTGTGGCGTTTGACCATATAGTATGACGGAGTTAAATAACTTCTGAAGGGCCCGTAGGATTGGTGTACCACCCGCCTTCAGAAGCTCTGCTGTAACTCCATCATCACCAGGCGCCTTGTTGTTCTTGAGTTGTTTGAGAGCCATTCTAATCTCGTACAGGCTGACGTCCGGGATGTCTTCGGTGTAATGTCGGGTTAGTCGTGCTCTGGGATCTGAGGCATGACTTTTGACAGGTGGCTGTGTTGTCGTATATAACTGTCCGTAGAACTTCTCGATCTCTCCCAACAACTCAGGTTTAGACGTGACGATTCTACCATCCTCAGTCTTCAGCTTCGTCAGTTGGCTCTGTCCAACAGACAGAGCTCTTGCGAACACTTTAGAGCCTTTGTTCCGCTCAATGGCCTCTTTAATACTAATTGTATTAAATTGCCGCGTGTCGCGAGTCAAAGACTTTGTGATCTGTCTGTTGAGCTGCCGATATCTGGTAGCATCATCTGAGGATGTCAGAACCATTTTCCGTCTATCTTCCATAAGTTGCAGGGTAAAGTCAGAGATCTTTTTAGTTCTGTTTGTACGGCGGGCCTTGAAGACCTTAGACCCAGCCGTATGGACAGCTTCTACGAGCCTGTCATAGTATGAGTCCACTTCCTCGCAGTCTGCTAGGCATTCGAAACGGTTTTGCAGTTCGAGCTGAAATGGTTCGGGGTTTTGGACGTGGATAGGTAAAGGTCGGAGCGTAGACTTTATCAGTCGGGACCTCTGGAGTTTGACATTAAGGTTCAATGAGCCTCTGACCAGTCTGTGATCGCTCCCGGTTTTAACCGCATTGATCACGGAGACATCATTGAACATCTGTCGTCTCGTCGACAAGATAAAGTCTATCTCATTTTTAGTTTTAGCATCGGGGCTCACCCAGGTCCATTTGCGGTGATCCGGCTTCCTGAAGAAGGAATTCATCATAAAGAGTCCCTCCTTCTCCATGAAGTCGGCCAACATTTGGCCCCGGGGGTTCCGGTCACCAGTTCCAAATTGCCCCACTCTCAGCTCATTACCGAATCGTTTGCCCAGCTTCGCGTTAAAGTCCCCCATGACCACAGTGAAATAGGAGTTAGAGGTATGTATGGCTCTGGATATGTCCTCATACATAACCTCGACTTCATCGTCGGAGTGTGTCGAAGTGGGTGCGTATACCTGTATAACCTTCAACGAATACCGCTTGGTGATTCTGAGTATAAGGTACGCAACCCTCGTCGACACACTCTCGATTTTCACTAGGTTGTTCACGAGGGACTTGTGGACTATGAACCCGACACCACCTTCGGATATTTGGTCACCCTCCCGGTAATAGAGCAGGTTTCCGGATTTCAGTATTATCGAGTCCTCCCCCTCTCTTCGGACTTCAGATAATCCTAAAATATCCCAATGTAACCTGCTCAATTCTTCCTCCAGTTCGGTTATCTTCTCGTCGGACCGCAGTGTACGTGTGTTATATGTTGCCAGGGCCAGAGGTCGTCGGTGTTGGTAACGCGGAATCTGCCGGGGATTCTTAGCACCCCCTGCCCTGCCGTAACCACGGCTGTTACCACGGCTGGGAATAGCAGGGCTGCCGGGGACTGGGGGCCGCGGTTTGGTTGTGTCCATCATTTGAGGGGATTTGCCATAATCGCCACGCTTGGCAGACGGGTTGGCGATCGCAGTAAGGTGGACATGGTACTCAGGAGAACGCTGCTGCCCGTTCTCTGGTATATGTTCCCTCGGGACGACTTTTACGTCCCCCCACGGGATGAGAAGGGGTGGTGATATTCTTAGGCCGTCACCACACAGCAAATTATAGTATTTCATTAATATTAAAGGTATTGCGTTTGCATAAGGGATGTATTAAATTAAATCTTTATTAAGATATTTTTTTTAAACTTTTTAGTTTTTGAAGTCGGTTTCTTTTATACGAAGTTTTTTAATTTTTAGAATAGCATAAACAGTTCATTAAAACTAAGTGCGGAAACGATACCCGCTAGCATATTATTGGGGACAAAACGATGATGAGGATAGTTCATTAAATTGCATAATTGCATCATCCGTGCGTCCGACAAGTTCCTGAAAATATAAGCTGGATAAACAATTTCTGAACTTTGCAATATTATCGTTGTTGTAATCCAGATGAAATTCATACCAGTATTTAATTGAAGCGGCTCGGCGTTGTTTAATGATACAGGCATAAGTCTGAGCTGCGTGTTCAGAGATGGGTCTCTCTGAACACACAGCTCATGTATGTATGTATAAATATACAGTGTAGGCATGCATTGATCACATTCTAACTAATATTGAAGAGGGAATTACAGATGTAACTCCCTCTTCAATATTAGTTAGAATGTGATCAATGCATGTCTCAGAATTATCTGTTATATGTACGTGTTTGTGACCTGACAGTGGGTGTAATATTATACATTTCTAACGATTATTAAAATTCTTTACACTCTTTTGATTCTTTAAGAAGGTCAATATTTATGTCTCCACATATTTATTATACGTGGATTAGGACAAAACGTTTCTAACAAATTCTTCAACTTATTAACAAATCTCGAACCACTAGAAGACTGTGTTCTGTAGAGGCCCACCAGTATTACGTTATATTTAACAAGTACTATGCCGCAACACTTCATTGTTCCCTTTAATTTTTTCCATCGTACTAAATTCTATATCGTTTCTGAGTAATTTCACCACCACCACCTCTTTTGTTCTTTTTCTGGAATCATATGTTGCGTTTGTATAACCTTTAAGGTGGAGATAACTTTTAGTTCCTTCCGACAGAAATATTTCTCACAAACATTAGCATCAATGTTGTCTGTTGAGCTTAGAATGGCATAGTATCATCATCGCGTTTACTTAGTACTCCTGCAATATTTTGATGTAATATACTGAGGCTATTTTGCTATTTCAACCTC
Source organism: Pseudoips prasinana (assembly GCA_951640165.1). Classification (NCBI taxonomy): domain Eukaryota; kingdom Metazoa; phylum Arthropoda; class Insecta; order Lepidoptera; family Nolidae; genus Pseudoips; species Pseudoips prasinana. The sequence goes on along the minus strand of OX621238.1, from coordinate 389,932 downwards.
GAAAATCATCTTCCTTGTTTATTTGTAATAAGTCATATATAGTCTATGATTATGTGAGACATCATTTCATTAAAAATGTTTCTGGTTATTTTTCCAGTATTTTATCAAAACATCTAATGTGTTATGCTAATGCTCCCTGCATTTGCAATAAAATAAATATGCATATTTAATGTTTTGTTTGTCTAAGCATAGAAGGTTATTGAAAAATTCAACTTTATAGCTATCATCATCATATCAGCCGAAAGACGTCCACTGCTGGACAAAGGCCTCCCTAAGGATCTCCACAATAGCCGGTCCTGCGCTGCCCGCATCCAGCGGCTTCCCGCGACCCGCACAAGATCGTCGGTCCACCGTGTAGGGGGCCTGCCCACGCTGCGTCTTCCGGTTCGTGGTCGCCACTCGAGAACCTTTCTGCCCCATCGGCCGTCAGTTCTACAAGCTATGTGCCCCGCACACTGCCACTTCAGTTTGGCAATTCTTTGGGCAATGTTGGTTACTTTGGTTCGCCTGCGGATCTCAGCATTTCTGATTCGATCTCGCAGGGAAACTCCAAGCATAGCCCTTTCCATTGCTCTTTGGGTGACCTTGAGCGACCACGTCTCTGTTCCGTAAGTCATAACTGGCAACACACACTGGTCGAAGACTTTCGACTTGAGACACTGCGGTATTTGGGACGAGAACATATTACGTAGCTTCCCGAACGCTGCCCAGCCGAGTTGGATTCTACGATTGACTTCCTTTTTAGTTTGAAGTTGGACCTACCTAGTTGAATGGTCTGTCCTAGGTAAATATAGTTATCTACAACTTCGAGTACAGAGTCTCCAACCTTAACTAGAGTGGGTGCAACATGGATTTTCGACATGATTTAGGTCTTATCCATGTTCATTTTCAGACCCACTTGTTGAGAGACTCTGCTGAGACCATTGAGCATTGTACCGAGGTCGTCAAGGGTCTCAGCCATGACTACTATATCGTCGGCAAATCTAAGGTGGGTGATGTACTCGCCATTGACATTGATGCCAAAGCCTTCCCAGTCTAGAAGCTTGAAGACATCTTCCAATGCAGCGGTGAACATTTCCGGAGATATGACGTCTCCCTGTCTCACGCCTCGCTGCAATTGAATAGGTTTCGAGTTCTGGTCCTGAAGTAGGACTGACATGGTGGCGTTTTTGTACAAACACTTAACACCTGGACACACCGATAGTCAACTTGGCACCTTTTAAGAGACAGCACGGCCCATGTTTCGATAGAATCAAAGGCTTTCTCGTAGTCCACAAACGCTAAGCATAATGGCAGATTATACTCTGTATAATTTGCCGCAGCGTATCTATGTGGTCTATGGTACTGTAGCCTTTTCGGAAACCGGCTGGTTCGGGAAGCTGGAAGTCGTCAAACCTGAGTGCGAGACGATTCGTAACGACTCTCAAAAACAACTTGTAAACATGGCTCAGCAGTGAGATGGGTCTGTAACTCTTCAACAGGGCCCTATTTGAAGATAAGCACCACCACACTCCTGTGCCATGCTTTTGGCGTTTGACCTTCGAGTATGACGGAGTTGAATAAGTTCTGAACGGCCCGCAGGATCGGTGTACCACCCGCCTTCAGAAGCTCAGCTGTAACTCCATCATCACCCGGCGCCTTGTTGTTTTTCAGTTGTTTGAGAGCCATTCTAATCTCGTGTAGGCTGGCGTCCGGGATATCTTGGGTGTAGTGTCGGATTGGTCTTGCTCTTGGATCTGAGGCATGACTATTGACAGGAAGTCGCATTGTCGTGTTCAACTGTCCGTAGAACTTCTCGATCTCTCCTAGCTACTCAGGTTTTGACGTGACGATTCACCCTCCCGGTTATAGAGCAGGTTTCCGGATTTCAGTATTATCGAGTCCTCCCCCTCTCTTCGGACTTCAGATAATCCTACAATATCCTAATGTAACCTGCTCAGCTCTTCCTAAACTTCGGTTATTTTCTTGTCGGACCGCAGTGTACGTGTGTTATACGTTGCCAGGGCCAGAGGTCGTCGTTTTTGGTAACGTGGTGTGGCGGCAACACCGTTGCGTCACCAGGACTGTCAATTCAACAAGTGACAGGGATCTGTCACTTCGGTAAAAAGCGCGCCATAAGTCTACACGAGACGACAAAAGCTAGAAATACAGATACGTAATATTATATTGTATTCCACTGCTGTGTACCAATAAACGTTGTGAAGGTGATGTACTGTGTTATTAATGTCCTACGACATCACCCACTTCATTGGTGACCCCGACGCGAACAAGATCCTACGTTTGCCGAGTGAACAGGATTCCTTCTTAGTGTCTACTCTACGGTGCACAGTAAGAGTCGTGTTTCGAAAACAGCACGAGTTCATTCGCTGTGCCGCGAATCGGCAATGAATCAGAGCTCTATTGCCCACCGCTGTCGTCGTGCCGCTTCTGCAGAATTGGCGTACTATTAACCGTCACATGTTGACCGCCCGGCACACTGCTATCGTCATTGTGCGTCGTGGATAAAGTACCTATACCTAGCACACGCTGCCTGCCGGGTGTCACTGCTACCTGCTGCTGCCAACTGCTCCTGTGTTCCGGAAAACAAGCCTAGGAAATTCCGTCAATTTCAAAACACGGACGCCTAGACACACTTGGTACATGGTGTCATATCAACAATATAGTGAACAGAATCTCATTACCTACCCATAGTGAACTTCACATATATTTGAAAAACTTTAATCTTTGTCACAAGTGAGTGTATTGTTAAGTGTAAAACAAAAAAAACTGTAAGTTCTCATTATACTTATTACTATAGAAACACTATAATTTTGCAACAGAAGTATTATTTCACTATATAGACATTCAGACATCAGAAGTGACACTCCTTATCAATGATAAATCAAGCTAATTAATAACAACAATATTACTTAAAATCCTCCTTTTCAAGTCTGTTAATAAATAATTCTCTAAGTGTTGTATTACCCAAACTGTGCTTATATAGCTTGGTCTGGCTAAACTAACTTGTGTATATCACTGAAGGTAATTATTACCTAATGTAACCATATGTCTACTGTACCTATGTTGTATTATTGTTATATTGTTGTATACCATCAATATTCATTTTTTTTTGTTTTTCAGAGCTCAGCTTTTTAAGTCCCAATTTACATTTAAAAAAAAAAAAAAAAAAAAAACATTGTAAAGTTTTAACTTTAGTTTAAGGTGTAAAGTGGTGTAAATTGTACCAGCCATACCTAAATGTAAATTTATGATTCCATACTGAACTAAGATTAACATTATTTATTCTTTTATATAGGAACAAAGTAGTTTATATTGGGACAACCGTAAAAGTAAATTTATAAAGTTTATATTTTTTTTAAAATATTTATATATATATATTATTTAAGATTTAGTATTAAGTGGGTTAGGTAGGTAGGTAATTTAGTTATTTCCTTTTTCTATCCCATCCTGTACCATGGCTTCCCCTGAAGAGCAAATTAGTCTCTTTCAAGAGCAACTGAGGCTGCTCCAGTCCAATCAAGAGCAGCGAACAATGGCAGTTTCTGTGAAGATGCCTACCTTTTGGGCTGATAAACCTACAGTTTGGTTTGGACAAGTTGAGGCACAATTTGAGATTGCTGGGATCAAGCAGGACAAGACCAAGTATAGCCATGTGGTGGCCATGTTGGACTCCAAAATTGCCGGTGAGGTAGCTGACATTATTGAAAACCCTCCAGAGACCAACAGCTATATATTTCTGAAAACAGAGCTCATTAAGCGTCTATCAGCTTCAAGAGAGGATAGAGTTAGAAGGCTCCTTGGTGAAGAAGATATCGGGGACCAAAAGCCATCACAATTTTTGCGACGTCTCCGGTCTTTGGCCGGGACAGAATTTAAAAGCGATGACATCATCCAGCAATTATGGTTGCGCCGGCTGCCTACCAATGTGCAGGCGATTCTCTCAGCTCAAGAGGACCTGCCACTGCAAAAGGCAGCAGATATAGCCGACAAGATAGTCGAGGTGGCAGTACCAGCTTCAGTACATGCAGTAGCAGGCCCTTCATCTGAACTGTCTGAGCTTGCCCGTCGAGTGGACCACCTTACTAAGCTTGTTGAAGGGCTCACTACTGACAGGATTTCACGCTCTTCAACAAGACACAATAGCAATGGTTCGCGCTCAACATCTCGTTCTGCATCCCCGTCTTCTTCAGTGTGTTGGTACCATCGGGTATACAAGACCAAGGCCAACAAGTGCACTAAGCCTTGCAGCTGGAAGGATCCGGAAAACGAGAAACGCGGTCAGTAGTAAGTGCGGCGACTGACCGTGAGGTGTTGTGCCGCCGATTATTTGTCACAGACAAGGGGTCTTCCCGACGATTCCTCATCGACACTGGCAGTGACCTTTGCTGTTATCCGCACCGCTTAGCCAAATGTCACGCTAAGTCACAAACGGATTACCAACTGTCTGCTGCGAATGGCAGCACCATAAAAACTTATGGCAGCATCACCCTACATCTTAACCTTGGATTACGCCGGGATTTTAAATGGAATTTCACCATCGCCGATGTGGAGACGCCCATAATTGGATCGGATTTCCTGAGTTATTATAACTTGTTACCCGATCTCCGTCACAAGCGCCTCATCGATGGCAACACCAATTTGACCGCTACTGCTTCAATCGCCATTGTAAGTCAAGCAAGCATCAAAGCCATTACACTGGATGGAAATTCACCCTTCTCCCAGCTCCTGTCGGAATTTCCCGATTTGACCCGCCCTCCTGGACTTGCTCGACAAATCAAGCACACTACAGTTCACCATATAGTGACCACAGATGGGCCGCCTGTGTCATGCCGTCCTCGTCGTTTAGCACCACAAAAGCTCTTGGCAGCCAGAAAGGAGTTTGATGAAATGGTCAAATGTGGAACTGCAAGACCTTCCGACAGTCCCTGGGCCTCACCGCTACACATGGCCCGAAAAGGAGGAGATTGCTGGCGTCCTTGCGGGGACTACCGTGTCCTTAACGCGAGGACTATCCCGGACCGCTACCCCGTCAGACATATTGCAGATTTTTCGCAAAACATTGCTGGTTCAACCATATTCACCACCATTGACCTGGTCAAGGCCTACCAGCAGGTTCCAGTCTTCGAAGATGATATATGCAAGACCGCTATTACAACTCCCTTCGGTTTATTTGAGTTCCCCTACATGACCTTCGGCCTTCGAAATGCTGGGCAAACCTTCCAGCGTTTCATAGACTCAGTCGTGAGGGGATTCGACTTTTGCTATCCGTACGTCGACGATATATTAGTATTTTCACGGACGGCAGATGACCACCTGGAACACCTGCAGATGTTGTTTCAACGGCTAAGTGAATATGGTGTCATGGTGAATGCATCCAAATGCGTTTTTGGTGCAGATGAAGTGACATTCTTGGGCTATCGCATAAACAAAGATGGCACGTGTCCTCCCATGGAGAGAATCGAAGCCCTACAGAACTTTCCCTTGCCTAAAACAGTACAAGGCCTGCGTAGGTTTCTGGGAATGATAAATTTTTATCGCCGTTTTCTCCCCAAGGCCGCCGAACTACAAGCTCCGCTCATTAATGCGCTAACGGCTGCCAACCTCAAAGGGGCCCAACCAGTACCTTGGACTCCCGATTTAGAAATAGCATTCCAGCAGTGCAAGGACAGTCTGTCTACTTCCACGCTCCTCGCTCACCCAGTAAGTGGTGTTACTTTGGGACTCTTCACAGACGCCTCATCATTGCAAGTGGGATCTTGCCTACAACAAAAAGTGGACGACCAATGGCAGCCTTTGGCATTTTTCAGCAAGAAGCTCACAGAGAAGCAAGCACAATGGCCGGCCTATTACCGGGAACTACTAGCTGTTTACGAGAGCGTTCAGCAGTTCCGACATATACTGGAAGTCCAACATGTCGTGATATACACGGACCACAAGCCGCTCATTTATGCATTTACCCAACGCCGCGAGAAACTCCCACCCGTTCAGCTCAACCAACTTTCTTTCATCTCCCAATTTACTACCGACGTCGTGTATGTGAAAGGAGAGAACAACGTGGTTGCAGACGCGCTGTCTAGAATTGAGGCTATTTCTCTGGAAGAAAATTACTCGGCCTTGGCATATGAGCAAGCTACAGATACAGAGCTGCAGAATGCTGGGAACAACTCGTCTCTCAAACTTGAGAAAGTAAACGTACCAGGCACGGACCTCTCAATTATTTGTGACACCTCCACTGGAAAGCCACGCCCGTATATCACTCCTTCGTTTCGCCGCCAATTCTTCAACAAATTACATAATCTCAGCCACCCTGGCGTACAGGCCTCTGCACGCTTGGTAGCTGACCGATTTGTGTGGCCTTCAATGAATAAAGACTGCCGTCAATGGGCTCGCGAATGTGTGCCATGTCAACGTAGCAAAGTAACCAGACACACTACTACCCCGTTAGGAAATTTCACGGCCCCAACAAACCGCTTTCGCCATGTGCATGTAGACATCATTGGTCCCTTGCCATCGAGTAAGGGACACCAGTATTGCCTCACGGCCGTGGACCGTTTTACTCGATGGCCAGAGGTATGGCCAATGATTGGTATCACGGCGGAAGAAGTAGCGGAAACCTTCACCACAGGGTGGATAGCCCGTTTTGGGGTCCCATCCATTATCACTACTGACCAAGGCCGGCAATTTGAGTCTGCATTATTTAGGTCCCTTCTAAAGTCAGTGTCTGTCCACCGTACTCGCACTACCAGCTATCACCCATGTGCCAATGGTATGGTAGAGAGGCTGCACCGGCAGCTCCAAGGTGTTCTCATGTGTCACGGAGGTAGTTGGTACACCGCGTTGCCTCTGGTACTCCTAGGTATGCGAGCTGCTTTGAAGGAGGACCTACAGACTTCATGCGCTGAATTGGTTTATAGCGAACCTCTTCGATTATTTCGACGGAAGACGTCCATAATTTTGCTGCGGTACTGCGTAACCACATGGCTGACCTAAAACCTGTACCAGCGGCACGTCACTCCGAGCGTCACCCATTCATCTTTAAGGACCTTCCCACCGCAACACATGTCTTTCTTCGAGATGACTCTGCAAAGACTTCTCTCAGGCCACCATATACTGGGCCTCATAGAGTTCTAGCCAGAAACGATAAGACAATCACCATCGCATTAAGTAACAGGGACGCCCAGGTAAGTCTCGACCGTGTGAAGCCGGCTTATATTGAGCAGGCAGCACAGTCCAGACCAACGGGTCCTTGTCCATTACTATCGGGCTCCACGCCTCCAAACGTATCACTTCCACTTCCAACCATTGTACCCAACCCTCCACCTCCACAGACGTCGAAAGATTATGTAACTCGTTCGGGCCGCCGGGTCCGCTTTAAGGTACCCAACGATGTTTGATACCACCTTCCATCCTAGCCCTTCTATTCATCATGTTTTGTGAAACAAGATTTGTTTTTCTTTTGTTTAAATCAAGTTTTCTAATATAATTGTAATTTGTAACTGTAAGTTGTTATTGTAATTGTAATTGAACATTGCCATGACGTTGAGAATCTTGCATTGTTAAAGTTTTTTTTTTTTTTTTTTTCTCAGCGCATCGCATTTTTCTTTATTGTATGTTTTTGGAGGATGGGGTCATTTTACAACGTGGGGGGGTGGTGTGGCGGCAACACCGTTGCGTCACCAGGACTGTCAATTCAACAAGTGACAGGGATCTGTCACTTCGGTAAAAAGCGCGCCATAAGTCTACACGAGACGACAAAAGCTAGAAATACAGATACGTAATATTATATTGTATTCCACTGCTGTGTACCAATAAACGTTGTGAAGGTGATGTACTGTGTTATTAATGTCCTACGACATCACCCACTTCAGTGGAATTTGCCGGGGATTCTTAGCACCCCCTGCCCTGCCGTAACCACGGCTGTTACCACGGCTGCGGTTACGGCTACTGTTTAGTTGTGTCCTTCATTTGAGAGGATTTGCCATAATCGCGCCGCTTGGCAGACGGGTTGGCGATCGCAGTAAGATGGACATGGTACTCAGGAGAACGCTGCTGCCCGTTCTCTGGTGTATATATTTCCCTCGTGACGACTTCTACGTCCCCCCCACGGGATGAGAGGGGGTGGCGATATTCTTAGGACGTCACCACACAGCCTTTTATAACTATAGATCTGTGAATCTTTTATATACGTTGGGGCACATGTTACTTTATTTGTGTGGGGAACGTTCTTCAGCGAGTTCTGTAGATTGTCTAATAAATTAATATCTTCATTGTTTTTGAGATATCGGCACCAATTAAAATCCAACAGTAGTAATTCATTGTAAAGTATTGTAATTTATTTTCAATATTGTTTAAGAAATTGTTAGTAGTTGAGTTTGTTATTCGATAATAATAGTAGCAATAACCGAGTGTTTTAAGACTTCTTCCATTAAAGACCCAGTACCTTTTTTAAAAAAAGGTACTGTGTCATACGAAGCTCCAATGCCACCGAACTTTGTATCATAAGTGATACAAAGTTTTTTTTTCTATTTATTTCGATTGTCGAGCTTCTAATGTTCATTACTTGGAGTGACCGATGAATTATGGCACTTTGATTTTATTTGCCCGATGAAATTGGTGTTAATATTTCTTCCGGGGGTTTGACAAATCTTCTTATAGGTTTCGACAGTATTTACGAAACTTAAGCGGTCTTTACTTGTATCTCTAGAGATTTTATTTGTTTGTACTAGTTATTAACAATGTGTTTGTCGGTGTTGTTGTGCAAGCTATCTGATACACTCATCATTGAGACTTTCCATTCTCATTTCTTATAGTTGTCAAGTCATCTAAAGAACGAGTACTGTAATGTTTCTGATATGTGATATTGTCAACTTGATAATTAGCCATATTCGTAATCAGTTCTCGGTTTAATAAGAAATAATTATCATCATCATCATCATCATATTAGCCGAAAGACGTCCACTGCTGGGCAAAGAGCTCCCGCAAAAATATCCACAATTGCCGGTCTTGCGCTATTCGCATCCAGCGGTTTCCAGCGACCCGCACAAGATCATCGGTCCATCTTGTAGGGGGTCTGTCCACCCTGCGTCTTCCGGTTCGTGTTCGCTACTCGAAAACTTTTCTGCTCCAACGGCCGTCGGTTCAACGAGTTATGTGTCCCACCCACTGCCACATCAGTTTTACAATTCTTCGAGCTTTGCTTCGCCTATTCGATTCGATATTTTTGATTCGATCTCTCAGTGAAACTCCGAGCAGGTATGTCCCTCCATTGCTCTTTGGGTGATCCTGAGCTCTCTAATAAGGCCCATAGTGAGTGACCACGTTTCTTTTCCGTAAGACATCATTGGCAACATACTCTGGTCGAAGACTTTCGACTTGAGACACTGCGGTATTTTGGACGAGAAGATGTTACGTAGCTTCCCAACAATAAGAAATATCGCTACACATTTTTTTAAAATCTAAATATCTTACATAAATTTGAGGGCCGCACTTATTATCAACCTAATTTTCAATAATATTTAACCTCACTGTACGCAAGGTCACGTTTTTCGAATGATAGAAAGATCACTGTCAATGACAGATGATAGCTAGAAGCCTGATGTCCGGTTCATGCGTTTTGAATAAGTTAATACAATACGGTCAGCATCGGTTCGAAGAAGTTACGAATTATCGATATCGATTTATAGTCTAAATAATTTTGGAACGATCAAAAATTTTTTAAAAACACTCTTAATTAATATGACCACAACTGTATGAAGAACTGCAGGTAGCTTTCGCGGGCAGCTATGTCTCCATAGGCGGAGGGAAAAATAATTTAATCGATTCTACCGACCGAAGGCTGTTAACGACTTCAATATGAACTCCCCTTTGTAAGCTCGTCATGCTCCCATTGTCTGTTAATGCTTGCGGTGGCGTTGTGGGTCGGGTCGTTTCCTTCCCTCTAATATGGCGAGGAAGGCGATGGCTGGCCCACACGTCATACTCGTGAACGGGTGCTGCTTGCGGTAACTGGTCGAACTGCTGTTGAGGTACTCATTTTTATTTTTCATCTCTGGTAGACTTCGTGTGACTTGTTTGATTTTGTAAATGTACGCGGATGCACCCACAGTTTTTTCGTCTAGCAAGAGGATATTCTAAGTGCTTGAGTGAAATTGAATGCTATTGCTTATTTATTTTATTATGATTCACTGGATGACAACGGTTCTGTGCGTGCTCTAGCCTACATAACCAATCACAATGTAAGTAAAATACATGACATTAAAAAAAAAATCGTAAACTGAAAGCAAAAGAAGACGAAAAAAACAAGCCCGGAGTTTCTTTGTGGCTTTCTTCTCCGTGTCGTCCACCTAGGTAGCTAGAGAAAGCCGCAGGCTAGCTAGGGTAGGTTCCTCAGCGGCAAGGATCGCTTTGGCCCATTAACGCGTGATCGGTGATCCCGTGCATGTGATCACACCCTCATTTAGAATTTAGTCTTTTGCTTTAGTCTTCCATTCTTTAATTTTATTATAGTAGAACTAAATTTCAAAATAATAGATTAGTGAATTATTATTTATTTAAGGATTTCAGTAAATATATGCGATAAAACAAACCGCACGGACTGACAAATATTTTTTTTTTGTAACTTTTTACTATGTTTATGTACTGCATTGTGACCTTGACAAGTACAAGTGTAAGTTAATACCCAAGTGCTGAATAAAATTTCATTTCATTTAATTTCATTTCAAAGGACTTCGGCATATCCCGGCCAGTGATGGACAAAAGTTTATTACTATTTAAAAAAGAAATAATAATATTTAAAATCCTTCCATGCCTTTTATTTCCTTGTACAACATGGGAAAATGATTTCAATTCTTAAAAGTAAATCATTTCATTCCGGCATTCATGTTTCTTAAACTGTCTTATAGGGTCTGGCTGCTTCAGTCTTTTGAGCCGTTGGGGAAATATTTATTTTTCCAGTCGTGCAGTTATTATTATATTGTCATTGTCAGAGGCGTTATAATTTCACTGTATTGAAATATGTATTATTTGCATATATAATAATATCCTCAATAGTCATAATATAAATCAATAGTATGTATAGTATGTTGATTTATAAATCAATGAAGGAATCAATTGTTCATAGTAATGGCAACACTTTTTATTTTTGACATATTGAACTGATTGTATTTTGATTTACATTCGAGTTTAGGCTTGCTTGACTTGCATCGTGAATGTTTTCTTGTGGCTTGTTTATTTACGACGACCTTTGGCTTTGTTTCTGGATTCTGTTTTCTACTTCCCGACTGACTCCGGCTTTCTTGGACTTTGGATCTACGCATCATGATTTACCTCTGCTATTCGCACCTCGGACCATTTATTTTGCCCTAAACAACTATGGCCGCGGTTATATTTTTGAATAGGTGTGAACTTACCACGGTTGTTATAAACATATCTTAACCTGTTTTACTTATTTATATATAAAAAGTAGTATAATTATTACAAAACATCGTGCCATGCTCTAATACAATATTGAAATCTTGTTGAACTTATACGCCTTATAATACATAAATCCCATGTTTCACATAAAAAAAAATGATATACAGGGCGATAGAATATTAGTACCCCTTCAAAATGTATATTGTTTTATTTATGTTCATTCCAGGCCATGTTTGTATGGGCCGGTTGCCGATCTCCTTTCCGTACTTACGGGTCGGAAAGGTACAGTCGGTCGGGAGTTAAGATTTTTCGGAGGCAGGCATCGAATCTAAGGAACATCTCAGATGCATTTATTCTGAAATCATAGAAAACCTATCGTTTAGAGTCGACGATGAGTAGTTCCATCATACGAGCGTCTAAAACAGGGAGGCTTCCCTTCCGTTCGCAGGCGCGGGGTGTTCACCATCGAGGTGAAGGACGAGCCGATGGTCCGGCCGCCGCCCGCGCCCAGCGCCGAGCGGCCGGCGGAGCCCTACGCGACGCTGTTCGAGGGCTCGGCGGCGCGCCACGCCTACATGAACGGCTCGCTGGACCTGGACCCCGTGCCGCTGGCGCTCACGCCGCGCGAGCCCGCGCCCGCGCCCGCGCCCGCGCTCAGCGCGTCGCGCCTGCGCCTGCTGCACGACACCACCATGATCGACGCGGCGCTGGACCTGGACGAGGCCGAGCCGCCGCCGCACCTGGCGCCGCCCGCGCCGCACCCGCCGTCCGTCCACGCGCGCCCGCTGGCGGCGCTCTGACGGCGCGCGCGGCGCCGCCCGCCCCGCCCCCCGCGCCGCCCCCCGCGCCGCCCCCCGCGCCGCCCCCGCCGAGCCTGTACATATAAATATAAACGTTAATATTAAATAGGTTGTATTCTCGAGTTCCGACGGCGTTTTATTTCCTCTTCCTAGCAGTTGGGCGACGTCCGCGCCGAGCGGCCGGGCGCGGCATGCGGACATTATACATGGTGAATTAAAGTGTCATTGAAAAATTAAGGTGGAATTAAAGCGGCCGGTTCCCGAAATTTAATGGTGCCCTACGTATTCCCGCAACCGACCACTTTAAATAACAATATTTAATAACTAGTTACATTTGAAAATGGAACCGTTTGGCTACAAATAAACTGCATTTTAATTTTATTTCATCTATTAGTTATTACATTTTGGCGCCATTTTAATTATTCAATTTCATGGTCCTTCATTGTGCCAGGCAGTTTGAAGGCAGGCCACTCTGCTGAAGCGTAAAACGACATACACGTATCAATTATTTTTATTTATTTATTTTTCTTAGGGAGACCGACAGCTTTCAGCGACATTTTGGCTTTATATGTTATACGTGGCAGAGAACCATTAATAGGTCTAATAAATAAATTATGTTCAGTATAATAAAAATATTTTATACTTTTTGGACCTGCAAACCAACAGAAAATGCATTATTTATTATTGTACAAACCGAATTGATGACCAATAGGTTAGAAAAAGCATGAAATGAAATGAAATAATTTTATTGTGGTACATAGGTGTTATATAATAATAATAATAATAATAAATACATTTATTTCAGACTTTGGTCCATAAATTTGTTAGTACCAGTGTTCTTAACCTAGTGTTAGCAAAAATACACATCACGAGTAGTTAGTAACAATGTTCTTAGCCTAATGTTAGTAAAGGGTACAATTACATCAGGCGCTTGATCTCGTGTGAAGGCCTATCCAGTGAGCCATCAGTGCCGAGTCCCAGCGGCTGGCACACGCGGCCAGCATGGCGCTGGGGCTGCCTACATCGAAGCACAGCGCTTACGCATGATGGCGCGGAAGCCGTCCACGTGCGCCTCTGCGAACATGCCGCTCGCGCTACAATAGCGCGGCAGCCCCATCAACACCCTGAACGCGTTGTTATACTGTATACGCAAGGCGTTATACGTCCCCTGCGTGTATTTAGCCCACAAACTGCACGTGCAGAAGGTCTGACAGTACGCCCTAAATAGTGTGACCTTCACTTGTTGCGTACAACGAGCGAATCTGCGAGCCAACATATTACAGCGGATACACAACGCCCTGCGCTCTCTCTCCATATCCATGTTGTCTTTAAGGTCTTCGGTGACCCAGTGGCCCAGATACTTGAAGTGAGTGACTCTGTTTAAAGGTATACTATAGAGTGTGACGGGTGGTACGTCTGAGGAATCTTTTTTGGGTGCTTTTAAAACCATAACCTCACTTTTCTTCACAATGTATCTGAGCCCATGGGCCTCTGCATACCTCTAACATATGCGTAGCAGCTTACGCAACGCGCTGATTGTTGAGCTGAGCAGCACCATGTCATCAGCGAAGCTAATATTATTAATGCAAGTTCTATCTATATGACACCCAATTCCTGTGCTGCTCAGCTCTCCAATCAGGCGATCCATATACAAATTAAAAAGTTTCGGAGAGGTCAAACCCTCCCTGCCTCACCCCACACTTTAACCTGTACTCGTCCTATATACTTCCCGCCCATCTAACAGCATTTTGCTGATTATTGTACCAGTACTCGAATATCGATACAATTTCTGGATGCAGACTAGTGTCTTGACGCATTTTTGTCCACATTTGGTCGTATGACACCATATCAAATGCCCGGGACAGGTCTAGGAAACACGCGTATACTGGCGTTTTACGCGCAGTGTAGTAGTGCACGGTCTGCTTGAGGCACAAGATCGCACTTTCCGTGGATAGACCAGTCCGAAAACCGAAATGACCGTCGGGCAGTTTTATATGTTTAGTTAAATGGCCGTCAAGCAGATAGATTTTATGATCAAAGCTATATCCTTTGCAGTGAGCCTCACATTGATATCTCCAGATGTAGCCCCAGCACCGGACACCGACGACAGGCCAGACTGATCAGGCCTCAAAAACGGTTCAACCCTGAAATGCTGAAACAATCTCGCGATGTCATCCGACTCGTGTACACCCTCGACGCTCACAGGCCGGCTCGGTTTCAGATTCAACTTATTTGTTGATTTCCAAAATTTTGAAAAGCTGTTATTGGAATGGTGTTGTGCTATTATATCCATTCTAATCTTTTGTTGGTTATTTTGACACTATTTCAATTTTACCTTAAATAACCGCCTAGATTCTGTCATTTCATTATATAACCATCCAGAGCTAGGTTTTCCATTCAATAGCCAATTCTGATAACATTGCCGTGTCTTACCGTGAGCCTATTCCAGCCTAGTATGTGTTTACCCCTACCATGATTTGAAACCGCACCGTATGAATATTTCGCGCCTTCAGCCAGTATATGCACTATCATTAATTAATGATTTATGAATTGAACATTCGCACATTTTATCCGCACAAGTAACAAAATCCGATGGAAAGTCAATATCCATTAACTTATTATGACAAAAATTATGATAAGTATCAATTTGACAAGCCTGCCTCTCTCCCCAAACAACTTTATTTAAAGGGACACTATTAATTAAAATTTTAGGTTTTATTAAATTTAAATTACAAGTTAGCTGCATGGGATAGTGATCTGACCAGTACCTATGTATCGTACAATATAGTCACGTGATGGATAGTTGCGCGCGCGGCGCTCGAGACCACACAGTGATCGAGCCGCCGGCGACATCCATGTGCCTCACTAACAAAAGTGTATGAATCGTTAGGTAACATCTCAAGATCAACGCACGCCCATGATTGTTCCGTACAAAAGTCTAAAAGTTGATTAGCAAATAACTCACCCGGGTGCGCGTTGAAATTTCCCAACACATACACACATTCCACATCACTATTTTCAATTATAGAATTTATTTTGCCCAAACACTCCGTAAACTCAATCAAGTTGTCTTTTGAATCCGTAGGCATGTATACAGATATAATTAACATAGACCGCTCACGTATCGCAATCTTAATAGCTGCTATGCGATCACTACGACACTGTAACACTGACACTGAGGGGAACACAGACTTCCTCCAGTTATAGATGTTACAGAATGAGTTGTGCCGCTATGACCCGCCAAATTGGCATACAATAGGTTAGATACGAATAATATACTAATTTATAATTTAAAAAAATACACAAATCACTTCCGTACTAATTACAATCATTCAGATATTCCTGCAAGCTATAGTAACATTTGTCAATAAGAAATTTATACAATGCTTTTTAAAATTATAAATGTCACTTAAACCTAAAATACTATTGATTTAGCAAACTCAATAGGTATTTAATAAAAAGAAAGATAACTCTTAGAATGACAAACTTATTATTTAAATAATATGATTTACAAGGTAAAATGGCAATATGGCAGTAACAGTATAACGTCCGTCTATCTCTGGCGATGGAACAAGAAGGCCGGTCGGCAGGCGTGCGCGCCGCTCGGAGCCTCTGCGTGCCCCTCCACGTTCGATCACTCCACTTTCGATGACGTCACAAGCTCCGCCCCCTGCCTGAACTTGGACTCTGCTAACTATTGGGTAATTTATTATAAATGTCAGGGATAACATAAAATATACTTTTATGGAATAAATATATAATTTTGCACGGCATTGAAATTTCCAAAATGTTATTGGACATTTTATTTAATAGATAGCTTACCTATCGTTGATACAATAAAATTGCTATTTCATATGTTACCGACAGGACTGGGAGAAATAACTTGGCATGCCGATGATCGCGGTCCTCAGCTCTAAACTGCCACTTATGTTTAGTACCTATCGTTTAAAAATTTAGCGATAGTACTTGTTAAGGAGAATAAAATAAAAAAGGTTTTTTTCACATAGACTTTAAAAAAGCGCTTGTAAATAGTTAGAACATGTTTGTAGTAAATAATACATTCCGGTACGTGCTTACGACGTATATTTCACAGCAACAGGACAGTGTTAACTCTGAAAGCTTACAACTTGTCGAATGCACGTCTTTATAAATTTGTCAACTATTTAGCAACGGAAATTTACTGCGCATATTCAGGATGCAGGGTAGTCGATTAAGAGTAAATGCGACCCGATTACGCACGAATCGCTCGCTGAAGCTTAACTTCCGGTCAAGGACCACTCCCAAATATTAGGCTTCCCTATCCCAAGAGATTCCATCGCTGAACATTGGGACGGGTTCAGTTCAGGGACTGGGGTTCAGCGCAAGGAACACGGCTGCGCTCTCGGAGGGCTTCTCCTTGATTCTCCACTTCCTGAACCATTTGCCTAGGGTGGTGCCAGAAATTTAGAGCGGTGATGTTAGCGAAGAGGTCACCAATTGGGTCTTCTTGGGGATAAGGATGTCCCTGTAGTGTACAGCGAGAACAGGAGCGGGGAAAAGACTAAGTTTGGAGAATTCCTGCTCGAATTGGACAGGGAGTGGAGTAATACTCTTCGTTTTCGATATGGTATTTAAAAGGTCGTCCGAAAGGAAATTTCGTAATATGTTCACGAGGCAGTCGGGCACTTCGAGAGCGTACAGGTTATATAATAAGTCGTGCCTTGTCGAACGCTTTAGCCACCTCGAAGAAGAATACTCCGATATTGCAACGTTGTGAGGCTGCTGTGACCAATGGCGGACTTACAGTCTTGGCCGTTCTAGGCCCCAGGCAAAGTGCCGCCCTTTTCTCAGCACCCTAGTCATGAAGATTACGTATATAATTAATTTACTTTATTGCTAACTTAGAAAAGAAAAGTATGATTAAGCCACTTCGCTGCTTTAAGTTACACATCTACCTACATACTAAATTGGGCGATTGTGCTGAACAAGGAACGTACTCGGCAAGGGGTGAAATTTCCTTTATTTTAGCTTGCAGGTCATTGTATATGTCTGTCATCTGGGTGGGAAGGAAGGGCGGTTACGTCACCTACAGACTGATTCAGATACTCACCGGACACGGGTGTTTCGGTGAGTATCTGTGCCGGATAGGCCGAAAAGCGACGACACGTTGTCATAATTGTGGGAGCGACCTGGACTCTGCCCAGCACACACTCGCCGATTGCCCAGTCTGGAAGGCCGAGAGGCGAGTCCTGGTCGCTGAGATCGGACGGGATCTCTCCCCACCAGCAGTCGTAGGCGCGATGCTGGTGGGTGACTCCACTAAATGGGACGCCGTGGTCTGCGAGGAAGTCATGCTCGCAGACGGAGAAGATGTCGGGGCGGCGGCGGCAGCCGGTAGTCTAACTCCCCTCGGGGTTGTGGCGCCAGTTTGAGATGTGTCCTCTACTGCCGCCACGTGCAAACAGCTCCGGCAAAACAGCAATTTGTTTGGAGCGCAGTCTCTGTGGCGGTCTGGCAGGAGTCAACTTTAGGGAAAGCCGATCCAGAGCCCACCTAGGGTACGTGTCCCGATCATCTGGTACATGGCGCCCAGTACACGGTACCGAAATGACTTAAAATTAGAATATGTCCGACCAATTTAGAAAAAAGGCAAAAGAGACAGTGAATATAATTACCGACTTTGTTGTCATCAATCGATAAAATTATAGAAAAAAATATTTGTAATCAAATCCATTTATTCTTTATTAAAAATTCAATTATAAGCAAATCACAATATGGTTTTCAAAAAATAAAAGTACCACGTCTCTTCTCTCAGAGTTTACAGATTACATCAATACGACTCTAAACAAAAAAATAAACTTGTGTGTACTTATGTACACGCGTTAGAAGTTATACTTCTTAATATACAACTTGAACATAGTTATCAATTTTCATACCACCTAGAACTAACGTCATGCTGTTATTTTTACGATGCGCGCGCATCGTAAAAATTCACTCTCATACATTTTCATACCACCTAGAACTAACTTCATGCTGTTATTTTTACGATGCGCGCGCATCGTAAAAAATCACTCTCATACATTTTCATACCACCTAGAACTAACTTCATGCTGTTATTTTTACGATGCGCGCGCATCGTAAAAATTCACTCTCATCAAATCCATTTATTCTTTATTAAAAATTCAATTATAAGCAAATCACAATATGGTTTTCAAAAAATAAAAGTACCACGTCTCTTCTCTCAGAGTTTACAGATTACATCAATACGACTCTAAACAAAAAAATAAACTTGTGTGTACTTATGTACACGCGTTAGAAGTTATACTTCTTAATATACAACTTGAACATAGTTATCAATTTTCATACCACCTAGAACTAACGTCATGCTGTTATTTTTACGATGCGCGCGCATCGTAAAAATTCACTCTCATACATTTTCATACCACCTAGAACTAACTTCATGCTGTTATTTTTACGATGCGCGCGCATCGTAAAAATTCACTCTCATACATTTTCATACCACCTAGAACTAACTTCATGCTGTTATTTTTACGATGCGCGCGCATCGTAAAAATTCACTCTCATACCACCTAGAACTAACTTCATGCTGTTAAATTTTTTGGTGTCGGTGTGCGCGCTGTTATAACCGTACAATGTAAGCTTTATTGCTGACGAAGGTCTCAGCCTTGCTAGACGCTCTGTCAGCAATATTGAGTATGAACTGGAAGCATAACGCCGGGCAGTCAGTCTATTCAGAGCTCTCGCGAAGTATGGTTGCCTAAGGGTCCCTTTCTAATGTAGTGTATTTTGTCTTTATATTAATAAATAATCAAGTGTGTATTAAAAACCTTTTTTTAAAACACCTACTGAAAGGGACCCCATAACAAATGGTAGCAGCGGTGGGATACGGAACCCCAGTGCCGATTCGCGTAAATCTATATTTATGTCTTAATAGTGAATAGACTCTCCGTATCTTACAAAAATTAAATAAAACAAAATCCTGCGAGTAACCTGCAAGTGACCTGCGAGCAATCTTCGAGTATTCTGCGAGTGTCCTGTGAGGGTCATGTGATTGCCTTCAAGCATCCTATATATGCTTAGCAATTGTCCTTCAAGCATCCTGTGATTTATGTGTAAACCATTCTGTTCAGTGTCCAAAAGTGCAAGTGTTCTGTGAATAAAATCATTACGTCATCTGTGTCTGTGCGTCGCTATGAAGCTATTCCGAGTATTAGCCGTTATCGCCGCCCACGTATTCTTGTAAGTCGTTGAACATTTATCGGCTCTTAGCTGGAACTTTTATTTGGTTACTATACTTTGTCGCCTAGTGTTGTTCATTGAATGAAATTTGTGTATTATGCCTAAAGTGCCTAAAACCGAAAAAGTCGCAGTGAAAGTTGACATTGAAACCGATTCACCGGAATCAAACTCTCCAATTTTATCACCCAAAGTGACCTGGGCCACTAAAAAAGTAACCACTGTTGTAGAAATGGATCTAAATATATCATTGAAATTTGTTAAACAATACGATGGCAGTCGCGATAAACTTAACTCATTTATCAATAACTGTAATAATGCTTATGAGTTAGCTACCGAGACACAAAGACCAATTTTATTTAAATATATACTCTGCCAACTCACGGGTAAAGCAGAAACCGCCTGCTCTATTAAAGAGTTCATATCATGGGACCAACTAAAAACATTCCTCAAAACTCAATTCTCTGAACAGAAGCATTTCACTCATTTGCTTACCGAACTCCAGGAAAGCAGACAAAGCTCATCCGAAAACGTAGGTCAATATGCTCTCAAAATAGAAACTTGCCTCTCGCAATTATTGACAGAAATGTCTCTTTCTAATCATGATGCTACAGAAATACCTGCTCGCACAGCTCAACTGGAGGATATAACCCTCCATCAATTCCTTATGGGTTTAAATCCCCGCATCTCAAATATTGTTAGATGCAAAACACCTAAAACATTTAATGAAGCTGTGAATTTTGCCATCTCTGAAGAGAGGATCCAGGAATCCCTATATAAACGTAATAACAATAATAATTCGCAACAATCGAATCAAAATCGGTTCAAACAGAGCTCATCCGCTCAGAACCAAGCCTATAAAACCACTCTACCACAGAAATTACTATCCAAACCGAGTATCTCAAGTAATGACACTAAACCATTTAAATATGACCCAAAACTAACATGTAAGTATTGTAAAGAAGTGGGTCATGAGTTAAATAATTGCTTGAAACGAGCTAAACGCTACCCTAATACTCAACCATTTAAGGATAGTAATAAATCATCTGGGCCTCAGCCCAGCAGTTCAAAAGCTCCCCCAGTAAACTTAATTGACGATTATGATGAGTCGGAAGAGTCCGAACACGAAGATACCGAAGGGGAGAATTTAAACTTGTAAATGTCCTGCAATCGTGCTGCACAGGACGTAATCCAAAAGCCAGCATGGATCTGAACAAAGTATGTTCATCTAATAATTATTCAGAGGTTATACATCAGGGTAACCAGCCCCAAAACGGCAACCTCTACCCTTCTGAGGTTATACATCAGGGTAACCAGTCCCAAAACGGCAACCTCTACCCTTCTGAGGTTATACATCAGGGTAACCAGTCCCAAAACGGCAACCTCTATCCTCTTGAGGTTATACATCAGGGTAACCATCCCCAACACGGAAACCTCACTGAATCGCCTACCAAAATTCCGATTTCTATGAAAATCTACGAGGTAAGTATTGATACCTCGAAGAGGCTTTTGCCTCATATATTAGTGGAGTCCTCAGTGTCTGACAGACCACTAACTCTTTTGGTAGACTCGGGTTCTGCTATTTGTTTGATAAAGGAAGCAAGTATCCTTACTCAACCAAACGTCACCCAAAAGCCTATAAATTTTAAAGGTATTGACCCTGGTGAAGAGACCACTCAAACGTTATGTTATTTTAATCTAAAGTTTAAAATCGCTCAAAATAATACAATCAAACATAAATTTCACATCATCCAGGATATCAATTTACCTTATGATGGCATTTTGGGTAATGACTTCCTTACTACTAATTCTTGCAAGATCGATTACGGTCGTGATGTTCTGAAAATTATAAGTGACGAGGTTAAAATTCATTTCTTTGACCCGTGCTATATCATACCACCACGAACAGAAACCGTCATTGAATGCGCAGTAACAAATCCAGATTTAGGGGAAGGCGTATCTTAGATCAACACCTTTCTCAAACCCTTCTTGTTGCTAACTGTCTAGTGGAAGTAAAAGATAATAAAACAATAAATATATCAGTGATTAATACATCTAATAAACCTTTCAAAATTAAACGTAATTTGAAGTTAAAATTAGATCCAATAGAGGTGTATTCTATTGGTACAGGATCACAAGACAAAAGTGCGGCTGACCGTACTAGGCAAGTACTTGATTCATTAAGAATATCTCACTTGAATGACGAGGAGGCAAACGCTATACTTGAATTGTGTTCAGATTATTCGGATATCTTTCATTTACCAGACGAAGTATTATCATTTTCCTCAGCCATACAACATGAGATCAAAACTACCAGTAACACCCCTATCCACACTAAATCATATCGGTTCCCGGAATGCCACAAGAAAGAAGTAAAAACTCAGATGAATAAAATGTTGAGCCAGGGTATTATTAAACCACCATCCTCTCCCTGGTCTTCTCCGATATGGGTAGTACCCAAAGAGACTGATGCTTCAGGCCAAAAGAAGTGGCGTATTGTAATAGACTATAGGAAGTTGAATGATGTTACAATCGGTGAAATCTACCCTATTCCCCAAATTACCGAAATCCTAGACCAATTAGGTAAAAGCCAGTATTTCACCACTTTAGACCTGTCATCCGGATTTCATCAACTTTTAGTTTCACCCGAGGATGCACCCAAAACAGCTTTCTCTGTGCCTCAAGGACAATTTCAGTTTAATCGAATGCCTTTCGGTTTAAAAAATGCTCCGTCAACGTTTCAGAGACTTATGAATACCTGTCTTACTGGTCTGCAAGGCTCTCATTGCTATGTGTATCTCGATGACATTGTTTTATATGCTCATAACCTAAATATCGCAATACAGAACCTTAAGTCCGTCTTCGACAGGCTTAGACAGTTTAACCTAAAATTACAACCAGGAAAATGCGAGTTTCTCCGGAAAGAAGTAACTTATCTTGGTCACATCATTACCAAGGACGGTGTTAAACCTAATCCTGAAAAAATCAAAGCTGTTACTCAATATCCCGTGCCAAAATCACCCAAAGATATTAAATCTTTCTTAGGCTTAGTATCGTATTACAGGCGCTTCATTCCCGACTTCTCTAAACACGCTAAATCACTTACTTCTCTTTTAAAAAAGGACGTCCCATTCAATTGGACAAACGAACAACAACTTAGTTTTGAAACATTGAAAACTAAACTGGTCAAATCGCCTATCCTGGCCTATCCCGATTTTAATCAACCGTTCTTGTTTACCTGTGACGCATCTAACTATGCCATATCAGCTATTTTGTAACAAGGACCTATTGGGCGCGATCACCCAATTGCCTACGCGTCGCGCACCCTAAATAAAGCTGAAACTAATTACAGTGTCACCGAAAAAGAGTGCTTGGCCATAGTATTTGGAACCAAAACTTTCCGTCCTTACCTCTATGGCCGTCGTTTTACTATTGTTACGGATCATAAACCTCTCCAGTGGCTTTTCAATTGTAAAGACCCAGGTTCTCGACTTACCCGTTGGAGGTTGAAGCTTGAAGGATTCGAATATGACATACAATATAAAAAGGGCAAAATCAACGTTAATGCCGATGCTCTGTCCAGATTTCCTGTTAACCCTGTACAACCTACTACAGATAATGTGCCGACACATAATCCTCAAACCCAGGATACCAACACCCTTCCTGAAAGCATAGAAGAACCCATAAGGGGAACCGATCATATAGACAGAGATCTGCTCGACTTACTTAATCACCTGTTTCATTACAATCAGACGAAATTAATCCCAACTATCTTTTAGAATGTCCAATACCCGATCTCTTTGACATGAGCCCCCCTAGGTTAGGTTAGGTTAGGTTTTTTTTTTTTTTTTTTTTTTGAGTTATTTCCTCATTTTTGGGGAATAGGCTGACTGTACCCCTTGCATGGCAAGAGTCCTTTTGTGGGTCTGTTTTAAGCTTTTCTGCAGATTGAATTTGATGTTGAAGAAGGTAATTTTTGTTTTGTTTTATTTAGGTCTGGCTTTAATAAGTTAGCTTTAGATTCATATTTTAAGTTAGTGTTTATTTCGAATATATTGCATGTTGTTTATGAGTTTACTATTACAAAGTTGGGTTTGCTAAAGTATTTTTGTTCGTTTTAAATATGTATTGTAGTTGAATACATAGTTTTAGTTTTTATGTTAAGTGGTTTTGGCCATGGTCTGATATATGTGAGTTCGTTTGGTACAGTCACATTATTTATGTTTATTTGTATTTTAAAGGATGCATTTATAGATAGAATTCGTTTTTAATAGTAGTTTTGGATAATATTATTTCATAGATATATATATATTTTTATATTTATTTAACAGCAATATAATATATTTTTATTACTCTTCCTTTTTCACTTTCCCTTTTTGCAATTTTTACGTATTTTACATAATACATATTCTTGCAACCTTCTCTGTTATACTTGTCTCCTTCTGAGTTTAATAGATTAAATATATGTACATAGATATTCATAGATTATTTTATTCATATTAATCTAAGTGCTATTTGTATTGTTTCATAATCATTATGTTTTCTATACAAATATCCTGGTTTTTATATGTTGTATATAGATATATATTAGTGTTATATGGCTGTACCAAGCCGACTCTTCTAGGAAGATATGTGTCTTAATCTTTGTGGCAGGACCGATTGTATAGGGATCGGCCCTGGGATGTGCTGTGGGGTCCACAAAGGGCCATGATCCTTTAAGGTGAGCCAAGTAGCGATTAACCGGGTTTTTCCCTGTCCAGTTCCCCTCTGTTTTGTTTATTTCTTCGTTTTTAATTACTTGTCTATTTATATAATAGACAGAGTTAATTATTTGTTTTTGTTTCAGGGAGAACCGGAATTGGGTTGCTCCAACAGCGCACTCGACAGCGACTGGTTCCAGCGATACGTTAGGAATAGGCAATCCTAGCTCTCGCAAGAGCATCCCATTTTTTATGAATGGGACAGTCGCTGTCGAATGCGTTGTGGTCTGCCTTTTCGGATTTTGCCGCTGTGCAGTTCTTACAACTTGGTTTCTCTCCGGCGCGCCATTTGGGACAGTCGGGTCGCCGGTGCACGCCGCCGCAGTGAGAGCACAGGTCGTTGCTCTCCGTGCAGAGGCTTCGTCCGTGACCGAAGCAGAGGCATCGGGTGCACTGTATCAGCGGGCTTTGGTCAAACACCCTGACCCGCTGAAGGTCGATGTAAACTTTCTCTGCCCCGATCAGCCTCCTCCACACGGGGGGCGAGACCTCCAAAACAACATGTTGTTCATTTGGATTCCTCGCCCTACGCCTGTACTTCACTGCGACAGTTACTTCCTCAGGAGACAGGTCGCCAAGTAGGTGCCCATTTTGATTTTTTTTTTTAATGGACCCCACAACATCATCGTCCGTGTTAAACGCCAGCACATCTGTAAGCAGCAGAAGCGGATTTTTGAATTTCGCCTCTGCTACTGTCAGGTTTGAAGGCGAGTTCTTCAATTTCGCAGTCACCTCCTGCAAGTCCTTTCTATTTGCACACCCTAAAATCACCCTTTTGTCCTTGATTTTTCGAATACGGTCCACCCGTACTCTTGAGGTCTTTGCGTCCACCATCTCCCTTATTTTGTCTATAATCGTCCCAGAGGTGTCCATTACGTCCTCCGATGAGACGATTATAGAGTGGAGTGGCGGTGGCATCTCAGGCACACGGGTGGCCGCAGCTTTTGCATAGGACTGGGGTACTACTGAGTGTGGTGCAGGTACAGACGTCACAGCTTTTATTTCTTGCGAGAGAGTGCGTGTATTGAGCGCACACTCCGTCATATCTTTTCTGCCGTCTTTCACCTCACTCAGTAGCTCCCTCAGTAGTGTCAAGGTTTCGCCCTCATTGGTGGCGGATGGTGCTTGTTCACTGGTTATCGTTGTGGTCTGGGTGTGGTTGTCTCGTTTGGTCTGGTTTTTCGTCGAGTTAATTATCAGGGTCCCCCCTCGTGTCTGCTAATGTTTTGGGGAACTTCGGCTGTGGCGTTATCTAAATGCCTTGCCACTCCGACAAACATTTCCATAATAATATGGGGCAACCTCGACAGATTTCTGTTGAGCGTCTCTTTTATTTCGCGCTTCAGGTTTCCGGACCGCTCCATGGCCGACTGGGACTCCTTGGTTAGCCGTTCAGCCTCTCGTGCTAAGCCTTCCAACATAAGGCGCAATGCGGCCTCGGAGCTGTCCGGAGCCTGAACCGCGGGGCCAGGTGAATATTTTACGGCTGATGAACCTGTCGAGGTGCGTTTAGGCACAGATGTCTTGTCGATGGCCTTCCCTTTCGGTGGGGCTACAACTGCCTTTTGTGTGTGGAGGGGCCCCTTCGGAGGAGGGGAGTGTTTAACACAGACCTTCTTGGCAAGCAGCTTTTGGCCACTCACGCTGCCGGCGCTGCCACTGGGTTTACTGATGGCAGGGCTGGCAGCGAGGGCGGTTTGGATTGGGGAGGTGTGGTCAATAACGAATGTTTTCCTCCTACTCTTGTCTTGTTCCGCCGTTGCTACGAGAGCGCCTTTAGGAGGGGTGGAAAACATTTCGTTCTAGTTTCGTTTGCGAGTGGTGTAAAGGGCCAACTCAACAAGCGCGTCAGTTTGGTAAGTCCAAAAATCTTACTGTAGGCCGCCTCAGTGGTCTGGGGTATGCCGTGTAATGTATGTATCGGATGGTCTTGAGGAGCCCTATCCGATCGGCCAGTAAAAAATTTTTGGGTACCCCCTTTAAATGTAGTAAACGGGCGGGTGGGCGGCCCAAATTTTTGCTGTCGCAACGGTTTCCGACGCTTCCCTACCACTTTCCCTGGAGTCTGACCCCACGAGATGGGTGTCTTCGGGTAGGCAAAGACCAGGGCTGTTGATTAAAAGTGGTTGGGTTCGAAGCTCCCGAAGAAAATTTTTCAGGACGAGCAGAATACGGCGCGACACCCGAAAAAAAAAAAAACTAAGAAAATTTTATATAAAATTGATTTAAAAATAATTTAAAAATAATTTAACCACTATAAAGGATGTGAGGCGTTGGTTTGTGTATCGGTAGGTCTATATACACGTTATTTGCACCGTTGGGAACGTCCTAATCGGATGCCTGTGCCTTGAGAAATGCCGGGTTAGGTTAGGTTAGGTTAGGCCAAAGAAGAACGGGCGCGCGTCGCCCGTGCCAAGTCCGGGTACGGTGCGTCCAGCGTGCTGTACTCGGACCACTCCCTGGCCGAACTGAAGAGGATGGCCTTGGAGGACGAGGAGGCGATCGCGGAGGTCGCCGCCAAGTCCTCGCATCTGAAGGGGACTTTCCAGAAGTCCCTCAGATGCCGGGCCGCCAGCATGCGTGGCATCGTCGCGGAGCTGGTGGACCGCAAGGCCAGCGATGAAACGCGGCAACTGCAGGCGAAGGTAGATCGCCTGCAGTCGGAGGTCAGCCAGCTGCACCTGAAGCTGGCTGAAGCCACGGCCCGGCCATCCCAAGCTGAGCCTAGACCTGCGGCAGAGAGCCTAGCCTCCTCCCCTGGCCTTGAGGATGTCCTCCGCAAGGTCATGGCGGAGGAGAGGGCGTTTGTGAGAGCCTGCCTGGCAGGCATTGAGGACCGGCTCTTGCCGGCGAAAGTCGTTCGACCGCCACTTGCGGCGGATAAGAGGCGAGTGGAGCCGGTGCCTAGCTCCTCGAGGGAGGACGCCCATCTTCCTTCGACCACCCCGACCAACCAGCAGGGCTGGACGAAGGTGGTCGGTAAGGGCAAGGGCAAGGGAAAAAGGACGGCAGCTGTCGTCCCTGCCGTTCCCGCCACCACCACTCCCAGCCAGTCGCAGCCGAAAGGGAAAGGGAAGGGGAAGGGGAAGAGCACCCCTCCAGCCCCAGCTGTCTCCGCCACCACCCCTGCCGGTCAGTCGTCGACTGGCAAGGAAAAGGGGAAGGGTTCGCCCCCAGCCGGTGCCAAGAGGAACCTGGTTCCTCCCAAGACCGCGGCCGTCGTGGTGACGCTCACCGCAGAGGCCGCGGAGCGGGGTGAGACGTACGCGTCCATGTTGGTGCGGGCGCGTGCCACTGCCGATCCCACCAAACTGGGGATCGGCAAAGTCTCATGCCGCAAGACACAGGCTGGGGCTCGTATATTCGAGTTCCCTGGTGCGGAGGGCGGCAAAAACGCGGACCTCTTCGCAGCTAAGCTGCAAGAGGTCATCGCAGACTCGGCGAAGGTGGCCAGGCCGGTGAAGTCGGCGGCCTTCGAGGTGACGGACCTGGACGACTCCGTCACCAAGGAGGAGGTGGTAGCGGCGGTCGCAGCCATAGGTGGCTGCGCAGTCGCAGCGGTGCAGGGCGGGGGCATCAGGCCCGGGCGCGGCGGCATGGGCGCAATTCGCCTGGAGTGCCAAAGCCGTCCTCGAGAAGGGACGGCTCGCCGTCGGGTTCAGCTCGGCGGCGGTCCGGGCCCTTGAGGTCCTGCCACTGAGGTGTTACCGGTGCTTCGGCATCGGCCACACCCGGGCCCTCTGTCCGTCCAGTGTCGACAGGGCGGACAGCTGCTACCGCTGCGGCAAGGAGGGGCACAAAGCCGCCTCCTGCGAGGCCACCGCACCGCACTGCGCGGTGTGTGCCGCCAGTGGCCGCCCTGCGGGGCACATCATGAAGGGGAGAAACTGCAGTCCTCCCCTTAAGAAGGGCAAAATACAGGCGCCGACCCGGCCTGTCGCTGCCACCGCCACCCCAGTAGCTGGGACCTCGGCGGCTGTGGAGGAGGAGGGTGTGATGTCCGATTAATGGGTAGAGTCGGACATCGCATCCTCCAGGCGAACACCAACCACTGCAGAGCGGCACAGGATCTGCTGATGCAGACTGTGGCCGAGTGGTTGGTGGACGTGGCGGTGGTCGCCGAGCCGTACTCGATACCTGGCCGTTGGCTGGGTGATCGGGACGGCTTGGTGGCGTTGGTGTCGCGGCCTGCCACGGACTCCCCTCCCCTCTCGCTTTTAGAGAGGGGTCCGGGATACGTGGCCGCCGCGTGGGGAGACATAGCCCTGGTCGGGGTCTATTTCTCCCCAAACCGCCCTCTAAGGGA
Organism: Pseudoips prasinana; assembly: GCA_951640165.1. Taxonomy (NCBI): domain Eukaryota; kingdom Metazoa; phylum Arthropoda; class Insecta; order Lepidoptera; family Nolidae; genus Pseudoips; species Pseudoips prasinana. The sequence goes on along the minus strand of OX621238.1, from coordinate 361,418 downwards.
CTTCGAGGATTTTCTCGAAGTCCTTACGGCAGTCGTCGGGAGGGCGGCACCACGTCAGGTCGTCGTGGTGGGCGACCTGAACGCCAAGTCGGTGGCCTGGGGCAACTCAGCGGCGTCCTGCAACGTCCGGGGGCGCGCCGTCGAATTTTGGGCGGCCTCGTGCGGCGTGTCTCTCCTAAACAGGGGGGATGTTCACACGTGTGTGCGGCAACAGGGAGGGTCAGTGGTGGACGTATCGTTCGCCACCCCTGTGCTAGCCGCCCGCGTTGTGAACTGGCGGGTGGAGATGGTGGAGACCCTGTCGGACCACCGATATGTGCGGTTCGACATCTCCACCCAGAGCCCGCGGGGGATGGCCCGCTCGGGCCAATCACCCTTCCCGCGGTGGGCTCTCACCCGCCTGGACCGGGAGTCAGCCCAGGAGGCGGCGTTCCTCGAGGACTGGCTCTCGCCCCCTGTGGAGGGCACGGACGTGGACGCCGCAGCGGTTCGGCTGCGGGGGTCCCTGACCGAGGTGTGCAACTCCAGCATGCCTCGGTCTCGCCGTCCGCCTCCCCGTCGCGCCGTTTATTGGTGGACGGTGGAGCTGGCGGGGCTCCGGGCCGCGTGCGTGGAGGCCAGGAGGGCCTACACGCGGAGTCGGCGGCGCACTAACCGATGTCAGGCTGAGGAGGGCCGCCTCTACGCCTCTTACCTAGAGGCAAAGACGGTCCTCAAGTCGGCAATGTGCGCCGCCGAGGACTCGGCAAAGCGGACGGCGTCCCCGCACGGGTGGTGGCCATCGCGGCGTCCCTCATGGAGGAAAGGCTTCGGGACCTCTTCAGCGCGTGCCTGACGGCTGGGAGGTTCCCGAAGCTATGGAAGGAAGGCAAGTTGTGCCTTCTTCGCAAGGAGGGACGCCCGGTGGACTCCCCCTCGGCATACCGGCCCATCGTTTTACTCGATGAGGTCGGTAAACTGTTCGAGGGGATCATCGCCACCCGGCTTAATAGCCAGCTGCGGGAGGTAGGGCCGGACCTGTCGGACGCCCAATTCGGGTTCCGACAAGGGCGTTCGACGGTCGACGCGTTGGCCCTACTCAGGGGCCAGGTGCGGGAGGCGGTCGAGGCTGGGGACGGAGTGTTGGCGGTGTCGTTCGACATCGCCAACGCCTTCAACTCCGTGCCCCACTCGACCATATTGGAGGCACTCCGATACTACGGAGTGCCCCAATATCTGCGGGCGATCCTGGCCAGCTACCTGGAGGACCGAGACGTCCTTCTGGTGGACAAGGCGGCCAGGATCAGGCGCTACGGAGTGGAGTCCGGTGTTCCACAGGGTTCGGTGCTGGGGCCCCTCCTGTGGAACATCGGATTTGACTGGCTCCTGCGGGGCACCCTCCTCCAGGGCACGAGTGTCATCTGCTACGCGGATGACACTCTCCTCGTTGCCCGGGGGAGGGATTTTAGGGAGGCGGCCTGTCTGGCCTCAGCTGGCGGATCCTTAGTGGCAGGTAGGATCCGCCAGCTTGGATTGGGGGTAGCGCTGAACAAGACCGAGGCCGTGTTCTTTCACGGGCCTCGGCAGCGCTGCCCACCTGACGCCCACATCGTGGTGGAGGGCGTCCGGATAGGGGTCGGGGCCCAGATGAAGTATCTGGGCCTCGTGCTGGACAGCAGGTGGCGCTTCCGCCCGCACTTTAGCGGGCTGTCGACGCGCCTGCTGAAAGCCGCGGACGCCCTCTCATGGCTCCTCCCAAACCTGGGAGGGCCCAAGGAGCGATGCCGGCGCCTCTATGCCGGCATCCTCAAGAGCATGGCCCTGTATGGGGCACCCATCTGGGCGGACTCCCTCCACAGGAGGGAGAATGCAACCGCCATCCGCAGGCCCCAACGGGCCATTGCACAGCGGGTGGCGAGGGCCTACCGCTCAGTGGGCTTTGCGGCGGCGTGCGCTCTGGCCGGCACCCCTCCCTGGGAATTGGAGGCATGGGTGCTCGCCAGAGTATACGAATGGGCGGCGCGGCGTAGGGCGCTAGGTGAGCGCCCCGCCGCGCAAGAGCGGGAGGCCGTGCGGCGGGAGGCGAGGGACGCCATCGTCCTGCACTGGGCACGGGACCTCGCCTCCGCCACCTTTGGGCGCCGGACGCTGGACGCGCTCGGTCCAGTCCTGCGGGAATGGCTCGAGCGCCCCCACGGTTTCCTCTCGTTCCGTTTAGTGCAGGTGTTGTCCGGACATGGCTGTTTCGGAACGCACCTGCACCGGATTCGGAGGGAGGAAGCCCCGGCGTGCCACGACTGTGGAGCCGCGGAGGACACGGCGCAGCACACCCTCGAGGTGTGCCCAGCCTGGGCTGAGCTGCGCCGTGCCCTGAATACCGTCGTTGGGCTGGACCTCTCACTTCCCAGTGTGGTGAACTCCATGCTGGGGAGTGAGGAGGCTTGGGCGGCGGTTGCCTCCTTTTGCGAGGACGTCATGTCGCAAAAGGAGGCGGCGGAGCGCGCGCGGGAGGACGATCCTCTCGCGCCGCCGCTCCGCAGGCGAAGAAGGGGTGGGAGACGGCGGTTGTACGATCGTCGCCTCCCTCCTTCTGGTGGTGATTAGCGGGCGACAGGCGCGGGGGCGCCTTCGCTCGCATTTCACTGATCACCACCCTCGTCGGGCGGGAACGGCCGAGCACTCACGGTCGTTCCCGGGCCTCTCCACTTAGGGAGGGGCGTGCGGGCCCCGCTGTTAAGGCGGGCGGTCGTCGGTGGGGGACTGGACGTAAAGGCTGAGCCGGTTTCCCAGTCCTCCTCCACATAGACGATGCGGGAGTGCCGCTGGGTTATTTTAGTGGGTATGCCGGACTAGCCGGAGAGTCCCACATAACCCGTCCATCCCCCAATGGGCGGGTATGCGTAACGCATTTTTTCCCAGCGCAAACAAAAAAAAAAAAAAAAAAGGTTGGGGAGGGGAACCACCCCACAGTGCTTGCGTCCACGTCGTGTTCCCCGGAAACGTCCCAGTTCTGACCACCGTAACGGAGTGGCAGACTGGGTACGGCTAAAGTGCACTGTGCTTCGTAGCTACCTTTTGCCTTGAGTGCTACGACATCGTTGGAAAATGCCTAAACCCGCGCGGGATGCCCTCGGGCATTTCATAAAAAAAGGCCCTTCTCAGGGCCAACCCAAAGGCCCTTCTCAGGGCCAACCAAAAGGCCCTTCTCAGGGCCAACGCGACGCGTCAGCGTCGGAAGGCAGCGCCTTCTACGGAGGGAGAGTGGACTCATTGTCGGACTCCGAGAATGAGTCCACAGCCTCGGATTACAGCCGATCACGATCGGTATCGCGGAAGCGTAAGACCTTCCTGAAACAAAGGTCAGATGGGTCCTCGTGTTCGGCGAAGGAGCAGAAAAGGAAGGCCCAAAAAACCTCAGCGGATACCCACGATGTGGGTTTGGTCGACGCCCAGCGCCAGTTGGACCTAGGTCGTCGGGAGCAGCTCCAGCAGGAGCTCGAGGAGCGAATTGCGGCCAAGGAGGAGCGGGCGCGCGTCGCTCGTGCCAAGGCCGGGTACGGTGCGTCCCGCGTGATGTACGCGGACCACTCCCTGGCTGAATTGGAGAGAATGGCCTTGGAGGACGAGGAGGCGATCGTGGAGGTCGCCGCCAAGTCCTCCCACCTAAAGGGGACTTTCCAAAAGTCCCTGAAATGCCGGGCCGCGAGCATGCGTGGCATCGTCGCGGAGCTCGTGGAGCGCAAGGCCAGCGACGAGTCGCGGCAACTGCAGGCGAAAGTGGATCGCCTGCAGTCGGAGGTCAGCCAGCTTCACCTCAAGCTGGCTGAAGCCACGGCCCGGCCGTCCCAAGCCAAGCCCAGACCTGCGGCGGAGGGCCTTGCCTCCTCCCCCGGCCTTGAGGATGTCCTCCGCAAGGTCATGGCGGAGGAGAGGGCGTTTGTTCGTTCCTGCCTGGCGGGAATAGAGGACCGGCTCTTGCCGGCGAAAGTCATCCGACCGCCGCTTGCGGCGGACAGGAGGCGAGAGGAGCCGGTGCCTTCCTCTCAGAGGGAGGACGCCCTTCTCCCTTCCACCACCCCGACCAACCAGCAGGGCTGGACGAGGGTGGTCGGTAAGGGGAAGGGCAAGGGCAAAAAGACGGCAGCGGTCGTCCCTGCCGTCCCCGCCACCACCACTCCCAGCCAGTCGAAGCCGACTGGCAAGGGTAAAGGGAGCGGGAATACCACCCCCCCAGCCGCCTCCGCCACCACCCCTGCCGATCAGTCACAGACGACTAGCAAGGGAAAGGGGAAGGGTTCGATCCCAGCCGGTGTCAGGAGGAACTTGGTTCCTCCCAAGACCGCAGCCGTCGTGATGACGCTCACCACGGAGGCTGCGGAGCGGGGCGAGACGTACGCGTCCGTGATGTTGCGGGCGCGTGCTAACGCCGATCCCACCAAACTAGGGATCGGTAAAGTCTCGTGTCGCCGGACACAAGCTGGGGCTCGAATTTTTGAGTTCCCGGGTGCCGAGGGCGCAAAGAACGCAGACCTCTTTGCAGCGAAGCTGCAGGAGGTCATCGCGGACGCGGCGAAGGTGGCGAGGCCGGTGAAGTCGGCGGCCATCGAGGTGGCTGATCTTGATGATTCAGTCACCAAGGAGGAGGTGGTGGCAGCGATCGCAGCCATTGGGGGCTGCGCAGTCGCAGCGGTGCAGGGCGGGGGCATCAGGCCCGGGCGCGGCGGCATGGGCGCAATTCGCCTGGAGTGCCCAGTCGCCGCTGCCAAAGCCGTCCTCGAGAGGGGACGGCTCGCCGTCGGGTTCAGCTCGGGTGCGGTCCGGGCACTTGAGGACCAGCCTTTAAGGTGCTACAAGTGCTTCGGCATCGGTCACACCCGAGCCCTCTGTCCGTCCAGCATTGACAGGACGGACAGCTGCTACCGCTGCGGCAAGGAGGGGCACAAAGCCGCCTCCTGCAAGGCCGCCGCACCGCACTGCGCGGTATGTGCCGCCAGTGGCCGCCCTGCGGGACACATTATGAAGGGGAGGAATTGCAGTCCTCCCCTTAAGAAGGGCAAAACCCAGGCTCCGACCCGGCCTGTCGCTGCCACCGCCGTCCCAGTGGCTGGGACCTCAGCGGCCGTGGAGGAGGGGGGTGCGATGACCGACTAATGGGTAGGGTCGAACATCGCATCCTCCAGGCGAACACCAACCACTGCAGAGCGGCACAGGATCTGCTGATGCAGACTGTGGCCGAGTGGTTGGTGGACGTGGCGGTGGTCGCCGAGCCGTACTCGGTACCTGGCCGTTGGCTGGGTGATCGGGACGGCTTGGTGGCGTTGGTGTCGCGGCCTGCCACGGACTCCCCTCCCCTCTCGCTTTTAGAGAGGGGTCCGGGATACGTGGCCGCCGCGTGGGGAGAAATAGCCCTGGTCGGGGTCTATTTCTCCCCAAACCGCCCTCTAAGGGACTTCGAGAATTTTCTCGAGGTCCTTACGGCAGTCGTCGGGAGGGCGGCACCACGTCAGGTCGTCGTAATGGGCGACCTGAACGCCAAGTCGGTGGCCTGGGGCAACCCGGCGGCGTCGTGCAACGTCCGGGGGCGCGCCGCCGAATTTTGGTCGACTTCGTGCGGCGTGTCCCTCCTAAACAGGGGGGATGTTCACACGTGTGTGCGGCAACGGGGAGGGTCAGTGGTGGACGTATCGTTCGCCACCCCCGTGCTAGCCGCCCGCGTCGTGAACTGGCGGGTGGAGATGGTGGAGACCCTGTCGGACCACCGATATGTGCGGTTCGACATCTCCACCCAGAGCCCGCGGGGGATGGCCCGCTCGGGCCGATCTCCCTTCCCGCGGTGGGCTCTCACCCGCCTGGACCGGGAGGCAGCCCAGGAGGCAGCGTTCCTCCAGGACTGGCTCTCGCCCCCTGTAGAAGGCACGGACGTCGACGTCGCAGCGGTACGGCTCCGGAGGTCCCTGACCGAGGTGTGCAACTCGAGCATGCCTCGGTCTCGCCGTCCGCCTCCCCGTCGCGCCGTTTATTGGTGGACGGGGGAGCTGGCGGCGCTCCGGGCCGCGTGCGTGGAGGCCAGGAGGGCCTACACGCGGAGTCGGCGGCGCACCAGCCGATGTCAGGCTGAGGAGGACCGCCTCTACGCCTCTTACCTAGAGACAAAGACGGTCCTCAAGTCGGAAATGTGCGCCGCCGAGGACTCGGCAAAGGCCGAGATGCTGGAGGGCCTCGACAGGGATCCGTTTGGGAGGCCGTATAAGCAGGCGCGGAGCCAGCTGCGCCCTTACGGTCCCCCATTAGCGGAGACCCTAGAGCCGGCGTTGCTGGATGGGGTGGTTCGGTCACTGTTTCCGCGCAGGACCGACTTCACCCCACCAACGATGAACCCCCCGCTGGGGGGGGGTGGTGGCTTCGCCGGAGGAGGAGGTGCCTCCAGTGTCGGCGGAGGAATTTCGCGCGGGGGTTCTGTCCCTCCGCGCGAAGAAGACGGCCCCTGGACCAGATGGCGTCCCCGCACGGGTGGTGGCCATCGCAGCGTCCTTCATGGAGCAGAGGTTTCGGGACCTCTTCAGCGCGTGCCTGACGGCTGGGAGGTTCCCGAAGATCTGGAAGGAGGGGCAGCTTTGCCTGCTCCGAAAGGAGGGACGCCCGGTGGACTCCCCCTCGGCATACCGGCCCATCGTTCTGCTCGATGAGGTTGGTAAATTGTTCGAGGGGATCATCGCCACCCGGCTAAATAGCCAGTTGCGGGAGGTAGGGCCAGACCTGTCGGACGCCCAGTTCGGGTTCCGACAAGGGCGTTCGACGGTCGACGCGTTGGCCCTACTCAGGGGCCAAGTGCGGGAAGCGGTCGAGGCTGGGGACGGAGTGTTGGCGGTGTCGTTCGACATCGCCAACGCCTTCAACTCCGTGCCCCACTCGCCATATTGGAGGCACTCCGGTATCACGGAGTGCCCCAATATCTGCGGGCGATCCTGGCCAACTACCTGGAGGACCGGGAGGTCCTCCTGGCGGACAGGACGGCCAGGATCAGGCGCTACGGCGCGGAATCCGGTGTTCCACAAGGCTCGGTGCTAGGGCCCCTCTTGTGGAACATCGGATTCGATTGGCTCCTGCGGGGCACCCTCCTCCAGGGCACGAGTGTCATCTGCTACGCGGATGACACTCTCCTCGTTGCCCGGGGGAGGGACTTTGGGGCGGCGGCCTGTTTGGCCTCGGCTGGCGGATCCTTAGTGGCAGGCAGGATCCGCCAGCTTGGATTGAGGGTAGCGCTGAACAAGACCGAGGCCGTGTTCTTTCACGGGCCTCGGCAGCGCTGCCCTCCAGACGCCCACATCGTGGTGGAGGGCGTCCGGATAGGGGTCGGGGCCCAGATGAAGTATCTGGGCCTCGTGCTGGACAGCAGGTGGCGCTTCGGCCCGCACTTCAGCGGGCTGTCGACGCGCCTGCTCAAAGCCGCGGACGCCCTCTCATGGCTCCTCCCGAACCTGGGCGGGCCCAAGGAGCGATGCCGGCGCCTCTATGCCGGCATCCTCAAAAGCATGGCCCTTTACGGGGCACCCATCTGGGCGGACAGGAGGGAGAATGCAACCGCCATCCGCAGGCCCCAACGGGCCATTGCACAGCGGGTGGCGAGGGCCTACCGCTCGGTGGGTTTTGCGGCGGCGTGCGCTCTGGCCGGCACCCCTCCCTGGGAATTGGAGGCATGGGTGCTCGCCAGAGTGTACGAATGGACGGCGCGGCGTAGGGCGCTGGGTGAGCGCCCCGCCGCGCAAGAGCGGGATGCCGTGCGGCGGGAGGCGAGGGACGCAATCGTCCTTCACTGGACACGGGACCTCGCCTCCGCCACCTTTGGACGCCGGACGTTGGACGCGCTCGGTCCAGCCCTGCGGGACTGGCTCGAGCGTCCCCACGGTTTCCTCTCGTTCCGTCTGGTGCAGGTGTTATCCGGGCATGGCTGCTTCGGAACGCACCTGCATCGGATCCAGAGGGAGGAAACCCCGGCGTGCCACGAGTGTGGAGCCGCGGAGGACACGGCGCAGCACACCCTCGAGGTGTGCCCAGCCTGGGCTGAGCTGCGCCGTGCCCTGACCGATGTAGTCGGGTTAGACCTCTCACTTCCCGGTGTGGTGAACTCCATGCTGGGGAGTGAGGAGGCTTGGGCGGCGGTTGCCTCCTTTTGCGAGAATGTCATGTCGCAAAAGGAGGCGGCGGAGTGCGCGCGGGAGGATGATCCTCTCGCGCCGCCGCTCCGCAGGCGGAGAAGGGGTGGGAGACGGCGGTTGTACGATCGTCGCCTCCCTCCTTCTGGTGGTGATTAGCGGGCGACAGGCGCGGGGGCGCCTTCGCTCGCATTGCACCAATCACCACCCTCGTCGGGCGGGAACGGCCGAGCACTCACGGTCGTTCCCGGGCCCCTCCACTAAGGGAGGGGCGTGCGGGCCCCGCTGTAAAGGCGGGCGGTCGTCGGTGGGGGACTGGACGTAAAGGCTGTGCCGGTTTCCCAGTCCTCCTCCAAATAGACGATGCGGGAGTGCCGCTGGGTTATTTTAGTGGGTATGCCGGAATAGCCGGAGAGTCCCACATAACCCGTCCATCCCCCAATGGGCGGGTATGCGTAACGCATTTTTTCCCAGCGCAAACAAAAAAAAAAAAAAAAAAAGGTTAGGTTGGGGAACCACCCCACAGTGCTTACGTCCTCGTCGTGTTCCCTGGAAACGTCCCAGTTCTGACCACCGTAACGGAGTGGCAGACTGGGTACGGCCAAAGTGCACTGTGCATCGTAGCTATTTATTGCGTTGAGAGCTACGAATACTGCGGAGAATGCCCAAACAAGCGCGGGATGCCCTCGGGCATTTCATCAAAAACGGCCCTTCTCAGGGCCAACCCAAAGGCCCTTCTCAGGGCCAACCCAAAGGCCCTTCTCAGGGCCAACCCAAAGGCCCTTCTCAGGGCCAACCAAAAGGCCCTTCTCAGGGCCAACGCGACGCTGAGGCGTCGGAAGAAGGTAGAACCTTCTACGGAGGGAGAGTGGATGAATTGTCGGACTCCGACAACGAGTCCACTGCATCGGATGCGGGTTCGATGGTGGTCGATCCTCGATCACGATCGGCATCGCGGAAACGGACCTTCCTCAAGGTCGTGTCCGATGGCTCCTCGGGCTCAGGCTCGGCGAAGGAGCCTAAAAAGAGAGTCAAGGCCAAAAAGGCGTTGACAGCTGCAGACACCCACGACGTGGGTTTGGCCGCTGCCCAGCGTGAGTTGGACTTGGCACGGCGGGAGCAGCTCCAGCAAGAGCTGGAGGAGCAGGTTGCGGCCAAGGAGGAGCGGGCGCGTGTCGCTCGTGCCAAGGCCGAGTACGGTGCGTCCCGCGTCCTGTACGCGGACCACTCCCTGGCCGAATTGGAGAAGATGGCCTTGGAGGACGAGGAGGCGATCGTGGAGTTCGCCGCCAAGTCCTCGCATCTGAAGGGGACTTTCCAGAAGTCCCTCAGATGCCGGGCCGCCAGCATGCGTTGTATCATCGCGGAGCTGGTGGACCGCAAGGCCAGCGACGAAACGCGGCAACTGCAGGCGAAGGTAGATCGCCTGCAGTCGGAGGTCAGCCAGCTGCACATGAAGCTGGCTGAAGCCACGGCCCGGCCATCGCAAGCCGAGCCCAGACCTGCAGCGGAGGGTCTTGCCTCCTCCCCCGGCCTTGAGGATGTCCTCCGCAAGGTGATGGCGGAGGAGAGGGCGTTTGTTCGCTCCTGCCTGGCAGGGATTGAGGACCGGCTCTTGCCGGCGAAAGTCGTCCGACCGCCACTTGCGGCGGATAGAAGGCGAGAGGAGCGGGTGGAAACCTCCCAGAGGGAGGACGCCCTTCTCCCTTCCACCACCCCGACCAACCAGCAGGGCTGGACAAAGGTGGTCGGTAAGGGGAAGGGCAAAGGCAAAAGGACGGCACCTGTCGTCCCTGCCGTCCCCGCCACCACCACTCCCGGCCAGTCGGCTGCGACTGGCAAAGGAAAAGGGAAGGGGAAGGGGAAGAGCACCCCTCCAGCCCCAGCCGTCTCCGCCACCACCCCTGCTGGTCAGTCGACTGGCACGGGAAAGGGGAAGGGGAAGGGTTCGACCCCAGCCGGTGTCAGGAGGAACTTGGTTCCTCCCAAGACCGCAGCCGTCGTGATGACGCTCACCACGGAGGCTGCGGAGCGGGGCGAGACGTACGCGTCCGTGATGTTGCGGGCGCGTGCCAATGCCGATCCTACCAAACTGGGGATCGGTAAAGTCTCGTGCCGCCGGACGCAGGCTGGGGCTCGAATTTTCGAGTTCCCGGGTGCCGAGGGCGCGAAGAACGCAGCCCTGCGGGTGATCCTGGCCAACTACCTGGAGGACCGGGAGGTCCTCCTGGCGGACAGGACGGCCAGGATCAGGCGCTACGGCGTGGAGTCCGGTGTTCCACAGGGTTCGGTGCTAGGACCTCTCTTGTGGAACATCGGATTCGATTGGCTGCTACGCGGCACCCTCCTCCAGGGCACGAGTGTCATCTGCTACGCGGATGACACTCTCCTCGTTGCCCGGGGGAGGGACTTTAGGGAGGCGGCCTGTCTGGCCTCAGCTGGCGGATCCTTAGTGGCAGGTAGGATCTGCCAGCTTGGATTGAGGGTGGCGCTGAACAAGACCGAGGCCGTGTTCTTCCACGGGCCTCGGCAGCGCTGCCCTCCAGACGCCCACATTGTGGTGGAGGGCGTCCGGATAGGGGTCGGGGCCCAGATGAAGTATCTGGGCCTCGTGCTGGACAGCAGGTGGCGCTTCGGCCCGCACTTCAGCGGGCTGTCGACGCGCCTGATGAAAGCCGCGGACGCCCTCTCATGGCTCCTCCCAAACCTGGGAGGGCCCAAGGAGCGATGCCGGCGCCTCTATGCCGGCATCCTCAAGAGTATGGCCCTGTATGGGGCACCCATCTGGGCGGACTCCCTCCACAGGAGGGAGAATGCAACCGCCATCCGCAGGCCCCAACGGGCCATTGCACAGCGGGTGGCGAGAGCCTACCGCTCAGTGGGCTTCGCGGCGGCGTGCGCTCTGGCCGGCACCCCTCCCTGGGAATTGGAGGCATGGGTGCTCGCCAGAGTGTACGAATGGGCGGCGCGGCGTAGGGCGCTGGGTGAGCGCCCCGCCGCGCAAGAGCGGGATGCCGTGCGGCGGGAGGCGAGGGACGCAATCGTCCTACACTGGACACGGGACCTCGCCTCCGCCACATTTGGACGCCGGACGCTGGACGCGCTCGGTCCAGTCCTGCGGGACTGGCTCGAGCGCCCCCACGGTTTCCTCTCTTTCCGTCTGGTGCAGGTGTTGTCCGGGCATGGCTGCTTCGGAACGCACCTGCATCGGATCCAGAGGGAGGAAACCCCGGCGTGCCACGACTGTGGAGCCGCGGAGGACACGGCATAGCACACCCTCGAGGTGTGCCCAGCCTGGGCTGAGCTGCGCCGTGCCCTGACAGATGTGGTCGGAATGGACCTCTCACTTCCCAGTGTGGTGAACTCCATGCTGGGGAGTGAGGAGGCTTGGGCGGCGGTTGCCTCCTTTTGCGAGAATGTCATGTCGCAAAAGGAGGCGGCGGAGCGTGCGCGGGAGGATGATCCTCTCGCGCCGCCGCTCCGCAGGCGAAGAAGGGGTGGGAGACGGCGGTTGTACGATCGTCGCCTCCCTCCTTCTGGTGGTGATTAGCGGGCGACAGGCGCGGGGGCGCCTTCGCTCGCATTGCACAAATCGCCACCATCGTCGGGCGGGAACGGCCGAGCACTCACGGTCGTTCCCGGGCCCCTCCACTTAGGGAGGGGCGTGCGGGCCCCGCTGTAAAGGCGGGCGGTCGTCGGTGGGGGACTGGACGTAAAGGCTGTGCCGGTTTCCCAGTCCTCCTCCACACAGACGATGCGGGAGTGCCGCTGGGTTATTTTAGTGGGTATGCCGGGCTAGCCGGAGAGTCCCACATAACCCGTCCATCCCCCAATGGGCGGGTATGCGTAACGCATTTTTTCCCAGCGCAAACAAAAAAAAAAAAAAAAAAAAAAAAAAAAAAAAAAAAAAAAAAAAAAAAAAGGTTGGGTTGGGGGGGGGGGGGGTGGGGAACCACCCCACAGTGCTTGCGTCCACGTCGCGTTCCCCGGAAACGTCCCAGTTCTGACCACCGTAACGGAGTGGCAGACTGGGTACGGCTAAAGTGCACTGTGCATCGTAGCGACTATCTGCCTTGAGTGCTGCGATATTGATTTGTTTGGACATGCCAAAACCTGCGCGGGATGCCCTCGGGCATTTTGTCAAAAAACCCAAAGGCCCTTCTCAGGGCCAACCCAAAGGCCCTTCTCAGGGCCAACCAAAAGGCTCTTCTCAGGGCCAATGCGACGCATCAGCGTCGAGTGAAGGCAGAGCCTTCTACGGCGGGAGTGTGGGCGACATGTCGGACTCCGACATAGAGTCCATAGCATCGGATGCGGGTTCGATGGTGGTTGATCCTCGTTCGAGATCGGCATCGCGGAAGCGGACCTACCTGAAAGTTGTGTCTGATGGCTCCTCAGGCTCGGGTTCGGCGAAGGAGTCCAAGAGAAAGGTCAAGGCCAAAAAGGCATTGACAGCAGGAGACACCCACGACGTGGGTTTGGCCGATGCCCAGCGTGAGTTGGACCTGGCACGGCGGGAGCAGCTCCAGCAAGAGCTGGAGGAGCGGGTTGCGGCCAAGGAGGAGCGGGCGCGCGTCGCCCGTGCCAAGGCCGAGTACGGTGCGGCCCGCGTCCTGTACGCGGACCACTCCCTGGCCGAATTGCAGCGGATGGCCTTGGAGGACGAGGAGGTGATCGTCGAGGTCGCCACCAAGTCCTCCCACCTAAAAGGGACTTTTCAGAAGTCCCTCAAATGCAGGGCCGCCAGCATGCGTGGCATCGTCGCGGAGCTGGTCGACCGCAAGGCCAGCGACGAGTCGCGGCAGCTGCAGGCGAAAGTGGATCGCCTGCAGTCGGAGGTCAGCCAGCTGCACTTAAAGCTGGCTGAAGCCACGGCCCGGCCGTCGCAAGCCGAGACCAGACCTGCGGAAGAGGTCCTCGCTCCCTCCTCCGGCCTAGAGGAAGTCCTCCGCAAGGCTATGGCGGAGCAGAGGACATTTGTTAGAGCCTGCCTGGCGGGCATTGAGGACCGGCTCCTGCCGGAGAAACGCCTCCGACCGCCGCTTGCAGCGGAGAAGAGGCGAGAGGAGCCGGTGCCCACCTCCCAGAGAGAGGACGCCCTTCTCCCTTCGACCACCCCGACCAACCAGCAGGGCTGGACGAGGGTGGTCGGTAAGGGGAAGGGCAAAGGCAAAAGGACGGCACCTGTCGTCACTGCCGTTCCCGCCACCGCCACTCCCGGCCAGTCGCAGCCGACTGGCAACGGGAAGGGGAAAGGGAAGGGGAAGAGCACCCCCCCAGCCCCAGCCGTCTCCGCCACCACCCCTGCCGGTCAGTCGTCGACTGGCAAGGGAAAGGGGAAGGGTTCGCCCCCAGCCGGTGCCAAGAGGAACCTTGTTCCTCCCAAGACCGCGGCCGTCGTGGTGACGCTCACCGCAGAGGCCGCGGAGCGGGGTGAGACGTACGCGTCCATGTTGGTGCGGGCGCGTGCCACTGCCGATCCCACCAAACTGGGGATCGGCAAAGTCTCATGCCGCAAGACCCAGGCTGGGGCTCGAATTTTCGAGTTCCCTGGTGCGGAGGGCGGCAAAAACGCGGACCTCTTCGCAGCTAAGCTGCAAGAGGTCATCGCAGACTCGGCGAAGGTGGCCAGGCCGGTGAAGTCGGCGGCCATCGAGGTGACGGATCTGGACGACTCCGTCACCAAGGAGGAGGTGGTGGCGGCGATCGCAGCCATAGGTGGCTGCGCAGTCGCAGCGGTGCAGGGCGGGGGCATCAGGCCCGGGCGTGGCGGCATGGGCACTATTCGCCTAGAGTGCCCAGTCGCCGCTGCCAAAGCCGTCCTCGAAAAGGGACGGCTTGCGGTCGGCTTTAGCTCGGGTGCTGTCCGGGCACTGGAGGACCAGCCTCTGAGGTGTTACCGGTGCTTCGGCATCGGACACACCAGAGCCCTCTGTGCGTCCACTGTCGACAGGACGCACAGCTGTTACCGCTGCGGCAAGGAGGGCCACAAGTCCGCCTCCTGCATGGCCGCCGCGCCGCACTGCGCAGTTTGTGCCGCCAGTGGCCGCCCTGCGGGCCATATAATGAAGGGGAGGAACTGCAGTCCTCCCCTTAAGAAGGGCAAAACTCAGGCGCCGACCCGGCCTGTCGCTGCCACCGCCACCCCAGTTGCTGGGACCTCGGCGGCTGTGGAGGAGGAGAGTGCGATGTCCCATTAATGGGAGTCGAACATCGCATCCTCCAGGCGAACACCAACCACTGCAGAGCGGCCCAGGATCTGCTGATGCAGACTGTGGCCGAGTGGTTGGTGGACGTGGCGGTGGTCGCCGAGCCGTACTCGGTGCCTTGCCGTTGGCTGGGTGACCGGGACGGCTTGGTGGCGTTGGTGTCGCGGCCTGCCACGGACTCCCCTCCCCTCTCGCTTTTAGAGAGGGGTCCGGGATACGTGGCCGCCGCGTGGGGAGAAATAGCCCTGGTCGGGGTCTATTTCTCCCCAAACCGCCCTCTAAGGGACTTCGAGAACTTTCTCGAAGTCCTTACGGCAGTCGTCGGGAGGGCGGCACCACGTCAGGTCGTCGTGTTGGGCGACCTGAACGCCAAGGCGGTGGCCTGGGGCAACCCAGCGGCGTCATGTAACGTCCGGGGGCGCGCCGTCGAATTTTGGGCGGCTTCGTGCGGCGTGTCCCTCCTGAACAGGGGGGATGTTCACACGTGTGTGCGGCAACAGGGAGGGTCAGTGGTGGACGTGTCGTTCGCCACCCCTGTGCTAGCCACACGCGTCGTGAACTGGCGGGTGGAGATGGTGGAGACCCTGTCGGACCACCGATATGTGCGGTTCGACATCTCCACCCAGAGCCCGCGGGGGATGGCCCGCTCGGGCCAATCACCCTTCCCGCGGTGGGCTCTCACCCGCCTGGACCGGGAGGCAGCCCTGGAGGCAGCGTTCCTCGAGGACTGGCTCTCGCCCCCTGTGCAGGGCACGGACGTCGACGCCGCAGCGGTTCGGCTCCGGGGGTCCCTGACCGAGGTGTGCAATTCCAGCATGCCTCGGTCTCGCCGTCCGCCTCCCCGTCGCGCTGTTTATTGGTGGACGGCGGAGCTGGCGGCGCTCCGGGCCGCGTGCGTGGAGGCCAGGAGGGCCTACACGCGGAGTCGGCGGCGCACCAGCCGATGTCAGGCGGAGGAGGATCGCCTCTACGCCTCTTACGTAGAGGCAAAGACGGTCCTCAAGTTGGCAATGTGCGCCGCCGAAGACTCGGCAAAGGCCGAGATGCTGGAGGGACTCGACAGGGATCCGTTTGGGAGGCCATATAAGCTGGCGCGGAGCCAGCTGCGCCCTTATGGCCCCCCACTAACGGAGACCCTAGAGCCGGCGTTGCTGGATGGGGTGGTTCGGTCGCTGTTTCCGCGCAGGACCGAATTCACCCCACCAACGATGAACCCCCCACTGGGGGGGGTGGTGGCTTCGCTGGCGGAGGAGGTCCCTCCGGTTTCGGCGGAGGAATTTGGCGCGGGGGTTCTTTCCCTCCGCGCGAAGAAGACGGCCCCTGGACCGGATGGCGTCCCCGCACGGGTGGTGGCCATCGCGGCGTCCCTCATGGAGCAGAGGTTTCGGGACCTCTTCAGCGCGTGTCTGACGGCTGGGAGGTTCCCGAAACTATGGAAGGAGGGGCAGCTTTGCCTGCTCCGGAAGGAGGGACGCCCGGTGGACTCCCCCTCGGCATACCGGCCCATCGTTCTGCTCGATGAGGTCGGTAAACTGTTCGAGGGGATCCTCGCCACCCGGCTTAACAGCCATTTGCGGGAGGTAGGGCCGGACCTGTCGGACGCTCAGTTCGGCTTTCGACAGGGGCGTTCGACGGTCGACGCGGTGGCCCTACTCAGGGGCCAAGTAAAGGAGGCGGTCGAGGCTGGGGACGGAGTGT
Organism: Pseudoips prasinana; assembly: GCA_951640165.1. NCBI lineage: Eukaryota > Metazoa > Arthropoda > Insecta > Lepidoptera > Nolidae > Pseudoips > Pseudoips prasinana. Next base: position 345,379 of record OX621238.1, on the reverse strand, counting down.
TGGCGGTGTCGTTCGACATCGCCAACGCGTTCAACTCCGTGCCCCACTCGACCATATTGGAGGCACTCCGGTACCACGGAGTGCCCCAATATCTGCGGGTGATCCTGGCCAACTACCTGGAGGACCGAGAGGTCCTCCTGGCGGACAGGACGGCCAGGATCAGGCGCTACGGCGCGGAGTCCGGTGTTCCACAGGGTTCGGTGCTAGGGCCCCTCTTGTGGAACATCGGATTCGATTGGCTGCTGCGCGGCACCCTCCTCCAGGGCACGAGTGTCATCTGCTACGCGGATGACACTCTCCTCGTTGCCCGGGGGAGGGATTTTAGGGAGGCGGCCTGTCTGGCCTCAGCTGGCGGATCCTTAGTGGCAGGTAGGATCCGCCAGCTTGGTTTGAGGGTGGCGCTGAACAAGACCGAGGCCGTGTTCTTTCACGGGCCTCGGCAGCGCTGCCCTCCTGACGCCCACATCCTGGTGGAGGGCGTCCGGATAGGGGTCGGGGCCCAGATGAAGTATCTGGGCCTCGTGCTGGACAGCAGGTGGCGCTTCGGCCCGCACTTCAGCGGGCTGTCGACGCGCCTGCTAAAAGCCGCGGACGCCCTCTCATGGCTCCTCCCGAACCTGGGCGGGCCCAAGGAGCGATGCCGGCGCCTCTATGCCGGCATCCTCAAAAGCATGGCCCTATATGGGGCTCCCATCTGGGCGGACTCCCTCCACAGGAGGGAGAATGCAACCGCCATCCGCAGGCCCCAACGGGCCATTGCACAGCGGGTGGCGCGAGCCTACCGCTCGGTGGGCTTCGTTGCGGCGTGCGCTCTGGCCGGCACCCCTCCATGGGAATTGGAGGCATGGGTGCTCGCCAGAGTGTACGAATGGGTGGCGCGGCGTAGGGCGCTGGGTGAGCGCCCCGCCGCGCAAGAGCGGGAGGCCGTGCGGCGGGAGGCGAGGGACGCAATCGTCCTTCACTGGACACGAGACCTCGCCTCCGCCATCTTTGGACGCCGGACGCTGGACGCGCTCGGTCCAGTCCTGCGGGACTGGCTCGAGCGCCCCCACGGTTTCCTCTCTTTCCGTCTGGTGCAGGTGTTGTCCGGGCATGGCTGCTTCGGAACGCACCTGCATCGGATCCAGAGGGAGGAAACCCCGGCGTGCCACGACTGTGGAGCCGCGGAGGACACGGCGCAGCACACCCTCGAGGTCTGCCCAGCCTGGGCTGAGCTGCGCCGTGCCCTGACAGATGTGGTCGGGATGGACCTCTCACTTCCCAGTGTGGTGAACTCCATGCTGGGGAGTGAGGAGGCTTGGGCGGCGGTTGCCTCCTTTTGCGAGAATGTCATGTCGCAAAAGGAGGCGGCGGAGCGTGCGCGGGAGGATGATCCTCTCGCGCCACCGCTCCGCAGGCGAAGAAGGGGTGGGAGACGGCGGTTGTACGATCGTCGCCTCCCTCCTTCTGGTGGTGATTAGCGGGCGACAGGCGCGGGGGCGCCTTCGCTCGCATTGCACTGATCACCACCCTCATCGGGCGGGAACGGCCGAGCACTCACGGTCGTTCCCGGGCCTCTCCACTTTGGGAGGGGCGTGCGGGCCCCGCTGTAAAGGCGGGCGGTCGTCGGTGGGGGGACTGGACGTAAAGGCTGTGCCGGTTTCCCAGTCCTCCTCCAAATAGACGATGCGGGAGTGCCGCTGGGTTATTTTAGTGGGTATGCCGGAGTAGCCGGAGAGTCCCACATAACCCGTCCATCCCCCAATGGGCGGGTATGCGTAACGCATTTTTTCCCAGCGCAAACAAAAAAAAAAAAAAAAAAAAAAAAGGTTGGGTTGGGGGGGGGAACCACCCCACAGTGCTTGCGTCCACGTCGCGTTCCCCGGAAACGTCCCAGTTCTGACCACCGTAACGGAGTGGCAGACTGGGTACGGCTAAAGTGCACTGTGCATCGTAGCGACCTATTTGCCTTGAGTGCTGCGATACTGCTTTGTTCGGCATGCCGAAACCTGCGCGGGATGCCCTCGGGCATTTCGTGAAAAAAGGCCCTTCTCAGGGCCAACCCAAAGGCCCTTCTCAGGGCCAACCCAAAGGCCCTTCTCAGGGCCAACCAAAAGGCCCTTCTCAGGGCAAACGCGACGTATCAGCGTCGAGTGAAGGCAGGGCCTTCTACGGCGGGAGTGTGGGCGACATGTCGGACTCCGACGTTGAGTCCATTGCATCGGATGCGGGTTCGATGGTGGTCGATCCTCGATCACGATCGGCATCGCGGAAGCGGACCTTCCTCAAGGTCGTGTCCGATGGCTCCTCGGGCTCAGGCTCGGCGAAGGAGCCTAAAAAGAGGGTCAAAGCCAAAAAGGCGTTGACAGCAGCAGACACCCACGACGTGGGTTTGGCCGATGCCCATCGTGAGTTGGACCTGGCACGGCGGGAGCAGCTCCAGCAAGAGCTGGAGGAGCGGGTTGCGGCCCAGGAAGAACGGGCGCGCGTCGCCCGTGCCAAGTCCGGGTATGGTGCGTCCCGCGTGCTATACTCGGACCACTCCCTGGCCGAACTCCAGAGGATGGCCTTGGAGGACGAAGAGGCGATCGTGGAGGTCGCCGCCAAGTCCTCCCATTTAAAGGGGACTTTTCAAAAGTCCCTTAAATGCCGGGCCGCGAGTCTTCGCGAAATCGTGGCGGAGCTTGTGGAGCGCAAGGCCAGCGACGAGTCGCGGCAACTGCAGGCGAAAGTGGATCGCCTGCAGTCGGAGGTTAGCCAGCTTCACCTCAAGCTGGCTGAAGCCACGGCCCGGCCATCCCAAGCCGAGCCCAGACCTGCGGCAGAGGGCCTTACCTCCTCCCCCGGCCTTGAGGATGTCCTCCGCAGGGTCATGGCGGAGGAGAGGGCCTTCGTCAGATCCTGCCTAGCGGGAATAGAGGACCGGCTCTTGCCGGAAAAACGCCTCCGACCGCCACTTGCGGCGGACAAGAGGCGAGAAGAGCCGGTGCCTACCTCCACGAGGGAGGACGCCCTTCTCCCTTCGACCACCCCGACCAACCAGCAGGGCTGGACGAAGGTGGTCAGTAAGGGGAAGGGCAAAGGCAAAAGGACGGCACCTGTCGTCCCTGCCGTCCCCGCCACCACCACTCCCAGCCAGTCGCGGCCAGCTGGCAAAGGGAAAGGGAAGGGGAAGGGGAAGAGCACCCCTCCAGCCCCAGCCGTCTCCGCCACCACCCCTGCCGGTCAGTCGTCGACTGGCAAGGGAAAGGGGAAGGGTTCGCCCCCAGCCGGTGCCAAGAGGAACCTAGTTCCTCCCAAGACCGCGGCCGTCGTGGTGACGCTCACCACAAAGGCCGCGGAGCGGGGTGAGACGTACGCGTCCATAATGGTGCGGGCGCGTGCAAATGCCGATCCCACCAAATTGGGGATCGGTAAAGTCTCATGCCGCCGGACACAGGCTGGGGCCCGAATCTTCGAGTTCCCGGGTGCCGAGGGCGGGAAGAACGCTGACCTCTTCGCAGCAAAGCTGCAAGAGGTCATTGCGGACGACGCGAAGGTGGCCAGGCCGGTTAAGTCGGCGGCCTTCGAGGTGACGGACCTAGACGACTCCGTCACCAAGGAGGAGGTGGTAGCGGCGGTCGCAGCCATAGGTGGCTGCGCAGTCGCAGCGGTGCAGGGCGGGGGCATCAGGCCCGGGCGCGGCGGCATGGGCGCAATTCGCCTGGAGTGCCCAGTCGCCGCTGCCAAAGCCGTCCTCGAGAAGGGACGGCTCGCCGTCGGGTTCAGCTCGGCGGCGGTCCGGGCCCTTGAAGTCCCGCCGCTGAGGTGTTACCGGTGCTTCGGCATCGGTCACACCCGGGCCCTCTGTCCGTCCAGTGTCGACAGGACGGACAGCTGCTACCGCTGCGGCAAGGAGGGGCACAAAGCCGCCTCCTGCGAGGCCACCGCACCGCACTGCGCGGTGTGTGCCGCCAGTGGCCGCCCTGCGGGCCACATTATGAAGGGGAGGAATTGTATTCCTCCCCTTAAGAAGGGCAAAGCGCAGGCGCCGACCCGGCCTGTCGCTGCCACCGCCACCCCAGTAGCTGGGACCTCGGCGGCTGTGGAGGAGGAGGGTGTGATGTCCGATTAATGGGTAGAGTCGGACATCGCATCCTCCAGGCGAACACCAACCACTGCAGAGCGGCCCAGGATCTGCTGATGCAGACTGTGGCCGAGTGGTTGGTGGACGTGGCGGTGGTCGCCGAGCCGTACTCGGTGCCTGGCCGTTGGCTGGGTGACCGGGACGGCTTGGTGGCGTTGGTGTCGCGGCCTGCCACGGACTCCCCTCCCCTCTCGCTTTTAGAGAGGGGTCCGGGATACGTGGCCGCCGCGTGGGGAGAAATAGCCCTGGTCGGGGTCTATTTCTCCCCAAACCGCCCTCTAAGGGACTTCGAGAATTTTCTCGAAGTCCTTACGGCAGTCGTCGGGAGGGCGGCACCACGTCAGGTCGTCGTAATGGGCGACCTGAACGCCAAGTCGGTGGCCTGGGGCAACCCGGCGGCGTCGTGCAACGTCCGGGGGCGCGCCGCCGAATTTTGGTCGGCTTCGTGCGGCGTGTCCCTCCTGAACAGGGGGGATGTTCACACGTGTGTGCGGCAACGGGGAGGGTCAGTGGTGGACGTATCGTTCGCCACCCCCGTGCTAGCCGCCCGCGTCGTGAACTGGCGGGTGGAGATGGTGGAGACCCTGTCGGACCACCGATATGTGCGGTTCGACATCTCCACCCAGAGCCCGCGGGGGATGGCCCGCTCGGGCCAATCTCCCTTCCCGCGGTGGGCTCTCACCCGCCTGGACCGGGAGGCAGCCCTGGAGGCAGCGTTCCTCGAGGACTGGCTCTCGCCCCCTGTGCAGGGCACGGACGTCGACGCCGCAGCGGTTCGGCTCCGGGGGTCCCTGACCGAGGTGTGCAACTCGAGCATGCCTCGGTCTCGCCGTCCGCCTCCCCGTCGCGCCGTTTATTGGTGGACGGCGGAGCTGGCGGCGCTCCGGGCCGCGTGCGTGGAGGCCAGGAGGGCCTACACGCGGAGTCGGCGGCGCACCAGCCGATGTCAGGCGGAGGAGGACCGCCTCTACGCCTCTTACGTAGAGGCAAAGACGGTCCTCAAGTTTGCAATGTGCGCCGCCGAGGACTCGGCAAAGGCCGAGATGCTGGAGGGCCTCGACAGGGATCCGTTTGGGAGGCCGTATAAGCAGGCGCGGAGCCAGCTGCGCCCTTACGGTCCCCCATTAGCGGAGACCCTAGAGCCGGCGTTGCTGGATGGGGTGGTTCGGTCACTGTTTCCGCGCAGGACCGACTTCACCCCACCAACGATGAACCCCCCGCTGGGGGGGGTGGTGGCTTCGCCGGAGGAGGAGGTCCCTCCAGTATCGGTGGAGGAATTTCGCGCGGGGGTTCTGTCCCTCCGCGCGAAGAAGACGGCCCCTGGACCGGATGGTGTCCCCGCACGGGTGGTGGCCATCGCGGCGTCCCTCATGGAGGAGAGGTTTCGGGACCTCTTCAGCGCGTGCCTGACGGCTGGGAGGTTCCCGAAAATCTGGAAGGAGGGGCAGCTTTGCCTGCTCCGGAAGGAGGGACGCCCGGTGGACTCCCCCTCGGCATACCGGCCCATCGTTCTGCTCGATGAGGTCGGTAAATTGTTCGAGGGGATCATCGCCACCCGGCTTAATAGCCAGTTGCGGGAGGTAGGGCCAGACCTGTCGGACGCCCAGTTCGGGTTTCGACAGGGGCGTTCGACGGTCGACGCGGTGGCCCTACTCAGGGGCCAAGTGCAGGAGGCGGTTGGAGCTGGGGACGGAGTGTTGGCGGTGTCGTTCGACATCGCCAACGCCTTCAACTCCGTGCCCCACTCGACCATATTGGAGGCACTCCGGTACCACGGAGTGCCCCAATATCTGCGGGTGATCCTGGCCAACTACCTGGAGGACCGGGAGGTCCTCCTGGCGGACAGGACGGCCAGGATCAGGCGCTACGGCGCGGAGTCCGGTGTTCCACAGGGTTCGGTGCTGGGGCCCCTCTTGTGGAACATCGGATTCGATTGGCTGCTGCGCGGCACCCTCCTCCAGGGCACGAGTGTCATCTGCTACGCGGATGACACTCTCCTCGTTGCCCGGGGGAGGGACTTTCGGGAGGCGGCCTGTCTGGCCTCAGCTGGCGGATCCTTAGTGGCAGGTAGGATCCGCCAGCTTGGTTTGAGGGTAGCGCTGAACAAGACCGAGGCCGTGTTCTTTCACGGGCCTCGGCAGCGCTGCCCTCCTGACGCCCACATCGTGGTGGAGGGCGTCCGGATAGGGGTCGGGGCCCAGATGAAGTATCTGGGCCTCGTGCTGGACAGCAGGTGGCGCTTCGGCCCGCACTTTAGCGGGCTGTCGACGCGCCTGCTGAAAGCCGCGGACGCCCTCTCATGGCTCCTCCCAAACCTGGGCGGGCCCAAGGAGCGATGCCGGCGCCTCTATGCCGGCATCCTGAGGAGTATGGCCCTATACGGGGCACCCATCTGGGCGGACTCCCTCCACAGGAGGGAGAATGCAACCGCCATCCGCAGGCCCCAACGGGCCATTGCACAGCGGGTGGCGCGAGCCTACCGCTCGGTGGGCTTCGCGGCGGCGTGCGCTCTGGCCGGCACCCCTCCATGGGAATTGGAGGCATGGGTGCTCGCCAGAGTCTACGAGTGGACGGCGCGGCGTAGGGCGCTGGGTGAGCGCCCAGCCGCGGAAGAGCGGGAGGCCGTGCGGCGGGAGGCGAGGGATGCCATCGTCCTCCACTGGGCACGTGATCTCGCCTCCGCCACTTTTGGGCGCCGGTCGCTGGACGCGCTCGGTCCAGCCCTGCGGGACTGGCTCGAGCGCCCCCACGGTTTCCTCTCGTTCCGTCTAGTGCAGGTGTTGTCCGGACATGGTTGTTTCGGAACGCACCTGCACCGGATCCGGAGGGAGGAAACCCCGGCGTGCCACCATTGCGGAGCCGCGGAGGACACGGCGCAGCACACCCTCGAGGTGTGCCCAGCCTGGGCTGAGCTGCGCCGTGCCCTGACAGATGTGGTCGGGCAGGACCTCTCACTTCCCAGTGTGGTGAACTCCATGCTGGGGAGTGAGGAGGCTTGGGCGGCGGTTGCCTCCTTTTGCGAGAATGTCATGTCGCAAAAGGAGGCGGCGGAGCGCGCGCGGGAGGATGATCCTCTCGCGCCGCCGCTCCGCAGGCGAAGAAGGGGTGGGAGACGGCGGTTGTACGATCGTCGTCTCCCACCCTCAGGTGGTGATTAGCGGGCGACAGGCGCGGGGGCGCCTTCGCTCGCATTGCACTGATCACCACCCTCGTCGGGCGGGAACGGCCGAGCACTCACGGTCGTTCCTGGGCCCCTCCACTTAGGGAGGGGCGTGCGGGCCCCGCTGTAAAGGCGGGCGGTCGTCGGTGGGGGACTGGACGTAAAGGCTGTGCCGGTTTCCCAGTCCTCCTCCAAATAGACGATGCGGGAGTGCCGCTGGGTTATTTTAGTGGGTATGCCGGAGTAGCCGGAGAGTCCCACATAACCCGTCCATCCCCCAATGGGCGGGTATGCGTAACGCATTTTTTCCCAGCGCAAACAAAAAAAAAAAAAAAAAAAAAAAAAAAGGTTGGGTTGGGGGGGGGAACCACCCCACAGTGCTTGCGTCCACGTCGCGTTCCCCGGAAACGTCCCAGTTCTGACCACCGTAACGGAGTGGCAGACTGGGTACGGCTAAAGTGCACTGTGCATCGTAGCGACCATACTGCCTAGAGAGCTACGAACTTGTTGGATTATGCCTAAACCCGCGCGGGATGCCCTCGGGCATTTCATCAAAAAAGGCCCTTCTCAGGGCCAACCCAAAGGCCCTTCTCAGGGCCAACCCAAAGGCCCTTCTCAGGGCCAACCAAAAGGCCCTTCTCAGGGCCAACGCGACGCTGAAGCGTCGAAGGAAGGCAGAACCTTCTATGGCGGGAGAGCGGATGATTCATTATCGGACTCCGACAATGAATCCACTACGTCAGATGTGATGGTGATCGAGGATACTCGATCGCGATCAGCATCCAGGAAGAGGAAGACCTACTTAAAAGGCGGGTCGGATGGGTCCTCGGCCTCGGGTTCGGCAAAGGAGTCGAAAAAGAAGGCCCAGAAGACCGCGGCGGACACCCACGATGTGGGTTTGGCAGACGCCCAGCGTGAGTTGGACCTGGCTCGGCGGGAGCAGCTCCAGCAAGAGCTGGAGGAGCGGGTTGCGGCCAAGGAGGAGCGGGCGCGCGTCGCTCGTGCCAAGGCCGAGTACGGTGCGTCCCGCGTCCTATACGCGGACCACTCTCTGGCCGAATTGCAGCGGATGGCCTTGGAGGACGAGGAGGTGATCGTCGAGGTCGCCACCAAGTCCTCCCACCTAAAAGGGACTTTTCAGAAGTCCCTTAAATGCCGGGCCGCGAGCATGCGTGGCATCGTCGCGGAGCTAGTCGACCGCAAGGCCAGCGACGAGTCGCGGCAACTGCAGGCGAAAGTGGATCGCCTGCAGACGGAGGTCAGCCAGCTTCACTTAAAGCTGGCTGAAGCCACGGCCCGGCCATTGCAAGCCGAGCCCAGACCTTCAGAGGAGGGTCTTGCCTCCTCCCTCGGCCTTGAGGATGTCCTCCGCAAGGTGATGGCGGAGGAGAGGGCGTTTGTTCGATCCTGCCTGGCAGGCATCGAGGACCGGCTCTTGCCGGAGAAAGTCCACCGACCGCCGCTTGCGGCGGACAAGAGGCGAGAGCCGGTGCCCACCTCGCAGAGGGAGGACCCCCTTCTCCCTTCGACCACCCCGACCAACCAGCAGGGCTGGACGAAGGTGGTCGGTAAGGGGAAGGGCAAGGGCAAAAAGACGGCAGCTGTCGTCCCTGCCGTTCCCGCCACCACCACTCCCAGCCAGTCGCGGCCAGCTGGCAAAGGGAAAGGGAAGGGGAAGAGCACCCCTCCAGCCCCAGCCGTCTCCGCCACCACCCCTGCCGGTCAGTCGTCGACTGGCAAGGGAAAGGGGAAGGGTTCGACCCCAGCCGGTGTCAGGAGGAACTTGGTTCCTCCCAAGACCGCAGCCGTCGTGATGACGCTCACCACGGAGGCTGCGGAGCGGGGCGAGACGTACGCGTCCGTGATGTTGCGGGCGCGCGCCAGTGCCGATCCCACCAAACTAGGGATCGGTAAAGTCTCGTGCCGCCGGACACAGGCTGGGGCTCGAATCTTCGAGTTCCCCGGTGCAGAGGGCGGAAAAAACGCTGACCTCTTCGCAGCGAAGCTGCAAGAGGTCATTGCGGACGCGGCAAAGGTGGCCAGGCCGGTGAAGTCGGCGGCCTTCGAGGTGACGGACCTGGACGACTCCGTCACCAAGGAGGAGGTGGTAGCGGCGGTCGCAGCCATAGGTGGCTGCGCAGTCGCAGCGGTGCAGGGCGGGGGCATCAGGCCCGGGCGCGGCGGCATGGGCGCAATTCGCCTGGAGTGCCCAGTCGCCGCTGCCAAAGCCGTCCTCGAGAAGGGACGGCTCGCCGTCGGGTTCAGCTCGGCGGCGGTCCGGGCCCTTGAGGTCCTGCCGCTGAGGTGTTACCGGTGCTTCGGCATCGGCCACACCCGGGCCCTCTGTTCGTCCAGTGTCGACAGGACGGACAGCTGCTACCGCTGCGGCAAGGAGGGGCACAAAGCCGCCTCCTGCAATGCCGCCACGCCGCACTGCACGGTCTGTGCCGCCAGTGGCCGCCCTGCGGGCCACATAATGAAGGGGAGGAACTGCAGTCCTCCCCTTAAGAAGGGGAAAGTACAGGCGCCGACCCGGCCTGTCGTTGCCACCGCCGTCCCAGTGGCTGGGACCTCAGCGGCTGTGGAGGAGGGGGGTGCGATGACCGACTAATGGGTAGGGTCGAACATCGCATCCTCCAGGCGAACACCAACCACTGCAGAGCGGCACAGGATCTGCTCATGCAGACTGTGGCCGAGTGGTTGGTGGACGTGGCGGTGGTCGCCGAGCCGTACTCGGTACCTGGCCGTTGGCTGGGTGATCGAGACGGCTTGGTGGCGTTGGTGTCGCGGCCTGCCACGGACTCCCCTCCCCTCTCGCTTTTAGAGAGGGGTCCGGGATACGTGGCCGCCGCGTGGGGAGAAATAGCCCTGGTCGGGGTCTATTTCTCCCCAAACCGCCCTCTAAGGGACTTCGAGAATTTTCTCGAGGTCCTTACGGCAGTCGTCGGGAGGGCGGCGCCACGCCAGGTAATGGTGTTAGGCGACCTGAACGCCAAGTCGGTGGCCTGGGGAAACCCAGCGGCGTCCTGCAACGTCCGGGGGCGCGCCGTCGAATTTTGGTCGGCTTCGTGCGGCGTGTCCCTCCTGAACAGGGGGGATGTTCACACGTGTGTGCGGCAACAGGGAGGGTCAGTGGTGGACGTGTCGTTCGCCACCCCTGTGCTAGCCACACGCGTCGTGAACTGGCGGGTGGAGATGGTGGAGACCCTGTCGGACCACCGATATGTGCGGTTCGACATCTCCACCCAGAGCCCGCGGGGGATGGCCCGCTCGGGCCAATCTCCCTTCCCGCGGTGGGCTCTCACCCGCCTGGACCGGGAGGCAGCCCTGGAGGCAGCGTTCCTCGAGGACTGGCTCTCGCCCCCTGTGGAGGTGACGGACGTGGACGCCGCAGCGGTCCAGCTGCGGAGGTCCCTGACCGAGGTGTGCAATTCCAGCATGCCTCGGTCTCGCCGTCCGCCTCCCCGTCGCGCCGTTTATTGGTGGACGGGGGAGCTGGCGGCGCTTCGGGCCGAGTGCGTGGAGGCCAGGAGGGCCTTCACGCGGAGTCGGCGGCGCGCCAGCCGATGTCAGGCGGAGGAGGACCGCCTCTACGCCTCTTACGTAGAGGCAAAGACGGTCCTCAAGTCGGCAATGTGCGCCGCCGAAGACTCGGCAAAGGCCGAGATGCTGGAGGGCCTCGATAGGGATCCGTTTGGGAGGCCATATAAGTTGGCGCGGAGCCAGCTGCGCCCTTATGGCCCCCCACTAACGGAGACCCTAGAGCCGGCGTTGCTGGATGGGGTGGTTCGGTCACTGTTTCCGCGCAGGACCGAATTCACCCCACCAACGATGAACCCCCCACTGGGGGGGGTGGCGGCTTCGCCGGCGGAGGAGGTCCCTCCGGTTTCGGTGGAGGAATTCGGCGCGGGGGTTCTTTCCCTCCGCGCGAAAAAGACGGCCCCTGGACCGGATGGCGTCCCCGCACGGGTGGTGGCCATCGCGGCGTCCCTAATGGAGCAGAGGTTTCGGGACCTCTTCAGCGCGTGCCTGACGGCTGGGAGGTTCCCGAAACTATGGAAGGAGGGGCAGCTTTGCCTGCTCCGCAAGGAGGGACGCCCGGTGGACTCCCCCTCGGCATACCGGCCCATCGTTCTGCTCGATGAGGTCGGTAAACTGTTCGAGGGGATCCTCACCACCCGGCTTAACAGCCACTTGCGGGAGGTAGGGCCGGACCTGTCGGACGCCCAGTTCGGGTTTCGACAAGGGCGTTCGACGGTCGACGCGGTGGCCCTACTCAGGGGCCACGTTCAGGAGGCGGTCGAGGCTGGGGACGGAGTGTTGGCGGTGTCGTTCGACATCGCCAACGCGTTCAACTCCGTGCCCCACTCGACCATATTGGAGGCACTCCGGTACCACGAAGTGCCCCAATATCTGCGGGCGATCCTGGCCAACTACCTGGAGGACCGGGAGGTCCTCCTGGCGGACAGGACGGCCAGGATCAGGCGCTACGGCGCGGAGTCCGGTGTTCCACAGGGTTCGGTGCTAGGGCCCCTCTTGTGGAACATCGGATTCGATTGGCTGCTGCGCGGCACCCTCCTCCAGGGCACGAGTGTCATCTGCTACGCGGATGACACTCTCCTCGTTGCCCGGGGGAGGGACTTTGGAGAGGCGGCCTGTCTGGCCTCGGCTGGCGGATCCTTAGTGGCAGGTAGGATCCGCCAGCTCGGTTTGAGGGTAGCGCTGAACAAGACCGAGGCCGTGTTCTTTCACGGGCCTCGGCAGCGCTGCCCTCCTGACGCCCACATCGTGGTGGAGGGCGTCCGGATAGGGGTCGGGGCCCAGATGAAGTATCTGGGCCTCGTGCTGGACAGCAGGTGGCGCTTCGGCCCGCACTTTAGCGGGCTGTCGACGCGCCTGCTGAAAGCCGCGGACGCCCTCTCATGGCTCCTCCCAAACCTGGGAGGGCCCAAGGAGCGATGCCGGCGCCTCTATGCCGGCATCCTCAAGAGCATGGCCCTATATGGGGCACCCATATGGGCGGACTCCCTCCACAGGAGGGAGAATGCAACCGCCATCCGCAGGCCCCAACGGGCCATTGCACAGCGGGTGGCGAGGGCCTACCGCTCAGTGGGCTTTGCGGCGGCGTGCGCTCTGGCCGGCACCCCTCCCTGGGAATTGGAGGCATGGGTGCTCGCCAGAGTGTACGAATGGGCGGCGCGGCGTAGGGCGCTGGGTGAGCGCCCCGCCGCGCAAGAGCGGGATGCCGTGCGGCGGGAGGCGAGGGACGCAATCGTCCTCCACTGGACACGGGACCTCGCCTCCGCCACATTTGGACGCCGGACGTTGGACGCGCTCGGTCCAGTCCTGCGGGACTGGCTCGAGCGATCCCACGGTTTCCTCTCTTTCCGTCTGGTGCAGGTGTTGTCCGGGCATGGTTGTTTCGGAACGCACCTGCATCGGATCCAGAGGGAGGAGACCCCGGCGTGCCACGACTGTGGAGCCGCGGAGGACACGGCGCAGCACACCCTCGAGGTGTGCCCAGCCTGGGCTGAGCTGCGCCGTGCCCTGACTGATGTGGTCGGGCAGGACCTCTCGCTTCCCAGTGTGGTCAACTCCATGCTGGGGAGTGAGGAGGCTTGGGCGGCGGTTGCCTCCTTTTGCGAGAATGTCATGTCGCAAAAGGAGGCGGCGGAGCGCGCGCGGGAGGATGATCCTCTCGCGCCGCCGCTCCGCAGGCGGAGAAGGGGTGGGAGACGGCGGTTGTACGATCGTCGCCTCCCTCCTTCTGGTGGTGATTAGCGGGCGACAGGCGCGGGGGCGCCTTCGCTCGCATTGCACCAATCACCACCCTCGTCGGGCGGGAACGGCCGAGCACTCACGGTCGTTCCCGGGCCCCTCCACTAAGGGAGGGGCGTGCGGGCCCCGCTGTAAAGGCGGGCGGTCGTCGGTGGGGGACTGGACGTAAAGGCTGTGCCGGTTTCCCAGTCCTCCTCCAAATAGACGATGCGGGAGTGCCGCTGGGTTATTTTAGTGGGTATGCCGGAGTAGCCGGAGAGTCCCACATAACCCGTCCATCCCCCAATGGGCGGGTATGCGTAACGCATTTTTTCCCAGCGCAAACAAAAAAAAAAAAAAAAAAAAAAAAAAGGTTGGGTTGGGGGGGGGAACCACCCCACAGTGCTTACGTCCTCGTCGTGTTCCCCGGAAACGTCCCAGTTCTGACCACCGTAACGGAGTGGCAGACTGGGTACGGCTAAAGTGCACTGTGCTTCGTAGCGACTATCTGCTTTGAGTGCTGCGAAATTGCTTTGTTTTGAAATGCCAAAACCCGCGCGGGATGCCCTCGGGCATTTTGTGAAAAAAGGCCCTTCTCAGGGCCAACCAAAAGGCCCTTCTCAGGGCCAACCCAAAGGCCCTTCTCAGGGCCAACCCAAAGGCCCTTCTCAGGGCCAACCAAAAGGCCCTTTTCAGGGCCAACGCGACGCGTCTGCGTCTGAAGGCAGAGCCTTCTACGGTGGGAGGGTGGGCGATTTGTCGGACTCCGACATCGAGTCCATTGCGTCGGATGCCGATTCGATGGCGATCGAAGATTGTCGATCGCGTTCGGTATCAAGGAAGCGAAAGGACTTCCTGAAAGACGGGTCGGATGGATCCTCGACCTCGGGCTCAGCGAACAAGCCTAAAAAGAAGGCCCAAAAAACAGTGGCGGACACCCACGACGTGGGTTTGGTCGACGCCCAGCGCGAGCTGGACCTGACTCGGCGGGAGCAGCTCCAGCAAGAGCTGGAGGAGCGGGTTGCGGCTCAGGAGGAACGGGCGCGCGTCGCTCGTGCCAAGTCCGGGTACGGAGCGTCCCGCATTTTGTACTCGGACCACTCCCTGGCCGAATTGGAGACGATGGCCTTGGAGGACGAGAAGGCGATCGTGGAGGTCGCCGCCAAGTCCTCCCACCTGAAGGGGACTTTCCAGAAGTCCCTGAAATGCCGGGCCGCCAGCATGCGATGCATCGTCGCGGAGCTGGTGGAGCGGAAGGCCTGCGACGAAACGCGGCAACTGCAGGCGAAGGTAGATCGCCTGCAGTCGGAGGTCAGCCAGCTTCATTTAAAGCTGGCTGAAGCCACGGCCAGGCCATCCGAAGCTGAGCCTAGACCTGCGGCAGAGGGCCTTGCCTCCTCCCCCGGCCTTGAAGATGTCCTCCGCAAAGTTATGGCGGAGGAGAGGGCCTTTGTTCGGGCCTGCCTAGCGGGCATTGAGGACCGGCTCTTGCCGGAGAAAGTCCTCCGACCGCCACTTGCGGCGGACAAGAGGCGAGAGCCGGTGCCCACCTCCCAGAGCGAGGACGCCCTTCTCCCTTCCACCACCCCGACCAACCAGCAGGGCTGGACGAGGGTGGTCGGTAAGGGGAAGGGCAAGGGCAAAAGGACGGCAGCGGTCGTCCCTGCCGTCCCCGCCACCACCACTCCCAGCCAGTCAAAGCCGACTGGCAAGGGTAAAGGGAGGGGGAAAACCACCCCCCATGCCGCCTCCGCCACCACCCCTGCCGGTCAGTCACAGACGACTGGCAAGGGAAAGGGGAAGGGTTCGACCCCAGCCGGAGTCAGGAGGAACTTGGTTCCTCCCAAGACCGCAGCCGTCGTGATGACGCTCACCACGGAGGCTGCGGAGCGGGGCGAGACGTACGCGTCCGTGATGTTGCGGGCGCGTGCTAACGCCGATCCCACCAAACTAGGGATCGGTAAAGTCTCGTGCCGCCGGACACAAGCTGGGGCTCGAATTTTTGAGTTCCCGGGTGCCGAGGGCGCGAAGAACGCAGACCTCTTTGCAGCGAAGCTGCAGGAGGTCATCGCGGACGCGGCGAAGGTGGCGAGGCCGGTGAAGTCGGCGGCCATTGAGGTGGCTGATCTTGATGATTCAGTCACCAAGGAGGAGGTGGTGGCAGCGATCGCAGCCATTGGGGGCTGCGCAGTCGCAGCGGTGCAGGGCGGGGGCATCAGGCCCGGGCGCGGCGGCATGGGCGCAATTCGCCTGGAGTGCCCAGTCGCCGCTGCCAAAGCCGTCCTCGAGAAGGGACGGCTGGCCGTCGGCTTCAGCTCGGGTGCGGTCCGGGCACTTGAGGACCAGCCTTTGAGGTGCTTCAAGTGCTTCGGAATCGGCCACACCCGAGCCCTCTGTCCGTCCACTGTCGACAGGACGGACAGTTGCTACCGCTGCGGCAAGGAGGGCCACAAGTCCGCCTCCTGCATGGCCGCCGCGCCGCACTGCGCAGTTTGTGCCGCCAGTGGTCGCCCTGCGGGCCACATTATGAAGGGGAGGAATTGCAGTCCTCCCCTTAAGAAGGGCAAAGCCCAGGCTCCGACCCGGCCTGTCGCTGCCACCGCCGTCCCAGTGGCTGGGACCTCAGCGGCTGTGGAGGAGGAGGGTGCGATGTCCTACTAATGGGTAGAGTCGAACATCGCATCCTCCAGGCGAACACCAACCACTGCAGAGCGGCCCAGGATCTGCTGATGCAGACTGTGGCCGAGTGGTTGGTGGACGTGGCGGTGGTCGCCGAGCCGTACTCGGTACCTGGCCGTTGGCTGGGCGATCGAGACGGCTTGGTGGCGTTGGTGTCGCGGCCTGCCACGGACTCCCCTCCCCTCTCGCTTTTAGAGAGGGGTCCGGGATACGTGGCCGCCGCGTGGGGAGAAATAGCCCTGGTCGGGGTCTATTTCTCCCCAAACCGCCCTCTAAGGGACTTCGAGAATTTTCTCGAAGTCCTTACGGCAGTCGTCGGGAGGGCGGCACCACGTCAGGTCGTCGTAATGGGCGACCTGAACGCCAAGTCGGTGGCCTGGGGCAACCCGGCGGCGTCGTGCAACGTCCGGGGGCGCGCCGCCGAATTTTGGTCGGCTTCGTGCGGCGTGTCCCTCCTGAACAGGGGGGATGTTCACACGTGTGTGCGGCAACGGGGAGGGTCAGTGGTGGACGTATCGTTCGCCACCCCCGTGCTAGCCGCCCGCGTCGTGAACTGGCGGGTGGAGATGGTGGAGACCCTGTCGGACCACCGATATGTGCGGTTCGACATCTCCACCCAGAGCCCGCGGGGGATGGCCCGCTCGGGCCAATCTCCCTTCCCGCGGTGGGCTCTCACCCGCCTGGACCGGGAGGCAGCCCTGGAGGCAGCGTTCCTCGAGGACTGGCTCTCGCCCCCTGTGGAGGTGACGGACGTGGACGCCGCAGCGGTCCAGCTGCGGAGGTCCCTGACCGAGGTGTGCAATTCCAGCATGCCTCGGTCTCGCCGTCCGCCTCCCCGTCGCGCCGTTTATTGGTGGACGGGGGAGCTGGCGGCGCTTCGGGCCGAGTGCGTGGAGGCCAGGAGGGCCTTCACGCGGAGTCGGCGGCGCGCCAGCCGATGTCAGGCGGAGGAGGACCGCCTCTACGCCTCTTACGTAGAGGCAAAGACGGTCCTCAAGTCGGCAATGTGCGCCGCCGAAGACTCGGCAAAGGCCGAGATGCTGGAGGGCCTCGATAGGGATCCGTTTGGGAGGCCATATAAGTTGGCGCGGAGCCAGCTGCGCCCTTATGGCCCCCCACTAACGGAGACCCTAGAGCCGGCGTTGCTGGATGGGGTGGTTCGGTCACTGTTTCCGCGCAGGACCGAATTCACCCCACCAACGATGAACCCCCCACTGGGGGGGGTGGTGGCTTCGCTGGCGGAGGAGGTCCCTCCGGTTTCAGTGGAGGAATTTGGCGCGGGGGTTCTATCCCTCCGCGCGAAGAAGACGGCCCCTGGACCGGATGGCGTCCCCGCACGGGTGGTGGCCATCGCGGCGTCCCTCATGGAGCAGAGGTTTCGGGACCTCTTCAGCGCGTGTCTGACGGCTGGGAGGTTCCCGAAACTATGGAAGGAGGGGCAGCTTTGCCTGCTCCGGAAGGAGGGACGCCCGGTGGACTCCCCCTCGGCATACCGGCCCATCGTTCTGCTCGATGAGGTCGGTAAACTGTTCGAGGGGATCCTCGCCACCCGGCTTAACAGCCACTTGCGGGAGGTAGGGCCGGACCTGTCGGACGCCCAGTTCGGCTTTCGACAGGGGCGTTCGACGGTCGACGCGGTGGCCCTACTCAGGGGCCAGGTGCGGGAGGCGGTCGAGGCTGGGGACGGAGTGTTGGCGGTGTCGTTCGACATCGCCAACGCGTTCAACTCCGTGCCCCACTCGACCATATTGGAGGCACTCCGGTACCACGGAGTGCCCCAATATCTGCGGGTGATCCTGGCCAACTACCTGGAGGACCGGGAGGTCCTCCTGGCGGACAGGACGGCCAGGATCAGGCGCTACGGCGCGGAGTCCGGTGTTCCACAGGGTTCGGTGCTAGGGCCCCTCTTGTGGAACATCGGATTCGATTGGCTGCTGCGCGGCACCCTCCTCCAGGGCACGAGTGTCATCTGCTACGCGGATGACACTCTCCTCGTTGCCCGGGGGAGGGATTTTAGGGAGGCGGCCTGTCTGGCCTCAGCTGGCGGATCCTTAGTGGCAGGTAGGATCCGCCAGCTTGGTTTGAGGGTGGCGCTGAACAAGACCGAGGCCGTGTTCTTTCACGGGCCTCGGCAGCACTGCCCTCCTGACGCCCACATTGTGGTGGAGGGCGTCCGGATAGGGGTCGGGGCCCAGATGAAGTATCTGGGCCTCGTGCTGGACAGCAGGTGGCGCTTCGGCCCGCACTTCAGCGGGCTGTCGACGCGCCTGCTGAAAGCCGCGGACGCCCTCTCATGGCTCCTCCCAAACCTGGGAGGGCCCAAGGAGCGATGCCGGCGCCTCTATGCCGGCATCCTCAAGAGTATGGCCCTGTATGGGGCACCCATCTGGGCGGACTCCCTCCACAGGAGGGAGAATGCAACCGCCATCCGCAGGCCCCAACGGGCCATTGCACAGCGGGTGGCGAGAGCCTACCGCTCAGTGGGCTTCGCGGCGGCGTGCGCTCTGGCTGGCACCCCTCCCTGGGAATTGGAGGCATGGGTGCTCGCCAGAGTGTACGAATGGGCGGCGCGGCGTAGGGCGCTGGGTGAGCGCCCCGCCGCGCAAGAGCGGGATGCCGTGCGGCGGGAGGCGAGGGACGCAATCGTCCTACACTGGACACGGGACCTCGCCTCCGCCACATTTGGACGCCGGACGCTGGACGCGCTCGGTCCAGTCCTGCGGGACTGGCTCGAGCGCCCCCACGGTTTCCTCTCTTTCCGTCTGGTGCAGGTGTTGTCCGGGCATGGCTGCTTCGGAACGCACCTGCATCGGATCCAGAGGGAGGAAACCCCGGCGTGCCACGACTGTGGAGCCGCGGAGGACACGGCGCAGCACACCCTCGAGGTGTGCCCAGCCTGGGCTGAGCTGCGCCGTGCCCTGACAGATGTGGTCGGAATGGACCTCTCACTTCCCAGTGTGGTGAACTCCATGCTGGGGAGTGAGGAGGCTTGGGCGGCGGTTGCCTCCTTTTGCGAGAATGTCATGTCGCAAAAGGAGGCGGCGGAGCGTGCGCGGGAGGATGATCCTCTCGCGCCGCCGCTCCGCAGGCGAAGAAGGGGTGGGAGACGGCGGTTGTACGATCGTCGCCTCCCTCCTTCTGGTGGTGATTAGCGGGCGACAGGCGCGGGGGCGCCTTCGCTCGCATTGCACAAATCGCCACCATCGTCGGGCGGGAACGGCCGAGCACTCACGGTCGTTCCCGGGCCCCTCCACTTAGGGAGGGGCGTGCGGGCCCCGCTGTAAAGGCGGGCGGTCGTCGGTGGGGGACTGGACGTAAAGGCTGTGCCGGTTTCCCAGTCCTCCTCCACACAGACGATGCGGGAGTGCCGCTGGGTTATTTTAGTGGGTATGCCGGGCTAGCCGGAGAGTCCCACATAACCCGTCCATCCCCCAATGGGCGGGTATGCGTAACGCATTTTTTCCCAGCGCAAACAAAAAAAAAAAAAAAAAAAGGTTGGGTTGGGGGGGGAACCACCCCACAGTGCTTGCGTCCACGTCGCGTTCCCCGGAAACGTCCCAGTTCTGACCACCGTAACGGAGTGGCAGACTGGGTACGGCTAAAGTGCACTGTGCATCGTAGCAAACAACTGCCTTGTGTGTTACGAACTTGCGGATTATGCCAAAACCTGTGCGGGATGCCCTCGGGCATTTTGCCAAAAAAGACCCTTCTCAGGGCCAACCCAAAGGCCCTTCTCAGGGCCAACCCAAAGGCCCTTCTCAGGGCCAACCCAAAGGCCCTTCTCAGGGCCAACCAAAAGGCCCTTCTCAGGGCCAACGCGACGCGTCGGCGTCGGAAGGCAGAGCCTTCTACGGAGGGAGAGCGGGCGATGTGTCGGACTCCGACAATGAGTCCGTAACGTCGGATGCTAGCTCTATGGCGATCGATCCTCGATCGAGATCGGCATCGAGGAAGCGGACCTTCCTAAAGGTCGTGTCCGATGGCTCCTCGGGCTCGGGTTCAGCTCGGGTTAAGGAGCCAAAGAAAAAGATTAAGGCCAAAAAGGCAATTACAGCGGCAGACACCCACGATGTGGGCTTGGTTGACGCCCAGCGAGAGCTGGACCTGACTCGGCGGGAGCAGCTCCAGCAAGACCTGGAGGAGCGGGTTGCGGCCCAGGAGGAACGGGCGCGCGCCGCCCGTGCAAAGTCCGGGTACGGGGCGTCCCGCGTCCTGTACGCGGACCACTCCTTGGCCGAACTGGAGAAGATGGCCTTGGAGGACGAAGAGGCGATCGTTGAGGTCGCCGCCAAGTCTTCCCACCTAAAGGGGACGTTCCAGAAGTCCCTAAAATGCCGGGCCGCGAGTCTGCGCGAAATCGTCGCGGAGCTAGTGGGCCGCAAGGCCAACGATGAGTCGCGGCAACTGCAGGCGAAAGTAGATCGCCTGCAGTTGGAGGTCAGCCAGCTGCACTTAAAGCTGGCTGAAGCCACGGCCCGGCCATCGCAAGCCGAGCCTGCGGCGGCGGGTCTTGCCTCCTCCTCCAGCCTTGAGGATGTCCTCCGCAGGGTGATGGCGGAGGAGAGGGCCTTCGTGAGGGCCTGCCTAGCGGGCATTGAGGACCGGCTCTTGCCGGCGAAAGTCGTTCGACCGCCGCTTGCGGCGGACAGAAGGCGAGAGGAGCCGGTGCCTAGCTCCACGAGGGAGGACGCCCTTCTCCCTTCCACCACCCCGACCAACCAGCAGGGCTGGACGAAGGTGGTCGGTAAGGGCAAGGGCAAGGGAAAAAGGACGGCAGCTGTCGTCCCTGCCGTTCCCGCCACCACCACTCCCAGCCAGTCGCGGCCAGCTGGCAAAGGGAAAGGGAAGGGGAAGGGGAAGAGCACCCCTCCAGCCCCAGCCGTCCCCGCCACCACCCCTGCTGGTCAGCCGACTGGCACGGGAAAGGGGAAGGGTTCGACCCCAGCCGGTGTCAGGAGGAACTTGGTTCCTCCCAAGACCGCAGCCGTCGTGATGACGCTCACCACGGAGGCTGCGGAGCGGGGCGAGACGTACGCGGCCGTGATGATGCGGGCGCGTGCCAATGCCGATCCCACCAAACTGGGGATCGGCAAAGTCTCGTGCCGCCGGACGCAGGCTGGGGCTCGTATCTTTGAGTTCCCGGGTGCGGAGGGCGCAAAAAACGCAGACCTCTTTGCAGCCAAGCTGCAGGAGGTCATCGCGGACGCGGCGAAGGTGGTGAGGCCGGTGAAGTCGGCGGCAATCGAGGTGACGGATCTGGATGACTCCGTCACCAAGGAGGAGGTGGTGGCAGCAGTCGCAGCCATTGGGGGCTGCAAAGTCGCAGCGGTACAGGGCGGGGGCATCAGGCCCGGGCGTGGCGGCATGGGCACAATTCGCCTAGAGTGCCCAGTCGCCGCTGCCAAAGCCGTCCTTGAAAAGGGACGGCTAGCCGTCGGCTTCAGCTCGGGTGCGGTCCGGGCACTTGAAGTCCAGCCGCTGAGGTGCTACAAGTGCTTCGGCATTGGCCACACCCGAGCCCTCTGTCCGTCCAGTGTCGACAGGACGGACAGCTGTTACCGCTGCGGCAAGGAGGGGCACAAAGCCGCCTCCTGCGAGGCCACCGCACCGCACTGCGCGGTGTGTGCCGCCAGTGGCCGCCCTGCGGGCCACATTATGAAGGGGAGGAATTGTATTCCTCCCCTTAAGAAGGGCAAAGCGCAGGCGCCGACCCGGCCCGTCGCTGCCACCGCCACCCCAGTAGCTGGGACCTCGGCGGCTGTGGAGGAGGAGGGTATGATGTCCGATGCATAGAGTCGAACATCGAATCCTCCAGGCGAACACCAACCACTGCAGAGCGGCACAGGATCTGTTGATGCAGACTGTGGCCGAGTGGTTGGTGGACGTGGCGGTGGTTGCCGAGCCGTACTCGATACCTGGCCGCTGGCTAGGTGATCGGGACGGCTTGGTGGCGTTGGTGTCGCGGCCTTCCACGGACTCCCCTCCCCTCTCGCTTTTAGAGAGGGGTCCGGGATACGTGGCCGCCGCGCGGGGAGAAATAGCCCTGGTCGGGGTCTATTTCTCCCCAAACCGCCCTCTAAGGGACTTCGAGAATTTTCTCGAAGTCCTTACGGCAGTCGTCGGGAGGGCGGCACCACGTCAGGTCGTCGTAATGGGCGACCTGAACGCCAAGTCGGTGGCCTGGGGCAACCCGGCGGCGTCGTGCAACGTCCGGGGGCGCGCCGCCGAATTTTGGTCGGCTTCGTGCGGCGTGTCCCTCCTCAACAGGGGGGATGTTCACACGTGTGTGCGGCAACGGGGAGGGTCAGTGGTGGACGTATCGTTCGCCACCCCCGTTCTAGCCGCCCGCGTCGTGAACTGGCGGGTGGAGATGGTGGAGACCCTGTCGGACCACCGATATGTGCGGTTCGACATCTCCACCCAGAGCCCGCGGGGGATGGCCCGCTCGGGCCAATCTCCCTTCCCGCGGTGGGCTCTCACCCGCCTGGACCGGGAGGCAGCCCTGGAGGCAGCGTTCCTCGAGGACTGGCTCTCGCCCCCTGTGCGGGGCACGGACGTCGACGCCGCAGCGGTTCGGCTCCGGGGGTCCCTGACCGAGGTGTGCAATTCCAGCATGCCTCGGTCTCGCCGTCCGCCTCCCCGTCGCGCTGTTTATTGGTGGACGGCGGAGCTGGCGGCGCTCCGGGCCGCGTGCGTGGAGGCCAGGAGGGCCTACACGCGGAGTCGGCGGCGCACCAGCCGATGTCAGGCGGAGGAGGACCGCCTCTACGCCTCTTACGTAGAGGCAAAGACGGTCCTCAAGTTGGCAATGTGCGCCGCCGAAGACTCGGCAAAGGCCGAGATGCTGGAGGGCCTCGACAGGGATCCGTTTGGGAGGCCGTATAAGCAGGCGCGGAGCCAGCTGCGCCCTTACGGCCCCCCATTAGCGGAGACTCTAGAGCCGGCGTTGCTGGATGGGGTGGTTCGGTCACTGTTTCCGCGCAGGACCGACTTCACCCCACCAACGATGAACCCCCCGCTGGGGGGGGTGGTGGCTTCGCCGGAGGAGGAGGTCCCTCCAGTATCGGTGGAGGAACTTCGCGCGGGGGTTCTGCCCCTCCGCACGAAGAAGACGGCCCCTGGACCGGACGGCGTCCCCGCACGGGTGGTGGCCATCGCGGCGTCCCTCATGGAGGAAAGGCTTCGGGACCTCTTCAGCGCGTGCCTGACGGCTGGGAGGTTCCCGAAGCTATGGAAGGAAGGCAAGTTGTGCCTTCTTCGCAAGGAGGGACGCCCGGTGGACTCCCCCTCGGCATACCGGCCCATCGTTTTACTCGATGAGGTCGGTAAACTGTTCGAGGGGATCATCGCCACCCGGCTTAATAGCCAGCTGCGGGAGGTAGGGCCGGACCTGTCGGACGCCCAATTCGGGTTCCGACAAGGGCGTTCGACGGTCGACGCGTTGGCCCTACTCAGGGGCCAGGTGCGGGAGGCGGTCGAGGCTGGGGACGGAGTGTTGGCGGTGTCGTTCGACATCGCCAACGCCTTCAACTCCGTGCCCCACTCGACCATATTGGAGGCACTCCGGTACCACGGAGTGCCCCAATATCTGCGGGTGATCCTGGCCAACTACCTGGAGGACCGGGAGGTCCTCCTGGCGGACAGGACGGCCAGGATCAGGCGCTACGGCGCGGAGTCCGGTGTTCCACAGGGTTCGGTGCTAGGACCTCTCTTGTGGAACATCGGATTCGATTGGCTGCTGCGCGGCACCCTCCTCCAGGGCACGAGTGTCATCTGCTACGCGGATGACACTCTCCTCGTTGCCCGGGGGAGGGACTTTAGGGAGGCGGCCTGTCTGGCCTCAGCTGGCGGATCCTTAGTGGCAGGTAGGATCCGCCAGCTTGGATTGAGGGTGGCGCTGAACAAGACCGAGGCCGTGTTCTTTCACGGGCCTCGGCAGCGCTGCCCTCCAGACGCCCACATTGTGGTGGAGGGCGTCCGGATAGGGGTCGGGGCCCAGATGAAGTATCTGGGCCTCGTGCTGGACAGCAGGTGGCGCTTCGGCCCGCACTTTAGCGGGCTGTCGACGCGCCTGCTGAAAGCCGCGGACGCCCTCTCATGGCTCCTCCCAAACCTGGGAGGGCCCAAGGAGCGATGCCGGCGCCTCTATGCCGGCATCCTCAAGAGTATGGCCCTGTATGGGGCACCCATCTGGGCGGACTCCCTCCACAGGAGGGAGAATGCAACCGCCATCCGCAGGCCCCAACGGGCCATTGCACAGCGGGTGGCGAGAGCCTACCGCTCAGTGGGCTTCGCGGCGGCGTGCGCTCTGGCCGGCACCCCTCCCTGGGAATTGGAGGCATGGGTGCTCGCCAGAGTGTACGAATGGGCGGCGCGGCGTAGGGCGCTGGGTGAGCGCCCCGCCGCGCAAGAGCGGGATGCCGTGCGGCGGGAGGCGAGGGACGCAATCGTCCTACACTGGACACGGGACCTCGCCTCCGCCACATTTGGACGCCGGACGCTGGACGCGCTCGGTCCAGTCCTGCGGGACTGGCTCGAGCGCCCCCACGGTTTCCTCTCTTTCCGTCTGGTGCAGGTGTTGTCCGGGCATGGCTGCTTCGGAACGCACCTGCATCGGATCCAGAGGGAGGAAACCCCGGCGTGCCACGACTGTGGAGCCGCGGAGGACACGGCGCAGCACACCCTCGAGGTGTGCCCAGCCTGGGCTGAGCTGCGCCGTGCCCTGACAGATGTGGTCGGAATGGACCTCTCACTTCCCAGTGTGGTGAACTCCATGCTGGGGAGTGAGGAGGCTTGGGCGGCGGTTGCCTCCTTTTGCGAGAATGTCATGTCGCAAAAGGAGGCGGCGGAGCGCGCGCGGGAGGATGATCCTCTCGCGCCGCCGCTCCGCAGGCGAAGAAGGGGTGGGAGACGGCGGTTGTACGATCGTCGCCTCCCTCCTTCTGGTGGTGATTAGCGGGCGACAGGCGCGGGGGCGCCTTCGCTCGCATTGCACAAATCGCCACCATCGTCGGGCGGGAACGGCCGAGCACTCACGGTCGTTCCCGGGCCCCTCCACTTAGGGAGGGGCGTGCGGGCCCCGCTGTTAAGGCGGGCGGTCGTCGGTGGGGGACTGGACGTAAAGGCTGAGCCGGTTTCCCAGTCCTCCTCCACATAGACGATGCGGGAGTGCCGCTGGGTTATTTTAGTGGGTATGCCGGACTAGCCGGAGAGTCCCACATAACCCGTCCATCCCCCAATGGGCGGGTATGCGTAACGCATTTTTTCCCAGCGCAAACAAAAAAAAAAAAAAAAAAAAAAAGGTTGGGTTGGGGAGTCAGGCTGAGGAGGACCGCCTCTTTGCCTCTTACCTAGAGGCAAAGACGGTCCTCAAGTCGGAAATGTGCGCCGCCGAGGACTCGGCAAAGGCCGAGATGCTGGAGGGCCTCGACAGGGATCCGTTTGGGAGGCCGTATAAGCAGGCGCGGAGCCAGCTGCGCCCTTACGGTCCCCCATTAGCGGAGACCCTAGAGCCGGCGTTGCTGGATGGGGTGGTTCGGTCACTGTTTCCGCGCAGGACCGACTTCACCCCACCAACGATGAACCCCCCGCTGGGGGGGGTGGTGGCTTCGCCGGAGGAAGAGGTCCCTCCAGTATCGGTGGAGGAACTTCGCGCGGGGGTTCTTTCCCTCCGCGTGAAAAAGACGGCCCCTGGACCGGATGGCGTCCCCGCACGGGTGGTGGCCATCGCGGCGTCCCTAATGGAGCAGAGGTTTCGGGACCTCTTCAGCGCGTGCCTGACGGCTGGGAGGTTCCCGAAACTATGGAAGGAGGGGCAGCTTTGCCTGCTCCGCAAGGAGGGACGCCCGGTGGACTCCCCCTCGGCATACCGGCCCATCGTTCTGCTCGATGAGGTCGGTAAACTGTTCGAGGGGATCCTCGCCACCCGGCTTAACAGCCACTTGCGGGAGGTAGGGCCGGACCTGTCGGACGCCCAGTTCGGGTTTCGACAAGGGCGTTCGACGGTCGACGCGGTGGCCCTACTCAGGGGCCACGTTCAGGAGGCGGTCGAGGCTGGGGACGGAGTGTTGGCGGTGTCGTTCGACATCGCCAACGCGTTCAACTCCGTGCCCCACTCGACCATATTGGAGGCACTCCGGTACCACGGAGTGCCCCAATATCTGCGGGCGATCCTGGCCAACTACCTGGAGGACCGGGAGGTCCTCCTGGCGGACAGGACGGCCAGGATCAGGCGCTACGGCGCGGAGTCCGGTGTTCCACAGGGTTCGGTCCTAGGGCCCCTCTTGTGGAACATCGGATTCGATTGGCTGCTGCGCGGCACCCTCCTCCAGGGCACGAGTGTCATCTGCTACGCGGATGACACTCTCCTCGTTGCCCGGGGGAGGGACTTTAGGGAGGCGGCCGGTCTGGCCTCAGCTGGCGGATCCTTAGTGGCAGGTAGGATCCGCCAGCTTGGATTGAGGGTGGCGCTGAACAAGACCGAGGCCGTGTTCTTTCACGGGCCTCGGCAGCGCTGCCCTCCAGACGCCCACATTGTGGTGGAGGGCGTCCGGATAGGGGTCGGGGCCCAGATGAAGTATCTGGGCCTCGTGCTGGACAGCAGGTGGCGCTTCGGCCCGCACTTTAGCGGGCTGTCGACGCGCCTGCTGAAAGCCGCGGACGCCCTCTCATGGCTCCTCCCAAACCTGGGAGGGCCCAAGGAGCGATGCCGGCGCCTCTATGCCGGCATCCTGAAGAGCATGGCCCTGTATGGGGCACCCATCTGGGCGGACTCCCTCCACAGGAGGGAGAATGCAACCGCCATCCGCAGGCCCCAACGCGCCATTGCACAGCGGGTGGCGAGGGCGTACCGCTCGGTGGGTTTTGCGGCGGCGTGCGCTCTGGCCGGCACCCCTCCCTGGGAATTGGAGGCATGGGTGCTCGCCAGAGTGTACGAATGGGTGGCGCGGCGTAGGGCGCTGGGTGGGCGCCCCGCCGCGCAAGAGCGGGAGGCCGTGCGGCGGGAGGCGAGGGACGCAATCGTTGTCCATTGGACACGGGACCTCGCCTCCGCCACCTTTGGACGCCGGACGCTGGACGCGCTCGGCCCAGTCCTGCGGGATTGGCTCGAGCGCCCCCACGGTTTCCTCTCTTTCCGTCTGGTGCAGGTGTTGTCCGGGCATGGCTGCTTCGGAGCGCACCTGCATCGGATCCAGAGGGAGGATTCCCCGGCGTGCCACCATTGCGGAGCCGCGGAGGACACGGCGCAGCACACCCTCGAGGTGTGCCCAGCCTGGGCTGAGCTGCGCCGTGCCCTGACAGATGTGGTCGGGCAGGACCTCTCACTTCCCAGTGTGGTGAACTCCATGCTGGGGAGTGAGGAGGCTTGGGCGGCGGTTGCCTCCTTTTGCGAGAATGTCATGTCGCAAAAGGAGGCGGCGGAGCGCGCGCGGGAGGATGATCCTCTCGCGCCCCCGCTCCGCAGGCGAAGAAGGGGTGGGAGACGGCGGTTGTACGATCGTCGCCTCCCTCCTTCTGGTGGTGATTAGCGGGCGACAGGCGCGGGGGCGCCTTCGCTCGCATTGCACAAATCACCACCATCGTCGGGCGGGAACGGCCGAGCACTCACGGTCGTTCCCGGGCCCCTCCACTTAGGGAGGGGCGTGCGGGCCCCGCTGTAAAGGCGGGCGGTCGTCGGCGGGGGACTGGACGTAAAGGCTGTGCCGGTTTCCCAGTCCTCCTCCAAATAGACGATGCGGGAGTGCCGCTGGGTTATTTTAGTGGGTATGCCGGAGTAGCCGGAGAGTCCCACATAACCCGTCCATCCCCCAATGGGCGGGTATGCGTAACGCATTTTTTCCCAGCGCAAACAAAAAAAAAAAAAAAAAAAGGTTGGGTTGGGGAACCACCCCACAGTGCTTGCGTCCACGTCGCGTTCCCCGGAAACGTCCCAGTTCTGACCACCGTAACGGAGTGGCAGACTGGGTACGGCTAAAGTGCACTGTGCATCGTAACAATCAACTGCCTTGTGTGTTACGAAATTTGCTTTGATCGGAATGCCGAAACCATTGCGGGATGCTCTCGGGCATTTTGCCAAAAAAGGCCCTTCTCAGGGCCAACCCAAAGGCCCTTCTCAGGGCCAACCCAAAGGCCCTTCTCAGGGCCAACCAAAAGGCCCTTCTCAGGGCCAACGCGACGCTGAAGCGTCGGAGGAAGGCAGAGCCTTCTACGGCGGGAGTGTGGGCGACATGTCGGACTCCGACATTGAGTCCATTACATCGGATGCGGGTTCGATTGTGGTCGATCCTCGATCCCGATCGGCATCGAGGAAGAGGACCTTTCTTAAGGTCGTGTCCGATGGCTCCTCGGGCTCAGGCTCGGCGAAGGAGCCTAAAAAGAAGGTGAAGGCGAAGAAGCCCACAACAGTGGCAGACACCCACGAGGTGGGTTTGGCGGACGCCCAGCGCGAGCTGGACCTAACCAGGCGGGAGCGGCTCCAACAAGACAGGAGCAGGTGGCGGCTAGGGAGGAACGGGCGCGCGTCGCCCGTGCCAAGTCCGGGTACGGGGCGTCCCACATCCTGTACGCGGACCACTCCCTGGCTGAACTGAAGCGGATGGCCTTGGAGGACGAGGAGGTGATCGTCGAGGTTGCCACCAAGTCCTCCCACCTAAAAGGGACTTTTCAGAAGTCCCTTAAATGCCGGGCCGCGAGCATGCGGGGCATCGTCGCGGAGCTGGTCGACCGCAAAGCCAGCGACGAAACGCGGCAACTGCAGGCGAAAGTCGATCGCCTGCAGTCGGAGGTCAGCCAGCTGCACGCAAAGCTGGCTGAAGCCACGGCCCGGCCATCCCACGCTGAGCCCAGACCTGTGACAGAGGGCCTTGACTCCTCCGCCGGCCTTGAGGATATCCTCCGCAAAGTTATGGCGGAGGAGAGGGCGTTTGTCCGCTCCTGCCTGGCAGGAATTGAGGACCGGCTCTTGCCGGAGAAAATCGTCCGGCCGCCGCTTGCGGCGGACAGGAGGCAAAAGGAGCCGGTGCCTACGTCCCAGACGGAGGACGCCCTTCTCCCTTCTACCACCCCGACCAACCAGCAGGGCTGGACGAGGGTGGTCGGTAAGGGGAAGGGCAAGGGCAAAAGGACGGCAGCTGTCGTCCCTGCCGTCCCTGCCACCACCACTCCCAGCCAGTCAAAGTCGACTGGCAAGGGAAAAGGGAAGGGGAAAGCCACCCCCCCAGCCCCAGCCGTCTCTGCCACCACCCCTGCCAGTCAGTCACAGTCGACTGGCAGGGGAAAGGGGAAGGGTTCGACCCCAGCCGGTGTCAGGAGGAACTTGGTTCCTCCCAAAACCGCAGCCGTCGTGGTGACACTCACCGCAGAGGCTGCGGAGCGGGGCGAGACATACACGTCCGTTTTGATGCGGGCGCGTGCCAGTGCCGATCCCACTAAACTGGGGATCGGTAAAGTCTCGTGCCGCCGGACACAAGCTGGGGCTCGAATCTTCGAGTTCCCGGGTTCGGAGGGCGGAAAAAACGCTGACCTCTTCGCAGCGAAGCTGCAAGAGGTCATTGCGGACGCGGCAAAGGTGGCCAGGCCGGTGAAGTCGGCGGCCATCGAGGTGACGGATCTGGACGACTCCGTCACCAAGGAGGAGGTGGTGGCAGCGATCGCAGCCATTGGGGGTTGCGCAGCCGCGGCGGTGCAGGGCGGGGGCATCAGGCCCGGGCGCGGCGGCATGGGCGCAATTCGCCTGGAGTGCCCAGTCGCCGCTGCCAAAGCCGTCCTCGAGAAGGGACGGCTCGCCGTCGGGTTCAGCTCGGCGGCGGTCCGGGCCCTTGAGGTCCTGCCGCTGAGGTGTTACCGGTGCTTCGGCATCGGTCACACCCGGGCCCTCTGTTCGTCCAGTGTCGACAGGACGGACAGCTGCTACCGCTGCGGCAAGGAGGGGCACAAAGCCGCCTTTTGCGAGGCCACCGCACCGCACTGCGCGGTGTGTGCCGCCAGTGGCCGCCCTGCGGGCCACATTATGAAGGGGAGGAATTGTACTCCTCCCCTTAAGAAGGGCAAAGTGCAGGCGCCGACCCGGCCTGTCGCTGCCACCGCCACCCCAGTAGCTGGGACCTCGGCGGCTGTGGAGGAGGAGGGTGTGATGTCCGATTAATGGGTAGAGTCGGACATCGCATCCTCCAGGCGAACACCAACCACTGCAGAGCGGCCCAGGATCTGCTGATGCAGACTGTGGCCGAGTGGTTGGTGGACGTGGCGGTGGTCGCCGAGCCGTACTCGATACCTGGCCGTTGGCTGGGTGATCGAGACGGCTTGGTGGCGTTGGTGTCGCGGCCTGCCACGGACTCCCCTCCCCTCTCGCTTTTAGAGAGGGGTCCGGGATACGTGGCCGCCGCGTGGGGAGAAATAGCCCTGGTCGGGGTCTATTTCTCCCCAAACCGCCCTCTAAGGGACTTCGAGGATTTTCTCGAAGTCCTTACGGCAGTCGTCGGGAGGGCGGCACCACGTCAAGTCGTCGTGTTGGGCGACCTGAATGCTAAGTCGGTGGCCTGGGGCAACTCAGCGGCGTCCTGCAACGTCCGGGGGCGCGCCGTCGAATTTTGGGCGGCTTCGTGCGGCGTGTCCCTCCTGAACAGGGGGGATGTTCACACGTGTGTGCGGCAACAGGGAGGGTCAGTGGTGGACGTGTCGTTCGCCACCCCTGTGCTAGCCACACGCGTCGTGAACTGGCGGGTGGAGATGGTGGAGACCCTGTCGGACCACCGATATGTGCGGTTCGACATCTCCACCCAGAGCCCGCGGGGGATGGCCCGCTCGGGCCAATCTCCCTTCCCGCGGTGGGCTCTCACCCGCCTGGACCGGGAGGCAGCCCTGGAGGCAGCGTTCCTCGAGGACTGGCTCTCGCCCCCTGTGGAGGTGACGGACGTGGACGCCGCAGCGGTCCAGCTGCGGAGGTCCCTGACCGAGGTGTGCAACTCCAGCATGCCTCGGTCTCGCCGTCCGCCTCCCCGTCGCGCCGTTTATTGGTGGACGGGGGAGCTGGCGGCGCTACGGGCCGCGTGCGTGGAGGCCAGGAGGGCCTACACGCGGAGTCGGCGGCGCACCAGCCGATGTCAGGCTGAGGAGGACCGCCTCTACGCCTCTTACATGGAGGCAAAGACGGTCCTCAAGACGGCAATGTGCGCCGCCGAAGACTCGGCAAAGGCCGAGATGCTGGAGGGACTCGATAGGGATCCGTTTGGGAGGCCATATAAGCTGGCGCGGAGCCAGCTGCGCCCTTATGGCCCCCCACTAACGGAGACCCTAGAGCCGGCGTTGCTGGATGGGGTGGTTCGGTCACTGTTTCCGCGCAGGACCGAATTCACCCCACCAACGATGAACCCCCCACTGGGGGGGGTGGTGGCTTCGCCGGAGGAGGAGGTCCCTCCAGTATCGGTGGAGGAACTTCGCGCGGGGGTTCTGTCCCTCCGCGCGAAGAAGACGGCCCCTGGACCGGATGGTGTCCCCGCACGGGTGGTGGCCATCGCGGCGTCCCTCATGGAGGAGAGGTTTCGGGACCTCTTCAGCGCGTGCCTGACGGCTGGGAGGTTCCCGAAGATCTGGAAGGAGGGGCAGCTTTGCCTGCTCCGGAAGGAGGGACGCCCGGTGGACTCCCCCTCGGCATACCGGCCCATCGTTCTGCTCGATGAGGTCGGTAAATTGTTCGAGGGGATCATCGCCACCCGGCTTAATAGCCAGTTGCGGGAGGTAGGGCCAGACCTGTCGGACGCCCAGTTCGGGTTTCGACAGGGGCGTTCGACGGTCGACGCGGTGGCCCTACTCAGGGGCCAAGTGCAGGAGGCGGTTAGAGCTGGGGACGGAGTGTTGGCGGTGTCGTTCGACATCGCCAACGCCTTCAACTCCGTGCCCCACTCGACCATATTGGAGGCACTCCGGTACCACGGAGTGCCCCAATATCTGCGGGTGATCCTGGCCAACTACCTGGAGGACCGGGAGGTCCTCCTGGCGGACAGGACGGCCAGGATCAGGCGCTACGGCGCGGAGTCCGGTGTTCCACAAGGCTCGGTGCTAGGGCCCCTCTTGTGGAACATCGGATTCGATTGGCTCCTGCGGGGCACCCTCCTCCAGGGCACGAGTGTCATCTGCTACGCGGATGACACTCTCCTCGTTGCCCGGGGGAGGGACTTTCGGGAGGCGGCCTGTTTGGCCTCGGCTGGCGGATCCTTAGTGGCAGGTAGGATCCGCCAGCTTGGTTTGAGGGTAGCGCTGAACAAGACCGAGGCCGTGTTCTTTCACGGGCCTCGGCAGCGCTGCCCTTCTGACGCCCACATCGTGGTGGAGGGCGTCCGGATAGGGGTCGGGGCCCAGATGAAGTATCTGGGCCTCGTGCTGGACAGCAGGTGGCGCTTCGGCCCGCACTTTAGCGGGCTGTCGACGCGCCTGCTGAAAGCCGCGGACGCCCTCTCATGGCTCCTCCCAAACCTGGGAGGGCCCAAGGAGCGATGCCGGCGCCTCTATGCCGGCATCCTCAAGAGCATGGCCCTGTATGGGGCACCCATCTGGGCGGACTCCCTCCACAGGAGGGAGAATGCAACCGCCATCCGCAGGCCCCAACGGGCCATTGCACAGCGGGTGGCGAGAGCCTACCGCTCAGTGGGCTTTGCGGCGGCGTGCGCTCTGGCCGGCACCCCTCCCTGGGAATTGGAGGCATGGGTGCTCGCCAGAGTGTACGAATGGGCGGCGCGGCGTAGGGCGCTGGGTGAGCGCCCCGCCGCGCAAGAGCGGGATGCCGTGCGGCGGGAGGCGAGGGACGCAATCGTCCTCCACTGGACACGGGACCTCGCCTCCGCCACATTTGGACGCCGGACGTTGGACGCGCTCGGTCCAGTCCTGCGGGACTGGCTCGAGCGGTCCCACGGTTTCCTCTCTTTCCGTCTGGTGCAGGTGTTGTCCGGGCATGGTTGTTTCGGAACGCACCTGCATCGGATCCAGAAGGAGGAGACCCCGGCGTGCCACGACTGTGGAGCCGCGGAGGACACGGCGCAGCACACCCTCGAGGTGTGCCCAGCCTGGGCTGAGCTGCGCCGTGCCCTGACTGATGTGGTCGGGCAGGACCTCTCACTTCCCAGTGTGGTCAACTCCATGCTGGGGAGTGAGGAGGCTTGGGCGGCGGTTGCCTCCTTTTGCGAGAATGTCATGTCGCAAAAGGAGGCGGCGGAGCGCGCGCGGGAGGATGATCCTCTCGCGCCGCCGCTCCGCAGGCGGAGAAGGGGTGGGAGACGGCGGTTGTACGATCGTCGCCTCCCTCCTTCTGGTGGTGATTAGCGGGCGACAGGCGCGGGGGCGCCTTCGCTCGCATTGCACCAATCACCACCCTCGTCGGGCGGGAACGGCCGAGCACTCACGGTCGTTCCCGGGCCCCTCCACTAAGGGAGGGGCGTGCGGGCCCCGCTGTAAAGGCGGGCGGTCGTCGGTGGGGGACTGGACGTAAAGGCTGTGCCGGTTTCCCAGTCCTCCTCCAAATAGACGATGCGGGAGTGCCGCTGGGTTATTTTAGTGGGTATGCCGGAGTAGCCGGAGAGTCCCACATAACCCGTCCATCCCCCAATGGGCGGGTATGCGTAACGCATTTTTTCCCAGCGCAAACAAAAAAAAAAAAAAAAAAAAAAAAAAAAAAGGTTAGGTTAGGTTAGGTTGGGTTGGGGAACCACCCCACAGTGCTTGCGTCCACGTCGCGTTCCCCGGAAACGTCCCAGTTCTGACCACCCTAACGGAGTGGCAGACTGGGTACGGCTAAAGTGCACTGTGCAGGAAGCGGACCTTCCTCAAGGTCGTGTCCGATGGCTCCTCGGGCTCAGGCTCGGCGAAGGAGCCTAAAAAGAGGGTCAAGGCCAAGAAGTTGGCAATAACAGCGGATACCCACGACGTGGGTTTGGTAGACGCCCAGCGCGAGTTGGACCTCACCAGGCGGGAGCAGCTCCAGCAAGACCTGGAGGAGCAGGTAGCGGCCAGGGAAGAACGGGCGCGTGCCGCCCGTGCCAAGTCCGGATACGGAGCGTCCCGCGTCCTGTACGCGGATCACTCCCTGGCCGAGCTGGAGCGGATGGCCTTGGAGGACGAGGAGGTGATCGTCGAGGTTGCCACCAAGTCCTCCCACCTAAAGGGGACTTTTCAAAAGTCCCTAAAATGCAGGGCCGCGAGTCTCCGCCAAATCGTCGCGGAGCTGGTGGACCGCAAGGCCAGCGATGAGTCGCGGCAACTGCAGGCGAAAGTGGATCGCCTGCAGTCGGAGGTCAGCCAGCTTCACTTAAAGCTGGCTGAAGCCACGGCCCGGCCATCGCAAGCCGAGCCCAGACCTGCGGCGGAGGGTCTTGCCTCCACGCCCGGCCTTGAGGATGTCCTCCGCAAGGTGATGGCGGAGGAGAGGGCGTTCGTTCGCTCCTGCCTGGCAGGAATTGAGGACCGGCTCTTGCCGGAGAAAGTCGTCCGGCCGCCGCTTGCGGCGGACAGGAGGCAAAAGGAGCCGGTGCCTGCGTCCCAAAAGGAGGACGCCCTTCTCCCGTCCACCACCCCGACCAACCAGCAGGGCTGGACGAAGGTGGTCGGTAAGGGGAAGGGCAAGGGCAAAAGGACGGCAGTTGTCGTCCCTGCCGTCCCTGCCACCACCACCCCCAGCCAGTCAAAGTTGACTGGCAAGGGAAAAGGGAAGGGGAAAGCCGGCCCCCCAGCCCCAGCCGTCTCCGCCACCACCCCTGCTGGTCAGTCGACTGGCAAGGGAAAGGGGAAGGGGAAGAGTTCTTCCCCCCCAGCCGGTGCCAAGAGGAACCTTGTTCCTCCAAAGACCGCGGCCGTCGTGGTGACACTCACCGCGGAGGCCGCGGAGCGGGGCGAGACGTACACGTCCGTACTGATGCGGGCGCGTACCACTGCCGATCCCACCAAACTGGGGATCGGCAAAGTCTCGTGCCGCAAGACACAGGCTGGGGCTCGTATATTCGAGTTCCCTGGTGCGGAGGGCGGCAAAAACGCGGACCTCTTCGCAGCTAAGCTGCAGGAGGTCATCGCGGACGCGGCAAAGGTGGCCAGGCCGGTGAAGTCGGCGGCCATCGAGGTGACGGACCTGGATGACTCCGTCACCAAGGAGGAGGTGGTAGCGGCGATCGCAGCCATAGGTGGCTGCGCAGTCGCGGCGGTGCAGGGCGGGGGCATCAGGCCCGGGCGTGGCGGCATGGGCGCAATTCGCCTGGAGTGCCCAGTCGCCGCTGCCAAAGCCGTCCTCGAAAACGGACGGCTCGCCGTCGGGTTCAGCTCGGCTGCGGTCCGGGCCCTTGAGGACCAGCCTCTGCGGTGTTACCGGTGCTTCGGCATCGGTCACACCCGAGCCCTCTGTCCGTCCAGCATTGACAGGGCGGACAGCTGCTACCGCTGCGGCAAGGAGGGGCACAAAGCCGCCTCCTGCAAGGCCGCCACGCCGCGCTGCGCTGTATGTGCCGCCAGTGGCCGCCCAGCGGGCCACATCATGAAGGGGAGGAATTGTAGTCCTCCCCTTAAGAAGGGCAAGGAACAGGCGCCGACCCGGCCTGTCGCTGCCACCGCCGTCCCAGTGGCTGGGACCTCGGCGGCCGTGGAGGAGAGGGGTGCGATGTCCGATTAATGGGAGTCGAACATCGCATCCTCCAGGCGAACACCAACCACTGCAGAGCGGCCCAGGATCTGCTGATGCAGACTGTGGCCGAGTGGTTGGTGGACGTGGCGGTGGTCGCCGAGCCGTACTCGGTGCCTGGCCGTTGGCTGGGTGACCGGGACGGCTTGGTGGCGTTGGTGTCGCGGCCTGCCACGGACTCCCCTCCCCTCTCGCTTTTAGAGAGGGGTCCGGGATACGTGGCCGCCGCGTGGGGAGAAATAACCCTGGTCGGGGTCTATTTCTCCCCAAACCGCCCTCTAAGGGACTTCGAGAACTTTCTCGAAGTCCTTACGGAAGTCGTCGGGAGGGCGGCACCACGTCAGGTCGTCGTAATGGGCGACCTGAACGCCAAGTCGGTGGCCTGGGGCAACCCGGCGGCGTCGTGCAACGTCCGGGGGCGCGCCGCCGAATTTTGGTCGGCTTCGTGCGGCGTGTCCCTCCTGAACAGGGGGGATGTTCACACGTGTGTGCGGCAACGGGGAGGGTCAGTGGTGGACGTATCGTTCGCCACCCCCGTTCTAGCCGCCCGCGTCGTGAACTGGCGGGTGGAGATGGTGGAGACCCTGTCGGACCACCGATATGTGCGGTTCGACATCTCCACCCAGAGCCCGCGGGGGATGGCCCGCTCGGGCCAATCTCCCTTCCCGCGGTGGGCTCTCACCCGCCTGGACCGGGAGGCAGCCCTGGAGGCAGCGTTCCTCGAGGACTGGCTCTCGCCCCCTGTGCAGGGCACGGACGTCGACGCCGCAGCGGTTCGGCTCCGGGGGTCCCTGACCGAGGTGTGCAATTCCAGCATGCCTCGGTCTCGCCATCCGCCTCCCCGTCGCGCTGTTTATTGGTGGACGGCGGAGCTGGCGGCGCTCCGGGCCGCGTGCGTGGAGGCCAGGAGGGCCTACACGCGGAGTCGGCGGCGCACCAGCCGATGTCAGGCGGAGGAGGACCGCCTCTACGCCTCTTACGTAGAGGCAAAGACGGTCCTCAAGTTGGCAATGTGCGCCGCCGAAGACTCGGCAAAGGC
Organism: Pseudoips prasinana; assembly: GCA_951640165.1. Lineage (NCBI taxonomy): Eukaryota > Metazoa > Arthropoda > Insecta > Lepidoptera > Nolidae > Pseudoips > Pseudoips prasinana. The sequence continues at coordinate 308,988 of OX621238.1, read as the reverse complement.
CGAGATGCTGGAGGGACTCGACAGGGATCCGTTTGGGAGGCCATATAAGCTGGCGCGGAGCCAGCTGCGCCCTTATGGCCCCCCACTAACGGAGACCCTAGAGCCGGCGTTGCTGGATGGGGTGGTTCGGTCACTGTTTCCGTGCAGGACCGAATTCACCCCACCAACGATGAACCCCCCACTGGGGGGGGTGGTGGCTTCGCCGGCGGAGGAGGTCCCTCCGGTTTCGGCGGAGGAATTTGGCGCGGGGTTCTGTCCCTCCGCGCGAAAAAGACGGCCCCTGGACCGGATGGCGTCCCCGCACGGGTGGTGGCCATCGCGGCGTCCCTAATGGAGCAGAGGTTTCGGGACCTCTTCAGCGCTTGCCTGACGGCTGGGAGGTTCCCGAAGCTCTGGAAGGAGGGGCAGCTTTGCCTGCTCCGGAAGGAGGGACGCCCGATGGACTCCCCCTCGGCTTACCGGCCCATCGTTCTGCTCGATGAGGTCGGTAAACTGTTCGAGGGGATCCTCGCCACCCGGCTTAACAGCCATTTGCGGGAGGTAGGGCCGGACCTGTCGGACGCCCAGTTCGGCTTTCGACAAGGGCGTTCGACGGTCGACGCGGTGGCCCTACTCAGGGGCCAAGTAAAGGCGGCGGTCGAGGCTGGGGACGGAGTGTTGGCGGTGTCGTTCGACATCGCCAACGCGTTCAACTCCGTGCCCCACTCGACCATATTGGAGGCACTCCGGTACCACGGAGTGCCCCAATATCTGCGGGCGATCCTGGCCAACTACCTGGAGGACCGGGAGGTCCTCCTGGCGGACAGGACGGCCAGGATCAGGCGCTACGGCGCGGAGTCCGGTGTTCCACAGGGTTCGGTGCTAGGGCCCCTCTTGTGGAACATCGGATTCGATTGGCTCCTGCGGGGCACCCTCCTCCAGGGCACGAGTGTCATCTGCTACGCGGATGACACTCTCCTCGTTGCCCGGGGGAGGGACTTTAGGGAGGCGGCCTGTCTGGCCTCAGCTGGCGGATCCTTAGTGGCAGGTAGGATCCGCCAGCTTGGTTTGAGGGTGGCGCTGAACAAGACTGAGGCCGTGTTCTTTCACGGGCCTCGGCAGCGCTGCCCTCCTGACGCCCACATCGTGGTGGAGGGCGTCCGTTTAGGGGTCGGGGCCCAGATGAAGTATCTGGGCCTCGTGCTGGACAGCAGGTGGCGCTTCGGCCCGCACTTCAGCGGGCTGTCGACGCGCCTGCTCAAAGCCGCGGACGCCCTCTCATGGCTCCTCCCAAACCTGGGAGGGCCCAAGGAGCGATGCCGGCGCCTCTATGCCGGCATCCTGAAGAGCATGGCCCTGTATGGGGCACCCATCTGGGCGGACTCCCTCCACAGGAGGGAGAATGCAACCGCCATCCGCAGGCCCCAACGCGCCATTGCACAGCGGGTGGCGAGGGCGTACCGCTCGGTGGGTTTTGCGGCGGCGTGCGCTCTGGCCGGCACCCCTCCCTGGGAATTGGAGGCATGGGTGCTCGCCAGAGTGTACGAATGGGTGGCGCGGCGTAGGGCGCTGGGTGAGCGCCCCGCCGCGCAAGAGCGGGAGGCCGTGCGGCGGGAGGCGAGGGACGCAATCGTTGTCCACTGGACACGGGACCTCGCCTCCGCCACCTTTGGACGCCGGACGCTGGACGCCCTCGGTCCAGTCCTACGGGACTGGCTCGAGCGGCCCCTCGGTTTCCTCTCGTTCCGTCTGGTGCAGGTGTTGTCCGGGCATGGCTGCTTCGGAACGCACCTGCATCGGATTCAGAGGGAGGAGACCCCGGCGTGCCACGAGTGTGGAGCCGCGGAGGACACGGTGCAGCACACCCTCGAGGTGTGCCCAGCCTGGGCTGAGCTGCGCCGTGCCCTGAATGCTGTCGTTGGGCTGGACCTCTCACTTCCCAGTGTGGTGAATTCCATGCTGGGGAGTGAGGAGGCTTGGGCGGCGGTTGCCTCCTTTTGCGAAAATGTCATGTCGCAAAAGGAGGCGGCGGAGCGCGCGCGGGAGGATGATCCTCTCGCGCCGCCGCTCCGCAGGCGAAGAAGGGGTGGGAGACGGCGGTTGTACGATCGTCGCCTCCCTCCTTCTGGTGGTGATCAGCGGGCGACAGGCGCGGGGGCGCCTTCGCTCGCATTGCACTGATCACCACCCTCGTCGGGCGGGAACGGCCGAGCACTCGCGGTCGTTCCCGGGCCCCTCCACTAAGGGAGGGGCGTGAGGGCCCCGCTGTAAAGGCGGGCGGTCGTCGGTGGGGGACTGGACGTAAAGGCTGTGCCGGTTTCCCAGTCCTCCTCCAAATAGACGATGCGGGAGTGCCGCTGGGTTATTTTAGTGGGTATGCCGGAGTAGCCGGAGAGTCCCACATAACCCGTCCATCCCCCAATGGGCGGGTATGCGTAACGCATTTTTTCCCAGCGCAAACAAAAAAAAAAAAAAAAAAAAAAAAAAGGTTAGGTTGGGGAACCACCCCACAGTGCTTGCGTCCACGTCGCGTTCCCCGGAAACGTCCCAGTTCTGACCACCGTAACGGAGTGGCAGACTGGGTACGGCTAAAGTGCACTGTGCATCGTAGCGACTATCTGCCTTGAGTGCTGCGATATTGATTTGTTTGAACATGCCAAAACCTGCGCGGGATGCCCTCGGGCATTTTGTCAAAAACGGCCCTTCTCAGGGCCAACCCAAAGGCCCTTCTCAGGGCCAACCCAAAGGCCCTTCTCAGGGCCAACCAAAAGGCCCTTCTCAGGGCCAACGCGACGCGACGGCGTCGGAAGGCAGAGCCTTCTACGGAGGGACAGCGGGCGATTTGTCGGACTCCGACAATGAGTCCGTAGCGTCGGATGCCAGCTCTATGGCGATCGATCCTCGATCGAGATCGACATCGAGGAAACGGACCTTATTTATTTTATTCATTCATGTACACACAAAAATCATAGAATAATATACAAAAAGAAACAAAGAGTACACAGGATCTGCTTATTTCGTAAGAAATTTCTTCCAGCAGACCCGCGAAAGGAAAAAAATAATTGAAGATAGTCAAAAATGTGTGTAGGTCAATAATAAACTTACATACTAATAATTTACATAAATACTTAAATACGAATATATACCACTATTATACTCAATGTTAAATTTAAAATACACTAAATACTAATACTAACGTACATTCTAAGTGGATGAAATGGATAGATAATGATTTTTTACTTGTCTTTTAAACGAATAAATCGAATTGCAGTTTCGAACATTTGGCGGAAGAGAGTTCCACAGCCTGACCGCATGAACAGTAAAGGAATAGGAATAGAAATCGGTTTTATGGAGGGGAAATTTAAGAAGGGATTTCATGTGCGATCTGCAAAGAGCACCAGGAGCAGATTTATAGGAGAAGCGCTCTCGCAGATAGGAAGGGGATTGGGGATTATGAAGGATGTTAAAAAGGAGACACAATATGCGAGTGTTCCTGCGAAAACGAATTGGGAGCCACTTGAGATCTTTACGAAATTTAGAGACATGGTCGAATTTTTTCAGGCCGAATATAAACCGAATGCAGAGATTTTGTAAACGCTCAAGCTTATTTAGAAGCTCCTCTGTAGCGTCTAGGTAGCAACTGTCAGCGTAATCCAAGATGGGTTGTATCAGAGTCTGGGCAAGAGAGATTTTAGTTTTCAAGGGTAAAAAGTTTTGAAGGCATTTCAGCGAGTGGAATGTGAAGTGCACTTTTTTGCTAACTTCAGCGATTTGGGCTTTCCACGAGAGATTGCAATCCAAAGTAAGTCCAAGATTTTTTGCCGTGTCGGAATAAATAATTGGGACACCATCGAGGTAGACTGGTGGAAAAGAATTTGAATTAACTTCACTGCGCATATGCCTACTGCCTATGACCATGGCCTGGGATTTCGCAGGATTTAAAAGTAAACCATGAGACTGAGCCCAAAGACTAATTAACCCCAGGTCGTGGTTCATTGCAGCAATGGCTGCATCAGCGTCATCAAGGGTGAACGACCGATATAGTTGCAAATCGTCTGCATAGAGATGGAAATTCGAAGAGGTATTTTTTGTAACAGAGTTAATGAAAATAGAGAATAATAAGGGAGATAGAACGCCACCCTGAGGCACACCCGCACTGAGCTCGCACCAATCGGAGAATGTCTCGTCAAGGCGTACACACTGCGAGCGACCCCGAAGATAAGAGTCAAACCAAGATAAGGTAGAAGGTGAGAAGTTGAGTGAAGAGAGAATACCGAGAAGGATGTCAAAATCGACAGAATTGAATGCTGTACTAAAGTCTAAAAGTATAAGAACGGTAAGAGATTTGTTATCCATAGCCCAGCGAATGTCGTCGGTGACTTTGACAAGGGCAGTAACCGTGCTATGGCTAGATCGGAAACCAGACTGAAAAGGATTAAGGATACGGTTACAAGAGAGGAAATCAGACAACTGCTTATGAACAATATGCTCCAAAACTTTTGAAAGGAACGGGAGGATAGAAATGGGACGAAACTGGGACGGTGCGGATGGTTCGGAGACTTTAGGCAAAGGAATGACATGTGCTTGTTTCCAAGCAGTAGGAAAACGGGAAGAAAATAAAGAATAGTTGAACAAATGGGTAAGAATAGGAAGGACAATAGGAAGGATAGGATTAATCATTTTGGAGCATAAATTATCATGTCCAGCAGAAGTTGAAGAGATAGAAAGGACAGATTTTTTGACATCCTCCTCAGTAACAGAGGTAAAGCTGAAAGAAGAATCATATGTGATTGGAGAATGTGAAAGATCAAGTAGTGTCTTGTTTTTGATATGTGTATCAAGAGTAACAGGTGGAGCAGAAAAGTGAGTATTAAGGACATTTAAATCAAAGTTTTTACATGACAAAGAAGGAGATTTGCCAATACCATTAGAATTAAGGAATTTCCAAACTGAAGAAGGATTGCGGTTATCAAGAGATTTATAGAAGTGGCGCTTCTTGGCATCACGACACAGACGATTGCATACATTACGTAAAGATTTATACCTACTTAAGTTTACCTCAGTAGGATTCCGCTTGTATCTTCTCTTAGCTTTATCCCTACAAGCCATTGATTGTTTAATAGAGTCATTGATCCACGGGGCTGGGTTATGCTTTATCCTAACACGTCGTTTGGGAGCATGACGGTCGTATAAGTTCAGGATAATGGAGTTAAAAGCATCCACCTTACCATCAAGGTTGAGAGCATTATATACACCCGACCAATCAATACAATTGGCATCTCGCTGCAATGCCTCCAAATCAATACCCTTGAAATTTCGAAGAGAAAGAAAAAGAGATTTGCGCTTAGGGGAACGAATTCTGAAAGATAAATAAATCAAATCATGATAGGAAAAAGAAGCAGATAGTTGACCATGAGTAGCGACTTGATCGGGAGAGGAGACAATCATGAGGTCCAAGAGAGAAGGAGTATTATTAGGGGCAAAGTGAGTTTCCATAAGTGGAAGAATATGGAGATTAATAGAAGAAAGAATGGATAGAAGCTTACGAGAACGAAAATCATTTTTTACTAAGCATGTATTAAAGTCACCCATCAGGATTACATGGTCATAAATAGGGCACAGGTTATTTAAAAGGGTGTCGAGAGAATCGAAGTAATCGACTCGTAGGTTGGGGCTGTAAAATACTCCAAGGAGCACCTTGCTGTGGTGGAAAATTATTTCTAAAAATAAATGTTCGGCAGACCCACTATATTGCGAAGGTGACGTGCTGATAATCTTATACGGAATATCTGCTCGGAGATATATCCCAACGCCACCGCAACCTTTATTAATTCTATCGTTACGAATTAGGACGTACCCTGGGAGTGCCACAAAAGCGGATTGGACAGATGGTTTCAGAAAAGTTTCGGAAATTAATAGAGCATCGATGGGAGAATTGCTAATAGACGCTAGAAGTTCGGAGTAATGACCGGGAACACTCTGCGCATTGATATGAGCAACGTTAAAATTTTTACTGTAATCGGATAGGATAGAGGACAACTGATCATGCAATGTCAATACTGAAGAGTGATCACTCTCTGCACTGATAAAACTGTCTGAAGATGAGTTACATGAGAAAAAACTATCGTCTAGGTTCATAATATTATCCTTAATGTACTTATAAACAAATATATAAAGTAAAAAAAATATATATATATATATATATATATATATAACGCTAAATTTCAATAAAATACTTAAATATATTAAAACAACGATATATGAAGGTTACTAAACTCTCCTACTCGCTGGTAAGATAGAAGAAATTGCTTTTTACTAGTTTAACTTATATATACAGACAATTCATTTAACATTCTATATACACAAACAATCACATCCACATTTTACATCAAACAGTTGGTAGGTATGTAATACTAGTAATAACTACTATTAATAACGTCTAGTTATTAAACGTGACTAACGAATCAAAGAAATAACAACAAAAATATATTAAACGTAAAATAATGTTTTCTCATGGTACACCACATCATAATTATTAAAAAACAAAAAAGTGGCACTGCCAATAACAAAACGTACTTGTCAGAACGAAAACTGTCAATCTAAATGTCACTAAATAGAAATGTAAACAATGAGTGCCTTCATGAATGGTTAATTAAAACGAGATTATCAAATATAAAGAAAGAAAAAGGGTAATTAGAAAGATGAAATAATATTACATACCCACAGTGAAGTGAAGAATACTTTATAAGTCTCGTACGAGCATTTGTCAACTAAACACGCTTACACTGTTTGCCCGATAACTCAGATATCCGTAACCTTTGGTACAATTTCCTTCGCGCGCAACTGTGAAATTTAGTCGGTATGAAGTGTGCAGCCTGTGATTGTGAATTTGTTAACGGCGTCCAATGTGTTTCGTGTACGAAGCACTTCGACTTTCCTTGTGTGAATATGACGGAAACCGGATGGAAAAGACTGGGATCCAAACGAGCACAGTGGAAGTGTGCTACCTGCCGCACTGCTGGACAATCTTCATCTCCCAGTGTGCAGTTGGCACCGATTGCCGTCTCTAATGAACTAATTCTTAAGGAAATTCGTGAGTTAGGCACAAAGATGGCCGGGTTTGATTCACTGCGCGATGAGTTTCGTATTATGAGGGAAGAGTTCGGTGAACTTAAAAAGAACATTGAGATGGACAGCGGTAGGATTGATGAGTTTGGCATAAAGATAAATGACCTCGAGTCTAGATTAATTGGCCTGGAAAAGCTACAAGACAGAGTTCAATCCATGCACGTAGAGATTGATAGCATAAAGTCTCAATTGTCTTCCAACGACCAAAGATCCAGATTAAATAATGTCGAGATCAAAGGCATACCAATAAAAAAAGACGAGAATCTACTATCAATCATCACGAATATCGGCGAGAAGATTAACTACAGCTTGTCTGATAATCAGATCAACTATATATCTAGAATACCACTGTTTAACACCAAAGAAAAGTCTATAATTGTAAGTTTTCTTAATAGATATGTAAAAGAAGATTTTATTGCAGCTGCACGTTCACTCAAGACCCTTACTACTGCAAATCTCGGATTTTTGGGCCCAGACAACAGAGTCTACGTCAATGACCATCTCAACCCAGCTTCCAAACAACTATTAAACAAGACTAGATCAATGGCTAAAGAACGAGACTACAAATACGTCTGGGTTAAACACGGAAAGATTCACGTTCGAAAACATGATGGTTCGCATGTGTTCATAATTGCTAATGAAAAGGATTTAAACAAAATTTCTTAATCAACTTCTCCACTGTAGTTACTTTTTATTACAGTATAAATTGCCGTCACTATCCATTATCTTTAGAATTTAACTGCTACTTAATTATTTTTGTGGTTATTATTGCATTTCTAATTTCTTGTAAAAGGTTCAGTACTCCTGCCGTACCTGTTGCCTCGCCACTTCGCTATTGTATTTCTTATCGCACTATTCCATATGCAGCAATACATCATAAACATCTATCTATCTTGCTCGTACTACCTGCTCTTATATTGAATTATAACTATTGCTTGCGCTTTCATGCATTTATCTTTGGGCTTCTTACCTGTTGGGCAAGTAAATGTAATTATTTCCTACCGACTTATCCTTCACTTATTATGACCAAATGGTTATTTATTTCGTTAAATGTATTTTTCGGAATAATACTAGTGGAAATATCGGGACCTTATCTTGTTAGTAACGCATTTATTATGATAATTTATGTTCCCAATGGCTAATACTACAGTTAACAATCTGGACATTTATTATCAAAATGTTCGTGGACTTCGTACTAAGACTGAGGACTTCTATCGAGAGCTTAGTCTTAACTTACACGATGTGATAGTATTAACCGAAACATGGTTAGTAGATGGTATCTCGGACTTGGAGTTATTTGGCGATCAGTATATTGTATGGCGGCGGGATCGCGATTATTCCCGTACGGGTCAACTCCGCGGAGGTGGCGTTCTCATCGCGATACGTAAGTACATATCGGCGGTTCCGCAACCGTTGTTTCATTCCTCGGCCGAGGATTTATGGGTGACAGTGAATCTACGTTTACCTGCTAGTAAAAAACATGTTAAATTAAATATAGGTGTAATATATTTGTGTAGACAAAACCTTGGGAATACCTTTTCGGACCAATTGTCAAATTTTCTTTCATGCCTTAGTAACTCAATTCTAAATAATTCGGACGACAAATTTTTAATTGTGGGAGATTTTAACTTAAGCGGCATCTCATGGAAATTAATCAATGATTCGTGGTTACCTATAAATATAAGTAGTAGTGATGAATACATGCTAACGGATGAACTACGCGTTCTAAATCTTAACCAGTTTAATGGAATTTTAAATTTTCATGGCAGGATCTTGGACCTAGTACTGAGTAATGATACTGTATCCGTTAGTGAGTGTCTAGTACCTTTGGTGCCGATTGACAAACATCACCCGGCACTTATAATCGACGTTTTCTTTGCTGAATATACTTATTTAACCCCTGCGCCGCACGTTCGGTATTTTTATGATAAAGCGGACTTTAATTCGATTAATAGAGATATATCCGTTATAGACTGGAGTAATATCTTTATGAACTCATCGCTCGAGGAATGTGTAACTTATTTTTACGACACTATAGCTAACATTCGGGAGAAATACGTCCCATCTAAAGAATTATGCCATAACTCATACCCAATCTGGTACTCCCCGGCTCTTAAACGATTGATAAAAGAGAAATTTAAGTACCTACATAAATTTAGGGTATACGGCAGGCTCACTGATGAGGTCACGTTTAAACTTCTACGCGATAGGGTAAAAAAATTAGAAGCAGAGTGTTACTGTAATTATTTGGCAACTACTGAAGCTTCCATAGAGAAAAACCCTAAGTACTTTTGGAGTTTTGTTAAGCAACGGTCGAAATCTAACTCAATTCCCAGTCACCTTAAGTATGGTGATGCGACGGTTTCCTCTGCCGAGGCTATCTGTGATGCATTCTCTTCACAGTTTTACTCTTCTTTTCTAAACCCTAATAACAACAACATAAATACATGTCCAATCTCAAGCCTTTGCTTTTCCCAATCAATACCAATTGTTTCGTCCAATATAAACTCAATTGAAATTGACATTAAATGTGTGAGAAAACTGCTTACTAATCTTGATCCATGTAAATCCGCTGGTCCGGATCAGTTATCACCAAAGTTTCTCATAGGATGTGCAGAAACAATCGCGCTACCGGTAAGCCTCTTATTCGAGAAGTCTCTCGCTACATTCACTGTACCTCACGTATGGAAGTCAGCATATGTAACTCCCGTTCACAAGAAGGGCTCAAGAAATGAGATAGGCAACTATAGGCCTATCTCCAAACTATGTATACTTGCTAAAATTTTCGAAAGAATTGTCTACGATCAAGTTTACGCAGCGCTTAAAAATACTTTTAGTCCTTCACAACACGGCTTCTTAAAGGGTAGGTCCACACTTACGAATCTCGTTTTACTTAACGATTATGTCACGAAAGAAATGGATGGTGGAGCACAAGTCGATGTCGTTTACACGGACTACAGTAAATGTTTCGACAGGATAGATCACAACATCCTAAAAATGAAATTATTGACAAATGGCATAAATGGAGATCTTCTCCGATGGTTTTCTTCTTACCTAGAAAATAGAACTCAGGCGGTTGTTGTCAGTAATTATGTCTCAAGTTGGGTTTTGATTCCTAGTGGTGTACCCCAGGGTTCCTTAATGGGACCCTTATTATTTATATTATATGTAAACGACATCGACTCTTGCCTTCAAAGTTCTAATCTTCTCTGTTTTGCTGACGATATGAAGATTTATTCTATTATATCGTCGCCAAAGGATGTAGTGGATCTTCAATCCGATCTGACGCGGCTTGACAAATACTGTCAAGTAAATAAGTTAGACCTTAACCCATCCAAATGCTCAGTACTCACTTTTAGCAGGAAACGCTTCCCACTGTCAACATCGTACCAACTTAAGGGCCAAGTATTACCAAGATGCGACGGTGTACGTGACCTTGGTGTATATCATGATTCGAAGCTACAGTTTGACATACACATCGAGCAAACTATCGCCAAAGCATCAAGAGCATTGGGATTTGTAATGAGGATATCTAGGTGCTTTAAAAAAGCTAAAACATTTAAAATACTTTATTGCACTTTCGTAAGAAGTCATCTGGAATATGCCTCACAAATATGGAATCCCTGTTACAATAAATATATTGATCGCCTGGAAAATATTCAAAAACGTTTTATGAAGTTCCTTTGTTATCGTCTCAAAATCCCTTACAGTTCTACGAATTACTTAGACCTATGTAAGAAGTTCCACATTCAACCTCTAATAAATCGAAGGCGTTTGGCTGATTGCACGTTTTTATTAAAGCTGTTATCTAATGAGATTGACTGTCCCCATATTTTACAGAAACTGCACTTTAACGTTCCCCAAAGATCGTCTAGATTTAATACACCTATATCTATTCCATTGTCGTCGACTAATTATAGGCAAAATTCATATATAGTACGTGCGAGCAAGGATTTTAATAAAATATGTAAAAAGTTTGATTTTGACCCATTTAATACCAAGAGCGAGGTGGCACGCAGGCAACTGAACCTTAATTTTTTCCAATAACTTTTAAGATAATAATATGTCTTCAGCTACTCTGTTTAAGAGTAAAATCGGAAGCATTGTATGTGTGTATCAGTCGCTATCCGTGAAAACCTGTAATTGGCTTTATGTTTCCTATTATGGCAGTAATATTTTTTATGTATAGCTGTTGGTTTTCCAAACAATAAATAAAAAAAAATAAAAAAATAAATAAGTAATATGCGGCTGAATGCAGGAGGACAGAGATTACAATAGATGTTGATATAAACTTAAGATAAGACAATAATCAATTACGTCGTGTTCTACGTGCTTTTGATCCTTTGGGGGCCTCGGCATTTGCCGATGTAGCAGGTTGATCGGCGGCTGGCGGAGGAGAAGCACTCTCTGGAAACTGAGAAATCAACGCTTCAAGTTCTCTCATCGTTTCAATCTTCCGACGAGAATTTCCTGGTGTCAGAATGATTATATTACCAGAAAATGACCAAACGTTCTTCATCTGGAAATGTTTGCGTGCAGCTGTGAAAACACGGTGTCTACTCTGCGTTAAGAACTCCGAGATAGTGAAGCCACTGCCCTTTAGGGTTGTTTTGTTGTCCCAGACCAGATGTCGATGCTCCATACTACGAAAACGGATGAGTATAGGACGAGGTTTCTTTGAGCCGGTGCCCAGACGGTGGCAGGCCTCAATATCTTTGCCCTCAATGTCAGTCAACTGCATATGGCCGGTTAATACATTGGTAATGGTGCATGGTAACTTCTCATCAGGCTTCTCAGGCACCCCATGGAGCAAAAGAATCTTTCTTCTCATAACAGTTTCATGACGATCCAACCCAAGAGAAAGAAGGTGCAGTTGTTCCCTGAAATGCTTGATTGTGTTAAGAAAGAACATCTTGAAATCCATAAACTCTGATGACAGGGTGGCTAGGTCTGATGACTGCAATGACCCTGAGCCTGTCATGGCTTGCTGGAGCTTGTCTTCATGGGACTTCATTCTTGAATTCATCAGTTTCTCAAATGTCTCAAAACTTTTCTCAAATTGGCCTTCCATAATTCAGTGAGTGTTAAAAAAAAGAAAGTTACAAAATAAACTAAGTGAAAGTTTTAAAATAGCAAGTAAGGGTAAGTTTAGCAATTGATTAATACATAGATTATAATAATACAATCAGAAATACAATTTTTAATTGTAAAATATAATAAGAGCACTATCAAGTATGTATCAATTGTATGCCTACCCACACAGGGTAGGATGGGGACCTTCCTCAAGGTCGTGTCCGATGGCTCCTCGGGCTCGGGTTCGGCTCGGGTTAAGGAGCCAAAGAAGAAGATAAAGGCCAAAAAGGCAACGACAGCGGCAGACACCCACGATGTGGGTTTAGCCGACGCCCAGCGCGAGCTGGACCTGGCTCGGCGGGAGCAGCTCCAGCAAGAGCTGGAGGAGCGGGTTGCGGCCAAGGAGGAGCGGGCGCGCGTCGCTCGTGCCAAGGCCGAGTACGGTGCGTCCCGCGTCCTGTACGCGGACCACTCCCTGGCCGAATTGCAGCGGATGGCCTTGGAGGACGAGGAGGTGATCGTTGAGGTCGCCACCAAGTCCTCCCATCTAAAAGGGACTTTTCAGAAGTCCCTTAAATGCCGGGCTGCGAGCATGCGTGGCATCGTCGCGGAGCTGGTCGACCGCAAGGCCAGCGATGAAACGCGGCAACTGCAGGCGAAGGTAGATCGCCTGCAGTCGGAGGTCAGCCAGCTGCACTTAAAGCTGGCTGAAGCCACGGCCCGGCCATCCCAAGCCGAGCCCAGACCTGCGGCGGAGGGTCTTGCCTCCTCCCCCGGCCTTGAGGATGTCCTCCGCAAGGTAATGGCGGAGGAGAGGGCGTTTGTTCGCTCCTGCCTGGCAGGGATTGAGGACCGGCTCTTGCCGGCGAAAGTCGTTCGACCGCCACTTGCGGCGGATAAGAGGCGAGTGGAGCCGGTGCCTAGCTCCTCGAGGGAGGACGCCCATCTTCCTTCGACCACCCCGACCAACCAGCAGGGCTGGACGAAGGTGGTCGGTAAGGGCAAGGGCAAGGGAAAAAGGACGGCAGCTGTCGTCCCTGCCGTTCCCGCCACCACCACTCCCAGCCAGTCGCAGCCGATTGGCAAAGGGAAAGGGAAGGGGAAGGGGAAGAGCACCCGTTCAGCCCCAGCCGTCTCCGCCACCACCCCTGCCGGTCAGTCGTCGACTGGCAAGGGAAAGGGGAAGGGTTCGCCCCCAGCCGGTGCCAAGAGGAACCTGGTTCCTCCAAAGACCGCGGCCGTCGTGGTGACACTCACCACGAAGGCCGCGGAGCGGGGTGAGACGTACGCGTCCATAATGGTGCGGGCGCGTGCAAATGCCGATCCCACCAAATTGGGGATCGGTAAAGTCTCATGCCGCCGGACACAGGCTGGGGCCCGAATATTCGAGTTCCCGGGTGCCGAGGGCGGGAAGAACGCTGACCTCTTCGCAGCGAAGCTGGAAGAGGTCATTGCGGACGCGGCAAAGGTGGCCAGGCCAGTGAAGTCGGCGGCCATCGAGGTGACGGATCTGGACGACTCCGTCACCAAGGAGGAGGTGGTGGCAGCAGTCGCAGCCATTGGGGGCTGCACAGTCGCAGCGGTACAGGGCGGGGGCATCAGGCCCGGGCGTGGCGGCATGGGCACCATTCGCCTGGAGTGCCCAGTCGCCGCTGCCAAAGCCGTCCTCGAGAAGGGATGGCTCGCCGTCGGGTTCAGCTCGGCGGCGGTCCGGGCCCTTGAGGTCCTGCCGCTGAGGTGTTACCGGTGCTTCGGCATCGGTCACACCCGGGCCCTCTGTCCGTCCAGTGTCGACAGGGCGGACAGCTGCTACCGCTGCGGCAAGGAGGGGCACAAAGCCGCCTCCTGCGAGGCCACCGCACCGCACTACGCGGTGTGTGCCGCCAGTGGCCGCCCTGCGGGCCACATTATGAAGGGGAGGAATTGTATTCCTCCCCTTAAGAAGGGCAAAGTGCAGGCGCCGACCCGGCCTGTCGCTGCCACCGTCACCCCAGTAGCTGGGACCTCGGCGGCTGTGGAGGAGGAGAGTGCGATGTTCGATTAATGGGTAGAGTCGAACATCGCATCCTCCAGGCGAACACCAACCACTGCAGAGCGGCACAGGATCTGCTGATGCAGACTGTGGCCGAGTGGTTGGTGGACGTGGCGGTGGTCGCCGAGCCGTACTCGGTACCTGGCCGTTGGCTGGGTGATCGGGACGGCTTGGTGGCGTTGGTGTCGCGGCCTGCCACGGACTCCCCTCCCCTCTCGCTTTTAGAGAGGGGTCCGGGATACGTGGCCGCCGCGTGGGGAGAAATAGCCCTGGTCGGGGTCTATTTCTCCCCAAACCGCCCTCTAAGGGACTTCGAGAACTTTCTCGAGGTCCTAACGGCAGTCGTCGGGAGGGCGGCACCACGTCAGGTCGTCATACTGGGCGACCTGAACGCCAAGGCGGTGGCCTGGGGCAACCCAGCGGCGTCCTGCAACGTCCGGGGGCACGCCGTCGAATTTTGGTCGGCTTCGTGCGGCGTGTCCCTCCTGAACAGGGGGGATGTTCACACGTGTGTGCGGCAACGGGGAGGGTCAGTGGTGGACGTATCGTTCGCCACCCCCGTTCTAGCCGCCCGCGTCGTGAACTGGCGGGTGGAGATGGTGGAGACCCTGTCGGACCACCGATATGTGCGGTTCGACATCTCCACCCAGAGCCCGCGGGGGATGGCCCGCTCGGGCCAATCTCCCTTCCCTCGGTGGGCTCTCACCCGCCTGGACCGGGAGTCAGCCCAGGAGGCGGCGTTCCTCGAGGACTGGCTCTCGCCCCCTGTGGAGGGCACGGACGTGGACGCCGCAGCGGTTCGGCTGCGGGGGTCCCTGACCGAGGTGTGCAACTCCAGCATGCCTCGGTCTCGCCGTCCGCCTCCCCGTCGCGCCGTTTATTGGTGGACGGTGGAGCTGGCGGGGCTCCGGGCCGCGTGCGTGGAGGCCAGGAGGGCCTACACGCGGAGTCGGCGGCGCACCAGCCGATGTCAGGCTGAGGAGGACCGCCTCTACGCCTCTTACCTAGAGGCAAAGACGGTCCTCAAGTCGGAAATGTGCGCCGCAGAGGACTCGGCAAAGGCCGAGATGCTGGAGGGCCTCGACAGGGATCCGTTTGGGAGGCCGTATAAGCAGGCGCGGAGCCAGCTGCGCCCTTACGGTCCCCCATTAGCGGAGACCCTAGAGCCGGCGTTGCTGGATGGGGTGGTTCGGTCACTGTTTCCGCGCAGGACCGACTTCACCCCACCAACGATGAACCCCCCGCTGGGGGGGGTGGTGGCTTCGCCGGAGGAGGAGGTGCCTCCAGTGTCGGCGGAGGAATTTCGCGCGGGGGTTCTGTCCCTCCGCGCGAAGAAGACGGCCCCTGGACCAGATGGCGTGGCCATCGCAGCGTCCTTCATGGAGCAGAGGTTTCGGGACCTCTTCAGCGCGTGCCTGACGGCTGGGAGGTTCCCGAAGATCTGGAAGGAGGGGCAGCTTTGCCTGCTCCGGAAGGAGGGACGCCCGGTGGACTCCCCCTCGGCATACCGGCCCATCGTTCTGCTCGATGAGGTCGGTAAATTGTTCGAGGGGATCATCGCCACCCGGCTAAATAGCCAGTTGCGGGAGGTAGGGCCAGACCTGTCGGACGCCCAGTTCGGGTTCCGACAAGGGCGTTCGACGGTCGACGCGTTGGCCCTACTCAGGGGCCAAGTGCGGGAAGCGGTCGAGGCTGGGGACGGAGTGTTGGCGGTGTCGTTCGACATCGCCAACGCCTTCAACTCCGTGCCTCACTCGACCATATTGGAGGCACTCCGGTATCACGGAGTGCCCCAATATCTGCGGGCGATCCTGGCCAACTACCTGGAGGACCGGGAGGTCCTCCTGGCGGACAGGACGGCCAGGATCAGGCGCTACGGCGCGGAATCCGGTGTTCCACAAGGCTCGGTGCTAGGGCCCCTCTTGTGGAACATCGGATTCGATTGGCTCCTGCGGGGCACCCTCCTCCAGGGCACGAGTGTCATCTGCTACGCGGATGACACTCTCCTCGTTGCCCGGGGGAGAGACTTTCGGGAGGCGGCCTGTCTGGCCTCGGCTGGCGGATCCTTAGTGGCAGGTAGGATCCGCCAGCTCGGATTGAGGGTGGCGCTGAACAAGACCGAGGCCGTGTTCTTTCACGAGCCTCGGCAGCGCTGCCCTCCTGACGCCCACATCGTCGTGGAGGGCGTCCGGATAGGGGTCGGGGCCCAGATGAAATATCTGGGCCTCGTGCTGGACAGCAGGTGGCGCTTCGGCCCGCACTTCAGCGGGCTGTCGACGCGCCTGCTCAAAGCCGCGGACGCCCTCTCATGGCTCCTGCCGAACCTGGGAGGGCCCAAGGAGCGATGCCGGCGCCTCTATGCCGGCATTCTCAAAAGCATGGCCCTATATGGGGCACCCATCTGGGCGGACTCCCTCCACCGGAGGGAGAATGCAACCGCCATCCGCAGGCCCCAACGGGCCATTGCACAGCGGGTGGCGAGAGCCTACCGCTCAGTGGGCTTCGCGGCGGCGTGCGCTCTGGCCGGCACCCCTCCATGGGAATTGGAGGCATGGGTGCTCGCCAGAGTGTACGAATGGGCGGCGCGGCGTAGGGCGCTGGGTGAGCGCCCCGCCGCGCAAGAGCGGGATGCCGTGCGGCGGGAGGCGAGGGACGCAATCGTCCTACACTGGACACGGGACCTCGCCTCCGCCACATTTGGACGCCGGACGCTGGACGCGCTCGGTCCTGTCCTGCGGGACTGGATCGAGCGCCCCCACGGTTTCCTCTCGTTCCGTCTGGTGCAGGTGTTGTCCGGGCATGGCTGCTTCGGAACGCACCTGCATCGGATTCAGAGGGAGGAAACCCCGGCGTGCCACGATTGTGGAGCTGCGGAGGACACGGCGCAGCACACCCTCGAGTTGTGCCCAGCCTGGGCTGAGCTGCGCCGTGCCCTGACAGATGTGGTCGGGCAGGACCTCTCACTTCCCAGTGTGGTCAACTCCATGCTGGGGACGGCGGTTGCCTCCTTTTGCGAGAATGTCATGTCGCAAAAGGAGGCGGCGGAGCGCGCGCGGAAGGATGATCCTCTCGCGCCGCCGCTCCGCAGGCGAAGAAGGGGCGGGAGACGGCGGTTGTACGATCGTCGCCTCCCTCCTTCTGGTGGTGATTAGCGGGCGACAGGCGCGGGGGCGCCTTCGCTCGCATTGCACCAATCACCACCCTCGTCGGGCGGAAACGGCCGAGCACTCACGGTCGTTTCCGGGCCCCTCCACTAAGGGAGGGGCGTGCGGGCCCCGCTGTTAAGGCGGGCGGTCGTCGGTGGGGGACTGGACGTAAAGGCTGTGCCGGTTTCCCAGTCCTCCTCCAAATAGACGATGCGGGAGTGCCGCTGGGTTATTTTAGTGGGTATGCCGGAGTAGCCGGAGAGTCCCACATAACCCGTCCATCCCCCAATGGGCGGGTATGCGTAACGCATTTTTTCCCAGCGCAAACAAAAAAAAAAAAAAAAAAAAAGGTTAGGTTAGGTTAGGTTGGGGAACCACCCCACAGTGCTTGCGTCCACGTCGCGTTCCCCGGAAACGTCCCAGTTCTGACCACCGTAACGGAGTGGCAGACTGGGTACGGCTAAAGTGCACTGTGCATCGTAGCGACTATTTGCCTTGAGTGCTGCGATACTGCTTTGTTCGGCATGCCGAAACCTGCGCGGGATGCCCTCGGGCATTTCGTGAAAAAAGGCCCTTCTCAGGGCCAACCCAAAGGCCCTTCTCAGGGCCAACCCAAAGGCCCTTCTCGGGGCCAACCAAAAGGCCCTTCTCAGGGCCAACGCGACGTATCAGCGTCGAGTGAAGGCAGGGCCTTCTACGGCGGGAGTGTGGGCGACATGTCGGACTCCGACGTTGAGTCCATTGCATTGGATGCGGGTTCGATGGTGGTCGATCCTCGATCACGATCGGCATCGCGGAAGCGGACCTTCCTCAAGGTCGTGTCCGATGGCTCCTCGGGCTCAGGCTCGGCGAAGGAGCCTAAAAAGAGGGTCAAGGCCAAAAAGGCGTTGACAGCAGCAGACACCCACGACGTGGGTTTGGCCGATGCCCAGCGTGAGTTGGACCTGGCACGGCGGGAGCAGCTCCAGCAAGAGCTGGAGGAGCGGGTTGCGGCCCAGGAAGAACGGGCGCGCGTCGCCCGTGCCAAGTCCGGGTATGGTGCGTCCCGCGTGCTATACTCGGACCACTCCCTGGCCGAACTCCAGAGGATGGCCTTGGAGGACGAAGAGGCGATCGTGGAGGTCGCCGCCAAGTCCTCCCATTTAAAGGGGACTTTTCAAAAGTCCCTTAAATGCCGGGCCGCGAGTCTTCGCGAAATCGTGGCGGAGCTTGTGGAGCGCAAGGCCAGCGACGAGTCGCGGCAACTGCAGGCGAAAGTGGATCGCCTGCAGTCGGAGGTTAGCCAGCTTCACCTCAAGCTGGCTGAAGCCACGGCCCGGCCATCCCAAGCCGAGCCCAGACCTGCGGCAGAGGGCCTTACCTCCTCCCCCGGCCTTGAGGATGTCCTCCGCAGGGTCATGGCGGAGGAGAGGGCCTTCGTCAGATCCTGCCTAGCGGGAATAGAGGACCGGCTCTTGCCGGAAAAACGCCTCCGACCGCCACTTGCGGCGGACAAGAGGCGAGAAGAGCCGGTGCCTACCTCCACGAGGGAGGACGCCCTTCTACCTTCGACCACCCCGACCAACCAGCAGGGCTGGACGAAGGTGGTCAGTAAGGGTAAGGGCAAAGGCAAAAGGACGGCACCTGTCGTCCCTGCCGTCCCCGCCACCACCACTCCCAGCCAGTCGCGGCCAGCTGGCAAAGGGAAAGGGAAGGGGAAGGGGAAGAGCACCCCTCCAGCCCCAGCCGTCTCCGCCACCACCCCTGCCGGTCAGTCGTCGACTGGCAAGGGAAAGGGGAAGGGTTCGCCCCCAGCCGGTGCCAAGAGGAACCTAGTTCCTCCCAAGACCGCGGCCGTCGTGGTGACGCTCACCACAAAGGCCGCGGAGCGGGGTGAGACGTACGCGTCCATAATGGTGCGGGCGCGTGGAAATGCCGATCCCACCAAATTGGGGATCGGTAAAGTCTCATGCCGCCGGACACAGGCTGGGGCCCGAATCTTCGAGTTCCCGGGTGCCGAGGGCGGGAAAAACGCTGACCTCTTCGCAGCAAAGCTGCAAGAGGTCATTGCGGACGACGCGAAGGTGGCCAGGCCGGTTAAGTCGGCGGCCTTCGAGGTGACGGACCTAGACGACTCCGTCACCAAGGAGGAGGTGGTAGCGGCGGTCGCAGCCATAGGTGGCTGCGCAGTCGCAGCGGTGCAGGGCGGGGGCATCAGGCCCGGGCGCGGCGGCATGGGCGCAATTCGCCTGGAGTGCCCAGTCGCCGCTGCCAAAGCCGTCCTCGAGAAGGGACGGCTCGCCGTCGGGTTCAGCTCGGCGGCGGTCCGGGCCCTTGAGGTCCCGCCGCTGAGGTGTTACCGGTGCTTCTGCATCGGTCACACCCGGGCCCTCTGTCCGTCCAGTGTCGACAGGACGGACAGCTGCTACCGCTGCGGCAAGGAGGGGCACAAAGCCGCCTCCTGCGAGGCCACCGCACCGCACTGCGCGGTGTGTGCCGCCAGTGGCCGCCCTGCGGGCCACATTATGAAGGGGAGGAATTGTATTCCTCCCCTTAAGAAGGGCAAAGCGCAGGCGCCGACCCGGCCTGTCGCTGCCACCGCCACCCCAGTAGCTGGGACCTCGGCGGCTGTGGAGGAGGAGGGTGTGATGTCCGATTAATGGGTAGAGTCGGACATCGCATCCTCCAGGCGAACACCAACCACTGCAGAGCGGCCCAGGATCTGCTGATGCAGACTGTGGCCGAGTGGTTGGTGGACGTGGCGGTGGTCGCCGAGCCGTACTCGGTGCCTGGCCGTTGGCTGGGTGACCGGGACGGCTTGGTGGCGTTGGTGTCGCGGCCTGCCACGGACTCCCCTCCCCTCTCGCTTTTAGAGAGGGGTCCGGGATACGTGGCCGCCGCGTGGGGAGAAATAGCCCTGGTCGGAGTCTATTTCTCCCCAAACCGCCCTCTAAGGGACTTCGAGGATTTTCTCGAAGTCCTTACGGGAGTCGTCGGGAGGGCGGCACCACGTCAGGTCGTCGTGGTGGGCGACCTAAACGCCAAGTCGGTGGCCTGGGGCAACTCAGCGGCGTCCTGCAACGTCCGGGGGCGCGCCGTCGAATTTTGGGCGGCCTCGTGCGGCGTGTCTCTCCTAAACAGGGGGGATGTTCACACGTGTGTGCGGCAACAGGGAGGGTCAGTGGTGGACGTATCGTTCGCCACCCCTGTGCTAGCCGCCCGCGTTGTGAACTGGCGGGTGGAGATGGTGGAGACCCTGTCGGACCACCGATATGTGCGGTTCGACATCTCCACCCAGAGCCCGCGGGGGATGGCCCGCTCGGGCCAATCACCCTTCCCGCGGTGGGCTCTCACCCGCCTGGACCGGGAGTCAGCCCAGGAGGCGGCGTTCCTCGAGGACTGGCTCTCGCCCCCTGTGGAGGGCACGGACGTGGACGCCGCAGCGGTTCGGCTGCGGGGGTCCCTGACCGAGGTGTGCAACTCCAGCATGCCTCGGTCTCGCCGTCCGCCTCCCCGTCGCGCCGTTTATTGGTGGACGGTGGAGCTGGCGGGGCTCCGGGCCGCGTGCGTGGAGGCCAGGAGGGCCTACACGCGGAGTCGGCGGCGCACCAGCCGATGTCAGGCTGAGGAGGACCGCCTCTACGCCTCTTACCTAGAGGCAAAGACGGTCCTCAAGTCGGAAATGTGCGCCGCTGAGGACTCGGCAAAGGCCGAGATGCTGGAGGGCCTCGACAGGGATCCGTTTGGGAGGCCGTATAAGCAGGCGCGGAGCCAGCTGCGCCATTACGGTCCCCCATTAGCGGAGACCCTAGAGCCGGCGTTGCTGGATGGGGTGGTTCGGTCACTGTTTCCGCGCAGGACTGACTTCACCCCACCAACGATGAACCCCCCGCTGGGGGGGGTGGTGGCTTCGCCGGAGGAGGAGGTGCCTCCAGTGTCGGCGGAGGAATTTCGCGCGGGGGTTCTGTCCCTCCGCGCGAAGAAGACGGCCCCTGGACCAGATGGCGTCCCCGCACGGGTGGTGGCCATCGCAGCGTCCTTCATGGAGCAGAGGTTTCGGGACCTCTTCAGCGCGTGCCTGACGGCTGGGAGGTTCCCGAAGATCTGGAAGGAGGGGCAGCTTTGCCTGCTCCGGAAGGAGGGACGCCCGGTGGACTCCCCCTCGGCATACCGGCCCATCGTTCTGCTCGATGAGGTCGGTAAATTGTTCGAGGGGATCATCGCCACCCGGCTAAATAGCCAGTTGCGGGAGGTAGGGCCAGACCTGTCGGACGCCCAGTTCGGGTTCCGACAAGGGCGTTCGACGGTCGACGCGTTGGCCCTACTCAGGGGCCAAGTGCGGGAAGCGGTCGAGGCTGGGGACGGAGTGTTGGCGGTGTCGTTCGACATCGCCAACGCGTTCAACTCCGTGCCCCACTCGACCATATTGGAGGCACTCCGGTACCACGGAGTGCCCCAATATCTGCGGGTGATCCTGGCCAACTACCTGGAGGACCGGGAGGTCCTCCTGGCGGACAGGACGGCCAGGATCAGGCGCTACGGCGCGGAGTCCGGTGTTCCACAGGGTTCGGTGCTAGGGCCCCTCTTGTGGAACATCGGATTCGATTGGCTGCTGCGCGGCACTCTCCTCCAGGGCACGAGTGTCATCTGCTACGCGGATGACACTCTCCTCGTTGCCCGGGGGAGGGATTTTAGGGAGGCGTCCTGTCTGGCCTCAGCTGGCGGATCCTTAGTGGCAGGTAGGATCCGCCAGCTTGGTTTGAGGGTGGCGCTGAACAAGACCGAGGCCGTGTTCTTTCACGGGCCTCGGCAGCGCTGCCCTCCTGACGCCCACATCGTGGTGGAGGGCGTCCGGATAGGGGTCGGGGCCCAGATGAAGTATCTGGGCCTCGTGCTGGACAGCAGGTGGCGCTTCGGCCCGCACTTCAGTGGGCTGTCGACGCGCCTGCTCAAAGCCGCGGACGCCCTCTCATGGCTCCTCCCGAACCTGGGCGGGCCCAAGGAGCGATGCCGGCGCCTCTATGCCGGCATCCTCAAAAGCATGGCCCTATATGGGGCTCCCATCTGGGCGGACTCCCTCCACAGGAGGGAGAATGCAACCGCCATCCGCAGACCCCAACGGGCCATTGCACAGCGGGTGGCGAGGGCCTACCGCTCGGTGGGTTTTGCGGCGGCGTGCGCTCTGGCCGGCACCCCTCCCTGGGAATTGGAGGCATGGGTGCTCGCCAGAGTGTACGAATGGGCGGCGCGGCGTAGGGCGCTGGGTGAGCGCCCCGCCGCGCAAGAGCGGGAGGCCGTGCGGCGGGAGGCGAGGGACGCCATCGTCCAACACTGGACACGGGACCTCGCCTCCGCCACCTTTGGACGCCGGACGCTGGACGCGCTCGGTCCAGTCCTGCGGGACTGGCTCGAGCGCCCCCACGGTTTCCTCTCTTTCCGTCTGGTGCAGGTGTTGTCCGGGCATGGCTGCTTCGGAACGCACCTGCATCGGATCCAGAGGGAGGAAACCCCGGCGTGCCACGATTGTGGAGCCGCGGAGGACACGGCGCAGCACACCCTCGAGGTGTGCCCAGCCTGGGCTGAGCTGCGCCGTGCCCTGACAGATGTGGTCGGGCAGGACCTCTCACTTCCCAGTGTGGTCAACTCCATGCTGGGGAGTGGGGAGGCCTGGGCGGCGGTTGCCTCCTTTTGCGAGAATGTCATGTCGCAAAAGGAGGCGGCGGAGCGCGCGCGGGAGGACGATCCTCTCGCGCCGCCGCTCCGCAGGCGAAGAAGGGGTGGGAGACGGCGGTTGTACGATCGTCGCCTCCCTCCTTCTGGTGGTGATTAGCGGGCGACAGGCGCGGGGGCGCCTTCGCTCGCATTGCAGTAATCACCACCCTCGTCGGGCGGGAACGGCCTAGCACTCGTGGTCGTTCCCGGACCCCTCCACTTAGGGAGGGTCGTGCGGGCCCCGCTGTAAAGGCGGGCGGTCGTCGGTGGGGGACTGGACGTAAAGGCTGTGCCGGTTTCCCAGTCCTCCTCCACAAAGACGATGCGGGAGTGCCGCTGGGTTATTTTAGTGGGTATGCCGGAGTAGCCGGAGAGTCCCACATAACCCGTCCATCCCCCAATGGGCGGGTATGCGTAACGCATTTTTTCCCAGCGCAAACAAAAAAAAAAAAAAAAAAAAAAAAAGCTTAGGTTAGGTTAGGTTGGCGTGGGGAACCACCCCACAGTGCTTGCGTCCACGTCGCGTTCCCCGGAAACGTCCCAGTTCTGACCACCGTAACGGAGTGGCAGACTGGGTACGGCTAAAGTGCACTGTGCTTCGTAGCGAACAACTGCCTTGCGTGCTACGAATACTGCTTTGTTTGCTATGCCAAAACCAGCGCGGGATGCCCTCGGGCATTTTGTGAAAAAAGGCCCTTCTCAGGGCCAACCCAAAGGCCCTTCTCAGGGCCAACCCAAAGGCCCTTCTCAGGGCCAACCAAAAGGCCCTTCTCAGGGCCACCGCGACGCATCAGCGTCGGAGGAAGGCAGGGCCTTCTATGGCGGGAGGGAGGGCGATTTGTCGGACTCCGAAATTGAGTTCTTCGAATCGGACGCCGATTCCATGGTGTTGGAGGATTCGCGATCGAGATCCGCGTCCCGAAAGCGGAAGTCCTTTTTAAAGGACGGGTCCGATGGCTCCTCGGCTTCAGGTTCTGCAAAGAAGAAACCGAAGGCTAAGAAGCCGGCAATAGTGGCAGATACCCACGAGGTGGGTTTAGCGGACGCCCAGCGCGAGCTGGACCTAACCAGGCGGGAGCGGCTCCAACATGACCTGGAGGAGCAGGTTGTGGCCAGGGAGGAACGTGCGCGCGCCGCCCGTGCCAAGTCCGGGTACGGGGCGTCCCGCGTCCAGTACGCGGACCACTCCCTGGCCGAACTGGAGCGGATGGCTTTGGAGGACGAGGAGGTGATCATCGAGGTCGCCACCAAGTCCTCCCACCTAAAAGGGACTTTTCAGAAGTCCCTTAAATGCCGGGCCGCGAGCATGCGAGGCATCGTCGCGGAGCTGGTCGATCGCAAGGCCAGCGACGAGACGCGGCAACTGCAGGCGAGAGTGGATCGCCTGCAGTCGGAGGTGAGCCAGCTTCACCTGAAGCTGGCTGAAGCCACGGCCCGGCCATCCCAAGCCGAGCCCAGACCTGCGGAAGAGGGCTTCGCCCCCCCCTCCGGCCTTGAGGATATCCTCCGCAAGGTCATGGCGGAGGAGAGGTCATTTGTCCGCGCCTGCCTGGCAGGCATTGAGGACCGGCTCTTGCCGGCGAAAGTCGTCCGACCGCCGCTTGCGGCGGACAGGAGGCGAGAGGAGCCGGTGCCTACCTCTCAGAGGGAGGACGCCCTTCTGCCTTCCACCACCCCGACCAACCAGCAGGGCTGGACGAAGGTGGTCGGTAAGGGGAAGGGCAAGGGCAAAGGGACGGCAGCTGTCGTCCCTGCCGTTCCCGCCACCACCACTCCCAGCCAGTCGCAGCCGACTGGCAAAGGGAAAGGGAAGGGGAAGGGGAAGAGAACCCCTCCAGCCCCAGCCGTCCCCACCACCACCCCTGCTGGTCAGTCGACCGGCACGGGAAAGGGGATAGGGAAGAGTTCCCCCCCAGCCGGTGCCAAGAGGAACCTGGTTCCTCCCAAAACCGCAGCCGTCGTGATGACGCTCACCGCGGAGGCTGCGGAGCGGGGCGAGACATACGCGTCCGTAATGTTGCGGGCGCGTGCCAATGCCGATCCAACCAAACTGGGGATCGGCAAAGTCTCGTGCCGCCGGACACAGGCTGGGGCTCGTATCTTCGAGTTCCCCGGTGCTGAGGGCGGGAAACACGCCGACCTCTTCGCAGCTAAGCTGCAAGAGGTCATTGCGGACGCGGCGAAGGTGGCCAGGCCGGTGAAGTCGGCGGCCATCGAGGTGACGGATCTGGACGACTCCGTCACCAAGGAGGAGGTGGTGGCAGCAGTCGCAGCCATTGGGGGCTGCACAGTCGCAGCGGTACAGGGCGGGGGCATCAGGCCCGGGCGTGGCGGCATGGGCACCATTCGCCTAGAGTGCCCAGTCGCCGCTGCCAAAGCCGTCCTTGAAAAGGGACGGCTAGCCGTCGGCTTCAGCTCGGGTGCGGTCCGGGCACTTGAGGCCCAGCCGCTGAGGTGCTACAAGTGCTTCGGCATTGGCCACACCCGAGCCCTCTGTCCATCCACTGTCGACAGGACGGACAGTTGTTACCGCTGCGGCAAGGAGGGCCACAAGTCCGCCTCCTGCATGGCCGCCGCACCGCACTGCGCAGTTTGTGCCGCCAGTGGCCGCCCTGCGGGCCATATAATGAAGGGGAGGAATTGCAGTCCTCCCCTTAAGAAGGGCAAAGTTCAGGCGCCGACCCGGCCTGTCGCTGCCACCGCCACCCCAGTAGCTGGGACCTCAGCGGCTGTGGAGGAGGAGGGTGCGATGTTCGATTAATGGGTAGAGTCGAACATCGCATCCTCCAGGCGAACACTAACCACTGCAGAGCGGCCCAGGATCTGCTGATGCAGACTGTGGCCGAGTGGTTGGTGGACGTGGCGGTGGTCGCCGAGCCGTACTCGGTGCCTGGTCGTTGGCTGGGTGATCGAGACGGCTTGGTGGCGTTGGTGTCGCGGCCTGCCACGGACTCCCCTCCCCTCTCGCTTTTAGAGAGGGGTCCGGGATACGTGGCCACCGCGTGGGGAGAAATAGCCCTGGTCGGGGTCTATTTCTCCCCAAACCGCCCTCTAAGGGACTTCGAGAATTTTCTCGAGGTCCTTACGGCAGTCGTCGGGAGGGCGGCACCACGTCAGGTCGTAGTGTTGGGCGACCTGAACGCCAAGTCGGTGGCCTGGGGCAACCCAGCGGCGTCCTGCAACGTCCGGGGGCGCGCCGTCTAATTTTGGGCGGCCTCGTGCGGCGTGTCCCTGCTAAACAGGGGGGATGTTCAGACGTGTGTGCGGCAACAGGGAGGGTCAGTGGTGGACGTGTCGTTCGCCACCCCTGTGCTAGCCACACGCGTCGTGAACTGGCGGGTGGAGATGGTGGAGACCCTGTCGGACCACCGATATGTGCGGTTCGACATCTCCACCCAGAGCCCGCGGGGGATGGCCCGCTCGGGCCAATCTCCCTTCCCGCGGTGGGCTCTCACCCGCCTGGACCGGGGGGCAGCCCTGGAGGCAGCGTTCCTCGAGGACTGGCTCTCGCCCCCTGTGGAGGGCACGGACGTGGACGCCGCAGCGGTTCGGCTGCGGGGGTCCCTGACCGAGGTGTGCAACTCCAGCATGCCTCGGTCTCGCCGTCCGCCTCCCCGTCGCGCCGTTTATTGGTGGACGGTGGAGCTGGCGGGGCTCCGGGCCGCGTGCGTGGAGGCCAGGAGGGCCTACACGCGGAGTCGGCGGCGCACCAGCCGATGTCAGGCTGAAGAGGACCGCCTCTACGCCTCTTACCTAGAGGCAAAGACGGTCCTCAAGTCGGAAATGTGCGCCGCCGAGGACTCGGCAAAGGCCAAGATGCTGGAGGGCCTCGACAGGGATCCGTTTGGGAGGCCGTATAAGCAGGCGCGGAGCCAGCTGCACCCTTACGGTCCCCCATTAGCGGAGACCCTAGAGCCGGCGTTGCTGGATGGGGTGGTTCGGTCACTGTTTCCGCGCAGGACCGACTTCACCCCACCAACGATGAACCCCCCGCTGGGGGGGGTGGTGGCTTCGCCGGAGGAGGAGGTGCCTCCAGTGTCGGCGGAGGAATTTCGCGCGGGGGTTCTGTCCCTCCGCGCGAAGATGACGGCCCCTGGACCAGATGGCGTCCCCGCACGGGTGGTGGCCATCGCGGCGTCCTTCATGGAGCAGAGGTTTCGGGACCTCTTCAGCGCGTGCCTGACGGCTGGGAGGTTCCCGAAGATCTGGAAGGAGGGGCAGCTTTGCCTGCTCCGGAAGGAGGGACGCCCGGTGGACTCCCCCTCGGCATACCGGCCCATCGTTCTGCTCGATGAGGTCGGTAAATTGTTCGAGGGGATCATCGCCACCCGGCTTAATAGCCATTTGCGGGAGGTAGGGCCGGACCTGTCGGACGCCCAGTTCGGGTTCCGACAAGGGCGTTCGACGGTCGACGCGTTGGCCCTACTCAGGGGCCAGGTGCGGGAGGCGGTCGAGGCTGGGGACGGAGTGTTGGCGGTGTCGTTCGACATCGCCAACGCCTTCAACTCCGTGCCCCACTCGACCATATTGGAGGCACTCCGATACTACGGAGTGCCCCAATATCTGCGGGCGATCCTGGCCGACTACTTGAGGGACCGAGAGGTCCTTCTGGTGGACAAGACGGCCAGGATCAGGCGCTACGGCGCGGAGTCCGGTGTCCCACAGGGTTCGGTGCTAGGGCCCCTCTTGTGGAACATCGGATTCGATTGGGTCCTTCGGGGCACCCTCCTCCAGGGCACGAGTGTCATCTGCTACGCGGATGACACTCTCCTCGTTGCCCGGGGGAGGGACTTTAGGGCGGCGGCCTGTTTGGCCTCGGCTGGCGGATCCTTAGTGGCAGGTAGGATCCGCCAGCTCGGATTGAGGGTGGCGCTGAACAAGACCGAGGCCGTGTTCTTTCACGGGCCTCGGCAGCGCTGCCCTCCTGACGCCCACATCGTGGTGGAGGGCGTCCGGATAGGGGTCGGGGCCCAGATGAAGTATCTGGGCCTCGTGCTGGACAGCAGGTGGCGCTTCGGCCCGCACTTTAGCGGGCTGTCGACGCGCCTGCTGAAAGCCGCGGACGCCCTCTCATGGCTCCTCCCAAACCTGGGAGGGCCCAAGGAGCGATGCCGGCGCCTCTATGCCGGCATCTTCAAGAGCATGGCCCTATATGGGGCACCCATCTGGGCGGACTCCCTCCATAGGAGGGAGAATGCAACCGCCATCCGCAGGCCCCAACGGGCCATTGCACAGCGGGTGGCGAGAGCCTACCGCTCAGTGGGCTTTGCGGCGGCGTGCGCTCTGGCCGGCACCCCTCCCTGGGAATTGGAGGCATGGGTGCTCGCCAGAGTGTACGAATGGGCGGCGCGGCGTAGGGCGCTGGGTGAGCGCCCCGCTGCGCAAGAGCGGGATGCCATGCGGCGGGAGGCGAGGGACGCAATCGTTCTACACTGGACACGGGACCTCGCCTCCGCCACATTTGGACGCCGGACGCTGGACGCGCTCGGTCCAGTCCTGCGGGACTGGCTCGAGCGCCCCCACGGTTTCCTCTCGTTCCGTCTAGTGCAGGTGTTGTCCGGACATGGCTGTTTCGGAACGCACCTGCACCGGATTCGGAGGGAGGAAACCCCGGCGTGCCACGATTGTGGAGCTGCGGAGGACACGGCGCAGCACACCCTCGAGGTGTGCCCAGCCTGGGCTGAGCTGCGCCGTGCCCTGACAGATGTGGTCGGGCAGGACCTCTCACTTCCCAGTGTGGTGAACTCCATGCTGGGGAGTGAGGAGGCTTGGGCGGCGGTTGCCTCCTTTTGCGAGAACGTCATGTCGCAAAAGGAGGCGGCGGAGCGCGCGCGGGAGGATGATCCTCTCGCGCCGCCGCTCCGCAGGCGAAGAAGGGGTGGGAGACGGCGGTTGTACGATCGTCGCCTCCCTCCTTCTGGTGGTGATTAGCGGGCGACAGGCGCGGGGGCGCCTTCGCTCGCATTGCACTAATCACCACCCTCGTCGGGCGGGAACGGCCGAGCACTCACGGACGTTCCCGGGCCCCTCCACTTAGGGAGGGGCGTGCGGGCCCCGCTGTAAAGGCGGGCGGTCGTCGGTGGAGGACTGGACGTAAAGGCTGTGCCGGTTTCCCAGTCCTCCTCCAAATAGACGATGCGGGAGTGCCGCTGGGTTATTTTAGTGGGTATGCCGGAGTAGCCGGAGAGTCCCACATAACCCGTCCATCCCCCAATGGGCGGGTATGCGTAACGAATTTTTTCCCAGCGCAAACAAAAAAAAAAAAAAAAAAAAAAAAAAAGGTTAGGTTGGGGAACCACCCCACAGTGCTTACGTCCTCGTCGTGTTCCCCGGAAACGTCCCAGTTCTGACCACCGTAACGGAGTGGCAGACTGGGTACGGCCAAAGTGCACTGTGCATCGTAGCAAACATCTGCCTTGACTGCTACGTATCTGCCTGTTAGGATGCCTAAACCTGTGCGGGATGCCCTCGGGCATTTTGCCAAACAAGGCCCTTCTCAGGGCCAACCCAAAGGCCCTTCTCAGGGCCAACCCAAAGGCCCTTCTCAGGGCCAACCCAAAGGCCCTTCTCAGGGCCAACCAAAAGGCCCTTCTCAGGGCCAACGCGACGCGTCGGCGTCGAACGAAGGCAGGGCCTTCTACGGAGGAAATGTGGACGAATTGTCGGACTCCGACACCGAGTCCATAGTGTCGGATGCCAGTGCGATGGCGATCGAAGATAGTCGGTCACGCTCGGCATCGAGGAAGAGGACCTTCTTAAAGGTCGTGTCCGATGGCTCCTCGGGCTCAGGCTCGGTGAAGGAGCCCAAAAAGAGGGTCAAGGCCAAAAAGGCGTTAACAGCAGCAGACACCCACGACGTGGGTTTGGCCAATGCCCAGCGTGAGTTGGACCTGGCACGGCGGGAGCAGCTCCAGCAAGAGCTGGAGGAGCGGGTTATGGCCAAGGAGGAGCGGGCACGCATCGCTCGTGCCAAGGCCGAGTACGGGGCGTCCCGCGTCCTATACGCGGACCACTCCCTGGCCGAGCTGGAGAAGATGGCCTTGGAGGACGAAGAGGCGATCGTGGAGGTTGCCGCCAAGTCCTCGCATCTGAAGGGGACTTTCCAGAAGTCCCTCAGATGCCGGGCCGCCAGCATGCGTTGCATCATCGCGGAGCTGGTGGACCGCAAGGCCAGCGAAGAAACAAGGCAACTGCAGGCGAAAGTAGATCGCCTGCAGGCGGAGGTCAGCCAGCTGCACTTAAAGCTGGCTGAAGCCACGGCCCGGCCATCCCAAGCCGAGCCTAGACCTGCGGCAGAGGGCCTCGCTCCCTCCTCCGGCCTTGAGGAAATCCTCCGCAGGGCTATGGGGGAGCAGAGAGAATTTGTTAGAGCCTGCCTAGCGGGCATAGAGGACCGGCTCCTGCCGGAGAAACGCCTCCGACCGCCGCTTGCGGCGGACAAGAGGCGAGTGGAGCCGGTAGCAACCTCCCAGAGGGAGGACGCCCAACTCCCGTCCACCACCCCGACCAACCAGCAGGGCTGGACGAGGGTGGTCGGTAAGGGGAAGGGCAAAGGCAAAAAGACGGCAGCTGTCGTCCCTGCCGTCCCTGCCACCACCACTCCCAGCCAGTCGAAGTCAACTGGCAAGGGTAAAGGGAGGGGGAAAACCACCCCCCCAGCCGCCTCCGCCACCACCCCTACCGGTCAGTCACAGACGACTGGCAAGGGAAAGGGGAAGGGTTCGACCCCAGCCGGAGTCAGGAGGAACTTGGTTCCTCCCAAGACCGCAGCCGTCGTGATGACGCTCACCACGGAGGCTGCGGAGCGGGGCGAGACGTACGCGTCCGTGATGTTGCGGGCGCGTGCTAACGCCGATCCCACCAAACTAGGGATCGGTAAAGTCTCGTGCCGCCGGACACAAGCTGGGGCTCGAATTTTTGAGTTCCCGGGTGCCGAGGGCGCGAAGAACGCAGACCTCTTTGCAGCGAAGCTGCAGGAGGTCATCGCGGACGCGGCGAAGGTGGCGAGGCCGGTGAAGTCGGCGGCCATTGAGGTGGCTGATCTTGATGATTCAGTCACCAAGGAGGAGGTGGTGGCAGCGATCGCAGCCATTGGGGGCTGCGCAGTCGCAGCGGTGCAGGGCGGGGGCATCAGGCCCGGGCGCGGCGGCATGGGCGCAATTCGCCTGGAGTGCCCAGTCGCCGCTGCCAAAGCCGTCCTCGAGAAGGGACGGCTGGCCGTCGGCTTCAGCTCGGGTGCGGTCCGGGCACTTGAGGACCAGCCTTTGAGGTGCTTCAAGTGCTTCGGAATCGGCCACACCCGAGCCCTCTGTCCGTCCACTGTCGACAGGACGGACAGTTGCTACCGCTGCGGCAAGGAGGGCCACAAGTCCGCCTCCTGCATGGCCGCCGCGCCGCACTGGGCAGTTTGTGCCGCCAGTGGCCGCCCCGCGGGCCATATAATGAAGGGGAGGAACTGCAGTCCTCCCCTTAAGAAGGGCAAAACTCAGGCGCCGACCCGGCCTGTCGCTGCCACCGCCACCCCAGTAGCTGGGACCTCGGCGGCTATGGAGGAGAGGGGTGTGATGTCCGATTAATGGGTAGAGTCGGACATCGCATCCTCCAGGCGAACACCAACCACTGCAGAGCGGCCCAGGATCTGCTGATGCAGACTGTGGCTGAGTGGTTGGTGGACGTGGCGGTGGTCGCCGAGCCGTACTCGGTACCTGGCCGTTGGCTGGGTGATCGGGACGGTTTGGTGGCGTTGGTGTCGCGGCCTGCCACGGACTCCCCTCCCCTCTCGCTTTTAGAGAGGGGTCCGGGATACGTGGCCGCCGCGTGGGGAGAAATAGCCCTGGTCGGGGTCTATTTCTCCCCAAACCGCCCTCTAAGGGACTTCGAGAACTATCTCGAGGTCCTTACGGCAGTCGTCGGGAGGGCGGCACCACGTCAGGTCGTCGTGTTGGGCGACCTGAACGCCAAGGCGGTGGCCTGGGGCAACCCAGCGGCGTCATGTAACGTCCGGGGGCGCGCCGTCGAATTTTGGGCGGCTTCGTGCGGCGTGTCCCTCCTGAACAGGGGGGATGTTCACACGTGTGTGCGGCAACAGGGAGGGTCAGTGGTGGACGTGTCGTTCGCCACCCCTGTGCTAGCCACACGCGTCGTGAACTGGCGGGTGGAGATGGTGGAGACCCTGTCGGACCACCGATATGTGCGGTTCGACATCTCCACCCAGAGCCCGCGAGGGATGGCCCGCTCGGGCCAATCTCCCTTCCCGCGGTGGGCTCTCACCCGCCTGGATCGGGAGGCAGCCCAGGAGGCAGCGTTCCTCGAGGACTGGCTCTCGCCCCCTGTGGAGGTGACGGACGTGGACGCCGCAGCGGTCCAGCTGCGGAGGTCCCTGACCGAGGTGTGCAATTCCAGCATGCCTCGGTCTCGCCGTCCGCCTCCCCGTCGCGCCGTTTATTGGTGGACGGGGGAGCTGGCGGCGCTCCGGGCCGCGTGCGTGGAGGCCAGGAGGGCCTACACGCGGAGTCGGCGGCGCACCAGCCGATGTCAGGCCGAGGAGGACCGCCTCTACGCCTCTTACGTAGAGGCAAAGACGGTCCTCAAGTCGGCAATGTGCGCCGCCGAGGACTCGGCAAAGGCCGAGATGCTGGAGGGCCTCGACAGGGATCCGTTTGGGAGACCGTATAAGCTGGCGCGGAGCCAGCTGCGCCCTTACGGTCCCCCATTAGCGGAGACCCTAGAGCCGGCGTTGCTGGATGGGGTGGTTCGGTCACTGTTTCCGCGAAGGACCGACTTCACCCCTCCAACGATGAACCCCCCGCTGGGGGGGTAGGTGGCTTCGCCGGAGGAGGTGCCTCCAGTATCGGCGGAGGAACTCCGCGCGGGGGTTCTGCCCCTCCGCGCAAAGAAGACGGCCCCTGGACCGGACGGCGTCCCCGCACGGGTGGTGGCCATCGCGGCGTCCCTAATGGAGGAAAGGCTTCGGGACCTCTTCAGCGCGTGCCTGACGGCTGGGAGGTTCCCAAAGCTCTGGAAGGAGGGGCAGCTTTGCCTGCTCCGGAAGGAGGGACGCCCGGTGGACTCCCCCTCGGCATACCGGCCCATCGTTTTACTCGATGAGGTCGGTAAACTGTTCGAGGGGATAATCGCCACCCGGCTTAATAGTCAGCTGCGGGAGGTAGGGCCGGACCTGTCGGACGCCCAGTTCGGGTTCCGACAAGGGCGTTCGACGGTCGACGCGTTGGCCCTACTCAGGGGCCAGGTGCGGGAGGCGGTCGAGGCTGGGGACGGAGTGTTGGCGGTGTCGTTCGACATCGCCAACGCCTTCAACTCCGTGCCCCACTCGACCATATTGGAGGCACTCCGATACTACGGAGTGCCCCAATATCTGCGGGCGATCCTGGCCAGCTACCTGGAGGACCGAGAGGTCCTTCTGGTGGACAAGGCGGCCAGGATCAGGCGCTACGGAGTGGAGTCCGGTGTTCCACAGGGTTCGGTGCTGGGGCCCCTCCTGTGGAACATCGGATTTGTCTGGCTCCTGCGGGGCACCCTCCTCCAGGGCACGAGTGTCATCTGCTACGCGGATGACACTCTCCTTGTTGCCCGGGGGAGGGAATTTGGGGCGGTGGCCTGTTTGGCCTCAGCTGGCGGATCCTTAGTGGCAGGAAGGATCCGCCAGCTTGGTTTGAGGGTAGCGCTGAACAAGACCGAGGCCGTGTTCTTTCACGGGCCTCGGCAGCGCTGCCCTCCTGACGCCCACATCGTGGTGGAGGGCGTCCGGATAGGGGTCGGGGCCCAGATGAAGTATCTGGGCCTCGTGCTGGACAGCAGGTGGCGCTTCGGCCCGCACTTCAGCGGGCTGTCGACGCGCCTGCTGAAAGCCGCGGACGCCCTCTCGTGGCTCCTCCCAAACCTCGGAGGGCCCAAGGAGCGATGCCGGCGCCTCTATGCCGGCATCCTCAAGAGCATGGCCCTTTACGGGGCACCCATCTGGGCAGACTCCCTCCACAGGAGGGAGAATGCAACCGCCATCCGCAGGCCCCAACGCGCCATTGCACAGCGGGTGGCGAGGGCGTACCGCTCGGTGGGTTTTGCGGCGGCGTGCGCTCTGGCCGGCACCCCTCCCTGGGAATTGGAGGCATGGGTGCTCGCCAGAGTGTACGAATGGGCGGCGCGGCGTAGGGCGCTGGGTGAGCGCCCCGCCGCGCAAGAGCGGGATGCCGTGCGGCGGGAGGCGAGGGACGCCATCGTCCTGCACTGGGCACGGGACCTCGCCTCCGCCACCTTTGGACGCCGGACGCTGGACGCCCTTGGTCCAGTCCTGCGAGACTGGCTCGAGCGCCCCCACGGTTTCCTCTCGTTCCGTCTGGTGCAGGTGTTATCCGGGCATGGCTGCTTCGGAACGCACCTGCATCGGATCCAGAGGGAGGAAACCCCGGCGTGCCACGAGTGTGGAGCCGCGGAGGACACGGCGCAGCACACCCTCGAGGTGTGCCCAGCCTGGGCTGAGCTGC
The DNA here is from genome assembly GCA_951640165.1 of Pseudoips prasinana. Classification (NCBI taxonomy): domain Eukaryota; kingdom Metazoa; phylum Arthropoda; class Insecta; order Lepidoptera; family Nolidae; genus Pseudoips; species Pseudoips prasinana. Next base: position 274,438 of record OX621238.1, on the reverse strand, counting down.
GCCGTGCCTTGACCGATGTAGTCGGGGTAGACCTCTCACTTCCCAGTGTGGTGAACTCCATGCTGGGGAGTGAGGAGGCTTGGGCGGCGGTTGCCTCCTTTTGCGAGTACGTCATGTCGCAAAAGGAGGCGGCGGAGCGCGCGCGGGAGGATGATCCTCTCGTGCCACCGCTCTGCAGGCGAAGGAGGGGTGGGAGAAGGCGGTTGTACGACCGTCGCCTCCCACCCTCTGGTGGTGATTAGCGGGCGATAGGCGCGGGGGCGCCTTCGCTCGCATTGCACTAATCACCACCCTCGTCGGGCGGGAACGGCCGAGCACTCACGGTCGTTCCCGGGCCCCTCCACTTAGGGAGGGGCGTGCGGGCCCCGCTGTAAAGGCGGGCGGTCGTCGGTGGGGGACTGGACGTAAAGGCTGTGCCGGTTTCCCAGTCCTCCTCCACACAGACGATGCGGGAGTGCCGCTGGGTTATTTTAGTGGGTATGCCGGAGTAGCCGGAGAGTCCCACATAACCCGTCCATCCCCCAATGGGCGGGTATGCGTAACGCATTTTTTCCCAGCGCAAACAAAAAAAAAAAAAAAAGGTTAGGTTAGGTTGGGTTAGGTTGGGGAACCACCCCACAGTGCTTGCGTCCACGTCGCGTTCCCCGGAAACGTCCCAGTTCTGACCACCGTAACGGAGTGGCAGACTGGGTACGGCTAAAGTGCACTGTGCATCGTAGCTATCTTACTGCCTTGTGAGCTACGACCTTGTTGGAATATGCCAAAACCATTGCGGGATGCCCTCGGGCATTTCATCAAAAAAGGCCCTTCTCAGGGCCAACCCAAAGGCCCTTCTCAGGGCCAACCAAAAGGCCCTTCTCAGGGCCAACGCGACGCGTCGGCGTCGGAAGGCAGCGCCTTCTACGGAGGGAGAGTGGACTCATTGTCGGACTCCGAGAATGAGTCCACAGCGTCAAATTACAGCCGATCACGATCGGTTTCGCGGAAGCGTAAGAGCTTCCTGAAACAAGGGTCAGATGGGTCCTCGTGTTCGGCGAAGGAGCAGAAAAGGAAGGCCCAAAAAACCGCAGCGGATACCCACGATGTGGGTTTGGTCGACGCCCAGCGCCAGTTGGATCTGGGTCGTCGGGAGCAGCTCCAGCAGGAGCTCGAGGAGCGAATTGCGGCCAAGGAGGAGCGGGCGCGCGTCGCTCGTGCCAAGGCCGGGTACGGTGTGTCCCGCGTGATGTACGCGGACCACTCCCTGGCCGAATTGGAGAGGATGGCCTTGGAGGACGAGGAGGCGATCGTGGAGGTCGCCGCCAAGTCCTCCCACCTAAAGGGGACTTTCCAAAAGTCCCTGAAATGCCGGGCCGCGAGCATGCGTGGCATCGTCGCGGAGCTCGTGGAGCGCAAGGCCAGCGACGAGTCGCGGCAACTGCAGGCGAAAGTGGATCGCCTGCAGTCGGAGGTCAGCCAACTTCACCTCAAGCTGGCTGAAGCCACGGCCCGGCCGTCCCAAGCCGAGCCCAGACCTGCGGCGGAGGGCCTTGCCTCCTCCCCCGGCCTTGAGGATGTCCTCCGCAAGGTCATGGCGGAGGAGAGGGCGTTTGTTCGTTCCTGCCTGGCGGGAATAGAGGACCGGCTCTTGCCGGCGAAAGTCGTCCGACCGCCGCTTGCGGCGGACAGGAGGCGAGAGGAGCCGGTGCCTTCCTCTCAGAGGGAGGACGCCCTTCTCCCTTCCACCACCCCGACCAACCAGCAGGGCTGGACGAGGGTGGTCGGTAAGGGGAAGGGCAAGGGCAAAAAGACGGCAGCGGTCGTCCCTGCCGTCCCCGCCACCACCACTCCCAGCCAGTCGAAGCCGACTGGCAAGGGTAAAGGGAGGGGGAAAACCACCCCCCCAGCCGCCTCCGCCACCACCCCTGCCGGGCAGTCACAGACGACTGGCAAGGGGAAGGGGAAGGGGAAGAGTTCTTCCCCCCCAGCCGGTGCCAAGAGGAACCTTGTTCCTCCAAAGACCGCGGCCGTCGTGGTGACACTCACCGCGGAGGCCGCGGAGCGGGGTGAGACGTACGCGTCCATGTTGGTGCGGGCGCGTGCCACTGCCGATCCCACCAAACTGGGGATCGGCAAAGTCTCATGCCGCAAGACACAGGCTGGGGCTCGTATATTCGAGTTCCCTGGTGCGGAGGGCGGCAAAAACGCGGACCTCTTCGCAGCTAAGCTGCAAGAGGTCATCGCAGACTCGGCGAAGGTGGCCAGGCCGGTAAAGTCGGCGGCCATCGAGGTGACGGATCTAGACGACTCCGTCACCAAGGAGGAGGTGGTGGCAGCAATCGCAGCCATAGGTGGCTGCGCAGTCGCAGCGGTGCAGGGCGGGGGCATCAGGCCCGGGCGCGGCGGCATGGGCACCATTCGCCTGGAGTGCCCAGTCGCCGCTGCCAAAGCCGTCCTCGAAAAGGGACGGCTCGCCGTCGGCTTCAGCTCGGGTGCAGTCCGGGCCCTTGAAGACCAGCCTTTAAGGTGTTATAAGTGCTTCGGTATCGGACACACCCGGGCTCTCTGTCCGTCCACAATAGACAGGACGGACAGCTGCTACCGCTGCGGCAAGGAGGGGCACAAGTCCGCCTCCTGCATGGCCGCCGCGCCGCACTGCGCAGTTTGTGCCGCCAGTGGCCGCCCTGCCGGCCATATAATGAAGGGGAGGAACTGCAGTCCTCCCCTTAAGAAGGGCAAAATACAGGCGCCGACCCGGCCTGTAACCGCCACCGCCGTCCCAGTGGCTGGGACCTCGGCGGCTGTGGAGGAGGAGGGTGCGATGACCGACTAATGGGTAGAGTCGAACATCGCATCCTCCAGGCGAACACCAACCACTGCAGAGCGGCACAGGATCTGCTGATGCAGACTGTGGCCGAGTGGTTGGTGGACGTGGCGGTGGTCGCCGAGCCGTACTCGACACCTGGCCGTTGGCTGGGTGATCGGGACGGCTTGGTGGCGTTGGTGTCGCGGCCTGCCACGGACTCCCCTCCCCTCTCGCTTTTAGAGAGGGGTCCGGGATACGTGGCCGCCGCGTGGGGAGAAATAGCCCTGGTCGGGGTCTATTTCTCCCCAAACCGCCCTCTAAGGGACTTCGAGAACTTTCTCGAGGTCCTTACGGCAGTCGTCGGGAGGGCGGCACCACGTCAGGTCGTCGTTTTGGGCGACCTGAACGCCAAGGCGGTGGCTTGGGGCAACCCAGCGGCGTCCTGTAACGTCCGGGGGCGCGCCGTTGAATTTTGGGCGGCTTCGTGCGGCGTGTCCCTCCTGAACAGGGGGGATGTTCACACGTGTGTGCGGCAACAGGGAGGGTCAGTGGTGGACGTGTCGTTCGCCACCCCTGTGCTAGCCACACGCGTCGTGAACTGGCGGGTGGAGATGGTGGAGACCCTGTCGGACCACCGATATGTGCGGTTCGACATCTCCACCCAGAGCCCGCGGGGGGTGGCCCGCTCGGGCCAATCTCCCTTCCCGCGGTGGGCTCTCACCCGCCTGGACCGGGAGGCAGCCCTGGAGGCAGCGTTCCTCGAGGACTGGCTCTCGCCCCCTGTAGAGGGCACGGATGTGGACGCCGCAGCGGTTCAGCTCCGGAGGTCCCTGACCGAGGTGTGCAACTCTAGCATGCCTCGGTCTCGCCGTCCGCCTCCCCGTCGCGCCGTTTATTGGTGGACGGTGGAGCTGGCGGGGCTCCGAGCCGAGTGCGTGGAGGCCAGGAGGGCCTACACGCGGAGTCGGCGGCGCACCGGCCGATGTCAGGCCGAGGAGGACCGCCTCTACGCCTCTTACGTAGAGGCAAAGACGGTCCTCAAGTCGGCAATGTGCGCCGCCGAGGACTCGGCAAAGGCCGAGATGCTGGAGGGACTCGACAGGGATCCGTTTGGGAGGCCGTATAAGCTGGCGCGGAGCCAGCTGCGCCCTTATGGCCCCCCACTAACGGAGACCCTAGAGCCGGCGTTGCTGGATGGGGTGGTTCGGTCACTGTTTCCGCGCAGGACTGAATTCACCCCACCAACGATGAACCCCCCACTGGGGGGGGTGGTGGCTTCGCCGGCGGAGGAGGTCCCTCCGGTTTCGGCGGAGGAATTTGGCGCGGGGGTTCTGTCCCTCCGCGCGAAAAAGACGGCCCCTGGACCGGATGGCGTCCCCGCACGGGTGGTGGCCATCGCGGCGTCCCTAATGGAGCAGAGGTTTCGGGACCTCTTCAGCGCTTGCCTGACGGCTGGGAGGTTCCCGAAGCTCTGGAAGGAGGGGCAGCTTTGCCTGCTCCGGAAGGAGGGACGCCCGGTGGACTCCCCCTCGGCATACCGGCCCATCGTTCTGCTCGATGAGGTCGGTAAACTGTTCGAGGGGATCCTCGCCACCCGGCTTAACAGCCATTTGCGGGAGGTAGGGCCGGACCTGTCGGACGCCCAGTTCGGCTTTAGACAGGGGCGTTCGACGGTCGACGCGGTGGCCCTACTCAGGGGCCAAGTAAAGGCGGCGGTCGAGGCTGGGGACGGAGTGTTGGCGGTGTCGTTCGACATCGCCAACGCGTTCAACTCCGTGCCCCACTCGACCATATTGGAGGCACTCCGGTACCACGGAGTGCCCCAATATCTGCGGGCGATCCTGGCCAACTACCTGGAGGACCGGGAGGTCCTCCTGGCGGACAGGACGGCCAGGATCAGGCGCTACGGCGCGGAGTCCGGTGTTCCACAGGGTTCGGTGCTAGGGCCTCTCTTGTGGAACATCGGATTCGATTGGCTCCTGCGGGGCACCCTCCTCCAGGGCACGAGTGTCATCTGCTACGCGGATGACACTCTCCTCGTTGCCCGGGGGAGGGACTTTGGAGAGGCGGCCTGTTTGGCCTCAGCTGGCGGATCCTTAGTGGCAGGTAGGATCCGCCAGCTTGGATTGAGGGTGGCGCTGAACAAGACCGAGGCCGTGTTCTTTCACGGGCCTAGGCAGCGCTGCCCTCCTGACGCCCACATTGTGGTGGAGGGCGTCCGGATAGGGGTCGGGGCCCAAATGAAGTATCTGGGCCTCGTGCTGGACAGCAGGTGGCGCTTCGGCCCGCACTTCAGCGGGCTGTCGACGCGCCTGCTGAAAGCCGCGGACGCCCTCTCATGGCTCCTCCCAAACCTGGGCGGGCCCAAGGAGCGATGCCGGCGCCTCTATGCCGGCATTCTGAAAAGTATGGCCCTGTACGGGGCACCCATCTGGGCGGACTCCCTCCACAGGAGGGAGAATGCAACCGCCATCCGCAGGCCCCAACGGGCCATTGCACAGCGGGTGGCGAGGGCATACCGCTCGGTGGGTTTTGCGGCGGCGTGCGCTCTGGCCGGCACCCGTCCCTGGGAATTGGAGGCATGGGTGCTCGCCAGAGTGTACGAATGGGCGGCGCGGCGTAGGGCGCTGGGTGAGCGCCCCGCCGCGCAAGAGCGGGATGCCGTGCGGCGGGAGGCGAGGGACGCAATCGTCCTCCACTGGACACAGGACCTCGCTTCCGCCACCTTTGGACGCCGGACGTTGGACGCGCTCGGTCCAGTCCTGCGGGACTGGATCGAGCGCCCCCACGGTTTCCTCTCGTTCCGTCTGGTGCAGGTGTTGTCCGGGCATGGCTGCTTCGGAACGCACCTGCATCGGATCCAGAGGGAGGAAACCCCGGCCTGCCACGAGTGTGGAGCCGCGGAGGACACGGCGCAGCACACCCTCGAGGTGTGCCCAGCCTGGGCTGAGCTGCGCCGTGCCCTGACCGATGTAGTCGGGTTAGACCTCTCACTTCCCGGTGTGGTGAACTCCATGCTGGGGAGTGAGGAGGCTTGGGCGGCGGTTGCCTCCTTTTGCGAGAATGTCATGTCGCAAAAGGAGGCGGCGGAGCGCGCGCGGGAGGATGATCCTCTCGCGCCGCCGCTCCGCAGGCGGAGAAGGGGTGGGAGACGGCGGTTGTACGATCGTCGCCTCCCTCCTTCTGGTGGTGATTAGCGGGCGATAGGCGCGGGGGCGCCTTCGCTCGCATTGCACAAATCGCCACCATCGTCGTGCAGGAACGGCCGAGCACTCACGGTCGTTCCTGGGCCCCTCCACTTAGGGAGGGGCGTGCGGGCCCCGCTGTAAAGGCGGGCGGTCGTCGGTGGGGGACTGGACGTAAAGGCTGTGCCGGTTTCCCAGTCCTCCTCCAAATAGACGATGCGGGAGTGCCGCTGGGTTATTTTAGTGGGTATGCCGGAGTAGCCGGAGAGTCCCACATAACCCGTCCATCCCCCAATGGGCGGGTATGCGTAACGCATTTTTTCCCAGCGCAAACAAAAAAAAAAAAAAAAAAAAAAAGGTTAGGTTAGGTTAGGTTAGGTTTTTTTTTTTTTTTTTTTAAACTATATGGAAATAAATGGGGTAACGCGAGTGATACGTCTGCCGCCATTTGAAGTAAAGTAAAATTGGGTTTTAGATTTGAGAGCAGGGTGTGGGGTTGAATGCAATCATTCGTAGGGAGAGGGAAGGAGAGATATATAATTGAATATAATAAATTTTGATGTTCCGCCGTGCGGCGCGGCCTCGCAATGAGGCCGAGCCGTACTTAGGAGCTGGCCAAATAGGTATCTTATAAAAGATATATGAATATAATAAATTTTGATGTTCCGCCATGCGGCAAGGCCTCGCAATGAGACCGAGCAGCACTTAGGAACTGGCCAAATAGGTATTTAGTAAAAGATATAATAAAATCTGAATATTAGTATAATATATTGGATTTTAGATGTTCCGCCATGCGGCACGACCTTGCGATAAGGCCGAGCCGCACTTTGGAGCTGGCCAAAGGGGGTATCTTATAAAAGATATAATAATATATGAATTTAAATGCTTCATTCCACACCCCCTCACATATGTGATAGAGGTGTGGAATGAACCACAGAAAAAGAAAAATTAAAGTAAATATGTATTTATATATATTATGTACATGCTAATATATAATAAAAATATAAACTAAATGTAGAGTTGACGCGCGGACCGGCAAATAGGATGCCTGAAGGGCACCCCGTAAACCGACCCGCGCGCCAACCCATGAACTGGTATATACTATAACTCAGGAGCGGTCCTATAAGTCATACCATATACCAACGGAATTTGTGTTCGTGTTTGTCGAATGTTATGTTGAGTTGAAAGTTTTGAGTGTTTTGATAATGTAGTGTATGTGTTTGTGGAATGTTTCTATGGTGGTGGGGTGGTCAAGTACAGTACGTAAGTTGAAGGGGTCAGGGCTATCCGTAGCCAGAAGGTGGTCGGTTCTGGTAGCCAGAAAGCGTGGGCAGTCTACGATTAAGTGGTCGAGGGTTTGGGCTGTTTGGTTATCACAAGGACAGACATCGTTGTCGGTTATTTTAAACCTGTGCAAGTATGCCTTGTGGTAACCATGGTTGGAGAGGAATTGTGTTACCGCGAAGTTAGGTTGTACGAGCTTGATATAGGATATCAAGTCGTCATGTGTAGGTAGAAGTGTTTTGATGTATGTCGTGTGGTCGTAGAGTTCTGCCAGTGAGGCGGAGGAGGTGTTTGAGTTGGTGTGCTTGATGTGGCTGATTGGGATGGAGAAATAGTCCGGGGTTCGGTGTAATTCCGCAGCAGATTTGGCGGCAGAGTCTGCCATTTCATTGCCGGGAATTCCGACATGAGACTTAATCCATCCGAATCGAATGTCAATACCGGCAGGCAGTGCGTCGTGCAGGTATCGGTGAATTTTGGTGGCAAAGTGGTTGGCGCTATTGGGGTTCTCGAGCTCCGTCAATCCCGACCGGCAATCTGACAAAATGAGGTTCCGTCGCGAATTGTTGTCCAGTATCCATCTGCAGGCATGCTCTATGGCGAGCATTTCTGCCTGAAATACTGAGCAGCAATCATGCAATTTCAGCTTCTTAATGATGGAGGGGGAGTTCGGCCGCAGTATAACTACAGCCGCCCCTACCCCCCCATCATGTTTGCTGCCGTCTGTATACAGTTGGACGGTGTCGTCAGTGATCATGGAGTTCACATCCTCAGAGGTGAGGGCGGATGTGAATCTTATGCCGGTTCTAAGCGAAGGGTGAAGGATCTCGGAAGCAGGCACAAGGCTTTCGATGGGGCAATCAGGTGGTAAATGAGCGGAATAGCCGCGGAGTTTGGTCAGCTCATTATCTGCGAACTCGAGGATCTTCGCAGGTAATGGCGTTAAGTTGGCTAGACAGATGGCAGTGGGGGTGTTGAGGGTGCGAAAGCCTTGTACGATCTTCAGGGCAAATAGTCTTTGTAAAGACAGGAGCTGTTTGTGTATGTGTTTGTATTTGAGGCATCCAGACCAGATGCTAGCAGCGTAGCACACTATAGGTTGGATGACGTGTTCGTATATGATTTTAACATTACCAGGGTGTACGCCCCAAGTGGGCCTTATGAAGATGGTTAGCTTATTGAGGAGCTTTTTAGCTTTCTCAATAATATAACCACAGTGTTTTGTGAATCTGAGTTTCCTGTCGATTATGATGCCGAGATATTTGAAACTGTCTGAAAAAGTCAGAGTCCGATCGCCCATGGAGATATTGCATCTAGTGGATTTGTTAGTAAAGCCCAGCACCTGGGTTTTACTTGGACCAAATGTAAGTTTGACTGAGTTACCCCAGGCAAGGATCTGGGAAAGAGCAGAGTTGGTGATGGTTTCCAGCTCAGAGGTGGTTTTGGCGTGAGAAATCAAAAGCACGTCATCAGCGTAGGCCTGAAGATGGCAGCCATTAGGCAGTTGCAGGTCCAGCAGTTCGTCCAGGACGATGTTCCACAGAGCAGGGCCGCAAACGGAGCCCTGTATGCAGCCCATCGTCATGGACTTACTGGCCTGGCAGTCGGCAAAGGAGAGACTGACTTGACGGCTTTCGACGTAACTTAAAAGAGTGTTGTATAAGTTACGGGGGCATTTGGATTCGCGTAATCTCAGGAAAATGGCAGGCCACCAAGCGTGATCAAACGCTGCCTTGATGTCCAGGGAGGTGGCAATGACATGTTCCTGGTTGGAGAGAGCGCGCCTGACATTGCTGAGGGCATTGTCGAGCGCTTGGTAGGTGGAGGTTCGTAATTTGAACCCGAATTGGAGTTTGGAGGAGTTGTTGGTGGTGCATAGATGGTGAGTCAGTCGGTTTGTGAGTAGTTTTTCAAGGAGCTTGCCGAAAACGTTAATTAGTCCTATAGGTCTAAAAGCGGACAAGGTCGTGTAGTCCGTTTTATCCTGTTTAGGAATAATTTTCGCTACGGCAGTCTTCCATGCTTTGGGAAAGTAATTGAGGGTAAAACATCTGTTGAGTAGGTCTGTGATAGTCTGGGGGAATAGAGTGGTGAACTGCAGGCAGATGTCCGAAGTAAGGTGATCGTTTCCGGGGGCCTTACGGTGATTCATGCTTTTGAGGCATTGAATCACCTCTGTTTGAGTAAAGGCCGGATCTGCCTGAGTGTCGATGGGTTGACGCATGATGGATCTGACTCGTTTCTGTGTGTCAGTAGTGTCGGGAGTGTCGTCGGGATAAAAGTTGTTGAGTAGTGCATTGGCAGTGTCAGTGGAGTTATTTGTGTAGGTGCCGTCGGCGAGCCTGAGAGTGGAGGGCGGTTGTCTCAAGGGGGAGGTCTTGATGATCCGATTCGTGACCGAGTACACATCCTCTTTTTTCTGCTTAGCGCAGAATTCGCGGAAATTTTCGGTGGAAGCGGCACGAATCGCATCAGCATACTCCCTTCTCGCCTCCTCATTGTCAGTAAGTAGGTCGTCCATAGGGCGGTTTCGGCGTCGGCGGTTTAACATCCTGTGGTGGATGGACAAGACCCGGGATTTGAGTGTCTCGAGGTTATCGTTCCACCAGGGTGCGCGATGTTGGTGATGAGAGTTGCGGGGAAGTAGTTTATCGCATGCGCGTTGGATGCCAGAGGTGATGTGGGCAATGTAGTTGTCTACTTCCGGGATCTGCAGTTGAGTGAGAGGAGTATTAAAGTTTATATGGGTCTCGAGTTCCCGAGCGAATCGGTCGGAAACTCGATCCCATTTCACGTTAGATGTGTTATATCTAAACGTGGTAAGTTTGGCACTCTTGGCAAGGGGAGTTCGGTCCAAAGATAGGTTGAATGTTATGGCCCGGTGCTCGGTAGATGGGCACAGGGCGGGCTCCACCCTCCAGTCACAGACTCGCACGCGGTCCGGGTCATTAGTGAGGGTGAGATCAATAATGGAGGACCTAAGGCGACTGTGTGTGGTCGTGACAAAAGTGGGCTCGCTGCCCGTGTTGAGTACGTGTAGGTTGTGAAGTAATGTTATGTCGGCGACGGTGTTACCCCTCCTATTATAGCAGAGCGAACCCCAAAGGCTGTGCCAGCCATTGAAGTCGCCGCATATAATATGGCTGGAATCTGCAGTCTTTTGCAAGAAAGCAGAGAATTTGTCGAGGGTATTGTGAGTGTCGTCGCGAGGCTCAACATAGAGGGAAGTGGCAAAAAGGGGTTTGTTGGCCTTGGTGAGGATCTTGACGATAGCCATATTGGCATCGGAGAACTCGGTGAAGCCGATGGTGCAGCAAAGGCGCTCCCTGACAAGGATCGCAGCCTTGGTGTTCAGAGAGGGCTGGGGAAATTGGTAGGTGATGTACCCAGGGATAGGGCCCATCAGTCTACCCGAACCAATGTACGGTTCGTTGACGAAAATGATGTCAGTTTTGTGTCTGTGTGTGTGGGTTTTGAGTTCGTGAGTGGCATTTCTGCCACGCCCGAGATTAACCTGGACGCATGTAAAATGTGTGTGTGTGTTGTGATTGCGTGAGGTGTTACTGTCCATAATCGGTTCGGTTCTTAACTTTGTCCATCATTTGGACTAACCTAGGACAGGCGTTGGAGGTGGCACTGTGGCGCGTGTTGGTGAGAGTCAGGTTAAATCTCTTGGCGTGTGAGATGCAATTGTAACAATCCACCTTGGTGGGATCGGCCTTGACTGGACAGTTTTTAAATGTGTGAGTCATGGCAGAGCAGAAGGAGCATACACTGTCCTTCTCCGTGCATTGGGTGCGAGTGTGGCCGAACTTCAGGCACTTGTAGCACTGGAGTAGGGGAGTGTAGCCTTCAGCGTGTACACGTTGATGGTCTACGTTTATCTTCTGGGCCTTTATGATTTCCCTCCATAGGGGAGGGGATGCCATAAAGACGGCGTTGTAAAGCTGGGGGTTGCGGTTGCCCCGCTTAAATTTGAAGATAAGATCAGATGGTGTGTATTTTGTGGAGAAGGTGTTCTGGTTGAGTATGATTTGTGAGAGTTCCGATTGCTCGGTGTGGGAGGCAACCCCCTTGAGGATAACCATTGGTTTGAGTTTTTTGCTGGGTTCAGCAGAGATGTTGGAGGCTTTGGAGATCTTTGTGAGGGCGATATCGCGCTGGCTTTCGCTTGCGAATTCTACCCTCACCTTATTGTTGGAGACATATCTGACTTCAAGGGGGCAGAAGTCAGTGTCTCTGAAAGTCACCTCGGACCTGAAGGATTTAAGTGTCTCTTTAGCAGAGGACACCTCCTTCTTGGGCGCAACAATGATGCTGGGCTTAGTGGTGGGAATCTTGGGGGGGGGTACAGTTGATACCACATCTGCATAGCGCAGTCTTGGTTGGGCTTGGGGAGGCTTAAGAGTCTTTTTTAAAGACTCAATTTCGTCCCTGATGATCTTAGAGACGTCTGAAATGATTTCCTGTTTCAGTTGTGTTGGGTTGGGAATGTTGGGTAGAGAAGGCACAGGAGGGGGAGCCTTGAAGGCCTCCACATCGTCAAAGATGCGGAGGATGGCCGCCTTGTTCTCCTTCTTGAGGCTTCTGCCAGCAAGGAGGAGCTTCCTAGCCTCTTTCAGTTTCCCCATTACCATTTTGTAAAATGGGTCAGGGGCAGAGTTGTTGGTGGAGGCGGTGGAGTCCGCCGAAAGATTGAGGCGGATATCCTCATCGGGGGTGGTGTTAGGCACCTCATGGAGCCCCTCCTCGTCGGAGAGGTTTAGGGAGTCGCTTCGAGAGCGACTAGGGTCTTGCGTTGACATTGTGTAGTGTAGTGAAAATGTGAAACTACCTGATTTTTTTAAAGGGTGAAGGAGAGTGCGCAGATATGTGCTTATAGGGCTTTATCGGGAGCTCAGAGGGAGCTCTATCCGATGCTAAAATAAAAAAAAATGACTATTCCCTATATGGCCTTACGACTACCGGGTGGGTGGGTCGGTAGCTGAAATTTGAAATCGCGGTTTAAAAATATTCACTAAAAATCGGATCCTATATGCGCGAGTGAGGTGTCGAAAGACGCGCCTAGCCGAGATCTATCCGATAAAAATTACAGCGCAGAAGGCGCCGTGCAAAAAAGTGAGGTTACGTTGAAAAAGCTTGTGAAATCGCCCTAAAAATGCTATAAATTGAACTACTTACAAAAAAATCCAAGGTTTGGGGGGGTAAGGTCCGTTGGTTTTGGGTTAGAGCACTCCAAAGGAAGCACGAGCACTGATAGAAGGTTTGATACCGGCAAATAGATGTTTGCGAGTGAAATTCAAACGGAGGACCGTTGGGTTTATATACAGTGATTTTACGTACCTGCGCGCGTCTATGTAATGAACGTAATTTGAGTAATTTTTTTTTGTTACGAGATATGAACTGCTGTAAGTGAACCGGGTATCACTAGAAGCGCCTTGAGGAGGCCTTTCCGTTGGTATAATAATCTAATTAGAGGTCCGTAGAAAAATGTTGGTAAAACCGCAAAAAAAAAACTATCGTAACGGTCGAATTTTTAAAACAAAAATAGGGAAAAAATCTAAAATACTGAGGCCCTATATAACGATACCGTGGCAAATGTGGTATCGGCAGAAGCGTCTTGAAGAGATCTATCTAATTATATCATAAAAACTATAAGCAGCTAAGAGAAATATATATAAATCGCTAAAAGAGTGATAAAAAGTGGCGTTTTTTTACGAAAAGTCTAAATTGAATGTCTTATAACTAAGGATTCTGAAGGAACACTTAGTTATAAAAATCTACAGTAATATAGAGGGGGCTCTCCCCAATATTTATTGCTAAAACTTACAGAAGTAAGAGGGGTAAGCAGCGATGGTAGGCCGCTCGTGAGCGCGGATGGGAAGAGAAGTAAGAGGGGTAAGCAGCGATGGTAGGCCGCTCGTGAGCGCGGATGGGAAGAGAAGTAAGAGGGGTAAGCAGCGATGGTAGGCCGCTCGTGAGCGCGGATGGGAAGAGAAGTAAGAGGGGTAAGCAGCGATGGTAGGCCGCTCGTGAGCGCGGATGGGAAGAGAAGTAAGAGGGGTAAGCAGCGATGGTAGGCCGCTCGTGAGCGCGGATGGGAAGAGAAGTAAGAGGGGTAAGCAGCGATGGTAGGCCGCTCGTGAGCGCGGATGGGAAGAGAAGTAAGAGGGGTAAGCAGCGATGGTAGGCCGCTCGTGAAGGCGGATGGGAAGAGAAGTAAGAGGGGTAAGCAGCGATGGTAGGCCGCTCGTGAGCGCGGATGGGAAGAGAAGTAAGAGGGGTAAGCAGCGATGGTAGGCCGCTCGTGAGCGCGGATGGGAAGAGAAGTAAGAGGGGTAAGCAGCGATGGTAGGCCGCTCGTGAGCGCGGATGGGAAGAGAAGTAAGAGGGGTAAGCAGCGATGGTAGGCCGCTCGTGAGCGCGGATGGGAAGAGAAGTAAGAGGGGTAAGCAGCGATGGTAGGCCGCTCGTGAGCGCGGATGGGAAGAGAAGTAAGAGGGGTAAGCAGCGATGGTAGGCCGCTCGTGAGCGCGGATGGGAAGAGAAGTAAGAGGGGTAAGCAGCGATGGTAGGCCGCTCGTGAGCGCGGATGGGAAGAGAAGTAAGAGGGGTAAGCAGCGATGGTAGGCCGCTCGTGAGCGCGGATGGGAAGAGAAGTAAGAGGGGTAAGCAGCGATGGTAGGCCGCTCGTGAGCGCGGATGGGAAGAGAAGTAAGAGGGGTAAGCAGCGATGGTAGGCCGCTCGTGAGCGCGGATGGGAAGAAAAAAAATCCAAGGTTTGGGGGGGTAAGGTCCGTTGGTTTTGGGTTAGAGCACTCCAAAGGAAGCACGAGCACTGATAGAAGGTTTGATACCGGCAAATAGATGTTTGCGAGTGGTTAGGTTAGGTTAGGTTAGGTCAGAACTGGGACGTTTCCAGGGAACACTACGTCCTCGTCGTGTTCCCTGGAAACGTCCCAGTTCTGACCACCGTAACGGAGTGGCAGACTGGGTACGGCTAAAGTGCACTGTGCTTCGCAGCTATCTTATCGCCTTGAGAGCTACGAATTTGCCGGAAATGCCTAAACCCGCGCGGGATGCCCTCGGGCATTTCATTAAAAAAGGCCCTTCTCAGGGCCAACCCAAAGGCCCTTCTCAGGGCCAATCCAAAGGCCCTTCTCAGGGCCAACCAAAAGGCCCTTCTCAGGGCCAACGCGACGCTGAAGCGTCGGAAGAAGGTAGAACCTTCTACGGAGGGAGAGTGGACGAATTGTCGGACTCCGACAACGAGTCCACTGCATCGGATGCGGGTTCGATGGTGGTCGATCCTCGATCACGATCGGCATCGCGGAAGCGGACCTTCCTCAAGGTCGTGTCCGATGGCTCCTCGGGCTCAGGCTCGGCGAAGGAGCCTAAAAAGAGGGTCAAGGCCAAAAAGGCGTTGACAGCTGCAGACACCCACGACGTGGGTTTGGCCGATGCCCAGCGTGAGTTGGACTTGGCACGGCGGGAGCAGCTCCAGCAAGAGCTGGAGGAGCGGGTTGCGGCCAAGGAGGAGCGGGCGCGTGTCGCTCGTGCCAAGGCCGAGTACGGTGCGTCCCGCGTCCTGTACGCGGACCACTCCCTGGCCGAATTGGAGAAGATGGCCTTGGAGGACGAGGAGGCGATCGTGGAGGTCGCCGCCAAGTCCTCGCATCTGAAGGGGACTTTCCAGAAGTCCCTCAGATGCCGGGCCGCCAGCATGCGTTGTATCATCGCGGAGCTGGTGGACCGCAAGGCCAGCGACGAAACGCGGCAACTGCAGGCGAAGGTAGATCGCCTGCAGTCGGAGGTCAGCCAGCTGCACATGAAGCTGGCTGAAGCCACGGCCCGGCCATCGCAAGCCGAGCCCAGACCTGCAGCGGAGGGTCTTGCCTCCTCCCCCGGCCTTGAAGATGTCCTCCGCAAGGTGATGGCGGAGGAGAGGGCGTTTGTTCGCTCCTGCCTGGCAGGGATTGAGGACCGGCTCTTGCCGGCGAAAGTCGTCCGACCGCCACTTGCGGTGGATAGAAGGCGAGAGGAGCGGGTGGAAACCTCCCAGAAGGAGGACGCCCTTCTCCCTTCCACCACCCCGACCAACCAGCAGGGCTGGACGAGGGTGGTCGGTAAGGGGAAAGGCAAAGGGAAAAGGACGGCACCTGTCGTCCCTGCCGTCCCCGCCACCACCACTACCAGCCAGTCGAAGCCGACTGGCAAAGGGAAAGGGAAGGGGAAGGGGAAGAGCACCCCTCCAGCCCCAGCCGTCCCCACCACCACCCCTGCTGGTCAGTCGACTGGCACGGGAAAGGGGAAAGGGAAGAGTTCCCCCCCAGCCGGTGCCAAGAGGAACCTGGTTCCTCCCAAAACCGCAGCCGTCGTGATGACGCTCACTGCGGAGGCTGCGGAGCGGGGCGAGACATACGCGTCCGTAATGTTGCGGGCGCGTGCCAATGCCGATCCAACCAAACTGGGGATCGGCAAAGTCTCGTGCCGCCGGACACAGGCTGGGGCTCGTATCTTCGAGTTCCCCGGTGCTGAGGGCGGGAAACACGCCGACCTCTTCGCAGCAAAGCTGCAGGAGGTCATCGCGGACGCGGCGAAGGTGGCCAGGCCGGTGAAGTCGGCGGCCATCGAGGTGACGGACCTGGATGACTCCGTCACCAGGGAGGAGGTGGTGGCAGCGATCGCAGCCAATGGGGGCTGCGAAGTCGCAGCGGTGCAGGGCGGGGGCATCAGGCCCGGGCGCGGCGGCATGGGCACTATTCGCCTGGAGTGCCCTGTCGCCGCTGCCAAAGCCGTCCTCGAAAAGGGACGGCTCGCCGTCGGGTTCAGCTCGGGTGCGGTCCGGGCACTTGAGGACCAGCCGCTGAGGTGCTACAAGTGCTTCGGAATCGGCCACACCCGGGCCCTCTGTCCGTCCAGCGTAGATAGGACGGACAGCTGCTACCGCTGCGGCAAGGAGGGGCATAAATCCGCCTCCTGCAAGGCCGCCGCACCGCACTGCGCGGTATGTGCCGCTAGTGGCCGCCCTGCGGGACATATTATGAAGGGGAGGAACTGCAGTCCTCCCCTTAAGAAGGGCAAAATACAGGCGCCGACCCGGCCTGTCATTGCCACCGCCGTCCCAGTGGCTGGGACCTCAGCGGCTGTGGAGGAGGGGGGTGCGATGACCGACTAATGGGTAGAGTCGAGCATCGCATCCTCCAGGCGAACACCAACCACTGCAGAGCGGCCCAGGATCTGCTGATGCAGACTGTGGCCGAGTGGTTGGTGGACGTGGCGGTGGTCGCCGAGCCGTACTCGATACCTGGCCGTTGGCTGGGTGATCGGGACGGCTTGGTGGCGTTGGTGTCGCGGCCTGCCACGGACTCCCCTCCCCTCTCGCTTTTAGAGAGGGGTCCAGGATACGTGGCCGCCGCGTGGGGAGAAATAGCCCTGGTCGGGGTCTATTTCTCCCCAAACCGCCCTCTAAGGGACTTCGAGGGTTTTCTCGAAGTCCTTACGGCAGTCGTCGGGAGGGCGGCACCACGTCAGGTCGTCGTGTTGGGCGACCTGAACGCCAAGGCGGTGGCCTGGGGCAACCCAGCGGCGTCATGTAACGTCCGGGGGCGCGCCGTCGAATTTTGGGCGGCTTCGTGCGGCGTGTCCCTCCTGAACAGGGGGGATGTTCACACGTGTGTGCGGCAACAGGGAGGGTCAGTGGTGGACGTGTCGTTCGCCACCCCTGTGCTAGCCACACGCGTCGTGAACTGGCGGGTGGAGATGGTGGAGACCCTGTCGGACCACCGATATGTGCGGTTCGACATCTCCACCCAGAGCCCGCGGGGGATGGCCCGCTCGGGCCAATCTCCCTTCCCGCGGTGGGCTCTCACCCGCCTGGACCGGGAGGCAGCCCTGGAGGCAGCGTTCCTCGAGGACTGGCTCTCGCCCCCTGTGGAGGTGACGGACGTGGACGCCGCAGCGGTCCAGCTGCGGAGGTCCCTGACCGAGGTGTGCAATTCCAGCATGCCTCGGTCTCGCCGTCCGCCTCCCCGTCGCGCCGTTTATTGGTGGACGGGGGAGCTGGCGGCGCTTCGGGCCGAGTGCGTGGAGGCCAGGAGGGCCTTCACGCGGAGTCGGCGGCGCGCCAGCCGATGTCAGGCGGAGGAGGACCGCCTCTACGCCTCTTACGTAGAGGCAAAGACGGTCCTCAAGTCGGCAATGTGCGCCGCCGAAGACTCGGCAAAGGCCGAGATGCTGGAGGGCCTCGATAGGGATCCGTTTGGGAGGCCATATAAGTTGGCGCGGAGCCAGCTGCGCCCTTATGGCCCCCCACTAACGGAGACCCTAGAGCCGGCGTTGCTGGATGGGGTGGTTCGGTCACTGTTTCCGCGCAGGACCGAATTCACCCCACCAACGATGAACCCCCCACTGGGGGGGGTGGCGGCTTCGCTGGCGGAGGAGGTCCCTCCGGTTTCGGTGGAGGAATTCGGCGCGGGGGTTTTTTCCCTCCGCGCGAAAAAGACGGCCCCTGGACCGGATGGCGTCCCCGCACGGGTGGTGGCCATCGCGGCGTCCCTAATGGAGCAGAGGTTTCGGGACCTCTTCAGCGCGTGCCTGACGGCTGGGAGGTTCCCGAAACTATGGAAGGAGGGGCAGCTTTGCCTGCTCCGCAAGGAGGGACGCCCGGTGGACTCCCCCTCGGCATACCGGCCCATCGTTCTGCTCGATGAGGTCGGTAAACTGTTCGAGGGGATCCTCGCCACCCGGCTTAACAGCCACTTGCGGGAGGTAGGGCCGGACCTGTCGGACGCCCAGTTCGGGTTTCGACAAGGGCGTTCGACGGTCGACGCGGTGGCCCTACTCAGGGGCCACGTTCAGGAGGCGGTCGAGGCTGGGGACGGAGTGTGTTTTGCGGCGGCGTGCGCTCTGGCCGGCACCCCTCCCTGGGAATTGGAGGCATGGGTGCTCGCCAGAGTGTATGAATGGGCGGCGCGGCATAGGGCGCTAGGTGAGCGCCCCGCCGCGCAAGAGCGGGATGCCGTGCGGCGGGAGGCGAGGGACGCAATCGTCCTGCACTGGACACAGGACCTCGCCTCCGCCACCTTTGGGCGCCGGACGCTGGACGCGCTCGGTCCTGTCCTGCGGGACTGGATCGAGCGCCCCCACGGTTTCCTCTCTTTCCGTCTGGTGCAGGTGTTGTCCGGGCATGGCTGCTTCGGAACGCACCTGCATCGGATCCAGAGGGAGGAAACCCCGGCGTGCCATGAATGCGGAGCCGCGGAGGACACGGCGCAGCACACCCTCGAGGTGTGCCCAGCCTGGGCTGAGCTGCGCCGTGCCCTGACAGATGTGGTCGGGATGGACCTCTCACTTCCCAGTGTGGTGAACTCCATGCTGGGGAGTGAGGAGGCTTGGGCGGCGGTTGCCTCCTTTTGCGAGAATGTCATGTCGCAAAAGGAGGCGGCGGAGCGCGCGCGGGAGGACGATCCTCTCGCGCCGCCGCTCCGCAGGCGAAGAAGGGGTGGGAGAAGGCGGTTATACGACCGTCGCCTCCCACCTTCTGGTGGTGATTAGCGGGCGATAGGCGCGGGGGCGCCTTCGCTCGCATTGCACAAATCGCCACCATCGTCGGGCGGGAACGGCCGCCTGGACCGGGAGGCAGCCCTGGAGGCAGCGTTCCTCGAGGACTGGCTCTCGCCCCCTGTGCAGGGCACGGACGTCGACGCCGCAGCGGTTCGGCTCCGGGGGTCCCTGACCGAGGTGTGCAACTCGAGCATGCCTCGGTCTCGCCGTCCGCCTCCCCGTCGCGCCGTTTATTGGTGGACGGCGGAGCTGGCGGCGCTCCGGGCCGCGTGCGTGGAGGCCAGGAGGGCCTACACGCGGAGTCGGCGGCGCACCAGCCGATGTCAGGCGGAGGAGGACCGCCTCTACGCCTCTTACGTAGAGGCAAAGACGGTCCTCAAGTTGGCAATGTGCGCCGCCGAGGACTCGGCAAAGGCCGAGATGCTGGAGGGCCTCGACAGGGATCCGTTTGGGAGGCCGTATAAGCAGGCGCGGAGCCAGCTGCGCCCTTACGGTCCCCCATTAGCGGAGACACTAGAGCCGGCGTTGCTGGATGGGGTGGTTCGGTCACTGTTTCCGCGCAGGACCGACTTCACCCCACCAACGATGAACCCCCCGCTGGGGGGGGTGGTGGCTTCGCCGGAGGAGGAGGTCCCTCCAGTATCGGTGGAGGAATTTCGCGCGGGGGTTCTGTCCCTCCGCGCGAAGAAGACGGCCCCTGGACCGGATGGTGTCCCCGCACGGGTGGTGGCCATCGCGGCGTCCCTCATGGAGGAGAGGTTTCGGGACCTCTTCAGCGCGTGCCTGACGGCTGGGAGGTTCCCGAAGCTCTGGAAGGAGGGGCAGCTTTGCCTGCTCCGGAAGGAGGGACGCCCGGTGGACTCCCCCTCGGCATACCGGCCCATCGTTCTGCTCGATGAGGTCGGTAAACTGTTCGAGGGGATCCTCGCCACCCGGCTTAACAGCCATTTGCGGGAGGTAGGGCCGGACCTGTCGGACGCCCAGTTCGGCTTTAGACAAGGGCGTTCGACGGTCGACGCGGTGGCCCTACTCAGGGGCCAAGTAAAGGCGGCGGTCGAGGCTGGGGACGGAGTGTTGGCGGTGTCGTTCGACATCGCCAACGCGTTCAACTCCGTGCCCCACTCGACCATATTGGAGGCACTCCGGTACCACGGAGTGCCCAAATATCTGCGGGCGATCCTGGCCAACTACCTGGAGGACCGGGAGGTCCTCCTGGCGGACAGGACGGCCAGGATCAGGCGCTACGGCGCGGAGTCCGGTGTTCCACAGGGTTCGGTGCTAGGGCCCCTCTTGTGGAACATCGGATTCGATTGGCTCCTGCGGGGCACCCTCCTCCAGGGCACGAGTGTCATCTGCTACGCGGATGACACTCTCCTCGTTGCCCGGGGGAGGGACTTTGGAGAGGCGGCCTGTTTGGCCTCAGCTGGCGGATCCTTAGTGGCAGGTAGGATCCGCCAGCTTGGTTTGAGGGTAGCGCTGAACAAGACCGAGGCCGTGTTCTTTCACGGGCCTCGGCAGCGCTGCCCTCCTGACGCCCACATCGTGGTGGAGGGCGTCCGGATAGGGGTCGGGGCCCAGATGAAGTATCTGGGCCTCGTGCTAGACAGCAGGTGGCGCTTCGGCCCGCACTTCAGCGGGCTGTCGACGCGCCTGCTGAAAGCCGCGGACGCCCTCTCATGGCTCCTCCCAAACCTGGGAGGGCCCAAGGAGCGATGCCGGCGCCTCTATGCCGGCATCCTGAAGAGCATGGCCCTGTACGGGGCACCCATCTGGGCGGACTCCCTCCACAGGAGGGAGAATGCAACCGCCATCCGCAGGCCCCAACGGGCCATTGCACAGCGGGTGGCGAGGGCCTACCGCTCGGTGGGTTTTGCGGCGGCGTGCGCTCTGGCCGGCATCCCTCCCTGGGAATTGGAGGCATGGGTGCTCGCCAGAGTGTATGAGTGGACGGCGCGGCGTAGGGCGCTGGGTGAGCGCCCCGCCGCGCAAGAGCGGGATGCCGTGCGGCGGGAGGCGAGGGACGCAATCGTCCTACACTGGACACAGGACCTCGCCTCCGCCACCTTTGGACGCCGGACGTTGGACGCGCTCGGTCCAGCCCTGCGGGACTGGCTCGAGCGCCCCCACGGTTTCCTCTCGTTCCGTCTAGTGCAGGTGTTGTCCGGACATGGTTGTTTCGGAACGCACCTGCACCGGATCCGGAGGGAGGAAACCCCGGCGTGCCACCATTGCGGAGCCGCGGAGGACACGGCGCAGCACACCCTCGAGGTGTGCCCAGCCTGGGCTGAGCTGCGCCGTGCCCTGACAGATGTGGTCGGTATGGACCTCTCACTTCCCAGTGTGGTGAACTCCATGCTGGGGAGTGAGGAGGCTTGGGCGGCGGTTGCCTCCTTTTGCGAGAATGTCATGTCGCAAAAGGAGGCGGCGGAGCGCGCGCGGGAGGATGATCCTCTCGCGCCGCCGCTCCGCAGGCGAAGAAGGGGTGGGAGACGGCGGTTGTACGATCGTCGCCTCCCTCCTTCTGGTGGTGATTAGCGGGCGACAGGCGTGGGGGCGCCTTCGCTCGCATTGCACTAATCACCACCCTCGTCGGGCGGGAACGGCCGAGCACTCACGGTCGTTCCCGGGCCCCTCCACTAAGGGAGGGGCGTGCGGGCCCCGCTGTAAAGGCGGGCGGTCGTCGGTGGGGGACTGGACGTAAAGGCTGTGCCGGTTTCCCAGTCCTCCTCCAAATAGACGATGCGGGAGTGCCGCTGGGTTATTTTAGTGGGTATGCCGGAGTAGCCGGAGAGTCCCACATAACCCGCCCATCCCCCAATGGGCGGGTATGCGTAACGCATTTTTTCCCAGCGCAAACATAAAAAAAAAAAAAAAAAAAAGGTTAGGTTAGGTTAGGTTGGGGAGTACGGGGCCCCGATCTGGGCGGCTGACCTGACGGCCGGTAGCATTGCTGTTCTGCGGAGACCGCAGAGAGCTATGGCCGTCAGAGTCATCAGGGGATATCGCACGGTCTCCTACGAGGCGGCCTGTGTACTGGCCGGATCCCCGCCCTGGGACCTCGAGGCGAAAGTACTCGCGTCACTGTACCGGTGGCGCGAGGAGATGCTGGTGCAAGGCGAGCGGCCGATGCAGCGACACATGGAGCTGCGTCGGTCGCAGCTTCGCGAGGCCCTGGTGGCGGAATGGCGGGACAGGCTCTCACGCCCAACCGCCGGCCTCGTCACTATCGAGGCGGTCCGGCCGGTACTCGAGCGTTGGCTCGGGAGGAGGCACGGCTCCCTGTCGTTTCGGGTGACGCAGGTACTCTCGGGGCATGGCTGCTTCGGGAAGTACCTGTGTCGCATAAACAGGGAGCCGGACGCCCGGTGTCACCACTGCGTCGACTGTCGGGAGGACACGGCGCTGCATACGCTGGCAGAGTGTGCCGCTTGGGAGGAGCAGCGCCGTGCCCTCATTTCTGGAGTAGGCAGTGACCTGTCGCTGCCGGCCGTCGTAAACTCGATGGTTGGCGGCGAAGAGTCCTGGGACGCGGTGGTTTCCTTTTGCGAGACAGTCATCTCGCGGAAGGAAGCTGCGGAAAGGGAGAGGGAGATTACATCCTCTCACCCTGCCCGCAGCAGACGCACCGGGCGTCGGCGGAGGGCGGACAGCGCCCTCTTCCGGCCCCCCTAAATGGGCCCAGGGGCGACGGACTCGGGGGTGTCCGTTGCCCACTACACATCTGGACCCGAGGTGGCGGCGCGACGTGTTCCACGCGCGCCCCTCTTAGACGTTGCGGGGGGAGTTTAATACCTCACTCCCCCCCCCCTAATGCGAGGAGGCCCGCAATTATGGGCCAGCACCAGCCGGGGGTTGCGGAAGTATCGTATGTTCCCGCGACCCCTGGCGCAGGTGTGAGATGGAACACCGGGGTGGTTTTTAGTCAGTAGGAGTCTGACAGACCCCTCCGCTTCCCCCGAGGCGGAGGACATCCATGCAGGATTTTCCACCCCGCAAAAAAAAAAAAAAAGGTTAGGTTGGGGAGGGGAACCACCCCACAGTGCTTGCGTCCACGTCGCGTTCCCCGGAAACGTCCCAGTTCTGACCACCGTAACGGAGTGGCAGACTGGGTACGGCTAAAGTGCACTGTGCTTCGTAGCTAACCCAAAGGCCCTTCTCAGGGCCAACCCAAAGGCCCTTCTCAGGGCCAACCCAAAGGCCCTTCTCAGGGCCAACCAAAAGGCCCTTCTCAGGGCCAACGCGACGCAGCCTTAGCGTCGGAGGAAGGCAGGACCTTCTACGGAGGGAAGGCGGGCGATTTGTCTGAATCCGACAACGAGTCCGTATTGTCGGATGCCAGTTCAATGGTGATTGATGCTCGATCGCGATCGGCATCGAGGAAGCGGAGCTTCTTGAAAGTCGTGTCCGATGGGTCCTCGGGCTCAGGTTCAGCGAAGGGGCCCGGAAGGAGGGTCAAGTCTAGAAAGGCGACGACAGCGGCAGACACCCACGACGTGGGTTTAGCCGACGCCCAACGCGAGTTGGACCTGGCAAGGCGGGAGCAGCTCCAGCAAGAGCTGGAGGAGCGGGTTGCGGCCCAGGAGGAACGGGCGCGCGTCGCCCGTGCAAAGTCCGGGTACGGGGCGTCCCGCGTCCTGTACGCGGACCACTCCTTGGCCGAACTCCAGAGGATGGCCTTGGAGGACGAGGAGGCGATCGTGGAGGTCGCCGCCAAGTCCTCGCATCTGAAGGGGACTTTTCAGAAGTCCCTCAAATGCCGGGCCGCGAGTCTTCGCGAAATCGTCGCGGAGCTGGTGGACCGCAAGGCCAGCGATGAGTCGCGGCAACTGCAGGCGAAAGTAGATCGCCTGCAGTCGGAGGTCAGCCAGCTGCACTTAAAGCTGGCTGAAGCCACGGCCCGGCCATCGCAAGCCGAGCCCGGACCTGCGGCGGAGGGTCTTTCCTCCACTCCCGGCCTTGAGGATGTCCTCCGCAGGGTCATGGCGGAGGAGAGGGCGTTCGTTCGCTCCTGCCTAGCGCGCATCGAGGACCGGCTCCTACCGGAGAAACGCCTCCGACCGCCGCTTGCGGCAGACAAGAGGCGAGAGGAGCGAGTGGAAACCTCCCAGAGGGAAGACGCCCTACTCCCTTCGACCACCCCGACCAACCAGCAGGGCTGGACGAAGGTGGTCGGTAAGGGCAAGG
The DNA here is from genome assembly GCA_951640165.1 of Pseudoips prasinana. Taxonomy (NCBI): domain Eukaryota; kingdom Metazoa; phylum Arthropoda; class Insecta; order Lepidoptera; family Nolidae; genus Pseudoips; species Pseudoips prasinana. Next base: position 250,435 of record OX621238.1, on the reverse strand, counting down.
GAAAAAGGACGGCAGCTGTCATCCCTGCCGTTCCCGCCACCACCACTCCCAGCCATTCGCAGCCGACTGGCAAAGGGAAGGGAAAAGGGAAAGGGAAGGGGAAGAGCACCCCCCCAGCCCCAGCCGTCCCCGCCACCACCCCTGCTGGTCAGTCGACTGGCACGGGAAAGGGGAAGGGTTCGACCCCAGCCGGTGTCAGGAGGAACTTGGTTCCTCCCAAGACCGCAGCCGTCGTGATGACGCTCACCACGGAGGCTGCGGAGCGGGGCGAGACGTACGCGTCCGTGATGTTGCGGGCGCGTGCCAATGCCGATCCTACCAAATTGGGGATCGGTAAAGTCTCGTGCCGCCGGACGCAGGCTGGGGCTCGAATTTTCGAGTTCCCGGGTGCCGAGGGCGCGAAGAACGCGGACCTCTTTGCAGCGAAGCTGCAGGAGGTCATCGCGAACTCGGCGAAGGTGGCCAGGCCGGTGAAGTCGGCGGCCATCGAGGTGACGGACCTGGATGACTCCGTCACCAGGGAGGAGGTGGTGGCAGCGATCGCAGCCATTGGGGGCTGCGAAGTCGCAGCGGTGCAGGGCGGGGGCATCAGGCCCGGGCGCGGCGGCATGGGCACTTTTCGCCTGGAGTGCCCAGTCGCCGCTGCCAAAGCCATCCTCGAGAAGGGACGGCTCGCCGTCGGGTTCAGCTCGGCGGCGGTCCGGGCCCTTGAGGTCCTGCCGCTGAGGTGTTACCGGTGCTTCGGCATCGGTCACACCCGGGCCCTCTGTCCGTCCAGTGTCGACAGGGCGGACAGCTGCTACCGCTGCGGCAAGGAGGGGCATAAAGCCGCCTCCTGCGAGGCCACCGCACCGCACTGCGCGGTGTGTGCCGCCAGTGGCCGCCCTGCGGGCCACATTATGAAGGGGAGGAATTGTATTCCTCCCCTTAAGAAGGGCAAAGTGCAGGCGCCGACCCGGCCTGTCGCTGCCACCGTCACCCCAGTAGCTGGGACCTCGGCGGCTGTGGAGGAGGAGAGTGCGATGTTCGATTAATGGGTAGAGTCGAACATCGCATCCTCCAGGCGAACACCAACCACTGCAGAGCGGCACAGGATCTGCTGATGCAGACTGTGGCCGAGTGGTTGGTGGACGTGGCGGTGGTCGCCGAGCCGTACTCGGTACCTGGCCGTTGGCTGGGTGATCGGGACGGCTTGGTGGCGTTGGTGTCGCGGCCTGCCACGGACTCCCCTCCCCTCTCGCTTTTAGAGAGGGGTCCGGGATACGTGGCCGCCGCGTGGGGAGACATAGCCCTGGTCGGGGTCTATTTCTCCCCAAACCGCCCTCTAAGGGACTTCGAGGATTTTCTCGAGGTCCTTACGGCAGTCGTCGGGAGGGCGGCGCCACGTCAGGTCGTCATATTGGGCGACCTGAACGCCAAGGCGGTGGCCTGGGGCAACCCAGCGGCGTCCTGCAACGTCCGGGGGCACGCCGTCGAATTTTGGTCGGCTTCGTGCGGCGTGTCCCTCCTGAACAGGGGGGATGTTCACACGTGTGTGCGGCAACGGGGAGGGTCAGTGGTGGACGTATCGTTCGCCACCCCCGTTCTAGCCGCCCGCGTCGTGAACTGGCGGGTGGAGTTGGTGGAGACCCTGTCGGACCACCGATATGTGCGGTTCGACATCTCCACCCAGAGCCCGCGGGGGATGGCCCGCTCGGGCCAATCTCCCTTCCCGCGGTGGGCTCTCACCCGCCTGGACCGGGAGGCAGCCCTGGAGGCAGCGTTCCTCGAGGACTGGCTCTCGCCCCCTGTGGAGGTGACGGACGTGGACGCCGCAGCGGTCCAGCTGCGGAGGTCCCTGACCGAGGTGTGCAACTCCAGCATGCCTCGGTCTCGCCGTCCGCCTCCCCGTCGCGCCGTTTATTGGTGGACGGGGGAGCTGGCGGCGCTACGGGCCGCGTGCGTGGAGGCCAGGAGGGCCTACACGTGGAGTCGGCGGCGCACCAGCCGATGTCAGGCTGAGGAGGACCGCCTCTACGCCTCTTACCTAGAGGCAAAGACGGTCCTCAAGTCGGAAATGTGCGCCGCCGAGGACTCGGCAAAGGCCGAGATGCTGGAAGGCCTCGACAGGGATCCGTTTGGGAGGCCGTATAAGCAGGCGCGGAGCCAGCTGCGCCCTTACGGTCCCCCATTAGCGGAGACCCTAGAGCCGGCGTTGCTGGATGGGGTGGTTCGGTCACTGTTTCCGCGCAGGACCGACTTCACCCCACCAACGATGAACCCCCCACTGGGGGGGGTGGTGGCTTCGCCGGAGGAGGAGGTCCCTCCAGTGTCGGTGGAGGAACTTCGCGCGGGGGTTCTGTCCCTCCGCGCGAAGAAGACGGCCCCTGGACCAGATGGCGTCCCCGCACGGGTGGTGGCCATCGCAGCGTCCTTCCTGGAGCAGAGGTTTCGGGACCTCTTCAGCGCGTGCCTGACGGCTGGGAGGTTCCCGAAGATCTGGAAGGAGGGGCAGCTTTGCCTGCTCCGGAAGGAGGGACGCCCGGTGGACTCCCCCTCGGCATACCGGCCCATCGTTCTGCTCGATGAGGTCGGTAAATTGTTCGAGGGGATCATCGCCACCCGGCTTAATAGCCAGTTGCGGGAGGTAGGGCCAGACCTGTCGGACGCCCAGTTCGGGTTTCGACAGGGGCGTTCGACGGTCGACGCGGTGGCCCTACTCAGGGGCCAAGTGCAGGAGGCGGTTGGAGCTGGGGACGGAGTGTTGGCGGTGTCGTTCGACATCGCCAACGCCTTCAACTCCGTGCCCCACTCGACCATATTGGAGGCACTCCGGTATCACGGAGTGCCCCAATATCTGCGGGCGATCCTGGCCAACTACCTGGAGGACCGAGAGGTCCTCCTGGCGGACAGGACGGCCAGGATCAGGCGCTACGGCGCGGAGTCCGGTGTTCCACAGGGTTCGGTGCTAGGGCCCCTCTTGTGGAACATCGGATTCGATTGGCTGCTGCGCGGCACCCTCCTCCAGGGCACGAGTGTCATCTGCTACGCGGATGACACTCTCCTCGTTGCCCAGGGGAGGGACTTTCGGGAGGCGGCCTGTCTGGCCTCGGCTGGCGGATCCTTAGTGGCAGGTAGGATCTTCCAGCTTGGTTTGAGGGTAGCGCTGAACAAGACCGAGGCCGTGTTCTTTCACGGGCCTCGGCAGCGCTGCCCTCCAGACGCCCACATCGTCGTGGAGGGCGTCCGAATAGGGGTCGGGGCCCAGATGAAGTATCTGGGCCTCGTGCTGGACAGCAGGTGGCGCTTCGGCCCGCACTTCAGCGGGCTGTCGACGCGCCTGCTGAAGGCCGCGGACGCCCTCTCATGGCTCCTCCCGAACCTGGGCGGGCCCAAGGAGCGATGCCGGCGCCTCTATGCCGGCATCCTCAAAAGCATGGCCCTATATGGGGCTCCCATCTGGGCGGACTCCCTCCACAGGAGGGAGAATGCAACCGCCATCCGCAGGCCCCAACGGGCCATTGCACAGCGGGTGGCGCGAGCCTACCGCTCGGTGGGCTTCGCGGCGGCGTGCGCTCTGGCCGGCACCCCTCCATGGGAATTGGAGGCATGGGTGCTCGCCAGAGTGTACGAGTGGACGGCGCGGCGTAGGGCGCTGGGTGAGCGCCCAGCCGCGGAAGAGCGGGAGGCCGTGCGGCGGGAGGCGAGGGATGCCATCGTCCTCCACTGGGCACGCGACCTCGCCTCCGCCACCTTTGGACGCCGGACGCTGGACGCGCTCGGTCCAGTCCTGCAGGACTGGCTCGAGCGCCCCCACGGTTTCCTTTCGTTCCGTCTGGTGCAGGTGTTGTCCGGGCATGGCTGCTTCGGAACGCACCTGCATCGGATCCAGAGGGAGGAAACCCCGGCGTGCCACGAGTGTGGAGCCGCGGAGGACACGGCGCAGCACACCCTCGAGGTGTGCCCAGCCTGGGCTGAGCTGCGCCGTGCCCTGACAGATGTGGTCGGGCAAGACCTCTCACTTCCCAGTGTGGTCAACTCCATGCTGGGGAGTGAGGAGGCTTGGGCGGCGGTTGCCTCCTTTTGCGAGAATGTCATGTCGCAAAAGGAGGCGGCGGAGCGCGCGCGGGAGGATGATCTTCTCGCGCCGCCGCTCCGCAGGCGAAGAAGGGGTGGGAGACGGCGGTTGTACGATCGTCGCCTCCCTCCTTCTGGTGGTGATTAGCGGGCGACAGGCGCGGGGGCGCCTTCGCTCGCATTGCACTAATCACCACCCTCGTCGGGCGGGAACGGCCGAGCACTCACGGACGTTCCCGGGCCCCTCCACTTAGGGAGGGGCGTGCGGGCCCCGCTGTAAAGGCGGGCGGTCGTCGGTGGAGGACTGGACGTAAAGGCTGTGCCGGTTTCCCAGTCCTCCTCCAAATAGACGATGCGGGAGTGCCGCTGGGTTATTTTAGTGGGTATGCCGGAGTAGCCGGAGAGTCCCACATAGCCCGTCCATCCCCCAATGGGCGGGTATGCGTAACGCATTTTTTCCCAGCGCAAACAAAAAAAAAAAAAAAAAAAAGGTTAGGTTAGGTTAGGTTGGGGAGGGGAACCACCCCACAGTGCTTGCGTCCACGTCGCGTTCCCCGGAAACGTCCCAGTTCTGACCACCGTAACGGAGTGGCAGACTGGGTACGGCTAAAGTGCACTGTGCTTCGTAGCGAACAACTGCCTTGCGTGCTACGAATACTGCTTTGTTTGCTATGCCAAAACCAGCGCGGGATGCCCTCGGGCATTTTGTGAAAAAAGGCCCTTCTCAGGGCCAACCCAAAGGCCCTTCTCAGGGCCAACCCAAAGGCCCTTCTCAGGGCCAACCAAAAGGCCCTTCTCAGGGCCACCGCGACGCATCAGCGTCGGAGGAAGGCAGGGCCTTCTATGGCGGGAGGGAGGGCGATTTGTCGGACTCCGAAATTGAGTTCTTCGAATCGGACGCCGATTCCATGGTGTTGGAGGATTCGCGATCGAGATCCGCGTCCCGAAAGCGGAAATCCTTTTTAAAGGACGGGTCCGATGGCTCCTCGGCTTCAGGTTCTGTAAAGAAGAAACCGAAGGCTAAGAAGCCGGCAATAGTGGCAGATACCCACGAGGTGGGTTTAGCGGACGCCCAGCGCGAGCTGGACCTAACCAGGCGGGAGCGGCTCCAACATGACCTGGAGGAGCAGGTTGTGGCCAGGGAGGAACGTGCGCGCGCCGCCCGTGCCAAGTCCGGGTACGGGGCGTCCCGCGTCCAGTACGCGGACCACTCCCTGGCCGAACTGGAGCGGATGGCTTTGGAGGACGAGGAGGTGATCATCGAGGTCGCCACCAAGTCCTCCCACCTAAAAGGGACTTTTCAGAAGTCCCTTAAATGCCGGGCCGCGAGCATGCGAGGCATCGTCGCGGAGCTGGTCGACCGCAAGGCCAGCGACGAGACGCGGCAACTGCAGGCGAGAGTGGATCGCCTGCAGTCGGAGGTGAGCCAGCTTCACCTGAAGCTGGCTGAAGCCACGGCCCGGCCATCCCAAGCCGAGCCCAGACCTGCGGAAGAGGGCTTCGCCCCCCCCTCCGGCCTTGAGGATATCCTCCGCAAGGTCATGGCGGAGGAGAGGTCATTTGTCCGCGCCTGCCTGGCAGGCATTGAGGACCGGCTCTTGCCGGCGAAAGTCGTCCGACCGCCGCTTGCGGCGGACAGGAGGCGAGAGGAGCCGGTGCCTAGCTCCTCGAGGGAGGACGCCCTTCTCCCTTCCACCACCCCGACCAACCAGCAGGGCTGGACGAAGGTGGTCGGTAAGGGGAAGGGCAAAGGCAAAAGGACGGCACCTGTCGTCCCTGCCGTCCCCGCCACCACCACTCCCGGCCAGTCGGCTGCGACTGGCAAAGGAAAAGGGAAGGGGAAGGGAAAGAGCACCCCTCCAGCCCCAGCCGTCTCCGCCACCACCCCTGCTGGTCAGTCGACTGGCACGGGAAAGGGGAAGGGGAAGGGTTCGACCCCAGCCGGTGTCAGGAGGAACTTGGTTCCTCCCAAGACCGCAGCCGTCGTGATGACGCTCACCACGGAGGCTGTGGAGCGGGGCGAGACGTACGCGTCCGTGATGTTGCGGGCGCGTGCCAATGCCGATCCTACCAAACTGGGGATCGGTAAAGTCTCGTGCCGCCGGACGCAGGCTGGGGCTCGAATTTTCGAGTTCCCGGGTGCCGAGGGCGCGAAGAACGCAGACCTCTTTGCAGCGAAGCTGCAGGAGTACATTGCGGATGCGGCGAAGGTGGCGAGGCCGGTGAAGTCAGCGGCCATTGAGGTGGCTGATCTTGATGATTCAGTCACCAAAGAGGAGGTGGTGGCAGCGATCGCAGCCATAGGTGGCTGCGCAGTCGCAGCGGTGCAGGGCGGGGGCATCAGGCCCGGGCGCGGCGGCATGGGCACTATTCGCCTGGAGTGCCCAGTCGCCGCTGCCAAAGCCGTCCTCGAAAAGGGACGGCTCGCCGTCGGGTTCAGCTCGGCGGCGGTCCGGGCACTTGAGGAGCAGCCGCTGAGGTGCTACAAGTGCTTCGGAATCGGCCACACCCGAGCCCTCTGTCCGTCCAGTGTCGACAGGACGGACAGCTGCTACCGATGCGGCAAGGAGGGGCACAAAGCCGCCTCCTGCGAGGCCACCGCACCGCACTGCGCGGTGTGTGCCGCCAGTGGCCGCCCTGCGGGCCACATTATGAAGGGGAGGAACTGTATTCCTCCCCTAAAGAAGGGCAAAATGCAGGCGCTGACCCGGCCTGTCGCTGCCACCGCCACCCCAGTAGCTGGGACCTCGGCGGCTGTGGAGAAGGAGGGTGCGATGATCCATTAATGGGTAGGATCGAACATCGCATCCTCCAGGCGAACACCAACCACTGCAGAGCGGCCCAGGATTTGCTCATGCAGACCGTGGCCGAGTGGTTGGTGGACGTGGCGGTGGTCGCCGAGCCGTACTCGGTGCCTGGCCGTTGGCTGGGTGATCGGGACGGCTTGGTGGCGTTGGTGTCGCGGCCTGCCACGGACTCCCCACCCCTCTCGCTTTTAGAGAGGGGTCCGGGATACGTGGCCGCCGCGTGGGGAGAAATAGCCCTGGTCGGGGTCTATTTCTCCCCAAACCGCCCTCTAAGGGACTTCGAGAATTTTCTCGAAGTCCTTACGGCAGTCGTCGGGAGGGCGGCACCACGTCAGGTCGTAGTGGTTGGCGACCTGAACGCCAAGTCGGTGGCCTGGGGCAACCCAGCGGCGTCGTGCAACGTCCGGGGGCGCGCCGCCGAATTTTGGTCGGCTTCGTGCGGCGTGTCCCACCTGAACAGGGGGGATGTTCACACGTGTGTGCGGCAACGGGGAGGGTCAGTGGTGGACGTATCGTTCGCCACCCCCGTGCTAGCCGCCCGCGTCGTGAACTGGCGGGTGGAGATGGTGGAGACCCTGTCGGACCACCGATATGTGCGGTTCGACATCTCCACCCAGAGCCCGCGGGGGATGGCCCGCTCGGGCCAATCTCCCTTCCCGCGGTGGGCTCTCACCCGCCTGGACCGGGAGTCAGCCCAGGAGGCGGCGTTCCTCCGGGACTGGCTCTCGCCCCCTGTGGAGGTACGTACGGACGTAGACGCCGCAGCGGTCCAGCTGCGGAGGTCCCTGACCGAGGTGTGCAATTCCAGCATGCCTCGGTCTCGCCGTCCGCCTCCCCGTCGCGCCGTTTATTGGTGGACGGGGGAGCTGGCGGTGCTCCGGGCCGCGTGCGTGGAGGCCAGGAGGGCCTACACGCGGAGTCGGCGGCGCACCAGCCGATGTCAGGCTGAGGAGGACCGCCTCTACGCCTCTTACGAAGAGGCAAAGACGGTCCTCAAGTCGGCAATGTGCGCCGCCGAAGACTCGGCAAGGGCCGAGATGCTGGAGGGACTCGATAGGGATCCGTTTGGGAGGCCATATAAGCTGGCGCGGAGCCAGCTGCGCCCTTATGGCCCCCCACTAACGGAGACCCTAGAGCCGGCGTTGCTGGATGGGGTGGTTCGGTCATTGTTTCCGCGCAGGACCGAATTCACCCCTCCAACGATGAACCCCCCGCTGGGGGGGGTGGTGGCTTCGCCGGCGGAGGAGGTCCCTCCAGTGTCGGCGGAGGAAGTTCGCGCGGGGGTTCTGCCCCTCCGCGCGAAGAAGACGGCCCCTGGACCGGACGGCGTCCCCGCACGGGTGGTGGCCATCGCGGCGTCCCTCATGGAGGAAAGGCTTCGGGACCTCTTCAGCGCGTGCCTGATGGCTGGGAGGTTCCCGAAGCCATGGAAGGAAGGCAAATTGTGCCTTCTCCGGAAGGAGGGACGCCCGGTGGACTCCCCCTCGGCATACCGGCCCATCGTTCTGCTGGATGAGGTCGGTAAACTGTTCGAGGGGATACTCGCCACCCGGCTTAATAGCCATTTGCGGGAGGTAGGGCCGGACCTGTCGGACGCCCAGTTCGGGTTCCGACAGGGGCGTTCGACGGTCGACGCGTTGGCCCTACTCAGGGGCCAGGTGCGGGAGGCGGTCGAGGCTGGGGACGGAGTGTTGGCGGTGTCGTTCGACATCGCCAACGCCTTCAACTCCGTGCCCCACTCGACCATATTGGAGGCACTCCGATACTACGGAGTGCCCCAATATCTGCGGGCGATCCTGGCCGACTACTTGAGGGACCGAGAGGTCCTTCTGGTGGACAAGACGGCCAGGATCAGGCGCTACGGCGCGGAGTCCGGTGTCCCACAGGGTTCGGTGCTAGGGCCCCTCTTGTGGAACATCGGATTCGATTGGGTCCTTCGGGGCACCCTCCTCCAGGGCACGAGTGTCATCTGCTACGCGGATGACACTCTCCTCGTTGCCCGGGGGAGTGACTTTGGGGCGGCGGCCTGTTTGGCCTCGGCTGGCGGATCCTTAGTGGCAGGTAGGATCCGCCAGCTCGGATTGAGGGTGGCGCTGAACAAGACCGAGGCCGTGTTCTTTCACGGGCCTCGGCAGCGCTGCCCTCCTGACGCCCACATCGTAGTGGAGGGCGTCCGGATAGGGGTCGGGGCCCAGATGAAGTATCTGGGCCTCGTGCTGGACAGCAGGTGGCGCTTCGGCCCGCACTTTAGCGGGCTGTCGACGCGCCTGCTGAAAGCCGCGGACGCCCTCTCATGGCTCCTCCCAAACCTGGGAGGGCCCAAGGAGCGATGCCGGCGCCTCTATGCCGGCATCCTGAAGAGCATGGCCCTGTACGGGGCACCCATCTGGGCGGACTCCCTCCACAGGAGGGAGAATGCAACCGCCATCCGCAGGCCCCAACGGGCCATTGCACAGCGGGTGGCGAGGGCCTACCGCTCAGTGGGCTTTGCGGCGGCGTGCGCTCTGGCCGGCACCCCTCCCTGGGAATTGGAGGCATGGGTGCTCGCCAGAGTGTATGAGTGGACGGCGCGGCGTAGGGCGCTGGGTGAGCGCCCCGCCGCGCAAGAGCGGGATGCCGTGCGGCGGGAGGCGAGGGACGCAATCGTCCTACACTGGACACAGGACCTCGCCTCCGCCACCTTTGGACGCCGGACGTTGGACGCGCTCGGTCCAGCCCTGCGGGACTGGCTCGAGCGCCCCCACGGTTTCCTCTCGTTCCGTCTAGTGCAGGTGTTGTCCGGACATGGTTGTTTCGGAACGCACCTGCACCGGATCCGGAGGGAGGAAACCCCGGCGTGCCACCATTGCGGAGCCGCGGAGGACACGGCGCAGCACACCCTCGAGGTGTGCCCAGCCTGGGCTGAGCTGCGCCGTGCCCTGACAGATGTGGTCGGGCAGGACCTCTCACTTCCCAGTGTGGTTAACTCCATGCTGGGAAGTGTGGAGGCTTGGGCGGCGGTTGCCTCCTTTTGCGAGGATGTTATGTCGCAAAAGGAGGCGGCGGAGCGCGTGCGGGAGGATGATCCTCTCGCGCCGCCGCTCCGCAGGCGAAGAAGGGGTGGGAGACGGCGGTTGTACGATCGTCGCCTCCCTCCTTCTGGTGGTGATTAGCGGGCGACAGGCGCGGGGGCGCCTTCGCTCGCATTGCAGTAATCACCACCCTCGTCGGGCGGGAACGGCCGAGCACTCGCGGTCGTTCCCGGGCCCCTCCACTTAAAGAGGGGCGTGCGGGCCCCGCTGTAAAGGCGGGCGGTCGTCGGTGGGGGACTGGACGTAAAGGCTGTGCCGGTTTCCCAGTCCTCCTCCACACAGACGATGCGGGAGTGCCGCTGGGTTATTTTAGTGGGTATGCCGGGCTAGCCGGAGAGTCCCACATAACCCGTCCATACCCCAATGGGCGGGTATGCGTAACGCATTTTTTCCCAGCGCAAACAAAAAAAAAAAAAAAAAAAAAAAAAAGGTTAGGTTGGGGAACCACCCCACAGTGCTTGCGTCCACGTCGCGTTCCCCGGAAACGTCCCAGTTCTGACCACCGTAACGGAGTGGCAGACTGGGTACGGCTAAAGTGCACTGTGCTTCGTAGCTACCTATTGCGTTGAGAGTTACGAATTTTGCGTTGTTTGATATGCCAAAACCTGTGCGGGATGCCCTCGGGCATTTTGTAAAAAAAGGCCCTTCTCAGGGCCAACCCAAAGGCCCTTCTCAGGGCCAACCCAAAGGCCCTTCTCAGGGCCAACCCAAAGGCCCTTCTCAGGGCCAACCAAAAGGCCCTTCTCAGGGCCAACGCGACGCAGCCTTAGCGTCGGAGGAAGGCAGGACCTTCTACGGAGGGAAGGCGGGCGATTTGTCTGAATCCGACAACGAGTCCGTATTGTCGGATGCCAGTTCAATGGTGATTGATGCTCGATCGCGATCGGTATCGAGGAAGCGGAGCTTCTTGAAAGTCGTGTCCGACGGGTCCTCGGGCTCAGGTTCAGCGAAGGGGCCCGGAAGGAGGGTCAAGTCTAGAAAGGCGACGACAGCGGCAGACACCCACGACGTGGGTTTAGCCGACGCCCAACGCGAGTTGGACCTGGCAAGGCGGGAGCAGCTCCAGCAAGAGCTGGAGGAGCGGGTTGCATCCCAGGAGGAACGGGCGCGCGTCGCCCGTGCAAAGTCCGGGTACGGGGCGTCCCGCGTCCTGTACGCGGACCACTCCTTGGCCGAACTCCAGAGGATGGCCTTGGAGGACGAGGAGGCGATCGTGGAGGTCGCCGCCAAGTCCTCGCATCTGAAGGGGACTTTCCAGAAGTCCCTCAAATGCCGGGCCGCGAGTCTTCGCGAAATCGTCGCGGAGCTGGTGGACCGCAAGGCCAGCGATGAGTCGCGGCAACTGCAGGCGAAAGTAGATCGCCTGCAGTCGGAGGTCAGCCAGCTGCACTTAAAGCTGGCTGAAGCCACGGCCCGGCCATCGCAAGCCGAGCCCGGACCTGCGGCGGAGGGTCTTTCCTCCACTCCCGGCCTTGAGGATGTCCTCCGCAGGGTCATGGCGGAGGAGAGGGCGTTCGTTCGCTCCTGCCTAGCGGGCATCGAGGACCGGCTCCTACCGGAGAAACGCCTCCGACCGCCGCTTGCGGCAGACAAGAGGCGAGAGGAGCGAGTGGAAACCTCCCAGAGGGAAGACGCCCTACTCCCTTCGACCACCCCGACCAACCAGCAGGGCTGGACGAAGGTGGTCGGTAAGGGCAAGGGTAAGGGATAAAGGACGGCAGCTGTCGTCCCTGCCGTTCCCGCCACCACCACTCCCAGCCATTCGCAGCCGACTGGCAAAGGGAAGGGGAAAGGGAAAGGGAAGGGGAAGAGCACCCCCCCAGCCCCAGCCGTCCCCGCCACCACCCCTGCTGGTCAGTCGACTGGCACGGGAAAGGGGAAGGGTTCGACCCCAGCCGGTGTCAGGAGGAACTTGGTTCCTCCCAAGACCGCAGCCGTCGTGATGACGCTCACCACGGAGGCTGCGGAGCGGGGCGAGACGTACGCGTCCGTGATGTTGCGGGCGCGTGCCAATGCCGATCCTACCAAATTGGGGATCGGTAAAGTCTCGTGCCGCCGGACGCAGGCTGGGGCTCGAATTTTCGAGTTCCCGGGTGCCGAGGGCGCGAAGAACGCGGACCTCTTTGCAGCGAAGCTGCAGGAGGTCATCGCGAACTCGGCGAAGGTGGCCAGGCCGGTGAAGTCGGCGGCCATCGAGGTGACGGACCTGGATGACTCCGTCACCAGGGAGGAGGTGGTGGCAGCGATCGCAGCCATTGGGGGCTGCGAAGTCGCAGCGGTGCAGGGCGGGGGCATCAGGCCCGGGCGCGGCGGCATGGGCACTATTCGCCTGGAGTGCCCAGTCGCCGCTGCCAAAGCCGTCCTCGAGAAGGGACGGCTCGCCGTCGGGTTCAGCTCGGCGGCGGTCCGGGCCCTTGAGGTCCTGCCGCTGAGGTGTTACCGGTGCTTCGGCATCGGTCACACCCGGGCCCTCTGTCCGTCCAGTGTCGACAGGGCGGACAGCTGCTACCGCTGCGGCAAGGAGGGGCACAAAGCCGCCTCCTGCGAGGCCACCGCACCGCACTGCGCGGTGTGTGCCGCCAGTGGCCGCCCTGCGGGCCACATTATGAAGGGGAGGTACAAGGCGGGGGCATCAGGCCCGGGCGCGGCGGCATGGGCGCAATTCGCCTGGAGTGCCCAGTCGCCGCTGCCAAAGCCGTCCTCGAGAAGGGACGGCTCGCCGTCGGGTTCAGCTCGGCGGCGGTCCGGGCCCTTGAGGTCCCGCCGCTGAGGTGTTACCGGTGCTTCGGCATCGGTCACACCCGGGCCCTCTGTCCGTCCAGTGTCGACAGGACGGACAGCTGCTACCGCTGCGGCAACGAGGGGCACAAAGCCGCCTCCTGCGAGGCCACCGCACCGCACTGCGCGGTGTGTGCCGCCAGTGGCCGCCCTGCGGGCCACATTATGAAGGGGAGGAATTGTATTCCTCCCCTTAAGAAGGGCAAAGCGCAGGCGCCGACCCGGCCTGTCGCTGCCACCGCCACCCCAGTAGCTGGGACCTCGGCGGCTCTGGAGGAGGAGGGTGTGATGTCCGATGCATAGAGTCGAACATCGCATCCTCCAGGCGAACACCAACCACTGCAGAGCGGCACAGGATCTGCTGATGCAGACTGTGGCCGAGTGGTTGGTGGACGTGGCGGTGGTCGCCGAGCCGTACTCGGTGCCTGGCCGTTGGCTGGGTGATCAAGACGGCTTGGTGGCGTTGGTGTCGCGGCCTGCCACGGACTCCCCTCCCCTCTCGCTTTTAGAGAGGGGTCCGGGATACGTGGCCGCCGCGTGGGGAGAAATAGCCCTGGTCGGGGTCTATTTCTCCCCAAACCGCCCTCTAAGGGACTTCGAGAATTTTCTCGAGGTCCTTACGGCAGTCGTCGGGAGGGCGGCACCACGTCAGGTCGTAGTGTTGGGCGACTTGAACGCCAAGTCGGTGGCCTGGGGCAACCCAGCGGCGTCCTGCAACGTCCGGGGGCGCGCCGTCGAATTTTGGGCGGCCTCGTGCGGCGTGTCCCTGCTAAACAGGGGGGATGTTCAGACGTGTGTGCGGCAACAGGGAGGGTCAGTGGTGGACGTGTCGTTCGCCACCCCTGTGCTAGCCACACGCGTCGTGAACTGGCGGGTGGAGATGGTGGAGACCCTGTCGGACCACCGATATGTGCGGTTCGACATCTCCACCCAGAGCCCGCGGGGGATGGCCCGCTCGGGCCAATCTCCCTTCCCGCGGTGGGCTCTCACCCGCCTGGACCGGGAGTCAGCCCAGGAGGCGGCGTTCCTCGAGGACTGGCTCTCGCCCCCTGTGCAGGGCACGGACGTGGACGCCGCAGCGGTTCGGCTGCGGGGATCCCTGACCGAGGTGTGCAACTCCAGCATGCCTCGGTCTCGCCGTCCGCCTCCCCGTCGCGCCGTTTATTGGTGGACGGTGGAGCTGGCAGGGCTCCGGGCCGCGTGCGTGGAGGCCAGGAGGGCCTACACGCGGAGTCGGCGGCGCACCAGCCGATGTCAGGCTGAGGAGGACCGCCTCTACGCCTCTTACCTAGAGGCAAAGACGGTCCTCAAGTCGGAAATGTGCGCCGCCGAGGACTCGGCAAAGGCCGAGATGCTGGAGGGCCTCGACAGGGATCCGTTTGGGAGGCCGTATAAGCAGGCGCGGAGCCAGCTGCGCCCTTACGGTCCCCCATTAGCGGAGACCCTAGAGCCGGCGTTGCTGGATGGGGTGGTTCGGTCACTGTTTCCGCGCAGGACCGAATTCACCCCACCAACGATGAACCCCCCACTGGGGGGGGTGGCGGCTTCGCCGGCGGAGGAGGTCCCTCCAGTGTCGGCGGAGGAAGTTCGCGCGGGGGTTCTGCCTCTCCGCGCGAAGAAGACGGCCCCTGGACCGGACGGCGTCCCCGCACGGGTGGTGGCCATCGCGGCGTCCCTCATGGAGGAAAGGCTTCGGGACCTCTTCAGCGCGTGCCTGATGGCTGGGAGGTTCCCGAAGCCATGGAAGGAAGGCAAATTGTGCCTTCTCCGGAAGGAGGGACGCCCGGTGGACTCCCCCTCGGCATACCGGCCCATCGTTCTGCTAGATGAGGTCGGTAAACTGTTCGAGGGGATACTCGCCACCCGGCTTAACAGCCATTTGCGGGAGGTAGGGCCGGACCTGTCGGACGCCCAGTTCGGGTTCCGACAGGGGCGTTCGACGGTCGACGCGTTGGCCCTACTCAGGGGCCAGGTGCGGGAGGCGGTCGAGGCTGGGGACGGAGTGTTGGCGGTGTCGTTCGACATCGCCAACGCCTTCAACTCCGTGCCCCACTCGACCATATTGGAGGCACTCCGATACTACGGAGTGCCTCAATATCTGCGGGCGATCCTGGCCGACTACTTGAGGGACCGAGAGGTCCTTCTGGTGGACAAGACGGCCAGGATCAGGCGCTACGGCGCGGAGTCCGGTGTTCCACAGGGTTCGGTGCTAGGGCCCCTCTTGTGGAACATCGGATTCGATTGGGTCCTTCGGGGCACCCTCCTCCAGGGCACGAGTGTCATCTGCTACGCGGATGACACTCTCCTCGTTGCCCGGGGGAGGGACTTTGGGGCGGCGGCCTGTTTGGCCTCGGCTGGCGGATCCTTAGTGGCAGGTAGGATCCGCCAGCTCGGATTGAGGGTGGCGCTGAACAAGACCGAGGCCGTGTTCTTTCACGGGCCTCGGCAGCGCTGCCCTCCTGACGCCCACATCGTGGTGGAGGGCGTCCGGATAGGGGTCGGGGCCCAGATGAAGTATCTGGGCCTCGTGCTGGACAGCAGGTGGCGCTTTGGCCCGCACTTCAGCGGGCTGTCGACGCGCCTGCTGAAAGCCGCGGACGCCCTCTCATGGCTCCTCCCAAACCTGGGAGGGCCCAAGGAGCGATGCCGGCGCCTCTATGCCGGCATCCTCAAGAGCATGGCCCTATATGGGGCACCCATCTGGGCGGACTCCCTCCATAGGAGGGAGAATGCAACCGCCATCCGCAGGCCCCAACGGGCCATTGCACAGCGGGTGGCGAGAGCCTACCGCTCAGTGGGCTTTGCGGCGGCGTGCGCTCTGGCCGGCACCCCTCCCTGGGAATTGGAGGCATGGGTGCTCGCCAGAGTGTACGAATGGACGGCGCGGCGTAGGGCGCTGGGTGAGTGCCCCGCCGCGCAAGAGCGGGATGCCGTGCGGCGGGAGGCGAGGGACGCAATCGTCCTACACTGGACACGGGACCTCGCCTCCGCCACATTTGGACGCCGGACGCTGGACGCGCTCGGTCCAGTCCTGCGGGACTGGCTCGAGCGCCCCCACGGTTTCCTCTCATTCCGTCTAGTGCAGGTGTTGTCCGGACATGGCTGTTTCGGAACGCACCTGCACCGGATTCGGAGGGAGGAAACCCCGGCGTGCCACGATTGTGGAGCCGCGGAGGACACGGTGCAGCACACCCTCGAGGTGTGCCCAGCCTGGGCTGAGCTGCGCCGTGCCCTGACAGATGTGGTCGGGCAGGACCTCTCACTTCCCAGTGTGGTGAACTCCATGCTGGGGAGTGGGGAGGCTTGGGCGGCGGTTGCCTCCTTTTGCGAGAACGTCATGTCGCAAAAGGAGGCGGCGGAGCGCGCGCGGGAGGATGATCCTCTCGCGCCGCCGCTTCGCAGGCGAAGAAGGGGTGGGAGACGGCGGTTGTACGATCGTCGCCTCCCTCCTTCTGGTGGTGATTAGCGGGCGACAGGTGCGGGGGCGCCTTCGCTCGCATTGCAGTAATCACCACCCTCGTCGGGCGGGAACGGCCAAGCACTCACGGTCGTTCCTGGGCCCCTCCACTTAGGGAGGGGCGTGCGGGCCCCGCTGTAAAGGCGGGCGGTCGTCGGTGGGGGACTGGACGTAAAGGCTGTGCCGGTTTCCCAGTCCTCCTCCACACAGACGATGCGGGAGTGCCGCTGGGTTATTTTTGTGGGTATGCCGGGCTAGCCGGAGAGTCCCACATAACCCGTCCATCCCCCAATGGGCGGGTATGCGTAACGCATTTTTTCCCAGCGCAAAAAAAAAAAAAAAAAAAAAAAAAAAAAAAAAAAAAAAAAAAAAAAGGTTAGGTTAGGTTAGGTTTCAGGGCTCGGTGCACAGGGTGCGACCGGAGCGCGTCGTGCTTCGTCTGTGGCCAACAGGGCCACAAGGCGAAGGAATGCACGTCGCGAGCCCCTCATTGTGTTGTGTGCGCCGACCTTGGCAGGCCGGCAAACCATCGCCTGGGCAGCGGTAGGTGTACGCCACCGAAGAGAAAGGGAGCGGGACGTCCTGCCACGTCCGCTCCCGCATCGTCGCGGTCCAACGATCCGGGCTCTGGCCCCGATGGGGTGTCCATGGAGGTCTAAAATTCTTTCCTCCCCAACTTATTTTGCAGGGCAACCTGAACGCCTGCATCGCTGCGCAAGCTCTTCTTGCGCAGACGATTGCTGAGCGTTCGGTGGCCCTAGCGATAGTGGCGGAGCCTCACTCCGTTCCCGACCACCCTCGTTGGTTCGGGGCGGATGGGGGCCTCGTCGCCATTTATTGGGCAGGGGGGGAACGTGACCCCCATTGCACACTCCTGGCCAAGGGGCCCGGATTCGTCGTCGTGGAGTGGGGACCAGCAGTCGTGGTGGGCTGCTACATCTCCCCGAATTGCGGCCTCGCAAATTTTGAGGCGTACCTGGACGGGCTAACGAGCCATATTAGCTCTTACCAGTCCCGTCCGGTACTCGTCCTGGGCGATTTCAACGCCCACTCTAGTGAGTGGGGCGATGCCCGGGACGACGTTCGAGGGGAGTCACTGCTGGAATGGGCCGCCGGACTGGACCTCCGTCTTTTAAATCGGGGTTCAGTCAGCACCTGTGTGCGATGGCAGGGGGAGTCGATCGTCGACTTGACGTGGGCGACTCCCTCGGCCATGCACCTGGTCTCGGGGTGGAGAGTTGCGGAGGAAATTGCCACGCTGTCGGATCACAGACACATTGTGTTCAGCGTGGCCTTCCGTCCGCCCCGCGGCGGCACCGATCGCAGCAGTGTTGTCCCGCCACGGCGCTGGTGCCTACGCCGCTTGGACCGCGACATGCTGACGGCTGCCGCCGTCGCCATCGCCTGGGGGGCGAGTGAAGGTGGAGAGAGGATCCCGTCCGATCCCAATTCGCAGGCGGGCTGGTTCCGGGGCATCATGTCTCGCATCTGCGACACGTCGATGCCCCGGATCCGCCCGGGTGACAGACGAGGCTCGCAGTATTGGTGGTCGGCCGAAATCGCGCGACTCCGTTCGGAGTACGTCGCAGCGCGTCGCCGACACCAGCGGGCCCGTCGGAGGAGGCGAGCCAATGCCGAAGAGGCTGCCGGAGCGCACAGGGCGTATCAAGTCGCCGTCAAGGCGCTATCCATCGCGATAGCGGAAGCCAAAGCTCGGTCCTGGAACGAGCTCATCGAGGGACTGGATAGGGACCCATGGGGGCGCCCGTACAAAATGGTACTGGGCAAGCTCAGACCGTGGGTCCCTCCGTTGACGAGTACCCTGGACCCGGACTTCCTGAGGAGGGTGGTGGACACCCTCTTCCCTAGGGTCCAGGACAGTCCCTCGGACCCCCCGTCACCGTCGTACCATGATTGGGACGACCAGTTGGAGGTGACGGAGGGGGAGTTGGACCGAGCAGTACGGCGACTTGCGGCCCGTAACACCGCCCCTGGCCCGGATGGGATACCGGGCAGGGCGTGGGTTTGCGCCCTGGCAGTCCTGGGGGACCGGTTGAGGCAACTGTTCACCAGCTGCCTCCGTAGTACCGTGTTCCCCACCTGCTGGAAAGAGGCAAGGCTAGTGCTCTTGAGCAAGCCGGGCAGGACCGCCGATTCTCCCTCGGCGTTCCGACCAATATGCTTGCTGGACGAGGCGGGCAAGCTCTTCGAGCGTGTCATAGCCGCCCGTCTCAGCGAGCATCTGTCGCGCGTTGGCCCCGACTTATCGGACAGCCAGTTCGGATTCCGGCAGGGACGTTCGACGCTGGACGCGATCAATCGCGTCCGCGCCCTGTCGGAGCCCGCCGTTCGGGCGGGGGGGGTGGCGTTGGCGGTGAGCTTAGACATCGTCAACGCCTTCAACTCCGTCCCCTGGCGGGCGATACGGGAGGCACTGGTTTATCATAACGTGCCTCCCTATCTCCGTGGTATAATCGGGGCATATTTGCGCGACAGGACGATTCAATTCGTCGGTCGGAACGGGATTGAGATCCAGAGGGAGCTCTCCTGCGGGGTTCCTCAGGGGTCCGTGTTAGGACCTCTGCTATGGAGCCTCGCCTACGATGCGGTCCTGAGGATAAGCCTCCCTCCCGGGGTGAGCGTCGTCTGCTATGCGGACGACACGCTCGTCATAGCCCGGGAGGTAAGTTTCCAGCGGGCGGTACGGCTCGCCGAACTCGGTGTCGCGTGTGTCGTCGCGGCCATAATGAGACTGGGCCTTCGGGTAGCGCCTCACAAGACCGAGGCGCTATGGTTCCACGGCTTACGCCGTAGGGAGGAACCACCCAGTACGTCGATGCGTGTAGGTGACGCAGAGGTCAGGGTGGGGCGGTACATGAAGTACCTGGGCCTCACCCTAGACAGCCGATGGGGCTTCGAGGAGCATTTCGAGCGTCTGGCCCCCCGAGTGCGCCGGGTAACCGGAGCGTTGCACCGGCTTTTGCCAAACCTCGGGGGTCCCAGGGAAGAAGTTCGCTGCCTCTACGGAGGTGTCGTGCGATCCATGGTCCTTTATGGGGCGCCCGTCTGGTCTGAACGCCTGACGGGCGCCTCCCGCTGCAGAGCTATCTTGAACAGCCTGCAGCGTGTGGTGGCCATCCGGATCGCACGAGGATATCGAACGATATCCTTTGAGGCGGCGACACTCCTGGCGCGCCTCCCGCCGTTTGATCTCCTGGCGGCAGTCGACGCGACGGTTTTCACCGAAATCCGCGTCCGCCGGGAGAGCGGTGAGGCGCCAGAGCAGACGCTCGTTGCCTACAGGCGGGAAGCACACCGGCGCGTACTTGTACAGTGGCGTGCGCGGCTAGAATTGCCGCGGAACGCGCGCCAGCGTGCCGTCGGTGCCATCCTGCCTTACCTCGAAGCCTGGATGGGGAGGAGGGAGGGTAACGTCACCTACAGACTGACTCAGATACTCACCGGACACGGGTGTTTCGGTGAGTACCTGAGTCGGATCGGCCGAGAAGCGACGACACAGTGTCACCACTGCGGTAGCGACCTGGACTCAGCCCAACACACTCTAGAAGAGTGCCCGGCCTGGGAGGTCGAGAGGCGAGTCCTGGTCGCTGAGATCGGACGGGATCTTTCGCCGCCGGCAGTCATCTATGCGATGCTGGCAGGCGACTCCACCACATGGGACGCCGTGGTCTCCTTCTGCGAAGCAGTCATGCTCCAGAAGGAGGCCGCCGAGCGGGATCGGGAGCGAGCCGACCCCGCTCGTAGACGGAGGAGGCGTCGGGGCGGCGGCGGCAGCCGTTAGCCCTACTCCCCTCGGGGTTGCGGTGGCAGTATGAGAAGTGTCCTCTACTGCCGCCACGTGCAAGCAGCCCCGGGAAGACAGCGAACTGTTTGTGGCGCAGTCGCTGTGCCGTACTGGCAGGAGTCGGCAAAATGGGGAGGGCAACCCACAGCTCTCCCCGGGTGCGTGTCCCGACCATCTGGGACACGGCGCAAAAAGGGGGGCACCGGAGCAGCATACCCGCGTTCCCGGGGCTCCCCCTATCAGGCGCCAGAAGAAGTCCACGGCAGGTTAGGTTTAGTCGGTGCGAGTCCGACATACCCACCCGCAGACACTTTTTGCGGGTGGCATGCATTAGCATTCCCCATGCCTTATCAAAAAAAAAAAAAAAAAAAAAAGGTTAGGTTAGGTTAGGTTAGGTTTTTTTTTTTTAAACTATATGGAAATAAATGGGGTAACGCGAGTGATACGTCTGCCGCCATTTGAAGTAAAGTAAAATTGGGTTTTAGATTTGAGAGCAGGGTGTGGGGTTGAATGCAATCATTCGTAGGGAGAGGGAAGGAGAGATATATAATTGAATATAATAAATTTTGATGTTCCGCCATGCGGCGCGGCCTCGCAATGAGGCCGAGCCGTACTTAGGAACTGGCCAAATAGGTATCTTATAAAAGATATAATGATATATGAATATAATAAATTTTGATGTTCCGCCATGCGGCAAGGCCTCGCAATGAGACCGAGCAGCACTTAGGAACGGGCCAAATAGGTATTTAGTAAAAGATATAATAAAATCTGAATATTAGTATAATATATTGGATTTTAGATGTTCCGCCATGCGGCACGACCTCGCGATAAGGCCGAGCCGCACTTTGGAGCTGGCCAAAGGGGGTATCTTATAAAATATATAATAATATATGAATTTAAATGCTTCATTCCACACCCCCTCACATATGTGATAGAGGTGTGGAATGAACCACAGAAAAAGAAAAATTAAAGTAAATATGTATTTATATATATTATGTACATGCTAATATATAATAAAAATATAAACTAAATGTAGAGTTGACGCGCGGACCGGCAAATAGGATGCCTGAAGGGCACCCCGTAAACCGACCCGCGCGCCAACCCATGAACTGGTATATACTATAACTCAGGAGCGGTCCTATAAGTCATACCATATACCAACGGAATTTGTGTTCGTGTTTGTCGAATGTTATGTTGAGTTGAAAGTTTTGAGTGTTTTGATAATGTAGTGTATGTGTTTGTGGAATGTTTCTATGGTGGTGGGGTGGTCAAGTACAGTACGTAAGTTGAAGGGGTCAGGGCTATCCGTGGCCAGAAGGTGGTCGGTTCTGGTAGCCAGAAAGCGTGGGCAGTCTACGATTAAGTGGTTGAGGGTTTGGGCTGTTTGGTTATCACAAGGACAGACATCGTTGTCGGTTATTTTAAACCTGTGCAAGTATGCCTTGTGGTAACCATGGTTGGAGAGGAATTGTGTTACCGCGAAGTTAGGTTGTACGAGCTTGATATAGGATATCAAGTCGTCATGTGTAGGTAGAAGTGTTTTGATGTATGTCGTGTGGTCGTAGAGTTCTGCCAGTGAGGCGGAGGAGGTGTTTGAGTTGGAGTGCTTGATGTGGCTGATTGGGATGGAGAAATAGTCCGGGGTTCGGTGTAATTCCGCAGCAGATTTGGCGGCAGAGTCTGCCATTTCATTGCCGGGAATTCCGACATGGGACTTAATCCATCCGAATCGAATGTCAATACCGGCAGACAGTGCGTCGTGCAGGTATCGGTGAATTTTGGTGGCAAAGTGGTTGGCGCTATTGGGGTTCTCGAGCTCCGTCAATCCCGACCGGCAATCTGACAAAATGAGGTTCCGTCGCGAATTGTTGTCCAGTATCCATCTGCAGGCATGCTCTATGGCGAGCATTTCTGCCTGAAATACTGAGCAACAATCATGCAATTTCAGCTTCTTAATGATGGAGGGGGAGTTCGGCCGCAGTATAACTACAGCCGCCCCTACCCCACCATCATGTTTGCTGCCGTCTGTATACAGTTGGACGGTGTCGTCAGTGATCATGGAGTTCACATCCTCAGAGGTGAGGGCGGATGTGAATCTTATGCCGGTTCTAAGCGAAGGGTGAAGGAGCTCGGAAGCAGGTACAAGGCTTTCGATGGGGCAATCAGGTGGTAGATGAGCGGAATAGCCGCGGAGTTTGGTCAGCTCATTATCTGCGAACTCGAGAACCTTCGCAGGTAATGGCGTTAAGTTGGCTAGACAGATGGCAGTGGGGGTGTTGAGGGTGCGAAAGCCTTGTACGATTTTCAGGGCAAATAGTCTTTGTAAGGACAGGAGCTTTTTGTGTAGGTGTTTGTATTTGAGGCATCCAGACCAGATGCTAGCGGCGTAGCACACTATAGGTTGGATGACGTGTTCGTAAATGATTTTAACATTACCAGGGTGTACGCCCCAAGTGGGCCTTATGAAGATGGTTAATTTATTGAGGAGCTTTTTAGCTTTCTCAATAATGTAATCACAGTGTTTTGTGAATCTAAGCTTCCTGTCAATTATTATGCCGAGATATTTAAAGCTGTCTGAAAAAGTCAGAGTCTGATCGCCCATGGAATATTGCATCTGGTTAGGTTAGGTTAGGTTAGGTTAGGTTGGGGAGGGGAACCACCCCACAGTGCTTGCGTCCACGTCGCGTTCCCCGGAAACGTCCCAGTTCTGACCACCGTAACGGAGTGGCAGACTGGGTACGGCTAAAGTGCACTGTGCTTCGTAGCGACTATCTGCCTTGAGTGCTGCGAAATTGCTTTGTTTTGATATGCCAAAACCAGCGCGGGATGCCCTCGGGCATTTTGTGAAAAAAGGCCCTTCTCAGGGCCAACCCAAAGGCCCTTCTCAGGGCCAACCCAAAGGCCCTTTTCAGGGCCAACCCAAAGGCCCTTCTCAGGGCCAACCAAAAGGCCCTTCTCAGGGCCAACGCGACGCATCAGCGTCGGGGGAAGGCAGGGCCTTCTACGGCGGGAGGGAGGGCGATTTATCGGACTCCGAAATTGAGTCCATTGAATCGGACGCCGATTCAATGGTGGTAGAGGATGCGCGATCGCGATCCGCGTCCAGAAAAAGGAAGACCTTTTTAAAGGACGGGTCGGATGGCTCCTCGGCGTCGGGTTCGGCGAAGGAGCCAAAACGAAAGGTTAAGGCCAAGAAGTTGGCAATAACAGCGGATACCCACGACGTGGGTTTGGTAGACGCCCAGCGCGAGTTGGACCTCACCAGGCGGGAGCAGCTCCAGCAAGACCTGGAGGAGCAGGTAGCGGCCAGGGAGGAACGGGCGCGCGCCGCCCGTGCCAAATCGGGATACGGAGCGTCCCGCGTTCTGTACGCGGACCACTCTCTGGCCGAACTAGAGCGGATGGCATTAGAGGACGAGGAGGTAATCGTCCAGGTCGCCACCAAGTCCTCCCACCTAAAAGGGACTTTTCAAAAGTCCCTCAAATGCCGGGCCGCCAGCATGTGCGGCATCGTCGCGGAGCTGGTCAACCGCAAGGCCAGCGATGAATCGCGGCAGCTGCAGGCGAAAGTGGATCGCCTGCAGCAGGAGGTAAGCCAGCTGCACCAAAAGCTGGCTGAAGCCACGGCCCGGCCATCCCAAGCCGAGCCCAGACCTGCGGCAGAGGGCCTCGCCCCCTCCTCCGGCCTTGAGGATATCCTCCGCAAGGTCATGGCGGAGGAGAGGGCGTTTGTTAGAGCCTGCCTGGCAGGCATTGAGGACCGGCTCTTGCCGGAGAAAGTCGTCCGGCCGCCGCTTGCGGCGGACAGGAGGCAAAAGGAGCCGGTGCCTACGTCCCAGACGGAGGATGCCCTTCTCCCCTCTACCACCCCGACCAACCAGCAGGGCTGGACGAGGGTGGTCGGTAAGGGGAAGGGCAAGGGCAAAAGGACGGCAGCTGTCGTCCCTGCCGTTCCCGCTACCACCACTCCCAGCTAGTCGCAGCCGACTGGCAAAGGGAAAGGGAAGGGGAAGAGAACCCCTCCAGCCCCAGCCGTCCCCGCCACCACCCCTGCTGGTCAGTCGACTGGCACGGGAAAGGGGAAGGGAAAGAGTTCCCCCCAAGCCGGAGCAAAGAGGAAACTGGTTCCTCCCAAGACCGCGGCCGTCGTGGTGACGCTCACCGCGGAGGCTGCGGAGCGAGGCCAGACATACGCCTCCATAATGGTGCGGGCGCGTGCAAACGCCGATCCCACGAAACTGGGCATCGGCAAAGTGTCATGCCGCCGGACACAAGCTGGGGCTCGAATTTTCGAGTTCCCGGGGGCCGAGGGCGGCAAAAACGCGGACCTCTTCGCAGCTAAGCTGCAAGAGGTCATCGCAGACTCGGCGAAGGTGGCCAGGCCGGTAAAGTCAGCGGCCATTGAGGTGACGGATCTCGACGACTCCGTCACCAAGGAGGAGGTGGTGGCAGCAATCGCAGCCATAGGGGGCTGCGAAGTCGCAGCGGTACAAGGCGGGGGCATCAGGCCCGGGCGCGGCGGCATGGGCGCAATTCGCCTGGAGTGCCCAGTCGCCGCTGCCAAAGCCGTCCTCGAGAAGGGACGGCTCGCCGTGGGGTTCAGCTCGGCGGCGGTCCGGGCACTTGAGGACCAGCCTTTGAGGTGCTACAAGTGCTTCGGAATCGGCCACACCCGAGCCCTCTGTCCGTCCAGTGTCGACAGGACGGACAGCTGCTACCGCTGCGGCAAGGAGGGGCACAAAGCCGCCTCCTGCAAGGCCGCCACGCCCCACTGCGTGGTATGTGCCGCCAGTGGCCGCCCAGCGGGCCACATCATGAAGGGGAGGAATTGTAGTCCTCCCCTTAAGAAGGGCAAGGAACAGGCGCCGACCCGGCCTGTCGTTGCCACCGCCGTCCCAGTGGCTGGGACCTCGGCGGCCGTGGAGGAGAGGGGTGCGATGTCCGATTAATGGGAGTCGAACATCGCATCCTCCAGGCGAACACCAACCACTGCAGAGCGGCCCAGGATCTGCTGATGCAGACTGTGGCCGAGTGGTTGGTGGACGTGGCGGTGGTCGCCGAGCCGTACTCGGTGCCTGGCCGTTGGCTGGGTGACCGGGATGGCTTGGTGGCGTTGGTGTCGTGGCCTGCCACGGACTCCCCTCCCCTCTCGCTTTTAGAGAGGGGTCCGGGATACGTGGCCGCCGCGTGGGGAGAAATAGCCCTGGTCGGGGTCTATTTCTCCCCAAACCGCCCTCTAAGGGACTTCGAGAATTTTCTCGAAGTCCTTACGGCAGTCGTCGGGAGGGCGGCACCACGTCAGGTCGTCGTGTTGGGCGACCTGAACGCCAAGTCGGTGGCCTGGGGCAACCCAACGGCGTCATGTAACGTCCGGGGGCGCGCCGTCGAATTTTGGTCGGCTTCGTGCGGCGTGTCCCTCCTGAACAGGGGGGATGTTCAGACGTGTGTGCGGCAACGGGGAGGGTCAGTGGTGGACGTGTCGTTCGCCACCCCCGTGCTAGCCGCCCGCGTCGTGAACTGGCGGGTGGAGATGGTGGAGACCCTGTCGGACCACCGATATGTGCGGTTCGACATCTCCACCCAGAGCCCGCGGGGGATGGCCCGCTCGGGCCAATCTCCCTTCCCGCGGTGGGCTCTCACCCGCCTGGACCGGGAGTCAGCCCAGGAGGCGGCGTTCCTCGAGGACTGGCTCTCGCCCCCTGTGCAGGGCACGGACGTCGACGCCGCAGCGGTCCAGCTGCGGAGGTCCCTGACCGAGGTGTGCAATTCCAGCATGCCTCGGTCTCGCCGTCCGCCTCCCCGTCGCGCCGTTTATTGGTGGACGGGGGAGCTGGCGGCGCTACGGGCCGCGTGCGTGGAGGCCAGGAGGGCCTACACGCGGAGTCGGCGGCGCACCAGCCGATGTCAGGCTGAGGAGGACCGCCTCTACGCCTCTTACCTAGAGGCAAAGACGGTCCTCAAGTCGGAAATGTGCGCCGCCGAGGACTCGGCAAAGGCCGAGATGCTGGAGGGCCTCGACAGGGATCCGTTTGGGAGGCCGTATAAGCAGGCGCGGAGCCAGCTGCGCCATTACGGTCCCCCATTAGCGGAGACCCTAGAGCCGGCGTTGCTGGATGGGGTGGTTCGGTCACTGTTTCCGCGCAGGACCGACTTCACCCCACCAACGATGAACCCCCCGCTGGGGGGGGTGGTGGCTTCGCCGGAGGAGGTCCCTCCAGTATCGGTGGAGGAACTTCGCGCGGGGGTTCTGTCCCTCCGCGCGAAGAAGACGGCCCCTGGACCGGATGGTGTCCCCGCACGGGTGGTGGCCATCGCGGCGTCCCTTATGGAGGAGAGGTTTCGGGACCTCTTCAGCGCGTGCCTGACGGCTGGGAGGTTCCCGAAGCTCTGGAAGGAGGGGCAGCTTTGCCTGCTCCGGAAGGAGGGACGCCCGGTGGACTCCCCCTCGGCATACCGGCCCATCGTTCTGCTCGATGAGGTCGGTAAATTGTTCGAGGGGATCATTGCCACCCGGCTTAATAGCCAGTTGCGGGAGGTAGGGCCAGACCTGTCGGACGCCCAGTTCGGGTTTCGACAGGGGCGTTCGACGGTCGATGCGGTGGCCCTACTCAGGGGCCAAGTGCAGGAGGCGGTCGGAGCTGGGGACGGAGTGTTGGCGGTGTCGTTCGACATCGCCAACGCGTTCAACTCCGTGCCCCACTCGACCATATTGGAGGCACTCCGGTACCACGGAGTGCCCCAATATCTGCGGGCGATCCTGGCTAACTACCTGGAGGACCGGGAGGTCCTCCTGGCGGACAGGACGGCCAGGATCAGGCGCTACGGCGCGGAGTCCGGTGTTCCACAGGGTTCGGTCCTAGGGCCCCTCTTGTGGAACATCGGATTCGATTGGCTGCTGCGCGGCACCCTCCTCCAGGGCACGAGTGTCATCTGCTACGCGGATGACACTCTCCTCGTTGCCCGGGGGAGGGACTTTAGGGAGGCGGCCGGTCTGGCCTCAGCTGGCGGATCCTTAGTGGCAGGTAGGATCCGCCAGCTTGGATTGAGGGTGGCGCTGAACAAGACCGAGGCCGTGTTCTTTCACGGGCCTCGGCAGCGCTGCCCTCCAGACGCCCACATTGTGGTGGAGGGCGTCCGGATAGGGGTCGGGGCCCAGATTAAGTATCTGGGCCTCGTGCTGGACAGCAGGTGGCGCTTCGGCCCGCACTTTAGCGGGCTGTCGACGCGCCTGCTGAAAGCCGCCGACGCCCTCTCATGGCTCCTCCCAAACCTGGGAGGGCCCAAGGAGCGATGCCGGCGCCTCTATGCCGGCATCCTGAAGAGCATGGCCCTGTATGGGGCACCCATCTGGGCGGACTCCCTCCACAGGAGGGAGAATGCAACCGCCATCCGCAGGCCCCAACGCGCCATTGCACAGCGGGTGGCGAGGGCGTACCGCTCGGTGGGTTTTGCGGCGGCGTGCGCTCTGGCCGGCACCCCTCCCTGGGAATTGGAGGCATGGGTGCTCGCCAGAGTGTACGAATGGGTGGCGCGGCGTAGGGCGCTGGGTGAGCGCCCCGCCGCGCAAGAGCGGGAGGCCGTGCGGCGGGAGGCGAGGGACGCAATCGTTGTCCATTGGACACGGGACCTCGCCTCCGCCACCTTCGGACGCCGGACGCTGGACGCGCTCGGCCCAGTCCTGCGGGATTGGCTCGAGCGCCCCCACGGTTTCCTCTCTTTCCGTCTGGTGCAGGTGTTGTCCGGGCATGGCTGCTTCGGAGCGCACCTGCATCGGATCCAGAGGGAGGAAACCCCGGCGTGCCACCATTGCGGAGCCGCGGAGGACACGGCGCAGCACACCCTCGAGGTGTGCCCAGCCTGGGCTGAGCTGCGCCGTGCCCTGACAGATGTGGTCGGGCAGGACCTCTCACTTCCCAGTGTGGTGAACTCCATGCTGGGGAGTGAGGAGGCTTGGGCGGCGGTTGCCTCCTTTTGCGAGAATGTCATGTCGCAAAAGGAGGCGGCGGAGCGCGCGCGGGAGGATGATCCTCTCGCGCCCCCGCTCCGCAGGCGAAGAAGGGGTGGGAGACGGCGGTTGTACGATCGTCGCCTCCCTCCTTCTGGTGGTGATTAGCGGGCGACAGGCGCGGGGGCGCCTTCGCTCGCATTGCTCAAATCACCACCATCGTCGGGCGGGAACGGCCGAGCACTCACGGTCGTTCCCGGGCCCCTCCACTTAGGGAGGGGCGTGCGGGCCCCGCTGTAAAGGCGGGCGGTCGTCGGCGGGGGACTGGACGTAAAGGCTGTGCCGGTTTCCCAGTCCTCCTCCAAATAGACGATGCGGGAGTGCCGCTGGGTTATTTTAGTGGGTATGCCGGACTAGCCGGAGAGTCCCACATAACCCGTCCATCCCCCAATGGGCGGGTATGCGTAACGCATTTTTTCCCAGCGCAAACAAAAAAAAAAAAAAAAAAAAAAAAGGTTAGGTTAGGTTCCACCCTCGTCAGGCGGGAACGGCCGAGCACTCACGGTCGTTCCCGGGCCCCTCCACTTTGGGAGGGGCGTGCGGGCCCCGCTGTAAAGGCGGGCGGTCGTCGGTGGGGGACTGGACGTAAAGGCTGAGCCGGTTTCCCAGTCCTCCTCCACACAGACGATGCGGGAGTGCCGCTGGGTTATTTTAGTGGGTATGCCGGGCTAGCCGGAGAGTCCCACATAACCCGTCCATCCCCCAATGGGCGGGTATGCGTAACGCATTTTTTCCCAGCGCAAACAAAAAAAAAAAAAAAAAAAAAAAAGGTTAGGTTAGGTTGGGGAGGGGAACCACCCCACAGTGCTTGCGTCCACGTCGCGTTCCCCGGAAACGTCCCAGTCCTGACCACCGTAACGGAGTGGCAGGCTGGGTACGGCTAAAGTGCACTGTGCATCGTAGCGATCTTATTGCCTGGAAGCTACGAATTTTGCGTTGTTCGGTATGCCGAAACCTGCGCGGGATGCCCTCGGGCATTTCGTGAAAACAAAAGGCCCTTCTCAGGGCCAACCCAAAGGCCCTTCTCAGGGCCAACCCAAAGGCCCTTCTCAGGGCCAACCCAAAGGCCCTTCTCAGGGCCAACCAAAAGGCCCTTTTCAGGGCCAACGCGACGCATCAGCGTCGAGTGAAGGCAGAGCCTTCTACGGCGGGAGTGTGGGCGACATGTCGGACTCCGACATAGAGTCCATAGCATCGGATGCGGGTTCGATGGTGGTCGATCCTCGATCACGATCGGCATCGCGGAAGCGGACCTTCCTCAAGGTCGTGTCCGATGGCTCCTCGGGCTCAGGCTCGGCGAAGGAGCCAAAAAAGAGGGTCAAGGCCAAAAAGGCGTTGACAGCAGGAGACACCCACGATGCGGGTTTGGCCGACGCCCAGCGCGAGCTGGACCTGGCCCGGCGGGAGCAGCTCCAGCAAGAGCTGGAGGAGCGGGTTGCGGCCCAGGAAGAACGGGCGCGCGTCGCCCGTGGCAAGTCCGGGTATGGTGCGTCCCGCGTGCTATACTCGGACCACTCCCTGGCCGAACTCCAGAGGATGGCCTTGGAGGACGAAGAGGCGATCGTGGAGGTCGCCGCCAAGTCCTCCCACTTAAAGGGGACTTTTCAAAAGTCCCTTAAATGCCGGGCTGCGAGTCTTCGCGAAATCGTGGCGGAGCTTGTGGAGCGCAAGGCCAGCGAGGAGTCGCGGCAACTGCAGGCGAAAGTGGATCGCCTGCAGTCGGAGGTGAGCCAGCTTCACCTGAAGCTGGCTGAAGCCACGGCCCGGCCATCCCAAGCCGAGCCCCAACCTGCGGCAGAGGGCCTCGTTTCCTCTCCCGGTCTTGGGGATGTCCTCCGCAAGGTGATGGCGGAGGAGAGGGCGTTCGTTCGCTCCTGCATAGCGGGCATTGAGGACCGGCTCTTGCCGGAGAAACGCCTCCGACCGCCACTTGCGGCGGACAAAAGGCGAAAGGAGCCGGCGCCTAGCTCCTCGAGGGAGGACGCCCTTCTCCCGTCCACCACCCCGACCAACCAGCAGGGCTGGACTAAGGTGGTCGGTAAGGGGAAGGGCAAAGGCAAAAGGACGGCAGCTGTCGTCCCTGCCGTGCCTGCCACCACCATTCCCAGCCAGTCGAAGTCGACTGGCAAGGGGAAAGGGAAGGGGAAAACCACCCCCCCAGCCGCCTCCGCCACCACCCCTGCCGGTCAGTCACAGACGACTGGCAAGGGAAAGGGGAAGGGTACGACCCCAGCCGGTGTCAGGAGGAACTTGGTTCCTCCCAAGTCCGCGGCCGTCGTGATGACGCTCACCACGAAGGCTGCGGAGCGGGGCGAGACGTACGCGTCCGTGATGTTGCGGGCGCGTGCCAATGCCGATCCTACCAAACTGGGGATCGGTAAAGTCTCGTGCCGCCGGACGCAGGCTGGGGCTCGTATTTTCGAGTTCCCGGGTGCGGAGGGCGCAAAACACGCGGACCTCTTTGCAGCTAAGCTGCAGGAGGTCATCGCGGACGCGGTGAAGGTGGCGAGGCCTGTAAAGTCAGCGGCCATCGAGGTGACGGATCTTGACGACTCCGTCACCAAGGAGGAGGTGGTGGCAGCAGTCGTGGCCATTGGGGGCTGCACAGTCGCAGCGGTGCAGGGTGGGGCCATCAGGCCCGGGCGCGGCGGCATGGGCACCATCCGCCTGGAGTGCCCAGTCGCCGCTGCCAAAGCCGTCCTCGAGAAGGGACGGCTTGCCGTCGGGTTCAGCTCGGCGGCGGTCCGGGCCCTTGAGGTCCCGCCGCTGAGGTGTTACCGGTGCTTCGGCATCGGTCACACCCGGGCCCTCTGTCCGTCCAGTGTCGACAGGACGGACAGCTGCTACCGCTGCGGCAAGGAGGGGCACAAAGCCGCCTCCTGCGAGGCCACCACACCGCACTGCGCGGTGTGTGCCGCCAGTGGCCGCCCTGCGGGCCACATTATGAAGGGGAGGAATTGTATTCCTCCCCTTAAGAAGGGCAAAGCGCAGGCGCCGACCCGGCCTGTCGCTGCCACCGCCACCCCAGTAGCTGGGACCTCGGTGGCTGTGGAGGAGGAGGGTGCGATGACCGATTAATGGGTAGAGTCGAACATCGCATCCTCCAGGCGAACACCAACCACTGCAGAGCGGCACAGGATCTGTTGATGCAGACTGTGGCCGAGTGGTTGGTGGACGTGGCGGTGGTTGCCGAGCCGTACTCGATACCTGGCCGCTGGCTAGGTGATCGAGACGGCTTGGTGGCGTTGGTGTCGCGGCCACGGACTCCCCTCCCCTCTCGCTTTTAGAGAGGGGTCCGGGATACGTGGCCGCCGCGTGGGGAGAAATAGCCCTGGTCGGGGTCTATTTCTCCCCAAACCGCCCTCTAAGGGACTTCGAGAATTTTCTCGAAGTCCTTACGGCAGTCGTCGGGAGGGCGGCACCACGTCAGGTCGTCGTAATGGGCGACCTGAACGCCAAATCAGTGGCCTGGGGCAACCCGGCGGCGTCGTGCAACGTCCGGGGGCGCGCCGCCGAATTTTGGTCGGCTTCGTGCGGCGTGTCCCTCCTGAACAGGGGGGATGTTCACACGTGTGTGCGGCAACGGGGTGGGTCAGTGGTGGACGTATCGTTCGCCACCCCCGTGCTAGCCGCCCGCGTCGTGAACTGGCGGGTGGAGATGGTGGAGACCCTGTCGGACCACCGATATGTGCGGTTCGACATCTCCACCCAGAGCCCACGGGGGATGGCCCGCTCGGGCCAATCTCCCTTCCCGCGGTGGGCTCTCACCCGCCTGGACCGGGAGGCAGCCCAGGAGGCTGCGTTCCTCCGGGACTGGCTCCCGCCCCCTGTTGAGGTCACGGACGTGGACGCCGCAGCGGTTCAGCTGCGGGGGTCCCTGACCGAGGTGTGCAACTCCAGCATGCCTCGGTCTCGCCGTCCGCCTCCCCGTCGCGCCGTTTATTGGTGGACGGTGGAGCTGGCGGGGCTCCGGGCCGCGTGCGTGGAGGCCAGGAGGGCCTACACGCGGAGTCGGCGGCGCACCAGCCGATGTCAGGCTGAGGAGGACCGCCTCTACGCCTCTTACCTAGAGGCAAAGACGGTCCTCAAGTCGGAAATGTGCGCCGCCGAGGACTCGGCAAAGGCCGAGATGCTGGAGGGCCTCGACAGGGATCCGTTTGGGAGGCCGTATAAGCAGGCGCGGAGCCAGCTGCGCCCTTACGGTCCCCCATTAGCGGAGACCCTAGAGCCGGCGTTGCTGGATGGGGTGGTTCGGTCACTGTTTCCGCGCAGGACCGACTTCACCCCTCCAACGATGAACCCCCCGCTGAGGGGGTTGGTGGCTTCGCCGGAGGAGGTGCCTCCAGTTTCGGCGGAGGAACTTCGCGCGGGGGTTCTGCCCCTCCGCGCGAAGAAGACGGCCCCTGGGCCGGACGGCGTCCCCGCACGGGTGGTGGCCATCGCGGCGTCCCTAATGGAGGAAAGGCTTCGGGACCTCTTCAGCGCGTGCCTGACGACTGGGAGGTTCCCGAAGCTATGGAAGGAAGGCAAGTTGTGCCTTCTCCGCAAGGAGGGACGCCCGGTGGACTCCCCCTCGGCATACCGGCCCATCGTTTTACTCGATGAGGTCGGTAAACTGTTCGAGGGGATCCTCGCCACCCGGCTTAACAGCCATTTGCGGGAGGTAGGGCCGGACCTGTCGGACGCCCAGTTCGGGTTCCGACAAGGGCGTTCGACGGTCGATGCGCTGGCCCTACTCAGGGGCCAGGTGCGGGAGGCGGTCGAGGCTGGGGACGGAGTGTTGGCGGTGTCGTTCGACATCGCCAACGCCTTCAACTCCGTACCCCACTCGACCATATTGGAGGCACTCCGGTACCACGGAGTGCCCCAATATCTGCGGGCGATCCTGGCCAGCTACCTGGAGGACCGGGAGGTCCTTCTGGTGGACAAGATGGCCAGGATCAGGCGGTATGGAGTGGAGTCCGGTGTTCCACAGGGTTCGGTGCTGGGGCCCCTCTTGTGGAGCATCGGATTTGACTGGCTCCTGCGGGGCACCCTCCTCCAGGGCACGAGTGTCATCTGCTACGCAGACTTTGGAGAGGCGGCCTGTTTGGCCTCGGCTGGCGGATCCTTAGTGGCAGGTAGGATCCGCCAGCTTGGATTGGGGGTAGCGCTGAACAAGACCGAGGCCGTGTTCTTTCACGGGCCTCGGCAGCGCTGCCCACCTGACGCCCACATCGTGGTGGAGGGCGTCCGAATAGGGGTCGGGGCCCAGATGAAGTATCTGGGCCTCGTGCTGGACAGCAGGTGGCGCTTCGGCCCGCACTTTAGCGGGCTGTCGACGCGCCTGCTGAAAGCCGCGGACGCCCTCTCATGGCTCCTCCCAAACCTGGGCGGGCCCAAGGAGCGATGCCGGCGCCTCTATGCCGGCATCCTAAAGAGTATGGCCCTATACGGGGCACCCATCTGGGCGGACTCCCTCCACAGGAGGGAGAATGCAACCGCCATCCGCAGGCCCCAACGTGCCATTGCACAGCGGGTGGCGCGAGCCTACCGCTCGGTGGGTTTCGCGGCGGCGTGCGCTCTGGCCGGCACCCCTCCCTGGGAATTGGAGGCATGGGTGCTCGCCAGAGTGTACGAATGGGCGGCGCGGCGTAGGGCGCTGGGTGAGCGCCCCGCCGCGCAAGAGCGGGATGCCGTGCGGCGGGAGGCGAGGGACGCAATCGTCCTACACTGGACACGGGACCTCGCCTCCGCCACATTTGGACGCCGGACGCTGGACGCGCTCGGTCCAGTCCTGCGGGACTGGCTCGAGCGCCCCCACGGTTTCCTCTCGTTCCGTCTGGTGCAGGTGTTGTCCGGGCATGGCTGCTTCGGAACGCACCTGCATCGGATCCAGAGGGAGGAGACCCCGGCGTGCCACGACTGTGGAGCCGCGGAGGACACGGCGCAGCACACCCTCGAGGTGTGCCCAGCCTGGGCTGAGCTGCGCCGTGCCCTGACAGATGTGGTCGGGATGGACCTCTCACTTCCCAGTGTGGTGAACTCCATGCTGGGGAGTGAGGAGGCTTGGGCGGCGGTTGCCTCCTTTTGCGAGAATGTCATGTCGCAAAAGGAGGCGGCGGAGCGCGCGCGGGAGGATGATCCTCTCGCGCCGCCGCTCCGCAGGCGAAGAAGGGGTGGGAGACGGCGGTTGTACGATCGTCGCCTCCCTCCTTCTGGTGGTGATTAGCGGGCGACAGGCGCGGGGGCGCCTTCGCTCGCATTGCACTAATCACCACCCTCGTCGGGCGGGAACGGCCGAGCACTCACGGTCGTTCCCGGGCCCCTCCATTTAGGGAGGGGCGTGCGGGCCCCGCTGTAAAGGCGGGCGGTCGTCGGTGGGGGACTGGACGTAAAGGCTGTGCCGGTTTCCCAGTCCTCCTCCAAATAGACGATGCGGGAGTGCCGCTGGGTTATTTTAGTGGGTATCCCGGGACTAACCCGGCGAGTCCCACATAACCCGTCCATCCCCCAATGGGCGGGTATGCGTAACGCATTTTTTCCCAGCGTCAAAAAAAAAAAAAAAAAAAAAAAAAAAAAAAAAAAAAAAAAAAAAAAAAAAAAAAAGGTTAGGTTAGGTTGGGGACCCTGCGGGCCACATTATGAAGGGGAGGAATTGTATTCCTCCCCTTAAGAAGGGCAAAGAGCAGGCGCCGACCCGGCCTGTTGCTGCCACCGCCACCCCAGTAGCTGGGACCTCGGCGGCTGTGGAGGAGGAGGGTGTGATGTCCGATTAATGGGTAGAGTCGGACATCGCATCCTCCAGGCGAACACCAACCACTGCAGAGCGGCCCAGGATCTGCTGATGCAGACTGTGGCCGAGTGGTTGGTGGACGTGGCGGTGGTCGCCGAGCCGTACTCGGTGCCTGGCCGTTGGCTGGGTGACCGGGACGGCTTGGTGGCGTTGGTGTCGCGGCCTGCCACGGACTCCCCTCCCCTCTCGCTTTTAGAGAGGGGTCCGGGATACGTGGCCGCCGCGTGGGGAGAAATAGCCCTGGTCGGGGTCTATTTCTCCCCAAACCGCCCTCTAAGGGACTTCGAGAATTTTCTCGAAGTCCTTACGGCAGTCGTCGGGAGGGCGGCACCACGTCAGGTCGTCGTAATGGGCGACCTGAACGCCAAGTCGGTGGCCTGGGGCAACCCGGCGGCGTCGTGCAACGTCCGGGGGCGCGCCGCCGAATTTTGGTCGGCTTCGTGCGGCGTGTCCCTCCTGAACAGGGGGGATGTTCA
Source organism: Pseudoips prasinana (assembly GCA_951640165.1). Classification (NCBI taxonomy): domain Eukaryota; kingdom Metazoa; phylum Arthropoda; class Insecta; order Lepidoptera; family Nolidae; genus Pseudoips; species Pseudoips prasinana. The sequence goes on along the minus strand of OX621238.1, from coordinate 215,205 downwards.
CACGTGTGTGCGGCAACGGGGAGGGTCAGTGGTGGACGTATCGTTCGCCACCCCCGTGCTAGCCGCCCGCGTCGTGAACTGGCGGGTGGAGATGGTGGAGACCCTGTCGGACCACCGATATGTGCGGTTCGACATCTCCACCCAGAGCCCGCGGGGGATGGCCCGCTCGGGCCAATCTCCCTTCCCGCGGTGGGCTCTCACCCGCCTGGACCGGGAGGCAGCCCTGGAGGCAGCGTTCCTCGAGGACTGGCTCTCGCCCCCTGTGCAGGGCACGGACGTCGACGCCGCAGCGGTTCGGCTCCGGGGGTCCCTGACCGAGGTGTGCAACTCGAGCATGCCTCGGTCTCGCCGTCCACCTCCCCGTCGCGCCGTTTATTGGTGGACGGCGGAGCTGGCGGCGCTCCGGGCCGCGTGCGTGGAGGCCAGGAGGGCCTACACGCGGAGTCGGCGGCGCACCAGCCTATGTCAGGCGGAGGAGGACCGCCTCTACGCCTCTTACGTAGAGGCAAAGACGGTCCTCAAGTTGGCAATGTGCGCCGCCGAGGACTCGGCAAAGGCCGAGATGCTGGAGGGCCTCGACAGGGATCCGTTTGGGAGGCCGTATAAGCATGCGCGGAGCCAGCTGCGCCCTTACGGTCCCCCATTAGCGGAGACCCTAGAGCCGGCGTTGCTGGATGGGGTGGTTCGGTCACTGTTTCCGCGCAGGACCGACTTCACCCCACCAACGATGGGCGCGCGCCGCCCGTGCAAAGTCCGGGTACGGGGCGTCCCGCGTCCTGTACGCGGACCACTCCTTGGCCGAACTGGAGAAGATGGCCTTGGAGGACGAAGAGGCGATCGTTGAGGTCGCCGCCAAGTCCTCCCACCTAAAGGGGACGTTCCAGAAGTCCCTAAAATGCCGGGCCGCGAGTCTGCGCGAAATCGTCGCGGAGCTAGTGGGCCGCAAGGCCAACGATGAGTCGCGGCAACTGCAGGCGAAAGTAGATCGCCTGCAGTCGGAGGTCAGCCAGCTGCACTTAAAGCTGGCTGAAGCCACGGCCCGGCCATCGCAAGCCGAGCCCATACCTGCGGCGGAGGGTCTTGCCTCCTCCTCCAGCCTTGAGGATGTCCTCCGCAGGGTGATGGCGGAGGAGAGGGCCTTCGTGAGGGCCTGCCTAGCGGGCATTGAGGACCGGCTCTTGCCGGCGAAAGTCGTTCGACCGCCGCTTGCGGCGGACAGAAGGCGAGAGGAGCCGGTGCCTAGCTCCACGAGGGAGGACGCCCTTCTCCCTTCCACCACCCCGACCAACCAGCAGGGCTGGACGAAGGTGGTCGGTAAGGGCAAGGGCAAGGGAAAAAGGACGGCAGCTGTCGTCCCTGCCGTTCCCGCCACCACCACTCCCAGCCAGTCGCGGCCAGCTGGCAAAGGGAAAGGGAAGGGGAAGGGGAAGAGCACCCCTCCAGCCCCAGCCGTCCCCGCCACCACCCCTGCTGGTCAGCCGACTGGCACGGAAAAGGGGAAGGGTTCGACCCCAGCCGGTGTCAGGAGGAACTTGGTTCCTCCCAAGACCGCAGCCGTCGTGATGACGCTCACCACGGAGGCAGCGGAGCGGGGCGAGACGTACGCGGCCGTGATGATGCGGGCGCGTGCCAATGCCGATCCCACCAAACTGGGGATCGGCAAAGTCTCGTGCCGCCGGACGCAGGCTGGGGCTCGTATCTTTGAGTTCCCGGGTGCGGAGGGCGCAAAAAACGCAGACCTCTTTGCAGCCAAGCTGCAGGAGGTCATCGCGGACGCGGCGAAGGTGGTGAGGCCGGTGAAGTCGGCGGCCATCGAGGTGACGGATCTGGATGACTCCGTCACCAAGGAGGAGGTGGTGGCAGCAGTCGCAGCCATTGGGGGCTGCACAGTCGCAGCGGTACAGGGCGGGGGCATCAGGCCCGGGCGTGGCGGCATGGGCACAATTCGCCTAGAGTGCCCAGTCGCCGCTGCCAAAGCCGTCCTTGAAAAGGGACGGCTAGCCGTCGGCTTCAGCTCGGGTGCGGTCCGGGCACTTGAAGTCCAGCCGCTGAGGTGCTACAAGTGCTTCGGCATTGGCCACACCCGAGCCCTCTGTCCGTCCAGTGTCGACAGGACGGACAGCTGTTACCGCTGCGGCAAGGAGGGGCACAAAGCCGCCTCCTGCGAGGCCACCGCACCGCGCTGCGCGGTGTGTGCCGCCAGTGGCCGCCCTGCGGGCCACATTATGAAGGGGAGGAATTGTATTCCTCCCCTTAAGAAGGGCAAAGCGCAGGCGCCGACCCGGCCCGTCGCTGCCACCGCCACCCCAGTACCTGGGACCTCGGCGGCTGTGGAGGAGGAGGGTATGATGTCCGATGCATAGAGTCGAACATCGAATCCTCCAGGCGAACACCAACCACTGCAGAGCGGCACAGGATCTGTTGATGCAGACTGTGGCCGAGTGGTTGGTGGACGTGGCGGTGGTTGCCGAGCCGTACTCGATACCTGGCCGCTGGCTAGGTGATCGGGACGGCTTGGTGGCGTTGGTGTCGCGGCCTTCCACGGACTCCCCTCCCCTCTCGCTTTTAGAGAGGGGTCCGGGATACGTGGCCGCCGCGTGGGGAGAAATAGCCCTGGTCGGGGTCTATTTCTCCCCAAACCGCCCTCTAAGGGACTTCGAGAATTTTCTCGAAGTCCTTACGGCAGTCGTCGGGAGGGCGGCACCACGTCAGGTCGTCGTAATGGGCGACCTGAACGCCAAGTCGGTGGCCTGGGGCAACCCGGCGGCGTCGTGCAACGTCCGGGGGCGCGCCGCCGAATTTTGGTCGGCTTCGTGCGGCGTGTCCCTCCTGAACAGGGGGGATGTTCACACGTGTGTGCGGCAACGGGGAGGGTCAGTGGTGGACGTATCGTTCGCCACCCCCGTTCTAGCCGCCCGCGTCGTGAACTGGCGGGTGGAGATGGTGGAGACCCTGTCGGACCACCGATATGTGCGGTTCGACATCTCCACCCAGAGCCCGCGGGGGATGGCCCGCTCGGGCCAATCTCCCTTCCCGCGGTGGGCTCTCACCCGCCTGGACCGGGAGGCAGCCCTGGAGGCAGCGTTCCTCGAGGACTGGCTCTCGCCCCCTGTGCAGGGCACGGACGTCGACGCCGCAGCGGTTCGGCTCCGGGGGTCCCTGACCGAGGTGTGCAATTCCAGCATGCCTCGGTCTCGCCGTCCGCCTCCCCGTCGCGCTGTTTATTGGTGGACGGCGGAGCTGGCGGCGCTCCAGGCCGCGTGCGTGGAGGCCAGGAGGGCCTACACGCGGAGTCGGCGGCGCACCAGCCGATGTCAGGCGGAGGAGGACCGCCTCTACGCCTCTTACGTAGAGGCAAAGACGGTCCTCAAGTTGGCAATGTGCGCCGCCGAAGACTCGGCAAAGGCCGAGATGCTGGAGGGACTCGACAGGGATCCGTTTGGGAGGCCATATAAGCAGGCGCGGAGCCAGCTGCGCCCTTATGGCCCCCCACTAACGGAGACCCTAGAGCCGGCGTTGCTGGATGGGGTGGTTCGGTCACTGTTTCCGTGCAGGACCGAATTCACCCCACCAACGATGAACCCCCCACTGGGGGGGGTGGTGGCTTCGCCGGCGGAGGAGGTCCCTCCGGTTTCGGCGGAGGAATTTGGCGCGGGGGTTCTGTCCCTCCGCGCGAAAAAGACGGCCCCTGGACCGGATGGCGTCCCCGCACGGGTGGTGGCCATCGCGGCGTCCCTAATGGAGCAGAGGTTTCGGGACCTCTTCAGCGCGTGCCTGACGGCTGGGAGGTTCCCGAAACTATGGAAGGAGGGGCAGCTTTGCCTGCTCCGGAAGGAGGGACGCCCGGTGGACTCCCCCTCGGCATACCGGCCCATCGTTCTGCTCGATGAGGTCGGTAAACTGTTCGAGGGGATCCTAGCCACCCGGCTTAACAGCCATTTGCGGGAGGTAGGGCCGGACCTGTCGGACGCCCAGTTCGGGTTTCGACAGGGGCGTTCGACGGTCGACGCGGTGGCCCTACTCAGGGGCCAAGTGCAGGAGGCGGTCGGAGCTGGGGACGGAGTGTTGGCGGTGTCGTTCGACATCGCCAACGCGTTCAACTCCGTGCCCCACTCGACCATATTGGAGGCACTCCGGTACCACGGAGTGCCCCAATATCTGCGGGCGATCCTGGCCAACTACCTGGAGGACCGGGAGGTCCTCCTGGCGGACAGGACGGCCAGGATCAGGCGCTACGGCGCGGAGTCCGGTGTTCCACAGGGTTCGGTCCTAGGGCCCCTCTTGTGGAACATCGGATTCGATTGGCTGCTGCGCGGCACCCTCCTCCAGGGCACGAGTGTCATCTGCTACGCGGATGACACTCTCCTCGTTGCCCGGGGGAGGGACTTTGGAGAGGCGGCCTGTCTGGCTTCGGCTGGCGGATCCTTAGTGGCAGGTAGGATCCGCCAGCTCGGTTTGAGGGTAGCGCTGAACAAGACCGAGGCCGTGTTCTTTCACGGGCCTCGGCAGCGCTGCCCTCCTGACGCCCACATCGTGGTGGAGGGCGTCCGGATAGGGGTCGGGGCCCAGATGAAGTATCTGGGCCTCGTGCTGGACAGCAGGTGGCGCTTCGGCCCGCACTTTAGCGGGCTGTCGACGCGCCTGCTGAAAGCCGCGGACGCCCTCTCATGGCTCCTTCCAAACCTGGGAGGGCCCAAGGAGCGATGCCGGCGCCTCTATGCCGGCATCCTCAAGAGCATGGCCCTATATGGGGCACCCATCTGGGCGGACTCCCTCCATAGGAGGGAGAATGCAACCGCCATCCGCAGGCCCCAACGGGCCATTGCACAGCGGGTGGCGAGAGCCTACCGCTCAGTGGGCTTTGCGGCGGCGTGCGCTCTGGCCGGCACCCCTCCCTGGGAATTGGAGGCATGGGTGCTCGCCAGAGTGTACGAATGGGCGGCGCGGCGTAGGGCGCTGGGTGAGCGCCCAGCCGCGGAAGAGCGGGAGGCCGTGCGGCGGGAGGCGAGGGATGCCATCGTCCTCCACTGGGCACGTGATCTCGCCTCCGCCACCTTTGGGCGCCGGACGCTGGACGCGCTCGGTCCAGTCCTGCAGGACTGGCTCGAGCGCCCCCACGGTTTCCTCTCGTTCCGTCTGGTGCAGGTGTTGTCCGGGCATGGCTGTTTCGGAACGCACCTGCATCGGATTCGGAGGGAGGAAACCCCGGCGTGCCACGAGTGTGGAGCCGCGGAGGACACGGCGCAGCACACCCTCGAGGTGTGCCCAGCCTGGGCTGAGCTGCGTCGTGCCCTGACCGACATAGTCGGGTTGGACCTGTCACTTCCCAGTGTGGTGAACTCCATGCTGGGGAGTGAGCAGGCTTGGGCGGCGGTTGCCTCCTTTTGCGAGGATGTCATGTCGCAAAAGGAGGCGGCGGAGCGTACGCGGGAGGATGATCCTCTCGCGCCGCCGCTCCGCAGGCGAAGAAGGGGTGGGAGACGGCGGTTGTACGATCGTCGCTTCCCTCCTTCTGGTGGTGATTAGCGGGCGACAGGCGCGGGGGCGCCTTCGCTCGCATTGCAGTAATCACCACCCTCGTCGGGCGGGAACGGCCGAGCACTCACGGTCGTTCCCGGGCCCCTCCACTTAGGGAGGGGCGTGCGGGCCCCGCTGTAAAGGCGGGCGGTCGTCGGTGGGGGACTGGACGTAAAGGCTGTGCCGGTTTCCCAGTCCTCCTCCAAATAGACGATGCGGGAGTGCCGCTGGGTTATTTTAGTGGGTATGCCGGAGTAGCCGGAGAGTCCCACATAACCCGTCCATCCCCCAATGGGCGGGTATGCGTAACGCATTTTTTCCCAGCGCAAACAAAAAAAAAAAAAAAAAAAAAAAAAAAAAAGGTTAGGTTGGGGAACCACCCCACAGTGCTTGCGTCCACGTCGCGTTCCCCGGAAACGTCCCAGTTCTGACCACCGTAACGGAGTGGCAGACTGGGTACGGCTAAAGTGCACTGTGCATCGTAGCGACTATCTGCCTTGAGTGCTGCGATATTGATTTGTTTGAACATGCCAAAACCTGCGCGGGATGCCCTCGGGCATTTAGTCAAAAAAGGCCCTTCTCAGGGCCAACCCAAAGGCCCTTCTCAGGGCCAACCCAAAGGCCCTTCTCAGGGCCAACCAAAAGGCCCTTCTCAGGGCCAACGCGACGCGACGGCGTCGGAAGGCAGAGCCTTCTACGGAGGGATAGCGGGCGATTTGTCGGACTCCGACAATGAGTCCGTAGCGTCGGATGCCAGCTCTATGGCGATCGATCCTCGATCGAGATCGACATCGAGGAAACGGACCTTCCTCAAGGTCGTGTCCGATGGCTCCTCGGGCTCGGGTTCGGCTCGGGTTAAGGAGCCAAAGAAGAAGATAAAGGCCAAAAAGGCAACGACAGCGGCAGACACCCACGATGTGGGTTTAGCCGACGCCCAGCGCGAGCTGGACCTGGCTCGGCGGGAGCAGCTCCAGCAAGAGCTGGAGGAGCGGGTTGCGGCCAAGGAGGAGCGGGCGCGCATCGCTCGTGCCAAGGCCGAGTACGGTGCGTCCCGCGTCCTGTACGCGGACCACTCCCTGGCCGAATTGCAGCGGATGGCCTTGGAGGACGAGGAGGTGATCGTCGAGGTCGCCACCAAGTCCTCCCATCTAAAAGGGACTTTTCAGAAGTCCCTTAAATGCCGGGCCGCGAGCATGCGTGGCATCGTCGCGGAGCTGGTCGACCGCAAGGCCAGCGATGAAACGCGGCAACTGCAGGCGAAGGTAGATCGCCTGCAGTCGGAGGTCAGCCAGCTGCACTTAAAGCTGGCTGAAGCCACGGCCCGGCCATCCCAAGCCGAGCCCAGACCTGCGGCGGAGGGTCTTGCCTCCTCCCCCGGCCTTGAGGATGTCCTCCGCAAGGTGATGGCGGAGGAGAGGGCGTTTGTTCGCTCCTGCCTGGCAGGGATTGAGGACCGGCTCTTGCCGGCGAAAGTCGTTCGACCGCCACTTGCGGCGGATAAGAGGCGAGTGGAGCCGGTGCCTAGCTCCTCGAGGGAGGACGCCCTTCTTCCTTCGACCACCCCGACCAACCAGCAGGGCTGGACGAAGGTGGTCGGCAAGGGCAAGGGAAAAAGGACGGCAGCTGTCGACCCTGCCGTTCCCGCCACCACCACTCCCAGCCAGTCGCAGCCGATTGGCAAAGGGAAAGGGAAGGGGAAGGGGAAGAGCACCCCTCCAGCCCCAGCCGTCTCCGCCACCACCCCTGCCGGTCAGTCGTCGACTGGCAAGGGAAAGGGGAAGGGTTCGCCCCCAGCCGGTGCCAAGAGGAACCTGGTTCCTTCCAAGACCGCGGCCGTCGTGGTGACGCTCACCGCAGAGGCCGCGGAGCGGGGTGAGACGTACGCGTCCATGTTGGTGCGGGCGCGTGCCACTGCCGATCCCACCAAACTGGGGATCGGCAAAGTCTCATGCCGCAAGACACAGGCTGGGGCTCGTATATTCGAGTTCCCCGGTGCGGACGGCGGCAAAAACGCGGACCTCTTCGCAGCTAAGCTGCAAGAGGTCATCGCAGACTCGGCGAAGGTGGCCAGGCCGGTGAAGTCGGCGGCCTTCGAGGTGACGGACCTGGACGACTCCGTCACCAAGGAGGAGGTGGTAGCGGCGGTCGCAGCCATAGGTGGCTGCGCAGTCGCAGCGGTGCAGGGCGGGGGCATCAGGCCCGGGCGCGGCGGCATGGGCGCAATTCGCCTGGAGTGCCCAGTCGCCACTGCCAAAGCCGTCCTCGAGAAGGGACGGCTCGCCGTCGGGTTCAGCTCGGCGGCGGTCCGGGCCCTTGAGGTCCTGCCGCTGAGGTGTTACCGGTGCTTCGGCATCGGCCACACCCGGGCCCTCTGTCCGTCCAGTGTCGACAGGGCGGACAGCTGCTACCGCTGCGGCAAGGAGGGGCACAAAGCCGCCTCCTGCGAGGCCACCGCACCGCACTGCGCGGTGTGTGCCGCCAGTGGCCGCCCTGCGGGGCACATCATGAAGGGGAGGAACTGCAGTCCTCCCCTTAAGAAGGGCAAAATACAGGCGCCGACCCGGCCTGTCGCTGCCACCGCCACCCCAGTAGCTGGGACCTCGGCGGCTGTGGAGGAGGAGGGTGTGATGTCCGATTAATGGGTAGAGTCGGACATCGCATCCTCCAGGCGAACACCAACCACTGCAGAGCGGCCCAGGATCTGCTGATGCAGACTGTGGCCGAGTGGTTGGTGGACGTGGCGGTGGTCGCCGAGCCGTACTCGGTGCCTGGCCGTTGGCTGGGTGATCGAGACGGCTTGGTGGCGTTGGTGTCGCGGCCTGCCACGGACTCCCCTCCCCTCTCGCTTTTAGAGAGGGGTCCGGGATACGTGGCCGCCGCGTGGGGAGAAATAGCCCTGGTCGGGGTCTATTTCTCCCCAAACCGCCCTCTAAGGGACTTCGAGAATTTTCTCGAGGTCCTTACGGCAGTCGTCGGGAGGGCGGCACCACGTCAGGTCGTAGTGTTGGGCGACTTGAACGCCAAGTCGGTGGCCTGGGGCAACCCAGCGGCGTCCTGCAACGTCCGGGGGCGCGCCGTCGAATTTTGGGCGGCCTCGTGCGGCGTGTCCCTGCTAAACAGGGGGGATGTTCAGACGTGTGTGCGGCAACAGGGAGGGTCAGTGGTGGACGTGTCGTTCGCCACCCCTGTGCTAGCCACACGCGTCGTGAACTGGCGGGTGGAGATGGTGGAGACCCTGTCGGACCACCGATATGTGCGGTTCAACATCTCCACCCAGAGCCCGCGGGGGATGGCCCGCTCGGGCCAATCTCCCTTCCCGCGGTGGGCTCCCAAGCAGCAAAATGTGGTCTAGTAATTGTCCTGGAACCACCATTTCATTAGGACTATAACGGAATAGTAAGCAATTATAACCACGGAAAAGGGCCCAATTTATAGGCGTAGTTTAGCTAATTAAATATCTATAGTAGACTTGGTGAATACCATTTTGACCAATAATGGCCATATAGTAGGACTATGTAAAACTATTTTCTCCCGCGAAGCCAACTATCAGCGCTTAATGGAACCAATCACGACAATAGTAACCTTATAGTTAGACCACGTAGAACTATTTGCTCTCGCGAAGCTAACTATGAGCGCTAAATGGAACCAAACACGACAATAACGTACACAGTGAATATCTTACAAGCTCATACAAAGTGATGTGAATTGGTGAATGTTGCTATGCACATTACTAAAGATTAATTAATATTGATAAAGGTAAGTTATTATATTTTTATAATAAATATTATCTAGAATAAGAGGGTGTTAGTTAACAATAAGTGAAGCCGTGTTTGAATGTGCATGGCGCAGGTATATTTTCGGTGAAGTGTAATAAGTTTTTTGTCAAAATTTTTAAACGCCTCTTGAAATTCACGTTTTCTTTAAGTTGAATTTTAAAATAATGTTGGTTTCAGTAAGACATACAACGAAAAGTCGCCATCTTGACGAACTTGGTCTTCCCAAATACATTAACAAACCGTTATAGGCGTACTTTCTTTAAAAATGGTAAATATCAGAACTATTGCTTGGCCATATTGTTTGGAATTAGAGTTCCGCAAATATTGTAATGTTACGTTATGTCTATGTTGTTATTAGGTACCGATGTCTTATTTTCATATTTTTGTTTAGGTGTGAGGTGTGAAAATGGTAATGTTTCTGGACGTCGATAGCTTTTTAACTAATAGGGATTAAATTTTCACAATAACAATTTTGTACGGAACCTTCTCATATTTCTACGATTCAACAAAATCAAAATATCCGTACTGAGACTATAACAGAATTTGCAAGACCATTATAAACCAATGTTTTCTTGTTCAAGACACCACGGATATAGTTTTGGATACTAAGTATATTATATTAAACCTTTATAAGCGTGTTAAGATTATAACGATATTAGTTTATACCACTATATAACCGCTCCATTTTACTGATAATTGTTCTGTAAAGTAAATTTATAAACCCTTATAAAACCAAGTAATAAATGCAAATAGTATCCAGAATGTTTAGTTCTGTTTATCACTCTTATTGGTGTACTTTACTTATAGTGGTTCTATAATGTTTCTTGTTAGTAGTTATAAGCATAGCTTACCAGTTTATCTGCTCTTGAGTGCGTTTACGCCCTCGCGATACTTTTATAGGTCACCCAAGCTTATATTTGACCTTTAATTTCGGCCTATAAGTAACTATAAGTTAATGTATAGGAGGAGATATACTATAAGGCCCAACTAACTTCATGCTTGCTATTATAAGCGATGCAGCAAAAACTAGAACCCTTAAGAGAACATTAAAAGTGCTGGAGTCCTATAACGTCTGCACTATAGGATAATTTTGCTGCTTGGGCTCTCACCCGCCTGGACCGGGAGTCAGCCCAGGAGGCGGCGTTCCTCGAGGACTGGCTCTCGCCCCCTGTGCAGGGCACGGACGTGGACGCCGCAGCGGTTCGGCTGCGGGGATCCCTGACCGAGGTGTGCAACTCCAGCATGCCTCGGTCTCGCCGTCCGCCTCCCCGTCGCGCCGTTTATTGGTGGACGGTGGAGCTGGCGGGGCTCCGGGCCGCGTGCGTGGAGGCCAGGAGGGCCTACACGCGGAGTCGGCAGCGCACCAGCCGATGTCAGGCTGAGGAGGACCGCCTCTACGCCTCTTACCTAGAGGCAAAGACGGTCCTCAAGTCGGAAATGTGCGCCGCCGAGGACTCGGCAAAGGCCGAGATGCTGGAGGGCCTCGACAGGGATCCGTTTGGGAGGCCGTATAAGCAGGCGCGGAGCCAGCTGCGCCCTTACGGTCCCCCATTAGCGGAGACCCTAGAGCCGGCGTTGCTGGATGGGGTGGTTCGGTCACTGTTTCCGCGCAGGACCGAATTCACCCCACCAACGATGAACCCCCCACTGGGGGGGTGGCGGCTTCGCCGGCGGAGGAGGTCCCTCCAGTGTCGGCGGAGGAAGTTCGCGCGGGGGTTCTGCCTCTCCGCGCGAAGAAGACGGCCCCTGGACCGGACGGCGTCCCCGCACGGGTGGTGGCCATCGCGGCGTCCCTCATGGAGGAAAGGCTTCGGGACCTCTTCAGCGCGTGCCTGATGGCTGGGAGGTTCCCGAAGCCATGGAAGGAAGGCAAATTGTGCCTTCTCCGGAAGGAGGGACGCCCGGTGGACTCCCCCTCGGCATACCGGCCCATCGTTCTGCTGGATGAGGTCGGTAAACTGTTCGAGGGGATACTCGCCACCCGGCTTAACAGCCATTTGCGGGAGGTAGGGCCGGACCTGTCGGACGCCCAGTTCGGGTTCCGACAGGGGCGTTCGACGGTCGACGCGTTGGCCCTACTCAGGGGCCAGGTGCGGGAGGCGGTCGAGGCTGGGGACGGAGTGTTGGCGGTGTCGTTCGACATCGCCAACGCCTTCAACTCCGTGCCCCACTCGACCATATTGGAGGCACTCCGATACTACGGAGTGCCCCAATATCTGCGGGCGATCCTGGCCGACTACTTGAGGGACCGAGAGGTCCTTCTGGTGGACAAGACGGCCAGGATCAGGCGCTACGGCGCGGAGTCCGGTGTTCCACAGGGTTCGGTGCTAGGGCCCCTCTTGTGGAACATCGGATTCGATTGGGTCCTTCGGGGCACCCTCCTCCAGGGCACGAGTGTCATCTGCTACGCGGATGACACTCTCCTCGTTGCCCGGGGGAGGGACTTTGGGGCGGCGGCCTGTTTGGCCTCGGCTGGCGGATCCTTAGTGGCAGGCAGGATCCGCCAGCTTGGATTGAGGGTAGCGCTGAACAAGACCGAGGCCGTGTTCTTTCACGGGCCTCGGCAGCGCTGCCCTCCAGACGCCCACATCGTGGAGGAGGGCGTCCGGATAGGGGTCGGGGCCCAGATGAAGTATCTGGGCCTCGTGCTGGACAGCAGGTGGCGCTTCGGCCCGCACTTCAGCGGGTTGTCGACGCGCCTGCTCAAAGCCGCGGACGCCCTCTCATGGCTCCTCCCGAACCTGGGCGGGCCCAAGGAGCGATGCCGGCGCCTCTATGCCGGCATCCTCAAAAGCATTGCCCTTTACGGGGCACCCATCTGGGCGGACTCCCTCCACAGGAGGGAGAATGCAACCGCCATCCGCAGGCCCCAACGGGCCATTGCACAGCGGGTGGCGAGGGCCTACCGCTCGGTGGGTTTTGCGGCGGCGTGCGCTCTGGCCGGCACCCCTCCCTGGGAATTGGAGGCATGGGTGCTCGCCAGAGTGTACGAATGGACGGCGCGGCGTAGGGCGCTGGGTGAGCGCCCCGCCGCGCAAGAGCGGGATGCCGTGCGGCGGGAGGCGAGGGACGCAATCGTCCTTCACTGGACATGGGACCTCGCCTCCGCCACCTTTGGACGCCGGACGTTGGACGCGCTCGGTCCAGCCCTGCGGGACTGGCTCGAGCGTCCCCACGGTTTCCTCTCGTTCCGTCTGGTGCAGGTGTTATCCGGGCATGGCTGCTTCGGAACGCACCTGCATCGGATCCAGAGGGAGGAAACCCCGGCGTGCCACGAGTGTGGAGCCGCGGAGGACACGGCGCAGCACACCCTCGAGGTGTGCCCAGCCTGGGCTGAGCTGCGCCGTGCCCTGACCGATGTAGTCGGGTTAGACCTCTCACTTCCCGGTGTGGTGAACTCCATGCTGGGGAGTGAGGGGGCTTGGGCGGCGGTTGCCTCCTTTTGCGAGAATGTCATGTCGCAAAAGGAGGCGGCGGAGCACGCGCGGGAGGATGATCCTCTCGCGCCGCCGCTCCGCAGGCGGAGAAGGGGTGGGAGACGGCGGTTGTACGATCGTCGCCTCCCTCCTTCTGGTGGTGATTAGCGGGCGACAGGCGCGGGGGCGCCTTCGCTCGCATTGCACCAATCACCACCCTCGTCGGGCGGGAACGGCCGAGCACTCACGGTCGTTCCCGGGCCCCTCCACTAAGGGAGGGGCGTGCGGGCCCCGCTGTAAAGGCGGGCGGTCGTCGGTGGGGGACTGGACGTAAAGGCTGTGCCGGTTTCCCAGTCCTCCTCCAAATAGACGATGCCGGAGTGCCGCTGGGTTATTTTAGTGGGTATGCCGGAATAGCCGGAGAGTCCCACATAACCCGTCCATCCCCCAATGGGCGGGTATGCGTAACGCATTTTTTCCCAGCGCAAACAAAAAAAAAAAAAAAAAAGGTTAGGTTAGGTTGGGGAACCACCCCACAGTGCTTGCGTCCACGTCGCGTTCCCCGGAAACGTCCCAGTTCTGACCACCGTAACGGAGTGGCAGACTGGGTACGGCTAAAGTGCACTGTGCTTCGTAGCTACCTATTGCGTTGAGAGCTACGAATTTTGCGGAATATGCCAAAACCTGCGCGGGATGCCCTCGGGCATTTTGTGAAAAAAGGCCCTTCTCAGGGCCAACCCAAAGGCCCTTCTCAGGGCCAACCCAAAGGCCCTTCTCAGGGCCAACCCAAAGGCCCTTCTCAGGGCCAACCAAAAGGCCCTTCTCAGGGCCACCGCGACGCATCAGCGTCGGAGGAAGGCAGGGCCTTCTACGGCGGGAGGGAGGGCGATTTGTCGGACTCCGAAATCGAGTTCGTCGAATCGGACGCCGATTCCATGGTGTTGGAGGATTCGCGATCGAGATCCGCGTCCCGAAAGCGGAAGTCCTTTTTAAAGGACGGGTCCGATGGCTCCTCGGCTTCAGGTTCTGCAAAGAAGAAAGTGAAGGCCAAGAAGCCAACGATAGCGGCGGACACTCATGACTTGGGTTTAGCAGACGCCCAGCGGCAGTTGGACCTGGCTCAGCGGGAGCGGCTCCAACATGACCTGGAGGAGCAGGTTGTGGCCAGGGAGGAACGTGCGCGCGCCGCCCGTGCCAAGTCCGGGTACGGGGCGTCCCGCGTCCAGTACGCGGACCACTCCCTGGCCGAACTGGAGCGGATGGCTTTGGAGGACGAGGAGGTGATCATCGAGGTCGCCACCAAGTCCTCCCACCTAAAAGGGACTTTTCAGAAGTCCCTTAAATGCCGGGCCGCGAGCATGCGAGGCATCGTCGCGGAGCTGGTCGACCGCAAGGCCAGCGACGAGACGCGGCAACTGCAGGCGAGAGTGGATCGCCTGCAGTCGGAGGTGAGCCAGCTTCACCTGAAGCTGGCTGAAGCCACGGCCCGGCCATCCCAAGCCGAGCCCAGACCTGCGGAAGAGAGCTTCGCCCCCCCCTCCGGCCTTGAGGATATCCTCCGCAAGGTCATGGCGGAGGAGAGGTCGTTTGTTCGCGCCTGCCTGGCAGGCATTGAGGACCGGCTCTTGCCGGCGAAAGTCGTCCGACCGCCGCTTGCGGCGGACAGGAGGCGAGAGGAGCCGGTGCCTAGCTCCTCGAGGGAGGACGCCCTTCTCCCTTCCACCACCCCGACCAACCAGCAGGGCTGGACGAAGGTGGTCGGTAAGGGGAAGGGCAAGGGCAAAAGGACGGCAGCTGTCGTCCCTGCCGTCCCTGCCACCACCACTCCCAGCCAGTCGCAGCCGACTGGCAAAGGGAAAGGGAAGGGGAAGGGGAAGAGAACCCCTCCAGCCCCAGCCGTCCCCACCACCACCCCTGCTGGTCAGTCGACTGGCACGGAAAAGGGGAAAGGGAAGAGTTCCCCCCCAGCCGGTGCCAAGAGGAACCTGGTTCCTCCCAAAACCGCAGCCGTCGTGATGACGCTCACCGCGGAGGCTGCGGAGCGGGGCGAGACATACGCGTCCGTAATGTTGCGGGCGCGTGCCAATGCCGATCCAACCAAACTGGGGATCGGCAAAGTCTCGTGCCGCCGGACACAGGCTGGGGCTCGTATCTTCGAGTTCCCCGGTGCTGAGGGCGGGAAACACGCCGACCTCTTCGCAGCTAAGCTGCAAGAGGTCATTGCGGACGCGGCGAAGGTGGCCAGGCCGGTGAAGTCGGCGGCCATCGAGGTGACGGACCTTGACGACTCCGTGACCAAGGAGGAGGTGGTAGCGGCGGTCGCAGCCATAGGTGGCTGCGCAGTCGCAGCGGTGCAGGGCGGGGGCATCAGGCCCGGGCGCGGCGGCATGGGCGCAATTCGCCTGGAGTGCCCAGTCGCCGCTGCCAAAGCCGTCCTCGAGAAGGGACGGCTCGCCGTCGGGTTCAGCTCGGCGGCGGTCCGGGCCCTTGAGGTCCAGCCGCTGAGGTGCTACAAGTGCTTCGGCATTGGCCACACCCGGGCCCTCTGTTCGTCCAGTGTCGACAGGACGGACAGCTGCTACCGCTGCGGCAAGGAGGGGCACAAAGCCGCCTCCTGCAATGCCGCCACGCCGCACTGCACGGTCTGTGCCGCCAGTGGCCGCCCTGCGGGCCACATAATGAAGGGGAGGAACTGCAGTCCTCCCCTTAAGAAGGGGAAAGTACAGGCGCCGACCCGGCCTGTCGTTGCCACCGCCGTCCCAGTGGCTGGGACCTCAGCGGCTGTGAAGGAGGGGGGTGCGATGACCGACTAATGGGTAGGGTCGAACATCGCATCCTCCAGGCGAACACCAACCACTGCAGAGCGGCACAGGATCTGCTCATGCAGACTGTGGCCGAGTGGTTGGTGGACGTGGCGGTGGTCGCCGAGCCGTACTCGGTACCTGGCCGTTGGCTGGGTGATCGAGACGGCTTGGTGGCGTTGGTGTCGCGGCCTGCCACGGACTCCCCTCCCCTCTCGCTTTTAGAGAGGGGTCCGGGATACGTGGCCGCCGCGTGGGGAGAAATAGCCCTGGTCGGGGTCTATTTCTCCCCAAACCGCCCTCTAAGGGACTTCGAGAATTTTCTCGAGGTCCTTACGGCAGTCGTCGGTAGGGCGGCGCCACGCCAGGTAATGGTGTTAGGCGACCTGAACGCCAAGTCGGTGGCCTGGGGAAACCCAGCGGCGTCCTGCAACGTCCGGGGGCGCGCCGTCGAATTTTGGTCGGCTTCGTGCGGCGTGTCCCTCCTGAACAGGGGGGATGTTCACACGTGTGTGCGGCAACAGGGAGGGTCAGTGGTGGACGTGTCGTTCGCCACCCCTGTGCTAGCCACACGCGTCGTGAACTGGCGGGTGGAGATGGTGGAGACCCTGTCGGACCACCGATATGTGCGGTTCGACATCTCCACCCAGAGCCCGCGGGGGATGGCCCGCTCGGGCCAATCTCCCTTCCCGCGGTGGGCTCTCACCCGCCTGGACCGGGAGGCAGCCCTGGAGGCAGCGTTCCTCGAGGACTGGCTCTCGCCCCCTGTGGAGGTGACGGACGTGGACGCCGCAGCGGTCCAGCTGCGGAGGTCCCTGACCGAGGTGTGCAACTCCAGCATGCCTCGGTCTCGCCGTCCGCCTCCCCGTCGCGCCGTTTATTGGTGGACGGGGGAGCTGGTGGCGCTACGGGCCGCGTGCGTGGAGGCCAGGAGGGCCTACACGCGGAGTCGGCGGCGCACCAGCCGATGTCAGGCTGAGGAGGACCGCCTCTACGCCTCTTACATGGAGGCAAAGACGGTCCTCAAGACGGCAATGTGCGCCGCCGAAGACTCGGCAAAGGCCGAGATGCTGGAGGGACTCGATAGGGATCCGTTTGGGAGGCCATATAAGCTGGCGCGGAGCCAGCTGCGCCCTTATGGCCCCCCACTAACGGAGACCCTAGAGCCGGCGTTGCTGGATGGGGTGGTTCGGTCACTGTTTCCGCGCAGGACCGACTTCACCCCACCAACGATGACGGCAGCTTCGCCGGCGGAGGAGGTCCCTCCGGTTTCGGTGGAGGAATTTGGCGCGGGGGTTCTTTCCCTCCGCGCGAAAAAGACGGCCCCTGGACCGGATGGCGTCCCCGCACGGGTGGTGGCCATCGCGGCGTCCCTAATGGAGCAGAGGTTTCGGGACCTCTTCAGCGCGTGCCTGACGGCTAGGAGGTTCCCGAAACTATGGAAGGAGGGGCAGCTTTGCCTGCTCCGGAAGGAGGGACGCCCGGTGGAATCCCCCTCGGCATACCGGCCCATCGTTCTGCTCGATGAGGTCGGTAAACTGTTCGAGGGGATCCTAGCCACCCGGCTTAACAGCCATTTGCGGGAGGTAGGGCCGGACCTGTCGGACGCCCAGTTCGGGTTTCGACAGGGGCGTTCGACGGTCGACGCGGTGGCCCTACTCAGGGGCCAAGTGCAGGAGGCGGTCGGAGCTGGGGACGGAGTGTTGGCGGTGTCGTTCGACATCGCCAACGCGTTCAACTCCGTGCCCCACTCGACCATATTGGAGGCACTCCGGTACCACGGAGTGCCCCAATATCTGCGGGCGATCCTGGCCAACTACCTGGAGGACCGGGAGGTCCTCCTGGCGGACAGGACGGCCAGGATCAGGCGCTACGGCGCGGAGTCCGGTGTTCCACAGGGTTCGGTGCTAGGGCCCCTCTTGTGGAACATCGGATTCGATTGGCTGCTGCGCGGCACCCTCCTCCAGGGCACGAGTGTCATCTGCTACGCGGATGACACTCTCCTCGTTGCCCGGGGGAGGGACTTTGGAGAGGCGGCCTGTCTGGCCTCGGCTGGCGGATCCTTAGTGGCAGGTAGGATCCGCCAGCTCGGTTTGAGGGTAGCGCTGAACAAGACCGAGGCCGTGTTCTTTCACGGGCCTCGGCAGCGCTGCCCTCCTGACGCCCACATCGTGGTGGAGGGCGTCCGGATAGGGGTCGGGGCCCAGATGAAGTATCTGGGCCTCGTGCTGGACAGCAGGTGGCGCTTCGGCCCGCACTTTAGCGGGCTGTCGACGCGCCTGCTGAAAGCCGCGGACGCCCTCTCATGGCTCCTCCCAAACCTGGGAGGGCCCAAGGAGCGATGCCGGCGCCTCTATGCCGGCATCCTCAAGAGCATGGCCCTATATGGGGCACCCATCTGGGCGGACTCCCTCCATAGGAGGGAGAATGCAACCGCCATCCGCAGGCCCCAACGGGCCATTGCACAGCGGGTGGCGAGAGCCTACCGCTCAGTGGGCTTTGCGGCGGCGTGCGCTCTGGCCGGCACCCCTCCCTGGGAATTGGAGGCATGGGTGCTCGCCAGAGTGTACGAATGGGCGGTGCGGCGTAGGGCGCTGGGTGAGCGCCCCGCCGCGCATGAGCGGAATGCCGTGCGGCGGGAGGCGAGGGACGCAATCATCCTCCACTGGACACGGGACCTCGCCTCCGCCACATTTGGACGCCGGACGTTGGACGCGCTCGGTCCAGTCCTGCGGGACTGGCTCGAGCGGGCCCCTGGTTTCCTCTCTTTCCGTCTGGTGCAGGTGTTGTCCGGGCATGGTTGTTTCGGAACGCACCTGCATCGGATCCAGAGGGAGGAAACCCCGGCGTGCCACGACTGTGGAGCCGCGGAGGACACGGCGCAGCACACCCTCGAGGTGTGCCCAGCCTGGGCTGAGCTGCGCCGTGCCCTGACTGATGTGGTCGGGCAGGACCTCTCACTTCCCAGTGTGGTCAACTCCATGCTGGGGAGTGAGGAGGCTTGGGCGACGGTTGCCTCCTTTTGCGAGAATGTCATGTCGCAAAAGGAGGCGGCGGAGCGCGCGCGGGAGGATGATCCTCTCGCGCCGCCGCTCCGCAGGCGGAGAAGGGGTGGGAGACGGCGGTTGTACGATCGTCGTCTCCCTCCTTCTGGTGGTGATTAGCGGGCGACAGGCGCGGGGGCGCCTTCGCTCGCATTGCACTAATCACCACCCTCGTCGGGCGGGAATGGCCGAGCACTCACGGTCGTTTCCGGGCCCCTCCACTTAGGGAGGGGCGTGCGGGCCCCGCTGTAAAGGCGGGCGGTCGTCGGTGGGGGACTGGACGTAAAGGCTGTGCCGGTTTCCCAGTCCTCCTCCAAATAGACGATGCGGGAGTGCCGCTGGGTTATTTTAGTGGGTATGCCGGAGTAGCCGGAGAGTCCCCCATAACCCGTCCATCCCCCAATGGGCGGGTATGCGTAACGCATTTTTTCCCAGCGCAAACAAAAAAAAAAAAAAAAAAAAAAAAAAAAAAAAAAAAAAAAAAAAAAAAGTTAGGTTCCCCCGGGGAACCACCCCACAGTGCTTACGTCCTCGTCGTGTTCCCTGGAAACGTCCCAGTTCTGACCACCGTAACGGAGTGGCAGACTGGGTACGGCTAAAGTGCACTGTGCTTCGTAGCGACTATCTGCCTTGAGTGCTGCGAAATTGCTTTGTTTTGATATGCCAAAACCAGCGCGGGATGCCCTCGGGCATTTTGTGAAAAAAGGCCCTTCTCAGGGCCAACCCAAAGGCCCTTCTCAGGGCCAACCCAAAGGCCCTTTTCAGGGCCAACCCAAAGGCCCTTCTCAGGGCCAACCAAAAGGCCCTTCTCAGGGCCAACGCGACGCATCAGCGTCGGGGGAAGGCAGGGCCTTCTACGGCGGGAGGGAGGGCGATTTATCGGACTCCGAAATTGAGTCCATTGAATCGGACGCCGATTCAATGGTGGTAGAGGATGCGCGATCGCGATCCGCGTCCAGAAAAAGGAAGACCTTTTTAAAGGACGGGTCGGATGGCTCCTCGGCGTCGGGTTCGGCGAAGGAGCCAAAACGAAAGGTTAAGGCCAAGAAGTTGGCAATAACAGCGGATACCCACGACGTGGGTTTGGTAGACGCCCAGCGCGAGTTGGACCTCACCAGGCGGGAGCAGCTCCAGCAAGACCTGGAGGAGCAGGTAGCGGCCAGGGAGGAACGGGCGCGCGCCGCCCGTGCCAAATCGGGATACGGAGCGTCCCGCGTTCTGTACGCAGACCACTCTCTGGCCGAACTAGAGCGGATGGCATTAGAGGACGAGGAGGTAATCGTCCAGGTCGCCACCAAGTCCTCCCACCTAAAAGGGACTTTTCAAAAGTCCCTCAAATGCCGGGCCGCCAGCATGTGCGGCATCGTCGCGGAGCTGGTCAACCGCAAGGCCAGCGATGAATCGCGGCAGCTGCAGGCGAAAGTGGATCGCCTGCAGCAGGAGGTAAGCCAGCTGCACCAAAAGCTGGCTGAAGCCACGGCCCGGCCATCCCAAGCCGAGCCCAGACCTGCGGCAGAGGGCCTCGCCCCCTCCTCTGGCCTTGAGGATATCCTCCGCAAGGTCATGGCGGAGGAGAGGGCGTTTGTTAGAGCCTGCCTGGCAGGCATTGAGGACCGGCTCTTGCCGGAGAAAGTCGTCCGGCCGCCGCTTGCGGCGGACAGGAGGCAAAAGGAGCCGGTGCCTACGTCCCAGACGGAGGATGCCCTTCTGCCCTCTACCACCCCGACCAACCAGCAGGGCTGGACGAAGGTGGTCGGTAAGGGGAAGGGCAAGGGCAAAAGGACGGCAGCTGTCGTCCCTGCCGTTCCCGCTACCACCACTCCCAGCCAGTCGCAGCCGACTGGCAAAGGGAAAGGGAAGGGGAAGAGAACCCCTCCAGCCCCAGCCGTCCCCGCCACCACCCCTGCTGGTCAGTCGACTGGCACGGGAAAGGGGAAGGGAAAGAGTTCCCCCCAAGCCGGAGCAAAGAGGAAACTGGTTCCTCCCAAGACCGCGGCCGTCGTGGTGACGCTCACCGCGGAGGCTGCGGAGCGAGGCCAGACATACGCCTCCATAATGGTGCGGGCGCGTGCAAACGCCGATCCCACGAAACTGGGCATCGGCAAAGTGTCATGCCGCCGGACACAAGCTGGGGCTCGAATTTTCGAGTTCCCGGGGGCCGAGGGCGGCAAAAACGCGGACCTCTTCGCAGCTAAGCTGCAAGAGGTCATCGCAGACTCGGCGAAGGTGGCCAGGCCGGTAAAGTCAGCGGCCATTGAGGTGACGGATCTCGACGACTCCGTCACCAAGGAGGAGGTGGTGGCAGCAATCGCAGCCATAGGGGGCTGCGAAGTCGCAGCGGTACAAGGCGGGGGCATCAGGCCCGGGCGCGGCGGCATGGGCGCAATTCGCCTGGAGTGCCCAGTCGCCGCTGCCAAAGCCGTCCTCGAGAAGGGGCGGCTCGCCGTCGGGTTCAGCTCGGCGGCGGTCCGGGCACTTGAGGACCAGCCTTTGAGGTGCTACAAGTGCTTCGGAATCGGCCACACCCGAGCCCTCTGTCCGTCCAGTGTCGACAGGACGGACAGCTGCTACCGCTGCGGCAAGGAGGGGCACAAAGCTGCCTCCTGCAAGGCCGCCACGCCCCACTGCGTGGTATGTGCCGCCAGTGGCCGCCCAGCGGGCCACATCATGAAGGGGAGGAATTGTAGTCCTCCCCTTAAAAAGGGCAAGGAACAGGCGCCGACCCGGCCTGTCGTTGCCACCGCCGTCCCAGTGGCTGGGACCTCGGCGGCCGTGGAGGAGAGGGGTGCGATGTCCGATTAATGGGAGTCGAACATCGCATCCTCCAGGCGAACACCAACCACTGCAGAGCGGCCCAGGATCTGCTGATGCAGACTGTGGCCGAGTGGTTGGTGGACGTGGCGGTGGTCGCCGAGCCGTACTCGGTGCCTGGCCGTTGGCTGGGTGACCGGGACGGCTTGGTGGCGTTGGTGTCGCGGCCTGCCACGGACTCCCCTCCCCTCTCGCTTTTAGAGAGGGGTCCGGGATACGTGGCCGCCGCGTGGGGAGAAATAGCCCTGGTCGGGGTCTATTTCTCCCCAAACCGCCCTCTAAGGGACTTCGAGAATTTTCTCGAAGTCCTTACGGCAGTCGTCGGGAGGGCGGCACCACGTCAGGTCGTCGTAATGGGCGACCTGAACGCCAAGTCGGTGGCCTGGGGCAACCCGGCGGCGTCGTGCAACGTCCGGGGGCGCGCCGCCGAATTTTGGTCGGCTTCGTGCGGCGTGTCCCTCCTGAACAGGGGGGATGTTCACACGTGTGTGCGGCAACGGGGAGGGTCAGTGGTGGACGTATCGTTCGCCACCCCCGTTCTAGCCGCCCGCGTCGTGAACTGGCGGGTGGAGTTGGTGGAGACCCTGTCGGACCACCGATATGTGCGGTTCGACATCTTTTTTTTTTTTTTTTTATTTATTTATTTATTTAATGGTAAGTTACATTTACAAACTTTGATGGTTTTTCTCGCCAAACACATTTGTTTATAGGCGAGATACGCTCTTTATGTTTAAAAATAACCTACCTATCCTCTTTACGTAAAAATTTTAACATTTATATACTTTATATTACACATAGAACAAACATAAAATATTGTTTGCTTTTATAACTTAGTAATCTATATGAGATCATTTTAAAAGAGAACTCACAGAAAAAATTACTGCAATTGAGCTAGGTTTTTTTATCATCAAGCAACAACTCTTTAAGTCCCTTCTTAAGTTTACTGATACTAACTTTATTGTTCTCTCTTAACATATCTATGCTATTAAATATTTTTGGTACAAGGAACTTAGTTGTCCGTTGTCCATAGTAATTTATAGCCTTAGGTTTAATTAGCTTTCCCTCTCTAACCCTTCTTGTATTATATTTATTTGTAACCATATTTTTATGTTGATCACTATAATAGTATTCTAATCCTATCAGATACTGAACTTTCTTTTCTACAGGTAAGATTTTACAAATTGGAAATAACTTTTCATATTCTTTGTTACACCTTTTTTTCACCTTGTTACTCACTAAATATTTTAATAATCGGGTTTGTAGATTTTTAACATCATTCAAATAAGTTATAAATGTTCGGCCATACACAATAAGTCCATAATTTATGAGGGAATCTGCAAGTGCATAGTAAACAACTTTTAAGGTGTCCTTATTTAAAACTCTTTTTAACTGATAAAATTTTCCTAATATAGATCTTAACTTAGCACAAATGTCAGATACATGTAATTTCCAATTAAAGTGTTTATCTATGTGTAAGCCCAAGTATTTATAACTATTAACATACTCTAATAAATTACATTTGCAATTAACAAAATTTGCATGCAAACAGTCATATGTGTGTCCTACAATGGCAAGATATTCCTTACTTACATTTTTAGCATTTTGATTGTAAGGTGAGTGGATATACATACATTTTGTTTTTGAAAAGTTTAAAATAATGCCATTGTCATGAGCCCACTTGGTAATGTTTACAAAATCTTGTTGGACACATCTTTGTACCTCTGATATATCTTTAGAAGCATAAATAAGGCACATATCATCTGCATACATATACACCTGACAATTATTTACTACATTTGACACACTGTTGACATGCATAATATACCCTACAGGCCCAAACACTGAGCCAGTCGGCAACCCCAAGTTCACTTCTGCATCCACACCAGTTATTCCTGCGACATCGGTTCTTATCTTTCTATTTGATAAATAGTTTCTAAACCAGTCATTCATCGGCCCTCGTATTCCACATTCATCCATCGCCTGTAAGAGTATGCTATGATCCAAAGTATCAAAAGCCTTTTTATAGTCAATAAAAAGTGCAATCAGCTGTTTCCCAGAATCTAAACTTTCATTAATGTAATCTCCAAAATTAGTTAGAGCTGAGATTGTGTTCCTACCTCTTCTAAACCCATGTTGAGTATCTGACAGTATATTATATTTTTCAAGGAACCCACTGATTTGTCCAACAATAATTTTCTCAACAACTTTATCAATTACAGATAATATAGCTATCGGCCTATAGTTTACATATTGCAAGTGGCTACCAGATTTATAAATAGGACGTATAATTGCACTCTTCAATGAGTCAGGATATATACTATTTGAGACACACATGTTTAGAAAATTGGCTAATATAGGGCTTATTTGTTTTTTTAGGTATTTGATATCTTGTACCCTAATTCTGTCTGGCCCGGGTGCTTTCTGGCATGACAATGAATTTATTACTTTTTCTACCTCTAATGGATCCACTTTACTAAATCTTAGACTTATCTCACTAGGTTGCACATAGTTTCTCCTGTCCAAGAATTTAACATTACAAACATGTTTGATGTTTTGTATCTCTTGAGTAAATGTTTGTGTAAAATTTGTACAAATATTATCTAAAGTTTCCACCTTGCCTAAGTACTTCATTATAACTCCATCCAAACTATCCCTGTTTCTACCTATCCACGAATTTATGTTTGCCCATATCTTTCTGAAATCTCCATTGCACTTAGCTATTTCTGCCTGTCTATACTTATTCTTTGCCTCATTAATGATTCTATTTACCTTATTTCTAAACTTCGTGTACACTAAACGTTTATTCATATTTTTAGGATCCATTTTCCATATTCTAAACAGACTATTCTTACGTAAAATCATTATCTCCACCCAGAGCCCGCGGGGGATGGCCCGCTCGGGCCAATCTCCCTTCCCGCGGTGGGCTCTCACCCGCCTGGACCGGGAGGCAGCCCAGGAGGCTGCGTTCCTCCGGGACTGGCTCTCGCCCCCTGTTGAGGTCACGGACGTGGACGCCGCAGCGGTTCAGCTGCGGGGGTCCCTGACCGAGGTGTGCAACTCCAGCATGCCTCGGTCTCGCCGTCCGCCTCCCCGTCGCGCCGTTTATTGGTGGACGGGGGAGCTGGCGGCGCTACGGGCCGCGTGCGTGGAGGCCAGGAGGGCCTACACGCGGAGTCGGCGGCGCACCAGCCGATGTCAGGCTGAGGAGGACCGCCTCTACGCCTCTTACCTAGAGGCAAAGACGGTCCTCAAGTCGGAAATGTGCGCCGCCGAGGACTCGGCAAAGGCCGAGATGCTGGAGGGACTCGATAGGGATCCGTTTGGGAGGCCATATAAGCTGGCGCGGAGCCAGCTGCGCCCTTATGGCCCCCCACTAACGGAGACCCTAGAGCCGGCGTTGCTGGATGGGGTGGTTCGGTCACTGTTTCCGCGCAGGACCGAATTCACCCCACCAACGATGAACCCCCCACTGGGGGGGGTGGTGGCTTCGCCGGAGGAGGAGGTCCCTCCAGTATCGTTGGAGGAACTTCGCGCGGGGGTTCTGTCCCTCCGCGCGAAGAAGACGGCCCCTGGACCGGATGGTGTCCCCGCACGGGTGGTGGCCATCGCGGCGTCCCTCATGGAGGAGAGGTTTCGGGACCTCTTCAGCGCGTGCCTGACGGCTGGGAGGTTCCCGAAGATCTGGAAGGAGGGGCAGCTTTGCCTGCTCCGGAAGGAGGGACGCCCGGTGGACTCCCCCTCGGCATACCGGCCCATCGTTCTGCTCGATGAGGTCGGTAAATTGTTCGAGGGGATCATCGCCACCCGGCTTAATAGCCAGTTGCGGGAGGTAGGGCCAGACCTGTCGGACGCCCAGTTCGGGTTTCGACAGGGGCGTTCGACGGTCGACGCGGTGGCCCTACTCAGGGGCCAAGTGCAGGAGGCGGTTAGAGCTGGGGACGGAGTGTTGGCGGTGTCGTTCGACATCGCCAACGCCTTCAACTCCGTGCCCCACTCGACCATATTGGAGGCACTCCGGTACCACGGAGTGCCCCAATATCTGCGGGTGATCCTGGCCAACTACCTGGAGGACCGGGAGGTCCTCCTGGCGGACAGGACGGCCAGGATCAGGCGCTACGGCGCGGAGTCCGGTGTTCCACAGGGTTCGGTGCTGGGGCCCCTCTTGTGGAACATCGGATTCGATTGGCTGCTGCGCGGCACCCTCCTCCAGGGCACGAGTGTCATCTGCTACGCGGATGACACTCTCCTCGTTGCCCGGGGGAGGGACTTTCGGGAGGCGGCCTGTCTGGCCTCAGCTGGCGGATCCTTAGTGGCAGGTAGGATCCGCCAGCTTGGTTTGAGGGTAGCGCTGAACAAGACCGAGGCCGTGTTCTTTCACGGGCCTCGGCAGCGCTGCCCTCCTGACGCCCACATCGTGGTGGAGGGCGTCCGGATAGGGGTCGGGGCCCAGATGAAGTATCTGGGCCTCGTGCTGGACAGCAGGTGGCGCTTCGGCCCGCACTTTAGCGGGCTGTCGACGCGCCTGCTGAAAGCCGCGGACGCCCTCTCATGGCTCCTCCCAAACCTGGGCGGGCCCAAGGAGCGATGCCGGCGCCTCTATGCCGGCATCCTAAAGAGTATGGCCCTATACGGGGCACCCATCTGGGCGGACTCCCTCCACAGGAGGGAGAATGCAACCGCCATCCGCAGGCCCCAACGGGCCATTGCACAGCGGGTGGCGCGAGCCTACCGCTCGGTGGGTTTCGCGGCGGCGTGCGCTCTGGCCGGCACCCCTCCATGGGAATTGGAGGCATGGGTGCTCGCCAGAGTATACGAGTGGACGGCGCGGCGTAGGGCGCTGGGTGAGCGCCCAGCCGCGGAAGAGCGGGAGGCCGTGCGGCGGGAGGCGAGGGATGCCATTGTTCTCCACTGGGCACGCGATCTCGCCTCCGCCACCTTTGGACGCCGGACGCTGGACGCGCTCGGTCCAGTCCTGCGGGAATGGCTCGAGCGCCCCCACGGTTTCCTCTCGTTCCGTCTAGTGCAGGTGTTTTCCGGACATGGCTGTTTCGGAACGCACCTGCACCGGATCCGGAGGGAGGAAACCCCGGCGTGCCATGAATGCGGAGCCGCGGAGGACACGGCGCAGCACACCCTCGAGGTGTGCCCAGCCTGGGCTGAGCTGCGCCGTGCCCTGAATACTGTCATTGGGCTGGACCTCTCACTTCCCAGTGTGGTGAACTCCATGCTGGGGAGTGAGGAGGCTTGGGCGGCGGTTGCCTCCTTTTGCGAGGACGTCATGTCGCAAAAGGAGGCGGCGGAGCGCGCGCGGGAGGATGATCCTCTCGCGCCACCGCTCCGCAGGCGAAGGAGGGGTGGGAGAAGGCGGTTGTACGACCGTCGCCTCCCACCCTCAGGTGGTGATTAGCGGGCGACAGGCGCGGGGGCGCCTTCGCTCGCATTGCACAAATCGCCACCACCGTCGGGCGGGAACGGCCGAGCACTCACGGTCGTTTCCGGGCCCCTCCACTAAGGGAGGGGCGTGCGGGCCCCGCTGTAAAGGCGGGCGGTCGTCGGTGGGGGACTGGACGTAAAGGCTGTGCCGGTTTCCCAGTCCTCCTCCAAATAGACGATGCGGGAGTGCCGCTGGGTTATTTTAGTGGGTATGCCGGAGTAGCCGGAGAGTCCCACATAACCCGTCCATCCCCCAATGGGCGGGTATGCGTAACGCATTTTTTTCCAGCGCAAACAAAAAAAAAAAAAAAAAAAAAAAAAAAAAAAAAAGGTTAGGTTGGGGAACCACCCCACAGTGCTTGCGTCCACGTCGCGTTCCCTGGAAACGTCCCAGTACTGACCACCGTAACGGAGTGGCAGACTGGGTACGGCTAAAGTGCACTGTGCATCGTAACAATCAACTGCCTTGTGTGTTACGAGTTTGCGGATTATGCCTAAAATGCATAAACCTGCGCGGGATGCCCTCGGGCATTTCGTCACAAAAGGCCCTTCTCAGGGCCAACCCAAAGGCCCTTCTCAGGGCCAACCCAAAGGCCCTTCTCAGGGCCAACCCAAAGGCCCTTCTCAGGGCCAACCAAAAGGCCCTTCTCAGGGCCAACGCGACGCTTCCTTAGCGTCGGATGAAGGCAGGGCCTTCTACGGCGGGCAGGTGGACTCCGACGTTGAGTCCATTGTATCGGATTCCGATTCGATAGCGGTCGAAGATTCGCGATCGCGATCTGCTTCCAGAAAGCGGAAGACCTTTTTAAAGGACGGGTCGGATGGCTCCTCGGCGTCGGGTTCGTCGAAGAAAAGGGTCAAGGCTAAGAAACCCACAACAGCGGCAGACACCCACGATGTGGGTTTAGCCACCGCCCAGCGCGAGCTGGACCTGGCACGGCGGGAGCACCTCCAGCAAGAGCTGGAGGAGCGGGTTGCGGCCAGGGAAGAACGGGCGCGAGTCGCTCGTGCCAAGGCCGATTACGGTGCGGCCCGCGTCCTGTACGCGAACCACTCACTGGCCGAACTGGAGAAGATGGCCTTGGAGGACGAAGAGGCGATCGTGGAGGTCGCCGCCAAGTCCTCGCATCTGAAGGGGACTTTCCAGAAGTCCCTCAGATGCCGGGCCGCCAGCATGCGTGGCATCGTCGCGGAGCTGGTGGACCGCAAGGCCAGCGATGAAACGCGGCAACTGCAGGCGAAGGTAGATCGCCTGCAGTCGGAGGTCAGCCAGCTGCATCTGAAGCTGGCTGAAGCCACGGCCCGGCCATCCCAAGCCGAGCCCAGACCTGCGGCAGAGGGCCTCGCTCCCCCCTCCGGCCTTGAGGACATCCTCCGCAAGGCTATGGAGGAGCAGAGGGTCTTCGTCAGGGCCTGCCTGGCGGGAATAGAGGACCGGCTCTTGCCGGAGAAACGCCTCCGACCGCCACTTGCGGCGGACAAGAGGCGAGAGGAGCCGGTGACCTCCCAGAGGGAGGACGCCCTTCTCCCTTCTACCACCCCGACCAACCAGCAGGGCTGGACGAAGGTGGTCGGTAAGGGGAAGGGCAAGGGCAAAAAGACGGCAGCGGTCGTCCCTGCCGTCCCCGCCACCACCACTCCCAGCCAGTCGAAGCCGACTGGCAAGGGAAAAGGGAAGGGGAAAACCACCCCCCCAGCCGCCTCCGCCACCGCCCCTGCCGGTCCGTCACAGACAACTGGCAAGGGAAAGGGGAAGGGTTCGACCCCAGCCGGTGTCAGGAGGAACTTGGTTCCTCCCAAGACCGCAGCCGTCGTGATGACGCTCACCACGGAGGCTGCGGAGCGGGGCGAGACGTACGCGTCCGTGATGTTGCGGGCGCGCGCCAGTGCCGATCCCACCAAACTAGGGATCGGTAAAGTCTCGTGCCGCCGGACACAGGCTGGGGCTCGAATCTTCGAGTTCCCCGGTGCAGAGGGCGGAAAAAACGCTGACCTCTTCGCAGCGAAGCTGCAAGAGGTCATTGCGGACGCGGCAAAGGTGGCCAGGCCGGTGAAGTCGGCGGCCTTCGAGGTGACGGACCTGGACGACTCCGTCACCAAGGAGGAGGTGGTAGCGGCGGTCGCAGCCATAGGTGGCTGCGCAGTCGCAGCGGTGCAGGGCGGGGGCATCAGGCCCGGGCGCGGCGGCATGGGCGCAATTCGCCTGGAGTGCCCAGTCGCCGCTGCCAAAGCCGTCCTCGAGAAGGGACGGCTCGCCGTCGGGTTCAGCTCGGCGGCGGTCCGGGCCCTTGAGGTCCTGCCGCTGAGGTGTTACCGGTGCTTCGGCATCGGCCACACCCGGGCCCTCTGTTCGTCCAGTGTCGACAGGACGGACAGCTGCTACCGCTGCGGCAAGGAGGGGCACAAAGCCGCCTCCTGCAATGCCGCCACGCCGCACTGCATGGTCTGTGCCGCCAGTGGCCGCCCTGCGGGCCACATAATGAAGGGGAGGAACTGCAGTCCTCCCCTTAAGAAGGGGAAAGTACAGGCGCCGACCCGGCCTGTCGTTGCCACCGCCGTCCCAGTGGCTGGGACCTCAGCGGCTGTGGAGGAGGGGGGTGCGATGACCGACTAATGGGTAGGGTCGAACATCGCATCCTCCAGGCGAACACCAACCACTGCAGAGCGGCACAGGATCTGCTCATGCAGACTGTGGCCGAGTGGTTGGTGGACGTGGCGGTGGTCGCCGAGCCGTACTCGGTACCTGGCCGTTGGCTGGGTGATCGAGACGGCTTGGTGGCGTTGGTGTCGCGGCCTGCCACGGACTCCCCTCCCCTCTCGCTTTTAGAGAGGGGTCCGGGATACGTGGCCGCCGCGTGGGGAGAAATAGCCCTGGTCGGGGTCTATTTCTCCCCAAACCGCCCTCTAAGGGACTTCGAGAATTTTCTCGAGGTCCTTACGGCAGTCGTCGGGAGGGCGGCGCCACGCCAGGTAATGGTGTTAGGCGACCTGAACGCCAAGTCGGTGGCCTGGGGAAACCCAGCGGCGTCCTGCAACGTCCGGGGGCGCGCCGTCGAATTTTGGTCGGCTTCGTGCGGCGTGTCCCTCCTGAACAGGGGGGATGTTCACACGTGTGTGCGGCAACAGGGAGGGTCAGTGGTGGACGTGTCGTTCGCCACCCCTGTGCTAGCCACACGCGTCGTGAACTGGCGGGTGGAGATGGTGGAGACCCTGTCGGACCACCGATATGTGCGGTTCGACATCTCCACCCAGAGCCCGCGGGGGATGGCCCGCTCGGGCCAATCTCCCTTCCCGCGGTGGGCTCTCACCCGCCTGGACCGGGAGGCAGCCCTGGAGGCAGCGTTCCTCGAGGACTGGCTCTCGCCCCCTGTGGAGGTGACGGACGTGGACGCCGCAGCGGTCCAGCTGCGGAGGTCCCTGACCGAGGTGTGCAACTCCAGCATGCCTCGGTCTCGCCGTCCGCCTCCCCGTCGCGCCGTTTATTGGTGGACGGGGGAGCTGGCGGCGCTACGGGCCGCGTGCGTGGAGGCCAGGAGGGCCTACACGCGGAGTCGGCGGCGCACCAGCCGATGTCAGGCTGAGGAGGACCGCCTCTACGCCTCTTACATGGAGGCAAAGACGGTCCTCAAGACGGCAATGTGCGCCGCCGAAGACTCGGCAAAGGCCGAGATGCTGGAGGGACTCGATAGGGATCCGTTTGGGAGGCCATATAAGCTGGCGCGGAGCCAGCTGCGCCCTTATGGCCCCCCACTAACGGAGACCCTAGAGCCGGCGTTGCTGGATGGGGTGGTTCGGTCACTGTTTCCGCGCAGGACCGAATTCACCCCACCAACGAAGCCACCACCCCCCCCACTGGGGGGGGTGGTGGCTTCGCCGGCGGAGGAGGTCCCTCCGGTTTCGGCGGAGGAATTTGGCGCGGGGGTTCTTTCCCTCCGCGCGAAAAAGACGGCCCCTGGACCGGATGGCGTCCCCGCACGGGTGGTGGCCATCGCGGCGTCCCTAATGGAGCAGAGGTTTCGGGACCTCTTCAGCGCGTGCCTGACGGCTGGGAGGTTCCCGAAACTATGGAAGGAGGGGCAGCTTTGCCTGCTCCGGAAGGAGGGACGCCCGGTGGAATCCCCCTCGGCATACCGGCCCATCGTTCTGCTCGATGAGGTCGGTAAACTGTTCGAGGGGATCCTAGCCACCCGGCTTAACAGCCATTTGCGGGAGGTAGGGCCGGACCTGTCGGACGCCCAGTTCGGGTTTCGACAGGGGCGTTCGACGGTCGACGCGGTGGCCCTACTCAGGGGCCAAGTGCAGGAGGCGGTTGGAGCTGGGGACGGAGTGTTGGCGGTGTCGTTCGACATCGCCAACGCGTTCAACTCCGTGCCCCACTCGACCATATTGGAGGCACTCCGGTACCACGGAGTGCCCCAATATCTGCGGGCGATCCTGGCCAACTACCTGGAGGACCGGGAGGTCCTCCTGGCGGACAGGACGGCCAGGATCAGGCGCTACGGCGCGGAGTCCGGTGTTCCACAGGGTTCGGTGCTAGGGCCCCTCTTGTGGAACATCGGATTCGATTGGCTGCTGCGCGGCACCCTCCTCCAGGGCACGAGTGTGATGACAAACGCGGCAACTGCAGGCGAAAGTCGATCGCCTGCAGTCGGAGGTCAGCCAGCTGCACGCAAAGCTGGCTGAAGCCACGGCCCGGCCATCCCACGCTGAGCCCAGACCTGTGACAGAGGGCCTTGACTCCTCCGCCGGCCTTGAGGATATCCTCCGCAAAGTTATGGCGGAGGAGAGGGCGTTTGTCCGCTCCTGCCTGGCAGGAATTGAGGACCGGCTCTTGCCGGAGAAAATCGTCCGGCCGCCGCTTGCGGCGGACAGGAGGCAAAAGGAGCCGGTGCCTACGTCCCAGACGGAGGACGCCCTTCTCCCTTCTACCACCCCGACCAACCAGCAGGGCTGGACGAGGGTGGTCGGTAAGGGGAAGGGCAAGGGCAAAAGGACGGCAGCTGTCGTCCCTGCCGTCCCTGCCACCACCACTCCCAGCCAGTCAAAGTCGACTGGCAAGGGAAAAGGGAAGGGGAAAGCCACCCCCCCAGCCCCAGCCGTCTCTGCCACCACCCCTGCCAGTCAGTCACAGTCGACTGGCAGGGGAAAGGGGAAGGGTTCGACCCCAGCCGGTGTCAGGAGGAACTTGGTTCCTCCCAAAACCGCAGCCGTCGTGGTGACACTCACCGCAGAGGCTGCGGAGCGGGGCGAGACATACACGTCCGTTTTGATGCGGGCGCGTGCCAGTGCCGATCCCACTAAACTGGGGATCGGTAAAGTCTCGTGCCGCCGGACACAAGCTGGGGCTCGAATCTTCGAGTTCCCGGGTGCGGAGGGCGGAAAAAACGCTGACCTCTTCGCAGCGAAGCTGCAAGAGGTCATTGCGGACGCGGCAAAGGTGGCCAGGCCGGTGAAGTCGGCGGCCATCGAGGTGACGGATCTGGACGACTCCGTCACCAAGGAGGAGGTGGTGGCAGCGATCGCAGCCATTGGGGGTTGCGCAGCCGCGGCGGTGCAGGGCGGGGGCATCAGGCCCGGGCGCGGCGGCATGGGCGCAATTCGCCTGGAGTGCCCAGTCGCCGCTGCCAAAGCCGTCCTCGAGAAGGAACGGCTCGCCGTCGGGTTCAGCTCGGCGGCGGTCCGGGCCCTTGAGGTCCTGCCGCTGAGGTGTTACCGGTGCTTCGGCATCGGTCACACCCGGGCCCTCTGTTCGTCCAGTGTCGACAGGACGGACAGCTGCTACCGCTGCGGCAAGGAGGGGCACAAAGCCGCCTTCTGCGAGGCCACCGCACCGCACTGCGCGGTGTGTGCCGCCAGTGGCCGCCCTGCGGGCCACATTATGAAGGGGAGGAATTGTACTCCTCCCCTTAAGAAGGGCAAAGTGCAGGCGCCGACCCGGCCTGTCGCTGCCACCGCCACCCCAGTAGCTGGGACCTCGGCGGCTGTGGAGGAGGAGGGTGTGATGTCCGATTAATGGGTAGAGTCGGACATCGCATCCTCCAGGCGAACACCAACCACTGCAGAGCGGCCCAGGATCTGCTGATGCAGACTGTGGCCGAGTGGTTGGTGGACGTGGCGGTGGTCGCCGAGCCGTACTCGGTACCTGGCCGTTGGCTGGGTGATCGAGACGGCTTGGTGGCGTTGGTGTCGCGGCCTGCCACGGACTCCCCTCCCCTCTCGCTTTTAGAGAGGGGTCCGGGATACGTGGCCGCCGCGTGGGGAGAAATAGCCCTGGTCGGGGTCTATTTCTCCCCAAACCGCCCTCTAAGGGACTTCGAGGATTTTCTCGAAGTCCTTACGGCAGTCGTCGGGAGGGCGGCACCACGTCAAGTCGTCGTGTTGGGCGACCTGAATGCTAAGTCGGTGGCCTGGGGCAACTCAGCGGCGTCCTGCAACGTCCGGGGGCGCGCCGTCGAATTTTGGGCGGCTTCGTGCGGCGTGTCCCTCCTGAACAGGGGGGATGTTCACACGTGTGTGCGGCAACAGGGAGGGTCAGTGGTGGACGTGTCGTTCGCCACCCCTGTGCTAGCCACACGCGTCGTGAACTGGCGGGTGGAGATGGTGGAGACCCTGTCGGACCACCGATATGTGCGGTTCGACATCTCCACCCAGAGCCCGCGGGGGATGGCCCGCTCGGGCCAATCTCCCTTCCCGCGGTGGGCTCTCACCCGCCTGGACCGGGAGGCAGCCCTGGAGGCAGCGTTCCTCGAGGACTGGCTCTCGCCCCCTGTGGAGGTGACGGACGTGGACGCCGCAGCGGTCCAGCTGCGGAGGTCCCTGACCGAGGTGTGCAAATCCAGCATGCCTCGGTCTCGCCGTCCGCCTCCCCGTCGCGCCGTTTATTGGTGGACGGGGGAGCTGGCGGCGCTACGGGCCGCGTGCGTGGAGGCCAGGAGGGCCTACACGCGGAGTCGGCGGCGCACCAGCCGATGTCAGGCTGAGGAGGACCGCCTCTACGCCTCTTACATGGAGGCAAAGACGGTCCTCAAGACGGCAATGTGCGCCGCCGAAGACTCGGCAAAGGCCGAGATGCTGGAGGGACTCGATAGGGATCCGTTTGGGAGGCCATATAAGCTGGCGCGGAGCCAGCTGCGCCCTTATGGCCCCCCACTAACGGAGACCCTAGAGCCGGCGTTGCTGGATGGGGTGGTTCGGTCCCTGTTTCCGCGCAGGACCGAATTCACCCCACCAACGATGAACCCCCCACTGGGGGGGGTGGTGGCTTCGCCGGAGGAGGAGGTCCCTCCAGTATCGGTGGAGGAACTTCGCGCGGGGGTTCTGTCCCTCCGCGCGAAGAAGACGGCCCCTGGACCGGATGGTGTCCCCGCACGGGTGGTGGCCATCGCGGCGTCCCTCATGGAGGAGAGGTTTCGGGACCTCTTCAGCGCGTGCCTGACGGCTGGGAGGTTCCCGAAGATCTGGAAGGAGGGGCAGCTTTGCCTGCTCCGGAAGGAGGGACGCCCGGTGGACTCCCCCTCGGCATACCGGCCCATCGTTCTGCTCGATGAGGTCGGTAAATTGTTCGAGGGGATCATCGCCACCCGGCTTAATAGCCAGTTGCGGGAGGTAGGGCCAGACCTGTCGGACGCCCAGTTCGGGTTTCGACAGGGGCGTTCGACGGTCGACGCGGTGGCCCTACTCAGGGGCCAAGTGCAGGAGGCGGTTAGAGCTGGGGACGGAGTGTTGGCGGTGTCGTTCGACATCGCCAACGCCTTCAACTCCGTGCCCCACTCGACCATATTGGAGGCACTCCGGTACCACGGAGTGCCCCAATATCTGCGGGTGATCCTGGCCAACTACCTGGAGGACCGGGAGGTCCTCCTGGCGGATAGGACGGCCAGGATCAGGCGCTACGGCGCGGAGTCCGGTGTTCCACAAGGCTCGGTGCTAGGGCCCCTCTTGTGGAACATCGGATTCGATTGGCTCCTGCGGGGCACCCTCCTCCAGGGCACGAGTGTCATCTGCTACGCGGATGACACTCTCCTTGTTGCCCGGGGGAGGGACTTTCGGGAGGCGGCCTGTTTGGCCTCGGCTGGCGGATCCTTAGTGGCAGGTAGGATCCGCCAGCTTGGTTTGAGGGTAGCGCTGAACAAGACCGAGGCCGTGTTCTTTCACGGGCCTCGGCAGCGCTGCCCTTCTGACGCCCACATCGTGGTGGAGGGCGTCCGGATAGGGGTCGGGGCCCAGATGAAGTATCTGGGCCTCGTGCTGGACAGCAGGTGGCGCTTCGGCCCGCACTTTAGCGGGCTGTCGACGCGCCTGCTGAAAGCCGCGGACGCCCTCTCATGGCTCCTCCCAAACCTGGGAGGGCCCAAGGAGCGATGCCGGCGCCTCTATGCCGGCATCCTCAAGAGCATGGCCCTGTATGGGGCACCCATCTGGGCGGACTCCCTCCACGGGAGGGAGAATGCAACCGCCATCCGCAGGCCCCAACGGGCCATTGCACAGCGGGTGGCGAGAGCCTACCGCTCAGTGGGCTTTGCGGCGGCGTGCGCTCTGGCCGGCACCCCTCCCTGGGAATTGGAGGCATGGGTGCTCGCCAGAGTGTACGAATGGGCGGCGCGGCGTAGGGCGCTGGGTGAGCGCCCCGCCGCGCAAGAGCGGGATGCCGTGCGGCGGGAGGCGAGGGACGCAATCGTCCTCCACTGGACACGGGACCTCGCCTCCGCCACATTTGGACGCCGGACGTTGGACGCGCTCGGTCCAGTCCTGCGGGACTGGCTCGAGCGGTCCCACGGTTTCCTCTCTTTCCGTCTGGTGCAGGTGTTGTCCGGGCATGGTTGTTTTGGAACGCACCTGCATCGGATCCAGAGGGAGGAGACCCCGGCGTGCCACGACTGTGGAGCCGCGGAGGACACGGCGCAGCACACCCTCGAGGTGTGCCCAGCCTGGGCTGAGCTGCGCCGTGCCCTGACTGATGTGGTTGGGCAGGACCTCTCACTTCCCAGTGTGGTCAACTCCATGCTGGGGAGTGAGGAGGCTTGGGCGGCGGTTGCCTCCTTTTGCGAGAATGTCATGTCGCAAAAGGAGGCGGCGGAGCGCGCGCGGGAGGATGATCCTCTCGCGCCGCCACTCCGCAGGCGGAGAAGGGGTGGGAGACGGCGGTTGTACGATCGTCGCCTCCCTCCTTCTGGTGGTGATTAGCGGGCGACAGGCGCGGGGGCGCCTTCGCTCGCATTGCAGTAATCACCACCCTCGTCGGGCGGGAACGGCCGAGCACTCACGGTCGTTTCCGGGCCCCTCCACTTTGGGAGGGGCGTGCGGGCCCCGCTGTAAAGGCGGACGGTCGTCGGTGGGGGACTGGACGTAAAGGCTGTGCCGGTTTCCCAGTCCTCCTCCAAATAGACGATGCGGGAGTGCCGCTGTTTAAAAAAAAGGTTAGGTTGGGGAGTGCGGCGTGTCTCTCCTAAACAGGGGGGATGTTCACACGTGTGTGCGGCAACAGGGAGGGTCAGTGGTGGACGTATCGTTCGCCACCCCTGTGCTAGCCGCCCGCGTTGTGAACTGGCGGGTGGAGATGGTGGAGACCCTGTCGGACCACCGATATGTGCGGTTCGACATCTCCACCCAGAGCCCGCGGGGGATGGCCCGCTCGGGCCAATCACCCTTCCCGCGGTGGGCTCTCACCCGCCTGGACCGGGAGTCAGCCCAGGAGGCAGCGTTCCTCGAGGACTGGCTCTCGCCCCCTGTGGAGGGCACGGACGTGGACGCCGCAGCGGTTCGGCTGCGGGGGTCCCTGACCGAGGTGTGCAACTCCAGCATGCCTCGGTCTCGCCGTCCGCCTCCCCGTCGCGCCGTTTATTGGTGGACGGTGGAGCTGGCGGGGCTCCGGGCCGCGTGCGTGGAGGCCAGGAGGGCCTACACGCGGAGTCGGCGGCGCACCAGCCGATGTCAGGCTGAGGAGGACCGCCTCTACGCCTCTTACCTAGAGGCAAAGACGGTCCTCAAGTCGGAAATGTGCGCCGCTGAGGACTCGGCAAAGGCCGAGATGCTGGAGGGCCTCGACAGGGATCCGTTTGGGAGGCCGTATAAGCAGGCGCGGAGCCAGCTGCGCCCTTACGGTCCCCCATTAGCGGAGACCCTAGAGCCGGCGTTGCTGGATGGGGTGGTTCGGTCACTGTTTCCGCGCAGGACCAACTTCACCCCACCAACGATGAACCCCCCGCTGGGGGGGGTGGTGGCTTCGCCGGAGGAGGAGGTGCCTCCAGTGTCGGCGGAGGAATTTCGCGCGGGGGTTCTGTCCCTCCGCGCGAAGAAGACGGCCCCTGGACCAGATGGCGTCCCCGCACGGGTGGTGGCCATCGCAGCGTCCTTCATGGAGCAGAGGTTTCGGGACCTCTTCAGCGCGTGCCTGACGGCTGGGAGGTTCCCGAAGATCTGGAAGGAGGGGCAGCTTTGCCTGCTCCGGAAGGAGGGACGCCCGGTGGACTCCCCCTCGGCATACCGGCCCATCGTTCTGCTCGATGAGGTCGGTAAATTGTTCGAGGGGATCATCGCCACCCGGCTAAATAGCCAGTTGCGGGAGGTAGGGCCAGACCTGTCGGACGCCCAGTTCGGGTTCCGACAAGGGCGTTCGACGGTCGACGCGGTGGCCCTACTCAGGGGCCAAGTGCGGGAAGCGGTCGAGGCTGGGGACGGAGTGTTGGCGGTGTCGTTCGACATCGCCAACGCGTTCAACTCCGTGCCCCACTCGACCATATTGGAGGCACTCCGGTACCACGGAGTGCCCCAATATCTGCGGGTGATCCTGGCCAACTACCTGGAGGACCGGGAGGTCCTCCTGGCGGACAGGACGGCCAGGATCAGGCGCTACGGCGCGGAGTCCGGTGTTTCACAAGGCTCGGTGCTAGGGCCCCTCTTGTGGAACATCGGATTCGATTGGCTCCTGCGGGGCACCCTCCTCCAGGGCACGAGTGTCATCTGCTACGCGGATGACACTCTCCTTGTTGCCCGGGGGAGGGACTTTCGGGAGGCGGCCTGTTTGGCCTCGGCTGGCGGATCCTTAGTGGCAGGTAGGATCCGCCAGCTTGGTTTGAGGGTAGCGCTGAACAAGACCGAGGCCGTGTTCTTTCACGGGCCTCGGCAGCGCTGCCCTTCTGACGCCCACATCGTGGTGGAGGGCGTCCGGATAGGGGTCGGGGCCCAGATGAAGTATCTGGGCCTCGTGCTGGACAGCAGGTGGCGCTTCGGCCCGCACTTTAGCGGGCTGTCGACGCGCCTGCTGAAAGCCGCGGACGCCCTCTCATGGCTCCTCCCAAACCTGGGAGGGCCCAAGGAGCGATGCCGGCGCCTCTATGCCGGCATCCTCAAGAGCATGGCCCTGTATGGGGCACCCATCTGGGCGGACTCCCTCCACAGGAGGGAGAATGCAACCGCCATCCGCAGGCCCCAACGGGCCATTGCACAGCGGGTGGCGAGAGCCTACCGCTCAGTGGGCTTTGCGGCGGCGTGCGCTCTGGCCGGCACCCCTCCCTGGGAATTGGAGGCATGGGTGCTCGCCAGAGTATACGAATGGGCGGCGCGGCGTAGGGCGCTGGGTGAGCGCCCCGCCGCGCAAGAGCGGGATGCCGTGCGGCGGGAGGCGAGGGACGCAATCGTCCTCCACTGGACACGGGACCTCGCCTCCGCCACATTTGGACGCCGGACGTTGGACGCGCTCGGTCCAGTCCTGCGGGACTGGCTCGAGCGGTCCCACGGTTTCCTCTCTTTCCGTCTGGTGCAGGTGTTGTCCGGGCATGGTTGTTTTGGAACGCACCTGCATCGGATCCAGAGGGAGGAGACCCCGGCGTGCCACGACTGTGGAGCCGCGGAGGACACGGCGCAGCACACCCTCGAGGTGTGCCCAGCCTGGGCTGAGCTGCGCCGTGCCCTGACTGATGTGGTTGGGCAGGACCTCTCACTTCCCAGTGTGGTCAACTCCATGCTGGGGAGTGAGGAGGCTTGGGCGGCGGTTGCCTCCTTTTGCGAGAATGTCATGTCGCAAAAGGAGGCGGCGGAGCGCGCGCGGGAGGATGATCCTCTCGCGCCGCCACTCCGCAGGCGGAGAAGGGGTGGGAGACGGCGGTTGTACGATCGTCGCCTCCCTCCTTCTGGTGGTGATTAGCGGGCGACAGGCGCGGGGGCGCCTTCGCTCGCATTGCACTGATCACCACCCTCGTCGGGCGGGAACGGCCGAGCACTCACGGTCGTTTCCGGGCCCCTCCACTTTGGGAGGGGCGTGCGGGCCCCGCTGTAAAGGCGGGCGGTCGTCGGTGGGGGACTGGACGTAAAGGCTGTGCCGGTTTCCCAGTCCTCCTCCAAATAGACGATGCGGGAGTGCCGCTGTTTAAAAAAAAGGTTAGGTTGGGGAGTGCGGCGTGTCTCTCCTAAACAGGGGGGATGTTCACACGTGTGTGCGGCAACAGGGAGGGTCAGTGGTGGACGTATCGTTCGCCACCCCTGTGCTAGCCGCCCGCGTTGTGAACTGGCGGGTGGAGATGGTGGAGACCCTGTCGGACCACCGATATGTGCGGTTCGACATCTCCACCCAGAGCCCGCGGGGGATGGCCCGCTCGGGCCAATCACCCTTCCCGCGGTGGGCTCTCACCCGCCTGGACCGGGAGTCAGCCCAGGAGGCGGCGTTCCTCGAGGACTGGCTCTCGCCCCCTGTGGAGGGCACGGACGTGGATGCCGCAGCGGTTCGGCTGCGGGGGTCCCTGACCGAGGTGTGCAACTCCAGCATGCCTCGGTCTCGCCGTCCGCCTCCCCGTCGCGCCGTTTATTGGTGGACGGTGGAGCTGGCGGGGCTCCGGGCCGCGTGCGTGGAGGCCAGGAGGGCCTACACGCGGAGTCGGCGGCGCACCAGCCGATGTCAGGCTGAGGAGGACCGCCTCTACGCCTCTTACCTAGAGGCAAAGACGGTCCTCAAGTCGGAAATGTGCGCCGCTGAGGACTCGGCAAAGGCCGAGATGCTGGAGGGCCTCGACAGGGATCCGTTTGGGAGGCCGTATAAGCAGGCGCGGAGCCAGCTGCGCCCTTACGGTCCCCCATTAGCGGAGACCCTAGAGCCGGCGTTGCTGGATGGGGTGGTTCGGTCACTGTTTCCGCGCAGGACCAACTTCACCCCACCAACGATGAACCCCCCGCTGGGGGGGGTGGTGGCTTCGCCGGAGGAGGAGGTGCCTCCAGTGTCGGCGGAGGAATTTCGCGCGGGGGTTCTGTCCCTCCGCGCGAAGAAGACGGCCCCTGGACCAGATGGCGTCCCCGCACGGGTGGTGGCCATCGCAGCGTCCTTCATGGAGCAGAGGTTTCGGGACCTCTTCAGCGCGTGCCTGACGGCTGGGAGGTTCCCGAAGATCTGGAAGGAGGGGCAGCTTTGCCTGCTCCGGAAGGAGGGACGCCCGGTGGACTCCCCCTCGGCATACCGGCCCATCGTTCTGCTCGATGAGGTCGGTAAATTGTTCGAGGGGATCATCGCCACCCGGCTAAATAGCCAGTTGCGGGAGGTAGGGCCAGACCTGTCGGACGCCCAGTTCGGGTTCCGACAAGGGCGTTCGACGGTCGACGCGGTGGCCCTACTCAGGGGCCAAGTGCGGGAAGCGGTCGAGGCTGGGGACGGAGTGTTGGCGGTGTCGTTCGACATCGCCAACGCGTTCAACTCCGTGCCCCACTCGACCATATTGGAGGCACTCCGGTACCACGGAGTGCCCCAATATCTGCGGGTGATCCTGGCCAACTACCTGGAGGACCGGGAGGTCCTCCTGGCGGACAGGACGGCCAGGATCAGGCGCTACGGCGCGGAGTCCGGTGTTCCACAGGGTTCGGTGCTAGGGCCCCTCTTGTGGAACATCGGATTCGATTGGCTGCTGCGCGGCACCCTCCTCCAGGGCACGAGTGTCATCTGCTACGCGGATGACACTCTCCTCGTTGCCCGGGGGAGGGATTTTAGGGAGGCGTCCTGTCTGGCCTCAGCTGGCGGATCCTTAGTGGCAGGTAGGATCCGCCAGCTTGGTTTGAGGGTGGCGCTGAACAAGACCGAGGCCGTGTTCTTTCACGGGCCTCGGCAGCGCTGCCCTCCTGACGCCCACATCGTGGTGGAGGGCGTCCGGATAGGGGTCGGGGCCCAGATGAAGTATCTGGGCCTCGTGCTGGACAGCAGGTGGCGCTTCGGCCCGCACTTCAGCGGGCTGTCGACGCGCCTGCTAAAAGCCGCGGACGCCCTCTCATGGCTCCTCCCGAACCTGGGCGGGCCCAAGGAGCGATGCCGGCGCCTCTATGCCGGCATCCTCAAAAGCATGGCCCTATATGGGGCTCCCATCTGGGCGGACTCCCTCCACAGGAGGGAGAATGCAACCGCCATCCGCAGGCCCCAACGGGCCATTGCACAGCGGGTGGCGAGGGCCTACCGCTCGGTGGGTTTTGCGGCGGCGTGCGCTCTGGCCGGCACCCCTCAGTGCCAAATCAGGATACGGAGCGTCCCGCGTTCTGTACGCGGACCACTCCCTTGCCGAACTGGAGCGGATGGCATTGGAGGACGAGGAGGTAATCGTCCAGGTCGCCACCAAGTCCTCCCACCTAAAAGGGACTTTTCAAAAGTCCCTCAAATGCCGGGCCGCCAGCATGCGCGGCATCGTCGCGGAGCTGGTCGACCGCAAGGCCAGCGACGAGTCGCGGCAACTGCAGGCGAAGGTGGATCGCCTGCAGACGGAGGTGAGCCAGCTTCACCTGAAGCTGGCTGAAGCCACGGCCCGTCCATCCCAAGCCGAGACCCAACCTGCGGCAGAAAGCCTTGTTTCCTCTCCCGGTCTCGAGGATGTCCTCCGCAAGGTGATGGCGGAGGAGAGGGCATTTGTTCGGGCCTGCCTAGCGGGCATTGAGGACCGGCTCTTACCGGCGAAGACCCTCCGACCGCCGCTTGCAGCGGACAAGAGGCGAGAGGAGCCGGTGCCTGCCTCTCAGAGGGAGGACGCCCTTCTGCCTTCCACCACCCCGACCAACCAGCAGGGCTGGACGAAGGTGGTCGGTAAGGGGAAGGGCAAAGGCAAAAGGACGGCACCTGTTGTCACTGCCGTTCCCACCACCACTCCCGGCCAGTCGCAGCCGACTGGCAAAGGAAAAGGGAAGGGGAAGGGGAAGAGCACCCCCCCAGCCCCAGCCGTCTCCGCCACCACCCCTGCCGGTCAGTCGTCGACTGGCAAGGGAAAGGGGAAGGGTTCGCCCCCAGCCGGTGCCAAGAGGAACCTGGTTCCTCCAAAGACCGCGGCCGTCTTGGTGACACTCACCGCGAAGGCCGCGGAGCGGGGTGAGACGTACGCGTCCATGTTGGTGCGGGCGCGTGCCACTGCCGATCCCACCAAACTGGGGATCGGCAAGGTCTCATGCCGCAAGACCCAGGCTGGGGCCCGAATCTTTGAGTTCCCGGGAGCGGAAGGCAGTAAGAACGCGGACCTCTTCGCAGCGAAGCTGCAGGAGGTCATCGCGGACGTGGCGAAGGTGGCCAGGCCGGTGAAGTCGGCGGCCATCGAGGTGACGGATCTGGACGACTCCGTCACCAAGGAGGAGGTGGTGGCAGCGATCGCAGCCATAGGGGGCTGCGAAGTCGCAGCGGTGCAGGGCGGGGGCATCAGGCCCGGGCGCGGCGGCATGGGCACGATTCGCCTGGAGTGCCCAGTTGCCGCTGCCAAAGCCGTCCTCGAGAAGGGACGGCTCGCCGTCGGGTTCAGCTCGGCGGCGGTCCGGGCCCTTGAGGACCAGCCTCTGCGGTGTTACCGGTGCTTCGGCATCGGTCACACCCGAGCCCTCTGTCCGTCCAGCATTGACAGGACGGACAGCTGCTACCGCTGCGGCAAGGAGGGGCACAAAGCCGCCTCCTGCAAGGCCGCCGCACCGCACTGCGCGGTATGCGCCGCCAGTGGCCGCCCAGCGGGCCACATTATGAAGGGGAGGAATTGCAGTCCTCACCTTAAGAAGGGCAAGGAACAGGCGCCGACCCGGCCTGTCGCTGCCACCGCCGTCCCAGTGGCTGGGACCTCAGCGGCTGTGGAGGAGGGGGGTGCGATGACCGACTAATGGGTAGAGTCGAACATCGCATCCTCCAGGCGAACACCAACCACTGCAGAGCGGCACAGGATCTGCTGATGCAGACTGTGGCCGAGTGGTTGGTGGACGTGGCGGTGGTCGCCGAGCCGTACTCGATACCTGGCCGCTGGCTGGGTGATCGGGACGGCTTGGTGGCGTTGGTGTCGCGGCCTGCCACGGACTCCCCTCCCCTCTCGTTCTTAGAGAGGGGTCCGGGATACGTGGCCGCCGCGTGGGGAGAAATAGCCTTCGGTGCTGGGGCCCCTCCTGTGGAACATCGGATTTGACTGGCTCCTGCGGGGCACCCTCCTCCAGGGCACGAGTGTCATCTGCTACGCGGATGACACTCTCCTCGTTGCCCGGGGGAGGGATTTTAGGGAGGCGGCCTGTCTGGCCTCAGCTGGCGGATCCTTAGTGGCAGGTAGGATCCGCCAGCTTGGATTGGGGCTAGCGCTGAACAAGACCGAGGCCGTGTTCTTTCACGGGCCTCGGCAGCGCTGCCCACCTGACGCCCACATCGTGGTGGAGGGCGTCCGGATAGGGGTCGGGGCCCAGATGAAGTATCTGGGCCTCGTGCTGGACAGCAGGTGGCGCTTCGGCCCGCACTTTAGCGGGCTGTCGACGCGCCTGCTGAAAGCCGCGGACGCCCTCTCATGGCTCCTCCCAAACCTGGGAGGGCCCAAGGAGCGATGCCGGCGCCTCTATGCCGGCATCCTCAAGAGCATGGCCCTGTATGGGGCACCCATCTGGGCGGACTCCCTCCACAGGAGGGAGAATGCAACCGCCATCCGCAGGCCCCAACGGGCCATTGCACAGCGGGTGGCGAGGGCCTACCGCTCAGTGGGCTTTGCGGCGGCGTGCGCTCTGGCCGGCACCCCTCCCTGGGAATTGGAGGCATGGGTGCTCGCCAGAGTATACGAATGGGCGGCGCGGCGTAGGGCGCTAGGTGAGCGCCCCGCCGCGCAAGAGCGGGAGGCCGTGCGGCGGGAGGCGAGGGACGCCATCGTCCTGCACTGGGCACGGGACCTCGCCTCCGCCACCTTTGGGCGCCGGACGCTGGACGCGCTCGGTCCAGTCCTGCGGGAATGGCTCGAGCGCCCCCACGGTTTCCTCTCGTTCCGTTTGGTGCAGGTGTTGTCCGGACATGGCTGTTTCGGAACGCACCTGCACCGGATTCGGAGGGAGGAAGCCCCGGCGTGCCACGACTGTGGAGCCGCGGAGGACACGGCGCAGCACACCCTCGAGGTGTGCCCAGCCTGGGCTGAGCTGCGCCGTGCCCTGAAT
Source organism: Pseudoips prasinana (assembly GCA_951640165.1). Lineage (NCBI taxonomy): Eukaryota > Metazoa > Arthropoda > Insecta > Lepidoptera > Nolidae > Pseudoips > Pseudoips prasinana. The sequence continues at coordinate 171,028 of OX621238.1, read as the reverse complement.
ACCGTCGTTGGGCTGGACCTCTCACTTCCCAGTGTGGTGAACTCCATGCTGGGGAGTGAGGAGGCTTGGGCGGCGGTTGCCTCCTTTTGCGAGGACGTCATGTCGCAAAAGGAGGCGGCGGAGCGCGCGCGGGAGGACGATCCTCTCGCGCCGCCGCTCCGCAGGCGAAGAAGGGGTGGGAGACGGCGGTTGTACGATCGTCGCCTCCCTCCTTCTGGTGGTGATTAGCGGGCGACAGGCGCGGGGGCGCCTTCGCTCGCATTGCACTGATCACCACCCTCGTCGGGCGGGAACGGCCGAGCACTCACGGTCGTTCCCGGGCCTCTCCACTTAGGGAGGGGCGTGCGGGCCCCGCTGTTAAGGCGGGCGGTCGTCGGTGGGGGACTGGACGTAAAGGCTGAGCCGGTTTCCCAGTCCTCCTCCACATAGACGATGCGGGAGTGCCGCTGGGTTATTTTAGTGGGTATGCCGGACTAGCCGGAGAGTCCCACATAACCCGTCCATCCCCCAATGGGCGGGTATGCGTAACGCATTTTTTCCCAGCGCAAACAAAAAAAAAAAAAAAAGGTTAGGTTGGGGAACCACCCCACAGTGCTTACGTCCTCGTCGTGTTCCCCGGAAACGTCCCAGTTCTGACCACCGTAACGGAGTGGCAGACTGGGTACGGCTAAAGTGCACTGTGCGTCGTAGCTATCTATTGCCTTGCGAGCTACGAAATTGCTTTGTTTTAATATGCCAAAACCTGCGCGGGATGCCCTCGGGCATTTTGTTACAAAAGGCCCTTCTCAGGGCCACCCCAAAGGCCCTTCTCAGGGCCAACCCAAAGGCCCTTCTCAGGGCCAACCAAAAGGCCCTTCTCAGGGCCAACGCGACGCTGAAGCGTCGAAGGAAGGCAGCGCCTTCTACGGTGGGAGGGAGGGCGATTTGTCGGAGTCCGACATTGAGTCCGTTGGGTCGGATGCCAGTGCGATGGCGATCGAGGATCCTCGATCGCGATCGGCATCCAGGAAGCGGAGCTTCCTAAAAGTTGTGTCCGATGGGTCCTCGGGCTCAGGTTCAGCGAAGGGGCCTGGAAGGAGGGTCAAGTCCAGAAAGGCGACGACAGCGGCAGACACCCACGACGTGGGTCTAGCCGACGCCCAACGCGAGTTGGACCTGGCAAGGCGGGAACAGCTCCAGCAAGAGCTGGAGGAGCGGGTTGCGGCCAGGGAAGAACGGGCGCGCGTCGCTCGTGCCAAGGCCGATTACGGTGCGGCCCGCGTCCTGTACGCGAACCACTCACTGGCCGAACTGGAGAAGATGGCCTTGGAGGACGAAGAGGCGATCGTGGAGGTCGCCGCCAAGTCTTCCCACCTGAAGGGGACATTTCAGAAGTCCCTGAAATGCCGGGCCGCCAGCATGCGATGCATCGTCGCGGAGCTGGTGGAGCGGAAGGCCTGCGACGAAACGCGGCAACTGCAGGCGAAAGTAGATCGCCTGCAGTCGGAGGTCAGCCAGCTGCATTTAAAGCTGGCTGAAGCCACGGCCCGGCCATCCCAAGCCGAGCCTAGACCTGCGGCAGAGGGCCTTGCCTCCTCCCCCGGCCTTGAAGATGTCCTCCGCAAAGTTATGGCGGATGAGAGGGCATTCGTTCGGTCCTGCATAGCGGGAATTGAGGACCGCCTCTTGCCGGCAAAGATCCTCCGACCGCCACTTGCGGCGGACAAGAGGCGACAGGAGCCGGTGCCTACCTCCCAGACGGAGGACGCCCTTCTACCTTCGACCACCCCGACCAACCAGCAGGGCTGGACGAAGGTGGTCGGTAAGGGAAAGGGCAAGGGCAAAAGGACGGCAGCAGTCGTCCCTGCCGTCCCCGCCACCACCACTCCCAGCCAGTCGCAGCCGACTGGCAAAGGGAAGTGGAAAGGCAAAGGGAAGGGGAAGAGCACCCCCCCAGCCCCAGCCGTCTCCGCCACCACCCCTGCCGGTCAGTCGCAGTCGGCCGACAAGGGAAAGGGACAGGGCAAGAGCTCCGCCCCAGCCGGTGTCAGGAGGAACTTAGTTCCTCCCAAGACCGCGGCCGTCGTGGTGACGCTCACCGCAGAGGCCGCGGAGCGGGGTGAGACGTACGCGTCCATGTTGGTGCGGGCGCGTGCCACTGCCGATCCCACCAAACTGGGGATCGGCAAAGTCTCATGCCGCAAGACCCAGGCTGGGGCTCGAATTTTTGAGTTCCCTGGTGCGGAGGGCGGCAAAAACGCGGACCTCTTTGCAGCTAAGCTGCAAGAGGTCATCGCAGACTCGGCGAAGGTGGCCAGGCCGGTGAAGTCGGCGGCCATCGAGGTGACGGATCTGGACGACTCCGTCACCAAGGAGGAGGTGGTGGCGGCGATCGCAGCCATAGGTGGCTGCGCAGTCGCAGCGGTGCAGGGCGGGGGCATCAGGCCCGGGCGTGGCGGCATGGGCACTATTCGCCTAGAGTGCCCAGTCGCCGCTGCCAAAGCCGTCCTCGAAAAGGGACGGCTTGCGGTCGGCTTTAGCTCGGGTGCTGTCCGGGCACTGGAGGACCAGCCTCTGAGGTGTTACCGGTGCTTCGGCATCGGACACACCAGAGCCCTCTGTGCGTCCACTGTCGACAGGACGCACAGCTGTTACCGCTGCGGCAAGGAGGGCCACAAGTCCGCCTCCTGCATGGCCGCCGCGCCGCACTGCGCAGTTTGTGCCGCCAGTGGCCGCCCTGCGGGCCATATAATGAAGGGGAGGAACTGCAGTCCTCCCCTTAAGAAGGGCAAAACTCAGGCGCCGACCCGGCCTGTTGCTGCCACCGCCACCCCAGTTGCTGGGACCTCGGCGGCTGTGGAGGAGGAGGGTGTGATGTCCCATTAATGGGAGTCGAACACCGCATCCTCCAGGCGAACACCAACCACTGCAGAGCGGCCCAGGATCTGCTGATGCAGACTGTGGCCGAGTGGTTGGTGGACGTGGCGGTGGTCGCCGAGCCGTACTCGGTGCCTGGCCGTTGGCTGGGTGACCGGGACGGCTTGGTGGCGTTGGTGTCGCGGCCTGCCACGGACTCCCCTCCCCTCTCGCTTTTAGAGAGGGGTCCGGGATACGTGGCCGCCGCGTGGGGAGAAATAGCCCTGGTCGGGGTCTATTTCTCCCCAAACCGCCCTCTAAGGGACTTCGAGAACTTTCTCGAAGTCCTTACGGCAGTCGTCGGGAGGGCGGCACCACGTCAGGTCGTCGTGTTGGGCGACCTGAACGCCAAGGCGGTGGCCTGGGGCAACCCAGCGGCGTCATGTAACGTCCGGGGGCGCGCCGTCGAATTTTGGGCGGCTTCGTGCGGCGTGTCCCTCCTGAACAGGGGGGATGTTCACACGTGTGTGCGGCAACAGGGAGGGTCAGTGGTGGACGTGTCGTTCGCCACCCCTGTGCTAGCCACACGCGTCGTGAACTGGCGGGTGGAGATGGTGGAGACCCTGTCGGACCACCGATATGTGCGGTTCGACATCTCCACCCAGAGCCCGCGGGGGATGGCCCGCTCGGGCCAATCACCCTTCCCGCGGTGGGCTCTCACCCGCCTGGACCGGGAGTCAGCCCAGGAGGCGGCGTTCCTCGAGGACTGGCTCTCGCCCCCTGTGGAGGGCACGGACGTGGACGCCGCAGCGGTTCGGCTGCGGGGGTCCCTGACCGAGGTGTGCAACTCCAGCATGCCTCGGTCTCGCCGTCCGCCTCCCCGTCGCGCCGTTTATTGGTGGACGGTGGAGCTGGCGGGGCTCCGGGCCGCGTGCGTGGAGGCCAGGAGGGCCTACACGCGGAGTCGGCGGCGCACTAACCGATGTCAGGCTGAGGAGGACCGCCTCTACGCCTCTTACCTAGAGGCAAAGACGGTCCTCAAGTCGGCAATGTGCGCCGCCGAGGACTCGGCAAAGGCCGAGATGCTGGAGGGCCTCGATAGGGATCCGTTTGGGAGGCCGTATAGGCAGGCGCGGAGCCAGCTGCGCCCTTACGGTCCCCCATTAGCGGAGACCCTAGAGCCGGCGTTGCTGGATGGGGTGGTTCGGTCACTGTTTCCGCGCAGGACCGACTTCACCCCACCAACGATGAACCCCCCGCTGGGGGGGGTGGTGGCTTCGCCGGAGGAGGAGGTGCCTCCAGTGTCGGCGGAGGAATTTCGCGCGGGGGTTCTGTCCCTCCGCGCGAAGAAGACGGCCCCTGGACCAGATGGCGTCCCCGCACGGGTGGTGGCCATCGCGGCGTCCTTCATGGAGCAGAGGTTTCGGGACCTCTTCAGCGCGTGCCTGACGGCTGGGAGGTTCCCGAAGATCTGGAAGGAGGGGCAGCTTTGCCTGCTCCGGAAGGAGGGACGCCCGGTGGACTCCCCCTCGGCATACCGGCCCATCGTTCTGCTCGATGAGGTCGGTAAACTGTTCGAGGGGATCCTCGCCACCCGGCTTAACAGCCATTTGCGGGAGGTAGGGCCGGACCTGTCGGACGCCCAGTTCGGCTTTCGACAGGAGCGTTCGACGGTCGACGCGGTGGCCCTACTCAGGGGACAAGTAAAGGAGGCGGTCGAGGCTGGGGACGGAGTGTTGGCGGTGTCGTTCGACATCGCCAACGCGTTCAACTCCGTGCCCCACTCGACCATATTGGAGGCACTCCGGTACCACGGAGTGCCCCAATATCTGCGGGTGATACTGGCCAACTACCTGGAGGACCGAGAGGTCCTCCTGGCGGACAGGACGGCCAGGATCAGGCGCTACGGCGCGGAGTCCGGTGTTCCACAGGGTTCGGTGCTAGGGCCCCTCTTGTGGAACATCGGATTCGATTGGCTGCTGCGCGGCACCCTCCTCCAGGGCACGAGTGTCATCTGCTACGCGGATGACACTCTCCTCGTTGCCCGGGGGAGGGATTTTAGGGAGGCGGCCTGTCTGGCCTCAGCTGGCGGATCCTTAGTGGCAGGTAGGATCCGCCAGCTTGGTTTGAGGGTGGCGCTGAACAAGACCGAGGCCGTGTTCTTTCACGGGCCTCGGCAGCGCTGCCCTCCTGACGCCCACATCCTGGTGGCGGGCGTCCGGATAGGGGTCGGGGCCCAGATGAAGTATCTGGGCCTCGTGCTGGACAGCAGGTGGCGCTTCGGCCCGCACTTCAGCGGGCTGTCGACGCGCCTGCTAAAAGCCGCGGACGCCCTCTCATGGCTCCTCCCGAACCTGGGCGGGCCCAAGGAGCGATGCCGGCGCCTCTATGCCGGCATCCTCAAAAGCATGGCCCTATATGGGGCTCCCATCTGGGCGGACTCCCTCCACAGGAGGGAGAATGCAACCGCCATCCGCAGGCCCCAACGGGCCATTGCACAGCGGGTGGCGCGAGCCTACCGCTCGGTGGGCTTCGCGGCGGCGTGCGCTCTGGCCGGCACCCCTCCATGGGAATTGGAGGCATGGGTGCTCGCCAGAGTGTACGAATGGGTGGCGCGGCGTAGGGCGCTGGGTGAGCGCCCCGCCGCGCAAGAGCGGGAGGCCGTGCGGCGGGAGGCGAGGGAGGCAATCGTCCTTCACTGGACACGAGACCTCGCCTCCGCCACCTTTGGACGCCGGACGCTGGACGCGCTCGGTCCAGTCCTTTGGGACTGGCTCGAGCGCCCCCACGGTTTCCTCTCTTTTCGTCTGGTGCAGGTGTTGTCCGGGCATGGCTGCTTCGGAACGCACCTGCATCGGATCCAGAGGGAGGAAACCCCGGCGTGCCACGACTGTGGAGCCACGGAGGACACGGCGCAGCACACCCTCGAGGTGTGCCCAGCCTGGGCTGAGCTGCGCCGTGCCCTGACAGATGTGGTCGGGATGGACTTCTCACTTCCCAGTGTGGTGAACTCCATGCTGGGGAGTGAGGAGGCTTGGGCGGCGGTTGCCTCCTTTTGCGAGAATGTCATGTCGCAAAAGGAGGCGGTGGAGCGTGCGCGGGAGGATGATCCTCTCGCGCCGCCGCTCCGCAGGCGAAGAAGGGGTGGGAGACGGCGGTTGTACGATCGTCGCCGCACGGTCGTTCCCGGGCCTCTCCACTTTGGGAGGGGCGTGCGGGCCCCGCTGTAAAGGCGGGCGGTCGTCGGTGGGGGACTGGACGTAAAGGCTGTGCCGGTTTCCCAGTCCTCCTCCAAATAGACGATGCGGGAGTGCCGCTGGGTTATTTTAGTGGGTATGCCGGAGTAGCCGGAGAGTCCCACATAACCCGTCCATCCCCCAATGGGCGGGTATGCGTAAGGCATTTTTTCCCAGCGCAAACAAAAAAAAAAAATAAAAAAAAAAAGGTTAGGTTAGGTTAGGTTGGGGAGGGGAACCACCCCACAGTGCTTGCGTCCACGTCGCGTTCCCCGGAAACGTCCCAGTTCTGACCACCGTAACGGAGTGGCAGACTGGGTACGGCTAAAGTGCACTGTGCATCGTAGCGAACTTAAACTGCTTGGAGTGCTACGAATTTTTGATTGCGGAATATGCCGAAACCTGCGCGGGATGCCCTCGGGCATTTTGTCAAACAAGGCCCTTCTCAGGGCCAACCCAAAGGCCCTTCTCAGGGCCAACCCAAAGGCCCTTCTCAGGGCCAACCCAAAGGCCCTTCTCAGGGCCAACCAAAAGGCCCTTCTCAGGGCCAACGCGACGCTTCCTTAGCGTCGAACGAAGGCAGGGCCTTCTACGGCGGGAACGTGGACTCCGACGATGAGTCCATTGTTTCGGATGCGGACTCGATGGCGGTCGAGGATTCGCGATCGCGATCCTTGTCAAGAAAGCGGAAGACCTTTTTGAAGGACGGGTCGGATGGCTCCTCGGCTTCTGCAAAGAAGAAGGCGAAAGCCAAGAAGACAACGACAGCGGCAGACACCCACGATGTGGGTTTAGCCGACGCCCAGCGCGAGCTGGACCTGGCTCGGCGGGAGCAGCTCCAGCAAGAGCTGGAGGAGCGGGTAGCGGCCAAAGAAGAACGGGCGCGCGTCGCCCGTGCCAAGTCCGGGTACGGTGCGTCCAGCGTGCTGTACTCGGACCACTCCCTGGTCGAACTGAAGAGGATGGCCTTGGAGGACGAGGAGGCGATCGCGGAGGTCGCCGCCAAGTCCTCGCATCTGAAGGGGACTTTCCAGAAGTCCCTCAGATGCCGGGCCGCCAGCATGCGTGGCATCGTCGCGGAGCTGGTGGACCGCAAGGCCAGCGATGAAACGCGGCAACTGCAGGCGAAGGTAGATCGCCTGCAGTCGGAGGTCAGCCAGCTGCACATGAAGCTGGCTGAAGCCACGGCCCGGCCATCCCAAGCTGAGCCTAGACCTGCGGCAGAGAGCCTAGCCTCCTCCCCTGGCCTTGAGGATGTCCTCCGCAAGGTCATGGCGGAGGAGAGGGCGTTTGTGAGAGCCTGCCTGGCAGGCATTGAGGACCGGCTCTTGCCGGCGAAAGTCGTTCGACCGCCACTTGCGGCGGATAAGAGGCGAGTGGAGCCGGTGCCTAGCTCCTCGAGGGAGGACGCCCATCTTCCTTCGACCACCCCGACCAACCAGCAGGGCTGGACGAAGGTGGTCGGTAAGGGCAAGGGCAAGGGAAAAAGGACGGCAGCTGTCGTCCCTGCCGTTCCCGCCACCACCACTCCCAGCCAGTCGCAGCCGATGGGCAAAGGGAAAGGGAAGGGGAAGGGGAAGAGCACCCCCCCAGCCCCAGCCGTCTCCGCCACCACCCCTGCCGGTCAGTCGTCGACTGGCAAGGGAAAGGGGAAGGGTTCGCCCCCAGCCGGTGCCAAGAGGAACCTGGTTCCTCCAAAGACCGCGGCCGTCGTGGTGACACTCACCGCGAAGGCCGCGGAGCGGGGTGAGACGTACGCGTCCATGTTGGTGCGGGCGCGTGCCACTGCCGATCCCACCAAACTGGGGATCGGCAAGGTCTCATGCCGCCGGACCCAGGCTGGGGCCCGAATCTTTGAGTTCCCGGGAGCGGAAGGCAGTAAGAACGCGGACCTCTTCGCAGCGAAGCTGCAGGAGGTCATCGCGGACGTGGCGAAGGTGGCCAGGCCGGTGAAGTCGGCGGCCATCGAGGTGACGGATCTGGACGACTCCGTCACCAAGGAGGAGGTGGTGGCAGCAATCGCAGCCATAGGGGGCTGCGAAGTCGCAGCGGTGCAGGGCGGGGGCATCAGGCCCGGGCGCGGCGGCATGGGCACGATTCGCCTGGAGTGCCCAGTTGCCGCTGCCAAAGCCGTCCTCGAGAAGGGACGGCTCGCCGTCGGGTTCAGCTCGGCGGCGGTCCGGGCCCTTGAGGACCAGCCTCTGCGGTGTTACCGGTGCTTCGGCATCGGTCACACCCGAGCCCTCTGTCCGTCCAGCATTGACAGGACGGACAGCTGCTACCGCTGCGGCAAGGAGGGGCACAAAGCCGCCTCCTGCAAGGCCGCCGCACCGCACTGCGCGGTATGCGCCGCCAGTGGCCGCCCAGCGGGCCACATTATGAAGGGGAGGAATTGCAGTCCTCCCCTTAAGAAGGGCAAGGAACAGGCGCCGACCCGGCCTGTCGCTGCCACCGCCGTCCCAGTGGCTGGGACCTCAGCGGCTGTGGAGGAGGGGGGTGCGATGACCGACTAATGGGTAGAGTCGAACATCGCATCCTCCAGGCGAACACCAACCACTGCAGAGCGGCACAGGATCTGCTGATGCAGACTGTGGCCGAGTGGTTGGTGGACGTGGCGGTGGTCGCCGAGCCGTACTCGATACCTGGCCGCTGGCTGGGTGATCGGGACGGCTTGGTGGCGTTGGTGTCGCGGCCTGCCACGGACTCCCCTCCCCTCTCGTTCTTAGAGAGGGGTCCGGGATACGTGGCCGCCGCGTGGGGAGAAATAGCCCTGGTCGGGGTCTATTTCTCCCCAAACCGCCCTCTAAGGGACTTCGAGAATTTTCTCGAGGTCCTTACGGCAGTCGTCGGGAGGGCGGCGCCACGTCAGGTCATTGTGTGTGGTGACCTGAACGCCAAGTCGGTGGCCTGGGGCAACCCAGCGGCGTCCTGTAACGTCCGGGGGCGCGCCGTCGAATTTTGGGCGGCTTCGTGCGGCGTGTCCCTCCTGAACAGGGGGGATGTTCACACGTGTGTGCGGCAACAGGGAGGGTCAGTGGTGGACGTGTCGTTCGCCACCCCTGTGCTAGCCACACGCGTCGTGAACTGGCGGGTGGAGATGGTGGAGACCCTGTCGGACCACCGATATGTGCGGTTCGACATCTCCACCCAGAGCCCGCGGGGGATGGCCCGCTCGGGCCAATCTCCCTTCCCGCGGTGGGCTCTCACCCGCCTGGACCGGGAGGCAGCCCAGGAGGCTGCGTTCCTCCGGGACTGGCTCTCGCCCCCTGTTGAGGTCACGGACGTGGACGCCGCAGCGGTTCAGCTGCGGGGGTCCCTGACCGAGGTGTGCAACTCCAGCATGCCTCGGTCTCGCCGTCCGCCTCCCCGTCGCGCCGTTTATTGGTGGACGGGGGAGCTGGCGGCGCTACGGGCCGCGTGCGTGGAGGCCAGGAGGGCCTACACGCGGAGTCGGCGGCGCACCAGCCGATGTCAGGCTGAGGAGGACCGCCTCTACGCCTCTTACCTAGAGGCAAAGACGGTCCTCAAGTCGGAAATGTGCGCCGCCGAGGACTCGGCAAAGGCCGAGATGCTGGAGGGCCTCGACAGGGATCCGTTTGGGAGGCCGTATAAGCAGGCGCGGAGCCAGCTGCGCCCTTACGGTCCCCCATTAGCGGAGACCCTAGAGCCGGCGTTGCTGGATGGGGTGGTTCGGTCACTGTTTCCGCGCAGGACCGACTTCACCCCACCAACGATGAACCCCCCGCTGGGGGGGGTGGTGGCTTCGCCGGAGGAGGAGGTCCCTCCAGTATCGGTGGAGGAACTTCGCGCGGGAGTTCTGCCCCTCCGCACGAAGAAGACGGCCCCTGGACCGGACGGCGTCCCCGCACGGGTAGTGGCCATCGCGGCGTCCCTCATGGAGGAAAGGCTTCGGGACCTCTTCAGCGCGTGCCTGACGGCTGAGAGGTTCCCGAAGCTATGGAAGGAAGGCAAGTTGTGCCTTCTTCGCAAGGAGGGACGCCCGGTGGACTCCCCCTCGGCATACCGGCCCATCGTTTTACTCGATGAGGTCGGTAAACTGTTCGAGGGGATCATCGCCACCCGGCTTAATAGCCAGCTGCGGGAGGTAGGGCCGGACCTGTCGGACGCCCAATTCGGGTTCCGACAAGGGCGTTCGACGGTCGACGCGTTGGCCCTACTCAGGGGCCAGGTGCGGGAGGCGGTCGAGGCTGGGGACGGAGTGTTGGCGGTGTCGTTCGACATCGCCAACGCCTTCAACTCCGTGCCCCACTCGACCATATTGGAGGCACTCCGATACTACGGAGTGCCCCAATATCTGCGGGCGATCCTGGCCAGCTACCTGGAGGACCGAGAGGTCCTTCTGGTGGACAAGGCGGCCAGGATCAGGCGCTACGGAGTGGAGTCCGGTGTTCCACAGGGTTCGGTGCTGGGGCCCCTCCTGTGGAACATCGGATTTGACTGGCTCCTGCGGGGCACCCTCCTCCAGGGCACGAGTGTCATCTGCTACGCGGATGACACTCTCCTCGTTGCCCGGGGGAGGGACTTTAGGGAAGCGGCCTGTCTGGCCTCAGCTGGCGGATCCTTAGTGGCAGGTAGGATCCGCCAGCTTGGTTTGAGGGTGGCGCTGAACAAGACTGAGGCCGTGTTCTTTCACGGGCCTCGGCAGCGCTGCCCTCCAGACGCCCACATCGTGGTGGAGGGCGTCCGGATAGGGGTCGGGGCCCAGATGAAGTATCTGGGCCTCGTGCTGGACAGCAGGTGGCGCTTCGGCCCGCACTTCAGCGGGCTGTCGACGCGCCTGCTCAAAGCCGCGGACGCCCTCTCATGGCTCCTCCCGAACCTGGGCGGGCCCAAGGAGCGATGCCGGCGCCTCTATGCTGGCATCCTCAAAAGCATGGCCCTTTACGGGGCACCCATCTGGGCGGACTCCCTCCACAGGAGGGAGAATGCAACCGCCATCCGCAGGCCCCAACGGGCCATTGCACAGCGGGTGGCGAGGGCCTACCGCTCGGTGGGTTTTGCGGCGGCGTGCGCTCTGGCCGGCACCCCTCCCTGGGAATTGGAGGCATGGGTGCTCGCCAGAGTGTACGAATGGACGGCGCGGCGTAGGGCGCTGGGTGAGCGCCCCGCCGCGCAAGAGCGGGATGCCGTGCGGCGGGAGGCGAGGGACGCAATCGTCCTTCACTGGACACGGGACCTCGCCTCCGCCACCTTTGGACGCCGGACGTTGGACGCGCTCGGTCCAGCCCTGCGGGACTGGCTCGAGCGTCCCCACGGTTTCCTCTCGTTCCGTCTGGTGCAGGTGTTATCCGGGCATGGCTGCTTCGGAACGCACCTGCATCGGATCCAGAGGGAGGAAACCCCGGCGTGCCACGAGTGTGGAGCCGCGGAGGACACGGCGCAGCACACCCTCGAGGTGTGCCCAGCCTGGGCTGAGCTGCGCCGTGCCCTGACCGACGTAGTCGGGTTAGACCTCTCACTTCCCGGTGTGGTGAACTCCATGCTGGGGAGTGAGGAGGCTTGGGCGGCGGTTGCCTCCTTTTGCGAGAATGTCATGTCGCAAAAGGAGGCGGCGGAGCGCGCGCGGGAGGATGATCCTCTCGCGCCGCCGCTCCGCAGGCGGAGAAGGGGTGGGAGACGGCGGTTGTACGATCGTCGCCTCCCTCCTTCTGGTGGTGATTAGCGGGCGACAGGCGCGGGGGCGCCTTCGCTCGCACTGCACCAATCACCACCCTCGTCGGGCGGGAACGGCCGAGCACTCACGGTCGTTCCCGGGCCCCTCCACTAAGGGAGGGGCGTGCGGGCCCCGCTGTAAAGGCGGGCGGTCGTCGGTGGGGGACTGGACGTAAAGGCTGTGCCGGTTTCCCAGTCCTCCTCCAAGTAGACGATGCGGGAGTGCCGCTGGGTTATTTTAGTGGGTATGCCGGAATAGCCGGAGAGTCCCACATAACCCGTCCATCCCCCAATGGGCGGGTATGCGTAACGCATTTTTTCCCAGCGCAAACAAAAAAAAAAAAAAAAGGTTAGGTTGGGGACCGACAACGAGTCCACTGCATCGGATGCGGGTTCGATGGTGGTCGATCCTCGATCACGATCGGCATCGCGGAAGCGGACCTTCCTCAAGGTCGTGTCCGATGGCTCCTCGGGCTCAGGCTCGGCGAAGGAGCCTAAAAAGAGAGTCAAGGCCAAAAAGGCGTTGACAGCTGCAGACACCCACGACGTGGGTTTGGCCGCTGCCCAGCGTGAGTTGGACTTGGCACGGCGGGAGCAGCTCCAGCAAGAGCTGGAGGAGCAGGTTGCGGCCAAGGAGGAGCGGGCGCGTGTCGCTCGTGCCAAGGCCGAGTACGGTGCGTCCCGCGTCCTGTACGCGGACCACTCCCTGGCCGAATTGGAGAAGATGGCCTTGGAGGACGAGGAGGCGATCGTGGAGGTCGCCGCCAAGTCCTCGCATCTGAAGGGGACTTTCCAGAAGTCCCTCAGATGCCGGGCCGCCAGCATGCGTTGTATCATCGCGGAGCTGGTGGACCGCAAGGCCAGCGACGAAACGCGGCAACTGCAGGCGAAGGTAGATCGCCTGCAGTCGGAGGTCAGCCAGCTGCACATGAAGCTGGCTGAAGCCACGGCCCGGCCATCCCAAGCCGAGCCCAGACCTGCAGCGGAGGGTCTTGCCTCCTCCCTCGGCCTTGAGGATGTCCTCCGCAAGGTGATGGCGGAGGAGAGGGCGTTTGTTCGCTCCTGCCTGGCAGGGATTGAGGACCGGCTCTTGCCGGCGAAAGTCGTCCGACCGCCACTTGCGGCGGATAGAAGGCGAGAGGAGCGGGTGGAAACCTCCCAGAGGGAGGACGCCCTTCTCCCTTCCACCACCCCGACCAACCAGCAGGGCTGGACGAAGGTGGTCGGTAAGGGGAAGGGCAAAGGCAAAAGGACGGCACCTGTCGTCCCTGCCGTCCCCGCCACCACCACTCCCGGCCAGTCGGCTGCGACTGGCAAAGGAAAAGGGAAGGGGAAGGGGAAGAGCACCCCTCCAGCCCCAGCCGTCTCCGCCACCACCCCGGCTGGTCAGTCGACTGGCACGGGAAAGGGGAAGGGGAAGGGTTCGACCCCAGCCGGTGTCAGGAGGAACTTGGTTCCTCCCAAGACCGCAGCCGTCGTGATGACGCTCACCACGGAGGCTGCGGAGCGGGGCGAGACGTACGCGTCCGTGATGTTGCGGGCGCGTGCCAATGCCGATCCTACCAAACTGGGGATCGGTAAAGTCTCGTGCCGCCGGACGCAGGCTGGGGCTCGAATTTTCGAGTTCCCGGGTGCCGAGGGCGCGAAGAACGCAGACCTCTTTGCAGCGAAGCTGCAGGAGGTAATTGCGGATGCGGCGAAGGTGGCGAGGCCGGTGAAGTCGGCGGCCATTGAGGTGGCTGATCTTGATGATTCAGTCACCAAAGAGGAGGTGGTGGCAGCGATCGCAGCCATAGGTGGCTGCGCAGTCGCAGCGGTGCAGGGCGGGGGCATCAGGCCCGGGCGCGGCGGCATGGGCACCATTCGCCTTGAGTGCCCAGTCGCCGCTGCCAAAGCCGTCCTCGAGAAGGGACGGCTCGCCGTCGGCTTCAGTTCGGCTGCGGTCCGGGCCCTTGAGGACCAGCCTTTGCGGTGTTACCGGTGCTTCGGCATCGGTCACACCCGAGCCCTCTGTCCGTCCAGCATTGACAGGGCGGACAGTTGTTACCGCTGCGGCAAGGAGGGCCACAAATCCGCCTCCTGCATGGCCGCCGCGCCGCACTGCGCAGTTTGTGCCGCCAGTGGCCGCCCTGCGGGCCACATAATGAAGGGGAGGAATTGCAGTCCTCCCCTTAAGAAGGGCAAAGCCCAGGCTCCGACCCGGCCTGTCGCTGCCACCGCCGTCCCAGTTGCTGGGACCTCAGCGGCTGTGGAGGAGGGGGGTGCGATGTACGACTAATGGGTAGGGTCGAACATCGCATCCTCCAGGCGAACACCAACCACTGCAGAGCGGCACAGGATCTGCTGATGCAGACTGTGGCCGAGTGGTTGGTGGACGTGGCGGTGGTCGCCGAGCCGTACTCGGTACCTGGCCGTTGGCTGGGTGATCGGGACGGCTTGGTGGCGTTGGTGTCGCGGCCTGCCACGGACTCCCCTCCCCTCTCGCTTTTAGAGAGGGGTCCGGGATACGTGGCCGCCGCGTGGGGAGAAATAGCCCTGGTCGGGGTCTATTTCTCCCCAAACCGCCCTCTAAGGGACTTCGAGAATTTTCTCGAAGTCCTTACGGCAGTCGTCGGGAGGGCGGCACCACGTCAGGTCGTCGTGTTGGGCGACCTGAACGCCAAGTCGGTGGCCTGGGGCAACCCAACGGCGTCATGTAACGTCCGGGGGCGCGCCGTCGAATTTTGGTCGGCTTCGTGCGGCGTGTCCCTCCTGAACAGGGGGGATGTTCAGACGTGTGTGCGGCAACGGGGAGGGTCAGTGGTGGACGTGTCGTTCGCCACCCCCGTGCTAGCCGCCCGCGTCGTGAACTGGCGGGTGGAGATGGTGGAGACCCTGTCGGACCACCGATATGTGCGGTTCGACATCTCCACCCAGAGCCCGCGGGGGATGGCCCGCTCGGGCCAATCTCCCTTCCCGCGGTGGGCTCTCACCCGCCTGGACCGGGAGTCAGCCCAGGAGGCGGCGTTCCTCGAGGACTGGCTCTCGCCCCCTGTGCAGGGCACGGACGTCGACGCCGCAGCGGTCCAGCTGCGGAGGTCCCTGACCGAGGTGTGCAATTCCAGCATGCCTCGGTCTCGCCGTCCGCCTCCCCGTCGCGCCGTTTATTGGTGGACGGGGGAGCTGGCGGCGCTACGGGCCGCGTGCGTGGAGGCCAGGAGGGCCTACACGCGGAGTCGGCGGCGCACCAGCCGATGTCAGGCTGAGGAGGACCGCCTCTACGCCTCTTACCTAGAGGCAAAGACGGTCCTCAAGTCGGAAATGTGCGCCGCCGAGGACTCGGCAAAGGCCGAGATGCTGGAGGGCCTCGACAGGGATCCGTTTGGGAGGCCGTATAAGCAGGCGCGGAGCCAGCTGCGCCCTTACGGTCCCCCATTAGCGGAGACCCTAGAGCCGGCGTTGCTGGATGGGGTGGTTCGGTCACTGTTTCCGCGCAGGACCGACTTCACCCCACCAACGATGAACCCCCCGCTGGGGGGGGTGGTGGCTTCGCCGGAGGAGGTCCCTCCAGTATCGGTGGAGGAACTTCGCGCGGGGGTTCTGTCCCTCCGCGCGAAGAAGACGGCCCCTGGACCGGATGGTGTCCCCGCACGGGTGGTGGCCATCGCGGCGTCCCTTATGGAGGAGAGGTTTCGGGACCTCTTCAGCGCGTGCCTGACGGCTGGGAGGTTCCCGAAGCTCTGGAAGGAGGGGCAGCTTTGCCTGCTCCGGAAGGAGGGACGCCCGGTGGACTCCCCCTCGGCATACCGGCCCATCGTTCTGCTCGATGAGGTCGGTAAATTGTTCGAGGGGATCATCGCCACCCGGCTTAATAGCCAGTTGCGGGAGGTAGGGCCAGACCTGTCGGACGCCCAGTTCGGGTTTCGACAGGGGCGTTCGACGGTCGATGCGGTGGCCCTACTCAGGGGCCAAGTGCAGGAGGCGGTCGGAGCTGGGGACGGAGTGTTGGCGGTGTCGTTCGACATCGCCAACGCGTTCAACTCCGTGCCCCACTCGACCATATTGGAGGCACTCCGGTACCACGGAGTGCCCCAATATCTGCGGGCGATCCTGGCCAACTACCTGGAGGACCGGGAGGTCCTCCTGGCGGACAGGACGGCCAGGATCAGGCGCTACGGCGCGGAGTCCGGTGTTCCACAGGGTTCGGTCCTAGGGCCCCTCTTGTGGAACATCGGATTCGATTGGCTGCTGCGCGGCACCCTCCTCCAGGGCACGAGTGTCATCTGCTACGCGGATGACACTCTCCTCGTTGCCCGGGGGAGGGACTTTAGGGAGGCGGCCGGTCTGGCCTCAGCTGGGGGATCCTTAGTGGCAGGTAGGATCCGCCAGCTTGGATTGAGGGTGGCGCTGAACAAGACCGAGGCCGTGTTCTTTCACGGGCCTCGGCAGCGCTGCCCTCCAGACGCCCACATTGTGGTGGAGGGCGTCCGGATAGGGGTCGGGGCCCAGATGAAGTATCTGGGCCTCGTGCTGGACAGCAGGTGGCGCTTCGGCCCGCACTTTAGCGGGCTGTCGACGCGCCTGCTGAAAGCCGCGGACGCCCTCTCATGGCTCCTCCCAAACCTGGGAGGGCCCAAGGAGCGATGCCGGCGCCTCTATGCCGGCATCCTGAAGAGCATGGCCCTGTATGGGGCACCCATCTGGGCGGACTCCCTCCACAGGAGGGAGAATGCAACCGCCATCCGCAGGCCCCAACGCGCCATTGCACAGCGGGTGGCGAGGGCGTACCGCTCGGTGGGTTTTGCGGCGGCGTGCGCTCTGGCCGGCACCCCTCCCTGGGAATTGGAGGCATGGGTGCTCGCCAGAGTGTACGAATGGGTGGCGCGGCGTAGGGCGCTGGGTGAGCGCCCCGCCGCGCAAGAGCGGGAGGCCGTGCGGCGGGAGGCGAGGGACGCAATCGTTGTCCATTGGACACGGGACCTCGCCTCCGCCACCTTCGGACGCCGGACGCTGGACGCGCTCGGCCCAGTCCTGCGGGATTGGCTCGAGCGCCCCCACGGTTTCCTCTCTTTCCGTCTGGTGCAGGTGTTGTCCGGGCATGGCTGCTTCGGAGCGCACCTGCATCGGATCCAGAGGGAGGAAACCCCGGCGTGCCACCATTGCGGAGCCGCGGAGGACACGGCGCAGCACACCCTCGAGGTGTGCCCAGCCTGGGCTGAGCTGCGCCGTGCCCTGACAGATGTGGTCGGGCAGGAGCTCTCACTTCCCAGTGTGGTGAACTCCATGCTGGGGAGTGAGGAGGCTTGGGCGGCGGTTGCCTCCTTTTGCGAGAATGTCATGTCGCAAAAGGAGGCGGCGGAGCGCGCGCGGGAGGATGATCCTCTCGCGCCCCCGCTCCGCAGGCGAAGAAGGGGTGGGAGACGGCGGTTGTACGATCGTCGCCTCCCTCCTTCTGGTGGTGATTAGCGGGCGACAGGCGCGGGGGCGCCTTCGCTCGCATTGCTCAAATCACCACCATCGTCGGGCGGGAACGGCCGAGCACTCACGGTTGTTCCCGGGCCCCTCCACTTAGGGAGGGGCGTGCGGGCCCCGCTGTAAAGGCGGGCGGTCGTCGGCGGGGGACTGGACGTAAAGGCTGTGCCGGTTTCCCAGTCCTCCTCCAAATAGACGATGCGGGAGTGCCGCTGGGTTATTTTAGTGGGTATGCCGGACTAGCCGGAGAGTCCCACATAACCCGTCCATCCCCCAATGGGCGGGTATGCGTAACGCATGTTTTCCCAGCGCAAACAAAAAAAAAAAAAAAAAGGTTAGGTTGGGGAACCACCCCACAGTGCTTGCGTCCACGTCGCGTCATTGCGGACGACGCGAAGGTGGCCAGGCCGGTGAAGTCGGCGGCCTTCGAGGTGGCGGATCTGGACGACTCCGTCACCAAGGAGGAGGTGGTGGCAGCAGTCGCAGCCATTGGGGGCTGCACAGTCGCAGCGGTGCAGGGCGGGGGCATCAGGCCCGGGCGCGGCGGCATGGGCACCATTCGCCTGGAGTGCCCAGTGGCCGCAGCCAGAGCCGTCCTCGAGAAGGGACGGCTCGCCGTCGGCTTCAGCTCAGCTGCGGTCCGGGCACTTGAGGCCCAGCCGCTGAGGTGCTACAAGTGCTTCGGCATTGGCCACACCCGGGCCCTCTGTCCGTCCACTGTCGACAGGACGGACAGTTGTTACCGCTGCGGCAAGGAGGGCCACAAAGCCGCCTCCTGCAATGCCGCCACGCCGCACTGCACGGTCTGTGCCGCCAGTGGCCGCCCTGCGGGCCACATAATGAAGGGGAGGAACTGCAGTCCTCCCCTTAAGAAGGGGAAAGTACAGGCGCCGACCCGGCCTGTCGTTGCCACCGCCGTCCCAGTGGCTGGGACCTCAGCGGCTGTGGAGGAGGGGGGTGCGATGACCGACTAATGGGTAGGGTCGAACATCGCATCCTCGAGATGTGCCCAGCCTGGGCTGAGCTGCGCCGTGCCCTGACAGATGTGGTCGGGCAGGAGCTCTCACTTCCCAGTGTGGTGAACTCCATGCTGGGGAGTGAGGAGGCTTGGGCGGCGGTTGCCTCCTTTTGCGAGAATGTCATGTCGCAAAAGGAGGCGGCGGAGCGCGCGCGGGAGGATGATCCTCTCGCGCCCCCGCTCCGCAGGCGAAGAAGGGGTGGGAGACGGCGGTTGTACGATCGTCGCCTCCCTCCTTCTGGTGGTGATTAGCGGGCGACAGGCGCGGGGGCGCCTTCGCTCGCATTGCTCAAATCACCACCATCGTCGGGCGGGAACGGCCGAGCACTCACGGTTGTTCCCGGGCCCCTCCACTTAGGGAGGGGCGTGCGGGCCCCGCTGTAAAGGCGGGCGGTCGTCGGCGGGGGACTGGACGTAAAGGCTGTGCCGGTTTCCCAGTCCTCCTCCAAATAGACGATGCGGGAGTGCCGCTGGGTTATTTTAGTGGGTATGCCGGACTAGCCGGAGAGTCCCACATAACCCGTCCATCCCCCAATGGGCGGGTATGCGTAACGCATTTTTTCCCAGCGCAAACAAAAAAAAAAAAAAAAAGGATAGGTTGGGGAACCACCCCACAGTGCTTGCGTCCACGTCGCGTCATTGCGGACGACGCGAAGGTGGCCAGGCCGGTGAAGTCGGCGGCCTTCGAGGTGGCGGATCTGGACGACTCCGTCACCAAGGAGGAGGTGGTGGCAGCAGTCGCAGCCATTGGGGGCTGCACAGTCGCAGCGGTGCAGGGCGGGGGCATCAGGCCCGGGCGCGGCGGCATGGGCACCATTCGCCTGGAGTGCCCAGTGGCCGCAGCCAGAGCCGTCCTCGAGAAGGGACGGCTCGCCGTCGGCTTCAGCTCAGCTGCGGTCCGGGCACTTGAGGCCCAGCCGCTGAGGTGCTACAAGTGCTTCGGCATTGGCCACACCCGGGCCCTCTGTCCGTCCACTGTCGACAGGACGGACAGTTGTTACCGCTGCGGCAAGGAGGGCCACAAAGCCGCCTCCTGCAATGCCGCCACGCCGCACTGCACGGTCTGTGCCGCCAGTGGCCGCCCTGCGGGCCACATAATGAAGGGGAGGAACTGCAGTCCTCCCCTTAAGAAGGGGAAAGTACAGGCGCCGACCCGGCCTGTCGTTGCCACCGCCGTCCCAGTGGCTGGGACCTCAGCGGCTGTGGAGGAGGGGGGTGCGATGACCGACTAATGGGTAGGGTCGAACATCGCATCCTCCAGGCGAACACCAACCACTGCAGAGCGGCACAGGATCTGCTCATGCAGACTGTGGCCGAGTGGTTGGTGGACGTGGCGGTGGTCGCCGAGCCGTACTCGGTACCTGGCCGTTGGCTGGGTGATCGAGACGGCTTGGTGGCGTTGGTGTCGCGGCCTGCCACGGACTCCCCTCCCCTCTCGCTTTTAGAGAGGGGTCCGGGATACGTGGCCGCCGCGTGGGGAGAAATAGCCCTGGTCGGGGTCTATTTCTCCCCAAACCGCCCTCTAAGGGACTTCGAGAATTTTCTCGAGGTCCTTACGGCAGTCGTCGGGAGGGTGGCGCCACGCCAGGTAATGGTGTTAGGCGACCTGAACGCCAAGTCGGTGGCCTGGGGAAACCCAGCGGCGTCCTGCAACGTCCGGGGGCGCGCCGTCGAATTTTGGTCGGCTTCGTGCGGCGTGTCCCTCCTGAACAGGGGGGATGTTCACACGTGTGTGCGGCAACAGGGAGGGTCAGTGGTGGACGTGTCGTTCGCCACCCCTGTGCTAGCCACACGCGTCGTGAACTGGCGGGTGGAGATGGTGGAGACCCTGTCGGACCACCGATATGTGCGGTTCGACATCTCCACCCAGAGCCCGCGGGGGATGGCCCGCTCGGGCCAATCTCCCTTCCCGCGGTGGGCTCTCACCCGCCTGGACCGGGAGGCAGCCCTGGAGGCAGCGTTCCTCGAGGACTGGCTCTCGCCCCCTGTGGAGGTGACGGACGTGGACGCCGCAGCGGTCCAGCTGCGGAGGTCCCTGACCGAGGTGTGCAACTCCAGCATGCCTCGGTCTCGCCGTCCGCCTCCCCGTCGCGCCGTTTATTGGTGGACGGGGGAGCTGGCGGCGCTACGGGCCGCGTGCGTGGAGGCCAGGAGGGCCTACACGCGGAGTCGGCGGCGCACCAGCCGATGTCAGGCTGAGGAGGACCGCCTCTACGCCTCTTACATGGAGGCAAAGACGGTCCTCAAGACGGCAATGTGCGCCGCCGAAGACTCGGCAAAGGCCGAGATGCTGGAGGGACTCGATAGGGATCCGTTTGGGAGGCCATATAAGCTGGCGCGGAGCCAGCTGCGCCCTTATGGCCCCCCACTAACGGAGACCCTAGAGCCGGCGTTGCTGGATGGGGTGGTTCGGTCACTGTTTCCGCGCAGGACCGAATTCACCCCACCAACGATGAACCCCCCACTGGGGGGGGTGGTGGCTTCGCCGGCGGAGGAGGTCCCTCCGGTTTCGGGGGAGGAATTTGGCGCGGGGGTTCTTTCCCTCCGCGCGAAAAAGACGGCCCCTGGACCGGATGGCGTCCCCGCACGGGTGGTGGCCATCGCGGCGTCCCTAATGGAGCAGAGGTTTCGGGACCTCTTCAGCGCGTGCCTGACGGCTGGGAGGTTCCCGAAACTATGGAAGGAGGGGCAGCTTTGCCTGCTCCGGAAGGAGGGACGCCCGGTGGAATCCCCCTCGGCATACCGGCCCATCGTTCTGCTCGATGAGGTCGGTAAACTGTTCGAGGGGATCCTAGCCACCCGGCTTAACAGCCATTTGCGGGAGGTAGGGCCGGACCTGTCGGACGCCCAGTTCGGGTTTCGACAGGGGCGTTCGACGGTCGACGCGGTGGCCCTACTCAGGGGCCAAGTGCAGGAGGCGGTCGGAGCTGGGGACGGAGTGTTGGCGGTGTCGTTCGACATCGCCAACGCGTTCAACTCCGTGCCCCACTCGACCATATTGGAGGCACTCCGGTACCACGGAGTGCCCCAATATCTGCGGATGATCCTGGCCAACTACCTGGAGGATCGGGAGGTCCTCCTGGCGGACAGGACGGCCAGGATCAGGCGCTACGGCGCGGAGTCCGGTGTTCCACAGGGTTCGGTGCTAGGGCCCCTCTTGTGGAACATCGGATTCGATTGGCTGCTGCGCGGCACCCTCCTCCAGGGCACGAGTGTCATCTGCTACGCGGATGACACTCTCCTCGTTGCCCGGGGGAGGGACTTTGGAGAGGCGGCCTGTCTGGCCTCGGCTGGCGGATCCTTAGTGGCAGGTAGGATCCGCCAGCTCGGTTTGAGGGTAGCGCTGAACAAGACCGAGGCCGTGTTCTTTCACGGGCCTCGGCAGCGCTGCCCTCCTGACGCCCACATCGTGGTGGAGGGCGTCCGGATAGGGGTCGGGGCCCAGATGAAGTATCTGGGCCTCGTGCTGGACAGCAGGTGGCGCTTCGGCCCGCACTTTAGCGGGCTGTCGACGCGCCTGCTGAAAGCCGCGGACGCCCTCTCATGGCTCCTCCCAAACCTGGGAGGGCCCAAGGAGCGATGCCGGCGCCTCTATGCCGGCATCCTCAAGAGCATGGCCCTATATGGGGCACCCATCTGGGCGGACTCCCTCCATAGGAGGGAGAATGCAACCGCCATCCGCAGGCCCCAACGGGCCATTGCACAGCGGGTGGCGAGAGCCTACCGCTCAGTGGGCTTTGCGGCGGCGTGCGCTCTGGCCGGCACCCCTCCCTGGGAATTGGAGGCATGGGTGCTCGCCAGAGTGTACGAATGGGCGGCGCGGCGTAGGGCGCTGGGTGAGCGCCCCGCCGCGCAAGAGCGGGATGCCGTGCGGCGGGAGGCGAGGGACGCAATCGTCCTCCACTGGACACGGGACCTCGCCTCCGCCACATTTGGACGCCGGACGTTGGACGCGCTCGGTCCAGTCCTGCGGGACTGGCTCGAGCGATCCCACGGTTTCCTCTCTTTCCGTCTGGTGCAGGTGTTGTCCGGGCATGGTTGTTTCGGAACGCACCTGCATCGGATCCAGAGGGAGGAGACCCCGGCGTGCCACGACTGTGGAGCCGCGGAGGACACGGCGCAGCACACCCTCGAGGTGTGCCCAGCCTGGGCTGAGCTGCGCCGTGCCCTGACTGATGTGGTCGGGCAGGACCTCTCACTTCCCAGTGTGGTCAACTCCATGCTGGGGAGTGAGGAGGCTTGGGCGGCGGTTGCCTCCTTTTGCGAGAATGTCATGTCCCAAAAGGAGGCGGCGGAGCGCGCGCGGGAGGATGATCCTCTCGCGCCGCCGCTCCGCAGGCGGAGAAGGGGTGGGAGACGGCGGTTGTACGATCGTCGCCTCCCTCCTTCTGGTGGTGATTAGCGGGCGACAGGCGCGGGGGCGCCTTCGCTCGCATTGCACCAATCACCACCCTCGTCGGGCGGGAACGGCCGAGCACTCACGGTCGTTCCCGGGCCCCTCCACTTAGGGAGGGGCGTGCGGGCCCCGCTGTAAAGGCGGGCGGTCGTCGGTGGGGGACTGGACGTAAAGGCTGTGCCGGTTTCCCAGTCCTCCTCCAAATAGACGATGCGGGAGTGCTCATTAAAAAAAAGGTTAGGTTAGGTTAGGTTGGGGAACCACCCCACAGTGCTTGCGTCCACGTCGCGTTCCCCGGAAACGTCCCAGTTCTGACCACCGTAACGGAGTGGCAGACTGGGTACGGCTAAAGTGCACTGTGCATCGTAGCTACCTTACTGCCTTGAGAGCTACGAATTGTTGGAAAATGCCTAAACCCGCGCGGGATGCCCTCGGGCATTTTGTAAAAAAAGGCCCTTCTCAGGGCCAACCCAAAGGCCCTTCTCAGGGCCAACCCAAAGGCCCTTCTCAGGGCCAACCAAAAGGCCCTTCTCAGGGCCAACGCGGCGCTGAAGCGTCGAAGGAAGAACGAGCCTTCTACGGCGGGAGGGTGGATGAATTGTCGGACTCCGACAACGAGTCCACTGCGTCAGATGGCGCGATGGTGATCGAGATTGCTCGATCACGATCGGCTTCGAGGAAACGTTCCTTCCTCAAAGTCGTGTCGGATGGCTCCTCTGGCTCGGGCTCGGCGAAGGAGCCAAAAAAGAGGATCAAGGCTAAGAAGCCCACGACAGCGGCAGACACCCACGATGTGGGTTTAGCCGACGCCCAGCGTGAGCTGGACCTGGCACGGCGGGAGCAGCTCCAGCAAGAGCTGGAGGAGCGGGTTGCGGCCCAGGAGGAACGGGCGCGCGTTGCCCGTGCAAAGTCCGGGTACGGGGCGTCCCGCGTCCTGTACGCGGACCACTCCCTGGCCGAACTCCAGAGAATGGCCTTGGAGGACGAGGAGGCGATCGTGGAGGTCGCCGCCAAGTCCTCCCACTTAAAAGGGACTTTTCAGAAGTCCCTTAAATGCCGGGCCGCGAGCATGCGTGGCATCGTCGCGGAGCTGGTCGACCGCAAGGCCAGCGACGAAACGCGGCAACTGCAGGCGAAGGTAGATCGCCTGCAGTTGGAGGTCAGCCAGCTGCACATGAAGCTGGCTGAAGCCACGGCCCGGCCATCCCAAGCCGAGCCCAGACCTGCGGCAGAGGGCCTTGCCTCCTCCCCCGGCCTTGAGGATGTCCTCCGCAGGGTCATGGCGGAGGAGAGGGCCTTCGTCAGATCCTGCCTAGCGGGGATAGAGGACCGGCTCTTGCCGGCGAAAGTCGTCCGACCGCCGCTTGCGGTCGGACGCGGTGGCCCTACTCAGGGGCCAAGTGCAGGAGGCGGTCGGAGCTGGGGACGGAGTGTTGGCGGTGTCGTTCGACATCGCCAACGCGTTCAACTCCGTGCCCCACTCGACCATATTGGAGGCACTCCGGTACCACGGAGTGCCCCAATATCTGCGGATGATCCTGGCCAACTACCTGGAGGATCGGGAGGTCCTCCTGGCGGACAGGACGGCCAGGATCAGGCGCTACGGCGCGGAGTCCGGTGTTCCACAGGGTTCGGTGCTAGGGCCCCTCTTGTGGAACATCGGATTCGATTGGCTGCTGCGCGGCACCCTCCTCCAGGGCACGAGTGTCATCTGCTACGCGGATGACACTCTCCTCGTTGCCCGGGGGAGGGACTTTGGAGAGGCGGCCTGTCTGGCCTCGGCTGGCGGATCCTTAGTGGCAGGTAGGATCCGCCAGCTCGGTTTGAGGGTAGCGCTGAACAAGACCGAGGCCGTGTTCTTTCACGGGCCTCGGCAGCGCTGCCCTCCTGACGCCCACATCGTGGTGGAGGGCGTCCGGATAGGGGTCGGGGCCCAGATGAAGTATCTGGGCCTCGTGCTGGACAGCAGGTGGCGCTTCGGCCCGCACTTTAGCGGGCTGTCGACGCGCCTGCTGAAAGCCGCGGACGCCCTCTCATGGCTCCTCCCAAACCTGGGAGGGCCCAAGGAGCGATGCCGGCGCCTCTATGCCGGCATCCTCAAGAGCATGGCCCTATATGGGGCACCCATCTGGGCGGACTCCCTCCATAGGAGGGAGAATGCAACCGCCATCCGCAGGCCCCAACGGGCCATTGCACAGCGGGTGGCGAGAGCCTACCGCTCAGTGGGCTTTGCGGCGGCGTGCGCTCTGGCCGGCACCCCTCCCTGGGAATTGGAGGCATGGGTGCTCGCCAGAGTGTACGAATGGGCGGCGCGGCGTAGGGCGCTGGGTGAGCGCCCCGCCGCGCAAGAGCGGGATGCCGTGCGGCGGGAGGCGAGGGACGCAATCGTCCTCCACTGGACACGGGACCTCGCCTCCGCCACATTTGGACGCCGGACGTTGGACGCGCTCGGTCCAGTCCTGCGGGACTGGCTCGAGCGATCCCACGGTTTCCTCTCTTTCCGTCTGGTGCAGGTGTTGTCCGGGCATGGTTGTTTCGGAACGCACCTGCATCGGATCCAGAGGGAGGAGACCCCGGCGTGCCACGACTGTGGAGCCGCGGAGGACACGGCGCAGCACACCCTCGAGGTGTGCCCAGCCTGGGCTGAGCTGCGCCGTGCCCTGACTGATGTGGTCGGGCAGGACCTCTCACTTCCCAGTGTGGTCAACTCCATGCTGGGGAGTGAGGAGGCTTGGGCGGCGGTTGCCTCCTTTTGCGAGAATGTCATGTCCCAAAAGGAGGCGGCGGAGCGCGCGCGGGAGGATGATCCTCTCGCGCCGCCGCTCCGCAGGCGGAGAAGGGGTGGGAGACGGCGGTTGTACGATCGTCGCCTCCCTCCTTCTGGTGGTGATTAGCGGGCGACAGGCGCGGGGGCGCCTTCGCTCGCATTGCACCAATCACCACCCTCGTCGGGCGGGAACGGCCGAGCACTCACGGTCGTTCCCGGGCCCCTCCACTTAGGGAGGGGCGTGCGGGCCCCGCTGTAAAGGCGGGCGGTCGTCGGTGGGGGACTGGACGTAAAGGCTGTGCCGGTTTCCCAGTCCTCCTCCAAATAGACGATGCGGGAGTGCTCATTAAAAAAAAGGTTAGGTTAGGTTAGGTTGGGGAACCACCCCACAGTGCTTGCGTCCACGTCGCGTTCCCCGGAAACGTCCCAGTTCTGACCACCGTAACGGAGTGGCAGACTGGGTACGGCTAAAGTGCACTGTGCATCGTAGCTACCTTACTGCCTTGAGAGCTACGAATTGTTGGAAAATGCCTAAACCCGCGCGGGATGCCCTCGGGCATTTTGTAAAAAAAGGCCCTTCTCAGGGCCAACCCAAAGGCCCTTCTCAGGGCCAACCCAAAGGCCCTTCTCAGGGCCAACCAAAAGGCCCTTCTCAGGGCCAACGCGGCGCTGAAGCGTCGAAGGAAGAACGAGCCTTCTACGGCGGGAGGGTGGATGAATTGTCGGACTCCGACAACGAGTCCACTGCGTCAGATGGCGCGATGGTGATCGAGATTGCTCGATCACGATCGGCTTCGAGGAAACGTTCCTTCCTCAAAGTCGTGTCGGATGGCTCCTCTGGCTCGGGCTCGGCGAAGGAGCCAAAAAAGAGGATCAAGGCTAAGAAGCCCACGACAGCGGCAGACACCCACGATGTGGGTTTAGCCGACGCCCAGCGTGAGCTGGACCTGGCACGGCGGGAGCAGCTCCAGCAAGAGCTGGAGGAGCGGGTTGCGGCCCAGGAGGAACGGGCGCGCGTTGCCCGTGCAAAGTCCGGGTACGGGGCGTCCCGCGTCCTGTACGCGGACCACTCCCTGGCCGAACTCCAGAGAATGGCCTTGGAGGACGAGGAGGCGATCGTGGAGGTCGCCGCCAAGTCCTCCCACTTAAAAGGGACTTTTCAGAAGTCCCTTAAATGCCGGGCCGCGAGCATGCGTGGCATCGTCGCGGAGCTGGTCGACCGCAAGGCCAGCGACGAAACGCGGCAACTGCAGGCGAAGGTAGATCGCCTGCAGTTGGAGGTCAGCCAGCTGCACATGAAGCTGGCTGAAGCCACGGCCCGGCCATCCCAAGCCGAGCCCAGACCTGCGGCAGAGGGCCTTGCCTCCTCCCCCGGCCTTGAGGATGTCCTCCGCAGGGTCATGGCGGAGGAGAGGGCCTTCGTCAGATCCTGCCTAGCGGGGATAGAGGACCGGCTCTTGCCGGCGAAAGTCGTCCGACCGCCGCTTGCGGCGGACAGAAGGCGAGAGGAGCCGGTGCCTAGCTCCTCGAGGGAGGACGCCCTTCTCCCTTCCACCACCCCGACCAACCAGCAGGGCTGGACGAAGGTGGTCGGTAAGGGGAAGGGCAAAGGCGAAAGGACGGCACCTGTCGTCCCTGCCGTCCCCGCCACCACCACTCCCAGCCAGTCGGCTGCGACTGGCAAAGGAAAAGGGAAAGGGAAGGGGAAGGGGAGGAGCGCCCCTCGAGCCCCAGCCGTCTCCGCCACCACCCCTGCTGGTCAGTCGACTGGCACGGGAGGGGAGAAGGGGAAGGCGAAGAGTTCCACCCCAGCCGGCCCCAAGAGGAACTTGGTTCCTCCCAAGACCGCAGCCGTCGTGATGACACTCACCGCGGAGGCTGCGGAGCGGGGAGAGACTTACGCGTCCGTAATGATGCGGGCGCGTGCCAGTGCCGATCCCGCCAAACTGGGGATCGGCAAAGTCTCGTGCCGCCGGACTCAGGCTGGGGCTCGTATTTTTGAGTTCCCAGGTGCGGAGGGTGGCAAGAATGCGGACCTCTTCGCAGCAAAGCTGCAAGAGGTCCTTGCGGACGCGGCGAAGGTGGCCAGGCCGGTGAGGTCGGCGGCCTTCGAGGTGACGGACCTGGATGACTCCGTCACCAAGGAGGAGGTGGTGGCAGCAATCGCAGCCATAGGGGGCTGCGAAGTCGCAGCGGTACAAGGCGGGGGCATCAGGCGGCGGCATGGGCACCATTCGCCTAGAGTGCCCAGTCGCCGCTGCCAAAGCCGTCCTCGAAAAGGGACGGCTCGCCGTTGGCTTCAGCTCGGGTGCAGTCCGGGCCCTTGAAGACCAGCCTTTAAGGTGTTATAAGTGCTTCGGCATCGGACACACCCGAGCTCTCTGTCCGTCCACAATAGACAGGACGGACAGCTGCTACCGCTGCGGCAAGGAGGGGCACAAAGCCGCCTCCTGCAATGCCGCCACGCCGCACTGCACGGTCTGTGCCGCCAGTGGCCGCCCTGCGGGCCACATAATGAAGGGGAGGAACTGCAGTCCTCCCCTTAAGAAGGGGAAAGTACAGGCGCCGACCCGGCCTGTCGTTGCCACCGCCGTCCCAGTGGCTGGGACCTCAGCGGCTGTGGAAAAGGGGGGTGCGATGACCGACTAATGGGTAGAGTCGAACATCGCATCCTCCAGGCGAACACCAACCACTGCAGAGCGGCACAGGATCTGTTGATGCAGACTGTGGCCGAGTGGTTGGTGGACGTGGCGGTGGTCGCCGAGCCGTACTCGATACCTGGCCGCTGGCTGGGTGATCGGGACGGCTTGGTGGCGTTGGTGTCGCGGCCTGCCACGGACTCCCCTCCCCTCTCGCTCTTAGAGAGGGGTCCGGGATACGTGGCCGCCGCGTGGGGAGAAATAGCCCTGGTCGGGGTCTATTTCTCCCCAAACCGCCCTCTAAGGGACTTCGAGGATTTTCTCGAAGTCCTTACGGCAGTCGTCGGGAGGGCGGCACCACGTCAGGTCGTCGTGTTGGGCGACCTGAATGCTAAGTCGGTGGCCTGGGGCAACTCAGCGGCGTCCTGCAACGTCCGGGGGCGCGCCGTCGAATTTTGGGCGGCTTCGTGCGGCGTGTCCCTCCTGAACAGGGGGGATGTTCACACGTGTGTGCGGCAACAGGGAGGGTCAGTGGTGGACGTGTCGTTCGCCACCCCTGTGCTAGCCACACGCGTCGTGAACTGGCGGGTGGAGATGGTGGAGACCCTGTCGGACCACCGATATGTGCGGTTCGACATCTCCACCCAGAGCCCGCGGGGGATGGCCCGCTCGGGCCAATCTCCCTTCCCGCGGTGGGCTCTCACCCGCCTGGACCGGGAGGCAGCCCTGGAGGCAGCGTTCCTCGAGGACTGGCTCTCGCCCCCTGTGGAGGTGACGGACGTGGACGCCGCAGCGGTCCAGCTGCGGAGGTCCCTGACCGAGGTGTGCAACTCCAGCATGCCTCGGTCTCGCCGTCCGCCTCCCCGTCGCGCCGTTTATTGGTGGACGGGGGAGCTGGCGGCGCTACGGGCCGCGTGCGTGGAGGCCAGGAGGGCCTACACGCGGAGTCGGCGGCGCACCAGCCGATGTCAGGCTGAGGAGGACCGCCTCTACGCCTCTTACATGGAGGCAAAGACGGTCCTCAAGACGGCAATGTGCGCCGCCGAAGACTCGGCAAAGGCCGAGATGCTGGAGGGACTCGATAGGGATCCGTTTGGGAGGCCATATAAGCTGGCGCGGAGCCAGCTGCGCCCTTATGGCCCCCCACTAACGGAGACCCTAGAGCCGGCGTTGCTGGATGGGGTGGTTCGGTCACTGTTTCCGCGCAGGACCGAATTCACCCCACCAACGATGAACCCCCCACTGGGGGGGGTGGTGGCTTCGCCGGAGGAGGAGGTCCCTCCAGTATCGGTGGAGGAACTTCGCGCGGGGGTTCTGTCCCTCCGCGCGAAGAAGACGGCCCCTGGACCGGATGGTGTCCCCGCACGGGTGGTGGCCATCGCGGCGTCCCTCATGGAGGAGAGGTTTCGGGACCTCTTCAGCGCGTGCCTGACGGCTGGGAGGTTCCCGAAGATCTGGAAGGAGGGGCAGCTTTGCCTGCTCCGGAAGGAGGGACGCCCGGTGGACTCCCCCTCGGCATACCGGCCCATCGTCCTGCTCGATGAGGTCGGTAAATTGTTCGAGGGGATCATCGCCACCCGGCTCAATAGCCAGTTGCGGGAGGTAGGGCCAGACCTGTCGGACGCCCAGTTCGGGTTTCGACAGGGGCGTTCGACGGTCGACGCGGTGGCCCTACTCAGGGGCCAAGTGCAGGAGGCGGTTGGGGCTGGGGACGGAGTGTTGGCGGTGTCGTTTGACATCGCCAACGCCTTCAACTCCGTGCCCCACACAACCATATTGGAGGCACTCCGGTACCACGGAGTGCCCCAATATCTGCGGATGATCCTGGCCAACTACCTGGAGGATCGGGAGGTCCTCCTGGCGGACAGGACGGCCAGGATCAGGCGCTTCGGCGCGGAATCCGGTGTTCCACAGGGCTCGGTGTTAGGGCCCCTCTTGTGGAACATCGGATTCGATTGGCTCCTGCGGGGCACCCTCCTCCAGGGCACGAGTGTCATCTGCTACGCGGATGACACTCTCCTCGTTGCCCGGGGGAGGGACTTTCGGGAGGCGGCCTGTCTGGCCTCAGCTGGCGGATCCTTAGTGGCAGGCAGGATCCGCCAGCTTGGTTTGAGGGTGGCGCTGAACAAGACCGAGGCCGTGTTCTTTCACGGGCCTCGGCAGCGCTGCCCTCCTGACGCCCACATCGTGGTGGAGGGCGTCCGGATAGGGGTCGGGGCCCAGATGAAGTATCTGGGCCTCGTGCTGGACAGCAGGTGGCGCTTCGGCCCGCACTTCAGCGGGCTGTCGACGCGCCTGCTGAAAGCCGCGGACGCCCTCTCGTGGCTCCTCCCAAACCTCGGAGGGCCCAAGGAGCGATGCCGGCGCCTCTATGCCGGCATCCTCAAGAGCATGGCCCTTTACGGGGCACCCATCTGGGCGGACTCCCTCCACAGGAGGGAGAATGCAACCGCCATCCGCAGGCCCCAACGGGCCATTGCACAGCGGGTGGCGAGAGCCTACCGCTCAGTGGGCTTTGCGGCGGCGTGCGCTCTGGCCGGCACCCCTCCCTGGGAATTGGAGGCATGGGTGCTCGCCAGAGTGTACGAATGGGCGGCGCGGCGTAGGGCGCTAGGTGAGCGCCCCGCCGCGCAAGAGCGGGAGGCCGTGCGGCGGGAGGCGAGGGACGCCATCGTCCTGCACTGGGAACGGGACCTCGCCTCCGCCACTTTTGGGCGCCGGACGCTAGACGCGCTCGGTCCAGTCCTGCGGGAATGGCTCGAGCGCCCCCACGGTTTCCTCTCGTTCCGTCTAGTGCAGGTGTTGTCCGGACATGGCTGTTTCGGAACGCACCTGCACCGGATTCGGAGGGAGGAAACCCCGGCGTGCCACGACTGTGGAGCCGCGGAGGACACGGCGCAGCACACCCTCGAGGTGTGCCCAGCCTGGGCTGAGCTGCGCCGTGCCCTGACCGATGTAGTCGGATTGGACCTCTCACTTCCCAGTGTGGTGAACTCCATGCTGGGGGGTGAGGAGGCTTGGGCGGCGGTTGCCTCCTTTTGCGAGAATGTCATGTCGCAAAAGGAGGCGGCGGAGCGCGCGCGGGAGGATGATCCTCTTGCGCCGCCGCTCCGCAGGCGAAGAAGGGGTGGGAGACGGCGGTTGTACGATCGTCGCCTCCCTCCTTCTGGTGGTGATTAGCGGGCGACAGGCGCGGGGGCGCCTTCGCTCGCATTGCACTAATCACCACCCTCGTCGGGCGGGAACGGCCGAGCACTCACGGTCGTTCCCGGGCCCCTCCACTTTGGGAGGGGCGTGCGGGCCCCGCTGTAAAGGCGGGCGGTCGTCGGTGGGGGACTGGACGTAAAGGCTGTGCCGGTTTCCCAGTCCTCCTCCACACAGACGATGCGGGAGTGCCGCTGGGTTATTTTAGTGGGTATGCCGGGCTAGCCGGAGAGTCCCACATAACCCGTCCATCCCCCAATGGGCGGGTATGCGTAACGCATTTTTTCCCAGCGCAAACAAAAAAAAAAAAAAAAAAAAAAAAAAAAAAAAAAGGTTAGGTTGGACGGGGGAACCACCCCACAGTGCTTGCGTCCACGTCGCGTTCCCCGGAAACGTCCCAGTTCTGACCACCGTAACGGAGTGGCAGACTGGGTACGGCTAAAGTGCACTGTGCATCGTAGCGATCTTATTGCCGTGACAGCTACGAATCTTGTTTTGTTCGAAATGCCGAAACCTGCGCGGGATGCCCTCGGGCATTTTGTGAAAAAAGGCCCTTCTCAGGGCCAACCCAAAGGCTCTTCTCAGGGCCAACCCAAAGGCCCTTCTCAGGGCCAACCAAAAGGCCCTTCTCAGGGCCAACGCGACGCTGAAGCGTCGAAGGAAGGCAGCGCCTTCTACGGCGGGAGGGAGGGCGATTTGTCGGACTCCGACATTGAGTCCGTTGGGTCGGATGCCAGTGCGATGGCGATCGAGGATCCTCGATCGCGATCGGCATCTAGGAAGCGGAGCTTCCTAAAAGTCGTGTCCGATGGGTCCTCGGGCTCAGGTTCAGCGAAGGGGCCCGGAAGGAGGGTCAAGTCCAGAAAGGCGACGACAGCGGCAGACACCCACGACGTGGGTCTAGCCGACGCCCAACGCGAGTTGGACCTGGCAAGGCGGGAACAGCTCCAGCAAGAGCTGGAGGAGCGGGTAGCGGCCAAGGAAGAACGGGCGCGCGTCACCCGTGCCAAGTCCGGGTACGGTGCGTCCAGCGTGCTGTACTCGGACCACTCCCTGGCCGAACTGAAGAGGATGGCCTTGGAGGACGAGGAGGCGATCGCGGAGGTCGCCGCCAAGTCCTCGCATCTGAAGGGGACTTTCCAGAAGTCCCTCAGATGCCGGGCCGCCAGCATGCGTGGCATCGTCGCGGAGCTGGTGGACCGCAAGGCCAGCGATGAAACGCGGCAACTGCAGGCGAAGGTAGATCGCCTGCAGTCGGAGGTCAGCCAGCTGCATCTGAAGCTGGCTGAAGCCACGGCCCGGCCGTCGCAAGCCGAGCCCAGACCTGCGGCAGAGGTCCTCGCTCCCTCCTCCGGCCTGGAGGAAATCCTCCGCAAGGCTATGGCGGAGCAGAGGACATTTGTTAGAGCCTGCCTAGCGGGCATCGAGGACCGGCTCCTGCCGGAGAAACGCCTCCGACCGCCGCTTGCAGCGGACAAGAGGCGAGAGGAGCCGGTGCCCACCTCACAGAGGGAGGACGCCCTTCTCCCTTCGACCACCCCGACCAACCAGCAGGGCTGGACGAGGGTGGTCGGCAAGGGGAAGGGCAAGGGCAAAAAGACGGCAGCTGCCGTCCCTGCCGTTCCCGCCACCACCACTCCCAGCCAGTCGCGGCCAGCTGGGAAAGGGAAGGGGAAGGGGAAGAGCACCCCTCCAGCCCCAGCCGTCTCCGCCACCACCCCTGCCGGTCAGTCGTCAACTGGCAAGGGAAAGGGGAAGGGTTCGCCCCCAGCCGGTGCTAAGAGGAACCTAGTTCCTCCCAAGACCGCGGCCGTCGTGGTGACGCTCACCGCAGAGGCCGCGGAGCGGGGTGAGACGTACGCGTCCATGTTGGTGCGGGCGCGTGCCAATGCCGATCCCACCAAACTGGGAATCGGCAAAGTCTCATGCCGCAAGACACAGGCTGGGGCTCGTATATTCGAGTTCCCTGGTGCGGAGGGCGGCAAAAACGCGGACCTCTTCGCAGCTAAGCTGCAAGAGGTCATCGCAGACTCGGCGAAGGTGGCCAGGCCGGTAAAGTCGGCGGCCATTGAGGTGACGGATCTCGACGACTCCGTCACCAAGGAGGAGGTGGTGGCAGCAATCGTAGCCATAGGGGGCTGCGAAGTCGCAGCGGTACAAGGCGGGGGCATCAGGCCCGGGCGCGGCGGCATGGGCGCAATTCGCCTGGAGTGCCCAGTCGCCGCTGCCAAAGCCGTCCTCGAGAAGGGACGGCTCGCCGTCGGGTTCAGCTCGGGTGCGGTCCGGGCACTTGAGGACCAGCCTTTGCGGTGCTACAAGTGCTTCGGGATCGGCCACACCCGAGCCCTCTGTCCGTCCAGTGTCGACAGGACGGACAGCTGCTACCGCTGCGGCAAGGAGGGGCACAAAGCCGCCTCCTGCAAGGCCGCCACGCCGCACTGCGCGGTATGTGCCGCCAGTGGCCGCCCAGCGGGCCACATCATGAAGGGGAGGAATTGTAGTCCTCCCCTTAAGAAGGGCAAGGAACAGGCGCTGACCCGGCCTGTCGCTGCCACCGCCGTCCCAGTGGCTGGGACCTCGGCGGCCGTGGAGGAGAGGGGTGCGATGTCCGATTAATGGGAGTCGAACATCGCATCCTCCAGGCGAACACCAACCACTACAGAGCGGCCCAGGATCTGCTGATGCAGACTGTGGCCGAGTGGTTGGTGGACGTGGCGGTGGTCGCCGAGCCGTACTCGGTGCCTGGCCGTTGGCTGGGTGACCGGGACGGCTTGGTGGCGTTGGTGTCGCGGCCTGCCACGGACTCCCCTCCCCTCTCGCTTTTAGAGAGGGGTCCGGGATACGTGGCCGCCGCGTGGGGAGAAATAGCCCTGGTCGGGGTCTATTTCTCCCCAAACCGCCCTCTAAGGGACTTCGAGAATTTTCTCGAAGTCCTTACGGCAGTCGTCGGGAGGGCGGCACCACGTCAGGTCGTCGTAATGGGCGACCTGAACGCCAAGTCGGTGGCCTGGGGCAACCCGGCGGCGTCGTGCAACGTCCGGGGGCGCGCCGCCGAATTTTGGTCGGCTTCGTGCGGCGTGTCCCTCCTGAACAGGGGGGATGTTCACACGTGTGTGCGGCAACGGGGAGGGTCAGTGGTGGACGTATCGTTCGCCACCCCCGTGCTAGCCGCCCGCGTCGTGAACTGGCGGGTGGAGATGGTGGAGACCCTGTCGGACCACCGATATGTGCGGTTCGACATCTCCACCCAGAGCCCGCGGGGGATGGCCCGCTCGGGCCAATCTCCCTTCCCGCGGTGGGCTCTCACCCGCCTGGACCGGGAGGCAGCCCTGGAGGCAGCGTTCCTCGAGGACTGGCTCTCGCCCCCTGTGCAGGGCACGGACGTCGACGCCGCAGCGGTTCGGCTCCGGGGGTCCCTGACCGAGGTGTGCAACTCGAGCATGCCTCGGTCTCGCCGTCCGCCTCCCCGTCGCGCCGTTTATTGGTGGACGGCGGAGCTGGCGGCGCTCCGGGCCGCATGCGTGGAGGCCAGGAGGGCCTACACGCGGAGTCGGCGGCGCACCAGCCGATGTCAGGCGGAGGAGGACCGCCTCTACGCCTCTTACGTAGAGGCAAAGACGGTCCTCAAGACGGCAATGTGCGCCGCCGAGGACTCGGCGAAGGCCGAGATGCTGGAGGGCCTCGACAGGGATCCGTTTGGGAGGCCATATAAGCTGGCGCGGAGCCAGCTTCGCCCTTATGGCCCCCCACTAACGGAGACCCTAGAGCCGGCGTTGCTGGATGGGGTGGTTCGGTCGCTGTTTCCGCGCAGGACCGAATTCACCCCACCAACGATGAACCCCCCACTGGGGGGGGTGGTGGCTTCGCTGGCGGAGGAGGTCCCTCCGGTTTCAGCGGAGGAATTTGGCGCGGGGGTTCTTTCCCTCCGCGCGAAGAAGACGGCCCCTGGACCGGATGGCGTCCCCGCACGGGTGGTGGCCATCGCGGCGTCCCTCATGGAGCAGAGGTTTCGGGACCTCTTCAGCGCGTGTCTGACGGCTGGGAGGTTCCCGAAACTATGGAAGGAGGGGCAGCTTTGCCTGCTCCGGAAGGAGGGACGCCCGGTGGACTCCCCCTCGGCATACCGGCCCATCGTTCTGCTCGATGAGGTCGGTAAACTGTTCGAGGGGATCCTCGCCACCCGGCTTAACAGCCATTTGCGGGAAGTAGGGCCGGACCTGTCGGACGCCCAGTTCGGCTTTCGACAGGGGCGTTCGACGGTCGACGCGGTGGCCCTACTCAGGGGCCAGGTGCGGGAGGCGGTCGAGGCTGGGGACGGAGTGTTGGCGGTGTCGTTCGACATCGCCAACGCGTTCAACTCCGTGCCCCACTCGACCATATTGGAGGCACTCCGGTACCACGG
The DNA here is from genome assembly GCA_951640165.1 of Pseudoips prasinana. Lineage (NCBI taxonomy): Eukaryota > Metazoa > Arthropoda > Insecta > Lepidoptera > Nolidae > Pseudoips > Pseudoips prasinana. The sequence goes on along the minus strand of OX621238.1, from coordinate 135,407 downwards.
AGTGCCCCAATATCTGCGGGTGATCCTGGCCAACTACCTGGAGGACCGGGAGGTCCTCCTGGCGGACAGGACGGCCAGGATCAGGCGCTACGGCGCGGAGTCCGGTGTTCCACAGGGTTCGGTGCTAGGGCCCCTCTTGTGGAACATCGGATTCGATTGGCTGCTGCGCGGCACCCTCCTCCAGGGCACGAGTGTCATCTGCTACGCGGATGACACTCTCCTCGTTGCCCGGGGGAGGGATTTTAGGGAGGCGGCCTGTCTGGCCTCAGCTGGCGGATCCTTAGTGGCTGGTAGGATCCGCCAGCTTGGTTTGAGGGTGGCGCTGAACAAGACCGAGGCCGTGTTCTTTCACGGGCCTCGGCAGCGCTGCCCTCCTGACGCCCACATTGTGGTGGAGGGCGTCCGGATAGGGGTCGGGGCCCAGATGAAGTATCTGGGCCTCGTGCTGGACAGCAGGTGGCGCTTCGGCCCGCACTTCAGCGGGCTGTCGACGCGCCTGCTGAAAGCCGCGGACGCCCTCTCATGGCTCCTCCCAAACCTGGGAGGGCCCAAGGATCATCAAGAGTATGGCCCTGTATGGGGCACCCATCTGGGCGGACTCCCTCCACAGGAGGGAGAATGCAACCGCCATCCGCAGGCCCCAACGGGCCATTGCACAGCGGGTGGCGAGAGCCTACCGCTCAGTGGGCTTCGCGGCGGCGTGCGCTCTGGCCGGCACCCCTCCCTGGGAATTGGAGGCATGGGTGCTCGCCAGAGTGTACGAATGGGCGGCGCGGCGTAGGGCGCTGGGTGAGCGCCCCGCCGCGCAAGAGCGGGATGCCGTGCGGCGGGAGGCGAGGGACGCAATCGTCCTACACTGGACACGGGACCTCGCCTCCGCCACATTTGGACGCCGGACGCTGGACGCGCTCGGTCCAGTCCTGCGGGACTGGCTCGAGCGCCCCCACGGTTTCCTCTCTTTCCGTCTGGTGCAGGTGTTGTCCGGGCATGGCTGCTTCGGAACGCACCTGCATCGGATCCAGAGGGAGGAAACCCCGGCGTGCCACGACTGTGGAGCCGCGGAGGACACGGCGCAGCACACCCTCGAGGTGTGCCTAGCCTGGGCTGAGCTGCGCCGTGCCCTGACAGATGTGGTCGGAATGGACCTCTCACTTCCCAGTGTGGTGAACTCCATGCTGGGGAGTGAGGAGGCTTGGGCGGCGGTTGCCTCCTTTTGCGAGAATGTCATGTCGCAAAAGGAGGTGGCGGAGCGCGCGCGGGAGGACGATCCTCTCGCGCCACCTCTCCGCAGGCGAAGGAGGGGTGGGAGAAGGCGGTTGTACGACCGTCGCCTCCCACCCTCTGGTGGTGATTAGCGGGCGATAGGCGCGGGGGCGCCTTCGCTCGCATTGCACAAATCGCCACCATCGTCGGGCGGGAACGGCCGAGCACTCACGGTCGTTCCCGGGCCCCTCCACTTAGGGAGGGGCGTGCGGGCCCCGCTGTAAAGGCGGGCGGTCGTCGGTGGGGGACTGGACGTAAAGGCTGTGCCGGTTTCCCAGTCCTCCTCCACACAGACGATGCGGGAGTGCCGCTGGGTTATTTTAGTGGGTATGCCGGGCTAGCCGGAGAGTCCCACATAACCCGTCCATCCCCCAATGGGCGGGTATGCGTAACGCATTTTTTCCCAGCGCAAACAAAAAAAAAAAAAAAAAAAAAAAAAAAAAAAAAAAAAAAAAAAAAGGTTAGGTTGGACGACTCCGTCACCAAGGAGGAGGTGGTAGCGGCGGTCGCAGCCATAGGTGGCTGCGCAGTCGCAGCGGTGCAGGGCGGGGGCATCAGGCCCGGGCGCGGCGGCATGGGCGCAATTCGCCTGGAGTGCCCAGTCGCCGCTGCCAAAGCCGTCCTCGAGAAGGGACGGCTCGCCGTCGGGTTCAGCTCGGCGGCGGTCCGGGCCCTTGAGGTCCTGCCACTGAGGTGTTACCGGTGCTTCGGCATCGGCCACACCCGGGCCCTCTGTCCGTCCAGTGTCGACAGGGCGGACAGCTGCTACCGCTGCGGCAAGGAGGGGCACAAAGCCGCCTCCTGCGAGGCCACCGCACCGCACTGCGCGGTGTGTGCCGCCAGTGGCCGCCCTGCGGGGCACATCATGAAGGGGAGAAACTGCAGTCCTCCCCTTAAGAAGGGCAAAATACAGGCGCCGACCCGGCCTGTCGCTGCCACCGCCACCCCAGTAGCTGGGACCTCGGCGGCTGTGGAGGAGGAGGGTGTGATGTCCGATTAATGGGTAGAGTCGGACATCGCATCCTCCAGGCGAACACCAACCACTGCAGAGCGGCACAGGATCTGCTGATGCAGACTGTGGCCGAGTGGTTGGTGGACGTGGCGGTGGTCGCCGAGCCGTACTCGATACCTGGCCGTTGGCTGGGTGATCGGGACGGCTTGGTGGCGTTGGTGTCGCGGCCTGCCACGGACTCCCCTCCCCTCTCGCTTTAAGAGAGGGGTCCGGGATACGTGGCCGCCGCGTGGGGAGACATAGCCCTGGTCGGGGTCTATTTCTCCCCAAACCGCCCTCTAAGGGACTTCGAGGATTTTCTCGAAGTCCTTACGGCAGTCGTCGGGAGGGCGGCACCACGTCAGGTCGTCGTGGTGGGCGACCTGAACGCCAAGTCGGTGGCCTGGGGCAACTCAGCGGCGTCCTGCAACGTCCGGGGGCGCGCCGTCGAATTTTGGGCGGCCTCGTGCGGCGTGTCTCTCCTAAACAGGGGGGATGTTCACACGTGTGTGCGGCAACAGGGAGGGTCAGTGGTGGACGTATCGTTCGCCACCCCTGTGCTAGCCGCCCGCGTTGTGAACTGGCGGGTGGAGATGGTGGAGACCCTGTCGGACCACCGATATGTGCGGTTCGACATCTCCACCCAGAGCCCGCGGGGGATGGCCCGCTCGGGCCAATCACCCTTCCCGCGGTGGGCTCTCACCCGCCTGGACCGGGAGTCAGCCCAGGAGGCGGCGTTCCTCGAGGACTGGCTCTCGCCCCCTGTGGAGGGCACGGACGTGGACGCCGCAGCGGTTCGGCTGCGGGGGTCCCTGACCGAGGTGTGCAACTCCAGCATGCCTCGGTCTCGCCGTCCGCCTCCCCGTCGCGCCGTTTATTGGTGGACGGTGGAGCTGGCGGGGCTCCGGGCCGCGTGCGTGGAGGCCAGGAGGGCCTACACGCGGAGTCGGCGGCGCACTAACCGATGTCAGGCTGAGGAGGGCCGCCTCTACGCCTCTTACCTAGAGGCAAAGACGGTCCTCAAGTCGGCAATGTGCGCCGCCGAGGACTCGGCAAAGGCCGAGATGCTGGAGGGCATCGATAGGGATCCGTTTGGGAGGCCGTATAGGCAGGCGCGGAGCCAGCTGCGCCCTTACGGTCCCCCATTAGCGGAGACCCTAGAGCCGGCGTTGCTGGATGGGGTGATTCGGTCACTGTTTCCGCGCAGGACCGACTTCACCCCACCAACGATGAACCCCCCGCTGGGGGGATGGTGGCTTCGCCGGAGGAGGAGGTGCCTCCAGTGTCGGCGGAGGAATTTCGCGCGGGGGTTCTGTCCCTCCGCGCGAAGAAGACGGCCCCTGGACCAGATGGCGTCCCCGCACGGGTGGTGGCCATCGCAGCGTCCTTCATGGAGCAGAGGTTTCGGGACCTCTTCAGCGCGTGCCTGACGGCTGGGAGGTTCCCGAAGATCTGGAAGGAGGGGCAGCTTTGCCTGCTCCGGAAGGAGGGACGCCCGGTGGACTCCCCCTCGGCATACCGGCCCATCGTTCTGCTCGATGAGGTCGGTAAACTGTTCGAGGGGATCATCGCCACCCGGCTTAACAGCCACTTGCGGGAGGTAGGGCCAGACCTGTCGGACGCCCAGTTCGGGTTTCGACAGGGGCGTTCGACGGTCGACGCGGTGGCCCTACTCAGGGGCCAAGTTCAGGAGGCGGTCGAGGCTGGGGACGGAGTGTTGGCGGTGTCGTTCGACATCGCCAACGCGTTCAACTCCGTGCCCCACTCGACCATATTGGAGGCACTCCGGTACCACGGAGTGCCCCAATATCTGCGGGTGATCCTGGCCAACTACCTGGAGGACCGGGAGGTCCTCCTGGCGGACAGGACGGCCAGGATTAGGCGCTACGGCGCGGAGTCCGGTGTTCCACAGGGTTCGGTGCTAGGACCTCTCTTGTGGAACATCGGATTCGATTGGCTGCTGCGCGGCACCCTCCTCCAGGGCACGAGTGTCATCTGCTACGCGGATGACACTCTCCTCGTTGCCCGGGGGAGGGACTTTAGGGAGGCGGCCTGTCTGGCCTCAGCTGGCGGATCCTTAGTGGCAGGTAGGATCCGCCAGGGGTGCTAGGTCGGAAAACCTCCTCGTGGTGCACCCTGGGCACGAGCGGCAGTCTTTCTTTATGTTTTGGGAGAGATTGCTGCTCGTGGCGAATATTCCGACACAGGGGCGGGGGGGGCGGAATCTGCCAAGATCCTGTGGTCGTATCTTGGCGGACCTTCCATACATCATCCATGTATGGTAGGAATTCCGCAACGGCCACCCGCGTGTTTGTGCCGTGCGCGGGGACCCGTACGGGGGGATGAAGGAGTCCTGGAGGTTGAGTTGGTGAGGGGTCGGGCAGTAGTTATCCCTCACCCGCAACACGCCTCTTTGGTCCGGATTTCCCCTTACACGGGCGGTCGGGGTCTAGCCGGGCCCCGATCAATCGGCTGCGACGTCCGGTCGGACGGCCGTCAAGGCTAGCCATGGGTAGGCGTAACTGCAGGTGGCGTCTGGGCTGGCGCCGTGTGCCGGTCTGCAGACGAAGGCGCGCGCCGTGCTGGACTTTGGGCTGTCCAGTATCGGTTCGCGTTGGAGGTCTCGCAGATTGGCATAATCCCATGGCTATACCGCCCAATATCCCTGGTGCTTGTAAAGCATCCCCTTTGAGGGCTCGGTGGAGGGTGGGGAATTGGGTTGGTGAACGCCAATAAAGAAGTTTTCATGGACCGAAAAAATAAAAATAACGCCCAACCTATTGTTAAGGTCAAGGCCTTAACAAATGAAGAATTAGCGGGTGTGCCAGGTGTGGCGCAGCCCGTATTAGAAGAAGAGACGGCAGCAAAGGCTGCTGCCAAGAAGAAGGTCGCCAGACGGGTCAGGGAGACCTTTTCCCGCCCGGCCACTCCGGTTCCGGGGGCGTCGACAGATCAGGCCGCGGGCATGGAGAGCGATAGCTCTCTTAGGTCCGCGGTATCTATAGAGTCGCTATCCAGTCGAGATGGCCGCGCGAAGACTCCGGGTTCGAAACGATCGAACCCCGCTGGGCAGGATGGACGCCAGGTCAAGGCCGCAAAACTGTGCGAGGACGCGGATGACGAGGCAGACTTGGCGTTCATCCTGGACCCTGCACAGGGCCCGGCGGATAATAAAAACAAGAGCCGACTGCCCCGGGTCGAGGACCTGGTAGAAGAGCTACGCCAGCAGCCCTCAGCCGACCTGGGTGCAGTCATCCAAGAGTCATTGGCAGCGGTTGAGAAGGTGGCGGACACGTCCCGAAACCTGAAGGGTAGTTTTGTGCGTGTCCTACGTCTTGCGGCGCGAAAAGCTCAGGCGGCCGCCGCTGAATTACACGGGAGGACCAGCGGGAGCTCACTGGAGCTAGAAAACCAGCGGCTGCGCTCCCAGCTGGCCTCACTGGAGGCGCGTGTGACCGCCATGTCGGCGGAGATGGCGGAACTCCGCGGTAGAGAGCTCGGGGCGTTTCCGCCATTGCCTTCGCCATCCCAACCGTCACCTTCTGTGCGGTCTCCTTTAGGGTCACCGCCACAACCACCACAACGGTTGTCGAATCCGTCGCCGCCGCGAGCAACCGAAAGGGGCCTTTACACTCAGGCGGCACCCGCGGCCCAGGTTCGGCGAGGGAGCAGCGCTGGCGCTCCTCCTTCTGTTCCTGCTCGGGAAGATCAGGCCTCTCCAGAAGAGAGGTTTGCGGCCATCATGGACCGCAAAATGAGAGAGATGGGGCGCATCTGGGACCAACGTCTGGTCCAGATGCGTCATGAGGTCATGGCGGAGATCTTCCCGGGCAGGGCCATCCGCCCGCCACTCGCTGGGAGCGCAGCGCCGCCCCAGGTGCCACCCACCGCGAAGCAGAGTGGCCGGCGTAAACAACGGGCTGCCGCTGCGGAAGCTGCTGCGGCTCGGGCTCCAGCAATGCCGGCGCCGACTGCGCCGCCACCGCACGCCGAAGGCACATGGGCCCAGGTGGTTGGCCAAAAGGCCAGGGCAAAGGCTGCCCGGCTGAATCGGCCACCGCCACCTCCACCTCCAAAGAGGCCGATCGCGCTGCCGCGACCTCCTCCGTCCGCGGCAGTGACGATCAACCTGCCATCGACCTCGGCCACTACCATGGCTGAGGTCATGAAGGTGGCGAGGACCAAGGTTCAATTAAAGGACCTTGGCTTGGAGGCGGGCCTTCGCCCTAAGAGGGCCTTGACCGGGGGTCTTATTTTGAGGATCCCTGGTCCAGAGGGGTCCGCGAAGGCGGAGGCCCTAACCTCTCGGCTAAGGGAGGCCTTAGCCGAGACAGGTGCGGTGGTGGCGCACCCAGTGGCAATGGGAGAGCTCCGGGTGATGGACCTGGACGACTCCGCCGACCCCACCGAAGTGGCAGAAACTTTAGCCACGGCGGGGGGATGTGCTGTCGCCGACGTAAAAGTCGGTGAAATTCGGTTCTCCCCGTCGGGCTTAGGATCGGTGTGGGTTCGTTGCCCACTAGTGGCCGCCCGCAAATTAGCGGCAATCGGCCGGGTACTAGTGGGCTGGATGTCGGTCCGGGTGGTGGCACTTCCACCCAGAGCTCTCCAGTGCTACCGTTGCCTGGAGAAGGGGCATGTCAGGGCTCGGTGCACAGGGTGCGACCGGAGCGCGTCGTGCTTCGTCTGTGGCCAACAGGGCCACAAGGCGAAGGAATGCACGGCGCGCGCCCCTCACTGCGTAGTGTGTGCCGACCTTGGCAGGCCGGCAAACCATCGCCTGGGCAGCGGTAGGTGCACGCCACCGAAGAGAAAGGGAGCGGGACGTCCTGCCACGTCCGCTCCAACATCGTCGCGGTCCAACGATCCGGGCTCTGGCCCCGGTGGGGTGTCCATGGAGGTGTAAACATTCTTTCCCCCCCAACTTATTTTGCAGGGCAACTTGAACCACTGCATCGCTGCGCAAGCTCTTCTTGCGCAGACGATTGCTGAGCGTTCGGTTGCCCTAGCGATAGTGGCGGAGCCTCACTCCGTTCCCGACCACCCTCGTTGGTTCGGGGCGGATGGGGGCCTCGTCGCCATTTATTGGGCAGGGGGGGAACGTGACCCCCATTGTACACTCCTGGCCAAGGGGCCCGGATTCGTCGTCGTGGAGTGGGGACCAGCAGTCGTGGTGGGCTGCTACATCTCCCCGAATTGCGGCCTCGCAAATTTTGAGGCGTACCTGGACGGGCTAACGAGCCATATTAGCTCTTACCAGTCCCGTCCGGTACTCGTCCTGGGCGATTTTAACGCCCACTCTAATGTGTGGGGCGATGCCCGGGACGACGTTCGAGGGGAGTTATTGCTGGAATGGGCCGCCGGACTGGACCTCCGTCTTTTAAATCGGGGTTCAGTCAGCACCTGTGTGCGATGGCAGGGGGAGTCGATCGTCGACTTGACGTGGGCGACTCCCTCGGCCATGCACCTGGTCTCGGGGTGGAGAGTTGCGGAAGAAATTGCCACGCTGTCGGATCACCGTCACATCCTTTTCAGCGTGGCCTTCCGTCCGCCCCGAGGCGGCCCTGACCGCAGTAATGTTGTCCCGCCACGGCGCTGGTGCCTACGCCGCTTGGACCGCGACATGTTGACGGCTGCCGCCGTCGCCATCGCCTGGGGGGCGAGTGAAGGTGGAGAGAGGATCCCGTCCGATCCCAATTCGCAAGCGGGCTGGTTCCGGGGCATCATGTCTCGCATCTGCGACACGTCGATGCCCCGGATCCGCCCGGGTGACAGACGAGGCTCGCAATATTGGTGGTCGGCCGAAATCGCGCGGCTCCGTTCGGAGTATGTCGCAGCGCGTCGCCGACACCAGCGGGCCCGTCGGAGGAGGCGAGCCAATGCCGAAGAGGCTGCCGGAGCGCACAGGGCGTACCGAGTCGCCGTCAAGGCGCTATCCATCGCGATAGCGGAAGCCAAAGCTCGGTCCTGGAACGAGCTCATCGAGGGACTGGATAGGGACCCATGGGGGCGCCCGTACAAAATGGTACTGGGCAAGCTCAGACCGTGGGTCCCTCCGTTGACGAGTACCCTGGACCCGGATTTCCTGAGGAGGGTGGTGGACACCCTCTTCCCTAGGGTCCAGGACAGTCCCTCGGACCCTCCGTCACCGTCGTACCATGATTGGGACGACCAGTTGGAGGTGACGGAGGGGGAGTTGGACCGAGCAGTACGGCGACTTGCGGCCCGAAATACCGCCCCTGGCCCGGATGGGATACCGGGCAGGGCGTGGGTTTGCGCCCTGGCAGTCCTGGGGGACCGATTGAGGCAACTGTTCACCAGTTGCCTCCGTAGTGCCGTGTTCCCCACCTGCTGGAAAGAGGCAAGGCTTGTGCTTCTGCAGAAGCCGGGCAGGACCGCCGATTCTCCCTCGGCGTTCCGACCAATCTGCTTGCTAGACGAGGCGGGCAAGCTCTTTGAGCGTGTCATAGCCGCCCGTCTCAGCGAGCATCTGTCGCGCGTTGGCCCCGATTTATCGGACAGCCAGTTCGGATTCCGGCAGGGACGTTCGACGCTGGACGCGATCAACCGCGTCCGCGCCCTGTCGGAGCCCACCGTTCGGGCGGGGGAGGTGGCGTTGGCGGTGAGCTTAGACATCGTCAACGCCTTCAACTCCGTCCCCTGGCGGGCGATACGGGAGGCACTGGTCCATCATAACGTGCCTCCCTATCTCCGTGGTATAGTCGGGGCATATTTGCGCGACAGGACGATTAAATTCGTCGGTCGGAACGGGATTGAGATCCAGAGGGAGCTCTCCTGCGGGGTTCCTCAGGGGTCCGTGTTAGGACCTCTGCTATGGAGCCTCGCGTACGATGCGGTCCTGCGGATAAGCCTCCCTCCCGGGGTGAGCGTCGTCTGCTATGCGGACGACACGCTCGTCATAGCCCGGGAGGTAAATATCCAGCGGGCGGTACGGCTCGCCGAACTCGGTGTTGCGTGTGTCGTCACGGCCATAACGCGACTGGGCCTTCGGGTAGCGCCTCACAAGACCGAGGCGCTATGGTTCCACGGCTTACGCCGTAGGGAGGAACCACCCAGTACGTCGATGCGTGTAGGTGACGCAGAGGTCAGGGTGGGGCGGTACATGAAGTACCTGGGCCTCACCCTAGACAGCCGATGGGGCTTCGAGGAGCACTTCGAGCGTCTGGCCCCCCGAGTGCGCCGGGTAACCGGAGCGTTACACCGGCTTTTGCCGAACCTCGGGGGTCCTAGGGAAGAAGTCCGCCGCCTCTATGGAGGTGTCGTGCGATCCATGGTCCTTTATGGGGCGCCCGTCTGGTCTGAACGCCTGACGGGCGCCTCCCGCTGCAGAGCTATCTTGAACAGCCTGCAGCGTGTGGTGGCCATACGGATCGCACGAGGATATCGAACGATATCCTTTGAGGCGGCGACACTCCTGGCGCGCTTTCCACCGTTTGATCTCCTGGCGGCAGTCGACGCGACGGTTTTCACCGAAATCCGCGTCCGCCGGGAGAGCGGCGAGGCGCCAGAGCAGACGCTCGTTGCCTACAGGCGGGAAGCACACCGGCGCGTACTTGCACAGTGGCGCGCAAGGCTTGAGTTGCGGCTGAACGCGCGCCAACGTGCCGTCGGTGCTATCCTGCCTCACCTCGAGGCCTGGGTGGGAAGGAAGGGCGGTTGCGTCACCTACAGACTGACTCAGATACTCACCGGACACGGGTGTTTCGGTGAGTATCTGTGCCGGATCGGCCGAGAAGTGACGACACACTGTCACCATTGCGGGAGCGACCTGGACTCTGCCCAGCATACGCTGGAGGAGTGCCCGGCCTGGGAGGCCGAGAGACGAGTCCTGGTCGCTGAAATCGGACGGGATCTTTCGCCGCCAGCAGTCGTGTATGCGATGCTGGCTGGCGACTCCACCAAATGGGACGCCGTGGTCTCCTTCTGCGAAGCAGTCATGCTCCAGAAGGAGGCCGCCGAGCGGGATCGGGAGCGAGCCGACCCCGTTCGTAGACGGAGGAGGCGTCGGGGCGGCGGCGGCAGCCGTTAGCCCTACTCCCCTCGGGGTTGCGGTGGCAGTATGAGAAGTGTCCTCTACTGCCGCCATATGCAAGCAGCCCCGGGAAGACAGCGAACTGTTTGTGGCACAGTCGCTGTGCCGTACTGGCAGGAGTCGGCAAATGGGGAGGGCAACTCACAGTCCTCCCCGGGTGCGTGTCCCGACCATCTGGGACACGGCGCAAAAGGGGGGCACCGGAGCAGCATACCCGCGTTCCCGGGGCTCCCCCCATCAGGCGCCAGAAGAAGTCCACGGCAGGTTAGGTTTAGTCGGTGCGAGTCCGACATACCCACCCGCAGACACTTTTTGCGGGTGGCATGCATTAGCATTCCCCCTGCCTTATCAAAAAAAAAAAAAAAAAAAAAAAAAAAAAAAAAGGTAGGATCCGCCAGCTTGGATTGAGGGTGGCGCTGAACAAGACCGAGGCCGTGTTCTTTCACGGGCCTCGGCAGCGCTGCCCTCCAGACGCCCACATTGTGGTGGAGGGCGTCCGGATAGGGGTCGGGGCCCAGATGAAGTATCTGGGCCTCGTGCTGGACAGCAGGTGGCGCTTCGGCCCGCACTTTAGCGGGCTGTCGACGCGCCTGCTGAAAGCCGCGGACGCCCTCTCATGGCTCCTCCCAAACCTGGGAGGGCCCAAGGAGCGATGCCGGCGCCTCTATGCCGGCATCCTCAAGAGTATGGCCCTGTATGGGGCACCCATCTGGGCGGACTCCCTCCACAGGAGGGAGAATGCAACCGCCATCCGCAGGCCCCAACGGGCCATTGCACAGCGGGTGGCGAGAGCCTACCGCTCAGTGGGCTTCGCGGCGGCGTGCGCTCTGGCCGGCACCCCTCCCTGGGAATTGGAGGCATGGGTGCTCGCCAGAGTGTACGAATGGGCGGCGCGGCGTAGGGCGCTGGGTGAGCGCCCCGCCGCGCAAGAGCGGGATGCCGTGCGACGGGAGGCGAGGGACGCAATCGTCCTACACTGGACACGGGACCTCGCCTCCGCCACATTTGGACGCCGGACGCTGGACGCGCTCGGTCCAGTCCTGCGGGACTGGCTCGAGCGCCCCCACGGTTTCCTCTCTTTCCGTCTGGTGCAGGTGTTGTCCGGGCATGGCTGCTTCGGAACGCACCTGCATCGGATCCAGAGGGAGGAAACCCCGGCGTGCCACGACTGTGGAGCCGCAGAGGACACGGCGCAGCACACCCTCGAGGTGTGCCCAGCCTGGGCTGAGCTGCGCCGTGCCCTGACAGATGTGGTCGGAATGGACCTCTCACTTCCCAGTGTGGTGAACTCCATGCTGGGGAGTGAGGAGGCTTGGGCGGCGGTTGCCTCCTTTTGCGAGAATGTCATGTCGCAAAAGGAGGTGGCGGAGCGCGCGCGGGAGGATGATCCTCTCGCGCCGCCGCTCCGCAGGCGAAGAAGGGGTGGGAGACGGCGGTTGTACGATCGTCGCCTCCCTCCTTCTGGTGGTGATTAGCGGGCGACAGGCGCGGGGGCGCCTTCGCTCGCATTGCACAAATCGCCACCATCGTCGGGCGGGAACGGCCGAGCACTCACGGTAGTTCCCGGGCCCCTCCACTTAGGGAGGGGCGTGCGGGCCCCGCTGTAAAAGCGGGCGGTCGTCGGTGGGGGACTGGACGTAAAGGCTGTGCCGGTTTCCCAGTCCTCCTCCACACAGACGATGCGGGAGTGCCGCTGGGTTATTTTAGTGGGTATGCCGGAATAGCCGGAGAGTCCCACATAACCCGTCCATCCCCCAATGGGCGGGTATGCGTAACGCATTTTTTCCCAGCGCAAACAAAAAAAAAAAAAAAAAAAAGGTTAGGTTAGGTTGGGGAACCACCCCACAGTGCTTGCGTCCACGTCGCGTTCCCTGGAAACGTCCCAGTTCTGACCACCGTAACGGAGTGGCAGACTGGGTACGGCTAAAGTGCACTGTGCATCGTAGCGATCTTATTGCCTGGAAGCTACGAATTTTGCGTTGTTCGGTATGCCGAAACCTGCGCGGGATGCCCTCGGGCATTTCGTGAAAACAAAAGGCCCTTCTCAGGGCCAACCCAAAGGCCCTTCTCAGGGCCAACCCAAAGGCCCTTCTCAGGGCCAACCCAAAGGCCCTTCTCAGGGCCAACCAAAAGGCCCTTTTCAGGGCCAACGCGACGCATCAGCGTCGAGTGAAGGCAGAGCCTTCTACGGCGGGAGTGTGGGCGACATGTCGGACTCCGACATAGAGTCCATAGCATCGGATGCGGGTTCGATGGTGGTCGATCCTCGATCACGATCGGCATCGCGGAAGCGGACCTTCCTCAAGGTCGTGTCCGATGGCTCCTCGGGCTCAGGCTCGGCGAAGGAGCCTAAAAAGAGGGTCAAGGCCAAAAAGGCGTTGACAGCAGGAGACACCCACGATGCGGGTTTGGCCGACGCCCAGCGCGAGCTGGACCTGGCCCGGCGGGAGCAGCTCCAGCAAGAGCTGGAGGAGCGGGTTGCGGCCCAGGAAGAACGGGCGCGCGTCGCCCGTGGCAAGTCCGGGTATGGTGCGTCCCGCGTGCTATACTCGGACCACTCCCTGGCCGAACTCCAGAGGATGGCCTTGGAGGACGAAGAGGCGATCGTGGAGGTCGCCGCCAAGTCCTCCCACTTAAAGGGGACTTTTCAAAAGTCCCTTAAATGCCGGGCTGCGAGTCTTCGCGAAATCGTGGCGGAGCTTGTGGAGCGCAAGGCCAGCGAGGAGTCGCGGCAACTGCAGGCGAAAGTGGATCGCCTGCAGTCGGAGGTGAGCCAGCTTCACCTAAAGCTGGCTGAAGCCACGGCCCGGCCATCCCAAGCCGAGCCCCAACCTGCGGCAGAGGGCCTCGTTTCCTCTCCCGGCCTTGAGGATGTCCTCCGCAAGGTGATGGCGGAGGAGAGGGCGTTCGTTCGCTCCTGCATAGCGGGCATTGAGGACCGGCTCTTGCCGGAGAAACGCCTCCGACCGCCACTTGCGGCGGACAAAAGGCGAAAGGAGCCGGCGCCTAGCTCCTCGAGGGAGGACGCCCTTCTCCCTTCCACCACCCCGACCAACCAGCAGGGCTGGACTAAGGTGGTCGGTAAGGGGAAGGGCAAAGGCAAAAGGACGGCAGCTGTCGTCCCTGCCGTGCCTGCCACCACCATTCCCAGCCAGTCGAAGTCGACTGGCAAGGGGAAAGGGAAGGGGAAAACCACCCCCCCAGCCGCCTCCGCCACCACCCCTGCCGGTCAGTCACAGACGACTGGCAAGGGAAAGGGGAAGGGTACGACCCCAGCCGGTGTCAGGAGGAACTTGGTTCCTCCCAAGTCCGCGGCCGTCGTGATGACGCTCACCACGAAGGCTGCGGAGCGGGGCGAGACGTACGCGTCCGTGATGTTGCGGGCGCGTGCCAATGCCGATCCTACCAAACTGGGGATCGGTAAAGTCTCGTGCCGCCGGACGCAGGCTGGGGCTCGTATTTTCGAGTTCCCGGGTGCGGAGGGCGCAAAACACGCGGACCTCTTTGCAGCTAAGCTGCAGGAGGTCATCGCGGACGCGGTGAAGGTGGCGAGGCCTGTAAAGTCAGCGGCCATCGAGGTGACGGATCTTGACGACTCCGTCACCAAGGAGGAGGTGGTGGCAGCAGTCGTGGCCATTGGGGGCTGCACAGTCGCAGCGGTGCAGGGTGGGGCCATCAGGCCCGGGCGCGGCGGCATGGGCACCATCCGCCTGGAGTGCCCAGTCGCCGCTGCCAAAGCCGTCCTCGAGAAGGGACGGCTTGCCGTCGGGTTCAGCTCGGCGGCGGTCCGGGCCCTTGAGGTCCCGCCGCTGAGGTGTTACCGGTGCTTCGGCATCGGTCACACCCGGGCCCTCTGTCCGTCCAGTGTCGACAGGACGGACAGCTGCTACCGCTGCGGCAAGGAGGGGCACAAAGCCGCCTCCTGCGAGGCCACCACACCGCACTGCGCGGTGTGTGCCGCCAGTGGCCGCCCTGCGGGCCACATTATGAAGGGGAGGAATTGTATTCCTGATTGGATCTGCTGATGCAGACTGTGGCCGAGTGGTTGGTGGACGTGGCGGTGGTCGCCGAGCCGTACTCGATACCTGGCCGCTGGCTGGGTGATCGGGACGGCTTGGTGGCGTTGGTGTCGCGGCCTGCCACGGACTCCCCTCCCCTCTCGTTCTTAGAGAGGGGTCCGGGATACGTGGCCGCCGCGTGGGGAGAAATAGCCCTGGTCGGGGTCTATTTCTCCCCAAACCGCCCTCTAAGGGACTTCGAGAATTTTCTCGAGGTCCTTACGGCAGTCGTCGGGAGGGCGGCGCCACGTCAGGTCATTGTGTGTGGTGACCTGAACGCCAAGTCGGTGGCCTGGGGCAACCCAGGGGCGTCCTGTAACGTCCGGGGGCGCGCCGTCGAATTTTGGGCGGCTTCGTGCGGCGTGTCCCTCCTGAACAGGGGGGATGTTCACACGTGTGTGCGGCAACAGGGAGGGTCAGTGGTGGACGTGTCGTTCGCCACCCCTGTGCTAGCCACACGCGTCGTGAACTGGCGGGTGGAGATGGTGGAGACCCTGTCGGACCACCGATATGTGCGGTTCGACATCTCCACCCAGAGCCCGCGGGGGATGGCCCGCTCGGGCCAATCTCCCTTCCCGCGGTGGGCTCTCACCCGCCTGGACCGGGAGGCAGCCCAGGAGGCTGCGTTCCTCCGGGACTGGCTCTCGCCCCCTGTTGAGGTCACGGACGTGGACGCCGCAGCGGTTCAGCTGCGGAGGTCCCTGACCGAGGTGTGCAACTCCAGCATGCCTCGGTCTCGCCGTCCGCCTCCCCGTCGCGCCGTTTATTGGTGGACGGGGGAGCTGGCGGCGCTACGGGCCGCGTGCGTGGAGGCCAGGAGGGCCTACACGCGGAGTCGGCGGCGCACCAGCCGATGTCAGGCTGAGGAGGACCGCCTCTACGCCTCTTACCTAGAGGCAAAGACGGTCCTCAAGTCGGAAATGTGCGCCGCCGAGGACTCGGCTAAGGCCGAGATGCTGGAGGGCCTCGACAGGGATCCGTTTGGGAGGCCGTATAAGCAGGCGCGGAGCCAGCTGCGCCCTTACGGCCCCCCATTAGCGGAGACCCTAGAGCCGGCGTTGCTGGATGGGGTGGTTCGGTCACTGTTTCCGCGCAGGACCGACTTCACCCCACCAACGATGAACCCCCCGCTGGGGGGGGTGGTGGCTTCGCCGGAGGAGGAGGTCCCTCCAGTATCGGTGGAGGAACTTCGCGCGGGGGTTCTGCCCCTCCGCACGAAGAAGACCGCCCCTGGACCGGACGGCGTCCCCGCACGGGTGGTGGCCATCGCGGCGTCCCTCATGGAGGAAAGGCTTCGGGACCTCTTCAGCGCGTGCCTGACGGCTGGGAGGTTCCCGAAGCTATGGAAGGAAGGCAAGTTGTGCCTTCTTCGCAAGGAGGGACGCCCGGTGGACTCCCCCTCGGCATACCGGCCCATCGTTTTACTCGATGAGGTCGGTAAACTGTTCGAGGGGATCATCGCCACCCGGCTTAATAGCCAGCTGCGGGAGGTAGGGCCGGACCTGTCGGACGCCCAATTCGGGTTCCGACAAGGGCGTTCGACGGTCGACGCGTTGGCCCTACTCAGGGGCCAGGTGCGGGAGGCGGTCGAGGCTGGGGACGGAGTGTTGGCGGTGTCGTTCGACATCGCCAACGCCTTCAACTCCGTGCCCCACTCGACCATATTGGAGGCACTCCGGTACCACGGAGTGCCCCAATATCTGCGGGCGATCCTGGCCAGCTACCTGGAGGACCGGGAGGTCCTTCTGGTTGACAAGATGGCCAGGATCAGGCGGTATGGAGTGGAGTCCGGTGTTCCACAGGGTTCGGTGCTGGGGCCCCTCTTGTGGAACATCGGATTTGACTGGCTCCTGCGGGGCACCCTCCTCCAGGGCACGAGTGTCATCTGCTACGCAGATGACACTCTCCTCGTTGCCCGGGGGAGGGACTTTGGAGAGGCGGTCTGTCTGGCCTCGGCTGGCGGATCCTTAGTGGCAGGTAGGATCCGCCAGCTTGGATTGGGGGTAGCGCTGAACAAGACCGAGGCCGTGTTCTTTCACGGGCCTCGGCAGCGCTGCCCACCTGACGCCCACATCGTGGTGGAGGGCGTCCGAATAGGGGTCGGGGCCCAGATGAAGTATCTGGGCCTCGTGCTGGACAGCAGGTGGCGCTTCGGCCCGCACTTTAGCGGGCTGTCGACGCGCCTGCTGAAAGCCGCGGACGCCCTCTCATGGCTCCTCCCAAACCTGGGAGGGCCCAAGGAGCGATGCCGGCGCCTCTATGCCGGCATCCTCAAGAGCATGGCCCTGTATGGGGCACCCATCTGGGCGGACTCCCTCCATAGGAGGGAGAATGCAACCGCCATCCGCAGGCCCCAACGGGCCATTGCACAGCGGGTGGCGAGAGCCTACCGCTCAGTGGGCTTTGCGGCGGCGTGCGCTCTGGCCGGCACCCCTCCATGGGAATTGGAGGCATGGGTGCTCGCCAGAGTGTACGAATGGGCGGCGCGGCGTAGGGCGCTGGGTGAGCGCCCCGCCGCGCAAGAGCGGGATGCCGTGCGGCGGGAGGCGAGGGACGCAATCGTCCTTCACTGGACACGGGACCTCGCCTCCGCCACCTTTGGACGCCGGACGCTGGACGCGCTCGGTCCAGTCCTGCGGGACTGGCTCGAGCGCCCCCACGGTTTCCTCTCGTTCCGTCTGGTGCAGGTGTTGTCCGGGCATGGCTGCTTCGGAACGCACCTGCATCGGATTCAGAGGGAGGAAACCCCGGCGTGCCACGAGTGTGGAGCCGCGGAGGACACGGCGCAGCACACCCTCGAGGTGTGCCCAGCCTGGGCTGAGCTGCGCCGTGCCCTGACAGATGTGGTCGGGCAGGACCTCTCACTTCCCAGTGTGGTAAACTCCATGCTGGGGAGTGAGGAGGCTTGGGCGGCGGTTGCCTCCTTTTGCGAGAATGTCATGTCGCAAAAGGAGGCGGCGGAGCGCGCGCGGGAGGATGATCCTCTCGCGCCGCCGCTCCGCAGGCGAAGAAGGGGTGGTAGACGGCGGTTGTACGATCGTCGCCTCCCTCCTTCTGGTGGTGATTAGCGGGCGACAGGCGCGGGGGCGCCTTCGCTCGCATTGCACTAATCACCACCCTCGTCGGGCGGGAACGGCCGAGCACTCACGGTCGTTCCCGGGCCCCTCCACTTAGGGAGGGGCGTGCGGGCCCCGCTGTAAAGGCGGGCGGTCGTCGGTGGGGGACTGGACGTAAAGGCTGTGCCGGTTTCCCAGTCCTCCTCCAAATAGACGATGCGGGAGTGCCGCTGGGTTATTTTAGTGGGTATCCCGGGACTAGCCCGGCGAGTCCCACATAACCCGTCCATCCCCCAATGGGCGGGTATGCGTAACGCATTTTTTCCCAGCGTCAACAAAAAAAAAAAAAAAAAAAAAGGTTAGGTTAGGTTGGGGAACCACCCCACAGTGCTTACGTCCTCGTCGTGTTCCCTGGAAACGTCCCAGTTCTGACCACCGTAACGGAGTGGCAGACTGGGTACGGCTAAAGTGCACTGTGCATCGTAGCGACCATATTGCCTTGTATGCTACGATATTGCTTTGTTTAACATGCCTAAACCCGCGCGGGATGCCCTCGGGCATTTCATAAAAAAAGGCCCTTCTCAGGGCCAACCCAAAGGCCCTTCTCAGGGCCAACCAAAAGGCCCTTCTCAGGGCCAACGCGATGCTGGAGCAGCGTCGGAAGAAGGCAAGGCCTTCTATGGAGGGAGGGCGGGCGATTTGTCGGACTCCGACAACGAGTCCGTTGTGTCGGATGCCAGCTCAATGGCAATCGATCCTCGATCGCGATCGGGATCGAGGAAGAGGACCTTCCTCAAAGTTGTGTCCGATGGCTCCTCGGGCTCAGGCTCGGCGAAGGAGCCTAAAAAGAAGGTGAAGGCGAAGAAGCCCACAATAGTGGCAGACACCCACGAGGTGGGTTTGGCGGACGCCCAGCGCGAGCTGGACCTAACCAGGCGGGAGCGGCTCCAACAAGACCTGGAGGAGCAGGTGGCGGCTAGGGAGGAACGAGCGCGCATCGCCCGTGCCAAGTCCGGGTACGGGGCGTCCCACATCCTGTACGCGGACCACTCCCTGGCTGAACTCAAGCGGATGGCCTTGGAGGACGAGGAGGTGATCGTCGAGGTTGCCACCAAGTCCTCCCACCTAAAAGGGACTTTTCAGAAGTCCCTTAAATGCCGGGCCGCCAGCATGCGGGGCATCGTCGCGGAGCTGGTCGACCGCAAAGCCAGCGACGAAACGCGGCAACTGCAGGCGAAAGTCGATCGCCTGCAGTCGGAGGTCAGCCAGCTGCACGCAAAGCTGGCTGAAGCCACGGCCCGGCCATCCCACGCTGAGTCCAGACCTGTGGCAGAGGGCCTTGATTCCTCCACCGGCCTTGAGGATATCCTCCGCAAAGTTATGGCGGAGGAGAGGGCGTTTGTCCGCTCCTGCCTGGCAGGAATTGAGGACCGGCTCTTGCCGGAGAAAATCGTCCGGCCGCCGCTTGCGGCGGACAGGAGGCAAAAGGAGCCGGTGCCTACGTCCCAGACGGAGGACGCCCTTCTCCCTTCTACCACCCCGACCAACCAGCAGGGCTGGACGAGGGTGGTCGGTAAGGGGAAGGGCAAGGGCAAAAGGACGGCAGCTGTCGTCCCTGCCGTCCCTGCCACCACCACTCCCAGCCAGTCCCAGCCGACTAGCAAAGGGAAGGGGAAAGGGAAAGGGAAGGCCAATACCACCCCCCCAGCCCCAGCCGTCTCCGCCACCAACCCTGCCGGTCAGTCGTCGACTGGCAAGGGAAAGGGGAAGGGTTCGCCCCCAGCCGGTGCCAAGAGGAACCTAGTTCCTCCCAAGACCGCGGCCGTTGTGGTGACGCTCACCGCAGAGGCCGCGGAGCGGGGTGAGACGTACGCGTCCATAATGGTGCGGGCGCGTGCAAATGCTGATCCTACCAAATTGGGGATCGGCAAAGTCTCATGCCGCAAGACACAGGCTGGGGCTCGTATATTCGAGTTCCCTGGTGCGGAGGGCGGCAAAAACGCGGACCTCTTCGCAGCTAAGCTGCAAGAGGTCATCGCAGACTCGGCGAAGGTGGCCAGGCCGGTGAAGTCGGCGGCCTTCGAGGTGACGGACCTGGACGACTCCGTCACCAAGGAGGAGGTGGTAGCGGCGGTCGCAGCCATAGGTGGCTGCGCAGTCGCAGCGGTGCAGGGCGGGGGCATCAGGCCCGGGCGCGGCGGCATGGGCGCAATTCGCCTAGAGTGCCCAGTCGCCGCTGCCAAAGCCGTCCTCGAGAAGGGACGGCTCGCCGTCGGGTTCAGCTCGGCGGCGGTCCGGGCCCTTGAGGTCCTGCCGCTGAGGTGTTACCGGTGCTTCGGCAT
The DNA here is from genome assembly GCA_951640165.1 of Pseudoips prasinana. Classification (NCBI taxonomy): domain Eukaryota; kingdom Metazoa; phylum Arthropoda; class Insecta; order Lepidoptera; family Nolidae; genus Pseudoips; species Pseudoips prasinana. The sequence continues at coordinate 115,644 of OX621238.1, read as the reverse complement.
CGGCCACACCCGGGCCCTCTGTCCGTCCAGTGTCGACAGGGCGGACAGCTGCTACCGCTGCGGCAAGGAGGGGCACAAAGCCGCCTCCTGCGAGGCCACCGCACCGCACTGCGCGGTGTGTGCCGCCAGTGGCCGCCCTGCGGGCCACATTATGAAGGGGAGGAATTGTATTCCTCCCCTTAAGAAGGGCAAAGCGCAGGCGCCGACCCGGCCTGTCGCTGCCACCGCCACCCCAGTAGCTGGGACCTCGGCGGCTGTGGAGGAGGAAGGTGTGATGTCCGATGCATAGAATCGAACATCGAATCCTCCAGGCGAACACCAACCACTGCAGAGCGGCACAGGATCTGTTGATGCAGACTGTGGCCGAGTGGTTGGTGGACGTGGCGGTGGTTGCCGAGCCGTACTCGATACCTGGCCGCTGGCTAGGTGATCGAGACGGCTTGGTGGCGTTGGTGTCGCGGCCTTCCACGGACTCCCCTCCCCTCTCGCTTTTAGAGAGGGGTCCGGGATACGTGGCCGCCGCGTGGGGAGACATAGCCCTGGTCGGGGTCTATTTCTCCCCAAACCGCCCTCTAAGGGACTTCGAGGATTTTCTCGAAGTCCTTACGGCAGTCGTCGGGAGGGCGGCGCCACGTCAGGTCGTCATATTGGGCGACCTGAACGCCAAGGCGGTGGCCTGGGGCAACCCAGCGGCGTCCTGCAACGTCCGGGGGCACGCCGTCGAATTTTGGTCGGCTTCGTGCGGCGTGTCCCTCCTGAACAGGGGGGATGTTCACACGTGTGTGCGGCAACGGGGAGGGTCAGTGGTGGACGTATCGTTCGCCACCCCCGTTCTAGCCGCCCGCGTCGTGAACTGGCGGGTGGAGTTGGTGGAGACCCTGTCGGACCACCGATATGTGCGGTTCGACATCTCCACCCAGAGCCCGCGGGGGATGGCCCGCTCGGGCCAATCTCCCTTCCCGCGGTGGGCTCTCACCCGCCTGGACCGGGAGGCAGCCCAGGAGGCTGCGTTCCTCCGGGACTGGCTCTCGCCCCCTGTTGAGGTCACGGACGTGGACGCCGCAGCGGTTCAGCTGCGGGGGTCCCTGACCGAGGTGTGCAACTCCAGCATGCCTCGGTCTCGCCGTCCGCCTCCCCGTCGCGCCGTTTATTGGTGGACGGGGGAGCTGGCGGCGCTACGGGCCGCGTGCGTGGAGGCCAGGAGGGCCTACACGCGGAGTCGGCGGCGCACCAGCCGATGTCAGGCTGAGGAGGACCGCCTCTACGCCTCTTACCTAGAGGCAAAGACGGTCCTCAAGTCGGAAATGTGCGCCGCCGAGGACTCGGCAAAGGCCGAGATGCTGGAGGGCCTCGACAGGGATCCGTTTGGGAGGCCGTATAAGCAGGCGCGGAGCCAGCTGCGCCCTTACGGTCCCCCATTAGCGGAGACCCTAGAGCCGGCGTTGCTGGATGGGGTGGTTCGGTCACTGTTTCCGCGCAGGACCGACTTCACCCCACCAACGATGAACCCCCCGCTGGGGGGGGTGGTGGCTTCGCCGGAGGAGGAGGTCCCTCCAGTATCGGTGGAGGAATTTCGCGCGGGGGTTCTGTCCCTCCGCGCGAAGAAGACGGCCCCTGGACCGGATGGTGTCCCCGCACGGGTGGTGGCCATCGCGGCGTCCCTCATGGAGGAGAGGTTTCGGGACCTCTTCAGCGCGTGCCTGACGGCTGGGAGGTTCCCAAAAATCTGGAAGGAGGGGCAGCTTTGCCTGCTCCGGAAGGAGGGACGCCCGGTGGACTCCCCCTCGGCATACCGGCCCATCGTTCTTCTCGATGAGGTCGGTAAATTGTTCGAGGGGATCATCGCCACCCGGCTTAATAGCCAGTTGCGGGAGGTAGGGCCAGACCTGTCGGACGCCCAGTTCGGGTTTCGACAGGGGCGTTCGACGGTCGACGCGGTGGCCCTACTCAGGGGCCAAGTGCAGGAGGCGGTTGGAGATGGGGACGGAGTGTTGGCGGTGTCGTTCGACATCGCCAACGCCTTCAACTCCGTGCCCCACTCGACCATATTGGAGGCACTCCGGTATCACGGAGTGCCCCAATATCTGCGGGCGATCTTGGCCAACTACCTGGAGGACCGGGAGGTCCTCCTGGCGGACAGGACGGCCAGGATCAGGCGCTACGGCGCGGAATCCGGTGTTCCACAAGGCTCGGTGCTAGGGCCCCTCTTGTGGAACATCGGATTCGATTGGCTCCTGCGGGGCACCCTCCTCCAGGGCACGAGTGTCATCTGCTACGCGGATGACACTCTCCTCGTTGCCCGGGGGAGGGACTTTCGGGAGGCGGCCTGTCTGGCCTCGGCTGGCGGATCCTTAGTGGCAGGTAGGATCCGCCAGCTTGGTTTGAGGGTAGCGCTGAACAAGACCGAGGCCGTGTTCTTTCACGGGCCTCGGCAGCGCTGCCCTCCAGACGCCCACATCGTCGTGGAGGGCGTCCGAATAGGGGTCGGGGCCCAGATGAAGTATCTGGGCCTCGTGCTGGACAGCAGGTGGCGCTTCGGCCCGCACTTCAGCGGGCTGTCGACACGCCTGCTTTAGGCCGCGGACGCCCTCTCATGGCTCCTCCCGAACCTGGGCGGGCCCAAGGAGCGATGCCGGCGCCTCTATGCCGGCATCCTCAAGAGCATGGCCTTATATGGGGCACCCATCTGGGCGGACTCCCTCCATAGGAGGGAGAATGCAACCGCCATCCGCAGGCCCCAACGGGCCATTGCACAGCGGGTGGCGAGAGCCTACCGCTCAGTGGGCTTTGCGGCGGCGTGCGCTCTGGCCGGCACCCCTCCCTGGGAATTGGAGGCATGGGTGCTTGCCAGAGTGTACGAATGGGCGGCGCGGCGTAGGGCGCTGGGTGAGCGCCCCGCCGCGCAAGAGCGGGATGCCGTGCGGCGGGAGGCGAGGGACGCAATCGTCCTACACTGGACACGGGACCTCGCCTCCGCCACATTTGGACGCCGGACGCTGGACGCGCTCGGTCCAGTCCTGCGGGACTGGCTCGAGCGCCCCCACGGTTTCCTCTCGTTCCGTCTAGTGCAGGTGTTGTCCGGACATGGCTGTTTCGGAACGCACCTGCACCGGATTCGGAGGGAGGAGACCCCGGCGTGCCACGATTGTGGAGCCGCGGAGGACACGGCGCAGCACACCTTCGAGGTGTGCCCAGCCTGGGCTGGGCTGCGCCGTGCCCTGACAGATGTGGTCGGGCAGGACCTCTCACTTCCCAGTGTGGTAAACTCCATGCTGGGGAGTGAGGAGGCTTGGGCGGCGGTTGCCTCCTTTTGCGAGGATGTCATGTCGCAAAAGGAGGCGGCGGAGCGCGCGCGGGAGGATGATCCTCTCGCGCCACCGCTCCGCAGGCGAAGAAGGGGTGGGAGAAGGCGGTTATACGACCGTCGCCTCCCACCTTCTGGTGGTGATTAGCGGGCGACAGGCGCGGGGGCGCCTTCGCTCGCATTGCACAAATCGCCACCATCGTCGGGCGGGAACGGCCGAGCACTCACGGTCGTTCCCGGGCTCCTCCACTTAGGGAGGGGCGTGCGGGCCCCGCTGTAAAGGCGGGCGGTCGTCGGTGGGGGACTGGACGTAAAGGCTGTGCCGGTTTCCCAGTCCTCCTCCAAATAGACGATGCGGGAGTGCCGCTGGGTTATTTTAGTGGGTATGCCGGAGTAGCCGGAGAGTCCCACATAACCCGTCCATCCCCCAATGGGCGGGTATGCGTAACGCATTTTTTCCCAGCGCAAACAAAAAAAAAAAAAAAAAAAAAAAAAAAAAAAGGTTAGGTTAGGTTAGGTTAGGTTCCACCGTAACGGAGTGGCAGACTGGGTACGGCTAAAGTGCACTGTGCTTTCGTAGCGACTATCTGCCTTGAGTGCTACGGAAACTGTTGGAAAATGCCAAAACCATTGCGGGATGCTCTCGGGCATTTTGCCAAAAAAGGCCCTTCTCAGGGCCAACCCAAAGGCCCTTCTCAGGGCCAACCCAAAGGCCCTTCTCAGGGCCAACCAAAAGGCCCTTCTCAGGGCCAACGCGACGCTGAAGCGTCGAAGGAAGGTCGAGCCTTCTACGGCAGGAGGGTGGATGAATTGTCGGACTCCGACAACGAGTCCACTGCGTCAGATGGCGCGATGGTGATCGATATTGCTCGATCACGATCGGCTTCGAGGAAACGTTCCTTCCTCAAAGTCGTGTCGGATGGCTCCTCTGGCTCGGGCTCGGTGAAGGAGCCAAAAAAGAGGATCAAGGCTAAGAAGCCCACGACAGCGGCAGACACCCACGATGTGGGTTTAGCCGACGCCCAGCGTGAGCTGGACCTAACACGGCGGGAGCAGCTCCAGCAAGAGCTGGAGGAGCGGGTTGCGGCCCAGGAGGAACGGGCGCGCGTCGCTCGTGCAAAGTCCGGGTACGGGGCGTCCCGCGTCCTGTACGCGGACCACTCCCTGGCCGAACTCCAGAGAATGGCCTTGGAGGACGAGGAGGCGATCGTGGAGGTCGCCGCCAAGTCCTCCCACCTAAAAGGGACTTTTCAGAAGTCCCTTAAATGCCGGGCCGCGAGCATGCGTGGCATCGTCGCGGAGCTGGTCGACCGCAAGGCCAGCGACGAAACGCGGCAACTGCAGGCGAAGGTAGATCGCCTGCAGTCGGAGGTCAGCCAGCTGCACATGAAGCTGGCTGAAGCCACGGCCCGGCCATCCCAAGCCGAGCCCAGACCTGCGGCAGAGGGCCTTACCTCCTCCCCCGGCCTTGAGGATGTCCTCCGTAGGGTCATGGCGGAGGAGAGGGCCTTCGTCAGATCCTGCCTAGCGGGAATAGAGGACCGGCTCTTGCCGGAAAAACGCCTCCGACCGCCACTTGCGGCGGACAAGAGGCGAGAAGAGCCGGTGCCTACCTCCACGAGGGAGGACGCCCTTCTCCCTTCGACCACCCCGACCAACCAGCAGGGCTGGACGAAGGTGGTCAGTAAGGGGAAGGGCAAAGGCAAAAGGACGGCAGCTGTCGTCCCTGCCGTCCCCGCCACCACCACTCCCAGCCAGTCGCGGCCAGCTGGCAAAGGGAAAGGGAAGGGGAAGGGGAAGAGCACCCCTCCAGCCCCAGCCGTCTCCGCCACCACCCCTGCCGGTCAGTCGTCGACTGGCAAGGGAAAGGGGAAGGGTTCGCCCCCAGCCGGTGCCAAGAGGAACCTTGTTCCTCCAAAGACCGCGGCCGTCGTGGTGACACTCACCGCGGAGGCCGCGGAGCGGGGTGAGACGTACGCGTCCATGTTGGTGCGGGCGCGTGCCACTGCCGATCCCACCAAACTGGGGATCGGCAAAGTCTCATGCCGCAAGACACAGGCTGGGGCTCGTATATTCGAGTTCCCTGGTGCGGAGGGCGGCAAAAACGCGGACCTCTTCGCAGCTAAGCTGCAAGAGGTCATCGCAGACTCGGCGAAGGTGGCCAGGCCGGTAAAGTCGGTGGCCATCGAGGTGACGGATCTAGACGACTCCGTCACCAAGGAGGAGGTGGTGGCAGCAATCGCAGCCATAGGTGGCTGCGCAGTCGCAGCGGTGCAGGGCGGGGGCATGAGGCCCGGGCGCGGCGGCATGGGCACCATTCGCCTGGAGTGCCCAGTCGCCGCTGCCAAAGCCGTCCTCGAAAAGGGACGGCTCGCCGTCGGCTTCAGCTCGGGTGCAGTCCGGGCCCTTGAAGACCAGCCTTTAAGGTGTTATAAGTGCTTCGGCATCGGACACACCCGGGCTCTCTGTCCGTCCACAATAGACAGGACGGACAGCTGCTACCGCTGCGGCAAGGAGGGGCACAAAGCCGCCTCCTGCATGGCCACCGCGCCGCACTGCGCAGTTTGTGCCGCCAGTGGCCGCCCTGCCGGCCATATAATGAAGGGGAGGAACTGCAGTCCTCCCCTTAAGAAGGGGAAAGTACAGGCGCCGACCCGGCCTGTCGTTGCCACCGCCGTCCCAGTGGCTGGGACCTCAGCGGCTGTGGAGGAGGGGGGTGCGATGACCGACTAATGGGTAGAGTCGAACATCGCATCCTCCAGGCGAACACCAACCACTGCAGAGCGGCCCAGGATCTGCTGATGCAGACTGTGGCCGAGTGGTTGGTGGACGTGGCGGTGGTCGCCGAGCCGTACTCGATACCTGGCCGTTGGCTGGGTGATCGGGACGGCTTGGTGGCGTTGGTGTCGCGGCCTGCCACGGACTCCCCTCCCCTCTCGCTTTTAGAGAGGGGTCCGGGATACGTGGCCGCCGCGTGGGGAGAAATAGCCCTGGTCGGGGTCTATTTCTCCCCAAACCGCCCTCTAAGGGACTTCGAGAACTTTCTCGAGGTCCTTACGGCAGTCGTCGGGAGGGCGGCACCACGTCAGGTCGTCGTTTTGGGCGACCTGAACGCCAAGGCGGTGGCTTGGGGCAACCCAGCGGCGTCCTGTAACGTCCGAGGGCGCGCCGTCGAATTTTGGGCGGCTTCGTGCGGCGTGTCCCTCCTGAACAGGGGGGATGTTCACACGTGTGTGCGGCAACAGGGAGGGTCAGTGGTGGACGTGTCGTTCGCCACCCCTGTGCTAGCCACACGCGTCGTGAACTGGCGGGTGGAGATGGTGGAGACCCTGTCGGACCACCGATATGTGCGGTTCGACATCTCCACCCAGAGCCCGCGGGGGATGGCCCGCTCGGGCCAATCTCCCTTCCCGCGGTGGGCTCTCACCCGCCTGGACCGGGAGGCAGCCCAGGAGGCTGCGTTCCTCCGGGACTGGCTCTCGCCCCCTGTTGAGGTCACGGACGTGGACGCCGCAGCGGTTCAGCTGCGGGGGTCCCTGACCGAGGTGTGCAACTCCAGCATGCCTCGGTCTCGCCGTCCGCCTCCCCGTCGCGCCGTTTATTGGTGGACGGGGGAGCTGGCGATGCTACGGGCCGCGTGCGTGGAGGCCAGGAGGGCCTACACGCGGAGTCGGCGGCGCACCAGCCGATGTCAGGCTGAGGAGGACCGCCTCTACGCCTCTTACCTAGAGGCAAAGACGGTCCTCAAGTCGGAAATGTGCGCCGCCGAGGACTCGGCAAAGGCCGAGATGCTGGAGGGCCTCGACAGGGATCCGTTTGGGAGGCCGTATAAGCAGGCGCGGAGCCAGCTGCGCCCTTACGGTCCCCCATTAGCGGAGACCCTAGAGCCGGCGTTGCTGGATGGGGTGGTTCGGTCACTGTTTCCGCGCAGGACCGACTTCACCCCACCAACGATGAACCCCCCGCTGGGGGGGGTGGTGGCTTCGCCGGAGGAGGAGGTCCCTCCAGTATCGGTGGAGGAATTTCGCGCGGGGGTTCTGTCCCTCCGCGCGAAGAAGACGGCCCCTGGACCGGATGGTGTCCCCGCACGGGTGGTGGCCATCGCGGCGTCCCTCATGGAGGAGAGGTTTCGGGACCTCTTCAGCGCGTGCCTGACGGCTGGGAGGTTCCCGAAAATCTGGAAGGAGGGGCAGCTTTGCCTGCTCCGGAAGGAGGGACGCCCGGTGGACTCCCCCTCGGCATACCGGCCCATCGTTCTGCTCGATGAGGTCGGTAAATTGTTCGAGGGGATCATCGCCACCCGGCTTAATAGCCAGTTGCGGGAGGTAGGGCCAGACCTGTCGGACGCCCAGTTCGGGTTTCGACAGGGGCGTTCGACGGTCGACGCGGTGGCCCTACTCAGGGGCCAAGTGCAGGAGGCGGTTGGAGCTGGGGACGGAGTGTTGGCGGTGTCGTTCGACATCGCCAACGCCTTCAACTCCGTGCCCCACTCGACCATATTGGAGGCACTCCGGTACCACGGAGTGCCCCAATATCTGCGGGTGATCCTGGCCAACTACCTGGAGGACCGGGAGGTCCTCCTGGCGGACAGGACGGCCAGGATCAGGCGCTACGGCGCGGAGTCCGGTGTTCCACAGGGTTCGGTGCTGGGGCCCCTCTTGTGGAACATCGGATTCGATTGGCTGCTGCGCGGCACCCTCCTCCAGGGCACGAGTGTCATCTGCTACGCGGATGACACTCTCCTCGTTGCCCGGGGGAGGGACTTTCGGGAGGCGGCCTGTCTGGCCTCAGCTGGCGGATCCTTAGTGGCAGGTAGGATCCGCCAGCTTGGTTTGAGGGTAGCGCTGAACAAGACCGAGGCCGTGTTCTTTCACGGGCCTCGGCAGCGCTGCCCTCCTGACGCCCACATCGTGGTGGAGGGCGTCCGGATAGGGGTCGGGGCCCAGATGAAGTATCTGGGCCTCGTGCTGGACAGCAGGTGGCGCTTCGGTCCGCACTTTAGCGGGCTGTCGATGCGCCTGCTGAAAGCCGCGGACGCCCTCTCATGGCTCCTCCCAAACCTGGGCGGGCCCAAGGAGCGATGCCGGCGCCTCTATGCCGGCATCCTGAGGAGTATGGCCCTATACGGGGCACCCATCTGGGCGGACTCCCTCCACAGGAGGGAGAATGCAACCGCCATCCGCAGGCCCCAACGGGCCATTGCACAGCGGGTGGCGCGAGCCTACCGCTCGGTGGGCTTCGCGGCGGCGTGCGCTCTGGCCGGCACCCCTCCATGGGAATTGGAGGCATGGGTGCTCGCCAGAGTCTACGAGTGGACGGCGCGGCGTAGGGCGCTGGGTGAGCGCCCAGCCGCGGAAGAGCGGGAGGCCGTGCGGCGGGAGGCGAGGGATGCCATCGTCCTCCACTGGGCACGTGATCTCGCCTCCGCCACCTTTGGGCGCCGGACGCTGGACGCGCTCGGTCCAGTCCTGCAGGACTGGCTCGAGCGCCCCCACGGTTTCCTCTCGTTCCGTCTGGTGCAGGTGTTGTCCGGGCATGGCTGTTTCGGAACGCACCTGCATCGGATTCGGAGGGAGGAAACCCCGGCGTGCCACGAGTGTGGAGCCGCGGAGGACACGGCGCAGCACACCCTCGAGGTGTGCCCAGCCTGGGCTGAGCTGCGTCGTGCCCTGACCGACATAGTCGGGTTGGACCTGTCACTTCCCAGTGTGGTGAACTCCATGCTGGGGAGTGAGCAGGCTTGGGCGGCGGTTGCCTCCTTTTGCGAGGATGTCATGTCGCAAAAGGAGGCGGCGGAGCGTACGCGGGAGGATGATCCTCTCGCGCCGCCGCTCCGCAGGCGAAGAAGGGGTGGGAGACGGCGGTTGTACGATCGTCGCTTCCCTCCTTCTGGTGGTGATTAGCGGGCGACAGGCGCGGGGGCGCCTTCGCTCGCATTGCAGTAATCACCACCCTCGTCGGGCGGGAACGGCCGAGCACTCACGGTCGTTCCCGGGCTCCTCCACTTAGGGAGGGGCGTGCGGGCCCCGCTGTAAAGGCGGGCGGTCGTTGGTGGGGGACTGGACGTAAAGGCTGTGCCGGTTTCCCAGTCCTCCTCCAAATAGACGATGCGGGAGTGCCGCTGGGTTATTTTAGTGGGTATGCCGGAGTAGCCGGAGAGTCCCACATAACCCGTCCATCCCCCAATGGGCGGGTATGCGTAACGCATTTTTTCCCAGCGCAAACAAAAAAAAAAAAAAGAAAAAAAAAAAAAGGTTAGGTTAGGTTAAGACACAGGCTGGGGCTCGTATATTCGAGTTCCCTGGTGCGGAGGGCGGCAAAAACGCGGACCTCTTCGCAGCTAAGCTGCAAGAGGTCATAGCAGACTCGGCGAAGGTGGCCAGGCCGGTGAAGTCGGCGGCCTTCGAGGTGACGGACCTGGACGACTCCGTCACCAAGGAGGAGGTGGTAGCGGCGGTCGCAGCCATAGGTGGCTGCGCAGTCGCAGCGGTGCAGGGCGGGGGCATCAGGCCCGGGCGCGGCGGCATGGGCGCAATTCGCCTGGAGTGCCCAGTCGCCGCTGCCAAAGCCGTCCTCGAGAAGGGACGGCTCGCCGTCGGGTTCAGCTCGGCGGCGGTCCGGGCCCTTGAGGTCCTGCCACTGAGGTGTTACCGGTGCTTCGGCATCGGCCACACCCGGGCCCTCTGTCCGTCCAGTGTCGACAGGGCGGACAGCTGCTACCGCTGCGGCAAGGAGGGGCACAAAGCCGCCTCCTGCGAGGCCACCGCACCGCACTGCGCGGTGTGTGCCGCCAGTGGCCGCCCTGCGGGGCACATCATGAAGGGGAGAAACTGCAGTCCTCCCCTTAAGAAGGGCAAAATACAGGCGCCGACCCGGCCTGTCGCTGCCACCGCCACCCCAGTAGCTGGGACCTCGGCGGCTGTGGAGGAGGAGGGTGTGATGTCCGATTAATGGGTAGAGTCGGACATCGCATCCTCCAGGCGAACACCAACCACTGCAGAGCGGCACAGGATCTGCTGATGCAGACTGTGGCCGAGTGGTTGGTGGACGTGGCGGTGGTCGCCGAGCCGTACTCGATACCTGGCCGTTGGCTGGGTGATCGGGACGGCTTGGTGGCGTTGGTGTCGCGGCCTGCCACGGACTCCCCTCCCCTCTCGCTTTTAGAGAGGGGTCCGGGATACGTGGCCGCCGCGTGGGGAGACATAGCCCTGGTCGGGGTCTATTTCTCCCCAAACCGCCCTCTAAGGGACTTCGAGGATTTTCTCGAAGTCCTTACGGCAGTCGTCGGGAGGGCGGCACCACGTCAGGTCGTCGTGGTGGGCGACCTGAACGCCAAGTCGGTGGCCTGGGGCAACTCAGCGGCGTCCTGCAACGTCCGGGGGCGCGCCGTCGAATTTTGGGCGGCCTCGTGCGGCGTGTCTCTCCTAAACAGGGGGGATGTTCACACGTGTGTGCGGCAACAGGGAGGGTCAGTGGTGGACGTATCGTTCGCCACCCCTGTGCTAGCCGCCCGCGTTGTGAACTGGCGGGTGGAGATGGTGGAGACCCTGTCGGACCACCGATATGTGCGGTTCGACATCTCCACCCAGAGCCCGCGGGGGATGGCCCGCTCGGGCCAATCACCCTTCCCGCGGTGGGCTCTCACCCGCCTGGACCGGGAGTCAGCCCAGGAGGCGGCGTTCCTCGAGGACTGGCTCTCGCCCTCTGTGGAGGGCACGGACGTGGACGCCGCAGCGGTTCGGCTGCGGGGGTCCCTGACCGAGGTGTGCAACTCCAGCATGCCTCGGTCTCGCCGTCCGCCTCCCCGTCGCGCCGTTTATTGGTGGACGGTGGAGCTGGCGGGGCTCCGGGCCGCGTGCGTGGAGGCCAGGAGGGCCTACACGCGGAGTCGGCGGCGCACTAACCGATGTCAGGCTGAGGAGGGCCGCCTCTACGCCTCTTACCTAGAGGCAAAGACGGTCCTCAAGTCGGCAATGTGCGCCGCCGAGGACTCGGCAAAGGCCGAGATGCTGGAGGGCCTCGATAGGGATCCGTTTGGGAGGCCGTATAGGCAGGCGCGGAGCCAGCTGCGCCCTTACGGTCCCCCATTAGCGGAGACCCTAGAGCCGGCGTTGCTGGATGGGGTGATTCGGTCACTGTTTCCGCGCAGGACCGACTTCACCCCACCAACGATGAACCCCCCGCTGGGGGGGGTGGTGGCTTCGCCGGAGGAGGAGGTGCCTCCAGTGTCGGCGGAGGAATTTCGCGCGGGGGTTCTGTCCCTCCGCGCGAAGAAGACGGCCCCTGGACCAGATGGCGTCCCCGCACGGGTGGTGGCCATCGCAGCGTCCTTCATGGAGCAGAGGTTTCGGGACCTCTTCAGCGCGTGCCTGACGGCTGGGAGGTTCCCGAAGATCTGGAAGGAGGGGCAGCTTTGCCTGCTCCGGAAGGAGGGACGCCCGGTGGACTCCCCCTCGGCATACCGGCCCATCGTTCTGCTCGATGAGGTCGGTAAACTGTTCGAGGGGATCATCGCCACCCGGCTTAACAGCCACTTGCGGGAGGTAGGGCCAGACCTGTCGGACGCCCAGTTCGGGTTTCGACAGGGGCGTTCGACGGTCGACGCGGTGGCCCTACTCAGGGGCCAAGTTCAGGAGGCGGTCGAGGCTGGGGACGGAGTGTTGGCGGTGTCGTTCGACATCGCCAACGCGTTCAACTCCGTGCCCCACTCGACCATATTGGAGGCACTCCGGTACCACGGAGTGCCCCAATATCTGCGGGTGATCCTGGCCAACTACCTGGAGGACCGGGAGGTCCTCCTGGCGGACAGGACGGCCAGGATTAGGCGCTACGGCGCGGAGTCCGGTGTTCCACAGGGTTCGGTGCTAGGACCTCTCTTGTGGAACATCGGATTCGATTGGCTGCTGCGCGGCACCCTCCTCCAGGGCACGAGTGTCATCTGCTACGCGGATGACACTCTCCTCGTTGCCCGGGGGAGGGACTTTAGGGAGGCGGCCTGTCTGGCCTCAGCTGGCGGATCCTTAGTGGCAGGTAGGATCCGCCAGCTTGGATTGAGGGTGGCGCTGAACAAGACCGAGGCCGTGTTCTTTCACGGGCCTCGGCAGCGCTGCCCTCCAGACGCCCACATTGTGGTGGAGGGCGTCCGGATAGGGGTCGGGGCCCAGATGAAGTATCTGGGCCTCGTGCTGGACAGCAGGTGGCGCTTCGGCCCGCACTTTAGCGGGCTGTCGACGCGCCTGCTGAAAGCCGCGGACGCCCTCTCATGGCTCCTCCCAAACCTGGGAGGGCCCAAGGAGCGATGCCGGCGCCTCTATGCCGGCATCCTCAAGAGTATGGCCCTGTATGGGGCACCCATCTGGGCGGACTCCCTCCACAGGAGGGAGAATGCAACCGCCATCCGCAGGCCCCAACGGGCCATTGCACAGCGGGTGGCGAGAGCCTACCGCTCAGTGGGCTTCGCGGCGGCGTGCGCTCTGGCCGGCACCCCTCCCTGGGAATTGGAGGCATGGGTGCTCGCCAGAGTGTACGAATGGGCGGCGCGGCGTAGGGCGCTGGGTGAGCGCCCCGCCGCGCAAGAGCGGGATGCCGTGCGGCGGGAGGCGAGGGACGCAATCGTCCTACACTGGACACGGGACCTCGCCTCCGCCACATTTGGACGCCGGACGCTGGACGCGCTCGGTCCAGTCCTGCGGGACTGGCTCGAGCGCCCCCACGGTTTCCTCTCTTTCCGTCTGGTGCAGGTGTTGTCCGGGCATGGCTGCTTCGGAACGCACCTGCATCGGATCCAGAGGGAGGAAACCCCGGCGTGCCACGACTGTGGAGCTGCGGAGGACACGGCGCAGCACACCCTCGAGGTGTGCCCAGCCTGGGCTGAGCTGCGCCGTGCCCTGACAGATGTGGTCGGAATGGACCTCTCACTTCCCAGTGTGGTGAACTCCATGCTGGGGAGTGAGGAGGCTTGGGCGGCGGTTGCCTCCTTTTGCGAGAATGTCATGTCGCAAAAGGAGGCGGCGGAGCGCGCGCGGGAGGATGATCCTCTCGCGCCGCCGCTCCGCAGGCGAAGAAGGGGTGGGAGACGGCGGTTGTACGATCGTCGCCTCCCTCCTTCTGGTGGTGATTAGCGGGCGACAGGCGCGGGGGCGCCTTCGCTCGCATTGCACAAATCGCCACCATCGTCGGGCGGGAACGGCCGAGCACTCACGGTCGTTCCCGGGCCCCTCCACTTAGGGAGGGGCGTGCGGGCCCCGCTGTAAAAGCGGGCGGTCGTCGGTGGGGGACTGGACGTAAAGGCTGTGCCGGTTTCCCAGTCCTCCTCCACACAGACGATGCGGGAGTGCCGCTGGGTTATTTTAGTGGGTATGCCGGAATAGCCGGAGAGTCCCACATAACCCGTCCATCCCCCAATGGGCGGGTATGCGTAACGCATTTTTTCCCAGCGCAAACAAAAAAAAAAAAAAAAAGGTTAGGTTGGGGAACCACCCCACAGTGCTTACGTCCTCGTCGTGTTCCCCGGAAACGTCCCAGTTCTGACCACCGTAACGGAGTGGCAGACTGGGTACGGCTAAAGTGCACTGTGCATCGTAGCGACTATTTGCCTTGAGTGCTGCGATACTGCTTTGTTCGGCATGCCGAAACCTGCGCGGGATGCCCTCGGGCATTTCGTGAAAAAAGGCCCTTCTCAGGGCCAACCCAAAGGCCCTTCTCAGGGCCAACCCAAAGGCCCTTCTCAGGGCCAACCAAAAGGCCCTTCTCAGGGCCAACGCGACGTATCAGCGTCGAGTGAAGGCAGGGCCTTCTACGGCGGGAGTGTGGGCGACATGTCGGACTCCGACGTTGAGTCCATTGCATCGGATGCGGGTTCGATGGTGGTCGATCCTCGATCACGATCGGCATCGCGGAAGCGGACCTTCCTCAAGGTCGTGTCCGATGGATCCTCAGGCTCGGGTTCAGCAAAGGAGCCCATTAGGAAGGTCAAGGCCAAAAAGGCGACAGCGGCAGACACCCACGACGTGGGGTTAGTCGACGCCCAGCGGGAGTTGGACCTGGCAAGGCGGGAGCGGCTCCAACAAGACCTGGAGGAGCGGGTTGCGGCCCAGGAGGAACGGGCGCGCGTCGCCCGTGCAAAGTCCGGGTACGGGGCGTCCCGCGTCCTGTACGCGGACCACTCCTTGGCCGAACTCCAGAGGATGGCCTTGGAGGACGAGGAGGCGATCGTGGAGGTCGCCGCCAAGTCCTCGCATCTGAAGGGGACTTTCCAGAAGTCCCTCAGATGCCGGGCCGCCAGCATGCGTGGCATCGTCGCGGAGCTGGTGGACCGCAAGGCCAGCGATGAAACGCGGCAACTGCAGGCGAAGGTAGATCGCCTGCAGTCGGAGGTCAGCCAGCTGCACTTAAAGCTGGCTGAAGCCACGGCCCGGCCATCGCAAGCCGAGCCCGGACCTGCGGCGGAGGGTCTTTCCTCTACTCCCGGCCTTGAGGATGTCCTCCGCAGGGTCATGGCGGAGGAGAGGGCGTTCGTTCGCTCCTGCCTAGCGGGCATCGAGGACCGGCTCCTACCGGAGAAACGCCTCCGACCGCCGCTTGCGGCAGACAAGAGGCGAGAGGAGCGAGTGGAAACCTCCCAGAGGGAAGACGCCCTACTCCCTTCGACCACCCCGACCAACCAGCAGGGCTGGACGAAGGTGGTCGGTAAGGGCAAGGGAAAAAGGACGGCAGCTGTCATCCCTGCCGTTCCCGCCACCACCACTCCCAGCCATTCGCAGCCGACTGGCAAAGGGAAGGGAAAAGGGAAAGGGAAGGGGAAGAGCACCCCCCCAGCCCAAGCCGTCCCCGCCACCACCCCTGCTGGTCAGTCGACTGGCACGGGAAAGGGGAAGGGTTCGACCCCAGCCGGTGTCAGGAGGAACTTGGTTCCTCCCAAGACCGCAGCCGTCGTGATGACGCTCACCACGGAGGCTGCGGAGCGGGGCGAGACGTACGCGTCCGTGATGTTGCGGGCGCGTGCCAATGCCGATCCTACCAAATTGGGGATCGGTAAAGTCTCGTGCCGCCGGACGCAGGCTGGGGCTCGAATTTTCGAGTTCCCGGGTGCCGAGGGCGCGAAGAACGCGGACCTCTTTGCAGCGAAGCTGCAGGAGGTCATCGCGAACTCGGCGAAGGTGGCCAGGCCGGTGAAGTCGGCGGCCATCGAGGTGACGGACCTGGATGACTCCGTCACCAGGGAGGAGGTGGTGGCAGCGATCGCAGCCATTGGGGGCTGCGAAGTCGCAGCGGTGCAGGGCGGGGGCATCAGGCCCGGGCGCGGCGGCATGGGCACTATTCGCCTGGAGTGCCCAGTCGCCGCTGCCAAAGCCGTCCTCGAGAAGGGACGGCTCGCCGTCGGGTTCAGCTCGGCGGCGGTCCGGGCCCTTGAGGTCCTGCCGCTGAGGTGTTACCGGTGCTTCGGCATCGGTCACACCCGGGCCCTCTGTCCGTCCAGTGTCGACAGGGCGGACAGCTGCTACCGCTGCGGCAAGGAGGGGCATAAAGCCGCCTCCTGCGAGGCCACCGCACCGCACTGCGCGGTGTGTGCCGCCAGTGGCCGCCCTGCGGGCCACATTATGAAGGGGAGGATTTGTATTCCTCCCCTTAAGAAGGGCAAAGTGCAGGCGCCGACCCGGCCTGTCGCTGCCACCGTCACCCAAGTAGCTGGGACCTCGGCGGCTGTGGAGGAGGAGAGTGCGATGTTCGATTAATGGGTAGAGTCGAACATCGCATCCTCCAGGCGAACACCAACCACTGCAGAGCGGCACAGGATCTGCTGATGCAGACTGTGGCCGAGTGGTTGGTGGACGTGGCGGTGGTCGCCGAGCCGTACTCGGTACCTGGCCGTTGGCTGGGTGATCGGGACGGCTTGGTGGCGTTGGTGTCGCGGCCTGCCACGGACTCCCCTCCCCTCTCGCTTTTAGAGAGGGGTCCGGGATACGTGGCCGCCGCGTGGGGAGACATAGCCCTGGTCGGGGTCTATTTCTCCCCAAACCGCCCTCTAAGGGACTTCGAGGATTTTCTCGAAGTCCTTACGGCAGTCGTCGGGAGGGCGGCGCCACGTCAGGTCGTCATATTGGGCGACCTGAACGCCAAGGCGGTGGCCTGGGGCAACCCAGCGGCGTCCTGCAACGTCCGGGGGCACGCCGTCGAATTTTGGTCGGCTTCGTGCGGCG
This sequence comes from Pseudoips prasinana, assembly GCA_951640165.1. NCBI lineage: Eukaryota > Metazoa > Arthropoda > Insecta > Lepidoptera > Nolidae > Pseudoips > Pseudoips prasinana. The sequence continues at coordinate 99,141 of OX621238.1, read as the reverse complement.
TGTCCCTCCTGAACAGGGGGGATGTTCACACGTGTGTGCGGCAACGGGGAGGGTCAGTGGTGGACGTATCGTTCGCCACCCCCGTTCTAGCCGCCCGCGTCGTGAACTGGCGGGTGGAGATGGTGGAGACCCTGTCGGACCACCGATATGTGCGGTTCGACATCTCCACCCAGAGCCCGCGGGGGATGGCCCGCTCGGGCCAATCTCCCTTCCCGCGGTGGGCTCTCACCCGCCTGGACCGGGAGGCAGCCCAGGAGGCTGCGTTCCTCCGGGACTGGCTCTCGCCCCCTGTTGAGGTCACGGACGTGGACGCCGCAGCGGTTCAGCTGCGGGGGTCCCTGACCGAGGTGTGCAACTCCAGCATGCCTCGGTCTCGCCGTCCGCCTCCCCGTCGCGCCGTTTATTGGTGGACGGGGGAGCTGGCGGCGCTACGGGCCGCGTGCGTGGAGGCCAGGAGGGCCTACACGCGGAGTCGGCGGCGCACCAGCCGATGTCAGGCTGAGGAGGACCGCCTCTACGCCTCTTACCTAGAGGCAAAGACGGTCCTCAAGTCGGAAATGTGCGCCGCCGAGGACTCGGCAAAGGCCGAGATGCTGGAGGGCCTCGACAGGGATCCGTTTGGGAGGCCGTATAAGCAGGCGCGGAGCCAGCTGCGCCCTTACGGTCCCCCATTAGCGGAGACCCTAGAGCCGGCGTTGCTGGATGGGGTGGTTCGGTCACTGTTTCCGCGCAGGACCGACTTCACCCCACCAACGATGAACCCCCCGCTGGGGGGGGTGGTGGCTTCGCCGGAGGAGGAGGTCCCTCCAGTATCGGTGGAGGAATTTCGCGCGGGGGTTCTGTCCCTCCGCGCGAAGAAGACGGCCCCTGGACCGGATGGTGTCCCCGCACGGGTGGTGGCCATCGCGGCGTCCCTCATGGAGGAGAGGTTTCGGGACCTCTTCAGCGCGTGCCTGACGGCTGGGAGGTTCCCGAAGATCTGGAAGGAGGGGCAGCTTTGCCTGCTTCGGAAGGAGGGACGCCCGGTGGACTCCCCCTCGGCATACCGGCCCATCGTTCTGCTCGATGAGGTCGGTAAATTGTTCGAGGGGATCATCGCCACCCGGCTTAATAGCCAGCTGCGGGAGGTAGGGCCAGACCTGTCGGACGCCCAGTTCGGGTTTCGACAGGGGCGTTCGACGATCGACGCGGTGGCCCTACTCAGGGGCCAAGTGCAGGAGGCGGTCGGGGCTGGGGACGGAGTGTTGGCGGTGTCGTTCGACATCGCCAACGCCTTCAACTCCGTGCCCCACTCGACCATATTGGAGGCACTCCGGTACCACGGAGTGCCCCAATATCTGCGGGTGATCCTGGCCAACTACCTGGAGGACCGGGAGGTCCTCCTGGCGGACAGGACGGCCAGGATCAGGCGCTACGGCGCGGAGTCCGGTGTTCCACAGGGTTCGGTGCTAGGGCCCCTCTTGTGGAACATCGGATTCGATTGGCTGCTGCGCGGCACCCTCCTCCAGGGCACGAGTGTCATCTGCTACGCGGATGACACTCTCCTCGTTGCCCGGGGGAGGGACTTTGGAGAGGCGGCCTGTCTGGCCTCAGCTGGCGGATCCTTAGTGGCAGGTAGGATCCGCCAGCTCGGTTTGAGGGTAGCGCTGAACAAGACCGAGGCCGTGTTCTTTCACGGGCCTCGGCAGCGCTGCCCTCCTGACGCCCACATCGTGGTGGAGGGCGTCCGGATAGGGGTCGGGGCCCAGATAAAGTATCTGGGCCTCGTGCTGGACAGCAGGTGGCGCTTCGGCCCGCACTTTAGCGGGCTGTCGACGCGCCTGCTGAAAGCCGCGGACGCCCTCTCATGGCTCCTCCCAAACCTGGGAGGGCCCAAGGAGCGATGCCGGCGCCTCTATGCCGGCATCCTCAAGAGCATGGCCCTATATGGGGCACCCATCTGGGCGGACTCCCTCCATAGGAGGGAGAATGCAACCGCCATCCGCAGGCCCCAACGGGCCATTGCACAGCGGGTGGCGAGAGCCTACCGCTCAGTGGGCTTTGCGGCGGCGTGCACTCTGGCCGGCACCCCTCCCTGGGAATTGGAGGCATGGGTGCTCGCCAGAGTGTACGAATGGGCGGCGCGGCGTAGGGCGCTCGGTGAGCGCCCCGCCGCGCAAGAGCGGGATGCCGTGCGGCGGGAGGCGAGGGACGCAATCGTCCTACACTGGACACGGGACCTCGCCTCCGCCACATTTGGACGCCGGACGCTGGACGCGCTCGGCCCAGTCCTGCGGGACTGGCTCGAGCGCCCCCACGGTTTCCTCTCTTTCCGTCTGGTGCAGGTGTTGTCCGGGCATGGCTGCTTCGGAACGCACCTGCATCGGATCCAGAGGGAGGAAACCCCGGCGTGCCACGACTGTGGAGCCGCGGAGGACACGGCGCAGCACACCCTCGAGGTGTGCCCAGCCTGGGCTGAGCTGCGCCGTGCCCTGACAGATGTGGTCGGAATGGACCTCTCACTTCCCAGTGTGGTGAACTCCATGCTGGGGAGTGAGGAGGCTTGGGCGGCGGTTGCCTCCTTTTGCGAGAATGTCATGTCGCAAAAGGAGGCGGCGGAGCGCGCGCGGGAGGATGATCCTCTCGCGCCGCCGCTCCGCAGGCGAAGAAGGGGTGGGAGACGGCGGTTGTACGATCGTCGCCTCCCACCTTCTGGTGGTGATTAGCGGGCGACAGGCGCGGGGGCGCCTTCGCTCGCATTGCACAAATCGCCACCATCGTCGGGCGGGAACGGCCGAGCACTCACGGTCGTTCCCGGGCCCCTCCACTTAGGGAGGGGCGTGCGGGCCCCGCTGTAAAGGCGGGCGGTCGTCGGTGGGGGACTGGACGTAAAGGCTGTGCCGGTTTCCCAGTCCTCCTCCACACAGACGATGCGGGAGTGCCGCTGGGTTATTTTAGTGGGTATGCCGGAATAGCCGGAGAGTCCCACATAACCCGTCCATCCCCCAATGGGCGGGTATGCGTAACGCATTTTTTCCCAGCGCAAACAAAAAAAAAAAAAAAAAAAAAAAAAAAAGGTTAGGTTGGGGCACGTGGTCGGAAAACCTCCTCGTTGTCCGAGGCTATTGGTCCTATTCGAATATTTATATTCGGTGGGAACGGTAGTTTTTTCGGATTGGTGTGCCCTGGGCGTGGGCGCTGGCTTCTTCCTGTGCTTGCATGGGGAGAAGCCACCGTCCGTGGCCAATATTCCGACATCTCACGCCTCTGCTGTCCCTTCCATACTCTGGAGGGGACAGCGGAGGACGCAAGCCTAAGCTTCGTCGGACGGTGATGGGCTGAATGGCCGGTGCGTTAATCCGGTCGATAGCATTCGGCAAACCCTTAACCTCTGAGCATACCCGGCGAGGGGGCTACCGGGGGGTAAACCGGTCTACAGGGTATAAGGTCAGGATGTCTACTGGAAAAACATTACCCCAGGAGGGTACCGGCTTAGCCGGAGAATCCCTCCCGGGTCCTTCTGGGCCCGGCTGTCCCACCGTATCTGGGGGGGACACTATTGGACATGTTACCGCGGAGGTCGCGGATAGGGCGCACACGCCCAGTTTTGTGTGCCCAGTTTTGAGTGTCGAGGGACCCTCACCTGCAGCTAGCGAGCTGCGGGTGAGAGTCTCTAAAGGGGAAAGAAGTCTGGCTGACAGAGCCAGAGAGACTGCTCCACCGCGGAGGCAGCTGCGACCGCGTTCTACTTCTCGGTCGCTGTTGCGTTCGCGGTCGCGGTCACGCTCGAAGTCCGTACTTCGAAGCGATTCCGTGGGAAGCGACAAGTCGGCCGCTTCCTGCGTGTCATTGCCGGCAGAAGGGCCAAAGCTTGGGAAGCGGAGATCCCTTGTGGCTCCAAATGCTCGCACACAGATTGTGCGGGCAAAAATAGGAATTGACGAGGGGGGAGACTTGGATGGGGATATTTCGGATATCCTCAACCCTCTCCTCCCTCCTACAAATACGCGGGCTAAGAAATCTTTGCCCCGCGTTGAAGACATAGCGGAGGAGCTCAGACATCAGCCTACGGCTGATGTTGGGGCTAGGCTGCTCGAGGCTCTGTCCGTGGTGGAGAAGGCCACGGATAGGTCCTCGAACATCCAAGGGCCGCTGAAGCACGCCATTAGGCGAAGTGTGCGTGAGGCGCAGGCCGCCACCTCCGAACTGCACGTTCGGACGTACGGGGGCGAGGCTGAGCGATTGGAGGTGGAGAACCGAGAGCTTCGTTCGAAGCTCTCCTCCCTCGAGGGACGTCTCGCCAAACTGTCGGCGGAGGTTGAGACCCTGCGCTCTTGTCAGGGGCCTCCCACAGTGACCCAGGCGAATGCTGCTACAACGACCAGTGTGCCACGGAAGGCTTCCAAGCCGGATGCAGTTAAGCCAAAGGCCACTGGACGAGAGAGCGGCTCCAACGCCGAGCAGGTGGCTGCCATTATGGAGGAGAAACTCGTCTCCTTCCGTGCAGCCCTCATGGCGGAGCTCTTCCCAGGAAGGGCCATCAGGCCCCCACTTGGGAAGAAGGCTGCGGCCATCCCTCCTCGTGGTGCCGAGGCGAAAAAGCCAAAAGCTCCAGCACCGCCGCCACTCCCGACCCCTTCTACCTCGTCCAATAAGGACAAGAGGAAAAAGAAGCGGGAAAGGGAGAGGCAGCGTAAGAGAGTAGGTGTGCCTGTTGCGCCTGCGCAGGTTGCTGGCGCTTCGCAGAGCCAGCAGTCTAGTGCAGTGCATGCGAATGCGGGAGAGACCACATGGGCGAAAGTCGTTGGTCGCAAATCTGCGGCTAAGGCCAAAAAGGCAGTGGCCACACCGAACACCGCTCCCGGAGGTGCATCGAGGAAACTCCCTCGTCCACCGAAAACGGCAGCGGTGCTAATAACGCGGGCAGAAGGGTCAGAGACTCCTCTTGCTGACCTTATAAGGACGGCGAAGGAGAAGGTCTGCCTTAAGGACTTTGGACTGGAAGGTGGTATCTTCCAGAAGAGAGCCTTAAACGGTGGCTTGGTCTTGAGAGTCTCCGGGCCCGACAATACCACAAGAGCCGATGCCCTCGCAGCCAAACTAAGAGAAGTTCTGGCGGATACGGACGCTCGGATCTCGCGTCCTGTCAAGACCGCAGAAATGCGCGTCTTTGACCTGGACGAGACTGTCACTCCCGCAGCGATCGCGGTGGCCTTAGCGGGCACCGTCGGTTGCTCCGCGAATGACTTTAAAGTAGGGCCTGTCCGAGTCCATGCGTCTGGGCTCAACACTGCGTGGGTCAGATGCCCGCTAGAGGCGGCCAATAAGCTCGCAGGCAAACGCGTGTGCGTTGGTTGGTCAGCAGCAAGGGTCGAGGCACTCAAGGCTAGACCCTTACAGTGCTACAAATGCCTCGGGTTTGGCCACGTTAAGGCCAAGTGCAGTAGTCCCACAGATCGCAGCAAATGCTGCTATGTCTGTGGCGACCAGGGCCATAAGGCCGTAAACTGCAAAGCCAGCGAACCGAAGTGTCCGATCTGTACGGACCTTGGCGTCGCTGGCAAACACAGGATGGGAGGAAGTAAGTGCTTCCCTCCCAAAAGCCGGACAGTGCAGAAGCCGCAGGGTCCACCCACTACGCCAGTAGCGAATTCGTTCGCGCTGCTGGCTGGTCAGGAGACAATGGAGGTCTAAAATTCCCGCCCCCATCCAAGATATTGCAGGGTAACTTAAACCACTGCCGTGCAGCGCAGGATCTCCTGCTACAGACGCTCGCGGAGTGGTCAGTTGCCCTTGCGGTGATATCGGAGCCCTATTCCATCCCAGATCTCCCGAGGTGGTTCGGGGTGGACGGGGGTTCCGTCGCTATTTACTGGGCGGAAGCATCGGGTGGCCTCCATTGCCGCCTCATCCATGGTGGGACAGATTTTGTTGTCATCGAATGGGGCGACGCCGTAGTGGTGGGATGTTACATCTCTCCAAACTGCGGCCTTGCCCACTTCGAGGACACCATCGACAGACTGGGCACCTGCATCCAGGGTCTACTCTCACGTCCACTGTTCGTCATGGGCGACTTCAATGCACACTCCAGGGTGTGGGGGGACGCTCGTGACGACCTGAGAGGGGAAGCACTGATAGAGTGGGCTGCATCACTTAATCTTCAGCTACTCAACCAAGGATCAACCAGTACTTGCGTGCGGTGGCAGGGGGAGTCGGTTGTCGACCTAACGTGGGCGACTGTCCCTGCTGCGCGCAGGGTATCAGGCTGGAGAGTGGCTGAGGAGCTCGCAACTCTATCAGATCACCGGCACATTCTCATTGAGATGTCGGGCAGGTGCCCAAATGGCGAACTGGGACGCCAACAAAATGCCGCTCCGCGACGATGGGCCTTGAAGCGATTAGACAGAGATCTGCTTCTTGCTTCTGCCCTCGTCGCGGATTGGGAAGAGTTGGAGGACGAAGCCTCTCCGGAGGTGGTGGCGGCATGGTTCGGGGAAAAGATGACCACTATTTGTGACGTCGCCATGCCCCGAGCCAGGCCGACAACGAGGTCCTCCGTCTACTGGTGGTCAGCGGACTTAGCGCGGCTGCGGGGGTCCTGCGTCTCTGCGCGCCGCCGTTATACTAGGACTAGAAGGAGACGGCGTGCCTCGGTCGACGAGATTGCAGAGGCTTACCGAGCATACCGCTTGGCCACCATGGCGTTCCAGTTCGCCATCAAGGAGGCAAAGACCAGGGCGTGGGAGGAGCTGATCGAGGGGATCAACAGGGATCCATGGGGGCGCCCGTACAAGATGGTTATGGGCAAGCTCAGACCATGGGTCCCTCCACTCACCGAAACGCTCGACCCCGAGTTCGTGGGAAGAGTGGTAGACACCCTCTTCCCAAGGGCCGAGCCCGGTGACTCGGTCGCTCCACCGCGATCTACACCGGACTGGACATCCGACATGGAAGTGACGGAGGACGAGCTTGAGAGCGCAGTAAGGCGACTCGCGGCGCGAAACACTGCCCCTGGGCCCGACGGTATCCCAGGTCGGGCCTGGGTGCTGGCCCTGTCAGTGCTAGGCAGTAAGCTGCGTCGCCTCTTCTCTCGCTGCCTCCACCTTGGGGTTTTCCCGTCTAAGTGGAAGGAGGCCAAGCTCGTCCTCATCCAAAAGAAAGGGAGAAATGCGGACTCTCCCTCTTCGTTCCGACCCATTTGCCTTCTGGACGAGGTGGGCAAACTCTTTGAGCGAATAGTGTCCTCCCGTCTCAGCGGGCACCTGTCACGGGATGGGCCTGACCTGTCGGACTGCCAGTTCGGATTCCGTCGCGGTCGTTCGACGGTGGACGCAGTCCGGCGGGTCCAATCCCTGGCACAGGACGTCACTCGGGAGGGGGGGGTAGCGATGGCTGTCAGTCTTGACATTGTCAACGCCTTCAACTCCCTCCCGTGGTGGGCAATAAGGGAGGCACTGGTTTACCACAACGTGCCCCCTTACCTACAGGGGATTGTTAGCTCGTATCTGAGCGATAGGCTCATCGTTTACACGGCTCGGGGCGGAGAGGGAATGTCAAGGGAGGTCGATCGCGGGGTTCCACAGGGATCTGTTTTAGGACCCCTCTTGTGGAACCTCGCTTTTGACACGGTCCTCAGGACGAGGCTCCCCCTCGGCGTAGATGTCGTTTGCTATGCGGATGACACTCTCGTGTTGGCCAGGGGGAGCAATTTCATGGATGTGGCACGGCTTGCCGAACTGGGAGTGGCCTGCGTCGTCGGCAGTGTCCGCGGGCTGGGCCTTCAGGTAGCGCCTCATAAAACTGAGGCGCTTTGGTTCCACAGCCTCCGTCGGGGTAGGGAACCTCCCAGCACGCGGATTCAGGTGTGTGGTGAGGCGGTCCCAGTTGGGCAAACCCTCAAATACCTCGGGCTGACGCTGGACAGTAGGTGGGCTTTTGACGCCCACTTTGTCCAGCTAGTCCCCCGACTTCGCGGAGCGGCGGGCGCACTCCAGCGTCTGCTGCCCAACCTTGGGGGACCCCGGGAAGAAGTCCGCCGCCTCTACTGTGGGGTTATCCGGTCTATGGCCCTCTACGGTGCTCCCGTCTGGTCGTCTAGACTGGCGAGAGCTTCCCGCTGCAAAGCTCTTTTGAATAGCGTGCAGCGGGTGGTTGCCATCAGAGTGGTCCGTGGATACCGGACGATCTCCTTCGAGGCGGCGACTTTACTAGGACGATTCCCGCCACTGGATATCCTGGCGGACATGGACGCGAGAGTTTACGATCTCGTCCGTGCCCGCTCGGATGCCGGCGCCCAACAACCGGACTCGACAAACGTGCGGCGGGACGCGCACCGACAGGCCTTAGAGATTTGGCGCGAGCGGCTTGAATTGCCAAGAGGCTCGCGCCAACGCTCTGTCGGTGCGGTCCTGCCGTGGTTTGACGCATGGCTGCTCCGGAAACGGGGCAGCCTAACCTTCAGGTTGACACAGATACTCACCGGACACGGGTGCTTCGGTGAGTACCTGTGTCGAATAGGTAGAGAGGCGACACCGTCGGGTCACCATTGTGGCGGCGGCCCGGACTCGGCCCAACATACACTCGAGGAGTGCCCAGCTTGGGCCCCCGAGAGGCGAGTCCTGGTCGCTGAAATAGGATTGGACCTCTCGCTGCCATCAGTGGTTTCGGCTATGCTGGCGGCGACAACCGGATGGAACGCGGTGGCCTCATTCTGTGAAGCTGTTATGCTCAAGAAGGAGGCCTCCGAGCGCGAGAGGGAGCGCAACGATCCCTCCCGTAGGAGAACGAGACGGCGCCGATGAACTGGATATTGACACTAATATCCGCTTCATCGGCGCCGGCGCTGGGATCTAATCTCAGCGCGTGAGAGTATGCGGCGTCCGGCTGGCTTCTCCCCGGCTTGACGTCGCCCCTGGGACCGCTGGCGTTTGGAGGAGGGGAACTCCACTCGTCTTACATAAGCGGTCCCGGGAAGAGGTAACCTGCTGTAGCTCAGGTTGCCTAAACGCGCTTGTGCGTGAAGGGGAGGGGAGGAGGCATTTGGCCCCCTCCCGTCCCCGGAGGAGAGTCTCAGACGCTCAGTGTACAGCGGGGGTACTGGCGAGATCGTTCACGAGTACCCAGGCCCCCCGCTACAGGCATTGTGAGGCTGGCTACCATGGTGGTTTTAGTGCGTATCCCGGGACTAGCCCGAGTGAGTCCCACATAACCCGTCGCCTCCCCAAGCGGCGGGTATGCGTAAGTTTCATGCATTTCCACCATGTAAAAAAAAAAAAAAAAAAAAAAAAAAAAAAAAAAAAAAAAAAAAGGTTGGGTTGGGGGGGGGGGGGGTGGGGAACCACCCCACAGTGCTTGCGTCCACGTCGCGTTCCCCGGAAACGTCCCAGTTCTGACCACCGTAACGGAGTGGCAGACTGGGTACGGCTAAAGTGCACTGTGCATCGTAGCGACTATTTGCCTTGAGTGCTGCGATACTGCTTTGTTCGGCATGCCGAAACCTGCGCGGGATGCCCTCGGGCATTTCGTGAAAAAAGGCCCTTCTCAGGGCCAACCCAAAGGCCCTTCTCAGGGCCAACCCAAAGGCCCTTCTCAGGGCCAACCAAAAGGCCCTTCTCAGGGCCAACGCGACGCTTCCTTAGCGTCGGATGAAGGGAGGACCTTCTACGGAGGGAGAGTGGACTCATTGTCGGACTCCGAAAATGAGTCCATTGCGTCGGATGTGATGGTGATCGAGGCTTCTCGGTCGCGATCGGCATCGGGAAAACGGAAGGCGTACCTCAGGCACGGGTCGGATGGATCCTCGGCCTCGGGTTCCGAAAAGAACAAACCGAAGGCAAAAAAGGCGACGAAAGCGGCTGACACCCACAACGTGGGTTTGGCAGACGCCCAACGCCAGTTGGACCTGGCTCAGCGGGAGCAGCTCCAACAGGAGCTGGAGGAGCGAATTGTGGCCAAGGAGGAGCGGGCGCGCGTCGCTCGTGCCAAGGCCGGGTACGGTGCGTCCCGCGTCTTGTACGCAGACCACTCCCTGGCCGATCTGGAGAGGATGGCCTTGGAGGACGAGGAGGCGATCGTGGAGGTCGCCGCCAAGTCCTCCCACCTAAAGGGGACATTTCAGAAGTCCCTGAAATGCCGGGCCGCCAGCATGCGATGCATCGTCGCGGAGCTGGTGGAGCGGAAGGCCTGCGACGAAACGCGGCAACTGCAGGCGAAAGTAGATCGCCTGCAGTCTGAGGTCAGCCAGCTGCATTTAAAGCTGGCTGAAGCCACGGCCCGGCCATCCCAAGCCGAGCCTAGACCTGCGGCTGAGGGCCCTGCCTCCTACCCCGGCCTTGAAGATGTCCTCCGCAAAGTTATGGCGGATGAGAGGGCGTTTGTGAGAGCCTGCCTGGCAGGAATTGAGGACCGGCTCTTGCCGGAGAAAGTCGTCCGGCCGCCGCTTGCGGCGGACAGAAGGCAAAAGGAGCCAGTGCCTACGTCCCAGACGGAGGACGCCCTTCTCCCGTCTACCACCCCGACCAACCAGCAGGGCTGGACGAAGGTGGTCGGTAAGGGGAAGGGCAAGGGCAAAAGGACGGCGGCTGTCGTCCCTGCCGTTCCCGCCACCACCACTCCCAGCCAGTCGCAGCCGACTGGCAAAGGGAAAGGGAAGGGGAAGAGAACCCCTCAAGCCCCAGCCGTCCCCGCCACCACCCCTGCTGGTCAGTCGACTGGCACGGGAAAGGGGAAGGGAAAGAGTTCCCCCCAAGCCGGAGCAAAGAGGAAACTGGTTCCTCCCAAGACCGCGGCCGTCGTGGTGACGCTCACCGCGGAGGCTGCGGAGCGGGGCCAGACATACGCCTCCATAATGGTGCGGGCGCGCGCAAACGCCGATCCCACGAAACTGGGGATCGGCAAAGTGTCATGCCGCCGGACACAAGCTGGGGCTCGAATTTTCGAGTTCCCGGGGGCCGAGGGCGCGAAGAACGCAGACCTCTTTGCAGCGAAGCTGCAGGAGGTCATTGCGGATGCGGCGAAGGTGGCGAGGCCGGTGAAGTCGGCGGCCATTGAGGTGGCTGATCTTGACGATTCAGTCACCAAGGAGGAGGTGGTAGCAGCGATCGCGGCCATTGGGGGCTGCACAGTCGCAGCGGTGCAGGGCGGGGGCATCAGGCCCGGGCGCGGCGGCATGGGCACCATTCGCCTGGAGTGCCCGGTCGCCGCTGCCAAAGCCGTCCTCGAAAAGGGACGGCTCGCCGTCGGTTTCAGCTCGGGTGCGGTCCGGGCACTCGAGGACCAGCCACTGCGGTGCTACAAGTGCTTCGGCATTGGCCACACCCGAGCCCTCTGTCCGTCCACTGTCGACAGGACGGACAGTTGTTACCGCTGCGGCAAGGAGGGCCACAAATCCGCCTCCTGCGTGGCCGCCGCGCCGCACTGCGCAGTTTGTGCCGCCAGTGGCCGCCCTGCGGGCCATATAATGAAGGGGAGGAATTGCAGTCCTCCCCTTAAGAAGGGCAAAGTTCAGGCGCCGACCCGGCCTGTCGCTGCCACCGCCGTCCCAGTAGCTGGGACCTCAGCGGCTGTGGAGGAGGAGGGTGCGATGATCGATTAATGGGTAGAGTCGAACATCGCATCCTCCAGGCGAACACCAACCACTGCAGAGCGGCCCAGGATCTGCTGATGCAGACTGTGGCCGAGTGGTTGGTGGACGTGGCGGTGGTCGCCGAGCCGTACTCGGTGCCTGGTCGTTGGCTGGGTGATCGAGACGGCTTGGTGGCGTTGGTGTCGCGGCCTGCCACGGACTCCCCTCCCCTCTCGCTTTTAGAGAGGGGTCCGGGATACGTGGCCGCCGCGTGGGGAGAAATAGCCCTGGTCGGGGTCTATTTCTCCCCAAACCGCCCTCTAAGGGACTTCGAGAATTTTCTCGAGGTCCTTACGGCAGTCGTCGGGAGGGTGGCACCACGTCAGGTCGTAGTGTTGGGCGACCTGAACGCCAAGGCGGTGGCCTGGGGCAACCCAGCGGCGTCCTGCAACGTCCGGGGGCGCGCCGTCGAATTTTGGGCGGCCTCGTGCGGCGTGTCCCTGCTAAACAGGGGGGATGTTCAGACGTGTGTGCGGCAACAGGGAGGGTCAGTGGTGGACGTGTCGTTTGCCACCCCTGTGCTAGCCACACGCGTCGTGAACTGGCGGGTGGAGATGGTGGAGACCTCCACCCAGAGCCCGCGGGGGATGGCCCGCTCGGGCCAATCTCCCTTCCCGCGGTGGGCTCTCACCCGCCTGGACCGGGAGGCAGCCCTGGAGGCAGCGTTCCTCGAGGACTGGCTCTCGCCCCCTGTGGAGGGCACGGACGTGGACGCCGCAGCGGTTCGGCTGCGGGGGTCCCTGACCGAGGTGTGCAACTCCAGCATGCCTCGGTCTCGCCGTCCGCCTCCCCGTCGCGCCGTTTATTGGTGGACGGTGGAGCTGGCGGGGCTCCGGGCCGCGTGCGTGGAGGCCAGGAGGGCCTACACGCGGAGTCGGCGGCGCACCAGCCGATGTCAGGCTGAAGAGGACCGCCTCTACGCCTCTTACCTAGAGGCAAAGACGGTCCTCAAGTCGGAAATGTGCGCCGCCGAGGACTCGGCAAAGGCCGAGATGCTGGAGGGCCTCGACAGGGATCCGTTTGGGAGGCCGTATAAGCAGGCGCGGAGCCAGCTGCGCCCTTACGGTCCCCCATTAGCGGAGACCCTAGAGCCGGCGTTGCTGGATGGGGTGGTTCGGTCACTGTTTCCGCGCAGGACCGACTTCACCCCACCAACGATGAACCCCCCGCTGGGGGGGGTGGTGGCTTCGCCGGAGGAGGAGGTGCCTCCAGTGTCGGCGGAGGAATTTCGCGCGGGGGTTCTGTCCCTCCGCGCGAAGAAGACGGCCCCTGGACCAGATGGCGTCCCCGCACGGGTGGTGGCTATCGCGGCGTCCTTCATGGAGCAGAGGTTTCGGGACCTCTTCAGCGCGTGCCTGACGGCTGGGAGGTTCCCGAAGATCTGGAAGGAGGGGCAGCTTTGCCTGCTCCGGAAGGAGGGACGCCCGGTGGACTCCCCCTCGGCATACCGGCCCATCGTTCTGCTCGATGAGGTCGGTAAATTGTTCGAGGGGATCATCGCCACCCGGCTAAATAGCCAGTTGCGGGAGGTAGGGCCAGACCTGTCGGACGCCCAGTTCGGGTTCCGACAAGGGCGTTCGACGGTCGATGCGTTGGCCCTACTCAGGGGCCAAGTGCGGGAAGCGGTCGAGGCTGGGGACGGAGTGTTGGCGGTGTCGTTCGACATCGCCAACGCGTTCAACTCCGTGCCCCACTCGACCATATTGGAGGCACTCCGGTATCACGGAGTGCCCCAATATCTGCGGGCGATCCTGGCCAACTACCTGGAGGACCGGGAGGTCCTCCTGGCGGACAGGACGGCCAGGATCAGGCGCTACGGCGCGGAGTCCGGTGTTCCACAAGGTTCGGTGCTAGGGCCCCTCTTGTGGAACAACGGATTCGATTGGCTGCTGCGCGGCACCCTCCTCCAGGGCACGGGTGTCATCTGCTATGCGGATGACACTCTCCTCGTTGCCCGGGGGAGGAACTTTGGGGAGGCGGCCTGTCTGGCCTCGGCTGGCGGATCCTTAGTGGCAGGTAGGATCCGCCAGCTTGGTTTGAGGGTAGCGCTGAACAAGACCGAGGCCGTGTTCTTTCACGGGCCTCGGCAGCGCTGCCCTCCTGACGCCCACATCGTGGTGGAGGGCGTCCGGATAGGGGTCGGGGCCCAGATGAAGTATCTGGGCCTCGTGCTGGACAGCAGGTGGCGCTTCGGCCCGCACTTTAGCGGGCTGTCGACGCGCCTGCTGAAAGCCGCGGACGCCCTCTCATGGCTCCTCCCAAACCTGGGCGGGCCCAAGGAGCGATGCCGGCGCCTCTATGCCGGCATCTTAAAGAGTATGGCCCTATACGGGGCACCCATCTGGGCGGACTCCCTCCACAGGAGGGAGAATGCAACCGCCATCCGCAGGCCCCAACGGGCCATTGCACAGCGGGTGGCGCGAGCGTACCGCTCGGTGGGTTTCGCGGCGGCGTGCGCTCTGGCCGGCACCCCTCCATGGGAATTGGAGGCATGGGTGCTCGCCAGAGTCTACGAGTGGACGGCGCGGCGTAGGGCGCTGGGTGAGCGCCCAGCCGCGGAGGAGCGGGAGGCCGTGCGGCGGGAGGCGAGGGATGCCATCGTCCTCCACTGGGCACGTGATCTCGCCTCTGCCACCTTTGGGCGCCGGACGCTGGACGCGCTCGGTCCAGTCCTGCAGGACTGGCTCGAGCGCCCCCACGGTTTCCTCTCGTTCCGTCTGGTGCAGGTGTTATCCGGGCATGGCTGTTTCGGAACGCACCTGCATCGGATTCGGAGGGAGGAAACCCCGGCGTGCCACGAGTGTGGAGCCGCGGAGGACACGGCGCAGCACACCCTCGAGGTGTGCCCAGCCTGGGCTGAGCTGCGCCGTGCCCTGACTGATATAGTCGGGCTAGACCTCTCACTTCCCAGTGTGGTGAACTCCATGCTGGGGAGTGAGGAGGCTTGGGCGGCGGTTGCCTCCTTTTGCGAGAATGTCATGTCGCAAAAGGAGGCGGCGGAGCGCGCGCGGGAGGATGATCCTCTCGCGCCGCCGTTCCGCAGGCGAAGAAGGGGTGGGAGACGGCGGTTGTACGATCGTCGCCTCCCTCCTTCTGGTGGTGATTAGCGGGCGACAGGCGCGGGGGCGCCTTCGCTCGCATTGCACTAATCACCACCCTCGTCGGGCGGGAACGGCCGAGCACTCACGGTCGTTCCCGGGCCCCTCCACTTAGGGAGGGGCGTGCGGGCCCCGCTGTAAAGGCGGGTGGTCGTCGGTGGGGGACTGGACGTAAAGGCTGTGCCGGTTTCCCAGTCCTCCTCCAAATAGACGATGCGGGAGTGCCGCTGGGTTATTTTAGTGGGTATGCCGGAGTAGCCGGAGAGTCCCACATAACCCGTCCATCCCCCAATGGGCGGGTATGCGTAACGCATTTTTTCCCAGCGCAAACAAAAAAAAAAAAAAAAAAAAAAAGGTTAGGTTAGGTTAGGTTAGGTCCGGGGAACCGGGGAACCACCCCACAGTGCTTGCGTCCACGTCGCGTTCCCCGGAAACGTCCCAGTTCTGACCACCGTAACGGAGTGGCAGACTGGGTACGGCTAAAGTGCACTGTGCATCGTAGCGATCTTATTGCCTGGAAGCTACGAACTTGTCGGAAATGCCTAAACCCGCGCGGGATGCCCTCGGGCATTTCATTAGAAAAGGCCCTTCTCAGGGCCAACCCAAAGGCCCTTCTCAGGGCCAACCCAAAGGCCCTTCTCAGGGCCAACCAAAAGGCCCTTCTCAGGGCCAACGCGACGCTTCCTTAGCGTCGGATGAAGGGAGGACCTTCTACGGAGGGAGAGTGGACTCATTGACGGACTCCGACAATGAGTCCATTGCGTCGGATGTGATGGTGATCGAGGCTTCTCGGTCGCGATCGGCATCGGGAAAACGAAAGGCGTACCTCAGGCACGGCTCGGATGGATCCTCGGCCTCGGGTTCCGAAAAGAACAAACCGAAGGCCAAAAAGTCGACGAAAGAGGCGGACACCCACAACGTGGGTTTGGCAGACGCCCAACGCCAGTTGAACCTGGCTCAGCGGGAGCAGCTCCAACAGGAGCTGGAGGAGAAGGTTGCGGCCAACGAGGAACGGGCGCGCGTCGCCCGTGCCAAATCCGGCTATGGTGCGTCCCGCGTCCTGTACGCGGACCACTCCTTAGCCGAATTAGAAAAGATGGCCTTGGAGGACGAGGAGGTGATCGTGGAGGTCGCCGCCAAGTCCTCGCATTTGAAGGGGACGTTCCAGAAGTCCCTCAAATGCCGGGCCGCCAGCATGCGTGGCATCGTCGCGGAGCTGGTGGACCGCAAGGCCAGCGACGAAACGCGGCAACTGCAGGCGAAGGTAGATCGCCTGCAGTCGGAGGTCAGCCAGCTGCACATGAAGCTGGCTGAAGCCACGGCCCGGCCATCCCAAGCCGAGCCCAGACCTGCGGCAGAGGGCCATGCCTCCTCCTCCGGCCTTGAAGATGTCCTCCGCAAGGTCATGGCAGAGGAGAGGGCCTTCGTCAGATCCTGTCTGGCGGGTATAGAGGACCGGCTCTTGCCGGAGAAACGCCTCCGACCGCCACTTGCGGCGGACAAGAAGCGACAGGAGCCGGTGCCTACCTCCCAGACGGAGGACGCCCTTCTACCTTCAACCACCCCGACCAACCAGCAGGGCTGGACGAAGGTGGTCGGTAAGGGGAAGGGCAAAGGCAAAAAGACGGCAGCTGTCGTCCCTGCCGTCCCTGCCACCACCACTCCTAGCCAGTCGCAATCGACTGGTAGGGGAAAAGGGAGGGGGAAGAGCACCCCCGCGGCCTCAGCCGCCTCCGCCACCACCCCTGCTGGTCAGTCGACTGGCAAGGGAAAGGGGAAAGGGAAGACTTCTTCCCCCCCAGCCGGTGCCAAGAGGAACCTAGTTCCTCCAAAGACCGCGGCCGTCGTGGTGACACTCACCGCGAAGGCCGCGGAGCGGGGTGAGACGTACGCGTCCATGTTGGTGCGGGCGCGTGCCACTGCCGATCCCACCAAACTGGGGATCGGCAAAGTCTCATGCCGCCGGACACAGGCTGGGGCTCGTATTTTCGAGTTCCCAGGTGCCGAGGGTGGTAAAAACGCGGACCTCTTCGCAGCGAAGCTGCAGGAGGCCATCGCGGACGTGGCGAAGGTGGCCAGGCCGGTGAAGTCGGCGGCCATCGAGGTGACGGACCTGGATGACTCCGTCACCAAGGAGGAGGTGGTGGCAGCAATCGTAGCCATAGGGGGCTGCGAAGTCGCAGCGGTACAAGGCGGGGGCATCAGGCCCGGGCGCGGCGGCATGGGCACC
Organism: Pseudoips prasinana; assembly: GCA_951640165.1. Lineage (NCBI taxonomy): Eukaryota > Metazoa > Arthropoda > Insecta > Lepidoptera > Nolidae > Pseudoips > Pseudoips prasinana. Next base: position 82,211 of record OX621238.1, on the reverse strand, counting down.
ATTCGCCTAGAGTGCCCAGTTGCCGCTGCCAAAGCCGTCCTCGAAAAGGGACGGCTCGCCGTCGGGTTCAGCTCGGGTGCGGTTCGGGCACTTGAGGACCAACCTTTGAGGTGCTACAAGTGCTTCGGAATCGGCCACACCCGAGCCCTCTGTCCGTCCACTGTCGACAGGACGGACAGTTGCTACCGCTGCGGCAAGGAGGGCCACAAATCCGCCTCCTGCATGGCCGCCGCGCCGCACTGCGCAGTTTGTGCCGCCAGTGGCCGCCCTGCGGGCCATATAATGAAGGGGAGGAACTGCAGTCTTCCCCTTAAGAAGGGGAAAGTACAGGCGCAGACCCGGCCTGTCGTTGCCACCGCCGTCCCAGTGGCTGGGACCTCAGCGGCCGTGGAGGAGGGGGGTGCGATGACCGACTAATGGGTAGAGTCGAACATCGCATCCTCCAGGCGAACACCAACCACTGCAGAGCGGCACAGGATCTGCTGATGCAGACTGTGGCCGAGTGGTTGGTGGACGTGGCGGTGGTCGCCGAGCCGTACTCGATACCTGGCCGTTGGCTGGGTGATCGGGACGGCTTGGTGGCGTTGGTGTCGCGGCCTGCCACGGACTCCCCTCCCCTCTCGCTTTTAGAGAGGGGTCCGGGATACGTGGCCGCCGCGTGGGGAGAAATAGCCCTGGTCGGGGTCTATTTCTCCCCAAACCGCCCTCTAAGGGACTTCGAGAACTTTCTCGAGGTCCTTACGGCAGTCGTCGGGAGGGCGGCACCACGTCAGGTCGTCGTTTTGGGCGACCTGAACGCCAAGGCGGTGGCTTGGGGCAACCCAGCGGCGTCCTGTAACGTCCGGGGGCGCGCCGTCGAATTTTGGGCGGCTTCGTGCGGCGTGTCCCTCCTGAACAGGGGGGATGTTCACACGTGTGTGCGGCAACAGGGAGGGTCAGTGGTGGACGTGTCGTTCGCCACCCCTGTGCTAGCCACACGCGTCGTGAACTGGCGGGTGGAGATGGTGGAGACCCTGTCGGACCACCGATATGTGCGGTTCGACATCTCCACCCAGAGCCCGCGGGGGGTGGCCCGCTCGGGCCAATCACCCTTCCCACGGTGGGCTCTCACCCGCCTGGACCGGGAGGCAGCCCTGGAGGCAGCGTTCCTCGAGGACTGGCTCTCGCCCCCTGTAGAGGGCACGGACGTGGACGCCGCAGCGGTTCAGCTCCGGAGGTCCCTGACCGAGGTGTGCAACTCTAGCATGCCTCGGTCTCGCCGTCCGCCTCCCCGTCGCGCCGTTTATTGGTGGACGGTGGAGCTGGCGGGGCTCCGAGCCGAGTGCGTGGAGGCCAGGAGGGCCTACACGCGGAGTCGGCGGCGCACCGGCCGATGTCAGGCCGAGGAGGACCGCCTCTACGCCTCTTACGTAGAGGCAAAGACGGTCCTCAAGTCGGCAATGTGCGCCGCCGAGGACTCGGCAAAGGCCGAGATGCTGGAGGGACTCGACAGGGATCCGTTTGGGAGGCCGTATAAGCTGGCGCGGAGCCAGCTGCGCCCTTATGGCCCCCCACTAACGGAGACCCTAGAGCCGGCGTTGCTGGATGGGGTGGTTCGGTCACTGTTTCCGCGCAGGACCGAATTCACCCCACCAACGATGAACCCCCCACTGGGGGGGGTGGTGGCTTCGCCGGCGGAGGAGGTCCCTCCGGTTTCGGTGGAGGAATTTGGCGCGGGGGTTCTGTCCCTCCGCGCGAAAAAGACGGCCCCTGGACCGGATGGCGTCCCCGCACGGGTGGTGGCCATCGCGGCGTCCCTAATGGAGCAGAGGTTTCGGGACCTCTTCAGCGCTTGCCTGACGGCTGGGAGGTTCCCGAAGCTCTGGAAGGAGGGGCAGCTTTGCCTGCTCCGGAAGGAGGGACGCCCGGTGGACTCCCCCTCGGCATACCGGCCCATCGTTCTGCTCGATGAGGTCGGTAAATTGTTCGAGGGGATCATCGCCACCCGGCTTAATAGCCAGTTGCGGGAGGTAGGGCCAGACCTGTCGGACGCCCAGTTCGGGTTTCGACAGGGGCGTTCGACGGTCGACGCGGTGGCCCTACTCAGGGGCCAAGTGCAGGAGGCGGTTGGAGCTGGGGACGGAGTGTTGGCGGTGTCGTTCGACATCGCCAACGCCTTCAACTCCGTGCCCCACTCGACCATATTGGAGGCACTCCGGTACCACGGAGTGCCCCAATATCTGCGGGTGATCCTGGCCAACTACCTGGAGGACCGGGAGGTCCTCCTGGCGGACAGGACGGCCAGGATCAGGCGCTACGGCGCGGAGTCCGGTGTTCCACAGGGTTCGGTGCTGGGGCCCCTCTTGTGGAACATCGGATTCGATTGGCTGCTGCGCGGCACCCTCCTCCAGGGCACGAGTGTCATCTGCTACGCGGATGACACTCTCCTCGTTGCCCGGGGGAGGGACTTTCGGGAGGCGGCCTGTCTGGCCTCAGCTGGCGGATCCTTAGTGGCAGGTAGGATCCGCCAGCTTGGTTTGAGGGTAGCGCTGAACAAGACCGAGGCCGTGTTCTTTCACGGGCCTCGGCAGCGCTGCCCTCCTGACGCCCACATCGTGGTGGAGGGCGTCCGGATAGGGGTCGGGGCCCAGATGAAGTATCTGGGCCTCGTGCTGGACAGCAGGTGGCGCTTCGGCCCGCACTTTAGCGGGCTGTCGACGCGCCTGCTGAAAGCCGCGGACGCCCTCTCATGGCTCCTCCCAAACCTGGGCGGGCCCAAGGAGCGATGCCGGCGCCTCTATGCCGGCATCCTAAAGAGTATGGCCCTATACGGGGCACCCATCTGGGCGGACTCCCTCCACAGGAGGGAGAATGCAACCGCCATCCGCAGGCCCCAACGGGCCATTGCACAGCGGGTGGCGCGAGCCTACCGCTCGGTGGGTTTCGCGGCGGCGTGCGCTCTGGCCGGCACCCCTCCATGGGAATTGGAGGCATGGGTGCTCGCCAGAGTATACGAGTGGACGGCGCGGCGTAGGGCGCTGGGTGAGCGCCCAGCCGCGGAAGAGCGGGAGGCCGTGCGGCGGGAGGCGAGGGATGCCATTGTTCTCCACTGGGCACGCGATCTCGCCTCCGCCACCTTTGGACGCCGGACGCTGGACGCGCTCGGTCCAGTCCTGCGGGAATGGCTCGAGCGCCCCCACGGTTTCCTCTCGTTCCGTCTAGTGCAGGTGTTGTCCGGACATGGCTGTTTCGGAACGCACCTGCACCGGATCCGGAGGGAGGAAACCCCGGCGTGCCATGAATGCGGAGCCGCGGAGGACACGGCGCAGCACACCCTCGAGGTGTGCCCAGCCTGGGCTGAGCTGCGCCGTGCCCTGAATACTGTCATTGGGCTGGACCTCTCACTTCCCAGTGTGGTGAACTCCATGCTGGGGAGTGAGGAGGCTTGGGCGGCGGTTGCCTCCTTTTGCGAGGACGTCATGTCGCAAAAGGAGGCGGCGGAGCGCGCGCGGGAGGATGATCCTCTCGCGCCACCGCTCCGCAGGTGAAGGAGGGGTGGGAGAAGGCGGTTGTACGACCGTCGCCTCCCACCCTCAGGTGGTGATTAGCGGGCGACAGGCGCGGGGGCGCCTTCGCTCGCATTGCACAAATCGCCACCACCGTCGGGCGGGAACGGCCAAGCACTCACGGTCGTTTCCGGGCCCCTCCACTAAGGGAGGGGCGTGCGGGCCCCGCTGTAAAGGCGGGCGGTCGTCGGTGGGGGACTGGACGTAAAGGCTGTGCCGGTTTCCCAGTCCTCCTCCAAATAGACGATGCGGGAGTGCCGCTGGGTTATTTTAGTGGGTATGCCGGAGTAGCCGGAGAGTCCCACATAACCCGTCCATCCCCCAATGGGCGGGTATGCGTAACGCATTTTTTCCCAGCGCAAACAAAAAAAAAAAAAAAAAAAAAAAAAAAAAAGGTCCGGGGAACCACCCCACAGTGCTTGCGTCCACGTCGCGTTCCCCGGAAACGTCCCAGTTCTGACCACCGTAACGGAGTGGCAGACTGGGTACGGCTAAAGTGCACTGTGCATCGTAGCTATCTTACTGCCTTGTGAGCTACGACCTTGTTGAAATATGCCAAAACCATTGCGGGATGCCCTCGGGCATTTCATCAAAAAAGGCCCTTCTCAGGGCCAACCCAAAGGCCCTTCTCAGGGCCAACCAAAAGGCCCTTCTCAGGGCCAACGCGACGCGTCGGCGTCGGAAGGCAGCGCCTTCTACGGAGGGAGAGTGGACTCATTGTCGGACTCCGAGAATGAGTCCACAGCGTCGGATTACAGCCGATCACGATCGGTTTCGCGGAAGCGTAAGAGCTTCCTGAAACAAGGGTCAGATGGGTCCTCATGTTCGGCGAAGGTGCAGAAAAGGAAGGCCCAAAAAACCGCAGCGGATACCCACGATGTGGGTTTGGTCAACGCCCAGCGCCAGTTGGATCTGGGTCGTCGGGAGCAGCTCCAGCAGGAGCTCGAGGAGCGAATTGCGGCCAAGGAGGAGCGGGCGCGCGTCGCTCGTGCCAAGGCCGGGTACGGTGCGTCCCGCGTGATGTACGCGGACCACTCCCTGGCCGAATTGGAGAGGATGGCCTTGGAGGACGAGGAGGCAATCGTGGAGGTCGCCGCCAAGTCCTCCCACCTAAAGGGGACTTTCCAAAAGTCCCTGAAATGCCGGGCCGCGAGCATGCGTGGCATCGTCGCGGAGCTCGTGGAGCGCAAGGCCAGCGACGAGTCGCGGCAACTGCAGGCGAAAGTGGATCGCCTGCAGTCGGAGGTCAGCCAGCTTCACCTCAAGCTGGCTGAAGCCACGGCCCGGCCGTCCCAAGCCGAGCCCGGACCTGCGACGGAGGGCCTTGCCTCCTCCCCCGGCCTTGAGGATGTCCTCCGCAAGGTCATGGCGGAGGAGAGGGCGTTTGTTCGTTCCTGCCTGGCGGGAATAGAGGACCGGCTCTTGCCGGCGAAAGTCGTCCGACCGCCGCTTGCGGCGGACAGGAGGCGAGAGGAGCCGGTGCCTTCCTCTCAGAGGGAGGACGCCCTTCTCCCTTCCACCACCCCGACCAACCAGCAGGGCTGGACGAGGGTGGTCGGTAAGGGGAAGGGCAAGGGCAAAAAGACAGCAGCGGTCGTCCCTGCCGTCCCCGCCACCACCACTCCCAGCCAGTCGAAGCCGACTGGCAAGGGTAAAGGGAGGGGAAAAACCACCCCCCCCCCAGCCGCCTCCGCCACCACCCCTGCCGGTCAGTCACAGACGACTGGCAAGGGGAAGGGGAAGGGGAAGAGTTCTTCCCCCCCAGCCGGTGCCAAGAGGAACCTTGTTCCTCCAAAGACCGCGGCCGTCGTGGTGACACTCACCGCGGAGGCCGCGGAGCGGGGTGAGACGTACGCGTCCATGTTGGTGCGGGCGCGTGCCACTGCCGATCCCACTAAACTGGGGATCGGCAAAGTCTCATGCCGCAAGACACAGGCTGGGGCTCGTATATTCGAGTTCCCTGGTGCGGAGGGCGGCAAAAACGCGGACCTCTTCGCAGCTAAGCTGCAAGAGGTCATTTCAGACTCGGCGAAGGTGGCCAGGCCGGTAAAGTCGGCGGCCATCGAGGTGACGGATCTAGACGACTCCGTCACCAAGGAGGAGGTGGTGGCAGCAATCGCAGCCATAGGTGGCTGCGCAGTCGCAGCGGTGCAGGGCGGGGGCATCAGGCCCGGGCGCGGCGGCATGGGCACCATTCGCCTGGAGTGTCCAGTCGCCGCTGCCAAAGCCGTCCTCGAAAAGGGACGGCTCGCCGTCGGCTTCAGCTCGGGTGCAGTCCGGGCCCTTGAAGACCAGCCTTTAAGGTGTTATAAGTGCTTCGGCATCGGACACACCCGGGCTCTCTGTCCGTCCACAATAGACAGGACGGACAGTTGCTACCGCTGCGGCAAGGAGGGCCACAAGTCCGCCTCCTGCATGGCCGCCGCGCCGCACTGCGCAGTTTGTGCCGCCAGTGGCCGCCCTGCGGGCCATATAATGAAGGGGAGGAATTGCAGTCCTCCCCTTAAGAAGGGCAAAGTTCAGGCACCGACCCGGCCTGTCGCTGCCACCGCCGTCCCAGTAGCTGGGACCTCAGCGGCTGTGGAGGAGGAGGGTGCGATGACCGATTAATGGGTAGAGTCGAACATCGCATCCTCCAGGCGAACACCAACCACTGCAGAGCGGCCCAGGATCTGCTGATGCAGACTGTGGCCGAGTGGTTGGTGGACGTGGCGGTGGTCGCCGAGCCGTACTCGGTGCCTGGCCGTTGGCTGGGTGATCGAGACGGCTTGGTGGCGTTGGTGTCGCGGCCTGCCACGGACTCCCCTCCCCTCTCGCTTTTAGAGAGGGGTCCGGGATACGTGGCCGCCGCGTGGGGAGAAATAGCCCTGGTCGGGGTCTATTTCTCCCCAAACCGCCCTCTAAGGGACTTCGAGAATTTTCTCGAGGTCCTTACGGCAGTCGTCGGGAGGGCGGCACCACGTCAGGTCGTAGTGTTGGGCGACCTGAACGCCAAGTCGGTGGCCTGGGGCAACCCAGCGGCGTCCTGCAACGTCCGGGGGCGCGCCGTCGAATTTTGGGCGGCCTCGTGCGGCGTGTCCCTGCTAAACAGGGGGGATGTTCAGACGTGTGTGCGGCAACAGGGAGGGTCAGTGGTGGACGTGTCGTTCGCCACCCCTGTGCTAGCCACGCGCGTCGTGAACTGGCGGGTGGAGATGGTGGAGACCCTGTCGGACCACCGATATGTGCGGTTCGACATCTCCACCCAGAGCCCGCGGGGGAGGGCCCGCTCGGGCCAATCTCCCTTCCCGCGGTGGGCTCTCACCCGCCTGGACCGGGAGTCAGCCCAGGAGGCAGCGTTCCTCGAGGACTGGCTCTCGCCCCCTGTGCAGGGCACGGACGTGGACGCCGCAGCGGTTCGGCTGCGGGGATCCCTGACCGAGGTGTGCAACTCCAGCATGCCTCGGTCTCGCCGTCCGCCTCCCCGTCGCGCCGTTTATTGGTGGACGGTGGAGCTGGCGGGGCTCCGGGCCGCGTGCGTGGAGGCCAGGAGGGCCTACACGCGGAGTCGGCGGCGCACCAGCCGATGTCAGGCTGAGGAGGACCGCCTCTACGCCTCTTACCTAGAGGCAAAGACGGTCCTCAAGTCGGAAATGTGCGCCGCCGAGGACTCGGCAAAGGCCGAGATGCTGGAGGGCCTCGACAGGGATCCGTTTGGGAGGCCGTATAAGCAGGCGCGGAGCCAGCTGCGCCCTTACGGTCCCCCATTAGCGGAGACCCTAGAGCCGGCGTTGCTGGATGGGGTGGTTCGGTCACTGTTTCCGCGCAGGACCGACTTCACCCCACCAACGATGAACCCCCCGCTGGGGGGGGTGGTGGCTTCGCCGGAGGAGGAGGTGCCTCCAGTGTCGGCGGAGGAATTTCGCGCGGGGGTTCTGTCCCTCCGCGCGAAGAAGACGGCCCCTGGACCGGACGGCGTCCCCGCACGGGTGGTGGCCATCGCGGCGTCCCTAATGGAGGAAAGGCTTCGGGACCTCTTCAGCGCGTGCTTGACGGCTGGGAGGTTCCCGAAGCTGTGGAAGGAAGGCAAGCTGTGCCTTCTCCGCAAGGAGGGACGCCCGGTGGACTCCCCCTCGGCATACCGGCCCATCGTTCTGCTCGATGAGGTCGGTAAACTGTTCGAGGGGATCATCGCCACCCGGCTTAATAGCCAGTTGCGGGAGGTAGGGCCAGACCTGTCGGACGCCCAGTTCGGGTTCCGCCAAGGGCGTTCGACGGTCGATGCGTTGGCCCTACTCAGGGGCCAAGTGCGGGAAGCGGTCGAGGCTGGGGACGGAGTGTTGGCGGTGTCGTTCGACATCGCCAACGCCTTCAACTCCGTGCCCCACTCGACCATATTGGAGGCACTCCGATACTACGGAGTGCCCCAATATCTGCGGGCGATCCTGGCCGACTACTTGAGGGACCGAGAGGTCCTTCTGGTGGACAAGACGGCCAGGATCAGGCGCTACGGCGCGGAGTCCGGTGTTCCACAGGGTTCGGTGCTAGGGCCCCTCTTGTGGAACATCGGATTCGATTGGGTCCTTCGGGGCACCCTCCTCCAGGGCACGAGTGTCATCTGCTACGCGGATGACACTCTCCTCGTTGCCCGGGGGAGGGACTTTGGGGCGGCGGCCTGTTTGGCCTCGGCTGGCGGATCCTTAGTGGCAGGCAGGATCCGCCAGCTTGGATTGAGGGTAGCGCTGAACAAGACCGAGGCCGTGTTCTTTCACGGGCCTCGGCAGCGCTGCCCTCCAGACGCCCACATCGTGGTGGAGGGCGTCCGGATAGGGGTCGGGGCCCAGATGAAGTATCTGGGCCTCGTGCTGGACAGTAGGTGGCGCTTCGGCCCGCACTTCAGCGGGTTGTCGACGCGCCTGCTCAAAGCCGCGGACGCCCTCTCATGGCTCCTCCCGAACCTGGGCGGGCCCAAGGAGCGATGCCGGCGCCTCTATGCCGGCATCCTCAAAAGCATGGCCCTTTACGGGGCACCCATCTGGGCGGACTCCCTCCACAGGAGGGAGAATGCAACCGCCATCCGCAGGCCCCAACGGGCCATTGCACAGCGGGTGGCGAGGGCCTACCGCTCGGTGGGTTTTGCGGCGGCGTGCGCTCTGGCCGGCACCCCTCCCTGGGAATTGGAGGCATGGGTGCTCGCCAGAGTGTACGAATGGACGGCGCGGCGTAGGGCGCTGGGTGAGCGCCCCGCCGCGCAAGAGCGGGATGCCGTGCGGCGGGAGGCGAGGGACGCAATCGTCCTTCACTGGACACGGGACCTCGCCTCCGCCACCTTTGGACGCCGGACGTTGGACGCGCTCGGTCCAGCCCTGCGGGACTGGCTCGAGCGTCCCCACGGTTTCCTCTCGTTCCGTCTGGTGCAGGTGTTATCCGGGCATGGCTGCTTCGGAACGCACCTGCATCGGATCCAGAGGGAGGAAACCCCGGCGTGCCACGAGTGTGGAGCTGCGGAGGACACGGCGCAGCACACCCTCGAGGTGTGCCCAGCCTGGGCTGAGCTGCGCCGTGCCCTGACCGATGTAGTCGGGTTAGACCTCTCACTTCCCGGTGTGGTGAACTCCATGCTGGGGAGTGAGGAGGCTTGGGCGGCGGTTGCCTCCTTTTGCGAGAATGTCATGTCGCAAAAGGAGGCGGCGGAGCGCGCGCGGGAGGATGATCCTCTCGCGCCGCCGCTCCGCAGGCGGAGAAGGGGTGGGAGACGGCGGTTGTACGATCGTCGCCTCCCTCCTTCTGGTGGTGATTAGCGGGCGACAGGCGCGGGGGCGCCTTCGCTCGCATTGCACCAATCACCACCCTCGTCGGGCGGGAACGGCCGAGCACTCACGGTCGTTCCCGGGCCCCTCCACTAAGGGAGGGGCGTGCGGGCCCCGCTGTAAAGGCGGGCGGTCGTCGGTGGGGGACTGGACGTAAAGGCTGTGCCGGTTTCCCAGTCCTCCTCCAAATAGACGATGCGGGAGTGCCGCTGGGTTATTTTAGTGGGTATGCCGGGCTAGCCGGAGAGTCCCACATAACCCGTCCATCCCCCAATGGGCGGGTATGCGTAACGCATTTTTTCCCAGCGCAAACAAAAAAAAAAAAAAAAAAAAAAAGGTTAGGTTAGGTCCACTCCGGTACCACGGAGTGCCCCAATATCTGCGGGCGATCCTGGCCAACTACCTGGAGGACCGGGAGGTCCTCCTGGCGGACAGGACGGCCAGGATCAGGCGCTACGGCGCGGAGTCCGGTGTTCCACAGGGTTCGGTCCTAGGGCCCCTCTTGTGGAACATCGGATTCGATTGGCTGCTGCGCGGCACCCTCCTCCAGGGCACGAGTGTCATCTGCTACGCGGATGACACTCTCCTCGTTGCCCGGGGGAGGGACTTTAGGGAGGCGGCCGGTCTGGCCTCAGCTGGCGGATCCTTAGTGGCAGGTAGGATCCGCCAGCTTGGATTGAGGGTGGCGCTGAACAAGACCGAGGCCGTGTTCTTCCACGGGCCTCGGCAGCGCTGCCCTCCAGACGCCCACATTGTGGTGGAGGGCGTCCGGATAGGGGTCGGGGCCCAGATGAAGTATCTGGGCCTCGTGCTGGACAGCAGGTGGCGCTTCGGCCCGCACTTTAGCAGGCTGTCGACGCGCCTGCTGAAAGCCGCGGACGCCCTCTCATGGCTCCTCCCAAACCTGGGAGGGCCCAAGGAGCGATGCCGGCGCCTCTATGCCGGCATCCTGAAGAGCATGGCCCTGTATGGGGCACCCATCTGGGCGGACTCCCTCCACAGGAGGGAGAATGCAACCGCCATCCGCAGGCCCCAACGGGCCATTGCACAGCGGGTGGCGAGAGCCTACCGCTCAGTGGGCTTTGCGGCGGCGTGCGCTCTGGCCGGCACCCCTCCATGGGAATTGGAGGCATGGGTGCTCGCCAGAGTGTACGAATGGGCGGCGCGGCGTAGGGCGCTGGGTGAGCGCCCCGCCGCGCAAGAGCGGGATGCCGTGCGGCGGGAGGCGAGGGACGCAATCGTCCTTCACTGGACACGGGACCTCGCCTCCGCCACCTTTGGACGCCGGACGCTGGACGCGCTCGGTCCAGTCCTGCGGGACTGGCTCGAGCGCCCCCACGGTTTCCTCTCGTTCCGTCTGGTGCAGGTGTTGTCCGGGCATGGCTGCTTCGGAACGCACCTGCATCGGATTCAGAGGGAGGAAACCCCGGCGTGCCACGAGTGTGGAGCCGCGGAGGACACGGCGCAGCACACCCTCGAGGTGTGCCCAGCCTGGGCTGAGCTGCGCCGTGCCCTGACAGATGTGGTCGGGCAGGACCTCTCACTTCCCAGTGTGGTAAACTCCATGCTGGGGAGTGAGGAGGCTTGGGCGGCGGTTGCCTCCTTTTGCGAGAATGTCATGTCGCAAAAGGAGGCGGCGGAGCGCGCGCGGGAGGATGATCCTCTCGCGCCGCCGCTCCGCAGGCGAAGAAGGGGTGGTAGACGGCGGTTGTACGATCGTCGCCTCCCTCCTTCTGGTGGTGATTAGCGGGCGACAGGCGCGGGGGCGCCTTCGCTCGCATTGCACTAATCACCACCCTCGTCGGGCGGGAACGGCCGAGCACTCACGGTCGTTCCCGGGCCCCTCCACTTAGGGAGGGGCGTGCGGGCCCCGCTGTAAAGGCGGGCGGTCGTCGGTGGGGGACTGGACGTAAAGGCTGTGCCGGTTTCCCAGTCCTCCTCCAAATAGACGATGCGGGAGTGCCGCTGGGTTATTTTAGTGGGTATGCCGGAGTAGCCGGAGAGTCCCACATAACCCGTCCATCCCCCAATGGGCGGGTATGCGTAACGCATTTTTTCCCAGCGAAAACAAAAAAAAAAAAAAAAAAAAAAAAAAAAAGGTTAGGTTGGGGAACCACCCCACAGTGCTTGCGTCCACGTCGCGTTCCCCGGAAACGTCCCAGTTCTGACCACCGTAACGGAGTGGCAGACTGGGTACGGCTAAAGTGCACTGTGCTTCGTAGCGAACAACTGCCTTGCGTGCTACGAATACTGCTTTGTTTGCTATGCCAAAACCAGCGCGGGATGCCCTCGGGCATTTTGTGAAAAAAGGCCCTTCTCAGGGCCAACCCAAAGGCCCTTCTCAGGGCCAACCCAAAGGCCCTTCTCAGGGCCAACCAAAAGGCCCTTCTCAGGGCCACCGCGACGCATCAGCGTCGGAGGAAGGCAGGGCCTTCTATGGCGGGAGGGAAGGCGATTTGTCGGACTCCGAAATTGAGTTCTTCGAATCGGACGCCGATTCCATGGTGTTGGAGGATTCGCGATCGAGATCCGCGTCCCGAAAGCGGAAATCCTTTTTAAAGGACGGGTCCGATGGCTCCTCGGCTTCAGGTTCTGTAAAGAAGAAACCGAAGGCTAAGAAGCCGGCAATAGTGGCAGATACCCACGAGGTGGGTTTAGCGGACGCCCAGCGCGAGCTGGACCTAACCAGGCGGGAGCGGCTCCAACATGACCTGGAGGAGCAGGTTGTGGCCAGGGAGGAACGTGCGCGCGCCGCCCGTGCCAAGTCCGGGTACGGGGCGTCCCGCGTCCAGTACGCGGACCACTCCCTGGCCGAACTGGAGCGGATGGCTTTGGAGGACGAGGAAGTGATCATCGAGGTCGCCACCAAGTCCTCCCACCTAAAAGGGACTTTTCAGAAGTCCCTTAAATGCCGGGCCGCGAGCATGCGAGGCATCGTCGCGGAGCTGGTCGACCGCAAGGCCAGCGACGAGACGCGGCAACTGCAGGCGAGAGTGGATCGCCTGCAGTCGGAGGTGAGCCAGCTTCACCTGAAGCTGGCTGAAGCCACGGCCCGGCCATCCCAAGCCGAGCCCAGACCTGCGGAAGAGGGCTTCGCCCCCCCCTCCGGCCTTGAGGATATCCTCCGCAAGGTCATGGCGGAGGAGAGGTCATTTGTCCGCGCCTGCCTGGCAGGCATTGAGGACCGGCTCTTGCCGGCGAAAGTCGTCCGACCGCCGCTTGCGGCGGACAGGAGGCGAGAGGAGCCGGTGCCTAGCTCCTCGAGGGAGGACGCCCTTCTCCCTTCCACCACCCCGACCAACCAGCAGGGCTGGACGAAGGTGGTCGGTAAGGGGAAGGGCAAAGGCAAAAGGACGGCACCTGTTGTCACTGCCGTTCCCACCACCACTCCCGGCCAGTCGCAGCCGACTGGCAAAGGAAAAGGGAAGGGGAAGGGGAAGAGCACCCCCCCAGCCCCAGCCGTCTCCGCCACCACCCCTGCCGGTCAGTCGTCGACTGGCAAGGGAAAGGGGAAGGGTTCGCCCCCAGCCGGTGCCAAGAGGAACCTGGTTCCTCCAAAGACCGCGGCCGTCGTGGTGACACTCACCGCGAAGGCCGCGGAGCGGGGTGAGACGTACGCGTCCATGTTGGTGCGGGCGCGTGCCACTGCCGATCCCACCAAACTGGGGATCGGCAAGGTCTCATGCCGCCGGACCCAGGCTGGGGCCCGAATCTTTGAGTTCCCGGGAGCGGAAGGCAGTAAGAACGCGGACCTGTTCGCAGCGAAGCTGCAGGAGGTCATCGCGGACGTGGCGAAGGTGGCCAGGCCGGTGAAGTCGGCGGCCATCGAGGTGACGGATCTGGACGACTCCGTCACCAAGGAGGAGGTGGTGGCAGCAATCGCAGCCATAGGGGGCTGCGAAGTCGCAGCGGTGCAGGGCGGGGGCATCAGGCCCGGGCGCGGCGGCATGGGCACGATTCGCCTGGAGTGCCCAGTTGCCGCTGCCAAAGCCGTCCTCGAGAAGGGACGGCTCGCCGTCGGGTTCAGCTCGGCGGCGGTCCGGGCCCTTGAGGACCAGCCTCTGCGGTGTTACCGGTGCTTCGGCATCGGTCACACCCGAGCCCTCTGTCCGTCCAGCATTGACAGGACGGACAGCTGCTACCGCTGCGGCAAGGAGGGGCACAAAGCCGCCTCCTGCAAGGCCGCCGCACCGCACTGCGCGGTATGCGCCGCCAGTGGCCGCCCAGCGGGCCACATTATGAAGGGGAGGAATTGCAGTCCTCCCCTTAAGAAGGGCAAGGAACAGGCGCCGACCCGGCCTGTCGCTGCCACCGCCGTCCCAGTGGCTGGGACCTCAGCGGCTGTGGAGGAGGGGGGTGCGATGACCGACTAATGGGTAGAGTCGAACATCGCATCCTCCAGGCGAACACCAACCACTGCAGAGCGGCACAGGATCTGCTGATGCAGACTGTGGCCGAGTGGTTGGTGGACGTGGCGGTGGTCGCCGAGCCGTACTCGATACCTGGCCGCTGGCTGGGTGATCGGGACGGCTTGGTGGCGTTGGTGTCGCGGCCTGCCACGGACTCCCCTCCCCTCTCGTTCTTAGAGAGGGGTCCGGGATACGTGGCCGCCGCGTGGGGAGAAATAGCCCTGGTCGGGGTCTATTTCTCCCCAAACCGCCCTCTAAGGGACTTCGAGAATTTTCTCGAGGTCCTTACGGCAGTCGTCGGGAGGGCGGCGCCACGTCAGGTCATTGTGTGTGGTGACCTGAACGCCAAGTCGGTGGCCTGGGGCAACCCAGCGGCGTCCTGTAACGTCCGGGGGCGCGCCGTCGAATTTTGGGCGGCTTCGTGCGGCGTGTCCCTCCTGAACAGGGGGGATGTTCACACGTGTGTGCGGCAACAGGGAGGGTCAGTGGTGGACGTGTCGTTCGCCACCCCTGTGCTAGCCACACGCGTCGTGAACTGGCGGGTGGAGATGGTGGAGACCCTGTCGGACCACCGATATGTGCGGTTCGACATCTCCACCCAGAGCCCGCGGGGGATGGCCCGCTCGGGCCAATCTCCCTTCCCGCGGTGGGCTCTCACCCGCCTGGACCGGGAGGCAGCCCAGGAGGCTGCGTTCCTCCGGGACTGGCTCTCGCCCCCTGTTGAGGTCACGGACGTGGACGCCGCAGCGGTTCAGCTGCGGGGGTCCCTGACCGAGGTGTGCAACTCCAGCATGCCTCGGTCTCGCCGTCCGCCTCCCCGTCGCGCCGTTTATTGGTGGACGGGGGAGCTGGCGGCGCTCCGGGCCGCGTGCGTGGAGGCCAGGAGGGCCTACACGCGGAGTCGGCGGCGCACCAGCCGATGTCAGGCTGAGGAGGACCGCCTCTACGCCTCTTACCTAGAGGCAAAGACGGTCCTCAAGTCGGAAATGTGCGCCGCCGAGGACTCGGCAAAGGCCGAGATGCTGGAGGGCCTCGACAGGGATCCGTTTGGGAGGCCGTATAAGCAGGCGCGGAGCCAGCTGCGCCCTTACGGCCCCCCATTAGCGGAGACCCTAGAGCCGGCGTTGCTGGATGGGGTGGTTCGGTCACTGTTTCCGCGCAGGACCGACTTCACCCCACCAACGATGAACCCCCCGCTGGGGGGGGTGGTGGCTTCGCCGGAGGAGGAGGTCCCTCCAGTATCGGTGGAGGAACTTCGCGCGGGGGTTCTGCCCCTCCGCACGAAGAAGACGGCCCCTGGACCGGACGGCGTCCCCGCACGGGTGGTGGCCATCGCGGCGTCCCTCATGGAGGAAAGGCTTCGGGACCTCTTCAGCGCGTGCCTGACGGCTGGGAGGTTCCCGAAGCTATGGAAGGAAGGCAAGTTGTGCCTTCTTCGCAAGGAGGGACGCCCGGTGGACTCCCCCTCGGCATACCGGCCCATCGTTTTACTCGATGAGGTCGGTAAACTGTTCGAGGGGATCATCGCCACCCGGCTTAATAGCCAGCTGCGGGAGGTAGGGCCGGACCTGTCGGACGCCCAATTCGGGTTCCGACAAGGGCGTTCGACGGTCGACGCGTTGGCCCTACTCAGGGGCCAGGTGCGGGAGGCGGTCGAGGCTGGGGACGGAGTGTTGGCGGTGTCGTTCGACATCGCCAACGCCTTCAACTCCGTGCCCCACTCGACCATATTGGAGGCACTCCGATACTACGGAGTGCCCCAATATCTGCGGGCGATCCTGGCCAGCTACCTGGAGGACCGAGAGGTCCTTCTGGTGGACAAGGCGGCCAGGATCAGGCGCTACGGAGTGGAGTCCGGTGTTCCACAGGGTTCGGTGCTGGGGCCCCTCCTGTGGAACATCGGATTTGACTGGCTCCTGCGGGGCACCCTCCTCCAGGGCACGAGTGTCATCTGCTACGCGGATGACACTCTCCTCGTTGCCCGGGGGAGGGATTTTAGGGAGGCGGCCTGTCTGGCCTCAGCTGGCGGATCCTTAGTGGCAGGTAGGATCCGCCAGCTTGGATTGGGGGTAGCGCTGAACAAGACCGAGGCCGTGTTCTTTCACGGGCCTCGGCAGCGCTGCCCACCTGACGCCCACATCGTGGTGGAGGGCGTCCGGATAGGGGTCGGGGCCCAGATGAAGTATCTGGGCCTCGTGCTGGACAGCAGGTGGCGCTTCGGCCCGCACTTTAGCGGGCTGTCGACGCGCCTGCTGAAAGCCGCGGACGCCCTCTCATGGCTCCTCCCAAACCTGGGAGGGCCCAAGGAGCGATGCCGGCGCCTCTATGCCGGCATCCTCAAGAGCATGGCCCTGTATGGGGCACCCATCTGGGCGGACTCCCTCCACAGGAGGGAGAATGCAGACGCCATCCGCAGGCCCCAACGGGCCATTGCACAGCGGGTGGCGAGGGCCTACCGCTCAGTGGGCTTTGCGGCGGCGTGCGCTCTGGCCGGCGCCCCTCCCTGGGAGTTGGAGGCATGGGTGCTCGCCAGAGTATACGAATGGGCGGCGCGGCGTAGGGCGCTAGGTGAGCGCCCCGCCGCGCAAGAGCGGGAGGCCGTGCGGCGGGAGGCGAGGGACGCCATCGTCCTGCACTGGGCACGGGACCTCGCCTCCGCCACCTTTGGGCGCCGGACGCTGGACGCGCTCGGTCCAGTCCTGCGGGAATGGCTCGAGCGCCCCCACGGTTTCCTCTCGTTCCGTTTGGTGCAGGTGTTGTCCGGACATGGCTGTTTCGGAAAGCACCTGCACCGGATTCGGAGGGAGGAAGCCCCGGCGTGCCACGACTGTGGAGCCGCGGAGGACACGGCGCAGCACACCCTCGAGGTGTGCCCAGCCTGGGCTGAGCTGCGCCGTGCCCTGAATACCGTCGTTGGGCTGGACCTCTCACTTCCCAGTGTGGTGAACTCCATGCTGGGGAGTGAGGAGGCTTGGGCGGCGGTTGCCTCCTTTTGCGAGGACGTCATGTCGCAAAAGGAGGCGGCGGAGCGCGCGCGGGAGGACGATCCTCTCGCGCCGCCGCTCCGCAGGCGAAGAAGGGGTGGGAGACGGCGGTTGTACGATCGTCGCCTCCCTCCTTCTGGTGGTGATTAGCGGGCGACAGGCGCGGGGGCGCCTTCGCTCGCATTGCACTGATCACCACCCTCGTCGAGCGGGAACGGCCGAGCACTCACGGTCGTTCCCGGGCCTCTCCACTTAGGGAGGGGCGTGCGGGCCCCGCTGTTAAGGCGGGCGGTCGTCGGTGGGGGACTGGACGTAAAGGCTGAGCCGGTTTCCCAGTCCTCCTCCACATAGACGATGCGGGAGTGCCGCTGGGTTATTTTAGTGGGTATGCCGGACTAGCCGGAGAGTCCCACATAACCCGTCCATCCCCCAATGGGCGGGTATGCGTAACGCATTTTTTCCCAGCGCAAACAAAAAAAAAAAAAAAAAAAAAAAAAAAAAAAAGATTGAGTGGCAGGCTGGGTACGGCCAAAGTGCACTGTGCATCGTAACTATCTTATTGCCTTGTGAGTTACGAATACTGCTGAGAATGCCCAAACAACCGCGGGATGCCCTCGGGCATTTCATTAAACAAGGCCCTTCTCAGGGCCAACCCAAAGGCCCTTCTCAGGGCCAACCAAAAGGCCCTTCTCAGGGCCAACCAAAAGGCCCTTCTCAGGGCCAACGCGACGTATCAGCGTCGAGTGAAGGCAGGGCCTTCTACGGAGGGAGAGTGGACTCATTGTCGGACTCCGACAATGAGTCCATAGCGTCGGATGTGATGGTGATCGAGGCTTCTCGGTCGCGATCGGCATCGGGAAAACGAAAGGCGTACCTCAGGCACGGGTCGGATGGATCCTCGGCCTCGGGTTCGGAAAATAAGAAGCCGAAGGCGAAGAAGCCGACAACAGCGGCAGACACCCACGATGTGGGTTTAGCCGACGCCCAGCGCGAGCTGGACCTGGCTCGGCGGGAGCAGCTCCAGCTAGAGCTGGAGGAGCGGGTAGCGGCCAAGGAAGAACGGGCGCGCGTCGCCCGTGCCAAGTCCGGGTACGGTGCGTCCAGCGTGCTGTACTCGGACCACTCCCTGGCCGAACTCCAGAAGATGGCGTTGGAGGACGAGGGGGTGATCGTAGAGGTCGCCGCCAAGTCGTCCCACCTAAAAGGGACGTTTCAAAAGTCCCTAAAATGCAGGGCAGCGAGTCTACGCCAAATCGTCGCGGAGCTGGTCGACCGCAAGGCCAGCGACGAGTCGTGGCAGCTGCAGGCGAAAGTTGATCGCCTGCAGACGGAGGTCAGCCAGCTTCACTTAAAGCTGGCTGAAGCCACGGCCCGGCCGTCCCAAGCCGAGCCTAGACCTGCGGCGGAGGGCTTCGCCTCCACCTCCGGCTTTGAGGATGTCCTCCGCAGGGTCATGGTGGAGGAGCGGGCCTTCGTCAGATCCTGCCTAGCGGGAATAGAGGACCGGCTCTTGCCGGAGAAACGCCTCCGACCGCCACTCGCGGCGGACAAGAGGCGAGAGGAGCCGGTGCCTACCTCTCAGAGGGAGGACGCCCTTCTCCCTTCGACCACCCCGACCAACCAGCAGGGCTGGACGAGGGTGGTCGGTGGGGGGAAGGGAAAAGGCAAAAGGACGGCACCTGTCGTCCCTGCCGTCCCCGCCACCACCACTCCCAGCCAGTCGTCTGCGATTGGCAAAGGAAAAGGGAAGGGGAAGGGGAAGAGCACCCCTCCAGCCCCAGCCGTCTCCGCCACCACCCCTGCCGGTCAGTCGTCGACTGGCAAGGGAAAGGGGAAGGGTGCGACCCCAGCCGGTGTTAGGAGGAACTTGGTTCCTCCCAAGACCGCGGCCGTCGTGGTAACACTCACCGCGAAGGCCGCGGAGCGGGGTGAGACGTACGCGTCCATGTTGGTGCGGGCGCGTGCCACTGTCGATCCCACCAAACTGGGGATCGGCAAAGTCTCATGCCGCCGGACACAGGCTGGGGCTCGTATTTTCGAGTTCCCAGGTGCCGAGGGTGGTAAAAACGCGGACCTCTTCGCAGCGAAGCTGCAGGAGGTCATCGCAGACGTGGCGAAGGTGGCCAGGCCGGTGAAGTCGGCGGCCATCGAGGTGACGGATCTTGACGACTCCGTCACCAAGGAGGAGGTGGTGGCAGCAGTCGTGGCCATTGGGGGCTGCACAGTCGCAGCGGTGCAGGGCGGGGCCATCAGGCCCGGGCGCGGCGGCATGGGCACCATCCGCCTGGAGTGCCCAGTCGCCGCTGCCAAAGCCGTCCTCGAGAAGGGACGGCTTGCCGTCGGGTTCAGCTCGGCGGCGGTCCGGGCCCTTGAGGTCCCGCCGCTGAGGTGTTACCGGTGCTTCGGCATCGGTCACACCCGGGCCCTCTGTCCGTCCAGTGTCGACAGGACGGACAGCTGCTACCGCTGCGGCAAGGAGGGGCACAAAGCCGCCTCCTGCGAGGCCACCGCACCGCACTGCGCGGTGTGTGCCGCCAGTGGCCGCCCTGCGGGCCACATTATGAAGGGGAGGAATTGTATTCCTCCCCTTAAGAAGGGCAAAGCGCAGGCGCCGACCCGGCCTGTCGCTGCCACCGCCACCCCAGTAGCTGGGACCTCGGCGGCTGTGGAGGAGGAGGGTGCGATGACCGATTAATGGGTAGAGTCGAACATCGCATCCTCCAGGCGAACACCAACCACTGCAGAGCGGCACAGGATCTGTTGATGCAGACTGTGGCCGAGTGGTTGGTGGACGTGGCGGTGGTTGCCGAGCCGTACTCGATACCTGGCCGCTGGCTAGGTGATCGGGACGGCTTGGTGGCGTTGGTGTCGCGGCCTTCCACGGACTCCCCTCCCCTCTCGCTTTTAGAGAGGGGTCCGGGATACGTGGCCGCCGCGTGGGGAGAAATAGCCCTGGTCGGGGTCTATTTCTCCCCAAACCGCCCTCTAAGGGACTTCGAGAATTTTCTCGAAGTCCTTACGGCAGTCGTCGGGAGGGCGGCACCACGTCAGGTCGTCGTAATGGGCGACCTGAACGCCAAATCGGTGGCCTGGGGCAACCCGGCGGCGTCGTGCAACGTCCGGGGGCGCGCCGCCGAATTTTGGTCGGCTTCGTGCGGCGTGTCCCTCCTGAACAGGGGGGATGTTCACACGTGTGTGCGGCAACGGGGAGGGTCAGTGGTGGACGTGTCGTTCGCCACCCCCGTGCTAGCCGCCCGCGTCGTGAACTGGCGGGTGGAGATGGTGGAGACCCTGTCGGACCACCGATATGTGCGGTTCGACATCTCCACCCAGAGCCCGCGGGGGATGGCCCGCTCGGGCCAATCTCCCTTCCCGCGGTGGGCTCTCACCCGCCTGGACCGGGAGGCAGCCCAGGAGGCTGCGTTCCTCCGGGACTGGCTCTCGCCCCCTGTTGAGGTCACGGACGTGGACGCCGCAGCGGTTCAACTGCGGGGGTCCCTGACCGAGGTGTGCAACTCCAGCATGCCTCGGTCTCGCCGTCCGCCTCCCCGTCGCGCCGTTTATTGGTGGACGGGGGAGCTGACGGCGCTACGGGCCGCGTGCGTGGAGGCCAGGAGGGCCTACACGCGGAGTCGGCGGCGCACCAGCCGATGTCAGGCTGAGGAGGACCGCCTCTACGCCTCTTACCTAGAGGCAAAGACGGTCCTCAAGTCGGAAATGTGCGCCGCCGAGGACTCGGCAAAGGCCGAGATGCTGGAGGGCCTCGACAGGGATCCGTTTGGGAGGCCGTATAAGCAGGCGCGGAGCCAGCTGCGCCCTTACGGTCCCCCATTAGCGGAGACCCTAGAGCCGGCGTTGCTGGATGGGGTGGTTCGGTCACTGTTTCCGCGCAGGACCGACTTCACCCCTCCAACGATGAACCCCCCGCTGAGGGGGTTGGTGGCTTCGCCGGAGGAGGTGCCTCCAGTTTCGGCGGAGGAACTTCGCGCGGGGGTTCTGCCCCTCCGCGCGAAGAAGACGGCCCCTGGGCCGGACGGCGTCCCCGCACGGGTGGTGGCCATCGCGGCGTCCCTAATGGAGGAAAGGCTTCGGGACCTCTTCAGCGCGTGCCTGACGGCTGGGAGGTTCCCGAAGCTATGGAAGGAAGGCAAGTTGTGCCTTCTCCGCAAGGAGGGACGCCCGGTGGACTCCCCCTCGGCATACCGGCCCATCGTTTTACTCGATGAGGTCGGTAAACTGTTCGAGGGGATCCTCGCCACCCGGCTTAACAGCCATTTGCGGGAGGTAGGGCCGGACCTGTCGGACGCCCAGTTCGGGTTCCGACAAGGGCGTTCGACGGTCGATGCGCTGGCCCTACTCAGGGGCCAGGTGCGGGAGGCGGTCGAGGCTGGGGACGGAGTGTTGGCGGTGTCGTTCGACATCGCCAACGCCTTCAACTCCGTGCCCCACTCGACCATATTGGAGGCACTCCGGTACCACGGAGTGCCCCAATATCTGCGGGCGATCCTGGCCAGCTACCTGGAGGACCGGGAGGTCCTTCTGGTTGACAAGATGGCCAGGATCAGGCGGTATGGAGTGGAGTCCGGTGTTCCACAGGGTTCGGTGCTGGGGCCCCTCTTGTGGAACATCGGATTTGACTGGCTCCTGCGGGGCACCCTCCTCCAGGGCACGAGTGTCATCTGCTACGCAGATGACACTCTCCTCGTTGCCCGGGGGAGGGACTTTGGAGAGGCGGTCTGTCTGGCCTCGGCTGGCGGATCCTTAGTGGCAGGTAGGATCCGCCAGCTTGGATTGGGGGTAGCGCTGAACAAGACCGAGGCCGTGTTCTTTCACGGGCCTCGGCAGCGCTGCCCACCTGACGCCCACATCGTGGTGGAGGGCGTCCGAATAGGGGTCGGGGCCCAGATGAAGTATCTGGGCCTCGTGCTGGACAGCAGGTGGCGCTTCGGCCCGCACTTTAGCGGGCTGTCGACGCGCCTGCTGAAAGCCGCGGACGCCCTCTCATGGCTCCTCCCAAACCTGGGAGGGCCCAAGGAGCGATGCCGGCGCCTCTATGCCGGCATTCTCAAGAGCATGGCCCTGTATGGGGCACCCATCTGGGCGGACTCCCTCCATAGGAGGGAGAATGCAACCGCCATCCGCAGGCCCCAACGGGCCATTGCACAGCGGGTGGCGAGAGCCTACCGCTCAGTGGGCTTTGCGGCGGCGTGCGCTCTGGCCGGCACCCCTCCATGGGAATTGGAGGCATGGGTGCTCGCCAGAGTGTACGAATGGGCGGCGCGGCGTAGGGCGCTGGGTGAGCGCCCCGCCGCGCAAGAGCGGGATGCCGTGCGGCGGGAGGCGAGGGACGCAATCGTCCTTCACTGGACACGGGACCTCGCCTCCGCCACCTTTGGACGCCGGACGCTGGACGCGCTCGGTCCAGTCCTGCGGGACTGGCTCGAGCGCCCCCACGGTTTCCTCTCGTTCCGTCTGGTGCAGGTGTTGTCCGGGCATGGCTGCTTCGGAACGCACCTGCATCGGATTCAGAGGGAGGAAACCCCGGCGTGCCACGAGTGTGGAGCCGCGGAGGACACGGCGCAGCACACCCTCGAGGTGTGCCCAGCCTGGGCTGAGCTGCGCCGTGCCCTTACAGATGTGGTCGGGCAGGACCTCTCACTTCCCAGTGTGGTAAACTCCATGCTGGGGAGTGAGGAGGCTTGGGCGGCGGTTGCCTCCTTTTGCGAGAATGTCATGTCGCAAAAGGAGGCGGCGGAGCGCGCGCGGGAGGATGATCCTCTCGCGCCGCCGCTCCGCAGGCGAAGAAGGGGTGGTAGACGGCGGTTGTACGATCGTCGCCTCCCTCCTTCTGGTGGTGATTAGCGGGCGACAGGCGCGGGGGCGCCTTCGCTCGCATTGCACTAATCACCACCCTCGTCGGGCGGGAACGGCCGAGCACTCACGGTCGTTCCCGGGCCCCTCCACTTAGGGAGGGGCGTGCGGGCCCCGCTGTAAAGGCGGGCGGTCGTCGGTGGGGGACTGGACGTAAAGGCTGTGCCGGTTTCCCAGTCCTCCTCCAAATAGACGATGCGGGAGTGCCGCTGGGTTATTTTAGTGGGTATCCCGGGACTAGCCCGGCGAGTCCCACATAACCCGTCCATCCCCCAATGGGCGGGTATGCGTAACGCATTTTTTCCCAGCGTCAACAAAAAAAAAAAAAAAAAAAAAAAAAAAAAAAAAAAAAAAAAAAAAAGGTTAGGTTAGGTTAGGTTGGGGAACCACCCCACAGTGCTTGCGTCCACGTCGCGTTCCCTGGAAACGTCCCAGTTCTGACCACCGTAACGGAGTGGCAGACTGGGTACGGCTAAAGTGCACTGTGCATCGTAACAATCAACTGCCTTGTGTGTTACGAGTTTGCGGATTATGCCTAAAATGCATAAACCTGCGCGGGATGCCCTCGGGCATTTCGTCACAAAAGGCCCTTCTCAGGGCCAACCCAAAGGCCCTTCTCAGGGCCAACCCAAAGGCCCTTCTCAGGGCCAACCCAAAGGCCCTTCTCAGGGCCAACCAAAAGGCCCTTCTCAGGGCCAACGCGACGTATCAGCGTCGAGTGAAGGCAGAGCCTTCTACGGCGGGAGGGAGGGCGATTTATCGGACTCCGATATTGAGTCCATTGAATCGGACGCCGATTCAATGGTGGTAGAGGATGCGCGATCGCGATCCGCGTCCAGAAAGAGGAAGACCTTTTTAAAGGACGGGTCGGATGGCTCCTCGGCTTCGAGTTCTTCAAAGAGGAAGGTGAAGGCCAAGAAGCCAACGTTAGCGGACACTCACGATGTGGGTTTGGTCGACGCCCAGCGTCAGTTGGACCTGGGTCGTCGGGAGCAGCTCCAGCAAGAGCTCGAGGAGCGAATTGCGGCCAAGGAGGAGCGGGCGCGCGTCTCTCGTGCCAAGGCCGGGTACGGTGCGTCCCGCGTCTTGTACGCGGACCACTCCCTGGCCGAATTGGAGAGGATGGCCTTGGAGGACGAGGAGGCGATCGTGGAGGTCGCCGCCAAGTCCTCCCACCTAAAGGGGACTTTCCAAAAGTCCCTCAAATGCCGGGCCGCCAGCATGCGATGCATCGTCGCGGAGCTGGTGGAGCGGAAGGCCTGTGAAGAAACGCGGCAACTGCAGGCGAAAGTAGATCGCCTGCAGTCGGAGGTTAGCCAGCTTCACCTCAAGCTGGCCGAAGCCACGGCCCGGCCATCCCAAGCCGAGCCCAGCCCTGCGGCAGAGGGCCTCGCCCCCTCCTCCGACCTTGAGGATATCCTCCGCAAGGTTATGGCGGAGGAGAGGTCATTCGTAAGGGCCTGCCTAGCAGGTATTGAGGACCGGCTCCTACCGGCGAAAGTCGTCCGACCGCCACTTGCAGCGGACAAGAGGCGAGTGGAGCCGGTAGCAACCTCCCAGAGGGAGGACGCCCATCTCCCGTCCACCACCCCGACCAACCAGCAGGGCTGGACGAAGGTGGTCGGTAAGGGGAAGGGCAAAGGCAAAAGGACGGCACCTGTCGTCCCTGCCGTCCCCGCCACCACCACTCCCAGCCAGTCGAAGCCGACTGGCAAGGGTAAAGGGAGGGGGAAAACCACCCCCCCAGCCGCCTCCGCCACCACCTCTGCCGATCAGTCGATTGGCAAGGGAAAAGGGAAGGGGAAGAGTTCCCCCCCAGCAGGCGCCAAGAGGAACTTGGTTCCTCCCAAGACCGCAGCCGTCGTGATGACGCTCACCACGGAGGCTGCGGAGCGGGGCGAGACGTACGCGTCCGTGATGTTGCGGGCGCGTGCCAATGCCGATCCTACCAAACTGGGGATCGGTAAAGTCTCGTGCCGCCGGACGCAGGCTGGGGCTCGAATTTTCGAGTTCCCGGGTGCCGAGGGTGCGAAGAACGCGGACCTCTTTGCAAAAAAGCTGCAGGAGGTCATTGCGGATGCGGCGAAGGTGGCCAGGCCGGTGAAGTCGGCGGCCATCGAGGTGACGGATCTGGACGACTCCGTCACCAAGGAGGAGGTGGTGGCAGCAATCGCAGCCATAGGGGGCTGCGAAGTCGCAGCGGTACAAGGCGGGGGCATCAGGCCCGGGCGCGGCGGCATGGGCACCATTCGCCTAGAGTGCCCAGTCGCCGCTGCCAAAGCCGTCCTCGAAAAGGGACGGCTCGCCGTGGGCTTCAGCTCGGGTGCAGTCCGGGCACTGGAGGACCAGCCTCTGAGGTGTTACAAGTGCTTCGGCATCGGACACACCCGAGCACTCTGTCCGTCCACAATAGACAGGACGGACGCCTGCTACCGCTGCGGCAAGGAGGGACACAAAGCCGCCTCCTGCAACGCCGCCACGCCGCACTGCACGGTCTGTGCCGCCAGTGGCCGCCCTGCGGGCCACATAATGAAGGGGAGGAACTGCAGTCCTCCCCTTAAGAAGGGGAAAGTACAGGCGCCGACCCGGCCTGTCGTTGCCACCGCCGTCCCAGTGGCTGGGACCTCAGCGGCTGTGGAGGAGGGGGGTGCGATGACCGACTAATGGGTAGAGTCGAACATCGCATCCTCCAGGCGAACACCAACCACTGCAGAGCGGCACAGGATCTGTTGATGCAGACTGTGGCCGAGTGGTTGGTGGACGTGGCGGTGGTCGCCGAGCCGTACTCGGTACCTGGCCGTTGGCTGGGTGATCGGGACGGCTTGGTGGCGTTGGTGTCGCGGCCTGCCACGGACTCCCCTCCCCTCTCGCTTTTAGAGAGGGGTCCGGGATACGTGGCCGCCGCGTGGGGAGAAATAGCCCTGGTCGGGGTCTATTTCTCTCCAAACCGCCCTCTAAGGGACTTCGAGAACTTTCTCGAGGTCCTTACGGCAGTCGTCGGGAGGGCGGCACCACGTCAGGTCGTCGTTTTGGGCGACCTGAACGCCAAGGCGGTGGCTTGGGGCAACCCAGCGGCGTCCTGTAACGTCCGGGGGCGCGCCGTCGAATTTTGGGCGGCTTCGTGCGGCGTGTCCCTCCTGAACAGGGGGGATGTTCACACGTGTGTGCGGCAACAGGGAGGGTCAGTGGTGGACGTGTCGTTCGCCACCCCTGTGCTAGCCACACGCGTCGTGAACTGGCGGGTGGAGATGGTGGAGACCCTGTCGGACCACCGATATGTGCGGTTCGACATCTCCACCCAGAGCCCGCGGGGGAGGGCCCGCTCGGGCCAGTCTCCCTTCCCGCGGTGGGCTCTCACCCGCCTGGACCGGGAGGCAGCCCTGGAGGCAGCGTTCCTCGAGGACTGGCTCTCGCCCCCTGTGGAGGTGACGGACGTGGACGCCGCAGCGGTCCAGCTGCGGAGGTCCCTGACCGAGGTGTGCAACTCCAGCATGCCTCGGTCTCGCCGTCCGCCTCCCCGTCGCGCCGTTTATTGGTGGACGGGGGAGCTGGCGGCGCTACGGGCCGCGTGCGTGGAGGCCAGGAGGGCCTACACGCGGAGTCGGCGGCGCACCAGCCGATGTCAGGCTGAGGAGGACCGCCTCTACGCCTCTTACATGGAGGCAAAGACGGTCCTCAAGACGGCAATGTGCGCCGCCGAAGACTCGGCAAAGGCCGAGATGCTGGAGGGACTCGATAGGGATCCGTTTGGGAGGCCATATAAGCTGGCGCGGAGCCAGCTGCGCCCTTATGGCCCCCCACTAACGGAGACCCTAGAGCCGGCGTTGCTGGATGGGGTGGTTCGGTCACTGTTTCCGCGCAGGACCGAATTCACCCCACCAACGATGAACCCCCCACTGGGGGGGGTGGTGGCTTCGCCGGCGGAGGAGGTCCCTCCGGTTTCGGCGGAGGAATTTGGCGCGGGGGTTCTTTCCCTCCGCGCGAAAAAGACGGCCCCTGGACCGGATGGCGTCCCCGCACGGGTGGTGGCCATCGCGGCGTCCCTAATGGAGCAGAGGTTTCGGGACCTCTTCAGCGCGTGCCTGACGGCTGGGAGGTTCCCGAAACTATGGAAGGAGGGGCAGCTTTGCCTGCTCCGGAAGGAGGGACGCCCGGTGGAATCCCCCTCGGCATACCGGCCCATCGTTCTGCTCGATGAGGTCGGTAAACTGTTCGAGGGGATCCTAGCCACCCGGCTTAGCAGCCATTTGCGGGAGGTAGGGCCGGACCTGTCGGACGCCCAGTTCGGGTTTCGACAGGGGCGTTCGACGGTCGACGCGGTGGCCCTACTCAGGGGCCAAGTGCAGGAGGCGGTCGGAGCTGGGGACGGAGTGTTGGCGGTGTCGTTCGACATCGCCAACGCGTTCAACTCCGTGCCCCACTCGACCATATTGGAGGCACTCCGGTACCACGGAGTGCCCCAATATCTGCGGGCGATCCTGGCCAACTACCTGGAGGACCGGGAGGTCCTCCTGGCGGACAGGACGGCCAGGATCAGGCGCTACGGCGCGGAGTCCGGTGTTCCACAGGGTTCGGTGCTAGGGCCCCTCTTGTGGAACATCGGATTCGATTGGCTGCTGCGCGGCACCCTCCTCCAGGGCACGAGTGTCATCTGCTACGCGGATGACACTCTCCTCGTTGCCCGGGGGAGAGACTTTGGAGAGGCGACCTGTCTGGCCTCGGCTGGCGGATCCTTAGTGGCAGGTAGGATCCGCCAGCTCGGTTTGAGGGTAGCGCTGAACAAGACCGAGGCCGTGTTCTTTCACGGGCCTCGGCAGCGCTGCCCTCCTGACGCCCACATCGTGGTGGAGGGCGTCCGGATAGGGGTCGGGGCCCAGATGAAGTATCTGGGCCTCGTGCTGGACAGCAGGTGGCGCTTCGGCCCGCACTTTAGCGGGCTGTCGACGCGCCTGCTGAAAGCCGCGGACGCCCTCTCATGGCTCCTCCCAAACCTGGGAGGGCCCAAGGAGCGATGCCGGCGCCTCTATGCCGGCATCCTCAAGAGCATGGCCCTATATGGGGCACCCATCTGGGCGGACTCCCTCCATAGGAGGGAGAATGCAACCGCCATCCGCAGGCCCCAACGGGCCATTGCACAGCGGGTGGCGAGAGCCTACCGCTCAGTGGGCTTTGCGGCGGCGTGCGCTCTGGCCGGCACCCCTCCCTGGGAATTGGAGGCATGGGTGCTCGCCAGAGTGTACGAATGGGCGGCGCGGCGTAGGGCGCTGGGTGAGCGCCCCGCCGCGCAAGAGCGGGATGCCGTGCGGCGGGAGGCGAGGGACGCAATCGTCCTCCACTGGACACGGGACCTCGCCTCCGCCACATTTGGACGCCGGACGTTGGACGCGCTCGGTCCAGTCCTGCGGGACTGGCTCGAGCGATCCCACGGTTTCCTCTCTTTCCGTCTGGTGCAGGTGTTGTCCGGGCATGGTTGTTTCGGAACGCACCTGCATCGGATCCAGAGGGAGGAGACCCCGGCGTGCCACGACTGTGGAGCCGCGGAGGACACGGCGCAGCACACCCTCGAGGTGTGCCCAGCCTGGGCTGAGCTGCGCCGTGCCCTGACTGATGTGGTCGGGCAGGACCTCTCACTTCCCAGTGTGGTCAACTCCATGCTGGGGAGTGAGGAGGCTTGGGCGGCGGTTGCCTCCTTTTGCGAGAATGTCATGTCGCAAAAGGAGGCGGCGGAGCGCGCGCGGGAGGATGATCCTCTCGCGCCGCCGCTCCGCAGGCGGAGAAGGGGTGGGAGACGGCGGTTGTACGATCGTCGCCTCCCTCCTTCTGGTGGTGATTAGCGGGCGACAGGCGCGGGGGCGCCTTCGCTCGCATTGCACCAATCACCACCCTCGTCGGGCGGGAACGGCCGAGCACTCACAGTCGTTCCCGGGCCCCTCCACTAAGGGAGGGGCGTGCGGGCCCCGCTGTAAAGGCGGGCGGTCGTCGGTGGGGGACTGGATGTAAAGGCTGTGCCGGTTTCCCAGTCCTCCTCCAAATAGACGATGCGGGAGTGCCGCTGGGTTATTTTAGTGGGTATGCCGGAGTAGCCGGAGAGTCCCACATAACCCGTCCATCCCCCAATGGGCGGGTATGCGTAACGCATTTTTTCCCAGCGCAAACAAAAAAAAAAAAAAAAAAAAAAAAAAAAAAAAAAAAAAAGGTTAGGTTAGGTTCCACGGACTCCCCTCCCCTCTCGCTTTTAGAGAGGGGTCCGGGATACGTGGCCGCCGCGTGGGGAGAAATAGCCCTGGTCGGGGTCTATTTCTCCCCAAACCGCCCTCTAAGGGACTTCGAGGGTTTTCTCGAAGTCCTTACGGCAGTCGTCGGGAGGGTGGCACCACGTCAGGTCGTCGTGTTGGGCGACCTGAACGCCAAGGCGGTGGCCTGGGGCAACCCAGCGGCGTCATGTAACGTCCGGGGGCGCGCCGTCGAATTTTGGGCGGCTTCGTGCGGCGTGTCCCTCCTGAACAGGGGGGATGTTCACACGTGTGTGCGGCAACAGGGAGGGTCAGTGGTGGACGTGTCGTTCGCCACCCCTGTGCTAGCCACACGCGTCGTGAACTGGCGGGTGGAGATGGTGGAGACCCTGTCGGACCACCGATATGTGCGGTTCGACATCTCCACCCAGAGCCCGCGGGGGATGGCCCGCTCGGGCCAATCTCCCTTCCCGCGGTGGGCTCTCACCCGCCTGGATCGGGAGGCAGCCCAGGAGGCAGCGTTCCTCCGGGACTGGCTCTCGCCCCCTGTGGAGGTGACGGACGTAGACGCCGCAGCGGTTCAGCTCCGGGGGTCCCTGACCGAGGTGTGCAATTCCAGCATGCCTCGGTCTCGCCGTCCGCCTCCCCGTCGCGCCGTTTATTGGTGGACGGGGGAGCTGGCGGCGCTCCGGGCCGCGTGCGTGGAGGCCAGGAGGGCCTACACGCGGAGTCGGCGGCGCACCAGCCGATGTCAGGCTGAGGAGGACCGCCTCTACGCCTCTTACCTGGAGGCAAAGACGGTCCTCAAATCGGCAATGTGCGCCGCCGAAGACTCGGCAAAGGCCGAGATGCTGGAGGGACTCGACAGGGATCCGTTTGGGAGGCCATATAAGCTGGCGCGGAGCCAGCTGCGCCCTTATGGCCCCCCACTAACGGAGACCCTAGAGCCGGCGTTGCTGGATGGGGTGGTTCGGTCGCTGTTTCCGCGCAGGACCGAATTCACCCCACCAACGATGAACCCCCCACTGGGGGGGGTGGTGGCTTCGCTGGCGGAGGAGGTCCCTCCGGTTTCGGCGGAGGAATTTGGCGCGGGGGTTCTTTCCCTCCGCGCGAAGAAGACGGCCCCTGGACCGGATGGCGTCCCCGCACGGGTGGTGGCCATCGCGGCGTCCCTCATGGAGCAGAGGTTTCGGGACCTCTTCAGCGCGTGTCTGACGGCTGGGAGGTTCCCGAAACTATGGAAGGAGGGGCAGCTTTGCCTGCTCCGGAAGGAGGGACGCCCGGTGGACTCCCCCTCGGCATACCGGCCCATCGTTCTGCTCGATGAGGTCGGTAAACTGTTCGAGGGGATCCTCGCCACCCGGCTTAACAGCCATTTGCGGGAGGTAGGGCCGGACCTGTCGGACGCCCAGTTCGGCTTTCGACAGGGGCGTTCGACGGTCGACGCGGTGGCCCTACTCAGGGGCCAAGTAAAGGAGGCGGTTGAGGCTGGGGACGGAGTGTTGGCGGTGTCGTTCGACATCGCCAACGCGTTCAACTCCGTGCCCCACTCGACCATATTGGAGGCACTCCGGTACCACGGAGTGCCCCAATATCTGCGGGTGATCCTGGCCAACTACCTGGAGGACCGAGAGGTCCTCCTGGCGGACAGGACGGCCAGGATCAGGCGCTACGGCGCGGAGTCCGGTGTTCCACAGGGTTCGGTGCTAGGGCCCCTCTTGTGGAACATCGGATTCGATTGGCTGCTGCGCGGCACCCTCCTCCAGGGCACGAGTGTCATCTGCTACGCGGATGACACTCTCCTCGTTGCCCGGGGGAGGGATTTTAGGGAGGCGGCCTGTCTGGCCTCAGCTGGCGGATCCTTAGTGGCAGGTAGGATCCGCCAGCTTGGTTTGAGGGTGGCGCTGAACAAGACCGAGGCCGTGTTCTTTCACGGGCCTCGGCAGCGCTGCCCTCCTGACGCCCACATCCTGGTGGAGGGCGTCCGGATAGGGGTCGGGGCCCAGATGAAGTATCTGGGCCTCGTGCTGGACAGCAGGTGGCGCTTCGGCCCGCACTTCAGCGGGCTGTCGACGCGCCTGCTAAAAGCCGCGGACGCCCTCTCATGGCTCCTCCCAAACCTGGGAGGGCCCAAGGAGCGATGCCGGTGCCTCTATGCCGGCATCCTCAAGAGCATGGCCCTGTATGGGGCACCCATTTGGGCGGACTCCCTCCACAGGAGGGAGAATGCAACCGCCATCCGCAGGCCCCAACGGGCCATTGCACAGCGGGTGGCGAGGGCCTACCGCTCAGTGGGCTTTGCGGCGGCGTGCGCTCTGGCCGGCACCCCTCCCTGGGAATTGGAGGCATGGGTGCTCGCCAGAGTGTACGAATGGGCGGCGCGGCGTAGGGCGCTAGGTGAGCGCCCCGCCGCGCAAGAGCGGGAGGCCGTGCGGCGGGAGGCGAGGGACGCCATCGTCCTCCACTGGGCACGCGACCTCGCCTCCGCCACTTTTGGACGCCGGACGCTGGACGCGCTCGGCCCAGTCCTGCGGGACTGGCTCGAGCGGCCCCACGGTTTCCTCTCCTTCCGTCTGGTGCAGGTGTTGTCCGGGCATGGCTGCTTCGGAACGCACCTGCATCGGATCCAGAGGGAGGAAACCCCGGCGTGCCACGATTGTGGAGCCGCGGAGGACACGGCGCAGCACACCCTCGAGGTGTGCCCAGCCTGGGCTGAGCTGCGCCGTGCCCTGACAGATGTGGTCGGGCAGGACCTCTCACTTCCCAGTGTGGTAAACTCCATGCTGGGGAGTGAGGAGGCTTGGGCGGCGGTTGCCTCCTTTGGCGAGAATGTCATGTCGCAAAAGGAGGCGGCGGAGCGCGCGCGGGAGGATGATCCTCTCGCGCCGCCGCTCCGCAGGCGAAGAAGGGGTGGGAGACGGCGGTTGTACGATCGTCGCCTCCCTCCTTCTGGTGGTGATTAGCGGGCGACAGGCGCGGGGGCGCCTTCGCTCGCATTGCACTAATCACCACCCTCGTCGGGCGGGAACGGCCGAGCACTCACGGTCGTTCCCGGGCCCCTCCACTTAGGGAGGGGCGTGCGGGCCCCGCTGTAAAGGCGGGCGGTCGTCGGTGGGGGACTGGACGTAAAGGCTGTGCCGGTTTCCCAGTCCTCCTCCACACAGACGATGCGGGAGTGCCGCTGGGTTATTTTAGTGGGTATGCCGGAGTAGCCGGAGAGTCCCACATAACCCGTCCATCCCCCAATGGGCGGGTATGCGTAACGCATTTTTTCCCAGCGCAAACAAAAAAAAAAAAAAAAAAAAAAAGGTTAGGTTAGGTTGGGGAACCACCCCACAGTGCTTGCGTCCACGTCGCGTTCCCCGGAAACGTCCCAGTTCTGACCACCGTAACGGAGTGGCAGACTGGGTACGGCTAAAGTGCACTGTGCTTCGTAGCTACCTATTGCGTTGAGAGTTACGAATTTTGCGTTGTTTGATATGCCAAAACCTGTGCGGAATGCCCTCGGGCATTTTGTAAAAAAAGGCCCTTCTCAGGGCCAACCCAAAGGCCCTTCTCAGGGCCAACCCAAAGGCCCTTCTCAGGGCCAACCCAAAGGCCCTTCTCAGGGCCAACCAAAAGGCCCTTCTCAGGGCCAACGCGACGCAGCCTTAGCGTCGGAGGAAGGCAGGACCTTCTACGGAGGGAAGGCGGGCGATTTGTCTGAATCCGACAACGAGTCCGTATTGTCGGATGCCAGTTCAATGGTGATTGATGCTCGATCGCGATCGGCATCGAGGAAGCGGAGCTTCTTGAAAGTCGTGTCCGATGGGTCCTCGGGCTCAGGTTCAGCGAAGGGGCCTGGAAGGAGGGTCAAGTCTAGAAAGGCGACGACAGCGGCAGACACCCACGACGTGGGTTTAGCCGACGCCCAACGCGAGTTGGACCTGGCAAGGCGGGAGCAGCTCCAGCAAGAGCTGGAGGAGCGGGTTGCGGCCCAGGAGGAACGGGCGCGCGTCGCCCGTGCAAAGTCCGGGTACGGGGCGTCCCGCGTCCTGTACGCGGACCACTCCTTGGCCGAACTCCAGAGGATGGCCTTGGAGGACGAGGAGGCGATCGTGGAGGTCGCCGCCAAGTCATCGCATCTGAAGGGGACTTTCCAGAAGTCCCTCAAATGCCGGGCCGCGAGTCTTCGCGAAATCGTCGCGGAGCTGGTGGACCGCAAGGCCAGCGATGGGTCGCGGCAACTGCAGGCGAAAGTAGATCGCCTGCAGTCGGAGGTCAGCCAGCTGCACTTAAAGCTGGCTGAAGCCACGGCCCGGCCATCGCAAGCCGAGCCCGGACCTGCGGCGGAGGGTCTTTCCTCCACTCCCGGCCTTGAGGATGTCCTCCGCAGGGTCATGGCGGAGGAGAGGGCGTTCGTTCGCTCCTGCCTAGCGGGCATCGAGGACCGGCTCCTACCGGAGAAACGCCTCCGACCTCCGCTTGCGGCAGACAAGAGGCGAGAGGAGCGAGTGGAAACCTCCCAGAGGGAAGACGCCCTACTCCCTTCGACCACCCCGACCAACCAGCAGGGCTGGACGAAGGTGGTCGGTAAGGGCAAGGGAAAAAGGACGGCAGCTGTCGTCCCTGCCGTTCCCGCCACCACCACTCCCAGCCATTCGCAGCCGACTGGCAAAGGGAAGGGAAAAGGGAAAGGGAAGGGGAAGAGCACCCCCCCAGCCCCAGCCGTCCCCGCCACCACCCCTGCTGGTCAGTCGACTGGCACGGGAAAGGGGAAGGGTTCGACCCCAGCCGGTGTCAGGAGGAACTTGGTTCCTCCCAAGACCGCAGCCGTCGTGATGACGCTCACCACGGAGGCTGCGGAGCGGGGCGAGACGTACGCGTCCGTGATGTTGCGGGCGCGTGCCAATGCCGATCCTACCAAATTGGGGATCGGTAAAGTCTCGTGCCGCCGGACGCAGGCTGGGGCTCGAATTTTCGAGTTCCCGGGTGCCGAGGGCGCGAAGAACGCGGACCTCTTTGCAGCGAAGCTGCAGGAGGTCATCGCGAACTCGGCGAAGGTGGCCAGGCCGGTGAAGTCGGCGGCCATCGAGGTGACGGACCTGGATGACTCCGTCACCAGGGAGGAGGTGGTGGCAGCGATCGCAGCCATTGGGGGCTGCGAAGTCGCAGCGGTGCAGGGCGGGGGCATCAGGCCCGGGCGCGGCGGCATGGGCACTATTCGCCTGGAGTGCCCAGTCGCCGCTGCCAAAGCCGTCGTCGAGAAGGGACGGCTCGCCGTCGGGTTCAGCTCGGCGGCGGTCCGGGCCCTTGAGGTCCTGCCGCTGAGGTGTTACCGGTGCTTCGGCATCGGTCACACCCGGGCCCTCTGTCCGTCCAGTGTCGACAGGGCGGACAGCTGCTACCGCTGCGGCAAGGAGGGGCATAAAGCCGCCTCCTGCGAGGCCACCGCACCGCACTGCGCGGTGTGTGCCGCCAGTGGCCGCCCTGCGGGCCACATTATGAAGGGGAGGAATTGTATTCCTCCCCTTAAGAAGGGCAAAGTGCAGGCGCCGACCCGGCCTGTCGCTGCCACCGTCACCCCAGTAGCTGGGACCTCGGCGGCTGTGGAGGAGGAGAGTGCGATGTTCGATTAATGGGTAGAGTCGAACATCGCATCCTCCAGGCGAACACCAACCACTGCAGAGCGGCACAGGATCTGCTGATGCAGACTGTGGCCGAGTGGTTGGTGGACGTGGCGGTGGTCGCCGAGCCGTACTCGGTACCTGGCCGTTGGCTGGGTGATCGGGACGGCTTGGTGGCGTTGGTGTCGCGGCCTGCCACGGACTCCCCTCCCCTCTCGCTTTTAGAGAGGGGTCCGGGATACGTGGCCGCCGCGTGGGGAGACATAGCCCTGGTCGGGGTCTATTTCTCCCCAAACCGCCCTCTAAGGGACTTCGAGGATTTTCTCGAAGTCCTTACGGCAGTCGTCGGGAGGGCGGCGCCACGTCAGGTCGTCATATTGGGCGACCTTAACGCCAAGGCGGTGGCCTGGGGCAACCCAGCGGCGTCCTGCAACGTCCGGGGGCACGCCGTCGAATTTTGGTCGGCTTCGTGCGGCGTGTCCCTCCTGAACAGGGGGGATGTTCACACGTGTGTGCGGCAACGGGGAGGGTCAGTGGTGGACGTATCGTTCGCCACCCCCGTTCTAGCCGCCCGCGTCGTGAACTGGCGGGTGGAGTTGGTGGAGACCCTGTCGGACCACCGATATGTGCGGTTCGACATCTCCACCCAGAGCCCGCGGGGGATGGCCCGCTCGGGCCAATCTCCCTTCCCGCGGTGGGCTCTCACCCGCCTGGACCGGGAGGCAGCCCAGGAGGCTGCGTTCCTCCGGGACTGGCTCTCGCCCCCTGTTGAGGTCACGGACGTGGACGCCGCAGCGGTTCAGCTGCGGGGGTCCCTGACCGAGGTGTGCAACTCCAGCATGCCTCGGTCTCGCCGTCCGCCTCCCCGTCGCGCCATTTATTGGTGGACGGGGGAGCTGGCGGCGCTACGGGCCGCGTGCGTGGAGGCCAGGAGGGCCTACACGCGGAGTCGGCGGCGCACCAGCCGATGTCAGGCTGAGGAGGACCGCCTCTACGCCTCTTACCTAGAGGCAAAGACGGTCCTCAAGTCGGAAATGTGCGCCGCCGAGGACTCGGCAAAGGCCGAGATGCTGGAGGGCCTCGACAGGGATCCGTTTGGGAGGCCGTATAAGCAGGCGCGGAGCCAGCTGCGCCCTTACGGCCCCCCATTAGCGGAGACCCTAGAGCCGGCGTTGCTGGATGGGGTGGTTCGGTCACTGTTTCCGCGCAGGACCGACTTCACCCCACCAACGATGAACCCCCCGCTGGGGGGGGTGGTGGCTTCGCCGGAGGAGGAGGTCCCTCCAGTATCGGTGGAGGAATTTCGCGCGGGGGTTCTGTCCCTCCGCGCGAAGAAGACGGCCCCTGGACCGGATGGTGTCCCCGCACGGGTGGTGGCCATCGCGGCGTCCCTCATGGAGGAGAGGTTTCGGGACCTCTTCAGCGCGTGCCTGACGGCTGGGAGGTTCCCGAAGATCTGGAAGGAGGGGCAGCTTTGCCTGCTCCGGAAGGAGGGACGCCCGGTGGACTCCCCCTCGGCATACCGGCCCATCGTTCTGCTCGATGAGGTCGGTAAATTGTTCGAGGGGATCATCGCCACCCGGCTTAATAGCCAGCTGCGGGAGGTAGGGCCAGACCTGTCGGACGCCCAGTTCGGGTTTCGACAGGGGCGTTCGACGATCGACGCGGTGGCCCTACTCAGGGGCCAAGTAAAGGCGGCGGTCGAGGCTGGGGACGGAGTGTTGGCGGTGTCGTTCGACATCGCCAACGCGTTCAACTCCGTGCCCCACTCGACCATATTGGAGGCACTCCGGTACCACGGAGTGCCCCAATATCTGCGGGCGATCCTGGCCAACTACCTGGAGGACCGGGAGGTCCTCCTGGCGGACAGGACGGCCAGGATCAGGCGCTACGGCGCGGAGTCCGGTGTTCCACAGGGTTCGGTGCTAGGGCCTCTCTTGTGGAACATCGGATTCGATTGGCTCCTGCGGGGCACCCTCCTCCAGGGCACGAGTGTCATCTGCTACGCGGATGACACTCTCCTCGTTGCCCGGGGGAGGAACTTTGGAGAGGCGGCCTGTCTGGCCTCAGCTGGCGGATCCTTAGTGGCAAGTAGGATCCGCCAGCTTGGATTGAGGGTGGCGCTGAACAAGACCGAGGCCGTGTTCTTTCACGGGCCTAGGCAGCGCTGCCCTCCTGACGCCCACATTGTGGTGGAGGGCGTCCGGATAGGGGTCGGGGCCCAAATGAAGTATCTGGGCCTCGTGCTGGACAGCAGGTGGCGCTTCGGCCCGCACTTCAGCGGGCTGTCGACGCGCCTGCTGAAAGCCGCGGACGCCCTCTCATGGCTCCTCCCAAACCTGGGCGGGCCCAAGGAGCGATGCCGGCGCCTCTATGCCGGCATTCTGAAAAGTATGGCCCTGTACGGGGCACCCATCTGGGCGGACTCCCTCCACAGGAGGGAGAATGCAACCGCCATCCGCAGGCCCCAACGGGCCATTGCACAGCGGGTGGCGAGGGCGTACCGCTCGGTGGGTTTTGCGGCGGCGTGCGCTCTGGCCGGCACCCCTCCCTGGGAATTGGAGGCATGGGTGCTCGCCAGAGTGTACGAATGGGCGGCGCGGCGTAGGGCGCTGGGTGAGCGCCCCGCCGCGCAAGAGCGGGATGCCGTGCGGCGGGAGGCGAGGGACGCCATCGTCCAACACTGGACACGGGACCTCGCCTCCGCCACCTTTGGACGCCGGACGCTGGACGCGCTCGGTCCAGTCCTGCGGGACTGGCTCGAGCGCCCCCACGGTTTCCTCTCTTTCCGTCTGGTGCAGGTGTTGTCCGGGCATGGCTGCTTCGGAACGCACCTGCATCGGATCCAGAGGGAGGAAACCCCGGCGTGCCACGATTGTGGAGCCGCGGAGGACACGGCGCAGCACACCCTCGAGGTGTGCCCAGCCTGGGCTGAGCTGCGCCGTGCCCTGACAGATGTGGTCGGGCAGGACCTCTCACTTCCCAGTGTGGTCAACTCCATGCTGGGGAGTGGGGAGGCCTGGGCGGCGGTTGCCTCCTTTTGCGAGAATGTCATGTCGCAAAAGGAGGCGGCGGAGCGCGCGCGGGAGGACGATCCTCTCGCGCCGCCGCTCCGCAGGCGAAGAAGGGGTGGGAGACGGCGGTTGTACGATCGTCGCCTCCCTCCTTCTGGTGGTGATTAGCGGGCGACAGGCGCGGGGGCGCCTTCGCTCGCATTGCAGTAATCACCACCCTCGTCGGGCGGGAACGGCCTAGCACTCGTGGTCGTTCCCGGGCCCCTCCACTTAGGGAGGGGCGTGCGGGCCCCGCTGTAAAGGCGGGCGGTCGTCGGTGGGGGACTGGACGTAAAGGCTGTGCCGGTTTCCCAGTCCTCCTCCACAAAGACGATGCGGGAGTGCCGCTGGGTTATTTTAGTGGGTATGCCGGAGTAGCCGGAGAGTCCCACATAACCCGTCCATCCCCCAATGGGCGGGTATGCGTAACGCATTTTTTCCCAGCGCAAACAAAAAAAAAAAAAAAAAAAAAAAAAGGTTAGGTTGGGGATCCCAGTTCTGACCACCGTAACGGAGTGGCAGACTGGGTACGGCTAAAGTGCACTGTGCATCGTAGCTACCTTACTGCCTTGAGAGCTACGAATTGTTGGAAAATGCCTAAACCCGCGCGGGATGCCCTCGGGCATTTTGTAAAAAAAGGCCCTTCTCAGGGCCAACCCAAAGGCCCTTCTCAGGGCCAACCCAAAGGCCCTTCTCAGGGCCAACCAAAAGGCCCTTCTCAGGGCCAACGCGACGCTGAAGCGTCGAAGGAAGGTCGAGCCTTCTACGGCGGGAGGGTGGATGAATTGTCGGACTCCGACAACGAGTCCACTGCGTCAGATGGCGCGATGGTGATCGAGATTGCTCGATCACGATCGGCTTCGAGGAAACTTTCCTTCCTCAAAGTCGTGTCGGATGGCTCCTCTGGCTCGGGCTCGGCGAAGGAGCCAAAAAAGAGGATCAAGGCTAAGAAGCCCACGACAGCGGCAGACACCCACGATGTGGGTTTAGCCGACGCCCAGCGTGAGCTGGACCTGGCACGGCGGGAGCAGCTCCAGCAAGAGCTGGAG
Organism: Pseudoips prasinana; assembly: GCA_951640165.1. Classification (NCBI taxonomy): domain Eukaryota; kingdom Metazoa; phylum Arthropoda; class Insecta; order Lepidoptera; family Nolidae; genus Pseudoips; species Pseudoips prasinana. The sequence goes on along the minus strand of OX621238.1, from coordinate 43,672 downwards.
GAGCGGGTTGCGGCCCAGGAGGAACGGGCGCGCGTTGCCCGTGCAAAGTCCGGGTACGGGGCGTCCCGCGTCCTGTACGCGGACCACTCCCTGGCCGAACTCCAGAGAATGGCCTTGGAGGACGAGGAGGCGATCGTGGAGGTCGCCGCCAAGTCCTCCCACTTAAAAGGGACTTTTCAGAAGTCCCTTAAATGCCGGGCCGCGAGCATGCGTGGCATCGTCACGGAGCTGGTCGACCGCAAGGCCAGCGACGAAACGCGGCAACTGCAGGCGAAGGTAGATCGCCTGCAGTCGGAGGTCAGCCAGCTGCACATGAAGCTGGCTGAAGCCACGGCCCGGCCATCCCAAGCCGAGCCCAGACCTGCGGCAGAGGGCCTTGCCTCCTCCCCCGGCCTTGAGGATGTCCTCCGCAGGGTCATGGCGGAGGAGAGGGCCTTCGTCAGATCCTGCCTAGCGGGGATAGAGGACCGGCTCTTGCCGGCGAAAGTCGTCCGACCGCCGCTTGCGGCGGACAGAAGGCGAGAGGAGCCGGTGCCTAGCTCCTCGAGGGAGGACGCCCTTCTCCCTTCCACCACCCCGACCAACCAGCAGGGCTGGACGAAGGTGGTCGGTAAGGGGAAGGGCAAAGGCAAAAGGACGGCACCTGTCGTCCCTGCCGTCCCCGCCACCACCACTCCCAGCCAGTCGGCTGCGACTGGCAAAGGAAAAGGGAAAGGGAAGGGGAAGGGGAGGAGCGCCCCTCGAGCCCCAGCCGTCTCCGCCACCACCCCTGCTGGTCAGTCGACTGGCACGGGAGGGGAGAAGGGGAAGGCGAAGAGTTCCACCCCAGCCGGCCCCAAGAGGAACTTGGTTCCTCCCAAGACCGCAGCCGTCGTGATGACACTCACCGCGGAGGCTGCGGAGCGGGGAGAGACTTACGCGTCCGTAATGATGCGGGCGCGTGCCAGTGCCGATCCCGCCAAACTGGGGATCGGCAAAGTCTCGTGCCGCCGGACTCAGGCTGGGGCTCGTATTTTTGAGTTCCCAGGTGCGGAGGGTGGCAAGAATGCGGACCTCTTCGCAGCAAAGCTGCAAGAGGTCCTTGCGGACGCGGCGAAGGTGGCCAGGCCGGTGAAGTCGGCGGCCTTCGAGGTGACGGACCTGGATGACTCCGTCACCAAGGAGGAGGTGGTGGCAGCAATCGCAGCCATAGGGGGCTGCGAAGTCGCAGCGGTACAAGGCGGGGGCATCAGGCCCGGGCGCGGCGGCATGGGCACCATTCGCCTAGAGTGCCCAGTCGCCGCTGCCAAAGCCGTCCTCGAAAAGGGACGGCTCGCCGTTGGCTTCAGCTCGGGTGCAGTCCGGGCCCTTGAAGACCAGCCTTTAAGGTGTTATAAGTGCTTCGGCATCGGACACACCCGAGCTCTCTGTCCGTCCACAATAGACAGGACGGACAGCTGCTACCGCTGCGGCAAGGAGGGGCACAAAGCCGCCTCCTGCAATGCCGCCACGCCGCACTGCACGGTCTGTGCCGCCAGTGGCCGCCCTGCGGGCCACATAATGAAGGGGAGGAACTGCAGTCCTCCCCTTAAGAAGGGGAAAGTACAGGCGCCGACCCGGCCTGTCGTTGCCACCGCCGTCCCAGTGGCTGGGACCTCAGCGGCTGTGGAGGAGGGGGGTGCGATGACCGACTAATGGGTAGAGTCGAACATCGCATCCTCCAGGCGAACACCAACCACTGCAGAGCGGCACAGGATCTGTTGATGCAGACTGTGGCCGAGTGGTTGGTGGACGTGGCGGTGGTCGCCGAGCCGTACTCGATACCTGGCCGCTGGCTGGGTGATCGGGACGGCTTGGTGGCGTTGGTGTCGCGGCCTGCCACGGACTCCCCTCCCCTCTCGCTCTTAGAGAGGGGTCCGGGATACGTGGCCGCCGCGTGGGGAGAAATAGCCCTGGTCGGGGTCTATTTCTCCCCAAACCGCCCTCTAAGGGACTTCGAGGATTTTCTCGAAGTCCTTACGGCAGTCGTCGGGAGGGCGGCACCACGTCAGGTCGTCGTGTTGGGCGACCTGAATGCTAAGTCGGTGGCCTGGGGCAACTCAGCGGCGTCCTGCAACGTCCGGGGGCGCGCCGTCGAATTTTGGGCGGCTTCGTGCGGCGTGTCCCTCCTGAACAGGGGGGATGTTCACACGTGTGTGCGGCAACAGGGAGGGTCAGTGGTGGACGTGTCGTTCGCCACCCCTGTGCTAGCCACACGCGTCGTGAACTGGCGGGTGGAGATGGTGGAGACCCTGTCGGACCACCGATATGTGCGGTTCGACATCTCCACCCAGAGCCCGCGGGGGATGGCCCGCTCGGGCCAATCTCCCTTCCCGCGGTGGGCTCTCACCCGCCTGGACCGGGAGGCAGCCCTGGAGGCAGCGTTCCTCGAGGACTGGCTCTCGCCCCCTGTGGAGGTGACGGACGTGGACGCCGCAGCGGTCCAGCTGCGGAGGTCCCTGACCGAGGTGTGCAACTCCAGCATGCCTCGGTCTCGCCGTCCGCCTCCCCGTCGCGCCGTTTATTGGTGGACGGGGGAGCTGGCGGCGCTACGGGCCGCGTGCGTGGAGGCCAGGAGGGCCTACACGCGGAGTCGGCGGCGCACCAGCCGATGTCAGGCTGAGGGGGACCGCCTCTACGCCTCTTACATGGAGGCAAAGACGGTCCTCAAGACGGCAATGTGCGCCGCCGAAGACTCGGCAAAGGCCGAGATGCTGGAGGGACTCGATAGGGATCCGTTTGGGAGGCCATATAAGCTGGCGCGGAGCCAGCTGCGCCCTTATGGCCCCCCACTAACGGAGACCCTAGAGCCGGCGTTGCTGGATGGGGTGGTTCGGTCACTGTTTCCGCGCAGGACCGAATTCACCCCACCAACGATGAACCCCCCACTGGGGGGGGTGGTGGCTTCGCCGGAGGAGGAGGTCCCTCCAGTATCGGTGGAGGAACTTCGCGCGGGGGTTCTGTCCCTCCGCGCGAAGAAGACGGCCCCTGGACCGGATGGTGTCCCCGCACGGGTGGTGGCCATCGCGGCGTCCCTCATGGAGGAGAGGTTTCGGGACCTCTTCAGCGCGTGCCTGACGGCTGGGAGGTTCCCGAAGATCTGGAAGGAGGGGCAGCTTTGCCTGCTCCGGAAGGAGGGACGCCCGGTGGACTCCCCCTCGGCATACCGGCCCATCGTCCTGCTCGATGAGGTCGGTAAATTGTTCGAGGGGATCATCGCCACCCGGCTCAATAGCCAGTTGCGGGAGGTAGGGCCAGACCTGTCGGACGCCCAGTTCGGGTTTCGACAGGGGCGTTCGACGGTCGACGCGGTGGCCCTACTCAGGGGCCAAGTGCAGGAGGCGGTTGGGGCTGGGGACGGAGTGTTGGCGGTGTCGTTTGACATCGCCAACGCCTTCAACTCCGTGCCCCACACAACCATATTGGAGGCACTCCGGTACCACGGAGTGCCCCAATATCTGCGGATGATCCTGGCCAACTACCTGGAGGACCGGGAGGTCCTCCTGGCGGACAGGACGGCCAGGATCAGGCGCTACGGCGCGGAATCCGGTGTTCCACAGGGCTCGGTGCTAGGGCCCCTCTTGTGGAACATCGGATTCGATTGGCTCCTGCGGGGCACCCTCCTCCAGGGCACGAGTGTCATCTGCTACGCGGATGACACTCTCCTCGTTGCCCGGGGGAGGGAATTTAGGGAGGCGGCCTGTCTGGCCTCAGCTGGCGGATCCTTAGTGGCAGGCAGGATCCGCCAGCTTGGTTTGAGGGTGGCGCTGAACAAGACCGAGGCCGTGTTCTTTCACGGGCCTCGGCAGCGCTGCCCTCCTGACGCCCACATCGTGGTGGAGGGCGTCCGGATAGGGGTCGGGGCCCAGATGAAGTATCTGGGCCTCGTGCTGGACAGCAGGTGGCGCTTCGGCCCGCACTTCAGCGGGCTGTCGACGCGCCTGCTGAAAGCCGCGGACGCCCTCTCGTGGCTCCTCCCAAACCTCGGAGGGCCCAAGGAGCGATGCCGGCGCCTCTATGCCGGCATCCTCAAGAGCATGGCCCTTTACGGGGCACCCATCTGGGCGGACTCCCTCCACAGGAGGGAGAATGCAACCGCCATCCGCAGGCCCCAACGGGCCATTGCACAGCGGGTGGCGAGAGCCTACCGCTCAGTGGGCTTTGCGGCGGCGTGCGCTCTGGCCGGCACCCCTCCCTGGGAATTGGAGGCATGGGTGCTCGCCAGAGTGTACGAATGGGCGGCGCGGCGTAGGGCGCTAGGTGAGCGCCCCGCCGCGCAAGAGCGGGAGGCCGTGCGGCGGGAGGCGAGGGACGCCATCGTCCTGCACTGGGAACGGGACCTCGCCTCCGCCACTTTTGGGCGCCGGACGCTGGACGCGCTCGGTCCAGTCCTGCGGGAATGGCTCGAGCGCCCCCACGGTTTCCTCTCGTTCCGTCTAGTGCAGGTGTTGTCCGGACATGGCTGTTTCGGAACGCACCTGCACCGGATTCGGAGGGAGGAAACCCCGGCGTGCCACGACTGTGGAGCCGCGGAGGACACGGCGCAGCACACCCTCGAGGTGTGCCCAGCCTGGGCTGAGCTGCGCCGTGCCCTGACCGATGTAGTCGGATTGGACCTCTCACTTCCCAGTGTGGTGAACTCCATGCTGGGGGGTGAGGAGGCTTGGGCGGCGGTTGCCTCCTTTTGCGAGAATGTCATGTCGCAAAAGGAGGCGGCGGAGCGCACGCGGGAGGATGATCCTCTTGCGCCGCCGCTCCGCAGGCGAAGAAGGGGTGGGAGACGGCGGTTGTACGATCGTCGCCTCCCTCCTTCTGGTGGTGATTAGCGGGCGACAGGCGCGGGGGCGCCTTCGCTCGCATTGCACTAATCACCACCCTCGTCGGGCGGGAACGGCCGAGCACTCACGGTCGTTCCCGGGCCCCTCCACTTTGGGAGGGGCGTGCGGGCCCCGCTGTAAAGGCGGGCGGTCGTCGGTGGGGGACTGGACGTAAAGGCTGTGCCGGTTTCCCAGTCCTCCTCCACACAGACGATGCGGGAGTGCCGCTGGGTTATTTTAGTGGGTATGCCGGGCTAGCCGGAGAGTCCCACATAACCCGTCCATCCCCCAATGGGCGGGTATGCGTAACGCATTTTTTCCCAGCGCAAACAAAAAAAAAAAAAAAAAAAAAAAAAAGGTTAGGTTGGGGAATGAAGGGGAGGAATTGCAGTCCTCCCCTTAAGAAGGGGAAAGTACAGGCGCCGACCCGGCCTGTCGTTGCCACCGCCGTCCCAGTGGCTGGGACCTCGGCGGCCGTGGAGGAGAGGGGTGCGATGTCCGATTAATGGGAGTCGAACATCGCATCCTCCAGGCGAACACCAACCACTGCAGAGCGGCCCAGGATCTGCTGATGCAGACTGTGGCCGAGTGGTTGGTGGACGTGGCGGTGGTCGCCGAGCCGTACTCGGTGCCTGGCCGTTGGCTCGGTGACCGGGACGGCTTGGTGGCGTTGGTGTCGCGGCCTGCCACGGACTCCCCTCCCCTCTCGCTTTTAGAGAGGGGTCCGGGATACGTGGCCGCCGCGTGGGGAGACATAGCCCTGGTCGGGGTCTATTTCTCCCCAAACCGCCCTCTAAGGGACTTCGAGGATTTTCTCGAAGTCCTTACGGCAGTCGTCGGGAGGGCGGCGCCACGTCAGGTCGTCATATTGGGCGACCTGAACGCCAAGTCGGTGGCCTGGGGCAACCCAGCGGCGTCCTGCAACGTCCGGGGGCGCGCCGTCGAATTTTGGGCGGCCTCGTGCGGCGTGTCCCTGCTAAACAGGGGGGATGTTCAGACGTGTGTGCGGCAACAGGGAGGGTCAGTGGTGGACGTGTCGTTCGCCACCCCTGTGCTAGCCACACGCGTCGTGAACTGGCGGGTGGAGATGGTGGAGACCCTGTCGGACCACCGATATGTGCGGTTCGACATCTCCACCCAGAGCCCGCGGGGGAGGGCCCGCTCGGGCCAATCTCCCTTCCCGCGGTGGGCTCTCACCCGCCTGGACCGGGAGTCATCTACGGGGCACCCATCTGGGCGGACTCCCTCCACAGGAGGGAGAATGCAACCGCCATCCGCAGGCCCCAACGGGCCATTGCACAGCGGGTGGCGAGGGCCTACCGCTCGGTGGGTTTTGCGGCGGCGTGCGCTCTGGCCGGCACCCCTCCCTGGGAATTGGAGGCATGGGTGCTCGCCAGAGTGTACGAATGGACGGCGCGGCGTAGGGCGCTGGGTGAGCGCCCCGCCGCGCAAGAGCGGGATGCCGTGCGGCGGGAGGCGAGGGACGCAATCGTCCTTCACTGGACACGGGACCTCGCCTCCGCCACCTTTGGACGCCGGACGTTGGACGCGCTCGGTCCAGCCCTACGGGACTGGCTCGAGCGTCCCCACGGTTTCCTCTCGTTCCGTCTGGTGCAGGTGTTATCCGGGCATGGCTGCTTCGGAACGCACCTGCATCGGATCCAGAGGGAGGAAACCCCGGCGTGCCACGAGTGTGGAGCCGCGGAGGACACGGCGCAGCACACCCTCGAGGTGTGCCCAGCCTGGGCTGAGCTGCGCCGTGCCCTGACCGATGTAGTCGGGTTAGACCTCTCACTTCCCGGTGTGGTGAACTCCATGCTGGGGAGTGAGGAGGCTTGGGCGGCGGTTGCCTCCTTTTGCGAGAATGTCATGTCGCAAAAGGAGGCGGCGGAGCGCGCGCGGGAGGATGATCCTCTCGCGCCGCCGCTCCGCAGGCGGAGAAGGGGTGGGAGACGGCGGTTGTACGATCGTCGCCTCCCTCCTTCTGGTGGTGATTAGCGGGCGACAGGCGCGGGGGCGCCTTCGCTCGCATTGCACCAATCACCACCCTCGTCGGGCGGGAACGGCCGAGCACTCACGGTCGTTCCCGGGCCCCTCCACTAAGGGAGGGGCGTGCGGGCCCCGCTGTAAAGGCGGGCGGTCGTCGGTGGGGGACTGGACGTAAAGGCTGTGCCGGTTTCCCAGTCCTCCTCCAAATAGACGATGCGGGAGTGCCGCTGGGTTATTTTAGTGGGTATGCCGGAATAGCCGGAGAGTCCCACATAACCCGTCCATCCCCCAATGGGCGGGTATGCGTAACGCATTTTTTCCCAGCGCAAAAAAAAAAAAAAAAAAAAAAAAAAGGTTAGGTTGGGGAACCACCCCACAGTGCTTACGTCCTCGTCGTGTTCCCCGGAAACGTCCCAGTTCTGACCACCGTAACGGAGTGGCAGACTGGGTACGGCTAAAGTGCACTGTGCGTCGTAGCTATCTATTGCCTTGCGAGCTACGAAATTGATTGAATTTGATATGCCAAAACCTGTGCGGGATGCCCTCGGGCATTTTGTAAAAAAAGGCCCTTCTCAGGGCCAACCCAAAGGCCCTTCTCAGGGCCAACCCAAAGGCCCTTCTCAGGGCCAACCAAAAGGCCCTTCTCAGGGCCAACGCGACGCGTCGGCGTCGAACGAAGGCAGGGCCTTCTACGGAGGAAAAGTTGTCGAATTGTCGGACTCCGACAACGAGTCCGTTGGGTCGGATGCCAGTGCGATGGCGATCGAAGATCGGTCACGCTCGGCATCAAGGAAGCGAACCTTCCTGAAAGTTGTGTCTGATGGCTCCTCAGGCTCGGGTTCGGCGAAGGAGTCCAAGAGAAAGGTCAAGGCCAAAAAGGCGTTGACAGCAGCTGACACCCATGACGTGGGTTTGGCCGATGCCCAACGTGAGTTGGACCTGGCATGGCGGGAGCAGCTCCAGCAAGAGCTGGAGGAGCGGGTTGCGGCCCAGGAGGAACGGGCGCGCGTCGCCCGTGCAAAGTCCGGGTACGGGGCGTCCCGCGTCCTGTACGCGGACCACTCCCTGGCCGAACTCCAAAGGATGGCCTTGGAGGACGAGGAGGCGATCGTAGAGGTCGCCGCCAAGTCTTCGCATCTGAAGGGGACTTTCCAGAAGTCCCTCAAATGCCGGGCCGCCAGCATGCGTGGCATCGTCGCGGAGCTGGTGGACCGCAAGGCCAGCGACGAAACGCGGCAACTGCAGGCGAAGGTAGATCGCCTGCAGTCGGAGGTCAGCCAGCTGCACATGAAGCTGGCCGAAGCCACAGCCCGGCCATCGCAAGCCGAGCCCGGACCTGCGTCGGAGGGTCCTGCCTCCTCCCCCGGCCTTGAGGATGTCCTCCGCAAGGTGATGGCGGAGGAGAGGGCATTTGTTCGGGCCTGCTTAGCGGATATTGAGGACCGGCTCTTACCGGCGAAGACCCTCCGACCGCCGCTTGCAGCGGACAAGAGGCGAGAGGAGCCGGTGCCTGCCTCTCAGAGGGAGGACGCCCTTCTGCCTTCCACCACCCCGACCAACCAGCAGGGCTGGACGAAGGTGGTCGGTAAGGGGAAGGGCAAAGGCAAAAGGACGGCACCTGTTGTCACTGCCGTTCCCACCACCACTCCCGGCCAGTCGCAGCCGACTGGCAAAGGAAAAGGGAAGGGGAAGGGGAAGAGCACCCCCCCAGCCCCAGCCGTCTCCGCCACCACCCCTGCCGGTCAGTCGTCGACTGGCAAGGGAAAGGGGAAGGGTTCGCCCCCAGCCGGTGCCAAGAGGAACCTGGTTCCTCCAAGGACCGCGGCCGTCGTGGTGACACTCACCGCGAAGGCCGCGGAGCGGGGTGAGACGTACGCGTCCATGTTGGTGCGGGCGCGTGCCACTGCCGATCCCACCAAACTGGGGATCGGCAAGGTCTCATGCCGCCGGACCCAGGCTGGGGCCCGAATCTTTGAGTTCCCGGGAGCGGAAGGCAGTAAGAACGCGGACCTCTTCGCAGCGAAGCTGCAGGAGGTCATCGCGGACGTGGCGAAGGTGGCCAGGCCGGTGAAGTCGGCGGCCATCGAGGTGACGGAACTGGACGACTCCGTCACCAAGGAGGAGGTGGTGGCAGCAATCGCAGCCATAGGGGGCTGCGAAGTCGCAGCGGTGCAGGGCGGGGGCATCAGGCCCGGGCGCGGCGGCATGGGCACGATTCGCCTGGAGTGCCCAGTCGCCGCTGCCAAAGCCGTCCTCGAGAAGGGACGGCTCGCCGTCGGGTTCAGCTCGGCGGCGGTCCGGGCCCTTGAGGACCAGCCTCTGCGGTGTTACCGGTGCTTCGGCATCGGTCACACCCGAGCCCTCTGTCCGTCCAGCATTGACAGGACGGACAGCTGCTACCGCTGCGGCAAGGAGGGGCACAAAGCCGCCTCCTGCAAGGCCGCCGCACCGCACTGCGCGGTATGCGCCGCCAGTGGCCGCCCAGCGGGCCACATTATGAAGGGGAGGAATTGCAGTCCTCCCCTTAAGAAGGGCAAGGAACAGGCGCCGACCCGGCCTGTCGCTGCCACCGCCGTCCCAGTGGCTGGGACCTCAGCGGCTGTGGAGGAGGGGGGTGCGATGACCGACTAATGGGTAGAGTCGAACATCGCATCCTCCAGGCGAACACCAACCACTGCAGAGCGGCACAGGATCTGCTGATGCAGACTGTGGCCGAGTGGTTGGTGGACGTGGCGGTGGTCGCCGAGCCGTACTCGATACCTGGCCGCTGGCTGGGTGATCGGGACGGCTTGGTGGCGTTGGTGTCGCGGCCTGCCACGGACTCCCCTCCCCTCTCGTTCTTAGAGAGGGGTCCGGGATACGTGGCCGCCGCGTGGGGAGAAATAGCCCTGGTCGGGGTCTATTTCTCCCCAAACCGCCCTCTAAGGGACTTCGAGAATTTTCTCGAGGTCCTTACGGCAGTCGTCGGGAGGGCGGCGCCACGTCAGGTCATTGTGTGTGGTGACCTGAACGCCAAGTCGGTGGCCTGGGGCAACCCAGCGGCGTCCTGTAACGTCCGGGGGCGCGCCGTCGAATTTTGGGCGGCTTCGTGCGGCGTGTCCCTCCTGAACAGGGGGGATGTTCACACGTGTGTGCGGCAACAGGGAGGGTCAGTGGTGGACGTGTCGTTCGCCACCCCTGTGCTAGCCACACGCGTCGTGAACTGGCGGGTGGAGATGGTGGAGACCCTGTCGGACCACCGATATGTGCGGTTCGACATCTCCACCCAGAGCCCGCGGGGGATGGCCCGCTCGGGCCAATCTCCCTTCCCGCGGTGGGCTCTCACCCGCCTGGACCGGGAGGCAGCCCAGGAGGCTGCGTTCCTCCGGGACTGGCTCTCGCCCCCTGTTGAGGTCACGGACGTGGACGCCGCAGCGGTTCAGCTGCGGGGGTCCCTGACCGAGGTGTGCAACTCCAGCATGCCTCGGTCTCGCCGTCCGCCTCCCCGTCGCGCCGTTTATTGGTGGACGGGGGAGCTGGCGGCGCTACGGGCCGCGTGCGTGGAGGCCAGGAGGGCCTACACGCGGAGTCGGCGGCGCACCAGCCGATGTCAGGCTGAGGAGGACCGCCTCTACGCCTCTTACCTAGAGGCAAAGACGGTCCTCAAGTCGGAAATGTGCGCCGCCGAGGACTCGGCAAAGGCCGAGATGCTGGAGGGCCTCGACAGGGATCCGTTTGGGAGGCCGTATAAGCAGGCGCGGGGCCAGCTGCGCCCTTACGGCCCCCCATTAGCGGAGACCCTAGAGCCGGCGTTGCTGGATGGGGTGGTTCGGTCACTGTTTCCGCGCAGGACCGACTTCACCCCACCAACGATGAACCCCCCGCTGGGGGGGGTGGTGGCTTCGCCGGAGGAGGAGGTCCCTCCAGTATCGGTGGAGGAACTTCGCGCGGGGGTTCTGCCCCTCCGCACGAAGAAGACGGCCCCTGGACCGGACGGCGTCCCCGCACGGGTGGTGGCCATCGCGGCGTCCCTCATGGAGGAAAGGCTTCGGGACCTCTTCAGCGCGTGCCTGACGGCTGGGAGGTTCCCGAAGCTATGGAAGGAAGGCAAGTTGTGCCTTCTTCGCAAGGAGGGACGCCCGGTGGACTCCCCCTCGGCATACCGGCCCATCGTTTTACTCGATGAGGTCGGTAAACTGTTCGAGGGGATCATCGCCACCCGGCTTAATAGCCAGCTGCGGGAGGTAGGGCCGGACCTGTCGGACGCCCAATTCGGGTTTCGACAAGGGCGTTCGACGGTCGACGCGTTGGCCCTACTCAGGGGCCAGGTGCGGGAGGCGGTCGAGGCTGGGGACGGAGTGTTGGCGGTGTCGTTCGACATCGCCAACGCCTTCAACTCCGTGCCCCACTCGACCATATTGGAGGCACTCCGATACTACGGAGTGCCCCAATATCTGCGGGCGATCCTGGCCAGCTACCTGGAGGACCGAGAGGTCCTTCTGGTGGACAAGGCGGCCAGGATCAGGCGCTACGGAGTGGAGTCCGGTGTTCCACAGGGTTCGGTGCTGGGGCCCCTCCTGTGGAACATCGGATTTGACTGGCTCCTGCGGGGCACCCTCCTCCAGGGCACGAGTGTCATCTGCTACGCGGATGACACTCTCCTCGTTGCCCGGGGGGGGGGATTTTAGGGAGGCGGCCTGTCTGGCCTCAGCTGGCGGATCCTTAGTGGCAGGTAGGATCCGCCAGCTTGGATTGGGGGTAGCGCTGAACAAGACCGAGGCCGTGTTCTTTCACGGGCCTCGGCAGCGCTGCCCACCTGACGCCCACATCGTGGTGGAGGGCGTCCGGATAGGGGTCGGGGCCCAGATGAAGTATCTGGGCCTCGTGCTGGACAGCAGGTGGCGCTTCGGCCCGCACTTTAGCGGGCTGTCGACGCGCCTGCTGAAAGCCGCGGACGCCCTCTCATGGCTCCTCCCAAACCTGGGAGGGCCCAAGGAGCGATGCCGGCGCCTCTATGCCGGCATCCTGAAAAGCATGGCCCTGTATGGGGCACCCATCTGGGCGGACTCCCTCCACAGGAGGGAGAATGCAACCGCCATCCGCAGGCCCCAACGGGCCATTGCACAGCGGGTGGCGAGGGCCTACCGCTCAGTGGGCTTTGCGGCGGCGTGCGCTCTGGCCGGCACCCCTCCCTGGGAATTGGAGGCATGGGTGCTCGCCAGAGTGTACGAATGGGCAGCGCGGCGTAGGGCGCTGGGTGAGCGTCCCGCCGCGCAAGAGCGGGATGCCGTGCGGCGGGAGGCGAGGGACGCAATCGTCCTCCACTGGACACGGGACCTCGCCTCCGCCACATATGGACGCCGGACGTTGGACGCGCTCGGTCCAGTCCTGCGGGACTGGCTCGAGCGGTCCCACGGTTTTCTCTCTTTCCGTCTGGTGCAGGTGTTGTCCGGGCATGGTTGTTTCGGAACGCACCTGCATCGGATCCAGAGGGAGGAAACCCCGGCGTGCCACGACTGTGGAGCCGCGGAGGACACGGCGCAGCACACCCTCGAGGTGTGCCCAGCCTGGGCTGAGCTGCGCCGTGCCCTGACCGATGTAGTCGGGTTAGACCTCTCACTTCCCGGTGTGGTGAACTCCATGCTGGGGAGTGAGGAGGCTTGGGCGGCGGTTGCCTCCTTTTGCGAGAATGTAATGTCGCAAAAGGAGGCGGCGGAGCGCGCGCGGGAGGATGATCCTCTCGCGCCGCCGCTCCGCAGGCGGAGAAGGGGTGGGAGACGGCGGTTGTACGATCGTCGCCTCCCTCCTTCTGGTGGTGATTAGCGGGCGACAGGCGCGGGGGCGCCTTCGCTCGCATTGCACCAATCACCACCCTCGTCGGGTGGGAACGGCCGAGCACTCACGGTCGTTTCCGGGCCCCTCCAGTTAGGGAGGGGCGTGCGGGCCCCGCTGTAAAGGCGGGCGGTCGTCGGTGGGGGACTGGACGTAAAGGCTGTGCCGGTTTCCCAGTCCTCCTCCACACAGACGATGCGGGAGTGCCGCTGGGTTATTTTAGTGGGTATGCCGGAGTAGCCGGAGAGTCCCACATAACCCGTCCATCCCCCAATGGGCGGGTATGCGTAACGCATTTTTTCCCAGCGCAAACAAAAAAAAAAAAAAAAAAAAAAAAAAAAAAAAAAGGTTAGGTTAGGTTGGGGAACCACCCCACAGTGCTTACGTCCTCGTCGTGTTCCCCGGAAACGTCCCAGTTCTGACCACCGTAACGGAGTGGCAGACTGGGTACGGCTAAAGTGCACTGTGCTTCGTAGCTACCTTTTGCCTTGAGTGCTACGAAATTGTTGGAAAATGCCTAAACCCGCGCGGGATGCCCTCGGGCATTTTGTAAAAAAAGGCCCTTCTCAGGGCCAACCCAAAGGCCCTTCTCAGGGCCAACCCAAAGGCCCTTCTCAGGGCCAACCCAAAGGCCCTTCTCAGGGCCAACCAAAAGGCCCTTCTCAGGGCCAACGCGACGTATCAGCGTCGGATGAAGGCAGGTCCTTCTATGGAGGGAGAGTGGACTCGGACTCGGACTCTGACAATGAGTCCATTGCGTCGGATGCGATGGCGATCGAGGCTTCTCGGTCAAGGTCGGCATCGAGAAAGCGGACGTTCTTAAAAGTCAGTTCTGATGGGTCTTCAGCCTCGGGTTCGGCGAAGGAGCCCAAAAAGAAAGTGAAGGCCAAGAAGCCGGCAATAGTGGCAGATACCCACGAGGTGGGTTTGGCAGACGCCCAGCGCAAGCTGGACCTAACCAGGCGGGAGCAGCTCCAGCAAGAGCTGGAGGAGCGGGTTGCGGCCCAGGAGGAACGGGCGCGCGTCGCCCGTGCCAAGTCCGGGTATGGGGCGTCCCGCGTCCTGTACGCGGACCACTCCCTGGCCGAACTCCAGAGGATGGCCTTGGAGGACGAGGAGGCGATCGTGGAGGTCGCCGCCAAGTCCTCACATTTGAAGGGGACTTTCCAGAAGTCCCTCAAATGCCGGGCCGCCAGCATGCGCGGCATCGTCGCGGAGCTGGTGGACCGCAAGGCCAGCGACGAAACGCGGCAACTGCAGGCGAAAGTAGATCGCCTGCAGTCAGAGGTCAGCCAGCTGCACTTGAAGCTGGCTGAAGCCACGGCCCAGCCATCCCAGGCCGAGCCCAGACATGCGGAAGAGAGCCTCGCTCCCTCCTCCGGCCTTGAGGATATCCTTCGCAAGGTTATGGCGGAGGAGCGGGCTTTTGTGAGAGCCTGCCTAGCGGGCATCGAGGACCGGCTCCTTCCGGAGAAACGCCTCCGACCACCACTTGCGGCGGACAAGAGGCGAGAGCCGGTGCCCACCTCTCAGAGGGAGGACGCCCTTCTCCCTTCCACCACCCCGACCAACCAGCAGGGCTGGACGAAGGTGGTCGGTAAGGGCAAGGGCAAGGGAAAAAGGACGGCAGCTGTCGTCCCTGCCGTTCCCGCCACCACCACTCCCAGCCAGTCGCGGCCAGCTGGCAAAGGGAAAGGGAAGGGGAAGGGGAAGAGCACCCCTCCAGCCCCAGCCGTCCCCGCCACCACCCCTGCTGGTCAGTCGACTGGCACGGGAAAGGGGAAGGGTTCGACCCCAGCCGGTGTAAGGAGGAACTTGGTTCCTCCCAAGACCGCAGCCGTCGTGATGACGCTCACCACGGAGGCTGCGGAGCGGGGCGAGACGTACGCGGCCGTGATGATGCGGGCGCGTGCCAATGCTGATCCCACCAAACTGGGGATCGGCAAAGTCTCGTGCCGCCGAACGCAGGCTGGGGCTCGTATCTTTGAGTTCCCAGGTGCGGAGGGCGCAAAAAACGCAGACCTCTTTGCAGCCAAGCTGCAGGAGGTCATCGCGGATGCGGCGAAGGTGGTGAGGCCGGTGAAGTCGGCGGCCATCGAGGTGACGGATCTGGATGACTCCGTCATCAAGGAGGAGGTGGTGGCAGCAGTCGCAGCCATTGGGGGCTGCACAGTCGCAGCGGTACAGGGCGGGGGCATCAGGCCCGGGCGTGGCGGCATGGGCACCATTCGCCTAGAGTGCCCAGTCGCCGCTGCCAAAGCCGTCCTTGAAAAGGGACGGCTAGCCGTCGGCTTCAGCTCGGGTGCGGTCCGGGCACTTGAAGTCCAGCCGCTGAGGTGCTACAAGTGCTTCGGCATTGGCCACACCCGAGCCCTCTGTCCGTCCAGTGTCGACAGGACGGACAGCTGTTACCGCTGCGGCAAGGAGGGCCACAAATCCGCCTCCTGCACGGCCGCCGCACCGCACTGTGTGGTATGTGCCGCCAGTGGTCGCCCTGCGGGCCACATTATGAAGGGGAGGAATTGCAGTCCTCCCCTTAAGAAGGGCAAAGCCCAGGCCCCGACCCGGCCTGTCGCTGCCACCGCCGTCCCAGTGGCTGGGACCTCAGCGGCTGTGGAGGAGGAGGGTGCGATGTCCCATTAATGGGTAGGATCGAACATCGCATCCTCCAGGCGAACACCAACCACTGCAGAGCGGCCCAGGATCTGTTGATGCAGACTGTGGCCGAGTGGTTGGTGGACGTGGCGGTGGTTGCCGAGCCGTACTCGATACCTGGCCGCTGGCTAGGTGATCGAGACGGCTTGGTGGCGTTGGTGTCGCGGCCTTCCACGGACTCCCCTCCCCTCTCGCTTTTAGAGAGGGGTCCGGGATACGTGGCCGCCGCGTGGGGAGACATAGCCCTGGTCGGGGTCTATTTCTCCCCAAACCGCCCTCTAAGGGACTTCGAGGATTTTCTCGAAGTCCTTACGGCAGTCGTCGGGAGGGCGGCGCCACGTCAGGTCGTCATATTGGGCGACCTGAACGCCAAGGCGGTGGCCTGGGGCAACCCAGCGGCGTCCTGCAACGTCCGGGGGCACGCCGTCGAATTTTGGTCGGCTTCGTGCGGCGTGTCCCTCCTGAACAGGGGGGATGTTCACACGTGTGTGCGGCAACGGGGAGGGTCAGTGGTGGACGTATCGTTCGCCACCCCCGTTCTAGCCGCCCGCGTCGTGAACTGGCGGGTGGAGTTGGTGGAGACCCTGTCGGACCACCGATATGTGCGGTTCGACATCTCCACCCAGAGCCCGCGGGGGATGGCCCGCTCGGGCCAATCTCCCTTCCCGCGGTGGGCTCTCACCCGCCTGGACCGGGAGGCAGCCCAGGAGGCTGCGTTCCTCCGGGACTGGCTCTCGCCCCCTGTTGAGGTCACGGACGTGGACGCCGCAGCGGTTCAGCTGCGGGGGTCCCTGACCGAGGTGTGCAACTCCAGCATGCCTCGGTCTCGCCGTCCGCCTCCCCGTCGCGCCGTTTATTGGTGGACGGGGGAGCTGGCGGCGCTACGGGCCGCATGCGTGGAGGCCAGGAGGGCCTACACGCGGAGTCGGCGGCGCACCAGCCGATGTCAGGCTGAGGAGGACCGCCTCTACGCCTCTTACCTAGAGGCAAAGACGGTCCTCAAGTCGGAAATGTGCGCCGCCGAGGACTCGGCAAAGGCCGAGATGCTGGAGGGCCTCGACAGGGATCCGTTTGGGAGGCCGTATAAGCAGGCGCGGAGCCAGCTGCGCCCTTACGGTCCCCCATTAGCGGAGACCCTAGAGCCGGCGTTGCTGGATGGGGTGGTTCGGTCACTGTTTCCGCGCAGGACCGACTTCACCCCACCAACGATGAACCCCCCGCTGGGGGGGGTGGTGGCTTCGCCGGAGGAGGAGGTCCCTCCAGTATCGGTGGAGGAATTTCGCGCGGGGGTTCTGTCCCTCCGCGCGAAGAAGACGGCCCCTGGACCGGATGGTGTCCCCGCACGGGTGGTGGCCATCGCGGCGTCCCTCATGGAGGAGAGGTTTCGGGACCTCTTCAGCGCGTGCCTGACGGCTGGGAGGTTCCCGAAAATCTGGAAGGAGGGGCAGCTTTGCCTGCTCCGGAAGGAGGGACGCCCGGTGCACTCCCCCTCGGCATACCGGCCCATCGTTCTGCTCGATGAGGTCGGTAAATTGTTCGAGGGGATCATCGCCACCCGGCTTAATAGCCAGTTGCGGGAGGTAGGGCCAGACCTGTCGGACGCCCAGTTCGGGTTTCGACAGGGGCGTTCGACGGTCGACGCGGTGGCCCTACTCAGGCGCCAAGTGCAGGAGGCGGTTGGAGCTGGGGACGGAGTGTTGGCGGTGTCGTTCGACATCGCCAACGCCTTCAACTCCGTGCCCCACTCGGCCATATTGGAGGCACTCCGGTACCACGGAGTGCCCCAATATCTGCGGGTGATCCTGGCCAACTACCTGGAGGACCGGGAGGTCCTCCTGGTGGACAGGACGGCCAGGATCAGGCGCTACGGCGCGGAGTCCGGTGTTCCACAGGGTTCGGTGCTGGGGCCCCTCTTGTGGAACATCGGATTCGATTGGCTGCTGCGCGGCACCCTCCTCCAGGGCACGAGTGTCATCTGCTACGCGGATGACACTCTCCTCATTGCCCGGGGGAGGGACTTTCGGGAGGCGGCCTGTCTGGCCTCAGCTGGCGGATCCTTAGTGACAGGTAGGATCCGCCAGCTTGGTTTGAGGGTAGCGCTGAACAAGACCGAGGCCGTGTTCTTTCAAGGGCCTCGGCAGCGCTGCCCTCCTGACGCCCACATCGTGGTGGAGGGCGTCCGGATAGGGGTCGGGGCCCAGATGAAGTATCTGGGCCTCGTGCTGGACAGCAGGTGGCGCTTCGGCCCGCACTTTAGCGGGCTGTCGACGCGCCTGCTGAAAGCCGCGGACGCCCTCTCATGGCTCCTCCCAAACCTGGGCGGGCCCAAGGAGCGATGCCGGCGCCTCTATGCCGGCATCCTGAGGAGTATGGCCCTGTACGGGGCACCCATCTGGGCGGACTCCCTCCACAGGAGGGAGAATGCAACCGCCATCCGCAGGCCCCAACGGGCCATTGCACAGCGGGTGGCGAGGGCCTACCGCTCAGTGGGCTTTGCGGCGGCGTGCGCTCTGGCCGGCACCCCTCCCTGGGAATTGGAGGCATGGGTGCTCGCCAGAGTGTATGAGTGGACGGCGCGGCGTAGGGCGCTGGGTGAGCGCCCCGCCGCGCAAGAGCGGGATGCCGTGCGGCGGGAGGCGAGGGACGCAATCGTCCTACACTGGACACAGGACCTCGCCTCCGCCACCTTTGGACGCCGGACGTTGGACGCGCTCGGTCCAGCCCTGCGGGACTGGCTCGAGCGCCCCCACGGTTTCCTCTCGTTCCGTCTAGTGCAGGTGTTGTCCGGACATGGTTGTTTCGGAACGCACCTGCACCGGATCCGGAGGGAGGAAACCCCGGCGTGCCACCATTGCGGAGCCGCGGAGGACACGGCGCAGCACACCCTCGAGGTGTGCCCAGCCTGGGCTGAGCTGCGCCGTGCCCTGACAGATGTGGTCGGGCAGGACCTCTCACTTCCCAGTGTGGTGAACTCCATGCTGGGGAGTGAGGAGGCTTGGGCGGCGGTTGCCTCCTTTTGCGAGAATGTCATGTCGCAAAAGGAGGCGGCGGAGCGCGCGCGGGAGGATGATCCTCTCGCGCCGCCGCTCCGCAGGCGAAGAAGGGGTGGGAGACGGCGGTTGTACGATCGTCGCCTCCCTCCTTCTGGTGGTGATTAGCGGGCGACAGGCGCGGGGGCGCCTTCGCTCGCATTGCACTGATCACCACCCTCGTCGGGCGGGAACGGCCGAGCACTCACGGTCGTTCCCGGGCCCCTCCACTTAGGGAGGGGCGTGCGGGCCCCGCTGTAAAGGCGGGCGGTCGTCGGTGGGGGACTGGACGTAAAGGCTGTGCCGGTTTCCCAGTCCTCCTCCAAATAGACGATGCGGGAGTGCCGCTGGGTTATTTTAGTGGGTATGCCGGAGTAGCCGGAGAGTCCCACATAACCCGTCCATCCCCCAATGGGCGGGTATGCGTAACGCATTTTTTCCCAGCGCAAACAAAAAAAAAAAAAAAAAAAAAAAAAAAAAAAAAAAAAAAAAAAAAAAAAAAAGGTTAGGTTAGGTTCGAACACCAACCACTGCAGAGCGGCCCAGGATCTGCTGATGCAGACTGTGGCCGAGTGGTTGGTGGACGTGGTGGTGGTCGCCGAGCCGTACTCGATACCTGGCCGTTGGCTGGGTGATCGGGACGGCTTGGTGGCGTTGGTGTCGCGGCCTGCCACGGACTCCCCTCCCCTCTCGCTTTTAGAGAGGGGTCCGGGATACGTGGCCGCCGCGTGGGGAGAAATAGCCCTGGTCGGGGTCTATTTCTCCCCAAACCGCCCTCTAAGGGACTTCGAGAACTTTCTCGAGGTCCTTACGGCAGTCGTCGGGAGGGCGGCACCACGTCAGGTCGTCGTTTTGGGCGACCTGAACGCCAAGGCGGTGGCTTGGGGCAACCCAGCGGCGTCCTGTAACGTCCGAGGGCGCGCCGTCGAATTTTGGGCGGCTTCGTGCGGCGTGTCCCTCCTGAACAGGGGGGATGTTCACACGTGTGTGCGGCAACAGGGAGGGTCAGTGGTGGACGTGTCGTTCGCCACCCCTGTGCTAGCCACACGCGTCGTGAACTGGCGGGTGGAGATGGTGGAGACCCTGTCGGACCACCGATATGTGCGGTTCGACATCTCCACCCAGAGCCCGCGGGGTATGGCCCGCTCGGGCCAATCTCCCTTCCCGCGGTGGGCTCTCACCCGCCTGGACCGGGAGGCAGCCCTGGAAGCAGCGTTCCTCCAGGACTGGCTCTCGCCCCCTGTGGAGGGCACGGACGTGGACGCCGCAGCGGTTCAGCTCCGGAGGTCCCTGACCGAGGTGTGCAACTCTAGCATGCCTCGGTCTCGCCGTCCGCCTCCCCGTCGCGCCGTTTACTGGTGGACGGTGGAGCTGGCGGGGCTCCGGGCCGAGTGCGTGGAGGCCAGGAGGGCCTACACGCGGAGTCGGCGGCGCACCAGCCGATGTCAGGCTGAGGAGGACCGCCTCTACGCCTCTTACCTAGAGGCAAAGACGGTCCTCAAGTCGGAAATGTGCGCCGCCGAGGACTCGGCAAAGGCCGAGATGCTGGAGGGCCTCGACAGGGATCCGTTTGGGAGGCCGTATAAGCAGGCGCGGAGCCAGCTGCGCCCTTACGGTCCCCCATTAGCGGAGACCCTAGAGCCGGCGTTGCTGGATGGGGTGGTTCGGTCACTGTTTCCGCGCAGGACCGACTTCACCCCACCAACGATGAACCCCCCGCTGGGGGGGTTGGTGGCTTCGCCGGAGGAGGTGCCTCCAGTATCGGCGGAGGAACTTTGCGCGGGGGTTCTGCCCCTCCGCGCGAAGAAGACGGCCCCTGGACCGGACGGCGTCCCCGCACGGGTGGTGGCCATCGCGGCGTCCCAAATGGAGGAAAGGCTTCGGGACCTCTTCAGCGCGTGCTTGACGGCTGGGAGGTTCCCGATGCCATGGAAGGAAGGCAAGTTGTGCCTTCTCCGGAAGGAGGGACGCCCGGTGGACTCCCCCTCGGCATACCGGCCCATCGTTCTGCTAGATGAGGTCGGTAAATTGTTCGAGGGGATCATCGCCACCCGGCTAAAAAGCCACTTGCGGGAGGTAGGGCCGGACCTGTCGGACGCCCAGTTCGGGTTTCGACAGGGGCGTTCGACGGTCGACGCATTGGCCCTACTCAGGGGCCAAGTGCAGGAGGCGGTCGGGGCCGGGGACGGAGTGTTGGCGGTGTCGTTCGACATCGCCAACGCCTTCAACTCCGTGCCATACTTGACCATATTGGAGGCACTCCGCTACCACGGAGTGCCCCAATATCTGCGGGTGATCCTGGCCAACTACCTGGAGGACCGGGAGGTCCTCCTGGTGGACAGGACGGCCAGGATCAGGCGCTACGGCGCGGAGTCCGGTGTTCCACAGGGTTCGGTGCTGGGGCCCCTCTTGTGGAACATCGGATTCGATTGGCTGCTGCGCGGCACCCTCCTCCAGGGCACGAGTGTCATCTGCTATGCGGATGACACTCTCCTCGTTGCCCGGGGGAGGGACTTTAGGGAGGTGGCCTGTCTGGCCTCGGCTGGCGGATCCTTAGTGGCAGGTAGGATCCGCCAGCTTGGATTGAGGGTGGCGCTGAACAAGACCGAGGCCGTGTTCTTTCACGGGCCTCGGCAGCGCTGCCCTCCAGACGCCCACATCGTGGTGGAGGGCGTCCGGGTAGGGGTCGGGGCCCAGATGAAGTATCTGGGCCTCGTGCTGGACAGCAGGTGGCGCTTCGGCCCGCACTTCAGCGGGCTGTCGACGCGCCTGCTAAAAGCCGCGGACGCGCTCTCATGGCTCCTCCCAAACTTGGGTGGGCCGAAGGAGCGATGCCGGCGCCTCTATGCCGGCATCCTCAAAAGCATGGCCCTATATGGGGCTCCCATCTGGGCGGACTCCCTCCACCGGAGGGAGAATGCAACCGCCATCCGCAGGCCCCAACGGGCCATTGCACAGCGGGTGGCGAGGGCCTACCGCTCGGTGGGCTTCGCGGCGGCGTGCGCTCTGGCCGGCACCCCTCCATGGGAATTGGAGGCATGGGTGCTCGCCAGAGTCTACGAGTGGACGTCGCGGCGTAGGGCGCTGGGTGAGCGCCCCGCCGCCGAAGAGCGGGAAGCCGTGCGGCGGGAGGCGAGGGATGCCATCGTCCTCCACTGGGCACGCGACCTCGCCTCCGCCACCTTTGGACGCCGGACGCTGGACGCGCTCGGCCCAATCCTGCGGGATTGGCTCGAGCGGTCTCACGGTTTCCTCTCTTTCCGTCTGGTGCAGGTGTTGTCCGGGCATGGCTGCTTCGGAACGCACCTGCATCGGATTCAGAGGGAGGAAACCCCGGCGTGCCACGAGTGTGGAGCCGCGGAGGGCACGGCGCAGCACACCCTCGAGGTGTGCCCAGCCTGGGCTGAGCTGCGCCGTGCCCTGACAGATGTGGTCGGGATGGACCTCTCACTTCCCAGTGTGGTGAACTCCATGCTGGGGAGTGAGGAGGCTTGGGCGGCGGTTGCCTCCTTTTGCGAGAATGTCATGTCGCAAAAGGAGGCGGCGGAGCGCGCGCGGGAGGATGATCCTCTCGCGCCGCCGCTCCGCAGGCGGAGAAGGGGTGGGAGACGGCGGTTGTACGATCGTCGCCTCCCTCCTTCTGGTGGTGATTAGCGGGCGACAGGCGCGGGGGCGCCCTCGCTCGCATTGCACTAATCACCACCCTCGTCGGGCGGGAACGGCCGAGCACTCACGGTCGTTTCCGGGCCCCTCCACTTTGGGAGGGGCGTGTGGGCCCCGCTGTAAAGGCGGGCGGTCGTCGGTGGGGGACTGGACGTAGAGGCTGTGCCGGTTTCCCAGTCCTCCTCCAAATAGACGATGCGGGAGTGCCGCTGGGTTATTTTAGTGGGTATGCCGGAGTAGCCGGAGAGTCCCACATAACCCGTCCATCCCCCAATGGGCGGGTATGCGTAACGCATTTTTTCCCAGCGCAAACAAAAAAAAAAAAAAAAAAAAAAAGGTTAGGTTAGGTTGTGGAGCCGCGGAGGACACGGCGCAGCACACCCTCGAGGTGTGCCCAGCCTGGGCTGAGCTGCGCCGTGCCCTGACAGATGTGGTCGGGATGGACCTCTCACTTCCCAGTGTGGTGAACTCCATGCTGGGGAGTGAGGAGGCTTGGGCGGCGGTTGCCTCCTTTTGCGAGAATGTCATGTCGCAAAAGGAGGCGGCGGAGCGCGCGCGGGAGGATGATCCTCTCGCGCCGCCGCTCCGCAGGCGGAGAAGGGGTGGGAGACGGCGGTTGTACGATCGTCGCCTCCCTCCTTCTGGTGGTGATTAGCGGGCGACAGGCGCGGGGGCGCCTTCGCTCGCATTGCACTAATCACCACCCACGTCGGGCGGGAACGGCCGAGCACTCACGGTCGTTTCCGGGCCCCTCCACTTAGGGAGGGGCGTGCGGGCCCCGCTGTAAAGGCGGGCGGTCGTCGGTGGGGGACTGGACGTAAAGGCTGTGCCGGTTTCCCAGTCCTCCTCCACAAAGACGATGCGGGAGTGCCGCTGGGTTATTTTAGTGGGTATGCCGGAGTAGCCGGAGAGTCCCACATAACCCGTCCATCCCCCAATGGGCGGGTATGCGTAACGCATTTTTTCCCAGCGCAAACAAAAAAAAAAAAAAAAAAAAAGGTTAGGTTGGGGCGGGGAACCACCCCACAGTGCTTGCGTCCACGTCGCGTTCCCTGGAAACGTCCCAGTTCTGACCACCGTAACGGAGTGGCAGACTGGGTACGGCTAAAGTGCACTGTGCTTCGTAGCGACTATCTGCTTTGAGTGCTGCGAAATTGCTTTGTTTTGAAATGCCAAAACCCGCGCGGGATGCCCTCGGGCATTTTGTGAAAAAAGGCCCTTCTCAGGGCCAACCCAAAGGCCCTTCTCAGGGCCAACCCAAAGGCCCTTCTCAGGGCCAACCCAAAGGCCCTTCTCAGGGCCAACCAAAAGGCCCTTTTCAGGGCCAACGCGACGCGTCTGCGTCTGAAGGCAGAGCCTTCTACGGTGGGAGGGTGGGCGATTTGTCGGACTCCGACATCGAGTCCATTGCGTCGGATGCCGATTCGATGGCGATCGAAGATTGTCGATCGCGTTCGGTATCAAGGAAGCGAAAGGACTTCCTGAAAGACGGGTCGGATGGATCCTCGACCTCGGGCTCAGCGAACAAGCCTAAAAAGAAGGCCCAAAAAACAGTGGCGGACACCCACGACGTGGGTTTGGTCGACGCCCAGCGCGAGCTGGACCTGACTCGGCGGGAGCAGCTCCAGCAAGAGCTGGAGGAGCGGGTTGCGGCTCAGGAGGAACGGGCGCGCGTCGCTCGTGCCAAGTCCGGGTACGGAGCGTCCCGCATTTTGTACTCGGACCACTCCCTGGCCGAATTGGAGACGATGGCCTTGGAGGACGAGAAGGCGATCGTGGAGGTCGCCGCCAAGTCCTCCCACCTGAAGGGGACTTTCCAGAAGTCCCTGAAATGCCGGGCCGCCAGCATGCGATGCATCGTCGCGGAGCTGGTGGAGCGGAAGGCCTGCGACGAAACGCGGCAACTGCAGGCGAAGGTAGATCGCCTGCAGTCGGAGGTCAGCCAGCTGCACTTAAAGCTGGCTGAAGCCACGGCCCGGCCATCGCAAGCCGAGCCCGGACCTGCGGCGGAGGGTCTTTCCTCCACTCCCGGCCTTGAGGATGTCCTCCGCAGGGTCATGGCGGAGGAGAGGGCGTTCGTTCGCTCCTGCCTAGCGGGCATCGAGGACCGGCTCCTACCGGAGAAACGCCTCCGACCGCCGCTTGCGGCAGACAAGAGGCGAGAGGAGCGAGTGGAAACCTCCCAGAGGGAAGACGCCCTACTCCCTTCGACCACCCCGACCAACCAGCAGGGCTGGACGAAGGTGGTCGGTAAGGGCAAGGGAAAAAGGACGGCAGCTGTCGTCCCTGCCGTTCCCGCCACCACCACTCCCAGCCATTCGCAGCCGACTGGCAAAGGGAAGGGAAAAGGGAAAGGGAAGGGGAAGAGCACCCCCCCAGCCCCAGCCGTCCCCGCCACCACCCCTGCTGGTCAGTCGACTGGCACGGGAAAGGGGAAGGGTTCGACCCCAGCCGGTGTCAGGAGGAACTTGGTTCCTCCCAAGACCGCAGCCGTCGTGATGACGCTCACCACGGAGGCTGCGGAGCGGGGCGAGACGTACGCGTCCGTGATGTTGCGGGCGCGTGCCAATGCCGATCCTACCAAATTGGGGATCGGTAAAGTCTCGTGCCGCCGGACGCAGGCTGGGGCTCGAATTTTCGAGTTCCCGGGTGCCGAGGGCGCGAAGAACGCGGACCTCTTTGCAGCGAAGCTGCAGGAGGTCATCGCGAACTCGGCGAAGGTGGCCAGGCCGGTGAAGTCGGCGGCCATCGAGGTGACGGACCTGGATGACTCCGTCACCAGGGAGGAGGTGGTGGCAGCGATCGCAGCCATTGGGGGCTGCACAGTCGCAGCGGTGCAGGGCGGGGGCATCAGGCCCGGGCGCGGCGGCATGGGCACTATTCGCCTGGAGTGCCCAGTCGCCGCTGCCAAAGCCGTCCTCGAGAAGGGACGGCTCGCCGTCGGGTTCAGCTCGGCGGCGGTCCGGGCCCTTGAGGTCCTGCCGCTGAGGTGTTACCGGTGCTTCGGCATCGGTCACACCCGGGCCCTCTGTCCGTCCAGTGTCGACAGGGCGGACAGCTGCTACCGCTGCGGCAAGGAGGGGCATAAAGCCGCCTCCTGCGAGGCCACCGCACCGCACTGCGCGGTGTGTGCCGCCAGTGGCCGCCCTGCGGGCCACATTATGAAGGGGAGGAATTGTATTCCTCCCCTTAAGAAGGGCAAAGTGCAGGCGCCGACCCGGCCTGTCGCTGCCACCGTCACCCCAGTAGCTGGGACCTCGGCGGCTGTGGAGGAGGAGAGTGCGATGTTCGATTAATGGGTAGAGTCGAACATCGCATCCTCCAGGCGAACACCAACCACTGCAGAGCGGCACAGGATCTGCTGATGCAGACTATGGCCGAGTGGTTGGTGGACGTGGCGGTGGTCGCCGAGCCGTACTCGGTACCTGGCCGTTGGCTGGGTGATCGGGACGGCTTGGTGGCGTTGGTGTCGCGGCCTGCCACGGACTCCCCTCCCCTCTCGCTTTTAGAGAGGGGTCCGGGATACGTGGCCGCCGCGTGGGGAGACATAGCCCTGGTCGGGGTCTATTTCTCCCCAAACCGCCCTCTAAGGGACTTCGAGGATTTTCTCGAAGTCCTTACGGCAGTCGTCGGGAGGGCGGCGCCACGTCAGGTCGTCATATTGGGCGACCTGAACGCCAAGGCGGTGGCCTGGGGCAACCCAGCGGCGTCCTGCAACGTCCGGGGGCACGCCGTCGAATTTTGGTCGGCTTCGTGCGGCGTGTCCCTCCTGAACAGGGGGGATGTTCACACGTGTGTGCGGCAACGGGGAGGGTCAGTGGTGGACGTATCGTTCGCCACCCCCGTTTTAGCCGCCCGCGTCGTGAACTGGCGGGTGGAGTTGGTGGAGACCCTGTCGGACCACCGATATGTGCGGTTCGACATCTCCACCCAGAGCCCGCGGGGGATGGCCCGCTCGGGCTAATCTCCCTTCCCGCGGTGGGCTCTCACCCGCCTGGACCGGGAGGCAGCCCAGGAGGCTGCGTTCCTCCGGGACTGGCTCTCGCCCCCTGTTGAGGTCACGGACGTGGACGCCGCAGCGGTTCAGCTGCGGGGGTCCCTGACCGAGGTGTGCAACTCCAGCATGCCTCGGTCTCGCCGTCCGCCTCCCCGTCGCGCCGTTTATTGGTGGACGGGGGAGCTGGCGGCGCTACGGGCCGCGTGCGTGGAGGCCAGGAGGGCCTACACGCGGAGTCGGCGGCGCACCAGCCGATGTCAGGCTGAGGAGGACCGCCTCTACGCCTCTTACCTAGAGGCAAAGACGGTCCTCAAGTCGGAAATGTGCGCCGCCGAGGACTCGGCAAAGGCCGAGATGCTGGAAGGCCTCGACAGGGATCCGTTTGGGAGGCCGTATAAGCAGGCGCGGAGCCAGCTGCGCCCTTACGGTCCCCCATTAGCGGAGACCCTAGAGCCGGCGTTGCTGGATGGGGTGGTTCGGTCACTGTTTCCGCGCAGGACCGACTTCACCCCACCAACGATGAACCCCCCGCTGGGGGGGGTGGTGGCTTCGCCGGAGGAGGAGGTCCCTCCAGTATCGGTGGAGGAATTTCGCGCGGGGGTTCTGTCCCTCCGCGCGAAGAAGACGGCCCCTGGACCGGATGGTGTCCCCGCACGGGTGGTGGCCATCGCGGCGTCCCTCATGGAGGAGAGGTTTCGGGACCTCTTCAGCGCGTGCCTGACGGCTGGGAGGTTCCCGAAGATCTGGAAGGAGGGGCAGCTTTGCCTGCTCCGGAAGGAGGGACGCCCGGTGGACTCCCCCTCGGCATACCGGCCCATCGTTCTGCTCGATGAGGTCGGTAAATTGTTCGAGGGGATCATCGCCACCCGGCTTAATAGCCAGCTGCGGGAGGTAGGGCCAGACCTGTCGGACGCCCAGTTCGGGTTTCGACAGGGGCGTTCGACGATCGACGCGGTGGCCCTACTCAGGGGCCAAGTGCAGGAGGCGGTCGGGGCTGGGGACGGAGTGTTGGCGGTGTCGTTCGACATCGCCAACGCCTTCAACTCCGTGCCCCACTCGACCATATTGGAGGCACTCCGGTACCACGGAGTGCCCCAATATCTGCGGGTGATCCTGGCCAACTACCTGGAGGACCGGGAGGTCCTCCTGGCGGACAGGACGGCCAGGATCAGGCGCTACGGCGCGGAGTCCGGTGTTCCACAGGGTTCGGTGCTAGGGCCCCTCTTGTGGAACATCGGATTCGATTGGCTGCTGCGCGGCACCCTCCTCCAGGGCACGAGTGTCATCTGCTACGCGGATGACACTCTCCTCGTTGCCCGGGGGAGGGACTTTGGAGAGGCGGCCTGTCTGGCCTCAGCTGGCGGATCCTTAGTGGCAGGTAGGATCCGCCAGCTCGGTTTGAGGGTAGCGCTGAACAAGACCGAGGCCGTGTTCTTTCACGGGCCTCGGCAGCGCTGCCCTCCTGACGCCCACATCGTGGTGGAGGGCGTCCGGATAGGGGTCGGGGCCCAGATAAAGTATCTGGGCCTCGTGCTGGACAGCAGGTGGCGCTTCGGCCCGCACTTTAGCGGGCTGTCGACGCGCCTGCTGAAAGCCGCGGACGCCCTCTCATGGCTCCTCCCAAACCTGGGAGGGCCCAAGGAGCGATGCCGGCGCCTCTATGCCGGCATCCTCAAAAGCATGGCCCTATATGGGGCTCCCATCTGGGCGGACTCCCTCCACAGGAGGGAGAATGCAACCGCCATCCGCAGGCCCCAACGGGCCATTGCACAGCGGGTGGCGAGGGCCTACCGCTCGGTGGGTTTTGCGGCGGCGTGCGCTCTGGCCGGCACCCCTCCCTGGGAATTAGAGGCATGGGTGCTCGCCAGAGTGTACGAATGGGCGGCGCGGCGTAGGGCGCTGGGTGAGCGCCCCGCCGCGCAAGAGCGGGATGCCGTGCGGCGGGAGGCGAGGGACGCCATCGTCCTACACTGGACACGGGACCTCGCCTCCGCCACCTTTGGACGCCGGACGCTGGACGCGCTCGGTCCAGTCCTGCGGGACTGGCTCGAGCGCCCCCACGGTTTCCTCTCTTTCCGTCTGGTGCAGGTGTTGTCCGGGCATGGCTGCTTCGGAACGCACCTGCATCGGATCCAGAGGGAGGAAACCCCGGCGTGCCACGATTGTGGAGCCGCGGAGGACACGGCGCAGCACACCCTCGAGGTGTGCCCAGCCTGGGCTGAGCTGCGCCGTGCCCTGACAGATGTGGTCGGGCAGGACCTCTCACTTCCCAGTGTGGTCAACTCCATGCTGGGGAGTGGGAAGGCCTGGGCGGCGGTTGCCTCCTTTTGCGAGAATGTCATGTCGCAAAAGGAGGCGGCGGAGCGCGCGCGGGAGGACGATCCTCTCGCGCCGCCGCTCCGCAGGCGAAGAAGGGGTGGGAGACGGCGGTTGTACGATCGTCGCCTCCCTCCTTCTGGTGGTGATTAGCGGGCGACAGGCGCGGGGGCGCCTTCGCTCGCATTGCAGTAATCACCACCCTCGTCGGGCGGGAACGGCCTAGCACTCGTGGTCGTTCCCGGGCCCCTCCACTTAGGGAGGGGCGTGCGGGCCCCGCTGTAAAGGCGGGCGGTCGTCGGTGGGGGACTGGACGTAAAGGCTGTGCCGGTTTCCCAGTCCTCCTCCACAAAGACGATGCGGGAGTGCCGCTGGGTTATTTTAGTGGGTATGCCGGAGTAGCCGGAGAGTCCCACATAACCCGTCCATCCCCCAATGGGCGGGTATGCGTAACGCATTTTTTCCCAGCGCAAACAAAAAAAAAAAAAAAAAAAAAAAAAAAAAAAAAAAAAAAAAAAAAGGTTAGGTTGGGGCGGGGAACCACCCCACAGTGCTTACGTCCTCGTCGTGTTCCCCGGAAACGTCCCAGTTCTGACCACCGTAACGGAGTGGCAGACTGGGTACGGCTAAAGTGCACTGTGCGTCGTAGCTATCTATTGCCTTGCGAGCTACGAAATTGCTTGAATTTGATATGCCAAAACCTGTGCGGGATGCCCTCGGGCATTTTGTAAAAAAAGGCCCTTCTCAGGGCCAACCCAAAGGCCCTTCTCAGGGCCAACCCAAAGGCCCTTCTCAGGGCCAACCAAAAGGCCCTTCTCAGGGCCAACGCGACGCGTCGGCGTCGAACGAAGGCAGGGCCTTCTACCGAGGAAAAGTTGTCGAATTGTCGGACTCCGACAACGAGTCCGTTGGGTCGGATGCCAGTGCGATGGCGATCGAAGATCGGTCACGCTCGGCATCAAGGAAGCGAACCTTCCTGAAAGTTGTGTCTGATGGCTCCTCAGGCTCGGGTTCGGCGAAGGAGTCCAAGAGAAAGGTCAAGGCCAAAAAGGCGTTGACAGCAGCTGACACCCATGACGTGGGTTTGGCCGATGCCCAACGTGAGTTGGACCTGGCATGGCGGGAGCAGCTCCAGCAAGAGCTGGAGGAGCGGGTTGCGGCCCAGGAGGAACGGGCGCGCGTCGCCCGTGCAAAGTCCGGGTACGGGGCGTCCCGCGTCCTGTACGCGGACCACTCCCTGGCCGAACTCCAAAGGATGGCCTTGGAGGACGAGGAGGCGATCGTAGAGGTCGCCGCCAAGTCTTCGCATCTGAAGGGGACTTTCCAGAAGTCCCTCAAATGCCGGGCCGCCAGCATGCGTGGCATCGTCGCGGAGCTGGTGGACCGCAAGGCCAGCGACGAAACGCGGCAACTGCAGGCGAAGGTAGATCGCCTGCAGTCGGAGGTCAGCCAGCTGCACATGAAGCTGGCTGAAGCCACAGCCCGGCCATCGCAAGCCGAGCCCGGACCTGC
Source organism: Pseudoips prasinana (assembly GCA_951640165.1). Lineage (NCBI taxonomy): Eukaryota > Metazoa > Arthropoda > Insecta > Lepidoptera > Nolidae > Pseudoips > Pseudoips prasinana. Next base: position 13,865 of record OX621238.1, on the reverse strand, counting down.
GTCGGAGGGTCTTGCCTCCTCCCCCGGCCTTGAGGATGTCCTCCGCAAGGTGATGGCGGAGGAGAGGGCATTTGTTCGGGCCTGCCTAGCGGGTATTGAGGACCGGCTCTTACCGGCGAAGACCCTCCGACCGCCGCTTGCAGCGGACAAGAGGCGAGAGGAGCCGGTGCCTGCCTCTCAGAGGGAGGACGCCCTTCTGCCTTCCACCACCCCGACCAACCAGCAGGGCTGGACGAAGGTGGTCGGTAAGGGGAAGGGCAAAGGCAAAAGGACGGCACCTGTTGTCACTGCCGTTCCCACCACCACTCCCGGCCAGTCGCAGCCGACTGGCAAAGGAAAAGGGAAGGGGAAGGGGAAGAGCACCCCCCCAGCCCCAGCCGTCTCCGCCACCACCCCTGCCGGTCAGTCGTCGACTGGCAAGGGAAAGGGGAAGGGTTCGCCCCCAGCCGGTGCCAAGAGGAACCTGGTTCCTCCAAAGACCGCGGCCGTCGTGGTGACACTCACCGCGAAGGCCGCGGAGCGGGGTGAGACGTACGCGTCCATGTTGGTGCGGGCGCGTGCCACTGCCGATCCCACCAAACTGGGGATCGGCAAGGTCTCATGCCGCCGGACCCAGGCTGGGGCCCGAATCTTTGAGTTCCCGGGAGCGGAAGGCAGTAAGAACGCGGACCTCTTCGCAGCGAAGCTGCAGGAGGTCATCGCGGACGTGGCGAAGGTGGCCAGGCCGGTGAAGTCGGCGGCCATCGAGGTGACGGATCTGGACGACTCCGTCACCAAGGAGGAGGTGGTGGCAGCAATCGCAGCCATAGGGGGCTGCGAAGTCGCAGCGGTGCAGGGCGGGGGCATCAGGCCCGGGCGCGGCGGCATGGGCACGATTCGCCTGGAGTGCCCAGTTGCCGCTGCCAAAGCCGTCCTCGAGAAGGGACGGCTCGCCGTCGGGTTCAGCTCGGCGGCGGTCCGGGCCCTTGAGGACCAGCCTCTGCGGTGTTACCGGTGCTTCGGCATCGGTCACACCCGAGCCCTCTGTCCGTCCAGCATTGACAGGACGGACAGCTGCTACCGCTGCGGCAAGGAGGGGCACAAAGCCGCCTCCTGCAAGGCCGCCGCACCGCACTGCGCGGTATGCGCCGCCAGTGGCCGCCCAGCGGGCCACATTATGAAGGGGAGGAATTGCAGTCCTCCCCTTAAGAAGGGCAAGGAACAGGCGCCGACCCGGCCTGTCGCTGCCACCGCCGTCCCAGTGGCTGGGACCTCAGCGGCTGTGGAGGAGGGGGGTGCGATGACCAACTAATGGGTAGAGTCGAACATCGCATCCTCCAGGCGAACACCAACCACTGCAGAGTGGCACAGGATCTGCTGATGCAGACTGTGGCCGAGTGGTTGGTGGACGTGGCGGTGGTCGCCGAGCCGTACTCGATACCTGGCCGCTGGCTGGGTGATCGGGACGGCTTGGTGGCGTTGGTGTCGCGGCCTGCCACGGACTCCCCTCCCCTCTCGTTCTTAGAGAGGGGTCCGGGATACGTGGCCGCCGCGTGGGGAGAAATAGCCCTGGTCGGGGTCTATTTCTCCCCAAACCGCCCTCTAAGGGACTTCGAGAATTTTCTCGAGGTCCTTACGGCAGTCGTCGGGAGGGCGGCGCCACGTCAGGTCATTGTGTGTGGTGACCTGAACGCCAAGTCGGTGGCCTGGGGCAACCCAGCGGCGTCCTGTAACGTCCGGGGGCGCGCCGTCGAATTTTGGGCGGCTTCGTGCGGCGTGTCCCTCCTGAACAGGGGGGATGTTCACACGTGTGTGCGGCAACAGGGAGGGTCAGTGGTGGACGTGTCGTTCGCCACCCCTGTGCTAGCCACACGCGTCGTGAACTGGCGGGTGGAGATGGTGGAGACCCTGTCGGACCACCGATATGTGCGGTTCGACATCTCCACCCAGAGCCCGCGGGGGATGGCCCGCTCGGGCCGATCTCCCTTCCCGCGGTGGGCTCTCACCCGCCTGGACCGGGAGGCAGCCCTGGAGGCAGCGTTCCTCGAGGACTGGCTCTCGCCCCCTGTGCAGGGCACGGACGTCGACGCCGCAGCGGTTCGGCTCCGGGGGTCCCTGACCGAGGTGTGCAACTCGAGCATGCCTCGGTCTCGCCGTCCGCCTCCCCGTCGCGCCGTTTACTGGTGGACGGCGGAGCTGGCGGCGCTCCGGGCCGCATGCGTGGAGGCCAGGAGGGCCTACACGCGGAGTCGGCGGCGCACCAGCCGATGTCAGGCGGAGGAGGACCGCCTCTACGCCTCTTACGTAGAGGCAAAGACGGTCCTCAAGACGGCAATGTGCGCCGCCGAGGACTCGGCGAAGGCCGAGATGCTGGAGGGCCTCGACAGGGATCCGTTTGGGAGGCCATATAAGCTGGCGCGGAGCCAGCTTCGCCCTTATGGCCCCCCACTAACGGAGACCCTAGAGCCGGCGTTGCTGGATGGGGTGGTTCGGTCGCTGTTTCCGCGCAGGACCGAATTCACCCCACCAACGATGAACCCCCCACTGGGGGGGGTGGTGGCTTCGCTGGCGGAGGAGGTCCCTCCAGTTTCAGCGGAGGAATTTGGCGCGGGGGTTCTTTCCCTCCGCGCGAAGAAGACGGCCCCTGGACCGGATGGCGTCCCCGCACGGGTGGTGGCCATCGCGGCGTCCCTCATGGAGCAGAGGTTTCGGGACCTCTTCAGCGCGTGTCTGACGGCTGGGAGGTTCCCGAAACTATGGAAGGAGGGGCAGCTTTGCCTGCTCCGGAAGGAGGGACGCCCGGTGGACTCCCCCTCGGCATACCGGCCCATCGTTCTGCTCGATGAGGTCGGTAAACTGTTCGAGGGGATCCTCGCCACCCGGCTTAACAGCCATTTGCGGGAGGTAGGGCCGGACCTGTCGGACGCCCAGTTCAGCCCAGACAGGGGCGTTCGACGGTCGACGCGGTGGCCCTACTCAGGGGCCAGGTGCGGGAGGCGGTCGAGGCTGGGGACGGAGTGTTGGCGGTGTCGTTCGACATCGCCAACGCGTTCAACTCCGTGCCCCACTCGACCATATTGGAGGCACTCCGGTACCACGGAGTGCCCCAATATCTGCGGGTGATCCTGGCCAACTACCTGGAGGACCGGGAGGTCCTCCTGGCGGACAGGACGGCCAGGATCAGGCGCTACGGCGCGGAGTCCGGTGTTCCACAGGGTTCGGTGCTAGGGCCCCTCTTGTGGAACATCGGATTCGATTGGCTGCTGCGCGGCACCCTCCTCCAGGGCACGAGTGTCATCTGCTACGCGGATGACACTCTCCTCGTTGCCCGGGGGAGGGATTTTAGGGAGGCGGCCTGTCTGGCCTCAGCTGGCGGATCCTTAGTGGCAGGTAGGATCCGCCAGCTTGGTTTGAGGGTGGCGCTGAACAAGACCGAGGCCGTGTTCTTTCACGGGCCTCGGCAGCGCTGCCCTCCTGACGCCCACATTGTGGTGGAGGGCGTCCGGATAGGGGTCGGGGCCCAGATGAAGTATCTGGGCCTCGTGCTGGACAGCAGGTGGCGCTTCGGCCCGCACTTCAGCGGGCTGTCGACGCGCCTGCTGAAAGCCGCGGACGCCCTCTCATGGCTCCTCCCAAACCTGGGAGGGCCCAAGGAGCGATGCCGGCGCCTCTATGCCGGCATCCTCAAGAGTATGGCCCTGTATGGGGCACCCATCTGGGCGGACTCCCTCCACAGGAGGGAGAATGCAACCGCCATCCGCAGGCCCCAACGGGCCATTGCACAGCGGGTGGCGAGAGCCTACCGCTCAGTGGGCTTCGCGGCGGCGTGCGCTCTGGCCGGCACCCCTCCCTGGGAATTGGAGGCATGGGTGCTCGCCAGAGTGTACGAATGGGCGGCGCGGCGTAGGGCGCTGGGTGAGCGCCCCGCCGCGCAAGAGCGGGATGCCGTGCGGCGGGAGGCGAGGGACGCAATCGTCCTACACTGGACACGGGACCTCGCCTCCGCCACATTTGGACGCCGGACGCTGGACGCGCTCGGTCCAGTCCTGCGGGACTGGCTCGAGCGCCCCCACGGTTTCCTCTCTTTCCGTCTGGTGCAGGTGTTGTCCGGGCATGGCTGCTTCGGAACGCACCTGCATCGGATCCAGAGGGAGGAAACCCCGGCGTGCCACGACTGTGGAGCCGCGGAGGACACGGCGCAGCACACCCTCGAGGTGTGCCCAGCCTGGGCTGAGCTGCGCCGTGCCCTGACAGATGTGGTCGGAATGGACCTCTCACTTCCCAGTGTGGTGAACTCCATGCTGGGGAGTGAGGAGGCTTGGGCGGCGGTTGCCTCCTTTTGCGAGAATGTCATGTCGCAAAAGGAGGCGGCGGAGCGTGCGCGGGAGGATGATCCTCTCGCGCCGCCGCTCCGCAGGCGAAGAAGGGGTGGGAGACGGCGGTTGTACGATCGTCGCCTCCCTCCTTCTGGTGGTGATTAGCGGGCGACAGGCGCGGGGGCGCCTTCGCTCGCATTGCACAAATCGCCACCATCTTCGGGCGGGAACGGCCGAGCACTCACGGTCGTTCCCGGGCCCCTCCACTTAGGGAGGGGCGTGCGGGCCCCGCTGTAAAGGCGGGCGGTCGTCGATGGGGGACTGGACGTAAAGGCTGTGCCGGTTTCCCAGTCCTCCTCCACACAGACGATGCGGGAGTGCCGCTGGGTTATTTTAGTGGGTATGCCGGGCTAGCCGGAGAGTCCCACATAACCCGTCCATCCCCCAATGGGCGGGTATGCGTAACGCATTTTTTCCCAGCGCAAACAAAAAAAAAAAAAAAAAAAAAAAAAAAAAAAAAAAAAAAGTTTAGGTTAGGTTGGGGCGGGGAACCACCCCACAGTGCTTACGTCCTCGTCGTGTTCCCCGGAAACGTCCCAGTTCTGACCACCGTAACGGAGTGGCAGACTGGGTACGGCTAAAGTGCACTGTGCGTCGTAGCTATCTATTGCCTTGCGAGCTACGAAATTGATTGAATTTGATATGCCAAAACCTGTGCGGGATGCCCTCGGGCATTTTGTAAAAAAAGGCCCTTCTCAGGGCCAACCCAAAGGCCCTTCTCAGGGCCAACCCAAAGGCCCTTCTCAGGGCCAACCAAAAGGCCCTTCTCAGGGCCAACGCGACGCGTCGGCGTCGAACGAAGGCAGGGCCTTCTACGGAGGAAAAGTTGTCGAATTGTCGGACTCCGACAACGAGTCCGTTGGGTCGGATGCCAGTGCGATGGCGATCGAAGATCGGTCACGCTCGGCATCAAGGAAGCGAACCTTCCTGAAAGTTGTGTCTGATGGCTCCTCAGGCTCGGGTTCGGCGAAGGAGTCCAAGAGAAAGGTCAAGGCCAAAAAGGCGTTGACAGCAGCTGACACCCATGACGTGGGTTTGGCCGATGCCCAACGTGAGTTGGACCTGGCATGGCGGGAGCAGCTCCAGCAAGAGCTGGAGGAGCGGGTTGCGGCCCAGGAGGAACGGGCGCGCGTCGCCCGTGCAAAGTCCGGGTACGGGGCGTCCCGCGTCCTGTACGCGGACCACTCCCTGGCCGAACTCCAAAGGATGGCCTTGGAGGACGAGGAGGCGATCGTAGAGGTCGCCGCCAAGTCTTCGCATCTGAAGGGGACTTTCCAGAAGTCCCTCAAATGCCGGGCCGCCAGCATGCGTGGCATCGTCGCGGAGCTGGTGGACCGCAAGGCCAGCGACGAAACGCGGCAACTGCAGGCGAAGGTAGATCGCCTGCAGTCGGAGGTCAGCCAGCTGCACATGAAGCTGGCTGAAGCCACAGCCCGGCCATCGCAAGCCGAGCCCGGACCTGCGTCGGAGGGTCTTGCCTCCTCCCCCGGCCTTGAGGATGTCCTCCGCAAGGTGATGGCGGAGGAGAGGGCATTTGTTCGGGCCTGCCTAGCGGGTATTGAGGACCGGCTCTTACCGGCGAAGACCCTCCGACCGCCGCTTGCAGCGGACAAGAGGCGAGAGGAGCCGGTGCCTGCCTCTCAGAGGGAGGACGCCCTTCTGCCTTCCACCACCCCGACCAACCAGCAGGGCTGGACGAAGGTGGTCGGTAAGGGGAAGGGCAAAGGCAAAAGGACGGCACCTGTTGTCACTGCCGTTCCCACCACCACTCCCGGCCAGTCGCAGCCGACTGGCAAAGGAAAAGGGAAGGGGAAGGGGAAGAGCACCCCCCCAGCCCCAGCCGTCTCCGCCACCACCCCTGCCGGTCAGTCGTCGACTGGCAAGGGAAAGGGGAAGGGTTCGCCCCCAGCCGGTGCCAAGAGGAACCTGGTTCCTCCAAAGACCGCGGCCGTCGTGGTGACACTCACCGCGAAGGCCGCGGAGCGGGGTGAGACGTACGCGTCCATGTTGGTGCGGGCGCGTGCCACTGCCGATCCCACCAAACTGGGGATCGGCAAGGTCTCATGCCGCCGGACCCAGGCTGGGGCCCGAATCTTTGAGTTCCCGGGAGCGGAAGGCAGTAAGAACGCGGACCTCTTCGCAGCGAAGCTGCAGGAGGTCATCGCGGACGTGGCGAAGGTGGCCAGGCCGGTGAAGTCGGCGGCCATCGAGGTGACGGATCTGGACGACTCCGTCACCAAGGAGGAGGTGGTGGCAGCAATCGCAGCCATAGGGGGCTGCGAAGTCGCAGCGGTGCAGGGCGGGGGCATCAGGCCCGGGCGCGGCGGCATGGGCACGATTCGCCTGGAGTGCCCAGTTGCCGCTGCCAAAGCCGTCCTCGAGAAGGGACGGCTCGCCGTCGGGTTCAGCTCGGTGGCGGTCCGGGCCCTTGAGGACCAGCCTCTGCAGTGTTACCGGTGCTTCGGCATCGGTCACACCCGAGCCCTCTGTCCGTCCAGCATTGACAGGACGGACAGCTGCTACCGCTGCGGCAAGGAGGGGCACAAAGCCGCCTCCTGCAAGGCCGCCGCACCGCACTGCGCGGTATGCGCCGCCAGTGGCCGCCCAGCGGGCCACATTATGAAGGGGAGGAATTGCAGTCCTCCCCTTAAGAAGGGCAAGGAACAGGCGCCGACCCGGCCTGTCGCTGCCACCGCCGTCCCAGTGGCTGGGACCTCAGCGGCTGTGGAGGAGGGGGGTGCGATGACCGACTAATGGGTAGAGTCGAACATCGCATCCTCCAGGCGAACACCAACCACTGCAGAGCGGCACAGGATCTGCTGATGCAGACTGTGGCCGAGTGGTTGGTGGACGTGGCGGTGGTCGCCGAGCCGTACTCGATACCTGGCCGCTGGCTGGGTGATCGGGACGGCTTGGTGGCGTTGGTGTCGCGGCCTGCCACGGACTCCCCTCCCCTCTCGTTCTTAGAGAGGGGTCCGGGATACGTGGCCGCCGCGTGGGGAGAAATAGCCCTGGTCGGGGTCTATTTCTCCCCAAACCGCCCTCTAAGGGACTTCGAGAATTTTCTCGAGGTCCTTACGGCAGTCGTCGGGAGGGCGGCGCCACGTCAGGTCATTGTGTGTGGTGACCTGAACGCCAAGTCGGTGGCCTGGGGCAACCCAGCGGCGTCCTGTAACGTCCGGGGGCGCGCCGTCGAATTTTGGGCGGCTTCGTGCGGCGTGTCCCTCCTGAACAGGGGGGATGTTCACACGTGTGTGCGGCAACAGGGAGGGTCAGTGGTGGACGTGTCGTTCGCCACCCCTGTGCTAGCCACACGCGTCGTGAACTGGCGGGTGGAGATGGTGGAGACCCTGTCGGACCACCGATATGTGCGGTTCGACATCTCCACCCAGAGCCCGCGGGGGATGGCCCGCTCGGGCCAATCTCCCTTCCCGCGGTGGGCTCTCACCCGCCTGGACCGGGAGGCAGCCCAGGAGGCTGCGTTCCTCCGGGACTGGCTCTCGCCCCCTGTTGAGGTCACGGACGTGGACGCCGCAGCGGTTCAGCTGCGGGGGTCCCTGACCGAGGTGTGCAACTCCAGCATGCCTCGGTCTCGCCGTCCGCCTCCCCGTCGCGCCGTTTATTGGTGGACGGGGGAGCTGGCGGCGCTACGGGCCGCGTGCGTGGAGGCGAGGAGGGCCTACACGCGGAGTCGGCGGCGCACCAGCCGATGTCAGGCTGAGGAGGACCGCCTCTACGCCTCTTACCTAGAGGCAAAGACGGTCCTCAAGTCGGAAATGTGCGCCGCCGAGGACTCGGCAAAGGCCGAGATGCTGGAGGGCCTCGACAGGGATCCGTTTGGGAGGCCGTATAAGCAGGCGCGGAGCCAGCTGCGCCCTTACGGCCCCCCATTAGCGGAGACCCTAGAGCCGGCGTTTCTGGATGGGGTGGTTCGGTCACTGTTTCCGCGCAGGACCGAATTCACCCCACCAACGATGAACCCCCCGCTGGGGGGGGTGGTGGCTTCGCCGGAGGAGGAGGTCCCTCCAGTATCGGTGGAGGAACTTCGCGCGGGGGTTCTGCCCCTCCGCACGAAGAAGACGGCCCCTGGACCGGACGGCGTCCCCGCACGGGTGGTGGCCATCGCGGCGTCCCTCATGGAGGAAAGGCTTCGGGACCTCTTCAGCGCGTGCCTGACGGCTGGGAGGTTCCCGAAGCTATGGAAGGAAGGCAAGTTGTGCCTTCTTCGCAAGGAGGGACGCCCGGTGGACTCCCCCTCGGCATACCGGCCCATCGTTTTACTCGATGAGGTCGGTAAACTGTTCGAGGGGATCATCGCCACCCGGCTTAATAGCCAGCTGCGGGAGGTAGGGCCGGACCTGTCGGACGCCCAATTCGGGTTCCGACAAGGGCGTTCGACGGTCGACGCGTTGGCCCTACTCAGGGGCCAGGTGCGGGAGGCGGTCGAGGCTGGGGACGGAGTGTTGGCGGTGTCGTTCGACATCGCCAACGCCTTCAACTCCGTGCCCCACTCGACCATATTGGAGGCACTCCGGTACCACGGAGTGCCCCAATATCTGCGGGCGATCCTGGCCAACTACCTGGAGGACCGGGAGGTCCTCCTGGCGGACAGGACGGCCAGGATCAGGCGCTACGGCGCGGAGTCCGGTGTTCCACAGGGTTCGGTGCTAGGGCCCCTCTTGTGGAACATCGGATTCGATTGGCTGCTGCGCGGCACCCTCCTCCAGGGCACGAGTGTCATCTGCTACGCGGATGACACTCTCCTCGTTGCCCGGGGGAGGGACTTTGGAGAGGCGGCCTGTCTGGCCTCGGCTGGCGGATCCTTAGTGGCAGGTAGGATCCGCCAGCTCGGTTTGAGGGTAGCGCTGAACAAGACCGAGGCCGTGTTCTTTCACGGGCCTCGGCAGCGCTGCCCTCCTGACGCCCACATCGTGGTGGAGGGCGTCCGGATAGGGGTCGGGGCCCAGATGAAGTATCTGGGCCTCGTGCTGGACAGCAGGTGGCGCTTCGGCCCGCACTTTAGCGGGCTGTCGACGCGCCTGCTGAAAGCCGCGGACGCCCTCTCATGGCTCCTCCCAAACCTGGGAGGGCCCAAGGAGCGATGCCGGCGCCTCTATGCCGGCATCCTCAAGAGCATGGCCCTATATGGGGCACCCATCTGGGCGGACTCCCTCCATAGGAGGGAGAATGCAACCGCCATCCGCAGGCCCCAACGGGCCATTGCACAGCGGGTGGCGAGAGCCTACCGCTCAGTGGGCTTTGCGGCGGCGTGCGCTCTGGCCGGCACCCCTCCCTGGGAATTGGAGGCATGGGTGCTCGCCAGAGTGTACGAATGGGCGGCGCGGCGTAGGGCGCTGGGTGAGCGCCCCGCCGCGCAAGAGCGGGATGCCGTGCGGCGGGAGGCGAGGGACGCAATCGTCCTCCACTGGACACGGGACCTCGCCTCCGCCACATTTGGACGCCGGACGTTGGACGCGCTCGGTCCAGTCCTGCGGGACTGGCTCGAGCGATCCCACGGTTTCCTCTCTTTCCGTCTGATGCAGGTGTTGTCCGGGCATGGTTGTTTCGGAACGCACCTGCATCGGATCCAGAGGGAGGAGACCCCGGCGTGCCACGACTGTGGAGCCGCGGAGGACACGGCGCAGCACACCCTCGAGGTGTGCCCAGCCTGGGCTGAGCTGCGCCGTGCCCTGACAGATGTGGTCGGGCAGGACCTCTCACTTCCCGGTGTGGTCAACTCCATGCTGGGGAGTGAGGAGGCTTGGGCGGCGGTTGCCTCCTTTTGCGAGGATGTCATGTCGCAAAAGGAGGCGGCGGAGCGCGCGCGGGAGGATGATCCTCTCGCGCCGCCGCTCCGCAGGCGGAGAAGGGGTGGGAGACGGCGGTTGTACGATCGTCGCCTCCCTCCTTCTGGTGGTGATTAGCGGGCGACAGGCGCGGGGGCGCCTTCGCTCGCATTGCACTGATCACCACCCTCGTCGGGCGGGAACGGCCGAGCACTCACGGTCGTTCCCGGGCCCCTCCACTTAGGGAGGGGCGTGCGGGCCCCGCTGTAAAGGCGGGCGGTCGTCGGTGGGGGACTGGACGTAAAGGCTGTGCCGGTTTCCCAGTCCTCCTCCACACAGACGATGCGGGAGTGCCGCTGGGTTATTTTAGTGGGTATGCCGGAGTAGCCGGAGAGTCCCACATAACCCGTCCATCCCCCAATGGGCGGGTATGCGTAACGCATTTTTTCCCAGCGCAAACAAAAAAAAAAAAAAAAAAAAAAGGTTAGGTTAGGTTAGGTTAGGTTAGGTTAGGTTAGGTTCCAGTGTCGACAGGACGGACAGCTGCTACCGCTGCGGCAAGGAGGGGCACAAAGCCGCCTCCTGCGAGGCCACCGCACCGCACTGCGCGGTGTGTGCCGCCAGTGGCCGCCCTGCGGGCCACATTATGAAGGGGAGGAATTGTATTCCTCCCCTTAAGAAGGGCAAAGCGCAGGCGCCGACCCGGCCTGTCGCTGCCACCGCCACCCCAGTAGCTGGGACCTCGGCGGCTGTGGAGGAGGAGGGTATGATGTCCGATTAATGGGTAGAGTCGGACATCGCATCCTCCAGGCGAACACCAACCACTGCAGAGCGGCCCAGGATCTGCTGATGCAGACTGTGGCCGAGTGGTTGGTGGACGTGGCGGTGGTCGCCGAGCCGTACTCGGTGCCTGGCCGTTGGCTGGGTGACCGGGACGGCTTGGTGGCGTTGGTGTCGCGGCCTGCCACGGACTCCCCTCCCCTCTCGCTTTTAGAGAGGGGTCCGGGATACGTGGCCGCCGCGTGGGGAGAAATAGCCCTGGTCGGGGTCTATTTCTCCCCAAACCGCCCTCTAAGGGACTTCGAGAATTTTCTCGAAGTCCTTACGGCAGTCGTCGGGAGGGCGGCACCACGTCAGGTCGTCGTAATGGGCGACCTGAACGCCAAGTCGGTGGCCTGGGGCAACCCGGCGGCGTCGTGCAACGTCCGGGGGCGCGCCGCCGAATTTTGGTCGGCTTCGTGCGGCGTGTCCCTCCTGAACAGGGGGGATGTTCACACGTGTGTGCGGCAACGGGGAGGGTCAGTGGTGGACGTATCGTTCGCCACCCCCGTGCTAGCCGCCCGCGTCGTGAACTGGCGGGTGGAGATGGTGGAGACCCTGTCGGACCACCGATATGTGCGGTTCGACATCTCCACCCAGAGCCCGCGGGGGATGGCCCGCTCGGGCCAATCTCCCTTCCCGCGGTGGGCTCTCACCCACCTGGACCGGGAGGCAGCCCTGGAGGCAGCGTTCCTCGAGGACTGGCTCTCGCCCCCTGTGCAGGGCACGGACGTCGACGCCGCAGCGGTTCGGCTCCGGGGGTCCCTGACCGAGGTGTGCAACTCGAGCATGCCTCGGTCTCGCCGTCCGCCTCCCCGTCGCGCCGTTTATTGGTGGACGGTGGAGCTGGCGGCGCTCCGGGCCGCGTGCGTGGAGGCCAGGAGGGCCTACACGCGGAGTCGGCGGCGCACCAGCCGATGTCAGGCGGAGGAGGACCGCCTCTACGCCTCTTACGTAGAGGCAAAGACGGTCCTCAAGTTGGCAATGTGCGCCGCCGAAGACTCGGCAAAGGCCGAGATGCTGGAGGGACTCGACAGGGATCCGTTTGGGAGGCCATATAAGCTGGCGCGGAGCCAGCTGCGCCCTTATGGCCCCCCACTAACGGAGACCCTAGAGCCGGCGTTGCTGGATGGGGTGGTTCGGTCACTGTTTCCGTGCAGGACCGAATTCACCCCACCAACGATGAACCCCCCACTGGGGGGGGTGGTGGCTTCGCCGGCGGAGGAGGTCCCTCCGGTTTCGGCGGAGGAATTTGGCGCAGGGGTTCTGTCCCTCCGCGCGAAAAAGACGGCCCCTGGACCGGATGGCGTCCCCGCACGGGTGGTGGCCATCGCGGCGTCCCTAATGGAGCAGAGGTTTCGGGACCTCTTCAGCGCTTGCCTGACGGCTGGGAGGTTCCCGAAGCTCTGGAAGGAGGGGCAGCTTTGCCTGCTCCGGAAGGAGGGACGCCCGATGGACTCCCCCTCGGCATACCGGCCCATCGTTCTGCTCGATGAGGTCGGTAAACTGTTCGAGGGGATCCTCGCCACCCGGCTTAACAGCCATTTGCGGGAGGTGGGGCCAGACCTGTCGGACGCCCAGTTCGGGTTCCGACAAGGGCGTTCGACGGTCGACGCGTTGGCCCTACTCAGGGGCCAAGTGCGGGAAGCGGTCGAGGCTGGGGACGGAGTGTTGGCGGTGTCGTTCGACATCGCGAACGCCTTCAACTCCGTGCCCCACTCGACCATATTGGAGGCACTCCGGTATCACGGAGTGCCCCAATATCTGCGGGCGATCCTGGCCAACTACCTGGAGGACCGGGAGGTCCTCCTGGCGGACAGGACGGCCAGGATCAGGCGCTACGGCGCGGAATCCGGTGTTCCACAAGGCTCGGTGCTAGGGCCCCTCTTGTGGAACATCGGATTCGATTGGCTCCTGCGGGGCACCCTCCTCCAGGGCACGAGTGTCATCTGCTACGCGGATGACACTCTCCTCGTTGCCCGGGGGAGGGACTTTGGGGCGGCGGCCTGTTTGGCCTCGGCTGGCGGATCCTTAGTGGCAGGCAGGATCCGCCAGCTTGGATTGAGGGTAGCGCTGAACAAGACCGAGGCCGTGTTCTTTCACGGGCCTCGGCAGCGCTGCCCTCCAGACGCCCACATCGTGGTGGAGGGCGTCCGGATAGGGGTCGGGGCCCAGATGAAGTATCTGGGCCTCGTGCTGGACAGCAGGTGGCGCTTCGGCCCGCACTTCAGCGGGCTGTCGACGCGCCTGCTCAAAGCCGCGGACGCCCTCTCATGGCTCCTCCCGAACCTGGGCGGGCCCAAGGAGCGATGCCGGCGCCTCTATGCCGGCATCCTCAAAAGCATGGCCCTTTACGGGGCACCCATCTGGGCGGACTCCCTCCACAGGAGGGAGAATGCAACCGCCATCCGCAGGCCCCAACGGGCCATTGCACAGCGGGTGGCGAGGGCCTACCGCTCGGTGGGTTTTGCGGCGGCGTGCGCTCTGGCCGGCACCCCTCCCTGGGAATTGGAGGCATGGGTGCTCGCCAGAGTGTACGAATTGACGGCGCGGCGTAGGGCGCTGGGTGAGCGCCCCGCCGCGCAAGAGCGGGATGCCGTGCGGCGGGAGGCGAGGGACGCAATCGTCCTTCACTGGACACGGGACCTCGCCTCCGCCACCTTTGGACGCCGGACGTTGGACGCGCTCGGTCCAGCCCTGCGGGACTGGCTCGAGCGTCCCCACGGTTTCCTCTCGTTCCGTCTGGTGCAGGTGTTATCCGGGCATGGCTGCTTCGGAACGCACCTGCATCGGATCCAGAGGGAGGAAGCCCCGGCGTGCCACGAGTGTGGAGCCGCGGAGGACACGGCGCAGCACACCCTCGAGGTGTGCCCAGCCTGGGCTGAGCTGCGCCGTGCCCTGACCG